>OW028687.1:5000000-10000000 GCA_932294315.1 Epinotia nisella
GATGTGATGTGGCGTGTTGTGGACCGTGACGCCCATGGAGTCCTCGCCGTCCGACGAGTCGTCCGACGAGTCGCCCGTGAACGGCATCGACCTGATTTGCGACGCTCGCTGGAATACAAATATTTTTTTCATCACACATGCTCGTAAAGGGCTTTATTACGCCTAAGGGCAAATTTATTAACGATGTTAAATAATCGATGGTGATTGTTTTGACAAATTTATTACCGCACGAGGCCAATCCATGAGATAATCTAGTCCAAGGGTTCCAAAACTTTTTTTAGGCACGCCCCCCTGCTGCCAAAAATGCAATTCACACGCCCCCCTTCGCTTCGTTGCAAGGAAACGAAAGTGAATGGGCTAGCTACCCAAATCATCATCATCAGGGACCCGCGCCCCCCTTAAAATGTTCTCGCGCCCCCCACTTTGAAAACCCCTGATCTAGTCAATCCATTGGGCCATTCGATGAAAAATGCGTTGTCATTTATACGTAGGCCTAGAAAGAAACCGATTGACCTTCTATCATTACCCGACTGCCGAAGGAGAGGAGGGTTATGTTTTTCGAGCGTATGTTTGTCTGCATGTCTTATTATTTGGCACGCCCTACAGCCTAAACCGTTTGACGGATTTCGACATATGAGGTGACGTTGGATTCCTCTTAATCGTGGGAGCGATAGGCTATAATATTTGCAAAAAAGCAGTTGGATTTTTCGAATAATCTTTTGATTTCACTTGTTTCCAAATTCCAGTTGTCACCTGTCACTTGTGACAGTTGTAGACATGGATGGGCTCCACAAACATTCTAGTTCCCGGATATGAATTTGGAAGTCATATCTGAAGACTTTTACAACCATTGTTATTGTGTTATTACTAGCTTCCACTCGCGACTTTGTCAGTGTGGACCCGGGATAAAAGTAAAGTTGAGTAACAATCATCTAAACATCCCAACCACCCTAAACTTTTGCATTTATTTATTAGTAGGATTACGACATAACCTAAAAAAAACACGTATCGCGCTCTTCAACTGTGGCTTAGAACACGCGTTCACACGGAGCCAATAGACAAGACAATCCACCAAGCGAGAGGCTTCCAAAAACTTAGAAATCGTTCTAATGTAACAGACTGGCTTGATCATTGGCTTGAGCAGTGGATTGTCTTCATTTAGACTATGCCAATGTTGGATTGTCCCATAGATTGTCCTCGTGTAAATGCTACATAAGAGACTATGGAACTAAGCTTCACAGCAGTTGTGGGTGTATACTGACCCCCTTGACGGTGGCGTAGACGGGGACGGATATGTTCTGGTAGCTGGTGGACTCGTGCACCGGCCGGGCACAGGGAGGCGGGCTCAGCTCTTCCTCCACTGACTGCTGCAAGCCGTCGTCGGCCACCTGTCACAAACATGTCACTTTATTGGCGACGTTTTTTACAAGCTTTTATTTTTAACTTGACCTGTTAGTTTGCTAGTGAGGGACAAATCTAGCGAGTTAAATTTGACCCACTTTCCAATTGAGCTGAAATTTTGGGTTTCTATACAGTTTGGATGACGAT
Source organism: Epinotia nisella (assembly GCA_932294315.1). Taxonomy (NCBI): domain Eukaryota; kingdom Metazoa; phylum Arthropoda; class Insecta; order Lepidoptera; family Tortricidae; genus Epinotia; species Epinotia nisella. The sequence continues at coordinate 5,001,549 of OW028687.1, forward strand.
TCAATATTATAGTACCATCGAGCAGATCTGGAGACCGAAGGTGACGATGGAAATTCAGTACATAACAGACGTAACCCCGTCGAGTTTGGGCTCGTTAGAATCGTCTCAATGAATAGTTGATGACGATATATATACAGAAAAGTACAGTCGGCAAAAAAAGCCACACGACGAGCCGTGGAGCCGCCACGGCTGCCCTGGACCACCACGGGGCCCTGCCAGGCTGGCGTGCGCTGTGCTGTTGGTATAGACAGTATACCTGGTAGATCTTGGCCTCCCAGCTGGGGAAGCGGTGCAGCGGCGGCGTGGGCGGGCGCGGCTGGTCGGACGCACACGACGAGCCCGTGGAGCCGCCGCGGCTGCCCTGGACCACCACGGGGCCCTGCCAGGCTGGAGTGCGCTGTGCTGTTGGTATAGACAGTATACCTGGTAGATCTTGGCCTCCCAGCTGGGGAAGCGGTGCAGCGGCGGCGTGGGCGGGCGCGGCTGGTCGGACGCACACGACGAGCCCGTGGAGCCGCCGCGGCTGCCCTGGACCACCACGGGGCCCTGCCAGGCTGGAGTGCGCTGTGCTGTTGGTATAGACAGTATACCTGGTAGATCTTGGCCTCCCAGCTGGGGAAGCGGTGCAGCGGCGGCGTGGGCGGGCGCGGCTGGTCGGACGCACACGACGAGCCCGTGGAGCCGCCGCGGCTGCCCTGGACCACCACGGGGCCCTGCCAGGCTGGCGTGCGCTGTGCTGTTGGTATAGACAGTATACCTGGTAGATCTTGGCCTCCCAGCTGGGGAAGCGGTGCAGCGGCGGCGTGGGCGGGCGCGGCTGGTCGGACGCACACGACGAGCCCGTGGAGCCGCCGCGGCTGCCCTGGACCACCACGGGGCCCTGCCAGGCTGGCGTGCGCTGTGCTGTTGGTATAGACAGTATACCTGGTAGATCTTGGCCTCCCAGCTGGGGAAGCGGTGCAGCGGCGGCGTGGGCGGGCGCGGCTGGTCGGACGCACACGACGAGCCCGTGGAGCCGCCGCGGCTGCCCTGGACCACCACGGGGCCCTGCCAGGCTGGCGTGCGCTGTGCTGTTGGTATAGACAGTATACCTGGTAGATCTTGGCCTCCCAGCTGGGGAAGCGGTGCAGCGGCGGCGTGGGCGGGCGCGGCTGGTCGGACGCACACGACGAGCCCGTGGAGCCGCCGCGGCTGCCCTGGACCACCACGGGGCCCTGCCAGGCTGGCGTGCGCTGTGCTGTTGGTATAGACAGTATACCTGGTAGATCTTGGCCTCCCAGCTGGGGAAGCGGTGCAGCGGCGGCGTGGGCGGGCGCGGCTGGTCGGACGCACACGACGAGCCCGTGGAGCCGCCGCGGCTGCCCTGGACCACCACGGGGCCCTGCCAGGCTGGCGTGCGCTGTGCTGTTGGTATAGACAGTATACCTGGTAGATCTTGGCCTCCCAGCTGGGGAAGCGGTGCAGCGGCGGCGTGGGCGGGCGCGGCTGGTCGGACGCACACGACGAGCCCGTGGAGCCGCCGCGGCTGCCCTGGACCACCACGGGGCCCTGCCAGGCTGGCGTGCGCTGTGCTGTTGGTATAGACAGTATACCTGGTAGATCTTGGCCTCCCAGCTGGGGAAGCGGTGCAGCGGCGGCGTGGGCGGGCGCGGCTGGTCGGACGCACACGACGAGCCCGTGGAGCCGCCGCGGCTGCCCTGGACCACCACGGGGCCCTGCCAGGCTGGCGTGCGCTGTGCTGTTGGTATAGACAGTATACCTGGTAGATCTTGGCCTCCCAGCTGGGGAAGCGGTGCAGCGGCGGCGTGGGCGGGCGCGGCTGGTCGGACGCACACGACGAGCCCGTGGAGCCGCCGCGGCTGCCCTGGACCACCACGGGGCCCTGCCAGGCTGGCGTGCGCTGTGCTGTTGGTATAGACAGTATACCTGGTAGATCTTGGCCTCCCAGCTGGGGAAGCGGTGCAGCGGCGGCGTGGGCGGGCGCGGCTGGTCGGACGCACACGACGAGCCCGTGGAGCCGCCGCGGCTGCCCTGGACCACCACGGGGCCCTGCCAGGCTGGCGTGCGCTGTGCTGTTGGTATAGACAGTATACCTGGTAGATCTTGGCCTCCCAGCTGGGGAAGCGGTGCAGCGGCGGCGTGGGCGGGCGCGGCTGGTCGGACGCACACGACGAGCCCGTGGAGCCGCCGCGGCTGCCCTGGACCACCACGGGGCCCTGCCAGGCTGGCGTGCGCTGTGCTGTTGGTATAGACAGTATACCTGGTAGATCTTGGCCTCCCAGCTGGGGAAGCGGTGCAGCGGCGGCGTGGGCGGGCGCGGCTGGTCGGACGCACACGACGAGCCCGTGGAGCCGCCGCGGCTGCCCTGGACCACCACGGGGCCCTGCCAGGCTGGCGTGCGCTGTGCTGTTGGTATAGACAGTATACCTGGTAGATCTTGGCCTCCCAGCTGGGGAAGCGGTGCAGCGGCGGCGTGGGCGGGCGCGGCTGGTCGGACGCACACGACGAGCCCGTGGAGCCGCCGCGGCTGCCCTGGACCACCACGGGGCCCTGCCAGGCTGGCGTGCGCTCTGGAATGGTAGGCATATCTAATTGAGATTAGTAGACGAATAAATAAAGGAGGACTAGTAAAACCGATTTTCAAGACACGAGGCGCGCAACTCCCCAATAGCTCGGCCACGAGTTTGTGCGGCTGCGGCACCGCTGTCACTCATTAGACCGAGGCATTTTAACTGAACCGTTAATGAGTTGACTGACTAACACTGTCAGGCGCATTTGATTAGACGAGATGTGACGGAGGCACATGTTCCCCGAGAAGTGATAACGTCATAAGAAAACATTGATGAAAAATTACATAACACGTATTTACTCATTTATCGTTAAGAATACTCCTGCGAAGTTTCGAATAAAACAGTCGATCTAATCTTGTTTCCCCATACCAACTTTGGACCCTCATTTTACCCTCTTAGAGGGTGAAATTTGAAAAATCCTTTCTTAGAGCCTACATGCCATATTTGGAATCTCTAGAACCAGCGCTTTGGGCTATGCGTTGATATGTCAGCCAACGGAACGGGACAATGAGTCAAACTTTTTCGTGCATGCAGCCGGCGTTCATCGAATTATAAGACGTTATCACGTCAAAAAAACTTGGGAAAGGGTACACAAACAGGTTGCGCTAGCGCTAACATCATGATAAAAGCTATTTAACTACTCAAACATGTCTATATAAACAAGTAAACTTGACTATAATTACCTCGACTTGGAGTATATATTTCGGCGTAATCATGTGTCGTGTCTCCATCTGTTGATGTGTTTGGCGTTGTTGGTAATACGACTAAATTCTCCACAGCAGCCTATAAAAAACAAAAGATATTATAACCTAACCATGATATGTGACTGTGTCTAGCAAAAGGGACTACTTTGAGGATTTTAGTTTCCGAATTATATGCATTTTAAAAAATTAGTCTAAAATTACGTACAATGGATTTTTAATTCTAATCAGTACATACATTAAATATCATAAATCTTTGATTATAGTAGATTACCTTGGTACCAATCATTCTATAACTTCCTAGTAGAAGTGTATTTTTCACGAGCATAAACTTTAAAATTTTTTTTTTAATTCGTACATTTTTTCTACTGCATGTTTAAAAATTTGTAAAAAAATAATGATTGCACCTAGGAAAATGATTCTTTTTTCACTGAATAGCTAATTTTACCTAGTTTTAGGAGATATTAATAACTCCATACCGCCAAAGTGGTCCCTTTACCCAGACACAGTCACATATTTTTTCTTGACATGTAGCATAGGTTATGCTACTGTCGTGAATTTTACGTCACGTTCAACTTAGCATGTTTTTGCATAGAGTTATGTAAGTATAAACTGTTCATTCACATAATAATAATCTACAAATAATTGTTTTGTTACGGACCCAAATTAGTTCAGATTAGTTGTATGTCCGAAACAGAATGGTAGACAATGGAGCATAACGTTTATGGCTATTGGGACATCAGTAACTTTTGCCAGGATTGCTTGAATAGATATCTGAATTGAATAAAATTGTAATACAAAATCGCATGCAAAATATATAACCACGTTATTCATTTAGAGCTATGGTTTTTAGGGTTTCGTAGTCAAAAACGAACCCTCATAGTTTCGCCATGTCCGTCTGTCCGCCCGTCCGTGGCTTAGCGCAGTGATAACTACTACAGAAACTATTACTAGGTACTAGAAAAGTGTAATTCGGCATATATAAATTAATTTTCCAAAATGGTAGAATAAAAACTGTGTTTTTAGAGTTCCGTAGCCAAAATGGCAAAAACGAACCCTTATAGTTTCGTCATGTCCGTCTGTCCGTATGTCTCAGGCATTTTACTCGAAAACTATAAAGTGTATTTGAATAAAGTTTTGAAGATATTTTTTTAGGGGTGCGAGCATACACAAAACTGCAAGTCAAAAAAAAAACATGTTAAACCCACGTGCCATAAATCGATAGGCCTTTCAAAATAAATATAAGGTTTCTCAGCAACTTTTTTGATTAAGTAAAGAGAGTCGGAGATAATCGCCCCAAAAGTCACTAAAATTGTGTCCCCCCTCTAATTTTTGAACTGCGTATTTTAAAGTGAGGTAGGTTTTGTAGTGAGGCGCTGTTATTGTATAGTATACTCACAGCCAGGTCGTCGGCCAGTAGACTAGCCGTCGTCCGCTCATCCATGGTACGATTCATGGTATTGATAACTGGCGTCGGCACTGCACTAGCGCTGGGGGCGCCGATGGACTGGTTCCTTCTGTGCCGGACTGGCGTACTGTAGTGAGGCTCCACTGCGGTGTGCTAAAAAGTGACATAGCTGATATAATAAATTGTAAGTTAGTCACGTCTATTCACTATAACTTGCACAATTTATGGTGAGACATGCAACTAGTTTTGATTTTATAACAATTTGGTAATAAAAAGAAGACTTTTTTTGTATTTCTAAGCCGAATCCAGACGATCCTGCGTGGCGCATTGTAACAGAGCTACGAATCTATAAGATCGAGCGAGATAGGGAATAGAATGACCTCGATTTCAAATTCCCATCTCGCTCTATCATGCTTTGTTCCGTTCGTGCAGTCCGTTACGACGTCTGGTCTGGATGCGGGTTTATGCTCTCTATACAATCCATTATCGCTGCTGGCTAACTGACATAAATGTTTCACCCGTTGGTACAATAAACATGGAACCTTTTTAAATTTATTTTCTGTGGAATAGACTATAATAAATAATTATAGATTACTATTCTTACCAACTCTACGTTTACATATAATTAACAACTTTCATGTTTACAGGCAGGGTTTAACCGAGCTTCTACTTTATAAGGTTATTAGAATAGGAATTTAATCATAAATCTATTATTTCACTGACGAAAGGTCTGCGAGACATGAAGTGAACAAGGTGAAAAAAATTATGCGCCTTTCTGTAGGCGACTGTAGAACTTTTTTTTATAGCAGGTTAAATAGAATAGAAAACGTATACATATAAAAGAAATATACATAAATTATTTGCTCCGTGCAATACTAATCGTGCTTGTAAAACGAAGACAACATTTAACAAATCAAAAAGAAGGTAGGAAAGCGCTCATTGGTTCTGACAAACAAATAATTCACTAAAACTTTAATTTGTGGGTAGTTTTAACTGATACATTAGAACTTTATCATTTTAGCAAGTAGGCAAATAATTCTTTGACACGGGCCAGCCAAACTAAATCTTACATCAATGTTGTAAAGGCATTGATCTTGTTATTTTGCTACGGTTCACAACAACGCTATACAGTCAGGTGCTTTAATATAGTTAGTCACTAGTTAGTGCATCAACAGTTAGGTTGTTAATTACAAAGTGCATTATTAATATTATTATACAAACATGAAAAAAACTCAAAGAATATTTATGTTATCTCACTTTTTAGAGAGCAACGGCACGCCTATCACAGGACGGCGCGCGAGCTCTCTGAATTTTTCTCGCACTATACCTCTCTTTCTAAGTTTTCTAATAAGAGAGAGACGGATAGTGCGAAAAAAAACGAGAGCTCGCGCGCCCTATTGTGATAAGCCGTGCTGATGTGAAATAAAATATTGAATCAATATCAAAAGAATTTGAAAAAAAATCCAGGTGCAATTAACTAATTTAGTTGAATTAGCATTAGAAGACGTAGTTACGAGAGGAAGTACCAATCTTTTTCTCATAACCACTATTAAAAAAGAAAATTATAGTAGAAGAGACGACATCCAGCCAACTAAGGACTACCTGTGGCCCCTCAAGGCTCTCTGATCTCCGCCTATTGGCAGCTAAGAGGCTGGACGTGGCTCGGGGAGAGCTCTCCTCTGTTCTGACCTCGAGGGACAGACTCGCTCGAGTCGGGAGGAGCTGAGGGGTAAGGAGGTTACGCTAGAGAATTATACTAAACAGCAGATAAAGAATTTATTTTAAAAGAATATGAAAGCGGGATGCCATCCTAAGATGTCTTAGCCAAAAATTATTTTAAAATTTGGCAAACAAGCAATCAGGCCAGTAGATGATAAGAGACAGCCTGGCAGCTTTCTTGTTGTTTGTCCTTTTACTTAGACATCATATTTTTAAGACCAATGAAGCTTTTTTGCGGAATAAATATAAGATTTAATTTTTTTACTTCAACCCCTATTAGAATCATCAGCTTACAAATATGTAAGCTAGTGGAATACCACTGATTGAGATAGGTCATATTTCAAATATTATGCAATCCTAGAATAGAATAGCACAGTATGAGGACAAAATCAGAATATCAGGCAATCGACAAAATAAAAAATCCTCACCGCACGGCTACCCTGTGTAGCGATATGGTTCCTCAACAACTCCAGCTGTTGATTGCAGCGTTGGTTCTGCTCCCGCAGCTGCTGGTTCTGCTGCTCGAGCTCTTTGAGCTTGTTGGTGACCCACTCCTTGATGCGGGCCGCCTTCGCCTCCACCTGCTTCGCGTCCTGGAACCGCAGCTGCTTCTGGAATCAGGTGCGATTTATCAGTGATATGCATTTTTTTTAATGAAATAGATGAGTAGTTTTAACGCTCATGTAGCATTTATTATTATTATTAACCTATTTTAGACAAGCAGATGACGCTGATACGCCTAAATCATAGTTCACTTAGCACAGGTTCACACTGCTTTAGATAATTGGTTGCTTCTGAGCAGCAAACGAAAAAAACCATGAAGGCGAACTCCTTACAAATTTCTAGCGCATGTGTGCGCATGTTCGAACTAAACTGCTTCTTGGCATCCTTTTGACAGCCCGCCCGTCTGTCCACATATGTCCGCATAATGGCAATGTGCATCCTTTTTGTGGGGCCACTTTTAGGCGCTAGTTAGACTTCTTCTGAGTGTAATTTGTTCCATGTCTTTACTATTGATGAAGTTTTTGCTGATGTTTGTTTTACATTTATTACTTTATTATTTTTTATTTTGTTTCACACATGGACAAATACAATGTTACCATATACAATGTTAGTGTCTTGTTTCTTATAAAGATTTGTTTTTTAGTATTTTTTTTATTAAAATAAATTGAACTGTTACTGGGTTACGTTTAGTACAATCTTTATTATTGAATATTATTTACTAAACTTTTTAATCTTATAAAACTACCTACTTATATTTATCTATATTACTGGGCGCCTCAATGACAATTTTCTTTGTTTCTGAGTCTTGGGTGATTTATATATATTTAACTACTTGTATCTATTAAATATATCATTGTCTAGTACCCATATCACAAACCTTATTGAGCTTACTATGGGACTAGGTCGATTTGTGTAAGATTATCCTCTAATACTTAAATTTTGTTTTTTTGGACTGACAATGACCCACAAACCAAATAAATTCAGACATTTTTGTTGAAAAAAGTTCAATAAACCCTGTAAACTTTATGCATAAGTTTGTGAATGTACAGCTCCAACCATTAACCTGTTGAGACATGCATCAGAAATATGTGTTTAATTAAAAAAACCTATCCATCCATTACCAATTCATAGTATTCCAACAAGAAATTTCTAATAGATTTTACGATGAAGTATAAGTATTAAAGAAATCAAGCACAAATGGAAGTTAGTTACGCTCACCGATATAGTAAACAAACGCTAAACAGATACTCAAAGAAAACATAAAAGTTTTCATCGCTTTACCTCCATGTTAAATAAACGTTAAAACACTAATAAAACAGCATTTCTTTATGAATCTTGGACACGATCTGATGCTATACTGGTGCCACCCACGCGAGCCATATCGGAATAAATTTAATAAGCACATTTTCATTCATAAATTTACTGAAAACGTAACAATAAACATTGCTATCGCTGCACAATAGAACTCCATTTTGACGTCATGGACGTCAGTGTCTCGATGACGTTTCGAGCTTTCATTTTTTTTCGTTTCACATTGCGTTTAGTTCCACGTTAAGTTGATACGTTTCTTGTTGCCGGATGTGACGAACCTTTAGATACGTTCATAAATATTACACGGCATTAGTCTGACCAGCGAGTCGTGTCACAAGAACAGAGGGGGCTACCGCGACACGAAAACGAACGTCGTTCGTGTATCTCTGTGTCGCTCGAACTAGTAAGTGCGACAGAGACGGAAATACACGAACGAAGTTCGTTTTCGTTTCGCGGTAGCTCCTCAGGTAACACGAAACATATAGCGGTAATACTTAAAATTTAAACTAACAGCTTATTTCATAGCTAGAGTCTGGCCAGGGAGAGATGAGCCTAGAAAAGAGCAGCTATGTTAAAAAACCCGGTAGGTTTTGATTCCCTTGCGAGTTTCAAAAATTTACGGAAAATTTGCGGCATAAACGGCTGTATCTTTTAATTGCGTTGGCTTAGATTTTAGAAGTTTGATTTATTCACAGCTCCAAGGAACAGTAGACCTGAATATTTGATACACATTTTAGCTTGATATCTCTACGCGTTTCTGAGAAAAAGGGTCTTGACAGACGGACGGACGGACGGCCAACAAAGTGTTTCGTTTTTTCCTTTCAAGGTACTGAACTCTAAAAACAGCGTGTTGCAACCCTGTGTATTATATAATAATGATACTTAAATAATTATTATTTTCCTTCACTTCACACAATGCAACTGATGAAGCAGAAGGAAGTAAAGTTATATGAAATGAAACTAACTTCGTTATACTTTATATTTAAGAAGAATAATCAAAACCACTTTCCAAAATCTCAATTTTGTTGAGGAGACAGTATAATAGTTGAACTTTTTATGATATTCTTCAAGGTGAATGATATTATCAGTGATAATAAGCCGCCCTGTATTTCTCTTAAAAAGAAAAAAACTGTCCAATTTATAATGGAACAGTTACTTTCTTAGTTACCGTATCAAGTATCAAGATTAGGACATCGTACTAATTTAAGTCGTTTGACACATTTGACAATGATATTACTGTTGCCATATTAATCTCAGGCTCGTCTTTCCCTGGCAGGACTCTAAAACTGTTGCCATTAGAATTTGAAAAAATGCTTTTGTCACGAATCGCAAATCTAACAATATTTTTCTTTTTTTATATATAGTGATAAATACGTAGGTACCTGTTCCTCGATCTGTCCTTCGAGTCGAGTGATGGCTTTGGGCGCGCCGTCAGCGCCCGCCGGCCACTCGCACAGCCGCTGCTCCATGGCGCGGACCTGAAACAAGTAAACGATATTTTTTTCAGATTCAGAGATTTTTAAACTAGGTATATCATATCAGGTCAGATGAAGTTGGTTTACCTAAATATTTTTGATTAGGCACTACACTAAGGAAGGTCTATGCCGGATGGCCGCGAGTTCGAACCTCAGCGATGGGAGGGATTGTTCGCTGGTGGTGTTAGGCACTAGCTAGGTAGAATCAACATGCATGACAAAATCGGTAAGTTTAATATGTACTCGAATTTGTCTACCAAGATAAAGAACGTATAGGTATGCTGCAAGTTGTAATAAATAAATAAATAAAATAAATAAATATTAGGGGACATTCTTACACAAATCGAACTAGCCCTATAGTAAGCTCAATAAGGCTTGTGTTATGGGTACTAGACGACGATATATATAATAGATTTAAATACTTAAATACATAGAAAACATCCAAGACTCAGAAACAAATATCCATGCTCATCACACAAATATTTGCCCTGACCGGGATTCGAACCCAGGACCTTCAGCTTCGTAGGCAGCGTCACTACCCACTAGGCTATCCGGTGTAATAAAACGTAACATATTTTTCAAAAATCTAATCCACTTCTAAGGACTATCTCAAAACCGCAACTGAGACTGCACATTTCAAGATGCTGGAATGAAATAAAGCAACAGGACTTCAATTTTGAGCTAGTCCATATTGCAACATTGTTCGAACGGTATTCAGAGATTGCGACACACTTCATACCTTGATTAACCGCAACCTGGTAGGATTACAAGCATACCCAAAGCTATGCAATATGAAACAGAGAAGTGAGAACAGACAGCACCAATTATGTTTCTAAGCATCGTGTGTAACAGTACAGCTACAGAGCTGGTCCAATCATTGTAGATTTTCGTTATCTACCTACCCATGGAAATGGAATCTCTAAACACGACGCTTTTGTACATTTAATTTGATCGGTAGTACCTACACCTACTAAAACTAAATACTTCATTGAGAGCAAATCGTCCGTCAGAGTAGTAAGATAAGTAAGTAATTGGAAGCTTTGTACGGTCACGGACTTTAATCGTTGAACCATTTAGGTGTCAACTAATTTTGGTTTTTAATAGTTAAGCTATGAATATCCAGTAAAAGGTGAACTCTAAATGGCTCAACGATTAAAGACCGTGACTGTACAGCTTTGTTAAATAAACCCAAAATAAATTAACATCTACCGTCATTTAGATGCAAATTAGCGGCTCATGGTGAACAGCAGTGCATGCAGCGGGACGTGGTGGGTGGATTAATCAATCGTAGGGGATTAGAGTAAAGCCCCAAATTGAAATACCCGAGCTACTCCCTGCAGGATTAACACCGTATCGCGTATCGTGTACGGTTAAGTTACACTTGTAATTGCCTTATCGTTTTTACTGTTAGGTCACCTGAGGAACGAGGAGCTAGGTATCTTCGGAAAAATAGTTAAGTATTCTAGGGAGAATTAGGTTACAGCTTGGTCGGTTTATGGTGTCAGTCACATTGTTTATTTCTCCAAGGTATAACAGCTACGTTATTTCATAGTTGTTTCACTTTTGAATCACGCAAAGTATAAAATACGCATCATAAATTGATTAATATGCAAATAACGAAGTTTATACATTACAAACTCTCAAACCAAGGATCGGAAAACCCCTTTTCAGGCTTAAGCCTATCGATTTGGTAACTCTATCAATCTGGTAACCCTATAGTAAGGTAACCTTACTGATAGTGTAACCCTATTGTTATGGTAAGCATATCGGATGTGGTAACCATATCTTAACCCTATTGAGAAAGGTTTTTTTTAGGGTTAACTTATGGTGATCAGTAAGGTTACCTTATCATAAGGTTACCATTATGAATAGGGTTTTAAAAACCACTTCTAAAATGAGCCTAATGGAAAACCCTGATTAGGGTAACCGGTTTCAGTCCCTGTCTCAAACTCAAACATTTATTCGTAAGAAACTACAGAAAATAAAATAAATAAATTATAATAAACATTAGCTAAGTCCACACCAGTGCGATTTCACATTCAACAAGGCATCATACTGCTGTCACACTTATTCTTACTTAGACTGAGTGTGATAGCTCTATGACGCATGCCTTGTTGAACGTGAAACCGCACTGGTGTGGACTTAGCTATTAGGTTTTGTCACGAAATGGACCCAGCTCAGCATGTTGCTAGCTTTATTGGATTTGTTGCTGTAGCCAATTTATTTTGTTTCGGGTAAATTTATTCAAAATACAGTTAACATAAAGGCCATACTTTAGAAACTTTTAGTATGCCGAAACTAAAGTTGGAACTGAAACTTTGTCATAAAAACTTAACCCATTACGATTCACAATATACCTAGGGACTTTGAGAAATAGTTCCACTAACAAAGCCCGCATATTAAGTACTTACGTAAAGCTTCTAGAACCAGAGCTATAGCTAACCTACTTTTCTAAACAAGTAACACATAGATAGATTCGTATTTCGTAGCTTAGCTTGGGCGGTGTATTACCTAGGTAAAAAGTCTCATACTTAACTTAGATTTCGTGGACAAGCAACCCCTGGCGGATCAAGCTAAGGGGATTTTGTGTATAGATAATGTTATTCACTGCCAACAACTTCGTAGCGCTATCTCATCCTTACAACCTCTAATGAGAGTTTTTTTTAGGTACTTATTTTGCATTGTTATAAAATTTATAAACGTATGATTTATTGGGGTCTGCTTGTGGTACTCATGGTCGGTTTGGAGGCCTTGCGTACCACAAGCGTGCGTGACACTTCACTTTGGGTCTCGCTGGAAGATCAGCGCCCGCTCTTGAGTCGGTATTATGCTGAGGCGGGCGGGACCTTTTCGTAACATAATGTGTTGAATTTGTTTTGTTTTATTTTAATTTTATTTTTTTATCGTAGATCTGTTACAAATAAATGTTTTTTCTTTCTTCTTTCAAAAGATATACGACGATGGATTAGTCCAACATATTAATGAAATACGCCTCTTCTGAATGCGTTATGTTATTTATGCATAGTTAGACTGTAGAGTGTGTGGCGAGGGATGAGACTATGGAACGCTTACTGTGTGATTGTCATGCCCTTGCCTGACAAAGAATAAGGTAACGGCTATCCGCAACCAAAGGAATTCAAGGTACTCCCGCTGAGCTGCATCATCCAGTTTGTGGAAATGATGGAGCGAACTTGAGAGTAGGCATAAAGGAGAGGGCAAATGCACAAAAGATGCCATTGGGTCGAAGTGTATCCAAAAAAAAAAACATGTAAAGTGGCGCCCAAGGACCATCTCGCTCTACCCGCCGGATTAAGGGCTAGGACCTGCGCTGTGTGTTATTTGGACATAACCATTGACCATAGTTCCATGGTGTAGGGCAGAGTGGGGCCCGTCTTCGTGGATTAAAAAATTGCTGCAATAACTTCAGAACTGGGCTGTTATTCGCTACGCGCAAATGCGGCTCACCCCGCCGCTCACCCGTTACGAAACTAGACCTCTACCTACGCTTAGTTACTACGCATCGCGGTGTCAAGGTATAATTGTGGGTAAGCGTTGAGGTGAGCTTTAAACAAGTTACAGAATAGGGGGGCTGGACCCCAATAAACAAAAAGTCATAAATCTGAAACGCGAGTCCGCATCATGCGACAACCGCATAACACAAGATACGAACGTCATAAATAAACCCCACGTCCGAGGCGTTAGCAGTAAACGGCATTCCGTCGGCTTCACTCCTTCATTTCTGAATCGTCGCTTATAAGCGAGCTATAGCTCCAATCGGTCATTTCAGCAGGCCAATGTGCTGTTATTGTCGTAAACTAATAATAGTTATTACTACGCTCGTACTATTACTATTTTTGTAAGGCTATAAAGGCCATATGTTGATGCATTGTAAGTTAATAATTTCCAATGTTTAGATTATAACATCGAAAAAGTTATTACCAATTAGACCAGATTGTAGGAGGAACGTTTATTATTAGTAAGTCTTACTAACTACTCATGTACTAAGTACACTTTATCACCCAGTTTGTTGTTTTATTTGAAGTCCTTTTTTTAGGTTTATTCTAAGTCTCAGAAACAGGGACTGTTACACAGGCCAGTTACGTAAAATTTGAAGGCATTGTCCAATGTCTAATCTCTTGGATGACGTTCGGTCCATACGCCTTCATTATTGACGCGAGTTTACATTCCAATAACTGACAGATTTGCTGATTAACCCTGCAAGCCTGCATTTTTAAAATAACAATCCGATGACAGGCTTACTTGTAGAAATTGTGAAACTTAGTAGGCACTATGTGGTCAACATAACGCCTACGCCTGGAAAACGGTTAGTGTTTGCGTGTAACATAATGGTCGATGTTTCACTTGAGAGTACGACTTTGTACCCTTTGGCGTCGAGACCCTCGGTCCGTGGGGTCCCAGTGCGCATAAGTTATTTGCAGAAATCGCGAAACGTCTGGTCGATGTAACTGGCGACCGAAGAGCTGGCGGCTTTCTCGCGCAACGCATCAGCATTGCAATTCAGCGAGGAAATGCCGCCAGCATCCTCGGTACAATGCCTCGAGGGCCTTTTTTAGATTTAACTTAGTTTTAATTTATCTTAGTTAATGTTAATTATAATCTTGTATTTTTATTTCAATAAATTGTTATTACAATTATAAAAATAATTATGTCGTTAGCCCTCCGTTAACCTTACAGTCAATATTTATTGACAAGGTATTACCCAATGATGTAATATAAAAAGGTAGATAGGTTATACGCGCTCGAAAAATGGCACACTAAAATTGAGTCAATTGGCACAACTTGCCTCAGTTTCGAGTCGTCAATGGAAACGTTAGCTGTCAGATTTGGTGGCCATTTTTAAACACGGAATGTCGTATAGACAACATATCTACCTTTTTTATATTACATCATTGGTATTACCTATGTGCGCGGTTGTAAAACACGTGGACTGGATTTAACGAGCTAATAAAATAAGTGCAATGGCCTTATGCATATATATATATATATAGCTATCCACGCCGTGACCGGCGATAGCGACCCTAGCTAGTTAAGGGTGTAAGCCTTGCCCTGCTAGCATAACTTGACTCTCGACCCTACTCGCGCGAGAGAGACTGTCCGTCACTTTCTGATTAATGCTGTCAAAAAGTGACAGATAGTCTATCTCGCGCGCGAGTAGAGTTGAGAGTCAAGTTATGCTAGCAGGGCTGATATGCAAATACACACTTCTTGAAGTAAATCAATGATATTACATCAGCGTCCGAATAAGAAAGAAGATTTTGTTAACTTAACGATGCAATAACAACATTGTCATAAAAGCACACGAAAGCGCCTACAAAAGACACCGCAGGGAAAAATTCAAGTTTTCATTGAGGCTGGAATTGCCTCCCGGCTCCCGGTGCCGCCATTTTGGTCGGGCAGGCAGCAGCGCTGGTTTCGTGCGATAAACGGAAATACGTACTTTTTGCAAAACCCACTTTCATAATCTCTGCTGCTAATAAAACATAAACTAATCACGATTGCGCGATAAATTCGAAACTTAAACTAAAACCTAACACCAAGGAGGGACATGACCAAACATAAAATGAGCCATTTAAGAACAAAGGAATACACACAGGAATAGCAAACATTAATCACATAAGCCGTAATTTGCCTGACTCATGGTACGAACTACGAGGGGACGCCGCTAATATCGTGAGTATTCCAGAACTTTCTAAATCCGGTAATGCTTTGGACAAGGAAAATAAACTACAGTTCGCACTCGTAGGAAGAAGAATGAGTAAACAGAACTCATCAAAACTTGAGCACATCACAAACACAAGGGGTCTTGTGGGGTCGGATATATGAGCTTCGAGGTAATACGTTCCATATTCTACCTGCTCTTGATTTATATAGCTGAGACATTCCCGTCAGGCATTTCTGGAAAAACTTTATTTAATGTCTAAGTAAAACATAACTTGCACGTAGAACCGATGGCCGTTGGGGCTGAAAGGTTCTCGAGTGGCGACCACGTATCGGAAGGCGCAGCGAGGCCCCCCACAAGATGGACTGATGACCTGGTAAAGGTCGCTGGAGTCCGCTGGATGTGGGTGGCGCAGGACCGGTCATTGTGGCGCTCTTTGGGAGGCCTATGTCCAGCAGTGGACATCTTTCGGCTGATATGATGATGATGATGATGAAAACATAACTATAATACTTACATACATATTACTTACTATACTTACATATTACTTATTTTCTGCTGATTTTGCATTACAATTTCTTCCCAACAGCGCAATAAAATCATAAAGACATGGTTTTACAACGTCAGAGTCTTTACAATACATCAGTATTGATACAGATATTCTACAGCGTTCCATAATCTCCTCAAACAAAACGCACTCGCCCTGCTATTTGTCTAACAGAAAATCAACAAGAGTGCTTTCATTTAACTTCCATTCATAAATTGCATTTGCACTCAGCGGTCAAGTGTAAATAGCGTGTAGGAGGAACACACGAGCTCTTTCATTACTAAGCCTTCTCTAATTAAACCGTCGACAGCGACGAATTGTTCAGTAACAAACTTCCTTGTTTATTTACTCCAACATGGCAGTTAATTTCAATTTTACTTATGCTTTACCGAGGAAGGAAGCAATAAAGAAACAAAAATAGTAAGTCGGAAAGTTTATCTTATTATATTTATATCCCAACGGTCGTGAGAGTGTTTTCGAACAGAAAACTCCGACAATATGTTAAGTGGAAACGTTGATTTGCTTCGTTAATTCCAGTTTTCAAAATAACTCGTTACTGAACGCATCCATAAGCGTCGTTGACGCCGGATGCCGGAAGTGAGGTCGAAGAGTTTTATATAATCAGTCGTTTGTCACTTGTGAAAATAATTTCCTCTGCGGTTATAATCTAAACGCAATTTTCTTATATGATGATTATTAAATCCTCCGTGTTTTTTGTTTATTATTACGCAGAAACACGTTATTCTGGTCAGGATTAGCTATTGTTGTCCAGTTAAATCCAAATAAGTATTGTTAATTACGTATTTTATGGTAATTCTAACAAGTTAAATGGCTACTTAAAACAAGCGAGCCACTACGAAAGCCCTCGACAGTTTGTTTCTCTCGCGTTAGCGCAATCAATCTAAATGTTTACAAGCGACGCGTTCCATTTGGCTCTGGAAATAGATCAAAGTGACGAGTTCCAATCGGAAGCGTTTCTTTAACAACACTGTCGATTATGGAGTTAACTAAATGGAATACAATTAAACTAGTAGCTCTGTGACCTGCAGAACCCGCGAGTATGTTTTTTATGTTAAGTTTTTTATATTTCCGAAAACTGAATCTTCAAAAAATATTATTTATATTATCGAACCTACTCACAAAAAATTACTGAGAAATGCGTACTGTAGAGGAGAACAGCCGCATGCCTGACAGCGGGACATCCGAACATACGAAAGATTTTTTGCCCAAGCTGAAACGGAGAACTTCGTTCACTAGTCTCGTTCGTTCAAAGAGTAAGAATTAATATTGGCACTCTCATTCAAAAGTTGATCGTAAATACCCTCAGAGCATACATAACTAGAGTAGCCTTTCAGTAACTTACCCCTCTGTAAAAAACCTTGCACAATGTGCAGAAAAATCATACAAAGACCATTTCACAATTGATCACAAAATCGCCTCGCAAGAGAACACTGATCATAAAAATGCCCGCACGTTGCTGTAAGCACTTGATATTTTACGTTCAATCATTTCAAGCTTTTAATACATAATTGAGTTTCAAAATCCTATTAAGATGTTCCCCCCCGCCCCCGCAAAATTCGGCAGACTTTTTTGTACGCAAATACGACATAAGAGGCTACTCCAGTTATGCGTGTTCTAATTCTAAGTAAATACTTAAATATGAAATTCTTTCTCGAACAACATTGTCGATTATAGTAACTGATGTTACCATTCATACGGATTATTTACCATTCGTTATCAAAATGCTTAAGGGGTAAATTGACTAGGCGAACAATCTTACCAAGGTTTAATCAATCCTTATTTGTCAATCTTACTTAACCGCCTGGAACCATCGTCTCGCTCCATTTGGCGCCAAAAACAGATCAAAGTACTCGCGCGCGAGACATCCGGACCCCGCGGTATTTAGGTCGAATTAATTCACTCCTTCGACGTTCTGAATTTTAAAAAGTTCGAATTTCATCCGGAATCTTTCGGGTAACCGTCTGGTTTTATTTTTCGCGTTTTCGAGCAGATGTGTCCATGGAAAGAACATTGGGAGGTATTCCTATATTTTCTGTGTGCAAAAAGTAGACGTTTCTCATTTCGACTGTATTGTTGTTGTGTATATTTTATTTATAGATACATTCTAAGTATAGAGTGGAGAAGAAGATATTAAGTTAAGAAAAAAATTGTGTGGAAGCTGGAAGATTTTTTTATGCTTTTACGTAAGAGGTCGTCGAACCCACTACCTCTGACTTACCGAGCCGCAAATATAAAACATCACGCAAAGCAACATGTTGAATTTACAATAAATAATGTTTCATATGTTTGTTAGGTAGTAGTCAATATTAAGGCGTTAATCTACCTTCTCCTTGCAGCTGGTAGCAATGATGTCAATATTGGTAGTTTCCTTATGTATTTTGTTCATATATCTACTTTTATATCTGATTAAATTACATAACTGACATTAACCGTGCATTTTTAGACTGTCTATACCATAAATACTAGTTTTTTTGGAATCTTTAAAACTCAAACTATGCCGCTGTGCCTTGTGCGTGGCTTTCATAACAATCGCGACACAAATCAGCAACCTAACCCGTCTCCACATATTCTAATTGCGTTTCCCGGCTCAAGTTCTAATTAAGTTTGCGTCTCCGTTGATAATTAGCTGTATTCTAACCAGTTACGCGTTTGTCTTAACGTATTTGGAAGTTACATGGATGTTAATTTGTTCAAGTATTGTACTCCTTTTGTATGTGTCTTTAACCTTTCGTCTGTGTGTTGCAGGATTCACACGTTTTTTGTCACCTTTTTAAACTTAGCTCTTTTATTTGCTTCATTCAGCGTGGTTTGAATCCACATTATTATTAACCCACCATATAAGAAAGATCCTCTAAGACAGATTAATGACAGACTCGTCAAAAAAAACTTTTTCCCGAAAAAAAAAGGTTTTTTTTTTTACCTACTAACTAGTGTAACTACGCTCTTTAGTTGTCTTACTCCTTGATATAATTAGTATTAGAAAAGAATTGACGAAACAAAATAAACATCGTTACAACTACATCTTATTAAAAAATACACCAGCATCTTAGTAAACTTTTACCTTTAAATTTGATTTCGTATTTAGCATTTAGAATTCCTCCGACTCATTTCCAATAAATAGTTTTAGTTTGGACATAGTCACAATAGGTAAAATATGTCGAAAACTAAAAAAAAAACACTAAGTCAACAAACCTCCATCATCGCCAGCCATAATGAAGAATTCCAAATTCAAAATCCAATTCATAAAGTCACATTCACACTTAACGGTCTCACTCCCACGAGACTGAACGCAGCGGAATTTGTATTTCGAAAACGGAATTCGAAACGGGTGCGCGACGTGCGCGCTTGGGGCGGCACGGAGTTGAACTAGCGGGGATCCTACAGGACTAGCTGCGTTTAGTTAACGATCGATATTTACATAGTGCTTTTAATATGCAGTTGCATGTTTATTTTTAAACGTTGTCTTGTGGTCAGTGTGAAACAAGTACGTTGTTTATGGTTTTGTGACAAGCGTTTGTTTAAGGCCTCTCACAGACTGTGGCGCGGTCTGGCCGCGGCGGTCAATAGTGAACTTGTAATTAGCTGTCAAATTTACTATGGGCCGCCACCGCAAGCCGCGCCAGTGTGTTGTAGGCTTAACTTGTCCGTCGTTCAAAGAAAGTTAAGTAGCCATGGATTTCAAATTATTGAAGAAATATAAAACACTAATTATTATATAATGACTACTAATATGTTTTAATATGCGTATTAATAATTAAAAGGAAAAACCATCGGGAACACATTAAGAGAGGATGAAAAAGGACGATATACCTAACTAATTAAAATAGTAAATACCTAAGTGATGGATAAGACTGATGGTGAGATAGAGCGTTTTTTGCGGTGTCTTATATTTTCTTAAATTAATTAGCGATTTAAAAAATAAAAAAGAACGCCCAATAGCTTCATACATAACTTACACAGAGACGTTTATTTTAAGATTAGTCAGTATCTACCACTAATAACTACTACTTTATCTAGATATTATATAAATGACCTGATGAATCAACGAGCACCGACTAATCTCTCGACAGGGCGGATATGTCTATTTTTAAAGGAAACTTATAAATAAATCGGATGACTGAATCAAGTGAGTCGAGGAAGCACTCAAGTCCGTCCTAACTCACAGCGGGCTCACTTGCATACAAATCGAGCACTACGATATGCGTAGCAGGGTTGGCACTTATTAGTCGCCAGGGACCTTTATAGAGAAATTTAAGTTTACTTTATATAGCATCACTACAGTTGGCGACATAATATAGTTATCCACGCCGTGGTCGGTGACGGCGACCCTAGGTAGTTACGGGCGTAGCATGGTTGCCATTTTTTCACATTATAATATCGGTGTGGTAAGAAATCCGTCACGTTCGGATAAGTATGCGAGTGCGAGCGTGACGGATGTTTTATCCACAGCGATAATCGATAAGTGATAAAATGACAACCATGCTACGCCCGCTGATACCTGTACGAGTATATGGCTTGCAAAGGCAAACATGACATAAAAGCGATTATTTATTTAGTGAATAAATAGTCCAATAGTGATAAGCGCTCCATACCGGCGAAACAGTTGCAAGCTACTGGGAGGTCAGGTATTTTCCTTGAAAATGTTTTGATAAACTGGATACAAAACAGTCGTTTTTTAACTGAGGTTTATTCTTTACATATTACCTACATCGTTACCTTAGAGGTAGATGAAGTGTACTGAAGCCTAACTAATAATTATTTTAAAGTTAAAACTTAAAATTCTGATTGAGCTAAACTGTAGCTTGAGTGGTAAGGCGATTTTCAATTTGAATGTCGTGGGTTCTAACCACGGATCGAACAGTGGCCGAGCATCAAAAAATAATCTTATTACAAGCTTTTATTCACTTTCACCTGACCGTGGTCTGTAATCAAATCTTGCAAGTTAAATTTGATCCACTTCCCGGTTTTCGATTGAGCTGAAATTTTGCGCACATGTGTAAAACGCGTGACAATCCAATATTATGATGACATGGTGCTGATCTGATGATGGAGCTGGAAGGTGGCCATAGGAATTTCGCAATGAAACGACACAACCTCATCGAGTTTGGGCTCGTTAGAATCGTCTCAATGAGTAATTTCGTCTAAATGATTTTTTTTACAGAAACTTGTTTACTAAATTCATTTGATATTAAACAGTGGCTAGTCGGTGACGGAACATTATCGTGGGTTCAATCCTAATAAGGTGTAGTTATCCTCTGTGTTGGAAGGTCACATGGCAGGCGCTAAAACTTGTGCCTAAACCAAATCTTCTGATTAGTTGCCAATACGGACCCTGGGCTCCTTTAGGGCTCAAACGGGAAAAAACGTTAGGAGTTGAAAAACCCCCGACATTTCAATTTCAAAGTTCAATATCTCAAAACCAGCTTAACCGATTTTGTTGCAACGTAGCTAAGAAAACATACCGCATTAAAGTCGATTCGTTTAGGAGCTATGATGCCACAGACACGTCAAACTTTTAACATCCCTGTTTTTGCGTCGGGGGTTAGAAAATCTCATTAAGAATGTCTTACAACAGTATAAGCCAGTTAATTATTTCTGACCGACAATCCTGATCATGATACATAACAAGAGTTTCATTATTATAACGTAGATTAATACCATTGGCACAGCAAAATATAGAATTAATTTTAATAATATTGAGATCATATTATACTACTTACTCTTATAATAAATATACTCGTAGCAGTGTGCCCGCGGCTTTATTGCTCAGTATAATGGAGTATATGAGATGATGAGCACATTTACATTTCATTGCACTGTAATGAACTATGTGACTGAAATGAAAGCCTAGAATTGCTCGTAGACTTGGGTAAATATTTTTTTGGTTCTGATAAGCAGTATAGGCTTAGATGATGGCAGTGATTAATAAATACTAATTAATAGTTTAAAAAAAAACGTTTATTTCCAAAAAGAAACGATGAATACGGAAAAAAATTAAAATATCAAAAAAACATTTGATTTTTCGACAACTTTCAACGCTATATAATACTGATCGAAGTGTGACACTTGTACTTGAATAGTAGTTTGTTGTATTGTTTATGCGTAATTGTTTTACGACCCTACTTGAAGATAACAATTAAACAAAAGATGTCGGTAATGGATGTTTACTTCTAACATGCCTAAAAGGTGGCCTGGCCTGGTTGTCCGGTAATTAGTAGTCAACCTTCTACCCACGAATAGGGCACCTTAGACTGGTCCAGAAAATCGACTTTAAGGTTTAGTAAAAGTCCCCTGGTTTTCGACATATTATTATAATGTTATCTCTGAACAAATCCAGTAATGACAGTCTATGGTGCCCTATTCGTGGTTATAAGGTTGACCATTAATTACCGGACACCCTGTATAGGCTGAGATGAAGTCGATTCCAAGCCAGGTTGTAACATTATAAAAAAAAAAACTCTAACTTGCTGTCTAATGGCTAAAAGGGACAAAATAACAACAATTAATAGTGGATTGTGATCCACTTACACTATTTAATTTTTTTTTACGATGAGAAAAAAAAGAAAAATTTCTACTACAAATGACAAGAATGTACTCTGTCTGCTTGTCGGAAGCTTCGCAAGTGCCATAGCCTATAAACGCTTGTAACATATATCCGTTGCCAATCCTTTATTGCTTTGAGGATTCCCCGAGAAGACAACTGCAGGTTTGCCACACACACAACACAGCGGCTCCTCAGGACCTATCGCTACTCAACTTAAATACGGTAAAAAGCTTAAGGACGAGCACCCTTGACTGAAGTCGACTCTCCATACAAACGTAGCTTGGTTTTCATTTTAAAACGGCATACTTGTAGCGTTTACCTGTTTATTGACGGTTTGCTGTCGTCCGCGCACAATTCTTCTTTAAATCGATCATACGTGCGCGTACAGCACCTCTCTCTGCTGCTCTCATGCCGTTTTCTTTTGTAGTTGGGAGCTAATAATGTTTAACCATCAATAATGTTTAATCATCATATCATGAAACATTCAAACACAATGATAGTCGAGCGTTCTGGCGACCCTTACGTTTTAATAGTAGAAGTAAAACCTTGGTACATATGCAAATGTTTGTCTTATGAGTTATTTCTAAACAACAAATATGATATACGCACGAACTGCGAGTAGATAATACTCATCAGTAACGAAACTAAAATACTATAAATAGAATTCATACTCGTATGAGCGAGCAAAGGGATTAGTCATTGGAAGACACATTTAACTGCTAGCATTAATTAACCGACTCCTAACTATATGACTAACTAATATTATGACAAAGGATACCCGTCGTTATGTGGAAACGTAACAAAACAAGTGAAGATGAAATATGATTAGCAAACAATCGAAATATAGTAGGTACGAGTAATATCTACATAATAGTTATTACTCGATATATTGATATAAATAATGGTAAAATCATCCGTTTGGTCTGTCGTTGTTGTTGTTACTAGAATCCGCCTTTTCTTATTAAGGGATACCGTATCTAATTAGTACCAACTGTCTACAAAGCTGACACCTATAACAAGTTAAGTATATCGATTCGGGTCTACGATTTTTTATAATTTTTGTACCTTCTCCGTCTCATATTACAAAAAAAATGTTTTAAATATCTGACCCTAGCAATGACAAATATAGCTGCTGCAGCTGTCAATATCATTGCCAGTGTCAGTTTACCACGGATATTTATTTGTAATATGAGACAATTAATGAAAGTGTCTTATTCGCCGTCCTAAACCCAAAACGTAAGTGAGGAAACTGAAAAAAATAATTGACGCAGCTGAAAATCTGAAACTTTTTTCTGGTGCTAAGGAAGGTTATTCCTATCACCAAAAAAAAAATCAGGCATTTCTAAAAATGTCATCCATTCCCAATTGTCAAATTAACTATTGACTACCACCGCAGGCCGCGCCGAGAGGCTTTACCTAATGTAGTGCTGAAAAAGTACAGATCTAATAAAATAAGAGAGCGCGTAACAACTGGCCGTAAATCAGTACCAAAAATGGAAACTCCTTTATTGTCTATGGCGCCGGCTTCTATTTATTGCGACGCGTCAGTATAAATAAATCCAACGGTTTTCACAGCTAACCAACCGACCGATAGAAGCGCCACTGTCAACGTAATTTGGACTTAACTAGGAAAAACGATTAGTTCAAAATATCCACTGTTCCAAATCAGCCACTTTAATAATGCGTAGACTTAGAGCCTTAACTAGGTGTTTATAAGCGCTAAATTCCAATGATAAGGCGTTTCTCACATGTTTTTGTGTTGTAGACAGAATCGTGACGCATCTTGGACGGAGTCCAGGGTGCCTGGGGACATTGCCAAGGCTAAAGCCTTGAAATATTGAGGTTTTTTGCCAAAATTGGAGATTGGATGGTTCCGAATTTGTTTGAGAAAGATGATTTTATTTCAGATCCAAATGTATTCAGTGAAAAAATAGATAAGTATAAGTATAAATGCAGACTTAGATCAATGTATGGGTATCTATACTGGATTGAAGTATCAACAATTTTAAAAATGGCTGTAATATATTTAATTTTTTTTAATGTATCGTAAAACAATTGACTAAATAACAATTTTACATTACACGAAATTGTCGATTCTCTGTTCCGTTTCTGGGGGCCGATTTTTGACCATCGAGCGCTCGAAAACTAAATAAAAGTAAATACGATTGTAGTAGTGTCAAAATTGCAGGTACCACTGACTTTCTACTGATAGAATTGAATAAGAGGTGGTCAGTAGGTACTACTCGGATTTCAGTTTTCTATCGCTATTTCCAATGATGTAATATAAAATACAGGTAGATATGTTGTCTATACGAAATTCCGTGTTTAAAAATGGCCACCAAATTGGACAGTTAACGTTTCTATTGACGACGCGAAACTGAGGCAAGTTGTGCGAAATGACACAGTTTTAGTGTACCATTTTTGGAGCACTTAACCTTTCTACCTCTTTTTTATATTGCATCATTGGCTATTTCAATGTAACTTTTGTTAGGCTTCAGTATTTTATCAATCAGTTGCTTACGCTTTTAGAAAGAAAATGGTTAAAAAATTTTAAATCAATAACGTTTGTTGATCGTGTAAAGTCATTTTAACTATTTAAAATCTCATTTTGTAAATTGGTAACTCCTAATTCGTAAAAACGGCAACACTTGGATGCCTTGATTGGTATATTTTGTGGCGCGAAAATGTAGCGGTTCTCTGATTGGGTTATGACACTGACATCATGTGATGTCGTGAGCCAATCAGGGAGCTGGATTTTCCCTCGATAACGGTGAGTTTCTTGGCCAGGAGTTGGTGCCGAGGCGGGCATTCTGGTGCTGATCGTCAACGGTGTAATGTTGCATCACTGAGTCTTAAAAGTTTATAAGTGTATTTTAATTTTAATAAAATGATTAAGAGTCGTTGGAGTTTTCTTCAAGTGCTGCTGCCTCCTGATTATCCCGTTTACACTCTTCATCATTGTTGACAGTTTTCGAGCGAATGAGTCAAGCGCTCGAAAGTCAAAAATCGGTCCCCTGTTTCGCCTCACCACCACCAAAACCACCTAATATATATACAGTTTACCTACTCTTCCAATAACCTATGCTTTGCTAAGCATGCTCTGCATGTAAAAGGGTATAGTTATTAGTAAGGTATAGCTCGTTATTTCCACACACGCGTTACGTCCGGTCGAATGCGCGTGCTCGCATAATCGAATAACTCTTTGTATAGTTTGAACGCGTCGGTTACTATTAATTTTCATTGAACACCCATCTTAGTAACGATTTTAATGATTTTAAGCCTTAGATGCATATATGGCATCAAAATTCTAGATCAGAAATCTTTTCTTCGTTCTAAAATACGTTACCGTTGCTCAAATACTTACAAAGTAAGTAAATCAGGCATCCATAGACTGCCTTATTTTTTCACTAAACGTCAAAAAGTTGAATTTATTTCGATATTCTATACCAGTATTAGGATTAGTTTATGAAGTTTCACATTCTTCAATTATATTTCCTAGATAGCCCGTCCAAATTGATTTTCTAACCGCCGTCGGATTCGATGTAGCCTCCAGCGTCTTCGGAATAACAATTCTGGACCATTTCCAACGTGAAATTGATACTTTATCGTATATTTTCTTTATTGCTACGAGCTCCCGTGGCTTTTTAAAGCATTGTGCAGGACTGGTATTCTCAACGCTTCACCTCAGCTCAGGGCACCAGTTTAAGAGGATTATTAGAACTTTACCTAATGCTTAGGTACTGATGTAGCCCAGATTTCCTTACTTGTCGATATATAGTTTGAGTTAAAATAACGAAAATGCACTTAACGTGGAATTTTACAACTTTTTTGTTGCTAAACATGAAAGGAAAAGACAACAAAGATACGTAATAAAACTAACAGAAGTGTGACAAGTGTACTGGAGTAGCTACTGTTTGTGCTATTGTTTATTCAAGGTGTGGTTTGGGTTTAACAACCCTACTTGAAGATAACAATTAAACAATAGATGTCAGTAATGATTGGTTTTAAGTACTTTCCATTATGTAAACTAAAAAAAATGGTTGTCTATAAAGTCGGTTTACGGACGATAATTTTACGTAATAACGTCATAAGACTCATAAGAAAACATTGTGCTGCATTTGTTTGTGCAACTAATCCTGTTTCCCCATACAAACTTTGGGCTCCCATATTTATTTATTTATTTATTTATTTATTAGGCTCACACAACAAATTACAGTCATACATACAGTAGCAAAAGAAGCTTAGTGTCTAGATCTGGACTATAATTCTCAACAGTGTACCCCCTTAGAGGGTCAATTTTGAAAAATCCTTTCTTAGTGCACCCCTAGACCTAGTCCACTTATAAGGAACCTTACGTGCCAAATTTGGAATCTCTAGAACCAGCGGTTTGGGCTGTTGATATATCAGTAAGCACACTCATTTAAAAATATAGGCACGCAGTACTGAATCTGAATGCCTTAATCAATCAATATTTTTATGTTATTGCCCCATCGGTACTGTCGATGATTCGGGCAATATTTACATATTAATATAAAGAATTTAACCGTTGACTTTGGGTCATTCCCATCTTCCAACCTATCCAACTCAGGTTCAATATCCAACCTTGCTGACTTGCCAGGTTCATTTAGATGAGAATCTAAAACAGAGGACAAAACAAACATTTATATTGTCAACCCTTTAATTCGCAAAAAACAGCGAAGATCCTTAAGTCTCGGTGACGCTCAATAGTCCGAACGATTCAGGTCAGGAAAAAATACAATTAAATGATTTTTCAAAAAACCCAACTGCTTTTTTTTTATAGCCTATGTCACTCCCACGATTAAGAGGAATCCAACGACACCTCATATGTCGAAATCCGTCAAACGGTTTAGGCTGCAGGGCGTGCCAAAGAATGAGACATACACACATCATAGATACATTAATACGTACATACATATGCTCGAAAAACATAACCCTCCTTTCCTTCGGCAGTCGGGTAAAAAGACGGTCTACGAGTGTGTTAAGCAGGGTTAACGTTGAACGTTGCCAAACTACCACAAAAACAGGCTGTTAATTTTAATAAACTTGCACAACTGGCAGTCGACAGTGTTGACACTGACAGTTGACAGCTGCAGTAAGCTGCAGCAATGCGAGAGTAGCCTAATGCCTTGGCCACGACTTTGGTCTTAAGCGACCTGCGGCAGCGGTTTTTCTAATGCGTTGCGCATCTCGTCCGCGCAATGAACAGATAAAACGCTACCGCAAGTCGCTTAAGACCAAAGTCGTGGCCAAGGCCTAAGGGCGGGCCTAACTTACGATTGCAGACCGATCAACGTTAAATATGGCGCCATTCCATAGCAACTTGTCAAACTTTCCATACATTCAGATTTTAACGAACACCGCTTACGATTACAGACGGTTTAGTGTAATGCAACCCACCCTTGGACTGATCAGAAATTTATCGCGTTGTTATTTTGAATCGCGACGTCAAGATATATTGGAGGTGCGCGGTAAGCTGGGGCGAAAGCACTTGTAAATAGCATAGCCGGTGTTCACAATGATTACCGACAAAATATCGGTGAACCAGGGAACTTTGAGCTCCTATTACATGAAGTTGTTACGAATCTTGAAGTCATGAAATACTATAGGAGATAGAAGTTGAGGTGAATTGTGAATCGTAGGGTTCTTTGTGTAATGCCTCTAGGGTGTCGCTGTCTTGCACGTAGCTCGACACTTGACATTATTGTTTGTTTTATCTCCATGTTTTAAGAAGTATTACACTGGTTATAGTTTGAACACAACTGCACTGCGGTTATGCAGTACAGTCAGCTTCATAAAGTTAGTAGCAGCCAAACGAGCTAAATATTTCGTTACACGTCTTTATTACTGTAGGAGTAAGGACGTGTTACAACAACACACACGATACTGACTATACGGTCAACCAATTTAATTTCTGGGCCACTTTGTACCTTGTCACAGTGAAAATCTATATGAAAGCCCCTAGACATCTCATATCATTATAACTGTGACAAGGTACGAAGTGGCCCAGAAATCAAATTGTTTGACTGTAAGTGTAATGTGTATGATGGGTGTGAGAATACTGAGAATGATTTCTGACAACGTAGTGCAAGAGCGACAAGTGACATTATCGCTAACGCTATCATATATGGCGAACGAAAATAGGTACATATACCTACTTATATTTGTAAGGTAAAATAGTATTGTTTTAAAAACCTTCCTGCAGACAAACTGTCTAAAATAAGTTAGAATTGAAATTAAGATAAACGTCTTAGCCCTCGACGTTGCACTAGTGTATGACATGGGCACTTTATGTCAAAGTGACAGGGCTTAAATTCGAATGAAGAAAAATCTTAGTTCGACTTTAACCTATATTGCTTTGACATGAAGTGCCCATGTCATACATACACTCAACTTCGAGGATTAGGACGTTTACTTGACTGATTACTGAGTACTGATTGTACCTTGTATTAAAAAAAAAGTTTAATTGTTGTGACACTCTCGTACCCCTAGATGTACCCCGAATATCAAATTGCACACATGCTTTATTAACAAATAATTCAACCATTCATGCCAAGCATACCTAATGTCCCTCTCTGGACGTGTCACACTTACAATTTATACCGTAGAGAAACCCCAGCCAAAAACAAATGTTGCCAGATAAAATTGAAATCTGACCCGTTTTCGAGGTCAGGGTTGCCTTCTTCCCGAACGTTAAATTTGTAGGCCACATTTGGGGTAAACTATCGATTTGTGAGTCAAGTAACATTTGCGATAGGGGACCGTTGCACCCCTATTTTGATGCTCTACTGACTCACGAGGGGACGTTGCCAAACACGGGATATTTTGAACCTTATGTTCTTGGTATAAGGTGTTGATATAACAGGCTGTTTCAATATTTGGCCATTATCAATATTAAAGATGACGTAATTTCATTACCGGGGCAAAACTAAAGCGTTTGTCGTCGCTATCATACATACGTATCTAGGAACTAATGGTATGCTCTAAACGAAATTACTACAATTTATCAGTATTGTAACAGTTAATGATACTCTGGCAATAAACTGCTAATTTTACTCCCTTTATAACTTTTCTTTCTCTATTTACTCTTTCTATAAATATCAGGTTCCATTTACATTTTTTGTTCCCTATTGTATAAGTTCAACGACAAGAATAAGCTGTGGTCACCTATAATTAGACGAGCATTCATCTAGAATTTTACCTAAGCTACATGTATTTTTTTTATTATGTACTAGCTTCTGCCCGCGACTTCGTCTGCGTCGAACTCGTTTATATCGTAGCTCTATACAAACGTTGCCCCCCCCCCCCCCCATTTCGCCCCCTTAGGGGATGATTCCCAGGATGAAAACTATCCTATATTTTAATCCAGGCTATAAACTATCTTCGTGCAAAATTTCATCCAAATCGGTTGAGCCGTTTAAGCGTGATTGAGTAACAAACATCCAAGCATCTAAATATCCATACTTTCACATTTATAATATTAGTAGGAAGCTAGGAAGTAGGATAGTCTGTTGATCCCAAATAAATAAATAAAAACTCTCGTGCTCTTTATGTCTGGAAAGATATAACAGTCAAACGTCGTAAATTATCTTAAACTCGAGTAACTATGATCCCACTTAATTGAAATAATTTAAAAGAAAATTTGTTGTTTGCATATCAGAACCATAAGGGTGGTATTCACCGGTGTTGTGCAAGGAAAAATCTACTATTTAATGTCCAATTGCACTGTTTGCCTCGCTCACGTGTCTGTTATGTTCTCTGTGCACTGCTCTGACCAATACCTACTCACCCAAATAACCTGAGTTTACGTTACTCATAGACTAGACACTTTTTATGTAAAAAACAAGCTATTTGATTAGGGCGCTGGCACAAAAAAAAGCCGCAAACCTTTTATATTCGCACTATCAAAATAAACTAAAACCGTATTCCATACAATTTGTTCTCGCAGCCTTTCATCCGTTGAAAGGCTCTGATGGCAATCTATTCAAATTCTGTTGGAAAGGGGGCTATTCGGGACATACGTTTAGCATTCCTGTTTGATATTTTAGGAAGGGTTACTATGGTAATAATATGGTATAAGTGATAAAATATCAACCATGCTACGCCCGCGAGGTCGTCAATGATATACCTACCAAACCTTGTAATAACTTGCCTGTTACATCGACTGATAATCATAAGAATTTTCGAAAAACCCAACTGCTTTTTTACAAATATTATAGCCCATGTCACTCCCGCGATTAAGAGGAATCCAACGACACCTCATATGTCGAAATCCGTTAAACGGTTTAGGCTGTAGGGCGTGCCAAAGAATAAGACATATATACATGCATACATACGCTCGAAAAACATAACCCTCCTTTCCTTCGGCAATCGCACCACTGGCCCGTTTCAACAACAACGCTTCAAAGTCAAAGTCAAAGTGATTTATTCTTCAATTTAGGCTTAATAAATGCATCTATGAATGTCGATAAACTACCACCGGTTCGGAAAGAAAACCTCTGCCTCGAGAAGAACCGGCGTAAAAAACTCGGCGAGGTGTCGTTTTTTCAAAACAGTATACCTACTTAATACTTAGACATGTTTTACGAGACACAGTTAAGGTCTTCAATGAATATTAAATACAGTCTCGCAAAGTAACCCATAAAAAAACAAGTAGTCCTGTGAGCTGTAGACCTGGCGAGCCTGTCTTTAAAAAAAAAATGATTAATTGAATCGACAAAAAAAACTATACTTAACTCATCATCGGACCTGGACACAAAACTTCACGAGAATCGGTTGAGAAATGCGACCTATAGAGGAGAACATTACAGCCGAATATTCGGACATACGAGAGAATTTTCGCTCAAGCTGAAACGGAGAAATTCGTTTGCTTCATTCGCTGGTTCTGTTAGAACATGCATATAAACTATCTGTAGGTATACTGGCTGTATAAAAGCTGAAAGACGTTGTCGTTGCATTGTCTTAGATGACTGTTACTAGGCTCCAAACAGTACAGCTGTACTCACAATACGTATTCACGGATTAAAGTCAACTTTGACCCTACTAAAGAAGTTTTCCTCTATCATGGTAGCAGAGCGTGGTTTTCTTCTATCACATTCAACTATGTAGGTTATCCTAAGTGAGTACCTATACGAAATATATGAAATAAAATTAGAATTCGAAATGTTTGCCTCCAATAAACCCTCCGAACGTATGGGACCCTTTCATGTCGGCCAGTGGGGCACATCGGGCGAAGGGTAAAGGTTTGTTTTTTAACAGAGCTACTGTTGAATAGTATTCAAATATAACATGAATAGCAAGGGCCGTTTAGTTTTCTTGAAAGCTTAGTCCGAATTGTATGCTTGATTAGAATAGTAATTGTATGGGGAGTGGATTTGTGAATTGTATAGGTAGCGGTCAAAATCGAATAAGTATATGGTTAATCCCACCTTTTGTAGACTTCCTATAGGTATAAAATATATTGAAACGGGTCACTCGTCTTTGAGGTCGAATATCGCTCGACATGTATCGAACCAATATGTGGTCCTTATTCGTGAGCGCTCGCGATGCCGAAGCGCTTAGCAATATTTTCATATGTCTGAGACTTTCGAGCGTTTTCTATATAAAACTTCCTATATCATTCATAGCCTATTATATGCTATATGTCATTATGGTCTATAAACTACCTGCTGCTCTTGCGGCTCCGCCTATTATACTTGAAGAACGTAAGAGAAGTCGCGGGATGACATATATAGCGTGTCCATCTTAAAGGTCTTCTATACTGTTGTAAGAATTTTTGAATTCGGATGAGTAGATCCGAAACTACCCCCTAAGTAATAGTTTAATAGTATTTACCTACCTACATTGTGCCACGAACTTGGTACAGAATACAGATGTAGTGTAGTGCGTAGTTATTTTCCATCGTATTTTCACGGAAACGTACAAACGTGTCTTGCTATTTCAGTCGGTCACAATACAAAAAGTACTGATTTATGCACTACATCCGAAAGTGTTTTTTTCGAACGTAAAAAATGTTTCATCAAAATCGTCCAGTAGTTTTTCCCTCACATACTTTTTTACTTGTTTGTAATATTCAAGGAATTTTTTGTTATAGATAATTTAGAGTGCGGGCAAGTCAAAAACGTGAGTCAAACTACTACATTGTTTTTAGAGGAGTTTTTCATTAGCATGAAAAACCTATAGCTAAACATCTTTATTTGGTTGTTAGACCTTAACCACTTTAGTCCTAAATGCTTTACTTGACCTAATGTTTCCTTAGACCTAATGCATTTTTTTCTTAAATAGTAAACGTTATAGGATTATTAGCTACCGCCCGCGACTCTGTCCACGTGGAACTCGTTTATATCGTGGCTCCAAACAAACTTTCATCCCCCATTTAACCTCCTTAGGGGATGATTTCTGGAATAAAAACTATCCTATGTCCTTCCCCGGGATTCAAACTATACCAAATTTCATCTAAATCGTTTCAGCGGTTTAAGCGTGAAAAGGTAACAGACAGACAGACACACTTTCGTTTTTATAATTTTAGTATGGATTCCAAAACAAACTTAACCTAACCTAATGACTTTTATTTGATGATATTCTAAGAAAACCCGAAAAATTCACTGTTTCGAAGAAAAATGCATTAAACTAGTGAAATTGTTTACGTTTTTAGTTTGTCTTTGCAGCTTTGGATGAAACCTACCTACATTTTAATTCATGTCCTTTTTATTAAATCTTTAACGTTTAATTGCTATAGCACAACTCGAACATTCCCCAGCCCTTAATATCCAGGTTAGCTTTGTGCAGGAGA
Source organism: Epinotia nisella (assembly GCA_932294315.1). Taxonomy (NCBI): domain Eukaryota; kingdom Metazoa; phylum Arthropoda; class Insecta; order Lepidoptera; family Tortricidae; genus Epinotia; species Epinotia nisella. The sequence goes on from OW028687.1 coordinate 5,034,839, forward strand.
GCACAAACCTAGCCAGGCACCATTATGCTTTTATCCGGTATATTACAGGCAAGCGCCCTGGGAAATTTAATTAAAACTACCCACGCGGGAGTATAGGAATCAGGGAGGTACAACGCGTTTACTATAAGTTTGGACCCGGGGCGTCTATCGACCGCCATACACGCCAGGTCCAAACTTATAGTAAACGGGTTGGACAGACTATACGGTATTGTACTGATAGTCAAATCAGAAACTTTTTATTTATGAAACGTCAAAAAAGGCAAACAACGTCCATGTCTTTCTTATTCTCTTATTTAAGAGCTTAGCTATTGTAGGTGTAGGTAGCTCAAAGTAGGCGCCCTCCATCTACTCCGATCCCACGCAACCTTCAGATCCTTGTACCTACGAAAGACCTAACATTAAACTCTCTTTTTGAGTTGCGTTATGTAGTTTTATTCTAGGTCTTGGCAAAAATAAGTTGAAGCGTTATGTTTATACACGGTGCCCGTGAGCATTGCGAGAGATTTTAATCACGAATTCCTGAGGCTATAAGGAGTAATAAATGTTGTATGAAGCTAGGTCGAATTATGATTTTTATTTTTTTTCTTATTTTCATACACAATAATTGCTAATCTAGTAAAAACGTGTCTTTAGGACGAGCTGTCAAAGTAGATGGTTAAGTCTCGCAACGTCGCAATCATAAAGGTGTTTCATACTGGAGATTTCATTACAACATTTTATAAAAAAATGGAAATATCTCTAAAACCGAACCGAATTTACTCGACGTTAATTAACATTCTTAACTTAAAATATAGTCAGGAATATCCTGTTAAAATCTCTCGCAATGCTCACGGGCACCGTGTATGGCATCTTCTCTTATATAAATCTGTGTGATAAAAACATGGCTTACATGACATACTTAAGCTGTTAATTGGTCATTAGGAAAGCCGATTTTTGTTTTATAAACTCTTAAGTTCAAAAATCTGTAATTAACTGAGTTCCATTTCCTGTATGTTTAGGCTCTCCTCTCTGGACCTTCCTGCTGGTTTAGTTAAAGAACCAATGAAACTAGATTAAGTTGCGTAATTCCGTAACTTTTAAAACGAGGTAACTTGAGAAGCTAGTTACATTACTTCACAGGTACAACTATCATGGGCAGCACAAAGGCTGGTGGAACAATTTGCGGTTAGTTTTGCGGGAAATAGTATCATGTGGTTACGTAACAACTCGCATATCAAAGTACGAGCAGAGGTAGGTATAAACTTTCAGAATCAATTCTTACCGTGTCGTATTTCTAGACAAATTGACTATTAGTTCCTAGTTGTTTCCAGGGCTGTTATTCGCTACGCGCAAATGCGGCTCACCCCGCCGGTCACCTGTTCCGAAACTAGACATCTACCTACTCTTAGTTACTACGCATCGCGGTGTTAAGGTATAAGTGTGGGTGAGTGTTGAGGTGAGCTTAAAACAAGTTACAGAATAGGGGCAGCTGTCGGTAATCGTAAGTTACGTCGGTTATAATCTTTTTGTATCTGAAGTTTGACAGTTCTGTATGAGATGACAGATGCTGCCATATTTAATGTTTAGGTACCGGTCAGGTCAGCAATGTGTTGATCCCGTCAGCCCTTAATTCGATAACCTCCAGCCGACTGAACAAACTTCTACATTGACCTTAATATTGCTTGCTTGGCAATCTATTTTTTTATCAACCAATGATCCTATTTGCTCCAAGCCATCTATTGCTTCTCTCATTCCTTGGCTGCTAATCTGCTCGCCAGAGTCACTTAATGATTCTAAAATAAATAACATTCAAGTCCAAGAGTATGCGCATGGCAGAAAATCGACATAAAATCACACTGAAAGTCTTCAGCAGTTGCGTGGTCGTGACGTCACGACCATAAAGCGTTCCTTCACCCGGCGCCGGCTAGCCGACGGAGCTTTGCTTTAAACTAATTTGTCGAAAGAATTGTGGAGAACTAACATACTTAAATACTTTATACACTTGAGGATCCGTTCGTGTTAATCAGTTGCTGCGGCAAAGGAGTAAAGATAAAATACAACTAGTCATCCTTATTTTCGTGCTATGCCGGTTGCACCCCAAAGAAGAAAAGTAGTAAAATAACATAACCTGCGCTATGATAATATATTTAATTTAGTCTCAGATTTTATTTCTACCCGACTGCCGAAGGAAAGGAGGTTTATGTTTTTCGAGCATATATGAATATGTCTATGTCTTAGCCTAAACCGTTTGACGGATTTCGACATATGTATGAGGTGTCGTTGGATTCCTCTTAATCGTGGGAGTGACATAGGCTATAATTTTTGAAAAATCTTTTAATTCCACTTGTTAATTTACCTTAAACGGCTCTACCGATTCCGAAGCATACAGCATAATCTTATCTACTTAGATTCCATTTTAAGCAAAATTCGTCATAAACAGTGAGTACTTAGTCATTAGGCCATAATACCTGGGCCTTGAGAACATTTCTGTCTTTCAAAATTATAATGTCAGAGACATCAAACTGGGGATATAATAGGATAAAAGGGGTCCTGGCCAAAATTGAATAGTTACAACGTTCATTTAAACTAAACAATGACAATAAAAGCTTTAGCAATGTTATTTCCTCCTCCTATGACACCATGCCAGTTAACTCAAGCAAACAACGGTCCATTTTAGTCCCAACTGTCCAGGAAACATTGCGTGTTTAATATGAAAGGGCAAGGGATTGGCGCGACTTGATGAGTAATACCTTCTAAATGGCGCCTTCTAAATATAATTAGAGCTGAAATATGGCGCCATTCTTACACGTCATGTTTAACGAAAGTAAGGAAAGCAAGGGGTCGGTTATTGTGTTGTTTGTGAGAATGAGTAAGGAGAAGTGGGGCTGGTTAGTCAAGACTTAATAAAATTGAAAGCTTTTAGATCATTTTTAATCAATACACGGATTTATCAGAACCGATCACTTTGACACTCTTTGGGGAGGCCTTTGTCCAGCAGTGGACGTCTGTCGGCTGATATGATGACGATGGCACGGATTTCGTCATCATCAGATCCGCTTTGTGGAAATGTTACTTTGACGACAGGTTAGCCTAGTGGGTAGTGACACTAGTGACGTTGCCTACGAAGCTGAAGGTCCTGGGTTCGAATCCCGGTAAGAGCAAATATTTGTGTGATGAGCTTGAATATTTGTTTCTGAGTCTTGGGGGTTTTTTATGTATTTAAGCATTTATATCCATTAAATATATCGTCGTCTAGCACCTACCCATGACGCAAGCCTTACTGAGCTTACTATGGTGCTGGTTCGATTTGTGTCAGATTGTCCCCTGATATTTATATTAAAATATTGCACCGTCGTCCTAACTGTATATTTTAGACACTGCAGTATTATTACCAACCATGATTTCAGCTCACTCGCTTGAGGATTCAGTTGCAAGATTTAACCGAACAAACATACATACATACATTGCAAGTTAAAAATAAAAAAGATTCACGTTTTTCTGTCAGTAACGTAAGCGTCAATTGTAGGCAAGGTAGAAGTACTAGTGCCCGACGCGGTACTAGTACTCGACGAATATAATTTAACTAGCGAATAATAAACTAAGATTGATCACGACATCATTTTTAAGTTACTAAATGTTAGTGACTTCAATATTTCTTATCACAATTTCAAGACAAATAACTTATTTATAAGTTATGAACATATTTGTTAAAACCAGCTGCCATCAATTGGGACAATGAGTTAAACCTTCAAGTCCCAATAAATGTCAGTCTGTCATTCATGACATTTGTACTGAAATGACATCTATTGGGACTGCCAGCATAACCGCCTGCCATTTACTCGTACATTCGGATTGATTACCTAATTCTTATATTATCAGGATTTTTAAAAGAAACGAATTCCATAATTATCAGTAACTTGAGTAAATACCTCGTCTCCCAAACCGTATGAAACTGTTTAATACATCTTAAATGAGCATAATATCGTGATTCAAATAAGTATTTTCTGTTGACATGTCGGGCACTAGTACTTCTACCTTATATCTAACATGAAATAATTCATTCATATTACATCGTATTTTTGTTCATATAATATTTCCGTACACGTTACGGAACATTCAACCCCCTAACGTCAGCAGGAGCTTCTAGAAACAGAAATACTCGCACTCGAGAATATAAGTAAAGTCGTCTGAATACCATTACTCTCGACTCGAGCGAAATTGTACTTTAACGTGGTCAGAATACGGGTCATATTCGAGAAGTGCAAAAGAAGCATTGAGTGTAAGTACAGTATATAGCCAGTATATATTAATATATATATATGTTTAAATGCTGATATGATTCGGAGCCTTTTAGACTGGGCTCAGAAATCATACTGTTCGCTGTTCTGCTTCCCTTTTACTTAAGGATTAGCTTTTTTGAATATGTATTACGAAGGTCTGTTGAAAGTACTTCCATATTTATATACAGTCAAGTGTAAAAATATGGGTTCATACAACTTACTCATAAATATGTCCCATAGCTTTTATGTCGACGGACACTTATGACTGTACAGTCGCCATCAGAATCAGATACATCGGAGCGGCCAAAGTGCTCAAAAGACGTTTTCAGGTATTTGTGAGCACTTTGGCCGCTCCGATACATCTGATGGCGACTGTACATACAGTAAGGTTCTGAAGCGAGGGGACTGCTCAGAGGAGGCATGTGCCCAAATGGGTAACATTTCGAACGTATACGTTATGACAACTCAACTGTCATTTTTCCATACTAAAAGTGACATTTAGATCTACCTGACGCGCCTACAATTCGTTACGTGATATTATTCATTATTATTAAGTATCTGAAGTAAGTAAGTAATTTTTATTGTTATTAATTATTATTCATGTGAATTTGAATGATTAGGTATATACGCATTTTTGAGCGGGATAGATACACTCAAGAGCACAAAACCGTGTACACTTAGTGTGGAAATTCAATACAAAGTATATTGACAGAATTAAACGCCCTGCAGTAATGTCACGCCACAATTTTATCTTTGACTTATACTATGTCTATGTTACTTAGCTATGTCTCCAATCTCTTCAATATTGCCACAGACGGAAATAACCGTTGAAACGCTCGTAAATAAACCATAACACATCATAATACCTTCTCATCCCGTTAGTTCCCCTGCGCTGTGCACAACGATACTGGCTATGCGATCACGTCCTGTTTCAACTCACCACACACTAACATATCTTGAGCCCCAGGTTCGTAACAACTGTACGTGATTAGAGATCAGAATTACACTGGATATTCAGAAGGTGGCTAACATAGAAACTGTGAATGGCATAGAATAGCAGCTATGCTCTTCAGAGTTTCTATCATCTCGACTCACCGCTAGCGATGACCCCGCGATTCCTAATAACAACGCGTAAACGAAGGTCTTTACAGTCTGAGGCGAAGTTAGGTGAAGCCGAATAAAAGTACTAAGCACTGTTGTTGTATTTCTAACTCATGGCAAAGCACACTCGCTAACGCGACTCTAGGGATAAGGATGCTAGCTTAAGTCTCCGCTAAGTGCAACATCTAAGTTTAAATGTACTTGGGAGTGCAGTTAAACGTAAACATGCAGTTCTGTTGAAAAAGTTTCGCAGATTCTAATTAAGAAGTTAAATCTTAAGAAACTTCTACGAGTTGCATAAACTAGCTTAAATAAATGAGAAAATAAGTATTTTAAAAAACTTGTAATTGTTCCCAATGATGTTACCGTCATGCAATAAAAAAATAAACAACAAAATATAAATATTTATAACTATTACTAATTTCACTTGTAACAATTAACAACAAAGTCCAAGAATCAGTCCTGTTTTATAGAAGCGCTGTCGTTGTTGTATAAATACGTTTTTGACATTTTGTTTTATAAAAGACTGTTCAGTTATTGACCTGATGGTAAGCGACGACAGAGCCTAAGATGAAGCTCACTCGTTCAGTGATAGCCTAATTCACACTTGTTTTGAACAACACTTTCAAGTAGCGGGTACTTAGATAAATAATTACTTATGTACTTGCAGAGTATGATAAATACAAAGTACCTTTACATATACCTAAATGCAAAGTACCTTTAGATATACCCACACGAGTAAAGTACCCCTAAATTAAATGTGGCTCTCGAAAGTGGTTCACTTTTGCATAATGCGCTATTTGGTCCAATACGTTGCAATCAACCTCCCGTATTAACCCCTTAACAGGAATACGGTGAATTAACCTATCAAGTTCACAAAGGTGAAAACACTAAAGACCTTGCTTTCATATACACTCGTGTACCCACTCATCCACAACCTGGGTACCGGGTACAGTGTTGCAGCGACCATAAACTGTCCGGGTGCAGTCATAAAGTAAAACTGCGAAATCGTTGTCGCAAGTGTGCTGCTACACTCAGCACCAGATTGGAGTGTTCGAGCATATGAGCTTCGTTACATGAGAAGTCGACATTTTTACGATTAGAAGACACGTTTACGTGGATTCGTTTTGACTCGAGTACCGTAAACCAGGGTTAATTTAGGAAAAATGGGGCTTCTTTGATAATTTATAATGTAGTATAAAAGCAGTCGCGGGAGTCCGCTGGATGCGGGTGGCACAGGACCGGTCAATTTGGAACTCTCTGGGGGAGGCCTATGTCCAGCAGTGGACGTCTTTCGGCTGATATGATGATGATGATGTTGATACAGATACAGCAAGATATAATACTAACATATTCACTGCCACAGTTCACCCACGAGTAAAAACAATGATTTTGGAGTAAAACCTATTTGATCAAAGTCACCCCCCGAATCAAAGTATTCCAACGTACATGAGATAATTTTATCAATACTATTATTATAATGAGTTACAGTTTGTGACTTTGTGTACGTCTCAAGGAATCTCCGAATATACTCATACGATTTGCAGTATACAGGAGAATTGAAGTATTGCGTACGGACAATAAGATCGGCCTCGCCCGCTTTATTGTAAAAACAATATAAATGGCCCAATATTTTTTTCTGAAAAATTAAAAATTAAAAAAAAAATAGTAAAAATAAAATTAATAAATTATTAAATTAAAAATTAGTAAGACGGGTGTTTTGTGGTCGAGAAACAAGAACTAATATCCATAAAATTCTAATTTTGTCTCTGAGTAAGCAACCGCTTCTGTATGCCGATGTAAAGCCATAGGTTCATATGGTTGAGACGTTAATGAGGCCAACTTTTTATAAAACTGTCATTGGCATTGGAATCTTCTACCTTGAACGATAGGGTTGCTTTTTTAATGAACTAATTTGATGCAATTCGGCCAACTCAAATAATCTCAAGCAATTAAGGACACGATTCAGTCTAAGTCCCGAAGCCCGGGCTAATAACGCTAGAATACTTAGAAATTAAAACAAAACAGCAAATTAATCAGCATAGCATCCTAAAGCTGCATATACACTGACTTTTCTGCCGCACCAGATTAAGAATCAACGTTCAAATAATATAATACGCTACACAAACCTACTAATTGATGTCTGTTAGGCCTAGGTACTTAGGTAAGGATCAGGCATGAGTGATGAAAATGGTACTTTTGGTTAGCTGGACGCCCAGAGTGCGCCTTAAAATTCATAGTTTTTGTGTAAGTGACTGTCTTCTGACCTTGCAATTGCAACCCAGAGGGGAAAACATTCACATTGTAGATCAAAATATACATATACATTTATTCACAAACACACAGGACACTAATATTTAACAATAAAATAAACAAAAAGCACATAACACAGGTGTGTCTCTGCGGCAGTGAACCGGACACTGGCTCAGCATTATGCTGAGGTGTCAGACACCTACAGCGCCGATTTTCAGCCAACACCGTTGGTGACTCACGGAACGTCATACAATTATAATTGTTGTTGTAAGTATTAAGTATGTATGGTAAGGTTGGTCTAACCGCAGCTTAACCCATGTGACAGTACAGGCAAAAAGAATGCCGCAGCTACGGTCTGGTGAATGTCCAAAAACAGACAACATGCGGTCGAACGTGTGATATGCCGGTGAGATATTGCTGGAGAGTTTGGCCGCCATTCCACCGGTTTTAATGACAGCTCGTGATATGACCAACATCTGAAGTGAGTGATGTTACTGGCGAACTGTCAAATGCTATTCAATTGTTGATTTATTATTTCGCTTCATCTATAGGTACTCATCATCATCACCATATCAGTCAAAAGATGTGACCGGATGGACCTCTAGCTCTGGTAAAAAGGATTATTGAAGACTTTTAAACTAAGCGACTACGAATTCGGAAAAAATAACATCTTTGATCATTTTTGGTATTCACAAGTACCCACGTACTAAAAAAATTCAAACCGTGCTTACTTTTTTAAAAACACAATACTACCTGTATTTGTCAAAAGAAATATTCAAATGAGGCTATTTTCATTGTATTAACTTCTGCTTCTAAACTATAAGTGGTATTTTAAAAGGGCGAACAGCATATCGAGCTAACATTACCAAGCGAACGAGACAAAATTTTAAGAGCTAAAACTAATTGGGATTTGTGTGTCTGATTAAGCCACATTCGCTTAATCAGACACACAAATCCCAATTAGTGAATCTAATCACGCCCACACTACTACTAATAACATTCCCATTACATCAGGGTCGATGACGGACGGACAGACACCGAATATAGATAAGGTGAAGGAAGTGGCTTCCTGCGACGTGACATCCTGTCCACAGATTGCACTTTGAGATTCTGCGGAATCCAGCACTATGGCGTCGGGGTGTTTAACCTCTTGAATGCTATGTCAAGTTTACTGACATAACATCGTAGCGTCCTTTTTACAAGCTTTATATTAACTTGACCTGTTCGTAGGTAAATATGTAAGTTAAGAAGTAAGTTGTCCGTCAAAATTTGCAATAATTTTTTCAGTCACTTGCCGTTACCCGATTGAGCTGAAATTTTGGGTTTAAGTATTTGGATGACAATTGGGAATGGATGAAAATTTTTGAAGGGCTTGATTAGTTTCTTGGAGATAGGAATAACCTTCCTTAGCACCAGAAAAAAGGTGGAGATTATACAGATGCGTCAATTATTTTTGAAAAATATAAACAGTTTCCTCACTTACGTTTTGGGTCAAGGACGGTCAATAGATATACACTTTCCTTGAAAAATATTATTAACTTTACTACTTTGGCTAAATTGTTTCAAACCTACACGGTTTGAAACAATTTAGTCTAAGCGAATATGGTATCCGTATCCGTTTAAAACAACTATTTGAAACAACTTAGCCAAAGTAGTAAAGTTAATAATATTTTTCAAGGAAAGTGTGTTTCAAACGGATATTTTTGGCTTAAGCTAAGTTTTTCAACCGTTTTTAATTGTAGGACGTATGTCCGATAAAATGTGCTTGTATGGGAATTTTGACAGTGTAGAGTGTAGTGTGTGTGTGTGTGTGTGTTTATATGACAGCTGACGGCGCCATATTTAACGTTTGCCAGTCGGTAAAGTATGGTTTATGCAACCAACCCTTAGTCAGTCGTTAGCGCTGAACCGGGGATGCACATAAAAATGATGCATAAACAATGTCAAAAAGGGCTATTAAAGTGACAACAGACGCCACTTTCGTTAACATGACACTTGTCATCTGTCTAAGAAGACAACTACTCATTTCTGGGTCTACAGTAAAGATGGTCGCTGGGTACAATGATGTAATATAAAAAAAACACGTAGAAATGTTGTCTATACGAAATTACGTGTTTAATAATGGCCACCAAATCTGACAGCTAACGTTTCCATTGACGACTCGGAACTGAGGCAAGTTGGTGGAATTGACTCAATTTTAGTGTGCCATTTTTGGAGCGCTTATAACCTATCTACGTCTTTTTATATGACATCATTGGCTCGAGACCATACATCACACAAATGCAGAATTGAATCTAAAAACGCCGTTACAATTTCCATATATTGGTAAAGATGGGTAATTTTAAATGTATTGCCGCAGCTGCGGCCAATGGCGGATCGGGAATCTATAGAAATGCCCAACTCCGTTAACTTTCAAAATCTCCTATAGCACATGTTCTTTCTTGAAATATAAACTATATTCCGAAAGAAGCAAGGTCGCTTTTGCAAGAAGAGATAGTGTTAGATGCGCGTTTGGGAGTGTCGCCGGTCACTATGTAAATGCGCAATGCGTCATACTATGTGCAGACTCATGAATTGTGGAAGCTGCCCAGGGCTGCCACTAGCCAAATCTTTTGGAGCAATGGATGGCCTTGAGATTTTGGCGTGAGTTAAGCGCACATCTTGGGAAAAAGTATTTTAGGGCTATAAATTTTTTCTCGGTTTCATTAAAGGGATTGTTTTGAGATAGGTACTAAATTATAAAGAGGAAAATTATGTGATATTTTAGGTTAGTAACTTGGTATGTAGGTAGGGGGTAATCTGGAACCACTTTTTCCATAAAAAAAAATATTTTACGGGGATATATTCTCGGGATAGACATATTAGTCAATATTTTATGCCATGGCTATGCCTGCGTTCTTAAGTATTACGCGGGTGTAGCGCGCAGGCACCTCTAGTAGGTACCTATATGATAAGATTAGAGACATTATGCGCCATTAACAAACTTAGAATTGTTCTTTTCGTTGTAGGCTGCGACTACTTTTATAGGTAGGCTAGGGGTTTAATTAAAAATTATTTTATGAAGCTCCCACAACGAGATTATAAAATGTTACATAACATCAACTATTTCTCTTCAACATCTTGGGCCATCATGGCGTTATCCTTGTCACATTATGTTATACAACATTTTTGGAGCACCATTAACAGCATTTTTATAATAAATAATTTGCGGACAATCTTACACAAATTTTGTTAACACTTCTTTTAAATTTAGTTATGGTAACGTTATTCTATGTTACGTTACATAAAATAATGAAAACTAATATTGCAACAGCACAACCCTGGCTAGCACGGCACAGGAATTATGACAGTGTCGTTACACCTCCTTATTCAGTTTACAGGGAATATTATTCCCATTTTCCGTGTCCAACGTAGCGGCGTGTTATCGACAATTTTGAGCCTTAAAGCAATGTCGCAGTATTGTTTTCACGTATGTTAGTATCTGTTTGCGTTGTAGCATTTTTTATCTTTTCAGGAATAAGTATGTTTCTTGACTTGAGTCTAAACTATTTTTTTAATGCATCTTTCAAATATACCTAATTACGATATCTATAATTTCATTTGCCATAACACTAGTCTTTGTCATTAACGCGATGCGCTATAAAAGTGTTTTTCTCTGAAACCGTGACATTTTTAGGACATATTAAATAAACTTTGCATAGAGCCCTGCAGGTTATAGGTTACGATTATTTTTAATAACAATCCCGAAAAGTTTACAATTTCTGAGAAAAACCGCTTAGGGCAAAATATGCTCATGGCAAACGTTATGGCAAATTAAATCATGGTTTTCATTAATAACCCATTTTGTACACCAAGTGATGTCTATGGTATATCTCCCCAGCCCTGCTAGCATAACTTGACTCTCGTCTCTATTCGCGCGCGAGATAGACTGTCCGTCACTTTCTGGTTAATGCTGTCAAAAAATGACAGATAGTCTATCACGCGCGCGAGTAGAGTAGAGAGTCAAGTTATGCTAGCAGGGCTGGTATACTCTATCCGAAACTGTAAGAGTAAATTCTGGCAAACGAACGCAAGCGAAAAACGACTTTGTGATCTGACTATGAGGTAGCTTTTTGTTTGCGTTGTTTTGACAGGATTTACTCTTACAGTTTCGGACATACTATACCACATATGCTGCAATTTGTTGGTGAAGCGAACTTATCGTTTTTTCTTCAAACTCTCATAGAATTCAACCCTCAACAACGTCAATATGCTGCAGTTTGTTGGTGAACTTAGCGTTTTTTCTTCAAACTCTCAAGAGTTCAACCCTCAACAACGTCAATATGCTGCAGTTTGTTGGTGAACTTAGCGTTTTTTCTTCAAACTCTCAAGAGTTCAACCCTCAACAACGTCAATATGCTGCAGTTTGTTGGTGATCTTAGCGTTTTTTCTTCAAACTCTCAAGAGTTCAACCCTCAACAACGTCAATATGCTGCAGTTTGTTGGTGAACTTAGCGTTTTTTCTTCAAACTCTCAAGAGTTCAACCCTCAACAACGTCAATATGCTGCAGTTTGTTGGTGAACTTAGCGTTTTTTCTTCAAACTCTTATAAAATTTAACCCACAACAACGTAAATGGATAAATGCACATTTTCCCGACATGAATATCTTCTATACCACCTTCTAGCACGACATAATTTATTTGAAATGTGCATGCGCGGACTACACTGGAAGCATAAAAGGAATGAATATATCAAGTCCTTTGAAGATTATGCAAAGTAGCAACGCTCCTATGGAGGTCAGTTGCAACACAGAATATTTAAATTGTACAGATGGATTAGGTACTATCTTTTATAATATATCCTATGTTTAACGAAAATACATATCATAAATAAAAATATATAATCATGCCTCTCTTTCTCTTCGGTAATATATGCTGTTTCAGGTTCGCTAAGGTTATCAATTTATTTTTATATTCATCATCATATCAGCCGAAAGACTATCACTGCTGGACATAGGCCTCCCCCAAAGAGTACCACAATGACCAGTCCTGCGCCACCCGCATCCAGCGGACTTCCGCGAAAAGGTGATTATACACTCGTAATGTAGTATTTAAAACTATTAGCAAGGGGGGAAATTTGTCTAATAAGAGCAAAGAGCCGACCTGGGTGATGTTACTAAAACAGTAAGTTTAACTTGAATCTGACTTGTATACGGTCGACAACAATGATATATTTACACACTAGTTTCTGCCCGCAACTCCATCCGCGTGGAACTCGTTTTTATATTGTAGTTCCACACAAGCTATGTCCTTCCCCGGGATTCAAACTATCTCCATACCAAATTTCATCTCAATCGGTTCAGTGGTTTAAGCGTGAAGAGGTAACAGACAGACACTTTCACATTTATAATATTAGTATGGATTTGCACCTAATGACGTAGTAATAAGGTCAAAAATATATACATATATACAACGTCGACTGTTTCCCTTTTAAATATTAAACGTAAAACACCTGTAGCAAGTAATATATGTGTACATATTTACTCGCCGGCTTAGGTTAGTACTTGCAATAGAAACAGCAAAACTTGGTTATCTCACGTTTGTTGCGGACCAAGTTTCCGTTCTAGACTCGTAGATGTTTAACTGTCTAACTTCCCTTGTTACAACAACAATTCTTCGTTCACTCGCGCTAATACGTGAAGAGAATCACACGATTCGTTGGGTTATAATTCTAATATTCAAGTTACTGAGAAAAAAACCTGAATAATTAAGAATATTAAGATGCATGATGATTCAAGTATAGACACAGAACTGTAATTCTTCTATTGGGGAATTTAAAAAAAGATAAATATTACTTGGACATGTGGAAGTGTCAGTCAACAAGTACAACTCTCTGTAAATTAGAGATTTTTCTAAAAATATAGTCAGAAAAAAAAAACTCGACCTGAGGAGTCGTCCTGCATATAATTTGTATAAGATTCCTAAAGTACTGTTCAATATATACCAATTAACTACCGCACAATAGTTATTTACGATACTAGTGCAGAAAATAGGAAATTCGCAACGAGTGGTGATAAATTAAAACACGACCGCAGGGAGTGTTTTAAATCGACACGAGTTGCGAATTACCTATTCGCACGTGTATCGTACAACGTTTTACAATACATATGGCTCTTTAAAGTTTCAACATATGCACGGAAAGTGCTCATTTCCGCACTAGTAACACCATAAAAATATTAAAAATATTTTAAAAATGGACTCAATCTATCATGCCATACAATATCGTTAATCTAGCCGATCCACCGACCAATCCGGCGACTAATCCGCAGACTGGTCGGCGTCTGGTGGGGTTAGTGCACTCTATGACTCACATTAACCTATAATATGTTACTGTTTTTAGGTTACTTTACACCATTCACCTTCGTAAATTAAATGAGTGGGAAACTGTATTTCAAGTAGTTCTATACTTAGTTGGAAAATAGTTTGCCGTTGATAGGTGTATTGTTTACATATGTCGACAAATTACTCTTGAAGTATTAGTAAAAAATTTTATGTATTTATTGTATTAGATTATATTATAATTTCATGCCCAAAGGGCAATGGAGAGGGCTATGCTGGGAATATCTCTGCGTGATCGCATCAGAAATGAGGCTATCCGCAGCAGAACCAAGGTAACCGAATTGCTAAACTTAAGTGGCAGTGGGCGGGGCACATTGCATGTAGAACCGATGGCCATTGGGGCGGAAAGGTTCTCGAGTGCCGTACCGGAAGGCGTAGCGTGGGTAGGCCCCCTCACAAGGTGGACTGATGATCTGGTAAAGGTCGCTGGAGTCCGCTGGATGCGGGTGGCGCAGGACCGGTCATTGTGGCACTCTTTGGGGGAGGCCTATATCCAGCAGTGGACGTCTTTCGGCTGATATGATGATGATGATGATAATGTCATGATAAATAAATACATTACTTTGCATACTACAAGTCAAAAATATAATAATTTTTATCACGATTGTCAATTAGAAAAGTTGAAAAACCCCTGACATTTTCATTTTAAAGTTCAATATCTCAAAACCGGCTGAACCAATTTTGTTGAAACGTAGCTAATAACCATCTCCATCTCGTCAGCTTTCGGGAAAAAAAACCGCATAAAAATTGGTCCATTTGTTTAGGAGCTACGATGCCACAGACAGACACACAGACACGTCCAACTTATAACACCCCTCTTTTTGCATCGGGGGTTAAAAACAAAGAAAATGGAGATATTTGCTGTATAGAGCACAAACCATTGTTTAATAAATGTAAGTGACTAAAAATGTGTACATTTAAAGATAAACTGCCAAGTTCAGGGCTCTAATAAAGAATGGCTTATCTTAAATTTAATTATGATATCGTCCACCGAAAGTGACCTAAAAAAACAAAAAAAAAAACCGTACCTAAATTTAAAAAATCTTGTGCTAGCATGCAAAAAGGTTGTTTACACTCAAATTAACATATCTGAAAGTGACCCCAGTTACTTGATTAGCCAATGTACACCGTACCGTATCTAATAAAAATCAACGACCAACTTATATTTGCGGACAGCCATATCGTTGGGACTAAACAAATTTCAGAAATGGGAAGGAAATTCAACCTTAAATCTTTGAGATAAAGTTAGTCAGGAGGTTGTTTGAAGGTAATGTTAAGTTTGCTTAATAACTCAAGGCAAGGTGTTTGTTTTTTGTTTTTACTTACGATATCGAGCTACAACTTAAGTTGTACTGAAGGTTTTATAAAAGTTTGGACTGAAGAGAAAATAAATTCTCGTTTACAATCCACTACAGGCAAGCGGTTTTCTTGTTTCCAAAGTTAGTATATTGTGGTTTTTAATTAAAAAGGGTTTTAAGAATTTTTGAAGTAAAATATAAACATTAAATGAAAATGTTTGTACAAAATTTTCTTCGTACGTAACATAAAACATTTTAAAATTAGGCACTTACCTAATCATTATATTAAAATTTGTTTATGTTGGCTCACATTTCTTTTTAGAAACATATTTTTTGCCATAGCTTACATTTACATTACAAAAACTTTAATTACAAAGAGGAAAACGACGCTACAAGCTACTGCGTACCACTTGTAGCTAGGCAGTGAAAGAGCTAATAATTTCTATACAATTGTCTACACTGAAACTTTTCTTCAGCAGAAAATGACTTTCGGCAGCACGCTTTTCGGACGAATGAGTTTTAGTCCAGGCAATGAACTGACAACTCGTATGGAAAAAATGTCGGAAATAATTTATTATAGCAGATTTTTTTAAATCATCATCATCATCATATCAGCCGAAAGACGTCCATTGCTGGACATAGGCCTCCCCCAGAGAGTGCCAAATTGACCGGTCCTGCGCCACCCGCATCCAGCGGACTCCCGCGACCTTTACCAGGTCATCAGTCCACCTTGTGGGGGGCCTACCCACGCCGCGCCTTCCGGTACGTGGTCGCCACTCGAGAACCTTTCCGCCCCAACGGCCATCGGTTCTACGTGCAATGTGCCCCGCCCACTGCCACTTAAATTTAGCAATTCAATTTTTTTTAATGTAACGGATATATTATCAATTAAATGTTGTTGCATGAAAATTACTTTGTGTAGATACGGCAAATTTGTTATGGAGCGTTTTATGACAGAGGCCACGTGTCACGCGGCACGAGCCACAATAGAAACATTAAAAAGAACGTTTCCCGGTCGATTAATTTCCAGAATCGGTGACATTGATTGACCCCCAAGATAGCCTGATTTAACAGCTCCTGACTTTTTCTGTGGAGCTACCTAAAGGGACGTGTCTATGCTAACAGGCCATGAACCTTCAGCAATTAAAAACAAAATTCGAGACACAGTCACTGAGATAACGCAGGAAATGTGTGAACATGTGATGAAAAACGCGATGAAAAGGGTTCACATCAGCCATGCTGCTAAAGGTGGACATTTGTCTGACATTATTTTCCTTATTTAATTGCCGGCCCTTACTATATTTGATAAGAAATACTTAATAATTTTTATATTAAAAAAACAATTTATAGAATAAAATTACAAAAACTAAATATACTGTTATTTGGCCAGCCTGTATAAACAAACCACGGGAACTCTTCGGGCGGACCTTTCCGAAGCCACTCTTGCTTGGGCCGCGTTATGTATGAGCGTTGCGTTGTGTGTGCTGTGGTGTGATTTGGGCAATCGTGGTGCTAATTAGAGTGTTTGTTAGTTGTGTGAACGCTAAAGAAACATTCCAAAAGTCTAGAATAGGTTCCTTTTAGATATTAAATGCACCCATAGTTTTATAGAAAAAGTGGCTTAATTTAACTCTATTTAGCGAATAATATTTTACATTCAGCAGGCACTTGGCTATCATAGGGACTGCATTCCATTTTCTGTCGTCTATGAGAGAAGGCCTGTGCCCAGGAGTGCAACGTAAACGTATCTATAGACAATGATGATAATAACGATAAATGGAAACCTAAACTAATGATAATTCAAACTCCTGTTAAAAAAAAACTGCAACTAGAACATGAGTTTACGTCTAACTTTTTACAACTACGATTACTTAGGTGGATAAAAACTACGCGTTATAACCTTTACTTGCACAGTTCAATATCCTTACTATGCAAAATAGCACAAGGTCGGAACATTTCAAGAACTCATTTTTAATGAAACGAGTAAGATGGAGGGAAATTCAACGCGCACGCGCGGTGTGAACAGCTGTGGCCGCCATGATGGTTTCGAGTCATGTGCTTAGCGTACGATGCAAAACTACGCCCTTCTTATAACCTAGGATTTGTAGAGAATACTAGGAAAAAACTACACTTTAAATAAGGTATTACTTGATGGTTGAATTATCACAATCAGCGTATCATAAATTATGAAGTAGATATGCAAACCATAGTAGACATGTTAAGCTTTCGTAATTATGTCTAGCATCATTTAATGCCTCAATGTAAAGAGGTTATATTCGCACAAGCTAAATTTAACAAATGATTTAAGATGTCAACTTGGAAAAAATACTTCATTTGGAAGAAGCTACTTTGACACTTCACGCTTAGGTACTTCGTGGCTTTCTGAAATCTTATTGATGCTTCCATTAAAAGTTACAGCGACAAAACGTTAAAACGTGCCTCAATACTGAGTGCAATAGATTTTATTTAGATTGGCAATGATAAAAGGAAAACACGATAACAACAAAACATCAAACAAAGTTATGTTAGGTCAGGATTCCAAGCTTGAAAGTACTGTTGTTAATTCTCAAATATATATTAAATGTAGACTGTATATACTTACGGCCGGCTGCTATGAGGTGTTAGGATCAGTCTTCTTCATAGACTGGCCTCGTTTTTCAGCAAACTCCGCACTCAGTCTGTGTGCCTTCAGGGTATTTGGCTTCGACATTTCAATAAATTGACTTAGATTAACACTTATCTCAAATATATATATTTGCTTAAAGCAATTCGTTGTCACGGCTTATCGTAATATCACACAGAAAGCAAAGTTTTCGGTAACACAAATAATTAAAGAGAATCTATTGATCACGTATATTGGCTGGCAAACGCACGACTTTCTAAATGAAATAACGTTCTATTTTATTTTATTCTAAGTTAAAATACGATTGTTTTGAATATAGACGGATTTTTAGGATGTTTCTTGTATTATTTTTGGGTTAAATTGATAGGAGATTTTGTTATGTATATACAGTATTTGGGACGAAGTTGCCGCGTATGAGAGGTGGCTTGGAGTGGTGCAGGGCGCATGCGCGAAGGGTGACCGAGAAGGGCGACTTTCCATTGTTGCCAGCGCTTTGATATAAAAAAAAAACTACATACCTACAATTAACACCACATTAAACCATTCAGCTACATTGACAACATTAAGTTTTTATCACGTCGACATAAAGTTTATTATTCAATGTTTTGTGGTTTGCGGATGTATCTCGTTAGGCAAGGGGTGGACGTAAAAATCACAGCGTTATTATGTCATCGATGCTCTCAGAATATTTTATTATGGGAATGTTTTTTCCATGTCGCAGCTCTATTTGCAGAATATTACATATTCATGCATAATAATAGAGGGAATATGTATGCTATAGTTTTGTAATTTTAGGTACCAATATTTGAGAGTCTAGTTGAACTAATTTAGATTATAAATAAAATTATAAATAAATATGGTGGGACAATTCACACGAATTGATCTAGTCTCAAACTAATCAAAGTCTGTACTATGGGTACTAGACAACGGATAAACATACTTATATAAATAAATACATGCTTGAATAGATATATTAAACACCCAAGACTCGAGAACAAACATTCGTATTCATCACACAAATATCTACCCCGCCCGGGGATCGAACCCGGGACCTCAAGCTTCATAGTCAGGTTCTCTAACCACTAGGCTATTCGGTCGTCAAAAAAGATTAGATTACGTTTAACTAAACAGGTGTTTTATAGAGGGAAGCCGACGAAATCGCTAATTGCATACGGGTTGTATTAGCAGGGCTGATAAGCTGCAACTTCACTTCTAACGCAATTCGTTCTCTCTTAATAATTTTGGGCAGTAATAGAGTTGTTGAAACGTGTGTCTTTAAAACACCCGGTTATTTGGCAGATTTTATTTTCAGAAATTTTAATTTTTAACCCCCGGGGCGTTATAAGTTTAACGTGTCTGTGTATCTGTCTGTGGTATCGTAGCTCCCAAACGGATGGACCGATTTGAATGCGGTTTTTTTGTGTCATAGATCATTTTAACCCGAGTGTTCTTAGTTATGTTTCATCAAAATCGGTTTAGCCGTTTTTGAGATATTGAATTTTGAAATGAAAAAATCGGGGGTTTTTCAACTTTTCTAAGGTGTAGGTAGTTATTAGGTACTTACAGCTAGAAGATCATTGTGTACCTACCTATAGCCCATTAGGTTAGGTTAGGTACAGTCAGCAGCAGAAGTAGCTAAGCGGGCCGGGTGTTCAAAATAACCTACACACGCTCTTAATTTCTTAAGAATAAAGTCGTGTGCAGTACATTTTGAACACCCGGCCCGCTTAGCTACTTCTGCTGCTGACTGTATATTGTATACCAACCCCCAAAAGTTTACTGTTTCTGAAAAAAATGTTACCAATGAAATTAAAACTAATCTGCACTATAATTATTGAATACGTTAATTTTTAACATCACACATATTTAAACGTAGTCACGGTAAATAAAAGCCAGACAACAATAAACTTAATCATAACATAACCCTTTTGCCGCCAGAATCCGGGAAAATGGAACTGCAACTCACTTATATCAATATCTACTTAAGCACATGTGCTGGTTATTGAAAGGGCACGGGAAAAACAAAAACCGAGTAAGTCATAATCCTGCAATTTGGGGAATCAATAGCCGGAGCCTGCACCGTGCTTATTGCGTATCGTTAGCAAAACAAAAGGAATTCGACAGATGTAAACCAACTTTTTATTGACGATCGGTGTAACATTTGGGTAATCTGATCAATCATTCGGGGGAAAATATTAGCATCATAGCGATATAACGCTGGGTTTCAAAATGAGACTTTATGTCAATTACACCCAGACATCGTAAATTATGTTGTATTTACAGTACACATGGTGTTACTTTCCCGCACTAGTGCGAAAATGAGCACTTTCCGTGCATATGTTGAAACTTTAAAGAGCCATATGTACTGTAAAACGTCGTACGATACACGTGCGAATAGGTAATTCGCAACTCGTGTTCCTACTTTCTGCACTTGTATCGTAAATAACTATTTCAGTGCTGCATGGTTGTGTTAACGGAGTAGTTGGTATAAAAATATCAATCAAAATTGATATTCCTGTAAACCTAGTGTAACAATATAAACGAAATAGGAACGATAAGCTTCTTACACCTTGGTATTGGATTTTCCAAAAATGCTTTTTACGGTTTCTTTAGAAAAAATAATTATGGATATTATACATTTTTTATATCCCACAAAATTTATATTGGGCGTATTAGGATTTAATTCACTTGAGGTGAGGCGTAACTATGTGCTACTAACGAGCGTGTTCGGTGTAATGCGCCTTAACACGTGACATGCGCCTGCGTGCGTATGCGATTATTTAGTTGCGTTGAGTGCCGATTAGATTTAGTTTTAATGCATTTACGGAGTCCGCCGCGACCGCGTGCGTTCGAGCATATTTTATAACATTTTAACATTTTCAACTAACTTAGTCAATAGCAGTTTGTGTAGTCGTAAGTCCTTTTACTTAATAAACATTTTATACTCCTTTCCCGATTTTAACATTCACCACAATCCTCGCCGCCCACAGAACGCTTGCAAAATCTTGCGAGGATGTTCAGACTGCCCAGAGCTGGTGAGTCAGATGACGCGTCTGTCTCACTGCCGAAGGTCAATTTTCGCCCGCGTAACCGGCTACTGCTAGGTGCTCCAGAGGCGCGCACCATATCTCGCAAAAACTCTCCTTTCGTTAAAGCTCTACACCGCCTTAACCATTTGAGAGCTAAAGACGGCTGTGGACGCGGACGAAAACTCGTGCCACTGGCAATATTGTCATTTTGGCATGACAATGTTTTATCAGAAGTTTCATTTTATGCATATTTTGTCTGGCTATTGTTTTGTTTTGGCCACAGTCGGGTACCGTTTTGTTTTGCACCCTCGCTGTCAAAAGGTTAATGCGCTTCTTGCATCAGTACTAGATGTGGATGTCTTTGGAATTAGTTGGGGAATTGTGTATCGTGAATGCTTAAGGTACTGTGGGGAGGTAGATGTTATTCTTTTGTCATATATTAAAATGTATATATCTAATTTGTAATTCAGAGTGACTTCGTTTTTAACTGTAATGCTGTGTAATTATTTAAAAAATCGTCATAGTATAATTATATACTTAGATGAACGACATAAACTACTACCATACTACTCGAGCTGGGACGAATAGATCGATTAACAATTAAATTGAATAAGACATACACTATTTCTTTCTTACTATAGTATTTTTGTTCATTTGATAATTACGACGTATGCCTAAAGCAATACCAACTTATGAAATTACTAACAAATTGAAATATATGTTGAATCCTCCTAGCTTTATTCGCGGTGGGGCCCTAAAACAGCCCGGGGTCCGCCTTGACTCCTAATCCCAAGATTTGGCATAGGCACTAATTTACGAAAGCGACTGCCATCTGACCTTCCAACCCAGAGGGAAAAACCGAAAAGCTAACGGTAACATATAAGAGGTTGGAGGTTATTGGTACGAGCCAGGATTCGAACCCACGACCGCCGCTTGACAGCCGCATGCCTGAACCACTATAATTAATATTTGACAGCCGTCATACAAAAAACGGTAAATAATGTGATGACATATGATGACATAAATTGTACTGGGATGACAGCTGTCAAATATTGGTTGTAAGGGCATTTTCACTGATGAAATTGAAATATATATTATCATTAGCTCCTAATGACCTGTCGTTCTGTCTGTACACGGAATCGCACCCCAAATCCCCTGGACGTTTCCTCCCTGGTCTAAAGGGTGCGTTATGACGTGTCGCTTACATTTATCTACCTAAAATGTCGCTCGACTCATCAGAATTGTCGGATAAGTTCTACGACAAAGATGGCTTGAAATGGCTTTAGTTATTTGTCATGTTTGTTTGTAGAGGAAATGTCCGGAACCGCTATACAATACACTTGTATACAATGGACTTTTTTGATGGACATAAGCTATATTTTATGCCACGGATTTGTATGAATTCTTTGCAACAAATTGAACTCGGATATTAATCGAACTTGTTCAATTGCTGCTTGCAGCATTTTAACTTCACAGTTAATTAAGTTTTCGAACCGTTAATTAATACGCCTCCCTTATAATAATTAATTTACTGCTTTCCGGCTGTTAATGTCGTCAATGACAGTTTTATTATTGTCGCGTTTGTAATTCCCAATATTAATGGGATATCGATGTTATTGATATTAATTGTGAAACGAAAATAGAGACTTTACTTGTCGATCCAGCAATGTACGTACGTTGAATTGTCAATGTCAAGTATGTAAAATATGAGCCTGATGTTTTTTTTAATGATGTAATTTACACTGGTCGGATCTATAACATATATTGCCACCAGAACACGTTTTTTCTTGGATCCGACACCGGTGAGACAAGTTGGAACCAGCTCTTACAACGAAATCGCTATACAAGCGAACCAGTTAAAGTTTGATCCTTGGGGTGGAATTATAGGTACTAAGGACTGACATTTATATCTACATTACCTACACACATCACACATATTAGGTGAGTAGTCAACACATTTGCGACAAAACAATACGCTTAAAAATACTTGACACAACCATATTCGTACTTTTGTAGTCTACAAAAAAGTTCTCTACAAATTGTAGAGAGTACCAGATATGTCTGAGCGCATTTCTGTATATCTTATACAGAAATGTGCTCAGACATATCTGGTACTCTCTACAATTTGTAGAGAACTTTTTTGTAGACTACAAAAGTACGAATATGGTTGTGTCAGGTATTTTTAAGCGTATTGTTTTGTCGCAAATGTGTTGACTACTCACTATGTCTTTTATATCTTATAAAAGACATGCTGACCTATTTGTTTAAACTGTTTCTGTTTATATGTCGGAACCTAACCACAAAAGCAGGCGTTATTTGTTTAGGTATATCTCCTTCAGACCTGCTATACTGAAAATGCAACAAAAAACCCCACTTTAACTAAAACTGAAACTTAGATTAACTAAACCGACTTTTATTTTGAGCGCATCATTTCAAACAAGTTTTCCAAAAGAAAGTTTTTACTAAACAGTGTTAAAAACATCTCGTATGAAAACACATTGACGAAGGTCTGTCAGGATTAATGGACTGAGCTGACGCTACCTGACTTGCACTTTATGGTTTAGATTATTTATTCTGGCCGACTTTTTATAAAACTGTCATTGGAATAAGAATCTTCTACCTTGGGCAGTAGAGTTGCTTTTTGAATGGACTATTATATGCAATTCGGCCAACTCAAATAATCTCAAGTATACAAAGGGTTGGCAAAAACAAGACCTTTATGAATGAGAATAATAGGGGAAAGTGTGTTTTTATGGAACATGGGCGTGATTTTCTTAGTGAAAAGCTTTTATATAAATACGAACATAACAAGATTATTTTTATAATCACGGTCGGTCTTTGTGGTGGATTTCTGTCCTTATTGGATTTTTGAAATAACTGGGTAGGTACCTAATTAAAGACCGAAGACGGGAATTTATCGTATAACAGGGGATCAAACCAAAATAAACAATTGGAGTTTTAAAAACAGGCACAAATAGGTGCACATAATTTCGTTATGATGTAATTTTATACGAAAATAATGTTAACAACTACCTTCCAATGGTATTTTTTTATAAGATTTATTTTTATTTGTGTTTGAAATATATCGTATTTGTATATAGGTACAATAAGTTAAAAAGAGACAAAAGCCATAGGGAATTGAATGCTAGATTTCTTATTTCTTACCTTGTCTTCTGCTTCCTCGGCCCGCCCCTCGGCCTCGAGCACCCTCTGCTCGAGCTCCGAGAGCTGCAACAAACAAAAAACACCATGAAAATCACAAAACAACAACAAAGACATCCATTTCAAGATTTTCAACCCACCCACCAAACGGTACTAGTAACGCCATCTACCGGAACGGTAAAGAAAAAGTAAAACTAGGAGTTGCACTTCAAACTTTTACATGAACTGCTGTAACGCGTGCTGAAGCGCCACGTAGTTCCGCAACCACCCGTTAGATGGCGCTGTCGCACCGCGCATACTTTATTGAACCACGTGGCTTACGTTATAGTTAGCTATTTATCATGTAGGCTTGCCTGTAGAAAGGTATTATTGTTATGTAAGATCCGTGCGGTTTCCAGGGTGGTGTATCGTATCGGTTAGAAAGGGTGGCTCCCGAATGTTACTGATGTAATACGTCGGTTTGATAAATATGTACGTTTCACTTGATACACGCGATTGTTTGGATGTTTATGCAAACAAGAATGCGAGTTACAAGAGTAGCGACGTGTAATAAGGAGCTACGAAAATAAATATAACGATATTACCTACGGTATATAAGTAACAGATTTAAATCGCGAATTTATTAGGGTTCGTAAATATTTAACGTGAAGTGACATGAATGTCGTTTTTTTTTCAATTTAAAGCCCTGAAAAGTTTTGTGTCATTTAGTTATTAATTTATTATAAATAGCCACCAAATAGACACGAGTAGGTTACAATAACAAACTTTTTAACCAAGAAAAGTAGGTATTTTAGTTTTGTTTTGATTGTTTTAACTCATTCACTGCTAACTAAGATCGCGTCTGCTGGATGCGGGTTCCGCAGGGCCGGTCACTTTGGCACTCTAAGGGGGAGGCCTATGTCCAGCAGTGGACGTTTTTCGGCTGATATGATGACTCACTGCCAAGCTACGCTCGTTGCGCTACGCCGTACTTCGTAACAGCTTCACCATATTTTATGCAGGATAAATCGCTCGTAGACCCGACGCATGTGTGTCGTGTCGTGATTACGAGAATATATGTTTTTACATTTATTTTTCTTAATCGTTGAAATTCTATAGAAAGGCGATGACAAACTCGAATTACTTTTAGTACTTTCGGTTATAGGAACCCGCCTAGCAGGCGCCTACGCCGTAGTCGCTATCCGCTACAAACGGGGAAGGACACAGGATCGGCTACGAGCGTAGCGCGTAGCGATTCTTGGAAGTGGATGTGTTCGACAATCATCGTCCTACTAGAGTTTTTTTCGGTTGCATCCTATAGGAGCCCTAGGAACACTTTGACACCTAATCCCAAGTTTTGGCGTAGGCACTAGTTTTTTGTTTAATTTTCCATTTAATAGGCAATAATGCGTCGAATAATTTATTTATAAAACAAAGTTTTAACAAAAATTTTGAAGAGGTCCCTCGATTTCTCCAAGATCCCATCATCGGATTCTGACCTCATGATCATGGAGCTACCTGGGAAGGATATCGTTTCAAACAAAAAAAAAGAATTATCCAAATCGGTCCAGGCCCCTATTTCACCAACTTGACAATTGTCAACTGACAACGACAATTCTCCGTACATTACTGGTTCTATAGGTAGCGACCACCTTAACTTCTAGAACAAGCAATGTATGGCGAATTGTCAGTGTCAGGTGACAATTGTCAAGTTGGTGAAATATGGGCCAGGTGTCTTCGAGTAATCGGGGAAGATACATAAAATATAAAAGATTCCGAAGAATTGAGAACTTTCTCCTTTTTTTAAACTGATAAAAATATGAATATAATAGAAGCAAAAGGTACGGTCAACTAATTTGATTTCTGGGCCACTTCGTACCTTGTCACAGTGAAAATCTATATGAAAGCCCCTAGAGATCTCATATCATTGTAACTGTGACAAGGTACGAAGTGGCCCAGAAATCATATTGGTTGACTGTATGTCAGTATCATAGTACGTGGAAATCCGTGGCCTCTACCCTACTCCCCTGCTTTGGGCGTCATTATATGTATAAATGTTATTTATCAACATCATAACTGAACAGACTAACGTCTTTCCGTCTTCGAGTAAAGATAAAACTCCACGTTATCGTTAGTTCATCTGTAATAATACCTACTTAAAACGATTTTTTGAAATCGGGCGAGTTTCAGAGATTACTCCCTACACACAAACATACAAGATTAGTATCTTCGTGTAGGTATGCGATACGAGTAGGAAACAATTCTATGTATTACAACTACTACTAATATCACTCAGACAGAATATGACGTCCTGATGTTTTGCAAGAAAGAACAATGCTTCTCATGACATCAGATCCTTTAGATTTTAACATGGTTTGGACATTTTAGACCTAGTGTCACAAATGCCCTTGCCAGACAAAGAATGAATCTCTTTGGTAACGGCTACCAGCAACCAAAGGAATTCAGGGTGCTCCCACTGAGCTGCATCATCCGCTTTGTGGAAATGATGGAGCGAGCTTGGGAGTTAGGATGTTGCTTAAAAACCGAAAATTTGAAATTTGAGTGAGTCACCCTATTATATTGGTCTAATACGTGAAAAAATTACGTCCGTTTTTTATTTTTATTTTTGGATAAGATTTAGGGGTCGCTACCGAATTTTGAAACTCCTTAAGGTCCATAGTAAGTTTTTTTTTATATTTTAACATTTTTCTAGTTTATTGAGCTACATTTGATAAAGAAGGAATAAACAATCGAGAAAATACGATTTTGGTTCACGAAATGTTCGACGCTTATTTGAAATCAAATATAAAGTCTTAAAATCATCGCCAAAGTCCGTTTTTAGCATATTTAGCACAATAAAATTCATTTTTGAATTACTGACTGAAATTTAGTGATTTTTTTTGATGTTTTCCAGATTATTCATTTCCTATCATTAAATGTAGCTCATTAAAAAAGTAAAATGTTAAATATATAAAAAAAACCTTACTATGGCGAAATACAAACATTAAAGAATTTCAAAATTCGGTAGCGACCCCTAAATCTTATCCAAAAATAAAAATAAAAAACAGATGTTATTTTTTTACGTATTAGAACAATACAATAGGGTGTCTCACTGAAATTAAAAACTTTCGGTTTTTAAGCAACACCCTATTGGGAGTAGCTATAAAGGGGAGGGCAAATGCACAAAAGATCCCACTGGGTCGAAGTGTATCTGAAAGGGCCCTCAACTAGATAAGATAAGATAGTGTCACAACACATATGAGTCGGGTAAACACGTCATCTGACGAGTATATTTTTGACGTTTCAGCAAATCAGGTCAGATCGCACAGCTATCGAATAAACAACATGTCGAAACCATACCATAACAAAATGTCTATAAAACTGACATTTATACCCTCTACGAAGAGATATACCCCTAACTGAAGAAAGACTTAAGCGGTATAAAAATCATACCGAAAGAGGACTTTTTGCGTGAACAGGACAGAGTTTTCAGACTCTGACCTAAATGTGTCATATTATTGCTCCATAAATATATCGTCGCCAGCGTATCTCGAGCCCCGTATCAGAATGTTTAAGGCGATGCCTTGATTCGAGTCCATTCGCGAAAAACACGCCCCCTTGACAGAGACACGCTTATGCCTTCCGCGCACGAGAAAAAGAGATGCAACACTCTTCGGAAATGGCTTTTTTGGACTTTCGATAAATACCTAACTTAGTGAAGTTTTATTATTAAGTGAGATTTTAGACGAGATAAAATACCTAGTATAGTATAAAAATGTATAGTTTGACTAGGCTGAGAAAAAAAAAAGAATTAAGGGCCAATTTTGTTTTTTTTTTCTATAGAACAAATTTTGGGCAATCATCGATTAAATCAGATAAACAATCATATAGTCAATGATCATATATCTGAAAATCAGGCCTTATTGTGTCCTAATCTCGGGGGTAATCACGTAACGTTCCGAACGCGCGTCTGACAGTTAAATCTCAATATAACTGCCATTTTTCCATATAAAATTGACGTTTAAATCTTACAGACGTTCGTAAGAAAAGTTACGTGATCGACCCGACCCACTTGTCAGAACGGCGTTTCAAAGAGCGCGATAATTCACCCCCTTAAGTAGGATGATGTACAAGGTTGGGGTCAGGTTAGGTGGTGATGGTAAGCTCGCTTGCTATTACGACGATTTAGGGACGATATGTGACCCGTCACGTGTGGACTAGTGTTTGGCAGGGAGAGTAATCGGTTCTCACTATCGGGTTTACAATTTTTACGTGACACAGTTTCCACCTTCCATTGTAGAATAAGGTGCAAAAGTGAAAACTTATCTGTATTTTATGTAGTGAGAGCATTTTGCTTTTGAGCATAAATCGGATGAAATTGTTACTGGGTTTACATACATACATACATATAATCACGCCTCTTTCCCAGAGGGGTAGGCAGAGATCACGGATCTCCATTTGCTACGATCCTGACAAACCACTTTCGCTTCGCTCACCTTCATAACATTTCTCATACATGCTCGTCGGTTTAGGGTACTTTTGACCTGGCCTTTTTGTAACATTTCTCCAATTTGATCAGAGAAAGTTCGCCTAGGTCTTCCCCTTCCAACTTGCCCTTCCACTCCTTTTATATACACTCTCTTCGTTAATCTTCTCTCATCCATCCTCTCTACATGCCCAAACCACCTTAACATACCCTTCTCAATTTTCGTGACTATATCTCCATCCATTCCACACTTATCTCTTATCACACTGTTTCTGACTCTATTACTCAATTTCACTCCACACATACTTCTCAACGCTCTCATTTCTACTGCATTCACTCGACTTTGATGTCTTTTCTGCCACACCCAACTTTCACTACCATACAATAAGTGTGGGCACCAACACTCCTCTATGCACTGTTACTGGGTTTACCTTCCTGTTTTACACCACTGCTCAAATTAGTAATTAAAAGTACCTACAATGGTTTAGCTGCTAAACTTTAGCGGATAATATTAGAATGAATCTTTAATAAAACAGTAATTTTATCAATATTGATTTATATTTTCACGATTCTCACACACTGTTTACAGTCTGCAGTCGTCCTGTGACCAAACATCCTCGGTGACACAACTTAAACGTCGGGAAGCCTCAAAGAGGTAATTAAATACGTTAATTATACGCGATTGACCGACGGCAATGTATGAGAAATGTTATGAAGGTGAGTGAAGCGAAAGTGGTTTGTCAGGATCGTAGCAAATGGAGATCCGTGATCTCTGCCTACCCCTTTGGGAAAGAGGCGTAATTATATGTATGTATGTAAGTCTCGTTTAGTCAAAATTATGAGTAATATTATGTATCCAAAATACTGACGTTTCTTAAAAACTGTGAAACCGAGTTTTTGATAACGTGATAAATTGCATAGAAAAATAAGTTCATGACCACTCTGTGTTGTGATTTGTTATGATAACTTTAAAACTTACCACAAACGAAATTTTGAATACCAACATAAATATACAATTTAGTAGTTCGCTAGCACCATTTCTCGTACGTACAAAAAAGTATCTACGGCACCGGCAGCCGGGTTTGAGCACATACACGCACAAATAAAAAGACTCAAGTCTCTTCCACTCCAAAGCGACATAATCCCATTAGGTACGCCAAATCCGACAAGGTACCTACGTACGATTAAATAATTTATAAAATATCGTAACAATCCAACTTATCCGTGACTCATAAGACATTTCGAAAGATAGGAAGATTGATGGTTACACGCGGGCAGAGGTATCAATCACTGTTGATGTTTGGACGCTCCTATACGATTCTCGGCAACCTTTCTCGTTTCACCTTACCTTCATCTAGTATAAGTAGGCCTCGGGATTGGTAACAATTATGCATAATCGTAGGTCAACCTTACACTGGGTTACCTGAGTTGTTATTGTGAATACTAGCCCCTGACTGATTGGATGCGAGCGTAACGGATTTACGGGAACGTTTTATCATCCGAAGAGGAATTAAATTTCAGTCAACGACTACTCCGTTGGAGGTTGGGCGAAACGATTTTACCCCTATTATAAAAAAAAAAGTTTCACCAGAAAATATCAAAGTATTCCGTAGTTTGTGAAGCTGCAAGTGCTGCAACAGAAAGGGTGTCGAGAGTTACATACAATTTACATTTTGATAATAACAAAATATAGTAACATTTCCAATATTTAAGTATACCTTTATGTACAAGTTAATTATGAGTTCATTTTGTGGTACAATTTAAAAAGCCTAGAACTCGACTTTGAACTAGTGTAATGGGGATGGGGACTTTATGTCAAAGCATTATGGGTTAAATTCGAACTAAGAGGATTTTTCTTCATTCGAATTTAAGCCACTTTGACATTAAAGTGCCCATGCAACGTCGAGTACTAGGACGTTGACCTTATTTCATTCGAAAAAAAAATGAACTCTAAGATTTCAACTATGCTTATTCTATCAAAACTTGTTGTTATATAGAAAAAAAAATACGATACCAAAAACTGTCAACACTACATAATAAACTAAATTTATAACTTAAGGAGCTACCACACACTTCAAAAGGCCAAAACGCATCCAATCATCTTCAACATCCTTGAGAGATTTGTGATTTCTTCCACTTGCATTCGCTTGAGAAGTTCTGGCACCAAATGGAATACGTCTATTTACAAAGTTCAGAAACCTGTCCTTTTCACTCCTTCGTGTAAAAATATTCAAGTAAGCAAGATCGCACGATCGTAGTCCAAGATTCGATCTACAGAGCCATTCTACCCGTATTGCTATGATGCAGAAAATTGGAGAGGATTTAGGTATTAAGGAATAGATAGACTGAGGGTTTGGTTCGATAGGGATTTGATGAGTGTGGTTAAATGAAAATGTATCATTATTGACTTCTTCGTTGAATATTTAAAGTTGAGTGTTAGAAACATTTAGATTGAATTATAATTATTCTTCAACATGCCATCCAATTTCAATGAGTTTGAATATTATATTTGCTTAATACCTACCTACTCCATGTTGCCCTTGCAAGATATTATTACTGTGAAACCTGGATAATTGAGATCTCAAGGGACCAGCACTTTTGTCTCAATTAAAGAGGTATCTCAAGCAGGTCGTAGTACCATTTAACTAGATTCAAAAAATGTTATCTCGTTTATAGAGGTCCTGAATAACATAATACTGCAAAGGCTTATGAAGGTGCAAGTGTAAGGTAAAGTAACAAAAACACTCATTTTACAAATCATATATTTTTTATGTTATTAACCGACTCTCGTGATTTTTTTGAGAAGGTTCCATAATTATATATGTTTTTTTTTAATTCGAATCAGTTTTCATGTTTTTTGTAAGGGCGGACTCACATGGTTTACAACGCACAGGGATATAATACATTACAACTTCCTCCAAAAGGCAAAAAATATTAGAGATATTTATATTAATAGAGGTCTTGGATGCCAAGTGTGTCAATTACGGAGTTAATTTTGATTTAAGAAAAAAAAAACATGTGTTTTAACGGCATTTCAATTATAGAGGTCTTTGATGCCTGATGTGTGTCTACTACAGAGGTAATTCCATGAAAAAAATACATTTCAATTATAGTCCTCGTGTCTCAATTACACATGTCACATATTTTTTTTTATCAAAGTCGTTTCATTATAGCGATTTTTGATGTCTCGTTTATCAACTACAGAGGTCATACTAAGAAATATGTTTAAATCTTAATTGCAGAGGTCTTTGGTTGCCAAGGGCCCAGGAACGGCCATTTGGTTGCAATTATAGAGGTTTCTCAATTATCCAGGTCCCAATAAACCAGGTTTCACTGCGTACAAATTCCTTGTCACAGTTTACTCCTTGCAATTGGCTACTTTCCTAAAAAAAAATAATTTAGTCCGTCAGTTAAATTATAAAAAAATATTTGACACTTATTTTTTTCTTTGTCAATTAAACAAAAACTGACGAAAATATAGCCCGTTAAAGTTCCGTGTGACGTCACATTTGTGGTACACTTTTTAGCATAATGTGACGTCACGCGGAGCTTTAACGGAATATATCTTCATAATTTTTGTTTAATTGACAAACAAAAATATACGTGTCCAATATTTATTGATAATCTAACTGACTAAATAGAATTATATATTTTTTACCCAGGGAAGTGCCCAATTCCACAAACTTGTTTTGTGTCAATAACATGGAATACGCCTTTATAAATCAAAGCAATTTTTTTCATGCTAACCATGCATCGACTGAAGTGTTAATGAACAGCCGACAATTAGCACCGATGCTAATTGACGGTAAATTTAGTTAAACAGTGGCCCAATTCTAGTTTATTATCACCGTATTAAAATCTTAGGTCTATTGTGTTGACTCATGTGTTCCCACTTGCGTAAGCGCATAGCCACATTTGTGCAAGCGGGACGCACTGATATTGAAATGGATTGGTGTCAAATTGATATGGGAATTTAGCTGCAAAATTCGGACTGCTAGCTGCCTAATAAGTAATGATGGATCGCGTGGTCAGATATGATTGATGGGGATAATTGGCCAGTGGGGCACGTTAATTGCTTTACCGGGGCAAATTAAATCATAAGGACGGAAATGTGTTTCAATTCGTACACTCGTAATTCAAATGTAACTTGTATGTATGTACAGTACGGTCTATGATGAAGGGGCACTAGAATTTAAAATTGATAGTTGACAGTAGGTAAATATTGTCACTCAACACTAACAAATTTTAACATAAAGTGTATTTAAGAAAAAATATAAGATTAGTAGGAGTGTGTGTTAGTCTATTATATTCTTAGTATAATCTGTGTCCTCTACCTAATTGATTAACGCGGAAGTGTCACATTTACAAATCCACAGTTTTCATGCAGCGTTAAACAATCAAGTTTACGAGGGAATTTTTTCAAAACCATACAAATGCTAGCGGAGATCCTTCTAACACATTTCATATTTCAGCCATCATAATAGGAACCGAATAAAATTTCGACTTCAATTGAACTTTAGTACGCCCATCAATCATGCTAAACAATCACAGACGTCCGCTCCGCTCGGCGGTCGAACGACGAATGGGCGAGCGACCGAGAGTCGACGCGCACGCTCAAATATTTACAAAGTACCCGCTGCGCCGCTTTATTGCTGTTTATAGCGCCAGTACTGGCCGCTAAGAAAATAGACTTTTGTTTCATTTCACACGAGCGCTTGTTTAAATACGTTCTGGTCTCTAGTTTAGTAGTTTGAAGAGTTTGAAATATGTGGCAAGAAATAATGCTAAAAGTTAAGTATGCAAATGTTTAAAGTACAGTTTTCTTAGAAGTTTAAAGTAAGTTCAAAGAGATATTAAACCTTTGAAATACTTTTATGAAGCAGAGAAGGAAAGAGTATACGGGCATGTACCTATGATGTGAGATTCTATTAGCTTGCTTACCCATAAAAGCATTTTTGAGATGTGTGCATCTTAGTTGATGTAAAATTACTAGTAGTATACTTAAAAAGAACCTTATTGTTATGTTCGTAGGGCGTTCACTAAACTGAAAAACATTCATTAGATACAATGTTTACAGACAATTGAAACGTAATTAAAAAGGGCGGTTCGCCAAGCAGTTTTAATAAAACATAAAAGTTCAAAAAAAGCTTCTCGAGGCAGCTCAAAGCTTAGTACAGATTTAAGGGGAAAGCTCGAATGCTGCGCTCAAATATTAACAAAGTACCTCGCGGTGCGGAAACAGTTTATAGCTTATTAAAGCTCTCTATAGCTTTGCACGAAAGCTTATCGTTGCGTGGAGCTTTATGTGTGTAAGAAAAGATTTTATTATGCATGTGGAGTGGACAAAGATATTAAAGATAGAGAAAATAAGAATTCATTTATTTTAGTCAGATTCCACAGGAGCTTTGCTAAGGTACTTTAGTTTACATTTAATTTAGTAACGACAAACTTTGTAATAAATCACATTTAAAATAGCTACTGTACCTAATAAATTTGTATGTCTTACAACTTAATGAAAACTTCCAAACTCTTCAACAGAATAATCTTGAAGCGATTTTTGCGAAGTTTGGAGCTTTCAAAGTTCTAGATAAAGTTTGTCTAGCACAGGACCATGAATTGAGCTTTAGTTGGAGCTTATGAGTTGGGAAGATGAAGATAAAAAATAAAGTCTCCAAAATGTCTCGTCTATTTCTAATCTATCTTAAATCGTTGTACACGGCGTATTACTGCACTCAAGTAC
Organism: Epinotia nisella; assembly: GCA_932294315.1. Taxonomy (NCBI): domain Eukaryota; kingdom Metazoa; phylum Arthropoda; class Insecta; order Lepidoptera; family Tortricidae; genus Epinotia; species Epinotia nisella. Next base: position 5,069,147 of record OW028687.1, read on the forward strand.
TTGTCAGGTAGATATTTTATCAAAGGAACGGTGAAGTTAGGAAAGCGAACGGCCCCCCTGTTCGCTTTCCTAACTTTCGTTTCTAGTAGAGAAAAATTGGGAGGATCAATACCTACATTATATAACTGTAGTTATAGTACATTGTTTAACGAGGGGCGTAAGTGAAATATTGCTAACGAGAGTCTATCAGAAGCCCGACGCCGAAGGCGGAGGGCTTTTGATGACTCGAGTTTGCAATATTCTTACGCCCGTGTTATACACAATGTTTTTCATCACATTTGCGAGGAAATAAATAACAACAAAAGACAGAAAAATTTAAGTTTCATACAGCAGCACCAATCAAAAATTTACAACTTCACTTCCAGATCAGCTAGTAGAGCGCGCAGTTCAATATTTCAACCAATCACAGAGCAGTATTCTTGCGGGGCGGGGCGTCGTGACCAACTAGATTTTTTTATTCAACCAATCACACAGCAACCAGATTTGCTTAAGCCAATCAGAGGGTTCTATTATTTTAAAACTAAACTTAACAGCCCGTGGGAGCTAAAACGGCTATAACTGCTCTGCACGCTCGCAAGTAATAACGCCATTGACGAGCAAGTGTGATGAAAAATCAGCAACCTTTTATGAAAAAGATTGCTAATGACGTCATTTATTTTCTATGGCGCTAAAATTAGCTTGTCTTTATCTGTCACTTTGAGATTCGTGGTTGTTAAAAAGGGACCAAACTCGGTCCATCCTGAAATCGAAGCCCGTGAATTTCTCACAGATTTTGCCCTGATTCGTTCAGCAGCAATCGTTTAACTTGTTGATAAATGATCGATCAGAGCGAAATCGAGGGTAAGTAGTCGGATTCATAGCGCTTTAATATTAACTGAAGAAGATTAATGAAGCAGTTATAATATTATTGTATTACGCAGTTCTTAGGGTTTTGTATCTCAAAAAGAACCCTTATAGGGTCACTTCGTTGTCCGTCTGTCTATCAAGACCCCTTTTCCCCGAAATGCCGGTTGGGAATCAAGTTGAAATTAATATCAATTACTCAGATATGTAATTTCTTGAAGCTGCGAAAAAACCAAACTTGTAAGTCAACGCAATCAAAAGATACTGCCGTTTATGTCGTATATTGCGATACTTACCTACCTTAGGGTAGTTCCTGTTGACTTAGATTCATGAAATTGGGGAACACTGAATATGAATCAAATGGTTCTATTCAGTCAGATACACAATTAACGCTATCACTAGGTACTATGAATACTATGATGCTCTAAAATAAATACACGTCATTAATTTATACTTACCAACATCCTGAATGAAGGAGCCGTCATATATACATTGTAAACTAATTAACCCACAGTAGGTACAAATTGATATTACCTACATGAAAATATCAATTCCAAAATAACAAACATTATTATAAACAACTCCGAACAACCGGCCGCGGGGGATCCGCTCATTGGCTTAATAAATCGAGTTCGCCACGGAGTTGAAGTGAAAATTCTATTTCCCTGAAAAATTTAATGGCTCACCTACTCAGTTGTTATTTTCCACGGAACAGGTTTTATTATTATTAAATAAACAAACAAATCTGGTAGTTGCTTGTTAAAACTTGTTGGCTTGGGTAGTTCAATGTTGAATTGTTAGGCGATATGGTTTATTGGACGAGAGAGCGAAGCGAACTTTAGCTTTAGCTTGGGATGAAATTCTTTCGTATGTCCGGCTGTCCAGCTATTCTCCACTAGTCCACTTTAGTTACCACGGGCGATAATAATGAAATCCTCAGATTTTGACGACCGAATAGCCTGGTGGTTAGAGAACCTGACTATGAAGCTTGAGGTCCCGGGTTCGATCCCCGGTCGGGGCAGATATTTGTATGATGAATACGAATGTTTGTTCTCGAGTCTTGGGTGTTTAATATCTATTTAAGTATGTATTTATCTATATAAGTATGTTTAGTACCCATAATACAGGCTTTGCCTAGTTTTTGACTAGATCAATTGGTGTGAATTGTCCCACGATTTTTTTTTTACATATTTATCGTCCTTGCTTTCGGCTCAAATACCTGCGACCTGTGATATTCATTGTTGTATCGCCCTAGTCAAATAATGTACTGTTTTTACATAAACAAACGTACAGTACGTATAAGGTATTAAACGACACATAAGTAATATACTAGTGGCTCTGAATTGTAGACATCGCGAGTATGTATTTTTTTCAAACAATATTTTTAGTTTCCAGGAACTTAATCGACAACAACATGCTCGTGTGGGACGCTGCATGTGTAGACACACTGGCACCGTCTCACCTCCAACGGACTACTTCTAAAGCGGGTGCAGCGGCGGAAAACGCCGAAAATCTGAAATGTAATAAATATAGAGGCCTCGGCAGAGAGTACGACTTTGTGCCCTTTGGCGTCGAGACCCTCGGTCCGTGGGGTCCCAGTGCGCATAAGTTATTTGCAGAAATCGCAAAACGTATGGTCGATGTAACTGGTGACCGAAGAGCTGGCGGCTTTCTCGCGCATCGCATCAGCATTGCAATTCAGCGAGGAAATGCCGCCAGCATCCTCGGTACGATGCCTCGAGGGCCTTTTTAGGGTTCCGTAGCCAAAATGGCAAAAACGAAACCCTTATAGTTTCGTCATGTCCGTCTGTCCGTCTGTCCGTCTGTCCGTCTGTCCGTCTGTCCGTCTGTCCGTCTGTCCGTATGTCACAGGCATTTTACTCGAAAACTATAAGGTGTATTTGAATAAAATTTTGAGGATAGGTGTATTTTGTTAGCCGCTACATAGTTTTGTAATTAAAATGACAAAAAAAATTGTTTTTAGGGGTGCACTCCATACATAAAACTAAAAGTCAACATTTTTTTTTTCATTGTGACCCCCCGTGTGGCACATCAATCGATAGGCCTTTCAAAATAAATATAAGGTTTCTTAGCATTTTTTTTTGATTAAGTGAATAGGGTCGGAGATAATCGCCCCGAAAGTCACTAAAATTCTGTCCCCCCCCCTCTAATTTTTGAACGGTGTATTTTAAAAATATGGAAAAATTCATGGACATAGGGCTTATTAAATTCATTCACCGAAAATTGTTTTGAACAAGATCGGTTCAGAGGTTTTCGAGATATTGCTGAAAAACTGCCTTCCTCAAAGAAAAGGACGTAAGTGCCGTAAAATTTCTGTGACGATACGACCTTTTTAATAGGCACGGAACCCTTCGTTTTGCGTGGTCCGACACGCACTTGGCCGGTTTTTAGATTTAACTTAGTTTTAATTTATTTTAGTTAATGTTAATCATAATCTTGTATTTACTTTCATTAAACATTAACATTCTATATAATTATCGAACCTGCTTCCAAAAATTCACGAAAGAACAGCCGGACATACGAAAGAATTTTTGGTCAAGCTGAAACGGAGAACTTCTTTCGCATCGCTCTCTCGTTCGATAAAGGTATTTTACCATATCTGAAATCATAAAGCCGATATGAATAAAAGTCACAAATTTAGATAATTTTCCAAAAAGCCCTTCCCGAATTCGTTTTTCTGTGCGCGGAAGACATAAACGTACCTCTTACACGGGGCGTGCTTTACAAGAATTAAGGCGCTAGGTAATGTTGTAAAAACCACAAAAGAAACAAAAATTTAACCTAGTCACAATAGATTGTCACTGGATCGAACACAAATGCACATTCAAGCCCAATATCGATAAAACAAAAGTATGCATGATTGATGCTTGACAGGGCGCGTCAGCTACAGATCCACCATCTTATATTAACCGATAAAACAAGTAAAGATAAACCTTATCGCTATGTAATAAGACTGTAGAGGAACACCACGTAAGTTTGTCGGAGTGACGGCGCGAAACAATTGAGGAACGGATTGTCTCTCCACTGATGTGGAAATGTTCAATATGTGTCTAAGGCACGGTTGAACGAAATGAAAGGGATTTTTGGAATAACACTGTTATTGGAAGTTACACAAACAAATAAAATGTACATTGAACGAATGTCACTGCGAATTTATTTAGCCAAACAGTGTGTTTTTGTAACATTTCTAATACTTTAGCTAGTTAGCTTTGTAAGCTAACTAGCGTGATAATGTTAAAAAAAAGATTCGAAAAACTGATTCGACATAAAGTCTATATAATTATTGAACTTGCTTATAACATTTCAAGAGAATCGGTTGAGAAATGCGACCTGTAGAGGAGAGCAGCCGGACAGACGTCGGACATACGATATAATTTTTGGCCAAGCTGAAACGGAGAACTTGCCTCGCTCTTTCAATTATTTTTACTAAACGGGTATGAATCGCGCATTATTAAAAAAAATATTACCTTATTTAATTTCTATAAGTAGTAAAAAATAATGTGTGTGAATCGTGAAAGCTTAAATCAATAATTTGTAATATTAGATTAGATGAGAGTAGAGATAAATGATAAATAAGTTTAGTTCGTGTTTGAGAATTAGGTTCAAAACACATTTCCGCTAACAGAAGTTTGTTAAGATTTATAAATATAAGCCCAAAGACGTCCACTGCTGGTCATAGGCCTCCCCCAAAGAGTGCCACAATGACCGGTCCTGCACCACCCGCATCCAGACTCCCGGCTTCAGTTGGGTAATAGAATTCATCAGTAATTGGCTGTTTAATCCGAATTGCTAAACTTAAGTGGCAGTGGGCGGGGCACATTGCACGTAGAACCGATGGCCGTTGGGGCGGAAAGGTTTTCGAGTGGCGACCACGCAGAAGGCGCGGCGTGGGTAGGCCCCCCACAAGGTGGACTGAAGACCTGGTAAAGGTCGCGGGAGTCCGCTGGATGCGGGTGGCGCAGGACCGGTCAATTTGGAACTCTCTGGGGGAGGCCTATGTCCAGCAGTGGACGTCTTTCGGCTGATATGATGATGATGATGGCTGTTTAATTGAGATGTGTACACACTAATAAGTAAATTAACATTTCGGAAAAACCCGTGTATATCAATTGGGGCTACTCGTAATACTATCGACTCAGTAAAAGTGGGAGGACCTACCTACCTTGAAACCGAATTATTCAGTTCAAATCACATTTATTGACAGGCAAAACCATATTGAATACTATATCCACGTACATGAACTAAAATAACACAAAATGAAAAATTAAAACGCAAACAAAACTTAGCACATCACACACTGTTGACGGAATACAAAAAGTGGTCCCGTAAAAAAACACATTCGACCGCCAATCAACAGAATGGGTGCAATCCATCACTGTGTCAGGGAAATTCCAATTTTCATGGGGAGTTTCATCTATTCCTGAAACTGGGGGCAATTAAAATAACTTCGGTGATGGTTCATTCATCATCTGCGCTGACGTCTGATGGCTTGTTGATTGAATCTAAGACTACGTGATTAGCGGAAGAGATGGGAGTTAAAGTATTGTGGGATGTGTTCGCACAAGTTTACGGACATAAGGTCTAGAAAGTCTTGCAAGTCAAGTCTCAACCGGCAACATTTAAGTGTTTGTACGCGCCAAATCTTGCAACTTCATTTGAATTTTTCTCAACCGATTGAGCTGAAATTTTGCATAGACGTTTAGTTTTGATGACAGTGCAGTATGGTATGACGGTGCCATAATGGGCTGATGATGGAAATGGAAGGTGGCCAAAGAAATCAATTACAAATGATAAAACCGTCGTGTTTTGGCTTAAGAACCCACTCAATTAGTAGTTGACCTCAAAAAAGTAGTAGTCAGCAATAAACGCTTGTACCAAATGTTACATTTTAGACAAAAACATATTGACGAAGTAATTTGTAAGTTGTTGACAAAGCTGTCAAAATAATTAGGAAGCGATGAATAGGAAATTAGTACGGCATAATACGGATTATTTATAGAGACCCATTTTAAGTTTTAAATTACAAAGAACGATATATTATAGAGATAATATGAGTATTGAAAGCTATTCAAGACGATCATTCCAAATTTCAGATGAATGACACGACACGACGAAACAGGCATTCCATGAAGCAAACTTTCATCTTTCTAAACAACGTTTCATGAAACAAATATGGCGCTAACGGTGAAGGCTTGAAGTACCCAAACATCGAAACGAAATTTCAACACGATAAGACACATCATTTATGTAGGTATTTTTGGTGAAGCAAAGTAAAAGTATGACAATTTCATCTGCACGTACAATATTGTTGGTTGTATTTTACCACATTCTATTCGTTCGCACGTTTATTGCGAACATTCAGCAACCAATGGATACAAAGTTTACGATATCACAACGGATTTAAATCGGCACGTTATTGCCAGAACACGTAAAATGGCGGCTAAGTCTGCGAAACGCAAAAAGTTCGCCTGTTAAGCCATCCACCATGACGATTACCATTCCGCGGCTTAACTGCGAGATCTAGATTATTCTGGATAATGGTAAGTACGATGAACACCTGCCGAAGTGCTCATGGAGTTGTCAACAAGGATTTTATTTATATAGCGATTGCCATCACATCCTATAAAACAAGGTCAGAAAGAAAGAAAGATACATTCATTCACAAACACTCAGGACGCACATATTAAACACCAAAAAAAAACATGTAAAACATGAAACTAGTGTGTCTCTGCGGTAGTGAACCGGACACTGGCTCAGCATTATGCTGAGGCGTCAGACACCTACAGCGCTGATTTTCAGCCAGCACCGTTGGTGACTCACGGAAACGTCGTCACAAGTGCAATGTAATAACACTAAGTAATAACCGTGTTAATATTATTTATTTTCTGTGTTAATCTTTACCCACAAATTTTGTGATGGCCTTAAAAATTTAGAATTAACATTAAATACTTATATAAGTATGTATATTGTTCCACCTTGATACAGTTTTTACTAGTCCGGGGAACAGAGGACGCTTACTCACAATTTTAAATTACCCATTTTGCTACCAGATATTTTATGATTATTAAAAGCAGTTATGACTTATGTGAAAAAAAAATTGTTTTTCGGTAAAAACGTATGTACACAGCCTTATTGTCAAGGCGTTAAGCATGTTCAGCAGATAATTTAAGCACCCCTTACATGCTACAAAGTAGTGACAGCGTCTGCACGTCAAAAACGGACCATTCTATCATACAGCTTTGTAAGCTTAGGGTACTATAACCTATTTCATATAAGATTAGAAAAATTATTATGCGATTTCAAGGAAAACCATTTTTACTTAATGATCGACATAAGTAAAACGAATTCAATGTTTCCCTTTGATATTCTAGATAAACGAAGAAAAGTAATCGAATTTGTCCGATAAAATTCTAATGTTATAAGGAATGAGGTATTGGTAACATTCGCTCAGCTTCTGATGGTAAATAAATAATTTAATTAGGTGATATTTAACAGACATATTTTGATTTCTTTGTAAAAAATAAAACTAAGTCCTTTTAAAACCGCATTTCAGCAAGACGTCGTTTCAACGTAGCAAGAGCATATAAACGCAGAATTACATTACAACATTTTAAGTAAAATGCAGCGAGCAATTTCAGCTAACCGAGGCTTGAAAGAGCTTAATCTAGAAGTTACCGGCCGCCATACGTTAGGGTAACGATCCCTGAAGCCGACTCCCGTAGTTTTAACGGGCGCTTTCATCGACTTTAAACGTCGATTTAAGACTTCAGCCGTGAAACGGGGACTGTTTGCTTTTTAAATAGTTTTTTACTTATAAAAGACATAAACCGCATAAAAAATTAGGTATTCTATGACTTTGGACCGTAAAAAACACAGAGTCACGCAAACTACCATCATTTGCTTGCCCTTGTTCGTATCCTTCCTATTCGTTTCGTTTCCCACGCAATTCATCCACCTTTTTCTAGAACTACCTCTTTTCTTACAATACAACTCCTCATATTCCACCTTTCTAGTTACCTGACTATAAAATCGAGCAAACTCCTATATAAATATGTATAAAGCTCGACTTCAAATTGCAAAACCAAAACAAACTATTGCTACCCAGCAACTAGGTACGAAAGTTTCGAGTATCAAATGAAACCCAATTTCCGCATCCCGACTCTAGTATAGTATAGTAAGTTTTGTTTTGTTTTGCAATAAAGCTGCTGGTTGATAGGGGCATATATCTTCTCATGTCTAATAATCTAATACTTTAAACAAGCTCAGAAAATTCCCTCAGAATACTTATTCTGAGGGAATTTTGACGACTTCGTAGTCAGATTTAGCGAACGTATCTCCTTCTCATAAGTTCTTTATCCAGCACAACACATGTATGTATGTACAAGGATATATACCTTATTCCATATGACATTACAATCTTAACGGACAAATTCTTCTACTTTTCTTCGTTTATCTAGGACATCAAATTTTCGATCATAAATAAATAGCTTTTCAAACTTATCAATACTAATGTGTTTCAAATCAAATCAAAATATTTATTTTGCAAATAGGCTTATGCTAGCTCTTTTACTCGTCATGTTTTAACGTCAGGTATTTTACATAATAAATGCTTCTTTATCATGTATAAATTCCTTTACAGTATAATATGATTTCCGTATAAGATGGCGTTTAACGCTGGACTTAAATCTATTAATTGACAGTTTCAAAATGGTTTTCCTTGAAATTGCGTAATGATTAACTCACGATTTTTCTAATTTCATATGGAATAGGTTATAGTACCCTAAGCTAAGCTACAAAGCTGTATGATAGAACGGTCCGTGTTTGACGTGCCGTCGCTGTCACATACAATACAATACAATACAAATACTCTTTATTGCACACCTCACACAAACAAAGCAGTTACATAGAGAAACAATACAATAACATGTAGGTAGAGGTAGACAACAGGCGGTCTTATCGCTGAAGAGCGATCTCTTCCAGACAACCTTTGGGTATCGGAGAAAGAGATAAAACTAGATTATGCAGTAGGTGGTGCAGAGATTATTATCAATCAAAAATCAAGAAATTATAAAAATAAACGTACATAAATACCTCTATATATAAACATACACACACAATCATACATATATACAAATAACACAAACACAAATATAATGATACATAAACAGTCAGCCAAAAATACAATCAGGGTTAGGGGAGAGACAAATAATGTTCTTTAAGAAGGGATTTGAGGTTGCCGATAGATTTTGCTTGTCTGATGTCAAGAGGGAGAGAGTTCCACAGTCGGATAGAATTAATAGTGAACGAACTATTGTAAAATTTGGTAGATGATGAAGGCACAGTTAATAGCAAATTGTTAGAACATCTAACAGAATTTAAAAAACTAAAACATTCTTTGAGATAGCGGGGAGTTGCAGGGTTAAAAAGGATATTATACAGAAGCGAAATATTGTGAGAGTTACGGCGATAACGGATAGGGAGCCACTTGAGTTTAGAACGGAAACTAGAAACATGGTCATATTTGCGTAACCCAAATATGAACCGAATGCAGACATTTTGGAGACGCTCTAGCTTATTAAGTTGTTCCTCAGAAAGGTCGAGATAGGATACATCAGCATAATCAAGAATAGGAAGAAGTAACGTTTGAGCGAGCGCAATTTTAGTTGCAGTAGGTAGAAAATTACGAAGCCGCCTGAGAGACCCCACTGCAGCAAATACCTTCCTGCTCACTTCACTCACTTGAGGCACCCAGGACAAGGATCGATCCATAATAATCCCGAGATTTTTCACTTGCATCGAGTAAGCAATCTGAATCCCATCAAAAAGTATTGGAGGGAGATTTGCAAAATCAACTCTGGAAATCAGATTATTGCTACCAATAACAATGACTTGGGTCTTCGCTGGGTTCACAATCAGACCATATCGTTGACTCCATTTGAGAATGCGTACCAAGTCATCATTAGTTTTCACTATGGCACAAGGGAGATCACCGAGCACGGACTGTGTAAAAATCTGAAGATCATCGGCATAAAGGTGATAATAAGAGGAAATATTGTGGGTGATGGAATTTATGAAAATAGAAAATAAGAGAGGAGATAGCACACCGCCCTGCGGAACGCCCGCCTGTGTACTATACACATACTTCGTAGCATGTAAGGGGTGCTTAAATTATCTGCTGAACATGCTTCACGCCTTAACAATAAGGCTGTGTGTAGATATTTTCACCGCAAAAAATATTAAATAACTTTCACATAGGTCGTAAGTGCTTTCATAATAATTACAAAATATCTGGTAGCAAATTGGGTACTTTAGTAAGAAAGAAAGAAAATACATTTATTTAGCGTCACAAATTCCACAATTAAACAAACAAACAAGCAAAAGAAAAAAACTAAATAAGAGGACGTTAAACAGGATCCCCAATCAGCATAAAGCCCCAGCAATACACAGCCAGCTGAGGCGCTGATTTTCGGTGGGGACCTAACTTACGAACTATCACAAGTATCACTTTAAAGGCCGATTTACACGATGCAACAACTCGTATGCGATTTTCATTTCAATGCGGGGCCGCGAGCTACCGAAATACGATGAATTCAACCAAACCATGCAATGTATTAAAACTCGCATGCGAGTTGTTGCACCATGTAAATCAGCTCTAAACTGAGTAAGCGTCCTTTGTTCGGTTTTCCTTAAAATCGCATGACGATTAACGCACGATTTTGCTAATGTTAAATGGAATAGGGTATAGCCAAAGTGGCAGCAGGGGTTCTCGTAGTTAGTATCTAGGTGTTAGCTGCTGGGTTACAGTGATGAAAGGTAACGCAAAAGACGTGTGTGTGCCAATTTGGAAAATTAGTTTTTACGCAAAATGCGTGTTTAAGTATCTGTTCCAATTAGTCTAAACGGGTTCGGGAGCGAGCTCTTAACTTTGTTGTGTAATGTTGTTGAGTGTACTGAGGGTGAAAATGTTCTACAAGACGTAATTAATATAAGGATGAATGCCAAATTCTGTTAGAAAGAGCTATGATTAGTCATTACCTTAATAAAACGATTATACTTTTCGCGTACCTACAATTATGTTGTGTATTAAATACATCGCGATATTTGGAGCCCTTTGCAGTGATCGTTGATTACATAGCAGCGATGATAACATAGTTTTAAAGATGCATTCAATGTATGCCATAAACAAAAAAAAGTTCCCTTATATATAAGCATCAAGTATATAAGACTGAAATAGTATTTTATGCAACAGTTGTATAAGAGAGGTCAAAAAAGGCGAGCGGCGTGGGTTACAATGTGAGCCGAAGGCGAACATTGTAAAGAAAGACGCCACGAGCGTTTTTTGACTTAGTTATACAACGTTGCATACAATACTTTTTCTACGACTAGCTACTATGGAATAAAATGCAAAATTAAACAAAGAATAAATTTTTCTTAAACTTTGTCGTATAGGTGCCGAGATTTAGTAGGCAACAAATTTTCGGTCACTGCTTGTGGGCTGCCGGTGTATTTCTTCTGGTGTAGAAGCAATATTTTCATCGTCATCCATTTTTATTACTTTTGAGAAACACCAACTATTTTGTAGCAAACACAACGGCCGCAAACTCAAACAACAATTTATAAAATAACCGGGAATTCGGGAAACATGAAAATGAGACAAATGGGTGTCTATGGTTAACTTTGTTTTTAATTGATGTCAACTTGCCAGTACTGCCATATTAACAATAAAGGTTTTTCCTAAGTTAGCAGCAGGGTCGTTCTTCTTTTCGACCGACAATAGCCTGTCCCTCGTCTTATTACGGCATCTCATTTGAGTAATGATGTTTACGGTTTTATAATGTTCGAATGAACGTCCATATTATTTTATTAATTAGTGATGTTTAATATTTCACTTTCTCTAACTAGCATTTTTTTAAATGTTTTTTTTTTCGTAGAATGCCGTGACAGAGTGGTAAACCAAAATGTTGTCCCCACTGAAAGAGTCCACTTTGTCACATGTTTTTTTTTAGAAACCAACCGTAAATAAATATTTATATCGGCCAGAAAGGAAACTTTAATTAGTTCTAATGAAGAAACCTATGCTTTTTTTTTTAAATCGCACTTCATAACCACAATTTTCGATAGTTCAAAAACCAAAAAAACAGAAAAACCTCGGATCATTGTCGGTAAAAAAGAAGAACGACCCAGCAATGCCTTTAGTTCAAAAAATTCTAAAAAGTAAAAACATTCAGTGGTTTGTTAAGTTGGTAGTACCTAATGTATAGGTTTAGAAGCGTATGGCTGCTAAGCGTATCGTTTTGGCGACATAACAGCACGGTTGTGGCGTACTGTTATGGGGAATAGAGTATAGACTTTTCTGCAAACTTATTTTGTATGTCTTTATGTTAGTGTTTGTGACTATGTAAATGACAGATAAAAGTACAGGAGTAGAAAAAGAACAAAACAATGGCGTTGGTATGAAAATCGTTGTTTAAAAACCAGAAACAAAAGAAATTGCCTGCCTACCACAGACAGACAAAGGAGCACCACATCCAAAGAGATATAAAATGCACAGTAAGTTAAAAAGTAATTTGAACCTCCTGAAAGAGCCGCGCTGTCGTTTTCCGTTAGTATTTAAAAATGGCGCCTAATAGATACTTGATATACAGTGTCATACTGAAGTGTACTTTTATAGGAGCGTAACATGGATTAACATTCGGTAGGTTTTCATACGGATCTTTGTATATAGTATCACCAGAATTCATCGTTCGACAAAATACAGGAAAAAGTCAAAGGCTCATTTAAATTTTAAGCCAACCGACTTTTAATAGTTAGGGATGTTAAAAAACTCAGAGAGGCAAATTAGGATACAAAAATATCAATTTACATCATCAGCCAGGCCGTATGGCCTATTGCCAACGAGGTATTAAAAAAAGTTACAGTATCGACCTCCTGTAATGACGTTGAATACCGGGGTAATAAATGCAACAGTTATACAAATATACTCACCGGCCGAAAATTTGGCCCAAATTAGAAATAGTTTACTATGCAGGAAAACAATATTTAACTAATTCAATTTATAGTTTGAAATCACGAAAGTTTTTTGGCCAAATTTTCTGCCGGTGAGTGTATAATTGGACGTCTTGGTATTGCCCATTACCTCTCGGGTAAATCGTTGAGTCATTTTTAAGACTGCAAAATCTGTTCGTAGGTACCTGTATAATTTACGTCTCTGGAATTCACTCCCTCTCAACAACAGACAAGCCCCAAGCAAGTTTGCTTTCAAGCAGATGCTGCGTAAGCATCTGCTTAAACAAGAATTCGACTAAAATCCAACCACATAATGGTAGTATATATTGAATAATAATAATAAATATCGTGGGACAATTCACACCAATTAATCTAGTCCCAAACTAGGCAAAGCCTGTACTATGGGTACTAGACAACGGATAAACATACTTATATAGATAAATATGTACATACTTAAATAGATATTAAACATCCAAGACTCGAGAACAAACATTTGTATTCATCATACAAATATCTGCCACGACCGGGAAACGAACCCGGAACCTCAAGCTTCATAGTCAGGTGCTCTAACCACTAGGCTATTCGGTCGTCGAATATGTAGTAGTATATCTTTTTGTATGTATCTTATATATTTTTATTTATGTATGTCTATATGTAGTGTATAATACATTTGTTTTTTTTTCCTCTCTCCTCAAGTATATTCGTAACAGAAATTATCATACTTTTTTCTTTGCACCTGTTATAAGTCTCTGTTTAGCCCAATGGTTAGCTGGTAGAGAATGCCATCTGGCATTAAGCTCGCCATTTGTACATATTTTTTTTGTATTTTGTGCAATAAAGTTTAAATAAATAAAATATAATTTGTTCTGTCTGGTAATAACAGTACATAATAAAAGGTTTGCGAACGTACGTAAATTTATCAAAATTTTACCCAAACTTCTTATAACAAGTGACGTTAAATATAAGCCAGGAAAATGCAATTTCACAAAACGCAAGTGGACCGAGGAACATATTAAACCTCGCCATTCGGACGGCAAATCTGACTGCGTTTCTTTTTGATCCGTCCCCTACGGTCTTTTTGCCACGACAATTTATTCAGTGGGCATTCCAGCCTTTGCTGTGCTTAAATAATTGTTCATGGCTTTGTTTGATATTTCATTTAAGGTGAAGTTACGAATGAAAATGATTTAATCCTCCGCCGTTATCGATTTGAATGAAAGATTAATCAAGACACGCTAATCAGTTTTGCTCAAACGTCCAAAACCAAATGGCTGTGCTAAATATAATTATGGATTATTTATCAAATAATACAAACGTTCCGGTCGATTAAAAAGAAATTATAACATATATACCTACATGCGTTTGTTTTATTCATTTTTGCAACCATTATGATAAGGGACGTGTTATCTAACATTATAACGCGATATCTTCACGATAGGCTTGTTCGATATCTTATTACATGTCGTTTTGGGACATTTCGGCCGTAAAACGTGACCATAAAAGCTTACGTGCTAGCTGGGCAGTTGAAGGTAATATAACGCACCCTTAGAATGAAACCGACAGAACTCAAAAAAAATTACAAAATGAGTTAGCAACACGTATCGACTTAAAATTACATACTGCTAACTCATTTTGTAATTTTTTTTGAGTTCGGTCGGTTTCATTCTAAGGGTGCGATTAAGGTTTATAAAAGATAGACGAGTTTGCCAAAGAGAAAATGTCTAAGTATATTTACGAGCGCATGTTTAATATTAGACCGGATGATGAAGATTTTACCTTTGTGTTAGTCAGGTGTCAGGTAGCAAGTAAATCATAGATAAGATTGCATGAGATTATTTAAAAATAACTTAACCTAACCTAACTTATGTGCGATAGTTACGCACTTCCCTATTCATTATATACAACTTAAGAAGTTTTATATTCCGACAGAAAGACTACAGCATAATTTCCACCAAACGGATCGCATCGGATCGGAATGGATAGGAACGGATGCGGTGACAGCCGATCGCGTCAAGCAGGATCGCTAATCGGCTCCGCACCGTCGCTTGCGAACGTACCCGTTGCTGCGCCTAGTCAAATAGTTTAATTCCTACCGTGTTGACGTGTTCTAATTTTTGAAAATGGTTGAAGTTGACGTAAATCAGCTAGCGTTAGAAAAAGAAGAAAAAAATCAAAAAACACAGGAGAGGAAAAGAAAAAATATTATTTATGTGGGATTTTTTCATGATTTTGTATGATGCTGGCTGTTAGATGATTGTTTATGCTGATGAATAAGGAAGGATCGAATGTGGTTTGGATTGTTTTGGAATGGCGAATGATTCAGTGTGAAAGTAGAACGAACGAACGAAGTAAGACGGTGTTGTAAATGAAGCAGAAGATTTTACAAGAAGTGTTTTATTATTTTCACCTGGACCCTCCCGGGGTCCACATTTGTAGCAAAAACTATGTAACCACTAATTAATAATTCGCGAGAATTTTAAAGACTACCTCTACTTTAATTCTGAAGGAGGGCGTTTAGACTGGCAAAATTATTTAGTAAATCGATGTTGGATATTACATGCATCGTAAAAAAATATAAATAAGAAAAAAAATATTCCCTGAAATTCCAATTTCTTTATTGATAATCTCTCTATCATTTTTCTATAATTAAAATACATTTATGTATGTATTAGAAGTTGCAGTAATAAGTGTGATTGTACAGTAAAGTGTACAAATATGGGTGCATGCATGCACAACTTAATTACCTACATTAATATGTCCCGTCACTCTTATGTCAGCGGATTAAGGTTTGTGTACATATTTATAAGAGGATTAAATCGATACATATTTTTGCACTTGACTGTAACTCTTCGCCTTAAGTAATCGTCCATGTTTTTGTTCTACTCATTGCTTTAAGTATCGCTGCGCATTTGTTTCCACGATGCGTTACCGTCAGCTGAATTTAGCTCTTGTTTTCGACTAATTTATGGCGATTGCAGTACGAACAGAATTTTACTACATTGGCGAGTTTTACGATCATTCAACTATGCATTGCAATTTTTTTAAACCGGTGAGTTATCTATTAGGTATCTACTATACTAATGTTCGAGTCATATCCCCACATGGTGGACCGATGACCTGGTAAAGGCCGCGGGAGTCCGCTGGACCTGGTGGCGCAGGACCGGTTATTGTGGCAATCTTTGGGGGAAGCCTATGTCCAGGAGTGGACGTCTGTCCGCTGATATGACGACGATGATGATGAATGTCTGAGAAATGTAAGTAGTGAACTCTCAAGACAATACAACATGTACAAAAAAAAAACAATCCAATAAGTGAAATAAGCTTATTCAAACAAACCACCTAAAGTTAGTCAAACATGGCTTTAGAAAGCAGCAAGTTCATCAAGAGAATGGAAGTGAGGTATGACTAATTTACGTCATTTCTCTAGAATTACGGCGTTGAAGTTTCAGGGAACTAATTGGTAAGCCTGAAGTTTTGGAAAGCCTAATAGTTTTTGTAAGATGGCGGCAGGTGGAGCTATGACTAATTGTAGACACTTTTAGACAAAAGTTAGGCTAACAGTCGTCAGGTGATTAAAAAGTGAAATTAAACATTTATTAACACAACCAAGCTGTTCGTTTTACCTACATTAACTTCACCTAAAACAGAATATGTTTGTGTATATTGTATCAAATTTCGCAATTCAATTTTCATCCATCGTATCGATTCGAAATTTTGCAAATTACTACTACTAAACCTCATTACAGATAACATTAGACTTTTAATGGACAAATCGTCTGCTTTTCCTCTTTAGGATATCAAAGAGAAATATTTTACTAATTTCATTTCGATCATTTAGTGTACCGATTATTACCTAAGATCAATATTGTTTTAAATTGCTAACTATTTCTGTCTGTTTTTGTTAATTATTATTGTTAGAAATTATTGTAACAAAATTGAATGTACCTTACGAGCTTTATGTGAATTCATTTTATTTATATAAAAAGAAAATTTGTAAAAGATAATGTTAATTTTCAGTAAGCAATAAATGAATCTAATCTAATCTAGTGCTTTTCAAACGTAACAATACTATTTTTTGACGCGTGACGATTAACGCACGATTTTTCTAATCTGATATGGTAGGTACAGGGTATAGATGACAATACAATTATTTGGTACCAAAATATATATCTGACAATAGAGCCAGAAGGTGAAGCTCTCTCTCTCTCTCTCTCTCTCTCTCTCTATCTATATTTCTCTCTCTTTCTCTTTCTTGGTGGAATAGCTAAAAGCGCACGAATGTCAGATCAACAATGTCACGGACTGTGATCGCTTTCCACAGTCAGCTGCAGAGAAAAGTGCCCCCTGCATACAAACTTCTATAAAGGGAAGAGTACTGGACAATTTTGCTAAATGTAATTTAATTTATTTAATTATATAAAAAACAATTTAATGTTATGCAGATTTTGTATTATAATAGTAATAAGCAGGTAGACTGAAACTAAAACTATTAATCTCATGCCTACATACGACTTTAATCCATTGTAAAAACCGTTACCTTCGTATTTAATATAACGCTGCAATTCTATTACCCTGCTTAACTATATTAAAAGATACAGTAGCTTTAAACGTGCGTAATTTTTCACCGTAAAACCCCCACGAATTAGCTAAAACTGGGTCAAACTCTGCGCGCTTTTCTTTTTTTGCATTATGTATTTACTTCTTTTGTTCCGAGTTTGTGACTTTTTTATTTTTAACATATTTCCAAATGGTTTATGATGTTGCGGTAAAGCGTTTTGTTATGAATATTGAAAAATGCGATTTTATTTCCGCAGTACAAGATTGTCGATGGTGCTTGGATTTATTTAGAAATTCTATATTCGCAATTCGCTATCGTTTATTTTTATGATTTGATACATTCACTAACAGGATCCCGCAACCTACTCGGGGTCATTGTTCGTAGACAGTTTTCGCTGCAAAGCGAAAATACCTTGTATTTTATTAAGTCCCTGGGTGATCGAGCTCTGCTCGGGTGAAAGTGGAGAAAATACGGAGAAAACTAATTTTTCCAGACATGAGACCTAGCTAGATCGATTTCTCGCCCCCGTAAACCGTTAGAGCCGTTTCCGAGAACGTGATTGCAAATATATATATATAGGTATATACAAATATTGCTCGTTTAATAGTATAGGATACTGCTGATTTGTGGGCGTTAATGTGCAGCTTCGACCAGCAAGTGATCTATTGTGGCAGCCTTTTTTTTAGAGTTCACCGTTAAGGCCCTTTGCTTCCAGGAAATTCCAGATTCTTTGGGCGGTGATATGTTGTACCTCTTCTGGGGGCACGATGTGTCGCCCTAGGTAGGTACTTCTTTTGTGCAGGAGCAGAGAATGTGCATTGCTGTTTCCTCTGTCTCCTGGCAGAACCTGCAAGTTGCGTCCTGTTTCATACCAATTTGAAACAGGTGTTTGATCAATTTGCAATGTCCTGTCAGGATTCTCGTCACTGCGCAGGTTTGGTGCCAGGGTGTTTACATTGTTTTTACAATTCTGGATTAGTTTAGAGTAGGATTCTAGTGCCAGCAGAGCAGCTTTGGCTGTCTGAGTTGATGTAGATGTTTTGGTTCCTGAGGTTACTTTTAAGATTGATCTCCACGCATTTATTTATTGCGAAGACTTCAGCCTGAGGCCTCTTTTCCCATGCTGACGCTAGCTTTGAGCTTAGGCCTCTCACCGTACCAAACCAAATGTGGTTTACCTCCTTGAAGTCTATTTGGCCGTTTGTCCATTTGTCTTTCGGAGGTATTTCCACTGTATACAGATTGGTGAATTTGCATTCCACGTATATGTCGTCAGTGGGCATGCTTAGGTTTTTGTTATCAAAAACAAGGGACTCCTAAAAAACATCCATCCATCTAAGTTATACGTGTTTACCTCAGCCAACCTATCTAATGAGTTAATTTAGCACCTAACGTGTAATCTCGAACGTCAACACAACCATGGACGTATTATCATCAACGAATGACCTCACTTGTCACCAGCCAGAATCAATAAATGACAAATAGGTCTTGGGCGTTTTTCACCAGTCTGCCAGATCGCAAGAAAGTGCGGACACGGCAGGGGCGGGGCGACTTGACAAATGGCGCCTGACGCTGACTACGGCTGTCGGTTGCATAGTTATTTCGGACAAACATTATTTGCTCATAATTCGGTAACTATGGATCTGGATGATATTTGAAACATATTGCGTAGTTTGATTGTTTTAATCTTTATAGTATAACATTAACATTGAAACTTACCTATTCCTAGTGTTCTCGCAAGTTTCAATATTAGGTTACCTCTTAGGAGACGTTATATACCAGCTTAGAGCACCTAAAGATATCCTTAATGAGGGTTCCTCAGAAATACACATCCCCACGAGTGGTTTAAGCGTCATAATCTGCCAATGTTCAATCATGACTAACATTATTGGATTTTGAGTGCTAGTCATATCGCCACAGACAGCTTATTTCGTGTATATATTAACTGTACAGCTTACTTAGTTTTTTCGCCAGCAGGTAAACTTTCTACTTAAAGGGACGTTTTTTCCCACTTAAACCGCTATTGACGAAAACCCGCGTATTATTCAATCGTAAATCGCGAAGTTTGAAACTGGCCACTTCGCCGCCATGCCACCTGCGCGCCCCACTTTATAGCGCGTAAGTTAACGCGGAATTAATGTTCGGAATCGCGTGAAAAATATATGTAACGCGCGTGTTTTCTTACAGGAGGAAGTCCTCTTGGGCTGGAAGAGAAAAATGTTGCGTTCTGATTTTGTATTACGCGTTTCGAATTTGTAATAAAGAGTTAGTGCGTTTGTCGCGTCTTGAGAAATTATTGTCTTTAAAAAGTGTGTTTTGTACTAAATGATGAGTTGGGCCCATTTCGTGACATGGCACAGATTTTTTTTTTTTTCTTGTGTTTTTGTCTTGTAATATTGTACCTATGTTGTGTTATGTTACGAATAAATGTTGATTTGATTTGATTTGATTTGATTTAAATGAGGATTAGTTGTGGTTATGTTTATTTATTTAAGAGAATACCTAGTGTGTTTCAATTTTTTAGCCACATAATATCAAACTAAGTACGTATATTCATTTATTTACATCATAATTTACGAATAATAATAAAAAGTTCAATTGACGTTTGAACATTTGATCATTCTTCATTTCGGGTTTCGAAGGGAAGACTATCGCAAGATGTAGGTCAAATGCGATTTTTCCTCTCAAAGTGAGACGTAAATGTAAGCCTAAAATCTGATATACTATTTCATAAACAAGCAATTAAAAAGTAACTTATCTTCTTAATTTCTCAATTAACACGTTTGAAATTTGATATTTATTTCGTGGAATAGTCATTTTAACTAGGTGAAAACTTAAATCTTCTGGAGAACAAATCAGACGAATCCCTTCAGAAGTGTCTGTATAAGTCTGGCAGCATTTCCCAGACTGTCTAAAGTCCCAAACGATTCAATTTCCGCCGGAATGCGCCTGTCTATTGACAAAGACATGACTTTTGAAAGACTTGATTCCGGATAATAACTGGCACGACTGTTATATAAATTTATTATTTAAATTTTGACACTGAGAGACCTTATACCTACATCTCAAAAAATTAGAAAATGTTAATTATCTTATTTTTTTAGGGTTCCGTACCTCGAAAGGAAAAAATCGGAACCCTTATAGGATCACTTTGTTGTCCGTCCGTCCGTCCGTCAAGACCCTTTTTTTCAGGAAATTTATATCAAATACTCAGGTCTACTGTCCCTTACAGCTGTGTAAAAATTAAACTTCTACGCCAAAGCAATCAAAAGATACAGCCTTTAATGCCGCAAATTTTCGTAAAGTATACTAAACTTGTTTCAGTTTTTAATACTTTATATTACAAACACATAGAATGATTAACGTAGATACCTACGTTTTGGGGAATGTTCAATCTAGCACCATAAAGCGTTTTATGCGGATTCAATCGCAAGCTTTTTCACTGACGTTTGACCATTTCTCTGATGTACCTACATTATACTCTGGAACTAGGGTTACTTTATTATTAACAAAATCATTAAAGAGAACCCCATTGTATTTACTTAAACACTCTTCCTAATAAAAATTGCAGTTACCGCTAAAGGTAAAACCAATAAAAGAAACTATTACCTATCTATTATTTGCCTACTCAACATTATTGACTCCCCGAAGACTCGATAATACGACTCTTAAATAGTAATACGGAAGTAGTACCATGTATATATGGAAGTATGTACCTAGTAGTAGGTACAGTCAAGAGCAAAAATAAGTTATCACTTTTGTACCTTATTCCATTGCAATAAGGTGATAAATGATAACCTACTTTTGCTGTTGACTATACAATGTCGCAGTCACTATTAACACACGCAAAGGGAATAACGAAAGGAAATACATCTCGTCCCACTGCACCGCGGAAAATGAGAAGGAAATATTCGAAAGCTCAAAACGGGGTTTTATCTCGAGGACTTCATAATAAAACGGGAAATAGAAACTCACTTCACAAACCTCCTATAATGTCCACGAACTGTTCTGATTTTGAACCTTACTCCACAACACATAAGGTCGATTTTAAATGGTAATGATTAGCAATGTAAGATTTTACTTGGGTGGACTGGGGAAATCTTAATTTAGCGCCTGAAAATGTTAAGTAGTGTTTTTTGTGAAGATTTGCGCGGCGCGGCTCTGAATGAACGGATTTTAGGCTGTTAGGAGATTATATTAAAATCGCACTTAAAAAATAGAACTCTTAATTGTTAAAAATGTGAAATACTCAGCTGAATGAGGGGGTAATTGGTATCCAAGTGATATAAATGACATAATACAATATTTATGCTTATTAAAATACTTATGCTTGCCATATTTTACATTTGTCCCTTTAATTATCGTGTTAGAGAGCAGTAGCTCTCAAGTAGTCAATCAACCTTAATAAAACTAGCGAGCGCTTTATCATCTTCAAGTGGAGTGGAGTATACCAATATATTAAAACGAAACTAAAAACGTGACACATCAATCAAAGCCCTTTTTTAAATTGATTACGTTCACTCATCTTAAAACAACAATTTACCTACACTAAAATTCAAGACCACTTCAAGACGTATGATTTTTATAATACTTATTTTGACGACCGGTTAGCCTAGTGGCATGGACCTATGATACTCAGGACAAGCTATACGTGATGCCACAATGAGGGACGGAAAATCTTCTATGCAGCTAAATAGCTGGTCTTAAAATGGCTGATGACTTACCATAAACAACCTACTTAATTTGGGCGGGTAGTGTTTTTTTTGCCACAATTTCATACTAAATCAGTTGTGGCAAATAAAAAAAGTGGAACTATGACAAGGACAACGAATGATATTTCCCTTTCTGTGTCCTGAGTATCATAGGTAGTGGGGTTCGAATCCCGGTAAGGGCAAATATTTGTGTGATGAGCATGAATATTTGTTTCCGAGTCTTGGATGTTTTCTATGTATTTAAGTATTTATATCTATTATACGTATATATCGTCGTCTAGTACCTACCTATAACACAAGCCTTATTGAGCTTTCTAAGGCCTACTTCGATTTGTGTGAGAATGTCCCCTAATATTTATTTATTTAATTACTATCAATTTTATTGTAAATATTTCCAAAAACTAAATCGACAAAAAATCTACATAATCAAACCGAACCTGCTCCCAAAAATCCACGAGAATCGGTTGAGGACTGAGACCTTTAGAGGAGAATATCCGGACATTCGCCAGACAGACATACGAAAGCATTTTTGTCCAAGCTGAAACTGAGAACTTGGTTTGCTTCACAATCGCTGTTTTATAGGTAGGTATATGTGAATAACTTTTTGTAAGTACAGACAATGAAACAACAGAAAATGGGACAAAATAATACAATGTGGATCCTCCCAAAAGATGTATTTTTTCCAAAATAAACTTAAACATTATTCTGCAAATATCAAATATGATTGGCAAAGTACTTATCTTTTCCCCCGGGCCTACAATGAACGGGAAATAGATACGGAACGGTAACAGCTGATATAAATTTTTAATGAAGCTGATTTCCTCAAGGCCCCAACCTCCCCTTTGATGTTCATGATTGGCCTGATTTCAAATAATCTTAACAGAAATATATGAGGGTGGGCCGGGGATAAATGGATCTTTCAAATAAGTACTTTATTGGCTATCATCTAATGCAGATGTGAGGAGTTGGTTGAAGGAAATTGGTACGGTTGGTTTTACTAAGAATAAAACATGAATAGGATTTGTGTTTATTCGTGTTTAATTATTGACGTTGAAGAGAAATTTGGGTGGATTACAAAAAAAATGTACATAGTTAAGAGCCTTAATCTAATCTACGCTTTAACTTTTTTCCATTGTGTAACGGTAGTTGGCAGCACAATGGAAAAACAATTTTTTTTTGCAAGCCACTCATTTAGCTAGGGAATATCTAAATATAATCTATAATTCCGCTATTCTTGCGTTTTTTTGACTTCTTATCATATATATAGATAGTTAGTGTAAGTTATTTTTCATCTTTGCAATCTAAATATACGTATTACGTATGTTTACGAAAGTAGATGATGTAACTCGTTTATCATTTATGTAGGTGGGTGAATCAACTTTTTTCTGTCACTAGTTGCCACGTCTCCTTACTTCTTTTTAAAACTGCAATTTTAGGGGCTTAAATTCACCAAATGTTTCTTGTCATGTTCGACCTCTTTTTGTATGGACCATCTTCTAAGGATGTTAGAAGTCCATATTGTAACAATTTTTCTAAGAAACTCTGCCAAATTGTCTCTTGGCTAACGGGACCGAATAACAACAAGAAATAGTTGATTGACCCACGTACATAAAACAGTCAAAAAATACGGTTATTTAACAAAGTTCTAACAAATAGAAACAACGATACATCGAGTTTAAGCTTCACGTTTGCTTTGAAAAACATTTTTAAAACAAAACATTACCAGCCATCACAAAACGCCTTGCTAAATCAATTGACTCAAACAAAGATATTTGAAAAAATCGGAAAACAGTGAACAAAATAAAATGCCAGCTCGGCCGCGACACGAAATGAAATAAAACCAGTTTAGGTACTGTGCGGCATACGGACCTGATAGTTTTGCGAATGTTTTTTTTGGGAAGAGTTTTTTAATCCAATGTCAGGTACCATGTGTGTACAGAAAGGTTTTCGTTGCCACTCTGGTTTCGTCGTTTTCAATGTGCAAGTCTGGATAAATACAGAAAGGGTAGATAGGACGTAGAAAATAACTACCGGATCCACAGTGATAAATTAATATAAAAACCATTTCATCTGTCTGACGTTTACTATGTTTTATATGATATTGTTATTGTTTTTTGTCTCAAAAATAAGATTATTTTATTCAAAATACATTCATGCCAAAAAATTACAGAGTTTTTACATAATTTTGAACTAAGTACTTTGTGATAATCGAATCTTATTTTAGACCTGACTTAGGTAATGGCAACATCATTTGACCATAATTCTTTATTCGTTAAATATTATTATACCTTTTAACCCTTAATGCATACAATAGGTATCAAAAATGACACAACCGATGTGACACAAACATTAAACAAATTAATGTAAATTATAGAGTTTGTCAAACAAGACACGAACGCCGAATCACACACGCGCGAAATGTGCCTTGGATTTAATTGTACATAGGTAAGCCATTATTAAAGTGATTGATACCATATATGCACATAAGGGCTAAGGTATTTTTACTTCAACATTAACTGATAGATAATATTACGACTGTTATATGAATTTTACATTAACTGGATATTATTTTACATAAAAATCCCAGACAACACTTGCGTTTCTCATGCCAAACAGTTCAATAGCGATATCAAAATCATAAAGGGTGTTATATCGCCCGCGCTGCAAAATGCGTCATTATTTTATGCTTTATAACGTCATAAATCGTGTAATAAACGACCGCCTGTAAAAAGCCCGTAAACCAGGCATCGCAAAAGTCCACTTACGAATCACGTTCCCATGTTCGTTTGCGTTTCCGGGCTTTATAAACTTGAATAAAATACTAAGTCGCAAGAAAATAACGACAAATCAAAAAAGATTACAGTCAAAATTCAATTTTTATTGTGTAGTTATAGGGTTGAGAATAAAAATATTATTAGGTATTTTGAGATAGGTCATTGCTTAGTTTACAAATATTTGTGTGTGGAATTACATTTTTGAAACTAAGTAGGCAACTGATTTTACACAGGATATAATTTAAACGCGCTAAATACACTTCGTACAGTATCTATAATTTGATATGAAAGTTATTTCTCGTGCTACATGACTAAAATATTGTGTTATAAACGGACATAACCACAACCATACGAGACTACTTAAAAACAGTTTAATTTAGAATAAGAATACGAAGAATAAGAATAATTTATTAGACAACCAAGCACATGATTACAAATTATACAGACATTATCCGTTGGGCTCCAAACTAGGCTGTATCTTGGGATCCACTGAGTCGGTTAACAAATGTTAACCTAATGCCCTTGCAATGTTACTATTATATTATCATATTTAGGTCAAGCTATATCATGTGTTATCCGGGATAGTGTTACCTTGCCCACTATCAATACTAATATTATAAAGAGGAAAAATCTGTAAGACTGTAGCTGTGTGAGTTTGTATGTAATGGGTAATAACCGGAACTACTCATCCGATTTCAAAAATTGTTTCACCTGCGTATAGAATGGACTTTTTGAGTGGACATAGGCTATATTTTATGCCGCGGGTTTGCCTGCATTCTTTGCGATACGTGGGCGAAGCCACGCCGGCAGCTAGTTTAGAATATGTTTATAAAAACTTTTTCATCTTAACCTTTTGTCTGTATGTTTGCTCATATTTTTAGTTACCTTTTTCCATTTATTTTAACAAACATTTTATTTGTTCTATACGGCGCGAACGATGCTTGTAACCACGATTTTATTTAAAGCACCACATACGAAAGGCTAAATAAAAAACTTTTTGAATATGTGTAACTCAATTATGCCAAAACAACGAAATAAATTGGGGGGTAGTTGGGGGCGGGGCACACATATCGGTAGTCTATAACTTCATTTACGTCACCTTATGCCGTAAGTGGCATTTTCTGCCCGTTACGCGAGGAGGAAATGTCACTTCCTGGCCAAGGCAAGACGTAAAACTTTAGACAAACCACGGGAGGTAATTCCTAAAGCCCCAGATCGCATATTTTATGGCCCTCACCTTCGGTTCAGACCACAAACACCTGCGATCTGGGGTATTCACGAATTCGCGGTATGCAATGTACTATTACTTTTATGTCGAAAACTATCTCCCGAGGTGTTGAAATCGGGTGATATTTGTTACGGGAAAACAAGTGAGCGAAGACGCGGGCTAAAGCTGGTGATGTAAAATAAATAATCAACGAGCCAGCTACTCTAATAATGATGGCCAAAAACATATCCCTATAACGGTCGGATAGCGAAACAAACATAATTTGATGAAACAGAGTCCCTTTAGAATCCTTTCAACTGCGGACCACAAAAAATACCCAAGGCTGTAGAAACATCGACGAGGAATCTAATTTCGTAAACATCGATAGAACAAATGTTTTCGTTCAATCTAGGCGATTTCCATATCGCCTGATACATGAAAATGCCCGGTGCAACTCCCATGCTAGACAAATAACTTGGTAAACAGCTCTGGCGTCTGCTGTGAGAACTGAGAACGAACACTTTTGTAAAAAAGCTACGATGGTAAGCTTTGGTAAATTCATTAAAACTACAAGACAACAAAAATAATGTCATTTTAATAATATGTATTTATACATTTAAAACTTTATTACGTATTACAAAAAGAAAACAACTACATATTGTCCGTAACTTGGTAACTAACGTTTGGTACCTACCAAACCATACTTTCTGTCAAAATAAGTAGTATTAACTGAATCATATTGGTCGTGCTTTGCAATTTAAAAAAACCGGACAAGTGCGAGTTCAACTCGCGTGTGGTTCCGTAAAATATTGAGAATTTTCCCGTTCCTTTGAAAACTCAAACTTATAGGTTTTCCTGTAATCTTTAGGCAAGGAACTATTTTCCATATTTTTTCAGAATATTAAGCCTATTAGTTTCGGAGATAAGGGCGGAATGGTCAAATTTCGTCTTTTTTCCTAAATTACTTCAAATCTGTTTCTGCTAAAATTATAAAAAATATATATCTGAGATGCTTACAATAACCTCTTTCATTTGATATGTCACACAATACAGTTTACGAAACTTTTTTTTTTAATTTTCTAATTTTCCCCCCAAAAGTGGCCCCCCTGTTCAGAATTCATTAATTTACTTTACGCGTCCGTCTTTGAGTCCAATTTAAATATGTTTACCAAATTTCAACTCAATCGGTCCAGTAGTTTCGGAGCAAATCGGCTGTGACGGACGGACAGACAGACGCAGAGAGACAGATCCTATAAGGGTTCCGTTTTTTTTCCTTTTGAGGTACGGAACCCTAAAAATGCCTTTGGTTAGGTTTCTGCTAAACTATATTTAATTATACTGCTGCAGAGAGTACGACTTTTTACCCTTTGGCATTGAGACCCTCGGTCCGTGGGGTCCCAGTGCGAATAAGTTATTTGCAGAAATCGCGAAACGTCTGGTCGATGTAACTGGTGACCGAAGAGCTGGCGGCTTTCTCGCGCAACGCATCAGCATTGCAATTCAGCGAGGAAATGCCGCCAGCATCCTCGGTAAAATGCCTCGAGGGCCTTTTTTAGATTTAACTTAGTTTTAATTCATCTTAGTTAATGTTAATCATAATCTTGTATTTACCTTCAATAAAAAAAATGCCTTTATATTATACTGCTTAGATCCATAAATAAATAGAAATCATTTATCTTTTGAAATAATTGTATTAAACGGTCAACTTGTACGCGTTGACGGAGGATATCATGTATCTAGTAAAGCTCCTCGCAAACGTGCAGTGCAAACCTATTAAATAACCTAAGTAAATATTTTGGGTATGTTATAGACATATTCAAATCTTAAATATTCTAATGTAGAAAGCGTGAATGATTACCGTTCTAGTGTATTTTCTTATCTCTTGCAGCTAGCCACAATTTTCACATATTTCTCCGGCGTGATATGAAGCTGCTTATGGTTTTCGTTTAAACGAAGCATTTTCACAATATTCTGGAATATTGTACGGTCTTCGTATAAATGAAAAATTTAAAATAACTACTGTGTATGCGATTTATTTATACAATATATGTTTTTAATATTTTTCTTATATCCAAGTTCATTTTATTTTGTGGATTTTAAAACATTAAAATGACACATCAGATTAAAAAAAACATATAAGATAAGTAAGACTTTTATTTGCGAGTTGTTCCATAAAGTGATGGCTATTAAGTCGCAAATTATGTCCACTTCAAGAGCTCAGAAAATCTATCTTTTTTTATTAAAGCTGCGTGCAAAGGTTCTTTTTATCCCCTAGGAAAATAAATGACGCAAAGTGATAAACTATAATGTACCTACTTTCTTACTTTTCTATTTTATTTGCCACTGCACACTGATTAATTCTGTTTGAATTGTTTCTCTTCAACCATTCCTCGCTGCGGGGAGGCGAAACTCGTGTATCGCATGGCACCGAAGTTATTTCCATCTCGTGCATTTGAATCTCTCGCAGAATTTTAGTTTTTCAATTCTGTAATGTTTCGTCTGATTGGCGATTTAGGACAACCACTTAACACATAGCATTTAAATGTAACGTTTATAATATCTGAGAAGATCGGCGCGGACTCGCATAATTCTGTTTGCACAATATTTATTTATTTATTTAAACTTTATCGCACAAAATACACACACAATGGCAAATAGCATTCTCTAAATAGAGATTTACAATAGCGCGAGGCTTGATAGATTTTTGTTTGTTTCTTTCTGTTGCTACAAAATGAAGCCGTCAACAGTTAGTGTTGGCGTGCCTCTCGTGGAGGGCCCTCGGGCATCCGCGAAGGAGCCGCTTGTGGGCGGCTGCCGCCGGCGGGGTCGCGGATGTGTGCGCAAGCGTTCCCGTAGCCTCGCCACAAGGCGCCGTGGCGGCAAGTGGGGGGGTTTTTAGTGGGTACACCGTGGGTCTCATTAGCCCATACGGGAGTCCCCACATAACCACTCGGGTCACCCCCTGCACCCGGGTGGTATGCGTAACGCATTTTCCCCTCCTAAACAAAAAAAAGGGTGTAGTCAGTAGTAGTAGACAGCGATGCTTTTGTTGTCTCACCATATCTGTCAATTCAACAAAAATCTAGTGCATGCATACATACAGTCATACAATTACATAGGGTAATTTCTACATGTAAGTATTTATCACTGTATCGATTTTTCACTGTATGTTTTTACATTATGTGTAAATCCAGTTTCTAACACTAAAACAGTCCCAACCCACAAAGCTTTCTTCCAGGCAACCAGTAAACAACAATAGCTCCGTTAATGCAATCAGTCTTCAATCCGGGTTCGACGCTCGGCTCAAGTAATGTACTAATACAGTCTACGACTAACTCGGTTATAGTGACGAGTGGCTTTTGTCGGTGGAGCGGAATTTAAAATTTAAAACATATAGTAAAGGTTATCAACGAAAAAAAGTAGCCACTGTTGTATAATTCAGGTTTTCAATACGAAATGATTTTTTAAAAAGAATTTAATAAAAAACCGGCCAAGTGCGAGTCGGACTCGCGCACGAAGGGTTCCGTACCATTATCTATAACAACGGCAAAAAAAGCATGATTGTATGGGAGCACCAGGCCGACTCGCACTTGGCCGGTTTTTTAGTATTTGTTGTTATAGCGGCAACAGAAATACATAATCTGTGAAAATTTCAACTCTCTAGCGATCACGGTTCTTGAGATACAGCCTGGTGACAGACAGACGGACGGACGGACGGACGGACGGACAGCGAAGTCTTAGTAATAGGGTCCCGTTTTTACCAGTTGGGTACGGAACCCTAAAAAGAAGGTCTCTTCACCTATCGTTATAAGCATATATTGGTTAACAATCTATACTATCAAAATAAAAAATAACACCAAAATTTGCAAAATTTTTAGCATGTTGAATTTCACTTTGTTATTGTTTACAAACTTCATTTTTACACAACAACACATGCTGTTTTGAAACGCGGTTGTGAAGAAAAGCGTTTGTGAAAATCGTGCATGAATATGTTTTCGCGTGAATGCTTTTGTGTTAAGCCTATAGGCTTTAAATTGTGCTAGGATATTTCTTTCCTAATTACGTGATACAAGGTATTACATTATTCCTAGTAATATATTGTTTGCAAAGCTCCTCGCGTTAAGATCTTGCCCCGTCTAACAGATTTTATTTTACCTCGGTTTTCTTTCATACTAAAATATATTAAAGAATCAGTCTGAATCTCGACTCGCTCGTAATTAAAGCGCTGCAGTCTGGTCACGATTGTCTTTTTTCCTCTGAATTTTCCACTTGCTCGATCAAAGTTAATTCATCAAGGAAACAAAACGTATAAACCTGCATGGATAGATAAGCTGAGATAAGTTATTGGTACAGGATTTTGCAATTACAGTCCTATTACAAGTTCCTAATTAAATCACTAGCGAGATGGACGTAGGTATATAGCCATTTGTGAAGATGAGATGTCAACCGTCCCCTCACTCCAAGTTACAAGTATCTCGTCCATTATTTAGGAAAGGTGTATCACTGCCAGCAACCCGCCTAGCGGGCGCATACTCAGGTGCTTTTCGCTTCTTAGTGGGAAAACAGCGGGATCAGCTACAAGCATAGCGCGTAGCGATTCTTAGCATCGTGTTTTTTTTTTGAGTGGTTTACTGAGAGCCGGGCCACCAGGGGCCCTTTAGCTCTGCGCTGGATCTGCGTAGATTGGCCAGGAGGCCAAAACAGCAAATTCTTAGCAGCGAATGTGTTAAGTCCGTAATAAATAACACTTCGTAATAAGGCAAAAAATGTATAGGTACACATATTTGACGTCGACTGTACCTTATACCTATTAGCAAATTGCGATATCTCGTAAATCGTCCAAACTAGTACCGACACCAAATAAATTCGGCGGCAGATAAATGTCCGCTG
Organism: Epinotia nisella; assembly: GCA_932294315.1. Lineage (NCBI taxonomy): Eukaryota > Metazoa > Arthropoda > Insecta > Lepidoptera > Tortricidae > Epinotia > Epinotia nisella. The sequence continues at coordinate 5,100,158 of OW028687.1, forward strand.
GCGACCTAGATCCACCCTGGATCCCGCACTATTCATTACCATGACAAAAGTCTAGCTCAGTTTGAAAAATTGGCCGGACTCGAACTTGTGCATTAGGGAGTGTATCTTGACGGTAAAATGTTTTCGTCCATTTTGGGTACCTGTATTCAATAAAACAAGATATAATGCAGGATATGGAAGTTTTTAAGTTACATACGAAGGTTTAGAAGGTAATTTAAAAAATAACCCTGATTGCACGTTTTGAAAGAAAGAAAGAAAAGTAATTAAAAACAGCACAAAAATTACATGAAAACACAAAAATATATAATACACGTGCCATGAAATGGTCCCGATTCAGCATGGTAGCATTGTTTTTAGTAAGAGTTTAACCCGTTTGATCTTTTATTAACGATTTTAATAAATTATTGTATCAGTCTCTGTACAAGTAATGTATTTCGAGTTTAACATTGGAACGACACTGGAAGAAATAATTTAAAGATTTCTGAAAAAAAGTTAGTTAAGACTAGGTACTTTGAAATACTATAATTGCTGAGGCATTAATTACTGATTGTTTTTATATACCAAAAATCGAACACAGTAACATCTAATTGGACGTGAATTTGCAGCAAACCCTTCGGAGTGTTCCAATTGTGAAAACTTGTGGGATTTTCTCCGACCTAACCACAGCCACTTGGCATTCAGCGCACAGAAGCCGATAGAAAATTTTCACTCGCTCTAGAATAGGTCCCTCGAAGACAAATAAACGGACACCTCGTCGGTGTCCTCAGAGTACTTTAAGAGGACGTTACAGTGCACACTAGCGCCACACGTAAATAATAGGCATGATGACTAAATTTTTCCCCGATGCCATTCGAACCAGTTTTTGGAGCAACTACAATAAAAGAACATAAATACCCAAAAAGTTGTGACAAAGACTGACCTCGCTGGCGCCATTCCAAACGCTTCATACAGATTGACTCAAAAGTATGACGTCACAAGTTGCTATTTGAACTAATCTTTGTAGGGAAAATCAAGCAAATTGCTGTTTCTGTCGCGAAATACTGCGTTTAGGTCCATAGTTCTCATACAATTTTGTTTCTATAAAAGCGTAAGGATTCTATTGGTAGCTTTAAATTTACACTTGTAATTTTTTTCTAAACTTTCAAGGTTCATATCTTTTTATGATATTAATTATAATTTTCTAATTTATACTTTATTACAATCATTTGATGGTTTACACTCCATTTAGCAACACTATGTTATCAATTTTAACATTAGTCATCATGCCTATTGTGATTATTTAAATTTAACGATAGATATTTAAAAAAGGAGGCCACTACACCCTGTATTTTGTATTTAAGTACCTTGTGAATACATCAAACTAGTTTTTATGTTGCTGGATTCTGCTTGTTTACAAAGACAGATATTCTGTTCACACCAACGTGTCCTTTCACCGATGCAGACATACTTAGCACCGACAGAAGCTGCAAAAAAACTCCCGCGTCTTTTCAAAGCCACACAAAATACATATTATATATATAGGTACCTAAATACCCGTTCCCGAAGCACTCAAACCTAAAAACACGGCGCGTTTTCGAGTGTTTCACACCCAGTAATGCGTTTGCACGTGTACAAGGACTTAATAAAATAAGTGCGAGGTGGAAGCGTGTTCGTTGTTTCCGATAGTGAAAGAAATCGTGGGCGGCGCGACGTAATGTCCGGTGAATAGGAACGGGACGATTCTTGGGAAATGTCAATGGATTTTCCGACGTGTGGGCGGCATTTTGGTAACAGATTTACTGGAATATTTATAGAGCCTGGCCAAAGCGTAAGTTTATAAGGTGCTACGCTGGATTTTATTACGTTCCATTTAAAAAACGTGCCGTGAAACAATACCAATAAAACACTTTTAAACTTAAACTAAGAATAAACTTACAAAGTTTGTGAGGGTTCTATAGCTTTTGTAAGTTTGTATGTATGAGGTAATCTCCGAAGATGGCTCATACAATTTCAATAATTCTTTCACTTGTATATATATAATGGCCCTGCTGTAAGAATATAGACAAAGGCTTATATTTAATCCCGTTACTCCATTTAGAATACGCAAGCGGAACCGCGCCAACGGCTAGAGATAGAAATCAAAAAAATGCGAATGTGATTGGATGATATTGTAGAATGTTCATGCGTGTAGGAAAAACTAATTAAACGTAGTTAGGTATTTATAATAAATGGAAAATTGCCAATCAATAAGGCGGAAAGCTTGTGACATATTTTAAACATATTAGTTTGATTAGAAGCGATGAGAAAGCAGTGTGAAATGCTTCAACGTCTACCGAAGTCTTACCAAGACTGCTATACTCCATATATCCATGTCGGTAGGTACCTGAAAATAAAAAAAACCTCTTTAAACAACAAGTAAGTATATTAGGGTCGTTCTTCTTTTCGACCGACAATAGCCTGTCCTTCGTCTTATTACGGCATCTCATTTGAGTAATGATGTTTACGGTTTTATAATGTTCGAATGAACGTCCATATTATTTTATTAATTAGTGATATTTAATATTTCACTTTCTCTAACTAGCATTTTTTTAAATGTTTTTTTTTTCGTAGAATGCCGTGACAGAGTGGTAAACCAAAATGTTGTCCCCACTGAAAGAGTCCACTTTGTCACATGTTTTTTTTTAGAAACCAACCGTAAATAAATATTTATATTGGCCAGAAAGGAAACTTTAATTAGTTCTAATGAAGAAACCTATGCATTTTTTTAAAAATCGCACTTCAAAACCACAATTTTCGATAGTTCAAAAACCAAAAAAACAGAAAAACCTCGGTTCATAGTCGGTAAAAAAGAAGAACGACCCATTAACAAAGATGGACTCTTCCAAGTAAAATCTGAAATAATGCTTTATGTTTGGCCTCTTCCGCATTTGATAGTTGTGCGGAGTCGAAACGGTAGCAGGGTCAGTCTAGTGCAAATTAGTGCTTGCGAGCCGGCGAGGCGGCACGAATACAGTTCTCCATGCGTACCGCCCCGCTTTCGCGGAATATAATACTAGTGCGCAAATATAAGTCAGTAAGAAAATCTGTACGATATCAGTAAGCTTTCGGTAAAGTACAAAACTTCGCTCACAGATACAGATGTAGTGCATAATTGTTTTCCATCGTATTTTCTCGGAAACGTTCGTATTTGTCATGCTACTTCAGTCAAACTCACAACACTGACTGAAATAGCAAGACACATTCGTACGTTTCCGTGAAATTGCGATGGAAAAAAATTATGCACTACATCTGTACCGCCCCGTCAAATGCGAAAGTGACGCATTTTTTTGCATGGCTGTGATGTAGGCAGGGGACTGTCAAATCCATGTTAGCTGAAAGAGCGAAATACAATAAAAGTGCCAAATTGACCCCCTGAGTAATGCACTCTGCGAACATAATTCCTTGATTAATAATGTCACTTTCGTGACATGTTTCAACTCGCCCCTTCAAAGGGGCATGGTGCTCCAAGCGATCAATCATTCATAAAGCTATCCAATGGGATCTAACGGTTTTAAGTGTTGCTCTCCTTTCGCATGGTTTATAGCTGCTCATGAATCTGCTTGAAAAATGTCCGGATTCACTTAATTTAAGGCTGTAGGAAGAATTTATACAACTACCCAACAAACATGATAGGCCCAAGGTTACCAGAAGCGCAGGGAAGCTCAAAACAACTTTTTACAGGCTAGTAAAAGCGAAAAAGTCGTTCTTGGGAAATTGTATAAAATTCTACAATAAACTTCCAAAACACATTACCGAACTTACTGACTCTAAATTCAAATCTGTCGTAAAACGGACACTCATTGCAAAAGCATATTATAAGATAAACGACTACATCATGGATAGGGAATAGGGATATTTGGCAGCGATAAAATCCTGCACTAAAAACCTGTCGTAAAATAAATAGGCTTTCTACTGTAGCAATGTAATTTTAAAATTTTATAATACTCTGATACTGATATGATATATTGTATACTGTTTTGAAAAAATGACACCTCGCCGAGTTTATTACGCCGGTTCTTCTCGAGGCAGAGGTTTACTTTCCGAACCGGTGGTAGTTTATCGACATTCATAGGTGCATGTAATATGCCTAAATTGAAGAATAAATCACTTTGACTTTGACTTTGACTTTGTAGATTCTTAAAATAGCCCGGGAAATTAAAATAGCAATGGAATAAAAATATCTACCTAATATGTAAAATAACTCTATAATGGATTTTTGAAATATAACATGAATACAAACATAAACCACATACAACATAACCTATTCAAAGCTTTCCAATAGTAATAGGTTTAGTCCACTATGGAAGATTGAACAGTGATACCTTGTCACGTTAATAATTAATCAGTTAATTAATGTGTCCACTCAATATGACATCTACTTCATGACAAAATTATACCACTGTTCATCAACTCGTTTAGAAATACAAAGGTAAGTAAACTTGTATATATTGGGTCCCAGTCGTATCAAGCCATGCGAAACCTACGAAACACATGCCAAGTATTAATCTAATCAGCCTCAAATGGAACTAGTAATTAGCCGGCTGATTGACCGGCCCGGGCCCGGTGACAGACGTCACTCGGCAATTTCCGGCCGTTCCCCTGCCTCAGGACATGCCCGTTCAACCAAATACGGTTTTAGTCCTTTTTTCTTCTAAGGGGATGTGTGCCTAACCTAGTGGTTAACGACAGAATTACGTTTTTACAAGCTTTTATTTAGTTTCACCTGTCCCGATGTTTGTCATCAAATCTTGCAAATTTGATCCACTTCCCGTTAACCGATTGAGCTTAAAGTTTGCATACATGTGTAAAACGCGTGACAATGCAATATTATGATGACATGGTGCTGATCTGATGATGGAGCTGAAACTTAGCAATGAACCCTCATTGAGTTTGAGCTCGTTGAATCGTTTCAAGAGCATAGTTGATGACGGTATACAGAAAAGTACAGTCGGCAATAAAGGCCGACCAAAAACGAAATTTTTGACAGAAACTTATTTGTATTCTATTCTCTTTAACCCGCAACATGCGGCTATGTCAAAGAGCGTTCAGCTATTTTCGTTCCGTTAGGTCTACACGAGATTGGCTTACTGTCCTGTTTTCCTCAGCGCATCCCGCGCCAACCAGGAGGCACAATTAGTCCACGCAATGAACTGACAATTGTATGGAAAAAATGACAGATTTGGAAATAATTCATAATAGCTAATTTTTTTAATGTAACGGATATATTATCAACTAGCTTTTGCCCGCGGCTTCGCCCGCGTACTAAAAGTAATTTTAACCGTCTACAAAAAAAGGTGTATCTCAGTTTGACCCGTATGTTCCAATTGAATTGCAATTTGGCACAAATACTTTCAAGAATTTTCATGTCTACAATGTTAAATTTCAAAATCGATGCCATTTTCATAATTAACGTCTCAAAAAACCATAAAAACGTCACCCATATTGCCATCGCACCCCAACAGGGGAGATGGTATTACACGTCCGCCACGTTGGATTTTAAAATCGTTGTTTTCGTAATCAGCGACCAGCGACCCGATAAACCATAGAAACAATACCCATTTTAATTTCAAGACATTGTCACCACATTTTCCCCTTTTAGGGGTTGAATTCTCAAAAAACCTGAAACATATATTTACTCATTTATCGCTGGGAATACTCCTGTGAAGTTTCGAATGAAATACTCTTACTTAATTTGTTTCCCCATACAAATTTTGGACCCCCATTTCACCTACTTAGGGGGTGAATTTTGAAAAATCCTTTCTTAGTGTGCACCCTTAAGGAACCTACGTGCCAAATTTGGAATCTCTAGATCCAGCGGTTTGGGCTGTGCGGTGATATGTCAATCAGTCAGTCATCCAGTTTCTTCTTTTATTTAATTATCGGCTCTACATAGACTCTACATATCGACTCTACATATCGACTACCTATCGACTCTATATAACGACTCTAAATATCAACTTTACAAATCGACTCTACATATCAACTTTACAAATCGACTCTACATATAGACTCTACATATCTACTCTACATATCGACTACATATAGACTATACATATCGACTCTACATATCGACTCTACATATCGACTCTACATATCAACTCTACATATCGACTACATATCGACTCTACATATCGACTCAACATAACGACTCTACCATATCGACTCTACATATTAAGATTGATGTCCACAATATTAAATTTCAAAATCGACGCCATTTTCGTAATAACTTCCATAATAAAAACCATAAAAACGACACCCATATTGATATTTAGACATTTCAACCCCAGCTCACCCCAACAGGGGAGATGGTATTTTACGTCAGCCACGTTGGATTTGAAAAATAAACCATAGAAACGATACCCATGTTAAATTATTTTATTATTCGTTTGTATCATAGAACCTGTAGGTACTAATTTTGCGGAGTCTCACACAAATTTCCATCCCCTATTTTAGGGGCTGGGGGAAAATTAACAAAAAAAATGCAGGTATTTTTCGTGGGTAACAGAGTCTGTGTACCGATTTTTAGCTTCCTACCTTGAAAACTGCGAAAAGTCCCATATAAAATTTCACCCCCTCTTTCAAGGGGTTGGGTACAGATTTCCAAAAAAATGATGCACGATTTTTTTGTTAGTCATAAATATTCCGCATACCAATTTTTAGCTTTCTACCTTGAAAATTGCGGAATGCTCCATACAAACTTCCACCCCCCATTTTGGGGAAGTGGGGGTTTAGAATGAGACAAAAAGTAGCCTATGTCACTCTCCATCCCTTCAACTATCTCCATTAAAAAAATCACGTCAATTCGTCGCCCTGTTTTGCCGTGAAAGACGGACAAACAAACAAACAAACAAACAAATAAACAAACACATACACTTTCCCATTTATAATATTAGTATGGATTAAATAGTTACCTAGAGGCAAAATACAACAAAAAATCAGACATCAAAAAAATCAATATTTAATTGGCTCCTAAAAAGTCCGGATAAATATTAATATATTTTTTAATCTTTATTTAGGTTCATTTACATTTGCTTTAAAATATTCAATATAAAGAAAATATAAATAAAAGACAATGCATGTTTAATTTAAATCTATATAATTACTTCCGAGTGGAAAGTTTGTTGGATTCTTGAAGAAAGCATCTTAGAATAACGTTTTAGAATGAAATAAACAAAAAAAACGCTATTATAAATTAATGTTTTTCGAAACAGTATTTTGCCTTGAGTAAATACCCGGCCCGTGACGACACGTGTATGTCGCGTCCCTACGCCGTAGTCGCTTTCCGCTACATACGAGGAAAACGACGGGATCGGCTACGAGCGTAGCCCGTAGCGATTCTGGGCACTTTGGACACTAAGTGCCCAGAATCGCTACGGGCTTTTTTCACAAATCTCACAAGTTAGACGTGACTAATGTGTAACTTTGGTTAAACTTAACCGTACAGATAAAGTGAGAAAAGTTTTTCCTTGTCCGTCTTTATGACGGTTCTATTTATTAATTTGCCTCAACAAACAAGGCCCGGCCGATATTCACAAATACCTTTTAAATATACGTTTCAATATACAAAACTTTTAAGTAACACAATAACATTATAAACTTGAATTTTGTTTGGCTTGTGGAAAAAGATTTCCCACTATACCTACCTGTACATATCAAAATTTTACTACGTACAAACGCCGACACAGTTAACGGGCCACCCTGTATTTATATATTAGAACCTTATTACAATGCACATAAAGTGGTCAGTTAACTGTGTTGGCGATGGTACCTATAAGACACGTTTCCCTAATTAATAGAACATCTCAACTCCATCGAGCCGCTTATTAATTCGCAAAGTTTATTTAGGTGTATCGAGAAGTGGGTCGCAGGTTTTCCTGGCAGTTAATTACAAATTCATAAAGGGCAGACCGGCATCACCTTGGAAAGTCTGTTGCTTGTTCTATGTAAACATTTCTGACCCTTATTTCAATGGGGTAAGGTGCAAAAGTGTATACATGTATTTGTGCTCGGTATCTGTATGTATCTATGTCGATTTTAAATGGGGGAGCGTGGACATGTTTTGATATTGTTTTGTCGTTATATTAAAAGGTTCCGATTATGCACGTACATATATTCAAACTTTCAAATTAGGTACCTATAGGGTAATATTTTTTACATTCTATTGAGCCTTAGGAGATGAATTTCCCAACATTTTTTCTTCATTACTCTAGACGTGAGTATTTATCAGTTAGAGCGAGCTTTAGGAATGCGGGGTACTTGCTTAAGTAACTTTTCGAACGAACGTTAGGGCATATATATTGTAATTTTCGACAGCAAAAACTTGAAAAATTTACACAATTATCTCATTTGATAAATAACCGTTAGACTGAATGTCCAATATCTAATAGCAACTCAATAATTTTATGACATTACCGGATTTCTATAGAACCGGCCCCTTGTAGATTTTAACATTACAGTGGGGGATTCCATCTTATTGTATTTCGTGGTTTTCTCTTAAATACCAATTTAATTTCAAACACGCATATTGTTTAACTCCAGAAACTAAGCGTGTGTCAAACCTAAAAAAATGTTTCAAAAGGCGTGCGCGCGATAGAATTTCTCCGAGCACTTTCCGAAGCGCCTCGCACCACGCCCAAATGGCGTCCTAATCCGCTGAGCCAGCCATCATCTGGAGACAAAATTAATGGACGCCCGTGAGTTCAAACTGGCTTTTTTAGGCATTTGTGTAATCGTTTTTGGAGTTCATTGAGTTAGGATGCCGAGGATGCGATGTTGAGAGTGCTGCCTGCATTTATCTATAGCTGAATCCTTAAATTCATACAGGATCAGCTTATCGTTGGCATGTGTTCAATTGTGGACCAAGTAGGTAACTATCTAAACAGCCGTAAGCTGCTGAGTGTCGTTTTCATTTCTTTTCGTTTATATTTTTCGACTACACGTTCTAGAATAAATCAGCGCAAGGAACCCAACGGAATGCTTCTCGGATATTCACAACGCCGATGACAGAATGGAATGGACATAAAAGGCTTTGTGACATCAAAAAGTGTCCTCTTTCAAAGCTTTGCTTCACTTTACTGTAAAACAAATCCCAGAGAAAACCTGAAACACAATACTGCGCTGTTCCGGAGTAAATTCCATCGCAAATTCCATAGCATCGCAATATACATACGACGTTGTAAAACTAAGGTTGCGGAATAAAAAGGCACTCGGCAAACAATCCGGCAATTTAATAAATTTAAAGCGTAGGTATCAGTCCCATTTCCTGCGAAACAAACAAAATATTTCATACATTTTATATTAACTCAATCACGTGATCAAAGAAACGGGGTTGGTTGAGGAACCCGGGACCAGGACACGAGTAAAACAAACAGTGCATCGACTACATACAACCGCTAAATTTGCACGTTGAGTATTATTCCAAATACATTCTCATTCCGTTCCGACATATGGTGGAAAGATCGAATGCCACATGGATGGCAACTACCTTAAATATTGGAAATTGCACATTCTGTGTAAAGGACACTTTCGTTTATTTTTAAAAACAATAAATTCTGCATTTATAGACTTAAGAAAAATCGTCTCTCTTCTGCATCAAAATACGGCAAGTTATTTTTTGTCGCATTTAACCAGTTCGAGTCCCGACTAAGACATTCACAAATCCAAAAATGCACAATTTATTATATTTAAAAATAAAGGAGTCTTATTTACAGAGAATGTGCTATTTCCAATATTTAAGGTAGTTGCCATCCATGTGGCATTTGATCTTTCCACCCTATATATTACCAGTAAACATTATTATATGTCTGACTGAAAACCAGCGTTGCGGTGTAAGTATTCACTTGCCGAGTGTTTGCTGTCCCTTTTTAGCATCACACATTGTTATGCCACGTACAGTACTGTATAAGGTTTTAAGTATAATCTGAAGTCTTATTTGTACACAAATATTAATTAAGTTTTCGTTGTGTACGTTTAAACCGACGATAGTTTTTATAGCACCTAAAACGCTACAGTAATACAGAGCGCCTTTATCTAACCGACTAAATTCATTTATCGTGTCATCGTGTAATTTCTTCAATTACCTTCTTAACACCTGTGTTTTATGAAGCTTTTTAGTACAACAATCCTAGGGTTTGAGATTGTATTTAGATACAAATAAAGATGCGTATCGCAGTTTATAATAACCCGAAAATTCCTTTTAATTTGTTGATAAAACACTATCAAAATCATCACACCAAATACACCTTAAATTAAAATTTAATTCTTATACATAGTTTATACAGATCGCATTAGTATTGAGTTGAGAAACTGATCACAATACTTGCACTGTGCCGGGACCTTCCAAATGCTTCATTATATTCCACTGCGTTGCAACTTCAAAGATTTTTGCAGGCTTTGTGGAATTTCTCTATGGGCAGCTAGTGGAAAAGGGAGTTAGTTATTGTATTTTATTGGATTTAAAATAAGTTCACTTTACGTATCGTTTTGTGATAATATGCAAGTAGAATTCGTCGCACAGTTAACAATGAAAGTTAAATATCCTCTAGCCACCTACCAAACAAGAAAATTGGCAATGAAATTGGAATCAACTACTTACAATAGAAAATAGAGTGACAAAACAAATGCAACACATTCCATCGTACAGGAGGACTTAAAACGCATTTGGGTGGCTAAAGGCCTTTACTCGGGCCGGATCAAAATGAATAATCCGGATATAATTTCACTCACTTCCCTGTCGTGTTTCAAATTGATTGACAAATTATAGGCGTGGCTCGCTATTATGAATACACTTTATTCATGATTGTGTCCCAAATAATTTATTACTGTATAGTCAGCATCGTATAGTTCATAGCAGCAAAAGAAGCCAAATATATCGTAACAAATCCTTACTCTTATAGTAATAAAGATATGTACCGAAATATATGGCTACTTGACTGCTACTAATTATATGATGCTGACTGTACCCAGCCCGGATCAAAAGTTAGAAATTAATTTGAATATCACCTACCTTTGTATTGAAACAAAAAAAGCCTCAAATCTTTTTCACACAGCAAAAAATCTCTGGCAATATTGTTATTTACTAGTATTTAACTTACTGGATTTCCTATTCTAAGTTTAATCTAAACAGCGATAGGATTATTCTCGACATCGCACGTGATAAACAGTATAGTTGAATGTATGGCGCACGTTTAATCTGGCAAATGCTGCTCGATCCCGATAGGGACGCGATACCGGATTCATCCGGATATAACCGGTATTACGAGGCTTACTGGCGATTTTGAATGTGTTCGGTTGCGCTTTGAAATTGAACTTTGAACCGTAGATGAACTATCTTCCTCCTCATCTTAGCGTTAAGTACCTGCTGTGTCATAAGTGTCAGGAATTGGCGTAGGCCCTTGTCTTTTCCCGATATCCCCCACCATTCAGAATATTCAGAATACCAGACTTTTAATGGGATTACACAGTGTCTGTCAGTAGGCAAATTGACTGCTTGAAGTTCTCGAGTCACTCAAAGGGATTGCTAACGAATAGATTGCAACTGTCATGGGCAACCGCCGGGAAAATACTGCTTTATATTTCAGAAAAGTCTTGCCATTTATCATGACCAGTATTGAATCCCGTTGGTATTTATAGCAAGCTAGTGCAAGTTAGTGTTCCATCATTTCTTATTTGGTATTTTCAAAAATAACACTGTTGTTACGCAATCCGAGTTATAAACATTAGTACTATCTAACTTGAAATAAAATAATCTACACAAACCTTTTCATACGTAGAAAATCCCTTATTAAGACGCTAAAAACTGATACTGAAGCCGTATCGCACCCCTACGCTGATGCTGGTTAATGTATGCGCGGCACGGCGCGGCACGGTTAAGGCGCGCACCCGGTTACCTTGGGTTACGGGGCTTTGCGCACCTTTACCCGGTTCCATGCAACTGCCATTCTTATTACTTATTTCACGATATCATGCAGGCAATTTGAGATGGTACTGCTGCAGCGCTTAATGCTGCTAATTAGTGTTACGAATTTACGCTGACCCGATGTGAACTTTAAGATTGCTAAGATCGAAGAAGAACGTTACTGATCTCGAAAGAAATATGCAGTTCTATCGTCCTAATTTGATCAAAACAAACGAAACAGATTTTTAAGATAAGTTTTACCTCAATCCATATAACATTAGAATTTAAACGGACAGATTCGTCTGCGTTTCTCTTTGTTTATCTAGGGATAACAGGGTAATATTGAACTAGTTTTATTCTTATTTCGACCATTAAGTGTTTTTTAAACATAATATTAGTAATATTATTGCGTTTCAAAATGGTTTTCCTTGAAATCACCTGTCGGTTAGGTAACGCACCATTTTTCTAATCTTATATGAAGTAGGGTATACACACAAACATATTTCACAGAAACGGATCTTTATATGGGTTTCCATTTTTGTTGTAACACAGATTTTTAAAAACAGCATTTATTTTTCTTACTCACATTGATGCTATTATACTTAGTGCTTATATAAATCTACAACAAAGACAGACGCTGTGTGTTCTTGTCTAAGCTAAAGGTTAATAGATCGATACTGGCGAATGCCAGTCATTATACGCCCGGATCAAATTGATCGAGCCGGGTGAAGTTGGTGTTGTGTAATGTTAGTGATTTATGTGTTTATAATGTTTGATTAGTTCTTGAATTTAATGGGCTATGGGAATCCAGAAAGAGTTAGTGTTACAAAATGTACTAGTGGCTCTAGATGGTAGAACTAGCAAAACTTTTTTCAAGTATTTTTTAAATTTTAAAAACTGAATCGGCAAAAAAAACATGTAATTATCGAAACTGGTTAGGAACGGTTCGCTGCCTACGAAAGCATTTTTTCCCAAGTTGAAATAGAGAACTTCGTTCGCTTCGCTCGCTCGTGAACCGAGCCACAGCTTTGACAAATGTAGCATGCCACATGCAAGCATCTGGAAACAACCGGCGACCATCCCGTCAGCAAATTACCAATTCTTAATGAGAAAGAATGCGGTCATAAATCAAACGGCACCCAAGATTAACCGGGCATATCTTTTACACCTTAACCGGATTTCGCCTGGTGTCGTTCGACGTGAAGCGAATACATTAGCGGATATTTTCGCCCCGGGCCACTTTCATCCGGATATCCGGGCACATGCTTATCCGCGTTTTCTGGTTACTTCGTTTGGCCATGCTTTGTTTTTAATCTTTGTTTGTTACTCATTTTCTAAGGATGTTTGCGGAAACTATTTTCTTTGTTTGATGTGGAAACATGTGGGATAAAGGGATGAGGAAACGATACTAATTAGTATAACAATCTATACTGGCATTTACGACACTATTGCTCTATAATTAATAACTTATAGGTACTTTAGTAAGTTGCGAATTTCTCTTAGTATTTGATTGAATAGGAATGAACAATCTCCGTAATATTAACATTATACGATAATGATGATGGTGTGATGGTATCCTCTTATTCCCCATTAGGGAAATAGAGAGCTCTTAAAAGGGTTTTCCATCTGTTTCTGTCCTGGGGAGCAACCTCAATATCCTTACAGCGAAGGCCCGTTGAGGTAGCCTCTTTGTCGACAATGCGTCTCCAAGTGGTGCGAAGGCGACCTTGTTTCCTTTTCTCGGAAGCTTGCCATCTTAAGCTTGGATGGACAGCTGCTTGTTTGGCCTACGCAGCACTTGTTTTATCCAGCGCCACTTCCTCAGATATAGAAATCTACTTGGTGACAGAATTTTGGGCAGCTTCACTCTCTTAGCCTGTTTTTTTTATATATTAAGTAGTTTATGGGGTAAACATACCTCTTCTTGTTTTTGGAAGAGCGGTGTCTTCTGACCAGCAAAATTTCTTGCTTACTAGGAGGCTCCAACCTTGGCTATTTGTATCCTTTTATAATCTGTTGGTCAATCACGTAACGCATTGTACGCGCGTCAGGTAGATCTAAATCTAAAATGATAGTTGGATCTACCCGACGCACGGTCGGAACGTTACATGACTACCCCCCTGAATAAACTTTTTTCATTTTTCATAGCCTGGCATTGGAGATGGTCCGGGGCCAGTATTCAGCGCAAACATTTATAAGACTAAATAATACTTAACTATTTATTATACCCAAAAATGGAAAATTTAAAAGTGCGTTTTCACAAAATAGTTCTGCTACTATTAACGATATACTCTTCAAAATCATGACTAGTAACTTACTTATTTTGTTAAAATCCGATAAATACATATAGTGGCACGATGTCAACCGCATAGTCAAGTTAATTGTGCATTTCGCAGATCGTTAGCGTCAGCGTTTCGTCCGGGCGTGCCGGGCTATTTCCATTTGAACCGGGCTTGCGGGCAGCGGGAGGGTTGTTCGTAGAGCATGTTTTATTAAACGCTACACTGGTTTATTGACTAATGGTCATACATTTATGCAATGTTTTATACTATACATTTAAAGATCGAGACGCAGAGATCCTGGCAAACGGCGGAATTACGTCAAATGCTTTAAAAATCAAACTAAATAGAAGTAGATAAGCAGTATGAACTAAATAAGGCTTATTTAAAAATGGTCAAATTGGCTAACACCATACACGTAATGGGGCTTTCCACATATAATACATTGCCAATAAGCATAATAGACGCACCTAGTCTTATCAGTTTCAAAAATAAACTCAAAGCATGACCTGTTGAGCAGTCGTTCTATGTTCTATAGTTTTGAGGAGTTTTAAATCCTAAAATAATACAATTAATAAGTATGTTAATACGTTATTAATAATAACCTAAGCTTATTTTAATGCGTATTATGTTGACTAGTCATTTTTTGTTACCAATAAAGTATGAGTATGAGTATTTTAGAATATATTTATTTAGAATCGATTATAATTTAATTATTCATGGTTTAAATTATTGATCGTCGGGAGCATATTTTAAGGAATGTGATATTTTTATACAATCGTTATATTTGTGACTATCACGCGACAGAGTCAAGGTAGGTAAAGCAAATTTCTAAAAGCGACAAATGTTTCATTTTGTTTTTACTACGTGATCGGTCAACTTATGGCCGTCATTGGCCTTATACATACATCCGTAGACCTCTCAGAGTACTTAGTTGGATAATTTTTTAAATGATAGCTATGTAAAAAACATCGCAAAATTCCACACTAATATCATAAAGAGGTCAGCTTGTGAGTAGCTTTGAGAGGGTGTAGCTTTCTGAGTTTGTAATACCCGGGCGGAACCAAGCGATCAGCTAGTGTATAATAAACAACTCACGGTAGACTAGAGGAGTTCGTTCTATTTCAAAAAAACAATTCGTCCACTTCACGATTTTGATTTCACATCCTCAGACATCGTCCGTCAATTCCAACAGATCCTGTATGCTGCCTCAATTCAATCACACCCTCTTGACTCAAATCAAAGCGGCCTGATTAACATCAAATTGTCAGGTCCCATTCTCAAGTCGAGCGAGTAATGTCAAGGACCCAGTGTCAGACGTGTCACAATCAATATGGAGGGGGCAATTAAGTTCGGGCGATCGTGGCGAAGATTGCAGTTGAGCTATTAAACCTGTCTAAACCTCAGCGCTCTTCTCTAGTCTAGTATCTCTTGATGCTGAGATTCGTAACAACTGCGCGTAGTCAGAGATCAGATTTACACTGGTTTGAATCAGGTGAGTTGTCAGTAAGCGTTATTAATAACAGTCCTGCTGTGCTATTCATAATCTGTTTCGACTTAATTCTCAACTCGTGTCTAGTATATCATGACTCCGTGATTTGACTATGCGTAAAATGTTAAACTCATACTGGTTTGTTTGAGACGAGATGTGCGTTGGGAATAATACCCTGGATGTAGAGATATGGTTTAAATATTCATTTATGCTATTTTTGATTACGATATTTCATAAAATTGGCACTGAAGGAATATGTTAACACTAGTAGACATGGACGAGATTTTGCTGTATTTTTCTGACGCTTATCTATATTAATCTATCATCATCATATGAGCCGAAAGGCGTCCACTGCTGGACATAGGCCTCCCCCAAAGAGTGCCACAATGACCGGTCCTGCGCCACCCGCATCCAGCGGACTCCAGCGACCTTTACCAGGTCATCAGTCCACCTTGTGGGGGGCCTACCCACGCTGCGCCTTCCGGTACGTGGTCGCCACTCGAGATTCGAGAACCTTTTCGAGAGAAGATATTAATCTATACTAATATTATAAAGAGAAAAGCCTGTGTTACTTTAGCTTTGTAAAATGTAAGTTTGTATGTTTGGGGTAATCACTGGAACCGCTTATCCGATTGACAACATTTTTCACCTGCGTGTAGAATGGACTTTCTGGGTGGTTATAGGCTATATTATATCCCGCGGGTTTGTCTGCGTTCTTTGCAATACGCGGGCAAAGCAGCTAGTTACATACAAACAAGTACATTGTCTTGCATGATCGCGTTTATAATGTAACTGACGATCCTGTATTCCCTTACCGACAGTTAACCTGTCTTATAAGAGCGCCATTAGACCCCGAAATCTTTACGTAACCTTAGTAAATTCGTTTAACCTGGTCCCCTATACACTAGTAAATCGTACATCCCTGGCATACAGTCCAGGTCAGGTCCAGCTCCTTGCGCTCAAAAGACAATGGGCCTCAAATTTGGTCCGATGGTCCTTGATCCGGAAGGGACGACAGCTATATAGATGGCAAGCATAAAGGTAGTTATGGATATCTGTCTATGGCACACGTTTAGTCTGTATATTTAGGTGTTTAACTAAATTGGAGACGTGAATAAACCAAACTTCGTCATCGCTGAAGTATCACGCAGACAAAAGTTTAATGAATAGAATATAATTATTTTATTTGCCGATATTTTGCTGCTTGACTGAATAATCGAATAACTAGTATGTGAAATGTAGAGCGATATATGGAATAAAGCCCCATTAATAACGTTTGTATACGGAGTCAAAGCCTGACAGCTGACAGAGAACTACACCAATAACTAAAGAGGTTAACATCATTAGGTGCGTACCTACACTACACCTCTACTCTTACTTAACATACTTAGTTAGCTTTCAGTGTTTTGTTATAACTACGTCACAGTAATTTCGTGTACTTATGTATGTAGTATAGGTAGGGGAGATTGGGGCTGATTGTGACAGGGGTAGGTAGTTACAGTAGCAACGGGCTCCTCTTAAAACAACGCTAGCGCCACTGGCTCTCGCTGTGTGTTAGCTGGCGGTGGAGGGAGCATTTATGTCTTTCTAACGTCACTTCAGCGGTATCTGTTTCGCGACCGTTGCTACCTGTCTACCCCTGACACAACCAGCCCCAGTCTCCCCTACGCACATATTGATGTTAACCTTTTTAGTTACTGGTGTATTTCTCTGTCAGCAGTCTGAGGGCCTACCGCGAAACGAAATTCATTTTCTTTCGTGTATCTCCGTCTCTGTCGCTCTTGCTCGTTCGAGTGACAGAGACGGAGATACACGAACGAAAACGAATTTCGTTTCGCGGTAGGCCCTCAGATTTTGACTTCGAATAAAACCGTTATCATCAATAGGTGCGTACCTATACCTATGTACATGTACACTACAGTATGATATGTAAAGTAGTATTTGACAGCGATAAGTTTAGGAACTTTCAGTGCCACGTGTTAGATGTGCGGTCTGCTCCTAGGCGCTTTTCTCTTCATACGGAGTTACCCATATTATCAAATACGAGGAGCGTTACGAAATCTTTTGCACTGAATGTGTTTAGATCTCCATTCTCAAAAGTATCGCGGTCCAATATCAATACTAATATTATATAGATTTTTACTACCTAGCTATTTTTTCAGATATTTTACCAGTTTTTTTTGCTTACATTGTTTCTGTTTACAAGATTATTATCCAACTAGCTTTCGCCCGCGTCTTCGTCTGCGTGGACCCGGGATAAAAATTAGCCTTTAAATTTAACTTATCCTTAATTCAGGGTGTAAACTACCTTCGTGCAAAATTTCATCCAAATCGGTTGAGCCGTTTAAGCGTGATTGAGTAACAAACATCTAAACATCCAAACATCCAAACTTGCGCATTTATAATATTAGTAGAATTAGTATGATAGTTGTTTGTGGTGGTTGAAATTGTAGGCACTAGTGACCACGTTGACACTTTCTATGCTAGGAACCTACGGGCGCCTACGGCGTAGCCGCTTTTAGCTACTTAGCGGGTTCTGCTACGAGCGTAGCGAGTCTTGGCTGTGAATGTGTTAAGTGTCATATCGTTCAAAGGTTCAAACTTAGTAAGTCCAGCAACTTGCTTCTTACACCAGGAGCCGTAGCATGGTTGGCCTTGTCACACGATAGGTGATAGGATAGAGCGCGCGTCACTGGCTGACACCGTTCGATAGAACGAGACGACGCTCTTATCTTGTCACTTGTCGCGTGATAAGGCCAACCATGCTACGGCTCCTGGTAGTGAGGAGGTATAAAATGTGTAAATCGTCATCATTTGATCTTAAAGTCCAGCGCCACATTCGCGTTCAACTTGAACTAATACGGGGAGATTTAAGTATTTACCTCTAAAGTACAGTTCTTATTAAAACATTACTTTTTCTTTTTTGAAATTACGTGCGGATATAAATATGCTGCTAGTAGGTAGAGCTCATAACCAATACAATATGACATGACACGAACTTGTAATAAAGACATTCACTAAGTTTTTTTATTTGCGATAAATGAAATTATGAAAGTAAATTATTATACTAGACACTTAGGACTGTTTTTCTGTTCGGGGAAGATTAAATACAAAATTGAGATTAGTATAATGGTAAGGCTAAGTAGGTCACTGAACCAAATCAAATTTCTGTAATAAACGACACGTTTCAGTAACGAAGGAAGGGTGGGTTCTCAAATTGTATACCTATATAATTTTACACTTCACAAAGAGTTTAATCATCTCCGCACCCCTAAAGCCAGTCTCACAGCAATATAGCCTCATACAGTTTACAAGACACTTTATTAAGCCGACCTCTTTGATCGCTGGCTGTAATAAAAAAAGTAAAAGACGAAAATTCGAAAAAGGAATGTCACGTTCCATTCTACGCTGACGCCTCGAGCGTTCAAATTCACCAACTTATCCGTGCATTCGGTGAACTCTAAACTGCTAAATAATAAAGTTTATTTTCGCTTACTTTGTTTAACAGATAAACTGGTTGCTACCACTGTATTGCACTAGGGATGCGTTTCGTGTATTATATACGAATGATAATTTCAGTAAATTGTTACACATACGTTTTGACATAAGGTTCCTGTTTTATTTATCGTAGAAATATGAGCTTGAATGATTAACTCGTCACAACAGTCTAGTTGTCTATTTTGGTAAAATACATTTTTAAGAGTCCGTAATATTACCATATTAAAGGAGTCTACAACTTAAGAAAATACTCCTAGGAAGTAACTGAACTGTGAAAAGTGAACTGTGCGTCTCAAAAAAAAAACCTTACCACCACCGATTGGTTATTACAAAAACACAAACAAGCAACGCGTCTTCGTTCGGAGTCCCCCTTACGTGAAACATAACGTAAACGTCACATAAATTGAATCGCCTATTAAGTTTTTAAGGCCACAGATCTTTTACGGCGTTGCGTAAAACGGAACGTTAAGAGTTCGCGTAACCGTTAAGCGTTGTTTTGGAGCGCGGAAGTTAATCAAAATCGTTGCGTAAGTCGGAACGCCGAGGGGTCGTTCTGGGCTCGTGCATAAAAAGAGTTTAGGGTCCCAGCGCTGGGCTCACGTACAGCCATTACTTGTTTTGCGAAGTATTTGCCACTTTGAAGAGACTCTTTGTGACTTTTGACTACCTCGCAAAGTTGGTAAATATTGATAGGCACGTAATCAATTGCATAATTGTTTACACCCATTTTTTTAAACGTGGGATGTCAACCTTCTGGAACAATTGGCGTAGCTTTCTTTAAAGCATTCAAATTGGGTATCCTTATGATAGTATTATTTACGTCACCCTAGGCCGTAAGTGGGATATTCTGCCCGCTACGCGGGGAGAAAATGTCACTTCCTGGCCAAGGCAAGACGTAAAACTTTAGACAAACCACGGGCGGTAATTCGTAAAGCCCCTGATCGCATATTTATCACACAAACACCTGCGATCTGGGGCATTCATGAATTCACCGTCCTAGGTATGTAATGTACTATTATTAGTCATTAGAATGAGTGGTTGCATATATACCTTTATGTGCATCAGTTCCAGTTCCTTTAAAGTACAGTTTATTAAATCGATTAACAATCAACAATTAAGTAACTACTTTGCAAACAAATTCGCTTGCAGATAACATCTGCAATCTTTATGAAATAGTGTTTCTTACCATATTACTGTTTTACAATGTTCTATCAAATAATCAATCCCAAAGCAAATGAAGACTGTCCAAATACTAGAGTCCAAATATGGGCGACAACGTTTTCCGCACAAAACGTTAAGTCAAACACGTTCCTGTTTCCATGTTTTAGTTCGCAACTTTCTATTTCAAACATATACAATCCCAGTAAATACTCGCATATCCATAACCAACCCAAAAGTTGGCGCCGCAAAGTGGCCCAACTATTAAGCCGAACAAACTTGCCGGCCGGGGGAGTTACTGAAACCATTTTTTTCCCTTTAACTGCATTATTGCGTGTAAAATAAGCATTAATCGGAGCCTTACTACAAACCCTGCCGGAAAATATGTGGGCCTGATACGCGAGTTTTCCTCGCGGAAGGTGTAACTTTAATTTAGGCGGGTAGTACTGCAATGCAGGTATGTAGATGTGTTACGAAGTTTCGAATAAAGGTGAATGTAATTAGTGTTTTTCATTTGGGGTTGGGTAATGTAGTAATATTGTTTTTTTATTCAAAATGAGATATAATTAGGAAAGTAATTGGTGAAAAATCATTAAGTTATTTATGGTTTTGTCGATATGCACTTTCGAGGTGTGAAAACAAATAAGCTAGTTTCATGTAGGTACGAAAAAAACGCATTAGGATTAAAAGAGAGAGGCAGAGAAAAGGCAATTAAATACACGGTATAAAATTGTAATATAACATATTATTCACACATAAATGTGTTTTTTCATAATTTTTATTTCATATATATATATTATATTGTATATTTAATTGTTATTTCATATAAATTGAAATTGTAATCTTCTCATCAAGACCTTCAAGCCAAACAAATACAAAAGAAATTCGCAAATACGTATAATGTACAGAATAACAAATCCTTAAAATGCAAGTAAATTGTGTTCTAGCAAAATCAATTAAACAGTAAACTACGCTCACAACAAACTTCAAGCACAGGCCATTAGCGAAAGCTCCGAAAGGGCTTTCAAATTCATCGTCTTAAGTTTTTACAACAGGCCTTAAGCTGCAAATCTTCCTTACTCGAGACACGACACACCTATTCTAGCAGGTGATAAAATAAATCTTTCATGGCCGTTTTTAGGGAGTCGACTAATAACTACTTTAAGTGTCTTTTTAACCGACCTCAAAAAGGAGAAGGTTCTCAATTCGTCGGAATCTTTTATTTTTATATATGTTCCCAGATTACTCGAAGATGTAGGCCGATTAAAAAAAACTTTTTTTGGTTTGCAAGAGCATCCTTTCCATGGTCATCAGGTTAGGATCTGATGATGGGATCCTGGAGAAATCTAGGGAACTCTGCAAATAGGGCAATGTACTGAATTGAAGTCGGTTAAAACTTAGCTTAGCAAGTATTTTACATTTAAACCATTTGGCGTAGGCAAAAAAGGTTCGAACGCGCGTTAGAACAATTTAACTGTCATTTTTCCATATAAAAATTGGCATTTAGATCTATCTAACTTACGGTATAATGCATTACGAGATCGACCTGCTGGAGGTTGCCTTTAGATGAAGCCTTGTTAAAAAAGTATACCTACCTACGTTATTTTACAAAGTGTTTAATATAGATATTTTTTACTGATTTAACTAAATGTAGTTCATTTAAATTTTGAATAAAGTCGCATCAGAATTTCACCTTCATTTTACGTTCACGGCAAAGTCTCCGTCAATTAAAATGTCGTATTTTTTTATCATCAACATTCTGAAGTGAATTGGCACCCTTTTGTACTTGGTAATGTTTTTTTCTATGCTTAGGTATATGAATGGACGAATTGATTGTGATACATCCCGAGCTATGGTTGACGAAATATAATTTGCACCGGTTTTCCATACAATTTGTTCGAGGAATCGGTGCAAATTATATTTCATAGACATAGACATAGAAAATCTTTATTCAACATCACATGTTAAACATATAGTGTACAAATTAGACTTAAGATTAGACTTAAAACCTATACATACAGTACCGTACATACGAGGCATAACACAATAAGTGATGCTAAAAAGGGGCTAGACTCAGCATAATGTTGCAGTGAGTAGGTATAGGTATACCTACACCGCAACGCTGGTTTTCAGTTAGACCCTTACATATAATAAGCTTTCATCATAGTATCATCATATATGTAATCATGTCGGAACGTAGTAAATATGTATTTTAAGTGTGAGTAATGTTGTGTGTAAAGTGTGTACCTATTTTAAAATTTGTTATACTTTGACCGTGGTTTGGTTTTACTTATGGGCAAATATATATGTTAGGTGACAAATATATATTATTGTTATAAATAATAATAGAATGAAATACAAAAATATAAAAACAATTGATATATGTATACAGTACAGAGTGTTTTTTTTAAATGGGACAGTATGGGGAAATCCGAATCTAAAGGAGATAGAGGAAAAGTGTCCAAGGAGACATTAGGTGTTTTTTTTATGTAAACAAATTTGGCTCATTAAAATTTTTGGTCAAGCGTGAGTTGTTCTTAAAAAATGATAAAGTTGGTAAATTTTTTTTTTGACGCGGGTCGACTCTGTTTCATGTAAGGATTATTTCATTGTATGGAAAGAAAAAAATCTGAACAGCAGAAGTTGGTCAAATTTAATGAAAACTAATCTTCATACAATTGCAGTATTCGCCTTTTAATATTGCTACAAGTGCCTAGGCGTGTAAAAAAATATTTAAAATTATTCCATTTTTAAATTTCGATAATCCATAAGAGCTCCAGATGATTCAAGAGAAGAACATTTTTTTTAATCTTCGTAAACATCATGGCACGCGATAGTCTTGAAATTATAAAAAAAAGAATTCAAATTTGGAACAAGTGGCCCCCACGATCGCCCGACTTAACGCCATTAGATTTTTTCTTATGGGGTTACCTTAAGGGTCGAATTTATGAATCCCGATACAACTCCGTACAAGATTTAAAAGATGCTGTTTACAACACTTTAAACACAATTCACCATAAGTCTCTGTTAAATGCAACTAGAAGTGTCTTGAAGCGTGCTCGTACCTGCATAAGACAAGACGGCGGCCACATCGAACATTTAGGTACTCAAGTAATAAACCAACTGTATGAAGATTAGTTTTCATTAAATTTGACCAACTTCTGCTGTTCAGATTTTTTTCTTTCCATACAATGAAATAATCCTTACATGAAACAGAGTCGACCCGCGTCAAAAAAAAAATTTACCAACTTTATCATTTTTTAAGCACAACTCACGCTTGACCAAAAATTTGAATGAGCCAAATTTGTTTACATAAAAAAACACCTAATGTCTCCTTGGACACTTTTCCTCTATCTCCTTTAGATTCGGATTTCCCCATACTGTCCCATTTAAAAAAAACACTCTGTATAGTATTTATTGTAGGCTTCTAAGATACGAGGGAAAGACTCGGCCACCCGGAGGTAGATCTTTTTGTATATGGAGGAGGTGCTGCTCATCTATAACAGAGGAAATATTAATTTTGCAATAAGCAGTATTTTTTTTAATATTGCTTCGAGCTGGATTTGGACCTAACGATAACGACCATGCTAGAAGGTCGCTGTCGCTGGTTCGAATCCGTATGTTAAAATTTTGAAGGAAGGATTAAACTAACTGATAACTCGGTGAAGTACGTATTAAAAGTTTGTAAGAAAATTACTTTCCGCACAACATTAAATTCCCGTCCATCACCGTCTTAAATGAATAACCGCCCTAAATCAGCTAATTAATATCACAAACGCATTGTTTACCAATCCGTCATCCGACAGAATGAATAACTAAACGTGTTTTCGAATTTGGAATCTCCCTTAACGAGTTTAGGAAACAAATGAAGGCATGAGGTGAAACTTGTTATGCCAGGCAATAAATAATAAAGCGGCTCCTGCGGGGGTCGTGGCAACTTTTAATACGACAGAGGTCAGAATCGTGACGCATGTGATGTAAATTTGAATTTAGAGAACTGATTAATATGACAGTTTGTAACAATTGTATGAACGCGTGATTGAGAAAAATGTTAGGCGCAAGACACACAAGACACGTAAGGGGGCGCGAATAGAATGGGCTAATTGTTCCCTGCGTTTTATAGCTTGCAGAACAGACGTGGGCGTGACGTTCACCTCTGATTGTCTTGATACTGGCTCGCTCGTCTCATCATCAGCGCTGAACAGGGTGCAACGGCAATGCGTTCTAGCCCCGTTTCTACATTTTTTTAAAGCCCATCCTTGATTTTTCATCGCTTCTATTTGTCACAGTGCAGCCGAATAAGCACGCTGTTGCCGACTCGACTGTACTTTTTTCCACAGCCATCAACTACGTGTTGAGAGGGTTCCAAACACATCGGGTTCTCTTTTGAAGTTTAGGAGATCAGCTCGGTGGTGCCTTAATATTGCGTTGACAGTGTCACCAAACTTACATAAGTAAAGACAGAAAAGCGTTTATTTAGCATCTCAAAGTCACACAGATATTAAGAATAGTGACATTGCGATAGTATACCAAATCAAACCTCAATCGGATACCTACCGGCAAATTGCTGAAAAATGATTTGCAAATTTTGTAGGTCAACTAACATTCGAACAGTACTCACTAGTTAAATAAAAGCTTGTACTGTGTACTGAGACGTAAATATTGTGATATGTGAGTTTGAGACATATAAGTTTGTAGCTTTGTAAAGGAGCATACAGGATCCGGAAAAATTTCGAGATCGAGGAGTTGGTAGCCGAGCCAAACATCATCGGCGAAACGAAACCCGAAAGACTTCGCTGGTTCGATCATCTACGGCGAATGGGAGAGGATCGGGAAGTCGAGGAGCAGTCTTGGGCCGACCGATAGGTCGCCGCCTAGTCGGGCGACCTACCAATCTAGGGGGATAGGGGAACAGCGTGCAGGCGAATTTGCGTGGTCTTGAAGCTGAAAGCTGGCAGGAAGTGGCGCAGGATCGGGATAAATGGCGTGCTCTCGTTTCGGAGGCCAAGACTCTTTTTGGATCACTGAGCCAAATTAGTTGGTTAGTGAGTTAGCTTTGTAAGTTTGTATGTGGGGAACCAAAGCTCCGGAACTAGTTACTCATCCGCTTTAATAATTTTTTTCACATGCATAATATATTAATGCAGAATGGACCTTCGGGATCGTTTTATCACGTGGCTCCGCCTGCGTTCTTTGTATTACGCGGACGGAGTCGAAGGGAACTACTTATAAAATAAATTGGATACGAAAATCGGGTCGTTAAGACGAAATAGACGAAACAAAAGAACTGAAATAAACATAACGAGTGTTTTTGATAGTTCAGTTACTTTCAAATAATGAAAGCGCTCGGAATAACGAGGCGCCTCGCGTTTAACTCCCACAACTACGGCCATTTTTCACTTTGCACTAGTCGGCCATCTTTGATGATGTTGATTCATTTAATTTATGCTACCCGCGCGAGTAATTCACGAAGTCGCGGGAATAATTATAGCCTATTGTCCATCCCAAAAAAAAACTGCAATTGCCATAAGTGGCACTGCAAATAATATGTGTTATCTACCTACTACCTATCTACCCCTTTTGAATACATACTCCAGTCATCACATCCAGTCCCTGGGCGACCGAGCTCTGCTCGAGTGAGAACAGAGAAAATACGGAGAAAACGAATTTTCCCGGACATGACCTAGCTAGATCGATTTTTCGCCCCCATAAACCCCTATTCCAAACTTCATCGTTAGAGCCATTTTGGAGAACGTGAATGCAAATGTGAATAGGAATATATACAAATACATATGTATCTCGTTTAATAGTAAGCTAACTGTAAATATCAAACGATAATATTCCGTAAAAGTACATAAGTAACGAAAAACTCATGGGTACGAGCCGGGATTCGAACCCACGACCGTGATAATACGCCATAATCAATAATTACAACAAAATTAAATCCCTCGTAAATTATATTACAAATGCAATATTAATTATGTAGCATCATTTAATATTAACGAGTCTGCAGTTGGAGAGGATAATCGAAATTAATTCAATTTCGTTTCGTTCAGAATAAATCGATGATTTTAATTAGGCAGGCTGCTTAATTGCTCGTTTAAGCTGAAAATTGTTTCCCGTATGAAAGAGTTGCTTGTAAATATTTAATAAATAATTAAAATCGCGGGTATTTTCCATGAAAATATAAGCGGAAAGCTTTGCCGTTGAAAATAAATTGATTTCGCTCAACGTGAAAATTACCTAGAGTGATTTTTTAATATAAGAAATGTATATCAACAGTACGTAAAGTCAACTGTAAGTAGATCTGTGCTACTAAAGCTTTCAATAATATCTAGCGACTGATTCTCTTGCCATGACTATGCCCTACATTTGCTCTGATCTCAAGCACCCTGTATTTTGGTCAAACAGGGTCATAAAAACTAAATCCATCTTTCTTGTAGTCAAAAGTTAAAGGCTGACGTAATATTTAGAGTAGAGGCCCTTTATGCGGATTAGGACTGCTACCAAAAAAAAACTTTACAGCCCTTAACTCTGGCAAATACCTACAAATATGTATGTAATATGTAGTTTTTTTATTTATGTTTACAGTAATTTTATTTGATTCTATATTTATTTTAGGTGAGAACTGTTACTTTTGTTATTTTGTCCGTGTGTTTTGTTGTCGTCAATATGGATCTCGTAGTTATCCGAAATAAAGAATAATAATAATAATACCATGGTTGCGATTATGAACTAAATCTCTGTAACATATGTTTTGTTACTATAACTTAACATAGACCGACTGTATAAGTACAGTCAACTAGTCAAGTGCAAAAAATATGTATCCAATTAATCGTCTCATAACCGTATCTGAACCTTAATTCGCCTACATAAGCAACTGGTCCCACCGCCGGCGACGAGCGATCAGCTATCGGCGATTTTCTCGCCCAAGAAACGAACAAAAGATAATCGCTCCCGTGTAAATAAAAGAGCGAGATATAGTTCATATAGTTGATCGCGGTGTGAACAGCGAGCGATGAACTATAAATATATATATCTCTCTTTTATTTACACGGAAGCGATTATCTTTTGTTCGTTTCTTGGGCTAGAAAAAAGTCTATAGTTCATATCTCACTCGCCGGCGGTGGGACCAGTGCCTAAGAGTCAGACATATTTTTGAGTAAGTTGTATATATGCACCCATTTTTAATATTTGGTGTGACCATCTGTTACACGATCATAATTGCAATCTAATCTAACTGACAACATTCGAGACATGTCACGTAATTAATTTGTACGTTCGCTTTACCCGGTCATAACAGCTCATAACCGGTAATAACAATAACGGACAGATCAATAATATCATCATCATCATCATCATTGTCAGCCTGTAATCGCCCACTGTTGAGCATAAGCCTCTCTTCGAGTACGCCACTTATCCCGATCCCGTGCTAGTCTCATCCAGAAATGACCCAATAATATCAATTCCTTTAAAATTGGATTCCAAACTCTTTTACAGATTTGAATATGCTTTAGCGGAAGGAAGAGAATCGTTCCGATACGTGTATAATATTTTAGCGCCTGTCAGTTGTGTCCCTGCGAGTTTGTGATGAGATGAATAAATTCACTTCAGTATCGAGAGTGCAATATTTTAATTTCATATTTGAATGTGTAATTTAGAAGGTCGTGAAATTTTAAGTGCCTTTTCATCCCGCAATTTGAATTTAATGTCCCTATGGTAATTTTATCTCGAAATCCTGTTGCTGTGAAATTTGGAAACTAGTGTTTATTGCGCCATAATCTTCATTCCAAAATATGAGTTTAAATTAGCGATTTATATTTATTTATCAAGGTACTTGTTTATATTTCATCACCATCATCATATCAGCCGAAAGACGTCCACTGCTGGACATAGGCCTCCTCCAAAGAGTACCAAAGTGACCGGTCCTGCGCCACCCGCGTCCAGCGGGTCATCAGTCCACCTTGTGTGGGGCCTGCCCACGCCACGCCGTCCGGTACGTGGTCGCCATTCGAGAACCTTTCCACCCCAACGGCCATCGGTTCTACGTGCAATGTGCCCCGCCCACTGCCACCGCCCGCCGCCGCCGCCCGCTGCTGTTTATATTTTAACAAAACCGGCCAAGTGCGAGTTCAACTCGCGTGGTGAGGGTTCCGTATATAATCAAAATTTCGTAAGTGTTTTTGAATACTCAAACTTCTTATAGGTTTTCCTGTAATCTTTAGGCAACGAACTATTATCCATATTTTTTTCAGAATTTTAATCCTAGTAATTTCGGAGATAAGGGGGGGGGGGGGCGGTCAATTTTCGTCTTTTTTCCTAAATTACTTCAAATCTGTTTTTGCTAAAATTACAAAAAAAATATATCTGACATGCTTACAACAACCTCTTTCATTTGATATGTCACACAATACAGTTTGCCAAACTTTTTTTTTAATTTTCCAGTTTACGCCGGTTCTTCTCGAGGCAGAGGTTTACTTTCCGAACCGGTGGTAGTTTATCGACATTCATAGGTGCATGTAATATGCCTAAATTGAAGAATAAATCACTTTGACTTTGACTTTGACTTTACCCCCCAAAAGTGGCCCCCTTGTTCAAAATTCATTAATTTACTTCACGCGTCCATCTTTGGGTCACCAATTTACATATGTGTACCAAATTTCAACTCAATCGGTCCAGTAGTTTCGTAGCAAATCGGCTGTGACAGACGGACAGACAGACAACCGAGTGATCCTATAAGGGTTCTGTTTTTTCCTTTTGAGGTATCGGAACCCTAAAAAGTACTAACATAGTATTCCGTAATTTTTAAATTATGTCATATTATGCCCTTTTATTTTACAAATTTATAAGATATATTATAGAGGTAGTTTCTGAAAATAAAATCATGATTATCAGAAGAAGATTTGTTTGCAGACTCCTTGAGACAATCGAAAAAATTAGGAACCTCGTGTTATTGTATTAGATATTTTTATATTAGTTAATTACGTAATGCGTTTTTGACGCATTGAAATCATATGTGAATCATCATTGGTTCATATACGATACGCACGCACTCCCCACTATAATATAGCCAAGTGTATGTGAGCGCGAAACATGTATCAAATTCAACTATTGTGTGTCTTCGCGGCAGTGAATCGGTCGCTGTCTCAGCATTATGCCGAGGTGTCAGACATACACCTACAGCGCTGGTTTTCAGACAGCAAAGTATAGATTAGATATAAATAATTAATGTAATAAAGTAGAATATATGGCAGCACAACGGGATGAAAAAACACAAAGCATAAAACGCGACACGGTTGGGATGTTAAAAAGTGCTGGATAGGTTAGGGTTGGGATTTTTGGAGCGTCGACAAATAGCCTTTAAGCTGGCGCTTAAAGGTATACTTGCTAGAATGCTCCTTGGATAGGTGGAGGGAGATCATTCCAACACTTGGACGCCGCGAACCTAAAACTACCTCGAAACGCATAATTATAATTAATGATAAAGTTTACTTAGCAAAATAGGCTTTAAGCATTAAAACTATTCAAACAAGCTTTTACAACAATTCCCAGCGAACAACGGGTAAGCTCATCAGCTGAAAGCTCCTAGATCCGAGAAACTTAATTGGTCATTGAGCGAAACAGTGCATGGTACTTGTTTTTACTTTGCCCTTTTAATGTTATTATATCTTTCAAAGTAAAATTGATGAGGTAATTTGTCTATTAGTATTCCAATTTGATTAAGGAAAATTTATTGGTAAACTTCTTCAATTAATTTAGTTCTAATGTTGAATAATTATTTTTTTCTGTAGTTTAGATGACGTTGAATAACTTTAAAAACACTATAAAACTTGGTTATTGTAAAAAATCCATAGGTACTTTACGAGTATTAACCCCGTGTCCAAAAAAGTTTAACATGTGTAATTTGTGTTGGATCTATTTGGGAGCGGTTTTTGTAATTGGAAGTCTTGTCTTTTGAGATGGATCTTAGTTATGTTGTCAGGAGTTTAAAACTTTTAATTTTAGTTATTTTTACAAGGTTTATATTAACTTGACGTGTTCGTATGTAACTAAGTAAGTAAGTATGTAAGGTCACTTGCCGTTATCCGATCGAGCTGAAATTTTGGGTAGTAGTATAGTTTGGATGACAATTTAATATTATGGTACCATCGATAATTGACGCAGTTGATAAATCTGAAACTTTTTTCGGGTGCTAAGGAAGGTTATTCCTATACCCACCCAAAAAATAATCAGGTACTTCTGATATTTTCATCCATTCCCCATTCATTAGTCAATAGTACCATCGAGCTGATCTAATGATGGAGACAGAAGGCCATGGGAATTCAGTATTTAACCGACGTAACCCCGTTGTGTTTGGGCTCGTTAGAATCGTCCCAATGAGTAGTTGACGACAGTATACAGAAAAGTACAGCCGGCAATAAAAGCTTGTACCAAAAATGAAATTTTTGACAGAAACTTATTATTAATTAGTCTAGTCAGATCGTACAAAACATGGTTACTGCCAACTTCAATAAACAAGTTTAATACGATATATTCGTTTTATATTACAAGACCATTTTTATAATAGCTATTTAATAGTTTATCATGCGTTTGGAATGTTCCATAAATTATTGCATGCAATTTTAAATTTAAGGATTTTCTTTGTCGGCTGAAGCGCAACGTTGTGTAATACCTACTTAGCAGCTTTCATAATTTTCTAATTCTCTTTACTTGTATATCTTCTAGGAACTATGTTTATCTTCAAGGAAACTATAGATCTGTTTTAATGCTAAATTTAGTCTGTGCACTTATTATGTAAGACTGTTTGTTTCTTAATAATAATAATATATATATATATATATAGCGTGGAACAGAATGAAGAGTTTTTACAAAAACGGGGATTGTTCACTCTAAGAGCTTTCTTTTTTCCCACTAAACTATGTTAATATTCTTTACCCTTTACGAGAGTAAGCTTGTTAAACTTTAGTGCAAAAATCCATGTGTCATGTGCAAATGTAAATAGTAACTTTATAGCGGCAGGGTTGCCACCTATAATAAAATTAATCCCAAAAAGGCTACAAACGCTGTTCGGCTGGGCCGCAGTATATGTACGATACATACATAATAAGTGATTGAAATGGTATTGTTTTGACCTTTTTGAGGTTGGCAGCTATGAGCAGCGGCCTCGGGCCACCGCCTTGTTCTTCCTAGCCATGTAGGACTAAGGTTAATATTGTACTCTTAGACAAGCAAATAAATATTCTTATGTCAAGAAAGAAAGTCTATAACCTTCCTAATCAAAATCATTACGTTGATTAGGAAAGTTATAGACGTTTCATTTCAATCACTTATAATGTATGTATCGTACATTAATTTAATTATAATAAAATGTTTAAACTTTAATATCTTTTTGTTTTAGTTAACCTAGCTTTAAAATTATAATAAATTGATTGAAAATTTATTTGATAACGCTATACTTTCAGCAAATATCATAGTAAAGTGCCATCCTGTATAATATTTGGTAAAATGCCGCCGAAATGCTAGTAGTTAACCAGTATTGTTTAGATCTTTCTGACCACCAAGTTCGCATAGAAACTTCTAGCTCCTATACTTTATCTGAAGCACGGAGTTATGGAAGTTTGCGCACGTCAAACAAAATGATTGCATCTGCCGGTGCATCAGACGCGTGTGACGTGATAACACGCTCGCAACTGCTCTGTGGGTTCTGTACAATCGCCCAACGGTACGGATTCACACTTTCTGTACAAAATCGTCTGCACATCAATAGCAAACGCTCGAAAATGACCCTAGAGGTGTATACCCGTACCCTTGGGCGATAGTACAATAATTATTAAAAAATCTCAAGTACATACAAATGCAGTTTGATTCTCATTTTAAAACGACATAATAGAATAACATAAAACTTTTTATACACAATGGGGGCCGTCTTATCAAGGTCGCAAACTAGTTTCTGTTGCTATAAATAATATCATCATCATCATCATCATCATATCAGCCGAAAGACGTCCACTGCTGGACATGGCCTTCCCCAAAGAGTGCCACAATGACCGGTCCTGCGCCACCCGCATCCAGCGGACTCAAGCGACCTTTACCAGGTCATCAGTCCACCTTGTGGGGGGCCTACCCACGCCGCCCCAATGGCCATCGGTTCTACGTGCAATGTGCCCCGCCCACTGCCCCTTAAGTTTGTCGATTCGTAGGGCTATATCGGTTAATAAATAATATACATAGAAATATACCAAAAAAAAATTAAGCGATTAGACTTTGTATGAAACGTTCAATTTTTTTTTTCTATTTTAATTTCTAGCAACAGCAAATAATTTACGAGCTATCACGCATATCGGCCTGCTTAGGGGATCTGGGTTCTGTACAATTTTCAAAATAAAAGTAGATTCTTGACATTTGTTATCTTTTATTATTTGTTTGACCATAATTTAATATTATTATGTTATTTTACTTATATTATGAATCTTTTTAATGTTTAATGTAAATTTTCGCCGCTCCTTTAATTAATAATCAATGTTTGCCTATTTTTATTATAGAAATTAATGCATGTTAGACACTAAGTATCTTAATGCCAATTAGCACGTAAGGTTTAACTGTTAGTGCTAATTGAATAGTAAATAAATAAATAAATAAATAAATAAATAAATAAATTCTTTCAACCATTCCTCTTAACTACATGTAGTACATACTCGTGCTGCACGGCTATCACAAGTCGGCGCGCGAGTTCTCTCGATTTTTCTCGAACTACACCTCTCTTTCTTAGTGTTCTAATAAGAGAGAGACGGATAGTGCGAGAAAAATCGAGAAAGCTCGCGCGCCGTCTTGTGATAGCCGTGCTGGTTGCAGCGAATCTGCATATTTAAAGAAATAATTATTGGACCGATGCGAATGGCGTTTTTCTGACCAAAAGCTTCAGGTATTTCAAAATCCATGTTTTCTACTATAAAAATATTAAATAAATATCACAATTACCGCCTAATACAGCCGTAAGTGTAGGTACAAAATTGACAAATACAGTAAAACAAGAATATCTGGACTCCTTTTTTCAAATTTTACATGAGTAAAAAATTAAGATGGTCAAGCTGTTATCGACATATCGACTCTCGAAAAACAATATCCTCCAGAAATTTACATTTTTCTCAGTTTACCCGCTTGACCACGACCGCTGTTAAGGCCCCAAAACATCGGGATATAACTATCACATAATTCACGCGATAATTAGTTTAAATAATTTTAATTTGATTGTCTGCAATAGTTGGGTAAAAAAAAAACAGAATCGAAGTTCATATTCTAGTCGTTCATGTTGCGGAATCCTAACAAAACCGAGTGCAGCGCACGGCGATATTATTTCTGCATTTCCGCGCGACATTTTTCATTTTAACGAGAGATATCGAACGCGCCAATATATCCGTCTAGTGACGACACTTAATAATACTAGAATATTCGAGAGCATTCTAGAATATGGAGGAAATTTTAAGAAAATATGGTTTCTGCACGGCTGAGACGTATTTCATTTGTTTAGTTTACGTTAAGCGTTCCTAGTATGATATTTTACGTTCATGCATAACAATTTTTAACTTGTATTAGAAGCGGAAACCACATCTATTCAACTCTTTTCATTAGGAAGAGACTTCGTGTTTTAGTTTGTAAATTGTTATGCAATGAGCCCCAGATTTTTAAAAAGATGGTGTATCTTTTTAATGCGGAGGGATGAAAGTCATGTGGGCATTATATATAAATAAAATAGAGTAGTATTAAGTATGAATGTGGACAGATGTAAGAGACGAGGCAGGCCAAGGAAGAGAGACGACAAAAAGAGATATGAACAGAAAAGAAGGAAGTGATGAGATGACGGGTGACAGCGAGGTATGGAGGAAAAGATATGCTGCCCGTGGCGCGGAGGTATCTATAACGGATTTTCCTCCCATAAAAAAAGGTATATTATATCTAATGCAATTACAATATATTACAACCATTTTGTTTTACTATAATTGATAACGTTTTTTACTGTATTAGAAAAATGTATTTAAATGTTCACAAGACATCTGTAACCGTGCATTTTAAAGACAGACTTTCCCAGTCGTTTCCGTTCGTAACGTTAACTCATATCTAGCCGGTAAGGGTTTTCTTTAGTTTTTTTGTATATAAATAATAAATCCAAACTCCTTATATTTATTCTAATATACCTATATAACACAGTTAGTCCGTTTTCGTAATTTGTTTTCATAATTGGCTATGAAAGAGGAATTATTTTTCGCTGTTTCGTAATTGATTATCAAACAAGAATTTATTTGCCGTTTTAGTAATCGAGTTTCGTAATGAACTCCGAAATGAGTATACGTCTACTTATACCTATTAGTCGCACCTGGATTCAAATATAATCCATTTCTGAAATTAACTCTTTATTCCATTTTCACCACGTGTCCTACCGTCAAACTGCGAAACAACTGGAAACTACGGTCAGTGTTCAAAATTCAGTTAATAAGGTTTTCCATGCGAGTTGAGCACTTTAAACAGAAACCCAGTTGCATACAGTTCCATGTTCGCTCTAGAACTCGTTCGGAACTCTGTGCCTGCTCATCAGAAGTCGTATACAGTTATTACATATAAAACGTGAAATCCCGTTGGGATATGAAAACAGCTTTCTGGCGATTTTCATTAGTTCGCGATTCGACGTTGTTTTCGATAGCTTGTTACAGATGTAGTGCATAATTGTCTTGCTATTTCAGTTGGTCACAGTACAAAAAGTAGTGAGGTTGACTGAAGTAACATGACAAATACGAACGTTTCCGATAAAGTACGGTGGAAAACAATTATGCAGTACATCTGTTGGTACATCGCCTATCTATGTCGGTGCTATCATAAAATCTGCCAATGTCTTTTATTTTGTAACACATCGGCGGCGAACAAGAATACGGCTGTATGGCGGTAAACAGACACGCCTATGGCCACTTGCGCCTCAGAGGAGTAGCAAGCCGATTGATTTGAAGACTCGTTGACTCGAAATCTAGAGACAAATCCAGGTCTCTCACTCTAAATACAGCCCATGTTGGGAGCTCTGGCGAAGTGGTGACCTTACTGGTGGGGATGATCACGTAGCTTCTCGAACGTACGTTAGAATAATTCAACTGTCATTTTCGCGTACAAATAGTGACATGTAGAATTGGGAATGGATGAAAATTTTAGAAATGCCTGATTATTTTTTTGGTGATAGGAATAACCTTCCTTAGCACCAGAAAAAAGTTTCACGTTTTTCAGCTGCGTCAATTTTTTTTGAAAAATATAAACAGTTTCCTCACTTACGTTTTGGGTCAGTTACGGCAACTTCCTCGATCGGTCTCATATTACAAAAAAATATACTAAATATGTGTGGTAAACTAACACTGGCAATGATATTGACACTTGCAGCAGCTATATTGGTCATTACCAGTGTCAGTTCACCACAGATATTTAAGATAGTTTTTTGTAATATGAGACAGATCAAGGAAAGTGTCTATTTACCGTAACTGACCCAAAACGTAAATGAGGAAACTATTTATATTTTTCAAAAATAATTGACGCAGCTGAAACACCTGAAACTTTTTTCTGGTGCTGAGGAAGGTTATTCCTATTACCAAAAAAATAATCAGGCATTTCTAAAATTTTCATCCATTCCCAATTGTAGATAGGTACCTGAAGCGCGTACAATGCGTTACGTAATCGACTAGCTCCTAATGATTAGGCTCTGTACGTACATAGGTAGTGTTGTATTAGGCTAATACAACACCACGTATGTACGTACAGAGCATGTATATAGTATAATAATGGCATATGACGTGATTAACGACAAGATATGATAGGTATTCGTCACTTTTTATATAGGAGCTGTAAGAAAGAGCCAAAAGAATAACATCCAAAAATCCTATATTCATAAATCGAATTCTTCCAAATAATATCATTGCTCAATTCAAGTGAAACATAAATGAAATATCGGGAAACTCAAATTGCGAACCCTATCTAAGTTTATTTCAAATTCAAACATAGAAACTGAATTATACTCAGTATAGAGCGAAAACCGCAACATAGGAGTAATTAATACACAAATAAACATCTATAGGTACTCATATACCCCTGAATCCCACTCTTTAAAACTCAATGCTACCACGAGCTGATAAAGTTTACAATCCTATGACACAAAAGTATCAAGCGAGATTGCATACGGCATGCTAGTCTAATTAATTCAAAATAGTTATCTTCACAAAATCGTATAAACTCTCGTGTTTCATCTAAACTGATTCTTAAATCACTAGTAGTAAAGATCTTTTCAGCGGTTTGTTGTTTTGCATAAGATACGTGTTCGTTACTTTCCCATCGACAGATAGCGCGCGACTATCGCGAATCATAGCAATATCGTATTTCGCTATTGTTTGTTACAAATTGAAACTAGATCCATTGTAATAAGGTAGCATTTTAAATGAGGTCATTAATGAGATATGATTGAATACTTTAACGCAAGCTAACGCTTTATGTTGATTAATAGCGACATACGTTTTGCTGTTTGTACTTGTGAATTAATTAGTACATTAATTAACGCGTGTCAGGTTGTAAGCTGACGAACGGTTATCAGCCGTAGCGGCAAGCGATTTGTTACGGTATGTTTAATTAGCAAAAGTCATTGCCACGTTGATGGGTACTAGTGAAATCACATTAAAACACAACACTTAAATAATTATTTGAGAGAGTACAAGTGTATTTACGGCACCCTAGGCCTTCGCGAGAAGAATTCTCACTTCCTGGCCAAGGCAAGACGTAAAACTTTAGACAAACCACGGGCGGTAATTCGTAAAGCCCCAGATCGCATATTTGTGGCCCTCACTTTATGGTACTCGACGTACGGCACAGTCAAGTGCAAAAATATGAATATGTATAAAATATGTACCGAAACCTTAATCGGCTGACATAAGAGCGATGGGACATATTTATGAGTAAGTTGATGGGGACCCAGCGTGCACTAACCTTAAACATATTTAAATGACCATGAATTATTTCGTTACCCGTTCCTTATTTATGCCCACATATCTATCTCCCACTGTTTCACTCTTCGGTCTTCTAGAATAACTTTTTTTACTTTGGCCACATTTTCTTCAGTGACAACAGAAATTGGTCGTCCCCTACGAGGATCATCTTCTAGGCTCTCACGACCCGATTTAAATTGTTTACATCAGAACTTTATGGTGAAATCGGAAGGGCACAAATCAACAAATACAGGTAACATACGCAGTTTGATCTGCGATGGCGTATTACCTTCTTTAGAAAGAAATTGTATCACTGCACGCTGCTCAATTTTAATCAAATTAGTTTTTTCAAGCGACATGTTACAAGCAACCAAGTGCAAAAAAACAAATAAATAGAACGAAGGAATGTTCGGAATTTAAAAAAAAAATTGTCAGTAAAGATGAATTCATAGTGGCCAGTATTTTTTTAAACTGCATATAGGCTAGGTACTCGTAGATTACTTTTCAGCCACCCCTCGTATTTATACACTTGACTGTATAACGGGCTAGTGACCCCATGTTAAAATTGATAACGTAGTGTTGGCAAATGGATAGTAAACCATCAAATTATGGTAATAAAGTATAAATTACAAAATATAATGAAAATCATAAAAAGATATGGGACCTTGAAAGTTTAGAAAAATACGCATTTTTTTATTGTCCAAGAGTAAATTCAAAGCCACCAATAGAATCCTTACGCTTTTATAGGAACAAAATTGTATGACAACTATGGACCTAAACAAACGCAGTATTTTGCGTACGAAACAGCAATTTACTTGATTTTCCCTACAATGATTAGTTCAAATAGCAAAGTGTGACGTCATACTTTTGAGTCAATCATGAAGCGTTTCGGCTCCCGCCAGCGAGGTCCGTCTTTAACTCAATTTTTTGGGTATTTATGTTCGTTAATTGTAGTTGCTCCTGTAATTGTTCCTCTCCAAAAAACTGTTTCGAATGGCATCATAAAAAAATCTTAGGTCACAAGCCTATTAGAAGTTTAGAATATCTTACCTTACGAAGCATCTCCTCGAGCGAGTCCATGTCGGCTGCGGGCTCGCCGCCCGCGCTGCGCCCGTTATTGTTGTTCGTCATAGGTACCGCATGTACCGCACGCACACATAAACACTCACTTCACATTCCTAATTCAATTTGTCATTTCACTACCACTTTTCTTATTTTCGTAGCTGGCCAGTGACACGGTTGATAAGGTTGTTCTTTGGCAAAGCGTTCTTTATTATCTATGGGTTAACACTGGCCGGTTAGGTTAGGTTGAAGACTCTGAATAAATAAAATAAGTACGCACGTCACATTCGTAATTCAAATTTCCATTTACTGGCCAGTGACGACGTCGCTTTTTTTGTATCACTGTGTTTAATACTGGCCGGTTAGAATGACTAGAGTATGAGGAATAGAAAACGCTTCTGAAATTAAATGTACTCTTTTTTTAAAGAGGTTGAAATAGTTGTGTTACTGACGAGGTTGCCAGACTATTAGCAAAGTAAAACAACGAGAAATAAAAAGTAAATAAACGTTCACGTTGAATTTGATATCAAGGGAATGTGCTCGAATGCCAAAAGTTAGACGCCTGGGATAAAGCCTGATTGCCTACTAAAAGCATACCAGCTCCTACAATAGGCCAATAAAACTGACGTTCCAAAAAATAAATTATATGAGATTTCGAAGACATTCAAACAATGTAACACTAAGAAATGGTCTGAAGCGTTGGAATGGTTACAATTTTATTGTAAGAGCGGAATGGGATTTCACATACACTTAGTTCATGTGTGCGTAAGCTCGGGATCATTTAGCGTCACACATCAAAACTGTGCATCTTCTGGAAGTTTAATCTTGATAAAACAGATTTCGCGAGGAAAACTTTTTAAATAGAATTTATTATAATTACACCTATGTAAAGGTTTAAAACATAGCGACAATGTGGTAGGTATATAATTACATTACATACATGTACGTAAGAAGGAGTTGCCGTTATGGTAAATCAATAACGGATAACAATCGGGAACTATGCTCATCAAATTATGAAGACTTGCGAGACAATATAAAGCTAGTACCAAGTGTTCTCACTCTGGCATGTACGGGTAAATTATATCGTAATATTTATACTCAAGCCTCTGTTTCCAAAAGAGGTAGGCAGAGCCCATGAAGATTAATTTTCAGCGCCTCTTTGGCTATTGTAGGTTTAAAGATGGGGAAAATTAGACATTTCAGTGACAGGTTGCTGGCCTATCGCCCACGACACGTGCAACCCTATCTCGGGCAGGTTGATTTTTGAAAAATCGTAAAGATTTTTGTCCTTTTGACACGATTTTCACTGATTTGCCTAAAGGAACTTTAAAATATGACCTTTTTAATTTAACACAAATGTCTTTAGTTTATGTTGAGGGACAGCCATCGAAAACAATTGTTCCTAACTCTAAGTACAAAGTATTTAATCTTTGTTATTATCACAAATGAATGAGCTGTTTGCAAGAAATCAAGACAGTCAACAAGTTATCAAGTCGTCGCAACGTTGCAATCGATGTTAATTGCCAGTGCGACTTCACTCTGAAATAGCTGTATTAAAACTCCTTCGCTGCTGAGACAACCTCAGCACGGTCAGTAGGTATAGCAAAAGACCGCGCGCTAAGGGCCTGGCCGTGGCAGTGGCAGTGGCCACATGTGTGCGATGCGTGAGGTCAGGTCCTACTGTCTCGGCCGCAGAATACAGCGCCATAATTCGTAGTAACTAAGCGTAGGCAGAGGTCTAGTTTCGTAAGGCGAGGCAGTTGGAATGAGGCGCATAAGCGCGTAAAAAAAAACAGCCCAGGGCTGTTATCCAGAACGCGCTAATGCGCCACCTCACTCTAGACCTACGCTTAGTTACTACGAATCGCGGCGTCAAGATAAATTTGTGGGTGAACGGTGAGGTGAAGTTAGAACAGAATATCCCCCACAATAGTGCTAGCCATGCAGTGAGAACCAAGTGACTTCTCCACCAAGGGAGAAGCGATCGAAATCTACCCTAGTACGGTTTGTCTGTACAAACAGAGATAGCAAGCAGGACTGCAGAGGGTTAGCGTGTGTCCACGCATACATTAACAGGATTGGATGATTTGCATTTCAGGACGCATTGCAAAAAGTGAAAAGCAATCTAATAAATGACGTCATATTTCGAGGGAGCGATAAAGTCTACGCTCCTTTACTTGTTTTTTTATTTAATTTATTACTCAAAGGTTTGACTCGAAGGCATTCCTTAAGAGCCTCACCTCCCCAATAGATTGAATTGTACCGTAATGAATCTGGCCTGGATTCATAACGGTTTCAAAACTACATATACTTACACATAATAAATTATTACTCACATTAGCCGTTACAAATGGTATTTCAAATCAGACGATCCGAATTGCTACTAAAACAAAATCTTTGAACACTGTGAATACACCGACGAACATCAGACACAATACAATACAATGAATCAATATTTCGCTCAATGACCACCAAAATTTATTTAATAATAAGAATAAGCATGCTGATTTTATATTTTATGACGTTATTGCATCCAAATTTTAAATGAAATGTGATTTTAGTTTGTAAAATCTTTTGCAATGCCCTACCGGGGTATCAGTGCCTCTTACTTTGCAAGTTTTGGAACCAACATCTATGTAATTTAATGTATCTGATTATGCATGAAATAAATAAAATGAAATGACATCAAGATGATTGTTAACTAGCTTCCGCCCGCGACTTCGTCTGCGTAGACCCGGGATAAAAACTATCCTATATTTTAATCCAAGCTATAAACTATCTTCATGCAAAATATCATCCAAATCGGTTCTGCCGTTTAAGCGTGATTGAGTAACAAACATCTAAACATCCAAACATCTAAACATAAAAACCATCCAAACTTTCGTATTTATAATATTAGTAGGATAGTAGGATTAGTAGGATAAGTAGAAGGAAAGAGAAAGGAAAATGTAGAAGATTTTATACGGAGTACGACAAAGAGAAAAAGCTGAAAA
The DNA here is from genome assembly GCA_932294315.1 of Epinotia nisella. Lineage (NCBI taxonomy): Eukaryota > Metazoa > Arthropoda > Insecta > Lepidoptera > Tortricidae > Epinotia > Epinotia nisella. The sequence continues at coordinate 5,141,554 of OW028687.1, forward strand.
GACATGGAAATTCACCATCATCATTATTCAAGAGTGAGACTGATGTCGGTGCTGGAGTAATACCAGTCTTCTCTGTTCACTAGGGTTGCCAACTTTTTTTGGGGGAGATATAGTATTTTCCAGAAGAACCCGACAAAAATATAGTACACTGTAAAAAATATAGTACCTACCTGGCTTGGCAATTTTGTTATTTACCTACTAAATTTTAATTGAAACCTGGACAATTTGAAGCACTTCGCAAGGACCCCCAAAATATAGTATTTTGCGTACTATATATTCCTAAACATATATAGTACAAAGAGTCGAAATATAGTACAATATTCATCATTCGCTTGTCCTTATCCCATTTACTTGGGGTCGGCGCAGCATGTTTTTTTCTTCCATACCTCTCTATCGCCCGTCAGCTCATCACACACTTCCTTCCTATTCATATCGTCTTTCACGCAGTCCATCCACCTTTTCCTTGGTCTACCTCTTCTCTTGCAACCCTCAACATTCATACTTAATGCCCTTCTAGCAACATTACTATCATCCCTCCGCATAACATGTCCATACCATCGTAGGCGATTCGCTCTCAGCTTTTCAGTTATGGGTGCTACTTTCAGGCTTCCTCTTATGTACTCCTCTTATGTACCCCTAATATAGTACAATATTAAATAATATATAGTACGGTTGGCCACCCTATACTGTTCACTGACACAGCCTCTAGACTCCCTCGTAAGACACGACAGCCACATTCTCCTTCACTTGATCGAGAGACGTCAATCTAGGCTTTTCTCTACCTCTCTTGCCATCTATTTTCCCTCCAAAATTTAAATTATAACACTGAACAGCTTACATTGTGTATCTCTAACATTCAGGTACCACCGAGTTCGAAAATATACACTCAGTTATTTTAGAACTTATACCTTAGAGAAGGATGGAAGGTATTAGTTGGACAGAAAGAAGAACAAACGAAGAGGTTCTAAATTTGATAGGAGAAAAAAGATGTCTACTAAAAACTATTGAAAACAGAAGGGGAAATATGTTGGGGCACCTGATACGACATGACAATTACATAAAAACTATAATTGAAGGAAAAATTGAAGGAAGGAGAGGCAGAGGAAGGCCAAGACGTGCGTTTATGGACCAAGCTAAAGAGAAAGTTAATGTAATGTCGTATCAGGAGCTCAAAACAGTGGCAGAAAGAAGAACAGAATGGCGATTACTCCACCGACAAGAGCCTGGCTCTTAAATTTATGATGATGACCTTAGACTGTACCTTACAAGCTTGCTCCTGGCAAACGTATCATCGCCACGCAAAGTGGCACAGTTATGCAAACTAATCAGAATTAATATTTGAACGGGCAGATTCTAATTAAAATGAACGCCTGCGAGTACCGCTGCACAAACATCGTTCGAAGAAAGATTGATGTAGAGCCGATGGATCATGTAAAGTAAATGTTTACAAGGGGCTGGCAAAAATTACTTACGCCTGCTTATACATACAGACACAGAATTGTCGAAGTACCTATCTGAAATAAACAATCAGTGTTGAAAAACTGGAGTTTTTTTTTACTACAGCGGTAACCCACTTTTTTAACTCCTGACGGAAACGAGGGGTGTTATAAGTTGGCATGTGTATGTGTGTCTGTCTGTGGCACCGTAGCTTCCAAACGGTTGAATAGATTTTTTAAATTGAAAGTATTTCTGTTTTCTTTTTTTTGTAGAGAATCTTACACAAATCTACCTAGTCCCAAACTAAGCAAAGCTTGTACTATGGGTACTAGACGACGATAAACATACTTATATATAGATAAATAAATAATTTTGGAAAACATCCACGACTCAGGAGCAGATTTTCGTGTACACAAATAAATGCCCTTACCGGGATTCGAACCCAGGACTTTTAGCTTCGTAAGCAGCGTCACTAGCAACTAGGCTAAAAAATGCGTAAATTTGTCACGGGCAAACAATTAAGCCCGTCTCAGTCTCCACACAGCCACCTATAGTATACCAAAATGTGTGTGTGTGTGTGTGTTTGTTTGGCTGTGGACTCTGTTAACTAGTACGCAAAATAAATCGCAAGATGCCTTGCTGTAAATATTCTATTTGACGGGCTCTACACGTGTCTTTCTTCCCACGTTAGTTGATTCAACTCACATTTCTGTGATCAAGAGACTCGTGCATGAGACAAAATAATAACATTTTCTTTTTAATCCATGATGCAAAAAAAATACGGACGCTGTAACGTATGTCATGTCATAATGTTATGATAAAGGTATGACAAGAACGTTTAATCACAATCTCTATTGACATTTCCTTTGGCTCACCAAATACCTACACGTGCACATTTTCTTTGAAAGCAAATAAATAACAAAGCGTCCTAAAAATATCCCGTATTCAATTTAACCCTAAAAGCCTGCAGCTTTGACAATTTTATTGTATTTTTTGTAAAAGCGAGTGGCAGCCCTCAACGCGTTTGTTTTGATATTATCGGCGCAGGCGCGCGCGCGGCGGATGAATTGACGCAGGGCTGTCAACGCTGTGTAAAATATTTGAACAATCCATTATTAAAGCCAGCTTGGTAAAAGCCAAACACTTAACGGAAACCGCGACAGTTTACCACGAACCATTGTAAAATGTAAATCGTTTTACTTAACTATTTAATAAATAAAGTGTCTGTTAAACCACAGCTGCGGCCAAGTAAATACGGTCTACCTGATGGTAAGCAGACACCAAAGCCTATGAACGCTTGAAACTCTAGAGTTGTTAGAGAGATAGAGGTCACTCTAAACACGGCACGCCCACGGCAGTTTTAAGTATTAAGTCTCAAAACCTTTGTTGGATACAAAAAAATGCACGTTCAATTCTTTTAAGTAGCCAAGTCGGGGGTAATCGAGTTATATGGACCTCTCGCCAACAGAGGGATAGTAGTAAATATCCAGCATTTACCCACCTCTACTTATCTCTACTAGCCATAGGTAAATGTCCGAATCAGATCACAAATTCGCAAAATAACGATATATCAGCATGGAACTCCTAATTACGGTAAAGGCTAACCAGACAATTTATGAACCATGCTGACGGCATGGGCTAATGAAGTAAGCTATAGCTTAGCGGCTAATTGCAAATGTAAATATGCTGTTAGCGTAATACGCGAGCTTAGCTAGCTTGAGTTGTGGCACGCAGTGTACAAAAAAGCAGTAGGTCAGAAACACGGGGCCGAGGCAGAGTATGGGGTCCTTCAAGAAGGAGTGTACAGGTTTTTAAAGGGTTGGCAACGCGCAGAGCCCCCTGGAGTTGCAAGCATAGGCTTCAGTAACCGCTTAACCATCGGGCGTGCCGTACGCTTGTTTGCCACCGACGTGGTATTATAGTGAAAATGCCCTTACAACCAATATTTGACAGCTGTTATCCCAGTACAATTTATGTTACCATATGTCATCATTGAAGTTTATTGCAATGGGATGACGGCTGTTAAAAAAATCTAATTATAATAAACAAGGAGATATTATGTAGGTATATGTTGCTCTACTTCCGAATAAAACAATGCCTGTTGTGGAGCTCATCATTGGTTTGTACAGTCGCCATCAGTTATAACGGAGCGGCCAAAGTGCTTACAAAAATCTGAACACGTCTCTAATGCCTCGACAATAAAGACGTGTTCAGATATTTGTGAGCACTTTGGCCGCTCCGATGTATCTGATGGCGACTGTAGGTCACGTCATACCCGATCCCAGAATGTGTCTTAGACGTATTGGAAGCACATGTTAATCGTCTCGTCATGCACACCTGCGCCCCTATACTGTAACTTGTTTTAAGCTCACCTCAACGCTCACCCACAAATATATCTTGACACTGCGATGCGTAGTAGCTAAGCGTAGGTAGAGTTCTAGTTACGTTAGGTGACGCATGGGGTGAGGCGCATGAGCGCGATAGCGAATAACAGCCCTGTAAGCATAGCCAAGTGTGCATAAGGGCGACGGATTGTTTTTTAGTTGCAAACTTTGAAGTTCGAGTCCCAAAATAATCGCTGATTAATAGTCCTTCCATTACAAGCGCCCTTCTCGTTGATGTAAAGACCTGCCCACGATATTTGAAGTGCGCAATCATCGATTTTTCCAACGCATCTACTGTATTTGTTTCCAACATCATGGTGGGCGTCTGTGTAAGGCCTGTCGCATTTGTATGTATAATTATAGCAAAGCAAAGTTGCGCCATTCGCGCGGGCGTTGCCGGCAACTTACACAACTCGTTGACATTGTGACGTCAGATAAATAGGTTTAACACGATTTGTATTAATTCCGTGTCGGTATGTGTCTGTACTTTCTACAAGAACACGCCAAGTATACGGAATAAATAATAATAGTACTTACAGAAGGTCCTCTGCCTAACAAAATCGGTGTTTGACACCCAGAAAACCGGCTTGTGTCCTAATTTTTTTTTACGATGCCATTCGAACCAGTTTTTACAGAAGAACAAATGTTTGTATGGGAGCAAGTACAATTAAAAAAACATAAATACCCAAAAATGTAGTTAAAGACGGACCTCGCTGGCGGCAGCCCAAACGTGTCATATCATATTAATTGGGATTGAAGTATGACGTCACAGTTTGATATTTGCACTAATCGTTGTATGGAAAATCAAGTAAATAATCCGTCGTGGCACATCGCCGGCTATGCGCTAATGAGTGTCAATGTTTACCACGATAGTGTGAGGTGCGAGGGAACCGAGTTCAGCTGTTCGAAATTAAATTACTGCCTCAAAGTACATAGGTACAAGGTGGACTGATGACCTGATGGTATAGTCACGGGAGTCCGCTGCATGCGAGTGACGCAGGACCGGTCATTGTGGCACTCTTTGGGGGAGGCAGTCCAGCAGTGGACTCATGAATATAATAAGTAACCATAGATCGGAACTAATTGAGTACGGACAGAGGTCAATAGTTCATTTTCTTTTTAATGACAGACGGATGCGGCCATTTTGTACAGCAAGTATAATTTAACTCACATTTTTGCCTTGAGTATTAATTCTTTCTAAAAATAGTTTCATGGCAATGGCACCATGAAAAAAAATAGGAAACCTGACTACTTTTACATTATCTTTGCGTTTTACGCCAGAATGCAAAAACCAAAGTAGAAAGTGTAGAAACTTTTCGTATGTCTGAGAAGTCCCACGTAGGTAATTGTGTTTGCCTGACGCAGCCTGTTTGAGCCCGACCACCTGTGCCGTGTTTGACTATTACTATTGAAGGGACTTTGATTGTCCCATTACCAGTTGGTTTAGACTTTGTCATTTTGGTTTAGTAGTTGATACATTCAGGCGGCGGACCATATTACTAGTTAAAATAGGTACCTACTTCGTTTTTGTTTATTGTTGTTTTGTTTGTGTAATTGCTAACGAAAAAGGCAGGCGAAGCTGCAAGGTAAAATATAGTTTATGTGCATACCGAAGGTTCATTCTAGAGGTATATGCTGAGGAAACAGCGACAGATTACCGCTACCACATAAACTCACAAAGCTACTGTTGAGTTGCGAATGTTGTCAAAGTCAAAGTCAAAGTGATTTATTCTTCAATTTAGGCATATTACATGCACCTATGAATGTCGATAAACTACCACCGGTTCGGAAAGTAAACCTCTGCCTCGAGAAGAACCGGCGTAAAAAACTCGGCGAGGTGTCATTTTTTCAAAACAGTATACAATATATCATTTCAGTATCAGAGTATTATAAAATTTAAAATTACATTGCTACAGTAGAAAGCCTATTTATTTTACGTTGATTATTAATATTAGGGTGGATTCTAGTTAATATTTACATTTGAGGGTACTTGCATTGCTACAAACCCGTCACATCTCCTATCCCTATTTATCACGTGCACATCGGAAAGCATGCGCTCTCACTCAGCGCATCTAATTTGTGGGCTGCATTAACGGCCAGACTCTTCATCGAATTTTGAACTGAACGCACGTCATGTGAGATGTTCTCGGTCCAATGGCGATTACAAGAAACGCCACGCGTCTTCTGTGGTGTACATCAAAGAGTCATATAAAAAGTATGGGTAATTTTCGTTACACAACGGAACAAAGTTAAAGCGTAGATTAGATTTAGGCTCTTAACTATGTACATTTTTTTGCAATCAATTTGTATTTTGTTCTTATTGGCTCTATTGACGCATATTAATCAAATCGATTGATAGTGTCTATACCAATGGCATTAACATCACTACAATGAAAATATCAATATATTACTAAAACCAAACATTTTAATTCACGTATCTTGTTCTATTTTAATAGAAATGTCAGTTTTGACGGTGTCAAGAAAAACCTCACTTAATCTCTATTAATACAGCACCTGAGTATATGTAACACGTACACAAATTCACGTACATTCATTTGGTAAATGTCAACACTAATAAATTGAAAGCAGATATCTAGCTTTGCGGGGTAATTCAATACTGCGGTTTGGTCTCAGTGCGCCGCACCGCGCTCCTAATACACACTTAACTGTCGTTCGTCCTTTATGCTATTGTGCTTGTGCGTTGGCATTACATAATCATATGAGTCTAGGTTATGGTTAATTATTGATTAGCTGACGCAGATATGATGTGCGGTAGGTTAAACGGTTATTATCAAGTCAAGCGATTAGATTAGAATGAGATTGAAACTATTGAAAGTGGCAGTTTTGCAATACAAGTACGTCAAAGTTTATATGACTATTAGTCCGCAAGCTCACTCCCGATATGCCTACGTCTCATGACATCACGATAAAATGTCTTTATAAAACCTTTACCTGTAAAATCGTGGGCTCTTTCTTGGTTATAAGGTGTTAGAGCGTGCTCTAACACATTTTTTACAGGCATTCTTAAAACTTTAATACTTGGATGGAACCGATATAAGAATGATATACAGGTTATTTTAACGCTAGTGTGCTAGTTGGGTATTCTAACTCTATGAACTCGCACTAAACACTAGTGAGTGTATACAGGCTATAAGACGATGACATATTAGATCCAAGGACGTCCTTGCCCTTATCACGTCGTGACATATCACTCCACATGTAATGACGTGTAATGACACATGGAGTGATCCGCGGTGACAGCGTGGTAATGACAATGACCGAATTGTCTTGTATGAACATGAACATAGGGTAAGTGGAACGCTTATTGATTATCGATGCAAGATAAATATTTCAAAGTGACTATTATTCTTACAAATTATCGTAACTTCTGATAGGAACATACTTTTTCGGGTCACTGCCTTTGATATCAACATCTATTTAAAAAAGAGCTAAGTCAGTACTTATGAGTATTACGAATAACAAGAAAATAACATTGCATACCTATTACAATATTTTAGCGCTTATGCAGGCATTAAGTTCTATAGGGAGCCGGAAAGACTAACTGGTAAACATTAAATATGGCGCCGGCAACTGTCATCACATAGAGAACTGTCAAACTTCCTCTACAATCATAGTTAACATTATGTAACTACGATTGCCGACGGTTTGAAACGAGCCTTAGAAACAGTACCATAAGATCATAATTATGATGCCACAAGTGCTAGCCATTTTTTGTTTAAATGTGACTACGTAACATACTTTTTCCACACTAATGAAGGTAACACACACAATCACCCCCTGCAGAACATTGTCATCCCGCTGCCAAGTGTCATTGACACCGATGCAGGCGCAATCCAGTTGAATAAACACCGTGTATGGTGTTGATAAGGTGCATATTAGCTTGAGTAACGCAATCAGTTGGCGCAGTGTGGTATGTGTAGTGCTAAAGAATTAACGCGAATATGTTTCGTGTTAACGGGGTAAAGGAATATGTTAGAAAATCTCACATACGCTGAAATATATAATGTCACGTGCATACATGTCATCAGTTAGGAACATAGGTTATACCTACACGGAGAGTTACCTTGTCCCGTACAAGGTAACTTTCGAAAATATTCGATAGGTCGAAAACTTTTGATAATAGGTTTTTACAATAACGAATCAGCATTTCAAGAAAGTGAACTATGATATTCTGAAAGAATGGGTTTTGTTTTTATTCCCGAAAGAAGTTGTATGTATATTTATTGTATCATCGCAAATGTTAAAACTCGGTTCGACCAAACAACTAATATGAAGCCAAGTAGAAGCGGAAGACCAGAAAAGTGGACCCCATCTTAAAATGTGACAAACGCAGGATAATTATGATTATGACTAGAGTTAGGATTCTGGTGGCATTTTTAGCACAAGTAGTGCAGTGGAGTCGCCATTGTATTTTTTTTTATTTGAATAATTGAATAACTGAATGATAAAAAAAAATTAAATATGCGTTATTTTCAAAGGTCGCTGAACAAATGTTAGTGAATATAAGGAATACAACTTACATTCTAATTTTTCGCCCCGGTTGTGGGCCACATGCTGTATTAGAAAAACTACTCAAAAAGTTTTTACCGTTGTCGAGGTAATCTAAATTATCAGTAGTATACTGAAACTTAATCCAACGGAAAATTGAGATTGTAAATAGAGACAAAATTACACATTTTAACAAAACATGTGTTATGTTTTAATTTAATGAATCAATTTACTTGTACGTAACTAATAAATTTTATTATGCATTATTGATTTATCATTTATCAATCATTTATTCATTCATTCATTCAATCAAAAAAAATATAACAAGGACTCCATTGCTCTTTGTTCACCCAATGCCACCAAAATTCCTAACTCTAATTATGACCTAACTCAACTTATAGAGTAGGTAGGTAACGGTTGCCAAAAATTGTAACGAAAGCTAGAACTACAGTAGCTATAGACAGAATAGGAACGGCACAGTCTGCCAAAACAAAAGACGAAAACCAAATACTAATTTCAAAAGTTCGGAAAAAATGCAAATGCATGCATAGACACATCAAACTTAAAAGACAACGTCTCTCGAAGTCACAATATTTTGATCTTTACGACAACGCAATAAAGCTCGAAATGACGTAACAGATCCCGCCTACATTCCAACCTAGATTCAGCGAATGTCAAAACCCTTAAAAAGGAAACGTGACACTTTAACGAACTATTGTGTGTAACAGATGTTATTACATATTCCTGGGACATGCCAAAATGGATCATGTTTCCAGCACTCAAGGTGCAAATCCAATTAGCAGCGAGCGTCAGTCCTTTCGGCTTAGCTGTCTTTACATATTCGCGTTAGTTAGAAAATAGATTCTAAGGCATTGCGCTATGGTTGTTTTTAGAATAGAGTAGCTATTCATTGTGGTCAGGAGAAGACAATGAACATTGTGCCTGTAGACTTGAACTTCATATGACAAGTGACGGTCAAGTTGATTTTGTTTGTAATTGTTTTCCCAAATAGGAGTACGAGTATACTGTGTCAGGTCGAGACGGTTTGTAACAAAGCATGCCTAGCCTATTATATCCAAATTGTTAAAGATTTTAAATAACTTTTCAGTTTTCTGTGCCTGACGACGGATATTTTGGTCATTACATTTCCGCTAGTATAACCTCAGTCAGAGTTGGTACTAATGTAATATGGACTTAACATGATCTTATTCAAGATTTGTCGCGCTTTCATATAAATAGGACTTATTAAGATTAATCTGATAAAATCACGGAAAATCTTGAACACAGTAGATAAGATAAACGTCCTAGCACTCGACACTGAACCAATTACTGACACCTTTAATTACTGAAATTAAAAGTGTCAAACATTAGGACGTTGTCTTGTCTGACGTCTATTGTTATTGTTATCAAGAGTCCTCCCTACTAATCGACTTGATGACTAGTCTAAAGTATCATGTAAACTTTTATCGTTAATAGCACTACTAACCCTCATGAGTACAGTTAAGGTCATCCATTCATAAAGGTTCACTGAAGGTTCGCAAAGGCCACTCAGTGCTTATTTAAATTATCAAGCGGCAACATACACTTTATATACATATATTATAGAGGAATACGTGCAATACATGGGCGCAAATAACGCAATTAATAAAGACAAAGCGCTGTGTTTATGGACTAGCGCGGCGATTGGCGGCGCGGGACCCGCATTGGAACACGCGTTAACACAGCCGTGAGCGGTATCAAACTCTCCTGACAGCTCGCGTCTCGCGCCGTCGAACGCTCTGCTAACACTATAACTAAACAAGACAAACCTGGTATAGGTTCACTTCAAACTACTAAATTTCATCTAGGTTGTCTCGTCTTTCAGACTCAATAAGAATCCCCGTTAAACAAATACGAAGAACTAGAACTTCGACGTAAAATCGTACAGACTGAATGCGAGACTAAATAAAATCTAGTAAAAATACACGTCTAAACAAAGAGATCCAGGTATTGTTAGTAGGTCGCGGAGCATCGAACCCAAAGCTTCACAATGCACCGACCAAGCCTCGGGCTAGCCAGTTAAGTCTGACCTACGATTGCTAATAGTTGTTTTAAATCTAAGGGTCAGCGTTTACAATGAAACGGTGACGTGATTCGTGAATCAAATGGCTTGCGATTCCGCCGGCGTCTCGACTGTTACGTAACGCTGCAGACTGGCTTAGTTGAGATGGATGTAACTGTACGTATCTATCAGTGGGTAACTATTGATAGCAATCACGTCGCAAAAGGCCTCCGAGAAGTTAGACCGATGAACTGAAGGACGATCACGTATTATTTCGAACGTACGTTGGGACAACTCAACTGTCATTTTCCCATACATATAGTGACATTAACAATCGATCAGCTGGTGTAATCCGCTGCTAAATATTGTGGTGACATTGGTTAGGCTCGGTTGTTTACCGTCGGTAACCTAAAATACGTCCGTTAAAATATATCATCATCATCATATCATACGAAAGACGTCCACTCCTGGGCATAGGCCTCCCCCAAAGAGTGCCACAATGACCGGTCCTGCGCCACCCGCATCCAGCGGATTCCCGCGACCAGGTCATCAGCCCATCTTGTGCGGGCCTACCCACACTGCGCCTTCGGGTACGAGGTCGCCACTCGAGAACCTTTCCAAAGCCATCAGTTCTACGTGCAATGTGGGTGCCCACTGCTAAAATATATCGATGGCAAAAAGCGAGAACGTAGTAACCGCCAAAATGCAAACTTTACACCAGAGCCAAAAAACTTTTCGATTTCGAGAAAAAAAATCATAACTCTTTCATTTATGAACGAAAATGCTTGATATTTGGATCTAATTCATAACTTATGGTTTTCTTTCAACTGGCATATTTAATATTTAACAAAAAAGACTGGTTTACGACTTAGTGGCGGTTACGACAGTTGAACTCTTTTTTTCGTTACGCGAAAACGCTGTAAACGCCAGAAGTAAATGTACTAAAATGGTGAAACGAGTATTATTTCCATAAAGCATAAATGCTGTAACCAGATGCATATTTATTTTAAGATTCAATAATTTTGACGTAAATGTCATTACGTTCTTTATAGGACTAACTGAAATGTGGTAAGTGTCCACCAGCAAAAAGAAACTGTGAAAATAAAACGACTTAAGTATCAATCAACTTTTATCAACATACTTTTTTAAAATGTTTCCAAATTTTAAATGCAGGTTTCTTACAAATTAAAAGCTCAGAAGCAACAATTACCGTCTACTCCTTTGTCTCTGTGTGTCTTTTGTGTAGTGAATAAATGTCTTCTTTTCTTTTTTCTTTTTTTAACATATCAAATACTATCTAGTCTCAATTTCTCTGTATAAAAACATTACGAAAGTTACTTAAAACCTCCGTTGCTTATAACATTTCAAAAGGTTAATAAAATCTCTCATATTATAAAATCACAACCTTGTACTAATCGTGCTAAAAACAAACATAAATATTCTTAGGATTAATCAGACTATAATATTGTTATCCGCTAAAACTAAATATTATAGGTAATGAGGTTTAATATTCCCGTGAAAACTTTAAAACTCTCTACATTTTATCTTCAGTTTTGGCATTAAATTGTCTTTTAAGTAACTTTTATCGATATAAAACTCACTACCTATTAAACCCACTAACTATAAAAGATGTTTTGAATGTAAGTATTACTTATTATATAAGTTTTCAACATAATTCTTAAATAATTGTTTGAACACAACTATCACCTCAATTATAAAAATATTTCTTTGAACTAATCTCACTGAACCATTAATATTTAACTTAAATAACTAGACGTTATATTACTATGGTACCGTACAAATTAAAATTGTTATTATTTATTTAAATAAAAACTCGGAGTCATTTTTCTTAGGCAGGATATCAATTGATATTAACACTTCTTCACGGACACACAGAGTACACAGACTACGCACACCGACTCGCTCCGGCGATCGCCGATAGACTAAATCACAGGTCGTATTCACGAGCCACATCGCCGCGAGCGCACATTTTTATTGCTGTATCTTCAAGCACTACCCACTTCACGTTGTGTTTCAAATGTCGTTACTGTAGCTTGCTGTTAAATCATTTTCGAATGAAATGTAGTAAGCGTCAATCATAGATAATTTATTTTAGGATAATTGCAGTAAGCTTGGTTCGTAATTTTTTCACTACATGCATAAATGCTGTAACCGCCACGGAACAAAATTTCGGCAACGCTGTAACCGGCACACCCTTTGATTTATGAAAAAACAAAATTAGCGTAAATGTACTCGTTTAGAAAATTGCTACTATTTGGGTGTTTACAGCAATTAGATGTGGGCATCGTCAAAAAAATACATTCGTTTTGCAACGTAGTCCAGTTTTTTCTAAGCGTCGTAGAGCCATGGGACCCAGACCAGTCGATGCAGAAAAATTCGCTGATTCCGAATATGCAAAAAAAATTTTTTTGACCAAGTGGCGGTTACTACGTTCTCGCTTTTTGCCATCGATATATGGTTGAGGTTATTTAACATGACCAACTTTTTATAAAACTGTAATTGGAATTTTCTACCTTGGACGATAACGTTGGAGTTTTTTGAATGGATTACTTGATGCAATTCGGTCAAATCAATTAATCTCAACTATATAGGAAGTTTGACAGTGTTCTATGTATGGCATGACGGCTGCCGGCGCCATATTTAACGTTTACCGGCCGGTAAAGAGTGGTCGATGCAACCCGCCCTTATAGTGGCACGTGTAATAGTGAAAAAGCTATAATTTAAAAACATAGTGCGTCCCGGTAGTGCTCAAACGATCCCAGGGTCCGCTTTGGCACCTAATCCCAAGATTTTGGCGTAGGCACTAGTTTTACGAAAGCGTTGCCTTCTGACCTTCTAGCCCTGAGGGAAAACTAAACCTTATTGGGATTAGAGTGGGATTCACCGAAATGCCACTGTTAAATATCGAATGATATTTCGTATAGGTTTTAGGTGTAGGTTTTTTTTTTACCCAGTTCTAAGAGCCGGAGTTTGAACCCGCGACCTCCATCTGATTGAAAAACGCTTGCCGCTCGTTTACAGTGGCTTCGGCTAAAAAAAAACACTGTCCAACACTGCAAATATCCTCCCATCCTATCCGAATGCAAACACAAATGCATCAAACGCGGCGCGCCTACTAATCAGAACAATTACCACTTACCTCGTCCAGGCAGGACGTAACATGCGCTTGTTGCATTATTCATCTCTCATGTGTGAGTGTGAATGAAACGCAAAAGTCTAATGCCGTGTGTAAATCACTGTGCCCTTCAATTACACATTCGAAAATGTTACCAATATTAGTCAATGATTGTGTTCACCAAAAGCAGCAAACGGTGGCAGAAACAACCAGATTCTAGACTTCCACCCCTCTCCTTGCGAGAGCTGTAAGTCCACCTTATGGGTTTGCTAACACTAAATTGGATAGAGCCCCGCAGTGCGGGACTCTAATATTTGGTTGGCGCTCTTTGCAATGCTCGTTATTCACATTTCATTGTGGACACTGACCTGAGATGACTGATATTTCATTGTGTAACCTACAATTAATGTCACAGAATATTTAAATATATACGCTTTATTAAAGCTTAAACTATGATATCAATCAATCAATCAATGTCATTTATTTCAGGCTTTTGGACCCATATGTGTTAGTTACAATAAAATTATAAACTTAAATTAAGTGTTAGTAACAAAATAAATAATTAAATACTACTCTTACGTGAAATACCTACTCGTATTTAGGTATCTATTTTGTATCGAGGACTTACACTTAAATTGGATAGCATAGAAAACGCGCCATTGAATATCAGACACAATAGCGAGAATCTAGACTACTTTTAAAATAGATATAAAAGAGAATTCTACTAGTTCGCTACCATCTCAATAACTCTGAGCAGAACTTCGTACGTTCATTAGAAACTAATCAATAGAGAGGACCAAGTTCCAGAGGACAGTCCTCTTTCTTTAAAATTCCCACTATTCGAGTAAGAAATGTCTCCCGTTCCGTTCGACATTTTAATTATTGTAATGGATGCCGAGGAACGGATATTAATTTATGAAATTGCAATTATACCAAATAAGTTTAATTTAAAATTACTGTAAACATTGTAAGTAAGGGAAACGTCCCTGTCATCGACGGTGTACTGGTGTATGACATGGGCACTTTATGTCAAAGCAATATGGGTTAAATTCGAACTAAGATATACGAGTATGTAAATATAGTGTAGGCCCCATAGGTTAAGTTAGTTTTAGTAATTTTAGTAGTTATTTTTTTTTGTTATTTATTGTATACTATTTTTATCTTAATAAATATTTTTTCTGACATGCTTAAAAAAAAAAGAGAATTCGAATTTAGGCCATGTCACTTTGACATAAAGTATCGATGTCATACACTAGCACACCGTGCGGCGAATAGGACGTTTACCTTAATTAAAAACAAGTTTGAAACGTCAATCTGTAATGCTTTTGCTTGTGTTATGTTCGTCGTGATAGGTATACGATTATTTAATCAAAAAGAGTATTTCTATTCGTGTTTGCAAGATGGGGGGACATACTATACCTTTCTCAAAATACAGCTCGTCAGTTAGAAAATCAATTACCATACCGAAAATACATTCCAATTTCCCATCTAACAACTCGGTCGAATTTAAAACGAAACAAAAGACCGCCGCAACAATGGCCGACCCATTATTTTCGTCATAAAAAATGTCTTCGCGAATCTTCGTCAAACGAGAACGGTGAATTTATAAAGATATCGGTTGAAAGGTCTGGGAATTAATTAAATTGAGCGTTCCTATTGTTATCACTGGTCGGAGGTTTAGGAGGAGATAAAAAGGTTCTGTGATCCAGTCGTTACCCCTTGCTGATAACGTTCCGTTGATTATTATTCGGCTTTACGGCCAGTTGGGTAAACGGTTGCTCTTAATTTATGTGTCGGTCGATCGCTCGTTAAACAACGGGTTAACAGTTAAGAGATTCGTCCCAACATTATATTTTTATCCCTGAATAACAACTGTCGTTGTTATTCGAGGGTCACCAGCGTTAATATCTGCCACATTAAAGCAGGCATAGATAGCTGATATAACTAACTCTATTTTCTCAAAAATGTTCAGCAATCTTGACTTCATGTTAAAAAATCAGGATGTGCATAGTTTATAGTTAGTCAAAAATTTAAAAAATTAAAACCTTGCCGGCCCGATTTTGCTCGACAACAATGTTGCATACAAATTCTCTTATTTGTACCTACAAACTTCTAAAAACTTAAAACTACTGTATAAAAAAAAAGGCATAGGTCCTAAACAGCCAAAACGGAAGATTTGTAGCTACATATTATCGCGACTTTTTAGTTGTCTCAAATAACTTATGGCGTTTTCGGAAGAAAATACACTTCCAATTTTTATTATTAAAAAAATTAAAAAGGTGGCTATGCAAAAATTATTCAGTTTATATCTAGTTGTTTTTTCGGAAAATATTGATTGTTATTTTGTTTTCTTGCACCATTTTTGAGAAAAGCACTATATTTGTCTCAGCCGGAAGGCCAATTGCTGGCTTCGTATTAAATTAAACGGACTTGCAAGGTCGTCAGTTTAAAATTAATACTCAGCCAGCAATTGGCTACTTCCCTTGCTTCGACAATAATGTACTATTCTAGGGCCGTAAAGCTAAGAACCTGTCAGATATCATTGCCGGCTTTGATATTGATACTGGTGACCGTGACTGGTCTATCGTTAGAGTACGTATTAACTGTTTTTTTTCCGCTATATGTCACTGTTAAATGTTCCCTCTAGATATCAACAGCGGCGTGTCAGTATCTAAAAGTTGCTTAATGACGATGTGTGTCTGTGTGTGTTGGTTTTTGCTATTTTGACTCACTTCTACAATGTACTTAATTACTTCCCTGTACAAACATTTTAGGGGGTATAAAACAAGTAAACTGCCAGCTTACCTGAATAAATAACTCTGCCTTTGGAACTAAACTCAACTCGCCCAACTACCATTAAAAGGCATCATTAAAACTCCTACCAATTTCAGCCACATTTCCAAAGCTACCTGAGTATTATTTTGCTGCAGTCACAGCTAATGCAAACTCTATAAGTAGGTACGTAGGAAGTTTCCTCCAGTTTGGTAAACATTAATTGCGTTACAACTTACTCAGTGGCGTTACTTAACTTGGTATTTATTGTATGCCCGGGTGATCTTAAAACTGTTCTTGAAGTTATATTTTACTTCCCACTGAAATTGCTGTTAGAAAATGTATTAAATATTATATTCTACAAGTTATTTTCGCAGTAATAATGTAAAGTTCACACCGTTTTATTTCGAAAGAACTCGGTTAATGAATTCTAAAACACCCACCACTACTCTAATACACTAACTTGTAGTTATTTTGATTTATTTATTGTTATTTATTTATTATAATATTGTACGGTCAACGTCAAAGATACGAGTATGTTTACACTTCCTCATATTTCATTGTTATAAAAAGGCAAAAAACGTACCTACTTATTCATATCTTGATTCTTGATGTCCACTGGATACTTAAAACATATAATATATGCAGTACTCGGGATAAAAACTATCCTATATTTTAATCCAGGCTATAAACTATCTTTGTGCAAAATTTCATCCAAATCGGTTGAGCCGTTTAAGCGTGATTGAGTAACAAACATCCACCCGACAGCGACCGTTTCACTGCCGCGAAGACACACACAATGTGTCAATTGTATTGTATGTCTACTCCCTTTATATCTGTGTGTCTTTTGTGTAGTGAATAAATGTCTTCTTTCTTTCTTTCTTTCTTTCTTTCAAACATCTAAACATCAAAATTCACGCATTTATAATATTAGTAGGATGAATAGACCTGCAACGCGGGTGATATTTTGACCTTTTTTGAAGTTTCAAAAATTCTACAGTTATGTTTTATTATGCACGTGGTTAATGTAGACTGTACCTACTTATTAATCTGATCATTTGTTTTGTGTACCTCATAATTCATCGCTGCAGGTATGGAGTAGTTGCACACTGAAAACTAAAAAAAAAACTTCGAATAGGTAGTTATGCATATGCCTTCTTGTGTTTGTGTGTAACTATTGTAACTAAGACATAATGTTAATGACTTGACATTGCATTGCATAATTGCTTATGTAATAGGTATGGTGGGTGAGCCTGGGGGCGATGACCTCGCCTACCTACGTTACAAGTCGTCCTTTGGCTTATTATTTATCACTGGTTGCCACGGGTGACCCCACGCCTTTGCAAATGTGGGATAATGTACTTGTGTACCCTTTACACTGCGAATAAGATTCTAATGCCTCCAAAATACTAAATTAATTTACATTCACTTATAAGGCAGCGACTATATCTTGAGAATGTAGTACCTATTAATAAACTTTGTGGCATAACTCTATGCGAAGTTCAAAAAAGGGCTTATAGTGGTTATCTATATTAATATTATAAACAGGTAATGTTTGTAAGTTGAGGTAATCCCAGAACTATTCATCCAATTTAAAAATTCTTTCATAAGTATTATAGAATGGACCTACAGGATGGCCATTGGGTATACATATTTTGTCCCGCAGGTTTGTCTGCGTTCTTTGCAATCGGCAGGCAAACCCACGCGGGCAGCCAGTCGATACTAATATTGTAAAAAACGGCCAAGTGCGAGTCGGACTCGCGCACGAAGGGTTCCGTACCATTTATCTATAAAAACGGCAAAAAAATCATGTCTGTTGTATGGGAGCCCCAGTCCGACTCGCACTTGGCCAATTTTTTAGTATTTGTCGTTATAGCGGCAACAGAAATACATAATCTGTGAAAATTTCAACTCTCTAGCTATCACGGTTCTTGAGATACAGCCTGGTGAAGTCTTAGTAATAGGGTCCCGTTTTTACCCGTTGGGTACGGAACGCTAAAAAGGATAAGTGTGAGATTGTAGGTCTGTAAGGGCCTTTGCACACTACATGTTTACAGTAGCAGATGGTAGTAGAGGAACGAGCGTCGACGGCGCGTGAAAAAAACGCGGTCTGCGTATAGGCCCTAAGTTTGTGATTTTGTATGTATCTCCGGAGCCTCTTATCCGATTTCAAAAATTCTTCCACCAGTGTATAGAATGCCTTTCAGGATAGACATAGGCTATATTTTACCCTCCATCTCTGCCTGGTTTCTCTGTAACATGCGGGCGGAGCCGCGCAGACAGCTAGTTTTCTCAAAAGCCTGCAAGTGACTTGCCTTTGAGCCCGTTTCTGCCTCGTCAACCAAAGGGCACGCACTCGAGCATAAACACGAACATTATACATGAGATGTATGTTACAAAGTGGACCTTGTTATACGGTACACTTGTCCCCGATATTGGCGACCAAAAACGTTACACGCATGAAGCTATGTAAGGTATTGGGGCTTAGGGCGGAAAGTAGAATTCTCAGGTACCTAATACTTTCAAAAAAGAAGGTGGTTAAATTTGTCCACATTTGTTAATGTTGTTACATCAAAACTGTGTATAGTTTTAATGAACGCGATTGGTACATGAAGAGTCATGATTAATTGGATAATTTTTGTAAATAATATTTTTATTTATTGACATTATAATTTGATGCTGTTAGAACCTTAATTTTTAATAGAATTTTAAAAACCTTTCACAATATTTCATAGTCTTAAGCAAATCTGGCCAGTTTTTGAAAAAGGTGTCCAAGTTATTCCGCACTCTTGGGGCAAAAGAACAATACTCCACATAATAACTGCCTAGAGAAGCAATAAACTCTAGAATATCAAAGAAACCCAACTGCAGCATTTAAATTCCCGATATGCCTTTGATAGACGTTTTCTACATTTCAATTCTACACAGAACGTAAACAAAGCGAATTCAATTCCCCGGAATGCTGGCTCGAAATCTAAACAAAGCCTTTATAAAAGTCGTCTTTGAAATAACAAAGTAACCTTCTTGGGTACTACAGCGCCTAAGAAACTCTTAGGTAGTTGATTCCTTTCGGTTCCAGGGAGCAATGCAGGTGCATCTTGTTAGGTTGAGTCTGACAGACGGATCCAATTTATTGCTTGACGTATGCTCTAATTTGTTGGCTCTAATGAAACCTGCTTCAGATGTTTTATACTAAACGTATGTTTACCATTTATTGGACAAAAAACGAAAGTTATCGCGGACATACCACTTATTCTATTTTCTTAACAGTTAAAGCTTACAAGATCAAATAATTGAAACAATTACTCGCTGAAATTCCATCATATAATTTTATGTTAATTTTTAGATTTTTAGCATAAACATTTTCATTTCAATTTTGAACGCACAAAAAAGTCATGTCAGTAAACAACATAACTACCACAACACAATTGATAGACTATTAGAGTTTCAAAATAAAAATATTATATTAAATTTCTACGGCTGACAAGAAATTTATTGTATTGTATTGTATTGTATTTTTTATTGGTAAATATTGTCATTTACAAGTCATTTAAGGTGTGATGTGTTTAAGAAAATATTAACTGCATATGGTGAAGAATACTGTTACGTTATATATTCAGAAGTGGGTCAAATGAGATCAAAAGTCAATGTAATGTAAAAACTGTGTAGCCACTTAACAGGCAGTTAAGCTGCTGTTTATGTTTATATCAATGTAAATATTTTCAAACTACTTGCTGCAGCACCAGCACATTTGCTATAATACACAATGTACAAATCCTGTACAGAGTTTAAAACATGTGATTTTCCGAAAGTAAAATATCTCACGACAAAATTTCATTTTAATCCACGCGGAAATTTCAATGCCTACGGGGACTAAGCGCTGCCAAATTAAAAGCCTTTACGTACCAGCCGAGTAACATACATAACACTGGCAACCGGCGAACGAGCAAATTCCCAGAAAAAAAAAACACCGAAAAACACAAACAAAACACACTCACACGCACTAGAATCCGCACATTAATTAAAATATGGCTTTTGAAAATTTCAAAAGGGGGAAAAGTCGAATTTTTCGTAGCGCATAAGAAAATCGTGTAGCACAGACGACTACGCGGGTCGCGGCCGCGGCACAGACTGGTTGCTATAGTGCCCGCCTACGGGCTACGCGCTACGTAGCTACGCTCGTAGCTCCGTTGGACGTGTGAAGTACGTTGGAAATAGATGATTTCGCGTCGCTCTGGACGTAGTAGCTGTGCAAATATTACGAAACGTTTGCTTTTAAGTATAGTTCAACGGTTCAAACTCGTTTAGTGCACAAACTTTTGCTTGAATACGTCGTTTGGTCGCATGATTTGTCATAATTAATTTTGTGAGTAAGCTTTTCTGAATTGTTGATACAAACCTAAGCCACTCCTCAGCAGTGGGAAATATAGGCTGGAACTTATAAAGTTAATGATAAATCCTAACCAACGCTCCGGAAACGGAAAATATTACTATTTCAGAGTTAAAATGAAATCGGTTAAATTAACCATGCCTACAAAGACATCAAGGTTGTTAAAAACAAACAATGAAGGTGTACTTAGTTGAATCAAAGCCATCAGTCAGACTGACACGTGCTAAATCATATGAACACAAAATATCTTTGTCTAAGAAGCGTCTTGAATAAATATAATTTTCTTTCTTTCTTCCTTTCTTTCAACACCTGAATTATGACCTGAAACTGATTTACAGACCCGCCGAATCTAGCACTTTACTTTCCGTCCTAAATCTAGCGACTCGATAACGCCAGACTGTTCGCAGAAAACACGAAATCACTAGGACTTCAATGTTTGCTCAGTAAATGCTTAACGGCTCCTAACCTGCGACTACGCCCGTGAGGATTTTACAATTTTTCATCCTAGCTTTCATCCGTCGCCTTGCTCCCTTGGGAATTAATTTCCAGGACATTCTATATTAATTCTCCTCTTTATCCTGATAATATATAGTTTCCAATCATACTTTAATCTTCGGGCAATAATAGATATCTGGGGGCTCGATAGTGCCTCCGCCAAGACGAGCCAAACGGAGGCAAGGGCAGGCACTAGCTACCTTTTCGTGAAGCGTTTCGTCGTCTTTTTGAACCTTATGTTTGGATTACACCACCAAATAAACAAAATTCTCGGCATATAATGACAATATTATTTGTCTCTCCCCTAACCCTGATTGTATTTTTGGCTGACTGTTTATGTATCATTATATTTGTGTTTGTGTTATTTGTATATATGTATGATTGTGTGTGTATGTTTATATATAGAGGTATTTATGTACGTTTATTTTTATAATTTCTTGATTTTTGATTGATAATAATCTCTGCACCACCTACTGCATAATCTAGTTTTATCTCTTTCTCCGATACCCAAAGGTTGTCTGGAAGAGATCGCTCTTCAGCGATAAGACCGCCTGTTGTCTACCTCTACCTACATGTTATTGTATTGTTTCTCTATGTAACTGCTTTGTTTGTGTGAGGTGTGCAATAAAGAGTATTTGTATTGTATTGTATTGTAATAGTGGATTTATTAAACATAATATAAAATTTCAATTGTATAGCTCTTATACTTTAGATTTTATTGATATCTAAAAAACGCCGAATTCGTCACTCAAGTCATTCACGTTGATCATCAAAACCCTTAGAGTTCTTCCTGAAGTCCTAGAGAGCTGATTTGTCATGTAACTTAGTAGTAGTGCACAAACAATAAAAAAATCCCAAAAATTTGAACGTTTACCCCCCAGCCCTTACACTAGGGGATGGAATTGTGTATGAGAATCCGCAAATTTTGATGCTAGAGGTCTGAAAATTGAAATAGGGGCTCCTTGTTATAAATAATAAATAAATATTTGAGGATTTTTAGTAAATCATCCCCCACCCTTTAAATTAGGGGATGGAATTTTGTATGGGTTTTCCCATACACATCTTTAGAAATTACCTTATACAAAAAAATACAAAAATATTAATTTACCTAAACAGCAAAACAATAGATACATTATCAGTGGCCCTCACGCTAGGTCCAGCCTGTGTCGTGAGGACCGATTATAATAAGGAATGAGGTCCCACTAACTCCCCAAGACTCCCGTAGCTTTCAGCGTTAAAAATATATCAGATCGCGAGTAGTGCCAAGCTTCCTACCCTACATGGCTTAACTCTACCAGCCACGCTCTACAAATTCTATATCTTGGCTAAAAAGTATAAACCCGTCGCTTATTAATATCATCATAAATTCATACCGTATACACGCGCGACAGTCTATGCGGCGACCGGTATGTGCCCAACAAAGCTATACTTCTTAGCCAAAATGTAGAATTTGTAGAGCGTGGCTGGTAGAGTTAAGCCGTGTGGAGTAGGGAGCTTGGCGCTACTTACGATCTGATATATTTTTGACGCTGAAAGCTATGTGAACTAGGGAGCCTTGGCAATCAATTTACATGTAATGTTTTAGTGGGTACTTACTATTTACTTGTAGAGGCCTTTTAGGTACTATGTATGAAGCGCTCAAAAGCGTTAGTTCATTTTTAAGATTTATACAAACTAATATGATCATCATTATGAAAATCCACTTGTGCATGGTAGGAAATGAAAGTCCATGAGCTCTGGCTATGCCTCCAGGAAAAAGACGTGAATATTTATGTCTGTGTGTATTTGTATTTGGCACACCGGGGACATCACTATATGCATTGTACAGTCAGCATCATATAGTTAGTAGCAGCCGAAGTTTTTTTATTTTTTATTTATCTATTGCACTCATGATTACACAGTTATACAGTATAATGCACGGACCCTTAGGGGTGTTGCAAAAATTTAAAAATGAAATTAGTGAAAATTACATACCTATCAATTAATAACTTACATTTACAATTAATAGCATGGAATATAGGTACAATAAGACTGTATTTATAATTATATTAATAAAGAACAACAAGTTATGTCAAAGGTACTTTTTTGTCCTCAATATTATAAAAACAACCATTCAGTAAAAACATTTTGAGAGACGACGACGTGAAGACGTGGGGCTCTCGTATAACTTTCAACTCACTTGGTAACCTCTTGTATAAGCTTACTGCCTGATAAAGTATGGAGTGTTTAGCCACTTGCAATTTTGGACAAAAACTGTTGCTAATGTTCTTTTTTCGTGTTTCTAAACTATCTTGCCTTTCCTCCTCTGTTTCATGTAGATTTTTAACAAAAGACGTTAGTAGTACATGAATATATAAGCAAGGAAGTGTAAGGATTTTATATTCAGAAAAATATTCTCTACGTGAAACCCATTGCGGAATGCGTGCCATTGTTCTAATGGCTCGTTTCTGCATTCGTTTTGCAGAAATGAGCTCTGTTTATATTGTATTTAAAACTATTTCCCCAGAAACTAATACTGTATCTTAATTCGGATTCTACTAAAGCGTGATAAACCATTTTTAGATGGACCTCATTTCTTAAACTTCGAATAGCGTAGCAAGCGGAACATATGCTATTTTCAATATCTTGCAAGTAACCAAATATATCGTTTCACCTCCTTACTCTTACAGTAAGAAAGACGTGTTGCGATATATTTGGCTTTTGCTTTGGCTGCTACTAACTATATGATGCTGACTGTACGTTGTATACACCCTATTAGTGATGTGATTTGTTGTTAAGACTATCACGGAACTAGATACATGGACACACACTTATAGGTACTTAGGTAGGTATATTTAGTACGCAATATGTCATAGTTAATACCGACATCAGTAGAGCAATCACTCGCGTCGATGCGCCGTTGACAAATTGCTCCTGCATAAATCATACTGGATAATAAACCTGTGGTCTTTGGCGGGGTAAGATTAGAAGTTTGGTAAATTACGGGATAAAGGAAAAATAGGACGTGATTAAGACGACCTAATTATACGGAGTATCCTTGGCATCTGGATAAAGGTGAATCAACTTAATTAAATAAACTCGATTGACCTAGTTTACAGTTGTTTTAGACGCTGAGACTGTAATACTGCATGTAAATTAAATATACTTTATGAAATATTATTACATGGATTACCTACTTATTTCAATGCACGTATAATTTTAAGTTAATTAGTTACTTAAGTTTTCAAGTATTAGTTATATATGCTAAGTTCCCGTTGTGCTACTGTTTTACACATATTTTTTTTTCAAACTTATTTCATTAATTATTAATTTATTTTTTATGTAATAGTATGCTGGGTTGCGTTCCGTGGGCCACTTACGGTGCTGTCTGAAAATCAGCGCTATGGATGTCTGTCTGACACCTGAGCACAATGCTGAGACAGCGACCGTTTCACTGCCGCGAAGACACACTGTGTCAATTGTATTGTATGTCTACTCCCTTTATCTCTGTGTGTCTTTTGTGTAGTGAATAAATATCTTCTTTCTTTCTTTTTCTTTTCCTTTGATATGCATGATTTTAATTTATTGAATTGTTTGCCAATTCGTATTATATCTCTTTGCCTGATATACCTGATCCTGAGATACAGGATAATCCTAGTTCAGGCGCTTTTAAGGAATTCACTTAACATGTAACAGGGCAAGCACAATGTGCAATTAGCAATAAGGTTTTTTTCAATAAATTATTCTTATTTTCCTCGATCCGTTTTTTAAAAATTGTGATACAAATGGACTTCTAGCATACCTAGAACATAGCCCATGAAATTTATGATGAAAAATGTTCAATAAAATGTATCACGACTACGAAAACCTGACTGAATTTTTTTTTCAGTAGTTTTCCTTAAAAAAAAAAAAAAAAAGGTAGCCTATGTCACCCGGATCATAACTTCGAATTGAGCTCATTCATTAAAATCGGTTCAATATCTTAATCGCTACGGTGGAAAACACGTAAATCCAAACATAGACTGCTGAAGTCATATAGTGCATGTTGTTACGGGAAAATATTCACTTTCAGATACCAGCGCCATGTATGTTGTTGGCATTTCTCCTGGACCCCAAAACTGCAAGGAGACAGTCTCTGAGTCGGTCTCCCCAGTAATGACGTCATCAAACGTTGACTAGATTATTTGAGTTGGCCGAATTGCGTCAAAGTAGTCCATTCAAAAAGCAACTCATCCGTCCAGTGTAGAAGATTCCAATTCCAATAACAGTTTTATAAAATGTCGGCCACATTAAACAATCTCAACCATACTTGGGTCAATAGGGGCCTATTGAAATATCGACATTCTAGTGTGCTGTGAATACAATAGATTACCTACAATGGGTAAAACGTATAGTTTGGATAATTTATAGAAACCTAAACATAAATAGTACAGCATGCCTGGAATTTTTCAACACGTTTCCATTGTTTAAAACAATAATAATAAAAAAATATTACGGTAAGAATTCCATACTTACGTAATATTTAATGTTTAGCTGAATACTTACTTTTATCCATGTTTTGCTGGTTTATAGCATTATAATTTAAACTGATTGACTGGAACATACCTGTAACAATAAATATATAAGATTAATTTTGCATCAAATAGTAACGTCTGCTACCGAAATAATTAGAGGGAGAAAAAATAATTGAATTTAGCAAGGTTTCCACATGGAAGTAGCGTTCGCGACCGCAACTCTGCACTCTAGCAGAAAGGTGTCACGTTTACGTCTCTAGACTCAAATAGTCATATATATTTTACTACAGAATTGTAAGAAACATATGCAACATCACTCAGCCCGTCTAGAGTAAGTCTCAAACTGGACAAGTAACTATCTGACTCAAGCGCAATCTAACGCCCACAGCACTATCATCCAATACGAGAGTCTAACCGTGATCGCGCCACGCCACTTAAAACTTTATGCTCAAAGCATTAAAATCGACTTCACTTTGCCGGTGCCTTTGACTCTTAACCCAATTACATTTTCGACTGTAAATGCAGAGTGCTAAAGCCGAACTTTCTTCATACACTAGTTTGAGCTAGGTATGAATGACTGAATTTATTGTCAATCGTAAATTCGAAGCGGTAGAGTTCAATTTTGTATGTGCGTATTTAAATTTTCTATGAATGAATGAACACGTGTGCCCACGCGCAGGCCTTGAGTAAATGAGTTGTTTTGTTGCAAAACGTGTCTTTGGTGACATAAATGCAGATAAATCGATTGTTACTAATAGTTTAGAATTACACAATATATTGGAATTAATAGTTATTGATTTTTGACGCAATCTACCGGTAACTAAATATAAAGAGAAGATCTTACAATTCCCGAAGATGCGTTCCACTATTTCTTGAAAAAACTAAAAGGCTGTTATTCGGAACGCACTAATGCCTCATCTCTCCCGTCACCCCTAACGAATATGGAATAGTAGGTTGAGGTAGGCTTAAAACAAGTTACAGAATGGCTGCACAGGAGTGTCCTTAAATATGTCATCAAATTCCACTATACTTAGCCCTTCGCATGACTTTAGGACTGATCAATCGTATCGAAAATGACAAAAAATGTATAATCCTTCAGCATTGTGTCAAAGCATCCGAAAGGTTAAAAACTGAGGCGCATTTCGAATTATTTTTACGAATGTACTAGATATATAGCAACTAATTAGGTAGGTACTTACAATATATGCTTTGTAGACTATAGGTAATTTATTTTATTCAAATTTAAAGCTACACAGAAAATTACAGGTGGTTGCTTTCACAATTTAGCAACTGAAAATAACGAAGTAGCACAACACTCATTGTTTAAAATACATTTTCACATCCAATGAACTATTCGGAAATCCAAACTACAATAATATCAAAATTAAATACGCGGTTAATAACAAAACAAAAGCTAATTACAAAAACAAACAAGTATCAGAACACAATAACAATGTTCATTGCACTCAATTAATTAATTTTATTAATACTGTTACTCCACATAGTAGACATTACGGGTTTACACACTTACTTATACCGTGAAATCGCATGAATATAGCTCTTATACCACTGTTATACAGCTGTTTCATAAGCATGAGTAAGATGGTGTTTTTACGTAGAGTGGTTGTCGGCCTACCAAACCAGAGTATGGTTTTTGCAGTCGGCAATTAGTGCAAAAAAATGTCGACGCCTTTCGAACATCTGTGGCTCTGAAATATGAATGTTTTTCTTTTATGTAGGTATGGCGGTGTAACGTAACACAGATATAGAATTACGTTTTTTTCTCAGTGGTAAAAAAGGGTGGTAATGTTTTGTGGCAAATAAACAGGTCCCGTCTGCATATTACGAATGGTAATACAGTTAGGATTCGTTACTTATTCATTGTAATCTTATAAATTCACTAGATGTATATAATTTTTATTGGCGATTAATTTTTTGGGAATTTTTCAAAATTAAGAAAAAAAGAGCCACTAGTTTTATAATTTACAAGTATGTTTTAATTTAATAACAACAAATGGGTAAGGCCGTCAAAATTAATGTTTATTTTTGAACGAATGTCTGCTTATGTCTTACGTTTTGATTGGTGTTTGGTACTTTTGTGATACTTTAGTGTTATCCATAAATAACACAAAATTTATGTTACACGTAATACAAAATCAAACGCAAAAGCATTTATCGCTTCAAAAAAACTTAATTTTGACGGCCTTCCCCAAATAGGAAGTCTTAATACAATTCATCTACAATGTTAATCATTTTTTTAAAGAAACAAAATTTTAATGTACACATCCCTGATTAACCATTGTGCTCAAGCCAAACAAAACAACCTACAATCTAGCGTCTTAGCCGCTATATTTCAGGACTGGTAACACTCGCTGCGGCTAGAACGCCAATTATCCAGCTATTATACAGCTAACCCAGCTTTAGAGGACAGCTTAAAATATTGTTATGGATTTTTAATTGCCGCAGCTTGGTTATATACTTGGCTTGAATTTGTTTGTTAAGCTGTTAGGTGGCAAGGTTGTAAGTTACGCTGACAGACAAACGTTAAGCCAAGCCAACTAAGCCAAGTAAAATAATAGTCACGGAAAAAATCGTTTGTCTATTTGATTTGGTCGGCTAAATAGTGGGCTAAGAAGCATTTAAGGTCGAACCCATTTCTAGGCAAATAAAAAAATATCCTATAATGGTTCCGTTTTTTTCCTTTTGAGGTACGGAACCCTAAAAACATGAATAACCTCATTGGCGAAACATTTTTACTCTGGTTTTTGTTTTTAATGAGAAATATCGGAAAACATTTGTACAAAAAACCCTTTTTTATTATTTCAATTAGAAACACAAAATCTGTTTAAATAGAAAAGCCTATTATTAAATAAGTCTACGAAAATGTATATACAAAAAGAAAAAACAAAAAGAACTAGCAGAGCGTGGTTTCGATCCACGGACCTCTGGGTTATGGGCCCAGCACGCTTCCACTGCGCCACTCTGCTCTATGCGTGAGTGAGCGAAATTACCGTTCAGCTACTCGGGCGGTGACTAAGCGCGCTAATATACGTGACGTCATAGCATCGCCGTCGTGAACTGTTGCGATAGTATTACATCATCTAATGCGCGCGCGTTTTTTACTGATAAGGCAAATATTCATCTTGAATAAGTATAATAATGTTTTGAGAACAATTTTTATTTTATTATAGAAATAGTTATTTGTGAAACAGAGCGTTTCTAAAAAAAGGGTAGGTACATGTTTTTTTTTTATCAGAATTCGTTTTACCTATTTGGGTTTCTCTTACTCAGAATTGTTGGTATTATCCTTATACAAGAAAAAGTGTCCCAAATATTCCATTCCAGATTCCAGCTCGTGTTATATTTGTATGCAGTTTTTTATTATTTATTATATGGTCGTGACGCACTGGAAGAAAAAACACATAGTAAAATCTGGGACAACCTTTTTCTTGTATAAGGATTGATATTATCAACGATTCTGACTAAAAAAAAAACAAAATTATCGAATTCTGAAAAAAAAAGTTCATGTAGGTGTTATTGTATTGTTTCTCTATGTAACTGCTTTGTTTGTGTGAGGTGTGTAATAAAGAATATTTGTATTGTATTGTATTGTACACTTTTTTTGAAGAACGCTCAACTACTACTTGCAAAAAGAGTATCATTAAGTACCTACAAAGTTTTCCGTCACTAAGGGTTTGAGGATCCTCATTTTTATGACAGTTAGGTTGGTTCTGAACCTCGCTCTAATGATCAACTACACAATGTAAGGGTGAAGCTCGGATGGGATATACTAAGTCATTTTAACACGAGCTAGCGTATGCTGTGGAGAGCCAAGAAACCAAGAATAAAATGGGAGGTCAAATGTAAGTCCTTTTATTAAAATTAATACTTTTTAGTATCGTTTCATATTAATGTAAGTACTAGTACTAATTAGTTACGAATCGTGTACTTTAGAAATCCAAGAAGTCATCGTTATACATAAACCTGTAAGATTCGCTATCTAGTCGCACATGTGCAATTAAAATATAGTAAACTTGCCTAATGCAAATTATGTGAAAGTATAAAAAGATTAATTAAAATGAGACACTGTGTCAAATTTTTCCATTAATCCATACTTAGACACCACTGCTGCCATCTATTTGCGTCTTAGTGACAACTCATGTCATGGATCACGGTAAATTTTAAATTAAATAAATTAGTATGTTTGCTTGCAACTGTCATAGCCTCTAACCGCTCAGTACGCAAAAAGAAACAGTGTGAGTCAAAGTCAAAGTATTTATTTGCATAGAATACAGTACATTTAGATGTTAGAAATAAAACATGTTCAGTGCATTCTGCCTGCATGCAAGCGTGCAAACATTAATGAGAAGCGATATTAAAATCAAAAATAATTACAAAATATTAGAAACAATGTCACGATACAATAGTAATAATAAAAATAAATCAAAAATAACAAATATTAAATTAATAAAACATTGAATAAAATTATGTCAAACATGGTCCAAATATTGTTTTACACTATAGAAGCATCTGCTCAGAAGCCAGGTAGTGAATTTGTTTTTGAAACTATTGCCTTGCAGTAACTTTATGTCATCAGGTAGTTATGTATTCCCACAATACATTGAATATCCAATGGTTCTTTTCGCAGACGACAGTACAGTAGTTATCGAATGCAAGGATATCAATACTTACGGAAAAGAAATTAATAATACCTTAAGTCGTATCATCAGCTGGCTCGATAATAATAACTTAATGATTAATTTAAAAAAAACCAAAATTGTTCATTTTAGTCAACGCCAACGTACGCTGACTACTCCCATTACTTGTGTTTACCAAGGAACTCCAATAGAAGTGGTTAATGATACCAAGTTTCTGGGGCTTCACATAGATGGTGGGCTGACATGGAAACCTCACACTGAAGAAACTTGTAGGAAACTAAACCAGTTTGCCTACGCTCTCTACAAACTTGCGAAACAGGCAAGTGTTGAGGTTGTCATGACGGCATATCATGGTTTCGTGGCATCGACGTTGCGCTATGGCACCATGTACTGGGCAAACTCCACAAACAGAGAGACTGTCTTCAAGGCACAAAAGAGGTGCATAAGGGCAATCCGCGGACTCAAGCAAACAGACAGTTGTGTGTCACATTTTGATAATTTAAAAATACTAACATTGCCCTGTCTGTATGTATTTGAGGCCGCGGTGTTTGTCAAAGCAAACCCAACTCTTTTTAAGACGGTCTCTGAGTTCTTTCCGCGGAGCACTAGGTATGGTGAATATATATTCACAGAGCCTGCAAATACTGCATTAAAACAAAAAAGTATGTTCTGTGTGTCTAGTAAAATATTTAATAAACTTCCCGATAGGATCAAAAACTTACCATTGCCAATATTCAAGACAGAGTTAAAAAAATTGCTTACTAAAAAATGTTTTTATACAATATCAGATTTCTTGACATGCGACAGTCTATAGTTATAAGATTTAATAATATACATTTAATTAAATAGGTATTGACATGTAAAAATTGAAATTGTTATAATAACTTACTACGCTGACATATTGAATAATTCCATAAAATAAATTAATTATAATTATTGTTGTTGTTGTAGACTTCTATCTAAATATTTATAATTTATTAATTGTACACTAATATTATGTTAGTATGCAGCATGTTTTTGTATGCCGAAAGGCAAAACATAGTGGAACGAGATTTTTTTACTATACACCTCAATTTGATGTACCTATGTTTACAAAATAAACACTATTGACTATTGACTATTGACTATTGACTATTATATATTAATATGAACATGTTGAATACATTTTTACCATAAATCATTTTCTGAGCACGTGGTTTGTATAACAAGTTCATGTTTTTGGTCGAGTCTGTCTGTGCATCACCTCGTTTTTAGGGTTCCGTAGCCAAAATGGCAAAAACGGAACCCTTATAGTTTCGTCATGTCCGTCTGTCCGTCTGTCCGTCTGTCCGTCTGTCCGTCTGTCCTTCTGTCCGTCTGTCCGTATGTCACAGGCATTTTACTCGAAAACTATAAGGTGTATTTGAATAAAATTTTGAAGATAGGTGTATTTTGTTAGCCGCTACATAGTTTTGTAATTAAAATGACAAAAAAAAATTTTTTTAGGGGTGCACTCCATACATAAAACTAAAAGTCAAATTTTTTTTTTTCATTGTGACCCCCCGTGTGGCACATCAATCGATAGGCCTTTCAAAATAAATATAAGGTTTATTAGCATTTTTTTTGATTAAGTGAATAGGGTCGGAGATAATCGCCCCGAAAGTCACTAAAATTCTGTCCCCCCCCCTCTAATTTTTGAACGGTGTATTTTAAAAATATGGAAAAATTCATGGACATAGGGCTTATTAATTTCATTCACCGAAAATTGTTTTGAACACGATCGGTTCAGAGGTTTTCGAGATATTGCTGAAAAACTGCCTTCCTCAAAGAAAAGGACGTAAGTGCCGTAAAATTTCTGTGACGATACGACCTTTTTAATAGGCACGGAACCCTTCGTTTTGCGTGGTCCGACACGCACTTGGGTGGTTTTTTTAAATAAAGGTCGGTGGGTGTTCACAAAGTCACATATATATCCCTTATGTATAAGCAGGGCAGGGTAAAAGAAGATCACATTTTAATGGACTTTATTTGAATTCACAACAACTGACAAGACCTGTAAAGGCCTCAGGGCGGCTAGAGGCTACGAGTTTTACGTATTAGATAGGACTGACTGTGAAATGATCATGAAATAGTTGCTATAGTTGTACGTTTTGACATAACCAGGCCACCACTGTCATTTTAGCGGGAAATGAAGGTCATGTATGGTAACTCCTGCTAGAGTAGGTCTAGCGCGTCAGGGCTGAAGCTGCACAGCGTATCATACACAATGACGTTTCATATACATATAATATGTTACGTGGTACTTATATAGTACAACCTTTATACAAATTTCTTTTTACAGCATTTTGCTTACATGACGTAAGTAGTAATCCCATTGCAAAAGATGAACTGTTTTATTAAACATAATCAGTATCATGGCAAAAACGGAACCCTTATAGTTTCGTCATGTCCGTCTGTCCGTCTGTCCGTCTGTCCGTCTGTCCGTCTGTCCGTCTGTCCGTCTGTCCGTATGTCACAGGCATTTTACTCGAAAACTATAAGGTGTATTTGAACAAAATTTTGAGGATAGGTGTATTTTGTTAGCCGCTACATAGTTTTGTAATTAAAATGACAAAAAAAAAATTTTTAGGGGTGCACTCCATACATAAAACAAAAAGTCAAATTTTTTTTTTTCATTGTGACCCCCCGTGTGGCACATCAATCGATAGGCCTTTCAAAATAAATATAAGGTTTCTTTGCATTTTTTTTGATTAAGTGAATAGGGTCGGAGATAATCGCCCCGAAAGTCACTAAAATTCTGTCCCCCCCCCTCTAATTTTTGAACGGTGTATTTTAAAAATATGGAAAAATTCATGGACATAGGGTTTATTAATTTCATTCACCGAAAATTGTTTTGAACAAGATCGGTTCAGAGGTTTTCGAGATATTGCTGAAAAACTGCCTTCCTCAAAGAAAAGGACGTAAGTGCCGTAAAATTTCTGTGACGATACGACCTTTTTAATAGGCACGGAACCCTTCGTTTTGCGTGGTCCGACACGCACTTGGCCGGTTTTTTTTACTTAATCCTGACTTCCCGATTATTGCATCTATTTTATTATAATATACATAATGGATGATCATTTCGATAGCAAATATAGGAACTAAAATAGTTATTATTTTGGATGTTTAGTTATGTGGTACGTCAACAAACCTATCCCACTCTATTATTGTCTATTGCAAAAATATGACAGCAAACGTCATCACTTAGGCAGT
The DNA here is from genome assembly GCA_932294315.1 of Epinotia nisella. NCBI lineage: Eukaryota > Metazoa > Arthropoda > Insecta > Lepidoptera > Tortricidae > Epinotia > Epinotia nisella. The sequence goes on from OW028687.1 coordinate 5,175,100, forward strand.
GGAATCCTTCTATAACTTCAGGTACAGTCAAGAGCAAAAGTAAGTTATCACTTTTGTACCTTATTCCATTGCGATAAGGTGAAAAAATGATAACCTACTTTTGCTGTTGACTATACTATTCATTATTCTGTGACAAGTTTCAAGTTTCAAGTTTCTTTATTTGGCCAAGTAACAAAATAACGTTACATCTAGCAAGTCATGATACATAATAATTTTCTCTTATTTTAATCATGCACTTATGAAATACGATTACTTACAATAATGAAAGTTAACATGTCAAAACTTCAAATATGTTTTCATACTATATAACAATTTATAAAAGTAATCTCTCTTGTTTAATTTTTTCTGTAAATTCGTTGATTGTGTAGAATGGGTTACATTGAAAGAAGCGTTTAGGCCTGCTTTTAAATTCTATAAATGGCATATTTGTTATGGAGAGGGTAGAAAATTATATAGAGTAATTTTGAGAGGGAGACCCTGTTTGAATGATTTTACTAGTTTTGTTGGAGGTACGCACAGTTTATCTTTATTGCGTGTATTATATGTATGTATGTCTTTTCTTCTTTTAAAGCTTTCCCTCTCAATGTGGATTTCCAACAGACTATTAAATATAAATAACGATATTACAGTCATAATTCGACCTTTTATAAAGTATTCTCTAACCGAAGTGCCCCTGCGTAGACTAAAAAGAATTCTAATGGCTCGTTTTTGAGATACAAGGATTCTATGAATGCCAACAGCATTTCCCCAGACGGTCAAAGCATAGTTAAGATGAGCGTGGATGAGAGCGTAGTAAGCCATAACTAGGGTTTTCTTGTTAATGAAAGGTCTCAGTTTCAGGAGAGCGTAATTACCGGAAGCAATTTTATTACAAATTTTGTCAATATGAAATGAGTGGCTTATTTTATTGTCAATGTGATAACCTAAAAAAATTGTATCAGTTACAATATTTAGTCCTAAGTTAGAGTAATTAAAATTGTCAATTTTATTTTTATTACGGTATGTCAATAAGGTCGATTTGTTAGTATTTAAGATTATGCCATTAGCATTAAACCATTCCTTAAGCGTCATCATAACGTGTTCAATTTTGTGTTCTAGGTTTACATAGTTTTTATCTTTTAGACCCACATGAGTATCATCTGCAAACAATGTCACCATGGCATAATCTGGTAGGCATTCAGGAAGATCATTCACATATATTAAGAACAAAATCGGACCCAAAATGGATCCCTGCGGTACGCCAACATTAAAATTAGCTTCAGATGAAAATTTGCCGTTAACATTTACTTTTTGGCTTCGGTTCTCCAGATAGCTCTTTATTAACCTTAGCGCTTTGTCCTTAAATCCATAGTGCTGTAATTTAGTTATGAGTACGTCATGACGGAGACAGTCAAACGCTTTTGACAGATCACAAAAAAATACTCGAGCATTTTTGTGATCCATCTAAGGATGTAAGGACAAATTCAATAACCTTACGCAATACCATTCCAGTTGATTTACCTTTCTGGAATCCAAACTGGTTAGAACTGAATAAATTGTTACGTGTAAAATGCTCACTAATCTTATTTTTAATTATAGATTCTAATATTTTCGATATAGCAGGAAGTATACATATCGGTCTATAATTGTTAGGGTCCTCCATTGCACCTTTTTTGTGAAGTGGAATAACCTTCCCTATTTTAAGGCATTGTGGAAATATACCCTGAGTTAGGCAGCTATTAATAACATTAAGAAGTAACTTTAATAGGTAATGATTTTCCAAGAATATCTTTTATCCCTACTTGAACGCCGCTGGTCTGCTGAACATGCCTGCACGCAGACGGCTTCACCTCGCCACTCTTCTCTTTGGCATAGTACGATCTGGGGTCCCAGCATATTTGCTGAGTAGACTTGCATGGCCCAAGAGTGCGCGTAGGTGTAAGGCGATGATTCTGGTGCCAGAGCATCGGACCGCGGCGTTTCGAGGAAGTTTTAGGTTCACAGCGTCCAAGTGTTGGAATGATCTCCCTCCACCTATCCAAGGAGCGTCTAGCAGGTATACCTTTAAGCGCCAGCTTAAAGGCTATTTGTTGACGCTCCAAAAATCCCAACCCTAACCCATCCAGCACTTTTAACATCCCAACCGTGTCGCGTTTTATGCTTTGTGTTTTTCATCCCGTCGTGCTACTGTTCTATATATATATTTTCAATATTTTGCAATAATTATTTATTTATTATGTGTCTACTTACTTTTATCTAATGCTGTGTTGCGTTGCGTTCCGTGGGCCACTTGCGGTGCTGTCTGAAAACCAGCGCTGCAGGTGTCTGTCTGACACCTCGGCACAATGCTGAGACAGCGACCGTTTCACTGCCGCGAAGACACACAATATGTGTCAATTGTCATGTATGTCTACTCCTTTGTCTCTGTGTGTCTTTTGTGTAGTGAATAAATGTCTTCTTTTCTTTTCTTTTTTCTTTTCTTTTCTTTTATATCTTTGACAATTGTGACATAACACCATCCCTTGCACAGGCCGCATGTATCAAAGTAATGTATCCAAAACGAAAGTGGCCTCCAATTTCCGGCAAAAATAACACCTGTCCCGCCGTCGGACTAATGGCCGGGAGATTTATCTCGGCTTTGGAATATATCATTAGAGACACGCCCTACCTGTATAAAGGATCATATATAAAAACGCGTGCAAAACTCTAGGTTTCATTATAAGGATGGCATCCCAATTCCCAAGTCCCAGTGTAGCGTTGACCCTCTCTTTGGCCCAGGACGGAAGGACAAAGGATAGTTTTTATCTCAAAATTCATCACCTAAGGGGGTGAAAGGGGGGAGGGGAGTTTGTATGGAGCTACTATACAGGGTGGAAAGTTAAAACGGGGCAGTAAGGGCAGCTACTAGATCCCTTGCCGCCACGCAAAATTGGCATTAGGATTTAATTCCTAACTTTTTAAGTGAGGGCAATCTACATTCACAGATTTTTGAAAAAAAGTACAGTCAGCGAGAAAATCATCAATTTTGACGATATTTTTTTTAATGCCATTTGATCCCATTCCTATTAAGGATCAAAATACTCTTTGGGACCGACTAAGGTTTGACTACTAGAACGCCCAGAAATCAAAGAAAACTTTTTCCATACAGTGAGTATGGGAATCCCAAAGTGCAAGTAGTCCTTTAGTTAGACGATCATCAAATTGTATGGAGACGGAGAATGTCATTTAGATTAGAAATGAGAGAATTCATTCCATTGTTAAAAAAAACAAACGCATTCCCGTATTCATAAACGTTACTATGTGTACAGTACCTACTCACGAGCGGACAGGTGCTGTAAAACCCTTACCTTAGTAATTTTTAAGTTTCGAACAGAATTTCTGAATACGGATGTTAGTATTCTTTTTACTAACTTTTTACAGAATAAAGCTGGTCATTAAATAAAACCAGAATTGGCATAAAAAACTACATGAGCAAAATTAGCTTTGGGATTCTGCCGTGATTCTTAAAAAGGCAGTCATCTACGAGTAAATTGTATGCAAAAGACTGCCTTTTAAAAACTTTACATATAACAGTCTTTTGCATACAATTTACTCGTAGATGACTGCCTTTTTAAGAATCACGGCAGGATTCCCATAGTCACTGTATGGAAAAAGTTTTCTTTGATTTCTGGGCGTTCTAGTAGTCAAACCTTAGTCGGTCCCAAAGAGTATTTTGATCCTTAATAGAAATGGGATCGAATGGCATTAAAAAAATATCGTCAAAATTGATGATTTTCTCGCTGACTGTACTGTTTTTTCAAAAATCTGTGAATGTAGATTGCCCTCACTTAAAAAGTTATAGGAATGAAATCCTAATGCCATTTTTACGTGGCGGCAAGGGATCTAGTAGCTGCCCTTACTGCCCCGTTTTAACTTTCCACCCTGTATAACGAGTTCCGCGCGGACGAAGTCGCGGGCAAAAGCTAGTACTGAATACAAATATGACATTCCAAAAACTTGAAACACAAGCAAATGTGAATTCCGCTTCATTACCAACTCCTAATGACCGTTCATTATTCTCTCATAACGCAAGATATCCCGGCTCCTGCTTATTCACAAGTATCTGTCGACTTACCCCACTCGTCCTGATTATCTTGATCTCAAGATTCGTAGCCACTACACGTTATCGGAGGTCAACTATACACTGGCCAGTCATCGGAAGGCGTCTTGAATAAGAGCCCAGAATATAACAGCATCCGCGTCCAAAAGCGCTCCATAATTCAACCACATTATCACGACTTTTCGAGCCAGTGACCGACGACGACCAATCTACTCTGACCCCACACACAAATCACTGTTCTTAAAACTACTCACAAACAACTGCAACCCACGTATAACGGAGCTCAAACTACAATGGACGCTTTCCCCAAACACCAGCGTAAGGTGAACTACCGCGCCCATCTGTACCGACTCCTTTTGTACGGCGCTTGGGGAAATGTTTAAGGAGTTGCAGCTCAGGATATAATGGATTTGTTTTGCTGTAGTAAGTTACATGGTTTGAGTGACGCGGAGTGGAAGCAATGGGTTATTGGACGTGGGCCCATCAGGAGCAAAAACAGTAATACGGATATGTGGATGTCGATAAGATTGAGGTTTTCTGTGAGGATTTAGTTTTGCTACAACCAAGTCCTAGAAATCATAAGCGTGTAATGAACGCAAGAGATTTGTACACAATATTTATCCGTGGTTTTTCTCCCATCCATAGCCTATGTGAGTAAATTTTTGTTCCACTGTAACATGACATGACACACATCAACAAAATATTCTATTCAGCGTAAACCAACAACCATCAATCCATCCATATTAGTGTGTGCAATACCGGTACTACTCCAAGAACCGGGACTGAGATTTCCGGTAATGAGCCAGTACCGGGAATTACCGGTTCGTCGGTACTTTTCTGTATTTATTATCGTCTTCGCAGCAAGCAACTACGTATCTTTACGACCCATGATCTATTTATTTTTATAGCCTTCAAAACTATACCACAAAGACCATTGTGCACGGGCGAAAACAGTGTTATCACCTCACCAGTTAATTGCATTTGCAAAGGTGAGTTATCGCATCCGGAGGGTTAACGGCGTCTGGACACTGTCGCCAAAATGTAATAACGTGTTTACAACTAAAATATAACTGTATTGTTTTATGCATGAGGTTCAGGAGGTTCTGCAGTGTCAGATCTAAAACTTTAACTAAAACAAAGGAATGCAATTCGGCTTTTTAAGTTACCTACTAGTCATGCTCATGGTCATGGTCATGATATTTGACGACCGGTTAGCCTCTGGTTTCGAATCCCGGTAAGAGCAAATATTTGTGTGATGAACATGAATGTTTGTTTCTGAGTATTGGATGTTTTCTATGTACCTATTTAATATTTATACCTATTAAATACATCGTCGTTTAGTACTCTTAACTATTAACCAAGCCTTATTGGGCTTTCTATGGGACTAGTTTGATTTGTTTAAGATTGTTCCCTAACATAATACTAGGAGAATGTATTACAGTAAATTAATATTCGTAATATCTATTTATGGTCATGACATGGCTATGGCCAACTATGTCAAAGTTAATGATGCCACCGGTCAATGTAAAAAAATCTATAAGTTCAAAGTTCATGAAGTCATTGATAGCTGAAGTAGACGAAGGGCATTTCGTGCCATGGAGTTAAAAAACCGGACAAGTGCGAATTCAACTCGCGTGGTGAGGGTTCCGTATATAATACACAAAAATATTTAGAATTTTCCCGTTACTTTGAATACTCAAACTTCTTATAGGTTTTCCTGTAATCTTTAGGCAAAGAACTATTTCCATATTTTTTTCAGAATTTTAAGCCTAGTAGTTTCGGAGATAAGGGGGGAATGGTCAATTTTCGTCTTTTTTCCTAAATTACTTCAAATCTGTTTTTGCTAAAATTATAAAAAATATATATCTTAGATGCTTACAACAACCCCTTTCATTTGATATGTCACACAATACAGTTTGCGAAACTTTTTTTTTTTAATTTTCCTGTTAACCCCCAAAATTTCATGGCCCCCTTGTTCAGAATTCATTAATTTACTTTATGCGTCCATCTTTGGGTCACACATTTACATATGTTTACCAAATTTCAACTCAATCGGTCCAGTAGTCTCGAGCAAATCGGCTGTGACAGACGGACAGAGAGACGCACGAGTGATCCTTTAAGGGTTCCTTTTTTTTCCTTTTGAGGTACGGAACCCTGAAAAAACGACCACAAAACTATTTTTAAAGCGAAACTGTTAATAAAATTGGTCGAATCAACGTACATAATTAATAATTTAAAGCGAAAATGAAGACGTGTCAACTCTGTTGATAAATCAATCAGGATTCATGCCTATGGATTATAACAAAATGGCATCCAATCTAAAGATTAATTTCCAATGCCGCACCTAATCCATCGTCCATAAAAACCTACAACAGCAGTCCAATAACGCGGGATTAAACCGCCGGAATTTCCATAACTCTCAATTACATTTGGATTTAAAAATGGCGGACACGTGGAAATTGAAAAAAGAATAAAAAGCGTATGCACATGTGCGGAATGCAGACGAGCCGTAACGGTTTTATGTATTTCTGGTTATTTATGGGTAGTTATGGAATATCTGGCTGGATTATTTGGTAGTCCGTTGGGCAAAGGATTTTATTTTACTAATAAAATGGTGCCATTATAAGTGTTTACGAATTTGAAAATGTTGAAATGGGAACACTCTAAACATTAGGTTAAAAACACACCGTTTGAATCACCTTTATTGCATTAATCTTAAGGCTCTCTTTATAGTATTTTTGTTTGCCTTTCGCAACTACGTCGGAAAACAGTGATTTCAATGGGAATGTTTGAAAACTTAAGTTTCCATAGGAAAACAAAATACAGGTGTACCTGCTAAAATATGGGTGATTAAAAAATAATGTAATAAGCAAAAGAATAGGTACTAAGTTTTCGTTCATTAATTCATCCTTTCTTTTAATTAGATATTTATACAGCCACCATCAAAATCACTCAACATTAATCCTCATATAAGTGATTACATTCCGGACCCGCATCATGTAATAGTTAACCAAACTGCTGTTCCCCAAGCTCTGTGACCCCAAGTCTATACAAACCCGTTAACTTAGTCAAAGTGCGGTCTTATACAAATCAGCCCGCTTGTGTCCAGCTCATATTTGCTTCCCTTGCTTAGCTACATTATGTATACACAATCCTCGCCTTAAGAAGAACATTTATTATGTTTATTACAAGCTTTTATCTTAATTAAATAAGTTTTACAAGCTATAGTTTCACCTGTCGCGATGTTTGTCATCAAATATTGCACACTAAATTTGATCCACTTCCCGGTGACCGATTGTGCTGAAATTTTGCATACATGTGTAAAACGCGTGACAATGCAATATTATGATGACATGGTACTGATGATGATGGAGCTGGAAAGTGGCCATAGGAACTTCGTAATGAAACGACACAACCTCATCAAGTTTGGGCTCGTTAAAACCGTCTCATCATGACGGTATATAGAAAAATACAGTCGGCAATAAAAGCTTGTACAGTCGAGTTCTCCAATATCTATACAGACAACTTTAAAAAATATATAATATATACACAGTCTTTATTGTTACTGACATAAGACACATGTGTAGATATTTTTGAAAGGATGTCTGTATAGATATTGGAGAACTCGACTGTACCAAAAATGAAATTTTTGGCGGAAACTTATTTAAAATAGTGGGTCACTATCAAATTTACCTTATCGCTAAAGGACAATATAGCTGAAATGTCTGGATTGTGTTATGTCTTTGTAACTACATAGACATGAATGCTAAATGCCTCTTTGGCAAAACGTCTGGATCTTAGAACGTAACAATTTAAAATGATCTAGCAGCAAAACATCTTTATCTTCGAATGTCTTTATTTCTTAATAGACACAAATGCAAAATGGTTCGGTAGCAACACGTTTGTATCTTAGAACGTCTTAATTACTAAACAGACATGAACGCTAAACAGTCAAGAAGCAAAAAGTCTAGATTGTGTAATGTTTTTATTTCTAAATGGAATAACCGCCAAGCGACCCATTAGCAAAACGTCTGGATTTCAAATGTTAAGTATACATAGAAAAATCCAAATATAAGTTAACACAAGTTAGCAGTAAAGGAATTACTTCAAATTTTATTTTTAAGTGTGATAGGATAAACCAATGTTTTTAGGGGGTATGCGTTACTAACAAATAAAAATGTTAGAATATCCATATTAATATTATACCTAACTTATAATATAAGCCTTGCTTAAACTTAAACCAGACGTTTTGCTACTAACTCGTTCTGTGTTCAAGTCAATCTAATTTTACTTTCGACGAATTGGGAATTCTAATTATATAGACTTTTTACATTTCATGACGTTTTGCTATTAACTCGTTCTGTGTTTATGTCAATTAACTAATTTCACTTTTGGCTCATTAGATATTCTAATCATATGGACTATTTATATTTTCAGACGTTTGGCTACTTATTCATTCTAATTCTTAGCCATCCAGCTAAACTGTCTTTTTGCTGACTGAGTATTCTACTTTCATGTCGTCGCAGCTGAATTGACTATATGCTGACTGTGTATTTAAAGTTTATGTCATCTAGCTGAAATGGTCGTTTAACGATAAGGTAAATTTGATAGTGACCCAAAATAGTTAACGGAAAACTCAATGATCAAGGAGGTATAATACATTATATTTGAGTTATTGGTCTTTTAAATAAAGTAAAGGCCCTGTCTTTGACATTGATCATTGTCACTTCAAATCTTAATTCATAACAATAAAGACTAGTTTGCTCTGTGAGCTGTAGAACTCGCGAGTCTGGCTTTTTTTTAATTCGAAAAACTGAATCGACAAAATCATCTTTATAATTATTGGATCTGTTTCACGAGAATCGCTTGAGAAATGCGATCTGTGGAGGAAAACAGCCGGACAGACGGGGACATACGAATTTTTTTTGCCCAAGCTGAAACGGAGAACTTCGTTCGCTTCGCTCGCTCGTTCAATGAACAATAGGTGTCAATTATTACCAGTGATCGGAATTAGTTGAGCTAAAATGCCTATGCTTCGCAAGAGGGCATAATATAGAGTGGTTACAACCGGGTAGAAAAATATTTTTTTATACGGCTACTCTGTGTTTAGTAACTGCAATGATAACTTAAGCTCGGGTTTTTAGTGTTTAATCATGGGTCAATCAATCAATAAGTTTGACTCGCGCATGCTGCATTATTATATAGGTATCTAGAATTCTAGATCACAGTCAAGTATGTTGTTCAATCGCTTACATCCCTGTTGTCCCTTAGGATATGTTTCATGCTTGGACACGTCTGCAAACAATCGATATGGTAATGCTGTTATCGCCCCCAGAGAAGGCCTGCATTTAAGGATACCCAATTCAATTCAAATTTAGTACAATTTTTTTTCCGATTAATAATGTGTCGTCGTCGTCATGCAAATATCGTCGACCATTCATTTATAGGCATACTTGAGATTATTGAAGTTGCCGAATTGGCTATTTTCCTAAAAAAAATATTTTGTCCGTCAGTTAGATTATCAAAAAATATTGGACACGTTTTTTTTATTTTATCTATCAAACAAAAAATGATGAAGATATATAGCCCATTAAAGTTCCGCGTTACGTTACAGTATGGTACACTTTTTAGCATAATGTGACGTCACGCACAACTTTAACGGGCTATATCTTCATCATTTTTTGTTTGATAGACAAAATAAAAAATACCTACGAGTCCAGTTTTTTTGATAATCTAACTGACGAACAAAAATAATTATATGTTTTTACCCAGGAAAATACCGAATTGCATCATAGTAGTCCATTCAAAAAACAACTCTACCGTCCAAGGTAAAACATTCATCACATTAAATAATCTCAACCATAAGGGAAGGGACAAAATACGCAAAATGAGTGGAGTATACAGTTTTCTTCAGAATTTTTCGCTCCTACGAATTACGTAAGTATACGAAAAAATCCTTGATTAAAAAGGTGTACCTCACCCTGCTGATTTTTGTGGGTCCAAAGTCAAATCAGCCCCAGCACAACATGTATCTGAATAAAATATGAAACATAGCTAGGTGGTACAGTCGAGTTCTCCAATATCTATACATACAACCTTTCAAAAATATCTACACATGTGTCTTATGTCAGTAATAATAAAGCCTGTGTACAGATATTTTTGAAAGGTTTTCTACATAGATATTGGAGAACTCGACTGTACTTGAAATAGCACGATACGGTCTAACTACTTTGAATAATGTAAAGGTCTTCCCGATCGACGAATTAAATAAATAAATAATAAATAAACAAATATTAGGGGGCATTCTTACACAATTCGAACTAGGCCTATAGTAAGCTCAATAAGGCTTGTGTTATAGGTACTAGACGACGATATATATTATATAATAGATATAAATACTTAAATACATAGAAAACATCCAAGAATTACCTTTAAATGGTTTATTTTTCAAATCAAAATAACATTTATTCGTAACACAACACAACATAGGTACATTATTACAAGACAAAGATACAAGAAAAAAAGAGAACCTGTGCCATTGCCATGTCACGAAATGGGCCCAACTCAGCATGATTTTTGAAGAGAACATTATAAAACTACCCTTACACCTAGCTTAGGTATCTTCGTAGGACTTCCAGAATCGAGCCTGTGAGTCGCAGTGCCCGGCTTAGCACGCCCCTGAAGGGTTTACATAGTTTGTCTTCGATTCACGTGTTTTAGGCTATCACTGGAGTTAATGTAAACACATATATCGAGTCGCATTTTAATCGCGACATGCCAACTAATGGAGGTGTCATGTTGCCGCCTATCGCATAATAACCTCTAAGCCTTATAATACCTCGATTGAGACTTTACGAAAATAATGCTATTACTATTTCGTCTGCTGTTTACGAATACGTTCTAGAAAATGTAATTAGAATTATTTTTACAACGTTATATTTATAGAGAGCTCATACAAGTATTTTATTACGGATATCGTTTAATCCACGAGAACGCCTCTTAACTGCTTCTCAATGTCAGTGATAAGATAATAAATAAATAAATAGTGGGACAATTCACACCAATTGAACCAGTCCCAAACTAGGCAAAGCCTGTACTATGGGTACTAGACAACGGATAAACATACTTATATATATAGATATATACATACTTAATAGATATTAAACATCCAAGACTCGAGAACAAACATTCGTATTCATCATACAAATATTTGCCCCGACCGGGGATCGAACCCGGGACCTCAAGTTTCATAGTCAGGTTCTCTAACCACTAGGCTATTCGGTCGTCGGTAAGATGAGTTAGGAAAGGAAGTTAATGAGGCTTGTAGCTTGTAGCACATACATATATCTGAGACGTTATGTTTTCTACCCAAATCAATGAAAAGGGTACACTTTTTAGAGTTTTGAAATGATCTATTGGATTGACCCGGTCTCTTCTTCTTAGTCGTTTTCTCATTGCTGAGGGTGGTGACTACCACAGACCTCTTGCACCACTTTTCTAGAAGCACTTATATCCTGTGCCATACGCAGGCAAGCCTGAGCGCTGGTTCCTGCTGAAGCTTTCACAGTATCTATAGGCGCTCTTCCTCTACCTTCCACGTGACTCGGTACAATCGCACAAATAAACGAATTTATTTCATTAAACCGCACAAAGCAACGGGCAAACGACTATTTAGTTGAGTGTGTTCAGTTCACGCGTTGCCGAGACAATACATTAGCTAATGAGAGAACAACACGGGACAAAGAATTCTGTTTTTCCTCGTGCGCTGCATTGTGTCGAGACCTTTGTAGTTCATTGGGATAACGACAATCTAACCGAGAAGAGGTTTACTTGGTAAAAAAATGTCTGTTGCAGACGGACAGACACAATAAGTGTTCCGTTGGACTAATTTTGGTACAAAACACTAAATGTGGACACCAATGTAGTCCGGCTAGCCGGCGGGTAGGAAATAAAACTGGTTTTTAATATACAACAAAATAAAATAATAAAATAAAGTAGAACTACATGTACGAAATAGGTTTAGCTTATTCAGTCAGTACGGAGCGTGTTCTAGCTAAAGGTCACTAGTCTAGTATGGAGTATAGTATAGAGACGTCCGTTGTCCGGATGATGGTGAAAGCCGTAGGTTTTAATTCCTTGCCTCAGAGTTCCCGCTGGGCTGGGCAGGTCTAGAGCATGCTTCAGCTAGCTCGGAGGCAGCGGCGCAGACGAAAGTATAAGCAGCAGCTGAGCAGCGGTCAGCAGAAGCGGTTTGAAGGAGAGTAGGTAACCAGGCATCAAAGAGTTTGTGTAAATCTGATAAAATTAGATTTTTGTCAAGACGGATCATTCTTTCAAAAAAGTGAAGTGTTTATTTCGAAAAAAAGCGAAATAGCTAATTTCAAGTTAAAAATAGCCTTATTTTATTAGATACATAATATTTCTAAATCCGTAAATAAATTAAACAATTAAAGTACTAATAAAACACCTTATTATTACCCAGCCAAGCCTCACGCTCTCGAAATTAGACATTACGTCTGACCCAACGTGTCATACGTTGTTTTAAAAAAACGAAAACTCTATCTCTGCATAAAGTATTATTGACAATTAGTTATAAAACATTAAACTCTCGCGTTTTGCACACAATAGATACTTAAATGACTTTACACGGGTCTAACGCGTTATCTGACTATCACCAGCCTACCGGTGAAACCCGTTTAGACCCGTGTAAAGTAACCATTTAAATAATAGGTATATCTGAGTACCTTGTACCACGGTACTCCATTAAAGTTGCAACTGACATAAACACAGTTTGAACCAGCCAGCAACACTCGAATAGAGTAAATTTCCGGTAAAATATCCGTTCTTTCCGACCGCACGGTCAAGGTGAGGCTAAATCCACTTGATTCATGGCCGACACAAAAATACATTTTATGCAAAACTGCAGTTAACGGAATTGCAGTTTTATCGTTTTTCATAATCAGTGCTTTGTGCGCTCTGTGAACTATTTTAAATGCGAAGAATTCTGCAAAGCTTTTATTTTTATTTATTTATCTTTCCCATATCACCTGATGGCAATAAACGTAAATCGTGCGGTGATCCGACTAGCATCAGTACATCATATCAAAGTACTTAACCCATTCATTGCCGTGGACGCGTCATGGGGTTGTTAATCGTTATGCCGCGGACGCGAATTCGCATTATCGCTTGCAAGGCGCCGGCACTGCGGGTAAAGTAGAGATTTGGAGCGTCGGCAATGAATCTATAAGAATATGCAAAGAAATGTTGACTAGTTAAAAAGTCTCTAAATTAGTCTCTAAATTGAAAATAAGCTCGCAGTAAAAATAAATTAAGCAGGTAATGCAAACAGATTATTAAATATCTATCAGCAAATGTTTTGCCTAGACAAACTTTAAAACTAACTTTCAATGTTGTAGTTTTCTTTGAAGTCAAGAATTAGAAACATAGAATATTTAAATATATTAAAAATTGCCTTTTAAATACGAAGTAAAAATTCATCTATTTTATTAGACTACTTTTAAAGTATGCAGGCTTTAATCGATTTAATTTCTTAAAAACTTTAAGCAAGTTATATAGGTACTAAAGTTTACAGAAATTTAAAGTATTCCGATTGCGTCTAGAAACCAATTAAAATCCATTCACTAGAAGTGAGGATTCGCGGGCATGAAATAGACCAGATAAATAGTTACGACTCAAAAACATATTACGGGGATTCCTGCAGGTCTATCACGTAACGCATTGTATGTACGTTAGGTATTGGATCTAAATGTCCATTTTAAAATGAAAAAGAAGCGGGTTGTGTCGGAGATACAACCGTTAATTAAGTTTAAGTGGATACTTCTTTGTTGGCTATGGAACCCTAATAAAAAAACCAGCCAAGTGCGAGTCTAACTCGCGTACCGAGGGTTCCGTACAGTTTCTTTTGATTATTTACAGGAATTTGCTATTATGGTGTACCCGAATCAATTCACTAAAATCTGTTTAAGTACAGATAAATCGGTATACATATATGGCAACATTGTACAGCACATTGACTGAAGTAGCTCATTTGACTAGCGATACATTGAAAATGACGGTCATTTCAGCATTATTTTCATGTCCGCCACATAAACTAAATCACATTTTGTGATTAATAACAAATGGCGAATAAAGAAGGATTAAAACATGTAACAAACAATTATTTGAAATCAGATTAGGCTTCTCTACAAAAAGTTATTCCGGAAGTCACGTGATACATTTTGAACTGTACCCCTACACAAGAACGCGAGCAAAGAGGTATCCACTTCAAAAAAATCAGTTAAGTTGTTCTAATGCGCGTTCGAAACGTTACGTGATTCTCCTCTGAGCTAGAGCCGGGCAAAAATACGATAATGTTTCGTATACCTTCTTCCGAATGATTTGCATAACACCTACATCTTTCAATTTAACTAATTGTTGTAATAAATATCCCACTAAAAACATTACATGTAAAGTGATTGCCAAGACTCCCTAGCTCATATAGTTTTCAGCGTCAAAAAGATATCAGATCGCAAGTAGCATCTATCTTTCGGCCAAACTAGTTTTATATCCAGAGCCTTTTGGAAAATTATAAAACAGCCAAGTTTCCATTGAAGTTTTATTCAAGCCGTCGAGCTCCAACCATCACCGGCATCGGCGCTAAAACCATTAAAGAAAAAAATTAAGAAGTTCCGACTCAATATACAAAAATAGCTACGGTATAGCCCAGTGGTTCAGGCATGCGCCTGTCAAATGACGGTCGTGGGTTCGAATCCCGGCTCGTACCAATGAGTTTTTCGGAACGGAATATCATTTCGGTGAAGGAAAAACATCGTGAGGAAACCTGCATACATCTGCGAAGAAATTCAAAGGTGTATGTGAAGTCCGCAACCCGCACTGGGCCAGCGTGGGGAGTACTGCCCGTTCCCTCTCATCTATGAGAGGAGGCCTGTGCCCAGCAGTGGGACGTATATAGGCTGATTTATTATTATTATACAAAGATATCTGAATATATAGATACTATACGAAGCTTGAGCGGAGGCAATACACATCAGGCGCTTGACTATTTGACCAGTGTTGCTTGTTTAGTCTTGTAAACATGTAATAACTTGTAGCTTTATTAAACTGGCCAGATGGCCGGCGAGGGTCATTTGACACAATCTATGACTCTACAACTAATTAATCAACTCTATATAACATTAGCTCAACCTGTCATGAGCTACTGTATCACTGTTTGGGGTGGGGCTGCTAAAACCAAATTCCTGGAGGTCGAGCGAGGGCAACGTTGCTTGCTCAAGGTGATGTACTCAAAACCATACAGATTTCCTACAAAGGAACTTTATGAAATCAGTGACCAACTAACTATGAGGAAGCTGTATGTTTTGAGCACAACACTCAGGCTACACAAAACCCTAGGTTTTAACCCTCCATCAGAAACACGTAGGCGTAAAAAACCCATCGCCCCCGAATCGGACTGTAAATCTCTGTTTGCTAAAAGGCAGTATAAAGCACAATCGGCATATATTTACAAAAAAGTACATAGCATAGTGAATATCCATCAACTATTACTAAAAAATTGCAAGATTGAACTAACGACATGGCTGAAACATATAAGCTATGATGACACAGAGTCATTGCTATATCGTGCTAATTATTAACTGAACCTAATTGTACACACACAAACATATACACACACAAACATATACACACACGCACACACACATACACACTCACACACACCTACCAGTAATGTATTGTATTAATATTACTTGAATTAGGCTAAATTATGTGTTTCCTACCTACTTGCCAGTTATGGAAGAGCGGGGCATCCTAACACAGGTTTACTTACCTAAAAGGAAGCCCCAATCACTGTATATTGTACTTTAAAACAAAGGAAAATAAACAATTTTTCACATTTTCATTTTTCATGACTAGAACAACCTGAAGAGGGCCCCAGTATTGCAAAAACAGTGACTTGCACTGCTTGTTAATACCGGTTCTTGTAATAAAGAAACCTATGCACTCGTTTACACTGAAAAGTTCAGCAGTAACCATCACACTAACCGTCGGCATGCTGTCATGCTCGTTCAACACAGACTCATCTCACCGCAAGCCTCTTGGTTAAAGAAAAGCCTTATCTTTTTTGCACGTACGACCTTGTTTCAGTAACACTTGTAGAGTCTAGTGGGTACATTATGTAGAGCAAGCTGTTTTGAATTTTAAGATGGGTAACGTAAGAGGTTTATAGCGTGGATGCATAATGCATGCTCATTATGACCCGTGTGGTAGGTAATTATGTTTTCCCCATTTTCTAAGTAGATAGTTACCTAATTCCCCGCGTGGTGTTATGTTAGAATAGCTCCACCCCTTTTCTTTCCGTTGGTGTCGTAAAAGTTGACTACTGGATGCGTTTTGTGGGCGATACGCTAATAACCTATCACTGAAATATCACATTATTCCGTCTTTAACCCCACAATTTCTTAAAATAGGTATCACTGAACAATCAATTTAATGGGCTCTGCCCTTCTTGGCGAGTATGTATGTAATATGTACGTAAGGGAAATGTATTCACGTACCACCGTAGAACCCTATCGCAATAATGTGACATATCACTCGAGTTTGAGTGGCGGCGGACTGTCAATTGCGACAGGGTTGTACGCCGTACGTGAATACATTTCCCTTACTGTACCTAAGTATTTATTAGGTGGAAAAATATGTAGCATGCCTTTCTAGCTAATATCAAAAAGGCATTTGGTTAAGAATTACGGTGCGTTTTAATATACGCTATAAATTAATATAAATTACGTTACTACGTAATCAATAGTAATTAATTCTTATTTTTTTATGTCACAACACTGACTACAAAATACATTGTTTGCATAGGTATAGGCTGTGGAGCTATAAAAATGTGGTTAAGTAGTATCTTTGAATGAAATTATGTTAGACATATACTTACCCAATTGTAGGTATACCTATACAGTGAAATTTTAGCACTAGATTGAATAAAATATGGATTTGGAACATTACTTATTTTAAAATCAATAGAACACCATTATTCTATTTCAGACATTGGCATCCCCTTCAAAATCAATCATTTCAAAATCCTCCAACGCAGAAAGCTTTCAATAACATATTAAAATGACATTAAGAACCCAAACTCATCCCCATCCCCCTTCGCGTCTAGAAGATAAACTTAAGTGCGTAAATAAACGAAAACCCTGAACAGAACTAACGACCCGCGAACAGAAGTATTGAAAATTTATTCTAAGTACGAGGGAGCGTGATAGTTAGTTATTGGTACAGCTAACACCGGCCAAAACCTCTAGACCTGTAAGAACCTTTAAGATTTCATCGGGCCGAGATGAGCGGTGACGCGTCATGTTATGGGTGGGGAGCTCATTTTAAATTGGTGGAATATTTACAAAGGTGGCTCGCGAATAAACGCTTTAGAAGATATGTGGAGTGCAGGTGGTACTTTTGAAGACTGTTACATTTTGTGCTGTACAGGTGATATGTTGTGGGATTAGGGAAGTGTTTTCTGAGATGGCGTGCGAGAGCGAAGAGTGGTGTTATCTTTCTTGATGTTTTGTGCTTAGGGGAAGCGTTAAGTTATTGCTTATCAACGTCGGTACATATGAACGAGTATACCTTTGTAAGTAACTCTAGTGGAATAGTTATATGGATGATTGTTGATAGCCAATGTGGAGCTTCGGCGACATCGCCAGGCGCGGAAGATTATTCAATCATTGGAACAGTTTAATGAAGTGAAAATTGTTTTCGATCGCTCTAACTTCTAAAATAAAATAGAATACTGTCTTAGCCTATTATTATCTTAACGCGATTAGAAGGGGAATGGTAGACAGCTCTGCCATAAACTAAACTTAAATCCGTATCCGTAGTTGTAGCAATAAGTGGAATTGGTATATCAATTTAATATACGGAATATATTCTTACAATGCACTTGCTCTGAAAGTGCGCCTCTATATGGTTGAACATAAACACGGGAACTCGTCAAGCGGTGCGGCGCGGGGCCGCTCGGGAATGGATGGTGTTTTTGGTCATCGTCACTCTTCTTCTTCTTCCATACTTATATATGTACAGTACAGCAAACATTCATTCAGCTTACAGTCACAGCAAATATTTTAGAAGTTATTTGATTTGAGGTCCTTTAGAATGTACGTGAGTAAGCAAACAACTTTTTGCCGCCATTTTCAGTTTACTTACTTTACCGGTTCGCGTCCCGAAATGCATTTCATTCCGTTAATCTTAGTTGCATTCAGTTTTGCCGCGTTAATATTTTAATCACGACAACGGTACACGCGCATTTCAAAGTTTTGTAAATTAATTACATTTAGAGAGTTGCTCGTTTTAATTTATTTGGATGTTATGACTGTTTTACTGCAAGATATTATCATGAACATGTTCACATCCCAATAAACATTTAGGCTAAAAATAAAACTTTAATCCAGTTCATTAAAAGCTAAAGAGTTTATAAATGATGATTAATACAGTAAATACACAGGTACATAAAGCTATATTGGAGCCTAGACTGTATCGTTTTATACAGAGCAGCTGGTTTACGGCTGTATATTGTCGAAATTATTACTTATAACTTCTTAAAAGCATTGCAAAACACAATTATACAGTGTTTAATATAAAAAAAAACAAGCAGTTTTAGAAGACTAGAGTTACATAACGACTGTTTACAGCTCTTGAGATTATTCCTTTGTACTGCTTAACGCTATTAACAAGGGCAAATTTGACATATAATCTCGACTTTTATAATTATAACCCGTTCTACTGACGTCAGAAGTAGCGGAGATGTGTCATGAAATTTAAGTGAAATTTATTCAGTAACATTACTCTCAGAAACGTTTCTTGTCAATTATACATATAATTTTCAAAAGTTGAAATATGTCACAGTTAAGATAATATGTGAATTGTTTCAGAAATTGCCCATCGCTAATCCGTACTGAGTACATACTACATTAAGAAACGAGGTTGACTACTGAGCGTTTTTCAAAAAAACTGTACATGTACTTTTTTATTTTTTTGGGTTTTTCTTACTCAGAATCGTTGATACTATCGATCCTCATACAAGAAAAAAAGTGTCCCAGATTTTACTATGTAAGTTTTTTCTTCCAGTGCGTGACCATATAAATAAAAAAAGACTGCATACAAAAATGTGACGATCTGGAATGGAATATTTTGGACACTTTTTTTCTTGTATGTGGATCGATAGTGTCAACGATTCTGAGTAAGAAAAACCCAAAAAATCGAAGTACATGTACACTTTCTTTTGAAAAACGCTCACTTGCCATCTAATAATATTCAAATACAGTAATGTTACTCAGTTGATTCTTTGTTATTTGTCTAATGTCTACGATTATCAACTTAAATATTTTTCTATACATTACTTTACATCTCAAAGGGCTTCTTACAACATTTAGTGTCAAGTTTATTGTGTACATAATATCAGAAGTAACTAATGTAGAATGACAATCCGATTATCTTCAAACTTGTGAAAGTATTTTTTTGATTGGATAGTTTTGTTAAAGGTTAACTATAAACATTTAGAGCGCCGGTCTTTAAAAAATATATGATAGCTAAACACTTCAAGTTATTAATAGTAACGATCAAAATCACTGGCTTCACGGGGTGTAAGTTGTAATGTT
The DNA here is from genome assembly GCA_932294315.1 of Epinotia nisella. Taxonomy (NCBI): domain Eukaryota; kingdom Metazoa; phylum Arthropoda; class Insecta; order Lepidoptera; family Tortricidae; genus Epinotia; species Epinotia nisella. Next base: position 5,194,849 of record OW028687.1, read on the forward strand.
TCAAACATCCTAGCTTCGGTTTATTGTTCAAGTTCTTTCATCTTTAATTTCCGATCATATCAAACAACGACGAAAAAACGTCATCATCATACTTGACAATTACCACTTTTTGAGGTGTCACTGTACGCCTCGGTTTCCTCGTCGTAAGGGTCGTTGCAGTTGTAGTTATGTCAGGAGTAGCAGATTCAGTAAAACCAAAAGTCGCACTTCTAATAACACCAGGAGTTATCCTTGTAGTTACACGAAATTTATTTATTTTAGACAGCTTCTTGTTTTCCTTGGATAACTCGTTATTATTCCCAATATGTGGTTTTGTAAATGGAACGCCCGGTCCATCAGTCGTGCCTCTATCTTCGTCCGACCAGTATTTCTTCTCGTAATAATCTTCGTTCGAAAGTTCTCCTTGGCCGATATAGTCATCTACTTCATCGTCTCCGCGTTTCACCAAAGTTCTAACTTTCTCTTTAGCCTTTAGTTTGGCTATGTATAATGTCTCGTCATTCCAGTCAATTTCAGCTTTGACAGGCTTCCAATCATTGCAGAATAGTACAAGTTCCTTCTTAATTATTTTGTTGGTTTCAATATGAGCACTGGCGACGACTGTAACTAATGTACAGATGATGATTTTTATCATCTTGACTGTGTGTTTGCACAGCTGACAGTGTACTAGCGTCGCGGCGGATGATTTGGTTATTATTTCAAATTTTGTTTGCACAACAAAGCAATGCGCCACAATAGATGATGCTGATGTCTGAAGTAAGCGCTTGAAAATAATGCAGGTATTGCGTGATGAGAGTAAATTAACCAATTACTTAGAGAACTGTTATTTAACCATGTCGCTCCAGCTACATTAAATTTAGCACCCTCTAAACTTTAAAATTCGTAGGATATATAATAATAATAATATCCTACGAAAAAACCGAATATCTTCACAAGTTCTATATGTTGGAGATATTACATACAAAAGTGTTACGAAATTGAAATACTTGGGCTGTACCGTTACATGCCAATACCCACGGCGAAGGAATTAACACCCGGATATAGATGCAGTGCCTCCCTTCACAAAGTGTTAGGTAGTGTCCAAACTTCTAAATAAGTCCGCCAAAATCCGTATTTATAAGATCGTTATACGACCAATCCTTATGTGCGGATGCAAAGCATGGACACTGACACTTAAAGAAGAGAATATGTTACTAGTCGCCAAAAGAAAAATCCTTCGTAAGATTCACGGCCCAAAGCATCGACCGGACGGAAGCTGGAGAGTCCTAAAGAACAAGGAAAGAGAAGATCTGGTGGCTGAACCTAACATCTTAGGAGAAATCAAAGCTCACAGACTTCGTTGGCTTGGTCACCTGGAGTAGAGGAAAATTGCAGTCAAGAGAGCATATATACCGAGGCCGTCCGGAAGGTCGACGTCCTGTCGGATGTCTAAGGTACCGCTGGAGCGACATGGTCCAGGCGGACCTGAACGAGCTCCAAATCTGCAACTGACAAGAGTTAGCGCAGGGCTGAGAAAAATGGCGCACTCTCGTGTCGGAGGCCAAGATTCATTTTGGGTCGCTGAGCCAACGGAGTAAGTAAGTAAGAACACATTAAAATTCCAATAAACGGTTACGGTTACATCACGTGCACACATGCATATACATGTAGTGTCAAGATGTGTCAATAATTCTACACGCAAACTAATTTGCAACTTTTTCTCAACATTCATCCCTTCCATTTATCTGTTCCTCGAATAAGGATTGTTCCGAGTTCAAAACGTAACTGGCGAGTCCTCTATTAATTATTAGTCGAGTTATGATGTTGATCGTCAATTATTTTAGCAGTTGAAGAACCATTAGTAAAAATGGTGTATGTCCATGTGCCTTTCAATACAATAGTGCACCCTTTGTCTAATGAAGCAGATTCCATTTCTGTTTGTTACTGTTAAATGACAAGTGTCGTTGTATTTTGAGCCATACGAATGATTCAGGCGCTCTTAGATCTCAATTTCGGACGTTTGTCGAGAACAGACTTGAAACTGTTGCTAACTCATTTTATATCGACATCGAAATGCTTGCTTTGTCAGTTCAGTGGCATTACGAACAAGTTCGGTATTCGAATCCAATGTTCCCCTCTACATATATTGTTAATATTTAATTAAAATCAAGGCAAAACAGACTGTCATAGATCCTAAAGCCATTCTTCGATCATAAAGTTGTTTTAAGCAAAATATAATAAATCAAGTATTCTGTCAATCTCTGGTATATCTTAATATTGACGTTAGTAGTTACACTATCATGAAAATATATGTTGCACTGTGACAGACGAACCAACCAGAATAGTTTCTTATTTACCATTTTGGTACGGAACCCTAAAAATAGGTTGAGTTATCTTCGAATTGCAGGACGATCTTTATATGATATGCCAGTCATATATGAAGTTACTCTAATTTTTCAGTTACATTACCGACACTTTGGTTTGTTATTATTAGGTACCGGAAATATTTCAAAATCTACGAAGATTCGTTTAATTAAGAATTTAAAACTACCGTACCTAACAGAACCTACGCATACTTTTTTTCATTACCGAATGGTATACGTAAAAGTCAACAGTTGTACAAACTGGAAAGCGAATTCAAACAGCTTTAATACCGCAACAGGTAACTCACTAGCTAGCAATATGAACGTCTACTATTTTCATTAAACACTGCCAACTAAACGCCCGCCATTGAGGACTGGCCGTATGTGAAATTAATTAAAAACGACATAACCGCTTCGCACACCGCGATACAAATTGCACCTTAAAAGTAGCACGGTAGGGTTAATTTTCGTCTGATATTTTTTGGTTCGTGAATTATAAAGGCTATTGTACAAGAGGAATAAAGCTTGAAGCCGGCCCGTAGTGTATTGTTACGGTTACACTTATTGTTCGAGGGGGTAACTTCTGCTAATATGCACTGCCGTACCTGTGCTTGTTACTTTGTAACGATTGTGTGTAAAAACCTTTTTTGGTATTTGCTGGGTTGGCCAACCTTTAAGTTCAAAAAAATTCATTAAAATCACATGACTGACAGGAGTTTGTTCAATTTTAGGTGCGTCGGTCAACGTAAATTGGTTTTATGTTAACAGTAGCTTTTGAAAATAGTGAACTCTAAGAGCCATTACCGCTACAATTCGAAAAAAAAATGTGCTATACATGTGCTATAAATGTGCATGCCATTTGCCACTACCTATTGTTAAAAAAATAGTTAAAGGGTCGCAAAAAGTCAACTCCTTTCATCTCGGAAATTGTGCACGGGTTCCAAGGGGATCTAAAAACCGTTGCCACACTGGCGAGGCCGCGGGCAAAACTCAGTTAACATACAAATTATAACCCCCGTTCAACCCCCAAAATGACATAAAGAAAAATCAGGTCGTAATTCAACTTTTCTAATTTCGCTTGTGGCAAAACGGTGAAATGTCACCAATTTAATTATCAAGAATGCGGGCGCCATTTTCTTTTCCTTTGAACAACGGCAGGTATTTGACGGCGAGTTAAGGAATTGGAATTAAATTAAACTATTTGAGACGAGACGTCAATTAGCGGAAACGTTTCCGTAAAGGATAATCATGGAAATTTGAATTTGACAAGTTTTAATTCTTTGTTTAATTGGGTATTGTGAGTTTTGTTAACTGACGATGTGGTAATATGAATATTTTAGACAAATTATACAATTGCTAAAGTAACTTGGGAAATGCTGTTACAGTAATTACAAACTTCAGCCAAAGTAAAGATTTGATGTTGACTATTACGCCGTGCAATGCGTGTGCGAGTATCTACTACTTACATAATATATGTCGCGGCGAGATAGAATCCGTCTCTTTCTAATTAGAATACTTAAAAAGAGACGGATACTTTATCTCGCCGCGACATAGCTCCCGCGCCGTGTTGTGAGAGTGTCGTGTTGCCACAATAAATCGAAAACAAGAGAAATCAAAAGATTTTTCGAAAAACCCAACTGCTTTTTTGCAAATATTAAGAGAAATCCAGCAACACCTCATATGTCGAAATCTGTCAAACGGCAGGGCATGCCAAAGAATAAAAAACACACAAACATACATACATACCTCCTCTCCTTCGGCAGTCGGGTAATAAAGGGCCAACGCGTTTGACTCCTCTAGAGCCGCAAGATTCCATTGGTCTGCTAACCACCAGGCCGTACCGTTACCGTATGCTCCTTTACCTCCGTCGTGTAATAATGAAATGCACATGCTGAAGACACCCTTTATGATGTGGGGGTGTATTCTCGCTGATTTATGACGAACGTCCATCGGCCGACATATCTCAGGGTGCAATGACGCGGGCGAATCCGTTTCGCACAATCGGCCCTTCCTTTTAGAGTGACATGTGGTTGGTTGAACGCTAATGTATAGTGGCCGTGATTATACTTTCAGTGTGTGAAATAATGAGGGCTACGGTTTTTGCGCTCACCAGTCGGCGCCACTTGCGTGTCGGGTCCAGTTAATAAAGTTTGTTATTACTCAGTAAAACAAATTTAAATTTAATTCATGCTTCAAAGAGTAAATCAATAATTTAAAATAGTAATACTTATTATTATTACCGCCGATTTATTTTTACACGAGTTTTTCTTAGATTCGCTTTTAAAGCACTGAGATTCATTGACCGTAACACATATTTGCCATAATTAATCTCAGCTATGTAAAATATTCACAATATTATTAGGAATTATGAAAAAGCAGCAAAATCCACTCATAAACTATGGTATTTGACATTTTGAAGCTCCGACGCGCCACTATTAGCGCCTCTAGCGGTGAGTTCAGACCGTACTTCAAAAGGAAAAAACGGAACCCTTATAGGATCACTTTGTTGTCCGTCTGTCTGTCTGTCTGTTTATAAGAAAGAAAACACTTTGTTTTTCAGTTAGTTTTCCGTAGTCGGGATAACGGGATATAGCTTTGTGAACTTTTTATGCTTGTTAAGTACCTATTACCCGTTGACGAGTAGTAGGTAAGTAGTTACTACTAAACTTATTTATCAGATACTCGTTTAGTAATAAAAACATTCCATGAAACAATGCTTTCCCTTGACTATGGAAAATTTACCAATTGTATTGCAACGTTTCCCAACTTGCATTTGTGACCGAAACCCGAACTATCGAAATGAATATGAAAAGGGAAAAAGTAAACATGTGGGAGTTACAAGCGCCGGAAGTCGGTTAACTTGGGAACAAACTTAGTAATGAGGTATCCCCCAACTCTACTGTAGTGCCGTCGAGAAAAGGCAGTAACCGACAGTATTCGCTATTGGAATAACTCCCTTTTAAGGCTGGAGTACAAGTGTATAAACCGTGTTGATGGGCGATATAGGGTGGATACACATGCGAGTTGTATCAATAGATTGTACGCTATTAAATATTGTTGACTTGTATATTGCTGACATTTGGCTGGCTGAAAATCAGCACTGTAGGTGTCTGACACGGGTGTGTAATCATCGGTATAACAACTTTAGTTGTATTTTCACTGGATGTAACAACATTTTATATAATTTTATAGAATCCAAAGGTATTAAGCTTCTGACCGCGACTTCGTCTGCGTGTAAGTCATAAGTAATTTATTAATAATATTATAAATATTACATGTCATCATTCGTAATTAAATACCCGGGACCCGGGATAAACACTATCCTATATTTTAATGCAGGCTATAAACTATCTTCGTGCAAAATTGCATCTAAATCAGTTCAGACGTTTAAGCGTGAGTAACAAACATCCAAACTTTCGCATTTATAATATTAGTAGGATAATTACTTAAGGGGCATCATAAACTATTGATATAAAAACAAAATAGATAATTTCATGGTGTATAATGTTCAATAAGTATAAAAGATATTAGATATAACGATTGCCAAATATAATGAATATAATATATGTTATAAGTATTAGTGGGTTAATGTGTTAGTAAGATTTAAAAATATTCGGTTTTGGCGCTTCGCTGCGCGCTGTAGGGTCACAGTTATTCCTAACACTCCTCCTCGCTTCGCTCATCGTCGTACATATACCGACCTGCTTTAGAATAGAATATGTAGATAATCCGATATCCGATATCACTAAGGTTGTTCGTAATGGTCTATCTTTTTTCTTGGTCTGAGTCCACAGGCTCATCATAGAGATATCTTGATTGCATTCTGAAGGAATGGTGTCCGAACGCTATCTAGTCTCAAGAATTGGTGTAGGTACACATTTATTTTATTTTATTTAGAACACAAACAGTCACATAAACAAATTCATATGGGGTACACATTTTGCGGAACTGACAGCCATCTGATCTTCCTTCCCAAGGAGGAGCTGGACGGTATTGTTGAAAATTAAATTATAGATATGTCATTATTATTTTGCATCAACCCAGCTAAGTGCCAAGCTATATTTATTGGTAGCCAGCGGCAACTTTCCAAACTCAGTTCAGTTTCTGTTTCACCGATCCGGTTTGACAACGCTGTCATTCCCCTGAGCAAACAAGTTAAAAATCTCGGATTAGTTATTGATTCGAACGTCTCCTGGAATGGTCAGCTCTCCGAAATTAGTCGCAAGGTCACCGGAACGCTGAGAACTTTATATAATTTTAAGAATTTCCTCCCAGTCAGTACAAAGAAGTTGTTGGTCCAGGCGCTGGTGCTGCCAATTATTGATTATGGTGATGTGTGCACTACCGATGTCACTCAACAATACCTCAATAAACTGGATCGCCTCCTCAATAATTGCATACGATTCATTTTCGGCCTCCGTAAATATGACCACGTTTCCTTCTACCGTCGTCAACTTAACTGGCTCTCCATTCGCCGTCGTAGATCCCTCAGATTACTTTGCACCCTTTTTTCAATCTTGTCTGAGCCTTCTGCTCCAGGATACCTCAAAAGTAAATTTATTTTCGATACCCCTCGCCCAGGCTGTGAGCTGCGTACCTCCCGTGTCCTCAAAATATCCATACCTTCGCACCGCACTAGTTTTATGACTCACTCCTTCGCCGTACAGGCAAGCCGTCTCTGGAATTCACTCCCTCTCAACATCAGACAAGCCCCAAGCAAGTTTGCTTTCAAGCGGATGCTGCGTAAGCATCTGCTTAAACAAGAATTCGACTAAAATCCATCCACATAATGGTAGTATATATTGAATATGTAGTAGTATATCTTTTTGTATGTATCTTATATATTTTTATTTATGTATGTCTATATGTAGTGTATAATACATTTGTATTTTTTTCCTCTCTCCTCAAGTATATTCGTAACAGAAATTATCATACTTTTTTCTTTGCACCTGTTATAAGTCTCTGTTTAGCCCAATGGTTAGCTGGTAGAGAATGCCATCTGGCATTAAGCTCGCCATTTGTACATATATTTTTTTTGTATTTTGTGCAATAAAGTTTAAATAAATAAATAAATAAATATTATGACAGATTTTGACTAGCCCAAGAAAGAAAAATGTAAACCGTACACCCGTGAGAGGCTCATGGTCAGTGTTTTTTTTTTGTACTAAATCAGACACGTTAAAATTCCACTACATTCCAACACATCGTCTGAACAATCTTACTTCCCACAACATAATAAACAATACCTCAAAAACCCCTTTTCCAATTCAAGAGCATCCTATTTACCCCGATCTCCCCTCTGAATCTGTGTTCCGATTAAGTAGGTGCTCGGGTTGCATTAAAAGGGGAAAGAGGGAAGCTAACGACTGAGAACTCATTATGAACATTGAATACTTCGCTAACTAGGAGCTTCCTGTGGCTTTGTCTGAGATTGGTTTGGGGAACTTGATTAGAGCTTACCTATATCAGTGAACACCATTAGACGAAAATAAATTAGTTTTTATAGTATTTATAGCCACGGTAAGATATAAGCTAATGCCGTAACTTTTCTGACAGTCCATTGACACAAGAATTCTAGGTAATATTGATTCAAAATTTCACGATTTTCACATATTAATTACCAAACGCGACTTAATCGCGTATAATTACATTTATTTACCTTTTTTTTTATAAAAAATAAGATAGTATAGATAACGTTGTTATTATAAAATAATATGTCAAACTAGCATACTTATTTTTTTTATGAACTTTATAGGCGTTGCAGTCTGAGAAAGTAGCAAGCTAAGTTATGATCTGTGTTTAACTGTTATAGTGGTACAGTTAAGTACCTTGTACATTTTTATTTGTTATAATTGAAATAAAGAATATTTAAAAACAAACAAACAATTTACCTTTTTGAAACGAAAAGTCGAGTGATCTGAAATAAGTAAATAGATGTAATTATGTGCGATTGAGACCCGTTTAGTAAAAATAATTCTAAGTCAGTCGACAACAGAGGTTTGGATTATTGCTATGGCGTCGTAGCATAAAGAAATATCTACGCACCCCAAAATCTATACCTAAAATATTTTTACGAAAGCCTGATTTTAATATTGTTTCCCTCATTGAAAACATTTCATTTAAAAATATCACAATCCAGCCTTTAAGAGGTCACCGCTCGAAGCTAGAGTCAAGTATCTCAACCCTTGCAAAGAAAGGCAAAACAAGGTTATAAATCAGTGAATTTTCTGAGTCGGGCCGACACACGCCGCATATTCATATCGGACCAGCTACGACTAACCTTTGTCACTCACCACGCCACTCGCCCCAAGTATATCCTGAACTATAGATTCGAAAAAACTACGAGTAATAAGAGGTCTGTCTCATACTGGTTCGTCGAAACTAGTTGACGGTAAGCTTAGTGAACATCAGCTCGAGATGTCGCTAAGTTGATCGGTGATTTAGGAGTTACGGCTGTAAACAAAAGAATGGGACTTTTGTTTCGAAAGTGATATGTTCATGCCTGTCGATAAGTTAGATTGTCTGTTTTATCATAGTACAAAGTTCCCATATAAAACTTTATGTCGTGTTGACAAGCAAAAGTCACTAAATGCAGAAAAATAATTTAAGAAATAGCAACTGTGTTAAAGTAGTAATAAGGTTGAGTATTCCTTTACACTTAAGAGACGTGTAATTAGTGACTTTTGCTTGTCACCCGACGATGTGAAAATGTATGCTACGATTTTTTTTTTTTGCGGACAATCTTACACAAATTGACCTAGTCCCAAACTAAGCAAAGCTTATAATGGGTACTAGACGACGATAAACATACTTATATAAATAAATACATACTTAAATTCATAGAAAACATCCATGACTCGGGAACAAATATTCGTGCTCATCATCATCACACAAATAAATGCCCGTACCGGGATTCGAACCCAGGACCTCTTGCTTCGTAGGCAGGGTCACTACCAACTAGGCAAAAGCGGTCGTTCAACAAAAAAGTAAATATTGGTTTTTCTGTCATGTAAGCTATGATATAGCTATGCTAGAGTTTAATAGAAGAATTATATGAGCTCCCAACATGTTTACGAGATAACGCATAAAAAATAAGGCTCTAATTTTGTCAAATATTATTTTGATATTATTTTAATTTTTTATTTAGGTATCCTGTAAAAACGTTAAGCAGTGCTATTCACGTGTCATTTCTTTTCCCTCTCGAGGCCTTTGCCCAGACATACTCAAGTCCTATGAAAACTGACGTGACACTGCATAGCTTCTTCTTTTAATTAAATCGATCGAAATTGACTACTGTCGGAAAATACACAAACATGAACTAAAGAACGACCTACCCAGTTACCCCTAGATGGCGCTGCCTGTCGATTACATCGCGCAAGCGTTAGTTTTAACCATTTCTAAGGTACAACGTTAGTGTTTTAGTCTCATAAGAGATGGCGCTGCCGGTCAGTTAGATCGCGCAAGCGTTTGTTCAACGTAGAATGTATAAGGCTCTTTTGTAATATTTGATATGTAAGATTATTGTTGCAAGGAACACGGCTTATTTGATACTTGCTCTCTGCTCGCTTCCATTGTTCGGGGACTAAATCATCAAAGCCCGCGAATTTGTTGGCGCTTCGAGTGAACGCGTTTCTCTTGTGTTGTGTGGGTCGTCGCTCTTACACAGATATAGGTGCTGCTCTTTTTTTGGTCTAGTTGTCTTCCTTGTTTTGCTGTCGACCTTACGCTCCACGATCCTGCACACTACACTGCATTATTTTTAAGCCGCGGCGCGGTAGTTATAACTTAAAATTGGTAATCATGTCGCTTGTGTATTACACCTCATTGCTATGTTGCCAAAAACCTAAGTCATAATTACCTAGCATTTAACAGTAAACAAAGTTAGTAAAGGATACCACCATTAGTTACTGTCGACCCGCCGCTCGCGAGATATTGATATTTGGCCCTCATGATAAATGTTCCCACGGCCCGGACGAGTATCGCAGATTGCCGTATATTTTGTCGATACTGGCTCAACAAGACCCGGTATTTGTCACACAGTATTTTTGTCAAGAAATGAGGTGATTTGTCTTTTCAAGTAGGTTTGAGGAACCTGTGAATGGGGGATTATATGACGATGTTGAAGGCACTTTTCTATTTTAAGTAATTGATGGAAATAAGTGATCCTCGGGTTTCCAATGTGAGATAGCATTCGCAAAACAATTCGCATCCGAAAAACTAGTGCCTACGCTAAATCTCGGGATTAGGTGCCAAAGCGGACCCCGGGCTCCTTTAGGGCACAAGCGGGAAAAACGCTAGGAGGATGATAGAAAGAACATGGTACTAGAAATTACTAAGAAAAACGGAGAATAACATCTATTCAACGACCAAAAAAATGTTTTTCTTTAACAATTCCTGAGACTTACGCAACATTTCCCTACAAATCCCCTTTTACTTTGCCAGCAACACTTGACGAACTTAACCCATAGATAATACATTCATAAACCGGCCGTTATTACAACCGCTCTCTCAAAAAGCCTAACCCTTTACGAAATTGTCAAGGAATATCTCTTAAATGTTCACAAAGTGGCACTTAACGCTCTTCCATACTGTAATTGGATACTCGCATTACCCTTTGACAGGTTGAGTAGACGTCAATTATGTGACGCTTTGTATAATGGTAACCAGCTTGAGATCCTCTAACGGGGGCAGATGGGTTATGAGTTATGAGTTATGACACTTCATTTTTTTGTAGGGCTAAATTTGCTCCGACGCCTCCTGGCCAGTGTTGGAGATGTGTTTGGATTGGAGCATCTAGAACAGAGACGAGTAGACATGCAAAATGTTGGGTTTTAGTTAGTTGGTTTTTACTGGACATTTTCCGCAAATCAACATCCAACGTGCCTATTGACGACCGAATAGCCTAGTGGTTAGAGAACCTGACTATGGAGCTTGAGGTCCCGGGTTCGATCCCCGGTCGGGGCAGATATTTGTATGATGAATACGAATGTTTGTTCTCGAGTCTTGGATGTTTAATATCTATTTAAGTATGTATTTATCTATATAAGTATGTTTATCCGTTGTCTAGTACCCATAGTATAGGCTTTGCCTAGTTTGGGACTAGATCAATTGGTGTGAATTGTCCCACGATATTTATTTATTTTATTTTTATTCTACGTGACAGGAATAGACCGATAATATCCTCACGATGTTTTCCTTCACCGGAAAGCCAAGGGTAAATAAGTTCCGAAAAACTCATAGGTACGAGCCGGGATTCGAACCCACGACCACCCCTTGGCAGCCGCATGCCTGAACCACTAGGCTACGGTAGCTTACTAAATGTTGAGTTTGTATAAATTAAATTATAAAATATATAAATATTTGGGGACAATCTTACACAAATCGACCTAGTCCCAAACTAAGCAATGCTTGTACAGTCAGCATCATAAACATGTATACACTTTTCGACCTTATGTCTAAGTAATAAGGTCATAGAATGTATACATGTTTATGATGCTGACTGTACTATGGGTACTTAGACGACGATAAACATACTTATATAGATAAATAAATAATTAAATACATAGAAGTCATCCATAACTCAGGAACAACCGTTCGTGCTCATCACACAAATAAATGCCGTAATAATAATGTAATGTATGTGCTAAGTACTTAAGGCTCTTACTCTAAATGAGCCGGTGAAAAAGTCTGAAATGATTTCATATTAAGTTACAAATCATTATGACGTGACAACGTTATGACGATTAAGGATTATGAAAGGTACAAGTAATAAGGAAACGCAAAACACGACTCCTGTCCGCCTGTTGTTTGCCTCTGCTCTTATATTCGCTTTTTTCTGTACTAGGTACTACTGTTTTGTATTACTAGTGAGATGTGCAATATTCCATATTTAGTGGCTATGACCGAAATTATTATTGTACTTCTAGAACACCAGTTTCGGATTTTTTCGGTTACAAAGAAATCATTATGGGGCATGTTTCACGATACAGTGAAACACTCGTTTGCAATTCTTCGAAGAACGCACTTAAATTGTAGCCGAAGCAAAATACTTTTACGTGTCCCAGAATCGTGTTTATTTAATCTTTTTCGCCCGTTGAGCTGACATATTGCCGACAAAATGCAAGCTGGAATATTTCCAACTCCCGGACATTAACGGTAGTTCACAAGGGCGATGTACGGACGTATGCCTCGTTCGTGTGCTTGCTGTGACGTGAAAGATTTGGGTGGATTGGGAATAAAACGTCGTGTTAACATGTATTGTATCAAAATGCTGGTATTAAAACTGCACACTTAGATACCATCTGTAACTCGGGTTTTGTGTGATATCAGTATTAACCCCTTCAGCTCCCAAAATTTACATCTCCTCATGCTAGGATTCTGCGTGGTCTATCTAACACATTCACTGCCATGAATCGCTACGCGCTACGCTCGTAGCCAATCCCGTGGTTTTCCTCGTACGTAGCGGAAAGCCACTACGACGTAGGCGCCCGCTAGTCGGGTTCCTGGCCGTGAAAGTGTTCCATTCGAAGCGACGCAACGCTACGTGTGCTGCGCCGTAGCGAGTAGTAGCGTTTTTCCACTCTGCAGCGGAAATCGCACGTACAGGCATGACTCGTCCACGCGTCACTGGCCACTTATTCACCGTCGCGCTACGCGCGAAGCACCAACCTCAGTCCATAGCAGCTTGAACTACAGGTATGTAGCGAAAAACGCCCGTAGCTCTGACGCATGTGTGTCGTAATTGCCGCATAGTCGTAGACGCCATAGACACATAGCTAAAGCTATTATCAGAGACGCAAGGAAAACTATCTGTACATGTCCCTGCCGCCACAATCAGCAATTATGGTATTTCCCTTCTTTGTGTTAAAAATACATATTATGTATAACATTAGCATATTAAAACATTAGGTACAAATGTAGTTATACCGCTGCAAGGAAAACTTGCCCAGATGGGACTGCATAGTGTCCACACAACCCAACGTGTTTGCGATACAGCACCACAAACCATAGGGCACCTGATGACGTGCCCCACATGCCCACGCTCGTGCTGGGAACGCGACCTGAGAGACGCAACTGCCAGGGCTGTCCACACTGCTGTCCATTGGGCATCTCCTATTTGAGGAACCTCGACACGACGAAAAAGAATAATACCCGAAGAAACTGGTTTGCCCTGAACTTTTCGTGATTAATAAAAGTCGTATAGGTACGTGTAAATATGTATATATTTCAAGATATATATAATTGAATGAGGCTTCGCTGTCAGATAAGGACGCAGAGAAGCCTGATTCCTGCGTATCAAATATCATAATTCATCAAGTTGTAAAAGGCAATTTTCAGTATCGAGGCCTAAAGAAGCCATCTACAGCTTTGAAAATAAACTGAGTATTGAGTTACGTTATCAATCGAAGTCTATTTTGGAGCCTATCGCGGACAAAAGACTGGAGCAAATCAATATCAACTTATTACTTGGATCGTGAACTGATGTTCCGAATGTACGGTCGACGTCAAAAATATGTTTGCATTTTTTCACCTTATTTAATTGTAATTAGGCGAGAAATGTATACATAATGTACACTAATCCGTGAGTTCTTAAAACAAAACAATTCAGGTTTGGGAGAAATCTTCTATTTTGCTATAAGAACGTGAAAGATACACGTCTGAGTGCTCGACGCTAACATGCGCTATATAACATGGGCACTCTATGTCAAAGTTACATGGCTTAAATTCGAATGAAGAAAAATCCTCTAAGTTCGAATTCAACCTATATTGCTTTGACATAGAATGTCCATGCCATATACTAGTACAGCATCGAGCACTCGGACGTTTACCTTAATAGAGGGGGAACGAGCATTTGTTATGTTTGTGTTAGACAATTTTTTTTATATGTAGGTAATGTCTATTCGAATACGTCACCACTCCATATTAGTAAAGTCCAAGTAAGTATAAGTATAGTCCAGATTCTGTCGTTGTTCGGTAGGTAAATGAAATATTAAATTTGCTCATAGATATACACTACAGCAAGGACATAAGTAAATAAAAAAATATCGTTCTGTTAACTGGCTTAACCCGCAAAATGCAGATCCTGCCTCGCAGGAACCGCTAGGACATGAACGCGTCCATGCGGGGCCGTAAATACGTATAAATAAGTAATACAATAGTTCAAAACTCGTTCAAAATATAATGACACTGCAATGTCAGATTGCAAATGCTTTAAAGTTTAAATGGAAACGCGGACCAGCGCAAACAAGTTGTTTTGTGTTCATTTGAAGTCACTTTGCGTGCAATTCCACATTAAAAGTTGGAATAACTATACAATATTAATGTTAGCTAGGGGAATAGGTTGCGAGACAAATATGGATATTCTTACGTCAAATCATACAAATATTTAGAGACATCAATTCTCGCATGCACTAAGTTATTTAGTCTTTCCCAAATTCGTAAAAGTGCGTCACTCACTCGATCATCATTTTAAAATTGAATTTGAATTGAGTATGAAATGGATTGGTTGTCATTCATTTAAATGCAAGCTTTAATTTAAAGTTACCTAATTTAACAAACTTCAAGCATTCAAACTTACTCTAAATGAGAACTATAACAGAACGAAAATACTATCCGCTAAAATAGTCTCTCAAGGCCAACTTTCAACTTATTATCTGTACTTCTCGTTTTCATTCGCCTATCCAATGGAAAACTGCAGCTGCAAACATTTACTGCACATAAAAGTATGAACTATTAACTAGCGATACGCGATACAATGTTATTCCGATACCATTATCAAAGTTTCACTCCATTTAGGACGTAAAGTACGAATAAATACCTAGACTGCAAGTGGCGTAATGCTCAGGAGGATAGCGAATAGAAAACCGATAATTATTAGAATCATTTCATGATAATTCGGTGAATGATTATAGAATGTACACTAAGTTAACAATTTCTCGAGACGTTGATCTTTTCAAATTAAGGTAAAAGTTTCAATGCCTTAATGGAATATTTAGACGGTTCGTCAATCACGTAACGCATTGTACGCAGGTCAGGTAGATCTAAATGTCAATCTTTAACGCGCGTTCGAAACGTTACGTGATTACCCCCCCGAACGCACGATCCCCCCGCGCCAAAACCGGACACCTTGAGCTAAAGTGTTGGTTCTAATTTGAGCACAATAATACAGTTATGAGCTGAATAAAAGCATCAGAACAGCTCTAAAGTTCGGACTAAACAGTATCCTACACGAACGGACTGCTCGTTCGTAGCTCGCAGGCATCCCTATATGGTCGCGTTAACTTGTCTGGTTACCTGCTACGCGAAGCAGAAAATACTGAAGCGACTGTGAAACTATGTGGGAAATGGAATGTACGGCACATACGATTTCATCGCTGATATTATTTGACAACATTGGCAAAACAGAACAATTGGACTAACACGGCGTCTGGCCACCCGTAGTTTTTTTTAAACAGAGAGGAGTTTCTTGCTGGATGGAGTCAAATTCCAGCAAAATGGCTTGCATTGACTAACATTCTTCAGCGGGCGTAGCATGGTTGGCATTTTATCTCTTATCGTTGTGTGGATAAGACGTCCGTCACTCTTGCACTCGCATACTTGTCAGAACGTGACGGATGTCTTATCAATAGCGATAAGTGATAAAATGACAACCATGCTATGCACGCTGATGAATGCTTAGTAAAATATGCCGGAAAAGTGAAGAAACTACAACCCCTTCGTCTATCAGATTAGGTCTGTTAATTTTAGCTAAAACAAGTTTGTTGAACGCTTAAGAACACGGCCATAAATCTAACAATATGCAATATCATCAGTTAGAAGTAGAACTACTACGCACATTACAGCTAAGTGAGGTACTGGGCCTACTGTTCCATCGTCTAAAAAACCAACAAGACAAGTACGAGTTCGACTCGCGTGGTGAGGGTTCCCTATATAATCGAAGTGCAAGAGTAAAAATTGCTATGCTCTAGGCATCAGGCGCTCCATACAAAATACACAGAAATATTGAGAATTTTCCCGTTACTTTGAATACTCAAACTTCTTATAGGTTTTCTTGTAATCTTTAGGCAAGGAACTATTTCCCATATTTTTTTCAGAATTTTAACCCTCGTAGTTTCGGAGATAAGGGGGGGGATGGACAATTTTCGTCTTTTTTCCTAAATTACTTCGAATCTGTTTTTGCTAAAATTATAAAAAAAAATCTAAGATGTTTACAACAATCTCTTTCATTTGGTATGTCACACAATACAGTTTGCGAAACTTTTTTTTTTCAGTTTACCCCCCAAAAGTGGCCCCAATTTACGTATGTTCACCAAATTTCAACTCAATCGGTCCAGTAGTTTTGGAGCAAATCGGCTGTGACAGACGGACAGACAGACGCACGAGTGATCCTATAACTTTAACTTAACTTAACTTGACTAATTTAACTTGATTTTATTTTTATTTTTGTGAATTGTGGACCCATGTTGTCTGGAAATAAATGAATTTATTTATTTATATATCGTGTATTTCCGTTTTTTTCCTTTTGAGGTAAGTACGGAAACCTAAAAAGGGTTATTAAAAAGTTAATATTCAATGAAACAATGGGCTTAGCACTAGTATTCACTTTGAGAAAATAAATACTTATGAAACAAGTTCAAAAGTCTAGATGAGATATCTAAGTTCATTCCGGGAATATATAATATTTTCAGTAGTGAACAGATTCAAAACCTATTCCACGGCTTTAGCACGGCTATCACATGGACGGCCCGCGAGCTGTCTCGCGGCGAAATAGACTATCCGTCTCTTTCTAATTCGAACGCTTAGAAAGGGACGGATACATAGCCTGGAGGATGAGGATGAGATGCGACACTGTACATAGCCGTGCTGGAATCCAGACCAACCGACGTCCAACACTTCTTTTATATCTATCCCCGTAAGCATTGTTCCTAAACTTTCTCCGTTTCATATTATTATCCGCTTTACAAGATTCTCTTTGCACTGAAATTGTATAACTTTTGTTCATTTTGCGCGAATACTTTTCGTAGGTACTGCTTTGATGTCATAAACAGTGTTGTACAGTCGACGCCAAAAATACGTTTACACTTTTGCACCTTATTCCATTGCAATAAGGCGAATAGTGTAAACGTATTTTTGGCGTCGACCGTACAAGGGATATTGTCCTAAGCAAGTGTAACCCTGAAAATTATAAGCTATGTTATTGCCGGAGCTTTGGGTGTCAGATTATTTTTATTAACATGCTAGAAGTAGCATTTATTCACGTTTCAAAATCTTAAAAGAATGTACCTATTGTGTATGTGGACAAATTCTGCCTTCATTCATTGCACATTTTGCGTCACACAGATGGAAACCATGATAGAATCAGGGACCAGAACCGGTTACGCTAATCAAGGTTTCCCATAGGCTTATTTTAGAAGTTGTTTTTAAAACCCTATCCATAATGGTAACCCTACTGATAGGGTAACCCTATTGTTATGCTAAGTTAACCCTATCTCAGTGGGGTTAATTTATGGTTTCCTTAAGGTTACCACATCCGATATGCTTACCATAACAATAGGGTTAACATCAGTAAGCTTACTTTATCATAACGTTACCAAATTGATAGCGTTACCAAATCAATATAGGCTTAAGCCTGAAAACGGGTTTTTCGGTCCTTGGTAATTTTAATATAATATGCCTAATGTACTGGTCTGTATATATACGCAGATATTTTAGCGTATTCGAGACTTTATACAGTTCGTAATATTCAGTGAAAAATTAATATACGGACGAAGTTAAATACAAAGTGATGTCGCTCAAGACTTTAGCAGATTTAAGTCGAATACTTTTTACTTAAGCAATGGATTTAATTCAAGAAAGGACGGCAAATACGACAAATGAGTTAATTAAACAAACAGCTAAGACAATATAATTCTCTCTAAAATGATGTCGCATTTCGCTTCAAATTGGTACATTTTGAATTATTCAAATTTCGTTGCACTAAAACGAGATTGCATGTAACACGCCAGTTCAAAATTTGTGCCAAAATTTCAATTTAATTATGTTGGGTAGGTACTCATTTGTGGTTTTACCCTTATTACACAAGTTGTTATGTACCTAGTTAAAATTATACATATATTTTGAATCAAACACATTCTGGTTTGTTTCCTTAAGTTTTTTTTCCCTTAAGTTAAATAAGTCCTGTAGTTCTAACTATCTATGGATTTTGGCTGTCAAAAAAAAAATTTTTTTTTAATTATTTAATGCACTTCCTAAAACCTAATGTCAAAATAAGTTTAATAGAAAACTACATATGTCCCATAATTGAGACGACGACACCCGATGGCCTTGCTTAGAAATCATTCATTTGTTTCTAACATGGACTGGCTGGCTATGATATGAAGCCTATTGTTTTTCTGCCAAATGTCACCTTTGTTTTTAGGGGTCCGTTAAAAAAAACTGAACCCTTAAAGGATCACTTTGTTGTCCGTCTATCAAGACCCATTATTTTCTATGTGTGTTCCAATCCAATTTTGGGAACTCATATACAACGGGCACATGAGATATTCAAATAGTTGTCCTGCATGTGTGAATTAACAGGTAGGTACGTACAATGCAGGACGTAAAACACACACACACACAAACCAGGATCAAATACACACGTGTAACAATAGGTACAAACGCCAACACATTTAACTGACCAATCTGTATTTATATTGAACCTTATTACAATGCACATAAAGTGCACGATCGATGGTCAGTTAACTGTGTTGGCGATGGTAGGTACAAGCCCACTACAAGCCACATGAAAGGCGTCCCGTCACATTTCCCTGGCCGCCGTTGCCAAGGCGACGCGCCCGCCCGCGGCATTGTTCATCATGCCACGATTATTACCCAAAGCAAAGAGGTATACTTCACTCGACGTTTCTATATCATATTGGTGTGGCATTTGTTGCACAAGTTTGACAAGTTAGGTTAGGCAATCCTAACGAATTACATTCACCACGATTATGCGTATTGAGGCATAATCGTGGTCTATTTTTATGATATTATTAATATTTTTAAATTTATACTTTATTACAATAATTTGATGGGTTTCCTATCCATTTAGCAACACTAAGTAATCAATTTTAACAAGAGCCATCATGCCTATTGTAATTTGTCACGAATCAAATTATATTATTAAATATTTTTGATTCGTATTAATTTAGTGTGGAAAATAACGGTAAAAATACCGTTATTTTATTCTTTGTATTTGTTCCCTGTATATAATAATGATTTAAAAGATTTTAAAATTATTTTGTTGCTAAATATGAAATGAAAAGATAACAACGAGACGGCACGTGTAGACGTAGAGATCATTTATTGGTCATAAAGTATTAAAGGTCATTGGTTGTGTTGTGTACAGGAGTAGCTACTGTTTGTTCTATCGTTTATGCGTAATTGTTTTAAGAAATAGAGTAATAGAGATAGTTTGAGTCCCGAAGAAGGACATAGGATAGTTTTTATTCTGGAAATCACCCCCAAAGGCGGTGAAAATGGGGGTGAAAGTTTGTATGGAGCTACGATACAAAAGAGTCCCACGCAGACGGAGTCGCGGGCAGAAGCTAGTTCAAAATAAATGTGTTGTTTACAATCCTTAATTTTTATAGCTAGAGCCTCTATTCTATATTTATGGTAGCTTTTGATAAAATCCAAAGTTAATTAAGTCTAGTTTTTGTTGTTGTTTTTGGAAACAAAAACACAATGAGTATACAAGATAAATAATTAATAAGTATTTATTTTAGATTTAAATCCTGTACAGCTATTATATGATACACCGGCAATCAAACATCTGGATCTTCATTTGTACCAATATATTTTTTTAAGCTACGGCACATCTTTTCGTCCAGTATTCCGCAGTGTCTCAAGACGAGCGTCTTTGACCAGTGTGTTTCACATTAATGACGTAGGGCACGGAAACGTGGTCGCTTACTATGGACCTCATTAGAAGGCTCAAAGTCACCCAAAGGGCAATGGAGAGGGCTATGCTGGGAGTATCTCTGCGTGATCGCATCAGAAATGAGGCTATTCGCAGCAGAACCAAGGTAACCGATATAGCCCTCCGAATCGCTAAACATAAGTGGCAGTGGGCGGCACATTGCACGTAGATCCGATGGCCATTGGGGCGGAAAGGTTCTCGTACAGCAAGGCGCAGCGTGGACTGATGACCTGGTAAAGGTTGCTGGAGCCCGCTGGATGCGGGTGGCGCAGGACCGGTCATTGTGGCACTCTTTGGGGGAGACCTATGTCCAGCAGTGGACGTCTTCCGGCTGATATCAGCGCTGGCTGCAAAGCCAGCATCATGCTGAGTTGGGCCCATTTCGTGACATGGCACAGATTTTTTTTTTTTCTTGTGTCTTTGTCTTGTAATAATGTACCTACATATGTTGTGTTGTGTCACGAATAAATGTTGATTTGATTTGATTTGATATGATGAACGTTGTAATGTTTTATAGGGTATACGTACGTTCAGCGCTTATTGTATTCTTTTTAATACCTGCAACAAAAAAGCATTGCATGAAAACTAAACCAAAGGCACTTAGGTACAATAGCATCCATATATAATAGCAGCCCGGAGCAAATCAAAATAATAGCCAACGTTTATTTAGAGCAGAAACCACGGGAACGTTGTTCTATAAATTACAACCGAAAAGCTTTCCTTTGATTTTCCCAGCACCCATAAAACCAACAGGAAAAAGGGCCGGAAATACCCCATAAATAAAACAATTTATGAATCGGTCCATTTTTCCTCGTGTTCCCCGATATTTTTAATTAAATGTACTATTGTTGCACCTTCTATTCATAACGACAAGTGTTCGTAGTGGAACTTGTTCCCAGCCTTCCCTAGTAATTGGTTTCTCCCGGGTCTCCCCCTAGTACAAAGGCCTAATTGAATGCGTTGACGGACCGTTGTCCCGGGTCGAGTTCGCGTTTCTAAGACGAATGCCAAGTCATCATAATTATGTTTTTTTTGCGGGGTAGTAAGACAAAGCGATAAGACTGAAAGGAATTCAAAATTTGCATAAATCACTGAACATTTCATTAGGGGTAGGAAGTGGTTATTAGGCGTGTTCACGAGATAACCATGTTAAAAAAACTTAAAGTAAGGTCAACGTCCCGGTGCTTGCCACTGGCTTAGTATTTAACACTTCTAAGTAAATAACAATAGGTGTCAATTATTAGGCATTAGGGTGGGATTGAAATCGGTAAAGGTACAATAACAACATCAAGTATATTTCTGATTCACTTCAACAAGGCACGTGCAACTTGCATGTGACCGAATACATAAGAATACGTCGGTGTATAACTTCACCACCGTTATACGCAAGTAGAAGTCGCCAACGAATCAAGGCTTCATTTCATGAAAGAACTACAAGCTCCCACTGGGTTTATTTAGTTTCGCCTGTAGTCCATTCAACGAGGACCATTTTCTAGACTTAAAAAATATATTAAAAGCTCAATAAGGCTTGTGTTATAGGTACTAGACGACGATATATTTAATAGAAATAAATACTTAAATATATAGAAATCATCCAAGACCCAGAAACAAATATTCAAGCTCATCACACAAATATTTGCCCTTACCCGGACTCAAACCTATCAAAACCTTCAGCTTCGTAGGCAGCATCACTACCCACTAGGCTAGCCGGTCGTCGGACTAGTCATGCTAAAGCTATAGTTGATGCATTTATGAAGCATAGCCATATTTAGATAGACAAATGCGTGTTTACGCATGATGCTATAATGTTTATCATGGGTGCCCAACGGTTTCGGAATTTTTACATTAAATACTAAAATAACTTATTTATTTTGCAACATAACCTAAGTCTAAATTGTAAAAGGCCCTTTAAATTCTTTTTTTTCACATACTATGCATTAGCATTACATAACATATTATGCGATATTATCAATAAAATTTAATTCCTAAGAAACGAAATGATAAAATCATTATTATGTACCAGTTGCGATATGATTGACAGAGTTAATAGTTCAGTGGATTGGTCTATGGGAATAGGAACTGCTCTGAACATCTGGACGTCATCGTGTCCAACTTTTATAACAATTTATGATTGTCTGTCTTAAGTTAAGTAACGTTGTAGAATGTAAAGTAACTTTGTAGAGTTGCATGAAAGTTAACTTCACGCAGTGCGGATAAATATTATGTATTTAAGTTTAACTGAGCTGAGCAGTATGCCTACACCACATGTTACTTAAGTAAGTAAGTAAGCCTTTCACTAACAAGATTTTCAATTTAAAAAAACGCACTCATATCAGTTCATCCGATCAAACATAAGCCATCGTTTCCTTCGGCGGTTAAAAACCAAATAAATATGTTTAATAGTAATTTATGTGACTGTACATAATGAGAGGCCTTAAATCACTAGTGTGGTTTTATGAAACGAGCGCGAGCGAGTTTCATAATAGACACACGAGTGTTTTAAGGCCTTATTATGTACAGTACCTAGGTACTAATGAAAATACGTACAAATAACAACCTACGGGCAGAGACAAGTTAATTATTTTTATAAATCTTATTAATGTAATGCTGGTCATTACTGCCAGTTTCTGAATGTGTAGATAATGGAAGTGTGTAGATAGAGATGTATTAAGCCATACTTTAGAATACCAATAGGAACAGGTGTAAAAAATAAAATGTACAAATATATACAAGTAAGTTTCCCCACAGTATAACTCCGAGAGCGTACGCTGTATGTGCGTTACCATAGAAGTTGGTAGCAGAAACGCAAATAATTAAAAACGGCCATATCTGAGTACGGAAGCAGACAGCGGAAGCGACGCGCGCCGCGATACCGGATGCTGTCGGCCATATTGCCAGTTTATGAGTGTTGCTATTTCTAAATAAGCTGCTAAGCTTGGGAAAAAAGGTTTAGACTAGAAATTTTAACACGACTTCATCGTAAATATTATAAGCATTATAACAGTGTCATAATTACTTAACATAATAAATTCGATTAAGTAGCAGATCGCAGACCAATTGAATAATGAATTAGATTTTTTTTTAATATGATACGCCTATAATTCTTAAGTAGGTATTTTTAAGGAAATTTGAATAGAGTTGTAGCCTCATTGTAAAGAGACGTAAGCATAGCACAGTAACAAGATAGTAATTTAAACGCCCCATGCAAATTATAGTCCCCGATATTAAACAACCCAGCCTGTTCCTTGACCCATATACATATATGGTATGTCTGATACTATACTACTAAGGATCGGCAATACTGTTAGAAACCCATACTGGGAGAGTAAACTGCCTCACCGATCCGGCTATATTAGCCTCACACAAGGGAACGCCATTCTTCCCTATCCCGCTTCACGGCAACTAAAACTAAATTAGTTATTCAATAAATCTTGAGCCGAAGCCGTGTAAAATTACGTCAAAAATATTCCGTTTCAGCGCTTATTTCGGGGGAGTAAGGTAGAAAGTTGTATATATATTTTTGACGGCAAGAGCGGGCTCATCTGGGCTGAGCCGCGCTAGAGGCTGATGAGAGTCGCATGTGCGTTTGAAATGTAAATCCCGAGTATACGTTGCCACAGCGCGAGCTTAGCAGTATATTAATTACCCG
Source organism: Epinotia nisella (assembly GCA_932294315.1). Classification (NCBI taxonomy): domain Eukaryota; kingdom Metazoa; phylum Arthropoda; class Insecta; order Lepidoptera; family Tortricidae; genus Epinotia; species Epinotia nisella. The sequence continues at coordinate 5,218,796 of OW028687.1, forward strand.
ACTGTAGAAGGGAGGGTAATGTTTAGCGGATGTTATCGCCATATGCATTAACGTTCAACATACCTACTTTAGGTAAAATACCATTAAAATTCGTTTGTCTTTATCTGTTACTATGACATTTGTTCGTAAGAAAGGGTCATACCACATTTTAGTTATGAGAAGCATTTTAAGATTTACGAATAAGGGGTTAGTAGGTATGTATTTGTTCAGAATTGCATGCAGGCATTGATGCGGGTAGCACATGCTCAGTGTTATTAGTTATTAGTATACCTAGATATTTTTCTAGCACGAACGACTTATTGTAAGTGATTGACAAAATAAAAACATCGACAGTCCTGTTATCGATAAGTACCACTTCAACGTCATAGAGGTAAATAAATACAAATATGCAGCAACCTTTTTGGCCACTGTACCTGTCACTATATGCGACCTCACAGTACCATCAGTCGTTCTGCCATATGATTAAATAAATAAATAAATACAAATATATATATAGGGTAATAGGGTGCGTTAAAAAATAGATAATAATAACAAAACTATCAATTTATTTATATTTTACATACTTCAGAAAACAATTTGCAATACTTTCGTAACTTTCTTTCTTCGTGTCACTGAATTAATTATTACCTACTTTACTCCATAACACACACACACACACATACACACACACACACTTTTTGAAATTGTCTTTAAAATGTACGCAGAATGTCACAACATGTAATTTTTCCCAAACCCATTTTTGGTCCCAAAAAAAATCTGTGTCTCTGTATATGGTTACAGTGTAGGTGCACGCGGCGTCTAGGTAGATAGCCAATATATGTCTGTGGTTGTATGTACGTATTGTCGTTGAAGTAGTATGTACTTATCGATAGCAGGATTGTCGATATTTTTAATGTGGCAAGCACTAAACTAATGTTGTTCCTGCTAGAAAAATATCTAGGTATAGTTATTAGGTATCGTTTGTGGTTGACTTTATGATGATGATGTCAAAAGGATGCCCAGCAGCCGATTTCGAACATACGCATGCCGGGTTTTGGGCACGTGTTTCGGTAGAAATTTGTAAGGAGATCGCCTTCTATTGTTTTTTTGTTCGCTGGCTAATGATGAGAATTTGGTTGGGTTTGTCTTTTTCTTTTGCTCATTGTGGCCTGTATGACTTCATTCAATCCGATCTGAAGATATGATGAGTCGTGATTGACCGAGAGAATTAGGAATATCTACATAACCAGCACGGCTATGACAGGACGGCCCGCGAGTTGTTCTAATTAGAACGCTTAGAAAGAGACGGACAGTTTATGTCGCCGCGACAGCTCGCAGGCTGACCTGTAATAGCCGTGCAGGGGGATGACAATAGAGAGGATGTCTCAGGCGTATATTACGACTGGGCACCGAAGTCCACCGAAGGTTGTATGAAAGTTGTACTGATTCAACCAACACAGCCGAGCGAAAGGATGAGTTGAACTGTATGTAGCGTGAATCGTGATACAAGTACACATCATAAGCTGATAGAAATGACAACACAGCTAAGCCACAGAAAGACTTCTGGGGCTGATCTGTGTACTGTGTTAGAATTGTAATTGCCACGTGTTTTGAACAAAGGCATCATGTGCGTTTCCTGGATAATAGCTCCGCGTTGGGCCGTGACTATTTTGACCACAAATTGAAGTATGTAAATGCTTAGACTCGAGACAATGGAGCCATATTGATCGTGGTTACATTGCATTTGTTCTAGATGCTGTAAAATATTTTACGAAGTGTTCGTTAAAATAGAAACTGTTGAACAGTTTATTGAACGAGTCAAAGTCAAAGTGATTTATTCTTCAATTCAGGCATATTACATGCACCTATGAATGTCGATAAACTACTACCGGTTCGGAAAGTAAACCTCTGCCTCTCTGAGTGACGAAATATCCTACTAACTAGTATTATAAAAGCGAAAGTTTGGATGTTTAGATGTTTGGATGTTTGTTACTCGATCACGCTTAAACAGCTCAACCGATTTGGATGAAATTTTGCAGGAAGATAATTTATAGCCTGTATTAAAATATAGGATAGTTTTTATCCCGGATCCACGCAGACGAAGTCGCGGGCGGAAGCTAGTTTTTCCATACTTATTTCAATGTTGAATACCAACTACCGTAAACGTGGATCGCTCTACTCTATTACGCGTAGCTTACCATGTGCAACATACTAAAATAATTAATGGCCGTCACGAAACTGACGATCACCTGTGCATCAAGTCACAAAACTGACAGTTTAGGAGTGATTTAAATATTTAAAAGTCAAGTTTGACAGGGCAAATAGAATTAATATCCCCGGTATACCAATAATTTGGATCATACTTAAACTTAGAACTCACAATCCTGTGTTAAAAAAAACCTTCGTTAAACTTAATCGATAAGAAAAATCTATAATATAGTTTGTGAACCTGTTCACTAAATTTCACGAGAATCGGTTGAGAAATGCGACCTATAGAGAGGAGAACAGCCGGACAGCCGGACATATGAAAGAATTTTGGCTTAAGCTGAAGCAGAGAACTCGCTCGCTCGAAGAATCGCTTCGCTCGCTCGTTTAATTACATTTTCCGGGCCATCGCACTATCCCAATATAACATCTAACATCGTCAAATCAAGTTTTGCGCGTGAGACAATTTGACAACCTTTTGCAGTAAAATTATTTATATACAAGCCGCCCTTACCTACATAACCCACCTCCATAATCCTTGACATTTTCCTCCCAAATTACATTAATCCTAAGCTTCAAACGTTACAGCACACAAGGAGCCAAACAGAAGACATACATATTCAGTAGGTGACTAATGAAAAAGGCCGAGTGTAATTCAAATTCAGCCAAGAGCGTGTGACGAGGCAAGGTAATGACGTCTCCTTAATGACACGCTTGGTTAACGAACTGGGGGATTAGATGCGGTTGGAGTCGATTTGAGGATGCTATCGGAGGTGGATTGATTGGAAAGATCTGTTAACTTCATCAACGTTACGTGTAGGTAGGTATTTTAGGAATTTTCACTTGATAACGGGGTTAGGTACAGTTGAAACCATTGATTGGTTCTACGTTATGCGTCTGCTATCAGAGGGAGGAAATTTGGCATTTGGGCGGATTTGGTATCGGTATTTTGTTATCTACGAAGAGCATTGCTGTCGCTTAGATTTCCTTAATTATCGGCATAGTGGTTTGTCAGGATCGTAGCAAATGGAGATCCGTGATCTCTGCCTACCCCTCTGGGAAAGAGGCGTGATTATATGTATGTAATGTATGTATGTATGTATAGTACTATCAGTGTTATCATTGCGAGAAAGTATTATACTGTGCAGTACCGCCCCGCTATCGCACATTCCGTATCAATCAGGAAGCATTAATTTAAATGACACTCATTGACAACTTACTGATATCAAACCATCGCGATAAACGCGGAAGTAACCATAGGATGCAATAAAAGTCAGAATGTTCTTTAAAAAAATACGACAGTGACATTACAATGCTCACAAATGCCTTGATCTGGAATCTGATCTGAATTCCCACACACAGTTTTACATAAAACGACAAAAAATCTCTACCACGAAGAAGGTATAAATTTCTAGTGCACATCCGAAGTTTTCCATCTAGCGTTCTAAAAAGAATCCAAAAGCAGCGCGGAACAATCTACAACGTAGAAAGTTGGCCCACTTAGAAAGAGCTCGGGTTCACACAAAGATTCTACATGGCTGAATACTACCGCTGCTGACTAAGGTTGTAACCGACATCATGTCCTATAAAATAATACTTTTTCTGTGGTAGCAGGGCAGGAATATAAAAGAGACTCAGGCCATTTACGCCTTTGGCGGGGCGGGAAAGGTATGCGGTATTTTGTACTTTATCGAGAGGGAGTCGCCGTATATTATTGAACGAGTCAGCGAAGTTAGTTTCAGCTTAGGGCCGAAAACAGCTCGCTTGTCCGATGTCCCGCTGTCCAGCTGTTTTCCTCGATAGGTCGCATTTCTCAACCGATTATCGTGAAATTTTGTGAGCAGGTTCGATAATTGGGGATGGATGAAAATTTTAGAAATGCCTGATTATTTTTTTGGTGATAGGAATAACCTTCCTTAGCACCAGAAAAAAGTTTCAGTTGCGTCAATTATTTTTGAAAAATATAAACAGTTGCCTCACTTACGTTTTGGATTTAGGACGGCGAATCAAAAACTTTCCTTGATCTGTCACATATTACAAAAAAATAACTTAAATATCCGTGGTAAACTGACACTGGCAATGATATTGACAGCTGCAGCAGCTATATTTGTCATTGCCAGGGTCAGATATTTAAAATATTTTTTTTGTAATTTGAAGCGGATCAAGGAAAGTGTCTTCTTATTCGCCGTCCTAAACCCGAAACATAAGTGAGGAAACAGTTTATACTTAAAAAAAATGACAAAGCTGAAAAGTCTGAAACTTTCTTCTGTATGAAACGGACACACAGGTACGCATGCACTACCGCATAAGTACCGCCCCACTTCCGCGCTACATGGCGCAATCATGGACCTATTTAAATGAAGGTGCGCAGAAATCTGTTCTGACTTGACTGACACTTCATACTGACTTACTGCTACTACGAGATTTTTCACCCGCGTGCCTGACGGTAATTGCCCCAGTACGGCCAGGTGTGTTCTAAAACCCTTCCTATTATCAAATCTCCTCTCTTTCTCCGGAAGCTTTTTGACCACTCCATCCGACATGGAATTCGTATTTTGGAAGCATACGCAGCGTGTAATCAAAAATCAGTTTCCACTTCGTATTGCGGGCACACCGCCGCGATAACTTTCAGGCTTTATCGAGCGAACTCATATCAATACCCTTTCAACCAACTTTGAATGAAAAGCTGCCTTTGAAATCTGTTTCAATGCATGACTTAAACATTTAAAATGAGAGCTCTGCGCCAAATGTGGGCGTTGTTCTGAATCGAAATGAGCTCTACCTCTGTAAGGAAACAAATGTTTTTTTTTTACATTTCGAGTCATTACGCTTAATCAGATAGGTACGACAACGTTTGAGGTAAAATAATTACAAGTTAGTATAATGGTTCGTTTGGAGTATACACGGGAAACGAGAGTTAAATTAGCTAAGTGCTACGTAACAGTTGTTCGTGTGTCTATCTATTCTTAGTCAACGATAGCTGGTAATAATAATTGGTGTTATCTTTTGTTTTCATTTCAACCTACGTAAAAAGAGTCATTTTGTTTTTTGAACAGAATTTAATTTTGAATTTGTACTAGTGTGGTCCCATATCATCATCATCAGTCGTTCTCTCAATGCTGAGGAACGTGACATCATAACCTATTCTTGCTGACCGTCTCCTCTATGGGCTCCTATCACCCGCCTTATGTATGGCATCATGCAGAAGTATCTGCAAGGCCGCAGTAATTTGGTGCTCCTATCTCATCATTATCATCAGTTCCGTTCTCGTTCCCTCAATGCTGAGGATCATGACATCATGTCCTATTCTTGTTGACTAGACGTCTCCACAGGCTCCTATCATCAGCTTATATATGGCCTCGTGCAGATGTCAGTGATTGTGTCCCATCTAGCGCCATTTAATTAAGTCAAAATCGGAACGGTAAGAAGATGTTTTTAAAATATTTGTTGAGCAGTGATCACTTGTCACAGAAAACGTCGAATATAATATTGTGACAGTGGTTGAGTAGGTAGAGAGAATGAGAAAAACAAAAAACAATTCCAAGCATTGTCAGTTACACAAAATAATCTATTCAAATGGTAATGCTGTCAACTATCGTCAGTATTGGACAGGTTTAATCAAAGCACACAGTTTGAAACGTTATGGCTTCAAATTTTTACCTCTATGAACAATGATGTAATACCTATAAAAAAGAGGTAGATAGGTTATAAGCACTCCACAAACTGCACACTATGATTGAGTCAATTGCACCAACTTGCCTCAGTTTGGACTTCGAGTCTTCAATGAAAACGTTAGCTGTCAGATTTGGTGACCATTTTTTTAACACGGAATTTCGTATAGACAACATATCTACCTCGTTTTTATATTATATCATTGTCTGTGAAAATATCAATGTGACTTACAATTCTGTAAATCACAAAGCGACTATCCTAACGAGGTATCCTAGTAACCCAAATTTATTCTTAGTGAGAGTTTTTATCTGGGTTACTCGTCCATCGGCCTGGCTCGTAATATGAAAAGTTTTCCAAGCTAGACATCAAGATTGCACCAACTATTCTACGTTCCGCGGTGATTCTTTTTGTCGCAAAAAATGCCCAGGATATTCACTACGCTTGGTATAATAAATAAAATGAGAAAGCACTTCAATTTTCACCGATCCGAAGATTTTTCAGACTGCGATTATTAAGCGCGCCGTCGAAGCGCGTTTGTGTCAATAACACACGTAAATTCAACTTAATAAATGCAGTCTCATCATCATCATCATCATATCAGCCGAAAGACGTCCACTGCTGGAGACAGACCTCTCCCAAAGAGTGCCAAAGTGACCGGTCCTGCGCCACCCGCATCCAGCGGACTCCCGCGACCATTACCAGGTCATCATTCCACCTTGTGGGAACCGTATAGGCCCTAATGTTCGAGATATCGTATGGCGTAGGTAAGAGCATAAAAATCAGATGAATTCTAAACCTCAAATTCCGATTTTTTTTAACATTGCGTCATCCGAGCTACAATAAGACTCCGGTTCCGAAACGTCACACTAACGTTTAAGAAATACGCCCTAGATTTACTCTCTTAACGGCGTCTTCTCTTTACTATACCAAACTAAGTAAGTACCTATACTAAGTTATAGCCTGTAGTGCAGTCAAAGTATTGTATGTATGTAGATCAAAGTATTTTGTCAGAATTATACATTTCAATCTAGTTTCTTGACACAAAAATACATTTAAAAAAAACAGGCCTCCAATAACCTACATAACCTGTGTTATTTTAATTTATATCTCCTCTTATTTTCTGTATTGTCACGAATAAATGTTTGCGTTTGAGTAAGAGTTAATACGTGAGTCAAATATAACATATACTTTTATTTTCATTTTCAAGCAACATATTGGATTATGATAAAAATGAGATGCCATTGTTTTTTTTTTATAACCATGAATTTATAACACATACAAATATGAATTTAACATTGAACAAACTTATTTCACAAACGAAAATAACACTTAAGACAACCGTAATTACAAAACCTAGATATACAATTAATCATCCTCCTAGCGTTATTCCCGGTGGAGACCGCGGGGTCCACTTTGACACCTAGATATACAATTATTTACTTTATTTAGGTGTTAACCATTACATTTACAGAGATAAAAGATCAAATTAAATTAGAAGTTTATTTACTATAAAATAAAGTTTATTGATTAAACTTTATTTTGGTTGAAAAATTTCATTTTTTATTAAACACGTCAATTACTTTTGTACCTACCTCACAACTTATTGGTGATAATGGTGATCCTCTATGACGCGATTAAACGTATTTTGCTTAATAAACAACCGACATGATATTATTATATATGTTAATAGAATAATTTCACATACTTAAATCTAAGTGCTCATGACTAAGAACCGCGAATCGGTTCGAAACATGTCGGGCGGTTTTTCGACATTAAATACGTGTTTTCGTTATATTTTAATCAAGTAAGTTAGGAAAACTTCCAAGAACATAATCGTCCTCTTATCAACACGTTTCTGATTCAATAGGGTCCGTGTATCCTTGCGTAAGTAAAGCTTGAATGACCTGATCGTTCAGCTCCAGGTCGGGCAAGTAGTGCTCTGAACACGCCTTTATCTTCTTGATGACGCCCTTTTCAACGACCACCTCTCCTGCTCCTGACACCTGGGCACCGGCGAAGAGGCTAGACGTACGCACTGTTCCTCCATGGGTCTTTGAAAGTAGTATCCTCCCGTCCGGCCCCATGGCGAAAATACCAGCCGGGCCTGAATGACCTTCATCCGCATCGCTAGTGTCCACGAACAAATCTTGTGAGTCGTATAGCCTGCCGTCTTTTACGAACACTTCCAGTGCGACTCTCTGTTGTTCATTATAGTAAACAACAAGAGGACACTTGGCATCGCCCTGCTGAGTGCAGACGGTATTTTCGGTCTTGAACCGACTTTGCATATGATATGTGCCGTATGCCATATCCATGCTCCAAGCACTCCTGTAATGTGTATAACTCTCACAGCTATCAGTCATCCATTGGCAAATGCCCTTGACATAATCATTTACATACAAAGAGTTTTTGAACGATTTCATGTCAGAAGGCAAGAGGTTTGAATCAAAGGACGCACAATAATTGCGGCGGTTTTCTCCAGGTGAACACTTCCATATTTTCCCATCAGTTCCTGCGTAGATATTATTCCTCAAACCTGCCAAGCCCGTTACGGCCGATTGCATGTTATACATACCGGTGCAGTTGTTGTACACTGTCACGGAACACCGTTTCAATACCCCATCTTGTAGTCCAGCGTAGATATATTTATCTAAGACAACTAATGACATAACCAAGCCAATCACTCTATGCAGCCGCTTGCAGCTGCCAGATTGATGCAGATCGCAGCGCATAATTTCACTTCGAATTCCCACGAAAAGACACCCTCGCCCTGCAGCTAGAGAATGCACCTGAACATGGCATGAATAGAAAGTCTTGCAAGAATGTTTTACATTAAGATGGCATTTTAAAATGTCGCCAGATTCCAAACCTGCATAAATATACTCTCCACTTATGACCAAGCTGAATATCGCGGAACTAGCGTTATGAAACACCTCGCACTCATTGCGATTAGCTTGTAGACATCTGACCAGTTCTCCGTTGTCTTTGCCAAAAAATATTACGGCCGGTGTGGAACAAACATCCTGCGTCAACTTGGTGAATTTTGTAGTCGTGTTGCAGTATGAAGAGGCGCCCTGATCTTCGATGGTAAGTTGTCCATTGTCACTGACTGCAGACGCAACAGAAGAGGCCAACAGAAGGCTCGTGAACAGGAGGAGTTCCATGATCGCTTGCGTATACTATGCGACTCAAATTCGTCCAACCGAATGATAACTTACTGCTGGACGCCTTGATAATTAATGCAATCAAAAGAGATAATTAGCCTTGGAGATTGTAGAGGTTAAAATATCACATTAAAGTCGTAATCACTGTTTATATTTTCAACGGAAGATTTCTGCGCATATTTTGACCTTCATAACACAATAAATGGAATAACTTTTTTTTTAGTTTCATATCATCTATTAAGCAAAATTGTCGCAAGCAACACTCAGAGCTACCCAGTTTTAGGGACACTAAGAATAATAAGTACCTTTTGTTAATTTCTGGTCCATAAACTAAATTTACGCAATGAATCACGGTCGATGACTCATTCAGTGGATTTGTGATGAGTGACAAACACATACTTTCTACAAAAAAGAAACAAAATTTAATCCAGTCCTTTTGTACTACTCTACCTACGTACTTCTATCATAGCGTAAAACATTCTGTTTGGCTAGCGATTTGAGAAACATAGGAATTCGTAATTCTGTAATGTGTCTATAATTCGAACATTGTGGCCCATTTTATTTCTAGAAAATTAAAGACTGAAATTCTATTACGTTCCTGCATCAACAGGAATCCGTCCTCACCGTCACCCATGTCCCCTACGTGGGTATTCCAGCCAAATCCTTAACACGTAGTTGAATTAAAATACCTGTGACCCTTTTTCATTAGTAAGAGATCTTCGCCACACGCTGAATATTTATGCCGCAGCTTGAGGCGCAAGGGATAGGCGTAAGGCGGATTCCACCCATAAATTTTACTGTATCGCTGATAATTCTGCTGAATCAATTACTAATTGAATAAGCATTTAATTAGACATATTCTTCAGGGTAACTGATTTTGTTTTATTTATGTTTCATGTAAGCTGTTTGTTGACTAGGCATATTACGGAGTTTCGACTCGGAACTTCCGATTGATTTACACCTCCGAAACCGAAATTATTGATTAGACACCCCAACTCCTCCTCCAACTCCGAAGAATTTAATTCGTAATTATATCGCAGCGAAATAAAGCGCATCGGCCCGTCTTCGCTGCACGAGCGAATACCATTGATTTAGTATAAGTAACTAGATACACAATCAGCCGAAAAAAGTGGCCGTCCAAAAGAACCGCGCGATCGACACTTGCGGCTCTTTTGCGTTTAGTCTGGTTTCGACCGTGAGACTTGACGGTTGTCAAAAATGACAAAAATGATCTGTGAAAAAATTCGTTAATAGCAAATATAGCAATAGAAAAAAAAATAAAAAAGGATTGGATATATTTCTTTAACTAAGTTCTAGATAGCGTAAAGAATTTCATGTAAATTCATTGGCATTTCATGGTTTTGAATAAATAATTTCGTTAGTACAAATGACAGATTATCACGGAACAAAAACCTAAGGAGTCAGTACCTACTTATTAGATTTTTTTATGGAGTAGTACAGTTACGTTATTTGTGGTTTTCAATTTAAGATTCCCGAGAAATCCTTAGCGATGTGCAAAGTAGGCCGCAGTTATAGGCTTATAGCACGAAATAGGAGACATCGACGCCGAAGAGTGGTGACGACTTCGTCGTGTGTTTATTTTTCAAGTGTATATAAATCTTGTAAAAATAAATGTTTAACTAAAGATAAATTGATATTCAGATTGTAAGTCATTATTATATGTCACAAAAGGACTAAGTATCTAACTTCAAATATACCACGCTAAAATGATCTACATACCTAGTTTTTATTCCCTTTTCACTAGTCGTGCGTAGAATTTTTAAGGAGTTTGACAGCTGCACTGATAATACGTAATGCCCACCGAACAATGTTTTGTGTATATGTATTTATAAAAAAAATTAAAGTGTTCATTGTTGTAGTAGGTATTGCCTGCTTGTAAAAATAAATAATCATGATTTATTTGTGTATTTCGTCTTCCTGTTTGAATAAATAAAATATTATAGATTTTATTCATTAAAGTGTGACATGTAAAATACTTCCAAACAGCAAAAATCCGCAACATACTTCGTCAATCATTTACAAATGACTGTATTGTTTAAACAATATTATTAAAATAATTTTATAATGCGACTCCATTCATTCGCTATTTAGTTTTGACGTGAGCAATCAAGTCACATTATGATAAAATCTCAATAAACTGAAAAGTTTTTAATCTGTTTGATGCTAATTCGCTAATATGGCCCTTACAGCTTCAAACACTAAGTTCTCTTTTATATGAAGCATATATCTCAACGCAGGTTATAAGTAAACGCGATTGGCATCAACTGAAATATAGCTAGAGTTGTCAAATTGGGGCACAATTCTTGAAATTTTTGTTCGACATTGTGCGTCTATTTACTTTATTATACGTCAATGGCGAATACATATTGACCTGTGGTCTTGTGAATTACCTATCTCGCCCTCATGCTCGCATTCAAAAAATCCCGACTCCAATAGCTCAAATATAAAAACTCTGGTTCCGATAAAATTTCCGTAATATACCTATTATTGACACTACATTCTTAATATTGTTTCTTATTATTTGTCTAGACACGCGGCAGCGTGTCCAGCCAAGTTCAAAGCCAAAAGGAACTGGCGACGCAGCAGCCGGTGAACCATTTGGAGTCGCTTGTGACTCCTTAATAACTCAAAATCTATTTAGCATAGAAACATGAAATTTCGCATATGTATTAAAACCTCTCAGATTAACTAGAACCTGAAATTTCATATACAGGTAAAACGGTTATTGTGATATTACCGTCTAAAAATCGGCATTTTTATCACTGACTTGCCTACCTTTAGCTGACGGATATATCAAAAACCTAACAAGTTAGCGTCCATCTGAGTAATTGTGTGTATACAAATAAAAAAGTCAAAAAACGAGGAATTTTTAAGTATTATTTATAGTAATTATTATTTATGTTTGTTACTTAAGAACTCCATCATTTATAAACCGATTTGAAATTGAAAACTTATTTTCTTGTTCCGAAGTTATCGGATATTTGGCTAATCAACTTAAGGTAGCCACTGACGATACGTCTGTTTGGAAGACTTCTTAATGGAATACTTCCCAATGGAAGTATTCCAAATTGAAGGCACATTGACTACACTACCATTTGGACGTAGACGCACCGTATCTTGACTGTGAACGCCAAGCTGGCAGGTCGCTAATGAGCTTTTAATTAATACCTATAATAATGGATTTTTTAATGTTGGCAACTGCATGCTGTATTGCAATAAAAAAACGAAAAAAACCTAAGAGATTGTGTATGAAAGGGTGGTTGGAAAAAAGGAATACATATACACATACAAACTTGTTAAAACATATAAACGTAGTCATAATCACATATAACTCAACTTCACGTTCACGTTTCATATATATTATGATCGAGCACAAAACATGTTCAAACGCCGAAAGCTAAGCTTGAACTGAGACGAAAATCTCAAAAAAATGGACGCGGTTTTGCACATTCATTGACAACTTAGACGTCTTCCAAATGGCGTGGCACACATTTTTGACATTGACAGTCGGCCGCGGATGACATCCATTTGGACTGGATGCATGGATTTCAATCCGTTCGGAAATCCAAAGCTAGACGACTTCCATTAAATTGGCTCACGTTTTTCACATTCACGAAAGGATTTTGGAAGACGACCACTCCATTTGGATTGCGGACGTATCGTGAATGGGCAACTTTATCATCTTTATTATGTTATACGTAAGTAACTGTTTATATATTGTAAGGTATTATTACTCTTCGAAAAATTTGGCTTGCTAGTAAAATCTAGCCAAGTCAAGTCTTGAGCATCAATTTATCCTAGGTTATCTGCTTTTTAGGGTTCCGTACCTCAAAAGGAAAAAAACAGAACCCTTATAGGATCCCTCGTGCGTCTGTCTGTCACAGTCGATTTGCTCCGAAACTACTGTACCGATTGAATTGAATGGTAAACATATGTAAGTTGGTGACCCAAAGCCATCTTTGGGTCACCACAATCAGAATTCATTAATTTACTTTACGCGTCCATACGCGTAAAATAAATTAATGAACAAAGGGGCCACTGGAAAATAAAATAAAAAAGTTTCGCAACTGTATTGTGTGACATATCAAATGAAAGGGGTTGTTGTAAGCATCTCAGATATATTTTTTATATAATTTTAGCAGAAATTAATTTGAAGTAATTTAGGAAAAAAAAACGAAAATTTACCATTCCCTAGTAGTTTCGGGTTTAACCCGAAACTACTAGGCTTAAAATTTTGAAAAAATATGGAAAATAGTTCCTTGCCTATAGATTACAGGAAAAACTATAAGAAGTTTAGTATTCAAAGTAACGGGAAAATTCTCAATATTTTTGTGTATTATATATGGAACCCTCACCACGCGAGTTGAACTCGCACTTGTCCGGTTTTTTTTTGGAAATAATTCGAGTGTTCAAATTTAAGAAGTTAAGTACTTTTATATAGCAAACATTGTTGAAATAGAAAAAAATAGAAATTGTATGTTCTTAAGAATATATTCTATTTTAGGATTATCTACTGAACTTGGTACTCATTAAGATCTCGAAGTTGATTATCACAACATATTCTTAATATTTAACTTGTCTCCCATTTTCACATGTCGTTGCTTAAATACAAAAGCGACACAACTCAAAAAAAATGTCCACCAGGTGTCTTTGTGCTACACAATAAAAGTAGTGTTTATAATACCGTGTCTGCAATAAAAGTGATTTCCATTTTTTTTTGAGTTGTGTCGCTTTTGTATTTAAGCTACGATGTACGAGTATGTCTTTGGTGGGATTTTTTACAAGCGTTGACTGTCATACACGAATACATATTTTTATACTTCAATTCTCCTGTGGCTTACACCATACCCCTTAAACAGGAGACGTCGGGGCTGCTACTTGATTTTTCTGATACATTTTCATGAGAGCCGAGGCTTTCGACCGCGCGGCCCTAACGGATTAGCTCCCGATTCTATGAGCAACTAGTGTTCGTGTTATTTGCCCTTTGTGAACAAGTCCGCCATATTGGCAGGGGGTGCTCGAAATATAGAAGGTATGTTATGCTATGCTAAGGAACACAAACAATATTTGGTTTGTTTTGACAACATTTTATGCTTGCAACTGAGGTCCCGTCAAAATAAGCGATGACAAGATTTTACTATAGCCTAAAGGCACATATCTTGATTAAAGAGTAATAAAAAAAATCTTTAACGAACCTGCTCACAAAATTTCACGAGAATCGATTGAGAAATGCGACTTTTAGAGGATAACAGCGGTACAAACGATTTTCGGCCTTCGTGCGCTTCGCACGCTCGTTCGATATATGGGTTATTAAAAATAAACCTTTTAATGCCTATAACGCAGAACCGATTTATACGAAATTTGGAATGGGGCCAGTTTGAGACCATCCATGAGAAGGACATAGGATAGTCTTTATTCCCGAAATCATCCCTTAGACAAAAAGGGAGTGGAAAATTCTATGGGAGTGAGACAATTGACGCTGCGCTATGGGAAGTCTAACAGCCCTCCTAGCATAACTTGACTCTCTACTCTACTCGCGCGCGTGATAGTCACTTCACTTCATTTGTCACTTTTTGACAGCATTAATCAGAAAGTGACGGACAGTCTATCTCGCGCGCGATTAACGAGAATACGCAAACGAAATCGCGAGCAAAAGCTAGCACAAAAGCTAGTAAGAGAGTCGACACAATTTACGGAAACAATAAGTAACCCTGATCCCTTCAAATCCTCCCGGGGAGGTGTCGCAGATACCTCGTTATTATATCTGAATCTCACGTGGAAACCCAATTGTAGTGGCGAGCCGTCCATACAACCCCGCTGCCTATTTTAAGGTATTTCAAGCTTTACGAAAAAGTAAGCCTAGCTTGATGCTCACTAATGCATGGATGTGTTTGACTCCATCACGCAAGGGTAGCTTGTGACACAGATAATAAATAGTGCTTATATACAGAAGGTCCACTGTTTAACTGGCAGCTAGAAAACTCAAATCATGGCATCCCGCTCTACCGCGTAACACCTGCTGTTTCGTCTAGTTAGGGTCGTCACATTTGTACGGTCAGCATCAAAAGTAGCTACAAAACGAAGATGTCAAAAGTCTTTATTAAAAGGGAATAAGAGCTTTTGACGTCTTCGATTGCGTAGTTATAATACTTTTGATGCTGACTGTACGTCGTAGCTCATAGCAGAACGCCAGCCGCGCGAAGATGACTGTAATTAACAACCGGGTGGTGATGCATGATAGCCTAGTTTAGGCGAAGCCGCAAGAGGAGGACTTTTTAAGTCTTTGAAGTAAATGTGTAAAAACATGAGTGTAATGAAAATTTTTTATGCCAAAATCTCAACTGTTCTGTTTTTTTTATATAGGAGTCATCTCACTCTCAAAAGTCTCAAATATTTAAGAAACGAATGCCAAAGAAGGTAGTGATAGTAGCTCCAAACAGTTTGATAAAAGATTGTGTTTTAAGAAAACATTTCGGACTATAAAATACGTTTCTTAGTTACGTAAACTTAAATCTTAGTTTATTTAAATTAAAAATCTCTTTATTCTTAATTTGTGAAAAAGCACAAGCTCGTTCTTTTTTCAGTAAAAATGTTGGAACTGAAATTAAGGAATAACGTCTGTACCATCTCGGATAAAGGCAGTCGGGTTTTTCGAAAATTCTTTTGATTTACTTGTTCCTGTTGAGGTACGGAACCTTAAAAACCCAGGTAGAGCCTCGGGATGAAATATTTCATCCCGAACCCGTACCCGCTATATAGCCTATTTCCGAAGGTCCATTTTATATACTGGTGAAAGAATGTTTTAAATCGGGTAAGTAGTTTTGGAGATTCACCCGCTACCTACATATATATATATATATATATATATCACTCACACAGCGTACATACAATACATACAACACAAAAACATACGTACCTACAAACACATACAACATAACGACACATATACAAGAATACATAGCGATAAAGGGTAGTAAAGTTCATGTAATTCATTTTTAGCAACTTGAGATAAAAAAAAACATTATTTTTACTCGTGCCACATTCAGATAAGATAAGATATGCGGTCGCTTACATGAACCTCGGTCGTGATTTCATTTGTCTTAATTAACAGAAGTGGAAGTCCTTTCGATATCGCTTCATGTCTCGTGTCATTTTGATTTTGAAAGAGACATGAAAGTTTGTCTGTGTGGTGTATCATTAGAATAGCGCCACCCTCTTTAATCCTTGGCACAGAATCCTATCCTATTAAACGAGCAATATTTGTGTAATATATATATTTGCAATCACGTTCTCGGAAACGGCTGTAAGGATATCAATGAAATTTCAAATATGCGAGTTTACGTAGGCAAGAAATCGACCTAGCTAGGTCTCATGTCCGGGAAAATTAGTTTTCTCCGTATTTTCTCTCGCCCAAGGACTATTTATTATTAAATTATTATATAACTATATAGGTATCTTTTTTTTAACCCAGTGGTACGAGCCGGAGTTCGAACCCACGACCTCCATCAGATTCAAAGTCACGCGCCACACCGCTCGACTACACGGTCTCTAAATCGAAATATAGACCCGAATCCTATAGACCCGAATCCTATTCTAAATGCTCACGGGCACACGTGTGAGACACGTCGAGATCGCACACTCTCATAAAGGATAATCCGCACGACGAGAGAGTTGATACTAATCTCATATTGCCGCGACTAAGCTTTGTTTCAGTCGTCTTGTTTTTGCCGTGTCGAGGGAAAACAGTAATTTGAGGTTAGCTCGGCTTTGTTAGATGAGATCATTGTTAACATGTCACGGAAAGTGGTCAAGAGGTGGCATTAAAATAAATAGTGAATAAATAAATATTAGAGGACAATATCTTCTCGAGGCAGAGGTTTTCTTTCCGAACCGTTAGTAGTTTATCGACATTCATAGGTGCATGTAATATGCCTAAATTGAAAAATAAATCAATTTACTTTGACTTTGCCTTTGAATAGGTAAGATAGCATTGGATGTAAAGAGTTGCAAACCAGTAATAAAAAAAGTAAAACCAACATTCATCTCTCTAGTCCTAGTCATATTTACCTTGCACGAAAATAACGTTTCATTAGAGACTCAGACACAGAGTATGTTGTGCGTTTCTTTTTTATAACACTATATCGGTGGGAAACAAGCGTACGGCTCGCTCTAGGTAAGCGGTCACCGTAGCCTAAGGGCGCTGGCAAAACATTACACTCCTTTCTTGAAGAACCACATACTGAAGAGAAAACAATGGAAATGAGTCTCTCTTCCTGTTTAAAAGCCAACGAAAACACTGTGTTTTTCTCAAGATTTTTTAAATACCTTTTCCGATAAATTAAATTTTTCACGAAAACTTAAAAAAATAAAAAAATTTATATTTTTGTAGATTAAGGTTCTCGTGGACATGTGTAAGGCTTTATTATGTAGTTTTATGCACGATGTCATCGCAATTTAATTACTTATTTCACTTTTGTTTTGAGGCCACGAAACTGGTCGGCTCTCATAAATCACATGATTATGTTGTTTTTTTCAACATGAACAACGAATGTGAATGTGTGCCGATCTCTCGAAGTTAATTATACACGCAGTAAGTACTAAGAGTTAAAGATACAAGCATTATGACAACAGCCTACAAAACGCTTCTGGAATGCACTATGAAACGGACACCCTAAGACGCCTACAAATCAAACCTACATCCGTAATCTCACCACAATAGACATCCACAAGTAACCTCTGCCCGTATTTCACTATATCCTGCAATAGACCTCACGTTAAGATCCCTGCCCCAATAATTACTGAGGGCTAAGCGTTAAGACCCGAATTCAGTGTTAAGCGTCCCTCAGGGATACACTACGCACATTACCACCTCCCTACATTGACCTCTCTTACTACTCACAAATGCCGCTTCAGAGCTTGTAATGTTCTAGATTAAAGGAGCGAAGAAGGTCAAATTACACTGGATGTTCCCATAAAGGTCCTTACAAAATCTTGGGACAAGCTACTAAGGTCTTACTCAAATAATGTTACAGGACGTTACGATGAAGTGATGTCATTGTTCTACCGCCCTTTTGAACTGAATCCTAATGCATTGGATTAGGGTTAATATTGCATTGTCTCGCCGCTGCGGCGGTAGGTAAATCAAATTGAAAGCGTGTTGAATTCGTTGCGAGAGTTTCCCAGGGGACGGGAATTGTTTGTGTTTAGCAATTGTAACAATCACGGGTAAGTTTGTTGGAGCAATTATTTAAATAACTAAGAGTTTGACTTGTTTTGGAAAGAGCTGAGGTGGTCGTAGATCGACATTATTAGGCGAAATCGCTTTTAAAGCTGTTTACGAGTTAACAGAAAACTGCATTTTGCTTATAAAGTACCTACCTAAGTCTTTAGGAGCCAGAAGGCTTTATTTAAATGCGCTAAAAAGAATAAAATAAACTTTTCCTTTAAAACTTTTACTTGATAGTCATAGACGTCATAACACATTTTGGATGATATAAAAGGTTGTCGCAAGATTTAGGTTCTCGTATATACCTACTCAGGTAACAAGCTTTAATATCATCTAAAATATGTTATGACGTTATAAGTTGATGGTAAAAGTTTTAAAGGAAAAGTTTAGTTTATTATTTTTAGCGCATTTAAATAAAAGCTTGTTGCTAAAAAAGTTTTTTTACTTTTTAGTCATCGCTGGACAGGTTTCTCAGTATACCTATTGTACGCCATATTGGATTTAGAGTGACGTCACTATTTTTCGAGTTATTCCCAGCAAGCCCTTTAATTTGATACCCATATTGTAGGAGTGCATTAAAAATAACTAGCCCGCCATTTTGGGTGTTCCACCTTGTTAAATTTTTTTGCCGACTGTACTTTTGTTTCACTTTCATCAACTCCTAATTGAGAGGATTGTAACGAGCCCAAACACGACGGGTTTATCCTGTGTAATTAAGGAGTTCCTACGGCCACCTTCCGTCTCCATCATCAGACCAGGTTTATTATACCATAGTATTGCATTGTCATCCGATTTACATAAATGTACAAAATTTCAGCTTGATTGGACTTCGGGAAGTTGGCCAAATTTAACCTGCAAGATTCCACCCGAACAAACATTGCAAGTTAAATAAAAGCATAATAAGTTTAATAATAAATAAATGAATAAAAGCATTATACTGTCTCTGCATTCCGTGCATCGCTCTGAACCAAATGGGCTACCGTGGGTTACGCTCGTGGCGATTAATTTTTCAATTTTTCACAGGTGTTTCTGCTTAGTAAACATTTACCGTCGTTACTTGTGGTCAAGTATAGAAACACAAGAAAGGAATATTAAATACAAAATTAAAAACGAGTTTATCTGTTTAGAGTTCAACCACCTTGAATAGGTATTAGGTATAAATCACAGAAGCAAACCGAGCACAAAAACTTAAAGAATTTAATTCAACAAAGTATACAAAACTCTCTCCCAATATTTTTACAAAAATATACAGGAATGTTTTTTTCACGTGACGAAAATAGCAAAGCTTGTTAATAATTTCTTGAAAAAAAATAACATTGTTACCCGATTTTTAGACTAACATTGTGGACTAGACGGCTGAGAAGTTGCTGAAAGTTTGGAAACCTAAGTCGAGTAGAATGGGAAAATCAAAGGCTGCCTCACGAGTGTGGAGTGCCCAAACTTTCAACCACACTTTAAAGTGGTACGTATTATGAATCTGTGAGATGCGAACCCAGTACCCGGAGGAAACTTTACCACTGAACGTTGCTAAAACACGTTTCCCGTGCCATACAAGAAAACTTATTTAGATCGTGCATGCCGGGCACATATTCTACTGTGAACTTATATACGTATGTTTATTAATGCGTGTAGTTAATCTAATAGGTACATACTTCGAATATCTTTCTCACAGTATCACATTAGTATTAAACATTTTTGGTGATATCACGAAATTGGACTTGAGGTATAGTCGAATATAATGAGTTTTGTGTTCCTTTACTAGGTAAGTGTAACATTTTAATTTTATTAAGCATCGCTTTATCATTCAAACCTGCCTGACCGAAGTAGATATTAATTAAGACTTAATCTGACAATTGATTCGTTCTGTAATAGCAAAAAAACTAATTTCATATCTTATATTCTGTGAGCTAATTAGATTCCATAAAAACTACCCTTTGTGTTGCCATTAAAATGAGGAGGGTTGACACCGGTGAATTTGCATTTTTCTAAATGATGAAAACTAGCTACGTCTATCATTTAGAAAAATTAAAATTCACCTGTGTCAACCCTCCTCATTTTAATAGCAACACAAAGGGTAGTTTTTTTGGAATCTAATTAGCTCACAAAGCATACAAACATTTAAGAGAGCAATAATCCAGGATTTTCAGAGTACTTATTCTTTGGCGGGCAATGTATATAAATAAGACTTATACTATAAATTCATGCACATTTCGTAATTATTGTACAATAATGCACCAAAATCTCATAACAAATCTGACTACAACAAAAGCAAATCTCGAAAACAAATCAGCAATTCCTCGTCTCTCAGTTATTGCAGTGCCCAAATTCCAAATTACTGTATTCGTAAATTAACTTCATTGACCATTGTCCGGATATTTTACCGGTAAATTTCGCTCGGGATAATAATCCGCAGACTGCACTGTCAGCCAACGCTGGCCATTATAAACATAACCCACTATGTCCTCACGGAAAGGCAACGGCGGTACTTGAAAAGCTGTAAGTAGCAGCAGTGGGGGGTCATCTTATAGTGGTCATTGTGAGCTGGATTACGGAGCAACTAAATATAAGTGGGTTCGTCAATACGAAATGCGAATATTGAGGATTCCATCTTGATGGAAATAGACGGTTTGGAGAAGAACGCAGGTTATTGAGAGCAACACGATGTTATATTCGAATAATACAAATGAAATAGTATATTCGACATAGGTACCGTAAACTCGGGTTACTTTGACCCAATGGAGGGTTACTTTGACCATAAAAATCACACATAGCAATGCCACATAAAAAAAGTAACAACGTGAGCAGTTAGCTGAAAAATGACCCTATTCAAATTCATAAAAAGCGGTGGACAGAGTAATTAGCGAAAGCTAAAGTTACCCCCCAGGGCTAAAATAACCCGCGTTTACCGATAACTTGAACTCTTTGTTACATATAAAAGTTAATTTCATCAATTCAATTCTACTTTATTTATTAAAGATATAACAAGGATCTCATATTTGTTAAGTATGCACTGAAAACAATAAAATAAAAAATAAAAAACTTTGTGAGAACCTTAAAACTAAAGACTTAACTTGCTTAACTATGTGCGCCAATATGGGCCCAACAAACATGATCAGCAATCATTTTCAAAATGCTGTTTGGGATTCTCCTCGTCCTAATCAGCAAAGACGCCGCCTTTTTGCGCATAATTGCTGCAAATCCATCGGGGTGTGCCTCTGCAAACATCGAGGAGCCGCTGCAAAACCTTAGCAACATTCTGAAAGCGTTGTTGTACTGTATTTTCAGAGCGTGATTTTTGGGTATAGCGAACCCACAGGCTGCTTGTGTAAAAAGATGAACAATAAGCATTAACAGCGTTATTTTAACTGCTTTTGAACATCGCGCAAACCTAATAGATATATTTCCTTAATAATATAAATCCAACACGTTCACTGCCGAGAACCCTCCTAGCGGGTGCCAACGCCGTAGGCGCTTTCCGCTACTTAGCAGAAACACCACGGGATCGGCTACAAGCGTAGCGCGTAGCAATTCTTGGCAGTGAATTAATTAGTATACAACTTTCACACGAATAATTAAAATGAACAATCCCTTAAATTATAAAAAAAAAACTGTGCAATGTATTATGTATGTACGCAAATACTTTATTGTGCATAGGACACAGGTAAAAATACAGACAAATTAGGTTAAGTCGGTACAAAGGCAAACTTATCCCAGAACGGGATCTCTTCCAGTTAACCTTATATCCTTATATAATCTTCCGTACAAATCCTTACATAAACATTTCCTGACGTTTCATAATTGCCTTCAACCTCTCTAAAACCAGGTACCAGGAGATAAGAACTGTTGAAGATTCTTAAGATTCGGAAGGAATCTTGAGATTCGGAGCTGCACTTCAAGTCAGGTGAGTGTGTCTCCTCAGAGCACACTAATGACAACAGGGAGGTATCTTATACACTTTTATTTGGCTTCATATTCCAAACGCTGCCGGAGAAAATTTGATTTATTTTCCTTTCAGACAGGGAGTGAATACATAGGTCTACTTACAATTTAGCTGGTGGATTGTACTGCTGGCAGCGCACGTAATAATATTAATTTATATTACGTCACACCTGGCCATAAAGTTGCAATTACCGCTACGCGGAAAATCCCATTTTCTGGCCAGGGGAAGACGTAAAATTTAGTACTCACCACAGGCGGTACTAAAAAAAACTCAGATCCTACATTTATCGCTCTTGTCTTCGGCTTGGGCTTCAAAAGTACCGGATCTGAGGAATAAAATAAGTGCTGGCCTGATAGAATCTGTTAATTTATGATTAAACGACAAATACGTGTCGTTCTTGACCAAAGGTCCGGCTTTGTCGATAGGTACGATTTCTAATTGCATCGTTATAGAAAGAGCGCCTTATTGACACCGCCAAAGCGATACCTTTTGTTTGGGAATGACACAAATCAAAGATCATGGCAAATCTAAAGAGATAAATATGGTAATGGGAATTAACGGATCGCTTTTTGCTGACCGAACATCATACGGTTAACTTTAAATACTTCTAATGATTTGTATTTGATCAAAAAATTAACTGAAATAAAGGTTTAAAATTAAACACATTTTCACGAGGCATGACAAATTTATCACAAATGACATCACAAATATTAATAAACGTCAAATTTTAATGTTTCCATTCGTAAACCGAAAACTAGAATCCGCTGGGACCAACTACCGCACCTAAACAAACATTCACACTTTAAATCCTCCAAGGTGCCATCTTGATAAAAAGGGTCAATCAAAACTGAATTCAAACACACAAAAATAAAGTTCATATGTTTATAATAGTTCGATAAAGATACGACTTTTTGAAAGTTAATGTTATGTTTTAAGTAAACAACACTCGGAGTACTAGTAAAAAACAATGTTAATAACAACTGTTTAACAAAGGGCTTAATTAAGTGATCCTCGACATGCGATGGCAAGCTCGAGTCAGTTAGTGCCGCGCGCTTGAATTTAATGTTGTACTGAACTTTACTATTCAGATATAATATACTTACGTACGGTAAGGGAAATGTATTCACATACCTTTTTATGCCTTATGGTCATAATAACAAGAGCGAAAAAGGTACGTGAATACATTTCCCTTACTGTACATACCTCTACCATCTTAGATGCTGAGCACAAGAACTTAGACGACTCATATTATTTTGATAGGTTTATGGCGAGTTCGAAAATGGGTCCCCGGCCACACAGTCTTCATTAAAATGAAAACACAAGTAAGATAATCTTATTTAGATGATATAGAAAATACGAGGAAATTGTGTTCACATAGATATCATTCACAACAAAATTTAAGGCAATAATTACTATTGTAACAGCCGTAGGAGCGGGGGAGACGTAAGTGAAACCGTGTAAGGTGTGGATACCTTTTATTTATACATATTCCTATACTAATTATGTACACTTGATTAGTATAAGTAACGTTTACTTGTGCATCACCCAGTATGAGGTAGAAATCATTTCAATCAAGTGAGACCCGAGTCCGTCCACAGTAGAGTAGATAATCCAAAGGCTGATAGATTCAGTGGATATATTTCTCGTTCTTTATTTCCTATTCCTAGTTTACCATCTTGGGAAATACATAATCCTAATTAACTATTCTATTCTATGTTGAACAAACGTTAGCGCGATCTAATTCGACGCCAGCGCCATCTAGGGCAAAATTGGATCCCTAGCAGTGTAGTTACTCTACTCGCTCCTGGATGGCGTTAGTAGTGGTCACTTCTGTTGAGGTATAGTTATTCTACTCGCTCCTGGATGGCGTTAATAGTGGTCACTTCTGTTGTGATAAACGATTGATGTTACTTAAACTATGAATTAATTCAATTCACAATATTATTATTATATATTAGCAAGCTAGCGCCTGAAAAGAAAAATAAGCCTACGTAACGGCGTTGACGCGCCGATCGAAGCGATATGGGCAACTGTAGTGATGCTCCACATGCCCTTCTGCAATCGTAATGTTTTACATTTTGTCAGACTGGCACCCCAAGTTTAGTATTGTTATATACGATGATTAATTATCGAAGAAGCCACGCAGCAATTGCAGTAGTGGCAACTAGTTTAGGCGATCAAGTTACGACTTGTTGTCCCCGGCAGGATAAGAAACCAGTCCTTAGATGTTATTCATACAACAAGATTAAAAACTTTCACAAATATCGTTTTATAACATATATACGACAATGAAATAACAGGTGACAGAACTGACAGGGCCACAATAAGAATTAAACGGGCGTATTTACATGCAAGTATTACAAGCTTCATGCTATACTTGCCTTCTCAGTTTGTTCTAATTCCGTAATCAGCTTTAATACCCTTCAATATGCAGCGCATAAATTATACCGTGTCTCGGTAGAAAATTAAACTGTCCTGTCCGCTACATGATTGCATGCCTTGGAGCAAGTCGCTTGCAACGTCGCAGTTTTACCGAAGCATCTACGCAGTTCTACCGACATTTCAATGCAGTTTTACCGACGTTTTGCCGTTACACTCAGAATCATTCCCGGGTTGAAGATGAACATTTGTGGCTATAACACTAAAGCCCCCTCCGGGAAGCGCAGATTTAAGGAGCCCGGTGCAAGTCTTAACGCGCCACGAGTGAGTGTTGAATGCAGTTAATTTTGTTGCGGTGTTATCGCAGTGGGAACGAGGATGGATAAAATGTTTGTTTTATTGTAGTTTCATTTTCATAGCAATAAATTAATTAAGCTTGCTTAGAAATGATGGTGCGAGTCTTTAGTTTTACGATTGCGATTAGATGTTAAAAGTAAAATGTAAAAATTGGCAAATCAACCCATAAATCATGGTAAAATCGTAAAATGATCTACATGCAAATCTAAGATCATATTTATGTCAGCCAATAATATAATGATTTGACTAGGTTACGTTTATTATTTATTGCACAAAACTTGATTTACAAAAGGCGGACTTTATACCATAAATAGTCTCTACAAGTCAACGTACGGGCAAAGCAGAGAAATCGTGGACGGTGCAGCAAACGCAGAACGTATACAAATATATTAATGTCACTAAGAGGCGTTACATGATGTTCAGTCACGTTTATGTCTAATACCAGGGTAAGACTAAGCAATAAACATGACACCCAGCGTCTAAAAAGCCAGTGCTTTAAGTTGATTTTATCAGGATTCTAGCTGACACAGTCCATGTTTCACTCGACACTGAGAAATAAACATGGCGCACAATTCCCGAATTTGTGTGTACCATCACATGCACTCCCGTTTCTCAGCCAACAAGCCACTCGGGATAGCCCTCAATCTTCCGTCTCTGTCAGGTCGGAAATCCTTGCAGTTGTCGTCTACCTCTATTAATAAAGATTTCCTAACCAACGGCCCCGTGATACTGGGAGCCTGCGTCTCTTAAGCCTGGCCGGGCAAAGATTGAGATATAGACTGGCTACTTCTTCGCTGTGACTAGTGACTACCGAGAAACTTCCCTTACACAGAATATAAATAATTACTTAAATCAAAAAATCATTAGGAAGACCGCGTTATCATCAATGAAACAGAAATTATTTTGAATTAAAATGATTATATCGAACCGAGGGAAAAATATCTTAGCTGATGATAATTTAGTTTCAACCACATAATTTAAGAACCCCCATTAATTATTTGGTTCAAAATTTATCTCGAATTAAGTAGGCAAGTACATATTTTTTCTAAATTATCACTTCGCAGGTTAGGCTAGGCATGTATTCATTCCCCCTCGAGGGTGCCCGCCTTGTCGTGTGGCATTGGTGGGGCCGCAGAGGAAGAGGAATGCCGGTATTACGGTGCGCCGCTTTCCCTATCCTCTGCGGCCGAGGCGTGGTCGGTGGCGGAACCACATACCTGATCCGCCACCGGGTGCTGGAATTTCCCGCACCCATGATCTCCTCGTAGCGGACTCAGGGGGGTCCGCTACTGAACGTGTGGAGATGGAGGAGGCAGGCGCGCTAAAACATCTGGCGTGCCTCTCGTGGAAGGCCTTCGGGCGTCCGCGAGGGAGCCGCTTGTGGGTGGCTGCCGCCGGCGGGGTCGCGGATGTGTGCGCAAGCGTTCCCGTGACCTCGCCACATGGCGGCGAGGCGGCAAGTGGGGGGGTTTTTAGTGGGTATACCGTGAGTCTCATCAGCTTATACGGGAGTCCCACATAACCACTCGGGTCACCCCCTGCACCCGGGTGGTATGCGTAACGCATTTCCCCCCCCTAAACAAAAAAAAAAACAAAAAAAACAAAAGGCATGTATTCATTGACGGGTTTCATATGGGGACAGCTGGCTGGCGGAGTCGCGGAAGTGTGCGCAAGCGTTCCCGTGGCTCAGCCAAAGCGCAGCGCGTAGAACACCGTGGGGTTTTAGACGGTAGTCCGGGCGGTTCCCGGGAGTCCGTCATACCCGTCTTGGTTCCCCAGCAAGACGGGATGCGTAAGCATTTCCCCACGAAAAAAAAGAGGCTTGTATTCATAAAACGTAGTGAGGCATTGTTAGTTATATGTATAGATATACTTATTGCGTTGTAAGTTACACAAAGATGAAGACGGCCACTAAATCTTTCAATCAGTTCCTTCTTACAACGCCTTTTTAAAAAAATTCCTTTTATTAGAAATATATAAATTTCGTTAGCAGCGATACTGCGTAATACAAAATAAATGACATATACCTATAGAACACTGTTTTTACCGCCAAGAATCATGTTAAAGCCGTCCAGCAAATACATAGCCATTCATTATACCGAGATTCGAAAGAAGTTGTAGATTAACTACACATTTATCTCATTTGACGTCTCATATAAATACATATGATATAAATACCTTACTAATCGTCTGTAACAAACCGTTGTTTGATAGAATCAATTTATTACATTGTCAGCTTATTCAAGTTTTGATAATGACATATCTTTAAAATAACAACCGTTTTAACAAAGACTAACAATGGCCATTAGCGTTATTTGACGTTAATTAATGCTTTTTGAAACGAGCCTCTAGCGGGCTTATGATAATACGTTAACATCCGTATTCATAAAACTCTAATTTAAATTGTTTAAAATATATAGAAATAATTAACTATAATATTTTGTATTTTTTTCACTAACACAGTGGTCGAAGTGACAGATAAAAACAAACGAATTTCAACGACAATTTAGTTAAAATAGGTGTGATGGACATTTATGAATAAGGACCATAGTATGTATTGTAGTGTTGTGAATTATACATAGCTCGGCCGAGCCTTACAGATGCGAGTCGTCAAAGCTAACGCGAGTCTTCTCAGTCGGTACTGAATACCTACTACTTTTCTATATATCTAATATCTCGGTCGGGCGTTAAATCACAACACTAACGTACCAGCTTCTCAATATTTGGCCATACTGTTGATTTGTCCTTCCTAAAACAATCAACCTATACCGTCTGCATTAATAAACCTGTTAGTCTCAGACTAAGGGTGTGTTCGAAACATTCTCGTTGGAGGTGTGAAGCGGAGCGTGCAGTGGGGCGCCGTTTTAGGTCAATAAGGAACGAGGCAAGCATATCGAACGAACTCCGCTAAGGTGAAATGTCTTAAAATTACCCTTTTCTTTACAAAATATAGGTATAGGAATATAGAATAAAAGCGGTATCGGTGTGTTTGAACACAATCATTTATTGCAGGGTTTAAAACGTTGTCATTCGGAATTTGGCTCACTGGTTTTATGAATTGAATAAATACTAGTGAAATGAAATAATAACTAACCTAAAGGGTCACATCAGCTACTCTTTATTATGACTATCTATTTTTCTTGTTATCGTCCCAACGTATATAAGTAAGTAGTTACCAATTACCCGAGGTAGCATCTTTTTCTAGCTTTAGTTTGACATACTTAAACTCTTAACTACTCTTCAGATTGTACGATAAAAATACTACATGAAGTCACATTTTTTCAATTATTTCTCCGAAACTACATTCTGTATTGCTCCACTGTAAACTAGAATTTGACCTAGGCTATTCTCTCTCGAGACAACATATCTGGTCGATTGCATCTCATTTAGGTCTCAAATTTGCGAGACACGATTTCTGACATATCAAGCACTCTAAAACCAACATGTCAGCCGCCGTTTGCCAAAAAAGTCCACTTTCCAGGCCCATTTTTCGGCAAGTCTCGGCCCCACAAGATAGCAGATAACTAAAATGAAATATAAGTCCCAAATCCGAGTTTCCGTGTAGCGCCGTATTGTTATTCTACAGCTCGAAGGCAAAATGCAGTAAGTACGGAAGGACTTTGAACACTTTCATACTTTTTGGCGTATGCAGGCATATTTTGGGGCGAATTGGGGGAATAGTTTCACCAGATTATGCGTCGGAACGACTTCAAGCTCTCAACATGGAGGAGTATGATATTTTATTTAAGATCCCTTAAGCCGTCGTAAGATGACGGGGAAAATATGTAAAGGTCAGAAAAAAACCAGTTTTTCGTAAGTTGTGTATACTAATATTATAAAGATGTCTGTGAGATTAAGGCTTTTTAATTTATATTATAAGTTTGAAAGTTTGTATGTAATGGGTAAACTCCGGGACCGCTTATGCGATTTCAAAAAAAAATGTTGTTATTAAATGCTTAGGTAATTTAATGTTCCGGCAAAAAAATACAATCGGCAGAAGAAGTAGCGACGCGTGTGAAGAGCTCATAATTATGAACACAAGCTCTTATAGGCTGAAAACAATGACGTGTGTCCAATTATTTGGACTTCTTGGAATGTGTTTATTTAAATCGAAATTCTAGGTTTTCTTTATCGCAGTTATCTGAACTGAAATACGTTTCATAACAAAGTAACCGACAGATCAACAATCGGCAACCATTACGGGAAACGAAACCCAATTCTTCCAAATCTATTTTAAGAAGCTTAGAAATAAGTCTACCCCGCAGCGAAAACCGACTTGTTTAAATGACGAATGGTGACATGGCGACTATGTGATCATGTGAAAGTCAGGAAAAAATATATAGGTTTTTGTGACTGACATAGCGTTTAGATCATAGACTGTTTCAATTTAACTGCTAACCCATTCAGCGCCAACCACGACACACATGCGTGAGAGCACCACGGGTGCATTACGCTACATACCTAATGGGCATTAAGGATGTTCGATTTCCAGACAAAACGTCATTTGACATTCGCAGGCTAACGGCGTGATATTTTAAGAAACTTATGTAACAAACTTTCATAAATTGTCTATCCACTTGCGCGATATTCCCCCTTTCTGAGAATGAACTTCGGATTACTAATGTATGGGCAAAAAAAAAACTTAAGTATCACGTCCCAAACTATTTCTCTCAAATTATCATTTGGCAAAGAAAGTTTATTCTAGGAAACAGGAAATTTTGTGCAAATGGAAAGCCAATTTAATAAAGTTTGCGAATGTCAAATGACGTTTTTTATGTGGAAATCGAACCACCTAGCCTAGCGGACGCCTACGCCGTAGTCGCTTTCCGCTACATACGAGGTAAACCACGGTATCAGATCAGAGCGTAGCGCGTAGCGACTCTTGGCAGTGAACGTGTGTGGTGGTGAATGGGATCAATTCAGTGCCAACGTTTCATAGCACTACTCTCGTAGGCCGTGCGGGTAAACGTTTGTAGTTGAAAGTACCCACAAGCAGAGCGCTCCCAGCGGGATCCTGGCACTGAAAGTGTTAATAAACAACATTTAGAACGTGTGAAGTGCAAGTCAGAGGTGCGCCGCGTCGTTGATGTCTTTTGTATTGGAATTAACGCGACCTCCTATTGGTCAAATTCATTAGAGTTCAGTAAAGGCGCCACGTGATCGGTCGAATTTATTTTAGTTGTCTAAAGCGTTGTCTTATAATTATTATAGTTGAGTTGGGAGCTCCATAGAAAAAAAGTATGTGGTTTTAGTTTAGTGTACAAAGTCTTAATTCAAACATTAAGGTCGACAAGTATAAAAAATGTTAAGGTGGTTTGGGCATGTAGAGAGGATGGATGAAAGAAGATTAACGAAGAGAGTGTATGTAAAAAGAGTGGAAGGGCAAGTTGGAAGGGGAAGACCTAGGCGAACTTTCTCCGATCAAATTGGAGAAATCTTACAAAAAGGCCAGGTCAAAAGTACCCTAAACCGACGAGCATGTATGAGAAATGTTATGAAGGTGAGTGAAGCGAAAGTGGTTTGTCAGGATCGTAGCAAATGGAGATCCGTGATCTCTGCCTACCCCTCTGGGAAAGAGGCGTGATTATATGTATGTACTTATGTATGTATGTAAGTATAAAAAATTTAATTAGATGTAGACATGTGCAAAATTCTACGGAACCAAGCGGAATTCCACCCCAGTAGTAATGAGAGAAAGTTCCGCGGCTCTGTATAAGTTATGATATTGCCCCGGCTTGCCCCCGACTTTTTCAGCAATTTATAGTGCACACACACGCACTTGTGTGACTGGGGACGCTTTGTCACCGCACTAGACGTTGTCCAATTTGTGGTGTTTCTGCCCAAGTGTTTAATAAATAGTTTCAAATGAACTTCTGCTGTCGTATTCTTAATCAACTTATTGAATTATATTACATTAATATATTATACAGTATATCAACGTGGTAACGCTGCAAGTGTGATGGGCACCTTTGCGCCCGGAGCAACTCGCGGGGCCTTTTTGACTAAGCTATAAGTATAAGTATAAGTACTACTATAAGTATTTAATTGTTCATTTTTAATTATGTTGTTTGATTTTAATTTTAATAAATTGTAATATATTATATATATTAATTTTAATGGGACGTGGACCCGGGATAAAACAATTCAATCTACATTTTAATCCAGGGTGTAAACTATCTTCGTACAAAATTTTATCCAATCGGTTGAGCCGTTTAAGCGTGATTGAGCAAACAAACATCCAAACATCTAAACATCCAAACATCCAAACTTTCGCATTTATAACATTAGTAGGATTAGTAGGATATTTATCTATTTAGATAAATAATGTACATTTTCATGTGGATTTTTGTCCGCTTTGGCATCGTATCCCAAGATTTGGCGTAGGCACTAGCTTTGCGAAAGCGACTGCCATCTGACATTTCAACCCCGAGAGAAAACTAGACCTTTTTGGGATTAGACCGGTTTCCTCACGATGTTTTCCTTCACCGAAAAGTCGCTGTTAAATATCAAATGACATACATATTTTTGAACCACGTGGCACGAGCCGAGATTCGAACCGATGAACTCCAAACTGACTGACAGTCGCGTGACTTACCACTCGGCTACAGCTTTGTTATGTAGTTATGACAAGTGCAATATATGCTATTTAAGTATAATCTATATCTATCTATCAAATATAAAATGAAAGCATTCCCTCGTAGGCTTCAACGCATGAATAGAAATCTTCTCATTACTCACCGGACGTCTAGACGAGAAGTAATCTAAGTCATAAGCCGCAAAAATAAACAACAACCATTGTGATTGTGCCAAGGGCAATAGTGAAACGGAGAATACGAACGAAGAATGTAGTGTTTGGATTTTACGGCACAAAAATTGTTAGCTTTGGAGAAAGGATAATATTATAAGTGCACTTAGGATAGTTTACTCTCGTGTGGCAAATATTTGCCCCAACACCCACACACCTTCTACTTATGGTGGCTTGCGAACAAACGTTCTTTGGACTTGGTCATAGTTGATTTTTCGCTAAGAAAAGTAGACATGCTGGCACCATACGTACGTAATTTCAAAACAGCAACATTAAGTAACTTATTGTGCTATGTAATTGCGGGTACAAATTGAGGAATCATTCATCATATTCCTAACGTTTTTCCCAGTTGCATCCTAAAGTAACCCTCCATTAGCGGTAACGATGTTACAGAGAGTGCATACAAACAAATTGAATAGCGACATAGGTAGGTTAGGAGTACAGTCGAACAGATTTACATTTACAAAAAACTAACTTCCGCCCGCGACTTCGTCTGCGTGGACGTGGGATAAAAACTATCCTATATTTTAATCCAGGCTATAAACTATCTTCGTGCAAAATTTCAATCAAATCGGTTAAGCCGTTTAAGCGTGATTGAGTAACAAACATCCAAACATCTAAACTTTTATTTCGCATTTACAATATTAGTAGGATTAGTAGGATAGGATAGTATTAGGATTTTCTCCGTATTTTCACCCGAGCTGAGCTCGGTCGCCCAGGGACTAGGAAATTGAAACACGTAACTTTTTCGCTTTTGTCATTAGGATTAAAAGGTACGTATTTCAGTTTCCCTTACCACACTTGCCCAATAACATTCACAATTCAAACAGCAACATTGGGAATACAATATTCTACCTACTCCAAGAAAATATAAATATATTATGTTTTATTATCTACAATTTCAAAAGCAAATCGAGGCAGATCATAAAATATCGCTGAGAGCGCGAAACATGACAATTGCCGCCAAAATTTTGGGTCAAGAATTTAAGGTGGTTGGTTACCGAATAGTCAGTGTCACATTAATTGTATATGTTGTTAAAATACGGACCAGATATTAGCAGTTCGATCACGTAACGCATTGTTCGTACGTTAGTATTATGGTAAAATGACAGTTGGACTGTCCTAACGCGCGTTCCAAATGTTACGTCATTACCCCTCTGGTTTGAGTTATATTAATAATAAAGTATTGATTATTCCCAACTCCACAAAGATAAATTACGCCTCAGAGCCCGTAAAACTAGTCTGCATGACAAATAAAACAATTGCCACACAAATTGTTATCCGTGCAAGAAAAACCCGAGGTCTTGGTTTTTTTCAATTAACCTTCGAAGAGAGAGGCTCAAAAATCACTAGCAATCAGCGGTAGGCGAGGGGGTGAAATCGAAACCCCTATTAGCATAATGAAGTCGGACGCTATAAAACTCGATCGTTGCGGCCTGGGGCATAGAGTGGCAGGAAATACCAATATGCTGAATAATGTAGAAGGCTGACGCTGCAGAGGTCGAAAATATTTGACAAGCTCTATCGGCTCTATAAATAGGATGGGGATTTTTATTTTTATTGCCCTGTCTAGGTAGGTAGAGGGTTGCATCTCACTCATATTCGGAGCAGCACAACTGGGGAAGGACCTCCGCGTTACAGAAGACTGAAGCCATAATAACGCTCGTATTTGCTCTTTTTAGAGAGGTAGGGCACCGCGAAATGTCAGCTCGCTCATATTCAGAGCAGCACAACTGGGGAACGAACTCCGCGTTACAGAAGACCGAAGCCATAATAACACTCGTATTTGCTCTTTTTAGAGAGGTAGGGCGCCACGATTTGTCATCTCGCTCATATTTGGAGCAGCACAAACCTCCTCGTTACAGAAGACTGAAGCCATAATAACACCAGTATTTGCTCTGCTAGGTATGTGGTGATCTGTTCCTCGTGGTGAGTAAGGTCAGGTATTGCAGGTGACTATAGGTACAGTTGACTTCGCATAAATGGTAGGAATTGTGCTCAAAAATATTTGAATACAAACTTATTGTCTAGGCGTTAAAGGGTGTTCAGAGTTTAAATGATGCTTTGAGTACCCTTGTATATTACGATATACGTAATGGCGACTATAATAACTACTCTTATACCTTTTTCGTTTTTTCCTTGGCATCATCTCTTAATCTGTTATACTACGATCAATTTCAGTTTATTTTTGAAATAGTTTTCGTACGTATATTTCGGTTTAGTTCGTATTGTAAACAGATTGATGGTTGTTACGTATTTTTGTTCGATACAAGAAGAAACAAAATCCATAATTCCATCAATTCCATTCGTAAAAGTGTGGCTGTTCCATTTTTATAAATCCTTGTATACGGGAAAGTTTGAGCGCAGACGATGATTTGGCGTCAATCACAAGTTTGATATGGGTCGTAATGGGATTTTTTAACGCAGTTTGCCGAAAAATCACGTTAACGAATTTATCAATTTGTTGGCATAAAACAGCCTCCCGAACTTTATTTTAACTAGGTTGTTGGCTATGTAGGTATGGCAGAAAAGGAAGTTAGTCTAACTAAAAGCCTACTTATTAAACGTACGGAGATGCTATAAATTTCTAAGGACACAATAAGGTAGAAGTACTAGTGCCCGACATGTCAACAGAAAATACTTATTTGAATCACGATATTATGCTCATTTAAGATGTATTTATTAAACAGTTTCATATGGTTTGGGAGACGAGGTATTTACTCAAGTTACTGATATGGAATTCGTTTCATATGGTGATCTTATAAAAAATCCTGATAATATAAGAATCAGGTAATCAATCCGAATGTACGAGTAAATGGCAGGCGGTTATGCTGGCAGTCCCAATAGATGTCATTTCAGTACAAATGTCATGAATGACAGACTGACATTTATTGGGACTTGAAGGTTTAACTCATTGTCCCAATTGATGGCAGCTGGTTTTAAAAAATATTTTCATAACTTATAAATAAGTTATTTGTCTTGAAATTGTGATAAGAAATATTGAAGTCACTAACATTTAGTAACTTAAAAATGATGTCGTGATCAATCTTAGTTTATTATTCGCTAGTTAAATTATATTCGTCGAGTACTAGTACCGCGTCGGGCACTAGTACTTCTACCTTAATACTCACATTAATTCATTCGAACTTTGTGATCTGTGCATATACCTTATCCGATTCTATATTTAAGGTTTTGTTATTAATGATCGTTGAAATTGGATTTCATGATAATCCATCAGCAAAGAGCTTCTGAGCATTATTATATTAAGCATATTGGTCCATCGAACAAATTTACGTTGAAATGACATTAAAATTGTTTTTCTCTTGATTGTCACATTGATGCTCATATTTAGTATATTTTTGTATGTTATTATGTACCTTTAGCAAGATGCCAACACGACTACCCTTCATTTAGGGGTGATTTGCAAAAAATAGTGTAGGTACATTAGATTAAGGCCCTAACTATGTACAATTTTTTTGCTATCCACCCTTAGTGGATTTAAACCCATAAAATCACAGTTTTACATAGTGAATAAATTTACAATTAATTACATTATTTATACATGACAATGTCAACATTCTTAATGATCAACGTCTGTAAGACGCTCTGTGAATACCTAATATATAGTATGCTTCTATTCTATTAAACTTCACGAGGCATCAACCTGATTCATGAACTCTCAACCTAGTTTGCAAGCGCCTTGCATCTCAGTCGTAAAGCACACTCAAGTCATTGCTTGCATACTCACTTTGTAGTCGTTCCAAAGATATCATACTCAATCTATTTGCGGTTTACTAATAGACTGTTGACACAAAATTTGTCACAGATAATCATGCAAAGTGATATGTCGAAAAGTAAACCGTGTTCAATTAAAACGTATAGGAACATATAACAAGTGTCGATTTTATTTATTTATTTGCATAAGGCAGTACCCATAAGTCCCATAACACAAGCCTTATTGAGCTTACTATGGGGCTAGTTCGATTTGTGTAAGACTGTCCCCTAATATTTATTTATTTATAAAGAACACAATAACACGTCATGGTGACGCAGTGTCCATTGTAATTATGGTCCATCTAGCCGGATAAGGGTTAGAGATGGGTAAGACGATAGAGATAAAAATATGTCGACAAAAGCAAAAACATCACCCCATGAGAATATCCATTTCTTTACGGTAATTTATCGTAAGTAAAATATAAAAATCTACGATCAACTTGAAATAAGATAAGTTTAATTTTAATTTTTAATGAATTATACCATGATAATCTGCGTTCAAAACAAACACAACCTTAATTCTCCTACCCCAGTTTATACTCCTATCATAAAACATACCTTACAGCCATGTCTTTTAGATTGAATATGGCATGGTCGCGTGGAAAGACCCAGGCTCCGTCCAGGCTAGCTTAAGGGTCGTAAAATGCACTCCAGCAGTTACTCGCAGACGCTCTAAACGTTAGGGACATATCGCCGTGATGAATAGGGGAGTTTGGCTGTGATACAATGCGGGGAACGTTGAGATATTGTTAATGACAACTTGATATTCTTATATCAAGATACCTATATGTTAAATACTATTTCCTGGCCTTGATAATCTAAGCGTAAACAAACTGTGAGGTTTCGGCGGGATAATTCAATCGATTTACAATTAAACTGCGAAAGTAATCAAAAGTACGGTGAGCTACGGTTGAATTATGTAATATCTACATTATGTGCTATTTTTTTATTTATTTTTAAAGTTTTCTAGTGTGTGGATTTTCTATATACTAACACGTCACATTGTCTTGTAAGTCGTTTCTAACATATAGAATCACTTGACAGGTTTGACATTTTGTCATTTATATCTATAAAAATGTATAAACTTAATTAACTGAATTAGGATACGTATAAAAAAACATTATAAAATAATACTATCCTAACGTAACCTAAGTATATCCTGATTATAAACCTGCTAATTGAGAAAGCAAGAAAAAGACAAACTTTTCCGACAAAATACGATGGAAAACATTATTCGCTACATCTTGAAGCTGAATGAAGCTGCGTGCATCTTCCTCTTTATAACTTTAAAACTGTTAAATAATTACTTTTTCAAATATCGTCGGGTGACAAGCAAAAGTCACTAAATACAGAAAAATAATTTAAGAAATAGCAACTGTGTTAACGTAGTAATAAGGTTGAGTTCTCCTTTACCTCTTACGTGTAATTAGTGACTTTTGCTTGTCACCCGACGATATTTACTCACAAATCTCCAACAGCAAATTTGAGCGAGTGTACTTGATGACCATACCTGTAACAAAAAAGTTAGACTACGATAAACGATTAAGTTCCATATAATGTTACAAACTGACCACAATATTACAAGTAAAAAACCAGCCCAGTGCGTGCCGGACCACGCAAAACGAAGGGTTCCGTACCTATTAAAAAGGTCGTATCGTCACAGAATTCTTACGGCACTTACGTCCTTTTGGCAGTTTTTCAGCAATATCTCGAAAACCTTCGAACCGATCTTATTCAAAACAATTTTCGGTGAAAGAATTTAATAAGCCCTATGTCCATGATTTCTTTCATATTTTTAAAATACATTATTCAAAAATTAGAGGGGGGACACAATTTTTGTGGTTTTCGGGGCGATTATCTCCGACTCTCTTCATTTAATCAAAAAAATTGCTGAGAAACCTTATATT
Organism: Epinotia nisella; assembly: GCA_932294315.1. NCBI lineage: Eukaryota > Metazoa > Arthropoda > Insecta > Lepidoptera > Tortricidae > Epinotia > Epinotia nisella. Next base: position 5,256,225 of record OW028687.1, read on the forward strand.
TATTTTGAAAGGCCTATCGATTATATCAACACGTAGACTATGATAAAAATATGTTTGACTGGCAGTTTTATGTATGGAGTGCACCCCTTCATTTTTTTTGTCAATATCATTACAGAACTATGTAACGGCTAACAAAATACACCTATCCTCAAAATTTAATTCAAACATATCTTATAGTTTTCGAGAAAAATGCCTGTGATACGGACAGACGAACAGACGGATGATGACGAAACTATAATGGTTCCTTTTTTGCCATTTTGGCTACGGAACCCTAAAAAGCATTGACTATCTATTATCTACTCAGAATTGCAGGTGGGTCCTCCTGTTATTTATTTTTACGGCATAAAGACCTGCCTGAAACTTTTATATCTAAATATCTCGCTTACTTTACCAGAGGGCGTAAAAGCGTCAACATTTTAAGCTAAACGTGAAATAAATCAAATAAAAGCGCCGTAAAAATAACAGCACACAATGTATAAAGTAAAGTAAAATTTTAATAATGGAATAACTGTGTAATAGTGCATGTAAGGCGCCGCGCGCGCACTCCATAAAGTAGATTAAATTTAAATTGACAATTCGGTTTTACGATACCGCGGGGAGGCGTGCGGTGGGGAATTCTGTACATCACCTGATGTATGATAAGTATTAAACGAAGGATTAGTATGTTGACGAAATAAATGAATTTGTATTTGTATGCGACAATTTGTATAGAAGTTTGATACTAAGGGCGGGTTGCACCAACTTACGATTACAGACCAATCAACGTTAAATATGCCGCCGGCAGCTGTCATCCCATAGAAACTTGTCAAACTTTCCATACATTCAGATTTTAACGAACGGTACGATTACAGCCTAAAATAACCCGTTTAAATTGCTCTTAATCATCCCGGGCTATGTAAATTTCATTTAACTTATTCACTGCCAACTATTTCGAAGCGCTTCCATCTTACCCGATGCTTTCCCGCTAAGTAGCGGAAAGTGCCTACGAACAGAGCGCCCGCTAGGTGGAAAAGTGTTAAATTTTTTGTTTCATGTAAGTATACAAAAGTATCTTACATTCCTTCTTTAGTGCTATGTCGAGCTTTCGCTGCATGCGGGTCCAATCTGAGGGAAACATTTCGCATTAAAATGTTGAGTTTAATGTGTTTCGCGCGCTCGTTCTGAGTTCTGACACGTTAACTCGCTGGAGTGCAAAACATAACTCTCACACTAACCGCGCCAGAGCTAACGCCGAGTTTCCTCTACATATCATGACGCTACTGGCTACGGCGTAGCGCTGCTATAGGCTTGTACTAAAAAAAATACGATGCCATTCGAACCAGTTTTTGGAGAGGAACGAATTTTTATATGGGAGCAACTACAATTAAAGAACAGGTTCTGGGCGCCCGAGCTTTGCTCGGGTGAAAATAGAGAAAATACGGAGAAAAAGAATTTTCCCAGACAATGAGACCCAGCTAGATCGATTTTTCATTGAAATCGTTAGAGCCGTTACTTCACAGCAAAGCTCACAAACTGTCAACAGGCAATAATAACTCAAAATAACCGGCGTTTTGCAAAAGGAAATGCTACAGAATACCCGCCCTGGCGCAATAATGTATGTACCGTGTGGCGACATTCATTATTCACAATTGGGATAAAGGCCGATGGGCGAGCGTGCATGACACCGACCATCCTTAATGGAGATACGAGTATTTCTGTAGTAGCCGTCCCACGGAGGCAGGACCAACGTGGCCTTTCACAAATATGGACACAAATCATTAAATATGTACATACATTTGAAATTTAAAACACTCCTGGCACGTCTAACATACCTAAGAATCAGCTCAAAGATTTTAAAACCCGCACTCAAATCGGTTTCGCTTTTTGGGAGCTACGATGCTACACATACACATGTTTAACTTGTAATACCCCTCGTTTGCTTTGGTGGTTGAAATAGTTATTTGTTATACAAGGATGCAAAGTTGTATTTTAACCGCGAGTGTGGATCACCTCACTAAAATGGCCACGACATGTTGTTGACTTATGAAATCAACCAAAACTTACCTTCCGAATTAAAAGATATTTAAAATGATATGATATTTCTTAACAGCACGGCTATTACAAGACGGCGCGCGAGCTCTCTCGATTTTTCTCGCACTATCCGCCTCTCTCTTATTAGAAAACTTAGAAAGAGAGGTATAGTGCGAGAAAAATCGAGAGAGCTCGCGCGTCGTCTTGTGATAGCCGTGCAGATAACTAAACATGTCTGTCTGACAAAGCTTTATATAATATTAGTGAGTCATCATCATCATCATATCAGCCGAAAGACATCCACTGCTGGACATAGGCCTCCCCCAGAGAGTTCCAAATTGACCGGTCCTGCGCCACCCGCATCCAGCGGACTCCCGCGACCTTTACCAGGTCATCAGTCCACCTTGTGGGGGGCCTACCCACGCCGCGCCTTCCGGTACGTGAATATACCGGTACGATATTAGTGAGTATTTATAATATATTGTTGTAATAATTATTATAATCATTGTATAACGTTAACACTTGGTAATTATTGTGATCTAATCGGATAAATTTATTTGACATATATAACTATTATTATTCATATTATTATTGACATGTAAAATTTTATATTTTATTAATAATTGAGTGTAAGTAAAATAATACTAGTAGAGTAACAATTTTAAAACAGGGCAGTTTCATAATAAGGCCCGGAAATCAGTCGCGAGTAGTAATACGATTGTTAGTTTTTCTGTATAAAAGTATAAACATAAAAAAAAAAACATTCTGATATTATGAATCCTCCTAGACGTATTCAAAATTTTACACAATTTTCAAAATTAACTTTGTGCTTTAACTGAATATCATAGTGTTCCTATTTCAACCATATAAAAGCGTACTCTGGGTCTCTTTTTCTCGCACTATACTTCTCTTTCTAAGTTTTCTAATAAGAGAGAGACGGATAGTGCGAGAAAAATTGAGAGCTCGCGCGCCTTCTTGTGATAGCCGGAGGTTTAAAATAACTATTTCTACGGTACTACTACAACGTTCATATGAAATATGATACTTACAGAGATCAAGTACACAGAAAAAACAACCGAATTTTCTGCATGAATTAATAGGAATCAAAACTATTAATTACATTCGCTACACCTTTTATTTTTTAGAGGTGCAATAATTCATTTATTTTGAAAAACTACCTTAAATTAAAGCGTTTACACTTAAACTAAGGAAATACCCGGAAATTGTCACAAAGCGAAAACTAATAAAACATATAACGTAACGGCACCAGTCTTTAGTGCCCAAGGGCTTAGTTTCGAGGAACGAGGAAATGAAACCCGAGTCTTTAAAGATAGTACACCCAAGTTTCACTAGTTCAGTTGTATATAGTATCTACCAACAAGTACAATACAATACTTTTTGTTAATGTTACCGTAAGAATTTGCGGTTAAATGCATTTTTCCGAACGAAATTTATAATATCGAACATTTTTCCTTTGGTCGTCGCAAAATACATAAACAACGAATGAAATTGACGACAATCCGACCCAAATATAGATTGAAAGAACCTTTTTACCAAAAACGATTTCCCGAGGACACTTGTAAAGGACATCATTCAAAATCAATATTAAAAGAATCTCATATGACAATATTGTCAGAAGAAATTGAAGGGAAGTAATAAGTTAGTGCTTACGTGAAAAATATTGATGTGAAATCGTAGAATCGAAATATACTACCTACAGCATCGAATAGTTCTAATTACCCAACTGCCGTATGACTGTATGTATATATATGTATGTATGTATCTATGTATCTATGTACGTCTTATTCTTTGGCACGCCCTGCAGCCTATGGAGTTGGATTCCTCTTAATCGTGGGAGTGACATAGGCTATAATAGTTGTAAAAAAACAGTTGGGTTTTTCGAAAATTCTTTTGATTTCACTTGTTTTAGCTTGTGTTTTTTTCATATGCGTACTTACATTGGGTATTTTGCATTATTTATCAAAAGAAAACTTGTCTGAAAATATCTTTTGTCAAAACTTGAGCAAACGCCGGTACAAAATTTCCGAACGAACGTGTCTAAATCCCTAGAGCAACGCCAATTCGTAACATCTAATGCGACAGCTGACCTCTTTAGTATACCTTAACACCATGAAAATAAAGTTCAAAGTCGTGTGACCGAACCATTAAGTCGATTCATGCATATGACAGGTCCACGCAAATGGTAGAAAAACTGTGCATATTTCATGGATTTCTGTTTGTTTTAAGTCTCTGGAGGGACGATGGTGGACGTCGATAAAGCTATTAACGACTTTGTGGTTTGTTTTTTGTTAAAAGCGTTACAGTGGATTAATGGAATTGGAGATAGAAGGATTATTCACTTAGATACATTTTAGTGCGGTAACAGCGGCTTCCTCGGAGTGAGATCACACGGATCACAAAAATTGCTGCAGTATACCTCGTGAGCAACGTGTCTTACGTATTGTCTTAGAGAATTTAATCAACCAAATAAGTAAAATAAAATAAATAATAGTAATGATTTCTACTCGATTCGTTATCATCATGACAGTGATGCCATGTTGGGAATGTGAAAGAGTTAAATAGTAGGTACAGTAGACGAAATCATCTAGAACGCGACAAAGATATCATAAATATTATACATGCAACTACTATGGGTCGTTGTGTCCTTATTGTTAACCCATGTCGCAAACGAGAGGAGTTATAAGTTTCACATCTGTATCTGTATGTCTATGTATCTATCTATCTTTGGCATCGTAGTTCCCAAACGAATGAACCAATTTGAGTGGGGTATTTTTTTAATCGCAACTCTGTCAAGTTGAACTTAGCTGTTTGATGTGTCAGTCGATGGAACGTTTTAAATTCTAAATTAATGTAGTTATTAATTTTATCTTTGCCATCTATAAGTTCAAGCGATCAAAGGAATTAAAATGTCTATTTCTACTTATTACCAGATAAAACTCAGAGTAGCCAAAATAGGTAATAAAATCAAAATCAAATTAATTACTGAGTAATTCGAATAAATCTCAAACTCGACAATCGAGTCTCCCGCTCTGCAACATATTGCAAAGTTCTCAAGTTATTACAGAGTTTAATTCGAAGGGCGGTTATAGCTCCCCGAAGACCTTTAAATTTGTTGCTTAAGGGTTTATTTATTTATTAGTTTCGACAAGTTTCGAGTCGCTGTTGAGGTTTGGAGACCGAGATTGCTGTCAAGAACACTTGGTTGCTCCGGTGTCATGAATTTTGAAATGACTAGTTCCCGAAGCGTGATTCGTTAAGTTTTTGTATTTTTATTTCGACTTGATATTTAATTGCTCCATCGACAAGAGTCTCTCTTAAATATATGATGATGATATTATGAATATTTATTCATTTACTTATAGCTTTATTTCCACATTAGTGGTCTCCAAGGGTAAACGCCTCCTCCATCTTTCTCCACATCTCCTTGTTTGTTGCTGTTTCAGTCCAGTTTTTTCCTGCCGTTTTAATGATATCGTCAACCCATCTTTTTCTTTGTCCTCCCACTGTTCTTTTTCTAGCTAGACCCCGCCATTTCGTTGTTTGGAGGGTTCATCTTTATATCTAGCTATATGTCCTGCCCATCTCCACTTCTGATTTAAACTATATTGAAGAGCATCAGATATCTTACTTTTCTTACGTATATCTGTGTTTCTCGTTTTCTGTCGTGTTGTCACCTGCCTTTCCGTCGCATGCTGGCAGGATAAAATTTTGTTATTTTTTTTCTCTCAGAAAGAAATCCCTAAATGAAACTACAACCTTAACTTAACATAAAAGAGATAATAATGGATTCCTGCATCCTTCCAAGCTTGACATATGCTAGCCAAACACGGGTCTTTACAGAGAAAGAAACACAAAAAAAGAAAAAAAAAGAAAATTATGAACATTTACTTGACGTGTACTTTTTTTACAAAAGTCAGTAAAAGAGGCACTCAAATCTCAGAATTATTTTTCATTGAAAAAAATTACAAATCTAAGAGAAGTAGAATACATGATGCTTCATCGTACCGACCACGTGTTCATACGCGTCATTAAAATAAAAATGAATGTTCATTAAGTCTCATACCATTTAAAATTAAATTAGACCAAGAAGAAAGGCGTCATAAATCGGAAACTCGTTCAAACGCACGCTCAAAGGACTCGAACGAGGTAATCTGCAATGCAGCAGCGTCGGTGCACGCTGGATTACCATCGCAAACACTTGCAAGTAATTGTTTCTTCTTTGGCATGTTACTTTATGATGTAAAAGTAAAAAGTAAAAAAAAAAATTTTAACCATAACTCTTAGCTGCATTTGTCTTGCTGGCTCCAAACACTTACAAATCTTACAATATTGCTTTCTTACCAGTCTATTGTCTGTCTGTCCCCTAAAGAATGACCTTAAAGTTCACCTTAATTTTACAAATCTCTTATACCACTGACATCCAGCTACCATAAAACCCAAGCTCCACATCGAAAGACTGCAATCTTGTTGCATTTTTCAGTGCCATTCATGCCTTAGATTTGACTTTGAAAAGTTCTGAAATCGAATTCGAATTTAGCTCTTTGAATTTTTTGAAAAATTTCAAAGAAACGTTAGTGATGGATTTCTTTTGAAGAGTCGTGTTTGCCCCGCGCAGGTCATTACGCGATTGAAGCGTTCTTAGGTGGGTTCGGACTATTTTTAAGTACCAATCGCAAAATTGCTGGTGTGTGGATACTTACAATGTCGCGTCAGAGTTGTTTTTGATACCTATTTAATTCATCTGTAGATGAGAGATATGATAATAACTTACTACCGTTTTTTGGAAGCACATAATTAAACAAAGTTGGCTAACTTTAAGGAGTTTAAGCCTATGCACAAAGTTTGGATCATCCAAATATTGTAGTTGAAGTGGGAAATAGTGACGCTGCCTACGAAGCTGAAGGTCCTGGGTTCGATTCCCGGTAAGGGCAAAATATTTAGTAGTAGACTGCGTCAAGCAAACCTTCGGCCCTTGGCAGCGACATGGTTGGACAATCGTTGGGGGTTTAGTGGGTAGTCTGGGCCTTCTGCCGGGAGTCCCACACACCCGTCCGGTCCCCACTGACCGGCGGGCGGACGGTGCGTCAACGTATTCCCCCAACGAAAAAAAAGTGCATAATTGTGTGTTTTTAGAGCCTTCGTTCGTAGAAATATTTATGCTGCAGGCCATACGTAGCGAAAAATCTGTACCATTTTGCAGCACTGAGCAATAGCAGCGGTAAACAATTCAACTGGACCCACATTCCACGCTACATAGCCAACATATACCCGTAATTGTAGGCCCAACCACCACGTCTGAATCACTAGGATGTCGCAGTAAAATACTACCACTCCAATCCAAAACGTTGCAACTTTGTATGAAGCCCGTACGGACTAAGGACGTATTTCTTTTGGGCGGTTTACCAGTCGTGCTACGCCACGTAAATCCGTAAAATATACCTCGGCACTGCTCGTAATGGACTATAAAACAAATTGCGAGCTAAATACATCATGGGGATAGAGGTTTAAAGTGCTGTGATACTGTAATGTGACTGACAGGTGATATGCAGACATTTAGATAAGTCGATGGTTATATACAGAGAAAACTATGAGTTCTCGTGGCAGAGGTTTATTTTTTAGAAACGGTAGTAGTTTATGAACATTCATAGGTGCATGTAATATGCCTAAATTGAAGAATAAAGATCCAAATTACTTAGTTCCCAAATGTAAGAACATTATTCGAACTAAGTAATTTGGTTTCTCTCATAGCTTTCGTTTTGGAAAACACTTAAAAAGAAGGTACAAGCACCAAAATACTGCCATATTATGTAATAACTACTGAACTCATTATTATCTTTAGCAATAAGACCGCATGTTGTTTTACCTCTACTGTCGCCCTGAGTTTGTGTATTATCTTTTTTAACTGCTTTACCTTTGTGAGATTTGCAATAAAGAGTAGTTGTGTTGTATTATTTTTATCTAAAACGCTAATGAATAAAAGGGACATAACACATCGCAATACCTATTACGTATTTAAACCCCCGACGCAAAAAGAGAGGTGTTGTGTATAAATTGTATCCTTTTAGTCATTTTGTTATATAAATTTCGCGCTAAATGCGAATTGAATTAGATTCATAAAATACCGCATAAAATTGACGGCATCATTAATGGAAATTTGCTCCGTTATCAAAATACATAGTTTCGGCCTCAAATAAATCTAACAGTGTGCGTATAAATCAATACAACCCCCGGAAACGAAAGATGTATGCACCAAATGCGTGACGCATGGAAGGGACAATTCCCTTTGACGTGCACTTGGGCACCTTTATAAAGAATGATGACTCTATCCTGTGCAGGTGCCCTGCCTGATGGGGGCAATCATTCTGACGGATAGTGAGGATTGGGGAAAAACTGCCGATGCGATGGGCTTGGACGGAATGGGCATTAAAAAGGTTAAAAGCTTTTCCGGGTTGCGTTTGCTTCGGATTTTAAGTTGAGAGATGGGATTTTTCAACACATGCCAAAGAGGGAATTTTACTGACGTGTTTTTACTCGCATGTTGGTAACAAAATAATGGAGGTATCTACTTCAGCATTCATTGTTGAGTCAGATCTGGACTGGGCTTCGTGACAGTCTTGACTAAATATGTACGTATGAATGAAAGAAAGAAAGAAAGAAAGAAAGATACATTTATTCACAAACACACAGGACACACATATTAAACAATAAAATAAACAAGTGAAACATATAAAACATGAAACAAAGTGTGTCTCTGCGGCAGTGAACCGGACACTGGCTCAGCATTATGCTGAGGTGAGCATTATGCAAGCACTTTTTTATACATAACATTAACTCTTTTTACCTGACGAAGCTCGGCAGCCTAGTGGCTCGGGCATGCGGCTGTCAAGCAGCGGTCGTGGATTCGAATCCCGGCTCGTGACAATGAGTTTTTCGGAACTTATGTACAGAATATTTACCGTTAGCTTTTCGGTGAAGGAAAACATCGTGAGGAAACCGGTCTAATCCCAATAAGGTCTAGTTTTTCCTGTAAGTTGGAAGGTCAGATGGCAGTCGCTTTCGTAAAACCAATGCCTATGCCAAGTCTTGGGATTAGGTGTTAAAGCGGTCCCCCCGGGCTCCTTTAGGGCACAACCGAGAATAACGCTAGGAGGATGATGACTTCTTTTTACCTTACAACTTCCCGAAAACCAATCGAGTTGTTGTAACTTGTATAACACATGAAAATTGTGGTACTATAAAGCTAGTCTTAAATCTTTTTTATGAAAGCAGGGCCGGGAGTCCGTCCGCCATATCTGCCCGAGACGAATTAGGTTTGTCCCGTGGAATATCAATCATCATTTCTTCGACCACCATTCATCTCAGCCGATCACTACATTAATGTACAGCCACAAACCACAAACCGCGCGTCATCAATAATGCCGCAGCATTACTTTATTGGGTGTGCAGTGATGCATCAGCCATGTCCCACGGGATGAGTGTTACAACCTATTCTACCGGATGTCCTCCAGCGTTTAGCGGGTTGGATGCAAGGGACGAGCGTTTGTCTCACAATTAGTCTTCAATAAGTTGCCCGAAACGGGTTACGTGTCCATCGGCCTTTCTGTTTTAAAATCCAAATGCTAGACTGTATGGCGATATGCATATCACTATTGTATACATTATGTCTTAATACCTAAATTACTGTTAAATCCAAATACTTAATATATACCTACTATAGTACTTTAAGGATGGATTCGCCTAAAGAAAAACTTTTTACCGCGGTACAAGTAGGCTACTTGTGCGGGGGGTAGTTTTAATTAATAACCGCGTTAGTATACCAAACACATCGAACAGCAAAGACAAACCCTTATAATCTAAGATCTAATAATATTTATACGTATGTTCTGTATAATTTCTGTGTTAACCTCCTCTCTCTTAACACATATACCCGACCACAAATGCACCGTCTCTAACCTGCGTCCCTCGGGCACAGCAGTGCAGTCGGTGATTTGTCTCCGGCTAAACGATTAAGAAATCGTCCTGTTGCGGTAATGCGCAGTGACACGCCTACCCGGGGAAAGAGAGTGTAATCATTCAAAGTCGCTTTTGTTTACGGCAGGGCTAGCATAAGTGTCGCCGAGAGGCGACGAGAGACGAGAAAATCTAGCATTACCTTACTAATTTGCACAGTGCGAGTGAGAAAGAAGAATAACTTGAACCAAAAACATAAGGATTTAACACGGTTTACACACTCACTGCCGAATTGTAGCCGTTGCTGTGGGTTTCCCGCTAAGTAGTGGAACGCGCCTACGAACAGAGCGCCCGCTGTGACTCAACATTACTCAGACAATTTTCTCAGTTAATACTTAACATAGTCTTTCTCTATATCTGCGAACTGAAAAATTATGAGGGACCCGACGATAAGTACGCTCCGATGCTGGGCACAGGGACTCTCCTCATGGATGAGAACTAATGGGCTTATATAGTATTGTCTATTGCGCTCCTAAAAATCGTCAAAAATGAATGCAGGTTTCTGGACTTTGTATTCCTTCATCGAAGGAAGGTTGTGGGGTAGGTATAGGTACAGCAAAATTTGCAGAATCATTTCATTTTAATTGACACTTTTTTATTCATCATCATCATATCAGCCGAAAGACGTCCACTGCTGGACATAGGCCTCCCCTAGAGAGTGCCAAGTTGACCGGTCAATGGAGGGGAATGGAGAGGGCTATGTTAGGAGTCTCTCTGCGTGATCGCATCGGAAATGAGGCTATCCGCAGCAGAACCAAGGTAACTTTTTTATTACTACAGTTTTAATATTGCATACATCAATGAACTAAAACTATGCCTTTAGGGCGTTGATGAAAACGGTATAACAAGGCAGATTATGAATTGATGGCAAAGATGTAGCCTGTGGAATATACTTTAAAATATGAAGGACTTTGCTTATGTTTATAAAATACGCATATCATAAATGTATAAACCTCGTTCCCCCAAAAAGAAGATCGCGTAAAAATACAATCTTCACTTCAATCGTGTTGATGTTTACTTATGGAAATTTTCACGAAAATAAACGTCAATCCACGATCAACATTTTGATCAAGTTCGTTTGGAAGTTGAATTCGATTTTGATCGAAGTTGCTGAATCTCGAACGGCAGAGTTCGGAAAGTAATTTATTACGTTGGCAATGGATTAAAGGCAAATTTACGTTTACAACGAGTTCAGGAAAAGAACAGCTGTCGACGGAAAACGACGCAAACTAGGCCAGGGATTAATTTGGATGGCTCTTGCATTTTAAAAGTTTATGCTGGTCTAGTTTCCTTTTGAGTTGTAAGGTAAAATGGCAAATATTGGGTAGAAATTACCATAGGCATAGCTAAAAAGCTAAGAGCTAATCGCCTACGCTGGTATGGATATGTCATGCGCAGATAATATGATATTTATGTCATCAGAAGGATATGTGTACGGATGTGGAGAGTTGTAAGAGATGACGAGGTAGACCAAGAAAGAGGTGTAGATTGCGAAGTGAGAGGCAACAGAGAGGTATGGAACAAAAAGACATGCTACGCCTAACGCAAGTAAATGAGATAAGGGTTAGCGAATGATGATGAATGACAGACAGAAGCAGCAGCTGAGGATACAATGGGATAAGATGTCAATTATAATTATACTATTGTGACAACTCCTACAGTGATATACCTGCTCAGAGAACTGTCACTATGCTGCCTTTGTTCAAAACGGTTGAGTGTTGTTGCTCAAGTAGTTGAGTTGACTATGCCCAAAACCTGACTTTAAGTACTCTAGTTGCGAATTTCACCAAAGTTAAGGTTATTAATACAAATCTTAAAGTTTTACTGCTTTTTAATAAACACCACAATTGTGTCGGACGCTAATTAATTAGTAACTAAATGTTATTTGATTATCTATTCCCCCAATCTGTTTGGGCAGTCTACAAGGTCATCAACTAAGCATTACGGTTTTGAAGGCATAATCCTACCACAAATAGTCCACTCGAGAAGAGCTCGGGAGGAATGGCGACAGATTGTGAAGCTTGCTACTACTCCTGATGTAATGACCACGACCACTCTGCCAAGAGTGTAAACATGAAGAAGAAGAAGCTATGCCCAATATTGCGTGGGTTTGTATTCATGATATCGTACGAAAAATGTCGTGATCACGTAAAACAATATTAGCCATTATTCAGGTAATTTATATTTAGACACCATTTTATGAATTGAGGTCCGGAACTGTTTTTAGGGTGACCGAATTGTCTTGTATGAACATGAACATAGGGTAAGTGGAACGCTTATTGATTATCGATGCAAGATAAATATTTCAAACTGACTATTATTCTTACAAATTATCGTAACTTCTGATAGGAACATACTTTTTCGGGTCACTGCCTTTGATATCAACATCTATTTAAAACAGAGCTAAGTCAGTACTTATGAGTATTACGAATAAAAAGAAAACAACAATACATACCTATTTCAATATTTTAGCGCTTTTGCAGGTATTAAGTTCTATAGGGAGCCGGAAAGACTACTAACTGGTAATCATTAAATATGGCGCCGGAAACTGTCATCACATAGAGAACTGTCAAACTTCCTCTACAATCATAGTTAACATATGTAACTACGATTGCCGACGGTTTGAAACGAGCCTAAGAAACAGTACCATAAGATAATAATTACGATGCCACAAGTTCTAGCCATTTTTAGGGTTCCGTAGCCAAAATGGCAAAAACGGAACCCTTATAGTTTCGTCATGTCCGTCTGTCCGTCTGTCCGTCTGTCCGTCTGTCCGTAGGTATGTCACAGGCATTTTACTCGAAAACTTTAAGGTGTATTTGAATAAAATTTTGAGGATAGGTGTATTTTGTTAGCCGCTACATAGTTTTGTAATTAAAATGACAAAAAAAAATTTTTTTAGGGGTGCACTCCATACATAAAACTAAAAGCCAAATTTTTTTTTTTCATTGTGACCCCCCGTGTGGCACATCAATCGATAGGCCTTTCAAAATAAATATAAGGTTTCTTAGCATTTTTTTTGATTAAGTGAATAGGGTCGGAGATAATCGCCCCGAAAGTCACTAAAATTCTGTCCCCCCCCTCTAATTTTTGAACGGTGTATTTTAAAAATATGGAAAAATTCATGGACATAGGGCTTATTAATTTCATTCACCGAAAATTGTTTTGAACAAGATCGGTTCAGAGGTTTTCGAGATATTGCTGAAAAACTGCCTTCCTCAAAGAAAAGGACGTAAGTGCCGTAAAATTTCTGTGACGATACGACCTTTTTAATAGGCACGGAACCCTTCGTTTTGCGTGGTCCGACACGCACTTGGCCGGTTTTATTTTTATAAAGCCTGCCTCTGTCCCGGGACGTTAAATGCTAGGATCGATTTTAATAAAACCACAAACTACTTTTCGTCTCCCACTGTTGAAATAAAAACTTAATTTGTATTTATTTTTTTTTGCTTTTAAAGTTATTTGAGCAATCAACGTATTGTTAAATCTGCAGTTTGTACAACGTGACAGATGTCAATTGCTTTAATGTTCCCACTCTCCTTCAGCTCGCGGCTCGGCAAGAAGCTCGAAGTACAGTGCTTTAGCTAAAATGCTCGCTAAAATGTTCCTGTTTATTTTGTAAGTTTAACCTGTAATGTAACATTTGCTTGAATGCTCATTACAAGTGAATGCTTAAGTGTTTCAGCACCTTAATAAAGTACGCAAGTAGGTACCTACCTACATCTCATTATCGTTAATAGATCTGCTCGTTTATTTAACTAATTAGTAAAACAATATTGTTCTAGTAACATATGGAACGATTCAATGAATTTATTAAGAGATGATGTTTTAAAAAGTTCAACCAAGAATAGCTCAGTTTGGGGAGCAGAATTGATCCTTGCATAAACCCCATTGTCTCCGATCTCTCAAGCTATTTATAGGTACCTAATTATAGGTACCTTGATTGCAAACCACACCACCACTTTGTCCTAAGTGGAGTGCAACCACAACTCACGCGACAGTAATTAGCTAACCCCAAAACCATCCGCTAACGTCGGCTGCGTATTATCAAACGGCTGTTCTTTATCAGCGCCAATAAATCCGAGTCGGTCGCAAATTGCATCAGCCATCAATCTAAACGGTGTTACGTAGTTACGCACCCCACTACGGTCGCCATGTTGAGGGCGGGGTGGCGGTGGCAGCGGAGAGATTTTAGCAGCAATGAGTTCAAGCAATGAAAATTGAAAGTCAATGCAATATAACATAAAAAACTCTTTATGCACCTCACACAAACAAAACATTCCATTAGTAATGAATGGAAAATAGCTCTCTCTCTCTTCCTAGCTATAAATATTCCACATGGTGGTAGGGTCAGCTTTCCTGGTCTTACTTCTCCACTTCGCTCTGTCCTCGACATCGGTTTCGGATAATGCACTCTTTTATGTCTCATAGCACTACATCCTTCCATCTTGGGTCTGCCTCTGGATCTTCGACCAGAGACGGAAAGTGTTAGTGCCAAGTTACCAACATAGTTTGGTGGCCTCCTCTTCACATGACCATACCATCGCAGCCAGCTTTATTGGATCTTATCGGCGATGTCACGGACGCCCTGGCTTCGTCGTACGTACTCGTTGCGGATTTTATCGAGTCTGGTAACGCCGCCAATCGACCATAACATCTTCATTTCGGCAACTTCGATGGTATGGACATGCTTTTGAGTTAACGCCCATGTCTCGTTGCCATACATGAGAACCCGGCCTTATAGTGCTCTTGTAGACCAAACCTTCAAGTTTAACCGGCAAGTCACTTCTTGCCATTTTATGTTTACTCCAGGCAAAATACGGTTTCGAAAAACATTAATTTATAATAGCGTTTTTTTTGTTTATTTTTTCTACTCCTGTACTGTAATCTGTCATTTACATGGTCACGAACGCTAATATAAAGACATACAAAACAAGTTTGCAGAGAAGTCTATACTCTATTCCCCATAACAGTACGGCACAACCGTGCTGTTATGTCGCCAAAACGATACGCTTAGCAGCCATACGCTTCTAAACCTATACATTAGGTACTACCAACTTAACAAACCACTGAATGTTTTTACTTTTTAGAAATTTTTGAACTAAAGGCATTGCTGCTAACTTAGGAAAAACCTTTATTCTTAATATGGCAGTACTGGCAAGTTGACATCAATTAAAAACAAAGTTAACCATAGACACCCATTTGTCTCATTTTCATGTTTCCCGAATTCCCGGTTATTTTATAAATTGTTGTTTGACTTTGCGGCCGTTGTGTTTGCTACAAAATAGTTGGTGTTTCTCAAAAGTAATAATGGATGACGATGAAAATATTGCTTCTACACCAGAAATACACCGGCAGCCCACAAGCAGTGACCGAACATTTGTTGCCTACTAAATCTCGGGACCTATACGACAAGGTTTAAGAAAAGTTTATTCTTGGTTTAATTTTGCATTTTATTTCATAGTAGCTAGTCGTAGAAAAAGTATTGTATGCAACGTTCTATAACTAAGTCAAAAAACGCTCGTGGCGTCTTTCTTTACAATGTTCGCCTTCGGCTCACATTGTAACCCACGCCACTCGCCTTTTTTGACCTCTCTTATACAACTGTTGCATAAAATACTATTATTTTAAAACGTTATTCTAAGATGCTTTATTCAAGAAACCAACAAACTTTCCATCCGGAAGTAGTTATGTAAATGAACCAAAATAAAGAATAAAACATTTATTAATATTTATTCCGACTTTTCAGGAGCTAATTAAACTATTATATTTTTGATGTCAGATTTTTTGTTGGATTTTGCCTCTAGGTAACTATTTAATTGATAATATAACCAAAGCAAGTCTACCCATGTAACTTTCACACTTAGAAGAGAAACCTGCCCACCAGTAAAACTATACAACGAAAACATCCCACAAGAAGAACATGCCAAATATTTGGGCTTACACCTGGATCGAAGACTGACTTGGCAGAAACACATCTGGACAAAGCGAAAACAACTCGATAGTAAGCTCCGAAGTATCTACTGGCTAACAGGTCGTCACTCACACCTTAGCAATGAAAGCAAAATGATGGTCTATAAAGCCATAATAAAGCCAATTTGGACATATGGCATCCAACTATGGGGCACAGCATGCAACAGCAACATCGACATCTTAGAACGCTTTCAAAGCAAAACACTAAGAAATATCTTCAACATCCCCCAATGCATCAGCAATAAGTTTATGTATCTTGACCTCAAAATACGGACAGTGAAGCAGGAAATAAGTCTTTCTTTCTTTATTATATTGTAGTCATGTTCATAGTACATTGAGGTGTTACAAGTATAGGGTAGTAGGTACATGACACCCTGTAAAGGGCACTCAATATTTGTGGTTCTTACATCTAGATTCATAATATAATTAAATGTGTGTGAAGATTAAAACATATTAAATTAATAAATTACCTAACTAATTCACGTATTAGCCCTAGAAAATAACATTAACATAATAAGAATTTTGATTAGAATTGCATGAGGATGTCAGGTAGATTTCATTAAAATTTACAACATAATATACATTATTAATCTATCAATTAATTAATGGAAGAGATTATTGACTGGATTTTAATGTTTACAATATTATCACTAGAGGGAGAATGTATGTCAATAAATAGGGTGAATTATATAAGTGATTTGTCATTTAGGAACTCATCTACCGAGTAGTATGCTTTGTCGAGCAGGAGTGTTTTTATAATAGTTTTAAATTTCTTATCATTAGGCTCTAGTTTGATGCGATTGGGAAGTTTGTTGGTTATTATAATACATCGGTAGTGAGGGCCCTTTT
Organism: Epinotia nisella; assembly: GCA_932294315.1. Taxonomy (NCBI): domain Eukaryota; kingdom Metazoa; phylum Arthropoda; class Insecta; order Lepidoptera; family Tortricidae; genus Epinotia; species Epinotia nisella. The sequence continues at coordinate 5,273,088 of OW028687.1, forward strand.
TGCACATAGTTAACATCGTGTTTGGTATAGCTAGCTGGTTTATTGATCTACTATTAAAATTACTGTTATAAACTTCTCTCTTAGTTTTGAATAGTTCCGTGTGCTTCCTGACAAACAATGCTGCTTCTAGGATAGGAAGTCAGTATAGTCTTAGATACCAGAAAAGACTCGCACACCATACAAATGAGCTGGCATCGGCACTGAGTGGAGACGGAGGACAAAAGCACACTAGACTGAAGAGATGTGACATTCCAAACCTCGGAGGGAGGTTTACCTAGAGAGATGGAGTTAAACCACACTGTTGGATTCTCCCTCAATATAAAAAACTTAACCTGACAAATCGTCAGACAAACAAATGGCTTATTGTCTACTGACAGATCGCCATGACGCAGCATATAGAGAAAAAAAAAAAAAAAAAAAAAAATATATATATCCGTTACAATAAAAAAACTGCTATTAGAAATTATTTCCAAATTTGTCATTTTTTCCATACAAGTTGTCAGTTCATTGCCTGGACTAGTTCCTGAATTGTGCATCATATTACCTAGATATTTGTATTGATCGCATATGGTGACTAAGTGCCCATCGATGAATGGAAAATAGCGATTTTTAAAATAGCATATAATAAATCTTGCTCACAAACTAGTAGTCATATTTTCTGCTGCTTTGCTTATTAAGTGTTATAGATATTATACACACATATTTCGTGCCCGTTGGTTTACGAAATCGTTATTTCGTAACGCTGCGCTACGAAAATGTTAATGTTTTTGTTATTATTGTAAGGCACATAATTTTATAGGGTTTTGTGTGACCTGTGATTAAATAATTTTTAATGAATTTAAGTCGCGAATCAGTACGGTCTTTGTCTTTAACAATTATCAAATATGACCTGTCTTAGTGATGATTCTACATATTTTTATTTTACAACATTAAGCAGTATTATTGACTAAATTGAATTTTGTAGAGAATAACCGTCGGGCGCATAGAGGCATGCCTTTGACAATGTACTTGTTATATTTCATATTTATTGGTCTAAAATTTCCAACGTTACCCGCCCCGCTATCCGCTCTCACAGCGCCCCCGCCCCTCACTCCCCCAAGCTAAAGACACCGTGTTTACGCAGTTATTTCTCTTCGTTAGACGGCGATTTGTCATGAATACTTGAGCGATATTGTTTTTAGATTGAGTGCATCATCCCTACCCGACACACAACAGCCTAAGCCCTACTTTTAGTAAATGTACTTAAGCCCTTATTTGAGTCTGGGCAATGTATGAATCTGAGGGTACGTTATCTAGAATTGATGGCTGCTATTTTGGGACGTTTGAAACAATGCGCGGGCAATTTTGGTAATTTAGTAACAGCTGGGACTTAATCTTTTATTGGCTTAATTTTGTGGGTGAAAAATGTTTTTGGATTGTACCTATAATAATCTACCTCTGTTTTCGATTCAAGATCCCTTTCTTCCATACATTATCAATCTCACCCATCCATATGACATCATTTTTTTTGTAATAAAGATGAGAAATGAATTAAAAATCGATCTCGAAATTAGTCAACAGCTCCAAGTTTTTTGTTATACAGGAAGTGGCAAACAAGCAAACGTCTGTCTGATGGTAATTGGATACCTTAGCTTATAGATGCTGCGACTCTAGTCTAGACGAGCCATCAAGCACTTTATTAAAGTTTTCACTTACTTTCTTACTATCTTTTCCTTTCATCTGATTCCCGCCTGTTATAATTGAGATTATATGCATCAAAATAGTCCATTCAAAAATTCATTGTTTTTATGTTATGTTGTTATTCATTGTTCATAATTGCATGTAATAATGTCACTTTTTCTTATTATTTTGCTTCTATTATTATTTTGTTATCTTCTGTTTATTTGTCGTACCGTGTTATCACTCGACGGTTCTATCGGAAGATCAGCGCTGGCATAATGCCAGCATTATGCTGAGATAGAACCGTTTCGTGACAAAAAATTGCTCTCTGACACTCTTTTTTGTTTAATTGTCTTTATCACGAATAAATGTCTCTTTCTTTCTTTCTTTCTTGCTTTCAAAAAGCAACTCTACCGTGTAGTGTAGAAAATTCCAATTCCAATGACAGTTTTATAAAGAGTCGACCTCATTAAATAATCTCAACCTTACCACCAAACTTGTTACCGTAGGTAAAACATGTCAATTGTTACCTAAGTACATTTTTGTGGCAACAGCTGGAAATAACACTTCAAACGTAACTCCTTTCAAGTATGTACGAAGACAGAGCAAACTAGAAAACAATAAATCCATCTTATCGATACGCCGTGTACGGCGCCATAAAAAACCTTTTAGCCCAATTCGATTTCCCGTCCACTATCCACTTCCGGTGAAAAATACCCACTTGGACAATATTTGACAAGCATGTGCTCTATCAAATTTATAGAACTACCCTCGGGAGGGCTAACTGCTGTATAAGCATGGGAGGGACATGTCATTGTTCATTTTAGATAGTGATGCAGTGAAAAAAGAAAAGTAAGTTCCATAATAATATTGTCTTCTATTGCCTTGATTATTCATCGATAAAATTAGTTTAAATAGTTTTATTCCATAAGTTCTAAAATGTAGGTGTTGGATTTTAGTAGCCGTGTGTAAATATGGATCATTTTTTTCATTAAATGAAATAAAAATCGAACGTACTGAATAAATTAACTATTGCAGTAATCTCCTTTTCATTATTATCTGCTCGGGGAGCGTTACTGCTTAGACACGACATTAGAAACCCAAATTGACAGTTGCCAAATACAGCTTTTGCTACGAACAGATCATAAAAAATGTGGATGAAATAATTATTTTAAATTGGACTCACAACGCGGATTTTAAATTGGAACGACATTTTCAATGTAAAATACTCGTACAGTCATAAAAGAAAATCAACAGATAACTGACGACCGGTTAGCCTAATGGGTAATGACGCTGCCTACGAAGCTGAAGGTCCTGGGTTCGAATCCCGGTAAGGGCAAATATTTGTGTGATGAGCATGAATATTTGTTTCTGAGTCTAGGATGTTTTCTATGTATTGATATCTATTACGTATATCGTCGTCTAGTAGCCATAACACAAGCCTTATTGAGCTTACTATTCTACTACTTTATTATTGAGCTACTAGTTTGATTTGTGTAAGATTGTCCTCTAATATGTATTTGTTGTTTATCTATTAACTGAAATATGTAGTTCTAAAGAACCGTCATCATTAGATTACTTACCTACTATTTTTACTTATAATTCTACTATTGACCATCGGTTAGTATAGTCGAGTTCTCCAATATCTATACAGACAACCTTTCAAAAATATCTGTACACAGGCTTTATTATTACTGACATAAGGCACATGTATAGATTTTTTGAAAGGTTGCCTGTATAGATATTGGAGAACTCGACTGTACAAAACCATTTGTAACCCATATTATGATAAAAGATAAACCATTGACGTGTCTGTGTTGTTATGATATAAGGATTAGTGACTGTCAAACCGTCGTCACCGGTCATAGTCATTATGAAAATAAAGATTAAGTCGTCAATGGAAGAAAGATAAGAATCACTTCGGAATAAATAAATTGAACTTATCTTGTCAATATCTACTGGATGCGCAGTTACGTGGAGTTTAAATTTAAAGAAAGAAACAGTCATGTACAATTTACGGAAATAAAGAATTTTGTATTGTATTTTTTTGTATTTTTAATATATGTATGGAGTGCACCCCTAAAAAAATGTTTTGCCATTTCATTACGGAACTATTGTAGTGGCTAACAAAATACATCTATCCTCCAAATTTAAATACACCTTATAGTTTTCGAGTAAAATGCCTGTGATATACACACGAAACTATAAGGGTTCCGTTTTGCCATTTTGGCTACGGAACCCTAAAAGTGGCTAACTGGAGCGTCGTTGGCATATAGTTGAACGCGAATATGCGTATTCTCCATCTTTCATCATGGCATTCATTATGGCAGAATATTGGAATAATTGGCGAAGATTTTCACAGCCAAGATATTCTTCTTTTGCTGACAGAAGGGTTAACCAATTTTGTTAATTAACTTGTGTCATTCCTGTTTAGATATGAGCCTTAACTATCTCAAATGAAAGGGTTAGACATAGTAACTCACTAAGAACATAATTAATTAATTTGTATCATGTCTACAACAATTGATCAAAGTGATATGTTGTTTACCATTCACGATGAAATGATGGTGGGATTAAACTGAATGCAAGTGGCACAGAGTAGAAAATAGTGGAGAATCATAGTGGAGGGCTCAGGAATCGGGACCGGTTTTTTCAAAAATCCCCGAATTAGTCTAGTATTTTGAATTATTTTAGGCTCTTAATATAAGACTCTATCGTGTATTTAGGTAACATATTCGTATTATTAGACTACCCGATCAAAAATGATATCATAACCAAAAAACGAAATAATACCGGTTTAATTTGTAAGGAGAAAATACCGGCATCCGATCCCTGGGAGACCTACGGAAAACGATTAACTTGTCTATGAAGAAAGAAATGCAAAAATAGGCGTGTCCTTAACTTAAGAGTCAAGAATTCGTTTCATCAAAATTATTATATACAAGAGACTTCAATAATTATCATATATATTGTAATATCATCGAAGCTTAGGAATGGCATACGAAGATCGCCGGTCAGTGCATCTCATATATAATTTGAGGTATAGCCATGCAGAAAAGCATGAAATTCCTTTTAACCATGGCCACAGAGCACAGATTACACGAACAGCAGCCCCGAATTCACGATCAGTACTTGACACACACACAGCACGGAATAAGTAATAGTAGGTACCCGAAAGCCACACACAATACTACTTATGCTAATAGAGGTGTAGACACCAAAAAAAAAACCATAATGATGAACTTTCTCGAAAAAATATTAAAAACATGGTCAAATGGACAAAAAAGTAGAGCAGGGGATTAAGTAATCACAAAGTTATAAGTGTCCAAAGTTTTAAGAGGGGGTATAATCTCTCCCTTTTCCGCAAAATGCATCTTCATATAAAACGATTCTCATTGAGAAATTTATTTTAATACAAGATTATAATTAACATTAACTAAGATAAATTAAAACTAAGTTAATGAGTATATTCTCATTTACTATGACGTTAGAGTGTCGTAACGTCACGATCCCCAAGCGTTTTCTCTCTCTCTCTCTCTCTCTCTCTCTCTCTCTAAGAAGTAATATAAAAACGGTTGTAGCGTCGTAATTTTTTGAGATATCTGAATGGGATTTTCGTCACTAGGCATATTTTTTGCCTTCTTCCTTTTGGAGTAATAATACATTTTGAATCTACAACCCTATTGTGTTATATTAATGCACGCCATGCAATATTTCAGCTTCAAGTACTTTTTATAGTACGTCCCCAAAACACAACAGTAAATTTTCGAACGAGTGTTAGGACAACTCAAGTGTCATTTCACCGTACAAAAAATGACATTTAGATCAACCTAAGAGCACAAAACGTTACGCAATCGACCAACTGGAAAGTAATATCTATATATTTTTAATATCTTCATTACCTACGTTACTGTTTTTCCACTCGGCACTGTCACTTGGACTGCGGAAGCTGGTATCCCTGCATTGAAAATTGTGCACGGGGAATCCAATAAAGAACGGATTATCGTCCCGCGGCGAAAGGATGCACTTACGGGAATCGAATGTCTCCTAACTTGAATTCGTTCTTGTTTACTCTGGGGGTAAACGGCGGGATACAACGGATTAAGTCACTTGTGCAGTTTCTTTGCTGTTTCGAGTGTTGGGTTGAGGTTGGGAAATCTAGAAGCAACATCGTTGCGTAATCAATTCATTTTGTGTTCCTTTTAGTGGTTGATTTTAGCCGCACTCAAGCTATAGGTACAGGTCAAGATATAGAGTATGTCCTTGTTAAATCATCACAGGTTGACAGCTAGATTCTGATTGTACCTCTTGACTGCCATAGTGAAATCCGTAAGTCGTGTCTCACACGCCAAAGTCTTTGTAGCAAAAGATGGAAAATGAACGTTACTTGATAGCATGTAGCTTGCCTTTACATGACAATGACAGTGACAGTGACACATGACAGTGGCGTTGTAGGCATGGCATGTCTTGCCATCTTTACGTGACTGTGGCGGTCAAGAGGTTAAAGTAACTACTACTTAGTAGAACGTATTGATAATTTTATGGCAGTGCGCAATACATTGCTGATTTACTATAACATGCTACGAGATTTACATAATTTTTTGAATATTTTCCGTTGAACATATCCAATGTCACTGTTATGAACTAATCACAGACATTCAGAAATACATAACTCTGCCATTCGATTATTACAATTTCAAAAAACCGGACAAGTGGTGAGGGTTAGAATTTTCCCGTTACATTGAATACTCAAACTTCTTATAGGTTTTCCTGTAATCTTTAGGCAAGGAACTAATTTCCATATTTTTTTCCGAATTTTAAACCTAGTAGTTTTGGAGATTAGGAGGGGGATGGTCTATTTTCGTCTTATTTCCTAAATTACTTCAAATCTATTTTTGCTAAAATAATAAAAAAAAATATCTGAGATACTTACAACAACCCCTTTCATTTGATAAGTCACACAATACAAATTGCGAAACTTTTTTTTTTTTAACGTTCCAGATTACCCCCCCCCCCCCCCCCGTTGTGATAGACGGACAGACAGACAACCGAGTATTCCTATAAGGGTTACTTTTTTTCTTTTTGAGGTACCGGAACCCTAAAAACAACTCAAACATATAATTTGCATCATATGCAAATGTACTACACATCACACTCCACGTACCGCACGTGCGTTTGCCCATGCAATCGAAAGTAGCAGACGATTTACGCGAGCCCACGTGAGCGATGGGGCCTATTAGACGCATCCATCCCGAATTATTTATCGCCTGCACCTAAGTGCAGCGGGGTTATTAGTATTTATAATGGGGCCGGAGGATGGATGGATGAATTTTTGAGGGTTTTGGGTTGGGTGGATTTTTTGATGCACCTGAAGTGTAGTAGATATTTAAGTATTGTTTGGCAAAACTTGCGTTGTGTTGATATGTTTAGTTTTTTTCTTGAAAGACAGTAGAAAAAGTATCTAAAACTGATTCAAATCATACCACCTCTTAAAGAAACTAATACCAAAGCTACGAGTATATACATATTTCTAAATTTCACTGTACCTACCTTTGACTTTTACTAGGTACACCTAGTGAGACATTGTTAGGGGCAAGAAATACATTTCCAACTCTGCACTAAGATGCCTGCAATGCTTCTTTCACAGTGGCCTATCGTCATGTTTTTGAGGCTAAGCTCAATGGGGAATGGATGAAAATATCAGAAGTGCCTGATAATTCTTTTGGTGATAGGAATAACCTTCCTTAGCACCAGAAAAAAGTTTCAGATTTATACAAATGTCAATATCTAAGATATTTTTTTGTAATATGAGACGGATCAAGGAAAGTGCCGTCCTTTATCCTATACGTAAGTGAGAAAACTATTTATATTTTTCACCAAAAAAATTATCAGGCACTTCTAAAATTGTCATCCATTCCCAATTGGCTTTGGCTTACCTACTCTTCTTCAAGAGCTTTCCTCTGTCTTATACAAGCCAGCGAAAATCGGATTTTAAGGACAGCTCCCAACTAAACACAAGATATTCCACCTGCAGACAATGCTAAATCTCTCAAGTACTTAATCTACAGAGCCACTAAAGCGACAGCTACAGCTCTGCCGATGCACTCGGTTTTATCGCGTGTTTACTTGCTCTGCCGACACTTATATGGCTTCTTTATGGACGAGGCGATCTTTACAATCCTCTTAGCTGTGGGCTTTGTACGATTGCGACCACTTTGGGATGAGAACAAACATAGGTTTTTCTATTACTTATGTACATAATATGCTTGACTCCCGTTTTTTCCCGGTTGTATTGTAAAGGAACCAGGGGTGCGCTATGTCATACTTGATTGCCCGATGCTTACTACTTCAAGTGGACATAAGGTCACTCGGACTTGTTGTCCATGCAGCTTACCTAAGGCCAATGATGTTGCATCGATTACCTTACTTTTCGGTTACCTGTCAGTATTACTATTGCGCAGTATAGAATTATATATTGCGGACGCGGCGCCGTGCGCATACGGTACCTACGCGTTCCGAACATCCCGCGCCAGGTAGTCAGGGTATTAATATACGTACATAAATAAGGACATAAATATCTATACACGCCTTTATGACATTGACAATAGAGTCCTGTACAAATATTTATGTCCATATTTATATAGTATTAATACTGTACTCTTTTTAACCCATTCGAGGCCACGCATCGCTACGTGTGCTACGTCGTAGCGCGTAGCAGCGTTTTTCCATTCTGTAGCGGAAAACGCACGTAGAGGCATGACTCATATGTTCAGTCACTGGCCTTGAATTATACGCGCGCAGTAAATAATCTATACAGACTAGACTGTCATTTCACCTGTCAGGTTACTGATACCGCACCAAACCCGCACCAACAAATGGAGAAGTGACCTCCCCACTTGTGCCTAGAGAACCTGTCTCCGATTTGGAACGACTATGCGTAATCGGAAGAGACTTATACGCGTCCGCCGTCGGCAAGCTATCTGCAAGCGTTTTCGTAAACACCAGTCCTAGTTGTATCAGTCAGTGTTACGTAGTTGTATCGAAGCACCACCAGTGTCCTGTTTATGCTCGTAGCACCACGGGTACACGTGCTTACAGAGAACTGAATCTGACACTATTGAATGGACGATGCTAAACTTATTTATTCCACATACCTTGTATGTGTGACGTTTTTACTATTCCAAGTGCAATCAGCAGTTATAGAAAGTTGAAGTGAACACTATGAACAATGGACTAGAATATAGATATAGAAGTCACCAGTGTTAAAATCTACTACACCAAATGGCGCATAAATATCTGACACGACTCTATTTATAGAGCCTAAAGAGCGTGTCAGATGTTTTTGCCCGCTTTATTACGGCAGATATTTGTGCCGCTGACTTGGCTACAGTAATTCTTACTCCTAAGTGATTAAAGGCACAATTTTTGCCTTCTGTGCGTGAATGCGCCTAAGGCCAAAGTATAACAAAAGCGGTTCAGAAAATAATTAAGTTACCCTGTAGGTAATCTAATCAGAAAATTAAGTGAAACAAACGAGGCCTGGCTACTCCGCGTTGCCGTTATCGGCTGAAGGGTATTAATTACCCCCGGACAGGACCAAGTAATGTGTATAAGTCAAGAATGTTATAATTGGAACTACTTACAGGATTATTCGAGAATTTATGTACATAATTCCTGTCGAGCAAGCATTTTACTAAATGAGAACATTGAGAACTCGTAAGTAAGTCGAGTAAGGCTGCCGTCGGCCACTGCTAACCAAAATTCTTTCTGAATGACAATTTTTAACTCCTTTTTTTTTATTACAATATTATTATAATTTTCTTTATTAAAATCTGACATGTTTGTATTAGGTATTATTATGTTCAAAGAAGTAGTTTTAAGAAACTGTGTAACCTTAGTTTGTAAATGCATGTACGCCTGTAAAGGTAGGGTTTGGTGAGACTATCAGACCTGCAAGTGTAACTGCAATTGTAACCCAATCTCAACATGCATTTTAAATAAATCATTCAAAAAATTAAGAGAGTAGAAGTTTACTATGAAAAACTTTTTTGTCTCTATTTTTTTCTTTCATAATTTCAATTAAGAGAAACTAGTTTCCGACCCAATGGCGGATCCCAAGGTGATCCCAATCTCAATACAGAAAAGTACAGTCGGCAACATTTTACGCCATGGCTCTGCCTGGGTTCTTTGCAATACGCGTGCGGAGTTGCTCGGGCAGTTAGTCAGTAATAAATGTAGGAAAGCCTCTCTCAGTGTCCGCAAACGATCTAATGACAAAATTTTGAAAACTCACGTCACGAGAAGCTTCAAGGCACCGAATATTAAATTTCTGTACTACGGTATATGTACATTTCGTTGTATTCCAGAACTGCGGTGAAGTTTAGCAGTAATTAGTATTCTACCTGGAGGCGTATGAGCGCTGCGGTATGCGACGTAACTGCGATACACATTGTTATCAAGAATGGGGAACAAAGTGCATACATAGAGGATCAGCGGAAGCTGGTCACATCGCATCGCAGAAGAGTCGAAAGTTTATGTTCGAATATACTCTTATGAGAATTCTCGAAACCTGCCACAACAAACAATTTCAATAAAGTCACGGGCTCCAGGTACCTCAGAGGTCCCTCCATTTGCCGCAGTAAATAATTATCCTACTAATATTATAAATGCGAAAGTTTGGATGTTTGGATGTTTAGATGTTTGGATGTTTAGATGTTTGTTACTCTAATCACGCTTGAACGGCTCAACCGATTCGGATGAAATTTTGCACGAAGATAGTTTATAGCCTGGATTAAAATATAGGATAGTTTTTATCCCGGGTCCACGCAGACGAAGTCGCGGGCAGAAGCTAGTATTTGTATATTTTATTGTTAATAATTGTACTGAATCTCAATTCATGATCGAGAAGATAGCGGTGATTATCATCAGGCGGGCGTACGCTCGATGGCGTTTTACTCCGACCTGAGGGGTGATCACGTTATCAAACGCACGTTAGGACGACTCAACTGTCATTTTCCTATGCAAAAAGTGACATTTAGATCTACCTGACGCGCGGACAATTGCTTTACATGATTGACTTGCTAAGAAGAATGTTGTCAGTTTTATGCGCCAGTGTGGGCCGCGATAACGCGTCTTACACGATTATCTTATGAGCGACACGACGACATGTCGCCGCGCTGTCCTGTCGTGTCGTGTCGCTAAATGAGCGTGAAACATGCTGCACCGTGACTGCATTCAAAGATGGCGGGCTGACGGGCCGTCATTTTTAAAGGCTAATTATATTTTATAAAGGTTAAATTGGTTAAAATCAACAGCAGCACTGTCTTTCATCCGGTAGACCTTCGTTTGCCCGCTTTGAATGCTGAACGCTTTGGACGTAACGTCAGGTAGATCTAAATGTAATATTTTGTATGGGAAACTGTGAGTTGAGTTGTCCTAACGCTGCTTCCAAAAGTCGCGCAATTACCTCTCTATAATGATACTTTCAAATTGTGAGTAGTTTATAATATACTAATGGATCTGTGAGCTGTAAAATTCGCGAGCCAGTCTTTTTTTAATTTCGAAAAACTCGACAAAAAAAACTATATAATTGACGAACCTGCTCACAAAATGTCAGGAGAATCGGTTGAGAAATGCGACCTGTAGAGGAGAACTGATGGACAGGCGGACCCCGGACAGGCACCGGACATACGAACGATTTTCGGCCCAAGCTGAAACATAGAACTTCGTTCGCTTCGCTCCCTCGTTCGACAAGGATAGCGTACAAATATTCAAGTAAATTGGGCCACTATATACCTAGCTGTCAAGCCAAAAGGGCGAAATTCACAAAGCCGAAGGATATAAGACTCACCTCCGTTCACGCATATTTGTTAAAAATCCCGAATAAATTATACTAGGCACAAGCTCACGAATAAAAAGCGTACCGTGAATAGGCCGGATTCGTGATGTTTATCAAAGTGAATAAGGTGTAATTTTCACGGGCCGGCGGGCCGTTTGACGCATGACGGATCGTTTCACGCGACGCTAAATAGCTAGTTTACTTATCGTGTATCTTATCTTTACTAGTTCAATCGTAAATTTTGTTTTTATTTTACCGTGACGGAAACTAGTTTGGGTTAGTTTCAGTGGCGTTTGTTTTCAAAGTCAAAGTCAAAATGATTTATTCTTCAATTTAGGCATATTACATGCACCTATGAATGTCGATAAACTACCACCGGTACCTTTTCTCGCAACAGTTATGATTCAGACTTTTTGGATAAGTGCATAGATGGCTCGTTGTCATTGTCGGGCAATAATGAAGATCTTTTTTTTTGGGAGCGAATACCTTGTCTATTGTTTCCCTGCGAACGCGCGTTCCTAGTTGATCAAATTGTCTATTGAACACCAGAGTTTTAGCATAAATAACAACACATTTTCTAGAACTTCCTTAAGGTGTAAAATACGTCTATTAAATAAAATAGACGTATTTTATTTAATAGACGCACAGGCAATTAGCAGTCACAGTGATGCCAGCTCGTGATTCATAAATTCAGAATTTTATTAACGGCTCTTTTTATCTCATCATCATCATATCAGCCGAAAGACGTCCATTGCTGGACATAGGCCTGCTTCAAAGAGTGCCAAATCAGCTAATATCATATAAAAAAAGGATACATTATATCGTATCTCATTACCCAGATACGCTAGACAACCCTAAAAAAGGTATGAAACCCAATTCATAAAGCCAAGATAGGGTCAGCAAAGGTGTTACTTTAAATATATGTCGACTTTAACTAATGTATTGCTTGCTCCCACTAGAAAAGCATTTTGCCGTATTTTATAACCTGAAATTTATCCAACGTGGCATGCAATCCCAGCTGCATTGCCACGGACGGGCGACTAATAGCTAGTATTAGCCAGCACCGCCTCAACCAGGTATCTAATGCCATTCACGGTGCGATTTTTAGTCGTACTTTACTATTATCTGGATGAAGTTTACACGAGCGAATGCTATCTTGGAGTAAAATGACAGAAAAACAAGGTTTAAATACTACAAAACATGAACAGAGTTCGTATAGATATACAAAAAGACACCTATTTGGGCTCATTGAAGAAAATCATCTTGCTAGTGATATCTCTAATAATTGTGACCAATGCTGAATAGTTTAATATAAACAGACATAAACCGAATCAGAAATAAATTTGGAGAATTTGGACAACATTCAGAAGATTTGTAGGTACCTATATCTTTGTAGCCATCCGATTAAATATATAAATAGAACTAAAATAATAGACGTTATAACTATTGCATAATATAAGTATAAGTATATATTTATATCCGATTAAATAAATATAAGTGCATTGAGTGTTGTTTTAAAAGTAGGTATACATAATAACAATGCGTTTACTCTCATCGCAAATTGATCAGATATTCCACAGCGAGCAAGTCGTTTATCCATGAATTTGCGACTGACCGATTGTGTTCACTTCAAAAGTCGCCCGTGAACAGGTCTTAAGATAAATCGCCCTGTGATAGCATCGTCTACCAACTGTTTAATCTGAGCTCAGAATTGAATTGCAGTTTACTGCGAGCCCGAAGAAGATAGCTGATCTGTGGGTTAGTTCTACATCTGCCGGCGGCGTGTTACTTTGTGTTTGGATTGGGTAGTTCGGCTTAGACGATAACGTGTTGGAACTATATTGAATTGTACAGCGTGTGTGCATATCAACCTTAATTTTAGTCAGCAATAAATTTAAGTTACTTACACCGTTTTAGCAAAATGGTAATAATAATAAAGCTGCGTAACAGCGCGTAATATTTAATTATGTTTTTTAGAGATGAGTCAAAAGATGATAAATGAAGAAATGTGTCGGCAAGATGAGGTTCGATGAGCAATTGATTTTTTAACAAATGTTTGAATTAACTGTTGATTACGGCTTAGATTAACTGCCCGTAAAATAATAATGTTCGAACCTACATATAAAATACACTTACATATTTGGCTAGAGATGGTAAGGAATTACTCTATAAGAGTTTAGATAGAAATGTAATTCAGCTTGCTGAGGTATCTATTGAAATGGTAGATTGTACAACAAGTGCATAAAACGCACCATTTTACGTGAATCGTTTATCCGAGCTTTTCCCGAGATTTTGCGCTTGCGAGCGAGGATGGATTTATAAAGTCGAGTGTAAAATGGGTTTTATGGAAGAGTTGTACACTCTACTTTTCACTTCAATTGCGAGGAAATGAAACAGCAACATGTAAATATTGAAAATGCTAATTTAATTAAAGTAATGTAATGCTAAATAAATTTTCCGCGTGCCGCTCCAGTAAAGTGTTAGGTGTGAGTGTGATTTCCTCTTCGCGTGACGACATTATTTGTCGTTAATCGTAAAAGAATTTCAAGTTGTAACACAAATATTACAATGATGAAAAAGTAACGATGCTTCCCGCCAATTAACTTTTTTTCTCGTTTTTTCTGTAGGTACGTGTACGTGTGACACCTGACTTAGGTCGTTACATACTGCTCAGTTATAAAAAACATTTAGTTTTTTTATATCTATGATAAATTATTGTTATGGTTTAAATATATTTATTTACTAATATTAAAAAAAAAACATTAAAAAAATTTGAAATGAGGCGAAATAAAAATTATAAGTTTATTTCATGAAGTTTTATTGTGTAATTTGGCTGTTGGTATTCTTGCCTTGGTCTTAGAATACTAACGAAACGAAATAAAATAAAGAAGTTATTCTATGAAGTTAAAGTGGTTCGTGTGGCTGCTGGATCGATAGCCTTGGTCTTCGACGAAGATTTTACTTTATGCACTAGAGCATAAAAAGCGAGTTTATGTCGCCTACGCACAACATAAAGATGAATTTTTAGAGCATGAGAAGTGAAAATGTTTATAACATATCTCTTATTTTGTGATTTATTGATGACATAATCATTTTATCACTGACGTTATAATACTCGAATGAAGACAAAATCAATAATACGTCTGATTTCTTATATAGTTAACACAAACCATTACCTTTAATAACGTTAACGTTATTTCAACTTACCGGTCCTATTGAAGCAGATCAATAAATTTTGTTTGCACCCTGTTTAACTTATTTAAAAAGCGTTTTCAAAAAAATATATAAACTGAGATAAAATGAAAACAGCATAATAATTGCATCATTTTGCTTTCCTTCTCGATTCAAGCAAACTTTCATTTCCCGTTTTATGACGCCATTGTCCGGCTGATTCGACGCAAAACAGCTTATTTCTGAAGCTGAAATGACAATAAAAGTTAAAAGTAAATGAGAAAGTCAGTTTCAAAAGAAGTCGTTTGCTTCCATTAGGGGTTTAGGCCGGGGACACATCGTGCGACAATAGGATTAGCAGCATTATCGCATAGCTCTATTATGGTTTGTATACAAACGACAGAACTAAATCTACATAGGGCAAGAAATCAGCCAGTCCTCATGCTTCGTAACGATTAAAAAATATACGATTTCTTTAAGAGAAAGTACAATTTCGTATTTTATTACAAGTGTGTACACACGATAACCAAGCAAGCCAAAAACAAGACGTAGACAATCTAGATAATTATGCTGTTTCTATGACAATTTAAATATAATGACATTAATGACAGTATACAGTGCCTTGCCCATCTACATGACATGACGCATGATACCTGTGCACGACGCGTAGCGCCGACGGGGTCAACGCGCGATAGGTCAGAGCTCGACCTTCGCGACCCTACAGTCCCCTGACAATGGGCACCTAGAAGGCGCGGCGGGTGAACCGCACCAGCGCGCTTCTAGACGGCCGAACACGCTTCGATAGCGCAGGTGCTCTAGGGGAGCACTAATCCCGCAGACTAAGCTGCACTGTTGAAGGAAGGGGTGAAGATGAAATAATACTTGTTTTGAACTTGAATGAATGGTATAATTAAAAAGAGAGAGAGACACAAACTACTGATTAATACTTTCCCTATCACAATTTCCCTACTTTCCTCTTATTACTAGGAGCTCCCACTTGTGGGGCTGAGCGAACACAAATTTGCACTGAATCCTGGCCGGCTTATATACGGTTTCAAACCCGCAGCTAGTGGGCTGCCTGACCAGGTTCATTTTGCTTTTCTAAGCCAATTAATGACAATTACGCATTACTTAAAAACAAGGCCGCGCCTTTTTTGCCTAATTCGGCTATCTAATTAACCTCTCTTCCAACAGGATTAATCTTATTAGATAAAATAATGGTACATAAAAACACAAGAACACTCCTAGTACATATAAAAATAGCGTCCGTAAACATTCGGAACATAACTACAAAATAGGAGTTAATTACCCTTAATTACTTGTTAACTTTACAATTCAAACGGGTAATTACGTCTTATAACTATTTAACATGAGTTCCCACACTCAGACACTTAATTCAAATAGTTAGGTATTTTCATGACCTCTAATTTGGTACTTTGACCTTCGCCGTACCCCGTACGGTTATGCCGCTATGGCCCAGAGCGCGAATTTCCATAATCGCGATTGCGCGAATGAATTTACATTATCGAAATTAGTATGAAGATTATTGACCAATCAGGAGATCCGTCTCGCTCTTGGCCTCTAGGGCGTCTTTACGGTAATGTACCGAGATATAGTCGCTTGGGAAATGGCGTTACAATTTTCTCTATATCTCCGGTGTTTATGTACTTAGGCACATGACATTTGGATACATGGCCCCTAGCTATGTACTGATTCTAATTAAATAACAATTAATTAATATTTTTACCATTTAGGTACAAGTTATATTTGATTCGAGTACAGTTCACATTATGAGCGTGCTGCCTTAGTGGCGCCTTAGTGGACTTGGTCCAGATACTGTCTCGATGCTTCTACATTTTACTGCCTCTTTTTGAGGTCTCTCCCTCAAATTAGGGCGTCTCTCCTCGGAGTGACTTTACTGGAATTAATTGTTATTTGTGCCTTGCACTATGGTGAAGCCATTTCTATCTTTTCTTGATATGATAGTTAACTATGGCTCATACTAAGGTGTATTGCCGTTTACATAATACAATGGGTGCCCTACCTACCTAACCAGGTTATTAAAAGACATATGTTTCATAACTCATTTATTTCTCTTAGATATTTGTGGCCATAGGGCTCACTTTACCACAACTTAACATCGTTACTACACTCTCATATGCAATATGAGGCGATCTTTTGGACTGTCGCTCACAATACCCGTCTCGCACGATGCGTCAAAAACAACACGCAATATTGTCGCACCATGCCGACCCGTTTTAAAACGCGGCATTACGGCCGAGGCTTTGTTGGCAGTCATTTGTTTCTGTTAAAACTTCCCCGTGACGCGAGGCTAAATGTCAAAAAGTCAGACCGAGAAGTGGGTTACGGCTTGGGTTAAAATTGCTCGAGGTGTTGCCAAATTTTAACGCTTTGTTTTGCTGTTACGGTAATATGACAAGGCTGCGTTTGTATCAAATGGAAGGTGGGCACAGATAAAATTGTGTTGCGTAAACATTTTTATTTTAGACGACAAGTCTTTGTGATGTCCCGTTTTCCACTTTCTGGACAGTTTTGTAAACTTTGTAATTTGTTTGTAAACACATATGCTTCATTTGTTTGATTCAAATATTCAGAGTTGTTATTATTCACGCAATTACAACTTTCGATTTCAATCTTAACAGATTCACATTCATTTATTTACAATATAAGATTATATTATAAATTACATGTCAATTTACATTATTGTGATCGTCAATAACATTCAATACAAATAGAAGAATAATAACAATTTAAATTTAATTTGTCAGCATTGCAATTCAGCGAGGAAATGATGCCAGCATCCTCGGTACAATGCCTCGAGGGCCTTTTTTAGATTTAAGTTAGTTTTAATTTATCTTAGTTAATGTTAATTATAATCTTGTATTTTTATTTCAATAAAAAAAAAAAAAAATTTGTCATAGTTATCAAAGTTCACCCAAATGGATCGTCATTAAATATAACAATAATTAAATAATATCAAAAACAATAAATCAGAATTATGCGGTTATGTCAATAAAAAACACTAATAGAATACAATACAATGGATTTTCCAATAGAAAGTTTCTTAATCGACGCTTGAATGTTGTTTCCGATTAGACTTAGAATGTTCATAATAAGTTGGACCTATGACGCGCGGGTTTTTTTCTGCAAGTGCCATGCGACATGGGACTGTACTTAGTTGCCCTATTGAACGAATAATCTTACCTGATACCTCGACACGGATGGGTAAGTTACGTCTTCAAACATCAGAATTTCAAATAAGTATATGAAGTAGCATAATTTTGTGCGTTATGAAGAGTTCCCAGCAAGAATTTCGAGGTTTCACACCGGCCAGCGTTCGTTATGCCTGTTTTTGCGTTATGAAGACTCGATTGACATCCGTTGAGTTTCCCCAAATGAGTACTCCATATGTTATTAACGAATGAAAATGAGCATAGTCCACCGATTTTAATGAAACATTCGAAATTAGGGGTTTTCACTTTCTTAGTGCAAAGACCGCACTACTCAACCCAGCACACAGCTTATCGACATGGCACTTCCAGTTTAGATTTGAGTCGAACATAAAGCTAAGGAACCTAGTTTCGTTCCATAGTGTGACAGGTTGTGTTGACGTAGGTAAAGTTGACGTCAAAGATATGTTTACACTATTGCACCTTATTCCATTGTAATACGGCGAAAAGTGTTTTCATAACCGTCGACTGTACATCAAGAAGGTTTATACGTAATTGTGTAATGACTTAATAAATGGCGATTGTTTTTGTATGAAAATCGAACCACCTTAAAGATGGCAGCCTGGACTTGGATGATGATAGAACCTGTACACGTTTGAACATACAATGTCAAAAATGAAATCAACCGACCGTCGCTTTCAGTTACGTTATTGTTCGATGGTAATGTTAATAAGCATTTCCAACAAAACACCTATTAAAATACTGAATACATATAAATGCTTGGGCCCAATAAACCGCCCTGAGCAACGCCCTCGCTAAACTTCATCCCTCCAGTGGCAAAGTGTAAATTACAATAAAAGAGTGACATCAAACTCAAGGTTGACTGGGCACAGCCCAATTCCAAAGGTTTTCCTTCATCAAGCATAAGCCAGGGTTGTTTGATTGAATTAGCATGAAACTTTTCGCCTGACAAATTTATGTGGTCGGTGCTTCGCGGAAAAACTTCCGAATTATATTTTTATCGCCGTAAGCTTTTTGCTTTATGGTTTTAATATCTGCCGTATTGGGTGATTGTTTATGGCGCAGGTTTTATGTTGCTGTGTGGAAGTTACGAATTTGTTTTGTTTTTTTGATATTTTACGCAAGGTAGGATTTTTATAGAATTGGAGCAATTTTACCAGCAGAAATTTGTTTCCGCTACTGGTAGTTTGTAAGTATTATTTCTTACTTTTGCATATAATCTTAACTCGTCGTATGCTTAGACACGGATCCGTGCAAAGCATTTGAACCCATTGTTTTACGTATCAAAGTCATAATTTGATTGCACAATTTTGACATCCGTATACGAGGGGTTAAAGGACAAAGTATGAAATATCACAGCATCCATAGAAAATTCTCAAAAAAGCTAATAGAATTTTTTTTTCAATTCATGCTTATTACCAACCCATGGAAAATCCTACATCAATGAAAAGTGATTCATAATCGTGTTTCCTGACAATGAGGAATTGCGCTGCCAGTGACATATTGTCTCTTACTCAAGAACATTTCGAATCGGTAAGCATGCTATGCGACATCTACCGCCCAAAAGAAAAACCCAATAGGGTTGCCACCATCTCCCTAAACTTTATCTACGCAGTCTACGCACCTATAAAAACGGTATATTTTCGTGCAAGCAATTAAAGAAAGTTATGAATCTCCAACACGGGATTTCCTCTAGCGACTGGAGATATAAAAACGCGCTGCGAGCGGCCATTAAACAAGATCGGTATCATAATTGAATTAAAAATTCCGACACGAGCGTCCTTTAAGCTAGGGTTGCCAATAGAAATAGATAAGGCAACAGCCGTTGTCAAAATAAGCGAATAAGGTTCTTAAGGACATGTGACCTCTACGAATAAATGTGGCCGAATATTGTTGCATGCTAGCAGAAAGCTTGAATCAATGTAAATTAAGCGGAACCGTCTGCTAACAAAAATAAATTGTAACTACGTACTGTACTGTAACTTCGTTTTCGCCGGGGTATAAAAACACTGCCACTGAATAGTGTTTCGTGTTAAGGGCCGGATTACCTGATGAGATGATCAATTGCTCTACCACTCATACATAACACATGAATTCAAAAAAATTTAGTCTTGGGTACCTTCCCCTAGCCCACTGCTATAAGTATATAGTGACAACCCTGTCTGGCAGAGACGTGCCACTGCCATCGCCATCGGAGTTAAACTTCAAAACTGGGGAAAAACTGTCTGCGATACGAATTCCACGGATATCGGAACGTGATGGTATGCGTCGTGTATTTTCCTTCGCGAAACTTTATCGCTATCGCATAGACGACAGTTTAGCTCAGTAAAACATGCATGTTCTGTACTTTATGTTTTAAACATCCAAGACAATAGTTAAGAATATATATTCATATTCGTTACATAAATATTTACCTTTACCTGGATTTCAACAAAGGCCAATGCATTCCAGTACATTTAAAACAACTTGGATACGGGGTTCAAAAGCACTGCATGTATAGAGAAGGTCCAACGATGGCATCAAAATTAAATGTATGTATTTTGTTATGACATTATTTAACTTTGACAATTATTGTATCATCTTACTACGTTTATAAACATCGTTTATATAGTACCTGGAAGAATGAGCTTTACTTCGTAAAAACATTGAAGAAAACGCATTTTCCTAAAAATTATACGTATTGATAGTAGTGATGACAAGAACAACCTACGCTTTTTCGCTTCCGTAAACTCCTGTTTCATAATCGTCACTCATTTACAACCAAACAATTTTTGTCCAAGATTTGTACAAAGTACAAACTCACAAATACCAAACACGTAATTATCTGCTTTCGGTAAACACATTATTATCTTTGTTCTTACCTTGGAGGATTGATGACGCAATACTGGAACTTTACGTCATCAATCCTCATCAGTGCATCAATGCACAGCGACAAAACAAAAGACGTAGGTATATAGATATTAACAACCGACCAAAACCCATGCACCTTTAAACCCATACCTTTGCGTTTAACTTAAATTCCAGTTTATATTGGTCGCATAACTAATATTCAGTTGCTACAGGCCTTGTCAAGTTGTCATACGGCAATGGGAGATAGGGAAACTTGAAGGCTGATATGATATCGCTCGCCTGAGGTATTTGCGGGTATTGTTTAGTAGTAAGAGGGTTGCCGAGACAGGGGATTGGCGATAATGAGTCAGACAGTTCCAGTTCTAAATGTACATTACTTTACACATACAGGAAACAACTAAATGCCATCTATCCATTATTGTATTATATTATCACACATCCTGAATATTAATATCTGTACGAATACATAAATAAATTGTCAGAAGGCCTTTTGTCGCCAACCTGTCTGTTGTCGCAGTTGGATAAAACATACCTCACTCTCACTCTTACACATTTGTGAAAATGTGACAAATATTTTAAAACTGTAATAAATGCCATATCTGCAATAGGACCATAATAAGTGTGTATTATTGCCTTCTAATTTAATAAGTACATATTAAATTAGAATGAGCGAGTCTGTTTTTTTTAACAAATCCAAAAACTTAATCGACAATAAGTTTCTACCAAAAACTTCATTTTTGGTACAAGCTTTTATTGCCGACTGTACTTTTCTGTATGCCGCCATCAACTACTCATTGAGACGATTCTAACGAGCCCAATTTCAACCGGGTTGCGTCGGTTAAGTACTGAATTCCCATGGTCACCTTTTGTCTCCATTATCAGATCAGCACAATGGTACCATAATATTGAATTGGGTTGAGTACTAATTTTTTTTTTCGATGCCATTCGAACTAGTTTTTGGAGAAGGACAAATGTTTGTATGGGAGCAACTACAATGAAAAAACAAATACCCAAAAAATTGAGTTAAAGACGGACCTCGCTGGCGGCAGCCGAAAACTTTTCATACTGATTAACATTGAATCTTGACGTCACAGTGTAATATTTGTACTAATCGTTGTATTGAAAATCAAGTACCTAAATGCAGTTTCGGTCGTAAATTACTGCGTTTAGGACCATAGTTATCATACAATTTTGTTTCTATAAAAGCGTAAGGATTCTATTGGTAGCTTTAAATTTACTTTTGGACAAAAAAAATGCATATTTTTTCTAAACCAAGGTCCATTTTTTATGATTTTAATTACATTTCTTAATTTATAATTAATTACATTTATTCGATGGTTTACTATTTTAACATGTGGAAACTACCCAATTGTCATCCAAACTATATAGGTATAATGTACCTAAAATTTCAGCTCAATCGGGAACCGGATAGTGGGTAACATGAGGTATTTCATTCTGGTACAGGTGTATAAATAAAAACTTGTAAAGAACAACATGTTCCTGACCCGAAAAAGAAAGGGATAATGTGGTTTTTCCCTTGTGCTGCACAAGGAATGACACAATTTTGAAACTCAACTTTCTTCGACAATCATCGAAATTCCAAGCTTGGGTCACCCAGCTACCTGACATTGAAATGTAAATTCCATTATCAAATGAAATTTCTCAGTTTCAATTAGAACAAAACGCTGGAACTCGCTCCCCCGCGCCTAATAACAATTTGATGCCGTATTGCATAGTGTAGAGCCCCCTTACCTGGTGGATTTGCCACCCCGGCTTGTGTATAATCGCCTTAAAACTTGCACATTCGCTCAATTACAGCGCACATTTTTTGCAAGACAAATTAACCTAAATTTGAAAACAATCGAATCGAATTTCCTAGCAATTCAACGTGGTAATGCTGCGTGTGTTTATGGCACGTTTGGTCCAGGTGAGTATCGGAGTGGGGTGTGAACTGTAGTGTTAAAAATAGTTGACGAAAGCTGTGGTGGATTTATGATTTGTAAATGATTGACGTGCTTCGTCAATCATTTACAAATTTGTTGCGGATTTTTGCTGTTTGGAAGTATTTTACATGTCACACTTTAATTTGAAAACTAAACAAGTGAGCAACAGTAGCATCACATTATATGCAAGATGATGGAAGTTAACATGAAATGCTTAGTACCTAAGTAATTTCGAATTTGTATGCCTCCATATTTTATTGTAGAAAATAAGGAAAAATCATCATAACGTTAGCACATCAACCATAATTTAAAGTGATCCAAATCAACTTTACCTTTTTACGATGAGGTGGGTTATTACATCAATTTAGTTGTGCACATTGCACATGAGAGAAATCAGGTGAGAGGTGAGTTAATGTATATCTACGACCTTCTTTATATATAACAGTATTTTTAAACTTCTAGTTGCAAGGGCTTTATTGTTAAAGTACAGCTTGCAGTTTTAAGCCCCAGTTGAGCAAGTTTATGCGTCAAGTTGCCGTTTTGTTTTTCCTTGTACTGCAAAGTTTCTTACTTTACTATGGAAACTGTAATTTGCGAGTAGTAGAGTTTCACTTAGAAGATGAAAAATATACAGGGTGTCCAGTAAATAATGGACAAGCTTCTATCCACCGATAACCTTAGGTTGGTCTAGAAAATGGACTTATAGGTTTAGTAAAAGATCCGTGGTTTTCGAGATAATCGAAATTTTCTTTTTGTCAAATAATTGGCAACTTATTTCACTTTAATGGACGGCCACAAATTAAGAGATTTTCTCGTTCTGTTTGTTGCTAAATATTCTCTAATAGAATAATATAATTTAGAGAATATAGTGGTATCATTAAAAATAAAAACTGATTTAACACCTGAAGCCCCAGATTGACGAAATCCATTCTGTTTTACGCGCCATTCAGTGCAGATTGCTAGAAGTTTATGTCCTAGACTAGAAAGGATGATAGTCACGCCGCTGGCTCTCAGGTAACGAACTGTTGCATAAACTTTTTGGGAATGCTCATTTACTTACGGAGTTTGATGACGCACACCTTGATTAGTTTTATTACAGTTGGGCTATTGTTAAAGATGCGCGAACGGAATGTCAGATGCGAGTGTGTGTGGGACTTACCGTTTTCCATGTATGATTAGAAAAACCGTGATATTTTGAAACGTAAAAGTAATAGTGTTATATTTGAAGCGTAATAACTAATAAATGATCGTAGTAAGTGAAACTACTGCAATTTTTTATCCTAGATACAGGAGGTCATTGTGGCACTCTTTGGGGGAGGCCTATGTCCAGCAGTGGACGTCTTTCGGCTGATATGATGATGATGATGATGGGATACAGGAGAAACGTAGATAAATGTGTCCTTTAAAAATCGAATGTTATATGGAACGACGAAGTAAAAAAAAGATAATTTAGAAAATAAAAAAACCCGACTGCAAAAAAGCTATCTTTAGAAAAAAAAAGCTGAAAAGAAAAAAACAAGTTCAGTAGTCGAGAACATTGAATCAGTTTCATGATTAACATTTCGTATGTCAATTTGGACCTTGGAGACAGCAACTTCAACAGTCGGGACCCATTATTGTCGTCAACATTAGTGCCGCAGCCTAGACTTTTAATGGGGCCCGACTGTTGAAGTTGCTGTCTCCAAGGTCCAAATTGACATACGAAATGTTAATCATGAAACTGATTCAATGTTCTCGACTACTGAACTTGTTTTTTTCTTTTCAGCTTTTTTTTTCTAAAGATAGCTTTTTTGCAGTCGGGTTTTTTTATTTTCTAAATTATCTTTTTTTTATTTAACACTTTTTACTTAGTATTAAAAGACGGCAAATTTCGCAATCTTGTCATTTCATTGAGGGAGTTAATATCGTGAGGATTATTAAGTAGCTTGCGGTGGTCTAAACTACTGATAATTAATCCATTCAGAGACCTAACGCGGCTCAAAACTATATATGCTTGACCTTCTGCAAAAATGCGTGAACTTAAATCAACCACAGCTCGGTCTAAAGTCGTTCCTTGTAGCTTATGCAGTAACATCCCAGCACAATATCAACGGCAACTCCTTTGCGTCGCGCAGTGCAGTATTAATACTGAACAGAATTACTATAACTTTATAACGTTATAGATTTCAAATGGTTACTCTAAATGAAAAACTGTAAAAGAAACCTATAACTGATTTTTAAATACCTATTCAGTGATACCCCACTCGACATATTTCGTTTTTTTTTTTTTTTTTTTTCAATTTTGGCGTCTGGTTGTCGCCATATTGAATTTTGATTACCGTCATGTCTTTAGTGACACTTGCAAGAGTAAGACGGTTAAATTGACGTAAGAATTATCAAAATCGGTTCACGCGTTTGGTCTCTGGAGTGCCACATAGGAACAAACATACATACATACATACATACATACATATATAGGCTGATAAACACATTACCCTCCTTTGCGTCGCGCAGTCGGGTAAAAAGAAAACTAAACTTATACACTGCTTCTTCTCGCTTCTTCCGGAGAATCTCTCACATCTTTTACGTTTCTAGTATCCAGTTTGTTTCCCTACCTACACTATAAAAGCCAACGCAGTCGTAGATTAGCTTTGTGAACAGCCCTGTACCACACACTTTGCGCTGTTCCGCCCTTGGGAGCACGCACCCTAATCAGTCGAACGCAGTTCAGAGTCTTGACGCTTATGCACGGTTTAATTTACGATACGGAATCGAAGCGTGTGTAGCCGTCTTCGCTACCCCGTTACAAAGCCATGCTGTGCAAAGGAAATTAAAACGTCTTGCAGGTATAGGTACATGAAAACATTTATAACACAGCCGCAGGTACACGTATAGTGTACCGTATGACGAGGAAGCATGTTTTGCGGATAGGAACTCAATCTGTATTTACTTTCGGAACATCTACCAATCTCAGCGATACCAATAAATGTTAAGCCTGTAATACATTTTGATACTCCTTATGTTCGTTTGACATCTCAATTCGACATTTGCGTTTGTGATATGACGTCTAAAATATACTACCAATGTTGCTGCGAATCAGTCCTAGAAAGTAAAAAGTGCGCACAGTTATAGAAAGATGAAGTGGCAAAAATGGCACATGGTAACTTTTGCGATGTGATATCGAAATCCATAAATTTCTACTAAGTATGTAACGGGGCGTCATTTAATAGTCATCAACGTACGTAGTTTTATAACTAAACGAAAAACTTAAAGTTAGCAATTTGACATTCAGCCACATTATACCAAGAACAGTGCCACAATACCTAACAAGTCAAGCATATGCACTAAATTACACGACCTCATATCCTATCACCAAGCATGACTCTAGCATAAACCCCTTAATTTATCACCAATTGAATCCCACACGGCGTATCCCGCGTAAACTATCTCAAAATGGCGGATCACACAAGATGGCGGCCAATGGATAATCAGCAGTGCGATTTGGAAGGTAAGCGCGTCCTTGCATTCCAAGTGGTTTGGGTAGATTTTTTTCCCACCCTTTCTTTGGAAATTCAAATTGTAAATTCACCCGTGACATAAGGTCGATCGCCATTTGCCATTTTCCATTTTCACAGCTTTGTTTTAACAACAAGATCTAGCATAATCACAAAAGGTTAAAGGTAAGAAGTTAAAAGGTTATTTCATAGAGAAGACATATTTAATATTTTTTCTAATGTAGTAATGTAACTATGTATACTAGGCTCTGTGAGTTGTAGAACACGCCTGTCTGTCTGTTGAATCTGAATTGAAAAATCTGAAGAACAGCTGGACAGACTACGGACATACCAAACGAACGAATTTTTTGCCTAAGCTGAAACGGAGAACTTCGATCGCTTCGCTCGCTCGTTCAAAAAGCACTTGTACGCAATAAAAGTTTAAAACGATATACATATAACCCAGGACGATACGCCGGTACAACGATAGAGTTATCACGTTCATATCTACAGGCCTACACCACCGTAAAGGAACTCACGATATTTCGTCGAAATATTCAAAGGAATTTAGTATTCAACTCCCACCCAACTTTAAAATTCATCAAACGAAATGACGGCCCAAACATCCAAATGTCGTTTAGCACCAAACTGTCCTGCATTCCGCCATAACCCTCGCATACTACAAGTACCTGCCCTATCATGTACAGAATCCCGTAAAACACGAGGTTTCCTTACTAACATAAGACCTTTTAAATAAGCAGGTTTACTAGTTTTATCACTCGTATGTGACTTCGCATAATGAGCTCTACAATCAAGCCAATTTTGACCTTATGGCATAGGTTTAAGGTTGAAAAGTCCCTTTGGAAAGTTGAATGAAGACGTGCCCGGTCATTTCATATGCGCTGATTGGTTTGTAAGATTGTTGGTTAATAAATGTCATATATTTTTATATTTAACAATTAGCTTCCCGAGCGGGTCCGCCGTCCGTCCGCCCGCGTATTGCAAAGAACGCAGGCAAACCCGCGGAGTAAAATATAACCTATGTCCATCCTGAAAGTTCATACACAGGTGAAAGATATTTTGAAATCAGATAAGTGGTTCCGGAGATTACGCCATACATACAATCTTACAGAGCCACAATCTCACAGACTTTGCCTCTTTATAACAGTAAACAGGATGTCCCAAAAGTCAAAGTAAAATCGAAAACGGGTGTCATGTCATGCCAAGGTCGTGCCAAAAAATACAAAGGTAGTAAAAAAACCTAGTTAGACCTTAACATTTTTTTTTCAGTTTTTTCTATAGCTTGATAACTGTTATAACTTGGTATTTCATCCGTTTTCGGCTTGACGTTGACTTGTGAGACATCCAGTAGAGCGTAGATGTCACTGTGACATTGACATTATTAGTTAGCAATGTAAAAGTAACGCAATTATGTAGTAAAACCATCGGTTATGTGTTCCACGTAAGCAGTAACAGCGGTAGTTAATTAACAGCATATTAGTGGGTTTCACTAACCGTGGGTGGAAACCTTAACCTCGGATATCGTAATTAACGATGTGGGCGGGTTCTAAAAAACAATGTGTATTGATGAAAACACGTGGCTGAAGAAGGTTATGTAAGTTATATCGGAGATCTCGTGTGCTCAGACCAAGAAAACCCTTATTTATTAATAAATACATTTTATAAATATTAGGGCAAACACAAATCGATCTAGAGGGTACTAGACGACGATATATTTAATAGATAAAAATACTTGAATAGATAGAAAACATTCAAGACTCCGAAACAAATATTCAAGTTCATCACACAAATAATTGCCCTTGCCGGGATTTGAACCTAGGACCTTCTTCGTAGGCAGCGTCACTATACCCACTTAGGCTAACCACTGAGTCCATACACTCACAAATAAATAAACAACGTGAGTTATAGATACTTGTGTCACTTTGACGACTGAGGCCATAAAGGCTCGCGTTATCTCTTTTGTATTGTCTTTCTTTGGCCTCAGTCGTCACTTTGGTTGGGAACAAGTATAGTGTAGTATACCCTGGTCACTCCTCCCAAACCTCCCAATAGCCCATCCCTACCTGAGCTTCAATTAAGGCGCCGACGGCCATCGAAAAAGCATTAGCGCCCCAGTAATTAAGGGCATGCGCGGCACCTACGATTTGCATGCGGTCGGCCATGAAGCAAGCAACACGGCGAGGTGGAACGTAAATCAAGTGAACTTGGGATGTTTTTGCAGCGCTATCCTACCTTTTTCGCATATTTCAGTTTGTTGCAAATGGACAATTGACGATCACAGGTGGTCGAGATATTTTGGATACTCGTCGCTATTTTTATTTTTGTTAAATAGTTTTATTCTTTATTTCATAGTTCATTTGACATTGAAAAAAAAAGTTAATTGACGACCGAATAGCCTAGTGGTTAGAGAACCTGACTATGAAGCTTGAGGTCCCGGGTTCGATTCCCGGTCGGGGCAGATATTTGTATGATGAATACGAATGTTTGTTCTCGAGTCTTGGATGTTTAATATCTATTTAAGTATGTATTTATCTATATAAGTATGTTTATCCGTTGTCTAGGACCCATAGTACAGGCTTTGCCTAGTTTGGGACTAGATCAATTGGTGTGAATTGTCCCGCGATATTTATTTATTTGTCCCTTTAGCGACACTGGCAGAGGCTATCGAGGATGCCATTTCTCTTTTTGCCAATTGACTGTAGCATCTCGGGCTCCAGTCAAATGTCACTCTTTAGGCTAGCTTTTATCACGACTTGTTAGGTATTCAACGTCAGTCTGATACCTTCAGGCTGAACGTATTATGGTGGGATTTGGTATGGAGATAGTTTGAGATTTAGAAGTGGACTCGGGATTCATTTCCTCCCAGAAGGGTGTAAAATGGATGAAAGGAATGCTGATTTAGCTCAACCAACCGCAGCAAAACTGAAAAATGAATATTTTCATCACACCAAATCTTCTGTGATATGAAACAAATCGGTAATATTTCTCATAAGAAACTTAAGCGCAAAAGCAATAACCTCGCCATAGAAGAATATTACAGACAATATCAATATCGGAGTGAATCGGCGATAAAACTAAGCGGTCGGTGGCATCGCGCGGTTACGACTGTTCGAATGACTGCGATTTCATTGCGACACGTCCACGAGTGTTAGGGACAGTATCCACTATACACGTCGGTCGCTTAAATGTGTTAAATTATTCGTTTTCAGAAGGTGGAAAAAAAGAATAATTTGATAGTTATTTTTTTGGGGTTTTGTACATCGACGTTAGGTTATACATCACTGTGCAAAGAGTACAAATCGAATGCGCGCGCGATTGTTTCGGAATTCCTCCGCGAGCACATCGTCAAAATGGCAATGGAAACTTCACTTGTCTTTCTTGTTGTTCGATGTCCTTGAAACTTAAACTAAAACTCGCCTTGCGTACTAACATATCCACAGTGTAAAACCTCAGGTCAATCAGCAAAGATTTGATTATTCCTCCGAAGCTCATATTCTTCTCCAATGTATCTCTAAAAGTCTATCAAAATTCAACAGTATTCATTAATCTTTCGGTGTGCGTCGAGTCAATGCAACGCTTAACTAAAACAACAACTGAAACGGCGGACATAATGCGTTCGATGTGCACATGTGCAGTCCACTAGGCAGTTGGCGATGGGACAATTCACTGGGATTTCGCTTATGACTTTCCACAGGGTACAGCAATCAATTATAGCACTTACACAAAAATTTCCACTCCCCTTTTTACCCCATTAAGGGGTGATTTCCGGAATAAAAACTATTCCATGTTTCCCAGGGTCTCAAACTATCTCCATACCAAATTGCATCTAAACAATGCATCTAAATGTAATGGAATGGATGTTGGTTTATTCACTACTCTTTGCATATTTATCTTTCAGTGTGCGTCGAGTCAATGCAACAGAAAGGCGCTTAACTGAAACGTCCGCGATATCGAGACGGCGGACATAATCCGTTCGATTTGCAGTCCACTAGGCAATTGGCGATGGGACAATTCACTGGGATTTCCCCGCTTATGTGTCCTATACGCCTTTGGCTATGAAGGGAGTGTGAAGCGTGTGTAAATGGATTACTGCGGACTTTGTGCTGTTTTATGGTACATTTTAGCAAGGCCTAAGAACTACATGTTGGTCCTATGTACTACATATAATGTACTAGGTATTGGTACTAGGTATACCTAGTAAGTCCAATGGACAGTCTTTCATA
The DNA here is from genome assembly GCA_932294315.1 of Epinotia nisella. Taxonomy (NCBI): domain Eukaryota; kingdom Metazoa; phylum Arthropoda; class Insecta; order Lepidoptera; family Tortricidae; genus Epinotia; species Epinotia nisella. The sequence goes on from OW028687.1 coordinate 5,303,478, forward strand.
TGGACTGGATGGATATTTCTATATCACTAACATAATTAGAATCAATATATATATATATATATAATATATATTAATATGTGTAGATACTTCAGAAATGAGAAGTTTCAGTAAGTAGCGTTATTTAAGCGAGGCTTCAGGCCTCATTTTTTTACTAATAGAGATTAGTAGTAGTGGAGGATTCAGAGGAATACAAATTTAATACAAGAAGATACTCTATTTATTTATAATATATTTGACATAATTGGATAATTGCATTGCAGCCTTTGAGAAGATGGTGCGCGTATCTTCGCCAATTGTACGTTCGCGTATTGTAATACCTATAGTTTACTCCAAAGAGGGAATCATTTAAAAATTTATTCAAAGAGGTACGTAGACTCGATATTTGCCATCGCAATAACACTCCTGCACATTATTTTGCGCTTTGGCGGTTAAGAATGGCCAACTCTACAAACGAATAGGCAATAAAGCAAACATATCTCCAAAAGATAAAGAAACGGAACTGAAAAACTTGGCAGTGACTTTATCGCACTTTATATGGCATTAAATTCAAGTTAACAGTTTTAACTCGCACATAAACACAGGCGCTTGGTCCGTTCACCGCTGACACGGTTTAAATATGGTGACCAGTATTTTTAAATTATAGTAGATAACATTCTGCATTGTGCACTGACCAAGCGGATCAGATTGTGCATTTAGCCCTTGCCCAGTGCCCAGGACATACAGAGATTCCATTTTACTTTTTGCTGTCTTCGTTCTTCTCTCAATAAACGATGTTTGAATTGTTGCTTGATTGCTAACCATCCGATCACTCTCAAATGCTTAAGTAATGTTAAATACAGCCATTCATTGCCACGCAATTTGACACTAAGAGTAAGGTAAGTAACTAAACTTAAGTAGTTATTGATAGTGAAAGCACAATAGAAAGAAAGAGAGAAGGAAAATATTTATTCGTGACAAGAAACAATTGCAGATACATACACATACATACGGTACGGTAACAACTCAGCGTAATGCTGGCAGGGCCAGCGCTGGTCTTCCGTCGTGAGCAATGACGCTACGATCGCACACAAGGACAATTTACAAAACAAAAATAAATAAAAAATAAAATAAATGAGCACAAACTATTTAAACCCAATCATACAATAAATAAAAACTTAAAAAAACACCTTATACTATTACAAGCTAAATTAAACAATATAATAGTATCGTGTCACTTAATATTACAAAAAAAGAAAAGAAACTATATCTTATCTTATGTTGTCTGTGGTCAATGCAATGTCAATGTGGGGAATGCAAGTGTCATGCAAATGCAAGTCTCGATCTCGCCAGATAATGAGCGAAATCTCTTTGGCTGAAAATCTCGTGATTTAATCTAGTTCCGATTCATTCGAGAAGAGAATGAGATTTAAATACTTAATTATTTTTAGAGTCTTAGTAATAGGGTCCCGTTTTTACCCTTTGGGTACGGAACCCTAAAAACAACCTGCAAAAATTTAATTTGTCAGACATCAACAGAGATAAATAGAAAGAGACAGAAATTCATACCTTACATTCTAACTATATCTAAGTCTCTATCAGTTGCTGTGATTGAAAAAAAAGACAACAGTCAGCATCAAAAGTATCTACGCAAACGAAGGTATCTTTATTAAAAGGTAATAAGAATAAATGTGATGCAGGCTTAAACCGCGCAACTCTTGTAGCTCTCGTTGTAGGCACTAACTCAAAAAAGTACAGTCAGCAGCAGAAGTTGCTACACGCGCCAAACTGTCATAATTATCTTTTTAAACACTTCTTCCTGTACGTGCGTAACACGGTTTACAATACATTTTGTGGCGGAGCGGGGATGAGCGATTCAATGGTGCCGATTGTAATAATTTGTCAACTACCTTTAAACTTACAGGGAGTTACATGGTGCTCAATATAGTGGTTGTAATATTAATATTGCGGCAACCTGGCCCTGAGTGGTTGGCGCCCGGCCACGAGCCAGCAGGCGCATCTGCACCCACGCTAATTTACTACGCGGTTCTCAGTACCAATAACGCTATGTGATATCATTAGGACAAATAATCTAGGCTATCTAGAGTACAGTCGGCACATGCACGTAGGTATTAGGTACATACTAATATGGACATTAGTATTCACGAATGTTTTGTCAATAACCCGGGACTCTATTTAAGAACGTGCTAATGGCGTATTTAATTTAATTGAAATGGTATTGATGATTGGACTGAGTGTTCACATACACACGTACTTGAATAACGTAAGATACAGCGTACTATTACTAACTAAAACTACCCGGCCAGATTTGCTTTTCGAAAACAGCCCTTTATGTGTACAGTCAAGTGTAAAAATATGGGTGTATACAACTTAGGTACTCATAAATATGTCCCATAGCTCTTATGTCGTCGGATTAAGGTTTCGGTACATATTTATGAGAGGATTAAATGGATACATATTTTTGCACTTGACTGTACATTATTCAGTTCTTATGAGAATATAATATACCTAAAATCTCACAAGCGCGGTTTGTTTAAAAAAACAGAAGGTACGTATGCTATTAACAGCTAGTAGTTAGCTACTATGCCACTTTACTTTGGGTACAGGATCGTGTTTGACAGACGGACAGGCAGACAGAGCAATCAAAAACGTCTAATACTGCATCAAGCTTGACATCAATTGGCATCACATTAAATTCGTCGATTAATAAATGTTCTATGCCATCCGTGTGATAATCAATTCAGCTGAAACCAATATCGCAATCAATCCGACATTCCGTCAATACATTAATTTGATAATCGATGAAATAGATCTGAATTAACAGTTAAGTAGTCTAGATAGGCAATGATGGAATGTACAGAAAAAGTAAATACTATTGAAACGGTAGTGGGCGGGGTTCACGTAGCCGTGTTCATGATCTGCATAAAACTGTCAAATGAAGTCAAATAATAATAATTAACCACAAATTAACAAAATACCAGGTTTAGACCATTGAGCTTATAGGCGCCAATGGCAAACTAGCACAGTACATATAGTCCTAATAGTTATATCCACAACAGGAGTAGTGCCTAAAACCGTATGTAATTGCTTGAAGACCCTCCAGATCCCAACTCAATTATAGGTACCCTTCAAAAAGCCACAATTTTAAATAGGTAGGTACATACCGCATAACCATATCTGAAAGTAGTGTTTAAGTCATGAAAGTAAGTATGTGTTCCAGGTGCTCTGCCAATGTTTGCAGGAGGCTTTTCGGGCTGCCGCGCAGGGACGCGATACGCCAAAATTGCTTCGCAAAACATACATTTTCTTAAGATAACTTTTTCTTTAAATATATAACCGTAAGAAACACAGTTTTGAGTAACTTTTCTTTCTCAAAATTACGACCGTTAACATCGTAATGGAATTATAAAAGTTTTTGCCAATTAGAAGAGTTTTGCATTAGTGTTGACATGTACTAATTCAGTTATTGAACTGGCCCACGCAGGATCCCGAAGTAACTCGCTAAGACGCCGCTTCCATCTTTTTATATGTTCCATACCGTGATGTCATGAACCATGATGGAATGGCATTCAGTTACAATACGGTAATTGACTACAGTAAAAATTACTCGTACATTACCAATACATATACAAAACTCACGAAAATGTTCTGAAAACATCATGCTTCGACTTATTTTTGTTATTAGATTTTTAAATAACTTAAGTTCGAGAAATTTACGCGGCTGTACCATGTCAAACAATCGTGACGTCACTTGTTTCTATTTCCCTACAACTAAGAGAGCATTTTTGTGGTTCTAATAGTCGCTGATTTGACTATATCAGTCAATATCACTAAATATGTTACAGGGCAAATATTCAGCGTTTTTAAGGCGTTTCTTTAGTCATTATCGTCGCCAGCAAATACTATTAAAAGAGACGAATATCAAAGTCTACTTCTGATGAAGACGTAAGGCAATACCAGTACTAAGTCTCTTTTCATTAAAGTTTGAAATAATCTCGACAATGACGTTAGAACCGAGCGGTTGAAACGCGAAGGCGATTGCCCTACAGTCTACCGTGTCGAAGTTGGTGCTACGTTATATTTGAACATCCAATCGTTTCAGGACAGTTTTCAAACATGGGTACGGTATCTACACGAAGGGTTTGAAAGTATCTGAACGTGCTCGTCTAACAAAGTCGTGTTCAGATATTATTGAGCACCTTGTTCGCCCCCATGTATCGAGATGGAGGTTGTACCTACCTAACGAAAGTGGTAGGTAGGAGATATCGCGCCGCAAAACCAGCCACGCAATGAAAAGCAGATCAGCCATCCATCAAAGCCGGCGCGAACAAAAACTCGGCCGTGAATAATGTCGCTCGGAATTAAATCAGCCGCCATAACGCACATGTGGCGCCGGACTTCTTATATATGATATGAGATACTTGGAGGCTAGACATAAAGACTAACATTCGGGGAAAGTGAAAGGTCCGAGTCTGAGGTGAAGGTTGATATTTTACCGCGGTATGTAAAATTTTGCCATTTATATTCTAAAATTTCTAAACGGATTAAGAAGAATTCGGAATATTTATTCACAATTGTATCATTTGCGTTTGTGTCCCCCTTACATACGTAAAGTGCAATAACATCATTACTGCAATAAAACAAAGTATTACTGTACTGCAATACGTCGACGTGATGTGGAAAAAAACATGATTTGGTTTGTTATCAGCTTAAAATTACAGTTGACAAGTTCTAAGGCCGCTGCGTTCGGTACGGGTTCCATGCAGTATCAGTAAACTGTCAGCTGGTGTCAGCTGTCAGTCAAGTCAGTACAGATCTAGACACACGGCAGTGTGTCCGCCAAGTTCGAGCAAAAAAAAGCGACACACCGGGCGTGGGTTATATTACACGAACCATTTCGGGCCAATTATTTACTTTGCACGGAAGCCAGGAGTCACGAATGCGGTCCTACCCTACATGCGTACCGCGCCGCGTACTTTTGCTTAGGAATGACACATATAAAAGCAGTTTTCCATCATACTAGACAGAACAAGTTTCAGTTTGACAAATGTATTTCCCACCACGCTCAGTGCAAGCTTGAATACTTTTCGGCCTGGTCCCTCGAGCATGCTGCAGTCGGCGTCGGACGTAAGTACATTGTACTGCGGGTGCACGTGGCGTACAGAGTAACCCGCTAACTAGAGGGCACAGTTTAGTACGAATATAACTATACAGGTCGTGGCAATAAAGAATAGAATCTAAAATGGCGGTTTTGACTATAAAGGACGTTTGTGAATATAGTAGCACTATATACAGTAGCACTATGGTGCGTGTGAGCGAGATAGCGCGAGAATGGGCGCCATTTTAGATTATATTCTTTATCCCTTCGAGTGGCAGTAACCAGCAACGGACCCAACGGCAAGTGGCGGCGATCCAGGAGCTGGGCCTGACATAACCAACCTTTGAGTGGCGGCGCCGGAGATTAATCGTCATAATATGTGGCACGGCCATTTTAGAAAAATATACCGTATGTGGCAGGAACCAGCAGCTGGACCCAACGTCAAGTGGCGGCGATCCAGGAGCTGGACCCGACTTAACAAACCTTTGAGTGGCAGGAACCAGCAAATGGACCCTGTTTGATGTCTTATTTTGCGCGAGAAATGAAACCGATAAACCTATTCCTTGCTTGCTCACACTTGTAAGATACATTCGACAATAAACAAGGATGGCATTCACTAACGGTCGAATTACCGCGCTTATACAAAGTTTCTTAGAAATTGCGCCAACTTTCTGACCTACCTATTTTGATTGCGCGCCGACCGCCAAGCCGCGAACATTACGCGTAATACGCAGTGTTTAAAGTGATTTTTACTGTGAATTAACGTTAGTTTATTAATTCATGTTGTAGAATCTAAAGTCAAAATTCTAGTGAATGCAATAGAATTTGATTTTTTAGTCTTTTTCTAAAGGGCTCTTTTCGAATGTTCATCTGAGATTTGATCGAGACTAGCAAAATTCACATAAATGGGGTGGCATTTATTGCTATATAATCAAATAAGCCATTTAATGCTAAATCAATCGATACATGATATATATACAGTTCCTATTGGTTTTTTTTGAGATATAAACATTTTTCTAACGTGCGGAAAATTCGCGATGACCGCCCGTGGGGGGCCTGTCAGTTGACGGAATGTTTTCCAGAATAGCCGTGCCAAGTATTCTGGCGATCGGTCTCCGGCGCCGCCGCTCAAGGGTTGGTTGTGTCGGGTCCGGCTGCTGGATCGCTGCCGCTTGCCGTTGGGTCTGGCTGCTGGTTCCTGCCACATACGGTATATTATACCAAAATGTCAATGCCACTTGTTCTTCCGTTCAATCGATGGCGCTGCCTCCTGAAGGGTTATTGGCGCGGCTATTGGAAACTGTGCCCTCTAGTAGCGGGTTAGGTACTACTATAGTGTGTGAATATAGTAGTACTATGGTGTGCTATGTACTACATACATCAGTACTATGGTGCGAGATAGCGCGAGAATGGGCGCAATTACGGACTATTTCGATTTCAATCCGTTTAGTTTTAAACGCGTAGAACTAGACAGAATAAGTTCCTGCTTGACATGTATTTCCCACCACGCTCAGTGCAAGGTTGAATACTTTTTGGCCTGGTCCCCCGTGCATGCTGCAGTCGGCCTCGGCGGGACGTACCTAATACACATTGTACTGCACACTGCGGTTACTGCACGTGACGTATAGAGTAACCCGTTACAGAGGCAAAAGGTACTCAACCAAAATTAAGTATGTTTAACACATTCGGTGCCCAGATTCGCTACGCGCTACGCTCGTAGCCGATCCCTTTTTCTCGTATGTAGCGGAAAGCGACTACGGCGTAGAGACGCATATGTGTCGTCACGGGCCGGGAATGGGTTAAACCGTATGTGTGTATACACACGTAGGGTTCCGTAGTCAAAATGGCAAAAACGGAACCCATATAGTTTCGTCGTGTTCTGTCTATCTGTCCGTATGTCACAGGGGCATAGCACATTTTAAATGGGTACACTACATAATTCCAAAGAGTCTAAAAGTATATTTTTCCGAATTTCATAATTCCGAAAACCATGTTCCGCTGAAATAATTTTAGATTTTTTCAAGATATAATACATACCTAACCTTACCTATTTATATATTCCATTAAATCATAATATATGCGTCCTAATTTTAGTATTTTGGAAAATGGCACCTGGAATTTTTGAAATTTCGGAATAATGATGGTTTTGGACAAATGATCCTCGCAATTTTTTTGTGTTCCCATTTTAAGTAGTATAGTTTGCAATTATAAGATTGCATAATTATTTGACGATCGTGAACGTCATATAAAGTCGTATAAGAAGACCTGACATCATTTACATTGATTTTTTTTATATTATGTAATACAAATAATTTACAATACAATATCTACTCTATTATAGAATAGTAGGTACTATCTAGCTAGTAGATCAATGTAAAGACTAATGCCCTTATAAAAAAAACATTAACACTATTTTAGGTAGAATCACGTAAAAATGCGTTCGTTTTTGTCACTTTGACATTTGTATTTGTAAGAAAGGAACGTGTAGCACATTTTAGTAAGCGGTTTGTTAAGTTTTTTCGGGTTAATTTTCATATGAACTACCTAACAGCAGTAACAGCCTCTGCCCTCGCATACTCTGCTCGTAATCTCGATAGAGTAATGTATCACGGGCGGACACGGGCCGTATAAATCAATCGTCCTAATAGTTGCTGACTACTACCAATATTTTTTTATCTATATGGATATTACGTATTTCTAATTCCCTGATGGACGGCGGATAGATATCGAAGATTTGTAGTTATGAAGGAAACATTATAGTTTATTGTATCGATTGGTAAAATCGGATACCTACTTGGGCCGTTTTTATTAAACTGGACACAAGTTAAATAAAACGAAATGTATTTTTCATTGGTTATCTTTTTTTGTTTTTTTTTTGTTAACTGCCTGCACCAAAAGCTTTTCTGTTTAGCCTTGCGGCTGGCTGGTAGAGAATGACTTAAGGCATTAAGTCCACCCTTTGTACTTTTTATTTGTGCAATAGACTTTAAATAAATAAAACGTTTATCGCATACAATTAAACGAGTATAGAAATATTTGTATATACCTATATAAAGGTATGCTATGTTTGTTCTCGAGTCTTGGATGTTTAATATCTATTAAAGTATGTATTTATCTATATAAGTATGTTTATCCGTTGTCTAGTACCCATAGTACAGGCTTTGCCTAGTTTGGGACTAGATCAATTTGTGTGAATTGTCCCACAATAAAAAAAAAAAAAAAAAAAAAAAAAAGGGTGTGGCCTGTAATAGGAGCAATAATTAAAACGGTGGATTATCGGCAATCAGTTTCAAGTGGTTTAACAAAAAAAACAAGTTTTTTTTTTGAAGTAACGGTATGCGCATGCCATTATTTTACTTAACTGGATTACTATCAATATTATTTAATGATTTCGATGAAATTAAGGATGTGGGTTTACACACTAAAAATCTTTTTCTCTGTACCCGAGCTTGTTCACTTGTTCAGGCACTATTATGTAAGTATGCCTAACGTCGACTGCACCCTTGTAAACGAGGCTTTACCGACAATTTTAATTTTACCCATAAATTAACTGTAATAGCATTTGTATTTTTAAATAATTGAGGTTAAGATTTATTACTGACATATATAATGCCGCCTGCCGGCTGCCTGCGACGAGTGCCACGCCGATTGTTAATAAAGTACCTAAGTTTGTACCTATCTACTTTAATTATAATATAAAATAAATAAACAAATAAAATAAATAATTAATTCATAGCCAATTCATAACACGAATTGCTTACGATTTCCCTAACTTATTACATTTCAGCGACGGTTAATTAATCAAAATTACATTTCGAACTGCCATTTCGCTTTAAGATTACAATATTGGACCAACAGCCAGAGAGCCAATTGTATGCAAATCCAAATGCTATTCACAACTTGGTCCCTCACCTCACTGCTAAGCCCTAGTATATCTTGCCGCCGGGATTACTAATAACAAGGCGTGATCGGAGCTCTGAGTTACACTGGTTTGGGTGAAGTGGGGTTAGGTGAAGCGTGAATAACACCTCAAAGTCACCCGCTGTTGACAATCGTTAAAACTTTATAAATGGCCATGAAAGACGTTCGAGGAAATTCCCTTTGCTTAATTAGGAGTTTCCACTTTCGAATCGATTATTTGTCCAACGGTTTTCAAGTTTCATTTGTGACCGGACGGGGATGGACAATTTTCGAACACTCTTCGATAAAGCTAGGCGTATGCGGTATTTTGTACTTTTCCGAATGCTTTCTGACGCGATATAATAAGATTAATTTGGCCAAAAACATAGTGACTGTTGAGTTTGTTACGGTGTTTTTCAGTATTTTTAGGGTTCCCTACCCAACGGGTAAAAACGGGACCCTATTACTAAGACTTCGCTGTCCGTCCGTCCGTCCGTCTGTCTGTCACCAGGCTGTATCTCAAGAACCGTGATAGCTAGAGAGTTGAAATTTTCACAGATTATGTATTTCTGTTACCGCTATAACAACAAATACTAAAAAACCGGCAGACTCGCACTTGGCCGGTTTTTTTTATTTTTCAGAAACGCTAGTAGGTTTAGACTTGTATAAGTACCATTGCGACCTACTTAAGGTCAACCAAGGTAAATGCGTCAATGGGGTAAATGCGTCTTTTGGAGATATCATCGAAAGGCATCATTTTATAACTATTACAGCGCTCGACGTTCAAAGTCTGGTAACCAAACTTTCAATTTAGAAGATTGTTATAGTTCTATAATATTGAGTTTCGGTGATATCATCAAAAGACGCATTTACCCCGGTTATCCCGGCTGTTACACAATAAAGTTAATTTATTTAATTAATTCATTAAGTGTTAATTCTGTTTACACTTATACCTCGCAAATCGCAATCATAGGTAACTAATCCTACCATGAAATGGCTCCGAAGACTTCAAAGTGGGCGTCGCGGTATATAATCGCCATTTCAAATTAACCTGTCTAATAACTACGCTGTACTAATTACACGTGACGAGAGACGGTTCCTTTGATGTACGTATGTATGGAAGTGGCAGTTGTAAAATGTAGCTAGTTAATGTAATCATTATTATTATTAAGTTGTTGTTACGAGCTAACTATGTAGCCGAGCGGCAGGGAACGCGATTTTCCATCTGGAGGTCGTGACCCCGCCACGTACAGTAAGGGAAAATGTATTCACGTACCACCGTAGAACCCTGTCGCAATTGACAGGCCGCCGTCACTCTAACTCGAGTGATATGTCACCTTATTGCGATAGGGTTCTACGGTGGTACGTGAATACATTTCCCTTACTGTACCACTGGTATTAAAAAAATATATCATAATCATCTTCATCATCATATCAGCCGAAAGACGTCCACTGCTGGATATTATGGGCCTCCCCTAAATAGTCCCACAATGACCGGACTCCCGCGACCTTTACCAGGTCATCAGTTTATCTTGTGGGGGGCCTACCCACGTTTCGCCATCCGGTACGTGGTCGCCGCTCGAGAATCTTTCCGCCCATGCTATCTGCACTGCACTGGCTTTAAAAACCTATGTAGGTACGTTAATATCTTTTGATTTAACAACAGCTTTTCAGTGATGGAAAACATAGTGAGGAAACCAGTCTAGTACTAATATGGTCTAGTTTTCCCTCTAAGTTGGAAGGACAGGGTGGCAGTCGCTTCCGTAAAACTAGTGCCTACGCCAAATCTTGGGATTAGGTGCCAAAGCGGACCCCGGGCTCCTTTAGGGCACAACCGGGAAAAGCTCTAAAAGGATGAATTATATTTATACGTTGTCGTCTATCCACAGTTTATCGTACGTACATACATACTACGGGTAAAAAGTGTATGTAGATTTCTTTTACCAGCATTTTGCTACTTGTATGTAAGTATTTAAATTGTCCTTCAAAATATGCCAACCATTTTTCAACCACTTGATATACAGGAGTGTAGACTCTAAATTTATTATAACTTCAAAAAAGGGGCAATAATGACGAAAATCCCATTCAAATATCTCAAAAAATTACGAAGTTTTAATGTTGCTTGTTAGAGAAAACGCTTGTAGATAGTGACGTCACGACCATCGAGCGTCATAGTAAAATGACAATCGTTTCATATGAACGTGCGTTTTGCGGAAAAGCGACAGAACATACCCCTCTTTAAACGTTGGACACTTATAACTTTGTGATTATTTAACCTCTACAATTTTGATCCTTATTCGAGAAAATACAACATTGCTGGTTATTTTATTTAGTGTCTACACCCCTATCATCTAAATTCTGTGACAATGACAACGCAGTAGGTATAATGTATAATGAAAACATATTCAATAATAATATCACGTAAGTAGAGTAGCCAGTATTATCATTAATCTTGCGCACTACGTTTTGGCATAACCGTTGAGTAAAATGTATTTGAGAATAGTAAAGTACTTTGACTTTAGGAGACGTCCAGTCGTCACCGTGCACGAAAAACGGAATAAGCTGCAAAAGGATTGTCAGCCCCTGGCGGGCCTACAGCAGTAGTAGGGATAAGGCACTCTGATTGGTTGAATTGTTTTAAGTCAGTTGAGTGTCTTTTTAAACGTGCAGAAGTCACATGTAGGTTAACGGGACTACGTGGTAAATATTAATTATATCTGAAAAATGAAGCGATGAAATATTATCATTAATTTCACACGCATGCAAGTCCGTTTATTTCTACTCATATCATACTTAAATGGCATGAATTCCATAATGGTGATAACCATTGATAATTTACGTTTAACAATAGAGATTAGGAATACTTAAGAGTTATCTTTTGGCATTGTTAGGAATAATGACGTCATTTTCCCATTATATCTTTACGATAGGTACTGAGATAAGCATGCAACAATTGGGTTTAGCTTTGCTGTTTCCTCTGCTTCTGAAGTAGTAATTTAATGGCATTTTTTGATGTCTGGAATGTGGAGCATATTAGTGTATTCACTAAGAAGTTCTAGAAATATTCTTAAATAACATAATAAGGCGCTCATACAATAAATAATGTTGTTCCAAGAGTATCGTTTTTTTTTTCAAATTTGACAAACGTGTTTTTTACCTAACAGCGGATGTCCATATCCCTAAAATCCTTTTTTATTTTCGCAATAGTATTATCACAGAATACATAATAGGTATTACAAGTATTATGTATATTGCGCGACCGCCTGGTACGAGTAGGTACTGCAAGCATACCGCCCCGATACCGCGTATCCCATGCCAATCAGGAAGCACTAAAGTAGACGTCTACAAATGTAGAAGCGCAGTTAATTTTTTTTTGGGACAAGGTCAATTTGTATAAGATTGTCCCCACATTTTTACCAAAAAAAAAAACCGGACAAGTGCGAGTTCAACTCGCGTGGTGAGGGTTCCGTATATAATCTAAATTTCATTAAAATATTGGGAATTTTCCCGTTACTTTGAATACTCAAACTTCTTATAGGTTTTCCTGTAATCTTTAGGCAAGGAACTATTTTCCAAGTTTTTTTCAGAATTTTAAGCCTAGTAGTTTCGGATATAAGGGGGGGGGGGGGGGGGGGGAATGGTCAATTTTCGTATTTTTTCCTACATAACTTCAAACCTATTTTTGCTAAAATGATTTTAAAAATATATCTGAGATGCTTACAACAACCCCTTTCATTTGATATGTCACACAATACAGTTTGCGATTTTTTTTTTTAATTTTCCAGTTTACCCCCCAAAAGTGGCCCCCTTGTTCAGAATTCATTAATTTACTTTACGCGTCCATCTTTGGGTCACCAATTTACATATGTTTACCAAATTTCAACTCAATTGGTTCAGTAGTTTCGGAGCAAATCGGCTGTGACAGACGGACAGACAGACGCACGAGTGATCCTACAAGGGTTCCGTATTTTTCCTTTTGAGGTACGGACGGAACCCTAAAAAGAATCTGCACTGTTTCGGTGACTTACTGCACCGCACCGTCAAATAGGTAAACGAAAACAACCTAAGCCGGCGGCAGATGAAATACATAGTACCCAACTTTGCATAAAACTATAATAGCTGACAGTATTGTGACTGCACTTACCTTATCTCGCAGCATGTCCCGCACCCTGGTGGCCTGGTGCCTGCTGCGGTGCAGTTCCAACTGCAGCTCGAGACATCGCTCCTGCCAGTTCACCGCCCCGAGCTCGGCCTCCAACTCGTACTCGAGCGGGTCCACGCGAGACTGGCCGAGAGGCCTATGAAATAAAAAAAGTTTTGTGAACCGTTTGGTTATCTACAGGAAGAATCAAAAACATCCCAGCCTTTTTTGAAACTCAAACTATCTCATCGTTTTTTTTTACTTTAGAGTAACTTCAGAAGTCTAAGCAATGAAAATATAACAGAGGGACAGCCAGTCAGGACGTTAACATCAAGTTTGAAATTTACATAGATTTACAATAAATCAAATTCTGATTATGATTCAAATCAGTGGACCCGCAGGCCAAGTTTATTTCCCATTTATAATAATAGTTAAGTATGTTGTTATTTCGCAATGTCCTGCTTCCCAAAGGTTGTATGGAAGAGATAGCTTTTTAGGGATAAGCCAGCTTGTAGTATTCATATTTGTGGTGAGCTATTTTGATCACCAGCGTGACTCCATGTCAATGCTAAAGCGGAAGTCGTGAGTTATGGCACCTACGAAGCGTCAATGGCAGCCAAAAACTATTTATAACTATATTTCTTTTACGCATTAGTTACAAATTTATGAATTGTAGACAATTATTACTCAGTTCTACAAAAACCACACATGAAAAATAAGTCAAATAAATCATGTTTGATACTTTACCTTTTGCATTTTTAACGGAGTGAGTAACAGTGTGCGTGTAGTCTACGGATGACAGAACAGTTAAACTTTTTCATACGTATAAGGTAAACGTCCTATTCGCCGATGGTGCATTAGTGTATGACATGGGCACTTTATATCAAAGTGACATGGCTTAAATTCGAATAAAGAAAAAATCTCTTAGTTCGATTTTACCCTTTAACATTTTAGCTGCACAAAAAAACCGCATGTAAAAAAAGACTATACTCGTATACCTAGTGATGCTCGAAGTCAACAGACAGACAACAGACTTTCTAATATTCGCAAATAAAGGAGTATATCGGCTAATGAATAACAGAAGCTCGACTCTAGCCACGCTGCAATTAAACATTCATATTTGAACTAACTTATCAAATAACATTAGTAAAACAAACATGTTGCAAATCAAAAGTCGATAGTTAATGCGTAAATTTATAAAATCTGCCGCGAACCGAACACGAGATCAACAATTCAAATACAAATGTGTACAATTTGCATCAGGACAACGGGCGCAATGGAAACGAATTAACGTACGCAAATTTTGCGGGCCATGTGCAAATATAAATATACATTTCGCGGGATTTCCGTGTTGCGTAGCGAAAGAGTGCTTTTAACTGAAAATCTAATGTAAATGGGCCGCAAGGGCGCTTTTACAGGCCTGACTGAGCTATCCATACCTACTAATAATATAAATGCGAAAGTGTGTCTGTCTATTTGTCTGTTACCTCTTCACGCTTAAACCGCTGAACCGATTGATATGAAACTTTGTAACACCCATAATCCAACACTAAGAAAAAAAAATACAACCTCAATATAAATATTAAGAAAGAAAGAAAGAAAGAAAGAAAGAAAGAAAGAAAGAAAGAAAGAAAATACATTTATTCACAAACACACAGGACACACATATTATACAATAAAGTAAACAAGAGAAACATATAAAACATGAAACAAAGTAAAAAATAAAATCTTTAAAAAAAAAAAATTAAGATTTTATTCTGATGATGATGATCTGTCCGACCGTTTTCTGCCATGGCGACCACTCCGACTCCTATCTAGCGTTTTGGCGCTCGTGCGCTCGAAGATGGCTTATGTATTAGCCTATCCTTGCGGCGAAATTCCGTGCACATTGCAGGCACGTAAGTACGCCCTTCTGGTCCTAAGTTCGGCCTAAAGATCAGCGTCAATAAAAATCAATTTATTATTTATTAATAAAACGGAGGTGATGACTCTGGACACACACGAACGCGAGTCACTGAACATAAGGCTTGATATGTTTCGATATTTGGGGAGCACTGTAACATCCAAGAGTGACCTTGATTTTATTCTACCATTATATCGACATGATTGATTTATATACTCATGCCCAATTACAGCTTTCTAGTAGTAAGGGTCAATGAGCTATGCCGCAGACGGACAGACGGACATGGCGAAACTATAAGGGTTCCTTGGCGACTACGGAACTCTAAAAACTGGACTGGAGGGGTAGAAAGCAAGAGCGCCCGAGAACGATCACCATTTAGATGGTCAGATCAGGTTAAGGAAGACACATCTTTAAGCAAATTCCATTAAGCACTGAGGTTGCCATGGATAGAGACCGATGGAGACAAATCATCAGGGCTGCGAAATCCAATAGTGTTCATGATCCTCAGGCACGAGAAAACGTCTGAGACAGAGCGAATTTAAGATTTAATTCGAAGATTGAGACACTTGGACACGCTTTGATGCTGGTGAAGTGTAATTTCAGTAAATTTTACAGCGGATTATAATTCCCCGACCAAAATTACGTCATAAAACTAGACAAATCTCTGCTCAAATAAATCCCAGCGTCCACTAAATCATGCATACGAAAATGAGTAAACCGTCACATCTGCGCCCGTACTAAAACTGCAAAGTCGTAAAACACCGAACGATAATCTCTACTCAAAAATGGATGCTGTGGGCAATAAATATTCCATCCAGTTCATTAATTTAAATACAGAATATTCGCTACAACTCTACATACATATATCACTTGATGGAGGTGTAGGGATTGCCGAAATTAGACTTTAAAACATTATAATAAGGACTAGGGTTATTGCTATCGTAAAATAAAGCATAAGCCTTGGCTTTCATTGGATTAAATCAATGAGGCTTGATTCATTTTCGAACAGAAACTAATGCATAATATAAATCATTGTGGCTTCGCATCAGGTAATGTTGGATATTGTTTGCGCGTAAAAATGATTTTGTGGAAATTTGCTACATTGTAAAATTTCAAAACGCTAAGGCTGTGCGTGTGTAAAATTTCAATCACATAAAGTCGTAGTAGCTATACAATATTATATTCGAAGTGTTCGAAAATTCGGGGTGGCCATAAGTCTATTTTATCCTGTGGGTTCACTTCCTTTCTTTGTTATAATGCCGTCCGACTTACATATACAAATCCACATGTGTTGCGGAGGGCAAGCAGAGATTTCCATTTGCCTATCGTTTTCTTCATTTACTTATGATATTCTCCATGCGTAATGGACGGTTATGACAGGACGGCCCGCGAGTTGTGTCGCGGCGACATAGGAGTGGATTGCAAAAAAATTGTACATAGTTAAGAGCTTTACAGTTTCATAACGGCAATTACCCATATATTTTATATGGGTAATTGCCGTCACGAAACTGTAAAAAGTTAAATCGTAAATTAGATTAAGGCTCTAAACTATGTAAATTTTTTTGGCAATCCACTCATAGACGTCTCTTTCTAAGCGTTCTAATTAGAAGAGAGGCGGATTTTGGTCAAAATAATATATATAATAATAAAATCATTTATTTCGGAAGCATTTCCATAATTGGCACACACCGGAACAGTTAGGTAGTTATTTATCAGCAAAACGGGTAAACTGATGGACGATGGTGCCTGTCGGATGTTAAAACATAACTATAGGAAGCGTGCTCTACTCGTAGAATAGTTAAAGGAGTCACTGCGAATGCGTTGTATAGTAACTTAATTTCAGAATAACGACGAGCGTTATTTTAATTAAGAACGTAGAATGAATAGAAATGTTTTGTGTCCGAATTTCTGGCCGGGCGTTGAACGTCGTGCGACCGGAGTCTTAACACCCGAGACGAGAGTGAGGCCTTCTAGTAGTAGTAAACCTAGGACCTAGCACACCTTACACTTTAGCTATAAATGTATGAGCCGCGTATGAGTTATGTACTTGGTGGTATCATTGAATGCTGTTTTACACAAAAAAAACACGTTCGTTATTATATCTAATTAGACAACAATAAAAACGACATTATGGAACTCAAAGTGCAATAACTTCGCAAAGTATAATAACTAAATCAATGACTTAGGTATAACAACACATTTGCAATTTCTCAATTTTTACTCCAATGAAAGCTATAAGTACAGTAAAGGTAATGTATTCACGTACCGTTTTATGCCTTATTGTCATAGTAAGAAGAGCGAACAAGGTACGTGAATACATTTCCCTCACTGTACCTGCTTAGGTACAGTCGCGAACCGGGATTGTTGAGCTATTGTCACGATTTATCACCCACCTACACAGGTCACCAAAGTTTAAGAACATTACGATGTGACCAATTGGGTATATTTGGGGGTCAATGGAAGTAACTGAACATGCATGAACGTATATAAAAAAACCGTTTTTTTTGTCAATTTTACTATTATTAGACTTGTAGGTATGTAGGTACACTTGGAGCATAAAGCTAGTATATGAGGACATTTTACTAAAAAATCTTGACAAATTAAATTGAACTCTATGTTTTAGTCACTAGACTGTTTTTAAATTGACCATAGATAAGCTCAAAAACGAAACCGAAAGAGTGTCCCTCTCCCACTCATTGCCATATTAAAAAAATATTATACATGTAAGTACACGACAATATAGATTTAGTAATTATATTAGAAAGTGAGTGTTCTTGATTGTACGAGTGTAATAAAATTTCTTTGTCTGTATATGACACACTGATGTGACATCTGAGACATCATTCAGACAATAAATAATATCAAATTTCAACCTAACACACGAGCAAATACATACATAATTAATTCCCAGTGAATACCATCAAATGTCAATGCATTATGCAAAACCTGACCTCTGTGAACTGTGAGCGATTGCACTAAAATCAATTGGTTTCCAAGACGAAGTTAATTAACTATATTGCAAGTGCATCTACTTAGTCTAATTCATTTAAAGATTACAAGCAAAAAACAACTTTAACACTAGTCGTTCAAGGCTCGAAATCAAATGGTAAAAACCACGGCGCGGGACAAAGTTGAAAGCAGTCACATAACGAAGCTCATTTAATAAATTGACTTGTTAGTTAACTGGTTTTTGGTTAACAAATAATTAAAGTAGTGTGTTATTGAACTATCAAGTGCTTAAAAGAATGGAAGAGGTTTGGGTGGCAGTGCCAGTGTAGGCGTCATTGACTTAGCAAGAAGCCAAATAATATAACTGACCGTCCACTCAAGTGCAGTAAAGTTTCTTTACACGATTATAGAAATGACATAGGAATTAAACCTAGGTAAATTCATTATTGTTGATTTGACTGCATTAAATGAACAAAAATATTTTAGTCATTTTTATTATTTTTTTTGTTCTTGTATTGTGTTGTGTAAAAGGTGTATATAGTACATGTACCTTTGCATAGGTACTCTCCAGTAGGTACGGTGTGACACACGCAACATAGAAATCAAAAAGTAACCAGCTGGTCGATCACGTAACGCATTGTACGCGCGTCAGTTAGATCTAAACGTCAATTTTAATATGGAAAAATTACAGTTGGATCTACCTAACGCGCGTTCAAAACGTTACTTGATTACCCCTCAGGTATAATACAGGAGCGGTATTACACAGCGTCTCGATTAAAGTGGCAATGTCTGAAGCTCTATTCTTAAGGCCTTTTCGCATAGAAATTGAAACAGATACATAGATATAAATATTAAGATATAATGGCGGACACATCCCATGATGTGGGATACACCGTACTGCCATAGAGAGATAATTAAAAAATGATAAACGGATCTAACGCGATATATATTTACCTTCATTAATGACGTTTCGACTTCGACACGACGTTTGAGTTTTGAGTTAACTGAGACCGCGGACAGCGCAACCCGTCTCGAAACGTCAGAAATAAAGGTGGCCTTAGTTAGAGCCAAGTATTTTTTTAATAGTATAGAGACGCTGTGCGGGCGTAGAACTCACCTAGGCGGTGGAGGCGGCGGCTCCCTCGTCCGTCGCGGCATCAGCCTCGGACTGTTCGGTGTGCTAACCGAGTGCCCCGCCCCGCTGTGGTCCGTGAACCTCGCCAGCGGATCAAACAGCTGCGACAACCGCCGCGCCCGCTCATCCGACATCTTCACAACACAAACTACTATATCACATCACGACACAACACTACCACTGTCCAATCACTAATGACTTCGAACGGAACGGCCGCGGAAGCGACAGATGGCGCCAGTGAATTTGGCGCGCAATCGCCATCTTGATTTTCTCAGCTTAATGTGCCTTTGCGCCGTATTTAGAACGCTGAAAAAGAAAGATTAGTTGACGTGAGGTGGAATTAGTCAAAGGTGAGGCAATTAGCCTTTGAGAGCGTCAAAACATGTCGACACGGTTATTATGAACGCAGTAATTAATAAATTAGGCGGGCTAGACTGGTTGCTTTGGCCGGTAGCGAATATATTCAAACGACTAGCACTAAGAGGTATGAATAAAATACATAATAGCTATAAATAAGCATGGTTTTGGTTACCTAACACTAATTCGTGATGTCATCGGTGTTTTTTTTTCGCATAAACATTATAATATTTATAATACAAAAATAAATCTCGATCTCATCAGTCTCATCACCATCTTTTACTCGTCTTTAATTTAAGACTACGAGTTTGCGGCGCTTGCGGTAGAAACATTGGGTCCCTGGTCAGCTGACATTCTGAAATCATTATGAGGTCAATGACTAAACGTCTGTCGACGTTTCAGGGGACGATTACCTCTCGCAACGTATTTCATTAGCATTACAGAGAGGTAATGCCGCCAGCGTTATGGCGTATAACTATTATATAATCTGTGGTTATGGGCTCTATGCCGCAGACGGAACTGCTGGACGGGGTCTTTTTTCTATGACTGGGTTAGGTTAGTTAGGTTAATTTATTTTGCAATTAATTTATAATTATTTGTTCTTTCGTTTATTTTATTTATTAAGTTTTTATCTTGTTTTTATTCAATGAACCATCTTATTGTTTTTATACCCATATACTACCCATATAGACATTCAAATAAATATTTACTTTCAAAACAAAGTTTTAACCAACTTCAATTGAGTAGGTACCTACCTCCGAAAAGCCACATACGTGAACATTTCCACATTTCGTCAAATAAAAAAAAACCAAATCGCTTCAATTGTGCCTATAAAAGACGTCCAGGCGTCTTCCTGTAATCGGGGAACATACATAAAACATAAAAGATTGCGACGAATTGAGAACCTATCCTTTTTTAAAGTCGGTTAATAATGGAAATATAACTCGATCCATTAACAACAAACTCGAACAGGAAAACATGCTACCTTGTGTGAAAACAGTAAATTTATTCAGCCATTTCCCAGCGAAGAATGCATTCTGATCAAAATATGAAGACATCTCTGCATAAACACGATGTTTCGTCATTCATTTGAATCAATCCTTATACCCATTCGTTTTCCCTACAATCCGAGTGAATAAAAACGCGTTTAAATCATGGCCGTCGTTATATCGTCGCATAAAACTATTTTCAACATCGCTATTCTAATATATCGCCGGTCGAATTTGTTCTCGCCTCAGATTACCGGATGTTGCGAAGAATCGTTATAATAGATACCGCAGACTAAATAACCAGTGGTTTCGTGTTCACATTTTTGTCTGAAAACAATTTGTTTTTAAATGGCTAGCCAGTAGGGGATTGAAAATATTACTTATGCAGAACTTTATACAGGTTGTCCCAAGAAGTAGTGATATACTGAAGCTGGGAGGTAGAGGAACTAGAGGGCTAACTGAATCACCCCCATGTATGTTCCGCGATTTTTCGTATTTTCGGAGTTATGACTTTTTTTTAATTTTTCACCTATCGCTGAGTACGATGAGATTTTTATTTATGGTGACGTGAATTATTGCGGTAGATGCTTGATTTTTTTTGTGTACTAATCTAGGCCAATAATTCACGTCACCATAAATAAAAATCTCATCGTACTCGGCGATAGGTGAAAAATTAAAAAAAAGTCATAACTCCGATAATACGAAAAATCGCGGAACATACATGGGGGTGATTCAGATAGCCCTCTAGGTCCTCTACCTCCCAGCTTCAGTATATCACTACTTCTTGGGACACCCTGTATATAAAACAAGTAGGTATAGGTACGCAATCGGACATGAAACATTATTCCCTCTCGCACATACGACACACGTCTTTGGAGATTAAGGTACTCGTATATACTCAGCTAAATCTCGCGACAAGCTTTTATATCATCTAAAATTTGTTATGACGTTATAAGGTGATAGTAAAAGTTTTAAAGGAAAAGTTTTTTGTTATATTGGTAAACCCATTCCATGGTGGGGCAACTCCTTACCATGATAGGAGCCTAATTTATAGTATTTTTGCTAAGAAACTCTGTCACTGTTGTATCTTGGCTTACCGGGACAGAATAACAACAAGAAAAAGTTGATGAACCCTTATTCTTTTTAGCGCATTTAAATAAAAGCTTGTTTTAAAAAAGTTTTTTTACTTTTTTAATTTATTTTTACTTTTTTTTACTCATCGCTGGACAGGTTTCTCTGTATATTGTCCGACATATTGGATTTAGAGTGACGTCACTTTATTTTTCGAGTTATTCTCAGCAAACCCTTTAGTGCATTAAAAATAACTAGCCCGCCATTTTGGATGTTCCGCCATGTTCGTTTGTTTTGCAAACTGTACTTTTTTTGCACACTCATCAACTGCTCATTGAGAGGATTGTAATGAGCCCAAACACGACGGGTTTATCCTGTGTAATTAAGGAGTTCCTACGGCCACCTTCCGTCTCCATCATCAGACCAGGTTTATGGTGCCATAGTATCGCATTGTCATCTGACTTACATAATCGTACAAACTTTCAACTTGATTGGAATCTGGAAGGTTGGTCAAATTTAACCTGCAAGATTCCACCCGAACAAACATAGTTACATACATTGCAAGTTAAATAAAAGCTTGTAATAAATATTCCGACGAATTGAGAACCACCACCTTTATTAAAAACGGTTAAAAATGCGATGATAACATACATTCACTCTCAACTTACATGCATCATATAAACTGTAAGTATAATACAACACGTGAACAATACCTTAGACTATTAGGTACTAAAATTACTAAAACTAGAAGCACAAACACTAAGTGTTCACTATTAACTTAACAAGGCATTCACAGTGTGAAGTAGCCAGCGCTCCCGGCGGCGAGCGGCAGGAACTAACCGGCAGCCGGCTTTCAACTTGAATAGGTAGGTACTGTGAATAGGCGTCTTTGATATTCAAAATTGGTTTGTCTCACCTTTAGAGGACGGTTCTCAAACGTTAACTGCAAAAACTTGGTGATTATTATAAAAAAAATTGCGACCCGCCCCGATGTTATTCAACTAGTTATTATAAAAAAAAAACTTTCAAATTTCCTAAAACTGAATCTGAAAAAATATCTGTATCGAACCTGTTCACAAAATTTCAGGAGAATTCGTTGAGAAATGCGACTGGTAGAGAACATTCGGACAGCCGAACATACGCTCTTTCACCCAAGCTGAAACGGAGAACTTCGTTCGTTTCGCTCACTCGTTCAATTACTACTCGTGCTAAATTGAATGCTTTGTTAAAATAAACTAAGTACAAATAACGGTTGTTTTGGTATGCCATGATGCATTAAAGCACTAACTTTCTCTAGTAATACTTCATCAAGTCAGGGCCAGTATTCCATCCTCTATTATTGACACAATAGGACATTTCTGTTTTTCAAAATCATACGACAGATTAGCCTAGTGGCTAGTGACGCTGCCTACGAAGCTGAAGGTCCTGGGTTCGATCAAATCCCGGTAAGGGCAAATATTTTTGTGATATGCATGAATATTTGTTTCTGAGTTTTGGATGTCTATGTATTTAAGTATTTAGATCTAATCTTTTAGTACCAATAACACAAGCCTTATTGAGCCTACTATCTAGTTCGATTTGTGTAAGATTGTCCCCAATATTTATTGATTTATATACGGATGGTAAACTGGCCCAGTAGCCCAAAGAAGGTACTTACATATATAATATGAAAATGAAAACATCGTAAGACATGCCTCTTAGCAAAGTTAAATGAACTCTTCAAACACTACATGTAATAAATTCATCACACCAACTTATTCAAAACTTTAATTCAATTGAACTTTGCATATTAAATATTTATTTAGCAATCCGAGCGAACTTGGCGAGCACTCGGGCAAAGTTTGAGGAGCATTGTTGGGTCCCGTCTTTTAAATAATAATGGTTCTTTCATACAATATTACTTGTTATAGTTATGCACACGTGGGGTTTAAAATATAATAGTGTCACGCTATTTAAATACCTAAGTGGTTGAATGAAAAGAACTTGAAATATACGGATGGTGTCGTTGTACAATTGATGCTAAAGATATGTAGGTACATTTTTCGCCTTATCACAAAGGTATAAAGTCCAAAATACCGGTCGACCGGTACCTACAGCTAACTACAAATATAGTCGTCATCTTATTAGCGCTATAGTGACGAAAGGGTTAGGTAGGTATATCATTTTGTGTCTTTTGATGTAGATAAAAATAGAGATAGTAATGAATTATATCGCCTTACTTAATTATTAAACAAAAAATTGCCAAAAGCCAATGACAGTAAACTCCAGAAAAACATGCAAATATTTGCTATTGGTACCGACTCATAAATTGAAAGTGATGCTTCAGTGCCCTAATTTTGAAGAACAAGACAATAAAAACGAACAAGACTCTAAATTAAGATTTACATTGATTAATTCAAGAAAAATCGTTACAAACATTACAAAATTAAAAATGTAAGTAGGTATAGTTTTCAGATTTTTCCCTTAGAGGTACTTGTAGTATAAGATGATATTACTTGCCAATTATAATAGTCCTACGTCAACGGAAAGAACCCTATTAATTTTGATTACCTTGAGTGTCCAAATATACGTTTTTTGCTGCATAAATGGCCGTATCTTTTTTTTACGTTAACTTAGAAGTTTGATTGTTTCACAGCTTCAAGGGACTGTAGACATGAGTATATGGTTTTAATTTCAACTCGATATCTTCACGCGTTCCCGAGATAAAGGGCCTTGACAGACAGACTGACAGATAGACAGACGTACAACAAAGTGATCCTATAAGGGTCCATTAAAATGCACTCTCGTGTCGGAGGCGAAGATTCATTTTGGGTCGCTGAGCCAACGGAGTAAGTACCTAAGTAAGTATTCATTCATTGCAATATTTCTAAAACCTTTTTTAAGAAATAAATTGTATAAAACCGAAATACCGCACGCTCCAATCTAACAAAATCCAAAACACCTCCGGGCAACCCATACCGATTCTTATCACGGGGCGAAAATATCGTGATCTGTTTACCGTGGCCCAATTGAAGTGAAAAATTACTCCGCCAAGACGGGAATTAAAAGGGCAGTGACCAGAAAATTGGCGACCGGCCCCGGCAAGAGTTATGTGCTTTGATTAATGTTATCAGGGCCGTTATCTCGGAAGGCCCTTCAAATTGGCAACCCTTTTTCTGGGCACGGTTATCTATGAGTTTATACAGGTTCTTGAGATCGGCGGGATAGATGTCAATGAGGGAAATGGATGCGGAACAAAGACCGTGTGGGGGATTCGTTTGTTGATTAGACAAGTAAGGTATCGTAGACGTAACATTTTTAGGACAAATATGGGGCTGCTAATCATCCCATTATACGATATTTAGAGTACAAGGAAGGAAATTATATTAGTAATACGTTTTTATACAGCTGCGACACCATCTTACAACGTGTCGGTACCTACGTACGGTATAATGTTAATTATAGAAAAAGAATCTAAATAGTTTTTCCATTTTGGCATATCACTGTCTTTCTAAGAACATTTTCATCAGAGATAGAGTAAATTTTTATCTCAATCTGTATTTTTCTGGCACTACGCTCTGCACTCTCATTATATATCCCTATAGTTCTAGAAAGTCGTATATACTTTGTTATCTTTGTTGTCATCAAAATTAATCAAATGGCTACAAGATCATTGTTTCTATAATGTTAAGGACTACTTAGATTTGAATACACAGTAAATTGAATTTGACATGTTATTACTTCCATTCTATTTTATAATAATTCTGAGCATAAATTAATATCTGTTATTATGCATTAATATCTGTTATAATGCATATATTTTGCATGTTGACTTCAAGTTGACTGAATACTGATTCTGTAATAATTTTAAGACCACCAATTGTAACGTATTCTGGCAAATAAATATTTCATTCATTCATTCATTCATTCATATTGTAAAGTTATTGTTACAATTCCATAGTTGATTGGACTGAGGCTATCTAATGCGACGCCATTCGTCTCTGACCGTGTTTAGATTTCTACAGAAGCAATAGTATATTAGAACACTCTATTAGTAGCTTAATACACACGTCTCAGCAAATGCCTTTGATCAGTCACATCGTACAGCGAAATCCTAGGTAATCCCGCGTAAGGTCCGATTGGCGTAGGATGCCAAACTAAGCCAATAGCGCGCCGACTGCCAAGACAGCCTAGGTTTACGCAATTTAGGAACTTCTCCCAAGCTTGTGTCTTAATCGTTGAACAGTAAAATCTGTCCAATTGTGCGTAAAATAAAGTTCAGATTCCATAAACAGACTCGTATGGTTTTCGTACGCGCATTAGGGCATATTTTTTAATGGTGAGAGGCACTTCCCTGCTGGTTTGTCTCATGCGAGCACGGGAATATAATTCGAAATACTTAGCAGGCAGTCGGCCAGTCAGCTTAACATGGACAAAGCAAAAATCACTGCAAGAAATCGACATTTCGTACCCTGTAAGAAGTTGGTGTGTATAGAGTCTTAGATATATAAGCGTGAGTGCACTGAACGTTTTAAACTTCAATATTCTGACACTAAAGGGTTAATAACCACCTACGCGAAGATGTGTTTTCATATATTTGGGGCATACTTACAGAGATTTAGGTTCTCATCTCTTCTAGGGACATTGCCAAAGTTAAGGTCCACAAACCCTTATTTTTGGTTGGACTCTTAATTCGCATAAATGGCGTCTCCTTTTATATGATCTCATGCAATCAAAACATTGTGTATTATGCACGGAAGCCTTTCTATTGACCACAGGATAGACGACTTGTGTTACTCAAGCTGTATAACCCATTTGACACCTCGTATGCTTGATAGCTAATGTCAAATATATGAAAACACTTCACATATTCAGAGCAATGACGCATAGTTGCAGTATCCAAGAAACAACCGGATGGCTCGCGGTATTTGAGCTCCCGAAATGTTGTGGAACCCGATTTTCTCACCCCACTTGCAAGGGCTGCAAGTACGCGTCATTACTTTCTTGTGGATAACCCTAAATAGAAAAAGTAGTGTATCCTATCTCTGTACTTCCAGTATTATATCTTTTGAACTACCACGTTGTAAATTTGTCTATCTCGTTCCTCTCAATTGCTCAAAGGTAGCTGGAAGAGATACCGTATAGAGATAAGTTCGCCTTTGTACTTTGATCTTGCGTATTTGCTTAAACCTGTTGTTGTGCAATGAATTGCTTACATACTAATCACATCGTTGTCCACCTTTTAGGCAGAGTTTCCCCATTAAAGCGTTTGTCGTAACGACTGGCATTGGCACTGGCACCTCATTAGCAGCCTTGTAATTTGGAGCAACCTGTGGCTTCAATCCGTTTGTCTACGTCGGCATTTGACTGAAGGGTGTTGTTGACGGGTGTGTGACGTCATTGATCTCTATTACATACCTTTAGAAGCTTATGGTAAGTCATGTCACAAAAAAAACCTAGTTCATGGATAAGAGGGACGTTATTTGGCGCGGGGACACGCGTTAATAAAACCGCATAGCGAAGTATGGGTCTGATTACGCGTGTGTGTTTTCATACTCGTGTGATTGAGACAATATTGTCACGCGTAAATATGAAAATAGCTATTTATGCTACGTGCGGAAAGTAGGTAATTCCTAACGAGTGACGATGACCAAAAACACGACCGTCAGATCCGGATCTGATGACCATGGGACCACCTGGGAAGGATACCCTTTCAAGCAAAAAAGATTTTTTCAAATCGGTCCAGGCGTCTTCGAGTAATCGGGGGACATACATAAAAAATAAAAGAATCCAACGAATTGAGAACCTCCTCCTTTGTTGAAGTCATTTAAAATTGGTGTTTAACGATTTCAGTTAATTTGTAACTTTATCGCTTGCCACAAAATATATGTAAACAGACAGTTATCCTGCTTGCTAGCAACATATTACTACCTACTTACACGAAAATATATAAAAATAATGACTAATACGATAAATTCATCAGACACACGGTACTCGACCTAAAATTAGTAGCCACCTTCACAACACCTCGTTACCAGCCACTTGTTCTGAGTTTTTGCCCCTAACATCCGTAGTTCTCTCTTATACCATATAATTCATAAACTTACAACTTTATACCCTTGTAATAGAGGCGTCACTAACAGCACTTATCAGGAAAAATCCCTCACCAACCATAGTCCACCGAGATACATCCAATTCCAACAAAATGCGACTGTATACCCTTGCAATAAAAGCGGTATTGTACGCATTTTCGGTGAAGTATCACTCATTAGTGTCTGTCTGGGTGTTGGTCGTTACTTGCATTGTGAAAAATGGCGGATTCCTATTTTTTGCCAGCGACAGGTGGGGAGTGATTAAGGGTGTTATGGTCCGTAGCAGCAGTATCCTCGCTACTGCCTTGGTATGTATCCACAGACCACATGTATCTTATCTTATCAACCAGTCCATAATTCGTAGGTATAAGTGAAAAATTAGCGTTAAAGTCAGGTATTCCTAAGTACTAAGCGCTGAAATCGGTTCACAGATTTTTTTTGCCGTATAACAGCGATGTAAGACCCGCTAACAAGGATGTTGTGCCACATTTGAAACGTTGAAAAACCTTAATGAGGTAAATAAATATATGACGACCGGTCAGCCTAGTTGTGACACTGCCTACGAAGCTGGAGGTCCTGGTTTCGAATCCCGGTAAGAGCATTTATTTGTGTGGTGAGCACGAATATTTGTTTTGAGTCATGGATGTTTTTTTATGTATTTAGGTATTTATTATAATCATAAGTATGTTTATCGTCGTCTGGTCTAGTCTAATTATACGCGATTAAGACCCGTTTCGTAAAATTAATGTGTGAGAATTTAGAAAGTTTAAATCAGTAGGTATATGCGTACTATGTTTAGGTACAGATATAGTTGTTGTTGTTATACAATTTCTTTTGTTTTAACATAAGATAAGGGTAGTGATGAGTCTTTCCAATTTCCATTAAGTAGTTATAGTAAAAAAACTACGAGCCAGTGACACCGACAGCGACAACAATACATTTGGTCATACAACATGTTCACTATAAGTTTGGACCTGGCGTCTATCGACCATCATAGAGGCCAGGTTCAAACTTATAGTAAACGGATTGTATAACCAAATGTATTGGTTGTCGCTGTTGGTGTCACTGGCTAGTCAGTCAGGTACTACTTCTGGAATTCTCGCTCCGCACCCGGATACATCACCCAAAGCCACTGTAATTCGAGTGGCAAGCGCAGTAAGACGTATAGTGAATCATGTCTAAAGTCGTTTTCCTGTTTATTTGTATTGTCACGAGTTTGTGTGAGTTTATTTTATAATTACAATTAGCAATTGAATGATTTAGAATATATCTTGTCATTGGCAACTATTAATTATACCAAACATTGAAACTTGTTTGACGATTGGTTATACGTATAGCCTAATTGGGTAGTGACGCTGCCTACGAAGCTGAAGGTCCTGGGCTCGAATCCCGGTATTAAGGGCAAATATTTGTGTGATGAGCATGAATATATGTTTCTGAGTCTTGGATGTTTTCTATGTATTTAAGTATTTAT
This sequence comes from Epinotia nisella, assembly GCA_932294315.1. Lineage (NCBI taxonomy): Eukaryota > Metazoa > Arthropoda > Insecta > Lepidoptera > Tortricidae > Epinotia > Epinotia nisella. The sequence continues at coordinate 5,332,563 of OW028687.1, forward strand.
ATCTATTAAATATATCGTTGTCTAGTACCTACACATAACACAAGCCTTACAAGGCTGACTATGAGGACTACTAGTTCGATTTGTGTAAGACTGTTCTGGGTCTTATTCAGAAACCTTGATTCCTTGACTTCTGGCACCGCCAGAGAAATAGTACTTTCATCTCTTACACATGTACCTACCTACCGTAATATATGAAATAGCAAAATATTTTTTTTTTCCTACTTCTCGACTAAGGTAAAGGTTAGCTGGAAGAGATTCCTTTAAAGGGATAAGAGCTGCCTTTGTACTTTTTTTTTGTTTTCATTTTAACCTGTTTTATGTACAGCAAAGTAATACATATGTAAACGTCCCAATGCTTGACAATTTCAACTGTAATTCATAACAATAGAGGTGAACAACAAGCGTCAATTATTGGTGATGAATAAAATGACCAGGTGACGTTAATCATATTTTATTTGTTGCAGGTGAAAAGTCAACAACGGCATTAAACGACGCAAATTCATGTAGCATAAGGGTGGTATATGAAGAAACACCAAAAACTCGTGTAAAATTACCATCTGACATAACGTCCGCCAAGTAAGTTACCTTTTTAATAACCGTCTCCTGTATTTAATTTATTATATTTATTATCATTATTATCTCTTTATTTATCATTCAACTTAGGCTAGGTTTTACAATAATTATACATATGAAAAGTAAAATATAAAACTATTCACAGGTACGGTCAAGGACTTTAATTGTTGAGCCATTTAGGTGTCAACTAATTTTGGTTTTCTAATATGAAGGTAATGAAGTGTCCACTATAAAGTGAGCTCTAAATGGCTCAACAATTAAAGTCTGTTATTGTACAATACTCATAAAAACCTATCCTAAGCTACCGGTGCACAGTGGTCAGGGCGACAACACAGAGAGGAACCTCCAGACTATCCGCGCATTGTCCGTTTAACATTTCCTACAGACTAGTATATTTTGTTCTTTGTTATGCATTGAATATATTATATTGTCTACTTCCTTATATTTAACCATATCATAAACAATAAAATTAACCGACCAAAACTAAAAGTATAGTAAAGTAAAGTTGAAAAATGAAGTCATAATTTGAAAAAAATACATTCCCGCTTTAGGTACGGACCGTTTCCACATTTAAAAAAGAAAAGTCTGTGAGATTATAGCTTTGTAAGTTTATAAGTTTGTATGTAATGGGTTACATTTAATTATATTATGATTATTATGAATCTAGATAGTGGTTCTTAACCACAAATATTGAGTGCCCTTTACAGGGTGTCATGTACACCACCACTCTATGTGCACCACTCTATATATTTGTAACACCTCAATGTACTATGAACATGACTGCAATATAATAAAGAATAATCTCCGGAACCGCATAAACGATTTCAAAAATTCTTTCACCTGCGCGTAGAACAGTGGCGGAGCGCCCGTACAAGTCGATTCCCACCGGCTTGCCTAAAATTCCTTGCTATGTAAACCAATAGTTGTCCAGTGAAAATTCTCACACGCCGCGACTGGTGAAGAATGAACTTTCTGGATGGTTATAGGCTATATTATATACCGCGGGCGAAGCCGCCCGGGCAGATAGTTGATTAATAAAGTTTCATATCAAAAGGCTATCCAGTTTGCCCGATGGAAAAACATTATTCACTACAGATGTAGTGGTCACTCAATAACTTAAGCATAATTTCAGGTGTCACCGAAACGATAATGAAAAACGATACTTATTCGTATCATCATCATCAATGGCCTTTGAGTCTATTACAGACTATACAAGCGGTGTCATGGAGGAAGACAACGTATCAAACATTTACAAATTCAACTCTCAACAAAGCAAAATTAAAATAGACAACCCAGTCGATGGCGAGTGGAGTTGCCATTTAACTACTCAAAATAGTCGAGGAAAATACGTCCGCTGCATGGTCCACCTGGAATATCGTGGTAAGTTTCCGCTACCTTTTTGTTTATTGCTCACATAAAAAAAAACTACTACGAATTCGCCATACTGCCGAGCAGTTTGTTGGCGGATGGGTTTAAAAACGCTCATTCTATTTTTCCTACATCAGTTTTGTCTAACACGAAGTTTTTAATCGATATTGAGTACTAAAGGTACAAGGGAAACATTGAACGTGACATAACCGACAATCCGACAACGTTCTGGAAATACGTAAAAAGCAAACGCAAGACTTGAAACGACACGACGACTACATGTACTTTGATAAAACAGTTACGGGACAAGATACCGCGAATGCGTTTGCAGCTTATTTTTGCTCTGTGATTCATAGTCAGGTACCGCACATTTAGACGCTGAAGAAGCAGCACGGGACAGTGCAGCGCAGCAAGGAGTGGACGCGTGCCAGACTCGGCGGGGGTGGCCGTGGACGCCGTCAGTGCCGCTGACCTGTGGCGTGCCGCCAAGCGACTCAAGTCGCGCTCTTCGGCTGGTTCGGATGGCATACCCCCATTTTTTGCAAACGATTGTAAATCTGTCCTGGAATCACTACTTCTCTATATATACAATTTTTAACTGGAACTCTGGAAGTTATCAAGAGTAACCCCTGTACCAAAGAGCAGCGAAGGGTCAGACAGGCAATCGGCCTATTGCAGTACTGTCGGTGTTTGGCAAATTATTCGAATCCATCGTGGACCATCTTATCACTCAACAGATCACAGTTAAAATGGATGATGCTCAGCATGGTTTTCGTCGATGTCGGTCAACAACAACAAATCAGATAGCCTTGGTCGATTATATAACGGAAGCTTCGGATGCTCGAATGCAGGTGGATGCAGTTCACTTTGACTTTCGCAAAGCTTTCGATCTTGTATATAACGATATCCTCCTGCGCAAAGTCGCAGATATAGAATTTACATTTACACCTAGGCTCTTAAAAGCCGCCCGCACGGCTAAGTGTTTAATGTTATAAAACTATTCCACAGTGTTAGGGACGACAGTGACCGAATACGTTTACAGAATGACATAGTGAGAACAATCGACTGGACTAATACTTGTATGGGTATACATACACATTTCGACGCGTTAAATATGTAATTAGTAGAGTAGATAACTACGTAACTAACTAGGTACCACTTAAGTTAAAATATTTGGTGTTACACTGTAAGCTTTAGTGTGAATAAATAAAATATTCTTATCGTTAAATTATTCTTATTTATTTATTTCTGACGTTTCGACACGTTTTCGCCGGCCGTGTATGGTTGAGATTTTTTAATGGGGCCGATTTTTTATAATATACTGTCATTGGAATTGGAATCTTCTACCTTGCATGGGTTTGGGCACATTCGCAAAACGTCCCTCCACCAAAATTAAGTCCCATTCGCAAAACGACTTCTCTACTAATGGTCCCTTATGTAAAATACCCCATTCGCAAAACGTCCCTTCTGAGAAAGCCCCTTTCGCTGAAAGTCTCTACTGCATAACGCCCCTTTCACAAAGCGTCCCGTCTGCGAATTGACCCATTTGCAAAATGTCCCGCCTGGAAAAAGCTTGATTAAGTAGAGACTAGGAGTCTTCTCATGCGATAAGAGATGGCCAATAATAGAAATCATTTTGCGAAAGGGACGTTTTGCGAACGGGACCTTTTGCAGAAGGGTCGTTTTGCCTAAGGGACATTTATTAGGAAAGGGACATTTTGCGAAAGGGACAAAGGGACATTCTGCGAGTGGGACGTTATGCGCCCTAACCCTTGCATGGTAGAGTTGTTTTTTGAATTAACTACTTTGAAGGAATTCGGCCAACTCAAATAATCCCAGTCTAGGACATCATTTTAATATTGTATCGTGAACAAAGAGCGAAACTTGAAAGTGTTCTATCTAAATTGTAAGATGTCCATATTTTGTACCTACATTTGGATTGTGGTAGATTACAAATCAATTTTGACACCTGTCCTTTCAATATTTTCAATATATTTAAATCGGTAGTCACTCATAGGTTAAATACAAACTTTAGTGAATTATATGTATTTTAGCACTTTAATTTGTACATGATTGATTGTTCGGGCTAGCGACATTTTTATATTTATTTCTGCTTCTTCACTGCAGTGATAAATCTCACCTTTATGAAGGACCGATGAGCTCGAAACATTCGTCAATAAATATGCGAGTTTCAGTAGTTTCAACACCACATTGTAATCATTGTATAGTGATGAATGATGATATAGGTACCTACTTAGAATAGTTCAAATTTTATCTTAGGGAGAGAATTAGAATAATCACATGTTTCTTTTTCCAACAGATAAGAGAACCAATGTTCCAGCTTCCGAAGTAATTCTGAATTTAGAGGTAACCTATATATCTATTTGTTACCTTCTATATAGGGTGTATTGCTTGCCCCGTTTGTATAACACACCCTGTATACTTATAGTGTACATACATATATTTAACTCATAAAATAGATACATTACTTAGATTTCCTTCCTTCCTCGAGGACACCTCATGACTGACGTAACCATAAACTCCTGCCTTCTGCGAAGAGCACTGGGGTTTCACTTTCAAGTGCGTAACCTCTTCGATTGACTCGCCTTTACTATCGAAGTGGTCCACCAAAAGTATTGAATAGGTTTCGAGGTTTTTTTTTTATCAGTCAATATACTCGATTGCATGAAGTCAAAGTCACAAGTTGTTGAAGTTTTGTACAAAGAATTAAAAGGCGACTGTATGCAGCGCTAAAATATAATATCGATGCAGGTAACGCGAAGTGTCTGTCTCGCGACAGTCGCGCATTCGTAAAACGTGTGATTGTATCGCTGCAAAAAGTAGCCGTGTCAGATGTTAATGCAATATTGTAAGTGGTTGTGATGATGAACACGAAAAGTGGTCATAGAAATTCATAAATCCCATATGATAAACATCTTAGAATCTTCCCCCATGTCTGTCCAAAAAAAGTATCGTACAATAAGATCTTGTCTTAAATTGATTTTGACAGAAAACAAACCCGTCCGATGCTAGTGGCATGGCACAGGTAACAACTCAACGAATAATAGAAAAGACCCCTTCAACTACTCCTGATGCTACTAAAATGGCCCCGGTAACAACTCAACGAATAATAGAAAAGACCCCTTCAACTACTCCTGATGCTACTAAAATGGCCCCGGTAACAACTCAACGAATAATAGAAAAGACCCCTTCAACTACTCCTGATGCTACTAAAATGGCCCCGGTAACAACTCAACGAATAATAGAAAAAACCCCTTCAACTACTCCTGATGCTACTGACATGGCCCCGGTAACAACTCAACGAATAATAGAAGAGGATCCTTCAGCTACTGATGCTACTGACATGGCACCTGTAACAACTCAAAGGCCTTCAAATAGTTACGTGACTTTAGACTACAGTCCTGAACAACTGGCAGTAACCACCGAAGCTAACCAGGTTAATGATGCCCACACGTTTGCTCTGAGTAAGTTTAACTATAATACATACTTACTTCACGGAAAAAAATACACATTTGATTCGAGGTAAATATTCTTGAACCAAGAAGTTTTGTCTAGTTTCGAGAGAATCAACGTAATTTACGATGATATCTGTTTCACTTTAAAAAATAACGACGGTCGTTTTGATTTATTTCTTGATTCAAGTAATATTTTTCTTCTGTGTACGCTCGCTCGATTCTGTGTAGGAAAGATTATCTTGCCACAAGAGACTCTACCCTGGTATCCAATCTCACCAGTCTGATACAGAAGCGTTGCTCCGTTACGATTTGAGGATTCACGGAGTTGACAGTAAAATTTGCTAACACCCGATTTAGCCACACTGAAATAAGAAAAAAACTATGACGTATTTCCAAATCGTAATGTAATTATTATTTTATTGACCCTTCTTATTGTATTTACCTACATGCAGGTAGTGCGTTCATGTACTATCTCACAATGTATTTATGTTTATTTCTCTCTCGCCTATCACAATAATATATAAGAATGTAGTTTATAAATTACAATTATATAACGTTTCCGTGAGTCACAAACGGTGCTGGCTGAAAATCAGCGCTGTAGGTGTCTGACACCTCAGCATAATGCTGAGCCAGTCCCAGTATGTATATGTAGTCTTTGAGCTAGTGTCCGGTTCACTGCCGTAGAGACACACTTGTTTCATGTTTTATGTGTTTTTTTTTGTTTATGTGTATATGTTTAATATGTGTTTCCAGTGTGTTAGTGAATAATTGTATCTTTCTTTCTTTCAGATCCATGGGAGTGGATGATTATCGGTGCCGTGGCAACTGGACTAATGTTCATTTGTATCATCAATGTCATCGTATTGATTTATTGCGTCAAGCAACGACAAAGAAAAGGTTTTTTTTTTGCTGTACTTTTATAATTTCAGCAATCACGACTAAAGCCAATAACAGGCTGGCGAGGCCCTCGGTGCCGGTCTGTAGTGATGTGTCAGATGTCGCTGTTCAGAAAGCATTTTTTTAAAGATAAAGTGGATATACGGCAAATATGATATGGCGGCTTTGTCACAGGATTTGCGATAGCTCACGCAGTTATCAAGACATTGTCAAATACCACTCCAGAGAAGGATGGAAATCTAGAGGGTCTGACTAGTCAATAAAATGAGTTCGTTCTCTATTTTATCGTTTTCTCGTTGCTTAGTTTGGGACTAAATCAATTGGTGTGAATTGTCCCACGATATTTATTTATTTATTTATATAGAAAGCTTCCGTGAGTCTTAGACATATTAAAATATTATTATGTGAGTAGTAACCCTTTTCATAATATTTTAATACGTAGAGAAAGTATTTTCTGATCCTCTAGATTTCCAACTTTCTCTGTCTCGATCTAATTTCAATTTACTGATTTTAGTGGAAGAATTAAAAAATGCGGAAATTAATGATCGCTTGGCCAATCGTCCACCTATGAGGCTTCCATCAGATATAGTATATGACTGTAAGTATTACTTTGTATTAAATTTTAAAGCCATTCCTTTTCGTCCAAGAACAAGCAAAGCACTCATGATTCTCATCAAAATACCTCAATTAAAAGGTTTAACCGGTATCTATGTATGTACTGTACTCTGTGTATTTTTTCGGTTCCTTCCGAATTCAGAACTCCTCAAATATTATCGGCCCACACAAAGCGATTGGTGTGTTTTCTGTAATAAACTAACCAAAGCATTTACCCTCGGTAAGCAGTTCACGTGGAAAGGTAGAAAGGAAATTTATGTGGTTTGGCGAAGTACTGAATTGAAGTTGGTTTCTTTATAAAGAAAATTATTTTACAGATGTGTATAGTCACAAAATTATGAACCGGAACAACGGCAGCAACACACGTAAACCATGAAGACACCCACTGGTCCGAAAATGTTATACCAAAAAAAACCCGATCCTCACCTAAGCATGTAAAAGAGAGAAAGCGCAGTTCATAAAATCGCAATGTTGCGGTTCTTAAAAACGTTCGCAAAAGGCGTCATAAATATAATCACGACGTTATTTCCACGGGGGGTAAACGGCGATAAAGCTATCAGGGCCGGGATCGGCCGCTCATTTACTTACGGCGGCCCAAGGATCGATTACCCCAATTTTGAGGCGCACCTTAGGATTTCGCACACGAAATGGCAATCGGCAGTCGCAAAACAAGGACTTTGTAAAATATTATCAGCCGACAAAGCTACAAATAAACGGCCAAACAATATTAGCGGATTAAGCCTGTAAATTATATATACCTAATTTATAAATATTTATATTATGGCAAACGTCCTATAGGACTATAGTCCACGACGTTGCACTGGTGTATGATATGGGCACTTTATGTCAAAGCAATATGGGTTATATTGGAACTAGGAGGATTTTTCTTCATTCGCAATAAGCCATGACGCTTTGACATAAAGTGCCCATGCCATCATCATCGTCATAATATCAGCCGAAAGACATCCACTGCTGGACAAAGGCGTCCCCCAAAGAGTGCCAAAGTGATCGATCCTGCGCCACCGGCATCCAGCGGACTCCCACGACCTTTATACGCTAGTGCAACCACAAAATCCGAGTGTTTGCATATTTTTGACGTCTTTGATTGACATAACTTATATCTTAATATTGTTTTATTTGCTTCGATCATAACATAAATATTTGTAGGTACAACTCTGTTCTTCATGTACGTTCTAATTGGCATTGTCGAATTGATGTATTGTCCGTACATTCGAATGCAAAAATATGTATTGATTTAATCCTCTCGTAAATATGTACCGAAACTTTAAGACGCCAACATAAGAGCCATGGGACATATTTTTGAGTAAGTTGTACGCACCCATATTATTGCACTTCACTGGACATTATGTATCTTATTATAATAAAATGCTAACCTAACCATTGGGTCCTTTTATAGCTATCCGTCGAAATCCTTATAAGGTTCCTGTATGGTCCCTCTGTCAGGCCGGCCTCACACACACACCGAAGCCGAACAGTATTCAGTCACTGAAACATAATCTGAAACACACACTCAATAAAATGGTACACTTTGTGCATAATTACTAAGGGTGTACCTTTATTTTGCTCTTGAGTGGACCAGATACTAAATTCATGCATTCGATTGTGTGAGCCCAGCCTAAGTCACGAGTTTTACTCTTTTCTATTACCTTACCGACATGTATAGTGTGTAGCCACCCTAAATCGGGAATCGCTCGTTTGCGGGCGCCCTAGAGGATCGTCCATCTAATGCCGATAACCTGATTGAACCTAATGGCGGGGACTGCGTTTTTTAAACATGCCTCACGGAACCATATTCCAGGTACGATTATTGTGGCCATATTACTCGCATGTTCCAGGTAGAAAGAAAAAAAAATTACAAGTAAGTTATAGGTAAGAAGGCAAGCTCTATATTCTAAAGTTCTTATGTGTAAAAAAAAAATCGTTTACGGAGACTTTTATTTCAAATTGCATGATAAATATTACACAAAATACAATGCATCATAACGTTAATATAATGGGGCATTACTCATCTAGTGCGGTAAAACAAATAATGTCTCAGGTCGCAGCATTTGACGCCCGAGCAAGGAAATTTAGGACATCAACTGTAATTTTTGAAAGCGAAAGTTTATATTCTCTAAAAATCGTTTTTAAAGTTACCCTGCTGGACAAAGCGTTAAAGTTTCCACTTACCTAACAGCACTTCACAGAAAACCAATAAAACCATCCGCCCATTTTTTGTTCCGAACAATGAGTTAACTCAAGTCAATACCTACCTACCCCAGCAGCTATATTACATGTTTCCCAAAATTGTTATGTCAACAAAATCTGGCCTCAATTTCAAGTAAACAACTTAGGGTCAACCCGGAATCTTTGTTTAATTAAATATTTCAAAGGGTCTGACTGCTAAATTACAAAAAGGTGAAGGAGTGTGGGTATACCTACAGGTGGTAGTGGTCACCATCGGATGTGGTCTATCGATTACATATACCTTTAATATATGTGGTATATTTTTACTGTAAGGTTCAAGTGATTTATGGACTACTAGCTTCTGCCCGCGACTTTGTCCGCGTGGAACTCGTTTATATCGTAGCTCCAAACAAACTTTCGCCCCCCATTTCGCCCCCTTAGGGGATGATTCCCGGGATAAAAAGTATTATATATGTTAATCCAGACTATACACTATATGTATACCAAAATTCATCTTAATCCGTTCAGCCGTTTTTCCGTGATTGAGTAACAAACATTTGGACATCTAAACATCCAAACTTTCGCATTTATAATATTAGGAGGATTACGCGTACCTATGTATAAATAGTGAGTTAATTTTACATTTCGGACCGGGCCAGTAAAAAAAAACAAAATGAATACCTTGTAGGTCCATAACACCCAAGGCTGCGTTTACACAAAATTACTACAACGCGCGACACTACTCGCACGTAAACGCGGCCTAAGGGCCATAACAGTTTCAATCAGTTTGCCATATTTTCCATGTCCATTATATTCTTCATATTACTTTCAAGTGGGATTGTTCAAAGGAATGTACAGATAGTAGTAGAGAAAATTAACTCTCGGACACAACATTCGAATGCTTTTCAAACTCCTTTGTTCACTGTAAGTCATAGTTTTGCGCTCAACAGTTCAATGTGTATCCAAAAGACACAGTGACAAGTCAACTATAAACGCCTCTGGCTCCCGCCGTTTTCAGTGCACCGGACTCGGGCACAAAGGCCGCGGACCTCATAATTAAAACACGCCGTTTGGCATCCATTGTCTGAATGAGATAGTGTTGGGAAATAGAGTAAGGTTTTATGGAATAAATTATTTAAAAGTAGCTCCACGACATCATGTCAACCGTTGATACCACTCGAGCGGGCAGTGATATCGCACGAATGTTCTTGGTGTTGATTATGTAAATTGTAAGATGTAAAGTTAGTACCCACTGGAACAACTAGGGTTTACCCTGGTTTTACTGACATCAATTCTATCAATTTTCATTTCATATAATTATTTTTTTTCAGAAAACAAAACTTTTCAGGATTGACAAACCTTACCTAACCTAAAATTACCTTTTAGCTACAAGTTACAAGTACCTAAAAAATTACCGTTTTCTGAGAGAAAAAAATCAATGAAGTTAAAATTCGTCGAAACAATGCATTCGGTGCACCGCTACACGGCAAAATAAGGGACTCCGGTACATTTAGTATTAGTCCAGAACATTCAATGAAATTGTAAAATAAATTTCTGTCAAAAATTTCATTTTTGGTACAAGTTTTTATAATTTATTGAATCAGGCGTTACTTTGCGGAAATTCATGATAATATTACGAGAACAATATTCCTTTGCTATTCCGCTAAAAAACGTGCAGGTCGATCAGCGGAGATCAAATGCAACTATTTACGTATAAACATGCAAATAATTACAGCAAACCACCACCAATAATGAAAAAACCTCGACACGTGTTTCGCCTCTCTACGAGGCATCATCAGGAGATGCTGGCAGGAGATGTTGCTTGCGCCACGTCCACTGAGCAAATGAGCCGTCTAGAACCGTCAGCCCTATTTATAGTCCGACCCCCCATACTACCATGCATGCGTGAATGAGACGGAAAAATACGTAACAGCGGTGATGACGCAACATTCAACTGTTCGTTAATAATCACGCCTCTATTGTTGTACCTAATTATTTCTAATTGTTCTAGAACACTTAAACGCAGTCCTTTTCCGCAAACATGCAAGATGTTGAAAGAATGATTGTCAGACAACGCATGGTTTTCCTCCAATAAATGTTTTGCGAAATTAGACTTGTCCGGGTGATTATGCCGATACGAAGCAATATGTTCTTTATACCTCGTGTGAAAACTACGGCCTGTTTGTCCCACATAAACTTTATTGCACTCGTCACAGGCAAGCTTGTAGACTCCAGACTTTTTGGCGCTTTCCACTTTCTCCTTACTATTGCACAGTCTGAAGCGCAAGGTGTGGTGGTGTGTGGCGCACGTGTCGAGGTTTTTTCATTATTGGTGGTGGTTTGCTGTAATTATTTGCATGTTTATACGTAAATAGTTGCATTTGATCTCCGCTGGTCGACCTGCACGTTTTTTAGCGGAATAGCAAAGGAATATTGTTCTCGTAATATTACAAGTTTTTATATCCAACCGTACTTTTCTGTATACCGTCATCAACTATTCATGGAGATGATTCTAACGAGCCCAAACTCAACGGGGTTACGTCAGTTAAGTTATTCCTATGGCCACCTACCGTCCCCGTCATCAGATCAGCTCGATGGTACCATAATATTGAATTGTCATCAAAACTAGCTATACTTACATACAACATTTCAGCTCAATCGGTCGGCAGCAGGTTAACGGGTTCAAAATTCAGCTCCAGGATTTGCTCCACAGTAACAAACTAACAAACAAACGAACAGGTCATGTTCAATAAAATTAAGTACTTAATAAAATCTTGTAAAAAGCACACCGACCGTATGTCAGTGCAGCTTTGCTGCGTTGCTATTCCGAGTAGATCCAATCACAAAAGCAGCACTTATGTGCCAAATTGAATTTTAAGCAATATTTTGCTCGTGTTATTTGAAAGCCAATTCCACTTAGATGTCCCACCCTAACACTTTAATCTCATCGAACTACTGTATTTAAATTCTCCGTCAAATCACTGTTATCCGATGATGACGGGAGGGAAATGTTTGTACAAGGTATCTTGGCGATCCAAGATACCTTGTACAAACATTTCCCTCCCGTCTCTACGCTCCATTTTCAATATCCTCGCTATTGCTGTAAATAAAGTCGAAAACTTAATATTCATTTATGTCAAAGTTTACCCCCAGGTCAGATAAGATTACGACAGAATTAGGTCGTGGGGCTTAGGGCCCGGTTACACTGGTATGAAGCAAGGACTAAAAGTTATTTGAAAACGTACCTGAACTAAAACAATATGAGCATAATGGTTATATTTACTTTTATACAGCTGGACAAAACATTCATTATGTTCTAAAAAGTATAGACAGCTCCAAGGGAACACACAAAAATTCCGAAGAGACACTTGTCCGAAAGCATCATTATTCGTGAATTAACTTACATAACATGGATAAGCATTAAACATATATACACAAATAAATTAAAAATACTTTATTTCATATTAATGTAATTAGTAATACACAGTCAAATAAGCAGAATTGTTTTTCAGGGGGCACCTACCCCCCTCTGCACTCCTTAGCTGAAATAAAATCTTAAAATGTAAAGATTATAGTTAAGAACAGCTGTACACAATAATGAATAATAGACAGTTTTTTTTTCAAAATTCCGAATGCCATTTACTGTTAAACGAAAATTTGGACGCTGTGATTTAATAAAATGCATAAATAGGTTAGGATTAGGATACTTTATATCCTAAAAGTTTAAAAAATCTTTCAGTGGATCATGGTTTTCGGAATTGTGAAATTAGGAAAAAATGTAGGTACTTTCGGAATTATGTAGCTCTAAACGTGTCTTCGTTTCTAACCCGCTTGAATAGATCGTGACACCGACTCTATTTAATGTTAATGAAATAGAGTGAGGTGGATCTTTTATTGAGCATGTTATCAGCGTACTGTAGCTTTGATTGTATGTACCTTGAAATTACAGGATGTCTCATAAATGGAGGTGATCCGATTAACCTTTTCCCCGCCACGATACAAGCAAAAAGTTATTTCCCCACACGCCAAGACGTCAAATGCGAAATTAAACCTTATGCCAACGCACGTCAGTAGCTACGAGTATTTGACTGAAGAAACTGACTTGATATCAAGTCGTGGCGTGTGGGGCACGAAATGTTCGGACTTCATATCAAGTCAACTGCGGCGAAAGGGTTAAGGCGTTAATTGACATCTCATTTTTTTGTGGTTTTGCCAAAACATTAATGCGTCTCCAAAAAAAATATTAAAACGACTCGCCACCATTTTTATTAGATCCTGTATAAGTGAGTGGCAAGCTTTCAAATGTCCCCTGATTCTGAAGTCTCAACACAGCGCATGGGGATGCGCTCAGGCGACCTAACCGCTAAAAGTGTGACATAGTTATTCTCTTCAGTATGACATAGTTATTCTCTTCAGTGTGACTGGACCTTTACGCGCCTCCGACTCCTGGATATCGGGCATCGCGCCAAATCGATTGCTAAGCGCGTCTACCAGGCGGCTATTGACACTAAAATCTAGATTAAACCATAAATTTCGATCTAGTTTCGTATCTGCTTCTGAGCTGACTTTTTCTATTATACTATAGGTAGGCATCAGTACGTCTTGTTCACACACACTTGGCTATCCGCTGGAGGAAGAGAGCGCAAGGACCAAGTCGTCATATTATATCATTTTGTATATCAAAACCTTATTCCAGAAAAAAACATGTGCCCTTAATTTATCGTTGCTCCAACTTTATTATGTACTAAGTAATAGATGTAATGTTTTCTGTTTAGAGTAGAGATAGGTATATGTATTGACAGTTTATTAACATGAAGTGTATTTATTGGCTACATCAATGCAAGTATTGATACAAAAAAAATTGTCACGAGTAGGATCAAAAGAGACATTGCTGCCAAGCAGAGCAGCAACTCGCTTTGTCTTTTGAGTTCAAATTAATCTTCAATATACAAATCATATAAAGCTTAGGTGTTTAAATATCAAAAGCATCAACTAGCTTACTACAACGTGACATGTAACAATTAATCTACTTACATTCGGAAAACTATTGCCTTGTTCAGAGAGGTAAAACGAATTGAAAATAGGTTAGGTAATAGAATATACATTAAAACACAATACCTGCGATCGCAAACCGCGCTTTTGGTCGATGTTTGTTTTACAATACGGAACCATTGCAATAACACAACACTAAATGTACCTGTTATCGAAAACAAGCATTCTCATAGCTACCATTACGACAATTCGATGTATCTGAATCTGAACTGTACGTGTTCCATGGACAGTTGATTTTTGAAAAATGGCAACAAGATCGATACGTCCTCGCGAAAGTGACTTGTGTATTTCTCAAACCAAATCAAACTCCAGCATTGTCGTCCAAAAGCCAAAAAGGTTTATGGCTATATAGACGTCATTCGCACTTAATGCATTTTGGTTTGAGATGAAATGGTTCGTTGTTTGTGTGGAGCGGAGCAATTAAACGTAAAATAAACAATCGACGTACGAACGTCTGAACGCCGCACTAAATGAAAGTTAAATACGGCGAGTAATTGTGTGTGTGTCTGTTTGTAATTGCACATACCTACATGTGAGAGCGTGTAATTTCACTATACTTCCGTAAACAGTGGTCCTAGTGTGTTGTACTCGTATGCCTAATTAAGACAACATATCTCACTAAGTATATCTATCGTACTTGTAACAATTGTTATTAACAATACATTTAATTTCAAGCGCAGCCGGGGTTACTTGAAGGGAGGTGCAGAGACAGACTTGTCCGTTTTTCTCACATAACAGCATTTTTTGTAACAGAAGTCAGCTTATCTGAGCTGACACTGAACTAGAAATCTCAAGTATTGAGTCTGTAATGGCCAATTAAAATTCAATATTTCAACATTGCGTACAAATCCGTTAAGCCCCACTCAGACGGGATTAGCGCTCCGGCTGCGCTACGTGTGGAGGTGCCTTTATGAAATATTAAATCAAAGGCACGAGTATCGACAATTTGCCATCGCTGTTTCTAAAGCGTGTATAGTAGGTATTGTGCTCGCAACACACATGGTACTAATTAAAAATCCATGTCAACAAAATCCGCCAACACGATAATGTTACCTATTTAATGGAAAATCAAAGTCAAAGTCAAAGTGATTTATTCTTCAATTTAGGCATGTAATAACATGCACCTATGGATGTCGATAAACTACCACCGGTTCGGAAAGTAAACCTCTGCCTCGAGAAGAACCGGCGTAAAAAACTCGGCGAAGCAATGGCTTAGGCAAAGCGAAAACACGAATTACGCCTTAGCAGAATTTTTCCGTTATGTGGCCAAAGTCGTCTGTAGACATTGGAATTAATACGTGAAATGGCTGAGACACCGGAAAGTGCCAAGAGTTAATGGTATCCTAAAAGTCAAAAAGAAAAAGACCATTCGTGACATTAAAAAAGAAAAACTAATAAAATAAATAAATAAATATTAGGGGACATTCTTACACAAATCGAACTAGGCCTATAGTAAGCTCAATAAGGCTTGTGTTATAGGTACTAGACGACGATATAACTGACTAATACATACACAAAAAATATATATACAAACTTCGATAGGAAAATATAAAAATAAAATAAAACATAGTATACACTTATGTGACATATGTCACGAATAGGTCTCGCCTCAGCATAATGCCGACTCAAGAGCCGACGCTGATCATCCTCGATAATCAGGGACAAAACTTTGCGCGAAAAGATGTATATCATTTATCTTATAAATATTTTAACGAATAACTTATACTACAAGGTAGGGTCACAGATATCGTTAATTTAAAATGAAACAATACAATAGAGAACTAAAATGGCTTATTTTTCCTTGTACTTGTACATGCATTATCATCGCAATCAGCACTCATGCTATAGGTTTCCCGCAATAAATGATGATCATAAACCCGCCCGCGGGATAATGGGTCGTGAAAATATTCATCGGACGAAGGTAACGAAGTGTATGGACGGTCACCCGACACGTGAAAAATTAAACTGTTTTTGGACTTTGAGTTTATAAACTGTACCTATTCATGACAAATTCTTTTTACAAGCTAAAGCTTGTAAAAAGAATTTGTCATGGATATAAATATTAACTTGACCTGTTCGTATGTAAATATGTAGTTAATAAGTAAGTTGTCCGTCAAAATGTGCAATCCATTTTTCAGTCATTTGCCGCTATCCGATTGAGCTGATATTTTGGGTTTAAGTATAGTTTAGATGACAATTCAATATTATGGTACCATCGAGCTGATCTGATGATGGAGACAGAAGGTGGCCATGGCAATTCAGTACTTAGCCGACGTAACCCCGTTGAGTTTGGGCTCGTTAGAATCGTCTCATGAGTAGTTAATGACGATATACAGAAAACTACAGTCGGCAATAAAAACATGTATGAAAAAGGATTTTTTTGACAGAAACTTATTTAGCATTATTTTCGATATGATGAATTTGAGTTGATGTCAGTTTTAAAGCTAAATATGTTTTTTTTATAGTACAGTCACGGACTTTAATCGTTGAGCCATTTAGAGCTCACCTTTTACTGGACATTCATAGCTTAACTATTAAAACCAAAATTAGTTGACACCTAAATGCTCAACGATTTAAGTTCGTGACTGTACCTACGAATGTCAAACAAGCATAAAACCTGGCTGCTGGTAAGCGGACACCATAGCTTATGGACGCTTGCGACTTCAGAGGGATCACAAGCACGTTGCTGACCCATTTTTATTTGGGGATTTGTTGTGTTGGCACCTAGAGACTATTATCTATTCTGTGCCTAGAGTGAAATGTAGTTTTCTCACTCTCAACCACAGAACACCCTGTGCTCTCAACACAGCTTAACTACAAGGAACAAGTTCTAGGACCTTACCCATCCACCAGGAACTTAGTTGTAAAAAAAAAAAACAGTGCCCAAGAGGGCATAGCTAAATATATTTCCAAATTACATTAAATTCGAACCAGTAGTTTCACAACTTTTTATGGTGGAAGAGTTTCGAGACTTGGCCTATTTTTTGCATGGAATGTTTTTATGGGTACCTAATACAGAGTAAGTATTGGTGTTATTTTAATACACTGCGGCCTTTTGAAAGATTTTCGTAATTTTCGTATTCACCTCTAAAATACAGGTAGATATACCAATATTACCAATAGACAAGACCCAGTAATTAAGTTACATAATTAGCCTGCAGCTCATTTAACTATATTCTTGTTTGACGTAGAATCCCGTCTGAGCAGGCATTAAGTCTACTTTCAAGTTAGTTGCAATGCTCTCTATTAAGTTCCCCAGTGTATATTCAAGAAACGCATAAAATTGGAATTAGATTTAACTGCCGCGCGCATTCATTACTCTCATAAGGCTTGGAGCTCGCCGGAGCGACCGGGCGCGACAAATTCAAACCGATTCCAAATCTTAACGTTTCTCGAAACTATTCCCTGGCTTGTGACGCCTGGGACATTCACTGAAGGGCTTTAGTGCTTGTCTGTACAGAAAAGGTCTTAAGTCACGTACTTTCTTAGTCCGATACGACGTTTTTGACACGGGAGCGTCGGTATTATGTATCGAGAGCTGTAAAACGCAGTGCTGCACTCTAATTTGTGGTTTACTCTACTGTACTAGACAGCTATTGCATTGGTACTTTAGTAACATCTTGAGTTAAAATTTGGCAAGCAAGAATGATTATGGTATTTTCTTGCTCACGTGACAATGGTGTCCCGAAGGGAGGCGTGCGTTACATGCCGATTCTTGTTGATGTTGAGGGTTGAAAGCCATACATTTCTGACGAGTATATTTTTATACTTCGAGGCTGAAATGGGTGGGTTTCCCCGAGTTGAACAATACTTTTCATTTCAAATACGAGGAAATGAAATGAAAGCCAAAAATGCTTAAACATTTTCTAAATCAGTCAGATCCTATAGAACCCATTGTTTATGTATCAAAGTCAAAGTGATTTATTCTTCAATTTAGGCATATTACATGCACCTATGAATGTCGATAAACTACCACCGGTTCGGAAAGTAAACCTCTGCCTCGAGAAGAACCGGCGCAAAAAACTCGGCGGTATGTAATATAACATTATTAAATGTATCTATATATACGAGTATTATCTATTAATAAATAATTTAACCCATTATAGTTATCAACAAGCTTCAAAAATCAACACAATTTTATGGCAGTGCTATTATTTAATTTTTTTATGACTTTATGACGCGGATCTCTAGCGGTTAAACTGAAGTACTAACGCTTAAAATTCAAAATCCTTTAAATAATTACTTTAGTCTACAAATAATTATTTTATGAACATACTTAATTGAAGAAAACTGCGCATCATAATTATTAACAAGTTTTAAAAATCAATAGAATTTTATGATACTGTGACTGTACAGGTTTCTGCCATTGCTTAATCTTTTTAAATTACTTTTTAGCCCTAGGAGCGATATGCGTCATTTTCAACCCGCTGTTTAGATAAACAACGACTTACTTTCAGGGCATGAGAGATGAAAAATAATTTTAATTCGCATTTCACGTTTAGAAATATCAATGTAAGTAGTTAGTTAGAATGTTCGAAGTATTTGTAGTTATAAATATAAAGCTAAAACTACTTTATTTCTCTTCATAATGCTATTTTGTAACGTACTTAACGCCTGTACCTCTAAACCTCTAGGGCAGTAATAAAGTACACAAATTAGCAACTATATTTAAGGTCTTCGTGTTTAATTTATAGCCGTAGAGCGCGGGCAGGGATTCTAAGATATTGCGGACGGCGTCATGCTACGCGAACCAGCCATTCATTTATATTCACGGGACAACATTGACCTTTGGAATTACGGGGATGTTTGTAACTTTTATTATTTGGAAATAAATTGCAGATATTTATGGAAATGTCGAATTTAGGTAACAGTATAATTTAACGCTGTTCCGTTTTTAGAAATGGCAATTCCTGTATTGATTTATGTGGAGTGATTACACAATAATTTCGCGTAGTGCTACTTTTTATTAACCGACTTCAAAAAATGGAGGAGGATCTCAATTCGGTTGTAGTTTATTTTGTGTTTGTTTCTTCAGAACCCTTTTTTTATTTGAAAGTATGCTTCCAGGTTGGTCCCATATTGTTATAAATACTCCAGTTGAATGATGGGAA
This sequence comes from Epinotia nisella, assembly GCA_932294315.1. Taxonomy (NCBI): domain Eukaryota; kingdom Metazoa; phylum Arthropoda; class Insecta; order Lepidoptera; family Tortricidae; genus Epinotia; species Epinotia nisella. Next base: position 5,351,842 of record OW028687.1, read on the forward strand.
CCATTAGGAATTGAGGGAACTCCTCAATTATTATCGGCCAATTTTGTTTTTTGGTTTTTTTCTGTAATAATCAACGCATTTGCTCTCGGAAAGCAGTTCATGAGGTAAAGTGGAAAGGAAATGTGGAAATGCTCATATAGCATGGCGGAGTATTGAATTGAACTCGGTTAAAAAGCTTTGTTTTTAAAGTAAATTACATATCAGTTTTCCAAAATTAGAACCTAAAAATAAAGCAACAATATACAACGCGCAAGTTAATTATACGGGTTCAGATATATTTATTTAGATATATCATGATAAATTGGTAAATCTTCCAGACGGTCCCAACAGTCTATTTATGCCTTTTCTACGTAGCTGATTCTCTATTAAAAACGAATGACGTCACGACGATCGCAGACAGGTCATCAAACCACAAAAATTCAGTCGCCAAATTCCATGAAAATTTCACGCTGTCAATCATAGGTCCCGCCGCAAAACTGGAATTTTATCACCAAATGCAATTTCCATCGACATAAATCACATTGGTGGAACGTGGCTATTCCCCGTGCTAGGACAAAATTCGTAAATTTACAGTGGCTAATAGGCACTTTCAGGTATCCTCGTGTACATACATAAACTTTCTTTAGCAAGCATCTGTACACAAAAGTGAAACGATATTTACTGCCATAGATATAAAGATATTTGCTAAAATAAAAATGCCGATGGGGAAACGCTTGAGATGTGGGAGAAAAAATACAATAAAATGAATATATTAAAAACAACAACATTTACGAAGAGCCTCCTTGGCTTCACTCTGGACTCTAACCTTAACTGGAAGTGTCATGCAGTCTTTGCTTTGCGTCCTCTGATATCTGACCACCAAGGACGCTGCAAAACATTCGAAACGTCGTCGATTCAAATAAACATATAATTATACGATCGAACTTTATAGACCGTAGGTACTTTCGCCAAAAAACTACCGTACTCCTTAAATACTTTCCCCGAAGACATCTGACATGAACCAATCTGCCATCTGCCAACAAACTGTCCTGCAGTTTGGCAGAAGAAAATAATGTAAAGCAAGGGTTGTTTAATTGAAATTTTTTTTTTCATTTCATTTTTCATTTTCATAAATGTAAATTTAAAAAAAAAAACAGGATAATTGCGAGTTCAACTCAGAGATGGGCTAAAGTTAACTTGAATAAGAATTGTTATTCTTATTCAAATCGAAGTGAATAAGAATCAGACCATCGTCACCAAGTGTAATGTATAGAACTCGTCAAAACAAAACAAAATAGACCAAACTCGAGGGGTATACAAGAAGCCATTGAAGAGTTCCTCTATCCACCTCCTGACTCCATCATCAGACCATCGTCATCAAGTGTATTGAATAGGACTCGTCAAAACAAACATAATGAACCCAAACTTATCTTAATTCTTTACATATAAAATAATAGTGTGAAAATCAACTTACAAAATTTTACCATAAAATTATTCTTATTCAATCATCATCATAATCATCATTATAATCATCATCAAAATCATCATCATAATCATCATTATAATCATCATCTTAATCATCATCATAATCATCATTATAATCATCATCATAATCATAATCCATTATAATAATCATAATCATCATCATACTCATCATCATAATCAATGATACGATACGATGAAACGTACACTAAGTATGATAGAGACTCGTACCTGCAGGCAAACTGTTTAAACAGTTGAAATGACTAAGACTAAGTTTTTAACAGTACACATGGTGTTACTTTCCCGCACTAGTGCGAAAATGAGCACTTTCCGTGCATATGTTGAAACTTTAAAGAGCCATATGTACTGTAAAACGTTGTACGTTACACGTGCGAATAGGTAATTCGCATCTCGTGTCGATTTAAAACAGTCCCTTCGGTCGTGTTTTAATTTATCGCCACTCGTTGCGAATTTCCTATTTTCTGCACTTGTATCGTAAATAACTATTACATCATTAATAAATAAATTCAGTTCAGTAAAATAAAACAAAGTGTGAAAATACAGTAAGATACGACTCCTATCCGAAAATAAGCGTAACAACGTCCTGAACAAGGATGAAATAGCAACCTATGTAGACGTTTTCACGTAAGTTTCAATTTCGCTTTAGTCTTACGTCAATCGTATCGACATCATTCCATCTGCATTTTAGAAGACAAACATTCATTACAGAGATTGGTTTTTTGTTCGGCTCATTGTCCCTGGACTGCTGAGTAATTTATGCAAAAAAACTCTCGACATACAAAAATTCAAGTAAGGTCTCTTTTTTAATTAAAAATATGGTAAGTGTGAGTTGAGTTTCAGACGGGGGTCCTGTGATAATTAAAATAGGTATTTTAATCAAATTGGAGAAATGTTACAAAAAGGCCAGGTCAAAAGTACCCTAAACCGACGAACATGTATGAGAAATGTTATGAAGGTGAGTGAAGCGAAAGTGGTTTGTCAGGATCGTAGCAAATGGAGATCCGTGATCTCTGCCTACCCCTCTGGGAAAGAGGCGTGATTATATGTATATGTATGTAATATGTATATGTATTTAATCAATTAATAGAATAGAAAACATTTATTCGTGTGACTCACAAAATGGCAAACGAAAAACAAAAGAAACATGTCACGAAAAGGTCCACATACATACAGGTACTCGTAGCTGGCGATAATCCGATAACCAGCCCTGATCTTTTATTAAAACCATCTCAATGGAATAAATGTCTGTCGTAATTTTCAGTTTTTACGGCACTTACGTCCTTTTCTTTGAGGAAGGCAGTTTTTCAGCAATATCTCGAAAACCTCTGAACCGATCTTGTTCAGAACAATTTTCGGTGAATGAAATTAATAAGCCCTATGTCCATGAATTTTTCCATATTTTTAAAATACACCGTTCAAAAATTAGAGGGGGGGGGACAGAATTTTAGTGACTTTCGGGGCGATTATCTCCGACCCTATTCACATAGTCAAAAAAAATGCTAAGAAACCTTATATTTATTTTGAAAGGCCTATCGATTGATGTGGTGCCACACGGGGGGTCACAATGAAAAAACATTTTTTGACTTTTAGTTTTATGTATGGAGTGCACCCCTAAAAAAAATTTTTTTGTCATTTTGATTACAAAACTATGTAGCGGCTAACAAAATACACCTATCCTCAAAATTTTATTCAAATACACCTTATAGTTTTCGAGTAAAATGCCTGTGACATACGGACAGACGGACAGACGGACAGACGGACAGACGGACAGACGGACATGACGAAACTATAAGGGTTCCGTTTTTGCCATTTTGGCTACGGAACCCTAAAAAGTAGCTTGAACAGAAAAGTAGCATTTTGATCGCTCTCGTCGTGGAACAAAACTTACTTTTCCGAATGAAAGGTGTGAAAAGTAAATTAAACTCGATTAAGTCCCGTTTAGTAACAATAATGTGTTACAGTCTAAGAATCTTTCGAGAAAAGCGACCATTGAATTTTGTAGATTCGCTGCGGATCTCCAAAGCTAGGGACTTCCACTCTTCCACACAGCTCAGTAGTAGCCAAGTCTTGTAACGCCTTTGTATTTTTAATCTCTACTCGGAGCTCTGATTAATTTTTCTACAGTTTTATGCTTCAATAAAACAAGTTCTTGGTTTCTGCTAGTTTTCTTATTTTATGAAACGACGTTTATGGACTAATGAGAATTTAAAGTTATAAGCCATCGTTCATATAACTTTAATTTCTCATGGAGCTATTTTCACGTACACAGCTTAATAAATTAAACTAACAACCAAAAACAATGTCAAACGAATTACTTTTAATTCGTTTGACATTGTTTTTGGTTGTTAGTTTTTCTTGTTGTTATTCTGTCCCGGTATACCAATAGAGAACAGTGATCATGCTAAGGAGATGCGCCACCATGGTTTACCAATATAGCAAAAATACGTGTTTAGTGGATCTAAACCCAATAAAATCATAGTTTTAAAGAGTGACCCAGGAGACGCAACTATGGCAACGAGCAACAAAAAATAGTTTATTGGCCCAAAAACATCATAAATAAATAAAAAATAAATAAATATTAGAGGACAATCTTACACAAATCGAACTAGCCCTATAGTAAGCTCAATAAGGCTTGTGTTATAGGTACCTACTTGACGGCATTATGTATTATAGATATTAATATCTAAATACATAGAAAACATCCAAGACTCAGAAACAAACATTCATGCTCATCACACAAATACCTTGCCCTTACCGGGATTCGAACCCAGGACCTTCTGCTTCGTTGGCAGCGTCACTAGCCACTAGGCTAAACGGTCGTCAATAACTAACTATTTAACTTAATAGTTTATTGAACAAAATTCCGATGTTATATTTGTCGCCTGTCGCCTGGATTCTTTTCCAAGCGTGGCAAATATAAAACCTACTCAATTCAACACTTTTAATAGAATACACCCCCAGATGTGACTGTCAACCATCCGCTGAAATATACGTAGCTCCAAAATAGCCTCCAGAGCCTATTAAGATAGCGGTAGATACCAAACCAACATTTAAATCCATTCCACCAACCGCTCCCGAATAATCTTCGCCATTTGAAAAACAATTGTCTGAAGGATTTATCGTCAATGAGAAGAAAAACAAAAATAAAGACCGGGACGTATCTTAACGGCACTTGAACTGATTCAAAAACGACTCAAGTCAGTAAGAAAACTACAGTATCTTGGCTGTTTTGCGTACAGAAAGACTATCGCCGGCAGTAAAGTATACATTCGTTCACGGGCCACTTTACGAATCAACTTAAAAACTGGTAAACTTGCATTGAATAGGCACTTTTGTTCAAACTATTGGACGAAAAATAAAGAGTGAAATAAAAAACCGGCCAAGTGCGAGTCGGACTCGCGCACCGAGGGTTCCGTGCAAACCTGTAGGTATATAAGTAAAAAATACCTCTAAGCGTTCATGAGGAAAGGGGTAGTAACTTTAAAATTATTAAAAATATTTTTATTATATGATGTAACTAAAAAGTTACGGTTTTCGCAATATTTCCTTTATCTGTGCTATAAGACGTTGCTTCGCACCAAATTTCAAGAGTCTGAGTTCACGGGAAGTACCCTGTATTCCCTTGCGAGTTTCGAAAATTTGCGGAAATTTGCGGCATAAACGGCTGCATCTTTTGATTGCGTCGGCTTAGAAGTTTGATTTTTTCACAGCTCCGAGGGACAGTAGACCTGAGTATTTGATATAAATTTTAGTTTGATACCTCCACGAGTTCCTGAGAAAAAGGGTCTTGACAGACGGACGGACGGACAACAAAGTGATGCTATAACAGTTCCGTTTTTTCCTTTCGAGGTGCGGAACCCTAAAAAGAAAAGAAAGAAAGATACATTTATTCACAAACACACAGGACTCGCATATGAGTACTAGTTTGTACACTTTTTACATCTAGGGTTCGAATCCCGGCTCGTACCAATGAGTTTTTCGGAACTTATGTACGAAATATTTGCCGTTAGCTTTTCGATGAAGGAAAACATCGTGAGGAAACCGGTCTAATCCTTTCACGCAAAATAGGCACGTTGGATGTCGATTTGCGGAAAATGCTTAAAACTAACTAACTAACTAACTACATCTAGCGTAATCTACTCGTCTAATATCCCAGTAATATTGGTCAATTGGTGTTAGTGCATAATTAGAATCTCTACGCTAACGTACATGATTATAATTTTCCTCTTTACGTTTTGTCATCACGTTATCCATATACCTATACAGTATGTAGATTTAGAACATATTCTTGTTAGGAGTGAAGAGCCAAAATTAGATACGAAGGAAATAGATATTGCTTTTTTAAATTTTATTGCGCACTAGGATATTTATCACATGATTATTATTATTATATTTATTTACATAAATGAGCGAAAACGCAACAGGTCTGGTCAATTTTGACTTTCACGATTCAAACATATTGCATCCATGACTTAAATACCTTATCATAAAAATACCTTAATCATCATCTTGTATTTACTTTAGAAAATAAATGAATACCTTATAATTTAAGGCAAACTGATCTCACGCAATGTATGCTATGCATGCATTCTGTATGAAAGTACATTCAACACAACCACTTTTTGTTATCACGTTCACATTATATGGTTTCCAAACCTTACACGAAAGCTCAGCCCGCCACGAACTTGACACAAACACTTGTGCCTGTCAGTGTACCGCGTATATAACGGCGTATCCATAGGGTTAACCCCCCTAATGCCGGCATAAATAATCGTGTCCAGATCGTATCGGGCGAAAATACGACGTCGCACTGAAAATAGTTCCCCCTTACACTCGCCCTCAAGAGCGAATGTTAATTAGAAGGCTACATTGAAATAGAAAAAAATCTGCCTTCAAGAGTATTTCGCTTTTATTATCTCTAGCAAGTTTCATGAATTTAGATGTTGTAGAGCAGCGGTCGGCAACCATTTAGCAACCAAGGGCCATATAATACTATAGCACTTCTTGTAATTTGTGACTTTATCAGGTAATTTCAAAATCCTGAATTCAACGATCTTTACATACAAAATAGTCAGGGAGGCTCGCGGGCCGCCGGTTGCCGACCGCTGTTGTAGAGCATAGAAGTCGAATAAGTGATATTTTTAAATCATCCACGGGCAAAAGAAGTTACTTACGTCTCATTTAAATGTCTCTTCAAAAGGGTCCACTGCTGGTCATAGAGCTCCCATAGAAACCGTTACAACGACCTGCCATGTGCTTATCTAAACTCAATCCTATAACAAATTTAAATCATAAAAAAGAAAACGGAGACTAGTTTTTAAAAACATTTCTGCCAAGAATGTCAGCGAAAATGATGGTATTTGAGTTCTATGACAAACAAATACGATCCAGACCATGTCAATCATAATAACATGTAAGAAATGTCATTATTAATGACCGTGCAGTGATTGGAGTGCAGGAATCGACGGTAAAGAACCAAGAAATGTCGGTAATATTAACGTCATTATTACCGATAGAGCGAGACCAGATTGGAAATGGAGGAGTTCATAGTCTTATTAGTCCACGGCTGAAAGTTTACGATGGTGGTACTGGTTATGCAATATATGAGCCAGCCGCGTTACGAGTCGATGCTAATATCAAAGCCGCGGTCTAACGTCGTAGAACGCCACTTTACGCCTCCCATAAAAAACTCGACGGCGGGCGATAAAATGGAAATTTAATTGAAAGTGCAGTGAAGGAAATTACACTTTTTGTGGCCTCCTTAAAGGCCGCTCAGTGGACTGTTGACACAGCCCAAGCCGAGGGAATAGCAAATTAAGAAGCGCTCTGAAAGGGACTTTAAAAATACTTTCTGAATGTAGAGGAACTTTTGTAGCTCCTCTTTCAGTTTGAGGATCTTTAATTAAATATTATTACAGTCGCATCTAAAAGGAGTGAGGTGCCCAGAAGTTTAAATGTTGTTAAGCACTTAATGCAAGTTAATTGCAGTACACAACTGTGTGGAATTAACTTAACAAATTAGTTATCCTCTAGCTGCCCGGAACGCAAAAATGAACAGTGAAATTTGAGTTACATTTAAATGGAATATATTTGAATTTTCAGCAACTGACAAGGCCTTTGAATGGCTGAGTATAATACAAAATTTGAAAATGGCTCAAAAGCGGGATCGTAATTATTAATACGATCACGGTCAGGCACATTGCATACCAGATCAAAGGAAACAAAGGATGACTCGAATGCCAACATGTGTAACATATTGGTAGGATACTAATTAGATATTAATTTCTACATATTTACCGTAATCGTACATTTCCCAACACACCCTTTCCTTCGACATCCATCACAAGTTTCATGCAAGCTCGCAATATAAAACAACTCGTGTTCAACTTAATATTATGATGTCTCGTTACAAACAGAAATTAAATTAATTCAAGAATCCTAATAATTTTTAATGGTGTTGTTAAATAAGTATAAAAAATCACGAAATCACTATAAATTGCCGAGAATGTTTCCTGAATAATAAGAACGTTATTATGCCATAAACAGTCATATTTTGTGGGCTTTTTTATTACGAATACAGAGATGGCGTATACTGAGGGAGAGAAAATTGTACACTTAGATATTTCGGACTAAGCCATATTCCAATTTATTTTCTTGATGAGGTAAGCTACGCCGCTAAATTTGGAGCTATTTCGGAGGAGGCTACTTATAATTCCAATATGAAATTATAGAAACTGGGTTATTTGTCGACAATAAAAAAAAAACTATTTCTAACCGTTAGACCACTTAGACCAAAACTTTTCAGATTTCATTTTCGGCGTCGCGTCGTCACTTAGAAATCAGTTATCTTTCTTTTCTTCCTATTTTATCTGGGAAACTAGCAGTAAGGTCGAACACCGTCAGAAACAAACAAAAAATATTCAGAAGGAAATGCTGGAGCCAAAATGAACTTTATAATATTGCAAGCAATTACCGTGAAGCGAATCTTCAGTAAAACCAACAGCTGCATCGCGCGTCGCTACCGTGCAGTTCGAAAGTTACATACGAGTACATACATAATTACGAGTATGTGTAACAAAACCAACATCTTGGTATGTCTAGTTGAAAATTCAGGTATCTGACCTCTTATCAAAACGATTGGTAATTTTAAGACGGTTTTTAAAGTACCTAAGTGACGACCTGTTTGGCCTAGTGGGTAGTAACCCTGCCTACGAAGCTGACTGTCCTGGGTTCAAATCCCTGTAAGGGCAGATATTTGTGTGATGAGCATGAATATTTGTTTCTGAGTGTTTGGACATTTTCTATGTACTCGTATTTAAGTATTGGTATCATTGAATACGTCTACTAAACCTAACACAAGCCTTATTGAGCTTACTCAGGCTCCCTCGATTTGCACAGTGTATGATTGTCCCCTAATATTTTTTATTTAATCATTTTGCAACTCAGCTACATGAAGAACATATTAAAGACGTCATCATATCAGCCGAAAGACGTCCACTGCTGGACCCAGGCCTCCCCCAAAGAGTGCCAAAGTGACCGGTCCTGCGCCACCCGCATCCAGCGGATTCCTGCGACCTTTACCAGGTCATCAGTACACCCTTGTGGGAGGCCTGCCCATGCTGCGTCTTCCGGTACGTGGTCGCCACTCGAGAACCTTTCCGCCCCAACGGCCATCGGTTCTACGTGCAATAACGAGCAAATACCTACTTGAAGATAACAAAGGCGAATCCATATTGTAATATTACCTTTTCACGCTTAAACACTGAAGCAAATGTGATGAATCACATGTAGAAGTTAAGGCTACTACGGATGGACACAGGCTACTTTGTTTTATGGTGGTTTTATGCCATCCCCCCGTGGGGAAGGAAGGGCCATTGACACAGACCAAATCCCACTCGGGCGGAACCGCAGACCCTGCTAGTACTTAATAATTATTGAGTGTTTCTCTTTTTGTTCCGGTTCTCCATTGTTTTTTTACGAGAAAACCTTGCGGGGTGGAGCGCGGTGGACACTTTAAGAATACCAGGGCTAGATCCATTGTTTCTGTTAATTCCGCAGATGAAGAATATGAATGAGCAGCCGAACGGTTCATACATACACAACAGCCTAATCACCAGTCAGACGCAGCTTCCACACAAAAGAACCGGCAGTTCCGAATCACGGACGTGGCATACAATTTGATATATGTATTAGTAACGAACGTATGTAGAAAAGTCGTCCGTGTAAAATTAAAAAATAAACTGCAATTGAAAGGAGACTAACCTACAATGTAGATAATTGTAGACCTAAGTTGTAGATGTTTACATTGTTGCTTACATTGGTTCTTGACAATGTTGTCTGAATTAAAAAAAATACTTTTGACAATTCAAGTGTGTCGCGATTGACTTAAGAATTCCTAAACACAAAGATGATTTCAGAAATGGCAATAGACGCAATATCAAAGTAATATCAAAATTCTCAACCCATTCAACCGCCGCATCCAAATCGGCAACATATTTCCTAGAAAACAAAAGGAGCATTCAAGTGATCCGCGGAGTGAATTGAAATATCAACGCACAATGCTCAGATTTGCAGGCAACGGGTTGAAAGGAGGAAACGTATTAGAGCGAGTGCCGCTAAGTGCCTGCCAGACAATGGGATTAATGGCTATGGGAATTGAATTTAAATGTAGACGTGGTTGTAATGAGAGGGTAAGGGCGGGTTTATAGATTGGCAAAGCGTGCGGCGCGAGGCCGGTCTCCATAAGATGGTAAGGAAAAAACACACCACATAGTCACGGTAAATATATTATAGCTAAAGTGGTATCTGAACTAGCATCGCTTAAGACCTTTCCTACACCTGAGCTCCTTTTTAAACCAGTTCTATGTGTAATGTAAAAGCCTAACGACTAAAGACAATCCTTTTATTTTGGGCTCTTTACTTCGAGCCTGGTTTCAGACGGTTTCAATTAAAATTGTATGCTGGAATTACAGCTACATCTCTATACAACGTGACGCTATACGCGGCGTAAACCGGAGACCAATGTCTTTGGCTATGGTCTATAAATCACGACCACCACAGTACATTTCCATAGTAAGCATTGTGACGCAGCGTACGGCGTGATTTATAGGAGACCATAGCCTTAGAACATGCCCTGTATCATGTCCATAATCAAAATCATAATCAAACCAAGTTTGGCACTTACAGCGTAGGAATTCCGGTTACAATTAAACACCAAAATAGGTGCTTTAATTTAAATTCATAGACGCACAATCAAGCGTCCTTCTAACCGTCCTAGAACCGCATAAGTCCATACACTTTATACGGCGGTTACAGTATTATTCAAACGAAATATATTGAGTAAAAACGACCTAAGCGAAAAACGATGTAAATGCGTTTGAATGTACGGGACATTTACATCGTTTTTCCTTAGTAACTAAAAAAAATGAAATAATTTTATATAGGTGAATTGAGCTATAAGCGGTGGTTCGGTGGCATGTCTCTAGATCGTTAACAAACAAACAATTGCGGTAATTTGTGGGGCAATATCAAGATAACTGACTATTACTTACCCGATATCCTACCTCACATTGATTTTACATTGTAAAATGAACTTTAGATGGGAACATTTACGGTTGGGTCTGAAATTGTGTGATGCGACTTTGGAAAAGTGATTGGGCGATATGGAGGCAGTTTATCGGTTATTTGCGTCCTCATGCCGCGTTCGAATAATTAAATAAATTCTTGTAATGGCGTGTCCCCACCCTAGCGGTTTCTATTAGCTATGGAATATCGTTTTTTATCAGTTGGGATGGGTCACCGTGTAATCTATTACTACTTTAATCTTTATTTAGAAAACTATCCTTTTTTCTCCATCAATACATTTGAATGGTGGGTATATTGTTTATGGACTCACTATTCAAATTTGTGTATGATCAATACGATTCATTTACACTCAAAATCAAGTATTAATAGTTCTGCAATTCCTACGCAAGAACTCTGACTACCTTCTAGAGCTTCGATATCTGGATGATTCCTTCTAGAGATTCGATATTGGAGATGAAGTGAAGTTGTTGCCGTTCTGACCCATCAGCTTGTACAACTTGTACGGTCGATTTACACAACATAGCAAAAAAATAGCACATGTATCCAAGCTACCTTTCTTTGATTTGCAAGGCTAAGTTAATACAAAGTCAAGTGACATTCTCTACTTATTGATTAAAGACTGGAGAAATCCATATCGACCGATTTATGACATTTGGTTTGGAGATAGTTTTAATCGCGGGGAAGGACATAGGATACTTTTTTCTCGGAAGTCATCCCCTAAGGGAATGAAATAGGGGGCGGAAATTTGTATGGAGGTACGATATAAACGAGTTCCACGCGGACGAAGTCGCGGGCGAAAGCTAGTGAATTTAAAAATCGTTCAATTCAGCGCCCTAATACTCTTCCTTATTGCGTCTACGTTCGTGTTCAATATTCAATATAATTGTTTGAAATGTATGACCAATTTTTAGGTGCTTTTTTAGTCCTCAAATGTTTAAAGTCTGAAAACAATACGGTTTCAAGTTAAAGGAAAGGTACCAAAGTAAGCATATCTGGATCCCCAAATTTCACATCCAATAAATAAGTATGAAAGCGGGTTGTCATGCAGAACGAAACTGCAGTACGACACAATAAATATTTCCACCCGGAAGTGAAATATAGACAACAATTAATTTCATTCAAGACATGGCGCTGAAACGGAAAGAACACGCAACTGCAGCGGTACCATTTGCACTCGAACAGACTTCACTAAGTCCATGGTCTCCGGTTAACGCCGCACGCAACTTCACGTTTTATCTATAGAAAAGTAGCTGTACTTCCATACAACTTGACGCTCTACACGGCGTTCGGCGTCGACCGGAGACCAAGGGCTTAATGCCAGAGTTTTTTACTCGACATGTAGGTACTTTAAGTGACCAGAGTTCCATTTCCAGAATGGGCTATTGACATATCGAAATTGGAATCAATATGCGCTCCCGTCGTCCCGTGACACCGCTTTCCTCGTCATTCTGGAATACGAAGAAATCCTCAACTCACAACCCAACCTTAGGTGAGGTTGGCTTGTTGCCGCGAAGCCTGCGACGAACAGTTTTTAGCCAACAAGGAGACGCATTGCCGCGTGTTCCAATGAAATTTACTATGAAATTGATACTTTTTCTAGAAGGCCTTATTTTAATCACTGGTTCAAACATTAGTGAAAAGGTTATAAGATAAAGACGGATATCTTTGACAGAGGTTTGGCACAGAAAACTTTACTGCAGACATATTAATGGTATCTTTAAAGAAAAAGGTTGAGTAATGTACGAAGTACGTAGCAAAAGATTTTAACTTATAATATCCACAGCCATATGAAATAGATTCAGTAAAACCGGATAATTTTAATTTCTTACAAATGGTCTTTCTTGTCGTTCGATCGAGTTGCTATAGTACCAAGCCGAGTTATTCAGAAATGAAAACTTTCCTGGTGAACAAAACAATTTGAATGTCAATGTGGATAATAAGTATTCGCTTAAGATTCACAGCGTATGAGACCTTTTCACCAGGAGCGTTGTCCTAACTTGAATTATTTGCTTTTTGGACCGTTTTACTGTCTTCTTTCCGAGATTATCCATACAATATTAATATGATAAATACGAGAACAACTCTGTCTGTTGCCTTTTCACAATTAAACCGCTAAACCGATTAATAAGAAAATTGGTATGGAGACGGTCTTAGTCCCGGAGATAGAAATCATCACGAAACATTTTATCACGAAAAGTGTAAAAGTATTTTAGTTGACACAGGTTTGTAATTTTCTATGAATGAATGATCAAAATGCAAATTCTTTCTAATAAGAATTAGTCAAATACATATTACAAAATTTTATAGATTCAGAGCGATTAAAGCTGTTAATAGCCTAACAGAATCACATTACTTGGCCCGACAATCCGTCAGGCATCGACAAACTTGAGCAATCCTGTCAATTGACAAGCGTTCATCGGGCAAACAACGAACCGAACTGGCAAAACTAGTAAACTAGTCGGCTGAGTCGCCCCTGAACAAGTGAACAGCTAGCACAAGGCACAAGACTGCGGCGCGAACTGTCTCACGGCGAGATAGACTATACATCTTTCTAAGTATTCTAGGTTATCAGGCTGACCTGACCATATGAGATCTGGCTGCCCGGTCAGCTTTCGCCACATTATTTACAATACCGCAGAGAACTGTCAAAGTGCGGCATTCTGCATGTCCACAATGGCCAACTCGGAGAGTTGCGAGTGCAAGAGAAGATTTATGCAAGTTCCCAAGTTGGACCGCGTAGGGTAACCATTCAATAAAATGAAATGTGTTGATTTGCTTAACATTATGTACGTATAAAGATGGTGAGGAAATGATAAATAACATCCATCTGTATAATACCTTACACAAAAATCAAATCTATAATATACCCGTAATACTACTAAGTATTAATAAGCTTCAATGTCAGATTCTTAAATATCAATAAAACACACATTAAAATTGATACAATCACTCCGATAGTAAAATTATATAAGAACAAATTCCAATTCCTAAATTAAAGTCAGTAATATAAGCTAACGGTATAATTTATTCAACCGATTGTTTCGTGCATATGGGTTTATTTGAGCAAGAGTGGTGAAATATTGTCTGAGACTTTTAACAAATAAGCAGATTTCCGCTATGTACAGTAAGGGAAATATATTCACATACCACGTAGAACCTTATCGCTATAAGGTGACATATCACTCGAGTTTGAGGGACGGCAGCCTGTCAATTGTGTTAGGGTTCTACGGTGGTACGTGAATACATTTCCCTTACTGTACATGCATGGCGAGAGGAGGATATTGAGCCTTTTAAAAATAGGCTTACACGACTCTCTAGCTGTAACTGCACTTAATGCCTTTATGCATTCTTTTGAGCTTTGAATGCATTTTCAATTCCTCCAGAGTTACCCCAGATTATGAGCCCATATCGTAAGACTGAGGAGACGTAACTGTGGTAGACGTTTAAGGACACGATTGCTTTTAGTCGTTTAAGTGCATAAACAAATCTATTTATTTTAGTGCAAACAATGCCAATATGTTTCCTCCAGTTACAGTTTTCGTCAAGCGTTAATCTTAAAAATATTGCGTTCAAGGACTTTCAAAATTCTTAATTTTAAGATGAGTTGAGGTGATCGGAATTTCTGCGGCAAAACATGGGAGTATCTATAGTTGTAAAATAGAGAAAAGAAACGGGTCCCAAATGAAAAAAAATATTAAATACAAGTAATAATAATTATCGACATCAAAAAAAAAAGTTTCTAACGCTAGCTAGATTGCGACAGTCCTTTGATATGCCGTGGAAATTTCAATCTCTGAGATGAGTCACTCCGATTAAATTTCTGCACAAAAAATTGCAGCAATAATGCAAAAAATGACGAATCGACAGCTTAATTGTCACAATCAAGCTGTCGTGTAGACTATAAAGGGAATAAAGTATAAATACCTAAAATAATGCCAGCCCAAAATTCCCAAATAGATATTGCGTCAAAAACATAGCTCGGTTTTAACTGTTCGCATCCGAGTAAAAAACATAGTATGCATACTCCGCTATTCCCAGATTTTGTGAGGATGTGTCTTATTTAGGGTGGATTCGATCAAACTTGAATAAATAGAGGAATCTGATTTGTATAAGATTAGTTAGTTGCCATCCCGGTCACTTTTTAAAAACGAGGTTTTACAGGTTTAAATCCACTCAATGCAGGCTCAATGAGCCGGGCCATCTTCCACAATATTTGTCTAAAAAACTCAATTTATTTTTATATTGTCTCCTGGCTAACGCGACATAATAACTAAATAGTTGATTGACCCTTATTTATTCTTTACCTATTTCTATTCAATCGAGAGACGCGTTAAAAACGAGATGGCTGGGCACCCTACCCGCACTATGCAAGCTCGCGCATAGATTTCAGTTCCAGCGGTTTTAAATAGGTATTCAACGACTTGACCGCTTTAAAGTAAGTTTCGGTTGCAAGTGCTTACGGTTGATAGTTCGCGGCTATATTTCAAACGAGGGGGTGTTATAAGACTTAAAGTTTAACAATTTTAACATGTGTTTACTATATGTGTGTTTGTCTGTTTGCAAATGAATGAAACGATTAGATCACATTTTTAGCAAAAAGGTAAAAAGGAGCCCTTATTACTTATGCTATCAATTTAAAATATGGAATAGTCGTAAACAAAGCTAATCCACGTGTATAAAAAATTATAAAATAGACATTTTTTTTTTAGATTTAAGCCTTATGTTATGTATATTCCTGTTGCTGTTCCAAAATAAATTTATTCTATTACATTCTATTCTATTCTACATATATTTATATAAAGTGGTGGATATGAGGGGGCAAAGATTCAAAGGCTAGTTATTAGGACAAGTGGGTACCATATGAAAGGGGTTGAGTTGTACATACTGAAACCGTGTCTTGTATCTCTAGCTACGTTCCTTTTTGAGTGTATAATTTCTTTAAGTGTTCAATTAAATACAGTGTTTACTTATACATATATTTTAAAATTAGAGGTAGACACCTAAATATGTAGGTGAACTGAAATCTTGAACAATATCTACGAACCTAGAAATCGTCAAAAGAAAAACTATGCGGTCCATTTCGAAGTAGATGTCGAAGTTTCCTATGGAACTTCTGTTGTTATAATACTAGCCGTTCTATATGACCTATTTAGAGATCGCTCTTCAGCGATAAGACCGCCTGTTGTCTACCTCTACCTACATGTTATTGTATTGTTTCTCTCTGTAACTGCTTTTTTTGTGTGAGGTGTGCAATAAAGAGTATTTGTATTGTATTGTATTGTATTGTATTTACGTGTTTATCCACAATAGTATTTGTACTCTATTTAGAAGTACATTATTAGTTATATAATGAAGACAAGAGCAACGAAAGGAGGTAGGTACAACAATACTGTAAAGATTACAACCTTAATCTAAATTAATTTTGTATTAAGCAGTAACGCTGCTAACAAAATTTATAAATTTCAATTTTTTTTAAAATTCAATGCTCTGAGCCGGATTCGAACAAGCGACCACAGGCATACATGGCCCGTCGCTACTAACCAACTGAGCTATCGGAACAAACCTTAACGGCACCAACGTCTCAAATTATATTGAGAAATCGTCAGTAACGATGCGCCACCCCATACTAAATTAATTTTCTATCAAGCAGTAAATAAGAAGCCTAAGTCTTCTAGGTAGATGTTGCAGTGCTACACACGCCTTGTAAGAAGGAACTGATTGAAAGATTTAGTGGCCGAGACGGATTGTTTCGATAGCTCAGTTGGTTAGTAGCGACGGGCCATATATGCCTGTAGTCGTCGGTTCGAATCCGGCTCGGAGCATTGAAATTTTCAATTTTTCCTTTAATTTGAAACCTTATCTAACTTCTGTAACGAACCTACCGATTGTAAATTCCCAAATTTCATAATATTTTTCCGTGACAGCCAAATGACACAATTATTTCATGTAGGTATATTTCAGTCCACCCCGACTTATTTCAGTCGAGGGCACAACCCAACCCTTTCAGAGCCCCGGATTTTTCGTAATGGAAATGGCGGGATTATTTGCGTTTTAAAATAAACTGATTAAGAACGAACAAAGGAGCGTCTTTGAGAAAAGTTTAATTGTGTTAGGGACGCGGGGAAAAATGGTTGGTGCACTAGACAAGTAAGGATAAAGCAAAATAGATATGTTAGTGAACATGCAAATTACCACCCAAGGTGACACAGGAGTAGGCAACTTGAGATTAAAACTATGCCGTTGGCAGGGTGATAATGATATCCACGTAACGTTTTTTAAAAGCTCAGCGCTTGTCTTTACCATTATTTGTAATATTGTGATTATTAATTAAAATCACTAAAACTTACCTATATGTTG
Organism: Epinotia nisella; assembly: GCA_932294315.1. NCBI lineage: Eukaryota > Metazoa > Arthropoda > Insecta > Lepidoptera > Tortricidae > Epinotia > Epinotia nisella. The sequence goes on from OW028687.1 coordinate 5,369,266, forward strand.
TTGGGTATCGAGGACGGATCTTAATTTGGTAAGATTAAACTCAGTTAGCCACTGAACACCACAGTTAATATAGGGGGTGGTCAGGACACCGTTTGAAACGCAGTTACATTTTTTTAAATCACCAGTAATGTCATTTTGGGAAGCATTCGAACGACAACGTGGAATGATGATGGAAGAATTAAGCGTCTCGCCTGTCTGCGAGAGATAAGGCAGACTTTGACGGATGCTCAAGTCAGTTCGCGAGCTCAGACAGTGAGGAAATCTCCAAGAAAACTAAAACTTAGATTGTTGAGATTAATATATTTTCTAGAGTAAAGAGATTTTCACTTGAGCAACCCTTAAATTAGCAAAAAGGAAAGTTTAAAGTCTTGCTAGTCTACCGTCCGTAGACAGTTAAGCCAAATTTACTGACGGGCAAACCCTGTCGCCAGTGACGTCAGATACAATATTGCACTTCGCTATTTAAATGAAATCTCGTAATGTTGCCAGGCATGTCAAGCATAGTCACGCGATTTCATCTGACGACACACACGAGCCGCAAGATACTTGTCCCCCAGTTTGAATACCTGCCGATTTTTTTCGCACTAGGAACGGCACATTTAAAAACAAACCGGTAATCAATACCCTCACACTCGGCTATTTTTGCTTGCACACCAAGATTCTTAAACTTTTTTTTACAGGTCCGTGGTGCCATAATGTTGCCGTGTCGCCGAACTTCCATGATAAGCCAAATTGCAGCCCAATCGGATACAGAAAGTGGGTGAAAAATGGGTTAAAAAAAATTAACTAACTAAGAAAAGTGGCAAAATTTCTTTTCAAAGTTCAATATCTCAAAAACGGCTGAACCGATTTTGTTGAAACGTAGCTAAGAACCATCTCGATGACGTCAGTTTTCGGATTAAAAAACGCATTAAAATCGGTTCACCTAAAATCCTTCTTAAGAACTGAACTAAAAAACTTCGAATTGAACTAAAAATACCAAACAGCTACGTGGCATTTTTACTATATTATTCACTCCAATCTCCAAAGTTAATTCAATTTGTAGGCCATAGATTCCCGGGGAGAGATAATTCTCACTAAGCTCCTCATTTAGTTTTCGGATGGAGTCGTTTAGTGAACCGATAAAACTGTCTGCGTCGGAGCTGAAACGTTTAGACCGCGTGATTCAATCACACTTAATGAACTGCACACACATTCATTTAATAAATCTTTCGTACCAAGAGTTTGCATAGTTCTTCGCTTTTTAGGGTACCGTAGCCAAATGGCAAAAAACGGAACCCTTATGGATTCGTCATGTCTGTCTGTCTGTCCGTCCGTATGTCACAGGCATTTTACTCGAAAACTATAAGGTGTATTTGAATAAAATTTTGAGGATAGGTGTATTTTGTTAGCCGCTACATAGTCATGTAATTAAATGACAAAAATAAAATATGGGGGCTCCATAGACAAAACTGAAAGTTTTTTTTTTTCATTGCAAGTCCACGTGTGGCACATCAATCGATAGGGCTTTCAAAATTAATATAAGGTTTCTCAGCATTTTTTTTGATTAAGTGAACAGAGTCGGAGATAATCGCCCCGAAAGTCACTAAAATTGTGCCCCCCTCTAATTTTTGAACTGTGTATTCAATCATGGACACAGGGCTTATCAAATTCTTCCAGCGAAAATTGTTTTGAACAAGGATCGTTCAAAGGTTTTCGAGATATTTCTAAAAAAACTGGTTTCATTAAAGAAAAGGACGTAAGTGCCATAAGATTTCAGTAACGAAACGATCTTTTTAATAGGCACAGAACCCTTCGTTGTGCGTGGTCCCACACGCACTCGGCCGGTTTTTTTTTAACTTTGGTTAAAAAACGACGAAAAGACCCCGCGAGTGATACGGGCAAACTTTGCTCCGTTGTGAGACCAGCTAGCATGATCGGATCGCTGGCTGACACTGGAACGTTGCAGTAAAAAGGTGCGGTCGTGGATCATGCTACCGGTGCTGGTTAACACCAAAGGGCTAAGTACCGCCCATTTTAATTTGCGGCAAAAGATATTATTATGTTATTATCACGCCTGTTTCCCAATGATAGGCCGAGAGATCGCGGATTTCATTACGATGCTTATAAATTTACACGAATATCGTATACTAGGAGCACAACGAACATATATATTTATATATATTTGCAATCACGTTCTCGGAAACGGCTATAAGGATTTCGATGAAATTTGGAATATACGGGTTTACGGGGGCGAGAAATCGATCTAGCTAGGTGTCATGTCTGGGAAAATTCATTTTCTCCGTATTTTCACCCGAGCCCAGCTCGGTCGCCCAGGGACTACCTAAGTACAAAATTACGTTTAACAAATTTGCAAATTGTATTGTTCTCATATCCAGTGTATATATACTTTGGTATTTTTACTTTTTTTACTTTGATATTTACTTAAATAAATTATTGCGCATTAAATTACTTATCATTTGCAGATAACAGTAGGTAACCAAGCCACCGGCTACGGACAGCACTTACACAAAACAAGCTATTACTTATAATTTAAGTATAGCTTAAAATAACATAGTCAGTGAATCGCAACAAAAGGTCACATGCGCGTCACAATTAAGGATTGGCAAGGGCCTCCTAGTCAGAAAAAATTGAAAACCCCGACTGCTTTTAATATCGCAAACCTTGCCCAAAACTTGTAAGTAGGTCCTGACGAATCATTACGCATTAGGCTAGACAGGTTACAAACCCATATATAAAATCTACAATAGGGACCTGTCTCCATATAAATCTACGCCACCTATGAAACCTACGCTGAGAAAACGCCTCCTACCTTAGGAAGAAAGGCGTTTTCTCAGCATTTTTTAGATATAATCACAACTGTGCTGATATCCGTAGCGGTGCAAGTGCAACATCTAAAGGCCCTGAAATTAATAATGCAGATATGTACAGTAATGGAAATGTATTCACGTACATTTTTATGTCTTATTTTCATATTAAGAAGAGCGAAAAAGGTACGTGAATTCATCTCCCTTACTGTACATGAGTTGCCAATATTGTAAGCAATGAACATACAGGATGTACAGGCGTTTTCTCCGCGTTTTTCAGTTCCAATGACGACGCTGTTGTAAACTATGGCACTGCAGGTGTAATAAACCGTGGCCGCTCACACGTAATGTCCCAGTAATTCGCTCGCAGATACTTATCTTCCTGTCAATATTGTAAACAGTGTACATTCAGAGGTGTACAGGCATATTGCCCGCGTTTTTCAGATACAATGACGACGCTGTAGTAAACTATGGCAGTGCAGGTATAATAAAACGAGGCCTCTCACGCGTAATGGCCCAGTAATTAGCTCGCAGATACGTGCCTTTCTGCCAGTATTGTAAACGGGCAACGAAGATGTTATCTTATGCGGACATGGAATCGAAACAAACTTATTCAGGGCATCGATTCATCCTCATTTTTCGGAGATATGCTTCTTCAACCCCTCAACGAAATCTCGTATGAAACTTACAAGAAGCGCTTCCTTCTGATTTTGAATGGGCTAACATATAACTAGTACAACGAAAACACACTAAATACGAGTATATAATGTAATGTAGTAAGGGAAATGATATAGCCCAAGGTAACCGATATAGCCCTCCGAATTGCTAAACTTAAGTGGCAGTGGGCGGGGCACATTGCACGTACGGGAATACATTTCCCTTACTGTACACAGAAAAAAACTTAAAGTAATTCATAAAGAAGATGTTAAATTATTACGAATGAAGCGAAATTATTTTCTCTCAAAGCCAAGAATTTGTTAATGTTGCTCGTCTGCGATCCCTTCTGAACACGTCTAACTAACTTCTTACAATTTAATACTACTATTACCTACAGTACTCTATTATATGTTCTAAAATGTACATCACACACACACACACACACACACACACACACACACACACACACACACACACACACACACACACACACACACACACACACACACACACACACACACACACACACACACACACACGCACACACACACGCACGTACACGCGCATACATCATTTCAATTTTCTTTCAAAATTCAACTTTCTTTTTGCCGGTTTTAAAAAATCTTTATTTTTGTTTTATTTCCTTAAAACCTACAACTGGTTGTTATGGAGGAGCGGGGCTTCCTGATACAGGTATTGCATACTTAATAGGAAGTCCCAACCCTTAATTGTTTTAAAAGCACTCTTTATTAGTGAAATAAATATTTTTTCATTTTCATTTCATTTAATACTCGTAGAATTCATTCAAAAGCAAACTGGCAACAAAACGAATGCACACGTTATACAAAGTAGAACTATTTTCATTTCATTTTCATACAACAGAAATAATCTGCATAATTTATATCTCTACTTGGCTGAAGCGTTTACGCTGATGTGAGTCTGTGAAGTTTATTGTCTTTTTAAGACCATTTTAAGCGTATGTAAAGAGTAGGTATGCTTTAGCAGTACTGCTTGGTCTATGTGTTATTTAGCATTTTCTATCCGGTGCACGCGACACTAAACTCAAAAGACACCAATTCTCAATTGATTCCAATATTATAAAAAACTAATGTCGTAACGAACGAAACCCAAATGAACTTATTGCCAATATGAACCGTTTTTCATTTGCACTTTTGTCAATATGGCCTAATCCCAAATGGATTGAAGTTCATAAAAGCCGATACACAGAAGGCTCTTTTCCCAAAATACCCTAAATTTGAATTCCCTTAATGATTGATTCACAAAACGGCATCTTCCCAAAATACCCCAAATTCTCGATTATCATACGCTGTACTACTGATCCTCGCTCAGTGCTAGTGGAAACGCAGCCTTTTGCTGTCTTTTGGAAGTCCTGGCCTGGGCCTACACCACGAACTAGGTATTTCGTTCAGTTCGTTCGTCTATCTGGCTCAAATATGCGAGAGTAATAGAGAGGGAAACGAAGTACTTCGTGGTATAGGCCCTGGTACCACGAAAATCGAACGATTGCGGATATGTATTTCCATCTCTGTCACACGTGCATATTGGAGTGACAAAAAGGTTTTTCCGTCAATGCCAATTTTCGATGTTCGTGGTAGACATGCTTCGGCTTTTACCCCTCTCTCGCACGCTCTTATTAAAATCGCATAAGTACGAGCAAGATAGATATACAATCCGAATCGTTAACTGATTTTAATCGTATTGTACGTCCGACTAGGATTATGCAAATGTTCGTAAAAAATACATTTGGTGTATTATGGGAAAAGACCGTTTTGTGAATCAATCATTATGGAAATCAGGTGCTCTGTGATTGAAATTTAGGGTATTTTGGGAAAAGAGCCTTCTGTGTATCGGCTTTTATGAGCTTCAATCCATTTGGGATTAGGCCGTATTGACAAAAGTGCAAATGAAGAACGGTTCATATTGGCAATAAGTTCATTTGGGTTTCGTTCGTTACGACATTAGTTTTTTATAATATTGGAATCAATTGAGAATTGGTGTCTTTTGAGTTTAGTGTCGCGTGCACCGGATAGAGCATTTTAACAATGTTTACTGCTGTAATAAATCAGTAAGTGTAAATTAGACCAAACGAGGTACAGTCGCCATCAGATATATCAGAGCGGCGAAAGCGCTAACAAATATCTGAACACGTCTCTAATGCCTCGGCAATAGCGACGTGTTCAGATATTTGTGAGCGCTTTCGCCGCTCCGATACATCTGATGGCGACTGTACAAGACTTAGCCCATAAAATTTAGATGATAATCTCAGGTCAAGGTTCTCTGGAAGAGATCGCTCTTTGGCGACAAGACCGCCTGTAGCCTCTGCTTTTGTTTGCTGTGTTCTGAGCTGTTTTTGTAATACTACTGTGGTGTGCAATAAAGAATGTTTGTATTGACAAGACTATTCCAGTTTGGTCGAAACGGACCTTCAACCCGTAAATTACGAAACGATTATTCATTATGATATTGTTGTATGGATAGGTTACAGATAACTTCATTTGAACTGAACTGAAGGTATACCAATATTGACCAGCGCTGGCCAATTAGGTCGGCGCCTTGCTGCCACGTTTATTATATTTTTGCGTTTTTATTAATTTTCCTGTGATTGTGTGCTATGAACAATAAGTACATTGTTGTAGAGGCTAGAAAGTAAGCAATAGATGGACGAGTTAGTTTGAGGACCGACGCGTAGCGGAGGCCCTCGAAAGTACGAGTCCAGCTATTGCACTTTCGGCCGAGGCTTTTCACGCCTACTGCAAGGAAATTGCGAATAATTATAATTTTAAATCAAAATTAAAGATCATAATATTAAACAGGCTCGCTTGCCTCGCGCCCCGGCGCGGAGGAGGAGGAGCACAGGCAGCGCATGCCGGCGCGACCGTGCCCTGTCGGTCGCTGTTCAAACTGTCCAACAATAACATTGTTGGACAGTTTGAAGTCATAGATGGCCTGTTCGTGCGATGTCCAACTAACCCCAGCTTTGAAGCCTGAATTCTGACCATCTTTTGCCACATTTCCGAGCAGTGGCGTGAAAATGTTTTTTTCTTTCTTTACTTAAACCATTCAGCGCCAATCGCGTCATAATACGTGAGGAGCGCTACGGGCGCTTTTCGCTGCATATGGAGTAGGTATAAACTGCTACGGACTATGGCATAGACAAAATGCTACTGGCTTAGCGGGGCTGTGAAAAAGCGCTTTGTCAACAAGCGCCAGACGCATCAATTAATCCACTCCCGTCTCAAAATTCAATCAACCATCGTCTGCATAGTTTAAAAACCGTTACAAAAAACCTTTTCAATACGGGACACAAGTTTAAAGCAAGAACAACAGACAAAGTTCGGAACTAAACGTATGGGGAAAGTTGAAGGGCTCTTGGAGAATGATAAACACTTGCGGTGCCGGCGGAAAATAGGGCCTCGTATAAATCAGAAAAACTCTCTCGGCGCCCAGGCGCGGCGCAGTACATAGATAACATGGATGGTTTTTCTCTTAATTATGTTTAAGAACGTAGATGAAGCACTCTTATCTACCGCTCTTATCTTATGTTATCTTCACGACTGCTTTAGCCCAGTTTAGTCCTAGTAGGTTCGAATCCCGGTAAGGACATTTATTTGTGTGATGAGCACGAATAACTATTTGGTCCGGAGTCATGGATGTATTTATATATTCTATGTATTTAAGTATTTATTTTATTTATATTTATAAGTATGTTTATCGTCGTCTAGTAGGTACCCATATCCATAGAACAAGCTTTGCTTAGCTAGGGACTAGGTCGATTTTTGTAAGATTGTCCGCAATATCAAAAAATATTTTATAAGACGAGCTAGCGAAGCGAACAAAGTTCTGCGTTTCAGCTTGGGTAAAAACTTTTTTCGTATGTCGGACGTCTGTCCGGCTGTTCTCCTCTACGGGTCGCATTTTGAGAAATGGAAACCGATTCTCGTGAAATTTTGTGAGCAGGTTCAATAATTATATATTTCTTGTCGAGTCAGTTTTTCGAAATTAAAAAAATATATAAAAAGACAGGCTCGTGAGTTCTACAGCTCATATAGCCGCTATATAAAAAAAACTGACGACTGAGGCCATAAAGAAATACAATGAAAGACAGTGCAAAAGAGATAACGCGAGCCTATGGTTTTATGGCCTCAGTCATCACTATGATTGAGGGCAAGTAGGTAAACTACACTGGACTGGACACACTTCTTACACTTACAATATGAAAATAGTTGGATAAGCAAGTAGATAAGTAGGTACTATATGCCATGGTTTTCCTGAGTGACAGACTTTAATGTGTCAGCAACGGGTATGCGTGGAGTTCTAGGCGTCCACAGGCTACGGTAACCCCCGTAGGCCATAAGCTCGTTTGCCACCGATAGTATAAAAAAAACGTTTTGGGATAGATGTTCGTGGCCTTTTTTTTCGTGTTTAATATGTAGTCCCTGGGCGACCGAGCTCTCTGCTCGGGTGAAAATAGAGAAAATACAGAGAAAATTAATTTTCCCAGACATGAGAGATAGAGCGGTGTTCTCTTAGCACAAGTATATTATACTTAAAAAGAGGCACCAGCACAGATACTGTATCCTAAATTAAGTTACGGAAATAAATAATTTTAATTTTTAATTTTTTAATTTTTTTTTATGAGACCTAGCTAGATCGATTTTTCACCTCCGTAAACACCTATATTCCAAATTTCATCGAAATCGTTAGAGCCGTTTCCGAGAACGTGATCGCAAATAGATATTATATACAGATATTGCTCGTTTAATAGGATATTGTTATTGTTACTAAGCCTTAATGACTTACACGCTGACAAAAGATTTAGACGGACGATGTAACATGATGCGATACTGATTAGAAGTGATGTATCAGGCTTTTCGCTCGATACAAATGCACGTTTTACGAACGCGCGACTGTCGCACGGCACTTGCCATACATAGGGTATCTGTCAAAATCACCTGCACGGCTATTCCAGCACGGCTATCACAAGACAGCGCACGAGCTCTCTCGATTTTTCTCGCACTATACCTCTCTTTCTAAGTTTTCTAATAAGAGAGAGATGGATAGTGCGAGAAAAATTGAGGGAGCTCGCGCGCCGTCTTGTGATAGCCGTGCAGGACGCCCTGCGAGCTGTCTCGCGGCGACATAGACTATCCGTCTCTTTTAAATGTTCTAATTAGAAAGTATCTCGCCACGCACACAGCTCGCGCGCTAGCAGATAGCGGTGCTGCATCGTTCGATACTATATCGCGCTGCAAAAAGTCGGTGTGTGTAACTGTTCTAAATGACGCCCACAAAAACGAATGCATTGACGAAAGTTTTCTATCAACTGTTTACTGTGAATGAATGTATGAAGTTCCGGCTAAACGTAACAGGAAAAGTAATAATTGTGGCTGTTCCACCTCGTGAGCGGATAGTGCGGTAATAAACTGATTTAACAGTCCGCTCGTTCGCGGCGGACTTATCACTAGAACTCGACACAAAGGGATAACTCCACACTAAAATGAGGTAGATGTGTTTGTTGTCTTACTGCAGTGTTGTTAATAATCATTAAATTCATTTTATCACATTATATATATTTTTTCCTGTTTCTTTGATTTTCTGTTCCCATTAACACATACATAACACATAATTCATATTCATTTCAGAATCAGAGTCAAACATTATCAAACATTTATTCGTGATAGACTAAAAGGCACACTACAAAGACAAAAGAAAAAAAAATCAATCTACGCCGTGTCACGAAATGGGCCTAACTCAGCATGATGCTTGTTTTGCAGTCTATTCTGACTAGAACAACTACCCTATTTTATTTCTAAAGTAAATACAAAATGATCATAAACATTTACTAAATTAAATTAAAACTAAGTTAAATCTAAAAAAAGGCCCTCGAGGCATTGTACCGAGGATGCTGGCGGCATTTCCTCGCTGAATTGCAATGCTGATGCGTTGCGCGAGAAAGCTGCCAGCTCATCGGTCACCAGTTACATCGACCAGACGTTTCGCGATTTCTGCAAATAACTTGTGCGCACTGGGACCCCACGAACCGAGGGTCTCGAGGCCAAAGGGCACTATCCTATTATTACCAATCCATAAACATAAACAAGACAAACCTACATAATGAGATGACATTCAAAGCAGACAAACATTACGAACGGAAAGAATTGCGCTCAACCGGATGTGCGTAAATCCGGAAAGAGACCCTTCGTTAATTCGGAGCTCAAATTTTACAACCGCCCTTAGTAATTCAATTTTATTAAAATACATAGCATTATATGTCCCAAAACAAATAAAAATTTAATTTGTCCTTCGGATTTTACGATGTTTTTATTTAATTTTTTCCGGGTTTAATTTTGTTTATATTTTACGATTCTCGTATATTCTGAACGCCGTCTGTTAGCTCCTTAATTAAAACGTTTTAAGATCGCTTATCAAAACAGATTCGGGGGAAATATGACTGTTTTAAATTCTTTTCTGTTATCTTTTTTCTGCGTAACTAATTAATTTTATTCGTGAATAGAATATAATTATACAGTTTTCCGGTTTCCAGCTATATAATATTTAGGCGTTTTAGCTATTAAATTGCAAGTAAGCTTTATTCTTGTTGTATTTATTTGCACTCGCTATATTTGCTTCAGCAAGTTATTTACAAATACAAATAGTTTATTTCTTTAAAACATAGCCTATTACAATTACGCTGACCCCCCACACTAGGCATTCCCTGATATTTGGATCAATACTTAACTTTCCAAGTGGGATACTTAGAACCTGAATCTTTCAGGTGACCGGGTCTTTACCCGGAAAGATCGTCTAAGGCTTAGGCGATCTTTCCGGGTAAAAACCCTATATCGTCATCTGAGACTAAAACCATCTTCATACCACAAGCAAAACCACAGCAAAACAGTTGAGCTCAGATTTAACCGAAACATATGAAAAAATTAAAGCACCACCGACAGACAAGACAATTGATAAAACGCTCTTAAATTGGTTCATCTGTTTGGGAGACAAATACACAGATACAGATGTTAAACTTATAACACCTCTCGTTTACGTCGGGATTTAAAAAGGTGATGACACCACCATTGCAAGCGTCCCTAGGCTCCGGTGACAGCTAACCATCAGGCGGGCCAATCATCAGATGATCTGGGTATCATCTTTTCACCACGTCGGTGGCAAAGAGTAGTCCTTAGAGTAGATGTCCCTAAATTTGCATGCCAGTGCGTTGTCCATAAATCGAGGCAGCACGTAACTCAATTCAAATTCGAGGCAACTATTCCAGGCGCAAGCGCATTCGCAAATTGCTGGCGTAAATCTCGCATCCAAGTCCGTCTGAGTTACTTACGAGTGGACCGGGCGCCGGGGAGCGCGGAACTTGGTGGAGGTGACACAACCACTGATTTTCTGAACGATAACGAACTGAGTGATAACGAAAATGGGTCAATTTTGTGTAGAAATTCTATAGAAACTTACTCTTGTGCAAGATTTTTCCTCAGTCAAATGACCAAGACCCTTTTTTTCGAAAGCGTGACTTACCATCAACCATCATCTGGACTATCGACAATGTCTTAAAAAGAAAAGTCGGCATACAGAAAAGGACAGCGAACGAAAAAAAACATAGAAGGAAAACTCCTTACAAATTTCTACCCAAACACGTGCCCAAAACCCGGTGAAGTCGCCGTCAATGGAACTTGCTAACTATGTAAACAAACAATGTATTGGAATTGACGTTTTAAATGTCAATTCTAAACATTGTTTGTTTACATAGTTAGCAAGTTCCATTGACCGCGACTTTATGTGTGCGCATGTTCGAAGTAAACGGCTGCTTGGCATTCTTTTGACATCCCGCCCCCACGTCCGCATACGTCTGCATAATGGCTGTGTGCATCCTTTTTGTGGGGTCACTTTTCGGTGCTATGGTTTTTCCTTTCGCTGCCTACAGAACATACCTCCATTCCTTCTCTTCCCCTGACGCGTAGACGATAACCGCAAGGCGCGCACAAACGGCCATACTTAAAATAATTTAAGTCTTCCGCGAAACTTAAGCCATAAAGACGCAGACAAAGCCGGGACATTTTTCATAGCGTAAACAATTATACGTCCGGTTCAGCTAATTGCCTGAGGAAATGGGTTTGGAGAAAGGCATAAACGGGAAAACGTTGTTTAGTGCCCGGGATGATTTAATTAATTAAGTTCTTATTTTCATTGTTTGAAGTGAGAGAATAAATGTTTGTGTAGAATTTCTGCATAAGTGAAACGTCACACGCATGTCAAACATAATTAATTGAAATGGAAATTTTAATATTGCTTTCCATGCCACAATTCATACAGTAATACAAGAAAAGAACGAGAATGTTGGAAGAGAATGAAATGTAATCTCGAAACTTACTAAATCAACAAACAAATATAATTAGAACCAAAGACACTAAGGACAAACTGTCCAAAATTAGTTTAACATTTGGAGATATTGACGGTTCAATTTCAACATCTACTCTCAGATAACATGCATGACATACATAGTTAAACACATGTCAATAGCACTGATGTATGAGTGATGTTAATCCAAAAGCTTACACGGTGTCAATGCAAACAGCCATTACACCCGTCACACTCGTGTCGACATGTTAAGACGCTTTTAACTTCAAAGGCAAATATTTCAGAGGGTATACTAGTTATTATGATAAATGATAAGTCCACAAAATTTAAAGATTTAGTACTCACATATAGAACAGGGAGCGGTTGAATCTGAAAAAAACAAACAATATTAAAATCTACTCGTAAATTTTCCGTCGGTTTGTGGGTTCGGATCTCGTAATGAGTTTTTCGGAACTTAAATACGAAATATCACTTGATGTTTGCCATTCGCTTTTCAGTGAACGAAAACATCGTGCGGAAACCTGCGTACATTTGCGTTGGAATAAACATGTATGTGAAGTCCCCAACGCGCGTTGGGCCAGCGAGTGAACCATATTCCATTATCTATCATTCATGAGCCTGCGACCAGAAGTGGAAAGTCTATGTATAAGCCGATGATGATGAATTTGAATATGTCTGCTATCAATGAGAATTATGGATGATTTTTTTAAACAAAGATTATTCTATTAAACTGCTAGCCCAACTGCCATGGCAACCCCTAAACTTGAAAAGAAAGAAAGAGACATTTATACATGACAAAACAAACAGTTAAACAAAAAAGAGTGTCAGAGATAGCGTTTTTTTGTCAAGAAACGGTTCTATGTAACGGTTCAGCATAATGCTGGCATACTGCCAGCGCTGATCTTCCGATAGAACAGTCGAGTGATTTCACGGACATATTACACACACATACACACAACCGCAGACACAAAATTTGAGAATGGCCGTAAAATACAAGGAAAATGCTGCACAATTTGTGATATTAACGTTAACGCATGCATGTCACAAACCGAAGAAATAACAGCCAAAACTTGCATATTTAACTTAAAAATCGACTACGTAGTTATTATTTGAAATTTTGTAACAAATTGAAACAAACTGCTTTAATAAAGTGAGCCTACAAAACGGGGACCTACGCTGCTCCGCCGCCATTAGTCAAAATTACACAACTCCGGGTATCGCTCCCCTGGCAGGAATTGACAAACTTCACAAGGATACAGGAAACTCCTTTCGGCGACGTCACAAGTCACAAGGAGACATAGGTTAATACAAGACATTCTCTGGCGTATTTTAACCCATCGTATGCTTGGGCACGGATCCACGTTAAGTATTTGAGCATATACGAGTAGGTACAAGTTTTGAATCACGAGGCCATTTTTTGATTAGCTAATTTTGACAATCGTATACGGGGTGAAAGGGTCTTTTGATTCCAGGGATTCTGGCTTACTTTCTGAAAATAACGACGTTATATAAACGTCCCTATCAGAGTTTTGGCTATTTTGACTTATATTTATAGTTAGTAGAGAGATTAGACGATTGTGCGAGGCGTGAGGAAGGCTCCAGTTCGTTCAGTATGAGATCTTGGAGTCCTCCGCATGCGCCGCGGAGTTTTTAGCGGCTAGATCTATCACAAGATAAGCCCTGGGTATCTGGTATTCATCTCCAAAAAAGGTCTAACTACTTGACATTAAACGAAAATATGCAAAACGCCAAAAGCTTGCTTATTCCGCCGCGTACATAGTCTTGCCCAAAACAAGTAGCCTGTGACCCTCTTCGCTTAGTAAAACAATATTTTAATTATTTCACGACTATTATTGGCGAAGTTAGTCCATAATTATAATTATTAAGTTGGAGAACATGGACTTTCAGCTTAGGAATAACTGGTACATAATGAGGGGTACACTAATGACAAAGTTAAGAATGACCCCGCCCGGAAACGATTACATGTGTCTTGGGTTACATTACAGTAAATGACAGAACCCTTGACATTATTTGATCCTCACGAGACTTAGAGGAAATGGGCGGATTACTAGAAGAGAGTATTTAGTAAACTGTCTTAACGTCTCTAAACCCATTATAGATAGAACTCGACATTTTCTCAATGTATAGTAACTAGATAAACATATTGAAAAAAGCCAAATAATTCGTTGGCCTACAGTACAGAAGAGGACAACTCAGAGGACCTAAAAGTATCACTAACTGAACTCCCGAGTACGAAAGCAAAATGGAAACAACTCTGATGATCAAACAGTAACCCCTAGAACACCACCCAGCAAGCTCGGCACTCAAAAAGGCCTAAATTCTGCAGCAACAAAGAAAAATCTGCAAAGAGGGTGCGGATAACCAACCAACCATAAAATTATGTAAGTTGTTTATCTAACAGATCGAAAGCTTATTTAGGGCACCTAGCATAAGGGTAGTAAAAACTAAGGGCTCGGCTGGCATAAATACAAGACCCGGCTTCGTATTTACGAGTTCGGGACACAATTTAAATTGTATATTAGGCTTCTTGTCTGCTAACTTGGAGCGAAGGGATGCGGAGAAAAATAAAAACTTTAGAAAGGATCAGATTGCATTTAAGGGAATTGCGTACAAATCGGAAAAATAGCGTTGTTACCATAGTATGGAATACATAAATCGTAAAGAGGTATCGCTCAGGGATCAGTTGCTCAGGACCTAAGTTATTCGACAACTATATAATAGATGCTTCAGAATCGCAATAAAAGACAGTACTTAATGGCCAAAAAATAAAATAGTACTTCATTGGTCCTTAAATGTACCCGAGTTGGTTTGTTGCCAGAAACAGATAGCATAACCTCTTCATCGATTTTGTCGCGTATGTAAAGCAAAGAGAACTACCGATTTGATGAAATATAAATTAATTTATTTTATTAATATCATTAAGTATGATTGATGAATTCTAGATTTCAAGCACTTAATATACACACAAATTTAGTCTGCTATCGCGTATTGTGTCAAAGCTCATCTTATTCCTAAAATAGTGCTGAGCCCGTGGGTATTCACGCTTGCAGTTGATTCTAGATCTTGAAGCCAAAACGGCATACAAGCGCCGCAAATCCTACATTTATAGAACTTTTCAGCACGGCGAATGCCTAACGTTGATTTGCCTCCACTTGGCTGGAACGGAGTGTCAACAGAAACGAGAGCGTTCGCAACCCTTTCCGAACCCGCTAGACTGGCTAAATTGGAAGAAATGGTGAAACATTGCCTAGAAATACAGAGCAGCAGATATTTACAAAACCAGGTTAGTTTATTTTGGAAAGCTATACAAATAGTGTTCGTTTATAGAACTACAAAGTAAAACAGATCTCGAGAACGATGAGAGTGAAAATGTGTGTTTTTCTGAAAATTGGTATTATGTTACACGATTTATGGAAGAGCGGTGATGTCTCCTGACACAAGTGTCTTTATTACTTAAAAGGAGATTCCAACCCTGCTTTTGTTAACCTTTTTGATTACCAATAAATCCTTTTTCATTTTTTCATCAATAATTCGAACTTTTTTTTTTTCAGTTAAACAACACGTACTCAATTCATCATTATAAGTCCATTTAATATGTTGTATGAGAATAGTCTATTATATAGCCGTTATAGCACCCAGCCACGCTGATCCAGCGGGATTTGAAACTTCATTCCTTCCTAGTCCTATTAATTACTTCCTCAGAAAGATCGACGAAAGTTTCTCTTCCGCAAACCGAAGTAGAACTAAGGAAATTAAAGATGTCATATCAAGCAATATTATAACGAAACCTAATGTACCCTTTGCCATAAACGTCTATTTAAACTGACAAGAACCGAGAAAAAAATCATAGATGAATACAACCTGATAACTTGATCCTTGTACTCTTATCCTTAAATACAAAATTTCAAATTACAACTCAAGCACTCTCAAGAAGCCCAGTGATGACAGGGCCGGATATGACGTCACGAAAGCACTCCTGCCCTAAACGTCGAAGGTCCTTAAACGCCCTACGGGTCCCTAATGGTCGGGGCACTACATTATAGTAACCTTTTCGAGGAAAGTTAATGGAGCTCCGTTAGGGACATATGGTTCACACGGATTGGATATACACTATTACAATTAACGCATTCAGCGCCAATCCAATCACGACACATATGCGTTAGAGCGCTATACGGGTGCTTTTCGCTACATACGGACATTAAGTGGCTACAGACGACGGCGTCATTTGGCGGTGAATGAGTTAAAGTAACGGTCCCATAAATTAACAATCAAAATGAACACCATCTCAATCTAGAAAACAATATTTATTTAGTAATTCGTCTAACCAAATAGGTAACGAATTTCACCTGATCGGTAAAATTACAATCTTGAGGAAGCTTACAAAAACACTGGATCTAGTATACACCTTTCTCTAATATACAACTATTGATATAAATATCAATCGATAACATACGGTAGGCAAAAATTATCGTGCTATGAATGTATTTCCTCGCCTAGCAAATTCTAATCCAATCTTCCGAGGAATAGATACTTTCGTAGCAATTTTGTTTAGCTGGGTTAAGTCTTTGTAAATATATTATTATTTCATAGAATCCTGTAATTGCTCGGTACAGCAAACGGCACAACGCTGTGTATCTTTCAAGAATGGCTCAAAGAAAACTGTGTCGACCTTCTTCCCAGTAATTAATTCAGCACTAAACTGCGTTGTTAGTGGTTTTAATAGCATTTTAAATGTCCACGCTAACGCATAAACCTAAGTAATTTACTTTAAGAACACTCGGGGAAGATTAGCTAGAATTCTATTGAAACAAAGAAATAATGGAAAAGGAATAAATGGAAACTAATAAATAAATACATTTAAATATTTGCGGATAATCTCACAGAAATCTAGTCCAAAACTAAGCAAAAATTATGGGTATTGGACGACGATAAATAAATAAATACTTAAATTCATAGAGAACATCCATGACTCAGAAACAAATATTCGTGCTCATCACACAAATAAATGCCCTTACCGGGATTCGAACCCAGGACCTCTAGCTTCGTAGGCAGCGTCACTACTAACTCTACTCTAGGCTAAACCGGTCGTCAGAACTGAATCGAATTGAACTGAAATATGTTATAAGTTATATCTACGTTAGAACTTGTGCTTATAAGTTATAACAATATATACGCATAAACAAGTTGGGGTTAACTTGATGTTGCCCTTCTACTCGTACTTGATCAATTTATGACTTAAAATTGTAGCTTTCTAGCTTCGTAATGGGACCCACATTTAAACTAGTTAGAAACTACAATTGTACAGTCTAAACATAATACATTACTAAATCTTTAATAATTTTTAACTCATGCCTTAGACATGACTAGCGTCTACAGTCGCATCAAATACGGATAAATTGAGAATAGTTTTTCTCTCGAAGTCTATTTTATAAGTTAGTAAGTATCTACCTAATATTTAATTTTATATTTCACCTGGCCTATGGAAAAATAATTTCTACTTTACCTGAAGGTTTTAGATCTTTTAAATTTGCTTTCAACATGAAACTGGTCGTATTACACAATAACAATTGATAGATGACATAGATGTTCATAAAATTCAAATCATGCTTGAAGTATGTGTTCAAGAATGAACATGAAACCGTCCTCGGCACGCCGCGCGTATCCGATCAGAGTGCACGTAGTACAACAATATCTTAGTGCCCTTCAACCCTTTTGGCAAATCGTGGAATTTTATATCCCCATTTCTCTCCCGCCTAAGGGTATCCGATGATATTATTTATTTAATACGATCAGGACTACCAACATGAGCCGAGCATTATTGCTGTTTTGAGTTATCTCGAGCGAAAATCTTTGAATAACAAACAAAGAAAAGTTTTAGTAGATTGGGGCTAAGTGTCGTTTAGAAGTGGTGTTTCTCCGTGAATTTGTATTCAATGCCAATGGAAAAAGGACATTTATAAGATAGGTCGTCTAATCCTAAATAATATGAATGTGGAATTTATGCGGAGGCGAACTGGGTCGCAGATTTGAGACAGAAAGTACTTTTCCTCACAACAAATTGTCGTGGGCATAAATGGCAACACTGTCCCCTAAATGAGATTTGGGCTTCTTGCTCCAGCCCTATATTAAAATTCTTTTAGTTGAATGTTTACCGTAAAATCTTGCAAATGTATATTACTTCTAATTCATAACGGTTGACTGAATCTAGCCTTATATTGAGCTTACTGTGGTGCTAGTTCGATTTGTGTAAGATTGCCCTTTTTAATAATTACTTTAATTTTTATATTAATAAAATTGACTTTATATATTTACGACAAGTATTCTTCTGTTAAAATGCTTGCCAATATCATACTTGATATATCGCTAGACTCTTGATTATTCAACTAATTCGACCTAAATAAATAATGATAAGCGTCAATCAATCGAGAATAATATATGTAATAAATCGAAAGAAAATCTATAGGTACTACCAGTAGTAGTTACAGGTGAAAATGTGGACACGCTGGACAAAAGCACCAAATTTTTTTCAGGTTCTTGTTAGGTACATAGCTTTAAGTTTTTGATAGGAACCAACTCCTCTGTCGGCCATCTTTAATTTTATGGCGGCCATTTTGAATTATAATTAATTATTCATATCTCGAGTTCTAAATCACTTAGAATCACAAACTTAGTGTCTAAATATGCATATTTGGAGTCAAGTTACCTAACAAGTACCTGAAAAAAAATTGGTGCTTTTGTCCAGTGTGTCCACATTTACGACAATTTGTTCGAGCACTGCCCTACTATTAGGTTTGACGACCGGTTAGCCTAGTGGGTAGTAAACGTTCCTTTCGGCTCTCCTGCGCCGCGATTTGCAGTAAGTATCTAAGCGTAATCAGAGGTCTAGTTTCGTTAGGCGTGACGGGTGAGGTAAGGCGCATTAGTGCGTTCCAAATAACAGCCCCTTCTTCTTCTTTTCTTATTTAAGAGCTAAGCTATTGTCGGTGTAGCTCAAAGTAGGCTCTCCATCTACTCCGATCCCACGCAATCTCCTTGACATCTTGATACCATCTCACATCAACTCTCTTTTTGAGTTGCTCTAAGTAATTTATTCTAGGTACCCTCATACGACACGACAACTTCATACTTAACATAATTGAAGGAAAGATAGAGGGGAAGCGAGGAAGAGGAAAACCTAGAATAAACAGCCCCGTAGGCGGGCAAAAATACAACTTATCTTGACATAACCTAAAGGGTCTGATTGTGAACACGTACATCACGAACAAAAACAACGCTGATGTGATGCTCCCTAATACCCGGCAACTGGACGCTCGTAATAGACTCACTTATATTTTTTGTCATTTGAGCAGGGAAGGTTACTCATTTCTCCGTGAATAGGTTCAATCAAGGGCCCTTTCATGCAGCAAACATCCAATCTTGTCAGTTTTCATCGTCATTAGGAATTTTCTCGAGACCATGGTTAAGGAGTTTCTTTTGCATTTACTGCTTCAGAGATGAAGATACACAAAACTGAGTGCGTTAAGAGCCCTCTAACATTTGAGCTCTAAGCCAATTCGCAATTTTTCCGCGACGTTGCCATTTCGCTCGCGCTATCATTTGTCTCACGTCTTACTCGCTGCACTGTGAAAGACGACGAAATAGTGTTGATCCAGCGCTGAAGCCATTAGTGAGGACACAGTATGCCATGTATGGGAATGAGAATACAAACGTATTGTAGGTATTGTTATATGATCAAGTGTTTAATTAATCCATACTAATATTATAAATGGGAAAGTGTATGTGTGTGTCTGTTTGTCCATCTTTCACGGCAAAACGGGGAGACGAATTGACGTGATTTTTTAAGTGGAGATAGTTGAAGGGATGGAGAATTGTTGAGTGATATAGGCTACTTTTAGTCTCTTTCTAACCCCCCACTTCCCTAAAATGGGGGGTGGAAGTTTGTATGGAGCATTCCGCAATTTTCAAGGTACAAACCTAAAAATTGGTATGCGGACTATTTGTGACTAAAAAAAAAATCTTGCAACATTTTTTTTTGAAATCTGCACCCTACCCCTCAAAAGAGGGGGGGAAATTTTATATGGGGGCTCAGATATGTAGTCGATATGTAGAGTCGATATGTAGAGTCGATATGTAGAGTCGATATGTAGTCGATATGTAGAGTCGATATGTAGTCAATATGTAGAGTCGATATGTAGAGTCGACATGTAGAGTCGATTTGTAGAGTCGAAATGTAGAGTCGATATGTAGTCGATATGTAGAGTCGTTATGTATAGTCGATATGTAGAGTTGATCATGTCCACAATGTTGAATTTCAAAATCGATGCCATTTTTATGCCAAAAAACCATAAAAACGACACCCATATTGATATTTAGAAACAAGCCCATCGCACCCCAACAGGGGGGATGGTATTTCACGTCCGCCACGTTGGATTTTAAAATTGTTGTTGTTTTCGTAATCAGCGACCAGCAACCCGATAAACCATAGAAACAATACCCATGTTGATTTTCAGACATTGTCACATTTCCCCCGTTTAGGGGTTGAATTCCCAAAAACCTGAAACACATATTTACTAATTTTTTGTTAGGAATACTCCTGTGACATTTTTAATGAAATAGTCTTATTTATTTTGTTTCCCCATACAAACTTTGGACCCACATATCACCCGCTTTGGGGGGAGGATTTTGAAAAATCCTTCCTTAATGAATGAATGAATGGTTTATTCATAATGAATACATGGTTACATAAGATCTTAAATATCTATACATATTTCTTAGTGCACTCTTAGATCTAATAAGGAACCTACGTGCCAAATTTGGAATCTCTAGATCCAGCGGTTTGAGCTGTGCGGTGATGTCAGTCAGCCAGTTTCGTCTTTTATATATTTAGATTTACTACATAGACTCTACATATCGAATATAGACTCTACATATCGAATCTACATATCGACTCTACATATTGACTATACATATCGACTCTACATACCGACTCTACATATTGACTCTACATATCGACTCTACATATCGACTCTACATATCGACTACATATCGACTACATATCGACTCTACATATCGACTACATATCGACTCTACATATCGACTCTACAAATCGACTCTACATGTCGACTCTACATACTGACTCTACATATTGACTACATATCGACTCTACATATCGACTCTATATGTCGACTCTACATATCGACTACATATCTGGGCCCCCATATAAAATTTCACCCCCTCTTTTGAGGGATAGGGTGCAGATTTCAAAAAAAAATGTTGCAAGATTTTTTTTTTGTCACAAATAGTCCGCATACCAATTTTTAGGTTTGTACCTTGAAAATTGCGGAATGCTCCATACAAACTTCCACTCCCCATTTTAGGGAAGTGGGGGGTTAGAAAGAGACTAAAAGTAGCCTATATCACTCAACACTTCTCCATCCCTTCAACTATCTCCACTTAAAAAATCACGTCAATTCGTCGCCCCGTTTTGCTGTGAAAGACGGACAAACAAACAAACACATAGGTACACTTTCCCATTTATAATATTAAAAAGTATAAGTATGGAAGTATGAATTCCAGAGGGTCAATCACGTAACGCATTGTACGTGCGTCAGGTAGATCTAAATATCACATTTTATATGGAAAAATGACAGTTAAATCTACCTAACACGCGTAAGAAATGTTACGTGATCGACCCACATGCTATAAACTATCTTAGTGCAAAATTGCATCCAAATCGGTTGAGACGTTTAAGCGTGATTGAGTAACAAACATCTAAACTTTCGCATTTGTAATATTATAGTAGGATTAGTAGGATAAGAATATTTATTTATTGAAAATATCATTATTATCAGTGCATATAAATCCATCGGGCAGGCCGGTACGCTCGTTTACCGCCGCCATGGTAGATATAAAAAAAGTTAGGATTGACATCCATAACAATTATGCAATTAATATAAAGCAATCAATAAAGTAAAAACAAAAATAACACCAATCTTAAATGAAGTCAGTTAGATACTTCCACTTCCAACAAACAACGATCAAGTCGATGCTGTTGTCCTATACGCGCACACATTAACAATATTTCATGCCGCTATACGCCGTCTGACGCACACTAGCATAAATGTCACGCATAGCGACGTTGCTAGCTGCGCGGAGTCGTCGAACATAGGTCCTACCTCGACGAGCGCTGGCGCGGGTATGAGCGTTAGTCTTCGAGTGGCGGCCGTAGTGTTGTAAAAAAGGTATTGTTTAATAATTCGTCAAAAATAAATCATGGTGATTTAAATCCACTCAATAAATGTTTCGTAATAAACAGATACTGGAGATCATTTTTGTATCAGAATTACGTAAAGATAATGCAGGGATTTTGAGAAATCATGACTTGATTTTGACCGTTTTCGGTGCAAAATGTAATTACTTTCAGATTTTTTTTCTCAGCCTATGACGCATAAAAATTAAACTTTTAATTACTTAGATTAAACTACAGGGGTACTTGTAATTGTAACAGATTTTTATTTGTGCATACTATTTAACTGAATTGACCAATTACCACACCGAAATGAGGTCTCTCACGAGATTTAGCTGAAACATGCCGCTGAAGAAAAATCATTACTAAATCAGTAAAAATATTATCGAACAATCGTAGTGCTAATATTGTAATAAAGAAATCAAACTATCCTCTCCAACTAGTTGTTATTTGATAAAACGAATGGAAGGTATGTAATTTTGACGATAAAAACTTACAATTACGCGTGATTTTTGTTATAGTCCTCTTAAGGGCGGGATTATTCATGTGTGTTTCATTTAACTAACAGTATAGTTTTTAGTTAACATCAAACTAAACTTGTATTGTTACTTTTACTAAAAATAATGGACTTAAAATTGTTAAAAGGAATCCCGGAACTTAAATAATTAAAATATTAATTTTAAGAACCCGACTCCATGGACTTAGCTTTTCCGGGAGTTTGCTAGTTAGTAGGTATCCGAATTACCAATGAGGGATAACAGGAATACATCATCATCATTCGACAAAATAACTAAAATGGTACACCCAAATTAAGTACGATCATGGACTTTAATTGTTGAGCCATTTGGGTGTCAACTATTTTTTTTTGTAGTTAAGCTATGAAGTGTCCAGTATAAAGTGAGCTCTAAATGGCTTAACAATTAAAGTCAGTGACTGTACAAGGCAATGGTTGATTAAGTAAAAACGACTAACTGGAAACCAAAAGTTGAAACGCTTTAGTACTTCATAGCTCGCAAAAATACGTGGTGAAAGAACTACGTATATTTTATGCAACATTATTTGCATACTGTGGAGTATCTAGCCGAATGCCGCACATAGAAGTTGTCACGCTTATCAGACTCTTATTGTATGAAAATCTGAGACCAAATCTTTTATAGTCGCAAGCAACGGTATCTTGCGATAAAATAAAATCAGATAGTATGTATAAAATATTTGTTTCTATCCTCGGTTTGCGTGTCTATGGCCGCGCCACGTAGCCACCAGAGTTTTATTACGTTGCACCGTCCCGCACGCTCACTACTCCAATCAATGAAACCTTGGTTCTCAATTTTTAAGACGCCAAAATAGATATATGTATTATGTGTATACCTACTAGCAGAATCCGAGGCTCCCCTGTGGGATTGGTGTACTCTGTCAATTGGTCTTCCCAGCGGGTGGATAAAAAAATTAAAGCAGCCTATCCCTAGGGCTTCAGCTGTCTACATTACCTTACTCGCATTTATCATTTTAGTTATTTATTTATTTATGAAAAAACATGTGCAAGTTCACAGTGCTGAACCAAAACATTTGCATACTAAACATTACAAAAACACATTTATACTTAAACATAACAAAGTAGTTACAAGTCAGAATTTTAAGAACAAGATCTTATTTTTTTTTAATTGCAAAATTAAGTTACCCAAGACAAAGTTAATAAAAAAACAAGTAGTCGTAGACGTTAGTTGCAAATAATGTTTGATAGGACCGTACAAATATACACATTACAATTTAAAAAAGAATTAAGGCCTACCACTGCCGGTTTCACTGCCGCGAAGACACACAATATGTGTCAATTGTATTGTATGTCTTGTCTACTCCCTTTATCTCTGTGTGTCTTTTGTGTAGTGAATAAAAGTCTTCTTTTCTTTTCTTTTTTTTTCTTTTACTACTTTTTTTTTATTCAAGTTAAAACACGTATCACCTTAGGATTTTCCAAAATTTATTTAATAAAACACTAAAAAAAACCGTGGGCTCCCGAATTTTTTTTCCGGAAGAAACAGCAGATAGGTTGGTTAATGTGCTATCAAATTAACCAACCTATCTGCTGTTTTAATTTGGCAAACGATGGACCAAACAAACACCCTATAAAAATAGTCCTCGTTGACCGGAGTAAACGGTTATTATGTTGTAGTCCCACGCGGTCACGTGCCAACGCCCAGCTGTGGGACTAGACAGCGTAATTGGCTATTGAAAAATGAAACTGTACTGCTTTAAATCACGTTGAAATATTGTTTGACCAGAACATATATCTTATAGACTCCGTCCGCGTGGAACAAGTTTAGATCGTAGCTCTATACAAATTTTCGCTCCCATTTCACCCCCTTAGGGGATGATTTCCGGGATAAAACTATTTATATAGGTACCTAATTTCATCTAAATCATTAAGCGTGAAGAGGTAACAAGAAGACAGACAGACACATTTTCGTATTTATAATATTAGTATGGATAGTATATAATATAAAGTCAAAGTCAAATTCTTCAATTTAGGCATATTACATGCACCTATGAATGTCGATAAACTACCACCGGTTCGGAAAGAAAACCTCTGCCTCGAGAAGAACCGGCGTAAAAAACTCGGCGAGGTGTCATTTTTTCAAAACAGTATACAACAATTCATTTCAGTATCAGAGTATTATAAATTTTTTAAATTACATTGCTACAGTAGAAAGCCTATTTATTTTGCAATAGATTTCTAGCGCAGGATTTTATCGCTGCCAAATACCCTATCCATGATGTAATCGTTTATCTTATAATACTTGTATGCTTTTGAAATAAGTGTCTGTTTTACGACAGATTTGAATTTAGAGTCAGTAAGTTCGGTAATGTGTTTTGGAGTTTTATTGTAGAATTTTATAAAATTTCCCAAGAACGACTTTTTTACGTTTTGAGCTTCCCTGCGCTTCTGGTAACCTTGGGCCTATCAGTGTTTGTTGGGTAGTTGTATAAATTCTTCCTAACATACATTATTATTTCAAATACGTATAGCGACGGCAGTGTTAGAATATATGTTTCCTTGAAGAATTCTCTTAATGACTCACGCGACCCCAGATTACAGTTATGATTAAAAAGCACTAAATGATCGAAATAACTGAAACTAGTTAAATGTGAATGTTTGGATGTTTAGATGTTTGTTACTCAATCACGCTTATACAGCTCAACCGATTTGGGTGAAATTTTGCGCAAAGATAGTTTATAGTCTGGATTAAAATAAAGGATATCCCGGGTCCACGCAGACGAAATCGCACTCGGAAGCTAGTCCTAGATGAACCAAGAAACGTAGACGAATTTGTTCGTTAAAATTCTAATGCTATATGGTATCCATTTCCATTATAAACGTTTAACACAATAACAAAACCACTATCACCTTAGCTAACAATACACACCGAGTGCATTAAGGGCACTTTATCTAGGACGCGAGGAGCTCGTTGACCCAAATGCAAAATGCGGCGAGTGCAATAATGTTATTTTACTCCCGCGACAATGCGGGACCATTTCCAAAAACATTTCCTGGCACAATTTTGCGGTTGGGTTTCAGTTGCAGTTTAGATACAGAAGGGTACGGTAGATATGTAAATATGTTACTAACAGGCACAGAGGTTAATATTAAGACGAGTTGACAAGGAATATACCTTATTTATATAAGACTAGCTTGCGCCCGCGACTTCGTGTGCGTAGACCAGAGATAAAAACTATCCTATATTTTAATCCGGGCTATAAACTATGTTCGTGCAAAATTTCATCCAAATCCGTTCAGCCGTTTAAGCGTGATTGAGTAACAAACATCCAAACATCTAAACATCCAAACTTTCGCATTTATAATATTTAGTAGGATCAGTTTCGCAGATCAGTTATGTTTGAAAAGTTATTAATTTTACTTAGAAGCTCATTATACTTATACTGAATTTTGCCAAATATGCGTTCTGCCCCCTATTCTGTAACTTGTTTTAAGCTCACCCCAACGCTCACCCACAAATATATCTTGACACCGCAATTCGTAGTAACTATTGTGGAGTCAAAACCAACGTGCCGGCCGGGCAATAAAACGAGCTATAGAAAAGGCACGCGGCCGGCCCGGAGATTTATGGCCCGGCCGGCACGTTGGTTTTGACTCCACAATACGCGTAGGTAAAGGTCTAGTTTCGTTAGACGTTAAGCGTGGGGTGAGGCGCATGAGCGCGTAGCGAATAACAGCCGTGCTCAAATTCGTCCGATTAAAATAAAATCTGGGCGAGAGCTTTAAGTAGGCTAAAAATCCAGAGTCAAAGAACTGAACACATAAATAGTTTGCAGTAATCAATCACACCGAAATATTGGATTACCTAGTGTAAGATGAGATGTTTTTACATATAGTTTCACAAGACAAATTAAACCACGATAAATCACACAAATTAACTCCGCGTGAACCCAGCTATTAAAACAGCTTCTAAGCCAACAAAGAAACTAAGTTTTCGTTCAAGTTGCCGATAAATTAAGGCGAGGTGGTGAAAGATACGCAGCCGCTTCAAACTTAAAAAGAAAAAAAAGAAAAGAAGACATTTATTCACTACACAAAAGACACACAGAGACAAAGGAGTAGACATACATGACAATTGACACATATTG
This sequence comes from Epinotia nisella, assembly GCA_932294315.1. Lineage (NCBI taxonomy): Eukaryota > Metazoa > Arthropoda > Insecta > Lepidoptera > Tortricidae > Epinotia > Epinotia nisella. Next base: position 5,396,026 of record OW028687.1, read on the forward strand.
TGTGTCTTCGCGGCAGTGAAACGGTCGCTGTCTCAGCATTGTGCCGAGGTGTCAGACAGACACCTGCAGCGCTGGTTTTCAGACAGCACCGCAAGTGGCCCACGGAATAATAGTTTGTGTTTCTAGATGGGCCGCTGGGGACCAAGGCATTTGCGGGGTGTAATTGTTAGCTCACGGAATTTTCTGACATTAGATATTACCAAGTAAAATATAACCATGTATGACGAGTTACGAGGCAAAACCTTTTATTTAAGTATACCGATTCAGGGATCGGATAGCGGTATTTTCACCATACAAAAATACCAGTTATATTTCGTTCAATTTCGTTCTTTGGTTTATAATATAATTTTTGATCAGGCTGTCTAATAATACGAAAATGTTACCTAAATACATGATAGAGTCCTACATTAAGAGCCTAAAATAATTCAAAATAGTAGACTACTTCGGGAACTTTTGAAAAAACCGGTTCCGATCCCTCTAAAAGAAAAAAGAAAAGAAAATAAGACATTTATTCACTACACAAAAGACACACAGAGACAAAGGAGTAGACATACATGACAATTGACACATATTGTGTGTCTTCGCGGCAGTGAAACGGTCGCTGTCTCAGCATTGTGCCGAGGTGTCAGACAGACACCTGCAGCGCTGGTTTTCAGACAGCACCGCAAGTGGCCCACGGAATAATAGTTTGTGTTTCTAGCTGGGCCGCTGGGGACCAAGGCATTTGCGGGGTGTAATTGGTAGCTCACGGAATTTTCTGACATTAGATATTACCGAGTAAAATATATAACCATGTATTACGAGTTACGAGGCAAACCCTTCTATTTAAGTATACTGATTTAGGGATCGGATACCGGTATTTTCACCATACAAAAATACCAGTTTTATTTTGTTCAATTTCGTTCTTTGGTTTATAATATCATTTTTTATCAGGATGTCTAATAATACGAAAATGTTACCTAAATACATGATAGAGTCCTACATTAAGAGCCTAAAATAATTCAAAATATTAGACTACTTCGGGAACTTTTGAAAAAACCGGTTCCGATCCCTCTACTGATTTGACTTAGTTAAAGTCCTAATGTTTGACATCTTAATGCGGGGGCTCCCAAAGTGTCCGCAGAGAGTATAGAGGGGCGAAAGATTTTAGTTCACGGCGCACTTATAAACCTATAAGTATGGGAACCCCTGCCTAATAGTTAACACATATTGCTCGCCTCCAATGTTTGGACTTAAATATTTGCGGACCATTTCACAGATTTAGAGCTAGTCCCAAACTAAGCAAAGCTTGTACTGGGTACTAGGCGATTATACATACTTATATAAATAAATAAATACTTAAGTACATAGAAAACGTCCATGACTCAGGCACAAATATTCGTGCTCTTCACACAACTAAATCCCCTTGCCGGGATTCGAACCCAGGACCTAAAGCTTCGTAGGCAGGGTCACTACCAAACTAGCAAAAGGGTCGTCAAATTCTAAGATTTCTAAGTGTCAAGTATTGGGTCAGTGTCGGCACTAGGACGTTTACCTTTGTCTCGAAATGTTTTAGTCAATAATAAGTAGAAACGTCACACTGACTCTAAATTCAAATCTGTCGTAAAACGGACACTTATTTCAAAAGCATATTATAAGATAAACGACTACATCATGGATAGGGATATTTGGCAGCGATAAAATCCTGCACTAGAAATCTGTCGTAAAATAAATAGGCTTTCTACTGTAGCAATGTAATTTTAAAATTTTATAATACTCTGATACTGATATGATATATTGTATACTGTTTTGAAAAAATGACACCTCGCCGAGTTTTTTACGCCGGTTCTTCTCGAGGCAGAGGTTTACTTTCCGAACCGGTGGTAGTTTATCGACATTTATAGGTGCATGTAATATGCCTAAATTGAAGAATAAATCACTTTGACTTTGACTTTGACTTTGACTCGTAACTCCCACCTAATGTAATGTCTTATTTTTAGGAGGTACGGTGATGGTATCCTCTTAACCTTCATCAGGGACATCATCAAGACTCTTAGAAAGGTTTTCCGTCTAATCGGCAACCCCGAGCTCCTTCCAGCCAAGTCCCGACACGGCAGCATCCTAATCTACACTGCTCCTCCAAATTTAATGTTTTTGCCTAGATGAAAACAAAAAACATGATCTAGCTAATAATAAAATAAATTACAAAAACACTTAAACATTTTCACTACACCAAACGCAATTCTCAAAAAAAAAGTCCCGTAAAATACGGTACAATATCCCGTTATCAGACGGCACGTCCGTCTGACGTGTTATCAGTCGTCAGCCGCAACGTCGTCGCCTATCTGACCTGTCATGTCGCGGCCCTTAGCTTTGGAACCACACGGGAGTGAATTTCAGGCGGGAAAGGCTTTTGTGGTAGACTATTCAATTGGAATTGAATTTTGGAATGAGCTTTACGTAATTAGAATCCTATCGGATCATATATACGCTACACGCTACATGCCAGCTCAAGCGAGAATGCACCAACCAATACCATTCCAAATCCACCTCAATATTCTAAATACGTCAGTAGAGCGTTCTAGAACAGAAAACAGAAAATAAAATCTTAAATATAAAAGATTAGAACTATAGATGTAATGTAAAAATATGTCTTTTTTATTGCAATAAACAGCTTTTTTATTATTATTATTTTAGAACTAGGCCCGTGGTGAGTACTCAGATACACGATGTTAAGTTAAATGTGACACGATTACCACAGAATAAGTAATAGTACAAGTACAGAAATTGCACTTACTAGCAAAAATGGCGTTCAGACATAAGAAACGTGCCTACTCTGTGCCTCTCTGTCTATCGTATAACTTGTATTCATTCACACACGGCACGTGTAGCGCTAGCGCTGTCACGCCAAGAATACATCAATGAGGACAAAATATGTTGTAGCTCACCTGATGTCGCTTGAGTAAAGTGAACCGATATTAATTAAGTACATGTTACTTCACATATATGTCAGTGTCATTATGAACCTAACCAAACCAACGTCCTTTTGGGTATTCAAACAACAGTAAACAGAGAAGCTGTGGCCGTTTATCGTTTTCATCGTGGGTTTACAAACCTCGTAATAAATAAGAGAAATTAGGTTCGTCGCGTTTAAATCAGCGGTGGCGGCAGATCACAGCGTATATATGTCGTATTTCTGACGGTGAGTAAGGTCGCCGGACCTCCCGAAGATACGGCGTGTATGGTGAGCGATGACATAATAACAGAATGTTAATGCCACAGTCCAGAATAACACAGCGTGTGTTGTCAGGGACGTACAGCGCCTGTTTCCGCAGCCATCATGTCGACAACCCCACACAAGAAGGGACATACTGCGCAAAAAGGATTTTTGAAAATTAGGCATTTTGTATGTATTTTAGGCACCTGGTTAATACAAGGTACATTTTACAATGTAACAAAATTAATACATGTTTATGACTTATAAAAAGGGTCTGCATGTGTATCTTTTTCGATCTAACTACTGTATTATAGTAACGAGACGACCCCAGTACACTCAAAAATAAGGTTCCGAATTTTATGTATCATTTATTCCTTGAAGTAATGACTCACAACTCCCTTATGCTGTGCACAAATCATACATTCATTAGAACGCGATTAAAAGTGATCTATAGGAGAGAGAATTCAATTATCTATAGGAGATCTAATTACTCCGCCAGGTTCATCATTTCAAATCAAATCAAACATTTGGTATTTGTTTACCGCTTCCGGCAAATGGTGAATTATTTGAATGAAATGTCTAAATTGTATCCCGGCAAAGCCCGCTTCTTTGACAATCACAAACCCGTTTTCGGCCAACCCGAAGACCGTTAGACCTCGCTGAAGCACATTTTTAACGAAGTAATTAACGTTGTTTTCCTCACGGAACCCTCAAAGTCGGCAATTAGGAAGAAACAGCAATCATTTAGTAGGCAACCCTTTTAATTCGCGCCCTGGCTAATAGAATCCAATTTTAAAAATTCACGTCCCCTTATTTAATCCGCACATAATTCGAACGGATTAAAAAAAACTCTAATATATTGAGAAGGAGGCAAGTAAACAAAGGCGAAATTGCGAATTCACAAAGTTGCCCTAAAAATAAATTCGGAAAGGCAAAATGGGTACGGTACAGGTTTTCTGTAATTTCATTACCTAGAAAAATCGTAATGAAATGGTAGATGGTGGTAGGACTAGGTACGAGACATTTTTTTTTTACTACGGTGCCAAAGTAGCATACGGTCTGCCTGATTGTAAGCTAGCAGTGACAACGCTTGCGATTCCAGAAGAATAGCAAGCGTGTTGCCGACCCTTTATTGATTTGAGGTTTTTTTTGTTTGATAGCTAAGACTAACCCTCAACACAACACCCACAAACAACAATGCACAATGCACTTAATGGTGCTGGGTGTAATTCTTGGTGAACGTCTGACTGTAATATGGATAAGTGCCAGTAATTTAAGGTTGAATAACTTAACGACTAACTGTAATCATACTTAACGTTAGTCGTTAAGTTATTTTTCTGGTAACAGTAAACTATTTAAAAAAAACCGGACAAGTGCGAGTTAAACTCGCACGGTGAGGGTTTCGTAAAATATTAAGAATTTTCCCGTTACTTTGAATACTTAAACTTCTTATAGGTTTTCCTGTAATCTTTAGGCAAGGAACTATTTTCAGAATTTTTAGCCCAGTAGTTTCGGAGATAAGGGGGGGAATGGTCAAAATTCGTCTTTTTCCTAAATAACTTCAAATCTGTTTTTTCTAAAATTATAAAAAAAAAAATCTGAGATGCTTACAATAACCTCTTTCATTTGATATGTCACACAATACAGTTTGCGAAACTTTTTTTTTTAATTTTCCAGTTTACCCCCCAAAAGTGGCCCCCTTGTTCAGAATTCATTAATTTACTTTACGCGTCCATCTTTGGGTCACCAATTTACATATGTGTACCAAATTTCAACTCAATCGGTCCAGTAGTTTCGGAGCAAATCGGCTGTGACAGACGGACAGACAGACGCATTTTTTTTTTCTTTTGAGGTACGGAACCCTAAAAAGCAGTGGAAAATATTCCCTAAACAAAAACCTAAGTGCAGCTCATCAATGTCCGTGAATATCAAAGGCCAACAACTCTCCATCTCGTCATAAAAAGCTGTGACCTGGCGTGGACAAAGCGCAGAGATAAGGGGAGCATCAGTGAAGGACAGACGATGATAAAATATCATCGAGACGGCCTAACAGGCGAACTAACACTCGTAAACTTGCTCTACACGGAATGTGGGCTGAGGACGACAGCGGCACAGACGAGCGACTTCGGGAATTCCAAAGTCTGGGAACTCTCGGAGACGCATCTTGATCCGTTTAACGTTCGAATAGACGTACGTTGCTCTAAATAATTCATGATTAGGTATAGGTATGTAATCTCCCTCAGCAGGAACGAAGTAGATATGTTCTTGGTAGGTCAGCAGATGTACAGCGTGTATTTTTAATATTACCTCAAATTGTAACCAGCAGTAGATGTTAGGGCTATGAACATAAATATTGCAAGAAATTTCTCTTAACTACCAACTTTTTTGTCCATATAAAATAATTCAGCACGCAATGGATCACTGCTTTGTCTTAATGACGCGACGTCACAACTGTCACAAGTGACCCGCTTCTTCCATGAGTCAAATGTGTGTACGCAATACATTGCTGCTCGCTAAATTTTCAAAAATTAATTACGCTTCGGTAGTTAAGATTAAATTAAATTTTTCTTGCAATATCGGTGCACCGCCCTAACACCTACACCTCTGGTTACAATTTGAGGTAATATTAAAAATACACGCAGTATACCTACATTATGTTCCTGTTTTCACATATCAGCTGACAAATGCCCTGTTTTTGTGCATGTCAAAATAAGTTTCGAATTAATCGTCTCATCAATATGTACCGAAGCCTTAAGAGTCCCCAGCAAGCTCGACCCAAGTCAGCTCGTCACAAACGTAGTTTAGCTCTCATTTTAAAACGATATGCCGAAATAACATGAAACTTTGTATACACAATAGGATCTGGCATATCTAGTTCAGAAACTAGTTTCTCTAGAACTTATAAATAATAGAAATAAAATAAAGAGAAAAGAAGTTTGGTATGAAAAATGACATCCCGTTGTGTATACAAAGGTTCATTTTACTACGTTTGTATGAAGTCAAGCTTCATAAGGACTCTTAATTTGCAGACTTAAGAGCCATTATTGGACATATTTTTTTGCACCAATATTTTTGCACTTTGTATGTGGCTTCAGTTACAATAACTACAACTCAGAAAAGTTGAAAAACCCCCGATTTTTTCATTTCAAAGTTCAATATCTCAAAAACGGCTGAACCGATTTTGATGAAACATAGCTAATAACATTCGGGTTAAGATTATTTATTGCACAAAAAAAACTGCATTCAAATCGGTCCATCCGTTTGGGAGCTACGACACCACAGACAGCTACACAGATATACAGATACTCAGATACACAGACACGTTAAACTTATAACACCCCTCTCTTTGCGCCGGGGGTTAAAAACCTCCACACTTACATTCATTTGAAAGACTGAGGTAGCACTCTTTAAAACAACTTCCCTCATAGATCAACCATGGCTCTCATACTTAAGCATGCATTTAACTCAACGTGAGAGATAAATGGTGTATGAAAGAACAAGGCTAGCGTTTCAGTCGAACCAGCGTCTTCAATCGCCCGTCTACCCCGCTTTTTTACAGTCTTTATCATTACGCATTCTGACTCCCGCCCATCAGGGCCCGGGACCCCTATAAATAAGCTACAGGGCCTCCAGATTGCCGGGTTATAAATGAAAGGGTGCAGGAAATTAGGGTTTTTTACTACGCTGCCGAAGGCGTGTCGCAGTCGCCGTAAACAATTTTTAATACCGTGAAAACGGTCGTATTGAGTGTTCGCACGATGATGGAACGGTTACCTGGGTTTAGCGGCTTGGGCGAGATATCCGCTTTCAGAATGACTTGAGGGAAATATGTCGTTTTTGGGAAACGCGGTCGTTTACTTGACATGATCGGTTTCTTGTAGTCGGCTATGGTTCAATATTTCAGCCGCTTTAAGTAGGTACCTACAAAATAAAAGCATTATAATAGAAAAAAAAACTTATGTATTATGATTTCCGTCATTTCTTGTATCTCATTCGCTATTCATCATTACTGTATTTATTTAAGTGTTCTCGTTCGTCCCGTGATCGTCTCCTTTGTCTTATTCGCAGTCCGCAATGCGCTACGTTTGACGTTTCGTCAAAGCACATGTGTCGAAAAGGCGTAACAAATTGCGATGAGACAAACAAAAGGATAAACAAGACATTCAAGGCAACACAAGTAACCAATTACATTTGGAATGCCCTATGTTTTCCGGAAACCAGCGGTTCAATTAATATATGCCGCCCACCCGCTGTCGACACAACCGTAACGCCATTTTATAGACAGGGTTGTCACCTGCACTTTTTATCCTCACCTGTAACAGGGGTCCGAGTGATTAAAGTTCCCCAATTATGAAGTCTCGGTCCAACCCTAACTCTAGTTTGAATTGCTCGTCGGATGGATGCGTCGAATGGTCTACATGACCGATGTCCCGTCATATGTATAATTTTATCTCCTGCAATAATACACCTTATTACTAGTGACATTACGTCGATATTTTAATAACATGAATGAGGAGTTGTTTAGTAATGTATGCCCATATTTTGTACGTCTTTTTGATTACGGACACGTTGGTTTTATGTACGGGCCTGGCCGTCGTAAAGTTTCGATTGGTCATTTGCATGAGATAAAGTAGTGTGTGGTTATGTGATACGGAATTATACATATATTGACTATCTTTGTCTGCGATTTTCACGAAAAATCTGTATCTCGAAGATGGCGTTAATTTATAGCTTAAACATTACACGATGTTTTCAGTATCATATCGCTTAAAATTTGATCGTGGCAACTTTCACGTTAAATTTACACGAATCAAAAATATTTAATAAAATAATTTGTTTCGTTAAGAGGAGCTTAAATATTATTCGCCATCAGGATGAAAATGTACAATAATGGGTGGAGTTTTACATGTGGTAAAATCGCATAAGATAGATAGGTTTACAATTTTCTCATGAGGTATGCAAAATGGTAGATGATTAAAAAGAAAGAAAAACCTCAACAAAACCAAATCTTCCGTTCATCATCGTCACCATATCAGCCGAAAGACGTCCACTGCTGGACATAGGCCTCCCCAAAAAGAGTGCCAAAGTGATCGGCCGTTGGGTCGGAAAGGTTCTCGAGTGGTGACTACGTACCGGAAGACACAGCGCGCGCTTTTATTAAGACGTAAAATAAGTAACATCCTTTATTTGCGACAATTCGTAATGAATGATTTTGATCTTTATGTTAACTACTGTTTTAGAAATAACTCATGTAGCATTTCCAAAACGCCAGCTAGCTAGTTTGGCAAGTATTTACTAGCTCCTAGCGCCGGCTCTGCCTATGCGACGTAATGAATTACTTAGTGGTGCGTCTAGAATGTCTAGTTGCATCCGCGCAACTTGCGCTAGTTAGAGATGGGAATGTGGCGTTAGAAAGTAATGTAATATCACTAAACACAATATAAGTAGTGTGGAATGCCCCTAACGAGGAGGACTGACGATCTAAGGCACTACCGCAAAACGCCGACTTCGTTCGTTCGTATATCTCTATCTTAATCGCACTTGCAAATCCGAGCAACAGAGAGGGAGAAAGACGAACATGCTTGCGTTCCGAGGTAGCCGATCTGATGAAGATCACGGGAGAACGTTGGAGGCGGGCAGCGGAATTGTCGGAATCCTTAGGGGAGGCCTTTGTCTAGCAGTGTACGTCTTCCAGCTGAAATGATGATCATGAAACACAGTATTTATTCATTGGCCCATATGTGTCCCAAATGTTAAATGCAAGCCTCTTCTCATTGACAAGAGGGAAGACAATACCATTAGATAGTACAACACAACAGTTTATCACTGGTACAGTTACACATTCCTGTTCACGTTCCAAGTCATATTCTTAAATATCACAAAGAACTATTGAATTGAATCAAATGTTACTTTGGGGAAGCCCGGGTATTTTAAATGAAGATACATAATAGGGGTGTAGACTAAGTTACGATGCCATTCGAACCAGTTTTTGGAGAGGAACAAATGTTTGTATGGCAACTACAATTAAGTTTAGCGCCTAAGCAAAATGCAAACCTGTAAAATAACCATCTTTTGGACGTTTTGGGTAACTGTAAGGCCATAAGAGTATTATAAATAAATAAATATTAATAAATAAAGAACATAAATACCCAAAAAATTTAAACAAAGGGTCAACCCACTGGCGGCAGCCCAGAATGCTTCATACTAATTGACATAAAAGTAGGTATGACGTCACAATCTGCTCTTTGTTCTAATCGTTGTATGGAAAATTTAGTAAATTGCTGTTTCGGTCGCGAAATACGGCATTTAGGTCCATGGTGGTCGTACAATTTTGTTTCTATAAAAGGCGTAAGGATACTATTGGTAGCTTTAAATTTATTATTGGACAATAAAACACAAACATATAATTTCTAAACTTTGAAGGTTTCTAAATTTTAACTATATTTTATTTATTTATACTTTATTACAATAATTTAATGATTTACTGTCCATTTAGCAACACTACGTTATCAATTTTAACATGAGTATACATCCCTATTCAGCGCGCGCGGGGCCGTAGCACGTCGTAGCACGTTCGTAGCGCGTAGCATGCTTATGTATGTATGTATATATATATACCCATTCAGCGTTATTCATGACATGACACACATTCGTCAGTATGCTACGGAAATTTTTAGCTGCATGTGGAGTTTATACTGCTACGAAATAGCATAGCGCTAAGAGTGTAGCGTGGCTCACATATGAGTGATATGAGCCATGCCTCTACGTGTGATTTCCACTAAAGAGCTGAAAAACACTGCTACGGGCTACGGCGTAGCACACCTAGCGTTGCGTGGCCTCGAATGAGTTAAGTAACGGTAAAGGGAAAAAGATGAGACTGAAAGGGTACAAGATTACACAGTGATGTCACAGGCATTTGCACATACTCGCACATCCCTACCAGTCGCTCGCGGCGACTTGAGCCCAAGTTTGCAACTCTGAGACGAACTACCAACACTCATCGTTTATTAATAACGGAAAATGAGAGATTAGTTGTAAACGCCACGTAGCGAACATTATTTAATAAATAGTATATTATTATTATTCATTCACGTTCTAAAGACAATTACAGTAACTAGATAAAATATTATAATACGCTTCAAAAAAGGATCAAACCATTAGACGACTGACATAAAAAAATACAATCAGTACGACCACGTAATAAGTGAAATTTCGAAAAGTTGATTTGACACTTTTAAAGCAGTAATATCATAGGAAAAACCGTTGCCTACGCTAATTCTTGGGTCTAGATAGCACAGAGCACCAGGCTGCTAACCGGGAAGAACTCTAAGACGAGGAGGAGGAGAATAGTTAAAATATATACATTGGAAAACTACAAAATATTTTCTCAGAACATAACACTTCTATTGAGGGTATCGAATAGGGAATCTCCAATCATACATCGGATATCTTCAAACCTAATTTTCGCTACCTAAAGGCATCAAAATCAATAACATCCAATCGCAGTCAATCGCTTCATATTGCATTAGACGTCAAAACACGAACGAACACAAAGCAAATTCAATAAGAAAGCGTCCTGTCCCGCAACACTGCAACACTTGCAACATGCCTACGACTACGACAACTGAACTGCTATTCTCAAAGCATTGGTACTAATGATTTAATATAAAAATGGCATTCGGAATTTCCTTTCAGAAGAGGTGAGGCTAATTTTAGTTGAGTCACTTGTACTGTCTCAGTTCAATTACTGTGATACCGTATATGGGCCACGACTGTTTGCTAAAACCGCGCAGGCAATCCAGAGAGTTCAGAATGCCTGTACTAGATTTTGTTTTTCAGTACCCAAACGTTCCCACATTACACCATTCCTAAATGAGAGAAAAATTTTAAAAATGACTGCACGTAGGACACTTCATTTGGCAAGTTTGGTCCAAAACATAGTTTCTACACAAAAACCTGAATATCTTTTTAAAAAAATAAGGTGGATGAAAGACATTCATGGGCGAAACACTCGCAGTAAGTTTTTAAACAAAATGAATGTTCCGCAGCACACAACCGCGGGCTTTCGAGGCTGTTTTAAATACTCGGCATCTAAGATTTGGAACGACCTACCACCGCCTTTACGAATTAACTTGTCCCTCCCAACGTTCAAGCGCAAATTGAGCCTAATTTTGATGTTGAAACAATTAAATACAAGCTGAAGGGTATACTATGACTATTTAAATCTTGTGTCCTGTTATTATTATTTTACTAATCTGTATAAACTTTTGTATGACAATAGAATATAGTGAATTAACCTGTCTGTTCCAACAAGTAGGAACTAAATTAACCCAGTAGTAAGTTACTCTGTATTTTTCCCTATAAATGCTAAGTGCTCTCTTTTATCGTTCTTGATTGTTTGTACCGTTTTTTTATTTTTGCTTTTGTTTCTGTTTTTTATGTTGATGGTATGAGTGAAAAGGGGACGAGCTGAAAACCAGCGCTGTGCAGCCGCAATGACTGTCACAGCACATGCTGAGCTCATTCCTTTTGTTACACAAATAATCTTGTTTTTTGTTTTCTGTCTCTGTATGTATTTTGCGCATCTGTTTGTGTGACAATAAATATTTTCTATTTCTATTTCTATTTCTATTTCTATAAAAAAGAGGATATGTTGTCTATATGACAGATTGACACCTAACGTTTCTATTGAAGACCCGAAACTAAGGCAAGTTGTGTAAAATGACACAGTTTTAGTATGCCACTTTCGGAGCACTTATAACCTATCTACCTATTATTATATTACATCATTGATCAGTACACACAAAACCAATATAAAGTCTTCGACTGACATTAAAAACGTCGGCAAAACGGAGTCAGGGTCAGAGTCAACCGACGAGCGTGTATAAGAAAATGTATAAAAGTGATCGAAGCAATAGAAGTGTTCATTTGCAACGAAAATTTGCATCTCTCTGCCTACCCCAAAGGAATATAGGCGTAAATATATACATGTACAGTCGCGGACACACGTTCGCCAATTTCGAGACCTTAGTGAATATGATATAAAGTTGGAAATTGACTAACCTTCCGATTAAACCAGCGAACCCTTGAGACCTCAGGCTCGTCGTAGCTTAGGATGGTCACAAACCAGATTGGTTAGGAATAGGCTTGTGACCTCATGTTAAAATTGATAACGTAGTGTTGGTAAATGATAGTAAACAATCAAATTAGTGTAATAAAATATAAATTACAAAATATAATGAAATGCATAAAATAAAATATAGTTAAAGTTTAGAAACCTTCAAAGTTGAGAAAGTAAATGTTTGTTTTTTATTGTCCTAGAGTAAATTTAAAGCTACGCAAACACGCAAACACAAAGAAAAAGTATAAAATAGAAATGAAGCGCAGTCCGGAGATCAAGTTATAACCCAGCCGAGTTCTCAGTCGAGTACAAAATGTTTTTGAATAGAAAGGCAGGTGCAAGGTGCAAAGGTTCCCCCAAAGCGAAATTGCTGTCGCCTGCTAAACATGGTAAGCAAGATTGCGGGGCTCGCGAGCTAAGTGAATCCGAGATTGGATGAGGTTTAATAATATTCACACTGGAACTTTATGGGAGGTGGCGAAACGTGTTTCCAATTGAGAGTTAGATGTAAGAGGAAACTTTTCAGAGATAGTTTATTTGCCATGATGGATTAAGTCTATGAAGACTGGTGGAAGGAAGGGAAGTACATAAAATATGTAATATTTTGACAATGTGATATAAATGTTCTTTGATGTATTTTAGCATTTCGGTAGGAAACAGACATAATAAATTAGATCAGATTTATATTATAATGCGAAATAACGATTGTGCAAAAGAGCGTCAAACTAGCTTAACATTAGGACATCCGACACTTAGTTCCAAAATTAATTCATAATAAATTGCCGAAAAATTTGCTTGAAGATATCGACAAGGTTTTAAATCTTTTACCGCACGAACATCTACCATCTGCACAGAAAGAGCTCCAAATGAACGCCGGACAAAACAAAAAACCAGCATCAATATTCCTCAATTTCCACATCGGGACATTTGAGAGACGGCTGCTAGCAGTATTTCTATTTATCATTCGGAGCGGCCGCGGACCATCCATTACATCTTGCACTCGAGATCCAATCGGAAATTCAATTTCCGATATGATACGATTCACTAAGAGATTGCTAAAACAGGAGCCGGCTGCAAAGATGGCAGTTTCGTGCAATTTATTGAAGTGTTGCAACTGGTGAAGGAAAGCAATATTTGGAAAACGTAACACTGTTTAATTTAACGAGGTAGATATGTTGGCTATACGTTTAAAATGGCCACCAAATCAGACAGCTAAGACACGTTTACTTACACGTTTCCATTGACGATTCGAAACTGAGGCAAGTTGGTGCACTTGACTAAATTTTAGTGTGCCACTTTTGGAGCACTTAAAACCTATCTACCTCTTTTTTATATTACATCAACGCCTTAAAATATATAGGTACCTGGCGGGAAATTAAATGGTGCAATATCGGGACTGGTGGCGGCAACTTGTGCCGGAGGCCAAGACTCGCTTTGGGTCGGTGAACAATTGTAGTTGTTAGTTAGTTAAAGTATGTACCCAACGTCATCCTTTTCAATTGTGATGCCTTCAAAATATTATCCATAGCCATGGATGAGGTGTGATTCTTGTCTTCTCGGCGGCTGCCCTCGCGGTCCTCAAAACGACTGTCCTGTCTTGCCAGTCTACATTTGGTTTCCAATTGCCATTGCCGTATTTAAATAAAATTTTAAATGTCAAAAATTATAGCTAGATAAACAATTAATGAAAACTTACAATATGCTTCCTCTTCTGTCAAAGTCAAAATGCCCGCCTCTATGACTTAAATTGAACGTGGCCAGTCGCAATTAAAGAAAAATATCACACGCAAACCTATTGCTTCAGTAAACTCATTCAGCAAAGCTAAATAAAGAAGCGTGCTATTACAAAATAAAAATAAATAAGTATAGATCTATAAACATGCTAAGTATATCCAAGTTAATAATTCAGACGCGCGACGCAAACTTGGCTAGCGAGGTTCAGAGGAACATTTCATTTTGTCAGGTACGACACACAAGGGAACAATGTTTAATAATTAGCTTTATAATTTAGCAAATTCTTGCACCGACAGGCGGACTCACGGCTAAGCCAGCCAGGCTAAATTAGGAAGCTTTATGGACCAGCCTGTTGAGTTATTACTTGGAACGAGGGACCGTCTAATTTCGCAAATGAGTAACTCTTGTTCATGGCCGCGAAGGTGGGTTTACTCGGTTAAGAACCCAATTGTTCCCCTAGATTAGTGGATTATATTTTCCCGAGGCCATATTGTAATAAGTTACGGAATTTATACATGTTACTACCCAGAGCAACGGGGTGTAGAATTAGAGAAAATCTCCTGACAAAATTCTTGGGATATTTCACAGATTTAGGTAGCCGTATTACACATCCATCACAATACTGTGTAATAATATTAACACATTCAGTGCCAGCCCGCTAGGTGCAGGGCGCTCTGCTCGAAGGCACTTTTCTCTACATATGATTTTCCCATGTTATCGGCTACGAGTGCAGCGCAAAGAAATCGTTAACAGTGAATGTGTTTATTGATACTTATTTAAAATATACAATTCCATGCAACAGAATAGATACACAATGTAGTGACGATACACAATGTTGACTCAGTGTAGTGATATGGTCTTATTGTTTGGGGTAATGGCGGTGAGATGTATCGAGCTTTTATCTCCCAAAAGAAATGTATTTGTGCCATTTGTGGGGTGGAACCATTTGAATCCTGTAAACCCTTATCTCTTCAATAGGTGTACTACCACTGCCGTGTTTGTGTATATGAAGTCTCCAAATTTGTAAGAAAGCATAGTAATTTGTTTAACACCTCAAGAGATATATATCCACGCCATACGAGAGATTGTGACCGTCTTGTTTGTCTATAAACAACAAAGAACTGCAAGGTTCAGGAAAAATTGTAGTGTAATATGCGTGAACACCTATAATTTACCTCAACCAATTAGAGAAATCCCAAATTTAACAAGATCCTGTACAGTCAGCATCATAAACATGTATACATTCTAGGACCTTATTACTCAGACATAAGGTCGAAAAGTGTATACATGTTTATGATGCTGACTGTACAAATGTTTAATGTTTTTTCATTTTTTTTTATGGCTCCTTGATCATAGATTTTATAAATTAAATCATTTTTTGGATAGACAATAACTATTGACTTCAGATGAACCTGACTAACCTTAATGTAATAATTTATGCAATGGAATATTTAATAAACTGTTTATATTTTGCAGGCCATAATGTAATGGCTCGGGAGGTGCTGAATATTTTGTAATAAGTCCGTAAAACCCCTTTTTCTTGCAAAAATAAACTATTTGTATTTTGTATTTGAGTACCCGTTGTTGCTCAATAAACTTGGCAGTCTGCCAGTAATGGCGAATTGAGAAACTTCAAACTATCGGCGATAAAATAGTTATGCGTTTTACTGTCAACCGTATCGATATATACCTAATGCTTATCACTTGGTAATCCTCATATAATAAAACCGGCCTAATGCATGTCGGGTCATGCGCTGTCTAGGGTTCCGTGGTTGCCTGTCTGTCTTTGTTACATCGACATCGGCACGCACGCGCCAATTAAATGGTGCAGTTGCGTCACTTGCGTCGGCCTTTGGCCTTTCCACGTATGTTTTTAAGTTGGTCGACTCTATTACTCGGTAACTGGTAATGGCTACTTAGCCGTGATAGTTTTCCTTTTAAATTCATTATGTGCACTACTGCCACAAATTTTTTCACATTCCAAGTAGTAGCCATTTAGCCGACAGTGAGGGAGGACACGCTTGCCTCGAACAAAAATTAGGGCTTTAAAGCCCAATATCACGCAAATGGAAAACTGAGTTGAAAAATGGTCTTTAGAAACCCGTCATATTTATGAACAAGCTATGCAACGATACCCCACTCCATGGGTTTAACGAGATTTTTTTTAACATCCCCACTACGTGTGACTGATTTATACACCCTTGCCGAATTACATCTTTCTATAGTGGTAAGCCTCACTGAGTTAAGCCGCAGACGGACATACGGCGGACATGGCGAAACTATAAGGGTTCCTTGTTGACTGCGGAACCCTAATAAAAATCGAAAATCTCTATCTCAATATGTACTGCGAAGGCAACCTGTTTGAGAAATCCAAGTGATCTTATTAGAAAATAAAGGCAGTTGTACACGCGACGGAAGCAGTTTTCTTCCACCGATAAGGCTGTGTCCACAACGCCCCATCTGTGTAGCTGTTCTCATAATGGAATTGGCTGTTTATTCGGGAGCGTGCTGCTAGAGCGCACGAAGGGTTAGGAAGCGTGGAAGGGTTACTCGGTCCTGCAATAATAAGCTTCTATTTTTCGAGGATTTTCGTTGCAATTTAGGGATGACACAATTTGTATGGCGACAGGAAATGTTCCTGCGAAGAAGAATATTGATACCAAAATTCTGCTCTAAAATAATACTAATATAGGGTCTTACTATAACCGACTTACTGTCCTATTTACGTTTCTACGCTTAAACCGCCGAACCGATTATGATTAAATTTGGCATACTTACAGATTTCATATCCGGCAATGAGCATAGGATACTTTTTTTGGGAAGGAAGATTATATAGGAGTGCGATAATGAATACTACGCAACTAATAGTAAACACTCCAGGCGATTAACGAGTCGTAAACGAAATAGTCAATAAGGCGCCATTGGCATCGCGACGCAATGAAAAATCGTCCTTATTGACAACCGATACCTTTAGGAAGGCCGATCCAGCAGCGCTAAGCATCCCCGCTCTCCAATACGTCACCTCGATTTATGTCGCCCTCTTCCATCGATACCTCTTTCTCCGATAATTTACGATCTCTCACTAAGCGAACGAGTACTTATTGCACTTACACTCCGCTTACATACCTACTTACAGTACCTACTTGCTCCTTTCGGCGTCCTCGACGAACAGTGTGAAATTGTGTGCACTTTTTTGGAGTTATACAATGTTTTTTTATCGCTTTGTTATAATTATAACGGAAAAACAGTCCCCGCGAAGGTTAAGGGATACGGGTGTAGTTAATGATTATTTGGCACGTGCATTAATGGGATACAGGTGAGAGTATATGTACAGTCAAGGACTTTAATTTTAGAGCCATTTAGAGCTCACTTCATACTGGACACTTCATGGCTTAACTATCAAAAAACCAAAATTAGTTGACACCTAAATGGCTCAACAATTAAAGTCCTTGGCCGTACCATCATCATCAATCTAAAATGTACAACTGCATAAAATTCTTAAATTAATATTTAAGCGTGCCGACAGGACATATTGTTTTCACGCAGCTAAATTTCAACAAAGACAATCATTACCTGCAAATCCGATCTCTTGCAGCCAAATCGCATTGCTCAATGCTCGATATCGAATGGTCTATACTAATGCTCAATAGCCACCGGAGCATGAATAGAGCTTGCAGTGAATGCTGCCAGATTTGTCCACTAGAAAGATTGTTGAAGAAAGAAAGGTATTGACGGTAGAGCAATCCAACAAGGCATCAAGTAGTGTCGACTAAAATTGAATAAAAATAAATATTTTTGTTAGTGAAGTCTTACGAAATATGTATCGATTAGAAATAAAGTAACAAATTTGAAGGTTAAAAAAAATATGAATTAAAATTTTCATAAAATGGATACAACAGTGGACTGTATAGGTTCTGTACATAATATGGGATTAGTGGATAAGTTTTTGACGTTAAATCCATTAGTTACTTTTCTTACGCCATATTAATTTACGTGCATCAAACCCATTTTTACTCAAATGCTGTTAAATAAGACTTTAGCGTTTGTGAGAAACTGATAAAACACATTTTAGTTAATAAACAAGTTAAATTTGAATTTTAACGGTATTTTAGCTCAAATAAGTTAATTGAACGTTCATGAATAAGGCCCTCAGTTACCTCGTCTTAACTTACTTATCTCAAGATTATACTTAGATCATTTCGAAAATATGATAAGATTCAAGTTTCGAATTTGACATTAACTATAAAATCGACCCTTCAGACTCCTAATAGACTCAATACGTCTCCAGTAAAGACAGCTCCGGGACACGAGAAAATTGCCTCCGTTTCATTGACCAAGAACCGTATACTCGAGTAAAGAAAAACGCAGTAGCTACGCAAAGCCGAATTGATAATAAATATGTAGGTACACGATTATGCACCTTATTCCATTTATATAAGTATTAAATTGGAAATAGAATTGAAGAAGCGAGCGAAGCGAACTAAGCACACGTTTCAGCTTAGACCGTAATTCTTTGATGTTCGGATGTCCAGATGTCCCGCTGTCCGTGTGTTCTCCTCTATAGGTCGCATTTCTCAACCGATTCTCGTGAAATGTTGTGAGCATTTCATCTAGTTTTTTTTGTCGATTCAGTTTTTCGAAACTTTAAAATTTTTAAAAAGACATGCTCGCGAGTTGAACAGCTCACAGAGCCACTTGCCTATAAGCTGGTCGATTACGTAACGCATTGTACGCGCGTCAGGTAGATCGAAATGTCAATTTTTATATGGAATAATGACAGTTGGATCTACCTAACGCGCGTTCAAAACGTTACGTAATCACACCTCTGACCGCACGAAGTTACTACATTTATTGTACCGAATAAAACTGGGTGCCAAACTTTTGGGTTGCGTCACCTTATTGGATCGTGTTTACTTTGTTTTTCTTTATATTGGAAAACTATGGTCATGGTTTAAATGGTTTTTCGATAAAGACAGATTTACACGCCATAAACTACCTATTTTATTTATTTATTTTTTATTGCACAAAAGAAGAACTTACTTTTTACAAAAGGCGGGCTCCACGCAGTACCTGAATATTATTGTGTAGGTACTTTATGTTTCATCAGTACTTACAAGAACATAATGAAAGTTTATTACGACGAGCCAGTACACGCTTGTAAATTTCATCTTCGTAATAAACTCTATATTACACACATTATACTCTATTGGTGACAAAAATTTTAAAAACCTTTCCGAAAAAATCCCGAACCCTTCAAGCACGTCACAACTTTTCCATTAGCAAAATGTACCCATAACGATCATTTGGACCCCAAAACATTCATTACGCGAGTAGAAACGGCATCATATTTATACACTGGTTTCCCAGCCCCTGGTCATTAAAGATCTCTAAGGGGTCTTAAATATTCCTTATTCCATCCTTCACTCAGATAGCCGGAGAAAATGTTGCTTTTCATTATCTAAAGATCCGGCGATTAGAACGGTCATTTCGCATCTGAGATTTTTTTGGATATGGCCGTAATGGCGGCTTAAGCGATCTTGAAGGATAACGATTCATAATATTTTGTCTTAAAAACTTTTGTCATAAATCGTGGTTTATAAAAATCTGGATATTTAACTTGCAAAGTATATCTATTACTTACAAGTCGTTTAAAGTCTGCCTGAGCGTTTTTCAAAAAAAGTGTACACGTGCTTTTTTCAGAACTTGTTCTTTTTGGGTTTTTCTTACTCTGAATCGTTGATAGTAAAAAAGATAGTAGAAGTGACAACCTCCTTTTTTGTTAAGTCGGTTAAAAATAATTTATTGGTGACTGTATTTATTTGATAGCTACACATTGCAATTTTTGTTTGTTCCTTCTCTATCATCAGACCAGCTCGGTGGTTGTTTAATATTACATTGTCACCGAACTTGTATGAAGTATGCCAAGTTTTAGCTCTATCGGATACCGGTAAGCGTCTGAAAAATGATTTGCAACTTTATTTATTTTATTTGGAGAACAATCAGAGTTAAATATACTTAAATAGTAACTTACTTTGAAGACCAACTTACTTATTTACTGACATATAAACGTGAACGTTAATACACAAAGCTTGTAATAACATAACACGACTTCTGCGTAATCGCCAAGAAAAATATTCATCAACCCGTTTTCTGAATAATTTGGCACCGCGCACCGCTCCTGCTGCCTTCGAATAGCAAATCTCATGCAAATGGATTCGGAGACTTGCTCTGCAAAGGTTAAAGACTCGCATTTCCATACGAGTCGACCTAGGTCGTCCTCACCTAAGATCTCCATATTCATTATAGGCATCAAAACCCACTTGGATGCTTAGCGAATGTTTTACATGTTTAACCTCACCTTATTACCCGTCACCCTTAATATACTCAGCGTCAAATACTTTGTAGCAACCAAAGTAGTCAAATAGTTCGGTACACCATATATTTAGTATGATGTACCGAACTATTTGGCCACTTTGACTGCTACAGAGTATTTGACGCTGAGTGTACCTACTTAATGCTTTGCTGTGGCAAATATTAATGCTAAATAGGAATAGGGTTTATTCCAAGATTAATCTAAATGGTGTGTCTCTGGTTCCGTGGAGGTTGGGACGGATGCTTGTGTGGGACGCTACATGCTACATGTGTAGACACACTGGCACCGTCTCACCTCCAACGGACTACTTCTAAAGCGGGTGCAGCGGCGTAAAACGCCGAAAATCTGAAATGTAATAAATAGAGGCCTTGGCAGAGAGTACGACTTTGTACCCTTTGGCGTCGAGACCCTCGGTCCGTGGGGTCCCAGTGCGAATAAGTTATTTGCAGAAATCGCGAAACGTCTGGTCGATGTAACTGGTGACCGAAGAGCTGGCGGCTTTCTCGCGTAACGCATCAGCATTGCAATTTAGCGAGGAAATGCCGCCAGCATCCTCGGCACAATGCCTCGAGGGCCTTTTTCAGATTTAACTTAGTTTTAATTTATTTTAGTTAATGTTAATCATAATCTTGTATTTACATTCTGAATAACTATGTATATGTATCTAAGCATACAATTTTGATGTTTATCCACAGATTAAATCGTCATTCCTGTTTGGAATTCGGATAACAAAGCTGCAAAATATCTGACACTCCTCAACGGCCCTAGAAATAGTCGTGTCAGATATTTATGCGCGCTTCGTTGTACCGATATTATGCTAAATAGGAAAAGAATAGTTTATTCCAACATTAATAATTTTTGATGTTTAACCACAGATTAAGTCACCATTTCTCTTTGGTCGAATTCGACCTTATAGATTAATAATGTGAAGTTAAAATGCACCTTGGGCGTAACTTACTGATTACTTAATCTACTCCATAATAGGATATTTCTCAGTCCTAATGTACTTTGTATTTTCGACGAGGGCACAAGTTTAGGAGCAATGAGCTGGGTAGTTACATTCAATTTCCCATATCCATATCTGTCTCATAGCCCATAGATCAATGACATTAATTAAATGTAACCTTGGTAGCGTGAGTGATGGTCATCGACCCATTACCTACGCTATTATAACGCGTAATGAACCATTTCAATTTCAACCAATATAGCATAATATATCGTTCCGTAATACAGAACTAGACAGGACAGATAGAGTGGAGTACTCATCGCCAATCACGACACACGTGCTCCAAAGCGTTACAGGCACTTTTCGCTACATATGGAGTTTAATCTGCTACGGACTACGGAGTATCGCTAAGAGCTTAGCATGGCGGTGAATGAGTTAAAACTCGTATTAATAAACTACACTCTTGTTTGACTCAAGTCGTAGTATAAATAAATAGTAGGAGACAATCTTAGACAAATCTAACAACCACATAGTAAGCTCAATTTTATGGCTTGTGTTATAGGTAGGTACTAGACGACGATATACACCGTGGGCGTTAATAACCCGAAAGATTTAAACCACGTATTTTTGACGACAGTACGAGTAAATAATGTTATATCAACATGGGTCCAATTATGTGTCTTAATTAAATTACTTTTTCAGTACAAATTAAATCATATTAATTGACCGCTTCTTTGTGAACAAACCTTTACTCCAGAGAGTGAGCGAGTTTAATTAATCTCAAGTTGAGAAACAGAGAGCGAGCATGACACTTCACGAATCACTCCGATATCATACGATCCACGGCGAATGCAGTGACTTGTGTTCCATGCACAGACTAATACAGACCCGCAGAATTAAGCAAGACGATGTTTCATATAGTTGTCTCTGTCACTTCTTATGGTCAGCTGAGGTGAGTTAGAATGAGACAAATAGTACGGTATTTTGAGGCTATTAACGAGTGTTCTCCATAAACTGCACACCGCAATGTTTAAAAAAGTAAACAATACTCCCAGACGTCAATGTCAAGTCAACGTCAAATCTATAGGAAATTTTCTTATTTGAAAAATATTTAGTTGTAAAACTATATATTTGTGTTGAAAGTGCAAGATCTAATTTATATGTAGTGGCAAAATGTCTTGTGCAGTCCCGTACTATCGGACTTACTCTAGATTAACGAAGAAGACCGGTGAAAATACCGGTTTCCATCGGTAAGAACCTTTTGCTTATTTTTCAAATATTGCATGTACATTACGCAATATAATGATCTGGGATTACTGCAAATGCTGGATGCTATCAAATAAGTACTTTTTACAAGGTTCCAAGTTGATCTTATTGTGATTTTTGGTAAAAATACTATTGTCGTAAACACGGGTAGTGTTGTAACCAAATTAAAATGTATATATCGATATTTTGTCGACATGAATTATTTATGTAGGCGTTAAGACAAAATATTTTGATGTTACATGTAGTTAACTGTTAACTTTAGAATTCCGGAAAATAACAAAACTCTTCTAGAAAAATAGATTGACGTAGTTTAAAACAGATACCTTACCAAATTTACCTTAAGTAATTAATATCGAGCTTAGACTTTTCCCATTGTTTCCATTAGTGACACTCGATGACTTTTTAATCATTGCCATTATAACTTACTTTAGAAACAATGTTTTAACCAACTTCAATTCAATACTTCGCCAAGCCACGTGAATATTTCCACGTTTTATTTCCACATTACCACATGAACTGCTTTCCGAAAGCAAAGCATAAGTCACTATTAAAAATACCCAAATCGTCAGTGTGCCTATAAAATTTGAAGATGTCCCTCGTTTTCTCCAGGATCCCATCATAAGATCCTGACTTGATGACCATGGGGGACCACCAGGGAAGGATACCCTTCCAAACAAAAAAAAAAACCTAATCGGTCCAGGCGTCTTCGAGTAATCGGAGAATATACTACATGAAAATAAAAGATTCCCACGAATTGTCCAACTCCTCCTTTATTAGGTTAAGTAGGTTAAAAATAAATTAGTTCCACTAAAAATCTACAAAATGGTGATGAATTAAAAACTAACTTGTCTGACTACCTATGTATTTGCATAACTGAATTCGTAGCGAATATCTGTGTCTTGAATGCAGTTTATTAGTACTTAATGTTTTTTTTTAATTGGTAAGTTCCATATGAATTTTTGCACAGTATGGATGGAGATACAATTTACTTACGAGTATCGCATATTACAAATTTATTAACAGTAAATATCGATATCGATAACTTGTAAGAAAATATCTTTCGCTGCACCAAATCATGAGCGAGCGAGAGAGCGAATTACGTCGTGCGAGCGAGAAAGCGGAGACAATGACATATGAAGACCTGTCAGATAACATGGTTCTATCCCGTTCTTACTCGTTGTTCAGTACGAAAGTGAGAAGAGATCGGATGTATAGAAAACGTTCAATTTATTAGGGCATATCTGCCTATTTCTGTAATCTGTGGTTCCATGACAAGAAGTGTCATGTCTAGCATGATGTTGACGTTGAAATTATTTCAATTTATTGGCACCACAAAATACCACAAATTGTAGGTATCCAAATTTTAGTAGTTACCACAACATTACAGTGCAGTTATTATTGTTGATACTTTGCGTTGATATCTTTTCCTTTGACTGACGTAACCAAAACCATTAACCATGATTATATCCCAAAGAAATCATACCTATTATTGTTTTACCTCATACTATAGCTGGAAAGAGATGATTACCTACTTTGTTATAATATCGATCATGCTAATCAGTACGTATTTTAAATTCTCGATGTGTTGATTTATACTAAGTAAAATAAAGTAAACAACTATGTTAAACAATTACGCATTTTTATTAATTTAATGTATGAGGTTTTCAAAGTGTGTACCACCGTTTTCAGCACAAAGATTTAATCTTAAACGGATTTCATTATTTAGGTTCACAAAAGTGTTCTTTATCTCTGCTGATGCCGTTCCAATTCTTCATAATAATTCTTCTCTAGAGTTCACTGGTGTTGAGTATACCTTATCTTTCAGAGTTCCCCATAGAAAAAAATCCAATGGAGTTAAGTCGGGTGACCGGGCGGGCTAGGATTGACATAATTACACACATTAACATTGACTAGTCGTGCTACAGCTCTTGACGATAACGTTGGATCTTCTGTAATCAAATTCATTATTCGATTATCTGTTCGTACATCTAGATTTATCGCGCTTTCCCTTGGAGTCTTTCTAAGCCCTTTTTCCCGAAACTGTCGGTGGATATCCACAAAAGTAGAATGATGAGGTAGACGACGATCTGGGCATCTTCGGTATTCGGCGACTGCCTGGAGCGAGTTGCCATCCGCTAAATAAGCCGAAGGATAATGCGGCATGGCGAATTTATTTATTACAGTCAATCAAATTTTCAACGTGATTTTATCTTGCGTGACAATCAGTAATCATTTAAAATATGTCATTTTAGTGACATCAATTTCAAACTATCAGTGAAGGTAAATAGTTTGCACTCTCGCGATTGAGGACAGAACAAAAGTAGACAAGACTAGATTTCTAGTCTTAGCGATAAGAGAAAAGAGGAAAGCTACTTGTGTGATATAATAATAATTATTATTTAAAGCACTACGCTGTATTTTAGTTGCAAGTCACATCCTTTTATCACGACGAAAATTTTTCGCTACTGAAACCTTTTTGTAGGACAGATACCAAACTTAATTAAGTAAAACTGGCTAACAACCATGCAGTTCGTGCGTCTGCGTGTAAAAGTAGTAGGTGGCTACCTCACGCCCTTAGGGTGTGTTACAATTGAGATTTTGTAACTTGTGATTTGTTTTAAATAATTAATATCTCTTAAATTATGGGTTTTTGGACTATATGTTATATAACTTTAAATACTCTAATTAGGCTCTAAAATCGTTGGTTTAAATCTTTCGGGTTGTTAACGCCCACGGTGTATATATAATAGATATAAATACCTAAATACATAGAAAACATCCAAGACTCTCCTGATGCTCAGGAACGGGAGGGGGGGGGGGGGGGGGGGGGTTTGCCTCAATTGTTAAAAGAAATAAAGTTTGCAGGATTTGTTTTGTAGTAAATAACAAACGGTACATTACAAAAAAACCCTAATTCCTGACATTTTGTTGCAGAAATAAGATCTGTGTACATATTTTTGAGACTTTGCGGTGTATACATTTTTGGTGCCCTTGACTGTGCATGTGTAAAACCTAGCTTGAGTGCCGTATTAAAACTGCGTATTATTTTAATGTGGACTTAAATACCGCCAGTCTTTCTCTACTACCTAACTTACATTACAAAAGAATCGCAAAATGAAGGCAGTATTTTAAGCCAATACGAGTCCATAAAACAGAATCGTTCTAATCAAAAGGAAGCGATGAAAAATAAAACAATAAAAGCAATCGGAGAATTCCCACTGATATTTCTTTTAAAAAGAACTGTAAGTTCGCTGCAGTGTAAAAGCATTAGCCATCGAGGAATCTGGGAAGAAAATCTCTGCGCACCCATCTTTGATATTTACTTTGTAGACAAAGATAAAAAGCATCCATTTGGAGGATTTATAAAATGGATCTTTAAACCCTCCGAGGACAATGCTTTGAGACCGAAGTGCTCGGCTCTTATACCCGGGACGGGATGTGTTAGTTTTAGCTCGAGTATACCCGATGTTATCAATGTTGCCTGCTACTAACAATCATTCAAGAGCTTGGAAGAGTAATTAAATTAAATTAAATTATTTATTTCGGACATCGGGTATCCATATAAACAGAAAATTATGTTAGTAATGGGAAATTAATTACCTAGGATAGTTAAATACAAAATGCTCATTAGAATGCACATGCACAGGCATCGAATTAGTAAGAATAGAACTGTCCATGCTCTCTGTGACCACCTTCAGGAGAGTATTGGTGCTGCCCCGTACGCGATTCCACAAGGACGCCACACGCTTGCGCAGCACGGCTTGGAAGCCGTCAGTGCTCCACTCAGCGAACATCCCTGACGCGCTGCAGCGCCAAGGCAGCCCGAACAGCCTGAGGGTGTTGTTATACTGAACACGCAGAGCACTGAGGGTCTTTTTGGTGTAATTGCTCCACAGGTCGCACGTCTACAGATTATGGCAGTAAGTTTTAAACAGTGTTATATTCACCTCGCGAGATTACAACCTATCTAATTTTCCTTTAATGTAAAGAGAAGCACTCGTTTTCATTCTCTGGCCTAGCACTCAGTTTTGTTATAAAACGTCAGTGTATTCACGGAAATCTCATTTAATTGTGAACGTGTCGTGGATTGGCTGAAAGCAAATACGCCAAAATGGCACTCCACTTTACAGCATTTCCCCACTTCGGTGCACCAATACACGGGACATATTCAAACACGTTCGTATCTCCACTTCTAAGCCGTTTAAATTATCCCGCACAATGGCGTTCGGTGGAAGCTAGGTGCCGACACTCGGGATAAATCGACCAAATATCCATATCTTTACACTTTATAAATGCGGGTTTTCACGAGCATGGGAATATAGGATTTGGAGTTCCCTGTGACTAGAACCTGAATTGATTGGATAAAGCACTTCGATTTTGATCATATTAAGAGATGTTGAGTTTATGATGGTTACGTTTATCGCGTGACAAAGGCAATACAAAGCATTTTCATTTGGCTCTTTCTTACACCGCTCGATAGTAAGTGACGGATGATTCATCATGTCTATCACATCACTTGATACACACTTTTTCTTTATCTTCATAATCCTTTACAACCATTTGAAAGAGTTTCGATATTTTATGAAACACATGAAATCCTGCGATCCCAAATAACTTCGATCGCGAAGGAATGAATAGGTAAAAACGTCCTAAAAGCATCAAAGAGGACACTTCCTCGATGATAAAAGCAAAATGCTTTATTTAGGCGAGTGTTCTCTCGACGTTTTTCACAATTACACAGCGGCGCGGAAACCCGGCGACGTGTTGTTTCAATTTCACGCTCAAATAATACAAGAGGCAGGCTTGTTAAGGGCTGTTTAGTTCAAGGGCCCAACTAAATGGTATTGGGCCGAAACAATCCGGGGGACACCTGGGGCCGGAACGCGGCGCCGAACTGAAAAGAAATTTAGTCGTTTGGTCCAGCGTCGACGAATAACAAGGTTTGGTAGTTAAACATTACATAAGAGATGCCTTATCCAAGTTATCCAATACCTGACACATATTTGTCTGCCTGCCATTACACACTCGCTTCTCATTTTCTCATTAGTATATTTCGGCTTACATTGTTTTTCGAAAGTACAAGTTCAAGAGAAAACGTTTTGTGAGTAGCACTTAATTTCCAAATGTATTTATTCGACAAACATTGTGTTGTGCACCCTCATCCATTCAAATTATTCCCTAACGGCAATATACCAACGATAGACATAGACAGTCACTCACACTAACTCATGATATGTGACTCAGGATTGCATCTTCGCAAACTAAGCAGCCGTCGCCTCAAATCAATATCAAGCGGTTCGCAGCACGAATAATTCATACTTAGCAAGTACAGTTGAATTAATCTCGAAAAATCCCGACAGACTGGAATCAAATTGAATTGAGAAAAATCAAGTGCAACGGCATAATAGCGGGCAATTCAGCCGGAGACCGTGTGGAAAATTAAAACAAGGCAGATTTACTTTTAATGCTCCGACATGGTAGTTAGGCTGGGGCCGGCTGTATGGAGGCAATTACGTTTGGTGTGGAACTATGGATGTATCACGGTACGGGAGGGATTTAATATGTGGTGGCGCAACTGGTCATCTCATCACTCACGAGCATTCATTTTAGAGTTATGCACTCGTTCGTAGGGTATCTGAAAGATTTCCTTAAATTTCAAGAATTCAAAGGATGAATAAAATCGCCTCAGCATATTCAGAGTATTACCTACATGGTAATATTTATTATTATATGGTATTTTTACCTCACTGCGCGACGCAAAGGAGGGTAATGTGTTTATCAGTCTATCTATGTATGTATGTGTTTCTTTGTGGCACTCTATAGAGATCAAACGCGTGCGTTGATTTTAGTGAATTGATCGATTTATTTCAATCTTGCGGGTGTCACTGAAGACAAGACAGTAAACAAAATTCAAAATGGCGGCCACAAGTTTACAAAAAAAAAAAGTCAACGAACAATGTCATGTAGGGGATCGTTGAATAGGTATTTCATACATAATCATTATTAGGTTTCTTTAATCATTTTTAGTAATTTTGTTTATAACCGTTTGGGATTTATAACGATTTTAAGTTGAATAAATGCAGTTGTGTTTATTGAAAAATGTTTTGATTTCTCTTGTTAGGTACTGATAGTGAAATCACCAACTTTTTACGAATCGTCAAAAACGTTCTGTTAGTATGAAGCTATGAAGGTAGTAGGAAAAAAACCGACCTTTTACGATTTTTATGTATTTAAAATCTTTAAAATAGGAATAATAAGTAAAAGCCTGTTCCGAGTACCTATATTTGTATCTTTTGTTTCTTGGTAATTATTGTAAAAACAATTTATTTTTACTGATATAAAATACCATATTCTGTAGGTATTTATATCTATACTGCATATTACCAAAGTTAAATAGACGGGGCAAGTCTAGCTATTCAAGACCGCGGTTAGTCTACAACCCCGAATGGCTTCCGACATTCACGAACACCATAATTGTAATTTACGACCGCTATTGTCGTAAATAAAGTGGGTATTGCAGTGACCATGCGCCAAAATGCATCGTGCACATAGGGCAGGCACACAATGCATCGCACTAAGTTCGAGTCCCGAAAAGTAAATTCTAAAAGTAGCACTTTCGCAACGAGCGAGCGAAGCGAAGGAATTTCCCCGTTTCAGCTTGGGCCAGCCTTTCGTATGGATACGCGACCTGCCGCAGCCGGACGGCTATCAGCTGTAATGTTCTCATCTATAGGTCGCATTTCTCAACCGATTCTCGTGAAATTTTGTGAGCAGGTTCGATAATTATATAGATTTTTTGTCGAATCTGTTTTAAGAAACAGACTGGCGAGTTCTACAGCTCGCAGAGCCACTATATTTGTTTGGTCTATTGCACAAAAAATATATTAACGTAAGGTCAAGGACTTTATTGTTGAGCCATTTAGATGTCAACTTTGTTTTGTAGTAGTTAAGCTATGTGTCCAGTATAAAATTAGCTCTAAATGGCTACAATTGGGTAGTTTCCTCATGTTAAAAATAGATAACGTAGTGTTGCTAAATGGATAGTAAAGCATCAAATAAATGTAATAAAGTGTAAAGTTGCCTTGAAAGTTTAGAAAAAATATGCATTTTTTTTATTGTGCAAAAGAAAGCTAACCACTAGAATCCCTACGCTTTTATAGAAACAAAATTGTATGACAACTATGGACCCAAAAGCAGTACTTTGCGACCGAAACAGCAATTTACTTACTTCCGTACAACGATTAGTACAAATATCATACTGTGACATCTAATCATACCTACTTCAATGTCAATTAGTAGGTATGAAACGTTTTCGGCTGCCGCCAGCGAGGGCCGTCTTTAATTATTTTTTTTGGGTATTTATGTTCTTTAATTGTAGTTGCTTCCATACAAACATTTGTTCCTCTCCAAAAACTGGTTCGAATGGCATCGTAAAATATTTTAGGACACAAGCCTATAAGTCCGTGACTGTACCTAATACATACGTCTTCTCATTCGGTATTTCACCGTGAATGTGTTTTTGTACTTCTCGTGTTGATGGTTTCTTATTTCTTTGGTTTAGATTGTGCGGGACCAGGGGCTAGCGAAGGCTAAATTTATTCATTTCAGCTCTTTTAGACGCTCATCATAATCATAATTTGAGAACGGAAAGTCGATATTATATATTGATGATTGTCACCGTTTGCTTTACTGATTTGAAATAAAGTAAAACCTATATACTCGTATAGTATAAGCAATGCGACACCGCAGTTCGTAACTACGTACATATGTTATGCCTACTACGCAACTAACTGTCTTCGACATAAACCCAGAATTACGAAAATTTCCGTCTTTAAAATCCGTTACTTCAGATCACAACTTTTTATATCCTCAAAGACTTGACAACCCGAATCTCCTCAACAATAGTAACGAATATGGATTTCCCGGGATTTCACCCCGGGATTCTCGGATCAGATTCCCTAGATGCAACGTTGCACGCCCGAGGCCCATTACACGGCCCCAAACAACGTTAGGAAACTAACGATGTTAAATAATGCAAAGCGCTTTCTAAAATTGTTTTGAAAATATGAAGCGTCTGCGGTATCAGATTTTGAATCTCGTATGGCTTGGTTACGAGGTAAAAGGATGCTCGGGAATTTTAGGGATATAATTTATACTCGTATTATGAATACAAATAAATCTGCCTCTCTGTTACCTTTTTATGTTTTAACCGCTTATCTAACTAAACAAATTAAAGATATGGGTGATTATACAAAAATCGGGTAACTCAATGTCATTAGACAATGGAACGATGTGTTATTATTTTGTTATATTTTTAATTTTATTTTATTATAATTAAATGCCTTTTATTTGGTCACTCAATTTCAGCTATTAATTTTAAATAGAAGTTCGTAAGTTTCCACAATATGTTCTCAAAATGTCAGTACTTTTACATGTCACAATCCCAAAAACGCGCAATCAGGTGGCTGTGTATTAAATATTACCTTTAATTTAAGCAAACTTACTGTTCCACTACAATCTCTGATGTAGTTAATGATTTATAGTAACAACTTTTATAATATAATATTCTTTCCGTTGTAAAATAATAATAAAAAATTGTTTAGTTTTATTGGTCAGTCCGCTGTGTGTTGTTCGATATTGAATTTCCCCGCTAAATATTGTCGACTTAAATTCAAATCCGTGTCAAAATTCAACGTTGGTAGTAAAGTTAGCTGTAGACGCGCCATTTTACGGTCGCCATTACTGTGCCAGTGCTAGCCTTGTGTTTGTCATGTAAACACCGATGCAGTCCAAAAGTCAGTCCTATGGCAAGTCGTTATTTCCTTTTAAACCTGTGTTAAATTTTAATTTATACATAGTTATCTTTGTTTTTTTTTTATATAGCTTGTTTATATTCGATTATATCAAAATAAACGTTGGTTCTAATGATAACCTCATCTTCGTCTTTTTCGTCAGTCCGTTGGCGTCAGTCCTTTGTCTGATATTGCGCCAAAAATTGCACATTGAAAAAGTGACTGGCCCGAACACGAGCAATATATTCATTAGATTAGCTAGCTTATATACCCGAATTTGTAGGAATTTTATTAAAAAAATATCGTAAACAAAATATCCCTAAAAGTTACCCGATTTTTAAATATAATAATAATCACCCATATATTGATTATTGTAAGTCTCTGACATTTGGATACTTTTTACACAGACGACCGAAAGAGAATGGAGTTTTATACCAAGCTTATTAGAAAAAATTAAAAAACCGGTTGGTCTAATCCGGTCTAAGGCGTTGAAATGGGCAGTTGAAGTTTGTTTAGAAGTGCGATTATCGACATCGGTCGTTGCTTTTAAAGATTAAACAACGCACAATTCGTAAAATTTACGGAATTTGATATTACAATTTTTAATGAATTACAAAATAAACCTATTATGATTAAAACCAATTAACTAGTACAAGTCCCATAAAAGTAGCATAGGAAAAAACGTCCAGTAAAAAGTGCGCTCAGAAATAAATTTCCGCTGCAGCAAGCCCCGGCCACGCGGGACTTGCTTAATTAAATAATCCCGCGATTGAAACCTGCCGTCAAGATATCTAACATTTCACTGTTTTTCCCGTTTCGCCGTGTTGAGAATAGGGAATCAATGCATCTCAGTAAAGGTTAGCATGCCCGGTACAATCAGGACTGAATTGTGTATAGTTAAGTAACCTGTTAACTTGCTATAACTGGAAACGTGAGCTTTAATTAAGTACAGAATTGTTTAGTGATTTTCGGGCCTAAATTATTTGTGACATGCTCTAGAATTTATTAACGAAATAGCTGTAGTATAATTATTTTACTATGTAAAGAAGTACCGTCATGGAAAAGTGGATATAAGTACTATATCATATTATAAATTGTACATGAATTAATTAGTTGATATTATTGACTTCGTATTCTTACATAGAAATAATACCAGTAGGTACAAGTGTTTTTATGATAAAGAAATCCAGAGGTTGCCTCCAGTTCAAAATAAATTTATCGTTGGCCTAATTAGCCATTAGGAGGTCCCTTTTTCCTGAGATCGCAATTAATTTACAATTATGTACGAGGGGATGTACAAAGTCTTATTAAATAAAATGTTTCAAAGATGGTTCCCTTGTAAATTTGAGAAATTTTCCTTTTAGCAGTCTTTCATTATGTTTTTTCGTGCTATAAATTTCATCATTACAATTCAGGGTAAAGACAACATTAAAGGTTGGTTTTGAAACGTAAGGTGATTCAATTTCAGGGAAAAGGCGCCATGTTAATTATGTAAATCAATTTCATCGGAGCCGAACTTAAACTTCGTGGCTCGAGCACGCCATCGAACTCTGAGGAGCTTTCCATAATTTAGGCACACCGTATCGATGGCGACGAAGTGAATATAAAATGTTCAATCATAATCTCTGAGATCTCTCCCACCCTCTCTCAGAGCCTACTTCATCCCTAGTATTTGAATTTTTAATAAAGTCTTATGTGCGTCGCTCCGCCACGGGCAAAATATCCGTCAAATGTACACTTAACAGGCCTCTTCCAGCGGGAAACATCGGAATATGCTAATGAAAGATAGATTGTCTTTTCGGCGTCAAGACATGCCCAATTTTGGGGTGTACCTCTTGTATTTAGGTTAAACTGCGCCCAATATCACAAACTGTCGTTTGTCTATTATAGAACAGTTAGAATATGTACTTATAACATTGTCGTGTTGTAATTGTTTATTTTTGTTCCATTTTCTCCTACATAAACATCATAAAAATGGGGGTCTGAAATAGCGCTATAATGTTTGCGTCCTCGCCT
Organism: Epinotia nisella; assembly: GCA_932294315.1. Classification (NCBI taxonomy): domain Eukaryota; kingdom Metazoa; phylum Arthropoda; class Insecta; order Lepidoptera; family Tortricidae; genus Epinotia; species Epinotia nisella. Next base: position 5,429,470 of record OW028687.1, read on the forward strand.
ATACATGCCTTTAAAAACCCTCTCCAATTTTACCCGAGCCGTATTTTTTGACAAACGAGCCTCTTGATCAGGCCCGGGGTCCGAGGGCCGGCTCCGATAATATCTCGTCACACGACAAATTTGTGACGCGGGCTCAACCCGCCCGCGCGATAAACCCTCTCAGATGCGGACATATGCTGTCTAAATATAAAAGCACCTTATGCCGGGCAAGGGTTAAAAATTCGCCTTGGTTTTAGCCTCACATTCCCCCTCAATATTCCCCGCCCTTTCCGCAAAATTTCACCGTATCGTTCCAAAAATATCTCCTTTATTCATGACTATCAAAGTAGTTATCCATTCTCTCACAGTTCGACAATGTTTCTCCGCATTCATGTATACGATACGAAGTTTAAATATGAAAGGAGACAAGAAAATCGCGGTGCTTTTTCAGGACAGCCATAAATATTGTTAGATAAATATGTATCATTGGCCGCTGTCTCGGGCGCGTATAAAGAGACGTCGTATCTGGCGGGGGTGCAAATTCAAATAGTTTCCAACTCGAAATAAAGGGTGTTAACTCCTCTCTTATTCCTAAAGATATTTGACGTTATCCTTGACTTTCGTGTTACGTGTCGAGTCGACGTAGTCATAACCCTGTTTATGCACGGGGTTTAAACTACAATATGATATTGCACAGAAAATGGTTGTATCGCTAGTTTTATAACGCCATACCGTATTAACATAACCTTTTGTTTCAGTAATCTGTCTGGAAATTGCTTTTCCTGATCGTTCCCATTACGTGTAATGTGTATAATTTTGACCGATACTGTACGCGAGTGTTACGGTGTACGTTCGTTTAATTTGAGTCCGTATTGTGTGGAGTCACGTTTTTAATTAAACCCACATATTAAAGCAGGCAATGTGCGATATTTTATGCAAGTCACAGTTCCACGTGAGCGCGGAGCGTTACATTTATTTAACAGCCAGTGGAAATGGCGCCTGCCGCTTAAAAATATTTCAAAGTTAAGCTTATCGAGCGCCTCGTAAACTGAGCTAATTCACTTCGACTTCTCTACTTTACGAGCCCTGTTAAAACGTAATACGATAGCGAGATAGAATTAGATTCACACGCACGCCGAAAATAAATAAAAAGGACAAAAACGTGGAAAAAATTATAAATAAGGTCCGGCCCGCGGAGGTGAAATTTATGGGCGGAAAATAAATCTGTAAGCGGATACAAGTTTATCCATCCTTTCAAAATAAGGGAAGAGGTCCGTCGCGAGCGAAGGTCGGATGACGAATGCGCGCCGCCCCGCGCCCGGACGGGGTACATAACGCGGAAAATTATTATCGTCTTCAACTGTCCTCGTATGTTTCGCATATTCTTGTAAAATATCTGTCTCCTTAAATTCAAACGCTCGGCATTTTTCGCACTTCCAACGTTCATACCGTATTTGTAAGCTTTATGAAATATTTTCTGAGAAAGGCGGCAAATGAAGCGTGGTCTAGCTTCATCAAGTGTAGTGTAATTTCCGCGATAGTATCTTGGTGGGCGGTCACGTACGTACTCTAGTTTAATTAGCCGCCGATTAAACTTCTACCGGGCTGGCGAATCTATTTTCTTGCGAGTTCTTTGCCGTCTTATTAATTGTTAACACGGTGCAATACATTTATGGTGCTGTCTTATTTTTGCTGCTGTTTTAATATAAATTACGACCAGCCGGTGCTTGGAGTGCAATGTTTTAAATGTAGAAATATTATACATTTATGGGAATAAGTCCTCAGAACAGATAATTCTGAGGGTCTATTGGATTACACGTACTGAAATTAAATAAAAATAGGTTTAGTATCTTCCACGTGCTGCTCCTAGCATAACGTATCAGACCGAGCGAGCACGTTAAATACAAAACCGATTTCAAATTTTATACTTTAGGTAGCCTCTTTGCACTGAACACTTGATTCACGTGACTACTTCTTCTGTGAACTTCATAAACCTAAAGTCCCAAAGACTTTGTTCTTAAAGCAGAAATCTCCTCCAAAAATCTATCTTAAATTGTGTCCTCAGGGCTCAACATTACAAAATTAGTGCATTACATAATAAAATCCTCTTTTTCTGACTACATAAAATTTCCATAATGACCGTTATTTGAATAAGGTTCCGTCCAATTCCCCGAATACTGTATCGGAAACTCCATTTGGTGATTAATTATAAATTCCTATCACTAGTTCCCGAACATAAATATTTAAAGTAGTCCCAGAGTATGTTTTTCATTACATTTTAGATTGCTAGTCAATACAAATACTCGTACAAATATAATATTAGAATAATCGTAAGAACTTCCCTTGAATTATTGTTTGACGTTTATTGACCAGTATTTACAAATCCCGATGATCATTTAAACGTATTTCTAAATAGGTAATTAGAAATAAAATAAAATAAAAACGTGAAAACGATAATAATTTACTTTAAAAATAAATTTTAAACCGACTTCAACTCAGTACTTTGCCAAGACATATTAGGTACCTAACCTACATGAAAATTTTCACATTTCCTTTCCAATTTACCACATGAACTGCTTTCCGAGAGCAAATGCTTCATTATTACAGAAAAAATCCAATATGTGGGCTGGTAATATTTAAGGAGTTCCGTCGATTCCTCAAGGATCTCAGAATTGCCACTTCATTAGTTGCTACTTCAACGGAATCATGTCAGAATCTTTACATACGAACGTAGGTACATGTACATGTTATTGTATTGTTTCTCTCTGTAACTGCTTTTTTTGTGTGAGGTGTGCAATAAAGAGTATTTGTATTGTATTGTATTGTAGGTACTTACTTTACATCTGTTGTAGGTCTTCATGATCAGTTCCACTTCACCAAAATTGCTATTTCCGAGGGTTATTACAGAAAAGACCCAAAATCACTACACGCGTGCCTATAAAATTTAAAGGTTGTTCAATTTCCCTGGCCTCAAAATCCCATCATCAGATCCTGACTTGGTGACAATGAGACCTCCTCATGAATCGGTGAACATACATAAAAAATACATACAGTGGAACATATAACTTCCTCCTTTTTTGAATTAGGTTAATAATCAAGAATGGACCTACATTAAAATGATGTATTGAAAAGTTGCAATTGATGTTTGTTTATCATGGTGTAAAAAGTTTTTTTTCTGACTTAACCCTTTCTCAGGCCGACAGTTGAAAACGCCTATGCCTGAAAAAGGGTTAATTATTATTAATTTTCTACTACACTCTATTCAACATTTTATTATTATTTGATAAATATCTAGACCGAAATTATATCGCACACAGAATAATAATACAGTAAACCCGGTTGTAGTGTTGTATCATAACACAAGTAATAATATAAGCCCCGATTAACCTAACTGGAATAAGGATATGACAATATTGTAGGCTCTATTAAATACCTCTGGATTAAAGTCTCTTCCTTATTAGTTGAATTGGGCATAAATATTCACTTCACTAGAAATTAAATCGAGTTATACACTCTGTCAGTTATTTATGACAATGCCACTAGTAAATCAGCGTGGTTGTTAAGAGATGACAACCGAATCACCTCTGCGGTTATTATTGCCAGTCCTAAATCTAAAGATAACGACGACTTGGGAGGGCCATCAGATTCCCTTCCTATGTTTAAAATAAAAATTTAACCCCAAAAATTTCGTTTTACGATCCTTCTTTATGTTCATAGGTATCTGGAATGCATTTATTTGTTTTTAAAATTGTTACGGCGTCATTCTAGGTTTCGTATCAGCGTTTAAATATGTAGTTTGTAGTAAGAAGAAGGTAGTGTAGTAGTTTTTTTTTTTTTTATATTGTTTTTATGGATATAACCGAGTAAATATCAAAAATGGTTACACGTGATATGTCAGGGCAACTTATGGCAGCTAGAAATCCTCGAAATTTAGTTTTTTTTTTTGTTTCTCGCTCGTAACTTCTATACGATGCATCCCAGCGAAAAGATACTTACTAGCAAATTAAAGGACATGATATTATGCGTCTAATGAGTGCCAAGACGTAATAATTTGATCAAGCGGAATACTAGAAAACTATGGTCAAAAACGAGCGCAGGCGGCAGCACGGCACAGCGCGGGCGCGACGCATCGTGTCGGGCTCGCGCGGCGGCCCGGCGCCGTCGCCGGCCGGGCCCCGCACTATGGCGTCTTTCAAGTCCACATCCTTGATGCCCACATTCACTGAGTGTGACACCACATCTGCCATCTTTGGCCAAGGGAAGATAAATCTGTTCAAAATCATTGCCAGCTCAGAAGACATGAAGGTTGTCCCCCGACGCTTCCTTAACCCTCTGCTCTTGCTATTTAATCTGCAAGCACTGCTGTGGTCAGCAGTGCGAGAACTCATCACCACGGGTAGTTGATGATGTCGATAATGAGCTGCCGCCCAAGCTGCCCCGTGAATACCAGGATGAAAACTTCCTACTACCACTGCTTTTTGATATTTACTTCGTTGTATCCGTATACACGATATAAAAAAACTACTACACCAACTTTTGAAACATATCCGCCTGCTTTGAATCTTAAAAAAAAAAAACATTTATTTCAATCGATCCATAAGTACATTTTTTTTGGAATTTTTAATCTTACGAACTTAGCTATATTTTGAGTTTTTTGTTAAACATTATGTTTAAAAACAATCTAGATGTTCATCTCATTATGCATACAGGTCCACTAGCTTACTAGACTAAAGGCAAAACGGCTCACTTTCAAAGGCATCCTAACTGAGTTAGACAACAAACCAACCGTGCCTGTAGTCCACGAACAGTTAGCGAGTAGTATGACAATTTCGCTTTTGTTCAAAGTGTTAACTCAGCGCTTGCCAGCGCGTTCGTAAACACAAGCCTGGGCTTCCCTTGCTTTTAAATACTAACGCCTACCCGCATTCCTATCCCAGCATAAAATATCAACCATGGGGCCCGCCCGGACAGTTTACCGGGAAAAATGGCTGAAATTTCCAGCGAAGAATGCCCGAGCAGAATCCCAGATGTAAATTAAATCTGGACCGTGGTCAGAATCCGGCAGTACTACGGGGAATTCGTGTTAGCGCAGTTTTTGCAGAATTTATTTTCAAGACTGAAATATTTTAGGGCTGCTGAGAGATGTACCTTTCTTGGACAAAAATCCGGTCAACTGCGAGTCAGACTCGTGCAAGAGGGTTTCGTACTTTGTAGGTATATGTAGCAACAGTTTGTTCATCATAGGGATTGAGTCTCGAAGATTTTCGCCACATATTTTAGGGACAAACTTAACTATGCAATTGTAAAACGGTTGGTTGTCGTCATAGTTACATCGAGATAGGTCGCGGTCAGTTTACCAAATTAAAGTTTAAAGTTTAAAAGTGATGCTAAATACTACAAAATTACGGTTTTTGGATTAATTCTTGCAATTATGCTAAAAGACAGCTTCTTTCCACAGGCGGTCAAAGAATGAGAAATATGGTAACCTTAACTTTAAGCTTATACGTCTAAGATTAAAATAAACGAACGGCCTGCGTACTCGTAATACAACTATAGGTACCGTGACATATAACTACCTTCCTTTATATAAAAGTTACAGCCACAATTACATTTCAATAGTGATAAGTTTAAAATTTAACAACAAGAGTAGATGCATGATAAGTGATAACGTTCAATAACAAAACCTTCGTTTTCATGTTCTCTACTATTCATGTACAAAATCAATGACGTCGGGCTATTGTTTGGTCAGTTGTTAACGACCCAGGAGACAATAGGAAATCAGCTGGAAAGCAATAATTAACACGTCATAAGCGAGCATATAATGCGGCAATTATCCTAATATATTTCCTCTTAATTTCGTGGTTTCTAGGGTTCCGTAGCCAAAATGGCAAAAAAGGAACCCTTATAGTTTCGTCATGTCCGTCTGTCCGTCTGTCCGTCTGTCCGTATGTCACAGGCATTTTACTCGAAAACTATAAGGTGTATTTGAATAAAATTTTGAGGATAGGTGTATTTTGTTAGCCGCTACATAGTTTTGTAATTAAAATGACAAAAAAAAAATTTTTAGGGGTGCAACTCCATACATAAAACTAAAAGTCAAAAAAAAATTCATTGTGACCCCCCGTGTGGCACATCAATCGATAGGCCATTCAAAAAAAATATAAGGTTTCTTAGCATTTTTTTTGATTAAGTTAATAGGGTCGGAGATAATCGCCCCGAAAGTCACTAAAATTCTGTCCCCCCCCCCCCCCTCTAATTTTTGAACGGTGTATTTTAAAAATATAGAAAAATTCATAGACATAGGGCTTATTAATTTCATTCACCGAAAATTGTTTTGAACAAAATCGGTTCAGAGGTTTACGATATATTGCTGAAAAACTGCCTTCCTCAAAGAAAAGGACGTAAGTGCCGTAAAAATTCTGTGACGATACGACCTTTTTAATGGGCACGGAACCCTTCGTTTTGCGTGGTCCGACACGCACTTGGCCGGTTTTTTTATGATTATTTTCTTCCTGTAGTTCAAGTTGTAGTAATCCTACTAGTATTAGGTATTAGACCGTTTGTGGGGATGCTTTGAATTATACGCAACTACTTGCTAATTCCTTGTTACTCTATGCAATACATACGCAAACAGATGAGAAGACGATGAATATTACCTACCGTAGCTTAAAATATTAATTATATTGCCCGCGAAGCTGGCGGTCCAGGGTTCAAATCACGGTAAGTTCAAATATTGACGAGTATATGATGAACATGAAAGATTAGCGATAGCTTATTTATCAAGAAGTTATAGTTAAAGTGGCTTAATTTCATAGGCACTAGACCCTATTCCACATAACATCAGAAACATCGTGCGTTAATCGTCATGCGATTTCAAGGAAAATCATTTTGAAAAGCACTTAATGATCGAAATCAGTAAAACTAGTACAATATTTCCTTTTGATATCGTAGATAAATGAAGAAACGTAGACGAATTTCATCAAACTCAACAGTGATTTCTGCAACATAGCCATTACTGAAAACGAACTCATCGATCAAATTTATCCAAACATTGTTCACAACTATACCGATCAGGAGTGGCATTTCAGAGGGCAATTTTGGCAACTAATATAGTATTATTTACGATATCAACTTTAATATTCAAAAGCAAATTCACGGTGAAGAGAATATACAAATCGATCGATATGATGGTAAACGTTGAAGAAAGTGTCAACTTTTCTACAGATTTTTTAAACTCTTTGCAAGTACCAGGAAAAAATTGATCTCCGATCATACTACTCTGAAATATCAACTCACCAAAACTATGTAATGGAACAAGAATAATCGTCAAACGAGACGATCGAATATCTATCGATATCAAACAACGATCGAATAGAACGAACTTTCGAATAACATCATCGAAGCCGAACTTATGGTTAGAAAGGACAAAGGACACACAGTATTTATCCCCAGAATACCACTGATCTCTACTGAACTGCCATTCCAATTTAAAAGATTGCGGTTTCCAGTAAAATAAGCTTATAGTTTTACAATTAAGCGCAGGGACGGAGTTTATATTGTGGCATCAACCTTAAAGACTCCTGCTTTTCTCTCGGTCAACTATCTCGAGTAGGAAATCTGAAAAATTTATACATTTATACCCCGGATAACACGTTTTCAATAACGACTTAGAATACGTTTTCAACGAAAAATTACTTCTGATATTTTAAGATTTATTCTTTTATGTATATTCCCACTACCACACAATCTTATATCAACTCATCGTGCGAAGCCGGGTACCTACTCCAGCTAGTTTAACTATAAATAAGCTACAGATCAACATCGCGTTTATTTTTTGGAAGTTAGAATATTCAACACAGGTCTCCAACCACATTCAGCCACCATATTTCAAAAGCTAGTGAAAATTCACAGCATTCACAGACCTCGAAGACAGCTTGAGCGCTACACGACGACAGAGGCTAGAGCTCGCGTCTCGTCGACGGATGGCTCCCGAGGGCTGTGCTGTGAGTGCATCGCGTTCTGTTCCACATCTAGTTTATGATGTAGTGGCGTAGGAAAATAATGGGTACACTTGCGGCTGAAAAAAAGGAGTTTGGTTGAAGTCAGAGCTTTATCATACTTCTTAAAGATGGCGTCAGGCGTAGGCATGCTTTGCAATCACTATCACTACAGCCTCTGATAACTGCTAAAAATAATTATCAATAACTCATCAAATTGTACAAGAAAGTATTGCCACTAATGGAGGATCTTAAGTTCAATCGTGAACTAAGTACATAGATAGCTTTTTAAATGTTGTATAATGTTTACGTGCATTCTTATATTGGTTAATATACTTATTTTTTCCGCGGTAAAGGCCGAGCCACACCGCATACGTGTGCAGGACGTATGCGTCGACGTAAGCGTAGATAGCACCCCTGTCACAGCGGGTTACGCGCACGTCTACGCGCGCGTCTACGGCGTACGTGCTGCAGAGAGCTGCAGACGCAATGCGTGCACACGCTGCAGCTCCGTATCGTAACCAGCTGTACTATTATTTATACGATTAGCTGTATTAGCAACAAGTTTGATAGCAGTTCTTCTGACAAAGAAGTAGCACTGCTTTTACTGTTGTGTGAAGATACTCCTCGTCCTTTTGGATTTTATGCGACATCCAAAAGAGTATGAGTTCATGACATCAATGGAAGAAGAGAATAACATAGATAATAACTCAACTTTTGTTGCGGACTTGAATCTCACGAAGGTCGATTTTTCTAGTATTTCCGCATGTCAAGAGAGACTATACAGATCTCATATATTTTAAATGACACTAATATACACGAAGATTATTGGAACTAGAGAAAAACTCATATTTATTAGGCAAACTTCCACTCGCACCAGCAAAGTTGTAAATAATTAGAAGAGAGCTGCGCCGTGCGCGTACACACGCGCAGTACCGAGCTGTGCGTATCCGTACTACCTGCCCGGTGTGCCGTCTCATAGGGAACGCCGAAAAATACAATCACTGCACGCATCGAAGCGACGTTGCCGCTCGCTCCGCTCTGTGTACGCATGATGCAAGCACGCAGCCTGTTTGTCTCAGGGATCGGATACCGGTATTTTCACCATACAAAAATACCGGTTTTATTTCGTTTAATTTCGTTCTTTGGTTTATAATATCATTTTTGATCAGGCTGTCTAAAAATACGAAAATGTTACCTAAATAATTCAAAATATTAGACTACTTCGGGGACTTTTGAAAAAACCAGTTCCGATCCCTGGTTTGTCTGCCTGGTGCTGCGTTGCGTGTGCATGCAATGCACGTCTACGCAGACCGCGCAGACGCATCCAGTGTAACATTTCTTATGAGGATTCATATTTTACAACGCATACGGTGGCGCACGCAGGCGGTCTGGCTCGGCCTTTAGGATATATTTTTTTATTGGATAAAATAATGAATACAATATTACAATTCGGGAGTCCGTAACTAAAACCAATGTTTGCCTTTTCGGCTTGATTTATGTATCCAGAACGCAGATCCGTAATAGAGAGGCTTAATATTCCGTACACACAAATTCTCAGAACCAATAAATCACATATTACGCCAATTACGCAACGGTCAGCATTCCCTTAATCCGAATGGCGGGTCCCAAGTTAGAAAAAGGGCTCAGAACCCGACTTACGCGGCCTCTGCCAAGGTTCAATTGATTTATGCCTACCGATGCTTATCGGAAACTTTCTCAAACACCGCAGAGGCATCCGACGAAAAACTATAGTTTCTGTTTGCGGGGGCGGAGTGCCATTGTAATAAGTTCTGGAGGAAGGATTTGTGGCCGTAAGTTAGCGCACGGCTGCCCTGATTCCCAAGATATCGATCCCGCATCGCCGCGCGCTCCAGATGAAAAAAGCTAAAACTACCAATGACACGAGCACTTTTCCGGTACGTTTTATTACAATACATCGTGTGGTTTGAATCGGAGCGCTCGTTAGTCGGACTGTGCTCGCGACGCGAGCGCGTCATCATAGGTAATCGGAAGCGATCATCGCAAAAATGAGTATAATTTAGTGCGCTTCGCATTTCAGTCACACCAAATTGATGCCATTACGGCATATCGCGGCGAACCACAACTGCTGACCATTTTACTTCATTGTTCAGAATTTGGGATACAGAATTAGTCAAAATAATTCACAGACCTGACTTACGTGGCATGCGTTTCAGGTGAACACAACTTCGAGTTTGGCTTTCTTACTGTCTTCCTCTCAGGTTTTCTAGATTTTCTCTCTGGCAGGATGTTACATGGAGACGTAGATGACCGTTGCCTCCTAAGCCACACGTTCTCGTTTAATCTTCTTCACCGGTTTTGTGTGAAAGCTATCGTCGTGAAGATGAGCAGGCAACACGCATTTCATCGAAGTCCCGATCACGATCCGCTCTGCGACACGATACTGCTTATCAGAGAACGGTCTCAGGAGCGCATACTGGATCCCCATGGACTTCCCTTTAAGCAAGTCGTCTTTAAGTATGATGTTGTCGTACAATTTAGTTTTAATATACTCCATGACTTTCTGGATATCGGCGTTGCTAAGTTTGAAGAGCGCTGCGACTGCGATTTTGTCAAAATCCTCTGAGTCTCTGAGTTCTATTTGGAGTTTGATTTTCTTGTCGTCGGAAGGGTAGATGAAGTCTTTGATTTGGAAGCGGTTGGGGCCAGCTCCGAGCATGAAGGCGCACTTGAAGTGGGGGTGGTTGCTGAAAATTCCGTTGAGCCAGCTGGAGCTTCTTTCTAACGCATGGAGAAGGAAGTTGATGAAGTCACCGATTTCTTTTTGCCGCCGCGAAGACGCTATAGCGGCCAGAGCGATCTCTGGCAGATTGTCACCTGTATTGGAATTGGCATGCTCCCTGCCGCGCTTCAAGGGAATCTTGGTTTTCAACAAGGGCATCGTTTGAGGACTGAAGTGTGTGTTTGTTGAAGATGTTACGCTCACAATCAATTTAGAATTTTTAAAAAGCGTCCTTGCTTGTTGACCAAATGTCAGTTTGTTGATGACCAAATGCGTGTTTTCTTCTTTTATGTCACCCAAATGTCATCGTAAAATGTTCTACTTTACATTAAGAAGGTAAGGTTTACTCTATAGTGAAGAGTATAGTGTAATACATTGTATAGCGGGATGACACTTGTTCTGAATTTGCGAGATAATGTCAAAGTAACTGAAACAATGAGTTATGATTTGATAATAAATATTTTAAATTTGAATTTGAATAGTTAATTACTATGTATTTTTTCTATACTAGGAAAAGATATGGTACGAGTACAATATTTGCGTAAAAATAGTAAATAATTCATTATAACCCACCCATTGAGCACGGGTCTAATGCTACTGTTACACATGCACTGTAGTAGCATGCTTGTTTGAGCATGCTCAATTATTATGTATGCAAAATAGCATGCTCCTTCCTAGCAACTTTCCAGATACACATGCTATTTGCTTGAAACTAGCATGCTTTCGTGCTACTAAAGAGCATGTGTAACAGTAGCTTATCTCCGGTCGCGCCTGGGCTCAGTGAGTGAGATCTTGGCGTGTAGCGTCGATTCGATCGATAAGTGTGAAACGGTGCCCGAGTTTTTTCCGGCCTCGCACGCCTGATCTGTATAATGGGCGGACCTGAATGTGTTCAATCACTTGATTTTGCATTGCCCTCGTCTGGACGATTCTAACCTATACGCTGGTCTCATTTTTCAGAAAATCCCTCTGCCTACCCACGTGCTGTCCCTCTTGTTTCCGAATCCTGCTGTCTTCCGGCTGATCTCATATTTCCTTTTCCTTAATAAATTTAAATTTTAGCCCTTCCTTCCATTCCATGAAGTTAATTATCTTAATATGTGTAGGTCTATTTATCTACTTCCCTATTCTTAATCTTACCATACCAAAATCTGGCCAAACCTTCATGTTTCCCCTTTAATTTACGTCTCCCTCTCCCTTCCTCTAGTTCCATTCTTTGACGTGATGCGAGTAAAAGTGTCTAACGACGATTGCCATTTAAAAAAAACCCTGTGTCTGCATAACTAAGTGGGTGGCTGGTTGGTTAATCATTTGATAGTCCAGTATAAGTAACTGTTACGTTAGGCAAAGGAAGGTATGTAGGGAGCCACGGCACTTGGATGCCCCGAACGACCCGAGACCCTATAGAGTCCTCCAAATTACTTAGCGGAGATGGCGGTCGACGTGGAGTCTTTAGGGTGTTACCACAACAGTACCAGTAGTTTCTACTATCAGCCAAACCTACCACACCAATCGATAGATATCCTTCGATACCATCGATCGATTTGTGTGGTAACACATCCAAGGACTGGGTAGAAATACCACATAACCCAGACTTCCCTCGAAAGCTGCCCTGCTAGCATAACTTGACTCTCGATCTACTCGCCCGCGAGATAGACTGTCCGTCACTTTCTGATTAATGCTGTCAAAAAAGTGACAGATAGTCTATCACGCGCGCAAGTAGAGTAGAGTCGAGTTATGCTAGCAGGGTTGGGTACCTGACTACCAGGTTTTCTCCACGGAAAAAAGGTAGGTCTGTATGTAAATGCAAGTAGTCACATCTAAACAATTCATCATAATAGAATGAACTTGTTAGGTGTTGCAGTTAGCCGATATGTCCGGTACCTACATCTACACGGTGTAAGTTACACCGTGTAACATGCACAAGTAGTCCAGTAGTCAGACTGTAATCGAATTCAATCTCACACAGTACGTACTTATAAATTACCTACCTTCTATATATGAGTTAGGCACTTGCCTAGTACCATAACCTATGTAGGTTAGGTACTTGCAAAAAGGATAACCTACGTACTTACTTCAACCGAATCTACCAATCATATTCATTATATCAGCCGAAAGACATCCACTGCTGGACATAGGCCTCCCCCAAAGAGTGCCAAATTGACCGGTCCTGCGCCACCCGCTTTTTTTATATAACTTACCAGAGATTGTCAATAAGCATCATTGTAATACATGTAGTGTAATTAGGTATCTCTACTTAACTATGTTGGTACCTTATATAACTTACCAGAGATTGTCAATAAGCATCATTGTAATACATGTAGTGTAATTAGGTATCTCTACTTAACTATGTTGGTACCTTGGTACTGTTTCTAGGTACCTATCTGAATGCCGCAAACGAAACCTTTAAGTATCTAACTGTGCGGCAAGCTAATTAAATAGCTCTGTAATTAGTTGCGCATACAATGATTGGCGAAATGAAGACAAAAAATAATCGCAAACACTAACCACGAGAAATTTTGCCTTTCAAAGGGAAATAGCGTATGGCACGCCGCGAATCGAGGTCAAACAACGCTACACGGTTCCTCTACAATGCTATAGGCTCAAGTTGGCGTGATTCAGTTAGGTTAGGTTCAATTTGGATAAAACAAATAATTTAACTTACGCGCACCGCTCGCATAGTTATCCCGTTAAGATTTGCCTCAACGGCAATGCTGTCACGACCTGTCGAATTCACTCACACAAACACAACCCGCTACGTAGTAAACGTCAAAACCTACGTTTACACTGGTAATTACACCATTTAACAACGTTTCTCGACTTTAACAACAGTATATCACACGCGGAACTACTAAATCTTTCACATATCACAGGCACAGGTCTCTAAGAACACTAGAACTATATAAAAAACCGTATTTTTAGGCAAACACAGCCTAATCACCACTCCTTTTCTCTCACGAATTTCTATGATAGCGAACAGCTGCCGTGCGTGGTCGACCAAAACAAAGACTGGTAGTGACATCTGTGGGCAACTTGTGAAAGACCACACGATAGGAAGCATAAATACGGAGGACTATCGCGGCACCGTGTTTTGTGCATGTGTCACAGATGGCGCTTTTCACAAATCTGTGGTCTTTGAGATAAAACACGAGTTTTAGCTTTTTTTGAAATTTTTTTTTGTAAAATCGTATAATATAATTATACTCCATAATAATTCGTATCATAGAATATGTACTGAACAAGTTCATTCTTAAGCAAAAGAACAGTTTCTTTTTGCCTTTAACAAGTTTTTATACTTTAACAGGTAAATATTGTACATGCATTAAAAAAAAAAAAAAAAAAAATTTTTAAGTATTTTCCGTGTTATGAATTTCTCCGATTCAGAAATGAAATACAAAACAGGATTTAAAAAAAAGTTCTTCCTGATTAACATTGTTGAACAAGGTTAAAAATCCGGTATTTCTAAAACAATTAGTCGTTATCGTTAATAAGAACTAAAAAAAAAGCTCCACCATGACAGTGTTTGACACTGCCGTGACCAGGATTCGAACCTGGGTTACTACGGCCACAACGTAGGGTCCTAACCACTAGACGATCACGGCTATCGGAGCAAGTGAGCACTGGAACGAAATTTGCTATTGCTTACAGACTGTGTCGAATGTGATGTATTGTGCGAAAGAGAACATCGTGCGCGCATTGAACTTTAGGTTTATTATAGCTCATTCCAGATAACATAACATATAGAATATAATGTCAAAGATGCAAGGTTATTTATTATTATTTTGTGCTAAGATTATTTTTTTGTGGTGATGGAATTAGGAATAGTGTACCTAATTAGGGAACGACTAGAAGTAAGTAGAGAGGCGAATGTTCATATAAAAATATACGGGCTAAAACGGAATAAGGTCAAGACGATTCTAAATAAACCATCGAGTAAGTCTGAGTAGAGACAGCCCCATGTGCAGAGCGTGCATGGAGGCAGAAGAAACGACTAAACACATTCTACTGGACTGTAAGCAGGTAGAAGTATACAGGAAAAAGCACCTAGGGTCTCCGGACTCACTACGGAACGCAGTCAGTAATACCAAGGCACTCTCGAGTAGCGCCACCCTGCCGTTTCACGCAAAATAGGCACATTGGATGTCGACTTGCGGAAAATGCCCAGTAAAACTAACTAAGTCTGAGTAGAGGAGACTACCTATAGCCAGTCTTCTCGCGACCATGGGTGTTGCAACACGTCCGAAACCTCGATATAAATTAGGTAGGTAATAGAAGTATTACGCGATGAAGTCCCGCGTATTTAATTAGTCATTAATAAAATGCAGCATGTGTCTTTACCTACCTACTATACATATTTATTTATTTAGCTAAAGCGATTCCGATCGCGGCCCCAACATACCTAACCTTAGGCATACTTACTCGGTGAGTAATGCTACTAATGCTACCTACACAAACAACTAATAAAACAGTCTGTAGTCAACCGCCGGCAGTTCCACTCGTTATTATTAAAACATTATTTGTACGTTCATAAAGTACCTAACCATGATATTACGCAGTGCTGTGTTATTATTAAATCTAGTTGTTGCTAGGACTCAAGTCAACGTTAGTTTGGATGAGGATGACAGTGATATTAGTGATATTGACGTACGTTATTCCTTATGGCCGTCGACATTTAATGTACACACTATCCATGGGTCTAGTGTACAGAATGAGGGACACTCTAATACCCAAAATGTTGTCCAATCAGATAAAGCTCCCATTCATGCTCTGAGCGATCAGAGTCGGAGAGTGACTTGGGCGGCTTGGGCCTCATTAGGGATTGGAGGACTAGCCCTTCTAGCAATAGCTTATTATTACTGCATTATTTACAGGTAAGAATCTAAAAATTCAATGCTTAAAACAACAATAATTATACTCATCCTTATGTTCCTTTGCCGTTCCTATATTAAGTATTATGGGTCGTAAAGCCTTGTGATGATTTTACTTCAATAATAATAGCTTCTATCCGTAATTTTGCCCCATCCGGAATATTTCGGGGATCAAAACTACCCCATCTACTTCAACACACGTATCGCAATACCTACTGAATAAATAGGTAGGTACCTATCCTCAGTTTCATCACAATTTGTTCAGCAGTTTACAGACAGACACATTCGCATTTAGAATATTACAAGTAATCTTAATAATATATTGATTAGGTTCCTACATACCGTACACATACATATATAATGTTGCCATTGTTGACTGTATCATGCATTTGCTGCAATAGGAAAGACCAAGCCACAGGAAACTGGGCAAACCAATAACGATAATAAAACTAGCTTGGTACCGTTAAGTCTATAAATACGTAGGTATACGATTTTTGATCTTATTCCCTAGACTTAAGTTCCCAAAAGGCCTATCAGTGGCAACGCGTGAAATTTTTCGATCGGCAGGCGGCAACCGGGAACAAAAAAAAGTTATGAAAGAATTTAGAGTAGGTTATATATAACTATAGGGTTGCCTAAAAAGAAACTGTACTTATGCATATTTTTAGACTTGACCGGTCGATGTCAGTTACGTATAGTTTTGCACCTTATTCCATTGTGATACTGCGAAAAATGTTTATAGTACATACCTATCTTTGACGTCGACTGTACATACCTTAGGTACTTATCTACTGACTGAATTAACTTAACTTATGATTATGAATAGGTATGTCATTATTATTTTGTCGTTTTTTGCCGTACCTACTAGGTACAATTTTATATATTGTGTACATATATATATTTTTATAAAAATAACACAACTGACTTATACCAGTATGGTGTCAAAGAGTACTTATAATTAGTATATTTATCTGTGTTTGTTTTATGTATATGGTGGAACGTTTTAAGTGACTGTAGGTGTCAACCACCTAAGTCATTTGTATCGTTTTTGGAAACATTGCATACCTACCTAGTTTAAATTCATAGGACCTCGATGATATTTCCTTAATTCATTCGTTTCATTCCGCGTGAAGCTAAATTACAAATTTAAATCTACAGGAAAAAAAGTAACACCAATGGTGTCATAAAGCCACACAGCTCAACCGACCAACGTTTCCATTACGGCGTACTGAAGTCAGAAGACGACACCACAAGACGTAACATGGAATTATCCAGAATGCCACTGACAATGGAATCGGATGAAGATGAAGAGCAAGACTTGGGAGTTTTCGATTTAAGACAGCAGAAAAAAACACTTTCAACCAACTTACAACACGATGAAGATGTCGTCTTCAATTACTCGAATAGTGTAGACTTTGAGAATCTGCTTGTCGATATTGAAGACAAGACTTCAGACACTCTTATGAAGTGATAACGATTGACTGGCTACTGCTATGACCAAAGAGTGTGTATTTAGGTATTAAAACACTTGTTGCGGGTAGGACCACGGTACACCGCCGACAGAGCACGGGCACGGGCTTCGAAGAGGAGACAGTTCTGCATTGTATTTTCTATCTATTTCTAATCAGGCATCCATAATTAACGCGCTGATTTCGTGGTACAATTGCACAGGAGTTTTGAGAAAATCTACCATCTCTTTTTACTTTGTACAGTGCACAGTATGAAAGTATACAAATCTGTTGTTTTACCTGTAAAAATATTTTTCTAACAAAAACGTTTTATATACCAACATGTCACATTGACAACGAAGTAAATATTGTGCGACAACACTATGACTTGGGTCCATGGAAGCGTAGCTGCATCACAGAGCTGCATAGACGCGTATTCGTCATTGTACGCTTGCTTGCAGCCTACATACAAAACCGCACAACTCTGTCGACGGAGCGGAAACGTCGCGTCAGCGACGTTGCATGCAAGCTCCACGCAGCTGGCTGTACTGCATGTTATACGCCGGGCTACATCGCAAGGCAAAGCAAGAACGTTGTATTTTTGCAAAATAAAAATGGCGGGAACGGCTGCAAAGTTTGTTCAAATAGTGGAAAAGTGTCAGTGTCTTTACAATAATAATCTCACGGAATATTCTCGTAAAGATATTATATTACAGAAAAGGTGGTGTTTTGTTTTTGTAGCAATGTTGTTGTGATTTGTGATTCCAGTAAATTCTGGAATGTCCACAAAATGAATGAAATACGTTATCATCCTCTGATAGTTCTCTTGCAGCTACGAACAGTCTACAATTTATGTTTTTTCTATATATGGATCACAGATAACCTCCAAGGAGGTTATCTGTGATATGGATGTATCCAATATAAACGGCGTCTTCGGCGACTTCGAAGATAACAATCATTCTCATAGGATCCATTCATTAGATCCATGATGTATCTAATGATGTTTTTGCTTCTAAATAGATCCATTACTCGAAAGTATGGATCTAATGAAACATAATTTCTCATCTGATACATCTTTGTACCCAGCTGCAAGAAATGGATCTACAGAGAATATTTCTCTCAGTAGATCTTAGAAGTGGTAATGGATCTAATGAGAATTATGAGAAGTTGTACAAAATGCACTCGAGGATAATACAGAATGTCAATCATTCTCATAGGATCCATTCATTAGATCAATGATGTATCTAATGATGTTTTTTCTTCTAACTAGATCCATTACTCGGAAGTATGGATCTAATGAAACATTATTTCTCATCTGATACATCTTTGTACCCAGCTGCAAGAAATGGATCTACAGAGAATATTTTTCAATAGATCCATTTATTCAGTTGTTCATACACCTTGATTAAAAGCAGTTAACCAATGACAGATTGGATCAAACCTTGGGATATTCTACCTTAATTCCAATGTAATTAAGTCTTTATTACAACCGTTATATTTATAGGCAGCGTGTTTACAAAATAAACTCTAATATTCTGACGTTAATATAGAGTATCGAGTGAATTAATGCCAAATGTCAGTAGTTAACTGATTTTAATCGTAATGTAACGAGATCACTTTTCACACAAGATACATTTTATGAGATCCATTATGGAACTGCTGAGAATATTTTCTCACTAGATCCATTAGCTCGCTTGATAAGCCAAAATAACGTCTTCATCGTTGGACGACATCATCACGAATGGAAGAAAATGTAGGCTACGATACGCTTCCGCTACTATTCGTAGACCACGTCAGTAGGTACGCCGCCCCGTACTTTTGCAGCGTCTATACAGCTACGCGTCGTGGACAGTAGGCCTTATTTCAATGGATCTGCAACACTGATAACGGGGTTTGGTGTTATGATTAATTTGGAGCATCTGTTATTATTACGTTTTTCTAGATTAGTTGGCATTAAATTTTGTCATCTATCTGGTAGACCCATTTTAAATGTGATAATGATAACGATTGCTCTACTTCTACAGATGTAATTGATAAATGTACGTCAGGTTATTGATGTGTTCCATAGTGTTTTTGTAATATATTTTGTTAATTCAGCTTCCTCATTACTTTTTAATGATATAATTTACTTTTTCTACTCCTGTACTTTTATCTGTCATTTACACTAATATAAAGACATACAAAATTAGTTTGCAGAAAAGTCTATACTCTATTCCCCATAACAGTACGGCACAACCGTGCTGTTATGTCGCCAAAACGATACGCTTAGCAGCCATACGCTTCTAAACCTATACATTAGGTACTACCAACTTAACAAACCACTGAATGTTTTTACTTTTTAGATTTTTTTTTAACTATAGGCATTGCTACCGACTTAGGAAAAACCTTATTCTTAATACGGCAGTACTGGCAAGTTGACATCAATTAAAAACAAAGTTAACTATAGACATCCATTTGTCTCCTTTTCATGTTTCCCGAATTCCCGGTTATTTTATAAATTGTTGTTTGACTTTGCGGCCTTTGTGGTTGCTATAAAATAGTTTGTGTTACTCAAAAGTAATAAAAATGGATGAAGATGAAAATATTGCTTCAAAACCAGAAGAAATACACCGGCAGCCCACAAGCAGTGACCGAAAATTTGTTGCCTACTAAATCTCGGCACCTATACGACAAAGTTTAAGAAAAGTTTATTCTTTGTTTAATCTTGCATTTTATTTCATAGTAGCTAGTCGTAGAAAAAGTTTTGTATGCAACGTTGTATAACTACATCAAAAAACGCTCGTGGCGTCTTTCTTTACAATGTTCGCCTTCGGCTCACATCGTAACCCACGCCACTCGCCTTTTTTGACCTCTCTTATACAACTGTTGCATAAACTACTATTAAAAAACACTGTATATGGGCCGATAAAATTTGAGGAGTTCCGTCGATTTGGCACGCTTCACATTTAGGACTTCATTTGTTGCTATTTCAACGGAACCATATCAGAATCAGTAACTGTACTTTTACAGTTTTAAGTACCTACGAGTTCCATAAGTCATCTGTGATCTTCATCATCAGTTCCACTTCACCACATTTGTGATTTCCGGGTGTAAATACACTATCAGTTATAAATAGAAAATACCGAAATTACTACCTACATGCGTGCCTTCTATATTTGAGGACTTCCCTCAATTCCTCATGGTTCCCATCATCCAACTGTAGTTTTGATAACAATGGGACCAATCTGGAAGCATATACTTTCAAATAAAAAAAGAATTGTAAGACATTAAAAAATAAAAAAATAAAATAAAAATACAACCGAATTGAGAACCTCCCCCTTTGTTTTGAAGTCGGTTAAAAATTACTCTCACTGTGCTGTAGTCGGGGTTTTTTTTAATATATTCAACTTCACATATACAATTTTTTGGGGTGAAATTTTAACATGGACATCTTTCTAAGGACACCATTAACAATGTTCATAGATTCTCCTAGCTTGGAATTTTACATATATTATAGTAGGTAGATAAAAAACATAAATTGGCAGCTATATGGTAGTAGTAGTAGTAGGTAGATAAAAAATATAAATATTAAGTACATAGTGTTACAAATACGGTAAGATATGAATTACGAACGAAAGTATTTGAAGACCGACGCCGAAGGTGGAGGGTTGATGACTCGAGTTTGTAACAATCTTACCGTACGTGGCGCATACAATGTTTTTCATCACGTTTGCGAGGAAACCAATACATTTTGAACTAAATTGTTACTAGGTAATCGTAATAAAAACTACAAAATGTCAGTCGTCTACTTTGTTGAATTTGACGTGAGGCGCTTAGAAATATTTTACATGGACACTAAATTGCTGCATTTAAGTTATTAAATCTCTAAATCATTATGTTAATCATATTTTATTCGTGTTTTTACGTTTAAATAAATCAATAAATACGTTTTCAAACATTTTGTTTGAGTTAAAACCTCCTTGCTTAACTGACGTAAGAGTGACAGATCTATACAATTTAAGAAAAAAACCATTACGCCCATGAGTGTAATAATAGTATTTTATGCAACAGTTGTATAAGAGAGGTCAAAAAAGGCGAGTGGCGTGGGTTACAATGTGAGCCGAAGGCGAACATTGTAAAGAAAGACGCCACGAGCGTTTTTTGACTTAGTTATACAACGTTGCATACAATACTTTTTCTACGACTAGCTACTATGGATTAAAATGCAAAATTAAACAAAGAATAAATTTTTCTTAAACTTTGTCGTATAGGTGCCGAGATGTAGTAGGCAACAAATTTTCGGTCACTGCTTGTGGGCTGCCGGTGTATTTCTTCTGGTGTAGAAGCAATATTTTCATCGTCATCCATTTTTATTACTTTTGAGAAACACCAACTATTTTGTAGCAAACACAACGGCCGCAAACTCAAACAACAATTTATAAAATAACCAGGAATTCGGGAAACATGAAAATGAGACAAATGGGTGTCTATGGTTAACTTTGTTTTTAATTGATGTCAACTTGCCAGTACTGCCATATTAAGAATAAGTTAGCAGCAATGCCTTTAGTTCAAAAATTTCTAAAAAGTAAAAACATTCAGTGGTTTGTTAAGTTGGTAGTACCTTTTTGGTTTGGTTTAGAAGCGTATGGCTGCTAAGCGTATCGTTTTGGCGACATAACAGCACGGTTGTGCCGTACTGTTATGGGGAATAGAGTATAGACTTTTCTGCAAACTTATTTCGTATGTCTTTATATTAGTGTTCGTGACTATGTAAATGACAGATAAAAGTACAGGAGTAGAAAAAGGTTATTACAGCTCTGTATGCCTGCGCGTTATGAAGCCTTTTATGAGCAAATGTGATGAAAAATTCGTTTCGCCTCTGCTATGGCAACGGTATCTCGACTGTTGACTGTTGTTCCCGTAATCTTAAAATGTATAAATAATAACTATCTGTCAAAAATTTAATTTTTGGTACAAGTTTTTATTACCTACCAATTGTACTTTTCTGTATACCGTCGTCAACTACTCATTGAGACGATTCTAACGAGCCCAAACTCAACGGGGTTACGTCGGTTAAGTAGGTTCTGAATTCCTATGACGACCTTCTGTCTCCATCATCAGATCAGCTCGTTGGTACCATAATTTTGAATTGTCATCCAAACTATGCCCAAATTTTCAGCTCAATCGGTTGAGTTAACTAGTTCAAAATTCAGTTCCAAGATCTGTCCCACACTAACAAACGAACAGGTCAAGTTAAATAAAAACAATTTGTCAAAACAAACAAAATACAGCTGGACTGTCGTTTTTTCACCAAACGTCGATTTGTAGATTAATTCAGTGATTTAAAATATTTGTTGGTGACGAAAATTTAGTTTTAGGCAGGGTTGTTGTGTAAATTAATAGTATAATCTCGATTTTGATACATAGGTAACTAATAATGGCAATTATGTACACACAATATTTGTGTTGGTCGACGACCCATGCATGTATTTAATGTGCCTGGGGCGCTACCGCGAAACGATATTCGTTTTCGTTCGTGTATCTCCGTCTCTGTTGCACTTGCTAGTTCGAGCGACAAAGAGGGAGATACACGAACGAAAACGAATATCGTTTCGCGGTAGGCCCTCTGCAAAGTTCCGGATTCGCCAGAGTCCTGTATCGCCGGATTCTTGGTTCGACGGATTCTTGATTCGTCGGAATTTTTCAATTACAGAAATTAATGTAAATATGGTGGCTTTACTAATCTATTAAATACTTAAATGATAGACTAGTATTATCACAAAAATTGAATGAATTCATATAATATTGTGATAACGGCATAACCTGTTTAGACATTAAACAAGATTCCAATGAAACAAGAATCCGGTGAAAAAAGAATCCGGCGAATCCGGAACTAATTGATTTGTTTATCCGTTTTCACAGTATAAATCATGCAATTGATTACCATCAATTTCGATTGCGTATAGGTACGATGAACTAAAGACATTATGCCTGATAGACATAAATGTATAGCCGGTTAATTTATACACATCTAACTACTTAAAAGTGTAAACAAACCACAGTATAATTATTGGACACTAACTGCCCCATATCAGATTCGGTTTAAACCGACAAATTAATTAATTATGTTAACATTGATAGCGGGTGCCACGCGCGCCTGACGGACGCGATATTTTTTTTTTATGAACTCGAAATTATAGGTTTAAGAATAGAAATTTATTTATTGCAAGCCAAAATAACACCTTTTCGTTCTTAATAAGAAAACACAATACATAAAAGAAATTTAACTATTAGGTACCGACTTAGGTAAACTAAAATAACAGATAAAAAAGAATCTATAAATAATACGTATCTGTCAAAAAATATTTTTGGCACAAGCTTTTATTGCCAACTGTACTTTTCTGCATACCGTCATCAACTACTCATTAAGACGATTCTAACGAGGCCCAACCTCAACGGGGTTACGTCGGTGAAGTACTGAATTCCCATGGCCACCTTCTGTCTCCATCATCAGATCAGCTCGATGGTGCCATAATATTAAATTGTCATCAAAACTATAGGTACTTATAAAAGCTTGTAAAAGTAAGTAAATTGTCAAGTTTACATCAGATAGACCAGCTGCATCAAATTATATATGTAGATACAGTCAGGGGCATTAATATAAGTACATAAATTAGGACAAATATCTGTACAGGAGCCGTAGCATGGTTGGCCTTATCACGCGACAAGTGACAAGATAAGGCCGTCGTCTCGTTCTATCGAACGGTGTCAGCGAGTGACGCACGCTCTATCCTATCACCTATCGCGTGACAAGGCCAACCATGCTACGGGGCCAGGACTCTATTGTCAATGGCATAAAGGCGTGTCCCCAGATACTTATGTATGTACCTATATTAATACCCCTGACTGTACATGTTAATTTGTGCAGTGTTTGTTGCGTCAATGATTCTGCAACACTGATAAGGGGGTTTGCTTAAGAGGATTGTGAACCTGTAAATATTCATACAAAAAGTGATAACGTTTTTCACGCCGTTTAATTTTTGGATGTATTATAGATATAATGAACAACTAGGTCTGTACGTTTTGATTTTTAAGATATATTGCTTACGTTAAAAGTTGTTAGCATCTAAAAATCTATATTTTTGACTTAAAAACTTTGTCTATCGTTTTATTTATTTTTAAATTAATCTAAACTGATTTACTAAAAAAGGAAAACGTACATAGATTAAAGTGTACTACGTCCAATAATTCCAACATTGTTTCATTTCGTAAAGGTTTAGGGGGGGGGGGGGGGGGGGGGGGTAAAAATCAACCGAAACAATATTTCAAAAGGAAATAAAGGCAATTGCCTCCAGGACTTGCAACTCTCTCTATCGCACGATACAGACACGAGGCAGAGCGGTGTGAAACAGATAGCATTTTTTTAAATACCAACTCGCGCCGCGTATTGGCACTTCACAATCCTCTTAACACTAATCTTATAAAATATACAAGAATGATATTTTTGGTTACCGGTATTTATAATACCTTTATTGTTGAAAATCTAGAAATCAAATGGGTATAACAATATTTCAATATTTTATTTCGCTGAAAATAATACACTACGTAAGCCCCCACGTCCACATGTTGCTTCGATCATGTTTTCACAAGTGCATAAAGGAAACATACGGAAAGAGGGAACAGCTAACATAAAAAATCAATGGTACAGAGTAGTACCTCTCTATAGTGACAGCAATTACAGCAGGCTTCTTTTGAAGAAACGCGGCTCAGTACAAAAATTGGCGATCTTCGAGATTTAATCGTCCATGCTGCGAAAAGAACTTCATGACCTTCGATATTCGATTTTATTGGTAGCGCTACGGGTTGATTCGATTTTCTTGCGAGGAAATAAATAACTACAAAAGACAGAAAAATCTAAGTTTCATACAGCCGCACCAATCAAAAATTGACAACTTCACTTCCAGATCAGTGCTAGTGGAGTTCAATATTTCAACCAATCACAGAGCAGTATTCTTGCGGGGCGGGGCCGGCTTGACCAACTAGATTTTTTTTTCAACCAATCACAGAGCAACCAGATTTGCTTAAGCCAATCAGAGGGTTCTATTATTTTAAAACTAAACTTAACTGCCCGTGGGAGGTAAAACGGCTGTAACTGCTCTGTACGCTCGCAAGTAATAACGCCATTGACGAGCAAGTGTGATGAAAACTTTATAGGAGAACACACAAGCCTAAACCATCCAGGTTATAAATAGTGGCTTTATGTGCAACACTGTAACTATTTATAAAAAATTGTATTAAATAAATAAAAATAAAAAAGAGAATATTACCTGTTAGGATTCATAAAGTAAAATAAAACATGAAACAATCATTGCTATCGTTTATTGATTTAAAATACAAAACTTAGTGACATAAAGCTCCTATGATCCTTTTATTGTTACAGTGCCTGCGAACTGACAATCCGATAGGAAATAAACATTAGCTTTCTCGCTCGCACTCAACACCACTCCTGTTCCATCCATTCAACTGTCACAGTACAAATAAATAGTATAGGTAGTATATTACATACTCAAGCAAACATCTAGGGCCATCTCGAGTAAATGAATAAGTTAGAGCTATTCAAATGTCGGTGTTTCTTTGCTTCCCAGTAGCCATACGCGTCACGGCAGATTCCCATTATCTTTCCGAGGTAGAAATAAATATAACATTATTACAAGGAACAATAATCTTATGAACATAAATCGTACTTACACTAAACAAGATTTGCTACAATGTCAAATAGACGAACACATTCAAGAAAATGAAAAAATAAAGCTATTTCATGGTTGGAAACCTGCCTTAGAATTGGTTGCATCTTCTATTATCGAAATTAACTTACTGTCATACCTATTTCACATACTCATTTCTATCAACCTTATATCTCATGAAGCAGAAAAGTATTACGGTAAATATTACACTATCAGAATGTTTCTTTACATAACAGCGAGATTAGAAATAGATTCAAATCTACAATGTAATAGAAAACCAACTATAAAATAGACAGAGCATTGAGAAGTGGTAAAATAATGTTAGAAAATACTTTAATGCTTCATGCCTGTGAACAAAACTGCACCATAAAAACGTCACATAAACTTACATCTTTCGAGGGGGAGTTGTATAAAAATTCACGGCAACGTACGCAGTACGAAATACCTGCATTCGATTGCATATCTCGTTTTAGCGGCTTTATTTCAAATGTTCAGTCAATGATTTCAATTATTGAACTAAATAGAATTGAACTTAAAATTTCCTAAATCACATTTTATTTCACAATAAAGTCGCTAAAGTCGGGGCCCGCGTCGGTGCGCCTTCGCCCTTGGACTGCTCCCACAGGAGCGGAACTCGTCAACTAATTATCACGTTATGTACAAATTATGTCGAATATGCGATTACGGATTCATCAAAAATAAACCTTGTGTTACATATGAATACGGCGCGAAGTCAAACTCCGCCGCGGGTCACTATTCGTAAAAAGTTCCGGCACAATAAGGCAGTGATTCAGTGTACGCTATACAAAATATCTCCGTTACAAAGTTTCAACCAGTCTGTTGCAATGAGGTTAGTCTATTGTAGATTCAAATCCAAAAAGGTTAAACAAGTCATAATTCAATTTATTAACTCCTATCTGAAATACCATTTTTTTAAATATATGATCAACATTCTTCGTAACCTACAAGTACATTTTGTGTTTTATAGAATTACCTATCGCTACTCCTGTTTACACGTCCTCTGAATATTCCGATGGGTCAAAAATAAATGAGCTTCGACGCATTAGTCCGCACGTGTTATACCGTCGATACTTCAAGCACAATTTAGTTAGGAAAAGACATTTTATACAACTCTGAAATGCGAGGGCATCGGTTACACTCCGCCGTCCCGAGCGAGGTCGAGCGGAATCGGTGCGTTTACAATAGTACATTACTTACCAAGGGCGGTAAAACAAAGAATGTCTCACACCGCAGGTATTTGACGCCCGAGCCGAAGGCAAGGTCGATAAATATGCTATCTGAGGCTTTCTTTATTACCACCCGTGGTGAGTACAAAATTTTACTTCTTTCCCTGGCCAGGAAATAGGATTATTCCCACGCGTAGCGTGCGGTAATTGCTACTTTATAGCCAGGTATGACGTAAATTAATAAATACATTTCAGATTATCTATTTCAGCATCGCTTACAAAAAAAAGTCTTGGCCCTTTTTATTTCAGTCATCAGTTGCCGACACTTTAAAAATATAAAGCTTGCGATAATTAAAATCGAATGAAAGCCTAACTAGCATAGATCGTAACTAAACTATAGATTAACCAGTTTAAGTCGCAGTCTGTAATCCATTAGTCGGTTTCCTAAATTTTATATACAATATTTATTTTCTACCATATTGCGTCCTTGATATGCATTGCGTAACAATAAAAAAACCTAGCTTTCATGCCGTCGATGCTCGGTCGCGGCGGGAGGCCCGGCGGCGCCGCCCGGACGCTCTCTAAGTACTGTCGAGAAGCGGTTACAAATACACGTTACAAAGTAACAATGTCACAGTTATATTTTCTTTACAGTCAGACTTATCGCATTAAATAAAAATATAGAATTATAAATATGGGTTCAGTCCGGGGGCCGCGGCGGCCCCTCGAGTTCACGTCGCACTCACTCGCGTCCGGCGAATTAAACTAGTACGCCTAGTGTACAAGATCACTTATTTTAACTATACAGGTTGTCTTTTGGAGCACTGTGGGGCCGGTGGCCGGCGCCGGTGCCGCTAGTGTATGGCGACGGGGCTGATGGCGCGCGCGCACACGAGCAGCTCGTCGCCGCGCTCCACGTCCATGCGCTCGCCCCACGCGCCCGCGCCCGCGCCCGCGCCGCCCGCGCCCGCGCCCCCCGCGCCCGCGCCCGCGCCCACGCCCACTGCGCACAACACATTCACGTTATGCCTAGGACAGTCACACACGCATTAGTTGGAGCTCTGTGGCTCATTCCCACCTGTTTGTTACCAGTGGTAACAGCTGGAACAGTGGGAATAGTCATTGATGATAACTTCTGGGTTTTTTTTCCGTGGTAAAAGTAGGGAAAAATATTCTCAGTAGTTATAGTTGAAATTTTTTGAACTGAGCCGATCTAGTTATCTTCAAAACAAGCAATCAACTTAAACAATACGATTGTGTGGTCGAGGTGTGCCAACAAACAATGAAAGAAAATTTCTTGTTCCTGGCTCCCTGTGAGCGGGGTTTTTTTTTTTTTATCTTTTAGTCCATTTTGAATCTATTGAATAAGACGATAAAGTTCATTATTCAATGAACATTTTATGTGGCGGTAACCTCTTTTTGGCAAAGTTTGGCATACGCCAACCACACAATCGTATTGTTCAACTTGAATGCTATTGTTTTGAAGATAAGTAGATCAGCTCAGTTCAAAAAATTTCAACCCGAGTACTTTAGTGGTAAAAGTGGGGGAAAAAATCCCAGCTGCTACCACTGATAACAGGTGGGAATAACCCGGTGCACGAGACGCACGAGATGAGAGAAAAGGTGCGAGAAGGAAATACATCAGTCGCGCCTTTTCTCTCTTCTCGCGTTAGTCGCGCCGTCTTGTGTTACCAGTGCTGGTTAGAAACACGTTTGGTAACGATTGAAGCCAAAGCCTCAATGACGCGGCGAGTCCCGAGTCCACAATGAGCAAGAATACCATGAATGGACGCTGGTAGTCGTACCGTAACATTTAGTACTAATCACGGGCGACTACAATGAAAGCTTCAAATGGCATATTTATCGCCCTTGCCTTCGGCTCGGACGTCAAATGCCTGCGATCTGGGGCATTACTTATTTTACTGCCCTAGGTCAATCATGTATAATTCCTGCTCATTGTAGACGCAGAGTGTGCCGCATCAGTGTGGATTTGGCCTTAAGAGTGCCATGGAATTTAACTTACTTATTCAGACTGTAATTTACCAACGTCAATTTAACATCACATTCATGTGCTGATACAAATTCAAATCACAACTCCATCGTTCTCTCAAAAACGCCACCAAAATTGACATTGATTTATACTACGCTAAATTCGGGGCCCTCTAAAAGAACAAATAACTACAAAACATACAACAATAAATAAGAACAAAAGGACCCCAGATACTGCGTAGTCTAAAACACATGGTATTACGCCGTTCGATTCATTACACATCTTCAAAAACGAATTAATGCCTTTTAAAATAAAAGGACATAAAACATTAACAACTGAGGTCTATTGTAAATTAATATATATTTTTGGACAGAGCTGATTCGAATAGAACGGCCATTTCATGTAACTGATAAGTTTGCATAATAGAAACTAATGCAGTTTGAAACAATAATACTTATTGTTCAATATTTAAACGATTGAGGAATTTCTATCTATAAATAGTGCAAAATCGAATAAGTTTTTTCTCTCAAATTATATTACACATATTTGATAGTATTTCGGCACTCGTTAACTTTCATACAATTGTATACAAAAATGACTTTCAGAATCATACCAATGTACTCTTCGATACTGGATGTATCGGTAATTTGCTAAGCTATAGGTGCTCGACATATTTGTTTTCAATTTACTGGTTCACACAAAGTAGAACAATGTTGTGCCTACTAGAAATAATTCGATTTTTTATACCACGTAAGTGGTTACCGTAACCTATGGACGCTTGCAACTCCAGGGATGTTACATGCGCGTTGCCGATTCTTTAAGAATTTATTCACTCCTTTTTTGAAGAACCCCATACTGTAGTCCCTCGGGAAAACCTTGGCAGAATGAATGTCTTCTGGAATATATGTTTTTCCCGAGGATATTCTGTATGTTACCATTGTGACCCTCGATAAGTCAACTAAATAAACAAGTGGAATTAAAAAACTCAACTGCTTTTTTGTAAATATTATAGCCTATATCCTATGTCACTCCCATGATTAAGAGGAATCCAGCGACAACTCATATGTCGAAATCCGTCAAACGGTTTAGGCTGCAGGGCGTGCCAAAGAATAAGACATACACACATACATAGATACATACATACAAACGCTCGAAAAACATAACCCTCATTTCCTTCAGCAGTCGGGTAAAAATGCAAACTGCACGCAAAACTGTCAACTGATTCCTACTTAGCAATAAAATTCCGAAAGTCATTTTTGTATACAATGGGGAATGGATGAAAATATTAGAAGTGCCTGATTATTTTTTTGGTGATGGAATAACCTTCCTTAGCACCAAAAACAAGTTTCAGATTTTTCAGCTGCATCAATTATTTTTGAAAAATATTAATAGTTTCCTCACTTATGTTTTGGGTCAAGGACTGATAGACACTTTCCTTGATCCGTCTCATATTACAAAAAGATATCTTAAATATCTGTGGCAAACACTGGTAATGAAAAATAGCTGCTGCAACTGTCAATATCATTGCCAGTTTACCACAGATAATTAAGATATTTTTTTGTAATATGTCTCGGATCGAGGAAAGTGCCGTCCTTGACCCAAAACGTAATCAGGCACTACTAAAATTTTCTTCCTTTCCCAATTGTATGGAAATATTTTAGGTACCCACATAGGTACTTGGTAATAGTGCAATTGGTATCTGTATTAATCGTCTTGTATTACTACAACGCGTGCATTAAAACTATTAGAGGCTTGTCGCTTTGCTGAGACAATCATCTTCCAGATTTATAATTTAGTATTTCCTACCTAACAATAAACCTCAATAATAAGCAAAGTGTCTGTGCGCAAAACAATAAAGTTAAGGCATAGGTTAAGTTTGAAATCGAGTTTCGGACATATTTGATGCGGTAGATAAACACTATATTAGTTTTATTTATTGGTAAAAAAAGTTATAGCACGTCATATAATGTCGACTTCAAGCTCAACCTCATATTTTAAGCCAAACCTAATAAAATAAATAATACAGCATTGTGAACTCGTCTATGGCATAAAAGGTTAAAGACTAAAAGATTTTCAAGTTCAAATCGCAGTGTATAAACAGTTAAACATAACAGCGTACACTACAACTTGTACAGTCGACGCCAAAGCTATGTGTACATTTTTGATCTTATTAGATACGGATAAGGTGCAAAAGTGTAAACACATCTGTGACGCTGACCGTACGTTAAACGCATAAAATATGTGAGTAAGAATCAAATCTGTTTTCTATAAAGCAGAGTTGACTCAGCTGCGGTCATATAGCCATTGAGACGGAAAGGATACATTGAAATTTCTGTGAAACAAATTTGACGCGGTATTTCTTCGAATCCTCATTTCGTTGTGCCATTAACGATTCTGGTACAGTACGCCCGAAACTGTAAGAGTGAGTCCTGTCAAAAAACGCAAGCAAATAAACTACCTCGAAATCAGAGCGCAGTCGTTTTTTTGCTTGCGTTCATTTTGACAGATTTTACTCTTACAGTTTCGGCTCGAGTATAACTTGACTATTTGTAAGCCTTATTCCAATGACATAAGGTATATTAATGGTAGTCTCGTGGCATAGTTATATGAGGGCAGCTCAGTGAAGCCATGCATACGATCATGCGTCGCGGTCGACACAGGGAGGGGTTACGTTGGTAGTAAAGTCAGACCTGGCTCTTTAGGCCCATTGGGCGGCTAGTGGTGCGAGGGCCCGCCGGCCCGCTCTAGTCATCGCGGGTCCGAGCTATCTGCCACCGGAACATCAACATTATTACGTTACATACAAGAACAGGGACAGGCCATACTCAAAAGGGTTTTGATTGCATTATGAGAACAGGCATTTTAAGCGCGTAACTTCTGGTTTCTATTAATTGTCGATGAAGTTGACATTTTAGAAGAAAGTGGGCGTTCAGGAAGCCGACACCTGGGGATTCGACATGTATTTAATTTTGGAAAGAGATCATGTTCCATCTGTTTTTTGTCTCGAAATAGTTTTGCTTCTGCTTCCGGTTGCAAATCAAAATATTATTCTTCTAGTCAGATGGAACATTTTAGTCATATGAAATGATGAAAGCATTTGATGTGTTAGCGGAACACGACACAAGCTTGAAAATGTTAGGCTTAAAATGTACCTACTTATAAACACATAGCATTAAAAGTCTTTATTTCATCACCTTCAGAAAAGTACAACACACAACATGTTTAGACAGGGGCAATCAACGATACTATTTGCAATAATTTTTCACTGACATAATTAAAGTTGAAGATATGAAATTTAATCTTGGGTAAAACTCAGAGACCCTGGCATATATAGGTATAGGTACCCGGACTGGACCAAATTCTTATCTGTCAACTTTAAGCACAAGGCTAGTGACGTGGCATGACGGTCGTCGCGCCCCTCTGTATAACCCGCGCTTTAATGTACAGCAAACAGTATCGTCCAGTAGGCCCATCCCTAGAACAGTGAACTAACCGTGCTGGTGATGTGACTGCGCCTGCTGCGTGTTGGTGGACTCGTCCGCGGTACGCTTGAAGAAGTTGTGTTGTAACGCGTAGTACGGCGTGACGCGCTGCTTGGGGTCGTACTCTAGCATACGAAGTATTAGGTCCTGGAAATTATGTATTCAAAATTATGGTACATGTTTAAATGTATCTTTCTTATAATGTTATTTCAAAATAAAATAAAATGTTCATAGATATGACGGGATAACCAATAACATACTATGGTACTTAGTGATAATGATTTTTATATATGGTTTTTTACCATAAGAACTATTTTGTTATAAAAACATAAACTCAAACTCAAAATGATCTTTATTCAAGTAGGCCTAGTAACAAGCACTTTCAAATCGTCAGTTAATTTTTAGAGTAATTTTTAAACATAAAGTATAAGATATATATGATAAAAAATTGTATAAAAAATACTAGTAGAATATTTCTAGAAAAACAATCTAATGTCAAAAAACAAAATATTACGAAAATAATACATTAAAAATTCACTCTTAAATCTAAGATTTATTATTAATTTGAAAATTAAAATCGTAGTTTGATTATCTGTATTGTACGTGACTCAAAACGCTGACCGCCATTTTGTCTTGTGAGTGACGTCGGTATAGCAAATTCAAAAACAATTTTTCGATGTCAAACAACATTTGATGTGTCTATGTTTCTGCACGTAGTAGTATATTCTTATAGTACTCAGAGTAGTCTGTGGTTTCTGCTCGTATGACGTCACGATAATGGCGGCTGCCTTTTTGACGCGAATGTATAACGTTAGAATTTTAACCATTATTTCTTTGCATAAAGCGATATTATTTTGAGGAAATAAAAATACCAGTTATCTATCAAATCTGTACCAACATTTTAAAATATATAAAAAGAAATTGTAGAATAGCCTATTTTTATGATGGGTCGGGGGTTTGGAACACCTCGGGAGGTAACAGTAATATAATCTTGTCATATGGAGACTGGCACATTGACTGGTTATTTAACATAGGTAATGTACCCTATAGACTCGACAGCCACGCCGGGACCGAGTTATAATAATAATAATGTTTATTTCAGAGTAAATGGTACTTTTTTTTCAAAATGAGATTTTAATATCACGTAATAGTTCATAACGAGCTCAACATTTTCAGATTAAAATCTGATTTTGAAAAAAAAAGTGACTCGACATGTTCTTTCCGTGGACCCTTCATATATGTTAGTAACAATTTTTTACTTAGGCCTATGTTAGAAATATGACTCGTTTCTTATAGTTCACTGGTGAGCTATGAAACTTCGTCCAGTGACCGAATATTAAACTATCCTGCGTTTCCGCAACTGCGCTCAGGAGTCCATTGGAGCTGCCGCAAACACGTCGCATTATGGACGCGACTCGATTACGCATAATAGCGTGGAAGCTATTGATACGCGCCTCTGCGAACATCCCCGAAGCACTACAGTAGAGCGGCAACCTCATCAGCATCCTGAATGCGTTGTTTTAGAGGACGCACAGGGCGCTATAAGCTCTCTTCGTGTAGTTAATCCACAGGCTGCAGGTGTAAAAAGACTGGCAGTAGTATATCTCTCTCACTCTTAAATCTCGCAAAGTACCCTAGAGCCACGAGCTAGAAATAGTGCAAGGATAGTCACTAGTCACAAGGCCCGCCGCCGTCCACGCCGAGGATGTCGTGCAGCCGCCGCGTGCCCGCCGACCGGTACTTCCTGTAACCGCTGCACACACATACAAGGTTCGTGCTCACCTTAAACTTAAGATAGTCGGAGACGGAGTGACCGGGCTCGCCGCGGCGGCGCGCGGCCGGCCCGCCGCCCTCCACGCCGAGGATGTCGTGCAGCCGCCGCGTGCCCGCCGACCGGTACTTCCTGTAACCGCTGCACACACATACAAGGTTCGTGCTCACCTTAAACTTAAGATAGTCGGAGACGGAGTGACCGGGCTCGCCGCGGCGGCGCGCGGCCGGCCCGCCGCCCTCCACGCCGAGGATGTCGTGCAGCCGCCGCGTGCCCGCCGACCGGTACTTCCTGTAACCGCTGCACACACATACAAGGTTCGTGCTCACCTTAAACTTAAGATAGTCGGAGACGGAGTGACCGGGCTCGCCGCGGCGGCGCGCGGCCGGCCCGCCGCCCTCCACGCCGAGGATGTCGTACAGCCGCCGCGTGCCCGCCGACCGGTACTTCCTGTAACCGCTGCACACACATACAAGGTTCGTGCTCACCTTAAACTTAAGATAGTCGGAGACGGAGTGACCGGGCTCGCCGCGGCGGCGCGCGGCCGGCCCGCCGCCCTCCACGCCGAGGATGTCGTGCAGCCGCCGCGTGCCCGCCGACCGGTACTTCCTGTAACCGCTGCGCACACATACAAGGTTCGTGCTCACCTTAAACTTAAGATAGTCGGAGACGGAGTGACCGGGCTCGCCGCGGCGGCGCGCGGCCGGCCCGCCGCCCTCCACGCCGAGGATGTCGTGCAGCCGCCGCGTGCCCGCCGACCGGTACTTCCTGTAACCGCTGCACACACATACCGTTAACATGACCCATCATTCTAATCTCTTCGGGTGGGTTGCACCAAACCGTCTGTAATCGTAAGCGGTGTTCGTTAAAATCTGAATGTATAGTGTCAAGTTTCTATGGAATGACAGCTGCCGGCGCTATATTTAACGTTGATCGGTCTGTAATCGTAAGTTCGTGCAACCCGCCCTTAATAGACTACATATAGTGGGAGTAAGTACCCTTGTTGAGATCAAAGGAGACCGGTCGAGGCCTTTCGCAGTGGCGGATCCAGGATTTTGGGTTGCGGATAGGGCTTCACTCAGTTTGGGGAGGCGGTCTTGAGCCCCTTAGCCACTATTCTGAATCCACTTAGTGAACTTCTGCATTCTACGTCTGCGATAAATGGGAAAGTTCGTAATACAAAACGAACGAGGAACGGTCGTGCCCTGATATACGTGGCAGTTAATTTTCGTTATTATTCATCAAAATAAAAGTTTTCTATAGCTGTCTATGAAGGGGGAGGGGGGGACTAACAAACTGGTTGGCAAAATCTGTTGATTGGATGTCTGGGATCTATAAAATATATATCACAAGTCAGAATGCGGTACACAATTTTTGCAAACGAAACTTCCCTGAGAGTCCGCTCTTGATTATGACACGATAACGTTATATGACATGTAACGTTATGAGCTCGCTCGTGAGCGTTATATGTAGTATCGTACGCGGGCCCGCCGCAGCACCGCGCAGATCAGTTTAACACAGCATATAACGTTCCATAGTTTCGCCGCCGTTCATTTCAAGCCAAATCTGACGGGGGCTTGGGAGTTCATATATGTTTGACAACTCGCAATACTTGTCAAGTAATGTAGCTGTTGAATATTCACCCTTAACCTCACAGTTCCCGGCGATTTCGTACTGAAGTCTATATCCTACTGGCGTCATCAATTGATGTCACATTAGTACTGAAGTCTATACCTGTCAAGGTCCCGATATGTTAAGCTATGTTGTTTGTGCTCGCAGCGCAACCCAGTATCATTGTCATTTGGTCCGCTTTATGATTCTAGGGGAGATCTTGGGATAAAGCTTACCTCCCGTCTTTCCCGTTGACTTTCTTCAAAACATATCCGCCGCCTTCTGACGCCGGTAGTTTGTCGAAGAATTTTCTGGTTTTGTGTGCCTGAAAAAGGTTTTTTACCCAGATTAATATAATATCAATAAAGCTTGTAATGAGCTGTTTGGAATAGACACTAAAGCGACATAATTGTACTAATTAGCATAAAAACGAAGATTTTTCCTTCTTTAATTTAACAACATCCTTGTTGTTGTCCTTGTTGCCTGCTCTGGTGTGAGTCGATCGGAAGGTATTACCTGGTCTAAGAGATGATCCGGCGGCATGCCCAGCACTTCAACGATCTTGTTCATCTGATCAATCTCGTTGGCTCCGCTGAACAGGGGTTCTCCCGTGTGCATCTCCACCAGTATGCAGCCTAGCGACCACATGTCTATCGCGAGGTCGTAAGGTATGCCCAGTAGGACCTCCGGTGACCGGTAGAACCTTGACTGGATGTATTGATATATCTGCAATGTTTAAAATTGTTTTGTTAATAAGGAACTCATAATCTGTTGTGGTAGATTGCGGGTAGAAGACCGCCCATTATATGGCCTAATTTGTCTTGAGGGATCCCCAGATGATTCGATTGGGTACTCGTCGCACTAAAATTCCCCCATTATACCTAGGTGAACTTCTCAAGGTGTCTAGATGGAAATGTGTAGTTAAATAAAGCTGATAATCGGCATTTGGGTATGTATCTGAGTCTGTATAAGGGCCGGTTGTTTCAAACAGTCGGTAATCGTAAGTAGTTAAGTAGGTATCGTCCGTTAAAATCTGATTGTATGGGTAAATGCGACTGTTTTCGAAAGGAACGACAGCGGCAGGCGCTATATTTAACGAATACCAACTTTTTAAGTGCGGAAGTTACAATGAAACTGAGATACGTCACAGTAAATGCAACTTAATAACCACGGATAATGCAACAATGCAATATATAGTAGTATTTAAGTAATGATGTATCTGTATAAATAAATAGTATAATTATTGCGTCGCATATTACTGAATAACCTCTTTTGGAACGTCATGCAGGGAATATCGAAACGTACTCGAGACGCAGTATGCGATAACCTCAGAGTACCGAATCACACGGCCCCAGTGTGATTTATCTTTGCAATTAGAATTTACTAGGAATAGTCTATAAATCGGGACTCGTTATTAGAAATGCGCTGCCGTCGGGCGTGGAATTGCAGTGCCAAATTCCACTTTATACTAAGGGAATAAGACTTAGAAGTCATTAGAGTCTGCATGACAGATGCGAGTGTGAATAGAATTGGGCTATCGAGGTTAGAAGTCGATTTCGGATATTGAAGCTTTAATTTTCGGAAGCTAAAATAGATTGCATTCATAAAAGATTTCCATTTTGTAGTGGCGAATTTAGGATTACACTAGATCCTTACTTTCAATATGGTCACGTCACAATGAACTTATCACTAATCTACTAATACACTCACCCTTTGGCCTAGTTGACACGAACTTCCGAAGTCTACTATCTTAATGGCTGACCTTTTAGGGTTGCATAATAGTATATTTTCGGGCTTAAGATCACAGTGAATTATATTTAGTTCTGAAAAAGAAAACAAGGTAAAATTAGTATTGGAAATATGAACAAAAATGGTACTTACAAATATATACATAATTGATTATATTAATTCCGCCAATAAAAAGTCGCCATTCGCAACCCTTAATTCACTAAATTAAAGCTAATTATTTAGACCATTAATAATGACAAAAAATTAACACTTTCATATTGAATTATTGGCATCGTAACAACGAAATGGATGCTTCGACATGATTGGGCACAAGATTTATTATATTGTGTATAATTACTTGCGTTGCTGACCAGCGGGTTTTAAAACTTGTATTTTAATTAATAAATAAGTAAATTAGAAATACTGCAAGTTAAAATAAGAATTTCGGAAGTAGCTCGACGGAAGACACTGTATTTAGAATAGCTCAAGAGTTTAAGATTTATACTTAATACTGCGTTCCAAACGGCAGTGCTAATCGCTGTGTCTACTGTTGATGACGAAATCAATGGTCGCTTTACCGAGCATTCCGCTGTATTCTATGTTACAATATTGAGGTATAATGTAATGAAACCACAAGAGGCAATCCATTCTAGTCTTGAGAGTTGGTAATTCAAGCGCGAGATCAGGTCTTTACATCTCAGATCTAAACGTCAGGTTGGCTACTCCAAAATGAAAAGTAAACTCACCAGGTTGACTAAGGAAGAGTAACGCTGTGCAGAGCTGTTGCGCGAATTTCCGCGTTAGGTTGAGCGAGACCCCGCGAAAGTTGGTATTCCGCAGCAAATCGTAAAGGTTGTACGAGAGTAGCTCGAACACTAGGCACAGGTGGTTCCGCCACATAAAGTGACGTTTCAGTTTCACTGGAAATTACAAACATAGGATTGATTAGTTCATAGTTTAAAGACCATGTCACTTACATAGTTATAATGTTTATTCGCTTTCAGAGACACAAGGTCTGTAACTTTTTTTGCTGAAAAACCAAATTGATTTTTTACAATACAACTCAAAGGCGTTTCTGCGCGTTTCGATACTGGACGTCAATAGTCTATAAAATAAATCACAAAGTCGTGCTATTTAATCACTTTGCAAGGGCGTGTTTGGTTGTCTTATCCTGTTTCATGTGTGAATGCACCTTTAAGGGGCAAGAACCATTTACAATCAGCTTACAACAATAAAAGTCTGCAGAGAGTAGCGGAGCTAAGCTTTAATGTTATTAACTGAAATAGTGTTCTTGAGACATTGTATACTTCTTATGTTACGAGATTATGATTCCTTTGCTATTCCGCTAAAAACGTGCTGGTCGATCAGCGGAGATCAAATGCAACTATTTGCGTATAAATATGCAAATAATTACAGCAAACCACCATCAATAATGAAAAAACCTCGACACGTGTTTCACCTCTCTACGAGGCATCATCAGAAGATGCTGGCAGGATATGTTGCACGTTTTTAGCGGAATAGCAAAGGAATATTGTTCTCGTAATATATCATGAATTTCCGCAAAGTAACGCCTGATTCAATAAGTTACTTCTTATGTAGCTAGCTCGAAAACAGGCCCGCTATAAGTATCACTATTTTTTTATGTACAGTATTGTGCATTTCAAGAACTCACCTATATAATACTTATTTTCAGCGTCAGCTCTGTTCATCATTTCTAGTAACTTGACTTCTATTTGTGCCTGATTTAGGAAGGGTTTCTTATTCTTAATTATTTTAATCGCTACTTGACACTGCTCCTCGTGATCATACGCTTTCACAACCTGAAATAGAAGTACACATAGTATAATTATATTACCAGTATTGTCTTATTTGTGGGCGAACAATGAACATCGGAATGATCGTCCAGGCCCCGTAGCATGGTTGGCCTTGTCACGCGATAGGTGATAGGATAGAGCGTGCGTCACTGGCTGACACCGTTCGATAGAACGAGACGACGCTCTTATCTTGTCACTTGTCGCGTGATAAGGCCAACCATGCTACGGCTTAAATAGTAAATACGCTTTATGCTAATTCAGCATATTTCATACTAACTGTTTAAGGATTCTAATTCACAAGTAAATCGTACAGTAGTTTTTGTTTACATTGATCTTTCACTATGTCTTTGACTCTGTCTTACGCATGATGTCAATGATATTATGCGTGTGCAAAGACAATGTAAGTTGTGCATTAACGGCAAAGTAGACTCACTACAAATAATTCTGTTTTATCTCCAAAAATAAAGTGAAAGGTCATCATCAACATCGGCCTATACGTCAAAGCTGACGGACACACGCTTCCACTCATGAATAAGAAAGATGAGTGACAGGTCAATGTGTGAAATTCTTCGTGCTCGGCGACAGCACCTTATAAGAAGTGATTTTGTTCAAAGTTGTAATGTTATAATTATAGCGTTAATATAACTTATGATGGAGGAATGAAGGCCTCGCTCTAAGAGATATGTCAGCAGAAAAACGGCAGCAAGGCCGCGGTCTGGGGGCGAGCAACTGAAAATCGGGCTTAATGGAAGAAGATTGGAGAGGCAGTGGGCGCATACAGGGTGGAGAAAAAGGAGAAGAGAATTAGCGTTATCTTACCTGTCCAAAAGACCCCTTCCCTATGGGCGAGGAGATCTCGTACCGGTCGAGGAACTTCTCGCCCTGCTTGATGATGTAGTCGTGGTTGTCATCGTCGTACCCGTCGTTGTACAACTTCCGCTCCTTCTTGTGCGAGCCGTCCTCGCCCAGGTACTGTTGCGCTCTCCGCTTCTTCTTCGCATAGTATACCTGGAGACAACGACAATTATCTTTAAGTACATTGAAATGAGTCAATGAGCATACATGTAAGGGGGGATGTCAATCAGAGATGAGCGAAGATGTGTTGCCGTATATTTGACACCGCGCATGCTTAACAGCTAGGTGTCAAATATATGAAAGCACAGCTTCTGGAATGATTTCGCGTACCAGTGAGACACATACCTATATGAAAACAACCACTAAGTCTGCCTCGGCTGCCAGTGAAGAAAGTCTTGTTATAAACAAGTTCAAATATAAACGAAACATCAAGACTCAACGATCACATAATCAGGGAACAATCTCATGAGCTTTGGTATAGGCACATAACAATTAATCCATGTCAGTCACAGAAAACGCCATGTTTTTAATTTCTACTAACATATCATCACTCGGCAGACGCACAGGACGACGGCTGTGTAATTAGAAAAATTATGTACCGGCCCCGAGTTAACTACTAGATAGCATCTATAGAATGATCGCAAACGTAAAAACCATTGTTGGCTTGTAATCTGAGCAGTTTTGGAATTGTTCAAGCTTTTAAGAAAATGGAGACAAAAGGAAAACGAGGGGAAAGGCCCTGTTGACAACGCCGCCGCTAACCTGTATAAAGAGGATTTTAAATGAACAATGACCGATAAGTAATTAGGAATCACCTCGTTTCTGAAGTATATTTGTTGTTTCCAAGTCTGTGTCGAGTGATTTCATCGCCGGGAACCACACACAATAAATATAATTATTCGATGTCCCTTTGATTTATGTGGGTATTGTTTGTTGTGACAGTTGTTTGTGGCAGGAACTTTATTTGCTTTCGTCAAATGTCGATCGACAAAGTGCTTTGGATTGTTTAATTTAAGATAGGTTACAGAACAAAATATGATGCCATTAGAGAAATATCCCTTTACCGTATACAAGTTTATGTCCTAAATGTAGGGGGCCCACATTGTACTCCATTACAATAAAAAGTCATCATATGCGTTATAGGAAATGACAGAGTAGCCGAGAGCGGGAATTCGGCTGACGGACGTTGACCCAAATACGCGTTTGACATTGATCGATGACGCGTCGCGATATGCTTATATAATGATCCTACATTCGTACCAAACGCGTGAATTTAGGTCTATGAAGTTCATTGCTACCGTTACTTTAAATGAAATGTTATTCTAGTATGGAAGGATTAATAGCATGTCAATTTTATCATGGTTTTAGATATAATTACTTCTTCTTCTTCTCGTGTCGATGGTTTCCTATGTCTTAGGTTTGGATTGTGCGGGACCAGAAACTGAAATAATTACTGTAATGAAATGAGGTTGTTTTTCCATGTTTCGCATGACCTTTCAGCAAACTAGCATCCAAAAATGTTCAACAATTTCAACAATTGTTATCAAGTAAAAAGTTTTAACTTTTTACTTACAGACAATTCTTTCAATGGGAGCCTTTTTTTATGGTTCTTATTAAAAACTCCTAAACACGCACAACAATTTGTTACGTCACATGAGCATGACGTTCCGTCGCGTCATTCGACTTATAATATCAGATTCACAATTGGCCTTTACGTAACATGGCAATAATTTATTGGCAATTGCATAGCATTCACAGCCGGGCGGCGCGGAAGTGTCGCATATCGACGCGACCAAACGATAACCCAAATTTCTGACTGCGACCTACATATTACAGTAAATTTTAAAGCGGCCGGCAACCGGCGAGGCTTCGCTACATAGCTGCACACCTCGCCGCTCCGGCTGGCGCGTCTGTTTGTTTGCCGGTGTTAAGCCACTCGCGCGGACATGCCACGCGACAGATACTCTATTCAGGTAACGCTATACGGTGTGAAAAGTATGGTGACTTCTTTGGCTTCTTTGACAATCGGTCGCGGCGTATAGAGTTTCACGAGAAACACTTTCGGAAGAGATACAATTTCGGCGTCGCTGAAGCGTGTTGGGGGATGTTTAGTGAGGTGTGAGCGGGGTCAGAGGGGTCATTTATCATATTTGAAAATCGTGGCCAAAGTCGGAGACAAATCATCGCGGTCGCGGGTGGTGAGTGGTGAGTCAGGCCAGTGACCGCGGCACGTGGCCGCGAGATGAGCGCGTCGGGCCGGGGAGAGACGGCGCGCGGCGGCTGTCATTGATTTTCCCCGTTTTCCCCCTACCCCGAGCCTGTGCCCCTCCCCTTCGCGTCTCACCCACTTCCAGCGCCCGATAACGAGGTTAACGGGCGACGTGAGCGTCTCCTAAACTTTAATTATACCCGTACACCCGTCGTGCATGTTTAACCCGGCCTCTATTCAGAGTTTTGTTTGCTGCACACCTGATAGCGGGACATGATCCACTATTTCGGTACGGTTATCTATCTAATAAACGAAGCCGGAGATGGGAACACGGAGCGCAACGCAACTCGCGGCGCCAACTCGTGGTGCGATCGCTCCGGCCGAACTTAGGTAAATGCACTAATGACGTCTCAACGCATAAGCCCACAACTATTACGACTGACTTATGTGCACTCATTGTGCTCTACCACTCACAATACAAAGCTTATGTGCTTTTTATGGTGCGAGCTTCACAAAAGATGCTAAAAGTCACGTTAACTCAAGTTTATATAAATAAACTAATGCACGTTTGCAAGAATGTGCTGAGAGCTATCAGACATAATTTAAAAGATTAAAGTGCCTGCATAAAATATGGTATTTTTGACAAACGACCGGTGTCACTAGGAGTTATTCTTTGTAAACAAATATGTGGAGACTGAAATAAAACGTGTGAACGGCACGCTCGGTGAACTAGTTTCAGATAGAAACGCGTGGGCGGTGGGGCCTGCACCCAGATAATTGCAAATCGCCTCTTATACAAGACGAAGCCAACAAATAGAGAAACGTCCCACGCTTTATCCGCTGCCTACACATAACTTTATTACAGACACAGTTGAATTTAACAAGTTTATGATCGTGAAGGGCATCTTCTTAAAGAATTACTTCATTGGTTAGTTCGGATTGGTTCATCGATATTTATTGCTTTATAATGAGGTTTACCCGGAAGGGTATTACCTAAAGAAAAAGAAACGCTTAATAAGCGAACCCGAAATGAGTACAATATTGACTGACTGATTAGAGCAGTGGTGATCCGATTGCGGGGCAAGAGCTTTACTTCGAAGACTTTCTTTCCCCCTACTAAGTATATTTAACGTTTCTGCTGCAGTCACTCTTTTTAGAACATACAAATTAGTTAAAAGGTTACAAATTAGGTAATATACGAAATGCTTACATTTAGTACCGTCATTACGAGGATAGGATTGCAAAATTTAATCTAAACGAATTGGAATAGTGCATTACTGCAGATACCAGTAAGTAAGCCATCCTGGACAAGTATGATTTAGCCGGCCGAGCCGAAGGCGAGGCCACGATGTAGGTATAATACCAGCCAGGATGGCACTTACGGTCGAAGCATGTATAGTGCTTTTCTCATAAATAAATAAATTTTATGACCAACTTGTAGGATGTTCAGCTTTCCACTTCATGAAATTCATAATTGTGCAAATATCTCTTGGACTTAAATAGGGATAGTGCAATCTATGTCGCAATATGATTCATCAGAACTAATTTTTAGCAATTTTATATTAAATATTTTATTTCAATGAAGTCAATCCTGCCAAAATACGAGTGCGACTGTGGAATATTAAATAAGTTCTTGTCCAAAAATAACATTAAGTTGTGATAGATCCTCAAAAATAACCCCGTATTATAAGTAGTTAATTTAAATCCCCTTAACCTATATCATCCTTTAATAAAACAAAGGCACAAAAAAAACCATCAGCCTGTAGATTGTGTTTGTTGTAGTCTGTGTTGTAGATTTTTTCACAGTTTCAAGGGACCGTAGACCTGAGTTCCTATATGGTTTTAATTTCAACTCGATACCTTTACGCGTTCCCGAGATAAAGGGCCTTGAAAGACAGACAGACAGACAGA
Source organism: Epinotia nisella (assembly GCA_932294315.1). Lineage (NCBI taxonomy): Eukaryota > Metazoa > Arthropoda > Insecta > Lepidoptera > Tortricidae > Epinotia > Epinotia nisella. The sequence goes on from OW028687.1 coordinate 5,473,807, forward strand.
TAGTCAGACAGACAGACGGACAACAAACTGATCCTATAAGGTTTCCGTTCTTTCCTTTTGAGGTTCGGAACCCTAAAAAATAGTTCTACATTTAAATACTAGTGGCTTTATGAGCTGTAGAACTCGCGAGACTATCTTTTTAAGTTATGTTATGGGAACATTTTATACTATTTTTGAGAAAGTTTATAAAATATAGTTATTCCTTCTTGTCAATCTGAACACTCTTCTGCGCATTAGAATAGTGTTAATTAATACCAATATTAGCATAGATTAAGTAATTGTCCATACCAGATTAGGTTCATATCCGAGTTTGCTTAAATCGGGCCTAAATAAACCAGGTATTAGGGTGAACACTCTTTATCAGTTCGATTGATAAAAGAAGTTATATTATGAATGAAGTATACCTGTGCGTCACCAGTGACGAATCCTCCGCGTGGGCGGAATAGTTTCCGCCGCGAAGTTACTGCGTTGGCGAAAAGCTCGTTTTATTGAGAAGGTAGGTTAGAGCGGCCATCATTATCAGTTTCACTGGGTGTTAGTAAATCAGTTTTCAGGACGAGAAGCAATACGCAGGGTGCATCAAAGCGCTTTCCATGCGTTTTTAATTACATTATTACACTAGAAGGGTAGGTACTTAGTACGAGTAGTACTAGAAGAGAGGTAACTGGAACTGAGGTCCGGGTTGATATGATAATAACTGCATACTTATGGTTATAATTAAACATTAGTTGAGTTAATGAGGGGTTCATTCGTTTCTTTTGACGTAGATGCGAATTAAAACTCGTGTATCGTTATCCACCAAGCCCTTAACTATGGTTTGAATCCAAACTCGGCGCATAAAACATGAAAAGGAGCATAATATTATGATATACATGATTTATTAAACTTAAAAAATGACAGTTCCAGTCAGTCGCTAATTATTCGGCATCCCAAGTAACACTCATCAGCAATAGTTTGTTAGTAATTACAGTATAATATAAGCCTAGGGTTAGTTTAATCTCTTGAGAATTTACATGCCTTCTGAACTTGTATCATGGTGTTTTTACATGATTGGATTAATTTCATATTCCTTATAATCGAAAATAAATAAAGATTGGTCTGTAAAAAGTAACACGCGAGTGGGCCCAACTTGGCATATCTACTTTATTTATAATAAATTCTACACATTTGTGCGAAATTGGTATTTATAGGATATTTTATTTTAGTGTATAATGCATGTAAATAATATAAAGTCAATTATTTACTCCATTGAAAGCATTCCATCCAAAATCGAACGGCTTAGCATGTTCTTGCTTTGCGTAGTGTACGTCTCTCTCTCTTGGCTTAGCAACAGCATGAAACTGATGCCGGAACCGGCTAGCCAGACCGTGTGTGTATGACGTTTCGAAACTAGCCATCAAAATATTGGTGGCCTAATATGTCAGAGGGATTCTATAGGTAGTATGTATTTTGTTTAATTACAAGCATTTGCACATTTTATACCTTTGCAAGTATAAATATCATGTGCATCTTGTTCGGTAGTAAAAGTGAATCAAGCTAAATCCAGAACACACTAAAGTGCTCCTGTGACACACTAAATTGGTATCTCAATCACAGCTAATACACGAAAGACAGCGACATTAGCAAGGCACGCGATTGGTTGAATGACCTTTAGACGGCTATTTATATTCTGAATACGTCTGATTGGATGTTGTTGTTTGCATTGGTTTTTTAACCTCTACGAACAACCGATTTTGGATTCGAAGAGAATTTCAAATGTTCATGAGAATATTGCGCGCTGATGTCTAAGCTGTGTTATGTGGTAAGTTTATTTAGATTGGGTGTGTCTAGACAGAGCCAGTCTTAAACGACGTTGCTTAGACGTAACTGCAATCTTTCTGGCACATCTAGCAGTCTGTCTCATTACCTCTTAGGATTGGCAGATGCCTTTTAGTTTATGCCACGGCTATAATTCTTTTTGTGAAACGTGAAACCATTATGGGCGGAATTGGCTGGACAGAATTTAAATAAAAGCCTCTGTTTATACATCCTATCTTTTTTTCCCACGTGCTTGCTGAGATTCATGAGAATCTTCAATTTACATAAAACTGTCATTCTATATAACTGGAGAGTTTATAGTAAGCAATAAATAAACAAACCAATGTTTCTTAAATAAACTAACTAAACCTAAATGTCGATCGTTGAATATTATTATCAAATTTTCTATTTTTACAGGCTTTATATCATAAATCGTACATAATAGATTAACTTCGGAGCTACACCAATTAAGATTAAGATACGTATTCTATACTCCGAGAGCATTTTAAGAAAGCGCAACCCTTTCTTCCAGACGTGCGTGTTATTGTTAGTCTAAGCTGGCTGCAAGGGTTGATTAGAAAAAGAAACAGTTAGGAATAAAACAAACACAAACGGATGCAGCCAAAACAAAAGGTAGGGACGACGCAAAGATTCAAGTTTAAAAAAGCGAAAGAAAGGGTTGTTTAAGTTAGTTAGTACTTACCTATTGTCTCGTTACACTGCAGTTATGTCAGTGATATCTAATAAATATTTTTGCCCGACGGAGGGTCTGGGATGACGTCACGAATGATATCATTTGATAGGTCCGACACTGTACATACTAATGTCATAATTAAATCATTTTTTTTGAATTTTGATAGATGAATTTGAATAGTATTGAGTGCAAACAGAACACGTATGCAGTGGTGGTAAATACGCGAGTTTGTTGCTATTGTCATTAATTATCCACGATCTAGCCGACGACACCGCGGCGGTAAGGCGGCAGGCGGCAGGCAGCAGGCGGCGACGCGTTATCGGCCGCCGCTGCACCGCGACGCATCGCAACATCAATTAAACCTCTCGTAACTGCGCAAATTTACATCATTAAAGGCGTAAAAAGACATTTATTGCGAGAAAATTTGTGCAATCAATTAGGAGTTTTAACGGGCAACGGGGGTAGCGTGATGGTGTGAGACGTGGGGGTGCGTGCGATGCAGCGGAGGGGGTCGGGGGGTGGCAGCGCGCGCATCTGTGTGCATTCGGCATATTTACCCCGATAGTGGGCGGGCGGGTTCACTGACCCGACCCAATGTAGGCTCGTACGTAGGCCGACGCACACGCCGGCGCGTTTCATTACTGCCACCGCACCGCACAGCGATGCAAAAAGCTAACACTGCGTCAAGTGGGCACGCACGGGTTTTTAATCATCTGACGGATTCCGCATGCACTCTATCCATATTGCATTAGCCGATCGTTTAATATGTAGTCGCGGGCTTATCCATATACTAGTATGATAACACATAAATTTCGTAATTAGACTGCAACATTGCAGAATGAAATACTAACAGTACCTAAATGAACATGTAAAATTATTTATATTTTTATCAGTGAATATCTCTATCTCAATCTAAGTTCAGGAGTGATTTCATGTAGTAAAAACCTAAAATAATCATAAAATTGCGACAGTCACGGACTTTAATTGTTGAGCCATTTTGAGCTCACTTTATACTGGACACTCCATAGCTTCATAGACAACCAAACTTAGTTGACACCTAAATGACTCAACAATTAAAGTCCTTGACCGTACTTTCGTAAAGTTTTGATCATGCTCTTATTATCTTATAATCTGTCCAAACTTTTAACGTAACGGCCTAGAAGAGATGCTTTCAACTGATAACTTGGAGTGCACTGTTTTGACAACACCAATTGAGAAAACACTTAAACATCATCTTTTTTTAAATTGTAGCAACTGGTTTATTATATTACTTGACATTGTACATCGATAGGATAGTGGAACAATAGGGATTTCCAATCCCATTGTAGAAAATCATACTAAATCAGGTATGCCCAGATCAGATTTTATCGCGTACAGTCTTTATAAGAGAACACCAGGGCAGCAGTTACGGCAGGTCAAAAGCAAGGCGCCGGCCCATGCAGCCTGACGAGCCATATCGATCTCGTGTTTATTTCCGCCTCCACCGCGCTAGATAACTCATTGAACATTTATAAACACACTAAAATGACCGTACTCTAAGCTTCAACAATACCTTAGAGGAAACCTACCTTACCTTAAAGGGAAGATAATCAGCATAAATGCCGCGTAACAGACTTTGCATAGCAATTCAAAACGGGCCGAAATAAACACATCCGTATCAAACGTCATAATTACAGCATAGCATTCATAAAACCCGCGGTTAACGTACACAAACACACACACGGGCGTAGACCATAATGCAAGGTATGTATACTTATGCAAAACCACCCTTGCAGCAGGATCGTCGGATGCAATGCAATGCCATAACCTACCGCAAGCTTTCCCCTCGCTGGGGCAGGTTCGGGCAGACGCATTTGACGGCTATTTCCATAATAACTAAAATACTCTCGTTATTATTCATTAACAGTGCGTGGATGCGACGCGACGAGCCCTTTACTGCATGTTTACATGTTTATCCGAATGTATCAATAAACGGAGAGGGCCTTCCATTAATTAATAAAAATGGGGATTAAATATCGTTAAACGAATGCTAGTCTGATCTGATGATCAACCCGTTGAGCGCCCTATTGACACGGTGTGCCAATAGGATTTTCAATCTAATACTTATTATACTTAATTAGGGTTAAATTTTGAATGTTTTTTTCGACTTCGAGTGACGTTCGACGGGTTAATTTGAGACGAGAACGCACAAACAACTACGATTCAAATATTTCTTATTTTCAATAGTGTCATGTCGAAGCTGTCAAAGAAATCCGAGATGAACTCCAGTGTCTGGATATTTGATGTTCTATGACAGTTATTATCTTTTACGATAATAAATTACGTATTTATAGGTATAATAAAAACATAGTCGCAAGTTGTATGGGAAAAGGCGCGATTATACTTCGCCCTGGTGTTTGAATGGAACATTTTCATGAATGCTAATTACATTCAGCCCGAGTGCCACTAATTAATCACGTCAATTAGCCAGGCTTAAAACAGTTGCGGGAGCTCTTTACACTAATCTCATGTATGCCCTAATCAGCGCACTGATACAAAAAGCCTACATGTTCTAATAGGGAAAGTTTAATAGAAGTATAACTATTATAATTATAACTAATATATAATTTTGTAGTTATAACCTCTAGTTTTAAGTTTTTGTATGTCCTGTCTTTGATTCATATTTTGACGTGTGCAATAAAAAGTATTTGTATTGCATCGTATCTACATAATAGAATTCAACAATATCCGCATCTAGGCACAAGGGTAATTTAAAAAAATAAGGGATTTATCTCACTGATGGATAAGACATTAATCGAAATTGTACATTTCAGAGATTAGTGATAAACTTTATGATCGCTCACTGAAGACTGAAGAGACAGGGGACTACTCGGCAAAAAAAGGATAGGCACGATTGTTCACTATTACCTACCTATTACAGCAGCAAAGGCGTCGCAAAAAGACATAATTATTGACCAGATATTATTAATCCTAACCTGTTAAGGCGACGGGTAGGGCAAGGCATTCTCCATACAAACGTTGTGCAAGTTTTTTTTCGTCGGTTTTGGCACTACAGAATATTCGTTTTTTTTTGCTTGTTCATATTGAATTTACGCAGCACATGATGTTAAAATTTTGTTAGATATAAAAAAAAATGAAAATTAAAAAAATATAAAAAAGTATAAAAATAAAAAATAATAACATCAGTGAATAGCTATCAGAAAAATAAGTATACTGACCTAAAAATTATATTTATAGCCCAAACACAAACGAAGAAAAACCTGCACAAAATTTGTATGGAGAAGGCTTGCCCTACCCGTCCTCTTAAATGAGCGTTGTTATCAGAAGGGTCAGTGTACTCAGCTAGGTGTATAGTTGGGATCAGTGAATTGTTTTTACTTCATCAGGTTTTTAACAGTTTGTTTGAAAGCGTGGCGACGAGAGGATTACGAGACGAGAACATTAGACACTTTTAAGTGGACCACTTTGTAGGTACAGGTGTTGGGTTTGTGCAGAACTTGATTAGAGTTGTTGGTAAACTGGACAAAATAAACTAGATTCCGCTGCTCCCAATTTCAGCAAAATATAACCACACAAAGGAAAGATTGTGAAGTTAAGAAATTATTAAGTTAAATATAATGATGCATCTTGTGAAGTGGAAAAAGATTTTTTTAGAGATGAAGTGAGGTGACCTACGATTATTCGTACTGCTATGACTGGTTTTAAGAGTATAGGTACTCGTGGGGCAGATTGACCAAGTTTTTCAAATTATAGGCCATCCAAGCTTTACCATACCATCTTTGCAACCACAGCTTATATTGTTTTGAGAAGTTATTATTATATTGCGTAATTTATCAGGTATCCAGATTTACCGAAGTCGTAATTGGATGCGATATTTATAGCAGACGGTAAATAAGGTCTATTTTGAGCGCAATTCCGTCGAGGAGAAATGCGGAAAATACCTTGTTGGATAACAACGGCAGTAGACACGTGGAATCAAATGATAATTTATTCGCGGGAGGTGTTTATGATCAACACGTTAAACCATTTATCTAGCAAGGAAACAGTTACAGCCATAAAATAGCGATTACAGGAGGCGACGCGAGGCCTCATCAGTGCACTCCTCGGCCTGAAGCCCCCGCCACGGTTCCCAGTACGTTATTAGGAGAGCCCCATTAAAAATCATACGCGTTTAAAACCCGCCTTCGGCGCGCGCCGCCACTTCAAAGTTTGACCTCGCAATTACTAAAATTGGTTTGATTTACCATTTTAATTGTAACAAAAAGCTTATTTTTTCAGTGGCGTGGACTGTCGCCGCGGCATTGCAATCTCGACCGAGTGACTTTCGACCAGAGGGTATATTAAGGATCGGCGGCGCTGCGTTCGGCGTTGATCGGGGATCGGAATTTTGAGCTGTGGCGTCATGTCGTTAAGGCGTACTTTCTGTCGGAGGTGTTTGGTAGGCGCGAGAGGAGAGCACTCGAGGTCGGATGCTGAGAGCGGGGTGGTGGAGGCGGAGCGGGAGGACGGTGGGACAAAATCGATATCGTCGGGCGGCGCGCGACGTCTTGCGTCCCTTCTCCCCACCCCTCTAATGAATGAGAGCGAACATCTCTCAGTCATCTCTGCGGACGGCGGCTCTGGCGATACGGCACGCCGCCGCCTAGACTGTGCTGGGCTGCCGATGCCGGTCCGATGTACCGCACGCCATGGCTTCGGGCTGAACGCTCAGCACAAACCACGATAACAAAACGAGATAGCGAATGCATTCCTTACAATAGAAATATACAGAAGTATGTTTAGGCAAAGGAAAGTGTAAAATCGGATTGGAAATAATCGACCATGGTGTATATTTCCACGGGTCTACATTAGGTACCTACCTACTAAGATTTAGCAACTAGACACCGTCGTCATTAAAGCAGAAATAGGCAATAAGAATATTAATTCGAGGCAAGCAGAACATTGAAACATTAGCGATAGAATAATTAAGACTTTTTTTCGGTGGGGAAAATGCGTTACGCATACCACCGAGGTGCAGGGGGCGACCCGAGTGGTTATGTGGGACTCCCGTATGGGCTAATGAGACCCACGGTGTACCCACCCTTGTGGCAAGGTTACGGAAACGCTTGCGCAAACACCCGCGACCCCGCCGGCGGCAGCCGCCCACGGAATAATTAAGACCTAGGAGCATCGCCCATAATATAGTACATTGTGTTACAAGTAGGTATGGTAAGTTATGAATTACGAACAAGAGTCTATTAGAAGCCCGACGCCAATGGCGGAGGGCTTTGATGAGTCGAGTTTGTAACAATCTTACCGTACGTGCATACAATGTTTTTCGATGACTAAATTTGCGAGGAAATAAATAACTACAAAAGACCGAAAAATCGATGTTTCATACAACCGCACCAATCAAAAATTGACGAAATTGACAACTTCAATTGCGAGTGGAGCGCGTAGCTTCAATATTCCATTCAACCAATCACAGAGCAGTACAGCGGCTCGTGGCCACCTAATTTTTTTTCAAACAATCACAGAGCAGAATTCTTGTGGCCCATGGCCAACGAGATTTGCTTAAACCAATCAGATAACACTCATTACGCCCTTATGCGTAATAAAAAGCCATTACGCCCTTAGGCGTAATAAAGGCTTGTAGCTCTATAAGCCTGTGCGTTATAAAGCCATTTACGAGCAAGTGTGATGAAAAATATATAACCTAATTAGAATATCGTCTTACGGGCATTGCTCTGTAATATGTTTTTTTTTACGAAACGACGGCTATGTTTGCTTTTTGCCGGCAGTGTGTGCCATGGTAGAGAGAAAATATTACTCCCAATAAAAATAATAGATATTATGAAAAAAAAAACTGTTTAATAGATCTTATCGAATTTCAATAGCCGTAACTTTAAAGGACAACACACATAAGACGTATTTACAAACAATAACAAGAGAAACCAAAAGATTTTTTAAAAAACCCAACGGTTTTTTTTACATATTAGGTAGGTATAGCCTATGTCACTCCCACAATTAAGGAATCCAAGATACCTTATATGTCAAAATCCATCAAGCCGTTTGGATTGTAGCCTGTGAAATAGATTTTTCTTGTCCACATACATACTTACAATTACATACATATATACATACGCTCGAAAAAGATAACCCTCCTTCTGGGGCAGTCGGGTAAAAACTAATTCAGAAGGAATCGCTATCGTAAATAGAAATCCTATACCTAGTATACTGGTATCCCGTTAAAATGCATCCCCAGAATGAACCAGCAGTCAAGGCAAGTATTTGTTATTGTAGTCTACAAGTTACAGAACGTTCAATTCTTGAACCACTGCAGGCTAAAGAAGTTGCTGTACCGTATCTAGTTTCAAAAAACTATAACAGCACATGAAGTAGGAAGTAGTTGGCAGTTCGGCCATTGCTGTTGGTGCAATTTTTTTGCGCTATCGGCTGGATCTGAGATCCCCGCTAGGAAGTAGGAGACAGCCTACGATGGCGCGATACCGCCATGCCGGAAAGAAATTGAATGCGAGCTCCAAATGGACTCATTTCTGTACATTTTACAACACAGATGTTACTTGCTTTTGATAACAGAAAAAGGAATATTTCTCTACATATTTTAATACATATCTACATGTGGTAATGAAGTGAAAAAGGTTGTATGTAGTGCCTCGTTTTCACTGACTGTCGGCATTCATAAGGGTGCGCCCCTATATCTTGTAACTGCGTTCTAACTGTTCTAAGTAGTCAAATTACTGGGGCGTGATTTCGTGACGGATCTGTATTAGGTTGTAGTAACAGATCAAAGTGAGAAGGGTATGAATTTGTCATATTGGAAGATGGATCGGCCATTTCATGGCACTAGAATGACAGCTGCTTCAGAGTTCGTACAAGACCAACTTTCAGTTTCAGATTCAGATGATTGATTTGCAGTTCGTACAAGTACATGCAAATACAATTATAGGTACAGTCACCATCAGATATATCGGAGCAGCCAAAGCGCTCACAAATATCTGAACACGCCTCTAATACCTCGACAATAGAGACGTGTTCAGATATTTGTGAGCACTTTGGCCGCTCCGATGTATCTGATGGCGACTGTACAAAGTGTACAATCATACAATTTAAAATGAATTACTTATTCTAGGTATACACATTACATTGGATTTTATTGGTTACATTATTTAATAGATGTCATTTTGTGATGTCAATGGCATTGGCAAAAAAATCTTTAATTGTATAAAAATGGTCTATTAATGAAATTTTATTTTATCTTTCTGTCAAAACTTCTCATATCTATACATTCAAAGTCAAAGTCAAAATGATTTATTCTTCAATTTAGGCATATTACATGCACCTATGAATGTCGATAAACTACCACCGGTTCGGAAAGAAAACCTCTGCCTCGAGAAGAACTCGGCGTAATAAACTCGGCGAGGTATCACTTTTTCAAAACAGTATACAATATGTCATATTAGTATCAGACAGAGTATTATAAAATTACATTGCTACAGTAGAAAGCCTATTTATTTAGCGATAGATTACTAGTACAGGATTTTATCACTGCCAAATATCCCTATCCAATGATGTAATCGTTTATCTTATAATATGCTTTTGAAATAAGTGTCTGTTTTACGACAGATTTGAATTTAGAGTCAGTAAGTTCGGTAATGTGTTTTGGAATTTTATTGTAGAATTTTATACAATTTCCCAAGAACGACTTTTTCGCTTTTACTAGCCTTTTTTGTTTGATATCTTGATTTAGTTTATTAAAAAAAATGGCAATAATATTAATGCTGTTATTGATGTAATGGACAAAGCTTGGTTTAGTTTGAGACAGTTTATTTTTATTCCTAAGATTAAAATTGTGTATTTCTACGGCTGTAGGATATTATTTAAATAAACATATATATATATGCGATACAGGTACATTGAAGTAATGGTGAGGGTTCTGTGTTCTATAAACAAATTTCGATGGGAGTCCGGTATGTATTTCCAGCAATAAGTCGAATAGCCTTTTTCTGTAGGAGTAAAACAGAATTTATGTTTGAAACGTTGCCCCAAAATTCAATGCTGTATCTAATGAATCTAATGATACTCTCGAAATAGGAAAAGTAAACATTTTTTAATATATTGGTGTCAGCTAATTTTGAAAGACTTTTCAATGAGTACCATACATTGTAAGACAATGTGTGTAGAACTTGACCCCTATCTGAGGTGGCCTAGTCATATATTATGACTATGCCACCTCAGATAGGGGCAAGTTCTACTCCAAGAAATCGGATACATTCAGATTTTTGTATAGGCATGCTACAAATAAAATCAGTGCTCTTAGAACTGCGACAAAAAATGGTGAACGATGGACGAAATATGCGGAGAGTAGTTTTTTAGGGTTCCGTAGCCAAAATGGCAAAAACGGAACCCTTATAGTTTCGTCATGTCCGTCTGTCCGTCTGTCCGTCTGTCCGTATGTCACAGGCATTTTACTCGAAAACTATAAGGTGTATTTGAATAAAATTTTGAGGATAGGTGTATTTTGTTAGCTGCTACAAAGTTTTGTAATTAAAATTACTAAAAAAAGTTTTTTTAGGGGTGTACTCCATACATAAAACTAAAGGTCAAAATTTTTTTTTTCATCGTGAGCCCACGTGTGGTACATGAATCGATAGGCCTTTCAAAATAAATATAAGGTTTCTAGGGAATTTTTTTGATTAAGTGAATACAGTCAGAGATAATCGCCCCGAAAGTCACTAAAGTTCTGTCCCCCCCCCTCTAATTTTTGAACGGTGTATTGTAAAAATATGAAAAAATTCATGAACACAGCGCTTATTAAGTTCATTCACCGAAAATTGTTTTGAACAAGATCGGATGAAAGGTTTCCGAGATATTGCTGAAAAACTGCCTTCCTCAAAGAAAAGGACGTAAGTGACGTAAGATTTCTATGACGATACGACCTTTTTACTAGGCACGGAACCCTTCGTTTTGCGTGGTCCGACACGCACTTGGCCGGTTTTTTTTTAATACTTTGTCCTACCCTACACATCCTGATAGGATTCAGAACTAAGTACAGTATTTTTGAGCTAAGTTGCTTGAATTAATAAAACTAAAACTTTCGTCGCTTTCGGTAAAACTATAGTTATCATCATTTTCCAATCTGTGTATCGTAAATCTGTGTATCGTAAATCTAAACACGCGGGCTTAAGATGGTTGACATTTTATCACTTGTCGCTGGCGATAAGACATCCGTCACGTTCTGACAAGTATTCGAGTGCGAGAGCTACGCCATGCTACGCCGGTGGTTAACTTACCTAAACTACAAGTCAATATGTAGTAAGGTTTAGAGTGCATCTAATGATAGTATAAGTGGGTCATCGCAACGCCGGGCCCGAATGTCTGCCGGCGCACCTGTACGGCGGAACAGACGTACGTAGGCAAACAAGAAGCGACAATTCGCTCACATTTCTAGGTTATATATGCAACGGTCGACACGTGTGTTTGACCCAATTCGACTTATCGGCGATTACATCAGTGTTCGCTCCGCGTTTGAACGTTATCTTGAGCAATTTTCTAAATGGAAATGTCTCAAACATGTTAGTGTAACTGAATATATCCCACTTCGTTCTTGTGAATTAACTGAACATAAAATACTGATTTATGTTTAAAAAATCTGACAAGTACGAATTCAACTCGCGTGGTGAGGGTTCCGTAAAATTGCTATGCTCTAAGCATCAGGCGCTCCATACAAAATACACAAAAATATTGAGATTTTTCCCGTTACTTTGAATACTCAAACTTCTTATAGGTTTTCCTGTAATCTTTCAAGTCAAGGAACTATTTTCCATGTATTTTTCAGAATTTTAAGCCTAGTAGTTTCGGAGATAAGGGGGCAATGGTAAATTTTCGTCTTTGTCACACAATACAGTTTGCGAAACTTTTTATTTGTATTCTCCAGTTTACCTCCTAAAAGTGGCCCACTTGTTCAGAATTCATTAATTTACTTTACGCGTTCATCTTTGGGTCACCAATTTACATATCTTTACCAAATTTCAACTCAATCGGTCCAGTATAGCAAGTAGTAGGTTTCGGAGCAAATCGGCTGTGACAGACGGACAGACAGACGCACGTGTGATCCTATAAGGGTTCCGTTTTTTTTCCTTTTGAGGTACGGAACCCTAAAAATATTAACATGTAAGACTGTTAGTGTCATACATATTTAAAAAAACGGATTATGAGGATTGTGTAATAATTATCATTTATCAGGTATCAAAAAAGCGTGGGTAGGCCCCCCACAAGGTGGACTGATGACCTGGTAAAGGTCGCTGGAGTCCGCTGGATGCGGGTGGCGCAGGACCGGTCATTGTGGCACTCTTTGGGGGAGGCCTATGTCCAGCAGTGGACGTCTTTCGGCTGATATGATGATGATGATGATGAGGTATCAAAAGTAACGAAATAAAAGTAATACTTTGACAATAAGTATAACTAATAAAATAAGGCTCCAGTTGTATAAAGATCCGTTAGACCTTTAAATTAGATTAAATACATACCGACAGGGCTAATAATGAACCTTATAAATGTATGGCATCCGACTGCCATCGAACAGAGATGAAGCTTTTCGAATCATGAAAAATTCATACACAGCTTCAGAAAAAAACCCTATAAATGTGGGATTTCATTATAATAAAAATAATTTTCTAAGTCTGCTAATAAACAACGGAATACTGAGGTAGGTATTAAAATGACACAAATACTAAATGGGATGTAAGAATCTCCTACCATTTCTGAAGTCGATTAAAATGTAGTACCTACTATAATAGTAGCAATTACGCTTCAATAATCTCCCTTTGTTTCCAAATGCGCCGATGGTAGCCATAAAAGTAATCTGTGCTTATCGGTAGCATTGATAGCCGCGGATGACACCGCTTCGGCCTTACTTTAGGTGATAGCTTGCTACGAGTACCACACGAACACGACGTGATCATCGGGAAATACTATTCGATCGCCAATTAATTACTTATTAATTAATATAAATGAATAAACAGATAATTACTTGTGATCGTAATTATTTGGGTGTTTCGGCCGGCTAGTTTGTCGCATTCTTGAAAAAGTATTTCTAGCTTTGTATAGTGTTTTTAGTCGTTTGAAAGTCCCTGGCTTCTACCAAATAACCGTAAGTACAATAAAAATGTTTTCCCAACATTTTTTGTTTGACCAAAGAACTTAGCCTGGAACGTTCTAAATTACCCATCTATATGTATGATTAATATGATGTGTATTAGTGTAAGATTGTCCTGTAATATTTATTTATTTATTTAATATAACTAGCTGCCCGCGTATTTCAAATAATGCACACAGATTCGCGATTATGTCTCATGACCATCCCGAAGGTCCATTCTATGCACTGGTTAAATGATTTATAAATCGTGTGAGGAGTTCCGGAGATTACCCGTACTTCAACATTACACACAAACTTACAAAGCTACAATCTCACAGATCAAATTAAAATGTCCCGAAGTTACGGCACGCGTGTCCGTCAAAGGCTGAAAAGGCTCGAGTCAAATGCTTTATCAGTCTTGTAATAAGCCTTTGTATCGCCACTAAACAGTATGACCAAATTATCATAAAAACAATAAAACGTAACTTTTCATAGTTACATGAAGTTTCGCTTAGTGATAAACTACGAAACTGTATTGTTAATAACCATATGAATTTCGCAACAAAAGATGTAAATTATTACAATAGGTGACGTCAATGCAAATAAACGTTTATACTGACGATATCAATACGTACCTACTTCACGTGTGCGATTCCTAATAAACACCTAATATAATAATATACGTAACAGTTATGTATAACCCGGTTATTATTCCCACACATGAAATATTAATAACACTGCACAATAGCCGCAGCGCTGAAGACAAAACAAAATCTTTGTCTTCCGGTCGCCGACTGTGACACTCAATTTAAAAAAAGACGAAGCAGTTACAAGCGTTTCAATATAAGCACGACAAATCCTGATGAGCGTAAGCGGAATCAGTTGGTAACCAAACGTACCTGTGTGGCGGCGCGGAGTGCTCGCCACCGGACCGTGGCGGCTAGAGTCCTGAGGAGGGCGCCAGTGGACCTCTCCCCTTCGCGCACCATCGTCCCGACTTCACGCACGGCTGATGGGTCAGTGCACTAATGCTTTACGAGCTTAACAGACTAGACATGCCACTACCACGTCGCCTTGACAGTTTTAAATGCGAGGCTAGAAAGTCGTCGCAGAATTCGGAGGCCACAGAACGTTTCCCGGTAAACACTGGCACATGTAATCGGTAAGGTCACTCGACCGAATTCAACACAGGTGTCCGCAAGGATAGGAAGCGGGCATGTAACTACGAATATCGAAAACTTTTAAACACGCAAGATGCACTAAGGTCAGCCCGTGCAAGGTCCAATAGGCAAGGCTGAAAGTGCGCAGAATTTAGACAGCACTGCCGGTACGTGAACGCGGTATTGTTTAGCGATAAACCCACTCAAGCGCGGGTTGCACTAAGATTAACCGAATATGATTCACTACAGATGTAGCAACCGCAATAATCGGCCGCAAGGACGCGACTGGCTGGCTCGTTATCGGAACAACACCTATTCTCCAGTTAAAGTAGATTCCACATATGCGAAGTGTATCAGGCCGGTCGTGGTGTTTTGGTCAGTTGACGCGCGTCTTAAATTCGCGCAGACAATTCGGTCGCGCGTATGACGCTGAACTACGCAAATAATATCACCGATGGAGTTTATATACACAACTAGAAATGACAGACTGTATTCTAGAGATAGTTGGCCTTTTTCTGAAGTACAAATTCCGTCAGAAATAAAACAAAAAAACAGAGA
This sequence comes from Epinotia nisella, assembly GCA_932294315.1. Lineage (NCBI taxonomy): Eukaryota > Metazoa > Arthropoda > Insecta > Lepidoptera > Tortricidae > Epinotia > Epinotia nisella. The sequence continues at coordinate 5,489,153 of OW028687.1, forward strand.
TCACTTTAAATATACGCTTACAAATGCGTCATCAATTTGATTACACCGAACAGAAAGCGTGCCTTAATTGCAAGTGCGCTTTATTTTAGTTTATGCGTATGCAATTTTATTTGTTCACATTATTAGCATGGAATTGTATATTCTGTGAGCGGATTTATAATTAGCCCAAGCTTCGTGGCAGGAGTCCAGGTCGATCACTCGGGTACCGGGGCCCGCACTATATCGGGTGAACGGTCGTTGACAGGGACATTTTACCGGAATTGCAACCGAGCCGCATTCTCGAGCCAGTGTCGCTCGATCAGGCGTAAAAATAGAGATCGGACAGGATAAAGTGGCTAAACTTAATCTACCTAAAAGGCCGTGAGACCGAATTTATTCTCACAAAAATATCTGAAATGCATCGTGATAAACGAATCTTATATCGTTGTGCCTTCCACAAAATTCGCTATCACAGGGCCGGCACAACTAACGTACAGACACGACTCGACACGAGAAAATTTTCCTTTCCCTTTCTAATTTGCACAGTGCGAGTGAGACAGGACTCGCCGAGTCGCGCGGGACGCGACTTACCTGCAAGTTGAGCTAGACGTGTAGTAGGGATAACTGCGCGTTATTTTCGGTGTAGGCTTCATCAATGTCATTCATTAGAATAATTGAACTTGCCGAATATTATTTATCCGTGAATACAATCTGTATTGTAGTACTTAATGAACATAATAATATGTATACGAAAAGCATATGTTAATTTGCATTAGGTTGAAAGCGTATTGAAGGTAAACTGCCACAACTTTCAAAGGTTTTCACATCGAAACACATTGCCATTAGGCTGTCACTTGACGATGTCGGTAATGAGTTAGCAGTTACTCGGTAGAAGGGTTAAGAGTAAGAGACATTGACAACCCATTAGGTGAAAATGCTGGAAATTGAAGAATTTATGTATAATGGTTAAGTCACAGTCATCAATCGCAAACAACAACAAACTAACTGGTTGTGCTCATATATTATTATGAAGTCATATTTTGAAGACGGGAATCTAAAAGCAAACGTGTTTTTAAAACGTTTCAAGGCTCTAAGAGCACCGGAACAACGGATATGAAACCTAACTGACGATCGAAGAATGGGAGTTTCTATTGTCGTTTAACTACAATAGCATAGCTGAGTACTTTCTAGCAAGAAAATCCTTTATGGACGTGGTCTGAACGATTTATAAACTTTGTAGGAGCATGCAGATATGAAAAACTAAAATTGTCTTTTCTGTTCCCGAAAGTTAAGGACACGGGGGAACTTAATTTCTGTTATACGCCCATTATATGGTGCCTAATGTAGTTTTGGTGTGTAACAAAATTTACTAATTAGGCTATTTAAAGCTCCCTTTATAACCTGTCGAGTTCCAGAAAGACACATAGGACCTATAAATATCCGTCTGACCTAGGCATAGTTTCATATAAAATTTACTCGATATTTACAACAATGAACTAGACAAACGCGCAGCTTGTTCTTAATACAAACGAAAATTATAGATCCGCACACGGATTTCGTTTATAACTTGGGTCCCGTAACTTTGAGCGATGAATTAGTGAGAGCTCGCTCCTTGTTGCGAACATTTAATTCAATAGCCCACGAGCTGCGTCGCGTAGAATAATAAATCAATTGAGGTTTTGACAAATTGAATATGTTTGTATGTGTTAGACAGATTAATTATAAACTTTGTCTTCTACAGCTGAACTGTCATTCATCATGCTTTTTGATTTTTAACGTAGTTTTCAAAATAATTATACATATTTTGGATTTACGTACAGTGATCTGTAAACACACTATGTAAGAAGGAATGTGAAATGAATACTAATGTAATTTATCTGCACTGCGATAACGATAAGACATTTTAAACAAACACTGTATGACCCACGACTAATGAATGAAAAGATATTTAAATAAGTACGTAATAGGAGTAAAATGCATTCACTGCCGTGCCGGCAACGCACATGTGCGTTTGCCTTCATACAAATTTGTTCCTAGGGGGCGTGGCTGGCAACGAATGAGTTAATACACGCTATTATTATAATGAAAATCTCCTATGAATTAAAATCTGATGAATAAAAACGCCGTGCCCATTAACATACCATTACCGTAATATTAAAACGCTTACGATAATGTTTATTCGATTAAAAAATCATTTCGATGTATAAAATCATCGAGACAGCATATACAAACAAGAGAATCGTTTAATAAACATTTAACATTCCTGGCCGGCCTGTAAAAAATGTAAACAAAAAAACACGCACAATTATATAGTGGTTAAGTTTTAGTACGGCCGGTATTCTGCCGTCTCATAGAGAAGGCATTAACTATTTTATGAAGTTCGCCCAGGGATCGGAACCGAAATATTTTGAATTATTTTAGGCTCTTAATGTAGGACTCTATCATGTATTTAGGTAACATTTTCATATTATTAGACAGCCTGATCAAAAATAATATTATAAACCAAAGAACGAAATTGAACGAAATAAAACCGGTATTTTTGTATGGTGAAAATACCGGTATCCGATCCCTGGTTCACACATATTTGGTTTTAGGGCTCCGTACTCCAGAGGGGTGATCACGTAACGTTTCGTACGCACGTTAAAATTATCAAAGATAGATAATACATCAATTGAAAATACTTATGTTTCCAACATAAGAAATATGGGTTCACGAGATTTGTGCATTCGATTATGATCGAAACGTGCACGTGTGCAATTTGGGATACAAAGCACTATGGAAAAACAGCAAAGCTTTGAATTTTTTTTGCAAACATTTACGAGGACGATGTTGGAATGGAGAAACCTACGGTGCACAATTGTGGCTCGCACATTATTATATGAATTTTGGTTGTTACGGAGCCCTCGATGTGCAAGTCCGACTCGTCCTGGCCGATTTGTATTAGAATTAGTTAGTGTAACGTCGCGTGAACCATTGCCGTGTAGGTACGAGCAAAGAAACGCACCAGACTTCGGGGGCACGGGCCCCGGGTCGAAGCGAGTAATTAACGTGAAACATTTCGTGGGGTCGAGATATTTCGCTAGGTCCACGTGGCCGGCGGTCACACCAATTACGGTGGAATACGTCATAGTTATTAAAAGGACCTATTAGAATCTGTTCAACGAGATACGTAGCTGAGAAAATTTATTACAATAGTTTTAAAACATCAAAATATGCTAAATCCTAATCAGTCAAAGACTCTAAGAAGTCTCCAATCAGTACAATGCAAGTACCTACGTAATTGAAGCAGTACAACATCGACACCCTCTACGTATCCCTTTCGTATATATTTTAATTACTACACCCAATGTCTTCTGTTTAAAATAACAGTTCAGCAAATGTAAACTGTTTATTTAAATATATAACAAACAAAACAAAAGTAGTAGTAATCCATATTTAAGTTATATTAAGCGAAACATTATATGAAAAAAAGTTCTGTTTAAATTTTCACACATGTTTCTTAACAAAAACATTACAGAACGTTGTCGTAGTAAACATCAGAAAAAAAGGGAAGTATTCAATACATCGGTATTGAATACTTGAAAAAAAAACTTTGCTGCAATCGTGCAATCTAAGTACATGTAAATATCCATCATTTAAACAATCATTTAAGTTGTTAGGTAACTTACAGATTTCTTTTTATTTCTTATATGCTAAACACTCGATTAAAATATGCCTCACAGTTAACTCCAAACCGCATTTATCACTTTTTTTTTCAGTCTTAGTGATAAGATAGCAATGGGTTAAGTTTGTGTGTCCTATTCTTAACCTAGTAATAGCAATCTGATCTCTTCTACACGTGAAGACAATCGGTGGGGTTTTAAAAACTGATTCTCTAACACACGATAAAGCACTTGAATTACCACTTTTCCAATAATTGTTCCAAAAATGCAGGAAAGTATTGTTTACACGTCGCATCGGTGTAAACTGTGCCGCGCTCGTGCGGGCAACATACCACGTGTCAACATGCCTGTAATCAATTCTAAGTTCAGCGGCGAATCAATATTTGTTTACCCCTAATAATTACTTTTTTAATGGCTCAGCCGCTCGATTAATAACTCGTTTAACGGTACGCCTTTTTACACAAACTCGGGGAAGTAGCTTAAATGTCGGCTAAGTCTTTTACAATATGCTTATAGTAGGTTCAATGAATATGGCAACATTAACTATAAAAGTCTCACCACACTAGCCATTTTCATTGTTCTCAGTATTCATATTGGTTGTAATTTTATAATACATCTTTCATTCTTTTATAAGACACCTAGTGCAAAAAATAGTTTAATTTCTCAATATAAGTTGCAGTAAACGCTGTGTTCAGCACCGCACTTTTTTTTTCGTTAGTACACAGCAAGGATGGCTGGCGGGCGCCCGCGGGCGATCGTCACGTGACAACGCCAACCGTCGCCGGTTTAATGGAGTTCTCCGTTGCACCCGATGATTGCCTTGTTCGTCTCGCGGGAGACGCATTCGATTATTGTCATTTGACGTTGCCTTTTTGTAACGTCTTTAACAATTTCTATAAGCCTCAGATCGATTTCTTACTTAGTTCTAAAAGGTGTTTCCTTTAATTTCTGACATAAATTCGTACCACGCGCCTAATTCCTTAGAACAAACTTTTGCCAAGTTTAGCAAAATATCAGCGCGGTAAATAAAGGCAGGTCAACGACCCTGAAGGGGCCCATCTATCGGCGATCTGATTTGGACGGTATCAGTGAATAAATCAATTGCTTCCAAACAGGGCGCACTATGCGAGTAATTCCTATTATCCGACGAATTGGCTTTAGACAAGGCAGTGGCGGATTCCTAGGCGACGGATGTCGGCATGCAGCCTCAGTACATTCAGCTAAATGGAAATGCAATGCAAATCGACTGTCATAAATGTCAAAATCCAAATAGTTGATGGCGGTAGTTGCGACTGCGGCCCGTTGTTTTGAATCCGTAAACGCTAAACATAATCAATATTCTGTCGCCGTCAATGTGAGGCTAGATGTCAAAACTACAGTTTAGATTATCTTCTCCATTCTAAATTGTGGGAGTGTCAGTTGCACTAGCTAACTTTAACCCATCTGTCTTAAGTCCCATCACGTGGACTCTATAGACAGTTACAGAAAATAATTAATTGGACGATTAGCGTTAATGACATTTTTTAACTGCATGGCACAACTCTTCGTGCACGGTTATTCAAATTGAAGATAGACGCGCTACGATGTTTTATGCACGCCACCGACGAGGCAGCAACGAAAAGCTGTCACATTAGTTGTATCATATCATAAGTTACGTCGTACGCGCACCATGACGCGCCCGGCAACGGCATACAAATAGACGTTTAGACATGGGCGTGCCGCGCGAACCTACCGCATGCTCTGATAAAGGCGTCTGAATGTCGACGGCCCGACCGGTCACCTTGGCTGGTATTCATAATATTAACATACTACTCACCTCAAGAGAACCATCTAAGTTCGACCTACGATTACGCAGTATTGTTACCATGCTTGGTGTCAGGTTATGTTAGGGGTGGCTGTTGAGGTGAGTCAAGAAAGGTTGTGAATAGTGATTGAGCCAGCGGCCGGGGACGGAGCGAAATTTGGCTAAAGTGAAACGATCTCATCTCGCGGGGTTAACACGGCAATAAGGGTCACGCAGGTAACCGAATCGGTGCAATGGGTGCCACTGACGGTCTTGTGGGTGCCACCCACTCTCCTCAGTCAAGAGCATTCCGGGAAAGCAATTGATGTTTAGTTAGCGATGTGGAATTCTACTTTACGAGTTTTGCGTGGGAAAAGTTCATGCTTCATTGGGAAATTTGGACAAATGATATTTGATATTTTTTGTTTTCTCAAATTGTCACTTTTTTTTTATTTTCACGTAGGTATATTCAGGTTATGTTTTATTTCCTATATTTTGTTACTATTATGTATTTATGAGTTATCTATGTTGTCCTCACTCGATGGACCCGACGGAAGAACAGTGCTGGCTGCAAAGCCAGCATCATGCTGAGTTGGGCCCATTTCGTGACACGGCACAGATTTACTCTTTATTTTGTTTTTGTCTTGTATTAGTATGTGCTGTGTGTTGTATTGTGTAGCATAGTAAGTAGGGCTTAGTGTATTTTTACTAACATATTTTATGGACCTATTAGTCTGTATTAAATAAATTCAATTGAATTGAATTAGTGTCTCACGAATAAATGTTTGATGAAAACGGTTGCTACAAATTATAATTTATGATAGGACCAGATTTTTAACACCCGTGGTGTTAGTAAAAATACCAAGAAAATATGATATTGACATATTTACACAGAAAATGAAATTCACAGTTGCTATGACGACAAAAACGTTTCAAGAGCTATGCAAATAAACACGTGAACATATATACTTTACACGTCACGTATGAGGCCGTCAGAACCTTGACGTAGCGGTGTTACTACGCGATAATCGCAATGTACCTACATGATTATACGGATAATCACGTCAAATCGCGCGTCAGAACAGTATAATTGATTTCTTAGACTCGTCGCTGGACGCGTGAAAACCGTTTCGCAGAAGTCCTGTGCGTGTGACTTCAATTCATTTATTTGTTTGTAAAACATAGGTACAAGCACATTGACACTTCGTCAAGTTTTTTACGTAGTTTCGACACTTTCGACATAGCAATAAGAAAGTAACGCTTTTTGCAGGTGCACGATTCAATTTGTACAGACCTACTTTCGCTGAACATTGATGGAAGATACATTTAATTGATCGTTAATAGACCTCCCATTTTAAATAGGTTGGAGCAGGAATACATATAACAATCAAATTAAATATTCCGTTATTTAGTTTCTCATTATTGATCCTAAAACATTTGGAAGTTTTTTTGCCTACATCAGAAGGGTAGTTGCGAGCGTTTTCCCATACAAAAAATACATTTAGATCTACCTATAGATAGTACGAAACGTTACGCAATGGACCAGCAAGCATGCATGTTTTGGTGCGCATGCGCAGCGTGGTATTCCGGATGCGATTTATCATCTTCACACTTAAAATGCTGCGTTCCATAGCCCGTTGACAAAGCTTCAATTTGGACTTTAAAATATTATCAAGTTTCGGACCTTAACTGCGTTTTAGACTTATTGCATTGTTATTTGAATTGGATTTGGTATACGTGAGCGTGATGGGATTGGATTAAAATTATCGACAATCGCGTGAATAATGTGCTCGTAAACATCAGTTAACTCCAGCGAAATATAAATGATGATGACAATGATGTTCACAATGTAGTATTAAATATCTTATGAAATTTAATGGGTTGAGTCACTCATGTCATCAGCGTAGACATCATTTCGTTAAAATTTATGAGCAGTTCAATACTGAGAAAAGGAGACGATTCATTCACGGATGCACTAATAACAGATCAAACACAGAGAGCTTAAAGCGGAAATACCACAGCTTTAATCCCAAGTCACATTCTATTCCATCTATCCATTTGACTCATATCATGTCACATGTCAGATCCCATTCGCGAATCGTTACGAGATCGATCTTGCAATCATTGGCCGTTTCTCGGTGCAGCACAGGTGCCAAAGAGCCTGCTCCAGTTTCTCAGTTGGATCGATGTCGCCGTGCCGAAATAGCACTAGCAACCGCTCAGAATACGCCCGCAAGGTCGCATGCCCGACCTGTGCCCCCTTTATGACCCGTCAGATGAATTTCAACGACTCCCACAATCGAGTTTACACAGCAGGTGTCTCGTCGTCAACGTACCATTACATACCGGGTTTCTTACTCCTTATATACTGCCAGTTGCATTATTTGCAGTTATCGAAATTAACAGAATAATATCAGGCGCTTGGAATTCACTTCACGCAACGCCATGCAATTTGATATCGGATCGGAAGTTTTGCAAGCATTGTGTGATTGCCTCAAGGACCAAAAATGTCTTAACTAGTGCAAATACCTACATGCCAATTTAGTGTGTCAGAATATGAATTCATGATTTATTCTTTTGTTCAAACGAATTGCGCAATCGCAAATTGATACAGCGAACGGTATATATATATTATATATATTTGTGCATTAGAGTGAGTATAGATCAAAAGAATATAGCTTGAGTAGGAGCACCATTGTTTCCTAGTCTTTTAAAAAAAAGTCTGAGCGATATTTTTGCTTGTGTCTCATTTAGGGACACTAAAAGAGTGTCAGAAACGCATGAACTAGGATACCGAATAGTTCAGCTGTCGCTAGAACATCAAATAATGCTCGGAACGTTTCAAGAGCACGCAAATAAGAGTAGCAATACTCTTATTTGCGTGCTCTTGAAACATTTAAAACAAGGTACCTACCTAAGCCAAAATCTTTAGAATGAATATGCTCTAGATCATTTTCGCCTCCGTTCACACTAAACAGGGAAATAAATATATTTAAGTATAAGGTCAGAAGAAAAAATGCTTCTTTGTTGCGTTGAATCAGCCACTTCTCAAAGAATGACTCAGTAGTATGAAAAGATAAAATATTGCCAACAAATTGTCGTCTTAAGCCGGCGGGATCCCAAATCGCGCGTTAAAATCCGGAACTCGGTCGCGTCGAATCCATGTAGATTGTTTGCAAACTTAACTAACGAGTATGATTTGAGGACAGTGCGCCAGACGATTGTTAAACTTTGCATTCATCGTTCATTTAATTGAGTGGTCTCATCAAGATGCCCAACTTTATTTCATTAGATAAACTGGGCCGGCAAAGATAAATCACGGAACTGCTTCTGAAACACGTTCCAGTTCCAGATGTTATGAACGCGCCTGGCGATAATATTTCTTTCTCTTAAAGAGGCCAGTGGGGAACAAAACCATCTTGTCGTGCGAAATGTATGAATTAATATTAACGACGCGCTTTTCTTTTTTTTACTGCCCACATTTAAATAGAATTAGTGGTATTTAACGAATACTAAAAACACAATTCAATTAGTAATTGGGTACTTTCCTAGTTAAAAATAATACAATTATATTTAGTGCGTAAGTTAGATTATCAAAAAATGTTAGACACGTATTTTTTGTTTGTCAATTAAACAAAAAATGATGAAGATATAGCCCATTAAAGTTCCCCCGTGACGTCACATTATGCTAAAAAGTGTACCATAATGTGACGTCATGAAAGTAGTCAATTTACATTAAACGATTGACGAGGAGTATGATAGCCGTATAGACAAGAGAAAGCAGGAAACTTAAAAATAAATATGCAGAAAGCATGTAGCACACGAGAGGCGAATATAAATTGGGTCCACAATCAAACTGACAGTACGTCACTGTAATATAGATGTAAAAAGAAAAACCGGGTAACCTAACAACGAGAGGAATTTGGCAGTAGAAATTTTAATTTGACGTCAATATGTGTTTAGTGAATATAAAATAACGCTCACTTTTTTGAGGTACATCAGCATGATGATTAGTCACGACTTATTTCTGTGTAGCTGGGCAACAAATAAGTGTAAACAGTTCTGTCGCCGAGCACGCCGGCCGCGGAGTGGCCCGACAAACTGATAATTCTTTAATTAGATTCCCCTAAGCGCAGGTGGATTCTGTGTTTTCAAACAAATTTACGCATGCGAAAACGTCACTGTATTAGCATTACAATAGGATAGCTTTGGGTCCGTATGTGTTTTGCAAATCAACCGGAATTAAGCCTGATTTCACGAGGATGACTTAGTAAAAATGTACGTTAATGCATGTTAGCTGCTACGGAGTTCGTATTCGACGAATAACATGTTTTATGATTACTAGCGACATTAGAAGTCATGCATAATTTACAATGTTCAGTCGTGCACACACAAGGGCAGAATTGGCGAATCAATTGATTTGCAAAGTTCCATAATGGTTTGATTGGGTCGTTTCGGAATCGGCGCGGCGTCTGGGTGCGCAGACGCCGACAACTGGAGCGTTTAGGCGCCGCCGCGAACGCTCGCGCGGTACGAGTACCGCTGCACTCCGCTATGAAATATAGCGTCACGTAACAATGACATGAACATGTTGCACATAATGAACACAGTTTTTTTTGGTTTAAAAAATAATATTTTTTAGGTGAAAATCGACTTGCAAGATTTGATTACATTGATACATAAGTTACATGACTTACATTGGGTGTCAACAAAAAAATCGTATTTCCAGTGTGTAGGTATATGAAATCACGACTCTAATCAAAATTAGGCTTTATACTTTTAAAGCCCTCCACTTTGGCAATCTCCATAGGACGACGCAAGCCTAAATATCTGTATAACCCACACCCACATACATAGTTGTAGTTGTAGATGAAGTTAATATAAAATATGGGCTTGTAAAAACAGAATCAACCCTAAGAAATCATTATATAAATGCAAGTAGCCGAAGTAATCAGCCGTCATATGTCAATTTAGGTTTTCCATTAACTTAAAACACTGGGTTCACATCACATGATTAGCGGCTAGTGCAAGTGGGGTTATTCCATAGCAGCAAGTCCATCAAATAGATCGGGCTGCGATACCGTCTCAAATAGGCGTACCGGCGCGCCCGTGTTTAGCTTTACCATATTGGACTTCCCATCAATTTTATTTAAATAAAGAAACGGTTAGTCTTTTTAAAACAGCCTAATGGGACTTTTATTGGAAACTAGTGGTCAGTTTACAGTCGAGTAAATAAAGTGTGTATCTGTTCAATGAAGAATAAATCTATAAATTCAAAGATGAAAAACCAATAGCTAAACAATATTTATAAATGATCGGCCGATAAAAATAACTTCTTCAAATTGATTTAAGTAGACCACTTTATTACTCGCTATAAAATGATCTGAACGATGAATAAGGCAGCACGAGGAAGACAATGCCGAGACGGCTTTTATTTGTGTGGATTTTGTGATATATTGTAGCGGAGTCCATCGCAATATTGGGCCATCAATCTCTGGCGGAAGATAATGGTAGTGCGGTGGCGATGCGATGCGATGTAATAGTTGCTTGACCGGCCGATTGAAATATCCAACCAGCCGAGCCGCCGCCAGCGCGCGACCTTCCCAAACCTTGTTGTCAGCGTAATCCAAGCGCGCCTTGACGTACGCATTGCGTGTTTTCGGTACATGAGAAGACTGAGCAACGTGTTGCTTTTCATATTTCGGCTTCAGTGTGATTGCGACTCGCTACTTACATACCGAAATCACAGATTGCGTCAGCATCAATAATCAACGATTGTCTTACCTGGAACCAAACAAAATAATTATTAGGACTGTTTTTACAGCAAAACGTAAAACCGAGGATGGTTAGTAGCGTTGGGTGGGATCGATACGAGATTGGGATCGAGCATCGCAAGTCATCGGGGTCGTTAACACCGGAGTGTTTTGACGCACAACATTATTACATGACTAATGATGACGTCAAGATTTCGTTACACTCAGGGAAGCCTTGAGAAGAAAACTCGAGTATTACGCCATTATTATAGCGATTTCGTCAGAAGGGCACGCGTTGCCGCGTAATTGGCTATCAGCACATTCATAAAGCATCAAGGCGCCATAGCGATTATAATGGCTGGGAAAAAACCTCAAGCGCAGTTGATGGGCCATCGTCGTCGGATAATAGAGCACAAGTACAATTGTGTTTCTGCGCAAGCATAGTTTACTTTACAACTGCGTCATTAACACAGCTGCTAGTGCCGCCGGATTGGCCCACAGAAGCGAACTTTCGGAACCACTAACGCCCGTCAAACCGGCTGTGACGAGAAGTTTTCTTCTCAGATTTGTGTTCGTACACCACGGAGTCATAAGTTAGGAACAATAATAATATATTTCCCCGGGAACATTAAGGCACGTCCGTAACGTCCAATAACGGCGCGTTAAACAGTATGCCAAATTGCATGAGCCCCGTCGATTATCCCGACGACCCTTCTCTGCATGTGGCTTCAAGGGCCGTGCGTGCACCCTATCTTGAATTGCCTAATTTATCACGAGAGATTTATTTATACATGATATGCGGCGAGTCGGCGGCATCCAATGCTTACACGCGTTATATTAAACGCGTTAGTATATGAGCGCACTCCAGCCTCGGTCAGCGGGGGACAATGAGAAAGTTATTGCTGGTAGCGGAGTTGCCGCGCGGACACGCTTTGTTGTCGTCGCGTCTGCGCCGAGAGTTAATAATGTTAATGTAATGGATACTGTGTATTGCGGATAAACCTACATAATAAACGTAACGCGTGCAGCTGAGCTCGTGTGAGTAATAAGAGGTTTCGAGTACCTACTCGTAACTCATTTGAGATGGGAATGTAAAGAGAACGAAAAGCGCCCGGACCTATTGATCTGTGAAGGAGTTTGAAGCATTTTCCCAAGTGTCTAACGCCGTGTGATAGAAAAATTACTTTTAAGGCACAGTTGCTGTTAAACGGTAGTAAGAACAAAATTGTACATGTTATAAAATAGCGAGTAGGTATTAATTTGTTTATGCTCAGATACATAAGTACGAATACCCGACAAAACTGTTTGATGGTGGCCATTATGAAATGGTCGCGGTCTCGATAGAGCGGGCTAACGTTCGCTCGGCACGCGCCCGGCGATCCGTCGCGCGATCAAGCCGTTGCCAACAACGATTAATTAATAGAACACTATAAATAACGTGTCAATAACGCCCTTACCTAGTAGACTAGGCTTAATAGCGTAGCTTAGTCGGTTCGTTTGAGTATGCGAGCGGCAGATGCTTGCTTGCGTGAGTGATGTCGCCGTGACAACAGCTGGCATGCATATATGTGTTCGACATCACGCGACTCTCTTTGAAAATGCATCTAGCGGTCAAATCATCAGACTGAAATAAGTGTATAACTTCAGGATCCAAGGCAGCAAATTACGGACTTTATTTTCTTTTCTTAGTAAAATTAATATTATTTATTCAGAAGCATTAAGAAGCTACCCCCGACCTGAGGGCAGTGCGGCTCCCTCAGTTTCCACCCGGCGTCGGTTTGTACGCAAACACGTTTTAAATTATCGTCCGCGGCAAAGATTGTGGGAGCAAAAAACATTATCGCGCCGAGATAGCGCTTTCCATCCCGACCTCGTATCTCTATCAGTTGTAGGACTGGAAAACCAACCTTTATGAGTGCGAAATAAAATTTAAATTTGAAATCATAGCAAAAGGGGAACGTGAGGTCGGGAGAGTAAGTATTCGATAGGTGCCGCGGGCAAAGCGGGTGCGCACTTCGCACGGATACAATATGATCACTAAGTGGGGAAACTTGGGCGATTCAACTACTGGAACCGCATTATAAGTTGTTTCATTCATTGTAATTGGAGTAGGAAGCTTGGCAACATAAACTGGTGGAAATAATGTTTCTATTTAGTTTAGGGACGCTGCTTCTTATCAGTTAAGAAATAAGTAGTCTGCTAACTTTACACATCATGTTTTACTACCGATACGTTGTGGCTGCTTATTATAAGGAATAGTGGTGAAATAATTGATATACACTATGACAAGACTTTTTAAATATTAGCTGTAGTAAAATTATAGGCCTACACTGTCACAAGGCTATTAATCAATAAGGTTATTACACGCCACCGCTATAAGAGCGGTCATGATCTACGACATATTGGTGCCGCTGCCCTGTAATCATCGTACAAGGTAAACTTCATGAGCTTTAACCCTCATAAATGTAAAAAAAACCGGCCAAGTGCGAGTCTGACTATAAAATCGGCCAAAAAAATCACGTTTGTTGTATGGGAGCCCCCTTAAATATTTATTTTATTCTGTTTTTTAGTATTTGTTGTTATAGCGGCAACAGAAATTCAATCATCTGTGAAAATTTCAACTATCACGGTTCACGAGATACAGCCTGGTGACAGACGGATAGACAGACAGACAGACGGACGAACAGCAAAGTCTTAGCAATAGAGTCCCGTTTTACCCTTTGGGTACGGAACCCTAAAAAAGTGTTTTCCAACTTATTTTGTCGTTAAGTTGGCAATTGATTCAGCTTATAGTGGGGGTATTAGTGGCAGTGAGTATGCACTTTTGTCTCAGGTGACGCCACTTGGCACGATTGTTCCTTGGGTCCGACCACAGAACAAACAAATACTATAGAAACGGTAGTGGGCAGGGTTCGCGAGCCGGATTCTTGATAAGACACGCATGACACTGTCAAATGCAGTCAAATTTAAATGCGGGTGACTTATGCCCTATTAAAAACATAAACATGTTGTGTTGTGCAATTTTGTCGTGCCAACAAAAAAGCAATAACCGAAAGGATCCTCCCAGAGTGATTTCTTTTAACCGGTAAGTAATTAAAATAACTGTTTTTTGAAAAAATCTGCATACGGGATTCATAGTAACATAGGACCTTTGGTTTCGAACGTAAACAAATGTCAAGTTCATTTGAGCAGGGCCTCCATTATGTAGCCAAGAATTTAATGTCAATTTCCGTCAATGCCGTCTTGCTCACACACGCTTTGCCCTCATGCAAAAATGACAGCATATGTCGCGACTATTCTCACATATCACTTATTTACGCTAGAATCCTCTTACAAAATTGTTGCCTACCTATATTGATTAAGAATTGACTTACGTGGCATTTTTTGGCATTCTAAATCTATGGTAAGTAACGCTGCTTTGAGTTACTTTTATTCCTCAAAATTACGACCGTTAACATCGTAATATAATTAAAAGCTTTTACTAATTAAAAGCGTTTTGCAATAGTTGTACCTAATTAAATATAACCCAATGTAATACTCGTAATATAAATATAAATAGTTAGTAGTTAGAATAGTTATAATTGAAATGTAATTGAACATACGTACTACATAATATTAACAATTAGCACGTAAGGATTATCTGTCAGTGCTAATTTTATTTAATAATAAACAATAGTGTTGACATGTACGAATTCAGTTATGATTTGTGAGACTGGCTACGCAGGATTCCGCAATAACTCGCTAAGACGCCGCTTCCATCTTTTTATGATGTTCCGTGGGTCAAACTAAGGTGATTTAGCGTCCTAGCCACGCGAACTCTGGCTAGTACCCAAAAAGAGGGGGGAAATGACCACCTCCCGAGGTCCGGTCTCTGCTATATTTTTGCTTACTCATAGCTACTAGGTCAAGTTTGGTATCATTTTCGTATAGTTTAGGGATGTTCATTTATGGATTCAACTTTATACCTGTTCATACCAAAAATCGGAAAAATATGCAAATTTCTAAAATTATCATAAAAAAGAGTTTGTTATTTTGTCATGATTGCACTAAAGTATTTTTGTGATTAAAAAACCAGACAACTGTTCAAGTCGCGTGGCGAGTGTTCCGTAAAATTGCTATTCTCTAAGCATCAGGCGCTCCTTACAAAATACAAAAACATATTGAGAATTTTCCCGTTACTTTGAATACTCAAACTTCTTATAGGTTTTCCTGTAATCTTTAGGCGAGGAACTATTTTCCATATTTTTTTCAGAATTTTAAGCCTAGTTGTTTCGGAGCAAATCGGCTGTGACAGCCGGACAGATAGACAGATGCACGAGTGATCCTATAAGGGTTCCGTTTTTTTTCCTTTTGAGGTACGGAACCCTAAAATTACCGTAACATAGCCTATTTATCTGTTAATATAAAAAAACTTTCACTTGAATGGTACCCAAGTCTTAAGTAAAATTGGGATTTGGGATTAATAAAATATTTTCTATCGCGCGAAGTAACAGATTCCAACGGCGATCTTGATTGGCAAAACAAACAAACTTTTTTTATGATAATTTTCGATTTTTGCATTTTTTACGTTTTTTTGTATGAACAGGTAAAAAGTTAAATCCATAAATGAATTAGTCATCCCTACATTATACGAAAATGTTACCGAACTTAACCTAGTAGCTATGCTGGGGACCTCGGGAGGTGGCCATTTTCCTCCCTCTTTTTGGGTACTAGCCAGAGGTTGATCGCGTGGCTAGAACGCTAAATCACCTTAGTTTGACCCAAGGAACAATCGTGCTAAGCGGCGTTTCCTGAGACAAAAGTGCAGACTGCTCCATACATTGCTGCCACTAATTCCCCCACTGTTATTACTGTAATGCTACAGACAGGCAATATTGGTATTTTTAGATTAAACACATTATACAGTATAAACTGATGATTGGGTTAGCGATGCAGTTAACTCTATTTATAAACTAACCGGCGTCGGTATGAAAATAGCGAGTCTAGCAACTTTGCGTGAAGCACATGAGCCGTAACGTAACATTGAAAAAATATTATAATTGTCTAATTTCAGAACCACAACGTGTATGTTCACGGTTCTAAGAAACACCGTTCAAGCTTAACCAATTAATCGAAGATGCCAAAGTGTGTATTCAATATACAGCGGCAATAAATTGTAAAATAACAATGACTGTCATCTTATGACATTTACTTATCGTGATGATTAACGAGCTCCTTGGAATGTGGTAATGTATTATTAGGAAGTGCTTGTTGCTATTTAATTTTATAAATAATGCTTTAAAGGAGGAGATATTAAGCACTTATCTGGTAAAGCGCAAAGATGTGTTGTCCACTTGAGTAAATAAGGCAACCATGTCAATTACCTGAACGTGCCCTATGGCAAGCTTGCAAGCCTCATTTCCAATAAATGCAAACATATCAGCATATCACATAATTCAAATAGTGAATTGAGCTTGACCTGGTCAAATGCTAACACAGTTTGTGCAGGCAGGTAAGTGCAGTGCATTGCGCTATTATTGGCAGGGGCGCCCACGCCGACAGCACGGTTAGCACAAGACGGCGCGCGAACTGTCTCGCGGCGAGATAGACCATCCGTCTCTTTCTAATTAGTACACTTAGATAAATACGGATAGTGTATATCGCCGCGAGACAGCTCGCGCGCCGTCTCGTACTAACCGTGCTGGTCCGGTTGGGCAACAAACAACTGCTGAAACACTTGAAAACGCTCGCCCCTGATCGACAATCAGAAGACCGATAATCTTAACGGACGCCCGCATTCCACCAACTTGTTCATAAAGACTACGCTTTATCGCACCAGATGTTCCGATTTAATTCCACCAAAGTTTCCATAACACCTATTGAGAATTTATTAAGATTTCGGACATTTCTTGAGACGTCTTCGGTAAACGGGATCGTGCTTGAGGCGAGATGCGTCTGGCCTCAAATCGAATGCAGTCGAGAAATTCAGTGCAAAAGTATACTTATCGGCGTCAAGGCGGCGCTCGCGGCCGCAGCCAGGGAACTACAATTAGCACTAGTTGTAAATGTCACGCTACCCTCCGATCGTCCGGGCATCCGCGATCCAACGGTAACGAGGAGCTGCTCGAGGCACGATCTCCTTAACGTCACTTTAAAGACGTCCTCTTAGAATCATTTTATTGTTTTATTCTGCCAGGGAAGCGGGTCACGCGAATAGCGTACGAGTATTAGACGAGATGCAACTCAAAAGGGACTTAGTCTAGTTTTCACTAGCAAGCCAAATTTTTCAAAGACTTAAATATTACCTTACAATATATTATAAACAGTTACTCAAGTTATCAAGTATAACATAAAGATGATAAGTAAATTAGCCAAATATCAGATATCTTGTATGTAAAAACTATTAGCCAAGTCAAATCTTGAGCATCAATTTATCCTATGTTATCTGCTTTGTGTAAATAATTCGAGTGTTCAAAATTAAGAAGTTATACTTTTATAAAGCAAACATTGTTGTAGTAGAAAAAATAAGAAATTATGTTCTTATAGGATTATCTACTGAACTTGGCACCCATTTAGATCTGAATTATTTTGCCGGCGAAGTTGACAACCACGCATATTCTTAATATTGAACTTGGCTCCCATTTTCACATTTATGTTTTTGGTATGATATCATTACTTTTTGCAGAGATTTTTTATTATTGAGATAATGCACGAGTTGCTAAACAAATTAACCAAAGCCCTAAAGGTGTGCCTATAATATTTGAAGAGTTCCCACGATTCCTTCAGGACTCCATCATCCTGACCCTGATCCTGACCCTGACCCTGACCTGATGACAGTCCCATCACTTCGGAAGTCACTTTCAAGAAAATAAAGATTTTTTCAAATCCTACTAATATTATAAATGCGAAAGTTTGGATGTTTGTTACTCAATCACGCTTAAACGGCTGAACGGATTCGGATGAAATTTTGCAAGAAGGTAGTTTATAGCCTGGATTAAATTATAGGATAGTGTTTATCCCGGGTCTACGCAGAGGAAGTCGCGGGCGGAAGCTAGTTGGTTCATAAATGATGGAGTACTGAGGTAATAAACATACAATTACCCAACTGGACGCCAAATTTCAACTTTCTAGGTCATCTGGAAGTGGGTTAGGTTTTTGGTCTATCCGTCAGCTAATAGGTAACTAAGTCAGTCAGTGATAAAAATGCCGATTTTTAGACGTTAATATCTCAATAACCGTTTTACTTGTATACGTGAAATTTCGGGTTCTAGTAAATCTAATGGGTTTTAATACATTTAATAAGGTTCATTTTTCTATATTAAATAGATTTTGAGTTATCAAGGAGTTCGTTTTATTAACACACGGCTGCTGCGTCGCCAGTTCCTTTTGGCTTTCAACTTGGCTGGACACGCTACCGCGTGTCTAGATACCAAAGAGAATAATACATGGACCAGTCTGTCAATCTAGACCAGATTCCCTCAGATGACTTGACCAAATCAGGCTATAAAAGAAAAGGCTTAGGAAAGAAAAATCTGCAACGGCCAGTCTCTTAAATTTATGATGATGATGAATTCGTACAATGTATGAGAAAATCAAAATGACTTCAGACGTGAAAGCAGACCGACAGGACTAAAAAACCATCAAGATATTTCACGCGTTTACGGGACTACAAAAGAATTTTATTTTCGTATGGAGCGTCAGATATATTGGCCGTTCCGTATTTATGGTGATTTCATACATAAACGAGACACCTGTGGGATAATTTATGTTAAGACTCGAATCGACTTACCGTAAGCGCCAGGTGAAATATAAGGCTGCTCTTTAGCGTTGGCATCTGATGCGAGATGGTAGAATATTTTATCCGTATTTCTAAAGGAATACGATTCTAATTCGAGAAGCTTTGTGTCTGTAAACTACTCTGGGACCGGTAGGATTGTCAATTTCGCTTCTGTGACGAGTAACTCCCGCCAAAGCGGCCCATAAAACGAGGTGTAAATGTCAATGCACACGTATAATTTAGAATCGTTAATGACTGATGAATGAATGTTTAAGACTTTGTAGATGTAAATTAACTAAATATTAAAAACGCCACTCATCACTTTTCCCTATTTCACTAGATACGAACTACAATTAATACTTTAATTGCGTTCTGCTCGCAATTTATTTATCAAGTTCAGAGTTATATGTCTTGTACTTAGCCTTTGCCCGCGACTCGGTCCGCGTGGAACTCATTTATATCGTAGTTTCATAGAAACTTTCACCCCCTTACGGGATGATTTCCGGGATAAAAACTATCCTATCTCCGTCCCCGATACTCAAACTATCTCTATACCAAATTTCATCTAAATCAGTTCAGCGGTTTAAGCGGGAAGAGGTAATAGACAGACAGACACACTTTCGCATTTATATTATTAGTACGGATAATAAAGCCTTCTGTAATATACTTGACATGTCTACTTGTCTAGACTCTAGGGAATACGCCATCAGCAACAATAACACAATAATCACTAAAATCACGGAACTCGGATCAAAATGACATAATGCGGGTCAATAGGTATTACGAATATTACGATGCAGGCATAATAGAGTAGGTAGGTACGAACGCTCGCTGCTAACACAAGCTCCATACGAACATTGTATCCGACCGCCAACAGCCCTGTCATTGCTTGCTTTTATACCTTTTATAACAACATACTTCAGCGTCTTTACACAAGCACAACCTAGGGTTTCGCTTTGCTCGCATTTTTACGCTATGCCAGTTTGCAGTCGATTCATTTCATAATAAATATATTTTTGGATACTTTTCATTACACCTAAACGGTGTCAAAATACGCGGGCGTGTTTTGCTGAAATACGCATAGATTTTCTTGTGCGCATTCCTCTAGGAACAAAGTTTTCCTTTTTCTGAACTGGCTGTGATGGTAAATAAGCAGAGAATTTACCAAAACACTATGTCTTAAACTAATATTTTGGGCAAGATATAATCCATTAATAAAGTTATATTCCTACACCGTTCCGTATTAATTACCGACCGATACGGGGAACAATAAATTTTGGAAGGTCGCTTTTATAAACTAGTATTACTTGCGATTAGGTGCCAAAGCGGACCCCGGACCCGTTTAGGGCACTACCGGGAAAAAAGCTAGGCGGAGAATGATGGAGAACAATAAAAGAAACATGCAACCTAGACCAGGTTGGACCAAATTCATCGAAGAGATGAAATTCCAATACGAACTTTACTGAATCGATTGATATCGATCAATCCTAACACTGTTCCATACTTCCATATAACATAACCAGCCCATGTAAAATCTAGGCAAAAGACAGCAAAAAACCCGAAAACAAGACCGCGAGACGGTACAAGCGTATCGCCTTTGAGGGGCTCACTCCTTTTGCGAAGTAATTTCATAAACTGCCAACAATGTCGGCCTGGGGCGGCGTGGGTCACTACGGGACTTTATTGACGACATGTTTACGGCCGTCCTCAGATACCCAGGCTATTTTTGTTATGGAAAACAAATAGTTTGCAAGGTGGTTTTGTTTGCTGGCCGAGGTTTGGCGGTAATAAGTTTTAATGTCGAGGGTCAGTGGGAAAATTGATTGTGAAAGAGAACAAACCAATTACTAAGGTATTAAGTACCGAGTGAGAGTGAGTGAGTTACGAGAAAAATCTTTTGTAGGTCAAACATTAATGTAACCACTGAAATAATAGGATCACTACAAAGGTAGGAAGACAATGAAGGGCATATAAACAAAGTGTTAAAAGTGCGACAAAATGCACCCAACAACAGCAGTTGCAACACAGCAACAGCAGGAAACTTTCAAAAAGATTACCATTTTCTACATTTCCTTATCGAGTTAAGTCTAAACACACAAAACGTTCATGCTCGCTTGAAGAACGTGTGGTCGCGTTCGATCTACATTAAAGCCTACGAGGTAAAAGTATTTTACAAACAACAACACTAATAAAATGATCCAAAGGCGCTAAAGAAAAACAAGAGGATCGTTTTCAATAAGCAGAAGGAATGCACGCCGCGACCGGCGGCTGGCGTCGGGCGGCGAACGCACGCGTTTATTGCTCGCTTTATTGGAAAACGCGCTTCCGCGTTCCTTGCCACACCAAACACCGTTATACGACGTAATAGAGGGCAAATTAATGCACCCTAATTGGATATCAAGTCAACATTTTGAAGATTTTAAGGTCAGGAATTTGGGGCATTCTGTGGATTCGGGCCGTTGTTTTTGGTCAAGCGCGGTTGCGCTTCATTACAGTTGCCTCAAGCAAGCCCCATGGAGTGATCCCGAATCCTCGAATGACCCCAAGATTCAGTTAAAATTAGGACTAGGCCCCTACCATGTTATAGTATATTGTTAAAAAATGAGCGTTTCTCAAAAAAAAATGCTACCATTTTTAATTATATTTTTTCTGGGAGTTTTATGTTATTGCCACTAAGAATCACGAACTCTTTCGATCCTTAATAGGAAAAAAGGGCCCAAACGTGTTTTTCCTATTGTCTTATCATTTCACATACACTCGGCGTCAAAAAAAACGCACATTTCGAAAATTTCGTTTTGAGCGAAAATTGCTCTTACAGAATGTAATGTACCCCATGACTATGGGGTCTTATTTGAAAGGTAATGAAACCTTCTATCGGAAAATGTCAATTGAAAATCAACCCCGTAAGGAAAAAAGGAAAAAAACAGGAAAAAGGAAAAATCGTTTATTTAACAAAAATTACAAAAAAATAAAACACAACAATAACAATAAAATAAAGCTTAAAACTAAACTTAAAACCTAGTGTTGCCTCCTCTAGCCCTCCGAAGCTCTTCCATGCGGTCGGTCATGGACCTGATCAGCGTCACGATGTTCTCTTGAGGAATGTTGTTCCACTCCTCAATGACAGCATCATCAAGCTCATCAAGTGGGGCAGGAGGAGGATCACGCGATCGTACCCGCCTTTTCAGCTGGTCCCAGAGGTGCTCGATGGAATTTAAGTCGGGACTCCTTGCTGGCCAGTCCATAACGTTGATACCAGCAGCATGTAGGTAGTCCCGAACGATCAACGCTGTATGGCTGCGGGCGTTATCGTGCATAAATTGGAACCCAGGTCCAATTACATCAGCATATGGGACCACATGTGGATCCAGGATCTCCGCAATGTACCGTTGAGCAGTCAGGGATCCCTGGCCACGGCCACCTCCAGTCCGGGAAACGCAAACAAGTTCGGTTTTCCCGTCGACGGAAATGCCGCCCCAGAACATACAGGATCCACCCCCGTAGCTGACGGTTTCTACGGTGCAGGCTTCTGTATACCGCTCCCCCTGCCTCCTGTACACCCTTCTGCGTCTATCGTTGGTGTAAAGGCACACTCTCGTCTCGTCAGAAAAGAGGACATTCCTCCATTGGGTGAACGTCCAATTCTCATGGCTAGTGCGAAATCCTCTTCTGGCATTCCGGTGCTGCGCAGTCAACTGGGGGCCCGTAGCGGCCCTGCGGGGCATCAAGTTCCTCTCCCGTAGTCTTCGTCTGATCGTGGAGACGCTCACCGACGTTCTGCGAGCTGCTCGAAGCTGTTGCTGGAGCTCAACAGCGTTGAAAAAACGATTCCGCAAGGAAGTCGTCACAATGTACCGGTCGTCTGAACCGGAAGTACAGCGTCGCCTCCCAGATCCATGCCTTCTGATGTCACCAGTCTCCTCGAACCGCTGGAACACTCGACGCACTCGAAAACGGCTGATATTCAGACGCCGAGCAACTTCAGTCTGTCGTAGTCCAGTTTCCAGTAGTGCAATCACTTGAGCGGCTTCTTCTGGCGTGGTATCCATTTTTTAATGTTTTTTTCTTGCTGTACCTCTTCAGGTGTGATCTCAGTGACGTCTGGATAGCGAATGACCCTTAATCGATCTTTACCCCCCCTTTTATACCCGTCCATGGGTGCCCATTAGTGACCCACTAAACGCGTACTTCGGGACTTTTGATTTAAAATGCGTTTTTTTTTTATGGTCATTGTTTTTACAAAAACAAACACCCACTCATTTAAAAGGTTGTTGATTGAGCTTTAAAATGATATACATATTAATGGGGTACAGTACATTCCGTAAGAGCTATATTCGCTCGAAACGAAATTTTCGAAATGTGCGATTTTTTTGACGCCGAGTGTATGTTTTGCATGGCGGTAACACAAAAAGAAAGATTAAAAATGAAAATGTTGTATGGAAATGTTGGGTCACTTTTTTTCTCCTATTGGGATGAAAAGAGGTCATGATTCTGAGCAGAAATAACATAATTGTTGCACAAAATATCAAAAAAATGTGGCAATTCTTTAAATAAATGCTCAAATAGTATGTAATACATATCAGAAAATATGGACCATCATTTACAATAGAAAATCAGAAATGCAAGGTCGATCTAATCTTTTCAAGGGATCTCCTTCAGATTTATGTCAACCGAACTGAGTTTGTTGCAGACTGTTTCAGTTATATTAAAGAAGTGAAAGAGTAGTAGTTACACATAATAAAATGACAATAGAATTGAGCTCCTGTTTTAGAAGTAAATGGAAAATAAGACCACACTAATTTTGATGTCCTAATACGCTGCATATTAAATTTGTTTTTCACAATTAGAATTCAGTGTTAGGTGCTGCGGGGATTGCAAAAGCCGCTACGAAACGGCGTAACAAACGTAGCGTCGATAAATTATTTCAGTGGTCGCCAGCGGTGTCGACTGGTATTTTAAGACATAACTATACTGATTATAATGAGCTCATGAATAGGAAATCACGATTTCGCCGGAGAGAGATGTGTATAGAGAAATGTTAGTATTTAAAGGAGTGTTATAGTATCTCAGCTGCATGTACTGAACTGGAGGAATAGCTATGATAGTTACCGTGCACAGACCCTATGAATAATGGCGGTCGAACGCGGCGAAAGCCCGCGGCATACCAATTTGTCCCCGGGACGCTAATAATGCGACTCTCGCATTTTTCACCCACCCACCTAGCGACAGATCCTTCTTCGTCGTCACACCGATAGCGTGGATTCGTAACTAACTTGAAGAATGCCTTTCGCATACCAATATAGAACGATTTGAGAATAGGCGTTTTTCCGGCAATTTCCTAAGTCCGATAGAAACAAAATCGGGTAGCAACACATGAAAGGAGCTCTTTATAATTCAATAAGCGGGGCTGAGAAGACGGCCGGCACGCGGCCCCTTAGATTCCTATTCCATTAGGTGTCGCCGAGGAGCGCAATTTGCAAATGACTGCCAATACAAACTTATTGAAATTCTTTCGCGGGTCGCGCCGAGCGCACTCTCACCGCGCCGGGAGCTTGAGCGATATTAGATAGATAGAGCATTCGTGAATCTTATATTAACCCGCCTGCGTAAATTACGATTATATAACTTTGGAAAATATGATTAAAACATCCCACGTGCTACATTTTTAAACGTGTAAAATGAACAGTTCGACGCTTTGAAGAAACCCCTCAAGCAAATTTACAGTACGCGAACCTCGAATCAGTTAAGGATGAAAAAACATCGATAATAATACGGACGGCTGAAATAAATGCAAGGCGGTGTATTAAAGGCAAACAACATACCTACTTTGAAAAAATTGCTAAAGAACCGGCATATTCGTCATGTCAAGACATATGACCAAACTATAAAGTCGGAAAATAAAAAAGGGGCCGCCGTCCAATCGTGCGGAGTATTTTGCATAAATTACAGTGCGCTGCAGCAAACGGGTTGGATTTCTGAAAAATAAACGGGCGTAAAATAAGCAGCCGTGGCCGAATGCAAATAACACCATTATATGGTAATGCGTAATCCCTACCGCCAGCGAGCGCGGGCGCCGCCGCGGGTTAACCGAAAACGCATTCCGAAAAGCAGCTGACTAATTTTAATTTAGCTTTTCAATAGTAAATACACTTAAAAAACGTTTCGATATCCTTTCATTTATACTTAGCTCATTTCAACTACTTTAGCATAGTTTTGACGTAACATAATTAGACAGTAATATTGATTATTCTAATAGACTAATTAGATTGGTATTTCTCTTATTTAATATGAAGAGATAGTGGATTCAAAGTAGGCAGGCGTCTAGACGAAGGTGAACCGAAGTTGACCGCGGCCCGGTGGGCCCGGTCGTGTTTCGGCCGCCGCTCGACGGTCAAACGGGTGTACTCCGCAACAGCCTTGCGAAAGCCGTTGCAGACCGATTTATTTGCGATCGTTCGTACACCCCGGCGCTGTGGAAGGGTTACATTAGACGTGGAAAATAAACTACCACGCTACGGGCTTATAAATGCAACATTTAAGCAACTCGCCGTTATGGCCATCGTATAAACCTGAAACGTTACAAGCAACGGCCTATTTCTCCGTAAGCTAAGTTCGTGCAGTGTATTTTTTCGGCGGCAAAAGAATGTATCGCGAACGTGTCGGAGTGGTGGCATTAGCCGTACCATTTCTTAGGTATGGCGGCGCGGCGGGGAGCAATTACCCCGAATATAACCCTCATAAAACGAGCGATTATACCGTTATATGTTTAACATGTCTCTAACATTGAATGTACTCGAAAACAGTGAGTGGAAAATAACGTGCATTCACCGAGGATGCCGAGTCGTAAAACTGTTATAATAGGCGCAGTGCGGAAACATAGCTTTATAGGGTCCCTGAAACACGTAACATGCGCGTTCAATCGATTATCGTATGGTTATTCTGGTGCCTACTTGAGAATGGTTTCGGAACAAAAATGTATCGATGAACCATAAAATGAGGAATGCGCGGTCATTGATCAAATGCGGCGTATAGAAACGGTAAGGCGTCGTCACAAGCGCTGTGGATATAAAATTCTGATTGCTTTTACGTTTTAAAATTCTTAGTTCTATAGATATTACTATATCTACTCATCTGAAGATTGGCATCATCTTGTTGGGCAAAGCATCTTCAACAGCGGCCGCTTTAATCTCGCCTACTTACATTTTGTATAAATGACTTAACTTTCATGGCCTCTTTAAAACCCTTGACGGCGATTACGGAGCGACGCGAAAGAGTCACGCCCGCCGTTGTCGATTCTCTGAACTTTCGTTCAGCTTCGGCATTAGCGCAAGATCAACAGCTTTGATAACGCCCATCAAAGGAAATTCCTGTTCGCAAAACTCTCAAATGAGCTCGCAAAAGATACAGGTTCCGCGATCCATGCAAGCACGTATGGTATGATGGATATGGAGCAAGTTTGTTTTAGTAAAGTAGTTGACATTGTCTGAGAATTCGCTCAGTACAAAAAGCAGACAAGCATCTCTGGAAAAAAATGGTTTCCTGTAAAATCGGTTTACGGACGATAATTTTACGTGATAACGTCATAAGAAAACATTGATGAAAGATTGCATAACACGTATTTATTCATTTATCGTTAGGAATACACCTGTGAAGTTTCGAATAAAATAGTCTATCTAATCTTGTTTCCCCATACAAACTTTGGACCCCCATTTCACCCCCTTAGAGGGTGAATTTTGAAAGATCCTTTCTTAGTGCACCCCTAGACCTTATAAGGAACCTAATACGTGCCAAATTTGGAATCTCTAGAACCAGGACCGGGACAATGAGACACACTTTTTCGTGCATGCAGCCGGCGTTCATCGATTTATAGAAATAGAAATAGAAAATATTTATTGTCACACAAATTGATGCGCAAAATACATAGAGATAGAAAACAAAAACAAGATTATTTGCGTAACAAAAGGAATGAGCTCAGCATGTGCTGTGACAGTCATTGCGGCTGCACAGCGCTGGTTTTCAGCTCGTTCCTTTCCACTCATACCATCAACATAAAAAACAAAAACAAAAATAAAAAACGGTACAATACAATCAAGAACGATAAAAGAGAGCACTTAGCATTTATAGGGAAAAATACAGAGTAACTTACTATTGGGTTAATTTAGTTCCTACTTGTTGGAACAGACAGGTTAATTCACTATATTCTATAGTCATGCAAAAGTTTATACAGATTAACAAATGATTTCCATGCACAGAATAAAATAATAATAACAGGACACAAGATTTAAATAGTCATAGTATACCCTTTAGCTTGTATTTAATTGTTTCGACATCAAAATTAGGCTCAATTTGCGCTTGAACGTTGGGAGGGACAAGTTAATTCGTAAAGGCGGTGGTAGGTCGTTCCAAATCTTAGATGCCGAGTATTTAAAACAGCCTCGAAAGCCCGCGGTTTTGTGCTGCGGAACATTCATTTTGTTTAAAAACTTACTGCGAGTGTTTCGCCCGCATGAATGTCTTTCATATGCACCTTATAAGACGTTATCACGTCAAACAACTGTAATTCTGTTGAGACCAGTCGCGGTTGTACGGTTCTTCCCAGGCTGCGTGGATTTGGTTAAACGTTCGAAAATTGCATCGAGCAATCGGAGCGCGTCGCAAAAAATATCAATTTGCTTTGAGAAGATTCAATTGTCTGGCGAAGGGAGACGCGTGAAACATAAGAAGCTAATTTCCTCCGGGACGGAGTTGGTCTCGAAGGCCCTCCTGGGAGCACACACATTAGCGTTATGTTTTTGTTTGCGTGCCTAATGGCATTGGCCGCAGTTAATCAACCCTTTCTGACATATCACAATTAATGCAACAACCTGAAAGACATATCCAAAAAGTTAATATGGATAAAGATGTTTCAATAAGACATAGTTCAACAAACTCAGCTGACACGGCAAAAGTTCTAGTCGAAACTTCCACTTTTCTTATTAAATTTCTAGATTTTTGTTAAAACTTAAAGCAAAAGTTTTGTTGAGTGCACTGCACACGGAATTTCATAACGCTTCCCCCATCCGTTTCTACGAAGTTAAACGCATCCCAGACAGAAGGGGTGTTTATAAAACGCGAACTCGTCTGAATCGTTTTTTTATAATTCTTATATATGGGTACAGGTAACAGAAATAATAATTCCGGTTGTCACCGGGATTGTTTGGGTGAACGTTCGTAGATCAAAAACTAAACTGAGTGTGGTGAGAAATTCATTGGTTCGAAGACAGATAAGGATCGAGACGTGGATCGCTAGAGGTCACAATCACTGCCTCTGATCCTAAATTAGTGGAAGTGAAAAACGGCTCAGACTAAGAAGGGAGTCATTCGCGTGTGCATAATATAGGGCCGAGAGCCGGCGGCCTCCCCCACGGCGCCGGCGTCAACGACCCGCGAGTCAAGGACGCGGGCGACCGCTTAGGGCCTGGCC
The DNA here is from genome assembly GCA_932294315.1 of Epinotia nisella. Classification (NCBI taxonomy): domain Eukaryota; kingdom Metazoa; phylum Arthropoda; class Insecta; order Lepidoptera; family Tortricidae; genus Epinotia; species Epinotia nisella. The sequence continues at coordinate 5,517,549 of OW028687.1, forward strand.
ACACAACGCCATGCCCTGCCCGCCCGATGTGGAATTTCGCGAGGCGTCAGCAAATGCCTACTCCCTAGTCTAACTTACAAGGATAATTTTATTGCAAAATCACAATATTGATCCGTTGATCGCCCAGTCTATCGCTGTATTTTTTTCACTCAGCTCTACTTTCGCTGTATTTTTAAATGACGGAAGTTTTCAACACTATATTTGTGTGGCATCTATCGCCCAATGCTTAACATGAGTCCAGCACTGATTACAGACAGTATAAACGTGACGGGAGTCACAGGGAAATTCTGCAATACTTCACGCGCTTTAGTGTGCGTGAGCTTAACAATAGTTACTTGACACACTTGAGTCGAGGGGCTTGTTCAATTAAAAGGGGCAGGGATGGTTTCAAAGCGGAAACGATAAAACCAGGTTTCGACTGCAAGAGAACAACAACAGATTAGGACGAGTATGTGTGTATCGGACTTACTGAATGACTTATTGATTCAGTGACACCCTTCCATCCACTGTTCCAATTTCGTCAGTTACCAAGTCAAATATGGGCGCGCCATTTTTGCGGGAATCTCGACGTCGGGTCGACGTAAACGCATAAAGCCTAAAAATTGTTAAAATTTATAACAACAGTACTCACTACAACGCACAGAAATTCTTAACTCCTCGTACCAACATCAACATTTAAATAGAATAAATAAGCAACAACAATGCTAATAAATGCTCAGAACGATTTCCATACCGCATTTAAATTAGGTAAACTGGATAGACGAAACGATAGACAGAAAACTAACACCCGGGCAGTGTCAACGAACACTGGATATCCTGTTTGTCTATTTATATACCGATGAGCGCACGGCGTTAGACAACTCTTCATACTAATATGTCGTAGTTAACTTCAAACAGATGTTTCATTGAGCTATTTGATTCATTGCCCATAGCAATGTATGGCTTTAATGAAATTCCAATACGAGGAATATATCTTTTTTATTTCGTTTTTTCTTCGTGTAACGTGTAACATTACATTGGTCAGGTATTTTTTTACGAATTGCTATACAGCCGGACGTGATTGTCTGTAAACACTGGAATGCGACTGCAGTTTTAGCTGCATACAAAGGCTACAAACTTGAAGTCATTGCAGCCTGTTCACAGCGTAGTTGCATTTCTCAATTGCTAATACACTTCTTTTTTTATACCACGTCGGTGGCAAACAAGCTTAGGGCCCACCTGGTTGTAAGTGGTTACCGTAGCCTATGGACGCTTGCAACTACAAGGGTGTTACATGCGAGAACCCCATACTGTAGTCCTTTGGGAAAACCTCGGCAGGGAGCTTATTCCACATATTTTTATTTATTTATTTTAACTTTATTCACAAAATACCAAATGGCATTCTCTACCAGCTAACCATTGGGCTAAACAGATATATGCGTTAATCGTTTATTTTTTGTTTCTAGAAACTAAATAAAGTAGTTTTTTATATATATATACAGGGTATCCGGTGGAAGATTTAAGTTTTTAAACAGTAGATCTATTATTTGGAAAATGCGAGAGACATGGAAATGGGTGTTTTGGTATTTTGAACAGGATTTTTTTTCCTCTTCGAAACTTGAGTTAGATTTTACGCTATTAATGATTAAGTGACCTACTGAAATTTAGTAAATGAAATTTATACTCAATGAACTTCAGTTTTTTTTTGTTTCTACGGTTTTCCAAATAAGCGGATGTCGTTATTGAGATCTTGACAATTTGAGAATAATGCATGAGGGTAATTTTAGCGAAGTTCTTTAATTGACCCTAGTTTTTTATTCAAGTGCAGCGGGCTCTCATCGACTATGAAAAAAAAATGCTTAATGAGCGAACCATTTTTAGCCAACTCAACATGTTGGCTAAAAACTGACTCTTTCTTTAATCGAAACACGTGGTCACACAGTCGAGACATCATTGATTACAGTCAGGGCATTTCTGAAAATTCCCAAACTCTCGTCTCGTCCCCTGGCCATTAAGAAATGTCATAATCTCAATGCAACAATTACTTCAAAAAAATTTGGATGTGAATACTGTAAAGTTAAAGGAACATATCCGATTTGAAGTAAACGCGATTTTCAGCTCGTCGCTTTACAAAAAACTTAAGTAAGGATTCAGGCGTGCGTACAAAAATGTGTGATTATTAAAAAACTAAATTTGTCTTCGTTTGATCGTAATAATTAATTTTGTTCTATACTATACCTCTTAGTTTTATTATTTTATTTTTGATTATAAAAAAGTAAGGATATTAAATATGCCGCCACACGCTGTAGTCCACTCGAATTATTCCGTTGAATGAATAACTAGTTTTTAGCTATTGCCTATCGCTGTTACTACGTACGACAAATTCCTATTACAAAGTAGACAGGTTCTCTGCATTAGCATAAAATTAAATAACTATCGAATTCACAGAAACTAGCCAAGGTGCGTCACTTCCTAGAAACTTAAAAAATAATTTTGATCAGTTCTATTTGTAGGTTTTTAAATAAATATGATATATGGGTAGACCCCCCACAAGGTGGACTGATGACCTGGTAAAGGTCGCTGGAGTCCGCTGGATGCGGGTGGCGCAGGACCGGTCATTGTGGCACTCTTTGGGGGAGGCCTATGTCCAGCAGTGGACGCCTTTCGGCTGATATGATGATGATGATGAAATAAATATCTTGATATTGTTTGTAAAAAAAAGTTTTTACATAATCGTGAAATGTGTCGCAAGGCGTGTTTTTTGATCAGATGTTTTTTTTAATGAATATTGTATGCAATTATAATTCATACTTTAAATGTATACTTTGTGACAATGATCTGATATCATGATTAAGTATAAAATGTTCAAAAATAAATATTCCTTTGTTCGTTTTCGCAAACACGATTTTTTTTTACAATATCGCGCAAACATATTTAAGTTCACACTTAACATATAGTTGCTAAGATAATATTAACCAGCGTTATTTACAAGTCATCATGTTTTAATTATTGCAATAGTTTTAGGTGCATTTATTCTCTAATATTACTTCTCTACCATGGTATTGAAGTGTGATGTCATTTGTAGGAACGAAAAACGTAACATCGCATTAGTATAAGTTTCATTATTTCGGTAGCCAAAGGTTGTCTGGAAGAGATCGCTCCTTAGCGATAAGACCGCCTGTTGGTTAGCGCTACTTTAAGCTTTGTGATAAATAAATAAATATCGTGGGACAATTCACACCAATTGATCTAGTCCCAAACTAGGCAAAGCCTGTACTATGGGACTAGACAACGGATAAACATACTTATATAGATAAATACATACTTAAATTGACGACCGCTTTAGCCTAGTTGGTAGTGACCCTGCCTACGAAGCAAGAGGTCCTGGGTTCGAATCCCGGTAAGGGCATTTATTTGTGTGATGAGCAAGAATATTTGTTCCTGAGTCATGGATGTTTTCTATGTATTTAAGTATGTATTTATCTATATAAGTATGTTTATCGTCGTCTAGTACCCATAGTACAAGCTTTGCTTAGTTTGGGACTAGGTCGATTTGTGTAAGATTGTCCGCAAATATCCGCAAATATTTATATTTATTTATTTAAATAGATATTAAACATCCAAGACTCGAGAACAAACTTTCGTATTCATCATACAAATATCTGTCCCGACCGGGGATCGAACCCGGGACCTCAAGCTTCATAGTCAGGTTCTCTAACCACTAGGCTATTCGGTCGTCATATATACTGTCGTGTGGTCATCGTTATATGTACGTGTTGTTTTTTCGAGGTGTACAAGTACAATAAAGTGTATTTGTATTGTATTGTCTTTGTTGCACTACCAAAACAGAATGCGAGTTTTAGAGTAGGTAGGTATACTAATAAGCATGTTTCTTGTGTCCATAACTCTCAAATTGAAATTCGCTATTATTGTTATGGCAAATCTTGGCTGTACAATAAAACGTACCGCTGCTAATGTCCTGGAATAAAAGAAACGTATATGTTTTCATTAAAAAAAAATGTTTCGCAAGCATTTCTATCGCCTTAAAGGAAGCACTAATTGCGGTAACAAGGGAAAGTAATACGGTTTTTTATAAGTCACGCGAGCTCACACTCAGTGTGACAAGTGAAGGCAATTTGGGTCGAAGGCGAGTGTTTGTCCAGCGAGCGAACTGGGGTTCTAAGGGCCGACGCGCACTTAGCATTAAGGTGCGTATACACCAGAGCTATGCGTAGCGGTGAGCGAGAAAAAAATCCTCAAATAGGAGGAGATTCGTGATCAAGGCTAACAATGCAATAAAGATGTGAGTAGTGTTTCAAAGGACTCGAGCCCTTAAGCTCTTTTTTTAAGGCTCGCTTTGACTTTTGACGCCTAGAGGGCTAAAAGCTTCAATTCAAGAGCTCTCTCTCTCGGAGCTCATAACCTTATTAAAAGGCTATAATATATTTAAAGCCTAAAAGTCCTTGTCAAAATATTGAGACACAAATATATTTTAGCCTCCAAGCCTAAAAAAAAACTCTAAAGTTCAGTTCCTATTCGACCAAATTGTATGATTGAGCTGATTGTTATTTTTGCGAATTCAGGGTTACTCCCATATTAGGAGTTGCTCAAAAATACCCCAACTATCACCCCCTTAAAGCTATGATGCACCTAGCTATACATTATACTATGTACTTGATAGTTAAGTTTTATGTTACAAAACTTGTATATAACATGAGAGTTATAACATATTATTATGGTTACAATAAATAAGTGTTATACCAGACGATAGTAATACAAAATAAACAAATATGTGTATTTTGAAATTATACCAAACATTTAGAGTGAATATACTTTGAAATTATATAAAATTTTATTATAATAATAATAATAAAGCCATTTATTTCCAATAGATATGGTTTCTAACAACATTATTTACATACAAATTTTATTATACTGAATGAAAATATGTTTATTATTTATTTTTATACCTATCATTACACGTCCGTTTTATTTTTAACTTCCTTACATAGTTTCGCAGCTTAGCTCTGGCTCTCTTACATGTTTGGTGGAGCTGTATGTAAGAAAATCACGGCTACACAATACAATATGATTTTTGTAGTACTCGTTAGCACGTAACAACTGCTCGTATGCACAATTTTGTGACCTCGCATTTATATGTGGTGATACTGATTGTGGATTCAAAATAAATAATCACAATACTATGTAATAATGACTAAAATACATCTGCATTACTATAATACAAGGTTCGCAACGCATAAATATCGTTATAATTACGCAATAATCACTGGCGTACATAAACATACCCATAACAATCCATCTGGCGATGGCGTCCCATTAGCTTGTACTAGCTATGCTATTCACCACTTGCAGTCTCTTTACTTGACAGCTCAGCACTAGTATATCTTAATGCAGGATTTCTAAATAATAACGCGTTATCGGAGGTCTGACTTAAGCTGGGTGAAGAGAGGTAATGCGTCGTGAATACGCCCAGAGCGAACTGACCTCCCGGCCGTAAACAACACGACACATTGCACATACACGCCAACGCCATAAACCCAGTAAGCCCGCAGTCGATGCACCTGGCGCCATCATGCATAATTGAGATGCATCCATAAAAGTGGACAGATATTTCGAGTTGTCACGTTGCGTTAGCTAAGTACGTGTAGGCAGGGTAAGCTGGGTAAGTAGTAAATTGTTTGACGCTCTTACTCTCTAGATAATAAGGTTGAGTTTTTTATTGGCGCTCAGTACCTATACAATGTGGCTAGTCTATAGTACATTGTTTAACGAGGGGCGTAAGTGGAATATTGCTAACGAGAGTCTATCAGAAGCTCGACGCCGAAGGCGGAGGGCTTTTGATGACTCGAGTTTGCAATATTCTTACGCCCGTGTTATACACAATGTTTTTCATCACATTTGCGAGCAAATAAATAACTACAGAAGACAGAAAAATCTAAGTTTCATACAGCCGCACCAATCAAAAATTGACAACTTCACTTCCAGATCAGTGCTAGTGGAGCGCGCAGCTTCAATATTTCAACCAATCACAGAGCAGTATTCTTGCGGGGCGGGGCGGCTTGGCCAACTAGATTTTTTTTCAACCAATCACAGAGCAATCAGATTTGCTTAAGCCAATCAGAGGGTTTCATATTTTAAAACTAAACTTAACAGCCCGTGGGAGGTAAAATGGCTATAACTGCTCTGTACGCTCGCAAGTAATAACGCCATTGACGAGCAAGTGTGATGAAAAAACATTTATGAAGCCCCAGTGGCATACGAGACTAAGTGTCAGTAGACCGATATATCCATTTTTGATCGTCACCTATGGTAAAGTTTGCTATTCGGGGTGGCGATGGCGGTGCAGAGTTTCGTTTGGTCTTCACCATACAAAACCAAGGAGTCGTCGCAGTGAATCATTTCAAAAAGTGCGTCGGGGTGAGCCGTAATAAGTATTCGAATAATATTAGGATTCGAACTTAGTAAGAGATTTACTAAAACTAACAACGCCAACAGCATTGCGATACAATGCTCCTCCGGCATAATAAACCACGAGCCATAGTGCCGATAGTGCAGATCCTTGTTGCTTTTAAGAGTTAACTCTGCAAAAAGGTAAATTAAATGTTACGTTTAAATAGCTATCTAAGGGTTTACTCTTATAATCAACATTTCATATAATAATACTAACAATTAAACGGTTTAACTCACGCATTAAATGTCACTACGGGCGACACATTTCGAACTCTTCGGGAGTTCCTCTTCAGGATGAGTGGTGTCGCTAGTAGCTGCATTTAATGCGTTAGTTCAACCGTTTAATTATTAGTATTATTTCAACACGTCTCACGAAAGTTTTAATTCGATTATTTCATATAATGTTTTAATTATAAATATCATTCCACAGAAGCTTAACTTTTTGGGAATTGTTATGGTGGGGTCCCACGGTCCGTGTTATCACAGGCCAGACCGACAGGCCGTGGGAACCGTCGCATCCGATGAGGCCTGCGGTTGCCTGTCGTCGCTCGTCCTATCCATTTCGGTAGTCGGTAAGTTCAAAGGCGCGACGGCAACCTGTCGCGGTCGGGGTCCCACGTCCTGTTTTCTCACAGGTCAGATCTGGCCTGGCGCGATCTGACCTATGAGAAAGCAGGCCGTGGGACGCCGGCTTAAACACAGGCACAGGCGTGGCACGATCCGGTCTGGCCTGTGATATCACGAGCCGTGGGTCCCCACCTTTATAAAGCCAAAGCTGCTTTTACGTTACTATACGTTATGTTACGATGACCTTGTAGTGTAGAGATGAAGAGAAACAATTTTTTCTACAAAATGAAACTATGAAAATCGTATTTAATAGAGCAATGTGCAATACATTCCTTCTTTTTTCATTGCAACCTTGTGTTTTTTAAGCGACCCTAAACGGACAGCTGTTACACCTACATATTTGTAGCAGGAATCCTCCCACCATAATTTGTTGTTCTTCCAGCGATCGCGAGTGTATATTTGATTAAATTATTAGGTCCCGACAAAGGCGCGCGACGTAAAACATAAACGGCATTTGTGCCGCTAGGGCAATTGCATACCATTTGTGTATTTAGACACGGCATGTGCACCAGAATGATTGTTCAATTCGATTCTTTGGGCGCCTCACAATAGTGCTTCATTGCATGTCAAATACGGCATTGACTTTATGTATTTGGCGTACGTTTGCTATTCCAGTAAATGCGCACGTCAAACTACCATTTGTCTTTGTATTCTAGACAAACTTTGAGATTCTAAAAAGTAGTTGTACCTGAGGTAACAGAGACATTTCATAGAAGTGGCTTAAAGCGACGTTGGTCTGTGTAAAAAATTAGGAAAAAAACAATTAAATGGGCTGTTAGTTGAATCAACTCCGTGGCAGATATGAATCAAAATGACATAGTACGTGATTGTTGATCGGCGACGATAGTACTGTTTTGTTTGAACACGTTATTCCGTGTTATTGAGGTTAAACGTGTTGGCGCGTGAGGAATGAATAGTTCTTTAAGAAATAAGTGCACTTATGTCACCGAAACGCATCAAGCCTCAAATCAAATATAACAATATAAATCTTATCATCAGTCGATAGCGTCTAAAACGTCGTAACTTTCTTCAGTGTTTTGATGCTTGGCATTATAAACAAGTGAATTGTGCTGACTTCTTTAGTTACATCACGTTTGCACATTCCTAAACAAAATTAGATTAAACTACAAGTGACATAATTAGAATACTATAAATTATATGAATTATATTGTATTGTAGATTTTTTCTTGTAAAATTGTTTCTATGTTCATCTACCAAACCTGTTTCACATATTTGCACTCCAGGGCCCCAAGATACAGGCCCAGCCTAGTTTGGGATCCGCCGGATATGTCTGTTTGTTTATACTTGCGTGTTAAAGAAAATAAATAATTTTGAATTTTAAATATGCACTTTGGATTCACTTAGCATATTTGTGCAAAAAATCTTCACAGCACTTAATAACATGTATTACATTTTCTAAAGCATTTACAAGATCATATAAATAAGTGTATCCGCCTGTTGTCTACCTCTACCTATATTGTACTGTTTCTCTCTGTATAACTGCTTTGTTTGTGTGAGGTGTGCAATAAAGAGTATTTGTATTGTATTGTATTGTATTGCGTATTCGCTATTTTAGCCAGTTTGGCGTTTCTGATAACAGTACCATACTGACACGAGAAAGCCGCAACCTAGCTTAATTTTTGTATGCATTCTGTTCATTTTCGTTCGGATCACAAAACTCATGTACGTAATGTACAGTAAGGGAAATGTATTCACGTACCACTGTAGAACCCTGTCGCAATTGACACGCAGCCGTCACTCAAAGCGAGTGATATGTCACGTTATTGCGATAGGGTTCTACGGTGGTACGTTAATACATTTCCCTTACTGTACATATCGGAATATCCCCCGATTATCATTATTTTTGAAGTGGATATTTCTTTGCTCGCGTTCTTGTATAGGGGTACAGTTCAAAATGCATCACGTGACTTCCGGAATAACTTTTCTAAGCATAATCTGATTTCAAATAATTGTCTGTTACATGTTTTAATCCTTCTTTATTTGCCATTAGTTCTTAATCACAAAATGTTATTTAGTTTATGTGGCGGACAATAGTATAAGTCAATGTTTCCGTATATACCGATTTATCTGTACTTATACAGATTTTAGTGAATGAATTCAGATATATATTTTACGGGTACAAGGGTTCCATGGCCAACAAAGAAGTATCCACTTAAACTTAATTAACGGTTGTATCTCCGACACAACTCGCTTCTTTTTAAAGGATAATCCGAATTCAGTTTAAATCGCAAGTGTTAAATCAGCTGAATTCTTACTAGGACATTAATTTACGTAGCTACGTAAAAAGGTGGGTTTTGAGTTTAGACCAGACGAACATTATTGCACTTAGCTTACGGTTGATTTCTCGTGACGAAAAGTTGAACATGCCAATATGCGTGTTCGTTCGCTTGTGGTCTCTATTACCCTTCCTCAGTTAAAGCCAGTTTTTGGAATTGATCCTTAGTACTGCGGAGCTTTATTAAGAAGTAGGCGTTGTAAGTTCACACTTGAGCCTAATTACGAGGGTTTCGGTGTTGTTTAATTTTACCATAAGTACAACATTTCGAGTTTCGTGTTCGGCACGGCACAGTCACGCCATAACGCGGCGCCGGCCGCGGGAATTCCCAGTATCCGCCATCATAAATATAATACCTAGACACGTGCAATTCAATGGAGTTTATTTATGACTACCTGCGCCGACGAAGCCTATATTTACTCTTATCAACGGCCGTTTATATATTTATGAAGGATCCTTTTATGTTGTAGCGACAGGAAAAACATTACGCAGCGAATGTTTAGAAACTCATGTTATAATGAAGTGTCATTATTAATTAATACACATGTTAAGCTTCATTCTCTACCTATTGATACTCAGGACAAGCTTTGATAATAATAATACCACGTCCGAGCGAGATGGTAGCATAAAAATCTCGATAAGTGTGACAGAAAGGGAAATATCATTCGTTGTCCTTGTCATAGTTCCACTTTTTTTATACTTGCCACAACTGATTTAGTATAAAGTTGGGGCAAATAAACCACTACCCGCCCAAATTAAGTAGGTTGTTTATGGTAAGCCATCAGCCATTTTAAGACCAGGGGCCCGCTTGTATAACTTGTAATACAAGCGGAAGTCTCTTTCTTACAAAAGGAGTTGAAAAGAGGCTTCCGCTTGTATTACCGTAAACCGGGGTTACTTTAGGAAAAAATGGGGCTACTTTGATAATTTTGAATGTAGTATAAAAGCAGACCTATTTGAAATTAAGAAGATTAAAAAAATATAGAATACTAAAATATTCACTGCCACAGTTCACTCACAAGTAAAAACAATGATTTCGGAGAAAAACCTATTTGATCAAAGTCACCCCCCGAATCAAAGTAAACCCCGGTCCACCGTACAAGTTACAAGCTTTTGATAAACGGGCCCCAGTTCTTAATTTCATCATCATCATCATATCAGCCGAAAGACGTCCTTAATTTAGCTGCATATAATCCTTTCCGTCCCTCATTGTGGCATCACGTATAGCTTGTCCTGAGTATCATAGGTCCATGGTCTCTAGGCACCTAAAAACAATTACGTAGATTGTATTTAGACACCCACCTACAGAATTCATTAACGACAGTCTTAAGAAACAGCGTTACTATTGTGTAAAATTCCAGTCTGACAATTCTCTTAGCTTATAGTGGCGTGGCATCCATACAATTCCAAGCTTCACAAAACCACCCCCCACCGTGCCTTACAACTTCCTCAATACAAGTATTTAACTCCTTAAAGATACGTAAAAAGTTGCACAGTCTGTTAGCTAATATGTCGTCTGTCCCTTTCTTTCAACTGAAAATGTTAAAGTTATACATGTAGACAAACGTATTTTAACGCCATTTCAACAAAAGTATGATTGACAGTTGTTTATAAATGAAGACATTAAGGTGCACGCACCTCATTCTAGAGTTCTTAGGAAAAAAATAGCCAAATTAGTGACTTGAAGCAACGCCACTGTTGGCTTAATACAGTAAGATGAATCAACAAACGGCTAATAAGAGTAAATAAGGCAGGGCGAGTCGCCGAATGTGGGCAATTCGTCAGGCTCCCACGCCCGCGTCGGCTAACGATTGATAATGATCGAGCGCAAGGGGACACGATCCCTGGCGCTAGCCGCACGGGGGCCCTTTGCTAATTAACTGTCGACCGGCAAGATTTGGTGGGGCGAGTTAGGAGCGAGTTGCGAGTGAGATTGTGGAGAATAGTCACGCTGTTTTAACACTCATAAGGATGATTTTAGTGAGGTGGTTTCTGATGGATCTTAAGCAAGAACTACAAAGAATATCATTAGCTCGGCTCCAGATTTCATGTAGGTAAATGGCATAATAATGTATGTAGAAATAACGCTTTAGCTTGTGAAATAGAGTAATACCGAAGATTTTAGGTGGAGGGAAGGATTGAATTGTGGCAAGAAAATCTAATTTGTGTCAGACATTTGTTCCGCCTGTACAATATTATTAAGCCTCGTTATGCCAGGGATCCATCCGTTACTATGGATTCGTAACCACTACAACTGAATATTATATACTCAATGATTTTATATGTGTGAGCAGAGACTAATACGTAAGAGGTAAAGGAAAACTCAAACTTCTTAATACTTCAACACAGTTGATATTTCTTAAATATTTGTTCTGTATTTAGTGACTTTCGTCAGCAAACCGAACGCCGTTGATGTTGATGCCTATCCTTCTCCAGTCCAGAGTCTTGAAAACATCCTCCAGTGCAGCGGTGAACAGTTTTGGAGAGATAACATCTCCTTGCCTGACTCCCCGCTGCAGCGGAATAGGTTTCGAGTTCCGGTCCTGGAGTCGAACTGACATAGTGGCGTTCTCGTACAAACACTTCAGCACTTCGATATAGCGGTAGTCAGCGGTAGTTGGCACCGCTGGAAAGACTGTAGCACAGCCCAGGTTTCGACCGATTCGACTTTCTCGTAGTCGACGAACGCTAAGCAGAGGGGCAGGTTATACTCTGGTAAAGGTCGCGGGAGTCCACTGGATGCGGGTGGCGCAGGACCGGTCAATTTGGAACTCTCTGGGGGAGGCCTATGTCCAGCAGTGGACGTCTTTCGGCTGATATGATAATGATGATGATTTAGTGACTTTTGCTTGTCACCAGACGATTTAGGAATGGAGATTATGGAGTAGATCAGTTAATGATACTCCTTTCTTTCTAAATGTTTTATACATGTTTAGCTTATGCACTATTTGCTGTATCATCAATTTGTTTCATATCGCATTCAATATATCACTCTGTAATTTCAATAAAAAAAGCTTCAATTTGATGAATTTTCGGCTTTCTTGATACAAATGACAAAATCCAAGTTCAAGTCAACGTTTTAATGTCAAAAAAATTCCATATATGAAAGTTGCTATTTGCACCAAGCATAGATGAAAATTGTATAATATCTATTATTGCCAAATTGTACACTAAAATAACCGGCTAAAATTATCATCAAAACTGTGTACGGATATTCCAATCTTGAGTAAACAGAATCAATAAGAACCTCTAAATAGCAAGTTAATTAAACCATAACGAAACTGGCCTTGGTGGAGGCATGAGCCCGGTGGACGTTTCACACGATCGCGTCGGAACGAACGGGAGAACCAGTTTAACTTCAGACAGGTGTCCCGTGCCTATGGGAGGTCTTTTACTTTTTGTTTTACCAATTGCCACCAATACTCCGAACAACGAGGATAATTTACCGCTGAAAATTGCTACAGTGACTTTACCACTTAATATGTTTTGCACTGTTAAAACTGAGACGTTGTATGGTAACTAACTGAGATGTATCGTTCACACTATAAGAGAAAAGAAATGAGTTTAAAATATTTATTATTAACGTTAAAGTGCTCTCCTTATTTGCAGGATGATTGTAGTTAATCGGTTTCGGCAATCGGTCTACAAAAAGCGCCGTCGATATTTCATCTCGCGAGCAGCCCGAGCAACGACGGCAAGCTAATTATGGTGTATTGACATTTCAACGGTGCCTGTTCAGTTCGCGTTTGCATGATTTTCCCGTATATCGTTGTTAATGAGCATTTAGACCTTTAGGGACTGTTTTTTACTTCGCTCACTTTTTATGGTCACGCATTAAAAAGGCGGGCATTGAGACGTGAATTTATTTAAGGCTATAAACGAGACAACATGTAAACGCTGCGCTGTTAAGGTGAATTATTAGGCGGCTTAAGCTCGACGACATTAGAAAAGCGCTTATTATTTTACAGATATGAATTAATTACATTTACTAGCGGCCCCAAGCGTAGGAATTGCTAGGTGGCACGTAATTTCCCCGGGGCGTCTCCATGGATCGCGATTCGGCCTCTCAAGTAATGAGCAAAAAGCGAAATCAATAGACTCTATCAGAATTCAATGATATGGCATATTCATTTGAGAATATCCGAGCAGACTTCTGGAGCTTTATAAGCCTGCTTCAGGTTCATTGAGTGTTAAAAAAGCGGTGTCATCTTATGCAAAGTGAAACGAATTGATAATCAAAGTTAAAGATGACAAAACAAGTTTTTCGAGTACGCCTTTAATAGGGTTAGGATTCTGGTGGCAGTTAGCACAAGTAATGCAGTGGAGACCAATAAATTGAATTATACATTATTAGTTTATCAATCATTTATTCATTCATTCATTCAATCAAAAAATATATAACAACGACTCCATTGCTCTTTGTTCGTCTCAATGCCACCAAACATCCCAACTCTAGTCATTAAGGTGTCGTAACAATGGAGTTTTGGACTAATGTTTTGATCTTTCGCTAGTGCTAGCGGATCTTTACCCGATAGTAGTTAAATATTAAGTATATGCCGCTCAAGTCTGTAACTTAAGCGACACCATCAGCGACGTGGGAAATTTAGCTTTTGATGTTGGCACATATGAATAAGTGTTTATGATGAATAACGTTGTTACGACGACATATAGAGGCTCCGGGAACATTGTCTGAGAAAATTATCACATTATCTCGCGTTTACGGTTGAGTGCATAGTAATGACGCAAAAACGTTAAGAAAGCTATTTAATAGCTTATTTACTGCACATCCTTAGTTTATCCGGGCCCCGGTTATTCTTGCATTATTAGTTTTTCGTACATATCTACATCTTGTATGTTATCGCCGGTGAGTAGGTAAAGGGCAAGTCTGCATTTTAATTAGCACTATTAAATATGCTTAACATCCACGTAAAAACATTCTTTATATCGGTACAAACTCATACGAGATCAGTCGAATGTGCTCATTGCATGATGTCTGTTGACTGTTATAAAACGTTTCTTAGGTATCTATGTTAAAGTACAAGTATCTGGCCAAACTTTTTTGAGATAACTGATTGTTTTGGGCGAAGCACGAGGGTGGATTTAATAAAGAGCTTCTAAATAAAGTTCAGTAAGAACTGCAAGCGTCCATAGGCTACGGTATTCGTAGACCATCAAACACGCCGTACCGTCGTCGTTAATAGGTATTAGGTATTAAGAAAAAAATGGAGAAAAAATATCGTTATATCGTAGGTGATAATCATGATCGATACCAATCGATAACAATCGGTCGGCGCTACGCCTTATACGCCTGACGCCAATGCAACGGACGTCATGTCTGACGTGTAAGAGGAACATAGATAAACTAGTGGCCCTGCGACATGTACAACTAGCGAACCTGTTTTCATTTTAAAAATTGAATTTCGAAAAACTGAATCGATTCAGTCTGACTCTCACTTGGCCGGTTTTTCATTATGGTTACGAAAAGCTGATTATCAATACGCTTCTTTACCAGCAACATGTACCTACTTCCATGAACCGATGCCTGTTATCAACGTATTTTTATTGTAAACGATAAAATTAACACACTTTAAACTTATTAAACACATTTCATTCACGTTCAGAAAACGTGAAGCGTGTCCAGAGGTCAACGAACGTGCAATTCCGATAGCGAATTCGTGCGTTTTCGGCGCGTGATACAACTATGTTGAAAATGAAAAAAGGTCGTAAGAGGCGCAGAAACTTCACGTAAATATGATCTTTACGCCAAGAGCCGTGTACGCGACTGGAGGCGAGACACCTCCGAAATGGCGGGAAACATTACCTACGCACAGCGATTGGCGGGCGTAATCAGTAAATACGCTACGACATCACCTCAGTTCAGGAGTTAGGTATTGAAACCTAAACAAGACGCCGTGTTGTCGCAGCAATTAAAATATGTCAATGACTATGAAATTGTATAATAATCTGTCGATTCGTTACCAAGGATTTGCAGGTTAAACGCTTATTTTAGTTTACTTTGTTACAGGCTCGTTGAAATACTAAACATTTCATTCATTACAGATACTTTTGCATTGAATTTCGCATCATGAGTCTAGTTGATCCTTCTCCTGACAATATCAAGTCCTATATAACTTATACACACTCGCTTCCTAAAATCCATAGCTGTTGCTAACTGCCCTCTTTGGGCCGGGCGAGTTGCGCAGATGAAAACCAATATGAAAGTCGCGCTTGAAAGGAACGTCTCGTTTATACAAAGACCGAGGTTCAAGCTTGAAAAAAAAGCATTATAGGTAAGTATTATGTTCAGATGGTGGCGCTATCACGCCATTTACCTGTAAGGGTTAGATAAAAACAAGTCACTTGACAAATGCGTCAATTTTTCTCAGAACGCTCGTTGAAACACACAAACATTTGCATTGTCACCGTTACAAAGATATGTTTGTATGAAACACGTACAGGTCGTACAGGTGCCAGTGTAACGATCGAGACAGGGAGCGGCACTGCCGATAAAGCAATGACTCATGAACGCTATGATTACAGTTGCTAGATTGCACATGACGTTAGACTATGTTTGCAGAATATTTGATAAAATGTAAAGTTTAAGAAAACCTGATAATTCTCAAGTGACTTTGGTAAGAAAAAAAGGACGATAAAGGTCGCCTAAAGATCCACGGTAACTCTAAGTTTGGCGTAGTAACAAAGAAAAAACAAGAAAAAAAATCGGTACGCTGGGAAAAGTGGGGGAAGACGATATAGGTAAATCGTTATATAGATAAGTAAATACATCAATACATAGAAAACATTAAAAAGTCTGGAAAGTCAGGCACAAATATTCGTGCTCATCACCAAATAAATGCACTTAAAACCCGGGACGCCAGTATTGTAGGCAGGATCACTACCCACTAGGCCAAATTGAAATCAATCAAAATGTCACTATTTTTAGTGACCATCCCTTACAATAGCGTAAACGACACGTTACAGTATTTTGAGCATCCAAAACAAAGTACGTCGGTTATGCTGTTCGATATCGCACGATATAAAATGATAGCGATACGTATTCGCAGAAATATCCTTATAGGAATGTCGCTATCGGGAACTGTGCGGTGATAAAGTGCGGCACAGCAACAGGTCGCAGCCGATTGTTTGTTGCAGTTACACGGAGTGGATTATTGACCCCAATGGAAAGGGGACCGAATGGTTTGTTTTGGCGTCGAACAGATTTAAGGCCGGAGAGAGTACCGTCACACATCAATCGTTCGGTCGTAACTTCCCAGTCGTTGCGACATAAAATGATAATGTACTTAACGACTTCCAAACCCCGTAATGACTTTTTGAAATGACAAACGTATACGAAAAGTGCTAGAGGCGAATTTTTCTAAAGTGACAAAGGTATATTACCACGGCACTACATGGCATTTCTACACAGAAGAATACCTTCCCATCCCATCAGCGAAGACACCATGTTGGACTGAACAGTTGCGACTTACCTGTAAACAAAGAAACAACAATTAGTTCTGACCCAATATTTCGAATGCAAGTGAAATAAGTTTCTATCAAAAAATTCATTTTTGGCCTTTGAGTATTAAGCCACTGGAGATGTCATAGACAGGCGACCCCCTCCGGCAAAGTACATTGGTCAACTGTTCAACCACGTTATATAAAACTACTTAAAGTCGCTTCACCGTCATTTTGTATCGTTCCGTGTCGCATGACGTTTCTCTCGAAAAATGGTGACTTGTGCAATATTATCATGTAAAAGGTGTTCTGACAGCTCAAATTCGCAACAAGTTCACGTTTCCTATCATAGGTAAGTATTTTTACTAACTATTAAATGTGTATTGAAGTACAATCTCCATTTAAAGAAAATGCCGTTAGCGATACGTAAACGACAGAACGTAAACATGATTATAGTGGTAAGGGTTCGAATCGGTCTTTAGGGATGTGATAAAGTAAGAAAGGCGACTCAACATTTGAATTTATCATTCATTCATTCAATCACTGCAGTTTGTTTAATAGTCAGTTTTTTTATTAGATATTGAATTAAATAGTAGGTATAGGTGTATGTTACATTTAAATCTTGTAAGGTGAATCAGAAAAATTACTTTTCTCTGGACTTACGATGTTGAAATTTAGTCTTAAAAAGAAATGAATTATTGGCAAAAAAAAATCTAGGTAAAAGGAATACATTTAGTGCGGGACTATGAGTGTATGTGTTATTCATATACTATTATTTACAGTATTATACTTTATTTAATATAATTGTATGTCCTTTTAGATTTCCAAAAGATCCCTATATAAAGGAGAAATGGAGAACAATTTGTAATTACGAAAATTATTCTTGGAAACCTACACGTACAAGTGTTATCTGTTCGGAGCACTTTACTCCGGAAAGCTACAAAAATGATTACGTGTACAATAAACTTATTCATTTTAAAAATCAATAAAAATACTAATTAATAAAAGTCTTAAGCGGGTCTTAAAAAACCCTACCAGAGAATTTAAATTAATAAATATGTGGTAATTCTAATAAAATTAACAATTCATTTTATTGCTTTCCCTTTGCTCATTTATGTTTTGAAGTAACTTTATAAATGTGGTGAAAGCTGAGCCTTATTAAAATATAATTGCATATACATAGGTTCTTGCAAATACCAATCAATAAGTATCAGCCCGGAAAACCGCGGGCGAGAGTTCATTCCACAGTTTAACTGTGCGAGAGGGCTAAGGACACTAGGGCACATAATTACAGACAGACAGACATATATACAAACCAACATTTTTTTGGGTAGTATCTTCAATGGACAGAATTTTCACTTTTACAATTTAATAATAAATAGTATAAGATAATTCAGTTCATTCATCAAACTAATTTGACTCATTCTTCAGATGTCTTCGATGTGTCCCATCACTAACTTGTTCGCATGTATGCTGCATCAGTTACGTGAAAACTCTGTCTGTGTGCGTGTAATTTTTGATGTGTTGAATTTTTTTGTAGTGTGCGTTTATCGCAACAGCAAAACTTGTGTCTGTTGAGTTATTCCTCTTTTGGTGGTGTGCTATACGTGTTTTACCTCGCCCCCCGCCAAAAGTGGCGAAAAAATTTGTTCGTAGAGTTTACGTCATGGCATCTCCAGTGGCTTAATACTCAAAGTTTTTGGCACAAGTTTTTATTGCCGGCTGTACTTTTCTGTATATCGTCATCAACTACTCATTGAGACGATTCTAACGAGCCTAAACTCAACGGGGTTACGTCGCTTAAGTACTGAATTCCCATGGCCACCTCCTGTCTCCATCATCAGATCAGCTGGATGGTACCATAATATTGAATTGTCATCCAAACTATACTTAAATCCAAAATTCCAGCTCAATCGGATAACGGCAAGTGACTGAAAAAAGGATAGCAAATTTTGACGGACAACTCACTTATTACATACTTACTCGTACATATTTACATACATACGAACAAGTCAAGTTAATATAAAGCTTATAATAAAAGCGGATATTGCACTTTCAGTCTTATTGAAGATTTTTGCTGTTTCGTTTCGAAGTAGCTAATAAAAGCTGAATAAAATATTAACACTTATTTCCCGGTAGTTGAGGTTCATTTTAAATTTCCGCCTCGGATTAACTAACGGTCTGTTCACGTGAAATACGTTAGAGTAGGTAATAGCACTGCAATGAAAACTTCTTCGCCGGGGGTGATGAATGGTGACATGAAGGTCGCACGCAATGCTCTTATTACCAGCGAAGATGGCGCTGAGAGCAGATACGCATGTATAAATAGACCCCTTATTTTATGCAAAAAATAATTACTAAAGCCAAAATGAATTTCTAGAGCTATGTCTCCTCAATTTTCATTGTTATAGTTTTTCCATTCGTACGAGGGGCGATCAATAAGTTTTGAGAATCGGCATGATTACGTCTCATTATGATAATTTCTGATTGTTGGTCATACTGTATCACTATTCATTAATACAGTGAATAAATAAAAAAACTGGACAAGTGAGAGTTAAACTCGCGTGGTGAGGGTTCCGTAAAATATTGAGAATTTTCCCGTTACTTTGAATACTCAAACTTCTTATAGGCTTTCCTGCTTTAAGCCTAGTACTTTCGGAGTTAAATCGGGGGGGTGGTCAATTTTCGTCTTTTTTCCTGAATTATTTCAAATCTGTTTTTGCTAAAATTATAAAAAAAATGTATCTGAGATGCTTACAACAACCCCTTTCATTTTGATATGTCACACAATACAGTTTGCGAAACTTTTTTTTTTTAATCTTCCAGTTTACCCCCCAAAAGTGGCCCCCTTGTTCAGAATTCATGGGTCACCAATTTACATATGTGTACCAAATTTCAACTCAATTGGTCCAGTAGTTTCGGAGCAAATCGGCTGTGACAGACGGACAGACAGACACACGTGTGATCCTATGAGGGTTCCTTTTTTTCCTTTTGAGGTACGGAACCCTAAAAAGGTTAGTATTCACTTGTTTTTCTTTAATAGCTAAACAAAGATGATGGCATAGTATAGAACAAATTCTGAGGTCACTTAAATGGAAGAATATTTTGTTACATGTTAGGGGGGGGCCACTTTTGGCAAAATTCTGGTGTGGACACGGACACGGAGTGGACACGTGTTTTTGTTGTGAAATCAACAATGCTAATTAAAATCAATCATCGGCTATCGTGACGTGTTATTACTTTGTCGCCCACGTGTGAAGTTACTCTCTAATCCGGAACGTGATGAAAATACGAGTGCACGTGGAAATACGAGTGTGGAAAAGGACATTGCCACTCCACGTAGCAGGCCGGGGCTCTTCCTCATCTTCGTCATAATAGTATGATAACAAGCCAATTTACAAGCAACGGTAACTAGCTCAAGATATTGTCCTGATTG
Organism: Epinotia nisella; assembly: GCA_932294315.1. Classification (NCBI taxonomy): domain Eukaryota; kingdom Metazoa; phylum Arthropoda; class Insecta; order Lepidoptera; family Tortricidae; genus Epinotia; species Epinotia nisella. The sequence goes on from OW028687.1 coordinate 5,537,813, forward strand.
TTAATATCGCCACGCCGCCAGCGTGTAGCGGAGGAGGTAAAATGACTGGGAATACCGGGTGGTTAAGTGTCAGTTTGACCAAAGAAGAAAGGTGTCTATTCCAAAATTTGTTTACAGTTTCGAAGTTCAACTTCGGATTAAGCCCTTATTTCAGTTTGGTTACATCAGGCTCTATAGTAAGATACACACAATTCTTAATGATCGGTTCACTTGCACCCACCTTTCGAAAGTATCTGTTTGGCCCTATGGTTGACTGGTAGAGAATGCCTTGAGGCATTAAGTCCACCTTTTGTACTTATTTGATTTGTGCAACAAAGAAATAAATAAATTATATCAATAGTTCCTTACGTTTACGGTAAATACATTTGGATGAACTCGCTTTTGTTGAAAAGAAGGTCATAATAATAAATACGTTTCCGGGATAATTGAGGAACATTTTTTATTGCTCACCAAAAACAGGATTACACGAAAGAGAACAATAGTAGATTGTTAACCGAGGGTTGAAAGTGACCCATTTCACCCGAGATATTTCGTTTTCAATAGTTCGAGTGTGAAATGGGTAATTTCGCCAGAGTTAAACACTCTACTTTTCATTTCGACTGTGAGGAAAGTGAAATAATACACGTACATTTTATAAAACAGTTATTATAAGACTGCCGTGTCAAGCCTATCTCATGTATCTCAAAAAGCATAGTTTTGAGAAAACGCAGTTTGAAGTTTTTTTTTGTACAGTATTTAGCCATGTATGGAAAAACAGAGTTACATGAGTTACGTGACAGGATCGTATAAGGAATTGGTAAGCTAAATTAAAAAAAAAAACTGAGTATGTAGGTCGATAAAGGCAAGGAAAATAAACAGATTTAGACCTGTTACGCGTAACTCATGTATCTCAAGATACATGAGATAGGATTGACACGGCAGAAGACGAGTAATCTGTTAAAATACACATATTGCCAACTTTAGAAAAGTTTTAAAAACGTATCTAATGGTTTAAATTTTTTTGTAGCTTTACCTATAGGTAATTCTATAAATAAGTGTACAGAATTATACTTATTATTAATATGAAATTAATTAATTACTAATATACCTAAATTAATTAATTATACCTATATCGCACTGGCATCTTGCCACGGCCTACTAGATTGTAATCGAGTAGACCGCGACGACGCGACTAATCTAGAGGGCCATGCTGAACCGTGAAAAAAGAAAGTGTGGCATTATGGCGGGCAACCAAAACTTACAAAAATGATTTTGAATGTCAATTTTCTGTAATTAAACCCGTCGTTTAATGTATAGCTGAGTTTAGATATATGTAAAGCTTTTATTTTAATAAAATTACGTAACTCATTATCTTCGACTCCGTGGCTAGTAGTAACAATTAAAGAAACATAACTTTCCACCCTAGGGCAGAAAACGCTATTTTCCACCCGGCTATACCCATGAAATATCAAGTTTCAGAACAGGAGAGATGAAAATTAAATTAATTATTACGATAACAGGCGCAAAAGCGAACTTGAGTTACACCTGTAGGTACAAATTCTAAAAAGAGTTAAAGTTTTGTATGTTACGGGTTATATCTTGAAGTATTCTGCTTTGTCTGTGTGAGGTGTGCAATAAAGAGTATTTGTATTGTATTGTATTTGGGCATTTTCCATAAATTGTGTACCCAATTAGTGTGTTCTTAAACAAAAATGTACTCAGTGTCAGTTTTGTGACTACAACTAAGTATTCAGTTAATATGAAAATTAACTTTTACTTTTTAATTTAAAAATGATAACATAAACACGTTATTTAAATGTGAAACAAGTTCATTTTCACATAATTTTTATGCTTCATTTTCGTCACAAAACGGACACTTAAATTTTTGTTTAACAATTCATGCTAATTGGGTAGGTAATGTACACAAATTTTGAAATGCCCATTTATCCGATTTCATAAATTCTTTCACCAGTATGTACAGTACAGTGGACCTTCAGGATGGACACATAATTTATCTCGCCGCTGCTGCTGCGTTCTTTGTAAAGGTTTAATTCCGTGCATTGCGGCCGATCGCAGCCGCGCGTGTCAGTGCGACAATAGTATGGCGCCGCTTCCGAAGTCGGCGACAGACGCGTGCGGCTTTTTCATATAATGACTGCTGCGACCGACCGCGATGCACGGAATTACACCTTAATACCTACGCGAGCGAAGCAACATCGCGGGCATAAAAAAATACATAAACCTAGTAGAACCAAGAAATCTTATGGTACATGTGTAATTGAGAATGATATTCCTGCAATCTACGCTATATAAGGATATTGTAATCGTCCAGGGCTTTCGGGTAAGCGAAATGGTTTAATAATACATCAGTAGAGGTCGGTCCAAAGGTCATGTTTGGGCCAGACGCAGTTTTGCGACCCGTGAAAGGTCGTGCTTTCGGCACTTTTTATAATCTGTGTAATACACAAATACGCCTGAGGTTTAATACAACCAGTGTATTTATTCGACTTGAAAAGGTAATACGCAACCAAAAAATGTAAAAGAAGCAACTTCTGCTAATGACTTTTAATTTTGTTATAATTTGTTGATGCTTTCGATACTTTTATAAGTTTTGTACAAAGTAAATGAGTTTGTGGACTTTGTGGTTTAAATAAAACAGCGTTGTTGGCTAGTAATGTGCACAAAGATTTATCTCACTCATCAAAAGACTAAGCGCACAAACAAGTAGCTACAACTGCTACCAAAACGTATACTAGAACGGTTAACCCGTTGCAGTGCTCCGAGCTCGAATTTGCATATCTTTGCTATTGACCAGTCTAGACTTTGTAACTGGTGTCCGAACTGAGACAAGACCTACACCGTTACATTGTTGCTAAGAGTTGGTGACACGAAAATTTACAATTCAATGATTTTAAATGAAGTGCTCGTATTAGTATGGGAATTCCCAGCTAGTGGAACGGAGACACTTTGCCGGTGGTATTGGTCGAGACTAGGTTTTTAATTACTTAAGTTAATTCATGGGATAATCCAATGGTTTCATAAGTTAACATCGAAAAAAGTTGCCCAGGGCACCTGAAAACTGAACAGGGTTTTTCTTGGTGGCACACAAGTCAGTATGCCAATCAGATGTAAGCAGTTACTGTAGCCTATAGTCTATACTCAACATTTTTTCTACGAGGGCCGCAAAGACATTTTAGCTAAGGAGCCCCGGGCCACAAGTAGCGATGAAAATGACATGAAAAATACATGTATCTTTTAAACGCCCCTGTATTTTTCAATAAAATACAGTATCTTTCCTTGCGAATCTTTGGTTGAATCTTTCGCTAGTTTAAGTTTTTTACTTGTTTTTTACAATGTATTTTTCGCATTATTATATTATATTATGAAAAGTGACTCGAAATGTATTGGCTCTCATAAAAACAGGTGACTTTTCATTCCGCTCAGACTATATCTCGATATCAGTTAGCTAAAGATGTTGAAATTATAAATTAAGACGAAATACTTATTGAAATCGTTATTCTATGTTCTATGTGATGTGAACGTGAAGTCAATTTTGAGTCAATGGCAATGACAAGTGCGGGCTCTGGTTGTAATATTAAATACACGTTAATATTAATTACATATGTAAAATACACAGTATAAAACAGATATTATACGTGTATGATTGTATTTGTCAGACAAACGTCAGTTTTTTTTATAGGAATGATAAAAAGTTTCGAAAGAAACAACATGAATCTTTTGCCATTTTCATCGCTAGCCACAAGGTAAATTTACGGGGTTTTTATACTAGGATCGCATGGTGGATAGTGGGCCACTAGCAAAAGCTCAGGGCGCGCAGCGCGGCCCGCAGGTTGAGTATCATCACCACCATCATATCAGCCGAAACGTCCACTGCTGGACATAGGCCTCCCCCAAAGTGTGCCAAATTGACCGGTCCCGCGCCACCCGCATCCAGCGGGCAGATTGAGTATAGACGCTTGCAATTTCAGGAGACTCGCACATGCGCTTTGCAGGCCCTTTAAAAACTCGTACACTCCTTTCTCAAAGAACCCTGTACTGCAGTTATTCGGGAAAGCCAGGCCAGGCCACGCCAGGAAGCTTATGCTACCGGTGGAGCGTTCGCGGGAGGAAATTCCTCTGGACCGTTAAGTGTGCGTTTAGGTTCCAAGGTGTGAGGATGTATGCCCTGTCGAGGTGCAATATGGTAATGTCACGTCAAGTCAAACAGTTCTGGGCCCAACCCATTATAGTATAATATAGTATTTAAACGAACGGTAAATGATTAATTGATTATTGAAGGTACAATATTTTTAAATAATAAAGTATAGTTTCATTTTATTTCTTTTTCATATCCAATGACATCACCAAACCTGATTACCAAGTCCGATGATATTATAGACTGAAAACACCTATATTTTAGGGGTAACGTTTGGTCTGTTTGTTGATAATTCAACAAACAGTGATTAGCAATTCCGTACCCAATCCGGCGGTTAGTTAAACAAATAAAGGGAGGACACAACCGTTCATTTTTACCCAATATTGCGATAAACAACTTGGAGACCGACTGATAATTCCACGTTATGCTCGTTAACACTTGTAAATAACACGTACGTTTCAGCCCCCCTATTCTGTAACTTGATTTAAGCTCACCTCAACGCTCACCCACAAATGTATCTTGACACCGCGATGCGTAGTAACTAAGCGTAGGTAGAGGTCTAGTTTCGTTCGCCATGAAGCGTGGGGTAAGGCGCAAAAGCGCGTAGCGAATAACAGCCAGGAAATCGAGATACCTACATTATTGCTTTTACAGAAATTCCCAGGAACGATAATGTTATTTGTTTTCCGGTAGCCCGGTAATTGTTAATTATTTGTTATCGCGATGCGGTAAAATAGAAGCGGTGGGGGAAATCCCCATGATGGCTATTGGCGATTTAAAATTAACAGTCAATTTCATATTAGGTACTTAGGAACAGAAGACAACACGAATCCGTATTAGAATGACAGTGCATAAGGATCAGATCAGAGCTACTATTTGCTGATTTAGTTTAGTGTTGCCTTAAAATAAAATTTCAAACACGTTTACTTAACCAACCGATTTCATATCTCAGACAAATGAAAATCTTAATCACGTTACGACCGTGATATAAAATAAGTCGACTTGAAGAGCTCCAGGTGTGTAAAACCATGACGACGACGTGATGAGGTCACAATTAGCTCTATCCTAACGTCGAATGCATCTACGTCACACCGTTGCACGGTTTCCGGAATGAGTTGCAAAAAGCCTCCGTTACCGCGAATACGCGGTCAGACATGAGCTGGAAGAAGGATTATAGAATGGCCAACGTCACATCTCACAGGTCTAGGCTCTCAAAATATCTCGCACGACTCTTCGTAGAGACGTTAGAGCATGTCAGACATTTCTGGGAGCTTTGTTCTCGTGTGATCACCATACCGGAATTTAGGAAGAAATCATTTAATAGAACAGACTCCCAGTCTTTTAAGACCATAATTATGTTTACGGATGGGTTCTAGCTGTCTATGGACACCCAAAAGAGAAATTCTATTTAAATTGTCTAATTATTACAAAAAAAAACTCAACAACATCAAATCATTTGTATCATATAAATTAAAATGAATAATTAAGTAGGTAGCAATAAGTTAGTAAATGAAATAATATAACATTGTACGCGATTTGGTGACTGCACTGTAAGCTACTATGTAAAAAAAAATTGAATAAATAAATAAAACGTTTTATTTATAAATGTACTAAAAATGGCAAAGTGAAGCCTAACAGCGTCTGGTGTTTTTGTTTTCAAAAGGATATAACAGTCGCGCCGGTAGCCAATGACAACGCCCACGCATCCCATGCGCTTGTCGCGTCTGATCTATTTTTAAACCTCCTCGAACACCGATGTCTATTATCGGCGAAATCCCTTTGAACAAGAACGAAAACTGTAAACAGAACTTAGGGGACCTTGAAAGCTAGGGATAAATTAAATCTTGAAAACATTGTTTAACAATGGAAAGTTGGAAATACAGGGAATGCTAAATCCGGAGCGGACAAAAGGAAAAAGGTTAAGTATGGATCAAAGCGGTTTAAAATATTAACAATTAGATATAAACTTTGCGGAAGTTGAAGAATTAAAATATCGATTGCTACTTTTTTCTCTTTGCTGTGCCCAACAGGCCGCCTCTCGACGAGGGAAAAACGCGCGTGGATTTATAACAACTTAAGACTTTCGCTGATAGTACCGTCATTATGAATGAATGAATGAATGAATGAATGAATGAAATCGAATGAATGAATGAAATCGTTTATTCACAATGAACATATGGTAACATAAGATCTTAAATTACAAGCATTGTTTCCCATGATATATTCAGTCTAGGTAGACGTGTGAAAATAGTTGTCAGTGATTGGATCACTCGGTCATTATAATAATAATTAGATTTAGTAGATTAAATGTAATTTGACATCAATTATTCAAATTTTAAATTTAAAAGAATGAAAATATTTAAATCACAATAAAAAAAAAAACTATATATAGGATAATTATACAAATAAGTTCTTCAGATGTCAATTAACAATTAAAGCTTATGGAATAAGAATTCGTTTATGCGTTGTCAAGCCTACATGTGGCCCGCCTGTCGACGTACTGTCAGCGAACGAGTTCATAATGAGAGCCTCGACGTTCTTGGACATTTCATCAAAACATGGTAAGTTGAGAAAGCTATACGTGCTACGCGGGAATATGTTTGATTGTGAGACCGTGATCGCAAGGGCCACGGCGATACAACCAACCGCTAATCTACTGAGCTCCCATTCCTCCCAACGGCCAGCCAATCTGGGTCAGACTCGCGGCGCAGAAGGCGTGTACATAATCTCGATTACATATTAACTATGTGCCATGTAAATCTTAGCATTTTGGGAAAGTACCTAAACGAAACACTTGAAATCATAAACGGGAACGCGATTCATTGACTTGTATTTTAATTTCCGATACAGTCTTGGCTGCTGGAGTTAATCGTTACGAGAAAGAAGTTAAAAAGAAGCTATTCCAAGTTTAAAAGCAATCTCGTCTCAATGCTCGGGCATTTTCATCGATGCGGTCGAAGTTGAACAGGTAAAAAAAAAGGCCAAGTGCGTATCGGACCACGCACAACGAAGGGTTCCGTGCCTATTAAAAAAGATCGTATCGTCACAGAAATCTTACGGCACGTACGTCCTTTTCTATAGGGAAGGAAGTTTTTCAGCAATATCTCGAAAACCTTTGAACCGATCTTATTCCAAATAATTAGCATTTTTGTTTTATTTTTGTCATATTTGTTAAATACACCGATCAAAAATGAGTGGGGGATACAAGTTTTGTGACTTTGGGGCAATTATCTCCGACTCTATTCACTTAATCAAAAATATTGGTGAGAAATCTTATATTTATTTTAAAAGGCCTATCGATTGATTTTTTGACTTGCAGTTACATAGCACCCCTAAAAATATTATTTTAGTAATTTCATTACAGAACTATGTAGCGGCTAACAAAATAAACCTATCGTCAAAATTTTATTCAAATACCTACACCATTTTTGAGTAAAATGCCTGTGACATACGGACAGACGAAACTATAAGGGTTCCGCTTTTGCCATTTTTGGCTACGGAACCCTAATAAAAAGTGGCGAATAGAGAACAACCGCACTCCACTGAGCAGACCACCCGGCACGGACGATCTAAGACAGACGGACGGTGCAACCAGAGTCTGGTGCACCAGAGAGTGGTTACCAGACACTACACCTACACCGCGGAGCAACTATCTTGCGAGTTACGGCAGGTCTGGTACATACGAATTGAGAATATTTAATTAGCTTTGGGATAAGAAACAAATATGTTTCAATATAAAGCTTCAATGTAACGTCTAAAATTATTGATATGCAAAGTCAAAAGTGTTTATTTGTTAAACATAGGTTACGTTTTGACTTTTGGCGTACAAAAACGGGCTTACAATATTGATTCTATTAGTACTAAATTAAAAATAAAGAGAACAATTCAGTTATTACAATTTAAAATAATTAAAATACAACATGTCAAAGTACAATTTTTTAAATTAAAAGTAGTTTATGATTTAGAAAATTACAATTAAAATGTGTCACATGTCAAGAAAGCTGTAATTGAATAGAAACATTTGTCAATTCGTCTTTTATTTATCTTAAATGCATGTGTTGGCAATTTATTTATTTATTTATTTAAACTTTATTGCACAAAATACAAAAAATATATGTACAAATGGCGAGCTTAATGCCAGATGGCATTCTCTACCAGCTAACCATTGGGCTAAACAGAGACTTATAACAGGTGCAAAGAAAAAAGTATGATAATTTCTGTTACGAATATACTTGAATAACAACGGGCAGTTTGTTAAAAATGTTGCTTGCCGACCGTACCCTTTTACGCTTTGGCGCCGTGCTTGGCTTGCGCACTTATCGAATAGATTCTGGCTGCTATTTCAGGGGAAGACCTCAGAGATCGTCTAAACAGTGCTGGGTTTGTTTTGACAAAGGCAGCTGTTTCGAGTATATAGAGGCAGGGCAAAATCAAGATTCTCAATTCCTTGAAGTTTGGTTCACAACCGGCTTCAGAAATTTATACAACACTAGTGTCGTCCATTTTGGTATACACGGACGAAGATCGCAAAGTCGATGCCACAAAGTCCACAAAACTCGTGATATGCTGTCATTACAGCCTCAACACTTGCTTGCCTGGCGCATATTAAAAGCGCAACATGCCGTATAAACTGTAGAGAAACTATATCATTCGACATTCTCGCTTTTTGGTCAGGCAGGTAACTGTTTTGCCGTGCACTGATTAAGTCTCATAATGAACTTCGCTTGCGATGCCGTTTTAATTACTTCGAGCGAGCGCTAAGAACAGCAACAGCTTCTTCGCTCCAAAGGGGCAAAATAGGCAATGCTGTTAACATTAAATAAAGATTCGCGTTTTCGTTAAAATAGTGGTTCCGCGCGCTTTATCGAAACAGTGAAGAAAATACGTAGTATAAACTGGATAACAGATCATTATTGACCACTTAGGTCAGCGGCAAACATTCTCAACAGGCCAACGCCCCAAGGTGCGACCGTGTAATCGCGAACGAATGTCGCTTTAAAAATAAGGAACAGCAAGTCTCAAAATCACGTGGCAATGGGCGAGATAGTTGGACCGAGCATCCTATACGGTCCACGTCAATGCATTTCCCGGAATGTACCGGTCTCCTTTTGCAATATTTTTATTGTTATTGTGAGCCAATTTGGAGTAGGTTTTTCCTCGTAGCGCCGTATAAATCAAACATTTAGAGTGGGTGTCGTATGGAGTGGGATCTCGCGGGGTCTGCGACACAATGGCTCGGAGTCTTGAATAGTGATAGTGTTCTTTATAGGAGCGAGGATTTCGGCGGTAATCCTCACATTGTTGGCGGCAGGAGAGGCTGGTGATTTGTCGCCGACTCGGATGACGGTTATTGACTGCTACCTGCTCGACACGGCCGTGAGGTTATTACACTTGTTTTTGTGTTCAACTAGAGCTAGACCGACTTACAACTTATTCGTTTCATGAATATGACTATGTGTTTTCATTTGCGTATATGCCAAGATTTATGTTCTTTTGACGATTTTCCTCATGGCGCCACATCGAATAGTAAACGGTTGCTTGGTCTTATCGATTTATTAATACTGAGAAGTTTGTATTCAATATATCAACACAAGTACTCTTGTTATTCTAGGTAAATTCTGTAATTCGGAAAGGCAACGAATTGGTAAACTAGATCTTCAAATATATGTGAAATATTGTTTATCTTTCAGTGGACACTTGTCACAAGTGTAACACTGAAACAGCCGAGGGAATTAGTGTAGATTAACATACTTTTACAAGAAATAAATATTTGGGCCCGTGTACACACAAATGATTTGCAGATGGGACATAATTTTGACAACAATATTATTGTCATAATACACAATTCACCTTGGGTAAATTATGTCAACTTCAGTGATGCTATTCTAACTGTAATGTAATACGTCTAGGACACACACACACAATATATGTATTACATATATTATGATTATGATTATGTACATATTATTTGTATGACACTTTGCATATATCTGTGAGTCATATTATTCTTCGGACTCACATGCCCGTATACATAATTAACGCAAGAAATTTGCAAGTTTCCGAGATAAAAGATAACAAACAGTACAGGTAAAGTGATATTTAACTCCACCGGTTTTCTAATGGGTGATGAAAAGTTCCTACCCGCAAGGCTTTAAGGCATCTGTGTGAACAAAACTAGTACTCGTGGAAATTCCTAAATCCGTCTTCATGTAGGTACAGAAATTTCATGCACAAAAAAATCAATCATAATAAGAAGAATCCCCAGCACATATTAAATAAATGCATAATAATAACAAGACAGGTTAAAAAATTGCTTATTGACAAATGTTTTTATTCCATATCAGATTTCTTGACATGCGACAGTCTATAGTTATAAGATTTAATAATATACATTTAATTAAATTGGGATTGACATGTTAAAATTTAAATTGTTATAATAACTTACTGAGTTGACATATTCAATAATTTTATAAAATAAATTAATTTTAATTATTGTACAATGTAGACTTCTAAATATATATAATTTATTAATTGTACACTAATATTATGTTAGTATGCAGCATGTTTTTGTATGCCGAAAGGCAAAACATAGTGGAACGAGATTTTTTACTATACACCTCTATTTTATATACCTATGTTTACAAAATAAAAACTATTGACTATTGGCGCCTTGGAAAAATGCAGTAAAATACAGTTATTGTAGTAACTGGCTTGCGGTAAGGGATTTATTAATTTTTATTTATTTAGTTTTAACCTTCTACTTAACCACATTGCTTTTAAATGATTTTTGTTAACTTTTTGTTTATTTACCAGTAATCTGTTCAAGCTTCATTGAATTGTAATCTCTTTCATACTCCCTATTACACATTAAACGATGGCACAGGCGACGTTAAAATATGAACGGCGATGTATTTGATTTATAGGCACAAATAAACGTTACAATGTTAAATCTACGTTTTGATCTTACATTTTTTTATACCAGGTTTCAGGCAAACATTCTCTCTCTGTATTACAATTGCCAAACTACCTATAGTAATAAATAGTATGCTATAGGCATCACATGACAGTCAGGCCATACCAAATTGGACACGCGTGGCCGGACATCATAGGAATGAGCTTTGTCATCACATGCCGAAAGTCAAATTTACACAAGTCAAAACCCTCCTTAACGTATAGGGCTACCAACTGTTTCAGAAAATCATTGATTATGACAAAACCCGTCTGGAAAAATAATGATTGCTTCATGCGTTTTTTTCTTCGAAGGCATGAAACAATGACAACTTTTAGTTTTTTTTAGGAATTTTTAGTAGGAAATTTACAGAGTAAACTAGTTACGTTCGCATGGAACTAGCTGCCGCAGAAGACATGTCAGTATTAGGATTGAAACAGTGTTCATTTTGACGGGACTGCCGTGAAAATGTTATAATTATAATATATATAGTGATGTTAGAGGCGCCAACCCTAGTCACGGATGACGACATCGCACTCGTCATAAATGCATAGCTGCTAATGAGCAAAGTTTCTGGCTCGGTCGTGCTCGTGCAGTGATAGAGTAGGGTTGTCGCAAATGAAAATAAAAACTTAAGTGCAATCATACCAATTTGAAAACAAAGTATTCAAAATACTGCAATACTAATTTGAATGTTTTCGTAGGAGCAAAAGAATATTTTACGCGCGTTAAAATCAAAGTTATGAATAAATACAGAACATTTTTTCATTTGACGTCGTAATGCTAATCAGATAAGCAATATCAAATCGGCTTATCACCACATACTGTGAAAAGGAAATGTACGTGAAAAATGCTAATTGCGAAGTAAAAAAAAACAATAGGGCGGGAGGCATCAACCACACTTTACAGGCCGGGAAACCGTTAACACATTCAGTGCCCAAAATCGCTACGCGCTACGCTCGTAGCCGATCCCGTTTTATTCGTATGCTAGGAAAGAGACTACGGCGTAGGCATGCATACGTGTCGTCACGGGCCGCTAATGGGTTTATATGGCTCCGACAGCTGTCACCCGAAAACGGTAAATTTCCGAATACACAATTCACTTTTTAATTTAGTTATTTACGATTACTGAAGGTTTGAAACAACCTGCCCTAAAACAGTTTTAACCACAAAAGGAAAAATACAGTGGCAACCCTAGTGTTCAGTGCGTGCGCTTTTCGCGTTGTGCAACTTGCCACTCGGACGGTACGTCGACCGGAAATGTTTCCAACAATGCCTCCGAGGCAGCCGGCTTGCAAATACAGCCTCAATGCGACTTGTAATGCCAAGTTATCAATCACCGATAGATAGGTGCGATAGATAGGGTAATCGTTTACCAAAACTAGAAACCCTTAATAAGGTTACCTCATGTCTTTAAAATATTAGGTAAATTAAACCTATCAAAAAAATACAGCTGGTGTGACACGTGTATTTCCAAGCCCATTACTATTTGTTGATTTTGCGGACGCTAGTAAATTCAATTTATTCGGTTGCATGCTATTCAACTGTAAATTACCGAAAACTATCCAATTTAGCGTAAACATTCAAGTAGAAATTCATTAGAATAGAGTTTGGGTCACTTCAAGTCCCAGTTAAAACATCCAATTACCATTCAGCGCATCAATGCATTCACTAAATCACCCGTCAAATCAGAGTCAGCCACCTAGATTCGTCACAACTAAACCTGTTCAAGGGTCAAGAGTTATACTGGTTTCCCAAAAGCGCTAAATCATGTAAATCGAAAATCTCGACTCACCTCTCCGTATCTAGTATAACTTGACCCCGATATTCGTAATGACTGTAATCGGAGTTCAGACTTATATTGTTAATTGTTACATGTGACGGTAGCCTTGTGAATACCAGGCCAGAACGGTACGGTACGGCGACACGTATTCAGCATACTAACAAGCAACGGTCCCGTCCGCGCCGGCGCGTCACCGAGTTGCGCAACCGGCGCGCGCGCACCGCCATTCATCCGGCCGCGGCGCCTGGCAACTCCCTGCACTTCCGCGTATGACGACAACTAGGCTATCCACTTATCCTAGGCTTCTTGCTTTTGGAATAAGGACTCAAACCAAAGAGGAAGAGGGCTCATTGTCATACTCAAAGATTGAGCGAGTTACGACGTTGTGAAGGGGAGTTGTTATGTAATGAAGGCCCGCGGATAAATGTTTCGCGGAACTAAATTATCAGCAAGCACGAAAGCGGTCGGATGTAGGAATTACCTCGCTTACGTAGTATGGGACATTGAAAGAAAACGGAGAAATTAGACTTTCGAGTTAACGCGTTCTTTACCTATACTTAATATTTTCCATGTGAAAACAACAACTAATCGTTCGACTGATCCATTAACAAAACGCATGTGTGACATTAAGCTCAGGTAGTCTAAACTACATCCGCCAGTCGATTAGTGATAAGGTTTCTATGAAACTTCTGTAAGCGATAACGGCCGGATGTTTTTGCAGCATGGCGATGTCATTGTTCACTCTGACCGGGCATTTACAAGTACATGTACATGCTGATTAACTTCATTCAACTTTTACTTTATTTTTGCTGCGTCCATTCATGAATTTTAATTTCCCACTTACGAGAGAGAATGTTTCAAAGATGATATTGATAGTAGTAGACGGCGAAAATTATTATCAATTTTAATGAGGAAGTTGGGGAAAAGAACGACTCATTGTCTATTCGCCAAACGGATCGGGCGTTAAACAATACGCCCTTTAGGTGCAAATGTCAAACGTTAATTGAGTTGAGCCAGTACCGGTCCATAATGGTATTAATGATACCGGATGTCTGTCTAGTTAGGTACACTTAGTTGATTGTTCATTCAGCTCGGAATGGAATTTTCGAAATAACCTTGTTAAATCGCCAAGAATTACGTCTAACCGACGTCATTTCGATGCACACCGCATCGCGATATAAAAGTCGTGCTTGTGGCCCATTTAGGCCACATTTGTTTGCAAATTATTTACTGTATCAAATCAGTATTTGATGATATGCAGTGGCATGTTCGGACGTATAAATAGGTTACTTTACGACATGTGTACACAGACGGTATCGGGCACTACATTGACCGCTAATTGATGCGAAGGTGCTCTCCAGATATCAACGGATGTTGGTGTATGTAATCGAAAGGCTGTTGACCTGAAATGATATGAGTGCTTCTGATTTTACCTACATATCATGTGACAGCTAAAAACCTGACTACAAATACAAATGTAAGAAAAAAATGTGAGATAAAAAAATGAATATTCGAGAAATTTAGGCATAAAACAATGTATATCGAACAGAGATTCGCGTGGCTCCTGGCTCGAACTCACATGGCATACAATAAATGCTGCTATCAACTTATCAGTCGACGTCGGAACGAAAACGAGAGTGGGCGGTTATCGAACGCGTGCGTCTCTGCGTCACACTGGCCCTGGCATTGAAGTCACAAAAGCCAATTATATAACTAGATCAGGGATTACTTTCTTCAAGAATTAAATTTATTTTACTGTGCCTATACCTCTCTTTAGTAAACACTAGAATAAAGCGTAGACTGAATGAGAAGTTACAGGAAGTGCCATTTTATATGCACAACTGATATACCTGCCAGTGTAAATTTCAAACAAACGAAATCCTCACCGAGGAGAAGTATGGAAGTGCAGGATTTGCATATTACAGAACTAGAAATACCAGGACGCGAGCAAATGCGGAATTGCTCGCAGCTCGTCTCAAGTTAGCAGGAATGTAAACGTAAAGTTTACAGTAGGTACGTATAGGTAACTATTTATTTATTCAATATCGATATTGGAAATTACTTTTGGCTCAGATGTTATTGGCTTGCATTGCAGATGAGGAGTTAATTGTAGTTTCGAGTTCCTGGCTGTTTTTGGTACGTTCAGTTATTATTAAGTTTCGTCGAAACGATAAGGTATAGTTTTATTTATGTGGCTGGAAGGGAAAACCCGGCGTATCACAGCATGGTGCTAACTAAATTGGTGGGCAAGCCTGTAAACTGGGGAATTTAGGTAACAACGGACAATGGCAGGCCAAAACAATTTTCCGCTGAATAATCATTTACCAACAATAAGTACGCAAAAAAACTGGGGTATGGCCATCGCCTATTGCGAATTCAATGAAGAAATGATTGCTCGCATTGTAATAAGTCCAATGTATTAAGAGATTTTTTTCTTTAATTGAATGTTTATAATTATAAACCTATGCAAAAGCATCATATAAACAAACAAATCATCATTTAAATTGAAGGTCAATACTCAATTAATTATTATTGTAATTGTTTATTATTGTATTAAATAAATAAATAAAAATAAAATTACGCATATTTTTTAGGCAAAAATAAATACCTACTGCCAAAAAACCTTTGTAAATCAAGAGTCTCTATGGCAAACCTTTCGTCTCCGTCATCAGACCAGTTCCATGGTACCATAATATTGCAATATTATCAGGCTTACAAATTTTTAACTAGGCAAGTGTAAGTATATATGTAGATTGTAGGGACTAAGTACTTAGATACAAACAAATAATATTTATCATTCTCTAGGGACCTTAGTGCAAAGTGCACAAACGACACTTATGTTAAATAAATGCATGTAATAAAGTAAAACAAATAAAATAGCAACCGACGTCAATTGATAAGTGCGGAATTCCCAATTTAGAGATTGAAACCAGTGCAGTGTTGTGATATACTGCGCTGTCCAATGTAATCGCAGCTGCATGAGATCAGAGTGACTCACCATTGGCCGTTGCCACATAGCTGACTCATTGAGCGGGCCCCGGCGAATGAGAACGCGAAATCCATTGTTTCTCAATTTGTCCTTAAATCTCAGATGCCGGTGCATCTAACTACCGAGTAGTTCAGAACCGGTTATGATTTCGGTTATGGTGGAAAATAACCGGTTACGGTTATTTAATGTAAAAAAAAACCGACCATGTGCGAGTCGGACATAAGCCTCCCCCAAAGAGTGCTAAAGTGACCGGTCCTGCGCCACCTGCATACCGAGGACTCCCGCGACCTTACATCAGTCAACCTTGTCGGGGGTCTACCGACGCTTCGTCTTCCGGTACATGGTCGCCACTCGAGACTCGAGAACCCTTCCGCCTCAACCGCCATCGGTTCTACGTGCAATGTGCCCCGCCCACTGCCACTTAAATTTAGCGGTTCAGAGGGCTATATCAGTTACCTTAGTTCTGCTGCGGATAGCCTCATTTATGATGCAACACGCAGAGAAACTCCCAACATAGCCCTCTCCATTGCCCTTTAGGTGACTTTGAGTCTTCTTATGTAGCCCATCCCATAGTAAAGGTGGACTTCCGACCAGCGCGGCTCCGTCGTCACTAACGCAGCGACAGTGACGCGGCCATAGAGCGATAGTACTATACAGTACGGAAAGGTATGAGGGAACGTTCGAGCGCAGCGTCGCTGTCGCTGCGACGTATTTACGGATGAGCAGGACGTCGCAACGCAACATGCAATTTTGTACGATTTGAGTGAAACGGGCTACAAAAACTTTTAAAAATTGGGTCTGTTGGGCTTCGCTCCATACTATCGTACCTAATAACGAAGCCAAAGATCATCATCCTCTTCTTCTTCTAATAATATTTTTTTAATTCATCGGAACTGTTTGCCGCACAACCATCAGAAATGGACTAATAACTATGAGTCGCGCTGCTCGGAAGCCAATCTGCGTCTTAGCCGCTGCGACAGTGACGCAGCGGCTAAGACGCTGCGGAAGTTGCGATAGAGCCGCGCTGGTCGAAGTCCACCTTAAGCGACCACGTTTCAGTGCCATATTATGTCATCACTGGCAAGTTGGCAACACACACTGGTCAAAGACTTCTTGTCTTGAGACACTGCGGAATACTGGACGAAAAGATGTGCCGTAGCTTCCCGAACGCTGCCCAGCCGAGTCGGATTCGACGATTGACCTCTTTCTCAAAGTTGGACCTACCTAACTAGACAGTCAGTCCTAAAGGGTCCGATTGTAATGGGAGGTGGTACTACATGGGCATTTAACATGATCTTCGTCTTATCCATGTTCATCCTTAGACCAACTCGCTAGAAGCTTCATCGAGCATCGTACTTAAGTCCTCCATGTTCTCAGCCAAGACTACTATATCGTCAGCAAACCGAAGGTATACTGGCCGTTGATGCCTAGCCTTCTCCAGTCCAGAGTCTTGAAAACATCCTCCAGTGCAGCGGTGAACAGTTTTGGATAAATAAAATCTCCTTGCCTGACTCCCCGCTGCAGCGGAATAGGTTTAGAGTTCCTGGAGTCGGACTGACATAGTGGCATTCTCGTACAAACACTTCAGTACTTCAATATAGTCTAGTTGGCACCGCTGGAGAGACTGTAGTACAGCCCAGGTTTCAATCGAATCGAAGGCTTACTCGTAGTCCACGAATTCTAAGCAGAGGGGCAGGTTATACTCCTCAGTCTTCTGTATAATCTGACGGAGAGTATGCATGTAGTCTACGGTACTCTCTCCTCTTCGGAAATTGGCTTGTTCGGGAGGTTGAAAGTCATCTAGCCAAAATCTTGGTTAAGCACCAAAAAAATAACTACTAGACCATTCTGACCAAATGTGGCAACCCAAATACACGCTCTCATTTAAAAATACAATGAAAAGCAGCGAAGTTGGAGTTTCACTGTATAGGCACCTCTAGAGTCAAATCACAACTAACAAGGCATAAGCGAACTTTTTTCATCTTTGTAAGCAATTATCCAATAATTCACCACTAAAAGAGACAATGTCACAGAAATAATGTCAAGAAACTTAATTTATTTTAATAATTTAGGTAAAAAAAAAGTATAATCGAAAATAACCGTAACCGGTTTTTCAGATCCAAAACCGGTTATGAAATTTAGCCAAAATAATAGGTTATAACCAAAACCGAAGAAACCGGTTATAATCGATTATTTGTATTCCCTACTACCGAGATTAAACACGTGAGAATTTACAGACTCGAAACACACAATAGTGGCGAAACGGAAAGTCGACACACAAACAGCTGTTGCTCTTCAAGAAAACATGTTATGCCGGCGAACGTTGTGAAACGTCATAACTTTCTTCAGGCTTTTAATTTAGAAGTAAAAGTAATAAAACAGTGATTCGAGAGCAGCCTAACATGATAGACCGATTTGGTTCAAACTTATTAATTTATAAGTATAATTGGCCCGGCTTTATCTGCAGAAACGAAGAGGATAATATTCCACATTACATTAATAATACGACTGGAGTTCGATGTTGTATCTACATCTGGGAAAAACCAGCATGAGGCATATATTTTACTACGAGTATATACTTTGACCAATGCTGAGTCAAACTATATTGGTCAACACAGAATATTTGTGTAATAATTTACTCTTAAATTAAAGAGACGGTGAAAAAACGGTCCCATGAGTTTGTTCAGTGACAGTTAGAGGTGTGCATAAAACCTCGGGTGTTATCAAGTGAATCATACTATAGATTATCCAACTACAGTTCGTCCACGAAGTAGCGTGCCAGTTCTAGCTGCGCTATAGTCAAGAGTTCAAGACACTAACTAATATGTACTGAGTAGGAATGAAGCGTTTTCTTGAGGATTGAATGATCTATAACGTAGAACATAATAACTATAGCAAAAAGCCCTTCCAACTAACGCTAAAGTGAAGTTTACGTCTTCCGCGTACCTCGAGTCGACAAACCCTTGCAAGCATCAGCTGTTGGACAAATACCAAAGTTCGGTCGAGTGTGCAATGAGTCAGCCATCAGCTGATTCATTCGACGGCCTTGCATGCACCGCCTGCGATTGAATAACCATCGTCCTTAGCCGTAATTGCAGATTCCTAGGAAGGATTACTTTCGTAGAAAAACTAAGAAGCGATCAATTGTGAAGAAATTACACGCGTCTGACGTGGCGGCTGTGATTGATTTCCGCAAACTGACTTGAGAATAACTTACTTGAGGCCATTTAAAATTTGTGTTTTTTTAAGACCTTTGGCACTCATGATATATTTGATTCCGTTTTCTACTCGCTGCAGCGATAACTGTCGCCGATCAAGTATCAGAAACAAGGTGACCTAAAGGTGACCCCGGCCCAAACACCTACGAAGTTCGACGAACTCGCGTTATTTTTGTAAATATTTCCACTTATTTCTCACACTCGACAATGCATGACGAATAAAAGTTTACATACGCAAATGTGCAAATAAGCCGGCTCGATATATTATCTGTTTACCGCCGACGTCAACCTTGGGAAAGGTGAGACGCTGAAATTATTATTATAAAAGCAGTCTAGACAATACGAGCACCCGATACGGAAACAGTTTAACGCGGCCTATGTGCGCGAACAAAAACCTTCAAAACACACCAGTTATGTAGCCAACACGGTAAAAGGTTTGGGTTAAAAAGAAATATGAATAAACTAAAAGGATGAAGCGTATTTACCCCCACCGCGACTGGCAATAGAGGCGCCCGCCAACTAATTGCGAAAAACGAGATTAACGCTCACTGTAGAAGCACTAAACGAGGATGGCTCTGTTTACCACCCTAGTTTCATTCCTTTTACAACTCCACTAATAGACTTATTTTATTACGAGAAACGCCGAGATATTAGCAACTAAGTAATCTTCATAAAATTAACACTATTAGGACTGTCTACAGTGGCCTGTCTAGTCGCAGATATTATTATTTGCTTAATGGATTAATAAGATTTTATAGACCGTACGTCCGTTTACTTGCTTCTCGAGACGTGGGTCCGAGAGGCGAATTTCGCGATATGTTCGTTCGCTATTGATTTTTTTGCAACAAATATGCGACGGTTGGTCGGTTCACGGCCGACCAACAAAAAATAAACACTGCATTCCCACGATAGAGATTTATGCATGCGGCAATCTTAAGACTAGCAAAAACATGTTGTTAATAAAATATTGACGATGCAGAAGGGATTTATAAAATAATAATTAACGTTCCGTTGATCATTGAGCTTGTAAAAACGGCCACGACAACTGAAAACAAAAGTCCCAGGAGCTGCTTAAATCCAGGACATAAAGTCTGTGAAACGAAGAATTGTGAAGTAAAACAGTTTGTGCGGGATGAAAAGCGAAGCGGCAACTATAGTCGACGTGGCTCGGGCCGGGCGCTCGGCGCTGGTGGTTAATTGCCGGTAACCATACAAACGAGATTACCACCCGCACGGCCGCTGGTCAGCTCTATGCAGCCCAATCGCTCCCGACGCAATCCAATTACTAAGCCATTGTTGTTTTAAAAAACTCCGCCATTTCACCCTCCATAGGTACTTCGTTTGTGCGGTTTTGCGTTAACTTGAGTAATTCGGCTTCAGATCTCTTGGTGGTTGAAAATTTAGTATCGCATTAGAATATTATAGCAGAGATTTCGGTTTGTTAATCCCTCTTCAAATTGTATTAACATTACATATAATCCATTAAGTAGAAACAGCTCGTTATTTTGATGACATTTAAACGGTGCCTTATCGAAATAACAAATAAGAAAATTAAAAGTAAAGTAAAGGGTTTACTCAATAATGATTTTTTTAAAACAACAATTGAGAAAATTTGTCCCCACTCAACGGTACAACAATCCAAGAAACTTAGAAATTAATTTGGGCTACGACAAATTATTTCTCCCAAATTGAATGAAGAAATTATTTTAGGGGTGAAATAAAAGCTGCCGGGTCGTTTTGAAATGTTAATTTCTGGAAGTAGAACGTTATAATCATTCCTTTTATTCAGAACTTGGTGGAAGGACATCCGATTTATTGCTTGTATATTGCATACGCCGTACCATAGAATGGGATTCTGAAAGAAGGCATTACTTTAAACTTTTTATAGGAATAGAAAATACACGAGGCTAGTTTTTGAAGCAAGGATAGCAAGCTAGTGCTAGTAAGCTAGCAAGCTAGTGCGTCTATCGTCGTGTATACAACACTAGCTTTATTTCCAGGCTAGTAAGCTAGTTACTGAAGCCAGGTTAGTTTAATAGCTTGCAGTTCTATTTTTTGAGCTAGTAACACCACTGACTTCGCTTTGCTGGCTTGTGTATTAGCTTCGTGTGGCCGGCGAAGCTAGTGTCCGTCCGGCTAGTGCGCACTGCAATGGTACTAGCTGGCATAAAATTATCTGGCATCATATAAACAGAACTAGCATGTTCCAAGCGAGGACAGCAAGTCAGGACAGTTTAGTACAGTATCTAGCTTGCTATCCTAGCTTGAAAAACTAGCACCGTGTATATCAAGTTTACGAGCAGTATTCTAAGTTGGCACTCCCTCAGCTGACAGTTCACCTCTTTTAATCGTTATTATGTCTTAATATACATCTTGAAAAAGAATTCTCACTATATTAAGGTCAGAGTGCATGAAGTAAAACACACGGACGAATCGAATGTTATCAATTATGAATAAATATTCGCCTCGCCTAGTAACCGGTGTTTTACACGGCTCGTAATATGAAATCGTTTTATTGGCCTACGCCAATGTAATACGGCCGTTTTATTGTATGCCGCTAATCCCCATACAATTGTACGCTACGATAAAAGTTATCCCATAAAAACATTATATGTAAAAAATTGGCCAAGTCTCGAAACTCTTCCACAGTAAAAAGTTGTGAGATTTTCGAAGAGCCAAGTCAGGTATTCTTATGGGGATCACACAACTTTACTGCATTTATTAATTTTTGCATACCTAAAACTGTGGTATTGTAAAGAAAAGGATGGTACGGCCGTGCATCTTTGTTCTGCTAGACTTGGCAGGGCACTGCCGTATCCCAGATTATTAACATTTTCAACGGTTTATATCACAAACTCATTTAATTTAAGTACGTAGTAATAGTATATAAAAAATCGAACTAGTCTGGAATTAAATACAGTCAACATTAGAGTGTTCAAGTAATTAGGTCTTCTTAAGTAACACTAAAGATAAAGGCAATATAGGTACAAAATATGTAAACAAAGCTGGCTGTAAATCAGTTACTTAATTGTTGCCTTGAAACACATACTTAGTTATCAAACGGGTTATGGGCATGACACACATTTGAAACACCATTAACTGATAGCACAGCTTGATATCCATTGCAGCATTTTGAAACCTTGTCACTGTATTCAATTTAAAATGAACAATACCGAAGCTAAACCGCTTATTTCCAGACAAACTATAAAAGTTTCAATACCCCATTCATTAGGGTTAACTTTAAGTATGACAAGGTTGTAGCAGAAGACCACCTGAGAAACGACGTAATCGAAAACGTGAATGTTTCCGAGTAAATCCACCTCGAGAACCAGCGGCCACAGAGCCATGGGGGTTTGTGGCGTCGTTCAGCCGAGGAAGATTAACGGGGGGTTCAGCTAGTTTGGTCGCGCACGAAGGCCGCTCGATGTCAAGTAAATTTTAACACGCAATTAGTATAGCGGCGGACACCTTGGCACCGATAGGCTGCCTCGTGCAGGGACGACCTCTGGTTTCCGCTAAATTTTCAATGCACAGCCCCATAGCAACGGGCGGTTAAATTCGGTAACGATATTCGAGGGAGGCCGCGAATAGTTTTATTGTTGGGTGCTTAACTCGGTTTTTCGGTATTAGGGGCTTTGGCAACAAATGTCGATCATTGTTTTTGTGCACGCAATCTGTCGGTTACGAACCGTATAACAATATAATGGAACCTTTTCGTTGCTGTTCTAATTCTTTTCAATCAAAAAATTGTTTTAACTGCCATAACCATTCATATTCGGTGTTTACAATTTAAATATGTGCAGATTGCGTGACGTCGGGACTGTAAAGTACCGATTAAACATTTTAAACGGGAAATTTTGTACATGCCTTAAATAGGGCTTCATTACCAAAATGAAACCAATATGAAAATAGTATACTATAATGAGACATTCCTTCCCCTTTTCAGTTATTTCCGTAGATTGCTTGACAACATTATTCTTTCGGTATTCAATTCGGTTCCGAACGAAGTATAATTTACTGAAGCATACAATTTTCTGCTAGAAATGTGGTGCCCTTGGAAGCTAAATAAAATGGAAGTCGATATCGAAATCCTTTAGTAGTTTCTAAGATCGCCTCTCCCAAACAAACTTTCCTTATAAAATTAGTGTAGTTCGGGTAGGAGCACCGGTGCTTGAGCAAATTTTCCTCATTCCGTATGTACAAACGCAATACCCGTACGCACACGACGCCCGTAAAAGGATTCGCAACGCTCGCGCCGTTTCGCATAATATAGGTAACGTAACTGTTCTCTTGCACGATATTTTTGGGTTGGACCTATAGAACTGCATATGTTTTAGCTAGTGACAAAATGCAAATTAATAAATTATAGATGAATCAATCCACGACTATAACCTCAATATCCTCACTGCGTACTAATTTGATTTGTTATTTCAAAACGAGGGGCAGGCTCTTAACACTGGTTGATGGCAGCATTATGAAGGAAGGGGAAGTCTTTCAAAAATAACATCATCTCTCGCAACTTAAAAATATGTTGTAAAACGTCCTAAATTCGTCTATCGATTTAGAGACGAATTAAAGCTACAAAGCTTTCTAATCTAACATACCATAATTAGTGCCCATAACAGTTGTCTGTTCAAATAAGACGATGACTCATAAGCAGTTCGCAACAAATTAGCGGAGGAAAGTCTCAATGGTGCCGAGACCTTTTGTCTCTTTTTACCATGCCAATGTTAATTGAGTGTATAGATCTAGATCATGGAGGCTCAAGAGGCGGAGCAGGCCGTCCAGTCGGCGCCGCTGAACGATATAATCCGGGTGGCAACAGCATATGACGTCGCGGTCTCACCTTGACTCAGTTTAGTTGGCCCGCTTGCATTACTGTTCTACACTCGTGATTAGGCTAGAGCTTGTGTTAGCTGCTGACATGTGACAAAGGGTGTTGAGTTGTTTAGAATCCTTAGTTGCAAAGATTATATTTTTATGTTTAGCATCTGTTCAGACTCGGTAGTCCCCCGATGTTTGGTTTACACATTTTCACAATATGTAGCCTAGACTAGACAGCTCGGTTGCGAGGCAGTTTTTGCAACCGTCATCACAACACTGGAGATTTCCAGATGCGTGTGTCATGAATCAATCTCTAGCGTAGCATCGCGTTGCGTCGGTTTTCACATGAAATGAAGCGTTGCCATGAATGGGCGATATCGTTAATTGGCGGATAACTCGAACAGCTGGTGTGCCGCGACTCGTATCGTATAAACACGATGAAATTCAATCGTACAAGAATGTGAGCGAGATGTTCTTGTGTATCTTTGTGACGGGAAAATCTGAGTGCACGGAGCTAGCGATTGTATGATTGTCAGAATCGTTAAAACAACTGTTGAAATACGTTTAAAAAAAGGAAATTCAATAATAAAAGTAAATGGATACAGTTACAAATTCATAATAAAAATAAAACACCCGATCATCGTCAAAAATGAGGATCGGGAAGGCATCAATCGAACTACATAACCTAACTATAATACACCTTATAGATACCATTAACATGGTATTTTTTGCTTATCCCAGAGGCTATCAAAAAAACTATTCTACGAATCTTAGGTTTTATTTCCATAAATCCTGCTCGAAGGTTTCGGCTAGAGCTAGCTTGTTTAATTGGTGGTTAGATTCTGTTATCCTTGGCCCGGCAGCGGCATCGGCCGTTACGAAATTCGCCCACAAGCCGTACTCGAAAGTCATTGTCCCTTGCATTCATGCAATTACAGAAGTTGCTTCATGCTATCTCATTTGAATGCACTATCGAAATGGTTTATGATAACGGGTTATTATTCAGAATACCGTGCATAGTCGATGCGAGTTAAAGACAACATGGATATATTTGTAAGTGATTGATTTATATTGTTGCACTCGCTTTATAAGTAGAAAAAAAATAAATAAAAAAACCGACTTCAAACAATAAATGCACTAAAAAGCAAAAAATAATTGAGTATTTGTTATTACAACTTACTTACAATCAATTTTTTTTTCCACTCAATGTAAGTATGATCTGCATTTATTATATGCAGAAGGTAGGTACCCACTATAATGTACAATTAAATATTGCTATTTTTGGAGTCATGCGAATTTTATATATTTGGGGAGTTCCTTCAATTCTTCATGATTCCAATCATCCAACTGAAGTTTTGATAATAATGGGACCAAACCTGGACGCCAAACAAAAAAAATGTACGAATCGACTCATTAATGACGGAGTTCTGAGGTAGCAAAAATGCAAAATGAATATAACCGATTTGAGAACCTCCTCCTTTTTTTAAGTCGGTTAAAAACAAATTCCATCGGCTGTTCAAAGACGGTCGGCAATCGCTCGATTATTTTAACAGTCTCGTATTATTATACACTTTGTATTTATAAAGACAACTTTCATCCGCCAACATAAAGTTCACTTTTCAAAACCGCGGCATCATAATCAGTAGATACCTATGTCTGATTTCTCTGGGCTGTCAAGGCGCGTAAAATGTGCTACGTGTTACCGAGACTGAGATTTATTGGAAGGAACTCGGCAGTAATTTACAATGACGACTTCAACAAATTAAAGCTTTCTCAAGTAGAGACCGTCAAAACAACGGAAGTTATTCCGTTTCCGAGCTTGCCTTCGGGGAACCGTGGCGATTGACGAATTTTCTCACGACTCTTAGCTTAAGATGGTCACAAGCGTATCCACCGAACAGAGACGCATAAAATTCGTATACGGTGATCCGTCCCGCTCGAATGCATACCGTTCTTTTCTAACGAATATAAGATGTCGCCATTCACGCAAAGCAATGCACACAAACATTGTCTGATAAAAAATACCAATAAACAAGTGGAGTTAAAAGATTTTTCAAAAAACCCAACAGCTTCTTTCATATATTTTAGCATATGTCACTCCCACGATTAAGAGGAATTCAACGACACCTCATATATTGAAATCCGTCAAACAGTTTAGGCTGCAGGGCGTGCCAAAGAATAAGACATACACACATAGATACATACATATGCTCGAAAAACTTAACCCTCCTTTCCTTCGGCAGTCGGGCAAAAAGCAAATTCCTATTTGTAACAAATAAAAACCAAGTTTTAACAGACTTTAATTCAGTACAAACGCCAACAGAGTTAACTGACCGTCCTGTATTTAAGTATATTGAACCTTATTACGAGTATAATGCGCATAAAGTGTACGGATGGTCAGCTAACTGTGTTGGCGATAGTACTTCGCCTTATTTGAAGCGTTCACTCGATTTCTCCAGGATCCCATCATCAGATCCTGACCAGGTGACCATGGGACCACCTGGGAAGGATACCCTTTCAAACATAAAAAAAAATTTCAAAATCGGCGCAGGCGTCTTAGAGTAATCGGGGAACATACAAAAAAAAAGACTTCGACGAATTAATTAATCCTTTTTTCAAGTCTGTTAAAAAGTAGGTAAGGCAAATCCAAAAGAAGTCAGCAAAGCGGTCAAATTATTCACAAATCGACTTATTATGTGACGGACGCCGACAGATTTGCGGTCCGCTCTAGCAAATCAATTGTCAGTCAGAGGAATGTCAAAATGACGCAATTGGGTCATCTGAAACCAGAACATGGCCGGAGAAACCGCAATATGGTGTTGGCAAACAGCTACCTAGGTAAGGAATACACCGCCACTTGGATAGTGTAACATAATTAATTTGTATCGATTACTAGTTTCCTTTACGTGCGATTGTTTTTTAAATAACAGAAAATTCTCCAGAAAAACCATATTAAACGTATAATAAACAAAAACGACATTTATGAAGATAATGATGTTTGTTGTTGACGACCGTATTCTCAACGACCAAAAAAACCGCTAAACATGACGAATAATGCACGTTATCATATCATTTGTTGTTGTGTGCAAAAAGTGAATTCGTGAATGCCCCAGATCGCAGGTGTTTGTGCGATCTGGGGCTTTACGAATTACCGCCCGTGGTTTGTCTAAAGTTTAACGTCTTGCCTTGGCCAGGAAGTGAAATTTTTTCCTCGCGTAGCGGGCAGAAAATCCCACTTACAACTACTTAAATTACACGTCAATAATCAATAAATCATGTTGATTTAACAGTAAAGCGGTAGTACTTAAATACTTAATATTGAATTACGTCACTATCGATACATAATGGTGAAAAGCAAAGTAGCCTAGCAACAATCGACCTAATGAGTCACCAGTCTCGTTTTCCCTATAAATTAAAAATCTGCGAAACAAAACGAAATCTTGCCAGTCAATGAAGGTCTTAAGTGTAGTTGAGAGTGTACTGTATGGAGGACATTTTTGTTAGGGCAGTTAGGTTCTTCGACTGTTTTCCTGTGAAGTGCGCGCCGCCCACGTAGCTCTGCGTCATCGGCACGGTACAGATATACGATTCAACGTCCGTCTCGTCTCCTAATCAGTCTCTAATATAACTGAGCCCGGAGACTCCTAACAACCACGCTTAAACTGAGGTTTGACTAACAACTGGTTGGTCGAAGTGAGTTGTCGATAATCGTGAATACCGTCACAGGTCTCCTGGCACAGCGCCATGTAAACACACGACCAAATGGGGCAACGACCACATCACAAACTGAAATAGACATCTATTAATACTAGTTCAAAAATAAAGTGAAAGCGGGGAACACGTGTGAGGATCCTGAGATTAATTGCCGATGAGTTTCGGAAAGAGCGGTGATATTCTTTTAAGTTTGGGTGTTTAACATTGATTTATCTCATGCTGACGCGACAACAGAACCCTTTCTGAGAAACGGTAATGTATGTCTAGAGGTGAGAAAATTAATGATCAATTTACCTTTTCGACATTAATCACATTGTTAACGTTGAGATATTAATTTAAAAGACTTTTTTATTTTGTTCAAGTTAAATGTGACGTACTTAAATCTATGCATTTTTCAAAGCTAATCAGATAAGTAGAAACGGGCCCAAACTAATTTGCATAATGAATAGTCGGTATCTATAGTCAAGAACAATTACGTGGCGAAAAAGCATTTAAACGACGGTACTTATCATTGGCGGGCGCGTAAAAATCTTCGACGAGCAACCCGGAGCAAAAAAAAGTTATGACAGAGTAATAAGGAAAGGTTAATAATAAATCAATATTAGGGGACATTCTTACACAAATCGAACTAGGCCTATAGTTATCTCAATAAGGCTTGTGTTATAGGCATACCTCGTAACGGATGTAGCAAAACCATAGCATTTGACAGTTTGATGTCAGGGTTGGCGATCACGATGAATAATTTATTTACTCTACTGCATACTGCACGTATGATTGATAAGTACTAATAATGATATGATAAGTAAAAATAACCTTACTGACCCTCTTTAGATAAAACCTTGTTTGATTTTCTATCAAAGAAAATAGATTATTAATATGTCAATGTCATCAATGTTAAATGCGTTTAAATGTGTATGTTATTTTATTCATAAGAGCACGCATTTTCTGGAATTAATACATTATGGAATCTTTATTACTTGAAAATATTGGTGTACTAGAAAAAAACGAACTAAATATTTCTTGTATCGTATGTGCAACAAATATAAAATCAAAGAAAGACAACGTTGTCAAATATTTGGCTAGTCACATTTAAATTTTCTTTTACAAGATAAACCAGGATTACAGGTAAAAGATAACAAAATTTACTGTATTTCATGTAATACTTACATTTTACAAAAAAAATATCACATTGATCATCATTTGGCGTCAGATAAACATCGTAATGTTTCAAAACAAAATCAGTTCGAGATATGTTCAATAACATGTGTGTTTTTTTGTATTCGTAGTACAAGTACATACATAGGTAGTGACAACCCTGACGTACATCTGCTACAGATTTGCCGGTTCGATTACGGGGTATGGTTATAGGTACTAGACGACGATATATATAATAGGTATAAATACCTTAATACATAAAAAAACATCCAAGACTCAGAAACAAATATTCATGCTCATCACATAAATATTTGCCCTTACCGTGATTCGAACCCAGGACCTTCAGCTTCGTAGGCAGCGTCACTACCCACAAGGCTAACCGGTCGTATATAAAAAGAAATTTTAGGCAAGCCGGTGGGAATCGGCTTGCATGGGCGGATCCGCCACTGGATTACTTATATTATAGTGCGTTTTTTTAGCATTAGAAAGAAGGATAAATCACGAAGCACGAGGTATTATATATAAGACACTTTATGCAACACAACTGTCAAAGTACCTCAAACAGCCATTAAAAAAGGCTTACATTATTGTTGTCGACCCTAAAATGATAGAAGTGTTTTCATTATTTATGTACCTATCTAAATAATACTTACAACAATATATTTATTTTGAAAGTATTTATATTTTGACTCTGTTATTTTAAATTTCGTCATTTAGTTCTGGAAAGGTTACATACTTAGTAAATAAAACCTAAAGAAGAGGTTTGAAACGATCGGTTCGTTTTTTTCGCTGTCGACATTGTCAAAATTGTCAATCGTATCACGTTCTTTTTCTTGTTTTCTTGGTAATCAACAAATTGTTGAATTCAGATTACGAGATTATTATGCGAGTATCTATTTGTTTTTTTTTTGCCTGCAAAAAACCGACTCGTTCTCCCCCGAACGTTTTGCCTTCACCAAAAGCAAAGAGATAGAAACAGAGTCCATTAACAACAAATGGGAAACGTATGGTGGTCAAGTTGGTGTGCGAACTTTGCAGCAAGGATGGATTTCCGGGTAAGGTAGATTTAGTAAAAAAAAAGGCTGCAATACAAAATAACTATTATAGGGCTGTTAAGTTCTCGTTCTGTTAAGGACTTCGTAACATCTAATATTTGTCCCAAGCAGAAAAGGTTAACGACGACTGCTTCTTTGTTTACCGTATTTCTAATCCTAAAAAAAACGGACTATAGAGGCTTCTAAATTTAAATATATCTATGGAAACTATTTAAAGATTTACTAAAACATTATCTGAATTATATTATTTTTAAACCTTTGTTATGTGAATCTGTAGGTATTTGTCGGCGTAGGATATCAGAAATTGTCTTATCAGTATCACTACAGTAATAGGGCCCCCGCGAAGTTTAGGTGTATCGCGTAAAATTACTCAGTTTACGCGATCTTACTGATTAATACAATATTTGACTCATGTTTTCGCGAAAAAGCTGATTAATGTTTTGGGAGTGATGATTAGAATTTTGGGAAGAATAAATGATGTAAATGTCATCTCACTCGAACGATTGGGAAACACCTCCACCTTACACAAAATCGCAGTCTTATCAACGGAGTATGTAATCACAGCAATTTCTGTAAGCCGGTCATTTCACTAAACGAATCCAGCAGTGCTTAAATGGAAACCCTAGATGCAATACGTACGTATTTTCGCGAAAACGCTAGTCGATTATCACATAAATCGGTAAGACCGCGAAACTCCTGGTACCTACTTTAGTGAAAAGGCGAATACAGCTATCCTACGCCGACATAAACAAAGAACGGCAAACAAAAATAAACATAATTGTTTCTATACAACGAAGCAAGCGCTCGAAACGAAACAACTAATATTTAGACACAGCTAATTAAAGAAACAGCTGGTTAAAAACGTAATATTAGAACCATTAATGTATACTCGCTTTTTCAGATTGTTCGAGTGCGTTTCAGAGCAGCTTCCACTGCGCGCGTCATATCAATCGGTTCGAGGAATCCCATCCCAACGTGACGCAGTTAGCGTCGCAGTACAACGCACTGAGTGAAAACCTACCGCCCACGTGACTGTAAAGGTCACACCGGCATAGACGCAGTAAGCGAAACATTGTGAAAGACGGTCAAATGCGTAGTTACGTTCTATCGGGCTTTTGATTTGTTTAGATACAACGTAGAATATGTTTGTTTTGTTAATGTTGGTTACGTGCAAAATCGATAAGCCTTGAAGCTTCTATAATTATCTATCAACTTTAATATAAAAATTACGAAATAAAACGATGCGTAATATATAATTCGACTTTCACGTACAGAGCGCATCGAGCACTTTCGTATCTCACGGCGAGTTCCATATCTAGTAACCCGGTCACTGTTTTCATTGAGGAGTTATTTTTTACGACCCAATAAATTTGCTCCCACGCCGCTCGCGCCCTAGCAACGCGCCCACGTTAGTCCCAAAAGATCGCAAGCGAGCGTGGAGGCGAATTAGCTGTTTGCTTTGAAAAAACAGTAGGTATCACTCGGAGGTTTGGTTCAATGATTCATATTGGTGTGACATTTTGGGTATATTCATGCTCGTCAGCTTCCTAGGCAGTGTCACTACATCATTGTTATTGATGCCTATAAAAACGTCCCTTGTACATTTTAACCCATAATATTTTACTTATTGGGATAATCTTCAAAAACTATTATCTAATTCACAAGGACATATGCATACCCGAATGATGACCATTATCGAAATATTTGGGCTCAAAATAAAAAATGTTTGGTAAAGCAGTGGATATCATTTTTTGAGGGGTCATGGGGACTGGTAACGCAGTGGTAATTTGAGTACCAAATGTGACTTTTTTGTAACCCAGGGGGGTGGGAAAATTCATAATAAACATTGAGGCCCGGTTGAGAACTAACGTAAAACTACTAGGAAAATATTTCGAGACATCTACATTTTTTTATAAGTGTTTATAAATTTTCATCTCTATTTTAGGCACTAAAAAGAAGTTTGGCCCATAAAATGTAATTTACTAATGTTTTAGCGAAATAAACGCTTTTTCTTTTACGCATTAGGCTGTCGACACATTAATTGCGCAAGTTTTAACTTCTAATAAGTTGGGCTTGGCGTTCGTGGAAACGAATCCAACTGGCAGTAATAGCAATATCGTACGATTCGTCCAGGACGTTTATAATGATTTATGATAGCCCGTGTTAGTTAGTTGTTACAAGTGGAAATTATACAATTATAAAAATCTGGAACTAGCGGTAATCTGTATCTAATTAGCCCCTTTATTATGAATGCTGTGTTAGAATAACTATCATTTTTACAGTTAACATGTTTTGTTTGATTACAGAAACAAAAGCATCATTAAATTACATTACATATTCCTTTCTAACCCGTAAGTTTAACACATATAATTGACGCTTACAAACTAATTAGCACCAAGACCTGAACTGACTGTTTTCATTAACAATTATATTTTTACAGTTCATAACAACAGGATATAAAAAGCGTATGAAGTAAATTTCCGCTTGCGCGTACATAGCAATCAGTGGGACTAGCGCCTGCTAAGCAATTCACAACGTGTCCACTCATCTGGCAACTCGTTTCTAAGTATATCTTGATCTAAGATTATTTATTTATTTATTAAAAACATGTTAACATGACATTACAGTAAAAAAACCAATGCGTCATGGAACGAAACTAAACAAAACTTGGTACACTATTTAGGCGACGAAACGGCGTGGCCCCGTTGCATCGTCATCTCAGGTGTAGGATTCGGCAGATTGCCCCGGAGCTGTCGAAACACGACACCCTTCGGCCAGAAGTCAGCACATGCGATGGTCTCCTGCAGCGGCCGCGGCACGCGCACCACAAACGAGCTGAAGTGCACATAGTGGCGCGAACGCAGCTGGAACACCCTCAGCGCGAAGCCGGTCTTCTGACGAACGTACTCCACCACATCATCAGCCGTGGCGGTGTAATGCAGGCAATTATAACAACTTACAACTATGTGTAGCTTGTAGTCAGACTTATTTATACCGGTTTAAGTCTGGAGAGATTTCGGTAAGGGTTGTGAACATCCTACACCCAGTGCCTTGACTCATCTCACCACTCGTGGCTAAACCTAGTGTCAGCAAACCAGCAAACTGCCTAGCCATAAAAGACACGTGGATACGCTCTGCAACGCCACGCAAGTGCGAAAAAGATAACAATATGAATTCCGAAGTCAGTTTACTTTGTGCAAAGTATAACCCAGAACCCAGGATAATTACCTATTACTATACCTACGTGAAGAAAACAATAAAAGAGTGTAATCGTTGGTTTTAAGTACTTTTCGTCATCTAAACTGGAGCAAACTATATGATCGGTGGTCAGACACACTGGTCGGTCTTTGGTAAGCGTCAGCGTTGTGAATATGAGCTGGCGCCTGCAGCGCGGCAGTAAGTAAATTAATAACCGCAGGTGACACCGGTTAATTCCGGATTAATCGAACAATCGGAAATTGTCCAATACGATGATCAATTGCAAATTACACCGCATACCCGATAGTTCGTGTAATATTAACGCACTCTATTACTCCCGTTTGAAAGGGATTATCTATCTGTATGCAGTTAGGCATCGACGGGCAATGTGGATATGTCGGGGAAAATAATGAACGTAATTGTTAGAGCAACATCTATATCATCACGCGATAAGATCTGCCCCGCTATTCTGGAACTTGTTCTAAGTTCACCACCCACAAATATATCTTGACGCCGCGATTAGTAGTAACTAAGGGTAGGTAGAGGTCTAGTTTCGTTGGACGTGATGGGTGGAGTGAGGCGCATGAACGCTTAAAGAATAACCGCTCAGTACTGCCGCCCAGTGCTATAGCCGTTTATATCTGACAATAATAATCATAATACTTAATCTTTATTGCACCACAAATAACAGAGATTTTCACACAATCACGTCCGGAAAGAATTATAATCCGCCGTTTTCAGGCATAAGGTACCAATTTGTCAGATGTAAGTAGGCGTCGCCGGTCCGCGTAATGACCTTGTTGACAACCTACAAACCTACCTGGTACATTTTTCCTGGGAACGTAAAGAAAATGTTTTTGTCCATCTTATTCGAATTTCCCGTTCAACATACAAGTTCGCTAAGGCTTCTAGGATTTAGATGATATATTATTATGACTTACCTCGTTTATATGTTTGTAAGTTTTGATGAGATCCACGCTTAGCTTCCGTAGCGGTGCTGTCGAGGGGTCTCGAAAGTGGTGTGGTATTCGGGCTTGCATAGCCTGTACAATTGGAAAATATGCGTTAGTTAATTATTACATGAATTTTGCAAACAAACTTCAAAGCAAAAATAACAGAATCAAGGAAGCCGATTGGGATCGAGGCAGTTCGCTAAAACATTTCAACATAATTTACAATATATAATAAGGGAAATAATGTCACCTACCCAGCTATCGAATAGAATATATACTACTCGTAATTGGAGTTGTATAGGAAAAAAGAACCGAAAAAATACACAACGATGGGGTCCGTCATGTTTCATATAATGTCAGATAAAGTAACATACACTTGATATACATTAAATTGACATAAAGTTATTAAATATAATGTAACGTTTGATATAATGATTCTTTGCTATATTTTGCTTTACTCTAATTATCAATTGATATAATAGGCAAAATTACATAATTTACAATCGGCATTTTTTTCGTATAACGCATTTATGATATAAATATGTTTAACTTACATATTATTCAAAATAATAGCGTTTAAATATAACAATGACTGCTAAGAAGTCAACGGAGCTCCGTTTTCGTTTCTGGGAATCACATAATTATTTTTTCGTATAATGCATTTATGACATTACTAGCTTTTGCCCGCGGCTTCGCCCGCGTACTAAGAGTAATGTTAACCGTCTACAAAAAAGGTGCATCGCAGTTTCAGTCTCTTATATATTTAGATCGACTCTACATAGACTCTGCATATCGAACATAGACTCTACATATCGAATCTACATATCGACTCTACATATCGACTTTACATATCGACTATAAATATCGAATCTACATATCAACTCTACATATCGACTACATATCGACTCTACATATTTATATAGATGTCCACTGTGTACTTAGATAGGTGTCGACTCTACATATCGAATCTACATATCGACTCTACATATCGACTTTACATATCGACTATAAATATCGAATCTACATATCAACTCTACATATCGACTACATATCAACTCTACATATTGACTCTACATATCGACTCTACATATCGACTCTACATATCTACTCTACATATCGACTATACATATCGGCTCTACATATCGACTACATATCTGGACCCCCATATAAAATTTCACCCCCTCTTTTAAGGGGTTGGGTGCAGATTTCCAAAAAAAAAATGATGCACGATTTTTTGTTAGTCACAAATAGTCCGCATATCAATTTTTAGCTTTCTACCTTGAAAATTTCGGAATGCTCCATACAAACTTCCACCCCCCATTTTGTGGAAGTAGGAGGTTAGAAAGAGACAAAAAGTAGCCTATGTCACTCTC
Organism: Epinotia nisella; assembly: GCA_932294315.1. Classification (NCBI taxonomy): domain Eukaryota; kingdom Metazoa; phylum Arthropoda; class Insecta; order Lepidoptera; family Tortricidae; genus Epinotia; species Epinotia nisella. The sequence goes on from OW028687.1 coordinate 5,573,159, forward strand.
CATCCCTTCAACTATCTCCACTTAAAAAATCACGTCAATTCGACGCCCCGTTTTGCCGTGAAAGACGGACAAACAAACAAACAAACAAACAAACAAACACACAAACACATACACTTTCCCATTTATAATATTAGTATGGATTATGTTTAACATACATACTATTTAAAATAATAGCGTTTTCATATAAAAATGACTGCCAAGAAGTCGACGGAGCCCAGTTTTCGTTTCTGGGACTCAGTCGCCCGCCCTCTGCCCGGGCTCCCGCCAGAAACTCGCTTCATCGGACCTCCTTCGCGAGTTTCTGGCTTTTATGCACTCTAGGGGTAGGACAAATAAGACCACGTGGAAGTAGAGTCCGCTGATTCGGGTTTTGGTAGCAATTTTTACCTATCGTTCGCATTTACACTATATGTTTAGAGCATTGACGAATTATGTCAGGTAAGTTATTATGATAAAGACGTTTTATACCAAGTAACAAATAGTAAATGTCTATTATACTAAATGTAATTATAACCTTAAATCATTATATCATTTGAAAATTGTCTGAAAGTATGTTATACAATCCGTTACATTATACAAAGCATTAGTATATCAAACCAAAATAGATTAAGTGACATTATAGAAAACGTCGGGCACCCACAACAATGGTTTTATTTCATTGATGACTGATTAACCCATATTGAATAATAATTAATAAGGAATAAAGAAAACGGAAAAAAATACGTTGCGGTTATGGAACAAATGTTTTTAATAAGTTTATACTGAAATTGATGAATGATAATTAATTGTTTTTATTGTGCGATTATATACCTAGCATAACTTGTATCTTATACATGTTTGGTCCATCGTTTGCCAAATTAAAACGGCAGGTAGGTTGGATCATTTGCTATCTATTCCGCTCCAAAAAAAATTGTACACAAGGATTTTTTTGTTTTTTTTTTTTTTTAATTAATTTTGGAATATTCTAATTTAAGTTTTAATTTGGCAAACAATGGACCAAACACCCTGTATTGTGAAACGTGCACGACTATTCAATATTATGAATTATTTTTAGGTAAATGATTTACTAAGTTATATTCAAAATGATTTAAATCGGATACTATTTGGAACTGATTTTTTTACGGTTTTAAAATATATATTAGTATTTAAATTTTTAATGAAAAAGTTGCACGCTGAATACGTTATTTTGGAACTATTAGCATTTTACAAAACTATGTCCAGCAATAAATATATTTTCATGAAAGATAATTAAAAACGACAGAGAACTTGCGTCCGCGCAATATTGTCGTAACTCAGTCACGGCTGGCTCTGATAATAGCTATAATATTACAGGCATTCAATAACGCGTAGATTATCTAACAAAGTTTGTATTGAAGCAAGTTATCTCGAACACACAAGAAAGAAACCCAATCATTTCACGCGGGAAACTCTACTCGGAGTACGTTTATTAATTAAGTTGCTGCGACCATACAGGGGGTTAATTTCGATGAACATATGAAATTGGAACCGATTTAGTATTGTTCGCGCGCTCGTCTTTGCATGCGTCAACGTCAACCTCTAAGGTGTCAGAGCGCACGCGACAATTAACTACCAATTACGATTTAATACTTTTAGCGGAATATACCCCCAGGGCCTCCGATCGATTGGTGTCAGAATTCAATACTGAACCGTTTCAGTGAAAGCGAAGTTTACCGTTAATTAGCGCTGGGTACGTTAACTTATTTAGTTGCGTTGTATAGTAGCTCGTTATTAATGTTCCTTTTAATAGAACAAAAGGACGCGGACGTTGAAGTGCCGAACGCTTTGTGTAAGCATTTGTTGCAAACGCACAGATACAGCGGGACAGAGCGGCGGTAACGTTTGAATGTACTAATTTGTATTAAAGAGGTCGCATAGAAAACCGCATTTCCCCTGTGTCCTCTTTCGTACAAGTTTGAATATAACAAAGGTTACAGCCGCTGTGCGTTTGTAGCTTTAGTTAAATGGGCGATATGCGGCGCTTCCACGAAAATCGAATATCGAAGTTCGCCTATATCCATCTCTATCGCCCGAGTCGCCTCTAAAACCTCTCACAGACTGCGGCGGTCAGTAGTAAAGTATACTATTATTGTATAGTTTACTTAGCGGAAAGCAAAAAAATTGTACATAGTTAAGAGCCTTAATCTAATCTACCATTTAACTTTTTCAGTTTCGTAACGGCAATTACCCATATAAAATGTATGGGTAATTGCCGTTACGAAACTGAAAAAAGTTAAATCGTAGGTTAGATTAAGGCTCTTAACTATGAACAATGTTTTTGCTTTCCACCCTACTACTGACCGTCACCGCAGGCCGCGCCAGTCTGTTAGAGGCTTTATGTAAGTGAGATAGAGACGGAGATACCCGAACTCACAATTTCGATTTCCGTGGATTATATAGCTCTGTACCGCGAGCAGTTGTCGAACCTACCCCAGCAAACTGCCTCGTGTATCATTTACCTGGGCGGGGATACGGTAGCGGCAGAAAGCCCGGGGGTTGCGCGCGGTGGCGCTCACCTGAATGTCTGAAGGCGCGCTCATCGAGGCGAGCTGCTCTTCCGCCACCAGCCGCCCGTAGAGCGGGCCGTGGCGCCGCTCGCCGCCCGCTTCGGGCATGCCACCGCCGACCACGCCTACTGGAACAACAGATGGTAGGTTAGTGTGGGCTTGGGTTACTAAAAACTACCTACAGTGCAGCTTGAGCAATTGGTACAATCGTAGAGCAGTGACGTGCTGTAAAACATAGAAGACAGTGGAGCTATTCCCACCCCCTGCTAAACGTTGGGTATGAAAATTTCTACTAAATGACTTAAGTGGTAGCAATTCATCAAAAAAAACATCTATATTGTAGTCAGTTTTCTGAAAATATTTAGGATCTGTGGAATAATGGTACAAATGGGGGAACATTCTCAGTTGATAACTATATTCATAATTACTGTGATATTATCACAATATTATAAATTCGCTAAGGTGATTTAACACGTAGGTACCTACTGATGATGGAACCAGCTCATTCATAATACTTTGTAGTTCCTTACTAGACACGAAGTTGACAAACGGTTTATGACTTCTTAGTTTTTAATATCGAATTAGTTAAAAACTAGAGTGATTCAATAAAAATACTACTTAATCGTGTTAAATATTTCTCAAAAAAACATTCTTTTTATAGTTTTGAGACCACAATTAGCAGGAATTACTGAACTCGAAAATTTTCAGTTGGAATATCACGAACATTCAGTATATTAGAGACTACGAGCAGTAAAATCCATGATATCAGGGTGCATGCGAAAGCCTCGGCATAACTGTCGGAAAATAGAACAACCGCAGTTTCTATGTGACACACAAACTACTTCACGATCTTCAAATTCGCAAATGCTAAAGTCCTCGGTGTATTTGGTTTTTATATAATTCAACATGTGTTTATCTACATAATTTAAAATGAAAACGCATTAAAAGTTGATCGAGCCACACAGACACTAAATGTGAGAATTTTCACATGTTAATCGTGTCACGAATAGAGGCGATGAATTAAAATCATTAAATATCGCTTTTAATACTGTTAAACGACGTCGGCACCGGGTTTTATAATAACGCTGCGCGAACTCCTGTCGCTCACACCGTTATAATAAGACATAATACATAGTTCCAATTGCCATGTGAAGAGACTCATTCACCTGCTCGCCCACCCGTCGCCGCTTCCCAAATCGCTTGTGTGAATCATGAGTCGTTTGTCTACGTCATTGTAACGTTTACGGTGATATCAGATCGATGACACAATTGTTTAACTATCAATGCTAACTCAATCAGTGAGATGAGAAGTTCCAATATAATATGAAGCGGTTACTAAAGTATAGATAGTGGTACAACGGTAAGTTAAACCAAGTTAATGAATGCCTCAGGCCGTTGTGACTTAATGGTGTAGTAGCCAGTAATTAAGTCTTAATGATCAATTTAAGATTATTTTTTCTTCTGCTTTATTATTAGCGCTACAGCGTTTAAACAGAAAACTGACTGATGTTTAATTGCAAATTATTTAATACAGTGCAAATTATAAAATTGACTGTGTTAGTAGACGGCACCAGCTGAGCAGATTAATAAGAGTGGATTGCAAAAAAATTGTACACAGTTAAGAGCCTTAATCTAATTTACGATTTAACTTTTTACAGTTTCGTGACGGCAATTACCCGTCTGTGTGTCTTTTGTGTAGTGAATAAATGTCTTCTTTTCTTTTCTTTTTTTCTTTTATAAAATATATGGGTAATTGACGTTATGAAACTGTAAAAAATTAAATCATAGATTAGATTAAAGCTCTTAACTATGTACAATTTTTTTGCAACCCACTCATAAGCGTAAAAAATATATAGTGTCGAAAATTTGTTTCAAATTCATGTGCGAAAGTATACTAAATAGTATTTTATTCTCATAGTAAACGTATAAGTCACAAGAACGCTGGTATATTTTCAACTTCAACGAAAGGTTATTCGATATCCATACTAAAATAATCCACTAATTAAATAAAAGATACTGATCACATTGATCACGGACCGAGAAAAATACATTTTAGAAATAGCGTGTTTAACCAAAAAAACAGTATAAAAAGAAGGCGACCGATTAATTAAAAACCATGTAAATATATTACAATGAATTTAGCTTTTAGCTAGTAATCTGAGGTGTGAGAGTGAACTTTCCCGCGTCAAATTCAAAGGTCGCAGACAAGTTAATTCAGACTTATTTATGTACACCGTCTGGCCCGGGGTGACATTTCATAATAAAACACCACCACCGTTCGGGGCTCACTCGTTTGTTTCACAGCGGCTGCTGCTAAGCTGAAAGTTTGTACAGCGTCTTGTAAGTTCGCTTTACTTTACCATAGACGTTTTGAAAACGTTATTTCATTTCGGCCTAATTGTCACAAAGGCAAGTAAGACTGGTCTTTAAAAAAGAAAAAAAAAGAAAAGAAGACATTTATTCACTACACAAAAGACACACATATCAGGTGGTCTTTCAGGGGTATTTTATAATAATCACTTTTTCTTTCATCTTAAATTATCACCCGATCAAGTAATCGAATTTGTCACATTTTATGTAACGCCGAATATGCTGGATTCCACGTGTAGGCATCCGGCCAACGCCGTTAGCAGATTTCAGTATCTTCTCAATTCACAATTACATACAAGTATTGCTTTTCCTCGTGGGACGCACAAATATCACACACACGTGTATGTACTCGGAGAGGTATGATATTGTGTTCCAAGTACCGAGTGACCGCATGAAACACAACTGCGTAGGTGGCCGCTGCATTGTGTTATGAAACATATCACCCTACATTGATTCTATAACGCGTACATCGCGCTTTGAGGATCGCCAAAAAATTTAAGGATGATTTGTGGAATTTTTGGGTTTTCTCAAGTCATTGTCATTACTATGTTATTTATAAGGTAAGTTGTAATTTTAGTTTAAGGTTAGGTACTCATTACAGGACCCACTGAAAATAGCGTCGTGGCCCCTCTGCCTCGACTACAACTACCACAATATATTTTTAGATCTAAGAATTTTGTAAATTGGTTCTGTTGTTGTTGTTGTTTCGATATAAATCTTATTCATTCATTCATAATTAACGTATAATCAAAAACATATGAGAAAACGGAAGCCAAGTTCAATATTAAGATGATATAAGAATGCGTGGTTGGTGGAATACCATTCATTACTTTTTGTGTAAAGAAATATTCAATTAAATTCAATTCGTTTATTGTCATTTATTGGCAAGGGCTGTAATAATTATAACTAAATTAACATTTCAGGAATAAGTCTGATACAATTTCTTTATTATGATCTCTATGTACATTTAATGTTTTTTTATAGTTGTGTGTGTGTCTGACTGTGTGTGAGCGCATGCGTGCTGCGTTTAGTTTATTGTAATTTATCGTCTAGGTATTCGTTTAGGGAGTAATAGGCTCTATTTATTAAAATTTGCTTCAATTAGTTTACGAATATACTATCTTTTGGTTCACTCTTTATGTTTTCGGGTAGTTTATCATATACTTTTATTGTCATTTTAGGGCCGTTAGAGTGGATTTACTTGGACGGAGGGGCCATTAGTTTTTTTTCTAGATGCATAATTATCTCAATTGAGCATTTTCTCTTTTAGTGTACAATGCAGGGTGTTTTGTGTACGAATTTACAATTTTCTATACCTAATGTATAAACACGTAAGGGCAAGTATTCTGTGTTTGATAAAATACAGTTTGCAGTTATCAGTTTGATTGACATTGACTAAAATTCGTATGATTTTCTGTAGTGTGAAGACTGCAGGTGCATCGGTACCTACTGTTTCCCCACAGGATTATTACGTAAGTGAGCCATGCATTAGCGTAAGCATAATAAGTGGAGAGTGCTGTTTTGAAGTAAGTTGTTTTTTTTTTCTCTGAGCGCATAAACGAATTTCGAGAGTTTAGCTTTAATACTTTTTATGTGTGGTTTCCAGGTTACATGTTTATCTATTTGTACTCCTAGAAGCGTGAAAGAGTATTCATCATTCAAAAGCAATCTGTAAAACGAATTCTCTGGTACACAGAACAATATAAAAGGGACCTTTCATCATGGAACAAGTTTTAACTATTAAAATTTCGAAAGGCGCTAGGTGTTAAGACAAATCGACAGCTTGGAAAAAAAACCGTTAAATTCACTTTTTTCTGGTTTTTTTTCCTATCTATAGATCTATACAATTAGCCAGCAGGACGCCAAATTTCAATTATCTGGGTCTCCTAGAAGCTGGTTAGGTTTTTGATCTAAGATGTATCAGGCAGCTAGTGATAGGAATGACGATGTTTAGACGCTATGTCTCAATAATCTTTTAAACCGTATTTATGAAAATTGGGGATTCTAGTGAAAATAAGGGGCTGTAATAAATAAATCACATTACATGTGTTTATGTCAAATAGATTTGAGTTACTATATAAAGGGGTCAAAAGTAGCTTAAAGTGGTTCGTGTAATGTAACACACGGCTAATGCGTTTGCCAGATCCTTTTTCTTGGCTGATCTAGGCTTGACACGCTACCGCCTGTCTAGATTCCGAAATAAGCGAAGAATATGTTAAAATGTTTCGTCAAATCACTACCCACGCAAGACTCACTTGAAACATGTTAAAATTATCAACATCCGTTTAGCTCGACGCGCTCCGAGATGAATGTACAGCGCCGATTGAAAATCAGACCACATCCGCCTATTAGCATTAAAAACGATTTCTTACAATAGATAGACTAGTGCACTTCCGTTCCAGCGCTTCGAGTACAATCCACTACAGTGAACACTTACTGAACGAATAGTTTAATGATTCATGCAAAGTGGGCGGCAGATTTCTTTGAGATGACCAAATTTATGTGCAAATCAAAATTCGGCGGAGAAAGGTAGCGTTAAGAGAAAGCCTGAGATAGCTCGAAGACTGTGGGATATTAAGTACATTTAGTTTACATTTATGAAGAGCGCAATAAGCAGCGCCAAGTGGGATCGGGCCTCGTAATAATGTAGGATTCCCCCTCGGAGATGTCGCTGGCGCGAGGCGGTGGGAGGCGAGGAAGGGCTCGGGCCGACGAACGCAGAGACGTGACGCTACGTCACCAGTGCAAAGCCGTTGAGAACCGGCCGCACCGCGGCCGACAACCTGTGGTAGCTATGCAAGGAATGCGACTGCCTAGCCGCCGGTCGGACGCTCGTGGGCGGTGCAAGATACCGTGTTCGCACAACAAACGCAATTTCGGAACATTTTCGCCAAATAAACCCATCAAGTGATTAATTTATTACGCAATAGAGTTAGGTGGTTGCCATCGGTAACAAACTTGTAAATGACAAGTGATAACGAAGTCGTGATATCTGATTCGTCATGGCGCAATTCACATAGAAATAAACCAAGTCATTTATCAGTATGTAAATAATGGTACAAAATCACGTTACTTACTTAGACCGGTACGAAAGCAATGACCTAATAAAAAAAAAACGTTTTTGAAGTCGGGAAACACTTGTGAAGTGGATGTAATTGATATATTAACATTGGTTGCACGAAAGCATTTGAACTCGTTTTCACAATTGAATCGATTATTCGAGGGTTTCTAGTTGAACTTTAAGTCGGTAGCATTAAGCACAAGGTCGTATTGGAGCCGTGACATGAAGTTGAAATGTATGTAAGAACTATAAGATACTGGGTAGTCGCTCGTTCGGAGTAACTGCGCAATTCTGTGACCGAGACTTCGAAGAATCCATTAAGGCCTCCTTGAAGCGGTGCTGCTAGCAATGAGGCCGAAAACCTCCACAGTGGAACCATTTTGACGACATAAACTTAAATACTTTTACTATTGTTTCGTTTGCAAAAAACAGTAAGGAGTTTGAACATAATATTAATAAAAATATGTTTTTGTATATAGGGCGACATCTTTAAGGATCTTGTCTGGTCTGTGTAGTCTCATAATGGTAAATCACTTACTTTCACAAATTTCACCTCCAAGTTTAACTGACATCACTTAACCAATCAACGAACTGTCGACAGGTAATTGGTTTCTCACGCACAACACTACATATACGATTTATCACTATACATAACACTGATCGATTATAAAATAAACTGAGACCACACACGTGTAGTGTTTGATCAAAACAAAGCACTTCGATGAGCCGAGGATCGAGGTACGCTCAACAAGGCTCGTCACATTTTCCTTTAGGTATGGCGGGAGCTGTGCCCCCGGTTTCTAAACGTTTGTCGATGCAACGGCATTGGCGTCTAAGTTGCGTCCTTGCGCGCGTCGCTCGCTTGTTTTTGTTGCACAACAATGTTTATACACGTGGCGTTCGATGCGCACTAAAGCGCGCGTTGATAAGGACGCTGTGCCGGCGCGCGGCGCGACCAGCCCGCCACAACTAACGCGCGAACCCACCGCTGACTAGTAATAACCGAGCGGAAGGCCACGTGATTCAGATGACAAACACATCAGTAAACTCTGGACTGACCGACCGAGCCGGTGATTTTATCGGTGCGATACGTAGTACGCGGCCGAGACCACGGATCTCTTCCACTATCGCTGTGTAGCGCTTGATAAGTTCATTGAATTTCTTATAAATGCAAAACATATACTTTAATGTTATCAGTTAACTGCGTCGTTAGTATCATAATGAATGAGATATGATTGTTTTGAAACAGACTCATCCTATTATAATATGATAGCATTCAATCAAATTGTGTATCATACATCATATACCCGTTTACGTATTGAAAATAAATCTACAGCAGACAAGGACTTACTAAAATTTCTTCGAAGCGTTTGAAAGAAAAGCGAGGGGCCAGCATTTCCAACGATCATATGCATAAAATCCTTTTTTCCCCGACTGCTGCCAGCCACGCAATTTCTCCGATTGTATGCAAATCTTCGATGCAAACAAAGAATGAAAAAGCACCGACGCAGACGTTCGCTTCATTCCACCTGTCCCAGTGTGCGCTCCGCGCGTCCCAAGTCCCGGCTGAGCTCGGGGCAAACTAGCGGACGCAAGCCGCCCTTGAGCCGCACCGTAAACAATCTCACCAGGATATTAGTCCTGAATAGATCTCATCTCTTTACATAATCGACCGCAAACGTCTTGTCGAGCACGCTTTTATTAGGTGTATTCAACTTGTGAATAATTCAGCGAGTTTTCTATTAAGCACTTAGAAAGAAGATTAATGCATCTGCTACATTTTCATAGTGGCCGGGGCATTCGGACGGCGTAAACACAGGAGGAAGCCATAATAGCATCACCTTGGCCCGATCGGCGCCTGGAGGCTTTAGGGAAATATGTGTCGCATGCATCGGAATTTAGAACAGAACTTGTGTATTTATAAAACGGATCGCATAATAAAACGCGACGCCACGTGTAACCTTATCGTATATCTACGTATTATGGCGTAGGTATATTTATGTATCTACTTACGTTGGATTACACAAAGGCTACGTAACCGGGTAATAAAACTACTTGGTTGCTATGGGGACTTAAACAATAACGCAGACGCATATAATATTAAAATATACCACGTATTATTTGTAATTATTTTCACTGAACGAATATCGTTAACTTTCAGGTAACAAAGGCCCTTAGATGTAAACCTAATGCATATATCTGGGGATCATAAGACGAGCCAAGCGAAGCGCAAGGGCACTACATATATGTACCTACCTTTTCTCGAATCGCTTCGTTTTTAGGGTTCCGTACCCAAAGGGTAAAAGCGGGACCCTATTACTAAGACTTCGCTGTTACTAAGACGTCCGTCTGTCTATCCTTCTGTCACCAGGCTCATGAACCGTTAGTTTACTTAGGACTTCAGGAAGTCCACCTTTAAGGAGTCCTAGAAAGCTGAAATTTGGTATGTAAGCTAGTATTAGTACACAAAAAACAACAAACATTCTAAAAATATGAACTTTTGTATATTATAACTAACCCAACCCCATAAACTAGGGAATGGAATTTTGTATGAGACTTCCGCAAATTTTGATGCTAGAGCTCTTAACATTGATATAGAAATCCGTTATAAATAATAAATTACATATTTCAGGATTTTTAAGAAAATAACCCCCCCCCCCCACCCTTTAAATTAGGGGATGGAAGTTTGTATTGGTTTTCCCATACACTTCATTAGAAATTATCTTACAAAAAGGAATGAGATCACACTAAAAACATTACATGTATCTAAAGTGATTGCCAAGACTCTCTAGCTCATATAGCTTTCAGCGTTAAAAAGATATCAGATCGCAAGTACCGCCAAAGCTTCCTACTCCACACGGCTTAACTATACCAGCAGCCACGCTCTACAAATTCTATATCTTGGCTAAATTAATCCATACTAATATTATAAATGGGAAAGTGTATGTGTTTGTTTGTCTGTTTGTTTGTTTGTCCGTCTTTCACGGCAAAACGGGGCGTCGAATTGACGTGATTTTTTAAGTGGAGATAGTTGAAGGGATGGAGAGTCTACTTTTTGCTACTTTTTGTCTCTTTCTAACCCCCCACTTCCCCAAAATGGGGGGTGGAAGTTTGTATGGAGCATTCCGCAATTTTCAAGGTAGAAAGCCAAAGATTGGTATGCGGACTATTTGTGACTAACAAAAAAATCGTGCATCATTGTTTTTTGGAAATCTGCACCCAACCCCTTAATAGAGGGGTGAAATTTTATATGGGGGTCCAGATATGTAGTCGATATGTAGAGCCGATATGTAGAGTCGATATGTAGAGTCGATATGTAGAGTCGATATGTAGAGTCGATTTGTAGAGTCGATTTGTAGAGTCGATATGTAGAGTCGATATGTAGAGTCGATATGTAGAGTCGATATGTAGAGTCGATATGTAGAGTCGATATGTAGATTCGATATGTAGAGTCTATGTTCGATATGCAGAGTCTATGTAGAGTCGATCTAAATATATAAAAGACTGAAACTGAGATGCACCTTTTTTGTAGACGGTTAACATTACTCTTAGTACGCGGGCGAAGCCGCGGGCAAAAGCTATTATCATCATAAATTCATACCGTATGTATCTATCCGGCGACCGGGATGTGCCCAACAAAGCTCTACATGTAATGTTATTTTTATCACTATAAAGCCATTTATGGATACTAAGTGATCGTTCAACTTCACACGACGTCAAGAAGGGGGCGAATTTATAAAACTGATTGTAATTGTTCAGGTTGAGTAAGTTTTTCAGATATTTCTCGTAAATTTTCGTAATCAGGATTTCGGTCTAGAACATCTTCAAATTTGGATAACACCGGTAAAAGTTCACTCCAATTTATGTAACAACGAACAGTGTCCAGAATTAGGAAAGATTCCGTAACGGACAAAGTCGAACATTGCAATTGTTCTATTAAAGAGGCTATTAGGTACTTCGTAGTTGCCGCGAATGAAGTTTAGCCCCTGTTGTAATTTTCTCATTCGGAAACATTTTTTTACAGTTCTTAGCTGACGATTAATATAATTGAGTATTGCATTTATTTTTATTTTTAGATTAATATCGCACGTAGAACAGTATATAGTGGATGTCACTTCATTATGTACAAATTCAGGGTATTTGGCTAACCACGTTTTGAGTCAATCTTGCACTTTACTCATTTTCTTCAGATAAAAACTATTATACCTTCTAAGATATTACGTAGCAAACACGTCCGTTTCAAAGCTTTTTACAAATAATATCTAGAGACAATTTGTATTTTAGCACCGTCATATGCAATGAAGTGACGTTCAATGTCTTATAGAGTACTCATTTTCTGAAGTGTCTATTATTGTCAATGAGGGGTATAGTCTCTTCATTCAAAGTTTTACGTCTTTGTTACCCGATATCGGCAAAGCCAAAAGTACGGATTACTTTATTTATTTATAAAAAAGTATTGTTAAGATTTAAATCGAATAACACATATGAAAAAATCTCTAACTTAATACTTTCTTTGCATATTTTAAATTACTAAATATTTTTTTAAATAAATAAATATTTTTGCGGACAAGCTTACACAAATCGACCTAGTCCCAAACTAAGCAAAGCTTGTACTATGGGTACTAGACGACGATAAACATACTTATATAGATAAATACATAGAAAACATCCATGACTCGGGAACAAATATTCGTGCTCATCACACAAATAAATGCCCGTACTGGGATTCGAATCCAGGACCTCTTGCTTCGTAGGCAGGGTCACTACCAACTAGGCTAAAGCGGTCGTCGAATTATTATACAATATTCGATAATAATACTCGATATCGATAAAAAAATGTTTCTAACACCAGTAAGATTGCGACAGTCTTTTGTTTTTCCGTGAAAATTCCGGGCTATCTGGTTATCACCGTAAAAAGCGTAGTTTCCTGACGTTTTAATAAATGGCAATGTAAGTAGAGAACAATGTAGGGTGGAAGATTGTGAAACCGCCCTGAATTCGTATAATTACACGCTAAGGGAGTAATTAGTCAAGACTTGGGGGTCGTAAATGAAAAATAACACAAGTTTTATTTGACGATTTTATCACAGTAACCACTGGCCCGGTGGTGCTACACTTAAATACCTTTACGCCTTTTTATATCCTACAATTAATAATACCGTTGATAGCTGCTCATTTAACTAATAAGTGTAATTCAAAGAAATCACAGGTTTGATTTGATTTTGATTCCGCAGTGTAAAATAGTGCGGAAAAGAAGGAATATTATTAAAATGCCAAAAACTTTTGACTAGTTCTGTAGATACCTACATTTTCTGTTCGGAAGAAAACAAAAGAACAATATGAACAGCCATCTTCCCGAATTTAAGTTCTGGCTTCTGACATAATCTCATATCTTATCTACCTTACATGTAAAATATTTAGTAATGAATGCAAAAAAAAAACATAGCTTTTAATTTTGTTTTTATTTAAATATCTATTGTCTATCTATACACAGCAATAAGAACGATGCAAATTTAATTGAACATATTTTTTATTAGTCACTAAAAGCGTGAAATGAAATCAATTTAATTCAGTACACTGTTACTATATGTTGCCAAGATTTTGGTACAAAACAGCGAAATTCGTTAATCTTTTAAAGCAAAGTTATCGTTATATTTAATAGACTCCGTCAGTACTCAAAAACTATTCTATAAAATTTACGTTTAAAAAACAAATCAATGACACAATTTTAGTTAAGGCGCGATAACTTCGTAAAAACATTCAAACTTGCAATATTTATTTGGTAAGTAGTCAAGTTCATACACCTTCGTAGCGCCAAGGTCATAGTAAAAATAGCAGTCACACAAAGGTTTTGTATAAGTAGACAAATATTTAAATTGAAGTATAAGATAATTCGGGTATTTAAAATCGAGTACGCACTAAAATCAATAAATATTGCGTGCGCCTTGATAGTGTTACTGTTGATAGTGCGTGTATAAGGCTTTAGCGTCGGGTCGCCATCGCCGTCGGGTTGTGAGGCCCGCGAGGCCGCCTGGCAGGCCGCAGGTTTAACGGCCTGTCTGGCCGTTCACCCGAGGCCCCACGGGGGCGAACTGGCCGAAATGTGCGCGAAAACGCCGCGCCCGCGCCACTACGAGCACCATTCATTGTTGGACGAAACAAAACAAATGGTTCAACCAATGCACTCGTGTGCATGTGATGCGATGTGTGATCTAATCAGATGTATTACGGAATTGGTGAAGATTAGTAATGTTTTACTGTTGGTGACTACAATTATTATTCATATAATGCAGGTTTACAGTTATGTAACCACTTACCATCCAGTCCAGGTCTTTATTTATCGGAAGCATACATTCATGTCTTAAAAATATCAAATCGTCAGGCGTATTTTTAAAAAAGACACCGGAAGTGAATTCCAATCATTCCAAGGATCTCTAACCTCTCACAGTACTTATTTGTGAAGACTGACGAATGTTGTTATTGGAAGTTTCAATAACAACGTTAATTTGAAACCAATGAAATGTCGCTATTGAAATAAAATACATGCCCAAGTTTACGGGAAACCGGTAATTCCTGTATTTTTTACTGCTTACAGAAATCAAACATCCGTGCAGGCTAAGGCATTAGATTTTACCTATATAATAGTAGATTGTAAGTACTGAGTGCTTAAAACAATCCATTTTATACGAGACAATTTGGGCGATATACACACTTCGATTTCGAGTAAATTTAAATTAATCAAAAATGTAATATTATACAGAGCCCGGACTTTTCACGGCAAAACAAAAGACTGTTGCAATCTTACTAGTGTTAGAAACATTTTTTTATCGATATGGATAGTTGTGCAATAGAAGAAAAAAAACGGTCTCCGAAATAAATAAAATATTTATTTATTTATCAAAAATAAGTGGGGTGAGGTTAAACTTGGTTTTACTTCTTTAGTTAGAACATACAATACAATACAATACAAATACTCTTTATTGCACACCTCACACAAACAAAGCAGTTACATAGAGAAACAATACAATAACATGTAGGTAGAGGTAGACAACAGGCGGTCTTATCGCTGAAGAGCGATCTCTTCCAGACAACCTTTGGGTATCGGAGAAAGAGATAAAACTAGATTATGCAGTAGGTGGTGCAGAGATTATTATCAATCAAAAATCAAGAAATTATAAAAATAAACGTACATAAATACCTCTATATATAAACATACACACACAATCATACATATATACAAATAACACAAACACAAATATAATGATACATAAACAGTCAGCCAAAAATACAATCAGGGTTAGGGGAGAGACAAATAATGTTCTTTAAGAAGGGATTTGAGGTTGCCGATAGATTTTGCTTGTCTGATGTCAAGAGGGAGAGAGTTCCACAGTCGGATAGAATTAATAGTGAACGAACTATTGTAAAATTTGGTAGATGATGAAGGCACAGTTAATAGCAAATTGTTAGAACATCTAACAGAATTTAAAAAACTAAAACGTTCTTTGAGATAGCGGGGAGTTGCAGGGTTAAAAAGGATATTATACAGAAGCGAAATAATGTGAGAGTTACGGCGATAACGGATAGGGAGCCACTTGAGTTTAGAACGGAAACTAGAAACATGGTCATATTTGCGTAACCCAAATATGAACCGAATGCAGACATTTTGGAGACGCTCTAGCTTATTAAGTTGTTCCTCAAAAAGGTCGAGATAGGATACATCAGCATAATCAAGAATAGGAAGAAGTAACGTTTGAGCGAGCGCAATTTTAGTTGCAGTAGGTAGAAAATTACGAAGCCGCCTGAGAGACCCCACTGCAGCAAATACCTTCCTGCTCACTTCACTCACTTGAGGCACCCAGGACAAGGATCGATCCATAATGATCCCGAGATTTTTCACTTGCATCGAGTAAGCAATCTGAATCCCATCAAAAAGTATTGGAGGGAGATTTGCAAAATCAACTCTGGAAATCAGATTATTGCTACCAATAACAATGACTTGGGTCTTCGCTGGGTTCACAATCAGACCATATCGTTGACTCCATTTGAGAATGCATACCAAGTCATCATTAGTTTTCACTATGGCACAAGGGAGATCACCGAGCACGGACTGTGTATAAATCTGAAGATCATCGGCATAAAGGTGATAATAAGAGGAAATATTGTGGGTGATGGAATTTATGAAAATAGAAAATAAGAGAGGAGATAGCACACCGCCCTGCGGAACGCCCGCCTGTGTACTACACCAAGAAGTACAAAAGGAATCCACCTTTATTCTTTGCCGACGACCATTTAAATAGCTATGAAAC
This sequence comes from Epinotia nisella, assembly GCA_932294315.1. NCBI lineage: Eukaryota > Metazoa > Arthropoda > Insecta > Lepidoptera > Tortricidae > Epinotia > Epinotia nisella. The sequence goes on from OW028687.1 coordinate 5,589,421, forward strand.
CAGTCGATTACTGCAGGAGATATGTTAAGAGAGCGTAAAATAGCGAGCATAATGTCAAAATCGACAGTGTTGAAAGCATTGCTGAAATCCAACAGAGTTAAAATTGTAAGCTTTCTGTCATTCATCCCCAATCGAATGTCATCGGTGATCTTAACAAGGGCTGTGCTAGTACTATGTCCTGAACGGAAACCAGATTGAAACTGGTTTAAAAGATCATTTCTGTTCAAGAAGGAAGTTAATTGCTGATGCACTAGTCGTTCCAACACTTTGGATAGAAAAGGAAGAATGGAAATGGGACGATAATCGGAAAAGGAACTGGGACTTGACTTTTTAGGTAAGGGAATTATATCAGCATCCTTCCATTGAGAAGGAAACATGCCAGATGAAATTGAAAAATTTAGGATGCTGGTAATAATAGGAAGTAGTAGGTCAAGGAGAGGAATTATCATCTTACGACTAATGCAATCGACACCAACAGCATTTGAAGTGATGCTTAGTACGCTCTTCTTAACATCACTGTCAGTGAATTGACGAAAAGAAAAAGGAGAGATACAAGAGAACATAAAAAGCCATTTTAAGCAGCCTATATATATACACACACAACATAAATACGAACTCGATGAGAAGTGAAAAGATAAGTCTGGCCAGGAAAAGGTGAGCTTTTTTTTATATGGCATCAAAAATATCATTGATGTCCTAATCTTGATACTTGATATGGTAACTATTCCATAATAAATTGGACTGTATTCGCTTTTTAAGAGAAATTATGGGTGGCTTACGCTAATATTATTCATATTGAAGAATATCATAAAAAGTTCAATTATTATGTCACGTCAAAATTGACATTTTGGAGAATGGTTTTGATTATTCTTCTTAAACATAAAGTAGAATGAAATTAACGAGTTTTATTTCATATAACTTTAATTCATTCTGCTTGATTAGTTGCATTGTGTGAATTGAAGAAAAATAATAATTGTTTAAGTTTCGTTATTATTTTACCGCGTTATACAGTGTTGCAAAACACGCTGTTTTTTAAATTTGCCGCTCTTTTCTTTTCTAGGCTCATCTTTCCCTGGCCAGACTATACATCTGACGCAATTTTTTATTTAGGTACTGTTTATAGCATTGGGAAGACTGCACCCAACTGTATTGTGCCTTTATTTTCAGGGATATTTTCATACGGAATGTCATTGTCATGTCAAACATTATATGATTTACGAGTATCAGGGGTGGGGAAATTCCAGTTGATGATTTTAGGGCGTTATGTTCGGTATTTTCACTAAGACGTTTGAGTTTTTCCAGACTCGAGACGCTCAGATATCTTCAGGTTCCATTTGTCCATCAAAAATGCCGGCATTTCCTGCTGCATTCCCAATTAAAAATAAACGTTTGAGACTTGCTAACCGCGCATGCCATCCAGCTTTCCATACAATGAGAGCATGTGATCGCGCAGGCGTCCGTTGTGCCGAGATGCGCAAAAACAGTCCGGTCAACGACGCGGAGGCCCACTGGGGATAAATTAACACTGGGACGGAGCCTTCGCAAATCCTGACCGCCGAATACGTTATTCAACTATTAAATACAAACGTGGGCATCTTGGGTTCTGCTAAAAGTTATTAACACACGTGTATTATAATGTACGCTTAAGAGAATCGATTATTACTCGAATTTGATGCTTGTCATAAGTATGCTAGAAACATCTCGTATACGTCAGTAGAAGTTTTTAGGCTAACTTACGCACTAAAGCTAAGAGCCCGTTCACACCAGGGATCGGATACCGGTATTTTCTCCATACAAATTAAACCGGTATTATTTCGTTCTTTGGTTATAATATAATTTTTGATCGGGCAGTCTAATAATACGAATATGTAACCTAAATACACGATAGTCCTACATTAAGAGCCTACAATAATTCAAAATTTTAGACTACTTCGAGTATTTTTGAAGAAACCGGTTCCGATCCCTGGTTCACACAGGGTCTCCGTTTTATCGTATACGTTTTTTTTTCATTGATGGCGTATGGAGTTGTATGACCGACTTCACATATGACACAGTATTCAGTATACAGTAAATTGTTGTTGTTGTATCTGTTAAAACGGGTACCGTAAATACGGAGACTGTGTGAACGGGCTGTAAGTCATGTCATGTCATGTTACTATATAAGTCAGCCAAACTAAGCTACAAACCTATGTGATACTTGTGTGGATAAGCAACTCAGCTTCGAAACAGCCTCACTCTGACATCGTCTTATAGACGTACTCGTATAAATTCGAGGTTTTCATTATTTAGTAAGTGATTACTCAATCCTATAAATGGATCATACCTACAGAGAGTTAGGTTCGTGTCTTTTTTGCTGACATAGTCAAGTTAAGTACTACAACCAATGATGTATAAAAAGAGGTAGATATGTTGTCTACACGAAATTCCGTGTTTAAAAATGGCCACCTAATCTGACAGCTAAAACACGAATTGAATAGAATAGAATAGAATAGAAAATTTATTGTATAAAACCGTGTAGGTACAAAGGTAGAAGCATGATAGGTTCCAACAGTTGACTCTAATCTGAGACAAGTTATGCACTAACTTGTCTCAGTTTCGAGTCGTCAACTGTTGGAACCTATCATGCTTCTACCTTTGTACCTACACGGTTTTTAGTGTGCCACTTTTGGAGCGCTTATAACCTACCTCTTTTTCATATTACATCATTGACTACAATGCCTATTTTTTGGTTGGTCTCGTAATCCGCATAAGCAGCGTCTCTTCTTATGTAAATCTGTGTGATTAAATCATAACTTAAATGTACTAAAGCTGTCAATTATTGACCACAGGATAGACTACTATTGTTTTGGACCCATACTGTAAACGGCAGTGCTTATCAACCCAGAATATATTCTTTGAGTTAAGAATCGTAATTTACTTTTTTTACATGTTGATATTGATGCGCAAATAAGAATAGGAAAAGCTCTAAGGTCAATGTACAGCATATTAAGAGTAAGTCAAGTTCCGTACATAACACAGCTATGATGTTTACAGTTACTATTGGTACTTTCCACAGTCATTCAATTATTAAAATGTAACAGTAATGTTGGACTCGCAAAAACCTTGGCGGGGTCAATGACACGGGGGGCACGTTAGGGAAAACTCGTCGCACCTTCGCAACGAGGCTTGACAGTAGGTTTAATACACAACACGTGTACGTGTACGGGTCATTATCAAATTACAAAATCGCTGTCATGTTAATAAGACCAGTGCTTGGCTAGATACAACAGTTTAAATACAGTAGGTATAAGAGCCTTATGTAGGATATTAAATGAATGGCAACAATGGTGCTATTAAATACATAGAAGGTTTTTTTTAAGAGATAGTAGATGTACTCTATTGACTGTATAAGTTGAGATTATTCAAGCTGACCGACTTTTTTATAAAACTGTCATTGGAATTTGAATCTTATCTTGGAAAGTAGAGTTGCTTTTTGAATGGACTACTTTGATGCAATTTCGTCAACTTAAATAAAAATATTTTACTTTAATTTAATAATGAGACATCTTTACATATAGTTACAGATAACCAAGTCAAAAAGAGCTTTAATTTCGTTTGAGGTTTCCTTGTTGTTGTCAAAGCAAAGATAAAATCGTACTTGTTAACCCATATTTTACAATTAAGCGCGGAGTTTTCATATATCAACGTGTAATTACGACAGTAGTCGTTCAAAATTTCACCAGCACGCGAAACTTGATCGGCTTACATACATGTCGGACATAACAAAAATGTAGTCCGAAGCACGCGTATCATATGTAAGCAAGAACAAAGTAATCCAATTAAAATGCAAATATGTAAGTTGTCGACGCGCATTGGAATCGTGGCCAGTGTTAAGGCTCGTTCAGGCTGACGCTGCACCGATCATAGATTTAATGTTCTAAAGATAACTGAAGAATTGTGACAGCCTTATAATTTACTGCGGGTCAAAGGAGAGATTTATTCTTGTTTATTTCTTCCTTGACTGGTTAGTCGTGGACTAGAAAATAGCAGAAACACCAACTAAGTAATGTCAAGAAGTGTAAATTAAAGATTATTCATTATCATATCATTTGTAGAATACTAGTAGGTAGTATTAGCGATCCCAATGAATTTGAAGGCCGGAAGTGAACGAAAAGTAGGTTTCTACGGGTATTGTATAACTAATTATATTACTCACAACATTGGACTTGAAAAAAAGCATCACACTCTAACAAGGCTTAGATGCCAGTCCCGAACTCTTTTCAAATTCCAGCAATATCAAATCACAGAAGTTTCCAGAAGCTGCACTACACCGAAGCCTTTACTGGGAAGTCTGTAGAGAAATCGTCGCAACTATTCAGGGCCGATTCATTGACGTCGTGGACAAGAAAGGTCACATGTGACCCCCGATTCTGTACACAATAGACCGTTATGCATTCGAGAGTGCGATATTTGCATCGGGTCCTGTATGCCCACATGCCGGCCACGTGGCCGAAACATTGTTTCAAGTTTCACTCGGCTTGAATAAAATTAATGCACTGTATTGAAAGTCTATTGTTGTATTGGGAAATGTTGGGTTTTTATTTTCATGTACATAAGTATAAGAATGCCGTGTGAATAAATGTCCTTCGTGACGTACTTGGCCCCAGCAACGACTTGATGTGATAGGACAGACGGGCGAAACACGTTTTAAATACCACCTTACTTTTTTTGTACAAAATGGCTGGCTACTCGTGAGTCTAAGTACATATTCGTTGTTCCTCAATCAATGGGCATAAAGATATGTTACAAATACAAAACGGTAATCTTGTGGAATAGTCATGAATAGGAGAGGAGAGAGAGAAAAAAACAGTATTCGTGATTGCCGTTCGTGATACCAAAAAGTTTAATAAAAAGAAAGACTTATTGATAGATATTGTTTGTATTTTTTGAGGCCCCAAAAGTACACCGCACTAACTTTTATCAGATGTTATTGTTTATACAATATGATATAAGAACAAAAGAAACAAAGCTTCCTGGTGATAAAACTAAACATTGTAAACCCCAATTCTAAAGACTGCTCATCCGTAAACGCTCAAATAATTGATAGCGACAAAATAAGGAATGAGAAGATTTCCAAACACCTGGCATTGTAATTACATTCGCAGCCGAATTAAGTAAGCCACGGCTTAGATGCTTAGTTGGTAGGTACCGAGTAAAATACGCGGAAAGCCATGAAGTTTCTAATTATTCTCGACAATTTTAATCGCGCCGAAAATTTTTGCTGTACGATAAATCGTTGTTCCGCATTCCGATGTGAGGCTCATTCACTGGTCGCCGTGACGTTTAGTGTCTGGTGTCTAGCAAGACTCGCCGTCGGAGAAAGGTGACCATTCACCGGCAGGGGCCGGCTCGGTCCAGACACCCAGTACCGTTAACGATAACATCGGCACGCCGCACATACGTTTCAGCTGCGTTAATTTTTTAGCCACGCCGCTAGTGAAATGAAGTACAAATTGCGTACGAGTAGTCAGACATGGATTCCGTGAGCTGCCAATTATCAGTGTTACAATTGAAAGTTGAAACCGCTCTGTTTCACAAATCGTCGAAATGAGCATGATTTAGAGTGGACACTCGCTTTGTTTTCTTTGTTTATGTTTTATTTTTACAGATACCAATGTTTAATTAGCGACCGCGTTATCGTCAGCAGATTAACCGTTCTACTTGTGAAGGAACGGCACAAAGCGGATATAGAAAATATTCGTATAAGAACTTTCCAAAGATCACGTTATCATCTACATAACGCCGGTAAACAGCGTTTGGCTTTAATGACAGCGCACCGTGAGGCCGGCATCCGCATGGCAACAGCTTTCAGAGAGAGAATGAAAGTTGATCGCGCGGGCAAAAATGCGAAGCGGCCATGCCTCTGGTTTCGGCCAGAACACCGCCGCAAAATATTTGGCACTCCCGAGACCCGACCATCGTCATACAATTTTCATTGCCTCTTTAGATACGCAGTTTTTTCATAAATAGGGAGGCGGTACATTTTAACGATTCCTGACTTGCGTAATAATTCTGTCCCTAGTAAAATTCTTTCCTTCCGCTAATTTATTCAAGTAAATTTTGTTTCCTCAACCATTCTACGGAATTAGCATGTTTTATTTCGCATTCATGAATTTCAAAGAGGTTGTTAGCAATATTGTCAGAGATCTGTTATCCTTATCCTCGTAAGTAAGAAATATTTCGCATTTAGGTCCGCGGTTTGGAGGAAATCCCTGATGATTACTTGCTGAGAATCCGCATCCAAACAGTAATCGTCTCGCTCATTTCATGGCTGTTCCGTTAATAGGTAAAGATCGTTATTCGTAATACTCTGAAGTACAGAATAACTCACAGATTACTCCATTATTAACGAGTGGAGTTCACAGTAGAGTCAGCCGTGACGACACCGCGGCTAAATACCTACTTAGCTAATTATGTGAAGGTAAATATAAACCGAGACTGGGCCCCGCATTTCCCAGAAACTGGGTTTTAAGAGCACAATCTTTTGTGTTTATTTAGATCCGGCGAATGCACTGATTTCTAAGTGGAGTGCCAAAAGCGTGGGAGACGAGCGACAGAGGTAGCGTAGTTACACCCGGAGGAGAAATAATAGAAAAAATAAAAATGGAGAACGTCATCTCAACGTCGTCAATTTTTATTAAACTTAAAACGTAACAATGACACGGTTATTTTTAGTTCTCCTTTGTGTTTAATTAAAGTTGATCTTATTAGGTACGGCTAAAATAGCCCAAATTGAATACTAGATTGGAGTCTGGTAAATCTTTCTCACTCACTCACGAAGGGTTCCGTACCATCTATCTATGTAAATATATAAATGAAAAAACTGACTGACTGACTGATCTATCAATGCACGGCCCAAACCGCTGGTTCTATAGAGATTCCAAATTTGGCAAGTAGTTTCTTTATAAGGTCTAGGGGTGCACTAAGAAAGGATTATTCAAAATTCACCCCCTAAGGGGGTAAAATGGGAGTCCAAAGCTTGTATAGGGAAACAAGATTAGACTATTTCATTCGAAACTTCACAGTAGTATTTTTAACGGCAAATGAGTAAACATGTGTTTCAGGTTTTTTGAGAATTCAACCCCTAAAAAGGGGAAATGTGGTGACAATGTCTGAAAATCAACATGGGTATTGTTTCTATGGTTTATCGGGTCGCTGATTACGAAAAACAGCAACGATTTTAAAAGCCAAGGACGTGAAATACCATCTCCCCTGTTGGGGTGTCTAGGGGTTGAAATGTCTAAATATCAATATGGGTGTCGTTTTTACGGTTTTTATGGAAGTTAATACGAAAATCGCATCGATTTTGAAATTTAATATTGTGGACATGAAAATTCTTGAAAGTATTTGTGCCAAATTGCAATGCAAACTGAGCTCCTTTTTTGTAGACAGTTAAAAATTACTTTTAGAACGCGGGCGAAGCCGCGGGCCAAAGCTAGTATCTATAAAAACGATGTATTCTGTTTTTTAGTATTTGTTGTTATAGCGGCAACAGAAATACATCATCTGTGAAAATTTCAACTGTCTAACTATCACGGTTCATGAGATACAGCCTGGTAACAGACGGACAGACAGACGGACGGACAGAGAAGTCTTAGTAATAGGGTCTCGTTTTTACCCCTTGGGTACGGAACCCTAAAGAACGGTCGTAAACAAAAATCGATTAATCGATCCTGCCCGTCTCCGCTACCCGTATTGTTGAAGTGATTGAAATGAAGTGATTCTACCAATCAATAAGTTGTGTAGTTGCATTGTATCCCAATTGATTATAGCCAAGCTGTTGCTGAGAGAGACATAAAAGTCGAGTTATCTAATAAAGGATGGAACACCCTGCGAGAGCTGAGCACAGAATTAGGTTAAAGGTAGGGGTCGCTGCTCGCGTTAAACAATTTTTGGGGTCGGGTCGGGACTATATGGACCGATCATAATTCGCCCCAAAATAAACTACAAATTATGTCATAAAGCAATCTTTACTGTCTAGAAGCGGATCCATTATGGTGCATGGAGTATTAGCTTTAACAATATTGTAAGTAAAATGCTAAATCATGTCAGTTGTGTTCACTAACCCCCAGTTTTATAAAAAACCGTTAGACCTTATGTAAGTAATATAAAAAAATTGACTGAGTTACTAAAATTTGATCTGGCATTTGGTCTAACCTAACGAATAAGAAAAGTACGGAAAGCTGTCTATTGCTAGAAATATAGAAAGGGCTATAATGTAAAATAATATAATTCATTTAGGAATAAAAAAAAAACAATTTAAAAACTCAGCAGGTCCGGAAATTTGAGATCGCGACGACTTTCCTGAAACTTAGGTTGTTATTAACTTATCATACAATATTTGCATTCCTAGAATACCCGGAATGCATCTACAGGACCAAACGTTTCGTGAAACATCTGAAACGTCGATGTAAATCCTACTAATATTATAATCGTGAAAGTTTGGATGTATGGATGGATGGATGTACGTTACACTTAATCTCAAAAACTACGACGAATTCATATGAATCTTTCCAGTTACCATATATATCAGAATAGGACATATAAATAGGCTATAATTTATGTCAAATTTCATCCGTTTTAGGGACGAAAAAGGGGATGAAACTTTGTATGGAGCTTTGTACTGCTCGTTGCCTTAATCAGAGGCTGGCTCTCAAAATGTATGGGAAAACTAAAATCCGACTCGCACTTAACCAAAATTCTAATTGATATTATTTAATAGGCTATAAAGTGTCATCTCTTTTAGGGAGTTCTACGCGGACGAAGTCACAGGCAGATGCTAGTACAATATATTCATAAAGTTAGTATGTGAAAGGCTATTCTAAACTTCAATTCTATTTCCGCAGATATAGCCATCCTAATCAAAGGTTTATGAAACGCATTAAAGGCTTGTCCCATCTAAACAATGTGACAGAAACAGGTCAAAGGGACGTAGGAATTACATGATGGGTCATAGAGGGTGTGCATTCAACGCTATGCATACACTGTAGGTATATAATGCATGTCTCTCTTGGAGGTGGTAGAACGGAAAATCGTATTATGCGTTGGGGCAAGTTGTCCTTTGATTGTTGCTAAGGGGTGGAGGTGTAAAAGGTACATTGTGCAAGCAGATGAAACACATGCTTATGTTTACTGTTCAAAAACATTGGAAGTACATATTACATGAAATATGATAAGAAAATGAAAATGCTGTATACCTAAACAATGTGTTTCGTAGCTGTTGGTTCTCCAACTATAAATAAACTAGCTGTTGCTCGCGACTTCGTCAGTTTAGAACTTGTTATCGTTTTAGAAAAATGATTGATCTATATACAAACTTTGAACCCTCTTTTAACCCCCTTAAGGGAGATTTCAAAAATCGTTGAAATTCATTTCTAGTTTTTAAACAAACCGAAGTAACAATTTTATTTTATTTATTTATTAGGCACACAAAACGGTTAACATTGTACAAAATAAATCAGAGGTTCTGGTTAGGAATGCCACAATTCCAATGCTAATTATCTTACTTTAAAAATGTCTTGCTCTCTATACAAACTTTGAACCCCCTTTTAACACTCTTAGGGGATGAATTTGAAAAAAAAACAAAGTTTCAAGTCTCTAGCTCAAAAGAAGTGTTTCCAATACAAACTTTCCACCGCTTTTTAACCCCTTCAGGGGTGGAATTTTCTAAAACGCTGAAAGTACTTTTTTGTATTCTAATAAGTAATCTTTCTACAAAGTTTCAAGTCTCTAGCTAAAAAAATAGTGTTTCCCATACAAAGCTTGCCCCCTTTTAAACCCCCTAGGGGTGGAATTTTCTAAAACGCTGAAAGTACTTTTTTGTATTCTAATAAGTAATCTTTCTACCAAGTTTCTAGTCTCTATCTCAAAAAACAGCATTTCCCCTACAAAGCTTGCCCCCCTTTTTAACCCCGTGAGGGGTGGTCTTTTCCAAAACGCTGAAAGTACTTTTTGTATTTATTAAGTAATCTTTTTACAAAGTTTCAAGTCTCTAGCTCAAAAAAAGTGTTTCCCCCATACACACTGCACCCCCATTTAACCCCTTTAGAGGTGGAATTTCAGGATACACCGACAGATTTTGAGTTTTAACCATGGATTCCTGGTGGTATTACGAGTATAATTATAATGTTACATCAACACGGGTCCAAAAATGCCTCATTAACTTACTTAATTTCTGAAACAAAAAAGTATTAATGCTAGTACTTCCTTGTGAACGAGACCTTAGTCTAAAGAGTGAAAAGAATACTTGATACTTCACGAACGTCACATTATGAAGGCGTGTTACCCTTGAGATGTTGCTACTTGTGGATTACTGAAATAATTGAATATCTCGAAAATTAGGCTTTATACAGCAATGTTTATATTACTTTTTTTGGTCAAATCTGTTGGTATACTCCTGCCCACCGTGGGCACGTCCAGAAATCATGTGATCATATTTGGCCTACTTTTGACCAGCGAGACCAGAATGACAACAATTAGACAATTTGAAAAAAAAAACGCAATACAAGGAGTCAAAATAGTTTCCACCAGAAGAAGAAGAAGAAGATAAAGCACACTCTTTAAGGCCCTGTTGTGTTAGACCAAAATGTCAGATCAAATTTTATGCATCATGTGTATCTGTCTGTGGAATCAGCTCCGAAATGGATGTTTCTTAGCTAAGTTTGATGTGTCAGGGTTTTTTTATTTATTATTCAAAACATATTTATTTCAGAAAGATCTAGAGAACACACTTAACATAGCTATGGAAGAGATCCCTTTTAAATTTTTGAAATTAGTGTCTCCTTAGTCGCACTAATAGTAGTTAGGTCAGATTGCAGTCGTTTTCGTAAAAACTAGTGCCTATGCCAAATCTTGGGATTAGGCGGACCCTGGCCTGCTCTAGGGCACAACTGAGAATAACGCTAGGAGGATAAGTGTGTCTCCTTAATGTTCGTCATATGTACTGCTAAATAATAAATTGTATTTCTAAATAGGAGCGGTTGAATGCCTTCGCAATCTATTTTCAACACTGGCCTTCTCACATGCTGGTAACTTAAGACTTGATTAAAAGCGCCCAGTTTAAGGCTACTTTGAGAACACTTACAATTTCTTATTTTATATTAAAGATCCAACTGTTCATACATTTTATCCAATTCACATGAGGTATGTCATGTAAGCACAGCTAAGCCGTGAGATAACCATAATCATCTGGCTAGAGCAATATCATATTTTTGGATATACAGCATTTGTCCCTCTCTCCTTATATCCTATTTAAATGTGATCATGGTAGCTAAGCTGAAATGCAAAATGAAAGCATTCAATAACTATGTTTTACAAGGGTAAAGCTTACAAACGATATACACTACATCCACTCAATTTCATTAGAATAAGGATTACAAATTGGGTATGACTGAACTGACTGAACATAATGGTTCAGTACTTTATCACAGTAACATTATAATAGCTAGCATAAGCAATACAACAATATCCGGTGACTTTGGAAGTTCACAGTAATAAATGATGCAAGTTCGGTAAAAACAAAGTCAAAATGCTCATGATTCATGCATCTTTTTATGATGCTAATCAGTATTTACATCATATTTTGCAACAAGCATGACACAAATAAACTTCCAATGAATATTTGCTTAATAATAAATTAATTGCAATAACAGGTGAGTGAAACAATCATAATTATCACTAGCAAGCAAAAATTATGTACTGTTCTATTGTGTACTGGTGTGCAATAAAGAATATTTGCATTGTATTGTATTACTGTGAAAATGCCAATGAAGTAATCTGACCACATCAATGTGTTTCACTTAAATAATAATTGTGGTTGGATGAAATTAAATCAAATCACCTATAATAATTTTGCATAGTTTGCACTGAATCGGAAGAAATTGAATTCAAATTTTAAAGAAAAAAAATATATAAATATATTGTCCCCAATACAAATGTTTTAATACTGATACCTGTGTGATGAAGGAAGAACATTCCATAGACAGAAAATTAAATAACAAAATAAATATTATTTACAGAATAATAGCAACCCAATGAACCTGTGTCCATGTCATGCATTGCTTAGCTAACTCGAAAATAATAAGAAAAAAAATAGGTATATAGTACTCACACTTCTTGGCGTTCTCGTCCATCAGCAAGTTGAAATGGTGGTGGCGGTTCCACGCAGCCATTTTGCCTTCGTGCGGAGCCCCAAGAAGCACCAGGGCCGCCCCGGCGGGCCCAACTCCGGCTAGGGGCTCCAGTGTCCTTACACAACAACTTTGTCACACACTCATAACCCAAACGACATAACACAGCTCACAGCTCAAAGCACCGTCGTCATCGGCACATGCCTCACTTCCCCGACACGCACTCGCACTCGCGTAAACACCACAAGACAACTACAGCGGTGATTCACCTCCGGCGCTGCGCCGCCACTGCGCCCGCCCGCGATCCGTCCCGACTATCACCCAAACACGCGTCACGTGGGCTCGCGCCGAGTGCCCGATGTCGCTGCACCGACCAGTGCCCACTATCCTCGCGCTGCACAAATATTGCACGAGAAATCACCGTCTAACAAACCGATACCACAATGAATGAATGCTAGCACGCGACGAGCGAGCAAGACGGACTAAGCGATTTCCCTTCAACCGTCCGATCCTTCGTCTGCAACCGTGACGGGCTCGAGCTCACAAACAAAATAATAACAAATGTGCATGAGATACTCGCTGTATTAAGTGCACGTGGGTTGCGTCACAGAATCGACCAAAACCGTAATTAAACTACTGGATTTAATTGGTTTTACCAAAAATCGTGACGAAATCTCGCTTTTCAGATATCGCTGCGAGCTTGCAAACGATTCTAAAATTTGGTGAAACACATATTACACCCTCGCACTCGCAAGTATCAAAAATTATTAATCGGGATCTAATTGCACTAGTACGATCAATGCACTATCGTTTGAATAATTTGTATACAAAACACAGGCCGTAATACATTCAGGAAATAACAGTTTGAAACAATAAACGCGTTGATCAAGCGCGACAAATAGGACAAAACATGGCAGTCTCGCTCGACCGAAAAGCACACGAACTTTGTCTGTGGTCGTTTTATTTTTAAACGCTAGAGCTGTGTCGACGCGTTCCGATTCACGCTCTGATTGTATTTTAAGTTAGGCGCCTAAAGCAATATTATTTTCGGCTATTACTTTTAATTTTTTTATAAATAATAAATATCATTTTTATAAGATACAATTTGCAATCGAAATAGAATCAAAAAGCGTAGTTTTATTTTATTTTGATATAAATACGAAGAATTTTATTGTGTGTGTAATGGGATGTACCACGCATGACCATAGACAAATTACAAATAAAAAAAGAAGTCAGTATGCGCCCAGCTTATAAAGTTTCTACTAAAATGGTAGATTTGATAATCGATTAGTTAATCAATAAAATATGGTTAATAGTTACTAAGAATAGATCTTTATTTAATTTAGAGCCTATATAGGTTCACATATTAATTCAGTGATAAATATAAAGTGACAAGCCTGTTATAAAAAAAAGCGACCTCCGTAATATTTTGCGCCGTTTTTAAGCCAGACATTCTACTTAGATCCGTAAGGCTGGGTCAATAAAGAGTTTTTTTAGCATGGTATCTACGGGATGTGCCATTGTGCCTAAGCTGGTACTTTACAGACTTCGAGAATTTTACTTTCTACGCATTCTCGTACAAAAAACAATCTAATTCTGATTCGTTTTGTTCTTTGGTGATATTCATGAGGTGAATGATTGGCCACATAGAAAATTTGACAGCTAATGACAAGTTTACCATCGTCCACCGCAGGCAGGTTGCACCAGTCTGTGATACACCTAGTGCTTTTTCATATGGTGCCTCTCAAATAGCGGAATATTTAACTTGGCTTTTTGAACAACCTCCTTACCCGTACCTATAGCTTAAGTTATATCAGGCCTTGGCCCGTAAATAAGCTAAGCCAACGCTCCAATTGCTCGACGATAAAGGAAAGGTTCTGTCACTTTTCCATTTTCGTGGACCACGCTCCCAACATGTCAACAATGCACACGCTACGTAAACAAACCTTATGTAATACCTACCTTTAAGTACCTTAGAATGTGTAAGTTACTAACGAGGATCCATATTTAAGTACTCCATTATGGTATAATTTACCGAGACACATAAAATAAACAATGTCTAATAACGATATTATGTACCTAACGATTACACACGAAAAATACGCCACGCTGTGGCGTGGATGGGTATATCCATGAAAGTGCCCCGGCGTTAGCCAGCTATGCGCTGATTGGACGAAAATATTTCATAGCAAAGTCCGTTGAAAACTTTAGATTTCCAATAATCTCGCTTGACAGCGCAAGCTGATAATGAAATATCTTCGTAAGCGCGTATATTACATTATATGTACAAAGCTATTCTAACTATTGTAAAAAATTTTTGAGTTCAATAAAATCCTGCAATTCTTCGAATTTGCAGGACTTGACCAAGAATTGTAGTAAGTGGTGATAAGGAAGATAAGGGCTCTCAGAGCCCGGAAGCCACTACCAGAATAATAAATAACTATTGTAATAGTCAGGTTCAACCCTAAGATAAATTAACTCGCTAACACGAGATTTCCTAGTAAAATATGGCTCCATTGTTGAAGCTATCTGTATTTCGTAATTGTTAGCGAGTCAGAGACATCTGGGGTACTTGGTCAGTGTGTCAAGGTCGAATAGTCGATCTATGCGAGGAATGTAAACAAGAATTGTTCCAATAAGAATTTAATCTGACTAAAAATAATTGATGTAAACGACCGCCGTTGAGAAAAGTATACAGGTAAATCAAAGCTTCGAAATTCGAAGTTCGGGTATCTCCATCTCTGTCACACTTACAGTCGCGAGCAAAATAAATTGCATCACTTTGCATTTTTCCATGTACACTCAATATCTTTGTACATTATTACTCGAATTTAAAAATTGTAGTACCAAATGAAAGCTGATAATGTAACGCAATAGAAAACGCGTTATTTCAATGTAATTTCAAGTCCTAAGCCTAAAATATACTCTGAATCCAGAAAATGGTACAAAAGCGCTTCAAAAAGGGACTAAGAATGATAGGCATTGTATTGTAATTAAAGGTATTTATTACACAAAAAATATGCATCAGTATTTGGTATTCCCTCCCCTAGCCCTCCTCACACAAGACCTTTTTAAGAAGTAACTCGACAGAAAAATTCTATATAATTTTAACGAACCTGCTCACAAAATTATCACGAGAATCGGTTGAGATTCGCGACCTGTAGACTGTAGAGGAGAACAGCTGGACAGCGTGACAGCGTGACATCGTGACGGACACTGGACATACGAACGATGTTCAGCTCAAGCTGAAGCATAGAACTTCGTTCGCTTCGCTCGTTTGTTCGATTAAGTACTTACGTGTCTTATGCCTGCTACACATGTAATGATATATCGTAGCGATTAACCTGTGCAAACCGATTTGTGCAGATTTATCTATCGTGTGTATGTCAAATCGTTGCAGATTATCGTTAATCGGTGGCAGTTGCAATTTATATTAGATAAATCGTTGTCGATTGCGTTTGCACAGTTTTATCGTAGCGTGTGGATGGCGATCTCTACTTTCGGCTTTCGCTTTACTTTACGGAGCTCGCTTGTGTGCGCACGTGCGGATCGCTCTCTTTGCAACATGTCGGAAGAAGAAAGAGGTGGACACCACAAACAACTGCAAGAGTCCTTAGAGAGCAACAAAATATTTATACCGGTCCGCAGTATCAGTGTTTTATGCAATAAGTATATGGTAGAAGTTTCAGTCTAAGTACCACTCGGTGTACTCCTTGCATTACATTTAATTGTCAAAAGGGCCTCTACGTGTCTTCCCAGTTGTTGCTTTGTAGGCTCCACGCACTCCCCCCAAATGTCCGGGACACTCTTAGAGTATATATACCTACAGAGGTATATATATACTCTTAGAATATACAATACAAAAATACTCGGACTAAGAATCGGCTCTCCATAGAAATTTTAGAAATTTACATTTAGAAATTTTAGGATACATTTTTTTTTCGGAAAATGGCATCTAGTCATTATCATACCACCACATAATTTTAGGATAATTGGGCTCACTAAATAAAGACTTATAATAAAAACCGGCCAAGTGCGTGTCGGACCACGCAAAATGAAGGGTTCCGTGCCTATTAAAAAGGTCGTATCGTCACAGAAATTTTACGGCACTTACGTCCTTTTCTTTGAGTAAGGCAGTTTTTCAGCAATATCTCGAAAACCTCTGAACCGATCTTGTTCAAAACAATTTTCGGTGAATGAAATTAATAAGCCTTATGTCCATGAATTTTTCCATATTTTTAAAATACACCGTTCAAAAATTAGAGGGGGGGGACAGAATTTTAGTGACTTTCGGGGCGATTATCTCCAACCCTATTCACTTAATCAAAAAAAATGCTAGGAAACCTTATATTTATTTTGAAAGGCCTATCGATTGATGTGCCACACGGGGGGTCACAATGAAAAATTTTTTTTTGACTTTTAGTTTTATGTATGGAGTGCACCCCTAAATTTTTTTTTTTTGTAATTTTAATTACAAAACTATGTAGCGGCTAACAAAATACACCTATCCTCAAAATTTTATTCAAATACACTTTATAGTTTTCGAGTAAAATGCCTGTGACATACGGACAGACGGACAGACGGACAGACGGACAGACGGACTAGAGGTGTGCGCCGATGGCAAAATCATCGGCGGCGGCGTCCGGTGGGATTTTGATCGGCGGCGGCGGCGTGATCGGCGTGAAATCGGCGTGGTACTTTTTTTTCGGTTTTTGGTTAAATAACTATGAAGCGTAACTTCCTATGGTGAAATAAATTAGTTTTAAGATTTTCTGAAATTTCATTGCACCAAAAAAATTTAAAAGATGTATCAATTAGGAATCTTAATTTTTCTTCTTCTTTGTCGGTTCCTCAAGGATGAGGGTCGTGACTACCAAGAGCGCAGTTCTTCAAAAACATTCTCCAAACCCTTCTACTTTGGGCTAGTTGTATTACGCCTTAGATATTGACGCCCGTGGCATCGCCGAATACATCAATCTATCACATGGGTGCTCTGTTTCTACTCCTCTTTCCTTCAACGCAGCCAACCATTATCATTTTCTCGAAGCTGGACTGGTCTTGGCCGGCCACGTGGCCAAATAATGTCATCATTCTCTGGAAGCATGTGGTTGAAAGCTGGATGTTATACAAAGCTCTTTAAGTATCGACACATAAGTGCGCCGTTGTATGATGACCAGCATTCTACGCCAGCACCACATTTCAAATATATCTTTTTTTACTCTCAAGCCTGGCTTCCAAGTCCACGTTTCAGAGGCATGAAGAAAAATGGAGAAGAGAAGGGTGCGCATAAGTCTGACTTTGGTGTTGCGGTAGATGTTCCTGTTCTTCCATATATTTTCCAAGCGCTTTACTGCTGTTTAGGCAATTTTCGATCTTCTGATGACCTCTTTCATACAGTCTCCGTCGTTGGAGATCTGCGAGCCTAAGTAGACAAAGTTTTCTACTAAGTCAAGGTCATGTAGTTCTAGTGCCCTCTGCATCAACCCAGCTCTGTCTATGAACATTAGCTTCGTTTTTTCTTGGTTAAGTGGAGGCCGTAGTGTGCACTGATCAATTCGACTTTCTTTAGAAGTGTAGCTAGCTAGTTCAGTCTCATAGGCAACTATGTATTGCAAATTGTTATTCACCAACTCGGATGCCGCCTTGCCAGTTCTCAAGCACTCTGCGTAGTCCGCGTATTACGTGTTCGTCGACCAAGACGAATAGTTGCCGGGACAGTATGCAACCCCGTCTCGATTGGTCTTAAAGGGTTTGGACTCCATGTCTTCCAGCCGGACACAAGATTGGACGGCAACCAAGTATAGGTTTCACCAAAAAGGACTGTAATGTTTGTTCAGCTATAAAACCCACTCATTTCCTCAAGCACTTCAAACATTTTTCGCTAATCTATGCAGTTGCACGTTTTGGCGTAATCGATGAAGCGTAATGCCATGGGTATGTTAAATTCTTTGCTCTTCTGGATTAATTGCCTGATATTTAAGATCTGCCTTCTTGTGCCTCTACCCGTAACAAAGCCCGTTTGCTCTATTGCGATTTGTCTACTTCTGTAGTACTCCAGACGTTTGTTTAGAATATACTATAGAACTTTACCAGCAAGGGCTATAAGTGAGATAATTAGTTGTCACAATGGGACAACCATGGAATCGGCCCTTTGTGGTATACCCAGACCCGACCGACGTATTGGGGAACAGATTCTTCATAGAATGAGTTCTTATTGGCTGAAGTCGCAAACCTTTTATTAACTCTACCTGATCCAATTTTACAGGAGGCACAAAAAACATATTTAATTAACATCCAGGTTACATCACAATAAAATTAATGAAATAAGTAAGGATTTGCAGCAGTAGTACTTATAAATATATTATTGCGATGTCAATTAAAGTAAACTCTTTAATGTAGAAAATTACAGAGATGACATGTGCCGTAGATACTCCTTATTCGGCATAGGAATTACTTGAATAAATTGCATAGAATAATTAATACTTTTCCGAATAAAACGCAATTACGCCACGCCGATTTCACGCCGGTCAAATCTATCGGCGGCGGCGGCGTGGAAAAATCGTCGGCGGCGGCGGCGCGGCGGCGCGGCGCACACGTCTAAGACGGACAGACGGACAGACGGACATGACGAAACTATAAGGGTTCCGTTTTTGCCATTTTGGCTACGGAACCCTAAAAATGGCGTGTATGTGAAAAATCGGATTTTTTCTGAAAGTAAAACGAAAACCGTAATATACTCGCAGACGGTTATAATACTAATTATTTCTCATTTTTTGACGTTCTCAGTTTTTTTTAAGGATAGTTGCACAATGTTTTTTAATCATTTTTGTTAAATATATTTCTTGTTCGATTTACCTTTGAGTCTGTTCGGGGTAAACACTAACGAGTAGTTTTTTTTTATGAATTTTGGGCAATTATCTCCGATTCTCTTCACTTAATCAAAAAATTTGTTCAGAAATCTTATACATATTTATTTTGAAAGGCCTATCCATTGATGTGCCGTGCCACTCGTGGACTTATTTGCAGTTACATGTATGGAGTGCACCCTAAAAAAATATTTCTAGTCATTTCAATTCAGAACTATGTAGCGCTAGTGGCTAACAAAATACACATATCCTCAAAATTTTATTCAAAGACACCATATAGTTTTCGAGTAAAATGCCTGTGACATACGGACAGACGGACATGACGAAACTATAAGGGTTCCGTTTCTGCCATTTTGGCTACGGAACCCTAAAAAGTGGAACTATGACAAGGATAACGAATGATAAATTACTTTCTGAGACACTTATTGCGATTTGTATAGTACCATCTCGCTTGCTCGTCGTATTATTATTACCATACACAGTGTGTAATTTCGGTCTACCTGCGGCCACGCGTAGTTTATGTGTTTAATTGATAGCTGTTACTATTTTAGAGGTTTGACAAGGACACCGAAGCGGTATTTATAAACCCCATAGAAACCATAAAAATGCAGTGTCTTTTTTCTGATACATTATATGCAAATAAATAAGATATGTTCTTATAAGAGAAGTTTGTAGCTTTTGCTAAAAAATTACATAATAAACACGGTAAATTAAGATACAATTAAGGTTTTTACTAAAAATGAAAACTATTTTTTTGTGGTACGGTGTCTTAATGGTCGCATTTTATTTCTTAATTGAAAGAATCTACACATAATCACATAGTAGTATATAAAATATCAGCTAATAAAAATGAAGGGGTGACGAGATACGAATTTTTAAATTTTTTGTTAAGGGTTGTCACTAACTTTTCTATGGAAATTTAATCATCATAATCAGAGTCATATTCATTGATTCTGCTCATAAATAACATCGTTAATTTTGGTTTATTATATTATATCATTAAATCACTCAACTTTTTAAAACAAAAAGGTCATATAAAAAAATTGTTTGGTTTGTAATAGGCATTATTATGTTTGACTCTCTTAAAAATTGCGCAACGCAAAAGAACTGGCTGTACTGCTGTATCCGAATCAAATTGAATGAAATCAAAAGGATTTTCGAAAAACCCAACTGCTTTTCGACAGATATTATAGCCTATGTCACTCCCACGATTAAGGAAACTCCAACGACACCTTATACATCAATATCCATCAAGCCGTTTAGGCTACAGGAGGCCACAAAGAAACAGACATACATACATACTTTACATACACTCTAAAAACATTACCCTCCTCCAGGCAGGCAGGCAGTCAGGTAAAAACCTTTGCCAATATGTTAGGACTCGAAGAATGGCTTCTTGACGACCTACATACTATTCTAGTGGCATTGTCATGAGGTTTGGAAATAGATTCTATGAAACTTCAGTCTGGCTAAGAAATAATTACAAAAATATAGCTGGTACAATATGACCTGACGGTTCACAAAATATTAATACATGCTGCGAAAATCATAGGTTCTATTTCTTTACCCGTTGGAATGCTCTCAGAACAAGCTGGTGAGGTCAATCAGGGAACAAATTTTGGCGTTACGTACGATCATCATACGAGAACATCACACTCGCAGACCGTAAAACCACTGTCTTTAACTTGTTTCACCGAGCTTTATACCAGCAACACACTGGCGCAGCATGCGGTGGCGGTCAATAGTAAATTTGACAGCTAATGACAAGTTTACCATTGACCGCCGTGGCCAAGCCGCGCTAGTCTGTGAGAGGCCTTACAGTCTTCTGACCCTCTTTTGTCTACTAGGTATGTCAGTTGGTGATAGACAAAAAGAAAACATTCTGCCATTCCAAAAAAAGTTTTGCATTTTTTAAAACCTACAATGGATAACGAACTTATTCATGACGACCCGTCACCGCAAAAATATTCTGATGAATGATGATACTTCTGGTGAACTTGAACGGGATACTAACGATAACGAAGATAACAACATCGTATTATCATCAGAAGACATTTTGATACATTGTGATGATTAATGACGACATCGATAGTTTCTAATTTATTTATATTTAATTTTATGGTTATATTTGGACAACCCTATTTCCATAGAAATTTCTAAAATACTTAGAAACGCTATATTTCTCTACCCCTTCTGTTGTCGTGTGTAATTTTTTTGGACATAATAAACCACTATATTCTTCATATTCATAATGAAGAATAAAATGTGACCGAAACAAGATTAAAATAAAAATCAATAAAAAGTGAAAATAAGAAAATCTTAAATATGTCTTATAATAATACAGCTACATTTCCTATTTTTTAAATATGAATACATAATGCAATGTTACGTTACTTAAGATACTAACAAAACCAGAAACAATTATATTTTAGGAGTAAAAAAATAATTAAGTTTTCCTTAAGGTCATTGACCTCTCACAAAAAAAATCATTTCTCTCAAAGTATACAGAAATTCAAAATCTAAATTATTATTAATTGTTTCCCATATCAAACTCTTTCGAATAAACACATAAACTACGCGTGGCCGCAGCCGGGCCGAAATTACACACTGTGTATAGGCTTGAAACTAGGATGCTTTCGTGCCACTAAAGAGCATGTGTAACTGTACCTTTATAGGTCCATGGGCATAAAGGTCGTAAATTAGAAGATTTCGTAAGGTTGCGCTGGTCACACTTATTAACGTTACATTTTGGATAAATAACATTGGGCAAACGTTGCTGCCAACATGAGCAGAAAATATATCGTTGGTAGTTTTGTTTTGGTCTAGAGTAGTCTGTGCATTCTGGCATGTTGTGTGGACAAGTAAAGTAAAAGTGCAGTGGCGTGTTACTTCTCTTTTGCCACATTGTTTGCAATTTTAGCCTCGTTTGTTTCACATTGTTTTATAATATCGGGACTCCTAGTCCATTCTTGCGGAAATATCAAAGCGCATATCTAGTGTATTGTGTAAAATGCCGAAGCGTGGTGCTTTAGGAAAACCCAGAAATTGGAGACATGATGGTGGTGACCATTTTGGTATGATTTTTCCTGTTGTTTTCTTCAAGGTTACGATATACGTTTACGTATTGTACGTAAACGAGATCGATATAATATCAGTACTCTGTGTACATTTCTGTTATTTGTGGTGCGCAATAAGGAATATTATTATTATTACTCTAATTAACTAATGAAATCAGTTTAATGAAATAATTGTACTTGTTCTCAGAGCACGATGATCGGTCATATCACAGTAATAACACTCGTCGTGTCAGTTTCAAGCCCGGGACATCAAAAGGCAAAGGCAAATTCCGTGGTTTCAATGATCCAAAATTGTTGCTGGACGACGACATTGACATGGGGGCTAACTCTGGCGGTCACATGAATAATCGCAAGGGCGCCTTTAGAGGCCGTGGAGGCCGGCTCACACCTACACCACGTCGCCCAGGCGGTCCCAGGAGATTCGTTCCAGGCCCGCTTCCCTGGTACCAGATAGTCATCCCATATGGAGGCAAACACCCTAAAGAAGTGATTTTAAAAGCTTTGTTAGGCTTCATGTCACCAGAAGTGTTCATACCACATTATTACAAGATCAATGGTAATGCTGCAGTGTTTTATGTAGATGATGTGAAAGTAGCGGAGAAGCTATTCCACACAGACAGGAAGATTGTGATGTCTGATGGCTTTAAGTTGGTGATTATGGTACGGAATACCGCTCCGAATGTGCAGATTGATGCAGACATGAAGGAAAAAATGAAACTTGTTATGGCAAAGAGATACAATGCTGCTACTAAAGCATTGGACCTTACAAAGTTCCATGCCGATCCAGGTATTTACTTTAGTATATTGTTGGTATTAACATTGAGACAAATTATATTAATGGTTGGTATTTTACAGTTTTTTCTAGGGTGCATTATTTCCATTTACAACCCGTTTACTCTAAGAATGCATCTCGCTGGAACCAACCATCATTGATGTCCAAACTTATAGTAAACGGGTTGTATTTTATACCATGTAGGCAGGGCAGCTAGTACTGAATAAAAATCATACTTACAACCCGTTTGGGAGCTGGCATTGATGACGGTCGGTTCCAGCGAGGTCTATTCTTAGAGTAAACGGGTTGTACATTATGCTGCGGATTATATATATATAAAATATGACTGTGAGCATTATTGATGCTTGTTTAGTGTTATTACTGTCAATATTGTATAATAGATGAACTCAAACGGTCTTTTTTTATACATGTGTCATAAATACTTACTATACTGGCTCAGCATCCCGAAGTGGATCTTGACTAGACCTCCAACACTAAGGCACACGCTGTGCTCTTTACAGCGGGGCTAGCACAACTGACACCACGATGCCATGCTAGTTGAGAAAATTATCTGTCCTCTGTATAATTTCAACAGTGCGTGTGAGACAGGAGTCTCTGAGCCATGTGTCGACTTGGCAGCTAGTTTTCCTAGACGTAGCTTGTTGCAAATAAACGGTACCAAGCATTTGTTTCTCTCAACAGATCTACTAGACATATTTTGTGCACTGTTCCGGCCACAAATTATGCTGGCAGCCATAGACATCATTGCTGAGAACATTCCGGACCTAGAAGCTCTGAACCTTAATGACAACAAACTACATGGGATTGAACACTTGAAAATACTTGCAAGCAAATTAAAAAGCCTCAAGATTTTGTATATGGGAGACAACAAGGTACTTATAGGCACAATGTCTTAATTTGTTCTACTTTAAAAAAAATTGCATTCTGTATAAACAGCAGGGCAGGTTGCTTGTTATTTTGTCCCCGTAAGCCAAGAAACAATAAATGTATACATTTATGGTCAGCGAAGTAATGACAATTCATCATTCTCGGGGAAAAAGTCCTACTTATTTCGCTGCAAATAAAGGATTTCTGGCATCAATTTTCACTTAGAAAATGAGCTTTATTGACTACCACCAAAGCAGTACTAGTTTGCTGAGGAATAACACAAATAATATACATTTCACTCCTTTTAATATGTACGGTTTATCGAGAACAACCCTGTATATGTTTTTTCTGTTTTAAATTTTAAATTATTTCATATGTAGCCATACTCATAATAGTCATAATCATAATATGATAGTTTATTACCTATTCCTTTCTTAGTTTGGAACTTATTTGACTAAATAGTTTAAGATTGTCCCAAATATTTATTCAAATTATTTATTTCAGACCATGTCCATAGTGTTAGTATACATTTGCTTGTCCTAAGTTAGTTAAATCTAATATCATTATATATGATATACAGAGCCTCTCACTTCCATGTGCACCGAGTCCCAGTGTTTCCACAAAGCGCAGGCGCACGAGGCTGTTGGAGCTGTTGTCACGCACGCATCAGGGAGGCAGTTCTCTTGCATATTATCACACTGAAGCAATCAGTATGTGCCTCCGCAAACATTCCTTGATGCGCTACAAAAGCGGGGCAGCCCCAACAGCACCCTGAACCAGTTATTATATTGGATGCGCAGAGCATTGAACGCATTCTCAGTATAATTTTTCCACAGGCTGCACGTGTAAAAGGATATTACTTTCTCTATTTTAGATACCCTATATTGGTTCACTGGACTGCCTGAAATCGCTGCCACTAGTTGAGTTGTTTCTGAAAGGAAACCCACTGGTCACCAGGTGTAGTGACCACGACATCTATGTCAGGTAATATTAATCCAATTATTTCCAGGATTTGGAAGAAAAGTAGCTTGCCAGGAAGCTTGGGTGCATGGCAAAGATGCCCTGTTAGCGATTGGGTTGCATGTAGTGAATTCTTGCAGCACCATACTATAGCAATTAATGAAGATGAACCTTTTGGATGTTTTGACTCTGAAGTAACTGTGTGTGAAATGAAGGATTATATTATAACATTTTCGTTTCTGTCTCAAGAGTCAATTTTCGATAGAACTGACCGGTGCTAAGTCATACATTTAATGAAATGTCTAGTTTTGTTGATGCTAAAGCAAAGACTGTTGCATGTAGTGAACTCTTGTAGACTCATTAAAGAGATTAAAAAAAAGAAAATGAAATGTTTTGTCACCTAAAGTAGCAAAGTGGTTGTTTGAACAATTCAATTAATGTGTTACATAAAAAGCAGGATTATTATGCTTGTTTAATCTAATAGCCATCAGAGCTTGAATATTTAATTTAATTTGTGACATAATTAAGTTTTTGGTGTGCCCTTACGGGCTGAAATCATTCTAATCGTTGTATAACTTTTATTCAGCGATATATATTACATTACTTGACTCTGAGGATTCCCAAAATTTCGGATGTGTCACAAAATCCTTGGTTACGGGTCATCTCTTAGAGAGGTAAAATAAATAAGTTATTATTAAGCCTCGTTTAGAAAAAAAAATGTGTGAGAATCGTGAAAGTTTAAATCAATATATTAGATTACTTGGTCAATTAGCGTGATTTCAGCCCGTATTTTCCATGTGAATTTACAGCATTTTTATGCAGAACGAAGAAATCAATCCAGATTGTCTTTAACTTGACACTGCGCAATTCCACTCATTCTAAAAGTGCCGCAGATTTCTATAAATTGTGTGAAGTCGTGTACGTTTCATGTCATATGTATAATTACTAAGCTAAGTAACAACCTGTACAGTCTCAAATAATAGTTTAAGTGACTGTACTTAATGAGAGGCCTTAAATCACGAGTGTGGTCATAATAATCATACGAGTGTTTTAAGGCCTAATTATGTACACTTGCATACACTACTTTGCTTCTACACACATATCATAAATCCTCAATGATGTGTTCGGGAACCATTAGAATAACCGCCATTGCACCGCCATGGCCGACTAGATTTCAAATCATGACCAACTAGATTTCCATCGAACAGTATCAGTATCATTATGGAGTAGAAGACCTCTGGGCCACGCTTTGAAATTTGAAAGTCATTACTTTATCAATATCGATATCTTAATGAAAATACGTACAAAATAAACTATGGCCAGAGACAAGTTAATTCTTTTTATAAATCTTGTTGATATAATGCTGGTCATTACTGCAAGTTTCTGAACATATTTTAGCGGGTTTATAGTATGTTCGTAGATAAAATACAAGTAATGAGGCAGAATATGCATAGTTCTCTTTGTACGGTCAAGTCTAAAATTTACGTATACGATTTTCAGTCCTATTCCCCAGACATAAGTTCGAAACCGGATAGTTGTTTTTAGACGTGACTAAAAACGAAAGAGTCCTATTTATTATACCTAATACGAGGACGCGCCGCGGACCTGCTGTCTTCCAATTAACTTCTCTACAAAATGTATGGAGGCGTCGCGATACAAAATATGCTTGGTTTCTTATGTTATAGACGTTTTTGTTTTTTTCGCCAACATCGTTAGTTCGCGGCTTGTTCCACTTAAAAGGACGAACAATACTTTTAGAACCATTACCGACATTTTATTGTTTAATTGTTATTGTCAAGTGGGGTTGTAAAACATTTACACATAAACAATAGAACAAACAGTAGCTACTCCAGTACACGTGCCACACTTCGGTCAGTTTTATGACGTTTCTTTCTTATGTTTTCCTTTCATATTTTGCAACAAAGAGAAGTTGTAAAATCCCACGTTAAGTTTTTCGCCTTTTTAAGTGGAACAGTTCGATTATGTCATTGAAAGAAATCGCGTCCGCTTTCTCCGCGTTGCGTCCTTGTTTTACGTTTCTTCGATTTGTGTTGTGCTGGCCAGTTATTCGGGAAGCGCTAATGCGCCTCACCTCACCCGTCACGCCTATCGAAACTAGACCTCTACCTACTCTTAGTTACAATGAATCGCTGGAATATTTTTTTGTGGGTGAACGGTGAGGTGAGCTTAAAACAAGATTAGTATGGCAAAAACAGTCTAATATTTCAATCCACTTTTTAAATAAAGAAAGAGCTATGTTGGACTGTTAATTTTTGCCTATAAATATCTCAAATCACCTGAAGCGTAATTGTGAAACATGTTGTTTTCTAAGACTTTTTTGCCATGATTTGGGATTTCAAACCGATGCTGTTGCAGTCAGATTTTGCAATTAGGCTGCTAGTGATATTTGAGACTTATAAAATAACTTTGATCCGTGTCATTCATAACGATGTTACTAATGTGTGAGAGTTTCAGAAGCTATCATTGATATGAGTTGCCATATTGTTTGTCTCCAGCGATGTGCGGAAGAAGTTCCCCAAGCTCGTCAGATTGGTGAGTTGTTTGTTCCATTTATTTTATTAGTGGACTTTATCTCGTGGGATTAAAATTGCAAATCACCTGTTACGGTTGGAATCATTTAACAATTTTTATGCAGTTAGAATCTTCTTGCTTAGACTATAATTATCATGATCTCTCAAAACAAAATAAGGGCCACTTACATTTTTCTATATTATTGTATATAAACGAATTGATAAATGGCTAATTAAAGATGACCCCGCATCCTTCAGAATCCAACCTCTTTCATGCTGGTGTTTGAGTCAAATATCTGGAAATAAATATATTACTTACTGTTTATTATAATTTTGTCGTATATTATAATCTTGTGGCCCCTATTTTCTTTTGAGTAATATATGTTACAAACATTTATCTGATTTCGATCATAACTACTTGGGATTCGGCTCGACTTACAGAGGCGGTGGTAGAGGCGGCGGTGAACCATAGGTGGGAGGGAGATGCTAAGTTCTGATCACTCGCTCACACGTAAGGCTCACTCACTGCCGCCGCCGGTCGAAGTCATGGCCAGTTGGCCACACCCTTACTGTTTATGATATTACTGATATGAATTTTAGTACTGTGCTGTTGGTTTGTAGTATGCCGGCAGCTACAGATACTGAAGCGACGTACGTACGTAACTCTGACTAACAACCAATTTTAACAATGCCATGATCGCAATAATATGGTGACAACTGTTATTATAGAAGGGCTAGCATGATTTAATGCCAACTCGCGTCTCGCGGGACTCAACGAATCCTGTTTCACTCGCACTCTGATAATTAGAAAGAGGAGGGTAGACTTTCTCATCTCGCGTCGCGGCGTCAGTTGTGCTAGCCCCGTACGCATAAATATCTGATATGTTTACCCGGTTAGTAATACTAAATTTCGATGAAAGTGGAAAATTTAAAAATTATGTAATAGAAGAGTGAAGAGATTGAAAGATTCGTCGCCACTAGCGGAGCCCACGGTAGCTCAGTTGGACACAGGGATCGGATACCGGTATTTTCGCCATACAAAAATACTGGTTTTATTTCGTTCCATTTCGTTCTTTGGTTTATAATATCATTTTTGATTAGGTTGTCTAATAATACGAAAATCTTACCTAAATACATGATAGAGTCCTACATTAAGAGCCTAAAATATTTCAAAATATTAGACTACTTCGGGGACATTTGAAAAAACCGGTTCCGATCCCTGGTTGGACAAGAGCAATGGGCGGTTTTCAGAGGTCGCGGGTTCAAATCTTGCTCGTGGCAAATAATTAAAAAAAAAATCACTTCGATCGAAATTGAGAATTTCGTTAGCGGACATTTCTGCTTCGTAAACATTTACTGTAAATAAAAATTCTGATAACAGCAGTCAAATCTTGTAACATTATAATTTGTATTGGGCACCTTACTATTGCAAAATGAAAAAAAAATGTAACACGGAGAAATTAAATTCCACATTAACACACAAACAACTACAGGACGGCGTCGACCTACCACCAGTGATCGGATTCGACGTCAATGAAGACTCTGCGTTACCACAAAGAAAACAATCGTTCCTCGTGGACGAAGCCGGCAAAGACCTGGTCAGAGATTTCCTGACACAGTACTTTGCGATATACGACTCGGAATCGAGACAACCGTTACTGGACGCGTACCATGAACAAGCGCATATGTCGATGTCGGCAAGCTATTTGAGCTATGACGGCAGAAGCGGCTCGGCTGGCACCAAGTTAGTACTTATTCATTTTTACCCGACTGCCGAAGGAAAGGAGGGTTATGTTTTACGAGCGTATGTATGTATGTACCACGTACCGGACGGCGCGGCGTGGGTAGGCCCCCCACAAGGTGGACTGATGAGTGATGACCTGGTAAAGGTCGCGGGAGTCCGCTGGATACGGGTGGCGCAGGACCGGTCAATTTGGAACTCTCTGGGGGAGGCTTATGTCCAGCAGTGGACGTCTTTCGGCTGATATGATGATGATGATGATGATGTATGTATGTATCTATGTATGTGTGTATGTCTTATTCTTTGGCACGCCCTACAGCCTAAACCGTTTGACGGATTTCGACATATGAGGTGTCGTTGGATTCCACTTAATCGTGTGAGTGACACAGGCTATAATATTTGTAAAAAAGCAGTTGGGTTTTTCGAAAATTCTTTTGAGTTCTCTTGTTACCCAAGCTTTTATTACCCAATAAACTTGTACATTATTTAAAATAAATACCTACTCGGACAGCGAGCGAAAACCGCGTACGGTTTATCTCTTTCTATTGTCGCTCGTTTCAACAATCTACCTACATGTTTGAAATTTATAGATTTAGTATAATTACTGGGAGTTTGCAACTGACAGATGGGTCGTTCTTCTTTTCGACCGACAATAGCCTGTCCTTCGTCTTATTACGGCATCTCATTTGAGTAATGATGTTTACGGTTTTATAATGTTCGAATGAACGTTCATATTATTTTATTAATTAGTGATATTTAATATTTCACTTTCTCTAACTAGCATTTTTTTAAATGTTTTTTTTTCCCGTAGAATGCCGTGACAGAGTGGTAAACCAAAATGTTGTCCCCACTGAAAGAGTCCACTTTGTCACATGTTTTTTTTTAGAAACCAACCGTAAATAAATATTTATATTGGCCAGAAAGGAAACTTTAATTAGTTCTAATGAAGAAACCTATGCATTTTTTTTAATCGCACTTCAAAACCACAATTTTCGATAGTTCAAAAACCAAAAAAACAGAAAAACCTCGGTTCATTGTCGGTAAAAAAGAAGAACGACCCAGATACAGTAAAAGTAGCTAAGTGCGTTAGGTGCACAAAATGATCTACTTCTGCTGCTGACTATACCTACATTTTGTATATTGGTGTTTCGAAAAGCAGAATGACCTCACTAACACAGCCAGTATAAGAAAGAAGGTTAACTGGGAGGGATCTATTAAAGGGATAAACGATTAGAGTTCGTAAAAGTTCACAAAGGTGCTTGCTGTTTCCTTTTGTATTTTTATTTATCGTGTATTATGACCTTTATTATGACAGCTTCTCTCAAAAAATGTTGACCAAACTATATGACATCTTTTTTGTTGCAGACTAACAAACTATATATCAAACAGTCGCAACCTAACCCGCGTGCAAGACAGAGACTCGCGGCGCCGCCACCTGCGCACGGGCAAGCTGCAAGTGGTCTCGTTCCTCTCCGACCTGCCCAAGACCACACACGACCTGCTCGGGTTTGCTGTCGACTTGCCAGTTTTCTCTGTAAGTAGTATTATATTTAAATAGTAATACTAGCAAGCTACGTATCAAACAGTCGCAACCTAACCCGGTCAAGAAGCATAAAAAAGCCAGTCAAAGATTATGTACAGGATATAATATTTTACGTCACCCTAGGCCGTAAGTGGGATTTTCTGCCCGCTACGCGAGGAGGAAATCTCACTTCGTGACCAAGGCGAGACGTAAAACTTTAGACAAACCACGGGCGGTAATTCGTAAAGCCCCAGATCGCATATTTATGGCCCTCACCTTCGGTTCGGGGCTCAAACACCTGCGATCTGGGGCATTCACGAATTCACCGCCCTAGGTATGTAATGTATTATTACGTCATAACATAACTGGCCATAAAGTAGCAATTACAGCGTGCGGAAAATCCCACTTCCTGGCCAGGTAGAGACGTAAAATTTTGTTCTCACCACGGGCGGTAATAAAGAAAGCTTTAGATAGCATATTGTGACCTGAGACATTCTTTGTTTTACCGCCATAGTTAAGTAATGTAGTATTACATACTCGAGCCGTCAAAGACTGCTAATAGACAAGTTTTTTTTCCCGTTTTCAGTGGCTTTTTGCTGCTTAGGCATTTTGCCAAGTAGACTAGTTCGTAAAAAACGACTAAACAACCTCGTGGTACAATGTACAGTCGAGTTCTCCAATATCTATACAGACAACCTTACAAAAATATCTACACAGTATTTATTGTTACTGACATAAGACGCAGGTTCAACTTTCATTAGACAGACTCTACTGACTTTATGCAGTGTTTGACGACCGGTTAACCTAGTGTCACTAGACGCTGCCTACGAAGCTGAAGGTCCTGAGTTCGAATCCCGGTAAGGCAAATATTTGTGTGATGAATTGATGATGAGCATAAATATTTGTTTCTGAGTCTTGGATGTTTTTTTATGTATGTAAGTATTTATATCTATTATATATATCGTCGTGTAGAACCTATAATACAAGCGTAATTGAGCTTACTATAGGCCTAGTTCGATTTGTGTAAGAATGTCCCCTAATATATATTTATGTATTTTTCCACCAGCCAACCATGATCGTGCTAGTAATGAACGGCGTATTCAAAGAGCCGTCCGTGGCCGGGTCACCGACACGGTCCTTCCACCGCACGTTCGTCATCGTGCCCAACGCCAACGGCGGGTTCTGCATCATGAATGACATGCTCTTCATCACCAACACCACCAAGGATCAGGTGAGTCCATGTCCTGTTAACAGATTCACTGTCAACAATTTCGTAGCCATAAGATCAGAAAAACCGTTTGGAGATGGAGAGCGCCTCCGAACGGAGAGCCCACCTAATCCAGGAACCCGACACTACACTTAAAAAAAGTGAACATTTAAAAATAAAAGAACGGGACAAGTGCGAGTTTAACTCGTCTGGTGAGATTTCAGTACAATTGCTATGCTCTAAGCATCAGGCGCTCCATACAAAATACACAAAAATATTGAGAATTTTCCTGTTACTTTGAATACTCAAACTTCTTATAGGCTTTCCTATAATCTTTAGGTAAAGAACCATTTTCCATATTTTTCAGAATTTTAAGCCTACAGTAGTTTCGGAGATAAGGTGGGGGTCAATTTTCGTCTTTTTTCCTAAACTACTTCAAATCAGTTTTGACTATATCTGAGATGCTTACAACAACCCCTTTCATTTGATATGTCACACAATACAGTTTGCAATTTTTTTTTTAATTTTCCAGTTTACCCCCCAAAAGTGGCCCCCAATTTACGCGTGTTTACCAAATTTCAACTCAATCGGTCCAGTAGTTTCGGAGCAAATCGGCTGTGACAGACGCACGAGTGATCCTATAAGGGTTCCGTTTTTTCCTTCTGAGGTACGGAACCCTAAAAAACCATACAGTGGCATCCCACAGTATGTGTTTTTTTATGAACCTCTTCCTTTTTTAAAGTCTGTAAAAAAAAGATAGGAATGCAGGTTGAGGTAATAATTAAAACGACTGAAATAAAATGTTTTTCGTTTAATTCCAGGAGGATCAGGCGTTTTCGTCAGGCGCGCCCGCCGCCGCGGCCGCGGCCCCCGCGCCGGCCGCCGCGCCGCCCGGCGAGCAGGCCGCTCTCGTCAACATGCTGGGCCAGCAGACCGCCATGAACCAGCATTGGTCCATGAAGTAAGTCTAATACTAACAGGCGTTCTCGTCAGGCGCGCCCGCCGCGCCGCCCGGCGAGCAGGCCGCTCTCGTCAACATGCTGGGCCAGCAGACCGCCATGAACCAGCATTGGTCCATGAAGTAAGTCTAATACTAACAGGCGTTCTCGTCAGGCGCGCCCGCCGCGCCGCCCGGCGAGCAGGCCGCTCTCGTCAACATGCTGGGCCAGCAGACCGCCATGAACCAGCATTGGTCCATGAAGTAAGTCTAATACTAACAGGCGTTCTCGTCAGGCGCGCCCGCCGCGCCGCCCGGCGAGCAGGCCGCTCTCGTCAACATGCTGGGCCAGCAGACCGCCATGAACCAGCATTGGTCCATGAAGTAAGTCTAATACTAACAGGCGTTCTCGTCAGGCGCGCCCGCCGCGCCGCCCGGCGAGCAGGCCGCTCTCGTCAACATGCTGGGCCAGCAGACCGCCATGAACCAGCATTGGTCCATGAAGTAAGTCTAATACTAACAGGCGTTCTCGTCAGGCGCGCCCGCCGCGCCGCCCGGCGAGCAGGCCGCTCTCGTCAACATGCTGGGCCAGCAGACCGCCATGAACCAGCATTGGTCCATGAAGTAAGTCTAATACTAACAGGCGTTCTCGTCAGGCGCGCCCGCCGCGCCGCCCGGCGAGCAGGCCGCTCTCGTCAACATGCTGGGCCAGCAGACCGCCATGAACCAGCATTGGTCCATGAAGTAAGTCTAATACTAACAGGCGTTCTCGTCAGGCGCGCCCGCCGCGCCGCCCGGCGAGCAGGCCGCTCTCGTCAACATGCTGGGCCAGCAGACCGCCATGAACCAGCATTGGTCCATGAAGTAAGTCTAATACTAACAGGCGTTCTCGTCAGGCGCGCCCGCCGCGCCGCCCGGCGAGCAGGCCGCTCTCGTCAACATGCTGGGCCAGCAGACCGCCATGAACCAGCATTGGTCCATGAAGTAAGTCTAATACTAACAGGCGTTCTCGTCAGGCGCGCCCGCCGCGCCGCCCGGCGAGCAGGCCGCTCTCGTCAACATGCTGGGCCAGCAGACCGCCATGAACCAGCATTGGTCCATGAAGTAAGTCTAATACTAACAGGCGTTCTCGTCAGGCGCGCCCGCCGCGCCGCCCGGCGAGCAGGCCGCTCTCGTCAACATGCTGGGCCAGCAGACCGCCATGAACCAGCATTGGTCCATGAAGTAAGTCTAATACTAACAGGCGTTCTCGTCAGGCGCGCCCGCCGCGCCGCCCGGCGAGCAGGCCGCTCTCGTCAACATGCTGGGCCAGCAGACCGCCATGAACCAGCATTGGTCCATGAAGTAAGTCTAATACTAACAGGCGTTCTCGTCAGGCGCGCCCGCCGCGCCGCCCGGCGAGCAGGCCGCTCTCGTCAACATGCTGGGCCAGCAGACCGCCATGAACCAGCATTGGTCCATGAAGTAAGTCTAATACTAACAGGCGTTCTCGTCAGGCGCGCCCGCCGCGCCGCCCGGCGAGCAGGCCGCTCTCGTCAACATGCTGGGCCAGCAGACCGCCATGAACCAGCATTGGTCCATGAAGTAAGTCTAATACTAACAGGCGTTCTCGTCAGGCGCGCCCGCCGCGCCGCCCGGCGAGCAGGCCGCTCTCGTCAACATGCTGGGCCAGCAGACCGCCATGAACCAGCATTGGTCCATGAAGTAAGTCTAATACTAACAGGCGTTCTCGTCAGGCGCGCCCGCCGCGCCGCCCGGCGAGCAGGCCGCTCTCGTCAACATGCTGGGCCAGCAGACCGCCATGAACCAGCATTGGTCCATGAAGTAAGTCTAATACTAACAGGCGTTCTCGTCAGGCGCGCCCGCCGCGCCGCCCGGCGAGCAGGCCGCTCTCGTCAACATGCTGGGCCAGCAGACCGCCATGAACCAGCATTGGTCCATGAAGTAAGTCTAATACTAACAGGCGTTCTCGTCAGGCGCGCCCGCCGCGCCGCCCGGCGAGCAGGCCGCTCTCGTCAACATGCTGGGCCAGCAGACCGCCATGAACCAGCATTGGTCCATGAAGTAAGTCTAATACTAACAGGCGTTCTCGTCAGGCGCGCCCGCCGCGCCGCCCGGCGAGCAGGCCGCTCTCGTCAACATGCTGGGCCAGCAGACCGCCATGAACCAGCATTGGTCCATGAAGTAAGTCTAATACTAACAGGCGTTCTCGTCAGGCGCGCCCGCCGCGCCGCCCGGCGAGCAGGCCGCTCTCGTCAACATGCTGGGCCAGCAGACCGCCATGAACCAGCATTGGTCCATGAAGTAAGTCTAATACTAACAGGCGTTCTCGTCAGGCGCGCCCGCCGCGCCGCCCGGCGAGCAGGCCGCTCTCGTCAACATGCTGGGCCAGCAGACCGCCATGAACCAGCATTGGTCCATGAAGTAAGTCTAATACTAACAGGCGTTCTCGTCAGGCGCGCCCGCCGCGCCGCCCGGCGAGCAGGCCGCTCTCGTCAACATGCTGGGCCAGCAGACCGCCATGAACCAGCATTGGTCCATGAAGTAAGTCTAATACTAACAGGCGTTCTCGTCAGGCGCGCCCGCCGCGCCGCCCGGCGAGCAGGCCGCTCTCGTCAACATGCTGGGCCAGCAGACCGCCATGAACCAGCATTGGTCCATGAAGTAAGTCTAATACTAACAGGCGTTCTCGTCAGGCGCGCCCGCCGCGCCGCCCGGCGAGCAGGCCGCTCTCGTCAACATGCTGGGCCAGCAGACCGCCATGAACCAGCATTGGTCCATGAAGTAAGTCTAATACTAACAGGCGTTCTCGTCAGGCGCGCCCGCCGCGCCGCCCGGCGAGCAGGCCGCTCTCGTCAACATGCTGGGCCAGCAGACCGCCATGAACCAGCATTGGTCCATGAAGTAAGTCTAATACTAACAGGCGTTCTCGTCAGGCGCGCCCGCCGCGCCGCCCGGCGAGCAGGCCGCTCTCGTCAACATGCTGGGCCAGCAGACCGCCATGAACCAGCATTGGTCCATGAAGTAAGTCTAATACTAACAGGCGTTCTCGTCAGGCGCGCCCGCCGCGCCGCCCGGCGAGCAGGCCGCTCTCGTCAACATGCTGGGCCAGCAGACCGCCATGAACCAGCATTGGTCCATGAAGTAAGTCTAATACTAACAGGCGTTCTCGTCAGGCGCGCCCGCCGCGCCGCCCGGCGAGCAGGCCGCTCTCGTCAACATGCTGGGCCAGCAGACCGCCATGAACCAGCATTGGTCCATGAAGTAAGTCTAATACTAACAGGCGTTCTCGTCAGGCGCGCCCGCCGCGCCGCCCGGCGAGCAGGCCGCTCTCGTCAACATGCTGGGCCAGCAGACCGCCATGAACCAGCATTGGTCCATGAAGTAAGTCCAATACTAACCTAACACCTCACTGAATACACATAAGTTAATTTAATGCATGCCTTATTCTCATTAAGTGAAATGTTACATTTCTTTTGAGAAATAAAGTTCTTTAACAATAACACCACCTCACTGAATAAATAAATAAATAAATATCGTGGGACAATTCACACCAATTGATCTAGTCCCAAACTAGGCAAAGCCTGTACTATAGGTACTAGACAACGGATACACATACTTATATAGATAAATACATACTTAAATAGATATTAAACATCCAAGACTCGAGAACAAACATTCATATTCATCATACAAATATCTGCCCCAACCGGGGATCGAACCCGGGACCTCAAGCTTCATAGTAATAACTAATGGGTCTGCTCACAGAACACGGGGTACAATTTTGTTTCTATAAAAGCGCAAGGATTCTATTGGTAGCTTTAAATTTACTTTTGGACAATAAAAATGGGTTTGTTCCCAATTCTACAGATTTCTATTACAGATTTCCAATTATACAGATTTACAATTCTACAGATTCCCAATTCTACAGATTCCCAACTCTACGGATTCCCAATTTACAGATTCCCAATTCTACAGATTCCCAATACTACAGATTCCCAATTCTACGGATTCCCAATTCTACAGATTTCCAGTTCTACATATTTATTTCTGATTCTACAGTCTCCCAATTCTAGCCTAACTATCGCAAAATATATACACATACAAGTGTGATCATGTGATTAGAATTATTAATAATAATAAAAACTTTTTTTCGGACATTTTTTGTTTGTACATCCATATATTGTTAGTATATCTTAACCTAGGTATGTTAGTATGGCCTACTTATATCTAAATTTTGCGACCGCCTTAATTTGCACGATCCAGTGTGCCAACATTGGACAGTCGTACCTGTCGCCAATGACACTCAGAATGCTGTTGGAACTTTCTCTTAACCGGCTCAGCATCGAGACGATTTTCTTGCGTATAATCGCTTGAAAACCGTCCGTGCTAGCCTCGGCGAACATACGCGAGGCGCTACACCATCGTGGTAGTCCCATCAGCACTCTGAATGCATTATTATATTGCACGCGCAGGGCATTATAGGCTCTTTTGGTATATTTCACCCACAGGCTGCTCGAGTAGAAGGACTGGCTAAAAGCCTTAAATAGCGTGATTTTTACTTCGGTGGAACATCGAGCAAACCTGCGGGCCAACATATTTGACCTTCCTGCTAATGCCCTGCGCTCACGTTCAATATCTAGGTCATCTTTTAGATCGTGAGTTATAATATGGCCCAAATATTTAAACTTATCCACAAGAGACAGGGGGGTACCCTGCAGTACAATCTGAGGTATAGAGGTGGTTTTTTTCATTCCTGGCCTAAAGACCATAACCTCACTCTTCCTAGGGTTATACTGCAGTCCATGCTCCCTAGCATATGCTTCACACACCTCTAGCAGCTTCCTCAGAGCGCTGATAGACGGACTCAACAGCACCATGTCATCGGCATAGCTTATGTTGTTTATACTTACACTTATTATTAGAACATTAATAAAAATCGGAGCTTGTACCTTTTTTCCGAAGAGATAAAACCTATTTCTCCAGATTAATAATTACTGGTTATAGTATCTGTAGACATGAGAATCTGCAGAATTGGGAATCTGTAGACATGAGAATCTGTAGAATTGGGAATCTGTAGACATGAGAATCTGTAAAATTGGGAATCTGTAGTCATGTGAATCTGTAGAATTGGGAATCTGTAGACATGAGAATCTGTAGAATTGAGAATCTGTAGACATGAGAATCTGTAGAATTGGGAATCTGTAGACATGAGAATCTGTAGAATTGGGAATCTGTAGACATGGGCCCAAAGGAAAAAATGCATATTTTTTCTTAACTTCCAAGGTCGGTATCTTTTTATGATTTTAATTATATTTCGTAATTAATACTTTATTTTATTACAATTATTTGATGGTTTACTATCCATTTAGCAACACTGCGTCATCAATTTTAACATGAGGAAACTACCCTATTAACTACGTCACATCACAGTTGCTCATACCAAGGGTGTTCTTTCCAGTTGCCTACAAGAAACCGGTTGGGACTACCAACGGGCACTACTCATATTCAACCAGCTACACTCACAAGGCAAGATACCGCCAGAAGCATTCATCAAGTGAAGCCCCAGATTCTCCAGACTTGAGGCTGTGCCCAATGTATATATAGTTTAAGGAGATAAATATTTTTGTTAGAAAAAATAGTTACAGTTGTTAATTAAGTTAAGATAGTTAATTTGAGAGTTAGTGTCTTGTAGAAATTGTGTTTCTTTGATTACTGAACTTAAATGAAGATTGTTTTGAAGAGCTAACACACCTAGCCAAACGAATATTAGAGTCATAAACATAATATGTATATTTGGCTCCTGATGGCGGATTCATATTTGTCTGACGCGACTGATCGTGGTGCGATAGAACTATGTCGGTTGTTTACAATCATTGCGGTTATATTCACATTCATCTGATGCGCTCTGACGTGATGGCTCCGGTTGTGTCAGGCATCAGCGCGTCAGAGGGCATCACGTCAGATAAGTATCAATCCGGTTTTAAGGACCAGGGAGCATTATATTACAAAGCTGGTATGGGGATGTATTAAAAACATAACGATGTTTTCTTGTAATGTTTTTCTATCGACGAAGCGAAGCGAGAAATGTATAAGTCTTCGGCGTCATAATATCGCCGATTGTATAAATATTCTCGTCTCGTCTCGCCGGTTGAAAACAACCGTTAGTCCCTCTGATTGTGTTTCAGGATAACACTTCGTTGAGTTTCGTTTATTGTTCGCTGTCTCTCTTCTACATGGGTATGATGATATTTGCCAAATTTCGATCCAAGTGGAGTGCTATCCTTGAAAGTTAATTTGGTAATTCTTCAGAAATGGCATTTTAGTTCCTGCCAATAGATTAATAGACTATTGTAAGTTGAAATTAGATTGAAAATAGTTTTTATTTGTTCTGCGAAACGGACTGATTTCGAACTACAGTTTCATAGAGCAAATAAGAACTTTTATAAAAAAAGTTGCGTAAAAAAAAGACCATAAACTTGACTACGTTTGTCTTGATTTTAGATTTGAATTAAAAATAGTTTCAATATAAGGAACGCAGACGGAGTCGAGAAAAAAAGAAGAATTGGTCTAATTACACACTTACTCATAAGATTTCTGTCTTGCAATTCATTTATTCACTTATTTTATTTATTATTTTGATACTGATCTTGTGAAGTGTATTTCAATAAATTCGTACATTTTGTATAACAATAAGTTCTTATATTTTTGGAACTGTGAAAAAAATGTTTGAACACAAGGTGTTATTTTTTTAATTGTAGTAGCAGTAGCACATTCATTTGGAACCGCTTATGAATAATGAAGGATTTTAGAAGGAATCATATTGTAAGCGTAAATTCTGTCAAAGTACACCAAAAACTATGTCTATTTACTTGTGTGCAAGAACTGAATTTACTCTTAGAGTTTCGTGTCTACTAAATTTATGACGCAGTTTATGTAAAATGCATAAAAGGTAAAAAAAAAATCTTTAGTTCCTTTGTCAATACGATATTTGTCAATGTTTAAAAAGTTACCATTATTTTCTACATTGATTATAACTTTTCGGGCAAATCATCCCGATTTCTGAGTCTTATGTATCTATTATTGATTATTGATTTACCGTGTGTAGTACTATTAGTACAAATAAATGTAACAATGAAATAACTGTTGTGCTCAGAATATAATAATAGAATATAAACTGCCAAGTAGTATAATGTATCATCTAATGTTAATCTGCAGTTATATGTGGCGTAAAACTAATAATTTACTTTACGGGATTAACTGCCATAGTAAATTAGCTTTTAGTGCCTTTTTCATAGATTTCACTATTGTATAACTTTTATTCATTTAATTATGATTGTCAAAATGTGACGAAGCCCTTAACACTGAGGCTTTATGAAGCATAACACGAATTTAATGTTTAATTATGACTCGTTAATCTTCCAACACATAAAAAAATTGACTTAAAAAAAATATATATATAGCGTAGCGATTTGGGGTACGAGTCACAGAATCGACAGTTATGGCGCGTGTCAACAGCTGTTTTGGTGTCCCAACAATGCCTGGTCGATGGAACCCCGGTTCAGGGGTCCGTACAGGGTTAGAGACCCTGCCCATGCCACAGCGACGGAACCCCGTCATGTGGGCTAGTCGCTCTTTCAATGCTTGGGATTGTCACCATGAATTTGAACTGACACCATTTTTACATTGCTGTATTTTTATAGACACTTGCTGATTCTATTGAATTTCTTTGTCTATGGTTTCTTTTTGTGAGCTGGGAGAGGTCATTTAAGTAACCTAGAGACAGTGGGAGATTTTCTAGAACAGCATTCGCCTTTTCTTTCTGCTGTGACTCTGTTTGGGTGGGGCTTAGGTTGTCATGTTGAGGTTTTCTCAATTGTATATAATGATGATGGAATAAATTACATTTAAGCCTTTATTTTTTATTTTATTTTCTCCTCATAGTTTCCTCTGAAAAACATAATATCTAACGTAAAATGCAATATGTCCATCCGAGATGTTAACCCGCTGACCGGCTCCTCCCGACGCATTGCAACTCAACATTAAATTCAATGCCGAAGACGCGAATTCGCGTCCCATGTATGTGTAATCGTAATGCCGAGGACGCGATTTCGCATCCTTGAGTTATTTGTTTTTTTTTGGTAGAAAACAACTGTACTTAAATGTTACTTTATTTATGAAGGATAATAATATATTATACTGTGGCTGGTTTTTGGATTCGGTGCATTTGTAATTTTCATAGTTCTTATCTCGGATGCCAAAGATGCGAATTCGCGTCCCATGTATGTATTTATTACATTATTATTCCAAAATTAATGGGTGGGGCAAGACGGGTGTGTTATATGATATTTCGTACGGAACCCTCGAACGACTCGCACTTGGCCGGTTTTTTTATTTAGATTTAACTTAGTTTTAATTTATCTTAGTTAATGTTAATCATAATCTTGTATTCACTTTCCAAATATTGTAATAAAAATTGAACACGAATATAGGGTTAAGTTATGACTTTGATATAAGATTGAATTTAATCTGGCCTGTAGTAAAGATGTAGGTTTATTCACTAACTTACTGGAGAACTGCCTGCATGACGCCTACATAGACAGTAAAAAAGAAAATTGTCACGACATTCCTTTGTGGGCAATGTCTTGAGAAAACTTACTTACGTCAAATTAATCACGAAACAATATTCAATTAAAAGAGCAATGATATAGTATAAAATGATCGTTAAAGAGTATAATAATGATATTGTGAAAAATCTTAACCGAGATGGAAAATAAATAAAGAGGAATGTTCGATTCAATTTATTATTGTTAAACGTAAAACCTCGTGTCTTGTTATGCTATTTGCTTAAATCCGTGTGAATAATTACTCTGCTTACGTAGAGTACCAAGATCGCCAAGTTCTTAGAACGATCTACCTCGAACTATGCGAGCCAGGAATACCTTTTGAACGTGCGATTACCGGCGGGTGCCAGGGAAAACATTACGAGATGGATAAAAGGTGAGCCGCTCTCTTATTACCTAGGTAAGTACTTTAATATGCGTGGGTTTCCATGTACCTAACCGGTGCCATAATCACCGCATAGCTTTTATTGCCTAATAACCCGCCTAACTGATACCGAACCGTGCTACAAAGGTTACTCGGACCACATGCATCTGCGATCCTTATAAATAAATATGAGGTAGGGGACACATTCTTACACAAATCGAACTAGCCCTATAGTAAGCTCAATAAGGCTTGTGTTATACCTAGGTACTAGACGTCGATATATATAATACGACTAGCTTCTGCCCGCGACTTCGTACGCGTATAAATTATGGATGACATGATATTCTTATGTTTCACCATACGATACCTACTACACTGATAAATTAGATTATTACGATTTCATTTCTATAAATTATGCGTGTTCAAATCCTCATAAACTTTGTCGTCAATAATATTTAGTTATATTGATTTACTCAATCTTTATTGCAAACGAAGTACCTAAGTACCTATAGTAGAAGAAAAAAACCGGCCAAGTGCGTGTCAGACCACGCAAAACGAAGGGTTCCGTGCCTATTAAAAAGGTCGTATCGTCATAGAAATCTTACGGCACTTACGTCCTTTTCTTTGAGGCAGGCAGTTTTTCAGCAATATCTCGGAAACCTTTCATCCGATCTTGTTCAAAACAATTTTCGGTGAATGAACTTAATAAGCGCTGTGTCCATGAATTTTTTCATATTTTTAAAATACACCGTTCAAAAATTAGAGGGGGGGGGACAGAATTTTAGTGACTTTCGGGGCGATTATCTCCGGCTCTATTCACTTAATCAAAAAAAATGCTAAGAAACCTTATATTTATTTTGAAAGGCCTATCGATTGATGTGCCACACGGGGGGTCACAATGAAAAATTTTTTTTTGACTTTTAGTTTTATGTATGGAGAGCACCCCTAAAACATATTTTTTTTGTCATTTTAATTACAAAACTATGTAGCGGCTAACAAAATACACCTTTCCTCAAAATTTTATTCAAATACACCTTATAGTTTTCGAGTAAAATGCCTGTGACATACGGACAGACGGACAGACGGACAGACGGACAGACGGACAGACGGACAGACGGACATGACGAAACTATAAGGGTTCCGTTTTTGCCATTTTGGCTACGGAACCCTAATTACCAAAACCGGAATTTAAATATAAGATTTCATAATTGAAACAAATGGACCGAGCGAGGGCGAGACCCCAAAGATACTCTATATCTCCGGGTGTCTTGTCACACTACCCCAGCGGGGCTAGCGCAACTGACGCCGCACCGCGACGCGAGTCGAGAAAGCTCTACCCCCCTTTTTCTAATTTGTACGGTGCGAGTGAGATAGGGGACGCTTAGTCGCGCGAGAAGCGACTGAGCAGCAAGTTGTGCTAGACGTGCTGAGAGCCAAAGTCCTGAAGGTAAACGGGGAGGCAAGCGAGGCCGAAGGCTGAGCTTTTCGTAGGAATGAAAGGCCCAACGTACCCTTATAGATAGCGCTCCATATGCGAGCCAGAGCATCGAAGGCCCGAGGGCGAGACTCCATGGATACTTACTATCCACAGGTGTCTTGCAAGCGAAACATGAGCCTTAAGTCCCAAAGTTGAGGGGTGAGGCAAGCGAGCCCGAAGGCCGAGCTTTTCGTATGAATGAAAGGTCCAAACCAACCCTTAAGAGAGCGTTCTCAATGCGAGCCCGAGGGCCGAAGGCCCGAGGGCGAGCCTTCACGGACACTAACTAAACCCAGGTGTCTTGCAAGCGAAACCGGAGACCAAAGTCCCGAGCGAGAGAAGTCAGAAGAAGAGCGGCGAGGCAAGCGAGACCAAAGGCCGAGCTTTTCGTTGGAATGATAGGCCCAAAGAACCGTTTTAGAGAGCGCTTCCTATGCGAGTCCGAGGACTGACGCACACTATCTCCAAGTGTCTTGAAAGCGAAATCTGAGTTCCAAAGTCCCGAAGGTGAGTGGCGAGCTTTTCGTATGAATGAAAGGCCCAATACATCGCTTCAGAGAGCGCTCTCTATGCGAGCCCGAGGGCCGAAGGCCCGAGAGCTAGCTCATGCGGACGCTCACTATAC
The DNA here is from genome assembly GCA_932294315.1 of Epinotia nisella. Taxonomy (NCBI): domain Eukaryota; kingdom Metazoa; phylum Arthropoda; class Insecta; order Lepidoptera; family Tortricidae; genus Epinotia; species Epinotia nisella. The sequence continues at coordinate 5,633,179 of OW028687.1, forward strand.
CTGAGTATTCATAATAATAATAATATTTCTGAATGTCACAAACGCTGAAGTTTTATACATAAAAAAATGGTACCTACTTAATTCTCCGCGGAATGCCGTTGTGTCCAAATTTTATACCCACATCTCTTGACGTTGGTGAACTTTGCTAATTCGACGTAAGTAATAAACTCAACCTATCATACATCTTTAGATGACCTCTGAATTCATAGCAATTATATAGGAAGACGAAGATCAAGGTTGCTGGATTTCAATATTAACAGTGACGTTGTCAGCGACAGAGTTTCCAAAATAATTAGGTTTCTTATGTCTAACAGCTACTATCGGTTGAGATATCAAACATTTTTGGTTATTATAGATAGTCTTTAGCCATCTAGCACTCTTTTTCATCCCGTGGTTTTTCACGTTTTATCTTTATTTTTTTATAACGTTTGAATGGAGTTATTTTTACTTTCCAGTCAAGTGTATGTTTATCAATTTTCAAGTCTAAAGCTCATGGATTTGAGGAGTTCCCATATAAAGTTTTGCCCCATTTTTTACCCCCTTTGAACTAATTTTTATCATTTTTACAGCCTATGACCTGGCCAGAGATTTTCTCGACCGATTAAGTAACAGTTGCATCAAAATCCTCTATTCACTAAGCTTCTCTGCGTTTTTGAAAATATACATTTTGAAAATATACATTTTCAAAAACGCAGACAAAAAAATTAAAACTACAAAAAGTGCATGCTGGTGGGTTTGAATTCGGGGACACCGACTCCGTAAGCTATGGGTGAAACCACTGGACTAACTATCAGTTGTAAGAACACGATGAATTTTCGAATATCTTGACGACATGTTACCATGGTAATGATACTGTTATAACCCCGCTCTTGCAACATTATATAGTTTCTAGTCGCCTCAGAACCTATTTTCATCCCATATTTTTCACGTTTTATCTATACATTGCTAAAAGTTTGAATGGGGTCGTTTTTACTTTCCAGTCAAGTTTATGGTTACCAATTTTCAAGTCTGTAGCTCGTACATTCAAGGAGTTCCCATACAAAGTTCAACCCCATTTTCTACCCCCTTTGAACCCTAATCTTTAAGATTTTTATTGCTTAAAACCTATCCGGCGATTCTCTCGACAGATTAGTAAAGTTTGCATCAAAATCCGTTCAGCCGTTTTCACGTGATGCTCGGACAAATAAACAGACAAACAGATAAACAGATAAACAGACAAAAATTCTAAAAACTGTTGGAACGTGTTCTGTTATCAATTCTAAGTATCCCCAGCCAATTTTTTTTCGTTTATCTTCCATGTACAGACTTTCGACCCTCTTCAGCTTTATTATATGTATAGATATAAATACTTAAATACATCGAAAACATCCAAGACTCAGAAACAAATATTCATGCTCATCACATCACACAAATATTTACCCTTACCGTGATTCGAACCCAGGACCCTTCGGTTCCTCGGCAACCATTATTCTGGAAATCATGGAGGACAGACGTTGTTAGTTCGGTAGTTAAGAGTTTTCTTGGGCATATTCCGCAAGTCGATATTTTGTTTTAGGTAGATACTAGGGACTGATACTCTAACCACCTGTGGCCTGTTTTGCGTACTAGGTAGGTAGCTAAAAGTTACAAATATTTTACAAGTCTAAACAGGTAGACACGTTATTGATCAATCTCATCTGTGTTGCTTGTTTAGACTAGTAACTTGTATAGTACTGCACCGCTATCACAAGACGGCGCGCGAGCTCTCTCGATTTTTCTCGCACTACACCTCTCTTTCTAAGTGTTCTAATAAGAGAGAGACGGGTAGTGCGAGAAAAATCGAGAAAGCTCGCGCGCCGTCTTGTGATAGCCGTGCTGTTCACTCATGAAGTCGCGCCCCTCCTCAGTAAATTCACACTGCACAGTGCTAATTAGCTGTGGAGTGCTGTAGAGGGGCGCGACTTCGTGAGTGAACAGATCTGTACTACTTGTAGGAGTTGTAGGTAGCTTGTGAAACGGGCCACATGAGTAGACATTCCGGATGCATGTACTTAGTCCAAGCATTAGATAGAACTATATGTATCATTAGGATTGGTGCAAGGGTTTTCGTTTTCACCCGTTTTAGCTATTATGTGCTAGTGCAACAATGAGAGAAATTGGCATTGTATTAGAATGGGTAGGTACAAAAGTATATCAAGGTTCTGAAGATCTTGTTTGTGATCTGTCATAGCTGAGATGTTTACCAGTGATGCTGATAACAGCTGACTTCGGTCAACACTTCTAAATCTCTAGCAGTTTCTAGGTCGAATGTCTTAATTGAATGACATGTTAGACGTTAATTGGAGTAAGGTAGACTCTAAACTTTGTAAATTAGGTCTCATTTCGATTGAGAAAGTAGTGTAAAACTAAATATGAACTGTCTCACTTGTGTCACCATGAGTTGTACATCACCTTATGTATCTTTATCATTGTTGTAGACTTGTTAGTCTTCTGTTTAAATATGGGTTCGAGGCCAAGACCGTACCGAGGAGCGATAAATGTAGACACTTTTTGTTTCGTGGAGAGGACCTGCGAGGGTTTCAATTTTCGGATTAAATTGGATTAGGTATGTGTTATCCTACCCTCTGATAACTCTGTCCGCTGCGGTCTGAGTTGTGTCTAGGATCTCAAGAGGAACGCACTAGAGCACTGTTCGCGACGTGCTTCTACAGGTTTGTTCCGGGGTTTTAACGCTGCCTTCTCAAGGGTAGCTAGGAGAAAACCTGCGCAGCCACCAGATACCCAGTTGGGGATGACTAGGTAATGTGGTACGTACCTACCCCCTAAAAATCCACGACTGGGCATCCATGCGAAGGACTCCAGGTCCTCAAACTGAACCTACTGGAATCCTCCTCCCGCCTAGCATTTTCTGACTCATCCCGGTTCGCCATCTCCGTTGGGGTCGTTTCGAGTGCTGTGGTCCCCGTTTGAAAACACAATCGACCCCGATAACCCCCTTCAATCGCCTTTTAAGACAGGAGGGAAATACCGCACCGACAACTATTCTCGAGCCTACTACCTACATGGCTGGAGGGTAGATAGCGCGATGTTGTGAAACCATGGAGAAGATTGGTGAGCCAGATGTCCGTACATCGGGGCTCTGCAATACAGATGTGAAAAATGTGTACCTACCCAAGGAAATTAGAAGTTAGGTAGAGGTAGCTAGATGTCATTAGCTTTCTTACATTGCAATACACTTGACATTGTGCAAGTCAAAAAATTACTTTCGGTCATTGTGCGAACTCGAATTTCGACGAGAGCTATCGAAACACATGGCACTGTCAATCGACGAATTTCTCTGACGGCACTTTGTAAGGATCCACATTATGTACTGTCAGCCCAAAAAACTGACTTTACTTTACTGAAAATACTTATGACTTTGAATGAAATTTTACTTTAATGTTACAATGCATCATTCTTCTCTCAGCATCTGTAATCCGTTGACGTAGATGTGAATCAAAACTATATGCTGCTTTTTTAATGAAGTTCGTATTTTATGAAATTTCCATCAGCAAAAGCTTCCTTACCGATAACGAAATAAAGTCAGTTATCCAAAATAAAAGTCAGGGAGGATACGAGCTTACTAAAGTTACCAAGTTAAGCAGCGTTATATGGACGCAGACAAGCAGATAAGAAGTGTTATCTGTTTGTTCAGTTTTAATAGATTCGGATTTATAATCCTAACAACCTGGGTTATTCTCAAAACTTAGCGCGGCATTTGCCCATGTCAGTACCTATAGGTAGGTACGTGTGCCCCATACCCATACTTACCTAGTTCTTATGAATCTCGGCGTCAAGCTATAGTAACGCACCAAGTCATTAATTCATTATATACGCTTGGAAACAAAGGACTAACTTGCAGTAAGATGAAATACTTCCTGATTAGGTGGAAGGATTTATGGTTGACTTCAGAATTAATACCTCTGCGCTTTCCTCTACATATCGGGAAAACCACGATATCATCTAAACGTCACGTCGCGCTAAGAAAACGATGGCACTGTCGCACTAAATGTGTCAAAACTATAGATAACAAATCAAGGCCCCATTGAAAAGTCAGCGTTTTTCAAAAAAAGTGTACATGAACTTTTTTTCAGAATTCGACTTTTTTGGGTTTTTCTTACTAAGAATCGTTGATACAATCATTCCTCATACAAGAAAAAAAGTGTCCAAAATATTCCATTCCAGATCGTCACATTTTTGTATGCAGTCTTTTTTATTTATATGGCCGTATAAAAAAAAGGGGGAGACCTTTGCCTTTGCAATTTTTTTTTTATTAGCCTATTTTGTGTCCCACTTCCAGTGCGTCACGGCCAAAAAACTTACATAGTAAAATCTGGGACAATTTTTTTCTTGTCTTCTAAGGATCGATAGTATCAACGATTCTGAGTAATATACAAACCCCAACAAAATCGAATTCTGAAAAAAAAGTACATGTACCTTATTTTGAAAAATGCCCAAATGTCTAATAATCGTTTTCCAGGCAGAGGCGTTATATCGACCACATGCTGCATGTCAAACATACCTTTTAACCGCCATAGTCTGATTTATAAGGCATGAAATATCCAGCTCATTTCGCCGCAGTCTGATATTTAAGACAAAGTTTTGATTTGCTTTTTTCATATATTGTAATAGCGACACGCATATGCAAGCCCTACTCTAGGTGGTGGTGTACCTTCGTTCGTATCGGGCGACATGAAATAAAACTGACATTCGATTGTTATTTTTCAACTGCCGGCCTGGAGAAGGGTTATTCAATAGTATCAGAAAATCTTCAATCCACGCACATGTTGTTAATTGTTCACTAATCACCATACTTAACAATTTTATTGGTAGGTTAATAAACCAAAACCGGACAAGTGCGAGTTCCACTCGCGTGGTGAGGGTTCCGTATATATAATACTCAAAAATATTGAAAATTTTCCCGTTACTTTGGATACTCAAACTTCCCAACTAGCACACTAGCGTTAAAATAACCCTTATATCATTCTTATATCGGTTCCAGCCAAGTGTTAAGGTGTTAAGAATGCCTGTAAAAAAGGTCTTATAGCGTGCTCTAACACCCTTATAACTACGAAAGAGGCCCACGAATTACAGGTTAAGGTGTTAGCTGAGAGTCTTATAACACTCTAGCTCTTACGCAGTTTAAAGTGAGCATCTTACTTTTTTCTTTACCCATAAAATTATGAGACAAATATAGTCTTCCGACAAAATGGCGCAGATAGTTAGTATAGGTACTAATATTTGGAGTCGTATTAATTGAAAGTGAATTAAATTGGAAGTGTGTGTGACATGAAGTGAAAACAATCTGTTTGTGTTTCCAATGTCAATTTTAACGCGCCCAGGATTTATTAAAGATTTCTAATAAAACTTATGAACATTAAAATATACATCTAAAGTTTTTATCATTTTCTATTCTTGTTTCTTGGCCAGTGGCATGATAAATTAAGTGGTATCCATATAATGGCAAGAGTAACATAAATAATGAAGTATCTTGATGTCAAATATTGAATAACCTAATCAATTTGTAGGTTAGAGTCCACCAAAACAATGGCGAATTACCTTAAAGCTTTAGGCGTCAGTTAACTCAACTATAACGCTTATTGAGTTACAACACTCTTACAGTGTCTTTAAAGTGTATCTGCCTAACACCTTAAGCGTTAGAAAAAGTTTCAATACTTACAAGAGAGTTAATTCTGTTATAAAGTCTCTGCCTGTAGCTAGCACTCTTGTAAGTGTTTAAGTGTTAAAAACAGGTTAAAGCTTTAACATCTTAAGTGTAATTGCTTTGAGTAACACTCTTATAATGCTTTAGGAGTTAATTATTTTTCTTAACTCCTTTATAACACTATTACTTACAACTGAGAACATTATAACTCGCTTATAAAGGTTAAGGTTATAATAATACCCTTAGCTGACACCCAAATGTTAGTTGGGTTCTTATAGGTTTTTCTGTAATCTTTAGGTAAGGAACTATTTTCCATATTTTTTTCAGAATTAGCCTAGTAGTTTCGGAGATAAGGGGGGAGGAATGGTCAATTTTCGTCTTTTTTCCTAAATTACTTCAAATCTGTTGTACCTAAATATATAAAAAAAACTGAAATACCTACTTACAACAACCCCTTTGATTTGATGTATCACACAATACAGTTTGCGAAACTTTTTTTTTTAATTTTCCAGTTTACCCCCCAAAAGTGGCCCCCTTGTTCAGAATTCAATTATTTACTTTACGCGTCCATCTTAGGGTCATCAATTTACATATGTGTACCAAATTTCAACTCAATCGGTCCAGTAGTTTCGGAGCAAATCGGCTGTGACAGACGGACAGACAGACGCACGAGTGATCCTATAAGGGTTCCGTTTTTTTCCTTTTAAGGTACGGAACCCTAATAACAGAAGAAAGCATTATGTATTTTACTTACAACACTAAAAAAATCGACGGTTCACGAGCATAAGGGTCAATTAAAAACTAAGGAAAATGGTACGAGAAAATCTTCCGCGCACATGTCTTTAATTTGTTGACTGAAGATAACAGTTCGCAGTAACTGGTGTCATCGTAAACCTCATTTACGTGAATGGAAATTTTCATTGGTAAATATTACCAACGGGTTACAGCCATATTAACGGAATGTCGTGATTTTCCGTGCCAAGTGCGTAAATAAGCACACATTTCATCCGTGAGGAGAGAATGGGGAATGGATGAAAATTTTAGAAATGCCTGATTATTTTTTTGGTGATAGGAATAACCTTCCTTAGCACCAGAAAAAAGTTTCAGATTTTTAGCTGAGACAATTATTTTTGGAAAATATAAACAGTTTCCTCATTTACGTTTTGGGGCAAGAACGGTAAATAGACACTTTCCTTGCTCTGTCTCATATTACAAAAAACTATCTTACATATCTGTGGTAAACTGACACTGATAAGGACCAATATAGCTAATGCAAGTGTCAATATTATTGCCAGTGTCAGTTTACCACACATATTTAATATATTTTTTTGTAATATGAGACCGATCGAGGAAGGTACCGTAATTGACCCAAAACGTAAGTGAGGAAACTGTTTATATTTTTCAAAAAAATATTGAGGCAGCTGAAAAATCTGAAACTTTTTTCTGGTGCTAAGGAAGGTTATTCCTATCACCAAAAAAATAATCAGGCATTTCTAAAATTTTCATCCATTCCCAATCGTGATTGGCTACGAGGAGTGACTGTTTTATCGTCTTTTGCCGGTGGACACCACACCACCACCACCACCATAACAGTGGCAACTCAATTTCAATTTATTTATTTGTCAGAATACAGTCGTTACAAATGGTCTTAGGTAATTATACACGTTCTTGCATTTAGCATGTCGTAGACGAACCACAACCACACCACAACCACCAACCACACCACAACAACAATACGTGGACGAGCGATAATTTATATGAAAATAAATAGTTATATTCACACGTAAACAATGCATCACCAGTATCACTACTTTTTGCCGCTGCGTTGTGGTGTGGTTGTGGTTCGTGTGAAGTGAATGGACCCTAACTGTTATGTTTCCTTGCTTTCGCACTTAACCACAAGAGTCGTATCATTGGCAAACAAAATACTTATATGTATGGTAGTTTTAGGTAAGTCGTTAATGCGCCCGGGCATTAGAATACGCCTACGGTATCCCCTGCCTGTTGTACAAGGCGACTAAAAGGTGTCCTCGGGGTGGTACACGGTTGCAGTTGGGGGCTGCAATCGTAGAATAAAAAAAAGGTAGGACCCACAGAGGCATGACTTTAGGGCGGCACTGGTGCGTTCCGTAGGAGATCCCAGAGCCGTCCGAAATGCGTCGAGGAGGACCATAGGGGGGGATTTTAGTCGGTGCGAGTCCGACATTAATGTAAATGAGGATAAGCAGAGGCCCCAAAGTACTTCCTTGTGAAGACGAAAGAAGACTTAGATACTTACGTCAGCTTCAGCTTGTTAGTACTTCTGAGCAGACCTGAAAATTCAGTTCCTTATGTAATAGTAAATCTATTCTCTGATAGAATTCATTCATCTATCGCTCCGAAAGTCATTTTCTAGTGAAAGAAGATTTTGTTGTAGTAGATGTTAAAAGAAAATATAATTATGTAAAATACAAGATTTCTGGGTTTTTGTTATGGGTAAAACGTTTTTTTCGGAATTATATAGGTATTTACTGCCTGTATAGTCAACCCAAACAATTTGAATTATCTATTTTTTGACAGACAGAATGGACAGTTCATATTATGATTAAAATAACGTACCTACCTATTCAACCTTTATAGTTTTATTTAAATAAGCAACAATCGCGATGAACACGAGAAATCAGCTTCACGCCTTGTTAATTTCTTTGCGTTCAGAGAATGTGGAGAAACAATGAAGTTGCAAGCAAAGATTTACAGATTAGTTATAGCTTATTTGTTAATCCACACTAGATATATTATCGCTACTAAGCCGTATACCGTGGCAAAAAAGCGTAACTATGAATAACACAACAAAAGGTAATAATTGTGCGCTGGCATCTTTGGCATGCTACAAGACTTTCACAAAGGTAAATGTTCTAGTTCAAATAATTACTTAAATTAATGATGCGATTAATAGACAATATTAATAAAAGTAGTGTGGGCTGTAAACGGTTTACTGCTAGTTGTCAAAATATAACACGCGATACCGTAGGGGTAGGTAAGTGCAGCCTACTTAAAAAAAAACAATCCAAAGGTGAAAGGATCGACACATTTATTTGTAGTAGACTGTACTTATAGTTAATAATATGTTGTTTCATACATATGCATCACTATGGGAATAAAACTGATTAAAGTCGGGAATTTTAAACTGATGGAGATGGATACACTAGTTTAAACGAACAGCCAGGATTGACGAACACTTATTATTTAAAATATTGAAATACTTAATCATCAGTCTTACTAAATAAGTGGAGCGAGCTTGGGAGTAGCTATAAAGGGGAGGGCAAATGCACAAAAGATCCCACTGGGTCGAAGTGTATCCGAAAGGGCCCTCAAATAGATAAGATAAGATAAGATAAGATACTAAATAAGTCAAAATTGCAACCCGTGTTCATCGCTTTCTAGCATAGGTAACATAGGTACATATATTTCTACGCGCCTTTATTTTTTAAATAGGGTACACCTACCTTGATCCATAATCGAGTCTCAGTAACACAAAGCATTCAAAAGGTCAACATTTGTATCAAAATATCGATCAAGGTTTTCATATCCATCATTAAAAGAGCCCTTCACCTTAAATCTGCCAGAACTAAAGGGCACCTAATTGTTTTTAAATCTATTTAATCTCAAACGCCTGTTTGCTGCGATACTGACCACAATTAGCTTTGCCTCTTGTTCTTACTTTAAGTCATTCGTTTTTCTACTTTGCTGCATGAGTTTAAAGTAGAATTTTAGTTGTACCGTTTGGCTGAGTCTTCGTCCGATATTTTACATTTGAGTATGTCAGGGTCAGGGCCGGAAGTATAAGTGAAGACTTTCTTAATCTGGTGCACCGTAGTCGAACAAAAGAGCAAAACAAAGGCACGGTTGTACTATCCTTTTCTCGAAACTATTCGGGCCATTATAGGTATGCCGAACGAGCCTAACTAAACTGCCATTCCTTTTTATCGGAAGCAACGCGCTGCAATAGAACGCGTGGTTTTTTTTTTTTGGATTTACTGTGAGCCGGGCCGCTCGGAACCCTTTTGCTCTGCGCTGAGTCTGCGAGTAGAAAGCGTGCGTGCCGTGCCGTAGCAGCGCTAATATACTAGCGCCCCTGGGGCCGGTAGGGGCGGTAGGCCAGCATGTGCTTGTAGCGGCGCGACGAAATCACGGAGTGACCCGCCTCTGCCAGGGTTACCATTTCAATCGTCAGTGTGAGGAATATTACATAAATGTCTGTGTAAGATGGTCATACTGGTCACACTGACAAACACTCTAATTTTCTTTTCTTTTCCCATTATGGAAATACATAAATAGGCTTTCTACTGTAGAAATGTAATTTTAAAATTTTATAATACTCTGATACTGAAATGATATATTGTATACTGTTTTGAAAAAATGACACCTCGCCGAGTTTTTTACGCCGGTTCTTCTCGAGGCAGAGGTTTTCTTTCCGAACCGGTGGTAGTTTATCTACATTCATAGGTGCATGTAATATGCCTAAATTAAAGAATAAATCACTTTGACTTTTGACTTTGACAAAGATATAGGAAAAATATGAAAGTCTCATATGAACTAATTAATATTAAATATTTAATATGAACACTAAAAAGTTTTGTTCAGTTAAAAGTTGAAAAAACTGATACCATTTTTTTTGTTTTTGTGGTATACTAGGTAAGTATTATAAGCTTTGAAATTGCCACCTTTCGTTTAGTTGGACCTGTACTTTACCAAATTAAAATATAAATAAATATCAGGTGCCGCATATTTTGGTGTTATCCATGTCTTGAAGACAATTGGTAATAATGCCAAAACGTGTGTTCTAAATATGCTCAAATCGCAATGCCATATTAACACTTCCACTGCCAGGAACACGCCTAGCGGGCGCCTACGCCGTAGTCGCTTTCCGCTACATACAGGGAAAAGCCAGGATATCGGCTACGAGCGTAGCCCGTAGCGATTCTTGGGAGTGAATGTCTTAAATACTTTAGTTTTCCTCATTGCAGTCCGGGAATCTCAAGGTATGTATAGCGGGAATCCCTGCAATATCAGAGGCAATGTAAACAAGTAGGTAGAAAATACATTTTAGGTACAGTCGACGTCAAAGGTCACGTTTGCGTCGCATTGCATTTATGAAAAGCCTATATAACTATGGCAGCAAATACTACCGCGTCACATAGTAATCGTTTTAAATTCAGAATCAATAAGGGTCAATATTAGAAACAAAAAGTAGGGGCTTACTTTGCACTTGCATTAGACTAAATGGAATCTCAAAAATAAATACAAATGAAATTGTCTTTTTCGGAACGCTGGACGATTTGTAATAGGTACTTACTCCAGGACAAGTTTCCTCAGTTCATCTTCCTCAAAGGTCAAGAACCTTGTTCCGGTCAACGAGCATAGCAGACGAGCACCTTAATAATCGTGACGTAATGAACAATTGAGTTACCTAACTCTTAGCATACAATTTACTTTATTTTTATTTTTAGAAGCCATGCTGGTCCCTCACGACTTTGCTCTTAAGCGACCTGCGGCAGCGTTTTATCTGTTCATTGCGCGGTCGAGACGCGCAACGCACTGTGGTTAGTTGGGATCACGCGCAATGAATTAGAAAAACCGCTGCCGCAGGTCGCTTAAGACCAGTCGTGGCCAAGGCGTAACGGTCGGTGTGTTACTATTACTATACTAAGGCCGCGCTTTAGTCGATAGACAAACTCGACATTTGGTGTCACACTTTTTAGTATAATACCTACTCCTTATATTGTGATTTAGCGCTCGGCCGAGCCTTGAAGACTCGAACTGTTAAAGACTAGCGATATGCAGTACTGTGAAGACTCGTGTGAGCAATGAGGCTCGAGTCGTTAAGGCACAGCCGTGTTCTAATTCACAACACTAACTCCTTCTCACTGTGGTATATTCGCCTTGAAACTCTCGTCATCCTCGAACCAACTAAAAATGTCTATAGGTGGACATAGGTCTTCCCAGATATCACTACAATAATCGGTCCCTTGCCGCTCTCGTCCATCGGACTTCCGCAACGTTCATTAAGGGCTCAATTGAAAAATCCACTACTGACATCATTGAGAATATTGAGATTACAATTTAATCAAACATTTATTCGTGACACTCTAACAAACAGATTACTAAGAAGAAAGGATATTCAGATTGTACATATTAGAATTAAAGGATGTCGTTAAATTCAGAGCGTCAGTCCTTCTTGAAACCCTCCCACTCCAGGAAAACTATCATCACTATAATTCATAGCTCTCACTAATCAACAAGATCAATTTGACACTACGTATCGCATGTCAATAATATATCAATATGTCCCACGCGGACGCTTCCACGCTCGTCGAAATAATGTATGAGAACGATGCGCACAATACGTATCTTGACGATGGCAAACAAGCATAGGGCCTGGGAGATGGTAAGCAGACTGTGCCCTATGTTTATAGGAATCCGCCCTACCGCCGAACCGTGCCCTATGTTCATAGGGGAATCCGCCATACCGCCGAAATGTGCCCTATGTTAATAGGAATCCGCCCTACCGCCAAACCGTGCCCTATGTTCAAGGGAATCCGCCCTACCGCCGAACCGTGCCCTATGTTCATAGGAATCCGCCCCACCGAGAGAAAGAGGAGGAATCGCAAGCGGGATGCCGAGCCTTTATTGATTTGAGGATCCGATGCGTTGACAGCTAGAGACGAATGCAAAGCTGTTTCTTTAAGCGCTCATGCGTCTCACCTCAACCGTCACGAACTAACGAAACTAGACCTCTACATACGCTTAGTTAAGTACTACAAATCGCGGCGTCTAATAGATATATTTGTCGGTGAGCGTTGAGGTGAGAATAAGAATAAGAATAAATTTATTGCCCAAACCTTACATTGAGAAATACATACAGAAACAGATCTAAGTACAAATAATATTATCCACGTAGGTACGAGAAAGAGACTAAATTAAGTATCCTAATAAAATTAACAAAAATAATAAAAAATAAGGTGAGGCAATGTGTACCAGTCTCAGCAGGTGCTGGGCAGGAGTGCCCGGCGCTGGTTTTCAGGCCGTACCCGATAAAGATAAATTAATAAATAAATAATTATTATAACTGGAGTGAGCTTAAAACAAGTTACAGAATAGGGGGGCTGGTCCTTCAGCCTCAACCCAGCGCATTCCTCGGATTTCGGGCGACCTTAGGACCTCCAATTCAAGTCCAGAGCCAGCCCCTACTCCTTGCATCGGTTTCTTTATTACTGAGACTCGTGATCATGTCTCTTTTTTTCTCTGATGTGTCTCCATTTCTTCCTGTTTGTAGCCGATTGCGGCGCGTCGAGAACTTTCGGATCAAAAGGGCTGTGCGAATTTGGTCTGTCCAGCATATCAGGCTTCTGCATCTCGGTCGCTACTCGCTTGCCTTCGATTTTCTCAGTAATAAATAATGTATCTAGGTTATCACTGTCTTAGTGATTCGACCGAAAATCAAGTACCCTACCTCTTAAATAAAAAATACCATACTGGAATGCGAAATGTCGAGTCAGATTGACCTCCTCGTAATCCATTGCATTTCTCTGATCAATTTCGCATGTGCATTTTTCACGCGCGCCGATCATCGACCGTGTTGCGTGTTTGTGGGCTCAAGCGGCGCTGGCGCACACATTTTTATATTACAGAGACTTTATGAAACTTGAATGTAGTATTCTTTGTACCTATTGATACAAAGATCAAAGCACAAAGAAACAAAATTACACTAGTGATAGCGGAGCAGACCGGGAGTCGCTGCCGCGTCCAATTTTTTCTTTGCACCTTGATCTTGGTGTCAATATGATACAATAAAATGGTGAATGGTGATGTAATACCACATTAAATTATGAAACTTAATGTTTCCGAGACTTTTGATTTTGATTGCGATCTTTTGATATGTAGTTGAATAGCGAAATACATATTCAAATTCAAATTGTTTACCTATTTGTAAATATAGGTTCTCAGGGTGTTACATCAGTTCTGGGTATCGCTATATGTTGGTGTTTGGCATACAAATATGCATGCATGTACTTAAAAAACTAATTTAAATAATAATTCAAATAATTTCTCGCTTAAATTAAAGTATCGCTTAAATATTCACTTTTCTACCAGGAATTTATACAGTCTCTTTTTAAATTCTGACAAGTCATCTAGTGTAGCTATATTTTTGGTAACTTATTATAATTTTTTACTGCCATTCCAAAAATACTTTTACAAAGAAGAGCAGTTTTGAATGGCGCTGTAAAAAGAATATCCTAGTTCTAATACATCCAATCGACGTTAGGTTATTCGAGAAACGTAACAATTCGGAATAGTTTGGTCTTCATCGTAATATTACGTCACCCATGGTTGGCAATCAATGCCTAAAATGGGGAATAACCACACACATATTTAATGGGTCTGAACCAAATGGGAAACCCGGTTCAGCGTTACTTTTGTGTATTTTCTCGAAATCCGTTAAGTTGTGATACGGTACGCGTGGAGGTTTGTTAACTAGGTACTTAGTTTTTACGTAGGTAAGATTCTACAAACTCAGATTTAAAAATATTCAAATTTTTGTATCTAATTAGTAATTTTTAATGTACTTACAGATTTTGAAAAATGGACATCTCCCTAGATGTCCATTTGCCCAGCAGTGGGACACTCAACAGGCTTACAAACAAAAAAACTTCAACTACATATACTGACACGCGTCGCAGCATGCGGGCAGCTAGTTGTTCATAAAACGGGTGGAATACATGCAGTAACAACATAAAACATAGGTAAATAGTGTTCAAAGACGAACTTACCCTTTCACGGATCTCTCCCAGTTAACCTTCGAGGAAATGAGTAGTGTGAGTGTCTTATCTATATACTAAACAGTCCCACACAACCTTATATTTTTGCGTAAACGTGTTAAATATTAAATACTAGCTTCTGCCCGCGACTCCGTCCGCGTGGAACTCGTTTAATATTGTAGCTGCATACAAATGTTCACTCCCATTTTACCCCCTTAAGGGATGATTTCCGGGATAAAAACTATCCTATGTCCTTCCCCGGGACTCCAGCTATATCCATACAGAATTTCATCTAAATCGGTTCAGCTGAAGTGTGAAGAGGTCGGTAGGCAGACAGACACACTTTCGCATGTATAATATTAGTATGGAATGGATGCGTTGCCGCCTCATAATCCTTGTATGAATGAATGTTTTAAAAGCGTAGCAAATGTATACAACTATGGCGGGCCAGTCTAACAGTAAGTTCGTATGTTTATGTTTACATTGAACTAGTAACATTCAAGTAAAGGTTCGCAGTGAGCGGTAAAGGCGTGTACACACAATCAGGTTAGTACACCGTTCAAAGTATGTAGGCAATAAAACATGTAAAGACGTGTGCACATTTTAGCTTGGTCTAAGAATGTTGGCAGGAATTTGGTAATATAGCGACTCGTGGTTAGATTAAAAACGTTCCTCATTATTTTATTCCGCTGAGTTTCTTTCAACATTTTATAGAAAAGCGCCTACTTACTCTCTTGTAATGCTTTTATACTGTTAACGGCTATATAGTATACCATAATTTGGGCAGTTTCCATTTTAAATGGTTAATCCCAATAATTTAACACTTTCACTGACACACACAATAGAATTGTTATTGATGCGTCCGGCGATCGAGCGTTGTAAAAAGATCGGGTCAACGTCTAACTGAAATCTTGGCAATGTTGTGATAAAAAATACTAAGTATGTAAACTAGCTACATATTATTCGAGATGATAATGCATATCGTAATTATGACTATTATGTTTTAAAATTCCAATAATATTTACTCTTTTAAGTGGGTTCAATTACTTATTAGTACAAAATCTGTAGGTCACAAAACATTTCATAAAAGTTATGTTTTTGGCCTAGTTAAAATAAAATAGCCGTGCTGTTTGGCCGTGTAGTCGTAACAAATCCAAGACGTACTTTCATTTTAATCACAATACAAGAGACATGTCTCCTTCTGATTCGTTCCAGCAAGTACTCATTTCTGAAACGATGAAGTTTGTGACAGGCTTTTCGTTAAAATAAAATAGCCGTGCTGTTTGGCCGTGTGTAGTCGTAACAAATCCAAGACGAACCTTCATTTTTCACATATAAGAGACATCTCTCCTTCTGATTCTTTCAATGTATTCATTTCTGAAACGATGAAGTGTTTGACAGGCTTTTCCTGGGGCGTCACCTGAGTCTTATGTAAAGTGAAAATGCCCTTACTTTCAATATTTGACACATGTCATCCCAGTACAATTTATGTCATCATATGTCATCATTGACGTTTATTGTACCGGGATGACGGCTGTAAAATCTCGGCTGTTAAAAAAAAAAATAGTTACTTAACCCAGTGCTGAGGCTCCCGTCACCAAGAGTGCTGGCAAGGCAACCCCGATCATACGATGATGATAATTATGTGACTTTTACGACATTCCAAGTAGACCATATGGTCTACCTCGTCTATCTCGCTCGCGATATCATAGACGTATTCTAGATTGAATCCCGTTACCCCTGTCATAATGTCATTAAAATGTTATATTCAATAGTCACTCTTAATTTTAATATATATGTGCTTATAAGCATAATTTTATTTTAAGTGGGTAATTAAGAGATATGGAATTTATTATTAATCAATTTTAGTAGGTCCTTCACCCCGCAGAATAGATCTGTTACTGGATCACCTCAAGCTAAGAACCCTGCCTGTTAATGCCTTAAACTCATAAAACAATTGCGATTTCAATCGCTCTTAAAAAGAAAGGCTCACACCGCCTTTCCATCCAGTGTGCTCACAGCACTACTTGCACTATCTTGATTCACTTATCTGGCAATGTAGTCGCTCGACGCAACCGGCGGTAGTCAGTCGTCTGTGCTCGGTAGTGAATGAAAGTGAGGCCCTTTGGATCTGTGCTGCAGGTAAGGCTGTGCTAACGGTGCGGTTTGAATCGGTGTTCTATGTTTCCGATGCTCGTTTGTTTTTAACGGCTTTTGTCCGAGCGGCGTACGGTTCCGTTTGTTTTGGTTGCGATTTCCCGGTTCGTGATGGTAGTTTGTTTTTTTATATACCTAAAATGTTTTTAGATGGGGTCTAGGACCGGTAGTTATTTTGCCTTGCGATCAGATTAAAAAAGCATTTGTGAGTAGGTATTACTTTTAATTTAGTGCGGAAATAGTCATTATTAAATTACGTAAACCGGGGTTACTTTAGGAAAAAATACTTTGATAATTTTGAATGTAGTATAAAAGCAGACCTATTTGAAATTAAGAAGATTTAATCAAGTATACATCAAGATATAATACTAAAATATCCACTGCCACAGTTCACTCACAAGTAAAAACAATGATTTCGGAGAAAAACCTATTTGATCAAAGTCACCCCCCGAATCAAAGTAACCCCGTCCACCGTACTCTAAATAGGTAATAGAATTGAACAATCTCTCACTTCGCCGACTCAGACCAAGAAAAAAGATAGACAGTGCATTATGAACAACCTAGCGAAGTGGGTTTTCAACCAAGCCAAATAAGTTTAGCACACGCTCACACACACATATTCAAACAAAATTGTACAAAACTCTTCAGCTCGTGTCGCAATGCTGTCACGATCACCTATTTCGAGTTTTGTGCAAATTCATTTGTTTATTTGTGCGTAAGCGTGTGTTAAACTTATTTGGCTTGGTTGAAAACCGGCTTCACTAGGTTGTTCGTCATGCTCCGTCTATCTTTTTTTCTTGGTCTGAGTTCGCTAAATATTGCGACACAAAACTATCAATCAGTCACCAATTCTAATTTAAAATGTATTAACCAAAAGAAAATAATAATCTTTAGTAGCCTGTCTCGACAAAAACTCCAGGCACCCACAATTACTGTAAAACATTCTTTAATTTGTATTCGATTCAAAACCTCTTAAAATTGGCATTCCTTCATTTCCCCTACAAGCATGCATTCATAGTTGCATACAAATAGATTTCGTTGTTAGATACCATTCCTGCAGTGACCTGCATTTGAATTTGACATTTGCATGTAGGAAACGTAGTTTACTCACAATCGCGAATATAGATGCGGCATGCAAAGTTCGATTTTTCCATCCAAGATCTATATACAGATGTTTGCAAATGTGATCAGCATAAAGACCCAGAATGACACGTGGATTGATGGGAAGTTTTTGCATGTACTGTCGGCATCATAAACCCGTTTCGACCATACCTCTAAGCAATAAGGTCCACCTAGAATGTACCTATACATCTTTATGATGCTGGCTGTATATTCGCTTGCAGAAAAAAGTTGTGCTTGTACATAGAAAAATACATTTAACTGTGTTTACCCACATAGCCAACTTTAAACCACACTATACTATACAATCAGCAACAAAAGAAATATTCGATTTGAATGTATTTACCAGAGTAAGCGTTCAGTATGATGCACAGGCTATTAATCCTTTTCTATTTGTGTGCAAATAATATTGGTCAATTTGTCCGCAAAGACATTCCTTTGTTTACCTACATGTGATCCACATGCGAAGGAAACAAATTCGCCTTACATTACAATTATACTTTATCAATGTTTTTGAATTAAACGGTTTTATTTTATTTTATTTTATTCATTTAATTGTAATGTCGTAACACTTTATTGCTCTGATATAAAGCTTATGAAGCATTACGCATCGTAAGGGTTAGAGAATGCAATCTCGATATGTACACACTACTCGAAATATAACTCTCCATATTTTACGAGATTGAGTCTCATACAATTTTCGCGGTTGTCTTTTAAAACTAATACTTAGTGCTGCGAAAGGCTGATTACCAGGGTTACTTAAAGAAATTGATTGTAATGAAGATTTTAAAACTTAAAATTAATTGGTTTAAACCATTACAGTTTTTATTGAACGAGCGAGCAAAGCGAACGAAGATCTCCGTTTCAGCTTGGGCAAAAGTGCTTTTGTATGTTCGGCTGTCCAGCTGTCCAGGTGTCCGGCTGTTCTCCTCTATAGGTCGCATATCTTATCCGATTCTCGTGAAATATTGTGAGCGGGTTCGATAGTTATGTGTTTTTTTTGTTGGTTCAGGTTTTCTTTAGTCTTGCGGTTTCGCGACGCGAGATCTCGGCTAGGTCTGAAATCTTGCGAGATTGTATTCCCTAGTAAGGGTAAACGATATTAACTTTAAATTAGTGAATATGGACATTTTTTATAAAGAAAAAAATAAATAGAAGTAAATGTGCATAATGTAAACCGTACCTAACTAATTGTAAGTAGCGTATTCTCATCATAATTAATTCTACTTATTTTACTTACTTGTCAAAATGTCCATTTCCGAAGCCGTTTCATTTGAATGTAAATACATAATAATCTGATTCGTCGCATGGCGATGGCGTTGCATCCTTGTTGTGATTTGTAATTGAAAACACCCACGTCAATTAGCGCCTCAGAAACGTCAGCGATAGGTACTCCGTTCCCATAATATACTCATTGTCAGAAGAGATTCATAACAAAACACTTAAAATATATGTAATGTATTACTTATTCAATAGATTTCGTCACGGTTTTGCTCACATGGCAAGTATGTTTTTTACATTTGCAAATTTTACAAGCTTTCTATTAACTTGCAATATAGTTAACTACTTATGTAACTCTATATTAGGGTGGAATCTTGCAACTCAATTTTGAAGCAGATATCTTCAACTGAAAATTTGGGTAAAGGTATAGTTTGGATGACAATTTAATATTATGGTACCATCAAGCTGATCTGATGATGGTGACAGAAGGTGACCATGGAAATTCAGTACTTAACCGACGTAACCCCGTTGAGTTTAGGCTCTTTAGAATCGTCTTGTAGACCTTGTAGTTAATAATGAGTAGTTGATGACGGTATACAGAAAAGTACAGTCGGCAATTAAAGCTTGTACCAAAAATGAAATTTTAGACAGAAACTTTTTTTTCTATACTCTGTGAGCTAATTAGATTCCAAAAAAACTACCCTTTGTGTTGCCATTAAAATGAGGAGGGTTGACACCGGTGAATTTGCATTTTTCTAAATGATGAAAACTAGCTACGTCTATCATTTAGAAAAATGAAAATTCACCGGTGTCAACCCTCCTCATTTTAATAGCAACACAAAGGGTAGTTTTTTTGGAATCTAATTAGCTCACAGAGCATAGAAAGTGTCACGACCAAGTGGTAAACAAATCTACGATTATACAGAAAATCGGTGCTCCTAAGACAGACCTACAAACAAATAACTTAGATCTTTACAGTAAAACTCATATTTTTCCTTATCTCGATTTTTTTCCTATCCTTAGGTACTGCTAGGGATATCTTTATTACCTGCAAATAAATGTATCGTGTAATTTGATCTCTGAATTGAGTAGAACACAAAATCCTTAGTGTTGTTTGCCCGTTAAAATAAAACCGGGCAATTGCGAGTCTAACTCGCGCACCGAGGGTGCCGTACAAACTTTCATAACACATATTATACCCGTCATTCCCAGTACATTAATTCCGGAGAAATCTTAACGCGTAGTAGATGTAATTGTCATGGGTAGGTACAGCACTTAGAGCATACGTAACTGGATTAGCCTTTCTGTAACTTACCCCTCTGTAGAAAACCTTGCACAATGTGCAAAAAAGTCGCACAAAGACATTTCACAATCGATCACAAAATCGTCTCGCAAGAGAACACTGATCATAAAAATGGCCGCATGTTGCTGTAAGCACTTGATATTAATAAACATTCAACCACTTGAAGCTTTCAATATATAATTGGGTTTCAATATCCTATTAAGATGCTACCCCCCCCCCCCACCCCCGCAAAATTCGGTAGACATTTTTGTACGCAAATACGACAAGGCTACTCCAGTTATGTATGCTCTAAGGTACAGCGCCATTATGTCTGTGCATTCAATAGCATGCGTGACCCCTGAGCTGTTGGTTTTTCAGCGATAATATTTTTTTTTAATAATGAAGGAAGGTACTTTCAGAATAAACTGGTACCTACCTAAAAAGAAAATATGTAGGTTCAATTCACGACCCATCACTAGACGGATTATTAATAGCATTAGTTCCTCTGGAAATCATTAGCGAATAAATCATCTTCCAACAGTAGTGCACTTGTGCTAGTGCCTTCACACATTTCCCAGTGTCAGCCACCCTTATAAAACCAAGCTACGGCCGGGTATTAAGGCATATATACACCTAGCAATTTGTCACAACAACCTAGAAACGCAGCTGTAAGATGGAAAGAGACAGCAAACATTCAATTCATTCACTTTTGAAGGCGGTTGTTGTGACAAATTGATATGTGTATGGAACGATAGGTTTTATCGTCAGGTTCTACGGCGAAAATGTACTGAAACGTTACGTAAAATGTGACGATAAAACGTATCGTGCTAGGGCCTCAGTAGTGCACATGACATCTTCGCACATTTCCCAGTGTCTAGCCGCCCTTATGAGTGCCAGCCTTACGGCCGGGTTCAACGACCGTTCCGCACCGGCCGTTTAATTGCCGCCATCTCATTTTCTCGAGATGACGTGCTAAATCAAAGTGCTCACTTACTTGAGAAACGGTGGTTTTACCTTTCAACAGTTAGTTACTTATTCATTATTCGTAGATACTTTTGGTTATAGGTGCCTTTGCCAAATATTGGGATTTACTCCAGGCAAAATGTATGTCTACTCCTCTTTGTCTCTGTGTGTCTTTTGTGTAGTGAATAAATGTCTTCTTTTCTTTTCTTCTTTTCTTTTCTTTTTTTCTTTAAAATACGGTTTTGAAAAACATTAATTTATAATAGCGTTTTTTTTTGTTTATTTCATTCTAAAACGTTATTCTAAGATGCTTTATTCAAGAATCCAACAAACTTTCCACCCGGAAGTAATTATATAGATTTAAATTAAACATTCATTGTCTTTTTTATTTTATTTATATTGAATATTCTAAAGAAAATGTAAATGAACCTAAATAAAGATAAAAAAAATATTAATATTTATCCGGACTTTTTAGGAGCTAATTAATTTTTTTTTGATGTCTGATTTTTTGTTGTATTTTGCCTCTAGGTAACTATTTAATTGGTAATATATCTGTTACATTAAAAAAAATTGCTTTCAAATAATTATTTTCAAATTTGACATTTTTTCCATACAAGTTGTCAGTTCATTGCCTGGACTAATTAGGTGAAAACGGACCCTGTAAGATAGGTACGGTCGACGCCAAAAATACGTTTACACTATTCGCCTTATTGCAATGGAATAAGGTGCAAAAGTGTAAACGTATTTTTGGCGTCGACTGTACAACAGAATAAAACTCATAATAAGATAGGTACAACCGGATATACTCTTATAATAAATACAATAGGTTTTAACTGTACTAAATATTGTCTCTTCTATTCACAAAAATCAACGGCAAAGGCAAATTATAATATTGATAACTAAATAACTGATTTCAAAAACGGCCATAATACCTACTGTTTCTTTCTCTATACCAAATAAGGTGACAGACAGACAGCAATACCGATAGAGAGAGTTACTTCCGAATTTATAATATACCTAAGTCAGTACTGATTTACGTCAGCCTAATAAAGTTTGAAGTTTTTTCCGCGATGACAGCAGCTGTAAACGCCATTTTATAATTAATTAGTTAAATGTGTAATATAAATTACACTAAAAATAAATTACAAATACAAAAAGTATAACTCGAATTAATTCTGAAATTAAGGTAATTTATTTATTTAAACTTTATGGCACAAAAGAAAAAATATCGTACAAAGTATCGTAAAAGGCGGACTTAATGCCTTATGGCATTATGGTTTATGATGAATAAATGCACGTAAGTACCTTTTAGGATTTGATTGCCGAGACTGCCATATAATTATACTGTGGTATGTTCACACTTTTAAGAAGTGAAATGCGTTAAAATTTTCCGAATATACGAGTTATATAATGTTTAGACAAATTGTTTATACTATGACAGTATCTTTGATATTGTCTGTGATTATCTTTAATTACAATCTTTTATTTACCTACTTGTTTAACTTGCATTTTTCATATCGCACTAGTACAGTTGTTGCATTTCACCAAGGTGAGGCGATAATTTCGTTTACATATAATTTGCTCGAATCTATATAATTTGCAACAGCAATTATTTTTATCCTAATATATACGGTGGATTGCAAGAAAAATGTACATAGTTAAGAGCCTTAATCCAATCTACGATTTAACTTTTTACAATTTCGTAACGGCAATTACCCATATAAAATGTATGGGTCTCGCTTTTTACGGGATATGCATTTTTTTTCGCTTTATCGTCCTTTAGGCGCGCGTGCGTCACTCGCTATCAATGTCAACATATTAATTAATTTGTCGGTTTACATCAATTCTGATATGGGGTAGTTAGTAAAGGGCTTTGCCCTAAAAATGCCAACTAATTTTAATCCAGTTTCCACATAATGTCAGCAACACAAAGATTCCCTGAAGAGGTCCTGGGTTCGATTCCCGGTAAGGGCAATTATTTGTGTGATGAGCACGAATATTTGTTCCTGAGTCATGGATGTTTTCTATATATTTAAGTATGTATTTATGTATATAAGTATGCTTATCGTCGTCTAGTACCCATAGTACAAGCTTTGCTTAGTTTGGGACTAGGTCGATTTGTGTAAGATTGTCCGCAAATATTTATTTATTTATTTATTTAGCGGGTAAAACCATCGAAGCTGATTAGATAATAACTTTGTCTCTTTGTTACCTTTTAACGCCTAAGCTACAGAACTAATTGTGATAATGGCATGTACCTCTAGCTAGACGGGCATATGCTACTTTATGTATTGAAATATATCCCCTGGAAGAAAGTAAGTAATAAAGGAATTAAGTGTTTTATTTGTAAACATAGGTAGTTACAGTGGTGATCTTTTTTTACAGTTTCACTATATTTTGACAATCGGCGTACAAAAACTTTGAACTTAATACTAAAGTACCTCAACCATACAAATTTCAGGTGCCAATTATACAAATTAATATTATAGCATAGAAGGAGAATTGATGTAGACTGAATCCCAAGCGGGTGGAGCCAGGGGCATAGCTAGTATAAAATAAATTAATAATTCCGTATTATATACACTTCCTTCCACTGATAAACAGATTTAACTACCCTACTTGCATTGCACAGCAGACACAGACAAACGCTATCTATAGAATACATAATTATATTAATGCGAGACTCAAATTACCTTTCTAAAGCTACAAAGAAAGTCAATCATCGGATCCGATGCTAAACCGATCATGAGTCGATTGTTTAATTAAGTTAATAAGGGGAAGATAACCAGCACGTACGGAAGCGTTGTTTGGACTCGATTTGACTCGATTATTTCTACGTTGCGTGTTTCGGCGCGGAAGGCCGCTTTATGGAGCCTTCCTAGTTGCAAGCGATAGATTTTTTATGGTTGCCACGAATTACAATCGCTGGAAATTGTATCGGTAGGTATTTACCGATACACCTCTTTCGTCTGTTCGCTTTCATATTTCTAATACACAAAGCTTCCTGTTATGTTTACGGCTTCTGTACTTAGAGATACTGCCTATCTAGAGACATAAACATGTCTATTTGAGTTAGGATTTTCTTTTGAGTGATGTATCAAAGTTAAAAGATAAAAATGTTTACTTGTGAAAGTAATAACCTTGTGGGCTATTTGCAGAATAAATGTTGTGATTTTAAAGAAGGCTAAGCATGCCTGAAGAACTTCTTTAAATCGACAATGCCGGCTGCTGTTATTTATTGCCAAGAGCGAAGGAAAACGGGTAGGTTTGCATAGAATTCCCATACGAATTACAGATTTTTCTCTAGTTGATCTTGAGTATAACTTCTTTCTAGCTGTATTAAAGTCAAAGTCAAAGTGATTTATTCTTCAATTTAGGCATATTACATGCACCTATGAATGTCGATAAACTACCACCGGTTCGGAAAGTAAACCTCTGCCTCGAGAAGAACCGCGATTAGCCCGCGACTTCTTTTGCGTATAGAATTAAACGTAGTCCTATTTTGCCCTTTTAGCGGATGATTTACCTACTAGATAAAATATGTGTTTTATCAAGGTTTTAAACTGTCTGTGAGCTT
The DNA here is from genome assembly GCA_932294315.1 of Epinotia nisella. Classification (NCBI taxonomy): domain Eukaryota; kingdom Metazoa; phylum Arthropoda; class Insecta; order Lepidoptera; family Tortricidae; genus Epinotia; species Epinotia nisella. The sequence continues at coordinate 5,657,979 of OW028687.1, forward strand.
TGAACAGCCATACAGTTTAAAAATCTGTTCAGCCGTATTTGCGTGATGTAACAAACCTCCAAAAATAATGTTTAAAATATAAGCCTGCAGCCGGGCCCACACATTTTTTTTTTGCAACTTTAATCGGAAATAGAGAGTTTTTGTTTTAAATCGAAAGAAACAAAACAAATGCAACTCTGATTCAATTTAGAATGATTCCAATGAAGAAGGAGGCATTTGAATGGCAGCTTGAGGATAATATGACAAGCAAATATCTAAGGTTGACCGTTTTGTAAGAGAAACAAGTGACTCTAAATCTGTCGAATGCACTAATCCCAGTGGAGGTGTATATTCGAGTGCTTGGAAGTCGTTACGTCCAATTGAGCGATCAGAGCAAGTGGACAATTGCGCAGGCGAGACGCTGTAATAGTGCCTGATGACGCCAGCTATACCTAGAGGAAGTTGGAGTGAGGAAATCTTAATGAATATATATAGACTGATCAAACATCCATCGATCCATCCATATCAGCCGAAATAATTTTATTAATTTCCGTGTGCATGTATATCTAATTATTAAAATTAATTATTGTGTTGTGCTAGGTGCAATATGTAAGCGCTAGAAACATTATGTGCCCTCTCAGGGTGTCAGTACCTACCACCTGCTTATATTAATTAACATCCTTTGTAATGCGCATGACTTACGATGTTGAATCCTACTATCCTACTAATATTACAAACGTGAAAGTTTGGATGTATGGATGGGTGTACGTTCCACTTAATCACTTAATTATATGAAACTTTCCAGTTATGTACCTTATATATCAGAATAGGACATAGGCTATAATTTATGTCAAAATTCATCCCTTTTAGGGACGAAAAAGGGGATGAGACTGTATGGAGCTTTGTATTGCTCGTTGCCTTCATCAGGCGCTGGGATCTTAAAATGTATGGGAAAACTAAAATCCGACTCGCACTTGACCAAAATTCTAATTGATAAAATTTAATAGGCTATCATTTATGTCATCCCTTTTAGGACGAAGTCGCGGGCAGAAGCTATATAATAATATAATTTATGTTTGGGTTAAATCAGATAAATAATCATATGGGTAGTCAGGAATCATATATCTGAAAATCAACCCTTATTGTTTCCTAATCTGGTTAGAACGGCGTTTAAAAGAACACGATATTTTTCAATAGGGTAGTTTCGTCATGTTAAAATTGATAAAGTAGTGTTGCTAAATGGATAGTAAACCATCAAATAATTATAATAAAGTATATATTACAAAATATAATAAAAATCATAAAAAGATATGGACCTTGAAAGTTTAGAAAAAAATATGCATTTTTTTAAATTGTCCATGAGTAAATTTAAAGCTACGAATAGAATCATTTCGCTTTTATAGAAACAAAATTATTTGACAAAGGACCTAAACGCAGTAGGTATTTCGCAATTGAAACAGCAATTTACTTGATTTTCCATACTACGATTAGTACAAATAGTAAACTGTGACGTCAATATGAAGTGTGACGCATCATTGGTGACCAGCAAAACCCAAGGATGCATTCCCTCCTAATTCGGAGAAGCGATTACTTTAGAGAATCATGCCAGCTTCGAAAACAAAAGGCGAAATATAATAATACTTACTACGTTCCTCTTAATACACTCGCGTAATATGTTCATAGAAGATTGTATTATGTGTGTTTAAAACATAAACATTATAAAATACTTTGGCATGCACATTGACTCACGGTGTGTTCTCTGAATAGCAAAAAGGGCAGCATACCTACATACCTTGGTATTTGTTGGTTATCTACCCACATTCGGGAAGACAACGTTCTTAGACACAACAATTTAAAAACACTTCTCGCTGAGATCCTATAGCCGAGGCAAAATACGGTTTCGAAAAACATTAATTTATAATAGCGTTTTTTTTTGTTTATTTCATTTTAAAACATTATTCTAAGATGCTTTATTCAAGAATCCACCAAACTCTCCACCCGGAAGTAATTATATAGATTTAAATTAAACATTCATTGTCTTTTTTATTTTATTTATATTGAATATTGTAAAGCAAATGTAAATGAACCTAAATAAAGATAAAAAAAATAATAATATTTATCCAGACTTTTTAGGAGCTAATTAAATATTGATTTTTTTGATGTCTGATTTTTTGTTGGATTTTGCCTCTAGGTAACAATTTAATTGATAATATATCCGTTACATTAAAAAAATTTGCTATTATAAATTATTTCCAAATATGTCATTTTTTCCATACAAGTTGTCAGTTCATGGCCTGGACTACTATGGAGGTCCTCAAGAGTGTATCCTCTCACAGGAGACTTCTCGTCTTGGTCCAATTAAGTATTTGTTTTAGATAAGTTACACAAAGTTTGATAATATCTTGTTTGTACAGTCAGCAGCAGAAGTAGCTAAGCGGGCGGGATGTTCAAAATAACCTACACACGCTCTCTCTCTCTCACTTAATTTCTTAAGAATAAAGTCGTGTGCAGGTCATTTTGAACACCCGGCCCGCTTAGCTACTTCTGCTGCTGACTGTACAGACCGATCAACGTTAAATATGGCGCCGGTGGCTGTCATTCCATAGAAACTTGTCAATCATTCCATACATTCAGATTTTAACTAATACCGCATGCGATTACAGACAGTTTGGTGCACCCACCCTAATTCTTACAGAATGACGAATGGTTAAGTAAAGAAAGGTTAATAAGGTATTATTTTAGTTCCCATTAAGTATTATGAACCGTAATCAAAACACTACTGTAGCTAATCGAGGGTAATTTTAGTATTCTCTTATTTCAAACATTATACAGTTACAAAGACAGCCTTTTTGCTTTGTTACTAAAGTCTAGATTTGAAAGAAGCTACGTTGTTCTCCCGTTCGGCCAGGCCATTTATCCAAGCGTGGAGAAGCGAGATCTTTTCCAAGAACCGATCGCTGTTACAGAACTAGGTCTTCTGAAATTCGCGTCAGTCTACATTTGAGACGAGGACTTGTAATATGGCCGACGGCGGTGGAGTCGGAAAACCATAATGGCCTGACAGCGTGACAGTTCGCGCGGAGCGTTGTCGTGCGACAACCGACATTACGCCTGTGCGAGTGTAAACGCGGCCTTGGCGTTGGTCTCACCCACAGAACAATAAAAACAGTAAAATATTGAGAATTTTCCCGTTACTTTGAAAAATCAAGCTTCTTATAAGTTTTCCTTTCTAATCTTTAGGCAAGGAACTTATTTCCATATTTTTGTCAGAATTTTAAGCCTAGTAGTTTCGGAGGGGGAATGGTCAATTTTCGTCTTTTTTCCTAAATTACCTCAAATCTGTTTTTGCTAAAATTATAAAAGAAATATATCTGAAATGCTTACAACAACCACTTTCATTTGATATGTCACAGAATATAGTTTGCGAAACTTTTTTATTTTTATTTTCCAGTTTACCCCCCAAAAGTGGCCCTGTTGTTCAGAATTCATTAATTTACTTTACGCGTACGGAACCCCCAAAAAATACAATATCTGAGTCCGGTTATTCTCCTCTACTTGCAGGTCGCATGTCTCAACCGATTCTCGTGAAATTTTATGAACGGGTTCTATAATTATAAGGATTTTTTTTGTTAATTCAGTTTTTCGAAAAAAAAAATGGCGAGCTCGCGAGTTCTACTGCTCACAGAGCCACTCGAAGTCAAAGTCAATGTTATTTATTCTTCAATTTAGGCATATTACTTACTCGTACATGCACATATGAATGTTGATAAACTACCACCGGTTCGGAAAGAATCTCTGCCACGAGAAGAGCCGGCGAAAAAAACTCTCACCATACATATCAGCCGAAAGACGTCCACTGCTGGACATATGCCTCCCCCAAAGAGTGCCACAATGACCGGGCCTGCGCCACCCGCATCCAGCGGACTCCAGCGACCTTTACCAGTTCATCAGTCCACCTTGTGGGGGGCCTACCCACGCTGCGCCTTAAAAAAACTCTGCGAGGTATCATTTTTAACCGACTTCAAGAAAAATTACATTCTCAATTCGTCGGAATCTTTTTTTTATGTATGCATGTTCCCCGATTACTCAAAAACGCCTGGACCGATTTGAAAAATTATTTTTTTGTTAGAAAGCGTATCCTACCCAGTTGGTCCCATGTACATCAGGTCATGATGGGATTCTGGGGAAATCAATGGAACTCTTCAATTTTATAAGCACACTTGAAGTGATTTGGGTACACTGATTTGAACTCTGCTAAAACTTTGTTTTTATATCAAAACAGTATACAACATATATTTTCAATATCACAGTATTATAAAATTACATTGCTACAGTAGAAAGCCCATTTATTTATTTTTGCGATAGATTACTCGTGCAGGACGCTATTACTGTCAAATGTCCTTATACATATAATCGTTTATCCTATAATATGCTTTTGAAATACCTAAGTGTTTCCAAGGCAGATTTGAATTTAGACTCGGTAAGTTCCGTAATGTGTTTTGGAATTGTATTATAGAATTCTACATAAGTAAGTAGGTACAATACAATTTTATAAGAATTACTTTTTAACCTTTGGTAGTCTGTACTTAAATGTCACTAGTGGGTAATTAAATGTACGGTTCCTATCGTAACCAAATACAATTAATTTGAATACTGTAATATACGGGTACCACGTGATAATGAATGTTTCTAACGTGCCTGAACACTACTGCGCATTATTTTTACTCGGATCCAGACTCGTTCACTGAATACCTACCTCGGCATTTTATAGCCGTGCCTAACGGTTTTGCCCTAGACTCGTACCAAACATACACACACGTACGTACGTAGGTACAGGTACATACAAGTGCTTACAATGAAGTAATATCCCAACAACCTATGCGCAGGCAGACTGCATAGAGGTCAGTACTCAAGCTCAGAGGAAAAACATTGTAAGTATGAATATTCTTCATATGTTCTTAACGCCGTCCGAAAAAACTGCGTTAGCGCACTATTAAAATTTATGACACCAGAACACGAGACAGATGATGTCATAAGTCATAAATATCTAGAGCAAGTTACGATGTGTGCGTTATGGTTAATCTGTTGAGATGGGAGAGATTGTGTGGCGCTATGCGTTTAAGTAAGTAACTAGGAAGTGGTTCGATCAAAGACAATCAGAGAACTTACTCTGCAAGCATTAGTTCCGTATAGCTAATTACATGGTTGGTTAAGATAACAAGTATACGGTACGGTATTTGTTACATGAATGTTACCATACATATTTATATCTACAACTTAAAGATTTTGGCTAATAGGTACAATCCATTCCCATTTGAAATTGTCTAAAACTGATAATCCTTTAGGCCGGATTTGACGCAAGTGTAATAAAGACTTAACACGTTCACTGTTCATACAAAACGATCTGACAATGTCACACGTCCAAGTTGTCATTTGAAGCTGTGAATCCATTTTGGAAGCACGGACTCCTAAAAAGCAGGTGCATGACCCAGCATTAGGGACACTCAGACAGGGAACGTGTTAATCTCAGTTTGTTGTTATTATTGAAACAAAGGTCAAAACAACACTAAAATTAATCTAAGAACTTGTTAAAAAAATCGTATCGTCTTGCATTTTTTTTCGGTTTTGGCTGATGAGTCTGTGACTGTTTTACATCCATTCTTGCACGGAACTAAACCAGTTTAGTTCCAAGAAACTTCTGTTTATATTGTAGGGATTATCTTAACTAACCATCGAATGCGTGGACTATAAATCTCAATTATATCAGCAGTGTCTCCAAGAACACGAGATCACTGTGATCTCACTTTCTACGCACGATACCATCTTCCTATTGTAGTTTCTGTATGGGAAACTGGTACATTAACGCTTCCGACCACATTAGTACGGGAAAAACAATGCATTAGTGTTGCAACTGTTACGCAAAGAAAGTGCTTTTAAGATAAGTAAGCTGCTGGAATTTTCGGACTTTCCTTTTTTTGTTTATTTACTTAGTCTATAATTGGCAGTCGCTTTCGTTAAACTAATGCCTATGCCAATCTTGGAATTAGGTGCCAAAGCAGACCGGGAAGAACGCTAGGATAATGATGATGATGACTTAAGTTAATACTTTCCCTTCTTCGAAAACGTCGTTCGAAGTAGCATTTATTTATTCAAAACTCAACTTGTAACTTAGTTACTTCTACTTCACAGAAATAATTGTTATTTGACATATTCGAGGACAAAATTGCTGCGTCAAAAAGTACATAAAAATAATATTCAACGACCATATTTACTAGTAGCCCCTGCAGCGAATCGTTATTGTCGGATGATAATTATCAAAATCGTGAAATAAAGGGCCAGCTGGTCGATCACGTAACGCATTGTACGCGCGTCAGGTAGATCTAAATGTCACTTTTTGTATAGGAAAATTACAGTTAAGTTGTCCTAACGCACGTTTGAAACGTTACGTGATCAGATCAACCCTCTGATGGACGTTGCTTGGATGAAATCGGCTTCAAATATATAGACGCTATTAGCGCACTCAAAAATATCATGACGCTAACTCTATTGCCAATGCAATTGTTATTTCAGTAGATTTGGAGTCAATATAAATTCACAACTGAATACTCGTATTTGTAAAAACATGCAAGGTTGGATTCATTCTTTCTTTACCCAATACCTTCTTATGTAGGTTACTTACCATGTTAACCGTATCTTCAAATAAGTGTGACGTAAAGTACCTTGTACTAAAATAATTAACTTACAACACGCCTTTTCGCACACTAAGCGATTCATAACAACAAACCAATGTTACATACATTGGTAGTATAGCATAGGTTTTCGTGTTGTAAAACAGTATTATGAAAGAGTAACCAGTGGAATCAGCTCTCTCTCGCTTTTGTTCCCAACAACGATGATTTATTGGAGAATATCTGTAATCCGTCATCAACTGAGTCATCATTATGACGGCTGCATAGGTTGCTAATGGCCGGGTTCCTGTGAGATCAGTGTCGATAACTTGTGTTGTGTCTGGTATTGCAATAAGTATAGTTTTATTTTGCAATATTTTCTTCGAGTTCTCATGATATGGAATGTGAAAAGAAACACAGCTTTGCAAAGTTTCCGAGTTATATACCGTTGGCAACATTATCTTTTCCAGAAATTCTGTCACTGGAAACATTGCCGATAGTTTATGTAAGTAGATACCTCTTTTTCCGGTAATGTTGCATAGAAAAAAAATAAAATGCGCTTTTTAAAATTTAATATTTCAAATAGTAAAAAGTATGTGTAGAAGGTTCAGGTTCATGTATAAATTATTAAATTAGGGATCGGAACCGGTTACCCTAATCCTAATCAGGGTTTTCCATAGGCTAATTTTAGAAGTTGTTTTTATAACCCTATCCATAATGGTAACCTTATGATAAGGTAACCTTACTGATAGGGTAACCATAATTGACCCTACAAAAACCCTATCTCAATAGGGTTAATTTGGGGGATACTGGGTTGGCTTAGAACAAGGATATGCACTGCCATAATTCGAGCCACCAGTATGTGCATACGAGGCACACGTCACAAATTCAAACCTGCAGTGAAACTGTTGGGGTTTGACGACGGAGCAGCCATTCCCAGTTCTAACTAAACTTTACCTGACTGTGCATTGCAGAGATATGAATTATTGTTATTATTATTATTTGTTTTAGTACCTATATTATGTTAATAAATGTACTCTAAGGTGATAGGGTTAATTTATGGTTACCTTATGGTAACCTCATCCGATATGCTTACCATAACATAGGTTACCCTATCAGTAAGGGTACCAAATTGATAGGGTTACCAAATCGATAGGCTTAAGCCTGGAAATGGATTTTCCAGTCCTTGTATCAAACACAGACTACCTTAACAATGACAATTTTAAATAATTTCAAGAGGCCAAGTAGATATACTGACCTAAATATTAAAATTACCATAACACAGCAATCAATTAGAACCGTGTCATTGTTTCATATTTCTCGTCTCTCAGTCGCATATTCTTCTCGTATTCTAATGAGCGAGGTTGCGCAATCTGACGTCAATGGCATAACTGCGATAAGGGACCATGCCTTGCAAAAAGAAAAAGATTGTATATATTTGAAGTAGCCACCAAACATGAGCCCTTTTTGATTTGGAGGTGTTTGGCCGAGGAATGCTGTGATTGTAGAATTCGCGAGAGCTGTTTTAGCTTCCTTACAGAATAAGTTTATCCGACTAGTACATTTAAATTAGTTACTACGTTTTTATTGTGAGCGACTAATGTTATAAGAGCAATAAAAGAATAAAACGGAATGTAAAAGCTTATTTTACTAAGTACTTTAAAATTACGACAGATGTGTTTAATTGTTTTAGCTATCTTATGAAAGATCCATCGCGCATGGTATTTGTCATTTGTTTTATTTTAAACTGTTCTCTATGTTGCACCTTACGCGTAGTCGCGTACAAGTATCATCGTCATCGTCTATCGAGTATCGGTGATATGTACCTACGTAGATAGTAGTGTATATCAATACTTACTTTATCCGACGAGTTGTTTAGAGTAGTCTAGACCAGACGTGTGTCGTTGCCAATATCTGGGGGCACGGTAGTGCCCGAGCAAAACAAAGAGGCACGGCCGTACCATCCTTTTCTCGGAGCCATTCAGGCAATTTTCGTGAATTGTTATTGACGCATTGTTGTTTGGTGATATAAAGCAAGAAATTTTGTAAACCCCATTTTGTACCCATAACACAAACATTACTGAATACAACCTACAATATTACACAAATCGAACTAGTCCCGTAGTAACCTCAATAAGGCTTGTGTTATGGGTAGGTACTAGACAACGATATATTTAATACATACATATAAATACTTAAACCAGGGATCGGAACCGTTTTTTCAAAAATCCCCGAAGTAATCAAATATTTTGAATTATTTTAGGCTCTTAATGTAGGACTCTATCGTGTGTTTAGGTAACATATTCGTATTATTAGATTGCCCGATCAAAAATGATATAATAACCAAGGAACGAAATAATACCGGTTTAATCTGTATGGAGAAAATACCGGTATCCGATCCCTGACTTAAACACATATAAAACAGCCAAGACTCCGAAACAAATATTCATTCTCGTTACACAAATATTTGTCCTTACCCGGATTCGAACCCAGGACCTTCAGCTTCGTAGGTAGCGTCACTATCCACTAGGCTAACCGGTCGTCGGGTACATGCATTACAGCAGCATCCATGCAGCATCTCACGCAGCGATGCGAGAATAACTAGTACAGTTAGGTGAGACAAAGAGGAAATCGACCCGGTTTTCATACGGATTCATCAGGCCCCGTTAGAGCACGTGGGAACGTGATCTATGATTGCTCTGTAATGACTGGGTACTGGGTACTTACCCACTTAGGGACTATAGGGTCTATAGGGCAAGGCGTTTACCTGGAGGTGTTTTTGTTTATCTGTGGAGAGTTGGATACGGTCGTTTTATGAGATAATCAAGCGTCCGTATGTTACGGTGACCGCTTGCCATCAGGCAAGACGTATGTTTGTTTGCCACCGACGTGGTATTAAGAAAACCGGACAAGTGCAAGTTTAAATCGCGTGGTGAAGGTTCCGTATACACGGTGCCCGTGAGCATTGCGACAGATTTTAGCAGGATATTCCTGACTATATTTTAAGTTAAAAATGTTAATTAACGTCGAGTAAATTCGGATCGGTTTTAGAGATATTTCCATTTTTGTGTAAAATGTTGTAATGAAATCTCCAGTATGAAACACCTTTATGATTGCGACGTTGCGAGACTTAACCATCTATTTTGACAGCTCGTCCTAATGACACGTTTTTACTAGATTAGCAATTATTGTGTATGAAAATAAGAAAAAAATTAAAAATCATAATTTGACCTAGCTTCATATAACATTCTCCTTATAGCCTCAGGAAGTCGTGATTAAACTCTCTCGCAATGCTCACGGGCACCGTGTATAATCTAAATTTCATAAAAATACTGAGAATTTTCCCGTTACTTTGAATACTCAAACAACTTATAGGTTTTCCTGTAATCTTTAGGCAAGGAACTATTTTCCATATTTTTTTCAGAATTTTAAGCCTAGTAGTTTCGGAGATAAGGGGGGAATGGTCAATTTTCGTCTTTTTAGGGTTCCGTACCTCAAAAGGAAAAAAGCGGAGCCCTTATAGGATCACTCGTGCGTCTGTCTGTCCGTCTGTCACAGCCGATTTGCTCCGAAACTACTGGACCGATTGAGTTCAAATTTAGTACACATATGTAAATTGGTGACCCAAAAGGTTTTACAGGTATCTTAGTTACTAAAATTTAATTTGTCCTATCGATCATTTATGAAATGTAATTTTGCCTATTGATTATTTGGTCAAAGTACCTAATTTGTAGAAAATTGAGTTGTAAACAAATTAATTGTAAAAAAAAATTTTGCTAATCGTTGATTGTTAAGTGTATAGCGAAATGTATTTTGGTGAAACGACAGGCCACCCCAATTTACATATGTTTACCAAATTTCAACTCAATCGGTCCGAGTTCTGTTTTTTTCCTTTTGAGGTCCGGAACCCTAACAAACTCGGAAATACTCGCGATTTTATTCTGTAAGAAAATATTTCGTTACATTTCTAGTTTCATTAATTTACATTTGCTTATGTTTGGTTAACCTCAAATAGCTCTGATAATTCAATTACCGTACGAATCACTGTCTGTTTAAGGTCTATAGTTTTATTTATTTATTAAAGAAATTCAGATGGTCAGGGTCAGGTGGGCTATTTTATGGAAAGTTGTACACTCGACTTTTTTTTAGATTTATAAAAATCGGGTTTTTTCTACTTAGAATCGAAAGCGCTTTCGAATGTTATAGGAGAAAAAAAGTGTCTCAAGATATTTATACCATTCCGTTACCGTTTCCATACTAAGCTTGTATGGTATGGTGGTAACGGAACGGATAACCGAAAATTGTATGTAACATTTTGGACACTTTTTTTCTCCTATTAAGTTCTACAGTGCTTTCTATCTGAGTAAAAAAACCCGATTTTTTTCAAAATTAAAAATAAATCTGTACACTCGATTTATTTTTAATTTTGACTTTCCGTAAAATGGCCCAGGTTCAGGTGATCGCTAGCTAAAGCTGCTTGCTTTCATTAGGACTGGAATATCAATTCACTGGCAATGTCTTTCACTCGCTTCGGTAATGTTTCTAGGAGGCTTGGCCCCATCACCTGGAGGTATTTGTGTAGAATGTATCTGTGCTATTGTGAATGTATATATCTGTCTGTGCAATGTTTAGTTGTTGCCTAACGGTGATTGACCCAGTATCCCAGCATAATTGATTGCCGCAGCATCGTGACGAGCATTGCTAACAAGACCATCGGCTTCCTTTGCCTCGAGTAATTATTTAATTATGAGCACATCGTCTATGCATGCCTGTTAATCACGGTTCCGAGTTATGAGTGTGCATTAGTATGAAATTTATTTCGGTTTCCGGGATTTCGTTATAGCCTAAGGATACGAATAGAGGCACGATTTGCACCCACCTGTTTAATGGATGAAAAGTATTTTTTTTCGAATTAATCGAATTACATTAAAATATAATTCGCTGAAAAGTTCCGGGCAAAATTATGAATATTTAAAAATGAACTTTTTTCTTAAACGTTAGACTCAATTGTTTAACCAATAATACTAATCGAAAGTATGAAGCCTAGAATATATTAACGCTGGGTATAAACTGGTAAGTCGAAACTAGTAATTTACACTCATGTGTTTAATAAATATATTTGTTTATATACCTACTTTTATAGGCTTCATACTTTCGATTTGTATAAAATTTGATCGTTAAACTATTGAGTGCAATTGAAAAAAAAAGGTTTTTTTTGTCATGTGCTAAATTCGATATAAAATACTTTTCATCCATTAAACAGATGGGTGCAAATCGTGCCTCTATTCGTATCTGCTACTATTAGCAACATAAAATATTTAAGTTTAAATTGACTGTTGCAATTACATTCTTCGTTTACTGAGTCCAATAAAAACTACAGTTAAATAACTTGTCAGCAAATTACATAATTTCTACGTTTTTAGGGTTCCGTACCTCAGTAGGAAAAAACGGAACCCTTATAGGATCACTCGTGCGTCTGTCTGTCCGTCTGTCACAGCCGATTTGCTCCGAAACTACTAGACCGATTGAGTTGAAATTTGGTACACATATGTAAATTGGTGACCCAAATAATGAATTCTGAAGAAAGGGGCCACTATTGGGGGATAAACTGCAATAACGGATTTAAAGTAATTTAGGAAAAAATATGAATTTTGACCATTCCCCCCTTATCTCCGAAACTATTAGGCTTAAAATTCTGAAAAAAATATGGGAAATAGTTCCTTGGCTAAAGATTTCAGCTACTTCCATAGCATTATGTCATAGGTATGGTATTTTATTGTGGGGCAGTGCTTCAGAGATTCATTCGATTTTTGTTTTGCAGAAACGGGCTATTCGGGCGATATATAAATTGAACCATAGACTCACTTAGAGATAAGTTTAAAAATATTAATATAATGACATTACATTGTCAATATATCTATGAAAACCTTCTGTATGTACATAAAAACATTGCCAATTTTAGGAAAAACTGTGACATACATAATATTAATATAAGATGGTTTTCTATTCGTAGTGATTTGGACGACACAGTTAAATAAAACACAACTGAGTTTCTCTGTTAGAAAAGAAACGACATTTAATGTTATTTATTTTACAATGTCGATTCCTAAATCACAATTTTATTGTTTCCTAGCTTTCTATTAATTGCTTTCTCATGACAGTTCTTATAGGTTATCCTTCACCATAGATTATAAAATAAATATCTATCCGCGTATGTCGCGATCTGTCACGGTGACACTTCAACTTGATGCGCGGGAATATTTAAACTAAAGAAAATTATATTTTTCTTTACATCTCCCCCTCCCAGAGAAGATATAACTATACTACACTACACACACATCCTCTGTATTGTCTTCAAGCGCAGGGGCAGGAGTTAATTTCGAAATGTGGAAAAAATTGGACTCTAACTTTCTATGGCTAGTGTTTATCTTGAAAACTGAGTTTGATATTTTTTCTATGATTTCATAGGGTCCGATTCTCAATTCTTCGAGCTTTTTCCTATTCAGTTTGTTTCCATTATCCACAAAAACAGTATCACCAACTTTGAAGTCTACATGTTTTCGATTTTTATCATAAATCGTCTTGTTGTAATTATGTGATTTGATTGTATTTTGCAAAGCTATTTTCCTGTCTTGGATCAAATCATACTCGGTCTTTTTAAGTTTCAGCTCATTTGGCAAAATTGTAACATCTGTACCGTTAAGAAGATACTTTGGAGCATATCCAGTGACAGAGTGCTCCGTCTCGTTATAGTTTTTTACACAGTTTTGTGCTATTGTTGTCCATGCTAGTTTAGTGTCATTTTCGTTTATCTTGCATCTGATTTTATTGACTAACGTTTGATTTAGTCTTTCGTTAAGTCCGTTTGAGAAAGGCGAGTCCACTGCAGTAAAAATTATTGGAATATTCTTTTCATCCAAAAATCTTTTGAAGTCTCTAGAATTGATACCGGGGTATTGGTCTGAGAGAATCATGCCAATGTCGTTTGTCTCCGCACAGTTTCTCACTAGTTTTATGAAATCATTTGCATTTTGTGTACTTGACGTCAAAATGTATGCGTACCTTGTGAAATGATCTGACAGCAGGTGCAAGTATCTCTTTGTTGACCTTGAACCCCCAAATCCTCCAATAGTATCAATGGAACATATCTCAAATGGTTTCGTGGCGGGACCCATGTGGGACATCTTTCCATATTTGCTTTGTCCTCTTGATTTGTTTTTTATACATACTATACAACTTTCACAGATTCTTTTTATGTTTTTAGTCATGTTTTCAGCTGTGTACCATGAGCTTATCATTTTTTGCATTTGTGTAATTCCTATGTGACCTAGGTCTGCATGTACATTTTTGATGAATTGTATACTAAATTTCTCTGATAGGATTATTTTTTGTGTTTTCTTAACTTTCTTGTAATAAACGTTGTTTTTTGTTATTAATTTGTCTTTTCTGCACTGTATCTTCTCATTTTTAATTTGGTCTGTTAAAATATCTTCTAGTGTTATTATGTTGACTATTTTTAATTGTTCATCCAGGTTTTCAGTTGCTTCTAGGACTGGGTTCCTACTTAGGCAATCCGCTTCAATGTTGTATCTTCCTGGTGAATATTTAATTTGGAAATCATACTGAGATAGGTAGTACGTTAGATCCCCCAGTTCTTCATCCGTTCTTGACTTTATATTCAGGTTCTCCAAGGGCTTGTGATCTGAAAAGACAGTAAATTTCCTACCTATCAACAGGTGCTGCCAATACTTCACACATTCTTTAATTGCCAGGCATTCTAGATATACTGCTTTCTTCCTTTTTTGAACTTCATTTAATTTTTTTGAGAAGTATGCCACTGGTTTCTCTTCATTGTTTTCTTGTGGCTGTTTTAGGACGGCTCCTACTCCTAGAATACTAGCGTCTGTGTATATGTGGATAGGCAAGTTCGGATCAAAAATGGTCAATATTGGATGAGAACATAATATTTGTTTCATTTCGTCAAATGACTCTTGGCATGCCTTAGTCCAGTTAAAGGTTTGTCCTTTTCTCAAAAGGTTATGTAATGGTTCCAATTTTATTGCTATTTGTGGTACATATTTATGATAAAAATTTATTTTTCCTAAAAATTGTCTCACATTTTTCCTCGTTTTTGGAGTAGGAAAGTTTTTTATTGATATTAAGTTGTCTTTCAGAGGTCTTACTGAATTATTCTGTATTATATGACCCAAGTACTTAACTGAGTCGGCTGCGAACATACATTTAGAGAATTTGAGTCTTAAACCTTCTCTTTTAATTGCTTGAAATAGCTGTTCCAGATGTCTGACATGGTCTGAGAATGATTTTGAGAACAATAAGATGTCATCAATGTAACATACTGTGAAATCTCCAAGCTTGTGTTTCCGTATTATATTACACATTATTCTCTGAAATATGGCCGGTGAGGTCTTTAAGCCGAATGGCAAGCAAGTCCATTGATAATGGCCCTCTTGGGTGACGAATGCAGTTTTGTGTCTGTCTGTGACACGCAGAGGTATTGACCAAAATGCTGAATTCAGGTCTAGTGTCGAGAAAAACTTGCAATCTCTAGTTTTCACTATTAGGTCTTCAATAAGTGGGAATGGTTGTGATTGAGGCACAACGATTTTATTTAGGTCTCGAAAATCTATGCACAATCTCGACTTTTTATTTTCATCTCTTTTATAAGCTAAAGTAACTGGAGCTGCAAACGGACTGTATGATTCTTCTATAATTTTTTTTTCCAATAATTTTCCAATTTGTAATTCAATCTCCTTTTTGTCTTCAATTGTGCAACGATATGGCCTTTTACTGCAATATTTGTCTATTGATAGATCAATGTGTGCTTCATAATCCATTACCGTTCCGATGTCATATTTGTCCTTTGCAAATACAGATTGATTGTTCAATATTAAATCATCAATCACTGCCTGTTGTTGGTAGTCTAGATGATTTATCCAAATTTTGAAGTTTTCTTCACTGATGTTCTCATTGAAGTTTATTAAATTATCAGATTTTATTTCCTTAGAAATGACAATATCTGACTTATTTGTTTCCTTAGAAACTACCTCACTTCTTTGTATAGGAACATTCTGTGTGATTTGTAAATTTTCATTTTGAACTAAGAAGAACTCTTTTATACAATCTAATCCGATCAAAAAATCGTAATCGAAATTATGTTCGTCTATTACAAAAACTTTCATGTTTTTCTCCACATCAAAAATGGTTATATCGAGTGTTACTATGCCATTTGCCTTTTTAACGCCATTAATTGTTTTTAAATTAGTATTGCTAGAGTAACTTGATTCTTTATTATTGTCTATCTTCAGTAACCTTGAATTTATCAATGACACATTGGAGCCAGAGTCATAGATTCCAAATACTTCAACATTTTTATTCAATACTAATTTTACTTTTATTAATGGCGGCACTATTAGTTTTTTGGATCTTCACACTGCAGTTGACATTCCAATTCCGAATTGTTAATATGCTTTATTTGTCTATTATTTCTTTCTTTTCCACTGTTTATTTTTGTTTTGAACCAACAGGAATCTTCCGGGTGATACCGCACACCTTTTTGTAGACTTTCACAAATACTACACTTTTCTTTCATTTGCTTAGTTTCATCTTTCTTTTTTATAAATTTCTTCTTTCCAACCAAATGTTCTAACTTGCCAAGTTCATTAAATAAGTCTTTTGTTTGTAAAATTTCCTCTTTGTTGATTCTATCCGTTATGAAATCTGGTAAGCCGGCAGCAATTATATCAATTAGGGTCCCTTGATCTATTGTTTTTCTTACTTCCAATAGAAGTTTTTCTTTTTTAATAGCGTATTCTAATAAAGATCCTGATTGATACTTGAAAAATAAAGCATACTTGCTTGTAGTCCAACCTTTATTAGCGTAGGTTTGCAAAAAGTTTGATTTCCACTCGGACCACTCCGATTGTAAACTATGCTTGATCATCATGGAAGAGTACCAATCTGTGCAGGATTTTTCAAGAAATAATCTGAATATTTCAATTTTTTCTTCCTCTTTTACTATGTCAAACCTTGCACACTCTTTTTCAAATGTTTCCATCCAGTTATATGCATTTATATTTTTCCCATCAAATTTTTCAATCACAAACCTGTCTGCTAACTTCTTTACACTTTGTTTTTCTTTGTTTTGTTGACTTTCAATTAATTTTTCCAAAATTTTCACCAAAGGATCTTCTAAACTCTTTTTACTGCCAATAGCTGACTGTTCTTGGGTAATTTCCTCAAGGAATTGGTCCTGGAAAATCATGTTCTCATCCTCATCACAGTATGTTTTTAATAGAGCTTCCGTCATTTTTATCCATACGCTTCTGCTTTGATGTCTTTTCTTCAATGTATTTCTCACTGTGGTGAAAGCTTTAGAGGTCTGGACATCTTTGTGGTACTGTGATACTGCTTGATATTCCTCCGGAATCAGGAAAACCTTGTCATCTTGTGTGCCAATTGAGGTTATGGCAATGTAGTTTGACTTTCCGTCTATTGTAGATTTCACTTGGAACGTAAATTTCAACTTTTCCATTTTCTGACAATAAATGTCGTTTTATAAGATGGTTTTCTATTCGTAGTGATTTGGACGACACAGTTAAATAAAACACAACTGAGTTTCTCTGTTAGAAAAGAAACGACATTTAATGTTATTTATTTTACAATGTCGATTCCTAAATCACAATTTTATTGTTTCCTAGCTTTCTATTAATTGCTTTCTCATGACAGTTCTTATAGGTTATCCTTCACCATAGATTATAAAATAAATATCTATCCGCGTATGTCGCGATCTGTCACGGTGACACTTCAACTTGATGCGCGGGAATATTTAAACTAAAGAAAATTATATTTTTCTTTACATTAATACTAGAAATAAGCATAAGCTCGCGGTGCCCACCACTCGGCTCCAAAAAATTAAAAAATCATTCATGGGTAATTGTGTAAGGTTTTATAACAAACTTCCAGGAAACATAACTGAGTTATCTATTAATAAATTCAAGAACTATGTGAAGCGTAAACTTATCTCGAAAGCTTATTATAGCACACAAGACTACATGAATGATAAAACTCCATGGAACTAATTTTGACTGAATTTTTAATCTATTTTTTTCGTAATATTTTGTTTTTTGACATTAGATTGTTTTTCTAGAAATATTCTACTAGTATTTTTTATAAATTTTTTTTATCATATATATTTTATTCTTTATGTTTAAAAATTACTTTATAAAATTAACTGACGATTTGAAAGTGCTTGTTACTAGGCCTACTTGAATAAAGATCATTTTGAGTTTGAGTTTTGAGTTTGAGTTTGATTACAGGAAAACCTATAAAAAGTTTGATTATTCAAAGTAACGGGAAAATTCTCAATATTTTACGGAACCCTCACCTCGCGAGTTGAAGTCGCACTTGTCCGGTTTTTTTAAGCATTTATTTTATTAAGGATCCAATATGTATAAAATTAACTCGCACTAATGAGCGGTAACGTACAGCTTTTGATTTGACATTCCCTATAACTCGACTTCTTGATGACATTGCCTAATTTTCTGCCACCTTTGCTTCATCATCAGCGTATATACGTCCCACTGCTGGGCACAGGCCTCCTCTTATGAATGAGAGGGAACGGGCAGTAGTCCCCACGCTGGCGCAGTGCGGATTGAGGACTTCACATACCTCTTTGAATTTCTTCTCAGATGTATGCAGGTTTCCTCACGATGTTTTCCTTTACCGAAAAGCTAACGGTAAATATCAAATGATATTCCGTACATAAGTTCCAAAAACTCATTGGTAGGAGCTGGGATTCGAACCCATGACTGCCGTTTGATAGCCGCACGCCTGAACCACTAAGCCACCGTAGCTTACCAGCCTAGCTTAGCCATCTTTGCCAAATATTGTAAAATTACAGTTATTGTTAAATTACAACCCCTTTTTACCCCCTCGTCAGATTGCCATTTGCCTAGCTTGTTTCCTATTTCAACCCTCTATCATCTCATTAAAAAATGTATAATGACAACGGGAAAAATCTGTCTACATTTTGTTTCATACGTTTTTATCATATTTCTGCAACGTTCCAAAGGCTAAATTACACCAGCAGTGTTGTAACCGGCATTTTATTAAATTAGCCCGTTATCAGCTGATGTTGCGTATCAGGACGAGTGGAGCCTAGTGTTTAATGAGCCCGATAAGACCGGCCAACAATGCCAACGTACCGCGGTTTTACGGCTTTCGCAACCGCACCAACGTGACGCATCTCGGAGGTTTCGTCACGTTCCGTGTCACCTTTTGGCTGACGTACAATGCTGAGCTTACTCGACTGTTTTGCCGCCTTAAAATACGTATCAATGAGTTTCATAAAAGATGTGGTTTCCCTTGGAACGCCTTTGTTAGTCAAACCATCGTGCATAGCTTGACACGAGTTGACTGGTAATTTCTTGGTTAAAGAAAGGGGAAAGAGGGGTATTTTATTCTAAAGCATTTACATGTACTTCCAAATATGGGTTTTGAAATTACTACTATTATGTTTTAGAACTCGATATTGCCTTAAAATTCCTTAATTTTTCACTCGACGTCTTTACAATTTCCACACAGATACGTCGACTAAGTAAGTACCTAACAACTGATTTGGTCTAAACACACATGTTACACTACAGCCAGTAGCCACTTACTGATGTGGCGTTGCCAATATTCCTATTCCCAGGAATATATTTGCCAGTAACTTAGTTCGGTTCCCAGCAATGTTAGCATATAAAATAAATAAAAGCGATACCTTATTTGTAATAAAGACTATGGGCATTCGTACTACGGATATTGTTTTCCCAAGCTCTGAAATATAATCCGTTTTAAAATTGTATGCAATTGACGTGCAGCTGTCAGTTCGTTAGTACCTACCAAAGTTGCCGGCAAAGTTGACGCCTATTTCCGGTAATTTCTCAATGTTCCCCACAACGGCATATCACTAGAATGCTATCAACCATCTTCCAACCATAAAGTAATCAAAATTGCAGCTAGGTATTCTTGAAATATCAGACAAGAAGCATTTATTAGACCATAACCGATGCTAATCTATATTTTCTTAAAGGCCTTGCATCAGAAGGCTGCAGGATACGTTACAATTATGAAGTTATAATTAGTAAGTAATATTGGTTTCAAGCCTCGTTATAATGTTAATTAGTAGTTTAAATAAATGTTAATGTGGTGCTATGTATTGTGTTTTAATGATTCTGCAAGGTTACCTCCCTTAAATACAAAATGAACATACACTTCCATTACGTTAATTAATTCATTTCATAAAATTGTTGGCCTAAAAGTGTTGTACAGTCACCAGCATTAATATCTGCCATAACATAGCAGGGAAAAATATCTGACACGTCTTAACCCATTCAAGGCCAGTGAGTGACTCAACATATGAGTCATGCCTCTACGTGCGATTTCCGCTACAAAGCGAAAAAGCGCTGCCACCCGCTACGGCGTTGCGACTACGACGTAGCGATGCGTGGCCTCGAATGGGTTAACATCCCTAGAAAATTTCTAGTCTAGAAATATAGTCGAGTCAGATATTTATGCGCGCTTTGTTGTCGCAGATACTGATACTGGTGAACGTACCTAAATCATATTGGACAAAAAATTATTTTTTTAAACATGCTGGCAATTAGGTATATTCTTTATTGTAGTTGGCAATACATAATCAGATGCCCATGTTCCATAACTTACATAAAGAATTAACAAAAGGTAATTACGCACAAACATCTTGTACTTAATCCTGTCTTATCTAAGAATAACATCATAATTATTATTGTTCTAACTTTCCATAAAGAGCCGAGAGAAACGGCGTCAATACATCAGTTAAGAATACATTACTCCGATTAGAAACCGTGACGGCGTACTGTTTTGACCGGCACTTGGATCACTTGGATGTATGTTGCTTTTAGTTGTTATGAAAATTTCCTTTTCTTTGGAAAATACGCTTGCGTTCTTTATAAGTCAGGAGCCGTAGCATGGTTGGCCTTATCACGCGACAAGTGACAAGATAGGGGCGTCGTCTCGTTCTATCGAACGGTGTCAGCCAGTGACGCACGCTCTATCCTATCACCTATCGCGTGACAAGGCCAACCATGCTACGGGGCCCTGTCTTCATAGTCAGTAATTTTTCGGTTTACGTTCTATAGATTTGTGAATAATATCAACTGTTGCTTAACAATCTTTTTACAAGCTTTTACCTATTTAGTTTGCCCTGATCGTACCCATATATGAAAGTCAGTCGTCCTGTAAAATTTGCTACGTTAGCCACTACAGACGAAATTTTCATTTAATGCACTAAATTCTACATTTCAATTCCTTTTTTTATTAATCATCGTCTTAGTCTTTTCCCTGTTTGTACCCTTAAGGAGCCCAGGGTCCGCTGTGGCACGTTTTTTTCTGTATTGATCTTAATATATTTTTGACAAGATATCACTTACTCTGTAAGTACATATGAGTATTATGACAATGGTAATCCGATGCTTCGCTAGTCTTGGTTCGGCTTACCACAAGATGTCCTAATTATAGACAGCGGTTGTACTTACCTATTATGAGCATGAATTTTAAGAACCAAGGCCGCTGGTTTTACGTGTAATTGCGCTCAAATTTCTGTTATGATCTGTTGCTGGGTACACATTTTGTCAAAAACCGTGAAATATGTATGTGGCTTGTGAGATCGTTGACCCAGTGTGTGCTTAATCCGGGGGCATTACCGTTAAACACAGTTAGATATTTATCGAAATTTGCGAAAAAAGCCATTCACGAAAAGTGTTGCGTTTCGTTTTCTCGCGCGGGGATGTTATAAACGTGTCGCGGGGCATGGTTTGCATGAATTGAGAGATCCCAAAAACGCAACATTGCGCCTTAATAATTTAGTAAGTACAGTCAGCATCGTATAGTAAGTAGCACCCAAAGTAGCCAAATATATCGCAACACATCCTTACTATTACAGCATTAAAGACGGTGTGTACCGAAATATTTGGCTGCTACTAACTATATGATGCTGACTGTACACCGTAAATGTCGCTTCAAATTGGTGTTTCTTTTCTTTTTATGAGCTTTTATTTAACTTGCAGTGCATTGTATGTTAGTTTGTTTGGGTCAGATCTTGCAAATCTCTCGAGTTAAACTCGGGAGACTCAAAGTCTATCGAGTTAAAAATTTGACCCTATTAGCAATAGCAATGCAATATTATGTCACCATAAAGCTACTGATGGAGACAGACAGTGGCCATAGCAATTCCTAAACTACAATGAGTAGTTAGTGGACGACTGTGCTAAAAGTACAGTCAACAAGAAAATCTTGTGTTAAAGATGACTATTTAGACAAAAATAGGGACCGAGAATTTGTGGACATTTAAACAGAATAACCTCTTGCTTTACATTATTGGATGAATAAATGATAGGTACAATTTATCTAAGCTCAACTCATGTGCTAATCTTGGAGTCTTTGTTACACTTCGAATATAAGGTGTGACGGAGTCGTAGCCTACTTTTAATTATGAATAAATTCATCATTGCTTATTTTCAAAGATGAAAATATGGAATAATTAAGTTTTAGGTTATTTAATTCACTCTTTGTACAGGAACTTATGTTTCTTAAACATAATTGGCTCCTGATGGATACTATAATCAATTAACATAAACAAGCACCTGCTCCCAATCCGTCAACGTTATCAGTCCTTATCAGCGTATCTAGGCCAAACTGTTAGCTTGGCTGGAAAGTAGGTTTTTACGGTATGACGTCACAACACAATAGTCCATCAGCTCTAACACAATCTCGAAAACAAGAAAAGAAGGCAAAAATATTATTGAATAATGAGACAAAGCCCTTTGAATACCTAATGTATGTATATTACCAAAGGAAAAGGCATACAATAATAATTAATTAGGAGGCTGTAAAATGTGCATAGAAGTTTGTATGGGGTCTCATGTTTAACTGCAACATGTATATTTGGAATTAATATTTTTTTAATAATCACAATCACGCGGCGTTTATTTTTTGTTCGTGCTTGAGGTTGTAGATGATGTGGACTTCCTTGTTTTCCTCTGTGTTTGGGTTCTACCATCCACAACTTGTGATTTCAGAAAGTAATATATGGAAACAATTGATTTCAAGATTTAAAAAAAAATCGCTCAAAAACATTTATATATTTGACAAAGACGAAAGAGAAGGCCGTGTCACAAGATGGACCGGAGTCAGAATGATGCAAGCCAGCGCTGGTCTTCCGCAGAGTCCATATGATATAGAAACGAAAGGCAAAACAACAAAAGATTTACAAAAGACACATTGTATGAGAGAATATTACAAAGTTGTGGGCCAGAGATCTCGGGGCAGACCGGGTGCTTAGATGGGGTACTCAAATCACTGCACCTTTGCAACTACCTACATCTGCACGAGGCCATTAATAAAGCGGGTGATAGGAGCATATGGAGAAGTCTGATGGTCATCAGGAATAGGGGGAACGACTGATGATGAAGAAAGAATGACAACATAAGAGAAACAACATATAAGTACATTAAAAGATTAAGAAGAGGAGCGACAATTTAATACTATAAACTAAGATTTGGGATCCAAGGATAAGGGCAATATGGACACCAGTCTTATAACCAATTGACCATGGGAAAGAAAACGCTAGTAGAATAATTAAAGCCATCCTTACTATTAAAGGGTCAGAGATGACGAAAGACGTCATTTGAACGGTCTCACGGCACTGTTATGATATTAATCGTGCCATAATATCACGCACAATTTTGGACAACTCCTATCTCGTCTCTTACGCTTCTATTTAAACTTTAACTCTCGGGAATAAAGTCGTGTATCGTAGCTAGTGTTGAGATACGAGGCTGTGAAGGCGATTGCAAGATTACGAGTATCTAGCTGTTAATGTCCCTAATACACGTCGCACATACTAAGTGGCTATTGCGTTTGCGCCTTTGGTATATATCATCAAGTTCAAAAATATATGTTCGATTTTGAATCTTAATCCACCGACATAAGTGCAAAGAAAATGTTACTTATATTAATAGACGTGGTTGTATTAAGTATGTAAGTATATTCTCTTTTTGCAGTAGTTAGATAGAGGCCGTTTGTCTTGCTTGCTCCCGTTCTTTGACGGCAGAATTATGTCTTATGATTTATCGTAAATAACTCTTAAAAACGACGAGTCATAATCATATTTATTGGTAATGTTATAAATTAAATAGGGTACATATTATGTATTCATTCATAAACAAGGTGGCAAACCTTGGCTAATCAGTGATATGAAATAATTCGGTGACAGTTACTTATGGTCTAATAGCGGAATTACTCGATATCTTTACGGCATGTAATAATCTACAGTAGGTGGTGGCACTGTCATTCAACTTGCTAACGTGCAGCAAGTATCCGCAGGCATCCGTCAAAATTAAGAAAAAAAAACTTATGTCAAACGAATCAAGTGTAACGTCTAATGTTTAGTTGATCGGTGCAAGGTGTAAACACTTTTATTGAAGCTAACATATGAAATTATAGCAAAAACTAAAGAAAAACCCGTTAATACACATAAATTATTTTTAGAATTGTAAAAGTAACAATTTTCTATTTTTTCATCCTGCACTAAGCACATGTCACATATGAACCTGAATGTCACTGAATTACTTACTTTTTTTTTGGTTATACATACTTCCAATGCTAATAAAATGTTTATTAAATTAATTTGGCACATCATAAATATAATAAGTTCAGAAATAGTACTGTCTACGCACGCACGCACACACACACAAAACATGTACAAACACACCTACAGCTTTTAAGTTAGTTTTGTTTGTTATCCGCTTAGTCTTCTTTTCTTCTCGGCAAACATCTTAGACCGAGTGGAGGGGCAGATTGAAAATCAGCGCTGGTGGTACATTATTTTATGGGCCGCCAGCAGTAGCTGAATGTGCTCCTTTTGCCTTTCAAAATAATTATTTTTAATTATGTTTTTATCATATTTATCTTGGTTTTAATGTAAAAAAAAATTGTGTTCCAAATTTTTTATGTGTATTTTTATTTTTACTTTTTACATTTGTGATACTTAGTAATTTTTATTTTAAGGCAATAAATATAATTTTCTTTCTTTCTTTCTTCTATTTTAACGATGTCCACCGACGAAGCAAGGAGACGCGAGCGCAATTGTCATTAATTTTCATCAAATTACTATCGACTATAAAACAGTCATTTCATTTTGTTTTATCACCGTTTAAAAATAACAATATAATTACTGCTGTATTTCACAACTTTCAACAAATGATTTAATATTTCAATGACTGAAATATTCCGTTCCACTAATAAGCAACACGGTTTTGCCGATATTTTTTCAACAAAAAGCTATTTTTAATTAAGACCGTTACGGAAATTAAGAACTAAAAAAGCGTAACTATTTCCTTGTCAATTAGACTGCAATTTAATGTTTCGAAACTGAATTTAAGACTAGACTAGTTTTAGCACGCAATTGTTAGGTAGAGATCCTAAAAT
This sequence comes from Epinotia nisella, assembly GCA_932294315.1. NCBI lineage: Eukaryota > Metazoa > Arthropoda > Insecta > Lepidoptera > Tortricidae > Epinotia > Epinotia nisella. The sequence continues at coordinate 5,683,154 of OW028687.1, forward strand.
TAAGATTTTATGTAAATAATTTTCAGCAGAATCTAATTAAATATGGGAATATCGATCTGGTCCCTCATTGAGCTTGGAATCATAGACGATGCTATATATGCTTTATGATACATAATATACATAGGTACTGAAAATAGTAAAAAGTCACAAGATTCACGACGACCTGTGCTGTGTAGGTACTATCGCCCAAGGGTACGGGTTCACACCTCTAGGATCAGTTTCGAGCGTTCGCTATGCATGTGCAGACGATTTTGAACAGAAAGTGCGGCGTTTACGCACAAAACCTTTTTTTTTCTGGAAAGCTTTTCCCGCCTTTGCCACCGCCGGCCATAGTCGCATGACAGCTCGCGCGGTGTGTCACGCGACATTACGCCAGTGCGTAAACGAACAAAGCGTAAAAGAGCATTAAAAGGCAGAGCCTTTTCTCGAAGCCATTCGGGCCATTTTCGACCCCCCTGTAACTTAGATGTAGAAAAAACTAGAAGCCTAAATTTTGTGACCAAGAGGGCATTACATAGCTCGATATATTTCCAAATTACATTAAATCCGAACCAGTAGTTTAAGAATTATCGCAAGTCAAAGTGCCTCAATTTTGTCACTGACTGACTCACTGACCGATCATCAAAATTCTAAGGTAGACTTCTAGCAGACCTACAAAATTAGTTTAGCTGTGCAATGTACTAGAAAACTATAAAAACGTTATTTGAGGTTGGTAAAATAGCATTTCCATACAAAGTCTATGAAAAATATTATTCCCAGCATACTTGGCCTATATTTTACATGGAATATTTTTTTATGAGATTGTTTTATCTCATACTTACACAAACATACATTTAGAAATCTAAATGTATTGCAACATTTAGAGGCCTTCAGGTAGGTATCCTATAATTCAGTAATTTCATACAACAGCTAGTCCAATTTGTACTTGACCGATTTGTAACGGAAGCGTGTCGTTATAAATAACACTCAGTAATCGAGCCCGTTTGTCCTGGAATTGTCTAAATTAAGCCGTTTTAGCCGAGAAGGGCACTCGTGCGCAAGGCTGCGTATGACGTCAGAGACGGTGTGTTCTTCTTGCGACTGTATTTTATTATTTAGGTGTACCCTCGACCTAGAATACTTTTAATCGATCAGCACATGGTTGAATTTGCCTTGATGCATTTTTAGGGTTCCGTAGTCAAAATGGCAATAATTTAACCCTTATAGTTTCATCATGCCCGTCAAACTGTCTGTCCATATGAATCAGGTATTTTGTTCTTTCTATACCTAAGACTACAGTCAATTCCCTTACGATAAATGTTCTCGAGTGGCGACCACGTACCGGAAGGCGCAGCGTGGGTAGGCCCTACACAAGGTGGACTGATGACCCGGTAAAGGTCGCTGGAGTCCGCTGCATGCGGGTGACGCAGGACCGGTCATTGTGGCATTCTTTGGGGGATGCCTATGTAGAACGACTCGGAATTGGATTGGAATCGTGTCAGCGCCTTCTGGTTTCTTTGAATATCGTGTACCTAACCGATGTTTGCGAGCGCAACTTATCGTTGACGGGTATAGCTCGTGTACCTACCTACGTTACGTACACTCCATATTTAATTTTATTACGTTAATATTTAAGTTTACTACTACCTGGTTCCTGACGAAAAAAAGAAAAGAAAAGGTCATACGTGTGATATTTCATATCGACATTATTCCAAGCAATTCCTAGAAAAACGTTGCTTTTGCTTTGCACGCTTGATAGCAAAATATAAAACTGAGGGTCAGTTCTACTTAACGTTTCGGATTGGAATAATTTCTGTAATTATCGTGCGCGCTCGCTTATTTTTCTTTGGGGAAAAGAAGTCTCATTTCCGTTTGTTGCTCCAGGACCTTGAATTCACCCTGCATAGGTACGGTTGTATTATAAATCAATAAAACCGCTAGGCATCAACACCATCACTGCCCATCAGTGCTCATTCTGACACATTTATTTCCAGGAATAGTGATCAGTTACTGCGCAGTACTGTGGTAATAATAAAAAAAACTGAACACGACTCTATTGTGAGTGGAATAAGGACGGGTTTATTAGTTTCAGATCGTAGAAATCCAAATCACATTTGTACCAAACGTTTTTCATCACACACAGGAAATAACATTAAATGCAAAATTATTGTCTCTCACTTACTATGAATCGCACAGGTTAGATTACATTTCCGCTAACCTTAGGTTGTCTGGAATTATGGATCAAAAGGATCCCAGTTACGCAGTTTATACATTTGCGTATCTGCTTCCGACTGTACTATTCAATATCCACTCAAAAAATACTTACGTACTTACGTAAAACTATAGTTTTGTCTATTTTGAAACCAGTCGTGGGAAAAAGTTGACAGCCGATAGGTACATGTTACATTACCGTCTCATCTAATATCCATCTATGTATGTAATAAAGACGTTACTTTGACGTAAGTCTACGCATTAGTAAAAATGTAAAGCACGTACACACTTGCTTCTGTTATGAGGTACGTGTGTTTCATGCGAATGCTGTGCTGCGTGTTCTTGGATAATGCTCAAAGTTTTAGTAGATGGATCCTATATTTTTTTGAATTGTTCGTCGGCGTAGTAGGTGGACACGATTTAAATTTGATTCGAATCATTAAAAAATTACAAAAATTACAATTGCAGTTGAAAAAAAAGAAAAATTGACGCAATATTCTATTATTTTAACTTTGCTTCGGAAGGTATGCGCCCAAATCGTTACACGTAAGAAACATCTCTACTCATTCACTGCCAATAATTTCGTAGCACTACTCTCGTAAACCGTTTGTAGAGGAAAGCGCCTACGAGCAGAGCGCCCACCTGAGTTCCTGTGGCACTGAAAGTGTTAAGAGGAAATGCGGGCCGGCGGAGAGGAGCATAGTAAAACTCTTAGTTGATAAAAACGATTTCCTTAGGTTTAGATAGGCGGAGGAGATAGGGGACGAAGTTCAAGTTTTTGCATGGGGCCGCGCGCCTAGCCCTCATTTAAGCTTGCTTAAGAGTCTGGGCGACCCTCAGTAGGATATGCCTGCGATATAGAGTATATCTCCATACCTACAATACCACAATATCTACATAGGGTAAATTGTTAGTAGCTGGCCACCGTTCAATAACTGGCCACCTCATAATAGATATTGACTCTATTCACCTATAATAGAATTTATAGAATTCATTTTAGTATACGGTTTTAATTACTGGCCACTCTTAAATAACTAGCCACGTTATACTTAATTGAATTATGTTTGTAGGGGAACAGAGTTCATTTTTAGTATGAGGGGGGCCAGCTATTGACGGGTGGCCAGCTACTGGCGGATTACCCTATGTATCCTTTACTTGTGTTTCATTTTTTTCTTAAATTGCTATTACAATGGTACTTATACAAATTACTCTTTTGAGCTTGAAATTGCGTATATGCTTCGGATACGTTTTATGTCAATTAGAACTATTAATGAGAAGCATGTAAACATGACGCAAATAGAGAAATAATTGACGTCATTTTATAATATTACAATGGTATCTAAAACAAGCAAGGGATTTGTTTATAATGCTTATCAGTGCTATCACTGGCTTTTGTACACAATATTATATTCTTGACAATCACTATTGTCGTAGTAGTTTACGTTTTCTATACTAGTTAATACAGTTAGTACACTACGAGAGCCAGCGGCGTAGCTATGGTAGGAAGGGGGCGTCCAGGGTAACGTGACTTGATCAAAACTACATCGACGAGGGAACACCTCTATTGTTTGCTTAAAATGACTATTAATTTAATTCTGAAAGAAAGAAAATATGGTCAGATGACGGTCAAGAAATATTTAACTGTAAGATTTGCTGTGCAAAAAAGTCCAAGTAGGGAAGGGACTACGCCTCTTTGTGCGGGTTCAGTATTAAGTACAAACGCCAACACCGTTAACTGACCATCCTGTACTCATTTATATATAACTTTATTACAATGAAAATAAAGAAAGTGCACGGATGGTCAGTTAACTGTGTTGGCGATGGTGCTCGTAAGCCAAAAAACCGGCCAAGAGCGTGTCGGGCCACGCTCAGTGTAGGGTTCCGTATTTTTTCGTCCGTCACAGTAAGTGTCCCCACTTAAGCGTTAAAAAAAATGGGCTATTTGTTACATTCATTGTGATTTTGTAGAAATTACAGGTACAATAAACACCTTGCTTATACGGTTAAATTACAAACTTAGTTCAGAAATTATTTTGTAATTTTTTTCAAAAACTATTCAACCTATCAAGTTCAAAATAATTTCCTAGAAAGTTTTTATAAAGTTCTACTTTTCAGATTTTTTTCATATTTTTAAAACTTATGGTTCAAAAGTATGGGGGCACATTTTTTTTTAACTTCTGGAGCGATTATCTCCGAAAATATTAACATTATCAAAAAATGATTTTAGCAAACCCCTATTCATTTTTAAATACCTATCCAACAATAGGTATATCACACGTTAGGGTTGAAATAAAAAAAAACACTCCCCACCTTACATATAGGGGAGGTACCCTAATAAATAAAAATATATATATATATTTTACCACTTTGTCGGCGTGATTGATATACATATTAGTACCAAATTTCAGCTTTCTAGTGCTAACGGTTACTGAGATTATCCGCGGACGGACGGACAGACAAAGCGAAACTATAAGGGTTAATCCGGACAAGTGCGACTTCAACTCGCATGGTGAGGGTTCCGTAAAATATTGAGAATTTTCCCGTTACTTTGAATACTCAAACTTCTTATAGGTTTTCCTGTAAGATTACAGCAAAGAAGAAAAGAAAGATTTATACAAGGAACTATTTCAGAATTTTAAGCCTAGTAGTTTCGAGAGAGGGGGGGGGGGGAATGGTCAAAATTCGTATTTTTTAATAAATTACTTCAAATCTGTTTTTGCTAAAATTATAAAAAAAATATATATCTGAGATGCTTACAACAACCCATTTCATTTGATATGTCACACAATACAGTTTGCGAAACTTTTTTGAAAATTTTCCTGTTTACCCCCCAAAAGTGGTCCCCTTGTTCAGAATTAATTAATTTACTTTACGCGTCCCTCTTTGGGTCACCAATTTACATATGTTTACCAAATTTTTGGAGCAAATCGGCTGTGACAGACGGACAGACAGACGCACGAGTGATCCTATAAGGGTTCCTTTTTCCTTTTGAGGAACGGAACCCTAAAAAGAGGTGTACCACTTTATTGCACCTTAATATACAAATAATATTGTTAAACAGTATAATACCCACGGCTTTCTCCTGCACCGCGTATCATCGACAGAGCCTTTATCCTCACACCCTGGAACCTAAATAGACTGTACAATTTGAAAGTACTTTCAGTACAGTTTTACGCCTCTCCTGTGGAATGAGCTATCTACCAAGACTACGCTAAGGGAAGATAGTTTGGGGTTCTCCAAAAAGGGATTTTTAAAGAGGCAATTTATCGACCGACTCGCACTTGACCAAAATTATAATTGAATTACGATTATTGAATACGTGAATCTAATTTTTTTAAATTATCAAGTACGTACACGCACAAAGTCGCGGGCAGAAGCTAGTAATATATACGTAAGAGACGATGTACGCCGTTTATGCAGATTGTGTGTGTCGCTCAGGAGTAAAATTATTTTCGTCATGGGCGTTAACGCTTGAAACCTTCGTTACGCTCAGTATTCTAACTTAGAATCTTTCGCTTCACTCTGGATTAAATGTAGCGCACTCGACGTAAATACATCATTTTGCTCCCTTGAGACACAAATAACTATTGTATTGTATTTGTATAATACGTAAACACGCGTCATAAATACCTTTACCGGCAATCGTTTAAAACGGGAACTTAGCAAAAACAGCATCATCAGCAATTACGAGTCTACACTAGTCGAGTTTAATGGTGTTTTTCATCCAAATAGCAGAGGTAATTTGTACATCGTTTGTCAATTATGCGATACAATAGCAATGAAAAGCATTCGATTGTAACGGATATAGTTAGACGAGCTTCCAGGGGCAATTATCTTAGGTTTTTGTATTTCATGCGTATTTCATATTTAGTCTTTTTGTTTCTAGGTAGGTATGTTTCTTACATCTATACATGCGCATCGCTTGCGTTTAATTACAAGTAAAGGCCACACCGGTGCTTAAAAAACGGTGACGGTACGGATACGTCCTACCTAATATGAAGTGTCAAGTCAATAACATCATATGTCACTGCGATTCCGTACCGTAACCGTATTTTAAGCGGCGGCGCGGTAGAACCTTTAAACGGTGTAAAAATGCGTGGATAAGAAAAATTTAATGATAATACTTTGAAAAAGAACCATTTAAGTTGCTCCCAAAATATTACTATACATATGCATACAATACATAGTACCTAACGGTCGTTGCTGGGGGTTGTACGGCCAAGTGCAAAAATATTGTATCGATTTAATCCTCTCATAAACACGGGTGATCAGGATAAGTACTTAATGACTGGGGTGCAATGGAATACGCCAGCTCGCAGCTTATTTCAAAAATTAAAAAAAAACGGCCAATTGCCTGTCGGGCAACGCGCAGTGTAGGGTCCCGTAGTTGCCTGTCTGTCTTTGTTGCATCCACACGCGCGCGCCAATATAATTTTCTTTTTTATAAATAATAAATTCTTTAAAGTCCAAAGTCACTCAAACGGATCACTGAGTTGTAAAATGATTTATGAACATTGATAATATTTTTGAACAAGCTATATTTTAAGAATGTATTTTAATAAAATTTGTAAATTGTGAATTGTTAAATGACGTGTAACTAATGTTATCAATAAATAATTGAATTGAATCAAATATGTAACGAAATCCGCCGACATAAGAGCGATGTGACATATTTATGAGTAAGTTGTATGCACACATATTTTTACACTTGACTGTATGTTACATTAGGCGCGAAGGGTAGACTGCATCGACCCCATTCGACAGTACGGTTAACATTAAATGTGACTTCGGTAGCGTTATTCTAAAGGGATCTGTAATAATTCCCGTACAAACGAACTTTAACGAACATAAATAGGTTACACCAACGCTTTGAAACAACATAGTAAGTATGATGAACAAATATTAGAAACGGTGCAGTCAAGTTTTCCAATATCTATACAGACAACCTTTCAAATTATCTATACACAGTCTTTATTGTTACTGACGTAAGACGCATGTCCTCGCACATGGACTCGACTGTACCTATCTTCGTAACTAAATAAATCATTGGAATTTTAGACTATGTTTATCAGTTTATGGACGAGCATACAGGGTGAAATAGGGGTCGTGGAGCAAGAAAGAAGCATTTACCGCTGGATGCGAGTGGCGCAGGACCGGTCACTTTGGCACTCTTTGGGGGAGGTTTATGTCCCCTAGGGATCACGACCCCTATTTCACCCTGTGTTAATCGGCGGACCGAGTCCCGCGTCGGACTTGGAACACTCGCAAAGAGAATGAACGTTGCTTGGGACTGTTTATTGTTCCACCGTGAGCATTTCGAACAGGCCGCTTGTCCGCAAACACGGCCTTACGATTGTCGCAAATATAGGCTCATCTTTAAACTGCCAAGGTAATCTGTGTCATAAAGACCTCATTACTTTAAACCGTCGGCACTATCGCTTATCGTTACTGTTCCCCATACATTTGGTTATTTTCCGCAATACGCGTTTCAAGTCGTGCCACGAATAAAACGGCAAATTATCGTAGCGCAAAAAATAGAAGTTCCGTATTTCTAATTAAGACTTAATTTTAACATTTATGATTTATTTGTTTTAGAATTGAGCATAATTATCTCTCATCTCTTTGTTTTGTTTCAGATCGTATGGCGATGTTAAAAAACAACCCGTAAACTTTTCAACGTGTTACTAAAAGGTAAATTTTCCCTTACGTAAGTTTTTTTCACAGTTTATTTAATAAACCGCAACTAAATCTACTCTTCTCTGCACGGTTATCACAAGACGGCGCTACAGTCGAGATACAAATGCGATACAGTACACCTACTTACACATCATTTTGTCAGGTTATGGCTAGTGTCGCATGATAGTTGCGCGTTCTTGAAACGCGCGTTTGTATCGCTGCAAAAAATCACCGTGTGTAGTCGTTTTAAGTGCCATAAATTCAGATAACAATGCTCCTAGAGTCCAACTACTTTTCATATGCTGTAACTCTTTTTATTTTGTGCTAATTGCCCGACAAACAACGTAAGCAAAGCGAAGCTGCGCGATAGAATATAGCCTATCTCCATCCCGAAGCTCCATTCTATATACATTGATTGGATACTGAATTTATCTTTATTTCTTTCAAAAAATAAAACAAATGACTACTCTATTTATCGGCAGATATAAATTTTCCCGCTCCGCCTCGCTTTGCTAGTGGAAAACCTCCATTATAACTAATGACGAGTAATGGTTCTGTTTTAATTACTAATGACGCTATTGACACGCGCTGATTATTTTACACATTAAATACATAAAAGCCAGCGCTAATTATTACTAATAATTAAATTAATGATTGTTTTCATCGTGACTGTTTTAATAATTATGAAATGTAAAACACATCGGTTTTCGATGACGTATAAAGTCTACAAGGACTCATTTAATGACTGCGGTAACAGTTATGCAATGCCGTTAAGTTACATGATCCAACTGCATAGTTTGTATTCAAATGAACAGACGTCACGTCGGATATCGTTGCCCTGCGCGCTCCCGCCGCTGTTGCGCGTGGATTTAGCGAAATTAGATTTAAAAAAAAAACCAGACAAGTGCGAGTTCAACTCGCGTGGTGAGGGTGAGGGTATATAATCTAAATTTCATAAGTGTTTTTGAATACTCAAACTTCTTATAGGTTTTCCTGTAATCTTTAGGCAAGGCACTATTTTCCATATTTTTTTCAGAATTTTAATCCTAGTAATTTCGGAGATAAGTCTTTTTTCCTAAATGACTTCAAATCTGTTTTTGCTAAAATTATAAAAATAAAAAAACTGACATGCTTACACTAACCCTGTATTGTGTGACATATCAAATGAAAGATTTGATATGTCACAATACAGTTTGCGAAACTTTTTTTTTTAATTTTCCAGTTGACCCCCGAAAAGGGCCACTGTTGTTCAGAATTCATTCATTTACTTTACACGTCCATCTTTGGGTCACCAATTTACATATGTGTACCAAATTTCAACTCAATCGGACCAGTAGTTTCGGAGCAAATCGGCTGTGACAGACGGACAGACAGACAACCGAGTGATCCTATAAGGGTTCCGTTTTTTCCTTTTGAGGTATCGGAACCCTAAAAACAGGATATAAGAGCGTTTACATGGCTGTGAATATGTCATAGTGTATGGAAAGGAGTTAATATGTTACAGGAAAGTATAACGAATTATGACCTTATTAGGGTCCTCAAAATCATAGTACTTATCGTCAATTCGACCAAACGAGTGTAGAGTTTGTTCCAAGATTAGTCCATACAATGTTGACATTTATGAAATCCTGTTTGTTCGATAATGCTATAATAACTCTACCTCACAAGTCTCTCCTTGTGAGGCTCTAGGTTGGCCTCACAATTAGGGGCTTAACAACTTTTGTACCATGTCACATTAAACGTGATGTTAAACTGCCAATATGAAGTTGTCAAACGAGTGAAAACGTTTGACAACGTCTGACACTTATTAGGTGTTCGCTACTTACGAGGCCGACTGTATCTATTACCAATATTAAACAGTGCTTGAAACACTGAAAATGCTCTGTAAGAGAGATTTAACATTACCCACACATGCATATTGCTACTCGTTAGCGCAAGTGTGATGGATGGGTTTCATGATCCAATCTAATCTCTAATATTTATAAACCGAAAAGCAGTTATTTTAATATGGCAATTTTTTTTTTCAGTTGCAACAATGCCTCGTCTAGAGAAGCACCCGCCGGAGGACTTCCGCCGCGTTTTGCGGGAAAAAGCGTTGAACCACAGCTTGTTCTACTTGAAGCTGGGCGCAGGCGCGGCGCCGCGCGAGCCACCCGCGCACCGGCCCAGTGCCGCAGCGCGCGCGCAGACGACCGCGCGTGTACCGAGACATGCGCAGCCGCGAGTCTCCGAACTGCTACGCCGGTTCGAGCCCGCCCCGATGCAGTACCTCCGCCCGCCGCGAGCACAATCTCCCCCCGAAGACATCACGAGCTCTGACGACGACGACCGCGCCGCGGTTCGGCGCAGGAGTCGCGATCTGAGCGACGACTCCGCTGTGGAGCTGGAACCGCGGCCGCGGCGCCACTCGCACCCTCGCGACGTCACTCCTCCCCCAGAGACCATGTCCCCGAGGCGGGAGAGGACCCTGATTGAGGCTAATGTGGTGGAGTTAGGGAGGAGGGGCAGCGAAGGGTGCGAGAGTAGGGGGAGATGCGTGAGGACTCCCAGTGTGGTCGTGAGCGACTACTCCGATGGTGTGGCTGTCGGGGCGACTGAGGAAGAAGTGGACTGGCTGCGAGCTCGTTCCCTGTCTGCTGACTCTGCCTGTTCCTCGTGCTCAACCCTGTCCAGTCGTGATGACGACGAGTTCGAAGCACCGACGTTGACCAAAAAGGTGAGTGCTCTTTTGTTTGTTTTGGTTGTTTTGATGTTGTGTTTGTTTTGAATGTAATTGCGACAAACGATTGCTACCTACTGGTCAGTTGTTGTTTGTGAGAACCAACTTTGTAACGTTTGAGGATATTTACTTATGGTAATTATATAATATGTAAACTGAAAGAAATGAATTATGAAAAATAACCAACTAATTCAGATATTGTTACACGAGACGGGTAGGTACTTAATTTACACGGAGGATTCAAGTATGTAAATCTTGACATTTAGTCTAATTAATAGCCAGGAATATAAAAGTTTCCTAAAGAAGACAGCAATAAAAATGTAAAAGTACCAATTTAATGCAGTTTGAACGTCAACAATACCGGTATTTCTGTTTTTATAATGGTTTAAATTGAAGACGTAAATATAAGCCCATTAACTATATTATATTAAGTACAAAGTTGGCCTAGTTTTAGGTTTAACTAAGAATGATACCTTTTAATCATCATCATCATAAATTTAAGAACCAGGCTCTTGTCGGTGGAGTAATCGCCATCCTGTTCTTCTCTCTGCCACTTCCACGACGCAAAATTCCGTGGCGGTCTGAGTCCGGCAGGGTCAGGAGTAAGGCTGACTCGGTCGTCATCATGCGAAATCCTTGCAAAATCGGAACATGGAATGTTAGAACGATGCTTACGCCGGGAAAGCTAGAGGAGTTAAAGGCAGAGATACCTTTTAATAGGAGGACTAAATCGCACAAGAATCTACTATGTCGTTTAGCCCAAATAAAACGTCCTTGTATGTACGAAATTGGTACTACCAATACTATTAATATCTATCATATTCCGTTTCACTAAATGGGTAGGGTAGAGGCAACTATTACGGGACCTTTGGAGAAAGCTAAAAATAATTGTCTCAAAGCGTTATTGGCTGAAATAAATGACTAATGCATATACAATATACTCGTCCTTTTTGTTATATTAAAATGACATAAACAATATTTCAATTAATTTTGATTTTCTTAAAAATTGTCAATTTATATACGTACCTACTCTAATTAAATATGTTTAAATCTTGACAGTAAGAAAGCCTTCATCTAGAGTTCGCAAATTTAAGAGTACAAAAAAGAATATACCCGTAATTAGTTGATACACACACACGAATTAAAAGTTTAGCCTAAGTAAACAATCACAATTTTACAAGTGACATTACAAAATTGTACTAAGGAGTATGGATTTTATACTATATGGTACGATATTTGGTCTACAATTTTGTTGCCTGTTGTATTGTACTTGAGATAGGGCTCAGTTACTTCTGCTGTTAAAGTATATATTTTTCTGGATTCTCGGGGCATTTAATACCTATACGAGTGGATTGCAAAAAAATTGTACAAAGTTAAGAGCTTTAATCTAATCTATGATTTAATTTTTTACAGTTTCATAACGGCAATTACCCATATATTTTATATGGCTAATTGCCGTCACGAAACTGTGAAAAGTTAAATCGTAAATAAGATTAAGGCTCTTAACTATGTACAATTTTTTTGCAATCCACTCATACTTACACAATATTTATGAACAACGCATACGAATTTTTATACTAGAATATAACATAACATTTAGCAAACACGATTAATTAAGTACCTATTTTTACAAGTCAAATGAATTGTTCGTTTGGTCATTAATCAACCATCTGGTAGCGTGTGTACTAATTCGATCGAGATTAAGGTAAATATAAATATTGACTTACTTAATCTGCATAACTACACTGACATAATTTATTTGTTTTGTGCATGATTAAGGAGTAGTTTCTTTTATATTTACACCAGTGAGAGGCTCCGCTAGATGATCATTTTTGAAACACTTAGGCTCAAAATTTGAAAGTTTGGATGCTTAGATGTTTGGAAGTTTAGAAAGACGTTTGGATGTTTGGATATTTTAATCATGCTTAAAAGGCTCACCCGATTTGGATGAAATTTTGCACGAAGATAGTTTATAGCCTGGATAATAAAGGATAGTTTTTATCCCGGATCCACGCAGACGAAGTCGCGGGCGGAAGCTATAGTTTCTTATAAAACATAAAATATTAGGTAGTGATGGATAACTTCAAATTTGCTGAGTACACCTACCTACTGCTTTTAAACCACTTATTGGTATTTTCACTGTTCTTTCCAAAAAAAAAACGATGGTAATTAATTAATGTATAAATTCCGAAATAATCATTCGTTGACAATATGATTTTTTATCCATAGTCCGTTAGCTCGATATGCTGCGCGGGCGGCGCAACATATCGAGCTAACATTAGCGAGCGTGTGTGGCAACATTTCGGGACTACGGTCGCCTTAGTACGTTATTAATAAAAAGAAAACCGTCAGTATAACTTTACGGTATATTTACCGTAATTTTACCGACGGTTTTCTCTCTGATCTGGGGGCACGGCAGTGCCCCCGCCAAGACGACCCAAGCTAATCGCAAGGGCATAAGTATTTCATGGAGAGCGATAACTGTTTTTGAGTAAATGCGCACCAACAACAATACCTGCTCAGTAACAAATAGGGCGCGAATATTGTTGACTTTATACGCACTTTGTTATTACTAATTAAAGTCGAAATAATGTGCCTTCTTCAAATATGATTTTGAATATGATGATTCTATTTCAAATATGAGTTTTACTTTTGTTATGGAAAGTACTATATTATATTATATGCATCAAGGAAGTTTGGTTAATTTTCCTTAGCCTATTTTCCTATGTTCCTCGGGAAAGCCCTGGGTTATTACTGTCATTAATCTTCGGGTTTGACCCAACCTTTGTTACCGTCATCTTCTGGGGTTAATAAATCTAGATAATTTCATGATAGTCATCAGAGCACTGAACATATTTTTACGCAACTGAAACTTTTACGTCAACAAATACATATTTTGGTTGGTATTTTATTGGGTGGGTATACAATAACTAGAAGCCCGCGCGCAGCTTCGCCCGCGTATTGTAAAGGACGCAGGCAAACCCGCGGGATAAAATATAACCTAGGTATAACCATCCAGAGGGGCTACCGCGAAACTGAAACGAACTTCGGTCGTGTATCTCTCTCTCTGTCGCTCGAACTAGCAAGTGCGACAAAGACGGAGAAACACGAAGGAAGTTCGTTTTCGTCGAGCGGTAGGCCCTCAGAAAATCCATTCTACGCGCAGGTGAAATAATTTTTGGAATCGGATGAGAGGTTCCGGAGATTGCCTATTACATACAAACTTACAAAGATACAATGTCACAGACATTTCCTCTTTATAATATTAGTATACTTAGATAATAAATTGAATAATTAATAAATTATAACGGTCTGTATAGAGAGATGTATAGAGATAGAGTCAGAAACAGTGTGATAAGAGATAAGTGTGGAATGGATGGAGATATAGTCACGAAAATTGAGAAGGGTATGTTAAGGTAGAGAGGATGGATGAAAGAAGATTAACGAGGATAGTGTATATAAAAGGAGTGGAGGGGCAAGTTGGAAGGGGAAGACCTAGGCGAACTTTCTCAGATCAAATTGGAGAAATGTTACAAAAAGGCCAGGTCAAAAGTACCCTAAACCGACGAGCATGTATGAGAAATGTTATGAAGGTGAGTGAAGCGAAAGTGGTTTGTCAGGATCGTAGCAAATGGAGATCCGTGATCTCTGCCTACCCCTCTGGGAAAGAGGCGTGATTGTATGTATGTATGTATGTATGTATCTAAGTCGGAAACTCATTCCTTTCAATTATACACGTTTTAATGATCAGCAATATTATCATTGAAACAAACGAATTAGGAGGTTATATGGCACTTGGCAGTCGGTAAAAGTAAGGTCGGCAAAAAAGCGTGCCTACGCTAACTCTTAAGACCGTGTAGCAATTGGACTGAGTCTTCTCCAGGAAGGAACCGAGATAACACAAAGATGCGGAGTATTGTAAGGGCGAATATCCACAGAGACGTGCGAAGCTGTTTTTATGTATTTGGCACTTAGCTGTCCCTAAGCAGTGGGTGGGACAGTCTGCGCGTAGAACCGATGGCCTTTGGGGCGGAAAGGTTCTTGAGTGGCGACAACGCACCGGCAGGCGCGGCGTTGGTAGATCCCCCACAAGGTGGACTGATGACCTGGTAAAGGTCGCGGGAGTCCGCTGGATGCGGGTGGCGCAGGACCGATCATTGTGGTGCTGTTTGGGGGAGGCCTATGTCCAGTAGTGGACGTCTTTCGGCTGATATTATGATGATGATGACGCAAGCATCTCGCGGCGTCGAATATGTGATGCGAGGATTCTAATCTCTGGAGGAGATTCACCATTATAGAACGATTCGAAGTAATTCTAACATTCTAGAAATGTTCACTAGTTCAGTGATACCTACTCTTTTGCGTTGCATATTCATACTTGCATATAGGTTTATGTCGATAGGACATAATCGAATGTATACGCTCGCTCACAATAAAATCAGTTGATCGTTTTAGTGACGTCAATGACTGGTCTAGCTTGTCTCAGTCACATAATGTTAACACAATACTCATGATAGACTTTATAATTCATCTAAAATCGAAAATGTGTTTTTTGACATTGATTTGAAATTCGGCTATTGGCAACAGTGGTAGTCGTACAACAAAACTGTGTAGACTAAAATACTATTAGGCCGGTCATTCACCAGATTTGTGCCTGCGGTTGGGTCTAATTAACGCGACGTTTTACGATCATTTTATATGGAGATGCGTGAATAAGACGCAGTCTTAAATCCGGAGAATGACCGAGGTATACATCTATTAAAATGGTACCAATTTTGATTCGGAACTTAATTTATCACAAAGGACAAGGTACTCTTTACAAAACGTAAAGCTTTTAGCTTATTTTTTTAGTTATCTAACAAAAAAAATACGCCAAAAACGCAACGAGTTGAAACTGCTTTAATAATTCCTGTAAAAAAAGCAACAAATAGATTTTGAATGATATGTTAAAATGTTGGCGGTGTTCAAATATTGGAGAGTAGGACAAAATAAACATTTGTTATTGTACCTTATAATCTGTGCTTATGGGCCTTATCTTATCCAAAACGAGAAACATTTATATATTTATTGTTTGTAAATTGGGTGCTCGAAAACGGTTCTATTTCGACGAAATTTACACCTACGGGGTTTTACGAGGGCGAAAATTTTGTTTATATGCTAACGCGAACCTGAATTATGTACAATCAGCGTCAAAAACAAATACGCAATCGAAGACGTCAAAAGCTCTTATTCCCTTTTAATAAAGACTTTTGACGTCTTTGTTTGCGTAGTTACTTTTGACGCTCACTGTACCATGTCTACAATGACATAAAAACTAACATACATTTATATCCTATCCCATATAGGATTAGAAAAATCGTGCGTTAATTAATCGTCATATGAAATGCAAAAAATAGTGTTCGCAATAAGTAAAACTACTAAATAAGTAATAATGATCGCAATAAGTAAAACTACTTAGTAAAATATTTCCCTTTGATATCCTAAATAAACGAAGAAACATAGACGAATTTGTCCGTTAAAATTCTAATCCCATACTATCAAACGATCAATATTTGTATATGTATCTGGAAAAATCGTTTTCTCCATATTTTCACTCGAGCTGAGCTCGGTCGTCCAGGGACTGTTATCTGAAATGCGGCATAAATACATATATATTCCAATTTTAAGCTCAATAATGCTCGTGTTATGGGTACCTAATACTGGACGAGAATATATTTAGATAACAAAGTCGAATTTGAATATTATTGAGCATAAAAGTCGGAACAGTTTTGCGAATGTCTGTATTTATCCTAAGGATATAAGTATCATATTTTTATCATGATCGGTACCAACCACTAGTATATTTTTTAATATTTTTTATATTTTACAACGGAACTATATTATCGTTGGTTTATCTCTGTCTGACACAGGAAGCGATATGGTGTAAAATTCCACTTTGTATTTAAAAAAATAATCACTTATCATGTCGCTGTTGTTAAGCTGAATTATTACGAATTATATGAATTTATTTAAACAAACTGCTGTATTTAGTAAACTTATGTATAGTCTTTGTTTAATGCTAAACTAAATATTTGTTAAGTCTTTATGACATTTCCATAAGATTGAATTCCCTGTCCCGTGGAAAAGGTTTTTTCACTATATCTGTACAACTCAAGCCTCAGTTATTTTTACATTTCTCCACTTAATGCAATTAGTTACTTACTTATATTTTACCTCTTCATACCTGTAACTATGGGTGAGTTGCATTAAGACAATGTAACAAGCCAATTACCATAAGTCCGCATACTGAAGTTAATAAATGGGTTTGTCAGTTTCCATCCCACAAAAAAGTTTAAAATTTGACACAACTAGACCGTTTGAAACCATCCGGCCTCCGTAACCCGTCACTACATTTAATCCGTCTATTATGTGTCTACGCGTTGCCATATAATTGTGTATACACGACGGATGCCCATTTCCGTCATCTACATGCTATGTTATTGTCAAACCCGGTAACTGGAGTGAAACCAGTGGGGGGGACTCATTTAATTCAGAAATTGTTACGGTCAAGTCCAATTATATGTATACGATTTGCACTCCTATTCCCCAGGCATAAGTTCGAAACCTTACCTATACATATTATTAGACATGACTGTACATTGTAGAATTGATTTTGAAAACCCACGGACCGAAAAGTACAATTACTTTTACAACTTGACAATTAAATTTCACAAACTCATGTTCTAAATGAGGTTTGTGATTCACTCATACCAAATTATAATTATAATATGTTAAAGTAATAATTTTTAATTATTATTTAAAAAAATTTTTACAAAATATCATTCGGTACTAAAACATTTCAGGGTGATTTCACAAGGAATTTGTCCGTAGCTACTAGTACAAAATAATATTGCAAAGTAGGACAAATTATTGTACCCGTCTATGTATGTTATGTTTATTAGGTTTTCCGTTCAATTCATCAACCATTTCTCATCTGTCATTCTGTCATATCTGTAATTATACAATCACAAGTACCTAGACATACATATATATATATATGCAACTGAATGGTAATATAAATACGGGCATGTATTATATACATCAGTAATTAAAAAAAAACATAAATGTAGATCACAACAAGCATAAAAAGTTCCAAAAACTGTATCCCAACATTCCCAACTACGGAAAACTAACTGAAAAATGGTTGTTTTTTTATATTAAAGGTAGCTTATGTCACTGGGAGTATAATTTCAAATCGATTGATACCTCATTCATCAAAATCGGTTCAGTACCTTAAACGCTACAGTGGAACACAAGTAAATACAAACATAGACTGCTAAAACATATCCCTTCCTTTCGGCTCTGCCGTAGTCAGGCAAAAAACTCTAATCAGGTCGCTGTTACATGTTTGTGAACAACTTTTTGTCTTTAGATAAAAAAACTTAATTTTTTACTAGAAGTTAAGTTTTCAAAATCAAAAACGTTCAACAAATTGATAAGCCAACATGCTTCACTAGCGGCCATACTAAGTGACACATATTCTGATTCTGAAGATGAAAGAGCCTCACTGATGCTTGCTTCTTTGAGCACCGTAAAACTAGGCAATTGGAGAGTGAAAACATATAACCTGATATGGACTTCCTGTCCTTAAGATCCCCACCCCAATCAGCATCACAATAGCCCTTCAAGATTTCATCATCGCACTTAAAAATAAGTTTAGCATTTACACTATATTTTACATACCTAAACACCCCTTTTAGAGCACTCAGCAAATTATTATTTGCAGATAACTAAGGTACGCTATAACTATATAAGTATTCGTAATTCTTAATCACGGCCTGATATTCATAAATAGCAGCTAGCTAGGCTCAATGTCGTTTACAAAATACCTATACCTATTCGTTTTGTATGGATAAAAAAAAACCGGACAAGTGCGAGTTCAACTCGCGTGGTGAGAGTTCCTTATATAATCTAAATTTCATAAGTGTTTTTGAATACTCAAACTTCTTATAGCTTTTCCTGCAATCTTTAGGCAAGGAACTATTTTCCATATTGTTTTCAGAATTTTAATCCTAGTAGTTTCGGAGATAAGGGGGGGAAAGGTCAATTTTCGTCTTTTTTCCTAAATTACTTCAAATCTGTTTTTGCTAAAATTATAAAAAAATATACCTGACATGCTTACAACAACCCCTTTCATTTGATATGTCACACAATACAGTTTGCGAATTTTTTTTTTATAAATTTTCCAGTTTAACCCCCAAAAATGGCCCCTTTGTTTAGAATTCATTAATTTACTTTACCCGTCCATCTTTGGGTTACCAATTTACATATGTGTACCAAATTTCAACTCAATCGGTCTAGTAGTTTCGGAGCAATTCGGCTGCGACAGACGGACAGACAGACAACCGAGTGATTCTATAAGGGTTCCGTTTTTTCCTTTTGAGGTGTCGGAACCCTAAAAATACCGGCACACATTGTCAACACATGCGTTTTTTTTAAACGCGTACCTACTAACGTATCAAATTGATTACATAGTTATGTTAGTATATAACGTACTGCATTGTAAAATAATAAAATAAATATAATAGCAATAGTTTAATCATTGTTTTTGTGTAATGAAATGAGTGAAATGACGATCCTTTTGGGACATTTTGCACTAAATATTTAGGTATTATTATTGACGTTCGTGATAGGAATTCTTGTAATTTTGACATTTATGCAAATTTATATTGTAATTTTTACCGCGAAATAAATAAACCTAATCTAATCTTAACTCACAATATCATGACTGTGTACACCAAAGGTTTTACTAATCCCGTCCTTTTTTAATCATAATACTGCCCTTCCCATGCTCTTCATTAATTAATCCACCTCTCAAATAACCATAAATTACTCAACCAATAACTTACCAATAACTACTGGTAAGTTACCCGTTCAAAATAATTGATCAGCTCATATTACCATCACACAAACTCGTGAATGTATATTTATAAGTTTATAAGTTATAAGCCTAAACCTATTTAAACTGGCGTATGCACAATATACGAGTATAACGTCACCTGTCCGTATTATGTCAACTGTCTCGATGTACAATAGTATTATATTCCAATGTAAATTTGCTCATATCTGACACAATATGTGACACAGCGGAGCGGGCATCTCATGGACGTTATTGACGTCACAACACTCATTTCAATTTGGGGTCAACTGTGAACTTAGCTCAAATATTTGATGTTTCAAATTACTTCGGATTGTTTGCAAGTGGATTAGACCAGATGTCACAAGAGACTGGCTGCCTTGAGTGTGATACTTTAGGCTTAGGATATGTGTAGAATCAACTATATCTTGCCACCTATTACGACGGTTATTGACGACTGGTTAGCCTAGTGGGTAATGACGCTGCCTACAAAGCTAAAGGTCCAGGGCTCGAATCCCGGTAAGGGCAAATATTTGTGGTATGAGCATGAATATTTATTTCTGAGTCTTTGATGTTTTCTAAATCATCATCATCATATCAGCCGAAAGACTTCCATTGCTGGACATAGGCCTCCCCTAAAGAGTGCCACAATGACGAGTCCTGCGCCACCCACATCCAGCGGACTCCCGCGACCTTTACCAGGTCATCAGTCCACCTTGTGGGGGGCCTACCCACGGTGCGCCTTCCAGTACGTGGTCGCCACTCGCCACTCGAGATCGAGAACCTCAAAATCTAAATATATGTTTATATATCTAAATATATCGTTGTCTAGTACCCATTAGGCTATGGTCTCCTATAAATGACGCCGTACGCTGCGTCACAATGCTTACTATGGAGATGTACTGTTGTGGCCAACAACTACAACAGTACATATCCATAGTAAGCATTGTGACGCAGCGTAAGGCGTAATTTATAGGAGACCATGGCCTTACACAAGCTTTATTAAGCTTACCATGGGGCTAATTCGATGTGTGTAAGAGTGTCCCCTAATATTTATAATTTTTTTTTTTTTATATGACTTATTTATCTTTGCCTTATTTATAGGTGTTTTGTAACTAACAATCTATGGATCTGAGGTATCTGATAAATCTGATAATAAATAATTTTTAATTTAAGTTTAATTTTTTTACTTTCAAGTATTTTTGGAAACGAGGGATGTATAAGTAAGTTTAACATGTACCTATGTATTTATCTTTGTTTCTGTGTGTCTGTCTGCGACATCACTACTTCCAAACGGATGAACCGATTAAAGTTTATATCTTTTTATTCGAAGGCCTTGTCGGCCTAGATGGTTTTTAGGTAGGTATGATTGATGTGTGGGTGTTTAATTTTTTAATTTTTGTAGTTACTATTTAAACCTTACACACATTGCATTACCAAATGATTTGAAAGGAAGAAATCAAACAACATGAATTGGGTTTGAACCAAATGAATAACAATCGTAAACAAAATAGGATTTGTTACTTGTTGTTTATTTAGTTTCCTTCCTTCTCTTGACAGTTGAAGGTATTAGGAATTAATTGGAAAGATTAAGTACCTATTTTACAAATTATTGACACTGACAAAGAGCAGTTTTAAAAAGTGACATTTACCTCTTGCTTTGGATTATAATCCATCCAGATGTTTTGTTGATGTAAATGTTGATATAAACAAAACATACTGGTTTGATCCAACCAGTATGTTTTGTTTATAATTTTAATATTTGTGATGTACCCCGAGCTTTATTTAACGGCTAAGTCCAAATAATTTCTAGTCCAAATCCTATCTACTAATCCTACTAATATTATAAATACGAAAGTTTGGAAGTTTGGATTTGGATGTTTAGATGTTTGGATGTTTAGATGTTTGTTACTCAATTACGATTAAACGGCCTAAACGATTTGGATGAAATTTTGCACGACGATAGTTTATAGCAGATGAAGTCGCGGGCGGAAGCTAGTGTAAAATGAATATTTGTATTTGTATTTTATACACCTGGAAAAATAAGGGTTTGATAAACATTAATTTATAATAGCGTTTATTTTTATTTTTATACGTTATTCTAAGATGCTTTATTAAAGAATCCTCCAAACTTTGCACCCGGAAATAATAAATAATTATATAGATTTAAATGACGCATTAATTGTATTTGATTTATATTGAATATTATAGAACACATGTAAGTTAACCAAAATAAAGAGTAATATAAAAAAAATGCTTACTGTTTCCTTAAATGTAAATATTTTTTCCGCCTTTTAAGGAGCTAATTAAGTTATAATTTTTTCGATGTCTGATATTTTGTTGGATTTTGCTTCTTAGTAATTATTTAAATGAAGATAATTATATTCGTTACACAAAATAATCAGCTATTATAATTTATTTCCAAATTTGTTTTTTTTATCCATTCAAGAAGTCAATAAAATGGCTGGACTAAAAATGATGTTGTACGGTCGACGCCAAAAATACGTTTACACTATTCGCCTTATTGCAATGGAATAAGATGCAAAAGTGTAAATGTATTTTTTGCGTCGACTGTACAATGCACTTAATTCGTACAAAATGTACCTAGTTATCGATGACGCGAAATTCGTGTTACATAACTTCCAAAGACGCTAAAGACCGCTAATTGAATTAGCTATCGCTGACAACAATGACTAAGTTTCTTCTGCTAATGAATATGTTTATGTTATCAAAATTACGAGTAAAAATACTAGACAACCGAACTGATAATAATTTGTAACGAACTGAACCATGCCGTACGAATAAATAAATAAATAACATTACGAAAAGATGTGTACAAAATACTTTAAAAAAAGTATTTAAATACAAAATGCAAATACTTTTCTAATTTACTATTTCAAATGCAAAATACAAAATACTTTTGTTATAACTACTAAATGCAAAATAGCTATTTTCAAAATACTTTATTCAAATAAAATACTTTTAGATAGAATTGGGAATGGATGAATTTTTTAGAAATGCCTGATATTTTTTTTGGTGATAGGAATAACCTTCCTTAGCACCAGACAAAAGTTCCGAGAGTCCGAGAATCTAAGCCGATACATTTTTCCATACATTTTATATTATTTGACAAATCCTTTTATTACCAGTTTTCCACAGGATTAAATTTATGCTTATTTGATGATAAATTGGTGTGACGAAATTTGCTTCCAGTCTCCTACATTGGCTACATTATAGCAAATATCCGGCTGTTTAGTTCCCAAGAGCATTAAAATAGCCCAGTCTTAGAGTTAATTTGGTATTCATTTGAATGTTACCAATGGGACAAAAAATCCCGGCAAATGTTACAGCTACACATGGCGCGATTTTTGGCTTTATAGCTTTTGGAGTCGTTAATTTCATACAACTTTATTGACTAAGGAACATTTTAGTTCCTCAAGCGTTGGGTGAGAAAACATGACCGCCCATAAGGTTATATTTAAACAAATGGGGAATGGATGAAAATTTTAGAAATGCCTGATTATTTTTTTGGTGATAGGAATAACCTTCCTTAGCACCAGAAAAAAGTTTCTGATTTTTCAGCTGCGACAATTATTTTTGAAAATATAAACAATTTCTTCATTTGCGTTTTGGGTCAAGAACGGTAAATAGACACTTTCCTTGATCTGTCTCATATTACAAAAAACTATCTTAAATATCTGTGGTAAACCGACACTGGTAATGACCAATATAGCTGCTGCAAGTGTCAATATCATTGCCAGTGTCAGTTTACCACACATATTTAATATATTTTTTTGCAATATGAGACCGATCGAGGAAGGTGCCGTAACTGACCCAAAACGTAAGTGAGGAAACTGTTTATATTTTTCAATAAAAATTGTCGCAGCTGAAAAATCTGAAACTTTTTTCTGGTGCTAAGGAAGGTTATTCCTATCACCAAAAAAATAATCAGGCATTTCTAAAATTTTCATCCATTCCCAATTACAAAAAATATAAATATAATCAGATCTTTCAAAACTAAATGTATAAAACAGATTGGATTCGTACCCTCTTATTTTACTGGAATATTCAAACTAATTTTTATATTCATACAGACAGATAGACAGACAGACAGATAGACAGACTGACAGACACACTTTCACATTTATGATATTAGTATGGATTCTATCAATGAATATAATTACGTGATAAATGAAGGATAACACGTCAGTATTTGAGATAAAGAGCTGATGCAATGGCGAAAATATTATGGAGGAACGATAAAACACGTCTCTTTCTGCCAAATAGTGCCAGAAAGTGACAAAAGTTTTATTTAATCCTTATCACACTAAAACAAGGGTAGAGTAATTTGTCCAAAAATATATTTCTTCCGAATTTCAAAATTCCCACACCTATTTTACAATTAAGGATTTTTGATTTGTCAGGAAATAACACTAACGTTAGGTACCTAATTTATTTATGTATTCTATCATATATCATCTGAGATCAAATATTCGATCACCAGAAATTGGCATTCGTACCTAATTTCGAAATTGCGGAATAATGATACTTTCGGACTATTAAGTCTTCGAAAATGTTGTGTTCCCAAAAGCAAGGTAATATGGTTGAAATTATTTAACGTAGCCGACTTTTTAAAACTGTCATTGGAACTGGAATCTTCTACCTTGGACAGTAGAGTTGCTTTTTGAACGAACTACTTTGATGCAATTCGGCCAACTCTAATCTCAAGTATACTGGCTATTAGGTATATGCCCGCAGTCATACTCAACTCAAACTCTTATTAAACCATTTATTCTGCATCAAGAGCTCCTTTACATGTTTGAGTACCTTAAGTTCTGTTAGCTCTTTCCAAATTATGACATCTGGCGAGATGAATCGCCGCAAGAAACTCTAGGGTTATTTCTTTGAAAATAATATGTTGATAATGTCATCTTATGTATCATGAAAACATCGATCGGCTTTTTTCTTACTGCACTGTATTCAGTGTATCGACATCCCACATCACGTCAAACTAACTACGCATACAATCATCCAATTACCCTCGCAAAAAGCATTGTCGCGAATAATTATCGCCGTGAAAAAGGAAACAATGATGGTTCTCGTTTCTCGTAGTAAACTGATAGTTTTTTTATGCCGCGGCCCGCCCACCATTGACGTCAATCGACCGGTCGCCTGCGCCCGCGCATGTGTGTGTGCCAGGGCCAGCGCAGGGCTAAGGACTTTTGCAGTAAGGTCTTAATAGGTGTACGTATAAAATTATATATGCACTCGATTATCTCTCAGGAGAATCTTTTATGTGTCTAATTCCACATACGTACTACTTAGAGTTATATATGTTCTCTCTTCGCAAGGCTATATTCTATAGAAATTAGAGTCCAAAATTTGTTTGTCGATGTGAGGATCGTGAGCTTTGATTTCCAAAGAAACCGCAAAGTCTTAGCGGAAAGTTAAATAGTTAGTTAGTTAAATAGAATATCTGTTTCTTCAAGTTGTTCATTTGTTTCTCATTTGAGATACCTACAACATAGAAAGTGTATCAAACTGATGCGCACTAGATAAGGGGACTTATCAGGAAAATCCCAATAGACTTTAATTACAATGGTGAATAAACAATGACCAGTCGAGATGAGGTAATGGCATTGTACGTTGTCGTCCATAGAAATTATATCGACATTCCTTCGCAAATCAAGTGCATGCGACATCACGAAGCCAGTAATCAACTTCTGTCACGCAAAGGCATTTAAGTTGTAATTTATTAGTCTAAAAACAGACATTTCAACTATACGTATTTAAAAATGAATTTGCAAGCTTAACGAATAATAATTATATAATTTTGTCTAAGTGACAACCCTAGGTTACCCGTTTAGTGTCAAATCGCTTATACGTACTATCTATACTATAACACAAGCGCGTGGTCGGTCCCTACTTAGGTAGTTAAAATTTTGCGTGTGTGCGTGCGCGTATGTACATGCTAGCATTCAATGTGCGTCTCGCATTATTATTTTATAGCTGCCGCTAGGGCCGTCACTGCTTCCTGGATTATCATATCGACCTAAATTATTCGAACTAAATTACTGACAGTTTGACATTAAGCTTTGTCTTTTGACAACCCTAGTTGTTGCGGTTTTAGGCGAAACCGCAAATTTATTAGATAATTAATCAGTTTTTATAAAATCGTATGACTTATTAATTTAAGCTTAAAGACAAGATTAAGGGTCATTCAGGCAAATAAAACCTAAAAAAAACCTTTTGTATGATGTATGATGGAATGTAGTTATAGGCGAACAGTGATGTGGGTGTCATATCGACTGGACACATTGGTTAATTAACCGGTCGATGTGACAGATACGTTATGGGTGGATTGCAAAAAAAATGTATATACTTAAGGACCTTAATCTAATCTATGCTTTAACTTTTTTCCATTGTGTAACGAAAGTTACCCACATAAAACGTATGTGTAATTGCCGTTACACAATGGAAAAGGTTAAAGCGTAGAGGGCTACCCGCGCTTTTTGTCGAGTTTTGAGTTGAAACTCCTACGTCAACACTATAGATATATTTATGGCACAAACGCTTATCGGTTCTTCAATCCTTTATCTACATTTGCATCAGAGATTTTTGAAAATAATGAATATTTATGATTTATTCAAATATGGTAAAAAAAGCTTTGTTGTCGTTATAAGTATGTTGTTTTTGCACTTTTATTATATATGAAATCTACATGTTACTGTTCCATATTGACGTCTCTAACAACCCATCAGAGATTTTATTTTTAATTCATTTTGCAAAAGTTACGTCCAAAAAACTGGTTTTTTGGCCTAAATTTGCCAAGGTTTGGTGCCATATATATCGAAAACTGTGAGTTTTGAAGTAAATATGGGATACTATTTCGGTAAACCTCGTTGTTGTTAATGCGATAAGCCATAAAAAACCATGAAAAAAACGGACAGTTATAGATCGAAGGTCATTGGGAGCTGGGAGCCCCTTAAATTAAGGCTCTTAACTTTGTACAATTTTTTTGCAATCCACCCTTATGAAAAGTTTGTATCACTGTTAAATCTCCTAAATTGTTCCAAATCCACCCATCATAAATTGTGTTTGTTATAATTTATGTTTTTGTAGTAAATGCACCTTTAGATGCATGTATTAGACAATGAAAGCAGTAAAAATTAGAGATGCAACGGATGTCCGGCCAAACCACTATCCGTTGAATCTCTAGTAAAAATCATTCATTACTTATCAGCTCCAAATACATAAGAATCAATATTTGTGTAGGTATGACTCTTAATCGTTTTCAACTAACACTCCTTTGCAGTAACTCCTGGTTGCGACGTCCTCAGTTTGAACCGAAGACAAAGAAGAGAGAAGACTCCGTTTTTGTTTTCGGTTTAAAAAGGTCGCTCAGGACTCGTAAAAGTAGACTTTATTCCGTGAAATTAAAGAGTAAAATTGCTTGTTCCAGATAATTAACGCTGATTGAGGGCACGGTTGACTCCTGAGCGACCTTCGGACGGGACTTGGGGGCGACTCGTGGCCCTTGGGACTAACTCAGCTTCACTCAGCCAGGATTCTGCTGATATTCGTGACTGCTGACCAAGAACAACTAACTAATCCTAGTGTCGTGCTTTCCGATATAACCTTGTTTAGCCTATTAGAATACTGAAGTTTTGAAGTACCTATTCTTTGCCAGATATACTCAGAAAAAAAAATTAGAATACAACACGCAGAGATCACGGTCTCTGCGTGTTGTATGCCAAAGCTGCTACATTTTAAAGAATGAGATGCTAAACATCGCGTATGGCATCAATCGTAGTCTTCCTAGAGAACCTATAATTTTGTTTTATTACTATTGAATATTGTGGGTTCAAACCTCGTTTAATTGTTCTTAAAAAATATATTTGCAAACAACGTACATTGGCAAGTTTAGGTTAAAAACAAGGACTGAAAAGTGAACTCGAAAAGTTTTTACCAAAAGGTTTTATTTCTCTTGGTCAGCGGTATCGAACATCGGTAGAACAATTTCGCGGCAGCTATGAATAGTCAATTACTTTTAGCTTAATATTAAGACTTTAACTACAATTTATACGAAATTGGCAAAAAATGGCGGGTCCAAATTTAAATGATATTGGATGAAAAACTCATTTTGTTACATAAATTGTTAAATAATAAGTGATACTAATGCTTATGAAGAAAAATATAAAACTCGCTTATTTAACAGGCAATATTATAACATTTCTATTTTATTTATATTATTTTATTACCAAAATAAAACTTAGACAAAATTGAGATTGTAGAAGCTATTTTAGTCGATTACAAATATTCTTATCATTCTTTGATATGCTCTAGTAATTCTACTTCCATATTATATTTTGAAATATTTTTGCATTAATTGGCGAGTCATGGCATGCATGACGAGTTTCTATTGTAATAAATAGTATCATCTATTCAATAATGTATTCCATATATATCTCAAGTAAATTGATCCTTATTTTATTATATAATAGCTTATCTTGATACTTACTTCTATTTATTACCTTGTATACTTGTGATGAAGTTTATTATGAAACCTTTATTGTAGTTTGGTTTGGTAGGTATTGTTAATTTATGATCGTTGAAAAACAACTTTTATGTATTGTCTTTAGATACTTTGTTGATGCTCGTATGTTAAATTTTAAGTTAATTTTTTCGAATATTTGCCAATTATTTACCGTTAAAGTATTATACGTTAGAGTAGACCTTTGGTGTAGAATAGATATTGTCCAAACCTGATGAGAATAATAACATATCATTTTAGAATAGTCTATATGGCTCTTTTACTTTACTCCTCTTTACAAATCTTACTATAGTAACGTGTATAAAAGCGGTTCTATGTCTCTTGCTTTTCCAATTAATAAATAGTTGCAACATTTTGCAGTCACTCATATTAGTATTAGGTATATTCACGACCAAAAAGCGACTCTTGCCTTATTTTAGTATTATTAGAGACACTTATTTATATATAAATAATAAAAATAGAACTTGACAGCAGTTTCATATGAGATTTATTTATAATATACATATAATTGATTTGAAAATTATACATAACTTATTGATTAATTAAATGACATTTGCCATTATATATAATAATTATGGATACTGACTAAGCTCATAATCAGATGACTAAATGAGCACCTAGTCTGAGCAAGGTTTTAATGTGATGTCACACGTATATTTAATGGCTCATTGTACACTCAGTCGCCACTACTCTTTACGTCACGGCAGACACACACACACAATAAGTTTATAAATTAAAATATAATACTTAATCCTGTA
This sequence comes from Epinotia nisella, assembly GCA_932294315.1. Lineage (NCBI taxonomy): Eukaryota > Metazoa > Arthropoda > Insecta > Lepidoptera > Tortricidae > Epinotia > Epinotia nisella. The sequence goes on from OW028687.1 coordinate 5,711,947, forward strand.
TTAATTTAAACAACATTCCATTATCGCAGTTATTAATAGATTTAGAATATGTACTTTTAAATTATGTATTATTTCGTTTAATGAATGACGTCAATTAGATAAAAGGTTAATGATATTTGGACCATTTTTTTATAATGATGAATAAATTTTAATGACTGTTCGTTATGTTTATTTACTTCCTTTTAAACAATGTATGTTTAGTTTTTTTAAATGATTTTCAGCTAATAAGCTATATGTAGGTACTTACTACAGTTAAAGCAAAGAATACGCCAGCAAACTGCCTCGCAGTTTGGCGAAGTTTTTGTAGTACTTTTAAGTAATTTTTTTTAATAAGCAATAAATAAATAAAAAAACTTGCCTACATATTTACCAATGACCCGGTGTTTAAACAATATAGGGGCCGGTTATTATTAAATAGTTATTTACACTTCATTGAAACTGACCATCAATAAAAATTTGTTAGTGAAAAATTATGTGATGCAGATAAGACAGGTATAAGAAAATAGGTTCACGTAGGTTCCAAATGAATTGCATGAAAACAAATTATACATTCTTGTGCGCACATCAAAATAATTATAAACTTTAATATGTCAGGACGGCACTCGCACAACGATAGATGTCTTCCGTAGAAAATACTATACTAAAGGGCTAAATCGGCCAAAAGTAGAGAACACTAGAAAACACTTGACAACCACACCAAAATCGTAGAATGGTTCAAAAAAAGTAGGATCGACAAATCCGTCAATGCTACAAATTCATGAGTCTATCTAGGTAAAACCCCTTTAAAAATATACCTATAGCAGCCTATAGATAGTGAGATGAAGTGCCGCAAAAATCTTCTTTTCATGAATACATTGTTATTAACAGACTCCAAAAAAAAAGGAGGAGGTTCTCAATTCGGTTTCCGTTTTTTTTAACAAGAACATTGTTATTAAAATACGGCATAAGTACACGTAGAATCCCGACACAAGATATGACGAACAATCTTGAAAAGATCTTTATTTTGATTTAAGTACCTACATTCAATTCCTATTTATCACTCGTTTAGATGACCGTTCAGCCTATACGTAAACTCATTCGCCATTCCACAACAAATCAAACCACATTCGATCGTTCATTATTCATTATTCATCGTCTAACATCCATCACAATTCACAACCATCAAAAAGTACCAATCCCACATACAGGAGTGTACAACTATAAATAAAATAATAATAAAAAAAGATTTTTTTTTAATTCAGACTCAAGTCCATAAATGGTTAGTAAACAATGAAATCTTATTACTAGTGGTAGTATGATATAAAAAGAGAGATACTTATAACCAAACAATGACTGCATGCAGTCTCTGCCAGCGGGTGAGCATGGGATCATTTTCGCGCTCCGCAAACACGCTCAGAATGCCGTTGAGGTCGCATTTAGCTAGTAAGGTAGGATCCTGAATCAGCTTCCTAACTCATTCAGGATGCTAAATTCATGCCAATTTAATACCCACTTTAGTTACTTCTGCTGCTGACTGTACCTATTTATACCGACAATTCTACATATACAGTGACTCAAGAGCCTGCATTCGGCAACAACTAATTCGTAGTTGTTCGATCATAGTATGTATTTCGCGCTTTAAGCGCTTAGGTACGCCACCCCCAAACGAGCGGGTGAAACGAATTAATTTCGCATCCAATATCAATACACATTGATGCGTTCGAGAATTGATCTCCGTATGTGAATCAATAGTCATTCGTGTCCTTGAAAATGAATGTGTTTTCTTCAGTAGTATGTTACTGAGATACAAGTACATGTATGACGAGTTTATCGAGTAGGCACATTGCGGTCAGCGACGTCATGACATGCGGTTTGTACTACAATTAGTTAGATATTACTATACTAGCTGCCCGCGCGGCTTCACCCGTGTATTACAGGGAACGCGGGCACAGCCACAGGATAAATAACCAACATAGACAGCTACAACCTGACAGTCTTTTCCTGTTTATAATACATTAGCTACCCGCGCGACTTGGCCCACGTATTGCAAAGGCAGGCAAACCCGCGGGATAAAACATAGCCTATGCCCATCCCGAAAGTCCATTCTATACACAGGTGAAATCATTTTTGAAATCGGTTCAGTGGTTCTGGAGATACAAACTTATAAACTTACAAAGCTACAAGCTTTGTAATACTAGTGGCTCTGTGAGCTGAAGAACTCGCGCCTGTCTTTTTTCAAAAAAATTCTATTTGAATTTCGAAAAAGTGACTTGACAAAAAAAACGATACTGCTTAAAAAAATCACGAGAATCGATTGAGAAATGCGACCTGCAGAGGAGAACAGCCGGACAGCGTGACATCGTGACAGCGAACGGACATACGAACGATATTCGATAGCCTCGCTCGCTCGTTCGATTAATAAGTATAGAAGTATAAATTAGCATGAATTACAAGATGCGCGCCTGGGAAATTGTAATATTTATTACATTGTTCCAAGCGTTGCCATTGAGAATTTTACAGGCGTTCAAATGTTTACGTAGCTACTACAAATTCGTAACGATTCAACGGTGAACGTGATTGTCAAAGTGTAATCTTCTACAGAGTAGGGGACAATATACAATTTATATTTGCTGTTATGACGGGCCTTCTGCATTCCATGGACTAGTAAAATCACGAAGCTTTTCCTATTTCTTTCTTTCAAGATGAAAGTACTTTGCATTGCATCCAGCCCAGGCTTTGGACAGCCCTTGAAACTATTCGTAATCGGTAATATATTTTTAATAGAAACTCTTTAAACTTGTTCCCATTAACTTTTTCCCACGAAATGGTGACATTGCCATTTTAGCCAATGAACCTTATACTGACAGCCACTTTTAATTCATAAATCAGCTATGTATGTTATCGGAACTCTACATCTTTCATTTACACTTCGTTTTGTGTAGAGTGTAAATTTATAAGAACAGTCGTTGTACATGAGAATCCTTGGCCTCAATAAATGTAATCAATGGAATATATGAAAACAATATTGGTTTGTTGGCAATATATATACTCTAATACTTAATATACTACACAATTTATTATACTTATTTACTAAGGAATGAAATTATATAAATTAAATTAAGATAATTAAATAATTTAGTAATTGTAATATCTTGACATGTAATATTTTAAAGTATTATCAATAAATGAGTATGAGTACTTTTTAGCCAAAATGTAGAATTTGTAGAGCAGAGCTGGTAGAGTTAGGCCATGTGGAGCAAGAGAGGCTTGGCGTTGATGCTACTTGCGATCTGATGAGAGCTTTTTAATGCATAAAGCTATATGAGCTACGCAGACCGAGATAAAAAGCTCTCGTTTTCTTTGTATTCTCCTAGGGAGTCTTGGCAATCGCTTTACATGAAAATGTTTTTAGTGGGTTAAACATTCATTCATTCAAATCAGGCGAAAGACGTCCACTGCTGGGACCGGTTTTGCGCCACCCGCATCCAGGGCTGTTATTCGCTACGCGCAAATGCGGCTCACCCCGCCGGTCACCCGTTACGAAACTAGACCTCTACCTACGCTTAGTTACTACGCATCGCGGTGTCAAGGTATAATTGTGGGTGAGCGTTGAGGTGAGCTTAAAACAAGTTACAGAATAGGAGGGCAGCGAACTCCGCGACCTTTACCAGGTCATCAGTCCACCTTGTCGGGGGTTATTATGCATTCGTAATTCTAAAAAAAACCGGGACAACTGCTAGTCGGACTCGCCCACCGAGGGTTCCGTACAAAATTACAAATGATAGTTTTCAGTTTTTTCCCTATACTTGTAGTGTAAGAGTAGTAGTTAGTAACTAGTTACTTGCCAAATTTCATAGTTCCAGGTCAATGGAAAGTACCCTATAAATAAGTATTGATTCCCTTGAGAGTGTCGTGCCGTATCTTTTTTTTTAGTTAAGTTTGATTTTTTTCACAGCTTCAAGGAACTGTAGACCTGACTATAATATTAACACCATATTATGGTGTTAATTTCAACTCGATGCCTCCGCGCGTTCCCAAGATATAGGGTCTTGACAAACAGATAGACAGACAGACGGACAACAAACGCCACACGACAGTAGCAAACAAGCATACGGAGCATCTGATAGTAAGCAGACAGTATGGACGCTTCTAGTAAAACAAAGCTTCTACGAATAGTCATCCTGAAAATTTGACTATGGTGTAAAGTGGAAATAAACGAAATACCTATTTTACGTCACCCAAGGCCATAAGTGGGATTTTCTGCCCGCTACGCGAGGAGAAAATCTCACTTCCTGGCTACGGTAAGACGTAAAACTTTAGACAAACCACGGGCGGTAATTCGTGAATGCCCCAGATCGCATATTTATGACCCTGCGATCTGGGGCATTCACGAATTCACCGCCCTAGGTATGTAATCTAAACCTGACTGCTTAGACAGCAAGTACCCAGTACTTGTAAAGTTTCACGCGAAAAAGTTTATCGTTGTGGATAAGACATCCGTCGCTCTTGCACTCACTTAACTTTTCAGGGCGTGACAGATGTCTTAGAGCCTGTTTACACATTGTTTAGTGATTAGTGAGAGTCCATACAAAAGCTACTCGCACTTGTCAATGTGAAAACAGCGCATTATCCGGCGATGATTATCATAGCGATAAGTGATAAATGGCAACCATGGTAAGCCTGCAGATAAAAGGGCATGCTGAAATAGACATTGATACGAATAATCGAAAACATGAACTGGGAACTGGGAAAAAAAAATCGTTGAATAAAATCATTAAATTGGGAACATGTAAGGAGTTCCAATGCTGTTGCCAGCTTTGCTGGGCAAAAATGCTGAAGTGGCTAACAGCGGTGTTGGGTCATACGGTGATCGATATGAGCAATGAGCTGAGCGTATCTATATGAAATAGCACCGAGCGAGACATATGAGGTGTCTGCGGGTGATTTATTGACATGCACTCGTGTTATGCTGCCCCGCTATTTTGCAACTTGTTTTAACCTCACCTCACCGTCCACCCACAAATATATCTTGACGCCGCGATGCGTAGCAACTAAGTGTAATCGGGCTTCTATTCTTTACGCGCTCATGCGCATCACCCCACCCGTCACGCCTAACGAAACTAGACCTCTACCTACGCTTAGTTACTAGCATCACCATTGGCCACAGCATCTATGCCAGATGATTGTTGCAGCGCTTATAGGAGCCTATGGGTTGCCGCATCTACGTTGGTGGCTATAAAGTCCTATAGCAGCGCGGCATTTCTTGCCACATCAATTGGAGACGAATTGTGAGTCTGTAGCATGTCCATACTAAACAACTGTGTAATTAAATCAGGAGCACGCTTTGCGATCTAGTTTGATTCTAGATGTCCCTCTTTAGGACTGCCCCTTTATTGGTTCATTAATTTACAAATAAAGTTATACAAAATACAAAATTCTTTATTCGTTAAAAAACACTTGGATTACATTACACAAGGGATGGTGCCTCCCATTAAGCATGCTAATGCCTGTGTCGGAAGGCGCCGCTCTTCGTTGTGGTAAAAAGTAATATTAGAAGGTACACAGTTATACAGTAGGTATTTAAATAAGTAAAGAAGAGATTAACTATTAAACTTGTATACCTACACATTTAGACAACACAGTGTGTGCATTGTCATATGCATATCCATGTTGTTTGTCCACCGGCGAGGTGGGGCGAGGCGATGCGAGTTTATAACTTCCAGCGATAAAGGAGTCTATTTCATCGCCGACAGTACCTACCTATGAAGTTTCTGGCATCGCAGCACCTCCCCTTGTCAGTGGAAAACCTCGATTAAAGTGGCGCTTTTATTTTCAGAGCTTATACATTTTTTAAATTAATTAATTTAAAAGGCGTGGTAGTTTCTATTTCGAAATCTATCAGAGGCTATTAAATATTCAACATTGCGCAGTTAAAAAAATATCTAAGCAAGGCAGTGGCTAACATTAACCATTGCTGTGTTTTTCGATTGTCAAATGAAAACAAAAAAATATGTGCGTAAGTAAACTCGTCAATCATTGCCTACACAAACAATAATGACAATACGTTCGTGACCACTTAGCTACCGGTTAAGACACTGTCAAATCCACTGACAAATTTGATGCGACCTATGGTCCGCTCGTTTTGAAAACAATAAGATCGTTTTGAAACGCATTAAGTTGTCGACTTTTTGCACGTAAATATTTGATAATTATAGTGCCTTTTAAATTACACAGGCAAGTGTACTTGAAAATACTGTACTTTTTTATTTTACCTTATTTTTTAGTTATATGTATTATGTTTTGGTTTTTGCCCGACTACGCAGAGCCGATATGTTTTTAGCAGTCTATGTTTGTATTTACGTATGTTCCACCGTAGCGTTTAAGATATATAACCGATATTGATAAAATGAGGTGTCAATCGATTCGTAATTATGCTCCGGCTGACATAGGCTATTTTTTGTATGTAAATAAAACCAGTTTTTTTTTCAGTTAGTTTTTTGAACTTTTTATGTTTGTTAGGTTATAGCCTAGGTACGTCATTGTTATTGTTTTTCTTTGTCACCGCGTCGTTGGTACGAGGTGTGCAATAAATCGTGTCTGTACTGTATTATATTGTATTGTTATACATTTAAATAACTGATGTCACCTTATCCCAGTAATTTGAAAAGCTCTATAGTGTGTAAATGATTGACTTATGTAGATAACCTGTTTTATGTTGCTCTGTAAGTATGTGGTGACTAATAGGTCGCCAGAGCTCCTGAAGTTACGATTAAGGAGACTGCTTTTCAAATCAATAAATAAAACATAAATTACCGCATCTGTGCCCCAGTTAACGCTGTTAAAAAAAACTTAATAGAAGAAAAAGCTTGTCTAATCTTTATTGACGCTGATTGACACTTTCGAATAATTATGTTTGTTTTATTGCTATAAAAACCGTTATGAATTGACAAAACATTAGACCGGCTCCGGATTTAACCGGTTTGCTGCCGAAATTATTGTTATTCTACTTACTAGTTAAGAATGTTATGATGAAGGTTATTATATTGCAAAAAACGCAAGCAAACCCGCAGAACCATCAAGAAAGTTTTTTCTGTACTCAGGTGAAAGAATTTGTGAAATCAGATAAGATGTCAGTCACTACATAGGTACTAAACTTATAAACCCACAGACTTTTCCTCTAAAACTACACTTATAATGTTGGTATCTAGAAGTATAGATTAGTTAGAAGGGCACCTTCCGGGCCTGTCATTGAAAAAACATCCATACTTAATATTTAATACTTAATAATATTATAAATGGGAAAGTGTATGTGTTTGTTTGTTTGTTTGTTTGTCCGTCTTTCACGCCAAAACGGGGCGTCGAATTGACGTGATTTTTTAAGTGGAGATAGTTGAAGGGATGGAGAGTGACATAGGCTACTTTTTGTCTCTTTCTAACCCCCCACTTCCCCAAAATGGGGGGTGGAAGTTTGTATGGAGCATTCCGCAATTTTCAAGGTAGAAAGCTAAAAATTGGTATGCGTACTATTTGTGACTAACAAAAAAATCGTGCATCATTTTTTTTTTGGAAATCTGCACCCAACCCCTTAAAAGAGGGGGTGAAATTTTATATGGGGGCCCAGATATGTAGTCGATATGTAGAGCCGATATGTAGAGTCGATATGTAGAGTCGATATGTAGAGTCGATATGTAGAGTCGATATGTAGTCGATATGTAGAGTTGATATGTAGATTCGATATTTATAGTCGATATGTAGAGTCGATATGTAGAGCCGATATGTAGATTCGATATGTAGAGTCTATGTTCGATATGCAGAGTCTATGTAGAGTCGATCTAAATATATAAAAGACTGAAACTGAGATGCACCTTTTTTGTAGACGGTTAACATTACTCTTAGTACGCCGGTGAAGCCGCGGGCAAAAGCTAGTATAAACATAATTCAATAACATACTAGAGTAGTGCCTATGACGAAAACTCTCCCACGTACCGTACCTATTTAGCCTCTTTAGATCCATCAATACTACCGCCTATTCCGCGTCCATCAATCAGAAATGGCGTTAGTTTCAATAAAAACTCAGCGTTAATCGTCGCTATATTTTTCGCGGTGACAGTAACACTGCACGAACTAAACTGCACAATTGATAAGTCACATGCGTCTATGAAAGTCCTAGGTCTATGTTACCTTTTAAATTTGGACGGCAGAACAGGTTCGGTGCGTGAGACTAGAGGTGTTGCTGTCCTAGGCGATGAAAATTGTGAAAGGATTTCTAGGGTCCGGTTACACAGGCGGAGGCGGCCGGCCGTCTCGTCCCGCACGGGAGTGGGGAGCCTAGGGCCTCCATTTTGCGATTAATGTTTTCATTCCAATCTGAACAGGACAAGAGGACTTGTTGATGAAATATATAATTTACATACAGTTCACGATCGATATAACCTACGCACAAAGGAATCTGTCGCATTAATAACGCATGTATAAGTACCTATATACATTGTTCATAATGTTAATGCGATGTATAAGGTGTATTTATTATATAACTGTTTAATTTCTTGTCACTAGACACGACCACGCCTGCCTATAAAGAAATGTATCTCTTTTCAGTTAATATTATCTATTAAAGTGATGTAAAATTGTAAATCCATCTTGATGTTTGGCTAATGCAGTAGTACTAGGTAGTGTTCTGACTTCCGAAAAGCTGAAGTTTGGTGTAGATTAACTATTTCATTTTGGTCATTATTTGAAAAATGTTTTAGATTCAGTGAAGTCTTCCATAATTGATCAGAGTTAACGATGCTGGAAGTATTTAAGTCTAGTAAAATGCTGTTTGTTTCTTCATGTATACTTACGCCCCATTTTAACATTCGTTAGCGATTAAGAGAGTCATAGTTTAACTCCTGTGGAATTGTCTCGTCTTCCATTGTCTGTGTAACCTGAGCATATACGAGTGAGACTGTTGTCTCATGCCTAGGGAATGACAATAACATTGCTTGTTTACTAATACCGTCGTAGTGGTCACACCTTTCTGTTGCTTTATCTTGATTGTGAGATTTCAATGAGATTTCATATAATGTTATTTTATAAATCCCCAAGTACTTTAAAGGGTGACACCTGACGCCCACCATTAAGTGTCTCGTACGTATATTTGCTATTTTCGGATGGTATTAAAACACCGACCCTTCCGTATTACTACGTTAATATAGATTTACGAGTATATAAATAAATGCCTTCAAGCTAAATAACCTTATTAAAGATTTATATATAGAAAACCAATATACAACCCAGAAGGATCTACAAGAGCGAAATCGATTACTCAGTAACCCAAAATAGACAAAAATAGAGAAAGTAGACAAAGAGAACCGACCTCACGATTAAGATTGATAAGGCCCTTATCCATCCTAATATTCCTAATCATGAGGTCGGCGGAGCCCTTATCATAAGGGCTTAGAATATGAAGAAGAAGAGTATAAGATCATCATAATCATCATCATATCAGCCGAAAGACGTCCACTGCTGGACATCGCCTCCGCCAAAGAGTGCCAAAGTGACCGGTCCTGCGCCACCCGCATCCAGCGGACTCCCGCGACCTTTACCAGGTCACCAGTCCACCTTGTGGGGGAGCCTACCCACGCCGCGCCTTCCGATACGTGGTCGCCATTCGAGAACCTTTCCGCCCCAACGGCCACCGGTTCTACGTGCAATGTGCCCCGCCCACTGCCACATAAGTTTAGCGATTCGGCGGGCTATATCGGTTACCTTGGTTCTGCTGCGGAGTATAAGATATTAATATCTTTCTAATGATGATTTATTGTGCCTTTTTATAACAAAGAGTATTAAACTGTACATTAAACATTTATTCGTTTTTACATAATTTCATTCAGTCTCGTCAATTAACATACCTTGTCCATTGGGTGTTTATAAATATTGACGCAAAAGCTATGTTACCCTTACAAAATGCATGTTATGTTAATTTTCTCAAAAATGGCCCGCAAAGTGTACATAAGTCGCTACATATTGGAAGGTAAAGTGTATAGTTTCAGGTCAGATCAAAATTAAAAAATAAAAAACATTGCAGGCCGCCTGGAATGTTACATGTAAATTCCTTTATTTGTCGAGTAACAATATTTTTAAAAAGTCGAAACCGGCATATAAAAGACGGCACAGGTCGTATTCAGCCAATTCAACTCGTATTTTTCTGTTGCAAACGCGACGTTTTTCTATGTGTCTCAAATAGTTTGCGTTTTTCAGTGGAAAAATACACTTGCAATTCGGTTTAAAAAGGAAAACGGCGGGAAATCAGTAATATTTTCAAGTTGTGCAACGATATTTAAAGTTTATTATTCCCCCATTTTTGAGAAAAGCACTATATTAGCCTCAGCCGGAATGGCAATTGCAGGCTTCGTATTATAATTAAACGGACTCGCAAGCTCGTCCGTTTAAACAAATACTCAGCCTGCAATTGCCTCCTTCCCGCCCACGGCAATAATGTACTATTGAATGATAGTGTATTAATAAGTAGGTATACGATTTGTTTTTTTTTGATCCAAAAAAATAATTCTAAAGCCTGCATAGTTCGTCCTTGTAATTGGGTAGGAAGAATCCTTGACGATGACATTGATGACATAGTTACACGCATATACATAAATAGTATGCATTTGAATGGGGATCTTTATCAGAACACCGTACTATCGCGACGCGTGTATCTCATAAACAATGCTTCAATAATAAGTAAGTATTGAGTAAATGTAAAAATATGGGTGAATGCTACAGACATTATTTATTTACCGTTACTATGCTGTATGAACGTTGTGACATATTCAGATATGTGCCTGTTCAATTTATTGTAAATCATAATTTTAACGAAGTACAGGTTAATTGCGTGTCTTTTTAAATGACCGTTTTGGGAGATAATCAATGGTCATTTTCAGCTTGAGAAAATGACAGTTGATGAGCTTTTTCCAAAGAAATGCACGTTGTTAAGAACTTTCATTTGTGAAATTCAACTCGTTCGTAAAATGAATCGTGATATTTATCTACTTCGAAGTTTTCCTTCCGGAGCTTAATTTATATCTTTCTATGACATATTAATTGCGTTTAAGTTCGCACTTTACTGTATTCTTTCTTCAGGTAGGATGGGCATGAATCTTATGAACGTCTTATGTATTATAAACTTTTCCTAGAAGCCAAAGCTTGTCGATCCCACGTAAGTACGACTCGATATTGAATCGGGATTTATCTCAAATCGTGAATTAATACCGGCGACCGGCCAAGTCACTCCACGTAACTTGTACTTAACCAGTAGTTGAGCGACTCTTGGGCTGTCTGCACGCACCCAAGCCTAACGAACAATAAAAAAAAAGTAGTGAAGTGACCCCCGTCCGCCGGGATAAATCGATTCGTTCAGTTGAAAAGTGTCGTGATTGTGCTAGTGTTGTGAAAAACAAATGAACGCTCGCGGTATGAGATTGTTTTGTTGTGACAGCTTGATAAGCACTTTTTCAACGTATCTTAAAAATAATAAATACTGCTTTAGCAATTGCTAAAGCAAATATTTGTGCAAAAAATAGAAATGGGTTTTTTAAAATGCTACCGTGTTTGGCGAATGATTTGGCTTGATGGAAGTTATCTGTGAAGCGATCTGTGTCAGTCCGTCACGCTAATTGACACTATATAAGCTTATCTATGATATAATTATCGAAGCATAATCAGAACCCGTGGGCTTTAGTAACAAAGTTAATAAAGCAATAAAATAATTATACATATCGATAAAATTATCTTTTATCTCCTACGGATATTTAATTAAAGAAAAAGGTACTTCGACTCTTTGGACCTATTCACATACTTAATATTTATTAGACGTTTACAATCTTTAATGGGACAGTTGCTAAAATTCTGCAATGCAATTCTGTTGCAAAAAAAAACTCCATAGAAAAAATATTTAGTATGTCGTTCTTAGGTGCATAAATGTAAACAGGAAAATTCATTAGGTTACGGAGTGGTATCCTATAAATTCCTTACGACGTACCTAATCATGTAGGTATATAAACTTTACTTAACTTCCACGAGTCTTATTATATTTTTTATATCATCCTATTAAATTTTGCGAACGAATAAAGAGATACAAAATCAATTGTTTACACAATACTGCAACGGCAAAACGAATACATTTGATAAAGTCTTAGCTTTTCTATTTACATAATAACTGGGCGGAAAATTTACTCTCCGAAAATTCTTTTACACCAAAATCCCGATACTTGCGACGTAGTGCGCTTACGTCACACATAAACATGCAAACCATAAATTCTATTAATGTATCGTTTGTATAAAAAATCATGGGGCTTGCCTGTCTGGTGACCACATGCTCATGGCTCTGATATTTACACTTCACCAGATCTACTCTTTTAAATAGTCTTAAAAGGCCACCACTTCTTTGAACTACTGATAGTTCAAAGGTTGTATTACACAAATGGCTACCAAATGGATAAAATGTTTTAAGGGTTTAGTTCACTGATGTCTGACACATTCTCTATGCAAATGTATTAAAATAAAATGTGTAAATAATATAATTAATAGCTATGTTAAATTGTTAATGACGTAAGCTTATTCTAATACATAATATTATGTTGACATGTAATTTTTACTATCAATAAATAATGAGTATGAGTATTAATAGCTAGGTCTCATACCTGGGAAAATTTGTTTTCTCCGTATTTTCACCCGAGCAGAGCTCGGTCGCCCAGGGACTCTTTCATAAAAGGCGAGTTTATTTACAGTATATAAATGGGGTAAAATTTCGAAGAGGGGTAACTAAAATATAAGTAGTAGGAGAGGAGCAGAGTTTAAATATTTATAAGCTATTGGTATCAATCTAATTGGAAATGAAAGCAAAAAGTACCTACTACTACGACTCGTCGCTCGTAAAACAGAAATGACAAGATAGAGAAAAACAATAACAAAACAATATGCTAATATTATTTTAGCGGTCAATAATCGCACTTAGCGTAGTATAAATGTCTCTTTATATACTAAACTTATTTGATTAACGTCTGCTAGAGAATTGTTTTTTACCGTGGGCAAAGGCGCGTGATATTTTAAATTCAATTCGTAATAAGCAAAAAACATTACAATACTATGTATAGTTTGGTTTCGGCCCCGTGTGGTAGACACGCTATTTGTCATTACATTCACCTATGATTTTGTTCTGATATAAATAATTTCATGTTTCTTATTCATGAGTACACTATAATATTATAAAAAAGTGGGTTAAAATGTATATATTTTATTTTATTTTTATGTAGATAGTTACTAGACATAACCATTATTTAAACTAAATTGTTTATAATTTCAGTTTTAACAATTACCATACGTACCGCATTTTATAAAGATACATTTGACTAAATGTCACATAAAACTTCAGTAACTTTGTATTTGACATTCCCTAAGTACTTCTAAGAAAATCCGCTAACCTTTAATCCCGCCTAAGTCTACCCGAGATATCTTTATAATAATACACGCGAATTAGAATTGCATACATTCTCTGGTTGGTTTTATAAACATGCCATGGATTGACTTCGGTCATTATAACATTTATAACATATTCTAGACATCAATTTCATAATCACTGTAGTTATTTGCCGTTCATTTTACTGGACGTAAATCTGACACTTATATTTCGCATTCCAGTTTGATATCAAAGTCTGAAGTCAAAATTCCTACGTACGAAATTCCAAACGACAAACACTTTGAAAATATTATTTACTAATGTATGAAATTCCTAAAAGTTGATGTAGTATCTACATTCAATTAAAACTACTATTACTATGTTAGTATAAAACAGCCAATGTTCCAAATTTCTAAAAACCTAACTTGCATTACTGCAACAGGCCATGTTTTACATATATTCGCTATTAATTAGAAGGATGTCTAAGGACGTATTCAAGATACAGACCCAACATACAGGCTCAGCCTAGTTTGGGGTCCCCAGACACTACCATTATAATATGTAATCCTGTGTATTGCTTAGCAAATTAAGATTATTATTATTTATTTAATTTAATAATAAAACAATTCAACTTGTCATATTTTAGGCATCCACAAAACGTAGATATGACATGATTTTCGAATGTTAGTTTTAGGAATATATTGCAATGTGATATGTAAGTTAGTGATAGATTGGGGAACACCCACAAATTCCGAAGAATCATCTGTCCAAAACCATTATTATTCCGAAATGTCAGTATTCCGAACGCCAATTTCAGCTGAAGAAACAAAACGGTGGAGATCATTTTAGAAATTATGATATTCGGAAATATTATATCCGGACTAATTACCCACCAGAGTTATGTAGTGCACCCGTTAGAATTACTTTTTGAAATAATCGACTTTGGTTGGTGGTGGTGGTTTTACCGCAGAGGAAGTAGAGAAGATTTGACATTTAATATTTAAATTAAATACGCGAATCACGTCGCCGAGGTCTTTGTCATGTTATTATAATGATGTTATTAAATTCTGTTTGGAAAAGTTTTGTCAACAAATGTGACACGTAAGAACTTGGGGATATATTCCACTTAGATATCCACCCTAGAACAAATATGGTTAGAATTGCAAGTAAGAGGCGTGGGGCGCGTTGCTATCGGCACCGCGTATAGACCGGAATCCGTGTCCGTTGACAGTGCAATTGACGCTCTAAATGAATCCCTTGACATGTTTGCAACCTGTAAATCTGTGTATCTTATAACCAATTTCAATATAGACATACAGTCAAAAGATAGTCTGAAACAAAAAAAAAGGAACATTCCTAACTCAACGAAGTTTAGAGCAGATGATTAATGAACCCACTAGAATCACCAACGAAAGATCATCTTTAAATACTGGATTTATTCATTACAGACTGCCCAGACGTATGTAAGGCAATACATGTGCGCCATAAATCCCAGATTTGTGACGAGGCTATGATTCTCGCTAAGCCAAAACAAGCACTTAAATACGTCTACAAACGACTCTTGGGTAAGATAGATATGAACAATTTCAAAACCAATAATTTAAAAGTAAATCTAGAAAAACATGTCTAATGCAATTCAAACATGTAGATTTATACTCGTGGACAAAAACTTACGACTAGGACATTTTCATGAAAAGTGTAGTAGGTATGTACCATTTCCTTTTTTTTAAATATTCCATACATTTTTTGAGTGTCTATTATGTTATGTGACCTGGCTGGCCTGGCCACCTCAAACCACGTTTTATACATAAATAAAAGTCTCGTAATAAAATATGTATAAAAAATGGATACACCGTGCACCGGTTTGTTCTTTACCAAAATCCAGCAAACAACATTTTTCCGAAATCTGAAAAAAGTATAAGTTACGTTTACTTTTTTTATCTGTAAACGCCCAGTACTAACATATGATTACATTTGTATCACATCACATCCTTACGCTCAGTGATCTTTTGCTAGTAAATACATTATACAGTTATCTATAGTTAGTGACAAATTGGAATGATGTCAAAACAAGATTACCAGCAAAGCTTTCAAGAAGAATGCCAATAGTTTTTTTGCGAAACGACTTTAAGATATATTAAGCAATCAAAATATAGCTGAGATTAATATTAATATAATCCATTTGTTGTTGTATTAGCATGTTGATAAAAGCATTCGGGCGAAGTGGATACAGAAAAGTAAACGTTCCTAGTGCAGGTATGTGAAAAAACTAATAGAGTGATTTTGGTTGGCAAATATTGGCTCTGTCGTTTAGGGTATATGTATGGTTGAGGTCACTTGTTTAATGTAGCCGAGTTTATATAAAATTGTAATTGGAATTTGAACAATCTACCTTGGACGGTAGAATTGCTTCTTGAATGGACTATTTCAATGCAATTCAACCAACTCAAATAATCTCAGTATGCTACTAGTGCTAGTCTGACTAAACAGTCGTTGGTTAAATATATGATGCTTGGCGTTCCTATTCCGAAACATACTGCTGCTGGCAACATTGCCGGGAACTTTGCCTGTGTTGCCGGCAATGTTGCGGCAACAGGCGACTGTCAGTCTCAATGTAGTTCTATCTCTTCGTAAAAGTCTTGGTTTGGTTGCACCGGTATTTTCAACCATACAAAAATACCACCTAAGTACACATAATAAGTACAATAATTCAAAATATTAGACTACTTCGGGGACTTTTGAAAAAACCGGTTCCGATCCCTGCCTGAAAGGTGTCTGTCTGTCTGTCCGTCTGTCAAGACCCTTTTTCTCAAGAACACGTGGAGAGATCAAGTTTAAATTAAAATGAAATACTCACACCTGCGGCCCCTTTGTAGCTGTGAATAATTCAAACTTTTAGAAGTTTTAGAAGACTTAGGCCAACACGATCAAAATATATGGTTGATTATGCTGTATATTCCCTACTTTCGCAAGGGAATCAATAACCCATAGCACTTCTCGTTGACCTAAAATCATTAAATTTGGCAGGAAGCAAGGCCTTTCATTACAAATTAAGGAAAAAGTCTGAAACCTCTGAATTTGTGACTGTACTGCATAAAAACATCCAGACCCGGGTAACGGGAGCTACACTAATATGCCCAAAAAATAGGTAATAGTATTTTATACAATCGTTACACAATGGGGGCTCTTGAAGTCGAGTACCTAAGGTACGAGAATTTAAGAGCTAATTGTGTAACTATTGTATACAATAAGTACCTTTTCTACCAGTCAACTTAAATAATTAAACAAACTTGGTATCTACTGAAAATCTAAGCCCTGCTGAAACGAAGCGCAACCCATCGGTTCAGCGTTTCGTTGATGTCTTTTGTTCTATCACTAAGGCGACGTTCAAATTCATTTTAGTTCAGTAAAGGCGCCACGTGATTGGTCAAATTTATTATCAACTATAATGAATTTGACCAATCAAGTGGTAATCAGTTGTATAAAAAAATATTTTTTCATCACACTTGCTCGTCAATGGCGTTATTACTTGCGAGCGTGCAGAGCAGTTATAGCCGTTTTACCTCCCACGGGCTGTTAAGTTTAGTTTTAAAATAATAGAACCCTCTGATTGGCTTAAGCAAATCTGGTTGCTGTGTGATTGGTTGAATAAAAAAATCTAGTTGGTCAAGACGCCCCGCCCCGCAAGAATACTGCTCTGTGATTGGTTGAAATATTGAACTGCGCGCTCTACTAGCACTGATCTGGAAGTGAAGTTGTCAATTTTTGATTGGTGCTGCTGTATGAAACTTACATTTTTCTGTCTTTTGTTGTTATTTATTTCCTCGCAAATGTGATGGAAAACATTGTGTATAACACGGGCGTAAGAATATTGCAAACTCGAGTCATCAAAAGCCCTCCGCCTTCGGCGTCGGGCTTCTGATAGACTCTCGTTAGCAATATTCCACTTACGCCCCTCGTTAAACAATGTACTATAGTTGAGTTGGGAGCTCCATAGAAAAAAAGTATGTGATTATTAGTTTGGTGTACGAAGTCTTAATTCAAACATTAAAGTCGACGAGTACAAAAAATCGTCTTTTGGTAGTATCAAGCGGTTTGAGAAAATATGCTGTTTATAACCTAAATGTTACGTAGGCTTTAAACTACACAAGTTTTGGTTAATAATTCTCAAGTGTATGATTTACATAGTACGAGTGCCGTCGATAAATTGTCCCGTCTGACCACATATCGGTGCTTTGATAGAGCCATTTGCAACAAAGGAGATCTCATTATATCGAACAAGCGCGTTGCATCGTGAAGGCGTGCATGCGTTTATCCATTCATTGTGTTACCGTTCCGCTTATGTATGTAGTCCGAGGGCTGACCAATGTATAAGGAAAGCTGTTCAATTCGGAAAAGATTGAAGAAACGATCAACTCAATACGTGTTTTGCATATTCAAGGTGTTTTGCATACATAATGTTGTTATAAGTTGTATGGATCAATTCTACTGGTGTTTGCTTCCTTGCCTTCCTTTATCTGATCTTTTGCTACAGACTTTACAAAAGTTTTAAAGGTTTTTGGTACCGACTAAGAATATATATTCAAGCTTAATAAAATGTTAAAGTTATAACAATCATCTTACGAGGCTCAGATTGAGATATCTGAGTGAAGGTAACGACTTTGCATATATTATAGGTTTAATATATATGAGTGACCGTAGTGTTCCGTATTTTTATGATGACCATGCTATTAGAAGTGTCAATCAACTTTTTCTTGTGGTTATTCTGTCACGGTAAGCCAGGAGCCAACAGTGACAGTCTTAAAAAATACTATAAATTGGACTCCTATCAGGCTAAGGAGATGCCAATATTACCAAAACACGTGTTTAGTGGATTTAAACCCCGTAAAATCAGTTATATAGAGTGACCCAGGAGATGTAAGCATAGCAACGAGCAACAAAAAGTAGTTGATTCTCCCAGAAATACCTACCACGTACAAGGAAACATAGCCGGCTCTCTAACTAGACATTGCCAGAGCTAAGGCAGGTCGGTGCAGTGTAGGCTATGATGACAGGGTGCTTACTCTTGGGGTTTAGTGTTCTTGTTCGCTAAGACAATTGAGGCCATTGGGATTTAAAGAGAACAGTATTATTATTTACAAGCCTTATTAACTTTACGAATATACTTTTTTTCATGAAAGGGTGCTCCATTCTTTGTAATTACCAGACATCCTTCATTTCCACAAACCGGATGATGCAGCTCAGCGGAAGTGCCCTGAATTCCTTTGGTTGCGGATAGCCGTTACCAAAGTAATTCATTCTTTGTCTGGAAAGGGCATGACATTCTCAAACTCAAACTCAAAATGATCTTTATTCAAGTAGGCCTAGTAACAAGCACTTTCAAATCGTCAGTTAATTTTTTAGATTATTTTTTAAACATAAAGAATAAAATATATAATGATATAAAATTTTTATAAAAAATACTAGTACAATGTTTCTAAAAACACAATCTAATGTCAAAAAACAAAAGTTTTGTCATTCATGTAGTCTTGTGTGCTATAATAAGCTTTCGAGATAAGTTTACGCTTCACATAGTTCTTGAATTTATTAATAGATAACTCAGTTAAGTTTCCTGGAAGTTTGTTATAAAACTTCACACAGTAAGTGTTCCATAGTCTCATCCTCCTCGACTCTTTCTTTATTCTCCAATTTCCTGTAAACAGGCAATTATGGCGTATGTCTCCGCCTGGAAGACGGTTGCCAAACTACCCATGCTCACACTACTACAATAGTCATTTTCATAAATGCCTGCTCCCGTACCGGATTCCATTTTTGATTCGTCCGTGTACCATATGCTATCTTCGATACGAGACCTCGGTGGTTCTAGACCTTCAGCCCATTCAGCCCTGAATCGAACTTTCGTTTTGTAGTTCCTGTAGAATACATACTTGGGTAGCATTTTGTCGCATCCCATGTTTGTTATTCTATCTAAGAAGCCATCGATCTCCATGTTTGTGTGCTTAGTCTTCGGCTTGCTATCGCTCCACAGTCCAAGAGGTCTTAAATTCTTAATCTGTAGAGCGATTCGCGAGCCTCTGACTTAATCACCATATTTAAAGTGGCGGTAGGTCCAGTAGGACTTCTAGCGCCACTGTAGGCGTAGTTAGAAACGCCCCTGTTATAACCATGCATGCCGTTCTCTGCACCTTCATCAGGGCCTCTCTACATGTGCTTATTAAAATCCTTGGCCACCATACCATACTACCAGGGTTATTAACGCACATTGAGCATTACCATTGGAAGTGCTTATACTAATTCCGTTAACTACAACACTACGCTGCACTGAAACTGCTGTACGATGTCTGGTCATTACATATTAGCAGTATTAGTTTATTCTAAACGTTCTTTTGATTGGATATTTACATTAAGTAATAAGTCCAATCTTATCAATAAACGAAATCGCGTAACTTTCCGAACGCGCGGTAGTAAATAGGCTGCTGGTAGCTGCTTTGTTTGTGTGAGGTGTGCAATAAAGAGTATTTGTATTGTATTGTAAATATGTATATATTTTGAAAGAGAAAACGCTCGTACGAAAAAATACGCATTTACCTGCTGGGGTGCTGGGATGTATTGACTTATGTAGTTTCGTTGAAAAGGCGGTACGTAAGGTTTCTTAATCAATTTTTTTGTACAATGTACATTGTACAAATTTTATACTCAGACTTTCGTAGGACCACTGCAATCAGCTTAAGCATTTTTTGTTATTTAAGTTCTGCAACAATACAACAACCTCTACGGCGGTATGAAGTGCAGATTCGTAGTCGTGACAAGGTACAGTGCCTACTATTACAAAACTTTAAAATGTACCATTAAAGACCAAGTTAAACAAACTCTCCGTACCTACTTACACTTTACTGCAACGAACTAAGCAGGTTGAACACGCATTGTACGCGCGTCAGGTATATACATAGATCTAAAAGTCACTTTTTGTCAGGGAAAATGACAGTTTAACCAACACAACTGACAACTGTCCTAACCACAGCCATCCACCATTGACCAGTTAAGTGATCAATCCCAAGATCTACTGTAAAGTGCGTTTGTGGCTGTTTTATAAAAAGAGGTTATGGAAATAAGATCCAACTGGGTCCTAAAATAAACGAATTGGACTTTAAAATCCTTCAAAATAAAGGGAATCAATCCGAGACTTACGTTTCACATCCTAAGATACCAATGTATCGCAAGCTCGTTCTGTTCTCGGCGCGCGTGCAACGAGGGCATGAAATATATTAAAATCACATTGGAATGTAAAATGCAGTTCTCAGTTTGACCTCTAGGGCAAAAAGCGTTGATTTTATACTTACCATATAAACGAAGAAAACGTGTATTTTTGCAAATTCTTTTTGTTATCAAAAAACTGGAAAAGTTTGCTTTCCATGAGGAGTTTCCATCTGAATGAGCTGGACTTAAAAAGTATTGTAAACATGAGCCATAATAA
Source organism: Epinotia nisella (assembly GCA_932294315.1). Classification (NCBI taxonomy): domain Eukaryota; kingdom Metazoa; phylum Arthropoda; class Insecta; order Lepidoptera; family Tortricidae; genus Epinotia; species Epinotia nisella. The sequence goes on from OW028687.1 coordinate 5,732,835, forward strand.
AGCGGCGAGAAATGAAGTCTGAGTAGTCTGACTCAAATTCTGCATTTGTTTTTGTATCTCTTAAAGAATCTGAACGAGTTCAAACTGCAATAATTAAACCTGATTGGCAGATTCGTATCCAAATTAACGCAAAGTAATTGCAACCGTATTTCTTGGAACCGTTCTTAATTACTGTAGTAGAATGCATGAGCTTAATGCCTCATACATATATAACAACAACAAGAAAAAAACGTTAACTGTCAATCTTTACCCATACACTCTGCACACAAATTCATTATCTACAGTTTAAGCAGAAAGCCTTTAAAACGCCGCAATTGGTTTTTGTAACAGCCTTTTTAAATTCCGAGTGTTCATTTGCCGGGATAATTTTAATTGGGTGTCTTTTATTTCGGTATTCGATTTTTAAACGCATTTTTGGGCATTTTAACTGACCAAAATTGGCCCTTAACGTCACTCGAGTATGTCGAAAACAACTGAAAACCGCTCATATTAAAAAAAAGGGATTTTATGCGTGGGTGAGAAAGTAAACTGACAAATTGCGTTCTTAAAATGATATTAATACTCTTAATTTAAAGTTCAAATTTAAACCGTAATACAACTAAATTAGAACTATAATCAAACTATTAACCAATTGGAAAAGATTCTATTATGTTTTGTAAAACGCCGATAATTTATATAGCAATTCGGTAGATAGATGTCCAATTTTATCATCAAAGATTGATTTAGAGCACTTAAAGCGGTGCCAAAAAACTTATTGTGAGTCATTCAGGAAATACATTAATGATCGCCAATGTGCGAAATACTTGATAACCAGTCCGGCCATTTTGCCACCTGTCACTGGTCTTCACTGGTACGAATGTAACGGACAATCCTCCATAAATTTCCTGGCCGGGCCCGTAATATAGTCATTTGCGGCGTGTACAAAGAGTGCCTGAGATGCCAACGTCACTCGTACCTTTTGAGGATGTTATGTGAGGGAATATCTTTATTCAGGAATTCAAAAACGATGTAAATTTGTAAAGCGTGATTGGATTTATGATTTATAGTTTACTAGCAGCCCCCGCGGCTTCACCCGCGTATTGCCAAGAATGCACAAGCCCGCGGGATGAAACATAGCCTATATCGATCTGGAAAGTCTATTATATACAAAGGTGAAATAATTTTTGAAATCGGATCAATGATTCCGGAGATCACCCATTACCATTACATACAAACAAACAAACTTCCAAAGCTACAATCTCACATACTTTTCCTCTTAATAATATCCCACTAAAAACATTACATGTAAAGTGATTGCCAAGACTCCCTAGCTCATATAGCTTTCAGCGTTAAAAAGGTATCAGATCGCAATGGATCGTGAAGCTTGCTACTCCACACGGCTTAACTCTACCAGCCACGCTCTACAAATTCTACATCTTATTCTACATCTATTAATGTACCTAACTGCAAGTAAAAAAAACCATTCCATGTCCACGTGTGGCACATCAATCGATAGGCCATTCAAAATACATATAGGTTTCTCAGCAATTTTTTATAATCGATCGATTATTTTCGACAATCGCCCCGAAAGCCACAAAAATTGTGCCATCGGGGGCACAATTTTTGTGACTTTCGGGGCGTTAGAATAAGATGTAGAGAGGGGGCCTCTAATTTTCGAACGGTTGTATTAAAAAAAATAAAAAAACGTGGGCATAGTGCTTTATAAACTCTTTCACCAAAAAATATTTTGAACAAGATCGGTTCAAAGGTTTTCGAGATATTGCTGAAAAACTGCCCTCCCTATAGAAAACGACGTAAGTGCCGTAATATTTCTGTGACGATACGACTTTTTTTTAAACGGCATTTAAAATACCTGACATTCGTAACAGCAATTACCGGAGAGGAAAAAAGATTTCCCTCAAGGTTTCCAACTAACTGACTCAATACAAAATGCGTTAAGCATTCCAGCTTTTAGCTGTCTTCGGTCTCCCACGGAGTTGGATTCCATAATGAAGTCAAAAGAAGCAGCGAAAAAGTGGACTAATGTGTAATTAAAGCTAAGATAAGCATCGATCAATGTTTTAAGGTGGATATAGAGATAAATTCTCCGGTATATATTAAGGTGTAAAGGTAAAATTGGTAAAAGAACGTTGCAGTATTACGGTTGATTGCATTCCGCTCGCTGTCGCATTGAGTACGGATCGTATGATGTAGTTAATGTCACATACATTAACTCAATTAGGAAGTGTATACATTATGTATGGATGAGAAGTCAATTTTACGGCAGCGATCAAATCTGTCACAAGCTTTTCGACAGTTGCAACCAAAAACTATCACATTTATATATTTTTTTATTCCATTCAATTTCTCAGCATTACAGTAGTATCCAAGCACTGTAAAACAAAAAAGAATATACCAAATAAATAAATAATAATTATAATTACACAGATGCAGGTCGAACATCCATCTTCTCGCAGAATATTGTCACTGTCACATTTATTTGGTCATAGCCTGTTTGCTAACGGCACTTTTATTGCATTATCATTTAATGTATGATTTATTGTCAAACATCTCTACATAACTCGGTTGAAAAAATACTTGCAAAATTCTTGTGTGAGTTTGTGTGACCTAAAGCTTTAACGAATAACACTTACCCTGTTTATATTTTTATGACCCTTACGAATACAACTTTTATGAGAATTATTAATAAAAATATTTTTACGTGTGATAACATCCAATAAAAACGGAATACTGGTTTTTTACACGGTATTTGCCACAAAATGTACCATGAATATGTCGTAAAAGAAATTCTTTCTTGTTTGACGACACATACCGTTGCATTCTTGTCTTGATTATGCCAAAAGGTAACACGCGAAAAAAATCACGGTAATTTTACAGAAACATGTTAAATACCGGCGTAATAAAATCAGTATTAAAGTGTTAGCCGTGCCGTTTGGTTAGCTTCTCAGATTGTTATAGCTTAATTTTTTTTTGGGTAGAGACGTGTAAAAATTGTTCAAAAGAGACCTTAAAGCACTATGACCTAAACTGCCTATTATCATAACACACTTTATAAATTATAATCGAATGTTTGTTATGATAAGTGCTTGTCTTCTTATCTGGAGACTAAACGCCTATTAATACGCAATCGGTCTATGTGTACTAACATTGAGAGATAATATTAAGATTAAGAAAATATTTAATGTCGCACAAAATAAAATAAAAAAAATCCTGGAAAAATAAAAGCAACATTATTTATTGACAAAAGAAACCAATGTCTCTTTTTCACTACACCAGACTTAGTCACAATTGTGACAACAAAGTCGTAACTTTTACAGAAACAGTTACATAAAAGTGACTTAAAATTATACTTGTTTTATTATACTATGTAGTTCAATCAAGCAACTCTCATTTGTATCAGTATTTTTAAATAGTTATTTGTGTATCAAGGGAGCAAAATTATGTATTTACGGCGAGGGCGGTACATTGAATCCAGAGTGAAGCGAAGGATTCAAGCGTTAACGCCCATGACGAAAATAATTTTGCTCTTTAGTGACACATACAATTTTTCACACCGGTATGAGGAAAATATAACAGTCATCGATAGTTTTGATTTCACAATAAATTATACGTTTTAAATATAATTTATTGTGACATTTTTTAATATTACAAGAAGTTCATAAATTTTCATATAACGTTGTTAAAAATTAAAACTTGAAATATGTTCGTTATTAATCGATTACGATGAAATTACAATCGATTATTTTATTAAGATCTGTGTTCAATTGGCAAATTGCGTAAATGCTACATGCCAATGAATAAATTAAAAAAGTAGCTTTGAACAGAAAAGTAGCATTTTCATCCCTTTCGTCGTGGAGCAAAACTTACTTTTCCTAATTAAAGGTGTGAAAAACATATTTTATTGTACACTCACGTCTATAAATAAGTAAAGGTACATGTTGGGTCTCATATCTGAGGAAAAGGAATCAAAACAGACCGTATACAGCTAACCGTATAAAGAAAAATAATTCAATTAGTGACCATATACAATCAAATACTCGACTTAAATCAGTCCGAGCATTACAAATAAAGCAATTACTCGCCGTTTAATATGGCAACAATAAAACGAAAAATTAACCAAACATGTGCACTGAATAAATACCTCAGAAAGGGACCAGACAAATTGTGAGAATTAATGGAGTTTAATGAATAGTAAGTGGTCAAAGGCGGTCGCCTACCGATACGTATATTAATTTACACATTTAGTTTAAGGCGAACGCATTTGGTAATCTAAAGCATGTATAAATCAACGTTTGGCCGCACACGAAATATTGGCTTGCAGGAAGACAGATTGCACCAAGACATTTGCATAGGTTACTTACTTATAATATTAAATATGTATACATAAGCGCAAAAGTAGGGGGCAAATGACCCAATTTCGTAAATGATTAATTAAATTGAATGGTGCTATATTCGCGTTAACTTACCGGTAACAGTAGGTGATGAACTGGTTATGGTAATATTAAATCAGTGTCGCTGAGCTTTGTTGATTACCGAAAAAAGGTCGTAAGTATATAGTAAAGGATAAAATAAGTCAGACAATTTGCAAGAAACCCATTGTAGGTTGAACTAAATACAAATATACTAGAAGCCTAATTCTCATTCCGTTTCACCAGGAACATATTTATAATAATGATTATGTGATAACATTGTCTTTTTGTTCAAAATAATTTGCACATACATTTTTAAGCAATGATAAATAAAAACGAGTGCTCATTTCTTGTTAACAGGGTATATTATTTTATAACTGCGTACCTAATAAAACATTTAGGAAGTCTGTATAAATGGCTGAACTGTTACAGGTGCGCAGAGACAGCTACATACCTATATTAAATCATAATCGCGGGCGCAGGCTTGCGTTGCGATCATTATCTGCTGTATAAAGCCATATATCTATATAGATAGCTATCTCTGTCAATCTTGTTTAAAGCCACTATGAGAAATGTTTCTTGATTATCTATTAAATACTACTACTATGAAGAGGAAAATTCTGTGGGGTTGGACCTTTGCAATGTATAGGTAAGTATGCAGCGGGTATCTCTAAAAAGGTTTTATCTGTGTTTAGAATGGACTTTCTAGATGAACATGGGCTATATTGTGTCCTGCGGGTTTTCCTGCATTCTTTGAACTACTTGAAGCCGCGCGGATAGAAAGAAAGAATGAAAGAAAGAAGACATTTATTTACTACACAAAAGACACACAGAGTCAAAGGGAGTAGACATACAATACAACAACACCATATACATACAATACAATAGCTAAGTCTATAGTAAATTGTGAATCTACACTCAAGAGCAAAAGTTCCGGGTACACTTTGTATAGCATTTCAGTACAAACTGTACCCAGAACTTAATAATAAGTAGTTAAGTTCAAAATACTTAGGGTTCTTTTCTGCCAGATTTTGCATGTTCTGATATTATAGGTAATGATGATACTTCCACAACCGAGTTACCTTGTTTTAAGAGATGAAGTTTTCGATGTCGTGTTTTGAAGAAGGATAGAAACCGCAGGCTGACGTCGCAATAGCTAAATGAGCAAAAACACGGCAGTACATATATTATCTTTGTTGTTTTTTGTTTTTGTTTGTTTGTGAAGCTTGTGTGCTTCTGCCCGCCACTCCGTCCGCGTGAAACTCGTTTACACCGTAGCTCCATACAAACTTTCACCCCCTTAGGATATGATTTCCGGGATAGAAACTATCCTATTTAAAAAAAATATATTTATCAAAAGTTCAAAACAATTAACAATGTTATGTTACTCGCCAAATTGCGATTACAGTTTGTTGGCGAGACCGCGCTCATTTTAACTAGTGTTAAGTACCTATGTTAAAACTATGTTAGGTATGCTATGTGAACTACATATAATCTTAAACACTAACTTATACACTAAACATGACAATGACTGAACACCCCCTGCACTTAAAGTGCTATACTTTACAATTATTTATTTGTTTAATTATTTTTTAACTATGTCCTTCTACGGGCTCAAACTATCTCTATACCAAATTTCATCTAAATCGGTTCAACGGTTTAAGCGTGAAGGGTAACAGACAGACAAACACACTTTCGCATTTATAATAATAGTATGGATGGACATGGATACCTTGCGTTGGTTTTTGATCTCCCAGCTGCAAAGCAAGTATTATCATAATAATCTATATATATATATATAAAAACACTTCCTGACTGATTCATCTACGCACAGCCAAAACTACTGGGACTATAGAAACTTGACATTTACACCAAAACTTTCTTTTAAAACGTAGGCAAGGAATGACAAGCGATTTTTGGAAATTCTACCCCTAAGAGGGTTAAAATTGGGTTAAATTCGTCGTAGAGATCATTTGAGACCCTTGGATATAGGATAGTTTTTTATCTCGGAAATCATCTCTTAAGATATTAGAAGATTGTTTGGGACAGTGATAATAAGCTTGCGCTTAAAATAATTTAATAGCAATCATTTTTCTAAGATGATTACAAGTTCTACGCGTATGAAGTCACGGGCAACAGCTAGATTCACATACACCTTTATAACGTTTCAAAAACGTAATACAATATCTGATAGTCTATCTCTTATTGCTCACACCCACTTAACAAACAAAAAGAACAGCGTCGACTTTTTGCTTCACATTACATATATTATCAGATAGCATCTCAATTCAACCAACTAACCTAAGATTTTAGCACAGGAATTCATTCAACTGTCCAACTCGATTTTTTCTCGTATATGTATGGCCAGTCGGGAACGAATGATTTGTAAGCCATTCATAGGTTATTAACTTATTAGATGTGTTGGTTTTAAAGACGTGTTTTATCTCATTAATTTAGTAAGAACGTATATAGATGTGTCTGGTATGGCAATAAGTCTATGTCTGTTAGATATAACTAGGTACATATGTCTGGTTCAGCTGACAATTTGTTTCGTGAGTATCACAGATTTCTTTTTATAGCACGTCTCCCTTAGTTAGAAATGTTAGTATCTGGAGATGGCTTAATGTTTAGAAACGCACGGTATCTCATTCCGCTGGAGACCTTTCAGTTATAACAGATATTGGTTTAGTGAACCAACAGTTTCCCGCCTCAAATAATCTCAGTCACCGCTTGTTTAACCATATAAAGCTTTCGCAGTGGAGGTTTCTCCTAGACTGTTCTCATATGCAATTCAATCTCATATCGATCTACCTATAACGCCAAAAGAGCATAGACAATAGACATCCTTAACACTCTCCTCATAATAGTGTTAGATAAATACCTGTTTTAACAGCGTATTATCTTGTGTGCATCTGCTCTTTAAACACACGATCATTCACGGCAGTGCGAACAAGATCCGAATGCCACTGATAACGATATCTGGCATCTTATGCCACAGCTCCAGTTCATAGCTGGTATTCACAACGGTTCAACTAATTTTAGACAAACCAGTGTAAGTAAGAGCTTTGATTACGCGTTGTTAACAAATTATAAGTAGTAGTAATTACGTAGGTACAGAAGATCCTCTAACAAAACCGATGTTTGATACCTAGAAAACATAAATCATGCCATCCCGGTCTATTCCGCCGAGCGTCTATATGTGCGATATAAATTGTACGGAGATGGCAGCTGTCATAGGGATCAAGATTTGCCATGATACGTGTAGCAACACCAGCCTCATCATTTTATGGGAGTGACTTTGCCAGTCTTTATAATTTACTGCTATCTCTTATACGCGAATGATTGGGTCACTGTCCGGCGAGGCGGTGTCGGCCGCGTTCGAGGGAATTTTCACCTCGGAGGGGTGTGAGAGCCAAGTTTTACTGAAGTGGCAAGACGCCGGTTGTTATTACAAATCCCAGCGTCCACATTATATGTATACTACAGGTAGCTAAATGTAAATTTTTATATGGAAACAGGACAGTTAAATTGTCCTAACGCGCGTTCGTTACTTTACGTGATTACCCCTCTGGAATACCTACCTCTGGGATTCTACCCCTAAGATATACTAGAGTTGGGCGAGGGGTGGAGTGGTGAATAGCATTGTTATTTGCTTTTAGCTCGTTTTGTGGTCGGTTATTTGAGAAATGCACCCGAGACGTTTGAATTATCTACTTAGACTTTGTAGACGTTTAAGACTTAAAAATGTCAGGGGTCAGTCCTAAAAAAAAACTTGAGTAAGGAAGAAAGACGTAAACAACAATAAGTACTAGAATATGAAACCGATGTGCTCCTTTTTGTATTATCAATTTGATTGACTGAAACATTTAAATAATCACGATACCTGAAAATTTGGTTACCCACAAAATACAGTTTCAATTACAATTTTATTGTATTATTCAGAAGTGTTTTATCTCTTCGCAATCAGAACGTCAATATTTCTTCGAATTTAACTGTATTTAACTCGATACAAAGCTTTTTAGGTGTTTCAAAGTAGCAATTTCCTTTCTGTTTTTGGGTACCGTTGTGATTGTACACGAGAACTTACTTAAATGTACAAAACAGCTTCAGTAGGTGTGAAATAAATTTAACGACTTACTAAATATGGTGATGTTTAAAGTGAGTGTATTTTATTCAAACAATTAAAATCGCTTTATATTTCAATTATATGTGCCGTTGATTAATTTGCCAATTTAAACGCTATTTTGCTTTCAAGGTTTTTGTTGTTTTGTTTTTCATTTGAAACTTTGGCTTGAACCGTTTTGAAACTTTGGCTATTATTTTAAGCGAATGGTCTCGCTTAAAATAATAGCAAGTAACAGTGATTCATTCGGAATATTAAAATGTTTTTTTAAACTGCCAATTAAAAGATTACTTAATAATTTTTTACATTTAACTGATTACTGACATTATATTTGTTTATTACACCCCTTAACGAATATTTTTTTTTTCTTTCGTGTTAATTTAACGTGGAAGTGGTTTCGTGCAGGGATCGGACCGGTATTTTCTCCATACAAATTAAACCGGTATCATTTCGTTCTTTGGTTATTGTATCATTTTTGATCGGGCAATCTAATAATACGAATATGTTACCTAAATACACGATGGAGTCCTACATTAAGAGCCTCAAATAATTCAAAATATTAGACTACTTCGGGGATTTTTGGAAAAACCGGTTCCGATCCCTGGTTTCGTGGTTAGGTAATGATGGTTTATTTTTCCATTATATTTGTTCTCTGTATCCGATTCGGCTGGGCAGCATTCGGGAAGCTACGGCACATCTTTTCGTCCAATATTCCGCAGTGTCTCGAGACGAGAGTGTTTGAGCAGTGTGTGTTGCCAGTGATGACGTATGGCACGGAAACGTGGTCGCTTACTATGGGCCTCATAAGAAGGCTCAAAGTCACCCAAAGGGCAATGGAGAGGGCTATGCTGGGACTATCTCTGCGTGATCGCATCAGAAATGAGACTATCCGCAGCAAAACCAAGGTAACCGATAAAGCCCTCCGAATCGCTAAACATAAATGGCAGTGGGCGGGGCACATTGCACGTAGAACCGATGGCCATTGGGGCGGAAAGGTTCTCGAGTGGCGACCACGTACCGGAAAGCGCAGCGTGGGTAGGCCCCTCACAAGGTGGACTGATGACCTGTCGCTGGAGTCCGCTGGATGTGGGTGGCGCAGGACCGGTCATTGTGGCACTCTTTAGGGGAGGCATATGTCCAGCAGTGGACGTCTTTCCGCTGATATGATGATCATATCGTTTGTTATGTTTTTAGTAACCTTGAGAAACTATGAACTATCTCTATTTCGTTTATCGTTTGTAATCTATGTACAGTAACGGACTTTAATTGTTGAACCATTTAAAGCTCACTTTATACTGGACACTTCATAGCTTCGTAGAAATCCAAAATTAGTTGACACCTAAATGGCTCAACAATTAAAGTTCTTGACCGTACATTTATATTATTGACAAAACTTACAAGATCCGAGTAACAGTTTCACCGATAGGTTACTTTTATCTTTCAAAATATGACGAATGCCGGCCACATTCGATATTAATTGGCTTGTATTTGTGGCCCAAATACCCATTGCCGGGAACGCCGCCGGCTGCATATCACCTGTTAATTATGGTAATATTTTGATCAATATTCGGACAGTATCTTTGCCGTGATAAGTGCCAGTCCTTCACAACACTGTTAAAATTATTGTATATTTATCTCAGTTTACATATTAGGTTAAAGTAGAGGTTTAAGTTCATTGGTCATTAGAATCTGTGCATTAATTACTTGGTTATTTCATTCGAGCAGAACGAGGCTCATATATAGTGCCTCAGAGCTCTTCCAACCTATCGCCTTTTATTCAATTCTGACGAATAATAAAAATCAGCGTTTAAATTATACAGGCTGTTACAATAATACCCGTAAAGCCAAAAGGGGGTTAAAAGGTCTCTTGTAATGAGTCTATTGGCAATATTATTACCCAGAAAAAAACCAGAATTTGTATAAAACATAAAATAATATAATTGAAACACAACCCTGAAAACATATTTACTTTCTTACCTAATTCACTGAGAGGTTAATGACAAGAACCATAAAATACTACTTGGTTATTTACAGTAATAATAAAAATAGGATTCGTTTTAAACTTTTAGAATACCTGAATAAAGTTCTAATTGTCTAGTCTGCTCAACTGTTTTATTGTCATTCCAATGACAATTTTATAAAAAGTGGGCCTCATTAAATCATTTCAACTATAAATAAGAAAATCACACGTGGCTGCTGAGAAAAATAAAATATTTTTGATACAAACTTACCCATTAACTCCTCAATCAAGTAGCATTTCTTAAGCACTTATGATGATCATTTAGTAGTTTCTGACGAAGAGCCCTTTGCAACTGACCATTTATTTTGTTTACGATCGTTTTACGGAAATACAGTCGTATTATTGTCGTAATCCAGTTGTAAATGTGACGCTTAAATGTCAATATCGTTGTTTAACTTTACGATTGAATTGAACTTTAAGGTTTCCTCTTGCACAACTGATTTAAGCATTACGCGCCGGTAATTACTTTCATATATTACGTTCTTTATTGAGTTTAAGCAGAGGTTAAAAGTCACATTTTATAGTCTTTAAGAAATATTTAATACTTGGCGTGTTCATGGAACATGTTCAATTTTGATGTAATAAAATAACTTATCATCGTTTTTCGTTTTCGTCCCATTTATTAGTAATTCCGTACCTCAAATCCGTCTGTCTGTCTGTCTGTGAGGAACCTTTACCACGGAAACGCGTGAAGGTATCGAGTTGAAATTAAAACCATATAGGTAGGTATATACTCAAGTTTACAGTCCCTTGGAGCTGTGAAAAAATCAAACTTGTAAGTTAACGTAAAAAAAGATACGGCCGTTTATGCCGCAAAAAACGTATATATCGATACTCTTAGGGAGATCAAAATTTATAGGGTACTTTCCTTTGACCTGGAACTATGAAATTTGGCAAGTAATATCGTCTTATACTACAAGTGCAGGGAAAATCTGAAAACTATACATTTGTCATTTTGTACGGAACCCTCGGTGGGCGAGTCCGAGTCGCACTTTTCCGGTTTTATTCCTATATCTCTCTATCAATCGACACCTCGTCACTCACATCCTTCCTATTCATGTTCAAAATCGTCTCTTGCGCGATACATCCACAATTTCATTAGCCTACCTGTCAAGGCATGATTGAAATATTATTACGTTTTATCTGAAAATAGAGATACTAATCATAGATTTAGTTAATTCTATTTCAATTTAATCAAACCCTTCATACAGTGATGTACAACTCTCCTTATCTCGGTATATGCGTGGGAGTTCCTTATAAATTCGTATAAAACCATAGCTACTCACCGTATACATCGACAACTTTTGCAACACCGTATCTAACCTATGAAGGTAGATAAAACTCGATCTTAGCACTACATTGTTAGATATTACATTTGAACGACTCAAGAGTAGACTAGGAGGTTTGAAAAGCTTTGGAACACTTCTATCGATCATCGGAATCATAATCCTCTTTCTTTTTTAGCTTGACTTTTTAGCAAGTTAATTAGTTTACAAAAAATTCGACATTTACCTAAGTAAATAATGTCAGACATCACCCAGACAGACAACTCGAATTGAAATTGGTTTAAATTATTCTTTATTTCATAGATCATATTTTTGGTTTGTGACTAAAGAAGTATAATTGACAGACCGTAGCCTAGATATTTTCCTTCTGTTACCGTACATACAGTAAGTCCAATAATTGAGCAAAAAAAATTACATTGTTCTTCAAAAGTGTCTTGTAAAATAATTAAATCATTTACTCACAAGTCAAACTACACGGGATTAATCAAAAGCGATATAATCTCCACCTCAATTGTCGGCAGCTTTACTTAATTAATTTACACGCATCCCGTTGGGAGTGTGCAGCATTGGAAAGCTTAAAATCCTCATTGAATTAGTGGTGAAATTGAAATTTAGACTTTATTTCATACGATCCGACGTTTACTTTTGAAAAATAAGATTCTGTAGTGCGAGAGCTTGCGAAAGTAACCAGTTATTATGAGAAATCAAGTCGCAATACTTCAAGCATGTAGATCTCGTTTTGTTTCTTTCTTTGAGGAAAATTCGATTACAAGTAAGCTGGCGGCTGATGGCATGTACCATTCTAACAGGTAGATGTGATAATTCAGCTGTTTAAAAATATTGTCAATTTAGGCCTTTATTGCATTTTGTAGGGGCGTGCTCGATGCGGTACCAGTAAGCTGTAAGTCAAGTCAGTATATTTTTTAGAGTATAGATTTCTACTGAGGAGCAGCTCAATTTAGAACTGGTCTTAAAATGGCGGATGGCTTACCATAAACAACCTACTTAATTTGGGAGGGTAATGGTCAACTGAGGTTGCGGCAAATAAAACATAGTAACGAATGATATATCCCTTTCTGTCTCACTTATTGTGATTTGTATACTACCATCTCGCTCGATCGTAGTGTTATTATTACCTTAGCTTGTCCTGATTAATCATACGTCCGTCGTCCGTGGTACAGATCTTTACTTTACTAAGCGCCGAAGGATCCTGATTGGCCAGCCCCGACTCTGCGCAAATACCACCGCGCAAATGTAATAGGCTTGTGTCTTAAGTTTTTTTTTAAATGCCATTCGAACAAGTTTTTAGAGAGGAACAAATGTGTGTATGGGAGCACCTACAATTAAAGAATATAAATACCCAAAAATTGAGTTAAAGACAGACCTCACTAGGCGGGAGCCGAAACGTTTCATATTAATTGACATTGAAGTATGACGTCACAGTTTACTATTTGTACTAATCGTTGTATGGAAAATCAAGTAAATTGCTGTTTTTAGATTTAACTTAGTTTTAATTTAATTTAGTTAATGTTAATCATCATCTTGTAATTGCTGTTTCGGTCGCGACATACTGCGTTTAGGTCCATTGTTGTCGTATAATTTTGTTTCTATAAAAGCGTAAGGATTCTACCGGTAGCTTCAAATTTACTCTTGATCGATAAAAAAAAAAATGCATATTTTTTCTAAACTTTCATGGTCCTTTTTATGACTTGTATTTTGTAAATTATACTTTATTACAATTATTTGATGGTTATCCATTTAGCCACACTGCGTTATCAATTTTTACATGAAGAAACTACCTTATACCGACAAGTAAGGAAATCTGGGTGACATAAGTAAGCATTCGGTAAGGTACAAAATACCGCAAAGCGATTCCGCCCCTGAGAGGCCTAAGTTCTGACAGTTTAAGAGTTATAGAAAAAGTTTGAGAAATGAAGTGAGATTAAAATGTAGGTAGCACTTAATTACTATCCCTCAGTAATCTGCACACGAAGCCCCGCCAAAGAAATGGTAATTCGTTGAAAGCATGGTCCATCGCTCACGGCCGCGGGCTATAATTTCCGGAGATTTATGCATTCGATGCGACATACATACATCCATACATCGGTATCTCGCAACAAAACGAATGGATTTGTAACGTTTGAGTACCTTGGGGCGAAGTTTTTAAGGGCCATTATGCAGGAATATGGTTCAAAGTGTTTGACGAGTTAGTTATTTACCCTACCTTGGGCTGAAAATAGTGATACGAAACAGAATTCCGTCATTTAATTAGGTACAATTGTCTCTTTCTGTCGAAACAGCGAATTGACAGATCTAAAAGGGTCGACAACGTTCATGAGACTCCTCTGAAGGCAGCTTCAGGTGTCCATAGGCTTCGGTGTCCGGTTAGCATCGGGCTAGCCGTAAGCTTGTTTTCAATCATTGTGGTGTAAAACATAGTTTAGTTTGAACTTCATTTCCCCAGGCTATCATTTAAAACAATATGGGTCATTAATTTGGTCAATCAAATATTTCTTGTTATTTTATAGGCAACATGACAGAGTTTCTAAAGAAATGTAGTAGTGGACTTGTTACATGATTAGCAAATGATAAGAATTTATGCCTATAAAGTCAGTTTTATAAATAGCAGACGTACTAACCCGTGTAACTATGGCAACAAACGACAGAAAATTATTGATTTATCCAGTTACATCACCCATCTCCCATACTTATAAAGTTTTAGTCTATTATGAACTAAATCATAAAACCATTCATTATTAAACTAAACGGTAGTAAAGTAGTAAACGATTTACTATTAGTTTAACATGTCATTAAGTTAATTATGGGATCGCAGTGCTTCGATAGCTAGCTTACATTATAATTAGGCTTGTTGCTTGTTAATATTCAAATTGATGGGTGATTAAAGTGTTTCCTACAATTTGGTTGTTTATAAATAAAATCGATTAGTCAAGGGGCTTACTTGGTTAACTTAATTAAAACAGGTAGATCATGTCTATTTCTCGTGGTGTGTTTGGTATTTGTGCATATATTTTGCATAAAATTGTGGCGCCTTTTTGAAGTTCTGTGCTTCAGGTTGGGCTGAAAATCGTTCGTATGTCCGGATGTCCGGTGCCCGGCTGTTCTCCTCTACACGTCGCATTTCTCAACCGTTTCTTGTGAGATCTTGTGAGCAGGTTCGATAATTATGTACATAGTATTTTTTTGGTTGTTTTAAACGGTAATTCGCACCTTTTGAAATCGACTATTCTCTCGCTAAAATTAATTTATGTTAGCTTAAGCCCAACACGGAATAAGAAGTGTCTAGCTTTTTTACTTTAAACAGTGCGTGTTATAATTAACCGCGCAGATTTCAGAATTACATACTACGGCAATTGTGGAGCAATTAGAAAAAAAAGGTAGTTTTATTACGTTATGCATTATTAATTACTTACGTCGTCCACTTTGGCACAGAGCGTGCATTTTTCAAGAATATTAATTATGTAATTTACAGAGTACGTGGTTCAATCCATCTTAACGTATCAGTAATCTGCAATTTAAGAGCGGACGCGGGCAATCATTGCGATTATTTCAACTTGATATCATAATTTAATTTTAAAATTAAGCGCGAGAATACGTGTGATTGGTTTTTAATGGCTGCCGTGGATTTATTGCGGTGGCTGGTATTTGTTCACCTGGATAAACTACCAGTTAAGAAAAGAATTACAAGTAATTTAAGTTGTAGCGGCTTTTTTTGAATTGTATCGATTTTGTATTCTAGGCTGATGCTACGTTACAACAGAAATATATCTCTAAAGATAAACTTCATAATATAGTTATGTGTTCTTTTTTAGAACATGATTCCGAATATCGAGAACTTTTTCAGAATTTCAATTTGAACAGGTACTATCGCCCACACGGTTAGCTGACCACCCGTGCACTTTATGTGCATTGTAATAAGGTGGAATATAAATACAGGATGGTCAGTTAACTGTGTTGGCGTTTGTACAATATTTATCCGACTTTAACGGTTTTCTTTTAAGCAGGCTGTGATAGCTATATTTATGCAGAATCTGTTTTGGCAATTGTCAACTGGAATAATATTTAAGGCTCAAAAAATAAATAAAGTGACTCTTCCGTGTGATAATTCTAGGGTCCAAATCGGCTTACCGATAACTTATTTCTCCCAAAGTATCATTCCTCTGAAAACTCATTTCCCGAAAGCTGCTTATTGTTTGTCGTAGCGTTTATATTTTTCATGCGGCTCAGCTTATGACATTATAATATGTGAAATATTTTTCAATATGATTGAAGCGAAACAGAATGTCGAGACCATTTTCTAATTTCAATTTGAATAGGTACAAAGTTTATCCGGATTTAACGGTTTTCTTTGCTTTTAAGTGGACTGTGGAGCGAAAAGTTAGATGAAAAGATAGAACACTGGTATAACTAAGGGGTTTATCTCACCGTGGTGGGAGGTCCCGATGGCGATGGGCGATAGCGCGTGTGACGCGGTGTCTGTCGTGATGGATTTATGTATTTGAGTGAAATGAGGCCTTTACGTAGGGTTACTACTTTACAATAGTTCTTCATTGACAGCTTATAAAATAAATTAAAAATACAATATGTAGTAAAAAATTTAAAGTTTAAAAATGGAAGTATTAATACTACTTCCTACTACTACTTGCTTGAAATATTTATTTAATTACTTAACTTTATTGCATGGTTATAAATAGAAAAGACGGACTCGATGACTTGAAAAATGATTATAACATGAAACTATAACTGTCAACAATTTTTTTAACAAATAGCAATAAATAGGTAGGTAGGTATATTATGTAAAATGTACGAGAAATGTTATTTTAGTTATAAAATAAGCAGAATAATAAGCATAGGATAATATAGTTATTTGTTGCAATTTCTCCGCTACCCAAAGGTTGTCTGGAAGATATCACTCTTTAGTGATAATACCGCCTGTTGTTAACCTCTATTTTTAGGGTTCCGTACCCAACGGGTAAAAACGGGACCCTATTACTAAGACTTCGCTGTCCGTCTGTCTCTCACCAGGCTGTATCTCAAGAACCGTGATAGCTAGAGACTTGAAATTTTCACAGATTATGTATTTCTGTTGCCACTATAACAACAAATACTCAAAAAACCGGCAAGTGCGAGTCAGACTGGGGCTCCCATACAACATACATGATTTTTTTGCCGTTTTTATAGATAATGGTACGGAAGCCTTCGTGCGCGAGTCCGACTCGCACTTGGCCGGTTTTTTAAGTTTTTATGTCCTGTATTTGATTCATGTTTTGAGGTGTGCAAAGAGAGTAATTTTATTGGATTGTATTGTTTTATTAAGTAACCAGGATAATAGGTATTGTTAGCGGTGTTTTCGAACGCGCCTTATAAATGGAGATCTGTCAAGATGGCTGTCAATGAGTCGATGGCTTGTGATTTTATTTTTAATGTTCAATATATCATAATCTAGGAAACCAGTGCTTTTATTCCAACAGTATGTCTAAACAAAATCTGTTTTGACAATTGACAAAATCCATTGTGGCCGTTTAGGTAAGCGGACGTCGACAACTGGAATAAAAAAAAATACAGAAAGTGACTCTTCCGTGTACTTTAAGGTCCAAATCGGCTTACTGATAACATATTTCTCTGAAGGTATCATTCCTCTGAACACTCATTTCCCGAAAGCTGTTTATTTTTCGTCGTAGTGTTTAAGTTTTTCATGCAGCTCAGCTTATAACGAAAAAACCTTTTCAAGTAGGTACCTATTTATTTGTAAAAGTCTTTTAAATCACACCACTTCGCGATTTTTTCTTAATTTTCTTTTGTAATACTACCTACTTTGTCGTCATTTCTAGCTACTTTATAATCTTGTGGCTAACCAAAGGCAACTTATCCTTGCGTATCATTATCGAATTTCAGAATTGCATGCGATTGTCATCTCGTGTACAGTCAGCATTAGACAGATTGTAGCAACCAAAGTGACGCACCTTGACTTCTACGGTAATAAAGATGTGTTCCGATATATTTGGCTACTTTTGCCGCTGCTAAGTATTTGATGAAGGTTACTTTAGTTCGAGGAGTTTATTATGAACAAACCTATTTTCCCCTAAATAATTCCTTAACGGGGTATCATGTATTGTTGTATAACTTGTATGTGATGGCATGAATAAACAAATACGAATGTGTAGAAGTGAATGTATTAGTATATTATCTTGCTATTTTTGCTGGCTTGATTAAATCTACTTAATCCCAAGTATAACTGCTTTTATACTACATTCTAAATGATCAATTTAGCCCCATTTTTCCAAATGTAGGTAATTCGGTTACAGTTGCTTTGTTACTTACGCGTTACTTATTTTTATGCTAACAAAATGGGTACTTCCCGAAATATAATCTAATACGACTACGTCTTTCATATCTTTTAGTTAATTGGTTTTTAAATATATATTTATTATCTCATTCATTTCGAAGCATATTTTATGTATTAACGATTACCAGTTAAGAGAGTTTAAAATGCATGCTTATTAAATAAAATACCTATACTTACTCCATTTCATTAATATGTTTTATTATTTTACGAGGACAGCCCTATTTATGATGATTGATGAACTACGCTGTGAGAGCTGCATAAGATTCTTCAAAGACTACTTGAGTTTCACGTCACTTTATGGTGAAATAATTCTCAATGTGTGCTAATATGGAAATTAACTCAACATTTCATACCATACCTACTCATAGGAATCACACCGATATACTAGGATACCTATACCTATATGAATTTATTTCATAACATTTATTTTTCTAAAGTCTGTTGAATTTTAAGAAAAGATGATTCAACCATGAACTTGCTTTCTTTTGTTTTTCGATATATGTAGCCTTTGTTAGTTTACAAACACACATACGCACACACTATCCAAGGAGATGACTTATAGCTGTGTTTTTCAATCCTTTTCGTGGCGCGACCCCCTTAGTATGGAAAAATATTTCGCGAAACTCGTTGTTCTTAACTTATATTTTTTTATTTTACATATAACATACTTAGATCAATTTAACATGTAGCCGCGACGCCTCTTTAAAAGGCTCTGCAACCCCTAGTTATTGTTGAGCAACCCTGCGCCCGCTGGATTCGGGTGGCGCAGGACCGGTCAATTTGGCACTCTTTAGGGGAGGCCTATGTCTAGCAGTGGACGTCTTTCGGCTAATATGATGATGATGAACCCTGCGTGTATTTGATTTGCAGAAAAAAAAACAACCCGAGATGCTACTTTCTTGGGTAGCTGGCCGTACCTACACTCAAGAGCAAAAGTTCCGGGTACAGTTTGTACTGAAATTCTATACAAAGTGTACCCGGAACTTTTGCTCTTGAGTGTATATAATCGCCCCATTTCCCACACACATCCGCATAAACTAGAGACATAACTCTACCGATACACGGCTCGCCGTGTACGTCGGCATATGTACCGGCTTTATACCGCTTGTCGCGCTTAAATCATACCGGTACATGTTTATAGCTCGCGGCCGTGTAATGGTACAAGGGTTATTTAATGGGTAACATTGCAATATTATTAGTTTGGTAACTAAAGTGCATCTACGTGGACACGACAATTTCATAAATGCAATAATGCATGTAATCTAATTTTGTTGTAATCTAATCCTGGTTCGAGCAATTTCCGGTCCGACCGAGTTGAAATTTCGAGCACTTGTGAATCAGATGACAATGCAATAACGTACCAAGTCTGATGATGAAGACAGCCATAGGACTTAAACCACACACGAGAAAGGCATTGTGTTAGAATCATCTTGACATGCGTTGATAAAAAAAGTACAGCTGGCAATAAAATTGAGGGTACGCGAAATGAACTCTTCTTGTTACTTTTAAAATATGATTGAACCTCAAAATGTAGAGCACACGAATGTAGAGCAAACGAACTACTCGAAAGAGCAAAAAGATGCGTACACTATGTATAAGAAACACATTTTTGGAATTCAATTACAGGTTGAATCTTTTCAACCGTTGGATATGTAGGTAATGGTATTGCTGTACAAAACCATTAACACTGTTATTAACTCAAGTAGTCGATTACCTCTGTATTTTTACTCTATTTACACTACCAAAAGCCTTTGGTACCCACCGCCAGACTTACTGGAAAACTCGGCAATAAACAACGCTCGCCCATACTCCTACTATGTATTAATTACAACAGCATTCTCATCTTCGTAATAAAAAGGGTGTAACCGACACAATTTTCTAACAAACATATGACGTTTTCCGAAACTGACATTAAGCGCGCGCCGCGCCGAGCATTCCCTGCAAGATAATTCACAATACGATCCACGGCTGTGTAGGACCAGTAAAAGTCTGACCGCCGATTACGCATAGTTGCTTGAAAACATTGAAATTGTTTGAATTCACCCGTCATTTTTTGTTTGTGTGGCATTTTTTGGCGATAGTCGCCATGGTTATATCTCCTGTGTCACTTTTTAAAACTGACTTACCAAACTGATTGTTTGATTCTGACTGATTGTCTTTACCAAATTTAGGGGGCTATTCTGTGACTTGTTTTAAGCTCACCTCAACGATCACCCACAAATATATCTCGATACCGCGATGGATAGTAACTAAGCGTAGGTAGAGGTCGTAGTTTCGTTAGGCGTGACGCGTGGGGTAAGGCGCATGAGCGCGTAGTGAATAAACAGCCACAGGTTGTCCACTTTTCCACCGTTGTGGTTTAAACGTTCTAGCGCTCAAATAACACCAGTAACGAGCCCACAGCGATTGCACACCAGTTCTGAATAGGCACCATTTTCTGCTATTAAGTTTTTGCGCATGCAGCATGCTATGTGCTTAGGGTAGATTGATGGTTAGCGGAAAGTGATTTGTTTGTGCGATTCTGATAAGTCATTGACGTAAAGTTCTTGGTCATGGTAATCAAGCAGATGAGATATAAATATAATACGTAGGGTGAACATCCACCGGAGATGTACGAAGATGTGTTTCATAATCATATCCACAAACAAGACCCAATTAGGTCTTGTAATTAAATGTATTATACTAGTAAATTAAATATAAAAATAAATGTATTATATTACTGATATTATATCTTGTAATTAAACTTGTGTAATTGGTACTAACCGTTCTTGTGAAATAAATAATTGTATTCCGAAAATAATTTGTAGGCATGGAAAGCTTCTCGCGATCATTCCACCATAAATAAGGGCTGTTATTCGCTACGCGCTCATGCGTCACGCATCACGCCTAACGAAACTAGACCTCTACGTATGCTCGGTTACTACGAATCGCGGCGTCAAGATATATTTGTGGGTGAGCGTTGAGGTGAGCTTAAAACAAGTTACAGAATAGGGAGGCAGGTCTTGCTGCTTGCGGCGAATGAATTTTAAAAAGAGAAAAGCAGTCCAAAAGAGGTAATAAGTCGTCACTGACTTTTAGGCCTGTTGAAATGTGGAAAAGAAATGATACATCTTCACTCATCATTTTAAAATTGGATGCTACTAAATAATAAATAAACACCAATAATTAATAATTATCAATTAGATAAGTAAGTTGCCTTGAAGCATTAAGTCTTTAATGTACTCATTTGTTTCGTGCAATAAAGTTTAAATAAATCAATACCACATAAATACGTTTCACAGATAAAGAATATGAGGAACGTATGAAAAGGATTAAAAAAAAAACTATATCAAAAGAAAGAGTACCTACTGATGGAGTTTCCAAATAGCGTAACTTTTCGAACGAGCGCTAGAACATTAGGACAACTCAACTATCGTTTTCCCGTACAATAACCTCTTCCTCCTCCTCTTGCTTCGCGTACCTATAGACAAAATAGTTTTTTAATACGTGCTGGTAAAAGCCTAAATAATCTGACGAAGTAGTTGGATATTGCCATTTTTAATAGTAACATCCAAACTGTGAGGCGTAGCCTGACAGAGTATTTCTTTAAGTAAGCGTGCCTTATACTGCATTGTGTTTTAACATTTCAATATTTTAAATTTAAATTTTCGTTTTATTACCACTACTTTACTATAAGGTTATGATGCAGTGCTTTTTTATAATCATTATGTTATTACTGGTGAGAACCTGTAATGGGCTTTCTTGTATCGCATGTTCAAATCTTATGTTAATTTATTGTAGCATGTTGGTTTTCCAAACAATAAACGTGTCGTATTCAATCGTTCAAAATGTATTATTATTTACGTAGTTTTGTGATTAGATTCTCACGCTCTATCAAAGCTACGTATTTTTTATAACAAAGGTATTGATAGTATTAAATTATTGAATAGACAAGCTTGTAATTTTATTGTTAGCTGATTTCATTGAAGGCTTGCTAAAGGTCAAGGCTTGCATTCATCTACGCTTATTTTAAAGGAATCAATCTGTTTATCAAAGAGCCCAGTACTATAAAAACATTATCGTTAGACGTAGAATACGTATTGAAATTATTAACGCAGAATCTAGGTCTGGGAAAGTTGCTGAGACACAGCTATCCATACATATCCATACTTATAAATGCGAAAGTAACTCTGTCTGTTACCTTTTCACGCTTAACCCGCTGAATTTGGTATGAAGATAGCTTAAATACCGGGGAGGGAAATACGACAGTTTATATCACGAAATCATCTCCTAAGGGGGTGAAAAGGGGGGCAAAAATTTGTATGGGGCTACGAAATAAACGACTTGCGCGCGAACTACTTTATTGTTTCTATCATCTGTATTCTATAACCGCAATAAACAATTCTATTCTATTCTAAACTGACCTTAAAACTTTTTGCGCGTATCTTTAATTACATCTATTATGAAACTACCTCTTACAGTTCCGTTGTAATAGTCTACAACCAAACTAAGTCCAAATCTGCATAATTAATATCAAACATTCCATATAAATAATAGACAAAAAACATTAGGAAATCACAAGGCTATGAATTTTTTTAGAAGCTCATAACTTTATTAACAATTTTATTCAAAAAAGGACCTTGGCTCTATCAGGGTAGTGTTCATATTAGCACTCCAGTAGCATTGCAATGGGAATGGTAAATAGGTATAGGAGTTTTTTGTCAATCAAGTAATGAACAGATCAAACGTTCTGTGATGGCCACCCGGGGAGAAGCTACATATGATTATTGAGTTATTGGTAGGGACACCATAAGATTGGAATAAATAAGGACAGAAGAAAAATGTAACAGGTATCTCAGCTTGATAACGCGAAGTAAAAAAATCAACTATAAGCCTTAAGGCATAGATAGAAATAAACTTTAAATAAATAATGAACCAGCCGGTTATGGTATGATGAACATGAATAATGAATGTTTCAGAGTTTTTAATGTTTTTCAACACATTTGCTCGTAATGTGTTTCTTTTACGTACCTTTTAGGCTCATAATCCTGAGTGTTAAACACGCGTGTTTTATAACATTCGGGCACTCGTGTTTTATAGTTATATCCCAAATAACACAGGTTGGCACCTTGCAGCAAGCAACACGGCATTCATAAATTAATCGGGATTTACAGATTTCTTTTTAATTCTCGGCAAATGGATTATTACTCGACTTAACAAATTAAAACCTTTTTTTATATTAATTAAAGGCGATTTGTTTCCTGAGTCTTGGATGTTTTCTATGCAGTTAAGTATTTATACAGGGTGTCCCAGAAGTACCATGTCACAGTGACACCGTATGTAGGTCAGCTGAAGAGGAACTAACCAGCCTTTTTTTTACCTTGGAGGAATGCTTTGATGCACTGTCCCATCGGATGGGACAGAAGTAATAACTCGAAAACCGTGCAACTTTTACTGGGGTCATGTTAGGCTGGTTAGGTTCCTCTTGAGCTGACCTATCTCCGGTGTCACTGTGACGTGGTACTTCTGGGACACCCTGTATATATTAATTATATCGTCGTTTAGTACCCATAACACAAGCCTTATTGAGTTTACTATGGGGCGGATTTGATTTGTGTCGGATTGTCCCCTAATATTTATCTATTTATTTTTAATTGATTATTACTTCTTGGATATATTATGCTAAAGAAACGTTTCATTTACTTAGTAAAATTTATAAGATTTGTTAACATTTTACATGAGTTTGTATTGAATACGAAAACATTTTATTTTATTTTGTATTGGTTGTGTACAGATTTGCGCGCGCACTGCGCGAACTTCACGAAAAAAATAGTTGCGCGCCATTATAGGCCATTTCACAAATATTTGTAAACATTGTTGAAGCGTGTTTTATTACCAAAAATGTTGACTTGTGGTGATAAGAAAAGTGATGTATAGAATTGACGCCACTGGAAATTCTTGGCGATGTACTATGTGAGTAAAAAGCCTTTTGCCATCAATAAATAAAGAACATAATAACTTAGGGCCCTATAAAATTTTCATGTTATGAAAAGGATTTTTCTTCGCAAAGGTTTTGAAAAACGTATGAAACGCGTGAGCTTTGATAATTACATCTTCGGCTCTCTTATCACGCTCGCGTGAGCAATTCCGCCTCGGATGTGATCACATCCCAGTAACCTTATGACACTGTAATAATCTTCATGTGTCAATTTAGCAAATCTTTAGCAAAGTTTTGTTTACAATCATTATACCATTCTTGCCATTCATACCATTATTGTTTATAGTTGCACGTAAAAGAACGCAGATGTATTTTTTATGAGTTGATTTGTTCAAGTAGTCTCAATATTTAATATTTTAGATGTGGTCACAATAATAAAATTAGTATGTTTGTGCGCGCGCACGCGTTCGGTACGGGGAATTGGAATTGTGTCGTTATTTTGGTTGCGTTTTATTTATTATTTCGATAAATATGTGATTGGGTTCACAAATCTGCCTTTTGCATGCTAATCTTGTTAGGGTATGTGTAAGGAAAAAATACACAGTGTTATTTATTTTACCAGCACCACACGAGATCCATTCGCACGAGTTTAAATATGATGAAAAACCTTAATCATTATTATTATTTTGTTGTTTAATTTACTCGAATCTGAAATTAAAAGTAGAGTATATAATGTATAACTTTGTATAATTAATTATTAAACTCCATTTTCTCTTCGACATTTTCGGATCAAATGGCTTGTTTTATGCACTTGTTTGTTATACAATCTACTATTAAGTATTACACTTTTGAAACATCAAATTATAAAACATAACGCATTTATCTCTTTAAGCCTACGTAAGAGTAAAAACACGGATTCAATCCAAGCCTATCGATAACTCATTGGCTTTACGATGTGATTGCACGTGATGAACACGTTGATACTGCCAATTTAAACTCTAATTATATACTGTTTAAGATTCAAAATCGTGTAGATTGGATGGATAAATGTAATAAATTAAAGGGTAGTAAAACATGCACTTTATATGCAGTACGTAAAGTAAAGTAAAGTAAAGTAAAGTAAAGTAAAGTAAAGTAAAGTAAAGTAAAGTAAAGTAAAGTTTATTTGTAAAACATAGGTAACAAAGATGGTACAATGGTTATATGTGTATCACTATGTTTGGCCATGTCCGTGAGAGCTATTTACCCTTTTGGCAGATGGTATTTTTAAATGCTGGTTTGGAATGTGAGGACTAATTATTGGACTTCATGGACACCCTCGTCGCTTATTTATTACTGGTAACTGGGAACATTTACTTGAAGTTCATCTATATCGTTATTAAGATTATAAGTATTTTATTGTTGTTTTTTTTTTACTTTCGTATTGATTAAATTTTAATTTGAATGATTCATCTTTTCATGTTAAGCCAAGTAGCTGCGTGGTAAGGCAAGTGACTTTCATTCAGGAGGTCATGGGCTTGAAACCTGGCTCTAACCGCTGGGTTTTTTTTAAATTTTATTTATTTTTATGGCAGTATAGTTCGTTACAAATTTATATTGAGAGCATAGAACGGTTAGAATTGTATCTTGCTGCGAGGCTATCAGAATAAGCTGTGCAGCAGCCAGAAGTTGATTACTCTTTAGCACCACCCGGGGGACACGTGCAGGGAAAATGAACGGGTAGAATAACGAACAGGTGAATGGGTAGATCTTCCTGGGGACGCAAGTAATCGTTGCCCCCCCCTTTTTTTCAATAAATCCTTTGTACGAAATAGGTATACTTTGAGATTTAACGGTTTGGTGAAGGATGACATCGTGAGGAAACCGGTCTTAATCCCAATAAGGTCTAGTTTTCCCTCTAGGTTGGAAGGTCGGATGGTCGTTGCTTTCCTAAACTAGTAGCTTCGCAAAATCTTGGTGGACTCCGGGCTAGTTTAGGGCACAACGGGCAAAAAATTTCGAGGATGATGAATTAAACTATTCATGTTACATAAACTAACGCCTGTATTCTCGAAAGGAGTAGGTAGCGCACATGTATTTAATTTTTAGTGATACTTCTAGAATTTTTAGGAGATACCTAATGTGATATTGCAGTGGTAGATTATTAGCGCAATCGCCACACTTCAACCCTATTTGCGTAGTCTACTTTTACGACACCCAAAACGGGAAGAAATGGATGCTGTTCTAACACGAAATAACACGATACCACTGGCATGATAGGCAGTTTTATAATTTTTTAAACATGTAGTAGGCAAAATGTACGAATTGAAAAAAAAATATTTAAAGTTTATGCTCGTGAAAAATACACTTCTACTAGGAAATTATGGAATGATTGATACCAAGTTAATCTACTATCATCAATGATTTATGATATTGAAGGTTAATAACCGATTAGAATTAAAAACCCATTTTCTGTAATTTTCGACTAATTTTTAAAAATGCATATAACTCGGAAACTAAAATCCTCAAAGTGGTCGCTTTTACTAGACACAGTCACATATATGGATTTTAAGCGAAGCAGCATTAAATAATATAAGTACTCATTTTGGTACTTATATCTGTGGAATAGGACTCAAATTCGTATATATATTTTTAGAGCAGACGGACATTTTGAACAAGGAAGCGCGCGCGCAGGCTCGCTCGTAGATTAGTATCGGATTATACAACGCTGTTACGACGGGCTAGACCTGTACAGGGATATAGTTGCAAGAAAAGTCAAATAGAGTTTAATAATAATAGGGACTCTATCTATATGGTAGCGCTAAGAACAAATTTATTTTTTTTTTTTTTTTCATAACCAAACCTCCTCCCCTTATTTTTTTCTTTTTGACCGGAGAGAACAAGCGCATAAAATACATTGTAACATCATTGAAATAATATTGCATTAAAAAAATCGTGTCTCAGATAGTTGCTCTTTTCGGCAAAGGTTGGTATTTATTTTGGACGTACCTAATGAAAAAAAAACATAGCATAACTGACCATGGCGATTAGAGATTCGTATCTAATTAATTATTTAACTAAAACACGTTAAATATTACAAACATATTACCATTTATACCCGACATAAGCAGATTTGACATTTAGATAATCGCATCATCCGGCGGTTTCGTATTGTCACTTCTGTTGTTCCATTTTGAACTTTTTGATAAGTGTTTTAAAATTCTTTCTTGCCGGACCGATATAGTGTATTCCATGGCACATTATACTTTATGGTTGTCAAGTTGTCACTTCTAGTAACCATTTGTGCCCAAGGTAGTGTGACGCAGGTTGTCAAAGGCTACATTTTCGTACGTGAACGGAATAAGTAATGATCTGCATTGGTTCTGTTCTGCCAGGTGTAAACAAACAAACATACAAGGAAGTAACTTGCTTTGAACAGGTTTGCAATTTAGGTTTATGAAAGGTTCATTAATCTTGGCGAAGTAAGGAGATAAGTGCGTTCTATTTTTAATATCTTAACCAGCGTATGTTTTTATTGACTTCTTATATTTGGCTAAAATTGTTAGTGTCTTATTTAAGTAACTAGGTAGGTATTGAAACATAAATCCTGTAATGTTTTTGGATTTTCATAAAGGTTTTCCAAATGATTCTGGAATCAAATAAAATTTTAGTTATATGATACAAACAAATATTATATTCGTAAAATCATGCACGACAAATGCATATCATTGTTTTTGTTAATCGTAATAAGGAAGCCAGCTCGTATAATTTTTCACGCAATTTTTGCTTCATTGATGTTAACAACAAAACATTTACTGTAATAACATCTGATCGGTGTATCCACTTAAATAACAGTTCAAACATCATAAAACGTAAAAGGAACTTTATCATAATTATATGACTACCACAAAGATCAGAATAAAAACGCGATAAAACCTCGTGTCCAGTAATTTCAGCAAAATATCGCCGCTCACGCGAAAGTTTAATCGCCTAGTAATTTACATCGTAAGTGCATGTAATAAAATTGCAAATGCGCGACGTAGAAGGAAATCTCATTAATGAGTGTCAAAGTGGAAAATACATAAAAGCGTTTATGCAAAATAAAAAAGTGACTTAAATTCTAGGTTTCTGATAAAATGTTTGACTCAAGTGAATAAACTATAGAGTACATATACCAGACTATAAAGTGGTTAAGATCCAGATGCGGGCGTCAAAGATGACATCCTCACACTGCCGTAGCGCGACACCGCCGCTCTCACGCGCATCCTCATCAGATCACGTTGCGCCAGAGTTGACGCGCCGCGCGATGTCGCCGGACTTATCTTTGGATCTCCGCCGTCCTTTGTCACCTGACGTGCTTGATCGCTACAGACCGCTGTCACCTGACGTGCTGAGATATAGACCGCAGAGTCCGGACTTCGCGCGCCGCTCGCGCTCACCCGGCAGGCCTCGCAGCCTCATGGAATCTCTGCTGGTGGCTAAAATGGAGGCTTTGAGTACGGGGAAGCTGGTCAGGACGGATTCTATGGACAGCTGCAGCAGTTTTGGATCCATGTCTTCGCTGCCGAGTGATGTGTGTCGGTGTGACGACTGTCTGCTTGGCATTGTGGACTTTTACATGCCAAGCCCCGCAGAGGCGAACAAGGCGTTGAGACGGGTATGTATTTTCATTTTACAAGCTTTTTATTAATTTGCAATGTATGTAAGTATGTTTGTTCGGGTGGAATCTTTCAACTCAATTTTGAAGCAGATATCTTCAACAGATTGAGCTGAAATTTTAAGTAAAGGTATAGTTTGGATGGTAATTCAATATTATGGTACGATTGAGCTGATCTCATGGTGGAGACAGAAGGTGGCCATGGGAATTCAGTACTTGACCGACGTAACCCCGTTGAGTTTGGGCTCGTTAGTAGCTCAATGAGTAGTTGATGACGGTATATAGAGTGTCCGAGCCGAATATCATAGGAGAAACCAAATCCTCAAGACTCCGATGGCTCGGGCACGTAGTCCGCATGGGTGACGATCGTGCAGCCCGGAGAGCGTACTCGGGACGTCCAACTGGCCGGAGACCTTTTGGACGTCCTAGGTACCGGTGGGGAAACGAAGTCCACAAAGATCTGAACAAACTCCGAGCCGTCGATTGGACAGAAACGGCATTGCACAGGGAAGCCTGGCGGGCTTTAGTGTCGGAGGCCAAGATCCACTTTGGGTCGTTAGTAAGTAAGTAGGTACGTCGATGGCAAACAAGCATGCGGCCGGGTGACTAAGCGGTCACTATCACCATAGTCTATGGACAGTTGCAAGACCAGGGGTACCTAACCAAACCCTAAAATAAATCTATTGGATCGGAACTTTCCCTCATAAGTACTTTCGCCAAGTAAAAAACGTCCGTACGTCCTGAGCAAACAGTAAGCTTTTTACACCATAAGAAGTACAGGTACCTACTTTACATCATAGCAAACCAATAATTTTCAGCTTCACTTTAATTCAGTACTCCTAGTGCCATCTGCGCGAGGTTTCCATGAAACAAGTAACGGCGCAATGCGCATGCGTTGCGTGTACGCTCGGATTGCTGTACTCTCAAGCAAGTTTAAACCCATGTCGATAGATGGCGTAAATAACAATGTATCGCTTCAGTTGGCTCGCTCGTGCACCTTGTCTTGGCGCTTCGTATGGTATTGTTAATTTTTCTTGTTAAATTGTTTCTATGTTCATCTGTTTCACATATTTGCACTCCAGGGCCCCAAGATACAGGCTCAGCCTAGTTTGGGTTCCGCCGGATAAAAGCGAATAAATCATTTTGAATTTTGAGTTATATTTGAGTGTCACTTCATTAGCTTTTCATTTGACTTGCAATTGAGTGTATTTTATTAGGTAACTATCAATTCTTGAAGTGATCAAGTAAAATATTAGTATTTTTGTTTCATGCACGAAGTATGTCTAAAAAAAAACTAGACCGTTTCAATTCACTGGCAGCACTGAGACGATTGCCAAATAGGGATTGGCTATTTGACCGGTGTTGCCAATTTAGACTTCATCTTATCAGCCGAAAGACGTCCACTGCTGGACATAGGCCTCCCCCAAAGAGTGCCAAAGTGACCGGTCCTGCGGACTCCCGCGACCTTTACCAGGTCATCAGTTCACCTTGTCCCGGGCTTACCAACGCCGCGCCTTAGGTATTTTTTTTTTATTTATTTTTTTCAGTAAAGCACTTTACAATGACTTAAAACTAAATACAACGTCCCACAAAACTGTTTGCACAGTTTGACTGTGGGATCCATGAGTCTATATAATTTGAGATAGTCTTAATAATAATGAGTCTATATAAAGTGGTAAAGTTCTAATCAGTATATAATTAGTAAAGTCTTAAGAAGTAAGAACAGCTTTAAATGATGTTGTATAAAGTGGATAGGTAACTAGATATAAGATTAGGTATTTAAGTATTTAAATACTGTCGAGACTTCGAGCCTTCCGGTACTTGGTCGCTACTCGAGAACCTGTCCGCCCCAACGGCCCTCGGTTCTACGTGCAATGTGCCTCGCCCATAGCCACTGAAGTTTAGCGACTCGGAGGGCTATATCGGTTACCTTGGTTCTGCTGCGGATCACGCAGAGAAACTCCCAACATAGCCTCCATTGCCCTTTGGGTGACTTTGAGGCTTTGAGCCTTCTTATGAGGCCCCATAGTAAGCGAGCGAATTTGGACTTGTAAAACTGTAACTTGTAGCTTCATGAAACGGGCCACAGAGCTTACTTTGTATTTACAAATTAGTACTAACTATGTCGGTACACGGCCGCCGTGCACCGACATATAGTTACTGCAGCACGGGCACACGCGCTGAAAACTTGTACCATTTTGTGACCATTTTAGACCTTCCCAAAACCGGCCATCGATATAAATTCAAAGGTGTGCGACTAATTAGATACAGCACATGCCATCCCGCTAGTCACATACACTTATGTGGTTATGTCAGTAATGTAATGACGTCTGAGTGCCAGATATGGTGTTTGACGCAAAGCTACCGGACGGAGGTTCGTGCATGGAATGCGTTTACTGGAATTAATTATATTGTGGTTTGGATTCGTAGGTGAATAAAATTAGGACTAGACATTACTTATAGATAGCTTGTAGATTTGTCAATTGAAGATTTTGAAATTTTATGTAAGAATCGATGAAGCTCCTGTTTTAGTGTTTTATATAATCATCTTCCCCAAAATCAGCGTCACGCTATTCAGCTAGATTTTTTCGAATCTCGCAACTCGGTGGTATAACCAAGGTATTCGCGACAATATATCGCAATAAATTGCTTATTCTGAAACTGGGTTATAAAGGCACAGTTTTGACTTTACAAGTTTGGTCTCTGCATACCTACTAGTGTTCTGGAATCTAGGACATTTGAAGGGACATACAAATAAATTATCCTACGTATAAGTTTTTTTTACAAATGTAGGGGCTAAATCTTACTGAACGACTTTTAATATGGGAGCAGTCTTCTTTTTCTTCGTCACATCCTCATGGCTGAGGCACGATTTTTTCCTCGATAGCTAGTTCGATATTGGATTCGTGGATTTTGTTCGTGGAAAAAGTTGGCTAGTAATGCAATTACTGGTAAAGTGGACACACCTGTTCACACCTGCTATCTAGAAAAGAGTCATTGTTGCCCTCAAATGAGGGATTTCACTTTTCCTCATAGAACGTGTGAAAAGCAGTATGTGCTACTAGGTAGCAAAATTATTTCCATCTTGGGCGTAAACACTTGAATCCCTCGCTGTAAATATATATGTAGTTTGCTCCATTGAGACACTATACTATTTCCACAACCCGGGTATATTTAATCTTATGTGAAGTCCCAAAGACTTCGACAGTGAAAAACTTTTCTCAGTTTATCTGTAATTACGTAACTTTTAAAGTCCGTTCCTTTACATACACCTTAATGTCAAAAATGTTTCTTATTTAGGTACCCCACAGGGCCCCAAACTCGGCTTCTGCTTTATAAATAAAACATAACCATTGAAGCTTCGACGTATTACAAGTAACAATCTTTTTCACATTAATGAGCCTTTTTGTTAAAGTTCATCGACCGTGGCAAATTGAAATGTGCTCTCTACATGGTAAGTATCAAGAATGTATGTGTTAGGTATGTGAGCGTTTTTCAAAAAAAGTGTACATGAACTTTTTTTTTCAGAATTCGATTTTTTTTTGGTTTTTCTTACTCAGAATCGTTGACACTATCGATCCTCATACAAGAAAAAAAGTGTCGAGAATATTCCATTCCAGATCGTCACATTTTTGTATGCAGTCTTATTTTTATTTACATGGTCGTGACGCACTGGAAGAAAAAATTTACGTAGTAAAATCTGGGACAACTTTTTTTTTGTATAAGGATCGATAGTATTGGGTTTGGGCTCGTTAAAATCGTCTGAATGAGAAGTTGATGTTGGTATAAAAGTACAGTCGGCAATAAAAGCTTGTACCAAAAATAAAAATTTTGACAGTAACTTATTAGTATGCTAACTGCAAGGTAAGTAGAAATAATGTATTGATCTATTCTATGTGATTATACAGATTTACAGTTCAATAACAGTGTTAAAGTGATTCGCAGTCCATTGCTATTCGCAATTAAGTGCTATGTTTTTTTAAGTTGCGTCCTGCTAATTTTTTGCGATGAATGTAACAATATCTTAGTACGTAACATTCAGTCATGTACGTAACATGTGTTATGATGTCATGAATATAACGGTACAATATTTCGCGGACATACCCATTATTCAATCGATGAATTTGTAAACGACATGTTGTAAAATTATTATGATTTCAGATTAAATACAGCATGACATGTTTAATGATTATTAATATATGGCATCTAGGTATTACATTGTTTTGTGCATGACCTATTGTAATATTATTAATATTTTTTTGTGAATTACCTATAATAAATTATTAATATTGTGGATATAAGTTATGCATGACATGTTTGACTAATTATTACAATTGATTTAATTTGCATTGATCCGACTAATTTTAGTGTTGTAAATTCGTCTAATGTTTCTCTTCTTAATTTTGTAATTAATTGTAATGTACCTACCTAAATATTCGACACAATGTATATTGTTAAGAATTAAATAAATATCAATATCAAATGACCAATAGGTACCTGTTTAGTGCCCATAAATGGCTACCCATAACACTGTTTATGTCTTAACTTTTACATCGCGCTCCAATTCATGATACTTTTGGAATGACGACTTGAACCATTTACGCCAACACGGGCTTGCTCTAGCCCTATCTTTTGGACTTAGTTAACTATGCACTTACAGTGCATCTTATTACAGTGGAATAAGGCTTGTATTTAATTGATAGAAGTGCACGTGGAAGGTGGTGATCGCGCCTCCGATGACGTCACCGGACGCGCCTTGAATGTCAAGTTGCTCCCGTGCGTCATGAATACGTCATTCCTTTCTCAAAAGACTTTCACGCCATTTTTTGGATGCTTCATTTCGTACCTATATATGGAGATGGTGATTTATGCATTTTGAAAACTAAGGAAAAGACACCGATGATATTTGTGTGTCCGATGCTGCACACGATGTTTTTGGAGGTAGATAGAGCTCATATTTTGGAACTTAAAGAAGAACGCAGCCATAATAAATGGGTGGATCAACTATTTTCTGTCACTAGTTGCCATAGGTTACGTCTCCCGAGTCACTCTTTAAACCTGCGAATTATGGGTTTTAAAGCACTAAATGTGAGGTTTTCTTGTCAAATTCGACTCCTTTTTGTAGTGATGGTCCATCTTCTAGGCACGTTAAAAGTCCTTATTGTAACAATTTTTCTAAGAAACTCGGTAATTTTGTCTCCTGGCTAATGGGACAGAATAACAACAAGATATAGTTGATTGACCCAAATCACACTAGTTTACTAAACTAAACATTAAAGGCTTACTTACGTTTTTTAACACTCAGTTTTTGATTGATTCCTTTAATTTATTCTATACCTAATTATTTTTTACAATCTTTACCTTTTTATGTTATTTAAACCTGTCTATTTGCGTTCTTATCTCAAGTATTTCCCCAACGAGGTTTTCTTTAGTTATTAAAGGCGGAGGATATTTCGAAATATTAATCACAATTAAAAACCGTTATATGTAATCGCATCTTGTTTTAACATTAATGGCTGTACAAAATTACTCGTCATTATTGAAAACGACCAGAGATCTTACAAGAAGCCAGTTTAAATTAATTCAAGTGGTCCAACCGACAAAAAAGATAAAGGTTATACGATAATGACTGGAATCGGTGCTCATCATTAACGAAATGGCGAAAATATGCCAATAAAATTACACTCGGAAAGGAAAGCCAATGTCACGTTAAAGAAAACGAGTTACTTGATACGGTGAAACTCCAGTTAATGTGTATCAATTTGGTCCAGGTCTGAGCCCTTTGAAGGACATACACACTCGTCCACACTGCGATAGACTGCAAATTTCTATCTCAGTTGTGCGCACTGCGATCAGGTGAGATAACAGTCCGGTCCATTTGAAAGGATATTCACTCGTCCAGACTGCGATGTACTGCGAATTTATATCTCAGTTATACTGAGCGTGTGAATAGGTGAGATAATAAATCCGTCCAGTTTTGAAGGTGCGTGCGAATTACTGTTTTGTAGAGGTTTTCTACATTTTTAGGGTTCCGGTACCTCAAAAGGAAAAAACGGAACCCTTATAGGATCACTCGGTTGTCTGTCTGTCCGTCTGTCACAGCCGATTTGCTCCGAAACTACTAGACCGATTGAGTTGAAATTTGGTACACATATGTAAATTGGTGACACAAAGATGGACGCGTAAAGTAAATTAATGAATTCTGAAGAAGGGGGCCACTTTTGGGGGGTAAACTGGAAAATTTAAAAAAAGTTTCGCAAACTGTATTGTGTGTCATATCAAATGAAAGGGGTTGTTGTAAGCATCTCAGTTTTTTTTAATAATTTTAGCAAAAATAGATTTGAAGTAATTTAGGAAATAAGACGAAAATTGACCATTCCCCCCCTTATCTCCGTAACTATTAGGCTTAAAATTTTGAAAAAATATGGAAATTAGTTCCTTGCCTAAAGATTAAAAGAAAATTTATAAGAAGTTCAAGTATTCAAAGTAACGGGAAAATTCTCAATATTTTTGTGTATTTTGTATGGAACGCCTAATGCTTAGAGTATAGGAATTTTACGGAACCCTCACCACACGAGTTGAACTCGCACTTGTTTAGGTCATAAGGAACCCATAAAAAACATTCGATGTAGGCCAAGTCTCGAAACTCATCCACCGTATAAAGTTGTGAGATATTTCGTAGAGCCAAGTCAGGCATTCTTATTAATCTTTATTTGCTTGCTAAATAAAATTCTGCAACTTGGGAATCAGTACCCTACCTAAAATGCTTCCTACTTGTACTTACCTAAAAACCTGCGCATCGAATCTTGCTGTTGTAACGAGAGGCAAAATCACCCAACGGACAGACAAACAAATAACTCAAGCAGTATTAAATGCCCCATGGAACATCTCGAATGATGTGCTATAATGATAGCTCGTTTATAAGTGATTTAAAGAGCAATTAAACTTTTCAGCGCTAATTATTCTGTTAATACACGTGCTTCATTCATCAAGAAAAAAGATTGACAATGGTTCTTAGTAAGAATGTAGGTATAATATGTTATTTTTGTAGGTTTCACCGTATAATATAACAAATGTAAAATGTTGAATCACGCCTATATCAACTAAATGTATTGAAATGTTTGGCATACTCTGATAGTTTATGGACAGGATTCCCAGACATATGAAAGTTGGTATGGGAATTGGGAGTGTCGGGGGAAAAAATCTAACATTAAACCACATTATTTTCGAGTGGCGTCAACAAATTTAACGGGCAACTTCGACAAAGTCGATCATACCATCTTAACAAACAAATTAGAAGGATATGGAATCCATGGTAACTTGCTTAGGTGGATTAAATTTTACCTTGACAATAGGAGTCAGCTTGTAAGTGTTAAAGGCCATCTATCTTATCCAGTAAAAACCACTTCAGGCGTGCCGCAAGGATCCCACCTAGGGCCTCTTCTTTTCGTCGACTTTATTAACGACCTCGTCGAGCGTCTATCATGTCCATGCTGGCTGTATGCAGATGACCTTAATATTTACTCAACAATAACAAATTTTGAAGACTGCGAAATGTTTTTAAATTCGTGATACATTTTCAAATCACGAAAAGCATGGAAGTTTCTAGAAATAGACTAATAGTGGGACCGGATTTTTGCTCGGTAGGTTTTGATAATTTGAATGTTGGAAAAATGATATGGGAGCATATTTGTAAAATATGACGTAGGTAGGTACCTACGTAAAGTTATAACAAAGTTAGTTGGTTAAAATCTTTTCCCAATATTAAGATTTGCTTAAATATATGTTGGATCTTTCTTTTAATAAATAAAGCAGTTAATTGAAGTCCAGACGGACGACTATTGAAATTATAATAAAGTATTTAAATAAAAAGTTTTACTTTCTGGGATTCGAACCCGAGACTTCTGACTCACATAGCAAACGATTACTGATCACGCTACGACGTGCCGTACATTACTACTCGAAATTAAACGAATTATTTGTGGCTGGTAAGTTTACACAGCAGTGGGCGGGGCACATTGCACGTAGAACCGATGGCCGTTGGGGCGGAAAGGTTCTCGAGTGGCGACCACGTACCGGAAGGCGCGGCGTGGGTAGGCCCCCCACAAGGTGAACTGATGACCTGGTAAAGGTCGCGGGAGTCCGCTGGATGCGGGTGGCGCAGGACCGGTCAATTTGGCACTCTCTGGGGGAGGCCTATGTCCAGCAGTGGACGTCTTTCGGCTGATATGATGAAGTTTACACAATGTGGCCTTTCTACTATGACTATCTTACCTCCGCATGACATGTCCATACCACCGTAGGCAATTTCAGGTTTTCAGAACTAACTTTTAACTTTATAACGAGTATCATAGTATCATGTATTGCAGAGGGATAATCAAGTAACATATAAAAATGTCATTTAGATCTACCTTGACCTGCTGGTATACAGCCTGTAAATTTCAAAGGTGCGTATATTTTAATCTGCAATAGTTTTTGACCGTACATACAAATGATATGAGAAAGCAATTTCGTTAAATAACTTAATAAAGAGTTAATATTCTTTTTTAGTACCTACGACCGCACAGTAATGTATTGTATGTAAACTGATTTGACTTAACAAACGATTTGACTTTTATGGGTGTCGTAGACAAATGTCTGACATGACTTGTAGTAAATGTAGGTACCCACATTGCAAGCTCAATTATTTTGTAAAAAGAATAAAGCAGTTAGTTAACGAAATTTATGTAAATGTGTTGTTTAGGACTAATCAACGAATCATCATCATAATATTCGCCCGTATCTTTACACACTTTATATGTAGAACGCTTCCGTAAATCCCTGTCACAATAATTAAAGTTACGAGAAATGTCTTATTAGGTTTGCCTTTCGGGATAATAAGTATTAAGTATATCGATCGGACAAGCCAGTCGGACCACGTGGCCTTAGGGGTTCATTCCCGGATCTCAAGCTATCTGCATACTTACCTCATTTCAACCAGTCGGTTCAGTGTTTTAAGACATGTATTACAATATTTAATAGACAGGCAGGCTGAGTTACTTTCGCATTAATAATATTAAGTATGGACGCTTTAGACATATCGCGTCAATATGTTTGTCCTATAGTGACTACAATTTTATTGTACTGTCACTTTGTATAATTTGTGGGATGTAAAGTTTACTTACGTACTGTGTTGTGGTTTTTCATTACGCTTTAAGAGGACTATAACAAAAAATAAGCGTAATTGTAAGTTTTTATCGTCAAAATTACATACCTTCCATTCATTTTTTTACATAACAACCAATTGGTGAAGATAGTTTGATTTCTCCTTTAAAATCTAAGGAACACTAGTGTTCGATAATCTTTTTACTGATTTAGTAATGATTTTTCTTCAGCGGCATGTTTCAGCAAAATCTCTTGAGAGACCTCATTTCGGAGCGGTAATTGGTCAATCCAGTTAAAAATTATGCACAAAAAAAAATACGTTACAATTACAAGTACCCTGTAGTTTAAGCAAAGCAAGAAACCACTATATTTTTTTGCGACAGGGGCTGTGAAAAAAAATCAGAAACAAATTACATTTTGTACCGAAAACGGTCAAAATCAAGTCATAATTTCTCAAAATCCCTGCATTATCTTAACGTAATTCTGATACAAAAATGATTCTCAGTATTTGTTTATTCTGAAACATTCATTTTGTAGGTTTAAATTACCACCATTTTTTTTTGACAATTTATTTAACAATACCTCTTTTTGCTATACTGCGGCGGCCACTGGCAGCCTAACGCTCATACCCGCGCTAGCGCTCTTCGAGGTAGGACCTATGTCAGTCGACTCCGCGCTCCTAGCAACGTCGCTAAATGCTTATCATTATCGTAGTGTGCGTAGCGCTCTGTAAATATTGTTATTGTGTGCGTGTAAAGAATCGACTGTTCTGACATGATCGTTGTTTTGGTAAATATAATTTCTACGTTTGTTTAAAAAAACTAGGTAAGCGTCTTTTTCCTGTGGACTAAATAATAGTTTACAGTTTTGATACAAATAAATAATTAGACTTTAAGGCCTTAAAAACTTTGATTTATCCACAGGGAAGACTAAATACAAATAACCTGCCAAGTGCGAGCCCGACTCGCGCAGCGAGGGTTTCGTATCCTACTCACGTGATTTGTAGCTATTTTGACTATTTTAGGCAAAATATCTAGTGTAATATGAGCTCTCGTCAAGAAGTGTGTACTGCCGTCCTGGGTGACCCTTTACGCTGGTTAAATTCAAACAGCATTTTTATGCAATACAGCAACAAATTTATAGTTTTCAATCTTTTCCCTTTACTGTGCTATAATATAAGACCTCGCTTTTTTCCAAATTTCATAATTCTAGGTCAACTGGAAGTACCTCATTTGTTTTTGGTTCCGTTGCTAATGTAAGAAATATGCGGCAATATTCTTTAGAGTCTTGACAGATAGACATACAACAAAGTGATCCTATAAGAGATTTTGAGGTACGGAACCCTAGTATAATGCAATGCCTTTCATGCATTTTGTTGCATGCATGTTACCTAGTTGAGGTCGTCTTTATAATAAGACGTTGTTGGTAAACAAGAGTACGGTCTGTCTGATGGTAAGCAGACATCATAGCATAGACGCCTGCAAATACAAAGGATATCCATTTTATCAGCTCGTGATAATTAATACATTATTTGTCGTTTTTGGGGTTGCGGCCTGTGGCGTACGAATAACGAACTCAGTAAATATTAATCTATTGCAAGAGCTGCAGCGATTTCTGACAAACTGAAAAAATGGTAATAGTTTGCACTAAAGTTCACTAATCCTACTAATATTATAAATGTTTGGATGTTTGTTACTCAATCACGCTTAAACGGCTTAACCGATTTGGATGAAATTTTTTACGAAGATAGTTTATAGCCTGGATTAAAATATAGGATAGTTTTTATCCCGGGTCCACGCAGACGAAGTCGCGGTCGGAAGCTAGTAATATTATAAATGCGAAAGTTTAGATGTTTGGATGTTAGATGTTTGTTACTCGATCACGTTAAAACGGCTCAACCGATTTTGATGAAATTTTGCACGAAGACAGTTTATAGCCTGAATTAAAATATAAGTTTTTATCCCGGGTCCACGCAGAGGAAGTCGCGGGCGGAAGCTAGTATTTAATAACGTTAATAAAAATTGCAAACGCATAAAAAAAATCTACGGTAGAAGCAAGATATTTTTGTTAGTGCAACAGGCCTATTGGGCATTTAAAGTTTAAAATACTAGTCTACATTTTGGTTGAAATTCGCTCGCTCGTAGTACTGTGACTAAGGGGTAATCACGTAACGTTTCGAACGCGCGTTAGGACAATTTAACTATCATTTTTAACCAACTTCAAAAAAGGGAGGATGTTCTCAATTCGACTGCTTTTTTTTCTTTCTGTGTTTGTATGGGGAGATCCCTTTCTGTAACTAAAATGATGAAATACAGCATTTTCCTGTGATGCAGTCAGTCGATGCAGGGTTTCATAGTGGTTATAAAATTGTTCCTTACATTCAGCACTATTAATTTACGCAAAAAAAACGAACTCCGATTTTTAGACAGATTTGACCGGGTTCGATTCCCGGCCGTCTATGAAGCTTTTTTGGAAATCATTCAACGCAGTTTTTTTAATAGGTCTCGTAATTCTCCTAAGAACAAATTTACTTATCTCTTATAGTTTCACATTTTCCCTCACTACCCCGTTTGAATAATACCTACCTAAAGATATAGATATAATACAAATAAATTTTAGATTCGGAAACCAAGGGAATGCAGAGAATAACATTACTGCTGGTGTATCTAAACGCGACTATGTAGTGGAGCATATTGTTGCTATGAAATCTGATGACTACATTAAAACAATTAACACGATGAGACCTTCATGTGTCATTGTAGAAATTTCAACATTTCTGGTAGGTATAGCTATTATTATATTTGAAGCTGGCCCGGGTTTTGAACCAGTCATTATTTCCGTTAATGGTAACACCTGACAAATTTGAACCCTTTGTTTTTATTTTATTTGCACAGCTTTTATTTGTTTATCTTGTCTGGAGACGAGGATTGAGGAAGGAGGAGAGAGAGGATTAATATGTCTCAGTTATTTTAAATTTTTGCTGTAATAATTTCTAAATAAATGGCTTGCATACTAATCTTTTGAAGAGGAACATCTGGATAAGGGAAATGTATAGTATTTTTATTTTTATAGTTACTCGAATGTCCGTCTCCTGTCAAGGTTGAAAACTTGCAACAACATAGTTTGCTCCACACTAGACGACAAGCTATATGGGTATTTTTGTTTATTTATTAGCTTTTGGAGCTACACCTCTGCTTTTGGCACGCATGCAGATCACACAATATTGGTTAAGAACACCTGTATTATGCAAAACTTTGCTTTCCTGCATTCTCTTCTATAATGACTGCAACCACTATGTATTATTTTAAACTGCTATTGTTGGAATACCTGCACGATTGATACCTTTACGCAACTAAACGTACCTACGTACAACAAAAACGACACCCATATTGATATTTAGACATTTCAACCCCAGCTCACCCCAACAGGGGAGATGGTATTTCACGTCCGCCATGTTGGATTTTAAACCATAGAAATGATACCCATGTTGATTTTCAGACTTTGTCACCACATTCCCCACTTCTAGGGGTTGAATTCTCAAAAAACCTAAAACACGTGTTTACTTATTTATCGTTAGGAATACTGCTGTGAAGTTTCAAATGAAATAGTCTAACTAATCTTGTTTCCACATACAAACTTTGGACCCCCATTTCACCCCCTTAGGGGATACATTTTGAAAAATCCTTTTAGTGCATCTCTAGACCTTCTAAGGAACCTACGGGCCAAATTTGGAATCTCTAGAACCAGCGGTTTGGGCTGTACGTTGATATGTCAGTCAGTCAAATCAAATCAAATCAAATCTTTCTTTAGCTATCAGTCAGTCAGTTTCTTCTATTATATATTTAGATATATGTCCACGATATTAAATTCCAAAATCGATGCCATATTCGTAATTAACGTCCCAAAATACCATAAAAACGACACCCATATTGATATTTTGGACATTTCAACCCTATCGCACTCCAACAGGGGAGATGGTTTTTCACGTCCGCCATGTTGGATTTTAACATCGTTGTTGTTTTCGTAATTGGGTCTTTCTTCTTTTTTACCGACAATGAACCGAGGTTTTTCTGTTTTTTTGGTTTTTGAACTATCGAAAATTGTGGTTTTGAAGTGCGATTGAAAAAAAATGCATAGGTTTCTTCATTAGAACTAATTAAAGTTTCCTTTCTGGCCAATATAAATATTTATTTACGGTTGGTTTCTAAAAAAAACATGTGACAAAGTGGACTCTTTCAGTGGGGACAAAATTTTATTTTACCACTCTGTCACGGCATTCTACGAAAAAAAAACATAAAAAAAAAATGCTAGATAGAGAAAATGAAATATTAAATATCACTAATTAATAAAATAATATGGACGTTCATTCGAACATTATAAAACCGTAAACATCATTACTCAAATGAGATGCCGTAATAAGACGAAGGACAGGCTATTGTCGGTTGAAAAGAAGAACGACCCAATTAGCGATTCGATAAACCATAGAAACGATACCCATTTCCGTACTTTGTCACCACATTCCCCCCTTTTAGGGGTTGAATTCTCAAATAACCTGAAACACGTGTTTACTCATTTATTGTTAGAACTATCGCTATGAAGTTTCTAAATAAATAATCTAACTAATCTTGTTTCCCCCTACAAACTTTGGACCCCCATTTCACCCTCTTTTCATTTTCCCTTAGGGGTTGAATTTTGAAAAATACTTTCTTAGTGCACCCCTTAACCTAATATGGAACCTACGTGCCAAATTTGGAATCTCTAGAACCAGAACTCCCAAAATACCATAAAAACAACACCCATATTGATATTTTGGACATTTCAACCCCATTGCATCCAATAGGGGAGATGTTTTTTCACTTTCGCCATGTTGGATTTTAAAATCGTTGTTTTCGTAATCAGCGACCCGATAAACCATAGAAACGATACCCATGTCGATTTTCAGACTTTGTGACCACATTCCCCCCTTTTAGGGGTTGAATTTTCAAAAAACCTGAAACACACGATTACTTATTTATTGTTAGGAATACTGATGTGAAGTTTCGAATGAAATAGTCTAACTAATCTTGTTTCCCCATACAAACTTTGGACCCCCATTTCACCCCCTTAGGGGTTGAATTTTGAAAACTCCTTTCTTAGTGCACCCCTAGAGACCTTATAAGGAACCTACGTGCTAAATTTGGAATCTCTAGAACCAGCGGTTTGGGCTGCGCGTTGATAGATCAGTCAGTTAGTCAGTCAGCCAGTCAGTCAGTCAGTTTCTTCTTTTATATATTTAGATTTTTGATCGGGCAATCTAATAATACGAATATGCTACCTAAATACACGATAGAGTCCTACATTAAGAGCCTAAAAAAATTCAAATTATTAGACTACTTACTTCGGGGATTTTTGAAAAAACCGGCTCCGATCCCTGGACATTTGTCAAACTTTCCATACATTCAGGTTTTAACGAACACCGCTTACGATCACAGACGGTTTGGTGCAACTCACTCTTAATCCAACATTTGCAGCAGATGGTTCCCCGGGAATCAGCAATATAACTTCAAGGCTTTATCAAAGGCATTACCTTACCTTACCCCACTGACAGAGCTTCCACGAGACTTGTTTATAGTGAACTTTTCAAAGAGATATGACGCCACCTCGTGCTTGAATGCTCCAAAAACATGGCATAATGATTTAGGGGGATTCATTAAAAGTTTTGGTTTATTTTATTTCGTTTAAATTTATACACACCTAACCCTTCATGCATATTTGCAAGTCTCTGTTTGGCCCTATGGTTGACTGGTATCAATAAATCAGCCTATACTATACAGGGTGATTTAGGGGTCGTGGAGCAAGAATGACCAAAAGCGAATAAGATGGCCACACTGAAAAACTTTTCCCAAGGGACCGACCACGAAATCGCCAAAAAAAAACAGCTGTTCCATACATTAACTCTCAATTAACTCACAGTTGACTCTTAATTGGCTCTCATTTTTTTGCGATTTCATGGTTGGTCCCATGGGAAAAGTTGTTCAGTATGACCAGCTTATTCGCTTTTGGTCATCCTTGCTCCACGACCCCTAAAATCACCCTGAATAAGTCCCACTGCTGGGGACAGGCCTCCTTTCATGGAACGGGCAGTAGTCCCCACGCTGGCCCAGTGCGAGTTGGGGACTTCACATACACCTTTGAATTTCTTCGCAGATGTATGTAGGTTTCCTCACGAGGTTTTTCCCTCAGCGAAAAGCTAACGACAAATGGGTCGTTCTTCTTTTCGACCGACAATAGCCTGTCCTTCGTCTTATTACGGCATCTCATTTGAGTAATGATGTTTACGGTTTTATAATGTTCGAATGAACGTCCATATTATTTTATTAATTAGTGATATTTAATATTTCACTTTCTCTATCTAGCATTTTTTTTAATGTTTTTTTTTCGTAGAATGCCGTGACAGAGTGGTAAAACAAAATGTTGTCCCCACTGAAAGAGTCCACTTTGTCACATGTTTTTTTTTAGAAACCAACCGTAAATAAATATTTATATTGGCCAGAAAGGAAACTTTAATTAGTTCTAATGAAGAAACCTATGCATTTTTTTTAAAATCGCACTTTAAAACCACGATTTTTGATAGTTCAAAAACCAACAACACAGAAAAACCTCGGTTCATTGTCGGTAAAAAAGAAGAACGACCCAAATAAATCAAACATACATAAGTTCTGTACATAATTTCCGCAAAACTCATTAGTACGCGCAGTGATTCGAACCCACGACCACCGTTTGACAGCCGCAAGCCTGAACCACTAGGCTACCGTCGTAGCTTCCTTAATACCTAAGTAAATAAATATTTTTTTACAGATCTTCAAAGCCCACAAGATCTTACAAAACAATAAAGTCTGTACCTACTGTGGAGTATGAATATATAAAATTAGTAGGAAAAATAGCCTAGTACAGTCAGCATCAAAAGTAACTACGCAATCGAAGACGTCAAAAGCTCTTATTCCCTTTTAATAAAGACTTTTGACGTCTTCGTTTGCGTAGCTACTTTGATGCTGACTGTACCTAATGTCACAGTTTTATACAGCCAAACTGCGTAATTGTTTTGGTC
The DNA here is from genome assembly GCA_932294315.1 of Epinotia nisella. NCBI lineage: Eukaryota > Metazoa > Arthropoda > Insecta > Lepidoptera > Tortricidae > Epinotia > Epinotia nisella. The sequence continues at coordinate 5,777,821 of OW028687.1, forward strand.
TTTATGTAATTTAAAATAACAATAATGGGTTGTAGGTTGATATGTTTCATATATTTTTGTAAGTTTCGTCTATCCTATACTGTTAAACGAGCAATATTTGTATATACCTATATTATCAGCATAATTATAATAGGCTGTTTTTAAGAAATAAGCTATTTGTATTTTGTATTTGCAATCACGTTCTCGGAAACGGCTCTAACGATATCGATGAAATTTGGAATGTAGGGGTTTACGGGGGCGAGAAATCGATCTAGCTAGGTCTCATGTCGTTTTCTCCGTATTTTCTCTATTTTCACCCGAACAGAGCTCGGTCGCCCAGGGCCTAGGTACTTAATGTAAGAATTATTTATTTTACTAAATACAATTCCGTCAAAATAGTACCAGCAAGATTAGAACAACCGGAAATAATATTCCTGCGTGATCCTTTCTTATATACGTATTATCAATAGTTATTACTCAGTCTTGATAAATTTGTCCGCAATTTTAAATTTATATATTATATATAAATTTAACTTTTAAAGCTACAAAGTTTCGGGTCAAAATTTTGAGTCGAAAAGAAAACATTTTGACTTGATAAATCAAAGGTAATTCGTTGGTCCACATTTAGACGTAGGTATATGTGTATGTGAATACATAAATACGTTATTGATTATCAATGAAACGGTTTGAACAATTACGTGTGTATCTCATACCTATTTTATAATGCTGTAGCGCCAGCGCCTCGGATCAAGATCGTTTCGCCGCAACGTAGTGCAAGCGAGAGATAACGTGAGACAGATCGCTCGCGCTACGCTCCATCTGCGTAGCGTGAGCGATGTCGCAACGGCGCATTAAAATCTCAGAACTAGCTTCGTGCCAAATGTAATAGGGCTCTTAACAATGAGCCCCAACGTTGTCATGCGTCACGAGCAGAGTTAGGATGGTGTCGCTAAACGAGCTAAGTGTGATTTTTATAACAAACTATTCTTATTATATATCGATGCTTATGGACGCAGTTCGAGGTTAAATTAGCAGACAAACTTTATTTCATATCATATGAGATAGTAAATCATATTTTTGACGGCAATCATTGGGTCTCCAAACATTCCCTTGAGTGTACATGATGATCTGTAAAAGTTTTACGCTTAGTCCCGTAAAGCGAAACATTTTTAGGGGATGCATTGCAGTGTTATGTGTTTTTTCAAAGGCCACCTATCTGATGGCTGAACTAAATACAAATAATTATTTTTAATACAAATTATGTATCTTTGGCACTCTTTGGGGGAGGCCTATGTATACGATCGGTCAAAATTTCAGCTTCACACAAAAAAAAACTTTCTCGGAGTGAGTTGCTTGCTTGTTTTATTTTGCGTCTTTTCTTTCATGCCTGAAAAACCAACATGTATAATGTATTCGCCTTCAATAAATGGATCACTGAATGAATCACGACAGAACTGACGTTGGCTATAGTGGTTTGCCTGTGCAGCCTAAAGCAGTTTTTTGTCCCAAAAGTCCCGTGGCGTCACATGCTCACATGGACGTTTGAATAATTCATAAATGGTTCCTTGTTGACGACACTCGCTATTTTCATTGCCGATAAAATTCTTATTGCGTAAATAGTGTAAAGCCGGGAAAATACGCTGGCGTAAGCAGATGCGATAGTTAAGAGATAAACATCATTTATTGGTAATAAGGTATTACTGGGCATTGTTTACATTAATTTGTAGGTTACATTACATTGCATTGTATTATTATCATTATCATTATATTTTTTATATTCCCCTAAGAAGAACTCTGGTCGGAAACAGGCAGGCTGTCAATCGGGCTGCAGAACAGATGGACATCTTTAAGGTCGACATCCCTCAATTTCCTCTCCTCTAACATAATAATTTTATGCCGCGGTTTAATACATGTTTACCGAATGTAAACCACGGTGCCGCGTACATAATACATTCCGCTAATACATGCTTACTCGTTTCTTCCTCCGCACAGTGTGGGCAGGAAGCACCTATACTAACACCTACCTTACCTTTATTACCTTTAAGTGTCTATTTAGAGTATTGTGACCAGCTACTCTAGCAGTCAGCAACTTCAGATTGCTCTTACCCAATTTCAGCAGATACCTGGTTCTTCAGTGATGCATATACCTCATCTTTGTCTACATCCAGATGCTTCCCTCCATTTTCTGTCCCCGTCTTGTTCTTTTAGCCTTTCTATGTATGACCCGCTTTGTGAATTGAGCCGAGAAAGAAAGGACCGGTTCTGGGCCTATAAATTCCCTTCGCTATCCCCTACGGAAAAAAAAATCCGCTGTGCTTTCCGCTGTTCCTAACTTACCTATGTTTTAAATTTTACAAATATTTAATGCTAACATCTCTTTAGCTTGAAGATAACTGTAACCCCGAGGGGGATCGCGACCCATAAGTTGAGAGAATCAGGGTAAATTGATATAACTAACTAAGAACTACGTAGTTGAAATAGTTATTTGTGCAACAAGAGAGCAAAGTTTGTTTTTGCTGCGAGTGCTGATTTTGAGTCCCGAGGAAGCGAAAGATTCTAAAATTGAATCACGAGCGTAGCGAGTGATTCAAGGTTAGAATCTTGAGCGCAGCGAGGGACTCAAAAGCACGAGACGCAAATACTTTCCTCTCGAGTAACTTTTCACCTCAGCAGTGAGAACATATTCACAATAAAAACTATAAGTACCCATAGGCTTTTACGTACCTATTCGTCTTGTGATTATTCAGGAAGGAAACTTGATTCGGCGTTCGTTACTGCTTGTTTTAACACTTTTAACTCCTCAGCGCAGCTAGTAGGTACTAGAAGCACGCGAGAGCGCGGGGCGAGACATGGCGCGACAGACCAAAGCACATTCTAATACATAATCTATAAGAGTCTCGCGTGGCAGTAACACAAAAAGCTAACCGTATTATTGTTAAGATACTGTCACTATTTCATATTTTCGAACTATTTAGAAATATTCAACACTTAACGTCTGTTGCGCTTATACATATTACGCGTGTCTGGCGTGCACAACCAAAACCAGCCGTATTATTATTTTAATACTGCCTTCTTCACTAATTTCACTATACATATTTCCTAGTTAGATAGATAATTCATTTATCCTAGTCGCTTTATACTTAAAACTAATACCAATAGCGCAAGAATGATGAATAACATACCTAATAAAATCTAAAACAATTTAACAGCGCGCGATTTTTTAAAGGGGCGGGGCGCCGGGCGTGCGTTCGGAAACTGCATAATGTGGTATACGTTCTAGACGTGTGCGCCGCGCCGCCGCACCGCCGCCGCCGACGATTTTTCCACGCCGCCGCCGCCGATGAATTTGACCGGCGTGAAATCGGCGTGGCATAATTGCGTTTTTTTCGGAACAGTGTTAATTATTCAATTCAAATTATTTTAGTAATTTTAATTCCAATGTCGAATAAAGGGTCTTTACAGCACATGTCAACTCTCTAATTTTCTACATTAAAGAGTTTGCTTTAATTCGCTTCGCAATAAAATATAAATCGGCAATTCTACAGTTGATGTATACATGCATGATTATAACAATCTATAAGTACTCTACTGCTTCAAATCTTTACTTATTTCATTACTTTTATTGTGATGCAACGTTGATGTCAATTAAATAGGTTTTTTTGTGCCTCCTGTAGAATTAGATCAAATAGTTAAAAGGTTTGCGACTTTCGTTTTTTTTTGTGCTCAAGGATTAGAGGAACGACCTGTAATCCTTGAGCGTGACCTTATTTCACATAACAATCTATAATCATAATCAACTGGGGCATATTCCAGTAATTAAAAGTTTTTTTTAACTCATTCCATGAAGAAATTTATTCCCTAATACGTCTGATCGTGTCTGGGTATACCACAAAGGGCAGATTCCATGGATGTCCCACTACATAAGAAATGCTCTACCCGTAAATGTGACACTATCGAACTACTTATCTCTCTTATATCCCTTGCTGGTAAAGTTCAATTGTATATTCTAAACAAACATCTAGAGTAATACAGAAACGGACATATCTCAATAGAGCAAGCGGGCTTTATAAGGGTGGAGGCATAGGAGAGCAGATCCTAAATATCAGGCAGTTAATCCAGAAGAGCAAAGAATTTAACATACCCATGGCCTTGTGCTTGAGGAAATTGGTATTATACCTGAACATCAGTCTTTTTTGGTGCAAAACCTATACTTGTACGGCAAATCTCGTGTCTGTCTGGAATAAATGGAGTCCAAATACTTTAAGACCAATCGAGGCAGGGTTGCATACTGTCCCGGCCATGATTCGTCTTGGTCAGCGAACACATAATGCTCAGACTGCGCAGAGTGCTTGAGAGCTGGCAGGGCGGCATCCGAGTTGGTGAATAACAATTTGCAAATCACTGATGACATGGCCCTAATGCATATGAGACTGACACACACACTTCACTTCTTCTTCTTAGCTACACTTCTAAAGAAAGTCGAATTGATCAGTGTTCAGTACGGCCTCCACGTAATCGGGAAAAAACGAAGCTAATATGTTCTTAGCTGGGTTGATGCAGAGGGCACGGGAACTACCATGACCTGGACTTAGTAGAAAACGTTGTCTTCTTTAGGCTCACATATCAGACACTGTATGAAAGAGGTCATCAGAAGATCGAAAATTGCCTAAACAGCAGTAAACCGCTTAGAAAATATATGGCGGAACTTGAACATCTACCGCAACACCAAAGTCAGACTTATGCGCACCTTTATCTTCTCCATTTTTCTTTATGCCTCTGAAACATGGACTTGGAAGCCACGCTTGAGAGCAAAACTAGATATATTTGAAATGTGGTGCTGGCGTAGAATATGGGTCATCTCATGTAGTTATACAACGGCGCGCGTGTCGATACTCAAGGAGCTTTGTATCAACATCCAACTTTCAACTGCATGCTTTCCGAGAATGATGACATTATTTGGGCACGTGGCCGGCCAAGACTAGTCCAGCTTGGAGAAGATGATAATGGTTTGCTGCGTTGAAGGAAAAGAGTAGAGCACCCATACGATAGATTGATGCAATCCGCGATGCCACGGGCGTCAATATCCAAGGCGCAATACAACTAGCCCAAAGTAGAAGGGTTTGGAAAATGTTTTTGAAGAACTGCGCTCTTGGTAGTCACGACCCTCATTTTTGAGGAACCGACAAAGAAGAAGAAAACTCAGGATTCCAAATTGATATATCTTTTTTGTTTGGTGCAATTATATTTCAGAAAATGTTAAAACTAATTTATTTCACAATGAGAATTTACGCTTTATGGTTATTTTGCCATATATCGAAAAAAAAAGCACCACGCCGATTTCACGCCGATCACGCCGCCGCCGCCGATCAAAATCCCATCGGACGCCGCCGCCTATGATTTTGCCATCGGCGCACACCTCTAATACGTTCTTAAAAATTAAGATTATTAAAACTATAATCATGAATTGGTCAGCGTATGAAAATTAATGTTTACCTATTTAAGCAAAACGAACTTTATTCTGAGATGTTTCATGTTTTTTTTCTTCAATTTAAAACATTCCTTTTTAACAATTTTTTGGTAATTTAAACATATAAAATGTGTTTTCGAACGTGGTACTTGCTTCGCGCTGTTTTGGGGGTCACCTTTGAAATTCGAATGTGGAAGTTTGAATCGACCTATTCCTGTCCCTTTCAACCTGTTCCTTTTTCGTAATGAAATGAAAGGGACAGAGCTCATCAAATTTAAGTATTCTGAATTTGTAATAGACCTCACTATGAAATGTCAGTGCTCGACATGAAAATTAAAAAGCCACGGAGTGAGCAAAATCGGATTTTGCTCACTGTTTTCACGCAGAAAAATATGCTTGTTCAAGCTGCTGAGGTGAAAATGAGATAATCCGAACGGCTGTCTAAATAAAAAACTTGCAAAACAAAGACAATTTTCAAACCTATGTTTTACTTTATGAACCTTAAATAAAGGACATTTATTTGTTTGATGCATGCATGATTAATGCGGACATTTATTTGTTTAGCTATACGTATATTTCATTCCAGACTGACTGTACATGTTAAACGAGGACAGCGGTTAACTATATATGTCAGTCATAATTGTTTAACAGACAGTTTTATCTCAAGACGACGACAAAATAAACACAAACGCCTGACGGCTCGTTAACAATATAAACAAACTGCGTAAACACATTCGTAACAAAGGAAGTGCAACGTTATTGCATCGGTATGCTAAAAAACTGGCCAAGTGCGTGTCGGATCACGCAAAACGAAGGGTTCCGTGCCTATTAAAAACTTCTTATAGGTTATCCTGTAATCTTTAGGCAAGGAACTATTTTCCATATTTTTTTCAGAATTTTAAGCTAGGTAGTTTCGGAGATAAGCATCTGCTTAAACAAGAATTCGACTAAAATCCATCCACATAATGGTAGTATATATTGAATATGTAGTAGTATATCTTTTTGTATGTATCTTATATATTTTTATTTATGTATGTCTATATGTAGTGTATAATACATTTGTATTTTTTTCCTCTCTCCTCAAGTATATTCGTAACAGAAATTATCATACTTTTTTCTTTGCACCTGTTATAAGTCTCTGTTTAGCCCAATGGTTAGCTGGTAGAGAATGCCATCTGGCATTAAGCTCGCCATTTGTACATATATTTTTTGTATTTTGTGCAATAAAGTTTAAATAAATAAATAAGGGGGGGGGGGGGGGGATGGTAAATTTTCGTATTTTTTCCTAAATTACTTCAAATCTGTTTTTGCTAAAATTATTTTTAAAAAATATCTGAAATGCTACAACTTACGGGATAACCTACGTACTCAATATAGGTACAACTTAAAATTGTCTGTGGTAAATAATAATTTTTTTGAAAAAAGGTTATTTATTAGTGCCATTCGAGATTTTAATCAGCTTCCAAATGAATTAAAAATGTTGGATGACATAAAATTTAAACGAAATTTAAAAAAAAAAATTGTGTAAAAAAGGTCTCTACTCGATAAAAGAAATTTTTAAATTTTCGTCTTATAAGTAAAATAATGTATAATATAATATTGTTTTGTTATTCCTTAGTTTTAAGTAAATATTGTGCACCCGAAATGGGTAACCGTTGGGACCTAACACCTGCACTATTTAATACCATATGTAACACGGTTAAACAACAAAGTTTTTCTATTCTATTCTATTCTATTCTATTCTAACAACTTCTTTCATTTGATATGTGGGTCGTTCTTCTTTTTTACCGACAATGATCCGAGGTTTTTCTGTTTTTTTGGTTTTTGAACTATCGAAAATTGTGGTTTTGAAGTGCGATTTAAAAAAAAATGGATAGGTTTCTTCATTAGAACTAATTAAAGTTTCCTTTCTGGCCAATATAAATATTTAATTACGGTTGGTTTCTAAAAAAAAACATGTGACAAAGTGGACTCTTTCAGTGGGGACAACATTTTGGTTTACCACTCTGTCACGGCATTCTGCGAAAAAAAAAACATTAAAAAAAATGCTAGTTAGAGAAAGTGAAATATTAAACATCACTAATTAATAAAATAATATGGACGTTCATTCGAACATTATAAAACCGTAAACATCATTACTCAAATGAGATGCCGTAATAAGACGAGGGACAGGCTATTGTCGGTCGAAAAGAAGAACGACCCATGTCACACAATGATACAGTTTGCGAAACTTTTTTTTTAATTTTCCAGTTTACCCCCCAAAAGTGGCCCCATTCTTCAGAATTCATTAATTTACTTTACGCGTCCATCTTTGGGTCACTAATTTGCATATGTTTACCAACCACTTACTCCACTTACTCGGTCCAGTAGTTTCGGAGCAAATCGGCTGTGACAGACGGACAGACAGACGCACGAGTGATCCTATAAGGGTTCCGTTTTTTCCCTTTTGAGGTACGGAACCCTAAAAACTTAAGTAAAGTCCCTGTTGTATGTAGTTGTCACCTCTTCGAATACACAGTACATATTTATGTAACACAACAAAACAAATCCCTATACGAACATTCCTCAACTCAACTAGTATGGTTGATATTATTTAATGTGGCTGACTTTTATAAAACAATCATTGTATTTGGAATCTTCTACATTGGACGGTTACAGTGGCTTTTTAAATTGACTACTTTGATGCAATTAGGCCAATTGAAATAATCTCAAGTATTACATGCACAAGGGGCCTTAAGTACTTGAGTTTTTCACCTATATCGCTGCATCAGCGACTGTACTGATGTACTTATTAAGTATTTTACTATAAATATTTCCACGTTGCGGCATTGACAATAATGCTTATTGGACATGTCTACTTCCGTTTTAATTATTATTGTATGTGAAGTAGGGATCTCAGGTAGTCTGACGGTAAAGCAAATAAAATGCTGCACATGATGAGTACTCTTGGTATATTCATTATCATTATTTATTTGCAGATTACGCCTAAGTACATCGATCGATGGATCATGAAGGCTTCTACCTATTGAAGCGAAATGACTAAAGATTTGACAGTATTATGAGTTAAATGTTAAAACTTTTATTAAATGGCTTCTGATCATTAGCAGCAGCAGCTCATCAAATACTTGGTCACATATAAACTTCTACAATACAAACTTGTAAATAAAGAATATTATGTAGTGTCAGAAATAGAGTTGAAGGAAGCGGCAGCGTGACAGTCGGGATGCCACAGGGATCGGAGTTTGGAAATATATACCCTATTTCTAGCATTATATAAATGATTTGCCATCTGCCATTGCCGAAGGGCAAATCACTTTGCTTGCCGACCACAGAACAGTAGTAGTTATAGCGCGGACATAAGAACAACTGAATGAAAAAATATCCACTGTATGCGACCAACTGAAAATATGGATTTCAGCGAATGGATTGATATTAATTTTCGAAAATTCGACGACCTCTGTAGCCTAGTTGGTAGTGATCCTGCCTACGAAGCCGGACGCCCCGGGTTCGAATCCCGGTAAGGGCATTTATTTGTGTGATGGATGAGCACGAATGTTTGTTCCTGAGTCATGGATGTTTTCTATGTATTTAAATATTTATTTATGTATATATAAGTATGTATATCGTCGTCTAGTACCCATAGTACAAGCTTTGCTTAGTTTGGGACTAGGTTGATTTGTGTAAAATTGTCCCCAAAAAAAGCAAATCCAACATTATGCTGTTTTCTAGTAGGGGTGCTCCGAGCATAAGTATCCAGTGTCCAATACCTATGAGCGATAAGAGCAAGTTCCTAGGCTTTATGTTAGACGCCTCATAAAATTTGAGACAACACTAGTAGTATACCTAAGCCAAATTACTTGTATTATATAAAATTTGTATTATGAGATATAGTAAACTAAACTAAACGGGGGGGTGACACACAATTTTAGTGACTTTCAGGGCGATTATCTCTGACTCTATTCACTTAATCAAAAAAATTGCTGAGAAACTTTATATTTATTTTGAAATATATAGCCTATCGATTGATCGACGTGGGCTTGCAATGAATTTTTTTTTTGAGTTTCAGTTTTATGTATGGAGTCCAACTAACATTTTGGTGTCAGCTAAGGGTATTATTATAACCTTAACCTTTATTATGACTTAGAGTTATAATGATCTCAGTTGGAACTAATAGTGTTATAAAGGAGTTAAGAAAAATAATTAACTCCTAAAGTGTTACAAGAGCTTTAATGAACGCTGCTAAACAGGTATTATTGTCATAAGAGTGTTACTCAAAGCAAGTATACTATTGAAACTTTTTCTAAAGCTTAAGGTGTTAGGCAGATACACTTTAAAGACACTGTAAGAGTAATGGTGTTCGACTAAAGGTGTTGTAACTCAATAAGCGTTATAGTTGAGTTAACTGACGCCAAAAGCTTTAAGGTAAGTTCGCCATTGTTTTGGTGAGCTTTAACATACAAATTGATTTGACATCAAAATTCTTCATTATTTATGTTACTCTTGCCATTTTATGAATGCCACTTAATTTAACATGCCTCTGGCCAAAAAACAAGAATAGAAAATGATAAAAACTTTAGATGTCTATTTTATTCTTCATAAGTTTTATTAGAAATCATTAATAAATCCTGGGCGCGTTAAAATTGAGATGGGAAACATGGTATACACTTACCGTAAAATCACAAGGGCAGATTATTTTCACTTAATATCACAAACACTTCCAATTTAATTCACTTTCAATTAGTACGACTCCATAGCTGTCAAATATGAATACCTACTAACTGTCTTCGCCATTTTGCCGGTAGACTATATTTGTCTCATAATTTTACAGTAAAGAAAAGAGTAAGATGCTCACTTGTAACTGGTTGAGGGCAAGAGTGTTATAACACTCTCAGCTAACACCTTAACCGTTACTACGGTGTTTGTAGAGCGTTGGTCAACGCTATGGGTGTCAGATAACACTGCTGTACGGGCTTTCTAACACCTCCACCTGTAATTTGTGGGTCTCTTTCGTGGTTATAAGGGTGTTAGAGCATGCTATAACACCTTTTTTACAGGCATTCTTAACACCTTAACACTTGGCTGGAACCGATATAAGAATGATATAAGGGTTATTTTAACGCTAGTGTGCTAGTTGGGTGCACACCTAAAAAAAAATTTTTTTAGTAATTTAATCACAAAACTATGTAGCGGCTTACAAAATACACCTATACTCAAAATTGTATTCAAATACACCTTATAGTTTTCGAGTAAAATGCCTGTGACATACGGACGAACAGACAAACAGACAAAACATGACGAATTCATAAGGGTTCCGTTTTTTGCAGATTATTTATTATTTATTTATTAAGGTTTGCCAACAGATGTAATACAGTAAAAAAACTTATTCACAACAGATAATGAACTATTGCTAGAGTATCCACCCAATTACAGGCAAACACGCTACACGCTATTTGGCTACGGAACCCTAAAAGTGCGCTAAGTACTACCTACTTACAAATCGCTGCTTGAATCGTCTGAAAAAGACGTAGATGCCAATCATGACTAACGTATTGGAAGCTGAAATTAGTATGAACATAATTGCAGAGAAATCCACATATGATCCATGTTAAGAGTTCGTAAATAACTATTTAGTGCGTTCTCATAACCGACACTTGTCTATAATGATACAGGATCGCTAGTAATTTTGTAATTATGATTTGGTTCAAGGCAGAATAAGCACCTTTTAAATTATAACCTGTATGTAGCTGATTATCATATACGTATACAATGATATAAAATACGTATACTTAACATACTTATAGATGAGGTAAATTGATAAATGAACTATGTTTTGATTGCCTATTAAGTTCCATGACTTACCGTTCTTCGATATCATCTAAAAGCTATAGGGCTCTAGGATTAAAAAAAAACCTAAGTATAGTACATAATATCATTTAATATTACTTGGGTCAGCTAGTCTCTTTCAGCAACAGGCAAGACAAGGAAATCGAACGCCGGGTCGAGAACGCCTGGAAGAGCTACTGGTCCATGAAGGAGCTAATGAAGCAACCTTCCTCTGTCACTAAAGCGAAAGCTCGTCGACATGTGTATTTTGCCTGTCCTAACCTACGGTGCGCAAACATGGTCACTCACCGAGAGCCAGAAGTCCAAATTGAAGGTTTGCCAACGCGCTATGGAGCGCAGTATTCTAGGTGTCAAAAGGACGGATCTGGTCCGAAACACTACACTGCGCTCCAAAACACGCATAACTGATGTGGGTGCAAAAACTGCCAGGCTCAAGTGGGACTGGGCCGGCCACGTCTGTCGCATGCATCCAGACAGGTGGGCTAATATAGCTACGAAATGGGTGCCACATGATGGGCGCCGCAGACGGGGCCGACCTAGACGGAGATGGCGGGACGACCTGGATCTATTTCTCAACAATTGGGCGGAAGAAGCACCTAGCAGGGACGCATGGAGATCACGGGGAGAGGCCTTTGCCCAGCAGTGGGACACTCAATAGGCTCTTCAAAAAAAAAAAAAAATTAGCAAACCTCAAGCTATTTATATCCCCATTGCATCCTGAAATTGGGATAGCGCTAAGAGGAGAAGACTTATGGTCGGCTGTGAAACCGTCAGTAATCGTAAAATAGGTTCTTTAGAATTATATTGTATTGGAAGTTTGGCAGTCTTCTATGGGATAGTACTCATGCCCACTAGGCCTGTGATAGTACATTGTTTAACGAGGGGCGTAAGTGGAATATTGCTAACGAGAGTCTATCAGAAACCCGACGCCGAAGACAATATTTTTCATCACATTTGCGAGGAAATAAATTACTACAAAATACAGAAAAATCTAAGTTTTATACAGCCGCACCAATAAAAAATTGACAACTTCACTTCCAGATCAGTGCTAGTGGAGCGCGCAGCTTCAATATTTCAACCAATCACAGAGCAACCAGATTTGCTTACGCCAATCAGAGGGTTCTATATTTTAAAACTAAACTTAACAGCCCGTGGGAGGTAAAACGGCTATAACTGCTCTGTACGCTCGCAAGTAATAACGCCATTGACCAGCAAGTGTGATGAAAAGTATATTTGGTGGCTTTGGTTTCATTACAACGTAACTTAATTTTGCCTACTACTCCAATACTTCTAGACCTCAAAATCTGAGCGTCAAAACAGCCTAAATTCCAAAATGTCCATTTTTTTGCAACCTCCTATTTAGCCGAATTATAAAAAAAATGGCGATACTTTTTTTTAAATGGTGATGTCTTGGCTGAGTCAGAAGAGCCTTAGAGACCTTGGAATCGTCCCAGGTATAAAATAAATCCCAAATATGATAACTACCTTGAAATTCTTCGTGGTCATTTTACTAAACCTTTCGAGAGCACGTGGAAGGAGAATGTGATTCATATATATGGGACACGAAATTATGGTTAACGAACCCGTAAAACTGCAGCGGCGGTGACTAACTCTAATAAAGGCCAATAAAACACAGATGGTTAAAAAACGGCCAAGCGTGAGTGGTCGAGCAGCGAAGGTTCCGTTGTATTCCAAAATCTTTGAAACCAATTCAACAATTTGGGCACTTTTTATGCTTCCGTTTAGTATGGAACAATAAAAACACAATATTGGTAATTGGTCCAAAGGAACACTTATTGCGATCTTTCGGTGTCTGTCCGTCTGTCACAGGCAGTTCTCTCAAACACCGCTTGTCATAGAAAGCTCAAGTATAAGATATGGCTGTAACTGCCATACTTATACCAAACTTGAGCCTCATCATTTGACTCTTCAGCCTGTATAATTCCGTAATGATTGATTTTTGGAAATGTTTTTTCAACACTAATTATAATAATCTAATTTCATTTTAAAAGTAAAACAGAACCTGAAGAACCTGACTCGGCGAGATGATAGTAGTCTAGCCTCCTGAGGCCCAGAGTACGCATTTGTGTTTTTGAATTAGGGACTTTTTGACATTCTGTGACAGTTCAAAGTTAATTTTGAAATTTGTACAAAATTTTGTACGCGGGGCCTCAGGAGGCTAGAACTGTGGACGGCTAAGTGACTTATCTTATTTTTATGCTTTTGTTAATTTCATATATTTGGGTTCTATATGACGTAATATTAATAAGACAAGATCATAAATTATGCAAATGTATGTGACGCATACTGTACCTGCCTCAAAGCATAATGGATATAACAACACATAAAACACGTCGAAGTTTGAAAAATATTACACAAATAAAGTTAATTACAATACAATACAAATACTCTTTATTGCACACCTCACACAAAAAAAGCAGTTACAGAGAGAAACAATACAATAACATGTAGGTAGAGGTAGACAACAGGCGGTCTTATCGCTGAAGAGCGATCTCTTTCAGACAACCTTAATTACTTACATTGATGGTTATTGAACGAGTGGAGCCAACGAAGTTCGCCGATTCAGCTTGGGTAAAAAATATTTCGTATGTCCGGCTGTCGGCTGTTCCTCTACATGTCGCACTTCTCAACCGATTTTCGTGAAATTTTATGAGCAGATCGATAGTTAGATAGTTTTTTTGTGTCGATTCAGTTTTTGGATTCGGTTTTTTTGAAATATAGAAAAGTAGATTCGGTTTTTTGAAATATAGAAAAGTAAATTTTTGTTTAAAAAACGGAGTCGCTAGGTATACAGCTCACAGAGTCACTAGTTAACTACGTAGTTAATGTTGTTTACGTAAGACGGTTTCTTGACGTAAGGATCACTAAAAAGTGTATAAATATGTTCCTAACCTAGAAAGTGTACACATGTCCGTTGTGTTAAATAGGCTGGGAACATTCTAGTTTAACGCCGCTTTGCGTGACGAGGTTATGGTTAATAGCACAATAACTTGACTGTTGTTCTACTTTGTCACTTTAAACTGTTTGATATTGTGCAAACCGCTGGAGGATTGTTGCGTTAATGACACATGGTTCTAAAATTAGAAATAAAATTTGAAGACTGGCTGCAACTTGTGTGTTCAGTGGTGACATGTACGGTCGACGCCAAAAATACGTTTACACTATTCGCCTTATTGCAATGGAATAAAGTGCAAAAGTGTAAACGTATTTTTGGCGTCGATTGTACCTAAATATGAGAGCAATGAGCGAAATCAAGTAATGTTCTGATCATTTGATGAATATGAAGTGTACTGAAAGTTATAAGGGAAATTGAAAGGCAGCACAGGCAATTAAATATTTTTCAGACATTCACTAATAAAATGGCAAATAACAAGTTTATACAATGTGAAGATGGTCTATTTGCCCAACTACGGCAGAGGGCAGAGCCGTAAGGGAGGGATATGTTTTAGCAGCCTATTGTTTGTATTTACCTTTGTTCCACGGTAGCATTTAAGATACTTAACCGATTTTGATAAACGAGGTGTCAATCGATTCGAAATTATGCTCCGAGAGACATGATATCATTTGTATGAAAAACATATTTTCTATCAGTTTTTCGTAGTCGAGTTACAGTTTATTTACTGTTTATACTTGTTTTTTTACTGTTTATGCTATTTCAGGTACTAATCGCATTTTAAGTGTGAGTTTCAGTTCAAACTTAATTATCATAAACAGCGATGTATATAAACAAGTTCAAGTGGTAAATTTGCATTTCGTTCGAGATCTTCTCTAATACGAGTATAACAAGTACCCATTGTTTGTAACCTTCACTTAAGTATAAGACATAAATACGACTATTATGACCCAGAGTCAAAGTTTACTGCACTACAGTTTTAATTCTAGAAGATGAGTTTTGTTTGAGTTATGTAATGGTTAGGATTAGGATATAAAAATAGACACGGTAGAGTTACACAATAAATATCTTCGTTTAGAAACAGTAAACCAAGAACCTTCTTGGCATACTGTTTCTAAACGAAGATATTTTTTATGGTTGAGATTATTTATTGTCGCCGACTTTTTATTAAGTTGCCATTGGAATTGGAATCTACCTTGGACGGTAGTTGCTTTTTCAATATTCAAATTCAAAATCAATCCAATTTTTTGAATTAACTACTTTGATGCAATCCGGCCAACTCAAATAATCTCAAGTATCCTGGTCTACCACTTTTCGACTCTATTATTTGTGTATTATGGTTCAAAAGTGGCTTACTGTACTGACCTTAATTTGTATCGGTTTAGAATACAAAACTATTCATTGATATACGTTTTATCATTGTATGTTACTAGCATTGTTTTGGTATTCAATCTTGAAGTGATCAATTGTATAATTAGATTTAATTACTTATGACTTGGAGAGTCTGCTGTCAAAGTATCGTCTGTTCTAGAATATAATTAGTACCCATTATATATTCAATGAACAACTTGATGGAAATATTATACGTATGAATATAAGGAGGTACAGGAGCTCTTAGAGTTCATTAACGATTATTGGAACTTTGTCATACGCAGAATGGAAAACTACTTTGTTTACTGTCTCATTTCGCATATATTATGTACTTAATTGGTCACTGAACTGACCAGGATAATATAATGGAAAACTAGGTCTCATTATCACAACTACTGACGTAAACATTGTCGTCATTAACTCGCACAGGAATACTGGTTTCAATTTGTTTATTTTTAGTTAATTAAGTATAGTACGTTAGTTAGTTGATTGCGATACCAATTACCTTTGCTCGCTTGTCTTTTGAACTGCACAGATATCAGAGCGACTCTTCAAAGTTAAAGTTGAAGTAAGCGCTCGCGCGCAGTCTCTAGATCGCGCTCGCCGTCGACGCCCGCGTTACCGTCAGCCGCACGCGCAAGTACAGTGACGTTCCAGTGTCTAAAATGCCGTTCCCAATGCTCAAGTCAGTGAAGTGCTAGCATAATGCCAGAGTGTACGGAACAGTTCACGTTCACCATACCGATCATTCGCTACACCATGGATGACCAGGACACGAGCCAGGAGCGGCAGCCGCTAGCGAAAAAGATGTCGCTCCTCACCCCCGTGAAGATCGAGACTCCAGATAACGGAAGGAGGTCGTCGGAGCCGACGAGGTACTACATACCACCGCAGTGCAATAACAGACTGTCGCCGCGCAGTGCTAGAAAGCGTGACGCGAGACGGAACTCTAAAACTGATGTGAATGATGACTCTTCTAAAGACTCGTTTGGGCTTAAACCGTGCAACTGTGAGGATTGTCGCGCTTCCAGCCCCCTGCCTCCTGGGTACGGGCCGGAGACTCTGTCTCCCGGCTATGACCAGATGAAGCGGTCGCTGCTGGAGGTACCCTGGTCCGAAGACTATGCTGAAGCCTCCAGCGACGACCTCAGCTCCGAATGGGATTCTGATGCGCCTGAACCGCCGCCGCCACAAAAGGTAAATGCCATTATAAGTTTATAATGAAGGAAGGAAAAAAGCGGCCATTAATCAACGGAACATAAATTTGACATCCATTTAGATTTAAGTACAATGTAAAACTTCGGTTGCAGTCACATGAAACACGTGTACTGAACGTAGGCGAGCGTGGATAAAAACATAATTATCAATATTCTCTAAACAAATCTGAAGACACAGCTAGAAACACGTTATAGGTTGAAAACTGAAGTCAAATATACATTACTTACAATACCTATGAATTTAAAATTGTAACACAAACAAAACGAATGCCTATTAGAACAGGACATAACTATGTACATACAAAAA
This sequence comes from Epinotia nisella, assembly GCA_932294315.1. Classification (NCBI taxonomy): domain Eukaryota; kingdom Metazoa; phylum Arthropoda; class Insecta; order Lepidoptera; family Tortricidae; genus Epinotia; species Epinotia nisella. The sequence goes on from OW028687.1 coordinate 5,794,920, forward strand.
GGGCTTCTTTAAATAAATTTCCGAACCATTACGAGTATATTTAGCAACAACTGATAATCGTCTCGAAGAAGTGTGACAAGTATTAAATGTATCAAAAACCACCAAACAACGTGCGTCACACAAAAGAATGGATAATTAACGTCACCCATTCAAATGCAAATTACAGCTGCGTAAGACTACTAAATGTCCATAACTCCATACTGGCTAACGAGGGGCGAAGCGTATTAATTCTGTTTAGACATGCTTTTGGACACCAGAATTTTGACTTAATTTTACCTATATACTTTTGAACCTTAAAACCTTGTGAGACGGCAAAAGTCTCTTTGGTGTCGATTGTACAGGGCTACGAAGTCAAATTTTTTGTTTGACTGTTTTGCTCAAGCTGTATGGGCCCACCTACCATATTTTGCTACCACCACGTACCTTTTTTTCATAATGACGAACAAAATCGAATGATAGGAGGGAGGACTTTCGTTTAATTTATTCCAAACAATGCAAGGAGAAAGTGAAACCTAATCGCAAATATGAAGGTCACGCTACTAACGTTGATTAAAATTCTGCCAAAGAGATTCCTAAAGAGTTAAAATAGATATCTCCGAATATATTTACAAAAAAAAAACAAATATGCAAATGAAACCTTTTTGATAATTTTAGACCAGCACCGGCTATTTCAAAAAGTTTTATTACCGACTTTGATCCAAATACAGATCAAATCGAGAAGCAGTATACATAAATGTTTAGTGGCGTGTTGAAACGACATCCGACATTTATGACTCGTTTTGATTAATTTATAAAGTAGGACTGAGATACGGTATTACAACTCAATCGGTTTACAAGTTGTGACAGACGGACGGACAGCACATTGGATTTAGATAAGGGTTTTAGAGGATTAGAGGCGGTGCTCTAATTTTTAGTCTACGGAGAGCATTAGAGCGGAGCGTTACGAGATTTTAATATTGGGTTTCTTGGACTGTTAGGAGTGGAATGCAAAAAAAAATTACATAGTTAAGAGCTAAATGTAATCTATGATTTAACTTTTTAAAGTTTCGTAACGGCAATTACCCATACATTTTATATGGGTAATTGCCCTTACGAAACTAAAAAAAGTTAAATTCTCGGGATGAATATGATAAAGGGATTTGCGGATGTTAATTAAATGTGATAGAGGTTTCTTCGTTGTGCAAGCGATTTTCTGTTCTATATTTGACCTGCTGATTGGAGTTTGGTAAAGATTTAACATTTTCTCTATTTATTTATTTTATTTTATTAGGTCGATTAGGTAGATTCTAACTTCAATTTGGGATCCACCTGTGGTGGAATATCGTATAGCAAACTGAAGACATACCTATAAAGCTAATATTTTCATGATATGATAGACAACTTGCGTTTATGCGTGTCTAGGCGCTTAGTGACTATTTCGTGAAACTTACAGTTTTCAATCAATTTTCTTGTCTGTCACTGACACATGTTTGTAATTATGTAATTAGAAAACTGTAACGATATCTTTTGGCAAAGAGGTTATCAATTCAAGGGCCCATTCGATAAGACATTTAATTGTCTTATCTTGACACTTTACCACTATTATTGAACTGAAGTTTTCGACCTTATTGCATTGTGAATGTTTAATTAAAGTTCGTGACGGTATAACTAGGTGCCAAGTAGGTACTAATATACTTATTAAATTGTCTAACACCGGATTACAAATTGTTTTCTTAATTCACACTATTCCGTAATTTAATGAATGCAGGTTTATAAATTCATTATCACTGGTATATGATCACTGGTACCGTAATTAATAATTAGCATTTAAGATTCTATTGTTTAATAGAAACGTTCTTTATTTTAGGCTGTTATCAGGCTCAAGGTTGTTTATTTATATGAACGCAGTTAGTTAAAATTCCGATTGATTCTAGCAGTTGAGCAATCCAACCCTGAGTTTCGAGGTAAAATCGTTTGGATTTGCATTGTCGGAGTTTAGATTCACACTAAATTGTGGCGTAGGCCTACTGTATAAATTTCTACGTACAGTCAAATGCAAAAATATGGGTGCATACAACTTACTCATAAATATTTCCCATCGCTCTTATGTCAGCGGAATAAGGTTGTGGTACATATTTATGAGCGGATTAAATCGATACATATTTTTGCACTTGACTGTACATACGCGAGTTCAAAAAATATGTGGACTAAGAAATCTATCAAACCATGTGCAAACTTTCTTTGAAACTTTGGCAACAAAGCTATATTGATGAACTCGACTGTACCTAGTATCTACTTGCCTTCAGCCCTACACGTATTTTATTTTTCCTTAATTTATCATGCTTTTCATATGACTCCTAATTCTTGCAAAAAAATAAAAAAGCAACCTTTCGATCTTACCTACAAAAACATGTTTTTAAAAATAACATAAGCGTAATTTTTTGAGTATATCAAAACAGCAAACGCTTATGTTGCGATGTGTTCCAAAAACAAAACGACAAAAAAAATGGAATCGTACCCGCTGTAAATTAATTTCGCATTAAGTTGATACATTGGCATAATGTACATAAATCAGTGTGTTATATGATCACTGTTATACGCAGAAGATGTAGTATATATTAATTGTGAAGTCGTTATCCTTGGGTGTTCTGACGTTATGATATTGGATAGGTAGTAGAATCAGTATCATCATAATTAGATGATTTGTAACACTAGATACGTCACGCTCACGCGTTCGTGGGGATGCAGCGTGTTGTTTACGATCACGAGGTGGTTTACCTTGCAATGGTGATCTTTATGCATTTCGATTGATTATTATGTGATATTTATACTCTTAGTCTTAACAAGATTTTACGCGGAGCAACGCACGTGTAAGCAAGTTTTATTTCCTTTTTTCCAGTACTATAGATGAACTATAAAAGTTCTGAATTTTAGGAAGAAAAGTGAGAACGCAACCGTTAAAGTTTCCAAAATTAAATTAATTATGTCTTTTAATTAGATTAGAGTGAAATTAAATTGGTCGTACCTATATTAATGAATGTGCTCTGGAAAGCTGCAGTTATTGGCGTTCCCCTAAATGATAGTTCACATATTAACTTACGTTATAGTCGGAGGTACCAACAATAAGCAATTGAATTAGCGCTTATTGATATTTAGGAATTATCAATCTTTTCGACGCCAACGACGCATATATCCGTACCCCAGGTTCAACGCCAACGACTGATATATTCGTCAAGGAGCCCATCGCGATAGCAACCTTCTTGCATTGACATAAGGTTTAACTCCACACTAAATATCTTGTTGAGTTGGCGTGTGGTTGACATCTTTTCTCTTTGACAGAACGTTGAAAAGTTTAACCTCACTTTACCTTTTCATTGTATCATCTCTTTATTTTTTTCTAAATAAATATCTAATTGATTACCGCATCTACACTAGTTTCCATCTCCAACAATAATAATATAATCCTACGCATTGTCAATGGGCATGCTTTCTGACGTCATTCGTTTGTTTAAATTAATGAGTTCATCTATGTTGTTAAGGTCATGCAACGAGTTTTATTGGGCGATGTTTATGTTTAGTCGCCGTTCATAAACGACACTGCACCTAAGATATGGTTCAGTATTCGTAGATACTGTACTTTAGGCCATGACTGCAATTCCAATCGTTTAATTGATAACAGGGGACATCCCTAGGATATCGCTTGTTCCATGTCTGTTATTCCAAATAAATGTTACTGTAACTCTATGATTTGCATTACATTTTTAGTCGAATATCTAAATACCGTGAGTATCTTTTCACTTTGTTTTCACGGATTTGTTCATACCCATGAATACCTTATTCTTCTTGTATTTCCTGGTTTATTTAGTAATCGACAGCTTAGTTCTTTTTTTAAAATTTCACCAGCGAATACAGCGTTCTAGGTCGTTCAATCGACAAAACTATTGTCTGCAATAAATTGATTTTATTTTACTCATTATTTAAAACACAAACTAGGTACCTACTTAGTAAGCAATGAGAATGAGTGGGGCCCTCATGAGGCGGCTTAGTTCGAAGAAACATTAGCCCTAACATGCTAAAATTCATGCTAAGGAGATATCGCATTATGAAAATCAAATCGCGCCTCTGAAATTAAGCTATACCTTCCCGGAAATATTTCCTTAAAGGGAAGAAAAGGTGGGAGGAAATTTGTATGGGGAGCGATGTTTAAGCCTACGCCTAAAATACTTTAATAGCAATTATCCTCTAAGGTGATTAACGAGATCCACGCGGACGAAGTCGCGGGCATACCCTACTTACATTCAACATTCAAATTTCAAAAAAGGGTATTTATATAAGGTTTAAGATCATTTAATCTCATAAAGAATTTTACAATTCACTTACATGAGATAAACACATTATTGAAAACAAAAAGTTGTTATGATTTATATAAGACAACAAACAGGCCAGGCCAGTATTCAAGCGAGTAATTTACTTTCTCAGTTAGGTACGTATAAGTTATCTGCTACTAAGTACGAACAGTAGCTTGCTAAGCATTTTGCTACACTTATTTATAGGTACAAGTACATGAACCCCAGTATGTTGAAGAACTGTTCACCGACACCGCATAAATTATTTAAAAATTGCTTGACAGTTGACACTTAAGTGACGACAAAAACTTGCACCAACAAGCGCCCACGCACAACACAAAAAACAAAGTTGTTAAAATGGATACTTTTGATATCTTTACTGTAACATCTTTGTGGCGCGATAAAATTAGAATATTTACGAGATGAGCAGCACCCTCCCCCCCCCCACCTTTTTTTTTTCTTCCCGTGGGTCTCACAAAAGTCAACAACAGGATAGGGTTGAATACGCTAACAACATGTAACTGCGATATAACATTTTCTATGTCTTTAAATGAAACCAACATTACTAGAAGTGGTACTAAAAATTTAATTTGATGTACTCTGCTTTTTTTTTCGTGGAAAAAACCTGCGGACCAGGTACCCAATCATCGGGGGATGACTGGGTTATGTGGTATTTCTATTCACTAAAAACTCCACGGCGGCGCTCCATCTGCGCTCTCATGTGGAGGACTCGGACTCCGGACTCCAAGGATCTCATTCTGAATGCACTGGAACCCCTAGCGCCTCCCCACATTTGGCTCGTCCTAGGATGGAAAATATGTTTTTCGCCTTCCCTGGAGTTTTTAGGCGAGTGCCCCGGCCCCCGCCAGAAACTCTGCGACCCCGATGACACCCTAGCCCTTTCGGGAACACAGGTTCTAATTAATTGTACTTACAAAATTATTTTCCTAAGAAGTCAAAGACCAATTCCACTGGTTTCAATAGCGTTAAAGTGTCTCACCGTCACTACACGCTACAAAAGTCCTTCAGCAACTTTACGAGCAAAAAGTCACCGATGTTCCCATACATCAGGTCCTGCAATATAAATTACACACAACACGATACAGTATCATTGAATCGCTTTTTGCGTGCGCCGTTCCGGCCCTTTATCCGACTATCGATTTATCGAGCGATTACTTGATCGATAATCGCTTTCACTACGATGGGTGTCAGCGTCGATGAAGCAAGGCTCAGTGCACACTCAATGCTATATTGTGCGTGAGATAATTTATTTTGAGGTTGCTTTAGTGTGGGGTGTGAGTTTAGTTGACATAAATAATTTATTGTCCATCGTGGCGCGTTACTTTACCTACCCTATTCCAGATAAGATTAGAAAAATCGTGCGAAAACAATTTTGAAACCCAAGAACACTAGTATTAGTTGATATGTTTGGAAAGCACTTAATGATTGAAATAAGTAAATCTAGTAAATTATTTCCCTTTGATATCCTATATTAAACGTAGAAACGTCAACGAATTTGTCCGTAAAAATTCTAATGCTATATAGAATGAAGTATGTTTTTTAGTTAGCATTTCGTAAACTGTGAAATCGACATAGCTGCCAATACGTAATAAACGCTATTTCGTACCTGGTTAAAAAGTGCAGCCTACAATTATTTTTCAGTCTGTGCTCACCAATCCCAATTCTAAACTAATCTTACACTTCTGACTCGCTTCTTTCCAATATGCCGTCGACTCATAGAACTGGTGAAAGGCTAACTCTTTTCCTGAAAGCGGCCATCGTTAAACCACTAGCTCTGTGAGCTATAGCCCTCGCGAGACAGTACTTAAAAAAGACCAAAAAAAGGAATGAACCTTACAAAATTTCACGAGAATCGGTTGAGAAATGCGACCTGTAGAGGAGAACAGCCGAACACCGGTCGGACAGCCTTCGTTCGCTTCGCTCGCTTGTTCAATTCAATCATCATTTTGTTCATCTCCCGTCATTTTTTTGGCAACGTATCAGTTAATTAAAAAATCTGTGGATTTTAGCTTGAGGTGCGCACAGTCATTGCGCGCACCGTTACCGAGTCATGCCTGTTGTGCCAATAACCTCTATTTGCTTTCACGCACTCACGCATTGTGTCATTGTGCAGTGTACACCGGCCTTATATAGAAATAAAACACTGACGGAAAATAATCAATTACACATTTACTGTACCATGCTCAGCTTGTAAGATTTTATAGTGAATTAACTAGTAGATGGAAACTTTATTTGTGCTTGATGTTATTCTGAATAATTACTTATGTACTATTAGTAGGTAGTGGTAGGTAGCTTGATTTTTTTAAACCTTTGGTGAATACTTTTTATGTTCGTTACAAACATCTGTGGTCCCTTATAAACTCTGTGTTAATCGTTATTGTATACAAAGCATTGGAGCAATACAATACCAGTAACTATACAATTTTGCAATACATATTTTTTTGTTCCATTAAAGGCGGATTCCATCAACCACAGTTTACAGGCCGGTAAACGTTAAAGATGGCGCTGATAGTTGTCATTTCAAAGAGAACTGTCATTTGAAACAAAATTACCGACGGTTTGGAATAATTGTGCCAACTCACAGTAAAATGTAAGAAATCTCGTTTGCCACGTTCTATCTGTTCAAGTATGAACTTATTACTTTTAAGTATGAAATTAATGTATAGAGATCTGAGAAAATAGGTAAACGTATACATATAAAATAAAGAAGTTTATTAACCAGAACAGTCCGTAGATTAGAGTTTCTAGCTGCTCTATTCTCTACAATTACATTTGGTAATAGTATTTTAATAGGTTACTGCTGACGTCTTACTAATGACAGAAACAGTTAGTTAAATTAAAGGCGCACTCCGTTAATTAGAGGTTTCTACGCATTACTGTTCTAATGGTGACAGTAAAACGGTAATTTTGACTGTTGGCCCAATTTAAAATTTGTAAAATATATGCATTAGTTGAAATGTCGTAATTAATAAATTTTGCCCCATTGTAAGCTATGAATTTGAAAGTGTTTTTTTGTAACTCTATCACGTAAAAACGGCTGAACGGATTTTAATCAATTTTGACACTCGGGTAGTTCAAGAATACTTACGTTTTAGCCCTGAAATCATCCTCTAAGAGAAGGTTAGTCCACCACTTTTTAGAAGACGAATCAGAGTTAGCACGGAAGAAGTCGAAACAAACGCTTGTAAGTAAAAAAATAAGTATTCAAACTACGTTTTTTTGCAACATTTTTTTAGGAAATAGTTAAAACATTATATTTGATAACATAATATACACCCACAAAATCATATTAGTGAATTTTAATTCCTTTGTGCTGAGAGTTCCAACAGACCATCTTTCGACCTTCACTAAGGAAGAATTTTGGCCGAAGGGAGTCAAGTTCCTACGATTTCGCGACTGGTTATATATCAGCACCACGAAGTTGCGTAACACATCGCAGTTATAGTGTTTTTGTTATGTTTTAAAATAAGTATATATTGATATGTATGTTAGTCTGTAAGGTATGTTTAAATATGGGCCTTTGTTGCCTGATTTAAATGAATAAATAAAAATTAAATAATCTGTGAACCACATGAAAGGTGACTTTTGATTTTAATAATTCTGTACGACCCTTGAATGTGATAAAATAACCTACGTTTTTAGTTACTTTTTATGGATGCTGACTCTTTTTGTCTCGCACTCTATGATAATTAGGAACCTCATTTGACAGGTTCATTGTTATTAATTTTATTATAAGTAATTAATCACGTGATTGAGCCAAGTACGTCATTATGACAGTCAAGTAACTTGATAGACATTACTGACATTGCGCACTGTCTTGTTACTTTAAGTAGGCGTATCATAGGAACATAATTAACATCTTCGTGTACCTATAGTGGTTAATGACGACTCTTAAACAATATTCTTGACAATTTTTCAATTGGGTGAGATGGAAGGCTGATCTTTTGACATATCGTAACACCCATATGACGTACCAACATAATTTTGCTCTTCGAAGTAACAAAAATAAAAAAAAAACCGGCCAAGTGCGAGTCGGACTCGCGCACGAAGGGTTCCGTACCATTATCTATAAAACGGCAAAAAAATCATGTCTGTTGTATGGGAGCCCCAGTCCGACTCGCACTTGGCCGGTTTTTTAGTATTTGTTGTTATAGCGGCAACAGAAATACATAATCTGTGAAAATTTCTACTCTCTAGCTGTCACGGTTCTTGAGATACAGCCTGGTGACAGACAGAAGGACGGACGGACAGCGAAGTCTCATGCAGTAATAGTCCCGTTTTTACCCGTTGGATACGGAACCCTTAAAACGAATGATCACGTATAGTTGACGAAATATAATTTGCACCGATTCGCCATAGAAGTTGTTCGAGGAATGGGTGCAAATTATATCTTGCACGACTTTTACCAACAATTAAATTAATATCATATTTTTATAGCTGGTCTAAATTAAAAGATTTTTTAATTTTTATTTATAGCATATTAATTAAGATGTTAAAACAGGAAAGGCCAAAATAACACAATATTCTTTATATGACTAAAACAGGTTTGCAAATTGAATTATGCAATAGTTTACTTGCACGATACCTAATTAAAGGTGATTAAAGTTATAAAGGAACCTTTCGCAAATTAATTACACAGAAAAAAACCACTCGAGGCCATTTTTATTGAAAATAAAAACTGTATTTGACTTATAACTAACCGTTTGCAATACTTCAGCCCACGCAGAATGTGCTATAGAAATGTATTAGAGTTTTTTTTTTAATTTTGTAATACCCGACTAGATGCAAGTATATTCTTTTGACAGTTTCAAAATGACTTAACTTGTAACTCGACATTTATAGATGCATGTAATATGCCTAAATTGAAGAATAAATCACTTTGACTTTGACTTTGAACTACATGTCGAGGTTGATAGATCAATTGAACTCAGTATACCTTGGTAACCCGCAATGTAATGAAACTTGTATGCAATTTCTTGCATGTGTAAATTGCGCTTTGGTGCCTTTTGCCTTGTAATGAAGATTAATGTGTACTAAAAGGAATCGATGGTTTGCTATGTTTTTTTCAATGTGCGCAGTGATACCGACTTGAAATGATGACATACTCCAATCTAGATCAGATTGTCGGTTCACCTTGTTGGGAACACACAGACCGGCAACGAACCAGAAGACACATCATGGGCCTTCCAATGCTGTGTTTTCTGGTTCGTTGCCGGTGCTCTGGCGTCTCAAGGTCATGTAGCGCCCGGGTGCAATCATTAACCTAGCGCCCTCTAGCCCCTCCCCCTAGCGCCCTTTAGCACTCCCCAACCCGCCCCCTAGCACGCGCTAGCCGCCCAGTGAGTGGAGCCCCCTAGGACCGCACCCCCTGCACTATAGGCAAAGCCGCCCCTGGCTCTGATACCTTTCTGCACCGAATCTCATCGGTTCTACGATCAATGTGCCCCAGGGACTCTGAACTATGTCGACGACCAGGACGGCCGGTCGCCCGGGGCGGCGAGGTGTATGGCATACGATATTATAAAAGCAATATAAAATGCGCCTAAAGCATGACTCGCCCGGGGCGCCTAGGTGGTTGGCCGGCCCTGTCGACGACCCTGGTTCTCCTACGTATCTGATCCGATCTCATAATATAAGGAAACGTGCCTTACCAAAGTCTAACTAATTGTAATGAGTAAAGACGTTACATAATGACAGAACGGCGTCTACAGAGGTCCCCGATAACCAGATAGCGATAACCCGTGTCTGGGCCCTATCTTCTGACCGAATGGACCTCGCTGTCACCGGGTTCTAAGAGACAAACAACAAGGCCTTTGTGGAACCTTGTCGCAGTTAGTTTGTACTTGCGATGATAACATATCTTTATGGGTCTTGGAAATAAATTATGGTGACATTATTAATTGCTACATGTTTTTAATTATATTCATTAAGTATCTTGTATAGTCTACCACTAAAAACTTGCTGGAATAATTAGTGTAGGTGAAAATCTTGATAAGTTACGTACATACTATGCAAGTATCACTAATGTCCTAAAATTATGATTTGATTCATACTAGCCTTTTTCCGACGTGAATAATTCATTAATCGCGCAAACTAAGTTCCACCCTTCATTCCACCCTCGTAAAAACCATTCCTTTTTTTCGGGTATATAAAGTATCTTATGTTCTTTTCGGGAACTTAAAGTATCTATATCCCGAATATCATCGGCATCAGTCCAGCAGTTTAAGAACGGAGATAATTTTGGTATGAATTATTTTGTAGTTATTTTAAAATATAATTTCCATAATTATGTAATTACATACACTAAAATAACTATTATTCGCTGGTATACCTTGGCATTTCCAGAACCTTCTGATTCTTCATCGAATCATCTTGCGTCATCCATGTTAAAGGATAAATATTCGAAATGGCAAAAAATAATATAAACGACTCTAGTTGACAGTGGCTAATTTATTAGCTTCGCACATAGAGATACAAATACATTAAGTAGACATATTATATATTTAGTTATATTTTGCAGTCCGGTTTGTCAATGTCTCTCTATTTACCTACGCCATAAACTCAGCTACTTTGTAATCAGAATGTTACTTGTTTTATTTAAGTAACACGACTCTTTTAAAAATCACGCGCCGCTCGTAACAATTGCGGTAAAGTCGACTACAAAGAACTACAAAAGATACAACCAAAGTTACAAAAAAATGTATCCACGACTTTATTGCCTTAACATTAAGGTCGTGTATACATATTTTTGTAACTTTGGCTGTACCGATCTCTTTGTAGTCCACTGTACATACGAGTATTGGGTACATAATTATACTGGAATTGGGTATATAACATTGTACAAACCTTTCAACTAAAGTAATATATATCTAGAATTATATACTATAAGTTTTCAAGTTTGATTATATGAGTACGATAACGAATCATTTTCATTCGCATTTGCTTGTTAAGATTTTAGGCTGCGCGCGCACTGCGGATTTCTGCCGTGTGTTTTTCGGCAAAATCTGTGAAATAAAATAGTAAAATAATTTGCGATTTTATAAACGCACCGCAATTTATAACTAAATAATCGCTTTTATGTCCGACGCAAAACCTTCGTTCCTGTCGCACTTATCAAATTAAATAGTATAGTGTATCTCCTCTATCTAACAAACCGATGTTTGATCGCTAGGCAATACAAATAATGTCATTCTGCTCTATCGTATAGAGGTAATCTTTCGTCTAGTTGAAGATTGTCGCGTTTTGTGTGTGTTACGTAGTACCTACATACATTGTAAAGGGCATTGAGTTAGTGTTGTATTTTTTTAGGCGGCCACTCGTAAAAGTGGTAGATTATGATAGATCTATTCAAAACAAACACAACCAGCATGCTGCACTGAAAATGCTACAAAATGTACGATGTCTGGTTATGTGTCACTGTCCAGCGGTGTCAGCCGCGTTCGGGTGAATCTGCACCTCGGAGGTGTGGCGGTAGGAGGGACAGTCCTGCACTTACGCACTTTCTAGTGACGCGCTAATGGTTTAGATTCAACATAAACCCGATTATGCTGTCTAGGCAAAACGTGATTGAAGTTTTATCTACAGCGATAAACGTTCACGCGACAATTATACCCACGCTTCACACTAAGTAGACATACGCTTCGCAGATAATACAGTCTAATATCATAAATGCGAAAATAACTGTCTCTCTGTCTCTGTCTGTTTGATGAGAGCATTAGGAACGGGAGTTTAAATATGCCACGGCCGCAGTTCACACCGACCGGCCGACCACCTACCTGGCTACCGTTCCTTATGGCCTACTAGGGTCTATTCATTTATTATCTAAGATAATTTTAACCTCTTTCTGACCCCCTTCCACACTAGCGTAAGAAAAACTATATGACTTTGATGATTTTCCTTGTAACGTAAGACATGTTCGGACCCCCTCATCCTCCAAATCGTCTTACGTAATAAATGAATACAGCCTTATTACAACTTGAACCGCTTGGCTTACACCGGAAGGTAGCTATTCGTGTGCGTTATATTGTTACTTCTTTTTAGGGTTCCGTAGCCAAAATGGCAAAAACGGAACCCTTATAGTTTCGTCATGTCCGTCTGTCCGTCTGTCCGTCTGTCCGTCTGTCCGTCTGTCCGTCTGTCCGTCTGTCCGTCTGTCCGTATGTCACAGGCATTTTACTCGAAAACTATAAGTTTTATTTGAATGAAATTTTGAGGATAGGTGTATTTTGTTAGCCGCTACATAGTTTTGTAATTAAAATTACTAAAATATTTTTTTTAGGGCTGCACTCCATACATAAAACTGAAAGTCAAAAAAATTTTTTTTATTGTAAGCCCATGTGTGGCACATCAATCGATAGGCCTTTCAAAATAAATATAAAGTTTCTCAGCAATTTTTTTTATTAAGTGAATAGAGTCGGAGATAATCGCCCCGAAAGTCACTAAAATTCTGTCCCCCCCCCTCTAATTTTTGAACGGTGTATTTTAAAAATATGGAAAAATTCATGGACATAGGGCTTATTAATTTCATTCACCGAAAATTGTTTTGAACAAGATCGGATCAGAGGTTTTCGAGATATTGCTGAAAAACTGCCTTCCTTAAAGAAAAGGACGTAAGTGCCGTAATTTTTTTGTGACGATACGACCTTTTTAATAGGCACGGAACCCTTCGTTTTGCGTGGTCCGACACGCACTTGGCCGGTTTTTTCAGTTTGAACTGATATGAAGCGGTCGATGGTAACAAAAAGGGCACAAAAGCATTGTTATACCATTTGGTCATCTTAAAAACATCATATCTTATGTTATCGCGTTTTTTTTCCTTTCAGTCTTTGAACAAGACCTGTCACGTTCAGAAGTAGATATTTACCTCCGTATACGTATATTATTTGATAATGATAACGATGACAATCACACAATTTACGTATATTTTTATACGTGACTATGAGTAACAACTATGACGGCAGTTTGACATAATTTGTAGAGGAATCCTATCCTACCAACGAGGATAAAAAACAGTGCTCTCTGGAATTCGGACTCTGCGATTAACTATCCGAAGCTGGGTTGTTATTCTTAACGCGCTCATGCGCCTCACCCCACCCGTCACGCCTAACAAAATTAGACCTCTACCTTCTCATAGTTACTAAGAAACGTCAAAACATATTTGTGGGTGAGCGTTGAGGTGAGCTTAAAACAAGCTATAGAATAGCGGGGCTGATAGCGCGTGTAAAAAACAAGACGATCGTGCGTGATAGATTCGCACGGTTACAACCGCGTCACGTATACATTACAAAAAACCGGCCAAGTGCGTGTCGGACCACGCAAAACGAAGGGTTCCGTGCCTATTAAAAAGGTCGTATCGTCATAGAAATCTTACGGCACTTACGTCCTTTTCTTTGAGGAAGGCAGTTTTTCAGCAATATCTCGGAAACCTTTCATCCGATCTTGTTCAAAACAATTTTCGGTGAATGAACTTAATAATCGCTGTGTCCATGAATTTTTTCATATTTTTAAAATACACCGTTCAAAAATTAGAGGGGGGGGGACAGAATTTTAGTGACTTTCGGTGCGATTATCTCTGACTGTATTCACTTAATCAAAAAAATTCCCGAGAAACCTTATATTTATTTTGAAAGGCCTATCGATTCATGTGCCACACGTGGGCTCGTGAGGAAAAAAATTTTTTTGGGTTTTAGTTTTATGTATGGAGTACACCCCTAAAAAAATTTTTTTTAGTAATTTTAATTACAAAACTTTGTAGCGGCTAACAAAATACACCTATCCTCAAAATTTTATTCAAATACACCTTATAGTTTTCGAGTAAAATGCCTGTGACATACGGACAGACGGACAGACGGACAGACGGACAGACGGACAGACGGACAGACGGACAGACGGACAGACGGAGATGACGAAACTATAAGGGTTCCGTTTTTGCCATTTTGGCTACGGAACCCTAAAAATAGTACGATATCAAACCGGTTCAACCAGATTATGTATTGAAGAAAATTGTAGCCTTTGTTTTCTCTATCAACCGCATACTGGCATTCTTTTCATTCACAAATAATGGTTTTTAATATCGGTATGTCGCTTATTATTTCATATTTTTGTCTTTTAACCGAAATACCTTGGATTTGGGGAATACCGAAACAATATTGCGAATCGAGGACGATTTATATTTTTTTAAGAATACCGGTTTAAGTCTCCGGTTCCTCTCGGCATGTCAATCTGGGCTTTGAAAATTAGGTGCAATGAAAGACGACGAAAGACGTCCACTGCAGCCCCCCTATTCTGTAATTTGTTTTAAGCTCACCGCTCACCTCAACCCTCACCCACAAATATATCTTGACGCCGCGATTCGTAGTAGCTAAGCGTAGCTAGAGGTCTAGTTTCGTTAGGCGTGACGCGTAGGGCGAGGCGCGTGAGCACGTAGTGAATAACAGCCCTGGACATGGACATGGGCCTCCCCGAAAGAGTGCAAAAGTGATCGGTCCTGAGGGCCTACCGCGAAATGATGTTCGTTTTCGTTCGTGTATCTCCCTCTCTGTCTCTCGAACATGCAAGTGCGACAGAGACGGAGATACACGAACGAAAACGAATATCGTTTGGCGGTAGACCCTCTGCGCAACCCGCGTCCAGCGGACTCCCACGATCTTTACCAGAGGGGTATTCACGTAATGTTTTGAATGTCACCTGCGCCTGCCGGAATGAAACAGTAGTAGGTTGGCACATAAAGCAATGATACATTTTTACATCGGTCTAACACTAACACATTATCTTTATTGTTGAGTACACGTTTCTAGACTAATAAACAACCATAATATTGGTAATCCTATTCGCATCAATAAATTATCTAATAATAATATCATAAAATAAGTATGAAAATCTTATGCAAGATCCTATACCTACTACATATGTCTCCACAAAAAAGAACCAATTACATTTGATTATAAGCTGCCTATTTATACTTCACATCTAGTTTATTATAGCATTGATAACGATTTTGTCGAAACTAGATCTCAAATATCACAAAAATAGATTTTTAACCGATAGTAAACTGGCTGTATCAAATTAAAGCGATGACGGGGTTTAGATTGGAGTTAAGATAAAAAACCGGACAAGTGCGAGTACAACTCGCGTGGTGAGGGTCCGTATATATAATACACAAAAATATTATGTATTTTCCCGTTACTTTGAATATACAAACTTATAGGTTTTCCTGTAATCTTTAGGCAAGGAAATATTTTCCATATTTTTTTCAGAATTTTAAGCCCAGTAGTTTCGGAGATAAGGGTGGGGGGAGATGGTCAAAATTCGTCTTTTTTCCTAAATTACGTCAAATCTGTTTTTGCTAAAATTATAAAAAAAAAACTGAGATGCTTACAACAACCCCTTTCATTTGATATGTCACACAATACAGTTTGCGATTATTTTTAAATTATCCAGTTTACCCCCCAAAAGTGGCCCCCTTGTTCAGAATTCATTAATTAAGGTACCTACTTTACGCGTCCATCTTTGGGTCATCAATTTACATATGTTTACCAAATTTCAACTCAATCAGTCCAGTAGTTTCGGAGCAAATCGGCTGTGACAGACGGACAGGCAGACGCACGAGTGATCCTATAAGGGTTCCGTTTTTTTTTCCTTTTGAGGTACGGAACCCTAAAAACGCCTAAGGCGTTGTCTAAACGGGCTGAGAATGGTTATAGTGAATCGGATGAACCTGTTGCTGTGTTATTAACTACTAGTTACGTACAGGCAACGAGGTTTATGTATAAGTCGTAATAGAACACTGGTCAAAGGCACACGTGACAGTATGATTTGACTTACGAATCACTCGTATACCTAATATATACTCGAATGTCCCATACTCGTATCTAATCTACAAGTTAAGATTTAGATAAGCAGGCCCCGTAGCATGGTTGGCCTTGTCACGCGATAGGTGATAGGATAGAGCGTGCGTCACTGGCTGACACCGTTCGATAGAACGAGACGACGCCCCTATCTTGTCACTTGTCGCGTGATAAGGCCAACCATGCTACGGGGCCTGCGGTACCTATGAAGCATAGGGTGTAGAAACCAAAACAATAACCAATAATGTTGAAATTTCTCGAAACAGGATTAAAATATTGTCAAATGGAGAAAAAGTAAAGTAGGGGATTAAATACCTAATCATAAAGTTACAATTGTCCGAACTTTTAAGGGGGCGTATAATCTGTCCCTTTTCCGTAAAACGCACCTTCATATGAAACGATTGTCGCTTACATATCTGAATGGGATTCTCGTCACTAGGCATATTTTTTGCCTTCTTTCTTTTGGAGTAATAATACATTTTTAATGCACAGCCATATTGTTTTCATTTCTACCTACTAATATAAAAAAGGAAAGGTTTGTGAGGTTGTAAGTTTGTATATAAGGGTTAGGTACTCCTACCTATCTAGTCTCCGAAAATGATCATCGGATTAAAAAAAAACCGGCCAAGTGCGTGTCGGACCACGCAAAACGAAGGGTTCCGTGCCTATTAAAAAGGTCGTATCGTCACAGAAATTTTACGGCACTTACGTCCTTTTCTTTGAGGAAGGCAGTTTTTCAGCAATATCTCGAAAACCTTTGAACCGATCTTGTTCAAAACAATTTTCGGTGGATGAAATTAATAAGCCCTATGTCCATGAATTTTTCCATATTTTTAAAATACACCGTTCAAAAATTAGAGGGGGGGGGACAGAATTTTAGTGACTTTCGGGGCGATTATCTCCGACCCTATTCACTTAGTCAAAAAAAATGCTAAGAAACCTTATATTTATTTTGAAAGGCCTATCGATTGATGTGCCACACGGGGGGTCACAATGAAAAAATTTTTTTTGACTTTTAGTTTTATGTATGGAGAGCACCCCTAAAAAAAAATTTTTTTGTCATTTTAATTACAAAACTATGTAGCGGCTAACAAAATACACCTATCCTCAAAATTTTATTCAAATACACCTTATAGTTTTCGAGTAAAATGCCTGTGACATACGGACAGACGGACAGACGGACAGACGGACAGACGGACAGACGGACAGACGGACAGACGGACATGACGAATCTATAAGGGTTCCGTTTTTGCCATTTTGGCTACGGAACCCTAAAAACATCAGTATATAAAATGGGAAATAGGTATCTACAAACAATCAGAATGACAATTAGATAAAGTAAAAATATATCTCATTTCTTTTATAAAGATAAATAACTGAATTGACATGCAAATAACTTTATGAAACTTATTTAAAGCCTAACAAAAAACCGTTTTAAGCAATAATTTTGAATATTTCCATCACTAGTTTTCGTCCAAATTAGTACACTTCGCGTTTGTTAGTGCAGTACTTTTCTTCAACTGTAAACAGTTTATTTAGCAGCTTATTTCTAGCCTTACCATTTGAATCATCGAAGCAAAACAACATCGAACAATGGGGTCCTTGAAAATGCTGTTTTGCATTTTATCGTCTACGTTTATTATATATAGTTTGTATACTGATGCGGGCATGCGATAATCAGTATTATTGACCTACGTACCTACAGGTCTTCAAGAACTTTATAACAGACCATTCGATACAACCCGAAGAATTTTAGCATAATGATATCATGCTTTCACCATATTCTGGCAAATAAAGATATATTGATTTTGATTTTTTTGATTTTGATCGAATAGTTATCAGGCTAGGCTAAGTTATCCTAGTAGGTACTATCAATACCTACCCATTGTTAGGGTGTTATTTTTTCATAATAAGCAACAGTAACAAAGTCTCATTGAAATCTTGTAGACTCAATCCCCCATTTTGTTCTACTACGCCTTATTAACAAGTTTTGCTAGTTTTAATGCGAGGGGTGTGGCAAGCGAGGCCGATGACCGAGCTTTTCGTAGGAATGAAAGGCCCAAACCAACCCTTCAGGTCAACTATCCCCAGGTTTCTTGCAAGCGAAACTGGAGACCAAATAGTCCCGTAAGTGAGCGGCGATGAAAACGAGACCAAAGGCCGAGCTTTTCGTTGGAATGAAAGGTCCAAAGAACCGTTTTAGAGAGCGCTTCCTATGCGAGCCCGAGGACTGAAGGCCAGAGGGCGAGGCCCCACGCACACTGACTATCTCCAAGTGTCTTGAAAGCGAAACCTGAGTTCCAAAAGTCCCGAAGGTGGGTGGCGAGGCCAGCGAGCCCGAAGGCCGAGCTTTTCGTATGAATGAAAGGCCCAATACATCGCTTCAGAGAGCGCTCTCTATGCGAACCCGAGGGCCGAAGGCCCGAGAGCGAGCTCATGCGGACCCTCACTATACCCGAGTATTCATAATAATATTTCTGAATGTCAGGCACGCGGGAGTTTTATACATAAAAAAATTGGTACCTACTCAATTCTCCGCGGAATGCCGTTGTGTCCAAATTTTATACCCTACGTTGGTGAACTATGCTAATTCGACATGAGTATTAAACTCAACATCATACAACTTTATCAACCATTTTTGGTTATAATATAGTCTTTAACCGCCTAGCACTATTTTTCATCCCGTGTTTTTTTCAAATTTGAATGGAGTACTTTTTACTTTCCAGTCAAGTGTATGCTTATCAATTTTCAAGTTCCCATACAAAGTTTAACCCCATTTTTTACCCCCTTTGAACTCTAATCTTTATCATTTTTATAGCCTTACGAGTATAACCTGGCCGGGGATTTTCTTGACAGATTAGTAAAGTTTGCATCAAAATCCGTTCAGCCGTTTTCTCGTGATGAATTCTAAAAACTGTTGGAACGTGTTCTGTTATCGATTCTAGAAGTATCCCCAGCCAACTTTTTTTCAAATATCTTACATGTACAGACTTTCGACCCACTTTAGCGTTATTATACGTATAGATATTGACTTCAGGTACTTTAAGAAGGGTAAGGGTAGCATCACCTTTGTACCAATGGTTTTTTTTTCTGTTATCGTCTTGTTTTTTTTATAATAAGTGTAAACAATACTACTAGCTTTTCTATGCTAGCAAAAACGTTTTACGCGGCTCTTTTATTCAGTTTACCACTAAAAAAAACAATAACAAGACATTATTTAAGCGATTTAACAATACGACACAGAAATGTTGAACCGTAGCGTATAATTTGAGTAATTAATAATACGACCACTTCGTATGAGTAGAGAAACAATGCTTGTTTGATTTGCAAGGCAAGTACTTACGTGTATATTTGTCAGCCTATTTTGGAATTGTTTACTACAGTGAAGATATCAGGGTCAGAATCAGGAATAATAACTAGGTAACTTTCCTATGGAGATACAGTAGTTAACCGTCCGAGACGTACAAATCACAAGTCACCTGTGCACTCTTTGCGAACTACAACTACAAAATTAATGCCTATAAAAGCCTAAAACAACTACATACCTACTTACTTAGAGTGCGTCTTCAGAAAAACTATAATAACTCATACTAAGTATAAAATGTCTTTTACCCATCACTGGCACCTCTAACAAACAAGGCGTATAATATATTGGAATGACCAAACAACTATCCGGTCACATTTTATTTATTTAAAGGTTCACCAACAATTATTACATTGTCTAATGCTTAATGTATAACTACTTACAGGTAAACACAGCATGCCAAAATAAACAAGGACTTAATTAAAAAAGAAAAAAGTAATTGACGTTAACTAAGTGAATTATTATTTTAATGTGTTTCTCGCGCTCGTTTTATCACGCTATGCTTGGCCCGTGCGCGAAACTTGATTCATCATCATCATCACTGCTGGACATAGGGCTCCCCCAGAGTGCCACAATGACCGAAAGGCCGGATGCGCCGAAAGAAGGTGGACTGATGACCTGCTAAAGGTCGCTGGAGTCCGCTGGATGCGATTGGCGCAGGAAACTTGATTAGAATCACAAAATATGTACGGTAAAGAAAAAAATTGTACGTTTGCGTACCTATTGCCAACTCATTTCCAGGCTCGATGACTATAAATACTTAATTACAGTTTTCAAGAATGATGTAGTGACAGGCAATTCTAAGATTAGGTACTACTAATATTATTTCTATACCCTTTACTGTGTTACACTAAAAGTGTTCATCCTGTGAGGTCGGGTCACCCAAATAGGGAACCAACCCCATGTATTGCCGGCCAGCTACTGCTAATATAATAAGGCCTGAAAAACGCACGAAGGTTCTAACCTAATAAAATCTTCAAATAGCTAAGTTTTAAATATACCCCCCACATATAGGCCCCCCACAAGGTGGACTGATGACCTGGTAAAGGTCGCTGGACTCGCTGGAGTCCGCTGGATGCGGGTGGCGCAGGACCGGTCATTGTGTGGGGGAGGCCTATGTCCAGCAGTGGACGTCTTTCGGCTGATATGATGATGATGTTGAAATATACGACTTTTAATAGTAGGGCTTTTAGCTTGACAACTCTATAGGAAACACATGAAATTATGAGAATCACATTTATACGCTGTTTTGGAGTAACATTTAACCCGCTTAATCTGTTCTGTGTAGATACAGCGTCGTGCGTTATCTAAGTGCGATAATCCGGGAGTTAAACAATATCTTCACTATTAGATGCTTGGAAAACGATTATAAACGGCATATAACTACCTATGTATAATGATTATAATGAACTAATAAATGCGTTGGTTCGTTGACCTCGTTGTTTGATTACGATTAGATGACACGTGCACAGTTTTATTATACCCTAACATTTTAAGTCTTACCCATGTTTTTCATCATTATTTTCTAATATACAAGGTGCACGGGAGGAGTCCAAATAATTTTACGAACATGTTCCTGACCATGTTTAGAAAATAAAATGTCACATAAAGCTGAGTTCGACTCACCTTAATTTACTACTTTCGTTGCTATTTGATGCTGACTGTACACGTAGTTGCTCTTTGTTTTTTACACTGTATTTTATATTTACGTATAATTGTACCTACATAGTATAATTTGGCTTTATCATCCTGTAACTTTGTCAATTTTATTAAGGCACTTGCGTCATTAATAGAGAATCCTGTATCGTCTTGTTGTAGGAAAATGTCATTCCATGAGGAAAATATCTAATCTATCCGGAACTGATGTAAACAACATGTATATTACATAAAGATTAGACTATCTTATCTAGACCTAGTTCAACCGATCTTTATTTTATTTTTGTAAGATCGACCCCTAATATTAAATTTATTTATTTATCTTTGCGTGCGGATCTTTGTGTGTGTGTGCTTGTTACTGCCCCTGTGTGGATACATGTGCCTGTAACGATGAATGCCGTGTCACAGTCACACAAATCATACCTGCATAGTTACCAGCAAACCCACACACATTACCGCGCGCAAAGATGAGTTGAACTTTCTATAATTGATATAATTCCTATCTATGAAGCCTCGGTATAACTCGGTAAGCCTCCAACCAAAAATTAGTATACATACTAATTTTTGGTTGGACTCATAAACGATAAAAATACGCATAAACGGCGACCTCTCTTATATCATTTCAAGCAATCAAAACATTTTTTATACACTTACACGGAAGCCTTACTTTGACCACAAGAAAGCCGTCTTTTGTTTCAGTCAATCTGTATGACCCATTTACTAATTTTGGCGAAACTAATATATCGTTATAACAAATTAACATTAATAAAGACGAATTGCAGTCGAATAAACATACAACGTCAAAACATCTTCCGCAGTACCGGAAACGTGGTGGTATGCGGGAGAAATCAATACCCACTGACCTTGTTCGCAGTCGGTTAATGTGGCGCCAAATGTAAATAACAATAATGGCGAGTGACATTACGTGTTGATTGAGTGGGTACAGTCGGCAACGAAAGAGAACGAAAGCGGATAAGCGGTTCCTGAAATTACCCAATTACATGCAAACATCATCATCACCATCCTAGCGTTATTCCCGGTTGTGCCCCTAAAGGAGCCCAGGGTCCGCTCGGGTACGATTAGGGCCTAATCCCAGGATTTGGCATAGCCACTAGTTTTAATAAAGCTGCTATCTGACCTTCCAACCCAGAGGGAAAACTAGGCCTTATTGGGATTATGACGGTTTGCTCACTATGTTTTTCATCACCGAAAAGCCAGTGTTAAATATTAAATATTATTTCGTACTAACAAAGCTACAATCCTCTTTATAATCTTAGTATCGATTAGTATATATATACTATCGATTAAAGAGTTTTCCACACTGAACTCTAGGTCTTGGAATGAGAATGTTCGTCTGTGCTCTGTTTCTGTCTTTTATGAATGACTGGTTTGTTAATCACTATTAAAATAGTCATGATTGACATTTAATGAACTAGATTCCAGAAGCAAACACTCGGTAATTGGTTGGAGGACAGTAATTCTAGAGTGAGATTGTATTCTAGGTGTAGTCTCCGGAAACACCCGATTTCAAAAAAAAATTGACCTGTGTAGAATAGACTTACGACCGAATAGCCTAGTGGTTAGAGAACCTGACTATGAAGCTTGAGGTCCCGGGTTCGATTCCCGGTCGGGGCAGATATTTGTATGATGAATACGAATGTTTGTTCTCGAGTCTTGGATGTTTAATATCTTTTTAAGTATGTATTTATCTATATGTATGTTTATCCGTTGTCTAGTACCCACAGTACAGGCTTTGCCTTGTATGGGACTAGATCAATTGGTGTGAATTCTCCCACGATATTTATTTATTTAATTACTTTCTAGACGGGCGTAGGTTATGTTTTAAATAAAAAAGACTTCTTTATAATTTGTATAGACGATGAATCTCGCAAAAAATTGCTGAAATGCTTTAACGGCTTCACAAAAAGGGTTGAGAGATGTAGCATGGTTGCCATTTTATCACTTATCGTTGTGGATAAGAAATCCGTCACATTCTGACGAGTGCGAGGATGACGGATGTCTTATCCCCAACGATAAGTGATAAAATGGCAACCATGCTACGCCCGCTGATATTTTGTCAGATATTCGTGCAGGACTGTACAGTTTTACACCATGTAGTCCTCACTCCAGTGAATGGATGTGTCAGTATGTCAGCGAAGTAAATGACCGCCTTGGATCAGTGACAGTTGTTCAAAAGGTTGTCATTAACAATTGTTTAAAGCAATTTGTATGGGAATTGATTTGACCCGCCGTTGGGTTGCAGTGCCTCTATAAGCGGATAGCGGGTATCGATTAATATTGTAATATTAATATGCAGACCGGTTTTTTTTTTCGTGACGATTTTTATTTTTTGAATCTTTTGAGAAGTGGGGTTATTTTTGCTCAGTATAAAACTCAATGTATTAAAGTGTTCCCCAAGAGACGACATTTAGTTTAGAGCTTCTGCGTGTTTTATTTACCCAACATAAGGTAACAAATAAAATATTTTAGGAATGGCTAATCATCATCATCATCATACCAGCCGAAAGACGTCCACTGCTGGACTAGGTCGCGGGAGTGGCAAAATAAATTATAAGAAGTTTTCCTTTTCCTTATTTTTAAACTAATTTTAAAACGGCGCACACAGCACACACCAAGCCCCAAAAGTAATTCAACTACTGTAATCACATATTTTTTCTTAAATTTCAAGAATTTAACAACAAGTATCGCTTTCATGCGACTCCGGCGCAGCGCAACAATTTGATTGTATTCCTTACGGCTGACATTTTAACCTTTTCGGTAATTACGCCGCTTTAAATTACGAGTATGTCTTGTTTTCTGTTTCGAAAATTTCCAATGCATAATTTTGAAAAATATGTCACTGTAGTAATATCGCATGGTGTTATTTCAAGATTATAATAATGAAAAATGAATGCTACTAGTTACTTAAAAAAAATGAAAAATTTGGCTTTAGCTCAAATGTACCAAGGGATATCAGCCAACTTAATAAATTGCGTAAAGTTTTTTTTTTAAATAGAACTAAGTGCGTAACGGATGTTGAGTTCTTATTTCAAATAACAATCATCTGTATTTATCGGGTTTTAACTCACATTCCCAATGAGAAAACCCCTAAACAAGTATTATTTCAATAAATCATATTTATGACATTTTTACGACGTCACTGACTAAGCATCTCCACAGTTTTTCCTATCTTTTAAGGGCTTAAGATGATTAATATTTTAATTCCTCTACCCACACAACAAGGTTCATTAACTGAATGATTAATATACATTCGGTCACTCCATCATTATTTATTGTCAAACACATAATACGTCAAAACATTTTGTACTTACGTTACTTCATTAACTTTTACGTATAAAGCCTCTCACAGACTGACGCGGCCTGCGGTGGCGGTTATACATTTTGATATTGACTGTCAATTTGACAATTTTCTAAGCCGCGCCAGTGTGATGCATGCTTTAACATGTTGGTACAGTTGCTACCAAATTATATGTATGTGGAATTGTGGACAAATAAGTCCAGTCCAATTGAAAATCGAAATACTAATATTTTGATTACCACGACCGGTTAGCCTAGTGGGTGCCTACAAAGCTGAAGGTCCTGGGTTCGAATCCCGGTAAGTGCAAATATTTGTGTGATGAGCGTGAATAATTATTAGGGTGATTATTATTTAAATGTTGACGATCTTTATTGAGGTATCTATTTTTTTTAGTTGAGGTAATTTCTATATTGACATTTATAATTTGTACTTTTACTTTCATTTTAATTTGATTCTTTGTTTAATTATTTGACGATCATAATAATTATAAAGTCGTATAAATTGACCTAGTGTAATGTATATTATGAAATAAATAAATCTCATCTAATCTACAGGTATAAAAGTAGTAGTTGACATTTACGGTTCCTATATGTATAAATATTCGCATAAATAAATTTTAAAATTTACCTATTGTAATAGAAAAAATAGCTAATATTATTGTCAGTAATCAGTGATTCACCAAAATTTCTAATCTTTGGTTTTTTTTTTATAAAATCCTTTTTTTTATATAAGTCATCCTTATCCTGGTAGATCAATTTTGTTTCAACTCAATTACGGAAACAGTTGGTATAGTAGTAGATTGTGTCTCAAGGAAGTAAAATGATTTATTTTAGTTTGCGCCCAAGACGGAAATAATTTTGCCCCCAAGCGGCACATACTGCTTTTCACACCTTTTACGAGGAAAATAGAAATCGCTCACATAGGGGAAACAATGATTATTTTCTGAATAGTGAGATCAGGGAACAAAAGTACAATTTTGATCTCTTATTTGAGGTCAACAATGACTCTATTTTGACTAGCAGGTGTGAAAATATTTTTATGTACTTACCTACCAACCAAAAGATGTTTCTTGCCCTAGCATAATTAATATCTGGCATTAGATTAGAAATACTAAGCCCCCGGCCGAATAAGATGGCTGTGTAACAACATCGGGCCCCATTGATTGCTAAATGTTCGTTATATGGGCCGACGGCGATCACCGCACTTAACTGTGCCACTGTCCGAAGATAAAAGCCTTATGTCACTATAAATACTTTGGTACTTACGTCTTTTTGGCATGCACGGATATGGGAACCACGTAGCCCTCCTATATGGTTCGCGCTGCGGTGGTCGTTGGTACTTATCTGATAATTATACTGTGAATTTAGATACGGCAAGACTAGTTGAATAAAACATATATCTGGGTTGTTAAATAACAGGGTTCATGTGAAGATTATTCTACAATATCTAGTTTTCTGGTGTCTGATAGGTACACAATGTCCGATATAAAATAAGATAGAAATTCATCAAACGTGATTTTTGAGAGGTCTTTAGTCAGAATTATGTTGATATCGTTAAAAAATTGCATTTACAGAAAAACTTGTAATGCGTAGGTACTTAATAAGAATTCTCAAAATAGTAAATAAATTACTGATTTTCCTTTATCACTGACTGCTTCCGAAAACCCATTAAAAACTGCATTCATTCCGGAATACTTTGACGTCATAGACAATCGCAAAAATAATTATAAGCTCATTAAAGTTAGTTAATAGCTAGAGCGAGAGAGAGCGAGAGAGTGAGAGAGAGAGAGAGAGAGAGAAGAGTATTAGATGTTAATCTCAGATAAAGGTAATTATTGCCACACTTAATGTTGACATACTGAGCCGGAAGATCGCCCGTAATTTATTAGGAAGCTAGACTGTTAATTAATATACGTTATCGGCGTAGTGAAATATAACCTGCAGGTTCAAGTCAAAGGATGATAAACATATGTAGAAGGCGCGGTGAATTACACAGATTTATCCAACTTTAAACTACAATAAATCGTAATGTCTAACTCTTTTTGGGAAAATAGGAGTGAGTATATGTAATTATATATGTGCATGCCACAAAATAAATAATATGTTGTAATCAAGTACAGATGCAGAAGCATCGCTAAGAGAAGGCCATTGTCGGACGCAAAAGTATTCCGACTCGTGGCTGTTTTTGTTTTCTACCGCGTAAAACGTGCTCTTGCAAAATCATTAGCCGCACAGGTTATGATGAGGATAACTTTTTGATATTTTAAATGATGATGAAGTAACAGCAAAGATGCCAAAAGTTACGGCATGGCAATCTTTTGAAAATGGACTTAACTAAAGAGGTCACAGAAGTAAGGAGTGACCGCACCGCTGCTCAAAATACGCAGACACACCGTAAACCAGGGATCGGAACCGATTTTTTCAAAAGTCCCCGAAGTAGTCTAATATTTTGAATTATTTTAGGCTCTTAATGTAGGACTCTATCATGTATTTAGGTAACATTTTCGTATTATTAGACAGCCTGATCAAAAATTATATTATAAACCAAAGAACAAAATTGAACGAAATAAAACCGGTATTTTTGTATGGTGAAAATACCGGTATCCGATCCCTGCCGTAAACGCATCAAAATGTATGAAGAAGACATGACGCATACGACACAGTAACGCGTATACGCAGCGTTACGCGACGCTGTGGTGGCTCCCGTGCTTATGTATTTATGACTTTTCTCGTTAAAATGCAAAATACGCAATCTTTTACAACTCAAACATTTGTACAATCCAAACATTAACTAGACGAAATATAAATTAATAGCAAAAAATGCTGATTAAAAATACAGGCGCTAAAAGGATAAAATTATAAAGGAATCTACCATTAACCCACAACTCAGATTTTGAAACGCATAATTACGTTCTCTTAGATTTAATCGGGTTCAGTCGCAATTATATCTCTAAGGAAATTATCGATTACATTTTAATCGATCAGCATCCGAGTTATGATCATTTTTAATGAGGTAACTGAATGTAATGACGTTGCGTCGAAGAAATATTTTTTCATTTTTGATTGACGAGGTTATAATCTCCTAATCAAACATAATTACCTGGTAATGATTTCATACATATATTGAGTAAAATAATTTATTTTATTTTATTCATAATTAAAGGTTTGGGTTGGTGGTTGGTGGGAAGCAAATAAGGTCGAGTGGAGCAAGAGAGGGGTGGCATTTGCCCCGTAGTAGCCCTAAATAGGCATCATAAAAAAGCCTTGTCTAACGCAACTTTTACTTTTTCTTGCTTATACATTTGTCTTTAAATAAGTGAAATAAATTAAAGTAATGACAAGGACAACAGTAGATAGATATGAATGTGGAGATAAAAGAGAAGAGGTAATCCAAGATAAAGGTGGATATACTGAGAGACGATATAAAGAGGAAGAAAATGAGTTACCAGGTGGTGGATAAAGAAGAGGTATGGAAGAAAAAGACATTCGCCGACCTCAAGTAAATGGGAAAAAGGCAGCGAATAGAATAAAATGACGTATAGACAAGACACCTAATATTTGTCTGTTGATTGATTGTTTCAACACTTTCGACAGAAAATATTGATCCGGCCATAGCTTGAGCAATAATCGAGTAGAATGCATTTTTTTTATCTTTTCATAATATTATGTTTCTCAATCTTTTAGATATAAGTATTCTTTATTGGGTCTTAAATTCATGTTGGTTGAATTGCTTCTCTGACAGCAGGCTATTTATTTTGTTGGTTGGCGTTATTAGGTACTAATCTAGACTCGATATATTGGCTATCGTGCTAACTGTAATTAAGTGTCGTAAACAAAAGTTTAAGTACAGTTTTTTATTATGGTTATATATGACATTTAAAGGCTATTCTCAGAATATATGACATTATTTAATAATCCTATATGTTAGTCGTGAATTATACAACTTTGTTTTTTGTTACAGGTAAGCCATCACATCATTAGGTATACGATATATCGTCGGACTGTGAATGTGAGTTCATGTAATGATAATTATTGGTATGAGTAGTTGATGTGCCAAGTATTTTAAATGGGCGTAATCAATCACAAAGAAGCAAAATTACTTGCAATGGCATAGGACCTGTAGGGCCATTTTTGTTGACCTTTTATTTTATTTTTATCGCGCTGGTAAGTAACTATTTAAGTCGCGTCGCAATTTTAATTACATAAAGATTATCAGTAAGATAAGATAGATAAATCTTTGTTACACAAAAACACCCGTGTACCTATCGAATGAGATACAACCATCTTTTAATGAAACTGATTTGTAATTATCAGATATCGTAAATTGTGTAGCATTTTTGGTGCAGCGTAGTGTTGTTAACAGCATTGATATAAAAGTTGAAATGGTAAAGCTTAGTTAGCGTTAATACCGAACCTTAAAATTAACCTTAATTAACAAATTTTGATTGATATTGTCTATACCAACTCCGTTAATACCATGCATCATGTTGCACCGAAAATGCTACAAAATGTACAATGCAATGTTTGGTAATTACAGTTTAATTTGCATTATTGACAAGAAAAAAACTATCGTATAACTAGCCTGGTGCTTTTAAATACTATACAGTCGAATAGAACCCGTTGGAATGCGTTCAACGTGTCAAAACTTATACATTTATTTATCATTCAGACTGCTGTGTCGCGTTCCTGAATATAAAATAATGAACCGTATTACTGAAATCAATATTGCGTAGTTTTTAATTAAGCAGCTCAGTTTATTAGACGAGTAGGTATAAACAGAATATCTAGCATAGCAATACACACCTTGCTATCTAACTATACAAAGTTGGGGTCACGAATTGCATCATTTGTAGTGTGCTTTACACTCTGTATATCATGACAATGGAGACTCATCGTTGGTTTTAACTGATATGTCTACTAGAATTTATAAATGTGCCGGATGAAATTATTACGGAACGTCAATGACACAAATTGTCTAAATGTCCATTTTATCACACAAACAATGTGTAGAATAAACACCACAGTCGTATCTCACAATAGTTTTATGTGAATTGACGTCATTGCTGACCCAGTTTACTAGTGTACCTCTAATATACAAGTAAATGACTATGACGCAAATATAAAGTAGGGTGAAATTATTATGTAATGAGAATGTGTCCTTCAGATCGAACAAAATTCGATTTTTGTGAAATTGTTTTCTCTAATGTAAGTTCCATTGTCGTGTAAATAATTATGGGGATTATTATTACAATTAGATACTCTCACACTGTGTTTTCAGTATAAATGTGGTTCGTTATGCTCGTAGTAGATACATTTTATTACCATTAATCTGTATAGTATAACAACACCGACACGTATAGTATATAATATTGCCTACCTGTTACGGTTTCCGCGATTTTTACTCATTAAATAAAACGAAACGGAGGGATGCTATGCGATATATTTAATACGAAATCTATCTACGCTATAAAAACAGTTTCAATCGTTTTATTAGATTAGATTCATTTATTTCGTTTAGATAATAACGAATTATTTTACATCAAAAAATAACAAGAATTCACTAAAAGATCGACAATAATTATGTATAATAATTAGAACATTTTAAATCAATAGAAAATGTCACACGTGAAAGTCAAAAAGAAATAAAAATATGGATCAATAAACTTGCATACATGATAAGGATATCCTAAAGGTTAGTTGTTAGGTAATTATCGGTAAGTACAATTTCAGAAATATAAATAAAACGAGGAATATAAAGAAACATCAAATTACGTACAATTCAAATGCGAAATTAGTAAGATTATACCTATATGTAAAAATTACGATAATGCAAGCGTTGAAACTATTAAATTGACGTCCCTACATCAGCTTTGAAATATCTTTATGAAGCCTTTAAACATACATTCCCGTCTCCGCATTCGAGATCTGGCTGACTTGAAAGATAAACGATGTTACTTAACCTTTCGTATGCTTAGTAGCAGATTTGCACCGATCAGGGCTATCGATAATTGAATCTGTGGCAGAAACAAAAAAATCAAATTCCTTTAGCGCTGTAAGTGTCCCAGCATACAAGAGGTTAATTATAAATCTTTGCTTGCCAATTTCCAAGGTGGAGAGTTAAAGTTAATTAATACTTCCATTTCTCTCGCGCATTA
Organism: Epinotia nisella; assembly: GCA_932294315.1. Classification (NCBI taxonomy): domain Eukaryota; kingdom Metazoa; phylum Arthropoda; class Insecta; order Lepidoptera; family Tortricidae; genus Epinotia; species Epinotia nisella. The sequence goes on from OW028687.1 coordinate 5,825,605, forward strand.
TCAGATTGCGATTCGATTTAAAAAATACCCATACGCCGGTGGACTTATGTCAGACTTAACCTCAAATTGAAAGAGAAAGGGCGGGCAGTAATTTATCATTTTACATTTGGCAATGTATCATAAATTAATTTTATTAAATTGTAAATATGTCATTTATCGCAGAGATAAAGTGATTGATGTTTCATTATGTTTAAATCGCCTCTATATTTAATTTTAAGGACTCTGCGCAGTGTTTCATGTACATTCGCGGTGGTACTTATTTCCTTTGCCAATATTCTTGAGACTAATTTGTTTTTTTTTTAATTTAAGTAGCTGGGTGACCGAGCTTTGCTCGGGTGAAAGTACGGAGAAAATAGATTTTCTCAGATACGAGACTTAGCTTGATCGATTTTTCGTCCTCGTAAACTTCAATATTGCAAATTTCATCGAAATCGCTAACGATAAAACGACGGCTCTAAAGCCGTTTTCGAGAACGTGATAACAAATATATATATTAAATAAATAAATATATACCCAAATATTGTTCGTTTAATAGTATAAGGACAGGATAAGTTATTTCAAATGTGATTTAGCAAAAACATTTAGTCAAAACAGCAGTTTACAAAAACTTTGCTAATCAAAATAGCTCCAACAAGTCCCTTATTTCCTTAACAGAAAGTTCACCTTAATAGGCATGTCAACCTGTCACCTAATGTATCACATTAGGTTTAATGGTCAATAAAAACTAGTAGACAGTTGTCAGACTGCGGTTAGAACGGCCGGCCGTAGATGGGGACGGGTTTTTGCAATTTGTTGATCTGACTGTTGAACATCTATACTGATTTTTATTCAGTATGATGCTGTAAGTTGTGGATTGGTTTTATAGCGCGTGTTTCGACAGAAACATTATAAATAGCATGTTAATGATTCAAAGCCCGATGTAACCAAACCGGAATAAGGATTTCGTTTACGAATAAATGGTATTGTTTTTACTAGGTACAATACTTTATAATAGTGATACTTATGGGGTGTCTGAGGTTTACATAGTCTATTTACATAAAAAAATACTTTTATGAACTCTCGAAAAAATATTCAAATTATATTTTTCAACTAAGGGCTTCCAGCAGCGGCAGCTATCACCCTCGCTCTCTCAGATCGCTCGCTTCCACGCACTTGCCATTGTGTTATTTATGTAGTAATTAAAACAAAAACTTTTTGCCCTTATCAAACGCGAATAAAATCATCATCGCCAAGTGGATCCAAATTAGGATACTACTTCGTTTCATTTTATTTTTAAAAGTTCAGTTTTTGTTTTATTAAAATCGTAAAGTGTTTGTAATTATAAGCGATTTAAATACTGCACAGCATTTAGCTCTAAATGTCAATTACTTTGGTGTTATAAAATGACAAAATTAACATATTTCTTTGCAAATTGAGTAATTTTCCATGAAAGGTTACAAAAAGTAGATCAAGTTATTATAAACCTGATTATATTAAGAAAGCGTGTAACTATGCATTTTGGCAAATTACATGTTACATTTATAACCACTTAAAACGATTTCTGCCAAGAAAATATCACTTAATACACAAAAATTAACTTATCTCGCGAAAGAATTAACCTCTTAAAATACAGAAGAAAGATAGTAGGAATAATACGTACACATTGTACCTTATACATTTTACGTCATTATTGCTTGGAGATAAGGTCGAAAAGTCGTCATAGAGAATGTACTTGCTAATGGTTACTAAGGTTACATAGTTATGTAATTCAGTGGCGATATCCCTGTTACACAAGTTACGTGGGCGTAGTCAACCGTTACACAATCGTAACGTAAATACAAAGGGGTAACGTTAAGTACAAGTACTGCGCACTTCTAGTACCTACTTGTACTTCCTTCTCGCAACGGGTCGATGCGCACGAGTCATTTACATTATCTTTTTTTATTTCAATCGATTTCCGTGCTCATTGACGTCATAGGACCAATTTCAGTTGAGGGTAATTGCGAACGAATTATATATGTTGCTTTTCAGGGTTCCGCACCTCAAAAGGAAAAAAAACGGAACCCTTATAGAATCACTTTGTTGTCCGTCTGTCTGTCTGTCAAGATCCTTTATCTCGGGAACGTGTGGAGCTATCGAGTTAAAATTAAAACTGTATACTCAATTACTCAGGTCTACAGTCACTTGAAGCTGTGAAAAATACAAAATATTAACGTAAAAAAAGAAATAGCTGTTTATGCCGCAAAAAACGAATATTTCGACATTTTCGATACTCTCAGGGAATCAAAATGTATAATGGCAAGTAATATCGTCTTATACTACAACTACAGGGGAAAATCTGAAAACTATACATTTGTAATCTATATGTATAAAACTCTTCGTTACTGGTCGATTGACAGACAACGCACAGCCTAAACGGCTAAAAATATATATAGGTCATGAAATTTGCAACATATATTTTTTACAGTGTCCGGTTTTTTTTTGTATTAGTTCAGTGGCACTGAAAATAAAAGTACACAAGTTTCCTGAATTAATTTTTCATCATTAATTTTAATAAAAACAACTGATACTGAATACATAAACCGACGCACGTGGTCCCAAACTAAGAAAGTTTTTAGACTATGATATACTTAGAAATATATATTTAAATAAGTAGTGTTGTTTATATACTGATGTCCTTAGACAATCAACATTAATGCAAATCTAAGTACCGAATGGTTGTCTGGCATCGTTTTTTGGGGATAAGGCCTCCTGTAGTCTACAATTGTATATGTTTAATTTATTTTTTGTTTTCTTGTGTGTATGTACGTACCTACCTACTATTTTTGGAGAGTAATAGTGAATATTCATATTGTAATGTGAGTACCTAATAAATAGTTGATGCATTTATCTCTAAGGTCGATAATAGGTACTTCTATCATAGGCCCGCTTTTGTAGCAAGAAGAACTCATTCACTTGAATCATTCGAGTACCTACCTACACAGTTTAACCTAGATCCAAGAGATTTCTAAATCTGCTTAAAAACTCGACATAACCTCTTATGTGACCGGTGTATTTAAATAGGTACAACTTGGCAAAATGCGGAATTTCCATATTTATTATCAACTAGCATGTTACCGCGGTTTTGCGCATAGTATATTGCCTAAGCTAACATATTTAACATAGTTTAGTCAAGTTTTATCGGATATTCTTTAATTACAACCTCGTTTATCTTTATATTACAACTAAACGTGCCTTTTGACCATAATAAGGCTTGAGGTTCGATTAGATAATTATGTTCCTCAAACTGAACTTTTCGTTTTCGTCTTTTGGTTTTTTTTTTCAATTTAGTATAGTCCATAACTTACTTTTATACTGGCTAGACTAACCTAATATCACAAATAGTGTGAGATGTAGGTAAGGTTGTAACAAACACACTGATATTTTTTTAGCAATGTTTTGAAACTGAGCTAAACTCGTGTGCTTATTTTTTACACACGATCGATTCGTTCAACTTCATCGTCCGCTCTAAATCCATATGTTAAGGCTTTTTTAATTTGTCAGGTTTTTTAAAATCATTATGTCACACCGTTAAACACACAACGGAATAGTAACGATGTATAAATATGTAAATCAATAACTAATACATTTGTTTACTCGTTGCTTAACCTGTTTAAGACTAAAATAAAACTATTAATAATAGCAGTAGTAGTTATGAACACTGTGTTTATTTTTATCCTAACTTTTGTAAAAAAAGTGTCATTACTGCACTGGTGCAAAAAGCTTACAATAATGTTACGGTATACGTATCGTACGCAAAAACAATAATGTTGTATTATTGTTTTTGCATCGCCCCAATCAATGATGGCACTGGGCGAAGTGGACAAGTCAATTAGATTAATACATTTTAACACAATCAATTCTACGCCTATTTCAAGTCCTAAAGGAATGCTATCAACCAGTTTTTACTTCTTTTTACAACTACAAACGAGCAATTTGTACCGCAGTTGGCTATCTTGATAACTATCTTTATTAACAAAAATACAGTTTATCCGTACGTCGCTAGTTCCGTACAAGGAGCCGTCTTACACTAGATACGGTGATATATTAATATTGATAAGTGTTAATGTACTATTTATTGGTCTTATGCCCGCAATGGATAGCAGCGTAATGATTCTTTTCAGTGCATTAAAATGTATAGTTTCACCGGTATTTTAAATATACAATCACATAAATACGTCGTATGTGACGTAAAAAGGCCTCATTTATTACTTTGAATGCTATTATCACTGTTAATGCTAAAATGCTCTGGAAGAAGCCATAATAAATCTAAGTATGTAGAAAAGTCACACATGAAATCAATGTTATTTCCACGCAGGTTGTATTGGACAACGCATACCAATCTAATTTGTTTGCAATTAGATCAAACATTTTATATTTTTTATATTGAATGCCAACGTATCAAGATAAACATGGAAGAAAATAAGTAATTTATTATTTTTCTACCGGGCAGCAAATATCATATTTATGACGTATCCCATGGCAGGAATTAAAACAGTATAGCGTAATAGCGCGTCATAGGTATTGCTGACTAAGCGTATTACAAATCGTCCAAAGTACAGAAATGCTGATGAGGATGTTTCACTACAGGACTTCCGAGAAAATAACAACTAGTTACAACGAAGTGTATGATTTACCGTTAGTCGTAGTTCGATAATTTAATGAAATGCGTGAGTCTGAATCCCGACTGAAATTAAAGTTGTATATTTTACTACACATTGTATCATTATTAGGATTCATAGGTACTTATTTGACGTGGCGTGACCCGAGAGAACGATATTTGTGTCATACATTTACAAAGTTGATACCTACGGTTAGATTTGCATTCATCTGATGCGCGCTGACGTGACGGCCCCTTTAGTGTTCGGCGTCCAAACGCATCAGAGGGTATCACAAGAACAATTAAAACGCAGGGGTTTCCTTTGTACACACACACACAATGTTCCCCATTTACTGTGTTTTAAGAATCAATATTAATTTATTTATAAACTATTTGCCCCATGTTAAGTCCTTTGACGTAAACGTACTCGACTAATAGGAATTACCCTAAAATACAAGTTTGATAAGACAAAACAGTTTTAGTACCTATTAGCATTTATAACTCAATATAATCAACTTTTTTGCTCATATCACTGGAATTCCCTATACTTATTTCCGCCTATTCTCCGTAATTCCGTTTTCAGGAAATGAATAGAGTTGGACTAGAAAATTTCCTCCTCTGTTAATTGCGGTATGGTATTGAGCCTATGGAATAATTACCTAAGTATATTAATTAAATTCCGGTTAGTCAAAATAAATATTTATTAGAACAAAATTAACACCCTATTAGAATTGTTATATACAATGCTTACATATTTTTAAATTCCGTAATTGACCTAGAATTTATTAATATGTTTGTGCATTTTTAACGTTTGAAGAGAACTAAAACAATTACTTAGTACTTAATCGACATTATTTCATCAAAAATTCAAGTGACTGGTGTTAGGCAGGGATCGGAACCGGTTTTTTCAAAAATCCCCGAAGTAGTCTAATATTTTAAATTATTTTAGGCTCTTAATATAGGACTCTATCGTGTATTTAGGTAACATATTCGTATAATTAGACTGCCCGATCAAAAATGACATTATAACCAAAGAACAAAATAAAACCGGTTTAATTTGTATGGAGAAAATACCGGTATCCGATCCCTGGTTTAGCCCAATGGTTGACTGGTAGAGAATGCCTAATGGAATGAAGTCCGCCATTTGTACTTGATCTTGCTTAAATAAATAGTTAAGAGTTCTAATTGACGAATTTAAGTCCTTTAGTAGTATTTTTTTTTTTTTTTTGTTATTTATTATGATAAAATACAATGTATCATGAATGAGAATAAAATTTTCTCACCCCTAAAGTCCTTTAGCTACCTATGTAGGTATTGTTGTTCATAATAATCATCCACATTTTTTTTAATCCATCTGAAACCTGCATTTGGTTTGTGCCAAATCTGCCAATCTTGCACTTGACACATTTTCCTGTCACGGGTGGTTTCGCAAGTGTCACGGATGTCCTTTCCGAAATGTGTCAAGATCGTCGCTTGCGCAGACGCGGTTTTCTTTCTGCTTCTGCGCACAACCGCAACCCTGGGCTACGGATAGGATTCACCATTGGGTACAAATTACTTTCCTTGTAGATTTATCTGACTACTTTGATTGCAAACTGTTAAGGGCACAAGATTCATTATAAAAGATTGTTCATATAGTTACTTATATGGATATTTAAAAAAAAAATCGCGGTAGTTAGACGCAGTAAATAATAACAAGTAGCTAAGTAATAAATAAATAAATAATTAAAAATAAATATTTGCGAACAATCTTACACAAATCCACCTAGTCCCAAACTAAGCAAAGCTTGTATTATGTATTGTTGTTGTAATAAGAAATTGTATTGCAACTAAGCATATCAAACTATGAATAGATCTATGTATGGGAAGAGCAGGATTTTCCCCCGTTGATTGACGAATGACCGTTGATTGTTTATATTTAAATTAGGAAGGAAGTGTTTAAAAACTCTATCAATTTTGAAATATCGCGGTTGGGATTTTATTAAGGACGTTCTGAGCCACTAATAAGGAGTTAAGATATGCATATTTATATTATCTTGTGGTTGTGGCAAGGGAAAATACGCTTGTGTCTACTAATAAAATATATAAAGGCTATAAAGTACATTAAAATATTTTGACAGGTTTTTGAACGACTGAATTAACGTACATATGTATTTGGAATTTTGGATTAAGTACTGTTCGTAAATTTTCTTCCTGTAATTCATAATTGACCTCATATGCTCATACATATTAAATAATACACCATTTAAAATATGTTTGAATAAATTATGTATGTAATTATCTAGATAAAATGCATCTGTATCTAGGACAAAATGAGTGTAATTCTCGGGGATCACTACACAAGAATGATACATTTTCAGTAAATCTTTACCAAGTTGTCAGAATTGACGTACACAATTGACAGGCAAACAAAAGACATCAGAAGGTCTTGCGTGTGCGTCACTTGCGCTCTTGACACAGCAGCTGAGCCATCGTAACTGTAATTTGCGTAATTTGACTATTTGCATTGCGCAATTATTTTGACCACGAGGTTTGCGTATAGTCCAATCAAATAGGTTTTGGCAACGACAAAATACATTGTTGGCGTTGGCATTGTACGGCGTTAGTGATTAAGTGAATGAAAGTTATAATCTTATTAAGAACGGGTTAAGAACGTTAGCGTTTTGAGAACGATCATCTGACGAGCATCGGGCGTGCAACTCTCCTTATGAGAGCGCGTGGAATATAACTCCAATACAGATGCGAAGCGATGAACAAAAATATACCTCCAGGTGCGTGTCAAGAACGCGCATGACGTATTTAGCGTCTTTGAGCTAAATGAGTCCTTCCTTCGTTGCACGTTATTATATTTTAAACACAAACAAACTTGTGCTTGTATCAAGGCTTTAGTGAACACATTGTGGCCGACACAATGACTGCAGTGAATTTTTTTTTTATCATTAAATGAGTGTGTAAAAAAATCTGAAAAAAAAAACTATGTTATCCTTTGAATAAACGTTTGATATGTTTTGTAAAAAATTAAATACAATGACAAAAATATTGTTGATAAAGGCTCGAATTTAAATAATGCTACTTCTTCTAAACCACGAAAGGTATTTTCACGGTTCCATCGAAATAAAAATAGGTTATCCACATTATCTAAAAGTTTGAAATTCCGAAATAATCACTCTGTTTGATAGGATGATTTTGTATTCACGCGAGTTGGTCCATACACGTACCGGAAGGCGTGGCGTGGGTAGGCCCCCCACAAGGTGGACTGATGACCTGGTAAAGGTCGCGGGAGTCCGCTGGATGCGGGTGGCGCAGGACCGGTCAATTTGGCACTCTCTGGGGGAGGCCTATGTCCAGCAGTGGACGTCTTTCGGCTGATATGATTATGATGATGAGTTGGTCCGTGCGCGGCTTCTTAACCCGCACAGCACATGGAGCTAACAGCAACGAGCGAGCGAGACAACATTTTTGGGTAGCTACTCCCCTTAATTTCAGAGATTTGTGTCAGAACCTAAGCGCGAAATATTGAAATGCGAACGATGAACCGAACAATCTATTTACAAAGGACAAACGTTTCATAAACTTTTCAGGATTTTTACAAAAAATTCTAACCTAATGGGTTCTACAGAATAACTTTTTAGCTGTAGGTACCTAGAGATGCTGTACCTAAAAATTTACCGTTTCTAAGAAAAAAACAATGAAATGAAAATTTGGCGATTGCATTAGGTGAAACGATTTTCGGTAAAATAAGGGGATCTCATTTACAAAACATTTCGTCTCAATGGCGGTCGTTCACATTCTTACTTGACCTTCGAGATATATAACAACTATGCATGTTAGGAGGTCAGACTTAAAACTGGTTAGTCTGAAGCGATGCGTTTGTGTTCTGAATAAGTCCGACCGACGGACAATGTTTGACCAAAGTAAGTTGCGAGTCGGGCGCGCATGCCGAGGGTTCCGTACCGTATGTTTTTGATACATGGCGTAGATTGCAATCCGGAGCTCCTACAGACGGTTAATACCTAACCTACCAATAAATAATAGACCAAAATATCTTAAGACTTTGAGGAATAGGGGGACGAGGCGTTTGCTTTCTTTGTATGACCTTATATGAATAAGTGTTCATTCATCAAAGAATGATTGGACGCCGAAAACAGAACGCCGGTTCTCGTTTTGTTTTAAGTATTTACAACGTCCTAGATCAAAAACTTGTTAAGTATTAAAGCCTAGAACCAGTTCCCGGCGGCAGTTATAATTAACTTTGACATGGATAGGTTTAGCTGTATCACTTCCTTTCACACGCTAATAACTGAGATGTTATTACAAACTTCGACCAATAATAATTATAAATAGATTAGGCACCTACTAAAAAAAATCTTTAACAAAGTAGAATCTTTGTCGAGATATTTCTAAAGATTGAATTTCTAGATGTATGCTTGATTTAACAAAAAACCCATTCTTCCTAATCAGGAAGAATCCACAAACTCAATTTTTCACAGCAGCAATAGGGGTGTATAGACTCATGAAAATGAAAATGAAAATGAAAAAATGAAAAATAGTTTATTGAGTAACTTATAAGATACTTAACTAAGTACAGGTTGGTGTCTCTTTTTAAGTATCGAGATACCTGTGTCAAGAGACACCGCTCTTCCACAGAGTGTTGCTTTACATATTAAGAAGTGCATAAAACATGATCAAATATAAAAAAGAAAAAAGAAACTAGGGTTCGTTTATAAAAGGAGTAAAAATCCTAAAGCTAATACTAATTAATCACTTAATTGATATGTAGTGGAAATACAGTGACATTAAACTAAGTACTTACTAAAGCAGTCAAGCCGTACGGCGAGCCGCATGTGTGTGTGTGTGTGTGTGTGTGTGTGTGTGTGTGTGTGTGTGTGTGTGTGTGTGTGTGTGTGTGTGTGTGTGTGTGTGTGTGTGTGTGTGTGCGTGTGTGTATGTGTGTGCGCGTGCGTGTGTGCGCGTATGGGTGTGGATCTATGTAGGTATATAGTGAGTTTTATCTGTTGTTTTCTGATAATAAGCTTTCTACATCGGAGTAGCTTTTATCCTTTAGCCAAGTCGTAATTTTGTTTTTACACTCTTTGAGGGTTGACGAGTAAATGTTAATAAGAGGATTTATTAGGTTGTATAGGTGAATAGACTGGAACTCGTATTGTCTCCCAGCGTAAGAAGAGTTAGCTGTCGCAGAGGGGATTGCCTTTGGTAATCTTCTCGTCCTTAAGGTGTTGGGTTTATAAGGAGTAGTTTTGTGTCTTCTCAAAATAGCATATAACACATACAACTTTCTGACAGTCATCAGCTCACAAATTTCGTACAGCTCCTTTGTAGGGAACCTATAGGGTTTGGAGTACATCACCTTTAACAGAGCTCTTTGTGCTCTTTCTAACTCTATAAATTTCGTTTTGGTGGCACCACCCCATATAGGAATGCAGTATACAAGGACAGACTGGGCCAGGGAAACGTAAATTTGATTGAGAAGATTCTTCGAGGCTATATGTTTAAGATTTTTAAAGATGTACATCATTTTACGTGTTCTGGTTAAGATCAGTTCAGTATGTGTGTGCCACGAGAGTCTCTGGTCAAGCATGATGCCAAGGTATTTTGTGTTCTCAGCCCTGCTGATTACTGTGCAATTGCAATTCGTGCTGACCGTATCACTACAAGTATGTATCCTAAGTTTAAAAGTAGCGTCAGGTTGGGTTCTTCGGTATTTGGTGAAACAAATATAATTTGATTTGCTTGTATTTAAGGTGAGGAGGTTAGCTTGAAGCCAGTAGGCAATCAGTCTTAGACCACTCTCGGCAGTTTTCCTAACGTCCTCCCAGTTGTCTCCCCAGAACACTACAGCTGTATCATCAGCATATGCAAAGATTGAGCCTCTGTCAATGGGTAAGAAGCTGAGCTGATTGATATATATGAGAAAGAGCGTTGGGCCCAAAACGCTTCCCTGAGGGACACCATAAGTTACGTCGCATTCATCACTAGTGTATTTTCCTATTTTAACCTTTTGCTTACGTCCATTCAAGTAGCTAGTTAGCAGTGAGAGGGGAATTCCTCTGATACCTATTCTCTCCAGGGTGTTTACAAGAGTGGGAACAGAAACGGTATCAAAGGCTTTCTTGAGGTCAAGAAATACGGTAAGACATTTTTTCTTATTGTCCACCTTATCAACTATCAGGGAGGAAAGTGCTGTTACAGCGTCCTCAGTGGACAACCCTTGTCTAAAGCCATATTGAGTTGGAGATAAAATTTTAAATTTGTTTAGATAATTAGTTATTCTGGTGTTTATTAGCTTTTCAAGTATTTTAGATATTGCGGGGAGGACTGATATTGGTCTATAATCTGATGTGCAGCTTCTGTTTCCACCCTTATAAACCGGAGTGACTATTGCTACTTTAAGAGAGTCTGGAAATTTACCGTGTTTAAAGCATAGATTCACAAGGTGGGTCAAAATAGGGACCAAGGTGGCACTTGCCTTCTTTAGAAAGTCAGTAGGGATATTGTCCCATCCAGGCGCACTTGAGGATTTGAGGTTTGACAAGGTGAGGTAGACTTCATTGGGATTGGTATCAAACAAAACAAATGAGGACATGTGAGAGCTGACAAAGGTGTTGTTGCTAGAAAAGTTAGTTGTTGGTGAGATACTTTGCGCTAGGGATTTCCCAATATCCGAAAAATAAGTATTTACTGAGTTAACCGAGTCTGAGGGCAAAGTGCAAATATTTAAGAGTTCGCAACTATCATTTTTTTGTACTTTTCTGTGTGTGATGTCATTGATCGCCTTCCAGAGAGTTTTCGAGTTCCGACTAGCCTTATTTAATATTTCCTTGTCATATTTTCGTTTTAGCTTTTTAATGAGCCCGTTACAGAAATTCCTATATCTTTTGTAGGTAATTTTAAGTATACTGTTGTCAGGATTTGCCCGCAGCTGTTTTTGCATACGATTTCTATTCTTAATGCATCGGAGTATGCCCAGAGTGATCCAGGGTTTTATTATTCGGTTACTTCTGGGCACTAATACTGTTATGGTGTTAGCTATAAGGCAACTTCTAATTTTATTTATTAAAAGGTTAGTCAGAGCATTAGGATCATTTATTTTGTATAAATCTGTTAAATTTTCTTTTAATAGACTACCAATAGATTTTTCAAAGTTAACACTGGTTTTATATTTTTGTAGTGTATTCAACGTGCTAACACAACGCAGTTTAGTCAAAATCATCGAATGATCTGTGATTGTCTCATTTAGTACCAAAATATTTGCTTTCATATTACTTTTATTAATCTTAAGCATAACATGATCTAAGCAATTGTTTTCCCTTGTGGGTAAAAGGTGGCCTGGAAGTACTCCATGCATCGCTAACATATTTAAATAATTTAGTCTATTAGTACGTTCGTGACCCTGTTCAGTGGGCTTTTGATTAAGATTAATATTAATATCACCAGTTAACACGATGTTCTTATGTGAGTTTATAGTTTCCAAATGGGAGTTGAGAGTGGCAATAAAGTCATCAGTAATATTTATAGATGGTGACCGATAGATACCTAGAATCTTATTGTCAAGGATAGTTATCTCAAGGCACGATGCATGAGAGAGCCGTATTTCTCTTACAGATACCTTATGTGACTTTTTTACATAGGCGACTACCCCATCGTTCTGATTAAGATGGTGAGTAGTGCAGAAGCTATCATATTCGTCCAAAGATGGGATGGGTTTACCTTGGCTGAGACGGCATTCACTTAATATAATTATATCTATGTTAAAATTGAAATGTGTTAACGTTACAAGTAGATTATCAAAGTTACAGTGTATGCTTCTGATGTTTTGAGAGATAATAGTAAGGTCTTTCTGGTTGAAATCAATATATCTATTAATATCTTCAGAGCTGCATTCAACCGATTTGGCTACAAGAAAATCATCTATTTGGTTAAGGGTATTAAGTGTGCTATCCATAATTAAAAATAGGGTCTGATCTGGTTGACTGCAGGTGTGTATTTATTTTAGCTATTTGTTGCTTAAAGTGTAGGTTTATGATCCCCGATAGGTTAGAGTTTAGTGTAAGTGTATCAGATTTATGGGCACTGGTGTGAGAGTGTTTATATTGGTAATGTATGTGAAGAGTGTGTTGTAGGTATTTCATTTGTAGATTGCGCGTTTGTTGCGTCAGAAAGCGAGTATGGATGGTTTTGTTAGAGTAATTAGAGTTTTTATGTATGAGTTTTTGTGTAATTGTGGGTATATCTGATGTGTAGTTTGGACAGCAGGGGTCGTATTGAGAGTTAACATTTAAACTTAGGTACATATTATTGGGCCAACTTAGACCGTGAATGTGAATGCATATATACAATGTTAATCTGTGTAATAGTCAGTCTTCTTGATATAGTCTTTGTACCTGTGATTCACTAGTTATGGGGATTACACGCGACGTCGGATTTTTTCTTATGTAGACCCGTCCGTAAGTAGTCCAGCAGTATGTATAGCCCTTAGACTTGGTGAAGTCGCGGGCCAGGTAGCGGAGTCGGGCGGCTTTGGGCGTAAGCTGCTCCGAAATATATACCGGGGTGCTCTCCAATGTTGTGTGACCGAGATGTTTTGCACTCAGTTTGTCATCTGGCTTCTGTAGATTATGCTGCTTGCACTTATGTAGTATCTCCGATTTTATAATTGAGGACGTCATCACAACAACAATGGGTGTGTTACGCCTGTCCTCCTGCTTGCCTCTTACTCTGTAGATGTCGGATATGGCCGACGGTGAGATTTTGCAGCCAACATTTTCCGTTAGTCGTGTTACCATATTAACCAGGTCTCCCTGTGTCTCCCTTTCTAGTTTCGGAACATTTTTAATTTCTAAATTGTTTTTCCTGGCTTCTCTTTGCAGGTCTTCAATTTTGTCTTCTAAAACGTTGATGTGATCTCTGTCTGTCTTTTTTTCCGCCTCCAGCTTCTCAACCTTATTTTTAAGCTCCTCGGTTTGTGCCGCCAGAAACGCGATGGAGTTTTCGATATTACTGTTTGATTCTTTTATTTGCAATAACGTTGGAGTAATAATTTTTAGCTCTTTTTCATGTGATAACATGAGTCCTCTAATCATCTGCTTCATTTCATCTTTAAAATTTTCTAAGTCCGTCCCTGGGCTGTCACGTGGTCTTTTGTTGTTTCGTTGTGTGACGAAGTTGGGTGGTGTACCTACTGACGCACTGTCTTGCTCCATGCTCTCCTTGTCCGAGTGGTAAGTCTCACACTCATCAACTCGCAATCCGGACTTGTCGCCCATCATGTATGAGTACCAGGGTACTATGAGTTAGTAGTAGCTGTTTATCGTCGCAGCGTAAAATGCACCAACCTTGATTAGTGGGCGGAGCGTCAGGGGGGCGCGGTCTGTTGCTTGAGTGACGTTTGCACGCGCACCGGTGGGGTTTGTCTATTGAATAATACCTGTCCCGCCGCTTGCCCGTACTAGGGCCTCAGCAATCGCGCAGTAGTTGATTACTCGCGTGGATCTTCTTTCTTGGTTTTATGAACTCCTATTATTGTAGTGTAATTAAATTTTTAGAAACTTATGATTTATCTATTTATTTTTGAAAAATATTTTTATAAGGACACTTTAGCAAGTCTACACCATAAGGCGGTCCGGGGGGAAGGAAGAGGACTCATGTTAAAATTGATAACGTAGTGTTGCTAAATGGATAGTAAACCATCAAATTATTGTATTAAAGTATATATACCTTACCTTGAAAGTAAATTTAAAACTACCAATAGAATCCTTACGCTTTAATATAAACAAAATTGTATAACAACTACACTTACTTCTTATAATTATACCAGCGTGGTTAATCTTTGTCTCAATTTTTTGGGTATTTATGTTCTTTAATTGAAGTTGCTCCCATACAAACATTTGCTCCTCTCCAAAAACGGGTTCGAATGGCATCGTAAAAAATCGTTGTTCATCACATTCCTCATTTAACACAAAAGCGTTTCTTCCTTATTAGCAACTAGCTTCCACCCGCGACTTCGTCTGCGCGAACCCGGGATAAAAACTATCCTATATTTTAATCCTGGCTATAAATTATCATTGTGCAAAATTTCATCGAAATCGGTTGAGCCGTTTAAGCGTGATTGAGTAACAAACATCTAAACATCCAAACTTTCGCATTTTTAATATTCTGCCCGCGACTTCGTCCGCGTAGAAGTCCTAAAAGGGATGACATAAATTATAGCCTATTAAATAATACCTACCAATTAGAATTTTGTTCAAGTGCGAGTCGGATTTTAGTTTTCCCATACATTTTGAGACCCAGCGCCTGGTGAAGGCAACGAGCTAGTGCTGGTTGCCTTCATTTAGCTTTGTATTCAAAGCTCCATACAAAGTTTCATACCCTTTTTCGTCTTTAAAAGATATAAAATTCTGACATAAATTATAGCCTATGTCCTATTCTGATATACATATAAGGTACATAACTGGAAAGTTTCATATAAATTCGTCCAGTAGTTTTTGAGATTAAGTGGAACGCCATACATCCATACATCCATACGTTCTTGTTTATAATATTTGTAGGATTATAATAGGACTGTTCACAAGAATTGCGAACGCTTTTGTGTAAAAAGGCTTGGCATAATCTAGTTTCATCTGGGCTGTCGAAAAGGTGTTTTATAAGTTTTATAACTAAAGCACTTACTTACATCCTGAACTATAGAGCAAACTCCTCCCCATTGACTGTGAATTGTGATTATACAGACAAGACAATAATAAAGCAGTCAACAAAACATTTCAGTTATAGAAATAAGAATGCACCACAGAGAACCATTAAAACTTATCTTCAACATGAAACATGATTACGTCAAAGCATTAAAAAGCATCAAATAGTTCGTGCGCCTCCTTCTTTAGACACGATTACAGGTAGCGGCACGTAAGTCTAGCGCTGACCGTTGATGCGCAGAAGTCGAAAATAAGGAACAGTACCTATCGCAGCTATCCCCTCCATGTTTCGTTCACCGCTAGACTTACAGGTAGCGGCACGTAAGTCTAGCGCTGACCGTTGATGCGCAGAAGTCGAAAATAAGGTACAGTACCTATCGCAGCTATCCCCTCCATGTTTCGTTCACCGCTAGACTTACAGGTAGCGGCACGTAAGTCTAGCGCTGACCGTTGATGCGCAGAAGTCGAAAATAAGGTACAGTACCTATCGCAGCTATCCCCTCCATGTTTCGTTCACCGCTAGACTTACAGGTAGCGGCACGTAAGTCTAGCGCTGACCGTTGATGCGCAGAAGTCGAAAATAAGGTACAGTACCTATCGCAGCTATCCCCTCCATGTTTCGTTCACCGCTAGACTTACAGGTAGCGGCACGTAAGTCTAGCGCTGACCGTTGATGCGCAGAAGTCGAAAATAAGGTACAGTACCTATCGCAGCTATCCCCTCCATGTTTCGTTCACCGCTAGACTTACAGGTAGCGGCACGTAAGTCTAGCGCTGACCGTTGATGCGCAGAAGTCGAAAATAAGGTACAGTACCTATCGCAGCTATCCCCTCCATGTTTCGTTCACCGCTAGACTTACAGGTAGCGGCACGTAAGTCTAGCGCTGACCGTTGATGCGCAGAAGTCGAAAATAAGGTACAGTACCTATCGCAGCTATCCCCTCCATGTTTCGTTCACCGCTAGACTTACAGGTAGCGGCACGTAAGTCTAGCGCTGACCGTTGATGCGCAGAAGTCGAAAATAAGGTACAGTACCTATCGCAGCTATCCCCTCCATGTTTCGTTCACCGCTAGACTTACAGGTAGCGGCACGTAAGTCTAGCGCTGACCGTTGATGCGCAGAAGTCGAAAATAAGGAACAGTACCTATCGCAGCTATCCCCTCCATGTTTCGTTCACCGCTAGACTTACAGGTAGCGGCACGTAAGTCTAGCGCTGACCGTTGATGCGCAGAAGTCGAAAATAAGGTACAGTACCTATCGCAGCTATCCCCTCCATGTTTCGTTCACCGCTAGACTTACAGGTAGCGGCACGTAAGTCTAGCGCTGACCGTTGATGCGCAGAAGTCGAAAATAAGGTACAGTACCTATCGCAGCTATCCCCTCCATGTTTCGTTCACCGCTAGACTTACAGGTAGCGGCACGTAAGTCTAGCGGTGAACGAAACATGGAGGGAATAGCTACGATAGGTACTGTACCTTATTTTCGACTTCTGCGCATCAACGGTCAGCGCTAGACTTACGTGCCGCTACCTGTATCGTCCGTTTTGTCAAAAACTTATTATCATACCGATATTTGCAAGTATCCGTGCGCGGGCGACGATGTTACAACATAGAGAGCTATCATTAGCGAGCGAGCAAGACAATACTCGTATTTGAGGGCGAGCAAGACAATACTCGTATTTGAGGGTGATAGTCTTCGCTGTTAATGCTTTGGTATACATTAAATGAAAAAATATATAGTACTGCGTATTTTGTGAGCTCTTGTTCAGTACGAATGCTGACGTGAACTCACGTGAGGTGACACGTAATCTTGACACATTTAAATATTGGCTATATAACTTGCTATATAAATAGGCTATCAGTATCAATATTTGTGCAAAATCCGTTAAATTGAATAATTCGGGGAAGGACACAATTTATGTGCGTTTATTACATTTTTGTTTACACAGGCTGTGACTTGTGGCGTCTCACGTAAATGTTCATAGTAAACAGTTATCTAAATTATTCATAAACGCAGAAACGTGAGGTTAAACTTGTTTGCTTTCGCGACAGCAAACCTATCAAATATCATAATGGTGTTCTAATGGGCTCTAAACTCTCGTTTATACCTCATTTGGACTTAGTTATAAAAAAAGGGTTATTTCTGCGCCTATACTTGTTCCCAACCAAAGTGACGACTGAGGCCATAAAGAAAGACAATGAAAGACAATGCAAAAGAGATAACGCGAGCCTATGGTTTTATGGCATCAGTCGTCACTTTGGTTGGGAACAAGTATAGGAAAACCATTCAAAAATTCCCTCACTTCCAAAATTCTATTTAACTGTTTTGTTCGGTGCAATTTCGAATTCCCCTGCGCTGTTTTGAGACCCTATCATAATATACATATGGAAAGAGTAGAACTGTTACAAAAAAGTTTATTAAAGCCCTCAATTTCAGAACTGGCCATACTTATACTAGCTACAAAGATTCATTGACACATTATAAATTCCAATCACTCAGTGATCACAGAGATTGTGTAGATACTGTTCTTCTATATGAGATTGTATGCAATAAATTAGATGTCCCCTCACTACTCCATTAAATTCTATATTCAAAGCCCCTCACAGACGTCAGCGCAAATGTAAAAAAAAAACATTTTCGATTCCTCGCAGTAGAATGTGTTAAGTAGGTATGCACAAAACATATTCATGAGATATACTTAAGAATATTGACATATTTAACTGTTCCCTCAGCTCTTTAAAATTGCTTTTCGATAACGTGCCAGTGTTTGACACCACGATTTCAGTCTCAATACCCCTTAATGTAATTTACAGGCCTTTATTTCCTGCCTCAGCTACTACAATATGACTAAATTCTACATAGAACTTTACAATCAATTATATTTTTACAACCACCCCGCCCCAGTGACACCCTTCTGGGAGTGTCACCATCGAAGCGGGTCCCACCTCACACTTTCCGGAATGAGGGTGACACCCATAAACTTTCCGCCCCGGGTGCCACCAATGCCAGCTACGCCACTGACTTTGCATGGTCTTTGGCATCCTTTGTAGTCAGCAAATCTTCAAGATCGGACTGAATCCGTTTATTTAGGGCCGGCAACGGCTATGTTACACTCTGGATTGGCAATCGTCCATAGCCTACGGTAACCGCACAGCCGTAAGCTTGTTTGCCTCCATCGTTGTATAGAAAAAAAAAATTAGCATCACGTGCAGAGATAAGATCGTAAGTGTCATAATTGTTCAGGAAAGCCGTTTTGTTTCCCACAGCCTTAATTCCTTAGACACGTATAATAGTCGTTATTATACTCTACTCGTTATTGTCTCTTTGTTTTTATGCAACTGGCGTAGATAAAGCTATATTTAGATTTTAATGGCCGTATCGTATACATATAGATAATTTTTAATTCAAACTGCGTCAGTAAAACGACTATATGCATCATCTTTTTAACCCTGACTTAAGATGCTTGGATCTCAGCCAGTAACAGCAATTATTCATATCGGAAGTATTCTTTTCTGCAGACCACTGTACTCGTATGAGCAAAAGAAACATCTATTATTCTGAGCAGGTCCCTAAGTAGAGAGGCACACTCTCTGGAGGTAAAACATCCCGACGATATAATCTGGAGTTTCTTGGAAGCAACGAGTCTGTAGTGAATTTTAAAGGTCTGATTATTATGTGATCGAAGCGGCTCATAAAAGTCCCACGATAAAAAAATATCAAAATGTTCAGACCAAAGCCTAGACTTACGAACATATATATTTTACATATTAAGATATTGAAATCAGTAAAAACAATAAGTTTTGGCCACTGCGAAATGTCATCTTGCTCATTAGGAACAGCCTAATTGGGAATGGATGAAAATTTCAGAAGTGCCTGATTTTTTTTTATGATAGGAATAACCTTGCTTAGCACCAGAGAAAAGTTTTTTTGAAAATTATGAACAGTTTCCTCACTTACGTTTTGGGTCTTCTGAAGTCTGAAGAACTTTTACTCTTATATGGTTGTGATATATGACCACTACTCGATCTGTAAGTATGTTGTTGGTAGTAAGTGAGGTCGCCAGAGTCATGTTGAGAGTGAGGTACCTGCATTAGCCTCTGTTTTTTTTCTTTTTGTTTTTCCAGGGGAAATCCGTTATCACCAGGCTCGAGAGAAGCTGAGTGGGTATGTTCGACTCTCACGGACTAAAACTCCTGGGGTGTTCCACTGCTCGCTTTTGGACTGAGCCCCGGGAACGCTATTGCATACATCCGGAACAAAAGATTTTCCGCACTGGGAATCAAACCTATGACCTTCCAATATGCAGTCTAACCTCTGACCACTGCGCCACAAGTGCACATACCTGCATTAGCCTCTAGCTCAACTCTAGTCAACAAAACAATTCCCCAAATGAATAAATAGTGCGCAACGCGCTTATGACTCCTCCGGAATTGCAGGCGTCCGTAGTCTATGATGTCTGCTCATTATTACACAGGCCGTATGCTTTTATGCAACCGTCATGGAATATACAAAAACATCAATATTTATTTTTCCTCTGACACTATCAAAAACCTTGGTAAAAGCGATAAAAAGGAATTAACGTACGACGATCTACATACCTTGAATTACATGTCTATATATAGACCGAAGTCAGACAGGTAGGTAACACTGTTACGTATTGGTAGGGTTATTAACCTCTAAATGGGGGGAGCAGTGACGTACACTCGTGGACTTATGGATCTGCTGGTATTTAATACATTTTAAGTACGTTATGCAAAAGCTAAATTGGTTCGAGCGTCATACATTCTACAAAAACCATCAAAGTAGGTGTTCGATAGTTTTGTAAATTATTGAAGAAACTGGATTTCGCATTACATTAGCATCTTACTCATGCATGCGAAAGTTTGGATGGTTGTTACTAAGTCATGCAAAAACGGCTGCACGGATTAAGATGAATTTTAATATAAAAATAAAGTATAGCGAGTAGCCAGAATACCTAGAATAATTTTTATCCCAGTCAACGCGAACAAAGTCCCGGGCAAAAGTTAGTTTTGTTATAAATTATTGTTGAAATTCAGTTTATGTGACCTTGTCAAATTCCTAGTAACAGCGTTGTAGAGTTAGGGAATCTATGAGATTGGATCGCGTCACTGAAATGTTTTTCACTCCTGCTATTAAAAAGTATCACCATGATAATTTGATGTACAATCAATGTCAAAAGTTTTGCTTTTCTTTAATGCTATTGCATTAAAAAAAAAAATTAAATTTGTTGAAATTTTCCACCCTATTGGCGGAAAATTTCAACTGTACCTTCTTTCCTTCCTTCCTTTTGTTTCTTTGTACTTCCGTTCCGTGACCATCCATCATAAAATGTGATCTGATCAATGTCATTATCCTGTACCACAGCAATTAAATTGCAACATTTGAAGTCACACTAGCGTTTGCAACATCTAAAAGCAGATACAAGAAGGAAAACACATAAAAACAAGCTGCATTCTCACAACCATTCATTATCTTAACAAATGTCAATTTGATCACACTAATATAAAGATCCGAATTGCTAAACTTAAGTGGCAGTGGGCGGGGCACATTGCACGTAGAACCGATGGCCGCTGGGGCGGAAAGGTTCTCGAGTGGCGACCACGTACCGGAAGGCGCGGCGTGGGTAGGCAAGGTGGACTGATGACCTGGTAAAGGTCGCGGGAGTCCGCTGGATGCGGGTGGCGCAGGACCGGTCAATTTGGAACTCTCTGGGGGAGGCCTATGTCCAGCAGTGGACGTCTTTCGGCTGATATGATGATGATGATGATGAATATAAAGATTACTTAACACTCGCTTCCGCCCGCGACTACGAAGGATAGTTTTTATCCCGGGTCCACGCAGTCGTCTGCGTGGACATAAAAACTATGCTATAGTTTAAACTATCTTCGTGCAAACTTTCATCTTCTGTTCTAACAAACATCTAAACTTTCGCATTTATAATATTTT
Organism: Epinotia nisella; assembly: GCA_932294315.1. Taxonomy (NCBI): domain Eukaryota; kingdom Metazoa; phylum Arthropoda; class Insecta; order Lepidoptera; family Tortricidae; genus Epinotia; species Epinotia nisella. The sequence continues at coordinate 5,846,896 of OW028687.1, forward strand.
AGTAGAATATTAGGATTCGTCCATGCAACTACGACGATTAGTTAAACTCAAATCAATTTTTATTCCCCTTTCGTCAAATCGGTTTTACAGTATACCTGGCTATTTTTCTTAACCTTAACAATTCGGGCGCGTCATGACGCTTATGGCTCGATAGGGACATGGGATTGCCCTGTAATTTTCGTAGATAGTACCTCCGTCTAGACCAGCAATGCCTGAAAACCCCTAAAGTTCACTTCCGTATTAATAAATCTAATCGGAATTGGAATCTTCTACCTTAGACGGTAGAGTTGCTTTTTGAATAGACTACTTTGAAGCAATTCGGCCAACTCAAATAATCTCAAATACCTATAAATAATATATGGCGTTGTGTTCCTTGGTGAGTAAAGTCGCCAGAGCGCTTGAGGCTATGTTGAGTGTGAGAGATCTGCACTTGTCTCTAGCTGTTAATACAACGAATCCTCAAATCAATAAAGAGTCGGTAACGCACCTCCTGTGGATAGTTAAAGCAATGACGCGTAGTTTCAGTGGCCAAAAGGCAACCGGATGGCGCGCGGTATTTGAGCTTCCGAAGCGTTGTCGAACCGCCCAGGGCAACCCGAATTGAGCCAACTTGGACTGGGGCAGAAATTGGAGGGGAGTGAAAATAATTATGTCACCAGGTATTCGATTGAAACAGCATTTCATTACATAAACAGCGTACACACGTTCAGGCAACCGCTGTTTCAATCGGCTGACTCGCGACAAAATATTTTTTATACCGCGACAAAATATTTTTTATCCGGTTGCCTCTTAGACACTGAAACTACGCGTCATTGCTTTGAATAGGAGGCTATAGTATCTGCTTTCTATCAGACATGGCTATCCGCATGCTTGTTTGTCATCGCAGTGGTTATAAAAAAAAACCCACAACAGTTAGACATTGCTGCAATTGGAGCAGGTCTTTTATTATTTCAATTACAGTCACAGTAAACAGTTCACAAGGAAATAAGATAAGGTTAATAATCAACATTGCCTACACATGTAACACATCTGACGCACGTAAACACGCTAGTTCTGAAAAAACTCGTTGGCAATTAAACTGGATCAGTGGGAACTGTACCGTAAACATGTCCTGGAAACACATAATCGTGTTTCTGTTTTCCTCGTGGCAGGAGTGATAAAATAGGAATACCCACCTACATGAAAAAAGGGGGCTGTCCCCATTTGCATGTACAACCCGGTCACAATATCTGTGCACCTCGCTGGAATGTGTAATCAAAATTATTGTTTTTTAATAACAAACCCTTCATCAATAATAAATTGATTAGAAAAGGTTAGTAAATTTTTTTTACCTCCACATCTCGAAAAAACTTTTTTTCACACCGTACCCAGACCGCCGATATGACGTCACGAGGTCAGGTGCACAGATATTGTGACCGGGTTGTATGCGTATTTTATCACCCTTTAGTGACCCGTAGCCCCCAGTGGTCACAAACATTTTTGTATGTGTTAGCATTCGGTCTACACTGGGAACACCTTTAAAGTTTTATGGCCTAACTTTGTTGCTGGCTTTATCAATGTGTGGAGCCTTTGCTACTGAGTTTTATGATCGGAACACAATGAAACGCACCTATGTGAACTGCTTTTTCTTTTAATGTGATTGTTTTTTGTACAAGGTTTTGACAATTGAACAGGAGATTATTAGACCGACAAGCACATAAACAATATATTATTTTACAACACTTGTTGTTTGTATTGGGAGCTTCTTTAGGTACTCGTAGTTGCTAACGTTTATCCGTATCTATTGATAATGATGATAATATTTGATAATTTATATAAATAATAGGAAAGTAACTTTGTCTATCTGACTATATTTTAGTCTGTTTGTTACATACAGGCTGTGCCCTGTAACAGGAGCAAAAAATTAAACGGTAGATTATTAAGCTTGTGAGCAATTGTTTCCAAGTGGTTTTAATTGTAAAAAAAAAATGTTTTTTCTTTAACTTAAGTTTACGTGAACTTTTATACTCTTCTGGGGTGATATAAGTCACTTTTTATTTTAAAAACTCCAAACATATATTTAAAAAATCACAAAAATATCTTTTGAAAACAAAAATACAAAAACTATTATGACTCTGCATGATGTTACCTCAAAATCTGCATTGACTACTGTGCTATGATCTCGTGGTGTCAAGATACATTACTCGGAGGTCATAACTTTAGATCAATTCAATCAAAGGGACGAAAGGAGTTACTACAGATGCTCTATGGAAGCCTCTTTTTAAATATTTGCTCCTGTTACAGGGCCCACCCCGTATATTTCACCAGACTATCTCAGTGGCGCTATAATACTGCGTTCTCATCAAATAATTACATAATTTTAAAGGACAATTTACATCTAACATACGCATAGTGCAAAAGCTTATAACACATCCAGTACTTAACTGTCATGAGGCCATGGTATTACGTATCAACCTTCAAATCAGAAACCAAATTATATTTATATATTAATTTATTGCTATTATGTAAAAGTTACCATATGAAAACACGTGCAAAAGTAGAAAATGAATCTTTAATGTTATTATCGATGACGACCGTTTAGCCTATGTAGTGACGCTGCCTACGAAGCTGAAGGTCCTGGGTTCGAATCCCGGTAAGAGCAAATATTTGTGTGATGAGCATGAATATATAATTATGTTTCTGAGTCTTGGATGTATTCTATGTATATAAGTATTATTTATATCTATTATATACATATGTATCGTTGTTTAGTACAGCACCTAGTTATAACACAAGCCTTATTGAGCTTACTAATAGGGCTAGTTCGATTTGTGTCAGAATGTTCCCCAATATTTATATATTTTGGTAATAACGCGACAGAGGATAACAAATTGATACTCTAGGGCTTTATTCAAGACGTGTTAAAGATAGTTAGGAGTCGCTATAGCCATCGTCTTTCTCTATTATCAGATCAATTGTGCGTGACAAGCAAATAGGTAGGTAATCGGTGACAGAACTTACATAATTAATGCCTGTTAGTTCATTCGGATACCAGCATGGTGCCGAAAAGAGGTTATAGTACATTTTTGAAGACTACTTACTTACGTCATCATCATCATCATATCAGCCGAAAGACGTCCACTGCTGGACATAGGCCTCCCCCAGAGAGTTCCAAATTGACCGGTCCTGCGCCACCCGCATCCAGCGGACTCCCGCGACCTTTACCAGGTCATCAGTCCACCTTGTGGGGGGCCTACCCACGCCGCGCCTTCCGGTACGTGGTCGCCACTCGAGAACCTTTCCGCCCCAGCGGCCATCGGTTCTACGTGCAATGTGCCCCGCCCACTTACTTACGTATTTCCCTAGATATTTACTTAAATACAATGAAAGCTTGTAAAAATTATCTAACAAAATACCTAAATAGGTAGGTAGGGAGATGCGAAAGAGGTATAATTTTAATTAATGTTAGTGATAATGATAGTCATGCTTGGAGCTAAATATTAGATCATTTTCGAATGAGGGAGCGAAGCGAACAAAGTTCTATGCTTCAGCTTGAGCCGTAAATCGTTCGTATGTCCGGTGTCTGTCCAGCTGTCCGGCTGCTCTCCTCTACAGCTCGCATTTCTCAACCGATTCTCGTGAAATTTTGTAAGCAGGTTCGTTAATTAGGTATATAGTTTTTTTTTTAGTTAAGTAATTTTTTCGAATTAAAAAATATATTTAAAAAAGACAGACTCACGAGTTACATAGCTCACAGAGCCATTAGTATTATATTTTATAACTTTTTGATTCATGTAAAAACCAGACAGAGAACTGTCGCACAACGTCATTTACTTAGAACAAGTAACGCCCTCTAACCGGTACCCACCAATACGTCGACGTCCCGCCATTGACGTCAGCTGCGCTTGCGGTCCGCCTGAGTCAGTTTCATGCTTTATATTGACAACGTTATGGTTGCAGCATTCAGTTCGTGTTTACTTAGTGCGTGATATACTTGTGTAACCGTTTTTTTTTGTTTTTGTGAAAATGTATGTGGCCGATATTTGTGTCAATATTGAGGATTTCATGGATGTCGTGTTCTGTGCTTATGTGCAGAGCCACAGTCCTAGTAAGGTTGGTTTTTGTTTGGTTTTTGTAGTTTTATGCGGTTGTTATTTTTGGCCATGCGTATTACAAATAGTACTGAAATTTTTATAATGATGGTTTCAAAAAATGTAGGTACAGTCACGGACTTTAATTGTTGCGCCTTTTAGAGCTCACTTTAAACTAGACACTACATAGCTTAACTACTAAAAAATCAAAATTAGTTGGCTCAACAATTAAAGTCCTTGACCGACTACTTGTAAAGTTAGTCAAGCTTTGATTTTGGCCGATTATTTATTCACGTAAAAATATAGTACATGAAGTAGATAGTTTTTATCTTCCGTGGTGTATATTATAATTTATACTACCCACTGAATATTATCCTTTAGGTACATCATACTAGAACCGTTCTCATCATATTTGATAACCAGGGGTCAATCTAAGACATTTCATATTCCAATTTATTTTTAATCTGTTTTGCATGCTCCTCCATTTCTTACACTTCATCACGATTTATTTGGAAGCGAGATCGTGAAGCAAATCGAAACAGATACTTTTGCGGCATGTATCTATGTCTCACATTGACCCCATAACGTTTATTAAAGACGCGTTTATGTCTGTTTATCGCTGAGGATAAAATATCCAAGTATTGTACTTCTAGAACTAAAATGCCTAACCTCTTGGTAATTTGCAGCATTATTTTGCTGTAAGTAATAGATTAAGTGAACCAAAAATGTGCTCTACCACTTTTCGACTCTATTATTTGTATTTTTAGGTTCAAAAGTGGTAGACCAATTTCTTGGCTGCCTGTTAACAAAAATATTTAATTACAATTCGTAATGACAAAACGTTAAATGGGTGGATCGCAAATAAATTTGACATAGTTAAGGGCCTATATAGCTATGCTTTAACTTTTTTCCATTGTGTAACGACTATTACTCAAATATAAAATGTATGTTAATTATCGTTACACAATGGAAAAAAAAGTTAAAGTGTAGATTAGATTAAAGCTCTTAGTTGAGTTGGTCTTAGTTCTTAGTCTATGGGTGGATTGCAAAAAAAATGTACATAGTTATGTACATTTTTTTGCAATCCACCCATAAATTAGTTCTCATAAATATTTGTAGTTTTTTTTTAAATACGGTGATTACGCTTTATTTACGCTAGTTATTTAACATTCGACTAATTGACACCAGGTTCGCAAGCACTGGGCGATAATGACATAATTATTTAGATATTTTCCGCCATTCGTACCTATGTAGGTAGGTACCGATACATTTTAATTACCTATATGCGCAATTAAATTACTACACGAGACCGCAATAATTTAAATGACGTATGTACTGGCTATCTAAACCATATGCTGACGGGAAAGGTATAGTTTCTATTTATGTGAATTAACATATACTTAGGACAATTCAGGAAATTCTTGAATTAATTTAAGTTTTCGCTTTTGTTAATTCAACTTAAAATACTAAATTGATCTGTTATTACTGAGTTGTTTCAATAATTACATAAAGACCAACCCTAAGTACCTATATTATACATATATATTTACGCACGCCGCATACGTTGCAAAATTAAATTAAAACCTTCAACAAAAACCTGTAAAGTAGTGAAAACCTCGTGAAAATCAGTTCAGTTGTTTAATTGAGTTTATCGTGAACATAATTACGTAAATATGATTTTGCTTTATAGGTTATGTGTGACGAGTCGTTTATGTCCAGTATTAATTTAATATCTCTCTCTATACCTTTATATCAATTATCAATGATCAACTTATTTCAAATATTACAGCTTCTTACAAATGCAAATCATAAAATCTAGAATAATTTCGAATTTGACAGTTTCGAAAAAGACATTATCACCACGCTGCCACCAATAAATCGAATTTTGTTCCTGTGTTCACTTTCTATCAACCATCAAATTTATTACTCTTTGAACAAAAATTAAGTAAACAAAATTAATTTATTTCCCATTGCTACCTGCTCTTGGTTTTTATAAAAAATAAAAGTTACAAAAACGAGTGTTTAAAGTAGAATACTAGTATCGAAACTAATAGTAAATTCTGTCAAACGAACGCATGCAAAATACGACTATCATACTGTTAAAATAAGGTAGTTTTTGGCTTATACAGTTGACACAATTTACTCTTACAGTCACTACGGCAACATTACAGATTACAGTCCAAACGTCCTCCGGTTGGGATAGCAACCGACTATCACATCACATCACAATCTGGATGTGTACAGTTATTCAACATTGAACGCAGACGTGACGCAAGTGTAACAAATATTCACTTGCTGAAACTTTTTGTCATATACTAAAGAGACTGTTGCCCTTATTGAGATCGGCTCAATAGCCCACTGGGTTTTTTAATACTCGTTTTCATATCAGTTGACCTTGAACATGTTCTGAACGGTTTACAAGGACTGCCAGACCGTATATTAGGATACAAAATATGTATAATCGGACGGTGTATTGTATCCATAATCATTCTGTATAATTCGATACAAATGAATACGACATAGGAATGTGAGTTCGCCTCTTGCTTTGTATAATGAAATCAAATTTCGTATAATTGCAGATACTTAAATAGTATTGCCGCGATTTACTTACTGGCAGCCCTACAAAAAAAAAAAACTTGTTTCAGTAATCTGATACTGTTTGGTAACGATTATAACGTAAGATCAATTTATATAAAATTAAACTTTCACGATTTTTACACATTATTAATTGCAATAAGGTGGTACATTAATTAAATTTCATGTGATATTAAGTGGACCCCACAAGGTGGACTGATGACCTGGTAAAGGTCGCGGGAGTCCGCTGGATGCGGGTGGCGCAGGACCGGTCAATTTGGAACTCTCTGGGGGAGGCCTATGTCCAGCAGTGGACGTCTTTCGGCTGATATGATGATTAAGTAATTATTGTGAATTTTCTCATTTTCCTTTACTCTAATTAGTATCATAGGCCGACACATTAGGTGATTAGGTTGTACTTGGCTGCTAGGTAGGTAGGCGTTATAGTTCCGGATGTGTGCAATAGCGTTCCCGGTTTCTCCCGAACCGGTTGGGATCCATAACGGATTTCCCCTGGGTAAAAAAAAGTTAGGCGTATTTATAATAGGCGTAAGTATTTACCTCATACTGATTAGTATACTCATACTGATAGTTTTAATTACATAATTCGCCATTTTGCATTGTAATTTTATTGTTTTACAATATGTGTAAATGACATCAAAAGTACTATATGCTTGTAATATCATATATACCGCATTAGTATATAGAAGTAGAACACGAAGATACCCAAAGTAGGTACCCATGAAGGTACTCGACAGAATATGCTAAAAAACTTTGACTTAATTGACTTTCTCTCTTTTCAGCAATCTGAAAGATGGCGTAAGCTACGGAACATCGTGCAGTGGACGCCATTTTTCCAAACCTACAAGAAGCAACGGTACCCTTGGGTACAGCTTGCTGGTCATCAAGGGAACTTCAAGGCGGGGCCGGACCAGGGCACCATACTGAAGAAGCTGTGTCCGCAAGAGGAGAGGTGTTTTCAAGTAAGATCCTCGATTATATTTCTATGTTTTGATAAGTAAACCTTAGGCATAGAGATGGGTTGTGATGGGTAAATACTAGGTAAATACCCAGTGTTTACCCACCCCTACCCATCTGTAGAGATGGGTAGGGGTGGGTAAACACCATTTTATTAGGCGAGTTTGATATGGATGCCAATTCTAGTATGAAATTCTCGCCTCCCGAAAGTCTTTACCGAATGTAATTGACACCTTATACTCGAGATACTAAAACGGCAGATTTAATTACAGAGTTCGACGAACTACATGTTTAGATAGACCTTAGTAGGTATTATATAATTCATAATTTTAAAGACCATCTTATAAGTATTTCTGTAAGAACGGTATTGTTTTCCCAATACCAGTTTCTAGCCTTAACAAAGATAAGGAAGATTTGGAGATTACTCAGCAAACCGCATGAGTAAGCCACGAATGGGATTTCTACCTAATTACTCTTTAACTGATGCCATTCTTTTGTTCAACAAGTACTGTTAATTTTCCGTACACATAACCATATAAGTATGTTATAACTTCTAGGAATGATGATAAATGGTTTTACAGTGTCAGTTGGGTCATTCTCAAATAGTTAACGTCGCTTGTCACAATCATGTGCAAAAATTAAAAATTTCGCGGCAGTTAAATATTGTATTACTTACTCGTATTTATAAGTATAATAATTAATCTTGTGGTCCGTATAGAAATAAAAACAATTAAGTATTAGTAGCATTATCTTTTGCACATGGTTGTAACAAGTCAATCACATTATTTGAAGGGATTATATACCTCTTGCTTTCTTCCCGTACCCTCCGGAGTACGTCAAGGATCACACCTTGGGCCCTTACTCTTTATCTTATACGTCAATGACATGGCAATCTGTTTCCGTAGTTCTGAACACCTTATCTACGCTATGACACAAAAAAAAGCTGTATCCTCGGAAGCAGATTGCCATGCATTACAGCAGGACTTAGATAACTTTTTCCTTTACTGCTCCAATAATCATCTTTTCTTGAAAGCTGTTTTTTTTGGTATCAGTTTTATCGTAAAAAATGATCCATTAATTTTCAATTATACCTTAGCTGGGAATAACATAGCACGGGTATCTTCTATCATGGACTTAAGTGTCATTTTAGACTCACAATTAAATTTTACTATACACATTGATAAGTTATGTAAGCTAGCGTGATGTATAAAAAGTTGGGGATGCTCCTTTGGATCGGATAGCCTTCAGGCGCCCAATTACTTATAAACTATTATTTTATTATTTCGTTAACCTCCTGTACCAAGTCCATATTGACCGTTTAGCTCCATAAATGTGCTTGTGTTATACACGTCTGATACTGCGTCGTGGACCGGTATAAATATTTTTTAATGAACCTCCAGGTCTTTAAGCTTTAACTATGTTTGTTGGGACTCTATGTGTACCCCATATATTTGTTTATGTGACTGTTTGTGTTCTAAATAAACAAAAAAAATTGAGAAATACCCAGTTACAGTTCCTACGTAATTTTTCCTAATTTCACTAGTCTTTGTGAGTCATTTCGTGATCGCGGATCAGGTATTGCTACGTTGATATAATTGTCCGGACGTGTTATGTTGCACGTAGCTACCGTCAATAATGTGTTTATGTCATTTGTAACCCGTATAAGTGGAATTGGCTCCATATTTAGACTTAAGTCATAGTTAATACGGTCGCAAACTATTGCCGCGTTTTTTATGTTAATTATAATCAGTTCGAACATTTCTTTGATCGGTCCCTTATGAACTACATCATTATCCTTACTGTCTTATTGTTGGTCAATAATATTTATTTTCATAGATTGCAGTCAAACTATCGCATGTATTATTACTTAACCTAGTAAGGAAAAAACTTATAAGACTTATAAGTGATTTCTCAAAAAGTCAACTTGCGCGGCGGCCACTTGAAGAAACGTGGTCAATTGACGTTATGGGTTTACCCGGCTCTTATAACACGATATTATTAACAAAAGATAATTTGCATAAAACTTATGGAAAAACAATAAGTGCCAAGCACATTCACTGAATAATAACTTAGTAAAATGTAGCTAAACAGAATAAAGCATGTTTTAAGCGTTTTATAATACCTCAAAAAACCTACTATAGAATATAGTGTTATCAAATAAATAAAAAATAATTAGGTACTATTTAGTAAGACTACAGACGTGACGTGCAAATCAATCATCATCATCAAAATGACATGATAATAGTAAAGGATAAATTGTTTTTTTACCAATGAGTTCGTAGTAAAGCTGAATGATTATTTTTGGGTAATTGCAACCCAAAATCGGAAGTTTACTGCTTTAAATCCATGACAAACAACGAACAAATGTAGGTATTTAAGTTTCGACTGACCATTCCAGTTAGTCAATTGACGTCAGCAGTGATAAATCGTTAGGCATGCGTCATGGATTACTTTATTTTTAATTACCAAACTACAAAAAAACAGAAGTTCATCGACTGATTATATATTTTACTATTGCAAGTAGTAGATCAATTCGGATGTGAGAATCTAAAATATATTATTTTCAGTTGAGAATTTCTTGAATGAATCCAGTCTACTTGAAATGCTTTTTTATAATGACAGTTATTTAGTTATCGTTCGTCTGCTAATGAGTTCTACTAATTGGTCCAAGCTGTATTTCCCAGACATTATTTTGCACGTCATTTCTTCAGTGTCAGCGTAAGGAAACACATACCGATGAATAACTAGCAAATCCCGGGGCAAGTGAAGAACTATGGTACCGGCTTCTTGTCTTCCAACAAACAAATCTATACCTTGAATAAGATATACATTGAAGAGGAAGTTCCTAATATAAAATTTTGTCCCTTTCAGTTGCTGATGAAAGACATTCTCCGGCCGTTCGTTCCGGAATACAAGGGTCAAGTCACGTGCGATGACGGAGAACGTATCCTTTTGAGCATAGAACTAAACATCCAGAAATGAAGAATCAGTAAAGTAAGATCATTAGTTGATCCTAGGTAGACCTGTGAGTAAATCAAATCGATGAAATCGAAGAGAAGAGTAAATGGAAAAATGCAAAACGTTGGCATTGTAGGTAACAGGAGATGTTAAATACATAAATGTAGCAACAATTATATTAAAAAAAGAACTTGAGAAGCGCTGACATTAGACAAACTGAGATTAGACCGAAAAATGACGATTATATAATTTTATCGTGAATTAATATTGGCAATAACTAAATTCACAGTACCTAAGTTATTTATATATTAAAATTATGTTGCTAACAAAATATTAAATTAATGCGACCCTTATCAACAGACTCGTTAAGTTGCAATTCTTTTAGATTCCAAAGTTTTGAGTATCTGCCAATATTACTGGATAATTATGCATGATTGCATAATTACCTTTTATTAAAATTATAATGCTAATATTTTTGTCTTATGTGGCGTATTGTTTTGATATAATTTCAATATGTCGTTGCCAAATAAGAAAATACTTTAGTATGTAACTCTTAGTAGGTATTGTAAATAAAAACGGTTATAATAAAGTAAAGGGCCAGTGTGGGGACAAACAGCTTACCTCTTATCCATATAAGAATAAGAAGCTGGTGCCCGCAGTATTAAGTATCTAAGCTGATAATGATAATGATGATCATCATCATCAGTGATTCCCTCAATGCTGAGTGATACGTTAGTAATAGTCATCATAAAATAATCCAAAGTATTCCTTAATCAGCAACTATCAGTATATCTTCAACTCCAAGACTTGTTGAGCAACTTCGACTGTCCCTGTGTCATGGACTGCAAGATCGGAGTCAGGACATATCTGGAGGAAGAATTAGCTAAGGCAAAGGAGAAGACGAAATTAAGAAAAGTAAGTTACCTTTTATTTAAAAATTGATCTTAATATTTAAAATACAGGGGGTTATTGAATATTTACTGATATCAGAGAGGGAAAATAGCAGTAGAGTAGTACATAGTACAAATAACATTTAATACTTTGCATATATAATACGATATCTACGGACTTATCAAATGTACAAGTAGGTATGATGAAACTTGAATGAAGAAACTTGTTTTTCTCTCAACGTAATCATTAATAATTTATCCGTATTAACCTTAAAAGTAAGATACAGGCTAGTTTTAGACGAATGACGTCAGTATCAATTGTTAATCGACATAAATAGCATCACTATCATCAATGCTTATTATAAATAACAATGGTCGTTAAAGTCGAGATACGCGAGGATAAATTGATAAAAAATGTGTACATTAACAATTACTCTTTTGTTTAATTATAGTTTAATGACTTGACGTAAAGTATAAATATAACTCAATTAAGCTACAACAATCATTTAATTAGTTACTCTTATCTTAAATATGTTAGGTAGGTATTTATTAGTAGGTACTAATTGTGTCGTATTCGCGAAGATTTTTAATTTTGTTTTACGATTATCACGAGTTAACCACTTTCACGAGTTAAAAAAAGTCAAGCTGGATGCTTTTCTGTATTTTACTAAAAGTCCATAGTTTTATGGCGAACAGTAATTTTGATATTTTCATTCATATATTGGTTAAATTCGTTTCAGTTCGTATTAGTTTTATTAAATTAACAGACTATTTTTAAACAGGTGTTACTGTGTTTCTTAACTATCCCAAAATCAATCATTTATAATCACTGAATATCACCAAACTAAAACCTCTATCTCTCCAGGACATGTACGAGAAGATGATCCAAATAGATCCTAAAGCGCCTTCTGAAGAAGAACACAGAAGCAAAGGCGTCACCAAGCCTCGCTACATGATTTGGCGGGAGACCATCAGCTCCACCTCAACCCTCGGCTTCAGGATCGACGGGGTTAAGAAGGCTGATGGCACCAGCTCCAAGGACTTCAAGACTACTAAGTCTAGAGACCAGATTATGGAGGCGTTTAAGGAATTTACGAGCAGTTTCCCTAATGCTCCGGTAAGTTCATGATCTTTTTAACCCTTAAACAGGCCCTATAAATTGGTATAACTGTCGCCGGGATTAATTGCAGCCATGGAATGTACCTATACCTTGCAAAGGATGTTTTCAAAGCAAGTTGTATTTTCAATAAACACAAATTATTTTGAAACTAATTGTAAAGAAACCAAGGTTCAAGTTCCAATGAAATATATGTGGTTGCTATATCGCCTCTGCCTTAGTAAGGGTTAAGTAACTAAGTCATTAAGTAACCTATTAAATAGCCCTGGCCTGCGAAATCAACAGTGAGGGCATAAATTGAAGTATTACTTAATTATACGTACCTATGAAGGAATAAATACTCCACTACTTATAGTTGCATTAGGGGCTTTCGATTCGTGAAAAATGTAAGAATACTAAAGTGATCTGACATTTTGACCTAGCAACGAATTTTTAGATTAATTATTTTACTATTCTTTGGAAATATCTCGACTCCGTATTAAAAGCTCTTTGTAAAATAATCACAAATAACTATAAATATGGGATCGTCCACATACTCATGTTTTAATAATGTTTTTATTTTTCCAGGCCCGTTACTTGGAAAGGTTAAAGAGCATCCGCGCCACTCTGATCGAATCCCACTTCTTCAGGACACACGAGCTGATCGGTAGCTCCCTGCTCTTCGTCCACGACAAACGGCGAGCCTCCATCTGGATGATCGATTTCGCCAAAACCGTCCCAGTGCCCGACAACGTCAATATCGATCACAACTCATCCTGGAAAGTTGGCAACCACGAAGACGGCTACCTGATCGGAATCGACAACCTCATATCAATATTCGAAACCATGATAAATGAGAACGAGTCATTTACAGATCAGAGTATAGAAAAGACAGTCAGACAGGACAGCTTAGCAACTTGATGCCTTCGACTAAGTCTGTTTTTCAGATGTGACCTGTGCCCGTGCACATTTCTGCAGTTTTGCATCGCGAGCGGTGACACCGCTAACCGAAGTTGTTTTACGTAAATTGTAATCAAATGTGGACGTAATGATTGTTCTGTAAATATTACTTAAGTATTATGACCCTTTCGGTATTGTTGCTAAGATGTTTCAAATACTCATGCTTAGTATAGGGACCCGCAATTTAATTTTACTGACAAATTATTGTTTAGTCTGAACTGAATGAGGATTCCTCATCGTGTTGATGTATCGGAATTCACGTAATTAGTTATTTATTTTGTTGTAAGTATCTACACTATATTAGTGTAATGACTAAATATACATAATTTTATAGATAGACGTAAGGCTAAGTAATCTGGAAATACAAATTAAAACATAATCACTTATCTCCTGTGTTTGATCTTTGCTATATTTCCTAAGCCGGGTGTTGTGTTTACAAAAAGGATTATTTTTTCCATGTAGGCTAATTCAATAGATAATATGTATGTATATGTAAGCACTTTATTGTACACAGAGGCAAACGTATCCCTATAAGGGATCTCTTCCAGCTAATCTATGAGCATTTGAGTGGAAGGTAGGTAGAACGAGATAGACAAACTTACACTGTGTACATAGAGAACAAACCAAGAACACAAATAAAACTAAGAAAAAACCAAAAATATTAATTAATGTAAATACACTCGGCGTCAAAAAAATCGCACCTCTTCAAAAGTTCGTTTCAAGCGAATATAGCTTTTAACTACTTTTATTGTAACCTACCAATATTTAATTTAGTATCATTTAAAAGCACACTTAATGACCTTTAAAATTATACTAAATTAAATATTGATAGGATACAACAAAAGTAGTTAAAAGTTATATTCGCGTGAAACGAACTTTTGAACAGGTGCGATTTTTTTGACGCCAAGTGTATGTAACTATTATATATATTTATATAGGTATATATACATCGCCAACATACTATAAATAAATAAATAAAACATTCAAACTATTCACAAGTCGTTGGAAATTACGCTTGAATGATGCAACAGACTGGCACTGTCTTAGCGACTAAGACAGTGCCACATAGCTTCATAGCGCAATTTAATATGTTCAAAATTAAAATCAAATGTTTATTATGCAAGTAGGCCACATTCATGGGCTCTTTCACAAGTCAACACTTGACCAGAGCCAGCGTGGGGACTATTGCCCGTTCACTCTCACCCATGAGAGGAGGCCTGTGCCCAGGCAGTGGGATGTATCGTATCAAATCAGGCGCTCTGAAGTAAATTCAAAATATCTAAACTGAAATTTTGATAAGTGATTTTGGTGTGTGGTGTGTGATTTACTATTGAGAGTACCTTGGAAGTAAAGCTCTCAGTTATGTTATAAGTAAATCAATATTTAAATTACGTTAAATGAAATTTATTTTTATTAACGATGGAGTTTCATGATAATAAATTAATAACTGATATTTAGTACAGGTAAATACCATTACTTACCCTGCATCTTAAAAATATTCCCAAGTTAGATGTTTGGGAGTAATGCGTAGCCCTCATCGTCATTATATCAGCCGAAAGCTGTCTACTGCTTATGCTGTATATGCGTCCCCCAAAGAGTGCCAAATTGACCGGTCCTGCGCCACCCAAATCCAGCGGACTCCCGCAACCTTTACCAGGTCATCAGTCCACCTTTTGGGGGGCCTACCCCGGTCGCACCTTCCGGTACGTGGTCGCCACTCGAGAACCTTTCCGCCCTAATGGCTATAGGTTCTACGTGCAATGTGCCCCGCCTACTGCCACTTAAGTTTAGCGATTCGGAGGGCTATATCGGTTACCTTGGTTCTGCTGCGAATAGCCTCCTTTCTCGGAATATTGGACGAAAATATGTGCCGGAGCTTCCCGAACGCTGCCCAGCCGAGGCCTCGGATTCGACGATTGACCTCTTTCTCAAAGTTGGACCTACCTAACTGGAAAGTCTGTCCTAGGTATACATAATCGTCCACAACTTCGAGCGTAAAGTGTTTACGCTCGAATACGTAGTAGTATTATTTTTTTCACTTCACATGGCCCTCGCGCCGGTGGCTCGGGCGGATATTAACGTCTCGGGTACCTATAATGGCTCCTATACTTGTTGTACTTGTTGTACTTGTTGTATCCTGTACTTGTTGTACAATCTACTATTTCACTCAATTAGGTTAAAAGTTTTAGCTTCATATTTTTGCAATAATGGGAAGATCAACCAGTTCTTCTTTATTACTTGCACCTCCTTACTGTTTGCTGAATTTGATCAAATCACTTAAAATCATCTAGTGAAAGGACTTTAGAATTTAGTAAAATACAAGGTGATTTTGCCTTTTCACTAAACAGCTTCCGGGTTTGATCTGATCGCTTTTTTTAAGAAAATGATCCGCTAATACGTGTTTGTTATTAAAGCGAAGATGCTTAAACTGCAGACAGTAAACTCATCATTTAGTATTTTTTGTAGTGGGGTGCGATTCAATCTTAGCTATAAAAATATGCTGATGAATAAAAATAATGCAAATTAAATGGACGGCGTATATTTTATAAATTAGTCGATCTTACTTACAAATAAATTAAATTGTACTATAAAGGCACTTCATTACGTGTTGTCTTTGTTATTGTCTATCACTACGTCTGTGAGACTGCCGCGTCTGGAGTCTCCTTCTTCTATGCTAGCTACACTTTCTTTGCGAATACGCGAGAATAGTCTAGGCACTGGTCCACTCGACTTCCCCGGGCCTCCGGGCGCCGGGGAATATCTCCTTGTCTTAGGCTGTAGAGGCTCATCAACGGTTTCAGAGTAAGGAGGAGGGGGCTGAGACAGCATCGTCATACGATTCTCTCTCGCTGCTGTAGCAGTGGTCTGAAGCTCCGCGCCAGCTACAACCGTAGCTAACGTAGGAGTGAACTGGGGAGCTGTTCCTCTGCCAGACACTCTACGTCTTCTTGGGCCTGCTGAGTCAGACGTCTCCGTTGAAGGTTCAGGTTTTCGTGGAAAAGCTGGTATAGGTGGAAGAACGAATTCTGGCCTTATCGAACCACGCCTTCTCGCTGATGCGGGTGGAGGCGGAGCCAGCAGATCTAAAATTCCTGCAGGTTCTAGACCCGTGGTTGAACCTCCGGGACCTGGAGTCTCTAACATTGCTAAGGCGCGTAGTAAGTCAGCTACGCTCGTTTGTTCTAATACTTCTACTTGTTCCGACTCTGGGAGACTAGATAAGTTAACATCGGGATCGAACATACTGCCACGACCTCGCTTAGTTTTTTGCTTGTAATTTTGCAATTCGCTATCAAAATTATCGTCGTCACTGTCGCCCGAGAACAAACTTCCGCGTCCCTTTCTCGTTTGTCTTTGATATTCTTTGATACTAGCTTCTAAATCGCTTGTTGGCTCACTGGAAGTACTAGCTTTATTCTTACCAAATGTAGGGAACAAACTAAGACGACCACGACTTGTTTTCTTTTGATAGTCTAATACTTCTTCTGAATTATCGGGTATGACATCATCATCTTCGTTTTTCTTTGACTTCCCGAATGTAGGGAAAAGGCTTAAACGTCCTTTCTTTGTTCTATTTTGATACTTTTGAACTTCATTTTCATCTATTGTGTCGTCATCATCGTCATTGTTCTTAGGCTCACTAAAATCGAATGTCGGGAAAATGCTACGCCTACCACGCTTGGTACTTTCTTTATATTTATTAGCCATATCTTCTTCCGGATCACTGAAATCGAATGTTGGGAATATACTGTGTCTGCCTGACTTTGTCTTCTCTCTGTAAGCTCTGCCAGCTGCTTCGTCTGCATCTTCACTGAAATCGAACGTAGGAAATATGCTATGCCTCTTTTTTTGTTGATATTTCTTAATAGCAGCTTCATCTTCGTCAGCATCTTCTGAGAAGTCGAATGTAGGGAATATACTGCGTCTTCCTTTTTTGGTTTTCTCTCTGTACGCTTTAGCTGGATCATCTTCGTCACTTGAATTGAATGACGGGAAAATGCTTCCACGCCTCGGCTTACTACTAATGTTTTCATTACCACCCTGAGCTATACTGACTCTACCTTTCATTGAATTTTTAATATAGTCAGCCGGATCTTCAGTGGTACTTGATTTTCTAAACATTTTTGATAATATACTTTTCGGTTGCGTTTCCTGGATTGGATTTATTATAATAGCACCATCAGGAAGAGATAACTTGCCTGTTCTCAAATTGGCTTCTCTTCTAAATTTATCCGCGGTATCTCCATTCGTCCACGTTAAGTCATGATCTATTGTAGGTACAGAGTCTTTCTTATAATTTGGAACGGCTACGCTGCAAGCCCTTGTCCTTTTCGGTGAATTTCTTATTACATCTTGACCAATACTGAATACTGGTGGTTTTTCACTTGCCAAAATCTCCTCGTCATTAAACATGTGAATACCTCTTTCTTGTTCCTGTGGTTCAAATCCTCCTAAAACATTAACAACTCTAGCTAGTAATTCAGCGGGTTTAATAATAGCAGTGGCGCTGAATGTTTTATCTTTATCTATTCCAAGTAAATCTGTATCTGATTGGATTCGAAGGATATCTCTAGTTGATAGGTAGATATTTTCGGAATTTGCTCTTTTCCTTTTGGTGATTGGACCTCGTGGCTCCACATCATAGGTTAAGTTGGGACAGCTAACACTTCTGACGAGACGAGGCGCTGTATCCACATACACCGGCTGAAATAGAAGATAAAAGTAGGTAAGCATTTGAGGAAAATATTTCTATAATACTGATTGAATCGTTAAATGCACAAAGTTAAGGTAAACCAGTAATTAACAAGTTTATGGCTTTCTTAATACAAACTCACCTTTAGTTTTATTAGGTTAGCTTCATTTATGATCTTCCTTATTACAGACATATCCTTAGTAAACCCTTGCAAGATCTTATTTTGTGTTGACTTGAACTGAGTGGCGAATTTCTGCTCCAAACGATGGACTGACTCTGATCTCATGCCGCTGGTTATGAAACCCAGTAACATCACAATATAGCCGAGACCAAAAGTAATCCAGCATATTAAAAATATTTGGTAAGTGATGAAATAGCCGTTAGCAAAACCATTGTTGACGGTACCTGAAATAAAAAAAGAAATTAAACATGTGTGAATAAATCAAGTAAGTTTCATTTATCGAATGCGAATTAGATCCTGAGATTTTTAATTATCTTTCGTCATAATAATATGGACGAGTACCAATATCAACTCGACAAAATAAGAGAAATGACAACATGAAACTCTATAAGTAAAACTATGTCAGAACCTACATTTGTCATGTTAATAATTTGCTACTCTATCACATTGGAAAACTGAAATTATAGACGTATTGTTGTTATAAATAAATAAAAAAGCTACCTGCAACTAAGTCACCAAATCCAATCGTTGTGAGTGTAACAAAGGCATAGTAGATAGAGGCGACGTAGTCCCAACCCTCAAACACCACGAAGATACAGGCGGGTAGGAAGATGAAGAACAAGAAACCAGGGACCAGATAGAGGAAGATCTGCCCCAGCATGCCGAGGTTATGAAAGAAGTATCCCAAATTGTTGGCGCGTTTTTCGTTCCTTCTCCTGTATTTGCGATACACTGAGATGAGCTGAAATGGTAAGTAGAATAATAATTATCGGAACGAATGAACTGAGAAATGACGACGGCAGTCGATTCGCTAATGTTTTTCACAAGGCGTTACTACTATGTTTTGAAATTCAATTGCGCAAATATATTTAACTATGGAAAAATGTAAGTTTTTTTTTATAAATAAATCTGTATGAGTATAAATATTAGTACATATCGCAGGCTTGTAACAAGATTTTGTACAAATTATGAGATTTCACTTAGACTTGATTGTCAGTATAATGTTTTTGTTCTGACTACTTAAATGTGTTCAATTTGTACAAATTAAGCTTTGTTCTTATTTTATCAGTAATAATAACTATTGACAACGCTAAACAGTGCCTTAACCCATTCCCGGCCCGTGACTACACACATGCGTCCCTACGCCGTAGTCGCTTTCCGCTACAAACGAGGAAAACCACGGGATCGGCTACGAGCGTAGCGCGTAGTGAAGCTGGGCACTGAATGTATTAAAACATCAGGAAAAGATTTTTCCTGTTCCTCATAACGACTCACCTGCAATCCGAAGTATTCACCAAGGTTAGCGAGCAAGATACCGTTGATTGGGATACCGAACAAGCCGTAGAAGATCATGAGGATGCGGCCAAGATGGGTGGTTGGCGCCAAGTTTCCATAACCTGGAAAAACCATACAAAAAACAAATATATATTTTATTGTACATTTTTTTAAACAGTGCGAATCTTCTACCATCATCATTTGGACATAGGCCTCCCCCAAAATGTGCCACAATGACAGCTCCACCCACATCCAGCGGACTCCCACGACCTTTATCAGGTCATCTGACTCTACGAGAGGGTCTTCTATACGAGTAGTTAAACCAACTACCTAAATTTAAGTTCTATTAACAGTTTTATCAAAAAATATAACAATTACCCTCGTTAATTTTGCTCGGGCAGTAATGTAATGCAAACGTTTGTTGACATTACTAATGACGTTGTGTAAAATGAAATGTTAGTGATATCACTTGTTACCAATACATTCCGTGCAGAATTATTTTTTATGAAAAAAATGTAATTATTGTAGTTTTAAACTAAAGACAAAACACTAGTTGATTGACTTTGGGTCAATCAACTATTTCTTGTTGTTATTCTGTCTTGTTAGCCAAGAGACAATTTGGCAGAGTTTCTTAGAATTTTTTTTCCAATATGGACTTCTAACTTGCTTAGAAGATGGTCCATACAAAAAGAGGTCGAACATGACAAGGTGGTGGTACACATTTGGTGAATTTAAACCCATAAAGTTGCAGTTTTAAAAAGTGACCCAGGAGACATAGCCATAGCAGCTAGTGACAGAAAAAAGTTGATTCAACCATCTAATTATGTTCATTACACCTTATACTTCTAGCCCTCAAGATTCTAGTGTGCATAAAGTCCGCTCGACTCCATTGATGGATTGGAATGCACAAAAGCTACACTCGACGCTATTGATGGATCCTGCCAATGGCAGGACGGAAATCGAACTAGTAAGCTCAATAGGTAAGGCTTGTGTTATGGGTACTAGACGACGACATATTTGGGTCAATCAACTATTTTTAGTTGCTCGTTGCCATGGTTACGTCCCCTGGGTCACTCTTTAAAACTATGATTTTATTTATAAATCCACTAAACACGTATTTTTTTATATTGGTAAACCCATTCCATGGTGGGGCAACTCCTTACCATGATAGGAGCCCAATTTATAGTATTTTTTCTAAGAAACTCTGTCACTCTTGGCTTACCCGGACAGAATAAACAGAACAAGAAAAAGTTGATTGACCCATTTAATAGATACGTAAATACATAGAAAACATCCAAAACTTAGAAAAAAATATTCAATTTCATCACACAAATAATTTCCCTTACCGGGATTCGAACCCGGGACCGTCAGCTTCGTATGCAGGGTCACTAACCACTGTTGAAACATAGCTAAGAATCATCTCGATCACGTCAGCTTTTGAACAAAAAAGCCGCATTAAAATCGGTCCATTCGTTTCGGAGCTACGATGCCACGGTCATACACACCGAAATACAGACACACGACTACAGATGTGCAAATTCCGGAAAGTTTCCAAAAACTTGGAAAAGTTCTCGGAAATTTCTAGAAAGTTTCACAAGAAATAAAGGAAATTTCCATTTTGGAAATGGAAAGTTTCAATTCCCATACAAAAATGAGAGAAATTTCCGGATTTTTCCTACGTTAAATTGCTGAAAAAATTCGCAATTTAGGAAACTTTCCGTCGGTAAATCAGTACACACGACACAGACACACGGACACGTCAAACTTATAACACCCCTCTTTTTGTGTCGGGGGTTAAAAATTAAAGGCAAGTATTTCAAATGTCTTTACCAATCGTACTGACAACGGTGTAAGAGAAGAAGAATGAGTGGTAAAAGTCCCATTTGATGGGAGGCTCGGCGTCTTCCGTGGTGTAGTTGAACACACTCTTGCCACAATAGTCTGACAGCTTCCGGAGGATGACATCTTGCTTTTCGGGGTCATTTGGAATGTAGTTCTCATAGAGAAGATCTGGAATTAGAAAAAAGGAATTTTGAGAAACGGAATTGTTTAAAGTCATATGAGTCAGATGTAGGAAAGTCTTGTATACCTACAATTACAAATAAATATAAATAAAATAGTGGTGCAGCGTACTACAATATTAACTTTATTTTTAAAATTATTGGTTGAGAAATAATTACGATTTAAGTTTTATTTTATTATGGCATATTTTTTAACCATCAACGTCTAATTTGACTTACAGTTTTAAGAATAGAAGTTGTGCATCTAATTATGTAGTCTATCATTAAAACATGCCAAAAGTATAGATGCCGTCACATCTCCAACAATCAGGAAATGCCTGACCAAACCGATGTTTGCTTGATTGCTTTGTAGAAATTTGCATGCGAACATGTCAAGCTCATCAAGATAAATTGTTCCTACACTCACTTAGTGACCATTAAACATAATTTCTTCTCATTTGACACATTGCTTGTTAAAATGTCAATATTCTTTAAAGACTACCATCTAAGTCAATATCTACTTAGTTTAACTACAATATAATAAGTTTGAATGATGATAATGTTTAGAGCTCACTTTTATTCAAAGATTTAAATTACCATTGTGTACAAATGTTTTTTGACTAAATCTGGAATGAAGGATGTGATGTGATATTCCCCACTAGAAATATGATGAAATGAAACTCATTCAAGTCAGTAACACTAAAAAAAACGAATTCAAGTACTTTTCAACTCAATTATCCTACAACTCACTAGCAAAAAACAACCAAACACAATTGCTGAATATAGGGCAGTAAGTAATTACTTCTGCACTTCTTACGAATGTCAATTTTACGCGCTGGTCCACACAAATTAGTTGAATTCATCGCCGATTGGACTACAATCGATTCTTTGACTGGTTTAATTCGAGTAAAAAACCTGGTAGCATCTCAGTATACAAACAAAAAATTAGTTTTTGTTGAAATGGAAAGTAGCTACTTTGGTTAATGAAACAAATCAAAGAAACATCGGCAACGTTCAATTAGAATTTACTTCAAACGGCTTATCATCAAAGATGAAGGTGGATCGTACTTGGTATCGAGATGAGTAGTTCACGTGCGTCACAGTAGGCTGTTAAGCACTTTATGTAAACAATAACACAAGTGCTTAAAGGAACAACGTCTTAAAGATTAGAATTTTTCAGCAGTAACAAGTGCCATCGTATCTATAACAGGTACAGTCAAGGGTGAACGAATACGTACATAAATATCTCATACATGACTCTATTGTCAATGTCATAAGTGTACAGATATGTATGTTCTTATTTATGTACCTACGTATTCATTCACCCTTGACTGTACTCAATAATTTTCCTTTCCATTCTTTAACATAAGTTTCATCTAAACGCACTCCTCTTATAATTCTAGCGTGCGATGTAAGAAAAAAACAGCAACAAACACAATTTGACTTGAAAAATATGCTACCGGAGATACTCTTTGTGGTAGTTTAGTCTACTGTCAAGTAAAAAAATTAAGTGTTTTTTTCTACATGCAGTAAATAAGCAGTTTACAAAGTTATAAAGTCACAATTATGTTTACTAGGCATGCTCCATTACCCAAAGTATTTTACAGAATTATTGAATGACGGTATTTGCCGTCAAAGGGTTATTCGCGGTCACGGAAGTAATTATTCAGACTTAATTCTAAATGTCCCATTGATCCGTTTTATAGCGATTTAAAGGAGTGTCTTTATTGTGCCGTGATTACCATTACTTGAACATAAAACCTATTTACGACATTGTGCTGGTTCCATTGTGGTTTGGAGGCTGGAATCACTGTCAAGAGCAGCGTCAAGGACGTTTTGCGAGCACCAAGCAAATGGGTACCCGATCATCATCATCAGCCTATATACGTCCCACTGTTGGGCATGGGCCTCCTCTCATAAATGAGAGGGAACGGACAGTAGTCCCCACGCTGGCCCAGTGCGGATTGGGGACTTCAAATACCTCTTTGAATTTCTTCTCAGATGTATGCAGGTTTCCTCACGATGTTTTCCTTCACCGAAAAGCTAACACTAAATATCAAATGATATTCCGTACATAAGTTCCGAAAAACTCATTGGTACGAGCTGCGATTCGAACCCACGACACTACGACATCGATTACTCGAACAATTCCGTTGAATCAAGGAATGTTGATCATCGACTGAAGTCGAAACGAGTCATACATTGAAACACGCTTTAGTGATTCTCTATTATCAAATTCTGATTGCGAAAGTAACTGCTACACGGGTAAAACAATATCTTAGATCAATATATCTATTCCTAGGGCCTTCGCTTTAATAGTCTGATCTGGCCCCGTAGCATGGTTGGCCTTGTCACGCGATATGTGATAGGATAGAGCGTGCGTCACTGGCTGACACCGTTCGATAGAACGAGACTTGTCGCGTGATAAGGCCAACCATGATACGGCTCCTGATACGACATGCTACATACGGCCGTTCTCTTTGACCACCCTCTCTTCCTCTGTCATTTGTATTTGTACATTTGCCATTTTTAGGGTTCCGTACCCAACGGGTAAAAACGGGACCCTATTACTAATGAAGTATTTTAGAATAGGGAGCAAGTAAGAGAAACATCATATCCGAAATGCAACTGATTATATTTATTTATGTGGGTACACTTTTTATCAAATTGTCTACCCTCACTTATTCATATTACAACATCTCCCTCATTTGAATAAAATGACTAAGTATTTCATTCAACAATAGTAGGTACAGATAAAATTACTATTTCATTTTATCAAATATTACAACGATTATATTACATGTAACTTTTAGAAAACTTTACCTGGAATTATCATGCTAAATAATTCATCACATATTAAACATGTACATTATTATCTATTTGTTTACTGAAAAACAAAAAAAAAAAAACATTAGAATCATGCATAACATTTTGACCCAATTCATAAATGAATGAAAATCAATTTAATTAGTAAGTACGTATTACTTGAAATACATTTTTTTTTTACATGCTTACAATAATGAGGTACATGTATCAAGCGTATAAAGAACCGCTTGGTTAATATTTCACATTAGGTACCTCTTATTAGTTAGAAACACTTGGTAGGCCTAATTTTTAATAAAAATCGGGGGTTCTAACCCTTCGGCCACTTCTAGTAGTTCTATATTCGGAACGAGTCGCCTCATTCCTGTCCTCGGCGACAGTAGACGGCGATGGTGCACAAGTAACAGTGGGGGGAGACTCAGGAGTGAGATCATCGTAACAACGGTGGGATGTGTGGCGCGGCACTAGCTGCGCGGGCGCTGGCTCGCTGGCGCGGATCAGGTGTTGCCTGTTGCGCCGATAGCGGGCACCGGCCTCGTCGCGCACCCAGTACGAGCGGTGCGGCGCGCCGGCGGGCGCGGTGGCGGCGTTCTCCACTCGTGCACGTCTCCAGCAACCTCCCGCGCCATCTCGCATGCGAACGCTTTCTCCGTTTTGCAGCGGCGGAAGGGCACGAGTTCCACGGTCGTGATACATTTTCATTAGTCGAGTCCGCTGCGCCCTGTCTCTTTTTAGTGTTGAGTTCAAGCGCTCGTTACAATGTTTTGATGTTTGTTTGATGTTTGGTAATTTATCGGCCAATCGTCTACCCATTAACAATTGTGCGGGAGACTGTTGCTCACCCGTGATTCGAGAGTTCCTCAGATTAAGCAATCCTATATATGGGTCCTCTCCGGAGTCATGAGCTTTTAAGAGGATGTTTTTTACCGTTCTCACATTTCTTTCGGCAAGGCCATTTGACCTGGGGTAGTGGGGAGAGCTTGTCACGTGGTCGAACTCCCATGCTTTCGCAAACATCTGAAACTCGTTAGAAGCGTATGTTCCTGCATTATCCGATATTACTTTATCAGGAATTCCAAATCTAGCGAACATGCTTTTAAGGTGTGATATCACTGTCGAACTTTGCAAGTTAGCCAAATGCGCAATTTCCACATACTTGGAATAATAATCGACTACTAGCAGGTAGCTTTTGTCATTAACCTGAAATATGTCTGTAGCTAGCACTTGCCACGGGCGCTCAGGTAGCGGGTGCGGCGCGAGCGGCTCGCGGCGGTTGGCGTCGCGGCGGCGCTGGCACGCCTCGCATCGCTCCACGGCCTGCGCGATGTCGCGCGACATGCCCGCCCAATACAACACGTCACGAGCTCGTCGCTGGCACTTTTCGATCCCCAAGTGTCCTTCGTGTATGCGATGTAGCATATCTTTTTTTAAGGATTCGGGAATTACCACTCGCTCATTTCTGAAAACCACCCCGCTTACCAGATGTAATTCATCTCTCAGCGACCAATACGGTTTTGCTAAGCTCGATACTACACTTTTCGTATGGGGCCATCCGTTCCTACAGTAATTTGCGACGCTCTTTAGGCATTCATCTTTTTTAGTTTCCTCACTAATTAGAATTAACTTGTCTTTTGAGAAGTTGGTATTGTCATAAACTATATTCACGTGAATTTCAGTTTTATCGAACATGTCTGTATCAGCGTAAGACTCAGTCGCTGAACGCGACAGCGTGTCAGCAATATACATATATTTTCCGGGTACATACTTAACATTTAATGTGTACTTTTGCAAACGCAATAACATGCGTTGCAACCTCGGTGGAGTTTCGTTAAGACTCTTTTTGAAAATAATCTCTAATGGCTTATGATCGCTTTCAACTTCTACGGATGTGTGCCCATATATGTACTGGTGAAATTTTGAGCATGCAAACACTATGGCAAGCAGCTCCTTTTCAATTTGTGCCCACCTGGTTTCGGCGGGGGCAAGTGTGCGCGCGGCATACGCGACTGGGTGGCCGTGCTGCAGCAGGCAGGCGCCCAGTCCGCGCGCACTCGCGTCGACCGATAGCGTCACCGGCAGCGCCGGGTCGTAATACCGCAGTACCGGCGCTGACATCACACATCGCTTTAACCCTATAATACATGAACAGTGAAAAATGGAAGAAAAAAACAATCTGAATATGTGAACTAGTTTATTATAACCCAGACAAAATAAATTTGGAACACAAAAAAATATGTTTCTTATTATCAAAAAGTTATTTCAGGAAGCCATATTTGGATTCGTATGCATCAAGTTCAAAATATGTCTAGCCATATATGGCTTCGTATGCGTTGTTACCTAAATTGATCTAATTTTGTCTCTAAATTTAAATAATTGTCAAAAAATATTTTATGATTGAGACCACGAAGAACGGTGGAAGTTAACCTTGTTACCGTATTACCACTGACACCAAGATTGGGTGCATCTGACGGATACGTGTTGCTTTGCTCACCGGCAAAGATGTCAAAATCATAACTGAAGCCTGAAACTCCACTGATAACTAAATTTTTATAACCTCATGTGTGGGGCTTCGCAGGGTTATATTCTTTAATTTCTTGTCTAGCCTTTGTAGGTATGATTTGTTCATCAACAGACAGAAATTCTTCTTTAGGTATTAGTAAACACCGTTCTTTAATCTTGTCTAGTAAAAGTCTCACTTTGAACAGCTTATCATAGCCAGGGGATCCGCGAGGCATAAAATTTGCATTATCATTGAAATGCAAAAATTGGTTTATTTGTTGCCATCGATTACAAGACATCACGTCACTGACAAAAGGTTGTACCACCGACTTCGACCAATACATTCTTGATGATGGAAGTTTAATCAATGACATGTACATTACAATTCCAATAAACTGTTCCATTTCTTTCTTTGTGATGTTGATTGGTTTATTTACATTATCTTGCACAGCTTTGATGTTTGACTGATAAACGATGTAATTTATCAAATCGTCAGTAAAGAAAAAGCGAAGAAAATCACCTGGCGTGTCCAACTTCATGACTTCGTCCGGAAGAAGAGTGTTTCCCTTGAATGAAAATTGACTTTCATCATACTCTGACATTTTTTCGGACTTCCATTCAACTTTTTGTTTTGCTTTTCCCTTAGTTTTCTTTGGTGTAGGCCTGGGAGCAGAAACATAATCATCCTCACTCTCTGAGGAATCTGAGGCTGGTATGATTACTGGCGTTTTTTTACAAGGGGCCGGTGTGTATTCACTGTCGGAATCCGACGCCAGTTCGTCCATACTGATTGATCCATCACCTGGTATCGGATTAACCTTCGCATTGCTGCCGTAACAACGAGAAACGTCCATACCTAATCAGAAAAATAAACGAATTTGTTCTCGAACACTTTTAACTTATTCTTGTCATTGCGTGCATACGAGGCCATTTGTGGCTAAACATATATTGAACTTGGTGCATACGAATCCAAATATGGCTTGTAATGTAATTGGCCATATATTGTTATCTAAAATATCAGAAAAATCATAGCAAATTATCACAAACTATAAATTAATACCTAATAAACCTTAAAACATATTTTTTATCATCACTTACCTTCCGTAAACACTTTTTGATCTAATTATAATCAGGATAGTCTGGTAAACACGTATTCACAAGCGCAACTGATATTGCAGGTATCATAACTAACCTTGTTATGACTTTTAGAAGGTAAAAAAATATCTACCCCCTAATTTCAACTTTAAAGACATATAATATTTATAACTCATACCTCACTTTTTGGTACTACCTACTTTAAAAAATAAAAATATTTATGACGCCACGTATGGCTTCGTATGCATTAGAGGGTTAACTCATCCACCGCTCTCTGATGGTATTCATGCCACTCCCATTCACGATCTTTCTTCATAAGTTCTCTCAAGGGATTTGATACCTCAGCGTATCTCGGAATATAGCGAGACAAATAATTGATCATTCCTAGAAATCTCTCTAAATCTTTTCTTGACTTAGGATTTTCCATTGCTTGAATAGACTTTATCTTAGACCCATCCGGACTCATACCATGCTCGTTGAAAATGTGGCCCAGGTAAGAAACGCTTGTTTTATAAAATTCGCACTTGTCCTTATTGAACTTAACACCGAATTTCTTCGCTTTTAATAGTACATTTTTGAGCCGGTCATCGTGTTCTTTTTTGTTATTGCCCCATATTAATATATCGTCTATAAAAATTTCCACCCCTTCCATCCGAAATATTTTCAGCATTTCATTATGGAACATCTCACTTGCGCAACTAATTCCAAACGGAAGCCTTAAAAATCTGTATCTCCCATATGGGGTGGAGAACGTGCATAGTTTCGAGCTGGCCTCGTTCAGGGGCAGCATCCAAAAACCTTTGTTCGCGTCCAGTTTTGTAAAGATCTTGGCCCCTGCGAGACCAGCGCTAATCTCGTCGAAGGTAGGTAACTGAAAGTGGCTCCGGCGCACGGCGCGGTTGAGATTGCGCGGGTCGAGGCACACACGCAGGCGCCCATCGGGCCGCTCCACCAGAACGATGCTGGACACCCAGTCCGTGGGGCCCTCCTCGCGTATTATCACCCCCAGCTGTTCCATGTGATCCAATTCAGCTTGCAACTTTGGCCTCAACTTTATAGGAATTTTCCGCGTAGCATTAACCACAGGTTGAAACGACTCGTCAATTGGAATATTGTACTCGTTGGGTAAACACCCTATACCTTCGAACACACCTTTGAAATTCTCTGTAAAAGTGTTTGACAAGTAATCAACATTTTCAACGGATATCCTTTTAATAAGATTTAATTTTTTACATGCATTCCTACCTAACAAGCTGTTACAATCAACATCTAACACAAAAATTCTTTCTGAAACACTAAATTTTCCTTTGCACAATGTAGCATCAAAATAGCCAAGTACTGGGAGGCGTCTTTTGCTAACTTCGCGCAACACGAATGTACATTTTTTTAAACACAATTCACTAAAACCCGACACGACAAATGTTTTGCGTGAAATAACGCTAGTGTCTGCACCACAGTCTAATTTAAATTGGATTGACATACCATTGACGTCGATCTGATCGTACCATCCTACCGAGTCATCGGTGTCGTCGCCGACGGCATCCACTATCAACTCCTCGCAGCCAGGCTCGCCCGCATCATACGAACTCTCGTCCGATGAACACTCCACCTCACGCACACTTTTGTTAAACTTCAAACAACACCTCGAAAAATGTCCGCGCCTACCACAACGATAGCACTTTGATTCAAACGCCGGGCATTTATCGTTTGGGTGCATTAAGTCACATCGCGCACATTTCGACCGCAGCGACTCCCGTTGTCGATCCCTGGGGTATGCAGTGGTCGGCGGTGGCGGGCGCCGGGCGTGCGGCGGCGCGGGTCGCGACCCCACACCTGACACCATGAAGTATTTTAGAATAGGGAGCAAGTAAGAGAAACATCATATCCGAAATGCAACTGATTATATTTATTTATGTGGGTACACTTTTTATCAAATTGTCTACCCTCACTTATTCATATTACAACAACTAAGACTTCGCTGTCCGCCCGTCCGTCCGTCTGTCTGTCACCAGGCTGTATCTCAAGAACCTGTGATAGCTAGAGAGTTGAAATTTTCACAGATTATGTATTTCTGTTGCCGCTATAACAACAAATACTAAAAAACTGGCCAAGTGCGAGTCGGAATGGGGCTCCCATACAACAGACATGATTTCTTTGCCGTTTTTATAGATAATGGTACGGAACCCTTCGTGCGCGAGTCCGACTCGCACTTGGCCGGTTTTTTAACTAATTATTTATTTCATTTTACCTTACACCTTTACATTACAACTTCTAACAACACACAAGAAAAAGTGGACATTAATATGCATATCTATTATCTACTTTTGGATGGGTGACGTTAAGTAGGTATGTCCTGTAATTTGCGTCTGAACATTATCTCTTCAAATAATTAGTGCTAATTTATGTTTTAATTATGGTGATTAGTTGTTTGATTTTTTTTAATAAATTGTAATTGTATGTGATTGACATGACTGTAAAATTTTATATTTTATAAATAAAATTATATGCAAGGTATTTGTGTACCCACTCAGAATGTTTCTAATTGAAATGCAACTGTTATCACAAATTGTTCCGTGTTTACTTATTTTCTCGTTCTTTTGCAATTACCCAGATCGTGACAGCAATAGTCTGTTAATTGGTTTCTATTCCATCTGTATATTTGTGCAAGTAATGTGACAGCGGTAATTTTATGATGATATTTATGAGATCCTTAAATTGCTTTGGGAGTTCGTAACAATAGGACTCCTTCAATCGGTCATGTTTTGTTTTCATTTAGTTTAATTAAAAATAATATCCAGTTGGTTACTGTCTTCACTTTCATTACACGTTCATAGTTATAATTAATTTGTTATTTTAATAATATCACAAACAGCTACTAATCTGTTAGTATATCAGTTATGTTATTTGCTTTGGAATAGTAATGTATTTGAAAACTGAAAAACTGAAAATATATAAAAAGCTCTCCTAGTAGAGTATACCTATTTAATAGTAATACTTTTTTTTAATAATTATAATACAACCTCAACCGTATTACCCAAAGGCCTGACCGATTTCTAAAAATAGGCCAGACCAACAAAATTTCTCAGAAAGATTTTCATCAGGAAATGCGATCACAAACGTTAATACCAACTGGGGACATGTATTTAGCGGCTAATTCTGAAAGCACGACTCGGCCTTAGCCGTATTTGCTTTGAGAATTGACGCTCGTGCGACATTTTACGTTTACATTATAAATTAAAGGACCGTGGGCAACTTTGTATGGAGCCTGGTCCTAAATCCTACAGAACGGAGAGTTAAGCCATGAAATAGGTCTTTAACCTATTTCATGGCTTAACTCTCCGTCATATTCACTCTGACTAAAATATGAATATCTCAAGAAGTAATGAAATGGAATTCAGCTTTATGCCCTTAGAACGAAATAAAGTAGATAAGCAGACCTTTTTAATGACCTGACTCTTAGCTCTGTTGGTTTTTGGTCCCTTTTGACGCATGGTCCTTTCATTTGAGGCGTTTAGCTTCGCAGTGGCTAAACATTATAGATTTAAAATTGTATAAAGCCATACATTCATTTAGATATCATATCATTATTGATCATCGTGTTTGCTACGGATGCAACCAAAAAAGGCTTCCCAATTTGACTCTAGCTTTTTATGTGTAAGTTACGCGATGTCTTGGTTATTATATAGTAAAGGGTCGTCAAAATTATCTAAGTATCGATCAAAGTGGAAAACTGAATACATCATGGATAGGGATATTTGGCAGCGATAAAATCCTGCACTAGAAACCTGTCGTAAAATAAATAGGCTTTCTACTGTAGCAATGTAATTTTAAAATTGTATAATACTCTGATACTGATATTATATATTGTATACTGTTTTGAAAAAATGACACCTCGCCGAGTTTATTACGCCGGTTCTTCTCGAGGCAGAGGTTTACTTTCCGAACCGGTGGTAGTTTATCGACATTCATAGGTGCATGTAATATGCCTAAATTGAAGAATAAATCACTTTGACTTTGACTTTGACTTTGATATTTGCCGCGAGCGGGATTAACCCGCGACCTCTGGAATCCGCCCATCGCTCTAATCTAACTGAGCTAGGAAAATTAGAATTTCGTTAGCGAACGTTTCTGCTTAGTAAACATTTATTATCAGCGGACGTAGCATCATCGTTGCCATTTTATCACTTATCGTTGTGGATAAGACGTCCGTCACTCTCGTACTCGCATACTTGCCAGAACGTGACGGACGTCTTATCATGCTACGCCCGCTGCTTCAATACTTATGGCAACTATAGTTGATCGCGGATAAAAAGCGTTGTGAACGTTGGACGAAGTACCTATCTAAGAAGGAAGAGGAAAATCGGTATCAAAGTAAGGAAATTGATAGAGTGGGATGCGAATTAAATTAAATAGAAACATAGTGGCAGCTTTCGGTATGCAGCCACGAAGTGTTGGAATGATCTTCCACCACCTATCAAAAACTGTTTATCCATTGCATCCTTTAAAAACAAAATTAAAATGAACCTTATCAACCTACAAATATCTAATGCATAAGCGGACAATACACATAGCTCTTGAACTTCAATACCTGTAAATGACATCACACAAACAGCTGTATTTCATCATCACTTACCTTTGACCTTATTTGTAAACACTTAGCTCTGAATTAATTCATTGACCAGCGACCTCTCCTTCTCATTAATTAAGTTTTCTTATGTAT
Source organism: Epinotia nisella (assembly GCA_932294315.1). NCBI lineage: Eukaryota > Metazoa > Arthropoda > Insecta > Lepidoptera > Tortricidae > Epinotia > Epinotia nisella. Next base: position 5,879,708 of record OW028687.1, read on the forward strand.
AAGTTATAATTATTAGCCATATTTTAAGTTCTGTATCTCTCTCTCTCTCTGGGTGCCCTGAAAACCAGCGCCTTTAGCATATATTGCTGCTGGCATATGCTGAGTGGCATCCATTTTGGTGCATTTCAGATGTAACTTTACACTTGTGTAATTTCTTTATCACACCAAATAAATATTTTTCTATTCTATTCTATTCTATTCTATTCTATTCTATTCATAGATCTCATTTTTGGAAAATCTATATTTAAGTCCAGAAATGTAGTGTGTGTTTTGTCTAGAGATACCGTGATAGCTACTTGCAATACCTATATAAAATGACTTCCATTTTCATAAAATCTCTCTTGGTGTTAATTAGACGGAGCTAAATGAAGAAGTCATATCGTCCGTTATTTTTGATGAGGAAAGCCTAATTTGAATTCCGCTCAGTGCCAAAGCTAGCCTAGGACGTTTGGCTGCACTGGCCTCATCATTTTCCTTATCGCTTCCTCAGGTGACAGCAGAATTCTAATGCAAATCCAGAAATTTCCGCGTAATCTTCGATTTTATATCGGCTTACAGCCAAATCACTGTTTGGGAAAGATGGTTGTGCAAGATTGCACAACTTTTTATAGTATTTTTACCTTTTTATATCGTTTATTGTCTTTGATTTTTATGTGCCTTTTTATTGTCAAATTTGACTTGAGGATTATACTTTTGTTTCATACCGGAACCAGTGGCCTTTTACTTTCGTCGTAAATAATGGTCAAGGGCTCAAATACGTTATTTGCGAATAAAAGGTATTAGGTCGTTCGGGGATGCTTTGCCTCCTATAGGTACCCAAATAGTTTTAAAGTGTTTTTATTAATAGAATGTTTGAATGATCTCATGATCCAGCGCTCTAATGCCGATACGATAAGCGTCTACGTTGAAAATAAGCATTAATTTTTACAAAGAATTTGGGTCACCTCTTAAATGGTATGTGACCTGATTCTTCAAATATATTTTTTTGCCAATTGTACATCACTGCATTCTGGATTTAAGTCATCGGTGTTTAAGGTTTTTACAAGATAAAATTAAACAATATTAAGGTGACTATAACAACAGTTTAAAGACTTTTCCTTGTTCCATTTAATAAGTAATACTCAAAGTTGAACATGAACTATTTTAGGCTCAGTCGTGTTCTTAAAAAATATAATGATATTATGTAAATGTTACTTTGTGTAATGTATAACACGTACATTTTGAAGGGCCATTTTCCTCTTACCAAAAGAGTACAATCAGATCTAAAGATGATAACCATATATGCTACGTATAAAATGAATCTTAACTATGCTTACGTCCACAGCGAATGGCGAAGTAACAAATATGTCAATGTGTCAATTGTATTGTATGTCTATCTCTGTGTGTCTTTTGTGTAGTGAATAAATGTCTTCTTTCTTTCTTTCTTTAAATAAAATGACAAAAACCTACCACGGTAACTGTTGTTCCAGACGGAAGAGTCTCGCTTCTGCAAACTTCAATGAAGTACTTACTTTTAAACTGGGTACTTTCCCAGTGTTAAAATTTGTAACATAGTGTTGCTGTATTGATTAGTAATTCAAATTATTACATTAAACTGTAAATTACAAAATATAATTAAATTCATAAAAATACATTAGACTTGAAAGTTTAAAAAAAATCGTTCAAGAGTCAATTTAAAGATACCAACTGAAACCATACACTTACATTAAAAAAATGTAGAACAACTAAGTACATAAACGCAGTATTTCACGACCAAAACAGCAATTTACGTGATTCGCCATACAACAAAATTCTGTGATACATAATATTATGTGCATTTGTATGAGCCGTTTAGGCTGTCGCCATCAGCGTGGATCTGCCTTTGACCCTCTTTTTTTGTCTTTTTGCGTGAAATGATTGTAATCCCATACAAACATTTGATCCACTCAGAAAACTGGTTTGAATAGCGCCGTGAATTTTTTTTGTCAAGTAGCCAATGGAAGTTATGGTAAGGTTACCCTACACATAGTGACTAGTCATACAAATAAACGGGCTCGTCAGTCGTCGATCTTTAGGTTAAACACGCATTTTGAATTTCCCGCACGTCCTCGTTTAGATCATTACCTGCGCTAAATTCAGTTCTGTGTGTCACTGTATTACAATTAATCATGGATACGTGCTATGTGTTTATATTTACTTGACAACGTACAATATCCTGTCACTAAAATGGATGACTATTTTTACTGATCCCGAATATGATTTTTTCAGATTTTAAAACGCAATTATTGATAATACACCGAAAACCTGCTGATTTTTGGATTCACATCCTAATCTCATTCAGCCAGTACGGTGCTGAAAAACATTTTTGTATTACTACTGTCGTGGTGGTTAATAGAAAAATGGTGTTACAGAACCCCTAATATTTTTGAACAAGCTATCCAACGATACCCTACACCATGGAATTACCAAGAAAAAAAATCCCATCCCCACTTTGTATGGGAGGTAACCTAAAACAATTTTTTTAAAATTTTATTCTACCAATTTGTCGGTGCGATTGATTTATATACCCATACCGAATTACAGCTTTCTAGTAGTAAGGGTCACTGAGCTAAGCTGCAGACGGGCAGCCGGACGGACGGAAGGATGGACATGGCGAAACTTGTCGACTACGGAACCTTGAAAAAGGAAGTGGCAAAATGTTGGAAATGTCGTTAATTGTGGTATAAATGTTTCTACATTCACGAAAAAAAATTCAAATCAGTCACAAGTAAGACCTACCTAAAGTTGATTATCTATTGTATAAAGAAAGCAAAGATAAAATAGAAGAAAATTGTGTTTTTCCCTCCCATCACCAACGTATAACTGAAATCATTACGTCCTAATTGCTGTCATAAACATAAAGTTTCTAACGAATTGACGTGTGCTAAAGTCTCCATTAAAATATATCTGACGTCTTTAAGAGAATGTTATGTCATCACAGTAATGAATTCATTGTCTAAAGATAAGTTATGTTTTATGTGAACATTGAAAATGCTTAGGTACCGACTTTTGTGTGAGTAAGTCATTAGTTTATGTTAGAATTTGAATGGAAATTGCAACATATTATTGCACTTATTTGAATTCTACATTATAAAAACATACGTCAGTTTATTACAAAACTGAAAATTTTAACAATAGACGCATTTAACTCCCTTGAGATAGATCGTCTGCTTTGCGGAAGATTCGAAATAAGAATTAGGACATTAATGAATGGTATTCAATGTATGCCCTGTTGATATAAGAGATAATGATAAATTATTTATTCAATAACTAAAATCACTCTACAATATTTAGGCTGGTACCTCTTTTTAAGCAATCATGATGTCTGTGTCAAGAGACACCGCTTAGAGTTTAGCAAGATATAATATCAACATAGGCGGGATATTTTAATTAGGATAATAGAGGAAGGGAGAGAGCAAGAGATAAGTGGTACCAATTTTTTATTTGACGGCTAATAATAATTTAGGTGATATCACACATATCTTGATAAATTTGATTAAATAAACAAAACCTTAGCAGGATTAGAGCATTAAACCCAAGATAAACTGTGATAATTTTCAACGTTCTTAAAGAAGAAAATTATCGAATGAAGTTTTCCTGTAAGTAGGTACTCAAAAACGTGCAGGGTCTCAATTTTGTAACGCAAATTCAATTTGTATTCAAACCTAATCGTACTCGTATGTATACACACTCAGCTGTGCAGAATATAAGAGAGAACGTGCGAACCAAGACGATTTGCATTTCATTCATTTCAATTTCAATTCGCGAAAAGCTTTCTGGATTAGCGTTCCGAAAATAAAAATGAACATTCATACGTTTCCTTTGTTGCACACAGTACCTTAACTCACATTTACAATTAATTAAACAATTGAAGAAGGTATGTACTCGAACAAACAAAAAAAGCCCGCCATAGATCCCAACGTTGCCCGGAGCACGACTCCTAAGCACCCTAGCCGCGATGCCCCGTTGAATTGCTAGGCTTAGGGCTGGCTATTTCAAATTCTCGGTAATACTTAATGATGTCCGTTAAAATCTGACAGTTTAACAGTTCTCTATAAGAGGACAGCTGTCGACCCCATATTTAACGTTAACTGGTCTGTCAAATGTGGGGAAGTAAGTGTCCGCCCCGAAATCGCCCGAAGTGTCGACCAGTTTTTAGGACACTTTCCAGACTAAATCTTAGTGTAGAGTTCGTGTTTTTCTTGTATATTTATGGCAAGCAAATAACCAATTGTATGTCACACAAGGGTCAGGAATAATAATGTAACGGAACCCATCATAAAGCAAACACATCTTGATGACATCCGTGATGACAGTAATACATAAATTTGACCAGTAATTTGTTCCTACCTCGTATGGTCAGTTGCGTCAAAACTTCTGAGTCATTTGCATCTGTCCTCTCTGTCACTCGAATTGTAAACTGTTGTTGCGTGACAGAGATAATCCCAGACGTTGTTGGAACTTGGAAACAATGATCAATTCAATAAGTAATTAACACTTCGTTTAGCGATTGCTGCAACTAGTGTATGCAAAGGAACCTTTTCTGAATATGCTTAGTATATCAAAAAAACCGGACAAGTGCGAGTCGGGGTCGCCGACCGAGGGTTCCGTACAAAATTACAAATGTATAGTTTTCAGATTTTTCCCTGTACTTGTAGTATAAGACAATATTACTTGCCAAATTTCATAGTTCTAGGTTAACGGTCCCTATTAATTTTAATTCCCTTGAGTGTGTCGACATATAAGCTTTTTGCGGCATAACCGGCCGCATCTTTGGTTTACGTTAACTTAGAAGTTTGATTTTTTCACTTCAAGGGACTGTAGACCTGAGTATATGGTTTTAATTCCAACTCGATACATCCACGTATGTTTGTTGAATAGTGAATGAAGTATCGAAAGATACAGAAAGAAAGATAAGTACATTTATTCACAAACACACGGGACACACATACTTAAACAATATAAGTTTCTGTCAAAAATTTCATTTTTGGTACAGTCGACGCCAAAAATACGTTTACACTTTTGCATATTATTCCATTGCAATAAGGCGAATAGTGTAAACGTATTTTTGGCGTCGACCGTACAAGCTTTTGTTGCCGACTGTACTTTTCTGTACACCATCATCAACAACTCATTGAGACGATCCTAACGAGCCCAAACTCAACTATCATAGCCCATTCCGTCACAGAGTTCCAGTGGCCATCTTCCGGCTCCATCATGAGACCCTCGCTTTCATGTGCAATGGTAAGTACTAAAGATAACAAAACAAATAAGCCCAATGAGTCGAGTGACTGTCATAACACTTTCCATCATAGAGTTCCAGTTGCCATCTTCCGGCTCCAGCATCAGATCAGCTAAATGGTGACAAAGTATTGCATTGTTACCAAACATACATAAGTATTCCAAATTTCAGCTCAATCGGATAACGGCAAGTGACTTATTTATTACCAATGAACACTACGAACAGTGCAAGTAAAATAAAAGCTTGTCAAAATAAACAAGAAAAACATATAGAACATGAAACAAGTGTGTCTCCGCGGCAGTGAAACGGACACTTATTCAGCATTATGCTGAAGTGTCAGATATAGGTATCTGACACTTCAGCATAATGCGCTGATTTCCAGCCAGCACCGTTGGAGACTCACGGAAACGTCATACAATTTTTATATAATAAACTACATACGAATATGTTATTGGGATAGGCGAGACAGTAATAAACATAATTACGAAGTGAGATGTAATGTACGCACTACCTACACACAGCATCGATCAATACAATACACATTAAAATTCATTCATACTTATGAAACTAAAACAACAACTAGATAAAAAAATATGAGCAATTGGCACATTTTTTTACTGTCACAGTGCTGGATTAGGATTACGATTTCTGGAGCGTCAACAAATACCTAACCCTTAAGCATACACTTAAAGGTGTATCTGCTAAGCGCCCCTTGGATATCATTCCAGCACTTTCTTTACTGCATTTATAAATGTGTACTGTACTTTGTATGGAAATTCAATATAAAGCGTAGTGTGTGTGTGTTTTTTTGGGCTTGTTTGTTTGTCTTATTGCAAAAAAATAATAAGAACCTGTGTAGTGTGTACTGGGGGATAAGAATATTATCCTTCCTGTGGATATAGTCGGCCTATGGGAAGTTGTTAGATTAAAGTGTGTCGTGGACGATGGGCTAGCAACCTATCACTGCACTATCACATATTCTCCAATGTTAACTACCATGGCTAGAAGTGGCACTTGATAAATTTCATGTGCTCTGCCCAACCCTTTGGGGAATGCAGGCGTGAATGTGTGTACAAATAATAATATGGGAATGACTGCAAGGAAAATCGGGAACAGAGACGCACAACACAAGGCGTTGGTAGAATTTTATTATCACTGAAAACAAGAGACGCACAACACAAGACGTTGGTAGAATTTTATTATCACTGAAAATAATGTTTGTTTACGTGCCATTTATGATTTGGAAGTCTTATTAACACGTGAAATTGTTTGTTGACTGTCTTTAGTTTCTGTTTAATCTGGCTGTTCCAGGAACTTTATTCTTGTTGGCCTAATTTTATTACAGCCTCAGACTAGATAGACTCACCACGGTAATAATAATACCCCATCGAGTGAGATGGTCGTATACAAATCTCAATAAGTATGACACAGAGAGCTATAATGTATCACCTGTTGTCTTTGTCACCTGGTTTGGTTGCCCCAAACTCTTTAATAATGTGAGAATCCGAACGAGCATTTTCGCGAAGCAGAGATGGGGCAGTAGCTGCCCTTACTGCCCCATCTCAACTTTCCACCCTTTATATAAATAATATATCTTGGCACCATGACATCTAAGCACGTACGTCAATGCAGATTTTGAGGTATCATCATGTAATGAGTCATAATAGTTTTTGTATTTTTGTTTTCAAAATATATTTTCGTGATTATTTAATTTCTTTTCAATATTTTTTTAGTGTTTTTAAAATAAAAAGTTACTTATATTAAAGAAAAAAAAAACAGCTAAAACCACTTGGAAATAATTTCTCACAAGCTTAATAATCTACCGTTTAATGTTTTGCTCCTGTTACAGGGCCCATAGAAAATATCCATGAATCAGGAACAAATATTCGTGCTCATCACACAAATAAATGCCCTTACCGGGATTCGAATTTAACCCTTTCGGATTCGTAGGCAGGGTCTCTACTCTACCAACTAGGCCAAAGCGGTTGTCATTCATATCGCAGTGACGTCCTTGATCATTATATATTTTCGCTTATTACAATCTTATTTTAAAGGATATCCGTAACACGCTACAAATACCAGCCGATGTAGCATCGCGTGGCGTGCATACAGCCGATACTGAAGAAACCGATGCTATTTCTAATACTCTGGTTAATTGTACGGGCTCTGTCAATTGATTGTTGCCAATTGCCGTGTTTTTTATCCGGTCGTGGAAATAAACACACAATGGGTTGACACAGACACATGTACTGTAGATCAACGTGGGTTGTGACGCTCACGGAAATGGGAATAGTATTCGTTTTCATCGTGTTTTAAGGTTGCCGCTGGCATAATACATCTGTCTTGCTAGTTAATGTAACAATAGGGAATGGATGAAAATATCTGAAGTGCCTGATTAAGTTTTTATGATAGGAACCTCCCTTAGCACCAGAAAAAAGTTTCAGATTTTTCATCTGCGTCAATTATTTTAGAGAAATATAAACAATTTCCTCGCTCACGTTTTGGGTCAAGGACGGCACTTTCCTCGATCCGTCTCATATTACAAAAAAAATATCCTAAATATCTGTGATAAACTGACACTGGCAATGATATTGACAGTTGCAGCAGGTATATTTGCCATTACCAGTGCCAGTTTACCTCAGATATTTAAGATTTTTTTTTGTAATATGAGACTGATCAAGGAAAGTGGCTATTGACCGTCCTTGACCCAAAACGTAAGTGAGGAAACTGTTTATATTTCTCAAAAATAACTGATGCAACTGAAAAATCTGAAACTTTTTTACTGATGCTAAGGAAGGTTATTCCTATCGCCAAAAAATAATCGGGCACTTCTGATATTTTAATCCATTCCCCATTACCCTTTTTTTGCACGACTACGCCAGAGCAGAGAGAGAGGAAGGTATATGATTTTAGCAGTCTATATGTGTATTTACTGAATCGATATTGATGAATGAGGTATCAATCGATTCGCAATTATGCTCCGGGTGACATATGTTACCTTTTGTATATAAAAAAAAAACTTTTTTTCAGTTCGTTTTCCGTAGTGATTGGGATACAGTTTTTGACGTGATAACGTCTTATAAATCGATGAACGCCAGCTGCACGCACGAAAAAGTGTGACTCATTGTCCCGTTCCGTTGACTGACATATATATATATCAACGCACAGCTCAAACCGCTGGTTCTAGAGATTCCAAATTTGGCACGTAGGTTCCTTATACGGTCTAGGGGTGTACTAAGAAAGGATTTTTAAAATTGACCCTCTAAGGGGGTAAATGGGGGTCCAAAGTTTGTATGGGGAAACAAAATTATATCGACTATTTTATTCGAAACTTCACCGGAGTATTCCTAACGAGAAATGAGTAAATACGTGTTATGCTATTTAAACCGACTTTACAGACAACAATTATTAACTTTCCCTGCTTGTTTGTGTTTTGTTCTTTATTTCAGCGCAATATACATAGGTACAGTCAAGGGCACCAATATGTATCCACTCAAAGTTTCATAAAAATATGTATACTACAACCTTATTGTTGCAGATATGGTGCCCTTGACTGTACACAGATTTTTAAGAAGACTGAAAAGGAAATTGAGTGATGACCTAACCTGCGAACATAAACATGAATACGGAGTATAGCAATAAAAGAAAATAAGACCTTTAATTTACCTACTGTTAATTTAATAAAATTATGAGTACCTATACATATTTTATATATTTTGGGATTGTCAGGGATCACCTGATTTATACCGTAGAAATTAACTGGAATGAGCTTTTTATTGATGTCATTGCCCGGGTACAACTTTGCTTATGTTTTATTTATTATAAAACAGTAATTGCGCGCATTAAATGCACATTATGCACTTTTTATTAACTAAGGATGGTTAGATTCTACGCGTAGATAAATACAATGAAGCAAAAGTAGTTTATATTAAAGTTACTGTTATTTTATTAATGTTACGGGTACATACCTACATCTATATGGTGTTAAGATAACTTTTTTATTAACTGCAAGCTAGTTGTGTAATATACTTTTGTTACGAATATGAGTCAGTATCAGAGTTGGTTTGGAATTTGACATGCATCCATAAAAACTGTAATCATACGAACTGGTTAACTCAGGTAAACTGAAATATTTTGTGAAAATTTTGATATTATGAATCATGACTGTGTTTACGCTCATTCAATTATACTTTAATTAAACTAAGCATTGCTAAGAACTCAAAACGGGTATTTGCATCGAATTTACGAAGCGTAAAATCAATAGTAAAACAAGTGGAATTAAAAGATTTTTCGAAAAACCCAACTGCTTTTTTGCAAATACATATTATAGCCTATGTCACTCCCACAATTAAAGAGGAATCCAACGACACCTCATATGCCGAAATCCGTCAAACGGTTTAGGCTGCAGGGCGTGCCAAAGAATACACATAGGTATATACGTAGATACATACATACATACATACGCTCGAAAAACATAACCCTTCTTTCCTTCGGCAGTCGGGTAATGAACGCCTCTTCACTAATCGACATGATGTGAGAACCAAAATTCGTTGCAACAATTTAGAATGAAATGCCTAGGTACTTACACTTTCTGAAGTGGTGCAATTAATATTATCTCTCCCAATATTCTTCCATTTATAAGCCATACAATAAATCTTTTCCCTGATACATTCTCAATCGAATTGACCCGTTTTCTGTCCTTTTGAGTGTGCATTAAGTGCAGACGTAAATATATTAATAATCTCCACTTAATCCAACAAGAATAACTTTGCTGTTAACCTAGGAATAAATCTGCAATTTAAATCCTAAGGGCTTAAAATACATAAAATGCCTTTACCGGTTAGCTCCTTTTAGAGCTAGCTTATAACAAGATCGATAGGTAGGCATTTCATTGCGAAACTGAGTTGCATCAGTGCAGAGTAAGTGGACAGATATCATGAAGTGTTGCATTTAATTCACTTATCACTGATTAACTACTGCATACTGGTCACATGTTTTACTACTTTAGTTAGAAGCATGGACTCTTTACAGCTTGGCTACTTTAAAAGTAAACAATTTTTCACTTAAATTGAGTGATCTAACAGACTATCCACTGCTAGGCACCGAAGAGTTAGTTACTTTGGCCGCAGAGAACCGGAGAATCGGGAACATCAGGTTGGGAGGGTGGATGGCATAAGTGATCTTGTGGGGTCAGATGGACAGTTTATCAGGTTGCTGCTCTGACAGGCCTCACAGTCATAGCCGCGATGACATAAGCTGAGAGCAGGGTGGGTTGAAACAGCTGGTGAAAGTCGCCAAAAGGTTCAATGCGGAGAAAACCTTCAACAATGAAGACCACGACCATTGATGAAAGTAAAATGTGACACTAAATACTAGATTAAGTATACCTGGCGCAGGTATACGTCAAAATTAGATTTTGCGTGAAAATACTATCTTACACCCAGACTTCGTATAAGGATGGTAAGTTACTAAATTACCAATATTGACTATTATTTTTGATATGGAAAATAGTCACCCACCCCACGGCGTTCTGTCATTCCCCGTACAGCATGTGTCAAAATTGATATGTTACTGGTGATTGAAGTGCTTCATTTTTTTTCCGACTATGGTAGAGCCGAAACGCCCTTCGAACCATAATGATTTTAAGCAGTCTTATGTTTGTATTTACGTTTAAGATACTGAACCGATTTTAATTGATAAATGAAGTGTCAATCGATTCGAAATTTTGCTCCGAGTTACTTAGGCTATTTTTGACTATTGTGCTTGTTTACTAAAATTTTGAAAAACGATAAATTGCCTTTATCAGTAACAACCATTGCAGTGAAAACGTGATTATTTAGAATCAGAAAAAGTGATTTCTGATTACGTCTCCAATTTCACCCTGCACGCTGTTGCTGCGATTTGTCGCTGAAAACTGAAAAGATGCAGAGCAATAAAAATGATACTTTGCGTGTTTATAAAAGGGTACCTAACTTTTTTCCTTTTTAAATCATATCGATATCGCTATGAAATTCAAAATATAGACAATTGACTGATAGTAAAATCAGGTCATACAGCGTCCGGTTTTTGATCTTTAAGTATTAAAAAATCCTTAAAATAGGAAAAATAAGTCGCATTTTGATGATTTCGGAGTATTTTCTTATTTTTTGTTTACTAGTAATTTAATTTTACTGTTGTCAAATACCGTATCTATACTTAAATAAAGACCAGATTTCCTGACAAAACAGTTCAATCATTTCATAGGCAAAGGCGTGGATTTGAAGTTAGAAGCCATTTGTTACGTACAAGTACATTAGCGTTAATTTTAATTGTCTTTTGTTTAAAGTTGTTATTTTCTGTCGAAGCGTACTCAAGATGCCGAGTCGAGTACTTTAAGTACTAATTTTCTAACATCGATGTGTAGAAGTCTTCAACTAGTTTAAGGCCACTAAGCGAATATGAATACTTATCGATACTTAACAGCCCTAACTACTTACTTTGGATTTCTAGTCTTTCCAGTTTGTCTTCTGCCCTCTGTTGTAGCTCCAAGGGACTCTCTATATGGTAAAAGATGCTGGCACCAACTAACAGATACACAAGATGAAGTGCCAGCATGCATGCGAGTTGCTTTTTTGACATCATCTTGACGAGATTTCTTTTAAATAACTTGCTTCAATTAATTAAATAAAGTACGTTCACAACCAAATTAACTTAAACATAAATAATCACAGACGAAATCAATCCATATAATCCATTGCGAAATGCAATTTTTTTATTCGAAGTTAAAACAAAACAAAACAAAAATTGTCTTAAGTCGAACTCTTTCGCACATTATAAAATCCTCGAACACTTGAACACTGGCACACGAGTTCGTAATTCGAAATTCATTTTGAAAATGGAACAGATTCCCGAACGGGCGTTCGATCCGAGCGTTACGAGTGATCGAATGAGTTTCCCGACGCGTGCGCCTCGAAACGGCACTTCCTTTTTTTATACCCGCTCTAGATGTTTGACAGACGACTCGCATTTGCTCGCCGTAAAGGATAATAAGTAAGGTTATTGCCTGCTATACTATAAGTACCTCGATTGACGTGACGTGATGATGCTATGATGCTAGTTGGGGGAAAGATTTTCGTTTACTGCCTGGATTATGAGGATTTTAAAATTGATAAAACACGTCTGAGCGTTACATCATAGCGCTGATACCGAATTCTTTCGCATCTCAGCCGGCAAAGCCTTTCAACGTATAATGATGCGCGAAATCTAAATCCTGGGATTTTCTCTACGTCACGCGTCACTTCTATGGGATTCCGACAGATCATGAAGGTCAGTTGCTCGTATTAATCGTTCCCTTAGAATTTAAGGTGTTCGGGAAACGCAATTTTCCGAAGCATTTATTAAATTATCTGCATTGCGACCAATGCCATTTTTCCGGATAAAAAGGACCCGGGACATAGATTATGAAATACAGTGTGTAATTCTGAACCTACCTAAGTGAAAGAAAACGGATAAACTGATTTCAGAATATCCTGAACTGGAAAACATTGAAATATCTCGGAAAATGATGATATCTTTTTACATGTTTGAAAGTAAGTAGTGATTAAATGTGAACTGTTTTTTTTTTCTGGACTCCCCAAAAAGATAGTAATTTTATTTCAAATAGATTTATCATACCAGCCGAAAGACGTCCACTGCTGGACATAGGCCTCCCCCAAAGAGTGCCAAAGTGACCAGTCCTGCGCCACCCGCATCCAGCGGACTCCCGCGACCTTTACCAAGTCATCAGTCCACCTTGTGGGGGGACTACCCACGCCGCGCCTTCCGGTACGTGGTCACCTCTCGAGATCCTTTCCGCCCCAACGGCCATCGGTTCTACGTGAAATGTGCCAACTATCACCTGGAGGATTGCCTGTGCTCGGCTAAAGCTCACAGAAATTGCAATGTCCAGGGATATGTGAGAAAATGGAAACAATCACACAAATGTGTTTAAAAAGTGTCAGATGGCATTCGCTTTCGTAAAACAAGTGATTAGGTGCCAAAGTGGACCTCGGGCTCCTTTAGGGCACAACTGGGAATAGGTAACGCTAGGAGGAGGATTGGATAACCTGTCGTAGTTTGGCACAGGCACCAAAAGAAATCTGCCCCGGTAAAGCCCGCATCACACTGGCGCGGCCTGGCCGTGGCGGTCAATAGTAAAGCTGTAAAATTTTCTATGGACCGCCACCGCAGGCCGCGTCAGCCTGTGAGAGGCTTGAGGCAATAAAGATTATACTATGTAGGTTCAAGTCCCGCTGGGTCGTGATGTTTTTTGTGTTGGTCTTTGTTTCAATAATAACAAAATAATGGAGGATTCCAATTTAATACAGATGAAAATCGTGATGGTACACACTGTTCCATATAAGATTAGAAAAATCGCGAGTGCACAAGTGAAAAGCACTAAATGATCGAAATAAGTAAAATTCCCTTTGATATCTTAGATAAACGAAGATATCCTAGAGAAACCGAAGAAACGCAGACAGATTTGTCCGTTAAATATCTACTTAATGTGATCTGGAATGAGGTATCGCTTGTGATCATCAAGACGCGACCAAATTTTCATTATAAGTAAGTATATCCCTCTAACACACCACAAAAATGCCGAAAACCTACCAAAATGGTAACAGCTCGTAGAAAATGCCACAAAAAATATTCAAGAGCATAAATTTTTGTTATGTAGAAGGCGAGGAGAAAAGTATACATTAAAAAAAGTAAAAGCAATGTTTCTGACACTTTAACTCTTGTGCAAAATAAGGAATGATTAAACCAAGGTTAATTGTTTGATGATCCACTTGGCCCATTTTTATTTACAAGATGGCAATCAATGAGTGGGACAAGAGTGTTGCAATTAAGCAAATATAATCGTCATTTGTCTTGTAATTTATCATGCGGTATTATTGTCCTACAAAACTTTTATGTCAATACAAGTTTTTCAACAAGTCAAGTCAAGTATAACCTATTCCATATAAGAATAGAAAAATCATCCGTTAATTGTCATGTGGTTTCAATGAAAACCAATTTGAATCGCTAACAAATAATATTGCTAAGCTGGCAGCTGCTAGGAATGTTTGAAAAGCACTTAATGGTCGAAATTACTACTTAGTACATACAATATTTCCCTTTGATATCCCTATAGCTAGTTAAACGAAAAAACGCTACGCGATAAGCAACGGTAGCCTAGTGGTTCAGGCATGCGGCTGTCAATCTGCGGTCGTAGGTTCGAATCCCGGCTCGTACCAATGAGTTTTTCGGAACTTATGTACGAAATATTTACCGTTAGCTTTACGGTGAAGGAAACATCGTAAGGAAACGGAGTCTAATCCCAATAAGGTCTAGTTTTCCCTCTGCGTTGGAAGGTCAGATGGCAGTCGCTTTCGTAAAACTAGTGCCTATGCCAAATCTTGGGATTAGGTGTCGAGGAACGCTAGGAGGATGATCAGGATGATGATCCTAGATAAACGACGAAACGTAGATGAATTTATCCGTTAAAATAAAAATCTAAACCTCTAATGTTATCCGGAATATTTTATAGCTACCAGGCAATGATTTAATAAAAACCGGCCAAGTACATGTCGGACCACGCAAAAAGGAAGGGTTCCGTGCCTATTAAAAAGGTCGTATCGTCACAGAAATCTTACGGCACTTACGTCCTTTTCTTTGAGGAAGGCAGTTTTTCAGCAATATCTCAAAAACCTTTGAACCGATCTTGTTCAAAACAATTTTCGGTGAATGAACTTAATAAGCCCTATATCCATGATTTTTTCATATTTTTAAAATACATTGTTCAAAAATTAGAGGGGACAGAATTTTAGTGACTTTTGGGGCGGATATCTCCGACTCTATTCACTTAATAAAAAAAAATGCTGAGAAACCCTTATATTTTATTTATTTTGAAAGGCCTATCGATTGATGTGCCACACGTGGGTACACAATGAAAAAAAATTTGACTTTTAGTTTTATGTATGGAGTGCACCCCTAAATATATTTTTTTTAGTCATTTGAGTTACAAAACTATGTAGCGGCTAACAAAATACACCTATCCTCAAAATTTTATTCAAATACACCTTATAGTTTTCGAGTAAAATGCCTGTGACATACGGACAGACGGACAGACGGACAGACGGAATGACGGACAGACGGACAGACGGACAGACGGACAGACGGACAGACGGACATGACGAAACTATAAGGGTTTCGTTTTTGCCATTTTGGCTACGGAACCCTAAAAAGGAAGATAGGTTTTAAGCGCTCCACAAATGGCACACTAAAATTGAATCAATTGCAACTTGCCTCAGTTTCGCTTCGGCAATGGAAACGTAAATTGGTCTCAGATGTCAGATGTGCCTGGCCATTTTTAAACAGGGAATTTCGTATAGACAACATATCTACCTCTTTTTAGGGTTCCGTACCTCGAATCGAAAAAACGGAACCCTTATAGGATTACTTTGCTGTCCGTCCGTCCGTCCGTCAAGACCCTTTTTCTCAGGAACGCATGGAGATATCAAGCTAAAATGTATATCAAATACTTAGTCTACTGTCCCTTGGAGCTGTGAAAAAATCAAACTTCCAAGCCGACGCAATCAAAAGATACAGCCGTTTATGCCGCAAATTTCCGCAAATTTTCGAAACTCACAAGGGAATCAAAACCTACAGGGTACTTCCCGTGAACTCAGAGTCTTGAAATTTGGTACGAAGCATCGTCTTATAGCATAGATACAGGAAACATTGCGAAAGCCGTATATTTTTAGTTACATTATATAGTAAAAATATTTTTAATAAATTTTCGAAACTCGCAAGGGAATGAAAACCTACAGGGGGCCTACCGCCAACGGCATTCGAAGTTTTCCCTCTCTGTTGCACTTACGTACGAACTCGCAAGTCTGACAGAGAGGGAAAACTTCGAATGCCTTTCGCGGTAGGCCCTCAGGGTACTTCCCGTGAACTCAGAATCTTGAAATTTGGTACAAAGCAACGTCTTATAGCACAGATAAAGGAAAAATTGCGAAAACCGTAAATTTTTAGTTACCTACATCATATAATAAAAATATTTTTAATAAATTACATATATACCTACAGGCTTGTACGGAACCCTCGGTGCGCGAGTCCGACTCACTTGGCCGGTTTTTTATATTACATTATAGCTGCCAGGTCTCACTCACTTTGTGAAAATTAGAAAGAGGAGGGTATAACACACACTCACTGCCAACAAATTCGTAGTGGCTGCACGTTCGTAGCCGTTAACATGGGAAAACCATTTGTAGAGGAAATCGCCTGCGAGCAGAGCGTCCTCCTAACGAGTTCCTGGCACTCAGTGTTAAGCTAGTTAGGATATCAATCATAATTAGTCACAGGGCCTTAAGGGCGTTAGTAAGAAACTATTAATACGTCATTGTGTCCAAGGGCAGAATTAGTCATACAACTTAGTTAAACCATCCGTGTCCTCCAAGGGCAGAAGTAGTCATAGTTAACCACCCTGTAAGTAAGTACATTGACCTTTTTGGACGTCACAGTGAATCATCAGTCAATCCTAGTCCATGGGGGTTTCTAAATATTGCAATGATGACATTTAACGGCTACTGCAAT
Organism: Epinotia nisella; assembly: GCA_932294315.1. Taxonomy (NCBI): domain Eukaryota; kingdom Metazoa; phylum Arthropoda; class Insecta; order Lepidoptera; family Tortricidae; genus Epinotia; species Epinotia nisella. The sequence continues at coordinate 5,896,566 of OW028687.1, forward strand.
GCACGTCTATTTGACTTGCGCACAAACTTATTAGCCGAGGCAAAATACGGTTTCGAAAAACATTAATTTATAATAGCGTTTTTTTTTATTTATTTCATTCTAAAACATTATTCTAAGATGCTTTATTCAAGAATCCAACAAACTTTCCACCCGGAAGTAATTATATAGATTTAAATTAAACATTCATTGTCTTTTTTATTTTATTTATATTGAATATTTTAAAGCAAATGTAAATGAACCTAAATAAACAACAAAAAATATTAATATTTATCCGGACTTTTTAGGAGCTAATTAAATATTGATTTTGATGTCTGATTTTTTGTTGGATTTTGCCTCTAGGTAACAATTTAATTGATAATATATCCGTTACATTAAAAAAAATGGCTATTATAAATTATTTCCTAATATGTCATTTTTTCCATACAAGTTGTCAGTTCATTGCCTGGACTATATGTCGCGCGACACTTTAGCGAGAGAGCATCCTCTTACGCTTTACCTATTTCATTTGTTTAATTAAAAAAAAAAGTTAATTACAATGATCAACAACATTACATCATGTTTCATGTTGGAGAGTCTCTAATGTAGGTTACTATAAAAATCGAGTTTCCATCCTTCTTTTATGTAGGTACCTTTTTTAGCATTATTTGTATTTCAGATTTACGTATACAATACAATACAATACAAATCAAATCATAGTATAGACAAATCAGTAAAATAATTGCAAAGGAACGTCAAAAATAGGGATGTCACAATTTACTAATCTCCGTTTCATCATTATGTATTAAAAAATAGTAAAATAAGCTGAAGCTTGATTTTTTGCAAGTAAGTATTTTTATGAGTTTTGTTTATTGGTAAACGTCAAGAATAAATCAACTAAAAAAACCAGCATACACGGACATGGAGACGGGATTGGAGCAATGGGGCATTTCTCCGAGCGTTTCGACCGCTGTGATTTCGGTGGTAGCATTATTGACAATGTCCTTAGGTTTTTGTGGTCTATTTAGAAAACAATGATAGCACTTCCCGCGCCTTCTCCACAAAAGCTCAAAAAATCGTCTACAATTAAAATCGTCTTCAATAATGCGCCCACCGAAATCACAGCGGTCGAAACGCTCGGAGAAATGCCCAATTGGAATCTCGTGAAACAATAACTTCTTGACTTACGAGTATTTCGAATGATTTAATCAATTTATCGACCGACCGTTTGGAATTAAAAACTGTATTTTTTCCGTTTCGCTTCCGCTTCCTTACGGCTTAAGGACATGCGCAAGTGTTTGCATAAAAAGAGTCGTTGATACACCTGAAACACAGTGAGGATAGTAGGTAATAATAGAGACATTTTTCCTCAAGCAGCGGCCAAATCTTTCTGACTGTTAAGCCTCTCACGGACTGGCGCAGTCTGGCCAATAATAGGGTAGTTTCCGCATGTTAGTAAAATTCATAACATAGTGTTGCTTTATGGATAGTAAACCATCAAATGATTGCAATAAAGTGTTAATTACAAAATATAAACAAAATCATAAAAATATATAAAACTGTAATTTTTTTTGTGAACAAAGATAATATAAACAAACATTAAAACAACAACTTAACCTACAACGACAAAAAAAGACTATAAATTAAAACTTAAAGATAAAAAAATTGCTTCAAATCGCTAGCAGAGGGTAGTGTGGCCAGAAGGCTGGCAGCATTGCCACGCTGGATGGCAATGCTCACTCTTTGAGCAAAATATAGGCCAGCAAGGCTATCACAAGACGGCCCGCGAGCTCTCTCGATTTTTCTCGCACTATACCTCTCTTTCTGAGTTTTATAATAAGAGAGAGACGGATAGTGCGAGAAAAATCGAGAGAGCTCGCGCGCCGTCTTGTGATAGCCGTGCTGCCCTATAAAAGTTGAATATTAAGAAAAAAATATGTTTTTTTATTATCGTCCAAGAGTTAAAAATTATATAATACCGACAATGATACGATCCTTTCACTTTAATAAAAAGATTGTATGACAACAATGCACCTAAACGCAGTATTTCACGACCAAAACAGCAATTTATTTGATTTTCCATTCAACGATAAAGGGGTATTTTCGATATGTTTTGGGCGAGTATAGAGCATGGTTCGTTCTTAAACTTGAAAAGCACTATTTATTACGATGACGAGTGATGTTATTTTCGTGAAATTGGATATATCGATGGTGTGAAATCCTTTTTTTCACTACTTTTTTCAATTTTTTCCTTGCTCACTACCTCGCAACCAATGCCACCTCGCAACCTCGCAACGTCGTACACCTTACGTAGCGTTTTTTAAACGCTCATCGGTTGTCTTTACCATCTTTGTAATATTATGATTATTAATTAAAATGAATATCACTAATAAATATATGTTGCTAGGTATCGTCGATATATTTTGATTTTGTATAATTGAACTCGGTTAGCTACTGAACACCACAGTTAATATGGGGGGTGGTAAGGACAGCGTTTGAAACGCCCGTAACATTTTTTTGAGAATCACCCACTACCACACCTCTGATGGATACGCACCCTTAACCCGTAGACCAATAAACGTCACAAATGAAACACAACAAAGGCGGTATCTTCAAAGAACTAAAGGTACCTATTTATTAAAGGTACTATAGTTCAAAGTCAAGATAAAAACTATCTAGACGATGACCGTCACTCGTCACAAATATTTGCCTGTTCCGTATAATCCGCGCCTAATCCGTGGATCACTGTAATTCGAACAGGCTCATCATACAGACGTCATTTTGATATTAATTTGAAGGTTATTGTGCGTATTAACCAAGAAAAATGCCTTATCCTAAGCAATTAAGGTTTACGAGCGAGGTGACAGTGTTCGGTTTAAGGCTGCACTGCAGTCACACAGATGGAATTTGTTACTTGCTTTTCTGTGCATTTTTTTTCTTTTCTTAGCTTTTTAGTGTTGGAAGGAGGAAGATAGAGACCCAATTTAATTATGGATTTGCAACAAGTTGTACTTGTAGAAACCGGTGAAAGTTTTCTGTTTATACGATAATTAATTATTCAGGGAATAATTAAAAATTAAACAACAAGTTATTAAATAACGTGAAGAAAGTGACAAACTATCAAGTAACGTACAAGCAATGTTCAAGTTGTAGAACATTCTCAAAAGAAAAGGGATATGATTAAAAGTTTATGGAACGAGGAACGAGAACTTCCACAAGCTTCCATTTCGGAAGTTACCTTATTATTAATGACACATTTCATTTTTGTAAGGAAAATATTCTATAACTAGCTTCTGCCCGCGACTTCGTACGCGTATAAATTATGGATGCCATGATATTCTTATGTTTCACCATACGATACCTACTACACTGATAAATTAGATTATTACGATTTCATTTCTATAAATTATGCGTGTAACAGTTCAAATCCTCATAAACATTGTCGTCAATAATATTTAATTATATTGATTTACTTAATCTTTATTGCAAACGAAGTACCTCAGTACTTACAGTAGAAGAAAAATTACCAAAACCGGAATTTAACCCTTTTCTTGGCAAAAAATAAAAATAAAAAAATTGTGAAATTCGATTATTTTTTTGAAAGATAATCAATACTATAAGTAGAAAAAAATATTTTAAAAAATTTTGCTATTCCTTTTTTGGAAATATTATATGTATCTTACAGGATACATTGCCAGGAATACCCACATTTTTAGTTGTGATTGCAATGTATCTCAGATGATACATTGCCAAGAATGTGTTAATGAAACGCAGATAAAAAATTTACGCTTTACTCCAGTGTTTGTGTATAATAATTATAATTTTAATATGTTATAAACCTATTTTGAATGGAACATTATGAAACATTTACGATTAGGTGATAAGCACAAATTCAAATTAAATTTTAGAACAGTATATGGTAGTTTGTTGTAATAGTAGTAAAGCTCTTACTGTACACACGTTAATAAAAGTTAAATTTACACGAGGAAAGGGCAAGTACAAAGGCGACTTTATTCCTTTAAGAGATTTCTTCCAGTTAACCTTTGAGTATATATGAAAGGAAAAATAAACAGAGGCAGACAAATTCAGCAACCAGTACGACAAGGTACAAAAAAAATATATAAAAAACAAACATACTCATAAAAGCACAAGATAAATACACAAATCGCAAGAACAGCAAAGGTGTAAATTGGAAATATGTTAAAGATAATAAGTAAGAGAGATATGAAACTTGCCAAAAACAGAAAGCCACAGTTTCTTTGACTTCCCCTTGAGTGCCGCAACCGATTGCGACTGCCTAAAGGCGGCCACTCATACCATAACTTCACAGAGCACACCACGAAAGCTTTATCGTAGGTATGCACGAAATTTGTGAGATGGAATCACGGTGGGGTAGACAGGGCCAAGTTCGCGCTAGACAGCATACGATGGCTACTACCGACAGCCATGAAGCAGAATTTTCAGTTCTCTGCGGAAATGGGATACATGATCGTATTTCCGAAGGCCGAAAATATTATCAGACATTTTGCAAGCGCTCTAGCTTGCCAAGCAGTTCTTACTTAAGATCAAGATACGCAATGTCACCATAGTCAAGAAGTGGGAGTAGAAGAGAACGAGCAAGCAACGTCTTGGTATGAAGAGAGATAAAGTTTAGAAAACGGAGAGAAGCTGTTTCTTACTGACTTCACATTATAATGAGGTGCCCAAGAGAGTCTGATCTAAGGTAATACCTAGGTTTTTAACAGTAGGAGTGAAATGTATATGAGTTCCATTAAAGAAAATCTTAGTCATATCCAGATCCGACAATTTAGAGACGTAAACGAAATCAACCGGTGATTCGGATGTTTTAGCAGCAATTGCATTGGTGCACTTGGCGATGCTGTTGATGCCATTGGTGTAAACGGCGATGGCATGGGTGCAATTGGTGAAAGCAGATACTGAATTGAGGCAGTTGTAGAAGATACAGACAGCATTGGTGCAGCAATTTTTTGAAAAATAGGTGTATTATCGTCTGATAATGTGCAAGTTTTCGAAGGAAGCGGGTAATGAGGGGCTGGAGAACTGATATCACTATCATTGTTGTCTACATCGAGCTCGAGCCTTGAGGGAGAACTGGTGGAGTTTCTGATTCTGAATCAGATGATTCCTCAATATCTGACTTTATCCCTCTCTCCCTCTCCTCCCTCCCTTTGGGACCAAAGCCAGTACCATAAGCCAGCAAAGGCTGAGTAAAAAGATGGCCGTACACCTTCCGAAATTAAAAAAAAATACACATAACATGCAATGCAGCGACCCAATGCATAACTAAATGAAACCAAACTTTTATAAAGACCCGTCTTGGCAATAATGTGTTATAAGATAGGTACACAAAACGAATAAACCACACACTCTATGAACCGGGCAACGTATACTTTAAGATACGTAGCAAGGAGAATGAAAATTGACATGAAGCTGGCAATGTATACCACAGGATACGCAGAGCAAAAATGAAAAAAATCCATGAACCCAGTACTGTGCATTTTGAGATACATAACTTTTGAAGGTCAGTTAGTCACATGAAATATTAATTATTTGTTACATTCTTCATTCTTCCGAAACAAAAATATTATTAGGCGTATGATAACAGTCAAATTTTGTTCAAAAAATATATCCAAACAGAGTAAAACCTGGTTTTCTTACCTTCTTGCGCGAGAGCATGTCGAACCCGGTTAATCCCACTGAGTTGACGTCACATTAGTGTTGCCAACATATTGAAAATTGCAGTTTATACGTTCAGAAATATGTACAGAAAATAAAATTATGGAAATGTTTAGGTTTACTACAAAAACTTTAACGAAATATTTTTTTAAAGTTAATTGTATCTTACAAGATACCTTGTCTAGAAAAGGGTTAAATAGGTTTTAAAAATTAGATTTATTATATAGCTAATAGGTATAAGATTTCATAATTGAAACAAATTGCCCGAGGGCGAGACCCCAAAGATACTCTATATCTCCGGGTGTCTTGTCAAACTACCCCTGAGAGCCAAAGTCCCGAAGGTAAACGGGGAGGCAAGCGAGGCCAAAGGCTGAGCTTTTCGTAGGAATGAAAAGCCCAACGTACCCTTATAGATAGCGCTCCATATGCGAGCCAGATCATCGAAGGCCCGACGGCGAGACTCCATGGATACTTACTATCCACAGGTGTCTTGCAAGCGAAACATGAGCCTTAAGTCCCAAAGGTGAGGGGTGAGGCAAGCGAGCCCGAAGGCCGAGCTTTTCGTATGAATGAAAGGCCCAAACCAACCCTTCAGAGAGCGCTCTCTATGCGAGCCCGAGGGCCAAAGGCCCGAGAGCGAACTTTTCGTAGGAATGAAAGGCCCACACCAACCCTTCAGAGAGCGCTCTCAATGCGAGCCCGAGGGCCGAAGGCCCGAGGGCGAGCCTTCACGGACACTAACTAACCCCAGGTGTCTTGCAAGCGAAACCGGAGACCAAAAGTCCCGAGCGAGAGAAGTCAGAAGTAGAGCGGCAAGGCAAGCGAGACCAAAGGCCGGGCTTTTTGTTGGAATGATAGGCCCAAAGAACCGTTTTAGAGAGCGCTTCCTATGCGAGCCCGAGGACTGACGCACACTATCTCCAAGTGTCTTGAAAGCGAAATCTGAGTTCCAAAGTCCCGAAGGTGAGTGGCGAGGCAAGTGAGCCCGAAGGCCAAGCTTTTCGTATGAATGAAAGGCCCAATACATCGCTTCAGAGAGCGCTCTCATGCGGACGCTCACTATACCCGAGTATTCATAACAATATTTCTGATGTCACGCACGCTGAAGTTTTATACATAAAAAATTGGTACCTACTTAATTCTCCGCGGAATGCCGTTGTGTCCAAATTTTATACCCACATCTCTTGAAGTTGGTGAACTATGCTAATTCGACGTAATTATTAAACTCAATCTATCATACATCTTTAGATGACGTATGAATTAAAGGCCCAAACCAACCCTTCAGAGAGCGCTCTCTATGCGAGCCCGAGGGCCGAAGGCCCGAAGGCCGAGTCTTCACGGACACTAACTAAGCCCAGGTGTCTTGCAAGCGAAACCGGAGACCAAAGTCCCGAGCGAGAGAAGTCAGAAGAAGAGCGGCGAGGCAAGCGAGACCAAAGGCCGAGCTTTTCGTTGGAATGATAGGCCCAAAGAACCGTTTTAGAGAGCGCTTCCTATGCGAGCCCGAGGACTGACGCACACTATCTACAAGTGTCTTGAAAGCGAAATCTGAGTTCCAAAGTCCCGAAGGTGAGTGGCGAGGTAAGCGAGCCCGAAGGCCGAGCTTTTCGTGTGAATGAAAGGCCCAGGCATCGCTTCAGAGAGCGCTCGCTATTCGAGCCCGAGGGCCGAAGGCCCGAGAGCGAGCTTATGCGGACGCTCACTATACCCGAGTATTCATAATAATATTTCTGAATGTCACGCACGCTGAACTTTTATACATAAAAAAATTGGTACCTACTTAATTTTCCGCGGAATGACGTTGGTGAACTATCCTAATTCGACGTAAGTATTAAACTCAACCTATCATACATCTTTAGATGACCTCTGAATTCATAGCAATTATATAGGAAGACGGAGGTTGCTGGATTTCAATATCAAAACCAACAGCGATGTTGTCAGCGACTGAGTTTCCAAAATAGTTGGGTCTCTTATGTCTAACAGCTACTATCGGTTGAGATATCAACCATTTTTGGTTATTATATTATAGTCTTTAGCCATCTAGCACTCTTTTTCATCCCGTTTTCTTTCACGTTTTATCTATATTTTTTATAATGTTTGAAAGGAGTTCTTTTTACTTTCCAGTCAAGTGTATGCTCATTAATTTTCAAGTCTTTAGCTCATGGATTTGAGGAGTTCCCATACAAAGTATAGCCCCATTTTTTACCCCCTTTGAACTAATATTCATCATTTTTACAGCCTATGACCTGGCCGGGGATTTTCTCGACCGATTAAGTAAAAGTTGCATCAAAATCCTCTATTCACTAAGCTTCTCTGCGCTTTTGAAAATGTATCACAAAAAATTAAAACTACAAAAAGTGCATTCGAATCACTGGGTTTGAACTCGGGGACACCGACTCCGTAAGCTATGGGTCAAACCACTGGACTAACTATCAGTTCTAAGAACACGATGAATTTTCGAATATCTTGACGACATGTTACCATGGTAATGATACTGTTATAACCCCGCTCTTGCAACATTATATAGTTTCTAGTCGCCTCAGAACCTATTTTCATCCCATATTTTTCACGTTTTATCTATACATTGCTAAAAGTTTGAATGGGGTCGTTTTTACTTTCCAATCAAGTTTATGGTTACCAATTTTCAAGTCTGTAGCTCGTGCATTCAAGGAGTTCCCATACAAAGTTCAACCCCATTTTCTACCCCCTTTAAACCCTAATCTTTAAGATTTTTATAGCTTTAAACCTGGCCGGGGATTCTCTCGACAGATTAGTAAAGTTTGGATCAAAATCCGTTCAGCCGTTTTCACGTGATGCTCTGTCAAATAAACAGACAAACAGATAAACAGACAAAAATTCTAAAAACTGTTGGAACGTGTTCTGTTATCAATTCTAAGTATCCTCAGCCAACTTTTTTTCGTTTATCTTCCATGTACAGACTTTCGACCCTCTTCAGCTTTATTATATGTATAGATTACCGAAAACTCTAATTGCTTACATTCTTGGCTCGGGAATATTTAGATCTGCATTGCAAATCGGGAAATTTCGAGAATATTCTATGGAACGATGAGACGATTGTATTTATTTTCTGACCAGAATCGTTGGCAATTTCAGCGTCCGTGTTTGCTTTTTTTTTCAATAATTCCTTATTTTTTTCCAGATTGAGACCGAATAGTGAGTGCTTCTTATTGATCGAAATAAGTAAAACTAGTACACTATTTCCCTTTGATATCCTAGATAAACGACGAAACGCAAACGAATTTGTCCGTTAAAATTCAAATGTTATATTTATTTATTTATTCATTCCTTAAATTAACACTAACAGACAGGCTATGCATGTTAATTATACAGGAGGTTAATATACATTAAGGTTCTTAGGTCTAAAGCAGTGGTAATACAGTAACTAAGTATCAAGAAATGGTATAGTTGTCAAACATGAGTTTTGTTAGACAATTAATTATACCTATCTTTACGAAACATTATTATTTATTCTGTCGCATTGCGTCGTGTTACACAACACACACACATAGTGCACCGCAGTGTCTCGATTTCAGCATCATACCTACTAACAAAAATCTGTTTGTGTAAATTAGAAGTTACCAGATGGAAACCCACCTGGCAGTGATAACGAGTGATTCATATTAGGTCTTATTACATTATCTAAGCCACATATGCGTCAAAGGAATTTACACTGGCACTAGATGTAAGGAATTATGCGATCGATTAAACAAACGCGACTCTTCGTATCACCATAAAACTTACGTGTAATACTTACTTATATTCCGCGTCTTACGGTCCAGTAAAGTCAAGGAAAAGGAAACATAATATTTTGCCATAGATTCAATATGACAAGATACAAAGGGCTCTCTAGTTTCATTTTCCTTGACTATACCCATCTATCTCATAAGGCACATTAGGTGGAATTTTTTGTATCTATAGGGTTGGTTATCCTGAAGCTACACACGATGCATCGTGTTCTTCATCACACCAGCCGAAAGACGTCCACTACTGTACATAGGCCTCCCCCAAAGAGTGCCGCAATGACCGGTCCTGCGCCTGCCCCGCCCGCATCTAGTGGACTCCCGCAATCTTTACATGGCCATCAATCCGCCTTGTGAGGGTCTACCAATGCTGCGCCTATCGGCACGTACTAAACTATACGCTAATCGTATAATGAAAAACTTTTGAAAGCTTTGTTGTAATCTTTTATTCTATCTATTAGCAATCTTGCACAAACTACTTTACGGCGGGATATACCTACCTAAAATGATTCATCTTCATAATCATCATCATATCAGCCGAAATATGTCCACTGCTGGACATAGGCCTCCCCCAAAGAGTGCCAAAGTGACCGGTTCTGCGCCAGCCGCATCCAGCGGACTCCATGCGACCTTTACCAGGTCATCAGTCCACCTTGTGGGGGGCCTGCCCGCTCCGCGCCTTCCGGTACGTGGTCGTCACTCGAGAACCTTTCCGCCCCAACGGCCATAGGTTCTACGGGCAATGTGCCCGCCCACTCATCATCATCATCATCATATCAGCCCAAAGACGTCCACTGCTGAACATAGGCCTCCCCCAAAGGGTGCCACAATGCCCGCCCACTGCCACTTAAGTTTTGCGATTCGGAGGGCTATATCGGTTACCTAAAAATCCCCTGCCCCTAATATTGCATTAATTCAATGTAGTAAAAAGTAGGTTTGCTGCATACCTATAACTTTACTGTCATCAAAGCGAATCCTTTAATCAATGAAGTTAACCTCTTGACCGGCATAGTGAAATCCGTAGGTAAATGCAAAAGACGAAAAATTAACTTACCTACTTAACTTGGTAGCACGCAGGTTGCCTTTACATGACAGTGACAGTTTATTCATTAATTGCTCACATTTTTCTCCATTGGATGACATGAAAATAACAGAAATTCTCAGTTTGTAAGGGTAGGCAAAGTTATAGGTATCGGATTTCGGATGATTCAGAATTTAGCCGATTTGAATTCATTCAGAGAAATTCGTTCTTGAAAATACCAGCCCATTTGTGTAACAGGGTTCCCCTTAGGTAACACTTAGGTACTTACGTTCATTGGTAAACTAGCACTGAAAATTTACGCACGATTCTATTTGCAAACTTAATTTTACTAACGACCGTTTTGTACCTTATTCCAACGGAATAGAGGTCTCTTCCAATGGTCAATTAAGTGTGTTGTCTTTTCAATCGACGTCAAAAATGTGGATACATTTCATGTCTTATTGCCAAGCAATAAGGTGCAAAAGTGTAAACATATCTTTGGCGTCGACCATACGTGGTATACCTTGCGTAAGCCTGTCGCGGGATGTTCATTGAATCATTGTCAATTTCCTTATACCTAATTAATTCTTGATGCGTTCGTTTTACGTATTTACGTATAGTTAGGGACTTCTGTAATATTTTCTGCAATAAATTACGCACGTAGGACGTAGGAACTACCTAACCTAGTTTAATTTGTCGTGGTACATGACGTTGACGGTTTTGTGGTTAATTTTGAAGACATAATTAATTAACCCATAGTGGGTAATAAACGTTTGTATGCTTGAGATTATTTAAAGTGGCCGGCTTTTTTATAAAGTTGTCATTGGAATTGGAATTTTCTACCTTGGACGGTAGAGTTGCTTTTTGAAAGGATCTCTCCGCACTTCTGCCGTGCTGGATCTCCGCCTCCCAAAAAGGTGAAGGCCATTTTGCCGGCGAATAAAGTCATAGCATCAGTCTTCTGGGACGCAAAGGGAGTAATAATGGTTGACTATCTCCAGAAAGGTACCACCATTAACTCGGATTACTATCGCGGGCTCAAAAAATCTCAAGTATACTAGGTAGGAACTAATATGTATGACACTTGAATTCCGCTTTATAGGCGCCAGTTTATGATCTCAACAAACCATCTTACTTACCATAGTGACGATGCGCAACTTTTTGGATCTTTTATATTCGTCGCACGTCTGTCGTGCTGTCATGTCACAGATTACTGTCGCCTCGTTCGCGACATAAGCTGGCCATACACGTTACGGTCCACCGGAGAGGTTACCTACAATACACAGGTTACCTGATTAAATTGGTTTATGATTGGCATAAAGGCCTTACACCCACATGATTCATTTACAGTAAACGATTTTCTGAAAACCCTGCCGCTGCTGCTGAAATACCTAAATAGTTCGCCGGCTTCAAGTAGGTACGTACCTAATTTGCATGCCCAGCACTGTCAGAGAGTTCGATATTATTTCAGCATCAGAGGACGTCCTGCATGTGGCCCCGTAGCATCCACAGAAGCTATCTGGGCAGACAAATATTGCATGTTTACCAAAAATTCTAAATCGATGTAAGCTGTTCGTGTTTTTGAAACAGATAGTTGCTGATCTTTTGCACATAAATGTAAGTGCCGACGAAAATTAGGACCGCTTTTGTGCCGACATCACCGTACAAGTAATTCGGAATGACTGGATTTCTAGACATCTCGTCACGGGTTATGTAGTCCTAACTTGAATGGATTGGGACGAAGTCTTAGGATATTAGACATTGGTGAGTTATACCGAGTTTCCATTTTCCCTAAAGATTACCACTCGCTCTCTGAGTTGCAGGAGGGTTTACTGCGACTCAAGATTGAGTCTGGCGGCCAGTCATTCTTTTGGTTCGCCAGGGCTCATTTTCATAAAAGGTAGGTACGCTCTTAGCACCGTTTTGGAAATTGGGCTGATCTAGTAGCGACTGTGTTTCCGCCCCGTCAGTAAATTTCGAAACTGCGCGTGGTTAAAGGCCGACAGAAATGCAGTTAGGCGGCAGTTATATTTTCTACTTCATCAAAATTAATTGTATGTTTTCTTTATAAGGTACCTGCGGCAAATAAGGGCCGCCTTAATTAAAAACTAAATATTTTAAATGTCTAAGCGATATGAATAAAACACATTACACCAGACAAATATTTGCTTTATTAACAGTACAAACAACTACAATTTTTTTAGTTTCATTCATAATTTTACGTCACAAATCAGCTTTTTTAAAACCCTCTCTGTGGGCCTTATTAAAATCAGGTAGTTTAAAAAGGACCATATCAAAATATAGTTTTGTTTAGTTTTATCATTAAGAACAAACCGTCTTCTGTTTTCCGCCGACGTCAATTATGATTTTCTAACAAATGAAGCTTTCAGCTAATCCTTTTTTGTTAGAAAAACCCTGATGGGCCTTTTTAAAATATCATAACATAAATTTGCATTAAAACGTATCAAATATAATAATATAAACATAATTTTCATAATTCTGAATAAATTGTTAATAACATTATTTAAATCTTAAACAAAACAAAGAAAATATTAACTTTTTTATATCAAAAATTATGGCCCTTATTAGACTAATGAGATCTAACATTATGAGATATAGGGAATACAATATCGCGCAGCAGCCGCACGTTTTGACATTAGTCCTCCACGAACAGCAGTCATTGCAGCTCGTAATTGCTGAAGCGTCCAAAGTTCTCGACGTTTTTTAGAAAGAGGTTCCATTATTAAGTAGTTTAAATACTTAGGTATTCTGAAAAGGAAATAAATACGCTCGAGCAAAGCAAATACAAATCAACCAAACATAAAATACAACAGGATTTGAACTGGTGAGGTTACGAAACAAATGTTTAAAAAAAGCTACAAAACATGGAAATAACTGTGCATAACTTATTACTTAAAACTAAACATTCCGTAAGTTTAATAAGGGCCGGCCCTGGCCCTTCTAACCGACCTTTTAAGTGGCCCTTATTAGACTCTGTCACCAAGCTTAAACTTTTGGACGTAAGATTGTAAAATGTTAAGATAGCGATTAAACTTACCTTTATTAGTTAACACTAATCACTATGCTTTATTATTAAACAGCAGCTATTACAAAAAACAAGTTATTTTATGCACATTTTTTCACTTATGTGGAGAGATTTTATACTATTGTGTGACGCAGACTAACTGCCTGTACGCATTCTCGAGTACTGGTAAAATGGTGGATCGTACGATCACGTGGCCACGGAAATAAACTTTCCTATGGGTCCTTTAGGATGTGTGCGTACGCGGAACCTAGAAATCGGTTGGAACTGTGTTTTTGTAGAAGTGGCTCTTGTTATACGCCGGCCCTTATTTGCCGCAGGTACCTTATGCCATAATGAGTGTTTCCAGCTTGACCTGTATCTACCTACATGTTCTGTCCTGAATGTTTTGATGTATTCACAAGGTAATTAAATACAAAATACAGTGTTAAATAATCACAATTATTTACCAGTGACGCTAGTGAGTACGTTGACGCCCTCTAAACTATCTTTGCAATTTTTCACCCAAATCGGTTGAGCCGTTTAAGTGTGATTGAATAACACACATCTAAATATCCAAACATACACCTTTTCGCATTTATAATATTAGTAGGAATCCGGGTAGACATAATTGAAATTTTAGTCTTTTACTAATTGAAAAATTGTTAAGTACTTACTACTCTACTTAGGATTTTATTAATGATACAGATCACAGATCTATGTTTTTGATTAACATTGTTAAAGTAGGTACTTAGGTAGGTACTTAAGTATGTGCCTGTGATTAATGATTATTTTATTAATTTGTTATTTTTAGGGTTCCGTACCTCAAAAGGAAAAAACGGAACCCTTATAGGATCACTCATGCATCTGTCCGTCCATCTGTCCCCCGCCTTATCTCCGAAATTACTTGGCTTAAAATTTTAAAAAAATATGGAGAAAATAGTTTCTTGCTCATATATTACAGGAAAACCTATAAGAAGTTTGAGTACCTTTTCGAAGTAACGGGAAAATTCTCAATATTTTACGGAACCCTCACCACGCGAGTTGAACTCGCACTTTTCTGGTTTATTATTTTGACATTGATATTTGTATGCCAATCGGCAAAACATAGAAATTCATACTAATTATGTTAGACCAATTTTGATTTAGGTACTTTATGTTTCACAAATAAAATCAGAAACTGAATATATTTAAATTTATTTTAGACAAAATATACCTATTCAAATTGCTTTTGGTTTAACAATGTTTGAAAAACTTCGTTTAGGTATTTCAAATAATTTTATTATTTTCATAGCAGCTTAGAAGAAAAAGATTTGCCTCCGAAACATCAGTATCACTTAACCCATCAACTACGACGACTGCGAGGACAATGACCCCGAGAGCATACGCGAGGAGTATACATGTACAACGACACCATCGACAGCCTTGACCGCGAGGAGCTCTCCCAGAAACGGATTATCCCTATAGGCAGACTAGGCATGTGCCTTTGGGGCGTGGGGATCCAAAAGGGAATCCGATTTTTTTTTCGTGGTTATTTTTAACCTATGGCCGCTAGAGGGGCGCCGATGAGGTGCTTACCTAGGGCGCTCTCGATATTTAATCCACCTCTGAGCTCTCCACCCCCACCAACTACCCCGCTGAGACACACTCCAACCCTGTCTTCCTCCGAAACAAACCCTATCCTTCCCCCGGACCTCGCAGCTTCGTCGAATCCCAAGTATCCAGGCTCCACACCTCATCGCCCCACCCAAAACCACCGGCTTGATCACGGACTAACCCGACATTCACAACAGGATACCTATGCCCCGTTAATAAATAAATAAAAATCATTTATTTCAGACCCTTTTGATCCATATTTTTTTTGTAATTTTAGATCTTACGTTAACTAAGTTAGTTACATACAAAAAGAAGAAGTAAAAATAAAATATGGAAAAACATTTTTCTTTACATTTTTTTGTTTTTCTATGTTTTATTAAGAAAGTTAGTCCTGTCTATTTCGCTCTCACAATAGCCACCTCAATCCAAGACTTGGTAATCGGGCAGTCCAACCTCTCGGCCACCACCTTGAGAAGACCGTTGCTACTGCCGTGGACTCGTCTCAGCATGGACGCGACTTTTTTTCGCCTTATGGCAAAAAAGTCATCCAGTCGCGTTTCCGCGAACATGCTAGAAGCACTGCAGTAGGTACTTCGGCAGCCGCAACAGCATCCTCAGGATATTATTGTACTGCATTATATGTCCGTTATAATATATGCCTGGTTAATATCCCGCAGCAATTCAGAAAGCCCGAGCTTTAGGGTCCCCGGTCATTCAGACCACTTCCAGTTCACCTGTCCCCGGAAGAGTTATCAGTGAAGGCAGTACCCCCCGGACACGTTGCGGATAATTAGGAGTTACAGTTTTCAGAATTCGGTACTATGAAAGTCTTGCACTAAAGAAATTCGTCAATATATTTGCACCGAGGTACATTGCGTTATTAGGTACGTGTTATTTTGTTATACAAATATAGTATATACAAAAACAAAATACTACATAATTAACTCAAACAACTGGTACTTAATAAGTTGCAGACATGAAAAAACTTAAAATAACCAGTCTTCTTTGTTAGCTTTCAAGTTAAAAGCACGGTGTTTTCACTTTAGAACCTTCTGTAGAATTGCTTTTCTTTTGTTTCTTTTCCTTTATTCGGATAATATTTATTCTCTCGGCTATAGATGTCACTAAAGTCAAATTTGTACTTAGGTCCGGTGCAAACCCATCGGCACACGTCAGGTGGCGGGAACCGACCAGTTCCGGTAACGGTCCGGTAGCATGCGCCAGCACTAACCTTGTATAATTTATATTTTTTTTGCAGTAGCAACATTCATGGAAAATGAACTTTGTGGTTATTTTCACGCAGCTTTCTTCTTAATTAAACTACATTATTGAAATAATTTTATTAATCGCAATAATATTACTACTAAATAAATAGCAAAGCAAAAAATAATCATAAGCAGATTTTACTTATCCATAAAAAATCTACACGGGCCTTCTCAATAGTTCTGGGAAATGGAATGGTATCTGTCAAGTGTCATTTATGATGTTTAGATAAATTTCAAATTTGTTTTATTTGAATTGAGTCCGTGAATGCGATTTGAATGGAATTCACGATTATTACTGTACTAGCTTGTGCCCGCAGCTTCGCCCGCGTACTAAAAGTAATTATAACCGTTTACCTACAAAATGTTACATCTCAGTTTGACCTGTATGTTCCAATTGAATTGCAATTTGGCACAAATACTTTCAAGAATTTTCATGTTCACAATGTTAAATTTCAAAATCGATGCCATTTTCGTAATTAACTTCCCAAAAAACCATAAAAACGACACCCATATTTAGACATTTCAATCCCATCGCACTCCAACAGGGGAGATGGTATTTCACGTCCGCCACGTTGTTTTCGTAATCAGCGACCAGCAAACAAACTTTAGACCCCCATTTCACCCCCTTGCCTTGGGGGTGAATTTTTAAAAATCATTTCTTAGTGTACCCGAACTTATAAGGAACCCATGTGCCAAATTTGGAATCTCTAGATCCAACGGTTTGGGCTGTGCGGTGATATGTCAGTCAGTCAGTTTCTTCTTTTATATAATTATCGACTCTACATATCAACTCTACATATTGACTCTACATACCGACTCTACATACCAACTCTACATACTGACTCTACATATCGACTACATATCGACTCTACATATCGACTCTACATATCGACTCTACATATCGACTCTACATATCGACTCTACATATCGACTCTACATATCGACTCTACATATCGACTCTACATATCGACTACATATCGACTCTACATATCGACTCTACATATCGACTCTAGATATCAACTCTACATATCAACTCTACATATCGACTCTACGTACTGACACTACATAGTTAGGGGCTGGGGGAAAATTAACAAAAAAAGGCAGGTATTTTTCGTTGGTAACAGAGTCTGTGTACCGATTTTTAGCTTCGTACCTTGAAAACTGCGAAAAGTCCCATATAAAATTTCACCCCCTCTTGTAAGGGGTTGGGTACAGATTTCCAAAAAAAAAATGATGCTCGTTTTTTTTGTTAGTCACAAATATTCCGCATACCAATTTTTAGCTTTCTACCTTGAAAATTGCGGAATGCTCCATACAAACTTCCACCCCCCATTTTAGGGAAGTGGGGGGTTAGAATGAGACAAAAAGTAGCCTATGTCACTCTCCATCCCTTCAACTATCTCCACTTAAAAAATCACGTCAATTCGTCGCCCCGTTTTGCCGTGAAAGACGGACAAACAAACAAACAAACAAACAAACAAACAAACACATACACTTTCCCATTTATAATATTAGTATGGATTTTTGGAATTCCTGACTCGTAGTTTGCTTATTTCTCTGGACCCCCTGCTTTGTGTTATCGTAATTGCAATCGGAAGACATCAAATTATTAAATCTGAACATGTAATCGCGAAAATGCAATAAGTGTGTCGATTGCGATGAAATTTGTAAGTACTTACATATTTTCGCTTATTTAGGCATTTCATACAAGTTTTGAATCCGTATTTGGCCGATATAGCTAAAAACTTACTGCACTCTAATAGCTCGGCAATAATAGCTTGTATTTACCAAAAATGTATTGTTGACAGAAACTTGTTATAGATTTGTTGCCTCGATGCCAAATGAATACACCTAACAATATAATCTTAATTTCACAGAAACAAATAACTACCAAAAGATAATGAGGAAGCACTGGAAACAGATAATATGATAACATTCAGAATTTATAGAATCGGGATCCTTTATGGGTTGATGTAGGTAACCTGAAGAAAAGATAAATATAAAGTATTGAAAAAAATAAAGGAACAGGAAATGGAAATAAAGGAAATTTGTAGGTAGACTATATTTGGCTAATGTTCATTTTGATTGAGTACAGACCTACAAATATGAATGTAAAATAAAGAAGTATAAGTAAATATATTATTTTCAAATTAGTTTTTCATTTCTGATTTCTAATAGAGTATTAATCCATTATTTCGGAAACTACCAGAGTAAACTTATATAACAAACCTGCTCTGGTAGGATTTCGAAATGATGGATACAAATTGTTTCCATTAATTCAAATTCTCCTCACACATATAGGCATGTGTTTGAGGTATCTTGAAGTGAATGTATTCTTGCGACTCTAGATGGCGCTACTACCAAAAATGTTGAGTGACAACTCTACTATATATATTCAATATTCTCTTTGGTTAAAAGTACCTAATACATTTTTAATGTCATTGCACGAGCTGCTAAAATTGTCGAATTTATCTTGAGCTCTGTATTGTAGGTATCCAGTCTTCGCTATAGGTCAAGAAAGTTGGTTGTATCATGTGACACCGTTCTAGATATCGTGGGATTTGAGTTAGCGGAGAGTTAGCGCTTTGGTGACGCTTGGTGACGAATTTCTTGTATGGTTTGGTAGAGCGGGAGATGTTTTAAAAATAAATTTTCAGTTTAATAAATACTAGTAACTTTAGTACCGTTTACCTGCTGGTTTTAATTTACTGCAATATAATGGCGCAAAACGATTTTTATTGGAATTGGAAATTTAGAAAGGCTCAAATCGCATAATACCTACCTACTTCCTCTCAGTATCATTCTAGCAGACAGCGGCGACTACCGACTGAATGAAGCCTTTAGTACCCATTAGGGTACCTACCTACTTTGGGTAACTTCAGAAAATGAATGACCCTTCTGAGGGTGAAACCCAGAAAAGTCACAATCGATGCAAAGCTTCGAGGGGGAACTCCGGGCTACGAGTACCTAAGTACGCAATTGGGTGACACCCACACAATTACCACGGAAAAACGGATGTGTAATCTTTTGTTGTTCTGTGGCTGTCAAGGACTTTTGAGTACGTAACTATCGAATATAGGGAATACCTACTACACACGGTATCGATGAGATTTTACAGAACAAAGGAGTCTAAGGAGACGATAAAAGTTTTCCTTGGGTTTTCAGTCACGTCCCCAGGCAATTCTATACTAAAGCAATGAATAATGTGCATATTTTAGCCAAAGCTCCCACTCTAGAATAGTCAGCTCCCGCGTGTCACTGCAAACCCTGGCCTGATCACGACTTCGCACGACGCATCCCAACATGCCAATTAATGAACACCGCTAAACGGTCCCGATGAAATCACGAAAGGCTGACATGAGTAGGTACTCACCTTGCTGTTATCAGTATACAGTCCAAGTATTCGTAGTTAATACATAAGTACAGACATTCACAGACAAAGAAAAAAGATAGACGGAGCATTCCGAACAACCAAGTGAAGCCGGTTTTGAACCATGCCAAATAAGTTAACGGCTTGATGAGTAGGACTAGGTACTCACGGACTTTAATTGTTGAGCCATTTAGAGCTCACTTTATAATGGACACTTCATAGCTTAATTATTAAAAACCAAAATTAGTTGACCCCTCAATGGCTCAACAATTGAAGTCCTTGACCGTAGGTACCTACCACAACTCATTGGGTTAACGATATTCTTAGTTAGTAGTCAGATGCGTATATTATACCAATGTAGTTACCATTTTACAAGTCTAAATTGACAATGCTGAGGCACTTGACTACGATTAGCTTTTGACCTGTGTTGCTGGTTTCATCATCATCATCATCATAAGGGGGTGGAATCTTTCTGGCGGCGATAAAACATTAGCATACTAGATAGCCCCCGAGGCCGAGGTGACCCCACAGAACAATAAAAACATGTTTTTTCTGTTCCGTGGGTGATCCCCATTGTCCTTAGCACATTTTCATTGACTACATTAATTACCCTTACCTCGGTGCAATGGGAGTCAAAACTGTTTTTTATTTGAACTCTCATATTTGCCAAAGTTGATTATTAATGTAATGATTATTGATCTCAAATGATAGCCCATTAAGTAGAATTTGTTATGAGGATGTTACAATAAAGATTTAGTGGCAAGTTTTTTTATTATTTCAATAATTCTCGCTTAAGGGGACGGGTAGGGCAAGCCTTCTCCATACAAATTTTGTGCAAGTTTTTCTTCGTTTGTGTTTGGGCTATAAATATAATTTTTAGGTCAGTATACTTATTTTTCTGTTAGCTATTCACTGATGTTATTATTTTTTATTTTTATACTTTTTTATATTTTTTTAATTTTCATTATTTTTATATCTAACAAAATTTTAACATCATGTGCTGCGTAAATTCAATATGAACAAGCAAAAAAAACGAATATTCTGTAGTGCCAAAACCGACGAAAAAAAACTTGCACAACGTTTGTATGGAGAATGCCTTGCCTTACCCGTCGTCTTAAGTAACTCCCATTACCCTCTTTTCCCCTAAACTTGTCATTAGCTGTCAAATTTACTATTGACCGCCACCGCAGGCCGCGCCAGTGTGTTGCAGGCTTCACACTAGCGCGGCCTGCGGTGGCGGTCAATAGGAAACATGACATTAATTGTCAAAAAAAAAAAAATGAATTAACTAAGCATAAAAGCATAATTCTAAATTGTCAAGTCAAGTCGAGTTTATTATTGACAGGAGAATTGTTTTATTGTGATTCCAATATTCAAAATTTGCTGCAGGTATATTATTTATATTCCAAAGACTGGAATGGCGGCCAATACACGGTGAGTAATATTGACAATCCACCTATATCTGTCTTACTCTATAACATGCTTAGAGTGAGACAGCTATAGGTGGATTGTCAGTATTACTGACCGTGTATTCTGCCCATGGTTTACTATAAAGGCTTGCCAAGTTGCCAGGATGTAGATGAAAACTCAATTTTTTTGGCGTTCTAACTAGTTTGCTACAGACACAGTTGCCTGACCAAAACTTACATTCATGGCGTGATTTAATAAATATTTGGAAAAAAAAATATATTTTTTGAGCAAATAAGAGTAAAATTATTCAATAACGAAACGTTTTTGACAACATCATGTCTATGACGTTTCGATACATTCGAAATGACGCGAGTAGCGTCGTATATTCTTAATATTTATTTATAGTTTTGGCAATTTCATTTTAAACCTAGTGAGTTAAGGTTTGTTTTAGTTTGGCGTAAATTGCAAAATGGATATGAATTTGTGAAATCATTCTGTAGTTATAAACTTTTGTGCACGGCGGTGGCTCCCACGTCTCCAAGCACAAATTTTATTTTATTTCATAGATTAACATATTCTTAACCCTTCAATTTCACCATGGATTACCAAAGCAGGCAACTGGCTGAAGACTGCTTCTTGCGGGAACCCGTAGATGCACGAATAAGGTAACCTCTTATTTCACAATGTTGGTTCTACATTATTAAAAATTCGATTATTAATAACTATAAATACTTTTCAATACTTCAACATAAACAAGCTAATTGTGAACTACCTAGGTAAAACCTTTGACATAAATTGTAATTGAATAATGGCTGTGGGTGCTTCGGTGAAGGAAAACATCGTGAGGAAACCAGTAAGGTCTAGCATTGCCTCTGGGTTGGAAGGTCAGATGGCAGTCGCTTTCGTAAAACCAGTGCCTACGCCAAATCTTGTGATTAGGTGCCAAAGCGGACCCTGGGCTCAATTGCGCACTACGGGAAGGAACGCTAGGAGGAGGAAGAGTACCTGTGGGTGCTAGCTACCCTGCCTGCATAGAAAATGAATAACAAATCACACTCTTCCATCTTCCATCCCCCATCTCACTTCTTTAGGGTAAGATTTCTGACATAAAAACTATCCAATGTTCTTGTCGGTCTCGGGGACTCAAACAATTTTTTTTTTGTTTGAAATTGGTTTCGTTGTTTTTTCACAAAGGTATCAGACAGCAGATAAAGTTACAATTGTCTTTAGAACATTGGTATGGAATAATAATGTATTTTTAGCCAATTTGTATATTCTGGGCATAGGGCATATTTTTGCAAATTCCATTAAAATGACTCTAGGTAGTCCCATTGTCTCTGGACTCTATTAACATATAGCTGCCCTAAGGCCTAATAAAAGGCCAAGGCCTAAATTATTAGAAAAGGCATCCTCCTGTTCAATGGAATTTATACCATTTTAAAGTTTTTTTTTTGTTTCATTCAATTGTAAAGCTAAACAAAATGACTGGATAAATTTATTTTATTGTTCATACAAAATATCATTGCCATTCTTTATTGTAAGTACATTTCTGTGTTTTGTCCAATCAAGTTTAAATAAATCTGTACTAATATTATAAATGCGAAAGTGTGTCTGTTACCTTTTCACACTTAAACCGATATAGATGAAATTTAGTATAGAGATAGTTTGATGGCCAGGGAAGGACATCGAATAGTTTTTATCCCAGAAATCACCACCTATGGGGGTGAAATGGGGGGTTGAAGTTCGTATGAAGCTACAATATAAACAAGTTCTATGCGGACAGAGTCGCGGGCAGAAGCTATCTAATCTTATAATTGTCTATTATCTTTACCTACTTAGAAAAGTCAAAGAGGAGCCCAAGGAAGATCCGCACCCGCACCTTAAAGTGACTATGCAGACAGTTCGGTTGAATTCAGATTCGCAAAAGTTAATTCTGGATACTTTGAGGTACATACATGGGCCGGACTTTAAACTAGGCAGTGCCAGCCTTTATAAGGTAAGATTGAATTATTGTTTTGGCATAGTTATGTAAATTTGGTGACAACACAATATTATGGCACCATCAAACTGATTTGATGATGGAGACAGAAGGTAGCCATAGCAACTTCGTAATTACACAAAATAAACCGGTCATATTTTGGCCCATTGGAATCCTCTCAACAAGTACGTAGATGATGTTTTTGTATTACAAAAAAAGTAAAGTCAGGAATAAAAGCTTGTAATAAAGATGGAATTTTTTAATAAAAGCTTATTTCATCATCATCATCATCATATTAGCCGAAAGACGTCCACTGCTGGACATAGGCCTCCTCCAAAGAGTGCCATAATGACCGGTCTTGCGCCACCCGCATCCAGCGGACTCCCGCGACCTTTACCAGGTCATCAGAACCTTTCCGCCCAGACGCTCATCGGTTCTACGTTCAATGTACCCCGACCACTGCCACTATGGCTATGCTGGGAATATCTCTGCGTGATCGCATCAGAAATGAGGCTATCCACAGTAGAACCAAGGTAACCGATATAGCCCTCCGAATTGCTAAACTTAAGTGGAAGCTTATTTATTATTATCATATTATTTATTATATATATTGCTCCATTTTTTTCCTCCTCCGATCATGTGACCAGACCATTTCCATTATAGCCTCCTAATGACATTTTGTGTTTAAGGGCAAAAAATGCAGGAGCTCATCCATTAATGTCGTATTTGTTCTTAATTTCAGGATAAAGGCACAAACCTCAGTAACAGGTATTGGATGGAGCGAGGAAACCTGGTGGTTCAGGGTGGCTGCGATTACTCGCTCACCAAGAAACCTGATATTGAAACGTCTGAAGCTCGGTTACGGGCATTTGCTTTGGCGAAATTGGAAAAGTATGTACTATTAGATAATTAACTATGTCATACAACAAGTATGAAGTACATCAGTTAATGAAGGCTACTGCGAGTGAATTCGCCGCTAGAGGCGCAAGTGGCGCGTTGGGTCTTCAAAATGTCAAATGCCATAGTTTGTGAGTGGATTTTGCGGGTTTATTATAATCTAATTATCTTCTGAATATTTTGCATAACTGACATCAATTATGGCAAATATGACTTAAGGGTAATTGAATGTCAGTGCTTTAAAAGCGTATCTCAGAAAAAGAGATGCTAAATTAAATCGGAGGTAATAATAGTAAATATTACTATTTTAAATAATTGATTAACTTTTAAGTATGATTTAAATGTAAATTTGTTTTACGCCCGTAATAACAAAATTAAAATCAAAAATGTATTTCTTTATTTGCCAGAATATGGTAACAGGGTAAGGTCTTAAAGCTGAATTTGTTCATGCATATTCAACCAACTTAACTAATTTTTTATAAAAACACCTGTACTACAATACACCTTTCATTCGACGACCTGTATCAAATAGAATCCTTAAAACAAACTTTAACAGCTATACTTCTGGACCCGTCACGCCAGTGGCGCCAACTTACATACATGCATATAATCACGCCTCTTTCCCAGAGGGGTAGGCAGAGATCACGGATCTCCATTTACTACGATCCTGACAAACCACTTTCGCTTCACTCACCTTCATAACATTTCTCAACATGCTCGTCGGTTTAGGGTACTTTTGACCTGGCGCCAACTTGTGAGCGCAAAAACGGTAGCCCTAAATGTTTTCATAATTTTTCGAACAGAAAGATTCATGTGGCCTTGTTTTGGTCTTTGTTGATAGCTAAGCAAGCATTTATGCTCAAAGAAAGAATTAAAAGGTTTCATTGCCAACCATCGCACGTTATGGCAATCTGGCAGTAGACATTCGACATGTTCTATTGATATACTTGCAATACGACAACAAAAAACAAGATATGTGGTATACTTATTTATGTCTTTATGTCAACTGCACCAAATAGAATTGTTACGATCTTCGGAAGTTATTCATTTGAAAAAAAAAAGCATTTGTATTCCAGGTACCATTTTCATAAGGCACATTGTGCAGAAGCGTTAGAAACTACCGCGGAATGTGTGGAAAAGGCTCTAGAAATTCTCTTCTACAAGTACTTCAATGTAAACCCCCAAGAAAAACCCGATAGCGTACCCACACCCGGGGAACTGCTCGAAATGAGGAATGACGAGGAAGCAGTCCTAGAATCAATATATGAAACTAGCTACAGACTAAAAGAAAACAATGTCTGGAATCTCAAATTAAGTTTGGACTATCTGACGAAAATGTACGAGAGCAAACAAGTCGAAGCGCCGAAAACAAAGAAGAACGTCAACTACAACAGTAACTTTAAAACGAAAAAGAAAGAAATGTGTAAACTTTTCTTAAAAGGCCCTTGTCGCTTTGGTGGTAAATGTAAGTTCTCACATGAAATTAACGTAGAACCTGCAAATAATGAAGCTGATAAAGTTGAAAGTACGAAAATTAACTACGAGTTAGAAGTCAGGTTTCCAGAAGACACAGTGTACCCCTATGAACCGCCTTTACTTTTCTTCAAAACAGAAGCAAAAACCAGCGTTATACCGGATTTGACATGCTTAAGGATAACTGCTAGACTCATAGACGAAGCTAAAATATTAGCACAAGATGGAATACCTAGTATATACTCACTAGTAGAATTACTTAATAATGAGGAGGACATAGTCAATTTTATACAATTTGATACTAGAACTTTTCCAGAACCTTCTGACGCCTTATTCCCACAATTAATAGAAAATTCTAGTGAAAATGTGAAAAAACCATCGCATTACACGAAAGGTAATGTGAAAGATAAAAGAGCTAATGTTGATTTTGAAGAAGTGTTGAAAGAAAACACAGATATAGCGAAACGGTGGTTGGAGAAAAGAGACAACAATAGGTACAATAAAATGATGTCTGGGAGGAGAAAATTACCTGCTTGGCAGAAGAAGAACGAGATTTTGAATGCAATGAAGAAATCACAAGTTAGTCTCGTTCAAATTAGTATTACTAATTTTATTAAAAACTCCATCGCAGAGTAATTGCATGCTCATGCCCATTTAAAAAATAATAATTCGAACATGATAAAAACTATTGCCCTGCCCATTCAGCAATTTTTGAAATCGAATCGTACCTAGTTTCGGATACTGCTAAGTCCAACTTCACAAATTTTACCTCTTTATTTTATTAATCTAGATTCTAGATTGTTGTTCTGGTATGTCCATAAAATTTCATTGTATTTGATCCGAATCCATCAATGATGTTTCGAAGTATTATTAGGTTACAAAAATTGCATTTCAATAATTTTACATATAGGTCACATATTCATAATACATACATGTATCCTTTTTATTTATACATTTATTGAACCAAAAAGTTGTGCAACATGACAGTCTTAACTTTTATCAGGTTGTAGTAATAAGCGGTGAAACCGGCTGCGGCAAGAGCACACAAGTCCCTCAATACATCCTCGACGACTGGCTGGACAACTTCAAAAAGGGCGGTCGAGAACATGTGGAGATAGTGTGTACACAGCCTAGGAGGATATCCGCCATCGGCGTCGCGGACAGAGTGGCTGAAGAGAGAGTGGAGAAGACTGGACAAGTTGTGGGATATCAGGTAAGTCAACTAGTCTCAACTGGTTGAGCAACTTCAACAAGGGTGGTCTAGATCATGTGGGGGTCGTGTGTACACAGCCTAGGAGGATATCCGCCATCGGCGTCGCGGACAGAGTGGCTGAAGAGAGAGTGGAGAAGACTGGACAATTTGTGGGATATCAGGTAAGTCAACTAGTCTCAACTGGTTGAGCAACTTCAACAAGGGTGGTCTAGATCATGTGGAGGTCGTGTGTACACAGCCTAGGAGGATATCCGCCATCGGCGTCGCGGACAGAGTGGCTGAAGAGAGAGTGGAGAAGACTGGACAGGTTGTGGGATATCAGGTAAGTCAACTAGTCTCAACTGGGTGTGCAACTTCAACAAAGGTGGTCTAAATCATGTGGAGATAGTGTGTACACAGCCTAGGAGGCTATCCGCCATCGGCGTCGCGGACAGAGTGGCTGAAGAGAGAGTGGAGAAGACTGGACAAGTTGTGGGATATCAGGTAAGTCAACTAGTCTCAACTGGTTGAGCAACTTCAACAAGGGTGGTCTAGATCATGTGGAGATAGTGTGTACACAGCCTAGGAGGCTATCCGCCATCGGCGTCGCGGTCAGAGTGGCTGAAGAGAGAGTGGAGAAGACTGGACAGGTTGTGAAATATGGGGTAAGTCAACTAGTCTCAACTGGTTGAGCAACTTCAACAAGGGTGGTCTAGATCATGTGGAGATAGTGTGTACACAGCCTAGGAGGATATCCGCCATCGGCGTCGCGGACAGAGTGGCTGAAGAGAGAGTGGAGAAGACTGGATAGGTTGTGGGTTATCAGGTATGTCAGCACGTCCCTAATCCTAAGATGACTGGCTGGACAATTTCAGCAAGGGCAGTCGAGATCTTGTGGAGATTGCTGATTAGTCAAGAAGGATTATCTTGGACATAGTAGCAGAGGAGAGAGTGGAAATGACTCAAGGTTCTGCGGTATATTAACGTTTATTAGTGTGGAGTGGGAAGATTATGTTGCGGCGCAAGATCGAGCCGAATGGAGATCCCTACCGAAAGGGCTATTTTCCGAGACGTTTCCTTAAATCGTGGTACACGCCTCGGCCGCTGTATAGAAAAAAATCGTTCTTAAAATAAATGCTATAATGTATGCATTGAACGATAGGTAGGGAGTAATAGTGATGATCACACTTCGTTACTGATTGTAGCATCCTATATTGTTATGACATTAGAGACGAACTTAGACAATTACAGTGATCTTTATCGTTTTAGGCGCTTCCTTTTCCAATAAATAGGTCCTTATCTTTGTTTACAGATACGACTCGAAAGCAAAGTATCATCCAAAACCCGCCTAACCTTCTGCACAACAGGCATATTGCTACGACGACTAGAATACGACCCTCAGCTCAAAACCGTCACGCACATATTAGTCGACGAAGTGCACGAAAGATCCGAAGAGAGCGACTTCCTTTTGCTCATACTGAGGGACCTTGTCAAAGTGAGGAAGGATTTGACGGTCATACTCATGAGTGCGACTTTGAATGCGGAGTTGTTCTCGGATTACTTTGGAAACGTCCCAGTGCTGGAGATACCAGGTTCGTTTGAAAACATGATAAAAGTTAAAGTGGATCTGTTCCGAACACGGGGGAATTAGTTGGGGTAAAACAGCTGTTCTTTGGGGTAACAAAGTGATAAGTGGGTAAATAGATACGGGTATTAGTGGTTATTAAAATTGGCCCAGTCTCCATATTAGGTCGCGGGGGTAAAGATATTAAAAAGATTAGGAACCACTGAGTTAAATATTTGTGCCGTTTACAGGGATAATGATGCCATGAGTGCTGTTGGCGCTTACGCCATTGTTGAGTATAGATGCTCTAATACAAATTCAACTGTTCACAGCAAAATAAAACGTAGGTATACTTATTTAATTTATTTTCAGGCCGAACGTTTCCTGTGGAGCAGATGTTTCTGGAAGACATTATGGAGTTATCGAACTACGTTTTAGAAGAAAACGGACCTTACGGGCGTAGGGTCAAAAAAGGTAATGGTAATGATTAACAAAACAATCACGATTTATTTTATTACGAGATATGTCAACTTGAATTCTTCCTCTGCGTCTCGATTTTCACTCCTGCGATTCGGACTGGTTTATTGTGACGTCATAATCATCCGATTTCAATTTTTTTACACCAGTATATAATGGTTCTAAGGATGTAAATAGGGCTATATTTTATACCGCGGATTCGCTTACGTTCTTTGTGATACGCGGGTGTAGCTAAACCCTTTCAAACAAAGTGACAGTGTAAATGATACCTTGATTTATTATGAAACAGTTGAAAATTGCGAGTAACTTACTTGACGTCCAAGCTGTTAAAAGGTTAAATATATATTTAAACTAGCTGTTGCCCGCGACTTCGTCCGCGTAGCTTGTTATTGTCTTAGTAAAATGATTGCTATTAAATTATTTTAGGCGCAAGCGTGTTTATCGCTGTCCTAAACAAACTTCTTCCATCTGAAGGGATGATTTCCGTGATAAAAACGATCATACTACTAACATACTCAAATTGGCTACTTTCCTAAAAAAAAATAACTATCAAAAAATATTGGACACGTATTTTTTATTTTGTCAATCAAACAAAAAATGGTGCAAATATAGCCCGTTTTGCGTTAGTAATATTTTTAGGGTTCCGTACCCAATGGGTAAAAACGGGACCCTATTACTAAGACTTCGCTGTCCGTCCGTCCGTCCGTCTGTCTGTCACCAGGCTGTATCTCAAGAACCGCGATAGCTAGAGAGTTGAAATTTACACAGATTATGTATTTCTGTTGGCGCTATAACAACAAATACTAAAAAACCGGCCAAGTGCGAGTCGGACTGGGGCTCCCATACAACAGACATGATTTTTTTGCCGTTTTTATAGATAATGGTACGGAACCCTTCGTGTGCGAGTCCGACTCGCACTTGGCCGGGTTTTTATATGTCTACAAAGTGCGAGAGGTTTAAAGTCTTAAATATATATTTTAAACATTCAGGTGACAAAGACAAGAAAATCGACCTCGAAACTGAGTTAGAAGCGTGCGACGTACGAGCTGCGATGGAACCACCAAAAACGTCGATCCGAGACGAAAACCTGACGGTGGCGCAGGTCGTCGCCAGGTACCCGGGGTGCAGCAAAACCACCTGCAAGAACATGTATCTTATGGACACTGAGAAAGTGAGTATTGACAAGTAATTGGTGGAATCGGGCGTTACTTTGCGGAAATCCGTGATGATAATGTATTCCTTCGTTATTCCGCTAAAGCACGTGCAGGTCTATTAGTGACAATGAGATGCATCTACTTGATATGATTTAATTGAAAGCCGACTATACTTTTTCGATTTAAGTGACTCATATTCATATTGTCTGTAATGCAATGTAATGTACTCACCTAACGAGAGTTCAGTTAAATGGCATACCTCTACGCATTTATGTAGCACGTAAGACCCTTGACGACGTATTCTGGCAAATAAACCATTCTTATTCTTGCCTATTTTTTTTGCAAGTAGATGTATCTCAGTGTCACTAATAAACCTGCATGTGCTTTAGCGGAATACCGAAGGAATACATTGTCCTAGAATCTTAAGTATTGTCAGTCAAACTAGTAACTCTTGCACATCCGGCGACCTGCCAGACGGGTTATCTGTTTGTATATGTATAGTTTTCGCTTAATTATTTATAACGGTTATTTTCTTTCTCCCTCTCTCTCGTGTATACACACACACATACGCACACTTGTCCAACACATAAACACTTACAGAATTATTCACACCATCACACACGCAACTCATACAGTAGTGCATATGGGTCGTTCTTCTTTTCGACCGACAATAGCCTGTCCCTCGTCTTATTACGGCATCTCATTTGAGTAATGATGTTTACGGTTTTATAATGTTCGAATGAACGTCCATATTATTTTATTAATTAGTGATGTTTAATATTTCACTTTCTCTAACTAGCATTTTTTTTTAATGTTTTTTTTTTCGTAGAATGCCGTGACAGAGTGGTAAACCAAAATGTTGTCCCCACTGAAAGAGTCCACTTTGTCACATGTTTTTTTTTAGAAACCAACCGTAAATAAATATTTATATTGGCCAGAAAGGAAACTTTAATTAGTTCTAATGAAGAAACCTATGCATTTTTTTTTAAATCGCACTTCAAAACCACAATTTTCGATAGCTCAAAAACAAAAAAAACAGAAAAACCTCGGATCATTGTCGGTAAAAAAGAAGAACGACCCATATAAGTATTTATAAATTAATGTTTCCATTACCACTTCTTAGTTTGTTTACTTTTTTAGTATTTTATGTTTCAGTTTATGTATGTATTGCTGTTTATGCTCCAAATAACCAAAATAAAATAAATAAAAATAAATCTAATTTTTCTTCGTGCATAGAAACATCTAGAAAACCCGGTTTTCAAAACTGGCTATACTTAACACTGTTTTTTTTCTGATTGCACAGATAAATCTAGAGTTGATAGAGCACACGTTGAACTACATCGTGGCCGGGAACCACAAGTGGCCGCGAGAGGGCGCCATTTTGATTTTCCTGCCGGGCATAGCCGAGATCATGAGTCTAAACGATCTGTTGAAAGAGAGTCACACCTTTAGCCCCAAGTAAGTCATTTAGATAGGTAAATAAATATAATTCCTTTTACCAACTAGTTATATAGCTGACTGAACTATTCAAATAATAGACACTGGTTCATAACATGGTACAGATGTCTTTACTGGTGCAAAGCAGAACAGAAACCGAACAGAGAATCAGACTACGACAAAAACCAATACTGACAGATTCTAAAAACAAAATACAAAATGAATACAAGAAAGGTTTAAAAAGGTAAAATGCTTCAAAAGAGGTGGCGTGCACAACTTTTTTCAAATATGACAGCTTATGTCACTCACACGATTATAAGGAATCCAACACATACAAACGCTCGAAAAACATAACCCTTAAGTGGCAGTGGGCATTGCACGCAGAACCGATGGCCGTTGTGGCGGAAAGGTTCTCGAGTGGCGACCACGTACCGGAAGGCGCGGCGTGGGCAGGCCCCCCACAAGGTGGACTGATGACCTGGTAAAGGTCGCGGGAGTCCGCTGGATGTTGACCGATCACTTTGTCACTCTTTGAGGGAGAAGTCTGTCCAGCAGTGGACGTCTTTCTGTGATAATGATGACATTGTATGCTTTTTTAACCGACTTTACAAAAGGAGGAGGTTCTCAATTCGTTGGAGAATTTTTTATGTATATTCCCCAATTACTCGAAGACTCCTGGACTAATTTGGAAAATTCTGTTTTTGTTTAAAAAGGTATCCTTCCCAGGTGATCCCATGGTCATCAGGTCAGCACTTAAAAATCAGCACTTTTTTTAAGAGTGGAGTGATGGGATCCTGGAGAAATCGAGGGAACTCTTCCAATTTTATAAGCAAACTTGAAGCAATATGGGTACTGATTTGTAGTCGGTTAAAACTTTTTAGGGTTCCGTAGCCAAAATGGCAAAAACGGAACCCTTTTAGTTTCGTCATGTCCGTCTGTCCGTCTGTCCGTCTGTCCGTATGTCACAGGCATTTTACTCGAAAACTATAAGGTGTATTTGAATAAAATTTTGAGGATAGGTGTATTTTGTTAGCCGTTACATAGTTTTGTAATTAAAATGACAAAAAAAAAATTTTTAGGGGTGCACTCCATACATAAATATAAAATGCAAAAAAAAAAAATTCATTGTGACCCCCCCCGTGTGGCACATCAATCGATAGGCCTTTCAAAATAAATATAAGGTTTCTTAGCATTTTTTTTGATTAAGTGAATAGGGTCGGAGATAATCGCCCCGAAAGTCACTAAAATTCTGTCCCCCCCCTCTAATTTTTGAACGGTGTATTTTAAAAATATGGAAAAATTCATGGACATAGGGCTTATTAATTTCATTCACCGAAAATTGTTTTGAACAAGATCGGTTCAGACGTTTTCGAGATATTGCTGAAAAACTGCCTTCCTCAAAGAAAAGGACGTAAGTGCCGTAAAATTTCTGTGACGATACGACCTTTTTAATAGGCACGGAATGCGTGGTCCGACACGCACTTGACCGGTTTTTTATTTAAAGTAATTATTTAACCAACAAAACATCGTTTCAGAACCGGTAAATACATTCTAATACCGCTCCACTCGACGCTATCGAGCGAAGAACAAGCTCTAGTATTCAGCAAGACGAGGGAGGGAGTGAGGAAGATAGTGCTGTCTACCAACATCGCGGAGACTTCTGTCACCATAGACGATTGCGTTTTCGTCATAGATTGTGGCCGGATGAAGGAGAAACGGTATGTTATTTGAATACTTTTTTTTCAACAATTTTGGCTACTATTTTTAAAATCCGAAATCAAGTGAGCTCTTAGAAAAACCAACATAGATTACTATCATGGTCGGGAAAGAAGGCATTGTCAGCCGAGTGTGTTAAAGACGGCCGAAATATGAGACCGTCTGTGCTCTGTTTTATTTAACTTTATACGGCATAGTATTTCTATGCTAGAAACAAATGAGTGTGCCATACCATTTACTACGGGCAGCACTTTAATATCAAAAAATAGTGTGTACTGTATAGCAATACGAGGCAGTTATCTTTGTAGCGATTGAAGTATGATGCTTTTCTCAACAATACTAGGAATTGGCAATCAAAACTCACTGTCATATTAAAATTCATTGCCTGCGTCAGACAATCGTCTGTGATACTCCGCGCTCTATTATCTTGGACTGAAGGCGGGTTTTCCAAGCACTTTTTTGAGAGTGGAGTCATAGGGCATCATCCTCAATAAGTTTCTGTCAAAAATTTCATTCTTGGTACAAGCTATTATTGCCAACTGTACTTTTCTGTATACAGTCATATACTACTCGTTGAGGCGATTCTAACGAGCCCAAACTCAACGGGGTTACGTCTGTTAAGTCCTGAATTCCCATGGCCACCTTCTGTCTCCATCAGCTCGATGGTACCATAATATTGAATTGTCATCCAAACTAGGCGCAGCGTGGGTAGGCCTATGACCTGGTAAAGGTCGCTGGAGTCCGCTGGATGCGGGTGGCGCAGGACCGGTCATTGTGGCACTCTTTGGCGGAAGCCTATGTCCAGCAGTGGACATCTTTTGGTTAATATGATGATCCAAACTATACATAAACCCAAATTTTCAGCTCATTCGGTTGAAGATATGCTTCAAAATTGAGTTGTAAGCTTCCACAAATAAAAGCCTGCAAAAAGGGTACTCTTACAGCAGGCAGGAGGCTTTTTGGGGGAGGCCTATGTCCAGTAGTGGACGTCTTTCGGCTGATATGATGATGATGATGAAAAAGGATACTAATGTTGTACTGCGTTACCTTTTTTTCGGGATTTAACGAACATCTTTCTCAAACGAATGTTTTACTCCAGGTTCGACTCAAACCGCAACATGGAATCCCTAGAACTAGTGTGGGTGTCGCGCGCCAACGCCAAGCAGCGCAAGGGCCGCGCGGGCCGCGTCATGCCCGGGGTGTGCGTGCACCTTTACACCTCCCACCGATACCAGTACCATATTCTAGAGCAGCCAGTGCCGGAGATACATAGAGTACCGTTGGAACAGTTGCTCTTGAAGATCAAGATACTGCCGCTCTTCCAGAATATGAGCGTGCATGAGGTTTTAGGTAAGTTTTATAGATGACGCGTTGCATTCCCAATTGAGAACATTGGGAACAGATGGCGCTGTACTAAAAGTAAGTTGCAGTTTAGTATGCGTGCACCTTTACACCTCCCACCGGTACCAGTACCATATGCTAGAGCAGCCAGTGCCGGAGATACATAGAGTGCCTTTAGAACAGCTGCTGTTGAAGATTAAAATACTGCCGCTCTTCCAGAATATGAGCGTGAATAAGGTTTTAGTAAATTAGTATACTACTAGATGGCGCTTTATGTATGCGCTTTAGTAGATAACGTAAGTGACGTTCAGTACCATCTGCTAGAGCAACCTGAGATACCTACATAGAGTGCCTTTAGAACAGCCGCTGTTGAAGATTAAGATACTGCCGCTCTTCCAGAATATAAGCGTGCGTGAGGTTTTAGGTAAGCTAAATGAATAGTAAACGGTCTAATAAATGTTATAATAATAATGTAATAAAGTAATAGGGGCCCATCTAGCAGTTGGCGAGTCACCGTCTGCCAGAGATAAAAAGTGAAACAGTTTTATTAGGCAGGCGTCCGATGTTTCACCAATAGCCCAGTCACTAGTCCATCATTTTCACCCAATAACCCGTTTTATTTAGATTCCATCAACCAGTAATAGTCCCTATACACCCTAGCGGCTGCTGTCTCTGTGCGCGTCCCGTGACACGGGCAGGGACCGCATCCGCCCGGTGTACTCCTTGCATTCCATTAAATTGTCAAAAGGGCCTCTACGTGTTGGCTCAGTTGGTACTTTGTAGGTACCTAGCCCCACGCACGCCTCCCAAAGGTCCGGGACATCATGTCCCGTGAGCGGGAAAGACATGTAATAAAGTATAAATTAAGAAATATAATTAAAATCATAAAAAGATATGGACCTTGAAAGTTTAGAAAAAATATACATTTTTTACCGTCCAAAAGTAAATAAAGCTACTAATAGAATCTTTACGCTTTTATACTAACAGAATTGTATAGTAACTATGGACCTTAACGCAGTATTTCGCGACCGAAACAGCAATGTACTTGATTTTCCATACAACGATTTGTTCAAATATCAAACTGTGACGTCATACTTCAATGTCAATTAGTATGAAACGTGTTCGGCTGCCGCCAGCGAGGTCCGTCTTTAACTCGATATTTTGGGTATTTATGTTCTTTAATTGTAGTTTCGACGATTAACCTCTTTCTCGAAGTTGGACCTACCTAACTGGACAGTCTGTCCTAGGTATACATAATCGTCTACAACGTATTGCACGTAGAACCGATGGCCGTTGGGGCGGAAAGGTTCTCGAGCAACACAACCACGTACCAGAAGGCGCGGCGTGGGTAGGTGGACTGATGACCTGGTAAAGGTCGCGGGAGTCCGCTGGATGCGGGTGGCGCAGGACCGGTCAATTTGGCACTCTCTGGGGGAGGCCTATGTCCAGCAGTGGACGTCTTTCGGCTGATATGATGATGATGATGAATTGTAGTTGCTCCCGTACAAACATTTGTTCCTCTCCAAAAACTAGTTCAAATGGCATAGTAAACAATGTAATAAGCCTATTATATTTTTTAAATTTTATTGTAATTTCCAGGAAAAACGATAGAACCGCCAGCGAAGCCAAGCATCGACAGCGCCCTCTGTCGCCTCCAAGACGTCGGAGCTCTCGACAAAAGCTACGCCCTCACAGCGCTAGGAGCCCACTTAGCCGCGCTACCAGTGGACGTGAGGATAGGGAAACTAATGCTGTTCGGGGCCATCTTCTGCTGTGTGGATTCAGCGTTGACTATGGCGGCTTGTTTGAGTCACAAGAGCCCTTTTGTCGCGCCTTTTGGGAAGAAGGTTTGTGCTTTGTATCCTTAGAGGGGGTGGGGAGTGGCTTGCGTGGGGGGGGGAGGGGCTTGCGGGGGGGGGGGGGGGGGGGCATCTTAATAGGTTATTCAAACTCAATTGTATATTGAAAGCTTGAAGTGGTTCAACGTTTATAATATCAAGTGCTTACAGCAACATGCGGGTATTTTTATGATCAATGTTCTCTTGCGAGGTGATTTTGTGAATGACTGTGAATTTTGTCTTTGAATGTTTTTTTTGCAAATTGTGCAAAAGGGGGTAAGTTACTGAAAGGTCTGTATGCTCTAAGTTTGTATCACATTATAACATTTGAATAGTTGCTAATGCTGACGAAACGATGAGTGAATTTTGCAATTAAATTTATGTAAAAATAAAACCGGACAAGTGTCCGGGATAGTGGACTCGCCCACCGAGGGTTCCGTACAAAATTACAAATGTATTGTTTATAGATTTTACCCTGTACTTGTAGTATAAGACGATATTACTTGCCAAATTTCATAGCTCTAGGTCAACGGAAAGTACAAGTACTATATAATAGCGACTGTGTATTCTTACAATGAGGCAGTTTTTTTTGACAAGATTTACAGTTTCTTACGTACTAAACTTCTATTTTTTTCTTTACAGGGAGAAGCAGATGCCAAGAGGAAAGAGTTTGCGTGCTCCAACAGTGACCAACTGACAACTTTGAGAGCCTATAGAGTATGTTGATTTATGTCCTGCTACATACATTATTATCAAGTTATAATTATAGGAAATTAGCTTCTATCCACGACTCCGTCCGCGTGGAACTCGTTTATATCGTTGCTCCATACAAACTTTCATCCCCCATTTCAATCCCTTAGGGGATGATTTCAGGGATGAAAACTATGCTATGTCCTTCCCCGGGACTCAAACTGTGTCTTTACCAAACTTCATCTAAATCGGTTCAACGGTTTAAGCGTGAAGAGGTAACCGACAGACAGACACACTTTCGCATTTATAATATTAGCATGGATATTATTTTGGATTATCAAGTTATAATTATAGGAAAACACCAGACCCAATGTTACCAGTTGAAATTTGGTAAACATATGTAGGTAGTAAATTAATGAATTCTGAACAAGGGGGCCACTTTTGGGGGTAAATTGGAAAAGTAAAAAAAAAGTTTCGCAAACTATATTGTGTGACATATCAAATGAAAGGGGTTGTTGTAAGCATCTCAGACATATCTTTTTATAATTTTAGCAGAAACAAATTTGTAGTAATTTAGGAAAAGACGAAAATTTTCCATTATCCTTATCTCCGAAACTACTAGGCTTAAAATTCTGAAAAAAATATAGAAAATAGTTCCTTGCCTAAATATTACAGGAAAACCTATAAGAAGTTTGAGTATTCAAGGTAACGGAAAAACGGAACGATATACGGAACTCTCACCAATCGAGTTGAAGTCGCTTTTTTTTGTAATTTATTTATTCAGAAAAAAGTATGGAACGATTACATTTGTTTAATTTTCGCCAAACATTACTTTTATCGGCGAATAGTACACTCACTTCCATTTATGTACCAGCGGGTTGATTACGCAACGGTGCGTACGCGCGCCAATCAGGTCTAACTATCATTTTTAGTCATGGAAAGTGATATATAAATCCCACCTACGCACGCCCGAGAACGTTACATAGTCAACCCATAGCTTATCTCATCTAATGATATTTAAGTAACTTATCTATTTTTAGCAAAATGCCAAAAACGGAACCCTTATAGTTTCGTCATGTCCGTCTGTCCGTCTGTCCGTATGTCACAGGCATTTTACTCGAAAACTATAAGGTGTATTTGAATAAAATTTTGAGGACAGGTGTATTTTGTTAGCCGCTACATAGTTTTGTAATTAAAATGACAAAAAAAAATTTTTTAGGGGTGCACTCCATACATAAAACTAAAAGTCAAAAAAAATAATTCATTGTGACCCCCCGTGTGGCACATCAATCGATAGGCCTTTCAAAATAAATATAAGGTTTTTTAGCATTTTTTTTGATTAAGTGAATAGAGTCGGGAGATAATCCCCCCGAAAGTCCCTAAAATTCTGTCCCCCCCCTCTAATTTTTGAACGGTGTATTTTAAAAATATGGAAAAATTCATGGGCTTATTAATTTCATTCACCGAAAATTGTTTTGAACAAGATCGGTTTAGAGGTTTTCGAGATATTGCTGAAAAACTGCCTTCCTCAAAGAAAAGGACGTAAGTGCCTTAAAATTTCTGTGACGATACGACCTTTTTAATAGGCACGGAACCCTTCGTTTTGCGTGGTCCGACACGCAAGTGCGGACCAAGTGGCCGGTTTTTATTATGTATTTAATTGATCTTACGTTGAGGTGTTCAATAGCAACGTTTTGAGTTTGATCCTAAAGATATTTTTGCTGCTACACTCGTTTTCGAAATTAATAGTGTTAAATATTCGCGGTGTTAAGTAGCTGCGTGTCCTTTCGCCATAGTAATTGTTAGCCGTAGGTTCCGCTTTTTAGGGTTCCGTAGCCAAAATGGCAAAAACGGAACCCTTATAGTTTCGTCATGTCCGTCTGTCCGTCTGTCCGTCTGTCCGTATGTCACAGGCATTTTACTCGAAAACTATAAGGTGTATTTGAATAAAATTTTGAGGACAGGTGTATTTTGTTAGCCGCTACATAGTTTTGTAATTAAAATGACAAAAAAAATTTTTTTAGGGGTGCACTCCATACATAAAACTAAAAGTCAAAAAAAATAATTCATTGTGACCCCCCGTGTGGCACATCAATCGATAGGCCTTTCAAAATAAATATAAGGTTTTTTAGCATTTTTTTTGATTAAGTGAATAGAGTCGGGAGATAATCCCCCCGAAAGTCCCTAAAATTCTGTCCCCCCCCTCTAATTTTTGAACGGTGTATTTTAAAAATATGGAAAAATTCATGGGCTTATTAATTTCATTCACCGAAAATTGTTTTGAACAAGATCGGTTTAGAGGTTTTCGAGATATTGCTGAAAAACTGCCTTCCTCAAAGAAAAGGACGTAATTGCCTTAAAATTTCTGTGACGATACGACCTTTTTAATAGGCACGGAACCCTTCGTTTTGCGTGGTCCGACACGCAAGTGCGGACCAAGTGGCCGGTTTTTATTATGTATTTAATTGATCTTACGTTGAGGTGTTCAATAGCAACGTTTTGAGTTTGATCCTAAAGATATTTTTGCTGCTACACTCGTTTTCGAAATTAATAGTGTTAAATATTCGCGGTGTTAAGTAGCTGCGTGTCCTTTCGCCATAGTAATTGTTAGCCGTAGGTTCCGCTTTTTAGGGTTCCGTAGCCAAAATGGCAAAAACGGAACCCTTATAGTTTCGTCATGTCCGTCTGTCCGTCTGTCCGTCTGTCCGTATGTCACAGGCATTTTACTCGAAAACTATAAGGTGTATTTGAATAAAATTTTGAGGACAGGTGTATTTTGTTAGCCGCTACATAGTTTTGTAATTAAAATGACAAAAAAAATTTTTTTAGGGGTGCACTCCATACATAAAACTAAAAGTCAAAAAAAATAATTCATTGTGACCCCCCGTGTGGCACATCAATCGATAGGCCTTTCAAAATAAATATAAGGTTTTTTAGCATTTTTTTTGATTAAGTGAATAGAGTCGGGAGATAATCCCCCCGAAAGTCCCTAAAATTCTGTCCCCCCCCTCTAATTTTTGAACGGTGTATTTTAAAAATATGGAAAAATTCATGGGCTTATTAATTTCATTCACCGAAAATTGTTTTGAACAAGATCGGTTTAGAGGTTTTCGAGATATTGCTGAAAAACTGCCTTCCTCAAAGAAAAGGACGTAAGTGCCTTAAAATTTCTGTGACGATACGACCTTTTTAATAGGCACGGAACCCTTCGTTTTGCGTGGTCCGACACGCAAGTGCGGACCAAGTGGCCGGTTTTTATTATGTATTTAATTGATCTTACGTTGAGGTGTTCAATAGCAACGTTTTGAGTTTGATCCTAAAGATATTTTTGCTGCTACACTCGTTTTCGAAATTAATAGTGTTAAATATTCGCGGTGTTAAGTAGCTGCGTGTCCTTTCGCCATAGTAATTGTTAGCCGTAGGTTCCGCTTTTTAGGGTTCCGTAGCCAAAATGGCAAAAACGGAACCCTTATAGTTTCGTCATGTCCGTCTGTCCGTATGTCACAGGCATTTTACTCGAAAACTATAAGGTGTATTTGAATAAAATTTTGAGGATAGGTGTATTTTGTTAGCCGCTACATAGTTTTGTAATTAAAATGACAAAAATAATTTTTTTTAGGGGTGCACTCCATACATAAAACCAAAAGTAAATTTTTTTTTTTCATTGTGCCCTTCCTGTGGCACATCAATCGATAGGTCTTTCAAAATAACATAGGGCTTATTAATTTCATTCGCCGAAAATTGTTTTGAACAAGATCGGTTCAGAGGTTTTCGAGATATTGCTGAAAAACTGCCTTCCTCAAAGAAAAGGACGTAAGTGCCGTAAAATTTATGTGACGATACGACCTTTTTAATAGGCACGGAACCCTTCGTTTTGCGTGGTCCGACACGCACTTGGCCGGTTTTTTTTATTTTTTGGTTTAGTGTCTACAACCGTATTACTTTTGGATGTTTCCAGAAGTGGCAGCTAGCTATGCAGCGCAGCACGCACGCGGCGCTCACGTTCGCGAGCGAGCACTTCCTGTCGCACAAGACGCTGCTGATGCTGGGCGACATCAAGCACCAGCTGCTGGGGCTGCTGGCCGCCATCGGCTTCGTGCCCGACATGCCCGACCTGCGCAGGAGGATGCGCAAGGACTCCGTCGCCGCTCTCACGGGGCAACAGGTGGGTCGGTCTCGCACAAGACGCTGCTGATGCTGGGCGACATCAAGCACCAGCTGCTGGGGCTGCTGAAATAGGCCTCCCCCAAAGAGTGCCAAAGTAACCGGTCCTGTCACGTACGTGTTCGCCACTCGAGAATCTTTCCGCCCAAAGGACATCGATTCTACGTGCCACTTAAGTTTAGCGAACAAAAATAATAGATGGTGGCACTGTGTTACACAGAAGAAACGCGACTTTGACATTGACAGACTTCTTGATTTATTGGTCTCGATGATCTAAGACATCTAAGTGATGAATAACATGCCATGAACAAGCTTGGGTTATTAACCTATTGATCTATTTTATTTCCAGTTAAATTCAAATGGAGAGAACGACAAGCTGCTGGCAGCCATTTTGTGTGCTGCATTGTATCCTAACGTCGTAAAGGTAAATATTTTCTCCGAAATAATGTTTATTGAAATAATAACTACAACTTTTTCATTTCAAAACCCCGATTTTTTCATTTCAAAGTTCAATATCTCAAAAACGGCTGAACCGATTTTGTTGAAACGTAACTAAGAACCATCTCACGTCAGTTTTCGGCCAAAAACTCTGTAACGAATAATTTGGCAACACCACTCTCTCTTTTGAGGGTTCCGTACCTCGGAACCCATATAGGATCACTTTGTTGTCCTTCTATCTGTCTGTCAAGACCCTTTATGACCTTTATCTTGGGTATCGAGTTGAAATTAAAACCACAAAAACAAATTAAAAACTCATGTCTATAGTCCCTTGAAGCTGCGAAAAAATCAAACTTCTAAGTTAACGTAAAAAAATATATACGGCCGTTTATGCCGCAAAAAATGTATATTGCGACACTCAAGGGAATCAAAATTTATAGGGTACTTTCCGTTGACCTAGAATTTTATGTCATATTTCTACGGAAATTTGACGGTTACGGCCGTGGTACGATATAATTTCAATGCAGACAGCGTAGGTAGACGGACTCTATATCCCGAATATCCGATTCACAGGTGCTAACTCCAGAGAAATCCTTCCATATGCAAGCCGGCGGCGCGATACCCCGCCAGCCGAACGCGGACGAGCTCAAATTCAAAACGAAAACCGATGGTTACGTCGCGCTGCACCCCTCGTCCATCAACTCGAACGTGGGTTACTTCAACAGCCCGTACCTGGTGTATCAGGAGAAGGTGAAAACGTCGCGAGTTTTCATTCGAGAGTGTTCCATGGTACCACAGTTGCCGCTCGTGCTGTTCTCGGGTAAGCGAATTTGGATCTTAAGCTTGGGGTTATACGGTTTAAAGTCGTTTGACATTTCGAACATAGATATGAATACATACTGATATGTTTATTGGTTTTAGGTTGCAATCTATCGGTGGAGCTGCATAATGGTACATTTATTGTATCACTCGAAGATGGGTGGATAATGTTCCAGGTGGAAAAACATGAGGTAAAAACAATTGAGAACCTATCAAAAAATCCTGACAACAGCGCCTACTTAAAATTAAACATTGTCTCAAAGTAGCAAACAAATCGTGGGACTTAAATTCAGTCTAGTCGATAACCATTTTTGAAGTGGATAAAAAACTTTCATGACTTCATTACAATTTCTTCTGAAAAGGTACTCAGCGCCATCTAGGTGTATTCTTCAAAGTTACTGTACTGTTACTAACGCCATCTACCGAACAGATGACGTATTAGAGCTATCAAGCTTATGTTCTAGTTCAAAGTAATACAAAAAGATGGCGCTGTTATTTATTTTTAACTTGGGATCAAGCTTTAAATTTTATTTTATTCCAGGTGGCAGAAATGTTGAAAACGATACGAGTAGAGCTCATAAACTTGCTTGAAGAGAAAATCAACGATCCCTGTCTCAATTTGCTGAACTATGAGAAAGGAAATAAGATTATACAGACGATAGTCCAAGTTGTTACTAAAGACTAGACTTATTACTGACAATATTGAAGTCTTACAGAGATGATGCTCTCTAAAGTGTTCAAATTGTTACCGATTTTTATTTTAACGTTCTATTTTGATATTTGTACAAATTTCGACTACCTATTGTAATTAGACGTTTTCCCTCACTATTGATCATACTTGTGTGGTACTGTATGCGCCTACACCCGTGTGTATGGCGCATAATATATTTAAAAAAATGTATTAATGCTGCACACGAATTTATGTGGATGAATCAACTTTTTATCGCTAGTTGCGTTGCAGTGGTTACTGCTGGCTGGGTCACTTTTTAAAAATGTGATTCCACCTAGTTTTTTTTTTGACATCTTAAGCCCATTTTTATGAGTCATCGTTGTAAGAAGTCCATGATGTAATATTTTTTTTAAGAAACTCTTTAATATGTCCTGGCAATCAAGAGAATACTTAACACAATAATTTGTTGATTGCCATGAACCTCTTCCTCCAATATTGTTTCCATCTATGCTTGAGCAACAAATATCATCTCAATACTACGTTATCTTTCCAAGTTATGAACAAATT
Organism: Epinotia nisella; assembly: GCA_932294315.1. Classification (NCBI taxonomy): domain Eukaryota; kingdom Metazoa; phylum Arthropoda; class Insecta; order Lepidoptera; family Tortricidae; genus Epinotia; species Epinotia nisella. The sequence goes on from OW028687.1 coordinate 5,940,099, forward strand.
GTACTAAGATATCAAGTGGCATATGCTTCAAGCGTCGATAAAAACTGAAGTATGATGAGAGAAAACATCTATACAATAAAATCAATAGCTGAACTTAAGGCATCTAAAGTATTATTCTTTTGCGGAAGTTATTGCGCAATTAAATTGACTTACACGAATTCTAGATTAAGGAAGCTAAAATATAGTAAAACATACTTTAATAAATTAATTTAAATAAATCTCCATACATACATCTCCGGTTACTAAACTCCCCGGGATTCAAAAGACCATCAACATTTTTGGACCACTATTGATAAGGTCCGAAATTTTGATATTCCTTTTTTATTAGAAATACCTACCGTATGTATTAATACTTATTATACCTATGTATTTGCTCTTGATGGCATAATAATTTGGATCACATTTGTGTAATGTGGAATATAATCATTTACCCGAGTTTATTGTATTTAAATTCAAATTGTAAATATAAAGATACATTGTATTTAACATATCCTGGTGATCTGTTATACTTATTTATGTTGCATAAATCCATGGTGTAATCTACGCTTATTAATGCAATCAAATATTTGTAAAAGTGTTTATAAGTAGGCCAATTTTATATAATAATATTGAAATAAAAAGTATTTTGTTGATGAATTGTTTTCTGAACATATTTGACCCCGATTTTTTTATTAGAATAATCATCGCAACCGGAATTGACGGATAATTATACAATGTTGCGTACTTTAAAAACAAAACTGTATTATTCAAATATTATCCGACTTTCACAAAGGTTGGCAGCAGGGACATGAAAAAATACAGTCGTATAAATTCCCCGAGGTACCTGGTTTTCTATAGTTACTAAAACGAGCGAGGGACGGTAGACAGCAAAATGGGTATCCCTTGCAATAATTTGAAGGAACGTGACACATGTCATCACGTCCAGTCCCCGCGTGCGGTTTACGATTGCTGTGTCGTATAGTCAACAGCAAAAGTAGGTTATAATTTTTTCACCTTATTGCAATGGAATAAGGTACAAAAGTGATAACTTACTTTTGCTCTTGACTGTACACACTATTGGAAAGTTTTACAATGAGGGCTACCGCGAGTGAATTCGCCGCTAGAGGCGCTGGTGTAGGGTGAGGTCTCCGAAATGTCAAATTCTACTAAAAAGGCAAAGTCGAGCGCTCATATGTGTTAGTTGCAGTTTGACTAGAGGTGCCTATATACAGTGAAACTCGAACTACTTACGCTGCTTTTGCTTTTACGATAAATGAGAGCGTATTTTTGGGTTGCCACATTATGTCAGAATGGTCTAGCTGTTATTATTTGGTGTTTAGCCGATAATTTCGTTGTTTTTAACATTAAATAACCGTAACGGGTTATCGGTTATTTTTCCACCATAACCGAAATCATAACCGGTTAGGAAATATGACCGATTATTGCATTAGCTTGTGGCTTGACAACGATCAACCGTTTTGACGAACTCTGACCGTTTTTTTTATTGTGTTCCTAATCTGGACTACCAACGCCACTTGAACTACGGATCTTCGCTATTACTTTGCCAAGCTAAGGGTTAAAACAGGTGTCTACTCTCAATTACCCACGCGTGCTTCCCTATTTCTCAGTACTAAAACAAACGAGGGTCTTTAGAATTTGTAAGAACAGTGCTTGGCCCGAGTCATCCCATCACGTCCATCCCTGCCCCGCGTGCGTTTTACGACTGCGGCGCGTAGTGCACACTATTGGAATCGCCCGCGAATGGAGCCCTTTCCAATTTTTTACCGCCGTGAAATATTGCTTTAGGCTGCGGTCATGAGGGCACGGAGCGGTTATTGGTGTGCGTTTGTCATAACAACAGACTTAGACTTACTATGCTTTGAAAGTCATCTCAGCAATGCGATTCACAATGTTTTACATGGATCTATCTCTTCGATCGTCCAATTGTAAGTATAACCAGAGACTAAGTAAATTATAAAGACTGCCTGCCTAACATATTGGCGCCATCTATTAAGACTATTTGTCATTGTACCTACTTGCCATAAGTAATGAATGTTATACAGACCTCTAAAGTAAAACTAACGTTATAGCTGGCTCGTTATTTAAAAGAACGCGACATCGAATATACATTGGCAGTCATAATTTACTAGATATAAATAAATAGTACCTAATAACGTCTTACTTGTTCGCATGAGCTCAGCTTAAGGTGAGGGTTACAGCCTAAGGACCATTTAACACTAAAAGTTTATTTTACAATAAATCATTAGCGGCGTAATGCTCGCTCGCACTGTAGATAGATTTGACGAGTGCGATCGAGAGGCGTAAAATAGTGATTTATGACTCCATTGGCTTGTTTATTCTGATCCTAGCCTAGATACTAATGCCATCAAAGCGCCCCAGTGCTGGCATATTAGACTTTTAAAAAAAACTTGTCGAATGGATTTCTAGATGATACACGTTCAGTAGACATCGAGCCACAGCCTTACAGTCGTTAGGGCCTCCGTCCCTTGGACGTTCGCCTCGCTATGATGGATGCGCGCGATATTTCACCGGCCGCAGAACAATCTGCGTTGCTTTGATTTGTAGCAGGATTGTTTGGTTTGTCATGGGCACAGGTAAAAAATGGCTACAGGAATTGATCGTTTATGGACTGGTGAGTTTTCTGTGTTGGAATCAATTACATATGATTACATACATATTATACAATTACTTAAACATGCCATCTACTTTTACTCGTATATTGATTTAGTCATATTATATCATACCTACTATTACCTATACTTTTTGATTGAGAGTTTAGACTATCGATTTTACATTCTTCACGCTATCAAAGATATTGGAATACGTCCGAAACATCGATCTAAAAGGTGTTTAAGTCCCATTTAGTAAATAATAACATCATAAAATTAAACATAGGCATTGAACAAACTTTATGACAAATTTGAAAGTGTTTTAAGCGGACCTTCTAATAAAAATCTTCTTCAAATCCCCAAATACAAAACCTAAGCTGTTTATCCGTCGCATGTCACCGTCTATCTTAATTAACATGATACAGAAAATAGATATTCGGCGCCATCTGTTATTAAGTAGCAGAACAACTAACAAGTTTCGCGTTCGGCAACAGAGATGGCGCTGTTTATTTCCAATAAGATCCGTAGTTTGTAATTACATTCAAACTAATTAGATTGTCTGTGAATGTTATGAGGGTCAAGGTAACTTTACCAGCAAAAATATACAGAGGTATAAAGTATAATATTATCTTGTATATTTATTTGTTGGTACCTACCTACTTAAAATTTTGATTATTACAAGGGGTACGTAACAATTAACGCGGTAACGATCTAAACAATCCGAATGTATATTAAAATATCGTTATGTTATCGTTAATATTTATGTATTTAATCTCTATTGCACAAAAAATAACTTGAGGTAATAGGCCGACTTGATGCTATGCTATAGAGATTTCTTTACTAGTCAACTTAAGGCAAAGCAGATAAATGGTTTTTTTTTTTTGTATTGAGTACCTATATAGTTGAATAACCTACTTGTTGTAACTCTGATTCCTTCAGCAAGTTAGTGGCTAGCCACCCGTCCCACAACACCTTAAAAAAGGGGACTTATTTTATTGAATCGGTCGGAAAGGTGGCCATTCGGACCCGCCTCACGTAGCGTCGTAATTGCCACATTTGCCGACCGCCGCTGGCTAACGTTGGGCCTCGGTCGGATGAGCGGGAAGTATTACGAACGGTTTAGGTTTAGCTAGGTAGGTAGTTATCCTTATTTTTAACTCCCGACTATAACGAGGGGTGTTACTATATTACAATAGTTATTTGTGCCTCAAGGGAGCAAAATGATGTATTTACGGCGAGGGCGGTACATTTGAATCCTGAGCGTAACGAAGGATTCGAGCGTTAACGCCCATGACGAAAATAATTTTGCTCCTGAGTGACACATACAATTTTAAATTTTTCACACCGACTATGAGGAAATATAACAGTCATCGATAGTTTTTATTTCAGTAAAACGTATAATTTATTGTGACAATTTTTTTAAATATTACAAAAACATCATAAATTTTAATAAACCGTTGAAGCTAAAACTTGAAATATATTCGTTTTTAATCGATTACGATGAAATTACAATCGATTATTTTATTAAGATATGTGTTCAATTAGCACATTAGTGCAAAGTAGGTTATAATCAGAATTTATATAAAAAGTTCATACATGCTGATGAAAGTTAAATTGGTTTAGCAGTTTCAGTGATTACAACCTGCCTAGACACAAACCTAAACGGTCGCAAACTGTTCCACTTCATAATATCAAGTATTAGACAGCAATAATAGTGTATTAAGCCTAGACAATAATATAAGTAGGTAGGTAGGTACTTTATGTGTTAAGTATCGTATCACTATCCTAAAATTCTTAACAAAAACTATATACTTAACGTACCCTTGTTGCGTTGCCTTAATTTGGTAATATGAAGTTTCGCTGCCTGTCGACAGTGAGTGCCCTACTTAACATTATTAATTTTATACACATATTAAAAACAATAACACAGTTTAGGTACCCCTAACAAGATAACAGTAAACAACCCCCTAAACCGTCCTAAACACCCACAATCCGAATGCCAAAACAACTATCCCATATCACAAAAACCCATCCGTTATTATCGCCAATTCGGCGCATAAATCAGGGTTCGCCGAATCCGGCGATAAATTTCGGCGAACCCTGGTCATCGCCGACCCGGCGGCGTTAACCCGGTTGGACCTTTCCGCTAAATAAATCCCTTATCTGCATACGGCAAACCTTTCCAGGGTCCGGCTTAATAAATTCAGGTTGGGTCGAGGGAACTTTCTTGGGGATGTGGTATAGAGGGGATACAATTAATTTGTGTAGCTACTTATTCATCTAGATATTTTTTACATTCTTATAAAGACAAAGGAAAAGAAGGAAGGGAAGGAAATTAATAAGGCTGTATTTAAGGCGACGCCGACGAGACGAGACGAGACGCCGACAACGACTCGCCCGAGCGCAAACACTTTACGAGTATTTATTTACACAGGGTAGAATCATGATGAAATCATGATGAGAGCCTTTTGAGAGATCTTATGTGACTGACAATAAACGCTGAGTCTTCTTCTTTAGCATAATTTACTGACAAATGTCAGTAATTATGCCTATTCCAAAATGTTCTGGATGCAGCGGTCCTGGCCCAAGTCAGCCCTACCGTCTTTTTGATATCGCCCGACTATCTGGCTATAGTGGCCTCCCCAGGCCACGGTTGCCCGCCCGAGGTCTCCAAGGCAACACTCGCTGAATCCATTGGTCATCGTGCCTGAGACAGATATGGCCGGCGCATTGCCATTTTAACTACGCTAGGAACCCTTTGATGTGATGACGTATGGCACGGAAACGTCAAAAAAGTCACCCAAAGGGCAATGGCGCAATGAGTAAAGGGCTATGCGGGCGGAAAGGTTCTCGAGTGGCGACCACGTACCGGAAGGCGCAGCGTGGGTAGGCCCCCCACAAGGTGGACTGATGATCTGGTAAAGGTCGCGGGAGTCCGTTGGATGCGGGTGGCGCAGGACCGGTCATTGTGGCACTCTTTGGGGGAGGCCTATGTCCAGCAGTGGACGTCTTTCGGCTGATATGATGATGATGAGGTACCCTTTTGCCGACATCAGTGACTTAGGTACCAAGGTTAGCGAATTGCATCGTTCTGCACTCTGTATCGCAGGGAGATTCCGAGCACTGAGCGCTAATAGCTCGCTGAGCTACTTTGAGCCCGAGCCTTACGGCACTCACGCACTAATATGCGGCAATTGTTTACTGGGCGACTATGTTATAAAGACGATCACAATAGATCAGCAATGGTCGCAGTGATACAATAGCCACTACCAGAAATAATAATGTTATAAAGATGTTGAAGCTAGAATAGTACCTAGGAACTTATCTACACATAACGTGACAACGATTATTTCGTAAGAACGATTTTTTTTTCTATACAACGCGACCGAGGCTTGAACTCACTTTTTGCCTAGTTTAAGGTACAGTCACGAACTTTAATTTGGAATCCACTTAAGGTTGACAATCCTGTGGAATTGTATAGGAATACAAAGAATATTTTTGTAATCCATCCCATCCCATTAAGAGAATATCCGTCGGTGGTATTATCCACTCCGCGCGAGCTCCTTAGGCTTGCTCATTTGGAAGGCGGCCGAGCGTCCCGAATCAATAGTAATTCTGCGGGTAATCCTTGGCCCTCTGAAAAATACATAACTCAGCTGCGTCCCACTTGTTCTGTTTGGGTCCAATTAACTTACACAATTATAAATTAATATTAGGAACCTACCTATAGGATAACTTAATTTACAATGATGATCAATCTAGTAAGTTCCAATATCTTTGGCAGTTTTCAAATATAGGTAGGTACCTATATAATAATAACGCGCGTTCAACTTAATCTGCCAGAACGCGCGTGCGAAACACATTGATATCTTATTGGAATGACAACGCAAGTCACCCAATCGCCTATCATCGACCCCTATCCTCCCAGTTTGTAAAAACCTTCAGCAGTTTAAAAAACAATGGCGGAATCCGACTAGCCTAGACTAGACTGCTGATGACATGGTGACCATAACATGTGAACCTAGAATAAGTGAACTGCCAAATATTGCTAGACATTGAAGTGGATCATATTGTGTGGACACATTATCACAGCCGTGTCACAAGTGTAGCGATGTGACGGGCTGTCAGGTGTTTTTTTTTTGACTTTTTGTCGATAAAAACTTTTTTTCTTATCTACGTTATCTAATGAGAATAAACGTAAGCTATGATCTAAGCTTTATGACAACTTATGTTACGTTTTATGGTAACGTCAGTATATTTTTTTATATTAATTCTATGTCACGTTGGTCAAAATTCGCGGCCTTACCCAGATATGAACTAATATGCAATAAATTTGGTATTTGAGATTCGTATCTAATAATAATACATTTCAAACAACTAAATCCCTCCCAATAATCCATGCAAAAACTAAGTAAAAGGGTAAACTCCCCTCGGCCCACTCGTCTCCCTCATACCAACGGTTTGTAATATCTCGCGTCCCGCTCTCTGCTGACCGCTTGACCATTGGCTGATCGAGGCGCATTTTTTGTACCGGATTCGGTACACGGAGTTGTGTTGTGAAGTGTGATGTATTATGTAGTAGGCGGGTGTATCTGAGGCTACGGACTTTTTAGAGCGATTAGTACGGCATTTGTTTAGTAAACAGCAAAATAATTCCGGATGAGAATAAAAAAAAAAAACCTTCTGATAGATATTCAATTCACGAGGGCACACGTCCCACTTTATCTTATTAGCCGAGGCAAAATACGGTTTCGAAAAACATTAATTTATAATAGCGTTTTTTTTGTTTATTTCATTTTAAAACATTATTCTGAGATGCTTTATTCAAGAATCCACCGAACTTTCCACCCGGAAGTAATTATATAGATATAAATTAAACATTCATTGTCTTTTTTATTTTATTTATATTGAATATTGTAAAGCAAATGTAAATGAACCTAAATAAAGATAAAAAAAATATTAATATTTATCCGGACTTTTTAGGAGCTAATTGAATATTGATTTTTTTGATGTCTGATTTTTTGGTGGATTTTGCCTCTAGGTAACAATTTAATTGATAATATATCCGTTACATTAAAAAAATTAGCTATTATAAATTATTTCCAAATATGTCATTTTTTCCATACAAGTTGTCAGTTCATTGCCTGGACTATATGGCATAGGTAGGTAGGTACTATAGTTTGTGTTGTGACCTTGTGGATAGTAAGTATTGAGGGGCATCTTTGTTAGTTGAACGTTACATAAATCATTAAAATCTGCATAGTAAAAATTCTCCCGTTCTTCGTTATCAACAATTTTATCTCAATTATTATTTAGGTACAACATTATTTGTTTATAAAAAATGGGATTGCGTTTGTCCTTCGTCAGGCTTCGTCTAACCTGATGGAAAGTTAAGACAAGGCCTAAGATGGATCACGCTCACCCAGAAAATGCCTGTATAAATTGCTTTTTTTGAGAATTTTTGAATTTTTTTAACGCCTTAGGCCTCTCTCGACTCTCATCCAAGGATACGGTGGGCTTCTAATTCTAACTCCTTTTTAAGTATAAAATGTAGACTATAATTCTCGCTCTACATCAAGACCTAATAAACCAAACTCGAACTTCCAATGTCAGAACATATGTACATAAATTTATCAATACATCTATAGTTACATAAACAGTAAGTATATGTTCGGAAGGTCGACCCAGGATCTGTCCCCGACCTAAAACTTTAGGGTGTAGGAAAGGGTGGGTATTTAAACTGATATAACAGATTTTGTCAATAGTGGGCCCTAAACTACAGTTAAATATAATTATAATCGTAGAAGGCTGCTTAGAATTCGTAAGTAACTGAAAGTAAGTGCTCTCATTACTCCACCATTCAACAACTTCATTTCCAAGTAAGTATCATATAGGTAGGTAATGAAACAAATGAAAACTATTTATACCCGAAACAAACTTGTAATAGTATTTTATACAATCGTTACACAATAAGGGCTCTTAAAGTCGAGTACCGTGTTTAGGCCACGAGGCTTGCCGATACAATACAATACTTTTTATACGAGTCAACAGAAATAATTAAACAAACTTGGTATCTAATGAAAATCTGAGCCCTGCTGAAACGAAGTCAACGTCGTCGACGGCGGCCGTCGTCTATTGTATACTGTAGCCAACTGATGTGCAATTGGTCAAATTTATTTTAGTTCAGTAATAAAGGCGCCAGGTGATTGGTCGAATTTATTTTAGTTGTCTAAAGCGTTGTCTTATAATTATTATAGTTGAGTTGGGAGCTCCATAGACAAAAAGTATGTGGTTTTAATTTAGTGTACGAAGTCTTAATTCAAACATTAAAGTCGACGAGTAAAAAAATATATTTTTTACTTACAAATATGCACTTTTGTCAAAAACAATGCTGAATACTTTACAAAAATGTCTACAGTAAAAGGCAATATACGTCAGCAATATAAATTTAACATCATCCTACCTAGAGTAAAAAGCAATATATATGAAAAGAGTGCTTTCATAAGTGCTATAAAAGTATTTAATAAGTTACCGGCCGAACTAAAAGTTTTAGAAGGGAATAAATTCAAAAAACAACTTAGAAACTGGCTGCTTCAGAGAGTATTCTATAACCTTAGTGAATATTTCGCATCTTAGCTATTAAGTCAGTAGTTAGTTTATTTAAGTAATACAAATTGTTGTATGCCCGATATTGGGTACCTGTTGAAACAAATTCTGTCACGACCAACTTATGTACACAGTTATACAATAAAAATATTCTATTCTATTCTATTCTATTCTAATAAATTAATAAGCGATGTAACGTAACCGTTTAATAGTTAGGTGGGAAAATAAGTATAAGTAACACAACAAGATTTAGAATTAAGATTGGTCTCTTTAACATGTAGACTTTGCAAGAATGTCAAGCAATTATCTGTCTAGTATAGTTGACTTATTGCAGTCTAATACAGAGAATGTTTAATTTAAGTTACATGAGTAGGTACGTAATTTATACGATCTGGTGATGATGATGTTTGAAACAGCTCTGTTCTGTAGGATAAATGTCACCTACTTACACAGAGACAGAACGTTTTGATAACGATCTTATATTCCGCTCCAAAGGCTAGCCAAGCTTCTACCTAATACTTATATGTCAACCAGTCTAGCTAGCACGATCGTGTTTATGTCGGACACGAAGTATTCACCCATCTCGCACTTACAGTCATATCTAGTTGGGAACATAGACTATACAGTCCCCCTATTCTGTAACTTGTTTTAAGCTCACCTCATGCTCACCCACAAATATATCTTGACGCCGCGATGCGTAATAACCAAGCGTAGGAAGAGGTCTAGAAGAATGTCCTGATTATTTTCACATTTTTAAAATACACCGTTTAAAAATTAGAGGGGGGCGGGGGTGACTTTCGGCGCGATTATCTCCGACTCTATTCACTTAAATTAATCAAAAAACTTGCTGAGGAACCTCATGTTTATTTTGATAGGCCTGTCGATTTACGAGTATGTGCCACACATGGGCATACAATGACTTTTTTTTGGCTTGCAGTTTTATTTATGGAGTGCACCACTAAAAATTTTTTTTTATTAATTTCATTAAAAAACTATGTAGCGGCTAACAAAATTCACCTATCCTCAAATTCAAATACACGTTATAGTTTTCGAGTAAAATGCCTGTGACATACGGACAGAGGGACAGACGGACAGACGGATATGACGAAACTATGAGGGCTCCGTTTTTGCAATTCTGGCTACGGAACCCTAAAAACTGCACTCAAATCGGTTCACCCGTTTGAGAGCTACGATGCCACAGATAAGTATACTATACATATACAACTTTGTTAAACTTATAACATCCCTCGTAAATGTCGGGGGACAAAAATACTCACTACTTAACTCCGCGCTTACCAGTACCTAAGTAGGTACAGAGTGTTCTTGTTAAAGATAGAGAGTAACCTAATTAGTTTACTTTTTCCATTAATGGGATCTTTATCATGGGTGCCTCTTCCTTATTCAGCCGGGACGGGCAGAGCCGAAGGATCAGCCTGTTAAATGTACGGAGGACAATGTCTATTAGCACAGAGAAAGGAAAGGAGTCGATTGTTACATAACACTGTTAGTAGCCGCTTGCGAAAACAGATTTCATTATTGAACATGTGTATTTGATGGGACTTTTTTAGTGACACAAAAAAAGGGAATTTATCTCAAAATCAGTTTGAAAAGCGTATGATCATGCGGATGGCACAATTCGTTATAGATCATTACAGGATGTTGATTATAAACTCAGTCAGTAATTGATTTGAACTATATGAACAGGTGTAACTGAGTAAGTTCTTACGTATGTACCTGTTTGTAATGTTCTTCAATGGTCACTTATAAACTTCTCGCATTATTATTTCTATTTCTATCCAGCGTCACATTCATTAACAGGATGCAAAACAATACAGACACCTATTCCTGAGTGTAAATTACGAAAATAATGCGAATGTATTACTATAGTACTATACTCGTGGTATAAACCAACAAACTTACTAAATTATCATAAAATAGTCAAAATGTACAAGTACCTACTTATTCAATTCATTAATAAATGTCCTTTAATGTCCAAATGAATGCGAATGCATTAGTACCCGGTACTGTACTATTATCTATTCTGTGCCGGTACCAACTATCACTTGCTAAATTACCATAAAAATATGAAAGCGACATTATGTCCTTGGTCGACTATTTGTACCGTAGCAACTAGACAGACACGAAAGGACAGAAATGTTAGAACGTAATGGCGACTCCTTGCATTCCGCTGTCCGTTTCATTTCCTGGGGTCCGGGCGGTGCTGGGTGTTTGGTCACTGCCTGAAATATATAAATGGCGCATTTAACTGTAACATGCTTACACAGGGTTGCCTGCTTTAGAACAATTTTAAACGCAAATATGTGAGTGTTTGAACTGAAATAATATCTGTATAATTATACAAAACAGTCATGCACGCATCGTTAGTTTCAGTAACTATTAAGTACTTACTTAAATTAAAAGTTTATTATAGGCAGACCGCTTAACTATACTAACTATAATATAACGCCTCCCGCACACGTCACCTATAAAACATCGATATAGCGAAGACATAACAAAAGAACCATCTCGACTGATATGTAAAACCGAATTCAAATCGGTTCATCCGTTTGAAAACTACGATGCCACATACCAGGGTCGGAACCGGTTTTTTCAAAAATCCCCAAAGTAGTCGAATATTTTGAATTATTTTAGGCTCTTAATGTAGTATGAATGTTGAGGGTTGTAAGAGAAGAGGTAGACCAAGGAAAAGGTGGATGGACTGCGTGAAAGACGATATGAATAGGAAGGAAGTGTGTGATGAGCTGACGGGCGATAGAGAGGTATGGAAGAAAAAAACATGCTGCGCCGACCCCAAGTAAATGGGATAAGGACAAGCGAATGATGAATGTAGGACTCTATCATGTATTTAGGTAACATTTTCGTATTATTAGACTGCCCGATCAAAAATGATATCATATACAAAGGACGTATTAATACAGGCATTTTTGTATGGTGAAAATACCGCTATCCGATCCCTGCCACACACACGCACACGCAGAAACACATGTTAAACTTATGAGTCCGTTACCCTTCTCGTATCGTCACTATTTTATTACATACAGAAAATGAAATCTATCAAAATTTATCTCGAAACCAGTTTTATAGCGTGTGTGATTCGTTAACAATAAAATAACTGGACAAGATCAAATGTATATCAAGGGATGCTGACCCTTCCTGTTCTATCCTGTCTGACCAGATAATTATACACTTGCCAACGCTTTCAGTCAGTGATCTGTTTACATTATGTGATCTAAATCATGTATGGATGCTGCCCCTACCTGACATTAACCAGTTCTTAAATGCACTTGCTGTAACTGATCCTTTTATAACCCTAACTGGACAAGACGAAATGTGTATCAGGACATGACCTAGGGGCCATTGACCAGTTTGGCCCGTGCTGGTGAGATCAAATCTGTAACAGGGGATGCTGTGTCAAAGGTCGCAGATATTGAACGAAGGGACGGCATTGTGATGGAGATATTTGTTATTGTGATGATTGATATTCAAATGCAAAATACAAATAGTTAATTTCTTTAAAAATAGCCTATTACAATTATGCTGACCCCCACACATGTCCATACAAATTTAGAGGCGTGTAGCCGCAAATTGTCGCCTCCAAAATTGTTATCCCTATCAAGCTTTGGATGGACTTTTCACGATAAATTTTAGGTTCCACACGCAATATTAGGAAAAGCTACACAGGTGTATCTGTAATAGAACAACATATTAAAATGTTCTTCAATCGAATTTTAAAGAAAGGAAGAAGGGAATATGTTGCATTTCAATGAATCGTTAGTTACCGGTAGTAACAATTAAGATGTGATTATAGTAAGTATTTACCTACAACTTAAGTTGCGCTTGACAACCCAAATGAAATTAGTCACGTGAATATCAAATGCAACATACTTCAAGAGTGTTTCCAAGTAGGTAACAGGTATATTATCATATACCTTACTACTTTACTTGGAGATACTACTAATTTTATCAAATTAGTAGTATCTACCTAGAATATTTTTGTACAGTAGATCCGTTAAGAGGCAGCCCTGAACCCCATCTCTCAGATAAGTAACGGGCTACCTCGCCGCCCTGATGTGCGCATTTGTAACGTCGATGTAAACACAGATACGCTCAACAACACCTATTTCCACCAGGATATGAAGCTCGCATGTAAATGTCTGTACTTGAATCACTTGGTGCGTCCATTTGTTTACGGATAACAGTGAGCTAATTAGGTTTTTATCGTTTTAAGCCGTATTTATAGACAGGCGATGAGTGCGGTGAGACGCGTTTATTGACTGCTGAGTACGGGAAGGTCTAGCCTGTATAGTGTACACAATACATTTAAACACTTCTAGGTAAGGTGATACCTATGTCAAGACCCCATTTATCATGTCTCTTTTAGACAAAACGTGTCACAGAGTCAAAATGAATATTGTAAATATGACCATAGTTTAAAATGTCGGGAAAATATTGAAACGTAAATTGACCAAATGTTTATTGGATATAATATGTCAAGGACTATTTAAATTATAAAAATGTTTGACATACGAAATTGTTACAATATTAAATGAATACCTAATTGACACGTTATTTTAGATTTAATTAAATCTAACATTTTGAATACGAGGACTTTTAAACTATATCCTAAGACCAGGCCTCTATTTCACCAACTTGACAATTGTCACCTGGCACTGATAATTCGCCATACATTGCTTGTTCTAGAAGTTAAGGTGGACGCTAGGTTACCTGTGGAACCAGCAATGTACGGAGAATTGTCGTTGTCAGGTGACAAATGTCAAGTTGGTGAAATAGGGGCCAGGTATGTAACTATATACTTACAAATAAAAATAAAAAATTGAATTTATGTTTGTGTTTGCGCGTATTTCGACGCAGCGCCACCGATCGCCTCTATTGGCCATAAACAAAGCCTTAATCCATATAGTATTCAGTGAGAGACCAGAACATAACCTCAAAAATAGACAATTATTGCTTAATTCTATTTTAATTCGCCCAAATTGGGTTTCGCACGTAACCGATACGATTTTCAAAGTTATCAGTCTCCTGTTTCGATGTGGAAGCGGTTTTCAATAATAATACAATGGTTCTGAGTCTTATATCGCATTTTTAGAAGAACAACGACTCATGTGTATAAGACCGTCATAGGTAGATGCGACGTTGCGGTTTTGAAGAGCTTGGGTCTAATATATCGCTAACCCTTTACCAGATTCTCGGCTATCCAGTTTCGATTATTTTAATTTGTTACTGTATTGGAAGTTTGAACCTTAGGTTAAACTTAATTATGCTCTATGTAGTGAATATTATAAAGCGTGGCGGTTTGCATATAGGTTATACTTACCTACATAATCTCCAGAACAACTCATACGAATAAAAAAAACATTCAGAATTTGCGGAGAAAAAGAAAAAGAAAGAAAAGGAGCGGTGGTGGGCTAAAGCTATAGCCTATATATGCATGTCCAATACATAGGATATATTTGAGTCCACCTCTCTGCCTGCACCTCTGTAATACGCGGATGAAGCCAAACAGGCAGTTAATAGACAATACAAATATTATATTTCCAGATAAGTAATACCGCCATGCTTAACTCCTGTCATCCATGAAAGGATGCCTGTGCGGTGAGACGTATAACGGTCAATTGATTTCGGATTTAAATAATGGTATGTAGCCTAAATTGTTTAAAAAAACGCGAGTCAGACTCTCACTTGACCGCAAGTGAGAGTCTGACTCACGCACTGAGGGTTCCTTACAAAATTTCATGCAAAATACCCGTCTTGCCCCGCCCATTAATTTGGGAAAAATCTTAAAGAGTCTGCTAGATCCAACAAGCTCCTCCGACCGAGCGATCTTGGTCGGCACCGACCGTCACGTAAGGTTGACTTTCCTATCAAATTGTATAGAAATACAAAGACTAAATTTGCAAAAAGGGTCCTAAATTAAAGAACGCGACTGTACCTAGACCAACTCAGTTACTTCTACTTAAATTAAAGAACGCGACCTCACGTAGACCAACTTAGTGTAGATAGACAATTTCATTTTTCCTGAGCTAAATAATTATACACACACTTGCCAGTTGTCGCCATTGCCCTTTCAAATATTTATTGACGTATTCATAATTCAGCGGAGGGGGCGCGGGATCTTTTTACCGCGTTGCTTCAACATTCATGATGCTATGAGCTATTGCTAGTGAAACTCGGAAGTGGAAGAAGTGGCATTGAAGTGGAAGTTAGTTATACTGGGCATTTTCCGCAAATCGACATCCAATGTGCCTATTTTGCGTGAAACGGCGGGGTGGCGCTTTGTGAGTGAGTACCTTGATGTTGCTGACTGCGTCCCGTAGTATCTGGAGACCCTGGGTGCTTTTTATGGTTCTGTAGCCAAAATGGCAAAAACGGAACGCTTATAGTTTCGTCATGTCCGTTTGTCCGTCTGTCCGTATGACAGGTATTTTACTCGAAAACCATAAGGTGTTACACCTATCCTCAAAATTTGAATAAAATTTTGAGGATAGGTGTGTTTTGTTAGCCACTACATACTCGTAGTACTGTAATGAAATGTCAAAAAAAATTTTTTAGGGGTGTACTCCATAAATAATGTATTTGCAAGTCAATAAAATATCATTGGAAGTCCACGTGTGGCACATCAATCGATAGACCTTTCAAAATAAATATAAGGTTTCTCAGCAATTTTTTGATTAAGTGAATAGAGTCGGAGATAAAAGTAAGTGAATAGAGCCCCGAAAGTTACAAAAATTGTGTCCGCGGGGGACCTTCTAATTTTTGAACGGTGTATTGTCATTGAGGAAGACCGACATGCATTACTATATGGCACACAACAGGTGCCCTTGTACCATAGGTACCTACACTTCTACAACAAACAATGCTTCTATTGCTATTTAAGTTTTATATTTGTCACTTCGTGGCAAATAGACAACAAATAATAAGTAATTAATTTTAAAGATAGTTGCTACAAAATCACAAAGTTTTTTTTATCGAAATGAATTGCCGCTTCTATACCCTTTCTTCGTTCAAATAGTATGGTATTATTTTTTCGCACCCCCACAGATATAAATTTATCTCCTTTGGACATTGCCGACGTGCGGTCGGGGACAATGACTTGGAAAATGGGAGGTGATAGGTTAGGTCGCAGGTTTCAACTCAGATCGATCGTCATTCGATTTTTGCATATTACATGAATTACCCCAGACTTCAACACATGTAGCGAATTATATCCTTATACTATTAAACGTTGGGGCGGAAAGGTTCTCGAGTGGCGACCGCGTACCGGAAGGCGCGGCGTGGGTAGGCCCCCCACAAGGTGGACTGATGACCTGGTGGGGGTCGCGGGAGTCCGCTGGATGCGGGTGGCGCGGGACCGGTCAATTTGGAACTCTCTGGGGGAGGCCTATGTCCAGCAGTGGACGTCTTTCGGCTGATATGATGATGATGATGACTATTAAACGAGCAAAATTTGTATGTATATTTGCAATTACGTTCTCGAAAACGGCTCTAACGACTTCGATGAAATATGGAATTTAGAGGTTTAAGGGGGCGAGAAATCGATCTGGCTGGGTCTCATGTCTGGGAAAATTCGTTTTCTCCGTATTTTCTCTATTTTCACCCGAGCAGAACTCGGTCGCCCAGGGACTTCTCAAAATAAGAGAAAAAGATGATTAATAGGATTTTATTTATAACTTGTTTTAGAAACAGTCCTTAGAGTGTTACATGAACTAGCCAGTTACTAATTAACTTTATTAATTTAAACTTAATTTTAACTAAACTTTATTGCATAATACAAGAAAAAGTACTAGATACATATCGCGGCGAATCTTAATCCCTATGACAGCTGTCATCTCCGTACAATTTACAACTTTAAGCCTAGATCACACTGGCGTGGCCTGCGGTGGCGGTCAATAGTAAATTTGGCAGCTAATGACAAGTTTACTATTGAACGCCGCGGCCAGGCCGCGCCAGTCTGTTAGAGGCCTTAAAACGTAAAATTGTACTGAGATGACAGCTGTCAAGATCGAGATCTGGATGGCGGACTTAATGCAAGAGGTAATGCATTCTCTCCCAGTCAACCATATGGTAGAACAGAAACATTTGGTGCAGGCATTTAACTATGTAGTAAAACTCAATTCCACATAAGCTTGACCTGGCTTGACCTATTAATTTTCTTTTAAAAACATTGGTTATTTAATATGCCCACTTTGATCTCTTTGTTTTTGTTGTTTCCCTGATTGACATGTCTTTATTGATACCGTACTAAGTATATCAAGGATGACATTAGCTTAAGTCAAGGTGCTCCTAGCGTACTTTTCTTAAAATGTGGGCAATTAGGCTTCTTGTTCTAGCATGGAAGTAGGAGCAAGACGCCCATAGTTGCCGCACATTTCGGGAAAAGTATGGCCTGTCTAGCAGCGCCTTAAGATTGATAGCTAATAGTTATTTTAAGCATACAGCCTGCCTTAGTAGACACCGTAACCTATCGGCCCTCTCAAGAATCCAGGCAGAGACGCGTGATAAAATGTAAAATTATGTGCATCACGTAGGTCCATTCTATACTGGATAAATATTATTTAAAATCGATCCCAATGAGTGGTTCTGGACATTACCCTCCACATACACTATATACAAAGCTACAACCTTCCATACTTATTCCTCTTTATAATATTGGGTAGTATAGATAAAATCTTCACAGTATTAAATGTTTCACACATAATACGAATAGGCAAAGTATTTCGCCATTAGGCTTTCCTTTACTTAGCCACCTACGTATATTACTTGCCCATTTACTGTTGGCACATTGTAATACGGTATATAATGTACCAAAAAACATTATCAAAACGCGTGTGTTGTGTCCAAAGGGGGAATCATTCTTGGGGGTGGTATCAGTGGCGTAAGGCTCACAGTGTACTGCCACGGAATAAATAATAGTACATATAACTTGCTCAGCATTAAGCTACAAGACCGAGTGAGAAATATTGAGATCCGACGTCGCACTAAGGTGCGTGACGTCGGAGAAGTCATAACTAAACTCAAATGGAATTGGGCAGGACATATTGCCAGGCAGCGTGACGGTAGGTGGACGAAAACGTTAACGGATTGGTGGCCACTTACAGGAAAGAGAAGCGTCGGTCGTCCACCAGCTCGATGGGTTGACGACGTAAAAAAGACCGCGGGTCATTTCTGGATGAGACTAGCACGGGACCGGGATAAGTGGCGTACTCGAAGAGAGGCTTATCCTCAGCAGTGGGCGATTACAGGCTGACAATGATGATGATGATGATGATGATGACATATAACTTGAGATTATTTGAGTTGGAAGAATCAACGTAGTCCATTCAAAAAGCAACTCTACCGTGCAAGGTATATGATTCCAATTCCAATGACAGTCTTATAAAAAGTCAGTCACATTATAAAGGTGTCCCAAAATTTACGCAAGATTTGAATTGGCCTCGTTTTCTACGGAAAAGAACAGGCCACTAAAAATATTAAACAATTTGACAGCTGACAGTTTAGGGTTGTTAAAAATGGAGCACTACACGAGAGAACGATGCATTTTTTTTGTTGAACAATATTTCAAAAATAATGAAAGTTTGGCTGCGTACAGACTCACCCGATCCCAAGGTTACCTGGCACCTGAGTCTACCCGGCTGATGAGGTGTCCTTTGCTTCCCCAAGGCACTTGCGGATTTAAAATTGATCTAGATAAATAGTTCACACTAACTATCGAGACTATTTGTGTGAAACTCAATTCTGTAGAACCGTACTTCAAAACGACAAAGCTAGCTATTTATCTAGATCAGTTTAAAACCCGTACTCATTTATTGGTAAAACCAATTTACATGTCAAGAAAAATGATATTCACTATATTAATTAATTATATAAATGACATTGTTAAAATACATACATACATACATACATATAATCACGCCTCTTTCCCAGAGGGGTAGGCAGATATCACGGATCTCCATTTGCTACGATCCTGACACACCACTTTCGCTTCACTCACCTTCATAACATTTCTCATACATGCTCGTCGGTTTAGGGTACTTTTGTTAAAATACATTAAAATAATAAATAAATATTAGGAACAATCTTACACCAATCGAACCAGCCCCATAGTAAGCTCAACAGCTTCATCAGCTTGTGTTATGGGTACCAGACAACGATATATATAGTATATATAAATACATAGAAAACATAAAAGACTCAGGTACAAATATTCATGGTCATTACATAAATATTTACCCTTACCGGGATTCGAACCCAGGACCTTCAGCTTCGCAGGCAGCGTCACTACATTTGATCGAGTTCAATCAAGGAAAGCACGTTACTGTGTATTGTAGAAAAAAAAATCGTTGTTTGTTTCCAGTGTACGCCGCACTTTTTCAAGGTAAAGGGTGGTTTGAATCAAGAAATATCATAATAGGGTGGCACTAAGCGCGAGCTTTGCTGGCTCGCACAGCCTCTATTTTTATTTGTAAGGAACCGCGAGGTGGGCCCCCCCAGTGGTGAAACGTGTAAGTACAAATTTGGATTTTTTCAAATCTTCGTTTGATAGGCTTTCTATATGTTATTCCTACCTAAGTACCCATGCTTCATCTGTGTATTGCACAAATAATGTGAAGTAGAAATTAAACTGTCTGAAAGTTAAGATCAAAATATATACGTAGCTGAATCGGCGTTTAATGAAATGACTTATTTATTAATTTGAAACTATCATTAAATTAATTGTTAGTGAGAAACGGCATTGATAAAAGTCGAATTAACGTCGGGTGCGAGTATTTATTTATTTATCTGCCCTTTTTTAGACTTAAGATATTATCTATTACTTACGTAAATCAGCCACCTTACCGTGATTTTTAATACTTAAACCGAACGAACAAAAATATTTAAAACATAATATAAATTATAAAAATACGGTTACCCTCTTTTACCTTTCGACTACCCAGGGCGGTGCGCTCGAGTGTGGATTTTGAATAATATATTATTTTCTTATGTAAAATGCCCGATTACGCCCATCGTCGAGATTTTGCGGCTCCTTTATGGAGCTTCATATGTTTTGTTCTATTCCACATTACGCCATGGTTGCCAAGAAAGACTTTACCATCTGACGTGTTTTTTGCCCGACTACGACAGAGCCGAAAGGAAGGGATATATGTTTTTTTAGTAGTTTATTTTTGTATTTTTGGTGTGTTCCACCGTAGCGTTTAAGATACTGAACCGATTTTGATGAATGAGGTATTAATACCAAGTATTGATTAAAAATTACATTTGATTGTCATCTTCCAACTGCCGACCTGAAAAAGGGTGAAGTCTAAATTTAAAAACATGGTCCATGTGAATTTTAAAAAGGCAACATTTTAAATGTATGCTATTACATTTCTTGCCGAATTTACAGCACTACTAGATTATTAATAAATAGCATTGGAATTAAGAAAATTGAGGAACTGTTTAAAATAGTCTGATACTGTGCGTACCTATAGATAGATTCATTAATATAGCGAACACCTCGGCAAGGCATCATCCGTGGGATCAAATCCTGCTGCCAGTATTTTTTTCCCAATTGTAACTTTTTCTATAATGTGCAACTATTTGATGAGAGGCGGGTAGTTCAAAGTCTTAAAAAAACCTTGTTTAATACCTACCTTGTCTCTCTTTGTGGCAGCAACTAACCGAGAAATCATAACGACACATACAATTTATGCGCACCGATCGACATGAAAAATAAGTACCCAAATTAACCCTACCCCCGCCACAGGGTCACCGGCGTAAAAAGAGGTATATTATTTTATTATCTACAGCCACCACGGCCCGGAGACGGCAATATCACCGTATATAGATTCGATTTTCTACGTGAATTCGTTTGACGGCCTTCATAATGCTACATATAAAACTGGGGACTTACGGTCCCCGAAACCAATTTCGGGTTATGACCCGACGACTCTCTGATAATATTCTCGGGTTATTAGGTACGGATAGGAGTTTTTACTATGGCTATTTTTTCTGCTGACGGTGGATTATTGGCAGGAGTTTACGAGATGTGTCCCGCGGAGGTGTTCTTTTGTTTTAGGGCGTCGTTCGCTTTTGCTGCTGCGGATGCCATCTTTATAAGGATCGAACTAATAAATGTCTTGCCAATGTTATGACCAGTTTACCTTTGATTGTGAGTTTTTTCGTTTATTAAAAGTTTGGTATGTAATATGAGATGAATCCCTAACAAAAAATTACATGTTAATATTGTCCCAAGGTCAACAAAAATGCAAAGGATGGATTAGACAAAATTTAGTTTTAGATTAAAAATAAAACGAATTATGTAAATAGGTAGTACACAGTGGCGCTCGATGTATAAAGCAAAATTGAAAATGTTATTAATAGAGATTGATCATAATTATGATCAGAATTTAAAGAATTCACAATGTTTCATAATTCTACACAATTTTCAATAAGACCACAATGTAAACTTTGTACTACAAGCTTTTATTTCAATGTATGCATGTTTGTTAGGGTGGAATCTTGCAACTCAATTTTGAAGCAGAAATCTTCAACCGATTGAGCTGAAATTTGGGGTAAAGGTATAGTTTGGATGACTATTCAATATAATGGCACCATTGAGCTGATCTGATGATGGAGACAGAAGGTGGCCATGGGAATTCAGTACTTAACCGACGTAAACCCAGTTGAGTTTGGGCTCGTTAGAATCGTCTCAATAGTAGTTGATGACAGTATACAGAAAATTACAGTCGGCAATAAAAGCATGTATTAAAAATGAAATTTTTGACAGAAACTTATTTTCAAGTTAGCTTTATGCAGGTTATATATGTATAATTAATATCTGGAATCTTGGTTGTCTGGAAGAGATCGCTCTTCAGCGATAAGACCGCCTGTTGTCTACCTCTACAATACAATACAATACAATACAAATACTCTTTATTGCACACCTCACACAAAAAAAGCAGTTACAGAGAGAAACAATACAATAACATGTAGGTAGAGGTAGACAACAGGCGGTCTTATCGCTGAAGAGCGATCTCTTCCAGACAACCTACATGTTATTGTATTGTTTCTCTCTGTAACTGCTTTGTTTGTGTGAGGTGTGCAATATCGTCAGCGGGCGTAGCATGGTTGGCATTTTATCACTTTATCGTTGTGGATAAGACATTCGTCACTCTCGTACCTACTCGCATACTCGTCAGAACGTGACGGATATCTTATTCACAGCGATAAGTGACATAATGGCAACCATGCTACACCCGCAGAAGTTCTCTTTGATATTAAATTGTAAAATTCTAAGTACTCTTTAAATCCAGTTTTTATTCCCGTCACACACGCTACTGCGATCATTTGCTCATGATTCCGAGTCTTCATGGTCACGTAACATTTCGAGCACTGATCCGATCGAGAAGCGACTGCAAACGATAACCAATGTAGCTGTAAAGCTTTAGCAGTATCAGCGATAGTACGTGACCTGAAGGGAATGATTGCGTTGATACAGTGCGGCTGAGCACGTTTTTATTTTGGCGAATAATTGGATAGCATTTTTATTCCTTTAGGTTAGTCTTGCAAAAAAAACTTGTTACTGCTGGGAAACTTGTGCTCTGAAAGTAAAAAAACCGGCCAAGTGCGTGTCGGACCACGCAAAACGAAGGGTTCCGTGCCTATTAAAAAGGTCGTATCGTCACAGGAATTTTACGGCACTTACGTCCTTTTCTTTGAGGAAGGTAGTTTTTCAGCAATATCTCGAAAACCTCGGAACCGATCTTGTTCAAAACAATTTTCGGTGAATGAAATTAATAAGGCCTATGTCCATGAATTTTTCCATATTTTTAAAATACACGGTTCAAAAACTAGAGGGGGGGGGACAGAATTTTAGTGACTTTCGGGGCGATTATCTCCGACCCTATTCAGTTAATCAAAAAAAATGCTAAGAAACCTTATATTAATTTTGAAAGGCCTATCGATTGATGTGCCACACGGGGGGTCACAACGAAAAAAAAAATTTTGACTTTTAGTTTTATGTATGGAGTGCACCCCTAAAAAAAATTTTTTTTGTCATTTTAATTACAAAACTATGTAGCGGTTAACAAAATACACCTATCCTCAAAATTTTATTCAAATATACCCTTTAGTTTTCGAGTAAAATGCCTGTGACATACGGACAGACGGACAGACGGACAGACGGACAGACGGACAGACGGACATGACGAAACTATAAGGGTTCCGTTTTTGCCATTTTGGCTACGGAACCCTAAAAAGGATAAAATACTTTAATTATTAATTTATATAGGTATACTAGCTATTGCCCGCGACTTCATCCGCGTAGACCCGGGATAAAAAGTATACTATATTTTAATCTAGGGTATAAACTATCTTCGTGCAAAATTTCATGCAAATCGGTTCAGCCGTTTAAGCCTGATTGAGTAACAAACATCCAAACATCCAATCTTTCGCATTTATAATATATAGGTATAGGTATAGGTATATATATTTCCATTCTTTATATGTATAAATCAACATGTTATAATCCAACTCAAGGTTGATATTACACAAAAGTTTAAATAACGTAGTGTAAATAAAGTCACTGCATAAACAATATGAGAATAAAGGCGTCATACAAATATCCCTTCATGAAAGGCCATGCAATTCGTCAAAATTTTATATCACAGATCAAAATGAGATGAGACACAAAAACCGGGCGGAATCACGGCATACACCGAACAAACTACTTTATTAAAGCCCACTCTATATTCATAACGCGTCAACGACACTATCGCACAAATAATA
Organism: Epinotia nisella; assembly: GCA_932294315.1. NCBI lineage: Eukaryota > Metazoa > Arthropoda > Insecta > Lepidoptera > Tortricidae > Epinotia > Epinotia nisella. The sequence continues at coordinate 5,964,119 of OW028687.1, forward strand.
TCTCCCTCGAAGATGCATTGGGAAAGAAATGTATCAGAAAATGTATAAAAAACAGTATTGTTGATCTAACACAACTGCTACTAGAAGAGGACCAAAATTGATGTCATTTATTTGTAATGCCTTTTTATTGTTAGTTTATTATATACCGCCCGTTATTTTATTACGTCAAAATATTTATACAAATAATGTATTACAAATGCAACTTAAGTCTAAAATACCTGGAAATACTTTTTAATTTTATGGCGTTTTCAGTAAATCTACATCTCGAGTTAGTACAGTAGGCGCGTGCGGGCGACCGTGTGATTCTTATAGGGAGATATGGGATTTATCAAACGTATAAACCGTTCGTCTGGCTGGTCCGAAAGGGGACTTTGTATAACAAGCCCATATTATAATACGATTCAAAGATACTTTCATATTTATTTAAAAAGTAAACAAAAAAGGGTTGAAACTGGGAAGTAAAACGAATAGGTATGGAAGATCAAAAAGCATGTTTATCTATATAATAACCATACAATGTCCTCATTACTGTAGTGATCCAATATGACAAATGGCTAGAAAAAAACAAAAACTCGTAAAACGGCATCACCAAAACATGATGTGACAGACCTACTTTTTGTTTTTACTACATATTGACATCGCAAATAAAAGCATCGGAGTAAGCTTTTCAGCGTCAAAAGGTCGGATAAGCTCTGTAGCAACTAGCCAACCGTGTAGATACTGATATATGTAGTAGTAAATGTCTCGTTAAAAGTATTGAAGCAGTGATACATACATTTTGTGTATGTACCAAAAACAAATTCACTTTAATTTAGTGGAAAGTACTTAATCGCATGAATAACAATAAAGTTAAAAATTAAGTAGTTTGAAGCCACTTGATATAAAGTTCGAAATAAGTATTAAATAATCTTGTTCTACCCAACTAGTTCCTAAGTGGTCGAAAAGTTGACTTTTTTCATGAATATACAGGATGGGCAGGAGTATACCGACAGATTTTAATCATGGGTTCCTAGTGGTATTACGAGTAAATAATGTAATATCAACACGGGTCCAAAAATGCCTCATTAACTTACTTAATCTCTGAAACAAATTTTCTATTTTCTACCTTGGGAACGAAACCTTAGTCTAAATAGTGCAAAAGAAAACTTGACACTTCACGAACGACTCCGACAAGATACGATAAACCACGAGTGGAGTATGACGTGATTACCACTTCCGTATGCGTGTGAGCGTGTCTGTGATTATGTCACATTATCAAGGTTGAGATTTTTCAACTCGTGAATTACTGAAATAATTGAATATCTCGAAAATTAGGCTTTATAATTAGGCCCTCCGTGTATAAATGAATGTAGAATAACATGGACAAGTAAGTAACTAACATAAAGACAAAGTCACGCCTGTATCTATTCCCAAAACTGGTAGGCACCGCTCACATTCAATTAGATTTTGACAAGTGACATAATAAATTAAAAACAAATGAACTGTGACGAATCCAAATTGCATCATCGTAACGCCGTATGTTGTGCATCATCTAATATTAAAATTATATAAATACACTACACCCCTCGCCCCCACGTTGGGCGCCAACGGACGATTTTTTACATTCAATTATTACTGTCCCTCGTTTATGTTTTATATAAATTGGTCTGTCCCTCCCTAATAAATGGTGTTCTGAGAGCAACACAGTGTGGGAGGTATTGGGACGTGATAGATGATTCGCAGTTCCAATGTGATTGGCAATATCTTGAATAGTGCGGAGTTAGGTATGTATTTATAGACTATAGATAGGCATACCTAGTTGCTTAAAGAACGTTATTGTCGGTTATTTAAACCTATACAAAAAAACTAAATAAAATACGTAACTTCTTATCAGCTATTTTAGTGTAACTATCTCCACTGTTCAGCCGTGCCGAAATCTTTTCGGAGGGGTCGATTACACTGATCTCCCGGGGTGGGATTATTGGAGAAAGCACGGCTTCCCTAGATGGGATCGCCATTGTCGACCGAGATCGCATATGGCGCGAAAATATTAAATATTCACAAGAGATAGAATGGATTCGGTGGATCATATTTGATTTCCACCTTCTTATGTGGTGGACTTATAAAACCTCTAACGTCTAACTGGATTGTCGGTAGCTTTACTCAACAGATGTATCTTTTGAGCAAATGTATGTTTACAGACATCTTGTATTAAAATAAATTTCTCATTTGTTTACAGACACATACAAATATAACTAGATTCCATCACTGGTCATCTGTGTTTTGTTTTTATATTTATGTAAATGTCATTGTTTCTTACTCATGTCTTTATTTTCATATCACAATTTGAACTACGGGTTACGGCCTACGTGTTTGAAAAATTTTATACCTACGTTAATATATTTACGTCACCCTAGGCCGTAAGTGGAATTTTCTGCCCGCTACACGAGGAGAAAATCTCACTTCCTGGCCAAGGCAAGACGTAAAACTTTAGACAAACCACGGGCGGTAATTCGTAAAGCCACAAATCGCATACAAACATTCACGAATTCACCGCCCTAGGTATGTAATGTACTATTTTAGGAAATATTTACAAAGCGTGCTCGCCAAAGGGTATTTGCATCGGCCGTAAAAACTCTGCATAATCGTCCAGTAAAGCTAATCTGGGTTCATTACAGGCCACACACTCATCCCACATAGCATCCGCCGGGTGAGCACTACAATGCCGTTTTTTTTATTCAAATAAGTCCTCTAAAAAAAGCCACCCCAGAAGCCAAATGGCCCAGAATTTGTTTAAATTGTCACGTACAGAAGCGCGGTTACACAATCCCCGACCGGCGGTTCCCAACATTATTTAATGAATTTGCCATATATTTATTGTGATCTAATTACTCTACCTCTACATGATTTTCCTGATGATTTTATTACAAAAAAAATAATGTAAAAACGTTCATAAAATTAACAAATACTAACTTTTTGCCGTCTCATGATGAATATCGTGTGCAAGTAAACGTTTAAAAATACTTAAATCACAAAAAAGTTTATATTTAAAATACAGGTGAAAGATCTAACACGTTCGTTATTATGCCTATCAAGCATTTACTCGGTTTGGAGTAGGTAAACGCTTCTCCAATGAAATAAAAATTAAATATTCAATTATCTTATACCTTGCGCATATTTTTGGAGCAGGACATTGCCAAAACCAGCAAAGATTTGAGAACCGCAGACTATTAGAGACACACGGTGAAGGGTTAAAAATGCATCGTCGTTGCATAAAAAAACTCCATACAGATATCGGATTTTAAATTTTAAAATGTGCATTGTATTGAGCGGCGGGGTTCGGAAATCGATTGGAGCGGCTTCAAAGGAGTAATAATAAAAAAAACTCATTGATTTTGGACGCGACAGCTTGCGCTTGCAACGGGTTAATTTTGTGGAAGTTGATGGTGCCAGATTACTGACAGTGTGAATTGGCCATGTGGCGGGTCAGAAACTTTGCTCAATTAGTAACATATCCAAAAGTGGTTGTCGTAGAATCGGCTTTTATTAATTTAAGTGATGCAACGGGAAAAACCGGTTTTGCTTAATTTTGCTACAGGTAGGTACACTGCTAAACTACTTATAATTAAAAAAAATGAGATTATCCAGATAACAAAATTAAAAAACCGGCCAAGTGCGTGTCGGATCACGCAAAACAAAGGGTTCCGTGCCTATTAAAAAGGTCGTATCGTCACAGAAATTTTACGGCACTTACGTCCTTTTCTTTGAGGAAGGCAGTTTTTCAGCAATATCTTGAAAACCTCTGAACCGATCTTGTTCAAAACAATTTTCGGTGAATGAAATTAATAAGCCCTATGTCCATGAATTTTTCCATATTTATAAAATACACCGTTCAAAAATTAGAGGGGGGGGGACAGAATTTTAGTGACTTTCGGGGCGATTATCTCCGACCCTATTCACTTAATCAAAAAAAATGCTAAGAAACCTTATATTTATTTTGAAAGGCCTATCGATTGATGTGCCACACGGGGGGTCACAATGAAAAAAAAAATTTTGACTTTTAGACGGACAGACGGACAGACGGACAGACGGACAGACGGACATGACGAAACTATAAGGGTTCCGTTTTTGCCATTTTGGCTACGGAACCCTAAAAATGAGTATACATTTTTTTATACATATTTATTAGTCGCATATAGCGGAATACTTAATCAAAAGACAAAGATATAAGTTTATCAAATTAGTATCTTTGTCTATAAATTTTACTTTTAACGCTAATACAAAATACGGTGTACGTGTATAATTTAAAATTACCGACGTCTTTGTCCGTTAACACGTAGGGCCACCCACTGTGCACTAATTTAGGCCCGCGGTTTTGTGTGAGTCTCCTGCGGCGATGCTTTCGGATGCAGCTAAAGGGGTAAACAATCGTAAAAAAGGCATTTGTTGCTGAAGTTTAAAGGGTTAAAATCAATTTTATTTATTTGTAAACATTTTTGTGATGATTTTGCTTGAATGTATTGTGGAACTGGCATGCGAATGCTAAACATATTTTTTAGTTCACAATCAAACTGCTGAGATCCAACAGTTCAATATTTGAAATAATTCAAACAAAGTTTGAACTATTGATTTTTTATGGATTCAGGAAAAATAAATACATAAAATAGTTAATATTATCATAAACTAGAATAATTTGATATTTTATTATGTTTTTGTATTTTTTTTTATTATTATTATTAAGCAATGGGATACAAAAACTTATCTATTACATTTCCCTGCAAAACTGTTTTAACAGTTTGTCTGCAGGTAGGAGTCTCATTATAGTACATAAACTATTTTGTATGCATGTATTATATACTTATTGTGTAATATTATTTCGTAAGTACGCACATAAAGCGTTGTGCTAAAACTTGGATGACATTTGCTTGTAGGCAATATTGTATCACCACGCGTGTGGTTACTAACTTCGTAGCCCTGACTAAAAGAAAACCCATAGCCATAACTAACTCACGGTACATAGGTAAGTAAAGATTTTAACAAATAAACCTTGCTTTGTGTCCATTAATGTTACCTACGCATTTTTTCTCCACAACATTATGGCACATACGCAATGTAAATTCTCCCAGTCACCGTTCTGGCGACAATCCTATATTCCACCTCTTTACTACTCCCTGCTAACCCTAACAACACTACGCAACGCAGCGTATACATTGATGGTTTTATTAGTTCGTTCGATAAATTTACACGTACAGTGCAGCAATGGATATCGGAGTAGGCGATATTGACCGTTTTTTTTACCCAAAATATTCACTGTATCGTTCCTCCATTGTGTCCAACATTGAGAAACCATTAATCAGTCTGAACCAGAATCATCAATATAACATTATACGTCCAAGAATTCGAGTCGAATACTCGACGTATCGATTATGTATCCGTTATTCGATTACGCAAACGCTCATTGTGAGGCAGTTCATCATTCGATGAAAAAATGTTGGTTTATTGTGGCCTAACGATGTGAGGGAACGGGTAAGTAGTAGGCATGCTATCCCAACTAATTTATTGTGATACTTACTATCTTTCAGTCACGGTGTACTGGGACTTTAAATGACATGTGGTTAAATAAATATAACCACCGTGCACCGTAGGAGCACTTTGTCACATTTAATAAACTTTACGAGCGCGTGAATATTTTTTAAAGCCTCAATCAGTTGTCCTTGTGACCTAGGATATTACAACACATCCGAAACATCAAGGTAAATAAATCAATATGATAAACTAATTTTCGATTAAATCCAATTAAGTAAACACACATGCTTTGTCTTTGCCGGTCAGATGTTATCGTGAAAGTTTTATTTTATTCTTTGGTCCATTTTAAATGTCAGGCAAATAATGTCTAAGGTCCGATAATTCAAAATATTCTTCAAAAGATCTTATCAAAAATAATATTTCTCTTTCGTCTCGTTAAAATACCAAATATTGTTACGATGTACATATGTCTTATTTGGTATTTTTCCTCGAACATAATAATATTTGTACACTGTTAATACGAACTGTTTTTATTCTAAATAATAAGTGGTAGGTACAATTTGTGATATTTTGGATGTCCCCCTCTGATTTATTTATTTATTAGAATAGAATAGAATAGAAGATAATTTATTTCAGTATAAGTATACAGGAACACAGTTAGTAATACAATTACAAAAAAAATGAAACAAAGGAAGAACTTATCAGCTATATACTAATTACTAACTTATACTGAAAAAGGTGAACACTCAGCATAATGCCGGGTGCTACTAGAGTACCCGACGCTGGTCTTCCGTGATCACCAGATTCGTATGTACGTATTCGTATTCGTATGGTATGGTACGGTTCGTTACAAATTTATATTGAGAGCATAGAACGGTTAGAACTGTATGTTGCTGCGAGGCTATCAGAATAAGCTGAGCAGCAGCCAGAAGTTGATTACTCTTTAGCACCACTCGGGGGACACGTGCAGGGACACTGAGGGTAAAGTTTTCTGAGGACGCGAGTAATCGTTGCCCCCCGATTCCCCTGTTATGACTTAAAAAGAGGAGAAACGTGAGCAAATAATAAAAATTTAAGAAAATATTAATCATTTCACATGAGTGGTATTCGTGTAAACTGGCCTTTAGGAAGGCTTGTAGCAACATTTACCGGGAAAAAATAGTTTATAAACGACACTATTATCTTGAAACTGTATTCAAGGTGATGATTTTAATATTTTGGCAAATAATCAATCAAAAAATACCATTTCGATTACAGATTTTGCTTACGATAAAATTTCGAAGTTTAATATGTGTTAAATTTTTGAATATTCAACTACTTTGTTATTATTCAATCAAAGATGAAACAGTATTTGAACCTGCGTTAATTTTGCCGATTTAGTCGGTTTTTTTTCAATAACTTAATTGCAGATGTATCATTTAAGTACAGTTTTTTTTACTGTTATAATTTTAACTAAAATCGAAGCTTACAGTATAAATATAAAATGGCCGCATGCTTGTAAGTGCCAAGTGTTGAACGTTGCAAAAACCGCGTCCGACGCGCATTAGTCATCGCCGCTGAAAGGTATCCTGAGGGAAATTACGTGGACCACGGCACCGGGGTTGATGGAATATTCCAATATTTAACGCTGTTTTTGTCTAGTTGCGCTTATGATACAAAAGATATGGCAAAAAGAAAATGTACGGACCTTATTGTTTTGTAATAGGGCGAAAAAGTTTACATCTTTTTGACGCCGACTAGACTTAAGAGGGCGTTACAGTGCACACTAGCGCCACAGGTAAATTGTAATTATTTAAATTTAACGATAGATATTTAAAAAAGAAGGCCACTACCCACTGTATTTTGTATTTATGTACCTTGTGAATGCATCAAACTAGTTTTTATGTTGCTGGATTCGTCAATCTAAGCGTCCAAAGGTAAAACGGCCTTTTTTAATTTGAGTTCACAGATCGATAATCACAATTATTTACCAGTGGCGCTAGTGAGCACTGTAATGCCCTCTTAATAAACACAGGTAGGGAAGGTTCAACTGCAGATGATGAGAGCAGGTCTATTGGTACTGACGGCCTACCCTCACAAATTGTCCAATGACAAGAAGAAAAGGTAATGTATGTTTTAGTTTTTTCAAAAGACGAGGATTCAGAGATGCAGGTCCTCTTTTCCTTACAGTTAAGAAGATGGGAGCAGTAAGACTCTCAATTTCAATACAGGTTGAAATGATGTTTTCCTCTTTGCGACGATGTCCCAATTTTGGGGATCACATTCATGATGCCACCAATTTCTCCATCAGAAGGAAGTTTAATTTTCAGAACAGCTGAATGTTTATTGACATAAATATGTGCATGTAATATACCAGAATTGAAGAATAAACTTAGAATTTGGATCCAGTCTTCGGCAGCATGAACCGATTAGGCAACTATGATGGTGAGTCGGGCTCGGATTTGATCTGTCCAACGCATTGGTTTCTCCTTTATTTTGCTCCTCTCTACTATTCCAGTTTTTGGAGGATGACGTTGGACTTGAAATTATATATGGATGACTGCATTGTGGAAGTCATAAAACTTTAAATAAGTCTGTGTTACTTAAAATGTTTTTTATTTTTTCCAGCCATAAATGACAAAGAAACGGATAAAAACCAACACAATTTTGCATACCTGAAGTAAAAAGAGCTACAGTTTTTAACAACCTTAAGATTCAGAAACAAGATATATTCTTGGTTTTTACGCTTTTCATGATCCGCAGCCAATCGAATTTACGATTAAAACATACATATTTAGAGTGAACGTCGCAAAAGGCCTCACCTTTAACAAACTTAAATAACAGGTGGCACGCACCGTTATCCAGATACCGAATACTCACCATTCCCACATCCACAAAGGGTTAAAAGGTCTCCATTGTGAAAGGATATCTAATTTCCTTGAGAGCAAAATTGCCGTAACATTGGCTGCGTTTTTTTGCCGGCGTCTTTGCGCAAAGAAAAGGCGGTTAGTTTATATCCTCCCCTTTCGAGTTGACCGTTGTGTTCTAATTATTTGAAGTGGGATCCGGTGAGCGACGTGCGTCGGCGTTGAAAGGGTTGGAAGGAATTGTGTGTGTCAAAGGAGTTTTTTAAAAGAACGAGTTTAATTGACTGATTGCTATTCACAGAGGTTATTTACGGGAGATTGTTTTTGTACTTTCCAGAATTTAAATGGCAATCTATTAAACGGAAACTGTGATGTCAAAAATGTGCACTCAGGTTAGGGTCGCTATCCACTAGAGACGTGCGAAGCTGTATTTTCATATACTAGGTATTTGACACGTCAAATATTTATATGAAAACATAGCTTCGCACACGTCTGGAGGATGTATACGTATCTAATAGTGTAAAACAAACTAAAGCTATGTATGTATTTTGTATAATTTGTATAGTTGCCAATAAAGTATGCTAACGGAGTTTCGAAATCACAAAGTTGTAACTTCTTTTTGAATTAACGATAGCTACCTAATATATCGATCTAATAATTCAATTCTACGTTACTGACATTTGCCCTGACTACCCAATTTAGTGCGATCCGTGAACGCATTAAAAACTGAATCAAAAATCGAAAAACGCTATTAATTTTCACACCTCATTAGTCCACGTGAGATCAGACAAAAAAAATAATTTCACGCGAATCCTACCATCTTTAACATCTGCCACCTGCTTTTGTCTAACCCTTCCCGACCCCGGATATAAAGGGTTCCGTTACGTTACGGTTTAAGACCAGGTGAGTTCTCACGAATGATAGCAGCGACGGGGTTAAGATGCAACTGTGTTTGCTTTGCGATTTCGCGAGGGTCGCTGAGGGGGTTCATTTTTGTGCGCGCTTGAAGTTGTTCGGACTTAATAGTGACTGTGGAGTTGTTAGATGTGGATGCACATTATTTTAATATTTACTACATATTTCGTTACATTAACAGTTTTATCAAATAACGCAGGCAAATCCCCAAACATAGCCTATGTCCATCCAGAAAGTCCATTATATGGGTGCGTAACGATGGCTATAAATATTTTTGATATAATATTACTCGCAATAACGCTCATCTGATATAGTTCTCGAGTTGTATAACAACACTTAATATATTTGCATATGGTATAATTATCATTTTATATAATAATATTTTGTATAACATACATTAAGTATAATGCATATTTGCTATATTGAACATTGGATATAATGCTCATTCCGTCTAATGTACAGTTGATATAATCAAGCCAGGGTAGCCAGAAAAAAGGGGGGGCGGGGGGCGAAGCCCCCATAAGGGGGTTCGGGGGGCAAAGCCCCCCGCAATAAAAAACCACTCGCAACAATTGTACTATTGGGTGGGTTAGGTTAGGGTTCACTCGTGTCCCCTAGAGCGGAAATAGGCACCCCGCGAAGCGGGGTGACGTCGACACGCTGGCGGTTGGGTTAGGTTTACGTTAGGTTAGAACGGAAAAAAGTAGTTAAGCTTAGGTAAATAAAACGCAATTTGCACATAAAAAGATGTATATTTTTACATAAAGTGTAGGAATTCATTTAATTTTGAGGTTTAAATTTGAAGCCATTGCTCGCAAAAATTCATCTTCCTGGTATTCTTCTTTTCTAGCAAGAATGTTATTAATATTTTTTTGTTGTTCGATATATATTTTCTTCTTTTTTGCTGGTGACTGTCCATTTATATATGATTGTATGTTTCCTAGTAATTATACCGCTTGATCATTATACAATATGAGATGTATATCAAATAAGAATTATACTCTATGATGGTTATAAGAAATAAGCGTTATACCGAATGATAGTTATACTAAATAACAATATATATTTTGATATTATACCAAACGTTTATTATGTACAATGAATGATTCTACCCTTTGAAATTATATCAAAAATGGTTATATCCAATGAAATTATATTATGTGTTTTTATACCGATCATTACACACCCCCATTATATGCATGTGAAGGAATTTTTTGAAATAGGATAAGCTCTGGAAACTACCCTCGACATTATATACCCTCTACACACAAACTTACAAAGCTACAATGTCACAGACTTTTCCTCTTTAGAACGGATTATCATTAAGAAGTTTTATCCCTGTCTTACTGGTATCAGTGTACTCTGATGTTTTCAAAAGTCTATTTGTATACTAATACTGTCACAAAGTCGGACAGAAAAAAATCTAAAGAAAGAGCTTAGATAATAAACAAATAGTAAACAAAAATGTTGTGAACAAAATCAAAAAATAAATACCTACATGTTGTTATGCCAACGTCCAAAAACTTCAAGTCGACGCCAAAGCATTCTTCGGCTCGTAAATTGGGAAACGTTCGAAATTCAAGAGTGATCTATAAAATGTCTCTACGGAGGTCATGCGCGGGCTCTATAACGGTCCAACGGACGATATTTTACGCATGCGTGAACATGTTTAGCCTTTGAGAGAATGATACTGCCTAAGCACTGTGAGCCTCTGCGAGGCTCAAATAGCAGTGAAAAAATTCATCTGCTCACTTAAATTGCAACGTTATTTGGTATTTATTATGTAAGAAACGTCTTGCGTTAATACGTTTCAATTTTATAACTTGCTATAGTAATTTTTTTTACATGTTGATTTCCAGCTGAATTGGAGTTTTACTTTGATATACTGTTACTGTGATTTGACCCAAATAACTTTTTAACATCTATGCATTCTATAGTTACAAGTAGGTATATTTTGTTGTGTTTCGATTTATTACAACCTCGGATTTTATTTTAATTCCCTGTGTCGGTTCTAAAACATGCATTTGTTTAATTCCTGGTTTTGTATTATTACGAAATGTCCACTCTGATCTTGAATATTCTTCGTAGATAGTTCTCAACGTTTGTAAGGCAAACAAATATAAGCATATTTTTTCTCCGGACCGTATAACGAGTTATGATACAGATATTTGTGTAGATCAAATATACTACTTGTTCAAGTATTATTTATATTATTTTTCCAATGATCTTGTTAGATAAATAATGATCATGCATAATAGATTTTGTTATTGATATGATTATGATAATTGGCCCTGTTTTTATTATAATGAGGATCTACCTTATTTGGTAAACTTTTGGTGCTTGTTTTTCAGCAATCGCATAACAATATAAAGAGCCTTATTAATTTACTAGCTGCCCGCGCGGCTTCGCCCGCGTATTGCAAAGAACGCAAGCAAACCCGCTGGATAAAATATAGCCTATAACTAAGAAAGTTGTAGAGAAATTTAAAAAAAACTGTCCGTTTCTATTGCTCTTGTATATACATAATCCTACCTGAAACCTATCTAATTTAATTTAAATACAACTTAAAAAGCGTTTACTTTTTATTTTATTTAACAAAAGATTATGGGGTTTGAAAACTCAAAGATTAGTTATCAGAATAGACCTGCCACCCCATTAACTTAAAGCAATTATTCAATAATAGCGCATTTTCAGATACAGCTAAAGATCAATGTATCTACATAGTCCATCAGGTTCATGTACCTATACAAAATTAGTTTTAAAACCATTATGAAAACCACGAGTAGTGGCTCTGTGAGCTATAGACCTCGCGAGATCTGTTTCATTAAAAACTTTTTTTTTAAACATTCCATGAACTGAATCGACAAAAAAATTTAGGTATATAATTATAATTTCACGAGAATCGGTTGAGAAACGCGACCTGTAGAGGAGAACAGCCGTACAGCCGGGCAGCGAGGCAGTGGGACATCTGGCCATACGAAAGAATTTTTGCCCAAGCTGAAACGGAGAACATTTTGGAACTTGCAAGAGTACCTTGAGTAATTTTTCGAAAACGCGTACCGTAATTTTTCTCTAGCGATCGTTCGAAAGGTTACGCAACTAGTGCAGGTCCATAGAAATTGCAGTATATTATAAAGTGCTATCATATATATTATTTAGGCGGTACGACCAGTAATGCGATAGCCAGCGCGAGTTGTTTGCGAAACCACAAATGCTATTTGCCGTGCCGAATCCGGCGGCCACTGGCGGTGTCACGTTAACCACGAAGAGTAGAACGCTACAGATGCTACACTTTGGCATATAACCGCTACTCGTCCGGCAAATAATCTAGAGAGAATAGTCGGCAAATATTAAAAATACAAAATTAGTATATATTTAATAAAAACAAACAATAAAACAACAACTTAACCTACAAAGACAAAAAAAAAGACTATAAATTAAAACTTAAAGATAAAAAATTTGGCCCAAATCGCCTTCAGCGGGTAGTGTGCCCAGAAGGCTGGCAGCATTGCCACGCTGGATGGCAATGCTAACTCTTTGAGCAAAATATAGGCCAGCCCTCTGGTCACCGCTGGCGTCTATTAGGCGCGCCGACAAATCCTTATAAAGTCGGCGCGCGCTTGGACCCCATGGTCCCAGTGTTTCGACCCCAAACGCCTCAAATAAGTAACCACTCCCTAGGGATGCATAATTGCGGCGTTTGCAAAATTAGTTAAACAATGAATAATATCTTGGTGATACCTTTTTCACAAGTAAGTGACAACACTTTTGCCAACGCTTTCCACACTTCATCTGCATGCATATAGAAAAAAATAAGCAAAAAACACCTGAAAAAATCTCATATGGGCAATGTTTGAAATAGACAAGATTATTAAGGGTAACATAAGGACAAACCAAAATAATTGCAGCTATATAATAAAAAAAAAATACAAACTGCAATATATTTTGCTGTAGTTCTAGTTGTACATATTTTATACGAGTATATATAGCACAATTTGCGATATTCTCTTTCCTGCAAAAAAAATTAAAACCTAGAAAAAGACTGCTTACAGGAAAATACACTTAGTTTCAGTCAGCGCATACTGAATGGATTGTGCAGTCTGTTCGCTGTATGTTCTGTGGTAACGGTACCTCTCAGACGGTGCCCAAATAAACCTAAATGCTTGTTTGCTTTACGAAAACCTATATCTGGTGGTGACGGCCAAAGTGGTTACAATTTAATAAGGATTTGAGACATTTTTATAAGGTTAATATCCCAATGCTCGGCACGTTAATGCCTAATAGTTGACACCTATTGTTCACCTGTATTGTTTTGACATAAGATTGAAAGTGAAATGTATTAGGCCAGTGTCGGGCACTGGGACGGACATTTAATGCAAACATCACATGCAAGGAAAGTATTGTTCATCTGTAAGGCAATATTAAGATTTTTGTACCCATAGGTAGGCTATTTTTGATTCATCCCTATCAAATGTGATTCTTATATTTTTTATCTTCTTGTCATGTCACATTATACTCATATGAATAAACACAAATCGAAAAACTAGAAAAAAGCGAATAAATACAAATAGGAAGCCATATTTTCCACCGATCTCCACCCCAGTTTCCGCGCGTCCGAAAAAATAGTAGATAATCTAACTTTTTCTAACGCCCCCTAGCCTTTCACTTTGGCCAGTTGTCAGAGATCTCCCATGACCCCCCGTGGGGAAACGACTTTAGGAGTTTGCGGCGTAATAAGGTGAAGTCTAAAGGGTCAAACTTGACTGGTGATAGTTTTATGGGGGCGTGCGTAGGGAGAAAAACAGCAAATCATTACTGACAGTTGACCGTTGTATAGGGTATGTCCCCTAAAATATGTATGAGGCTAGCAGAGGCCTGTTATGGTGTCCGAATGCTGATAAGCCAAGGAGGGCCGTGAGATTGGCTCCGAGGGGTGACATTATTGGGATCAGTCGCGACTTTTTCGATTGCCTGAATTGGTGAGATTTGTCATGATAAATCGTTGAATTATAGTCTGGAAGAAATCTTAAAATTTTAATCATTATTAATGACGTATAATACTTTTTGATGAACTTAATTAGAGCAACTTAAGTTTAGCAATTCGGAGGGCTATACCGGTTAGCTTGGTTCTCGGACATTGCACGTAGAACCGATGGCCGTTGGGGCAGAAAGGTTCTCGAGTGCCAACCACGTACCGGAAGGCGCGGCGTGGGTAGGCCATCACAAGGTGGACTGATGACCTGGTAAAGGTCGCGGGAGTCCGCTGGATGCGGGTGGCGCAGGACCGGTCAATTTGGCACTCTTTAGGGGAGGCCTATGTCCAGCAGTGGACGTCTTTTGGCTGATATGATGATGATGATGATGAATTAGAGCAATATTTTTTTATGTAAATAGGTACTCTAAATCCTAACGAGCTAGCATAAGCGCAGGATTGTCAGCCTGAAAGCCGCAGGTGATGGGAGAATGATGGAGATCAGGGAAACCAGGTACCAGGGCACACGGATTTATTATAAAAAGATAAGGCACTTGTAACAAACAGACACTATGCTTATTTTATTTTTATTTTTTTTATTTTAGCCTACGATTGGGTACCTAACCTAGGTGTTGAACAGATTATGATCAGGTAAGTAGATAAAACCATTGAAATTTACAATAGGTAGGTATTGTGCCTTCGTAGGAGTGAACTGAAAACTTGACAACACAGCACTAAATATAGATGGACCTGTATAATTTTAAATTCTTTGTTGTTATTATATTTATACTGATACGTTAAATTTTATTAACTGAAAGGACACAATGTAGTTAATGTGTAATTATTTTTAATTTATTGTAATGTTATATGGAAAATAATCTGCCTTATTATTATATTTTATTAGGTACCTATTAATAATATTGCAAACATTTGTTGTTGTTCATGAATAAAGATTTTAATGGAATTGAGTAGATACTAGATGACGATATATATAATAGATATAAATACTTAAATACATAGAAAACATCCAAGACCCATAAACAAATATTCATGCTCTACACACAAATATTTGCCCTTACCGGGATTCAAACCCAGGACCTTCCGCTTCGTAGGCAGCGTCACTACCCACTAGGCTAACCGGTCGTCGATAGTTTAATGTATACTGCGTGGTGATTCTAAATACACTAACAATATTGAAGTTATGTAATGATATCGCTTGTAGTTTTCATTTGACGCGTTGGTAGGTAAGGTAGAAGTACTAGTGCCCGACATGTCAACAGAAAATACTTATTTGAATCACGATATGGTGCTCATTTAAGATGTATTAAACAGTTTCATACGGTTTGGGAGACGAGGTATTTACTCAAGTTACTGATATGGAATTCGTTTCATATGGTGATCTTATAAAAAATCCTGATAATATAAGAATTAGGTAATCAATCCGAATGTACGAGCAGCAAAAGCGAATGTATGATCTCTTCAGCGATAAGACCGCCTGTTGTCTACCTCTACCTACATGTTATTGTATTGTTTCTCTATGTAACTGCTTTGTTTGTGTGAGGTGTGCAATAAAGAGTATTTGTATTGTATTGTACGAGTAAATGGCAGGCGGTTATGCTGGCAGTCCCAATAGATGTCATTTCAGTACAAATGTCATGAATGACAGACTGACATTTATTGGGACTTGAAGGTTTAACTCATTGTCCCAATTGGCCATAGTTATGCAGAATGAGACCAATGCCATTTTTTCGAAAAGTTAGTTAACAATGCCATCAAGAACTAGATTTTTTGAACTATAATCTGCTAAAACCGTCATATTTTTAGCACGTTATTCCACTGAAATACAGTATTTATGTATAAAACGACCAATGACAAAAGAAGCGTTTTATAATGTAGTAACCAGCCAAAGTACCCAGCATAGTTCATTTCGCCCATTTAAAGACCATGTTTTCAATCTGCAGAAAACAGCCAATCTACATTTGGTTAGTTGGTCGCATTTGACAATAAACAGCGGTAACAGCGAACGCACTTTTTGATCTGCTTAAAGCGACCAGGCAGTTGGTCGCTTTCAACAATATTAGGTTTTTAGTCCTACCCGCCAGTTTGGTCGTTTAATGTAATATTTTTGCAGTTACCGTACTAATTTCATTGTTTCATAGTTTGCTGGACGCGTGCAAGGAAGTTTTATGTCATAACTATATGAACGTACGTTTTTCATGTAAATTTAAGTGGAAAATTTATGACTGTGTTCAGCAACTTTTTTGTTTTGGAATAATTTTATTTGTTTTCACAAAATAAAAAAATACATTTATGTAACTGTGTAATCTAAAAAAAATAATCATAAAAACCTAAGTATGTTTTTTACTAATGCTACAATCTGCATAATATGCCTAGGTTCCTCTTTTTGTTAAACTAGTAAGATTTACTTATAAATTTTATAATTAGCATAAGTAGACTAGCGTGATGTTGGTTACGAAGATCATCTTAGCTTTTTTCAGAAAATTACTATTACAGAATATCGTAATCAGCATAACTCGACTACAGTTTGGTCGTTTTCATATAAATAAGAATAACAAGCAGCATGTGAAATATTGATTTTACGGAATACGACCAACCACTTTGTTTAAAAAAAAAGACACGAAAAAAACTATTAGTATGTACAATCAGTCCTTAATACATTACTTTATATAATATTCTACCAAATTGCATCTTTTATTATTCGAGAAAGTGGTATTAAAACACTTAAAAAAATTATTGAACCTTAAAACGGCTGTATCTCAAAATCGAAAATTAATTATTGGTCTCATTCTGCATAACTATGGTCAATTGATGGCAGCTGGTTTTAACAAATATGTTCATAACTTATAAATAAGTTATTTGTTTTGAAATTGTGATAAGAAATATTGAAGTCACTAACAGTTAGTAACTTAAAAATGATATCGTGATCAATCTTAGTTTATTATTCGCTAGTTAAATTATATTCGTCGAGTACTAGTACCGCGTCGGGCACTAGTACTTCTACCTTACAATCTAAATTTTAAAGATTAGTTTTTCTTTTATTTTGTAGTATATTTAATAGCAAGATACTTGAATTATGAATTATTTAATTTAATCCATTACAGGGTTCAATTCCTTCTTCTTTATTTTTAGTGTGTGGCATTTGTTTAATTACCTTGATACAAATCGTGGGAACACAACTCTTCACTAAATCAAAACAAATATCGATCTCCACAAACGTCATTGTTGCCACAACAAAGTATCTAATCCCCTTTAAATCCGAGAAATAGGATTTCGTAGAAAAAAACTCGTTGACTCTATGAAACGCACAATGGGTCGGTGCGAAAAAAAAAATGGCTCAAAAGTAGAGGTGTAAGCCGTAGACTAACAATCAATTGTGTTTTTTTTGCGATGTAATGTTGCAAGTTTGGAATTGTGAAAGCGTGGTTGTATTAGGTTTTATTAATTGTCACCGACCGAATCGTATATTTTTATAAAAACTAGTAGTACATAGTTACATTTGATATCATCATCATCATCATCATCATATCAGCCCAAAGACGTCCACTGCTGAACATAGGCCTCCCCCAAAGAGTGCCACAATGACCGGTCCTGCGCCACCCGCATCCAGCGGACTCCAGCGACCTTTACCAGGTCATCAGTCCACCTTGTGGGGGGCCTACCCACGCTGCGCCTTCCGGTACGTGGTCGCCACTCAAGAACCTTTCCGCCCCAACGGCCATCGGTTCTACGTGCAATGTGCCCCGCCCACTGCCTTTTGCCCGCACATTTGATATAGATATCAAAAAAAATGCAGCAACTACTCGTTAAAATATTATGTTTTACTACATATCACATAAAAAAAAACTATTTATTTACGAGTACTAAGTATTTACTACATATTTTTTAAAATGTTTCTTGTTTTTAATGTTCATGATTAAATTGTATTCAATTAACTTGTTGTTTAAATATTTCTTACGATTTATAATGTAACATTTTTTTCCTAGAATTACCAATGTAAAAACGGTTAAATTTTCCCACCATAATTGACGCACACCATAAATTTCCTCTCTAAAACGTCAAATAAACGCTCGAAGTCTCCCAAATAGAATCCCTATCAATTACTGAAATAAAAAGTGCAACAAATGACCCTTCATCAATACAAATATAATTAGTTTTGTGCGAACATCCCATAAGCTTTACCCTATTTTTACCCCGTTTTACCCCAAAACAAGTCGTTTTCACCCCGTTTTTCTGCGTGTTTTTTGCGACAATTGACGGCACAATATTTACGGTGTCAAGAGGTGATCACTGTGAAATCACACTAAACTGTTTAGTTTCCATGACCCTGACGTTTTTATTTTGTAGTTTAGCAATTATTGTTTTGAGATTTTATTTGTCTGCGCCACTAGTGGCACTGTGAACTGTAAACTCGCAAGTCTGTCATTTTTTCATACAAACATTTTTAGGGTTCCGTACCTCAAAAGAAAAAATCGGAACCACTATAGGATCACTTTGTTATCCGTCTGTCTGTCTGTCAAGACCCTTTATCTCGGGAACTCGTGGAGGTATCGAATTCAAATTAAAACCATATACTCAAGTCTACAGTCCCTTAAAGCTGTAAAAAAATCAAACTTCTATGTTAACGTAAAAAAAAATACGGCCGTTTAAGCCGTATATTTCAACACTCAAGGGAATCAAAATTTATAGGGTACTTTGTGGTAGGATAATTCGTGAGTTGAGAAATGCGACCAGGCCCCTATTTCACCAACTTGACAATTGTCATCTGACACTGACAATTCGCCATACATGGGTTGTTCTAGAAGTTAAGGCGGTCGCTAGGTTACCTCTGGAACCAGCAATGTAATTGTCGTTGTCAGTTGACAATTGTCGAGTTGATGAAATAGGGGCCTGAGGGGCGATTTTTGACTTTTGAGCGCTCGAAAATTAAATAAAAGTCAATACGATTTAATTGCAGACACTTACTTTCTACCGATAGTATTGAATACAAGTGGTCAATACCACTCGTTTTTCCATTGTCTATATATATTTTAGAATAGCAATTTGTTATTTTTGACAGTTTTCAAGTGAAAGAGTCGAGCGCTCCAAAGTCAAAAATCGGTCCCCTGTAGAGGAGAACAGCCGGACATGCATCCGCTGGATAGACATACGAAAGCATTTTTCCCAAAGTTGTAACTTCAGTTGGTAAAAATGAAGAAATACATTATCAACATTCTTTTTTACGAAATGTGTCAAAACTAGCAATGGGTTCACTTGTACCCATAGTTTAGTATTGCAGCACCAAAGAAAACGAAATTGATATTAACTATGTGCTAGTCGTACGCTATACATAGTTAGGTACATTAGCTACGCAACTGCCAAAATTAACCCAACGATACTTACGTCCCTTCGCCACAGCCGAACAATGTGCTAACCCTTGCATAGATCAGAGTTTTATTAATTTGAATGTCGCGATTTCGTACCTGCTCTGACAATGGGGCATTCGCAAATCCATTCAGTTTTGCATAGACCCCTATTCTAACTCAAAGTAGTTATAACGGGCAGATGTTACGTATCTAGTTATTATTAATTATAAGTTTGATAGTCAATAGTAAAAGTGATTATTCCGGTATTCGAGTATCTATGTAGTTTGGGCATACCTATTCATTAAAAAAAAAAAAACATTAGGTTTATTTATATGATAGACAGCAAATTATTCTCAAAATTAATTTGAGAAAATCAAATTATGATAACGATTACTTTATTTATGATTATTAGGCACATTTTTGGTGCCCAAGACTCCGAATGAAAATTGAACGATATTAATCCGTCAATGTTGTTAATACAATTATTTGGTACTAACTGATGTAAATACCTTTAGTAGTGTTAGGTAATAGTTTTACAATTTTAAACCTAAGTTCTAAAAATGAAAACTTTATAGGAATCGGCACGCACGCGCCTCTATTCAAATTGTAAAGCAGCCAAATTAGTACCTAACCTTCTTGAGCTCATTGAAGCATAATTAAGTATGAATGCTTTGTAGAATACGAGATTTTATCAAACAAATAAAAGCCATAGTTGAAGCACTCTTCAGCTATCGCAAGATCAGAACAACCTGGGCGCGTAATTTGGAGTGCACTACACGTCAAGTGTAGTCGCGCCTTTATGATCTTATCTTCATCGGTGTGCGGCCCTTTGCCTTTGACAAATTATTCAATTTGACGATTGAAATGTGTCGTCTATCTATTATTAAATCAATATAAATATTTAGGCTTCAATTGGTTACAGTATAATCAAATTTCGTTTATTGAAAACTTCATAAACGTTCTTCGTAAGGAATTAAAATGTTGCAAAGAATGTTGACCTTGTTAATATTACAAATATATAGAATAAAATAAAAACTAATAAAATCACAATTAATTGTAGTACGAGTGTACCTACAGTTGGGCTCCTTATTTTTTGGAAATAGCTAGAATACTTAAACTAAGTACTCGAAGAATCTCTCACCAGTCAAACCTGGAAATACTGGAAGTTTACTCAGTTCACATTCAATGACACATTTTTAAACTTTATCGATTACGCTTCAATTCAAAAATCGAACGCACAAAGCAACGGTTTGTTATTTCAAAAACTGATTTATGGCCAGAGACAATTTTTAAAAAGCGAGTGCGTTTTTTTCTTAAATATTTGTGTTTGAAACGGGTGTTTTATTTATGTCGAAAATTTTCGCAAGGGTTATAGAGGGGTCCGATATTACTATTATTGCGAAATGTTGGTGCTGGTATTGTTTGATAATGAATTATTGGGTCGGAACGTTTCAGGTACATTAAATGGCATGTGAAGGGTTAGTTTGGTGCAAAATGACACTGTCTTTCACACGCGTAAGCCAGGTAGTTCAGAGTGTCTGTGCCAGTATGTCATGTAGTCTCCAATAGTTAAATACAGAACAGTACATATGTTTATGAACAGAGCATAGATATAGTTTATTGAAAGTCAGACGAAGTTAGGATTTTTTTGTGAACTATACCTATGTTTACTATGACATAATTCGTTAATGCTATCTCGTGTACCTTTAAGGTCGACTAAGTACAGAGCATTAAAATTATTTGACATTCAAACCTAATAAAATAATTATTCTAGTTCAAAATCTATTTATAAAGTTCACGATAATAATCAAATTTCCAGCGTCACGCGCAACCTGGCCGTAACCCGAGACCCTTCTAAGGGCCTTTGTGTCTTAACCCTTATAATACCTTTTTGTTAACCCTTCCTTAACCCCTCTACCTGACCTCACTTCCTGATCCATTCCTTATTCAAACTGTCTCGAAAGTGCGTGTGCGCAAGTCAGTGTTCGATTTTTGGATCGATAAAAATGTGGCGAGTGAATTTTGTGCCAGTGTTTTCCGTGTGCTACTTTAAAAAAAAGGTAAGTTGTTTAATTTGTTTCTCGTACTTATTAGCCTACTAACTAACTTTAGGTATGTGCGTGTAAAAATCAATACGCAATCGATCATTATCCCGCGATCACTTTATGTTGTTAATAAAGTAATATTTTATGTGCTAGTGTGTTGAATTGAGTGATTGTAGTTAATTATGTTAAATGAACTTAACTGTCAGTTAAACTAGGGGACCGCTAAGTGAGATTAATTTTACAGCTTCCATCATTAGTTTGCATAAATCTTTGTTCTGGATCGGAATAACTATGGGTTATAAATTATATATATAAAATCTATCTATTTCATTAGGTAGGTACCTATATCTATATATGGGTATAGCATAGATAAAGTTTGTTGAAAGTCAAACGAAGTTAGGATTTTTTTGTGAACTCCTAACCATTACATTAATTTAAGTAGGTAATAAGTAATTAGTTGTAATTAATTTTATTCATTGTTTTTATGACTAAATTTTCAGTATTAAACCTACATACTTCATTAAAAGCTGCAACTATGTATTAAAAGTCAAAAATGTTTACTTTATTAGCATAATATATGACTAATAGCTACCTATATATTATATAATTTGATGTACTTAAACAACATTGCAACACAAATAATCTACCATGGAGTTAAACAGACACAGTGTCACAATATCTTTTTCAACACACATTGTAGTTCTTATTTTCCTTATTACTCACTTGTCAAATTACACCGACAGAAACAAAACACGAACGTCAGCAATAAAAAGACCGGACTCGTCAAAACAAAATGCCCTCACAAACCCGGTATCCCAGCAAAGGATGATACCCTGTTATTTGCAACATATTCCAATATATTATTTTTTATTACCCTCCCTCCGAGGGGGGGAGTCGCGTCATGCGTGTTATTTGATATAAAGTCAGAACTCAACTTCGTTATGCGATATTCCTTTTTCAAAGGACAATACTTGGAATTCTGAGACGGATGTTTTCTGGTACTGGTACCCAATTATTTGATGTGTATGTATGAGTCGTTAGTGAGGCTTAGTTGCGTTTTCACTCAACTAGACATGGTTATGGATTTGTGTGTTCCGTAAAAGGTGATATTAGGTACTTAATTTTTATAAACACACAATTTTTACTTTAGTAAATATTTGGAGAATTATAAGATTTCGGGTTGATCCAGAGCAAAGATTTACCAATTTTTGATAACTTGGAGAATTTTGACGAGTTGACAGATTGTCTCTTGATCTAAATAATGTGCCCAAAATATAAAATATATTAGTCACTTTCATATTTTTATTATAATTGTAAATTGGAACAAGCGAATAGGGAGTCAATAAGGGTTTATAAAAATGACTAAAACTTCTAGTTTGATAAATGATATTGCATTGAGATATTGGGTCGCACTATGTGGGCCACTGCAAAAGTCCAGTTTGTCACATTTTTTTAAACCAGCCTTCAAATATATAATTATATTGGCCGGAAACAAACTCGAATTAGTCCTTATGAAAAAACAGATGCATTTTTTTATCGCACACCAAAACCACAATCTTTGATACATAGTTCAAAAAAACTAAAAAACGGCGGATCATTGTCGTTAAAAAAGAAGGACGACCTTATTAAAGATTGAAACAAATTGACTTCACTTTATTTCTAGTTTACTCGATAAATAATACAGTTGAAACTAACAATTTTCCAGTTTGAATATTGTGAATATAAAATTCAGACTAGCATTGATTAGTTTTCCATAAACGTCTAAATCGTTCTCTACCTACATATGTGGTACATACCTACTTTAATGTTAAACACTGTCCAGGCAGCCATTTTGTGGGGGTGGTCAACGCTGCCCCCTAAATAGCCAGAGGGTAGAGTGTGCTCATGTGGCACGTCTAATGAGGGGCGACGGTGGAAAATATTCATTTGTTGCACTACATTATAACAGTAGAACTCTCTCTAATGGAGTATCAAGCTGTCAAATTACCAACGACGAAGCAATAAAATAAAAATATATTTACTGTAAAATTCTGTTGATTAAATTATATTATAAGAGAGTCACAATTTATATTCCCAAATGCTTGCTTAGATAACATAATTCGGGTACTAAGAAGAGGTGAGTATAACAAAAAATTAAGGTTAACTTAAAATGCTAGAACATTTAATAGCCTGATAAGTTTGCTTGTTGTAAATATTAATAAAAGTTTGAATGCAACTCGATTTTTAAATAACAAAAAAACGTATAAATAGTCAAATTATCTGTTTGTGTTCTAAATAAACTAAAAAAACGAGCACTTTTGAAACTGCTATATCGGCAAAATTAAATGGGAGGTTACAACATAACCGCGTTCGCTCCTAGAAAAAGCGCCCACTCCTATCTACGCTATGGCCAAAAACACACTAGTACACAAACTGAAAGAGTGGCTTCCTCGTAGATCAATTCATTAAATTTAGTTCTCATAGTAGACTATGGTGAGTCAAGAAACCATTTTGCCGATAGTGTAATAGTTACAGGACACAAAATAGAGCTCGTTGAAGCTCTACAATGTCCGCCGCCATGTTGCGGGGGCGGTCAGCACGGGGGCACAAATAGCCAAAGGGTTGCGGCCATTTTTGCGAGCGGGGCACAGTTGGGGACGAATGGACACGTTTAATGAGAATTTTCCTTCAAAATGGGGGATTTAGTTTGATTAAAATTACGATCAGTTTGAAAGAACGTACCTACATCTTGTCGTTAAGGTTACTCTTATACCTAATAATTTATAGCTAATTTTTGTAAATTAGTTGATGACTTTTTAATTAATTTCAGATTTTTTTCACATAATGTACCTATGCTGTTACTAAAAAAAACTTGTTTAGAAAAATTATACATTGCGTATTGCTATGACTAGAGTTAGTGTTCAGAATGTGCTGTAGTAGCGAATAACACATTATAAAAGTTTAACATTGGAGTGCGACAAAAATACAGTAATAAAATGTATGCAATAAAATGCAGCTGACGAGATTGTGAAAGTAAAACATCCAACAAAACCATTTTTATTACTGCTTATTCCACCAATTCCTAGACCTTGTACTTTAAAATTAGACAGTAAACTCACCTACAGCACAATATCATAAAAGTCTTAACAGTCGTGGAAACGGTACTGTAATACGACTATTTGTAGCTAAGGTTATACGTAGCACGTAACGGGGGCGAGCTAGGGACAGCTACAAATGTCGCGGTCAGTCCCCCCTCCCCCTCCACGGGCTACGCCGTAGCCGGTGCTACGACCGCTACGAAATGTGCCAGCATTTACGGGTAGATAGTCGGTTTTAAATTGAAGTTGAGACTAATTTGGAAGCTGTTTGTGCTGTGAAATTCTAGAATTACTAAAACTATTTACTGTGTGAAATACTAATACCTAGCTAGACATAACAGAAGTACTTTAAATTACTTATTTATACACGTATGCCTTTCCGTTAAATCATTACATTGGAATGTATAAGCAGAAAATTATTTTTTCTTTCGTACTAATACCGTCCCATCGTACGTTCGTTCGTTCGGTTCGTTGTATTTGGGTATTTTGGGTGGATCAACTATTTTCTGTCACTAGTTGTCATGGTTACGTCTTCTGTGTCACTTTTTAAAACTGCGATTTATGGGGTTTAAATCACCAAATGTGAGGTTTTCTTGTCAAGCTCGACCACTTTTTGTATGGACCATCTTCTAGGCACGTTAGAAGTCCGTATTGTAACATTTTTTTCTAAAAAACTCTGTAATTTTGTCTCCTGGCTAACGGGACGGAATAACAACAAGAAAAAGTTGATTGACCCATTTTTATAAGTAACAACCTTGATACTTCTGAAGGAGAATATTGACTTGTATGTATGTGGTTTGCAATCATTACTCATAGAGTACATCTGAAAGTTTGATTTATAGTATTGCCTTAACTCTCCATTACAATATTCTCTCCAAAGAAGTTGTAAATATTATATTTAACCTAATGTGATTTGTTTCCAATACTGCATTGTACGAACGAGCCAATTTGTTTACATGACTCAATCAATTAGAGCCAGACTCGAACTGGCCGAATGGCCAATAAAGCCAAACGGCGTTGTTACAACTCTACGCATCACGCTTCGATACTAACATGGGACTAAAATACTTGGTATAAAATACTAGGTATTTTATAATTAAATACCTACCTATCTGTCGAAGTCTTTTCTCGAAGCCATTCAGGCCATTTTTAACTTCCTGTAATTTTGTGCTGGTTAAAGCTACGGCCCTGAATTTTCAGTAACATAAAGGCCATAATATGGTGTTGTATGATTAATCAGTTACTTGAATGGAGTATTTAAAAAAAACCGGCCAAGTGCGTGTTGGACCACGCAAAACGAAGGGTTCCGTGCCTATTAAAAAATTCTCTTCAATGTCGAAAAGTGATGTTGTTTGGTCATAAAAGCAAATAAAGAGGTAATATAAATGATTGACTTGGTTCTACGAAATATCTCACAAATTTTTACTGTATAAGAGTTTCAAGACTTGGCTTATTTTAGTGTTAGCGCGCCTTTACTTACTTCTCGGACTTGACGCGCTAGTCTTATGCTACACTCCTATTTGCTATCGTCAAAATATACTGCAATTACAGAATTCATGCCAAGAGAATATCTAGTAAATATTTTAACTAACATTTTCACTGTCAGCAACCCTCCTAGAGGGCGCCTACGCCGTAGTCGCTTTCCGCTACATACGGGGAAAACCGCACGAGATTCTTGGCAGTGAATGTGCTTCACTTGTAGCCCTAAACATATGAAAACGGGTATGTAGAGGAAAGCGCCTAGGAGCAGAGCGCCCGCCTAGCGGGTTCCTGGTACTTAAAGTGTTAACACGCAATGTTAGTGATAATTAAATAAAAATGTAGTTTGTAAATCTCCTAGTCCTATTAATGTTCTTATATGTAGTATAATTTTTTTAAAGTATTTACTTTAGTATATGGTATCCTGCTCTTCGTAACTATAAAACACACCATGTTTGCGCTTAGATTGAAATTACATTTTATATCTAATTGGTATGAGATACTAAGTAAAAATACCCGTTCCAAGTACCACGTGGAACAGCCCAGGATGTGATATTTTTCCACGAGGTGGAAAAAGGGGGGAGGTCAAGATAAATTGAACGGATATACGTAACTTTACGAGGCTATTAGCGTGTTTGCTGTTTCGGCCATTCATTTCTGCCGACACTTGGGCGAAACGCTTCGCCGAACACGTTTCGCCGACGCCGAATATTGTTGTGTATGAGCTGGAGTGCTACCAGATACCTACATAATTTATTTTATTAGTTTTATCACAAATATCATGCCAGTTTTATCGGGCGAATATAACTAGTGGAAGATAATTAGCTTAGATATAAGGGAGATTATCTATGTGAAGCTTATGTAAGTTTTTATTACGAGTATGTTCGCCGAGTTTTTTACGCCGGTTCTTCTCGAGGCAGAGGTTTACTTTCCGAACCGGTGGTAGTTTATCGACATTCATAGGTGCATGTAATATGCCTAAATTGAAGAATAAATCACTTTGACTTTGACTTTGACTTTGAAAAAAAACAAAAATGAATAGCCATTATTTTAATAAGGTCCCGATTAAATTAGGATGAGGTAACTTCCTAAATTGGCCCGATGGGGAATCGAACCTCTTGACTTCTGTAGTACGAGTAAGTCACTTACCACTCGCTTTTATAGCATTTTTCTGGCATGGAGTAGGAAGACAGGCACACAGGGCACTCGAAGGAAATGCACGTTGAGGCCCATATACAGGGTGGGCCCTGTAACAGGAGGAAAAAATTAAACGGTAGATTATTAAGCTTGTGAGCAATTGTTTCTAAGTGGTTTTAATTGAAAAAAAAAAAAATTTTTTGTTTTTGTTTTCTTCAACATTAGTTTACGTGTACTTTTTTACTCTTCTGGAGTCGTATAAGTAACTTTATATTTTAAAAACACAAAAAAAATTAAAAAAAAATTGAAAAATCACAATATCTTTTGGAAATAAAAATGCAAAAACTATTATGACTCACTACATGATGTTACCTCACACTCTGCATTGACTACTGTGTTATGATCATGTGGTGCCAAGATACATTGCTCAGAGGTCATAACTTTAGATCAAAATTTCTCGGAGTAAAATTTTTTTTGAAAACAAATGGTCACAAGGGGTTACTACAGATGCTCTAAGGAAGCCTCCTTTTAAATATTTGCTCCTGTTACAGGGCCCACCCCGTATAGGATTGTACAGAGGGAAAACAATTGAACGTCCAACTCTAAAGAAATGTGGTAAATTTTATTTTCAGTCTCATTTAAAACGATTTTCAAGATAACTATTGTATTTAAACTGCTGCTGTCTGCTGTGTGCCTGGCGTCACTTTGAAAGAAGAAAAAAACACATTTTGTACAGCACTACCAAGGCTTCAATCCAATTCTTAAACGAGGGAGCGAAGCGAAGGAAGTACTCTGCTTCAGCTTGTGACAAAATTATTTCGTATGTCCGTCTGTCCGCCTGTTCTCCTCTACAGGTCGCATTTCTCAACGGATTCTCGTGAAATTTTGTGAGCAGGCTCAATAATTATAATTTTTTTTGCGGTACAGATTCTTGATATAAAAAATACGCTTGCTAGTTTGACAGCTCACAGGGCAACTATTTAGTTTTATTTTTAGAATAACTAACCAAATAACTTAATATTTCTAGAATAACTAACTAAAAATAATAGTTATTTACCTAAGCACCTTGTTTGTCAGTTCACATACAGCTAACACACAGTTTAGGAATTGGCAAACTTGCAAAATAAAACATTCTAATGGGACTTGCAGCGAAACTTGGCGTCTCTATGCGTTTATTATTTTCGTAATAAAGAAAACTTGGGAACAGACGGTTTTCTTGGATTCTGGTTATGTGGCAAGTTTTGTGTACATATATTTTGTTGTGTGATTAGCATTAAGCTTTTCTAATGTATCACATGTATCATGTTATAGTCAACGACATGGATGTATACCTACATTTTTCGCCGTATTACATTGGAATAAGGCGCAAAAGTGTAATGATATCTTTGACGTCGACTGTACTTATAGAAATTTGTATGCAATTTGTATTTGTTGGTCGTTTCTCTGTAGCTGACCGTACATTACATTCTGTCCATCATAAAAGATCTCGCATGCTGACATTATCTCATTCAGTGTGCAATACTTACGTTTACGCGTATGAATACCAATGCAGCGCTGAACATGATTCGTCAGAGCGCTACGGGCGACTTTCGCTACTTATGAAGATTAAGCAGCTACGAACTACGGCGTAGTGCTACGAGCGTAGCTTAGTATTAACTTAAGAGGTGAAGAGGAGGTACTTTCCCAGGTGACAAACATGAACGAGATGACATTCCACTGAGCCCTGTATGAGTATGTCAATCACGTAACGCATTGTACGCGCGTCAGGTAGATCTAAATGTCAATTTTTATATGGAAAAATGACAGTTGGACTGTCCTAACGCGCGTTCGAAACGTTACGTGATTACCCCCTGCTTACAATAAAATCACATCGAAAAAAATAATCGGACTAAAAAACACAAAACCATGTAAGTAAAATTATTCTTACAGGAGGGAGTTTTGAATTAAGTATATGTATACTTAATTCAAAACTCCCTCCTTATTATAAGTACCTCTCGCTAAAAATAAGCATCTAGACTGTCTGGCTTACATAATAACATACAGATGAGCTCATATAGATAATCTCCGGTCACCATCGCGACGATATCCAGGCAACGGGGATTAGGCTGTGCAGCCTTGATATAAGGTATGATTTCCCCTGACAGCTACAGGGATGGAGTAGCTGGTTACGTGGAGTTGTTTAGCGTGGTACTGGAAGGTACATTTTGTTTTTGGATTTTATGGGCTGAAACCAAGTCACCATTTATACCAAGCCACAGAGTGTAATTTAGATTTATTTTATTGCCCGAATACGGCAGAGCCGAAAGGAAGGGATATGTTTTTAGCAGTCTAATATATGTTTGTATTTATGTTCCACTGTAGCGTTTAAAATACTGAACCGATTTTGATAAATGGGGTGTCAATCGATTCGAAATTGTGCTCCGGGTGACATAGGCCATCTTTTGTGTGAAAAAAAAATATGGCTCCAACTGTCATTTTTCATATATAAAGATTGACATTTAGATCTACCTGACGAGCGTACAATACGTTACGTGATTGACTTACAGGCCGCCCCAGTCCGTGAGAGGCCTTATTCAATAAACGTTCACCAAACCTCTTTTCAAAATGTCGTCAAAGTTCGTTTGTTTTCATCCATCATTTAGATATTATGTTTGAAATAATATTTTAGTCAACAGAGATTTGTTGAAAATTATAAGAATAAGTCGGTACCTAAATGTTTTTCGGTGTTAAACCTTTTAATATCGACGTTTCATATATATACTGGAAAACTTGTAATAAGGTAAATTGTAAATATGGCTACTGGTAGATAACCTACCTAATACATGTTGATTTCTTAGTCATTTCCAATATTAGAACTACAATACTGGTCAAGATTGCAATGATTCGTTTACGTATACTTGCGTTAAATAGGCCTCTAAACTAAAATGTTATCGTGAATTTCATTAACAATACCTACCTTGACTAGTAGTAGAAAAAATGTTGTTATCATGGCATTTTTATTAGGGCAATCTTTAAAACTTTGGCAACTCAATAAAAACTAGCGTGTTGCTCAGCCCGATCAAATAAGCATCATCATCATCATATCAGCCGAAAGACGTCCACTGCTGGACATAGGCTTCCCCCAAAGAGTGCCAAAGTGACCGGTCCTTCGCCACCCGCATCCAGCGGACTCCCGCGACCTTTCCCAGGTCATCAGTCCACCTTGATGGGGGCCTAACCACGCCGCGCCTTAAGGAAAGTACAAATGCGTAAAATTATATTAAAAATTAAAACACTTCCAGCAAACTTTAGTCCCTCGTCTGCGAAGGTAGCGGGACAGTTAATATATTTGAAGTAAGGTAGAAAAAGGGTTTCTTGTACTAGCTTTGTGTGGGGATGCCCTTTAGTGGGATCTAATAAAACCTTGTTACGGCCAAAGGGATACCAATCCAGATATTGAAAGTGTTCCTCTACATGATACAGAATTTAGGGGCTTCCTTCTGATATTAAATCGAGGGAAATCTTATTTCTACAATATTGTCCGTGGACCGAGGCTTGCCTTTTGTTGTGTGGTTTGGGAAAGGCTTTTGGGTATTTAAATACTGTGATTTGTTTATTGTGTTTTCGCCGCTTGTAATATTTTATGTTGATTTTGTTTATTTACGTTTTGGTTTCATTACGACAAACATTAAAATACCTGGGTAACCTAGGTAGTAATGTTTGATAATTATTAATCAGCATTATTTTAAATTTTCTCGCACTTTCATCTGGGGGACTTTAAAAATAAGTACTTGCTGAGACTTTATTTTTTGACTTTGATTATAGGTTGAACCAATCTGTCCGGGCTTGAAAAACCGGTACATTTTGCCAATTTTACTTGCGGTCTAGACATCAGTAATAAATAACGAGATGACAGGTAATGTCATTACTTATGACATTGTAGAGATCGAAATGATTGAACATCATTTCCGAACGATAAACTGACAGTATTATTCGAGTCTTTGTTGGGCCGGCCGCAACTAGAAAATGTATAAGACTTTTTACATTTGGTACCATGGAACCGTACGTATTCTTATCCGGAACATACTTAATGAAATTGTATCACTAATATGTGTCCGTAGTAAATATTGAATTTTTATCAGTCATAATTTGCCGCGAAATTATGTTCTGCCTACTGAAATATCGTATTTCTTTCTCGGCGCCGCTCTTTTCATGGCACTACACCGTAGTCCGTAGTAGCTAGATCAAGTATGTATATATTTAATGATAATACATTTAAGTTCAATAGAGAAAACAATAAATATTAGGGTCCAGTATCACACAAACCAACCGACAACTTAGTGAAAAGCTAAGCAACATAATACTTATGTATATTTCACAAAAAAAGGATTAAACTCATCATTAGTCATCAAACATTAGTGCTGACCCCCCACTAAGCATTGCCTGTCCCGTGGGTGCTAAAGTGGTCATCAAAATATAGACAAGTAAGAGAAAAAGTCCTACTTGGAGACTTTTCTGCGACATCATGTTCTGCCAAACGCCAAAATAAAATGTTTGAAGAATGATAAATATGGCATAATTACGTCAATATTATATAATCATATTATTTTGCACTACACCATGACTCCGTTAACGCGTCATACACCGTGTATTAATCTCCATGCACAAAGCGCAGGTGACGCATGCGCTGACCAGACCACCTGACCGCGGCCGGACACTGATCAATATTAAAGTCCGAGGGAGGATGCTGGGGGATGTCTGTTTGTCTGTAACATGTGTATGGAGGCGATAATACCACCGCTGCACTAAATATTAAAACAAGGTCAAAATAAGTATGAGTTTTTGATTGATGTCTTAGCAGCTCTTCGGTGGAGGAAGACATCGTGAGGAACCCAACGAGGTCTAGTTTTTCCCCTGGGTTGGAAGGTCAGATAGCAGTCGGTCTCATAAAACTAGTACCTACTTGGGATTAGATGCCAAAGCTAACCCTGGACTCCTAGAATACAACCAGGAAAAATGCTAGGAGGATGATGATCTCAAAGATTCACAAATCAGCCTGGGCGCAATTCGCAACTTTTACTGAATGTCATCCCAATTCAATTCAGAAACAAAAAGCGTACTTTGAGTCTAAGGAAGTTGCTCAAACATTTTTTTTTATTATCATTATACTTAAAGCAAACATAATAATGCAAATTTACTCTATTATAAGCCTTAGGAAAGCCTTGAAAAAATATTAGTTTTCGGAAAGAACAGTAGAAATGGGACTCTTGAGAATTAAATTATTTATTTCGGTATTACTTTAACCTACATAAAGTAATATATGACATAGAAGAGTAATAAAATGACAATAAACTTTCTTAACTCTCAGTGCTGACAAATACCTAGTTTACTTTGAATGTTTTCATTACAACAAAAAAATTCCAGTGAAATTCCAGCTCTATACACTTTCCCTTCAACTCACCTTTTGCGGACACTACGGGGGAGGGTCCAAGAGAAATGACGACCCTTAACTAATACACACACATACACGCACGATCTCACCCACACACCGTCGGTGCCTTACAATTTGCGTCCGTGTGCGTGGGCCTTTGACTGTTCAACGGTTTGTGCGTCAGTGTGCGTGTCCAGTTTCCGTGCGCTTGGGTTTTGTTAATTTAATTAGAGGTACAAAAAGATTAAGGCAAGAGGACGTGAGCATTAAGGCGGACGGGACGGGTAGCCATGCCTACGTACAAGTATTTAAAGGTATATGTGTGCGGATTTAAGTTATGGGTGTTTTTATTGGTATTGGCAGCTTTGCTTGGCAACTTGCATTTGTGAATTTGTGTAAGGTTAGGAAATGGATTGCAGTCGTTGGGGTTTAAAATAGAATTAGCTGTTTAGGTAATTTGGGTTTTGTTTTAACTCGTTTTAACCATGTAATATTAAGAAAAATTTTGAATAAATAAACACTTATTTTATCGTATAATAATAATTCATAATATCTAAGCAGTAAGAAGTTTCTTATTAGGCAATGTTTTGTGTCATTGCTTGTTGACTTTAATACTTTAACTCATTTGCAGTTTTTAGATTTTTATAGAGGATAAAGTATTAACCTACGTTACTTATTTATAATGAATGATTAGTGAAAGTAAAACATACATTAGAATAGTAAATAGAAAATTTACTTAGCTACAGTTCAGAAATTCGGGTAAGTAACCGATAAAAAAGCCCATAAATAATAATAAGCGAGCTTCAGAAAATGTTCATCCAAAGCCTAAAGAAAAACAACATGCCTGAAACACATTTACTCCATAAAAATACTTTCATAAGACAGAATAGGATTTCGTAAAAACATCTCATCGAGAACTACATAACACATGTTTGTCTTGAAAACAGTGGGTCGTTCCGGCCACGACGTCCTGGAATATAAAAAGTAAGTCGATAGCTTACCATCGGAATTTATACTTTCGGATATTCGAAATATGTCCCTACAACCACCCGTGGAAGACCTCCCGCGGTACCCCCTCCTCGAACTAACCGGACCGCGCGCGGAACGTAACCTACCAAGGATAGAGCTCTTCTTACAGTGGCATAGTGAATACTGAATATATCGTATAAATTCAACCCACGGGTGAATATAACCGTGGTAGTCTCCGGCTTGTTTTCACATAATAGAGCCATTTTCTTTTGTTTTTGTTAGGTATCTCACGTTGGAGGTAGGCTGACAATGAAAACAAAAGGCGGTGGCTTAATTTCAAGCCTTTTTGTGGGGGGCCGATATATTATGCGACAGGTAACATAATATAGAAAAAATATTGGGTAAGTAACGAGATAGCGAAAGCGTAATACGTAAGAACAAACTATTTAAGAGTGAAATTATAGCAAGAATTTGTTCAGTAAAAGCTTTTGCCCGTATGATTTTGGTTAGTCAGTTTAGTATCGAACTGTATCGAACAAAACTAGTTTATGTCTGGGGCGGCGACATTTAGGAATAGCTTAGACCTTTTTTTTGACGGTGTAAAAATGCTTTACGCATACCCCCGACCCGGGACCGGCCATTTGGGGGTTATGTGGGACTCTCTCCTCCCGCCGCCATCCGAGGAGCACACCCACTAAAAATAAAAAAAAACCCGAAGCAAATAAGCTAACTTTAGAAAAAAATAAAAAAAAACTGAAAAGAAAAAAACAAGTTCAGTAGTCGAGAACATTGAATCAGTTTCATGATTAACATTTCGTATGTCAATTTGGACCTTGGAGTTTAAAAATAATGTCCAAATCGCGTGTGACGGATCCGGAACGAGGCATACGAATCGTTATGACACAGATAAAACAAACTATACATTCTTATACGAAACAGCAACTTCAACAGTCGGGACCCATTATTGTCGTCAACATTAGTGCCGCAGCCTAGACTTTTAATAATTAAAATGAAAAACTTTAAAAGAAACCTATAACTGATTTTTAAATACCTATTCAGTGATACCCCACTCGACATATTTCGTTAACTTTTTTTTTTTCAATTTCGGCGTCTGGTTGTCGCCATATTGAATTTTGATTACTGTCATGTCTTTAGTGACACACGCAAGAGTAAGACGGTTCGATTGACGTAAGAATTATCAAAATCGGTTCACGCGTTTGGTCTCTGGAGTGCCACATAGAAACAAACATACATACATACATATATAGGCTGATAAACACATTACCCTCCTTTGCGTCGCGCAGTCGGGTAAAAACACACCAGCGTCACCCGCATTGCCGCTAAGGGGGCGCCATGGGATCGCGAACATTTTATCACGACGCCCCCCGGCGGTCCTGGCTTACACTTCTGCCAGGACACCCGCGCCAAAGTAGGGGAAGCTCAGGACGCTTGACCCTCCCCCCAGACATGAAGAGCCGTGCAATGTGGGTCCCCTACCCACTGGCTCTACTGGGGGAGGACGCGATCAGCGGCCGCAAACCGCGCGCGCCTTCTACCCCGCCGTCTGCGCCGGAGCGGGAGCGCGTCCGAACTGTCTTTACGCTGCCTCTCCGCGGCCTCCTGCTGCGTGATGACTGTTTCGCAAAAAGAGGCCACCGCTTTCCACTATCTCTCGCTGTCCAGCATGGCTAACACGACACTGTGCAGCAAGAGATCATCCACACTGAGGGCCATCACCATAGTCCGGCGCTCCGCGGTCCACCTGCTGCACCAGTCCAGCGCGTGCTAGGTCGAGTCGTCCTCAGCGCCGCACTCATGGCAGGCGGGGCTTCCCTCTCTTCCAATTCTGTGCAGGTAATGACCGAATGAGGCTATCCGCAGCAGAACCAAGGTAACCGATATAGCCCTCCGAATCGCTAAACTTAAATGGCAGTGGGCCTGATACATTGCACGTAGAACCGATGGCTGCTGGGGCGGAAAGGTTCTCGAGTGGCGACCACGTACCGGAAGGCGCGGCGTGGGTAGGCCCCCCACAAGGTGGACTGATGACCTGGTAAAGGTCGCGGCAGTCCGCTGGATGCGGGTGGCGCAGGACCGGTCACTTTGGCACTCTTTTGGGGAGGCCTATGTCCAGCAGTGGACGTCTTTCGGCTGATATGATGATGATGATGATGAATGACCGAAACAGCCATGTCCGGTCATCACCTGCGTTAATCGGAACCCCACCTTGCCATGGGCCCTCTCTAGCCAGGCGTCGTCGAACGACCCGAGGAGCGCCCCTACGGTGCGGACTGCCTGCGAGGGGCCCTCACCTCGTCGGGAGCGGGAGATTCTCCCTAAGCCTGAATCTACATAGCCTCCACCTCGTCGTCGGAATGTGTCGAGGTCGGCGCGTAAACCTGTATGACCTTCAACGAGTATCTCTCGGAGACTCTGAGTATAGATGCCACCCTAGTCGACACACTCTTGATCTTCACCTCGTTGTTCACGAGGGACTTGTGGACGAGGAACCCGACACACCTCCCTGGGACTGTTGGACGCCCTCCCGGAAATAGAGCAAGTTGTCGGATTTTAAGGATATCGTGACTTCCGCCCGTGTTTAATAAACTATGGGCACTATGGCTACCTAAATCCGCAATTTCCATTCAAGATGTATTAAAAGACTACCCTTGAAGTATGCATAAGATTCTTTCGATAAAAATATTTATCTTGATAACCTCTTCTCTTTCGAAATCGGTTGGAAAACTCGTCACACATGAATGTCACGCTTCGCTTTTAAACTCGTACCTTTAGGCAATTGCCCTTGAAGGCATCAATGATAATGTATGCCGACGTGCCTTTGCGTTCAGGAGTCGAATAATGTCAACACACTCATTATGGAACTGTCTTCGATGAATGATGGATATTAAAATTTATAATATATTATCGTCATTGTATGTAACTGTAACTCGGGTATTTGGTTTCCAATATTGTTAGTTATGAAATAGTTTGACGAGGCTTCCATATAGTAACAAATTAAATTTTGACTGTATATTACAAAGAGGTACAAGTACACTTTTTTATGTTTTCAGGCTCTAGAATTACATACATATAGGTACATAATGTTTTCAGCTTCCATATGGCATTAAGTCCAAATTGTGTATGATAAGTTTTTCTTTTGTGCAATAATTTTATCCGTGTGTACAACTTAGTAAATGGGTTCAAAGCAAGTGAATGATGATATATAGGCCCTTTATCTAAACTTACAGAATTTTGATCACATTTATTATTTTGATTCTAAAAGGTGGTACCTGCCTGCAAGAGTCCAAGTACCTTGCAGGTGATTTTATACCCCTTTGAAGGGCGTCAGTTCCAAACTCGCAAAGTTACAACCAAAGACTACTATATATTATAAAGTCTGCCAATGTCAAAAATACAAATTACAATGTCACATTAATTTAAAAGAATGAGCAGCATGCTATTATTAGCCTAAGTTTTAATATATATATATATATATAATCACGCCTCTTTCCCAGAGCGGTAGGCAGAGATCACGGATCTCCATTTGCTACGATCCTTACAACCACTTTCGCTTCACTCACCTTCATAACATTTCTCATACATGCTCGTCGGTTTAGGGTACTTTTGACCTGGCCTAAGTTTTAAAACGTCATGAATAAACTTATTTTCTTTCTTTATTTCTATTAGGTACCAGTTTATCTATAGAGAGGTCCCCGTACCATTAATTTCGTATGCCATCTGCTTAACACAATAGCAACTACCAGCTCACTAAAGAGCTGCTAATACACATTGGATGTCTTTATAATTTACTAGTCACATCTAGGCATGTAGGATGCTAGTTCCCTATGTACATACAGTCAGTCACGCTTCTGGAATAAAATTAGCAACCGCACGCGAGCATGTCCGGCGGCAAACGGAATTTAGTTCCGTTCAGTTGCGCCGGCCTTTGCCGGCTGGCGGTTAGGGTGACAATACTGGCGTCTAAACGGGACAGGATTTAATCTGGGCCTCAATTCGAGAATGGTACTACTAGATTGTGTCTCAAGGCACCAAAGTTGGCAAGGGCGGTATATTGAATCTTGAGCTTAACTAGGATTCAACGGTTTACGCCCAAGACGAAAATAATTTTGCTACCGAGTGGCACATACTGTTTTTTATACCTTCTATAAGAAAAACTAAAATCCCTCATTTAAAGGCCACAATCGTTATTTTCTGAATAGCAGCTGTGAAAACAATTTTGCAGATTACACATTTTACGCATGTTGAGTCGGTAATGTGGTCATAAATGTTACATGGATAAATTATTTATAAGTATCAATAAATAATTTGGTGTAAGTAATATTAAATTAAAACCAGAACCAGTCGAAAGTATAACGCTTCCAATGAAACATTTCGCTAGCACCTGACTCGTCTATTTGTTGTTTTGAAAAATTATATTAAATGAAAGAAAATGATTGTAATATGTACCTAAGTAATTAGTGATTTTATTGTTACTAACCTACTACTATGGATCGACTTGGTCTAAAATAAAGCATTTATATTTTTGTTAATATGTGTGTGTCCTGTGTGTATGTGAATTTGTGAATAAATGCATTTTCCTTTTTTCACTTAATTTATCAATTAATCTACATACAGTATTTTATTTGAGGAATAATATGTAACCAGACTAACAATTTCCTTCCTTATAAAAATATTTTTGTGTGTGTAACTAACTATACGCAGTCTCAATCTACGGTGTTCGCTGTTTAATGCATAAGTACCTGACGAGCTTTCTGTGAATTTATTTTATTTACGTACAAAGAAATTATTTAAAATATAATGTCAATTTTCAATAAGCAATAAATGAATCTAATCTAATCTAATCTAAGATAAGAGTGAGATATAGAGGCCTCGGCAGAGAGTACGATTTTGTACCCTTTGGCGTCGAGACCCTCGGTCCGTGGGGTCCCAGTGCGCATAAGTTATTTGCAGAAATCGCGAAACGTCTGGTCGATGTAACTGGTGACCGAAGAGCTGGCGGCTTTCTCGCGCAACGCATCAGCTTTGCAATTCAGCGAGGAAATGCCGCCAGCATCCTCGGTACAATGCCTCGAGGGCCTTTTTTAGATTTAACTTAGTTTTAATTTATCTTAGTTAATGTTAATTATAATCTTGTATTTTTATTTCAATAAATTTTTATACCACAGAGTGAGATTTTATTATATTTACTTGCAAATTTATTTTCTCAAAAATTATAAAAAAACGAAAGTTGTTATAAAAAAACGAAGGCTTGTTAAGTTTTACTAATAAGGAGTAATAATGTAATAATTTTAGCCAAACAAAGTTTTTTTACTAATTCCCATCGATTTATCCGCTCCAAATCGTCACCCTACGATCGGCAACTTGCTGAAATACAGCGCAAGTTGTTACCGGTCGGTTGCGCTACAAATTGCTAATACTCCCCCTTTGCCGACTCTTACGAATTTTGCACCCCCACTTCTCACTCGAATTCTGAAACTATTGGTGTAAGTTTAAACCAATGCGTTTACTGAGTTATGGCTCGATATCTAAGTACTTTGAACTAGCAGGTGGAAATTATTTTTCCAAGACTAGATTATTACATTAAAATGTTAGCCTTAAGACTTAAGTAATGCACATTGCGACGTTTTCTAGATTTAAATCCAATTTTTAAATGCGTTGTCAGCTGTATCAAATCAACTTCTCTCTTTTAATATTGTAATGCAAAAAAGTGCTTTTTCAATCACATCTATGTAGGTATGTACAAAATGTATCCATTTTCATTTTTCTTGAGCTCTTTAATACGTAATAGCTACCAGATGGCTAGGAATTATTACATGGAACTAGCAGTTTTCCTGGACATCTTTGTCACAGCAACAGAATCGACCGCTCATTTTGTACGGAATTGTAATTGAAGAACATCAAAAAGAGGTTTTCTACGCTATGTTTTTTTCTTTGTTACAATACAACTCTTTGCACTTTAGTTACACTTACACTAACAAATAGCACAAGAAATCATAACTTTCACTAAATAGTTTTCCTTGCGTCACGGGATGCGTCACATTTTTGGCACCGGACCCTCATCACGCGCTATCTGGTCCGAGTGACAACGGTGCGTCATTCTTACGTGTCACACTTTTCGCGGCTAAGCGCACCCGCATTGTCACCCGAGCCAGTGGCTGGCTGACAACAGTGATAAAAATAACTGTTTAATGCCTTATATAAATAGCACTGGATTATTTTACATTACTTTTTAATAGTAGTATCTCGTTTTATGCTTAAGATTTTTTTACAGAATTTTACTGTTAAAAAAATGTTTTGTTTGGCATAACCTGTCTTCTTAAATTTTTATCAAAAAGGTATTAAATGCTTATATTATAAAACTCCTCTATTCACTAAGAAAACGTGGTCATCATCATCATCATCATCATATCAGCCCAAAGACGTCCACTGCTGGACATAGGCCTCCCCCAAAGAGTGCCACAATGACCGGTCCTGCGCCACCCGCATCCAGCGGACTCCAGCGACCTTTACCAGGTCATCAGTCCACCTTGTGGGGGGCCTACTCACGCTGCGCCTTCCGGTACGTGGTCGCCACTCAAGAACCTTTCCGTCCCAACGGCCATCGGTTCTACGTGCAATGTGCCCCGCCCGTTGGGCTGCGTGGTACCTACTTTTAAATAAAATAGAGGCAAACAAAGTAACCGAATAGTAACCATAAAATCTCGAGATAACCTCAGAGAAACTAAAACCAACGAAATGTTAACTTCTTTGTAACAGTTGAACTACATTGGTTTTTACACAAAGCTTCCGAAGAAAATTATAAAGCAAAGCCACACAGCAAATTAAAGCGAAAGCATTAACTAATTATATAACTTATTACATCCCTTACCTTTGTGCAGTCCACCCCACACGTTAACGCAAAAAATGCACCAAAATAACAAAAAAAGGGGTGTTGGGTGGACCCACCCCGCCCCCACGGCCCCCTCGTATCTTTGCACTCGCCATCGCCAATCTTCTCATAACAATAAAGACCAACATCCACAAATAAGCTAAACGAAAATGTAACGTCCTTTATAAAAGACAAAGTTGGTTTTCGATTGGGAGACGAATGGATCTGTTCGTAAAGGTTGCGTCCAAAACAAGAGACAGTTCGGGGAGTGAGGTCTACCTAAAAACGTGGAAACACTGATGAATGTCCCCCATTAGATGTTATTTATTTAGAATGTGGCGGAGGGACTCAGTTTAACTTTGCCGGAGTTTACTTAGGACTTGCATTGGGTTAGCCGGAGCTGACAAATAGCGGTGATTCCGCGGGTCCAGTTTTTTGGGTTTAGTCTTATTACGGTCATTTGTCTGGTCTTTCGACGGGTTTTAGTTAGGGGTATTGGGTAGGTGGTGATAGGGATGAAAAATTAGGGGTGTCTCTAAGTTGACGGAGCCGGGAACGTATGTAAGTTATTTACGTGCCAAATAAACTTTCATATTTATCGGCGTAAGTAACTGGCAACCCGCGTTACTGGTTACAAAAAATGGTATACAATTTCATACTTGAAGATATTATTTTTTGGACGGTAGGACAGATTTATCGTTTGGTGGTGATTTGTAAGCTGACGGCTTTAAATTGAAATTATAAAGTTGTATCAATCCGTTGAATAGATTTCCAATTCAAGTCAGCCGCCATAACCATAACCGAAACAGAAGAATACAAATTCATTCCAATTTTAAAATAGTTTCCATCTGTTCGATGGGACGTGAGCGAAATCCGTTTGGTCTGCAGAGTGCACGGGGCCAACGGCGCTCATAATCCCGCCCTAATGCCCTGTCCTCTGCAAGGGACATTTCCATTTATTATTGAGCACTTAATTTATGTGTTTTGTTATGGACCGACAGCCGGCGAGGTTGCGCCAATCTAAATTGCAAGGATTTGTCTCTTATTAACAACCGAATACCAACCGTATTCTGAACGCCTAAGATATAAAACAAGATGCCATTGAATGTGTTACTCGTGACGTTATGATTCTGTTTAAAGAAATTGCTTCATCGGTCGCTTTAAAATAAGGCTGGCTAAACTGTCTCCGACGTTTTGCTCATCACAATAGAGTCTTGTTTGTATTGAGAAATGAAGTACGCTTTAAATCTTTTTACATTGAAAAATATGATATTTTAAAAGTGGAGTATTGGTGCGACTTGACTCTTATTTGCTTGTTCATAAAGTTTGTTTTTGGAAATTGCTAAAGAATTTTAAGATGTTTTAGGTTCAGTTGTTCACTTAAGAATTGTTTAGACAATGTACGCGGCAATCCGTTTGCTTCAGAGGCAGGTTTTGTCAAAGGGGGTGAAATGACATTTGGGATAAAAGTAAATCTGGGGGCTCTAGAGGTCATTTTTCAAAATAATCATCATAAATAATCATATTAGATTCAAATACATTGCCAGTTTAATTGTATTTTCAGTACAATATTATGCTTATGCTAATCAAAAAAGTAGGAAATTCAATTGAGATGAACATAACTAAACTATTCTATACCTAACTAAAAAATATGTTTTTTTTAAGAATGTTGATGTAAAAGCAACAACGTTTCTTCAGCACATTTATGCATGTCATTAAAGATTCGACCTCAAACGAAAATACCTCAAACAAAATTGACTCTTTCTCCGCAAAAAAACTAAATGAGGCAAAGTGCTCTGATAAAATATTCCATATGTAACGCTCAGACGAGCATATATACGCCTATAAGAGCATAAAAAATCAAGAAAATTCCATGTGAACCGAAACACATGGCGAATAAACAGACGGAGTAGATACTTACAAAAATATGAAATTCACCACAACATTTGCCGACGGGTGAACTGAGTACCGTTGGCAGAAAAAAAAACTGGTAACAATTTATGATTTTGATAAATTGTTAAATTACGTAGCTGACTTAACCTTGTCTTCTCCTTCTACCTAGCGTTATCCTTGCCTTTGTCAGGGTCCGCTTTCCTACTCACTTTTCTCCACTTTGCACGATCCTGGGCGTCTTCCTTTGTGAGCTATTTTCGCGTCGGCCTTCACGACATCCAGCCATCGCTTCTTAGGTCTGTCGCGAGGTCGAGGGCCGTCGAGGACTAGGCCAAGGTTGTTCCCTACGTAGTTAGATGGCCTGCGAGAGACGTGACCGAACCAAAGAAGATGACTTAACCTTGTGATTGAATAACTATTTATGATACAAGTGGGTCGTTCTTCTTTTCGACCGACAATAGCCTGTCCTTCGTCTTACTACGGCATCTCATTTGAGTAATGATTTTACGATTTTATAATGTTCGAAAATGAACGTCCATATTATTTTATTAATTAGTATTAATTTAATATTTTAGTTTCTCTATCTAGCATTTTTTTTTAATGTTTTTTTTTCGTAGAATGCCGTGACAGAGTGGTAAAATAAAATATTGTCCCCACTGAAAGAGTCCACTTTGTCACATGTTTTTTTTTAGAAACCAACCGTAAATAAATATTTATATTGGCCAGAAAGGAAACTTTAATTAGTTC
Source organism: Epinotia nisella (assembly GCA_932294315.1). NCBI lineage: Eukaryota > Metazoa > Arthropoda > Insecta > Lepidoptera > Tortricidae > Epinotia > Epinotia nisella. The sequence continues at coordinate 6,007,366 of OW028687.1, forward strand.
TAATGAAGAAACCTATGCATTTTTTTTTAATCGCACTTCAAAACCACAATTTTAGATAGTTCAAAAACCAAAAAAACAGAAAAACCTCGGTTCATTGTCGGTAAAAAAGAAGAACGACCCAAGTGCGGTAATTCCCAACGAGTGACGATGACCAAAAATACGACCGTCAGGGAGTGTTTTTGATTGACACGAGTTGGGAATTACTTTTCCGCATGTGTATCATACAACATTTTACAATGCATCATGCAAGGAAATAAAAATATATAAATAAAAGGTGAAATTTTAACTGTCATGAAATCTCATTCCCGCACGGTCCGGCGCCGCACTGCTGCGCCGCGCGGGCATAGAGGAGTTCCCGTGTTTATATTGAACCATATAAAGGCGCACTTTCAGAGCATGCGCATTGTATACTATTTTTATTGCGAGTTCTGCCGGTCGATTGCGTAACGTTTGGAACGCACGTTAGGTAGATCTTAAGGTATTTTTTTTATAGAAAAATGAGTTGTCCTAACCCTCGTTCATAAAGTTACGCAACTACCCCTGAGGTGTAAAAGTTGTTTCCTGTTAAAGTTTTTATAAAAACCTTAAACATGATACATACCTAAATAGATAATCACAATACGTGCAGATCCTTTTTAATGCGAACTGCTAAAGAATGGAATTTGCTTGCATTATACTCTTATGTATTTGACAATTACGACTTTGGCTAGGCGTCTTCAAAGCAAGAACGAATATGTTAATTACCTACCGAACCAGTGAGTATTCAATTGTTAGTCTGTAACAAAAAAAAATAACTAAATCATGTTATCAGTATTAAAATTTGATTTATTATTTTTGATCAGATCTAATGCTTTTTCGACACTGAACAAATATTTTTTTGTTAAATAATGCAGGCGCAGGTCTGCTAGCTGGTCGAGCGTAACGTTACCTCAATTATTTATTTTGTAGGGAAAATGACATTTGAGTTGTCCTACCTAACGCTCGTTGGAAAATTTGTAGTTGAGTAACTTTTCCGCCTGTTACCAAAAAATGAATATTTAAATATATCCTTCATTTGTTTTGCTTACCGTGCATGCTCTCTCGTCCATAATGCGAGTTGATAGGTAGATGTATTAAAAATAGTATACATTAGACGCATGACATAATATAGCATCCAGTAATGCTGAGGATTACTCATCATTTTCGGTTCGCTTTAGCATATTAAAATGTCTCACTTGCTTGGATGTCTCTGAGAACGTGTGTCCTGAACTATTCACATTAGGTCTCTGAAGCGTTTGTAAAATGAGGTTACAGAAGAATTATCGTTTCTAAGATAATCTCTTTTTGGGTTATATGTCATTTGTTTGTACAGTCAGCATCATAAACATGACATGTATACATTCTATGACCTTATTACTTAGACATAAGGTCGAAAAGTGTTTATGATGCTGACTGTACATATGTATATACATATTTCGTAGGGTATTTGGTCAACGCGGGGTGACAGCCATGGGGACGCCTGTCATCCCTCACAATCACCAGGTCACTGGGTGGATGCCCGTACTGGCACAAAACGAACGAGGTCAACAAGGACCTCCGGAGGCGGTGCTCTGAAAATCGGAGAGGTGCTGGTGGTGCTGAAGAAGTAAAGCGCAAGCGTTCCTTCAGCCCACCACTAAGGCACAAAGACGGAAGACGGAGAGGTTTTTTAGTGGGTAGACTCGGGGCCCCATTAGCCCATTGCGAGGAGTCCCACATATCCACCCGGGTTCGTCCCCACACCCGGGTGTAATGCGTAACGCATTTTTCCTCTCCTAAAAAAAAAAAAAAAAGGTTATTTGGTCAAAATGTAGCTTGTAAGCAATAGTTGGTACATAATTTTAAACCTCCTTAGTTACTAGTGGCTCTGTGTGCTGTAAAATCGCAAGCCTGTCTTCTTCAATTTTTTTTTTTAATTTAACTGAATTGACAAAGAAAAACTATATAATTATTGAATCTACTCACAAAATTTTGCGGGATTTTTTATTTTTTTATTTTATTTATTTAATTAGGCTCACAAAACAAGTTAAAGTCCATAAAATAATACAAATTATGCAATATGTTTGGATCTGGACTATAACTCAAAATACGTGTGCACAGAAAGAATTATCCTACTGAGGAGAATGCATCGCAACTGTGTCATTATATACAATCGACACATTCTTGTTATAGGATTATATTAATAAGTTGTGTTATTTTTATATACCTACTTGCAACTGGAAAATACTGCGCGAGGGGCTACGTTATTTAAACGAGTAATGAAATAAAGTAGTGAAAGATTCAGTTGAGAAATGCGACCTGTAGAGAAGAACAGCCGGATATACAAAGAATTTTTGCCCAAGCTGAAACGGAGAGCTTAGTTCGTTTCGCTCCCTCGTTCTACATATAAGAATGTTTTTTGAAACAATAACTAACAAAATATTACTACTTAAAATTAAATAGCAACATAACTTAAACGGCATCATTTTAACTTGCATAACCAAACTAAATATTTCATCCTTTGACCACATTTACCCTTATCACACAACCACAATAAACCATTCACACATTACACGCTTTCATCCCAAACAGGTCCGACACACGACAAAACATACTATTTAGGGAGAAAAATCTTACAAAAGTATCGCTTTAGCCCCTGTCAAGCATTGGCCACTAAGTGGCCAGATAAATGGCCCGTGTCTAACCTCCTTTGTGGCTCGAGTACCTGTCTTGAAATGATAATAGGGATGTTTATCCACACCTTAAAATCAACATCCTCGGTCCATCTGAAACCTGATTGTATCGACCGTAACGCCATGCAACAATATCTACTGAAAGGGGAACGTAGCTGACACCAATAAGTCCTATAAACACAGGGTTTCTTAGTGATATACGACCTATTGGTCTGGTATAGGCGAGTGGTCGAACTGGCCGGCACGAGCTGTGGGGAAAACCGGTCGGCCATTGGTCAGTGAGGGGAACCGAATGGGCCCAGTGGCTGCGCGAATTCGCCAGGTGCTAACTAATTCAAATTTGGAGGAACGTTGGCTTGGAAATCGTTAAATAAAAATTTTACCAAAGTGTAATCGTAATTTTCGGCCAATTTTTTGATGCACTGTTCAGAACAGATATGTACCTAAGTCGTAAATTACGAAATATAGTAAGTAGTAAGGTTAGGTACTGGTAGGTACTATAGATTATGTAGTAGATAATTAATACAAATCACGTTTTGCAATTTTAGCCAATAGGTATATACTCGTATGATTTGTGCAATCTTATTGACGTATAATTAAGCTAACAACAGTCTTGCTGACTTTCCTTTGGTCAATATGCGTTTCAACAAAATCTTTAAATTTTTGCTGTCTGATATTACCCACCTATTATAACGTCTCAATAAAATCGAAGTCCACAATATCGAAACTATAATGGAATCTCGGATATTTCCCAATAAGCGCACTTTTAAAATCGATGCCGACGTAATTTATATTCTCATGGGGCTGCATTCAGGGCGTGCGTCAAATGCGAATAAATCCGTTTGAAATTTAATATGTTGCAAACTGAATACGTTCAAATATGCATGCACGAATGCAGTCGACCGTCGCCTAGTGAAGATACTGATCGATTTTATACGTGCAAAGACTCGCTGTATCATTTGTATAGAAAATAGGTACGACAAAGTAACCGAATAGCTTTCTTCCAGCTTTTATTAGGGAGTGGTCAATAAAATGCGACTGGGAGCTAGTTATGTGGAAAGTTATAGGTATAAAGATATAGTTGGATAGTCTGGTAGGTACCTTGAAGTTACGATATGGGGTAATCTATTACAGCTACGTGTAAATAGTTAGATATTTTAAGATTTCGTGCATATATAAAGTATTTCTAAACCTGTATACTAGTGGCTCTGTGACCAGGGATCGGATACCATATTTTCACCATACAAAAATACCGGTTTTATTTCGTTCCATTTCGTTCTTTGGTTTATAATATCATTTTTGCTCAGGCTGTCTAATAATACGAAAATATTACCTAAATACATGATCGAGTCCTACATTAAGAGCCTAAAATAATTCAAAATATTAGACTACTTCGGGGACTTTTGAATAAACCGGTTTCGATCCCTGTCTGTGAGATACAGAAATGGAGAGCATAAGCCTGACTATTTACAACAAAACTGAATTGACAAAAATTACAATAGGTACATTTTTTGAATATGCTTTATAATTTTAATTTCACAGGAATCGATTGAGAAAATCGACCTCTAGAGAAGGACAGCCGGACAGACGCTGGACATACGAAATAATTTTTACCCAAGCTGAAACAGAGAACGTCATTCGCTTCGCTCGCTCGTTCAACTATAGTACGCTCTGATATCAAAGAAATTATTAAATTGTAATTTAATAAAGTGCCACTTTAGATTAGTAGTGTACACAGTGTTTTATAATTATCATACGATTATTCAATCAATAAATACCACTTAACTCATTAACTGCTAAGCGCTACGCCGTAGTTGATAGCAGCTTAATCTCTATTGTAGCGAAAATCACCCGTAGCCCTCTGACTAGGTAACACAATGTATACCTAATAAAATGTCCGAGAGCTAGCGATGAAATCCAAACCTTACAATATAATTTGCTTGACTGTTAAACTTTTTTGCAAAAACGCCCTCGCGACTGCCTAGAGAGAGGAGGATCAATTCCTCACCTCGTCCCTAATAAAAACAAAACAGAACTAAACATCTCATTCGGGCACTAAATTACAATTGGAAGGGTCGTTTTGGGAACAAAAAAACATTTATATCAATGGTTGGTAGGTTCTAAATTTACTAGTCATTGACAGGCTGTAAAGAGGCGGGGGTCTCTTGAGCCTCGTTCCGATGTAGGAGAAGTAAGTAGATAAGAAAACTGGAGATACTGGGCCGTCTTGTGTGACGGAGGTGGAACTGTATAGAGCTGAATATACCTAAATTCTCTCTGTCTATGTTTCTCTCGTTAATTTTGTAATTCATTGTAATGTCCTCGACACAATGAATATTGTTAAGAATTAAATAAATATCAAATAACACCTATTTTCTCTTGCACTTTTGGTATGTCGAGACAAAGACTCAAAACAGTAAGTGGGTAGGTAAAAGTTTATTATAAAACGTATACGATGTGCGCATAAGTTGCAAGTGTCCATAGGTAGCGGTGATCGCTTATCTTGTGGTGGGCCGTACGCTTGTTTGCCACCGACCGTAGTATAGAAAAAAAAGCAATTGCAAGCAAAGCATTCACTTCATATAACTTCATGTCTTTTTTATAAAGAATAAGGCAGTCCTATAAGGTAACCCCTGCCTATTATCACTATTCTTTAAGTTGTTGGGCACGTTGACTCTTATCAAAACAAAATAATGTTGTGAAACCTACAAAAACAGGGTACTAATCGCGATCTGTTTCGCACGCCTCTAAACTACCAGTCTCTTTTTAAGTCTTTTAATTAGAAAGAGACGGATAGTCTATCTCGCGCGCGAGATGTCTTGTGTGCTAGTCTTCCTATTTAAGAGGGCGTTAACGTGCTCATTAGAGCCACTGGAAAATAATTGTGATTATTTAAATTTAACGATAGATATTTAAAAAAGGAGGTCACTACACACTGTATTTTGTATTTAAGTACCTTGTGAATATATCAAACTAGTTTTTATTTTGCTGGATTCCTCGATCTATGAACTCAAAAGTCGTATTGGACGCATTTTAAATAATCACAATTATTTACCAGGCGCGCTAATGATCACGTTAACGCCCTCTTAAGACAGCAATCAATGAGTGTTTTACTTACATTATTAATTATTTTAATGTTGTGATCTTCAGCTCCAGAGACTTCTCCTCCTTGAGGGTCAAAGGCAAACTTTTCGGACGGCGTTTACCCAAGGGACGGTGTGGGGTCGGGACGGGATAAAACTCCGGGTAATTCGCACGTACTACCCGCATTTGTCAGTGAACCGCGTCCTATCGGGGTGTAGCTATGTCGTGACCATATCCTATGTAATTTCATCCAATTTGGTTAATAGTTTTCAGGTAAATAAGAAGAAAACCAGAGGGGTAATTGCGTAACTTTTAGAAAGGACGTTGGGACGAGTCAATTGGGAATGGATGAAAATTTTAGAAATGCCTGATTATTTTTTTGGTGATAGGAATAACCCGCCTTAGCACCAGAAAAAAGTTTCAGATTTTACAGCTGCGTCAATTTTTTTTGAAAAATGTAAACAGTTTCCTCATTTACGTTTTGGGTCAGTTACGGCACCTACCTCGATCGGTCTCATATTACAAAAAAATATATTAAATATGTGTGGTAAACTGACACTGGCAATGATATTGACACTTGCAACAGCTATATTGGTCATTACTTGTGTCAGTTTACCACAGATATTTAAGATAGTTTTTTGTAATATGAGACAGATCAAGGAAAGTATCTATTTACCGTTCTTGACCCAAAACGTAAGTGAAGAAACTGTTTATATTTTTCAAAAATATTTGTCGCAGCTGAAAAATCTAAAACTTTTTTCTGGGGCTAAGGAAGGTTATTCCTATCACCAAAAAAATAATCAGGCATTTCTAAAATTTTCATCCATTCCCCATTGTCATTTGCCCAATGTATAGAAAACATTTAGATTTGACGAAAAATTACACAATCGACCGGCTAGTAGACCAGACACGACACATGAGTCGATTGACGCTTAACTATAGGGAAAAGTATAGGGGTTATAATGACAGAAATTCAATAGATCGGTTTACAGAACTATTTCCCATAAGAATTACAGAATTCGCTTACATGAGAAAGTTTACAAATTAAAACTAAATCTACGCATACAGTGTTTAAAAATAAGATAAGTATACATATTAAAAATCAATGTGGGTAGAAAAAAAGTATTACAAATATTACAATTCAAAAGATATTGCTTGCTTTACGTGCAAAGAGAGTTTACATACTGAGACTATGATGTTGCTGGCTTGTTTTTTTTAAGGGAATAGCAGATTTCTCATAACATATTGAGCCTTTCGTGTTAGGTGGATCCACTCGTTCATGGGCGGTTTTTCTGTGGTTACATATGAAATGGTGGGGATGGCCAAATTAAACTTATAAGGCAACATTTCGGAATGTGCTAATTCCATTCCATCGTAATCTCAACACGTCAGTAACGCGACATTAATCCTGTGTAAGCCTGAAAAAAAAATGAATTAAAAAATCTTATAATAATCTGCACGGTTAGGACAAGATCGCGCGTCAGACAGCTCCCAGATAAACTACCCATCTCTGTCAATTATTCTAATTAGAAAGAGATAGATAGAATACATCGTACGCCACAGCTCGTGCACGTTGATGTGGTTGCCGTGTTGATGCTGAATACGAATATGACAGTTGCATATTTATCATCATCATCATCATATCAGCCGAAAGACGTCCACTGCTGGACATAGGCCTCCCCCAAAGTGCCACAATGACCGGTCCTGCGCCACCCGCATCCAGCGGACTCAGCGACCCTCACGAGGTCATCATTCCACCCACATCAGTGTGGGGGGCCTACCCACGCTGCGCCTTCCGGTACGTGGTCGCCACTCGAGAACCTTTCCGCCCCAACGGCCATCGTTTCTACGTGCAATGTGCCCCGCCCACTGCCACTTAAGCCAAATAGTTATCATAGCGTACGAAAATACAACAAAATAATCTTTTTAAACACACGCTGCCACAAATTGTACCAAAGTAAAAAAGTAAAAACTTTAACATTGGTCCGTACATAAAGTCAAGCATGTAGGCCGTCGTCAAATATTTATATTGGCTTAGGCTAACCCTTGCGAGCGAGTCCGTCCATCAGGGTCTCGCGGGACGGCCAGGTAGGCGGCTATACGAACAGGGAGACCTGCCTTTAAACTTACCTACTAGTTACTTATACCTGAGGGGTATACACTAAACATCCATAATAAATTTGACAGTTAATGACAAGTTTACTATTGACCGCCGCGGCCAGGCCGCTTGATGACAGGCTTAACTATTCAAAATCTCAAAGATTTTCGAACGAGAATTAGGTCAAATCAACTGTCACGTCTCTATTGCCTCGACAATAGAGACGTGTTCAGATATTTGTGAGCACTTTGGCCCCTCCGATATATCTGATAGCGACGTACATACAAAACAGCCGGGCTCGCGGGCCGCAAGTAAGGGGCTCACGGGCCGCCTGTTGCCCACGCTGCTCTAATGGAATGCTCACGAAACAAATAATCAGATTTATATACTTTTTATACATACATACATATAATCACGCCTCTTTCCCAGAGGGGTAGGCAGAGATCACGGATCTCCATTTGCTACGATCCTGACAAACCACTTTCGCTTCACTCACCTTCATAACGTTTCTCATACATGCTCGTCGGTTTAGGGTACTTTTGACCTGGCCTTTTTGTAAGATTTCTCCAATTTGATTGGAGAAAGTTCGCCTAGGTCTGCCCCTTCCAACTTGCCCTTCCACTCTTCTTACATACACTCTCTTCGTTAATCTTCTTTCTTCCATCCTCTCTACATGCCCAAACCACCTTAACATACCTTTCTCAAATTTCGTGACTATATCTCCATCCATTCCTCACTTATCTCTTATCACACTGTTTCTGACTCTATCACTCAATTTCACTCCACACATATTTCTCAACGCTCTCATTTCTACTGCATTCACTCGACTTTGATGTCTTTTCTGCCACACCCAATTTTCACTACCATACATAAGTGTGCATGGGCACCAACACTCCTCTATGTTGAATATAGTTCAGATAGCATGTCAGTAGTAAGTAGTTATCATTAGCAATTAGTAGCACTTGTTTGCATGTGGCTAGAATAGCCAATAATATCATTATCTAGGCATAGCATAGATAAATGTTTGTATAAACATAAATTGAGCGCAGTCTCGCCAACAAACTGTTTTAGCAGTTTGGCGGGTAATTAAAAATATTGAATGCTATGTACTTTTTTGAAAAAAAAAAATGCTCTATGCACTTTTTGTACAGGTGTTGCAGGATAAATGCACAAACTTGACACATTGTTATGTAAGGTAAAAAAATACTTTTTTTAATACAGTTGCTCAAAAAGTGGTACTTTTTGTGGCTGCGTAGCGTGCGAGAAGCTCAATTTCTCGAACTAGTGCTTTTTACTTTTTAGTTCCAAACTATACTTTCGAAACGCAGTAATTTTATATTAGATTTTTTACTTGGAAATTATGAAATTAAAAACGCTTACGAATACTAGGAGTATTTATTTAAAGTATTCATTAATATATAAATGACGAAAAAATATTAAGAATTTGCATTTTATAGCCTACTCTGTCTTAGGTATATATTAAATATTTACTTTCCTAAAAATCGTTCTTTGATTTGGCTGAATGATACAAGCATATGCCTAGAAAAATTATCCTTATGAATACTGTCAGTGTCAACTGCCAAGTGTCAATTTAGTTTCTCAACTCGAGGCCGATGGCGCTGATTCCAATAGTATGTACTAGTGGTAAAAAGACATTCTTTTCACACTAGTTGTAAAATGTACTATTTTAAGGCCAGTCTCGTCATTGGTAAGGCTACGCCGATCCGTGGGTCAATCCTGCACGCAATAAAATATTCGCAGGCCGCGGGTCGGAACCATGTAAAAATGTTGTTTTAGAACCGCTCTCAATAATGTATCTCCTAGAGAACGTTAAGTGATGTTTACTGATATCACCGGAGGTTTTATACTTTACTCATTCTACTTAGGAGAATCTCTGTGTAGTCACCAAATATTAAAAGAATTCAGAAACACTACACCTTCCATATATAACACTAGCTTCCGCCCGCGACATCGTCTACGTGGACTCGGGATAAAAACTATCCTATATCTTAATCTAGGCTATATATAAATCATCGTGCAAAATTTCATCCAAATCGGTTGAGCGGTTTAAGCGTGATTGAGTAACAAACATCTAAACATCCAAACTTTCGCATTCATAATATTAGTAGGATATACAGGGTGATTACGGGGTCGTGGAGCAAGAAAGAAGCGTTTAACTTACTTTCTCCTAAGGATCACGATAGGTTAGGACTAACAGTACACCAGCGACTTATTTTAGTCAGCAAAAAAAAACTGCGATAATTCGAGATCATGGTCACCCTACTATTTCCCAACTAAACTTATGTCAAGTGCATGGACTTAACAATCGTTAGTTTGTTTTCTAAAAAGGTGTAATTAAAAGTAGGGTGACCACGCATTTTGAGTCAATAATAATTTTTAAATAAAAATACGTAAATAACGAATCATCTTTGTTTCAATTAAAATAAATACAGGTAGCATCGCAATCATTTACTGAGTCAGAAAAAAATGGTTGGGATCACGACCCCGAAATCACCCTGTATAACATTAGAATAGGTATTAACGGACAAATTCGTCTACGTTTCTTAGATTCTAGGATATCACAGGGAAATATTATAAGGTAAACGTCCGAGTGCTCGACGCTGTACTATAGTATATGGCATGGGCACTCTATTTCAAAGCAATATGGGTTAAATTCGAACTAGGAGGATTTTGCTTCATTCGAATTTAAGCCATGTCACTTTGACATAGAGTGCCCATGCCATATACTAGTACAACGTCGAGAACTCGGACGGTCACCTTACTAGTTGTGGTACTTATTTCGACCATTAAGTACTTTTGAAACATAACTATACTAATTCTTTTGCGTTTCATAATCGCATGACGATTAACGTACGATTTTTTAAGTCTTAGTGAATAGCAATTTTTAGGGTTCCGTACCCAAAAGATAAAAACGGGACCCTATTACTAAGACTTCGCTGTCCGTCCGTCCGTCTGTCACCAGGCTGTATCTCATGAACCGTGATAGTTAGACAGTTGAAATTTTCACAGATGATGTATTTCTGTTGCCGCTATAACAACAAATACTAAAAAACTGACCAAATGCGAGTCAGGCTGATTATTTTGCCGTTTTTATAGATAATGGTAACCCTTCGAGCGCGAGTCAGACTTGCACTTGGTCGCTTTTTTATTTCAATATACCCTTTGGGTTCTTTTCTTTCTTAGATCATCACACTTGCTCGTCAATGGCGTTATTACTTGCGAGCGTACAGAGCAGTTATAGCCGTTTTACCTCCCACGGGCTGTTAAGTTTAGTTTTAAAATATAGAACCCTCTGATTGGCTTAAGCAAATCTGGTTGCTCTCTGATTGGTTGAAAAAAAAAACTAGTTGGCCAAGCCGCCCCGCTCCGCAAGAATACTGCTGTGTAATAATTGGTTGAAATATTGCAGCTATGCGCTCTACTAGCACTGATCTGGAAGTGAAGTTGTCAATTTTTGATTGGTGCGGCTGTATGAAACTTAGATTTTTCGGTCTTTTTTAGTTATTTATTTCCTCGCAAATGTGATGAAAAACATTGTGTATAACACGGGCGTAAGAATATTGCAAACTCGAGTCATTAAAAGCCCTCCGCCTTCGGCGTCGGGCTTCTGATAGACTCTCGTTAGCAATATTCCACTTACGCCCCTCGTTAAACAATGAACTATTATAGTCCTTTCCAATGCCAAAACTATTTAATAAATAAATATTAGGGGACATTCGTACACAAATCGATCTAGGCATATAGTAAGCACAATAAGGCTTGTGTTATATAGACGACGATATATATAATAGATATAAATACATAGAAAACATCCAAGACTCGGAAACAAATATTCATGCTCATCACACAAATATTTGTCCTTACCGGGATTCGAACCCAGGACCTTCAGCTTCGTAGGCAGCGTATTTATCAGTAGGGAATTATTTTTGAAACAAAAACTCTTTAAATTATCTCGGTGAATCGTCCTCTGAACTCGTAAGGTGGAACAGGTACCTACTCGGAATCGGCCCATAAATCCGTAAACTTTTTCGCCATATCAGAATCCCAATAGTTCTAAACTACACTATCAATAAAGTACGAGCCGGTGGGCAAAGGGCGCCAGTGATCGATGGAAGTTCTAATTTATATACCCAAAGCCCTGAGGGCATATCGATTACATCTAACTTTGTGCAGAGTGCCGAGCGATGCTTTTTGCCAAATTTCCGTTTGTCTCTTGGGGGTTAACTTGCGTGGTTGATCGTTTCCAAATTTAATATACGAATTCGTGGGAATTTTGGATTAATTGTTTATGCTGGTTGAAGGTAATTTTCAAGTTAAAAAGAGATTCGTTTAGAAAATCTTAAGTACAGTAAGGGAAATGTATTCACGTACCACCGTAGAACCCCGTCGCAATTGACAGGTCGCCGTCACTCGAACTCGAGTGATATGTCACCTTATTGCGATAGGGTTCTACGGTGGTACGTGAATACATTTCCCTTACTGTACAGTACATAGATTTTCAGTCAGAAAGCGACTTAGGAAAAATAAAAAATAAAAAAAATAACTCGCCATAAAATTGCAATTACTGTCCACCTGAGGGGTAATCACGTAACGTTTTGAACGCGCGTTAGGATAGTTTCGAAAAAATTACATATCTACCTAACGTACGTACAATGCGTTACGTGATCGACCAGCAGCTACTGCTACTGCTAGGTACTAGGTATATATCGCCCTTGCTTTCGACTCGGGCGTCAAATACCTGCAGGTCGATCACGTAACGCATTGTACGTGCGTCAGGTAGATCTAAATGTCACTTTTTATATGGAAAAATGACAGTTAAATTGTCCTAACGTGCGTTTGAAACGTTACCTGCAGGTAGATCACGTAACGCATTGTACGCGCTTTAGGTAGAACTAAATGTCACTTTTTATATGGAAAATTGTCCTAACGCGCGTTCTAAATGTTACGCGATTACATTTTTTGATTGGTGCGGCTGTATGAAACTTAACTTAGATATTTCTGTCTTTTGTAGTTAATTATTTCCTCGCAAATGTGATGAAAAACATTGTACACACGGGCGTAAGAATATTGCAAACTCGAGTCATCAAAAGACTAATGGTTCTACGTATATAATTACCGAATCTGCTCACAAAATTTCACGAGAATCGGTTGAGAAATGCAATCTGCAGAGGAGAACATTCTAACAGACGGTCAGCCGGACAGCCGGACAGCGGGACATCCGGACATACGAAAGAATGTTGGCCAAAGCTGAAGCGGAGAACTTCGTTCGCTTCGCTCGCTCGTTCGATTAAAAGGTATTTCATCGGTATGTTTCATGAGATGAGCTTAGAATGTGAAATACGTATATTGTCTCAAAACTATGTGGATAACAATAATTTCAATAAATTCTGTGATCCAACATTACCTTCAAACACTTCATGCTTATAATTATTTGCCAAAATACTTCCAGCATGTAAACCTACCTTTTATAGTTAATAATGTAGGTACGTACCTACCCATAGTTCGTTAAGGCAGGGTCATCCCGGGGGTCAGAGGCTCTCGATGTGGATTACGTAACCAACGCATTAATTGCAAACATGAATTAGGAGATTTAATGACTAAATTATTTAAGAAACTATTACCGTATGATGTTATGAAACAAGAACCTACATATTCATAAGGCAAACCACAGACGGCGATGAAATCATCAAATGTACAGTAAGTCAAATGTATTCACGTGTAGAACCCTGTCGCAATTGACAGGCCGCCATCACTCAAACTCGAGTGGTATGTCACCTTATTGCGATAGGGTTCTACGGTGGTACATGAATACATTTCCCTTACTGTACCACACATTATTGTTAACGCAGTGTTTCAAACAAATTTAAAAACAGTAGATGTCCATCTCACTCACACTTGAAGATCGTGGATAACAACACCTAGACATCTCGCTCCGGCTGGTGAGTGAACAGTAAAAAAAAAACACCATGGTTACGTCTCCTGGGTGACTTATAAAACTGCGATTATGCGTTTAAATTCACCCAATGCGGGGTTTTCTTGTCGTGTTCAATCCCTTTTTTTATAGACTATCTTAAAAGTATGTTATACAAATGTTTTTAAAAAACTCTGTCACCTTGTCTCGTGAGGGGTGATTACGTAACGTTTTGAACGCGCGTTAGGTAGATCCAACTGTTATTTTTCCGTATAAAAATTGACGCTTAGACCTACCTGACGCGCGTACAATGCGTTACGTGATCGACCAGCTGGCTACCGGGACACAATTATTTATTTAATCGTATACATTGTAGGAAGTGGTCTAAAAACTATCATAAGTCAACAATAACAACTAAGTACAGATGTAGTGCTATTTCAGTCAATCTCGGTACAAAAAGTACTGAGGTTGACTGAAGTAGCATGACAAATACGAATGTTTCCGAGAAAATACGATGGAAAACAATTATGCACTACATCTGTATGAATAGTTGAAGGACCCAAATACACTGAGAGCTTTTTATGTCTTGTATGACAGAAATTGCAGCCGCGGGAGTCCGCTGGATGCGGGTGGCGCCAGACCCGTCATTGTGGTACTCTTTCTGGGAGGCAGAACCACCAGTTGGACGTCTTGCAGCTGATATGATGATGATGATAGAAATTATATTTACGAGAATGTCGTAAATATAATGTCCATCCATTCTGACAAATTGTTTTGTCGACGAAAATTGTTTTCCGTAACGAAATTAAAACCGTGTAAAGACTCACGTCTATAATTTTTTTTACATTTTGGTACTTATATCTGGAGCGTAAGATTCAAAATTGTATAATGTTTTAGGATCTGACTGTATGGTTGAGATTGTTTTATAAAACTGTCATTGGAATTGAAAACTTCTACATTGGACGGTAGAGTTGCTTTTTGAATAGACTACTTTGATGCAATTCGGCCAACTCAAATAATCTCAAATATACTTATATGTTGCCAAAGCTTGGAGCGGTAAGTAAGTTAGGGCGGGTCATCCTTCGGGGGCAGGCTCGGGATTAATTAGGTGTAGGCAGTGGTCTGCGATACCGGTACTGGCGTGCGGGAAAGGGTTTCACTGGCATCCGATCAAGAAACTCTTAGGTCATCACACACTGTCGACGCATCCGTAGCGGTTTCACTGGCATCCGATTAAGGAACTCTTAGGCGCATCACACACTGTCGCCGCATCCGTAGCGGTTTCACTGGCATCCGATCAAGGAATTCTTAGGCGCATCACACACAGTCGCCGCATCCGTTGTGGTTTCACTGGCATCCGATCAAGTAACTCTTAGGCGCATCACACACTGTCGCCGCATCCGTTGCGGTTTCACTGGCATCCGATCAAGGAACTCTTAGGCGCATCACACACTGTCGCCGCATCCGTTGCGGTTTCGCTGGCATCCGATCAAGGAATTCTTAGGCGCATCACACACTGTCGCCGCATCCGCTGCGGTTTCACTGGCATCCGATCAAGGAACTCTTAGGCGCATCGCACACTGTCGCCGCATCCGTTGCGGTTTCACTGGCATCCGATTAAGGAACTCTTAGGCGCATCACACACTGTGGCCGCATCCGTTGCGACGTGCGGGGCCACGGTTCGTAACGTTGTATACAGTACCTCAGTATGTATATAAATTCCGCACGATGCTTCACACTGCACCACTACTCCGTCCGGCGAAATGCGGCTCCGCACGCCACGGAGCGGGATGGGGCGGCAGTGTGATAACCGAATAAGAGAGTAAAGAGTTACAAGAGTGATTGTTAAAGAGCATTCACAAAGTCAATCCATGAATCAAAATTTAAATAAGGTTCTTTAGCTCAGACGACCCGTAGATACCTACGCTTGTTTGCTACCGACGTGGTACAAAAATTGAGTAGGTACGCCTTTACTTTTTGACAGTGTATGTCAGCCAGGCAGTTGTTGATGGACGTTTTTGGCATGACTGGACTGCATACTTGACATGACGCACTAGAAGAAAAAAATTAGCAACTAATGTCTGGGACAATCTTTTACTTGTTTAAAGATCGATAGTATCAAGGATTCCGAGTAAGAAGAATCCAAAAAATGGAATTCTGCAAAAATAAGTTCGTGTACCTACATTTTTTTTGAAAAACGCTATGACAGGTACCGCCTAATTCAATCAATTAATCTTCACTTTTGTTTATGAAGACCTAAATTACAATTATATGCATTTTATTTAAATCCATCACATGTTCGTCAATAAATACGTTACTTTTTAAATAATCTATTAGTTTAAATTCTCCGGTCTTTAACGGAGAGCTTGGGGCCGATCGCCAACATGCTGGACGGACATAATAAAAAAGGCCACGGAGACCAGCATAGTCTAGTGCTCCCGCAATGCCACAAACCGCCCGAAGTGGCGCTTCATAGTTAAAGCGACCATTGGCAAGAGTCACAACACCGATGGAGACCCACCGAGTACACCATAAACACGTGTTACCATTGGATTAGACATTTAAGTTTTCTTTAGTCGGCACTTTGGCACTTACGTGTACTAGGTCGTCCAGCGGTTCCCAAACTGGATTACCTATCATTTTGATTGAACGTTTGAGTCCCTCCAGACGGGCGGATGTTTGCCTGTCACGTTAGCATCGGCAGTTTTAAGCTTTGACTGCCTCACTTTAACTCGGTTAAGTTCGTTAATTTGGATAACCTGGTGGTAATGTAAATATGGTGTCCTTTAAACCAATAAAATTATTAAGGTAAGTTGTATCGCCAATTTTAAGCTTTGATTAAGTACCTTGTTTCAATTTGGTTTAAGCTAGTTAATTTGGATAACTGGTAATGTTTTAAATATATCTCCTGAGGCCCCATGTAGTATCTTTAAACATAAGTTAAATAATAAATAATTTTGTTTCTTTTTTTGAATATAGGTAATACATAAAAACAATTGATTTTCTATTATACACATTTATTAAGGTTGAATTTTTTATTTTATTTATTTTGTTACTGACACTTAATTTAAATTGCACGTAGAACCGATGGCCGTTGGGGCGGAAAGGTTCTTGAGTGGCGACCACGTACCGGAAGGCGCAGCGTGGGTAGGCCCCCCACAAGGTGGACTGATGACCTGTTAAAGGTCGCTGGAGTCCGCTGGATGCGGGTGACGCAGGACCGGTCATTGTGGCACTCTTTGGGGGAGGCCTATGTCCAGCATTGGACGTCTTTGGGCTGATATGATGATGATGATGACTTAATTTAATTGGTAGAAACTGTTAGTCAATGTATTTACTCAACTAAACCTAAAATAAACAACCTAGTTACACAAATTATTTACAAATAAAAAATTGGCTCCAGCTCGGTGCCCAACGGTAAGGTGCTCGTTGGTTGAAATTAATTTTGACAAATTTTTAAGAAGTAGGAAAGGAAGTTATAAGCTTGGAGTCGGTACCTTGTTTTAGCTCGGATTAGCTCATTAATTTGGATAACTGGTAATCTAACTATCATCATTATCATCGTCAGCCTGTTTACGTCCAACTGCCACAGGCCTTTAAATCAAACGTCAAATCAATAAAATTGTTAAGATAAGTAGGATACCTTCTTGTAGTTTGTCATTTATGTGACTCTAAATTAAACATTCAGATATTGAGGTACGAAGTTTGGTGGGGAGAATTTGAGGTATACCTTTGGTAGTTAGAAAGTTAGTTCTGTAATATTCGTTTATGAAACATGTACCTAATACTAAGTGTATAAAACCAACTAGGTAATGTACTAATGTAACAAACTCGACAGGCGAACTGACAATTCCATTTTAGTACTGACACTACTGACCATTAATTCCTTAGTAAGAATTGGGATATTTATTTAAGTGAGTAGTAGATTTTCATATTTAAAACTGAACTTTAATATCCTTGAGAGAGAACGGAATGAGGCAAAATTCCAATTCAACAAATAATCCATTGTTTTAAGCCTGTCAATATTGAGCATTTTATGGCGGTTTGTTTTGTTCCCTTAACCTCGACAAAGTAAAAAAAAAAACTAAACGTGAATTTCTCAACACACCAACGGTCATAGACACAGAAAAGGGTTGTAAAATACGGGTCCGGGCGCAATACGCGTCTTAAACAAATAAAAATGGCCGGTGACCTTTGTGCCGCGGTGTGCGTAAGGGACGAAGGGACAGCTAACACTTACAGACGGTATTTGCAAATGGGGCCCTGTAGACCAAGAACACTAGTAGAAGTGGCAGTATTGTAGATTATTTTTTTGCGTTTCTTCAATAGGGGTGTAGACACTCAAGTCCATGGTTGACAGCGACAGGTCTTGGCAAGCAGTTAAGGCCTTCTGCGAAACAACAGCACAGCAGAAGGAAATGGCGGAACGGGCCAGGGAGGTCGACCCATTGGCCGATCCACGGCGCCGCAGGCGTCCTGGACGAAGGCGAGTAGCACAGGACCTGCCTCCGTAGAGGGACCGCGGGGTGACAGGCATGGGGACGCCTGTCATCCCTCACATTCACCAGGTCACTGGGTGGATGCCCGTACTGGCACAAAACGAACGAGGTCAACAAGGACCTCCGGAGGCGGTGCTCTGAAAATCGGAGAGGTGCTGGTGGTGCTGAAGAAGTAAAGCGCAAGCGTTCCTTCAGCCCACCACTAAGGCACAAAGACGGAAGACGGAGAGGTTTTTTTTAGTGGGTAGACTCGGGGCCCCATTAGCCCATTGCAAGGAGTCCCACACATCCACCCGGGTCCGTCCCCACACCCGGGTGTAATGCGTAACGCATTTTTTCTCTCCTAAAAAAAAAAGGGGTGTAGACACTAAATAAAATAATCAATAATATTGTATTTTCTCGAAAAAGGATTAAAAATGTAGTCAAATGGAGAATAAATCATCACAAGAGGTTAAATAATCACAAAGTTATAAGTGTCCAAACTTTTAAGAGGGGTATATTCTGTCCCTTTTCCGCAAAACGCAACTTCATATGAAAGATTGTCATTTACTATGACGCTCGATGGTCGTGAAGTCACGATCCCCGAGCGTTTTCTCCCTCTAACAAGCAACATGAAAACGGTTGTAGCTTCGTAATTTTTTGAGATATTTGAATGGGATTTTCGTTTTTTGCCTTCTTTCTTTCGAAGTAATAATAGTTTTGAGTCAACACCCGTTTTGATGTCGGCGGTAGTAGCAACAGTGAGGGAGGATTGTACCTACCAATCAACTTTTACGGACCGGTGAACGATAATATACGAAGTGATGTGATGGCAGGTGGACCAAAAAGGTGTCAGATTGGTGGTCACTTCTAGGTAAAAAGAGCGTCGGCCGGTCACCAGCTCGATGAGTTGACAATATTAGGAAGACCGAGGATAAGATTCTGGATAAAATTAGCCCAGAATAGGGACGGGTGGCGTACTCGAAGACATACCTAAAATGCTCATCAGTGGGCAATCACGGGCTGAAAATGATGATAGCGATGATGAACGATGAAGGCGCCGCCAGCTGTCATCTTATAGAAGACTATCAAACTTCCCATACAAACAAATTTCAATAGACGTGACTTACAATTACCGACCACGAGAAATAACCGAGGCTTAATATAGTGGACAAATAGAGCGGTAAACGCAACCATAGTGTAGTGTTTCGTAAGCGCCTTAAGGCGCCTAACCTCAGGCACAATACCGCGCTACCGTACATCGCTTCTATGCGATACATTTTAACTAATTTACCTACCTAAATTATGTAATGCGCCACCTCTACCGATGCATAGTGTGTGGTTCGCGTTTAGGCCGGCACCTCCGCACAATAATCCGCCCGCGGTCCGGTCCCGACCGTCCGGACTGTCGCCTCAATGCGATACATTTTATCTAATTTACTTAAATTATGTAATGCGCCACCTCTACCGATGCATAGTGTTTGGTTCGCGTTAAGGCCGGCACCTCCGCACAATAACCCGCCCGCGGTCCGGTCCCGACCGTCCGGACTGTCGCCTCAATGCGATACATTTTATCTAATTTACCTAAATTATGTAATGCGCCACCTCAACCGATGCATAGTGTGTGGTTCGCGTTAAGGCCGGCACCTCCGCACAATAACCCGCCCGCGGTCCGGTCCCGACCGTCCGGACTGTCGCCTCAATGCGATACATTTTATCTAATTTACCTAAATTATGTAATGCACCACCTCTACCGATGCATAGTGTGTGGTTCGCGTTAAGGCCGGCACCTCCGCACAATAACCCGCCCGCGGTCCGGTCCCGACCGTCCGGACTGTCGCCTCAATGCGATACATTTTATCTAATTTACCTAAATTATGTAATGCGCCACCTCTATCGATGCATAGTGTGTGGTTCGCGTTAAGGCCGGCACCTCCGCACAATAACCCGCCCGCGGTCCGGTCCCGACCGTCCGGACTGTCGCCTCAATGTGATACCTTTTATCTAATTTACCTAAATTATGTAATGCGCCACCTCTACCGATGCATAGTGTGTGGTTCGCGTTAAGGCCGGCACCTCCGCACAATAACCCGCCCGCGGTCCGGTCCCGACCGTCCGAACTGTCGCCTCAATGCGATACATTTTATCTAATTTACCTAAATTATGTAATGCGCCACCTCTAACGATGCATAGTGTGTGGTTCGCGTTAAGGCCGGCACCTCCGCACAATAACCCGCCCGCGGTCCGGTCCCGACCGTCCGGACTGTCGCCTCAATGCGATACATTTTATCTAATTCAGTTGGGATCGGGTTGAACGCAAACCGGGTGAAATTTATAGATGTCTCTTTACTTAGTATTGGATAGGTACTGAATAATAGTTCTGTTCTCACTGCAAATTAAAAAGTTAAAATATTAACTTAAATATGTTATTCTACGGTCAATAATTGCGGTATAAAGATCCCGTAAGATGTATTTTTGATACATTTTAACTAATTTACCTACCTAAATTATGTAATGCGCCACCTCTACCGATGCATAGTGTGTGGTTCGCGTTTAGGCCGGCACCTCCGCACAATAATCCGCCCGCGGTCCGGTCCCGACCGTCCGGACTGTCGCCTCAATGCGATACATTTTATCTAATTTACTTAAATTATGTAATGCGCCACCTCTACCGATGCATAGTGTTTGGTTCGCGTTAAGGCCGGCACCTCCGCACAATAACCCGCCCGCGGTCCGGTCCCGACCGTCCGGACTGTCGCCTCAATGCGATACATTTTATCTAATTTACCTAAATTATGTAATGCGCCACCTCAACCGATGCATAGTGTGTGGTTCGCGTTAAGGCCGGCACCTCCGCACAATAACCCGCCCGCGGTCCGGTCCCGACCGTCCGGACTGTCGCCTCAATGCGATACATTTTATCTAATTTACCTAAATTATGTAATGCACCACCTCTACCGATGCATAGTGTATGGTTCGCGTTAAGGCCGGCACCTCCGCACAATAACCCGCCCGCGGTCCGGTCCCGACCGTCCGGACTGTCGCCTCAATGCGATACATTTTATCTAATTTACCTAAATTATGTAATGCGCCACCTCTATCGATGCATAGTGTGTGGTTCGCGTTAAGGCCGGCACCTCCGCACAATAACCCGCCCGCGGTCCGGTCCCGACCGTCCGGACTGTCGCCTCAATGCGATACATTTTATCTAATTTACCTAAATTATGTAATGCGCCACCTCTATCGATGCATAGTGTGTGGTTCGCGTTAAGGCCGGCACCTCCGCACAATAACCCGCCCGCGGTCCGGTCCCGACCGTCCGGACTGTCGCCTCAATGTGATACCTTTTATCTAATTTACCTAAATTATGTAATGCGCCACCTCTACCGATGCATAGTGTGTGGTTCGCGTTAAGGCCGGCACCTCCGCACAATAACCCGCCCGCGGTCCGGTCCCGACCGTCCGAACTGTCGCCTCAATGCGATACATTTTATCTAATTTACCTAAATTATGTAATGCGCCACCTCTAACGATGCATAGTGTGTGGTTCGCGTTAAGGCCGGCACCTCCGCACAATAACCCGCCCGCGGTCCGGTCCCGACCGTCCGGACTGTCGCCTCAATGCGATACATTTTATCTAATTCAGTTGGGATCGGGTTGAACGCAAACCGGGTGAAATTTATAGATGTCTCTTTACTTAGTATTGGATAGGTACTGAATAATAGTTCTGTTCTCACTGCAAATTAAAAAGTTAAAATATTAACTTAAATATGTTATTCTACGGTCAATAATTGCGGTATAAAGATCCCGTAAGATGTATTTTTGATTACCTACAAGTAATTTTTTTTCTCGCAGTGAAGGTAATCTGAGGATTATCCGAATATGATTGCCATAATTTGAAATTAAGAAGTCTTTTCGTTTGTAAAAGTTGCATATGTCTCGTCTTGAGTATAATTTTTACTACTGGGTTGTTAGTAAAATAAGAATTGATTATTTTAACAACAACAATCATCATCATCATCATCATATCAGCCGAAAGACGTCCACTGCTGGACATAGGCTCCCCCAGAGAGTGCCAAATTGACCGGTCCTGCGCCACCCGCATCCAGCGGACTCCCGCGACCTTTACCAGGTCATCAGTCCACCTTGTGGGGGGCCT
The DNA here is from genome assembly GCA_932294315.1 of Epinotia nisella. Taxonomy (NCBI): domain Eukaryota; kingdom Metazoa; phylum Arthropoda; class Insecta; order Lepidoptera; family Tortricidae; genus Epinotia; species Epinotia nisella. The sequence goes on from OW028687.1 coordinate 6,029,807, forward strand.
ACCCACGCCGCGCCTTCCGGTACGTGGTCGCCACTCGAGAACCTTTCCGCCCCAACTGCCATCGTTTCTACGTGCAATGTGCCCCGCCCACTGCCACTTAAGTTTAGCAATTCGGAGGGCTATATCGGTTACCTTGGTTCTGCTGCGGATAGCCTCATTTCTGATGCGATCACGCAGAGAAACTCCTAACATAGCCCTCTCCATTGCCCTTTGGGTGACTTTGAGCCTTCTTACAATGAAAAATGAACAACAACAATGAACTTATGAAAAACAAGTATTGAAATTAATCTGTTCCAAAGTGCCTCAAGCCTATAAAACGAAAAGAAAACAATTTGAAACAATAAACTAGCAAAAAGCATTAATATTAAGTAATAGGTATTACACACTCATAATAATAACAATATTTTCGCTAACTGTACGACCCTTGCAAAACTCGTCCGCCCCAGAAACAAATATTGGTACATTACGGTACCCTTACCCTCAAACTGTAATAAAAAGCCAGGACGTCTTGTTTCGACCGTTTGTGTTATTGACTTTACCGGTTCAGAGAAAACTCTTTTTCTTTCTAAACACCACGTAATCTAATAGTCTTGTGTCCTAAGTTTTTTTTACTATGCCATTCGAACCAGTTTTTGGAGAGGAACAAATGTTTGTATGGCAGCAACAACAACTACCCCGCTGGTGGCAGCCGAAATGATTCATAGTAATTGACATAGAAGTATGACGACACAGTTTTCTATTTGTACTAATGGTTGTATGGAAAATCAAGTAAATTGCTGTTTCAGTCGCGAATACTGCGTTTAGGTCAATAGTTGTTGTAAAATTTTGATTCTATAAAAGCGTAAGGATTCTATTGGCAGCTTTAAATTTAGGTACTCTTGGACAAAAAAAAATTAAAACTTAAGGTCCATAATCTTTTTGTGATTTACATTATATTTAGTAATTTATACTTTATTACAATAATTTGATGGTTTACTTCTTTTAGCAACACTACGTTATCAATTTGAACATGAGGAACCTTTTTTTTTTTTGTTTAGGGGGGAAAATGCGTTACGCAAACCACCCGGGTGCAAGGGGTGACCCGAGTGGTTATGTGGGACTCCCGTATGGGCTAATGAGACCCACGGTGTACCCACTAAAAACCCCCCCACTTGCCGCCACGCCGCCTTGTGGCGAGGTTACGGGAACGCTTGCGCACACATCCGCGACCTCGCCGGCGGCAGCCGCCCACAAGCGGCTCCTTCGCGGATGCCCGAGGGCCCTCCACGAGAGGCACGCCAGATGTTTCGGCGCGCCTGCCTCCTCGATCTCCACCAGTTCAGTAGTGGACCCCCCTGAGTCCGCTACGAGGAGATCATGGGTGCGGGAAATTCCAGCACCCGGTGGCGGATCAGGTCTGTGGTTCCGCCACTGACCACGTCTCGGCCGCAGAGGATAGGGAAAGCGGCGCACCGTAATACCGGCATTCCTCTTCCTCTGCGGTCCCACCAATGCCGTTTCAGCGGAACGGCCCCGCCAAGTTCGCAGGGGGTAGGGAGAGTGGCGCACCGTAATACCAACACGCCTCTCCCCCTGCGATCCCGCCTCGGCCGCAGAACATAAGGAGGCACTCCTCTTCTTCTGCGGTCCCTCCACAACGCATCCTAAGCGGGCTTAGGCAAGCCCGCCAGGAGCGCCCTCCTCGGGCCAGCCGGCGGCCCACACAGGCCGGCCCTGGTGCCTCTTAGCTTCGCCGTGGGTGACCAGTCCACGGTTACTAAGCCCCCCCGCCCCGACAAGGCGGGCACCCTCGAGGGGGGAACATGAGGAACCTAACCTAACCTAACCAACACAGAAAAAATCCGAAGAGTCATTTGTCAGAAATTTCAAAATTCCGAACGCCAATTTCCGCTAAATGATAATTTTGACGCAAATGATTTAATGGAATATGTAAATAGATTAGGTTAGGTTAGGCAAACAATCCTTCAGCGGAACATGGCTTGCGGTATTAAGAAATTGGTAAAAAATATCCTTTGCGGACAAATAACTCTTCGGGATTATGTAGTACTAGCTTCCGCCCGTGGCTTCGTCTGCGGGGACCCGGAATAAAAACTATCCTATATTTTAATCCTGGCTATAAATTATATTTGTGCAAAATTTCATCCGAATCGGTTGAGCCGTTTAAGCGTAATTGAGTAACAAACATCCAAACATCTAAACATCCAAACATCCAAAATTTCGTATTTATAATATTAGTAGGATATATACACAATATCATTATGTCCTCTTCATTAACCTTTTGAACACTACATCAGATATAATAGGTATTCACTTCAAACTTGTCACTCGCACACCGCTTCAGTTTAATAAGGGTGGATGTCCACCAGTGATATCCGAAGCTGTAAATTCATAATTATATTTGACACCTAGCTGTCATGCGAGGACATGAAATCATCTCTGATGATATTCACCCCTTATTCTTCTGTCCCGTACGGTGGAATTATTCGTCATTGGAGTTCAACCACAGGTATGCTCGTTATAGTGAGGATACTAGAATGCCGGAAACCATCAGAATTCACGTGGGTAATACAGGTCGTTCAGCCATTACCTCATCGTCACATCGACGCCCCTCCCCCCCCGAGCTACGGCACTGGCTGACATCCATACAATTTTCGCTTCGGGTGTCACCCATGCTAGCTACCACACTGATCACAGCTTAATTCCAAGTGTCTACAGAGCCACATCCCGTCATTGGGGACTGGACAGTCACTGAGCGCGATACCTGACTAAAAACTCTGTGCGAGGCCAGTGTGTTTTGACTATGATTAAAAAGAGATTTTGAAGTGTACTGCGTTTGATGTTTTCTCTAGCATGGTGTTTGTATGGAAGGCTCGTGGACACTACGATATCATGGGGTGAAAGGGTTAATTGTTTCGAACTGGGTCAGCAAAGGGACCGCTGAAGTTAACAAGGACAGTCTCCAGATTGGACTGTTTAAGTAATTCTGGGCATATATATATTCAATATTGTTTTATTTAAATGGACTAACTAACTGCGCGGCTTCACCAACTTTTTACAAAGCAAGCGAATTCGCGGGATAAAACATATTTTATTGCCTATGTTCACCCTGAATCCATCTTTATGGTAAAATAATTTTTGAAATTGGATGAGGAGTAGTTCTGGAGAATCCTACACACAAACTATATTATAATAAGTTTCTGTCAAAAACAATCATTTTTGGTACATGCTTTTATTGCCGACTGTACTTTTCTGTATACCGTCATCAACTATACTCATTGCAACAATTCTAACGAGCCTAAACTTGACGGGTCTACGTAGGTTAAGTACTGAATTCCCGGGCTGCCAGTGAATTATAAAATTGTATTTTTAACAAAATAAAGTGAAGAATTCCAGAGGCATTACAATAACGTCCCACATTGTTCGTAAACGCTGATTCAACAAAACGTAACAATTTGTTAATTCAATACAACAATCGAAACAATAGATGGGTACAGCAGATATAGCGGAGTTCTATTGAATTTGCTCAGCAGCTAACTAAATACGCAAATAAGGTTGGCTATTTAATCGGAACGAAAAGCTTCAGATATCTGCGCCTAATGTATGCGAGCCGGATGTATCCTTCTGAATGCGTTTTGGTTTGCAAGTGGACTTGTAAGACATGCTTAACCCTTTGACGGGCAAGGATGAATCAATAACGTTGGCAAAACACTGGAACAAAATTTCGGAACGTATTTTTGACACGTTGAAGCGCTTCTTTGTGTAAATGAATAGTGCGTGACGGCATATATGAGATTGGAATGAATGAAATAAAATAAAATAAATAATAATAAATATTTGGTTTGGTTTGGTGTACACTTTATAAACGCTGTGCGTTTAATCTTAGATATAAAATAGATTATAAATTATAATGTTCTCATGTAAGTGAATCCCATGTATTATTATGAGAATAAAAGTTCTTTAACCATATTTGGGGGCAATCTTACACAACTCAACCTAGTCCCAAACTAAGCAAAGTATACATACCTATATAGATAAATAAATACTTAGATACATAGAAAACATCCATGACTCAGCAACAAATATTCGTGCGCATTACACGAATAAATGCCCTTACCGGGATTAGAACCCGGGACTACGTCACTATACCAAACTACCAAATATAGTTAGCCTATAGGCTTCAGAGGTCGTCAAATTAAAATTGGATTTATTGTTGTATAATGTAGATCCTCTGTAGCAGAGCGGTAAGGCACGCAACTTTCAATCTTGAGGTCGATGGTTTGAACCCCGGTGCTGGGTTTTTTCAAAAACGTATGTACGAAATACCATTTGATACCTATCCTAACAGTGGCTTTTCAATGAAGGAAAACATCGTGAGGAAATTGGTGACCGGTTTCCTCACGATGTTTTCCGGTCTAATCCCAATAAGGTCTAGTTTTCCCTCTGGTTTGGAAGGTCAGATGGCATTCGCTTTCATAAAACTAGTGCCTATGCCAAATCTTGGGATTAGGCGCCAGAGCGGAGCCCGGGCTCCTTTAGTTGCACAACCGGAAATAACGCTAGATGATGATGTTGCATAATGCAGACCTTGTCTGTTTTAAGCATGATTTTCAAATGTTGCGCTTGCGCTAGAGCATAAGGGCGAGATCACACAAACCAATACGATTCCAATCTAATACCAATACGTCAGTACAAGTTCAGGAATGTAGCCCCGGGAGAGAGAGTCAAAAATAGAAATCACAATCACGTCGCTCTAAAGCCTAAACAGAAACATTTATGCTCACAATGGTTTAGTTTTGATTGATACAGTGTGTAAAAACACTTGTTCAAATGATAATGAATCTACACTTAAGCTACTATACATATCATAATGTATAAACTGATAGTTGATTGGATGAATACTGAATTCAGCTATAGTAAATTTAAAACAGAGACGGTTTTCCGCACACAAGTAACTCGCCGAAACCATTTGTCTCGACCGTTCAAACGCAGCACAGACCGGCCGACCCTTTGCGGGCAGTTCTCCCTAGCTGTGGGCAGTACACCCTCTAAACAACATTTTGTACATAACAACGACGTATCCACCATCACGTAATAGTCTAAAATCAATCCTATAGTTGAGGTGTTTGGGTTTGTTTTTGCGTGTAAGTTGGTTTATTGGGCAGTAGGGACTAAGTGGCAGGGGGCGGTCGAATCGACCCGTGGCTACTGTACGATTGCGTAGTTTTGATTTCCATTCTGTTTGTTAGCTAAGGAATATTAAACTTACCTTTTTGCTTGGGCAAATATTGGCAGCGAGCAAAGTTGAAGTATGATTGAGAAAGAAAGTTCGTTATGTTTATTTGTATTTCGGATTACTGGTCGAAATACACATTAAACTTACTAGATCAGCTTTTTAGTTAACCAGTATTTTAGGTAGGTTATTTTTTTTATATTAATGCAATGTTTCCTAACTAACAGGTGATTAACGTATATCTATAAGTAGGTATTCGTCAATCTTCTGTTAGGTAGGAAAAATTGCATTGTAATTGTAATACAATAAAATAAATTAGTAAACACATAACAAAATTTTTATAACTTCACCTTGTTCAATGGCTTCTGCTTGAAATTCTATGGTTCTTAATTATTCGTAATAACCGAAAAGTACACATATAATAAATACCCATATCGGGTATCGGGTTACTAAAAATATCTCCTACAAATCAGAAACTATAGCTTACTGAGAGAATGGTAAAAGCTTGTGTGTTAAATATTTCTTGAATTGTAATTTTATATCGGACTGTCCCTTTTAGTTTGATAATAGCCTAGGCTCAAGTCGTAAAATATCTAGCCACCCCCAAACTAAGTTGGGGTTTCAGGGTAACTTCTGACTTTAGTTAGCTGGTATCAAAATTCATCATTAAAGTAAGTCATAAAATTTAATTGCTAGTAAAGACAGTGCACTATATGTTTTATCTACACACATACTATAAACCCGCTAAAATGCGTTCAGAAACTGGCAGTAATGACCAGCATTATATGATTAAGATTTATAAAAATAATGAACTTGTCTCTGGCCGTAGGTAATTTTGTACGTATTTCTATTAAAATATCGATATTGATAAAGTAATGACTTTCAAATTCACGACCAACTAGATTGTGTTATCGACATCTAGTTGGCCATGATTTGAAATCTAGTCGGCCATGGCGGTGCAATTGCGGTTATTCTAATGGTTCCCGAACCACATATTTGAGGATTTATTATGTGTGTAGATAAAGTAGTGTATGCAACTGTCTATAATTAGACCTTAATACACTCGCGTGATCCTATTATAAAAAAAAACCACATTCGTGTTTTAAGGCCTCTCATTATGTACAGTCACATAAACTACTATTCTAAAATACAACGAAGGTGACAAACTAGCATTAGGCCAGCCTTAGCTGCCACCATGCAGAGAACATGCAAGAACAAATTCAGATTTTTATAATGCACGCACTCACTGCCCAAAAGATACTTAATGTATGTATTGTATAATAGAAATACATGATAAGGTATAATCTACATCATTTAGTCCCATAGAAAGCACTATAAGCCTTGACTCAAGTCAAATAGATAATAAATTATTCAAATAAATGTTTATATGGGTTGAAAAAAAACTCCACTCACTTCCCGCAACAAAGTCTGCATAACCCTCAAACTGCTGTCAGTGCAAAACGTGACCATTTGTATCGACACGCTGGAAATTGCTTCGTTTTTTCTGCCCTGACAGTGACACTGTTTACATAGGTAGCCCCGACTCGAAGAAATATCCCCTCGTGTGTTACTCGCCTAACTTTGGGGTAGGCGCAAGTTAAAGGCGGATATAGTTTTGTAGTTCGAAAAGCCAGAAAAACGTCTGTACGAAAATTTACCCGAAACATTCCCTCTTCAGTCGACGGCAAAAAAAAATTTTTTTTTCGCGCTATTATAAAGGAGTACTATAATGGGCAAAGTGTAAACATATCTCTGACGTGGACCGTCCGAAATTAACGACAACAATATAATCTTTGCAGTACTAAGCGTGCATCACCAGGTCAATTTACATTGAAAACAAAGTTTTAATCGACTTCAATTCAGTACTCCGCGTAGCTTCGAGTGTGCTTATAAAATTTGAAGTTTCCTCATTCCTCCAGGATCACACCAACAGATCGTGACTGATGACCATGGGACCACCTAGGACCCTTTCAATGAAAAAAAAGAACATTAAAAAAAATTCTAGCGTCTTCGAGTAATCGGGGAACCTCATCCTTTTTTGAAGTCGGTTAATAAAAATCACATATGATCCAATGCGTTTGATCAGTGATGCAACGCATATCACATTTACTAATAGGAATTTTAGTATTGGATATTATTCGGCAAATAATTATATCTCATACCTACGAATAAAAAATGACGGTACATTTTCCAGATTACTCTTAATTAAGTACAAGTTAGTAGAGATTAATTATAAATGAAAAAAAAACAGCAACACAATGGTACTATATTTGGTACCTATATTACTTAGGTATGCGCTTTTATGAACGAAATATATTACGAATACCCGCATAGTGCATAATATTCGGCGAGTACGAATAATCGTAAAACGGTGTTATTTGTTGCATCACTTCTTTTCACTCATTGTGTTTAAATATTAAGTACCGTCGACCATCCATTCGTAAGGGAGATGCAAAATATGTATACCTAGTTGAGATTATTCGAGTTGCCCGAATTGCAACAAAGTAAGCCCTACCATCCAATGTAGAAGATTCCAATTTCAATGACAGTTTTATAAAAAGGCGGCCACATGAAATAATCTCAACCATAACAGCCATTTTCGTCAATACTAAACCTACACCGATATAACACATTATTTAGACGTCGTAGCTTTAAGTAGTAGGTATGTATTTTTGAGAATTCTCTAAATAAGTTTATTAATAGACTAATTCAGTAATTACTGACACAAAACCATTTTTAAATAAACTGTTCATTTTAAATTCCACCTTTAAAACTGAATTAGAAATTGTGTTTGTTCCAGGTCCTCAAAACAACAAGAGAAGATGAAATAAATATAAATCTCAGTGGAAGTTAACGGTTGACACAAGAATAGTATGCTATGTCAAACCAATCCAAAAAGATAAAAAGAGGAACTTCAAATCGCTGCCGCTAACGCTTCCGCTGCCGTCTATGACTGAACCACCAGCAATGTCGGACCTCGAGCCGTGACAGCGTAAAGCGGGTCCGGCCGCTTACCCCGCTCAGCCACAAATAGGTACATTTCCTCCAGAAAACCTCGCTCCAACAACTTTACAATTATTTTTCTAAAACTTTTCACTCTACTCTAAAAGGAAAGTAGCGTTTTGCGAGGAACTTTCTCAGCATATACAATTCTTATATGACTCGAACGTCCAGGTAGAATTTATCTTGGTTAGAAAAATATCTTATTGGAAAATACGCTCATCGTAATATTAATAATTTCACCTCAGGAACAGAATCTAATAAGAATGCTCGAAAAGCGCCATCTAGTGGTGAGTAGCTTCTCGTACGCTTACCGCCGCGAACGACTGTTTACCTATGCTGCCATAGGGGGCGCTAGTAAGCTAATCAACGTATTTCAATGGCTGCGAATTTTATTAGTACGAAGTATTTATATAATGAAGTGTTTTTATAAATTGACATGTAAGTACTTAATTTTATAAATTGCTATATAAAAAAACATACTTTTGTATGTAAGTACATTATAATAGTTAATTCAATACTAATTAATCTGAATGCGGGTGGCGCAGGACCGGCCACTTTGGCACTCTTTGGGGGAGGCCTTTGTCCAGCAGTGGACGTCTTTCGGCTGATATGATAAATAGTTAATAAACTTAATAAAATTAACGTATAAATAAATATGTAGTTATCTAAAATTAAAATATTGCGTTAATAGAGTCTACTCGTTTGACCACGAGAAGTGTAAACGGCTCGAAACGTCGAAATGTATGTAATATATAGGTTAGTGATAAAATTCGTTTTAATTGTTTAATTTAATGACTAATAATCGCAAAAGCCGAATACATAATAGTAGGTACATATAGGGTAAATCTGTAGTAGCTGGCCACCGTTCGATAACTGGCCATCTCATACTAAATTGTATTCTGTTTGTAGGGGAACAGAGTTAGTTGTAGTTTAGTATGAGGGGGTCAGCTATTGAAGGGTGGCCAGCTACTGGCGATTTAGCCTATATATATAACGTAGCTGTTAAATTGCTACGCTGTTACTCATTAAACTTAACAAACATCTTCACTCGCTGCCAAGAATCGCTACGCGCTACGCTCGTAGCCGATGCCGTGGTTTTCCTCGTATGTAACGGAAAGCGACTACGGCGTAGGCGCGCACTAAGCGGGTCCCAAGCGGTGAGTGTTAACTAAAAAAAATATCCCTTTCTCACAGGCAAGACGATTTTCAACGGCATTTTAGCTAATATAGGTTTTAAAACCTTTACGAATAAGCAGTGTTTTTTCAATAATTATTTTAATTCGAAAATTCTATATAATTATTGAACCTGCTCATAAAATTTCACGAGAATCGGTTGAGAAATGCGACCTGTAGTGGGGAACAGCGACCCAATGTTTTTAATCAGTAGGTATCTACATGAGTAAATAAATCATATTTCATAAAGACTTGCCTTGTCCTGTTGTTTAATAGACTACACTCGACGACTTTTAAATATTGCGAAAGCTTTCAAAAGCTTTATCTTAAAGTTTGCGAAGTGAAAGTTAGCGCGGACGGGGAGTGAAAAATGCAAGCAACTTTACTGAAAGTGAGAGCAAAGACTTCTGGATGGAACTTGTAGTTAGCTGAGATCTATGGGATTTCTTTACTGTTAAAGAGTTAATCTACTTCTTATCTAAAAATAAACAGGTACATACGTTTATGAGGGCGTAACTTTTGAAATGTTATCCTAGAAATACATAAGCAACTAGTATTTGATGACATATGTAGTTAGTAGAGAGTACGACTTTGTACCCTTTGGCGTCGAGACCCTCGGTCCGTGGGGTCCCAGTGCGCATAAGTTATTTGCAGAAATCGCGAAACGTCTGGTCGATGTAACTGGTGACCGAAGAGCTGGCGGCTTTCTCGCGCAACGCATCAGCATTGCAATTCAGCGAGGAAATGCCGCCAGCATCCTCGGTACAAAGCCTCGAGGGCCTTTTTTAGATTTAACTTAGTTTTAATTTAATCATAATCTTGTATTTACTTTCAATAAATATCTTGTCTTCTGTAGTTAGTAGGTACTATTTTTTATTACAAAAAATATAATGTCTAACTAATAGGAATGATTGAAAATGTTCCATTACAACGGCTAATTTTATTGATTAAATCTAGTGTATTTTTAATCTGAGTGGGCATATACAATATAGGTACCTAATCTTGTAGGCATGAGAAACATTGAACAAATAATCGTAAACAGTAGGTATATTGAAACAAAAAACAATGTTGAAAAATTAAACAATATTCATAAGTTTACAATGTTAGGGGAGAGGGGGCAAGACGGGTAAGATGAGACAGCGGCCTTATATGGCTACACAACTGACCAATCAGAATCTCGCTTGTGCCTGATGATGCGCCACCATGATGTTAATTAGTTGGCACAGTGAAGGGCGACAAAAGCTGTCATTATTTTTTTAATTTCAGAAAACTGTTTTTTGTAATGTTTCTTACTATTTTTCCATTTCATTTGGTTCGTGTTTGTTGCCTTAATATAACCAGCACACATTTAGTGTTAATTTATTTCTATGGATCAACTATCACGCCAATAGGTAAGGACTTATTTGGTTTCAAATACGGTATTATTATTTTTTATAATTTGCCGAATTCCATTAGGCACGTGGGGGCAAGATGGGGTCTCGGGTAAGAGGATACAAAAAGGGCACCCAAAGCTAAAGCTCGTAAATCGACATCGAGTAGCAATACACACAGAGACACACTTTGTTTCATGTTTTATATGTTTCTCTTGTTTACTTTATTGTATAATATGTGTGTCCTGTGTGTTTGTGAATAAATGTACCTATTTTCTTCTTTCTTTCTTCTTTCAACAGGTTGACAGCTACCTTTCCGCCTATGGCCTGTTGTATGTCTTAAAATATGCATCATGTCCCGTTACCCCAGCTTACCCCAAACGGATACACTATCTTGCCCAAAAGAGGTAACCCATCCCTATCTAGGGGGCAAGCTAGGGAGATGTTAGCTTTAGCAATTTCTATGTTTTTTAGACTGAATGATCAAAACGAGTTCCTATTAAGTATTGATTATGAAAGACTTGTAATCAGAGAAAAATATAAAAAAAAAACCTTAAATACAATAGGATTTTTAGTTTTATTGGATTTGAAACGTTAGCTACCCCGTCATGTCCCCTCTCAAATTCACTGTAGGCATAAGTAATAATAATTAAAGGGTAGACTCTACATTAAGTAACAATTAACTCCATTTGAAAATATATTATTGGCCTAGATATTTCAGTAGGTACAGAACAAAGAACGGGTAGAGTAAGTATAAGAACAAAAATGAATTTATCAAATTAACTAACAGCCCGCTCAAAAATTTCAGAATGTAGGTATCAAGTGTTACCTAGCCAATTTGAAGTATTTTTTTATCAAAACCCCAAATCCAATCAGTACCTACTTATAATTCATTTAAGCAAAAACATCCCCCAACGAATAAAGGAGGTAGGGAAGTTAAAAGAGGCGTACACGATGATTACCGGCTGACGAGTCTGTAACGATATTTCGTCGTATTGGACAATATAGGTGGTTAATTGAGTTTTTATTTTAATTATTCAAGGGGACTGTTAAAAATCAACATCGTCGTTAGATATATTGTTTATTCCACGTCGAAGCGCCGAAGTTTGGTTCATATCTTGGCCGGGAGTAGGGCATTTCTTCGTAGGATGAACGATATGTACCTATGTGCTTGGGTGTTATGAACAGACATTGTTTTTGTAGCACGTTTGTGTTGTCGGAGTTGGTATAGACAATATGAAACAAAATTGTTAATTAACGTTATTGATAAGCAAGATGGTTGAAATTGTTTATACCAATTCCGCTAAACTACGCTGCACCGAAAATGCTACAAAATGTACGGTGTCTGCTTATGAAACACTATGTCTACCGATGCGTTGTGCCGATGTGTTTACCGATGCCTGGACTCCGATTCCCTGTCACGTCTCCATCATGTTGGAGGAATATCCCTAGTTTCATGCCTCTATCTTTCAAAATCAGAAGGACAGACACATGGTATTCGTACAAATGAACTAGGTGTGTACGTGGGCTGGGTTTCCGCAACTCGACGTCATAATATTGCGCCTATTTTGCGTATTAGAGCGTTCACAATTCGATTTTTTTGGGTTTTTCTTACTCAGAATCGTTGATACTATCGATCCTCATACAAGAAAAAAGTGTCCAAAATATTCCATTCCAGATCGTCACATTTTTGTATGCAGTCTTTTTTTATTTATATGGTCATGAAGCACTGGAAGAAAAAAGTACATAGTAAAACCTGGGACACTTTTTTCCATGTATGAGGATCGATAGTATCAACTATTCTGAGTAAGAAAAACCAAAAAAAAACGAAATCTGAAAGAAAAAGTTCATGTACAGTTTTTTTGAAAAACGCTCAATAAACAAATTAACTAATAATGCTGACTTCTAGGGCTGACGAGTCTGTGACTATTATTTCACCGTACCTATTGGACGATATTGGTGGCCAATGAAATACTTGTTTTAATTACTTTAGGGGACTGCTACAACTGAATGTCGCCGCTGTAGGTATAAACCAAAAAAACGCGGCCAAGAGCGTGTCAGGCCACTATACTACTGCCATGATTTTTTTCACATTCCCATGTAGCCAGCAGGGGGGAGGGATATTTTTGAACAATATATGCAACGATACCCCCACACCGTGGGTTTAAAGAAAAAAAATTACATCCCCAATCTAAAAACAAATTTCAGGATTTTATTCTACCGTTTTGTCGGCGTGATTCATTTATAACCCATGCCAAATTACAGCTTCATAGTAGTAACGGCCACTGAGCTAAGCCGCAGACGGACAGACGGACATGGCGAAACTATAAGGGTTCCTTGTTAACTACGGAACCCTAAATAATGAAAAAGTTAATAAATTCGCAGCATATACAATTATCAATTATACACAAGTCTTAAATAATGCGAGTATAATTCTGCAATGGGGAAAGTGTCACGAATGGTCTCGGATCAGCATGGTGGTACCGAAATACAACTGATTTACCTAGTACTTATTTTTATTATTATTTTAACCTTTAATATAATATTACATATGCGGCTATGCGGTAATGCAAGATGACACATATGAACCAATACAATTCACATATGATTTAATACGTCAAAAACTTTCCTAGAATCTGGTCCTTTGATCAATCTAGGACTCTATCGGGCGGATATGGCCCGCCGCGTCGCCCGCCCATTTTAACTGCCAGTAAACGAATTTCAGCCCGGAAATAAGTCTAGGCTTGCAGAGGTCAATCTCACTCGACATTTGGATTGGCCGGTTGATTTTCGTATATTTTCGCCCGCGTGCGAGATACACGTTTATGTCTTCCGCGTACGAGAGAAAGAGTTGAAACTTTTCAGGAATGGTTTTTTGGTAAAAAAGAAAGTATTTCAGAAAATATAAAAACACGTGATTTGGTTTCTCTTAATAACCAAATATATAAGTAGACAATTAATATACATATAACAATCTGAAAATTAATCATTTTAGTTTCCTATCTCAGACCGTATTGCCTTAAAGGATTGTAGGTAGAGTGCAAAAAGTTAGAATGCTCAAGCTCTTAATAGGCTGGCGAAGAAATCCCGAAAACAAACAAGTACCCATTTGAACGTTTGAATTTTTAGTCGGACACTAAATAATTCTAGGTAAAACAACTTATTTTTCAACGTAAAATTAACTTTTAGTGGTCCTTGGGGAAAAAATTGGAAATTCATTTAGATAAAATCTCAATGTAGCTTATTTCAAAGTAATCATTTATTTAGGGAATTCTTATTCAAATGTCGCGAGGTCCATAGCGGACAAAGAGCACAGCATATCGAACTAACTTTAGCGAGCGAGCGAGACAAAATGATGAAGGTAACAGTCGCCTTAATACCTTCTTGGTTTGCAAAATGTTGGGTTACATAGACCTGCGTAGTTTGGTTCGGCCAGGCTTACAGGAATTCTATTTACGCCATGCCATAGCTGGCGCTTAAGTACGGATTGGTTTGAAAATAATATTAGTATTTACTCGACCGTGTGCAAGGGAATAAAGGGAAAACATAATTTAAACACTTGGTCCACATTTATGCGAAAGCTACGTGGCCACCCGTGAATGTGGTCGAAACAAGGAAAGTCTTTTCCGACGATGTATCTGACCTACAAATGTTGCCATTGTGCAAAGTTGGCACGGCACAAAAATGTTGCCATTGACTGATATCTTCCATACAAATATGGAGTTTTTTTTAATGCACGATTAATATTTAAAACAATAACTGGCTAGAACTTAACTAATTATTTGGGGTAAAAAGACAACGGACGTGACGTCGGAGAAGTCATAACTAAACTCAAATGGAATTGGGCAGGACATATTGCCAGGTAGGTGGACGAAAACGTTAACGGATTGGTGGCCACTTACAGGAAAAAGAAGCGTCGGTCGTCCACCAGCTCGATGGATTGACGACGTAAAAAAGACCGCGGGTCATTTCTGGATGGGACTAGCACGGGACCGGGATAAGTGGCGTACTCGAAGAGAGGCTTATGCTCAGCAGTGGGCGATTACAGGCTGACAATGATGATGATGATGATGAAAAAGACAACTGTATACAATTAGTAGTTCAACGTAAATATTCATTGAAAGCACGCAAGTGAAATAATACAATGTATTCAGGTAAAAGTAACGTAATGGCTGTCCGCCATTTTTAAGATGCTGATAACGTCAGATACACTATAACATCACTAGCTGTCACGGGAATGACTTACTTTGTTTAATTCTACCATCATCATCATCATCATCATCAGCTTATATACGTCCCACTGCTGGGCACAGGCCTCCTCTCATGAATGAGAGGGAACGGGCAGTAGTCCCCACGCTGGCTAAGTGCGGATTGGGGACTTCACATACCTCTTTAAATTTCTTCTCAGATGTATGCAGGTTTCCTCACGATGTTTTCCTTCACCGAAAAGCTAACGGTTAATACATAAGTTCCGAAAAACTCATTGGTACGTGCCGGGATTCGAACCCACGACTGCCGTTTGACCGCCGCACGCCTGAACCACTAGGCCACCATAACTTTTATTCTACCATGCGTTCATCCATTTGTTGCAGAGGCAAATAGCAAGACGGTGCAACTGTGAAGGCCTAGTTAAAGTCTTTTTCCTGTGTGGTCGAATCCGGCCTAAGAATTGTACATATAAAATGTAGATTTTATCAATTTTACCAATACCATCAATACCAAATGTATCCCTAGCTACAAGCAGTATACAGAGTTGCTACAACGTCCTGCCGCATTTTTTTCGCGTCTCAATAAATTTTCTTTGTAACGAGTAAGTAGTTGGTATCTCATTATTCCTGCTCTCTCGCGTGTAAGGGATCTGCTCACTTTCAAGTTATCTAGTCAGTTGAGAAATTCCCTAAAGTAATGCAATATTATAGTATCATATTTTATACACCTACAATGTTTTTAAAGATCGATAGTCAATAAATGTAAGGCAAACGTCCCTGTCCTCGACGGTGCACTAGTGTTTGACATGGGCACTTTATGTCAAAGCAATATGGGTTAAAATCGAACTAAGGTAATTTTTCTTCATTCAAATTTAAGCCGTGTCACTTTGACATCCACTAGTGCACCGTCGAACAGGGACGCTATTACCTACATGTTGTTTGATGACGGGTTTAGACTAGTGGGTGACCTTGCCTATGAAACTGATGGTCCTGGGTTCGATTATCGGTAAAGGCAAATATTTCCGTGATGAGCATGAATATTTTTGTCTCTTGGATGTTTTTGTTTTGTGTATTTATTTTATATCAGGGTCATTGTCAGTCCAAAAAATAAAAATCGTCTTTTCTGTGGTCAATAATTACGGGCTTACGTTTATATACAATATGTTATTATCGCACAGAATTATAGAAGAGGCGACGCCGTTTATGCGGATTCAGAGTTCAACCAAAAATTAGGCTTTATAGCCCTTAACTTTGGTAATGTCCACAGAAGAGACGCCAACAAAAATGAGAAAAAAATACAACCGAATTGAGAACCTCCTCATTTTTTTTAACGTTCTCAAGTTTCATCACAATTGGTCACCTAAGGGTGTAAATAGACAGTCACTTTCGCAGTATACTACAGTAGAATCTTGGTAACACGAATCTCAAGGGAGACGCAAAAATGTCCGTGCTAAGCCTGCAACACACTGACGCGGCCTGTGGTGGCGGTCAATAGTAAATTTGACAGCTAATGACAAGTTTACTATTGACCGCCGCGGCCAGGCGAAATCCGAAATAAAATTAGGTAATATTACATTGCATTATAAACTTACACTTATTTCCATTGCCTTCGATTTTACTCACAATACTTTTCGAGTTGAAGAAGCTGCCATTGCCAAACGATTTTAATTCTGAGTTATAGAGGTTGTTTATTCAAGAATACATTCGTTATTTCGAGATACAGAGGTATAAAATATATTTTTTCGAGTTGTGGAGGTTAAGATTAAGCTACAAAGCGTTGTAGGGAATTATTAATTTAGTACTTTACCTTATCGAGGTAAAATATTTCATCTGGTTTTTGGGCTTGCCGGGGGAATGGCGATTTATTTCGTGTTATAGAGGTACGTGTTAAAGAGGTTCCACTGTATTAGGTAAAGTTAAATACTTACGAGTGGGTAATATATTTATACAAAATGTTCGTAACATCTCGCTTAACAACGAGGGTGGAGTAGGCGTCACATACGTAAAAATGGAAATAATGTATATTCCTACACAATGCCACCCCGCGAGGGTCCGGCACAATGGGAGGGAGAGGGCCGTTAATGAACGGACATTAGGTGACGTCATTGTCTCACTATGGCGGCGTTATTAGCGTGTTTGAGTGGGCCAAAATTATTACTTCTCCTTTCTCGTGTAAAGGGATCAAATAAGTTAAACTAAATTCAATTTTGCCACCTCTATACAAGTATTAACAGTTACATTTTAAAGCTAGGTTAAGCAAAACAAAAAGACATAAAAAATTAAACGTTTTATTATAGGTGACAACCCTGCAGCTATAAAGTTAGTATTTACATTTGCACATGACACATGTCATTCGCTATCAACGTGCTAGGGTTGAAACAGGCGCATTTTTGCACTTAAGTTTAACAAGCTTTACCTCGTAAACGGTAAAGTATATTAACGTAGTTTATTGGGAAAAAATAAAGCTCTTAGGGTGAACAATTCCCCGTTTTTGTAAAAACTCTTAATTCTGTTCCACGCTGTATATACGGGCCTCGGGAGGATCCAACTAATGTGACCATATTCAGCGAATAAATTATCATTCATTCATTCATTCAAATAATTTTAACAGCGTGTTCCTGAGGCCATAAGGAGTTAAAAATGTCGTGTAAAGTAAGCTGGGTTCGGCTCACTTTTTTATATTTTTATACATTAGGTACTGGTCAAGCAAAAACTAAATATATACTAATATTATTCTCCTATTATTAATAATCCCTGTAGCATACAGGTAAATTCGTCTCTGTATACGTGTTAGTTTCTTTTAGTTTCTGTTCTCCACTCATTTGTTCAAAGGTTAACTAGAAAATAATATAATAGGGATACGTTTACCTTTGTCCCGGTATAACCTAGTTTGTTTGTAGTTTTAACTGTGTTGTGTACATACCTACTACAATAAAGTATTTACAGTTCACAGATATGTATATAATCAAGAGGAAAGTTGTACGAGGTTGTAGCTTTGTAAGTTTGTATGTAAGGGTAATCTCTGGAACTGATGATCCGATAATAAAAGAAACTTTTACCAATATATAATGAACCTTCAAGATGGACATAGGTAGGTAATTTTATGGCGCAGCTGCGCCTGCGTTTTTTATACTACACGGCTGGACCCAGATTCGGGTAGTACGAGTATCGTATAAATAGGCTATTCTATATATTTTTAAATATTCGTATAGACTCGATAGTCATGCAAATAAATAATGGTTGAAATTTGAACGTTATATATTCGCCCAAAAAGGCGTGACGTCATAACTGCAACACCAAACCACAGACTACTAAGAAAGATACTATAGAAACATAGAAACTTCAAATGTTGTTTACAACGAAAACTTGTTTATTAGATTTTCTATTCTGACGTCACTCACAGAAGACAAAATGGCGGTCGGCGTTTTCGGTCATGTAACATACAGATAATAAAATAAAAAACTACGATTTCAATATTCACTCTAAAAATATAACTCATGTTTTTCTAACAAAATAGTGTTATATTCATATTTTTTATAGTAACAACTACATATATAAAAATACTTTCAATATTTTGACCATTTAATGTTGACAGATGAAAATACCGTATAAGGAAATACGATAAAAAGTTCAAAACACTGTATCCGGACTATGGAAAGCTAACTGAAAAAACTGTTTTTTTTTCATACAAAAGCCTTTGTCACCGGGATATTCTTAAATGTCAATACAATCATAACAAAGACTGCTAAAATCATATCCTTTTCTTTCGGCTCAGCAGCAAAAATAGCCAAAGTACCGATGTAATAAATTAAAGTATTTAACTAATTTTACAAATAAATGCAGGTAAAATTTAATAAGAAATATTTAACAATCAAATAACAAAATAGGTCAATTAAATAGCAAATTGTACATCCACACTCTACTGTATAATATTTGTACATATTTGTACAATAAATGACCCGAGCGCATGATTGATGGGAGAGGGTTGATGTAGGTACATAATTTTATTTCCGAGTGAGTGATGATGATGATATGATTTGTAGGTACTGTAATTATTCTGGTATTTTCAGGTCCGAGTTTATATTGTTAATATGCATGTTTTATTTAAATAAAGATACCTACGTTTAAATGTTAAGCAGTTTAACAAATCAAATAAATAATGGGGAATGGATGAACATTTTAGAAATGCCTGATTTCTTTATGATATGCCTCCCCCGATTAGGAATTGTGGTTCCAAGCATGGCCTCCAGCATCAATTACGTAAACAATTGTTAATTACTCAGAAATCTGAAACCGTTGCACCACAGTCTAGCTGACGTCTTTTGTGATATTGTTTACAGTTTATTTTGTTTTAGATTCTATATAATTATGTATTTAATTACAATTACACCACTAAATAATACATTATATTCACTGTTCTATATAAATATTTTTATTATCCTATCCACCCGCGTAACTTCACCTTTTATAAAAGTTGATATACCTTCTTTTTTGTGTTTTCTGTTTGTCTGGTTTCCTATTTGGTGCAAAATATCACTCTGTAATGCTGAGACAGAATAACAGCGTTGCAATTGTAAAACCCGCAATTGCAACATTAATTCCTGAGTCTTTAGGGTATTCTTTATGCACATTGCTAAACTTATATGTTTTTCATGTTTATATTTAAGTCTTAACTTTTTGGTCTGTAATGTGTGTTTTATTTGAATAAACATTTTTCTATTCTATTCTATTTTCCTACGGCTAAATTATAGCACATAAAAACGATGACTAATTTCGCAAGGAAACGGTTTATTTCAGTAGGTACCCACTCGCTGTTTTTTTTACATAAGGTATAATCGTCATCTACATCCGCCTGTCGCACCCACTTCAGCATACATAGGCCACACTACACAAGTTTGGATTAATTAACAAAAAGCCCGTCTCGTTCAGATTGCGGGGGGAGAGGGGGACGCGAGATTAACGAGCACCGCTGTCGCATGATTAATACCCGTGCCCACGTGTGATTGCGGACTGAGATAGCTGTTGTTTATTAAGCTGTGATTTTTAATCGATTTGTAAATATTTTGCTGAAAGATTTCTAAATATGAAAATATTTGGGCGTATAATATGCACATGAGTTTATTCGGTTTTTGCTATTTTTATCCTATGCATATACATATTGCAGGCATGCGACTGTCAAGCGGCGGTCGTGGGTTCGAATCCCGGCTCGTACCAATGAGTTTTTCGGAACTTATGTACGGAATATTTACCGTTAGCTTTTCGGTGAAGGAAAACATCATGAGGGAACCGGTCTAATCCCAATAACGTTTAGTTTTCCCTATTCGTTGGAAGGTCAGATGGCAGTAGGCTTTCGTAAAAACTAGTGCCTATGCTAAATTTTGGGATTAGGTGTCAAGGCGGACCCCGGGTTCCTTTAGGGCGCAACCGGGAATAACTCTAGGAGGATCATGGATGCAATACATAATTTATTTATTTATTTATTAAAAACATGTTAACACGACATTACAGTAAAACCAATGCGTCATGGAACGAAACTAAACAAGACAAAACACATATAAGAAATAATGCTATTTAGGCGACGAAACGGCGTGGCCCCGTTGCATCGTCATAGGCCCTAATGCTATTTCGATGAATAAAAAAATCGAAACGATTTTTAGATGCGTACAAAACATACCTACATAAAATTACATGTAAAGCCACAGCCCACTCAACTAAACTCCAAGTGCCACTTTTAGCAATTCTAGGTTTAAAGACGAAAAGAAAGTTAATAATTATACCCAACATAATTGATTTGAATTTCCTCACTTTTGAAGGTTAGCGGCATCAAAAAGCAGCACTTTAACGACAATCGTTTTCGTTAAAGTGCTTCCAATAAGTGAAAAGTGTTCCGGAACTGAGAACCACAGATATTTTATAAGGCAAACGTCCTAGTTGTATCTACACGTAGCAAAAAAATATCGGAAAAGAGGATTTTTCTTCATTGGAATTTAAGCCTTGACACTGTGATATAAAGTGCCCAGGTCATACAATAGTGCAATGTCGAGAACTATGACGTTTACCTTAATTCTTAAACGTTTCCGACAACCAAAAAAAAAACTTTTACAAATTAACCTAGCAAACACCCAAAACCCAAATGGAAAACGCGAAAATGCAACTGCGCCAAAACGCGTTTATTCCGCCATGATTGCATTCCCTATTTGTCCACATACCTCCCCCTACCCCCGCGCCACCCCGCCGGAATTTCGGCGGTCGGCATTCCGCATGGTCATTCTTCGAGTCATAATTCTAGGGTGACAGGATCGTGTAATTGTTTTTTGGTTGAGTTCTTTGGATTCTGGGGGGGTGGGAGGGCATGTTGTTGGGAAGTTTGTTGATGTGTCAAAAGAGTAGGTACATAGTTATGACGACCGGTTAGCCTAGTGGGTAGTGACGCTGCCTACGAAGCTGAAGGTCCTGGGTTCGAATCCCGGTAAGGGCAAATATTTGTGTGATGAGCATGAATATTTGTTTCTGAGTCTTGGATGTTTTCTATGTATTTAAGTATTGATATCTATTATATATATCGTCGTCTAGTACCTATAACACAAGCCTTATTGAGCTTACTATAGGCCTAGTTCGATTTGTGTAAGAATGTCCCCTAATATTTATTTATAGTCGGTAAGTTTGATGTAGTATTTTGAAAATGTGGGGTTTATAATTTTCAAGTATATTTTCCTGTGTCTACGTAATCTTTTCTTTATCGTGTACTATTTTTGGTACCTACCTATAACTGATAAGCGAAAATATATTTTTTAATGTAATAAAGTTTAAGATGATTGTCATTGACTTATTTAATGAGAAATGCGCCAAGATATATGAAACCAATAAGACTTTACCACCCACAATCTAATTGGAATATCTACGTTAATAAGACTTAAGTACATTTTTACTACCTCATGACTCCTATTGGAACATTATTATAACTCAGTAGGTCCATATAAGAACTGCTCAAGTTATATGGTCGCGTACCCATCGGGGGTATTTACTATAATACACGTTATCATAAAGACTGTATTCAGCGTCCAATATAGCTGCCATATTTCGTCACATATCCCGTCATGAAGTCAATTTTTGGGTATCCAAACTTAATTCTTAACTGGACAATACTCAAGAGCAGTATTAAAATTTCAATTCAGTACAATTCAAATATTTATTTATAATAAATAAAATTTTACATGTCAATTGCTTATACAAAATGTATCCATTGCTTTCCATATCAAATCCCTATTGCTTACACTTTATGTCGGAAAGCCATATTTGTCTACTCACGCTGTCTGTCTTTTTAATCACCCAAACCGAATACCCGTAAAACTACGTTGCAATAACCGTATATAAGGCCGGCTGAAAGTAGTTGGAGTACGCGGGGAATTTTGATGCGTACAGTTCCGTCTGGTCATTGTCGTTTTCACAATTTCACTCCGCCACGTCTTTTCCGATGGTGTGGAGTAGGCTTTTGGTCTCTTGTTTAAAAAGTTTTCTTTTGATCATCGTCACCACGTCACTACTTCCAGCGGCAGTGGCTATACGTGGGAGAGAGAGGCCAGGCACCGATCTCTCGCTCTCACGAATGGTGCGACGCGCCGCCGTTGGGAGTCGTGGCCGCGCCTTTATAGTATACAGCCGGGCTACTGTGGCAAAGGGGCTTGAAATCTAGGGATAAGATCGGGCCCTGAGCTATTT
This sequence comes from Epinotia nisella, assembly GCA_932294315.1. Classification (NCBI taxonomy): domain Eukaryota; kingdom Metazoa; phylum Arthropoda; class Insecta; order Lepidoptera; family Tortricidae; genus Epinotia; species Epinotia nisella. The sequence goes on from OW028687.1 coordinate 6,052,510, forward strand.
TTGAAAAACAACTTTTGAAATGAACATTTGAATCCCACTTAAAACATTGCATGTAAAGTGATTGCCAAGACTCCCTAGCTCATATAGCTTTCAGAGATATCAGACCACAAGTAGCGCCAAGCTCCCTACTCGACACGGCTTAACTCTACCAGCCACGCTCTACAAATTCTACATCTTGGGTAAAAAGTATAGCTTTGTTGGGCAAATCCCGGTCGCCGCATAGACTCTCGCACGTGCATAACGTTATGAATTTAAGATGATATTAATAAGCGACGGGTCCTTTTACCCAAGATATAGTTAGAATCAAAATTTCCGGATGTGTCTTACCAATTTCCATCCCCTAGTCTAGTATAAGGGGTTGGGGGGTAAAAGTTTATTATTTTTGGATTCTGTTGTATTTTGTAGCTAACATACCAAATGTCAGCTTTATAGGTCTTCAGGAAGTACCCTAAGAGTTTTGATGGTCAACGTGAGTGAGTCAGTGACGAACTCGGCGTTTTAGATATCAATAAAATCTAAAGTATACTAGCTATGCAATTGAAACTTTATATATTTAATAAGTCTACTATTGACTTCCCCGAGAATTTTGTTTATCTGGTATAATCCAAACACATGTTATTAGTGTTCCAAAAAACGACGAAGCGCTTCGAGAAAAGGTAGGTAGTGCCTGCCCTTGTGCTTCGCTTGGCTCGTTTTAGCGGGGGTACTACCGTGCCCCCAGATCTAGTTTGTACGATAGCAAACTAAATAAATACTAGGTATTACTTGTACGTCATCCAATAAAGCAATTGATATAGTTTGTCATGTTATAAATGCCGTAGATTTTACAATATATGTATATATTGTTTTGTGTGTTGCTAGCTAAAATAAATATTGAACTCCAGATAATGACTATCATAATCATTAATTCTATACGTCCTACTGCTGGGTATGTCCAACAGTGGAACGTATATAGGCCTCCTCTCGATTATTATATTGTCACTTATTTCAAACAGAAGAATTTGAATTGACTGAACTGATTTCGTAACATGAGGACATTTTAGCCGTGAATTTTTATTTATGTAATTTTTTATGTTTCAATATAATTTTGATATATTTTTTGTTATAGGTCCAGTAATCAGACATGGCTACACTTGGATGAAGAATGGATGAAGCTGTGTAGGTATTTGAAAGTTTAATAAATGTCTTTGCGTTGCAATGCAACACATACGAGCCAGCAAGTTTGGCCATTATCATTTTTAGTGTTCCTTTTCCTTACCAAAAGTGGTCCAACGGAACACTTATTGTGCACGCTATCACAACCGTGGATGTCACTACCAGTGGCATGTTTGTATTGTAGGTACCTAACTTGACGATTTATTTTGTATTTAACTTTTTACTTTGAAAAAAATCGTTGATTAATCATTTATTTGAGTCCACGGTTTTGGATTGGAACTGAGAATGGCCTGTGTTGAGGTGAAGACCTCTCAAGCGTATGTTGAGAAAGTTAGCTCCCGCGTAAAACTAGTGCTATTTTTGTTGCTGCTCGCGGCATATTAAAAAAAATATATATTTTGCGGACAATCTTACACAATTCGACCTAGTCCCAAACTAAGCCAAGCTTGTACTAAGCGTACAAGACGACGATAAACATACTTATATAGATAAATACACACTTAAATACATAGAAAACATCCATGACTCGGGAACAAATATTCGTGCTCATCACACAAATAAATTCCCGTACCGGCATTCGAACCCAGGACCTCTTGCTTCGTAGGCAGGGTCACTACCAACTAGGCTAAAGCGGTCGTCGATTTCGAGAGATAATTGAGGTTTTTTTCAGGTTGAGTAGTTGAGTATCATCGCTGCTGCTCCCAACATAAGTTCAAAACAGGTCATCTATTAAGTACGATAGCTAAACGAGCTTCAACAATACGTTTTTACTTAAGTGCCTGAAGATTTAAACTTAAAAAAATATATATTGGCGCCATCATCCTCCTCCTAGCGTTATTCCCGGTTATGCCCTAAAGGGGCCCGGGGTCCGTTTTGACACCTAATCCCAAGATTTGGCATAGGCACTAGTTTTACGAAAGCGACTGCCATCTGACATCCAGCCCAGAGGGCAATTAGACCTTATTGGGATTTAGACCGGTTTCCTCACGATGTCACGATGACATATTGGCGCCATATTTCTCCTTAAAAAAGCTTTTCAGCTTCGGTCAAAGTTACCAAAGGGTCACAGTTTCCCACACTCAGGGTAGCTATTTCAAGCGAGTCTCTCTCCATACCAAAGCACCAGATATGCCCAGAATGTGGCTCTCACTTGATATTTTACGCGACTCGTTTTAAGGGGCTGTAACACGCTGCAAGAATAAATATTACATGTAGTAATTACGTAAGTTGTCCTCTATAACCATTTTACATGCTTGACGTTGTAGTTTGGGCGATTAAATTTACCTTTATTACTACGACAACCATATATGGGTGGGATTATATTTGTGGTCCAACCATTTCTTTTTGGGTATTATATTGTTACGACGGCGGGGTCAATAACAGTTTCGTTACCATGGTAACACGCCGTCATGGTCACGCTTGCTCGTAACAATATTAAACGTGCATAGCTAGCATGATCGCGTTTATGTCGGACAAAAAACATCTGTCCGTTACTAGCAAGTAAGTTCTAGCGGGACGAATAGGCTACGCTGAAGCGAAGAAAGGCAGAGGAAGAGTGTCCGGCCTGGTGGATAGACGCAGTAAAAATATCTGCAGGATGGTACGGAATTCGCTAGGTAGGTACTTGTAATAGTTTTTCACGGTGCCATTCGAACCAGCTTTCTGAGTGGAAATGTCTGTATGTATATTAGAGCACGTAAAAAGACAAAAAACAGGGTTAAAGGCGGACACTCAATGGTGCCAGTTGAAACGGCTCATACAAATTGGCATAGTATGTATTATGACGTCACTCCACGTGTTTCGTGGACCAGTAGTTCCTCAGGGCGTTTTCGGTCCATCTATCGACCTCTTTCTCTTGTCGCGCCTGGAAAGAGACTAATTAGCCCAAATAAAGATACTCATGGAGATATGCTATATGTTCTCCGTTTATCTCTACCCTACGTTCTGTGATTGATTGGTCATGATCTTGGTCTTTGTCATGTTTATCTTTAGTCCAACCTCGAGGCTTGTGGTGCTGAGATTGTCAAGCATATGACAAAGCTCGGAAGCGGTTGAGGAAAACAAGACGATGTCGTCGGCGAAACGAAGATTGGTCATTAACCTTCTTTCCCCGACGACTAACCTTTCTCGACTGTCTCTTTCGTTCTTTCTTCGGCGATAGTGGATCTCCATGTTTAACTCCTCTTTGTACTTTGAAAGACTGACCAGAAGATTGAAGTTTTATGGCGGCTGTACTGGTTTTGTGGACATACCTCATTTTCATTCTAAAAAGCCTCTTTAGTTCAAATTATAACAGAAATACCATACATTATATACTTTACTGCCAGCAATAGGACACGTTCTTCTATGGGTTTCCTATTTCTCGTAATGTACCTACATTGAAATTTTGACAAAATTTGGCCCGCACAAAACATCTCACATTCCACAATTTGCTGCAAGCTCCTGGCTGAAGTTGAAAACCTGTATGATTCAAAGTAAAGCCATAAATATAATCTAGTTTCTATTAAAAATAGTAAGGTTGTTATAAATGTGTAATGTTTTCGTTCAGATTTGTTTAAAATTTGATTTTTGGGCAAAGATATTTTATTTCAAAGTAGGCGTATTCTACGGTATATATTTTGCTATTTAAAAGCAACTCATTATTTGTAAAAATAACCTACACCTTTGCCCCTGTCTAATAAACAGTTGCAGAGGGAGTGTGTAAATCATCGTGTAAATGCAGATAATATGTTTAAAAACTTCCATAACTATTAAACACACTATAAAATTAATTAAAGCAGTAGCCAGAATATCAAATGAAAACAATAAATCTCCATATTCCTAAGATGTACGGCAAAACATTTTTGACAAAGTACACACATAACGCAGCCGCCGACGTTTGGCCAGACTAATTCCGCTGTACCGTACTAAATCACGGTACCTATTATGTGCTTATAGATGCCTCATCCGCACCGCACCCAAAACCTACTTCAGACAAATGTATAAATATTCTAAATATACGGAAATTTCCTGCCATACTGCACATCACCGCTATCTTAACTGACATCAAACTACAATCCGAAACGCACCATAACACGTGTGGCTTTAAGTTTAAATTTATCTGCGCGGTCATGGCGCGTAGGATGTTTGGTAGTTGATTACAAAAGTCCTCACAATCCTTTCTGTTAAACTATTCTCTGTGAATAATTGCCGCATGGACCTGAAGGGTTAGAGCCCATATTAATGTTGTACTCTACCAGTGCGGTTAGGGTCTAGCTAGTTAGAGGGGGACGGAGATAGTCTGGACCGGACAATGGCATTGTATGAGTATGTACGCTTATGTATTGTGGAGAAACTTTCAAAATGAGATTGATGTTTATTGTGCTTATTTTTATTGTTTAGCGAATGTCACCGCGAGGAAATATCCTTACCCGTAGTTTATTGTAGAGTATTACTGTTTTTTTAGTGGTAACTTTTGAGGTGTGCTGTAGGCGATAAGCTAGCAATAGCAACCTAACTATCACTGCAATGTCAGATTTTCTTCGTCCTTAAACCCACAATAATTGCTAGAAGTGGCACTAAAAATAAATTTAATGGGCTCTGCAATCTCTGTATACCTTTTCGGAGAATACGGGTGTGTATGTATGTATTTTGCACCTAATTATAATTATTAATCTAAGTCACGATCATAAGTCGAGTTAATTTTACATGTCTTTAATGCTCTCGCATTCTCTTTTAATACGCATTTTGCATATTTTTTTGAGACCAGAGTATTTTTCCTTAGTCTATACTTTCTGATGCTTAGGTAAACTAGGCATTATGTGGATCCATTACTGCATTAATTTCTAATGTTAAGGTATCTTTGTTATTTATGTTACTGTAAAAACCCGAAGTGCGGTAAATCCTAGGATTTATCGGTAAAACCTAGGATTTACCATCATGGTTTGGTAAATATACCTACTTAACTCTTGACAGACGGACAACAAAGTAATCCTATAAGGGTTCCGTTTTTTTCCTTTTGAGGTACGGGACCCTAAAATTGAACGAGTTTTCTAACTTTTACCAATGACGGTTTACCTTTTACCGCTGGACATCGAATTACCTACCTATTCTACTCTAAGGCAGGTGTAAATACGACGACAAGCGAAGCGAGGAGGAGTGTTAGGAAGAACTGCGACCCTACAGAACTGACTTTACGAATATTTTTTTTCGTATAAAATCGGTTCTAGCTTCTGGCGCTTCGCCGGCCGCTGCCGCGGCACGCCCGCTTACCCTCGCTACCTCGTACCTACACCGATCTGCCTTAGAGTACAATAGGTAGGAAGCGGGGGGCGGGGAATGTTCTTGAGTACGACTCGACTCGTCTTTTCGTGGCTATTATCGACTTTTACCGCGTCACTGTGGTAAAACCTGAGATTTATATACTGGTAAAAATCCGAAATTAAAGTAATTTTAAAACATATCGGACTTTTATCAACCCTTGTTGGTAAATCCTAGGATTTACCGCACTTCGGGCTTTCACAGTAAAATGTATAATATATGTGTAACTATTTTTGCCAAAAGATTAAAATTACACCATAGAATATAAATAAATTACATGTAGGTACAATAAGGCGAACATAAGATTGAAACTTTACAGACAAAGACCAATTAATGTTCCCTAGAACAAAGAACAACGCATCACGACGTCACGTCCGACAACTTACACCACTAAATAGAATTGGTAACAACCTATTCGGATATTGCTTTTCGAACGCGTTATTATTACAATTCGTCTATTCTATGCTCATGTTATAAAGAAAAAAAAACGTTTGAGATAGGTAGTAGCTTCGTGAGTTGGTATGTAAGGGGTAATTTCCGGGACTACTCATCCATAAAGGCATTAGGCATTTACACACTTCTGTCCAGCTACAGCACATGTAGCGAAACGTAACGTAAAACATAACGATAAAACTTGTCATGCTCCTGTTGCAATAACGCGTTTATATCGAACTTAAAGCATTGGTCTGGAAATTTGCTAGCAAGGGACGAATACTTTATGTCCGACATAAAAGCAAACAAGCTTACAAACATACAAACAACGCATTACCCAAAAAATAATGATATTGGACATTAAATAAAGTCCATATAATAAATATTTGGGGACAATCTTACACAAATCCACCTAATCCCAAACTAAGCAAAGCTTGTGCTATGGGTACTAGACTAGACGACGATATTCATACTTATATAGACAAATAAATACTTAAATACATAGAAAACATCCTTGACTCAGGAACAAATATTCGTGCTCATCACACAAATAAATGCCCTTACCGGGATTCGAACCCGGAACCTCTTGCTTCGTAGGCAGGGTCACTACCAACTAGGCTACAGACGACCTCTGTAGCCTAGTTGGTAGTGACCCTGCCTATTATATATATATTGGTTGCCGTAGTAATAAAGGTAAATTTAATCGTCCAAAGTAAATATCTACCTTATAATATTTAGACTATCAACGTCGATGTGTGCATTACAATGGCTTATTAACATATAGGTCACGTGAGTCAGGTACAATACTTAATTTACCCCTTTCGTGAGATGAAACCGGTCTTGGACCTTACGTGAGACACGTCCCCATAATCTCTGGTACATTCAATCCGTTAATAGGTATGTCAAAGGGCGGCCAAGAGATCACAATGTAATATAAGGTCAATCTGGTCAACAGGGTCAGATAGGGATGCTGTGATACAGTGGCTATTATGAGGCAGGTTGAGGTCACAATGGTCTGATTCAATGGACCTTTGGGATGAAAAGTTGTTTGTAATAGACATTACTCTGATTAAATGTGTGTAAAGTATTTGATAAAAATCTCAAAACAATACTGAGCCTTCTAGCATAGATAATTAAATAATATACCTACTCATAGGAAGTTTTTTGAGAGGCGCGCACAGGCAGTTCGTGAGCCGCGAGAACTCTTTTTCCTGAAGAAGAACTCCCGCAAAGTTCGAAAACGTCGCTCGTAGTGAGATTTAACACGCGAGTTTAATAACCTTATAATAGGCATGATGACTAAGATTTTTTTACGATGCCATTCGAACCAGTTTTTGGAGAGGAACAAATGTTTGTATGGGAGCAACTACAATTAAATAACATAAATACCCCAAAAATTTTGACAAAGATTGACCTCGCTGGCGGCATCCCAAACGCTTCATACTGATTGACTCAAAATCAAAAGTATAACGTCACATTTTGGTATTTGAACTACCTAATCATTGTAGGGAAAATCAAGTACCTAAATTGCTGTTTCGGTCGCAAAATACTGCCTTTAGGTGCATAGTTGTCATACAATTTTGTTTCTATAAAAGCGTAAGGAGTCTATTGGTAATTGGTAGCTTTAAATTTACACTTGGATAATAAAAACATAGTTTTTTTCTAAACTTTCAAGGTTCATAACTTTTTATGGTATTAATAATATTTTTTCATTTATACTTTATTACAATAACTTGATAGTATACTATCCATTTAGCAACACTAAATTATCAATTTTAACATGAGTCATCATCATGCCTATTGTTAGTATAATTTTAAACAGGACTCGCGAAAGTTTAATTTCGAAGATTAATTTTAGTTAGGTACAGTCAGCAGCAGAAGTAGCTAAGCGGGCCGGGTGTTCAAAATAACCTACACACGCTCTTAATTTCTTAAGAATAAAGTCGTGTGCAGGTAATTTTGAACACCCGGCCCGCTTAGCTACTTTTGCTGCTGACTGTACAATAATAGCACCTAGTACGCATTTTAGCGTATAATTATGATACATCGGGACTATACCTAATTTTTGTAACGTACTCAATTTAGCTCACTACGAGCTACAGCGTAGCAGAAGTCCCTGCACCATCGCAGGAAAGACTGGCTTCAAAGGCTAACTTTGTCAAGTCACTTTTAATACACCTCTTTGCAATCAGCCCCACCAGAAACTTGTCCCGGGTAATATTTAGCCACTATTAGATATAGTGCAGGCAATGTATGCCAAGATGCATCTAGAACATTGTAAGAGTAAGAAACTTCCTAATTGCGTATACGGACTTCATTCGTCTACGTGCTAGTTTGGAACTCTTCGCTTCAAGTTGTTATACAACTTATCTATTGCATTTCAAAATGCATTTTAATTTGGTGGGTACCTAATAAAACTTTTTATTAGACTCGTCACTACAGAATAAATAATAGTAGTTAGGTACGTACAGAAAGTTCTATATAGAACAAAATCGATTCGTTCGAAGCGCAAATATTAAAACGATACCTAATAACATGACATTGTTTTGTAATTGTTCGATGTAACAACGATTCTGCATGAGCCGCTAGTTTTAAGTTCACTTTGGTAATTTTTAGGTATATAGGTAGTTCCTAAAAATGATAAAATTGATTGTTTAGTTTTAGTTTTGTTTATTTTTGGGGCTCTTACTGAAAATCAGCATCACGGCTCGGTGGCAACATACTGAGGGAGGGTCCTATTTGGCACATTTTATTTTAATTATTGTTTCATTTATTTAATTAGGCTCACAAAACAAGTTAAAGTCTACAAAATAATACAAATTATGCAATATGTTCGGATCTGGGCTATAACTCAATATATATGTGATATATAAAATATATCATACACTAGCTTCCGTCCGCGACTTCTTCTGCGTGGACCCGGGATAAAAACTATACTATATTTTAATCCAGTCTATGGGTCGTTCTTCTTTTTTACCGACAATGAACCGAGGAATCTCTGTTTTTTTTTCTTTTTGAACTATCAAAATTTGTACTTTTGAATTGCGATTTTTAAAAAATGCATAGGTTTCTTCATTAGAACTAATTAAAGTTTCCTTTCCGGCCAATATAATATTTTTTTACGGTTGGTTTTAAAAATAAATATGTGACAAAGTGGACTCTTTCAGTGGGGACCACATTTTGGTTTACCACTATGTCACGGCATTTCACGAGCAAAAAAACCGTTTAAAAAAATGCTAGTTAGAAAAAGTGAAATATTAAATAATACAAATTAATAAAATAATATGGATGTTCATTCGAAAATTATAAAACCGGAAACATCATTACTCAAATGAGATGCCGTAATAAGCCGAAGGACAGACTATTGCCGGTCGAAAAGAAGAACGACCCCTATATACTATCTTCGTACAAACATCCAAAATTCTTAACATCCAAACATCTAAACTTTTGCATTTATTATTAGTAGGATAGGATTAGTAGGATACCAGTGGATCTCAGAACAGGAATCTCCCAATGATTTCTTAATCGTAGCGTGACGAATTGTACTCGCATCGCCTAGTACTTATAGTATCGGGCCTTAAGTATCTATTCATTTTTAGGTAACAGGCTCGTTAGTTCTGACCAACTAACGCTTTATCAGGTCATTCAATTTCTCTCGCTAAGCGGACCAAGGCACTAATTACAAAAAAATGTCCAATCTTCAGGTCGCTGCACTAAAATTGTCTGGGTTTTTCATACAGGCAGGGATGGAGAGGGACTTGCGGATAGTAATATCTATTATTAAGGGTTGGGTTAAAGAGAATAAGCCTTTCGGCCGCGGACTTTTTGTTTAACGAAACCAGTTATAACCATTTTTATTTTATTTCGGCCTCGCTAAAGCTACCCATCAAACTTAACCTAAGAGGTATACCTATAGTTTTGAGTTACCTTTAAAGAAGAAAAATTCAATTGTACTCGGTTACCTACGCGGCCAAAAGGTCAAAGAGTCTGGAATTCTTATTGACGTACCTAAATTATAGACTAGATACATATATAAAACTGGCCATTCATGACCGCTCCGACAATCCGAATAAAGTAGCACAGCAAAATCAATGCATGAATATGTCAAAACTATAGCGTTTAAAATAGTTGGCACGGCCCGTTAGATGTACAAATGGAAAGTCAATGCAACGTGCCAATGTAATTATAATTCCAAACCGAAACGTTTCGTCACGTAGGCATCCTGCGCTTTTCCGTAAAATTGCTTTCGTCGTTCAGTTTTATCATAAAACACTATTCATTTGTAAAAATAGCAAATTGCAAACTCGCATCAATATTTAATCCTTAACAACAAACTACTCCACAAAACACTAACGACTAACCGTACACTTTTACAACTTTGCCAACATTTCATTTCTAAGTTTGGTCCGGCGCGTTGGCCGAGCCCTCCCCTTAGTCCCGAATTAATTGCAATCAAAAGGAAGGACACGAGTGTAGTCCAACCCTAACTTTGCCATGTTGAAAATTTGCCCGACGATTGTGGATGTGTGTGTCTGTACTTTAGATGTGTTTGTGCGCGTCCATTTTGTGAGCGTCTGCGATTTCGTGGATATGGAAATTGGGAAATACGTTTTTGGGTGATTACTTTTGGTATCTGGTTAATTCGTTGTTTTTTTTGGATAATAAATAAAAGTGATTGATTTAAATGATTCATATTGTCTTCCTCGTTGCATTTATTCTTGACGCCAGTAGTACCTACGGTCAAGGACTTTAATTGTTGAGCCATTTAGGTGTCAATTAATTTTGGTTTTTTAATAATCAAGCACCTAGCAGGGATGCATGGAGATCACGGGGAGAGACCTTTGCCCAGCAGTGGGACACTCAATAGGCTCTTAAAAAAATTAAGCTTTGAATTGTCTAATATAAAGTGAGCAAGGTTCAACAATTAAAGTCCGTGACCATACCATGCTCAATTACAATGTAGAAAAATTGTTAGGTGACGTGACAATTATTATTAACAAATATAAAAAAAAATAGCCATCTGTTTAAAATCATCGGCGATTCATTCAAACCTTATATTATAATATATTTTGTGAATTAGCGCATTTTTTGTAGAATTATGTTTTCCGCTTTGTAGCGAAAATCGAACAAAGTCCTCTCATGTTCTAACAGTCGCGTAAAAAGGAACCTAATTAGAGGACTTACCTTTTGAATTATTTGAGAGTACGTATTTATACAGCGGACTCGGGTAGGTCAGGTCAGATCAGTTCTAGAAAAGACAAATTAACTCCTAATTTGGCCTATAGCCCTTTCCCTTTAAACATAAGTATGAAAAAGTTTCTAGACTAATATAAGGATGTAGATCTATAGATACTTGTATAGCCAAGTGATTACCAATTCTAGATATGCCCATCGACCAAAACTGTGGGCAAATATAGCAAAAGCATATACACCAGTCATATATGATTCTGTGAAACTACATTAATATTTCAGGGTACGGGTACAAGTTGGGGTCCTTTCTAAACAGCCTTTGGTCTTCTAAAGTTATTCCAACTTGCGAGGGCGTATTCTGGAGATTTGGTGGCATTAAGAACGTATAGCGAAGTGTGGGAAAACACGAAGACATTAGCTTGGTTGTAATTGTAATCTTTATAAAGCTTGAACATATAAAAACGAATAATAGGGCTGAGTTGCATTATAGGTTTTCTTTATGAACCACGACGTTGGTCTAATCGTGTCGTGGTAATAAATGTATTCTTTCTAGAAATATACTATAAAAATAGATTTTAAGTCATTGTGTCGACCACTTTTCTGTGTGTAAATAAAATGTCTACTTTAATTTAATCGTAGTGGTTATGGATTCCTAGTTATAGTGAAAATACCCTTACATTTGACAGCTCATCCCAGAACAATTTACATCATCATTAACGTTTATTGTACCGGGATGACGACGGCGGTCAAATGACGGTTGTAAAAAAATCTAATTATAGTCTAAAATGACTACGTGACCATGTTGTTGACCTCGCCCGCATGCGGTCTTTTCTGATCTAACATACCTGACTTAGTGTTTTGAAGTTCAAATTTAACCTTAGTGTTTTGAAGTTCAAATTTAGAACTTCTTCTTTCAGACCGCGTCAACAGTATTTCAGACCGCGAACTCGATATGTCCATTGTTTCTAACAAACAAAACCCCCTTTTAAGTTCACATACCTAATGACGGACAAGCAACTACGTCACGAATTTGTTTTACCTATTTTATATTCTAATAGCTGCCCGCGCGACTGTTGCCGCGTGTTCCAATGAACGCAGGCAAACTCGTAGGATAAAAAAAAGTTTATGTTCATCCAGAAAGTCCATGCTACATAGGCGAAATAATTATTAAAATCGGCTGAGTTGTTCCGGAGATTACGCCGTACATACAAACTTACAAACATACAAAGCTACAATCCCACAGACTTTTGCTCTTTATAATCTTAAGTACATATGACAATGTTAAGCAGTATAATTTTCTTTCAATGCACACATTTTTAAGTTCCCTTTTCGTATTTTTTGCTATAGTCCAGGCAATGAACTGACAACTAGTATGGAAAAAATGACATATTTGGAAATAATTTATAATAGCAAATTTTTTTAATGTAACGGATATATTATCAATTAAATTGTTACCTAGACGCAAAATCCACCAAAAAATCAGACATCAAAAAAATCAATATTCAATTAGCTCCTAAAAAGTCCGGATTAATATTAATATTTTTTTTATCTTTATTTAGGTTCATTTACATTTGCTTTACAATATTCAATATAAATAAAATAAAAAAGACAATGAATGTTTTATTTATATCTATATAATTACTTCCGGGTGGAAAGTTTGGTGGATTCTTGAATAAAGCATCTCAGAATAATGTTTTAAAATGAAATAAACAAAAAAAACGCTATTATAAATTAATGTTCTTCGAAACCGTATTTTGCCTCGGCTACTACTGATCAGACAGAAGCGCGATCGTACGATTTTTGTTTTTTTTGTCAGTAAAGGGTTAAAGTTCAATTTTCGATCATTTCAGTGCTGCTCGTCCAATAGTCGCCTATTTCACACCGAAGGTGTAAAGATTACCGTAGTAACGCCAACCCCATTATAATTTGGCCACAGTCAGAATATCACTTCGGAGTTTAGGGGCTCAGGGTGCGAGTAAAGATTACTTTGTATGGAGGGAGGTGGCCTTATCTTAAAGTTTTGTCTTAGTTCTTGCTTGTAATAAATTTAAAACTCATTAGCGCGTGTGGGGTCAGATGGGTTTTGAATCTGATTGAAATTTGATGTTTTTGTTGTTCGATTTTGCTATGGTATTCGTTAAAATAGACTTATAAATAAAATTACATGAAGACAGCATTAGCTTGGTGGACATTTATAATAACAGAAGAATAAATAACTTTGATTTTGTATCTTGCAATATGTAAAAGAGCATTTAGCAAATAAAACTGTGTAGGTACCTATGTATTTTTTTATGTTTGCATTATTTTCTTTCATATTACCTACTCAGAATCGTTGCCTAAAGATCCTCATACAATGTCCTAAATATTCCATTCCACATCGTCACAATTTTGTATGCCGTTTCTTATTTACATATTTGGACGTGACACACTGGAGAAAAGTTACATAATTAAAAGCGGGTCGAAGAAACCCAAATTAGATAACAAAATGTTATAATTTACAGATTAAGCTTTTAATATAGAAATTAATTGAAATGTATAAGAATAATGGATTGAACTTAAAATGCGCTTCAGAATTAATAAATCTAATTAATTTTAGATGTTTAGCATATCTTTAATGTAATTATAGTTCGTTTTAGGATATTGCTATGCCCGAAACGTTGAAACCAATTATATTCTGACACCAATGTAAACACATATAAATTATATGAATATGAATATATAATCTAAAAAAATCATGTAATTAGCTCGTAACGCTCTATAAACGAACACCATGGGACAATTTAGGAGTAAGTAAATAATTATGGTATTTTGTAAATAATTAATATTTTAAGTCTAAAAACAAATATTATCAATTTATCATATTGAAATTGTTGTCCTGAATTAATAAAATGACAAATTAATTTTTTTTTAAAGTTAGAAAAAAAAATCAAGTTTATATTCAGTGTATTACCTACACGTTCACGGACACAGCACCATTCTGAAATTGACATATAAAAATTCATACATTTTTTGTACTGCCATGGACGTACTGCCACATAACTGTTAGTCAAATATTGTGCCACCGCTGTTTCGTCTACGTATGTATGTCATTTATTACAAACTCAAACGTTCCTGTTGTGGCAGCACGGCCACAGCCGTAACGTCTACAGTCGTATTTATTGTGTCACAGCACGCGTCGTTCTCCTCATGTAAAATGTAACATGTCCGCCTTCATTACAATCCTATTAGAATTTTTCGTCCGTGGACGGATTGGCAGTTGACGCGGTGAAGATCACCGGCCACAGCCGTAGTGTCGTATCACGAGGGTATCAATTTACGCCTGCGGCCGTACTGTCCGTGAACGTGTTAATTACGGATAAAACGTGTTTTATATTAAGATAATAAAACACCACTGGACACCGTATGCTAATCAAATCCCTCATCACCCTAAACTCATATTGCACCCCCTTCGAGTACACTCGACGATAAATAATGTACAGTCAAGCACATAACTAATCTGAGTCGATAATGGAGCATATTGTTAGTTGGCGTTGTCGGAGATGGTATCTTTCTAGTCGGTGAGCGTAGGCAAATGCAGATACCACTCTTAGCTTTGGCGGTAGGGTGGCCATGTTTAAAGCCTGACAAGGTTAAGTTTTAGTCTCAGATCTAATAATAGAAAATATGTTAAAATATATGACTATACGCTACGTAAATTACCAGATTATATTTTAATAAAAAGACGGACGTTATTTAATATAGTTCTATATTTTTACGATCTTTGAATTGGCGCTCATTGCACTGGATACTTTCAGGACCTCGAGTTTTATGTAACCATTTATTGTAAATGAGTTTTATAAGTGTCCGTCCTATAACATATAACAACTCATGATATAATTTCTTGTTACTAACGCTCACTACATATTATGAACGTTAGATATAACAACAATTTATATATTTTCATGATATATAACGTTTAGATATATTATTTATTTATAACATATGGCATAACATGAATCTTGCCTAATATCAATTCATATAACATACATAAAGTTAAGTAATAATTGTAATACACAATAACATTTTAAATATTATTCATATTATCTGTTGTTACCTACTATCAACGTATTCTACCTTAAGGATGCAGGATGGTCTCAGTTAGGTACGACGACGAGCGAAGCGAGTAGGAGTGGTTAGGTAGAACTTTGACCCTACAGCGTGCAAGCTGAGCGAGCGAAGCGAGCGTGCTGTGGTAGCGGCCAGCAAAGCGCCAGAATCGAACATTTTTTAGTAATACCTACCAAAGTAGTTAGTCTAGTATGAAAAAGCGAAAACAATATCACTATCCTATCAGTAGTTACACTTAATGTGTCTTAATAGGTTTTAATTGTTATTTAGATATGAACATTATAGAAAAAGATCATTAAACAAATTGATATTCTGCTTATCCACAGTACATTATTTACGATGAAATTAGACGTTATGTTATTACACGTTAGGTACGTTTAATATACGAAGTGAATGATATATCAAAAAAACTTGTATAAAGTGGACGTATAGCTTATGAGAGTTATATTATAAGTTTTCATACCTATGTTATATTACTTACTCGTTTTATAAACGGTTCAAACGATCTCGATCAGATTTATAATTTAAGGGTTTAGTACCCGAAAAATCAAAGTCAAAGTGATTTATTCTTCAATTTAGGCATATTACATGCACCTATGAATGTCGACAAACTACCACCGGTTCGGAAAGAAAACCTCTGCCTCGAGAAGAACCGGCGTAAAAAACTCGGCGAGGTGTCATTTTTTCAAAACAGTATACAATATATCATTTCAGTATCATAGTATTATAAAATTTTAAAATTACATTGTACAGTAGAAAGCCTATTTATTTTGCGATAGGTTTGCAGTGCAGGATTTTATCGCTGCCAAATATCCCTATCTATGATGAAATCGTTTATCTTATAATATGCTTTTGAAATAAGTCTCTGTTTTACGACATATTTGAATTTAAAGTCAGTAAGTAATCGATCTAGCTATGTATTTTTTTTACTTGAATGTTACCACTATATTATTACACCACATATCAATGCTCAAAACCCACAAGTGCATTACAAATCTTGCAATTATTTAATAGATAGTAAAAGAGAACTCCAGGTTCATATAAGAGCACTCCAGTATTTTATAATTGTAGGTTACCTAGTAATAACCACATTTAAATAGTGGATTTATCCTTAAACATCCCCGAATCCTGGCCACACTATTGCTTAAGTATACGTGAGAAGCCAACGAGATTTGACCAATTTACAGCGTGCCAACTGTAAAGATAAGCCAATCCCCGTCGAGGGGACTCCGTATCGGAAAACTAATTTTGCATAAATACACCCGTGTGTAACGTAGCCTAATGTTTATTAATACGTATCTGCATTATATGTCTGTCTGTAGAGGAAGTGATGATTCATCGCGGGCAGGAAACGGTGCGATGGTATGGAGCTGTAATGTTGCAATGGATTATTGTTATGAATTGAGTCGATAAATAGGAAACACAGTAGGTATTCAATAAATGTGGAATATACCTATGAATTTGGGGACGGAAAAATTAAACCTACTAAATTCCAAGGACGCTGGTCACTTTTTTGGAGGTGAAATGTAGGCATTGGCATTTTTGATCGCAACGCAATGTAGGTAAATAGGTACCTATTACTAGTCCTATAGTCAGAGCCCGGATTTTTCACGGCAAAACAAAACACTATCGTAATCTAGCCAGTGATAGAAACATTATTTTATCGATATCGAGTATTATTAGGTAGTTATAAAAATAACATGCCGATATATTTTGACATTACTGACAATTTACAGTGTGCAAACCTTTTTATATTTTTAATAAAAAACTAGAAGTGTATTTTTCTTCCGAAAACGCCTTAAGGTATTTGAGCTAACTAAAAAGTCGCGATACACACCACTGAAATACTTAGTTTCTAATTTGTATTTAAAATGAAAGTAAAACATATTACATAGTACCTAAACTATCCATGCTAGGTCTGAACTAATGTATTCCCATAAAATGTCTTAATACTTACAACAATAGACCTACTTAGCTCCAAAACTTCCATTAAACCTGACGATTCAAAAACGATCTCCAGCCTCCCATCAAGACCGAACAAACACAAACTTAACATATTAATTACAATAAGTAAACAATATGGCGGAATTACTTCGGATATTCGACATTTCTTATCCCATCCACTTTAAACCGAAGGGCAATGGGCCCTTGGAGTGTCATTCATCAAGAACTTGCTCCAACTTTGTATGTACGGGACCTCTTATTATTTGCCACCCTACACTATAAAATTGGACCAAACCCATCCTTTCCGACCCATCGAAAACCAGCTATATCAGCCCACAGTAAAGCTCACATTCGCTTGTTTTACACAGTTGTTACACAGTCGTTTTAGAGCATTAATTACGCCTTCAGTCCCCAGTTTTAGGGCAACCCTTTAGGAAATTTTCGTCCCTCGCTGGTCACCCCTCGAGGTCCAAGCGTGCCTGGCGTCATTAAGGCGAGGTATGCGAGGTCCGCATTCGCAGTGATCTTTATGTGACGTGGATGGGACCCGGATGCTGGAACAATTGGAAAATGTGTGTATATACGTGGTTCAAAAAACGTGGAGCACGAAATTAGCAAAGAATTGTTTGTATCGCTTCGTAAACCAATGATTGTAACACGTTGTATATATATAGCCGGAATTAATTTTCAATTGTATCGTTAGGATATTAACATTTATGTGATTTCGCTAATGTTATTGCTGTTTGCACAATAATAGTATTCACATGATTGCATAAACGTGTATTAGAATTATCACATAAACGTCAAATAGTATTTTGGTGTTTTTGTTTTCAGACTGGTTTAGTCTTACTACAAAGTTTTTTTGCAAAGTATTTACTTACATTTATATTTTGGAAGAATATCCTATTTAAATAAATAGATCATATTTAATATTATATACGTACGCACACGCGATAATATACGCAACATTATCCGTTTAAAATAACTTTTAATTAAATTAATAAGTATGCATGAATAGAGAATAGATAATATATCAATCGTAAAGACCTAAGAGATGAATAAACATTTGTGCACTTAAATCAAAGTCAAAGACAAAGTCAAAGTGATTTATTCTTCAATTTAGGCATATTACATGCACCTATGAATGTCGATAAACTACCACCGGTTCGGAAAGTAAACCTCTGCCTCGAGAAGAGCTGGCGTAAAATACTCGGCGAGGTGTCATTTTTTCAAAACAGTATACAATATATCATTTCAGTATCAGAGTATTATAAAATTTTAAAATTACATTGTACAGTAGAAAGGCTATTTATTTTACGACAGATTTCTAGTGCAGGATTTTATCGCTGCCAAATATCCCTATCCATGATGTAGTCGTTTATCTTATAATATGCTTTTGAAATAAGTGTCCGTTTTACGACAGATTTGAATTTAGAGTCAGTAGGTAAGTTCGGTAATGTGTTTTGGAATTTTATTGTAGAATTTTATACAATTTCCCAAGAACGACTTTTTCGCTTTTACTAGCCTGTAAAAAGTTGTTTTGAGCTTCCCTGCGCTTCTGGTAACCTTGGGCCTATCAGTGTTTGTTGGGAGTTGTATAAATTCTTCCTAACATACATTATTATTTCAAATACGTCATTTCAAATCACATTCACTCATTCGTGTATTCACTACCTTTTTTGTAATTAGTAGTTTGTGTGTGTGAAATCATTCACCTCAATTACAAATTAAAGAATACAAGTCAATACACAAGTCAGTACTCAACTCTCCTGTCGTAGGTATGGTTTATATAAAATAGCAATAAAAGTTGAAATGTCATGATAATGTGATCCAAATTAGGGCAACTATTGACTTATGAGTCATAGATTTTTAGTCTCCATTGTATCAACTCGGGTCCTTAACGAGCTTACGAACATGCCAAAAACGGTCATTATTTTTGATATAAGACCGCCATATGGCAAGGGACGGATTAGTCGCGCTAATCATCATAGTTTGGCCCTACAGTGCCCTGATGCGATTCACAACGTCACCTCACCTCCGGGGAACCAGTGTTACGGTGAATATAAGCACCAAATATGTGCGCTGATGTATTTTTATATAGCTTATAAAAGTATTTGGTTGTTATAGCGGCAACAGAAATACATCATGTGTGAAAATTTCAACTGTCTGTCTATCACGGTTCATGAGATACAGGCTGGTGACAGACGGACGGACGAACAGCGAAGTAATAGGGTCCCGTTTTTATCCTTTGCGTACAGAACCCTAAAAAAGAAACTATCTTTGTCTCAAGATTCTTAACAACTATGCGCAACCGGGGATCAGAATAAGACTGGTTTTGTGGTGAATTGTCGTTATGAATATCTGTGATGAGTTTTACTAACGGGCCCTCTTGATTGGTTAGAAATTTGAAACTGTTATTAAAAGGGTTGGGATGGGCCGGAAAACAGTTTTGTGGAAAGTTTTACATCTAACCATGAATATTTCAATTAGTCTTAGTACTAACGTAACCTTTAATGCCTAATAGTAGTAAGTAGTATAGTATTAATAGTAGTAGGCCTTGTTCTTAATAGTCACGATGATTTTTAATCCGTGATCAGGAGTCGAAAAATATTGATGACGTCAGATGCAATTACATCACTGTTTAGTTAATTTTAATGATAATGTTAATACTAATATCCTCTGAATGTTTGGTCACCCTACATTTCTTGAAGTTAAATAGCTACATACGTCAAATATTCGCTTTGGCGGGAAATTTTGATGGGGCTTACGTCAATAAATTTTAACCTCTACTTGTCATGCATGTGTAAATACGTAAATACGTGATTTCATATATAAAACTCCCGTGAGAATCAGACATATTAAATATAATGAAAACTTTAAAACTACGTATTTAATGTCGAATATCGCTCGACATGTATCGAACCAATTCGCGGTTCTTAATCCTTGCTCCTGCTCGTTCGGCTGGTTTGATTGGTTCGAAATATGTCGAGCGATATTCGACATTAAATTCGCAGTTTTAAAGTTTTACGTGGGACCCGTTTTCATTATATTTAATATGAGTAAATACGCGTTTCAGGTTTTTGAGAATTCAACCCCTAAAAAGGAGGAAATGTGGTGACAAAGTCTGAATACATGGGTATTGTTTCTATGGTTTTTCGGGTCTGATTACTGATTAATGTTTTTTTATGACGTTATCAAGTAAAATTATCGCCCGTAAACCGACTTTACAGACAACCATTTTTTATATGGAAAAATGACAGTTGGATCTACCTAAAGCGCGTTCAAATCGTTACGTGATTATTTCTCTGAGTATATGGTTTTAATTTCAAATCAATACATCCACGCGTTACCGAGATAAAGGGTCTTGATAGACAGACGGACAGACGGACAACAAAGTGATCCTATAAGGGTACCATTTTTTTCCCTTAAAATTTTGGACAAATAGCGGAATTAACTACAATTAATGGCATTTTTACCAAACCATGAGTCTAACAAGACACTTGAAGTTGGTGCAGGGTAAATGTTCCAATTATTGTCGCTGTGATTATCGGTGGATAATACATATTTCTAGAGCTACAGTAGCACACGACTTTCAATCGGGAGGTCACGGGTTCGAAGCCCGGCTCGTAACACTGTTTTCTTTTTAACTTATAAGTATGTACGAAATATCATTTGATATTTAACAGTTAACTTTTCACTGAAGGAAAACATCGTGAAGAAACCGGTCTAATCCCAAGTATCCCAACAAGGTCTTGTTCCCTCTGGGATGGAAGGTCAGATGGCAGTCGCTATCGTAAAACTAGTGCCTACGCCAAGTCTTGGGATTAGGTGCCAAAACGGAGCCCGGGCTTATACAACCGGAAAAAACGCTAGGATTTTCATCATATCAGCCGTAAGACGTCCACTGCTGGACATAATCCTCCCCCAAAGAGTTTCACAATGACCGATCCTGCACCACCCGCATCCAGCGGAATCCCGCGACCTTTACCAGGTCTCCAGTCCACCTTGTGGGGGGTCTACCCACGCTGTCAATGAATACTTCTCTTCTGCGGCCGCCATTTTCAATCACGTGAAAACGCGCCATTATGGATAGATAATAAAGATATGCTACATCATTAATTTATACGACGTTGAATAATTACCGGGACAGGAGTATCGCTATCAAAGCCGATCCCTCGTTAGCGACGCCTCCTTGTTGTACATTAACATGTACATATGTACTAATATTATACGGTTATATATAACATAGTTTTAAAGTTTTATTCAATAATAATATTCTCCCCAAATTTCAAGTCATTCCTAATTAGAACGTAAAAAAAGTTAAACAAACCATTGTAAATGAGGTTCAAAAATATAAAAGGGATGCGCCGGGCACACTTGCAATACTTATTTAGTTAGGTGAGTAATGCAGTGTTTCAATGTAAATTTAAAAGTTGGCTGTCAGTTTTTTTTACCTGTAAAATTAGAATTTTGCTCGACTTTGCTCGGGCACTGCCGTCTCCCCAGATAAATATTGTGACTTTATAAAATAAGAAATGTTGGCTGACTATAGATATGTTTGAAATAATGTTTTTACCTTTAAAATCAAGAAGGTCCTTATGCATTATACCTAATGTCTATAAATATAGACATCAGTTAATAGATGTAGTTAACTTATGTCTAGATATTAGTTAATTTCGAGCACAATTCTAGCAGTGCCCCCGCAGTCGAGAAAAATTCTAATTTTAGAGATAAAAAAACTGACAGCAAACTTTGAAATTGACATTGAAAAACTATATACTCTTACGTATAATTACAATAATGGCCGAAACAATCTATTTCCCCAAAATCTCTTCACGCCCAACTGCTCAATTTATCAAGATGATGTTATTCCGCCATTAAACGCAAACCTTGCCATCAGCACCATACAAACTCATCCTTTATACAACTATGAAAACCTAATGACCATACGTCAAGCAAAATACCTACCAAAACAATGGAAGTACGCGACAGAAATTAATACATCATTATGTCAGACCCATGTACTGGCAACCCTCACACTTCACGCCTATCCCACTCTAACACATACGCGGGTATATCCTGTGTCCCGCCTGCCAGGGGTGGCAAACTTTGGTATGAGAATGCAAATCTCCCGTGATTAGGATTTTGTTAATCTTCGCATGAAACTTAAAATTGTGTATGTATGTGGAATTCCTTTGGGTAGTGTTCGTTAATTTGTGTTAGTTACTGTTGTTGTGTTAGTTTGACTTAAAGTACAGTCGACTACAGAGAGACTGATCGATACAGAAAAATATGTCACGACCATAATGTTGGCAATAAAGTTGTGTATATACATATTTTTGTAACTTTGGCCGAATCGATGTATTTGTAGTCGACCATATCGGTGGATTGTCATAAAATATTATGTTGGAATTTATTACACTGATTTTGTTTATTATCTGCACATATTAAGATAAGTATTATATTAAGATTAATGGCAAAATTAATAACATTGTAATTGTTTAATTATCTATACTTCTTGTGCAACTTCTCGCAAACTTAATTGTACGAGTTTTAAGTTCTCATATAAGCGAATTGTATAAATTCTTATGGGAATAAATATCTTAAAACTGATATATTATTTGAACAAGTAAAATATGTAACAAATTGCTTAAACTATGATTAAATAATTACAAAATTTTCTTTCTTGTGGTTACGTACAACGGTGGCTCCTAAATTAGAGAAAAAGAGATGTCAATACACTAACCAACTATCAGCAAATGCATTAAGTTGCAGTTTATATAACACATGTACACATTATTTTTTTATAATTACACCTTGAACTTTATGTCATCATCGTCATAATATATATTTGTTGCTTTTGAACGAAAAGCTAATTAAGCGAGTTTCTATATTTTTAAAATTTCACTTTCTATGATTATAATATCTCTATAGAAAATGGAATTTTATGACCACAAATATACCTACTCGTAGGTACTCCAAATTTGTTATAGTTTAAATAAAATTTAAAAAGATTTGGAAGAATTAATTACGAACTAAAATATTATCGCTGCACAGAGCCCAAACAAACACTCTTTAAATAGTCCACATATAAAACCCAGTTTTTCCTTTCATAATAAGCCTAGCCTTTTAAAAGCCAATGAGACGCTTATCACATTAGAGATGCGAGCATATTTTCCTTTGAAAACCAAGTACGTAAAAGCTTTTGTTGGCTCGCAACAGTGACATGCATGCATCCAGGAATCAGCTCATTACGCGACGGGTTTCCTTTGGACCATATTTCAATCCATGATCTAGCGTTTTGTTAAGAACTGCCTCGTTATGGTACTGAATAAACTAAAAGGGCTTGTAATGTGGTGGGTAACGTTTGGTTTCAATTTATTGTATGCCATTATGTTAAGTTTAATTTGATGGATGATCACAAAACGGACACGTAGTCCAGACGTGATTCATTTACGACAATCCACTATGCGTCTCTTTCTTTGTTTGTATTGGTTGCAAAAGACGTAGATGCATACTCACAGACATACACGACACAAGCACAAAGACATACTTTTTTCAAAACATAGATTCAAAGAAGGATAAGAAAAAAAATCGTTTTAAACTAAAATCGTTCTAACACATGAATAAAGCCTTTTATTTTAAAATAATTGCATAAACCCTAGTTTCTCCATAGCATAGCAGTACCTACCTACAAACACTATTAACTAGCAGGCACTATTAGGTATACTTTGACCTTGTTTGTAAAGATGAAAAGTGTTGCATATTATGTTTCTTAACATGCCGAAGCTAACAAAACTGTATGTATTTTTTAATCAATAATATATGCCCTATTAAAATATAATGAAACGGACACTCACGTCTATGAGGTCGAATATCGCTCGACATGTTTCGAATTCGAACCAACTAACACCTCAAAGACGTGAGTGATCCGTTTCATTATATTTCAATATGTGTGAGACTCACGGAAGGTTACTATACAAGTATATGCCATTTAAAATTAACATTCTAAATTAAATTATGAAACATTTGCAGAAATGTTATCCAAGCCCGTTTATGGTACAAAACCTTTCTAAGTCCTACAACACATTGGCGCGGCCTGCGATGGCGATCCATAGTAAATTTGACAGCTAACGACAAGTTTACTATTGTCCGCTGCGGCCAGGCCGCGCCAGTCTGCGAGAGGCCTAAACGTTTCCCTTGCTTTGCAAGCAAAGTTAAACTCCATCAACATAACCTCAAAAGTAAAAAGCGCGGGAAAGCAGCCCTAACCAC
The DNA here is from genome assembly GCA_932294315.1 of Epinotia nisella. Lineage (NCBI taxonomy): Eukaryota > Metazoa > Arthropoda > Insecta > Lepidoptera > Tortricidae > Epinotia > Epinotia nisella. The sequence goes on from OW028687.1 coordinate 6,076,912, forward strand.
AGATACGCCAACAAACAGCCGCTCCCGTTCCGTTAGACGACACTTTGTACCTCGCTTTTTAATTAGCACATTTTTCTTTGTGCGGCAGCCTGCAAATTAGCCTGTGATGTGAGCCCCACAGACACGAGGCGAGGCGTGCATTGTGCCCGCTTTTTGTACCTGCTTTTTCGTGCATTTGCCGATTACGGTTTTTTTTCGGAAAAAATACCAATTGGCATGCGAGTTTGTAACGCTTTTTGGTTGCACACATCCGTTGATTTTACTCTTGTTTTAAAGTAAAACCACATGATGTCGTTGTACTGTACGAAATCTGTCAGGCACTAAGTAAATTTGACATAAGATTGAAAACTATAGAATAATATATATTTATTCACAATACATGTTCTTCAAAAGTGAGCATATTTATTGTGGTTGTAATATTTTGTATTTGTTCCAGATTCCAGACGGGTTGCTGCATCAAAAATTAAAAGCCTTTTAATGACGACCGCCTGCCTCCGGAGGTGACAGCTGTCTGCAATACGGAGTCAATATGTAGCGTTAAAAAAATTAAAATAATATTATATTGTAAAAAGTAGTTATTTTAATCATTATTGAAGCATACATTTCATTAAATAGGCACAAATCTATATTATGAGTGAATATCAATCATAAAACAAATTTACAATGAATTAAATTAAAATCATATGAATCAGCACTGTTTAACTGCATGTAAAAATTTCCACAGTAACGCCGCGCCCAGCTGTTTGTCTCTGCGACAACATCCTAGTTTCCGCTTGGTCGTGGTCGGGTCGGCCAGCGGGCGCGACTTTTATGTATTATCCTTGGAATCATTACTCATAAAGTACATCTATGTCAGTAGAAGTCAACAGATGTCGAAGTGTAATTGTCTGATAATTTACCAGCGGACGCTTCACGACGACTTCAATTTTGGCTTGGCGCCGTCGGTTCAACGTAGAATTTTGAATAGTCACGATTGTTTCTTTTGGATGGCGCGCTGACGACTCGCGCAGGCCTTCCACCCACTTGGATATGCAACGGGCTGCGCCAACTATATTAAAATCCTACAGTTATGGCATTCATGGACCGATTTCGGCGGGGCGCTACTCTCGGCTTGATGAAGCAGTCGTGAATATTGTGATAACCATAGTTAAATTCTATTATTCGTAACAAGTATTAAGTAAGTAGCGCTATCAGAATTTATGCTAAAAAATTAAATAAAATAAATAAATAACAACACAAATGTTACTGATTTATTAGGGGACTCCCTTATTTTACCGACAAACGTTTCAGCCGATTTTTTCCCCTCAGAAACCGTCAACTTTTTAGGTATAGCTAAAAGGTAATTGTGTAGAACCCATTAGGTTAGGTTTGTTTTATAACAATCCTGAAAAGTTTACTGTCTCTGAGAAAAATCGATGAAATATTTTGGTGAAACATTCAAATCGATTAAACGTTTGTCGGTAAAATAAGGGTTAAACCGTTTAATATTATAGGATTAAGTTAGCCGCTTGAGTCAGTCTCGCATAAAGCCGTCCCTGTAAGTGCTCCGCTTCTTAAAACCATAGGTGGTTTTATCGACAACCGTCGGAACAATGCTTCGATCAATGTTCCCGATGATTGCTCTCATGTTATATTCAGGCGCTTTCTGCAAATCTGCCTTTTCTTTAAAAAGGTACCTTGGATTTTTTTACGTATTTATTAGGTATTGAACAAGCGAGCGTAACGAACGAAGTTCTCCGTTTTAGCCTCGGGAAAAAGTATTTCGTATGCCCGGCGTCAGACCAGCTGTTCTCCTTTACAGGTCGCTTTTTTCAACCGATTCTCGTAAAAAATTGTGAGCATGTTCAATATATATTTTTTTGACATTTCATTATTCGAAAAAAAATTGAAGATATGACCACGTTTGTGAGTTCGACAGCTCACAGAGCCACTAGTTTTAATAATGATTCGTTGTTGTAGCTTAGGTACTAAAGTTAGCCCAATTGACTAACACAGACAGTTATTTTTCCAAAAAATATGTAGGTACATAACTTTTTTCGAATTACCAATTTTTTAGTTTTTTGATTCTCAGAATCGTTAATACTGACGATCCTCATACAAGAAAAAAAGTGTCCCAAATATTCCATTCTATTTCGTCATATTTTTGTAAGACGTCTTTTTTATCCTACTAATCCTACTAATAAACGCGAAAGTTTGGATGTTTGGATGTTTGTTACTCAATCACGCAAAAACGGAGGGAAAGATGATTTTGGTATACATAATAGTATATAGCCTGGATTAACATATTAAGAAAAATCTGAGACTATCTTATTCTTGTTTAAGGATCTTCTTACTCAGAATCGATTAACATGGATTCTGAGTAAGAAGAACGCAAAAAAAAATATTCTGAAAAATTTAGTTCATGTACACTTTTTTTGAAAAACGCTCTATTGTAGCATTAAAAAGTGTCTTCACCCATATATCTATGCCCATTGTTAGGAAATTTATGTGTACCTTCTTATACCCAGAATCGTATTATTTTCGTTGCGTTTTCGAATCAATAAACATAATATAGAATACCAAAAAGAGGCTGTTGATCGTTTTAGAAACAAAGTGCAAATGAGATACCACAAACAAGCATAATTCTGGGCATATTTGGGTTAATTTTGGTGTCTGTTATGATCTATTATTTGATTAATTCCATTTTATTAGTCTTTGGTTAATGCACAATAATCACCAGTCTTTAATATTTATTTATTTTGTGGCTGTCACTTTATTAACTTGCTAACAATGCTAACGCAATACGTACCGTGAAACTTAAATTATATTATAAATACAAAAATCTAATACATGAAATGAAATGAAATAGTTTATTCGAGACAAACTCAAAATATTAAACTAAAAACAATATATAAAAACTACATGGTTTCTTTTACTTTTATTTTTCACAAATATCTGACTACATAATGTTTATGTCATAATACTGATGAAACCCACCTCGCAATTTAATTACATTCAAAGTCGTGAAAACAACAAATACAATAATGTATAATGATTTACCTACTCTTAGAAAAATGTCGCCCACTAAAAATACGTTTTGATTATGTAACTATAGAGCCAAGAATGCGTCCAGGGCCCAAGGTCTATTTGAATAAATGGATTAGATTCAAATTAAACAAATAAATGATACATCGACTCGTTTGACACGTTAATATAATTTTCATGCGACAACGCACTGCGCTGTGAAATCGGTGCCACGAGAACGACGCAAGTCGGACCGAATCAGGTAGCGCAGCAAGCTGGAATATTTTTTTTCGCTACGTGTGGATTTGCTGCTTGGCTTGACGCGCTTTAAAGCGAATGCTTGCACACATATTTATTTTATAAAGCTGTATCCTCGGAAGCGGTTCCCCATGCATTACAACAGGACTTAGATAACTTTTTCCTTTACCGCTCCAATGATATTTTCTTGAATGCTGAAAAATGTTTTGTTATCAGTTTTAATCGTAAAATTGATCCAATACTTTTCAATTATACCTTTGCTAGGGATAACATAGCACGGGTATCTTCTATTAGGGACTTAGGTGTTACTTTGGACTCGCAATTAAATTGTAATATACACATTGATAATTTGTATAAGCGAGCTTACAAAAAGTTAGGGTTGCTGTTTCGGATCGGACAGGCTTTTCCTTTTATTTTATTATTTAGTTATAGAAGTGTCCTTGAGTTTGGTTGCCTTGTTTGGACACCTAGTACCTACCAAGTCCATATTAACCGTTTAGAGAGGATCCAAAATATTTTCCTAAAGTCACTGTGTTATAGAACAGATAATTATTTCGAGCATTTCACGTCAACTGCGAAGCATTTTTGTGTCCCTTCCCTTCATAACCGGAGACAGTTTTTAGATGTGATGTTCTTGTTTTAAATTCTTAAAAATGTGATACACTGTCCAAATCTCTTAGAATCGGTTACTTTTAATTGCCCGCATCATCCCTTACGTCCTAGATCTCTATTTCATTAGAGCTTTTCCCGCAAAAATTACTCTTGGCATACTTTTTTCAGACGAGTCCCTAGTTTTTATAATAAGTATCAGATCGATATTGATTCTTTTCACAAACCATTGTTAAGTTCCAAAATGTTAGTTAAATGTAAGTTATTTTTAGATCATTCTTGACAATAACTTATGGTAAATGTTACTTTTCAGATCTCATTGAATGTACCATGTAACTTATATAACTTATATTATATTAACACTAATTTTACATGGGCTTGTGTCATACTCATACACTGATACTGCATCGCAGACCTTTATAAATATTTCTCTTTTAAGCTTTTTGTCTTTTATGTCTCATGATTAGGTTGTTTTGTTAACATAATTATCATATATGAATGAACCTCCAGGTCTTTATGCTTTATGTTTATTGGTACTCTATGTGTAATGTGTACCATATATATATTTGTTTATGTGACTGTTTGTGTTCTAAATAAACTAAAAAAAAACATATATTTTTTATGTCAATCCAATGCCATAAGTCATACAGACCCCCTCATCACAGCGTCACAGCAGCGTCACTTGCGTCACTCTTTTTCAAAAGGCTATTGCAATCGCGATAATTGGCATCGGCAACACGTAACGCCAAGTGGCAATCTAGGGCTGCTACTCGGCGCTAATTAAACCCTTACAATGCCTAGTGGATCTATCTAATGATAGTTTTTTAGGGTTCCTGTTCCTCGAGTTTTCCGTAACTACTACTAAAGGAAAGAATTTACATATATCTGTTAAAAGGCCTGAATCAAATATTTGATCTTGACCTTTGAATGAACTGTTGAATTAAAAAAAAATAACTTAAAGAAATCCTACTAATATTATAAATGAATATAAATACTTATTATAAATGCGAAAGTTTGGGTGTTTAGACGTTTATTGTTCAGATATTTAGATGTTTGGATGTTTGTTACCTACTCAACAGCTTAACCGATTTGGATGAAATTTTGCACAAAGATTGTTTATATTAGCCTGGATTAAAACAAAGAACAGTCTTTAGGCCTGGTCCACGCAGACGCAGTCGCGATATATCTGAAATAGTTTTGTAGAATCGAGAGTTTTAGTGCTTCCCATGTTTCAAGTTTCAAAATTCCCTTACTAACATGCACCATAAAATGTTGCAACGCAACGTCGCCTCTGCTTTATACTTAAAGGGTCAAAATTAATATAATTCAGTTAGGGTGCAAGAGAAATTAAAATAAGCATCTTCGCTTACACCTTATTATAATTATATTACTTACTTACTTACTCCGCTGGCTCAGCGAGCCAAAGTGGATCTTGACCTCCGTCACGATTAATATAACGATTGGCTCTGTGAGTACATCGGATTTAAAATAAAAACAAAAAATACTTAAAACTGAATCAAAAAACATTCAACAGTGTGAAATTAAATTCGTGAATCAAAATAGTTCGCTTCGCTCGCTCGTTCAATAATATGTGTAAATAAAATAGAAAAGCAAAATAACGAGATAAGTAAAAAAAAAATTTTTCCACGAAACCCGGTTGTATAATTTCCCCCCGGTTTGAAAAGCCGGGTAATTGCCAGTTCACACCGCGGCGGCTTCTGTACTGGATACCTCTATCAGCGCGCTAATGATTTTGGCATTTCATTTTGTTTTTTATAAGTGCGTCTCTTAGGGTTTTTATTAATTACAAGCAAAATAATTGTTACGAACATTTGACATTTAATTTTTCGTGCTAATTACATCCGATAAATATAATAAACGGTCAAAATGAAGATATATTAAACGTAGTCTTTCATGTTGAGTTTTTTTGTGATTACAATTGTATTATACCTATCTAAGTTCGTACATGATATTTTCATGTCTGTATCAAAGTAACAAGACATATTTTAAAGATAAAGATAAAATCATTTATTTGTCCAACATAGGTTACAGGATGTTACAGAATTATGGTCAGTTTCACTATGTGGCGCCTTACGGCTTACAAATTTTTGAGCATGCATGTCAAAGTCACTATCATTTATAAATTCATTTATGGTATAATAACTTCTATGAGCTAGAACATTTTTTAAAGCTTTTTTAAATGTATGTAATGTATCTATTGAATTTAAACATTTTGGTAATTTATTGAATATCTTCGGAGCCATTCCGACTACATATTTTTGGAATAACGTTGTTTTGGGTATACTTGGGTTGTTTATTCTATGACGTAAACGGGTGCTCTTAAAGTTTAAAAATAATGGGAGTTATTTCACGAAACACACATTTTACCAGTCTATAAATATAAAATTATACCTTTTTATGTTAAGTAGCCAAACATGTTAAATATTATGCTCGGTTTAAACATATTTACTTATAGGTATATAATTACGAATAAAATATATACCTATACATTTGAAATCCTGGTACCTATTTATTTTCCTTCGAAACTTCTTATTCTTTACACTTGACATTAATGAAGGTATGTTAGTTAAACAAAATACTATGGAATAACAGGCTATGGGATGCGCATAATTTGTATTTCATAGTTGAACAATCCCAATCGAACAATTTCATAATTTACTTATCAAGAATTTACACTGAAATTCTTTACGTCTTATTTGTCGTACTTATGTACCTACCTATATTTTTTTTTGTGCCGAATGTCTGATCTGAATTTTTGTTTTTGTATAATTTTTTTCCCTCTCATCCATGAGAGGAGTCTTATGCCCAGCAGTGGGACGTATATAGGTGGATTTATTATTATTATATATTTTTAACCCCCAGTGCTAAAAGAGGGGTGTTATAAGTTTGACGTCTGTGTGTCTGGTCTGTGGCATCGTAGCTCCTAAACGAATGGACCGATTTTAATGCATTTTTTTTGTCTGAAAGCTGACGTGATCGAAATGGTTCTTAGCTATGTTTAAACAAAATCTGTTTAGCCGTTTTTGAGATGTTGAACTTTGAAATGAAAAAATCGGGGGTATTGCAACTTTTCGAGTTGTAGTTATGTTTATGTGCGTTTGTAGCTAGCAAATCTATATTAGTGGTTCTGTGAGTTGTAAAACCGGGGAGATAATTTTAAATAATAATTATATATCCAAACACTGAATCGCCAACTATAATTATTGAACCTGCTCACATAATTTCACGAGAATCGATTGAGAATTGCGACCTGTAGAGGAGAACAACTGGAAATACGCAAGAATTTTGGCTCAAGCTGAAACGGTAAACTTCGTTCACCATATAATTTTTCCAATATTCACCAAATATATTTCTGGGTAGATCTACATATTATAAAAGAAACCCGCTGTCCTGTTTTCATGTTTCTAGCCACAGATTATCATGAAAAATCACACATTGTGAACTTTCAACCGCCATCTTAACCCCTTCAAAGGATGCATTAGAAAAAATGCCCTTATTAATGTTTTTGACTGTACATTAGGAGCTTGTGACCGAAGTTTTAAACTTTTAACTATAAAAACGACATGTTTTCCATACAAACTTTCAACTCTTTTTAACCCCCTTAGGGGATGATTTTTTATAATAACTCTAAATAATTGTTTTGCTTTTTAATAAGGAACCTTCATACAAAGATTCAAGTCTATAACTTTCCAAATGAACGATTTCCATACAACGGTTCAACCCCTATTTCACCCTCTTAAGGATTGAATTTCGAAAAATCCTTTCTGAGTACACGTCCACGTCCTGTAAAGAATATGCATTCCAAATTTCATGTCTATATCTTTAGTGGTGTAGGCTGTGCACTGTCTGTCAATAGACCAGTAACGCAAGAGTTTTATACATACAGATTATTATATCGATATTGTAATCTATGTGCATTGTATCTAAAATCTTTATCTATGTATCATACACCCGGTACATCCGCTGTAATTGAGAACATTTACCGACAAGCTAGGCACGGAGGCTGCATTGAAGGCTCCCTTTGAATTTTTACCCCGTATGGCTTTCATCTCACTTGATGAGAGATGACGTTGATTAGAAACGCGCTCCAATGTGTACCGATAGGTATGTTATACAGAGATATATATTTTTTGCAATAATTAGTATACTCGTTATAAATATTTATTTTAACCAGAGAAAAATGGGGCATGTAAACACTGTACTTTGTATTTAGGCGTACAAAATTTAAACGTGTTGATGAAAAAAATGTACAGATCTATCGTCCCGTTTTCATATAATATGCCACTGACGATCGTTCGTGGAATTTTTTGATATTTTCGTTCGTATCGTCTGTCTGTTTTAATTCAGTTTTGCTCCTTTTTTATTCAGTCATTACAGGATGTTTGGTAATAAATTACAGTTCACCCAACTTAAACTACAATTATAATTAGGGGAAAAATCTGATTAATTAACTACCTTAAGACCGACGGTTCTCTACCTCTACCTAACATGTTATTGTATTGTTTCTCTCTGTAACTGCTTTGTTTGTGTGAGGTGTGCAATAAAGAGTAAGTATTTGTATTGTATTGTACCTTGGCGCTTGATATTTTTTTTTATCTACCTACTTGCTACTACTTCTACACCAATGCATGAAGTCATTTTGTACGTTGTATAGTAGCTTTGTGACGCAACCAAGCTTGGCCGCACCTGCTCCCAATCTCCATACTAATATGACCATTACACGACTGCTTTGGCCACAGATGCGGCAAGTCTTTGAGAATGGGTCAACGCGCTTCAGTAACGTTCTTCAGCCGTCTAATACATCTGAGTGGACAAGGTGCTCAAAAACATATGAGGTTATGTCACGTTGGGATTGGAAGAAATTAACAATTTTGAGGCTCTAAAATGTATATAGGTTAACCATTTGTAATTATTCATTTAACAGTTTTTTTTGTTTATAAACACTGTTTAAAAATTTAACTGTTTTAAGTTTTTGGTAAACTATAAATTGACAGTTCTTTCGGGAAAAAAACCAAAAAACATTACTCACCATTAAAAACATTACATTATTTACCATTTTGTTATCATTGTTGTAACTATTAGATATACTAAACATTTTATTTTACATGTTGATTTTTATGTTTTATAAATAAATGAGTATAGGTTTTTTTGACAGTAATTAGTATATTGGTATGTTGTCAGTTTCATGACATGCATCTTCGATATTAACTACATTTAGTCACATAATAATAAAATATTATACTTAACCGAGTTAATACCACACGTTTAAAAGCAATAGAAATTACAGTTTTTAATCCGGCCTGACACACTTCACCGTGTTCCCTTTAATTCATCACAAGGAATTAACAATCCCTTAAAAATAATGATCGATGTTTCAAAAACTCAACCATCAACACTGGTCAGTAATAATTTGTCAAATTTAACCCTCCGCCGCTCGCGACCCATCGCGCCTTGTGTTGACAAAACTTTATTACCGAAAATTAGACAATATTGGCCCAAATCGGGTAATTTTTTTTTGTTGGCCCACCGCGCAGTTGGCCGTCGGTTTCAATGGAAATGATCTAGTTTTGTGACCCCGGATTGCTTTGAAAGGTGACAATGAGAACTAGAAATTCTGGTTTGTATTTAGGGTTTTATAAAAATGTAATAGAAGGAAGAGTAATTTGGTTACAATACACTATTAAAATATAGTAACATTTTATTGAGAATGTTTTAGACACGAGTCAGAAAAATCACTGTAGCATAATTATTATTATTTTATTATTTTTATAATTACTGTAGATAATTTTAAAAATAATAAAATAGGGGTACGGGTATAATTAAAACAAACTATCGTATGACTAAAGTTTCCCTTATTTGAAATTATGAATTAGTGAAAAACGACAATGTTATTGTTGCTATTGGAATAAGTTCAATTAGTTATTAAAATCACGTGTAGGTATTACTTTTTTACAAAATCTCTATTTCAGAAACGTTCATAAGGTAGGTAGGTACCTACTTTTATCCCTTTGTTTCTTGTATAAATTCAAATCAGTTTCCTCTTAGCATTTTTCCCAGTTTGACACCTAATCCGAAGATTTGGCGTAGGTAGACCAACTCAAAAATCGAGGTTTTGTTCTCGAATAACCTCCTCCGAAACTTAACCAATCATTACAACATTTTGGAAACTGAATACGAAGGAAATATTGAATGTTATAAGCATTGTTTGAAGCAACATAGCACTTCTAAAAATAAGAATATCAAAAATGAGTCTACTTATGGGCCAATTATATTATTAGGGCGTGCAGTACAACAACGCGTTCAGGGCGCTGTTCAGGCTGCCTTAGAGATGCAGCGCGTCCGGCATGTTCGCCGCGGCACGCACCGACGACTTCCAAGCTATCATAAGAAAGCATTACTGTACCTCCGTGCTTACCCGCCTGCGCACGACCACAAACAGCATCCAGAACGTGTTTGCTGACAGGTGGAACACTCCTGTGATGAAGAGGTGGTTGGCTCTTCACTACAGTTATAAGTAGTTTAGTACTATTTTTTAGTGGCATTTCCTCGTTGCGCGAGAAAGCCGCCAGCTCTTCGGTCACCAGTTACATCGACCAGACGTTTCGCGATTTCTGGGAATAACTTATGCGCCACAGACCGAGGGTCTCAACGCCAAAGGGTACAAAGTCGTACTCTCTGCCGAGGCCTCTATATTTATTACATTTCAGATTTAACCTTCCTTTTTTAGATTTAACTTAGTTTTAATTTAATTTAGTTAATATTAATCATCATCTTGTATTTACTTTAGAAAATAAATGGTTTTTTTCAGTTACGATTGTTATTGTACAATTCAAAATTGACTTAGATATTTTTATTGATTATGTTTTAATGTATAGCTAAACCAATACTAATACATAACTTTAACTGTAATCTTTACTGACAAAGTGGATAATGTTATCTAAATAAATACAATTTTGAATTTGAAGTGGAAAAAAACACAGATATTGATGATATGTTTTATTTAAAAAAGACAATAATCTACGATTAAACGCTTTGGAGAAAACAGGCGAGAACGTTTGGAAACATTATCACTCCTCTTTCCTCTTAAATATAACATAAAATCAAAAAGATAATAAATGAAACACATTTGTGCAACGGGATATTTGAGTTTCTTTTATATTTATTAAGCTAAACTAAAATAACATTACTCACCATCACAGCTTAAAAAATTAACAGATTAATGCGAAACACTGAAAGACACCGCATAATAAAAAATGCAAGCATTAGAAAACTAAAACAATGGTTACATTCGTTCAGTCCCAGCACAATGGCGACTCATTGTTACAGCGTCCATTTTAAATGAACAAAATGGCGGACGCTCCAAATTCAGACGTTGGAACTCGGAGATTTGAAACAATGCTCGCCTAATCCGCATAAAAGGGTTAAATGCATGCGATTGGTCAACGCGCCCCTACTTTTGTGAATGGGTGTGTGAGTGAGCTATGTGTGGGTTAATGTTGATGAAGTGCTTTGGAAGGTGATTCTGTGGAGTATATTTTTTAATTCATTATTGCATTATGTCGTGAACTACTAAGTACTTAATATTGACTGTTTGTTTGGTTCTAAACTGTATTTATCGAATTTATAAGTGCTACTAAGTGTAAATTACTTTTTATAGATCTCTGAAATGCCAAGCGGATCTTCAAAAACTTTTTTTTTATTCTTAACTGATTGATATATATGAAGAGTATAGATACAAACTCAGAACTAACAAAAACTAGATTTAGTTCTCACGTATTAGTGCATTGCATCGCGTGTTACTTTTGCAGATAAAAACCTATTTTCAAACTTAGCAAGCCATTGTGTACTCATCAATACCGCTGACACTAAGTGGGTACGTACCCGTTTGGGTACATTATTAAAAGTGTCCAGAACTCGCAAAGGTACCAATTCATCGGGCACGTCAACCGTGACAGTCGCCGCAATCAAAACTTCCTTTGCGTACCCAACGTCGCTGCGGAAGAGTTGGGAGGGAGAAATACTTGATGCGGACGAGTATTTGGAACAGGTATTGAGTAACGTACTTATAAGTTTTTCTTTTATTGAACAAGCGCGCGAAGCGAGCGAAGTTCTCTGTTTCGGCGTGGGCCTAAATTATTTTGTATGTCCGGATGTCTTCATGTCCGGATGTTCTCCTCTACAGGTCGCATTTCTAAACCGATTGTCGTGAAATTTTGTGAGCTGGTTCAATTTTACATATTGGCTACATAAGTATGTTTTTCTTAATTTTGTAAAGTTTGTAGGTTATGAGAATACTGAGTAAATTTATAAAACGAGCAAATGGGGCATCCAATACCTAACTCGAGGCAAGTTGTCACAAGTTACAACCTCATATTGCCCCATTATTTTAGCGTGTGACCAAAAAATATTTCTTTTAAAATGTTTTGTGTAGATTGGAATTAGTGCAATCAAATAATGTATTAGTATTTACAGGATGAAGAAGTAGAAAAGAAAGACAAACAGGTCATCAAAAAGTCAGTATGTGTATGAACTGGCCGCAATTGAGGTTCTGTTTATTTTAGTTCTGAAATATTGTGGGTACATATACGTTTATAAGGACTGATCAATAAAAAATAAAATATTCTTCTAAATTTGACTAGAATTTTCATTGTTTCAAGTTACCCCAACCCTGTTAAATGTAACCGCTAATAAAGCAAATATTAACAAGTTTATTTTTTTATTGAAAACACTTGTAAACAAAATATGATACTGATTTAATCTAATTAACATTTTGATTTAATAAGGAAATAGTTACATATTTTCAAGTATTTTAACGAATTGAACGACGGGTTTGTGGAAGCTGTTCGTGCCACTGGGTCTAAGTTCTTTAAGGCCCAAGGGACCAACAGAACCAAAAGGCTCTCTAGCTCCACCCAGAAGCTCATGAAGGAAAGGAGTGAAATGATCCTACAGTCTTCAGCCGATGCGACCTTATACCGGCAGCTCAATAAACAGATCTCCAAATCCCTTACCCGCGATCTGCGCCAATTCAATACAAATCGTATTGAAGAGGCCATCCAGCGTAATAAGGGATCTAAAGTGTTCTCGAGAGATCTGTCTATTGGGCAGAGCCAGCTCGCTAAGTTGAAGACTGAAGATGGTAGAATCGTTTCTTCTAAACCTGAGATTCTGGGTGAGATAGAGCGCTTTTACGGACAGCTATACACGTCAACTCGCAGACCCGAAGTTGGTCTGGCGGAAGACCCTAGAGCTAGACTAACCCGACACTATACCGACGACATCCCGGACATCAGCCTGTACGAGATTGTAGTGGCTCTTAAACAGCTCAAGAACAACAAGGCACCCGGTGAAGACGGAATAACAGCCGAACTCCTGAAGGCGGGTGGAAAACCGGTCCTTACGGCCCTTCAGAAGTTGTTCGATTCCGTCTTACTGGAAGGGAGAACGCCAAAGGCATGGAACAGAGGGGTGGTGGTGCTGTTCTTCAAAAAGGGTGACAACACCCTGCTGAAGAACTACCGACCCATATCACTTCTGAGCCATGTCTATAAGCTGTTTTCGAGAGTCATTACAAATCGTCTCGTACGCAGGCTAGATGACTTCCAGCCTCCCGAACAAGCCGGTTTCCGAAAAGGCTTTAGTACCGTAGACCACATCCACACGCTCCGTCAGGTTATACAGAAGACTGAGGAGTATAACCTGCCCCTCTGCTTAGCGTTCGTGGACTACGAGAAAGCCTTCGATTCGGTCGAAACCTGGGCTGTACTACAGTCTCTCCAGCGGTGCCAAGTTGACTACCGCTATATCGAAGTGCTGAAGTGTTTGTACGAGAACGCCACTATGTCAGTTCGACTCCAGGACCGGAACTCGAAACCTATTCCGCTGCAGCGGGGAGTCAGGCAAGGAGATGTTATTTCTCCAAAACTGTTCACCGCTGCACTGGAGGATGTTTTCAAGACTCTGGACTGGAGAAGGATAGGCATCAACATCAACGGCGAGTACATCACTCACCTTCGGTTTGCTGACGACATAGTAGTCTTGGCTGAGACCATGGAGGACTTAAGTACGATGCTCGATGACCTCAGTAAAGCTTCCGAGCGAGTTGGTCTAAGAATGAACATGGATAAGACGAAGGTCATGTCAAATGCCCATGTAGCACCAACTCCCATTACAATCGGACACTTTACGCTCGAAGTTGTAGACGATTATGTATACCTAGGACAGACTGTCCAGTTAGGTAGGTCCAACTTCGAGAAAGAGGTCAATCGTCGAATCCGACTCGGCTGGGCAGCGTTCGGGAAGCTCCGGCACATCCTTTCGTCCAATATCCCGCAGTGTCTCAAGACGAGAGTCTTTGACCAGTGTGTGTTGCCAGTGATGACATATGGCACTGAAACGTGGTCGCTTACTATGGGCCTCATAAGAAGGCTCAAAGTCACCCAAAGGGCAATGGAGAGGGCTATGTTAGGAGTTTCTCTGCGTGATCGCATCAGAAATGAGGTTATCCGCAGCAGAACCAAGGTAACCGATATAGCCCTCCGAATTGCTAAACTTAAGTGGCAGTGGGCGGGGCACATTGCACGTAGAACCGATGGCCGTTGGGGCGGAAAGGTTCTCGAGTGGCGACCACGTACCGGAAGGCGCGGCGTGGGTAGGCCCCCCACAAGGTGGACTGATGACCTGGTAAAGGTCGCGGGAGTCCGCTGGATGCGGGTGGCGCAGGACCGGTCAATTTGGAACTCTCTGGGGGAGGCCTATGTCCAGCAGTGGACGTCTTTCGGCTGATATGATGATGATGATGATGATGAAGTATTTTAACTGTTCCAATACTCGCTTCTCTTATTCGAATACCCCCAAAATACCAGCTAACACCCCTACCACCCACACGTCCCACTTTTCTCCAAAGACTATTATTTGAATGTCTTTCAACCCGTGAGTAGGGTCCACCCCCACGCGTGTGGCGCGCTGATAATGTAATTAAAACAACACCTTTATTCTGAACACCCGCGTTTTGTTCTCGTGCAAACTGTGCCGCGATTGAGATGTTTTTTGAGGTTTTGTTCTGATTTTTAGGGTTACCGGTATAAGGTCAGTTTTGTTGGAGTAGGTACGCGGTCTGAAAATGAGGGTGCTTAAAAGTGATGACTAGGTATTCAAATACCATTACAAATGGGTGTTTAGCCCTTTTTCCTAATAAAACAAATACTTTTACTTATCATAATTCAGGTTAGCTGAAAACTGAAACTTCATTACATAAAGATTTAACAAAAGTCAATTTAATTCTTTCCCTCTCAAAAGAAAACGTTTTGTGAAATTAAAGAAATCTAAAAAGAGTTTCGTGAAAGAAACGCATCTTAATCACACCACGAAAAATACAGACCAAAGTAAACCAAAACAGCACAATATGGCACACATAAAGAAAACAAAAGACAACATTTTAAAGCGGTCCGGGGCTGGGCAAAATTTTCGGGTAACATTATACCCTTACATTAGGGCTAAGTGATACCGTCACATTTGCTGGATTAATTCATCATCTGAATTGCCGTGGCCAGACTGATGGCCCGGAACGTCCCCCCACGAGCAGGGGGGGAGGGGTTATGTATGAAGCCTGATTGTAATTTATTTCAAACCATATTACTTTGAGATTCGCAGACTTACAAATCGTTTCAGATGTACTTATTGATTTAGAAACGCATGAAAATGTGAAGGCTAGTCGATGATGTGACGGCTTAGTTAAAATTAGCTATTAGTAAAATGAAGCGTAAGTCGATTTCTTTCTGTATAATTGCAGTAAATTATATTCTTAAAATACTACATGAACGCACGGATTACTTTAAAAATAACTCGTGCGTTCTTTTAGTATAAGAATACAATCAATTAAAATATGTACCCTAATTCATTCTTGAATATGTCATATTCGAAACTGGTAATTACCAGGATAATTTTATGGAACACCGTATTGATATGTTTTTAATTTGTGATAAAGACCAAAACAGTGTAAACCGTACAAAAATCTCACAAAGGGGCAATAAGCGCTTACATCGCTTAGCTTGCGCGTTGCCCTTTGCCTCCCGAATTAGTCAGCCCCCCACCCAACCCCCCAAGACAGAGTGTAAGGATAAATGGGTGGGCTGGCTCTTCTGGTTAAGTGTAGATTTTCCGAATGCGGTGTTGATGATGGCGGGGGCTGTGGGCGTGTCGATAGTTTGGCTATCGATAAAAGTTACGAATTACTTAGGTTCCTAATAAGTATTTTTGAATCATTGTTACCTATATTTCATTGGGATAACAAATGTTTTAGCGTGTGTAAAAGTTCTCATAGAATTTGAGATAAATTAGGTGTACAGCATACTTTTATTTTTGTTAAGCTAAATATTTATTGATGATAAATTATTTTTTGTTTAACTGTTTACAAAGACGTTAATTGAGATACACATATTTAGAGTCAACAGTTTGTCCATTAAGGTCCTACAATATAAAATACAAAGTACAGTATATTTAAAGTATTACATGCAATTATATCTGCTCCACTACTAATCTGATCATAGTCTGGAGACTGATTGCAGATTTTAAGTAGAAAAAAAAACTTATATCTGCTTTGCAATAAAATTCGGCAAATATGTATGTTTGTGCAATTAACACTATCATTGAAATAATAAATTTCACCACATACGCCGCCTCACCTACTAGGCATTTGAAAAAAAAATGTGTAGGAACTCAATTAGCGACAAACAAAATTTACTCAGTGTCAGTTTTGTGACGAAAATTAAGCATACCTACAAATTATGTGATAAAAAAAAAAGAAAAAAAAAAAGAAAAAAACATTTATTCGTGACAAAACACATAAAAACAAACTGTATAGACACAGTACACACAAACACATTTGCCACGAAATGGTCACAACTCAGCGTGATGCTGGCAGCGCCAGCGCTGGTCTTCCGTTGTGACCATTAAGTGAGACACGCACAATGACACCACGATCGCACACGAGGACAATTTACAAAAATAATCATAAAAATAAATAAATAGGAAGAACATAACTATTTATAGGAATATACAAATAAAAAAATATAAAATAAACATAAAAAGACATCATGATAAGTAATTAACTTGTTTCACATTTAATTATTATAGGTACATTGAAAAGAAAAAGTGTTTTTTATACAAACTGAATAGGTACTTAATTGGTCGTCACAAAACTGACACTGAGTTAATTTTTGTTTGACGACTCACGCTAATTGGGTGCACATTTGTTTTTGAAAATGGCTACCTACACGATATGACGTTAAATATGACGGTAAAATTTAAAGAAAAACATATTTAAACAGATTTTGTTTTTGTTAATGTTACGTTAATAAACTTCTAACGATTCCCGTATGGGGCTTCCAAATTCCGAACTGTCCTCATTAATCCCGGGATCCCAGGATAAAAGGAGATGGAGAGGATGAAGTGTTCAATAAGAATAAAAAAAACATGAAACATAAAATCCAATATCGATAAAACAGGCACAGCCCTACGTCGGCAATTTTCCGAGACCGTTGGACAGTGGGGTTCTAAATACTCGTGTAAAATTGTCCACATTCCCTCCTGGAACCTTTTGTGCTATATATTTCTTTGTTATTTACCCCGGGGGTGTCTACCTTTGTATGGGTGGATGAAATACTAATGTGTGAAATGGAGATAGTCACCGGTTTAGCAAGTTTGGATCAACAGTATAACGATGGATAATATTAAGTAGGTAGATACGTTCGCTTATGATATGAAATGAGATTTATAATTAGGTTCGGTATTTTTATGAAATTTGTTTCGTATTATGAGAGGCCTGTGTCTATCAGTAGGTCGCAAACTGATTATGATGATTTTGGGATGTCCTTCTATATTATAATTTGCATATATTTTAACCTCAAATAAATTGTAAACCTTTTTAAAACCTAGAAATTTTAGACGCTTCAATAACTCGAAAACGTTTACAGTCCTAGAGTTCCTTATTTAAATAATAGGCAGAAAACTAATTACTAAAGTGCTTTGCGAAACTGGACTCAATTTATTCAAGAGATTCACCGCAAAGGCTCCAAAGTGTCCCTAACCACGCCTCAAACATTCAAAATCTTCATTAAAAACCATTCTGTTGAATGTAATCAAAGCACTAGGCAAAATAGGTGCGCATAGTTACAGATAGACTAGCGTTATCTGACCTCCCCTGTCCCTTGAATACTTTGACAAACACACTAGAAACAAGGTGACCAGTAAGGCATGAGAGTTCATCCTGAACTGGTCAAGATCAGTGCTACAATCCGAATCAAAATTCAAAACCGCGCTCTGTCTTAATCCGTGTTGAGGATCACAATAAAAGGTACTACATTTTAAGCTCTCAAATCTGTCACGGAAGTTTGGACCTTCGTGCTATAGTTAATGAGATGATGATCCCTTGAGTGGTACTGAAATAAGATTACCCAAGCGAAAGCAGAAGGTGAAAGGGAGACATTTTGTTGTAAAGTGCGGCGCACAGTAAACGTGTTAAGGATTCTCATTATGGTTGACTTGTGTTTGTTCTATTCTAGAATTTTAGCGTAGAATTTCTGAAGGATTTTGGGCTCTAGAAATTGGATATTGATATTTTTTTTCCTTATAATATGACTATCTGAGAGATAAAAAATAATCGAAATTGAAAACTAATGAGCCTTTTGCATCTTACGGGTAGTTTAAGTACAACATTATACCTTTAAACAAACCAGTCGTATTCCAAATGCTATTTAAATCGTCATCTTTGGAATAATGCGGCAACTAAGACTGGGCGGGGCGACCGTTCTCTCTACTACGTTTACGTTCGAACTTAATCCATGGCGGGTTTTATCCCACCATACCTACCTGGGCCGCTGTAACTACCATGGCTGCAGCTACACGTCGTGACTCATTTGTATTACCAAATACAAGTTAGTAGTGTCCGAAGGTAAGTGAGCGTTTGAACTATTAACCATTGTCGGTCTTTCCTAAAAAGCCACCGCGGACTAGGTGTCGTGGCTGCACGATGCGTTTCATTGGCAACGGCAACTGTAAAAAGTGATCGAACTCAATCTTAGGTTGGCCATTCACGACTGCTCCAACTAGCCGAATGGAGCAGCACCGCTTGAAAATTAGTCTTTGAATGTCAAAACTGTCAGGTTTAAAGATAGTAGGCCCGGCCCGCTGGACATCCAAAGCGCCATCCGAATGGAACGGTCGTGAATGTTAAAAATTCAACGTTGAAACATCAAAGCCAATGTCCATCCATTTGGACATATATTTCCAAGACAAATGGCGCGCTAGTAAATGTCAAAACAAGACGCGAGCAAGTAACAGCTACGTGGCGCGTCCATGAATGTAGTCAAATATTACATGTATCCATTTGGATGCGTCTATTTGGAATCGAGACAAGCGGCGTGGTACGTATCTAGGTGCATGCCCTGCTTTAGCCGGTCTTACCCCTATTTGAAAAAGCGCTGTATAAGTCGCTCCGGGCCAGGGCTTGTTATTCGCTACGCGCAAATGCGGCTCACCCCGCCGGTCACCCGTTATGAAACTAGACCTCTGCCTACGCTTAGTTACTACGCATCGCGGTGTCAAGATATATTTGTGGGTGAGCGTTGAGGTGAGCTTAGACAAGTTACAGAATAGGGGGGCAGGTGTCGTGGCCGCGCGACGCGTCTCATTTGCACCGTCAATTACCGCCGCGTGGAGCGAATGTCTGAACTAACGCTCGGCAGTACTCTACAGGCTAATTGCGAAACGCACTCATCGTCGTCGGTTTATTCCGTTGGACATAATTATTTGTATATTTAATCAAATCAAAACGGATTGACGACTGTAGAACGTTTTGCAATTAGGCTGCACGTCAAATAGTTAAATATAGAATGACCCAACATGGTCTAACTGGAAAAAATACTGTGAAAGTATTAATTAGTGATAGAGTGGTATTTAATTTGAATCTAGTCATTTTTTATTAGTTTTTAAAGACTTCTTGTCTATGTTTAAATTGGCATGAAATACAAGAATACCTTACTTTGCCCTAACAAGTATTAAAACAAGTAAAAAAATCAAATTTATTTTAGTAGAGTTAACAAACTATCATAAAACCAGAACAAATAATAACTATAACAAGTAACACGATTTTTTCACAGCACGTTCTTTTGTAATAATTAAAAATTGTAGAAAATAAATTAAGCAGGACCAAAAAAGGCGCGGTATTAGAAATTATACAAAACTGTTAGAATAATATAGCCGGTTTAGCCCACGCGCCGTCCACATGGCCAGTTGGGGCCCAACCCTTCATGCGCCCCGTGACCCCGCCGACCCATTCCCGTTTTCTGTAAACGCGTGCGGGACTAAAACGCTGTTTTCTCATAATAAAACAGTTTTGTGAAACATGTGTCTTATTGTTTTTATGGTTAGTGTTGATGTGTCGATAAGTTATTTGTTTTGAATGGTGTGTCATAAATGTTGAATATTGTTGAAGTGGGGTTGATTTATAAGGATGTATATCACACGATTATACTAAGTACCTACTGTAGCAAACTTGTTAGATTTTTTTTGCTTTTAGTTTACCTATGTGGGTGTCGGAGTATTTATTTAATTTAATGTACGTAGTCGTAGATTAGGAACAACCATATTATACACGATTAAGTCCCATTTAGTAAAAATAATAATAATTATGATTGAACTTTGATCGGGTAAACATTTTTGGAAATATTATATTCGCTAGCTTACACTTGTTTATTTTCTATATGAATTGATTATTTTATGTTTTTTAGTGATAATTATTTACATTACTTTGATACTTCTTTTTTCATTATGAAAATGTGTTTTCTTATGCATAATTTGTATTATATAATTTATATCTACAATAACACATTTATTTTTGAATGCGAATAAAAACAGGTTTTTCTAGAAACAACCCTACCAATGTTGCAAAAAAAGCATTCGAAATAGCTTGCATTGTTATAATGGCAGATGGTCAAAAATTATTATAATGCAACGATGCAATAGATTTTGATAAAAATAACAGCTATTTTGCAACGTGTTTTTAACGGTTATTTTCAGTTATATTAAAATTAAGTCCTTCATTGTATGTACCAGTATATCTAGTAAAAAATATTTGCATTTTATTTAAATGGATAGTTGTAGAGTTGTGTTAATCCACTCTTTATTTTCTTTACTTGATGTTTGCGTTTGTGATGTGTTTCATAAAATTGAACTTTTGGATAATGTTGTGTACTTACATGTATACCTACCATCATAACTTAATAGTCATGTGTTGGCCCACAGTCAATACACCAAAATAAAATTCAAAAGTTAGATGACTTTGGCTAGGTGCCAATTTATAAAAAAAATACATTTATAACATTTATTCTCCTTTTATTTTATATACACCTTATCCTAAACAAAACGCATATTCCTATTTGAACTTTCCCAGCCTTTTTAAGAGTATTACCTATACCTTCAGTGCGCTTAGTTAGTTTAGGTTGGTTTTGTACGAGATCTAGTTTTCTAGATATTAATCGTAAGGCCTATGTCCAGCAATGAACGTCTTTCACAAATCCTCAATCAAAAAATAAATCAATAAACAACTCACCAACACATGCCAAAACCTTTGAATAAATTCAACCCTAAACTGCCCCCACTGCCCAATGTCCATCGGGGCGTGGCAACTGCCCATTGGCCACTCACAAGCGACGGGTTATCGGGGACTTATCGGACGATTGGGTGCTTAAGTCCAAGTGGAATTTCCACCGGGCATCAGGAGGGTTGATTCTTGTTGGATTTTTTAGGGTATGTGTATTGGGTCTGATTATAATGAGACTATATTACTATAAACAGTTCGCGAGACTAAAATTTGACGTGATCACAAATAAGTACAATCACGGACTTTAATTGTTGAGCCTGCGGGTCGATTACGTAACGCATTGTACGCGCGTCAGGTAGATCTAAATGTCACTTTTTATATGGAATAATGACAGTTGGATCTACCTTTGGACTACAAAAAAATGCATATTTTTTCTAAACTTTCAAGGACCATTATCTTCATATGATTTTAATTATATTTTGTAATTTACGATGGTTTTTACTATCAATTTAGCAACACTACGTTATCAATTTTAACATGAGGAAACTACCCTATTTTACTGTTACTCAAACTGCATTGCGCCGCCATTATGAGACCATGACGCATGCTTATTTCATTTACCAATACAAACTTAACTTCAAAAAGTAGTATCTCCACTGGCAAGTCATGGCGGTTACGGCGTTATGGTACTCGGGAGCAGTTAGTCGTTGGTCAATCCACGGGGAATGCGGAAGGGAGGAAAACTTCTACCAAAGGACGCGACTCGACATTGTTTGGCAACTGGAGACATCGCTGAGCTAGCGACATGGCGGTGGTGGCAGAATATCTGCCACATGTCCACTTCAATGATTAATTATGATTACATAATTTAACACTACGCTAAAACCTATCCTCAGCTTCAGGCGTTGTCTCTCGCGTACAGACGCTGCTTAAATCATCTAGGTATCAAGATGTACATAAGGCCTTACGGTGATGAATCTATCATAATATTATAAAGAGGAAAATTCTGTGAGATTGTAGCTTCGTATATTTGTATCATCATCAGGCCTACTCCCCCAAAGAGTGGCACAATGACCGGTCCTGCGCCACACGCACCCAGCGGACTCCAGCGACCTTTACCAGGTCAATAGTTCACTTTGTGGGGGGGGCCTACCCACGCTGCGCCTTCCGGTACGTGGTCGCCACTCGAGAACCTTTCCGCCCCAACGGCCATCGGTTCTACATGCAATGTGCCCTGCCCACTGCCACTTAAGTTTAGCGATTCGGAGGGATATCGGTTACGTTGGTTCTGTTGCGGATATTAGCCTCATTTCTGATGCGATCACGCAGAGAAACTCCCAGTATAGCCTCTCCATTGCCCTTTGTAAGTTTGTATGTAATGGGTAATCTCCGGAACCACTGGACTGATTACAAAAATTATTTGACTTGTGTACAGATTGGACTTTCTGAATAGACATAGACTACATTTTATCCCGCGGGTTTGCCTGCGTTGTTAGTAATACGCGGGCAAAGCCGCGGGGGCTACAAGTTCTATATAATTGAACTGATGCCAATGATGGCAAAATGGTCGTCATGTCATGAGATGTTAACAAGTCGAATTGCGTTCCAATTTTAAGATGAAGATAAAATCATTTATTTGTCCAACATAGGTTACCTACAGAATGTTACAGAATTATGGTCAGTTTCACTATGTGGCGCCTTACGGCTTACAAATTGTTGAGCATGGATGTCAGTTGAGTCTGTTTTAACATTTAAATAAAAGACGATGTTTAGTCCTGAGGGGTAATCACGTAACGTTTTGAACGCGCGTTAGGACAATTTAACTGTCATTTTTCCATAAAAAAAGTGACATTTAGATCTACCTGACGCGCGTACAATGCATTACGTGATCACGACACATCTACGAAAGATTTTCGCTAAGTATGTAAATATCAAAAACGTAGCTTATCTGCTACAGATACGGCGTAGTGCTGCGAACTTAGCGTAGCAGCACGCACGCATACAGCTGCAGTAGTACCCAAAATAATCTATATTTTGATATATAAACAATATAAACTTATTAAAAATACTAGCAATGTGAATTCTTACATTTTTTTATATTTTTTTTAACTAGTCAATGCAACTGTCCTCCGTCAGCAAGTCTGTTTTTTTTTCAAAGAATTCCAAATACAGAGTCGACAAAATAAAACTGTAAAATTATGGAACCTGCTCACAAAATTTTACGAGTATCGGTCGAGAAATGCGACCTGTCGAGGAGAGCAGCCGGACAACCGGACACGGGGACATCCAGACATACGAAATAATTTAAGTCCCAATCCCAAGTGAAACAGATAACTTCTTTCGCATCGCTCGCTCGTTCAATTAGATTATTTTATTAATGGCAATAAGTTTATTTCGAAAGATTCTTTCGGAATTACTTCAACGTTAAACAACAAGAAAAGATCAGCAAAAGTCTAACTTTACAAACTGGTCCTTAATTTTTTCTTCTGAGCCTCCTATGTAATTATTCTGCAATCCATTTAATTTACTTCCTAACTTTAATTTCTACACTAACGACATCTAGTATGTTAACTAGAATCAAATTATGCGCCATCTATTAGAATCCTTTTGTACTAATTGGTCCGCAATCGATCTCAAGATTGTACTTTCGCACTAAATCTAATAAGACCGTATTTTAGCGTACGGTCTATTAGAAAATAAATAAACCATAAAAACTAACTTCGGAAAATTATTTGAAAGTTGTATGTATACTTATTAGAATTTAATTTTGCAAAGCTATATTTATGTAAGTATGTACATATTCTCATTATTAGTTTACAGGTAAATGGTATTTGTTAGATGTTAATGGCAATAGAAAAATATTATTAAACAGGCAATGTAATGAATTCGTTAGTATTAAACCATATCAAGAGCCTTAATTTATGAAATAACAATATGGGTTACTCTGTTACCTATTGAATTCATCAAATGTCTTTTATTTATAAGGAATTTAACTATTTTTTTTATTTACTTAATTATAACAAGCAAAAAAAAAACATCCACATTAATCGATACCTAGGTGAAAATATTTATGAGACGAAAATAATTCCATTTAAAAATAAAATAAGCATCGTAAAATTTATTCCCCAACGATCACAGCCAAAACTTACTTTGGACCACACGCAAAAACTTTTCCAACAAGTTTCAACTCTCAGCGATTATTCCGCTACTCAACGATAGGTGGCGCTAGTAGGCTCACACTTGTCGGAAGCGTCGAATAAGAACTTGTTTAAGTAACTGTCAATGCCGAAGGAATTTTATTTTATTTAACGATTTTGAGTGATTAATAATCAGCAAAGATTTATTAGAGTTACCCTGGTACTTCAATTTCGGAAACAACATTTGATATTTTTATATCCTAACAGCCGAAAAATACTCGAAATAGGTATTAAAATAAAAAAACTTTATTGCAGAAAAACTGTAATTCAACAATCTTAATTGTACTCAATAATAATGAAATCATAATAAAATCTCATAACATACATTCTTTAATCACACTTAATACATTCGCTGCTAAGAATCGCTACGTGCTACGCTCGTAGCTGATTCCGTGGGTTTCCCCGTATGTAGCAGAAAGCGACTAACGCCCGCTAGGAGGGTTGCTGGCAGTGCAAGTGTAGCCCACTAGCCCAATAACTACAATCAGGTACCAATTTATTGCAATATTCTTGACCAGCTTACTCTGTAAACGCATTTTATAAGCTTACATATGTTGGGTTTCTCCAAAACAGTATAACGATCAGCGAATGTCAGATTACCCTACAAATACTTAAGACCCGTAAATAGTCAACCCATCTCAGTCTCCATTTTACAACAAAAAATTGAGTTGTATGTGTCTGATTATTAGTCGTCACACATGATAAACTGGAGCCGTGACAAAATAAGAGCGTCGTCTCGTTCTATCGAACGGTGTCAGCCAGTGACGCACGCTCTATCCTATCACCTATCGCGTGACAAGGCCAACCATGCTACGGCTCTTGTGCGCTAACGCACGAGTGAGTGCATGAACTAGAAATGTTCAAAAACTCAGTAGTTCCCAGTAGTTCTGTCAACTGAACTGATCAACATAACTAGTTGGAATAAAGGACGTCAGCTTTCAGACAAAAAAAAACCGTATTAAAACCGTTTAGGAGCTACATACAGACACACAGACACACAGTTACACAGACAGACAGACACACAGACATGTCAAACAACCCTCTTTTTGCGTCTATTATTAATAATAATATATTATTAATACTATATTATTATTAATAATAGAATAACAGAACTACTGGAATTTTTTGTCCCATTAGTTCTGTACGAATTGTACGAAACTCCAAGTTAACTTGGAGTTTCATACAATTCGTGAACCTAACTACCTACAGTACCCGTTAAAACAGTTCTTGGTTTTGAAATAATTAACTACATACCTAAATCTCTAAATTGGTATCCTATCGCAATCACTAAACTTCATTTCCAACTGTACAAAAAACCGGCCAAGTGCGTGTCGGAACACACAACGCCGTTCCGTGCCTATTAAAAAGGTCGTATCGTCACAGAAATCTCACGGTACTTACGTCCTTTTATATAGGGCACGCAGTTTTTCAGCAATATCTCGAAAACCTTTGAACCAATCTAGTTCAAAATAATTTCGGTCAAAGAAATTAGTAAGCCCTATAGCCATGTCCTAGTGCATGTTTTTTTTCATATTTTGTCGTTGACGTTGTCTCCCTCCTTGACACTGCTTGTATAGTCTGTAATAGACTCAAAGGCCATTGATGATGATGATGATGAGTGCATGTTTTTTTTTAATATTTTTTAAATACACCGTTCAAAAATTAGAGGGGGGGACACAATTTTTTTTATGTTCGGGGTGATTATCTCCAAGACTTCACTTAATCAAAAATAGTGCAACCCTAAAAAAATATCTTAGGGATTTCATTACAGAACTAAATAGCGGCTAACAAAAAACACCTATCCACAAAAAAATTATTCAAATACACCTTATAGTTTTTGAGTAAAATGCCTGTGACATACGGACAGACGGACAGACGGAGATGACGAAAAAAAAGGGTTCCATTTTTGCCATTATGGCTACGGCACGGCTGAATATTCGGACAAACGATACAGATAGGAAATTAATGATTTCGATAGGTAATCCTCCAACTAAATTACCTACTTGCAATTTATATGTTAGGTTCAATCATATTTATAGCTACTGATTTGATCTACAAGTTGAAGTTTTTCTGTGGACAAACGGCATTCCGTCTGCGGATTTCGTCTAAATTTATAGTTACTGTGAAACCTATTCTTGTAGAAGCTACGGTAGCCTAGTGGTTCAGGCATGCGGCTGTCAAGCGGCGGTCGTGGGTTCGAATCCCGGCACGTAGTTTTTCGGAACTTATGTACGAAATATTTACCGTTAGCTTTTCGGTGAAGGAAAACATCGTCAGGAAACCGGTCTAATCCTTTCACGCAAAATAGGCAGTTGGATGTCGATTTGCGGAAAATGCCCAGTGAAACTAACTAACTAACCTATTCTTGTACAGTTATTTAAGTTGGCTTTAAATAAAATTATGACGGTGTGGAATTTCTACTATTAGATTATCCATATCTACGAATCTGCGTTTTAGGTGAAAAACTTAACACATTCACTGCTAAGAAACGCTACGCGCTAGCCTCGTAGCCAATCCCGTGGTTTTACCCGTATGTAGCGGAAAGTGGAAAGCGACTAGGGTGTAGGCAGGTTCCTGGCAGTAAAAGTGTTAACAAACGCCATCACGTCTTGTATGTATTTCGGGACTGCAGGTCTTAACTACATAGAAGATGGGCTCTTCTTAAGTTTTTTTTTACTTTTATCTTGTTTGTCTGTGCCAATATACTTACTTCAAAATCAGAACGCACGTTCGAAAAAAAAATGAATGTGAACGTCCTAGTGCGACTCTAGCCCATTACTTAAGCACATTCAATCTTAATAGGGGTTAAGACTCAAAATGTATTATTACTCCAAAAGAAAAAAGGCAAAAAATATGCATAGTGACGAAAATCCCATTCAGATATCTCAAAAAATTACAACCGTTTTAATATTGTTTGTTAGAGAGCGGAAACGCTCGGGAATCGTGACGTCATAGTAAATGACAATTGTTTCATGTGAAGGTGCGTTTTGCGGAAAAGGGACTACATGTACCCCCTCTTAAAACTTTGACACTTATTTTTTCTCAATTTTACAATATTTTTCATCATTATTGGTTATTTTATTTGGTGTCTACACTCGTATTCATAGCAAAGTCCTCAACAACAGGGTGTCAAGCATTGCCACCATTGTACCAAGACTACCAAGCCTGTCCCTCTTGCCGCTTCGACTAAACTCGGCTCTCGCGCAGACATGACACTTATCTTACCGCGGCCGGCGTTGTACAGTCAGCATCAAAAGTAATATGCAATAGAAGCTGGCAATAGCTTTTATTCCCTTTTAATAAAGACTTTTGACGTCTTCGTTTGCGTAGCTACTTTTGATGCTGACTGGTACACACGCAAATGTGATGACCAGAGACCGGAATTTTCGTGGCATTTATGGGCTGTCATAGTGACTTCTCATTTATCCACTTTTGTAAAGGGATCGATTGCGATATCGCGCGTAATTGTAAAATAGATATTGAGCAACTTATTGTGCTATATAATTGCAGGTAATAAATTGTATTTACCTTTCATTACAAATAGGTAATTGAGGAATCATTCATCATGTTCCTAACGTTTTTCACGGTTGCATCCTAAAGGAGAGAAGGAGGGTCCACTTTGTCACCTGGGAATCTGAAGATTCAATAAAATGAAAGTTATTCGTAAAGATATTAAGATTTTATTACGTAAATGTCGATATTACGAAGTCGATGAATGAGAAGTCACTATAACGTAGTATTGCTAAATGGATAGTAAACCATCAAATTATTGTAATAAAGTATAAATTAAAAAATATAATTAAAACCTACAAAGATATGGACCTTGAAAGTTTAGAAAAAATATGCATTTTTTTTATCCTCCAAGAGTAAATTTAAAGCTACCAATAGAATCCTTACGCTTTTATAGAAAAAAAATTGTATGACAGCTATGGACCTAAACGCGGCCGAAACAGCAATTTACTTGATTTCCCGTACAACCGATTAGTACAAATAGCAGATGTGAGGTGTTTAAGTTCTTTAAATTGTACTGGCTCCCATACTCCTATACATACATTTCTTTCTCTTCAAAAACTTGTTCAAATGGCATCGTAAAAAAAAAAAAGTCTACACCTAGGAGAGGACCTTCCGGAGTCTAGTGATGTACAGAATGTTTTATGTTTTCTAGCTGCCATCGGTTTTGATAGAGTAGAGCTTCTGTACCTAAGTAGTTACGATTGTTGTGATTCTCCTAACAAATTATTTACCTGGCCGGGAACTAGCTCTTTGGAACAGGTGTTAGCTACCCTAAAAGTCCGAAGAGTCGTTTGGCCGAAATAATTCATTTTCCAAAATTCCGTGGGTCCCAAAAAGGGTGATCCAGATTTCGAGTAAACGAATATAGGATAGGTATATTATTTTAATTAGGTGTTTTTTATTTTATATTCTATATAGAATTTCTCCAGTGGGATTTCTGAAAAAATAAGGCGTCGGAAAAATGACTCTTGTATTGAAGTAGCGCGCAGATCAGAATGGCAGTTTTTTTCTCAGTTTTTGAAAAAGTTATTATTACTCATAATACCAATCATTCCTTCCATATTTACAGTTCATTCGAGTTTGTTTTATTATATGCAATTTCATATATTTGACACCTTGCATCCTTGACAGCTTGTATGGAAACACAGCTCGTTTACAATTTTCATTTAACCCATTCGCCGCCACTGTCTTGAACTCAAGTTTGTCACCTTTGCCACCCACCCGCCATGCCACCGACTTCATACGAAGTATAAAAACAATACTACTTGCGTGGCCTGTGGGTGCCACCTCGCATTTTTTTGTGGCAGCGAATGGGTTAAAAAGTTTAAACAATTGCACAGCCGATCAGACCCAAAAGTAGTCGAACTATGACAATCTGTAGCCGATTGGGTTTTTGTCGTATTGTAATGATCTTGGTTCATGCGGTTCCTTTTGCCTACGAAGCGCGTAGGCAAGTGTGTATTGAATGCGATATACTGATATTGAGGTAGATTACTAATGAAATTGATACCTAGTTCCAGAGACACTCAGATGACAGGATACTTTTTCATTCTAAGATTCCATTGACCTTGTAACTCTCTCTTGGTTATTTACCTACAGGAGGTTAGATTAAAACAAAGTAAATGATTAACAAATCGTGGATATTTATTGAAATAAAAATAATAAAAATGAAATATAATAAAAACAGTTCATATTTCACGTCGTTACACAATAAAATTTGTCTTAGTGTTTTTTGTTTTACTATTTCGTCTCCTTTTGTCAGCCATATCAAGGAAAAGTACTGATTTTACATACATTTATAAATTTGAATTTAAGTAATGGGTCGTATTATTAATTGCATGCACAGTTGAAATCATCAAATCTTTAGGGTTTTATTGCCTAAGATCAACAGATGTTTTATTATTTCTGAAGATTTGACGGTTTCAAGAAAACAGAACAGAATAACGACAGGTACAATACAAAATTAAATTGTTTACTTGTTCAGAATATAATATAACTAATCGTACCTACCTATGTAGAAGTGGTCATAAACAGTAAATTAATTATTTTTAGATCAGTTTTTATTTCATGAAAAAGTTTCATTAAATGAATAGTTGTGTTATTTTTTAAAAGAAATTAATAGAATGAAGAATGAACTACAAAGAGTCATTGCAAGTTTGTACCCGAACGATTGAAATGACTCTTTGTTCATTTTTTTACGAAATTTGCTTAAGTCTTGTTCAGAGGAAGTTAGCTTTAATTCTTAATAATAAAGACCAAAGATTAAACCAAATCTGAAGAAGCCTTAAGAGATTAACAAACCATAGACATGGCGACTGGAGACAAAACTCGTCTATAATTTCCTTACATATTTATCTAATATAAATTCTATCATAATTTACATTAAGTACGTATACTGAAAGATTTCACACTTGGACTAATTTAGGTACGAGTGAAAGGTTCCATGAATCACAAAAACATCATTAAAAACAAAACTGGAATTATTTTTCAGTCTTAATAAAGAAACTAGCTCTCGTCAGTTTGACTTAAGCACAAAACTAAGGTCTAATGCTTCCCAGATAGATTCATTTTTATTAATTATACACTAATTAAATTTAGAAATACGCAATTACTATAACACGTACATTTAAAATCGATTCCAATTTTGCTTTCTACAATACTTAAAATAACGATTACAGGAAACTCACCGTATTTTTCCAAATTTCGTTTATTTATTTGCTATAATTTCCGAAACATCTTGTCTTCTATAAATATGAACATCAATAGGTACTCGATTTACATATCATACTTACATCGACTATTTACATGGTCTTAACTAGGATAGGAAACATTTGCTTATTATTGTACAGTAAACCAGAAAAATACTAAACAACTTACTCCCAAACACGTACATGCTACACCGAACTATGAAGATCCTAAGAAAATACTGGAAAAATCTATTCGTAATTGACACTATACAGCTTATAACTAAACCATACATTAAATCAACATAGCTTAACTTTGGCATTGGTTTCCACATTTTCTATAAATAAAAACATGTCAAACAAAGATCAATCGAATGTAACATTTAAAGATCATTGAAAATGAACAGTACAGCCTCAAAATAAAAACATAATTCGCAAACTAACATCAACAATGCAACGAGAACTGCTCAACACTGGTTCAGCACAGGCCTACACGATATGTCACTAAAGATATAAATTAAATTAATGCCCTTCGGTGCGGAAGCTCTCGGGCTAATATTGCAATTATTCGCCAACCAATTCAATTCTTAAGACTAGAACGTTAGCGTGATTCAACGTGTAATGTTCTAAGCGGTAAGAAACGCAACGAATTTAGGCCTAAAAGATCTGGCTGGGCGGCGCAGGTGGCGGTAGGCGGAGACCGCCCCACGGGTAGAGTCACGAGGCCTCTTCGCGACACGCGTTGGAGTCGTCGGACAGAGCTAGCGGCGCACCGTTGCTTTGGTTCACGACACACTTACGCATATGCTTCTCGAGCGTCGACGGCACTGAGAAGGGCATCTCACAAAACCGGCAGCGGTACACGTCCTTTCCTAATCGACCGTGCGTTTTCATGTGCCTGGTCAGTTTGGAGCTCTGAGCACACGCGTACGAACACAACTCACACTTGTAAGGCTTCTCGCCTGTATGTGACCGCCTGTGGACCGTCAGGTTTGAACAGTTCTTGAATACCTTCCCACAGTACTCGCAAGTGTCATTGCGGCGGCTCTCTTTCGACTTTAGGAGAGGATTTTGTAATAGGCCGTTGGTGGTGTTTTTGAGGCCGTCGAAAATGTTTTCAGGAGGCCGTTGTGCGTGTAACGTCGGGAGCCACCAACCTTCGCCTCGATCCATGTCCAATTTCATCCGTTTTGAAGCTTCAAATGGGTTTTCAAAAGGGTTAAATAATGGATGGGGTTGAGGTGGCATTTTGGCGAACTCTTCTTTTAGGCGTAACGCGGCAGTCGGAGGCATGCCATTAGGCTTATCGGGAGCGTTGTTATTATCTCGATCCTTAGCCAGCTGCCATTTAAGGGAGTTTCCTGACTCCTGTAATGCCTGCTTAAAAGCTTCACTGTATTGAGCAATATTTGATAAACCAAATTTATCCATCAGTTCACCGACTACGGAGGCAGAAGCAGGATGAGCGGGTAGAGGGAGTGATTGTTTGCGGATTGATGCGGACGGAGCACTGCCATTCGACACAGTTAAATCCTCAGCTTCCTCAACGTCCTCACCGTCCTCAATATCTTCCTCTTCCTCACAGTCTAACTCCTCATCTTCGAGATCTTCATCAGAATCATCTTCACCGGTGTCTCCACCAGACTCGCCATCTCCATCGATATTAGCATCAGTACCCCTATGCACTTTCATATGCCGTTTTAATTTAGAAACTTTCTCAAACGCTTCGTCACACTCACTACATTTAAACGGTTTTTCGCCAGTATGTGTGCGGCGATGCACCATTAAATTGTTCTCATAACGGAATTTCTTTCCACAGAACTCACAGGAATGTATTGCTTCGTCATTATTGCGTTTTGCAGGCGGAGTCGAGGACGGGCGATCGGGAGGAGGCGCGTCCGCGACCGGCGGCTCCGCGCGGCGCTCCGGCGACGTCGAGCTATGGGGCCTCGAAGCGTCGCGGGGCGCGTCCACCGTCCCGGGTCCGGCGCCCACCGGTGGAGTCTGACCGACTCGGGAGGGCGACGGGGAAGCGAACGGCGGCGAATGCTTCCTGGGGCTAGGAGAGCTGGAATTGCCTGTGGCCGCCCCTGGACTGGTCGTACCGGCCAGTTGCCGCAAGCGCTGCGAGTAAAAATCCAGCTGGGGTTCAAGTGATAGTGGTTGTGATACTGGAGGTACTCTGTCTCCCCGAGAGGAGATCGACGTCGGTATGACCGGTGGCCGGTCTGCCGGTGATGGGAACGGTTGGTGGGGTGGAAGGGAGTTGGCCGCTACTGCTGCCGCAGCTGCTGCCAGATTGATCCCATGGTGGCGAAACTGCTCCGATACCAGTTGCTCCATCCTGAACCGATGGTCGTGGTGGTTCGGTCGCGCGAATAGTGGCGTGGGAGGAACTGAGGGGTGAGCTAGTGGTGGTAAGCTGCCAGGTAGTGGCATTCTTAATAGGCCACCGACTCCGAAAGGTGAATGCATGTCCGGAGGAGGTAATAATGGATGATGACGAAGTGACGGCGGTGGTAGCGGCGCCCCGGTAGATGAGCATCCGGAGCTTGACGATGACGTGCTTGATGAGGAATGGTTCTGCTTGTTAAGCTGTTGTTGCGGAGCGTTCTCCACGTAAATCTTCACTCCATGAACATGCTGTACATGCTGCAGCAGTCTCCACGCCGAATGCACACGCGCCTTGCACGTCGAGCAGACATAGTTGCTGGGCTCTGTGGGCAAAGAAAACAACAATTTTAAACCGTGAAAACTAATCTCTTAGGGGAGCTTTCCAATGGAAGATTTACAGCAATATTAACACGGGCAAAGTGTCTAGTAATAGCTCTCACATATCGTAGTGTTGGGCCTAGGGAGAGCGCGTGGCACGCATGCTAATCAGAAGGTCCGAGGGCCGGGTACGTCTGCGCCCGTGAATGATCGCCCCTCCGTGTCCCGCAAGATTCATGCACCTCTAAAATCTTATGAAATATACGCGGACGGGATCACGTACCGGCCCAGCGCTGTTGATATTGAAATCTATGTAACATTATCCCGTATGAGAGAAAGGGCTCGAGTATTTAATTTTCATATTCCTTAACGTCTGGAGGTCGTGACTTGTCTATTGTTTGAATCCAGAAAAACGCGTCATACAAAGCCATAAAACATGAAAATATAATAATTTATTAAATTTTTTAAAATTAATCATCACAGAAAACTAGTGTCTTACGTTACAACATTTGCAAAATGTGATATATTGAAGGATAATAAACGATAAATACTCGTCGTGTCATAAAGGGAGAATCAAAATTACTTTTAAAAGATCTACTCTACGGAGGTTAATATTTTTTTTTAAATATTTTTACAATCTGACCAGGGAAAGATGAGCCTTTTTTATGGCAACAGCAATATCATTGTCAAATGTGGCAAACGTCTTAAATAGTAGGTATGATGCCCTAATCTTGATACTACATGTTATGGTAACTAAGAAAGTAACTACCTATTCTATGATAAATTGCACTGTGTTTCCATTTTAAGAGAACTAAGTAAAGGATGGCTTACTGCTAATATTATTCACATTGAAGAATATCATAAAAAGTTCAATTATTATATTTCGCCGAAATTAAAATTTTGGAGACTGGTTTTGATTATTCTTCTTAAATATAAAGTTAAAGAGTTTTATTTCATATAACTTTACTCCCTTCTGCTTGATCAGTTGAATTATGTGAACTGAAGAAAAATAATTATTGTTCAAGTATCATTATTATTTTATCGCGTTATACACAGTGTTACAACAAGCTGTGTTTTTTGTATTTGCCGCTCTTTTCTAGACTCATCTTTCCCTGGCCACTGATTTCTCCCCGAAGATGGATTCACTTTTTTATCGTTTCAAAGTTGGTACATTGTGTTACAGATTTAACAATGTATTTATTTGTCTATTGTCTACTGCGATCAATTCGATTAGTTAAAATAAAATAAAATCGATGCATTGTTTCATAATGTAGATGACCTCGGAAGCTGGCACGAGTGGACGCTCGGTCAAGCAGGGCGTGCAAGGAGTTTTGACAGTAATTTGATTGCTCATTGTGAGCGCGGGCCACATTTTATTGTGGAGACAATAACGTGAAACTAGTGATGGGACATGCGCATTATATTTTTTTATCGCTACAGTTTTTATAGAGTAGAGATGTTGGGAGGAGCAATGTTAATAATAAAATGTATTCGACGAACGGTTAGCCTAGTGGGTAGTGACGCTGCCTCTAAAGCTGATGGTACTGGGTTGGAATCCCGGTAAGGCCAAATATTTGTGTGATGAGCATGAATATTGGTTTCTGAGTCTTTGATATTTTCTATGTATTTAAGTATTTATATCCATTAAATATATCGTCGTCTAGTACCCATAACACAAGCCTTATTGAGCTTACTGTGGGGCTAGTCGATTTGTGTAGGATTGCTCCCTACTATTTATTATTGTTAGGCGTAGGGATGTGACGGTCCCATCGCCCACCAGATTTTTGGTGCCATAATTTTGAAAATGGAACGAGTCAGCAAATTTAGGGTAGGTACCTACTTGATCTCTATACAATATATACCAAACCACAAAACCAGGAATATGAAAAATTCTACACCATTGGTCTTGTGTCTCGTATGTGAGACATCGACAGAAAAAATCTTTTCTCACTATATTTGTACCCAATATTGTGTAATTACAATCTTCTTAGTTCTATCAAATCAAGTACCTGGTAAGGGTAAATATTTGTATGTGATCATGAATATTTGTTTATGAGTTTTGGATGTTTTCTAAGTATTAATTTGTGACATTGTCCCCTAATAAAAAAAGTAAGTAAGGAGAGATGACTAATACTTGACATCTTATAAAATCCAATAATATTAATTTAAGAATGATTACATGTAATACCTATTTATAATATTTTTAATAAATGACTTATATCTATTGTAAGATTGTACCCTAATATTTATTTATTTGAGTATAAAAAGTAAGTAAGCAGACTAAGGTGACTAATACTTGATATCTTATAAAATCCGTGTTTCTATCGATGTGCCAGTTCACATCGATAACAGCCCTAGTGGGCGCGGTGCGATAACATCAGACTGTTAAGATGCTTATTGAATTGTAACGGTCAAATTGTTACCGGCCAGATTTCTTCTACCGTTGAATTAATGTCAGTCTGTATTAAAGTAGCCTTTGTTTTTTTTATACCAATAGATTTTTTAAAAGTCAATCACTTTAGAAAACATATCGAATATAAAGCTGTAAAGAAGCCAAATTCAGTTTTTTTTTAAATGTTATTGCACCTGAAAAGATTTTAAAAGTTACTTATACTTTCTTGGAAGTATGTATTAATATGTCTATAATTCTTGTTAAAGCACTACCTAATTTAACATGCTTCACAATGGACCACTATACCTATTTTGTAAGATTTTTAATATTCTGTAGGACTTAGAAAACACTAATTTAAATGTAACAGTTCAAAGAATTACAACTTTAAATATTGTGAACTTTATAGCATTGTTCATTGTGCCTGGTCATCAAGGTATTAATATGTCTATAATTCTTGTTAAAGCACTACCTAATTTAACATGCTTCACAATGGACCACTATACCTATTTTGTAAGATTTTTAATATTCTGTAGGACTTAGAAAACACTAATTTAAATGTAACAGTTCAAAGAATTACAACTTTAAATATTGTGAACTTTATAGCATTGTTCATTGTGCCTGGTCATCAAGGTATTAATATGTCTATAATTCTTGTTAAAGCACTACCTAATTTAACATGCTTCACAATGGACCACTATACCTATTTTGTAAGATTTTTAATATTCTGTAGGACTTAGAAAACACTAATTTAAATGTAACAGTTCAAAGAATTACAACTTTAAATATTGTGAACTTTATAGCATTGTTCATTGTGCCTGGTCATCAAGGTATTAATATGTCTATAATTCTTGTTAAAGCACTACCTAATTTAACATGCTTCACAATGGACCACTATACCTATTTTGTAAGATTTTTAATATTCTGTAGGACTTAGAAAACACTAATTTAAATGTAACAGTTCAAAGAATTACAACTTTAAATATTGTGAACTTTATAGCATTGTTCATTGTGCCTGGTCATCAAGGTAACGACAGCAGAAAAAGTAGAATAAATTCTCATTTCCGCGACTTTTCATTTCCCCTCAGTCAATTTGATTGCAATTTTCTTTTGAATAACGTCTAAATCAATTTCAGTGTTTAGTGCTGGCATAGAATTTAAAAAAGGTATTTTTAAAACAAATTGATACTTGTCATATGTTAACATATTGAATATACCAAATGAAATAACTCACATTTACATTTTTGGGCGACTTTGAGCGCATTTCAATGTGACGGATGCTTAGATATATGTATGTAAATTTAAGATTTTTTACAGACATCATGGTCAAAAAGTTCACCTATGCAGATTTGAAATGCTTTGTTTATGATAATTACAGGAAATTGTATATTTGGTATAGCTAGGTAATTCAGTTCCTTGTATATTGACGATATGTATTAAATTGCACATTTGTCTATGCTTTACAACATACAACGTAAGTCTACGTACGTTGTTACGTAGTTATTTACGTAACAACTAGATAATAAAACCGGACAAGTGCGAGTCGGACTCGTCCACCGAGGGCTCCGTACACAATTACAAATGTATAGTTTTCAGATTTTTCCCTGTACTTGTACTATAAAACTATATTACTTGGCAAATTTTATAATTTTAGATCAACGGAAAGTACCCTATAAATTTTGATTACCTTTAGAGTGTCTAAATTTATTTAACTTTTATTTTGCGGCATAAACGGCCGTATCTTTATTTTAGGAGACCTTCGAAGTTTGATTTTTTCACAGCTTCAAGGGATTGTAGACTTGAGTATGTGGTTTTAATTTCAACTTGATACCTCCACGCGTGCTTGAGATAAACGGTCCTGACATACAGACAGACAGACAGACATACAGACGGACAACAAAGTGATCCTATAAGGGTTCCTTTTTTTCCGTTTTAGGTACGGAACCCTAAGAAATGCACAAAAAACGTGTGAAACGGAATTTTACTTATTAAATAAACAGTTATGTGTGTTTGTTCTACCAGTACTTGTCACTGGCGTGTCGTAAGTAGGGTCAACAGCGGCAGCGGACTAGTAGCGACGCCGGCTTACAGCGATCGATGCCGGATTACACCGATTACAGACCGAGCTGTAATTTAAATCGATTGTCCGATAAGATCTTTTCGCCTGACCGTACTTATTACAGGGCGCTCATTTTTTGTAAATATTTGAAATATGTTTCTGATTTGTTGTTAATAATTTCGGTAAAAATATAGGTTATGCAGATATATATTTTTAATTGCATCTAAGCGTGTTTTGTCTCAAAGGTTGTCTGGAAGTGATCGTCGCCTCGTAGTCTTCGTCTAAGATAGCAACAAGTCCCTACATTATCTGCCTTAGTTTATAAACAGTTTAAGTATCGTGTATTGTTTTTAAAAGCGCTAATAAGTATGTCCTAAGCGTTTATACGTCATTTTAGTTGTACAAAATTGAATCGAGTGAGTGTTCGGCACGACTTTTTTTGTTTATTAGGAAAACAAGAAATGAAATCCCATTGTTGTAATATAAAAAGCTAAATATATTGATAGATACATTGATTAGTCATTTAATTTATTTGGGGCATTAGCTGCAATGAGTACATACAAAAATACAAAACTTCAAAAACTAAAACAGTAGCCAATAACAGATTACACTACCTACAGTTAAAATATCAATGTCCGCGCTTTAAAATACCTTATTTATTGATTATGCGGAAACACCCTGTATAAAACGCTCTAATAGCAGTGATAGGTATAGATAATTGTTGTGATTGAGATTTGATAATATTATGGACTGGTGTGGGTGGTCAATCACTAGTTAAGCTGTCATATTATTTAATTTAGATTGACTATGAATCGATTTTATGTACTTACCTAGATACGATTTTTTACGTATCTAGGTAAGTACATACCTAATGGTAATGCTGTGATTTATAACATAACATTCCCAAGCATTCGATATCGTGCAATTCCCAAATGCGTTCTAAATTCAAAATCTTTATTTTTGCAACCAGCCAGCAATTGTCACTATTCGGTTTAGGTATAACCTAAAATTTTCCCATATCTTCACCGAATTCTGGTACTGAATGTGCTTAATTTTAATCTCCAGTGCTATAAAACTTATCAACCGTTACCCCAAAGGCATTCGAAATTCAAAATTTAAATTTTCCTAACCAGCCAGCAACTATTATGGGACACAATTTGCACGATTCGGGTTGTAACCTAATTTTTCCGCTATCCATACCGAATTCAGGTACTAAAAGTTCTAAATTTGAAACTCCAGTTTTCAAAAACTTATCAACTGTTTTCACGAAGGCGTTCGAAATGCAAGATTTTAATTTTTCCAACCAGTCAGCGACTGTTATGGGTCACAATTTGCACCATTCGGGTTATAACAGCGGGTGGGGGCGGTCATTCAGCGCAGCGGCGACGGACATCCGCCGCATAACAAGTCGATGGCGAGTGCGCGTTCTTATTTCAAAATTCGAGATACGAAATGTGAGTATTTTAATATTTGCGATTGGTTTATTTTTAAATTGATATGGCGTTGGATTTTGATTATGATATTTTTTACAATTGTTGCGTTTATAATAATCATGGTTATTACACCTAGATATATTTGTAAATATCCTCCATCGACGGAATAAACGTCCTCTTTAAATGCGTATTGTTGCAATCATTTTTTTTTTCATCGTACGTAGGTAATTCTGCCTAGGTATTTTTCATCTATATTTTATTGCGTGAAGAAAGTAAGAATGTACAATGCAAAAGGTTCGATTTCATTAAGCTGGAATAAAGACTTCATGTGACATCCATCGGTAGACCTATATTCGCCCCACTGACCTAATAATAGATGAAAAAGAATGGACTGAAATCTTCACGCTATCCCAGTGAAGATACTTCAGTTCTCGTCATACACTTTTGAATTTAAATGATAAGTAGGATATTTGTATTGACTCTAGGTTGATCGAATTGGCAATAACTGACGTCCAATTTACATTTTACAGTGACGTTACATCCCATCACTATCAGGGGTAGTTTGTAGTTGACGCGGTGTCCGCACGAGGCGCTGGGGTGCGAACAACTGTCGCCGGCGCCGGAAGCCGCGCGCCTGCTTCCGGCCGAGGGTAGTTCTGCACCGTTTTAGGCTCGACTTTTGAGATTTTTACATGTTGAGAACTGAAACTGTGAATGTGAGGAAATTCTCTTCAACGCTTAGAAGTCAAGGTTAACAAGTAATATTTATGGATAGAAAAATAGAGCCTTGGCTTAGCTAAACCATTTTAACACCTCGCGTAAAGTGGGAAATTTAAAAAAAATATGTACCACTCGGAAAGTCAGAACTGTACTAAAAATGTCTTCGCACATTCAGTGCTATGGGAGCCCGACTAGCGGGCGCCTACGCCGTAGTCGCTTTCCGCTACATACGGGTAAAACCACCGGATCGGTTACGAGCGTAGCGCGTAGCGATTCTTCGCAGTGAATGTGTTT
This sequence comes from Epinotia nisella, assembly GCA_932294315.1. Lineage (NCBI taxonomy): Eukaryota > Metazoa > Arthropoda > Insecta > Lepidoptera > Tortricidae > Epinotia > Epinotia nisella. The sequence continues at coordinate 6,117,403 of OW028687.1, forward strand.
GAACATAGAAAATTGCATTTGTCAATGACAAAATCATGTGTATCATCCTCATATATGTATTTCTATTATTCTTTTCAATTCGGATCGTCAAATGAATAAAAAAAATGTTTTTCTTCCCACAGACATCTTCAGGCACAATTTTTATCGTAAATTTTACATATTAATGATCGAACTAAATAAATAAATTTTCCGAAATAGCACCGTATAAAATACTGTGTCCCTCCTGCCAACTAGCGAGCACTTCACAAATGAGCGCCATCTTTAATCTCTATATCTGAATCTATACATTTTCATCCTAGACCGCGTCCATAAAACCCAATGTCCACAGAGCAAATACAGGATACGGTGGACCACCCCCCCTAGGGGGCGGGGAGTCCAGACGGGTGGTGTTTAAAAATTTCACCCCCACTGCCTTCAGCTTCACAATGCTGTAATCAGCGATTGCCTTTTGAAATCGAAGCTACTGTTTTATTTTTGTTTTAGTTTTGTATATAAGGTACGGTAGTTTTGTGGAAGATATTTTATTTTTATATTTATGCGACGGAACATTGGCAACGTTGCTCCGCTTGAGTTTGGTTGACGAAGCATTTCGTTCTAATCACAGTAGAAAATATATATATTTAGTAACTACCCTAGAAAATAAAGAAAGATAACCTTTTGTCAAGATCGTAGCAAGTGGAAATCCGTTATCTCTGCCTACCCCTCCGGGTAACAGGCGTGATAATATGTATTTCTACATCTAGTCACACTAGTATCATACTATTAAAAGAGGCAATAACATTTAATACACTTATTGTGAAGCTCGACCTTCTTGAGTAAGAGTTTGTATACCAAATTAGCGCCGGCTTGCCTAGAGGATACTATGTCTAACGGCGTATTAAGATAAACAAAATCTCCGAAGAATATATTTTTCACATCTCATGCTCGAAAAGTGTGTCATATTAGGCTTAATAAGCGGGGCTAAAGTAGTACATTTAGCCCCTAGGGAAAATATGTATACATATTTATGATTTTTAACACATTTAATTTGACCAATCAAAACACTTCACCATATTAAATCCACCAATCACAACTCTTTCAAAAAACATTTATCTTTGCTATATCAACCAACCAGAATACCTACAGCTACATATTAAAATCGACCAATCAAACATCAGGTGTTTTTTAGTCCCTAATTCCAAATCATTTAAATCCACCAATCACAACTCTTTCAAAAAACATTTCTCTTTGCTATCAACCAACCAGAATACAGCTACATATTAAAATCGACCAATCAAACATCAGGTGTTTTTTAGTCCCTAATTCCAAATCATTAAAAAAGAAAACGCCTCACGCTAAATTGAACAATCTCTTCGCAGTGAAAGTTATTGATTGTGGATGGATAATCTTTGTTTTACTATTTTCTCGCAGTCGAAGTGAAAAGTAGAGTGTATAACTCGGGTCTAAAAGCCATATTACCCCTCGAATTATTTTCCCTCGCTTCGCTCAGGAAAATATCCATCTCGCGGTAATATGGCTTATTTTAGCCCCTTGTCATACAATCTACTATAAACTGCGTATTTATACTATTTATCTTGCTATTGAAGTTATATTTTAATCTTTTTAGGGTTCCGTAGCCAAAATGGCAAAAACTGAACCTTTATAATTTCGTCATGACCGTCGGTCCGTCTGTCCGTCTGTCCATCTGTCCGTCTATCCGTCTATCAATCTGTCCGTCTGTCCGTATGTCACAGGCATTTTACTCGAAACCTATAAGGTGTATTTAAATAAAATTTTGAGAATAGGTGTATTTTGTTAGTCGCTACATAGATATAAATAACAAAAAAAAATTTTTAGGGGTGCACTCCATACATAAAACTGAAATTAATTTTTTTTCATTGTAAGCCCATGTGTGGCACATGAAACGATAGCCTTTCAAAATAAATAAGGTTTCTCAGCATGTTTTTTGATTACGTGAATAGGGTTGGAGATAATCGCCCCGGAAGTCACTAAAATTCTGTCCCCCCCCCTCTAATTTTTGAACGGTTTATTAAAAAAATATGAAAAAAATCACGGACATAGGGCTTATTAAATTCTTTCACCGAAAATTATTTTGACCAAGATCGGTTCAAAGGTTTTCGAGATATTCCTGAAAAACTGCCTTCCTTAAAGGAAAGGAAGTGCCGTAAGATTTCTGTGACGATACGACCTTTTTAATAGGCAAGGAACCCTTCGTTCGTTCTTCGTTTTGCGTGGTCCGACACGCACTTAGCCGGTTTTTTACTAGACAACTGATAGTAAGTGACAAGAGCCTAAGATGAAGCTCACTGGTTAAGTAGTAGCCTATCCACTCTTGCTTTGAAGGAACTTAGATCATAATTGAATATATATTTAATAGGAGAACAAAAAGAAGAAATGAATTATCTCAACATAACATATTATTTGTTACTGACTCATAAAACTCGCTAATATTTAATCAAGCGTCTGGGTCATAAGTACGCAACTGCAAATTTAATTTACGACTCGACAGTTGACCGATTTGACCGCCGCGAAGGTACACTGGGTATTTGTGAATACAAGTGTTCTGCAATGTAACAAAAAGTGACCCCTAGACTTTGAAAAACATCCTTCAGTTGTTTTTCAATGTGCATAAAAAGTTTGACTTGATGAAAAAGGCGAGGGTCAAATTGTTTGTCTAGGTGTGATTTGAATAATACAGAAAGTAAAATATAGCTCTATTTTAAAGACAATGCATTAGGCTGACATTAGCATTATATATGTCACCGTTAGATTGTGAACACCGTCAGTTTATAATGTTACTCGCGATATTATAAACTATCGAAAAATTGTGAACTGTCAAAACCGTTTTGTTGTATACACGAGTGTTTAAGCATTAGTTTCAAAACAATGTGCAACTAATGCTTACTCGTGTATACCCCAAATTCGTCCTCCACAATCATTATAAGTTCAGTCATAACCAAAGTAAGGGAAACTTATTAAAACCGACACCAATATCACGGCTCGGCACACAGGCGTAGCCAATTCAGGGAGGGTGTGTTACAATTTGTGAAATGCGATAGTTTACAGAAATCGCGGCGATGGGCGAGGCGTCGACGCCATCTTTAATTTCACTTATTTTTCAGAACCAGTCTTAGAATCAAATCAACTTCTAATACCTTTAGTCAGACAATGACAGTAAATGTGACTTTGAACGTCATTAGAACAAGTCGGATTTAAAAACAATAAGTCAGATGTCAGCTGTCAAACTGACCTTTAAACGGTAGTTTAAATACATTTTTATTTGAATTGAATGTTATTGAGTGCGTCGACGTTATGTTCATATTTTAGTATAGTTTAAAAAAATACGCAACTTAAATTTTGCATTGAAATCTTAAACGTGTTCAATCATTTTGTAAGGTCCATACAGTGAGGAAGGTGAGTACGACTCAACAATTTACAAAATAATCCAAACCGACAAAATTAAAATTCAACCAGCAATAGACTTTTTGCATACTTGTATTTATGGTAGGTAACTTTTAAAACTCATTGATGTTGGAAACATCTCGACGACATAGAACAAAACGCTATCGCCCAAAATTGGCCCTAACACATGTGCCGGCTATTTTAAACTCGTAATAACGCACCACGTGTGTCACTCCCATTACCACATATTACAAAAAATGCGAGGGAAACAATAAAATCGGGGGATAAGTGGACGTTGTAAAATTGATTTTGAGAGTGAGAATATTCTTAATGTATCCCTTAGTCATAAATGTACGTTTTGCTGGCTTGAGCAGTGTGTGTCAATCTTCAGTCAATTATGTTACGAGGAAACAATGGTTCAATACCAAAACAAACAATTATAAAAACACTCTAAACATAACCACGGGTAGTACATACATATATGTAAAAAAAATGTCAATAGCTTTGACAATCCAAATCCACTTTTAATTAACAAATTCCCCACCGGTCACTCCATACTGCACAAAGCAACCACGGCAGCTATTCGTCCCGCGACCCACGCTACTGCAACGATACAACAATCCTTTCATTCCTGACCTAGGGGACCGCAAATAAATTAAGCCATACTATTCTATAAAAAGCTTGTCAGAAAAATATAGATAGCCCATCGCTACCCGTTGCGTACCCGAGGCAATCTATCACAGAAAATCTATGATATATTTACACACACTGAATGCATTATCACCATTCCTAAATCAGCTATCAACGGACTCTTTTCACTAAAAGGGTGAGCTCCACTATGGGGTATAGAAAAGGTTGACCCCTCATAAAGACTTATCACCTCATATACAAAATAAGGTTCTACTAATCCGAAATATGCCAAGCCGAATAATAGTTTAAGGAAGCAGATTTCAAAGATCAAATTGCAATGTACTGATGCCCGTAGATGGGATCTCGTCAAAGTTAGCGGTAGTTTTTTCACAACAATCTTCTCTCGGACTTAACTTACGTTATCTCGCCCACGAACGCCACGAGGAATGGAGCCCGCACGTACATAATAAGGACGATATTTCTAAAGAAATTTAAATTCACCCGCAAAGGTCCCGAGTCCCAAGATAGGATTAAAGATTGGGCGCAAAGATGGCCCTTTTGTGGCCGACCCTTAAGAAAACATGTCTTGATATGGAAATATCTTGAACGGGACGTAATCGAGGAATCATTTGCGGGGGTGATCGCTTGTCGGAAGAAATTATCAGAATCTATGAATGCGTACTATGCGTAGATAATTGGTCAAACTCTTAACCCCCGGTTTCGAGATGGCGGCGTTTATTTTGCATGAGTGGACGAGTAAAAAGCGTATCATTGTTAAGTCATATCGGACCGAGCATTGCGATGCGGTAGAGCGTGCACGCTCACGTTTAAAAGGATAATTTGATCTGCGGCGGGGGTGCCGCGGAACCGCCGGCTACAAATGTCCAGACCGCATAATTGTCATTACACTGCAATAAGAATGACCCCGCAGGCGCTGCACTCGACATGCAACCAATTGAGACTAAAAAATCCCGAAGTCCAAAGCTATAATATCTAAACTAACAATTTTACCCCATCTAAATAGTATCCAAGTAATTTGAATACGAAACACCTATATGCCTCGACAATCCTTCATTAATTTGTAATCCAAACAAAGGAGACCAAATACTGGACGCGGCGTACACTTGAGCCAATATTTGATTTGATACAAATAAGTGACGGCCATCGGTCCTCGGTTTTGTGATGGTAATGACTGTAGCAGACCTTGTGGACACAGTATCCATATGTCGAGCTGTATTCTTTGTCCAAATGAAATATAAATATGGAAATCTTTATACCAGAAATTCTTGAAGAAATAGTCATCGGCACGGAATAAAGTATCGGTTTGTTCTAAATTTAACTAGTTGCTTATTCAAAGGACACGCGATAGGCACGAGACAATCTTCCCCTCACCTTTACATGGCGACGTCACTTCTAAAATTAAAACCCACTTATTTAAAACCCGCCACTTAGCCACCTTCCCGTCTGTACAAAAACTAAAAATATCCCCGACCATTGTGTCACGCTCAAAGAAGTTCCATAGGTCACGGCGGCGCATGAGCATGTACCGCGTGTCAGGAACACGCCAAACATTTTTTATCTTTGAAAAAATTATAAAAGGCCGCCTGACAATAGACCTCAGTAGCATCTTTGACAATTATAATATCAGGGCCGGCCGTTTGTGGAATGTCATTAACGCCATCTAGTCCTCGATCGATATTCAACTCTAAACAAATGGCAACAGGGCTTTTAAACGCTGTAACTGGTTCTTGATATTCAGTTCGTTCAGCCGGTACGTCGTCATGGTTAACATAAGGGTCATCACAAAAGGCACAAGATAACAAAGAACGCACGTCAATCGTGTGCTCATGCAAATATTTTTTTCTTCCAAAACCATCCCCTTATCTGTTCATACTGCGATGGGGTTAATTAATATGTACAAAATAATACAATTAAATTTATATTCACTTTTTTAAGTCGGCGCGAGGTCACGACTTACTGTCACCATTAGAATTATGTCCTTGTTTTGACAATACGATTCCATTTGAATGCGGTTTTAATGTTCTGTAGATTTATGGATTGAAGTCTTTGTTTCTAGTTATCAATTTAATGCGATATTTTATTATAAAGGGGCCCTCATGCTTTATTGAGCACGGCTGGTATGACAGCTCACTCGAAGGGGTTATATTAAGGTTTAGGATAAACGCAATAAGCCGAAACAACTGGTGTCGAGTCAAACCTGCAATTGACATTTAGATGATAGCGCAATCGTATTACGCTGCAGCAGTATTGCCTCTATTCTTTTTACGACGGCATTTTAATAACTCTTTTATGTATGACTTTGGTCTCAAAATGTTGTCTGTGTTCAGTTAGTAAACTCCTAAATCTACAAAGCGAGGTAATGCGGGTGGAATGTTGTACGTTGCACAAATTCGGGTTTAAGAAAGCTTTTGTTGTGCAACGGTTTAATACAAAAGTGTCAAATGACGGCACATCTGCTCCCACAAAGGGTTACGCTCGGCTTTTGGATTATTTTCCGAACCACCCCCGCAAGATTGCTCGCTTATACAGATGTTCGTGATTTTAGACGTTTATTTCTATTAACTATGGCTTAATGTATTGTTGATGTTTTAGATAATATCCTTTGAGCATCTTTCCTTGCTGTCAAGTTTTGAACATAATAATAAAAACTTTGAACCGGTTTGGCCAATTATGGTAAGTTACCTATCTTAGACCAAAATTTTAGTGTACCTTACTCGTATTGATATTTGCAAATTTTATCCCATAAAAAAATCTATGTAAAAATAGGCCAAGTCTCGAAACTCTTTCACAGTAATAAGTTGTGAGATATTTCGTAGAGCCAAGTCAGGCATTCTTATTTACCTTTAATTGCTTGCTAAATAAAATTGTGCAACTTGGCAATCACACAACTTTACTGCATTTATAAACTTTTGCATAGGTACCTACCTAAAACTATGTAGTATTGTGTGATTGCCAAGTCACACAATTTTATTTAGCAAGCAAATAAAGATAAATAAGAATGCTTGACTTGAATGTCTACGAAATATCTCACAACTTTTTACTGCAGAAGAGTTTCTATACTTAGCCTATTTTTTACATATAATGTTTTTTATGGGATCTTACTTCTTTTTGTAGGTTATTGTGTTATCAATACATACAAATTTATGAATATGTGTCAAATAACCTGTGTATAGTTGTCTAGTGCATTGTACACCTAACACTCATCATCATCATCATATCAGCCGAAAGTCCACTGTCTCCCCCAAAGAGTGCCAAATTGGCCGGTCCTGCGCCACCCGCATCCAGCGGACTCCCGGAAGGCGCGGCGTGGGTAGGCCCCCCACAAGGTGGATTCTGGATCTGGCTAAAGCCAGCACAAAATTACAGGATGTTGAAATTGGCCTCAATGGTTTCGACAAAAGGATAGTACGGCCGTGCCTCTTTGTTTTGCTCGACTTGGCGGGGGCACTACCGTGCTCTCAGATGTGTCGCGTCATGATAGGTCCATAGACAGCTAAAATTTATTTTTGGCTATTCTCAGTAACGTAAAATTAAATTCAGGTACACATTCGGTCAAAATGAAAGCACCCCTTGCATCAATGAGCAACTAAAGCGATGAGATATGCTACAGAAAGAAATATATGGACAGACGATGACATCAGCATTTCACGGACCAACATTGTTGTTGTGCAACATCTTGCAGACGACAAAGGGATACGATAAAATTGTCTTCAACGGTCGAATCCTTTGACACCATCCGATTACCTAAGAATCATTTATAAACTAAACATGACCGAACGGCGATGACGTGGAACTTCTAAATAAAAGGGAATTTGTCAGTCGCACGTGCCTATTTGGGGATATATTTGGCTAGTAAGGCGTCATCTCCATAATAGGTATTATTTGTTATGAAAGCATTGCGATAAAAGATTTGGTACAAGAATCCTTTTTAATTGAAAGAAAATCTATATATCCCGTGGAGCCTTATTAAAATCATTGTGGACAATCATTTGTGAACTTACCACTGTGCATAGTGTTGGATTCAGCGTCAGCTACTTCGGTTCTAGATTTCTTCTGGTCATCAGGCGAGCCTGAGGTATCCATGTGTTCCTGTTTGATCTTAGGTTTGATGTCTTCATCCGGTGAACTCGATGGCATTGGGGACGTTGATGCTCTTCTCTTCGGTGTTGAAACACCGGCATCAGCTTCTGTTGGTGAAGTGTACTTATAGTATCTCATAAACAATGCAAGAGGCATGGCGGGAGAATGTTCATAAGGGGGAGCGATAAAATTTTATACCATGAAAGTTCGAGATTTGTCTTTATGTGTTGTGTTTGGATACAAAAGAGCCGCTTTATGTGAGGACTGTTGATAAACTTAGTATTTATGCAAGTGTTATAGTTCATATTATAATAATAAGATGAACATACCGCCCAATAACCGCTTAGGCGTGCTGGAAGCACCTCCATCTTCAATGAGATCTGGAGGGGCGATGGAAGGGCTGGCCAACGGCGGTGTATGGACTCTGCTGCTGGGTAGTCTTCTAGCTGTTAACAGCGAAGGTCGGCGTCCACTCGCATTAGCGCTCGACACCTGACTAGGTCGGGGCCCGTCTTCAGGATCAGAATTAGGACCTATGAGGAAGGAATACAGGAGGTTGTTAAACAACGATAAATTAAGGCGTGCTTGAAAGTCTAGCACACTTGTACGCAAAGGTGACTTCTAACTAATGGTCTGTGTTTTCAGCACCAGGCAACATGGATGCTAGGACTGGATAATTTACGAACAAAAACTTTATGGGCAACATACAATATCCATTATAACCAACCAGGACATAGCAAAGAAAATGACGACGGTATTGTATCTTGATTGCACTGTTTGGTTATGTTTAGTTTTAGAAAAGCATTTGCTTTTCTTTCACTCAAACCCTGAAAGCCCCCGCGCTTAGACAACTCAAATGAAAGTGCAAGTCAAGTCAACTAACCCGCGCTATAACAGTGGTACGACGTCAGATCCTTGTCGCACGATGAGATCTTGTGTTGGATGAACCGCACAATGTCCGCGAGTGCAAATGCGCGACGACACGCGCCGCAGGTCAGCGTGTCGGACACGCCTGGCGTCGGCGAGCCGCCGCCTTCGGCCGCGCTGTCCGCATCCGCTAAAAATAAGATTTTTTTTAAACATATGTCAGCTCTTTATTAACACTTGAAAAGGTGTTTTAATCTGTGGATACATCTGTGGAGTTTATGTAACATTATTAGATGTTAGTAACGTTTTGTTTAAACTTATTTGGAGTGTATGTAGATAGATAATTTAACGTTCTAGAGTAGGGTACGATAGCTGCCTGAATTAGTGATTTTTCAAACTTTAATTTTTTTATTGAAGTTAGATAGCTTGCTGCAAAAAAACAAAACTTTTGCACGCTTACTTATAATATAACGCTAATCGGATCCATTCAAGTGGCGTTTATCGCGTGATTAGAGACAAAACAATGCCATTTTCAAACGCTGCTAATTAGAAAGTATTGGGTGCTTTATCATATTTATTACGTGTTAAACGACCATAAAACGCCTTCTCGATTTCTGATCTTTATAGCGCTACCTGCACCTTTAAATAATGCATTTTGCAATAACTTTGATTTTATTAACACAGTAAACTATTTTTTTTTAACATGCCTGGTTCGCCAAGCTGTTTTCGAGTCACTTCAATGATGCGTGGTCCGATCATTACTCATACGTCCAATATTTAAACAGTTGCTCATCGAAACACCATAACATCATCTACTTGTACCCTAAAGATGCCAGTACTCCAACTAATTATGAATTAATAAGGCAGTAATGAATCCTTTGCCGTTGGCTTAGCTTAGAAATACGAATAGGAGATCAATTATAAAAAAGTTGTTAATGAAAACTAGAAAAAATGTTTGATTTATTTGATTTCTTGAAAGACTGCCGTAGTAAAGAATAAAATAGAAACTGTCAGTAGGTACCTACATAGTCGGTGTGTTTGTACACAAAGCTATACCGTCAAAACAATACCTAGTAAACCCTAATAGTCAATGTAATTTACAATAAAATTGTTTTAATGTTTCAACCGCTGTAATACGTTATCTGGCAACTTTTTATTAAAATTAAGATCAGTCAAAGTCATAAATAAGTACTACTAAGTACTGTGGATTTAGAATTCAAAAATTCACTCTATTTTACCAATCAGATCGGTATCTCTTTTATTGTTGGGGATATCCTTACGTCAGCCTTTATCACTCTAACACATTTCCCCACGAATCACTGTAAAATTTTCTTAAAAATCGTCGTTAATTTTATTTAACCCTTAGATGCATACGGTATCAAAATTGATACCATGTCATTTCTTCGTTCTGAAATCTATATTATTTTTTTAAACACGCTACCTTTGCCTATAAAATTACCTATCATTTAATACAAAACGCGTTATTGTATTGATTTAATACAAAATAGAAGTTGTTGACGTAATTTTTTCAAGTTCATGAATGAACAACAGGAATAATTTTCCCACTTGGAGCCTACAACTTCAGATGACTTTTAGTCGGATAAAACAATGGTTTCTGTTGTAGATTCAATATAATTACTATGTAGGGGTAGTTGTTTGTAAGATTTACGTATGAGGGTGGCTTTGAAATAAATTGGTGTTTGACCTAACATCTAGCGTTTCACTTCAGTTGAAGATAGATTTTTTTGCTAAATGACAAACAATATACTTTATTTTAAATAACTACCATTTAAACCCTCTTTACCAGGTTTTTTTTGTGGAACCGGACACGTATCATCCGAAAACGCCGTTTTTTTTAAGAAATTTTCACTAAATTTGTCTTTGACATTTACGAGTGGTGACAGATGAAGTTTGAGTAAAGGTTGTTGCCAGCAAATAAGTCTAATACTAACAAGAAGTGTCAAACTGTATACTAAGTTTCATGAAGTGTTGCCGTTTAAAAATACATACGAGTTTAATACGAACAGACGAAGTGAGAGTTAATATTCCCTTGTACTAATAAGGGTTAAACTGTATTTTCACATCAATTTTCTGAACAAACTTAAATCACGCATCTAAGGGTTAAACTTTATGTTTCGGTCAATAACATTGAAAAAAACATAGCATTGGCAAGCGACACTTGCGTAATTGTAAACCATAGTTTAAACATTGCGGTCCGACACAAACATATCATGTACAAAAAAGTTTGCGACATATGGACAATGAGACTTTCATCCCTTTGAGTGTGAAATTACATTTAATTATGTGTTGTAAGTCACGGTGTTTCTGAGCCGAGTTTGACGGTGTCAGGTGTTCTGACCACTTATCTGTTGCAAAGGATAATGACGGCTTGCGGTCATGGTGGGGTCTGAAGACCCTGCTTTTGTGTCAATCGCTTTCACGTCTTTTGAATTTTTAATAATACTCAATGGGGTCAACGTTGACTTTTGTGTTGACAAACTAGGTTATTAAGGGCTCGTGTTTCAGATACTTTAATTATCTGATACACGACCCCCAAATAATTTAGTTGTTATTCAATAAAATAAAACACTTTTGACACCGAATGATCGCAAATTAATCCAAACGAATATTATAATTGTAAAAATAAATGTGGGTTTGTTAACGTTTCAGATTTAAACCGCTGAACTATTTTAAGTCGATGAAATTTGGTATAGATAGTGTGGGTTACTGGGTAGTAGCAGTAGCATCATAAACATGTATACACTTTTCGAACTTATGTCTAACTAATAAGGTCATAGAATGTATACATGTTTATGATGCTGACAGTACGACAAAGGCTACTTTATCCAGGAAATCTTCCCCTTAAGGCCTAGAAGTTTGTATAAAAAAGTAATCGACTAGATCTACGCGGGCGGAGCCACTGGCATAACTAGTTGTGGTATATACGAGTATATTCGTTTAGCATTATAATTGGATTTTGGTTATTTCTAGTGTAATTCAATTTTTAAACGAATACACCGTGACACAATACCGCGTATATATACCCGACTTAATTTCCCTATAGGTTAACAATTATAAAGGTGTTTCACACAGATTGGTTCGCGTTACTCGGATCAAAGGCGCTCTTTGGCTAATTCCACACAAGTACCGTTTACAGACCAACATTCCCGTATTATTATTTCCTTCTCCATAAAAGAATGTAGGCCGTTCCTTAATGTACAGGGGTGAAACCGGAGTACTAAATTAATATAGGGAAAAAAACGTGATTCGACTGTTTTGTTTACCGTTGTACCTGGGTTTGTACAGGGGGTTTATTATGTAAATGTGTCATTATTAATGGATTTTTTCACATTTGCTCAACGGAATGGCTCGTGGCAACTGGGTTTTGTTTCTTAATCTACCTTTTGGTATTTACATACAGGCACGCTTCGTTTTTAGATTTGAATGAGGACAGGAAGTAAGTTTGTTTGTATCACATTTTAATTAATTGTTTTATTTAAATCGATCAATTCAATACTGAATAGCTTTTCCAACAGTTCAATCCTAACCCTGCATCTGTCATATGAAATACAAATACCTAATATATAGTCTCGACTCGACATCAACTCAATATCTCCACTGTTAGGTTCCTAATAGAACCTTTTACGTTCACGTAAAACATTGATCAAATGCCCACTGGGCACCCAGGCCCCGCCCCCCGCACGCGACTGGACAGTGGTCAAACATGCGCTGTGGGCAAAACTTTACACCCGAACAAATTTCTGACCGGTGATTTATTGGAACGATTGAAATGAGGGTGTTAAATGCTTTAAGCTTTAATTACGTGGGCGGGCAGTAACAGTTTACGACCACTTTGTGTACCTAATAAATAGTTTATATAACCTTTTATGACAATACAATTAAGTGGTAACATTCTGTGTACGTTTGTTAGTATTTTACAACAAAGGACCACAGTTGTAATTGAATGTAGTTGCAAGTTTGAATTGAATATTGTGTGCTGGTTTATTGAAAGAGCGTCTAGCCACAAGGATAGCCTGACGCCTCAGGTGACGATGTAGGGAGAGCCACCCTCTAAAAGGGCTGGAGACCGAAAAGTTTAAATTAGCTCGTTACCACACACGGCGTAACATGCCAGTTTTATCTGAGTTTTGTTTTTTCGCTACAGAAAAGGTCACCAAGCTAACTTGTGTGTTAAAACTTTCGACTTGGATGCAGCATTAATAATTAATTAAGTTTTGTCCCGACGCGCTGCGATTCGAACCCCCGTGTTAATTTGCTTGTCTAAATTGTGCCCGTTAGGAATTAGCTTGTTTTACAAAATATAATCTCACCATTTTGCAATTCATTTGTTATTTTATAGATCTTTTGACCGACTTTTGCGTCATAGTCTGAAACTTTGGCATCTATAATTTCTATTATATCATATGATTGATGGCCGTTCTATCTATAATATGTTTAACAAAAAATGCATCCAACTCTGACATTTTGGTGACCACCGTGTCCAATATTAATTGGCAAGGGATACTCTATTGTGCATGGAGTTGGAGCTACAATGGGTCGAATAAAAATAATAAGAATAGCCATCGAATGTTGCGGGGGTGTATTGTGTCGTTGAGCGTCGATTGTGGGTTGATTTTAGGTAATAATAGTGATATTTTGTAATAATTATATACGTAACAGCATATAAAATTTAAGCGAAAGTTTTGCTTATGTCCTCCAACTCTAACATAGTTGGGATACGCATAATTATGACATGAATCTACATCTACACATCGTATTGTGCACAAATTATGTAAAAAAAAGTACCCTATTGTATGTTATTTTTATTTTGTTAAAATCGTTAACTAAAAAAAAATATATACTGTTAAACGAGCGACAATGGCGACAGATAAACCGTACGCGGTTTTCGCTCGCTGTTCGAAACATGTTAATAGTCTCTAAATATATTGAATAAATAATTTAAAAAAATAAAAAATATGTAATTCTCTAACGAGTAACGTTCTGTTCCGGCACCATAACTATAACCTAGTTTTTCCCCGTCGTGTAGACTAAATTAAAATCCTGCAATCACCGGGTGATTTTGTAGTCCTTCATTCATAGACTCAAATCAGTTCATCTCTTATACATGCTAATCGCACTGCATTGCAGGTCACGCGCAAATAACTCAGTTCTTGCAAGAAAGTTTACCAAATTATTTAATTGAAATATTTTTTGTTTTCATATTCAGGTTTACCTACTTGTTTTAAGTAGATTAATTCCCTACTACCACGTGGTTAGACAACATGTCGGATCAATGGGATTTTTAAAATTACAGGGATTCTTATATCCAAGTTTGAACACAGAAATTAAAATAAAAACCTAATATATACTTAATTCTTCATTGAAACTTTAAAGATCTCTATTTTTTATTATTTGAATTTCAACCCTTTCTGCGATAATCGCTCGAGAGAGACTCCTACGTCAATTTCTGTATGCTCGAGCATCATATTACTTTTATATACAAATTAATCGCGTACAATCGTCTTCTTTTTGAGTTTTTCTAATAGTCCTCCTTTTATTTTAATTATATTGAAATCACTGATTTTTTCAATATAGACAATAATTTCAATCAGATTCTTTTTCCTGCCTATGAGCTCATTTAATTTAGTATGCCATCCTTCAAGGCATTCGTTCGAAGCATTTCACTATGCACCGACCACTTTCTTATGAAGTCATCGTTAGTCAGCCATTGTTTTTCCATGTACCAACTGCTTAAAAATGGCTCCACAGTGGTTTCCATCTTTATAAATGCTTAAAGATTTTGTCACATTGCGGCCTATTACTTGAGATTATTTAAGTTGGCCGAATTGCATCAAAGTAACATTCAAAAAGCAACTTTACCGTCCAAGGTAAAATATCCAAATTCCAATGACAGTCAACAAGTCGGTCACATTAAACAATCTCAACTATATTTGCAAAATAAAGTTCATGAATTTATTTATTTCTGCCGCGTTATTTACAAACAACGCGTTGAAGAGAGATCACATAGAGTTGCGATTGGCATGCGAAGTGACGGACAAAATGAGGTCCTGTTTATGTTTTGTCTTTGTGCATCGTGAATGGGCAAGGTTTGGGCGGCGTCTTTGACGATTACTTATTCGGTGCTTGAGTTGAGGTCGGAAATGAAGGAGAACAAAGAACTGTCGGCGTGCTTTAATAAGCAGGATTTAATGGAATTGGTCTAAAAGTCTTGATGATTTCGATTTGTCTGATTTGAAGACATTTTTCCGTTGAAAAGATCGTCTAGTACCTACAGACAATTACACAACCTTATTCAACTCGAAATTGAATAAATGCAACCATGCAATTTTTCAACGTAAAAAGGTTTAATCTGAATCATTGTGTACCTACAATGTATAAAAACTTTGAAGATTAATAGACATGTTAAATTAATGGTATGCGTTTTTAATTGATATCATGCGGGCGATTCGCATTTATGATCCGTTGACATTTAAAATGTGGTCTTAAAAATCTCAATCAATAGACTCTATACTCCAGGCAAAATAAGGTTTCGAAAAAAATTATGTATAATAGCGTTTATTTTATTTATTTCATCAACGTTATTCTAAGATGCTTTATTCAGGAATCCAACAAACTTTCCACCCGGAAGTAATTATATAGATTAAGCATTAATTGTCTTTTTCTGTTTGATTTATATTGAATAGTTTAAAGCAAATGTAAATGAACCAAAAAAAATTCAAACATTTATTAATATTTATTCCGACTTTTCAGGAGCTAATTAAGTTATATTTTTTATGTCTGATTTTTTTGTTGAATTTTGCCTCTAGGTAACTATTTAATTGATAATATATCCGTCACATTGAAAAAATCTGTTATTATAAATTATGTCATTTTTTCCATACAAGTTGTCAGTTCATTGCCTGGACTATAGACGAACCAGGCATCT
Source organism: Epinotia nisella (assembly GCA_932294315.1). Lineage (NCBI taxonomy): Eukaryota > Metazoa > Arthropoda > Insecta > Lepidoptera > Tortricidae > Epinotia > Epinotia nisella. The sequence continues at coordinate 6,133,349 of OW028687.1, forward strand.
TTATAACAGTGCTCTATTAATTACCCTAATATTACTTAATTAAAGTGTTATTTTTAATCGAAATATTGCACTATTGTTGAGACACCCGTTACTAAGAACCACTATGATTTCGATGAGATATTATGATTATGGTCTTTCACATAAAAAAAATAATATTTTTCCAGTCTAGAACCCTAAAGCCGGCACACCACGCCCATCTAGTTCTCCACTTGGCCATTCATGGAGGCGGGCTGAGTCAACACCAACTAACGTCATGCGACTCAATATGGCCACTTTCTACCCTTTGCTTTTTATAATTACTCAGCTAATACACGGTTATGTCCCAAGTATATAGGGTACTTCAAGATTTGGTTCAAGTGTCGAACACTCATGTTTCGGGAGGCCATGTTTTTGTTACGTAGTCTATTGTTTCAATTTTGACATTAGGTACGAAGTTGGCTAAAATTCTATTTATGTAATTCTAGCCTACGTAGGTATAATGGAGACAAAAGGTTGTTTTATTATTCAGAATGCCTAAAAAGAGACACTTCTGTAAAGAAAAGCGTCGTCAAAATCTAGCCAGTGCGATGTTGGTAGCTTCCTTCATTGTTTTGCACGAGATTTGGAGTGAAGTTTTAATGTTTTTTGCACAACTGTAAGCATCATTGTCAACTTTTATTGGGCTAGTACCGATTTTCTGAACTAACATAATTATATAATGATATGTATTGACTTTTTATCTGTTATCAATAAAAGATTGTTTGTATTGTATTACTGTACTGCGTCATCTGAACAGAAATATACATGTATACCACGACATTTTACCAACCATAACAGACCAAGATCACTTCTGAAAGACCACTAAATAGAATATACCTATAAATAAAATGGGATTACTTAAGGGGCCGATTCTCGCCCACCGTGGCTAATCAAATTACTCTACGTAATGCGAAGAGACAAAAACGGTTGATTATATCCATATTTTTTACCCCAGAGAGCAAAGGAGATCACTGCCAGATGCCAAATTGTTTCAAGGTGTTTAACTTATTAAATTTGCCCTTTGACAAAGTAATTTGAAGTCGTTTGGAGTATTTATGGTGATTAGTGTAAAAATACTAACCTTTTACATTATACTATTCAATCATGCAGATGTAAATACAAATTTAGTAGTTATGTAGCTGGGTCGTTCTTCTTTTCGACCGACAATAGCCTGTCCTTCGTCTTACTACGGCATCTCATTTGAGTAATGATTTTACGGTTTTATAATGTTCGAAAATGAACGTCCATATTATTTTATTAATTAGTATTATTTAATATTTTAGTTTCTCTAACTAGTATTTTTTTTAAACGTATTTTTTTCGTAAAAGTCCGTGACAGAGTGGTAAACCAAAATGTAGTCCCCACTGAAAGAGTCCACTTTGTCACATATTTTTTTTAAAAACCAACCGTAAACAAATATGTATATTGGCCGGAAAGGAAACTTTAATTAGTGTTAATGAAGAAACCAATGCATTTTTTTTAATCGCACTTCAAAATCACAATTTTCGATAGTTCAAAAACCAAAAAAAAAGGAAAACCTCGGTTCATTGTCGGTAAAAAAGAAGAACGACCCAGCTATCGTTGACATTTATTTAAAATGATAATGTCATAAGTCATAAAAGATTAGGTAGGTACCACATACTTAAGATTTAAAATAACAAGGGTTTTTCTTGGCGTATTTCACTCATAATCAAACACCTACCCATTTTTATCGCGGCTTAGCACTTTGATCTATTTACCTATCCCGTGCCAATATTATGTAACGCGTAAATTCATAATACCCACCACAAAAGTTGACAGACTCCTGAGGGAAACAAAAAACAGCGGCCACTGATTACATTAGACCGGGTCAGTAATCCTGTTACCGATATCTAATATCGGCTCGAATGTTCCAGATAACTGAAGGAAAATAGGACCCTCTAGTGTATTGTCCTTCGTTAGAGGGATTTCAATTTTTTCACGGTTTTTTTTTCGTTAAGCGTGTAACGTGATGCGGCGGGGGGAGGCCGCTTAATAGAAAAACGTCAAGTGAAAATTTGATGAAAATTTATTATTTTCGGACGGTGTCCGATTTTTTTGGGGGCAAACTATTCCCTTGATTATTCGCAAATGTATAAATCAGGGACTGGTTATTAAAACGGTGCGCGCTTATTACGAACCAATGAGTAAAACATAAAATGGTAATAAACTTTTGATTCAGAAATCATTATTACGAAGTAATCGCTAAGAAAAACAAAACTCTCTTATCTCAATGATAGGTACGGTAAAAATAACAAAACACCTCAATGATCATCATAATACCAGCTTTTATTTTGTTTTGAAATAGATTAGATCTTTAACCGCCGGACGTTAAAAAAGTTACTCGCAATAATAAATCGAGAAGGTGTCATATATACTGTCACTTTCTCTGATATATCAGACGATGGCAGTTACAGGGTTAATCTTTGAAATAAATGTAATCTTTAATAAAATTACATAAAAAGAATCTGTCCCAAAATTACTTAATCATCTTACCAAATGAAGTCCTAAAGTGGTAGTAAAATCTACAAGTCAAACAGCAGCCACGAAATGCGGTTATAAATAGCAACCCTTGTGCGAGAGTATTCTTTCTCGAGATATTTGTCACCGTACAAGTGTCAATAAAAACGCCACGCCGGACTGTCTTGTACCGCTGTACGAGACACGCTAGTGAGGGCGAATAGATGCAAAAAAATATCGATAATTTCGTGCGCAAGTTAGTATTTAAAGTAAATCTCGTGCCGTTGATCGACTCTTATCTAATCTAGTCAACCCAAGTGGTCTTCAATTATGCACGTAGGTAAGATATAACCTTTGTTATAATTATATTTGTATTATTCATTAAAAAAAATACTTTAGGAACGGCAGTAGGTAAAGATCGAGCCATCTTCGTCTGTTACGTCGTCCTTTATCAAAGCATATTTTATGAAATTGACCAGGGGTCATGTAAAAATTAAGGAGTTTGTTGACCCTTCTTTCATCCTTCAAAAAGTCATAATCATGACCTTTTTTTTTCATAATTCAAAAGTTTGTTCAAGTCTTCTACTATTCTAACGTGTCTCTTTCGGTTATCCTTTTTTCAGTTAGGATGTTGACTAAATTGATTACTTTAATACACATCTATTAGTACAAGTACAACCAATTTAGTAAACGTTACGGTAAAAGAAAATAGTCTAAGGGCTTATCGACATTTATCCCATCCCTAGCTCAATACCGTTAAAGCGGACACTTAACCCCTAATCCGGCAGTTCCCGAGCATTTACGGGAAAAATCTTAATTCCGCCTCTGTCCTTAACTGCCCGATAGTAATTATTGCCAGACAGTATCTATTACGACTTACGACCGTATTGCATATATGTACATATGTATATGTTGGCGAGGTTTACGTCTTGTGTACAAATCAGATAATAGTAAGTATACAATTTATAAACGCGTAGTTGTTACAATATTGTGTACTTAATTAATTATTTATGTAAAAAAATGTAAGATGACCGAGAGAGCTAGTTTTTATCTATTTGTCCTTCAGTCTAAGCTGTTTTACATATAATTAAATTGTTATTTATCTAAATTAGTATATTTCACAGTCACACATACTCACAAGCCTGGCATAGTTTACTAGGTTGATTTGAGTTTGTCTCTTAATATATTTTTATGCTCACTTCACTTTGGCACTCTTTGGGAGATAGGTCCAGCAGTGGACGTCTTCCAGCTGATATGGTGATGATGATGATGATGATATTTTTATAATTACAAATGTAGTAAAAACGAGTATAATAACCATTAGTTAATACGTCTATGTCGTTGTTATATTTAATAATACTACAGCACTTTTAAGTGGACTATGTACCATAAAATTATATTCCACAGGAAAATACCATCCTAAATATTGTCACGCGGCCATTTCAAGTGTCCGTATAATTTATGATACAAATTTCCTTTACAATTTTAAAAACTTTCGCGTAACCGTACATGGTACGGGTCGCGCGAAATATCGGCAGTTTTCCGAGGCAATAAAAGAGACTGCGTCCGGCTGGGAGGGCTGCCAGCTACCCTTTACTGCAGTCTTATTTTTTTTTGTTTCTTCATAGCCAGTGATTTCTAATCACAGAAACATATATAACGATCAAACGTGAGCATAATTTTCACACACTCGTGTTTTTTTTCAATAAATAATATGTCATGGTCATTATAGGAGCCGTATTTCTATAAATACATTGAAAATCTTATTTCAAAAATTATAAAATCAGTTATTAAGTACAGAACGAAATTAGTATTTACCTAAGGGTTTTTGAGTAAGTACAATATATTTATACTGTATACTGCACTATGATAATTTATATGTACCTACTTTGATATTAATATTCGTCTTATTATATAAAATAATGTATCTTTTGCAATGTAATAAAAATCTTATTGGATATTTCTATATTAAAAACTATACTTGCGTTGCGTCTTAAGGAGTCTAGTAAATTTAAACGAATATTAAAATACAAGCACAATAATTCACGAAACGAAAACGGAGCACTGCGGGAATAAAATATCCACGTAATTTACGAAAGCTCAGATATAACACAACCATTTCATTGGAAACACGATCTTAATTCACGAGTTTACAGTTTGAATTCGTATTGCGCACTATAACGGTTTACGACGATTTTGAATTTATCATCCGGTATGCGTTTCTAGTCTGGTCTTTCCTATTAGTTCGCGGTCATTATTTTGACATACAGCCTCCGTGGCAAGAAATTTGTGGTCACTGCAGACTCGGCACGCAGTTTTATCTGCAGTTGTATGTTTGTTCGCCAGCTTGATGTAGTGTCGAGGTTTCTTGGCACTGCGACTTTCTACGAATACCCATTGGTTTAAGCAAAGCCCCTTCTACATTTCTCGGATCCATATTGGAAATATTGCTAGGTCATAACCATATTTAATGGCAAATCAATACATGTATCTAATCTCGACAAATAAATACATGTCGTTAATTTTCGGATTCGACCAAGCTATATTATAAATAATATAAAAATAATATAGCGTCGTCCACTTACACTGTTATTTATATGTTAATGCGAATGGCTTCCGATTCCTTTAGATTCGTACAGAGATATCTTTCGAGGGTAGATATCATTTTCACTGCCTTATTATTTTCCAATTTGTCTCCAGCATTGGTTATGTTATTGCTTCGTTTATTGCGACCCTACCCGTCTGTATTAACTGCGGTACTTCAATATATATAAAAACATTCGAAATTAAGAGTGAGTGAGCTCCAAATATCAGTATAAAAATAAAAACTGATTTTGAAACCCACTGAATTACCTTTTCGCCTTAAGTCGATTCCAGAGTCGAAAAATCTTGACTTACTCCTCGTAGAAAGATCCATTCTTCAAAAATATCCACAATATTACCACTAGGACTTAACGAGAGCTAGTCGCAAGTCCCTTATCCTACTACAGTAAACTTAAAACTACACTGAAGAATTCGCAAGTCCGAACGACCACTGGGCACTGTGGGTAGACTCCTTGAAGTCATGAAGCATGTGATCATCTTCGCAGATGAACACAGACTGACTGGCTACCTCTATAAACTTTGAGTCCCGAAATTTCAATAAAAAAAGAACCCCCAGAGTCCCAGGTAAAAAAATCCCTTATCAAAACCGCCGTTTCCTAGTGACCCCGATCGCACTCCCATCTCATTGTTAGGCTCCTTTTATTTATAATAGTACATTTTTTTCACACACGGCACCCCTAATAACGTTTGAGCAAAAATATGCGTAATCGTCTCCACGGCATTTGGAGCAGGGGACCCGTGAAAGTTCCATACAGAAAAACACAACTGTCCCTCCATTTGAATGGCAAAAAGTGCATGTCACTACGAAATGGCATTAGCGGATGAATATGATTTTGCACAGATCTGAATGGATGGATGACTTATAATTGTGTCGCGTTATATTTAGCATGAATTATTGGTTTGACGTGGTTTTTGTGTCGCAAAGTATCGCTAAGCTTAGCCAGGACAGCCATAATGCGATGTAATTCGATATTCGGGTGGAAAAATGTCAGTTCAAATATCAAAAAATAATTTCAGATTTTGACAAGTTAATAAGTAAATTATTTTCAAACCGAGAAAATTAAATAGAGGCCTGCGTGCTGAAGCAATAAATTACAAAATACGGTGAAGTTTAATAAAGAACTCGCATTAAATACGAATCCCTACGAAACATCAAACAAAACCAAACAATCGTAACGGCACAGTTTGGCTGCCAATAAGTACGAATCAACCTTTCAAATCTCAAGCAAAGTATGTTCTTCTGTTTGAAACTGAACAAAAGACTTCTTTGAAAATTGTAAATAAAGTTACGTCGTCGCCTCTGAAAGTTATGAAACTCTTCTGTAATGTAATTACAACAATCGTATTGGCGAGCGAAGAGAGTGACCCTAGTGTTTGTTGGTTCTAGGTAAACAAACATGGAAGATTGACATCCAGTGTACATCTGGTGTAGTGACGCAAATAATGGGGGATGCGATAAACAATATAATTCGATTTTCCTATACGGACGGCACAAATTGCGTGTGGTATTTAACGGGAAATGAGAACGTTTGTGATTTTTGGGGCAACGTGTAAGCATAGGGCTTTTACTATTCATTTGCCCACCAAATGTAAATAATATTTGTAGTGTATTTATGATAGCCATTCTAAATTTATTGTTCAAATACTGACAGAATAATTTCTATGACTCAGTAATAATTGTTTTCAAAGTCTTGAACACATGTGTTGCTCTAAAGAAGTTCATATACATAGATTGGTAGTTCAACGAATATTTCAAGTCCTGTTAGAAATATGAACACGCTGGTAGACTTTAAAGAAAAGACCAGCAAACTCCACTGTCTCACCTTACAGTTCACCGCCAGTCAGAAAAAATGTTGAGAGACTTAAGGGTAGAACAAAGTTTTTGCCACGTCCCGCTATCCACGGCCGGTCAGATTGGACTACCTGTACCGTGTGAAAACGGAACAGGTGGCTTCCGACCCGGCAATTACACCGGACAATACGACGCGTGATGCGCGGGAGTTGATCGAGTCGCGGTTTCTCTTGTGTGAAACCACTTTCGAACCGAAAGAATACATGCCCAAAGACCGACAATTGCAATTTTGTATTTTGTGCCGTTACAATAGGACTCCAATTGCAGTGTTGCGATTTTTGGAAGAAATGCGTTTTAGGAAAGTTACTTTTGAAAAAGTAGTGCATGTTTTGTACTTTACTTGACTGCTGAACAACAATATCATGAAGGACAATAATAATTAATATTTTCATTATGAATCTGAAATTTAAAATCATTTATTTTATGAGGTTGGCTCTTGATGATTGAGTGTTCCAAATTCTACGTTATCATTTTCTTATCTCATTTCTCAATTTGCTGTCCGGCTCATACTGCGTTCTTTTGGGTCTTTTCCTTTTATCTAGCTTGAGTTAGTTTATACTAGTGTATCATCATAATATTTATAACCATCAATTTCAATGATCTTTATTAAACTTTTATAAAAGAAAAATATTAAACTAAAAATGTAATTAGCTGGCTTAATATCTAACACCCGTTCTAATGGTTTCCCATTTCACGCATTTAAAAGCGGAAGGGCCGTAGAATCAATTTATAATATTTGCAAAAAAACTTTCGCAAATGTGCTCTGATTCTGGTCAGGGCATCTTTTGTTGGTATTGTATGGAATTCCCAAAGGGTTGCCATCTTCGTGAGACAGCGTGGGACAATCGAGGACAGTGAGGTATTATTTTACATCTGCACTTTTTTTGTCTTGTCGTATTGGTCTAAGAGCCACCTCTTTCTCCTTGCGAACAAGAAAAATAACAACAAAACTAGGTACATAACTGAATATTATTTGTTTTCTCAAGTGATCTTAGCAATGATTGACTACTTTTTTATTCAAATTGATACACGTAAGTTTAACTTCAATTCTACTAACCCCCGTTTTTATAATCCGTTATCCGATCCGTTAGACGTAGGTAAGTAATTTCAAAAAATGAATCCGCACTGGACCAGCGTGGGGACTACTGCCCGTTACCTCTTATTCATGAGAGGAGGCTTGTGCCCAGCAGTGGGACCTATATAGGCTGATGATGAGCTTAAGAATACCTAAGTAATATGGCAACGAAACCAAGTTGAAAGAACATTCTAGTGCTCACATACAAACTTTTTTTAGAAAAGCCTTTCGTGACCGCAGATTTTCTATACATCCATAAAAACCTCAGGTCGCATCGTTCTCATCGATCATTTCCTACATCTCGATTAATCTTTAGCGACCAGCATAGAGGGAGCTCTGAACGTATCGGCTCTCGCCAAGCGCTGTGGTGCGTATAGATCGTTGAAGAGAGACCAAGCTAGCTTGGTTTGTATGGGTGAGGTACGTTGATGAAACCAATTACCGTGGCGTGAATTAAGTCGCTTAATGCTTTGCAGTTCGCATCGTGGAGTTAAGAATAGTTGGAGAAGGCTTTGTGTGCTGAGCAAATTAAAGATTGGATTTAATTTATGGGACATTGTGAAAGCCTGCTTACTCAGGATGATCTTTAGGCAGCAAACATGTTTTTTTTTTATATCCTAGATTGTTAGTCAAAATGTTTGTTTAAAAATCGGTAAATACAGTTTCGGATTCGACATATTTTTTTTTAAATAATTGTGTGCTAATGATATTTTGTGATATTTTTGTAAGAAATTGATTGTTAAAATTACATATTACATTTATAGTACTTACCGTCCAGTGAGAAAAACAGTGAACTAAATGTACTCATACCGCATTTTAAAATGCTAGTTCTATTTAAATCAAAGTTCCAATCCGTTCCCAACGAACAATGGCGGGTCAGTCGGCGGTTATCAGGCGATCGGGCATCGCGTCAAATTTATCGCCGCCTGCGCCGGTCTGCGTGCTAATCTTTAGGAGGTCAATCTACCTCGACATATCGCATAGATTATGATACCAATGTATCGTGCAAACTCGTTCTGACATTTGATATCATACTGTCTGTAATATATCGAGTCAGACTGACCTCCAATTTAGTTGGTCTGCTTTGTGATTCACAACCTGTCTGTCACTCGCCACTCGTCCCTAGTATCAGTTGACCCTGACAATCGTTATAACTATTCACATTCAGTGGTCCTACTTATATAAGTTTTTCCTATATGGAGTAGGAGAGGAAATAATAATTATAGTACAAGGGGAAAGTGCCTAAGGTCAAAGTGCGAATCAATTTAAACAAAAAAATTACTGCAGATGAAAAATCTAATTTTACAAGAGAACCATTATCGAATAATCTTTGAACGATCTAGACAATAACAGCTATTAATTGTCAATCAGACATAATTATTCCTATAAGAAAGGACTGTCCTTGCTTTTTATGTTACTGGTCATTTTTGTTGTATGCTTTTGCAACTAAAAGTGTGATTACAATCCCAATGTGTCCACACTCACACGTACTTATCTACGCGTTTACGCAAAAGGGATATCATGGACCATGACATTTCATTACGTTAAAACACATTCCAAAATTGGGCCCCTTGTGAATAAAGTTAGCAAAATGTGAATAAATCCATGATTCTGAACAACTTTTACTATGGGACCAACTTTGTGTTATGGCATAACTATCCGATTATTTCATACACTTTGCTCATTTTAGACTGACGAAAATATATTGAACAGGTGTCTTTTTTTTGTAAAAGTTGTTCAGTATCATGGATGGATTCACATTTTGCTAACTTTATTCACGAATTAAGTTTCACGCTGTATATTGTAATATGATTGCCGCTAGAAATAATTGCCTTCTCCAATCTATTCGTAGCTCCATGTCAATTAGGTCGCGGATTGTAAGCTGCCAGTACGATATAGTATAGATCAAAAATCTAATCCTTTCAAAGGATTTAAAGGACTATAATTGTACAACCATTATTAGTTGCTGAAAAAACTGACCTGAAGAACACTGATCTGGACTTTTTGCAGATTGGACGATTTTTTACATTAATAAAATTGCTCTATCTCTTTTATTTATTACATTTATTTCGAACCATAAGTTCATAAGTAGGTATAAAATGATAAAATACAAAAAAAATTTAATTGTAGATAAACTAGAGGCAATTAGTCGTAAAGGGATCAATTAGCGTGAAGGTTTTACATGCAAATACATATTAGTACATTGTGTTACAAGTACGGTAAGTTATGAATTACGAACGAGAGTCTATTAGAAGCCCGACGCCGAAGGCGGAGCGCTTTGATGACTCGAGTTTGTAACAATCTTACCGTACGTGTCGCATACAATGTTTTTCATCACATTTGCGAGGAAAACAATACATTTTTAACTAAATTGTTACTAATCGTAATAAAAACTACAAAATGTCAGTCGTCCATTTTGTTGAATTTGACGTGAGGCGCTTGGAGCAAAGACCCTTCGGCATGCAGCCGCGATTTAAAATCACAGTTAAAATATTTTACACGGACACTTAATTGCTACATTTAAGTTATTAAATCTTTAAATCATTCTGTTAATCATATTTTATTCGTGTTTTTACGTTTAAATTTATCTATAAATACGATTTCAAACATCGTGTTTGAGTTAAAGCCTCCATGCTTTATAACTGACGTAAGAGTGACAGAGTGACAGACACAATTTAAGAAAATAAACCGTTACGCCCATGGGCGTAATATAGGCTATTGTAGTTATGTATGCCTGCGCGTTATAAAGCCCTTTACGAGCAAGTGTGATGAAGAAGAACTCCCGAATAACTCTAAACATGCCGCTCGGGTGGATTGCAAAAAAATTGTAGGTACATAGTTAAGGGCTTTAATTTAATCTATGCTTTAACTTTTTTCCATTGTGTAACGAAGCTTACCCATATAAAATGTATGGGTAATTGCTGTTTAACAGTGGTATTATTAATACCATTATTTTAATTCCCACTTCTGTAAAACTTACTACCTATTTACTTACATTTAAGCATATTATGTAGGTACCTATCAGCTTTTTTAAATCATCAAAGATTATAATATTTTTTTATGTTTTTAAGATTATTTTTCTTAAAACTCATAAAGCATGTGAAAGTTACGGGTCATAAAGGCGCGAAAGCTTTGTTTCGTGCGCCCTCAATTAAACGGACATTGTGAGCGAGGATGTAAGTGCAAAATCTCGGGTCATCAGATACACTGCTCGGTCACATCAACTGTACTCAAGAGCAATAAAATCGGGTAAACTTGGTTGAACTCTTGCAAACTGTACCCGTTTTCTGTGCACTTAGGTGTATGTCATAAATTGTATTGCAATTTAGGCGTGTGGATTTTATAGTGTATGTATGCCGTATTATATTGTACTGGCTGACATATCATATTGTTGTTTTGTCGTATCATTATTAATACCTACGTGTCAAAGTATCCTCTTCAGCAAGCATACCTATGTAGGTGCATACGATAACCTATTATATATGTTGCATTATCCTCTGCCATTCTTAAACAGATCGCATGTTAACTCTATTTGTAACTAGGTAACATAAAAATGTAGATTTAAAAAAAAAATTGGTATATCTTTACTTTAAGGCAATAATTTTGTATTTTTTTAAGCAATAAAAAACGTTTTGTTTGTGTCTTAGTATATAAAGCATGCCCAGAAGAATTATTTTCTCCCTTTTGTACTTATTTTTGCGGTATGATATTTATTAAATGAGAGAAATAAATATAAAACAGGAGTTTTTTAGCAGTGGTATTCAAAAACATTTAGAGTATTTTTGCAAATTGTACTAAATTCCCGTTTTTAATACTTCTTTTTCTGTATGACATTTTAACCCCAAACCACAAAGTAAGAAAGTTAATCACCGAGCCATAAACGCGTGTAACCTTTGTTTCGTACACAACAACAAAATGTTTACACATTTGCACCTTAGCCCATTGTAATAAGGCAATAAATGTGTAGATATTTTTGACTTCGACTGTACTCACATGCCCTCAATTAAACAGTCATCGCGCAGACGGATGTAAGTGCATAATCTCGGCTCAGGTCATCGGTAACAAGGCGAGCGGTCACGAGTGCCCGGTATGGGAAAGCTCCCAGCATAGAAATGCAGTTACGACCGTGTGCGGCTGGGGCGTGAGCGTGTGATGAGGATAGGTTCTGGGTGATTCTTCACCATGGCTAATTAACCTGTTTTTAAAGGTCGCGAACGCGCATGCAATTCCTATGGAGTTGTAAGCGTCCATAGCCTACGGTGGATGCTTACCACCAAGGGGCCTGGAGGATTTGGTTTGCCATCAAATCAAACAAAAAAAATTAAGGGTCTCTTTAAACCAACATTCACTTTGAGGTTGTGCGAAATGTCAGATTTTGAGGGCCTGCGCGGCTCAAATTGGAAAAAAGTTATTTATCCATTGGTGTGTACTACAGACTGGTAACTTAACGATGACGTACATCCATAATTCCATTAACATTATATACGTCACAGACGGAAATATTTTCACGTGATAACGTCTTATAAATCGATGAACACCGGCAGCACACACGAAAAAGTGTGACTTATTGTCCCATTCCGTTCGTTGACTGACTGACATATCAACGCACAGCTCAAACCGCTGGTTCTAGAGATTCCAAATTTGGCACGTAGGTTCCTTATAAGGTCTAGGGGTGCTCTAAGAAAGGATTTTTCAAAATTCACCCTTTAAGGGGGTGAAATGAGGGTTCAAAGTTTGTATGGGGAAACAAGATTAGATTGCACAAACAAATGCAGCATAATGTTTTCTTATGACGTTATCACGCAAAATTATCGTCCGTAAACAGACTTTATAGACAACCAATTTTTTACTACCCATCTTAACCCAAATTACTTCAAAGAATGTTAGAACCTTCTTCAACTCTGACCGTACTTTGTGTAGTTAGCTACAATGTTGTTGCGACTAGACGGAAACGCAACACCTACGATCCGGACTCAATATCGTTTGGACTGAGTGACTATTTGTGATTATATGTATAGTCTAGGCTAGATATGACTTTTAGAGCCTGCATTTACATTACTTTGATATGATACCTGTATAAAAACCGGCCAAGTGCGAGTCCGACTCGCGCACAAAGGGTTCCGTAACATTATCTATAAAAACGAGCAGTTTACGGGGGCGAGAAATCGATCTAGCTGGGGCTCATGTCTGGAAAAATTCTTTTTCTCCGTATTTTCTCTATTTTCATCCGACCAGAGCTCGGTTGCCCAGGGACTGAGGTCTAAAGTAGGTAGGTCACCGCTCCCTGTACATCTTTGTCATTCTAGCGTTAAAGTTCTCATATTACTCACATCTTATACATTCATATTAACCATTGCTACCTCTATTGGACCTATTAGTGCAGCTGCGATGGTATTAAAGCATTTAAAAATGCAACAGTATAGATATATTTTATGTTCTGTGTGAAATCTTAACATGACTGAAAAACCATTGAAGAAAAAATATTGTAGTCAATTTTGAATTTCGGTGTTTGTACCTAGTAACAAGACTCCCTGAGATGATCCGTTTTACAATAATGTTCCTTCATCAGCAAATCCTCAAATTGATAACTAATCGCAGCGCGTGTATGACTCCTTTGGAGTTGGAAAGTCTCAACGTCCATATGCTATACCATCGTGGTATACAAAAACCACACCGGTTTTGGATTTCGGTGTATGTTACAAGATTCAATAAAAGCAGATCAGGGGTCAAAGATGACAGTTAAATCTATCTATATCGGGTTAGAGATGTTACGTGATCGACCCACTGATATCAAAAACAATGTAAATAAATCCTTCATCACGCCTAGATATTTCTATAATATTATCACAACTTATTGTTCCATTTAAGATAAAGTGGGTGTTAAAAATCATCAACATAAGCTAGTGAAAGACGATAGTCGATGTTCGTTTATGATTTATGTTGTGTTGTATCGTGTGTTGGTATTGTTCTGAGTCGTGGGCGTCAGTTAGATTTATAATACTTTGCCCTATGCTTTGACTAAATACGATTAATGTTTTAGCGAGATATTCGGATGAATGATGTGGTTTTAATTGCTTTATCGTGATATCATTTTGAGGTATTTGTGTTGCTGTAATTGTTTAACCTTAACTCAATTTATATGTGAATACAATTTGCTTTTAATATGGATGTTGACTTGTAGTCAAACCAGCAACTTATTATGAAATGTCAAAAATGATTTGTTTGTTTTAAGTTTTTAGAGAAAAAGGATTAAGTGACGTCACTATTTTATATGGTTAAGAAGCGTCCAGTTTTTGATATTCATGTGTTGAAAAACTTTAAAATAGCAAAAATAAGTTGAAGCGGATTGTTAATAGTAATGTAATAATAATTTATTTTTACTGTTATCTACCGTATTTTATATACTTCCAAGTCTCCTTCAATCAGGAATCTCGGAGTTAAACTCTTGTCAATGTAGCAGATTAAACAACCAGCTATCTTCAAATTAGTAATTTTGAATGTGGTCTATGTCCCGATCAAGAAACTATGTAAACTCCAAAGGAATGCGGCCATAGACAAAAAATGGGCATTTATTTGTTTATTCGTGCAAACTGAAAAAACATCCTTTTGCGAATCGAAATGGATGTAATTCAATAGCGCGCTCTATTAAATACGTCCGTCCGTGTGATGTGTGGTGAATATCGCACAGAACACGATCCGACGTGGTATCAAAAGGCTTTGGACAAGGGTCAGGAATTCGGAGATCACGGTCGATCTAAGGATCAGGTAGAATAAAGAAAAAAATGATTTCGTTTAATACATTAGTTGGATAAAACGAGAAAATCGAAAAGCGATCCAGATTATTAAGAGAATACGTGTATAAAGAAGTTTAACACAAATGCATAATTTTGCATTATGTTGATGTAGAATAACAAAAACCATATTTAAATAAAACATATTAAAATATATCATACTTATTTGATATCAAATAGAAGATCATCATTATCAACGTTAGAATAGACCAAAACCTTGTAATATAACCGCCGTCGATTAAAACACAATAGCAGAAAAAATATAGAAAGTGACACTTGTAAACCCTTTTCTAGTAAAATTGATGAAAGGAACGCATATTGGCACACAATAGTTATTTTGCCTATGCTTCGGAAACCAACCCTATTCGGCATTGAGAAACGTTATCGGGTAGTATGTGGGTGTGTAAGCCTGTTTTGCCCAAAAAAAAATCTTTTGACCAATTGTTTGTCAAGGGACCACTGTGTATTTTTTGCTGAGGTGTTTATAGGAGTTTGACCATGGGAAAATATTGGAGCTTCAGGTGCCTCTATCGTATCGGGCCCATTGTCAACCTTACGCATATTTTGATGAATCTTTATATTCTTTTGTTTCGTTATTTGATGCGTTTAAGAATGTGTCCATCGACTTTTTTCTAGCAGAACTATTATCATTGTTTCGAATGACCTATTTATTTATTACCCTCTTTGATGTGTTGCAAGGCAGTGTTCCAAAAGCGGACACCTACAATCTGTCGACACGTCTTGGCCTAATAACACCTACCAAAGTTTAAATCGTCTCTAACATTGAAAGGCCGACAATAACAAATTGGTATTAAAGCCTGACAAAGATGGACTTGAGAGACTGTCCACCCACTCCCGGCTATTGATCGCGGACTAACAATAAATTAATTCTTGTTATGAACACTTTTTATCCCATTGTATTTTGGCCGAGTATTTATTTTCGTCGGCCCCGTAATTGAGCCTAATGGGCGGACATTGGTCAAAGATTTGCCCCGGGATTGATTCAATGGATTCTTTTAGGACAGCATTAAAACTAATCTGTTAGGAAAGTCTGTTAGAATTAAAGGATTAAAAGGAATTCAATGTACAAAAGGCGATAAAGTTAGATGCTTACAAACAAATCAGAGTGCGTTTATATTTGTTCATCGAGATAAATCAGTTTAAACTTTCTAATTTGATGATCAAAATCAATACTCCGAATAATGCTTACAGAAAAAGGTAGTCACAATGAACACCGATTTCTTGTAGGCGATAAGTTACTGAAGGTGTATTATCGCTCGTTGCATCTACATCTTTAAGATTAAGTCTAAACCGCTCACAAAGTAGTTTAGCTACTGTTTTTATTGTTTGCAACGCGATTTGTATTGTTAACAGAATAATCCTTTTCCCAGTCAAAGGATTGTTTGTTAATCCTTAAAGCACAACGTAACCCTTTTGTAACTACCATTTCCTTTATTTCAAGTGATGAATAATATAAATATCGAGTCCACCTATATCTCTTTAATAATGCCCCCAACGTCGTTTTGTACTGCTTAATAGGACCGGACTAATAAATCCAATTTAAATGTTGCCAGGACCTCCATTGACATAACATATGTAAATCCATACGTCTTTATCTTAAGAATCACAAATGCAGAATGCCGATCGCTGTGGACATCGAAAAGAAAAAATATCCAGCCAGTCCACTTCGATCGAAATTCAAAACGGGTGGCCGCCGTCCGCAGAATCATTATTCTAAATTCGAAAATTAACTTGATTCCCATAATTTAAATATCAACTGCCAGTGGCCGGGTTGTCTGTTCCTTTCTCCTGTCCCTGTTGCGCTCTAATGTAAAGACGTCGATTGCTAAATTTATATGTTCTCTTGACGAATTCAATTTATTGGTGCTCTTCTTCGGCTTGCATTTGTAAGAGATGGGACTGCTGATTCTTTCCCACGATTGCGTACGTAGCCGCATAATTACACGTTTTACTTTTAAATAGGTGATCATTTTCAGTAACGTTGTTGTAAAATGTATTCGTTTTTATTAAAGAGTATACATATAGGAGCCCATGATGGAGTTTAGTCAGCAAGAAAAATACATGATGGCACGTCCCTCAGCATTGAGGGAACGACTATTGGTGATGAAAAACTGACGCTTTCTGCTCTTAATATTTAGACGTGGCCAATTAGGCAAGTTTATTTTCAGTTATTTAATTACTTTTCCTGATTTGTAAATGCTACCTATTTATCAATTGAATTTACTAAAGAACCTGTCGACCTATATACCTCAGTTTATCGATTAATTTTTTTACTATGATTGTTAATAAGTAATAATAAATCTTCCAGTATTCAATGTTATAATTACCATAATCACTTTAATTACAATGGTAAGGTCAGTGATAGAGCTATAAGTAACATGGCATCGTGATCGATAAATCCGGTTGTAAATGCGATTCTTCGATATTCGCTTAATGAAGACATATTGAATCGCCAAGCGGGAATGGACAAGATGTAAGCAATGTTTAAATTGACGTGCCGCTCTTTTATATAGCATTCATTCAATTTTGAACCGGGAATGGGAACGAAATTAAATACGACCACAATATATTTGAACATTTAATGAGGTTTTCTAAGCAGTTTGCCTATACCACTTGACTAAATGATTAAAGCTGGAGAGGTAAGAGTGTGTCATAACTAAACTTGTCAGTACATTACAATTTAACCAACTTTATAACGAAAAAATAAAACCTGTTTTTTTAAACATCACCTTAATTTGAATGTATTGGACAGTGACAACCAGAATACCAATTAAAAACCGGATAGCAAACAAAAAACCATATCAATTAGCGACAAAGGCCCCGCTGCAAAAAGGTTGTACGTTTAATATTTTATTTAGCTGGGTCGCGCTCGCCGTTCAAAAGTTAACTTAGATTTTTAAAAGTTTGTTGAAAAGTTACGGCAGCGTCCCTCGTCTAGTCTCGTACCTGATAAAGTGATTTTACGATTCCTGAATTCGCACTTTTGAGGAGGGTTTTAAAAAGCCGAAAGGTTTCGGTCTCTACCCTTACTCGTAATTGAGATTACGTTGAAACCTGTCCGTGGATCGTTTAAATTTTTAATGCCATGTGACACGGTGTCATTTAGTGCAACATCCCTAATTAGAGTTAATGATATTGTATCCGACGACGACGGTTAGGCAAATTTTGTCCCATGCAATTTACAACGTTTTTGTAAGCTATAGCTATATATAAGAACACACAAAGGCCGATTCAAGTATACGAATGGGGTTCGAGATCCATTGTTGGGTACGGCAAAAACTGAGTACCTCGAACTTCTTGCGTTCAAAATAAGAACAAACGTGTCATCGACGAAATGACGCGTGTCGACCAATCGGGCGCGACGGCCGCAGATGTTGGTGACGTCATGGTGGCAGCGACCAATGAGAGTGGCCCGTCGCCTCCGGTCAACTTGGACTAATTGCCCATGTGTGCGATAACAGCTTTGAGAAGACGCCGTGCGCCTGCACACGCGCGCTGGAGTCTTGCACGCACAAATCATTGAATATTTTATTATATGTCAACCTTATAGAGTTATTGCGAGTCCCAAGGCAATATACGATTTTAGCATTTTTAATAATTTTATTGATTTGCTAATCGTAACAAATATTTTTGATCTCATAGTCCCTTAAGCTAATTATAATTAGGTATAGAAAATATTCTTGAAAGAGGAACACACGTGATATAGCAGATATATTATGTTCTTTGTAATATCATTAAGAATAATGATTTTCACGATAGCCGACGTGAGGACAATTCCTCAGTCACATAAAAATAAAATTTGTGATAACTGCAAATCACAATTTATTCTTATAATTATTTTTTTAATGGAAAATTGTTGGCTTTATCCGTAATATTGACAAAGCATATTAATGTTGTATTATTACGTCTGCTAATGAAATTGTAAATAATTTACCATTTTAATTTATAATGTAGAATAAACTTTCATTTCACATGTAACAGATTACCCGCAAATTAAGCACTATGATACCCACAATAAACATTATAAAGCTTAAACATAGGTTTCTACTTCAAACAGACAGGGAACAGTTAGAATTTCTGGCAGAGAATGTACGTGTGACGTATCGTCCGTTTAATTTAAACCAAAGTAAAGCATGGGAAATTCGGAGTGTGCTACAATACGCAATTAAAATATATAACTGTTGGCCAGTGGGAATCTGCGAGAATGGTAAATATAAGTTAACGAAGTAAAACAGTTTCTCGTGTAGGTATGTATGTAGGTGGTCAATCGTTTTTGTAACAATTTAAAAAATATACTGGTTCATCTATTTTGGAGTGATCTCACATTTACTACGGATAATGAAAACTACGGAGTGAAAACAATCTTAAAATGAACGCTTCTTTTTGATTTACACATTTCAGTGAAAATAATTATAATATTGCAGCAATCTCACTTATTACAATTTTATCATTATTTTTTGTCACACATTCAATAATATGTCGATTAATGGAGTTGTATTCGTATGTTATGTCATTAATTGTTTTAAATTTATTTATTAAATAAAAAATAGGTTTAGTGTAAGAACCTAAGCTAGCTAGATATACAAATTTTTCGAAAAATTGTTCATACATATTGTTTGTTGACGAATGATCAATTTTCTTAACAATATTTTTCTCCTACCTCTTTTGTCTTTGAATTACTAAATAATTTGTACACAAACCGGAAACACTTTACATTTTTCTAGGTAAATACCTTTTATCATTTTTAGGTCTCATTAATAACATAGCGCAATTTTCGACCAAACGACCACGCAAACTTTTCATTAATGTTTGACCGAGCGGAATTTCCATCGTCCCTTATCTATTATGGCGAGCTAGTCAGCTGATGAAAGCCCTTTCAGCCTCGGACAAGTGATGACCACAATCGTCTCGCGTCAATATTGACACAGCCCCGGCTATTAAGTAGCTCGTTGCGGTGAATAGAGTCTCTGAGGCATGGTGTGTTTGTGTCGCCGCTATTTTGAGTTTCGCAAAAATTTCGTGTTGAGGATGATTGTCTTATTAGAGATTTAATAGGAATCTTAGTGTATAAAATACTACGTCAAACACGTTTGGTTTTTTTTGTAGTGCTTATCAATTTAATTCCGCTCATCAGTTTGCAAGGAAGTCAAAGATTATTGTGACGTTGTTATTGATAACTTATTTTCTGTATGTGACTTACCTTGCGCGATGCGTACAGCTGGCATCTTGATTCTCATCTTGATTTGGTCACCTATTTTTAGATCGTCAACAACTTCTTTATCAACAAGAATTTTATCTAAAATATCTTCGGTATCTGGCGACAGTTCGTTAGCACTTCACATGCACAGGCCCGACGGCTTATCGTTTTGTGTTTTAAAAAGTTTTTGATAACGGGGTCGAGATGTCACAGGATATCTCTCCTCGAAAGTCCGACGGCAGAAAACTTGCATAAAATTTCTAGTCATCTTCGTAACTTTTTCATGTTTGGCAAATTCACTTGCACGGTTTAATTTGCTTACTTTTTCCTTTTCATGTTGCTGTGCCGGTCGGCTCGTCTCTGAATGTTTATACGCCAAAATTGACTGGTCACACGTTCTTATCAACACTTGAAAGAGCGTCTCAGTGCCCTATCTAATCAATCCACACCTAGTGGCGATTTCGTTATTTGGCGAACGTGGCGTGATCACACTTAGATTTTACAGCATGATAAAACTTCTTCACTTTTTAGTTCAAAAATATTTTGTTTTCACTGTCTTTCCAAAAGTTCACTAAAATGTACAAATATTGCGGATTATTATTGTTTATTAAGGACAATTTAAATGAATGATACGAAAGTAAAACATAATAATTTTCAGAAGGCAAGTTGTATTTTCAGTTTACGATAGTGTCGCGCTCGAGCTCGCGCCGCGTGTACAGAGCGGTTCAGCAGGTGCGCGGCCGGCCGCCCGCTCTCGCCCGATGTCCGAGAGCGTCTGTCCTGTGTCCCTTCGCGCGAGGGCTCCGCGGCCTCCGCATGTCCACGACTCGCGCCATCTCGCTCGGCCGGCCGACGAGGGCGCGTGCGAGTCCGTACGAACTAGCCAGGGGTTACTCGCGGTCGCAGCCGCCTCGGCTGAACGAGCGAGATCGCGCGCGCCGCCCGCGCGCCCCAACGCCCGCGCGCGACAGAGACGGCCAGCGATCATAAGTGCCGTGCGTTGGTGTGCGTGCGCGGGTGGGGCGAAGATGCAACGCGTACAAAAGAAAAGGGATAATATTTGCTTGCATATTTCATGACTCGATTAGGAGATGGAATTTTTAATTGAACGGACCTGTGAGGTGCGGTCAGTCTGCGCTTAAATATTTAAAACTGGGTAAATGAGGCAAAAATAATTAATTTTCCAGACACTAATGCTTGTTTGAATATAGTTAACATAACTTATTTAGTACAAAAATCACAGACCCGTGTAAGTATTTTGTCACTGAATTTGTCAATCATGGCGGATAAGAAAATTGACGATACTACGAGTCAAATCGCTCCCCGTAGCGCTACGAATGCTACGCTCGTAGCAACACGTGTTCGTAGACGTTGCATGAATTGGTAAGTAAAAATATGATTTTTCAGCTAGACTAGGGCATAAAATAATTTTTACGTGCTCAGTAAATCTGTATTTTTTTAGTATTGAACACGTATGTAGACTACTCACGAGCCTAAAATGCTAATAGTTGGGTTAAAAATGTGGTCGATAAAGACCACTAAATAATGCACTACTAAGCACGCACGAAGTATTACGCGGCCCGACTACATTTTTCACTCTCACTCCGGTAAGTTTTAGAGCACATTTTTCTCGGCGTTATTTTACTTAAGACGCCACGAGGAACTTATCTCGGTCGGTCCTTGACTTTAATAAGTTTTATGAGTGTCAGTCGAGACTTAACTGCCGCGAGAACGCCGGCGAAAAAGAACTTTTTCATAATTGTTTCTGAACGAACTCTGCCAACTTCGGGTTCGATTTTTAAATTCGTGAATTGTTTTAGCAGTTCTGATTGATTGACGAAAATTTTGTCAACCGTTTTTAGTGATACGAAACGTTCTTTATTTAAATTAAGGAAAAGACAATTGAAAAAAAGTTGAATACCTCGTTTACTGGGAACACACTCGCTAAGCTATACGAACGTATACATTTTTTATACGATTCCTTTGAATTTCACCGTCGCTTGACCAAACACGCTGGGATAGGCTGAAAAACCGTGGTCATCCAGTGTCCAGTTGATACCTTGAAAATATCCCCATTCCTCTCTAATCTTCACACACATTAGGAAAAGATAGAGACGAATAGGCTGGTCCGTTTTCTGAAGTGAAAAGCGTGGGACATAATGACCGATATACGTCTATCTCAGTCGGGAGTAGGGTTGCGTGGGGGTATTGAAAGGGATGGTGGGTGGATGTGTAGCACGCATGTGAGTCCAGTGACGCTACTCGCCGATAGGGGGCGCGTGGAAAACTATGTCGCCTTTCACTTAGATACAAACCTTAGTTGAGGTTCTGTTCTAAGTGTAAAGAGATGTCAGAGTTTGGTTGTTTTTGACTTTTTGATGTTTCAATATTGTGCGGTATCTTGATTATGTTTCAATTAATTTACATTTCAAATTACCTTTTAAATAATCTATCTTGATGGTTTATTTTCAATAAAACATCTACAATTCGTTGCTAAGTTGATTGATTGAATTAACTTTCAAAAATATGTATTTCTTTAATATTGTTGTTTAATGTACTTGTTTTAATCTTTTGTTTTTGTTCTGTCTTTTTACTATAACATTTTTTCGTTTGAAAAGAAGTGATAAATATTTAAGACTAGCTTCCACCCACGACTTCGTCTACCCCGGATACCCCATACCCGGGATAGAAACTATATTTTAATCCAGGCTACAAACTATCTTCGTGCAAAATTTCTTCCAAATCGGTTGAGTCGTTTAAGTGTGATGGAGTAACAAACATCTAAACATCCAAACATTCAAACTTTTGCATTTATAATATTCGTAGGATTAAATAATTTAGAACAGAAGAAAAAAAGAATTCAGGACAAATTGATGATGATATATGATGTCACCCTTAAAGCAAACCTTGTGTCAACTATTAACTTTAACTTCGTTTTTTGTCGACCGGTAGTTGTATAATTGTACGTTTTGCCATATTTTTTTATCTTCCTTTTTCAACGACATATGTGAGACAGGATACGCGAATTGCTTAATTTGAGACTTGTAACGTTATAGCCGAGAAAGTATCGGATTCGTTGTTGCATGGGCGGCGTTTTTTGTTCGTACGACATGTTCAATGTGTCGACATGTTATTTTTATTGAGATAGGTATGTTCAGTTTCTTGTTGCGTTACCCCGTAACAGCATTCTTAATTGTCAGCTTGGGCAAAAGTTATGTCCGGCTGTTTTCCTCTACATACAGGTCGCATTTCTCAACCGATTCTCGTGAAATTTTGTGAGAAGATTCAATTATTATATAGATTTTTTTTGACGATTGAATTTTTCGAAACAATTTTTTTTTTTGTAAATGGACAGGCTCGTGAGTTCTACAGCTCACAGAGCCCTAGTTATATTATTGAGTTTATTCGATTTTGTTTATTAATTTGATTCTGACGTCATGTAAATTGTACCTGCACAAGATACAATTTTTAGAAGCTTTATATTAACTTGCACTTCTTACGTAAAGTGTGTTGTGTAAGGTCCTCAAAATTTGCAATTCGTTTTTCAGTCACTTGCCGTTATCCGATTGAGCTGAAATTTGTTATACTTATGTGAGATCAGTTACAAAGCAATATTTTGGCACCGAGCTGATCTGATGATGGAGACAGAACGCGGCTATAGCGACTCCTAAATTACTCAAGATACACCCGTTGATGATGACTATGCAAAAAAAATATGTCAAAAACGTATTACAGTAGAGCATCGATAATCCGTAGGTACTCATTCTAATCCAAACATCGCTGTAATCCGAATTGCCTACTCCCCCCTCTCCCCCCCCTCACTCCCCCGCCAAGACTACTGATCTGAAGATGATGTTGCGTAATTTGAGAGACAAAGCCTTTTCTTGTCCATAATCACCCGGCAGTCTAAATTAGATGATTTCTATAACAAGTGACTTTTAATTTAAACTATCGTGAGACAGATTTAACTTAGTTTTAATTTATCTTAGTTAATGTTAATTATAATCTTGTATTTTTATTTCAATAAATTTTATTATTAATTTGTGAGACATGTTAACACAACACATGACGAATAACGACTCTCCAAGTGAGTTTCCACCATTGCCCCCTAATAAGTTACTTTATTTGTAATTTGAGAAGCTAATTAAATATTATTTTTTTCAGAATGTACTCGTGTTTTATTTCGAACATACTATAAACCGAACGCTTCGTTAGTCTGAACAGGAGTTGTTTTTTTGAAGTTCGAACTATCGAGGCTCTACTGTATTTATTTTTAATACTTTGTGATTCGGAGACATTCTGGCCTTATAACATTCTTAATTATTGTTCGAAGAGTTTATTTTAAGATTGGTCCATAGGCATTTCATGTTCATCTCAGATTATAAGTTCAGTCATTGCGCCGGTTACGCGACCAACTTCAGTTAGCGTCCACCTATAGGTCGATCACGTACCGCATTGTATACGTGCCTCAGGTAGACCTAAATGTCACTTTTTGTACGGGAAATTGACAGTTGAATTGACCTAACGCTCGTTCAAAACGTTACATGTGTACCCTTCTGAAAGACAAGGTTTCTTCAATAAAAGATTAACATTGCTGCATACCTTAAACAAACCGTGAGCCACATATATATTTTTTAAATTACGTAATGGTATAAACATTCTTTCAGTTCACGTACTCATCTGAGTATTCTGAACCCTCGGTAACCGACCGAGTTCCATTATCATAGTGGGGCCTCATTTCAAAAAACACTGGTTCGATACATCAGGAAAGCCCCACAGAAAACATATCTCCATAGTTATTTCAGCCGATCTTCGCCCCATAAATTATAATGTTTAATTGCCATGGACACCCTTTCCCTTCGTCCGAAAATAAATCAACACTTACCTAACACTCATTTCAAGGGCGTTTTGGGCACACGTGTGTTAAAGATGCTTTCACAGTGTCAACATCTGTACGATATTATCGATTTTTGAGAATATTTTGACTGTGGACCCCAGTGGTCTGATAAAGCATGCTGTCGGTTTAGCTCTATAATTGACTGGTAGGTAGGTAAGCTATTTGACACTAAGTCTGCCATTTGTAGGTACTATATCGCCCAAGGGTACGGGTTAATACCTCTAGGATCACTTTCGAGCGTTCGCCTTGCATGTGCAGACGATTTTGAACAGAAAATGTGAACCCGTACCCTTGGGCGATAGTACATTATTTTGTTTCGTGCCCGCTCTTACAATTACACCTGCATTCTCATAATATTTACTTCGTGGCTGTTACTGTCGAATTCTTCAACCGATTGAGCTGAAAGTTTGGATAAAGGTATAGTTAGGATGACAATTCCATATTATGGTAGCTACCGTCGAGCCGATCTGTTGATGGAGACAGGTGGGCATGGGAATTCAGTATTTAACCGACGTAACCCCATTAAGTTTGGGCTCGTTAGAATCGTCTCAATGAGTAGTTGTAGTTGATGTCGGTTTACAGAAAAGTACAGTCGGCAGTAAAAGTTGTACCAAAAATGTAATTTTTGACAGAAACTTATTACAATGACGGTGGCAAACTTGCATACGATCTGACCGTAGACTGATGGACGATTGCGATTTCAGAAGAATCACACGCGCTTTGCCAACCTTTTATTGACTTGAGGGCTTGATCTTAATCCTGACGATTTGCCAAAGAATTTCCTACCTCGATTTTTATTCTACGCTACACGATTCCCACTTTTGCAAATTTCCATAAAATTTTCTTGTGTATGCGCTTCGTGCTACCTTGATAATTTTCTGATATTCCCTATAACGACTCTAAAAATAGAGTAGTCATATATTATTGAGAGAATTTCAAGGGACTTGCTGTCCACTACGTGTCAAGAGTAAATTATATTGACCCTCTATTATCAACAATCGTCATTAGCCAATGATAAAAGAATGAACGCATCCGAGATTGACGCCATTGACTGAATCCCGTTCTTAAAAGGTTGTAACTGAAAAAAATGCCTATTCAGACAAGCTCTTTTGAGTAAACAACACAAGTGACCAATTTGGTCTGTGACTTCGCTTCATATGTGATTTTTCAATGTTGCACGCACTTTCGCTCGAGGCGCGTTGAAGCAAATGCGCACATAGAAATCACAATACTATTTATAGAAAAGGACGAACTAAATTGACTACCAATGCACTCCTGGACTGTTATCCGCTACGCGCTCATGCGCCTCACCCCACGCGTCACGCCTAACGAAACTAGACCTCTACCTACGCTTAGTTACTACGAATCGCGGCGTCAGGATAGGTTGTGAGTGAGCGTTGAGGTGAGCTTAAAACAAGTTACAGAATAGGGGGGCTGCTCACACTCAGACTAACTAAATAGGTAAATACTTCCATTAATTGCGCAACCAACGCACAATTTTACCAAGAATTTGTGAAATATGGCCAGTTTGAATGTTTTATTTGGATTTGATTATTTCGCTCTACACGTACTCGACTTCGAAGATACGTCTCTTCGAGTGACCTGGCAAGGAATGCCATATATGGCGTAAGTTCGCTCTTCTTTGGGGGAGGCCTATGTCTAGTAGTGGACGTCTTTCGGCTGAAATGATGGTTAAGTTCGGCTTTTGTATATGTAACTTGTTACTGAGCAATACAGTTTTATTGAACGAGCGAGCGAAGCGAACGAAGCTCTATGCTACAGCTTGGGCCGAAAACTGTTCGTATGTCCAATGTCCCGCTGTCCCGCTGTCCCGCTGTCCGGCTGTTCTCGTCTACAGGTCCAATTTCTCAACCGATTCTCGTGAAATTTCGTATAGTTTTTTTTTTGTCGATTCACTGTACAATTATTTGTTTCTCTCGGCTTTAAAACTAGGCTTAAAAAACTAATAGGTTTCAAATATGACTCTTTTTAACATAATCGAAATATGTTTTGAATTTTTGAAGTATGAAGTTCTAAGTTATCCTTTTTGTTGTGGAAAACTTGTAAAACAAACGCACTGTTTATTTCTGTCAAAAGTTTGAGTCGCTTTCGTAGGCTTTCCATCGCAAGACTCTACAAATATGGACTTAAGAAACAAAAACCTAACAATGTTTATCACATCGGCTCCATTCTAAAAGGTCATAAAACTTGTCTGATAATCCTACGCACGTAGAACCTTTATTGTCACTGAAATTTAATCAAAAAGAGCGTCAGGACGATTCCATGCGTGTTTACCTTAGAGTCTCATTCTAGAAAGACTCAAGTGCCTTGAAGCTATATAAGATATACAGCGTTTATGATCGAGGAGGCTATTCAAAATTTAAATCACCTTACTTCACCGGCCAACCTTACTAGATCTTGACATCGCGATTCGTAATAACAACTCGTAATCGGAGATCTGACTTTCGCTGGTTTTCTTGAAGCGAGGTGAAGCGAGTTGTGAATACAGCTCAGAGCCGACCCGTCCTCGGTAGGAAGCCCGATCTTTAGCGTCCGCCAACGTGCAGATAAATCTAGGGAACATTAATTTCTGCAACTGCCTAATAATTAAGGAAAAACATGGCTGATGCTGCACTATGAGTCAGCCTAATTTAGGTACTAGGAGATAAGCAGAGGCGAGCCGATGTGGCAAGATTAAGATAGGTATTTATGCAAATTTAGCAGTTGTTTGGATTTCTAACCCGAGAATGACTGATGAACCGATTTGGGTGTTTTTAGTGTTCTGTACCTCAGAAGGAAAAAAAACGTAACCCTTATAGGATCACTTTGTTGTCCGTCTGTCTGCCTGTCTGTCTGTCAAGACCCTTTATCTCGGGAACGCTTAGAGGTATCGAGTTGAAATTAAAACCAAACTTCTACGTTAACGTAAAAAAAGATACGACCGTTTGTGCCGCAAAAAAAGTATATTTCGACACTCTCAAGGGAATCAAAATTTATAGGGTACTTTCCCTTGACCTATATATAACTATGAAATTTGGTCTTATACTACAAGTGAAAAAATCTAAAATGATCCCTCGGTGGGCGAGTCCGACTCGCACTTGTCTGGTTTTTTTTTAATCGATAGTCTTGTTACGGTCTCATATGTGGTATATGTAAGATATTGTAATGAGTACTGACAATTGTTAAGATTACTGTAGTTAATAAGGGTCACCAGGAGGCTCGACTCTCCCACAAACGTAGTTTTGTTCTCATGCTAAAACGACATGCTATAATAACATAAAACTTTGTATACACAATGGAATTCGCCATATCTAGGTCAGAAACTAGTTTCTGTTTCTAGAAATTTTCATGTTATTCCAGACTCGCGAAGACTCGGAAGTCACTGGCGGTCGTTGGGCCAAAGCTATACAACCCGCTTTCATCAGAGATCAAGGATCTACAAAGCGACAAACAGTTTGCAAACATACCTACTTAAAACACTCCTAACTGGCATGGCATACTACAGTCTCAATGAATTTATTCATCATCATCATCATCATATCAGCCGAAAGACGTCCACTGCTGGACATAGGTCACCCCGAAAGAGTGCCAAACTGACCGGTCCTGCGCCACCCGCATCCAGCGGACTCCCGCGACCTTTACCAGGTCATCAGCCCACCTTGTGTGGGGATGAATTTATTAATATAAGTTAATGACAAAATGATGTATGCATGTGTGTAGGTACAATAAATTACCAATTTAAAATAAGTAGGTACCTATATTAAGATTTCTATTTAACAAAAAAATATACATATATGTGAATTATTAATGTCTATACTTAGTTTGTGACTTTAAATGAATGCTTTGACATGTAAATTGTGAGAATTAGGTGCATATAATTATAAACAAATAATAATAATGACATGTAAAATACCGAATTTTATACATAAATATCTGAATTTGAAACTGAGTACCTATGTATGCTACCTATTTTAAAATGAGAACCAAACTACATTTGTATGGAGAATCAACTTGAGTCGATCATGTTAATTAGCCTAAGCTATGTCGTTATCTGAGCAGTAAATTATTCAAGACAGTGGCATTATATTGTGTTTAATAGAATGTGACAGATCAATCACAATGCTGGAGCTAACATTTAACTGCATTTTGTACTCAAAGTGTATATTTGCACATAATAAGTTGAGAATACACCTGGAGTAACCTTCATTACGATTTATTATTCAGAATATATACGTCGGGGACCTTGATCGAATTGACTGCCAGACCGTAGGCGTGTAATATATCTAGTCTTAGGCCATCTTCTCCTAAGACTAGAAAATACTGACCAACTTGACTGATAGATATCAGTGCACAAGACGTTAATTAGAACACTCGCCGCGAGACAGCTCGCGCGCGCGCGTCCGCTGCTTACCGCGCCGATGGATACGCAGCCTTAACCCCAAGCAATTCCTTACGAACTGTGATTGCTAATATGAGTAGTAGTGAAGTAGTAGAACATAGTATAACTGCAATTTAGAAAAGTTGAAAAACCTTTGACATTTTCATTTCAAAGTTCAATTTATCAAAAACGGCTGAACCGACTTTGTTGAAACGTATCTAAGAACGATCTCGATCACGTCAGCTTTCGGACTAAAAAATCGCATTAAAATCGGTCCATTCGTTTCGGAGTTACAATGTCACAGACAAACACACAGACACGTCAAACTTATAATACCCCTCTTTTTGCGTCGGGGGTCAAAAATTAATTCAAATTCGAATTCAAACATTTTTTTTTTGGATTTGGGTTGAATCGTGTTATACTCGGATGCTTTCGACAATATAAACTGGAAATGGATTTTTATTTTAAGCTTTCTGTTTCTCTTGCGCTTAGTTCGGCAAACGTATGATGCAATTGTAATCAAATGAAATCCTTAGTTGCAAAATGGGCCCCTACTGTGCCACAGCCCTAAACGCGGGCGCAGCGCAGCGCAATGCATCCAGCGCCCACGCGATCGATATTCCCAGGCTGACTCATCATTGCAACACCGATCACTTGTCCCAATTAATGAGCTTATCCGTCTTTACGTACTCAATGTGAAAATAGCGAGTTATATGCTCTAGTGCATTTTTTTTAAGACTAAGATAATCGGGCCTGGCAGCCACATGGACAATAAAACTACGTAGAATAAACTTGATATTTTATTTGATTTGCTTTGATCAATTTAATTTCCGTGTTTTCTATTAATTAGGTACTATAAATTATTAAAACCAGATAAAATACAAGTCAATTATAATTTCAAAAACGTATCGAAATATCAAACGATTTGGCAGTATGAATTTCTATATGTATGTCTAATATCACGTGTCAAATATGAAACATAAAACTTATAAAGTTAAGTGGCGGAAATGAGCTTAATTTTATTCAACATTGCAAATATTTGTTATTTTTTCTTTATTTGTTTTATTTGTCATTTCCTCGCTGAATTGCAATGCTGATGCGTTGTGCGAGAAAGCCGCCAGCTCTTCGGTCACCAATTACATTCATACATAATGATAGATCGCCCGATGTCCTATTAGCAGGACTCTAATTCAGGTGACAAAGACTACACTGATACATCTCCAATGTACGCTTCTCACCGACTTGGCCGGGCCAGTATCCAGCAGGTCGATCACGTAACGCTTTGTACGCGCGCCAATGTAACTTTTTATATGAAAAAATTACCGTTGTCCTAACGTGCGTTCGAAACGTAACGTGATTACCCCTCTTTTAGTATTTCCGGGTCTTTCGCAAATAACCAACCTATTTGTATCGTAGATCCTTGTCAGAATACTTTTATTTCAAGAGTAACAATTTGTCACATTTTTGACGCAAGCCAGGGAAGGACAGCCAGAAGCAGCCCGTATAATTCTAATCGTGCACTGGCAGCAGAACTCATATCCAACCACCAGCAAGAGTTTTTGTAAAATAAAAATGTACGTTCCGAAAAGTTACAAAACCAGAGAAGCAAAACCTTATGCCCTTAACAATAAAGTCGTCTTCACGTTTTTTTGATCACTTTGTCCGTACACATATTTCCGAACCCGAACATACTTGAAGGCTGTGACGTCAGGCGAACTAATTAATAAAACTTGGAAGCGGAGGTATATTTTATGTACTACTTATTGAACTTCACGTTATTTAGCTGATTCAAAAGAATATTGTTGCAGTAATAACTTAAGGTCAAGCAAATCCGCAGGCACAAGGTACCTCAACTAGTTCATAGTAAACATGCGCGCGATTTATGCGCGCTTTGCACAATCAACATTGTGTAGCACTACCGCGCACGCGCGAGTTATGGGCTGGGCGCGGGAGCATAATGAACAATACCATGTTGCATAGGATCCGAAGAGGATTATGAAAGTTTTAAGGTCAAAATAGGATTTTAAATTACTGTACTATCCAGTAAACACCTTCGTGTTGTTTTTAAACTACTTATAACTTTGTTGACACATTTGCTCGTAATGTGGTTCTTATTTGACCGCTTTTAGGCTCAATCCAGAGCCTCCCCGGACAGGACCAACGTTAAAAAAGAAAATAATGCTCAATCCTGAGTATAAAACGCACGTGTTATATAAGTTTTATTCTTTTGATATTCCACTATTGTTCCTAACATTATTTTACACATCAATTATACATTTGCTACGAAATAGCTGAACATTATTTAAATTCAGTGAGTTTTTAGCAATATGGTTTTATTTTTAACAACACATAGTTATCCATAGTAGTCATTACGTTCGACGTTAAATTGACTAAAAATGCTACCGCTCGCCGATCGCTGGTTATCTTGGCTGCGGTGTTTACAAATTTACAAATCATTATTAAAAAGTAGGTACCTAACTCTTATGCCGTAAATTACAAAAGAGGGGTTTTAGCATCGATAAATTTAAATAGAATTCATTTATTGTCAAGTGGTTTGAGTTTTTATCAAACCAAGGGCTACTTCCGAACAAAAGGAGAATTAGACAAGGAGTTTGGGTCCGGTTTTTTCCAAGTTTGGCGCGTGCCGGCACATTGTGCGATTCTAGATAACATCTCGCTTACCCCTTACTTCTGCGCTCCTGGTCATTCATTGCGATTTATTTAAAATAGGTACTTATTTCTTGCGTTATAAAAGTCAACAATTTTTACAAGAATTGGCATCTTTTCCGTAGAAAATACAGTAAAGTTTAGGAGTAGTAGGTACATGAAAACTATGCTCCGATCGTAGAAGTCATAAGTCGTACAAGCACTTTTCATTTCATATGGATCCAGCAACGTAATTACGAATTGAAAAGACCAAAAAAATTGGACGTCCCCACCTAAACACTAACGCATAAAAATTGT
This sequence comes from Epinotia nisella, assembly GCA_932294315.1. Classification (NCBI taxonomy): domain Eukaryota; kingdom Metazoa; phylum Arthropoda; class Insecta; order Lepidoptera; family Tortricidae; genus Epinotia; species Epinotia nisella. The sequence goes on from OW028687.1 coordinate 6,165,624, forward strand.
GTTTTATGCAACTGTTGTATAAGAAAGGTCTTAAAACGCTAGTGTCATGTGTAAGACCACGACGCCACGAGCGTTTTAAGACCAGGTATACACTGTAGCATACAATACTTTCTCTACGACAAATCGTACATTTTTTGAGATTTCAGGCAGTATTTTCCGTTCGTTCTTTTACTCCTTTAAGTCTGCAGTTATTTTCTTCTTCGTCTATTTTAAACTATGTTTTAAAAATGTTTTATTCGTGTACGAACAGATGAAAGATGATTACATATTAAGATTAATATGTAATCATATTTCGTCTGTTCATTTTGAACTGGAATTTTAGTGGCAAATCCATACAGGTCTTGTTTATTTTGTTTTTAATTTCCTTGCACTTGCCATCCGAACCAAATAGAATCCGGATCCGTACCTGATCTGATCTGTTTATATTTATAAATAGTACTTGTAAACAAGTAAACCAAGAATTGGTAAAACATGCATACTAACACAATATATGATGATTTATTTTTATTTTACTTAGTAAATAAATACAAATGTTTAATCGTAAATTTAAACTTTTATTTCAAAATATTTGTTTGACAAGTTGTTTGTTACCACTGCAATATAAGGACTGATTTTTCCAAAGTTTCACGTTCATATCGTGGTAAACAGTGGTGTTATGAAAAATGTATGAACCATACTAAGCACGCTAAACAGTTCTTTTATGGGCCATAGAGCAAGGAGTTTTCGACGACTTATTATCAGTGTCATTGTGTGCGGGTTATGCCTATATAAATGGCAAATAACTTCATGTTTTTTTTAACGAAATTGTTAACAACTTGAAGTTAAATTAAGCTAAAGAGATTTGACTGGTCTCTGTGTACCTAATGGGTAGCGGTTTATATCGGAGAGGTACAATACAATACACAATAGCATGATGCCCCACCTTTGAGGCGGATTAAGTGTTAACCAGTATTTTGTAAATGCAAATTGAATCGTATTTAAAAATCCCTTCGATCCATAAAATAAACCAAATTTAATCATTTAGAAAATTAAACAACAAAATTTTATTTCAATAAATTTTATATATAAATTCCTAAAAACTGAGTATGTGTAATTTTAAGTGCAATTGTATGTTGTGAAATAAATTAATCTAAATCTAAAAAAAAAAAAAAACAACAAAATATTATCAGTATTTCTGTTATTGAACTAAAAATGGAAGAACCTACAAGTCAAAGCATGTCAAATCGATTTTAGATAAAATGGCGCTATAAAGTGGTTGTGTTCATCAGTCAGTTTCACATTTCAGTTTGTATTTTATTTTGTTTAATTCATTACACGGTATGTAGGTGTCCACAGAGTTAGGTACATAAGATAAGGTTACAGTTGTCTTTGTCATATCATGTGTAGGGGCTGATGTACTCCAATTACAGGTGAACACATCGTTTTACAGAACAAGAAAGCTATTACTATGAGTGATTGCTTTTAAATAGGTATACAAATTATATTATAATTCTATTAATGTCTAAAGCATTTGTATGGAAGAGACAAAACGTATTCCATGTAACAGCGGCTTAGCTACCTACATAAAGCTTACTTTATAATGAGGGGTTAAATCAGTCAGAAACTATACGAATAAATGATTCTTAAACATCCAAAAAAAAAACAATATCTTTTCGGCCAGCACGTGCAATTTCCCACATCACAACATTTTCGAAATTGGAACGGTCCCGTTTATTTTTTAATCTAATCTGGTAATCAGCGGTGCCCCCACACGCGTGGTACTGGCAGGCACGAGCTATTGACCGTCCACAATGCCGGGTCACTCAGGTGTTCTAGAAGCCTTTTGAATTTGGAGTTTTTGAAATTAGAATGGCTCTTTGGTCAGGTGGGGGTCGGCCAAGGCTAGGATGCTTTTGTTTTTTTAATGATTCGGCGGTTTCTTTTATGTAGGTTATTTGATTTGTTTTTGTACCCACGACTCACTAGTTTAACGAAAAACAAAAGTGAGTGAACATTGAATTAAGTTTAGAAAAAAGTAAGAAAGAAAGCAGTAAGAATAAATTTAAAAAAAATTCATTATCTAGTAATCTAAGTCTGTCTGAATTCAATATCTTTAATTCATCATATTCTTATATCGATATTGTCAGCATGACGTTAATACTTGTTTGTTTTAGAAACACCCACTTCAAATAAAAAAAAGTTCATAAAGTTTTTTTAGATATCCTTTTATAACATTATTATCAAGTGTAGTCTTACATCTTCGTAATATTACTAATTTGTTCACCAACTGAGTCAACTGCGGTCAATATTAGGTACGTGGTGTCAGGCCGTGCCGTACACGTTATTTTTTAGGGTAGCGTGGCCGTCAGCAATGTACCCGAGCACCTTGCTTCTGAGCTAAGGGTCTATTAGACACAGTATAACAATTTGATTTCAGTTTAATTTTGATATATTTTTGCTTATAACTTTTGATATATAAAATAGATACCTACATCAAAACTAAATTATAACAAAATGTCTGATTCTGATTCTACTTGGACGCATAAAAAATAGAAATGCCATTCAAGCATTGTCTTCGCATTGTTTAGCTAGCAAAATCTATAGCCATCATCTAATCTTAAATATATAAAAGAAGACACTGACTGCCTGAATGACTGACTGACTGACTGACTGACTGACTGACTGACTGACTGACTGATTGACTGACTGATTGACTGACTGACTGACTGACTGACTGACTGATCTATCAACGCACAGCCCAAACCGCTGGATCTAGAGATTCTAAATTTAACACGTAGGTTCCTTATAACTTATAAGGTATAGGGGTGCACTAAGAAAGGATTTTTCAAAATTCACCGCCTAGCCGGGTGAAATTTGTACGGGGAAACAAAATAAGTACCTAACACTATTTCTTTCGAACGGTCACAGCAGTATTTCTAATAATAAATGAGTAAACATGTATTTCAGGTTTTTTGGGAATTCAACCGCTGAAAGGGGGGAATGTGGTGACAATGTCTGAAAAATCAACATGGGTATTGTTTCTATGGTTTATCGGGTCGCTGGTCGCTGATTACGAAAACAACAACGACTTTTTGAAATTTAACATTGTGGACATGAAAATTCTTGAAAGTGTTTGTGCCAAATTGCAATTCAATTGGAACAATACAGGAATGTACCTTTTTTGTAGACGGTTAAAATTACTTTTAGTACGCGGGCGAAGACTCGGCCAAAGGCTAGTATTGTATATTCATTTTTCATTATTATTGTATATTCGTTTTTATCGTGATAAAAAATCTTATTTTTTTGACATGTATGCAAGTTTGTGTAATTTTTTATCATGAAATAAATAATCTAATCTAATTTAATCTATGTGTCTATTTGTAAATATTTTGTTGTGTTGTCTTCCGTGTCTTCAACGGACTCTGCAGAAGACCAGCGCTGGCTGTTTTTAGGGTTCCGGTACCTCAAAAGGAAAAAACGGAACCATTATAGGATCACTCGGTTGTCTGTCTGTCCGTCCGTCACAGCCGATTTGCTCCGAAACTACTGGACCGATTGAGTTTAAATTTGGTACACATATATAGGTGACCCAAAGATGGCGTAAAGTAAATTAATGAATTCTGAACAAGGGGGCCACTTTTGGACGGTAAACTGGAAAAGTAAAAAAAAAGTTTCGCAAACTGTATTGTGTGACATATCAAATGAAAGGGGTTGTTGTAAGCATCTCAGATATATTTTTTTATAATTTTAGCAAAAATAGATTTGAAGTAATTTAGGAAATAAGACGAAAATTGACCATTCCCCCCCTAATCTCCGAAACTAAAAGGCTTAAAATTCTAAAAAAAAATATGGAAAATAGTTCCTTGCCTAAAGATTACAGGAAAACCTATTAGAAGTTTGAGTATTCAAAGTAACGGGAAAATTCTCAATATTTTTGTGTATTTTGTATGGAGCGCCTAATGCTTAGAGAATAGGAATTTTACGGAACCCTCACCACGCGAGTTGAGCTCGCACTTCCGGTTTTTTATCCTTGTCATGGGTGCGTAACGGCGCCTATATTTTTTTGAAATAATAGTAGTCGCAATAACGCTCATTGGATATAATTCTTGAGTCATATAACAAAATGTTATATACATATTTACATATGATATACATAATTATCATTTTATATAATGATCATTTGACGTAGGTAATAACATTTAACATTAACTTAAGTCTAATGCGTATTTCCTACAATGAACATGTGATATAATGTTAATTTCTTCTATGTTAGCATAATGTTTTTGGTAGACTCTAAGGCAGGTCCGTGAAGGTACGACAACGAGCGAAGCGAGGAGGATTGTTAGGAATTAGGAACAACTGCGACCCTCTAGCGCCAGAATCGATTTTTTTTATTACCTAATGCTTACTAATTATATAAGTACCTACAATTTGCAAAGCGTTACGTTTGCTATATTTTCTTTACTTTATGTGCGTTGCGTGTAATAAAAACAATATATTATACTACTTGATAGTTATGTTATATAACTTATAAGTCCGGGGTAGTTGGCCATAGTTTTTTTGGAACACTTGTTAAAATAAAAGATTACAAATTACGAAATAAATGTTATTTAACTCTTATTTAACTTTGGTTAATAAACTTTAAATTATTAAACAAAAAAGTATAATTTCTATTGGAATCACATCGAAAAAAACTGTTGAAAAAAAAAACACGATTGGCCATTTCTACCATACCATTACAGAAAAGATGGCCATAACTTTACTCTCTTAGTTGGGATGTTTACCGTCTTATTTTTCATTCTCAAGCGCATATCCTCAAATTAGGTGAAATTCTTGTGTAGCCAAAAGTGCACTGAAACCGTCTTCGAAAAATATGTCTCATAATAATTTTTCCCACAGCCTAGGCCGTTTCTTTTGTTTACACGCTGAGCTGGCTCCTATTTAGGATCTTTTTTCTTATGAGCTTGCTGTATTTTTTTTTTACATTCTTCTCTGGAACACATTGAGCAGCATATGACTAACCAGTGGCAATCTCTTCTTTTCTTCCGGAAGAGACGACCACACCTTAAATAAAAACAAAACACCATTATTTTAAGAAACTAACATCATAATCAGGTGAAACATGAACCCTCCAAAAATATTGACACTAGAAAAAGCAAAAAGTCATGAAACAATCAAAGAGGAGTTTACTGACTTTTTGCTTTTTTCCGCCTAATTGTTAATTGCACCCGTCCTCCTACACACGACGCGAAGCAAACTAAACAAAAACTCGTGACTTCAAGTCACTGGTTCCATAAAATATCGCCATGAGCCATCTCCTCTTATGGCCAGCTACCCCGGAATTATCCTAACATGAGAATTATACAACATTATTCTTATAATAAATAATAAAATAAAATAAAAATAAAAAGCCCATTTATTCCATAACCAACTTAACTAGTATACAAATTAAATAATATTTCAGTAATTAACAGTTTTGGACCCCTTTCGGGTAAAGGCCTCCTCCAGTTTCTGCCATTTTTCCCTATCCTGCGCAGTTTGCTGCCAGTTTTTTTCAATTTTTTGTATGTCGTCCGTCCACCGTGTATTTGGTCTCCCAAGTCGTCTCTTTCCTTTTGGTCCGGTCCATAGCGTAACAATTTTTGTCCATTTTTCTTCATGCATTCTCGCCACATGTCCTTATAATAAATAGGTAAGTGTTATACCAGACGATAGTTATACTTTACTTATTTTTATATCCATCATTACACACCCCCTTGTCATGATTATGTGAGACGACTAATGGTTTGAAAATGGATTGAAATGTTATTCCAGCACCCTACGATTTTATTCAGATATAGAGTAACATAGTGGGATATAGGTAAATATCAGATATGTAGTTTTGATAAATAACAGTCGTACCTAAATAGGTACCGGCAAGTTCTTACTAATGTCGAGAACTTGAGATTTGCAGACGAACTGTTTAATAAAAGTTACCCAACCAGGCATTACGAGTAATCACTCCTAAATATAAATGTACTGTTCCACACAACCAATCGGCAGTGTATGTTGGGGACAAATTGAAGAGAAATTGAACTCGGAAGATGTTTTATCGAGAAAGTACCTACCTATGTTGAATTTAAAACCTCATTTAAATCGCTTATTTCACTTAGAATATGCCTCCACAGCATGGAGTCCACATTTTTATGTCCATAGAAAGGATTCAAAATAAACTTATCAAGCGGATGAAGTATAAATTCAAAAAAATTTACTCTAGTAAGATTATTTATCTTCAACTTAGGCGTGAAATTAGAGATCAGGTTCTGATATATAAAATCCTTAACGGGTTACTGGACTCGCCTACTCTTCTGTCTAAAATATCCCTGCGTTGCCCGGACCGTCGCACCCGCTCCTCCGCCTTATTTGTACTTCCTTTCAATCGAACCTCCTACGCTTTATTGTAAGAGCATGTCAAAAATACAACAATAAATATTCTCACATATATATATATATATATATATATATAGACAAGACTCTAATATATTATAATATACAAATATATATATATATATATATATGTTTATATATTATAATATATTAAAGTCTTGTCTGAGCAATCATAATGATATTAATTTATTAGTGGAAACTGTTTTGGCTTTTGTATTGTCTAAATTTAAGCATTCATGTGTGCTATTTTTAGCTGTTTCCCATTATTTAAATTAAAAAACAAAAAATGTCCTTATGATGCTTAATTTATAGTCGGATATAAATAAATATTCTAATTAGCTTCTCAAGAGACAACTGCAATTTTGCCAAAGCATGTGATTGACGTGGTTACGTAATATCGGAGAGACATGGACTTAGACTAGCAGACAACAATACTAAAACTAATTCATTAAATCAAAATACTGATGTTTTATTTTGTCGTCCGGGACTTATTTTATTCCACTACATCTTTTTTCAACCTTAAGTACTGTATGAATGAGGTTCACTTTGTTCTAAAGAACATTATGGAAATTAACCTTTTTCACAACTCAAATAGAACCACAAAAAGAGCACATATTGAGAAAAAATATCTTCACCGTCGTCACTAGTTTGTCAATCATTTCTGATCTGCGTGACCCCCGGCCCCTTGGTCAAGTTCGCTCCTAATTAATTCCTGATGACGTGGAGGCCAGGGTCAAAACGACAACCTTGGATTTACATACAAAAAGACGAGAAAAATGTCCGTGTCCATCGCACAATCGGGTCACTGTTTTTGTCACCTCTTTTGGTCTCCGTCATTTGTTTAAACAATGGCTATATCCTTAAAAATGCGTTAAGTTTGTATAATTTATTGTGGACCGTGGTTGAACTTTGGACTTTGAATTCTCGTATTTTCTGTTCATGCAAAAACTATTAAATAATATGTTCTTGAGGGAATTCAAGAGCAAGGATTTATTTTATATGAGACAAGTATTTTTTTCTTGCGAATAAAGGCGAATTTGCAAAAGATGTGGATTGTTTAGAAGGTAGATAATAGATTGATATAATCCTATGCGGTATATTTTACTACTAACTAGGTACTACTTACCAAATCTTCGTAGGAGTCACTTTATAGTAGCGGCAAATTCTTATTTGTAATACTACCGGGCGTTATTAGGTATTCTATTGTTGCATTTGTGTATTGCTCACTCTCCGTCGATGTATTCGTTCTTTGGGCCTATTTTAGAATATTCATAATGTTTGCAATCACTTTAACTTACGAGGCCTACTCATATGTTGTACCTATATTTAACACTTTCATAATTACAATTTATGCAGCAGGGTTAGTATGTAACAAAGACCCAAATTATTTTGCCTTATCTCCTATCGAAGACTGATCATGATAGTTTTGATCATCTTCGCTGTACTACAGAGCTAGCGAGGGCCACACCTAAATCTCTCAGATTTTGCAACCAAGAGTGCCTTTGCCGATCGCAGAGACCGCAGCATTGTAATAATCAGCATCTACTCAATAAATCTGAGTGTAACTCATCAAACAATCTCCAAAATCGTAATTACATAATAACAATAACGATGTACAGCTTAGAGGCACGTCACAAGCTTAGGCAGTTGGTGCTACACGAGTACATTATTAAATGCCAATGTTGTTCACAAATATCTGAGCACCCTTTGACAACAAGGTGATGGCTACTGTTCACAGCTGTAAAATGACATTTTGAAAGAATTCTCAAGTGATTGGAAATAATGTCGCAATACGATCTTGTTATCTCAAGATCTATCTTGCGATAGGACTATAGCTCGAATGGCACGCATTGTTAAATAGAACACTGGAAATTAGATTCACAGTCCCATGCCTTCGGAAGAATGGGGCAAGCATTATTGCCCTTAAGAGGTCTATTGTGTAGAATCGACGGCTAAGTAAATATTTTGACAAAAGTCCGTTGCACCATATTAAGTTACTAACAGGACAATTGGCGTATGAATCGAAACTTCCTAAAAAAATTGAATTAAAATGAGACGGAATGGCGATGTTTTTCCAGACTGAGGCGTCGCCATTTAAAATCGAGTCGCCGAGTCGGACCGTGTGAGATGAGGTTTTTGTACAGTCGACCTCAAGATATTTATTTATTTGTTTAAACATTCATTCCTTAAATTAACATTAATATACAGGCTATGCATGTTCATTATACAGGAGGATATTATACATGGCACTTAGGTCTAAAGGAACTTGATATATCTATTAACTATAATATATAAAATTGGACCGTTACTTAACTACTGACAGACAACGCACAGCTAAACGGCAGAAGATAGAAGCATGGGAACACGTATTCTTCAAGGGACGCAAAGGCGCACTAAGGAAGGATTTTTCGAAATTCAACTCCTAATAGGGTGAAATTGGGGATGAAACGTTGTATGGACGTCTTGTTATTTTTGAAGGTAGTTCCATGAATTTTGAGATTGACTTTCGGTCAGAAATAAAAATAAGTGGCTTTGGAGCGTTATTAGATACTTTATTAAGATAGAAGGAAAGTGAAAAAGAGGGAGACCCAAAAGAACGTACATTATAGGCATCAAACAGTATCAAATCAAGGAAAAAGATAATCGTCGTGTCGGATCAAGATGTCAAACAGAAAACTGAGAATAGACAAACATGGGAACTGCTCCACCGACAAGAGACTCTTAAACTTATATGATAATAACGAAATAAATCGTGAAACAACCCGAAAGGTTCAAAAAAATAGGGAACCATCGATATGAGAGGAAAAAGTGTAGTTCACGGAAATAAAACGTAAAATTAAACATTAATTGTTTAATCACCTCTCACTGAATTAATTAAACACTTAACAATGGGGAAAAGTGAAAGCGCGTCCCAAATGTTCTTAAAAATAAACTTGATCGCTTGCCAAAACGTCCATATTGTCACACCGCATATTTTGCAAACAGAAGGGAAAGTATACACACTCATTTTCACTGACCACAGCATGACTAACGACCATTTTACGAAGACCTATGCTTCTTACGTGTGTAAAGAATCCCAATAAACAAAACCTTAATATAGAAGGTTTACAGGTTTTTAATCTTTTTCTTTTCTTTTAGAACAATGCATTATATTTCTTTTCTTTGTATTCATATTCAGGTTAACTTATTTTAAGTAGGTTAAGTAGATAGGTACTATCATTGTAATAAGGTTAATTTTGGCAAAAAATGACTGACTGTTGAGTTTGTTTTGGCGTTTCCTCATTTTCAGAAACGCTGCTAGAATTTGACTTGTAAAGTGTCATTGCGGCCTACTTGCAGAATAAAAATCATTTATTAATTTCATTTACACTCTGTAGTCGAATCTGATTTTGTGTTGTAATTTGTTTTTGAGTCTTGGATGTTTTCTATATAAAGTATTTATATCTATCAAATATATCATCGTCTAGTACCTACCCATAACACAAGCCTTATTGAGCTTACTTCGAGGGTTGTTCGATTTGTGAAACATTGTCCGCTAATATTTATTTATTCATATGAAAATGTAAAAAGGTTTAATTTTCAAATACAAATAAGACATACACGCGGTTTAAAAAGTAACCAATTGGAAGGTCTCTGGCGCGTATTCAAGCTGTCGAAATGTTTGATTCGAATTTGGAATAAATGTGAGACAACGGCCACGCGGCCTGAATGGCAAGTTTAGTGGTGTGGGCCGCCATGTGGGCTGAAGGCCATTCCAAATTCAAAATCGGTATTGATTTTGCTTTTAATTGAATTTGTAGGTATATGGCCGTGCTTCGTTTGTTTTTTAGGTTCTCGTCAGTGTAATGGGAACAAACTCAATTTTGAATAAACATGTTACATGCATGTTTGCATATATATATATATATATATATATATATATATCTTGATGACTGCAATTAAAATTATAGATACATATGTATATATTATCTTAACATAGAGTCATTGAGTCGGTTAGCGACCATTTAATATTATTAATTATTGAATGTATACCCTTTTTACTATTTATTAAAAGTGAATACAAGATTATAATTAACATTAACTAAGATAAATTAAAACTAAGTTAAATCTAAAAAAGGCCCTCGAGGCATTGTACCGTACTGAATTGAATGTATAATATTATGCAATTATTGAATATATAATATTATGCACGTTGCCTATTTCTGTAAGTTTGGCAATACTAATAGGTATGTAATTCCATCTAGTGAATAGTTTGCCTTTAAGTTATGAATCTTTCTGTGCACACACTGTTTAGAATTATATAGTCCAGATCTAGACACTAAGCTTCTTATGTTACTGAATGAATGACTGCAATTTGTAGTGTAAGCCTAAGAAATAAATAAAATAAAATTTTTACATAAAGGATGTTTTTTTCATTTTTTGTAGAATTTTTATTCAATAGATTACTAAAAAAATGTCGTACCTACTGCTTACTGCGGATTTAGGGTCTGTAGAAATGTAATTCCATTTAATTAATTAATCGCTAACAGGATCATTAATCAGGTTTGTTGACATGTTAGGTAGGCATATTCTATTGACCAGGAATCTAAAGTAGGTGCCTACCATTAAAACATTTTACAAACTTCTGTTTGTAGGTCCGTACCTCCCTACCTATGTATATCTTATTAGCTAGTTTAAGCATGAGTATAGAATTATTTCATTTGGCATAATTACTGTTTCTAATTTAAATGAAGTCTTCATTTAAATCAAAAAGAGTGAAACTACTGATATTATGATAATCATCTTAAATGGCAACACTTTTGTCAGATCTTTACTAAAGTTTTGATTGATTGCTGTGCGTTGCTACCTTTTCATTCATTTCTTTTCATTCTTAACGCCTTACCACCTCATTTAAAACCCTCCGTAAGACTCTAATACAACTTAATAAGATTACATTTTGCGTAACCTAACAGTTTAAGAAAATTGGTACAGAGATTGCATGAAGAGCTAAATTTATGTGGGCGATGGATGTACAGTTGAAAACATGCCGATTTATGTTTAGAGTTCCGTAGGCAAAATGGCACAAACGAAACCCTTACAGTTGCGTTATGTCCGTCGGTCTTTCTTTCTTTCTTTCTGTCCGTCAGTCTATACATACTATCGCCCAAGGGTTCACACTTTCTGTTCAAAGTCGTCTGCACATGCATAGCGAATGCTTGAAAATGATCCTAGAGGTATGAACCCGTACCCTTGGGCGATAGTACCTACGATTATGAATCATATCAACACTGCGACTCCACGGGGGTAATCTCGTAACATTTCGAACGCGTGTTAGGACAGTCCTACTGTCATTTTACCATATAAAAAATTGACATTTAGATCTACCTGACGTGCGTACAATGCGTTACGTGATTGACCTACATGTCAACATGTGCCACATTCATCGATAGGTAATTAATGTAAGGTTTTTCAGCATTTTTTTAATAAGTAAAAATATTTTAGGCTCAGAACATAACTTTTGAACCGTAAAATCAAAAAATATGAAACAATTCATAAACATAGTGCTTATTAAATACTTTTAACGAAAGTTATTTTGAACAAGTTAGTTTAAAAGATTTTTGAGTTATCGCTGAAAACCTGCCTTTTCTAACCAAAAGGATATTGACGTAAGTTTCCTATGAAGATATTATATTATAATATTTTGTTACGGAACCCTTCATTGTGCGTGATCTGTCACGCTCTTGGCTGTTTTTTTTTCCTTTTTGTAATGAGTACTGGGAGTCCTACTGGCTATGCGATCCATATTAATATTATAAATGTGAAAGTGTGATTGTCTGTCTGTTACCTCTTCACGCTTAAACCGCTGAACCGATTTAGATGAAATTTAGAATAGAGATAGTTTGAGTCTCAGGAAGGACATAGGATAGATTTTATCCCCGAAATCATGGGTGAATGGACGGTGAAAGTTTGTATTGAGCTACGATATAAACAAGTTCCACGCAGACGGAGTCGCGGGCAGGAGCTATTATTACATAACTAATAGTCCAGGCAATGAACTGACAACTTGTATGGAAAAAATGACATATTTGGAAATAATTTATAATAGCTAATTTTTTTAATGTAACATATATATTATCAATTAAATTGTTACCTAGAGGCAAAATCCAACAAAAAATCAGACATCAAAAAAATCAATATTTAATTAGCTCCTAAAAAGTCCGGATAAATATTAATATTTTTTTTTATCTTTATTTAGGTTCATTTACATTTGCTTTAAAATATTCAATATAAATAAAATAAAAAAGACAATGAATATTTAATTTAAATCTATATAATTACTTCCGGGTGGAAAGTTTGTTGGATTCTTGAATAAAGCATCTTAGAATAATGTTTTAGAAAGAAATAAACAAAAAAAACGCTATTATAAATTAATGTTTTTCGGAATCGTATTTTGCCTCGGCTATAACTCATTTTGTGCCGTGCCTAATTACTTGAAAAACATATGTGTTTTATTCGAAACAAAACTTAAATCATAAATATGTAATAGACATTTAGTTAATTATCTCTCATTTTGTAATTTTGTAGTGTGAAAACTTTTTTAATGCGCAGCCTATTGTTTTACGTTTCTTCAATGGACTAGCGTTCAACAATAGATGGACCGCCAGTGGGCAGTCCGTTTAGCAACGTGTTATCTCGCTGCATCTGAATAGTGGAAACAATACAGTAGGCCAAGTTCACTAATGCTCAGTTAACTTTCTTTATGATGACTCAAAATAAAATCAAAAATTCCCGACACTACAAACTACAAAGGTAGCTAAGAACCATCTCGACAGACCAGTCTTCCAACAAAGAAAAAACCGCTGTCAAGGAGTACAAGACGTTTGGAAACTGCGATGAAAAATTATTGCTTGAATCAAGAAATAAATTAGGAAGATCGTCAACAAAATCTTGAATTAAACAGATATATCCTCTCGAATCAAGATGATTCCCTCGAATCAACAGAAAAAAAATCTTGGCTTAAGATAATTTCGCATCATTCGAAATAATTTACCATCTTCCTAATTAAATTCTGAAAATGAAATGAAATGAAATGAAATGAAATGAAATGAAATGAAATGAAATGAAATGAAATGAAATGAAATGAAATGAAATGAAATTTATTAGCATGTGGGAAATGGGTACAATTTGCAGTTACAGTTGCAATAAATCTGGTTGGTTCACCACACCCTACCTTATCAGGCGTACATACATTATTGTCTTATCTATATTATCCTTTATTCCACGTAATGAAACTAAATAAAAATAAATTAAATGTCAAGAAGGAGTCAAAATACAATTAAAGGGAATCATTCAAAAAGTCAGTTAAATTATAATAACATTTGGACATTAGCATTTTTTTAACTAGATTCTTAAATAAGTTTAGCCTATGACACTTAAAACTATCGGGTATCTTATTATAAATTGTGATGCACATGATATAGCAGTTTCTGGAGGCGAGTGCTAGTTTAGCTGCAGGTTTATGTAGCTTATGCTTATATTGTGCTCGAGTCTTACGGGTACGTATCTGCTGTACTTCTATAAACTGGGTTTTGTACTTATGAACAAAAACAGCTACCTCCAAGATATAAAGACACGGGAAGGTAAGTATGTCATTATCGATAAAGAACGGCCGGCATGATTCCCTTCGACCAATTCCAAAAATTGCTCTAATGCAACGTTTTTGTGCTAATAGTACTTGGTCTTTATCAGAACAATTACCCCATAAAACTATCCCATATCGGAAAATTGAATTCACGTAACCGTGATATGCTACTAGAGCGGCTTGTATTGAAACCGTCGTCGCAATTCTTCTTAGTGCATATATAAAACTATTCACTCTGCTGGAGACACTTTCTACGTGGTTTTTCCAACTGCAGTGAGAATCAATGATTATACCTAGGAACTTTGTGTGACGTACCTCTTCAATGGGAACATTATCAAAACAGATATTTAAATTTTGTGAGTCACTTCGGTCAGTATGGAATTGAATAAAGTTAGTCTTACTTAAATTTACTTTCAAATTATTATTATTTAGCCAATTAATTGTACGTGATAATGTCATATTTATTTCGTCATTATATCTTGAGACATCGTTACATTTTATTATAATTGATGTATCGTCCGCAAATAAAATACACTCCTGAGATACATAATTCGGTAGATCATTTATATACAATAAAAATAACAAAGGTCCTAATATGCTACCTTGCGGTACACCATAATTATTATTGACATAAGGTGATCGATAAGATAATAAATTTCTAGATATTGGACAATACTTTAGCGTCTCCACACATTGACTTCGGCCAGTGAGGTAAGCCCTCATCCAGTCATGAGCGGGACCACGTATACCATACCTATATAATTTCGTTAGTAGTTGCTTGTGGTTCACAAAATCAAAAGCCTTACTCATATCCATGAATAAAATCGTAGTTGGAATGTGATTATCAATAGCATTCACTACGCTTTTGATTAACTTAAACGTTGCTAAAGAAGTACATCTAGATTTTCTAAATCCATGTTGTTGCTCATTTATTACATTATTATTTTCCAAAAAATGTATTAACCTATTATACATTACTTTTTCAAAGATTTTGGAAAATATGGGTATAAGCGTTACTGGTCTATAGTTACCCATGTCAGACTTAGCTCCTTTTTTGTGAAGGGGTTTGACTACGGACTTCTTTAGTATTTCCGGAAAGCTGCCCTGCACCAATGACAAGTTCAATACATGTACAAGTGGCTTTGCAATGATATACGCATTTTTCTTTATAACATCAGTCCTCAGATCGTCGTGACCAACCGCTTTCGTGTTTTTAAGGCTACTGATTAAACTAATCAGTTCACTCGCGCTTAAAGGTTTGAGAAAAATTGAAGACTCATGATTGGGAATATTGATGTCATAATTAATGTCTGTTGTTATATTATCAGTTACATATTTAATAAAAAAAATATTAAAACAATCGGCGATTTTTTGTGGGTCATCGATACATTCATTATCTATCATAAGCTTTTCTACAGATCTACTGCTGCAGTCTGTAGTAGTATACTTTTTTATTAAATTCCAAACTGCTTTACATTTATTGCTTTGCTTATCTATGTATTTAAAGTTTTCCGTTTTTTGATGAGATAATATACATTTCCTTAAAAGGCGAGAGTATTTCAAGTAACGTTGTTTATTCTTGGTTCAATAACACTTACCTCGCATCAAGTTCTATTTATTTTTTGTGCACTAGCCGTTTACTATAAGTTTGGACCTGGCGTCGATGACGGTCGGTTCCAGCGAGGTCCAAACTTATTGTAAACGGCTTGTATTTTTCACTTCGTTTGTTCCACCAGAGGCAAACTAAGTGGCGTCATACGAATCAACTTAGCCAAACAAAGAAGTTATCAGTTAAACTGTCATGATTGACAGACAGTTGAAGTTGGTAGTTCTAAAACAAATAACATATATCTAAAAGGCTAACATTAGCGCTCTGTCTATTGGTACTTACATTAAAATAAAGATGGGCATACTCGTACCTATATGTAATTTCATCGCACGGTAGTTTTACCGTGCAGTGTAATAAATAATATACATAAGTATTCGCCAGCTAATTATTTAAAT
Source organism: Epinotia nisella (assembly GCA_932294315.1). Classification (NCBI taxonomy): domain Eukaryota; kingdom Metazoa; phylum Arthropoda; class Insecta; order Lepidoptera; family Tortricidae; genus Epinotia; species Epinotia nisella. Next base: position 6,181,654 of record OW028687.1, read on the forward strand.
ATCAAAACCGTAATCAGTCAACGTTTAGGTAGGTATACGATCTAGGAATATTAACCCATGAGTTTTATGAGATGAAGAACATTCGAAACGTCGTTGTAGATAATCATCACATCATCATCATCATTTATCAGCCGAAAGACGTCCACTGCTGGACATAGGCCTCCGTCAAAGAGTGCCAAGACCGGTCCTACGCCACCCGCATCCAGCGGATTTCCGCGACCTTTACCAGGTCATCAGTCCATCCTCGCTGCGCCGGCCGGCACGTGGAACTTATGAAATCCCGATTAGTATTTTTTTTGGGAAAAAGTGGGTTAAGAATTACTAACACTATCGCATAACCTAGTTATCGCCTCCATAATACATTAGTTGGCAAATATGTATTGTTCTTTATCAATGGATTCAGTAGAACCCAGCCCACTGTTACTTCTCTTTTAACAAAATCATAGACACACATTAATTACACTCACTTACCGCTCATTATAAATAGACGAAACCAATTATACCGTTTCACAATACAGCACGATGATTTATGTCACTTTTTTGTTACGATGACGCGCACTTAGCGAACGTTTAGCAATGATGCAATGATGAATTAAAAGATTACTTATGTTCAAAGTTTGGATAGTGGTTTAAAGTTTGAGAGAAGGTAACATTTCGAACTATACACCTTTGATTATGACAACCATAGGGCGACAATATGTCAAGAGAAAAGTTAATTAGAAAGCTAATTGAATTTTTCGAGGTTTTTCTAATTATTAAAGTTAATGGGTAACTACTTTTCAGCGACTCCTGTTTTTTATAATTTCTATAAAGTAAAAAGCTGATCCTACAATTGCAACACTATTAAGTAAGTTTTAAAATGTTTCGTTAAGAACGGAGTGGTGAAAGGATCCGTATATCCTACCCTCCTCTTGAATCCTAGAATTATCAACTGAATGGAATAAATAAGCTTTTCAAATAAAATCTGCGACGTATCTACAGCTGAACTGCTCGCTACCGTTCACCATCGTCCTTGTTTGCTAACAACATAAAGACTTCAAAAACATGTCAATAATTGGCGAAACAACGCAACTTGTTCAAACAACTGTTGCCAGTCCGAGCTTAATTTTAACCCTATACCCAGCATTTTCGAGCACACGCCATCCACAGTGAGACCACACTTAACCAAGAATGACATAAGTGCCGTTAATTTTTAAGCAAGATCCGCCATTTTGTTTCAGCGGGGCAGAGACGTCAACATATGGCTGATGGAGTCGCTAACCAAACGCAAGTCGTTGGTGGTCATATAATGACTTAATTGAGTTCTGGACGAATGGAAGGTGGTCATTGTGATCTTTAATCTAAATTTCGTATGTCGTTTTGTATATGGTTACGATGATTTGCCGATTTTTAACCAAATACTTTGATATTTTGGAGTAAGTACTGTCTTAGTTTTGTTAATAAGGCCATGGTCTAGACGCTAGCGGGCAATGGAGCGACGAGCGGCAGCTCATACCTTTGATCGAGTTGAATCCATGAACGCTCGCTGGCCGCTATCCTATCCACTACCTACCTATGTACCTATAGTGAAAAACCTTATGTAAAGGCTTTGAGAGGAAAAATCTTTTCTTGCTGTATTATAATTGTGATATTATTTACAGAAACCTGTCAAAATCGAGGCTGACAAAAGCTGCCAGACGCTGGACGGCTGCCAATATCAGGCCAGCAGATAATCACTGTATCTACAATGCGAAACGTATGCTTGTCCGACACGGGGATAATTTGCATTTAGGAACACAAATTCTGTGGAGTAGGCTTTTATAAAATAAAAAAAACAATGAGCGTCGCAGTATACCTACGTATATTAAGTAAATAACATAAATAATTTACATTAAATACAAAGTTTAAACCAACTTCTATTCAGTACTTTGCCAAGCCACATAGGTAGGTACCAACATGATTTTTTTATATTGCCTTTCCAATTTACGACATGAACTGCTTTCCGAGAGCAAATGCGTTGATTGTTATAGAAAAAATCCAAGTCGCTATATGTGAGCTGGTAATATTTGAGGAGTTCCGTCGATTCCTCATGGATCTCAGAATTGACACTTCATTAGTTGCTACTTCAACGGAATTATGTCAGAATCTTTGATTTACTTTACATCCTTGAGGAGTTCCATAAGTCATATGTGGTCTTCATCATCAGTTCCACTTCACCAGAATTGCTATTTCCGAGAGTTATAATAGAAAATACCGAAATCACTACACGCGTGCCTAGAAAATTTGAGGGTTGCCCTCAATTTCCCTGGGATCCCATCTTCAGATCCTGACTTAACGATAATAGGACCGGACCACCGCTGGAATATACTTCTTCTAATAAAATTATTAAGAAATCTGTGCGTAATTTCTTTGCTGGCAGATCCGAGAAGTCTTAAAGTATCAGGTTTGAAAATTTAGTTTGTAAGTATATATGTATCGTATATTTGTGTATGTATGTATTTATTTTATTTATGTATATATATTTGTGTAAATATGTTGTATAGGAGTACCTTATTATTATTTTATAATTTGTTGCCTCCGCATGCCTAATGGAATACGGCAAATTATAAAAAATAACGATGCCGTATTTGAAACCAAACAAGTCCTTACCCTGTTGGCGTGATTGTTGATCCATAGGAATAAATTAATACAATATTATACTGGTTATATTAAAACAATAAACGCGAACCAAATAAAACGCAAAAATGTTTAGGAATATGTCAAAAAACGGTTTTTTGTAATTAAATAATGAATGACACCATTTGTCTAGCCGGTCACTGTGCGAACTTATTAACATCATAGCGGCGCATCAACCAACATTAGCGAGATTCTGATTGGTCAGTTGTGTCGCCATATAAGGCCGCTATACCGTCTTACCCGCCACCCCGTCTTGCCTCGCTCTCCCCTAAAGGTAACATAAAATTACTTTAAATGAAACAATTTAAATAAAAATCTTAAGTGTAGGTATTGTTCTAGAGTTGTTTCTCAGCGTTTCCTTTGGAAAGCACTGATCTATTTACATAAATGCATTTATGTATTTAATTATGGCAGTAGCTCAGACACGTAAGTTACCAATACGGCGAGATTATTGTATTGTCATCTCTAGGTAATGTTTCAAATTAAACAGGTATTAACAATTCTAGTATTGTATGTAGGTACACTAAAAACGAGGTGAAGTTGACATCAAATACAAAATCTTGACATTTATATACATGACATACAAATCGACCTAGGCTTTACTTTATCCTTTACTTGGCTAATATTAATGATAAAGTTGATGTCTGAAAAGGCTGGCAATGGAGAGAGAAGAGTGGCGGTTACTGCCCCGACAAGAACAAGACTCTTGAATAGTGATGATGATGACATACAATTCAGTTTTCAAGAATACTTTTTGTTACATAATCTGTTTCCTGTAGGTATTCTTCGTGCCCATACCACATCAACAAAAGTTGTGTGGAAGTCGTCTCCATGGCTTTTCATTCTGGCCACAGACCTGGCAACATTTGGTGGAACCGCGAAAGTATTGTCGTCATTGTTTGACACACAAACCACCTCACATAATCATGTCATTATTGATTTTTATTTTGTTGTGGAAATAACGTGACCACTTTCCATTGTACACCGAAATATAGACATCCAATTTAAAGTACACCGCATTTATAACGTTATCAAGTATGTATATTAAGTTAATCAGCAGGTACCAAACTAAGTAATAACTCTATCTAGTACAGATGTCATTGCATTTAGTAACACTTAATTACAAAGGTAAACGAAATTTTAAAGAGAGTATTAGGGTCGTATCGAATTTTCTAATACCAGTAATATTTGTATATTGATAGGAATAGGACATTAAGTTAATAAATGTCAAAATCCGGTGTTTGAATTTATTTAGAATTGATAAGGAATCCGAACAAAAAGGCAACAGATATCAACTTAAATTAATTGTTTAATGTAATTGACAATGTCTATGATTATTACAAATAAAGACATACATCTTTATATGATTTCAATTATATTTTGTAATCTATACTTGATGGTTTACTATTAACACTACGTTATCAATTTTAACATGACGCATTTACCCTATTAGTAGAGTGAGCTTGAATGACAGAGCTCCCGGAGATACCTGCGTTGAGAAAGAAGGATCTTCACTTGTCTCTTCAACAAGCTAGTCCTCCGATTCCTAAAAAAAATCACCAATGTGTAAGTATATGACTCGTCTGAAAACGCAAGCTTCGGGCGACCGTTTCAGATGCATTTACATATTCAATGATATTTGCGTGTTACAGAAAAAGGGAAACGGAAGAAAAGATGAATTTAAAGACAAAACCGGAACCGTGTGGAGGAGAGAAGCTCTGGAAAATCACACGGTACAGAGTCAAGTAATAAATATTTGACCACCGATTAGCCTAGTGGGTAGTGACGCTGCCTATGAAGCTGAAGGTCCTGGGTTCGAATCCCGGTAAGGGCAAATATTTGTGTGATGAGCATGAATATTTGTTTCTGAGTCTTGGATGTTTTCTATGTATTTAAGTACATATCTATTAAATATATCGTCGTCTAGTACCCATAACACAAGCTTTATTGAGCTTACTATGGGACAAGTTCGATTTGTGTAAGATTGTCCCTCAATATTTATTATTATAAACAAGCCAATGCAGTGGCGGGTAGGGCATGCGCGCATGCGCGCCCGGTTATGATTTCCACTAATCATCAGGCGGGTCCCAAGCTTGTTTGTCACCAATCATGGCATATCTGACAAGAAGTGTTCGTACCTATTGAATTTAGTAAAAATCATTCATCAACATTAATAATAATATAATTCAAAGCACAAATAAAACCAAAATGACCGTCTCCGGATGTACAACAAAACTAAATCTGAATCTTGTCTATGATTTAAACATGAATAACGTCCATGAATGACCCATTGAATATTTGGAGGCAGGGTGTGTCCGCAGCTATGCCATTCACAACCTGTCTCAGTTCACCTCACCAGTTGTCTAATTTAACTAGACCCTATCATTCGTACCTGCCATAAGCAGCAAAATAGCTAGACGGACCAAAATGATCTACACACGTAGACGACTCGAGGCACTTTTGCTGTGTTCTAAAGTCCGCTGGATGCGGGTGACGCAGGACGGGGCATCGTGACACTCTTTCGGGGAGGCCTATGTCTAGCAGTAGACGTCTTTCGGCTGATATTATGATGATGAGCTCCGAAATGACCTCGCAATTTATCACCTACAATGCTTAAAAACAGTTATAGTAAATATCTAAATTTAGCCCTTTCATTTGATAACCGATCATTTCTCGCTTCAGTTATTCCGACTGTCTTTTAATGCATCTAACTCCCTGACCTTCAAAGCGATACTTATATTCACAATTAAAGCATTAATCTATGTACCTCCTAGTAGACCAATCCTTAGTTGAACCTAAGAGCTAGCATTGCTCGGTTGAATATGCGCAATAAGAGGTCAGTCTATACAGGTCCTCTTGGCGAGTTGTCAATAAGGCTTTTGAATGCCAGCGCAGAAATGTACAGTCATCAACGCTGCGGTGCTATGTTATGACATTTCCAATGTTCGTATTAGCATACTGGCCAGGACGGACCTTATGCTAATGCTGCTTTGTATGCAACCTTTCACTGCATGTGTTGTTTTGTTTTTAAATGACGATGCGATTCACGTTGTGGCGATTGAGAAATTTTGCAACAGCTTTTTTGAGGTGATTTTTTTAAAGTGTTCTGTGGTCAGCGGTGTGTCAGCGAAACGTGACGATCATTCGGTGTCTGTCCGTCTGTCAGCGGCAGTTTTTTACATAGCTAGTACTATTAGGATCATGCCTGCACTGTGACTATAGTTTTCCTTTAAAATTGCCATCAAATATTTAACCGAAGTCGAATGTTTTTCACTGAAGTGCCTGAAGATTAAATTATTCACAGCGATGTCATAACTGCGTCCCGAAACTTAACATGTAGAATTATAAGTTAAAATAAATATATGCACAAGTGTACTCTTAATATTCAGAGAGGTTTATTCATTGGAAGGCGACGGACGGGTCTCTATTGGTTCCCATAAAATTTATGTTCCGATTTTTTCAGTCCATACCGTTTCCCAACATAATTGTTATAAGTCATATTGTCGAAAGTCATAAAATTAAACAGTATAAATTGGAGTTCCGATTTTTGCAAGTCATTATTATTGTTAGTCATAAAATTGTTTAGTCATAACATTCAATGTCCAGATGGTATGCCATTTCATATTATTGAAGGCAATAAACTTGCTTATTATAATTGTTGTAAAGTCTTTTTTCGCAGGTCATAATGTTGGGTAGTCACGTGGTTAGTTAGTCATAACATTTAATGTGAGGGTGGTGTCAGACTTCATAATATTACAGTCAATAAAAACACTCGCAATAATTATAAGAAGGTATAAAATTCTTGTTCTAAATAAATTGTTGTTCTTGAACTAACGAACCTATCCAAGTGGTTGTACGAGTCAGTATAGATTTTTTTTTAATACTAATCCAAAAATATTGCAATGACATACGATTTATATCCCAATTTAAGTAGTGCGTAGGGTAAAAATTACAATGTTTGTGTTGCAAAATTATAATATTTTTTGCAAACAAGTGTTTACGCTCTTTAATAAAAAAAATAACCTCGAAGAAGGAGCAAAGCTCCCGCTTCCGTCTTCTAACCTATCCGCGATCCGAGTCGGTTTTGCCACTAAGTCCCTGTTCTTGTTGTTCTTCGAAAAACTTGAACTTTATACACTACTATCTTGGCATTGGTTGATCTCAGAGAAAAGTTTATGTGACGTTTTAGGCTTATTTTGATAGGTTCTACATTTTGATTGGTACGTTTGATAGTAGTTTTATTATGTCTAGAAATGTTTCTGAGTAATTATCCATATACCTATGGATGTTATAGATTTGGTTTCTTAGACATAATTAACTTTAGGCATTAATACGATATGAATAACAACCATTAGTAAGATGAAATAAATGCCTTACAACATTTTTGAATAATTATCTATAGACCTTTAAACATTATAGTCATCAATTTTATGACTTTTGAGATTATAGGATTTAATATTATAGGTCATTGATATTAGAACTATTAAGCGTTATACTTAACAAAAATTATGACTACTGATATGTATGTCTATAAATTTTATGGATATCAACTTCTGACCATCGAAATTCGGAACAAAAAAAATATGGGAAACAAAGGGCACCCGCGACGGACATCTGCATTCTTCAAACATTCAATATGTGTGCGCCAGGGTTGAAAAGTAACTTAAGAGAGTAACAAATCATGCATTATTTCACTAAATATATGAAGCACATCCTACTTTCCCATCCTACTATCCTACTAATCCTCCTAATGTTATAAATGCGAAAGTTTAGATGTTTGGATGTTTAGATGTTTGTGCGCTTGTTACTCAATCACGCTTAAACGGCTGAACCGATTTGGATGAAATTTTGCACGAAGATAGTTTATAGTCTGGATTAAAATATAGGATAGTTTTTATCCTGGTTCCACGCAGACGAAGTCGCGGGCAGAAGCTAGTATGTCGTATGTGCTTCATACAGTGAAATTTAAGTATGTAGTTTAGAACTGTAATAAAAATGTTAAAACAAGGTCAACATCGTAAAATGCTCAATAGTTCTTCCTTATACTTGTATAATGGGCAGTTTTTGTCACCTTTTCCATTTCTACTTAAAACTATTTTTAATGTTCCGAGGCTAAGCACGATTTTTGACCGACATAAAAGGAGGAGGTTCTCAATTCAACTGCATTTTTTTTGTGTGTTGTTACGCGATAACTCGGTAATTTAGGTATGTACCGATATGAAAAATTCTTTTTTTGTTTAAAAGCATATACTTCCAGATCGGTCCAGTTGTTACCAAAATCCAGTTATGATGATGGGATCCTGGAGAAATCGAGGGAACTCTTCAAATTTTATAGGCAAACTTGAAGCAATTTGGCTACTGATTTGAAGTCGGTTAACTTTGTTTTCAAAGTAAATTATTTAGCCACGTGTAGGGTTAAGTACCATTGTTGTACATTCAAATAATGTTCATTGATGTTTCTGAGTGTACAGTCGAGTTCTCCAATATCTATACAGACATCCTTTCAAAAATATCTACACAAGCGTCTTATGTCAGTAACAATAAAGACTGTGTGTATCTACACACAGTCTCATTTTGAAAGGATGTCTGTATAGATATTGGAGAACTCGACTGTACCTATAATTATTTGTACACAGATGTAAATTACTTAGTTTGGTTAGAGCTGGTCCGACACGAAAGCGAGCGTCGCAACCGGCACGATGAAACAAAGCGTGCCCACTCACAAACAATCGGGCATCGGTCAAGCGCGAGCGAGTTATTCTTACCGAGGCTTTTGTTGAAGATAAAAGGGTCATACAGCTTTAGTAAAACAAAATTAGGCTTTCCTGTGGTCAATAAAGTCAAAAATAATCAAAAATAATTTGAGTGCTTTTTTTTGACTTTTGATGAAATTATATTAGAGGAGACGCCGTTTGTGAAGATTAAGTGTCCATGCAAAAACTAGGCTGTGTAGCCCATAACTTTGGCAATGTTCACAGAAGAGACGCGAACCTCTGTATGACCCAAAACTCTCATCATTTTGAAAAGTGTCATCTTGATTTTTCGTTTTTCATTCTTCAACTTAGTTAAGTTTTGTAATGTTAAGCGTAAATACTATGTCAGAAAAACTATAACTAATGTACCTTCTTATGTACAATCGCCTGGGTTTGCGGTGTTCCACCCTTAGGCTGGGTCTGTACTGGTAGAGCGATTAGCGACGCGACGGCGATCTTCATACCTATACATCAAGTCGACCCAGTTGTACTGAAACCGCAGTCGCATCGCCAATCGCCCTACCCGTGTTGCCCCGGCGTTAGGGCGATAATCGTTTGAACGTCTCGTTATTTGCAGGAAGGGGCAGAAACTACTTCCACTGAACTAAAAATATCTTGACTGAGATATGATGAATGAAACAATTTAAATCGATGTAGGTAGAGTCCCTTGGAATGCAATCGCCACGGAACCCTAACAGCAGTATGAATGGAGCGATAGGTGTGATCAGCGCGTGCGTGGGCCGGCCTGTCATCAGTGACCCGCAGAGCTGTGCGTTGACAGAGGCGGTTAAATGTATGGTGCCATACACTCTTAGAGCATACATAACTGGAGTAGCCTTATGTCGTATTTGTGAACAAAAATGTCTGCCGAATTTTGCGGGGGCGGGGGGGGGAGCATCTTAATAGGATATTGAAACTCAATTGTATATTGAAAGCTTGAAGTGGTTGAACGTTTATGATATCCATTGCTTACAGCAACATGCGGCGGCCATTTTTATGATCAGTTCAGGTTCTGGGTTCTCTTGCGAGGCGATTTTGTGAATGACCATTAATCGATTGTGAAATTGTCTTTGTATAATTTTTTGCACATTGCGCAAGGTTTTCTACAGAGGGGTAAGTTACTGAAAGGCTACTCCACTTATGTATCATACACTACATACAAGAGGTCAATATGTATTTTGATAAAAGCTAAGCGTTATGTTAAAACATAACATTATTCAGAGTATTCAGTTAAAAAAGATTCTTTGTTTTGAATAAGCGTAATCGATGTTGTAATGTGTTTTTTTTCTTTTCACTGCATCTTATTTCAGACGCGGAAGTGAAACGTATGGCATATGCGATACGTTTCAAATTGACTTTCCTAAAAACAATTTGTTTTATTTGTATACGTGTACCTATGACAATCATCATAAGTCATGACGCGTATCGTTCGTCGTTGCGCGTCCTGAACAAATGATTTCGAACAAGTTTTAAGAGTAAGTAGTAGAGCTTCTAATAATTTTTCGTCATTCGATTTAGGATCCCCAGTCTAGTTTTTGACGTTACAAAATATCTCGCACCAACTAACGTTGCCGTGTCTACGCCCTCCGTGTACACTTCATATTTGCATTGAATGGTCGCGAGTGGACAAGCGCACCGCGGCCTGTCATTAGCGGACAATCTGCCCCACCTTCGACACAAATTATTGTGTTCCGCGCGCGGTATGAATCTTGAGTGTAACATGCTCACTGACGCGTGTGTTTTGTTTTTGGTGAGTAATAAGTTTGTATTACGAGACAAAATAGTGAGATCGCTTTTAAAAAGGCTCTCTTTCTTAATTTAATAGACAAATCGTACCTACTTGTTTTGTAGCAATTGGGCTTTTTGCCTTTTGAGTTCTATAGATTTGACAGCTACCCTCTTAAAATCCTGACAGGACACAAGACTCTCAACTTTAAATGGCTGAGAGCTACTTTATTTTGGTATAAGAGCGCCGAATTTGAATTTTGGAGTCATAAGTATTGGCCGCCATTTTGAATATTTCAGTACTGGTCACTTCTTTATTACTGTGTCCCGCACGATATGAATATTGAGTTTTGTATAATGTAGATAGCATTTTCCTTTAGATGTAATATGATGTTAAATAGAATAAGTATAGACAATGTCAATAGTAATGATTAATTACTGTTAAAATGCACATTACACGTAGAACCGATGGCCGTTGGGGCGGAAAGGTTCTCGAGTGGCGCCACGTACCGGAAGGCGCGGCGTGGGTAGGCCCCCCACAAGGTGGACTGATGACCTGGTAAAGGTCGCGGGAGTCCGCTGGATGCGGGTGGCTCAGGACCGGTCAATTTGGAACTCTCTGGGGGAGGCCTATGTCCAGCAGTGGACGTCTTTCGGCTGATATGATGATGATGACTGTTAAAAATCGTAATGTTAGTGTTAATTCATATTTTAGGATTCCGTACTTCAAAAGGACAAAAACGGAACCCTTATAGGATCACACGTGCGTCTGTCTGTCCCAGCCGATTTGCTCCGAAACTACTGGACCGATTGAGTTGAAATTTGGTATACATACGAGTATGTATACCAAATTCCAACTCAACATTATTATGTAAATTGGTGACCCAAAGATGGACACGTAAAGTAAATTCATGAATTCTGAACAAGGGGTGGCCATGGCCACTTTTGTTTCGCAAACTGTATTGTGTGACATATCAAATGAAAGGGGTTGTTGTAAGCATCGCAGTTTTTTTTTATAATTTTAGCGAACACAGATTTGAAGTAATTTAGAAAAAAAAAGGCAAAAATTGACCATTCTATTGAAACTACTAGGCTTAAAATTATGAAAAAATATGGAAAATAGTTCCTTGCCTAAAAAAAATACAGGAAAACCTATGAGAAGTTTGAGTATTCAAAGTAACGGGAAAATTCTCAATATTTTACGGAACACGTGAGTCGAACTCGCACTTGTCAGGTTTTTTCCATTGATATCAATTAACTATTTACAAGCTTTTATATAATTTCACCTGTCCCGATGTTTATCATCAAATGTTGCAAATTAAATTTGATCCATTTCCCGGTAACCGATTGAGCTGAAATTTTGCATACATGTGTAAAACGCGTGACAATGCAATATTATGATGACATGGTGCTGATCTGATGATGGAGTAGGAAGGTGGCCATAGGAATTTCGCAATGAAACGACACAACCTCATCGAGTTTGGGCTCGTTAGAATCGCCTCAATGAGTAGTAACTAGCTGAAATTGTGGATAGTAGTATAGTTTGAATAACAATTCAATATTATGGTACCATTGAGCTGATCTGGTGATGGAGACAGAAAGTGATCATGGGAATTCAGTACTTAACCGACGTAGCCCCGTTGCGTTTGGGCTCGTTAGAATCGTCTCAATGAGTAGTTGATGATGATATACAGAAAAATACAGTTGGTAATAAAAGCTTGTACCAAAAATTTAATTTTTGACAGAAACTTATTTTACTCGAGACACGAGCTAAGGAGTTGTATTGCCAAAAGCATACCAATATGCATTTTTTTAATTGTCCAAGAGTAACATTAAATCTACTATAGAATCCTTACGCTTTTATAGAATTAAAAATGTATGACAACTATGGACCTAAACGCGGCAAACGAAACAGCAATTTACTTGATTTTCCATACAATGATTAGTTCAAATAGCACTGTCTTCGACTCAAGTTTTTGGGTATTTTATGTTCTTTAATTGTAGTTGCTCCCATACAAACATTTGTTGCTCTCCAAAAACTGGTTCGAATGGCAACATAAAAAATCATAGGTCACGAGCCTATCAGGAACCAAAATATAAAAGTGACGCAGTTTAAATCTCACATGACGTCGGGATTGCACAGGTAGCGACCATGTGTGTAGGTCCGTCCATAAAAACTCATTAAAAAACCTCATTGTGCGGCCTTTGTCCATACTTTTTTCACCTTTTATGCTTTTTTGCAAGGAAAAAACGGTTTTATAAGATCTCAAAGGAAACGATGCGAATGATTCCACGTTTCATGTTTCTTAGAGTTTTTTTCGTCTATTCCTACGCCACTGGCATTGTTGGTCTCTATCGATCTAATCTCCTTTTGATAGACCTCCTTAGGCCGATGGACCCCTATTGTCCACTAGTTTTTGAGCCACGTTAGGAACATTCAATTTGAGGCTGGGAAAGAGTTGATGGATGGTTTGCTGTACGGATTTGGTTATTTATGGTTAATATTTTTACGTCATTTTGATAAACTTTTTATGTTTTATCCGTAAAGTCCAATCAGGAAAACTTCGTGTCATTAATTTCATATAGGTAGGTTTGAACAAATTAAGTTTAGAAGATTTTTCTTTCTGTGTTCCTATCATGTAGGTATAAGATATAATTAAAAAAAAGTCCTTGATCAAGGGTCAAAACAAAACTTCACTCGTCTTTTCTGCGGTTCTTCAAGGGTGAGGATCGTTACCACCAGGGCAGCACCAGAAACATGATTCTCGATGCACCACCGCTCTCTAAATCCCTCTGTTTTGGGTTAGTCTAATTGCTCCCTGCACTTTGACGTCCGTAGCATCACGGATGGCATCCGTCCCAAATTTCACTAGATACCTGCAAACTGATTTCTTTGAAATTATATGAAAAAAAAAACAACGCAACTCTACCGTTACTACCCGATAAGTGACACGCATACGAAACTGAAAACTCAAAACAAACTTACATGTGCGTTTATAAAGAGCAACATTGAACCTTAACAAGTGTAAAACAACGTCAATTTCACCACCTCTATAAGTTTGTCAGAAAACCATAGTTTCAAGAAAAAACTTTTACCGTTAGGACACCAACGCGTTTTGCATAAATCATTTCGAGGGCTGCAGAATTATTGGGCCCCTTTTCGGAAACGGTTTTTGTGAGATGTGGAGAGATTAGTTAAATCTTCACGTATGTGGTTAGTTATAGGTCAGGTGGTTCTTAAAAAATGGTTGGACGATTTTATGCAGACCGTAAACAAAAAAAATCGGACAAGTGCGAGTTCAACTCGCTTGGTGAGGGTTCCGTAAAATATTGAGAATTTTCCCGTTACTATGAATACTCAAACTTCTTATAGGTTTTCCTGTAATCTTCAGGCAAGGAACTATTTTCCATGTGGATTTTTCAGAATTTTAAGCCTAGTAGTTTCAGAGATAAGGGGGGGATGGACAATTTTCGTATTTTTTTCCTAAATAACTTCAAATCTGATTTTGCTAAAATTATAAAAACAAATATTTGAGATGCTTACAACAACCCCTTTCATTTGATATGTCACACAATACAGTTTGCGAAACTTTTTTTTTTAACTTTCCAGTTTACCCCCCAAAAGTGGCCCCCTTATTCAGAATTCATTAATTTACTTTACGCGTCCATCTTTGAGTCACCAATTTACATATGTTTACCAAATTTCAACTCAATCGGTCCTGTAGTTTCGGAGCAAATCGGCTATGACAGACGGACAGACAGACGCACGAGTGATCCTATAAGGGTTCCGTTTTTTTCCTTTTGAGGTACGGAACCCTAACAAGTAGGTACTCATATCATATTATGTTTTGAAGTGTCCCGTTTATGGTTTTATCGTTCTTAAGGAATATTCCTCCTATGTCACCACCTAATCTGTAGCTGCGTATTCCACATCTATAGGAACACCAAGTAACCTATGACGTTCGCATTTTTTGCGTAATATATTTAGTGCTATAGCATTCGTAATTATCCTAATAGTACTAGTCAGAAATTGTCTTATTGTGCATACACGTTCACACTTGTTGAACATAGCAGAATTAGACGCTTTTCTGAGAATAAACGTCAAATTTTTAGGACTAAAATCATGGAATAAACGCTATTCTGGAACGCGACAGGATACCGAAGTAATACTAGAATCAGTAGCAATGAAAATATTAGCAACCCTCGGTCTTTCGAATAAGCGAATGTATTTTAATTTGTAGCCATTTACTGGTGACACAAACGCTGGCCATGCATAGCTACTAAATGAGATAAAAACTCCGCATCCACAAACACATAGCCGAAACTTTTTTTTACGCCGAAAACTCGAAAATCATTAGAGTGCCCAACATGTGTCGCGATAACATCGGCCATAGAGCGAAGAGGTTATTAAAAACAATGTTTATAGAGCGGTCGCAAAAATACCCCGTGACGATGACCGCCGTTACTTGTCTCTGTTTATCTTGATCTTTGTATGAAATATTACAAATTGGATTTTGTGAAATGTTGATTCTGCGTTAGCCATGCCCGTTTAGACATTCTCTACCAGTCAACCATTGGGCTAAACAGAAACTTCAGTGGCGCAGGGTCCTAAATGCGGAGAGTCGAATGGACACAAATCAATTATATACAAGTGGTAATATGCAAGTTATACATGTGGGATTGGTACTTTTTGATGGTTTTGTCTGGCTCGAAGGACCAAATGTTGTTTGAATTGTTTTTGAATGGCGAATGTGTTGACGGATGATGCAGTGTGAAAGTAGAGCTGAAGGAAAAAAGACGGTGTTGTACATAAAGCAGAAGATTTTACTAGAAGTGTTTATTTGTTATCATCTGGATCCTCCGGGGTCCACATACATTTTCACAAAAACCATGTCAATTTATTTCAACGGGCTGCTTAAAGTGTTTAAGCCCAAAACAAGCTTTCAAGAGTTTTTAAAACAAACATAATTATTATTTTACAAAACTTTCGAGCACCGTCAAGGGTCTAACCAGATTCTAATCGCGCCTCGAGTTTTTGCCACGTCCCAAACATAGGTCAGTTTTTGACAAAAAATGTCATTCTCACATGTAATATCGGAGATTTATGTTGCAACCTGTTTGTTCCGAGATCTATTGTGTGAGACGTGATATCACGCCTGGTTTTGTCAAACGGACGGACATTAGGTTTTTGTGCGTTGATCCTTTGTAAAGGTTTTAAAATCGTGCTGATGATGATGAGGGGAAAAAACAAATCATCATTTACAAACATGCAAACAAATGGAAACAAAAATTGTATGGAAGCTTCAAAATTTTAACCAATGCAACGGATTGTGACGTGCCCATTTAAAACGTTGGGTACGTCAAATAATATGAAAATTGTGTAATGAGATGAATAAAACTAAAGTAAACTAATCTGTTTTGTCTGTCCTAACTAGGGCTTCCAATCCCAGAATCCCGGTATACCGGGATCCCGCCTTTTTTAGGGCGTTTTTCAATACCTACCAGTATTTAAAATAGAATACTCGGGATCCCGGTATTCTTATAAAGTAGCGAAATAGCCTAAAAAAGAAGTAGTAGTAAATAGTAAATTGTAAAAGTTGTTTCTCTGTAAATCAACAGCCAGACGTGCCTTCTAAAGTACGGGATATACCAGAAAAACGGACAGCAAGTCCATCTAGTTACTGACGCGGCATAATGCGCTTATTGACTAAAATGTTGAATGCTTTAGATAGTTATAATCTCAACTACATAAGGTGTAACAATTGATATTTATAAGCTATGACATGTAAAAGAGCCCATTAGGTAATTAAATTGAATTTTAATTTGAATCTTGACTGTTGATTTCCAGAATATGAAACCAGAAACCAGTGGCAGTTAAGCAACCAGTATAGTCATAGTTTACCTGTATAAAATGAAGACTAATTACTTATTTGAACAACTCTTATTGATGTCGAAAACCCTTATGACGGCACTATGTTTTTGGTTCTAATTCATCATATGATGAAATGAAACAATTATCGATCACAAAACGTCCTCTGTCACTGAAGCGGAAACTCGTCGACACGTGTATTTTGCCTGACCTAATCTACGGTGCGCAAACACGGTGGCCCACAGAGAATCAGAAGTCCAAATTGAAGGCTTGCCAAAGCGCTATAGAGCGCAGTATTTTAGGTGTTAAAAGGACGGATCAGGTCCGAAACACTACGCTGTGCTCAAAAACACGCACAACTGACGTGGGTGCACAAACTGCCAGGTTCAAGCGGGACTTGGCCGGCCACGTCTGTTAGATGCATCCAGAGGGATAACGTGCGACGCAGACAGGGCCGACCTAGACGGAGATGGTGCGACGACCTGGACGGAGATGGTGGGACGACCTGGACGCATTTCTCAGCGATTGTGCAGAAGAATCACATAGTAGGGATTCATGAAAATCACGTAAAGCCTTTGCTAGGGACACTGAATAAGCACAGAAAAAAAATACTTGCAAATATTTTCATTTGTCAAATTAGTTTTTCTAATTTTGATACAGCAACACCACTTTCATCAATGTCGTGTTATAATCGTCTTGATGAATAGTTAGGTGAAAAATGTGCGAAGAAAAATACCAAAAAGATTGTTTTAAAATTACATTTTGTAAAAAAAAAAATGTGTCCATTCCCGGGGTCCCGGGATCCCGAGATTGATGAGGACGGTTCCGATATTAATACCGGCTTCGCTAAAGGTCCGGTATTTGGAAGCCCTAGTCTAACGGGACACGGCAAATAAACATTTATTTATACTCTACTCCATTCGAGCATTAATTATTTTAAAGAAAACTAGGTTGAAACGCAAAAAATATACACGCAATATTTCTCTTTGATACTCGTATCCTAGAGAAACAGACGATTTTGTCCGTTAAAATTCTAATGTTATATGGAATGAGGTGTAGTAGCGATGCGGCGCGGGACATACTTTCGGCTACAAAATAATAATGATTGTAAACTTATATGCAATCATCACATACGGTGAAAAAGCAGCATTACTGTACATTATAAAACAAAAGCAAACAATAGGTATACGAACGCACTTACTAATGCTTCTTATATTTGACGACCGCTTTAGCCTAGTTGGTAGTGACGCTGACTACGAAGCTAGGTCCTGGGTTCGAATCCTGGTAAGGGCATTTATTTGTGTGATGAGCACGAATATTTGTTTCTGAGTCATGGATTTTTTCAATGTATTTAAAGCTTTGCTTAGTTTGCCGTTTGGGATTAGGTCGATTTGTGTAAAATTGTCCCCGAATATTATTATTATAATGTAAAAGTAAACGTTACTCAATTGCGACGGTTCTTTCCACGATCTCAGCCACTGTCGGTTCGTTGGTAAAAATAATAATTAAATGATCCACACGTGGTCGCCAGAACACTGTCCGGTGGACATCGCGTCTTATTTATGTTACACTTGTATCTACATATGTTCCGCGGAATGTGTGTAAGGTACTAGTGCCCGACATGTCAACAGAAAATACATATTTGAATCACGATATTATGCTCATTTAAGATGTATTAAACAGTTTCATACGGTCTGGGAGACGAGGTATTTACTCAATTTCTGATATGGAATTCGTTTCATATGGTGATCTTATAAAAAATCCTGATAATATAAGAATTAGGTAATCAATCCGAATGTACGAGTAAATGGCAGGCGGTTATGCTGGCAGTCCCTATAGATGTCATTTCAGTACAAATGTCATGAATGACAGACTGACATTTATTGGGACTTGAAGGTTTAACTCATTGTCCCAATTGATGGCAGCTGGTTTTAACAAATATGTTCATAACTTATAAATAAGTTATTTGTCTTGAAATTGTGATAAGAAATATTGAAGTCACTAACATTTAGTAACTTAAAAATGATGTCGTGATCAATCTTAGTTTATTATTCGCTAGTTAAATTATATTTGTCGAGTACTAGTACCACGTCGGGCACTAGTACTTCTACCTTACATTATAAATTGGACAATTTATTCTGGCTCGTAGGTCTGAAATCATCAATCAATCGTTGTCTTCAATAATAATACTAAATGATAAAATCATCTAATTCTGAAGTATTTCCATACTTGGTTACTAACAATGGTCTTAAAACTATGTTAGTAGGTATTATCTTACAATAAAATTAGCAGTTGGATGACCTATGCAACCTATCCCAGTGGGACAGGAAGCGACCATCAAGGCGCGCCGCCACCGTCTGCAGGAGACTGTTCAATGCTGAAGTTCGTAACCGCAGAGAACTTGGCGACTTCTGTCAAAAGTTGCGTCCAACCTACATTGTTCTCGGCTTTGTTCATCACGGTTGCGACTATCAAAGCAACAACCTGATCTGTCCATGGACATCGATGGGGTCTGAAACATCTTGCGAGATTTAACAGCTATAGGTATGTCATTGACATTCATCATCATGATATCAGCCGAAAGACGTCCACTGCTGGACATAGACCTCCCCAAAGAGTGCCAAATTGATCGTTGCTGCGCCATACGCATCCAGCGGACTCCCGCGACCTTTACCAGGTCGTCTTCCACCTTTTGGGGGGTCTACACACGCTGCGCCTGCCGATACGTGGTCGCCACTCGAGAAATTTTCCGCCCTAACGGCCATCGGTTCTGCGTGCACTATGTGTAAATGATGTAATTTTTTTTACTGTAACAATGCATCAGTTATTTACAAGTAATAATAAATTGTATAATTACTTTATCAAGCTTAAATATCTTTGAAAGTTTACGACATATGTTTGTTAAATAATACTATTTTAACATAATTTTATCAAATTTGCAAGGTTAAACTATACATACAATAACAATTGTAAATGCATTAGTAGTAAATTCACTTTTAGCATTAAAAATTAACAATTATTACATTTTATACTAACACTAAAACAAGTACAACAATAACATAATTTGAGGGTTGACGAACAAATGCTCTCGTTTTGCAGCCATTTTTAATTGAGCCGTCCCTTCATTGACATTGATTGGACACATAATAATCACTTCTGCATTTGTGGGTGCGGGCTCGGTGTGGTATCAGTCAGCTGACTGTGAAGTCAGTACAGATTCTTTACTGCGCAACATTTAAATGGCTGCCTCCTAGTACGGGAGACGCGAAAGAAGGCCGCATTAATACTACTGCGCAAATGTAATACTGTCGGTATACCGACAAGTAAGGAAATCTAGGCGGTATCAGTACCAACTGTATTGTCTTCAGCAGAATCAGCTCCGCCAAAATTAAGATAGGTCTTAAATGGTTAAGTGGGTTAAATAACCAGTTGATGTAATAGCCACGTTATAGCAAGGTTTTAATTGTCAAATCCCTAAACTGAATGTGTTTTTTTTCTAACATAAGCAATGCCAAAGGAAACGTTTTTGTTCTTACAAAATTAAATTTAAATTATGAGAAATATTTCAGTTGAAATATGTATACTAACATTTGACCCACTCTGTCGCTTCATCCTGCGCAGGCCGAACAGTGGTTAAAAATAGCAACGAAGGTGGACAAAAAATATCACCCGAGACGCTCACATGGACGACTTTGCGCAATATGGGTTTTGACCCTTGTAACCATCGGATATTTGTTTTATCGTCTATTCGTTCTACAGGCTGATTCAAAAATTATAGACAGCTATGACATTTTATTAAGCTACTTGACTTATTCCTTCGATTAATTTTTTTTTACAAATTCGTCTACGTCAAATAATTGTAATAACATAACCATTACCATACATTAGCTGAATCCTTTCTGAGTGAGAATGTAAAGTTAGAGAACGTAGATATTTTCAGTTTTCATCATGTTTCTCCTCTAGATATACTGAAATCTTTTAAATTGATAAAAATAAAGAGCACGGAGGACTTATGGGGCGTGTCAGTCAAGGTACTGGAAGCCATTCTGGAGGTTGTTGCACCTACTCTAGCTCTTATTTTTAATAGTTGTATAGACAATGGCATTTTTCCAGATTTAATGAAATGTAGTAAAGTAGTTCCTATTTTCAAATCAGGCCATAGAGATAATCCTTCTGATTATCGTCCCGTATCTATCCTACCCGCGTTTAGCAAAATATTTGAAAAAATAATGCTAACGCAATTGATTTCTCACTTTAATTATAACAAGATTTTGCACGCACAGCAGTTCGGCTTCACAAAGGGTAGGTCAACTACTGATGCTGGTGCAAGTTTAATTAAATTCATTCTGCAGTCTTGGGAAGAGTCGCAGGACGCCATTGGAGTCTTCTGTGACCTTTCCAAGGCATTTGATTGTGTAGATCATAGTACCTTAATTTGTAAACTTAAATTTTATGGCATTAGAGGACATGCATTAGATCTCATTGAGTCATATTTAACACAAAGGAATCAAAAGGTAGCGATAAATGGGGCCATTTCGTCAGAGACAGTGGTGGAGATGGGAGTACCTCAAGGATCTATTTTAGGTCCATTCCTGTTCCTTGTTTATGTAAATGATCTACCATATATGGTAAGCCGAAGATCAGGCATTGTCATGTTCGCCGATGACACCTCGTTACTGTTCAAGGTTAATAGGAAAGATACTGAACTCATTGAACCAAATAACACCCTGTCCATGATATCTGACTGGTTTGCTGCCAATAACTTAGTGTTGAATCCGAAAAAAACGAAATGTATAAAATTCACACTAGCGAACTCAAATGTAAACTTAGCCTCAAATATTAAACTTAATGGTGAAACCATAGAATTTGTAAAGTCAACTGTATTCTTAGGTATTACGTTAGACTCTAAACTGCAGTGGGGTTCCCACATAACTGCGATAGGAAGTAGGTTGAGCTCCGCTGCTTTTGCAGTCAGGAGAATAAGGCAGCTTACCAATGTAGCAACGGCACGGTTAGTTTACTTCGCTTACTTTAACAGTATAATTACTTATGGTCTTATTTTATGGGGATCAGCGGCAGATATTGAGACTGTATTTATTTTACAAAAAAGGGCTGTTAGAGCAATTTATAACCTCGGGTCGCGTGAGTCATTAAGAGAATTTTTCAAGGAAACAGATATTCTAACACTGCCGTCGCTATACGTATTTGAAATAATAATGTATGTTAGGAAGAATTTATACAACTACCCAACAAACACTGATAGGCCCAAGGTTACCAGAAGCGCAGGGAAGCTCAAAACAACTTTTTACAGGCTAGTAAAAGCGAAAAAGTCGTTCTTGGGAAATTGTATAAAATTCTACAATAAAATTCCAAAACACATTACCGAACTTACTGACTCTAAATTCAAATCTGTCGTAAAACGGACACTCATTTCAAAAGCATATTATAAGATAAACGACTACATCATGGATAGGGATATTTGGCAGCGATAAAATCCTGCACTAGAAACCTGTCGTAAAATAAATAGGCTTTCTACTGTAGCAATGTAATTTTAAAATTTTATAATACTCTGATACTGATATGATATATTGTATACTGTTTTGAAAAAATGACACCTCGCCGAGTTTATTACGCCGGTTCTTCTCGAGGCAGAGGTTTACTTTCCGAACCGGTGGTAGTTTATCGACATTCATAGGTGCATGTAATATGCCTAAATTGAAGAATAAATCACTTTGACTTTGACTTTTGACTTTATTATTTTAAGCTTTTTTTTCTACTTGCTTATTTGGATAAAGTACTCTTCTTGTATGTTATAAAAAGTCATAATCTCCCTATAAATAAATAAAATATTAAAATCCGTGGTTTAAAGCAAATATACAGACAATGTCTTGGAGACAATATGTAGGTACATATTTTAAAACGCAGCAAGTCCTACATTTTTACAAAACACAGTAATATCTCTCATCCAACACTTCATCTAAAAAAGGGAAATCACACGTTCTCAGTACCGCAACTGTAGTGCTTCGCACACGCGATCGTAATTGCAAGTATCGCATATTAATTTAACACACAAAGCTGGAGCATGCCTACGCGCATGTTTTTTTGCGCCGGGTCACGGGTAACGGTGAGAGCGCAACGACATCCAGATGCGACGGCTAGCGGTATTCTGCCCTGCTAATAAAGAATGGGGCATGTTCGTATAGATTTCATACAGTAATACGCCCTTCTGGTTCTAGGGTGGTTTCATATTTTTTTGCCCACCCCGGGACGCGCTCGCACCAGTGGGCTTCGGTGAGAATCGTAAATATGGGGCTGATTTTGATATTAAGATTAAGTTATTTATTTTAAAAATTAATATTTTGACGCGGAATGCTTTTTGAAATTAGTACGCCAAGTTTATGCTTTTCCGTGTGAATACCTAGACTGAAATTAAATTGCCCTTCATAGCACTTGATGCTAAACTATTATTTGATTCGTAATTAGTCAATTATGAAAATGACTTTAAAAATGCCTTGGCAAAGAAATGTTATATCAACAAAAGGCAATAAAGTACTTGAAACAGGGTTGTATAAACAGTAAGTTACTTAATAAAACAAAATATTATATCACAGGTACATAATAAGTACCTACGTAAACAGTTTTCAAAGGAATCGACTTCGTTTTTCAATCGCTGTGTGTACATCCATACAGGATTCAGTAATAGTATTATCATTACCAGCTTCCCATTTGGCCATCACGGTTGAAAAGGTTAAGTTAAGGACAGCGTTTGAAACGCCGCCATTATAAAATAAATAAATAAATAATAATTAATAAAAAATTTTGAAATCAAGCTACGGTTTAGGACATTTCCAAGAAAACATGTGCTCAAAATTAGCATTCAGGCTCAATATTTACATAATTTACATGGCCCCGACTTCACCGGCCGCAAACACTGTGCAGCTTTCAAAAACAAAAGCTTCCTATCAGGGGTCCGTTATGACAAACATCGTTCCGTTTATTTTGGCACCAAGTGTACCGTTACCACACCTTGCATATAACCTGCGACCTACTATCCGGGGGTAGAAAAAACCTAGCTTAAAAAACCACTACTATCTTACCGTTGGCAAATAGACAAAACTGCGATTTTGAAGCTTACGACTCAAGTATTAAGTGGGTTAAGTTTTTTTGTTGATGGGAGATAGTTGTTTGTTTCATAGTTTGCGGTGTAAACCACATGTGGGAAAGATTCTGGTGGCTTTTTGTGGTCGATCGGATCCCGGGGACGCGGCGGATGTTTGAGCTGTTTTTGCAATTAATTAAGATTATTCTTTAAAATTCTTAAGTGATTGTCGAAGCGTAGATCGAAAATACGGTCACTGAAAATGTTTGTGATTCCAATATTGTGGCGACGCATAATATTTTAATCCATTTAGCGCCAATCACAACACATACTCGTATGCGTCAGAGCGCTACGGGCGCGTTTCGTTACATGTATGGAGTTCGAGTTGCTACGGACTACGGCGTAGCGCTACGAGCGTAGCGTGAATTTATTACTTTAACGCATTAGCGGGTCAAGTGTGATCTATTACGTAGTATGCAATGCATAGAATATTTCATACTATAGAAGTATGGACAGTCAAGTGCAAAAATATGTATCGATTTAATCCTCTCATAAATATGACCCTAAACCTTAATCGGCTGACATAAGAGCGATGGTACATATTTATGAGTAAGTTGTATGCACCCATATTTTTACACTTGACAGGACCTATACCAAAGCAGAATTACTTCTGAAATCCAAATATCTTGTAAACCGCATTTTTACTTATACTTGTGTTGTTATATCATTAAAATGAATATTGCATGAGGATCAAGGAACGTATTAATTCATAGTAGACTTAATAGCACACCGTAAACTTTAATAACAACTAAAAAGTGTTAAAAATAATAAAACATTGTGAATTATATTTTTATACCTACAAGCATCTCATTTCCAGAGTTATCTTTTAATTCATAAAAGAAGTTAGAGATCCGCATGCTCTACATATAAATACCTACTACATACATTTAAAAACACAAAACCTTCTCACATTCGTTTTCAAACTTACGTAATTACCAACACCGCTCCTAAACACAGCAAGTCGGCTAAGCACGATATTTAAATTAAACAAAGGATAAATCATAGTTAAATAGCCTTGTGAATAGCCTTCGTGGTACTGTTAGCCTTTTGTGAGGTGTCAGAACACGTCGCCGATCAAATAGGGCATTAAAAAGAGTTATTACTATATATAGTTGACAGCCGAGTTGAATGGCGAATACGGAGATTCATATGAGAGCTTTAGAGGGTCTACGATGTAGTGGTGCTGGATGGGAACCAATTATTTTACTCAAACTGTAAACTAGGGTTGCTTTAGGAAAGGTTAATCAAGTAAACAAGATAGTATGCGAATATATTCACTGTCATAGTCCTAGCGAAAGTAAAAATATTAATAGAAGAAAAACTACTGGTTTGAGCAATTTGGGTTCACCACGAATCCAAGTAACGAGATAAAACGAGAAAAATATATAACAACCAGTATATGAGCATACGGGTACTTTACATATCTACCTAATTTTAAAGAGCAATTTATCCGAAAGTCTTTTTTTTTTAGAATTAGCTATTCCGAAAACTATGCTCCACTGAAGGATTTTTTGATACTTCAGGTACTAACCTAACCTATTTATAATATTCTACTGAATAATCCAAACATCGTTGAAAATTGCTCTCGGAATTTTGGTATTTCAGAATGATGATGCTTTCGCACAAATTGGGAATGGATGAAAATTTTAGAAGTGTCTGATTATTTTTTTGGTGATAGAATTAACCTTCCTTAGCACCAGAAAAAAAATCTGATTGTTCAGTTGAGTCAATACATTTGAAAAATATAAACAGTTTCCTCACTTACATTTTGGGTCAAGGACAGTTGCAGCAGCTATATTTGTCATTACCAGTGTCAGTTTACCACAGATATTTAAGATATTTTTATGTAATATGAGAAGGATCAAGGAAAGTTGACAGTCCTTGACCCAAAACGTAAGTGAGGAAACTGTTTATATTTTTCAAATGTTGACTCACCAAAAAATAATCAGGCACTTCTGATATTTTTATCCATTCCCCATTACTCTACAGTGTTTTTTGTGGATCAGAATAGGTACTGCTTTCCGGCACGCGTTCATCAATTTTAGATCCTGGGCATTCCCTTATGTGAGAAGAGAGCGAAAACAGTGTTGTTCATGTCGGTCTTCACTACACCCAGCACTTCGGCACTTTTTTTCACTTGATGATGATTATTTTGGTGTCCCCTTATCCCTCATCAGAGAGATTAGGGTTCTTAGAAGGGTCTTCCATCTATTTCTGTCCTGGACGGCAACCTCAATCTCCTTCCAGTCAAGGCCCGTAGAGTCAGCCTCTTGGACGACTGCACAGTCGTTGAAGAGGCTGTGAATATGTCTCCAAGTGGTACGAATATGAGGGTGACCAGTGACCAAAATCACGTAACGTTTGAACGTGCGTTAGGACAGTTTAACAGTCATTTTTCAATATAAAAATTGACATTAAATCTACCTAACGTAGCTACAATGCGTTACGTAATGGACCTGCTGGTTTCGTTTTCCCGGAAGCTTGCTATCTCAAACTTTGCCTGGACAGGTGGTTGTCTGGCTTTCGTTGCACATGTCTTTATCCAGTGCCAGTTCCTTAAGCGTATCGCCTTGGTGATATGATTTTTTACAGTTAAAATAATAAACTGTAACAATAACCCTACTCTTATGCTCCATATAGTCACATCTAGCAACATGAGTCCTCGAAGCGATTATGGGTCAGCGCTGTGGTTTACCCACCAAATCATAACCATTTGAAAACTTTCTCCGGCTCAATGCTTTGTAAATAAATTATAAAGCCAACAAATAAAATATATGTGGTCGGCTGGCCTTAATGCCGTGTAAAATAGTAGTAGGTAAGTAAAAAAATCTACTATCAATACTACTACATATAATATTATGGGTGATATTATACTGAAAGGCTGAAATTGATGACTGAATAAATAAGAACAAAAAGGTAAGAATATAGAGGATTGTATAGGTTTTTAAAGGGTCAGTAATGCTTATGTTTGTGAGTCTTCTGAAGTTGCAAGTATCTGTAGGCTACGGCCGCGTGGACTACACTCAAGAGCAAAAGTTTCGGGTACACTTTGTATAGAATTTCAGTACAAACTGTACCCAAAACTTTTGCTCTTGAGTGTACTTACCTTTCAACCTGACGTGGTCTAGAAAAACAAACGTAGAAGTATGATTCTGAAAGTTTTGACATAATCTATAGTATAAACGCTCATCACGTACGTATGGTACCGCAACGCAGCTTTCAATTTTTTCTCGAAAAATTTGAAGTGCAATAATTTCCGTCACGTTTTGCTGCCGAAAACAATAATTCTCGCCGCTTTCGTCAGACAACTGTGATAACGCATGATGGACGATTGGGTAGACGTTCTCACGGCACACGGGGACGTTGTTACAACGCTTCACCTTACTTCAGGAAAACCAGTCACAGTCAGGCCTCCGATTACGCGTACTTATTACGAATCTGTGGGTCAGGGTATACTAGGTGTGAGCGAAGTGAGGTGCAACAGGTTGTGAATGTCATAGCTGCTATGTAACTCACGATCCCAGGTATTACTTGAACCACAGATTCATACTAGCTATATGCTTATCGTAGATAAGGCTTACACTGGTTTTCTTTAGTCTTTTAATGTCTTGGATGCCCTGAACACCGAGAAGTGTCTGTAATGGGCTTAATAAGAAACGCGAAATGGCATTCGGACCACCAAAAAAAACTTTCGACTTCTGACTTTTGACTAATTCTTTCTCTCGGATTTATCTTTAAATATAATAAAAATTTCATATAAAGACAATTGAAATAAGAGTCTGGCTTTAAGTGTGCCAATGATCATTATTTACGTTAACAAATTGCTGATAAAGATTTCTTAGATGAATTTCCCAGTTAGATGGGTACACTTTCTCTATGAGAAAAACTTCTGTGAAGCCGTGTCTACAGTTAACGTTGCTTTCTCAAGCGGATACTGGCTGATAACGACGGCTGATGGAGATTGATCGCGTTAGTGTAAACACACCTTAAGACAGGATCAGCACCGGACCTGGTTACGTGACAATCTGTTTGAATCTTTAACCTGTAGTTTTAAAGTACTGCGCCATTAAATAACGCTATTGTGTTAACAGGATTACAGAGATATTGAGTTAGTCGTAAGTTCTACTTTTAAAAAGTACAGACTTTTGATAGGTATCCTTTTTTATTTTACCTGTGGACAATAAGCTACCAATAATATGGCATAAGGTGTTTTTCAAGCCTATGATGAATTTCAAGAATATCAACCGTTTCTGAAGTTTCATATTTTGTCTTACTTTGGTAGTAAGTAGGAAATAGGAAAAAACTGAAAATTTGCTTCTTCATCCAAACCAAAGCTTCGCTCATCCAAACATTGTTTGTAAACACCAAATTCCGAGCCCTTGCAGCATTATCATCATCATCATCATCATCACATTGGCCGAAAGAAGTCCACTGCAGCATGTGTCACCCCAATGGCCCATTCAACAAACACAGGTCAAAATGCATGGTTAGTATTTATTGGCCAAGTGCCTCTGTTGTGCTACCTGTTTAGACTTGTAATAAGTAGCTTCCCGAAACGGATCACAGAACAGGCTATCCAAACTCAACTTTCCATTCAAATTTACTCAGTAGGTACATCATCCGAATTTCCCCCGAACCTCCGAAAGCTGACACTAACACTTTCTACACCACAAATCTCTGCGCCGGCGCACGTTGTAAATACACCGCACTTTACGAGCCGTCGCGACGTGTGCTACGTGACGCTGGAGGGACAGTACCTTCAGAGAAATATGTATGTCAGTCAGTATGATTATTGTATGGAGATGCTAATTTATATTAGAATATGTAGCATATGACACAACATGGTGGTAATAGTTTTTGGACTAAATAGTCTTCTACCACCTCCCCCTTTCTTATGGTATGCTTTAGCCCTTCTGAAAAGATTCCAAGCCCAGGGACTGAGCGGTAAACCTTATGCATTCTCAGGATAAAGTCACTATGATTCTTGTATGGAGATACAACTTTATGTTTGCATTTGAAATATAAAGGTGGTGATAGCTTTTGAGCTTAATAGAGTTATTCCACCTTCCTCCTTTTATAGTATTGATCTGGAGGGTGATCACGTAACGTTTCGAACCTACGTTAGGACAACTCAACTGTCATTTTTCCATAGTAAAAGTGACATTTAGATCTACCTGACGCGCGTACAATGCGTTACGTGATCGACCAGCAGGTAGCTAGTAAGGTCTAGTTGGGCATTTTGAAGATATTCCAATTGTGAATATTTTTTACCTGGCTTTGATTATTATATAAAATTACATGCATTCTCTTCAAGCACACCTAATTAACTAAAAAAACAGCGGCACTTCACCATCAATCTACAATTGGTAGGTAATGCAGAAAATTACCTACATGCCTCAAATTTAGCTATTAGAACTTAATTATAATTAGAGACAAAACATATTGAAGAAAGTAAACTTTAAAGCTGATTTCCTAAATTGGCTTCACTTAAATTGTTTTTTTTTTTTGTTTCCATAGCTAATGGGAGAGGAAGGAAGATAAGTACCTACTGAACGAAAATATTTCAAATGATTCATCTCACATCAAAACACGCCAAATGTTTGACGGACATTGTGTCCATAAATAACCGTGATGCGGCAAAACGCAGCCCACCTGTTGCCTTATCCTGTTATATCAGAATATCGCGTTTGGGCCATTAATTAAAGTGAAATTTATAGACGTGTATGGACAAATCGTTGTGGTTCTTTATGGAGGGTTGGCAGACAAAATACAGATATTGTAGAAGATTGCCAGAAGTGTATCCTATCTGCTTGCCATGTGCATAGCTTCAATTGTCTTGTAGGTAACGCTAAGTGCGGCAAAAAAACAAAACAGCTTTTCAACCAATACGCGATTGGTTGAAATGAAAACCATTATAAATGTTGAGTATATTCCAGTTTAATATGATTGTTGTATGTCAGAAAAGAAATCTTTGCCAATTTTATAATAACTATCCCCAATAACGCAATATAACCCTGCTAACGCTACTTGCACAAAACATGGGCACGCACCCGTTTTTTCCTAAACGCTACGGCCATCTGGTTACGATTTTTTGTACAAAACGCAGACGCCTGACCCTTTCTTGCCTTTGTACTGGCCCCGGTTTTTTCAACCCCAAAGCAGACCCCCACAATATGTCGAATTAGCGTATTAGTCGACTCAAAAGACCTGATGAAGTTTTTGATTGGACCGGCTAACGGATTGCGTCTTAACGGTTTTGTATACAAAACTTTTTTGGTTACCGTAATTCGACAATTATTGTTTTTTTTTTATCAATTTCTGATTACGTGAAGCAATTATATGCACCTGTGTTTCGATAAACTTGCTTAGTTATTGCTTCAAAATATTGGCTTTATTAATGCATCATACTTCTTTCAAGAGTCTGCAATCTGTCTCAATCGAGTGCGGAATTTCGACAACTTACTTTCGGACCCTTACGTCTTACTTTACTGAAGTATAGCAAAATCAACCTTTTGACACTCCAAATAAAACTAAAATTATAACAAAACGCAGAATGCAATTGTGAGATTTTAAAAGTAAACAGTCTATTTGTCGTTCGATTTTCAAAAGCGCGCCGACTGTAGAGCCAATCGAAGTACTTGTAAATTTAAAAAAATAATGTCGGAATGAATGAATGAAATATCGCAACGCGGATCTCTGTGTTTATTTTATTAAATGCATTCACAATGGGTGTTGAATACAGTGCGGGGGTTGAGTAATGGAATGCAGCCGAATGCAGTTGAATGAAATTTAAAAGTGGAACATGCATTGCGTATTTTCTGCAATGTGTATTACATTGACACGGCGTCATATTCCCATTTTTTGCTTTAATTGAAATGCGCGAAAATAAAAAAAACCTATCCTAAACTGTCAATATACATATATATATGCTAGTAGTCAGCATAATATAAAATACCGCAGGTAAAATCGTAAGACATGAAACGAAATCTGTATGCGGCATTTTATATTTTACCACGAGCTAGATTTTGACGCTGTGCTGTCAGTATTAAAAGTATGTACCTGTTATATTGGGTGAAAGTGGGGCAGTACGCATATAGTAAGTTGAATTTATACTTGTTTGGACTTGTACATTTATGGGTGATTTGAAGCGAGCGCTAATGCACCAGATGCTCTATAATTCCCAATCATACTTTAATGTGCTTCGAAAAGTCGCTTCACTGAACGCGAAACACGTTAAAATACTGGAATTTGAAAGAGATTATCGTAACTGGAGCCCAGTAGGACCCAATCCAATTCCAAGACGTCAAAGTCACATTTCGAATCCAGCATGTCCACAGTTAAGCTAGGCACAAGGAAAAGTACGAAAGGAAAGAGTGTGCTGGTTGCATGCTGCCCCGACCTTCGTGACTGACTGGGCCATTTCACTGCTGTATTTATCGGGACGTGCCGTGCGACACGCTGCGATCGTCGTTATGATGCGTGCGACTAAGACTTGTGCGACTTTGTTTATGTAAGAGCCACTTCTAGAGTACTGCTCTCATGGCTGCTTAGATAGACAACACATGTACTGACCACGCTATAGGTGAATCATGCGACCTTAACATAAGCTGGCACTGCAGTGTAGTAGTTGTAGCAAAGGAGCAAAGAGAAAACCAAAACATCAAAGTGCAGTGACAGAAATTAACACAACTTCATAGTCAAGCACGTGAAAACTTTACTTCCACGTTTCTTTGTTGCGATGGACTAACCAGCATCCTATATGTTGTCCACTTTGTTTCATGTTTTATATGTTTCTCTTGTTTATTTTATTGTTTAATATGTGTGTCCTGTGTGTTTTTGAATAAATGTATCTTTCTTCTTCTTTTTTCTTTATATGTAAATATCTAAGATGCCTAATTTCTGCTCTATTACTATGGAAATGAGCATTAACGTGAACAGCGGATAACAGACCACGCGTCTCTAATAGCATACCTATACATCGCCATCCCGCCTTTAGTCTGATGGCCTGGCTGTAACATAGCATCTTCAATGATTCATTCGTCGCACTATTGCCACGGGAATGAGTATTACCGTGGGCAGGGGACCACGGGCCACGCGTCTTGGTACGGACACCGCCGCCGCCTTGGTCAGATAGTCCAGCTATATGGTAACATTTTCAACGTTTCATTCGTCGCACTATTGCCACGGGAATGAGTATTACCGTGGGCAGGGGACCACGGGCCACGCGTCTTGGCACGGACATCGCCGCCCCGCCCTAGTCCGATGGCTACCGCAGTCAATTCGATGCTGACTTATGGCTTTTAACTTTAACCTTCTTATTCGTTGTGGTTTTTAAAATCTCTTGATATAAGAAAAGTGATTAGCATTCAAACTTTTTGAACCTTAGAAATGTCGAAAAAATTACGATTAAACATCGTAACAACAAACAGTCTATCGTAAATTTTATAGCATTTTTCGGTGCAGCATGGTTGTATATTAACGGTGTTGGTATAGAGTTATAGACAATATCAATCAAAATTGTTAATTAAGGTTAATATTAATATTAGTAACGCTAATTAAGCATTAGGTACGATTGATATTACTTATACCTATTCCATTAATAACACTACGATGCACCGAAAATGCTACAAAATTAACGATGTCAGCTCGTAAGTCCGTAAGGTTAGTGCTACTAAAATAGTAAACGCTTGTGATATTCGCTATTTTGCCATATAATTACGTCAAATTGTGTATGAATTGACAGCTATCCTCTCTGTCTCTGTGTTCATCTGTGGCATCGTAGCTCCCAAACAGGTCTGAGTGCGGTTTTTTAAATCAAAAGTCTTTCGAGTTATTTGTCAAGAGGGTTTACCATACTCTAACTAAAGCCGTGCGTATATAACCATTTTTTAGTTTCTTTAAGTTCTGTCCAGCGGAACCCTAAGAATCTCGTATAGCTAAAGCGTTACGTTTGCGGTGAGTTCCATTTTTCCCATCGCCCCCCGCGCTGGGCGGCGACGGCACGGTCGTGACCTGTGGCCGCCCTACGCCGCCCAGAGGGTAGGTGAAGGCAAAAACGATAAGTATCACACTACACTCGGAACTACATGCATATATATAATGCTCAGGCTCATGTAGGTATAGAGTACGGATTTTATTGGCCATGAGTTTTTGTTGTTTTGTTTATTTATGTAATTCAGGCATTAAGCCCTCTACCTCTACCTCTACCTATATGTTATTGTATTATTTCTCTATGTAACTGCTTTGTTTGTGTGAGGTGTGCAATAAAGAGTATTTGTATTGTATTGTATTGTAAGCCCACATTGCAATTACTTACCAATCATTCTCTTTCTCAAATCGGTCCCTAATTATTAAAGATTGTGGTTACTAGAACCCCCTGGACTATTTGCTTCATCGAAACCGACATCATCGCCCGATTATAAAAGACTTATAGGTAAATCTTAGGCGACATTAACAGTGTGGCTCCACTGCGAGCTCCGATGTAGGGTTTGGAAACCTAGGAAATAGCACCTTTCAGCCAGAAACCAGCGCTCGATGATCTCCTGCAGCCACGATGGTTCATTTTTGAATACCACGATGCTAAAAGAACTGAGTGAATACCTACTCAAAAAGTGAATCAGCAGCCACACCCGATAAATGCACCATAAAACTTCATCGAAATATTAGACTGTAGTTCTAGCCATAGTAATTTCAAGTAATCGTACCGTAGCCATACAAAGATGAATGGTAAACAACTGTACAATTCGTACAAAAAATACTCCCTACATTTTTTTTTAGCTTGGAGCATATGGTTCTAACCCTATTTTGACCCATTGACCGATTTCCTTAACCCATGTATCCTGTTTATAATTTAACCCTTTTACTTACCTTGGCGATAAAAAAAATACCACGTGCCTACAAAAACTTTTTTCCCTTTTTTTATTGATAACGTTAAGATTAGGCCCACCTTACAAAGAAGAGAAAGCGTACACGTGTTATTTTCTTATAAATTGTATTAAAAGAGCGATTGCTTTTAAAATATATAATTTTTAGTAGGTACCCAACCTTACTTATTGTACAACAAGTTTATCGTTGCTTTCGAACGATACCCAATTCTACTTCTCCTTAAGATGAACTAGTAGGTAATCTGTTTATAAAGATGAAATTCCTTTAATCCAACAAATTAATGTATATTTTAGTTAGTAGTTTACCGTTTACTTAGACAATTGAACAACTTATAATTACAATACCTTGAAGAAAAGCTTAGGGTAATTAGGTCCGTGATACTTACAAAATATACACTTGTCCCGAACATGTTATAGGGATATCTCAACTTTCATGCATCTGTTTTTCAAAATCAGAATGACCGAGACTTGAAACAGAGAACAAGACGGGGACATGTCACATTTTGTAAATCGAATACCGAGGTCCGGAATTTGTTTAACGCCACGTCACTGATATCCAGTCTACAAATGCATCCCTATTGGATGAAACCTACATAATTCCCGCCAATCACTATTTCAAACAAAATATGTTTTCGCACTACTAAACTTTTTGGTCACCGAAACTGACAAGAAAACAGCTCGGAATGACAACTGAATGGCCGCGCGCACCTTTCACTAGGCGGCATAATCTTCGGTACCGTACTGCGATTCATGTGATTTTCAAGACCAATTTGTTTCTTCTACGTTCCGTGATCTGAGTACGGTGGGATGGTGTGTGTGACCGTTAGATATAGGCAGTTGGGATAGGTAGGATGTTTCTTATAATATTTCATAACTTGGCGAATATTTTTAGTTCATTTTGTTTTTATGTTCTTGTCTCAGAACTCCATCGTCTGTGGACACCTAATGATAATAATACGGTAGTTTTAACATTGTTTGTGAACAAAACTCAAGCGAATACTCGGAAAGTATCAAGCTTCAACTTATTTTTTCTATATTAAAGATTTTTAAATAAATAGGTACCTACTTACATAAAGATCAAAAAATGGACGCTATTTGCTCATAATAATTAACAACTTGGAAAAGTTGAAAAGTTAAATATCTAAAAACTGGCTCAATCGATTTTATTGAAACGTAGCTAAAATCCATCCCGATCACGTCAGCTTTCGCCATACGAGTGCTATTTCCTATGCCAAGGTGCTATTTCCTAGTTTTCTCGTAGCCATAGAAAGAGACACAGCCACACAGACACGTCAAACTTACAACCCCCTCTATTTGCGTCGAGGGTTAAAAAATCGACGTCACTTATTCTCCTTTTCCATACCTATTGAGCGTTTTTGATGTTTCAAAAAAAAGCTGTAGATTTGACTCTCAACCAAGACCCCTATTATGTACATTAAAGCGTGAATTTTCTGAAAAGTCCCCTTTTTGCGGGAACTGAAAATATTTTAGAATACATACTTAATATACTTATGAACGTCCTTCTCCATATTTATTTCGAGTAAGTAATACGTAATCGAAATAACATCCGATTGGAAGTCCCAAAAAAATTCTAACTAAGTTTACGACGCTTAAGTAGTCCCTTGTTCACCAGACCTAGATAATTTTACGGCATTCCGTTACCGATGCAACTCAGAGTCACGAGCATTGTGTCACACATGTGACCGACATGTGACGAACATACCGAGGCGAACCGGGAGTGGCCGTGGAGACAGGAGGGTTTCTTTTACATAGGGCAATGCAGCAAAAAGATTGACGACGTTTAATACGAAACACAATATAGCGGGACGTACTTACTAAATGGACCTTAATTTTTGGTATATCAGTTTTCGCTTTTATTAAAGTTATGAATACCAGTTAAATGATCGCACGTCCTTAATGCATATCATCATCATTATCATATCAGCCAAAAGATGTCAACTGCTAGACATAGGCCTCCCCCGAAAAGTGCCAAAGTGATCGGTTCTGCGCCACCCGCATCCAGCAGGAGACAATACTGGAAAATACAGGCACTTCACTAACGTCTTCAAATTTCTTCGTAGATGTCTGCAGGTTTCCTTACGATGATTTCTTTCTACGAAAATCTAAGGTAGTTAAATGTCGAGGTATAATTTTGCCACTTACGTGTTCATTTACAAGTGGTATATATAAATATGAACAGTTTAGATGCTATCAAATATTTTCGGGAACCTCAGTACTATCGCCCAAGGGTACGGGTTCACACTTCCTATTCAAAATTGTCTGCACATGCATGGCGAACGCTCGAAAATGATCCTAGAGGTGTGAACGGGTTCACAAGTAAGTACTATCACCATTGGGCGATAGTACTTACAGACGCACACGGTTAACTCAGGCGTTTATAATTCCATACCAAAACGGGCAAAACAGAACAGTTCTCTTACTAATGTTGATACAATCCTCGCATCTCAATCCACTATGTTCTGCAACATTATCCATCCCAAGATGACCGATAAGTCACTTGACACACGTCCAAATGACAATCATCATGCGTAATGATCTTAACGCTTTGCTGCCCCTCAAATTACAAGACCAATGCCCTTGTGCTCCCTGGCACATGACAGCTTACGGTGCACTATGTCCAACACTTCCGCGTAATTTTCTTTGTTACGGTAGTTAATAGGAAGATCACAGTTTTAGTTCGCGTCTCTTGCTCACGGTTGCATACGGGGCAGAGAGTAGTTCACTCCTTTAGAGCAAAACTATGAAACTATTAATAACAAGTTTCAATCAAGCTAATCTAATCGTAAAATTTTCCGAACCCGGTGGCTGCGATTTCTGTAAAGTGGAGGTACGTTCTCAGTTTTGCTGCTCCAAATACGAGCGAGATGACTCTTGACTCTGCCCTACCTCTCTACCTAAACCTAGGTCATAAACATGCAAAAAACATATTAATTAAATACAAAACACAGGAAACGGGAATCAAACACAGAGAGTCAACACCGGCGTTTCCTTTGACCATATTAATGGGGCCTATTCGTTATCTCGCGAGATGAGAAAGACGACGATTGTCACCCTTATCAGGCAGGTAAACGCCACAGTTTGCTTGGGCATTAGAAAGTTCGGGGGGAAAGGTGGTAAGTAGGAATTGTGGGAATTTGGGAGTATGGAGGTTTTTTGATGCTAGAAGTCAGCTGAAGCGGCGTTTGAGCAATATCGATGAGCTTTTCAGTTCTTCTCTCCATTGAATGGTCAATGATTTTACGTCCGTGCAGCAGACACAGAGCAGTGCAGCGCAGAGCTACTGGCTGGTTGGAACATTGTAGCTGAAGTTCTTACTTCAGGGAAAACTAAACCGCAGTTTAATTTTCATTGGTGATGAATAAAGCCCAAGTTTGGATGCGAGGAGGCCCGTGTTTTCCCAGTTTTTTCCATTACCTAAGAAAAATATACCTAATACAGCACGAACTTTGGCAAAAGTGAATGTTTCAATTTTACCTAACTATCTAACTTAGTTGTGTAGATTTAAAGTCAGTAAGTAATTGATGATAAAAATAACATTTAATTGAACGAGCGAGCGAAGAGAACGAAGTTCTTCGACTCAGCTGTTCTCCACTACAGGTCGAATTTCTCAAGTTAATTCTCGTGAAATTTTGTGTGCAGGTTCAATTATTATACATAATTTCTGTCGCTTAAATTTTTGAATTAAAAAAAGAAATTAAATACAGAGGCAAGGCCTGCTCACAGAGTTATTAGTGATAAAAAGTGCTAACTCTTTATCTTTTCATTGATAGCAGTCATATTCTAAACGCTTCTTTAAGTCCAGTATGTAAAATGAAAATTTCACACTTAGGTACCTCGTTTCGTAAGGCAACATTAATTATGTTTATTCAAATACAGTATAAACCCGAAGACCTGTGTCCGTTCTGATTACGGCACAGATAACACATTTATCTTGAGCCATTCTCTTGTTTGTTACCATATCACGGCATTTATACTGCCTTTATGTTTATTTCCACATTTCGAAAACGAAACAGACTAAGCGACAATCACGAAAATTTACAAGCAACATGAACTATTAACACACTCTTAGAATAGATCTAAGATCTAGGCAAAATGAATATTGTGAAATTTCGACTTACGCCTTCTCTCTTTTTAATTCTTGATTGCTAAGTCTCCTGTAGTGATAAACGTTAATTGCGCAATGTGTGTATGATTTAACACTTCTCATTGAAATGGTCTTATATGTGATGATACTTACTGATGTCTATTTAAATCATCATGTCATAAAATTACATTTGGCATAGTAATTATGTATATAGGGCTGGAGTAAGTATATTCACGATCGACTAAGAAGATGAAGTATATTAAAATTTTGATGTAGGTAATATTTTTATAACAAATGCATAATAAGTACTGTACGTAACTTAAAAACGTGGGGAAGACCATTTGGTTATCCTAAAGAACAGGTTTACCTATTTAAGGAGCAAAGTTCTATTTCTAAGGCATGGTTTTTATGAGTCAATAAAAATCCATAATACATTATATTTAATTGTATTATTCGCGTTGTAAAATCGCTAGTCATAAAACGTTAATGTTGGATATAAAAAAATGAATAAATAAACGAAAGTCAGCTATATAATATATCTATTTTTAAACGAATGTTAACTATATAAGTATATAATACATTCAACATTGTAATTTGATATTTTAAAATTTAAACTTATGCTAATAAATGAATTAAATTTGAATGCTTTTATCTCAGAGTTGAATAGATATTCATTTATGAAAGCAAATTATAATTAAGCCATATACGGAATAATAAAATATCTCAATTCAAGTAGCCATATGTAATATAACTTTGTATGGAGTTGAGTTGAGATTTCGTACGAAACATTACTGCATTACGATTAGGATTAGCTATGCTCGATATTGCACGATACACCAGAATAACATTCCCAAAACAATATCAACATTAATTCGGCACGGGCAGCGGAAAAATTGTATTTATCAAACATAATTTATGTGTCCCTTTGTCTGTCGGAAATCGTAGGCCAGAACGGTAATCGTTTATCGAAAAAATGCAATAAAACCCCCACGGTCAGTACTGCCCTTATTGCATAAAACGTCCCTTATTACTACCGAGTGGTTACGGAGATACGTCTTTTTTGACAACAAGGCAGAGGTGGACCATTAGCAGTCAACCGTGATTTTGCCATAAAACTGAGTAATTATTATTCATGATTTTTTGCTTCTGGAACCATCTATCAATAGTAATCTGCGACAGTTCATATTGAACGGCGATTGTCGGCGGGAAAGCTATGGAGTTGA
Source organism: Epinotia nisella (assembly GCA_932294315.1). Lineage (NCBI taxonomy): Eukaryota > Metazoa > Arthropoda > Insecta > Lepidoptera > Tortricidae > Epinotia > Epinotia nisella. Next base: position 6,220,027 of record OW028687.1, read on the forward strand.
CTTTTTATGGATTGGCAATGTTGGCGAATGCTTTGGAGACCTGGAATCGTTTCATTTCAGATACTTAAAATTATGTTCTTAAAAATGTTTTGCGGTATTTTTAGGTATCTTTACATACTTTGAGCACTTAACTATCTATAAGGTTAGCCTAGCAGAATGGATTCCCAAAAATAAATTTAGATAACTAGATTATTCATGTCAAATAGTTACAAAATAAGTAGTATCACAATTAAATCAGTCAAGTGCATTGGCAAACAATTCATTAATTGTGTAGTAGTAGCAAGAAAAATATTTCTTTAATTTCTTGACAAAACTTCTCATATCACTATTACATTGCTTTATTACGTCACTTAATTAAAAAAGAATTGCATAGAATAATATCAGGGTAATTGGAACAAACTGTTGAAACTCATGCGCTTTAATATTATGATGTGTAGAACGGACGCCTAATGTCATATTGTAAATTAGCAGTTACAGTGGCACACACACAGACACGTACAGTTGTAGCACACAGCTATTTCTACTATTAACGTTAGCTTTTGGTTAGATTGGCTAATAAAAAAGCGAAAAAATATATTGAAACAAAACCCGTTTTCATTGCGCATACCTATAATAAATTTACACTAAAATAAAGCACAGCAGAACAGCATAAAAACTACAAGTCGACTCCACTGCGGCCTCGTCCCCTAGGGTGAAAGGTCGCCGGGGCACACGACGGTCAGCGCATGGTACCGACGGGACCCACGCGGCATCCACCCTGTATACCGATGTTTATTTGTGATCGACTACGATGCTTTGCAACGAACGTGGTGCGGTGGCGATTTGATCCGCATTTTTATTTTTGGTGACGCTTGTTCGAAAAAGTATAAATTTTCACTTTTATGCCTCGCATTCAGAAGGCTTCTAATACACGTTGTTATCATTTACTGATTTGAGGATTAAAATGTAAGGTATGTATGTATGTATTTACATACATTTGTTGTTATTTTATTTCGTATACACATTTACATTCTTTATTGTAGATAAAACAAAACAACAACAATCAACTATTAATAAGAACAAGTACAAAGTCATATGTAAGGTGAGCTTTTCTCTCTAAGTGATTTGTTCCAGCTAACCTTTAAGTTAGGTACTCAGTAAAGAAAGAGATTTATCGTGTTGTGTTAGGTTTGAGTAGCCCAATAATTGTCACCTGAAAGCTAAATTCAAATCAATAGAGGTGTCAATTATTGGAATTAAAGTGTAAAAATATTGAGATTAAGTTATACACTTATCATACCAACAAAAATTTCACCGATCGCTCCTACAAACGAGATATTATTATAATATTGTACCGCACGTCATATGTAGAGGTGTTTACTGCAAATCACACCTTTAAATAACATTTTCAAAAGTACAAATTTAAAACCAAGAATTTCCTGCACAAATCCAGTAAAAAAACTAACTTATTTTAATTTAATCAAAATACGCATAATTCTGTAACTAAGTGGTAAAAGGGCCCAAGTCAAAATCCGCCGTTAAGTAAAATACGTTTTATTGACTCGTACTTAAAACTTGTTTTATAGAAATATACCTACAGTTGTTTCACGAGCCCTATTGCAAACAGGTTCTGGAATTTTACGAAATAGGCAGAATTCCGGGTTAAACAAGGACTGTCCATCACATTACCAAGTTTTCTCCACCCGAGAATCAATTTACTTCGGATTCGGTTAACTCTTAATGCAATCACTCAATTCATTTTGACACTTTTGATTGACCTGAAATTCTCAAATTATTTTATTTACTTGGACCGGTTTAAGTTTGACGAAATGTTGATCAACATTTATAATTTATGCAAAACTTTAAAACAAGACGTGGGTCGTTCTTCTTTTTTACCGACAATGAACCGAGGTTTTTCTGTTTTTTTGGTTTTTGAACTATCGAAAATTGTGGTTTTGAAGTGCGATTTTTAAAAAAATGCATAGGTTTCTTCATTAGAACTAATTAAAGTTTCCTTTCTGGCCAATATAAATATTTATTTACGGTTGGTTTCTAAAAAAAAACATGTGACAAAGTGGACTCTTTCAGTGGGGACAACATTTTGGTTTACCACTCTGTCACGGCATTCTACGAAAAAAAAAACATTTAAAAAAATGCTAGTTAGAGAAAGTGAAATATTAAATATCCCTAATTAATAAAATAATATGGACGTTCGTTCGAACATTATAAAACCGTAAACATCATTACTCAAATGAGATGCCGTAATAAATCGAAGGACAGGCTATTGTCGGTCGAAAAGAAGAACGACCCACGTACCTATAAAATTTTCAAAACAACATACGTTATCAATGGATTATTCTAGGCATCATCATCATAAGAGGCTACTTTCCAATTTTTCGTCAAGTCAGAGAGAAATACTTTTGGGTAATATTTATTAATAGTACTAGTAGTGGTACTAAATTTTATAAGGGAACTACTCAATTTAGTAAAATCAAATGCGGGTGTTTTTTTTTTCAATCCAAAAAAGTGCCATGACACGTTAAAAAAAACACGCTACGTTTTCGTTATCTTTGACTGTAAACAAAATGGTCGGTGACCAGCCATCCATCTACTTATTTACATACCTATCAACGAACAAGTGTCCCATTGTCATTTAACACCGTTCACATAGAAAAACTACCGGAAAAACTTTGCCCCACAACCTAAAAGCAGCCCTCTTATTATATCTATACGTTTCAATCTACAATGAAAGACTCAAGAAAACAGTTGAAAAAGTTATCGCTCTTCACTTTCCTAACTGCGCCTTATCAACTCGAGATAAAGTTTAAAATTGTTTGTAGCCGTTTCGTTACAGTTACTAACAATAAAGCACCCTATATACCGCCCGCACGTCCTCTTTTGATAAGATAAAGGCCAGTGGAATGAAAAGGCGACACCAATGTGAGCTAATGATACTGATACCGCAACCGGTAACCGATGTACCGACCGGTAATTAATTTACCTGATAAAAATACCGGTCCTGTTAGTTCAGTCGACGGAAATATATATTGTGTTCGTTTGAAACCGTGACTGCTTGTAAATACAGCCTTAGATTCGCTTCTAGCTGACTGAATGTGGAGTCAGTGAGACGTACACATGATCAATTGATTGAGCATTGAGTAATTCTATTAGACGCGCATTTCAGTTTTATCCCTTAACCAGTCATTCTGTAGAATTATTTCTAGGTTAGCTTTTCTGGTATTTATGTCCGGAACTTGGGTAATCTACATGTAACATGCCCATCCAACTCCCACCACCAAGCTTGAAGGATTTCCGGGATCTACGTATTGCACCTAGAGTTTTCTCCATACCAAAAAAAAAACAGGTAGACTTTCGCATTTATCATATTCAGTGTTGATTAGACTGGACCTCTACTTTCAGTGCACACACAGTTTTAAATAACGCTAGAAAACTTTTTCCATTAAAATTATTTTCTTCGAGTTCGTGTTTATTTTAGAACCACATGCTCATCGATCCACTCACCTTCCGCCCCTATGTTACGTACCTCACCTTCAACTGGCAGACCACTTATATTTCCTCCATTACCTTGTTTATTCGAGACAAAAATGCTATCAGACCACGAACGACGCAGCGGTTCCCAGAACGGTCGAGTGGAGATTACATAATGATCCCTTTGGATGCCACACGCGGGATAGAGATGCGCCATGAGACTATGTATGAATATTATACAAATACATGATACAAATATTTTTTGTGTGAAAGTGAGTAATTATAAAGGTGATAATGGTTTCACGGTTTGTCACAATCAGCCATTATGTGGCGTACAATATTTTAGGATTCTAGCAGCATGTAATTGAAATTTAATGTCTAGAAATAAAATTAAAATTACACTTGAATATTAAGAATAATAATCAAATATAAGCAATAAAAAAGAAACATCAATGTCAGGAAAAAAGAAACAGAAAATGTGATAAATGACAGAATTAAATTAAAATGAGATAAAACAAAATTTCAGGAACGGAACGGTAGCATATTGCGCATGGCATAATATTATTAATTCTTATTTTGGAAATGTTCAGTATCAGTATGTTAGGAGTTATTTAGGCAAGCAGTTATTTAAATAATTAATTTTTAAATTGTATGAACTCTAGGGACTTTATTTCTTTAGGCAGATGGTTGAAAATTTTTACTGACATGTACAGTAGGTATGCTTTTTTCAAAGTGCGCAGTGTTATGGCTTGGATAGCAAACATACAATCCATACAACCTAGATGTTGATTAGTCAGAAATTCAGATTTAAACCATCGAACAGTATTTCTGTAGTATTTTAGTGGGCATAAAATAGGGTAATCGTCTACGTAATCTAAAATATCAATGATGTATTTTCTGTAAAATATTTGATTGGTCGAATATTTCTCTTGCAATCAAAAGTGGGACGAACCCCGCGGCTCCTCTAAGATGCAACCGAGCGCTAAAATAGGGTAAAAAAGGACCTAGTCGTAGTAAGGATTCAACATATAGCTGGTCAACTCTATGGTCTCGCTATTTATTAACTAAGTCTGAATCAACATGCTTACCAGAAGGGAAAATCTACGGAAACTGCACTACTAGATCTGGTCGATAAAGTGCAAAGAACCCTAGAGGATAAGCAAACTGCTCTATGTGTATTCTTTGACGTCGAGGGTGCTTTCGACAACACACCCACTGATACTATCCTTAGGGAGTTGGCATCAAAAGGCGTGGATGAAAACACCATCAGATGGGTCCAGAGCATGCTTTCAAATAGAATAGTCACTCTGACCCTCAATGCAATTGAGCATACATTTTACACCATAAGAGGATGTCCACAAGGAGGCGTACTATCCCACTACTATGGATCCTAGCAGTGGACCAACTCCTTGCAACTATGATGGACCTAGACTATGACATCCAAGGATATGGCTCCACTCAATTTCAAATCTAATGCAAGGAACGCTCAACACCATAAACAAATGGTGCAAAGAAAATTATCTGTCCATCAATGCGAGCAAAACAGTATTAGTACCTTTTACAAGAAAAAGGACTAGACAAGCTTGCCAAACTAAACCCGAATGGACAGGAAATATCCTACTCAAATGAGGTCAAGTACCTAGGGGTTACTTTTGCCCGAAGGTTAACTTGAAACGCTCATTTAAATAATATAATATAAACGGCAAAAATGGCCATGTGGACTTGCTGTCGAATGGAAGGAGCAAAATGGGGCATAAGACCCAAAACTGCTATATGGCTCTACACAGCGATAGTGAGGCCTGTAATCACATACGCCTCTGCAGTCTGGTGCAACAAAGCCAACCAAAAGACAGCCATCATAAAGTTAAGCAGTCTACAGCGTATAGCCTGCTTAACAGCAACAGGAGCTTTATGCTCAACACCGGGGGCAGCCTTGGATGCACTGCTCGATCTAACTCTACTCCACCTGCAAGTGCAAAAGGAGGCGAAGCAGTGCATCTACAGGATATGCTCACTAACAAGGGCAAAATGGCGCTCTCAAGCGCTAATCAAACTTGAGGCCCTTGTTTTTGATAACAAAAACCTAAGCATGCCCACAGACGACACATACGTGGAATGCAAATTCACCAAACTGTATACAGTGGAAATACTCGTACCTCTGAGAGACAAATGGATAAAAGACCAAATGGACTTCAAGGAGAGAAGCCGCATTTGGTATACAGATGGCTCAAAAAAAGGTGATGGTGTGGGATGCAATATCTATGGTGAGAAGCCAAAGCTCAAAGCTAGCGTCAGCTTGGGAAAAGAGGCCTCAATCTTTCAGGCTGAAGTCTTCGCAATAAATAAATGCATGGAGATCAATCTTGAAAGAAACCAAAAGAACCAACACATCCACATCAACTCAGGCAGCCAAGCTGCTCTGCTGGCACTAGAATCTCTAGAGTCCTACTCTAAACTAGTCCAGAATTGTAAAAACAATTTAAACACCCTGGCTAATTCCAACAAAGTCATACTTAGATGGGTACCAGGGCATTCCGATATTGTAGGGAATGAAAAAGCAGATGAACTTGCAAGGAAGGGCGCAGGAACAACCCTGGTGAACCGTTCTGTGGTATCACAAAACGGAAAGCGCAATCTCTGCTAAACAACACAGAAAAATCAGAGGCAATCGAGCTGTAAATGTCCGCCAAAGAACAAAAACAGGCTAAAGCCTTAGTTAAATAGTTCAATAGTAAACCGTCTAAAGAGCTATTACAACTCAAAAGGCACAAAACCTGCGCAGTGACGAGAATCCTGACAGAACATTGCAAATTGAACAAACACCTGTTTCAAATGGGTATGAAATAGGACGCAACTTGTAGGTTCTGCCAGGAGATAGAGGAGACAGCAATGCACATTCTCTGCTCCTGCGGACCACTCATGCAAAAAAGAAGTACCTACCTAGGGCGGCGCATCATGCACCCAGAAGAGGTACAACATATCACCGCCCAAAGAATCTGGAATTTCCTGGAGGCAACGGGCCTTAACGGTGAACTCTAAACAAAAAAAAGGGCTGCCACAATAGGTCACTCGCTGGTCGAAGCGGCACATTAAAGGCCCACAAATCACCAATAATAATAATAATATTTATTGGCTCGAAGAAATCCTCTATAAAAGTCTATAAATTGAACGCACTAATCTGATCCTGAATCGTCAAAGCTCCACAGACTCTTGTTTCTCCTTTCCCATGCAATGAAAAGATGTTCAACCTTTTAATCAATACCACAATCTTCATTGCTCCAGAAAATAATAAAGGATAAATGATCTGAACAGATCTTGGATCTGCACTGAACTAGGTTCTACATTGTCAAACGATGTCTCACAGTGTCACGAATCCATGAAATTCTAATAATAATAGTTTGTGTTAACACCAAGAAATCATTCTTTCGGTATGACTGCCCCTTTTATGATCGGCCGTCATCGCAAGCATCGTCCCACCTCTACCAATCCCGTGGCTAATTGTAAATTGAGCTGACAACGCACGTTGCTAATGTGTCATAATATATCGAACGGCCAACGTCGTGTGCACGAGCGTCATTACCCGAGACCTTACTGACCCTGACGATTTGAATAACAGTCGCTTTTTAGCAAGGAGTGGGCCGAATGCTTACATCTGTAGCTAGTTGGATATTACAAACTTAAGTATATGGGTGTTCGTACAGGCGATAGCAGGAAAAAAACAGATGAACCAGTGAGTGACAGTTACCTGAGGATGTAGTTTATTTGAATAACAGTCGCTTTTTAGCAAGGAGTGGGACGAATGGGTAAATTAAGTATTACAGACTAACGTAAATCGTTGTTCGTAAGATAGCAGGAATAAAACAAATGAAACAGGAAGTGAAAAAAAAACGAGGAATAGTGAGATTTCTATGCTCTGAAATAAAGTACATACCTTAATTGTTCTTTTAACGGAATGTGCGTAAACAGGGTCGGAGCGGCATCATCTGTAGAAAATTAAACGTGCTTGGAATCAATGCATACCAATATTTTTGAAATAGAATAAAACAAATATTTGCATAAATTTGATATATCAAAATATTACAAGGGCTACTGGATAATTTCTTTGACGGCGTAAAAAAAATACAAAGAAACCGCCGGCAGATCCATCATTTACGAGATTGTTGCACGAAATTTAACACTGTTATTCAGAGGTAGCCAAATTTAATGCCATTATTTGCCTGAGATTCGCTAAAGAATTTTATTTCGCGGCTGTGTCCGCTAGACAAACACGGGTGCTAGGTTTGGACCTTTAAAGCTTTGGAAGAAAAAAGGCGCATGAAATTATACGGCGCACAGACACATGCGACTTTGTTGTTCTAAAGATGCGGAATTTTTCGCGGTTCGTTTACCACATTGAAAGGACTTTTGAATTCAAAACCAATTAATCCTTGCGAATGAAATGGTCGCCGTCGTTAGATTTTCGTCTTTATTTCCCTAAGCTTAAAGTTTTGGCTGATATTTAGTGATGGTAGAATATAAATTAAAGTAGAAAAAAATAATCACGTTAGCGCGCTGTACGGTAGCCGAATTATTTGTGGGCGGTTTACCTTTCTTTTGAGTCTGACCCGAAAATATGTGATGCGGGCGAGTTTGGGCAAAAAACATAAAAAACGATTTTGGTAAAAAGACCGATAAATCTGTAGTTTGTTTAAGTTTACTCAAAAGATCGTGCGTCGTAGGTATTCGGGTTGGCCCTGTACCAGGAGCAAATATTTAAAAGAAGGCTTCGTAAGAGCATCTGTAGTAACCCTTTTTGTCCATTTTATTTTTATTTTTTTTTAACTCGGAGAAAAAATCTAAAGTTATGACCTCCGAGTAATGTACCTATCTTGGCACCACGAGATCATAGCACAGTAGTCAATGCAGATTTTGAGGTAACATCATGTAGTGAGTCACAATAGTTTTTGCATTTTTGTTTTCAAAAGATATTTTTGTGATTTTTGTGATTTTTTTTAGTGTTTTTAAAATAAAAAGTTACTTATATCACTCCAGAAGAGTAAAAAAGTACACGTAAACTTAAGTTGAAGAAAAAAAACATTATTTTATTTTCAATTAAAACCACTTATGTAGAAACAATTGCTCACAAGCTTAATAATCTACCGTTTAATTTATTGCTCCTATTACGGGCCACACCCTGTACACCCCGTACACATACATATTAAAACGCCTTCTCAAATCACCTAACATCTTTTACATACATTATTTAACATTAACATTTTTGCAACTTCGTCATCGTCAGCCTAATCTCGATCTAATTGACCAACGCGTTAATCGTCTTTTGGACGTTAAAAAAAGTGGTTGCAAAAGAAATTGAGAAAGGACATTCACACCGGCGTTGCAAAAAAAACCTAAACCGTATTTTTTTTATTTATACCATACGGTAAAAATCAAGTTTTCGGCCTGCCTGATGGTACCGTAGACTATGGACGCTTGCAACTACAGATGAGTTGTCAGCACGGAGTCCGCCGAATGCGGGTGGCGCAGGACCCGCCACTTTGGCACTCTTTGCGGGGGGGGCTATGGCCAGCAGTGGACGTCTTTCGGCTGATATAATAAATAATAAATCAATATTAGGGGACATTGTTAGCCTAGCCCCACAGTAAGCTCAATAAGGCTTGTGTTATAGGTTCTAGACGACGATAGATATAATTACTTAAATACATAGAAAACATCCAAGACTCAAAAACAAATATTCATGCTCATCACACAAATATTTGCCATTACCGGGATTCGAACCCAGGTCCTTCAGCTTCGTAGGCAGTGTCACTACCCATTAGGCTAACCAGTCGTCCCTATATGATGGCGATGTATTGACAGTTAGGCATAAATGTAGGTCCTTCACTCGCAACACACCCTCAAGAGCTCTGGCAAAAGCAATGACCACAGCACCACATAGGTACCCAAAGAGCAAGTATTGGTGCAATTATAGTTGCGGTTATCTGTATGGTGCTGATCCTTCCTCAGTCAGGCTGTTCCAAATATGAGCGAGTTGACATTCCCTGTGCCCTACCAGTCGTACATGTCGTTGTTGTATCTGTGCTAATCGTGTTAACAAACTGAGATTTGATTAAATTTCCTGAGGGACGGCAGATGGATACTAATCGTCGTGCGATCACAATCATCAATACGCGTTGGTTCACGGGCCAGTGGGCTATTGTCGGACTCGCAGCGATTTATCATAAGCCTGTAATGAGGAAACGCGAAATAGAAATGGTACCTACGAGGAAATTAAGATTTTTCTGGCGTGCTTGGCGGCCTCATATCTTCATAAGACTTCAGAGACTGAAGTATTTCGCATAGGAAGGTGATACTCAAGATTTGGATGAGTTGCTAAATTATTTCATATTTAACATTAATTTGAAAAAATCGTGAGAAAACTTACACGTTTTACTTAACGAGACTCTCTCTACTCTTAATCTAGTTTGTTTCACGCTTTGTATGTATTTTAACTCAACATTTTGAACGTGTTGCTATACCTACCTATTACTGAAATTTAGTATTGAAACTTGCATGTATTTGCGAAGATATACGAAGGTAAGTATTGGTGTAATTTCCAACCCAGAGTGGGTCCAGCGTTGGAACTATAGATAGAGAACACTTAACTTTCAAGTATCGTACCATAAACTGTCAAGCACACTATGTAACATGCTTATCTACGACTGTACGAAGTCTCGCTCCAATGACCAGTCCGACAGCCATAAAACTCAATAACGTATGTGACAGAAGAGCCATTGTTCAGTGAAAAATAGGTCAATTCTTCAAGATTATGCCATACATCTACTCACACTACACACAACTAAACACCTAAAAGTGCAAAAATCCACGAACGCATCATTACTTCAATTCGCAAAAAAGACACGTAGGTGGTCCCGATTTTATAGTGCAAAATAATGAGAGCACCTATGTGTTCTATTCTATTATAATAATAATATATTTTCTTATCTGGTCGCTACAAGAGCGTAAGTTCTGCGTGCGTTTTAAGGCAATTTTATCCTATTTGATAGACTGTTGCGTAACTCTAAGGTAAAAGGGTGTAAATACGTTGAGGTGCGTGTGAGTTGTGTCCTTTAGGGTACTAAGGGGATAATAATGGTGGTCGCCTGTTCGCCGGTGGTCGGATTATGAGGCAAAGCCGTGGATTAGACCACATCGACACGTGTTGCATTTTGCTTTGGAGTGGCTTTAGGCAGTTGCTTGCATGATTGTACTTGCATAGATAACGCAATGTGCTGTGGTTTTTTTTTTGCGAATAAAAATGTCAACGATTTTTAATCTCTTATATCGGCACCTAAGTTAACTGGGGAAAATTACGGTGCATTTTTACAATTTGATAAGTTTACTTCAAATGAAAATGTGCGACAGATATTTTAGTTCCTACCAAATGTACCTCATCAGTTTTACAGACTTGATACAATAAAATCTGTATTGAAGTGTGCAGCGACGTGCCAGCGACTAATGACAGTAAACGAGGTTTTTATTAGGTATGTGCATACATATCCAAAACTTTATCTCACAGGCAGTCCTGCGCTGCAATCCAAGCTTTAAGAACGAGAAAACCAATGTCTCATTAATTTCCTTAACTCGCTCTATCTTATAGCTTAAATCACACGACGAACTGTCATGCTGGAAAGTCTGAATGAGCTTTAAGGATACAGCACAAATACAAAAGACGACTCGATAAAATTCACATTAAATTAAATTTAATGTTTTATAGCCACTCTACTCGCATATTCTATTCTTATCACCAAAGTCCAAGCCCTCACACACCTATCTAATGGAGCTAATAAGCAGTTGACAGTGTGAAGCCTGCCACGAGTCGCTCGCCGTGTGCCAGATGCATGCATAATGCGCATACGCAGATCCTTGTGTAAAGTCAGTATCTCTATCTACTGAAAACAAAGCAATAAAGGTGACAAAAGTTGGGTTTTTACCTGATATTATTATTTGTTACATCTATCATTACCTTCTGTATTACTTTACGCAGGAAGTAAGGTTACTATGATGCCGTATAAATACTTCTATACCTACTATGTATTATCAAAAGCTTGCTGCGCGGGAAATCTGTTAACAGAGGGTAATGACTAGTGTTAGGTATCAACAAATAATAATACTAGTGGATAAATAATAATACTGTATTTTAAAAAAAACCGAACAAAAGTGCGAGTTCAATTCGTGTGCTGAGGGTTCCGTATATAATACACAAAAATATTGAGAATTTTCCCGTTACGTTGAATACTCAAACTTTTTATAAGTTTTTCTGTAATCTGCCTAAGCAAGGAACTATTTTCCATATTTTTTTCAGAATTTTAAGCCTAGTAGTTTCGGAGATAAGAAGGGTTATGGTCAATTTTCGTCTTTTTTCCTAAAGTCGTTGTAAAAAAAGAGTAGTTTCGGAGCAAATCGGCTGTGACAGACGGACAGACAGACGCACGAGTGATCTTATAAGGGTTCTGTTTTTTTCCTTTTGAGGTACGGAACCCTAAAAAACAAAATATCGAACCTGGTCACACAATTTTATGACACATCTGGACAGCAGACATACAAAAGAATTTTATAAGAAAAGAAACGGAACTCCCTTCGCTCACTCGTTCAATAAATGTTCCAATGTTTGACACCTTAATTGCATTAGCCACTTGCCACATATATGTTCAACGTTCACCTCTATTGTTATAAAGAAAGTGTCACGTATTGGGATTTACCTTAGGTACCCATTTGTCTAATTCTGTAACAACGATTATTCGAGAGATTATTCGTTTTAAGAAGGATTTTGTACCTACTAGGTTGAATAACTGGACAACCAGTAGGTAGGTATATAGTACAAATAATATAGGTATTTTGATATCGGACGATTCAAAATAAAGAACACCGGACATTTCAGCAATTACTTTTAAAGTGACAATCATCATCATCATTATCATATCAGCCGAAAGACGTCCACTACTGGACATAGCTTAGGGGAGGCAAAGAGTGCCAAGGTGATCGATCGCCACTCGAGAACCTTTCCGTCCCAACGGCTATCAGTTCTACGTGACAATAGTCTACAAAATTATATTAGGGCATGAGGAAATCCAAGTCAGCCCCCTCCTTAAAACGGGCTAAATGAATAAGTACCTACATAACATAATTACGAGTATGTTCGATGAAAAACAGACATAACAAAGACTCAATTATTTGGAATAAAGTCATTATAAAATAAAGGATCATCAAAACAGTTCTAACCCCGTGCCTGCGCTATTTCGGCATCCGTTGTGATTTTAATGCAAGTGTTGCATCTCACCGCAGCCTAATTGCGTCCATCCTAACTGGCGACGCCGTAAAGCTTGCTGCACAAATGATGGACTTTGTTAAGTAAATAGCAAGTGAAATGAAAAGATTAAAAAAAAACCTAACTACTTTTTTCAAATATTATGTGCCTATGTCACTCCTACGATTATAAGGAATCCAACGACACCTATCATATGCCAAAATCCATCAAGCCGTTTGGATTGTAGCCTGTGAAATAGAATTTTCTTGTCCACAAACGCTCGAGAAACATAACCCTCCTTCAGCATGGCTTTCACAAGACGGCGCGCGAGTTGTCTCGATTTTTCTCGCACTATCCGTCTCTCTCTTATTAGAAAACTTATAAAGAGAGGTATAGTGTGAGAAAAATCGAGAGAGCTTGCGCGCCGTCTTGTGACAGCCGTGCTGGGGGAGTCAGGTAAAAAGTGACTTTATTTATTTATTTATTTATTTAAACTTTATTGCACAAAATACAAAAAAATATATGTACAAATGGCGAGCTTAATGCCATTATCTAGCAATAATATTAAATATTGTGAATACCTCAATAACACGCTATAAAGAGTTATGGATCTGCCTGAAATTTTAAGGCCTTTGCGTGGTGACATAAATGATCTCCGGCGAGACCGGACTGTACATTACAAAATTAAAACTGCGAGCCGAAGTCAGCTGGTCGGTTACGTAAAGCATTGTACGTATGTCAGGTAGATATAAATGTCACTTATTATATGGGAAAATGAAAGTTCAGTAGTCCTAACGTGCGTTCGAAAAGTTACGTGATCACCCCTCTGAATTTTTTATAGGTACACGTTGATGATAAGTACCCTCGACGGTCACTATGAGAGCTCCCAGAAAGCAGGCGTGATGATGCGTATGTACAAACTATAGCAATACAATAAATTTTTATAAATATAATCGTAATCTGAAATTAAAGGGAAAAATTGTGAAATACATTATATTGCTTCGAGCAGGATTTGAACATGCAACCTCTTGGCATACGCGTCTAGTCACCCTTAGCCAACTGAACTTTCGACACCATCTGATCAGTCAATGAATTTCTCAACCAGTTCCCTTTTACAATGCCTCAGGGTGGCGTGCAACGTCATTTATCTTTTTAATTTTTTATCTTTAGTTTGAAGTTATAAACTACGATGTACAACCAGCTTTACCTGGTGTTCGTGTCTGGACACAGAAATGGAATTAAAACCTAAACTGCGGAGACAGGCGAGGCAATCTGCGGGAGATTGCGCTTGTGAAACTAATGACCCGGCTAATTCCGCGTTGGGTCACCCGTGTGGTCAAAGAAGATGATGATAGCTTCGCAGAATCACCAGACATTGGATAACTAATGACGTATGAGATGCAAAATTCGATGACGATTTCTGTTTCCAAATACTGCGAATGGGTTACTTGTTTAAGAAGGAGAGTGGGGCGACTTAATGCGGCGAGTACTTATCCTAATAATTTGATATCGATGTAAAAGAACATAAAATGCAGCTTTTTTAATGAAATATGAATGGTCATAACTACTGATATTTAATAGGAATTTAAAAAAACCTTTCGATTCACCAACGCTTCTAAATTGACGCAAACCGGAACACTAAATTAGGTAGTCTCTAACCGATGGATTGACCCTTTATTATTGGATATATCATCTCTTCCCTTCTTAGGTTCATCCATCCATCCAAACCCATTCTGCCACCTGACATTTGCCACCTGATCCTTCAATCCACAGGCAAACTATTATTTGCTTTTATGATGAAATTCGTGCAAATGTAACTTGGCTGTTAAAACTTCTCAAACTGCTAAAACTCATTTGGCTTAAAAACTGCTGTTACATGCCAAAAATTGGTATCACAAAACCAAAAAGCAGGAGACCATCGAGAATGCTCACTTCTGGTTGTCGTGTCTCGGCGGTTCCTGGGCAACCCATCGAACCCTGTCGCCTAAATGAAGTCATTTCGTTCATTCATTATTTTATTCGTATATACGGCATTTGTTATACAGGGGGGTAATCACGTAACGTTTCGAACGCGCGTTAGGATAGTCCAACTGTCAGTTTTTCATACAAAAATTGACATTTAGATCTACCTGACGCGCGTACAATGCGTTACGTGATTGACCTTCATGTTCCCTGAATTAAATCAATTTATTAAGAGGTCACCAGAAGTGCATGACAATAATTAGATACGTCGCAATTTTTAAACAGGTAGGTATCAAAAATTGCGCCATAATTATTGCCATTTCATTCCCATTTCGCGGTCATTCCCGTGACATTCACGAATGATGCATGTAAAACAAATGACAGCCAGTGAAAACAATCTCTGCCGTGTGATATCATCGGACTGTATAATCAGCACCTTATCAGCCAGTATTTGCTGAGGGATTCGGTGACCGCGACGACTGAGTGGGAAAGCCGGGTTGTAAATTCGTCTCTGTCTTCGTTCGGGAGAGGGTTTGGAGGCTTGGGTAGCGGATAGCGGGAAGGATTTTTTTTGAATTAGCTCAGGCATCAGTAGCTCAACTGCTTTACGACTCGAAGTAGATGGGTGATAGTAATTTAGTAATAATGTAGGATAGTACAGAATTTTGATGAACCAAGGTTTTCAGTATATCGCCTTTAACGAATTTGTCTAGGAGCACATCACCTTCATCAAAATAATAGTAGCGGCCGACCAAAATATATATTTTCTATCCGATCTAGCTTCCGTGTAAATGACACATAGGTAACTTCGTGGCTGAATTGAAAATGCAGAAATTCAGTCTTTTGGTCTGACGGAGTCTGACCTCTTGTCGAACGAGCGAGCGAAGCGAAAATCGTTTGTCTGTCCGGTGTCTGTCCGGCTATTATATCCTTACAGGTCCCATTTCTCAACCAATTCTCGGAAATTGGGAGCAGGTTCGTTAATTATACAAAAAATGGTCGAGTAACATTTTCAAAATTAAAACAAAATATGTTTTATTTATAAAGACATCCTCGCGATTACTATAGCTCACAGAGTCACTAGTAATATTTAAATACGATTTATAAATGAGATTAAATATATCTTTTTTTGAATATTAAAACTTATTGGATAGGTATAATTATGATGTATATGATGAGAAATTTGATTTTGCTTAGATATATATACAAGAGATTTCGGCTGATTGTGTATCTAGTAACTTATACTAAATCAATGGTTAAAATTAAGTTTTAGGTAAATAAAGACTTAGTGGCGTCACATTTATTTATGGTCGTTATGTATTATTTGGTGGGTCGTTATTCTTTTTTACCGACAATGAACCGAGGTTTTCCTTTTTTTTGGTTTTTGAACTATCGAAAATTGTGATTTTGAAGTACGATTTTAAAAAAATGCATTGGTTTCTTCATTAACACTAATTAAAGTTTCCTTTCCGGCCAATATACATATTTGTTTACGGTTGGTTTTTAAAAAAATATGTGACAAAGTGGACTCTTTCAGTGGGGACTACATTTTGGTTTACCACTCTGTCACGGACTTCTACGATAAAAATACGTTTAAAAAAATGCTAGTTAGAGAAACTAAAATATTAAATAATACTAATTAATAAAATAATATGGACGTTCATTATCGAACATTATAAAACCGTAAAATCATTACTCAAATGAGATGCCGTAGTAAGACGAAGGACAGGCTATTGTCGGTCGAAAAGAAGAACGACCCTGGTATCAAAAATAATTTCAAACTCAAGCATTTAATTCATGACAAATATAACACAAATAATAAAATAAAACAATAATAATAATAATTTAATGAATACCTACTTAGCTTAATATTTTCGTAAGTTCTGTTTGTTGGTATTGTACAATTATTTATTTTTACTGTTGTTAAATACCTACCTTATTCCGTACTTTTCTTTATTATATACCAAGATACCTTGCCCTCCAGCCCCTGTGACCCTGTCGACCCTAACAAGCATAGCTTCGTTTGAGTCTAGGACGATTTGTGTAATATTGTCTTCTGTTGAATATTATAATTATAATAGGAGCTACAAGTGTTTCAATTTTTTATTAATATTATACTTCAGTTTATGAGATGTTTTACTTAAAACTACTTTTTACTTAACCGACTAAACACGTGGAAGTCGAGTGGGCAATACGCTCCTTTTTTGGGCAGTAGTGTAAAAAAAAGGGATTTTGTTTCTAATTGGTCAACAAAATTAGGGGCGGGGATAGACAAGATCGCCGCTCGCAAGCGAAACTGTTTTTGAAACGGACAAGCCTGGATTTTGCTGATAGTAGGTACTAGGCTTAAACGAATTTCATCAAATATCTAATTTCAATCGCTTTCTTTCTTACTTTTTCTACTCTTCAGCTGGCAGTTTCCAGTGTTTTAATACCTGAGCAAATATTATCTCACATCACCATTGGACCACACACAACACAAGCAACGTTTTATTCTAGTACCTACCTATCTCGTACATATTACGATTTATTACACTAACGTCCTTGTTGACTTTACTTTACATAAGTATTATTACCTAGATTACCCAAATGTTTACTTAGAACAGATTCAGTGAAACAAATATAGAAGACTTCTTTCATGTTACATTAATATCAAGTGACGAGTTTGCCTATTTGATATTTAATAAATAAGTACTGATCACGTATGGCACTTATGTAGGTAGAAAACAATCACAGTTAACTACTCAAACAACTTATTAATCGTGGTTAGTTATTTCACTTTGGACTATTCGCGTCCTTAAAAAAAACGAGGCAGAGGCAGACTAAAAAACACTTTTTAGTTCTTTTCCGGTAAATCACAATGGCCCAAACACACTTTTTTTCAGAACCAATGTAGTTTACACTTTTAATAGAAGGGTATTATTGATTCTAGAGAAAATAATTTATTAAAGCACTGGGTCGTTCTTCATTTTTACCGACAATGAACCGAGGCTTTCTGTTTTTTTGGTTTTTGAACTATCGAAAATTGAGGTTTTGAAGCGCGATTTAAAAAAAATGCATTGGTTTCTTCATTAGAACTAATTAAAGTTTCCTTTCTGGCCAATATAAATATTTATTTACGGTTGGTTTCTAAAAAAAAACATGTGACAAAGTGGACTCTTTCAGTGGGGACAACATTTTGGTTTACCACTCTGTCACGGCATTCTACGAAAAAAAAAACATTTAAAAAAATGCTAGTTAGAGAAAGTGAAATATTAAATATCACTAATTAATAAAATAATATGGACGTTCATTCGAACATTATAAAACCGTAAACATCATTACTCAAATGAGATGCCGTAATAAGACGAAGGACAGGCTATTGTCGGTCGAAAAGAAGAACGACCCCACTACATATCACAATAATCATTAGGTAATGTGAATCGATAATTTGCGCCATATTTAATTTTTGTTACATGAGTTGAACTGAACACACCGTTGTTCAGTTCAACTCATGTGACTTGTACATATACATTTGAGATTGTTTGAGTTGGCCGAATCAAAGTAGTCCATCAAAAAGCAACTCTACCGCCCAAACTGACAGTTTTACAAAAAGTTGGCCACGTTAAATAATCTCAACCTGAGTTAGATACTTGAGAAACTCATTCTTCGAGAAAAGCCAAACAATTGCCAGCCATGACTGTAAACGTGGCGAGTTGCGGTCAAGTATCAGCTATCCAGCTATCATGTCCAGACGTGCAATACCAAATTTGAAATGTACTCGCATGCTTGCGGTTGGTTTTGCTTCGTGAGAACACCGTTGAACCACCCTACGTATAACTTAATGTAGTAACTGTATGTGAACTTCATATATATTTACGACGTTTTGTTTTGAGACGGTGTCTAGGTTCTGTAATTGATGTCAAGTGTTGTGGTGAGTGGTGATGAAGTCCGTATTATGGAGAACCTATTGTCATAACGGATCACAGTAAATTTTATAGACTATTATGTACATATTATTAGATATTTAATAATTAGTCATATTATTATTATTTACAATGTAATAAAATACTAAATTGTATTTGTAAAACATAATCGATTATGCTATACATGTCTTGCTATGGTTATAGTGTTATTACCAACTCCTCTTACGCTACTGGGTCATTCTTCTTTTCTACCGACAATAGCCTGTCCTTCGTCTTATAACGGCATCTCATCATCATCATCATCATATCAGCCGAAAGACGTCCACTGCTGGACATAGGCCTCCCCCAGAGAGTTCCATATTGACCGGTCCTGCGCCACCCGCATCCAGCGGACTCCCGCGACCTTTACCAGGTCATCAGTCCACCTTGTGGGGGGCCTACCCACGCCGCGCCTAATCTCATTTCAGTATAATGATGTTTACGGTTTTATAATGTTGGAATGAACGTCCATATTATTTTATTGATTAATATTATTTAATATTTCACTTTCTCTAACGAGCATTTTTAAACGTTTTTTTTTCGTAGAATACCGTGACAGAGTGTTAAACCAAAATGTAGTCCCCACTGAAAGAGTCTACTTAGTCACATTTTTTAAACCAACATTTAAAAAAAAATATTGGCTGAAAAGGAAATTTTAATCAGTTCTAATGAAGAAACATATCCATTTTTTTATATCGTACTTCAAAACCACAATATTCAATACTTCAAAAACCAAAAAAACAGAAAGACCTCGGTTCATTGTTGGTAAAAAAGAAGAACGACCCACAGTTCACTAAAACTAACTACTAACTCTTAATCTACTCATATTAAGTAAATTCTTATCGATTGAATTTATTTGCGACCGCACTGTGTACACTGTGATTAAAATCAGCCTATAAACGTCCCACTGCTGGGCACAAGCCTCCTTTATAGGCAGTAGTCCCAACGCTGACCCAGTGCATAGGACATAACAAGCAAAAATATTGGCCTACATTTTAATGTTTCAGTAGATCAAATGTTACACAATAGTTTTTAAACTAGTACGGAAGGTGGCTTACTTTAACTTGATGTAATACTTATATCGTAAAACAACATAAGCTGAATAAATAAATAAATAAATACATAAATAATAGCATAGGGTGTTCCTAACAGTAACTGTACATTTGTCCGACCGCAAATTCATCGTCACCGTTTTCTTTAATAACATGGAGCTAATATTTGATAAAATTGTTTGTTTGTGGTGCCTCTAGACATTGTATGCGGTTTAATATCTAACTGTAGTCACAGCCAGTATTCATTGTCGTTAGCTTAGCTTTAGAATAGAATAGAAAAGAACATTTATTCATTACACACACAAACTTATAAACAAAACCAAAGAAACATGTCACAAAAGTTTAGTAAATGCTAATAAATAAATATTAGAGGACAATCTTACACAAATCGACCTAGTCCCATAGTAAGCTCGATAAGACTTGGTACTAGACGACGATATATTTAATAGATATAAATGCTTAAATAAATAGAAAACATCCAATACTCAGAAACAAATGTGCTACTTAATTGGTATCTCCTTGAGAATATATTTTAGTGTGAGTTAGTGTTCAGTTTTTCCTGTGGACAACTGGACACATCCAAAGTTAAGGCTTTTAAAGGCCTTATTTTTGCGCTGGACCCATACAGGTATCAAACCTACAAGACGCCTTTTTTGTATTAAGACACCGTCGTCTATGAACGCTTGCGACACCAGAAGAATCACAAGTGTTCTGCCAACCCTTCATTTAATTGAGGATTCGTTGTATTGTCTGCTAGAGACAAATCTTCGCGCGTTCTCGGCTTATTACTTTTTTTTTCTATCCATGAATTGACTTTATCCGCGTTCTCCTTGTCTCATCCAGTAGGCCCTGTAGGAACGGAGTTGACAGTGGAATAAGAATAAATATTTTAAATAAATAAATAAATATTTGCGGACAATCTTACACAAATCGACCTAGTCCCAAACTAAGCAAAGCTTGTACTAAGAATGACGTGGTAAAGCTTTAAACTTGCTTTATTTGCTAAATAAATCGAAAGGTATTGCATGGCCTTCTTCAAATCTTCTTGTAGGTGTTTATAAACGTACAGACAGCTTGGTTGGAAATGAGAATTAGTGCCATATAACCGGCACTGTAGAGGTTTGATATTCAACCTCTACAGAACTTTATTTAACCCCCGACGCAAAAAGAGGGGTGTTATAAGTTTAACGTGTCTGTGTACCTGTGTATCTGTCTGTGGTATCGTAGCTCCCAAACGGATGGACCGATTTGAATGCGGTTTTTTTTTGTGTCAAGGATAATTTGAATCGAGTGTTCTTAGCTACGTTTCAACAAGATCGGTTCAGCCGTTTTTGAGATATTGAACTTTGAAATGAAAATTTCGGGGGGTTTTTCAACTTTTCTAAGTTTTAGTTATTTTAAACACCACGTCAGTGGTAAGCATACCGTAGCATCTAGACGCTTTGGCTTCATAGGAGACACTAGCGCGTTGCCGACATTTTGTTGTGTCGATAACTAGAAACAATTCGTTACGTAGACTAGCTTCGTAGCCAGGGTCACTACCAACTAGGCCAATGTAGTCGTCATTTGTTTTATCTATTTATGACTCGACTATCCACATTCCCCCTTGTCTCATCCAGTGCGCGTGCTATACCGCCGCACATAGACGGCCAAGCATGACCGGCGTGATGCTGCGGTCAGGTCGCGGCTTACGAATCACGAATAATTACCGGAGATTGCCGGTAAACGTTACCCGGTATTTGTGACTCTTTACCTACTACAGTTCTTGGCGATTGGCATACATGGGTTGGTTACGTAGGTATTCGCTTGGATGTTGCAGAGAGAATGATGCAAGAGCGTGAGGAAATAGGTACGATTATAGTTACGGATTTGGATTCTGAAGCTGGGAATCAATTGCTAATTCACAAAAAATATTCGTTTGCACGCATAAATTATAATGCTAAGATAAATAGGGCAATGGAATTTGATTTCCTTTAATACCTTATTGCGTTACTTCCGCAAATTATGTTTATTAAGTAAAATCCTTGACTAAATTGTGCATTACTAAGAGGCGTGCATCTCTTATTCAACAAACTATTGTTGGTTGGTTTAGAATAGTGCCTAAGTAGTTATATTTTACAAAAGCGTTAACAAGTAAATTCAAAAGGAGTAAAAACTACTCTATCACTGCGTCTTCTTAACAAAGCAATGATTGTTGCAACCACTTCAACAAGTCACCGAGTCCATAAATCTCATCACTACTGTTTAATCCTGGACAGTCAAAACAACAACAAAGATAAGTGTCGTCCCAAAACAATTATGCGGCAATTACAAAACTCCGGGAGTCCACAAAAAAAAGGGCTCGATGTCCAAACGAATGTTTCCGTCCTAGACATTATTTGTCACAAATCGATTGTTCTTTTTTGCCGATCCCTTGGTCAGGCGGCTGCTCGAAAGAATGTTCACTTCCTTAAAACTAAAGTGAACACAGATTACAAAGATACAATATAATAGTTTTATGAGCTGCGAGCGCCACGTTCTATTTTCAAAAGTAAAATCAGTCTACGGTCTCCTAAAGGGTAGTAACGAAATAGTAGTTAGTAGCGACCGCAAATTTGTCAGACCACCTTGCTAGGAATTAAATTTATGGTCCTAAAAGCCAGGAAGAGGACGTAAGCCGTGCCGCTGCATAATCGCCGTAATTTACGGGTGCTTTTGTTGACTTTCTTGCGCTTTGTCATTTTTTTATTGCCAGATTAAATTAGGCTACAAATAATGCATTTTTGTAGTGCAAATATATTTTGCGTTGCATAATTTTCAAATTGGATTGCCACCCGAGACTTTGGGACCTAGCTTCGGCTTCAGTCTTTGATAAATTCTACAGATCTGATTCCTGCTTAGTGCAAAACATCCATGGACAAATCATAACTTGACTTTTAGAGCTTATTGGTCGAATTCAAAGGTCAAAGGGTCTTAGACCAAGGAGATATGAGACTGAGTTGCCTATCTCGTATAATGCTTCTAAATTATGGGTATCGAATTCTTTTCATCCAGACAGCATCTCAGTTAATTTTACATCGGAAGCGTTTCGGCCGGATAATTAAATCGATCGACAAAAACATATCAAGGCTATCTCCGAAATCAATCACGCCCATGGAAAATCGTGAGATTCGTATTCAGAATCTGCACGTGAGACGTCGATCGGCACTCGTATTAGAGAGAGGAAATCCGGAGTGCATTGTTGTATCCAACACTTATGCACTTTACCTGACCGGGGCATAAAGGACCCGCTCGAATAGGCCTGCGGTGGTTTTTTCTTAATTATATGGTGTCAGGATCTGCCTGACTGGCAATAAAAAAATACACGAATAATTAATTTATATATTTTGAATTCAAAAAAACGAATATGCAAATCAGCAACGGTCGCGATATTGTACGAGACCTGTTTTTGCACGTAAAAAAACGTAGGTTTAATTTTCTCACATTAGCGTTTTTTTTATGAAAATTTCTAATGACGGTTTAATTTGAAGAACCCTTTGGGGTTTGATGTGCGGATTGTTTTTTGTAAAACACATTGCTTACAAAAATAAAGTCTCGTAACACGGTTGTCGCAAAAAATAATTACGCTGTTGATTTATGCAACTTAGCATTGCATAACTTTCATTCTAACGAGTAATACCAACCTACTTTTTTTGGAAAAAAAAGTGATGCTATTGTTCGAATAACATTCGTGAATCGTTACAACTTGGATATTGTTTTGTATTTTTTGTCTTATATTTTTGTTTTTCTATTCATATTTTACGCTTGGTAACGTTTTTATATGGGACTTATTTTAAATATTATTAACTTTCCATCTTTCGTACAATATAGCATCAAACTTTTGGAACTTAAATAAGCATGAACACAAAGAAATTTGCACAAAGATGCATAATATCATTGATTACGTTGTGAATAGGAATTCAGAAATATTTTCAAATAAGGTAAGTGGATACTTTTTACCTCATGTGAAAATATTTCTGAGTTCTGACGAGACGACATCATCCGATTCAATCCAAAAATCAATGCAGTCCTTAATTCTGCACAAAAAAACCGCTATCGACATAGCGGCACATCCGTACTTCTTTCGATTTTTTAAAGCATGACATTGACAAACAATAGACGACCGCATCCTCTTTTGTGCACCCGAAGAAATAAATTAAACTATCCTTAGGGGAGATGCGTTACCGTTAATTCTAATCTACATGAAAAAACCGGTAAAAAACGCGCCTGCCTGTGGGAACTGGGTTTTCAAAAAACTTTAGGACAGGAAGTTACGGTAAGTGTAAATATGTGACATGTCATATGACGGGGAGAGATTTTATGAACAGATATATTACTGTAATTTATTATATTGGGGCACTAATTATGTTTTCTACCCACCTTATATAAAAAAAAAAAACTTTCATGTAATTGCCATCTTTACATTTATTTCACAACCAGTTATATTAAACGTTTACCCTAAACTGGGCGAAGTCTAAAAAATTGTAGGTTTACGCCTCGGTCACGGTACCTAAGCAAAAAATCGTTCTTAAAATATATGCAAAAAGGTGACGAAAATGTGTGATATTGATATTTATTTATAAATAATTAAATTAAATAAATACGACAGTCTTACACAAATCGACCGATGCCTTATGCCCAAACTAAGCAAAGCTTGTATATACTATGGCTACTAGACGGTGATAAAATACTATACGGATAAATAAATAGGTTCTTAAATACATTGAAAACATCCATCACACCGGGATTCGAACCAGGCTGGCTGGCCCTGGCTTCGTAGGCAGGGTCGCTACCAAGTAGGCTAAAGCGGGCGGATTTATTTAGGTAATAGGTATCTTATATCATAATATTACATTGCATTATCTAGACAACATTGATTGCATTTAAAGTTAACACGTCACGTCAAGTGGCAAGAATAGGGAGCAGCTAGTTCTATAAAAAAACGTCTTATAATAATAGAAATAAATAAATATTAGAGGACAATATTATAGAAATCGACCTAGTCCCAGTAAGCTCAGTTCAATGTATGTGTGGTATGGGTCTTATACCTCTCTATCCCTACCAATAGGCCAAACCTACTTTCTATTCGATTTTTATGTTCCCATTAAATGAGTAGGTACCTGAGAGAAAGCCCAAATTAACGGTCCACTAAAGAATAAAACACAGGAAGCTGCTTGTTTACTTCCGCCTTGTACAAAAAGCTAAGAAAACAAAATCTTTCGGCGGAAAATTATTAAAAACGCCCTATAAAGGTAATATGTATTTAAAACCAGATATCCCCAAACTTTGCTTTACTAATTATTGATTCATTTATTTCTTGTGACTGTTTTTTAATTAAAAAATGATGTAAAAAACTCTTAGGGATTAAGCTATATCATAGCCAATTTGAACATTACAAATTATCATAATTGTATTTAATATATAATTATGTGTAACTAGCTTCCGCCCGCGACTTCGTCTGCGTGGACCCGGGATAAAAACTATCCTATATTTTAATCCAGGCTATAAACTATCTATGTGCAAAATTTCATCCAAATCGGTTGAGCCGTTTAAGCGTGATTGAGTAACAAACATCTAAACATCCACACATCTAAACATTCAAAAATTCACTTTTATAATATTAGTAGGATTAGTAGGATATAATTTTTCGTTACGTAATAATTCAGATTTAACGACTTTTCACAAAATATTTTTTTATTAAAAGAAAAAATGAAGGCGTCTAATTTTAATTATTAATTTTATCTCTGTATCGCACCCGCCAAGACTCCTAGCAACTTTGGCATCCGCTGTAAGGCGTGCTCAATGCGACCCCTCAGTTTTTTACCCACACATCCCCGAGTCCCGTAGTGTTTATAAAAACATATGCACATTTTTTAGCGTATCTCCAAGGTGCATGCATTGTGCAAGGGACATCTTGTTTTTAATAATTCTATAAGTGCGCTTTTTTATGTGCGAGTATGTTTTTTAAATTTTCTCACGCAGTCCTATTGAAAAGCAGATCTGTGGGTAGATACATCTGGGTGCTTTGTTAATCTTCGATTGAAGTGGATGTGGGGATGAGAAGAGATAAAAAAAAATAGCGACTATTTGAGATTTGCCCGTTGTACCGCAATTGTGAAAGCAATAACGGCACTTAAAGTGCATTTATGTAGTTGAGTTTAGATTTTTTTAAATATAGAAAAGACCATTTACTAAATGTAAAAAAATATATATAATAATTCTATTAGTCGATTTCTGTAAGATTGTCCGCAAATATTTATTTATTTAATTAATTAAATATTCTTGTTTATAATTTTTTTTGTTGAGCTAATTACTACTTTTATTATACCTAAATCACAATGAAGACTATTCAGTTTCCGAGTAGTTTTTTACAACCAACTGCTAAAAATACAGTTCCACCAAAGCAATATAAAAAAACAGCTTCCGTTCTGTAAAAAAAAACATGATAATAGTCACTCATTTTCGTTACACAGTTGCATAAATTAAAACGTCCCCGCATATTCATTACGCTATAAAAACGGTAATTTAATATAAACTAGACGAGAAAATCCTGCCAATGTTGTCACAAAAACTATGACAAAAACATAGGGGCTACTGAACACACAAAAAAATAAAGGGGTGAGAAAAAACAATGACGAAAAAATTAGTATATTAGCCCGTTAACTGGCATTCAGAGCAAGCGGTAAATAAACGTAATTTAATTTAATTTATAGCATTTTAGGATTATACGCTAATTATAACATTGTTTGATTTAAACTCTTCAACAGTTATAACTGATCTTTTTGATTTCTATTGAATAGTGATAAATATTGGATGATATTGTTAGAGTAGTTCACATTCCATATTTTTACAATCCATTTTAATAATAGATGTCGCTTAGAACTTTCCTTTATTTAGTTATGCCTGCATGCCTATCGTTCTGAAAAGGTAACAAAATTGATTACGTTAAGATATTCATCAAAACAAACAGTTGTCAACGAAAGCACTCACCGTTTACTTTTTTCCATATTTAACCTCACGTCTTCGATTTACCGTTTAAATAAATAATATTTAATAACGGGTAGAGGATAGGTTCAGTTAATTACAAAAACGCAGATTTCTATAAACATAGCAGTCGAATAAATATCGTTTTGGTATACAATTATCAATTCTATCATTGTCGAATGAAACTCACTGCACTTATCAAATGTAAGCCGTCCGCCCGGCCTATAATTTCGTCATCTGAGAATGACATGATCTTTGCGCTGAAAAACGGCAATCATCGATACAATGGACATCCCTTTCACCTTCCAGATGTGTCAATTGTGCCGTCTGGCCATTGTTTACAATCTTATTTCATAATTGAAATCAGTGCCACATAAATAACTGACATCAACGTTCGATTGACTTAGAAAGTAGATGTTCGGTTTTTCTCAAGTACATACAGTCGAGTTCTCCAATATCTATAACTGCTGACAACCATTCAAAAATATCTATAAACAGTCCTTATTGTTACTGATAAAAGACGTATGTGTAGGTTTTTTGAAAACTCGACTGCTTAATGATTACGTTATTTGAAAGTATGAAATGATTTTTATTATGAAAAATATGACGAAACTGTATTTCAGCGTCTACAATTTATATTAAAGATAGGTTTACTTTTGAACCCATTTCAAAACCTAATGAGATTTAAATCTTAAATATTTTTTACATTTATTTTTTAATCTTAGCTTCTACGCACGTATGTATTATCATTTGGAGTAAAAATTGTATTACCTTAGAATATTTATCTCTTATGTTTTCGTTTATTTTTTTATATTTTTACTTTGCAGAAGAGATTAACGAATCATTACTAGTCTCTGTTTACAAGCGACCACTTTAAAATTTTATTTTCCTAGGCAGCCGAAAATATTCCAATAATACCAAGCACTACTTGAGACGTGACCCTGGCCCCCGGGCAGATGCAAAAACAAACCCACTAACGAACTAACTGCGACATAAATTATTTAAATATGACTTGTAATACTGTACGGGCTTGACACAGGATATGCATAAAAGGGTTGAAAAAAATCTGGGGTGACTTTTTTTTCTAAGCGCCGTGGGGTCATGTCAATGCTAGCTGTTTGGCTAACGTTCGTTACGCTATTCAGCCGGAACTAAGAGGTATTGAATATGTAAATGAACAAAAGATTTTTTTCGCATGGTCATTTAGTTTTACTGTTATGTCGGTAATAGAAATTTCCAAAATGGCGACGATGTGGCATTTTTCAAACGGCAACAGCTGCAATTTTGACGTAAAACAAAATTGTTTCACCGAAGTCAAAATCAATAACAAAAACTATTTTAAAATCCTATCTTATCTTCTTCTCCACAAATCACACGCTATACTCCTCGATAAAACATATGAACCCTTATTTTATACTGTCCCGTCCAGTTGCACCCTTTGGATAGATTTTTTATCAATTGACTATCTATAAGACATGACATTGCCAAAAAATCGACCAGGTGGTGTTTAAAAAAAAATGAATTGTCCCAAGGGACAAAGGGTATGGGTAATCCTTTATGGGTAGGTATCTTGCAGCATCGGAGATTCGCAACAGACTTGTGTAACGCATGGGTCAACCCATTGTTGAGTTTTGGAGGATAAAACGAACAAAATTAAAGGTAATTGTTGATTTAGATGATTCAGGTCTTTTAGAAAAAACATGTCTCAGCTGAGTATACATGAACTTCCGTTTGGTTTTCTCAAAATACGGCGCTGTACTGTAAAAATCCCAGCAAACTTTTTTCCCGTTATGTAAGACCAACAAACACATTATCCGTGTTCGATTTTGTCTTCCAGTAGCTTCACAATTGTATCTGAAAACGTATAATAAATATTATGGATATGCAACAATTTTTAACGTAGGTAATCTAGGGATATATTACTTAAAATATTTCTTACTGTTCTAACTAAGCGGAACCATATAATCTCAAGACTATAACCCTGACCGTCATAAAA
This sequence comes from Epinotia nisella, assembly GCA_932294315.1. Taxonomy (NCBI): domain Eukaryota; kingdom Metazoa; phylum Arthropoda; class Insecta; order Lepidoptera; family Tortricidae; genus Epinotia; species Epinotia nisella. The sequence goes on from OW028687.1 coordinate 6,248,734, forward strand.
AAGCGATAAAAAATAAAATTTCCTAACCTAACCCACTGAAACTAAATCCCCGTCAAAACAATAGACGCACACACGTGTCCTTATTATCGACCAGCCGTATGCGGGCGCGGGCGCAAATGAATTATCGTGACGTCACGGGACAATGCGTTTTTGTTTTAGCCCGGTGGAAATTTAAACGTTGCTGGTGGCGTTTGAACGGTTTTGTCACTTATTCTAACTACCATGCTAGGCCACACTAAGCCTGTCATTAAATAATTTGGCAATGCCATCTTTAGTGTTAACTGTCATATTTCTATAGACTTAGCGTAAACTCAGTCTTATGAAAAGTACTCCATAGTATTCTTGTCATTGTCAATAATTAGATAATTGTCTGTATTCAAACTATCAATGTCAAAGAAAATAATATGTAGGTACCTATATGTATTTTGCTTACTAGCTTTCCGTCCGTGGCAGGGATATTCTCTATCACTTAACACTAAGTAGCATATTTTCGGGATAAATATCGATGAAAAGTGGATAATTACAATATCTATTGAAAAAAATCATAAAACCATTACACATAGACTTTCCAACTTAAATTTTACAAGAATTATTAATTTTAACATTAATCATAGTTATCCGCGAATTCAAGGTCCGAAATTGTAGGATTCCCACGCGGCTTCGCACTTATCTTTCTACAGACGATTTCGAAGACATTGACAATACAGCAGATGTGCAAAACATTGATAAAGAAACATTAAAAAGCATGAGAACCCAAGTAATCCTCACCTATGACCCCGGGCCATTCATTCTGGACCGTTAAAAAAATAAAAATAAATTACTTGTTCAAAGAAAAGAAACCATTGTTTGGCAAAAAACTAGAGGGTACTGTTATGCAATTTGAATAAGTGAAAAAATCTTGCGCGTTTTTTGAGGGGTGCCTTCAAAAAAGTTACCCCACGGACGTGATTTTTTTAAGCGGCCAGTGAGTAAGTTTCTTTAGCAAATTGGTTCTGGACATACTTTCTCACGATTTCCGATACATTGTATTGAATATTAATGGTAAATTGCTTTGCATAGTATTGTTAAAGAGGTTTAAAAAAACCTGGTCAATCATAATTCAAGATCTCTGTCTAGGAATAAAAAGTCGCATAGAAATATCAGAGCTGTTATTTTATTATGAAAATAAAAGCTCCAAATTGATTAATAATGTCGGTAAGTTTCCTTGCGAAAAAAAATACGGTACAAAAATAAAAATAAAAAATTATTTACCCAGTGAGTTAACAAACAGGATGTTTATAAAGAGCTTAACCTAAAAGTATATCTAAATATATAAAAGAAGAAACTGACTGACTGACTGATTGACCTTGATGATTGATGCTAGTTCCCGATATTAATGCGAAATAAATGCGTTTTACCTTTGATTTCATATATAAAGATTCATTACCGTCTCCCGGGAAAATTACTATCTAATCGTCATTTCATTATTTTCCTTGACTAATCAATACTATGTTAGCCTATTTCATTACCGATAGTCTTATTAAAAAAATAACAATATTATCAAGGTGCATTTAGCACAAAATTGTTATACTTGTTCCCAACCAAAGTGACGACTGAGGCCATAAAACCATAGGCTCGCGTTATCTCTTTTGCATTGTCTTTCTTTATGGCCTCAGTCGTCACTTTGGTTGGGAACAAGTATAATAAACGAGATCACAATCACAGAATAAACTAATAGTACAAGTAAGTAATGTTTTTTAAAGAATAAAAAAACTCGAGAGAACGCCTCGATTTGCACGAAATGAGAGAACGACCCATCTACTCGTACTACACTTTTACTTTAATCTCAGAATTTAAAAAAAGCGCTTTTTACTTAGAACATGATTCTAAGTAAAAAGCGTTAAAGTTATAGGATTTTGAATTTCTGATAATGAAAAATGGGTCGTAGTAAGTCTCTTAAATTACAGTTAACTTTATTGCACTACTGAAATACCGAAATGTACAAATGGTGAGCTTTAAGCCAAACGGTATTCTGTACCAGCTAACCATTGCAGTTTATTCGAAGTAGGAAAAACATAAACTTTCTAAATTCGGAACATTTGTTTTTTAAACGCTCGTTCAACGTTTTTCGCGCGCCGTTCCAAACATCTTAGCTCTACGCGCGTGTATTCACGCTGAACACATTAAAATCAACTCATAATGCTATACGTAATTCTCAAATAGACCCTGTGTGTACATAAAAGTGCGTACTGGATTGCATGCATGCCGCATGCTAATGCCGCCCGCATGGTCTTGCACAATGCGCAGCATGTACAAATACGTGATAACGCCGATAAGGTGGACACGCGTCAACGCTGAATACTTCGGCTGTGTTGTTTAAACAGACAAAACAAGGCTAAATGTTTTAGGGTATTTTAGGCTAATAATGATCCTAGTATTGCTGTTCGATAATCAAGAATAATCAGTTCATGGTCTGAGTCGACCGACCACCTACTGTTTAACTGAGTCGGTACCTGCGCGGAGTTTTTAAAATGTATACTAATTTTAGTAAATAACCTAATATAGTATCTATCTACCCCACGCTGGCTTAACGAAGCTTGTATTCGGGTCGGCTCCACCTCCCGTCACTCCAACCATCCCGACTGCAAAACCTGACACTCCCGTCCTATCTACTTGGCTCTCCGGTGTCTCGGGCAGGAAGCTGTTGCCTGCGGTCGGGCGGCGGAGGTTGGGTCAGCATGGGCAAATAGGCCCGCTTACCCTAATCATTATAGTATTTGAGGCTAAGACAGTGCACGGATAAGGTTCTCATTCCCCACTATCTTTCTGCCGCATATACTACACTAGATAGGGTAAGCGAGCCTTCTGCGTTATTTTGCTCTAACTTCTCCTCCCTCCCGTAGTCAGCACTTCCGAGTCCTTGCAGCAGAACTGCTGGCTGGATGAGTCACCAGAACAGAACAGAACAGAACAGATAACAATAAATAATATCTATCCACTAAAAACTCCACGGCGGCTGCCATCTGCGTTCTCATGCGGAGAAGTCCAGGATCTCATACTGAACGCACTGCAGCTCCCCTCGCGCTTCGTTACATCTGGTTCGTCCTAGAGCGAGTCGATCTTCGTCGCCTGCCTGGGGTTTTTTAGATGAGTGCCGGGGGCCGTTATATGGAAATCTCTCGCAACCCCTGTGACCCCCTTTAGTCGCTTTAGACCTATTCTTGTCCAAACCTACACGGTTCCGTTACAAAACCTAGCGTGCTCGAGAGGCAGAGCGGGCCTGAAAAATAAATCAACGCACAAAACACCCACAGAATGGCGTGCCTCAAGTTACCGCTCATTACGGTAAAAAACGCTTTCAATACCCTAAAGCAGATGTCCGTTTTTTTACCCGCTTCATTGAAATAATTTACCGTTAAGGGCCGATTCGTGATTCAAATTGACAGAGATGTAGGTATCAATTGTCATTGATATTTTGCGTAATTGATCATATCATCATTATAGGGAAACCAAGTTAAAACGAAACTAGCTGCGGCGCTGTCATCACTTAATAAGTAGGATTCACAGAGAAGTTCCAAGTTTATCCACCTGGATAGATAAGTTTGTCACTTAACGGATAACTTAGTATTTATGCGGTTATTGAAGCATTACGTTGTTTAATTACTGGTCAGGACTTTGTTATTAGGTACAATGAGGCAATTTGTATTCTGCAATTCGTTGAATACGACCTTGCTCAACAAACGCGAATATGAAATGAGTATAAGATTATAATGATTAATAACCATAATTTGTAATCTTCAACACGGTGTTAGACCCCACAAAGTGGACTGATGACTTGGTAAAAGTCGCGGGAGTTCGCTGCAGGTGGGGCAAGACCGGTGATTGTGGCACTCTTTGGGGGAGCCATATGTCCAGCAGCATCAGGACGTCCGAACTGATTACAATTAGGCGATTTACTCGGGATAAGTGGCGTGATCGTCTTGGAGCCCGCAAGCGCATTTTTGAACTTTTTGCAAAGAACCAAAATAGTTAGTCACCTTACCTTTGTTTTATCTTTCATAGTTGTTTCTTCGTTTTTAGGGTTCCGATACCTCAAAAGGAAAAAACGGAACCCTTATAGGATCACTCGGTTGTCTGTCTGTCCGTCTGTCACAGCCGATTTGCTCCGAAACTACTGAACCGATTGAGTTGAAACACATATGTAAATTGGTGACCCAAAGATGAACGCGTAAAGTAAATTAATGAATTCTGAACAAGGGGGCCACTTTTGGGGGGTAAACTGGAAAATTAAAAAAAAGTTTCGCAAACTGTATTGTGTGACATATCAAATGAAAGGGGTTGTTGTAAGCATGTCAGATATATATTTTTTATAATTTAAGCACAGACAGATTTGAAGTAATTTAGGAATAAAGACGAAAATTGACCATTCCCCCCCTTATCTCCGAAACTACTAGGACTAAAATTCTGAAAAAAATATGGAAAATAGTTTCTTGCCTAAAGATTACAGGAAAAGCTATAAGAAGTTTGAGTATTCAAAAACACTTATGAAATTTAGATTACATACGGAACCCTCACCACGCGAGTTGAACTCGCACTTGTCCGGTTTTTTCGTTCAGACTTCAGTTCGTTCAGTCAGTTCAGTCTTAGTTCTTATATTCCGGGAAAGGGAGTTCGGATGCATGAACTTGGTTCCAAAATATTCACGTCAGTATGTAAGTATATATAATATATATATATATATATATATATATATATATATAATATTATTAATCGATGACTAAATACACACATAGGTAATCACACGTTGTAATCACAATAGCGCTATAAAATTAAACAATCATAAGTAACACCTACAGAAAAAGCCAGCGAAATTAGCGAACCATCTATCACAATTACAAAACGGAGTCTAGTGAGTCAGGCGCAGTGGGCGGGATGTGTCTTGCGCAGGCGCCGCGAGTTAGTACAAAAACCTATGCTCATTTGCAGAAATGATGATTTAAACTTAATTACTTCTATGTTCATTCATCGCTTTTCTATCGGAGGGAATCCATTTAGGGTTTTGGTCGTGAGTACAAAAACCTAGTGACCTCAGTTGCAGAAATGATGATTTAAACTTAATGACTTCTATGTTCATTCATAGCTTTTCTATGGGAGGGAATCTATTTAGGGTTTTGGTAGTAAGTACAATAACCAATTGCCTTGCTCGGTTGCAGAAATTTTCACTGAAACTTAATGACGTCTGTGTTCCTTCGTCGCTTTTCTATCGAGGCGAATCTCTTTAGGGTTTAGGGACAATCAGACAAAGTTGTTCAACATGCACCCTGCCTAGAAATGTATATGCAGTCTTTGTTTTTTATGACAAATATTTGTTATATACATGAGCGAATATGATAGCCGATACCCATTAAGAAGCTAATCCAGTAATTTCAGTAGATACATCGTTTGCGGAAAACGTCTTCCAGAATATAGGATATATACCTGCACACTTATTCCACCAACTACATCGTGAACAATACATATGAAAAAGAAAAGTAAAAATCAGAAAAGATGTGTACCCAATTTACACAGGAATTGGAACAGCAGTGCCAACAAGGCTTGTCTTCAGTGGAGCCAGCTAAGTGTTTCTATGATATAATACAAAACATTAACTGAAAATTGTTATTAAGTAGACTGCCTAATTAGAAAATGATGTCACACTATGCACGATGGGCAGATGCCATCCGCGATGTACTTAACTAGCCCAATATAGAGAGGTTTGGAGAACTGTTGTAAAAAATTGCACTTATTAATACAAAGGTAGGCCTCGGAGACACAGGATTTTGTGGGCTAAACGCTAACAAGGATGGAAGGATATCGGAAAAGGAATAAAATCTGGGTGTGTGCTGATATTTTCCATACGCTCACCTACAGTCACGACATAATAAGATCATTGGTTTCAAATGACCTGCAATCCTATATGTTTTTTTTTATTGCATGCCGTGCAAAGCCTGTAACACGGTACCTTACAGGTATATATAATATAAGCGCTGCATACTTACGACTCGCTCACTCACACTTACGTTGGTATATAAAAATATATAAACGAATAACGATTGTAACGATCAACTATTTCTTGTTGTTATTCTGTCCCGTTAGCCAGGAGACAAAATGACAAAGACTCTTGGAAAAATTGTTACTATTTGGATTTCAAACATGCTTAAAAGATGGGACAAGGACAAGAAGATACAACACGTGGAATTAAAGGATTTTTCAAAAAAACTCAACTGCTTTTTTGCAAATATTATAGCCAATGTCACTGCCACGATTAAGAGGAATCCAACGACACCTCATATGTCGAAATCCGTCAAATGGTTTAGGCTGCAGGGCGTGCCAAAGAATAAGACATACATACATATATACATACATAGATACATACATCGTCAGTCGGGTAAAAAGAGGTTGAACGTGACAAGAAAACCCCACATTTGGTGAATTTAAACTCATAAAATCGTAGTTTTAAAAAGTGACCTAGGAGACGTAACCATGGCAACTAGAGACAGAAAAAAGTTGATTCACCCAACCAAGTAGCAAGATACAGTATGTCATTTCGCTTATATTTGGAACAGCCGACCTGGGGAGCAGCTCCACATTCTTACACAATACATCGCGGTGTAAGTAAATGGTGTTGTGTTCCTTGTGGTGGGTAAGGTCGCCAGGGTGCACTGTGTTCAGAGTGAGGAACTTGCTTTTTGTTTCTTGCTGGCACAACAGTGAATCATCGAAAAAATTAAAGGCCACCTTCCAATAAAGTGTTAAATGCGCTTAAGATTTCTCTTATAGGCTACGGTATTCGCAGGCAGCCCGGAAGCTGGTTTGTAGTCGCATACTACGAAAACATTAACAACCACACTATTAAACTTGCAAATGTATTACAATCTCTTTAGGTGCACCACTCGGTAGTAGCCAGATTTAGCGCGTAATTAATATTCAAATGCGAAATTAAGACAAGTAAAGCTTGTCAACCATTAACGAATTCGATAGTCACATCAATAGCATCTCTATAGCTCACTTGGCTTTCATATTTCATGCAAATCCGTTGCTGACAATGAGCGTATATGCAATTACAATAATTTAAATACAAGTGCAAAGAGTACTTGTAAGCTTTTATACCCCAGAACTTAAGGATGAGTTTTCTATGGTGATTGATTTATGGAGTCGCAAAGTTAATGTTGGTGATAATTATTCATATTATAATGCAGATGTGAGACGGACAGACGTGGAACAATCACAGGCGTGGGATTGACTCATTATAGTATCTGAGCTAAGAAGGACGTATGTGCCAGGAATTAGGCGTACAGATACGACTTTTCGTGCAAGTGATATGCTAAACTTAACCTGGACGGCTCCTTGACCGATATCCATGCTGAGTGCTCTAAAGGTTATCTCAAATCTTATTGGATTTTAAGTTTAGCAATTAGTCATTGAGCCCACAGCACACAGCACACATTACATCGCAGTGAAACGCCGAATACTACAAGGGATTTTACATTGATATCCCTACCAGACTGAGGTTGCGTAGTTTAGATCTAACAAGAATTATTCTAGTTAGAAATTATACCTAATGTAAAAGTTCTCAATTCACAATTCTGGTCGATTTTTTTGATCCCAATAAAGGATTCAGATTGATCTTCAACTGTCTTAAAATGAAGTGCTTATACCTAACATTTAAATTTCGCTAGTCCTCGACGTTGCACTAGTGTATGACATGGGCACTTTATGTCAAAGTAATATGGGTTAATAAATTTGAATTTAAGCCATGTTACTTTGACATTTACCTTCCTTGACCACACACAAAATCAATCTGATGTAAAATAATATATCTTAGAGATGTCCATCTTCCTACTAAGTACGGTGGAATTACTTTGATTCGGGGGGTGATTTTGATCAAATAGGTTTTTCTCCCAACTCATTGTTTTTACTTGTGGGCGAACTGTGGCAGTGAGGATATTAGTATTCTATCTTGCTGTATACTTGATTAAATCTTCTTAATTTCAAATAGTTCTAATATTATACTACATTCTGAATTATCAAAGTAGCCATTTTTTCCTAAAGTAACCCTGGTTTACGGTAGTTCACTTTTTACGGACTGGACTTCGGCTCCATCAAAAGATCGATCACATAACGCATTGTACGTACGTCAGGTAGATCTAAATGTCACTATAGTTGATATAGTTTTTTTTTTAGTTGATTTGTCCGAAAAGTTACGTGATCACCCCTGTGATGGACGAAAATGAACGGGCTATGATCCTCACACGGACCAAGTACGGTACTGGAGTTTTTAAATTTCTGAAATTTGGTGAAAGAACATCGTGAGGAAACATTATCTTTGGGGAAATATAGTGGTTTTAATGTGGCTAAAACTGCTGGTAAATATTCTACCATACGTGTTACTTCTGAATCCATTTCGATATTGTTCCAGCTATCAAAAAGCAGTAACGTGAGCCGATGGCGAAGTGACACCAATACAGGTTGTTGCTGAGTTCCGGCGGGACGTCCTGATCACACCGCGTGCCGGCCACTGCACGGCCGGACAATTTAACAGGACATTAGCACATTCACTGCCAACATTTTGCCGGCACTCGAAGCTGATAAAAAGTGAAAAGCCATTGGTAGACGGAAGCGCCTATGACGACGAGAGCGCTTACCTAACGAGTTGCAGAAAGAGAAGATGTTACCCGACATTTGGAGGACGCAATCCATGCAGTCAACCCATATTATCTCATTATATTATACCCCATACTATAACCCATATTATGCCATTTGATGGATAAACTCTTTTGCTTGTTTGTTTGTTTAATTGTGTAATTTGTCACGTTAAATAAATGTGATTTCTTTCTTTCTTTCAAATGTGATAAGTTCACCAGTCAGGCTTATAAACTTTAGTCTGTTTCTTTAGATATTTAAAATAATGCAAATAAACTAAACCAAGTCAATAGCATAATAGTTACATTATAAATTAATTACGAACATGGTTTGATTGGCTGCTTGGTCGGGTCACGTGGTTTAGTTTGTTTATTTTATTTCAAATACCTACCTAAAGGAACAGACTATACACAACTGTTTACGAGTATCAATCCAAGCGGAGTACTTATGAATGAAAAAAAAGTTATTGTGAAAGTATTCTACATATTTTAAGTTAGTAGCCCCCATGTGGAAGCATAATGGGACATTCCGACGATGTCGCTTCAATACTTCATACCACTCGTTAAGTGCCAAGGTTTTACTAAAACCTCCACTCGATGAATTATAAAAACTGGACAAAAGATAACAAAATTAAAACATTTTTTTCAATGCTCTTGTAATAGAACAAGAATTTGAACCTCATTCCACTACAGAGCATTAAAAAATTAAAACAAATCCAATCTAAAATTAGCAATAAGATTAATAGCTCTAATAAGAATATATCAAAGTACCTAGAACATTAGAGGGGCGTTATGTCAGTAGGTACCTACGTGTGGAGGTACCTGATAGTGGACAAACCATAGATTTCCTCTCCGAAAAAGTTCAGGAGCCGTAGCATGGTTGGCCTTGTCACGCGACAGGTGATAGGATAGAGCGTGCGTCACTGGCTGACACCGTTCGATAGAACGAGACGACGCTCTTATCTTGTCACTTGTCGCGTGATAAGGCCAACCATGCTACGGCTCCTGGGCAATTTGCAATTTTGCACACATAGCTACCTTTCAATTGTAATAACTTAAAACTACGTTTATCCGACTTTTACTCCTTCCATACCTCTTACTGTTCTACTCTAAATGAGAGGTCAAGTTATTTATCGCTAATTAATCACTCCGTGGTATACGTACTTAACAAAATGCATTAGGTACGCTTACTTAATACAAAAAATATTTTTAAACCTCCGTTTTCATTAGGAATAAATGAATAAATAAATTAAAGCGACTTAATAAATAAATGAATTTGGATCTTTTTCTACGAGTATAAATTGTCCGCCAGTGCATGGACATAATGGTGCGACCATTGGCGCTGGCGGCCGGCAATTACCCTATTGCCAGCAATTGTTGTGCGACACTGCCCGCGCATGTCAATCCAACATGCGACAACAAAACGGCGTATCTTTATGACTACCGTTCTTTACAATCTATCTAAGGTTGATATCAATAGAAGCTACCAAGGATCCGTAAGAGCTATCAACCGTCTATGTTGGTAATGATTTTATGTGTAACCCAGAATGAAAGATCGATAAGTTTTGCTATAGTCAGTATGGTAAATTGAAAGATAGATTGAATATGAATGGTTGATAGTGACATACATCCTTTAGCTATCGAGGGCGGCAATGCGATCCGCCGCTTAGCGAGGAAATATCGCAAATTATGATAGCCGGGGCTACGGTTAGTTTTCGCTATTAGAATTTTTGCACGTGTGGGTCAAAGTTTACATATCGATTTTCATCCTATTTGAGCGGTAAGAGACAATTTAAAGTGGGTAATTAATAATGAGGGTTAATACCGTTTTTGCGCTCACCAGTTGGCGCCAGTGGCGTGTCGGGTCGAGGGGGTAATCACGTAACGTTTCGAACGCAGTCCAACTGTCATTTTTCCATATAAAAATTGACATATATAGATGTAGAATCTTAATATAAACAGAAGAGAGTAGAGACTGCTCGATCCTAAAGTCAAACCGTGCAAACGGTTTTGTGGGACTCTGTATTAGTATATTGCTGTATTATTATTTCTTAGTAAATAAATAAATAAAAACATGTAGATCTACCTGACGCGCGTACAATGAGTTAAGTGATTGCCCTACAGATGTCGAGAAGTATTAGCTGTTAATGTTTGTTATTACGGGCGTAAAACAAAATTTACATTTAAATCATGCTTAAAAGAGTAACTCAATTATTCAAAATAGTAATACTTATTATTATTGCCTCCGATTTAATTTTGCATCTCTTTTTCTTAGATACGCTTTTAAAGCACTGACATTTAGTGACCCGTAACTAACATTTGCCATAATTGATGTCAGTTATGCAAAATATTCAGAAGATAATTAGATATTAGGTATGAATAAACCCGCAAAATCCACCACAAACTACGTCATTTGACATTTTGAAGACCCGACGCGCCACTAGCGCCTCTAGCGGCGATTTCACTCGCGGTAGCCCTCATTATTTGTAGATACAAAATAAAAATAAAAATTCACTATGTATGTAACTTGTATACGCATCGCGGCGAATCCCTATCACAGTTGTCATCTCAGTACATCTTTACGTCTTAAGGTTATAAATTGTACGGAGATGACAGCTGTCATAGGGATCATGATTTGCCACGATACGTAGATATATGTATACAAAATTGCTTTACCTAACCTATCGATGTGATTGATCACAATTTCGTTGTAAAGATTGAATAGCTTAATCAGTTTAACTATTCAAACTATGTAAAGTAAGTAAATATGGGTTTATGAGTTAGGTAAAATGCAAGCACCTAACTCATAAACCCATATTCTTATTATAGTTATTATCAGTCTCATCATTCGACATTTTATACTTAACAGGCTACCTTACCAAAACACTTGGATTACTTTGGAAATATATAGCATTATCACTTCCTTATATTTCTACGTGCATAAAATGACGGCAAGTAGCTTAGCGCAGGTCATTTGTATTAACCCCAACCCTTGGCCGAAACAGCATAATTCCCAAAGAGCGCAACCACCGGACTTATTTTACTACATTACTGTCTTTTGTTCTAGGGTAACAGTTTAGCGGCTCTATACATCATCGGCCAATACCTATTGATTATTTCCTTTGATTAATGCCGGTTTATGTCTGTCTACAATATATTGCATATGGAGTGAATTCGTCTGAACAAAACGTAATAATGGAAAGCACCATAACATAGTAAAGGAATTTTCTAGAAAAATACTAGGTATTTGATTGTAAGTTGCCGGATTTAAACGAATCTACAAATTAACACATTCAGTGCCCAGAATCGCTACGCGCTACGCTCGTAGCCGATCCCGTGGTTTTCCTCGTATGTAGCGGAAAGCGACTACGGCGTAGGGATGCATACGTGTCGTCCCGGGCCTTGAATGGATTAATCAATTTGAATTTGAAAATCAACTTACAGTCAGTTCGTCCGCGTGGAACTCGTTTATATCATAGCTCTATACAAACTTTCGCCCCCCATTTCGCCCCTTTAGGGGATGATTTCCGGGATAAAAAGTATTCTATATGTTAATCCTGGCTATAACTATACGTATACCAAAATTCATCTTAATCCGTTCAGCTATTTTTGCGTGATTGAGTAACAAACATCCAAAGACCTAAATATCCATCCAAACTTTCGCATTTATAAAATTAGTAGGATGGTACGGAACCCTTCGTGCGCGAGTCCGACTCGCACTTGGCCGGTTTTTTTTTATGTACGTATATTAAGAGCCCTGGCTGTCCCTAGCTAGGTGTACACTACATATAACATAGGTGGGTCGTTCTTCTTTTCGACCGACAATAGCCTGTCCTTCGTCTTACTACGGCATCTCATTTGAGTAATGATTTTACGGTTTTATAATGTTCGAAGATGAACGTCCATATTATTTTATTAATTAGTATTATTTAATATTTTAGTTTCTCTAACTAGCATTTTTTTTAAACGTATTTTTATCGTAGAAGTCCGTGACAGAGTGGTAAACCAAAGTTCAGTGGTAGTCCCCACTGAAAGAGTCCACTTTGTCACATATTTTTTTTAAAAACCAACCGTAAACAAATATGTATATTGGCCGGAAAGGAAACTTTAATTAGTGTTAATGAAGAAACCAATGCGTTTCAAAGTCAAAGTCAAAGTCAAAGTGATTTATTCTTCAATTTAGGCATATTACATGCACCTATGAATGTCGATAAACTACCACCGGTTCGGAAAGTAAACCTCTGCCTCGAGAAGAACCGGCGTAATAAACTCGGCGAGGTGTCATTTTTTCAAAACAGTATACAATATATCATATCAGTATCAGAGTATTATAAAATTTTAAACCGCACTTCAAAATCACTATTTTCTATAGTTCAAAAACCAAAAAAAAAGGAAAACCTCGGTTCATTGTCGGTAAAAAAGAAGAACGACCCAGGTATCTATTCATTGATTGTATTTTACGTGATACAGAACGAATTTGAAAGTATTGGTGCCTTCATGCCCAAATGTTTGGAAGTACACGCAAAGCTAGGAATTTCGTAAATTAGCCAAGTCCCAGATAATTTGGAGGGTCAATTCATATGTGTGCAATTACAGCGCGCCCCGAAGCACAACTGCCGTAATCCAGTTAAAGCCGGCGTAATCCCGCGTCCGTTCGCTCCATCACAATTAATTACGGATCGGATACACGCGTCGATAGTCCACCGGCGTGATAAAAACTTATTGGAATTCTGGACGACAGTAACAATTCATTTCACGCACTTCTTTGAAATCTTTGTTTGATCCACGTGTGGAAATATCTATTTCTCGCCACGAGTCATGGCCCTTGAAATAATGACATACATTACCTACCGGTCAATAATTAAATCTCCATGTTGTCATTTAACTTTTTCACCTCAACAGGTCAAACAAACAGATCTTATATATTAATCCTCAATGCTAATTATTTTATATTAGGTAGATGTTTATACACAAACACATAAGATATATAGTGAACGTACTCTTCCCATACTAAATGCAGATTCCAGCTTAATTTACCCAGTTAAAATAAAACCACTTCGTTTACCGCATGCTCTGTCGTATTAGAAACGGAGCAGAAAGCACCTTATACGTCGCGCATGCGTACTAATGAAAACGTACGACTCTTTGATAACCTGTTATGGCCAAGGAACTTGGCGGCCACAAATTGGACTGTGGGCTATTTTACTACCTTTGTGGGTTATTTTATCATATTAGGCACTGTGAAGCTGTAGGTCTGTCAGAACTCAGATCCCAGACGTGACTAAAGTTGAAAAAAGAAGAATCTTATTCATAAAACTTAGTATACATCGGTTAGCTAAAATTTTGTTCAGTCTCACTCACACACACACACTAAGTTAAAGTGACTGATAGAGACAACGAATTTTAAAATGGTCAGCAACGAGCCTGGAAATCTGGAGTAGCTTCCGTATGAGCTATGTGTAAAGCTCAAGGTTATTCCCACAAATAAACTTACACTAGTTAAGTAACGACTGGTGAAAGCATGTATTAAAGCTACTACGCCTGTCCTGCCCCAGTTTTCCTGCAGGTTCTTCCGAGGCACCTATGGGGTTATTCAAGAAAGGAGTGAGGAGGGTCGTACAATTGTGTGCCACCGACATAGCATTAAATCTGGGGGCACGGCATTGCCCCCGCCATGACGAGCCAAGCGAAGCGCAATGGCAAGGCACTAGGTACTTACCTTTTCTCGAAGCGCTTCGTTGTTTTTTTGAACCTTCCTAATTTGTGTTGGATTATAGCAAATAATAGTGGACTTATTAAACACATAAAGTTTCAATTGCATAGCTCTTATACTTTAGATTTTATTGATATCTAAAAAACGCCGAATTCATCACTGACTCACTCATTCACTCACATTGATCATCAAAACCCTTAGGGTACTTCCTGAAATCCTAGAAAGCTGAAATTTGGTATGTCATCTAGTATTATTACAGAAACAACAGAAAAACCCAAAAAAAAAAAATTTTACCCCCCAACGCCTTAAACTAGGGGATGAAATTTTGTATGAGACTTCCGCCAATTTTGATGCTAGAGGTCTGAAAGTAGATATAGGGACTACTTGTTATAAATAATAAAATATATATGTCAGGATTTTTTGTAAATCACCTGGATCATCCCCCACCCTTTAAATTAGGGGATGGAAGTTTGTAAGGGTTTTCTCATACACTTCTTAAAAAATTAGCTTACAAAAGGAATGAGATCCCACTAAAACATTACATGTAAAGTGATTGCCAAGACTAAGCTCATATAGCTTTCAGCGTTAAAAAGATATCAGATCGCAAGTAGCGCCAAGCTTCCTATTCCACAGGGCTTAACTCTACTAGCCACGCTCTACAATTTCTATATCTTGGCTAAAAAGTATACACCCCTATTTATATTCCATTAATTTATCTGCGTCAAAATTTTGGTGTAACGGAAAATGGCGATGGCGTTCGGAATATTGATGGTTTCGGATGGTTTGGACTTCGGAATTTTTCTGTTTCCCTCCCACATACGCTATGAACAAAACTAATGAGAAGACGAAGGGTGCTTCCTAGTGGACTGAACGATCTGTATTTTAGGTGCCAATCTATGGGCGATTTACCTTATGGCTTCATGATTATTGCGCCCTATAAAACACTGCGAAATCTAGAACTTCGCTTCGAACGTCGCTTAGGTTCCCTGTCAATTCCAAAAACAAGCGTACAATTTTCAACCATATGTCTCGTAGAATAAGCACAAAAACTACATACCTAATGTATGTCTATGTTTAGCTTTAACAACAACATTGCCATATCAAAATTGGACGTTATTACTGGTGTTTAGTCGGGTAACGAGTTTGATCCCCTGGCCCGGACGACGCGGCGACCGTAACTTGCACGTGTAAACGCGGCCTTAGACGGTCAAGGGTAAATCGTTTGATAAGAATATTGTTTATGAAAACGACTGAAGCGTATTTGCATTGTATTCGTTTGTTCAGCGTTGAGTCAAAGGCAGGACAATGTTGCCTAATGGTGCGTACACACAGGTACGCAACTCATTTTCGTCGTCGTTCCTGTTGTTGATGATGTACTGGGCTGTTATTCGCTACGCGCTCAAGCGCCGCACCCCACGGTCACGCCTAACGAAACTAGACCTCTACCTACACTTAGTTACTACGAATCGCGGCGTCAAGACATATTTGTGGGTGAGCATTGAGGTGAGCTTAAAACAAGTTACAGAATAGGGGGGCTGCTATCTGATCACCGCACAGAACTACTGTCGTTGTAGGAGGAGGCGCTCAAGAACTACTAAACCAAAAAAATAACTGATCACCAGTTTACATGTTACTTGCTTTAGGGCTGCCGAGGATACACTGGGTTGAGAATGTGGGCCCTGTCTTGCACACAATACATTTTCAAGGATGCTTAATTTGCCACCGTCGTCGTGTCACCGCCTCTGCTGGCCATGCGGCGCCCTGGACAAAGGCTCTGCGCACGCGCAATCAAGTTGCTGCTCGGATTGATGTATTCCACTGTTACCTGAATGAATTCAGTACGGTTGTTTTGTGTTATGTTATTATAGTTCAACTTAGAATGATTTAATGTAATTTCTTATATTTGTTGTGTTCATAATTTGCTACTCCACCGTATTGGGTAACTGTAAAGATAGATGTATTGTTGTTTTAAATAAATAAATTTGTACCATCTCTCACGAAAATTCAGGTATATAATACCGATTAGCTTTTACCCGTGACTTCGTCTGCATAATCTGCATTCACCAAAAAAAGTTTGACACATAAATTTAAAAAAAACGCACATGTAATAATTCTGTTCCAAAGCAACGCTCCCAATACGTACTATATGCAATATGCAGTATGTAACTATGCTGGCGACAGATTGAGACATTTACTTGCATTGACAGTAAAATGGCGAACCGACTTACGGCTTCGGCGCCGTAGTGAAATTTGTACCGTTAAGGCTGTTCCGACGGGCGTTTGAAACGCTCCTTCACATGTTCTAGAAACATTTTCAAAATAAATATCCAATGAAAAAGCGGCCCACTCCAATCTACACAACAAAATACTATGTATAATATACTATGTCATAGCCTCACCATCACTCTAATCCCAGTGGCCTCTGGATTGCTTGATAATAATGATTATAATGTCAATGTGGTTAAAAACCTAATATGTTTAAGTAGTGAACGTGGCATTGGACTCTAAATCTACGACCCACCATATACAACTCATCCGATTATAGTCTGGAGACTGATTGCAGATAAAAGGAAAACAAAAAAAAAACTATGTAACGCAAGGACAAAGAGTGGGGCGTTTCCTTGTAAACAGAACGCTCTTTTAGATGCGCCTGAAATATTCTGGACATACGTTGCAAAGGTATGACACCTGCTGTCACGGTTACTTTAATAAAATCTGGAAGAGTTTTTTTTTACCCGACTGCGGCAGAAGAAGAGTTAGGTAGACAATTATGTTTTTCGTGTGTAGGTATATCATGTATGTCTACTTCTTTAGCACGCTCTGGAGCTTTAACGCTTTGGTGGATTTTAACATGTGATGTTTCGTTAGGTTTATTTAAATAAGCTATAAACATTTGTAAAAAAGCAGTCAGCAGCAGAAACATTGGTTTATGATACTAACTGAATTCTCATGCTTATCATAGTTATACATAAGTATATTAGAGCTTGTGTTACATATTTAGGACAGTTTACTTATTACTTAATTTTGTTCAAATTTTTCACGTAAATACTAACGTACGTACTACTACTTTCGTTAAAATAATAAATAAATAAATAAATATTAGTGGACGATCTTACACAAATCGAACTAGGCCCATAGTAAACTCAATAAGGCTTGTGTTATGGGTACTAGATGACGATATATTTAATAGATATAAATACTTCAATACATAGAAAACAATAATAAATCAATATTTAAGTTTTCGTTGTAAATAGTATTTAAATACTCGGTATTTAAAAACTATTTTTTTTTTGTATGATGGGTGACAATTAATATGGATTTCCTGAATTGCATTATCGACTTGGAAGTTCATTCACGCTTTTGTAGTAAGATTATGTTATATTTCAAAACTCAGACTCAGATTTGACTCCACAAACCCAAAATGTAGGTATGTAGTTTTGTGGAGTCAAGCATGTTGGTTGATGCTTAACTCTACAAACATACGGCACAATTATTTTTTTTTCAAAATTTAAATTTATATAATTTATTCTGCAATCCGGCCTCAAGGGCGCTTTTACATTCATAAATATTTAGTATTAGTTAGTATTTAGTAGTAGTTAATGATAATACAATCCGCCCGTCTGCCCTGCCGCGATGACCATGATTCGGTGTGACACCGGGCGCTGTGCGTCGCCCACTCGCAGGCATCTTGATTTATTGCAAATGGCGCGAAAGCGAAAACGCCTATAAAACGCCCGTAAACCGTCCGTTTATTGCATGTTGTTTGGTTGCCCGCGCGATTGCTTCGTGTGTAGACCCTTTACGCAAATCGCGTGGTTATTAGATACGATTTGATGAGCATTTTATGTGTTGTAGGAACATAAAAGTTTTCGTTTTCGTAGATAATGATAGGAAAGTGCAGTATTAGCTGTGATTTGTATATCATCATCATTGGCCTTATACATCTATGAAAAGATGATTTAAACAATCTATAAAGTTAATAGCTAATATGAAATGAGTAAAAATTAATTAAGAGGCAGTACCAGCGGCGGATCCAAGATTTTGGTTTGGGAAGGTTCAAGCCCGCTGATGGTGAAGCATGGACTCTGACGATTTTGGGGTTGAAAGGGGGTTCATAGATCCAGGCGAAGGTACGACCAATTAGTCTTATAGTCTGATGAGTACAAAACCGGAAAATAGCGAAATACTTGACTTGCCTTGACAGGCATCACCCCAAGACACCCATATCTAAGGCTCAGAGACAAGCGTGCAAACACCCAGCCAGCAGCATGATGACAACCAAGCTGCTGTGAAATTCACATCCTATTCTCACCCCACTACTCGTTCCTAGTGTAACTAGACCCCGAAGTTAGTAACAATTGTGCGTAATCTGAGATCATACTTATACTAGTCCACCGAAGGCGTGTTGCTGGTTAGTTTTGTGAACCGCTATGCTGTTCATAACCAATCTCAACTCACACCACTCGTCCCTAGTATATCTTGACTCCGAAGTTTATAACAAGTATGCATAATTAGAGGTCAGGCTTAATACTGGTTTTCTAGAGGAGTTGTCAGTAAGAGATTTGAATAACACTGGAAGCGAGTGCATGTCGTGATGGTCTGACGGACCCTCACACGCCTTTGTTTATTCACAAATTCTTTGCACTCGTCCATGAGATGGCTTATTATAAGTTGGCCTCGATATTAATGACACATCAGTCATAGAAAATCAAGTCTAAAACTGGTTCGTCTGAAGCGAATTATTCGGTTAGCTTTGTGAAGATCATTATAGATAGACACGTTAAATTAGCCAGATTTGAAGCCTTGTGAAATGTTGACCAATTTTCTTGTCTGGATAAAGTGGTTTGAGGTGTTCTTAGTCAGATAAGTCTTAATAATGGGTGGTTTGTGGTTGATTTAGATGCCTTTTTAAAGCCTTTTAAATGGATTTGAATGGAGATTCTCTGCGTCTGCGTGGTCTGATAAGCGGAGACAAATGAAGGTCCCTTGACGCCACAACAGCGCATCCTTGGTGGCCCATTTCATGCAAAATGCAAGTTACAATGTTATAAGTCTAAACCGGGTCAAATCAGGCCTATCGTTAATGGTCAAGCGCCCCAGTTTTGCAAAGACTTGTAAAATTGTAACTTGTAGCTTCGTAAAATGAGCCTCAGAAACTCAGAGCAGCATAATACATACCTACTAGCCCGCGACTTCGTCCGCGTCGAACTCGTTTATATCGTAGCTCCATACAAATTTTCACCTCCCATTTCACCCCCTTAGGGGATGATTTCTGGGATAAGAATTATCCTATGTCCTTCCTCGAGACTCAAACTATCTCTATACCAAAGGACAATGGGCAGATTTGTATGGGCACCGTCCCCACTCACCATCAGAGCTGACGTTGATTTTAATATGATTGCAATGCTCCATAAAACGTGTAATCACCGTTATTGACTCAAATATCAATGGGGTTCTTCCAAAAAATGGATGGTGGTGCAATTTGGAACTAAAACTTCCCATACAATCTGGTCAATCACGCAAATACAGTGGCTCCTATATTCTAACATCAGTTAACGAGCTCAAAATGAATGGAAATCATTTAGTTTATTATGCCCATTGTCCTTTCATCTAAATCGGTTCAGCGGATTAAGCCTGAAGAGGTAACAGACGGTAGGACGGTAGGTTTCACAACTACAGTATTTTTGCCAAACTTTCCATATACATTGCGATCTTGGTTTGTATCTTTTTCAGTTGGCAGCAGGGACTGCAACTGCATTAAATATAGAGGTACTGCATTTTTATTAAACACGCCCGAAACAAAGCATAAAACCTATCTCGATTCTGGGCAGACAAGATTTTTCGCACTCAATTCGGTCCATCCGATTGAGTAGGCTACGATGCCAAAGAGACACACACAAATACACATATAAAACTTATAACACCACTCGTTTGCGCCTGGGGTTAAAAATTACCCTATCCATCCGTCTATTTCAGGGCTGTTTCTTTTGAATCGTAATAGTATGGACGTTCCCGATAGAGATAGGTAAACATCAATAACTGAATGTTTAGCAAGTATGGGAATATTCGCGCATGTCTAAGTAAATGACCACACCAACATGAAGACACGACTATTGACACAGCGTCCGTCACGATCACACACGAGTCCGTGGGAGCTACGTCTACTGCACAACCTAGCACTAGATCTGCTTAAAAAGGACTTAAGAACCGTACTACGTTATAGGACTTGAGTCCTTTTGAGTCAGCACGGAGGGAGAGCCTCACGAGCGACCGCTAGCCTACATACACGTAATTGTGGGATTTTGCAGGGAAAAATACCAATTTGCATGCTGCTTAAAAGGTATATAGGATATTCAAGTTTCATGTGAGATCTGGTAATGAGGGTATCGTCATAAATCTCTAATACTTATTGGTGGACATGTATACCTTATACGGGTTACATCTGAACAAAATCATGAAAATGTGCGAGTGTTAGGATAGGAGCCCTCTGAGGAAAGTTTGAGGATATGCTGTTACGGTGTTCAGTATTGAAAGACCGATTGATGGATGTAGATTATAGTTTGTCCTTCCTGTTCTTAAAAATTTGAACGCGGGAGCTAATGTCTCCTAACAATCTGATTGTATCAGTATTATAGATAATTCTACAATACTGATACAATCCTAAACGTGAGTCTGGAGCGTTATGATATCATATTCTAAAATGGTCTTCACAGCTACAGATTAAATCCGTTGCCTTCTTTTCAATACGTATGGAAGAGGCAAATCTCCGAAAAATTCTACCTAAATTAAAGCAGGGCTGATTCAATGGCAAGGCTAAGGAAATATAGAAGAATGTAAGTATTTATAATTCTTGCTTCATTTAAAACCAAATTGCAATGACGGTATGAAGGTAAGGGTCATTTCGGAGCATACAAATTTTGATCACATGTCATAAATAAAGAGTTACACGTGAACCGAGTTAGGACTACCGCGCGTAACTACTAAAGTCTGACCAGCGAGTCATATCACAAGCACTTTTTTCAAAGTCAGTTAGTGGAATCAAATTGGCACGACGCGAATCGACCTCCCAGTAGTGCTAGGTCATACCGGTATGCTCTGATATTGGTCAAAAGCGGTAAACAGCTAGTCCAGGCCTTGCTCCAGATCTGCAGGTCCGCGGGGCGTCGCTAACGAGCTTGCGCAAGACCGTCCCATCGCTCACGCGCGCATTATGCTAGTACCACCCTCCCGCCCGGGACGGTTTTATGCACGCAACCACGGTGTTAAAGGGTCTTTCAGACGCTCATCATTTTTACGGCCATGTGAGGCAGGCACATTGCACGTTCGTGGTGACATGCTCGCGATCCCATGGCGCTCCCATTAACGGCAGAGACGGAAACGCCGGATTGGTTTTAGTGGGTAGACGCCCTCCCCCTTCTCTTTCAATAGAGTTGGCCGGAGGGTGAGAGTCCCACATACCCCCCTATATAGCTTCCCCAGGCTGAGGGGAGATGCGGAAGTGCATTTACACTCCGTCAAAAAAAAAAAAAAAAGGCACATTGCACGTAGAACCGCTGGCCGTTGGGGCGGAAAGGTTCTTGGCAACCACGTATACCTGAAGACGTGGCGTGGGTAGGCCCCCCCACAAGGTGGACTGATGACCTGGTAAAGGTCGTGGGAGTCCGCTGGATGCGGGTGGCGCAGGACCGGTCACTTTGGCACTCTTTGGGGGAGGCCTATATCCAGCAGTGGACGTCTTTCGGCTGATATGATGATGATGATAATGAGGCAGATTGATTTGAATGAGATGTTAATTTCAACAGATTTGAATCGAAATGCGGCTTTGGCATTGAAATAAGCATGTATGAAGTGAACCATCGCGGCTTAATTATATTAGGGGGTTAATTATATTATGGTATTTGTAGCTATGGGCCTTAGATGCCTTAAATAAAACTATTATTATTAATTGTATCTCCACGGACACACCTCTGTAAGAATATTTAAAAAAAAACTGTATGTCACACAGAGGTTTAACCTTTCGGATGTTGTTACACCGACATCGACAGTACTAAAGGATTATACATTTCCCGTTTCTATCACATAGTCAATTTTCGATAGCACTAATCAGTAACAAAGGGTTAAGTAACAAGTTAAGTACAATCGATGATACCTCTCTCTCTCTTTGTAATTTGG
Source organism: Epinotia nisella (assembly GCA_932294315.1). Classification (NCBI taxonomy): domain Eukaryota; kingdom Metazoa; phylum Arthropoda; class Insecta; order Lepidoptera; family Tortricidae; genus Epinotia; species Epinotia nisella. The sequence continues at coordinate 6,271,279 of OW028687.1, forward strand.
ATTTTGGATTCTAGGGATATGCAGATGGCAGTGGGAGTCGTCTCTTATTTATTTGCTGAAAATAAGAACCTTTTAAATGTTAGTAAACAATGAATTTGTCTAATATCATCTTTAAAAGGATATAAAAATCGATATGTTGGTTACCTCTCGCATAAACAGCGAGACCAATGTAGTTCACAATGTTCGAAAGTGAATTGATTGACAGGCGCTAGCGCACAATAAGCGGTAAACAATTCTCATATTATTGCTATATTCAGAGTACAATCCTGAATATCTTAGCCAAAGGTCGCAAACTTTAACCAATTCGATGCTATTGTTTGATAAGCGATTGCTCAATGGTGATGGTTACACCTACTTATAAGTATTTATAAATCATATTGTGGTGAAATATGTATAAATACATGTATGTACATATATGATTGATACAGGTAACTTATATAATACTTATTGTGTTTAATATTTAATATCTCAACTTAACTTAAACAAACACCTTTTACTACACCTTTTGGGTTTCGCCTCAATCTTATTACGGCGCTTACGAGTAGGTTGTGCATTTGGCGGGGAAATCTGTATGCGGTATTTTGTACTTTACCGAGAGCTTATAGCCTAAGATACGAAAGAGGCCCGAATTCACCCATCTGTTTAATTGATGAAAAGTATTTTATATCGAATAAGTAAATTAAAAAAATATTTCGCCAATGGGTTGGCTAAAAAACGCCTGGCTAGACGAAAAAAAACAAGAATTACTTTTTTCTTAATCACCTTTGTATTAAATCCTGTTTGAAACTCGTATACGCCTGTATTTGTGACGTCACTCAACACATTCCTCCCACAATCATAATGCCATCTTTACAATAGGACAATTTGCTAACGTATCGCCTCGTTGCCCCATCAGCGCATCTTCAAATTCCAGCATAAATCAATCGGGAATGCCACTAACACAATTATTACCTTTAACCTTATTTTGGCATTTGCTGTGTCGCAAACGGCCCTGACTATAGCTGCGGTTATCTCGCATCGGATGTACTTGGAGGGATGTAGAGGAATCGAGGAGGTTCAAGGGGGATTTGGAAGAAATATCAGAAGAATAAAAGAACAAACACAATAAAGAGCATAAAGGTTAAAGATAAGGTAAACAACAGGTGGTCTTATCGCTAAAGAGCGCTCTCTTCCGGGCAGCCTTTGGATAGCGGAGATAATGCATATTCATCAATTTGAGTAGACCTAAATATGGAATCTAGTAAAATTCTTACATATATTAATCAATACATGTCGAATACAAATAGAATGTTGCTCACATAAGCCTCAAGTTAAACATGTGTGTCGTATTAGCTACATTGAAGATTATTTAGCTATTTTCGTATGCCACAAGCATCCTCCTAGCGCTTTTCCAGTTTCACGTACCCACAAGGAACCCGGCGTCAAGTTTGGCGCCTAATCCCAAGTCTTGGCGTAGGCGCTAGTTTTACGAAAGCGACTGATCTGACATTTCAACCAAGAGGGAAAACTAAACCTTGGGATTAGACCTCATGATGTTTTCCTTCACCGAAAAGTTAAAGTTACCCATAGACATTTCCATAATTCTCCCATATAAATAGTATAATAATCAGCGGAGCACACGACTCGAACCCACTAATGGTCCCCCCGATGAAATAAAATAAAAGCTGCGCGGGCGCCGGCACTGGGTCATCGAGTCACGCTCCTGCGGGAAAGGGCAGACGACCCGAGAGCTGGTATTACCACCATTCCTTTATGCTAAGTTAGTGAGTAGGTCCATTTCGTGACAAAACCTAATGTGTTTTTATTTATTCCTTTTATTATCTGTGTTATGTTTGTCACGAATAAATGTTGGAGTTTGAGTTTTGATTTTTCAGTTATCTCTATCGGGACGTCTCTACTATGTATGTATGTATAAATAAAATAAATAAATATTAGGGGACAATCTTAGACAAATCCAATTAGCCCAATAGTACGCTCAATAGGGCTTGTGTTATGGCTACTAGACGGAGACATAATATTTAAAAGGTATGGATACTTAAAAATACATAGGAAACATCCAAGACTTTAGAATCAACTATTTTTGCTAAACCGGTCGTCTAAACTGCATGGTATAGAAGTTATGAGCGAGAAACCAAAAAAGTTCCAATATTTTGAAGTTTTGTAGCTGCCAAAAGTTGCCCCGAGATATCACGTGCTACCATTTTTGATATTAACACTATGTTACACGCACACTACTACTATGTGTGTATGTGTAACAGCAGTTTACTTGATTTTCTATACAACTATTAGTATAAATATCGGACTGTGACGTCAATCAGTATGAAGCATTTGGGATGTCACCAGCGAGGTCAATCTTTGTCACCATTTTTTGGGTATTTATGTTCTTTAATTGTAGTTGCTCCCATACAAACATTTGTTCCTCTCCAAAAACTGGTTCGAATGGCGTCGTGAAAAAAATCTTAGTCATCGTGCCTATTTACTCTACAAATATATCTGGACGCCGCCTCAAAGCTCACCCACAAATATATCTGGACGCCGTGATTCGCAGTAACTAAGCGTAGGTGGAGGTTTCTGTATGTGCGTATAGAATAACAGCCCTGTTACGATTTGATTAGTTCTTGTTCATCATAAATCTCCGTGAAGAGTTTTGAAAAAGGTAGGAGAGGAAGAAAACTGAACATTTGCTAAGTAGTAAGTATTTATCAAGAAATTCGATGTCAATATGTTGAATAACTAGGTAGATTTGAGTATGTCCAAGATACCTTTTTACAAGAATCCAGGCAGATGCAGATCCACGTTATTATTGTCCATCCAGAAAGCCCCTTCTCAACACAGGTAAAAGAGTTGTTGAAATCGGATGAATGGTTATGGTTACGGAGAAACATATTAATTTAAAAAGCTAATACAAACATACAATCTCTCAGACTTTTCTTTTTGATAATATTAGCATATGAGTTTAGATTATTTATGACCATATTTCACAAAAAATAAATAACATCAGTACTGGAATAAAACGGGGCTATAAGTGTAGGAGCCGCGCCGGCGCAACTGGGTTAGTGAGATGCCTCACGCTTCCTACGGGAAAGGGCAGACGTCCCTCTCGCCACGAGCTGTTATTAGCACCGCGAATAAATATAATGAGCTGTATGTGTTTATGATATTACAAACAAAATCACATTTTACACACATTTGCTCTTTATTATGATCCTCTTTCTTACATAAAATGCATCAGTACCGGAATAAAACGGCGCTATAAGTGTAGGAGCCGCGCCGGCGCACTGGGTTAGTGAGGCGCCTCACGCTTCCTACGGGAAATGGCAGACGTCCCTCTCGCCACGAGCTGTTATTAACACCGCGAATAAATATAATGAGCTGTATGATTTTACGATATTACATACAAAATCACATTTTACACACATTTACTCTTTATTATGATCCTCTTGCTTACATAAAATGCATCAGTATCGGAATAAAACGGCGCTATAAGTGTAGGAGCCGCGCCGGCGCACTGGGTTAGTGAGATGCCTCACGCTTCCTACGGGAAATGGCAGACGTCCCTCTCGCCACGAGCTGTTATTAACACCGCGAATAAATATAATGAGCTGTATGTGTTTATGATATTACAAACAAAATCACATTTTACACACATTTGCTCTTTATTATGATCCTCTTGCTTACATAAAATGCATCAGTATCGGAATAAAACGGCGCTATATGTGTAGCAGCTGCGCCGGCGCACTGGGTTAGTGAGTCACGCTCCACGCTTCCTACGGGAAAGGGCAGACGTCCCGCTCACCACGAGCTGTTATTACCACCGCTGTTCACACGAATAAATATAATGGGCTATATTAGAAATGTTGCGAAGAAGTCATGGCATTGACGGGGAGAGGCCTTAGCATGTACGTTTGCTAGAAAAATAATGATAACGAAACTGAAAATACTGAATTCGTTGTTGGAATAGAGGTGCTGGGTTTGATCACTGCACGAAGTACCTACATTGTTCAGTTAGGTTAAGTATGTAAGGACGTCATAATTGCACCATTATTAGCTTTATTAGAAATTGGAAAAATTCGTAAGCTGTAAATAGGTACTAAAAACGTTTACACAATGAAAAAAATACTGTGACAGAGGGCAAGACGTCGTTTCCTTAAGTGGTGCGAGATCGTATCTTGATGTTTTGTAAATATAAACCGTAATATAAATCAATCCTATGTATATGCGTCCAATTACTAATTCAATTGAATCAGATCGCCGTGACACACATAAAACTAACTTTTGAGACATTTACCAGCTCCTATTGAGACCGGCCCACGAATGTCACCTACAACCCTTATTTGCCAAGTTACCGATAAATCAAAGTAGCCATTAACGTTATGGAAATAAGGGCGATATTAATCCACATAATTACCTTCATAAGTTTGCTCAACGGCGGCCGGCAGTCCACGCGCTGTCCGCTCGTTCATTGAGCTCTTCCCATGACATTATCCGCGCATCTTGCACACAATTCACCTATCTGCCCCGGCATGAGCAAGCGGAAATGAACTTTGTAATCCTTGTTTTGGAGTTGCATTTTGATTGGGTTTGGTGTTCGAGATAGGGCGTTAGGTGGTGTTGGTTAAAATGGCGCATCCACGGCACCGATGGCCCCAGAGATGGACCTCGGATTTTATTTCCACGAAGGAAGACACGACTTCGGTACGATGCATAGGGGAAAATATGGCCGCAAGTCCGCTCAACCGTATTTCACCGAGGTCACGTGGGTCGGGGAGCGGACATTATTAAACTGTTAGTCGGGAGTGTTCCACAATCGTGACTTATGCAGATGGTTAAGTAGTGGTTTGACGAATAGATCGCGTGTGAGTCCGTGTGGATCGCATGCACGATGCTGTATCGGGGATTAATTGGAGAGCTTAGGGAGATCTGATAGCCAGGGTTAGTGGTTTAGTTCGCTTCCTTTAGTAATTGATAAAGATTGTGCTTTAGCGAATTTTATGGGACTGTTACACTAACGTGTAGGTAGTACCTGTGGGTAAATAGGTACCTATCTAACTACACTTCCTGGAACATTTAGGCCCGGTTTTGTAGAGATCCGTTAGACTTAATTTCAGAGAATTTTTCCCACAGTGGGACCCTATAGTACATCATCATCATCCTCCTAGCGTTATTCCCGGTTGACATGTCCTAAAGGAGCCCGAGGTCCGCTTTGACATCTAATCCCAAGATTTAGCATAGGCACTAGTTATACAAAAGCGACTGCCGTCTGACCTTCCAACCCAGAGGAATTATTAGGATTAGACTACCGGGAAAAGCTAACAGTAAATATGTGCATAAGTTCCGTAAAACTCATTGACCGCCGCTTGACATCCGAATGTCTGAACCACTATGCTACCGTAGATTTTTGACCTTATAGTGTTATAGTACATCTAAAACATATATATTATCACTACAATATCAATTTAATAGCTCTTAAACTTACTGGATTTTAAAACTGCCAACGCAGCAGTAGACCAATGATGACTGGCCAGTTTAGACTTGTAAAACAGTAACTGTAGCTTCATGCAATGGGCTACTGATCATTACTTGCAACTGTTTAAGTAGGTACAGTCAGCATCATATAGTTAGTAGCAGACAAAGTAGCCAAAAATGTCAGTACACGACTTTGTTACTGTAGAGAGTGAGGATGTGTTACGATATATATTTGAGTACCTACTTTGGTAGTAGTTGACCACGTAGTTGTCTTAATAAACAAATTGAAATAAAATAAATAAAGAAATAAATAAATTTGGCTGCTACTAACAAAACGATGCTGACTGTACCTACTTTCGTTAGCAAATCTGAGATGAGTAAAGCAAATTATACAACAAATTAAAACATAGCTCAAAATAAGTAATTTTAGCTTACAAAGTAGTGATGTTTAATACATTGATCATAAATAAGTATACTCACATTAGTAAAATTTCATACTCTACTTAGTTAAGGTACTTACTACATTACAAGAAGCTCTAAACCTTAATCGACTCGACAGTTTATGTCGTATCTAGTGCTATAGTTAAAAGTAATTTTAACTTTCATTGAATTGAAAATAGGGTTGTTTTAACAATGAAACGTAGCGCCACGAAGGAATTTGAAGAAATAGTAGTCATACCGGCTCTATCTTAGACATTTTAGGCGAAATATCAACATTAAGCTCAAAATAATGAGCTCATTGAACCAGATTACCATTCGAAATGGTCGTGAGCATGCGTGTTATTATCAAGTTAACCTATCGAATGATCTAGTTTTAAATTAACAGATAAACTAAATCAAAACAATAGCGTTCTAAGTTCAAAAAACGTGGGTGTCAAGGCTGCTTGACTGATTGGCAGGTGAGAAAAATGTTAGAAATGTCACAAGTTGTTAAGTCGAATTGGCCTTTAGACCTAGGTTAAGCCGGACTATTTTATTTGTCAAGGTCAATGATGTAATATAAAAAGAGGCAGATATGTTGTCTATACGAAATTCCGTGTTTAAAAATGGCCACCAATTCTGACAGCTAACGTTTCCATTGACGTCTCGAAACTGAGGCAAGTTGGTGCAATTGACTTAATTTTAGTGTGTTATTTTTGGAGCTTTTATAACCTATCTACCTCTTTTTTATATTACATCATTGGTCACGGTGATATATTTGTTATTGTAATAACAACACTGAACAAAATAAGATAAAGGGAACTCACAATTGTTCACAATTACCTAGGCACAAAGTAATAATATCTATTAATGGTAATGCAATTTCCTGTTCCTAATAATTATATTCTGAATTTTTTAAGATGTCTGTTTCAGGGATCAGATACCGGTATTTTCTCCATACAAATTAAACCGGTATTATTTCGTTCTTTGGTTATAATATCATTTTTTATCGGGCAGTCTAATAATACGAATATGTTACCTAAATACACGATAGAGTCCTATATTAAGAGCCTAAAATAATTGAAAATATTAGACTACTTCGGGGATTTTTGAAAAAACCGGTTCCGATCCCTGGTATGTTTATGTGTCTAGGTGTAAATTTCAAACACAATGTAATATTGTTATTGAATAAAATAAATGAAATGAAATAATAAAAGCGCCAAACTGGAGTACACTGGGTACATTTGGCGCTTCGCACTCAGTTACCTTACTTCTTGTTTATATGATTACCTACGTATATTTTTTATAAGTCAAATATTTCATTAGGTATTGTTCCGTGTTAAGAAAGAGTTAGTGACGTTATTGTAAGAATTAACGCCTTTGTTGATACACTGAGAAAATATAATTGTGAACGCACTCTAGGTATTTATAAATATTTCCTTAATATTTTTGTGTGATTGTCACATAACGCAGGTATCAATTTTACATAATATAAACGTGAATATATATTATTATGATTTTTATTTGTGACAACTCTGAAACTAAGTAGGTACTCCAAAATTGACGCACGTATACATGTATCATACTATACTTTATTAACAGCAAATCAATGGAATCATGTGCAGCCTTAAGTAATTTTTGGTGTACCGTACCAAAATTGGTCCAACGGAACACTTATGCGATCACTCGGAGTCTGTACCCTGTACGTCTGTCACACCCAGTTTTTTCGAAGACCGTTTGACATAGGAAGCTTAGGTATAGATATAGGAATTTATTTCTATCAAGGCAAGACTTTCATTTACATTTATTAATTTCTTGAGAATTATTTTCAAGTATAAGCATTATTAGCAGTTCCAATGAGTGTTAGCCCCAACGTGAACAACTCTATGAAGAGAAACGATTTCCATCCACGTAATAAACCCATGATCAAGCTTTTTCCATGCACTTAATGAACAAATAATCCACAAGCAATGCATAATTGGCCCAACACAAACAAGATCAGATCTCACGGCATAACCTGTGATCTAACGCTTAGGTTTCCTACTTTAGCAAAAAGGCAGCTAAGTGGAATGCAATTAATGCACTTTTTGCCTTTAAATCAGGAAGCTAACAGTAAAAGGCGAAATGTGGGAACACATAACAATGGAGAGATGGTGTTTTTTCGGTTGAAAGAGCGCTCGTCGAACTTAATTGCGTGTGCGACTCTATGCTGTGATATGAGAGGGTCTGGTAGAACAGTCAGATAACCTTACTTATAGTTTTAACCAAAACTGAAAACCATTGCATTGGTTTTAGCGAAATCTACTTGTTGTTTTACTTGTAAACAAATGCTAAATCAACCAAACTAGCATTTTTAATGTTATTTACATATTTTTTGAGATTATCAAATGTATAATTTTAATTCAAAAACAGCAATTGCTAAGATTGTTTTCCAAATTGATTAATTTAATTAATATTATGAGAAGGGATACATTTAATCTACGTATTGTATCTATGTACGGCGAATGTTAAATATTGATTACTAAAACAATATAATCGTTAAGATATCATCTCCTGATGATGCCTAGTAGAGAAGCGAAACACGTTTTGGGGTTATCATGATTGATGGCGGTTTGTTGTATTTTTTTATAAACTAAAGCACGCAATACGTTTTATTTATGCATTACTAACGTAGGTACATATTTTAAACACTATTAACTAAACTTATCTTTAATTACAATACAATTGTGAAATAAATATGACCGCTTGACGGTATCTAAAAATAACGTATAATTTGATAAAGAACGTTACCGTTAGTTTATACTAGAAAATACTGTTACATACAACAGATAGTCATTGATCAGTTAACTGCCGGTTACCCTGTGTTACTGGGCCTCCGCAAGTTTTTCACGAGGAAAAGCGCGCACAATAGCGCAAGCGCAAGAAGCTGGGAAAGCACACTAATCATGCGCCGGACAGTTAGCGCTTCCCCATTCCGCGGTAATTATGTAGGGACATAACGGTCAGTTTTACGACAATGATACCGGCTCTCACATATTGTGATGAGTGTATCAATGGACATTTGTAAACGAGTGGGACATTATTAAAGCGTAGATCTAACTTACTTCTTTGCGAAGAGTTAGAGTACTTGGATTTCTATAGTATGACAATCAACTTTTTGTTTCAATTGTTTCCTTGTGAATCATGTTATACTTTGCACAAAAGCATATTATTTTAATATTCACATTTTTCCTCAAACGCAATTATTTACAACAGCAATACACCACATTCCTAATTGTTTCGCATTCCTCATTCTTACGAAAAAGTTTCGATGGATGGATGGATGTACGTTCAAAAACTACTGGACGAATGTATACTATACTTTCCAGTTATGTACCTTATATATCAGAATAGGACATAGGATATAATTTATGTCAAATTTCTCCCTTTTATGGACGAAAATGTGGATAAATAAAACTTTGTTTGGAGACTAAATAGTTTTGCTCATTGCCTTGAATGTAGTACCAAACCGTAGTTTATAATTCCATTTGTTAAAAAAAAATGCGAATAGAAGAAAAGTTACTCTGCAAAAATGGGGACTATGAAGAAAAATTAATGTGGTGGATTGTTATTGTATTTAAAAGACTGAGTTTGTAAAGAACTGCGAATAGGAAGAAACGCTTTTGCGTAAAGCCTAGTCTGATTCGTCCTTGTATTGGATTGAAGGTATTGTATTTTGATCATGATTCTGTTCATATATATAATTGTTATTTCACATATTGTTTAACTGCCATTACTGACTTAACTGTAGAATTATAATTTATACAAAGGCACCTGAATTTTCCATGCAGCATAAGTACTTGATTTTAGTACCTATTACATTCAATGTTTTTTGTACGCCGATTGCCAAAACATAGTAAAGCTGTAAAAAAACCACTACTGTAACTACCTATGTTTACAAATAAGACACTTGCTTACTGTCATTTACCTGATAGGTACTGATAAGCTTGCTAGTGTTTATAGACAAAAATCACTCTTAAAATGTATTTCCTACTAATGCAGATTTTACGACGTCTTATGAACCAGATGATCATAACTTGTTTTCAAATTAGCATGCTTCGGAACCGTGTTTATCTACCAATACAATCCACTTTCCTATTCAAATTTTAACAAGATAAACAGTGGAACAGCGGGCAGTAATAAAACAGTCGCGGATACACGACATCGGATGGTCACCGTCGATAGACCTTTGACCCAGGCACGGTCAACTCCAAAAATATGTATACGATTAAGATTCCTAACCCTCTGACTTAAAGCTTCAAATTGTATGCTTGTTTTTAGTGGCTGGACCATCTACGTATAGTTTTATAGCCTTGAGGGGATGCATTGGTGCATCGTGCCGTGATTGTTTTCAGTCCGAAGCTGCGTTGTCCTATCTTGTGCATTGATTATCGCAGATTTATACAATGGGAGTAGGATAAGACTGAAATGGCACATGTAGTTTGTTATACTGTTTGAACAGAGTTAACTGTCCGTTTCGGTGTATACCAGTTCTAAAATCTGTTTTTATTAAAAAATTGCGCGCATGTTAAAATTAAGTTTTTTAGATGGACACCTTATTTATACACATTCTATCTATACGTATATCGGTTAACGTTACTGCCTGCTTTCACTGCGTGTTGGGTATAGGTGACAAAAAATTACTTCTTAGGTAACCACGACGGAATTAGACGTTTATTTAGGACTAACAAACAAACCCGCGGGATAAAATAAAGCCTTTATATAACCATCCAGGAAGACCATATTCTACAAGCAGGTGAAACAATTTTTCGGATTCGGATTACATACAAAGCTATAATCTCACATACCTATTTTTACTCTTTATATTATTAGTACAGACTACATTTCAATTTGAACTATTCATCGGACTTCCGACGTCTAACGCAACTAAACTCATACGGTGATGGACGATCAAAAATGCCATTTTCACACGCCAAAACCATATCAGCACAAGCATGTCGGTATGCCCGGTAAAGTCATGGCCTGCGCGGTGAAGCGTAACCTCTCACGAGTGGCGCCCACGCTTGTCCAGGTCCCTAATCACGACCCATCTCGACTACCCTCATTGCTGACACCTAGTATATCGTAGCGTAGAGATTCGTAATACTTGCACGCGAGCGGAGGTCAAGACTTAAACTGGTTTGCTTCGGGAGGGGTGTTGGTAAGCGTTATGAATACTCATACTGACTGATTTGGCGATAATGGAAGTAAGTTTGTAGGGGCTTCTTATGGAGTTGTTTCGTTCTGGTTTAGAACGGGTGAGCGTAAGCGATATAAGACGGATGCTGCATTTTAATATAAAATACTTGGGTTTGGTATGGGTAAAGTTATAAGGTAAATAACCACAAATAGCTATACCTCAAAACGGACCAACTGCTTGGGCCAGGTTCATACCGGAACCAGGTTCGATTGTCGGCCAGATCAATGGACAAACTCGTGGAAAAATAATAAATTAAGCGGCACAAAAGGACCCTTGCAGGTCCTACGAAGTTTCTGATCAACCCGACTCACTCAGAACCTGAGACAATACGATGATGTGATTCAAGGTCAATGATACTTGGCTAAGAGAAAAAGAGCAAGATATATAATAATGTTGAATCAAACTAAGACAAACGCTGACTCGTCTCACTGGTTCTACTTTAAGAAAAAAATCCTTCGTTGACTTAGCCCGGGATTGAATCCAAGATTTCTTTTACAGTAATCTGAGCAGAGCAACTGTTCCAATCAGTCAGTATAATTATTTGTGCAGCTGTACACGCCCAGGGGGTCGATATGACTTACGTTTCGCATTCCAGTGTGATTGTGAATTTTTCGCTCGCTCATTCTGATGCATTTGCTCGGTGCGCGTTAAAACGATCGCGTGCAACTCATTCATATCATATTGGAATGCTAATCGTCGTTGAATCGACCTCTCAGTAGTCGCTAACGTATCAATACAGCCGTGTACGTGTTTATTAGCGTCAGCCGCGTGCGCTTGCGCCAATTACCGCTATTTTTAGACACCGTTCCCACGGTTACTTTCAAATTTCAATTAGCTCATTGAGATATTTAAACTAAACTTCTGGACATGACAGTTCTATCTATATGTATGTCAGTTACGTGTTCTGCTTTATTTGGAAATAAGGATCATTTGATCAATTAAAATACCTAGTAAAGTACTTGAAAGTATATACATCGTTTTCGAATTTTACATATACACAGTTAAAATGATGATGTAGACTAACATAGTTGAGAATGTGGAAGGCAAACGAGCACGGGATTGATCTCCGATGTGGTTGACCGACCAGATTAAGACGAAGTCCATCAAGTTCTACGATGTGATGCGGATGGCCACTATTAGAAGCCGGTGGAAGCAAGTCGTACTGTCCAAAAAGACATCAGATGATCACGTTCTTCAATCATAAAAGTATAGAGAGAGACTTACATATTTATTGTGAAGCCACAGTTAACCTTGTTGTAAATATGAAACTAGAAATCGTCTAAACTTTCAAAACAAAACAAAATAGTTCCCGCACTTTCCAAAATATGACCTATAAAACCAAGGTCAAATAGATATTAGCCAAAACGAGAGCGAACGACTAAAATAACTTGCAAACTTCTGGCAATGCCGTTAAACCAAAACAATAACACGAATGTGGCAATATTGCCTTTTGAGTGAAAATACTTCAAATGCAACATTCGTGAACACTCCATCAGCGCAGTCCATTTCAATAAATCTATGATTGTTCCTTTAAATCTGTGCAACTGCATCCTTATTTACATATGTTTAGACTCTATCCCAATCATCATTAATAACTTAACATGGTCGACTCTTACCAAGTCGTCACAAGCCGTTTGCAGATTCGTGCGAGCATTCGACAGGTCCTAAGAGAACCTACCTATTTCATAAACTCACGAATCACCAAGGCTTTCAGCCTTAAGTTCAAGCTAATTTAGACTCTAATAGTTTAGTAATAGGGTTGAGTTAGATTGCGTGGTGGTGTAACACCGTGCGGAAAGTCGTGTGTTTTTGGTTACCATGGCGACCGAAATGTCGGTGAGGTGCAATAGTTTAATCTGGCTGCGGGCACGACCACACGACTCGCCGCCCGCGGAGGCCTTGCGAGGCCGGTGGTTCTGCGCCCCTGTAATTCGTTAAAAAGCTTGATACATTTACTGGAGTTTACAGCTACTTCGTTTAGATCTAAGCATTTCACCTGTCACTTTATAGGACAATGTCCAGATTTTATTTATGATTGGACTCATTATCAATAGCCGCACAAATTTCTTTTTGTATTCCAAATATGAAATAAAACTCCTGACTATTAAGTAATATACTTAGGTAAACTCATAAAACGATAAAAGTAGAATTTATTTCCGATTTTAAGGTTAAAACTGCTTGTTAAAGACACAAGTAGACCGACGTCAAATTATATTTTTTTCGCGTTGATTACAAATGAATGAAAGGGTGCAAAAGTATGTACAAAAATATTTAAATGTGATTGCCATCAATAACAGAATTTAAAAAATCGTTCCCACTCGTTTACGCCGGATGGCCGTCCATTTTAGAAAAAGAGATTATACAATGCCAGCAAATTTGTAATGAATTAATTGCGGAATTATATTTGAATGTGTAGTTAAATTAAATTCAACAGCTTAATGAGTTAATCGTTTGCTCCATCTTTCTGTCATTTCTCCTATTGTTTAACAATAAGCTCCAAGTGTTTTTTTGTAGATGTTGGTATGCAAATATTAAAAATGTTAACTATGGTTTAATACAATCCAGTGACACCGAGCCTGAGTCTTGGGTGTCGTGTCATCCGCAAGTGGCGCAAGCGGCGCGGACGACTAAATATCAGCGGCGCATCACCTAACCTAATGACTCCTCTAATAGCTGCGACTCCTACCCAGGCCTGGTGCCCTGGTACTTGACTAGGTAAATTGTAGGATGTTTGACTTTGGAGAAGTATAAACGTAATGTTGAGAGAGACAGAAAAAGAGAGTGAGAGATATCTAGAATCCTGATATTGATTAGTAATAGTTTTGGTGATATATAAGAGAGTAGAAGATAGAGAATAAGTAATAGATCATCTGGATTTTCCTGAGGATCAATTTGAGTGCCTACAAGATGAATTTTGACACGTTAGGCCGAGTTTCTGCGGCGATCGGCGGTGCTGCGGCGGGGCCCACGCAATCTAGGATCGTCTATGTATAGGCGTGAGCGTTTCCATACTCAGGCGAGTGCTGTCAGAGGGATAAACACGTAACGTTTCGAACGAGCGCTAGGACAATTCAACTGACATTTTCCTTTACATAAAGTGACATTAGATCTACCTGACGCGCGTACAATGCGTTACGTGATCGACTAGCCTAGCAGGTGGATAGCACGCGTCTCCCGCCGCCAGACATATAAACAAACTCGGTTTTATCTTAACGCTTGTGGAAACGGGGGCGCGACATATGCAAAATTATTCAAATTCAATACGTTTAGTCAAATATCTCTAGCCAATTTATTATTACGGTCGGTCAAAAACCGTGCCGCATTCCAATTTCATACCAACGCGTTTCGCGCCTTTCTTCCACGTGCGCCAAAAGATAACAGATTGCAATCAAATTAGAGTACCAAACGTGATCGCCTAGATTCCTGTCAATATTTCGAATTTTTGACATGGTTTTGCGTCAGTAAATTCATTTCTATACTATTCTACACGCACCGTGATGGCCCGTGAGAAACTCTAAAGTACCAGGGCGCAAGCATTCCGGAGGAGTTCGCGGGAGCTTAGATAATGACCGGCGGTGTTCGGGCCACGGCAATGAATTAATACTGCCATTGCTATCTTCATTGCCCGATACCGGCTACACACATTAGCCGGATTCAGTCACGGAGGACACGCTATATATTGAGGGAAATGTATAGAGAGGTTAAAGTTACTTTGTACGGTTAAAATTTTACGGTTCTACATAGACTAGTTTCACTTAGTGTTGCGAGAAAAAAATTGTTTTCGTTTTTCGATCACAATTAAGAATACCTATGTTTTATTAACTTGTACCACGTTCATACACGTTCATTTCTCAATAAGTGCTGTCTCATTGTCATTAAAAGATAGCGAGGGTATCAACAACTTTCGGCGAAGTAAACCTATCAAACTATCCGCATTTACTCTACATTTTTTTCAATAGGATAATCAACCGACATTAAATAAAATACGGACTATATATATAAATACTAATAGCGCTTATTAATCTGTGATACCATATTGTATATAATTTTACATATTTTATATACATAGGTATGTATTTTTTACTTCTTCTTCATGTCCCATTTCCATCTCGGAGATCGGCGACCATTTGTTTATATTCAATGCGATTTAGTTTTTCCGTGCTATCAGCCTCCAACCAGTCTCTTAAATGTTGTTATATCCTTACATTTTAATTCAAAACTAAATATTCGCGACTTAAATACTCTTTTGCAAGAAAACACTTTTTTATAAATATAAAAAAATCAAATTGATGGATTTTATAAATAAGACCCAACTTGGACTAGCAACGAATACTTATCTACTAGTACGCTAGACAGACATACCAGCAAGGCTGTCACAGGACGGCTCGCAGCTATGTTGCGGCGACATAGACTATCCGTCTCTTTCTGAGTGTTCTAATTAGAACGAGTAGGATAGTCCAGCTCGCGCGCCGTCTTGTGCTAACAGTGCAGCGCAGATACTATAATTAGGTAAGGTAACAACAGCTCTATAGAAATAAACTAAGCCTCCATTCCTTTTGCCTACAACGGCTGCCGCTGAAAAGCCGAGCCAATTTTCGACTTACAAATAAAATGCCCTCAATTACAGGCGCTAAAGCGCGGAGCGCGTTCTCGACCATTGATTATGGCCTTATGGGTGGAGGTTTTCGCACGGGCAGTCGCTCATTGTAAGATCTGATTACGTAATGTGAAATTACGTATTTCTTTGTTTTGAAACACGTAAGCGGAACATCTGGTCTTCTTATTAGCTTTATGCTCTCTCCCCTCCCACTATCCCACCTCTGTTGTTATTTTAGCTTGCTAAACTCTAAGGAAGAGCGGTGTCTCTTGACACAGCCTCTTGATTGGAATTCAGAAGTATTTAGCGACCACCCGCCACCCCCGACCATGCAAAGATAATCGCATGAGAGTAGTTTACCATGCGCAAACTTACGCTAGGGGATGTCTGCTCTAAACTATATAACTTCAATGACTACATTAAAATATATATATATATATATATATATATATATATATATATATATATATATTCAGTATCAGTTAAGTTACATTTAAAACAATGCTGGTGCCTCTTTTTAAGTGTTAAGAGTTCATCGCTCTAACACATGTAGTTTCTTACAATTTATTTTGGTTGTGTAAAATTAATCAGAATGTATCAACATGAATCATGTATCAAGTAAAGTGACAATAATAACAGCGTAAGTAACAAAAACAAAAGAAAAAAAGGAGCAAAAAAACGTATACAGGTTGGGCCCTGTAACAGGAGCAAAAAATTAAACGGTAGATTATTAAGCTTGTGAGCAATTCTTTCTAAGTGGTTTTAGTTGAAATTTTTTTTTTGTTTTTTATTTCTTCAACTTAAGTTTACGTGTATTTTTTTACTCTTCTGGAGTGAAAGTAACTTTTTATTTTAAAAACACAAAAAAAAAAAAATTTAAATTGAAAAAATCACAAAAATATCTTTTGAAAACAGAAATGCAAAAACTATTATGACTCACTACATGATGTTACCTTAAAATCTGGATTGACTACTGAGCTATGATCTCGTGGTGCCAAGATACATTAGTCGGAGGTCATAGACTTTAGATCAATTTTTCTCCGAGTTAAAATTTTTTGAAAAGAAATGGACAAAAGGGATTACTACAGATTCTCTCTCTCCTCCTCCTTTTAAATATTTGCTCCTGTGACAGGGCCCACCCCGTATACTGGTCAAGTCATCTTTAGTGTGATCGTGGTACTATTTCCTATTTTATTTGAAATATCAGGTAAAGCATGGGAGCCCATGAAAGCTAAGAAGTTGGTGCGGATGCGGACAAGACATCGATATTCCCATGCGCTACTTAGCCCAACAAATGCGCTTGCACCCGCGGTATCCAAGCAATCGGTTCATACTCCAATCAACATGGACTTTTTACTGCAATTGTAATGGTACAGACTTTATGTGCCGGTTGTTCTATTTTTTGCATCGTCATCGAGTACTCATTACACTAAGCCCAAACACGACGGGTTTATCTTGTAATTGAGATGTTGCCATGGCCTTCTTCTGTCTCCACCATCTGACCAACTTCGAGGTACCTACCAGAATATTGCATTATGATCAAACTTAATATCAAACAAAAAAAAACGGCCAAGTGCAAGTCGGACTCGCGCACGAAGGGTTCCGTACCGTTATCTATAAAAACGGCAAGAAAATCATGTCTGTTGTATGGGAGCCCCAGTCCGACTCGCACTTGGCCGGTTTTTTAGTATTTGTTGTTATAGAGGCAACAGAAATACATAATCTGTGAAAATTTCAACTCTCTAGCTATCACGGTTCTTGAGATACAGCCTGGTGACAGACAGACGGACGGACAGCGAAGTCTTAGTAATAGGGTCCCGTTTTTACCCGTTGGGTACGGAACCTCAAAAAACAGCTCACTCAATTGTAAAAGAGATGTTGCGCGCCCTCAATAATGGGCTCATGATGATACACAGGAACAATCCTTGTTGACGTGAGTACTAATCCTAGGTCCGGTGCGCTATCAATCTAAGCTATCCAATGCGCGTTCGCACTTCGCCGCTCCTCACGACTCAGTATTTACGCCCGCCCGATTACGCGTCTAATGCGAAATATTAATTCTACAAAGTATCTGTATATCCGCCTGGTAGACCTACATGACATGAGTATAGGCTCGTACGGTAAGCGCTAATCGCAGTTAAGGGTCATACAGAGATTCACGTTCATAATCACACTGGTTGATACAGGTCAAATGTAGCAGATGGGTGAATTTTTGAAATGATATTTTTGCGTGGCATATATTTTTTTAGTTCGATGGTTTTTTTTTTTAAATCTTCATCCACAAGATTTATATTCTATCAACATTTTCTGAAGATGAATAACAAGGCAAAACGTTTTCGATACCGCTATATATGCGGTGGTTTAAGCTTCAAGGGGATGCCTCGATTTGA
The DNA here is from genome assembly GCA_932294315.1 of Epinotia nisella. Lineage (NCBI taxonomy): Eukaryota > Metazoa > Arthropoda > Insecta > Lepidoptera > Tortricidae > Epinotia > Epinotia nisella. The sequence continues at coordinate 6,289,391 of OW028687.1, forward strand.
GATGATTTGCAAAAACCACGCTCCCTTGAAAGTGACAGGAGTATGATTTCCGCGAACGAGAAAACGAGATGCAGCACTCTTCGTAAATGGCCATTTTTGACAAATTTCGATATAAATCAAATCAAATCAAACATTTATTCGCAACACAACAAAGACACAAGAAAAAGAAAATCTGTGACATGTCACGAAATGGGCCCAACTCAGCATGATGCTGGCTTTGCAGCCAGCGCTGGTCTTCCGTTGGATCCATCCAGTGATGACACGGTACGTAACACGTATAACACATGACAATAACAAAAAACGTAAATAAGACATGACATGAAATTAGATTAAATAAAATATATATATCTAACTTTGTGATTTTAAGGAATCATGTTTCTATTAAATAATATAAACAATCATACGAGTACAGTCAAAAATCATAGGTATTCCTGAAAATCAATCCTTATTGATTCCTAATCTAGTCAGAAAAGCGTTTCAAAGAACGCCAATTTTCCAGTTCACGCCCTTATAAACTAACATTATTAGGCGCTAGGTAATCTTAAATTATTTAGTTTTCAATTTATGTCAGGCCACGCGTTTTAGCAAACATCTACGGTCCCAATTAAAAGAGTTGGGTCTATAAACGGTGATTTTTAGTTTTCAACGGCCTAGGTCAAAAACCCTAAATTTTAAAGCCACATTCACAGATTTTCGTTTATATTTTGCTTATAAGCACAGTCAGGTCAATTTGGGTCGTCGTTATGCACAGATGATCCAAAGCACACATAATACCGTTTTGCCACGCAGGGAATGACATTAATTATTTATTATTTGCGTGAGTACGCAATGATGAAGTTATAAAAATGGCTAGATCCACAAAATGTCCAATGTGCTGTGCGATCCATATTACGAAATATCCTTACGTTATGGATGTTGCGACTGGGCATCTCTTGGTCATAAAGCCTGCCCGTTTGACTGATTTACCGCCCGCTAGATGGCGCGTGAGGCGGCGCCGTGACGTGATAATTTCAATAAACACGCTCCGTTAAACGTATGCGAGCTTTAATGGAGATTATGACTGCGGCCAGTTGGAAATTAATGGGATGTGTTAATATTGAAAATTTTCGTGACTAGTAGAGAAACTTTAGAACAGCCTTTTGGCTATATATAAAAAGATGCGCAAGAGTTAGTACTGGAAAAAACTAAGCCAAATAAACCGTGGTCAATAAAACTGGGAAATGACTGAATCCAGTCCCTGTGTTTATTTATTATTTATTAATTTATTAAGAACAATTTACTTAATACTTAAATTTAAAACTGTAGTAACAGTTTGACTGTGGGATCGGCAGTCTCAAGGTAAGACATAAACATAAATAAAAGTGTAATATACTATCCATAAATCAGTTATATACTAAGCTTACATGGTATTATATGAGTAGATCTAGGTAATGCTTTTTTAATAGTCTCTTGAATTTATTCTTATTTTTTTCACATCTAATGGCTTCGGGCAAACTATTGAGTAGGTATGGGATACGCTTTTTGAGGGTTCTGTCCCCATAGTAATTATTGATCCTAGGAACAAATAGTTTACCAGTCGCCATAGCCTTGGTATTATAGGTATGATCGGTTGGTTTTAATGAAATATACTCTGGGTTATGTTCCAGACAGCCATGGTTATTAGTAGCAAGTAGATACTTATGTTTCATGCTTACCGGTAATATTCTACAGATTTTAAAGAGTTGTCGATAGTTACCTTTACATTTGAGTTTGATTTTTTCGTTGACAAGTAATTTTATAAATCTAATTTGAATGGCTTCTAATTTGAATGACTTCTAATTTATCTATATTGGACTTTGTTGTGAGTCCAAAGCTGTCGAGAGCATAACTCAGTATGGAGTCTACCAGTGTAGATGATAACATTTAGTTTTTTCACATTAGTCTGTTTCTAACAGTATGTAGAAAGATTTTTGTAAATATAGCATGAAGTTATTCGATATAAAAATAATTTTAAACTTCTTTACTTACTAGAATAAAAGTTGTTTTTCTGTAATAGGGTTTGGAAAAAAAAATAAACGATATTCATATTCTGTGACGCAAGTTCAGGCTATAAAATGAATGAAAAACTACAAAAACTTACAATATTTACGTCTGGCGACATTAATAAATACCAAAAAACTGGCCGAACTCTATCCAAATGGATAACTTTTATGATATAGGTATTAACGAGTATTACGTTTGCCGCATAATCTTACTTAAATAATTTAGTATCGAACTACCATCATGTCTCTGCAAATCTAACTAGAATTTTGAACTTCAAGATCAAAACGTGCCCACAGCGTGCGCACACGCGTGTTTCGTCTTAATTCTAGAACGTCATATAGACATATGGACGTCATACACAGTTAATATGTTTTGTTACGTTGGTGTGCCCCGACCCCGCAACGCGCGTTGCCAATTTGTCACTCGGGCCCTAGAACTTTCTACCGACCTCCAACCAGTAATTATACAAGATCCATCAACTTAAGAGTCATTTGTGAGTAATTGAACTTGGGATTTATTGGGATGATTAAGGTCCGGTAGGTATAATAGAAATATGACACAGATACATTTTCGAGCAGAAATATTATTGCTTACGGAATTCCCGATTGGAAACTGCATTCCAAAATCAATAAAGCTAGTTTACTTTCGAAACAGAAAGTCAATTATCTTCTTGTGTGTTATTTAACTATTCGGATGCATAATTTAAATGTTAAAGCCCCTGAGTGAATATGAGCGAAATAAATGCAAAAAAAATGCCAACATATCTTACACAAAATGTGCCCTCTGCCTAGATCATCGCTTAGTTCCCACCTCACTGAAACCCTTGTACAAATCGTTCCGCATTGAAACATGGGAGTAAACTGTTCAATCATCACTAGACCCATAAACGATTCATTCAAAACACAATCAGCCCACTTCCGGCAGAAGAAAGCTAACATATCTATTAGAAGACAAAGGCGATTGCCGGCCCACGGACGAGTTAATCACTGGCTAATGAATTCAGGAGGTCGATTTCGCGCGACATATAATTTTACAATATGGATGTAGATTCTCGTAAGTCATGGTATTGAACGAAAGAGGGCGATTTACCGCCGTCTTAACCCAGTTTTGGGACAATTTCTTAATCTGGGTCCAATTCCGGAACACAATAAAGTCACAACTAATTGTGAATTGTCCTGGTTACGTTTATGCATACCTAGCTAAGTCTGTGAGACCAGGTGCATCAATACTAACATTTTAAAGATTTTTAGTTGCAAAATCAAGTTCCCCTGCAGCGTTATTTCGTGATGCTTCATTTAATCATATTTGACGACCTCTTTAGAATAGTTAGTAGTAATCCCGGTCATCTTTCTAGCGTTTTTAGATCTTAAATAAGAATGTATCGTTGCTTAGTGTCGGTAACTAAGGTACACATAACACGAGCCTTATTGACTTGCTGCTGGACTATATCGATTAGCGTAAGATTGTACCTTAAATATTTAATTTATTTTTATTTTTGATGTTGTTATGCAAAGTATCGAACCAAGTTGATCTCTGGCAGCGTGGGCGCATGCGAATGTGCGCTATTGTGCTACACGTCGGTGTACTGGCTGCTCGGAACTCATATTTGTATAATGATTACCGGCCAACGCCAACGCCGAATTATAAAGGTTTTTTGGCATCGTAGGCACTGTAGCATGTTATCATATAAATAAATAATAATAAATAAATTGATTTTTATTTCAAGCAACTATGACTCATACATTTAACATTATAATTAATTAATACAAATAAACATTCAACACAATAAAATAACATTACAATTATTACAATTCAATTCCGATTTCACATACATTTACTTTTATATTCCGACAACTTTGACGTGCCTGTCGCAACAATGCCGAACATATGGACAGTCAACTTTATTCGCTATCATAGTCAGGACGGCATTGGAGCTGGCACGCACTCTGCGCACCAGGCCGGCGCCGCGCGCGCGCATGCTCGCGGGGAAGTCCGTCACGCGCGCCTCCGCGAACATACCCGACGCGCTGCAGTAGCGGGGCAGCCCCAATATCACCCTAAATGCATTATTGAATTGGACGCGGAGGGCGCTGTATGTTCTTTGAGTATAATTGATCCATAGGCTGCAGGTATACAGAGACGTGCAATAAGCTCTAAATAGTGTTACTTTCACGTCTCTGGAGCACCTCGCAAACCTACGAGCGATCATATTAGCTCTCACACACAACGCCCTTCGCTCCCTATCAATGTCCGCATTGTCATCGAGGCCAGTCGTGACAATATGACCTAGATACCTAAACTGTTCAACCCTTTTCAGGGGTAGGCCATTCAAGTAAATAGGTGGTACATTCTGTACGCGCCTAGCTCCGGCCTCAAAAACCATGTATTGACTTTTTACGACATTGTACTGTAACCCATGAACATGTGCATAGTCTTCACAGCACTTCAACAGGGACCTGAGACCGCATACTGACGCACTCAGCAGCACCATGTCATCGGCATAGCTTAAATTGTTGACGCAAATCCCATCAACATGACAACCGACATGACGACTGCTGAGCTCGCCAATAAGCGCGTTTATGTAAAGGTTGAAGAGAGAGGGCGAGGTCAACCCCCCTTGTCTCACCCCGCACTCCAACCATATCATGTCTAACATCACAATAGAACCATGAAGCAGCATAATGGGCTCTAAAAAACAATGAAGTTACACTTTAATTTTGTATGTTGCCTGTTAATTTCGATTAATGTTTTAATGTAAATCAGCTTGGAAATGTCGATCTCTAGATACAGAATACAGAATTTATTGGTAAAATAAGCATTTTACAAGTCACAATTTCATTACAATATACACCCAATATTTTAAGGTTTTTACCATGCAACATATTAATATTATTACAATTTTTTATTCATTTTATTTCTGTTTAATACGGCGCTGGGTCAATGATTATTTGCTCCAATCAGGTGTCACATTTGAATTTTATAGTCCAGTGCAATTCTGCCGGATGATGGCGTGCAAATATTACAAAAAAAAACATCAGATACCTACATTACAATGAAATAATACATTTTTCAAGGGACAATTTTACACAAATTGAACTAGTCCCATACTAAGCTCAATTAGGCTTGTGATATGGGTACTAGACAACGATATATTTCAATAATATTCAACATAATTAATAACAAAGTCTACTAGATGTTTTAATGTTTTCCAGTTGCAGATGAAACTGCTGGTACACAGGAGACCTCGAGGCCTTATAGCATTTTTTTGGGCCTTGCCGCATTGCCTTTGCCTTGCCTTTGCCTTTTGCCGACTGTACTTTTCTGTATAACGTCATCAACTACTTATTGAGACGATTCCAACAAGCCCAAACTGATAATGAGGTTGTGTCGTTTCATTGCCAAGTTCCTATGGCCACCTTCCAGATCCATCATCAGATCAGCACCATGTCATCATAATATTGAATTGTCACGCCTTTTACACATGTATTCAAAATTTCAGCTCAATCAGTTACCGAAAGTGGATATTTAATAATAAGTAGGCATATTTTAATGATCACAAAGAATACAAAACCTAAAAATATTTTTTCCAACAGCAAAGTTAAGTTTGTCCTTCAATTAAGTGGGAATAATCTTCGAAACAATCGACTCAATAGGTACCTGTCATGGACGAGCTATTTATATGCCTAGAAATTTGTACGGAACCCACGGTGCACAAGTCCGACTCGCACTTGCCTCTACATATCGTAAATGGGTAATCAATAATCATGGTCGGAATATTGGTACATCGTTGATGAAGTTCTATACAAAAAAGTATTTTAGGGACAAATACACTGATAGAAAAAATACCATTACAAATGAGCGATTCAACAGCATACAAGCGTAACAACAAAATTAAATACCGCTCAGCGCCCAATGGAAAAGTGTCTACTTTGCGCACAGTGTGACAACACGCTATCACAAGTCTATCGGCGCAGCCAGACAGTGTGTCTTCGGCCGACTAATTACTATGTACGAATAGGCGAGTAGTCGCATTACTTACATGGCTTGCAGTGGGTACATTAAATGTAACCGGTTCTATTACGATAGTTATGTAGGTATAGGTAAAGGATTTTATATTAAATAAGGTTTAGTATCTTTATATGCCACACCTCACATTATACCGAAGCTTAAAATATCCTGACGCCGCCCAAATTAAATTACATAGCGTATTATCAAACAAAACTACTGGAGGAGCGGACACATTCAGAGAAATATATTCAAAATACTTATTAAAAAAACTCTGGCTTAGAACTCATAGATACATACTGATTCAAACTAAATAAGTATGCGAAATAGCAAAAAAACCGGACGTAAGGTGCTACCGTAAAATGCTGCAACATTGCACGAAAATGTTTAGGTTTTTTGAGGATATATAATATAAGTTATAATTTTACAAAACTATTGCTTAATTAGGATACCTAAAATTACAATTTACATTTAAAGAAACTCCTTTGAGTTTTTTTTCATACCGGATCTGCATTTTAAATCTACAACGGTTCTGTCGATACCGTAATGTTCATTTAATCTCACAGGTATGTAAAGTTGTGAAAGGTATAGCAACTCCGTTTTTTTCCATTCAAATTTTTGAGCATAGTCAGGTTTGTGCCAAAAAGAAAATCAATAATATATATTTATTTCTGTAACGGTATATTTATTTCAATCTGAGTACCTATTTAAGAAGACTACTGTCAATATATAAACCGCAAATAAATTATAACTTTGTAATTAATTATTAGTTAAGGGAGAAAAAAATGTTATCAGTACTTACTAATAACATCTCAAACCTTTTTTTATTCCTTAATCGAGTAAGTAGTGACAATCCTAACCCTAGGCTATGTTGTAGCAGAAATATTTGCAAAAATATTTGCAACACTGTTTTGCGTAATTTTAGCTAAACAACATCACATATACAAGAAAACACACTTAAAACAATGGAACAAAAATATTTACTTGCCATACAAACACTAACACAGCGCTAATTTTGAATAGTATCGCTGTAAAATCAAAAGTTTTGACAACGTCACGAAAACAATCTCTTACCTTGCACGATTTGTTCGACACTGGTTGGAAAATGGTCAGCGTTGCCGCAAAAAAGTATATTGAAATGGGTTGCCAGTTAAATGGTGCTTTTGCTACCATTATTGCAACTAAGAAATACATAGTAAATTGGGAGATAATCGTAGTTTTTTTTAAAGCAATGTAGCACCTAGTTGGCTAAGTTGCAGAAGAATACTGTATATTCGTCAAGTGCAGAGCATACATTAGGTGGAGGAACCGCCCAGACATATTATGCTAGATTGGAAGCAGTTTTTAGAATAATATGGAGAAAAGGACCTTTTTTCGCTGCTCGGTCGGAGGTGGCCGGACAGGTGTGTTTGACTCCCGGGCAGAAGGCCCAGACTACCCACTAAATCCCAAGTTCCTAACTATTGTCCAGACATTACGCTTACAAGGAGGGTCAAAGGTTCACTCACGCATGTTACTTTGACTCTAGAGAAAATTACCTATTATTATTTTATTAGAGTATTTCACATGAAGCAATAAACAATGTCAATGCGCAGCTTACCATCCCATCAACCCATTAATCACGAGTTTACGACCTTCACAAAACGCGCTCAAAAGTATAGGTTAGTTACGAAACAATAAAAAACAAAAGTCTATTATGATGAAATAACAGTTTAACAAGTTTAGCTTTAATAAAATAATCCAATAAACTATATTTCAAACTCATCTGACATTTTTCTATCATTACAAAATGGCGCCCACGCGGCCATTGTATTCTGCTACAACATTGCATTTATTTTAAACAGTTGTATAATGAAAACAGCACATATTTTGAGTCTTATTGTAAACTAGTTAAAGGTCAAATTTGATTAACGGTTAATATACAGCTTGCAGTGTAATTTTGGTTTTGAAATCATTGACGCTTTCGTCGAGTTAGTTGGTGCGTTAGAAGTAGGTAAATTTGCAAATTTCGTTGGTTCCTATGACTCACGGTAGTGGGCCGCAACAAGTGAGTTATAGAATATTGTTGTAATCAGGAAATTTATTACTTCATGCTGTAATTGAATAGCCATTAATGTTTCCAAGATATACAGACACAAAACTGTTTATAATTCCAAAACTTTGTAGTATAACTTAATTTTAAACAAGTTCTCCTAAAGGATATGTCGATGCTACAAATCATAAAACAAACTCATTTTTTATGATAGTTTAGGACGTAATAAATTATGTGCTAAGACATGACAAACATTAATTTAAACTTAAAAGCTCGCTAAAAAGCTGCAGTTGCATCTGTAGAGTAAAATGGTAACGAAGTGTTTATAAATACATTTTTTTTTATCCTGGTCACTTATTTTTAACCTGCTTCGAACAGTCATACCGTTTTGTATCTTCGACGGATAGAAATAATACTTCGTTTCATATTACAAAATAATACTGCGTACTGTTTGTATTAACATTACGTTTATAGACACGTGAAAATGACAGAGTTTTCCTAGTGTCAGTATGACAGAAATAGCAAGATGGAATATAGGAAACGACTGTAAGGATATTTACCTTACCCACTGCACAATGTAAAACCCCTATAAAAGCTCTAAGAAAACCCCCGCTAAGGTGAATGAAATTCCCAAAAACACACCTATCGCGTTTATGAATGAACATCCTCAAAATCCTTAGCGAATCCCAAAACCGCCGTTAGCCGATGACCATCGCCGACCTACGGTCATTGTGGCCTGGGAACTCGGAGATAACGCAGCGCACGTACTGATTACGGCAATTAGGTCCAATCTGCTCGCTCAATGGTTGATCTAAGTAGTTTAGATGGGAGTTTATTTGGCAGAGTCTGCAGTCTATTCAGAAGTACTTAGGTCCGCTAGTCCGCTATTTGTTTACTAATGACCATTCACACCTTGAAACTCTGAAATGTCTAATAACAAAATACCCTGGAGCTTGACACTGCCCCATTAGTTCTTGCCAATCGTAATTAGCAATAGTAATAGAGATGACAAACAGGATGTCAATTATTGAAGTTAAGGTGAATAATATAAAGACTTTTACCTTTCCTTACTGTGGCTTAATAATGTACATTCATTTGTTTTTAAAATTGGACGCCCCAATTGCCGGCCCAAATTTGTATTGTGCAAGTTTTTTTGGACGTAGTTTTGGCAAAATTCAAATACGTGAGTAGATGATGTTTTCCACGATATAAACCGCTTCACAGTTTGGTGCATCTTTATTTGTTTATTTATTAAGAGATGCAACACCTATATTCACACAATAAACATTGACAGTGGATACAAAGAGCCAATTACACGACCGGTTAGCCTAGTGGGTAGTGACGCTGCCTACGAAGCTGAAGGTCCTGGGGTTCGAATCCCGAAAGGCAAATATTTGTCTGATGAGATTACATATTTGTTTCTGAGTCTTGGATGTTTTCTATGTGTTTATATCTTTATATATTTATATGTATTTATGCCTATCGTCGTCTAGTACCTATAAATAACACAAGCCTTATTGAGCTTACTATAGGCCTAGTTCGATTTGTGTAAAAATGTTCCCTAATATTTGTTTATTTATTTATTTAATTATAGGAACTCACAGGCAGTGACATTGTATTTTAACTTTAGGTTCTAATGCTACGCGCTATCTCTTAGACTGAGTTGGAGTATTGAAATATAGTTTGCTCATCAACTCAGGACAATCCATTTCGCCACTAGTCCGGCGTTTAGACAATGGGACAAGATGATGCTTCTTGCATAATTTGTATAGTTGGAAGTACTGTATGGATATTTTAATTTAAAACAAAGGTATCTGATGAACGTTTGCTGAACACGTTCTATTCTGTCAATGTACGTATTCAAGGGTTCCAAACCTGCGAAGCATATTCGAGCTTAATTTAAGGTAGGTATTTAACAATATTTGCACATAAAAAAAAATTAAGAACCATTTCTTGTTTTTCATTATCAGTCCATGACTCTAAAACTGCCCCGAGCTAACCTCAGTTTATTTTTAAAGCTGCATTCATTACACGCGGCGACACGAGTATGACGCGCAATCGCAGATCTGGCGACAAGGCAGACGTGCGCGCAGATACCATCGCTTCTCATGCCCTGGCCATGGGGCAGATGCGGTCAGGAAGCACTGCGCACTTTCGGAACTGCTTTTTTGTACTATGATGGTGGCAAACAAGCAGACATCGTTGCCTATGGACACTTGCAAAAGTAACATGCTGACTCTTTGATTCAGGGATTAGCCACGTCGAGAGCAAGAGACGAATGCTCCCTTACTCTGAACACAGCATATCCTCGGCTTACTAGCTCTGGATTTTTATTTTTTACTAGCTTCCGCCAGCGACTTCGTCTGCATGGACCCGGTATAAAAACTATTCTATATTTTAATCCAGGCAATAAACTATATTCGTAGAAATTTTCATCCAAATCGGTTGAGCCGTTTAAGCTTGATTGAGTAAAAAACATTGAAACACCCAAACATCTTTAAGCATCCATTTCGCATTTTTAATATTAGTAGGTTTATTGTTGATTTGTGGGCCTTAATATGCCGCTTCAACCAACAAGTGATCTATTGTGGCAGCCCTTTTTTAGAGTTCACCGTAAAGGCCCGTTGCCTCCAGGAAATTACAGATTCTTTGGGCGGTGATATATTGTACCTCTTCTGGGTGCACGATGTGCCGCCCTAGATAGGTACTCGTACGCTTTTGTGCATGAGTGGTCCGCAGGAGCAGAGAATGTGCATTGCTGGTTCCTCTGTCTCCTGGCAGAACCTGCAAGTTGCGTCCTGTTTTATAGGTACCCATTTAAAACAGATGTTTGTTCAATTTGTAATGTCCTGTCAGGATTCTCGTCAATGCGCAGGTTTTGTGCCTATTGAGTTGTAATAATAGCTCTTTAGACAGTTTATTATTGAACCCTTTGATTTGTTTTTTTTCTTTGGCGGACTTCCACAGCTTGATTGCCTCTGATTTTTTTGTGTTGTTTAGCAGATAATATGCTTTCTGTTTTGTGATACCACAGAACGGTTCTGGGCCGACCAGGGTTATGTCTGCGCCCTTCCTTGCATGTTCATCTGCTTTTTCATTTCCTTCAATGTCGGAATACGCTGGTACCCATCTAAGTATGACTTTGTTGGAATTAGCCAGGGTGTTTAGATTGTTTTTACAATTCTTGACTAGTTTAGAGTAGGACTCTAGGGATTCTAGTGCTAGCAGAGCAGCTTGGCTGTCTGAGTTGATGTAGATGTGTTGGTTCCTTAGGATACTTTCAAGATTGATCTCTACGCTAGTTCTGAATACCACCAAGAAAATACCACTACCTACAACTAATACTAAACTAGTAGTAGTGTTATGGCCGAGGTCTTCAGTAAGGAGGTAAGTAAGTACTTCCCCAGTTGCACTGCTTCAAATGTACCTCCAACTAATAACCCTCCTAGTAATTGTATCAGTAATAAATTCCAAAAAAAATGTGAAGTTCAACTATTAGAAAGATTAGTATACTTCGCCAGAGCTATTTGAAGAGCATATTACCTTAGGCAAATATTCTCTTGCGTGTTAAATTAAAATAGACAGATTGAGTCGCTTAATAATGACCCTGAACAAATGCGCGGGAAGAGGTCGCCGGTTCGATGCTCAGGCATTTGTCAAGTTTAGTCTCTGAGCGGTTTACAAACTTATTCTCACGGTACTGTTAAGTTTAGAATTGTCCAGGGTCGTGCAAGGGTTCTCGTTTATAAATAATACGATTGTGTAAAAACAAGAAAAATGGAAGTCAAAACAGAAAAATTACACTTAACTAGGCTAAAAAATTACTATAAATAAAAAAATGGCCCAAATTGCCTTGAGGGCAGCGTGCCCAGGGTCAGTTACTGCTTTGGATCCTGGGGGGTAATCACGTAATGTTTTGAACGCGCGTCAGGTAGATCCATCGATCATTTTTCCATATAAAAAGTGACATTTAGATCTAACTGACGCGCGTACAATGCGTTACGTGATTGACCCCCTGGTCTGCTTGCTACTTAATTCCATTAATTAGCACTAGCCTTGGCGCTAGTTTGGTATATTATAAGTAAGTGTCTTTAATAAATTCCGATTCCTAAGTTGGTTGAATTTTAATTTATAATTAATTAAACCTGAAGTTAAAATTATCGCTTTTGTCCAAAAAAAACCTACCGTGACTAGTTATTATATTTTTTATTTAAATGTGTGTATTTCAGGTGGACCGGACCGTATATGTTTATATCTAACCTACCTACCTACTTTACAAAATTTACTTATATCATTCTCTGGAATAAAAAATACAGGTAAACTTATTTTGATGAAAAAAAGTTAAACAAAAGATTTTTTTTTCAATTAAAACCACTTGAAAATAATAGCTCACAAGCTTAATAATCTAAGAGTTAATTTTTTTGCTCCTGTTACAGGGCCTACCCTGTAGATATTCAGTTAGTTATACCTACTGGGCATTTTCCGCAAGTCGACATCCAACGTGCCCATTTTGCGTGAAAACGGCGGGGTGGCGCTACTCTAGCCACCCCAGCTCCTCTAAAAAGTTTATGAGTGCCTTGGCCCTGTAGATATTGTTTACTAGGCTAGGTAACAGAAAGCTTTGTAGTTTTCGTGTAAGTTTGTGATTAAGTAGATTAAGAGTTCGTCATCATGAATGTCATCTGTTTCAGCACGCTCCAGGTCATCCTGTCACCCGTCAAGGCACAAAGTGCACAATATCATTAACTTGTTGCCGCCGCGATGACAGACAGACAATCAACTTTCACGTAGCAACCCACATCTAACTGCACGTGACAATACTGTCAGCTTCCATGGGGCGTGAGAAGTAAGAGCATAGCGTGTAGTTCAAATTAAAACTGGACGGCCGGTTAAGGCAAGCCAGAGCTGGGGGGCCTGTCCAACCGTCCACCCGGTCGGCTCAGCCTGACCACAGGACACCCCCAGGAGCACTCAGGTACGTAGGGTCGCTACTCCCTAACAGCCCGCCACAAGCTGCGTTACGTTGACTGATTACACCAGACATTTGCGACCTTATATTGACGCCTTATTATTATTATCATTACCTACATTTTTTATATTCTAAAAAATCCTTAAGCATTTAATGTTTTTTTTTTTAATTTAGCTTTAAAGGACGGAATAATGTTAGCTTCCGTGATGCTGTCTGATAAGTTATTATAAAAGATAGGATTAGCAATAATAATTGTTTTTGCTGTCTTGGTTCGAAGGAATCGTTATTAATTTGTGTGCGTTTCGAGTGACCCAAGCAGATCTATCGCCTCGCCTTCTATATAGTGACATAACAATTCTCCCTTGTATGTATGGCCTCTTTGATTATTAGCAGAGGCGATAGTGTCAAGATACCGAGCGCGACAAAATGCGGCCGGGCGCTATCGTCATGCCTGCCTGGCTATATTAACAAAAATAACTTCAACAATGTGAGTTTCAGATATTTCCTGTCAGCTCGTGACTTGCACCGATGTTTTACGTGCTTTGTTCCTAGGCTGTGACAAGCTGCCTGAGAATAATACCTATATTTATGGTTTTACATTAATTTAATGTAATTGTAGCTGCTTATTGTCTTGGTGGTTTGAACTTTTACCCGTTTTATAAACAACGTCAATTATTTAGCGTGAATTGTGTTACTTTTTTTAAATATTTATGCAGTACATGCACGATATATGCTTGTAGTGCCAATGAGTTACTAGAACTCTAGTGAATAATAGGTACTCATTTATGTATATTACAAATTAATAAGAATTAACAAGTGGAATTAAAAGATTTTCCAAAAAACCCAACTGCTATTTTGCAAATATTATAGCCTACAACTTGGCCACTACAGACAGTAGAGACAGAGCTAGTGGGCATAGGTAATAAAATTGAGCACTTTTAAATATTATAATAAATAACGACGGAATTATTACTTTTATTCCTCGTTCCTCTTGGGTGCCTTGGTTTTTTTTTTTACAATAGATATGTATATTTATTGAAAGTAATACAAGATTATGATTAACATTAACTAAGATGAATTAAAACTAAGTTTTTTAGTAAAATTAATAACCAAAAAAAGATAAAAAGTAAACAAGATTTCATTAGCGACTACATCTGCATCGATATTAAATTAATAGGTATTGGCACGAATAAAAATCGACATAAACTAGACATATGAACATCCTTTTCTGAAACCATCAAAAACACTTTATCACAAATCTTATTGTCAAAACATAATGGATAAGAAAAACCAACGTCACATATACATGACAATGCCTAACATTGACCTTCGGCCCAAAGCTGACCTGCGGCGCCTGACCTAGCCAGCTCTTTGGGACGTGTACAAAGTTGACCTTATCCTTTATAAAAAAAAAACGTACACCCAACTTTACAAACTGCCAGTTTTAACACGATACCTAAAGAATATTTTCTCGTCTGTGGCCGCTTGTGTATAGTATTTGCGTTTTCCAGAAGAGTTATGGATCTCGCTTGCCCTCTGCCCCCAGTTTTGCGTCAGTCTGTGGAACAATTATGCCGTATGTTAGTGTCGTTTAGTATTGTGTTCATTACCATATGTATTATGGTGGGCATAATGGTATTCTTGGGACATTTTGGCCTCAAATACATTAAGTTCAAATACTCGTATACCTACTGAATGCAGCAACAGTTATTGTAGTTCTTAATCAAATCCAAGGCATTTTTTACTTTATTCTTAGCACACTCATTAAAGTTATAACGACTTTTTAGAAAAGCAGAGACAATAGGAGTTCAAAAATAATCCAATAATTATGTTGTGATCATATTTACAGGAACAGTAAGGGAAATGAATTCACGTACCTTTTTATGCCTTATTGTCTTAGTAAGAAGAGCGAAAAAATTACGTTACGTGAGTAACGTGAATACATTTCCCTTACTGTACATTAACAGGACTTAAATGTTTTGGCTGTTTAAATTTTTTTCACGATTTTTATAAATACATTTTACTAAACCGGGCGAGCTTGTAAACGTAGGGCGTCAACTAATTTAATTTAATAAAAAAACATAAACTTTACTACCTACCAGTTGTTGTGTTTCGTTGATCAAATATGATTGAATTTAATTTTATATTTTTATGGTTTGGATATAAATAATAAATAAATAAATAAATATCGTGGGACAATTCACACTAATTGATCTAGTCCCAAACTAGACAAAGCCTGTACTATGGGTACTAGACAACGAATAAACATACTTATATAGATAAATACATACTTAAATAGATATTAAACATCCAAGACTCGAGAACAAACATTCGTATTCATCATACAAATATCTGCATCATGCTAATATGTTAAGTAAGTGAGTTTTTCTTTCTGTTTTGTATATAAATTAAAACATATTTTAATATATCGTTAAATTCTAATATCAGTAGTAAAAATCATGTTACTTAAAGTGAAAGTTCGTCAAAAGTAACAAAGATATTGAGGAAGCCATCGACCGCAGGCAAAACCGCGTGGCAGGCGTGTCAATAAATCTAACAAGCTATAAGTCAATCCGTTTCCTTATGCCATCTCCGTCCGTATCGTAATCTACAGCCTTGGGAACCGTGTTTTTGTTTGTTTGTTTATTTACAGTAACTGTAATAACATATGTAATTTGTAACTTTAACAGTATGTAATAATTATATATATCATTTCAATGTGCTTAAAATATTATATATATTTGAAATAATGTTAAACGATTACAATACCTACTTGCTTTCAATTAAAGTTAATAATTAAATGATTGTTCGCCACGATGGGGTTTGAACATAATCTTCGCTTTTCTTTCGTTTAAATATACTAGTCGGTAATTAATATAGTATATTAAAACAATAAAATAAATATATAATTTGTACAGGATAAAAAAATAATGACATTAATAATAGTAGACGTTCTAATAACCATTTTGGATTTTGGGTTGTAATTAATGCAGCTTCTTTAAATTGTTATTTTCGCCTTTAATTTTACTTAGTGGTCTACTTAATTAATAGGTCAGCGACTAATTTTAAGCGTCTTATAAATACTTCAAGCGATCGTATATTGTGTAATTCAAGCTATGTTTTTATGACAGCATGGTAATTATTCTATGGCAACTAAAGTAATATGTCTACATGTTTTAAGCTTCTAATAAGTGTCTCTAATTCTATTGCATCTATAAAATAATTTCAACGGACTCTAATTTCACCTCTATTTTTATACATTAGTATACGGGGTGTTTCCTGTAACAGGAGCAATAAATTAAACGGAGGCTTCCTTACTGCATTTGTAGTAACCCCTTTTGTCCATTTCTTTTCAAATGTTTTTAACTCGGAGAAAAATTGATCTGAAGTTATGACCTCCGAGTAATGTATCTTGGCACCACGAGATCATAGCACAGTAGTCAATGCAGATTTTGAGGTAGCATCATGTAGTGAGTCATAATAGTTTTTGCATTTTTGTTTTCAAAAGATATTTTTGTGATTTTTTCAATTTTTTTCAATTTTTTTTTGTGTTTTTAAAATAATAAAATACTTATATCACTCCAGAAGAGTAAAAAAGTACACCAAAACTTTAGTTAAAGAAAAAAAAATCCGAAAAAAATATATTTTTTTTCAATTAAAACCACTTAGAAACAATTGATCACAAGCTTAATAATCTACCATTTAATTTATTGCTCCTGTTACAGGAAACACCCCGTATGTAATTGATGACTGAATCTTATACGTTAGCGTAAGTAATTTACGACAGAATCTATTTTAGTTGAGCATCAAGTTTAATTATTTTGTCATAAACAAATGGTCAATGATACGATAAATCTAATTTCAATAACTTTTGCTCCTACTTTCCACTCTAAAGGAAACAAGGTGTCGAACGAACCTATCACTGATAAAAAAATAATTTACAGAACACATGGTGTTACTTTTCCGCACGAGTGCGGAAACGAGCACTTTCCGTGCATATGTTGAAACTTTAAAGAGCCATATGTACTGTAAAACGTTGTACGATACACGTGCGAATAGGGAATTCCTATTTTCTGCACTTGTATCGTAAATAACTATTCTGTGTTGTATAGGTATCATACGCGGAAAAAATGGCCCGCCAGCAACTCGACGAAGCGACCTTTCGCGGGGCTCCTACTTTATGCTCTGAGAGTCACAAGGTAACGAACGAACATATAGGTACCTACCGGTTTTTATAGCCATACAACAATATCATGAAATGAGTGAGTTTGTGTAAAAGAAATTAAAATCAAACCATCATCTCGCGAGGTGTGTTGCTGTGCAAATTTTCAGTTACTATGCAAATAAAAAACACGATTTATTAATTTAGTTATTAATAATTAATGGTCTTTATAGAGGCTAGATTTTGATTTTATTAGTAGACAGATGTTAAATCTTTAAAATAAATAAAGTACCTAGCTGACGTACAACATAAGTCGCCAAGTTATCAATTGAGAAGATATTATATTTTATCGGTAGATGAGTTATGTGAATTGTTATTTGTAAATTGGCGCTGGATTTTTCATATTCTGTTGGGATAGTAAAGATAGCGTATTAGTTTAATAGAAGCTGTTCTATTGACCCGTTGCTTACATACAAAATAAATTTCTGTCAAAAATTAATTACATACGAATAGGTCAAGTTAATATAAGCTTGCTCATGAAAACTTTAGTCGCTGCACTTATAATTTCCCAATATCTATTACGTACCTAATCAGGACACACCTAAAATCTAGTCAAACTTTCCTCTTAAGCATACTTTGATCATTTCCACATACACACGCCAGTATCCAATTGTGGTGGGGTAGGCAGAAAACAAAGAACGCCAAATACTTCTTTCGCTTCTTCCACATCCATACATCTCGTACAGGCTCGTCGGTCAATCACTTTAAAAGAAAAGGATGTTACGGCCGTGCCTCTTTGTTTTGCTCGACTTGGTGGAGCACTGCCGTGCCCCCAGATAAACGCAGTCGGAAGTACTGAAGGAACGACAGCGAATATCCATCACACTACCAGAAACAATTTAATCGTGAATAAATACTTCATCACGAAACGAACGGTACACGACGCGAGCGCAGCCGCGGTTAACCCTTGTATTATTATATTACAATAATAAGCGGTGGTCGTAATAACAGCATTCACCTTGCGCACAATGGTAGAAATATATTATGTCATTCGAGGGCCGGGGCACGGAGCCGGTAACCGAAGGATCATCTTTGAGTTAGCGGTATTAAAAAAGTTGAACGTGTTTGGCACGTTTTACTTTTTCATTTTCTTTTAGCGCAGATGTGACATTTAACTTTTAGACTATTTTTGCGCCTATTTAAATTGTATGTGAATAAGTATTAACAACTTGAAATAATGTCTCTTGTTAGTACATTGTGTCACAAGTACGGTAAGATATGATTTACGAACGCGAGTTTATTAAAAGCCCGACGGTGGCTTTGATGCATGGCCCAAGAGTGAGCGTAGGTGTAAGGCGATGATTCTGGTGCCAGAGCATCGGACCGCGGCGTTTCGAGGTAGCTTTAGGTTCGCGGCGTCCAAGTGTTGGAATGATCTCCCTCCACCTATCCAAGGAGCGTCGAGCAAGTATACCTTTAAGCGCCAGCTTAAAGGCTATTTGTTGACGCTCCAAAAATCCCAACCTTAACCCATCCAGCACTTTTAACATCCCAACCGTGTCGTGTTTTATGCTTTGTATTTTTCATCCCGTTGTGGTACTGTTTTATATTAAAAAACACATTTATTACATTAATTATTTATTTATTATGTTTCTACTATCGAATAGTATGCTGCGTTGCGTTCCGTGGGTCACTTACGGTGCTGTCTGAAAACCAGCGCTGTAGGTGTCTGTCTGACACCTCGGCACAATGCTGAGACAGCGACCGTTTCACTGCCGCGAAGACACACACAATGTGTCAATTGTATTGTATTGTATGCTTTATATCTGTGTGTCTTTTGTGTAGTGAATAAATGTCTTCTTTTCTTTTTCTTTTCTTTGATGGCTCGAGCTTGTAACATTCTTACCGCGACTAAACAAATACATTTTAAACGAAATTGTTACTAATCTCCATATGAACTACAAAATCTCAGTTGTCAATTTTGTTGAATTTAACGTGAGGCGCGTAAAACAAAAACCCTTCGGCATACAGCCACTATTTAAAATCACAGTTAAAAATATTTTACACGGACACTAAATTGCTACACTTTAATTTTTAAATCTTTAAATACTTCTTTTAATCATATTTTATGAGTGTTTTTACGTTTAAATTTATTTATAAATACGTTATCGAACATCAACTTTGAGTTAAAACCTCCTTGCTTTAAATAACTGACGCAAGATTGACAGATACAATTTAAGAAAACACCATTACGACCGTGGGCGTAATTTAAGTCATGGTAGCTTTGTATGCCTGCGTGTTACGAGCAAGTGTGATGAAAAAACATGAAATCTGATTACGGTCTCTATATAAGCACATAATTAATTAGTTCATGGACCACATTCTCAAATGAAATTAATAAATTTATTAACTCATCGCGAGTTTTTATTACTTGGTCTCTATCATTACAAGCTATACTTGCGTCATCAACATATGTATTGTGAAGCAACACGTCTGCAGCCAGGGGAAAATCTTCCTTATACAAAACATCATACGTATTTAATAGATCTTCAATAATCTAAACTTTTTTTTAGGGGGGAAATGCATTACGCATACCACCCGGGTGCAGGGGGTGACCCGAGTGGATATGTGGGACTCCCTATGAGCTAATGAGACGCACGGTAATCCCACTATGAAAATCTAATTTATAGTGAATAAGTATAGTTCTTCAGATTGTGGCCATTTAAGAACGAGCGAATATCGAAATTACTTACTAAATCCATCAGATCAGTTTCATTCAACCTTCTAATCCTAACACCAACCCTGAAACATTACCAACCTCAAACAGTACAACCGGCTTTATATTTTTAAACAGTAAAATGTTTATGTATGAAGGTGTCAAAACACTCTGTTGGGCACAAATTGCCCTAGGCCGACTATGGGCATCCATTTGAATTGTCTCCACTAGGCCGGTGCGATGCCTCGTAGGTACAATGGGCCAGTCCCGGATAAGATTGTTCCCGCTCCGATAGCCTTCTATAACGATTTATTGCTCAAGGATCGCCTTATTGAATTTTAATGGTCATTATTCAATGCTATTGTCTTTTAGGCCGCGTATTTAGTTCTGGATTTTGTTCAGTTGTGTGGGAATTGAGTTGGGAGCGCGGAAAACTGAGACCTTATGGTCTGACGTCACGTACGAAGTATAAATATATAGATATATTTTGTTATTAAAGCCCAAGATAACAAAGCGTGTTTTTGTTCTCTATTTTAACAACTTGACAATTGTTATTTGACACTAACAATTCACTGTACATTTCTGGGTTAGCAAAAACATAGTAAACTTAAATAATAATCTTTTCGGTTTCCGCGATTGTTACTTTTTAAATAAGATTTATTTTGTGATTACAAGAATTAGCATTCCCGTCTAGTCATGTGTAACTTGCTTTAAGAGCCCATCTGGAACCTAAAGTTAGTGTTTAGAATTTGTATGTGAGTAGTTCCCATAATGTAGTTTGACAGAGGACATTAAAAAACATCTCAGTCTACCCGGTCAAGCACGAACACTGGGAAGGGCTCGAAACTTCGGAATGTACTCTATATACTATAAATCGTTCAAATTAACCATTAGGTAAAGTCTAGCAAACTAAAACTACAATTTTAAGATAAAATCTAGTCAAAGTGCCGTTGGTAACGCTCATATGGAAATGGAAAGTAAACAAATGACTACGTAATCACGATTGCAGATTGTTCCTCTCATCTCTATAAGGCTCCGACACGATGTTCACATATAGGACCAGGCATTAATCTCGACAATTAGTAGGTGACATTTGCTGTTTATGTATGGTCGATGAAAACCTAAATGTGACGGTCAGTAGTATTTAGCTTTAGTATTTATGGAGTAATTATTCATGAATGCTACAAATATCAAGGTGTTTATATCCAAATGATTATATTAAGGACGATATGATAATGAAAGGCAAAATAATTCGATAATTGCATTTAATTCGTTACAGTTTTCTAAAATTTATGCATATTTGTAATAAAATATTTCAGTCTTCGGATGATATTTGGGTCGTTCTACTTTTCGACCGACAATAGCCTATCCTTTGTGTTATTACGGCATCTCATTTGAGTAATGATGTTTACGGTTTTATAATGTTCGAATGAACGTCCATATTATTTTATTAATTACTATTATTTAACTTTTCACTTTCTCTAACTAGCATTTTTTTAAACGATTTGTTTTTCGTTGAATGCCGTGACAGAGTGGTAAACCAAAATGTGGTCCCCACTGAAAGAGTCCACTTTGTCACATATTAAAAAAAAAAACCAACAGTAAAAAAATATTTATATTGGCCGGAAAGGAAACTTTAATTAGTTATAATGAAGAAACCAAAGCATTTTTTTTTATATCGCACTTCAAAACCACAATTTTCGATAGTTCAAAAACCAAAAAAACAGACGAACCTCGGTTCATTGTCGGTAAAAAAGAAGAACGACCCATTTGTCTTAAATTTGCATGTCACTATAGTTTTCTAAGAACATACATACGTTGGACCTCAGTACCTACTTATGCATACTGATTCACATTATGAGGCGATCAATGGAAGTTAGTCAGTACATAAGAGCAACGAAAACCCAGAACTTAATTACAACGGCAACATTTACCACGAAAAAGTAAGCCAAATCGACTTATCTGGTGTAATAGCGAGACAGAAATAAACCCCAAAGCAATTGTATGTACTAAATAAAGTTCTATCGACTATCGCCAGTAACGACCAAATATTCCCGCTTCGATGTCGACAAACGGTTTTCAATGAACTTATATTTAAATTCGCATATCATATGCGAATATCAGAACGTGGCCAAACGTATAAAGGAACGTAACTTTACAAACGGAACCGTTCGCTGACGTCACAATGAGCCATCTATAACCATCGCGAGCCTATCATTACAGGTCGAGCGGTCAGCGGGGGCGTGAAATGTCACCGTCCTGAGCCTGCAATAGCTAGCGTGTGATGGCCGTAGTATTCTGTAGCCATAGCATCAGACTACACCGCAGTAGATACCTCTAGCTTAAAGTAGTAAAACAAAAGCGTTCTATATATATGTTACCAACAGATTATGAACACCGTCAGTTTATAATCCTACTCGCGATATCATGAACTGTCAAAACCGTTCACAATTTAACGCATTATTTTTCGTTAATTCATAATCTGTCAACGTCAAATCGTCAAATTGTGAACTGAGCTGAGGTCAATCATCAATTTGTCACTACCTTCAAAGTGAATGAATTGAATGTTTGCTGTCTCTGTACATCTAATAGTTGCGTCTCTAGGTTGTTGTGACAAATTGCTAGGTGTATAATGGCCTAAATCCGCAAACGTACTCGGACACGCGTCGCTAAAATAAACTTAGTGGACTTCAGCGGACTCGCCGGTGCATCGGTCAATTAGTAGAACTGTTTTACAATGTGGCGCAGGCCTGAAAAGGTATTAAGATGTTCTAGTTGAGTTAATGCCTTAGGTCATACGGGGTGTGGCCCGTAATAGGAGCAATAAATTAAAAGGAGGCTTCCTTACAGCATCTGTAGTAACCCCTTTTGTACATTTCTTTTAAAAAAAAATTAACTCGGAGAAAAATTTATCTAAAGTTACGACCTCCGAGTAATGTATCTTGGCACCACGAGATCATAGCACAGTAGTCAATGCAGATTTTGAGGTAACATCATCTAGTGAGTCATAATAGTCGGACTCGCGCACCGAGGGTTCCGTACAAACCTGTAGGTATGTAAGTAAAAATTTTTATTATATGATGTAACTAAAACTTTACGGTTTTCGCATTTTTTTCTTTATTTGTGCTTAATTTGCGACATAAACGGCTGTATCTTTTGATTGCGTTGGCTTAGAAGTTTAATTTTTTCACAGCTCCAAGGACCAGTAAACTTGAGTATTTGATATAAATTTTAGTTTGATACCTTCACGCGTTTCTGAGAAAAAGGGTCTTGACAGACGGACGGACGGACAGACGGACAACAAAGTGATCCTATACGGGTTCCGTTTTTTCCTTTCGAGGTACGGAACCCTAAAAATACTAATTGAACCATTTGTGACATAGCTCTAAACAGTAAAAAGATGAGATAATATTATATCACACAGATTGCATTATACCTCCATTCATTTTCAAATAACAACTCGGTAAGATGGATGAATATGACATAATCCAGCAACCTGGATATTGGACAAACAAGTGCGCCCCAGATTGTGTTACCGCGAGATCAAATAACAAATTGCTGCTATTGTTAGGGCCACTATCTTTATTAGCCTTCCTAGAACTTCGGGCCGAGATCCAAGATCAACAGAACACGTGGAAATGCGTTTAATTAATAAATGTACACTGATAGTTTGTACATCTATATAAGCGAAATGTTCAGTACGTCTAGCACAACTTGCTGCTCAGTCGCTTCGCGCGCGACTAAGCGTCCCCTATCTCACTCGCACCGTACAAATTAGAAAAAGGGGGGTAGAGCTTTCTCGACTCGCGTCGCGGTGCGGCGTCAGTTGCGCTAGCCCCGCTGATGTAAGTAATTTATTGATTATTTATGTTATGACATGTCAAAGGATATAAAATATAAATTTATTAATACCTATGTATATCATAGGCTGTTCAGCGTCTTTTATTGCTACTAAATCAGATCTCATAAAGGTTCTGCTCTGAACTCTCTGGAGGCAGGGGTGTTGTGTTGTGTATTAAGAGCCCTCTGACATTTGAGCTGTAAGCCAATTCGCAATTTTTACGCGCCGTTGCCATTCCGCTCGCGCTATCATTTGTCTCACGTCTTACTCGCTGCAATGTGAAAGACGACGAAATAGTGTTGATCCAGCGCTGAAGCCATTAGTGAGGACACAGTATGCCATGTATGGGAATGAGAATACAAACGTATTGTAGGTATTGTTATATGATTAAGTGTTTAATTAATCCATACTTCCATATTCATACTAATCCATACTAATATTATAAATGGGAAAGTGAATGTGTGTGTTTGTTTGTCCATCTTTCACGGCAAAACGGGGCGACGAATTGACTTGATTTTTTAAGCGGAGATAGTTAGTGACATAGGCTAATTTTTGTCTCTTTCTAACCCCCCACTTCCCTAAAATGGGGGTTGGAAGTTTGTATGGAGCATTCCGCAATTTTCAAGGTAGAAAGCTAAAAATTGGTATGCGGACTATTTGTGAGTAACAAAAAATCGTGAATCATTTTTTTTTGGAAATCTGCACCCAACCCCTTAAAAGAGGGGATGAAATTTTATATGGGGGTCCAGATATGTAGAGTCGATATGTAGAGTCGATATGTAGAGTCGATATGTAGATTCGATATGTAGAGTCGATATGTAGAGTCGATATATAGAGTCGATATGTATAGTCGATACGTAGAGTCGATATGTAGAGTCGATATGTAGAGTCGATATGTAGAGTCGATATGTATAGTCAATATGTAGAGTCGATATATAGAGTCGATATGTAGATTCGATATTTATTTATTTATTTATTTGAAGATATGTATACATGCCCTTACAGAACTATTCCAATTCGACATGACACTTAAAATTAACATATACAACAAAGTTATTTATTACAAATAACAATCAGGTACAATTATTGTTACCAATTACAGTTTCACGGTTCTAGGCCCCGCATCCATCATCTTACAGAATCTCAGGCATTCTTTTCTCACAGACGCCCATCGCCATGCAAACAGGTCGCACTCAGGTGCTGATGCCAAGAGAGCATTCAAATGTGTGAGGGCACGGAGTAGCGGAGAGTTCAGGCGCGACACGGTGCGTCCCGCTGGCAAAGCCAACAGATCGCGTCGCCGCTGCCTGAGGGCTATCCTGGGGACGTCTAGAACATGCAGTCGCACAACTCGACTCACCAATTCTGGACAGTCCGAATCACCGCGCAGGGTCTGACCCGCAAACGTCAATAAGCGATATGTAGAGTCTATGCTTGATATGTAGAGTCTATATAGAGTCGATCTAAATATATAAAATAAGAAACTGGCTTCGCCCGCGTACTAAAAGTAATTTAACCGTCTACAAAAAAGGTGCATCTCAGTTTGACCCGTATGACAATTTAATTGCTATTTGGTACAAATACTTTCAAGAATGTTCATGTCCACTATGTTAAATTACAAAATCGATGCCATTTTCGTAATTAACGTTCCAAAAAACCATAATAACGACACCCATATTGATATTTAGACACAACCCCATCGCACCCCAACAGGGAGATGGTATTTCACGTCCGCCACGTTGGATTTAAAAATAGTTGTTGTTGTTTTCGTAATCAGCGACCAGCGACCAGATAAACCATAGAAACAATACTCATGTTGATTTTCAGACATTGTCCCATTTCCCCCTTTTAGGGGTTGAATTCCAAAAACCTGAAACACGTATTTACTCATTTATTGTTAGAAATACTCCTGTGAAGTTTCGAATCAAATAAACATACTTATTTTGTGTCCCCATACAAACTTTGGACCCACATATCACCCGCTTAGGCGGAAAATTAAAAAAAAAATTCTTAGTGCACTCTTCGACCTTATAAGGAACCTACGTGTCAAATTTGGAATCTCTAGATCCAGCGGTTTGAGCTGTGCGGTGATGTCAGTCAGTCAGTTTCTTCTTTTATATATTTAGATCGACTCTACATAGACTCTACATGTTGACTCTACATGTCGACTACAAGTCGACTCTACATATCGACTCTACGTATCGACTCTACATGTCGACTCTACATGTCGACTACAAGTCGACTCTACATATGGACTCTACATATCGACTCTACATGTCGACTCTACATGTCGACTACAAGTCGACTCTACATATCGACTCTACATATCAACTCTACATATCGACTCTACATATAGACTCTACATATCGACTCTACATATCAACTCTACATATCAACTCTACATATCGACTCTACATATCGACTCTACATATCGACTCTACATATCTGGACCCCCATCTAAAATTTCAACCCCTCTTATAAGGGGTTGGGTGCAGATTTCCAAAAAAAAGTTATGCACGATTTTTTTGTTAGTCACAAATAATCCGCAAGACCAATTATTAGCTTTCTACCTTGAAAATTGCGGAATGCTCCATACAAACTTCCACCCCCCATTTTAGGGAAGTGGGGGGTTAGAAAGAGCCAAAAAGTAGCCTATGTCACTCTCCATCCCTTCAACTATCTCCACTTAAGAAATCACGTCAATTCGTCGCCCCGTTTTGCCGTGAAAGACGGACAAACAAACAAAACATTTATAATATTAAAGTATGGATTCCAGAGGGTCAATCACGTAACGCATTGTACGTGCGTCAGGTAGACCTAAATTTCACATTTTATATGGAAAAATGACAGTTAAATCTACCTAACGCGCGTAAGAAATGTTACGTGATCGACCCACAGGCTATAAACTATCTTAGTGCAAAATTTCATCCAAATCGGTTGAGACGTTTAAGCGTGATTGAGTAACAAACATCTAAACATCCAAACTTTCGCATTTGTAATATTATAGTAGGATAATAATATTTATTTACTGAAAATATCATTATTATCAGTGCATATAAAACCATCGGGCAGGCCGTACACTCGTTTACCGCCGTCATGGTAGATATAAAAAAGTTAGGATTGACATCCATAACAATTATGCAATTTGTATAAAGCAATCAATTAAGGAAAAACAGTTAAACATAAAAATTATTATAACACCAATCTTAGATGAAGTTAGATACTTCCACTTCCAACAAACAACGATCAAGTCGATACTATCGTCCTATACGCGCACACATTAACAATGTTTCATGCCGCTACACACCGTCCGACGCACACTAGCATAAATGTCACGCATAGCGACGTTGCTAGCTGTGCGGAGCCGACGAACATAGGTCCTACCTCGACGAGCGCTGGCGCGGGTCTGAGCGTTAGGCAGCGCGTGGCCGCCGTAGTCATGTAAAATGAGGTATTGTTTAATAATTCGTCAATAATAAATCGTGGTGATCTAAATCCACTCAATAAATGTTTCGTAATAAACAGATACTGGAGATCATTTTGGTATCAGAATTACGTTAAGATAATGCAGGGATTTTGAGAAATCATGAATTGATTTTGACCGTTTTCGGTGCAAAATGTAATTCGTTTCAGATTTTTTTTCTCAGCCCATGGCTCATAAAAATTAAACTTTTAATTACTTAGAATAAATTACAGGGGTACTTGTAATTGTAACAGATTTTTATTTGCGCATACTATTTAACTGAATTGACCAATTACCACTCCGAAATGAGGTCTCCCACGAGATTTAGCTGAAACATGCCGCTGAAGAAAAATCATTACTAAATCAGTAAAAATATTATCGAACAATCGTAGTGCTAATATTGTAATAAAGAAATCAAACTATCCTCTACAACTAGTTGTTATTTGATAAAACGAATGGAAGGTATGTAATTTTGACGATAAAAACTTACAATTACGCGTGATTTTTGTTATAGTCCTCTTAAGACGGCGCGACTTGATAATGCGGGTCTCAAGAGGGCAGGTAACGTTTCGAATTTAACTGTAATTTTTCCATATAAAAATTGACATTTAGATCTACCTGACGCACGTACAATGCGTTACGTGATGTCAACACAATTATAACACAGACATAACACAATAAAAGTAACACTTTTCTTGTAAAGGTTGTTTCATAATTGTATTAAAATAGAGGGTAAGAAAAATTATATATTTTTCACTTATTTTTATATCAATCAACACAGGTTTGTAAATATATTTTTTAGGTGTGTTATGTACGTCAAAAAAAAATATCATTATGTGTGTGTGCGTGCCGTGCCACATGTCACATCAATCGATAGGCCTCTCAAAATAAATATAAAGTTTCTCAGCAATTTTTTTGATTATGTGAATAGAGTCGGATATAATAGTTCCGAAAGTCACAAAAATTGTGCCCCCCCCTCTAATTTTTGAACGGTGTATTTAAAAATTAAAAAAATTAAATGGACGTAGGGTTTATTAAATATTTTGAACAAGATCGGTTCAAAGATTTTTAGAGATATTGCTGAAAAATTGCCTTCCCTGTAGAAAAGGATGTAAGTGCCGTACTATTTCTGTGACGATAAGCCCTTTTGAATAGATACGGAACCCTTCGTTGTGCGTGGTCCGACACGCACTTGGCCGGTTTTTTTTCAGACAAAAATTGTCATTAATTGTGATCGACCAGCTGGTCTTGGGAGTGACCCTACCTACGAAACCGGTGGTCCCGGGTTCGAATCCCGGTAAGGGCATTTGTTTGAGTGACGAATGTTTTCTATGTAGGTACCTACTGTAAGCATTTAATTTATCTACATAAGTATGTATATCTTCATCTAGTACCCTTATAGTAGGCTTTGCTTATTTTGGGACGAAGTCAAATTGTGGTATATTGTTCCAAAAAAAAAAATCTTTTTTTTTTATTAAGGATCCACATTATTAAGGATCCCACTCCTTCTCACTGCCAACTAGTTTATAGGAGTAGGCCGTTTCTTTGTAGATTAACTGATACATATTTTGAAGGCTATACATTATCCTAGATAGGATACCTAGTTAGGTAACATCCAAATAGCTTAGAAAACATAATGAAGCCGATCCTGGTTTCCATCGAGGCGCATTGCATAGCGTGGTGCAACGCCGCAGTCGTTATCGGTCAGAGGCTGACCTTTGAGGATGCCCCGACCCCGACAGTTCCACGGGCTATAGGTTAAGCGTGATGAATTTGGGACTGCAAAAGGTGATAAAAGTATCAAATACATCTGTACTGTAGGTAGCTCATAAATATCTGGACAGGGACTCTAGGCCGCGGATTGGATGCCAGCGGGCAGCGGGACGGCGAGCGGCAGTTCATGCATTCGAGGTACTTTAGTTGGGTACTTTCCTGGGTAAAAAATATATGATTCTATTTAGTCCGTCAGTTAGATTATCAAAACATATTGGACACGTATTTTTTTGTTTGACAATTCAACAAAAAATGATGAAGATATAGCTTGTTAAATTTCCGCGTGACATTATGCTAAAAATGTGATAATAATGTGATGTCACGCAGAACTTTAGCGGGCTATATCTTCATCATTTTTTGTTTAATTGACAAAAAAAAAATACGTGTCCAATATTTTTTGATAATGTAACTGACGGACTAACTATCATTTTTTAGGAAAGTAGCCAATTTAATGTATTGGGCAGCCGCTCGCTGCTTCGCTGCCCGCTGGCGTCCAGACCGCGGCTTAAAGGCTTTAGACACGACTTCGAGGGGCAGCGGCAGCGGCAACGTTGTCCTATACGTGGGAGCGAGAGAAACGCATAAGCCCTTAGACTCTTCCAAGATTAAAAAAAAAACAAATAAAAACCGTGTTCACAAAAATTTTTTGGAGGCCGGAAGAGATAGCAAATGACTCAACCTATCTGCCGTTTTAATTCGGCAAACGATGGACCAAACACCCTATATATTATGGTGAAATTGATTCAAATTGTTATTTTAAATAGTAGGCACATTAAAAACTCATTATTACTACTGTATGATCGACCGGTGTCAACCAAAAAAAAATATTTTTAGTCATTTCATTACAGAACTATGAAGCAGCTAACAAAATACATCTACCTAATCCTCAAAATTTTATTCAAATATACCTTATAGTTTTCGAGTAACATGCCTGTGAAACACGGACTGTTATATTTAAGAATGTTAGGATATTAATGTATAGGCGTCAAATCGTTCATTATTAAATGTACTTCTGCGGGTGAATAGCTACGCCAGAGATGATTGTTTTTACTGGGCACACTTAATCGAGTTATTACTGTTTACACGTAATTTAGAATTCCTAGTTGTCCTTGAACTATAGTAGAAAGAGTTGAAAGTGTGCATCACGCGACAGGCAAGTCCCGGGGACACACGCGTGGGCGTGGGGATTATGCACGCCCCGTACGACGTCGCGGCATATGCTCTACTTTTAAGAGGAGTAGAAACGCTAGATGATGAAATGAAATGAAATGAAATGAAATATTTATTTGCGGAATACGGGTCACATTATGTTGGTACAAATAAACGTTACAGTCCGCCGTACTCTACTTAAATAAGTATGCAAAATAATAGCCTTTATTTTGCTGTCGGTTAAGAACAAACAAAATAGAAGGATCACTTATTACTTTTTATGTTTAGAAATTCTTTAACAGAGTAGACACATAGTTCGGATAGCCATATAAACAGTTTCTTCTTGAATTGTTTCAGGGGTAGGTCTTTTATGTCTCTAGGAAGCTTGTTGAATATTTTGATGCACATAAAATACGGGGTACGACTGGTTTGTTTTAGACGAGCCTTTGGTACGTAAAGTAGATTTTTTTGCCTTGACATTCGGTTATTATATGTTAAGACCTCGCCATTTTTTTTTAAGTATTGTTGATTTCCACGTTTCAGTTTTGCAACGCTAACGCTCTTAAATGAGCTGATAAATGAATCTGAAAAAATATGTTATCCCTCTATATTTTGTTAATGCCCTTGAAACTATAGTAGAAAGCGGTAAAAGTGCATGTGCATCAAGCGAAAGGTGAGTCCCGGGAACAGCAAACGCTAAATTCAATAACGTCATTTATGAAATCAACCTGGAAGTTTCTATAGATTGCGGTAATAGGCTTGTGTCCTAATTTTTTTTTACGATGCCATTCGAACCAGTTTTTGGTGTGGAACAAATGTTTGTATGGGAGTAAGTACAGTTAAAGAACATAAATACTCAAAAAAATGAGTTAAAGACGGACCTCGCTGGCGGTAGCCGAAAACGTTCCATACTGATTAACATTGAATCATGACGTCACAGGGTAATATTTGTACTAGTCGTTATATGGAAAATCAAGTAAATTGCTGTTTCGGTTGCGAAATACTGCGTTTAGGACCATAGTTGTCATACAATATTGTTTCTATAAAAGCGTAAGGATTCTATTGGTAGCTTTAAATTTACTTTTGGACAATAAAAAAAATGCATATTTTTTGTAAACTTTCAAGGGCCATATCTTTTTATGATTTTAATTATATTTCGTAATTTATACTTAATTGCATTTATTTGAAGGTTTACTATCAATTTAGCAACACTGCGCTATAAATTTTAACATGAGGACACAACCCAATTATACTCGTATCGATCGTACATCGCAAACGTGATTTTTTTACAAAACCATGATCAATTTATAAGTCGAAAAGTTTATGACAAGTCGATTGACTCAGAACCAGCAAGTAGAGCAACGTCCATGCGCAAACGCACTCGCCAAAGTCCGTGCCATAATTGATACAGGCCGTTCTGAAAACCAATAGCGAACGCAAGATTTACGAGCGCCTAATGCGCATGTGCGGCGACTTTATTAACATTTATTATGGTAATGATCGCCTTGAATAAATGTTTTAATATGCGCAGGATGCGTGGGGTATGGTTTTGGCCTGTAATGGACGCATGTGGAAATGTGGCTAATTATGAAGGTAAAAAAGGGAGTGTAAACTTTGACATACTTAGTTGGCCACCTACATGCAGAACAGTCCAGCTGGTCGATCACGTAAAGCCTTGTACGCGCGTCAGGTAGATCTAAATGTCACTTTTTGTATAGGAAAATGACAGATGAGTTGTCCTAACGTGCGTTCGAAACGTTACGTGATCACCCCTCTGAATCCGATATAATGAATGGATATTTGTGTAAAAAATTACGTTAAAAATTGCATTATGAATGACAAACCAAATATGATATGTGCAAGTAGAAAATATGGCACATCTTTTTTCAAGATACATGATTACACTTAAAGGGCAATTGCGAGTGTTAAGACACATAGGATAACATAAATTATTATTTAGATTCTAAGGCACGTTCGAAACGTTACGCAATTGACCAGCTACGACAGCTCGGTTCCTGAAATAACCTACTGCGAATCCGATAAAATGAGAAACGTAACCAAGTTGAGAAATGTATTTTTTTAGAAGTGGTAATTTATAAACGAGGGATACATTACAGGAAGTGATATTATGTTCATGTTCTATTATACGAACAACGTTGGTATATATTTATTTGTTTCCGAATGGGTTCTCACAAATGGCTGGTTTACGGGAACGAATAATTGATCTAGCTAGTTAACATCGGGAAAGTTCGTTTTCTCCGGAAAAACATGAAACACCCCGACAATAGCTCGATCTCCCGGATACTTCACGTTGTACACTTACACGATTTACCCGAGGTCCATGGAGAAGATTTTTATTTTTCATGTTGATAGTCCGCAACATGGATTAATCTGATTTGCATTTCAATTTGATTTCAATGCAATCAATATTGATGCATAGATAAGTATAGGTAGATACTATTCGGGATATACACTATCTCAAGAAATTATTCAAGTCAATGCCTATTTATCACGACAATAAGCAGATACAAATGTAAAGTGACCAGCGCAGACAGCTCCCTCGGCAATAACCATCCGTCATATTGGAAACTTATAATGGTCCTGGCATTGTCTAAATTCTTACATTAAATACATTACAGGATGGACCAGAGTTAAGATTGCGTCGGAGAAGGCAAATATGGGCTAAAATTCTCTATACACTCTAATTCACAACTCACCTGACGCGAAACAGTCTAACTCCGACCTCTGGGTATCTACGCGTAGTCGTTACAAATCAGTCAAGATATCATCATCATATCAGCCGAAAGACGGCCACTGCTGGACATAGGCCTCCCCCAAAGAGTGTCACAATGACCGGTCCTGCGCCACCCGCATCCAGCGGACTCTAGCGACCTTTACCAGGTCATCAGTCCACCTTGTGGGGGGCCTACCCACGCTGCGCCTTCCGGTACGTGGTCGCCACTCGAGGATCTTTCCGCCCCAACGGCCATCGGTTCTACGTGCAATGTGCCCCGCCCACTGCCACTTAAGTTTAGCGATTCGGAGTGCTCTATCGGTTACTCAAGTCAAGATATACTAGCAGCTAATGGTGAATTGAGTTGTTATACAGATTGTCAATTAAGCCGGATCCATGCTTATCTGACGTGATGCTCCCTTACGCGGTGTCCTAAATGGGCGAAATCGTCGCAAACGCAAAGCGCTGCGGCGCGGTGCGACGCGGCGCGAAAGAAACAAACAGTAGACAGCTATTGAAGTGGCCTACATGACCAATACAGGCCCGGCGTGCGGGCGGGGCGGCGCGAAATGAAGCGGACGCGAAACGAAGCGCACGTAGGACAAGGCCGCCGCGTCGCACCGCATCGGATCGCTTCGCAATTCTGTTCACTTTTAATCGCCTACATACCACCACCACCACCTTAGGCCGCGGTTAACGCGCAGTGGGGCGACGATTAGTGTATAGATTGACTTGATTAGTTGTATGAACTATAGCTCGTCCGGCCGCTGCCCGCAGGCGTCCAGACCGTGACCTTATGCGCCCTGACGCTCTTTTGCATCTTATTCTTAAGTTTCGGCTGGTCTGTCCTACTTGCCACTTCGGCTTAAATAGGCTCTCGCACCCCTTCTATAGCTGATAACTCATCCTAAAAAAAGTCTTACAACTTTATACCTATATTTGTTGAATAAACAACATTCGTAGCTCCCCGCATCACCTAATCTGGATGTAAATGCATGCATGCAGCATTGTCCCGCGTTGCACAACCAACAATTAGCCTGCGACAGCCCGTTGCGACTCGAACAGCCTAATCTACGGCCCGGCTATTCATAACTTAGTGTTGTTTCAAATCAAACTATTACTATGAATGGATATTGGAAATTAATTTATAAGCTCCGTATCTAAATGAACAAAATAAACCGACAACACAACTGCTGAAGACGTAGGTATATAAACGGAATGACATAAGTATAATTTCAAAAATTAAGGTTGTAAATAAATCGTTCCAGATGACCGCAACCATAACAGCACTACTATTTGCTCTGTAAGTACGATAGACGATTACTTTGATTCGGGGGGCGACTTTGATCAAATATGTTTTTTTTAATCATTGTCTTTACTTGTGGGTGATATGTAGCAGTGAATATATTAGTATTCTATCTTGCTACTCGATTAAATCTACTTAATTTCAAATAGTTCTGCTTTGATACTACATTCTAAATGATCAAAGTCCCATTTATTCCTAAAAGTAACCCCATTCCACGGTACCCATATGGTGTTGTGTTTCTAGTGGTGAGTAAGTACCTAAAGTCGCCAGATATCCCGAGGATACGCTGTGTTGAGTGTGAGGGACCTGCATTTATGTGTAGCTGGGAACACGACGAATCCTCAAACCATAAAGGGCCGGCAAAGCGCTGAACTACTTTAGACTTTTTTTACTCGTATTTTTAGGGTTCCGGACCAAAAAGGTAAAAACGGAACCCTTGTGGTGCGACTCCGTCCGTCTGTCTGTCTGTCACAAAGTCAAATATCTCAGGAACTACTAATGCTATCGATTTGAAATTTGGAATAGTTGTAAACAAAGCTAATCCTCGTGTATGGAAAATGAAAAATTTTAATATATACTTTTAATTTGTATAAAAAAGGGCGGATAAGAGGGGGGCAAAAATTCAAAGTCTAGTTAGTAGGCCAAATGGGAAATCATATGAAAGGGCTTGAATTGTACATTCCAAAACAGTTTTTTTTTTTGCTACAATGGTAAAATTTTGATTTATAAAGAAAAATGTTGAAAAAAATACCATTCCCCC
The DNA here is from genome assembly GCA_932294315.1 of Epinotia nisella. Taxonomy (NCBI): domain Eukaryota; kingdom Metazoa; phylum Arthropoda; class Insecta; order Lepidoptera; family Tortricidae; genus Epinotia; species Epinotia nisella. Next base: position 6,324,323 of record OW028687.1, read on the forward strand.
CCCTTTATCTCCTAAGTTAACCAAGCGAAAAATTTTAAAATAATATATATGATTAATATTAACGTGAATATTACCGGAAAAGTATAACGAGACCTCTATCTAGCATAATTTTTTTTTATTCTTCAAAAATCATATATAAATTTTTTTTGTAATTTAATACTTCTGTGTTTAATTTTATTCCTTCAAATTCGTATGAAAGTGTTCTGAAAGTACCTTTTAGCAAATAAAAAAAAGAATTATCGAAATTAATTCACTTGATAAAGAATTATCGCTGAAAAACCAACATACAGTAAGGGAAATGTATTAACGTACCTCCGTAGAACCCTATCGCAATAAGGTGACATACCACTCGAGTTTGAACGACGGCGGCCTGTCAATTACGACAGAGTTCTACGGTGGTACGTGAATACATTTCCCTTACTGTACATACCTAGTTACTTGGTCGCGCAAGTTAGTAACAAAATGCACCGATAAATGGCGCTGTAGGTACTCATGACAACTACACTATGCGTTGTTAAGATTTTTCCAAAATTAATGGATGGGGCAAGACAGGTGTGTTGTATGATATTTCGTACGGAACCCTCGGTGCGCGTGTCAGACTCGCACTTGACCGGTTTTTTTTTATTTAGGTTAAATACAAGGTTGGTTCTCGAATAATAAAAAGGCATCATTAAACCATTGTTGGTTTATCTAGATGCACAATTCCACAGCTAAAAACGTATGCTAGGTACCAAAATCACATTCAGAACAAAACTAATACATCTAAACTAGGTATAATATAATAGAGCTCAGCGCTTTAACATTTCTTTTGCAAATTTGCAATGTTGGTTGGTGTTATACTTTACAGTCTTTGGGCAGTTTGTTTATTATCTAAAACTGGTATAATCCTAATTCCTAATCCTAATCCTAATAATATTATATGGATGTTTAGATGTTCGAATGTTTAAATGTTTGGATGTTTGTTACTCGATCACGCTTAAAAGGCTAAACCGATTTGGATGAAAGTTTGCTCGAAGACAGTTTATAGCCTGGATTAAAATATAGGATAGTTCATAACCCGTAGACCCGGGGGTCTACGTAGACGAAGTCGCGGGTGGAAGCTAGTATATTATATTTATTTTTTAGTTTAGTTATAAGAGTGGATGATCCTCTGGCAGCTTCAGGCGTCCGTATGCAACTCTTACTATGGTCACCGCTTACCACCAGGCGGGCCGTTAGCTTGTTTGCCACCAACATACTATTTTAAAACACCATTAGAAAAGCACACACGTGAGAGATAAATCCTAATGAATGATAATGCAATCTTGAAATTAAATAAATTGGTGATGGTGACCAAACTAAAAATATGACTGTGGTCTGTTAGTTGAGAAAAACACATAAAAATTAAGATCTACCTATATTAACCCGTCGAATGTCTAATCATGGATATATGCAGGCCCTTTGAACCTATAAATTTATTCACAACTTTTAATCACGACATTTTGGTATATATGTAAGTATGCACACAAGATTACAGTTGTAGTGCATAATTGTTTTCCATCGTATTTTCACGAAAACGTTCGTAACGTGTCTTGCAATTTCAGTCGGTCACAGTACAAAAGGTACTGAGCTTGACTGAAGTAACATGACAAATACGAACGTTTCCGAGAAAATACGATGGAAAACAATATTATGCACTACAACTGTAATAAGCAGAGCAGACACGCCAAATATTTCGCGAGTGACTGTACACACGAAATTCTTTAAGTGCTTCAGCCGTATGCGGGCACTGTCCGAAACTTAAAATAGACCCCCACGAGGCCAAGATAACCCGGCTTTATTTAAAGTGGAGAAGTTTTTGGACTTGTGCTAGTTGTGAAATGTTTGGGTTAGTTTGGGACGAGATATGAATTCGAATTTCAGTTAAAACTTTGAGTTTTAATCTTGGCGGTGTGTAAGTCCTTGCCAGTGTTCTCTACATGCAAATTAATGATAAAATGTTTGTTTTAAACTTTTTAGGGTTTCAAGATGTTTAGCCTCCTTTTTGTGTGTTTTAACAAGTTATGGAATGAAATTTTCATTGATTGACGCCTAAAATGTCGCATAGGTAAATTATTGGCTGTCAGTATTTGCGGGATTGTCATGGATTGTCACGATTGCTTCGAAATATAGATATACTTAATGCCAAAAACTGCCTGAGTAGTCAATAGGCTTATACTTTTAGTTTGATTTAATTTTTTATTTTTAGTATTCAGACTAGTTTCTGGCCGCCACTGTACTATTCATTATTAGTTGTTGTGGCGTATAAATTAAAATATACCTACTCGAAAGTGTATCATCAAAACCAGTGTGCAAAAAAAATACAATCTTTCGCATTTTGAATATGAATACATACAATTAGTAAATTTCTCCCATTTTTCCGTGTAACTTTAGATTTTTGCTTTCAAACACATTAACACAAACGTAAAAATCGGACAGCGACAATAAATACATCAGCACCAGGGAATTATTAGCCAATATTTTGCAACGCAGTGCATCACGCCGGGAGCCAAATTCCGGCCATTTATTATGGGATAAAAATACTGCACTTAGAGGCCAGTGCTCGCCAGTGTAAATAAAATTGGACATACAAGTGTTAAGGATGTCCACATGCGGACAACACATGCTTATAGCCCTGCCAGACGCTTTATTTATATTTTCTGTGTGTATACTAAGTATATATTTTTACTGAAAGTTAAAGCAACACGAGGAATCGTTTTAACAGCGAGTGTGGAATTGTGTATGCTTTACTCCAAATATATCAAACTAAAATATTGCAATCAATAAATAAATATTGGAGGACAAGCTTACACAGATCGACCTAGTCCCAAAGTAAGCTAATCTTGTACTGTTTATTATTTTTTATTTTTAACTTCACCACTTTTAATTTCATATTTAGGCCAGAGTCGTCGTCAATTAAGTTTATTCTACCAGTAAACGTAACGTGTCCAGAACCGTTTGTGGGACTCTCGCAGGGGACCATAATATCGGCCTTTAAAGCTTGCGCCAAAACCAACACCAACACGAGTGGAGGAATGAGGCTGGTTTAAGGCACCTAAGCTCTTCATAGAAGGAGTGGATTCGGGTTGGACCAAAAACTCTGGAAATCCAGCAGGAAGCAACTCAGAATTATATCTGGGGTGTTCACAGGTCACTTCGGGGTCAAGGATCTCTTGGCCAAAATGGGACTATCGGGTAGTGTAGGTAGACTGTATTGTGTGGCGAGGAGGATGAGACTATGGAACACTTATTGTGTGAATGTCATGTCCCTGTCAGACAAAGAATGAATCGTTTTGGTAACGGCTACTCGCAACCAAAGGAATTCAAGGTTCTTCCGCTAAGATTCCGCTATCAGTTTTATGGAAATGATGGAGCGAGCTTGGGAGAGGCCAAATGCACAAAAGATCCCACTGGGTCGAAGTGTATCCGAAAGGGCCCTCATCTACATAAGATAAGATAAAATAAACGTAACATGTAGTGTTTCTGCAAGTCTTAAAGGTATTTAAGGTAGGTGATATGGCTGTCTACTAGCACTGCCGAAAGTACTTTTGACATACTAGCAATAAGAAGCAATCTAAGAATTGCGAAAAGCTGTTTGCCTGTTACTTTTCCACGCTTAACACAGGATACTTTTTTAACGAAAGAACATAGGATACTTTTTTATTTAGGAAATCATCCCCTAATGGGATAAAATAAGAGGAATTTGTATGACGTCACACGATACCCAATACATAATGGTTACGATCTTTTCGTAGCAAACTGGTTCTTGTTTGGCCTAATCGTAGAAGCCTTAAAACACCAAACTGGTATTATTATAATTTTGTCGATCAAAATCTTAAAATAATATCTACTCCTGTCATTTTGGAGCGCAATTAAACTGCTTTACACCAACAAGCGAAATTCTTTCCGAGCTATAACGAGTCATACAGACAGACAAAAAGACGTCTTTTTGCGTCTGCCGTCCACTGGCGGGGCGCCAACAAAAAACGTCCGCAAATAAATGGTCACCGACGGTCAACGCTACTGCATTAATGGACGGAGTATTTTAACGCTGAAATAACCCGTATGATTTGGATGCACTTCAAGAGTGCAAGGACTCTGTTAAAAGCTGGGCGATTGCCCTCTAAGGAATAACGCTCTCTTGAGCTACCTACTCGTAATCTTTCTAAAACAAAACCAATCACGGTAAGTTTATAAGATCGCTCATTATGTTACACTTATAGGTACGCGTAGCCGATTATATGTATTGCAATACTGCGTACACTGAGGAACATAAAGACTCCTTGGTAGTAAATGGTCTGTAATATATATTTTTTTAATTATTGATTGTATTTCATTGTTATAATGGACATAGATATTAGTTATTATGAGATGATTATTATTAATGTAAAAATGTTGATATGTAAAATAGTATTGTGTACCAGTTGCTATTATTTAATTTTAACTTTGTATTTCACACACTGGATGCGGGTGGCGCAGGACCGGTCATTGTGGCACTCTTTGGGGGAGGTCTATGTCCAGCAGTGGACGTCTTTGGGCTGATATGATGATGATGATGATGATGATTTCACACACAATGAAAATTGTTATTGAATAAATGAAATGAAAGGGTTGTTGTTGTTGGTGGTCGAGCCTTTATGCCTGCAACACACTGGCGCGGCCTGCGGTAGCGGTCAATAGTAAATTTGACAGCTAATGACAAGTTTACTATTGACCGCCGCGGCCAGGCCGCGCCAGTCTGTGAGAGGCCTAAAGCCTGCATCACACTGGCGCGGCCTGCGGTGGCGGTCCATAGTAAATTTGACAGCTAATGACAAATTTACTATTGACCGCCGCGACCAGGCCGTGCCAGTCTGTGAGAGGCCTAAAGCCTGCATCACACTCGCGCGGCCTGCGGTGGCAGTCAATAGTAAATTTGACAGCTAATGACAAGTTTACTATTGACCGCCGCGGCCAGACCGCGCCTGTCTGTAAGAGGCCTAAAGCCTGCATCACACTGGAGCGGCCTGCGCTGGCGGTCCATAGTAAATTTGACAGCTAATGACAAGTTTACTATGGACCGCCGCGGCAAGGCCGTGCCAGTCTGTGAGAGCCTTACAGCATCATGTCTATTGTCACAGTTTTCCTTCGCTCTTTAAAATCCACTATCCTTACCTAACTGTTACCTACGCCATAGACCAAACACAAAGTATGCAATAAGGGGAATGTCGTCATGGTTCATAAATATAATATCCTCCTCGTTTTTGGATCCTCGTTGATAACTTTGGGGTACATTGTATTGTATTAGATGCCCACCTTGATGCTCAATATTGACTGCATGGCTACTGATTAATAATGATGATGTTGCTAATGATTTTGATTGATTGATTGATAGCACATGGATAAATATTCACTACCTGTAGGTACATGCATAAAATATCTACCAGTTATTCAAAGGACTGACCACACAGCTGCTTAAAATACGCTGACGCACCGTAAACGCTGGGTAGTGACTCATGCGTCACGTTTTTAACGCGTGCTCTTGGTTCACACCGGAATCCAAAGTACGCTGTGTTTACGATTACCGACGGATTAAAACAACCGACCTCATACTGAGTAACCAAAATTTTACTTGATTAAAAGAAGAGGAAGAAGTTGGATGTCAAGAGGAAAGCTGAGAATAGAGAGGAATGGAAATTGCTCCACCGACAAGAGCTTAGCTCTTAAATATATGATGATGAAATGATTAGTAAATCTGTTTCTACATAAGTTTAAATGTATTAGTTCCATCCACAGGACTATTGTTTGATAAGAAAGCAGCGTGACAAGGCGCATTACAAATGTTATAATCACCATAAAAGCCGACATGCAATGTTACCCAAAATCTAAGTAAAAAGGTCAACACAGGACAATGTGGCGATGATTTTGCATAATTTTATTGATCTAAATATCCGTAGATCATTGATCATCCGGTCAATAATACTTGTCAAACACCGCGAATTGCAAGGGATGTTCAAGTATCGATCGATTACGATACAAGTTATTGACATCAATTCACAATAAGTGAGTGAAGCCAGCCCAAATATTTTTTGCAAAAATCATTAAAAATAAAAGTTCGATATTTGAGCGTTTTTTCCTTCTTTAAGTCGAATAGGTACGTATTTTTTTATCTAAGTTCTAAATTTGATAAATATGTAAGCTCTTAAATGAATTGATTGTGGAAACTGTGACGCTCTAATCGAATACTTATCGGCCAATAACTTACAGATCAATGGATCAAAAATATTATCAACAAGATTTGTGGCTCACAATGTCAAATTCATTATATGCATATGGAAATTAAAGGGTAGTAAATAATATAACGTATTGTTTTACAGTATTTTTAGCCCATACATACCCACTATTTTCCTTAAATTATAAGTGTTCCATATTTATTACGATTTTTAAATAATCAATTAAGTAATTATCGTGTAAATTTAACCACCGAAACGTGGGCAAAGTATCCTTCCATTATTATCACAATTTTGTAAACACGCTGTAAGTACAAGGTACTCGAGATAAATACAAATCATTGTATTAGCGTATCCATGAGGTCGTCAGGAGTAAAAATGTTGTCCAATAATAATTATTTTTTCATACATAACAAATTTCTGCTTGCCCTGTACAAATATGTCTTAGGACGAACTGGCAACGTTTTTTTTATTGTTATTTTTATTACTATATACTAGATAAAGATGGATGAACCGAATCCTGTTTACTTTTGACTTTTTTATTTTGTAAACATTGTCAATACGCTGGTAAAATTATTTTAATTTCCTTTTGAGCACCCTGTATAAGTCATTCATGCAGTTCCAAATAGAGTTTTGCCTTTATAAATACGCTACGTGTGTAAACACATTCAATTCACTCTCCTTATTACTTAAACTAACTCGGCATCACATCTAAGAAAGAAAGAAAGAAAGAAAGATACATTTATTCACAAACACACAGGACACACATATTAAACAATAAAATAAACAAGAGAAACATATAAAACATGAAACAAAGTGTGATATCTACTAGAAATTCATCGATAACATGTCACATCTCTATGAAGTTTGTGCAAATCTCACTGACCGACGGTGCGTAGCAAATGATTCGATCGATCATACCATCGCATTGTGCCAACGGTCCACACCTGGACGCACTGAAACCGGGAATGTTCGACAACGGACAAGGTAACGATGCAGCACGTGTTTTGGTAAAAATCTGTGTGAAATTGACGGAACCATTCGTAAACAAGAGTTTAAAAAAAACCATTTGAGGTTAATGTTAGCAAGTAACGTATGATATAAATAAAAACTGGTCAAGTGCGAGTCTGACTCGCGCACCGAGGTTTCCTTACAAACGTTCATACACCATATCTGTCACGTCACGACCCCTTACCGTTATACAGCGCCATCTGCATTTTGGTACTAATAACTTGCAACCAAGTATGTTTGTTTATCAGCGATATTTTTTATCACGCGTACCGATTTCGATTATTATTTTATTTTCACTTCTCATGCTCGAAAAATGTGTCATATTAGGCTTAGCAAGCGGGGCTAAAGTAGTACATTTAGCCCCTAGGGAGAATATGTATACATATTAATGATTTTTAAAACATTTAATTTGACCAATCAAACACTTCACTGTATTAACTCCACCAATCACAACTCTTTCAAAGAACATTTGTATTTGCTATCAACTAACCAGATTACAGCTAATATTAAAAACAACCAATCAGAAAACAGAATTACTTTCAAATATCAGGTGTTTTTTAGTCCCTAATTCACAATAATTAAAACAAAAAACGCCTCTGGCCGTCAACGTAAATTTTCATTTTCCATGCTCTTTACATTTGTTCCAAATTTCAAATTGATAGCATAACTAGTTCCTGAGATATTTAACGTTGTGACAGACGGACAGAGTCGCACCGCACCATAAGGGTTCCTTTTTACCCGACTGCGCGAGGCAAAAGGGGGGTAATGTGTTTACCGGTCTATGTATGTATGTTTGGTGCCTTGTGACACTCTAGAGATCAAACGCGTTTGTCGATTTTAATGAATCATACGTCAATCGATTTGTTTTAATCTAGCGGGTGTCACTGAAGATAAGGCAGTAGGGTCGTTCTTCTTTTCGACCGACAATAGCCTGTCCCTCGTCTTATTACGGCATCTCATTTGAGTAATGATGTTTACGGTTTTATAATGTTCGAATGAACGTCCATATTATTTTATTAATTAGTGATGTTTAATATTTCACTTTCTCTAACTAGCATTTTTTTAAATGTTTTTTTTTTCGTAGAATGCCGTGACAGAGTGGTAAACCAAAATGTTGTCCCCACTGAAAGAGTCCACTTTGTCACATGTTTTTTTTTAGAAACCAACCGTAAATAAATATTTATATTGGCCAGAAAGGAAACTTTAATTAGTTCTAATGAAGAAACCTATGCATTTTTTTTTAAATCGCACTTCAAAACCACAATTTTCGATAGTTCAAAAACCAAAAAAACAGAAAAACCTCGGATCATTGTCGGTAAAAAAGAAGAACGACCCAGTAATCAAAATTCAAAATGGCGGCCACCAGACGCCATTTGTAAAACCGAAAAAAAATTAAATCAACGAACTGGGTCAAGTGGAATACCGTTGAATAGGTATTTCAAAATCATTATTAGGTTTCTGTAATATTTTTTTTAGTTTAAATAACCGTTTCAGGCTAAAGCCTACGATATCACGATTTAAAGTTGGCTTAACAACTTTCACATAAATATCCAAAACCTTTCTTACAGTCTCATTGTGGATTAGCACATTAGGTGTCGTTGGATTCCTTATAAATAGGTTAAATACAATTGGGTTTTTGAAAAATCCTTTGATTTCACTTGTTTACCTTGTTGGTACGGAACCCTATAAATAACAAAGTAAGCCTTTAATCCATTATAATATATTATCAATATACTGACACATTTTTAGTTGTCCATGATTGTTTTTAAGCCACGACGCATATAATAATATGTATACGTGTGTATGTATGTGGCGTTGTAGCTCCCAAACAGATTTGAGTGCGGTTTTCTTAATCGAAAGTCTTGTCTGTCAAGATAAAAACCATCTCAGTTGTATGTCTGCTGTGTCGGGGTGTTTTAAATTTTTACTTTATGTAGTCGTCTTTAGAGCAGTACAATTACAGCAATACATTACGACCTCTGTAGCCTAGTTGGTAGTGAACTAGTAACCCTGCCTACGAAGCCGGAGGTCCTGGGTTCGAGTTCCGATCAGGGCATTTATTTGTGTGATGAGCACGAATATTTGTTCCTGGATCATGGATGTTTTCTATGTATTTAAGTATGTATATCGTCGTCTAGTACCCATAGTACAAGCTTTGCTTAGTTTGGGACTAGTTCAATTTGTGTAAGATTGTCCCAAAAAATATTTATTTACTTAAATAAAATTCTTGTTGTCTATATGACCCTAAAAAGATTCGGAAGTGCAAAAATATCACGCTTTTAACAGTTTTAATGGCTCTATATATAGACAGTTGTCAAATATTAAAAGAGTGGCATAAATACGGTACAAATAACTATGCCTACCGCTGAATTACTCGCAATTAATTCCATGAAGCTCTTACCTTGCCTAAAGAGTTGACTGTCATCATTTTGAGGACTTCTTTTACTGACTGTACCTGGTTAAAACAACGATAGGTTTATTTGATTTCGATTCAGTACTAGAGGTAATTTGAAAAATCTAGGTAACTACTTTTATTTAGGTGTAGGCAATGATGTAATACCTATACAAAAAACAGGACAAGTGCGAGTTCAACTCGCGTGGAGAGACGTATATAAATACACAAAAATATTGAGAATTTTCCCGTTACTTTGAATACTCAAACTTCTTATAGGTTTTCCTGTAATCTTTAGGCAAGGAACTATTTACCATATTTTTTTCAGAATTTTAAGCCTAGTAGTTTCGGAGATAAGGGGTGGGCGAATGGTCAATATTCATCTTTTTCCTAAATTACTTTAACTTTTTTTTTAATTTTCCAGTTTATCCCCCAAAAGTGGCCCCTTGTTAAGAATTCATTCATTTACTTTACGCGTCCATCTTCGGGTCACCAATTTACATATGTTTACCAAATTTCAACTCAATAGATCCAGTAGTTTCGGAGCAAATCGGCTGTGACAGACGGACAGACAGGCGTACGAGTGATCCTATAAGGGTTCCGTTTTTTTTCCTTTTGAGGTACGGAACCCTAAAAAGAGTTAGATAGGTTTAAGCGCTCCAAAAGTGGCACACTAAAATTGAGTCAATTGGACTTGCCTCAGTTTTGAGTCGTCAATTCGTGTTTTAGCTGTCATATTTGGTAGCCATTTTTAAACACGGAATTTCGTATAGACAACATATCTACCTCTTTTTTATATTACATCATTGGGTGTATTTGTAGGAGACCAGATAACTAGTGTAGGTCATCAGTGTTCACATTATAAACTTTCTAATTTATTTACTCTAATCTTTAAAGTTTAGTTCATTTCACCAAAGTAGTTCCAATATACAACGTCAGCTAAAAACAAATATTTCAATAAAAACAAAAGAATCCCCAAAACAAAAGTCATCCAACTTTTTGAAATCAAACACGTCCAATTGGGCCAATATCCACCCTCGCATGTTTGACCAAACTTCGCGACTCGAATCTCAGCCGCAACCCCAGTTTATGCCCAATAAAAATAACCGGTCCGGTCCGGAATACTCCGGATATCGAGAATTTTCCCACCCTCAAAAATTTATTAACACCAGAAACAACACATACTTGACTCAAGCCATTTCCAACCGTATTCGTTATGCTTTAAAGTCGATGTAGAGTGCAGGGAAGGTTGTAGATTTAACAAAGTCTCTCCCTCACAGGCGATTTGCCCCATATGTCGAGACAAGTGAGCGGGCTCCTTAACGCACTGGACACCCTAAATGAGGGTAGTTGGAGGGAAATTGTTGGGTTTATTGGAATTTCCTATGGGTTGTTTTCACACGTGATTTACACGGTGGGGTTGATGGAGCGAGGCTCGCAACAGACGGTCGACGGGGAATGGATGAATTTAAATAAATCGGCCCTTTGTCTTGAAAAAACGCTTATAGAAAAAAATTACAGTCGTTATTATCGCACTGAGTTAAGCCGTGTGGAGTAAGAAACTTGGCGCTACTTGCGATCTGATATCTTTTTAACGCTAAAAGCTATATGAGCTAGGTAGTCTTGGCACTCACTTTACATGTAGGTAATGGTTTTAGTGGGATACTAATGGCTATATCTTGTAGAACTTAGTCATAATTACCTAGTTTTAGATCTGAACTGTTATGTACTTTCTTTTTTTATTTGTAATTATTTACCTTTAAATGTCATCAAATAATTACTTATTACTAAGTATATAGATCCTCTTAGTTCGAATTTAACCCATATTGCTTTGACATAAAGTGCCCATGCCATATACTAGTACAACGTCGAGCACTCGGACGTATACCTTAATATTATATTACAGCATAAATAATGTTGATTGTTGAATAATGTTGACTTTTATTTCTAAAGTTAGTTTTGATTGAATCGCAAACAATTTTTTTTTACGAACTTGAATGGAAGCTGTTAATTTTGTCGAATTTTACCTCAAAAATTAAAAATATTTTTCTAGTAGATGCCTACATACATTATAAAATATCGATAAAAAAGTTTATCGATACTAAAATCACGTCTCTTGTCAAATTATGAAAAGCGAAGGGCAGGTCGCCCTCGCAGCCTTATGATTGAAAGGCGACAAGGGAAGGGTCACTCGACCCGCGGTCAAGCCCTTCCCGCCCAATTGAACCCACTTCCGGCGGAAGTATGAATAAAATGAATTATTCAAGAGCATGTGTGATCAAGGGTTTTTATGGAGTTTTTGTTACAACGTTAATAAGGGATAATTAGCTGGCTTTGATTCGCCCTTTGTTCTGCGATTAAAGTTTGTAGGAATGTGGCAATTTGAGAGCGAGAAGCAATTGAAGCAAATGGAGAAGGAGTTGTGGAACCACCCTGTGCAACCCGAACTGAGCCAACTCGGACTGGGACCAGGGATCGGAACCGGTATTTTCAAAAGTCCCCGAAGTAGTCTAACCCTTTTAATTTATTTATTATTTCTATATTAAGTTCAATATTAAATAAATTATTTGTATTTAAATTTGAAAAGTAGTCTAATATTTTGAATTATTTTAGGCTCTTAATGTAAGACTCTATCATGTATTTAGGTAACATTTTCGTATTATTAGACAGCCTGATCAAAAATGATATTATAAACCAAAGAACGAAATAGAACAAAATAAAACCGGTATTTTTGTATGGTGAAAATACCGTATATGTATGAGAAAAAAATGTCGCGAGACAGCCGTTGGATTTTTGAATTTTAAAGATTCCTTGAGGTTTTAAAATTAAATAAAAATACGCTGTTATAAATTAATGTTTTTCAAACCCGTATTTTTCCTGGAGTACAGGGCGGTTGGCGCGCTGACATTGTAACACGTTAAGGCCTACACCACACCGGTGCGGCCCACGGTGGCGGCCCATATAAAATTTGACAGCTAATGACTAGTTTACTATTGACCGCCGCGGCCAGGCCGCGCCAGTCTGTGAGAGGTCTTAATCAATATAAATCTTAATTGAGAGCGTGAAGGATATTGGGACAACATAATATGTACCAACACCTTAAAAACTGAGGCCTATTTTACGAAGCTACAAAATACAATTTCACAAGTCTAAATTGGCAACACAGGCTTTTGACCAATGACGAAAACCTCTGTTGACCTTACAATTGTAACTTTTAACTTCCTGACACGCGGGCCACAGTCGTTCTTGGTGCTCGCACTGTGACCACGACACACGACTTGGCATTTAAAGGGTTAACAAACCGGCACAATATCAAAAATAAAACTTTAAAAATAAAAATACGTCATGTATTCCAAAATATATTACAAAGTCAGTGTACAAGACAGTTATAAAAAACACAAAAACCGCACATCACTTCACATAATTTGATTGTTTTGATTTCGCGTTTTTTATTTCACGCGTTGCTAGCGCATGGTGCTACAAGATATTTAGATATACTATGAAAATACCAGACTTATACATGCGTGAATTTTTTTGCACCTACAATCCATATGGATGGAAGGGTACTTCAATAACTTTACGTTTCTCGGAGCTCCATTGATCTATTTAGCGATGAAGACATGTTATTTTTATACGGCGTTTCTTACTTGTGCTTAACACTCGTCATAAGAAGACAGTGCCTGTTGCTCTCACTACGATCTTCAGTGTGCGGTACGATCTAGCATGAAATTATGGAACTACTCAACATCTCAATCCTATAACGTTAGACCAAGGAATTTAGTTACGCATATGCAGCTAACTTGCTGATGTTGCAATAATCGCGTGATAAAATCTGGATAGAGTATCTCTAATGCCACGCTAAAACAGCTGCCTTACCACGTTTTTAACTTGATATGATGTCGTTTAACATGATGAGAAGGATTAAACCTTTAATTCGCAGCGATTACCCGGCTTAACACACTGGTAGATCGTCTTTTTGTATGTTTCCTGACCAGAATCGTTTGGACTATTCAGCGTCACCGAGACTTGAACCACCTTGAACTATGGACCTTCGCTGTTTTTTGCGAACTAAAGGGTTAAAACCCGATTTGACATAAAGCTCGGACTGCACACGGAATCGCTGCCGCTCCCGACCTGCCGCACTGGAACCGCAAAGCCGAAAGGAACAGGATAACAAATGCACGGCGACGGTTCTTATCCGTGTCGCGCGACAAACGTAACGAGTCTTCTGACTACTTCTCGTCACACAAAGGCCACTTTAACCACGGTCTGAAGCAACAGTAGCACTGTCACGAAAAATAGCACGTTGGATGGAGTGGTCTTGGTGGCTACGCTGGACAGACTGGCGCCGGCGACCTCCTGCGCGCGAGGGACGATGGGCATCGCGAACGCTTGGTTGTTGCAGCGGTTGCGCTGGAACAATGGTCATCATTCATCATCATCATCATTAACATTATCATCATCATCTTCACCTTCAGGCTGCGATTATCTCAAAGTCCTCATTTTATGGACGATATTGTCATCCGAATACTAGGGGCTACCTACTAGTCTTTCCCTGTAGCTAGTCTATGAATGGCTTCTATACTATACTAATATAATAAAGACGAAAAGTCAGAGACTGTAAGTTTGTATGTAGGAGTAATCTCCTTAATTACTTATCCAATATCAAAAGTTATTTTATGAGTAGAAAGAATGGAGCTTTGGACTGGACATATATATAGGCTCCTCGGTCTGCTATACGGCCACATATCAAAATTAAAACACAATTGAGATGTGGCCCTATTACACACTACAATATGGTCACATATCAAAAGTAAAATATATTTGAGATGTGGTCGTATTGCAGGCAATAGGCATATGTTGGCTCTGGGTTCTCTATAATACGCGTGTTCTCATGACGTACTAATTTGTGTTTTGTCCATAGCGTAGCAGGAGTGGGGCGCTTTTTCACAGAGCGAACAATTTATAACAGCGTATCGCTAAAGTTTCATTACATTTCTCTCACCTCACAGCACGTGGTATCCGGCGATCCGACGCAGCCGGTCCGGCAGCCTCGGATCACCGCCACGTACGACTTGTCCTTGGATATCACCGTCGTGAAGCACTTGTCTTCCAGGTTGTGACACGTCACCGAGTGGACCCTGGGCATAAACAAGGTTATCTTGGACATAATTGGACCATTAATTTTTATATTTCGACACATGTTTGTAATACGTACTATCGCCCAAGGGTACGGGTTCACACTATCTGTTCAAAATCGTCTGCACATGCATAGCGAACGCTCGAAAACGATCCTAGAGGTGTGAGCCCGTACCCTTGGGCGACAGTACGTTGTGCTACGTTGTGTTCTGCATTATAGAAAGAACCATGAACCCACTAGCTCTCTCTAAATATACTTATATTATAAATAGGAATGGTTGTGTGTTGTGTGTACCTTTAGGCGGTGCCACGTGCGCAGCTAGGCTAGTAATAATTAAAATACACACCATAGGATTTTTAGTAACTGACAGATGAACTGGTAAAGAGAAAACGGATCATGTAACCGATTGACAACCTTCAAAAGAAAACTCCTATTGGAGATCCCTCCAATAGGAGTTTTCTTTTAGGAGGTCTCCAATCATATGATAATAATAAGAATCTAGAAAGTTCTTACCTGTACTTGGTTGGATCAAGGCACGACCGTAGTGGCATCTCGCTTCTGTACCCGCACACGTAACACTCGAGCGGTGCCTTCTTTGTTGTCCTTGCACATTTACAGGTCAAATAAGTTAAAAGCCACACATAACGAACACAAGTTAGTAATAATGACATAATTGGGTACTTTCATGGATAAAGAGAATAATATAATTATATTTAAATAGTCCGTCAGTTAGATTATCAAAAATATTGGACACGTATTTTTATTTTTTTCAATCAAACAATGAATGGTAAGATATGGCCCGTTAAAGGTCACAGTTCATTACAGCCACCCGGCACCCGACCCGCGCCGCCTCGTCGTTCGGCGTCCACTCGTCGTCGACAGGTGGTCTACGGGTGAACGCCGCGTTGTCACCAGTGAACCTCGCGTGGTCATCGAGTGGACCTCGCGTCGTCAACGAGTGGACGTCGCATGGTCAACGAGTTATGCCTGGAGGGTGTCGGAGACGCGAGCGGCGTGACCGCCATGTGCATCTGCCGACTCGACTATATCTCCATCGCGTCCGGCCAATCATCGCCCTCCGCTGTGACGATTGATGTGAAGTATGCCACTTGTTATACCTGGAGGGAGTTGGAGACGTGAGCGGCGTGACTGCCACGTGCATCCGCCGACTCGGCGGTATCTCCATTACGTCCGGTTGGTCATCGTCCTCCTCGTCTTCCTCTTCGTCTTCTTCTTCGTCGCTTTCCTCGCCACGGTGACAACTGGAGACAAAATAAGTTATGATGATGATGAGGTGTTGTTCTCATTAGGAATGTAGTCAGCTGCAGAGAAACCTCACCCCTCTGCAGACACATTTCTAAGGGCATTTCGTTTCTCTGCGCTGACTCTACGTGTCGCAGAAGAGTTTTCCATTTGTGTCGGTCTTACGTGGCGCCTGTCAGCTCTCTCCAAAGAGTTATAACTAATTACAAAGAAATGCTGGCTCGCGTTGCGAGTAGCGATATACACGAGGCACAATAGGACTATACAGAAATTTGTAAGGGACAAGGCTCAGCAGAATATCATCTCGCTCATATTTGGAAGTCCCACTGGGAAAGTACTCCTTTTTACAAAAGACCGCAGGCATAATAACACAACTACTTACTCTGTAGATATGTGGACTCGTGTTCCTGGCGGTAAGTATGGTCGCAAGAGATCCCGAGGATGGGCTTGTTTAGATTGAAGGATCTGCATATGCCTCACGCTGTCGACACAGTGAACAGTGTGTGAGGATCAATGACTTACGCTTACCAAGCAGGCCTGGCTCCTATTTCACTAACTTAACAATTGTCACCTGACACTGACACTGACAATGATAATCACCGTACAATTTTGTGTTCATAAGTAATGCTAGTAAGCAGCTACTATATTTCCTTGTCAACCCGGAAATGTACAGCAAATTGCCATTGTCAGCTGATGATTGTCGAGTTGGTGAAATAGAGGCCTCTATAATAGGGGGTCACAACTTGCTACCAAGCCGCGTCGAGTGCGAATCTGTGACTCCTGTCTCACTTGCTGTATAAAGAGGAGGAGATTTTCTCGTCTCGCGACAAGGCGAAGGTCGCAAGAAGGATACTAACTCTTCATCATTCTCCTCCTCGGATGCCTTGGCGTCGGTGCACAGCAGCAGCAGCATTGCCAGCACCAGGCAATACTTCCAACGCACCATGGCGCTTGCAACTCGCGCCACCCTGAATAATAACAAAGGACTTGAAAATTGAGCTCTCACAGAACATCGAGCATTCGCCGTTTTTAAATATGTCGAATTGAACAACGAACAGAGCTAAGCGTAGAGCCAAACAGCGCTACGAACATTTTCACTAGTGAAAATGTTCCGGCGGCGGAACAATAACAAATAACTTAAGGCTGAGTATGGATATCCAGGCTTAGTATCTACCTGAACTGTGCGTGGTAGCGGAGAAAAATCCATCTATTGCAAGATATATAAACGAGGCTAGCAATGCTATTGGTGGATTTTTTTCACACTGCTTTTGACGCGGCGTACCTACGTCAAACTATACGCTACATGAACATCAAAATGCAGTTGCAGACAATATCGGGGTCTTCATTGTAACCAATACAGGTTAAGCCAATAAATAATATTAAAATTCGGTTCATAAACTAATTTAAATCACTTCAAACATTTCACTACCGAATAATTACTACTATAGAATATGCATAATTTCAGGATATCAGTTCCAAAAGGCAGGCAGCCATTCGTTATAGATCGTATAATCCATGAATCGAAATCCTGGCAACGGGGCCACGAGAGGGGCGTTTATATATTTAATTGAGTACAATGAGAAGATGCAAAGAGGAGTGAGCCGCATCTTCATAAATTGAACAATCGGTATATCTTTTATAAGACTTTCAATTAAGGATTTCTTTCACCCTGAGGCTTCATTTAAGGATACTCTAGGTGTCTTGTGTTATTTTCCGAACCGTACTTGATTAAAACATGCCATGGCTATGTAAAAGAGCTTTCTTGTAAAAGGATTGTGTTTGAAAAATGCAGTTAGGCGCTCCTAAAGCGGCACACGCTATAAGATCGTTCATTCGTATCGTACACGCCTCAATTCTTCTCATTTCGTGCAAGTCGATATTTTGTCCACAGAATATTAGGAAGAAGTAGGGTGCGCCGTATTGAATGGAACGATTTTTACGCACGTGCAAACGGTACAACCGCAGCGGATCCTTTTTTATCATGATTTATCCATAATTCCTCAATTAATCCAAATAAAAACATCTCTTAAAGTTATAAAAGCTACACGTCTATGAGCCATGACGATAATATTGACTAATAATTGCTTACCCTAAACACAAGTACACGAGAAATTTGTCATTTCATTTTCCAAAATAATTGACGTATTTTTATGTTAGCACAGCTGGTACACGATTTTGACAGAAGTTCCCAATTTCATTTTCGGAATTTCTTTGCTGTTTTTTATAAAGAGTTGTCAAGTAGACGTCTATCTTTGATCGTTCGAAGCGTGGAGGTCGAAATGCTGGGAATGACAAAGGTGTCATAGATTATTTGCGTTTATTCGAGATAAAAATCGTTTATTTGGTGACAGACGCCGTGTAAGATAATATTTTACCGGTAAGTACCATTACGCGAATTTACCGTACCGCAATGTAAAATAATAAAATGTACCGCAATCATGATTCATGAAATCAAATCAATACCTAATTGAGTTCTTAGACACATTTTAACGACCACTTTATTCTAGTTGGTGTTATCCCTGCCTACAAAGCTGAGTTCGAATCTTGGTAAGGGAAATGATTTGTGGAATGAGCACAAGTATTTGTTCCTGAGTCTAGTATGTATTTTTCTATACAGATTTATAAGTGACAATATCGTCGGCTGGTACCCATATAACGCAAGCGTTATTGAGCTCACTGTGAGATTATGTATATCGATTTGAGTAAGAATGTCCATTAATTATTTATTATTCATTGTTACTATAAAAGTCAAAGTCAAAAGTGATTTATTCTTCAATTTAGGCATATTACATGCACCTATGAATGTCGACTATGATTCATCATCATCATCATCATATCAGCCGAAAGATGTCCACTGCTAGACATAGGCCTCCCACAAGGAGTGCCATAATGACCGGTCCAGCGCCACCCGCATCCAGCGGACTCCCGCGACCTTTACTAGATCATCAGTCCATCTTGTGGGTACCCACGCTGGTCTGGTTGTTATGATTACCTCTTTTGTTTTGTTATTGTAGGTATTCACTTTAAGTGTAAATTCGACAAAACAAACGAGTTCATTCGGTCCATACAATATAGATGCTAATTATAATTTCTAATAAAAATACAGTTTGGTCAAATCCCGCCTTCTAATTAAAAATGTTGTTGTAAAGGTTTCTAATTAGAATTGCAGCATAATCAATCTGGTGGGAAATATATATTTCAAATATTGTTATAGGTAGTTCCACGAGAGTTGAGGTGAATGATTACACACACAGCTACATGAAGTACTGATTGCAAAAAAAGTGAATGAATGAATGAGTGAATGTAGATGTAAATAATATATATATATATATTAACGCCACGTTTCCGTAGCATAAGCATAATTTATTGTTAAGCTTTGTCACGAATAAATTATTTCATTTCATTTCAAGCATCGGTATGTTTTCTTATCTCGTGGAAAATGCAGTTGTCAATAGATATGACAACGATGTAACGAGTGCCAGTTGTTGCTGCAGTCATCTTTGAAGAGGTTTGATAACGAAATAACAAATTAATGAAAATGTAATGATAACTTTAAGTGCTACATACATTTTAAACAAATAAACAAGGCAATTTATATCTTTGGTTTTTACGATTAATGTTATATAACCGGGTCGTTCTTCTTTTCGACCGACAATAGCCTGTCCTTCGTCTTATTACGGCATCTCATTTGAGTAATGATGTTTACGGTTTTATAATGTTCAAATGAACGTCCATATTATTTTATTAATTAGTGATGTTTAATATTTCACTTTCTCTAACTAGCATTTTTTTAAATGTTTTATTTTTTCGTAGAATGCCGTGACAGAGTGGTAAACCAAAATGTTGTCCCCACTGAAAGAGTCCACTTTGTCACATGTTTTTTTTTAGAAACCAACCGTAAATAAATATTTATATTGGCCAGAAAGGAAACTTTAATTAGTTCTAATGAAGAAACCTATGCATTTTTTTTTTAATCGCACTTCAAAACCACAATTTTCGATAGTTCAAAAACCAAAAAAACAGAAAAACCTCGGATCATTGTCGGTAAAAAAGAAGAACGACCCAACCAATTTATTTAAATATAACTATTTGAATCGGTATCTATAAATATTTAAATAAAATAGATCAAAATATTTTATTTTCTGTTTTGTTTGAATTCGATGTATTTTTGTAAATAATGCGTAACAAAATAGTTCAAAGAAACTTTTTGGTCTATTTTGCAATTCACTGTTGAACTTGCTATCGGTACGAAAAGAGAAACAGTAATTTCAAAATCACGCTGTCATTACATGACATGTTGTTGTGTGCGTGACCTCAACTCTGGTGGAACTACCTATATATTACGGCCCTGGTTGATATTCACTTAAAGCACAAATCATACATGTTCACACATGTGCTCACACGCGTCATCTACATGCGTGTTTGCGAACTAGCTATCCCCCACTAGATGGCGCGCTCGTCGATTCTTATAGGAATTATTCCGATGTATGGGCGTACGTTACATTAGAATAATAGTTGCTCTTACCCGACAAAACAAAAGGAGCGGTGTAGTTTTTGGCAGACTATGTATGTTTATTTATTTACGTAGGTATTGTCTATAAAGATGTTTTTAGGCGATAGCATCATATCTACAAGGTAAACAATCTAAATGGGTAGTGTGGAGAAATCTGAAACTATCAGGGTTAAAGTTGTACAGTCACGAACTTTAATTTAGGACCCACTTCATTGAAATGTTGTTAGATTAGAATATTCACAATGCAATAAGATCGAAAATATCAGTTCAATAATAGTAGTTGGAAGTGTCAAGATAAGACAATAAAATATCTTATCGAATGGGCCCTTTAATTGTAACCTCTTTGCCAAAAGCTGTCATTACGGTTTTCTAATTGTGTTAGTGTCAGACAAGAAAATTGATTGAAAACTGACATTTGACCAAATATAATTTGCAAATAACAAATATGGCCGGAGAGAAGACAGGGGCACAAACACGAGTGACAATTAGTCGAAGAAAATCGGAAATGATCGTTTGACTCGTTCCGCTCGGTTGAGGTCACTGAGCGGTTGCCCACAGACACATGTAAACGTAAGTTGTCTATGGAAAACTTTATGACACTACATTAAAATATTAGCTCTAAATGTCTTCAGTTTGCTATACGATATTCCACCTTAGGTGGGTCCCAAATTAAAGTTCGGACTGTACCTCACAATGTCACAACGTCTCGTGTTCTAGAATAACTGCCATCGCGGATTTTAATTTATTTGCTGAATGTGTATTGATTTTATTTCAATAGGCAGGACCATGGTTTAAATAGGTAATATTCAATTATACCAAAACCATAACTTGAGAGATGTGTCACTTAAGTGCCAGTCAATCGTCACATCACCCACCAAAAAGTAAACATCTCTATTTCTAAAACTAACTGTAAAGTTTTATAATAATTTATTAAAACGTAATTCGTCTAGTTTAGTTCGGACCGCAATCTAAGAATTTGAGTTCAACAAATATTGATGTACCTGTCAGCCACTTGTAACAGTAGTCAGTAGTTCAGTGGTAAGAAACCAACTAAAATTGTCTCAAGCCATGGGTTGAGATTGACCACCCTCGAAGGTAAGCGATTGTCAAGATCTATTATTAACAAGGGCGCCAGAAAATCACTAATCAGCTTACTTAAATGTTTAGTTTAAATAAGCTGAATAAATAAATAAAAATTTAATAAAAATAAACTAATACACAAACTGAATGGAAATGTTTAAATAAAACCAACCATTTAGAGTTACCATAGAAGTATAATTGATATACACATAAAGGCACTGTTACACTTGGTCTTATAAAGTTTCCCTTTTTAGGGTTCCGTACCTCAAAAGGAAAAAAACGGAACCCTTATATAGGATCACTCGTGCGTCTGTCTGTCCGTCTGTCACAGCCGATTTGCTCCGAAACAACTGAACCGATTGAGTTGAAATTTGGTAAACATATGTAAATTGGTGACCCAAAGATGGAAGCGTAAAGTAAATTAATGAATTCTGAACAAGGGGGCCACTTTTGGGGGGTAAACTGGAAAATTAAAAAAAAAAGTTTCGCAAACTGTATTGTGTGACATAACAAATGAAAGAAGTTGTTGTAAGCATCTTAGTTACATAGTTACTTATTTACACAATAGTCTTGACATGATGAACTTTAACTTTACTTTGCTACTGTCTCGATTAGCTGGTCCATAATTTCCAAAATTTTATCATAAATAACTATTATCAATATTTTTAAATATCTAATATAAGTTTTCAAATAACCTTAAAAAAGAACAAGGCAAGTGCAAGTCAGAATCAAGCACCGAGGGTTCCCGATATGTATTTATGTACAATACTTATCATATATATATAAAAAAAAACTTGTGCTCATTACCTGCCTAAATACATACATCGATTAAAACAGCTGTTATTGTGTCAAAAATATTAGGATATTCATTTGTTTATTTTAAGTATATAACACAATATATATGGATATCCTACTTATCCTACTAATCCTACTAATATTATGAATGCGAAAGTTTAGATGTTTGGATGTTTGTTACTCAATCACGCTTAAACGGCTCAACCGATTTGTATGAAATTTTGCACGATGATAATTTATAGCCTGGATTAAAATATAGGATGGTTTTTATCCCGCGTCCACGCAGACGAAGTCGCGGGCGGAAACTAGTATATGCATATAACACAATCTCGTATGTTTGAACCAAGGTTAGTTTTTGATTGTTTTTAGATTATGAGCCAAAGAATGTGTCACATACAATTACGTGAAGTATATTTGGCATGAATAAGTACTTATTAGCTTGCATATATAGGTATTATTAGCTTTTCACGAACAAATACGAATGTGTCCATTTTTTTTGTGATTTCTCGTACAGGTTCTATTTTATTATAGAGGTTTTTTGCTTTTGAATTAGAGTTGGATAATCATTGTCTATATTTTTTTTTAGGTTTTTGTGAGACAAAGTCACTTCACTGTTTGTTCTAGATTTGTCGTTTTTGAGTAAAGTTCAAACAAAAACTGAGAATAAGGTTTCATTTCGCAGGTAACCCAGGATAACAACATTTTGTGAAAAGTTTAAGTTTCTATGTATTAGAATAAACGACAGACAACATCATTATCTAAGGTCAAGTAACGCGACGCGATCTTTCTTCGTGGAACCGATCTGCCGCGGAAAGCAACGATGTCATCTTTTACTATTCTAAAGCGCAAATTTCACATGCAAGGAATTACATGTAAGTTTTATTACATTGCGGGTTACCAAGGTATACTAAGTTTAATTGATCTATCAAACTCCGCGATGTAGTTATTGCATGCAATTTTTTTGCATCAGTAAATGGCGCTTAAAGTGAGCAGCCTGTAACTGTAACTAAATGTTATGTAGTTACCTATTTTTCCGTTTCATACAATTAATTGATCGAGCGAGCGAACCGAACGAAGATCTCCGTTTCGGCTTGGGCAAAAATTCTTAAGTATGTCCGGCTTTCCGGCTGTTTTCCTATATATATCACATTTCTCAACCGATCCTCGTGAAATTTTAAGAGCAGGTTCAAAAATGATATTGTTAGGGTTCCATACCTCAAAAGGCTTTAAATAAATCATTAATTCATTCATTCATTCCAGGAAAAAAACGGAACCCTTATAGGATCACTCGTGCGTCTGTCTGTCCGTCTGTCACAGCCGATTTGCTCCGAAACTAATGGACCGATTGTGTTGAAACTTGGTAAACATATGTAAATTGGTGACCCGCAGATGGACGCGTAAAATAAATTAATGATTTCTGAACAAGGGGGCCACTTTTGGGGGGTAAACTGGAAAATTAAAAAAAAAAGTTTCGCAAACTGTATTGTGTGACATAACAAATGAAAGAAGTTGTTGTAAGCATCTTAGTTAATTTTTTCTCACAAATCCACAAGTAGGTACCTATAGCTAATAAGTATTTGATTAAAATTCTAAACCAATAAGAATGACAAAATAAAAGTGTGCTTTATTGAAATTGAATAATTAAAATGATTATTCATGTTCCTTGACCCTTGATATTGCTGCGCTACTATAAAATCCAAGAATTTTCTGAACTAT
This sequence comes from Epinotia nisella, assembly GCA_932294315.1. NCBI lineage: Eukaryota > Metazoa > Arthropoda > Insecta > Lepidoptera > Tortricidae > Epinotia > Epinotia nisella. The sequence goes on from OW028687.1 coordinate 6,348,460, forward strand.
GAGGAGAGGTAAATAATTTTATGTAGATTCTTAGCTGTTTCCCAGAATTGTATTATTCAATTAATCAATAAAATATTTTACATAATATGCCAACGATACAAGCTTCAATATTACTACTATTCCTTACATGCAAAATACCTAAGGCTCTAGCTTATCAAGCTCTCAATGCCAGTGCAGAACGCAATGAATAAATGAACAGCGAACGTCATTGTAACTCTTTCATGCACGCAGCTCCCTTTGCGGCGAGGTTACAAAGCGACGGGCGATCCCGAATACAGGCCCTCATTAAAAAATGAAACCTCACAAACATCAGCCCCACAAAACCGCAGACTCGTCAAAGCGAAAAGCGCTACCTACCGGCGAGTAGCGGAACTACACCACTCGCGGAACCAACCTCTGTACTTTTTTAATTAGCCTCATACACTGAGTGAATGCGTGAAATACGTTAGGATTTTTTTTCCGTGCGCGGTTAGTTTGGTAGCTTTGAGCAAAGTATGTTAATTCACGAGTGTACTCTGGGCTTTTGAAACGTTCGAAAAAGGATTTTACTGGCGCAATAAGGCTTATTTTGAACGCTTTGAGTGTGCATACCGCTTAATTAGCAACAAATTCAATACGCTCGATTCCGTACGCTTGGTTAAAGTTTGCACGCGTTTTGGCAGACTGGGGTGTTTACGCAAGTCAAAGTGCGAGGTGTCGACGGCATCCCGTCTTGAACTTGCCAAGTCTCAAACTTCTTTTATCTCAGTCTAGGTTCGTTCAAAAAGTGCAAACTCTGTACAAAGTTCACTTTCGCCTTGTGAACTAATTTTTCGCTCGGTGTCAAGTTCAGGGCTGCGGGGGGTGTCGTGGGGCGGCGCGGGAAGGGAGGGCCCGTTATGATAAAATAAAATATTCATTATGATTTGCTCAGCGCTTGTTCGCGGGGGTAGTCGCGCCGTTGCGAATTGGCTGCTGCGGCTTGCGTTTTGCTGAGTGACATTTCCATTTTCAGAAAAGCGAGCTTTATTTGTACACGCATTCAAAAACATTGTGCGGTCAAAAGTTCTTCAGGAAACGGTAAAAGTTTTGCAACATTTACTCTATTTAATTTATTGTTTGTTTGCAAAATGCTATAAAACTATGACTAATAGGTATTACCAATGGTCCGTTTACTTTATGTTTACACTTTGATTAGTGATTAGTGCGAGTTCATACGTTTTCTACAAGTGCGAGTACTTTTGTATGGGCTCGCACTAATTACTAATCAATGTGTAAACAAACATGCCCTAGCCAAGTAAATATTACGGACAATAATCGTAGATTATATCAAAATAATTTATTTCCGAGAAAACATGAAAATTCTAATAAATATATTTGCCAATTGCCAAAATACCTAAATAAAATAGGTAGTAACTTTTCAATTGTGACAAGTGTAAAAAAAAACAGATTTAATAATGTGTTACTAATTGCAATCACCATTTCATTAAATTTATCATATGGTGGATTTCAAAAAAATTGTATATAGTTATGAGCCTTAATCTAATCTGCGCTTTAACTTTTTTCCATTGTGTACACATACATTTTATATGGGTAATTTTCGTTACACAATGGAAAAATAGTAAGAGCATAGATTAGATTAAGGCCCTTAACTATGTACAATTTTTTTGCTATCCACCCATATATCGCGTTACGGAGAGGAGCCAATCCAAACTGTCCACCCTGTTTTAAAGAAGACTGACGTAAAAATCTTCCCTGACCTATCCCAAAGCGAAAACGAGAGCGACTCGAGACTAAACGATTTTTTCCCCTTTTCACCCTAATTAGTCCATTAATCGGTGGAGACGAGACGCGAACCAATTTGCGCTTGATTATCAACATCGATTTTGATTTGACGGCTTTCATTTGTTTGGGTAAATGGTTGTTTCGTTTCTTGCATTGATGATTTATTTGATTCATAGATCTAAAGAGTACAACTACGCAACATGTATGGGAACTTGTGCGAAGTTTATTATGTATTTTCTAACACTCATTGTAAATGGGTCGTTCTTCTTTTCGACAGACAATAGCCTGTCCTTCGTCTTATTACGGCATCTCATTTGAGTAATGATGTTTACGGTTTTATAATGTTCAAATGAACGTCCATATTATTTTATTAATTAGTGATATTTAATATTTCACTTTCTCTAACTAGCATTTTTTTTTGTTTTTTTTTTCGTAGAATGCCGGGACAGAGTGGTAATCCAAAATGTGGTCCCCACTGAAAGAGTCCACTTTGTACATGTTTTTTTTAGAAACCAACCGTAAATAAATATTTATATTGGCCAGAAAGGAAACTTTAATTAGTTCTAATGAAGAAACCTATGCATTTTTTTAAATCGCACTTCAAAACCACAATTTTCGATAGTTCAAAAATCAAAAAAACAGAAAAACCTCGGTTCATTGTCGGTAAAAAAGAAGAACGACCCAAATGTCAATTCTCTACCAGTTAAGTTTTTTGTTCAGACTAATAAATTTAACAAAACTACTAAGTATAAATAAATATATGATACTGCTTTTCTGTTTATAAAACTGAACAAACCTCTGTCAACTAGAATATGTTTGTCTTTTTGCACACACATGTCAAAATCTATACATATAATAAAGCTGAAGAGGGTCGAAAGTCTGTACATGGAAGATAAACGAAAAAAAATTGGCTGGGGATACTTAGAATTGATAACAGAACACGTTCCAACAGTTTTTAGAATTTTTGTCTGTTTATCTGTTTATCTGTTTATCTGTTTATCTGTTTATCTGTTTATCTGTTTGTCTGTTTATTTGTCAGAGTATCACGTGAAAACGGCTGAACGGATTTTGATGCAAACTTTACTAATCTGTCGAGAGAATCCCCGGATAGGTTTTAAGCTATAAAAATCTTAAAGATTAGGGTTCAAAGGGGGTAGAAAATGGGGTTGAACTTTGTATGGGAACTCCTTGAATGTACGAGCTACAGACTTGAAAATTGGTAACCATAAACTTGACTGGAAAGTAAAAACGACCCCATTCAAACTTTTAGCAATGTATAGATAAAACGTGAAAAATATGGGATGAAAATAGGTTCTGAGGCGACTAGAAACTATATAATGTTGCAAGAGCGGGGTTATAACAGTATCATTACCATGGTAACATGTCGTCAATATATTCGAAAATTCATCGTATTCTTACAACTGATAGTTAGTCCAGTGGCTTGACCCATAGCTTACGGAGTCGGCGTCCCCGAGTTCAAACCCAGCAGCATGCACTTTTTGTAGTTTAAATTTTTTTGTGTCTGCGTTTTTGAAAATGTATATTTTTCAAAAAACGCAGAGAAGCTTAGTGAATAGAGGATTTTAATGCAACTTTTACTTAATCGGTCGAGAAAATCCCTGGCCAGCTCATAGGCTGTAAAAATGATAAAAATTAGTTCAAAGGGGGTAAAAAATGGGGCAAAACTTTGTATGGGAACTCCTCAAATCTATGAGCTTTAGACTTGAAAATTGATAAACATACACTTGACTGGAAAGTAAAAAGAACTCCATTCAAACATTATAAAAAAATATAGATAAAACGTGAAAAACCATGGGATGAAAATGAGTGCTAGATGGCTAAAGACTATCTATAATAACCAAAAATGTTTGATATCTCAACCGATAGTAGCTGTTAGACACAAGAAACCTAATTATTTTGGAAACTCAGTCGCTGACAATGTCGCTGTTAATATTGAAATCCAGCAACCTTGATCTTCGTCTTCCTATATAATTGCTATGAATTCAGAGGTCATCTAAAGATGTATGATAGGTTGAGTTTAATACTTACGTCGAATTAGCATAGTTCACCAACGTCAAGAGACGTGGGTATAAAATTTGGAAACAACGGCATTCCGCGGAGAATTAAGTAGGTACAATTTTTTATGTTTAAAACTTCAATGTTTGTGACATTCAGAAATATTATTATGAATACTCGGGTATAGTGAGCGTCCGCATGAGCTAGCTCTCGGGCCTTCGGCCCTCGGGCTCGCATAGAAGCGATGTATTGGGCCTTTCATTCATACGAAAAGCTCGGCCTTCGGGCTCGCTTGCTTCGCCACTCACCTTCGGGACTTTGGAACTCAGATTTCGCTTTCAAGACACTTGGAGATAGTGTGCGGCAGTCCTCGGGCTTGCATAGGAAGCGCTCTCTAAAACGGTTCTTTGGGCCTATCATTCCAACGAAAAGCTCGGCCTTTGGTCTCGCTTGCCTCGCCGCTCTTCTTCTGACTTCTCTCGCTCGGGACTTTGGTCTCCGGTTTCGCTTGCAAGACACCTGGGTTTAGTTGCTTCGGCGCCTTCGGCCCTCGGGCTCGCATAGAGAGCGCTCTCTGAAGGGTTGGTTTGGTTGGGCCTTTCATTCATACGAAAAGCTCGGCCTTCGGCCTCGCTTGCCTCTCCGTTCGGGACTTTGGCTCTCAGGGGTAGTTTGACAAGACACCCGGAGATATAGAGTATCTTTGGGATCTCGCCCTCGAGTTATTTGTTTCAATTCATCATAATCATCATCATATCAGCCGAAAGACGTCCACTGCTGGACATAGGCCTGCCCCAGAGAGTTCCAAATTGACCGGTCCTGCGCCACCCGCATCCAGCGGACTCCCGCGACCTTTACCAGGTCATCAGTCCACCTTGTGGGGGGCCTACCCACGCCGCGCCTTCCGGTACGTGGTCGCCACTCGAGAACCTTTCCGCCCCAGCGGCCATCGGTTGTTTCAATTATGAAATCTTATATTTAAATTCCGGTTTTGGTAATTTTTCTTCTACTATAAGTACTTAGGTACTTCGTTTGCAATAAAAATTAAGTAAATCAATATAATTAAAAAATTTTGACGACAAGTTTATGAGGATTTGAACTGTTACACGCATAATTTATAGAAATGAAATCGTAATAATCTAATTTATCGGTTTAGTAGGTATCCTATGGTGAAACATAAGAATATCATGTCATCCATAATTTATACGCGTACGAAGTCGCGGGCAGAAGCTAGTTATAAATAAAGACTGACGATTTTTATCGGCATTTTAGTTTAGCTTAAATAGGTTTGATGTAAGTGTATTAATATGCACTATAGTATTTACACAAAAAAATTTTTGATAGAAAGCGGTCGTAAGAAGTGCATTGAAATTCGTTACCCTTCGCTACACGTGCCATTCAAATTACTCTCAAAATCCAATCGAAACTCTAATATAACAAGACTAGTTCCCATCAAACCCCTAACAAACCTTGCTCAAACTAAACATTTCCTAATTCCAACCCTCCGAGTAACTAACGTTGGCAAATGAGACTCGCATGTGCCAACCACCAGTTTAAGAAGACCTGCGTTCCACCCGGCATCCCCATCTCCGCCCAACAGCTAAGCTTTAAACTAGGGAGGGGAAGAAGGTCGAGTGAAACTGGCGTTGTCAGTGTCTGTCGAGTTTACATTCAAGTTATTAGACATTTCGGAAATTCGGTTTCGGCAGAGCCTGCGGCGGCGTGGTGATACGAGGTTGATATATAACGGAGCCGCGTACTTTGGGTTTTCCAATGTACAAAGCCTTTTGGTAAGTTGTGCGTTAATTTATCGATGGAGAGGTACGGTCTGATTACTGGAACTTTAGTGTTAACTAATGTAATATAATAATAGATTAGATAGATATAATAATAGATTTAGCTTAGTTTTAATTTAATTTAGTTAATGTAATGTCTTGTAAACTTTAGGAAATAAAACAAGGTAATAAATAATCATTACTATATTTCACTTAATTGTTACGTCACACAAAAATTAAAATAAAGGCCGCAATTAAATATTGTGGAGAATAATAACTAGACTAATTAGAAGAACCCGTCCAAAATATATGTAAAGTTATCGTATCCTTTGAGTAACACCGAGTACCTTGTCTAAATTAGATGGTCTAGATCACTATTAGAATACTACTTTTGGAAAAGATAAAACAGTACGGAATCACAAATAATGCCCACAAATTGTTAAAATCGTTTTTAGAAAACCGACACCAGACTGTTGAGGTCAAAATAAAGGGTATACCAGTCAGATCTGAGGCAGGTAGGCTAGACCTCGGAATTCCACAAGGTTCTGCGCTGGGAAATACCCTATTTCTTGCCTTTATAAATGACCTCCCTACCTCTTGTACTGAAGGTATGATGGTCCTGTTCGCTGATGATACCACCGTGGTAGTAAAAGCTGATACGTACTCACAGCTTGAACAAAGAGTAAGTAATACGTGCAACCAACTTCACGAGTGGTTCTCAGCGAACGGCCTCATCCTCAATGTTACGAAGTCGAATGTGTTGTTGTTTTCAGCTGGAAAAACAACAAACATCCCGCAAATGCAAATTCCAATGCCGCGTTGTGACTCGTGCAAGTTTCTCGGGTTTACCATCGACACCACGCTTAAATGGAAGGAGCACGTAAACAACCTGTGTGAAAGGCTGAGCAGCGCTGTATTTGAGCTGCGTAAACTTAAGCCAGTTGTTTCCAGTGATGCATTGCTCCAAATTTATTATTCGTATTTCTTTTCACTGATGTCATACGGTATTATCTTATGGGGAAACTCAACAGAGTCGGACCGAGTATTTAAATTACAAATAACTGCAATGTGTCATACAACTTCGTGGTATCAGGTAACCTTAGTTTTCCATTCTCTCGTTTAATATTACTTTAAAATATTTATCGACATTAAGTATCGACAGTTTCCCATCCCTACTTGACATCCGGCTGCAAGCGTTGTAGCCCGCAGTCCGGGCCGGCAAACACGCTCGGTAAATAACCCGGTACATAACGTACGGATACCTACTTGTAGCACATACGGAACATGAGATTATACATATACAGGGTGTTTAGGTTATAGAGTGCGGATTTATGGTTACGTGGTGAAGCCGTGTTCGCTAATAGTATTAAGTTATGGATGGGTAGAGGAATACCTTAATCATTTGCTAATGGTAGTTGAGATTGTTACCATTTGTTATGGTACGATTTTCGACTATCATCAGTTGGGACGTACCCTTGTTTACCACTTTGCTAATAAAATACGCGACATTTGGCGGTTTTAAACTAAAAAAAACCGGACAAGTGCGAGTTCAACTCACGTGCTGAGGGTTCCGTAAAATATTGAGAATTTTCCCGTTACTTTGAATACTCAAACTTTTTATAGGTTTCCCTGTAATCTTTAGGCATGGAGCTATTTTCCATATTTTTTTCAGAATTTAAGCCTAGTAGTTTCGGAGATAAGGGGGGTGGTCAATTTTCGTCTTTTTTCCTAAATTAGTTTAAATCTGTTTTTGCTAAAATTATTAAGAAAAATATCTGAGATGTCAACCCCTTTCATTTCATATGTCACACAATACAGTTTGCGAAACTTTTTTTTTAATTTTCCAGTTTACCCCCAAAAGTGGCCCCCTTGTTCAGAATTCATTAATTTACTTTATGCGTCCATCTTTGGGTCACCAATTTACATATGTTTACCAAATTTCAACTCAATCGGTCCGTAGTTTCGGAGCAAATCGGCTGTGACAGACGGACAGACAGACGCACGAGTGATCCTATAAGGGTTCCGTTTTTTTCCTTTTGAGGTACGGAATCCTACAAAAAACTGCCGTTTGCAGAAAAGTCACTCGTCCAAGTCGCTCCTATATATTAAAGATTGTTTAATATATACTTGGATGTGTCGAACATTCGTTAACTATTACTATTACACGAATACTACACGATTCACATAGCTGAAACTATACGTATACGTTAGAATCGGGCACATTTTTTTTCTTATCATTATATAACATACCTAACATACCATAAAATATCTCCATATTTAATCTAAAATACCTCATCGAAACTCGCTCCTTATCTCATTACATTAGATTTATACATAACTAAGAAGTACCCACGAGTTTGCATTGAATCTCGGACAGAAGTTGAGTCTCATGATTTTCCGAGAAATTTGAAACGCGTCATTGTTACCCAACACGCAAATATTTGGCAATACACATCACATTGTTTGGGGAACGGAATTCTATGGCTGATTACCCGACCCATGGCAAAAGCTAGTAATTTATATGAGAAAGCAACTGTGTGTAATTGTTTGTTACCTTTTCAAACCTACATCGCCGCTGAACCAGCGTAGTTGTTATGCTATGGAGAGTTTTAGCTTCGAAAAGACATAGCGTATTGGGACCGAGCGCGACGACAGCGCCACGTGACAGGCGGCCATTATGGACTATGTCACCGCTGTCAAACAAGAAGTAGGTAAGTAAATATTGTGAAAAATATTAATGAAATCTTGTGTTATTTTACTATATTACACAATTTTGGACAATTCACAACAACACATCTTACCAGGACCATATTTTTATCTCAAAAACGATTAGAAAATGTTTACTGCAATATGGATTTGACAGCTCAAGTCAGCGACAAAAATGACAATTTTAGCCGTAGCGAGCGCTGTGATCGTTTAGGCTACCCCCTCCACCCGCTTTGCACTCTGCCAATACGCTGTTTTTTCGCTAGAAGAAGATTCATCGTTAGTGACGTCACCGAGTACTAAAAGTTAAAATTGTTCCATATAACTTTCATTTGTAATACAAATTGTACTGTTAATTTTGGTTACAAAATGAAACATTTTAACTTTTATTCAGTGACGTCACTAACGGTGGATCTCTACTCGCGAAAATGCCCGTATGTTTTATCCCGGGAATCATTGGCGTTGTGGCGTCTTGATAGTAAAATTGGGGTATTTTTATCTTAATTCATAGCAATAAAAGTGACGAGCAGGGTGTCCATTATTGAAATAAGGTGTCAAAGATTGGGATATTTATCGAATTTGAGAAACGAGCAGAGCGAGTGAGCATATTTTTAAGTGCAGAGAAGTCAAATTTAAAAACCGGACACAAGTGAGAGTTCAACTCGCGTGGTGAGGGTTCCGTATATAATCTAAATTTCATAAGTGTTTTTGAATACTCAAACTTCTTATAGGTTTTTCTGTAATCTTTAGGCAATGAACTATTTTCCATATTTTTTTCAGAATATTAATCTTAGTTGTTTCGGAGATAAGGAGGGGGGGGAATGGTCAATTTTCGTGTTTTTTCCTAAATTACTTTAAATCTGTTTATGCTAAAATTATTAAAAAAAAAATATCTGACATACTTACAACAACTTCTTTCATTTGATATGTCACACAATACAGTTTGCGAAACTTTTTTTTTTAATTTTCCAGTTTACTCCCCAGAAGTGGCCCCCTTGTTCAGAAATCATTAATTTACTTTACGCGTCCATTTGCGGGTCACCAATTTACATATGTGTACCAAATTTCAACTCAATCGGTCCAGTCGTTTCGACAGACAGACAGACAACCGAGTGATCCTATAAGGGTTCCGTTTTTTCCTTTTGAGGTATCGGAACCCAAAAAAGGGTTGACTAATAGTTAAACCTTGATTTAGGGTTTTGTGTTTGAGGCATATTACGCGGCTAAGATTTTGAAATAGTGACGTTTGTTGGTAACTTTCTAAGTGAATAAATAACATCACGAATGAAGGAGGACCCCCTTTCCGCAATCATTATCTCTTCTTAGATAGAATTTCCAGAAAGCGAACTAATTTGGCAATAGACATGGAAGCTGCGATGCGGTGGGTCTCACCAAAAGCCGACAGTTACCTATGTCAGGTTTGTGGGATTAACCACCTCAGTAAGTCAGTAGCAAAGAAAGCACATCTGTCGAGGCTATTAATATATGTTTCAGGCTGGAGTAGCAATGTACAAGTTGCAGAACATTCTCAAAATATCAGAGAAGTTCCGAGAAATATCCGAAAACTTACATGAGAATTTAAAAATAATTTTCCTTTAGAAAGTTTCTCCCGAGAATTTTTCATGGATGTATGCAATCACATGTCTATTATTCTTTAAGCGGGCAAATTAAACAGCTGGTAATGTATGTATCCGGAGAGTTTTTGACATGTTTTCAGTGTTTATAAAATTTAAGTTCTGGGAACTTTCCGTATTAAAATTTTCCCCTTGTTACTCGTACATAACCGAATTACATTACCAGCAATGTATAAGGAAAAAATATTCTTTGCACAAAACCGGGTAATGTATTAAGAAATATTTTTTCTTTGCACATTACCGATAACATTTCCAGTTTTGTACGAGGATGTAAATATTCTTCCTACATTACTTGGTTTTGCTCAAAGAAATCTTTATTCCATGTACAAAACCAAGGAGTAGACCCCCAACCGTAACTTTGGAAACTTCTCCGCGGTGCATTGCTAGGCTGGAGTCAAGATTATTCAACATAATGAACACACGGGAGACCAAAAATTAGAACGACAACCTACTAAACTCACTGCACGCGGAGCGGGGGAGCAATCGGATGGCTACTATGGAAAGGACGGACTTTAAAACATCTTGAAGGAAGGCTTGGAATGCTCTAATAAATTAACGGGCAAATGTTCTTCCAAAAATGTTTGTACTACCCAAAAATGGACCAAATGTATATAGGGAGCCGAACAGAAACGTCACGTGCTGGACATCGATCACATAACAGGACCGTAATTTTGTAAACTTGTAGACCCACTGACTCGGAAACAATGCCATACGACTAAAAAACAACATCACGAATAACCAGGTAGGTACTGTCCGTTTCCCAGGGAATCAAATTTTCCCCAGTACGATACACATTTCCTCATTCAACAATATTTTAAGAGCAGCTGAACCGCGAGGATCAACAAGCTAACTTCCCAGCTAACAAACGGTCCAACAACATCCACACCGCTAAGGAGAAATGTTGTATAAGAATAAGATCCGTATAGGTGTATACGCCCTTTTGAAGATAGTGCGCCCATACTCCAAGGATCCCTAATGCCGTTGATTTTCCATCAAGCTCTACATTATTCATTAGCTGACATACGTCCTACATATATGTGTGTGAAGATTGTTCTAGAATTTCGGTCTTACGTGGCTTTGCGTCCGTATATTATGTATTCTACGGACGTAAATGTATAGATACGTCTGCGTATATGCTTTCAGTTTTGTTGGGTTGCACAGTGATTAATGAGGGTTTTCTGTTGTACAGTCGACGTTAAATACCTGTATGCATGGAATAAGGTGCAAATGTTTGTATGCTTTGACGTCGAAAGCAGCATCTTGGCTTCAGTTCCAGGCCACACAGTAGTATGAGTCACTGTTACTAAAAAAACAAGTGTCACGATTATTGAGTTAGAATGAACTTTGATATTAATTAATTCCGGGCCTGTTGTATAACGCGTGATCTGATAAATTGATACTACCTACTCAAGTCAAAGTATCCAGCGTGGATCTAGCCTTTTAAAATTTAGTTACCTAACTGAAAAAACCAGAAGTGCGAGTCGTACCTACCTACTCGCGCATGAAGGGTTCCGTACCATTATCTATAAAAACGAGGAGAAAATCACGTTTGTTGTAAGGGGGCTCCCTTAAATATATTTTTTATTCTGTTTTCTAGTATTTGTTGTTATTACAGACATACAGCGAAGTCGTAGTAATAGGGCCCCGTTTTTACCCTAGCAAAGATTTTTGTAGTTTAGGTACCTACCGCTTAAACACCATTCATTGGCTTGAAATTACGGTAACTCCATCTCAATCAATAATTTGTTGTATGTGATAAGAACTATACAATATGTTACATTGAAGTCTTATTTTGAACTTGTATTTTTTATTTTAGGCGCACATAATATCTAGGAAGTTAATTACTCAACAACATTTTTTGACTACTTGTATAATTCCTTAAACCCCACCAGACTCGTGGACCCACTGCGATGACCCACTAGTGGGTCCACGAGTAATTTTAAGTTTCCTTGTGGTCCCACCGCTTCGCACTTGATCATAATTATTTTAGGTATGTAACTGACTGTGGATAAATAAATGTACCAGCACCAATATCTGACACAACAAAGCGTGCATACATATCTGATACAACTCTATTTCTAGGGCCGGTAGGACGTGTCAGATATTTTTGCACGCTCCGTTGTGGCAGATATTAATGATGATTACATTAAGGAGTGGTGTGTCTCAAATGAGAGACACAGGACTAATAATATGTTGGAAAATTGGCATTCGGTAGTAAATAAAGCCGTTAATAAAAATTACGTTACCATTGCCAAATTGCTTAATGAATTACAAAAAAATGCATCTCTAAATAAAAATTGGGTTTCAAAAAGTGTCAGGAGCAAAATAGAGATCGAAAAAGATGAAGAGTTACTAGATTTACAAATGCAACTCCTGCATGATCAAATTACAGTCAGCCATTTTCTTGAGACATTAAGATAATAAACTCTACAAAAATTAAATTAAATTGTTTTACTTTCATAATAAACAAACACAAGCAAAAAAACCCCTTGTTCCTCCTGGCCAAACTGATTTCCCAAACTGGTTTAGCCACGAGGAAAAAGGGAAAAAACCCTACACCATGTTTTCTAAAAAAATATCTGTCAGAAAGCAAATATGTACTTGGACAGTAACGTACCATATTGCGTAATATCTCCTGAAAACTGTCAAGAGCGAAGCGGTGGGACCACAAGGAAACTTAAAATTACTCGTGGACCCACTAGTGGGTCATCGCAGTGGGTCCACGAGTCTGGTGGGCCTTAAACCAACCGCAAAACCACTGAACCATAAACCACACATAACTACTCATGCTATGCTACTTACTAGGTATGTTAGTACACCTATTCTTTGCTAACTCTTTGAATAATGTAACGCAATTTATAGTCCTCATTATCGCGTATAGCAACGAAACAGTTTATAGGTACAGAAACTTCGATTCAGCTGAAATTCGGCAATTTGGAACTCCAGTTGAGCAATCTAAACATGACGTCTAGTCTAGGCAACTGATTTGACTTCACTTCCGACTAAAGCAAAAATAGACAAGGTAGTACTGACACTGTTTTATTGTTTAAATCTAAACCATAACGTGGAAGGCATAAGTCTGAATTTTCGATACACCATTGAGTGATATACTCGTATTGTATTTTAGATGTTGATTAACTTTGCTCTATGTTAGAACTTGTAAATGATTTCGATTTGACTGACATATGACATGTACATAACTAATATATTGCAGGTTTAGGGCCGTGGAAGAAAATATTATTTAATATGAATTGAATAATAACATTAATAACATTTAGTTTAACTACACTTGAAAGCAAGTATGTACATGTCCGTTCTAAATCAAAGAGGGCAGCGAGAGAATTGCCATAGGTAAGAAAAATATCATAGTGTTGCTACATTATAATTACCATTCGATTTAACATTATATCGATTTACATGTACGATTATTTGTAATTGATTTTTGTTTAGAAAAATGATTACAAAACCAACATAATATTGATGGGATGGTTTAAACACAAGCATACTAGTATTATGTATACAGTTTAAAGTTAAAAGTATACATTTAATTTTTGAATGAGGACTTGAACAAGATAAAAATTTTCTTTTAAAAATAAGTAATAGGTATTACTTATTTTGTAGACAGCAGAGCAGTAGTAGATAGTCATATTATGTCTATGTGTCTTAAAACTTCAAAGTTTGACTCAAAAATTTTATCTCTAAGCGCCATCTCCCATATTCTTTCATCATATCAGCCGAAAGACTGATATGATGGACATAGATAGGCCTCCCCCAAAGAGTGCCAAAGTGACCGGTTTTGCGCCACCCGCATCCAGCGGACTCCCGCGACCTTTACCAGGTCATCAGTCCACGCCGCGCCTTCCGCTACGTGGTCGCCACTCGACAACGGCCATCGGTTCTACGTACAATGTGCCTGCCACTTAAGTTTAGCAATTCGGAGGGCTATATCGGTTACCTTGGTTCTTCTCTATTCTTTTATGTCTGTATTAAATATTTGCCTTCTCATTACGTACTGCATCTTACAATAGTTTCATTGATAGTTATACTTTTACGGCTCCCACCAAAATACTATACATAATACTCAGCCCAACGATCGAGACCTCCTTATACCCCACCCTATACTGCAACTAAATTGGGCCCACAGGGGGGCAGGGGAGATGGAAGCCCGAACTTGCTTAGATAATGTGCATACATTAAACTAAGACGGAACTAACGCGGGTATCCTGATGAAGGAAGTTCTCGTCTAATTACGGGGTGATTAGGGCTGCGTGCGGGGGATTCTAGAATTGGAAGCGTTTCGCGAATTATTAGTGACTGACGATCAAGAAGACGAAAACAAAAGATGGTAGATAGATATTTAGAGCAAAGTAACACAATTCAACGCAATTCTGAACTTAAGGCGACGTAGGTTCAGAAAATGGATTTTTAAAAAGTCGTAGCGCTTGTTTGGATCTTAATACGGCTGCCCTACATTTTATTAGCAATCTTGAGGCCTTTCTCGAGGGTCTAAAGCTATTTGAATCCTGAGTTTTGACTTTCGCTCGATAGAAAAAATCACGAAAATGGGTCTAAAATACACTTGAAACATTCGTAACAAATTATGCACAAAAGCTAAACATTAAAATTGGTTCCAAAAATCGGCAATATCATGTTTGAGGGAACTTAGCTACTTATTACTTTTACTTTTTTATTTATTTATACGCACAAAAAATTATAATTAAAAAAACATGATATCCGCACTTCCGAACACGCACTTCCTTCTCGCTCACGCTTACCTATGTTCAGTGAGAGGAAGAGAAGACCATGAACCTACGTCACCTAAGCCCCGGGCTTGAGCTACGAGCATGAGTACTAGGATGACGATACATATAAATAAAATAATAGTAGAATATGTAACAAGTGCATAAAACAAGCCATTTTATCCGAGACAAAATATCGATCTGAGCCCCCTTTTTTGCTTAATAACTTCGATTTTGAGTAAATTAAACAAAAAATACATTATTCAGGTTATTATAATGTTCAAACTCGTGCCGCTTGACTTCGTGTGGTGCAGGAGGTAACTTTATGCTCTATAACACAAAAAGTAATTTTATGCAGCCTACAAACAACATAAGGACGAACTTTATGAACATTGGAAGTGAAAATAAGATCGCTCAAAAATTTTAATTTTTGGTACAAGCTTTTACCGCCGACCGTATTTTTTTGCATTAACTACTAGTCTAGATGGTTGCAAATGTTGCAATGAGCCAAAAACACTACGGGATTAACTTGTGTAGGTTGTGTAGTTTAGAAGTTTCTAATAAGCCAGATCAAGTAGGACAGATGTGTAGTGTCACACTGGACAGGAAGCTCACGATCCCCTGAGAATCTCTCATGTCTGACTAGTCCCGGCAAGACCGTTAACATCTAGAGTACGCTTACCACCCTGCGCAGTTGAGATTGTTACATTAACCCAAAACGTAAGTGAGGAAACTGTTTATATTTTTCAAAAATAATTGACGTAGCTTAAAAATCGGAAACTTTTTTCTGGTGCTAAGGAAGATTATTCCACCACCAAAAAAATGATCAGGCATTTCAAAAAATTTCATCCATTCCCCATTAAGGGTACGCGGAATGATTTTTTCTAGTTACTTTTAATATTAGATTTAATCTTAAAATGTAGAGCTCACAATTAACTACTCAAATAGCAAAAATATGCTTACGCTATGTAGGTATAGGATGTAAATTTTAGAGGGTGAATCTTTTCAATCGTTGGATATGTAGGTAGTCGATTACCACTATATTTTTACTCTAGATATACCTACTACCAAAAGCGAGCACCGCCTTTGGCACCCACCTTACTGGAACACTCGGCAATAAACAACGCTCACCCATATTCCTACTATGTATTAATTTACAACAGCATTCTTAGCTTTGTAATAGAAAGAGTGTAAACGACACAATTTTCCTAGCAAACATATGACGTTTTGCGAAACTGACATTAAACGCGCGCTGCGCTGAGCATTTCCTGCGCGATAATTCACTAATCCACGGCTGTGTAGGACCAGTATAACTCTGACCACTGAATAGTTGCTTAGAATATATTTCAAAGTTGCAAATCACCTGTACCTAATCGTTTGCGGTTTTTGGTTGGAGTGTCGCAAAGGGTAACCTGGCCCCGTAGCATGGTTGGCCTTGTCACGCGATAGGTGATAGGATAGAGCGTGCGTCACTGGCTGACACCGTTCGATAAAACGAGATGACGCTCTTATCTTGTCACTTGTCGCGTGATAAAGCCAACCATGCTACGGCTCCAGAACTTTTTTTCTATGGTCGGATGTCATTATGACGCAATTTTTTTATGATTTTATCCTACAGAATATGCTAAAATAAACATGTTTTATTTGAAAAACTTTTCTCTAAAATCCAAAACTAAATCAGGGTTGGGTTTTAACCACGGACACCTGAATTTTGAGGGGGGGAGGGGACCTTAAAAAAAGCACTTCTACCGTCCAAGGTAAAAGATTCCAATTACAATGACAATTTATAGGGACGAGTGAAAAGTCTATTACGTGTAGTTCTGCAAGAAATTATACTAGTCTGGCCACCAAGTCATGATAAAATATTTTTTCAAATTCTGCTTATTATTATGGTTACAATTTTACTTATGAAATAAGCTGTCATTACGTACTCGTAACTACCTCAAAGTCAAAGTCAAAGTCAAAGTGATTTATTCTTCAATTTAGGCATATTACATGCACCTATGAATGTCGATAAACTACCACCGGTTCGGAAAGTAAACCTCTGCCTCGAGAAGAACCGGCGTAAAAAACTCGGCGAGGTGTCATTTTTTCAAAACAGTATACAATATATCATATCAGTATCAGAGTATTATAAAATTTTAAAATTACATTGCTACAGTAGAAAGCCTATTTATTTTACGACAGATTTCTAGTGCAGGATTTTATCGCTGCCAAATATCCCTATCCATGATGTAGTCGTTTATCTTATAATATGCTTTTGAAATAAGTGTCCGTTTTACGACAGATTTGAATTTAGAGTCAGTAAGTTCGGTAATGTGTTTTGGAATTTTATTGTAGAATTTTATACAATTTCCCAAGAAGGACTTTTTCGCTTTTACTAGCCTGTAAAAAGTTGTTTTGAGCTTCCCTGCGTACGTTCCTGCTACCTACCTATTTTACGTAATACCATAGAGAAAATATAATACTTTATTTATGGTAATACCATACATTTTGTGGTACCAGCGCAGCG
Organism: Epinotia nisella; assembly: GCA_932294315.1. Lineage (NCBI taxonomy): Eukaryota > Metazoa > Arthropoda > Insecta > Lepidoptera > Tortricidae > Epinotia > Epinotia nisella. The sequence goes on from OW028687.1 coordinate 6,365,606, forward strand.
TTCGCTTTTTTTTCATGGCACGCCTTCATCTTGGGACACGACTCGCTGGTCACACTCTAATTGTTCTGAATCGACTTGTCACAGAGCACATATTCGAAACGATTACGATATTAGTCAATTGACATTTGATTTGAGTAAAACATCGACAGAGAACAGACGAAGCAAAGTTCTTACAATTATTGCAAAACTTTTAAATATTTTATAAAATTCACCCAGGTTCGACATCAGCAGCATCTGAGCATATTTGCGGAGATCATCCAGCTTATGGCTCATAAGTCGATCCGCTAGAACGTCGATCTTTAGCAAACAGACTCGGAGACTGCAGGGATGCTTTAAGCTAGGTATTTACTTCATTAAATCATACCAAAAGTAACGGAGCCGTTGTAACGAACATAGTAAATGATTATTTCCGTAAGGTGAGCCAGACGAGTTAAGGTAAGTACTTCAATTTCATTTTCTCCGCGAGGTTTGTAGCAATAGATACACTTTTTAAAATGAAGCCGAAACCTTGTAGAAACACTTATCAAGCCATGCATACCCAAAGTTTGGCGAAAAAAAATAACTCTAGTTAGAAAGAGTAATTATCTAGCAGTATTTTACTATAGAAAACTCTCGTTATATTTTAAAACTTTGATTCCTGCCAAAATGCAGTAGGTGCATGGGTAAAAAGGAATTCCCCGTGCACCCACTGGTGGGTGGACCCGGTGGAAGCACGGGTCGCGAGTGGAAAAATCATCTTTTCACGCCACTGCTTGGAAATGTGGCAAAAGATGGTCAGAATTCAGGCTTCAAAGCTGGAGTTAGTTGGACGTCGCACGAACAGGCTATCTATGACTTCAAACTGTCCAACAATGTTATTGTTGGACAGTTTGAACAGCGATCGACCAATCACAGGGCCCCGCGCGGTCGCGCCGGCGTGCGCTGCCTGTGCTCCTCCTCCGCGCCGGGCGCGAGACTAGCGAGCCTGTTTAGTATTATGATTTTCAATTAGATACTTAATTTTGATTTAAAATTATAATTATTTACAATTTCCTCACAGTAGGCGTAAAAAGCACTGTGTTAAGCCTTGGCCGAAAGTGCAATAGCTGGACTCGTACTTTCGAGGGCCTCCGCTACGCGTCGGCTCTCGAACTAACTCGTCCATCTATTGCTTACTTTCTAGCCTCTTCAACAATGTACTATAGTTCGAATGTAACCTATATTGCTTTGACATAAAGTGCCATACACATACACTAGTTGACTAGTAAAATGTCCAATACTAGGAATATGTAGAGACTGCTAGGAAACATATCCAGTTTTTTTTTTCCATAAGGCAATTAAAAACGTTAAGATTTTTCTTTAGCCAAAAGATCACGGTAAAAAAAGCCAACACATGACACATCTAATTATCCCATAATTACGAATAGAGACATGAGAGGTGTAATGTGCAATGCTTGTTGTTTACAGTGCCTCGGCAATTTGCAAATAAGCCGACCAAAACAAACAATCCATTGACGCGAAAGAAAACCTATATACACACTATCTACTATAGATGTTGGGCTACATATTATGCCTAGAAACATGTCTCCATTCTCGCGTAAGTTCATTAGACGGCACGTCATTCCAACAAACAGCCATCGGTTGCGTAACGCCCGGCTACGATCTATGCCGTACTAAACCCCAAACACAAACAAAGCAAAGCGATTGCACATGTCCCCCACAAGATAAATAACCCCGTGCTACCTCGCCACCCACTACAGATGTTCCGGATTACAGTAGGTCGCTCTGTTGAGATCACTCCGCCCCCTCTTCGTGTTACCTCGGTTGCATAAAGGAGTCTAGAATCTTCTAGGCTAACCATGTAGAATCGGGCAAGAATAGGTCTCTCCCGCCTGTCGTAAAATGTGACGTAAGGGGGGTCAACGGGGTCGCCAGTCTTTGTGGCGGGGGCCACAGCACTTGGCTACGAGTATGTACCCCAGAGAAGGCGACGAGTATGCCCAGATCGAGCCCGCAACCTGAGATCCTAGACTAGAGAGTCCTCCAAATTACTTACTTGGCGCAGATATTGGCTGACGTGGAGGTTTTTTAGTGGGTAGAAATAGTAGACTTCCTCCGAGAGCTGGGTACCTGGTTCGCAGGTTTTCTCCCAGGAAAAAAGGCTAGGGCGCTCTAATTGCGATCACTGGTGGTAGGTATGTAAAATAGAAATCTGTCAATTGCACACCAAAAAAGTCAAAATATATATGTGCATCTGGTTATGTGTAGTACGCAGCGAGGTGTTCAGATAAATATGGACTCTTATTTGCTGGATTCGACTGGACTTTGCGATTCCAATAGGATCTACCTTTTCCACCTTTCACCGCGTTATTTGCAGTAAAGTCCTTATTAATTATATCTTTGCAACACCTCGTTCGGCAAAATTATTTATTTATTTATTTATTAAAAAACATGTTAACATGACATTACAGTAAAAAAACCAATGCGTCATGGAACGAAACTAAACAAACACTATTTTGGCGACAAAACGGCGTGGCCCCGTTGCATCGTCATCTCTGGTGTAGGATTCGGCAGATTGCCCCGGAACTGTCGAAACACGACACCCTTCGGCCAGAAGTCAGCACATGCGATGGTCTCCTGCAGCGGCCGCGGCACGCGCACCACAAACGAGCTGAAGTGCACATAGTGGCGCGAACGCAGCTGGAACACCCTCAGCGCGAAACCGGTCTTCTGGCGAACGTACTCCACCACATCATCAGCCGTGGCGGTGTGATGCAGGCGCGATACATATAGCGCCTTGCTCGGTGTGGCAACCCGTAGACCGGAACCAACCAGTTCTGCAGTACCACACTGACTCTTGCGCAGCTTGCGCTTCCTCGTCACCGTTGTGAAACCCTCCTTATCCACATCGGTGCGCGGGGGCTTCTCCTTTGGAGGAACCCAAACTTCACGCGCTCTTGAGGGCGCGTCTCTCCAGTTATCCATTATCGCTTACTCTAGTTAAGTAGCAACTCAGAATGCTGCGGGAAGTAGAGGCTTCTTGTCAGTTTTTTTTTGTATGTCAGCTCCTATATGTAATAACATTAGATTTTAACGGACAAATTCTCCTACGTTTTTTCGTTTAGGTATCTGGGATACGAGGAAAGGGAAATATTGTAATAAGTTTTACATATTTCGTTTAATAAGGACTTTTCAAGCATAATATTACTAATGTTTTGCGGTTCAAAGTGGTTTTCCTCGAAATCGCATGACGATTAACGAACGATTTTTCTGATTTTATATGGAATAAGTTTCGTCGTGCTTCAAAATTTTCATTAATTGTAGGCCTACTGTGGCCCTCTCTTCCAGTCACAATTGCTTCCACCCAAGGCATCTTAGAAACGCTGACAGGCGGCATTTACCTGACGAGAAATAGAGCCCATGTAGTATATACGGCTCAAATTGCGCCTTCAGCCTAAATTGAGAGCACACTACATAATGTACGAAATTATACGTATGTGTTTAGATGAGTTGTAGTTTGGCGCTTTGTTTAATACGTATGTGTATTGAAGAAGAATGAATCGGTTTTTAAAGATAACATTTACCCAGAAATACTATTTTCTTAAGCCAAGTAGCCATTTACCGAAAAACAAAAACAGAGGAGATCAAAAGATTTCGAGTGTCCTTTGAAAATTTATTGATACAAATACAATTATGCAATAGGTAGTTGTCTATCTACTTAAATGTTTTAATATTGTATAGATTTAGACCTTTTTAGGGTTCCGATACCTCAAAAGGAAAAAACGGAACCCTTATAAGATCACTCGGTTGTCTGTCTGTCCGTCTGTCGCAGCCGATTTGCTCCGAAACTACTGGACCGATTGAGTTCAAATTTGGTACACATATGTAAATTGGTGACCCAAAGATGGACGCGAAAAGTAAATTAATTAATTCTGAAGAAGGGGGCCACTTTAGGGGGGTAAACTGGAAAATTAAGAAAAAAAGTTTCGCAAACTGTATTGTGAAAGCGGTTGTTGTAAGCATGTCAGATATTTTTTTTTTATAATTTTAGCAAGAACAGATTTGATGTAATTTAGGAAAAAGACGAATTTTGACCATTCCCCCTTTATCTCCGAAACTACTAGGATTAAAATTCTGAAAAAAATATGGAAAATAGCTCCTTGCCTAAAGATTACAGGAAAACCTATGAGAAGTTTGAGTATTCAAAAACACTTATGAAATTTAGATTATATACGGAACCTTTTATTTGAATATAATGTCGGTAGCAAACAACCATATCGGCTGCTCTACGGAAAAAGAAAGTAACTAACATTTTTTTCAAAACCGGTGTTTTTACATTTTAGGCACTTTTAGAGAACGTAAAAACACCGGTTTAAAAAAAAATGTTAGTTACTTTATTTTTCCGTAGAGCAGACGATATGGCCTGCCCGATGTTTAATAGACACTGCAGCCTATCGACGCTAACGCGATCCCAACCCTTTATTGTTTTGATGATTCATCGGCGTCGTGTTGAAAACTTGAGGTAGACAACATAATTTATCGAAAATTGTAATGAGAATGAGCCACAAACATTTATGCATTTTGATGTCATACATCAATAGATTAATCATTTCACATGCACATTAGCTAAGTAAGGACACAAAAAATAGCACACGAAACATGTTCATATATCAAATTCGAATGCGATATATGAATTTGCAATTGACCCCTGTGCACATTTTAACATCGGTAGCAGCTCCTTTGTACTAATTAGATTTCAGTAGGTACTAAACTAATACGATAAGAGGAACACCTAACTGGCTCTAAAAATCCAATAAGATCGATATTCTAAGCGACATCTAGTGTCGGATAGCAAAACTACGCGCGTATCAATTAGAAAATTACGGTGTAGGTACTCCGCAGATGGCAGCACTAGCGCACCCATAGTTACTATCTTATTTTATTGTGTTGTGATGTGTAATTAAAGCGCTTTAGCGCTTTTTTTTTGTAAGGGCGTGCGCTCTCAACATTCTCTAGCCCTAAATATATTATGCCTGGCCTGGTTATACTCTAGTTTTGTTCATATAGATTTTGATGTTAGAAACAGTACTCTGTTATTTTTACATGAAATGGCGAAAAATTACCATAAAGTGACGTTTTAAACGTGTTTTTTTTATTAACCTTGATACCATAGAGGAAATATATAATATATACCTATAAACTACTTTATTTATGGTGAAACGAATCGTTATATAATAAGTATATAATATGTACATGTTATTGTATTGTTTCTCTCTGTAACTGCTTTGTTAACTCTTGTGTCTCTGTAACTCTTTATTGCACACCTCACACGGTGTGCAATAAAGAGTATTTGTATTGTATTGTATTGTATACTTATTATATATCAAACGTTTAGCACTTTTCACTGGTTTATAGGTTATAGCATCCCCCTAAACGATTCCTAATTTTCATGTTATAATCAGTCGTATTCAGAACAATCATCGCATTACCATAGTGAGCTCGAAGAATAGTAACCCCTGGATCCTCGTGTATGGTCTTCAACGCATTAAATTCATCTAATAAATAATACCTACAGGTCTGAAAGTGTAAATGTCGGCTGGCGATCCGTATTTACCACTACAGCTCCCCCGGCCGGCTTTCCATCAGCCGTGATTGATAAGCCCGGAGGGATCGGCGCGGATAAGACTGACAACCGAGGTGGGAATGGAATTTTACGTTTGTAGGGTAGTCGCGCTAGCTTTTATACCTACCTATTTTTACAAGCTTTTTATTATTTAGTTTCACCTATATTATGATGACATGGTGCTGATCTGATGATGGAGAAGACTGACAACCGAGGTGGGAATGGAATTTTACGTTTGTAGGGTAGTCGCGCTGGCTTTTATACCTACCTATTTTTACAAGGTTTTTTTATTATTTAGTTTCACCTATCCCTTTGTTTGTCATCAAATCTTGCAAATTAAATTTGATCTACTTCCCAGTAACCGGTTGAGCTGAAATTTTGCATACATGTGTTAAACGCGTGATAATGCAATATTATGATGACATGGTGCTGATCTGATGATGGAGAAGACTGACAACCGAGGTGGGAATGGAATTTTACGTTTGTAGGGTAGTCGCGCTGGCTTTTATACCTACCTATTTTTACAAGCTTTTTTTATTATTTAGTTTCACCTATCCCTTTGTTTGTCATTAAATTTGATCTACTTCCCAGTAACCGGTTGAGCTGAAATTTTGCATACATGTGTTAAACGCGTGATAATGCAATATTATGATGACATGGTGCTGATCTGATGATGGAGAAGACTGACAACCGAGGTGGGAATGGAATTTTACGTTTGTAGGGTAGTCGCGCTAGCTTTTATACCTACCTATTTTTACAAGCTTTTTTATTATTTAGTATCACCTATCCCGATGTTTGTCATCAAATCTTGCAAATTAAATTTGATCTACTTCCCGGTAACCGATTGAGTTGAAATTTTGCATACATGTGTTAAACGCGTGATAGTGCAATATTATGATGATATGGTGCTGATCTGATGATGGAGCTGGAAGGTGGCCATAGGAACTTCGCAATGACGTTCGACACAACCTCATCGAGTTTGGGCTTGTTAGAATCGTCTCAATGAGTAGTTGTTGACGGTATGTACAGAAAAGTACCTACAGTCGGCAATAAAAGCTTCTACCAAAAATTATTTTTTCAACAGAGACTTATTTACAATACTATAACAATATTCTTCACAACTCATACAAATAAATAAGGTACAAAAGCTACTCAACAACATGTAAGTATTGAATTGTGAAGCTTAACCAAAACCTAGATAGTTTATTTATGTATTAGAGTTTGGAGTAGGTTTATTTGACCTCTCTATTTAGATGAATAGAGTTACATATTTATCTAGCAATATATAAAAGTTAGTAGAACCGTATTGCAGCAAAACTATTTTAGCAATCGATCAACTTCTCGATCACACAATAAAGATTATACGAATTTATTACACCATTTGATAATTGTGTACAAATTATAGCTGGATATAAAATACGCATTACGAAAAAGGTTACGTCAGTCATCCCCACTCGTTGTGAGATAAGCAACATAGACATAATCCAGCCCAAATCCCAGGCCCGTTAAGCACAATCTAATACTAAGTCACCTTACAGCTTAGTGATTTACTTGAAAACTTAAAATCCAACTTAAGCGAGCCCAAGCGTAACATAACAAATGGTGCATATCTCTACTAAGGCTTACCTTCTAACATTATTGATGACTAAAACAACCCCCTCACCCCCTGCACGGACCTAAAATACGAAGTGGGGTCAAATGCTAACATTTAGCTCCCAAGTCCGAGATCTTAAACCCCCACACAACCAAAAAAAAGACTTTACACCTTGTCAATAAAGACGGTATTGCAGTGTGGTTGCTTGCGTTTAAAGTCCCAAGTTTTCGCACAAGTTTCGGGGAGTCAGGGGTTAACCCCCCAGGTGGTTAAGCCATTTTACCACGTTAGGCAGTGACGGTCGCCTGTAATTTTGGGCCTAATGCGACTATTCCTATTTCAAGTTACCCTTGGAGGGTTAAGTGAGGGCTGTGGCTCGAGATAAGCCGTGCGTACGATGTTCGCGCATATGGAGGTTATACTTTAGAGGGTTTGATAAAGGGAATTTATGTCGATGACTTTGTTTTTCATGTATAATGTACTAAGATTTTAGGACATTTTGTACATCAACTGAACCACTGTGGGACAGTTATAGGGAAAGATGAACAGAAAACCTCATAAAATCCTTCTAAGTACTTATTTGTAGAGCATTAATTCAGTGAACAAAGGTGAATAATTTATTTACACTGATACTAATATTATAAGGAGGTAAAGTTTGTGAGGGTGTAGCTGTAATTTTTTGAGGGTAATGTTAAGGGTAAAAGTAAAGGTTAATCTCCGGAACTTACTCATCCTAATTCAAAAACCTCAACTGACCAGTATATAGAATGGGCCTTCAAGATGGACATAATTATATTATATTTTATCCCACGCCTCCGAATCTTTGTTATACGCAGGCGAAGCCGCGTGCGCAAATAATTCTTAATATAGGACGTTGACCCAAGAGCGCTTTTAACACTTTCACTGCCAGGAATCCGCCTAGCCGGCGCCTACGCCGTGGACGCTTTCTGCTACTTATGGGGTAAACCATGGGATCGGCTACGAGCGTAGCGCGTAGCGACTCTTGGCAGTGAATGTGTTAACCCATTCGAGGCCACTCATCGCTACGTGTGCTACGCCGTAGCGCGTAGCAGCGTATTTCCGCTCTGTAGCGGAAATCGCACGTAGAGGCATGACTCATATGTCTAAATGTCACTTTTTATATGGAAAAATTACAGTTGAATTGTCATAGTACGCACGTTCAAAACTTTACGTAATTACCCCTCTGACTTACGTTGCGTAGCGCGCTGTATACACACAATAGTCAGTAGGTACGACTTACATCGTCCACACGATATAAATAAATCTCTTGATAAAGCCTACGCTGCAGATTTATAAATATAATATTATTATGTTCAATAAAAAAAAAATGCAGTGACTTTTTAATGTGAGGTTAAATGAATGCACTTTCCATTTATGCCGTGTGGGCCAGTTATTAGAAACGTCCCACTTCAGATTAAATTACTAAATAGTTTGTTTGATGGCCGTTGGAAAGGTTCTCGAATGGCGACCACGTACAGGAAGGCACGGCGTGGGTAGGCGCCCCACAAGGTGGACTGATGACCTGGTAAAGGTCGCGGGAGTCCGCTGGATGGACCGGTCACTTTGACACTCTTTGTGGGAGGCCTATGTCCAGCAGTGGACGTATTTCGGCTGATATGATGATGATGATAGTTTGTTTTTAAACCCCGACGCAAACGACTGTTTTAAGTTTAACACGTGTATGTGTCTGTCCGTGGCATCGCAGCTCCCAAACGGATGGACCTATTTTTTTTTTATCGGAAGTCTTGTCTTTCAAAGTGGTTGCTATGTTTGCTGTATTGGGGGATTATTATATATTTTTTAATTTATGTAATTTTCTCTACCTGTCCAGTTTAATCTATAGTCCATAACGGAACGCTTCCCCGTGGATTGATAGATCCATAGAAGAACTTCTATTAGTATTTCCAAGGGCCACCAAATCAACAAGCCGTGGGTACATAATCGTATATACTGAGGGGTAAATTCTAAACAAAGATAAAGGTAGGTGCGGGTGCGCCCGTCCAGAATATAAATCGGTCGAAGTTGGAGGTAATTAATCGCCCTTTGTGAGCCCTACAGGGCAATCTGGCTTGCCATTCACATTCCAATGTTATATCAATTTGTATCGCTTCCATGCTAAAGCTAAGGGTTTAGTCTAGCCGTGTTTGTAGACTACGTGAACTTCAGGTCGTTTGTGGTGCGCGTGCTGCGGCCGGTACAGGAGCCGTAGCATGGCTGGCCTTGTCACGCGATAGGTGATAAGATAGAGCGTGCGTCACTGGCTGACACCGTTCGATAGAACGAGACGACGCTCTTATCTTGTCACTTGTCGCGTGATAAGGCCAACCATGCTACGGCTCCTGGAGACAATCGCGTGTGCTGACTTCTGGCCGAAGGTTCGGCGGTTCCGGGGCAACCTACCGAATTCTACACCGGACTTGACGACGCAACGGAGCCACGCTGTTTCGTCGCCTAAACAATATTTTTTTAATTGTATTGTATGTATATTAGTCCTTAAGGTATTTGTACTAAGGAGCGAATGGCGGAGAGGGATTCGCGACTAAAGACTAGCGCTTACGCTTTCACAATCATACCTACTCATGTAAGGTTTTGCCAATGAGTGGAATGAAATCATCATCATCATATCATCCGAGAGAGGTCCACTGCTGGACATAGGCTTCCCCCAAAAAGTGACACAATGACAGATCCTGCGCCACCCGCATCCAGCAGACTCCCGCGACCTTTACCGGGTCATCAGTCCACCTCGTGGGGGGTCTACCCACGCTGCGGCTTCTGGTACGTGGTAGCCACTTGAGAACCTTTCCGCCCCAACGGCCATTGATTCTGCCCACTGCTACTTGAGTTTGGCGATTCGGAGGGCTAATATACAATATCGGTTACCTTGGTTCTGCTGCGGATAGCCCCATTTCTGATGCGACCACGCAGAGAACATACTTATCCAATTGGAATGCGAAGTATAAGTGTTACATTAACCCTTATGTCTGCTGTAAGTGACTTTAGACGGTCTGGTCTCGGAGAGGGTGTGTAGTTAGATAAGACGTTTTTGGGCATTGCGGAGGCAATCACAACGGGACTGCGTTATTGTTTCAAGTTTTGTTGCCGTTTTGATAATTCTTGTTATTTTGTATATGGGCTTCCAATCCCGGGATTTATTACTACTAGGTACAATACCGGGCATGGCATGGCATGGTACGAGAGACAGAAATGACAAAAAGTCTAAAATACTACTAATCAATCCACGGTTAAAATCACGTATTAAATATCACCGGCGACATGTTTCGAACTCTTTGGGAGATCTTCTTCAGCATGTGCTTCAAGCGACATTACCGCGAAAACACTCATGCTGAAGAACTCTCGAAGAGTATGAAACATGTCGCCTGTCGTGAGACTTAATACGTGAGTTTAACCGTGGATTATTTCAGACATGTCTCACGAAAGTTTATACTTATTCTGCGCCACCTCAACGAAAATTTAAATTCGATAAATGCAACTCTGTCCCAATTTAAAATGGTAGGTAAAAATTCCACTGAAAGGGTGGAAGGCCTCTGGCCGGCTAAAGGATATTTGTGAGTTGACAGTAGTTTTATCGGTTCCGCGCTTCTTCGTTTCTGTTCTGGGAAATATATTAATCATATTTTTGCACTCAACTGTACCACGCAGATAATCAAATCGAATTCTAATTAAATACTTAGGCCAATGGCTTAATGCGGTTCTGGAATTCTCAGTAGGTACCTACGATGAATTTACATAGTTTATGAACCCTGAAAACAATAAAATACACTCTTTTTTTGCGTGGTAGTGTAATTTATTCATAATAATACAATGCAAGCTTACAGTTAGACACCAAATCGCTTACACGCTAAAATAAATTTAAAAAGATGCACAGGTAAAAATGACATAAATCATAATTATAATGTCATTCCATAAATTAAGTGCCAATTCAAAAATAGCCTAGCATCGGCGAACATGTCAACGCCTTCGTACTGAGTGAGCATTAGATGTAGCCAGCGAACGAAAAAACCATTGAAGGTGAACTCTTTACAAATGTCTACCTAAACACGTGCACAAAACCCGGTATGCACATGTGTTCGAACTAAACGGCTACTTGGCATCCTTTTGACACCCCGCCCCCACCCTGCTCCCACGTCCGCATACGTCCACATAATGGCAATGGGCATCCTTTTTGTGGGGCCACTTTTCGGCGCTAGTTAGACTTCTATGGTTTTTTCGTTCGCTGGATGCAGCCATGTCTGCGCACGCGCGATAGACGCGTGGCTCGCGTAGGTAGCGCGTGCGAGCGGACGGCCGCCTGCAGCAGGCCGGCTGGTGGCACGGCGCCACCCTGTCCGCGTCCGAGGATACCCACGTCGGAACCACCAACCCGATCCTCTCCAACACCTCTGCACTATCCACTTGGGGATCGGACAACTGACAGATACTGAACTAGTAGCAATAACATTCTTCCCAGCACCAGCGTATCTAGCCCGACCATGCCCGGGGCAAACATGGAGGGATAGAGAAACGGGTAGTAACTGTAATCTTTTTTATACAGCCAGCGAGCAAATTTGCGTTGAACTTTCTCAATCACGAGAGAGTATTTGCTCTCATACGGATCTCAAACAACAGCACCGTATTCCTACTTGCTCCGTACAAAATCGCTAAAGAGAATTTTAGCCACTCCGATATGAAATGGTTTTGCAATTCTCGTCACAAATCCTAAGGTAGTGCTTGCAAATGCCAGTTATGTGCTTATGAAGTCAAACTTATCATCTAATATTAAACCTAGACCATGATTTCACTAACTCTTTCCAGAGTATCTTCAGCTAAATAGATTGGAGTGGAGTGGAGAGCGCTTTTGTGAAAAAGTGATCACCTTACATTTATTGACATTAAAAGTCAGCCGATTTAAAATACTCCATTCAGCTAGCGCGTCAATGTCAGGTTCTAACGCTGCACTGTCGATCGTACTGCCGATGCCTCGGAACAGCTTCAGGTCATCAGCAAAAAGCAAACTCTCAGCGGTGAGAGTCACATCAGGCAAGTCAATCATCAGGAGAAACAGCGTAGGCTCTAGAGTAATAAAGTAGCACAGATACTTTTCTATCAAAAACATAATCAAATAATCGATTATTGCGTTTATACAAACTTCGATCGTTACATTCAACATTAGAAACAACACAAAATAAATCACCGTCGCAATCGCAACGCGTAAACAACCCTCTACCTGCAGCCCATATAACACCTGAATCAACCGAAAACCAAAAATTAAACATCGTCCTTTGTCGGTGAAAACGTTAAATTGAGGAAATTTCCATCCATTCTCCATCCAGCCGTCATCCGCGCCTAAGCCCAGCTTCAATTTCAATAGAGCCCCCTACACACACCCTACACCCTTTAGGACGCCCCCACTAAAACTATCCCTCTCACCCCAATCCCAAATCACCCTCGCGCGAGCGAGACGCGGTTACCTACAGGGCTGGTCCGAAAGTTAGACATATATTATTGTATTATATGATCGTAGGTGGTGCGGGGGTGAAGATTGATGCCACAGGCGGGGGGGTAGTTTCGGCAACCCTACGTAACGAAATTTACGAGACGTGTGTGTGCGTGCCTCATATATTTCACGTGAACAAAATTAGGTGAGAAATTAATTTCCAAGTTTTCAATAAAGAGGGAAAAATTGGCGTACGAATATCAGGCATCTGAATATTAAATGGCTTCCAGCCAAATTAGATGTGTGTGAGGTTTCCAATATGACTTGGTTTGGTAATTTTTTGGTATTAGATTGGCGAATCCATAATCATGGTGGGCTTGTTGAACTTGATTAATATTTGTTGATTTTATTTTGTTAGCTTTTTGTGTATTGACTTTGAGGTAATATTTATATGAATAATTAGTTATATTTTGTCAAGGGGTCAATTTGGCTTGGCATTTCGCATATTAATATGACATCAATGTGTTGCGCGTTCTGATGTAGATAGACCCCCAGTTTCTTATCAGTAGATAATTAATAGATACTATGTGTATCATATATATTCATTTAAACTGTCACAATTTTCACGAATTTATTTTACTAAACGTCCTGCATGCTTCTAATGATATTATGACACACACATCCGAAGCTCAAAGAGGTAAAAAAATTGAACAACACAATATCGATTGTATAATCAGTTTCAAAAACTCCAATCTCAACCATTATAACATTTTCAATACCAATACAATACACGTGTCCACAAAGTTAACAGGGACGCATGAATAAGTAAAGTAAGCAATTGAAGCTTAAATGTTTGAAGTCCGAGCTACTGTTTAAGCCTTTCTTAGCCTTGGGTATTTCAAGTCCTAATCTGTATGGACATAACAATTGGTGAAATAGTGTATTTGTACAGGGTGTTATAAAAATATCCCTAAAGCCGAAAGGGGGTAATACTTGAAAACCATAGTCCACAAAAAAGTGATCCACAAAAAACTAGAATTTGGGTAAAACATAAAATAATCGTCATTGAAACGCAACCCTGAAAACGTAAAACTAAAAGTAGACTACCCAGAAATTTATGTACATTTTTACCTAATTTCCTCTGAGAGGTAAATGACAACAACCATAACCAAGTTAGAGTACATGATCATGTTCCTCAATTTATGACGAATTGGAAACAAGAACACGAAATAGTATTTTAGTTGTGAAATGTAACATTTTGATGAAGATTTATTGAGATGACTTGTAATTGACACCATATTTTTTCTTCTGTCTTTTTAAGTACTTAAAGCGGTTTGATTTCGTTTTATTGAGATTGCAAACCTTTTTAGAGGTATAAGGTACAAGTGATAAACAGTTAGTCTTCTGTTAAAATAAACATTCAGTTTGATTTACGTGACAGGTTACTAGGGCTGGCACTTTCTTCGGTTATTTTTTTTCATGAGAAATTATGTAACACGTTGTAGGTATTAGATACATAAGTGCCTCAAAAACTGTTTTTACAGATATTTGGTTTGCTCTTGTTTGACTTTAATTCAATGACTTGCAAAGATGTAAAAAAGGCGCTGTGATTATAAACAAGTATACGTTGGATACAAGTGCTTTAAAGCAGTAAGTACAGTAAAAATAAAACACAGATGTTCACAAATATTTTTGTATCGACTTTTATTATTTTGAATTGAGTATACAATAGTTATTTACGATACAAGTGCAGAAAATAGGAAACGCAACGAGTGGTGATAAATTAAAACACGACTCGTTGCGACTTTCCTATTTTCTGCACTTGTATCGTAAATAACTATTTTTTCTAGCATAACCCTGTTGCTGGGCAAAGGGCTCCCCTCTTTTCCGCCACTCATCCCGGCCTAGTGCACGTTCCCGGCATGGCCACTCGTTTTGAAAAGTATCAGTCTTCCCGCTATCTCCTTTTCAGTTTAGATTCTGCTTCGGTAGCCTACAGCAAAACCTTAAAGGAAAAAAAAGATACACGTGATACATTTTTTCACGTGTTGCCTTTGTTGATGTTTTGATCTAAATATCATATGCATATTACGTTTAAATAGTTTTAATTTTAAGTGTTTTTGTTATGACTAAGCAAAAGATAACAAGAAAATTCCTGATAAACGAGTTGCATTAACCACTGAGAAATAAAGACGCTTAATTTTTACGATAGGTTGTTAGGATGTAGGTATCCACAAAAGGAGGGGCTGTAGCATGTGGAAACAATAAAAATAAAGGACCAAAAAAAAGTCAAAACTGATGGTCAAAGTTACTGTGCGCCTATTACTTTATTAACATATAAGTAGGTACCGTTAATACAACTAGTTGGATATCTTTACACGAAAGGACATTTGTAGCGTTCGTCAAAAGTTCTACACGTTCAAAACTTTTTACTCTCGGAATAACTGGCCGCTTATCAAATGAATGCCATTAAAAATACAGGCCCCTAATACGAACGGTGCGATGTTTAAAAACAAAAGAGCAATGATAGCGTTCGATATTGAAAAGTTCAAAGTCAGGGGAAACTCCATTGTACTAATTACGCGGCAGACGGCGCGCTTTCACTTTCGCCGTCGCTCGTTTTAATTATTTTTTTCAGCGTCTCGGCGTCTGGCGGGAGCTCGGGGAAAAATGCCCGTTGGCATAGCGAGGGTGCGGCGGCGAAGTCGTTTTGTTCTTATTACACTTTTTTTTTGCTATTTTGTTTTAAGTCAATGTGCTTATTTCAATGTGTTTAAGTCAATGTGTTTATTATTGTCTAAATAAAGATAATGTATTTTTATGATCCTAATTATTTTGATGGCACCTTTAGTTCCAAGCAGAAATTTCAATTAACATGGCTGTTATATTCCAAGAACGGTAAGTAAAAATATAAAATATTAGTAAGGTAATATATTGCAGCAAATTATTAAAGACTGCAATTGACTAGGTATTAAAATTGTAAAAAAGTAGGATATTTTGCTCCCCACTAGGTACCTACCTAATTATAACCCAAAGTTGACAATATATTCATTAAATAAATAAATACAAAAATTCCACTTGTAGCCGAGACATCCTTGAGAGGTTTTTAATAATTGGGTATTTAATTAATTGATTTCTGTTATTGTTTATAAAATTTAGTTTGAATAAGATATTTGTAAGTACCAAAAATGACATTGAAATCATAGAGTGATATAAAATAAATTCTACAGTCACAGTAAAAAAAAAGAGGTTAAACTGCAATCTGTAAATTACCCAGATTTTAAAAAGAAAGTCCGACCAACGACAATCCCCTAAGTAAAGCCCGCGGCAAACGTCCGGTCCCGGATTTAACAATAAACGCTCGTATGCGCCATGTGCACCTTCTTTCGTTATCAAATTTCTATCTACGGTTCAATGACTGACTGGCTGATTTCTGCTTTATTAATCATTGATTGTAATTAATGTCCGTTATCAGCAGTTGTCAGTTAATGCGATTCAATGATGTAATATAAAAAAGAGGTAGATAGGTTATAAGCGCTCCAAAAATGGCACACTAAAACTGTGTCATTTCACACAACTTGCCTCAGTTTCGCGTCGTCAATGGAAACGAGAGCTGTCAAATTTGGTGGCCATTTTTAAACACGGAATTTCGTATAGACAACATATCTACCTCTCTTTATATTACATCATTGATGCGATTGCTTTTCGTTTTACATTCTACTCCAAACGTAACTATTCAATGTCCATATTTATTAGTGAAATCATTAATGACTCTACGGAAAGAACCAAGAAATGCTGACATCTCAAGATGCGAGTCGTTGTAAAAGGGAGCGGTTGTACCATGTTTGAAACATGGTGGGTAGATACATACTGTAATATTTGTATTTGTATAAAATGAAACAACATATACTTTGCCAATTATAATGCAGTAAATGTACAAGACTCTTTGAGAAATGCCGAGAAAGAAAATGTAAGATTCACTTTATTTTTATTAATAAATGCGAAAAGTAATAATGTTAATTGTTTGACAATTATTGACAGTTGTATGTTTACACTTTTTTCACCAGGGTTATCGATCTCTTCCCGCCACTTGCGTCATTGTCAGTTGACAATCCATTGCTGCTCGCCAACTCGCTAAAACATTGAGGAAATTTTGGATTGTTTCTAGGCATATTTTTACTGTTTTTCAATTCAGAATCGAGAGATTCAGCCTTCGGTATGATGTTTCTGACCCCCTGTATAATATTAAGAATAATTTTATGGGAAATAAAGTGAGGACATTCTTAATTTTCAAGGTAAATTGTACATATTATTTTTTTCTACACCACTTTATTTACAAAATTAACAATTAAACTTTTTTAAATATTGTATTTGTACCATTTAAAAGTTATTTAAAGTGTTTAAGTAACGCGGGCGGCAAAATGCTCGCGCGCGAGCACTTCGTGTCACAAAACGGCGCGGGTACTATAGGGTTAAGACTGCTATTGTACATATCCTAGGTTTATTGACAATGAATCGCTATAGCTTAATAAAACAATTTATGAAACAAAAAAAACAGGCACAAAGTTGCAGAAACATTAGAATACTTTGCATCCATACAATATACAGATGCCATGTACCTATAAGTGTTATAACTTCTATCATGACAGGACGGTTATTCTAATGTAATACCTCAACTTAAATCAACATACCCTGGTACGATAAACTTTATAATAATCCAGTGAATTCAAATTTTGGAGTAAATATCTAAATATTGGAGCATATTATTAGTACTAATTGTGCGGTTGGAAAAAAAAATATAACGTATTATGATAGTCACTAAGTCACGTGCCTTTATACCTATTTTTTTTTTATTATTTATTTCAGTAAAGCATTTTACAATGACTTAAAACTAAATACAACGTCCCACAAAACTGTTTGCACAGTTTGACTGTGGGATCCATGAGTCTATATAATTTGGGATAGTCTTAAATGATAATGAGTACACAAATAGGTTCAAGGGAGTACAATAATCGCTAATTGCTTGCTGTAAAACAAACAGCTCATACTTGTTACATGTAGAGCAGATGTTCAGTCTTGCCTGTCTCGTCAAACGTAAATAAATAAACCCGCGAAACTCCCGGCGTATCCCCGCTATCCTATCCCGCGCGAACTTCGCTCAATCTTTGATACTTTCTTCGTGCATTTTTTTAGCCCGCCTTATTAATGAAAAGTAGGTTAGTAACTTTAAGAATGAAAGTTACTACGTTGCCGTAGGTCGACGAACTCGCAGCTGTTTTTTGTTTTGTTGACATTTTCACCTGGTTCTAGAGTCTGGGGTAAATTAAGAGATTGGAAAAGGCAGCGGCACTCTGCTCTAGTGAATAATTAAGGTTCTCGTGTAGGAAACAGGTTTGCATTATTTTTCTATAAAACTTTGTCTATTTTGTTGCTAGTCATAAACTAACGCTATTGTACATTTATTAGTGAATGTTTATCCTGGTTGATTAACAGTGGGAACTTAGGCCGCGGTAGGGTTTGGGTCCTGTCTTGTGCTTTAAGGAACACAATACGCTACGCTTACTCTGATTTTTCCGTAGGTAATAGGGATAAACTAAGGAACTGAAAAATCATCCTATAATCGTCGTCTAGTATCCATAGTACAAGCTTTGCTTAGTTTGGGACTAGGTCGATTTGTGTAGGATTATCCGCATATATTTATTTATTTTATTTTATTTATTTTATTGGAAAAAAACTGAAATTAGAATGAAATATACCTTACTTATTTATACCCTATAGGTACCATATACGATTAGAATACGATATTATTATTTTTTTGTTTTGACATGTAAATGCTATTTTTTTTAATTATTATTATGTAATTTAACGCTCCTGAAAAATGTTTTGCACGCTTGCAAGCAGGCTGAATGCACTGGAATATTGTATAGTATTATTAAGAACAATGTAACTGCATTCTGAGCAAAATAAAAATCTTTGAATCTTTAGAAAAATCGTGCTTTAGTCGTCATGCGATTTCAAGGAAATCCATTTTGAAACGCAAAAAAATGCGTGGGTTGGAACGCACTTAATGATCGAAACATGTAAAACTCGAACAATATTTCCCTTTGATATCCTTGATAAACCAAACGTAGACAAATTTGTCCCTAAAAATGAGGTATAGTGCCTAAAACATCTCGCCAATGGACTAGAAAATGCATTTATTAACCCTTAGAATGCCAAGCGTAATTATGAATCCCTACCTCACACACTAATCACCCAAATTGATATCGTGTTGTTACTCTTAGCTGCCGAAAATATCCGATTATAAGCAGGTAAGAAGTAGATAGGTATTATACTCCATTACTAAGTATTTATTTATACTATTAGAGGTATGCATTACAAAGTTTGATCAATAAAATCTGAAGGGTAGATATTTGTGAGTCTGAGTTGACGACATGATCTTTGGGTACCGCTTTCCATCAAGGTGATTTGCCATCTTTGACGTTTTAAAGTCATCATAATTTCCACAGATGTATAAAACGTTAATACATACTGTGATAGATACCTATTAGTAGGTAGTATAAAAAATGTTTTGTATACAAACGTCAATGATATATTTAAATCACTAAAAATCAATAAAAAAATATAATCCATTTCGTTCAACCAGACCATGACAGCAACATCATTAATTATCTATTAAAAAATAATCCTTTTATACGTCAAAACCCATCGGCAGTGAGTGGGATTACCTGGCCTAAAACCCATAAAAAAAACAAACAACACGCGCAGCCCTATCGGAACTACCGTTTTTTTTTTTTGTCAAACGAATGTGTCCGCTAATTGCGAATTTGAATTTCGAATTGTTTTTGAAAAGTGAACATATTATTTATGTAGTCAAATTCAATTTCAATTTGGTACTAAGATTGAATTTGGTTACCAAAATGTATTTGATTTTGTACCAAAGTATAAACGCTACTAGAAATTAATTCGATATGCAGTTTATGATTTGAGTTTGCATTTAGAATTATTTTTTTCAAATTGGGTTGTCAAGTATTCCGTTACGCAGATTTTAACCCTAAGGAAGTACTTTCATACACTCTGCTAATGCCTCGGGCGACATTTAAATCTTCCTGAGAATGCATAATAACCGTCCGAATCAATATCAAACGGCTTCGGATTACCCTTGCACTCAAAAAACCCTTGGGTCACCCCTACCTGAGAGGGTGACATTTTTATTTTTTATTCACACTTCCGTCAAAGCATATGCAAAAAGGACTGTTATTTTCTTTGATAGAGTATCGGAAATAATAATTATATGCATAATAGAACGGATTAAGGGTTACGTAGTTTCTGTCGGTGACGTTTTTTCACCCTGTTCCTGTCACCTTGCCTGTGTCAGATGTTCTTTGAAACTGTATTCAATACATCGATATAATAATATGCATTTGCAAACTGAACGTACCTACCTATATTCGGCTAATTGATAAGCATGGATTTAAATAACGCGAAAAGGGTCGTTTAAAAAGGTACCGTTTCATTTTATGCAAATTGTATCGATTTATTTGTTGAATATATTACGGCATCCCTAGCTTATTGATTTTATTATTATATACCGCACGAAAACGTGAACTGAAATTTGAAATTCGAATTTCACGCGATAGTTGACGGTTAACCCTCGAACGCCGTAGGTGTAATAGCGGCACCTCGCATAATGAAAAAAAACTCGAAGCACTCGAGTGGAGACCAAGGCGAGGGAACTACAATGCCGCTCCGTCGGTATCTCGGTATGCGACCTCTTGACTCCAATCAAATAATTACTGCCCCACGGTCGAGAACACCCTCCGCACAGAATATTCAAAATGGCCGGTCTACTCTAGTTTAATTTATGCGCCTGATAAAATCTTTGGGATGCTTAATGCGTGCGGAATTTTTATGTGTGGAAGGAGATATTTTAAAATTCGCTCCAAAGAGAATGTCGCGCAGATAATATGGATAATATTTTATTACACAAACTTATATTATTATTTTGTTACTTAACTAAAGCTGTGTCCCGTAAAACATTACACCCTTGACACACCGCATAGGAGAATAACAATAGGATGCAGATTCAGGCACCGTATAGATAAATAATACATTTTGATTTATAATGGACGTAAAAAAATACTCTTCATTTATCGGGAATGCATAAATAGACTCTTTTATTCGGCGTCGGGAAGTGCAAAATATGGGTGTAACTTTTTTATGCCACCGTCTGAATGCGTGTCAGTGAACGGGTTAGGGACGTTTTTTTTAAACAACGGACACAAAACACATTCAAAATAGTTCAGAAATATTTTACGGGTGCATTCATTGGTGATTTGATTTATTCCAGTGACATGCAGATATGAGTGCTCGTTAGATTTATTTGACTGCTGTTTTTGCATTGATCCTGTGCGTTACGCATGATCGGTCATGTCAATTGGCAGTTAGTGTCTATTGACGTTTGCGAGGGAGACGGAAATTCGATAATGTCACCCGCATCGATGCAAATTGTAACTGGCATAAAATAAAAATGAAATTAAAAGTAAAAAGGCGGACGCAGGCAGTTGAGACGCGGCATCCTGGCCTGTAAGAAAAAACTCAAAAGTAGTACGTTTATCTGTAGCATTGTTCCACAGATAACTAAATCCGTGTCCCGCAAGCCCCTAATCTACATAATAAAAAGAAGCGTAGAGCCGAATGCAGAGATAATGCTACAATGGATGTAGAGGCCG
Organism: Epinotia nisella; assembly: GCA_932294315.1. NCBI lineage: Eukaryota > Metazoa > Arthropoda > Insecta > Lepidoptera > Tortricidae > Epinotia > Epinotia nisella. The sequence goes on from OW028687.1 coordinate 6,386,989, forward strand.
CAGGAAGGGTTACATTGTCTAGCCGGAATAACTCCCAAATTAATGAGCAAATGCAAAAAATGTTGCACAATCGAGATATACGATCTCGAATTGCGGCTCTCAAAGTTTTAAACTCGTGGTTTTAAAATGCAACGCCAGGCATACGTATGAGTAGTGATAAAAATAAAATGTATTTATTTCGGACAACTTTGATCTATAGATTGGCAGAAGTATTTTTGTTAGTGTTAGTGAAATGGCTTAGTTTCAGGAGCTAACAATATTTTATATATGTTTCGCTGTCAAGAGTACCGATATTTAGTCTTATCAACTAAATACCTAAGTACAAGTATTATTTAAAATTGATGATCATAAAATAAATCTTTCGATACTGCACTGCACCACTTCGGCATTGTTTCGTACTTGTAATGAACAGACTTTTTTTGCTCACCTTAGAAAACAAAACGCAAGCAGAACATGAGGTTTTAAAGTAGAATGTCAAATATATAATACAATTATGAGCCAAAACTTAAAAAATAACCATAAAAAATGTACCTGCAAAAATAATAACAGCAAGGTGCACAAAGTTTGACAACCCCTGCGCTACCTACTGATCTAATTTCCATGCGCATACGCAAGCAAAGGGGTAACTTTTATTCAAACTTCTAACGTATTAACCTCCATCCACGATTAGTGTGTTGCCGATATTTGACATGTAGACATCTCGTGAGACAAGTGGAGGTAAATGAAACGTGAAAGGGAAGTGAAAAGTGAAAATGGGAAATGAAACATGAAGATGGAAAATTTAGTTGTGAAAAGTGAAGCGAGTTATTACTTGTATCTTTTGTGCTATGTTATAGGCAATGTTTAGGTAGGCTATCAAGGTAGCCCTATGTATTATGTAACACCACGGTTGTTCATACAACGCCATCTAGTGAAAACATTTTCTCCGGAAGAACTCAGTTTAGTATAGACATCGGCAGTCTTTGTTATTTAGTTTCCTATATTGTTTGTCGTCTTGGCATAAGTGATTCACGCGTCTCTTTCAACGCGAAAGGCAGCTGTTTTATGTCGCTGATATAAAAGTATAAATAAATAAATATTAGCGGAAAATCATACACCAATTTAACTAATCCCATATTAAGTTAAAATAAGAGTTGTGTACTCAAACATACAACGTGACAAAACGGACAAAATTGACTAGTTAGGAAAGATAGATATGTTACGTTTAGACCGCTTTTTTCTTCCTTCAGTGAGATTTGTTTAATTTTGCTAAGGGGTGCACTTTCAAAGGCAAAGAGAAAATTCACAGGGCAAGCGGCCTTTTAGGTATATGTACCTATGCATTCATTTCAAAGTAGCTTCGTTTGACTCGATGCGACATCAAGGCTCCCCATAACCTTAGGCGTATCAATTTTTATCTCGACCCTTCGTCGGAATAGCCCTCAGCGAAAATTCACTTACGACCCATAAAGTTCATGCGTACTTTATACCTACCGACGTTCATTTCAGTTTGTGCAGTGTTGGCGGATTTTCAGTAATACGTACGAGTATATGTATAAGGTAAACGTCCGGGCACTCTATGTCAAAGTGAGATGGCTTAAATTCGAATGAAGAAAAATCCTCTTAGTTCGAATCTAACCCATATTGCTTTGATATAAGGTGCCCATGCCATACACTAGTGCACCGTCGAGCACTCGGACGTTTACCTTAGTGCGGATTCTTTTTCTATAACGGATCTTATCTTAAGACCCATCGTTAAAAGCAATTGTTTACCTATAAAAGCCACGCTTCGAAATGATAAGGCCATGTTAAATGAATACTCGAATAGCGATTCTATTGTTAAAGTAGAATATTGTTTTAAACACAACATGATCAACAGTGATAAGTTGTATTTTTTAAGTGGACCTTTTCTTAGACATAAAGCCGCCTTTTGGTTAAAAAGGTGTTAATGTTTACTACGTTTATTTTACAGTATCAATTAGCGGTTACACTTAACAACAAAAGACAATCGCTTGGTTTACCACTTAACAATGAAAGACAGTCGCGTTGTTTACTATTAGGCAGAAAGAGAAGTGAATCCAGTCTAGAAAAAGAATCCGCAGTATAGCTCTCTACTCATGAAAGAGGAATAAATAGCTCAGTAATCAGTAATCAGGATCTTTATTGCTTTCATAGGTGAGAGATATAAGATGGTAGGTATATTATAATATAATTAAATTTTTGGTGATTTACGACAGCTTAAGGCTATCTCTTAATTATTATACATATACAAAATAATGAGTAGGCATGCAATAATATATTATACATGGTGATTTTTAATCCGTAATCAGGAGCCGAAAAATATTAATAAACAGCCAAAACAGATTTCAATGGATGAGGTCTTATGCAATTACATCACTGTTTAGTTCATTAACTTTAATGATAATGTTAACACTAATATCCAGTGAATGTATCTATGGTAACCCTATATTTCAGCGCTTTGGCAGAAAATTTGATAGGTCTTACGTCAATAAACTCTAAGGCCTCTCACAGACTGGCGCGGCCTGGAGCCGTAGCATGGTTGGCCTTATCACGCGACAAGTGACAAGATAAGAGCGTCGTCTCGTTCTATCGAACGGTGTCAGCCAGTGACGCACGCTCTATCCTATCACCTATCGCGTGACAAGGCCAACCATGCTACGGCTCCTGGCCGCGGCGGACAATAGTAAACTTGTCATTAGCTGTAAAATTTACTATGGCCGCGCCAGTGTGATGCAGGCTTAACATCTACTTGTCTTGTATATGACAACTGACAGTTTATTAGTTTTATTACTCTGAATTTATTAAATAGAAACGATGTTTTTGAAGTTGGTTTATGAAACCAATTTTTCATGGAGGTTTTAGTTTCATTGTAGCTTTGAACTGCCGTAAGGGTGAAAAATTGTTAATTAAAAAGTAACTTCTAATTGGGTCGTTCTTCTTTTTTACCGACAATGAACCGAGGTTTTTCTGTTTTTTTTGGTTTTTGAACTATCGAAAATTGTGGTTTTGAAGTGCGATTTAAAAAAAAATGCATAGGTTTCTTCATTAGAACTAATTAAAGTTTCCTTTCTGGCCAATATAAATATTTATTTACGGTTGGTTTCTAAAAAAAACATGTGACAAAGTGGACTCTTTCAGTGGGGACAACATTTTGGTTTACCACTCTGTCACGGCATTCTACGGAAAAAAAAACATTTAAAAAAATGCTAGTTAGAGAAAGTGAAATATTAAATATCACTAATTAATAAAATAATATGGACGTTCATTCGAACATTATAAAACCGTAAACATCATTACTCAAATGAGATGCCGTAATAAGACGAAGGACAGGCTATTGTCGGTCGAAAAGAAGAACGACCCAATTCAGTTTTATTCAGGGAAAAGGAACGTTTGTTTTAGGTAAATACGAGTTAATCGTGTTTGGCAGCAAAAACTCAATTAGAAAAATTGGTTCCTGATCATGAATTAAAAATCACCGTGTAACATTTTTTTTACTGTAAATATATACATATATCTAAACTATACTATAGTACTAATTACCTTTCAAAAAAATCTTGAAATGAGTAAATAAATATGAGTATGATATGAGTAAATAAATATTTGGTATTTATAAATAAATTATTGTTCTCTTCGTCCCGAATATACCTAGTCTTCGGAAGTTTATTGTACACCTTTATACACATTACGTGGGGACTAGAGACGTGCATTTTTAATTTAGATGCTGTACCTAATTGGAATTTTATCTCAAAGACGTAGCCGGATTCTGTGGGGCTGGGAAGTTCTAATTATCGTACTAAATAGCGTATATACTGGCCACAACCGATGGTAAATGACATTTAAAAAAAAGTGGTGCGTTTCTAATCGTCATTTCTTTTATGTTTATTGCCAGTGCGTACTAAAACTAAACGATCAGTTAACGATACAAAATGTACAATGTATATTAAAATATAAGTGGATTGCAAAAAAAAATTACATAGTTAAGAGCTTTAATCTAATCTATGATTTAATTTTTTACAGTTTCGTGACGGCAATTACCCATATAAAATATATGGGTAATTACCCATTAAAAAGTTAAATCGTAAATTAGATTAAGGCTCTTAACTATGTGCAATTTTTTTGCAATCCACTCATATATGCACTTGTCTTTCGGATGCTACTGTAGTTCCTCCTTTTTGCAATTAGATTAATAAAATGATTCGGAATGTAACGTAAACCCTTAGACGTTTATCTCGCTGTATTCAAAAATATGAATGCTTTTCAGTATACAACGTCCGTTGCACATAACCCAAAGCCGTATCGCCGCCATAGGACGCGGCGCACTTCCTACTGACATAAATCCACCCTCGCGAGCGGGAACTGTGGAGCGTCCAGTTATGTATCTTAGTAAAACAGCACATAGTAGGTTAATAAAATAGTTCGTAAGTAAAAGAGTACCTTGGTGAAGGTGTGTTCTTTGACGTCTAGACATGCCTATGTACATTTTTGTACGAGTACAACGTCCGCTCTACGTAAGCCAAAGCCATATCGCCGTCATATGATACACTTTCAAATGACATAAATCCGCCATAACAAAGTGCGGGACTTGTAGATATATCTTAGTAAAATAGTGGCTTTTTAATAAGTACTAACTGGTACCTATATAAAATAAAAACTGGTTAATAAGCAGTCGCTGCGGTGAAAAAAAAGTTGCTAGTTGACAATTAAAGTTAAGGTTAACTAAACTGATGCTTAAGTCATGTCTAAGCTGTCGGTTACTAAATTAATGCGATTGGCATTGACTATAATTTTGTTACTATCCGTAACTATCCGTTTAAGGGACATAAATTAATGAATAAATGAATATGCCCAGTAACTAGTTAATGGAATAGGTTACCTACTGGTTCTAAAATAGTATACAGTCACGGACTTTAATCGTTGAGCCATTTAGGTGTCAACTAACTTTGGTTTTTCATAGTTAAGCTATGAATATCCAGTAAAAGGTGAGCTCTAAATGGCTCAAGGATTAAAGTCCGGGACTGTACTAAATGAATAAGTAGAGCTATATAGTTATGCAATCTTAGTTTATAAACAAACACCGGATTGACGGGGGCAAATCTGTACTGACGTTTAATAGTGCGAGGACACATTAAACTAATTTTATTAGTTGATATCGATAAAAATGACGTAAGTACAACAGTTGTGTAATTTTAAGAATTTGAAATAAGAAGAAAACGACATACACAAAAATAAACTTTTTGAGGAATTAACTTCTTTACTATTTTGTATAATTTGGTTGTCAAACGTGACTCGACACAGTCAATGTCAGATATCGGTTGTTTATAGTTGCGATAAGTATAAATGAAAAAGGTTTGCACGTAATTAAAAGTATTCAAACTTAGCCATCAAAATAAATAAATAAATATTAGAGGACAATCTTATACCATCTAGTCCCATAGTAAGCTCAATAAGGCTTGTGTTATGGGTAGTAGACGACCACCATTAGTTATGATAATGATGGTTAAAAATTGTTTTTTATCGATGTCGATAAACTTAGTCGATTTTTAATTAATCACTAGCACTGGTACATTTCTGCCCCCGTCAATCCGGTGTATGTTTATAAAATAGTAGTAATTGCTTGAATGATAACTTTGTAATTGGATAATGAAAGATATGTATTTACAGGAGAAGAGTAAAGATATAAAAATATGCAAATGGATGGTAAAATAGTAGCTGGTAACTAAAATACAAGTCATTTCATGATAAAGTGATTACGTAGTTACGTATGTGTAGGTATGCGTTATTTAGTTAACCAAGCCGTATGAAAAAACTTATTCTTATAGACATAGTACAAAAATATATATACGAGGCTCATTATGCTGTTTTAAATGACGTTCTCCTTGAGTACTCTCAGAAAATCGGCTTATTCATCTAAACATGATTAGAAACGTGAATTCAAACCCAATCGAATCACGTACGATTCCACGCCATTTGCTATTCCTAGTCCGGTATAAAATAAACCAACAAGTTGACGCCCGAAATATCCAATAACCATAGTTTTACGGGTCCCTCCCGTATAGAAAATCGATCAAACCCTCCCCTTCTTGATGGATTATGGCGCCTTTATAAAATAAAAAGAAAAACATTAGCCTCTCTCCGCTGGGAAACCTTTTCCAGAGATGTATTTTCGAGGCTGTCAGCCTTAATATTTGTTTAGGCTTTAATGTACAACGCATGCTCTTTTATGTTTTAAGGAGGTGCCTTTGTGGCATATTTTCCTTGCTTTTTGCGTGCACGTATTGGGTGTGTACATAGCTGAAGACAAGTATTTGGTATCTACAGTGGCATCCTTTACCCTTTGATATATATTTTTTTAGATATTACGCAAACATTACGTACGTTAGTAGATGTCTGTAATCATTTTCGCGGGAGTTGTTTGCCCGAAAAAGGAATTCTAAAAACAAGTTCATTATAAACATGCGCGAATCTGCTACTAAATTAAAAGTTTGTGGCTAAAAATAGTCACTACTTTCAGTTAAAACCTATGCCACTGTTGTAAAAACAGGATTAAGTAATACTTATGTAAACCTGTACATTTTCACCTTAATTCCTAGTGATAATGCGAGAAATGTGTACATCTCTACGTCGATTGCACTTTGTAGAGAACTTCTTAAGCGGTCTCATTACTTTCGAGCCCTTTGAATTCGTCAAATTGATATTTAAATAACGGAATATGTACAAGGTTTGAACTTCAATTCAACTGGACGTTGAAGCATATAGATAGACCAATTTTCTAATCTTTCGTAGCTACATAAATACGGCAGGTACGCATTTTCAATTTCCCAAACCCGGTGTCCAACTGAAGGTTTATATACAGGCGGGGGTGTCACCCCAAGATACGGGGTGATTTACGGAGGGTCCCCACGACCCTTATCGGGCGTCGTTATGACCATGTGAGGGTGAAGTTATTGTACAGTTACCAGGGAGGCAGAGGGAGGCCTCCCGAGCACTTTGAAGGGACATAATATGTTATTATTTTTAAGACGCATGGTGTTTGCTTTCGATCTTGCTTAAGGTTTGCGAATGGGTGGTTTAGGTAAAAAGAATACATACTAAGAGAGAGGCTTCTTTAGGATAAGTGTTATCTTATATTTAACTCAAATATCATGAACGTTTACATATGTATGTAACAACATTTGAGTCCGTTTATATTTAAGTATTAGTACGACCTTAATTTACTGTTATCAGAAAAATAATAATTTTCGGTCGTTTATTTCCCTATAGCGTTTATTTTCTGAATATAAAGCAGCCTTAGTTACTATACACTAATTTTCCACAACCAGTCTAGAATTACATTATAAATGTTTAGATAACCAAGTCAATATAGCGTACCTGCGCCTTAACGTAGGTAGTAAGTAAATGTTAGTATTCAAAAACATAAACTCATCATACATTTATTTCAAATAAGAAACTTTATTTACTGGCATTTGAAAAAATACAAAAGCTTCCATGGGCTGATAACAAATTTAGGCAAGAAACACTAACAATCAACTTCATTTGGGGGTCTTCATTATAGATATATATTATGTAGGTATTCAATGCTTGTGGAAAAGTTAACTAATGACATCCTGGCGACACAACGAAAACACAATAAAACACTGCGCAAAAATATTTCATAAATTACAAAATAAGAAATGCCCGACATGTTTCGCAAACCATTGGTCCCTGCAATAAAATTATATACGCCTACCAAATAACGGTCCCCTCGCCATTCTGCATGCAGAATTTAATTTTAGAATCCGCGCCCGTTTCAATATAGGTAATATTCGAAATTTATGTTCCATGTTTGAATTTGAATGTTGTCCTTCCGTAGTAAATTTACGTCCCTTGCAGTAAGTTTTATTTTTATTACTTCAAATGTTATCGAGCTCTGCAATACAATGGCTTTGAGTATTGCAAAAAGTATTATTCATTTCTTGTTCTGTAATATCACTAAGATCTAACTAAGTACACTTAAACGTCTACACTTTAAAATAAACAACATTTTTCAATTAAAATTTGTGAGCTTTGTTGGACAATAATTCATTTAAACATTTAATTATACAACAGTTTTATGCATTCTTGATAATCGTACTACCTACTAATAACGTACCTAATACCGTGCTTGGTAGTTTCACTTGGCTTCGCTTAATAAAATTGAAAAAAAAAATGGTACATTTGCAAAAAGTTTTAGGTACCTACTGAAAAAAATACAACAAACACACAATTAACACCAAGACCAATAATTAGTAACATTAATACCATCATTCTTGGGGAGGAAAACACTCTGTTAAAAACGCGTTAAGAGCTGACTAATATAATTTTTCTGCCTTTTCTCCCCCAACTAATTACGAGTCATTTTATTAATAAAGATGATCGTTACAATTAGGGTGATACCGCTTAATGAATGTTAATCTTTTCCTGTATAATATTTATAATTAAGACGGATAAAGATGAGGAAACGGAAATCACAAACTGAGAAGTTTTTACAACGTTTTCTTAAACATCTGATATCGAAAGGTTAATAACCCTACAATTCCTTTTATTATTGGTCAAAAATATATAGAAAATTAAAACCTGCCATTTGTCCACCACAAAAAAGATTCAATATAATCGAGATCAAATTTTGCAAACTACCACACTTTCATACCGACAGTAATATGTAAATAACTCGTTTAATTAAATGTTTAAACTAAACTCGTTCTATTTATATGTTTATACAAGAACTACGAACACGTCGTTAACATTTTACAACAAAGCAACAAAATCCTGTCCATTTTTCTCCAATTTGCTGGTCATAAATTTCACCCGCGGACGTTGCCTACTGAAAATATTTAACCATCAATGGTCGCGTGGGCTCACGGGTCAACCATTCTTTAAACTATTTGAATAACGAATGATCTACGGTTTGTTTATTGGCGGGCCTGTTCGTTCCTTTTTTGAATTTCATTATGCGTTGACCGACGCGCGTCGGGTCGCCGTTGGTCATTCCAAAAAGGGTGCATCACCGCTAGAACCAAAAGGTCTTACCTGTACTAGAAAAGTATTACTCATGTGACTTTGTAGAAATAGCTTTGGAACTGACCCTCGCATGTTCGCTACATTATATACAAAAGTTTTAATATTTTCGCAGCTTGGACTGGTCGTACCGGTCGAGTCTGGTTTGGGGTTATTGGAAATTTTACGATTAATTTAAGAATATGTGAGCGCACGCGTTCTTTCTAAAAGGTTTAATGGTTAAGGGTTCAAAAGTTCAAGACGCATTCGGTTAATCAAGGAACTGGTATAACTTGTATTTAGATGTCTTTTGTGAAATAAGGTCCCTCGGCCCACAAAAGTTCCTACAAATTACATTTACTACAACTGTTACTGTTACAACCCATTACTAATTATTGAAAATCATGAAGCGATAGGTATATACTGGTAATTCATTAATTAGAATCCCGATAATTGCCAATACTTGTGTGATGCATAAATATTTGTTTCTGTGTCTTTGATGTTTTCTATGTACATATTAGAGTATTTATATCTATTAAATATATTTACAGTACAAATGGTGTTACTTTCCCGCACTAGTGCGGAAATGAGCACTTTCCGTGCATATGTTGAAACTTTAAAGAGCCATATGTACTGTAAAACGTTGTACGATACACGTGCGAATAGGTAATTCGCAACTCGTGTTGATTGAAAACACTCCCTTCGGTCGTGTTTTAATTTATCACCACTCGTTGCGAATTTCCTATTTTCTGCACTTTAAATAAATAAATAATAAATAAATAAATATTAAGGGACATTCTTACACAAATCGAACTAGCCCTATAGTAAGCTCAATAAGGTTTGTGTTATAGGTACTAGACGACGATATATATAATAGATATAATACTTAAATACATAGAAAACATCCAAGACTCGGAAACAATATTCATGCTCATCACAAATATTTGCCCTTACCGGGATTCGAACCCAGGACCTTCAGCTTCGTAGGCAGCGTCACTACCCACTTGGCTAACCGGTCGTCCGCCGGCTAACTTGTATCGTAAATAACTATTTCGTCTAGTAGGTACCTACCCATAACCAAACACAAGTCTTATTGAGCTTACTATACTAGTTCGATTTGTGTAAGATTGTCTCCCAACAATCATTCATTGATACTAAGCGATAATACGGTTTATAAAATCTAAGAACCCAAAGCACAGAACAAATAATAGTAGGTATTCCCGAAGCCGTCCGTTTCAAATCTAGTTTCTTAATAGAACGTTAATGTTCGAAAATTTAATTCAAACGTTATTACGTTGGAGATTTGAGCTACGGAGGGTCTCCGAGGAAAAACGGTGAAACTTTCCCTCTCTCCCCGCTGTTTACTTTTACACTAGTCACAAGGGGAGAAGCGGCACGCACGGACAACTTGAGATGTTTCAAGTTTTTGAACTGACGAGAAATGCGTGCGTTTAATTTTTTTTCTTTTAAGATTTTTTTTTTGTAGTTTCATGGTTAGTTGGAAACAATTAGGCACCGTTTTCTGTCTTCAATTGATCTTGACGAAAAAGTTGCCCATATTAATTCTCTCTCTCTATCTCTCTAAATGTTGTAACAATTTCAATCTCTTTGCATATACACGGTGCCCGTGAGCATTGCGAGAGATTTTAATCACGAATTCCTGAGGCTATCAGGAGTAATAAATGTTATATGAAGTTAGGTCGAATTATGATTTTAATTTTTTTCTTATTTTCATACACAATAATTGCTAATCTAGTAAAAATGTGTCTTTAGGACGAGCTGTCAAAGTAGATGGTTAAGTCTCGCAACGTCGCAATCATAAAGGTGTTTCATACTGGAGATTTCATTACAACATTTTTACACAAAAATGGAAATCTCTCTAAAACCGAACCGAATTTACTCGACGTTAATTAACATTTTTAACTTAAATATAGTCAGGAATATCCTGTTAAAATCTCTCGCAATGCTCACGGGCACCGTGTATATGTAATGAAACTAATGAATGACGAACTTAGCGTTGTAAACATCAAAAAACGTTCGTAAAATGGTTTTACTCTCTCATCATCAATCATAAATCATCAATTATTTTTACTTCCATTTGAATCATATTTTGCTTGTCGATATCCTATTTATGGTGATTAATGGTTCTTAATTAGCAAAGCCTTTAATTAAGACGAAACGCTAATTCCCATTACTAAAAATGTTCCAATAATAATTTACTTTTAGTCGAACTTGGGCAGATTACTGTCTATACAGTAGGTACTTCTGTTTCTTTCGGGTCCGTAATGTTTCATAAAATGTCAGAAAATTTAACATAAGTACTTACATTTGATATACAGTAAATTGACATAAACTTATTTAATATAATGTAACGTTTGATATAATGGTTTTTTGCTATATTTTGCTTTACTCTAATTATCGATTGATATAATAGGCAAAATTACATAATTTACAATAGGCACAATTCTATTTTTGTGTAACGAATTTATGACATAAATATGTTTAACTTGCATATTATTTAAAATAATTGCGGTTTCATATAATAATGACTGTCAAGAAGTCGACGGAGCCCCGCTTTCGTTTCTGCTCAGTCTCCCGCTTATTAATAATTTCTTTATATCTAAAGTTATTTATTATAGAGTCAACTTATATCTTCTGAAGTTTATAGCATTGACGAATTATGCCAAGTAAGTCATTATGATAAACACGTTTTATACCAAGTAATAAATGTAGTTAATATCTATTATACTAAATGTATTTATTTTATAGCCTTAAATCATTATATAACTTGTTTCATTAGATCATTTGGAATTGATCTGAACAAATATTATACCATCCGTTACATTATACAAAGCAACGGTATATCAAAATAAAATTGATTTAGTGAAATTATATAAAACGTCGTGTTTCTGTCCCCTCCTGTCTTGCTTCATCCTCTAATACTTTCTGTACGTTTCTTTCGTCTCCCGTATTGCTTCATCTTCTAATACAATAGGTTTGTTAGGCAGTATCACGGCAGCAGACTTTCTGTACGTTTCTTTCGTCTCCTGTATTGCTTCATCTTCTAATACTTTCTGTACGTTTCTTTCGTCTCCCGTATTGCTTCATCTTCTAATACTTTCTGTACGTTTCTTTCGTCTCCCGTATTGCTTCATCTTCTAATACTTTCTGTACGTTTCTTTCGTCTCCTATATTGCTTCATCTTCTAATACTTTCTGTACGTTTCTTTCGTCTCCCGTATTGCTTCATCTTCTAATACTTTCTGTACGTTTCTTTCGTCTCCTGTATTGCTTCATCTTCTAATACTTTCTGTGCGTTTCTTTCGTCTCCCGTATTGCTTCATCTTCTAATACTTTCTGTACGTTTCTTTCGTCTCCCGTATTGCTTCATCTTCTAATACTTTCTGTGCGTTTCTTTCGTCTCCCGTATTGCTTCATCTTCTAATACTTTCTGTACGTTTCTTTCGTCTCCCTTATTGCTTCATCTTCTAATACTTTCTGTACGTTTCTTTCGTCTCCTGTATTGCTTCATCTTCTAATACTTTCTGTACGTTTCTTTCGTCTCCCGTATTGCTTCATCTTCTAATACAATAGGTTTGTTAGGCAGTATCACGGCAGCAGACTTTCTATACGTTTCTTTCGTCTCTTGTATTGCTTCATCCTCTAATACAAAACGTGTCTTGTAAAAAGCTTGTAAAAGCCAGCAACCGCCTTGCAAGCCGTCCCGGTAATTACCGCTCGCATACTAATTCCCACTAGCCGAATGTACGGAATACTAAGCGGACTCGTAATTGCTAACGTAACTTCGTTATGTTGGTACGTGTGTGAGACGTGAGGGAATTATTTAAGGAATTAAAGCGAGGTGGCCCTTGAAGAGAGGTGATTTGCTCTGACAGTGTTATTTGTGTTCAAATGTTACATATCATCCAAGAAAGTCTACCTATAAGTCTTAAAATACAAGTAATGGAGATGAAAAATGGTAGACTTTCTTGGCTCACTGTACACTCAAAATCAAAGGGTCCATGTTATGTAGAATGGCTGTGGCTGGTTTTATATATAAATAGATACCTACAACTTTAAAGTGCTGTAGCCTCAACGTACCTATATTGATAGATAAGGCAGAGCTAAATATGGTGACCCTTTTTTTATAAGTAGGTAGGTCCACTCAGTTCTGTGGACGCCTCGCCACTGCAAACTACCTACCTAGACATATCAAAAAATAGGTACTTGTAAATCACTCTTTTTTTTTATTAAATCATACATGAACCACTAAATATTGGGCAATATTTTACAGAATAATTAATTTGCTAATTCAACAGCGTTGAAAAATATTTAACGACGCGCTTTAACATCATCCTCCTAGCGTTTTTCCCGGTTGCATCCTAAATCAATCCCGGGCCTACTTTATATGGTTGCGTATTAATGTTTAATATTAACCTTTGTTTACTAATTAAATACATAGGTACCCATAGTGTTTGTAAATGATACATTTTGATCTTATTTCGTATATTGTTCGAGTTTAAATCCGTAGGTAATCAATATTCAGCTTATTCCCTAGACTTATACTTAGATACTAAGCAAACTTTACTTTATTACTAAGTTAATTTCAAACAATAAACCCTATACACATTTAATTAGAATCAGAGTGAAGACTGTAATCCTTTCTCGAACATTTACCAAAGCCATATACAGCGGTTTTACAATATATATACCGACAGTACATACGTTGTGACCTCTGGCCTAAATTACCCAAAACCCACACATCTCCATGAAGCGAAAGCACGCGTCACGAAAATTTTGCGTATATATTCGGACCCCAACGCACACATCTACGCCCACATAACACATATGCACGTACGTGGCGTGTGTGAGCGTGGGAGGGACACATGTACGAGAGGGATGGCCTGTTGGGTGGGTGGGCTAGTGTGAGAGAGAGGATTGTTGCAGGACGAGCGATACAACAAATCAATACGAGCGGTGGTGACCGGTAGCCATGTCACCCCCGCTTCCCCCCGACCGCATGCCTCCCCCATTGTCAAAAGGCACAGAGTATCCAAAATTTCACAATGGATCTTTTGTGGCTTGTCTTTGTTCTGCAGTTTCTTTATGTGGCGCGTTATTGCTTTTATGTCATGTCGTATAGTCGATGTCATTTAGGTGTGAATATTTGATTCGATTAGGAAAATCCCAAATCGAATAATATAGTTTCTTTATAGGGTGCAATTTAGACAATCATGGTTAAATCCATTATACCTAACATTTGACCGACCGATTGGCCTGGTCACTAGTGGGTAGTCCCGGTAAGGGCAAATATTTCTGTGATGGGCATGAATGTTTGTTGAAGTCTTGGATGTTTTCTATGTATTTAAGTATATATCCATTAAATATATCGTCGTCTAGTACCCATAACATAAGTCTTATTGAGCTTACTACGGAGCTCAATTTGTGTAAGATTGTCCGCAACAATTTCGGAGCCTGGAGTGTCAAAATTACAGGCACTTACTTTCTACCGATAGAAATGAATACGAGTGATCAATACCACTCGTTTTCGAGTGAAAGAGTCGAGCGCTCGAAAGTCAAAAATCGGTCCCCAGCGTTAATGGAGTTTATGAGAACTAGTTTCTGTTTTTTTTTTATAGGTAGGTATATATAATCATCCAATCTTTTGTGAGATAAAATACAGCTAATATTAATCGGTAAAAATAATTACCTACCTAATATAACCCCGAAATGCTATAATATTAGCTTGGACCTCTCGAAATCTCGTCTCCTGTGAATGACCGTCTCCGTTAGACTTTATATCAGTCTGTACTGTAATATCAAAAAATGAGTTACTAAAATATGATCTGACATCTGGTCTAACGCATCTTTATAAATTCGGTCTTATTTTAATATACATCTAATGTCAAACAAGACCATGATAATTGATAAGTCAAATGACACCGCAAAAATAAAACTCCAAGAAATTTAAAGAGTTGTTTCTATACCGAAGCTACTCTGTGCCGGAAAATCCGCTTGACCGCGCGTTCGAAAGGAGCGCGGAGCAAACTTGATGCTTCGCGAAAAACGCCTTTGGTACGAGTACTTTAACCTGCTAAGAATTCAGTGGATTAGACATTAGACTCAGCCGAAAAACTAAGTTTGTAGTACGTTTACAAGGTACTTACAGTTACAATTGAGTTGGTTTCAAAAGTGATGTAGACAACTTAAAGATCCCAATGCTACAAAGATCGCAACGGACCCAATACATTTAGATTAAGATTTTTTCCTTCATAATATACTATTACAATATGCATTAAATCACCTTAAAACTTGGCATGTTCATAGGAATCAAAGTGAACAAAGGATGTCAATTACATTGGGACGTTTAGCTTTTAGTTTAGTAGAAAATGTTAGTATCAATCAATATTATATTCGTTTTTAAAACGTAACGTATTTGGGACTTTACATACCTACTTGGTAAAAACGTATTTGGTAATCTAATGGATTAGGCTTATCAAATGGCCTAGTTGGAATTGATAATTAATGTAACTTAATGAATATACATAAGTTCATATCAGGATGCTTCTTTTAATACAATTATAGAGCTAGGTTTATGTAGTAGGTATTACTATCATTATTTATTGGTTCAACCTTTAATAATCGTTAGGTACCTATCCTTGCGTTTTATAATTGAAACGTGTTAAGACATAATAATAATAATAACTTGTGGACAATTTTACACAAATCGACATAGTCCCAAACTTAGCAAAGCTTGTACTATGGGTACTAGACGACGATAAACATATTCATATAGATAAATAAATACATATACGTAGAAAGCATCCATGACTCAAAAACAAATATTGGTGCTCATCACACAAATAAATGCCCTTACCGGGATTCGAACCCAGGACCTCTAGCTTCGTCGTAGGCAGCGTCAATATTTATACCTACAGTCAGACTATTTTGCTATTACCTATTCCAAATTTAACAGAAAACTACCTACAGTACTCGTAACACTTTTAACCCGCGTTTTCCCCACACTAACTTAACTTGCTAACGAAACTTGCGGCAAAATACGATCCCAAAACCTTCTATAAACAGCGCAAAAATTCACAAAAGATCCTTAAATTCGGGTCCATCCGGGGAAGGGTTCTAGGTGTCATAAATTACAGGGCTGTTTATCAGGGTGGGGGTGGGTGGCGGCGGTTTTCCAGTTTATCGTCCCTCTGTGTGAGGGTGAATTAGGGTAGGGAGGATTTTGTATGGTCATTGGGGGCAGTGAGGGAAAATGGCGGATGGTGTAGGTGTTCTGTGTGTTATGTAAATGGAGCTGTTATATAAAGTTATAAAGTTCAATCAAATAAGTCACTTGCTCATACAACAATTAGTATATTAAAGCCGTGATAAATAAAATAACACACATCAGGTTTTATTTATTTACTATCAATTGACAAAAAAAAAATTGACAATAGAGTCGGTCTTTTTCTCAGTATTCGTAGCATTACATGTTTTTGCAGTTGGCAATAGATCGTCGACTACACCGAGTCAGAAGAATAAAATTGTTGGTGTATATTTAGCCATATTTAAGTAGGATAGCGGCACGCAAATTATTATTTTAATTTGGTGTACCTAACTCTATACCTAACAGAAACGCAAGACTAAGAAAATATACACATAGGTATACCTAAGCTAAAACTTAAATCGCCAATTTAAACAAAATTATATGAAAAGAATCCCGCACGCCGCAAAAAGAAACAAAACTAAGCTCACCCGTAAACTTGTTTAATGCGTTAACAAAAAAACTTCCGAAGTTCCGAGCGGTAAGGGAAAAAGTTCGCGCTTCATGGCTTTTACGAGCTTTCAACAATGAAGCTTTCACGATGTCAAACCTCGCGATTGGATTCAAGTATTAGGCTCCGTAATGTCGGGGTCAGGCAATAATCGTTGCAGATAATATGACTATAATTTACTGTTATATTTTTGATAACAGTAACCAACTAGCAACAGCCACTACTACTAGGTACCTACTACTACAATTCCTACTACCAGTACTGCTAATGCTGCTGTTCCTACTGCTACTACTTCTATACTTCAAATAGCAAACTATTGGAAGTTATTTAATTTACGTTTATGGGCATCAATGTCTCGAGTGACCGAACCTATCAAGTAGACTAACTTAATATTTTTAAATAAAATAGCCCAACCCATGTCGGGGTTGTAAAAGTTCTCGAAAATTTCGAATTCCGCGTAACGGCGCTAAAAGTTTTCAATTCTTACGAACTCACCCAAAAATAAACCGTACCGCCAAACTTGTCATTGATAAATACGCAACTTCCAAACCGATGTCGTACCTAAGTGTCGTAACTCATTGCATCGAACTCCAAAGGTTGGACCCTTCTAGTAACAAACAAAATCGATCCGTTGTGACCAAACTTGCCATACCTATAGATAAATAAAAGCTCCTATTTTACCCTTATGGCCGGCACGGTCCGCGGCCATCTTGGATTCCCCCTCCCCCCGCCCACGCTCAATCTTACCCCGAACGTGCCCCCTCGATCTAAGGGGCCTTTGAAAGGCCGAAATCCACTAATACTAATGTCCTCTACGCTCATGTGTGTGTACATACAACAAATATGTGCTTTGTTTGTGATTAATTTGGCGTCACTTGGTTAATGCGTCCCGATATTAGGTATGCGTAATATGTTTCGGGTAATTAAGCTGTTTGGAAATTTACAAAGGTACCTATTCCCGTTTTACAATTTTAAACTTTGAGTCAGTTTAACCAAAGTAATCAGTTGGTTTTAGATTAAACGTCAAAATTATACTAAATTATCTTAGATTAAACTAGGTACATTATGTTACTGGTTGATTTTAAAAACTATACTTAGTTTCGTCATGACCATACTTCGAACAAATCATGCGCATGACGTAAAAATGACGTACCTAATTTTGCACACAGGATGATGTCTGTATTGCAACATCCGTATGACATATTGCACGAAGTAACAGATTAACCGCGTATAATTTCAAGAAATCTATACAGAATTATCTGAATGATAGGATGATGTACTTAGTGAATAAAATAAATGTTGCGAGATTTGTTTACGTAAGTAGGTACGATAATTGAACAACGATTCAACTGAATGACAATGTCAGTCAAAGATGTTATGTACCTACTCTGCTCATGTCAAGTGGCGATATCGTTTTATTAAACAGGTTGATAATTGATAAGTAGTAATTGTTTATGAAAATACTTTTTGAAATCATCCTATGAGTGGTTTGACGTCATCCGCATGATTTGTTCGAGGTATAATCATGACTTTTAGAATAGGTTTTTCGAGAAAGAAAACTAACAGCAGAAATTAAAAACCATGAAGATTATGTCCTTTCTCTACACGACCTATGCATTTCTCCTTGTCCCCTTTATAAATAAGCCTGCAGCTTTAATAATAAAATTGCAAATGCACGTTTGAAAGGAGACTCGAGGCAATTTGCTGGATCTTATTGTGCTCGGAATATGTCTCATCTAACGACTTTATGTACGAGCTATGGTTATGCTGTGTTTATGTATGCAACCCACACATCGCAGGCGGTCGGTAAATATTTATAATAATTCCGTTATTACGTATTTTATGACTGAGTTTATGACGATGCTTTATGACATGTTACGGGCATAAAAGTCGAGATTTACCCGTAAAGGCTTCAGTTGTGAATAACTTAGTAGGTCACGCGATCGCAGCAGAACATTGTTATGTATGTACCGATTGTACTGTGCAAACGACGTCGACTATCCGGCTAATGATTTGACCTATTTACAGAAATTTCGAAGACCAATAAAGCTTAGAAATAAAATCATTTCTTTGAAAACAAGTGATAAAGGAGGGCTCTCAAACATCAGGATTAAATAAATGCCGGCGCTATTACAACCGGCTCCGAACATTCGGTAATGCCCCGAAAAGCAACCGCCGCTGAATCCAATCAGTCACCTCAAAGATGTTTCAAACATAATTGGCACGGAGCTCAAAGAAATACGCGGTTACCAACGCCCCTCGGGCCCAAGAATCGCGCAACGCATTACCTAAATAAAAAATTCACGTCAATTTCCGAAAGGGATTTCCATCAGAGCCGATACGGTGACTAAGCACGAAACCCGAAGGTGCCGCACACATACACACGTAAAATATTCACTCGCCACTCCAATACATCATTCATTCGTCCGCTGAGAACGGCTCGACACCAATCTTCCATTTGGCAAGAAAATCGATACACGTCGTGGCCATATAAGCATTCCGGGGGAGGCAGACAGGGAGACTTAGAGGGAGTTAAGGTTTAGTCCCGAATATTGAATTTCCCTTGGGACAAACCCGTTTCGCTTTGTCCCTTCGCTCGGGGTCGTGTGGGCCGTGAGATGCCCGGGCTTCCACCTAAAGTTGCGTAGCTACACTACCTATGAAGGCTCAGATATGTACACAATTACGTATAGATGCGTGAGTGTACGTACGTGCGTAAGTGTTGGATAATAATATTGCGAGGCGGCCAAGCATACGTGACTCTGAGCCCGTTTGACGGGCCCCGGGCTATATGCTCTCTAGCAGCCATATACGTACCTGCGCGTATAATACGCGTGTATTTGAGTAGGCGTTTTACCCTATATGTGATATACGGGCCTCCCTTTTACGTGAAAGCCTTTGAATTAGCTCTCTTTTAATAAAATGCCGTACGCACGCTTTTTTGTAGAAACACGTTACTTTCAAAATTAATAGCTTCTTTTCTATAAGCGAAATGATTGGATGTTGAGAGGGCTTTCACATTTAGGGTGAAGGTGAAACGTTGTGTAAAAGCTTTATGAAAACAAGGTTACATCGCATCGGAGAAGCAAGCACAAATACATAAGTCCCAGTTAAGGTAACCGCACTAAAACGAAGATTACAATGCAATTTTTTAAGGTGAGGGGTAGAAAAACTCTTCTAAGAAAAAATCAATTACGACTACATACTTCTAATGACCCTCCTAAACCCTTTACCCATCAAACCCGTCAAGGCGTTAAATTCATATTAAACAGACAATTAGAATAACTTCACTAGCCCTGCACCCCCGTGCCATATATTATGGCCCCTTAGCTCCCATAACCGACAGAGCAGTTTATTTGATAGTACTGTCTCTGGCAATTCCCTTAATGTACACATGACGTCAAGTGGAGTGCAGGCCTCAGTCCTTTGAGGTTTAAGACGGGATGCGTCCCGGTGGTACATCAATTAGGCTATTTAATTGCTGTTTATGTAGAGGAGGTTTATGTTATTAAGCTTTTATTAACTTGAACCGTATGTACGTATGTTTGTATGTTGGTTCGGGTCAATTTAACCAACTTTTGGAAGTCCAATCGAGTTGAAATTTTGTGCATTTATTAAAGTCGAGTAACAATGGTGATGGTGTACTGAGGACCCGGTAAAGGTCACGGGAGTCCGCTGGATGCTGGTGGCGCAAGACCGATCACTTTGGCACTCTTTGGGGGAGGCCTATGTCCAGCGGTGGACGTCTTCCGGCTGATATGATGTGATGATGATGGGTGACAATGCATGGTACTATAAAACAGGTCTGATGGGGGAGACTGGTCATAGGAACTCCCCATTACTCAAGAAAAATCCGTCGTATTTGGGCTCCTTAGAATCCTCTCAATGAGTAGTTGATGATTGCGCAAAAAAGTATGGGTTAAGGCGTCTGGGAAACCAGCCCTGTCAAGATTGATATGTACGTTACCAAAAAGCTTGCATTCAACTCGAAGAAACGCTCAGCCATAGTCATGTACATCTCCCGACGACCTTCTAAAATGCAGCACAACATATAATCCGACCAAGTACAAAAGTAACATACACACGAGTCCGTTAGAGGGCGGGCGCGGCCAATCTATATCTGTCACAATAAGATAGAGACAAATTCCCGCCGCTTGCCCCGGGTTATATATCAACTGTTTTTCACAACCTCCTATCTAGCTTGCTTGATTTCCGAAAGTGAACTTTAAGGTGACGGCCGACAGTTTTCTTTCATTTTGCAATTCAGTTAAATGCGAGGTCTCAAAGGTTATTAGACGGCTATGTGTATGTTCTAGTCGTATATTCGTACCTGCTGTGCCGCATTGTTGGCAGTATGTCGGCGGTAGATGGAAAACTAGAAGGGATTTACTAATGAGAAATACCGACTTAATAAGAGACGTGTTATGAGAGCACTATTATGTCGTAAAACGGACACTTATTTCAAAAGCATATTATAAGATAAACGACTACATCATGGATAGGGATATTTGGCAGCGATAAAATCCTGCACTAGAAATCTGTCGTAAAATAAATAGGCTTTCTACTGTAGCAATGTAATTTTAAAATTTTATAATACTCTGATACTAAAATGATATATTGTATACTGTTTTGAAAAAATGACACCTCGCCGAGGTTTTTTTCCGAAGGTTTACTTTCCGAACCTGTGGTAGTTTATCGACATTCATAGGTGCATGTAATATGCCTAAATTGAAGAATAAATCACTTTGACTTTGACTTTGATAGGTATATAGCTATGAGTATGAGCTAGCTAATCTATACTTAATACCCTATACATATTATTATACCATTATAAAGAGGAAGTGTCTGCGAGATTGTAGCTTTATAAGTTTGTATGTTATGGGCAATCTCCGGAACCCCTTATCCGATTTCAAACTTCCTTACCCTGCGTTTAGAATGGACTTTCTAAATGGTTATAGGCTATATTTTAAATATCCCGTGAATTTGCCTGCGTTATTTAGTCGCAGGTGAAGCCGTGCGGCGCGGGCAGCTATGGTTGCATATAAAAGCATAGTGAATGCCTGAAATTGACGGTCGTGATGTGATGTTGCTCTGAAAGTAGAACGGAGATTAAAGAGTTATGGACTCGATAAAAGCAAAAACGGTTGTCTGTAAAGTCGGTTTACGGACGATAATTTTACGTGATAATGTCTCAAGAAAACATTGATGAAAAATTGCATAACACTTATTTACTCATTTATCGTTAAGAATACTCCTGTGAAGTTTCGAATAAAATAGTCAATCTAACCTTGTTTCCCCATACACATTTTGGACCTCCGTTTCACATCCTTAGAGGGTTAATTTTGAAAAATCGTTTCTTAGTGCACCCCTAGACCCTATAAGGAACCTACGTGCCAAATTTGGAATCTCTAGAACCAGCGGTTTGGGCTGTGCGTTGATATGTCAGTCAGTCGGAACGGGACAATGCGTCACACTTTCATCGATTTATAAGACGTTATCACGTCAAAACAATTTAATTTCCATAGAGGAGAACAGCCGGACATACGAAAGAATTTTGACCCAAGCTGAAACTGGAAACTTCGTTCGCTTCGCTTGCTCGCTCAATTACGATACGAAAACATACATCTTTAATTTTTGTAGTCAACTATGCATAGAAAACACTTTATCGTTTTTTTCCTCAACACTATCGATATCTAAACCCCCACAATACCTATCTATATCACGCTCTTAGCAAAAATATTCCTCAACATTGTAGCACAAGCGAGGAAAGCCACATTTCCCTCCTCACACAACACTATCGATAGCGTATCGGGATTACTCCCGTACGTCGATGTCGACAAAGCCGTTACCAATCTGTCGGCTGACAAAGGAACTGATTACAAACCAGGATTGCCACCAGAACTTTTGGTTTTCGATACATGTGCTTTTTTACCGGAGGATTCATCAGTTGTGTCAAATGATGGGAAAATAGAAATATTTGTATACTATATTTAGATTTTTTTTATATTTGACAGCCGTCATCCCGGTACAATAAACGTCAATGATGACATATGATGACATAAATTGTGCTGGGATGACAGCTGTCAAATATTGAATGTAAGGACATTTTCACTATAGCTAAATCTCTCGCTGGCAAAGGAATACTAACTTGTTTTAAGTAGTATACATTAGGTATTACCCTGTTTTTTATTATTATTTTAGAATATAAACTGACGAAATGTTATAACAATTTATTCGCTCATTTAATATCGCTTTTTAATAATATGAATATAAAAAGTAAAATAGGTACAAATAAATATACAAACGCGTAATACAACACCAATTTATTATCATTAAAGTTACTAGGGTAAAAAGTAGTTATTAGAAAACCATATTTTATTATTAAGCCTTCAGCATAGTACAGTCAGCATCAAAAGTAACTACGAAATCGAAGACGTCAAAAGCTCTTACTCCCTTTTCATAAAGACTTTTGACGTCTTCGTTTGCGTAGCCACTTTTGATGCTGACTGTACCTTATTATGTCTTCGGCCCGAGTAAGGCTTCGGCCTCAATAAGTTAAGTACCTACTATACTCGTACATACTCGTACCCCTTCTGAATTTAACGAGCGTGTGTCTCTAGGCATGTACTTACCAATAACAGTAACTCTGATCAGCAACCCTATCGTCCGACCAACTTACATACAACATAAAATCAAGGAATTTTAGACTTTGTCACTATAGAAGTAAAGTCTCTAACGTATCCCAAGTAAGTTGGTTGGCCTGCACTTTCATCGGAATTGTTCGAGCATCGGTCGTGCATCACGTACGCTGAAAAACTCCTTTGATGCTCGCTTGTTACCAGCCAGCAACTAGTAGGTACCCCGATAAAATACCTTTCTTATTCGACGGCAAACAAATATAGCACTTACTCCGTAGAAGATACGGCTGCGGGCTTGACAGAAAAGGCTGTGGAATGTTTAAATGATTTTTAATTTTCGAATTGAACGCGCTCTAACGGTGGTAGGTTAAACACAAATAGAAGTTTAACATGAAGACATTTTTAGAATGATAATTAATCCACTAGAACTTAATATTCGGACTTTTTGGCACTTGTATTTTGGTATTGTTTAATATAAATTAACTTGGTACTGGTCAGATTTCCCGAAGTTTTTATTCATTTAATTGTTTTAAACGTCAAAGCCCAAAAGGGACTCAAAGGGGGGAGCAGGCCTTTGCCCAGCGGTGGGACAACACAGGCTCCGAATGATGATGATGATGAAACGTCAAAAACGTTTTTTGGAAAAGAAGTCCTCTGAGGCTGCCACTGTTCTATTAAGTGATTTTTACTCGCACTTTTGATTTTGGATTGGTACTATTTTATTGTGCCCCGCAAGTTCGTCCGCGTGAATCTTTCATGCTACATATTATTATTTTCTAGTAGATAGTGAAGATTAGGATCACGCAATATTTCGCCTCATAATGTATTGTAAGTATGCTAGTCTTGCGAGCTTCAAAATATAGAAGTCAATCTTTAAAAAAAAAGTTATATGTATATTACTACGAATAAATAAAGCTAAAAATGTCCATATCTTCAGTCATACAGAACGCCCACAACTCCCCAGTCAAATCTATTTTCTCATTTCGCAAAAAAATCAGACGGTACCAACTCCTGTGATATCTGAACCATAATGTATGACTCCATGATTACCGTTGACGACAAATGTTACGCTCTGATGGACTTTTTATGCCACTAACGCCAAAGTAAAAGAAATTTCGCCATTTTGTGCTTCGGGCATAGATATTAGGTTATCTGTAGAAAGATTAGAAGTAAATAAGCATCTATGGTATATACTTTTTTTTAATAATTTTACGAAATTTAATTATTTTTGTAGGTAATACGATACAAACCTGTATTTCAACGTTATTAACTGACTCTTAGAAATAGGCGTTATTAACACAATATCTATTCATGAGTTTCGGATTAAAAAGCATTTCGTGAGTTATTTATATTTAATTTCGCAGAGGTTGACGAGTCAAAGTCCTCGGCCAAATGGCATTCAAAATTTGAATTTCGTATCATAATAGCCATGCATCGAATTAATTCCTTTGTTATGGTCACAATCGCTAAAACAATAGCTGCTGAAGTCACATGCAGAGTTTTAGACTAAACTTAACCCTTTGTGTTAACCCTTTGTGCAATGTAGGAGCCTTCATTGTTTCGGGAGGGCGAGAATTAATCTTTATTTCTTTGATCGCGATGTTTGGATAATGGCTGCGTGACAGCTAGAAACTGATGGATTTCGAGTTGGTGACTTGTTCCAAGTTCGTATTCATGCGTTCCGTTAAAGCGGTTTTTGAATTTGGGATTCGGTTTGTGTTCGCGATTCAATTTGTTTTATTGTTCTATTTATTTGTGTTGAGATTTTAATTAATGCTGTTATTAATTAGGACACGTATCGAAGTGATCGTCTCAGACCTATTCTACTGCTGCGGGTCTAAGATGGTTTCCACGTTCTAACAAGTATGCCACTGCGAGAGTGACCGATGTCTTATTCGCTACCTACGATAAGTGATAGAATTACAACCTTCTTAAATGGGCTGTTTAGACATTGATTAGTGATGAGATGAGTTCATACATCTGCTACAAGTGCGAGAAGTTATTTTATGGACTCGCACTAATCACTAATCAATGTTAAACAGGCCCTTAGACTGGTGACCCAAAGATGGACGCGTAAAGTAAATTAATGAATTCTAAACAAGGGAGCCACTTTTGGGGGGGTAAACTGGAAAATTAAAAAAAAAAAGTTTCGCAAACTGTATTGTGTGATATCAAATGAAAGGGGTTGTTGTAAGCATGTCACATATATTTTTTAAATATAATTTTAGCCACTCGAGCCAAGAAAAAAGGGGAGGCCTTTGCCCTGCAGTGGGGCACAAAATAGGCCAATTAAAAAAAAAAATATTTTTAAGCAAAAACAAATTTGAAGTAATTTAGGATAAAAGCCGAAAATTTACCATCCCCCCCCCCCCCCTCCCCCTTATCTCCGAAACTACTAAGATTAAAATTCTGAAAAAAATATGGAAAATAGTTCTTTGCCTAACGATTACAGGAAAACCTATAAGAAGTTTGAGTATTCAAAGACACTTGATGAAATTTAGATTATATACGGAACTCTCAAAACAATTGAAACGGGTTTATTTGCGTTCAACCTTGGGGCGTATTTAATACAATAGTCCAAGCAATAAAATCCTTTAAAATCGTTACCTATATTTATTAAGTCATCATCATCATCATCATCCTGGCCGATTTCGACCACGCCGGCGACTGGAAAAAACAAAAGAATTCTGGCTAACTGGAGCGTCGTTCGTGAGCTCTCAGGTGACTACGCCTATCTTTGCAGAGAATGAATTTATTAAGTACGTAAAGTGGAAACCAAAGACAATTTTATAAATAAAATCTAATAAACAATGTAGTATGTTCCATAGTAAACAATATTACGTAGCCTTCTTAACGTAACCAAAATAGCGAACGTGAACCCTTATGTAGAGAATCTGATATGTTACATGTTCAAAGGTAGGCCAACGCAATATCCGCTTCGGTCCCGGATTACCCCGCCGGGGGAAAGGGGAGAGGCCACCGAAAAGGATCAGTGTTTACGTAAACGGCTCCTAGGGAACTTGGGGTACATTCGTAATTACACGTGGTAGACATATCCTACTAATCCTACTAATATTTTAAATGCGTAAGTTTGGATGTTTGGATGTTTAGATGTTTGGATGTTTGTTACTCAATCACGCTTAAACGGCTCAACTGATTTGGATAAAATTTTGCAAAAAAATAGTTTATAGCGTGGATTAAAACATAGGATAGTTTATATCCGGGGTCCACGCAGACGAAGTCACCGGCGGAAGCTAGTAGAAAATAATGATAAAAATGATTGTCTGTAAAGTCGATTTACGGAGGATAATTTGACGTGATAACGTCATAAGAACATTGATGAAAAATTGCATAACACGTATTTACTCATTTATCGTTAGGAATACTCCTGTAAAGTTTCGAATTAAATAGCCGATCACCCCTTAGAGGGTGAATTTTGAAAAATCCTTTCTAAGTGCACCCCTAGACCTTACAAGGAACCTACGTGCCAAATTTGGAATCTCTAGAACCAGCGGTTTGGGCTGCGCGTTGATATGTCA
Source organism: Epinotia nisella (assembly GCA_932294315.1). Taxonomy (NCBI): domain Eukaryota; kingdom Metazoa; phylum Arthropoda; class Insecta; order Lepidoptera; family Tortricidae; genus Epinotia; species Epinotia nisella. Next base: position 6,413,952 of record OW028687.1, read on the forward strand.
GTCAACGGAACGGGACAATGAATCACTTTTTCGTGCGTGCAGCCGGCGTTCATCGATTTATAAGACGTTATCACGTCAAAAATTATAAGTATATTTTAAAAGCATGCCGGTGGCAAAGAACTTGCGGCTCGCGTGACGATCGATGAGCGGCTTTCGTAGCATTTGGACGCTAGCAACGACAGAGGAGACACCGGGACATTGCCAATCCTATAAAATATGTACGCTCTTATTTTAAGATGGAGTTGAATAAGTATAGACACTACTAGACCAAATTTTATAGCGCTTTTGCCTCGGCAACAAACAAGTTCTCTGAATCGAAATATATGAAGACCTGTATGAACGTAAAATGTTTGAAAGTAAACCAATTACACAGATGATGTACCCGCCTTAGTTCGAGCTTGCTCGCTATGCACATAGCCAAGTCAAATCCTCAACTACCAACTCCTTCACAAAGCCTCAGCTCATATTTAACTTCAAAATACAACTAAAGCATTTCCACCCCAAATAGATACGAAACATTAATTTTCGCGCAGACCAATTTATTGCTTCTAATTCAACCCTAACAAGACGCTGTCCGTAACATACACCCACACATATATACATATATGTTCACTTAAGCCTTCCGAAAGTAGCTTCAGCACACATGGAAGCGCACACATACACAGTAAAGCCGCAAGGCACGTAACATAAGGAGCTTTGAAATTAATTTAGCTCGGAACTAGCTGGCAAATGGATAGACGTGAGCCGGGCGTGGGGGGTTTAGCCCCCTGGGTGGGGGGAAATTCGGCGTTTAGAGCCTGTGGTGAGGCCGGTTGTGCTTACCAGTAATTGTGTTCGTTGGCGTGTGCCGTGTGGAGGTTTTTATGACGTGTGCCTTAATTAAGGTGGGCAAGGAAGTGATTTGCGCTGATGACTTCTTTATTCGTACTGTAGGCTCATATTTAAATAAATTGACGATAGGCACCTGACAATGACAATTTATCGAACCATGCTTGATCTACAAGAAAATGTACAAAAAATGGTCGTTAGATCGTTACTTATCGGAGAAATGTGTCATCATGAGCTGATAATTGTCAATGGGTGAGAAAAGGGCCTGTACGATAGATTTTTAATGTCTTCTACTTTAAACACGCATTTATTATTATAATGAATTAAATACGACGTGGCTAGTTGCGCAATTTCGAGTTTAAATCGGTATTTGTATGGTTTGGGTATTTTCTCGCATATACCTATATAAAACGTACATAGCACAGGAACACAACATTATATGATAATTTATGACATATTATGATTTAAGGAAGCTTATAGTTTCTATAACTAGTAGGTAGTAGATAGCTAACTAATTTTATATATTTATTTATTTATTTGAAGATATGTATACATGCCCTTACAGAACTATTCCAATTCGACATGACACTTAAAATTTATATAAATATACAACAAAGTTATTACAAATAACAATCAGGTACAATTATTGTTACCAATTACAGTTTCACGGTTGTAGGCTTCGCATCCATCATCTCACAGAATCTTAGGCATTCTTTCCTCACAGACGCCCATCGCCACGCAAACAGGTCGCACTCGGGTGCTGATGCTAATAGTACGTGACGTGCTATAATATTATGATTAAAGCTTATTATATGTATTATTATTATATTAAAGCTTATTATATGTGTAAGGGTCTAACTGAAAACCAGCGTTGCCGTGTAGGTTTAGATATACCTACTTACTGCAACATTATGCTGAGTCTAGCCCCTTTTTACCCGACTGCCGAAGGAGGGTTATGTTTTTCGAGCATATGTATGTATGTATGTATCTATGTATGTCTTATTGTTTGGCACGCCCTGCAGCCTAAATCGTTTGATGGACTTCGACATATGCGGTGACGTTGGATTCCTCTTAATCGTGGGAGTGACATAGGCTATAATATTTGCAAAAAAGCAGTTGGATTTTCGAAAAATATTTTAATTCCACTTGTATAGTTTTAAAGTATAATGACACAGTTGCGATGCATTCTTCTCTGGATATATTTATTGATAATATGGCTAAATAAGAACAGCATCAGAAAAATCTTTACGATACTCAATAATCTAATATAATATATTAATCAAATTGTTTCACTGTCACCCCATCATATTAAATATTTAAGTAGTTTAACAACCACCAAGTAAAATTATACGGCCATCCTCTAAAAATAAATTTTATCTAAAATAAAGTCAGAGTTAAAGTCCAGATCCGAACATTATTGCAAAAATTGTATTATTTCATATACTTTAACTTGTTTTGTGAGCCTAATTAAATAAATAAATAAAAAGTGTAATCTTAAGTCTCATTTGTACACTTTTTGTTTAATATGTGATGTTGAATAAAGTTTTTCTATGTCTATGTAACGAGTACAAAAAATGAAAGAACATAATCCCACCCCAACCCTAACCTTTCTATCTACTCAACTACACGTTCTCAATAATATTATGATATATTATGATATATCAGCATGTTAATATCCTGCTCGCAACGCCAAAGGCTCTACAATATCCGCTCGCATGTCCCTTACAGATCCTGTCATACGAGATATGTATAACGCTACATATCTATTCTGCTACTACGTGTATGTCGAAACGGATTAAGCCTTGGGAGTGCTGTTGTGGGGTTTAATTAACTTTTCAGGAGCTGATTAAAATTTAATTTCGGCGTAGGTATTGATTTTGTTTAATTAAGAATGAAGCACGTGTAGTGTGGGCTGGGGTAGAGAACGGTAAATCGTGAATTCGTGTCTAAGTCCATATGTATGTTTGCATATTCCAGTCATTGAACGAGCGGAGCGAACGAAGTTCTATGCTTCAGCTTGTGCCGAAAATCGTTATTATGTCCGATGTCCCACTGTCCCGGTGTCCGGCTGTTCTCCGCTACTAACTTTGTGAGCAGGCTCGATAATTTTTAATCGATTATAGATGCTATCGATTATCCAATACCAATAGATTTTTTTGTTGATTCAGTTTTTATACAAATACATACAAAAAAAAATTTTTTTATTGACAGGCTCGCGAGCAGAGACACTAGTTTTTAACACGCTTTTATTTTAGTCATATTAAAATCGTGCTGCTTAGAACCGTATCTTATGAGACATGATAATATACTTCGTAAAATATCATCATCATCATCATATCAGCCGAAAGACGGTCACTGCTGGACGGCCTCCTCCAGAGAGTGCCAAATATATGTCGTAAAATATATGTCTAGGTAAAGGTTAACTATATTTGATACTATTATACACATCAAAATTATTTTATTAGGTACAGTCAGCATCATAAACATGTATAAATTCTAGCACTTTATTGTTCAGACATACCTAAGGTGGAAAAGTGTATACATGTTTATGATGCTGACTGTACATCAGTTTTAAGCTTGTACAGTCAGCATCATAAACATGTATACACTTTTCAACCTTATGTCTAGGTAATAAGGTCATAGAATGTATACATGTTTATGATGCTGACTACTTAATTAGGTTATTGTTTACATCTGTATTCTAACGTATAGTCGACGTGATATGTATACCTACATTATTCGACGTATTACAACGGAATAATACGACTAATTACTTTTAATATCCGGGTTTTATATGAACACATACGCCTATCAACTTTACATCCCTGAACGGGTTACTTTCCACAGAATATCATATGTATCATATAACCGTCCGGGATTACCACGAAGAACGCCATTTTGTTCAACCAGGGCATGGAACTACCGGATAATCCGGCTCGTCACATCCGCCCGAGTTTCCTACACTACCCCATATTCCTTTATGACGTCACTGTGCATCTAATCTTAACCTTAAGGCGCCTTTATTAGGTAATATTTGCCACGAAAACATTTATTAAGAAATTTTATAAAACTTAGGCCACGTAACCGTAAAAAAGTAAAAAAAATATTAATTAGTGTTTTACGAAAGTTGACGGGATTGAAGTCAACATATACAGTGTGAATCACAATACACTTATGTTATGAATATAGACCCAATGCCATAGACGGGAAAAAACTTTTTTTGGATTTATTTCTAACAATTTTTTTTTTCAAAGCGATTTGGCACCATTGCAAAGAAATCATTATAATTTTTAAACTAAGAGATGATATCTTTGACGATAAAACAAAAAACATTAATAAAGTTAATTAACAGACAATGACGATAAAATACAATCTTACATAAAAAAAATACCCGCAACTACTGGGAGTTCTATCTAATGTTCTACTACAAATAGACACGTGATAATTTTATTATCTGAAAGGAAATGCGCCACTAAATAACCTTATGTACACAAGGGTAATATGAGAAAAAATACGAGTTTTTCGTAAATTCTGTATTCTGTATGTAAGACTGTATTTTATTATCGTAATCGTCTGTTAATCAACTTTACCTACTGTTTTTGTTTAATCGTCATAGACCTCTTAGTTTAAAAATTATAACGATTTCTTTGCAATAGTGCCACAGCGTTGTGAAAAAAATGGCTATAAATGCAAAAAAAAAAACCATCGTTAGAATTAGATCTACATTCCCCCATTAACACATTCACTGCCGAGAATCGCTACACGCTACGCTCGTAGCCGATCCCGTGGTTTTCCTCGTATGTAGCGGAAAGCGACTACGGCGTAGGCGCCCGCTAGTCGGGTTCCCGGGACTGAATGTGACTCACACTGTATACACATTCACTGCCAAGAATCGCTACGCGCTACGCTCGTAGCCGATCCCGCGCGGTTCTCCCCTTATGTAGCGGAAAGCGACTACGGCGTAGGCGCCCGCTAGTCGAGTTCCCGGAACTGAATGTGACTCACACTGTATACACATTCACTGCCAAGAATCGCTACGCGCTACGCTCGTAGCCGATCCCGCGCGGTTCTCCCCTTATGTAGCGGAAAGCGACTACGGCGTAGGCGCCCGCTAGTCGAGTTCCCGGAACTGAATGTGACTCACACTGTATACACATTCACTGCCAAGAATCGCTACGCGCTACGCTCGTAGCCGATCCCGCGCGGTTCTCCCCTTATGTAGCGGAAAGCGACTACGGCGTAGGCGCCCGCTAGTCGGGTTCCCGGAACTGAATGTGACTCACACTGTATACACATTCACTGCCAAGAATCGCTACGCGCTACGCTCGTAGCCGATCCCGCGCGGTTCTCCCCTTATGTAGCGGAAAGCGACTACACGGCTACTAGGCGTAGGCGACTAGGCGCTAAGCGGGTTCCTGACAGTCAAAGTCTTAATGACATTATTACGAGTATATTACTGAATATCGTCTTGTCATAACTACTCACTTGTAGGTATATGTACATGTATACGTACTCAGCGTCAATCTGTAATTAAGTAAAATCAACACAGAATGTGCCCATTTTCATTGCCCTGTATATCATTAGAACTTGCATACCTACTTTCTACAACTGATTTTTGATTCTATCGCGCTAAATATCGTAAATCGTGTATTCACCCTATACATCGAATTATGCGTGTTCATTCTCATGCAATCACATTAACTTAACCTTCAAACTAGTAACATTAATTCATTAGGTAGATTAGGAGCAACTACAATTAAATAACATAAATACCCAAAAATTTAAGTCACAGACGGGCCTCGCTGGCGGCAGCCAAAACACTTCATACTGATTGACATAAAAGTATGACGTCACACTTTGCTATTTTAACTAATCGTTGTATGGAAAATCAAGTAAATTGCTTTTTCGGTCGCGAAATACTGCGTTTAGGTACATATAGTTGTCGTAAAATTTTGTTTCTATAAAAACATAAGGATTCTATTGGTAGCTTTAAATTTACTCTTGGACAATTAAAAAACCGACCAAGTGTGAATCGGACTCGCACACCGAGGGTTCCGTAAAAACCTGTAGGTATAACTATAAGTAAAAGTTCACCCATCACGAAATTATTAAAAATATTTTTATTAAATATATGATGTAACTAAAAATTTGCGGTTTTCGCAATTTATCCTTTATCTGTGCTATAAGACGTTGTTTCGTGCCAAATTTCAAGATTCTGAGTTCACGGGACCCTGTAGGTTTTGATTCCCTTGCGAGTTTCGAAAATTTGCGGAAATTTGAAGCATAAACGGCTGTATCTTTTGATTGGCTTACAAGTTTGATCTTCTCACAGCTCCAAGGGACAGTAGACTTGAGTATTTGATATAAATTTTATCTTGATACCTCCACGCGTTCCTGCAAAAAAGGGTCTTGACAGACGGACGGACGGACAACAAAGTGATCCTATAAGGGTTCCGTTTTTTCCTTTCGAGGTACGGAACTCTGCATAGTTTTTAAGGTTCTAAATTTTATATTTTATTACAATAATTTTATAGTTTACTATCCATTTAGCAACACTACGTTATCAGTTTTAACATGAGGTCACAAGCCTATTCAGCTTTTGGCGTTGACTGTACATTCCAATATTTAATCAAGCGCTAATTCACTTCAGCCGAGCAATATTCGACCTTATTACAAACTACCTCTACCCAGCTATTCCGCAGCTATTCGCATTTAGTTTATACCTTTGCATAGTACCAAATGTATTCAAGCTGGCGTAGCATGGTCGCGCGTTTGTGTGTTCTTGAATGCGATTACCAACGCAATGCGTTTATTAAACGCTCGGGTACAATAAAGGTCCTATGAGTAGCTCAAAAGAATTCATGTGTAATTTCGCATTCGTACTTCGGTAGAGTCACGGACTTTAATCGTTGAGCCGTTTAGGTGTCAACTAATTTTGGTTTTTAATAGCTAAGCTATGAATATCCAGTAAAATGTGAGCTCTTAATGGCTCAACGATTTAAGTCCGTGACTGTACAAATAAATACGTTCACAAATATGTACTGTCGTATTCCTTTCAAAAAATAAAATCGCCTTTAGTCCCATCTCGTAGCCAGATTTGGTAGCAAGCTTCGAAATGGGAGAAATAATTTTCACTTCGAAGCTGGCTGCGAAACGGGAATCTTTCAGGCTCATCTCGTAGCCAGCTAGCTACCAAATTTGGATACAAGATGGGAAAATCGTTCCCAATTCGAAGCTGGCTGCGAGACGGGAAACCACATTTCTCATTTCGAAGCCAGTTACCAAATCTGGCTATGAGGTGGGACTAGAGGATTCCCGCTTCGTAGCCAGCTCCGTATTGGGATTATTTCTCCGAATTCGAAGCTAGCTACCAAATCTGGCTACGAGCTGGGACTGAAGGCAAAATCGTACGTTACGTCTCCTTGTCACCATCTGTACAACAGTGGCGGCGCGTGAAATTTCGATGGGCATCCCGGAACAAAAAAGGTTATGAAAGAGTTTAGAGTATATACTCGTAAGTATAGGCTTGTCTAAAAATACATTATAGGCAAGCCGTTGGGACTCTGCTTGTATGGGCGCTCCGCCACTTCTGTACAATCATTGGCATTCATTAAAATCATAGTAAAAGCACAAATCTCACCAACTTATCTATGCAATTAAGGAAAACTAACGAACGCCCGCTGCTAGCATGGTTTGATTTACATAGCGATACACGCTACTTACGCAAGGTTTTAGTGATTTCCTTGGACATGGACACCCATGTGTGCTTACAATAGGTTATCATATGATTAGGTAAATTTATGATGGATCACGAATCTGGGACACTTTCTGAGATTTAACAGTGCTGTAACTCTGTTAAGTTGCGCCATTCGTTATGGTGAAATATGCAAAGTTTTAGACAAAACGCAATTCTTCACAACAGCAGTACACCACAAACTCTTGAAGTGTCTGAGGCACACGCCCCGTCATATGTGCCGAACCACATCTTAATTATAGTGACTGAACTTTCCGTCTCCATTTTCTTGCTTCTTTAAACGTAAAACGCGTTACTAAATCGCTAGTCGCAGTCGCCAGGAGCATGCTAGCACGATGCCAACTTTACGATATGGCTATTCCTATGCAGAGAGTGAAAAATTAGGGGGATGGTACACTTGAATATTTTAACGTAGCTGTGGTTTTTAACCGACTTAAAAAAGGAGGAGGTTCTATGTTCCACTGTATGTACAGTCCGCAGCAGAAGTAGCTAAGCGGGCCGGCTGTTCAAAATAACCTATACACGCTCTTAATTTCTTAAGAATAAAGTCGTGTGCAAGTCATTTTGAACACCCGGCCCGCTTAGCTACTTCTGCTGCTGACTGTATATGTCACCATTAGATTGTGAACACCGTCAGTTTGTAATCTTACTCGCCATATTATATTATAAACTGTCGAAAAATTGTGAACTGTCAAAACCATACACAAATACACATACACAAAGACTGGGTAGGTTAGGTTAGCCAGGTAGCTTCAGTTGCCCGAAGGGCAAACCGCCCTGAAATAGGAACCCCGCGCAGCGGTGCTCCATCGACACTGCCGGATGATGAAATAAATGGAATAAACTGTCTGCATTAAAAAAAAACAAATAATGTTCTGACGTAAGTGGAAGCTGATACAAGTGGAATAATTCGTTCAACCATTCACCGCGCAAGGTGCGTTCCGAATCATGTCAATTTGATTTATTTCACAATTTTACGATTTTACTTTGATAGTTTATAAACTAAAAATAATGCCTTAAATTGTAAACAGTTTTGATAGTTCACAATTTTTCGACAGTTTATAATATCGCGAGTAAGATTATAAGGGTCGTTCTTCTTTTTTACCGACAATGAACCGAGGTTTTTCTGTTTTTTTGGTTTTTGAACTATCGAAAATTATGGTTTGAAGTGCGATTTAAAAAAAAATGTATAGGTTTCTTCATTAGAACTAATTAAAGTTTCCTTTCTGGCCAATATAAATATTTATTTACGGTTGGTTTCTAAAAAAAAACATGTGACAAAGTGGACTCTTTCAGTGGGGACAACATTTTGGTTTACCACTCTGTCACGGCATTCTACGAAAAAAAAAACATTTAAAAAAATGCTAGTTAGAGAAAGTGAAATATTAGATATCACTAATTAATAAAATAATATGGACGTTCATTCGAACATTATAAAACCGTAAACATCATTACTCAAATGAGATGCCGTAATAAGACGAAGGACAGGCTATTGTCGGTCGAAAAGAAGAACGACCCATAAACTGACGGCGTTCATAATCTGACTAAGTACATACACACGGTAACCTATATATTTAGTTTAGGTATGTTCACCGATTTCTCCGTCAATTGTGGACCGATTTCCAAAATTCTTTTTTTATTCGAAAGAGTATACTCTTGAGGTGGTACCATCATCACCAAGTCAGGATCTGGCGATGGTATCCTAGGGAAATTGAGGGCAACCCTCAAATTTTATAGGCACGCGTGTAGTGATTTCGGTGTTTTCTATTATAACTCGTGTATTTACCCTCGGAAATCGCAATTTTGGTGAAGTGGGACTGATGATGAAGACCACAAATGACTTATGGAACTCCTCAAAGATGTAAAGTACGTCAAAGATTCTGACATGAGTTCGCGTTGAAGTAGCAACTAATGAAGTGTCAATTCTGAGATCCTTGAAGAATCGACGGAAGTCCTCAAATATTACCACATATAGCGACATGGTTTTTTTTCTGTAATAATCAACGCATTATTTCTCGGAAAGCAGTTAATGTGGTAAATTGGAAAGGAAATGTGGAAATTTTCATGTACCTTCAAATGTGGCTCGGCGAAGTACTGAATTGAAGTCGGTTTAACTTTGTTTTTAAAGTAAATCATTGTTGCAGATGTTCGATAGAATGGAGTGGTTGGCGAGAAGGTGAAGAAAGAAGCCATTTATTAGTACATAAGAAAGGCAATAAGAAGTATCGAGTAGTCATTATTATTAATGAATGTTGAATATTTTAAATTATATATGTTTCAAATAAATTTTGTTTCAACAATTCTCAATCATAGCAAGAATTCGTAATTTTTAATTAAAATCTATTTATGTAGGTAAGTGGCAGTTCAAAAATATTTTTTTGCAAATGTAATGATAAAGATTACACAAGGACGACAAGGAACTAACATCTCTTCTCGTAATAACTTTTTTCTCAAACTTGTAATGAAATGTTGATATGGCTTACTTCAAATTAGATTCGAAAATACAGGGTGGACCAAAAGTCCGTTAACTTTTGAATCGGTAGCTGCGTCGGGGAGCGGTGGCGGGGTAAGGCGGCGGGGTTACAAAATGTAAGAGCGGCCAATGGGAATTTAGTGCCATGGCGTCCTTCACCGGAGTACAACGTGCGTTCTGCGTACGCGAGTATTATAAAAATAACGATTCTTTAACATTATCGCAACGAAAATATTGCAATCATTACAATATACGGCATAAAAGTGAAGCTCCATCGATTCAATTGATTAAAAGTTGGGTAAAGAAATTTGAAGAGACAGGTTCAACGTTAGAACAACCACGATCCGGCCGACCTAGGACATCAAGAGATCCCGAAAATATGGAACGTGTAAGAGCGTCTGTTCGTGAACAACCCAGGCTCTCTACTCGAAAGCGGTCTAGCGTCTTAAATGTGCCCAGAACATCTTTAATCCGCATTCTTCATAAAGATTTACGTTTTCATCCGTACAAAATCCAAATGGTACAGGCATTAAAGCCTCAAGATCACGCTACCAGGTGCAGTTCGAGAAATTTTCGGCCAAAAAGTCATATCCAAAAGAGGTGACATTAACTGGCCTCCTCGCAGCCCGGACCTGTCCCCAATGGATTTTTTTCTTTGGGGATACCTTAAAAGTAAAGTTTTTGAGACCAACCCAGTGTCTGTTGAAGAATTGAAGCAACGTATTCGCGAGGAAATGTAAAACATTTCTCGGAACACTTGTCAGGCCGTCACTGAAAATTTTCGCTCCAGGTTACGGCAATGCCAAAATAATGAAGGATCACATATAGATGACGTAATTTTTAAAAAATAAAATCCCTATTCATGTGTTTTCATAATTAATAAACGGTTGTCATCTGATATAATTAGTTTTCATTTTATTTTAGTTTGAAATGTAAAAAGAGTTATGGTCCACCATGTACTATACCTTATCCGGTGCGATGAGTGAAGATGATATGTAAAGGAATTTCATACAGCCTAACACGCCTGGGCCTGTAAAGCAACATTCTTCTGTTTTTAATCGTCAAATTGTGACACAACGTATTGGCATTCAACCATCAAAAAAAACATTAGAGATTCAAAAAGGTATAAAAAAAAGTTTGGCGCGTAAACTGAAAAAAGTTTTCTTTTCTTGTTGGCCGGATTTCTCAATAGTTCAACAAATGACTACTTTTTTATTTTTATTTATTATTAAGCCTTATTCTAATCTACCATTTAACTTTTTTCAGTTTCGTAACGGCAATTACCCATACATTTTATATAGGTAATTGCTGTTTAAAAAACTGAAAAAAGTTCTTAACTACATACAATTTTTTTGCATACCACCCTTACCTTATATAAAATTAGTCACACAAAACACTAGAGTGCCTAGCATCTCTATCACCTCACAAAATTCAGACATTCCTTGTATGTTCATATGTCACCAGCCAGTGGCCGACAGCAAATAAGGTACACTATATCAACACCTTGTCTTTGGCAAATCCACCTATAATCAAGTAGGTAGTAAAAGCCATAAATAACTAACAATAAAGGTGTCAGACATTGAGAATTTGAGATGCTGGTCTCGGACCAGCAAAGACGGAAACAATCGCATCCAACTGCACCGATAAGAGGCCTGCACCGGCCATCACAAGACCGTGCGCGAGATAGACTACTCGTCTCTTTCTGAGTGTTCTAATAAAAAATAGACTAATAGCAGGTATATTTTGCTGTGTTGGCCTCCTGGCCTCCACACGCTTGTCATCACCGAGCAAAAGGGCCCTGTGTAGCCCGGCTTGAAGAATAGCCCATCAAAAAAAAAACATGCATGGATACGTTAATATCAGAAATGCGAAAGTAATTGTCTGTTACCTTTACTATATGTCTGTTACCTTTTCACGTTTGAACCGCTGAACCGATTTAGATGAAATTAGGCATGCTGTTTGAGACCCTGAAAAGGACATAGGATAATGCCCCAGTCATTCCTAAGGGGAACAATTTTTTTTTTAAATGAGGTCCACGCGGACGAAGTCGCGGGCACAAGCTAGTGATGAATAAAGGCACACTTATTACTATCAAGCAGTTAGTGTAACTATTACAAAACTGTGGGCAACTTATTTACCCTAGTGTGCAAGGCCCCTGCACACACACCGACCAGAGTTCGGCGGTAAACTCGTTTACGAGCGGAATGACAATGTATGAGTTATCACGAGCGCAAATACGGAAGTGACGTCAGATTGAATTAGTCCTTACTGTGTTTAGGAGTTATAAAGAATACTCTGTTGAGAGCAATTTTTCGAAGAGAAAATACGTACAAAAATGCTCAATTTCTTTGATACTGGCAACAAGTGAGTGTTAATGGTGTGTGTAAGAGATTTTTTTTTAATAATTTAAGTACATATTTATAGTATTTTATGCAACAGTTGTATAAGAGAGGTCAAAAAAGGCGAGTGGCGTGGGTTACTATGCGAGCCGAAGGCGAACATTGTAAAGAAAGACGCCACGAGCGTTTTTTGACTTAGTTATACAACGTTGCATACAATACTTTTTCTACGACTAGCTACTATGGAATAAAATGCAAAATTAAACAAAGAATAAATTTTTCTTATACTTTGTCGTATAGGTGCCGAGATTTAGTAGGCAACAAATTTTCGGTCACTGCTTGTGGGCTGCCGGTGTATTTCTTCTGGTGTAGAAGCAATATTTTCATCGTCATCCATTTTTATTACTTTTGAGAAACACCAACTATTTTGTAGCAAACACAACGGCCGCAAACTCAAACAACAATTTATAAAATAACCGGGAATTCGGGAAACACGAAAATGGGACAAATGGGTGTCTATGGTTAACTTTGTTTTTAATTGATGTCAACTTGCCAGTACTGCCATATTAAGAATAAGTTAGCAGCAATGCCTTTAGTTCAAAAATTTCTAAAAAGTAAAAACATTCAGTGGTTTGTTAAGTTGGTAGTACCTAATGTATAGGTTTAGAAGCGTATGGCTGCTAAGCGTATCGTTTTGGCGACATAACAGCACGGTTGTGCCGTACTGTTATGGGGAATAGAGTATAGACTTTTCTGCAAACTTATTTTGTATATCTTTATATTAGTGTTCGTGACTATGTAAATGACAGATAAAAGTACAGGAGTAGAAAAAATATATTATGAAGTAGGTAGGTATTTATTTTATTTTTAATGCTTACGTATTTCTACCGCAAAACGGCAATTTTCTAGTTGATAATGTCTAAAACTTATAAACCCGCCCCCTTACACACTCATTATTTCGCAGCTATCAAAACATATATTCACGATAATAATCCCAAAAGTGGTAGCCAGAGTAGGTACATCACTCCTTTGCTATCCTACCCGAACACCACACGGCGTTAAATAATATACCTACAAACCTACATACTTATTTTAAAATTAATCCATACATTGCTATATATATAAACATTCAAGAAAGAAAGTACAAACCCAGGCTCATATCATCAACAAAGAAGAGTACCTACCCATTTAAACGTCCAAGTTCTTAAAAACGGACAGCAACAATTAATTCACAGCGGAGAGTGTGCGCGTCCCTAGCCCAGCGCTCGAGCGAGCTACACTTATCTAAGGAACTCTTATTAAATCCTCCTCAACTAATCCTTTACGAGGATGTACGGACAGCAAGCGAAGCCCGCGGTTTCTGGATTTCCAAGTTTTTTTTTTAACAGAACGTGTTTGTTGTCTGGGTCAATCAACTATTTCTTGTTACCTATTCTGTCCCGTTAGCCAAGAGACAATATGACAGAGTTAGAAGACGGCTCTTAAAAAAAGAGGCCCAAAATGACAAAAAAACCCTCATTTGGTGGATTTTAACCCGCAAAATAATAGTTTTAAAAAGTTACTCAGATACCCATGGCAACTAGTGACAGAAAAAAGTTGATTCACCCATCTAATATACAAATACAATACAGAGGATAGTCTGTGAGATTACAAGTTTGTATATTAGTATATAGGGGGTAACCTTCGTTACCGCTTATCCGATTTCAAAAGGCTATATCGTATCTCGCGGCCTCGCGGGTTTGCCTGCGTTATTTGCATTACGAAGCCGCGTCGTAGGCAGCTAGTAAAATAAAATCGAAGTGTTGGAGGTGATTTATTGCGTAAGTAATGTAAATGTTTTGTTCAAGATCCAGGTCGTATGTTATTTTACTGTGACTTTTTATAATTATATGCCTTACACCAATAAGGTGATATTTGAGTATCTACTGTGTCTTTATTGTGTTTAACTGTGATAAATACTGTGGGTACTTATATACTGCATATATACCCAATACCCAGTGCAACGTATCATACCAATGTCGCTAGCTAATAATTATATATTAGTAGGTATAAGGTATTACCTACTTAAAGTATTTGGACATAATCTATCTAAGAAATTTATTAAACCCACTGGCATACTGAAAATCATGTTAACAAGAAACTCGTCTCTCACCTCGCTGCCGTCCGTATCTGTAATTAGTGGGACCGTATACATACCCCGTATACATACAACGTAATTATGTAAGTACATACGCTAAAATACTCGCGGAACAATTTGGAACTAGATGCGAACTGGAAACCGCAGCAGACGGCGGCCATCTTGCGTTGCCATGGCAACCGGCCACGAATTGTCTGTACCTGAAACATAAATAACTTGGCTGTTGTTTACAAGTACGTAACTATGCTGGGTAGCGGAAGGCAGTGTCTTTAGCAAATGTCAGCCGATGTTATGAGAAAAATTGAATACGTGGGTGAGTAATTAAAATTATATGGTTAAAAGGGTCTATTTTTTTTATACCATGACGGGGATAAACAAGCAGACGGGCCTGGCCTGGTGGTAAGAGTCGCAAGCGCGTTGCAGACCCTTTATTGATTTGAGGATTCGGTGAGTTGACAACTAGAGAGCTAAGACACAAATGAGGTTTAGTACTCTCATCTCAACGCAGCGCATTCTGAAAATACAAACCTTGCTAGCCTAGTGGCTCAGGTATGCGGCTGTCAAGCGGCGGTCGTGGGATCAAATCCCGGCTCGTACCAATGAGTTTTTCCGAACTTATGTACGAAATATTCACCGTTAGCTTTTCGGTGAAGGAAAACATCAGGAGAAAACCGGTCTATTCCGAATAAGGTCTAGTTTTTCCTCTGGGTTGGAAGGTCAGATGGCAGTCGCTTTCGTAAAACTAGTGCCTACGCCAAATCTTGGGATTAGGTGTCAAAGCGGACCCCTACTTTAGGGCATAACCGAGTATAAATTACCAATTATGAGGCTTATGGATACTCACCATTACCGTGCGATAGTTAACACTTTACTAACTTTTAAAATGCTTGGTAGGTAAGTACCTACCAAGCATTTTAAAAGTGCACAAGTGTGCAAATTATCTTCTAACGTATTTAGGTAACTTAACTAAATTAAAAACACTAATTCTCAATTTTATTACCACATTTTTTGTTCACAGTCACACTAAACCGCCTTAAAATTAAGAAATACTTAAAGACTACATATTAAACCCCTCTCATGCACTCGCATATCTTAATGGAACGCACCCAGGATTTAAAGCGGTGCATGCCTGCGTTTGTCGCTGCTCTGACAATTCGGTGTATTCCAATAAACGCGAGCCATTAGTCGACGGTCGCGGATATGAGTACCTACACTACCCGCACGAGCGCTGACTGATATGGAATATGCTTCTACAGTTTAGTTTTTTTGTTGGGTACAATTAAAAAAAAAACACGGCCAGCGGCTATCTACTAAGCAAACCATGAACTCTGGCCCGTTGTTTAGCGCGGGTGACCAATAAAAACCGATTTCAGTTCAATATATTTAGTGGAATTGACCCACTGACACCCTGCAGTTCGACCCGCGTAGTGAAGGGTGGCTTTACTAATAATCAAACTGTTATAAATGTATCATTACCCAATTTTTCACTAGATATGCTGGTCCGTTTTCATACTAAAGCAGCCGCCAAACGAGCGAAATCGGTGGACGGCCGAGGAAGGTCAAAGAAAATTTAGTACGGTTTGGCCGGATGCCGTGCTTCTGGCACTTATCCACACGGGCCGAAATCACACATCGTACGCCTAATAGAGGTTGCTATATACGCATCAAACATCTGTGTCTTTAAAAGTTACTCCCCCAAGAAGCACTATTCAAATAAATACCAACAAAGCATCACTCTTTCATTGGATTTGAGTGGAGCTCATATTTGTAAATAAACATACCTATACTACTACCACTAACTAGTTTCCTTGGTTGCCTCCTCCGTACCAGCACCTCCATCAATTCTACGCCATACATGCCTACATCAGATCTCAGCATCTCCCACCCTCCTCGGCCGAGTCCTTATAGATGCAACCCACTCGGCCATGTTTATATCTAAGCAGTCGCCATACAATAGCTCCAAGAGGGGCAGACAGCCATAGTTGTGGAGCACTCTTCATTTCGAATGCCTGTCCACGCGCCCCCACTACACTGTCGACGGCAGTGGGAATGGAGGAGGCAAACTCAACTTAAATTGAGCAAGTTTCGACAAATTTGTTTAGAGCATTGGTTTTGAGTGTCGGTAGTCAGGTTTATATAAATTTTCTGATATTCACATTTCACCGACGTATTCATTTGGTTTTATCATCTAATAACTCCATAATTATGTATGACATTTACATAATAAAGTTAGGCCTCTTCAATTAATTCTTGTGATATGAAGAGTCTAGTCTGTGCCTTTCTGAAAACCAATTGCGTGATGATGATAACGATGTCTTCCTGTTATCCCTCATTTGTGACATACGGCTCGCAGAAGAGGTCTCCATTTATCACGATCTTGTGCGGCTTGTTCCATGCATCTCTTTCCAGCTGAAGCAAGTTGAGTCAGACTCCTTCTCAACTGATCGCTTCCATGTACTTAGCCGTCTTATGCCAGTGGATTGCCAACAGAGACCCACCCTGCTGGGACAATTAGTTATCCGATTGTCCAATAAATTGCCATTTGCGTTTCCGGATTTCTTTATGACAATATATTTTTCACTTCTCATGCTCGAAAAATGTGTCATATTAGGCTTAATAAGCGGGGCTAAAGTAGTACATCTATCATTCCATGCAGAGTAAAAGGGGTTGAGAAATACCTACAAGTCTTTTCCAAGAAACAAATTATATTGACCCCGGAAAAACGCTTGTTATCTTGTTGCACTTCTTCACACGGGACTCTTCTTTCCTGCATTATGAATGTGTGGGTGCGAAGTTGGCAACTCCAACCAGACAACTCTGGCCAGAAACAAGTGAGTGTGTATTATTACTACTCCACAGGACAAGTGGAAATCGTCCTTCTTTCTGCAACAGCCGCATCCACCCATCCTACCTCGCACCACGCATGCCCTTAGCTCCTTTGTAAGTGATGAAAGGACGTGTGACGCGTACCCTCCATTGTGGTTTGTCTCCGCAGTCCTCGAGCTTGCAATTACGGGAACACCTGACTTCGCGAGATGGACCGGTGACTAATGGGTGTGGGGAAATCAAGGGAGCTGGTGTAGTAAAAGCATTTTTGTGACGGACGGATAGGCCGCGGGGAAAGTATAAAACAGAGTAGCTGACATGACACCGCGTTTATGTCCGACATAAAGCATTTATCACTGACGCATTTTCACACTCGCTAATATAAAGCGTGCATAATTTATTTTTGGTAGAGTTTTTGCATAATATTCAAGATATCATAGAATAGGAATATAATGAATGTCATTTAACAATTTGCTTAAGTTTTCAACTAAAACATATGTAAAAAATAAGCACCTAGCTAAAACCTAAAATTGACATTTTTCCTTTTAACCAGAAACAAATCTGACAATGTAATTTCATTTACGGTTGTAGTGGAGCAAATAAATAAGGTTCCACCTGTCTTTTGTTTCTCCTAACCAACGAAAGCGACGTAACACGAATTTGTGTGCAAACAGTCAAGTACTTAAGTTGCAGATTGCCAGCATTCTTAATACTTAAATATATCGTTCAATCCTCAAAGATGCGCTCCTTTCTTACCTTACCTATACTTAAAAACAAAATACAACTACTGGCTATGCGATGACGAGTGAGGCGCTTACTCGTCAAGTGATTTAAGACTTGCTGCTAAGTTTAATGTACTATATAAATATAAGTGATATGTAAGTAAGTAACATTTCTAAAACATCCAAACCGCATCCTAATTACTATGCACGATCTAAAAGCAATCACATCCAAGGGAGATCAACTATCCGTGCCGGGAGATTGAATCGCGAATCCACGTAATATATCAAAGGTAATCCGTTTAAGTTTAAGGGTATATATCATGTGAGGGGTATAGCCTCCCCCGCTGTTTGGTCGTCTAAGCAGGGAGGTACACGTGCGGGGGCGTGGTACAAACTAAGAACTTTGGGCGTGTTGATTGACCATATAGGTACCCTAGGTACCTGCCTAGCTAGCATGATTGCGTTTACGTCGAGCACAAAGCACTCTTCCCTCACTAGCAAGTAGTGTGAGTTAGTGTGAGTGGGAGGAATGCTGTAGATATGTCTTGCCTTACTCCCGACGCAGCTGCATGACTCAACACCCTGAATGTTGACTACATTAATGTCCTGTCCATTTGTCACACTTGTATCTAATATTGTTAATGTGGAACTAACTGCCTGTTCTAAATGTAGGCCATACGGTTAAATAAATAAATATGGAAGTCACTACTCACGTGACTCTCGTCTAACTTGTCAGTTTTATGACGAAACGTACCTATGCGTTTGTCATTGACGTCAGTTTTGTGATGACCTCGTAACTATCCTTTAACGGTATTGAAATGGAAATGGCCAGGTACGTCATAACTACAAAAACTATCCTATCCTCTGACTTGTACCACTCTTGTGAGTCAACTAAGCAGGGGGGGTAACATTTTCATGTTTGACATGACGACACAAGTCGCAGAGCCCTGCACAGGACAGCGCAGAATTGCCCGCTTGTTAGGCCCCGACTGCAGGGCACTGAAGGGAATACTGAAGACTTTATATTTTAAGTTACGTCTAACCTGTCAGTTTTGTAACGAAACGTATTCGTTTGACATTGGCTGTCAATTTTTTGACAACTTCGTAACCATCCTTTAATGGTAGTAAAATGGAAATAAATGCCCAGAGAACGTCGTAACTTAGAAAAACTGTCTTTTCCTCTGGCTTGTACCAATCCCGTGAGTCAACTAAGCAGAGGGGGGGTAACATTTTCCCGTTTGACGGCACACGTCGCAGAGCCCTGCACAGGACAGCGCAGAATTGCCCGCTTGTTCGGCCCCGACTGGAGGGCACTGGAGAGGATACTGAAGACTTTGTATTCAGCTATCTAGATATGTCCGACTTAGGGCATTACTAGACATAGAAATTGCATCAATATGCCATTTGCAGTGCAGAGTGCAAGCTATTTAAGGGGATGCTTCGATTCTTTTAAACCGTGTTCCGCGAGAAAACCAGACACAAAGGCTTTTATGGAGAAATATCGATGAATTATTACTAAAATTTCTAATCTTAGCGTATGTGTGAAATGTTTTTGTAGTTATTTAATGGAAATCTACAAAGATTCTGCGAGTTCACTAACTCGCATTTATGTGGTCGCAAAGCAATCCGGCACATTAAATTAAATGGTCGCTAACCGGCGCAATTACCCTAGGAAAGGTAAAGTTATGAATTGTGTCAGTTTACCAGGCATAAAAACGGGACGACGAGTAAAGATTGAAGCAATTTTTAGTATATACAAGACAAAATGACTAGGTATCAATCATCAATATAACTAATTATGTATGAATAGCGATCATATCGATGGACCAGGTAGAGAAGTTTTTCACCAATTAATTACATAATATTACGAAGATAATATTATTCAGCATTTTTTAGAATAGATTATCCTGACTAAGTACGTCAATTAAAGAATGATTTGGCTTCCTATTTTGTTATGAAGTAATTTTGTACGAATTTTAGTAGAATATTATGTAATTGAGAATAGTAAGTTTATAATTAGTTTTATTTCTTTTATAATTTTTATCACGTCATCAATAAATTATATTTCGTTTTAATTAAAAATGAAATATAACTAACTCACACTAACTCACACTAGCTGAAATATAATAAATATAGAGGCCTCGGCAGAGAGTACGACTTTGTACCCTTTGGAGTCGAGACCCTCGGTCCGTGGGGTCCCAGTGCGCATAAGTTATTTGCAGAAATCGCGAAACGTCTGGTCGATGTAACTGGTGACCGAAGAGCTGGCGGCTTTCTCGTGCAACGCATCAGCATTGCAATTCAGCGAGGAAATGCCGCCAGCATCCTCGGTACAATGCCTCGAGGGCCTTTTTTAGATTTAACTTAGTTTCAATTTATCTTAGTTAATGTTAATTATAATCTTGTATTTTTATTTCAATAAATTATTCATTAAAAATCTGTTTTACCTACTTTATCATCATGATCCTCCTAGCGTTATTCCCGGTTGTGCCCTAAAGGAGCCCGACACTCGACACCTAATCCCAAGTTTTTTTTTTTTATATATTGTTTTAGGAACATTTAATCACTTAAGATTACGCGAGTTCCATTGCACCTTAACCTAAGTTAATCCCAAGATTTGGCATAGGCACTGTTTTACCTACTTATACTTTTGTAATTCTAAAAAATCTCTTAACATTGTCTTACTATAAAAATGTGTAACAAAATAGGAAAATTAAAAGCATGCCTTGTTGGCGTACAGTCGTAGGTAGGTACCTAAATGGTATCAAACTACGCTACTGTTAACTAAAAAACGTGTTTATATTTCGCCGTAGCTATATTAGGTAGGTACTTGTACTTAACTTACGTCACTATTTTCCCCTATCACATTTCACAAACAAGTCCAACAAACCTTTGAAGAATTCCTTAATTGTTACCTTCTAACATTCCGCTGGCGCTGGAGGGGTAAGTGCGGCGAATGCCGACCACACGTTGCGTTGCCATGGCGACCGTTGCTAGAGCGACTGTAGGAGGAGAACACACGTAGATAGTAAGACAAAGGGTTAAGCTTGAAACGTACGGATGTAAAATATGTAAATGTACTTATGTACTGGCGACGAATATGTTTGAATATCACTTTCGCGTTTTTAGGAATAAGGATGCGATTGTGTATAAATATGGCGTCGAGCGACGATAAGAGTAGGTAACGTCTATAATTCTATTTAAATTTAAATATGACATTTCAACATATTGAAAGATAATACTTTTCACATTAATTTTCATATATATAAAACAAAAACCGGACAAGTGCGAGTTCAACTCGCGTGGTGAGGGTTCCGTAATATATTGAGAATTTTCCCGTTACTTTAAATACTCAAACTTCTTATAGATTTTCCTGTAATCTTTAGGCAAGGAACTATTTTCCATATTTTTTTTCAGAATTTTAAGCCTAGTGGTTTCGGAGATAAGGGTCAATTTTCGTCTTATTTCCTAAATTACTTCAAATCTATTTTTGCTAAAATTATTTAAAAAAATATCTGAGAGGCTTACAACAACCCCTTTCATTTGATATGTCACACAATACAGTTTGTGAAACCTTTTTTTTTTTAATTTTCCACTTTATCCCCTAAAATCGGCCCCCTTGTTCAGAATTCGTTAATTTACTTTACGCGTCCATCTTTGGGTCACCAATTTACATGTGTGTACCAAATTTCAACTCAATCGGTCTAGTAGTTTCGGAGCAAATCGGATGTGACAGACGGACAGACAGACAATCGAGTGATCCTATAAGGGTTCCGTTTTTTCCTTTTGAGGAACGGGACCCTAAAAAGGTTTTCTTAGTGTTATTTAGAATCATGAGTAAATTAATATTGATAACGAATAAAAAGGTCAGTAATTTTCCTTAATTTTTCTGGTTTCCGCAGTGTGACGAGGGATATGAAGTACATAATACATATGTGAAATAAGTCACATAGTGGAATAATGAAATATTTTTTCCTGCATGCAAAACACAACATTTCACGGAGACAGTAGGCACTTAAAGGGCCCCACAATTTTCTAGTAATTACTGTAGTAATTTTTTTAGATTATTTGCAAATTTTAATTTATTTATTTATTTTTAAGTCTAACTTAAACATCAAAAAGTCTATTGATTATCAAACACTACACGCACTTATTCAAACTTGTCGGCTCAACTTTTTTTTCCTAATGCGATTGCAAACACAAATTCAACTTTAACACCAAAATAACGACCCATCACGAACCACAGTAGCTGCCATTGTACTACAAAAAGTACAAAAAAAATATGCACAAAGCAGCCAACCCTTTCGCTATAAAAAGACCAATTTCATATGCAGCAGTGGTATCTCATTTCAATAATGTGTAATAAAAAAAAAGAGATAAAACTCTTACCCACGAATCTTTGGGGTCACGTTTTTTTTAGGGTTGAATCCTTAATTTGCGACAAGGTGCATCACAGGCAAATAGGGGATGCAGGGTCGCCCGATTTTTTCCCATCGACACGACAAAAGATGTTACCCGTGTTTAATATCAATTATTATTTAAATAACGATTCATTGACCTTTGATTTGTAAGGCCTACTGAGGAAGTGCAGATGAAAGAATTTTTTTGTGGTCCCTTTTTAATCATTCATTCGTTGTGGGATTTAGAAAGTAAGAATGTAGAGTACAAATAGGTACCAAGAACATCTTGCATGGTAAGCAATGAATCGGTACCAATTTTTTAAAGTTATAAAACTGTCTACAGTCGAACCTGGGTAAACGAGAATTCAAGGGAACCGATTCTTGCCGTATATGCCAAGTTACTAGAACAATATTATTTTGCTATTCCACTAAAGAAGCATATTGCTAACTCTTCAAAGTTTTTTTTTCGACAAAATTCTGTTACTTGTTTGTATAGGGATATATTCAAATCGGGTGTTTTACTTTTTTAACACATGCAAAATGACGGAATCCGCGGTAAGCAAGTCTTACTCTCAATCAGCCAGTATCTGGGTAAAAATATATAGATGTAATAGGAACTAAAATCTATTAAACGTACGAACTGCTTTACTTGCTAACTGTTAAATACCTAATTGGTTTTTATAAGTTATACTTGACATTTAAATGTAGTCTGTCTTTCCACCCTGTAGTAAGTATAGTACAAAAACTACAATGCAAAGTCGATAACATCATCAATTTCACACTTGGTACCTACGCAAGGGTTTTTATAGAGATAGCATCGCTCTGCTTTCAATTGATGGAGTCGTTAGTGTCGCCAGTGTCGCTACCTATGTCCTTTTGTCTGTGTGTCTGTTGACTTGTGAAGTGCTGATGAATAAGTATGATAATGGACATTGGTATTTTTATTGAATTATTCATTTTCTAGCAGGCTAAGAAAAAAATTCAGATGAAAAAAGACCCACAAAAAAAATCATTTTATGTAAAAAATAGGCAAGGTCTCGAAACTCTTGCACCGTAAAAAGTTGTAAGATATTTGAGCCAAATCAGGCATTTTTATTCATCATTATTTGCTTGCTAAATAAAATTCTGCAATTGGCAATCACATAGTACATAGTTTTAGGTAGGTATGCAAAAATAAATAATTTGAATAAAAATCGGTGAAGGTTAAGAATTTGAACGACATCATATTTGTGAACAAGTTGTTATTTAAAGTTTTTGAAGAAACGCACTTTAAAATTGTCCTCTTTTTTATTATACCTACATTAATAATTTCTTGAATATACCAACTTGAAATCAAATAATATATATGATCGGAAAGTCCCGCGTTTAGAAAAAGAGTATTAATTATTTCCAAGGATTTGGTAACCGGTCATAATACTCTTTATAGACACTTAAAGATACCTACCTAAAGGTATCAGTAACGATGCTTCCTTTCCACACTGTGGATGTGGGTGGGGAGGAAGAAACTAAGATGTATTACCGGAATGTATTATGTACAGTCAAGGGCACCAATATGTATACACCACAGTCTCAAAAATATGTACACAGACCTTATTTCTGCAACAATAAGGTTGTAGTATACATATTTATGAAACTTGGAGTGAATACATCTTCGTGCCCTTGACTGTATGCGACACCGCGGTTGAAAGCATTCGGTAAGGATGTGTTAGAGGAGAGGGAATTGAGGGATGTCCTTAAAGATGTCCTTCTGTTGTACAGGAAAACGAGAAGAATGGAAGAATTTGATGTGGAAACGCTGGCGGGACAGCAACCTTAGGGAATGGGGCTGAATGAACGCGACGAGCGATCGACTGCCCGCCTGTTTCCAGCCAGGCGTCCCTTCACAACATCAACATACTACGTTCTTCCATTAGAACAGTAACTGCCATTATTATTGTGCAAAGAATATAACCATATTATTGCGAAAACTGCACCTTTCCACCCAAGCGAACCTAATCACCAAACCAGTTCCAAACCGGCCCCACTATCACTCCTAATCAAAAATTCGCAAACCGGTCATCCCCGGACACTTAAAAAGGTTTAATACGAACACAATGACCGCCTCCCCCGGTCCACAAAGGGGGTACCAGCCGATTAATTCACTGGACAATGTCCAGGGGTCGGGTCATATTTAGGTAGAGGGGTCAGGGGGCACGGGGTTGGTCCGGGGGAGTGACGGAGCCACGAGTTTGGAAAACATGTCGCAGTGACGGGTTGAGCGAAATTTATGGGTTGAGGGAAACGCTCGTGTTTTGTTTGCGGTGAGTTTAACGATTTTAGAGAGGAATGTTTTGTCTCTGAAATTGGATGTGCTGTTTGATACTTTTGTCATGTTTTTTCCAATTCATTGACGCTACCTACTCTACCAGAACAACATCTACATTTAAATAAAAAATATATTGAGAGCATTGCCGTTATAGAACATAATAAAGTGCTATTGAAAACGTTTTAACTGTACGAATACATCTAGTTTATCTTTATTGGACCTACAAAATGTTTCTGTAGTCTGTACTTAGCTAATATTCCTTATAGGAGGATATTCATTGAATCATATTATTAATTAGTTAACGGTAGTTAATGGCCGTCACAAAACTGACGATAATTGTCATACACATACCAATAAGTCACAAAATTGATAGTTTGTGTGTGATTTATATAAAAATTAAATTAGGCTTGACGATGATGAAAATGCTAATTTTAATTAAGTTCAAAACACAAAACCATTCAAATTTAAAATGAACAGTGCACACTTCAGGAACTTGCGCAATTACCCTCTCTATATATTAGACTGTGCGCAAACAGACAGAACTAATTAACGGTTTTTGTTAGGTATGACAACACTATCACTTAATAATTATTTATTTTTATTTATCAGAGCACTAAAAACTTGAAAGTGGTGCATTGCTTAGGTATATTTTATTTGATTTTTTTTTCAATATGATTTCAAATAGAATAAATAACCTGTGGTTGAAATGAGACTTTTTAATGTGGCCAACATTTTACAAAACTGTCATTGGAATTGGAATCTTCTACTTTGGACGGTAGAGTTGCCTTTTGAATGGACTACCTACTTTGATGCAATTGGGAATGGATGAAAATTTTAGAAATGCCTGATTATTTTCTTGGTGATAGGAATAACCTTCCTTAGCACCACAAAAAGTTTCAGATTTATCAGCTGCGTCAATTTTTTTTGAAAAATATAAACTGTTTCCTCACTTACGTTTTGGGTCAGTTACGGCACCTTCCTCGATCGATATCATATTACAAAAAAAATTATTAAATATGTGTGGTAAACTGACAATGGCAATGATATTGACACTTGCAGCAAGCAGCTATATTAGTCATTACCAGTGTCAGTTTACCACAGATATTTAAGATAGTTTTTTGTAATATGAGACAGATCAAGGAAAGTGTCTATTTACCGTTCTTTGCCCCAAAACGTAAATGAGGAAACAGTTTATATTTTTCAAAAATAATTGTCGCAACTGAAAAATCTGAAACTTTTTTCTGGTGCTAAGGAAGGTTATTCCTATCCCCAAAAAAAATTATCAGGCATTCCTAAAATTTTCATCCATTCCCCATTCGGCCAACTCCAATCATCTTAAGTATAAATAGGTACAGTCAGCATCAAAAGTAACTAAGAAGACGCCAAAAGCTCTTAGTATTCCCTTTTAATAAAGACTTTTGTGTTTGACGCCTTCGTTTGCGTAGATTTTGATGCTGACTGTAGGTACGACACGGGGCTAAGTTAGAAATGCATGTAGAAATCATAATGTTAGTGAGTGATTATCACGACGGCTCTTTCCAAAGAAATACAGGTCACTTAAGCCTTTATTTACATTAAGCGCAGATTAGCAAAGGGTTGCGCTGGCGCGCCTATTTTGCATACACACCTTTCCAAGGGACATTGTTCGATGCACCGGAAGTGCAGATGCAACCATGTTTCAACTGTGATTTGTTTGTGGCAAAACTGTGCTGTTATTCTTTACCCGCTCATGCGCCTCACCTAACCCGTCACGCCTAACGAAACTAGACCTCTACGCCTTACTTCGTTACATTCAAAAAACCGTCGTGATCTGACATTTCTAAAATCCGAAATATGAATATCTTGGTTTTATTGTAATTTGAGGTGTCACAAAGTTGCTCAAAATACAATTTTATTAGATACAAAGACAGGCATCAAGCTAGCATGAATTACTTTATGAAAACTGTGAGCAAGTTTTCAATCATTTTGAATGTAACGAAATGAGGCCAATTTTACGGCCTTGCCCAACTTGTTTTAGACTCGCGTTCACCCACAAATTATCTTGACGCCGCGATTCGTAGCAACTAAGCGTAGGTAGAGGTCTTGTTTTGTTAGGCGTGACGGGGGTGAGGAGTTTGAGGGCGTAAAGAATAACATCCCTGGAGACATGCAGGCAAAAGTTAGGAATAGTGATTTGAAAGTTATGACAACCAAAATTGCATATTACTTGGGTAAGTAGAATAGATTAAAAAAAACAAGTTTTAATTCGTCAACCATGTCCTTAATTCCTCTATGTAACGAAAGTTACCAATTGATAGATGTAGGTATACAGTCAACCAATATGATTTCTGGGCCATTTCGTACCTTGTCACAGTGACAATGATATGAGATATCTAGGAGCTTTCATATTGATTTTCACTGTGACAAGATACGAAGTGGCCCAGAAATCAAATTGGTTGACCTGACCGAACCTCCCGTGACCATAGAAGCGACTCATCCGAAACGTCGGGCGACCTCAGAGAGGTAAATAAAATATGTTAATTATACGCGATTAAGTCCCGTTCCGTAAAAATAATGTATCTCATTTCCGTGCATAATGGCATCAATTTATCGATGGCGAAGTACCTACCTGAAGTCCTTAACAATGTTGGTACAATGTATATCTAATCAATGCAGCAGTGGTTATAGGCGTCCATATAACTCGATTCTCGTCGGCGTGTCTACTTGAAATCAAAATACGCAAGTCTACATAATCTATAAAAAAAACCGGCCAAGTGCGAGTCGGACTCGCGCACGAAGGGTTCCGTACCATTATCTATAAAAACGTCAAAAAACTCATGTCTGTTGTATGGGAGCCCCAGTCCGACTCGCACTTGGCCGGTTTTTTAGTATTTGTTGTTATAGCGGCAACAGAAATACATAATCTGTGAAAATTTCAACTCTCTAGCTATCACGGTTCTTGAGATACAGCCTGGTGACAGACAGACGGACGGACAGCGAAGTCTTAGTAATAGAGTCCTGTTTTTACCCGTTGGGTACGGAACCCTAAAAAACGAGGCAAGTTAGCTCCGGTTTGCCCATGGCCATGTGCCCGCGCCACACAACTGGAAGTTACGTAGGTAGGTAGGTACTCACCTTAGGTATAAGGGCAAACTATGTCGATTTTTTGAATACTTAAAACCCACCATGAATTCACTTTGCGACCAACCACGTTTGCGACTGAGGTTCGAGTACTTTTATGTAAGTAAATTATATGCTCGATAAAGCTCGTTTTCCAGCGTTATTTAATAAAAAAAATATAACACTGTGTATATAAAGTTGCGAATAAAACCATTATGTTTATAAAATACTTTACCCAACAAAAGCTGTCAGTCAAATGCAGCAAATCGAACGGATCAGCGAAAGGTGTGCGTCGCCGTTTATGCAAATTTGTGTTTCTTCCTAATCGCTACCAACCCAAGCCAATACCAACCGTATCGTCCCGAATGGAAAGCTGAAATTGCACAGAGTTAACTGGAATAAAAATAATATTTTGCATTTGTTACAGCACCAGACAAAACCATGCTTTAAAATGTATCAATTGAAGTCTATTTTACATCAGCATCTAGTGTAACTTAAGGCGTTTTGTAGTTGTGACACCGTCTAATTTGCATCGTGCTTTGTCAAGGGAGGTTTTATTTTTTAAATGGCCACAAAAGATTTTTTTAATAAACAACATTGCGAATGCATGCAAAGTTGAAAAGTAGAACATCTGCTCTATGCGCGCTCGAATTATTAGCATAGGTAGGTAGTTAGATAGACACGCGAAAAATAACAGTTTGTCTAGGACTCTAAAAGTTGCTCTATTTCTTTTGCGGTATTGGATAAGATTGTAACCAATTTAGGTGATTAGGTAAGGAGGAGATTTAGTGGTAGTTGTAAAGTAACCGACAATTATCTACCTAATTTGACTATAGGTCACGGTATGGAGTTTATCATTATACCTAATTGTACGAGCGAGCGTAGCAAACGAAGTCTTTCTCCGTTTCAGCTTGGACAAAAATCCTATTATCCTACTAATATTATAATTGCAAATGTTTAGATGTTTGGATGTTGGAGTAAACGGCTCAACCGATTTGCATGAAATTTTGCAGGAAGATTAGTATTTATTTATTTATAGGATAGTTTTTATCCCGGTTCCACGCAAACGAAGTCGCGGGCGGAAGCTAGTGCTTTCATATGTCCTTGTCCGGTTTTTCTACATCATGTAGAACTGTCATGTGCCAATATGACATATAGACTACCTACATGTCACATTTCTTAACCAATCTCGTGAAATTTTGTGAGCTGCATGGCTATCACAAGACGGTGCGCGAGCTCTCTCGATTTTTCTCGCACTATACCTCTCTTTCTACGTTTTCTAATAAGAGAGAGACGGATAGTGCGAGGAAAATCGAGAGAGCTCGCGCGCCGTCTTGTGATAGCCGTGCAGGTTCGATAATTATATAGATAATTTTTTGTCGATTAAATTTCTGGAATAGAAACCAATATTTTTTTTATTTAAGACAGACTCGCGAGGTCTACAGCTCACAGTGTCACTTAAGTTATAGGTAGATTGATACATATTATAAAATTTTGACTGTTTCTGCAAATAAGAATTTATCTATATTTACCTACCGATCTAGCATTAAACTGGTTCACACCGGTGGGAGAAGAGAGGGGAAATTAAAAAGAAATCGCAATAAAGCTGAATTTACACCGGACTGTGAACTTTCAACAATAGTTGCCACACGAAATAATTATGTTTAACAAATCCACGCGAATATCATAAAAGAACCAAAACGGAAAACCAGTAATACTGGTTGATGAAAAAAACTGGTTTGAACGCGTGTCTATGGAATTTGCAATGTTTAATGGATGGGTTGGAGTCTTTGGTTTGGACAAAGTGACGTAAGTTGTGCAGAAAAGTATGGCGCTTAGAACTTTTTGGCTTTATGTTGTAGTATGGGCTGGTCAGACTGTTGTGCTAGCTACATTGTCCGGAATGACCTATGCAGTTAACGAATTATTGAATTAGGGAATAATTTGTGTCCTTTAGTATATGTCCTCATTTACCTATTAAGTATGAATCGAAACTATCATAAACAGCCCTCATCATTGTGCTTTGCTATACTTATCTTTCATTTCAGTTTGATCGTTTTTACAAACTTCTGCGGATGAATTGGGCAGAGTCCAAATATGCTAATGGGTTTTAAAAAATATACACCTAAAGACATTCATTAATAAGTCATTAGTTAATTGTATATTTTTCAATACTAATCCACCATTAATTATACAATTTTGTGACATAAAAGTCTTACGAGTAGGTACAATTTATAAAGGTAACAATCGTCAAAAAATGAACACAATTAATTTATTGACGAATTAAATCCTCAACGTTTACCATCCCATCCGTATCTGCAATGCGTAAGTACCTACTTAGGTACCTAATAATTAGATTAGGTACTACCTGTATTTCTCTTGTCTCTTCTTCTTCTTCGGCATAATTGCGTCCACTGCTGGATATATAGGTACCTAATTATGTCCATGGATTTCCAAAATGATCTTGATGTAGGACCGCATATCTACTGCCAAATCTCGGAGAGCCCAAGGCTTCATGTTGCCTGTACATACACGGGTGTAGAGCGCTTGATGGCGCTTTATGATGCCCCAGTGTGGGTGGGCGCCCTCAGCAGCCCAAATATTGGTCAGCTGCGCCGACCGCAGAGAGCGATGGCTCCGATTAGAGGGTACCGTACCGTAAGCGCGGAAGCCGGGTGCGTGTTGGCCGGAACTATGCTCTAGGACCTGGTCGCGAGGGCCCTCGCGGACTTGTATCTGTGGCGCGGGGAGGCGCGAGACCAAGGGGACCTTGCTAGCTCCACAGGAGGTTAAAAAGTGGCGAACGGAGCTGCTGCAAGAGGCGGAGGAAGTATAGGGGCTGCGACTGGAAAGTCCGAGGGCCGGCTCCCGCACCATAGAGGCGGTTCACCCAGTTCTCCATGACTGGGTTGAAAGGCGTTTCGGGGTTAGGTTATTAGGTACCTTCCGGCTGACACAGGTGCTGTCAGGACACGGTTGTTTCGGCAGCTACCTGCACAAAATTGCACAAAGAGAGCCGACCCCGGAATTCCACCAGTGCGGAGCCGGCGTAGACTGGGCCCAGCACACTTTGCCCGAGCGCCCGGTATGGACCAGAGCGATAGGAGGTGGTAGCCTGATTAGAGCAAGATCTGTCACTGCCAGCTGTAGTGCGGGCCATGGTGCCCGACAAAGTGACGTGAAGAGGCGATGCTGGGCTTCTGCGAGAACGTCAAGGCCGATAAGGAGGTGGCAGAGCGCGTGCGGGAAGCCTGTGCAGAGGCGCAGAACCGGACGAAGGCTTCGGCGCATGATCGGCGCCTAATACCGCCGTAATGAGGGCCTCCGGCTGTCAGACATGGGGCATGCTGCCACCCATAAGAAACAGGTCCTCGAGTTGGAGAGCGCGCTGGGTGTTCGGGCACGCTCCTTACGATGGATGGTTTTCTGGGGGCGAGTACTTACCCCTCCCCCCGTGATGGGTCCCATAAGGGGACAGCTGCTGGCGGAGTCGCGGAAAGTTGTGCGCAAAAAGGGCAGCGCGTAGAACACCGTGGGGTTTTCAAGGGTAGTCCAGGCGGTTCCCGGGAGGCCGTCATACCCGTCCTGGTTCCCCAGCCATCAGGCGAGATGCGTTTTCCCCACTAAAGAAAAGGAGTCAGCTCTGCTTTATTTCTACAAAAAAAAAACATATAATTATTTAAAATGTAAATATGACGCCAAATATGAAGTAGGTAACATATTTAACCAACCAAGCATTTTGGCGTTTTGAGAAAATACATATTATGTAGGTACCTACCTACCTAATTTTTTTTTTTACGGTGCGCTATGTAGTAGAAACATGGTGAAAATAGTGCAAAAGTGGGGACCCACATTTACTAAATTTCTGAAAAAAAGTTAAAGCTTGTAATTACCTACTTCTTTTTGAAAACGGTAGGAATTCGCACCATTTATAAACCTATTAGGTAGGTCTAGGTACCCATATACCTACATGATTCCATTAGCTAGATTATTTAAAAAAAAAACAGTTTAGGATATCATTATTAAGTTGAAAAGGTCGAACTCCTCTATAAGATTGGTTTTATTATAACATATTACCTATGATGGAAATGTCATCCACCTCAGATGTTATAACGTTAAAAAATAAATGGATTGACCACATTGAATAACCAACCTCCATCCAGTTTTTTTTTTTTTGAATCACGATCGCATTTGCAATAGAAATACCTAGGTAAACCACTAAATCAATAAAAAAACACAAAAAAAATGCATGGATATGAATTAGTTGTCTAAAATAAAACAATAGAAAATTACTTCAGTAGTTAGTTACATACATAAAATACGAGTACGATACGTACCTACATAATGTACGCAAAATCTTTAGTTTTATTATATTACCTATAGATATGGAAGCAAAATAAAGGTTTAATCACGATCAATATTCACGCATGCAAGGAACTCACTGGCCGATAGTAATCAGTCCAC
The DNA here is from genome assembly GCA_932294315.1 of Epinotia nisella. NCBI lineage: Eukaryota > Metazoa > Arthropoda > Insecta > Lepidoptera > Tortricidae > Epinotia > Epinotia nisella. The sequence continues at coordinate 6,446,299 of OW028687.1, forward strand.
TCTAAAATTCAAATTCGAAAATGGAACGCACGCCACTCAATTTGGCGCCAAAATCAGGCGTCGGTTGCCGCGCGCCGCCTCACACACGGGCCCCGCCCCACACACGCCGGCCAATCGCACGTCTTTAAACACCCTCGCGCAACACGCATATTGATCTGCGGACACTGCTCGAACCGTTTACATTTCGACATATCACATGCTAAACACCGACAAACAATAACATATGACTTTTTAGCGTTGTAATATCAACCTTAAATTAACTAGATAAAACTTACATTACCATGGCAACATTTGTGTCGCTTACACCCTCTTCTGCTTCAATGGGGGTGTAATTTATAACGTGATGTTATGTCGGAGCAGTTTCAACCTTATTATTATATAGAAAGAGTTTAAATATGAGTGTAACTTTTAATTAAACGTAGGCCTTTATTCACATGGACGTCTACAAATTGTATGCATGTGTAGTTGTGACCTCGCGGCCCGAAAGTACCGAACAATCTGGTCGAGCCGAGCCTGACCACGATTAAAATAGGTATGTATTGTTTGAATATAAATTCTTGGAATATTAGATACATTATTTATCCTTACGAACCATTATTATTCCTTCCTTGCGGATATGTTAATGACGTCAATGTAGGTAGGTAGTAGTTTGATTTCTTTGTTTAAAGTGAACATTATGTAGATACTTTAATAGATAAATAATGGTATAGCTTGAAAACCTTTTAAATTATCTGAATTAGTATTAATAATCAACTTACGTATTAAATAAAAAAACTTGTCGGCACGGCAGGTAAGTTATGAATGAATAAACAATAGCGCCATCTCTGTAAAGCTATTCGTACCGTCAACCAAACTAGGGAGCGTGAGCTTGGGAGTTAAGCCTCGCCAGCTATTGCCCCCTAGGTGGCGCTGATCTAGGATATCCCTCATTTAGAAATTACGTCGGGTAATACAGCGGCGCTCTACCATGCAAACCGAAATTCGTATATAGTTGATATTTTTTGAACTGAGCTGATCTACTTATCTTCAAAACAATAGCATTCAAATTAAACAAATAATGAAGGAAAAGGACGATGACCAAATTAGTATGGACGCGTTCCCCACACAAAAATTGCCGATTCCAAAGTTAACGTATAGTTTATTTTAAAGTCCATTGGACGTAGATTTAGCATTTCTTTCTTATTTTTAGCTTAAACTTGTAGGAGTCTTGTATTTTTTGATTGACCAACTCCCATTACAATCGGACACTAGGTACCTACGCTCGAAGTTGTAGACGACTATGTATACCTAGAACAGACTGTCCAGTTAGGTAGGTCCAACTTCGAGTAAGAGGTCAATCGTCGAATACGACTCGGCTGGGCAGCGTTCGGGAAGCTACGACACATTGTGTCGTAGCTTCCCGAACGCTGCCCAGCCGAGCCGGAATATTCCGCAGTGTCTCAAGACAAAAGTCTTTGACCAGTGGTCGCTTACAATGGGCCTCATAAGAAGGCTCAAATAGTCACCCAAAGGGCAATGGAGAGGGCTACGTTGGGAGTTTCTCTGCGTGATCGTATCAGAAATGAGGCTATCCGCAACAGAACCAAGGTAACAGATATAGCCCTCCGAATCGCTAAACTTAAGTGGCAGTGGGCGGGGCACATTGCACGTAGAACCGATGGCCGTTCGGGCGGAAAGGTTCTCGAGTGGCGACCATGTACCGGAAGGCGCGGCGTGGGTCGCGGGAGTCCGCTGGATGCGGGTAGCGCGAATTTCGAAGTTCGTGGTTATAGCTCAGGGTCGATATCGGTAATAAAAAATAATTTACACTATAATAAAAAAAACCCTAACCATTAAACAATGTTTAAAAGTACTCCCTTTTTTAAAAACTTGTTTCAACTGCATTAAAACATTCCATTTTATAGGTACAGGGATAAGGTAACGGTTCCAACAAACTTCATTGTTTTGACATTACGCAAACAATTATTTGGATTGATCTTAAATAACTTAGGGTCTGGTCTGCAAGCTTGGTCATTGGTTTAAAATGTTTAAATTATACTACAAATGTATTGATAAAAAATCTATATTGTGACAAATTACAAATCCCATATTCCAATTGATTAATTCAATGGTTCAAAGTTGTCTCATTAATTAAGGCTAAATTCGACCAACCAGGAATAGGAATAAGTAACTGAATCTCTGAATAAATTATATTCCAGTTTGCTTGAATTGATAAAACAAAAAATGTTAGAAGCATTAGATTAATAGACTAGTCAAGTAAATTATACCTCTTAGTTTACATAAAAAAATATCAATAAAAACTAAATATCAAAAGACCATAAGGTTACATTTTTATCCTCCTAAGCCTGTTCTATAGAAAACCAAATATGATTAAATCTTTTTTTTTACTATAAGAGTTACATTTGTTTTGTTTCTCATTTGCTTTTAGAACAAATAAAATCCAGATTGCTAAGTCCCAATTCGATTGTACCCATTTGGTAATCGCCTTCAAAATAGACGGAGGTTCTAAATTCGTCAAGAGAATTTTTATGAATGTTCCCCAGTTTTTTTTTTTGAAAGGGTATCCTTCTCAGGTGTTCCCATGATCATCAGGTCAGGATCTAATGACAAGATCCTGGAGAAATCGAGGGAACTCTTCTAATTTTATAGGCAAGCTTGAAGCAGTTTGGGTACTGATTTGAAGTCTGTTAAAACTTTGTTTTTAAAGTAAATTATGTTTTGTATCCAGGTCTCAGGAGGTTAATATCAAAGGAACGCTCTTTTTAACTGCCACATTTATTTGCTTAATTAAAGAAGCTACGGGTAGCCTTGTGGTTCAAGCATGCAACCGTCAAGCGGCGGTCGTGGGTTCGAATCCCGGCTCTTACCAATGAGATTTTCGGAACTTACGTACGGATTATTTACCGTTAGTTTCTCGGTGATGGAAAACATCGTGTGGAAACCGATCTAATCCCATTAAGGTCTAATTTTCCCTCTGGGTTGAAAGGTCAGACGGCAGAGTCGCTTTCGTAAAACTAGTAGTGCCTATGCCATATCTTTAAAGCAGCCCCGGGCTCCTAAAGGCACAACCGGGAATAATGCTAGGAGGATGATTGATGATTATATTTGCTTAAGTAGTGTTAATAAATACATATAATATTACTATCTAATAATAAATGTTAATGAACATGATGTGAAAATAGATTTAGTGAATACTAAATACTATTATACTAAAGTGTAAATACATTATTTTAAGTGTGACATGTATGAAAATATCCTCAAAAACTGCAACTCATTATTATACTAATGATTGTTCCCTACATTTTTGTATTACAAATAGTTTTAATAATTCCAGGAATTTCTACATCATATGATTTGAGGATTTCTAAATTACAAAATGTCATTATACATACAAAGTGTTATGGTTTGGGTATTCGGGTACGATAGAGCTCAGGCTGAGGCATGCTCACCACGCACGGGTGAGCTAAACAGTTGCACATTAACCTGCATGTGAGGCACAACAAATTTCAGCAAATAGGTGAGCCTGACGCAACCTCAAATTCGTATTAACCTAAAATTAAATATTGTATTGATATAGTCCTTTCAATAATAATCGCTTATTCAAACATATTTAAATGGCTGTGGAAAAACTAGGTGCTCATTTATAAAAATATTCAATACTTCTTCTTCTTCATATATACATTAGGTATTCTACAATTTCTACACATCCACAGGTTTTTCAATTTCCTTCAAAGGCTCTGTCAGCACCAAGGGTACATCTCCACCAGCATTCTTTGGCACCCAGCCAACGGAATCCTCCTCCAGTTTCCTGTGCTCTTCCATGACACGTTCATGTTCGTCTATCTCAATCTGGTACTTAGGTGTGGTGATACCAAAGAAGTTGGACAGGGACTCGCCAGCGTAGTCAACTGCATTTAAGACTTTGGTGCCTGATTTCCAAGCGTAGTGGGAGAACCATGGACCCCACTCTAGGCTTTTCTGGAAGTTTTAAATGAGACATCATTATGAATGTAATATTATATACATATTTATTTATTAATCAGTTTCATGATTAACACTATAACCGTATAGTGGTAGTGTATCTTTAAATACACATATTTTCAGTCACCTTTTAGCATTTTGCGAACAATTTTGCTCTATACTAAATAATGCCAGGCGCTGCCAGGATGCATTTAAGATGGTGTTACAGTGCACACTAGCACCACTGGTAAATAACTATGATTATTTAAATTTAACAATAGATATTTAGAAAAGGAGGCTATGTTGCTGGATTTGTCGATCTATGAACTCAAAAGAAAAACAGCCATTTTAAAGTTGGACGCATAGATTAACGACCAGAACATAAAAATTAGTTATGTAGTTAATCACAAGGTACTTAAATTCAAAATACAGGGTGTAGTGGCCTCTTTTTTTTAAATATCTATCGTTAAATTTAAATAATTACAATTATTTACCAGTGGCGCTAGTGTGCACTGTAACATTCTCTTAAGCATACTAAGCTTGGATAAACATAATTCAGAATGAAAACATTTAGCAACATAGTAGAAGTAGAATTTCATAAAACATTCGTATCATCAATGAAAATGCTTTATAAATGCATGTACATAGGTAACATGTTTTTATTTAGACAGGTTGATGATGTCATATGCCGTGGAATGGCAAGGGCAAGGATTTAATGCGTAATTCGACTATTGTAAGCTAATAAAACGACTAGTATTAGTCATCTCTAAATCAAATAATCAAAATCCTTGACCAGACCCACACGAAGCAAACTAAAGATATTTACTGAGTTATCCTTGACTTTCTAGTTTCTTTAGCCGTGTTGTATTGAGAAACGATTTATATCGACTTACCGGATCAACGGTCTCTTCATGCTTCGGTGCAGCATCTAATTCGCTAATATTTGCTTGTTCAAACACTTCCTCAACACCGTCGCTGAAATGCAGCAATTTCACTCGCCTGTTGATCCGAATATCAGTTTGATCACTTGGCATATCGTGTGCACTCTCCATGTTTACTAACTAAACAATCGTAGAAATACTAGAATTACTAAAAATTCATAAACAAATGCACAGTCCGACTATTCGGTCATTGTTTATTTTCGTTCTAAAAGTTTTTTTTCACATGGGATCAGAACCCAATCTAGCTTCTATTTAAACCTCCGCATTCATTGAAGTATAATAACAGCTAGCGGATGATTTTATATATAGCTGGAACGGTTTCCTAGGCAAACGTAAAGCCACAGTTACATATTCGCGCGAGGGAGATTAATAATTGCAAGCATGTGAATCTAAAAAAGGGTTCAAAAGTTGCACTCGATGTGCACAATATGTAGTGAATTAAATAAACACATTAAAATAGAAACTTAAAAGCTCATTCAGAAGTCTAAAACCGCACCTGATTAACAGTGCTAGGAATCCACATTCCATTAAATAGTTATGCATACATAATGTGGAAAGTTTGACTTTCCCAATGGGGAATGGATGAAAATTTTAGCAATGCCTGATTATTTTTTTGGTGTTACGAATAACCTTCCTTAGCACCAGAAAAAAGTTTCAGTTTTTTCAGCTGCAATAATTATTTTTGAAAAATATAAACAGAGGGCCTACCGTGAAAGGCATTCGAAGTTTTCCCTCTCTGTCAGACTTGCGAGTTCGTACGTAAGTGCAATAGAGAGGGAAAACTTCGAATGCCGTTGGCGGTAGGCCCCCAGTTTCCTCTTTTACGTTTTGGGTCAAGAACAGTAATTATACACTTTCCTTGATCTGTCTCATATTACAAAAAAACTATCTTAAACATCTGTGGTAAACTGACACTGGTAATGACCAATATAACTGCTGCAAGTTTGTGTCAATATCATTGCCAGTGTCAGTTTACCACACATATTTAATATATTTTTATGTAATATGAGACCGATTGAGGAAGGTACCGTAACTGACCCAAAACGTAAGTGTAATCTGTGACGTAAGTGAGGAAACTGTTTATATATATATTTTTTAATTGACGCAGCTGAAAAATCTGAAACTTTTTTCTGGTGCTAAGGAAGGTTATTCCTATCACCAAAAAAATAATCAGGCATTTCTAAAATTTTCATCTATTCCCAATTGCACCATATGTGGGGTTGTGGAAGATGTGTACCATTACAATGGAGTGTGGCCGTGGCGACGCTCAGCGGCGTCTACTAAATATAAATAACAATGATCTCTGCACGGCTATCACAAGACGGCGCGCGAGCTTTCTCGATTTTTCTCGCACTATACCTCTCTTTCTAAGTTTTCTAATAAGAGAGAGACGTATAGTGCGAGAAAAATCGAGAGAGCTCGCGCGCCGTCTTGTGATAGCCGTGCTGTAGGATATTTATAAGTTTTTTGTATTTTTTTTATAAGCTACTCCGACCTCTGAAGAGAGGCGGAATGCGGAATCAGTGTACAACTTAGAGTCTGGCCAGGGAAAGATGAGTCTAGAAAAGAGGCAAAATTTAAAAAAAAATTGCGTAGTAACACTGTATAACGCGACAAAATAATAATGATACTTAATATTAAATTATTATTAATTTTCATCAATTCACACAATGCAACTGATCAAGCAGAAGGAAATAAATTTATATATAATATTAAAATGGTATTTAAGAAGAATAATCAAATCCACTGTTTTGTGGTGATGCTGATGCCATTTGGCGAAAACCCGACCATGTGCGGAGGATTTATTCATTTATATTTGCAATATTTGCGTCCTTTAATGTGTGACCAAATGCTTGCACCACACTTGGGGTTGAATGTACGCGTAGCATCGTTGCCTCTGTTTCATAAATTTGCCATAGGAAAGAAAAAGATGCAGTACGAATATTTGGGCAAATACCGCCAAGTGTGGTGCCACCAAAAAACCGACTAGCGGGCGGATAGAGTGTTTGCCTGTTTGTATGGTTTGGCTTTTCGTGCAAACATGGCAAATATAAATGAATAAATCCTCCACACATGGTCGTTTTTGGCCAAATAAGGCATACGCGAACACGCATTCCCAAGTGTGGTGCCACCATCACAAGCGGTGCAATTTGTGCAACGGCCAGCACTGCTACACGAACGTCGCGTTTTGTCTAATTGTTGAATATCGAGCACGTACGTGGTTAGTTAGTTGGTTAGTAGTGAAGTGGGGCCTTTGCCAAAGACAAGCACGAATGTGTAATCGTGTTTTACGATAATTATGCTTTATGTTATCTATGTCAGTTACTGTCATTATCATTAGTGTCATTACTGACTGACTGTCAGTTTCAGTGTGTGTTGTAATTGTAAATTTGGCGTGAGCTCTCGATATTTTAAGTTATTTTATAGTTTTACAATTTACCTTCATTTAGATTTATGCTTAGGTACTTTATAATGTTTCCGTCTTAAACAAGGACGACTTATTAACGAAATGGATAGATTCTGCCGAGGCTGTTTGGTCAAGTATGAAGAACCACCTGAACTTTTACAATACACCGAGAAAAACAGAAGATTGTTCGTGTATTGCACCGGTTTACAGGTTAAACAAGCGTCAATATTATTATATAAATGCTGTTCACTGTACAAAATGCACAAGAAATCAAATATTTCAAGAAAATCCCAACTTCACAATTTTTTTTCGAGGAGTCGTAACTTTGTTTGTACACATTTTATTTTTTTATGCAATTTGCTATATTGTCGTTATTGGATATGCCTATTTTGAACCCTCCTATTATAAAACAGTATTTTATTAATAATGGTTTTATGCGGGCGTAAGTATGCCATTTTGCCCAGAAGATGAACACTGTGCCCAATAGCGTTTTGACACCAAAAGTTGAATAAAAAAAAACATATTACTGCGCCACTCACCCCTGCCAGACTCGCCTCTTCTGTTTATCACCTTTGGTCTAATAATAATATTATCATTGTTATAAAAATCACAATATTGATCCTAAGCACAAAAAAATAATTCAAATCTACTCTTTACATATGGATACAATTATAAGAGATTGTTTTTTACATATCAATAATTAAAACTATTTGTCAGTAAAGTATCATTGGAATGAAATAGATAAATTGTTGGGTTTTGTATATATGTCAAAGTTCTTGTTAGCTACATATTAGTTATTAAGATGTTCATTTTACTAACCCTTGCCTAAAACTTGAACAAACAAATTTTGCAATTGCTTTATAATTTTATTGCAGGCAAATTAAGAATTAAAACGGAAAAACGTAAACTCTAACATAAACTTGATTGAAGTTTGTACAAAAAGGTCCAGGGACACAAAACAGCATTATAATGTTTTTGTTGCCGTTTCAGGTCAAACGAACGGACTCTTTCACATTCCAACTATGCCGAGGATGCTACATGAACATGAAGGTGGCCTGCAACTTCAAGAAGCAGTGCCGCAACTCCGACAAGCTTTTCAAGAGCTACCAGGGGCTCAGAGATAATGAGGAGAATTTGGATCTCAGCACATTCCTGAAAAACAATGATGACTCTTGGACCTTTCGGTAAGTTTTAGGTTTGACAGGTCAATCAACTAGTTTTTGTTGCTTTATGTTGCTCTGTTACTTACTAGTATGGACTCCGTTCTGAAATTAACGTTCTCAGTCATTCATTACGGTATGTGTATTGCACGTAGAATTGACGGCCGTTGAGTCGGAAAGGTTCTCGAGTGGCAACCACGTACCGGAAGGCGCGGCGTGGGACTGATGACCTGGTAAAGGTCGCAGGAGCCCGCTGGATGCGGGTGGCGCAGGATCGGTCACTTTGGCACTCTTTGGGGGAGGCCTATGTCCAGCAGTGGACGTCTTTCGGCTGATATGATGATGATGTGTATTATGTGTTTTGTTAATCACTCAATAAAGCAGAGGTTTAAGTGCCGTACTAAACTAAACCACTGCCATTTTATTTCTAAAGAACATTATTTTGTATAGGTTTTGGCAGTTTCAACTGATGATTGATTTGATTTTGTAATCCTCTGGTCATCATGGTATTTTTCACAGAAATCGATGCATTTTTATTGTTGTTTATGTGAATGTTTTTTCAGATTTCCTGGCAACAGTACTCCGGCCTACCAAAGGGCTAGGGATGATGATAATGGTAGGTATATTTTATTAATAGAATAAGAATTAAGAACTCGTTTTTGTTACGTAATTGCTATGTAATAATAATACTACATTGGCGACCACCTACCGGAAGGCGCGGCGTGGGTAGGCCACAAGGTGGACTGATGACCCGGTAAAGGTCGCAGGACCGTTCACCTTGGCACTCTTGGGGGGAGGCCTATGTCCTGCAGTGGACGTCTTTTGGCTGATATGATAATGATGAATACTACATTTATACATTCGACCCCTCGCGCTGCCGTTAATAATTCCCTGAATACTGCTGCAGCAGGATCGAGAGGAGTGTGTGTTTACATACTGCCCTACTACTCACGCCACTGCCGCTGCCCCCCACGCTGCCGTGGCGAGTACTGAGCGACGGAGCGGAATGTAAACACACACTGCCGCTCACGCTGCCGTGGCGAGTACTGAGCGACGGAGCGGAATGTAAACACACACTGCCGCTCACGCTGCCGTGGCGAGTACGGAGCGGAATGTAAACACACACTGCCGCTCACGCTGCCGTGGTGAGTACGGAGCGGAACGTAAACACACACTGCCGCTCACGCTGCCGTGGCGAGTACGGAGCGGAATGTAAACACACACTGCCGCCCACGCTGCCGTGGCGAGTACGGAGCGGAATGTAAACACACACTGCCGCCCACGCTGCCGTGGCGAGTACGGAGCGGAATGTAAACACACACTGCCGCTCACGCTGCCGTGGCGAGTACGGAGCGGAATGTAAACACACACTGCCGCTCACGCTGCCGTGGCGAGTACGGAGCGGAATGTAAACACACACTGCCGCTCACGCTGCCGTGGCGAGTACGGAGCGGAATGTAAACACACACTGCCGCTCACGCTGACGTGGCGAGTACGGAGCGGAATGTAAACACACACTGCCGCTCACGCTGCCGTGGCGAGTACGGCGCGACGGAGCGGAATGTAAACACACACTGCCGCTCGCGCTGCCGGTCCTTTGACTTCCGCACAAAAACCCCTCTTTTGGGAACCGCCGGGCAGCGCGAGTGGCAATGGTCGTCCTGCTCACTTCCCTGCTCACTTCGGCTGAATGTAAATGCAGCATACCTTAATGTGATATATTTGATCAGAAGGTCGCGGGATTCCGCTGTATGCGGGTGGCGCAGGACCGGTCATTGTGGGGGAGGCCTATGTCCTGGAGGGGACGTCTTTCGGCTGATATGGTGATGATGATAATTAAAAAAAAAATCACTTGGTAAACTTCAGAGATAAGGGGGATAGTATTTTTTCAACTTTTTCCTTGATAAATCAAAATTTTACCATAGTAGAAAAGAACGGGGTTAGAAAGTGCAACTAAAGCCCTTTCATTAACCCACTTTGAATTTTTAACCCCCTCATTTTCGTCATTTTCACAGAAAATTTTAAATGTGAATTTAAACTTTCGTGAGGCATGTCTAAAATACTACTAATAATTCCAACAACTCACGGTTAAACTCTCGTATTGAATGTCACAACAGGCGACATGTTTCGAACTCTTCGGGAGTTCTTCTTCAGGATGAGTTAGTCACCTGTCATGCCATTTAATACGTCAGTTTAATCGTGGATTTATTAGTAGTATTTTATATTAAAAAAATCATTTTCCATACACGTGTGTTAGCCTTCTTTACAATTGTTCCAAATTTAAAATTGATAGCATAAGTAGTTCCTGAGATATTTAACGTAATGACAGACGGACAGAGTCCGAGTTTTTACCTTTTTGGTATGGAACCCTAAAATGACTGCTCAAACTTACTAAAGCTCTCATTTACGTCATAATAAGCAGAGTTGATACTCCTCGTTAAATAAACAAACTACTATATTCCAGAATCAACAACCACGAGCATCCGTAACTTCATGAACGACATAATGCCGGACGAGTTCCCGGACACGGAAGCCCGCATCATCAAGGCAGTTATTGATGAAGAAGCGGACATACTGGACGACTCGCTGGACTCTCACTGGATGCATGACGATGCGTCCATCGACTCCGACTTTAAACTCGATTTTTGGTAACTTACAAAATCTAACAACCATTAGCACTAGTATCTTTAAGAGTGATATGTTGCCGGTGAGTTTCCGGACACGGAAGTCCGTATCATCAAGGAAGTTATTGATGAAAAAGCGGACATACTGGACGACTCGCTGGACTCTCACTGAATGCGTCATGCGTCCATCAACTCCGATTTTAAACTCGATTTTAGGTAACTTCCAGAATCCAACAACCATAAAACTAATCCCACTAGAACCATAGAGCTGTCACACTCAGTCTTAGTAAGCATAAGTGAGACAGCAATATGACGCACGCCCTTGTTGAATGAAAAAAGGGCACAGTATCGACAGCACGAGTGACTTAATGACACAAAGGCCTGCATTATCGAAAAGGTAATTAACCAGGCAGTAGACCTGCTCGACGAACCGCTTGCCTGTACCCTCTTTATTTAAGGTAACTTCCAGAATCCAACAACCACTTGATGCCAGGTGACTCACTGAACTAACACTGGATTCATGACGATTAGGGTGTTGCTTAAAAACCGAAAATTTGAAATTTCAATGGCTTACCCTATTATATTGGTCTAATACGTGAAAAAATAACATCCGTTTTTTATTTTTGGATAAAATTTAGGGGTCACTACCGAATTTTGAAACTTTTAAGTTTTGCATTTCTCCATAGTAAGATATTTTTATAATTTTACAAATTTTCTACTTTATTGAGCTACATGCGTCCACCGACTCAAGACTTTAGGTAACTTCCAGAATCCATAAGTGCAGGCATAAGTGACATGTCATGTCAAACATCTCGCACTGGTTACAGGATGACGCGTCCATCGACTCTGACTTTAGTCTCAATTCTAGGAAACTGTCAGAATCTAACAACCATAAAATTACAGTATTTATAAATCTTTGGGGTGGTATATAATATGTACGGTCGACGCCAAAAATACGTTTACACTATTCGCCTTATTGCAATGGAATAAGGTGCAAAAGTGTAAAAGTATTTTTGGCGTCGACTGTACCAGCATAAAAAAAAAACAATTGTTTGGTTTCTTTCTGCAGGTCCGGGCCAGGACATCTGGTCCTTAGTGTTTGTATCTATTTATAATTATAATTAGGTACATATCTGTTTTGTTTCCAGTTTCAGCCCCTTCTCTACGCCGCGCCCAGTCAACGAAAGAGGCGACTATACGCCAGTGAAAGAACCAGAAATCAAAACGGAAATTAATACAGAAGAACCCAATCAAATGAATGCAAAAAAAAGTCTAACCAGCCTACACTTGCCTAAAATACTAGATACTTTAGAAAGCCCGAAAGATTTTGACAATCTAGATATGCCGCTAATAGATGAAGGGTCTAACCACGCTGAAATGCCCTCAATACCCATAAAAGAGGAAAGACATTTTGATGAAACTATGGATTCTTTAGATGTTGTCGATGATTTTTTGAAGCGAGAAAGTGAAAATACGGACCTAATTAAATCGGAGCCTGCGTCGCAATGTACTATAGATAGAAATCTAGAGGAGGCTTTGAAGAATTCTGATAGTAAAGAATTTGCTTTGGATGAGTTACTAGTCTCACCTAAGGGTAATTTTTTTTTTATTCTATTCTGATTCATTATAGGTGTTATAACAGCATTTCACGCGCAGGTTTAGATTTTATACTCAGTTCAAAGTTTAACTAATGCATCTATTGTGTTTAATTGTGGTTCAAAATATCTACTACAAAGTACCCACACTTTGGTTGGTATCGAAGTCTTTTAGCTCTTAAAAAATGGGACCAATTGGGAATGGATGAAAATTTTATAAATGTATGATTATTTTTTTGGTGATAAGAAATCCTTAGCACCAGAAAAAAGTTTCATATTTTTCAGATGCGTCAATTTTTTTTGAAAAATATAATCAGTTTCCTCACTTACTTTTTGGGTCAGTTAAGGCACCTTCCTCGATCGGTCTCATATTACAAAAAATATATTAAATATGTGTGGTAAACTGACACTGGCAATGATATTGACACTTGCAGCAGCTATATTGGTCATTAGTGGGTCATTACCAGTGTCAGTTTACAATACAATACAATACAAATACTCTTTATTGCACACCTCACACAAACAAAGCAGTTACATAGAGAAACAATACAATAACATGTAGGTAGAGGTAGACAACAGGCGGTCTTATCGCTGAAGAGCGATCTCTTCCAGACAACCTTTGGGTATCGGAGAAAGAGATAAACTAGATTATGCAGTAGGTGGTGCAGAGATTATTATCAATCAATCAACCTTTTACCACAGATATTTAAGATAATTTTTTGTAATATGAGACAGATCAAGGAAAGTGTCTATTTACCGTTCTTGACCCAAAACGTAAATGAGGAAACTGTTTATATTTTTCAAAAATAATTGTCGCAGCTGATAAATCTGAAACTTTTTTCTGGTGCTAAGGAATGTTATTCCTATCACCTAAAAAAAAAACATCAATAATTTCTAAAATTTTCATCCATTCCCCATTGGTACTTATTGACAATAATATTTTTTCTTACTTTTTGTATTTTATGCTTGCTGGTCCCATACAAACATTTAATCCTCTCTGAGAACTGGTACGGATGGCATTGTGAAAATAAAATTGGATTCCATCCGATTATATACCTACATATCTTGATTGTGTTAATATTTGTCAATTTGATCTTCCAGAAATGTCATATATAAAATCACCAGCCACTCCATTTATAAACAACATATTATTCGGAGACAAACTAGATCTAAACGAAACCATCAACTCTCCCAAATGCCAATCAAGCCAATGCATAGAGACTTTCGAAAACGTCACTGGCGATGTTGAAATCACGGATTACATAAGCAATAATGACATAAAAATAGAAGAAATAGATATGGAAGAACTAAAAGCTGAAATCATAGAAGACATAGACAAGCATGCACCGTTAGAAGACAAACACGAGAACCAAGAGAAAGAGAATCAATTTAATATTACGAATTTTTACTGTAATATGTGTCAGAAAAAGTTCAAGTCGTTGATGGGTCTTCAGCGTCATTCTAAGTTACAGCATCAACATAAAATTAGACGGCGCAGGTTGTGGATATGTGATTATTGTAGTTACCAGCTGACTGATAGAACTAACTTTGTGAGGCATATTCAAAGAAAACATATGGTGAGTAGTCAACTTTAATAAGCCATAGTACAGATTCAACCGATTGACCGAAATTATCATCTTTGTTGGTAATTCCCACCTGTTACCACCAATTTGTTACCAGTGGTAACAGTTGATTTTTTTCCCATATTTTACCACTAAAGAACTCGGTGGTAACAACTGGGAAAAAAAACCCCAGTAGTTACCATCAATAACTATTCCCATTAGTTCCCACTGGTAAAAGATGAGGAAAAAATTCCCAGCTGTTACCACTGGTAACAAATTGGTGGTAATAGATGGGACTAACCCATTTTTGTGACCTCTGAAATTTAAAAAAATAACCTGTTTCATCTTGATTAAAATAATCCAGGATATTTAATAAATCAATATAAAGATGGTAATAGACCTGAGCATTCACATGTAACAGAACATCGAGCATTCGCCGTTTGTAAATTTGTCGAACTGAACAAGTTGAACAACGAACAGAGAAACTACAAATAAATATGTACCTAGTATGACATTTTTGACGATGCAAAAGTGATTGTAAAATCCTACTTGAATAAATGATTTTTTATCTTATCTTATTAAGATAAGATAAAAAAAAATCATCTCAATTCATGCCTCTAAGGAGGCAATCATAGAGCCAAATATCCCTATGAACATTTTCACGATTATTCTAGCGAACTGGTAAAATATGCTGTGCCGGAGGGACGGCGGCGGAACAATACCCTTTTTAAGGTTCCGTAGCCAAAATGGCAAAAACGGAACCCTTATAGTTTCGTCATATCCGTTTGTCCGTATGTCACAGCGTAGCCTGCCCATACACCCACTAAAATGTTTTATTGGCTTACATTCCAGCGACCACCGGCCCCCAAGCTGATATGCGAGTTTTGCAAGATGGAATTTCAAACGCAAAACACACTCAAACAACACAAGAGGACCCACACTGGACAGGAGAAAGTGCTCAAAACTTCCAGAAAGGTATGCATGTATAAATACTAAAGCCTTGAAGTATGGAGAATATTAGGGAAAAATGGGTATTTCACTTTTTTATTGCTAGTAATGAAAATTAGGTTTGATGGGCCCTGCCCACCCCTTCCGGAAACACTGGCGTGTATGTATGTAAATGGTCATTTTCACTAGAAGAAATCAGTTTCGTTAAATTTGTGAGCGCCACATTGCACGTAGATCCGATGGCTGTTGGGGCGGAAAGGTTCTCGAGTGGCGACCACGTACCGGAAGGCGCGGCGTGGGTAGGCCCCACAAGGTGGACTGATGACCTGGTAAAGGTCGCGGGAGTCCGCTGGATGCGGGTGGCGCAGGATCGGTCAATTTGGCACTCTAGGGGAGGCCTATGTCCAGCAGCAGTGGACGTCTTTCGGCTGATATGATGATGATAAAATTTAAGTCATGTGGACTCCTGAGTCTGCTAAGTGCTTCCGGAGAGTACCTATATAATATATATATATTTTTATTTTAGTATAATAAGCCCCGCTTGCGCAGGGCATCAAAAATTAGTTTTAGACTCATTTGAGTGTTCCCCTCCACGGAAATCTTTAGTAAAAGGCGAAAGATTTATACGTTTTGAAGGGAAACCAGAGTGAATAATGATAGTAGTACCGCGAGCCCCATGTATCTAGGAAAAATCTTAACAGCGCGTTCTAGCCGTCGGAACAGCGACATCTAGCGGGATATTGGGTAAACTTAACTTTTACACAGCAAGCATGATGCCATGCAAGTTATACAACATCCAACTGTATAAATACCGTTTTCTTTTTAATAACATTTGATTGATCGCAAAAGAGATCGAATTAATTCAGTTTTATACATAACGAGTTTACTTACATCAAAATAAGCGTACTCATGGTACATAAAAGGCCATTTTGCTCCTTTACACAAAACACACGCTAAACAGAAGACAGCTTGTGAGTTTGATCCTCTACGGAGTCTACGGAATGTTTACTGTAACTGTAAGGTATACCGATACGTTACGCTACTTGGGCTACGCCCTGCTTCTTAGAGTATGTTTTTCCGCTATGTAGCAAAAAACTTCGTAGACTACACACGGGCCTTCATGTTTTATGCAACACAACTGCTGAAAGAAAAAAGGCATCTGTCCTTGTCCGTTTGCCGCGTTCATTCTTTTCGGAACACTTTTGACATAGAAAGGTGAAAGTTACTTTTTAAATTATATTTCAAAAATGCCCTTAATCTTATTAACCGACTACCGAAGGAAAGTGTATATGTCTTATTGTTTGGCACGCCCTACAGCCCAAATCGTTTGACGGATTTTGACATATGAGGTGTCGTTGAATTCCTCTTAATCGTGGGACTGACATAGGCTATATTTGCAATTGGGTTTTTTGAAAAATCTCTTAATTCCACTTGTTTCAGAGATTCATATGCACGGAATGCGGGGCGTCGACGGACAAGGCGAGCAACCACGCCGTGCACATGAAGCGACACAGCAAGAACTACAGCTACACCTGCTCGGAGTGCCACAAGGGGTTCTACAGGAAAGCAGAACTCACCATCCATATGCGGTACTGCCCACGAGCCCAGCTTGTGGCTCTTGATGATCTCTCTGAAATCCCCCCTTAATATTTGGTATTTAGATGACGGCACTTTAATATGCAATGTCTCTAAGCTGTTTTCGAGAGTCATTACAAATCGTCTCGTACGCAGGCTAGATGACTTCCAGCCTCCCGAACAAGCTGGTTTCCCAAGAGGCTTTAGTACCGTAGACCACATCCACACGCTCCGTCGGGTTATATAGAAGACTGAGGAGTATAAACTGATGAAAAACCAGCAACCTTCATATATATTTGCTATGAATTCAGAGGTCACCTAAAGTTGTATGATAGGTTGAATTGAATACTAATGTGGAATTAGCATAGTTCACCAACGTCAAGAGATGTTGGTATAAAATTTGGACACAACGGCATTCCGCGGAGAATTGAGTAGGTACCTACTTTTTATGTAGAAAACTCCCGCTTGCGTGAATGTCACCATTCAGAAATATTATTATAAATACTCGGGTATAGTGAGTGTCCGCATTAGCTCGCGCTCGGGCTCGCATAGAGAGCGCTCTCCGAAGCGATGTTTTGGGCCTTTCATTCATAGGAAAAGCTAGGCCTTCGGGCTCGCTTGCCTCACCACTTACCTTCGGGACTTTGGCCCTCAGATTTCGCTTTCAAGAGACTTGGAGATAGTCAGTGTGCGTGGAAGCTCGACCTCGGGCCTTCAGTCCTCGGGCTCGCATAGGAAGCTCTAAAAGGGTTCTTTGGGCCTTTCATTCCTACGAAAAGCTCTGCCTTGGGCCTCGCTTGGCTCACCCCTCACCTTTAGGACTTAGGCCTCAGGTTTCGCTTACAAGACACCTGGGGATAGTAAATATCCGTGGAGTCTCGCCCTCGGGCCTTCGACGCTCTGGCTAGATAGTCGGCTGGTATGCAATTATATTAAATAAAAAAATATATCGACATGAATAAAGTTTGACATTAATATTTTAAGTATAATTTAAAAAGTAACTTTCACCTTTCTATGTCAAACAGTGTTCCGAAAAGAATGACTGCGGCAGACGGACAAGGACAGATGCCTTTTCAGCAGTTGTGTTGCATAAAACATGAACGCCCGCGTGTAGTCTACGAAGATTTTTTGCTACATAGCGGAAAATCAACTCTAAGAAGTGGGGCGTAGACCAAGTAGCGTAACTTATCGGTATATCTTACAGTTAATATTCAGTAGAGAAACAAACTCATGTAAAGGAGCAAAATGTGTTTTTATTTACCATAAGTACGTTTATTTTAATGTAAGTAAACTCGTTATGAATAAAACTGAATTAATTAAATCTTTTTTGCGATATTTCGAATGTTACTAAAAAGAAAACGGTATTTATACAGTTGGCTGTTGTATAACTTGCATGGCATCATGCTTGCTGTGTAAAAGTTAGTTTACCCAATATCCCGCTAGATGTCGCTGTTCCGACGGCTAGAACGCGCTGTTAAGATTTTTCCTAGATACATGGGGCTCGCGGTACTACTATCATTATTCACTCTGGTTTCCCTTCAAAACGTATAAATCTTTCGCCTTTTACTAAAGATTTCCGTGGAGGGGAACACTCAAATGAGTCTAAAACTAATTTTTGATGCCCTGCGCAAGCGGGGCTTATTAAACCAAAATACGTATGTCCAAGTAATAAAAATGTGATGATTATCTTATTTCTAAATCTAAATAAAGGGCTCAACAATTAAAGTCCTAGACTACACAGGCTATATTTAATCCCGCGGCTTTGTTTGCGCTGGCAGCTAGTCCCTGATAAAACTAAAGCGGTTTACTTTAATTTTGCAGGTACCACACCGGTGAGAAACCGTTCGCCTGTCCGCACTGTGATATGCGTTTCGTGCGCAGGGACTGCCTCACCAAACATGTCACGAAACATCTAGGTAAGTATTTGGTCACATTTAGGACGAACCAAACCAGAGATCTGGAAAGCTGTGTTTTATTATAGGTATTCGATTTATTTTTGACCTGTCAAGCATATATGAGGTGATTTCCGGGATACAAACTATCGAATGTCCTTTCCGCGGATTCAAACTATCTCCATACCGAATTTCATCTCAATCGGTTCAGCGGTTTAAGCGTGAAGAGGTAACAGACGGACACAGTTTCGCGTTTATAATTTACCTCTCAAATGTGGTGTATTTTTGACCTTTCCTTTCTTATCTTATAATAATGCATCCGATTCAGTCATAATATAATAATACTAGCTTCTGCCCGCGACTCCGTCCGCGTGGAACTCGTTTATCGCAGCTCCATACAAACTTTCATCCCCTCAGGGGATGATTTCCGGGATTCAAACTATCTTCACACCAAATTTTATCTCAATCGGTTCAGTAGTTTAAGCATGAAGAGGTAACAGACAGACAGACACACTTTCGCATTTTTAATATTAGTATAGTTTGAAAACACATATCTGCTGAATTTAAATACATAATAGAGCTGGTACAGTAAGTCAAGAAATTTTGAACCATAATATCAGACAAGTAACAAACTCGTTAGAAAGTAAGTTTAAAAAATATAATTCTTTATTTCAGATCTGAAACCTTTTAAATGCGTTTACTGCAAAAGTCGGTTCATCAACAGTACCAACTTGAGAAAACATTTGAAGAAATCGAAAAACTGTATGAAAGATCGCGAAACGATCGCCCGAAACCAACGAAAACTGGAAGAAAATAGTTCTGAGAAATTTGTAGTCAATGAAGCTATACTCGAAAAGGGAAAATTGATTTTAGGATTGTGACCATAGTTGAAGTTGATACACATTTTGTACCTCATTCTTTTGTTTCATTTAACAAAAACCCTTGAAATGAACCTAGATGGAAAGCATTACCTACAGGCTAACAGGTTACATTGAGAGCGTAGGTACGCTGTGACAAGAAATCGATTATGGGTTAAAAAAAACTTGTATTTTTCCTGTGGAACAGTACCTTATAGCCTGTAGTAGGAACTAATTTATTTTACTGGCAAGGAGCACTCTTTGAAAACAGACGTTAGAAGTCATCGAATATCCATGATGTAAACAAACAGCAAGGAAGACGAAATACGTTATACGTAAAATAAATTACAATAAATATGCCGAAAGCAAACCATAGCGAGGTCAGACAGCTTATTTTGAATATAATTAAATATTTACTGTAAAGAAAGGATGGCCGGATTGTTTAGTATTTCTATAAACAATGTCTTGAAATTGGTTGACATGACTGGTACTGACATTTTATAGTGCGGTCGTAGGTATTGATTGAACTGGTTGGTTTGGTTGGATTTAACTAGTATTTCTTTTCGTATTAAAATATTTTAGATGAATATAGAAAAAAGGTCCGTTAGCCGAATCCCAGACCGAACGTATCCGCAGCAGAACCAAGGAAACCGATATAGCCCTCCGAATCGCTAAACTAAAGTGGCAGTGGGCGGGGCACATAGCACGCAGAACCGATGTCCGTTAGGGCGGAAAGGTTCTGGAGTGGCGACCACGTACCGGAAGGCTCAGCGTGGGTAAGTCGCTGGAGTCCGCTGGATGCGGGTGGCGCAGAACCGGTCATTGTGGCACTCTTTGGGGAGGCCTATGTCCAGCAGTGCACGTCTTTTGGCTGATATGATGATGATGATGATTCAAGCGACACTACCTCAGGGTCAATTAGCGGCTTGTCGGCCTATATACATGCATATAAAATGTTTTTTTTTTAAATCTCATAAGAGGCACCGTTTTTGAAACCGGCGATTACAGACCGTCAAATGTAGCGCCGGCAGTTGTCGTTGCATAGAAACTTGTCAAACTTTACATAGGTTCAGATTTTAACGAACACCGCTTACCATTACAGACGGTTTGGTGAAACTCACCCTAAGAGTCCAAATAACAAATTATGCTTTATTAACTTTGGCAAGTCCAGGCCCCTATTTAACCATATCGACAATTATCTCCTGACAATGACAATTCAACTTACATGGCTGCGTCGACAGGTTAAGGTGGTTGCTGGACAGTTTATTGACCCAGCAATGTACGTGGAATTGTCATTGTCAGGTGACAATTGTCAAGATGGTGAAATAGGGCCCTGGAAGCACGCGAACCTAAATCCTTGTATGACCCTTTTTATAAGTTCGCGTAGTTCACGTCACGATACAAAGTGCGTCTTGGCCTCCGACAGGAGTTATTGCCACTTGTTCCGATCTTGCTTCATGCGACGACCACTTTAGCCTAGTTAGTAGTGACCCTGCCTACAATAATGGAGGCCCTGGGTTCGAATCCCGGTAAGGGCATTTAGTTGTGTGGTGATCACTATGTATTTATCAATATAAGTATGTCTATCGTCGCGTAGTACCCATAGTACGAAGCTTTTCTAGTTTGAGACTAGGCCGATGTGTGTGAGACTGTCCCCAAATATTTATTTATTCCCGCCAGTTCATGAATTGAAAAGTCACGCAGGTCTGATTCGATAATACAAGTACAATTATGCTGAGGGTATTTTGGTTTGCATTAAAATTAAAAACAGTTCCTCATCAACACTTAATTATATTTCATTAGGGTCTCGAGATAAATAAAAAAATACAAAATTTACTGTGATTGGTATTCCAATATTATAAAATCGGCTATGATTCGATTTAAATGCATCTTCTATATAGTATATTTTAGGCGATGATGGGAATTTCATTAATGAATCACGTCTACCACGCATTAGAACACCGTGGTAGAGATACAACACTTACTGCCTAACTTTCACAGTCACAGTAAATAGGAGGCGTACACAAATGCTAAAAACAGGTTGTTCCCAACTGTTACCACTAATTTGTTACCAGTGGTAACAGTTGGAATTTATTTTCCCCTCTTTTACCAGTGGGAACTAATGGGAATAGTAATTGATAGTAACTAATGGTTTTTTTTCCAGTAGTTACCACCAAGGACTTTAGTTGTGAAAGATGGGCAAAATATTCCCAGTAGCTACCACCGAATACTATAATGCTAAAAGATGGGAAAAAAATCCCAGCTGTTACCACTGGTAACAGGTGGGAATAACCACTAAAACTAGTATGTAAAGTGGAAAAGTAAGCTTCATTACTTGGGATATACCTGACGGGCCATTTTTTTAATGTTAATGGCATAATACATGTTATTATGCACTTTCCGAAAAATAACATGGAAAACAATTGTGCACTACAGCTGTAATATCGTTATCGGTATAATTATAATTTTTGTTTTCTTTCAAAATGTGTTTATGTCTTTCACTGTAATACCTAACCGAATTAATGTTTTTAACAATCCCATATAAAGTAGGTATTGAACGCCTCCAAAAACCGACTGGAAATCAACATACAAACTAGCTAACACTATCTAAACATATCTTTATAAGGGGATAACTAAACTCATTCAACCATTGGACCCATTAACACTAAACTTTATTCGATTGATAACTTTGGTGTCAATTGTATTAGCTATTTTTATAAACATTATTTAATTATACATAAACATAACCATGTGGTGTAGCAAATGAAATTTCTTTTGTGCAAGAATGAATTAGCAAAATTATGTGCAAATGGGTTCCAAAATATTGACGAAAACGTTTTTGTTTCGCTTTTACAAACAATGATACACTGTGATGTCATTTTACCCATAAAATGACATCACAGTGTATCAAGTTACGAGATTATTTAAAAAAATATAGGTACCTATTTATAAAATAATGCGATGAGTAATAGAATTCATTATTGGTTGAGAGTATTAACATTACAATATGATTTTCAATAGCATAAAGAGCTGCTTGTAAAACAAACAAAACAAAAAAAATTCATTACATACACTAATGCCTAATGTAAAACTAAAAACAAATTTACTCAACTAAAAACACATAAAAACCATAAAAATTGAAGCTGGAAATAATATTTTGGCAACATGGTATACATAATTATACTCTTAATTTTCATTGCATAATTAAAATAATACTTTTGACATGATTAAAAAATAAGTTTATTATGCACTAGCTGCACGCCCAACAAACAGAACTTCAAAAAAGTATTCATTCTGATGTGCATATTTTAACCTGACTGTTATTCCTGATACCAAAACCTCAAAGGTGATTGGTAACAGCTACATACAGTACTAGTAGTCCAGCATACACCAAATATAAGTAACTGAGGACAACTAAACTAAACTTATAATACAAGCAAAATCCATTTTAACTCGTCCAATTACAAAACAGAACTCAAAGCTAGTTTGTATTACAAGTTATAAATTAATATCGAGTGAATTTCAGGTCTATCAAAACAATTATTTATTTAGAACATCAGGCAGTCAGTGCTTGTAAGTAATATTTACAGAAAACATCATATTTGGTTCTCATTACCTAGAAACACCTCGCAACATACACTGTTGCCAATGTTTAAATATACGGCACATTTGTCACTTTCCACTTACGGTTTTAAACTTTGAACACTCAGTCAATCCAGCACCAAGAGTTTTTGTAGTCACCATAGATATCATAATAGCAGAGATGTGCTGTCATTTTGTTACCAAACCGCTGTCGCCACTTGAATGTGTGTAATAAAAAGAACTACCCACATGCGTCCAGACTGATTATAGAAACACTACTACATGTTGACAGCATCCATTGCAATAGGGGTGTAGACTCATGTTAGAATTAATGAGATAACGTAGTGTTGCTAAATGGATAGTAAACCATCAATTTATTGTAAATAAAGTATAAATTAAAAATCATTCAAATCATAAAAAGAAATGGACTTTGAAAGTTTATTGTCCAAGTGTAAATTTAAAGCTACCAATAGAATCCTCACGCTTTTATAGAAACAAAATTGTATGACAACTATGGATCTAAATGCAATAATTCGCGACCGAAACAGCAATTTAGTTGATTTTCCAAATAGCAGATTGTGACTTCATACTTTTGTGTCAATTAGAATGAAGCGTTTCGGCTGCCGCAGGTATTTATGTTCTTTGTAGCTACTCCCATACAAACATTTGTTCCTCTCCAATGACTGGTTTGAATGGCATCGTAAAAAATCTTAGTCTACACCTCTATTGGTCAGCCTTACATGCCTGCATTTATCAAAACGGCGCCACGCCCACTTATCATATCTCTCGTATTTTGGCATCTGTGGTAGTCACCAGCTCAATTTGAAACCTGCATAGGTTTTAGTTTCAGCTAAGGCTTCTGGCCCTTTGGTCGTTGCACTACACAGTTGTCTGCTAATTGATTTCTCATCGTACAGTTCTCTTTCCGTAGCTCTGTCAGTTCTTGGTTTAGCCTTAATATTTCTAGAACCAACTTTTCATTGTCTACTTCTAACTTTTCTAGTCTGAAAAGAAACAATATACATATTAGTGATGTAAGTACCTACTTAGCGAATTAAAGTTAGTTATTAAATTTGCAAGTAATAGGTTTTTGGCATATGAGGTGTAGATAAAGTACTATCGGCCAAGGGTACGGGTATACACCTCTAGGGTCATTTTCGAGCGTTTGCTATAGATGTGCAGACGATTTTGAACAGAAAGTGTGAACCCGTACCGTTGGGCGATAGTACCTACCAAAAGAAGACAATTCTTTTGGTACTTTATCTACACCTCATATGCCAAAATCCATCAAGCTGTTTGGACTGTAGTCCGTGACATAGATTTTTCTGGTCCACATACATACATATGTACGCTCGAAACGCATAACCCTCCTTCTGGGGCAGTTGGGTAATAACTACAACTTAGAAAAGTTGACAAATCCCCCATATTTTCATTTCAAAGTTGAATTTTTTTAATTTTCATCTCAAAAACGGCTGATCCGATTTTGTTGAAACATAGATAAGAACCATCTCGATCACGTCTGCTTTCAGACAAGAAAAACTGCATTAAAATCGGTCCATTCGTTTCGGTGCTACGATGCCGCAGACAGACACACAGACTCCACTTTTTGCTTCGGGGGTTAAAAATTGGGAAAATTATACCTCTTATGTTTCTCTGTAAGGTCCGTGATGTGGTCACAGGCCTTCGCCAGAATCCCACCCTTGCTGGCGGTGTCCGGGAGCCCCGAGTTGGGAACCAGCGCTGCCAGCTTCGTGATCCAGTTGTTGATCTTGTCTCTACGACGCCGCTCCACCTCGTTGTGTGTCGCTCGCCTTTTGTCATCTCGCTGGAAGTTTAACGTTCATTCAAGGGACTATGGAAATTGTAATAATGTAATAAATAAAATATCCTTTATTTCTACCATATTTTTACACTTTTCACGCATGCTTAATTCATTCATTCATTATAATATTGATTAAATAATTCATTTGTTATTATATTAATTGATTCTAATTATTCGATTTTATTATACAATTATTGTTGTTATTCTATTTGATTTGATTATTATGTCCATATCGATTATTATATAATTATGTAAGTCGCGTCTTTGGCGTAGGCCTCCCCCAGTGCTTTCCAATTTTCTCTCTGTTTCTTAATGTAATAATGTTTATTAAATAATTTGTAATTAGGTTGGTAAGGTGATGAAATCGCCTCATTTAAAATTTGTATGCCGTTTTATCGGCAAAAAGTGGAGATCCTTTGAATTGTCACATAACACCTGTTGTTAACATTACCTACTTTTTGCACAAATAAACTATTGACTTTGGACTTTTTTAATTAATTAGGCTACGTAAGTACTGGAGCAGACTAATGGGAAAATAAAGACAGTCTTAGCAATGCATTGGTGGTTGGTGGTGTTAATTATCTCCCTGCCCATATCAAGTACATTACAACAATGTGGGAAGATCATTTCTATCAAGATATGACTGAACGGAACGGAGTGGTATCTATCCCCGAGGGCTTAGAACAAAAGGGCCGCCAACAAAACGCTGAGAAGACGATTTAAAAAAAACTGCTGGACTAGAATGGTAAAAGACAGACAATTTTATTGTGGAAATCTCAAGAGGAGGCCATTGTCGAAAGACAAGCTGTTTAAAAAAAACACCGAACTTCGGTATATAAATTTAAGTCCCTGGGCGAGAGAGTTGAGCTTAGGGTGAAAGTATGGAGAAAACGAATTTGCTCGCCCCCCGTAAACACCTATATTCCGAATT
Source organism: Epinotia nisella (assembly GCA_932294315.1). Lineage (NCBI taxonomy): Eukaryota > Metazoa > Arthropoda > Insecta > Lepidoptera > Tortricidae > Epinotia > Epinotia nisella. The sequence continues at coordinate 6,472,155 of OW028687.1, forward strand.
TCATCGAAATCGTTAGAGCCGTTTCCGAGAACGTGATTGCAAATATATATCTACAAATATTGCTCGGGCTAGGTTTAAGTTCAATTAATTATAATATGTTTCAGTATATTGTGTAGAGATGTTGGTTAAACAGCAATAAAGGCTTATATTATCCATAGTATAATATTATAAAGGCGTAAATGTATCTGTCTGTCTATCTGTTTGTCTGTTACTTCCTCACGCTTAAACCGCTGAACCGATTTAGATGCAATAGTATAGTTTTTATCCCGAAAACCATCCCCTAAGAGGGTGAAAGTTTGTATGGAGCTACGATGTAAAAGAGTTCCACGCGGACGGAGTCGCGGGCAGAAGCTAGTATTATTATATTATGACTGAATCGGATGTATTATTATCAGGGATCGGATACCGGTATTTTCTCCATACAAATTAGGTAAACCGGTATTATTTTGTTCTTTGGTTATAATATCATTTTTGATCGGGCAGTCTAATAATACGAATATGTTACCTAAATACACGATAGAGTCCTACATTAAGAGCCTAAAATAATTCAAAATATTAGACTACTTCGGGGATCTTTGAAAAAACCGGTTCCGATCCCTGATTATTATAAGATGAGAAAGGAAAGGTCAAAAATACACCACATTTGAGAGGTAAATCCCTTGTACTTTGTAAACAGACATTGAGGATTCATTCAAATCAATAAAGGGTGGGCAACGCGCAGAACGCGCTCGTGCCAGCTAGTCTAAGCATTTTACGGTTTCGCAAAACATTAATTTATAATAGCCCGTTTTTTTTTTTCTTCGTCATAAATACATATTTTAAGATACTATATTTACGAATCCAACAAACTTTCGACCCGGAAGTAGGTATAAGAAAATAGTGCCAAAAAAACGCCGATTTTTTAAACTAAAAATAGAAATAGCTGTTTTTAATCGTCAACACAACAATATTATTGTCTTTAACCTCTAAAAAGTGAAATCCAACCATTTCTTTACACGTAAAACCAATAAATTAACAAATTGCATGGCTCGGGTGATAGAGGCCATAAGTTGGTAGAAATAATTAGTAATAAGTAGTACTTTGACTTGATTCTCATAAAAATAATTGATGAACCTATTTTCCTAAAAATCGAATTGATTTTTCTTTAGTATTGCATATAAATACATTTACTCCAATAAACACCGGAAAATATATTTATAGAAACAATTTGTGTCTAAATGTAACGTTATTATATAGATAAGTAAACTAGTACATAAATCGAGCAAAAAAAAGGTTTATGTCAAGCATAATACACATTTGAATAGTCCTGCTTAATTCTACAACTGAACTTGAACTCTTGCCGCTTGTGTTAATGATCACATTCGCTCGCAGCGTCGGCGCGCAACGAGTGCATTGACCTTGACACGTTAGCACACGTTAGCATTCAAGGTTGCGCTTCCCGGGCCCCAAGACACAAAACCTACCTACGCAGATAATTTGTATCGTTTTCTACGATGCGCTAGTAGCTAGCATTCATGCGACGATTCACGGCGTAATAATAATGACGTAAACGGTAAAAGTAGGTACAAACAATTTATAAAAATAATCATAATTTAGTCAAAAAATAATAAGAATTTTATTTCATGTTTGTTGACATAATGTAATGACACAATGCATGAAAAATATTTACTGTTAAATATCCCCTAAAGAGTATCCTATCATACCTACTCTTTAGGGGAGACCTATGACCAGCAGTGGACGTCTTTTGGCTGATATGATGATGATGATGGTATGATACCTATATGTCATTGCCAACACTAACAACTATTTTCTACTAAAGATAGGTAGTTTAATGTTAGCTTACCAGAGTACCTATAGTTCGTAGTACGAGATCCATTTGCAAATTCTTGCACTGCAGTAGTAACTGAAGTTGGTAGGTAATTCATTATGGGTATTAAATTAAAGAAAACGAATGTACAGTTTAAATTTATTATAATATAACTACGGTAAATGTCCGAGTGCTCGACGTTGTACTAGTATATGGCATGGGCACTCTATGTCAAAGCAATATGGGTTAAATTCGAACTAAGACGACTTTTCTTCATTCAAATTTAAGCCATGTCACTTTGACATAGAGTGTCCATGCCATATACTAGTACAGCGTCGAGCACTCGGACGTTTACCTTATACCAGTAAAATGAGCTTGCTGTTAGCGTATTATTACGTTCATAAATAAGTTTGGTAAATATCTTCTGATGTTGAATTCAGTGGAATCATTTAATAGATAAAGGCGACGACAAAAAAAAAGGAGAACGACCAATGTCTGTACAATGTAGCCTTCTGCAGCGTGCTGACTCTCTACAGTGAAACTAACCAGGCTCTCTACTAGAGAGGCCTCTGTACCACTATTTGATATAACACTTAGAATTTAACTTTACATAAAAACGCCATCTACTTATGAACTAAATGATTAAACTCCTCGTAGATGACGTCAATTCATATTATATGTTTACCGCGAAACGAAATTCGTTTTCATTCGTGTATCTCCGTCTCTGTCGCTTGAACTAACAAGTGCGACAGAGACAGAGATACACGAACGAAAACGAATTTCGTTCGTGTATCTCCCTCTCTGTCGCTCGAACAAGCAAGTGCGACAGAGACGGAGATATACGAACGAAGTTCGTTTTAGTTTCGCGGTAGGCCCTCTGAAAATGTGGCATAAAGATTTGTTTTCCGTTCCATTCCACTAACTTTTTTAAAGTTCCTAAATTGCATATTTCTAAAACATTTATATAAAAATAATCGTAAATATTCTAGTACTCGGTTAAAAATTTACCAAGGAATATAATTATATATTTCCATTTAAAAACAACAGCCCTAATAGTAACAAGTGCATTAACAACAATACAATTCGGTGCAGAGGAACGCAGTGCATTGTTGGTTTTCATTCAGATGGCCGATATTTTGGATTTTAAGGCCCCGTATCCGCCAGATATGTGCGAAGCTGTATTCCATTATGCAACTGATACTGCTCTTTAATAGCTAAGTATCAATCCTATAGAAACACATCTTCGCATATTTCCGGTGAAAAAGTAGCCTAGAAGCCCTGCACTGCTATCACAAGACGGCGCGCGAGCCCTCTCGATTTTTCTCGCACTATCCGTCTCTCTCTTATTAGAAAACTTAGAAAGAGAGGTATAGTGCTAGAAAAATCGTGAGAGCTCGCGCGTCGTCTTGTGATAGCCGTGCTGAACGTACTATGCTATGCATGTATATTGTTACGAGCGTGGGGGGGTACGGGATAGAGAGAATACACTTTATAAACACGACAATAGATTTATTACGTGACTTACGGGGCAAAGTCCACTGAGTCCACTCGTACTAACACTGACTCAACTAACACACCCTAGTTCACTGAGTCCGCGCCTGCTAGTACCGACACAGCTAACACTTCACTGTTACTTTGCACTAAATCACTTTACTATTCACCACTAAACTTGTTTCCACTGTACTACTTCTTCTAGTAACCACTCTAAGAATTCCACTTCGTAAACTGACTCCGAATACTTCTCGCTCAAGACTCCTTGTACCGCGAACTTGGTTTCTTTATATACCCCTTACCGAAGATTCTAGACCGTAATCTCGATCTTCATTTCGTTACTCATTTGTTTTGAGTAGCATGGGCTTTTCTAGATAATCATTCTAAGTCCACGTTTCTCGAACATTCCAGCCCATACACTTTTCTATAAATTACAGTAAGCATCGAATGTTCTATGTGCTTACATTTTCTAGACTATTACATGCTACTCTGCGTCTAGAAAATGTACTAAGAATTTAAAACATACAAAAAGTGCATGTCAGTCGCTGGACTCGAACCCGGGTACATCGACTCTGAAGCCGCCATCTGTACCCCTAGGCTACTGATGTCTTATGACAACACGGTGAATTTTGAAATACCTTGACGGCGCGTTTATTACCTTGACAACGAAACTGTCATAGACCCCGCCGTCGTAACAATATTTATTATACACATGATTCAGATAACTCAAGCATTGGTCAATAGATGGCGTTAGTACATGGAGGAATCTGATGACTCTATCTCAGTACATAATAATTTCCTATATGCGTAGTGCCTACTTAGACATAGGTACTACATACTTACTTGTGATATAACACACTTGTGACTTGTGGCTTAGACATACTTGTGATATATACGCGGGCGAGCGGGCGGACGGCGCGGTGCCTAGCATGCAACCGGCCAATCACGTTTGCTCTGCGGCTCGCGCGCGGCACTGTTAAACCTACTTTAAGAGGTGTTTGTAAAAACATTAGTTGCAAAGTATTTTATGAGGCGATTTGTACATTATACAATTAAATAGTGCCGATAATGAAAATCCCAAATCTTACTGATCTATTTGCATTTTTAATTTTTTTTTATTAGTATTTACCCCCTAAAATCCACCTTTCGTTGTTGTTTAGTGCGCGATTCGTTTGTAATGTTTGTGTCTACTAAATTCAAGAAGGAATGACGGAACCTACGGTCAATAATAATTTTTATACACGAAAATATGGGAAATTAAAAAAATGTTGAGTCTAACTCAATAAATGGTAAATATCCGGTAACATTTTTTGCTTGATTTATCATCAAAGTTACGAAGCAAATATTCATTTATCAAAATAAAGAGAAAAAAGATTATTAACATTTTTTTCCGTTTTTTCAGGAATTTATTAATTTTCAATTATTTATTAAAATATCTAAATCACTAATATTTTGTTGGATTTAGTCTCGACGTTATTACTATAATTATAATTTATCTGTTACGCAGAAAAACACAGCTATTACAAATTATTTCCATTTCGCCATACTAGCGGACCGTAAAATGCTTAGACTAAGCGTGCATAGGCTAAAATGTCTGCTTACGGTACCTTATGCTTGTTTGGTTCCGTCATGGTATGTAAAAAAACCAAACATAATCATTGCATAGGACTGGAAGCTGCTCTATCATAGTTACATCAGTGATTAGAAAATTATGCAACACAAACTCAGATAAGTAAAGTGAAGTTATGATGATTAAGATAGTCAACACTTGTTCCCTGACTAAGTAGAAAGGAAGGTACCTATATGATTTTAGCAGTCTATGTGTGTATTTACGTGTGTTCCACCATAGCGTTTAAGATACTGAACCAATTTTGATGAATGAGGTATCAATCAATTCGAAATTATGCTCCGGGTAAAGTAAAAAAAAGCTACATTTTCTATTTAAAAAAACTGTTTTTTTTTTCAGTTAATTTTCCATAGTCCGGCTTGAATTTTTTATGCTTATAGACTTACTTTTTTAGCAGTCACGGCTTTCGCCTGCAGCCGTTCCGTCCGGATAGTTTTCTTTGGTGTTCCACTGGCCCCAAACACTTCCACTGGATTGCTTATTACGAAGAATTCGCCATCTGGAAGGACTGATAATTAAAAAAATATATAAGTTTTTACATCTTTTAAATTAAAAATCATAGTTTCTACGATAATTTAAGAAATCCATACCATATGTGATGATTGTATCAAGCAAAGTTGATATCAAATTATTAAAATATACAGCCAAGATGATAATATTTATATAAACAAAACAGATAATAGAAGATAAAATTAATTACATAAATAATGTTTGTTTACCATGTGTTGGTGAGTGTGCTGTTATATTATTGGTAGATTCTTCGGCTGACGTCATTTGGACTATCTTGTATGTTACTCCACCAGCTGTAACGTTAAAATTAATTTTCAGTTATTAAAATTTTATAATTACAATCACCAGCAAATAATTTATTTATTTATTAAAAACATGTTAACATGACATTACATCCATGTTCCATGACACAGTAAAACCAATGTGTCATGGAACGAAACTAAATAAGACTAAAAACACATATACAATTACATTGGTACAGTTGATTGCCTGTCATCCATCTCTTTACAGAAGCTCAGACATTCACCACACACATACATCCATCGCCACGCAAGTAAGTCACACTCCAGTGCTGATGCCAAGAGTGTTGAGTTGTGAGAGAGCGCGGATCAGCGGCGAGTTCCTTTGTGACACAGTGCGCGCTACCGGCACCGCCAATAAATCGATAGCTTAAGGGTTATTTTTATAGGTGATAGGAAATAGGCTACTTCCTTTACAACTTTGAATTTCATCACAAATAATAAAGGATGAGGAGGGAGAGGCTAATAGCTGAAATGATTATGATGATGATGAAAAGTGGGATACTCCGTCAGAAGGGTAATTACATGTTACTGTTTCAACTTTGTTTTGAAATCATCATCATCACCTATATAGAATATATGGCATTTAATGGTACACTTATGGTGAGTCCATCAGACCTTGCACGGTAGCGGACAGGTGAGCAAGCAAAAACCCACCAATAGGAAGTAATGAGTGAATCAGGCAATCAATTGGTAGATATTTTCTTTGCTTGTCGCTCTGCTATGTCGCACAGCATTGGTGGACACTCATTCTTATAGTGTATATTTATTTATTTATTTATTTATTTATTCAATAATTTACATAATAGGCTTACAGTAAGACCAAAGCGCCTATAATGTTAGGACTTAAACATATACAAACACATAAAAAATAGCACTAACAATACATATCACACAAAGCCCTTATTTTGGTAAGTAGGCTCTGCCAATTATCTGCAAACACGTCGGCATCCCGCCTCAGCACAAGCTCATTGAGCAGCGCGGACGCACGAACGCCGGGCGCGTTACTCGCGCGACGCGTGCGCGGCCCCGCCGCCGCCGGCGCGGCGAACAGCGGGCGGCGGCGGCGCCCCGCGCGTACATACTGCTCTGGGACGAATAGACGGATGCCTTCCAATGCCACTGGATTGTCGATTTGCCCCCTAAGTAAAAGACTATAGTGGACTGCGAGGTGCAATTTACGTCTGAAATGGAGAGTCTCCAGTCCGACCATACCGGCCACAAAAAGAGATGGATATAAAAAAGGATAATATCCGTACTGCTTTTTGTAGAGGTGCCGCGCAAATTTCCGCTGAACCCTATATGTATAATGGTATATCGGTTTTGAGGAAGATGATTTGGTGATGAATACAACACAATGAAGGATGGTTTGAAGTATAATGAGGAATTTTCAGCTAAATGTAAAAATTTAGGATACTTCATATTTATTTTCTTTTAGCATGCAATTATTCATTAGAGAGATATTTTTTTTGAAGAATACTATAAATATTATTTTTTTAGTAATAAACAAGGGAGTGCTAGGATTTGTTAGTCACATTTTGTAAAATGAGTACAATCCGGAATAAACACTTTTCTGCATAATATATGACATTAAGAAGTTTTGTTTATAAATCAACATATTTGTTTTGGTCATGCCAAACTTACATAAATCTCTGAAGTTATACGTAGCGGCGTTAACGTCCGCGTTGTTCTCGAATAAAGATTGAGCCACTAATTGAGAATGATCCTCAGCACTCCCTGAAATTCAAGCATAATTCAATTTATACTTAATTCAATAATACCAAAACAAATTACTTATTACTGATAATTGAATTGAATAGGTAAACAAACTGCAACAAAGTTCTACATAACATTAGTCTGGTTTTTAAAGGTTATTTATTATTATCACTCACCGAAAGATCCCTCGTCAACCATGCCCATTAGTTCACCGTCTCCACTGAAAATTAAAGGCGGTAAATTATATTACAACCACCTAATACCGAACTCACTCAAAGAATAAACTACGTCGTTTGCCAAGTTGCGAATAAACTGTGACCTTCAATAGCATTATTTATACCGAGATAATTATGTAATGCACTTCACACTGGACCACGCATTTGAGACAAACTGTACTTTACCTGTTTTCCAGGGAATTATCATGCATGTCATCAATTTCCACTTTGGCCATTGCGCGTAATTATTTTTGAATTTTCTGAACTTGATCACGGGGACAAAATAATCGGGTCATGTGACGATGTCATAGACACTTTTTGTTTTTTTAATGCTATAGACAAGTTTTGTTGACAGATAATGCTTCAAAATTTTACATTTATTTGAGATGTGTGACAAGGTTTGTTCCGAATAGCCAACTTAACAACGAAAATACATACCTACAAACAATACAATTTGTCACAACAACTGACAGAGACGCAGCTATTGTTAGAGTGACAGGTATGTATGGCAGTCTCATTCCAACTATAGTTGCGTCACTGTCAATAGTTGTGACAAAATTGTAAGGTGTGTAATGGCCTTTACAAACGATACTATTTATCAAAACCACAGACTAATACAGACCCGCAGAATTAAGCAAGACGATGGATGTTTCATATAGTTGTCTCTGTTACTTCTTACGGTCAGCTGAGATGAGTTAGAATGAGACAAATAGAAGGTATTTTGAGGCTATTAACGAATTTTCTCCATGTACTGCTCACCACAGTGTTTAAAAAAGTAAACAATATTACCGAGACGTCAATGTCAAGCCAACGTCAAATCTTTAGGACAATTGGTTGAAAAATATTATGTTTTAAAACAGTATATTTTTGGTAAAAATACTATTATCGTAAACACAGGTAGTGTTGTAACTTAATTAAAATGTATATATCGATATTTTGTCGACATGAATTATTTATGTAGGCGTTAAGACAAAATATTTTGATGTTACATGTAGTTAACTGTTAACTTTAGAATTCCGGAAAATAACAAAAATCTTCTAGAAAAACGGATTGACGCAGTTTAAAAAGACACCTTACCAAATTTACCTTAAGTAATTAATATCGAGCTTAGACTTTTCCCATTGTTTCCATTAGTGACACTCAATGACTTTTTAATCGTTGCCATTATAACTTACTTTAGAAACAAAGTTTTAACCGACTTCAATTCAATACTTCGCCAAGCCACGTGAATATATCCACATTACCACATGAACTGCTTTCCGAAAGCAAAGCATAAGTCACTATTAAAAATACCCAAATCGTTAGTGTGCCTATAAAATTTGAAGATGTCCCTCGTTTTCTCCAAGATCCCATCATAAGATGACCATGGGACCACCAGGGAAGGATACCCTTCCAAACAAAACAAAAAAACCTAATCGGTCCAGGCGTCTTCGAGTAATCGGGGAATATACTACATGAAAAATAAGATTCCGACGAATTGCCAAACTCCTCCTTTATTGAAGTCGGTTAAAAATAAATTAGTTCCACTAAAAACCCACAAAATGACGATGGTTAAAAACTAACTTGTCTGACTACCTATGTATTTGCACAACTGAATTCGTATCGAATATCTAGTCTTGAATGCAGTTTATTAGTACTTAATGGTTTTTTTTAAATTGGTAAGTTCCATATGAATTTTTGCATAGCATGGATGGAGATACAGTTTACTTACGAGTATCGCATATTATAAATTTATTAACAGTAAATATCATATATTGATAACTTGTAAGAATAGTTATTTGTTATACAAGGGTGCAAAGTTATATTTTAACCGCGAGTGTGGAATTGAAACACGAGCTAGCGAATGGATTCTAGGGTTGAACCACGAGCTAGCGAATGGATTCTATGGTTGAACCACGAGCGAAGCGAGTGGTTCGAAAATAGAATCCTGAGCGTAGCGAGTGGTTCAAAAGTAGAATCCTGAGCAAAGCGAGTGTTGCAACACACGAGACGTCAAAATAACTTGCACCCGTGTGTAACACAAATCTTTTCACCTCACTAAACTGAGGAAAGTACTACATAAGAAAAACAACTAAAATATAAATATATATAATCAGCCTTTATTTTAACTAGTAAATATTACATAGACTCTACATATCGACTCTACATATCGACTCTACAAATGGACTCTACATATCGACTCTACACATCGACTCTACATATCGACTACATATCGACTCTACATATCGACTCTACATATCGACTCTACATATCGACTCTACATATTGACTCTACATATCGACTCTACATATCGACTCTACATATCGACTACATATCGACTCTACATATCGACTCTACATATCGACTCTACATAGACTCTACATATCGACTCTACATATCGACTCTACATATCGACTCTACATATCGACTCTACATATCGACTCTACATATCGACTCTACATATGGACTCTACATATCGATTCTACATATTGACTCTACCTATCTGGACCCCCATATAAAACTTCACCCCCTCTTTTAAGGGGTTAGATGCAGTCTTCCAAAAAAAAACGATGCACGATTTTTTTTGTTAGTCATAAATAGTCCACATATCAATTTTTAGCTTTCTACCTTGAAAATTGCGGAATGCTCCATACAAACTTCCACCCGCCATTTTAGGGAAGTGGGGGGTTAGAAAGAGATAAAAAGTAGCCTATGTCACTATTCATCCCTTCAACTATCTCCACTTAAAAATCACGTCAATTCGTCGCCCCGTTTTGCCGTGAAAGACGGACAACAAAAGTAACTAATAACACGTTCGGATTTCAAATGTTCTTTGCACACATGTGGATAAAATGCAGTTTTGCTATCTGTTTTTAAAGAATAAAAAAGGTCTTTCCGAGCTAGTGAGGTGAAAAATATATTTCGCTGTACCAAATCATGAGCGAGCGAGAGAGCGAATTACGTCGTGCGAGCGAGAAAGCGGAGACAATATGACGTATGAAGACTTGTCAGATAACATGGTTCTATCCCTTTCTTACTCGTTGTTCAGTACGAAAGTAAGAAGAGATCGGATGTATAAAAAACGTTCAATTTATTAGGGCCTAATCTGCCTATTTCTGTAATCTGTGATCAAAACATCAAACTGACAGCAACGAAGATGTAGTTGGAACGAGAGAGTAATATAATACCTTTAAATTTGCTTTCAATCTAATTATAGCTGCGTCTTTGTCAGTTGTTTTGCACATCTTTCTACTACTACTTGCAATTTCTCCCAACAATCAACAACATTTGAGAAAAAATGAATGAATATGGATTGAAACAACATGGAAATAACTCCTCAGATCATATGCTTATTTTTCCTTGAAGTGTTAATAAAATAAATTCACATAAGTACCTACGATATGTTTATTATATTACAAAAATGGTTTTGACTCGGTATAAGCGATTTAGGCTTGATTTTTAATGATCCAAGTAAAAGTTATCGTCAGATTTAGTCGTCGGAACCATTACCATGTGCAACCAAACCTATGTGGCCTTCATCCGACTAATGGAACGCCTTCTAGGTTTTCCGATTTTTTTCCAGTTGATGAGATCGATCCACAATAGGCGGTTCGATTGTAGGTGTATAATGGATGGTAATGACCTGTGATTGTTTCAAGTTTGCCTGCTCTGTTGCTATATCTCTCGTTAGTCAGTCGTAGGAGGACAAAGAGCAGGCTCCTCCTGCCTCATCCATTAGACAAGGCCTGTGACTGGGGAACGTATACAGGGAGTTGAGGGAGTATTATTCAAACGGGGCAGTGAGGGGAAATCCGAAATCAGAAGATATAAGGAAATTTGCTTTTAGGAGTCACGAGACCAATTTTAGAAAAAATAAAACTACACTTAAAGGTTTTCAAAAAACCCTTATACAAATCAAACAAAGTCATCTATCTATAAGTCGGAGTTCGTTTTTTTGCGTAATATACCCTGTACTGTATAGGCTGATGATCACGTATAAAATGTTGTGATGCATATTTCAAAAGTACCTACAACACAATCTAATCATGTCACAATTATAAGCACGTCAGGCGCGGCGGGCGAGAAAACCCAATTACTGAATGGATTCGAGATTGGACAGAACATCCATCATTATTAAAAGATAATTGGCTGTGGCCATTAGCTTTTTATGCCGGATTAAGAAATAAAACATGGACACTGATTTGACATCTTCATTTCTTCGTTTATGGTTGGTCCATTCCTTTTTATCCATGCTACTATTGTAAACGTGAAAGTGTGTCTTTCTGTCTGTTTATCTTTTGCCACTGAACTGGTTTCGATGAAATGACCGACTCGATATAAGTTAGACATTTTTGGCCCCGAAAATATTTATAATCTCCAAAAGGGGTGTACTAAGGTGTAGGAGGTAAGGTGGTTTGTATGAGCGTATGATTAATAAGTTCTACCTAGTTAAGTATAGGTTATCTTATCAGTAGGTAAAGTACCCACAAGCCACGGGTAAAACTTATTAAAAAAAATGAAATGATAATAGATATAGGTATACATACTAATATTATTTCATTTCGCCGCCTCGTCGTCATTAAAAGTAGGTAAGTAAGTATTTACCCTTTGACTATTTGACAACTCTATCAATAAATTCAATTTGGAACCGTAAATTGGTCATAATACAATCGTTTTTGTTTTATCTATGACGGCAAATATTTTGCCGTTAACCATTTAAGGGTTAAGTGACCATGCGTTGTGCGTGGTATAACATCCTCGGTATTTTAGGAGTTATTAAGACGATAAATTCTCATTCACTGAATGTAAACATTTCAAATAGAAACTGTTGAATAACCATAGCGCCTAGATATAGTTTGATAGCAATGTCTATTTGCTAGCAGAAACAGAGTACCATTAGGCGTCTCCACTTAGTAACTTGGCAGTGTTTGGATAGCCAAGTTTTAATTTGTCCAATTTGTTATTCAGCAATACTCGTTCAAACAGTCGATTTGGAAACTTTTGATAAACACGACGAGGACGTGCCTGAAAAGTTAACTAAGGTTGTTCAAATTGTTCCATTGAAACTTCAGAGGCTGAGGAAATTAAATATTTATCTTGGTCACCTGAACAAAATGTTGTTGTGTCTTATACACCTTTGAGTTTTACGTGAAGTTGGGTGCATCAGATCACGTCAATTTACAACTTTTCTGAACATTGACCTAAACTCTAACTTTTCTAGGATCTGGCCACGTCATTAAGTGTGATAGGTTTTTAAATTGCAAGGATAATTAACAACATAAATAAGTTTTCGTAAAAAACCTAAGTACAATCTTTTAATGTTAACTTACCTACCTACCTACTTTTTAGGGTTCCATACCAAAAAAGTAAAAAATCGGTCAAGTGCAAGTGCAAGTGCAAGTGTCTCCCGCATCGAGGGTTCCGGACAAACTTTCATACACCATACCCGTCACGAGTGTCACGACCCCATTAAGAGAGACCCCACTACCGGGCGTCGTTGAGCATTCTCATACAAACTTGTGCATTGCGTCGACGCGGCGCTCACCATCTGTCTAATTCTGTACAAATCTTAACAGCGCATAGTAGAAGTTACCGTGGTACAGCGCCATCAAGTACAGTCAGTAAAGTCGTATAGTCAAGTGCAAAAGTATGTATCGATTTAACCCTCTCATAAATACCTATGTACCACAACCTTATCTAATCCGCTGACATAAGAGCGATGGGACATATTTATGAGTAAGTGTTATGCACCCATATTTTTACACTCGACTGTACACTTGGTTACTTATAACTTGCAACCTCAGCAATAATTATTTATCACGTGTACTCATTGAAAGAAGCACTTTAAGAATAATTTCATAGAAAATCGAAGAAAAAAAAACAACAAAATGCGTTGTTAAGATTTTTTTTTAATTAATCGTGTTGTGATGGGTATATATATATGGTGTATGATAGTTTGTACGGGACCCTTGGTGCGCGAGTCAGACTCGCACTTGACCATGTTTATGTGCAGACTTGTGCAGTCATCCTAAACTATATAAAGTTGCGTTGGAATATAGTCTGTCTCTACCCTTGCGCCTTGTTGGAAATTGAACCTCTTTTATTTCTCGTTTCCAATGTTACTTCTCATTCAATATTTAATTATTTATTTAAACTTTATTGCACAAAATACAGAAATGTACTAATGGCGAGCTTAATGCCAAATGGCATTATCTACCAGCTAGCCATTGGGCTAAACAGAGATGTATAAAAGGTGCAAATAAATTAAAGTATGACGAACACAGGAAGAAAATAAGAAATGTATTGTACACTACATATAGACATACATAATTTAAAATATATGTACGTACACATTTTCCTTTTTACTCATCTCGTATAAACAGTTTCACGGTGAATCTGCTCTGACAATATTATCGATACAAAAGAGATTGAGCGCTTTCAATGAGCACGAAATGGCAATTGTGCAGCGGGCCACGGGCGCCGCACTGATAAGCTTGATGTCGATTCGTTTTCAGGGTTCTCTCGATGTGAAACCATCTGCCAGTGTAAGGGTTGGAATTCGAGAATATTAAAAGACAACCGCTTAACAAAAAGAAATTATTTATTTATGAAAGAAGGTCGTGGCCAAGGTCCGATAAAATGAAAATTGCCCGTCTGATTTCACTGGCAGGGGTGCGGTACTCCCCTGCGTGCCTGCGAGGTGGTCGAGCAGGTCCAGGAGTGTAGACTGTGTCATGGGGACCGCCGTGGGTAGCTGGTGGTCGGTGGACGAGCGATCCGGGAGGTCTAGGCCCTCGGAATGGCGACCGCCATCGTTTGAGCCGCGTAAAGTTGCAGTTTGAAGCGAGCGGCACAAATGGCAAAATATCAAATGGAAAGATTTCACATTTAAAATTTACTCCATATAAACGGCGCTGGGCGTAGTACCTGGGCGAGTGAAAATATAGAAAATGTATTTTTCCATATACCTATATGAGACCTAGCTAGATCGACTTTTCGCCCCCGCAAATCCGCAAATTGCAAGTCTCATCGAAATCGTTAGAGCCGTTTTCGAGAACGTGATTACGGATAGATACCCAAACAAATATTGCTCAGCGGATTCTTTTGAATACTCAATTCTCGATCTTCATCTCTTCTTCTTCTTTTTTATTTTTTTTCATATAAGGATTCAGTCAAATATTGCAAGACGATTATCACTCACTTAAAGTTGTCGGATTGACTTGAAATTTGATAATGATACCATATGCATATGCAGCTAATGTGGCTGTAGGTACTACTAGACCAGCGGTCGGCCACCTTTTGGCAGCCAAGGGCCACATCAGTAGCTAAAGAAATTGACGCGGCCCGCACGTGTTAAAAATTGGCGACTATATCAGACACTACTGTTGCCAACCGCTGGTCTAGACATTAAAGTCAAAGTCAAAGTGATTTATTCTTCAATTTAGGCATATAACATGCACCTATGAATGTCGATAAACTACCACCGGTTCGGAAAGTAAACCTCTGCCTCGAGAAGAACCGGCGTAAAAAACTCGGCAAGGTGTCATTTTTTCAAAACAGTACCTATATCATTTCAGTATCAGAGTATTATAAAATTTTAAAATTACATTGCTACAGTAGAAAGCCTATTTATTTTACGACAGATTTCTAGTGCAGGATTTTATCGCTGCCAAATATCCCTATCCATTAAAGACCAAAATTCATTGTATTAAAAATTTTACTATAAAAATCTTCTTGATATACTACGTCCAAATATAAAATCCCTCTACTCCATGTATCAACTATGGATGCTTGTGCAGAGTAGCAAAGTTACATTACATCACATATAATTAAGGTTTCCCCGAGAATCCTTATCAATTTGCCCGTCCAAATGTAAGTAGACCTTAATTATGGCCGGGGCAAATACGTATAATTATGTCACAGCAAACATAACCTCTTATGTAATATCAAATGTACAAAGGGCACCCCTTGCCCTTCGGATTAAGGTTTTGTTTCACCCTGCGGCGATTCACAAAGTTCACAAACTGTTTCGTATCATATAAGTCATATTATATGACTCATATATAACCACTCGTACCTATAGTACCTATAACTTGACGCAGACAGACACTCGTAACATAAACATACATACATAAATTTATATACACACAAAAAGGGGTAGACACAGCATATAAACATTATTTTGGCAGAGCATATTTATAAACATTATAAATAAAAACATTATTTTCATTTTCTCTATCATATTCAAGATAAATCATACAAAAAAGAAAAGACAACAAATGTTTCATTTAAATTTATATAATTACTCAGGGTGGAAAGTTTGTGGTAAACAAAAAACACGCTAGGTACCTATTATAAATTAATTATTTTCAAAACCGTATTTTTCCTAGATTATTTTGAATGTGATGCGAAACTGATAAACTCAATAACTCCTTCGCTATTGCCATACGGGTAGTAATAGTAAGGCCCGGGCCCGCTTTGTACCTCAGATGAGATATTTAGCGAATTCTCTTCCATTGGCCGGAGATTTCCGTGGAATGTAGGAACATTGGGATTTGTTGGTGTAAAACGGATGTCGTTTGTGACCGTTTAAGTATTTCGATTAACTTGTTGATGAAATACCTAAAGGTACTGCGATTTGTCGAAATTATCCATCCTAGCCCAGTCCCCTTGCAAGATTTCAGCAAAAGTACATGCATTATATACTTACATTATCATCGGCTTTTTTAACCCTTTGACGGTTTGATTTTCTTTTTTAATATATATATATAATTGCCGTTAACCACAATAAAACTACGATTACAGCACTTTTTACAAGATTCCTTGATATTAACTTTCACGATTTTCACACATTATCTTTTACTAAACGAGACTAAATCGCGTAAATAAGCCCCGTCTAATAAAAAATAATTAGGTATTATATTTTAAAACTCATCAGAACCTTATGGCTCTTCCGTAAATTCGGGATTTGTTCTATTTTGTACAACCCAATTTGTCTTACAAATTTACCGTCCTGATAGCCGATGGGTATTTATATCAGAGTATCGTATAAGATTGAAATCAAATTTGTATTCTTTTCGCTCTTATTCTAACAAGTTAAGCTTATCGCGTGGAAGCAAACGCGCAGCAAATATCAATTTGTTTTAAAATCAATATGTTGAGTAAAATATTACCCCGGATATCGATAACAAGCTGATTGATGAACGCGGTTAAACGCCCCGAAAGTTAGCCTGAGTTATGGGGGCCTAATTGTTTGGACAATATGCGTGGTAAGTTCTGGGACCAATTACGTTGCCTAAGAGCCGTTACGCACTGTCGACTAGACCGTGACTTTCTACAGTTTATATAGGGCCCCTAGGCGTGGCCCGGGCGACTCGGCGACTCGCTGCATAGTGGCAACACACCTGCGACTGCTAGTCACCGGCGACCATTAGGAACACGGGTTCGTATGGGTTTCATTGGAAGCGTTCACACTGTTACTTATTATACTCTTTGCACAGGAACTGTCGGGACGACCGGACGTCGCGAAAAAATCTTTTTTTTTTCTGTATCCATCTCGATACCGAAAAAAATATTGGAAAAACAATAACGAAAAGCTATTTGGGATAGCCCTTTTCTGCACAAATATACAAGAAACACTACATTCGGTTTGGTCTCCCAAGCCCTAGTTGCCTATGTTTTGGTCACCGAGAGACCAAGTCGCCGGTGACTAGTCGACAGTGTGTAACGGCGCTAACTCGTGTTGGTGTTGTTTCCAAAGGGTCGTCGATAATTATGTCATCCATGCCTTTGTCACGGGGCTAATTGTCCATTTCATGGAATATCCTTTTGACACGTAAAAGTGCCCTTGTGGCCTATTTGCAGAATAAATATTTTGATTTTGTTATGAGTTATAGTTTTAGAGGAACCGATAACAGACACGTTGTACGGCTCAGATCCGATTGATAAACATGAAACAACAAAGTCAAGAATATCGATTAAAAGAAACGGCACTCAAATCGGTTCATTAGTTTGGGAACTACGATACCACAGACAGAAACACAGATACATATGTTAAGCTTATGACACCTGGCTTTTGTCGAGAGTTAAAAAGGGTAGCTAAATAAACAATTAGGCCAGTCGGTTCCCAATTCTACAGATTTCTATTACAGATTTCCAATCCTACAGATTTTCAATTCTACAGATTCCCAATTCTACATATTTCTGATTCTTCAGACTCCCAATCTAGTAGAAGTATCGCAAAATATAAACACATACAAGTGTGATCATGTGTTTAGAATTAGAACATTTATCGGAGCTTGTACCTTTTTTCCGAAGAGAAAAAACCTGTTTCTCTAGATTTATAATTACTGGTTGGTTATCATATCTGTAGAATTGAAAATCTGTAGACGGGTCGTTCTTCTTTTCGACCGACAATAGCCTGTCCTTCGTCTTATTACGGCATCTCATTTGAGTAATAATGTTTACGGTTTTATAATGTTTGAATGAACGTCCATATTATTTTATTAATTAGTGATATCTAATATTTCACTTTCTCTAACTAGCATTTTTTTAAATGTTTTTTTTTTTCTCGTAGAATGCCGTGACAGAGTGGTAAACCAAAATGTTGTCCCCACTGAAAGAGTCCACTTTGTCACATGTTTTTTTTTAGAAACCAACCGTAAATAAATATTTATATTGGCCAGAAAGGAAACTTTAATTAGTTCTAATGAAGAAACCTATGCATTTTTTTTTAAATCGCACTTCAAAACCACAATTTTCGATAGTTCAAAAACCAAAAAAACAGAAAAACCTCGGTTCATTGTCGGTAAAAAAGAAGAACGACCCAGACATGATAATCTGTAGAATTGGGAATCTGTAGACATGAGAATCTGTAGAATCAAAAATCTGTAGACATGAGAATCTGTAGAATTGGGAATCTGTAGATATGAGAATCTGTAGGATTGGGAATCTGTAGACATGGGCCCAAAGGTCCTAACAAGTATGCGAGAGTGACGGATGTCATATCCACAAATCGTTGTGGATAAGCAATCCGGGCGTAGCATGGTTGCCATTTTATCACTTACCTCAATAGGTATCATCGATCACATTGTAATTTGCAATTAATTAATCGGAATCCTCGACCTTCGCAAGAATATTGAAAATAAACTAACCTACCAGCATCAGTCCCACTATAATATCTTATGGCGGGTGGCATGGATTAACATGCCTTAAACAGATAACTGATAAATTGTATTTAACTGATAATTGACGGATTGTACTTAGCTGATAACTGACGAATTGTACTTAGAACTTAAGTGTTTGGTTTCAGCTCACTAGATCCGTTGTAGAAAACTGTTACTTTAACATTTCACATACCTACATTTAAATAGCTTTTAATAATCTGTCTTTACATCTTTATGCCTCCAACCAGCTAAAAACATGAGCAAGAATGTTTTTTCCTTGTCCTGCTAAGTAGAAGTGAGGTTCGAAAGTCACCCTAATGACAAACTGATGGACCCAATCTTCGGCCGATAACTGGAGGGCGATTCGGCCCGACATTTCGAAGAATACGATAGCAAACGTAATGCGAGAGGACTCGTTCTGAGGCGGTAATAGTAGTCGCATTTATGGATTAAAGAGGCTTTGGGCGGTGCGGCGAATGGGTCAGAACACACGCAAACACAAACATAAATGGCAATGCGTAGATTTATCTACAGCCGTGAGCGTTTTCCTATTCACCTCACCTGACAGACTGACAGCCCATGTCATGCATCGCTGCGCGCGTCGACCGTCGTTATGCCTCTCACAGGCTGGCGTGGTGGCCGCGGCGGTCTATAGTAAACTTGTCATTAGCTGTCAAATTTACTATTGACCGCCACCGCAGGCCGCTCCAGTGTGTTGCAGGCTTAAGGGTTTCACCAGTGCTGTGCGAGGTTACGAGGCGGTAAGCTTGGAAACAATCTACGAATAGCGTGGTCGGCCTCGCTCTCGCATCACTTCCTATTGGTCCATTTTTCCTCGCTCACCGCCTCGCAATCTCGCACACCTCTGGTAGATATGCACCCTTATGCACAAACGTATTATTTCCATACATTCTTACAAGCAAGCTTAGATGTGCATGTAAACATATCGCGAAGTATGCGAGCGTTGGTGTACAAGCGTCGGCGTTTTGACAACGTGACGTCATGATTAAGTTGTGAAACGTTTAGCCAGATGGTCCTCCTGCTGGATTGAATCAGGGACGCAGCTTAATTGAGGTTTGGGTTCACAAAAACATCGCCGTCATCGGCTTGTTATCAGATTGGACAGTTGGCTTTTTCGACAATTTTTTTGTGAGCGAGTGCAATCCCGTGAGACGAACGGGAAATTTGAGTGCTGGAGTGCTGTGTATGTTTTCAGCGGGACGTGAGATGGTTGACATTTTATCACTTAGGCATCTATCGCTGTTTATAAGGCATCCGTCGCGTACTGACGAATATACTCGAGTACGAAAGTGATGGATATCTTATCCAGTCTGATTTAGGGCATTTTTGGAGAGCTGTATCTCGGTAAGTATTAAATCTACAGAGCTAGTTCTGGTCCTTTGGGCCCATGTCTACAGATTCCCAATTCTACAGATTCTCATGTCTACAGATACGATAACCAACCAGTCATTATTAATCTAGAGAAATAGGTTTTATCTCTTCGAAAAAAAAGGTACAAGCTCCGATAAATGTTCTAATTCTAATCACATGATCAAACTTGTATGTGTTTATATTTTACGATAGTTAGACTAGAATTGAGAGTCTGTAGAATCAGAAACATGTAGAACTGGATATCTGTAGAACTGGAAACCTGTAGAATTGGGAATCCATTGAATTGGGAATCTGTAGAATTGGGAATCTGTAGAATTGGGAATCTATAGAGTTGGGAATCCGTAGAATTGGGAATCCGTAGAATTGGGAATCCGTAGAATTGGGAATTTGTAGAATTGGAAATCTGTAAATATAGAAATCTGTAGAATTGGGAACAAACCGTCCTATGCTCGATATTCTGACATTTTTAAATGCATTATTACCCTATATTCACTTTAACAACGATTTAGGTATAGTATTTTTGCAAAAAACCATATACTTAGGTACGTGATACTTTACGACACAGCAATTTTATACCAAAAACGTTTATTCGATTTCTTTTTTCGCAATGTTTATTTATTGGTCTTAGGCACGCGACCCCTGTTGAAACTCGCTAAATAAATCACGTGAGGCAAAGTGGCCATCATACGAATTTTATCCGACCGGACTTTTATTCGAACGGACACAAAGAGATAAAGTTCAGAGCAATATTTCTTTGTATTTTATTTCATAAAAGAAAGGAACATCTGCCCAATATAGCTTGCTCGACATTACTCAGGCCTATTTTCCTTGACGTATTGAAATTTGATTTTGTGTTTATGCTCGCGTTTGCTTCCACGCGCACGAAGCTGCTGTCGGTCTGACAAACGGCAAAAAAAACTAGCCAAGTGCGAGTCGGACTCGCACACGAAGGGTTCCGTATCATTATCTATAAAAACGCCAAAAAAATCACGTTTGTTGTATGGGAGCCCCCTTAAATATTTATTATACTGTTTTTTAGTATTTGTTGTTATAGCGGCAACAGAAACACACCGTCTTTGAAAATTTCAACTATCTTACTATCACTTTTCATGAGGTACAGCCTGGTGACAGACGGACAGACAGACAGACAGACGGACGAACAGCGGAGTCTTAGTATTAGGGTCCCGTTTTACCCTTTGGGTACGGAACCCTAAAAAGGCCTCTTACAGACTAGAGCGGTCAACATCAACAGTCTTTTTGTAATTTTATGCTTTAGTCTTTAGTGGATGATATTGACAAGAGTTTGTTGAAACCAGCAATAATAAACCAAGTTCCATACAAGTTACATTAAACAATGTTTTAGATAATAGCATGTGGACTATAGGTACACAAAATTTGCATGCTTCTTTAAGCAAAATGTGCGCACATATCCATATACTTACTCCAACAAATTACTCAACTATATTTTTGCAAATAAATATTCTTATTCTTCTTAACAATGAACGACTTGTAAAGAGATCAACGTCTTTCACATTAAATTAACCTTTCGGATGCTTTATATTTTTTTTGTCGTTCCTGTCAAAGGGTCAATTGTCCGATTGTTCCCTAATATTTATTTATTTTAATTTTCTATATCATCGATCAGTGCTAAGTCATACAAGATGCTAAAATACTGTTCACTTTGACTGTGGCAGCCAGCTCGTTGTTCTGGCTTTACTTATTTGTTAAATAAGCCCATGAACAATGGCGCTACATTGTAGGTTTACGTGCGTGGAGCGGGTTGTGCGGATGTGTTTGATGGATGTAGAACACATTCATTTGAGGTATTAGGGAAATACAGTCGCGCTCACAAATATGTTTATACTAGGAGATACGAATAGGATTTGCACCCATCTTCACCCAATTCGATATAAAATACTTTTCATCCATTAAACAGATGGGTGCAGATCGTGCCTCTACTCTATTCGTATTTTAGGCTATGACGTTTTGTAACGACTAGTTAAATTGTTATAGAATCACCTGGAAGCTACCTTTCAAGTAATAATTGCAGTCCTGTCGAGTAATGGTTCCAGTTCTTGAAGATTGTCTCATCAAAATCCTTGGCTTGATTTCTGAAATTGCTGATTGGTTTCTGACCTACAGTTATCATGTCCGGATGTCACAGGCAGTTTTCTCAAAAATGGATCTAGAGGAAGCCGATACCCGTGTCATCTACCTATGTCATCTGCTACTTTTGTTGTTTAAAGTGCTTTAACTATATAGAGGTATTTTAACCCTTAGATGCAATTAAATAAATCGACACATTGGAGACTACGCACGTGCCAAGTTTGACAAAGTCTATATAATTGACATTAATTTTATTACTACTTGTGACACTTGAGTTGTATAATTTTGGATACTGTATGCATCTAAGGATTAACTCGGTCGCATAAATACAACTTTCGATCTACGCTAACCTCTTTATTTATAGAATATTATCTTTATGTATAGAAGGAGAGAAGTCAATTATTCAATAAAATAACACCATTAATCTTTTAAGCCGAGCCTCTTCACATTAGGTACATTACCGCCGAATAACCTCTTCTTTTATGATGTCGGTAAAACACCTATTTCAAAGAGCTATCTCCGGAGCTTTTGTGGAACATGATTTACAGAGCTAACTTACGGATCTTTCATTCTCTTACACGACCTGAAGCGCGTAAATCACTGTCTCAAATCGTCCGAGAAATACTTCGTGAAGTTTTATGTTTCTCACGGGGTCTTGGCCCGAATGCAAGTTGGAGTAGGACACAGCCCGCGAGCTAGCAACAGATTTTCGTGATGAATCAACCCCCGTGCGATAACTTGTGAGAAGCTTCAGAACGTCGCATCATGAGGCCCCGTGAACGTCAGCTATGGCTCCGTCGGTGGGTTGACCAGCAGTAGCCTCCCAAACACGTAAAAAAAAATTGCCATTTCCCCTTGATTCATTTTGCTCCGGTCTGACTACTGCGTTACAAACTTCAGGGCATCAGCTGACGAGTTTTCCACCACGATAGAACCAGTTGACGCATTTATTTATTAACACTGTCATCTGACAAAATTTCAGTTGAGGGAAATTGACTAAAAAAAAATATTTTTTACGTGTTTGTGTGACCAGGCTGGACTTTCCACCACACGATACAGTCATCTGACGAATTTTTTTCGTCATGATATTGGATTAACTATCATTTGATGACAAAATAATCGGGGGAAATGACATTTTTTTACGTGCTTGGGAGGCTGGCTGCTGGTCAATCCACCGAGGGTGCCACAGCTGACTTCCCCGGGGTTCATGACACAACATTCTGAATCTTCTCACAAGCTATCGCCCCGGGGGGAAGTGACAATAAATGCTCCTAGCTCGCGGGCTACTAGGAAACTTAAAATTGTTTGAGTTGGGAGAGTTGCATCAGCGTAGTCCGTTTAAAAGAGACTTTATTGTCTAAGCAAGAAGATTCAAAATCTAATAGCAATTTTATAAAATATCGCGCAGCAATAAAGAATTTCAACTATAAGCGGCGTTTTTCATGTTTGGTCACCTGCAAGTAAGTATATTTCACAAGACACGGCGCGTAAAGATATTTGACGCAAACCGTTAGAATATGTTAGATAGTTTAGAGCACTTCGCATTGTCAGTTATTTTTTTAGGTGACTGTACTGCCTTGATTTTGAAGGCAGATAATTAATATTCAACGCCACGTCTTCCTTGAATTTACTTTGTGTTTTATACAAGCCCTCTCGCGCCAGGTCAATTTACATTTTGTCCTTAGTTGTGCCAATATAACTTTTTTAAGTAATCAATTATGTACAATTTATTTGTCGTTTTTATCATTTCAATATAATGTGTTTGTTTGAAAAAATAAAAAATAATAATACTCATTTTTCCATGTAAGTACATTACATGTTCCATCATTGCTTTTTAAATAATCATCGAAAATTAACGGGCACACTACATAATTCCGAAGCATCATTTCTCCGAAAAAAACCGTATAGCGGAAAATGGCGTTCGGATTTATGAAATTTTGGAATATCTAATGATGGTTTCGCCCAAATGACTCTTCGCAATTTTTATCTGTTCCCAAAATAAACAACCTAGTGTCATTTTCGAAATAACACCCCTTCATTAAACACATTTGTTTTTAGTTTACTGTGTTCGTTTAGAGAGTTTAAGTAAGAATACAAACGGTAGGTACATTTGTAGTGCCGGATCACATCACAACACAAACAAGATAATTAACATCCCTCACTGGTCAACAGGTAAGAGATAAAATTTGCGACAACACAGAAACTTTGTGACAACCAGCCAGCAACTCACATAGACGGTCATTTGGTCCATTACTTCGCATTGCATTTGTTTTTCAGTGTATCCGGTCAATGAGTAGTCATTGGAGGAGGCGCTCCAGAACTACAAAAAAAAAAATTGCGAGCGATAGCATCTACGCGCACTGAGCTTAGTGTTAGGGTGGGTTACACCAACTTGCGATCACAGAGTGCGCGCAGCTAGATCAGTTCTAGTGTAAGAAAGTTTTCAAGGACAGTTCTTATGGATGTAAAGTAACTAAACTTATTGAGCCCTTGATCTCTTTTGTGTTTAAGGAGAAAGAGAGAAGAAGCAACATAAGTTGCCGTTTCCTATCGCTAGCTTCTCTTATCGCTCTTTTATCGTTATCCTAAAGAATGAGAGCTTCACGAGTGTTTTTGTAGATTTAGAACTGTAAGGAGAGTGAAATCGTACATACTCATATTTGTATTTTAATACGTTTTCATCACATTTGCTCGTCAATGGCGTTATTACTTGCGAGCGTACAAAGCAGTTATAGCCGTTTTACCTCCCACGGGCTGTTAAGTTTATATAAATACCCTACACAAAATAATGTAGGTAATACGATAAAATTAAAATCTACACGCAGGATACTGGAGGCAGGCGGAAATAACTATAGTATAAAACATTTTTGAAAGCAAATATTGCATTGCTAAGAGCCACTTCACACAGCACGTGGAAATTTAGTTCGTCGAATCGTATGAAGCAGGCGCTTCTCCTCTTCAAATAAATTGCATAGTGTGATTGCTAACATACAGACTCCGTAGGTAGCGGATAGTGGAACGGCCATCAAATTGGGTGCGAATACCCAATTACTTATTAGTGACCAAACAGCGACCAAACTTACTTCGTGATCAGGAAAGAACGTAAAACTGTGTACTTACTCGTATAGAGCGGATTCTTATTCTAGACCGGATCTTATCTTAAGAGCCATCGGCCCAACAAAGCAATCGTTTAGCCACAATAGCCACGTGCCACAAATCGAAATGACAAGGCCATGTTTAATAAATACTTGAACCGAATAACGATTCCATTGTTAAAGTAGCCTATTGTTTTAAATACAAAATGGTCAACATTGCTAAGTAGTATTTTTTAATATCCGAAAAAGTGTGGATGTTTACTAGGTACGTTTATGTTACAGTAGCAATTAGTGGTTACACTTGAGAATAAAAGACAATCGCTTTGTTTACTACTTAACATTGAAAGACAATCGCATTGATTAATAGGCACAAAGAGAATTTGGTCTAAAATAAGAATCCGCAGTAGACTTATACTTAGATCTTACATTTATCGATGCCTTTGAATCGGGCGAGAACTACCTGTAAATACCTGAAAATGGTAGATATACCTGGATCTCACAGAGGACATTCGAAGTTTTACCGGCCTTATTCATTTTGTAATTTATTGAGTATCATACGCGAACAAGTGTAGCTAAGAAAGTACAATTAACTTACGTGTCGCATTATCCTGCCTCGTAAGTTATTTCATGCGGAAATGTTTTGTCAAGGCAGGAGTTACAAATTTACGTATACATGAATTATTCACCAAACCGCTTTACCGGCTCCGTTTCAGCGGTCTTTCAATATTACATGAGATAAGGAGGTCTATTTTTCTTCGTCGTTTCCCTTATCAATTAATTTCTTTGATCCAAACAAGCATAATAGTAGACAACTGGCATAGGCCAAAAGATATCTTTTGTCTAGTTTGTTTGGTCGGTTAGTTAACGGATAAGAAAGGGCGCGCAATACTTGTTGAAATGCGATTAGGATTTGAAAGAAATGATTCGAATTGAGGAAAAGTTAGCATGTATTGAGTTGGAAACACATACACATTTAATATTTAATCTGTTCAGGGAAACATTCTTTTATTTCTTTCTGACTTTCTTTGACTTGAAGTTCACTTTTTTTTTTCGAGATTAAAGTAAAATAAATTTATAGTTCATGTCGTTGACCATTTTTAGGGTTCCGTACGCCAAAAGGAAAAAAATGGAACCCTTATAGGATCACTCGTGCGTCTGTCCGTCTGTCACAGCCGATTTGCTCTGAAACTACTGGACCGATTGAGTTGAAATTTGGTGAACATATGTAAATTGGTGACCCAAAGATGGAAACGTAAAGTAAATTAATGAATTCTGAACAAGGGGCCACTTTTAGGGGGTAAACTGAAAAAAAAAATTTGAGACTGTGTTGTGTGATATATCAAATGAAAGGGGTTGTTGTAAGCATCTCAAATATATATTTTTTATTTAGCAAAAACAGTTTTGAAGTAATTTAGGAAAAAAGACGAAAATTGACCATTCGCCCTCTTATCTCCTAAACTATTAGGCTTAAAATTCTAAAAAAAATATGGAAAATAGTTTCTTGCCTAAAGATTACAGGAAAACCTATATAAAGTTTGAGTATTCAAAGTAACGGGAAAATTCTCAATATTTTACGGAACCCTCATCACGCGAGTTGAACTCGCACTTGTCCGGTTTTTTGGATTTCGTTTATAATTTTTAATCGCATGAGAATCACATTTGAACTAATCGAAATCTGGTATGTCACAAATTAACATCCAAGGATCTTAGCCATTCAGCCGCGTCAGTTGTGAAGGAGAACAGGTCTTCAGGGCTTAGGGTAGGCTCTCTGAGGGGGCATTCCTGAAATATATGTTGGACAGTTTGACATTCGGTGCGACACTCACAGCTAGGCGAGTCAATCCAGCCACAAAAATGTTTAAAATGGGCGCTTGCGAACCCGGTCCGCAGTCTATTGAGTTTGCAACATTCGTGACGCGGGAGACTGAAGACCTTCATTTTGGCACCAGGCGAGATAAGGCTACTGACAGATCCATTTGTCCTTGACTGGCAAAGAGAAGTCCATTTTCTTTTAGACTTAGTCCGGATTCTATTAGGGTCTCTGCCAGTTTGCAATGTGGATGCCGAGATTTGAACTCTGGGGCTGAGAAGCAAAACAAAAATTTGGTTTATAGACTAATGCGTGATCAATGCAAAGTTTCAAAAAAAGTTCATGTAATCGAAATTATAATGCTACCAAGTATTGTTCCGTATTCGTGTAGAAGCCACTTAAAATACTCCACAGAAATTTGTAACATCCAAATTGCAGCGTATCTGTACCAAAGTAGTATTTTTCTGATACAAACTCTAAAACCAAACCTATTAAGTTCAAAATCTCTCACCACGAACCTTAGGCATTATTGGCACCTTATCTCGCATTACCTACCAAGTGTTTGGGGAATACTTAAGATACGCATGCAAATGTGGGACACATATAGAATTCCGATGCCAATTGCTAAATGTTAGAGGGGTAACTATGGCACGGTGAAATGTCATCTCGCACATATTTGGAGTAGCTAAACTGGGGAAGGAAGTACCTTACAAAAGATGGCAGCCATAATTACACAACTACTTTATCTGTAGGTATATGGTGGTGAGCAAGGTCGCCATGAGAACGAGGGATCTGCATGTGTCTCTATGTCTCTACATATTTTCGGTTTTATGTCTCTATCATTTTGATTTTGATTGACAGAGATATGTAAGTGAAACATTTTGAATATCGAATCGATGTCCAAAGAAATTTCAGCTCGAAATATTTTTGGCGTTAAAAGTCCTGCGTAGCCCACGCTAACCCGACTTGATCCCAACATCAATGTAAACATTCCCACGATACATCTACTGCCGTGAGACGGGGTGAGAGATGAGCCACCCATGGGGTACACAAAGTTTACCTACAACCTACCCGAGGCAAACCAGAATAACACTGAGCTCCGATTGTAGTTTGTTCCAGTTAAAATGACGAAAAGTACTTAAAACCAACCATAACTGACATCTATTGTTTAATTGTTATCTTCAAGAAAAATTATAATACAATTGAATGAAAATGAAATGAAAAAATGGAAAAAAATATTTCCATAAAAAATGTGCACCGTAATGACAAAAAGGTAGAGACTTCCTTTTAAGTAAATACTACATGTGTCGCAATTACGCATAAACCATAGAACAAACAGTAGCAACTCCAAATTACACGTACCTCACTCCGGTCAGTTTTGTGACGTATTTTTGTTATCTAATCAAACAAAACAAAAGAAGTTGTAAAATCCCACGTTAAGTGCATTTTTGCAATATTACCTTAAACATACTATACATACTTATACAGTTGTTGGGGCGTTCCTCGGCAAGGTCGCTTACGTAAAGCATGTGCACTGTATTGCAGCTACCTCATTAAAATGTATACAGCTGGAGAAAATACTGGCGCCCGCCAACTTAAGCCGATTCATGAGGACATAAGTTGATAAGTCGAGATGTAAACTTGAAGAGAATTTAGAACAGATTACATTAAGTTTCTTCTCTTTTCAATTTTATATTTTTAGATTTTCGGAAAAATTGTGTTACGAATGCGACATACCTACCTACTCATGGAGCGCCCTTTGTATTAAAGACAGATTCAGAATCAAACATTTCACCGTGACACACAAACTGGCAGACTACAAAGGCATAAGAAAAATTAAATCTATGCCGTGACGAAATGGGCCCAACTCAGCATGATGCTGGCTTTGCAGCCAGCACTGGTAAGATAAACTAGGGCAATCGGTGAGGTGAGCACAGTGAAGTTGCGAATCACATAGCTATACTTACTCTCCGTGATACTAACCCTTCTTTACGCTACCTTTATCACCTCACCGTGACATATTGGTTTGGAGCTTTGTAGAAAATATACTATTTTGTTGTAGTTTATTTTCTTTTATCTGTGGCTCAGAGTTTGGAATTAAGAATACTCCTTGATAGATATCGTATAATAGGCTTGTGTCCTAATTTTTTTTACGATGCCATTCGAACTAGTTTTTGGTGTGGAACAAATGTTTGTATGGGAGTAAGTACAATTAAAGAACATAAATACCCAAAAAATTGAGTTAAAGACGGACCTCGCTGGCGGTAGCCGAAAACGTTCCATACTGATTAACATTGAATCATGACGTCACAGGGTGATATTTTGTACTAGTCGTTATATGGAAAATCAAGTAAATTGCTGTTTCGGTTGCGAAATACTGCGTTTAGGACTATAGTTGTCATACAATATTGTTTCTATAAAAGCGTAAGGATTTTATTGGTAGCTTTAAATTTACTTTTGGACAATAAAAAAAATGCATATTTTTTGTAAACTTTCAAGGGCCATATCTTTTTATGATTTTAATTATATTTCGTAATTTATACTTAATTGCATTTATTTGAAGGTTTACTATCAATTTAGCAACACTGCGCTATCAATTTTAACATGAGGACACAACCTATTATCAGATTGTTATCTGATCAATAATGTGGAATTTTATTTATTTATACTGAATACTTTCCATTAAGATTTATGCAAAACGAGCAAGAAACTAAACTAAAATTAATAATGTTCATTAAATGAATACTGCCACGTTTCTGCGAATGAGCAGGTAAATGGTATTTCGCGACGGTGAGTACTTCGACTCATTGAGCGGCGAGGGTTTGCTGAGCGGGAATAGCGAGCAGGAATGAGTGAATGCAGCGTTATTGTCAAACCGATAATTATCAAACCGCATTTATCACAATAATTATCGAGATATTTGACATTGATAATTATCCTTTAGAACCTTATTGTGGCTCAACTCTTAATTTTCCACATGATGTTCTCCTCCACTGAGAACCCAATAGTAAATATTAAAATGATACAATACAGTTCCGAAAGACTTTACCGAGAAATATATTTTTTAATTTATACTTTATTACAACAATCTGATGGTTTATTATCCATTTAGCAACACTATGTTATCAATTTTAACATGAGTCATATCGTATCATATCGAGTCGATTTTAAGCGGGAAGGTGCGTCACAACTACACCCCGTTTCACGGCGACGTTCATTTGAAAGTCACGGGCCAAGATTAAAACCCGCAATCTTCATTTGATAGTCGCATGCCTGAACCATTCAGCTACCGCTACATAGTGTGTCCCACTCTACCGTATAATGTCCTGGGAATTCTGCCGTGAGCTTGACGGGTATGGCTCATTTATATTCCGTTCCCGGGACCATTACAGCGGATATTAGGATGCGTCACTGCTTCACTGATTTGCTTTCCTTAAAATATATATTGTTAATGGTGTAGGCCTTTGCTGGCAAAGCTGATGATCCTGTTTTTAAATCCCGATAAGAGAATATCTGTATGATGAGCATGACTGATTTGTCTTGTATGTTATCTATGTATTGAAGGACTTATCATCGTGACGTCGCGTCGTCTAGTACCCATGACACAGGCCGTATTGAGCTTACTATTGATTTGGGGATAGTTGAAGATTGAGGCATGAAAATAGGGATATCGCTAACACATCCCGGGGACGTTATACTTTGAAAATAGAATCAGGCCCCAGCGGGCGTAGCATGGTTGCCCTTTTTAACCCCCGACGCAAAAAGAGGGGTGTTATAAGTTTGACGTGTCTGTGTATTTGTATGTCTGTGTGTCTATCTGTGGCATCGTAGCTCCTAAACGAGTGGACCGATTTTAATGTGGGTTTTTTATCCGAAAGCTGACGTGATCGAGATGGTTTTTAGCTAGGTTTTAACAAAATCGGTTCAGCCGTTTATGAGATATAGAACTTTGAAATTAAAATATCCGGGGTTTTTCAACTTTTCTAAGTTGATATGCCACTGTAAAGGTTCTCGTTTTTTGTAAAGACACAGACGAGCAAGTTTTCAAGTAGTGAGTATGCTCGTTAAGAGAAAAAACAGTTTAATGTGCGTAAGTATCTTTTCATAGCCAATGTTTTCTTCGTCATAAATAAATAATCATGTAAATGTTAATCATCATCTTGTTTTTACTTTAGATAATGAATGTTTGAAATTGAATTGTTAAATGATATAACTCGAGAAATAAAAAGAAAATATACGAAGAATAAATATAAAAAAAATCCTCCTGAAGTTACTTTTAAAATTTTAATCTATACTTATCATTTTATTTCGAACCACAAAAAACCTGCGTAGGCGTGGCAGGGACAAGACTTTGTAAAGGACAGACCGAGTTAATATTCCCCGAACGGAAAGTTAATCAAATTTAAACTTTACGATCGTTACGGAAAATTTCAATTGGATTGCCAAGAAATTTTAAGTCCGCCTGTGATTAGGCATCATAGGTTAGCGAAGTTTTCGAAATCTGCGGGATCGGGAAAAAGGCTAAGAGTTATCACAAAGATGCGAATGGCGAGAGATGAAATGCAATGACTGCAACCCCTTATTCAATTGTTCTAGGGGGTTTCATCCCCCCAGTTTGTCATAGAGATATTTTCACTTAGTATAGGTACATGTCTTCCAAAATCGAAATGACAGACGTGAAACAAAAGCGATACCCTAAGAGACGTACCCTTCCGTAGACGGATAAAAGATTAAGAGGAATTGAATTGCGGCCCAGGTGTATCAATGTTGTCATTGTTTTGTTCCAAGTTTTATCGTTGACTTTTCATGCAAACGTTTTTGGGACTATATCACGGAATTACAAAACGATTTTCGAACGAGCGAGCGACGCGAACGAAGTTCTATGCTTCAGCTTGGGCCGAAAATCGTTCGTATGTCCGGTGTGTAGCTGTCTCGCTGTCCTGCTGTCCGGCTGATGTCCTCTGAAGGTCGCATTTCTCAACCGATTCTTGTGAATTTTTGTGAGCAGGTACAATAATTATATAGTTTTTTTTGTCGATCAACTTGTACGAAATAAATGAAATGATGAGCTGACGGGCGATAGAGAGGTATGGAAGAAAAAAACATGCTGCGCCGACCCCAAGTAAATGGGATAAGGACAAGCGAATGATGATTGGAAAAGACCAGGCACGCGCGAATTCTACATAACAGCTCACAGAGCCACAAGTGTTAACATTGTTTTATTTGTTAATATTAAAGTACTTATTACTCGTAAACATACTCATGTATTCAGTAATTGTAGGCTTAAAACAGTTTGTATGGAAAGTTTAAGCGCTTAAAATGATTAAATTTGAACTGTAACAGTTTTCATCGTTAGAGTTCTTAAAGGAGCAATAAAGCAATTTACTTAGACTCCGGGTTTAAAATAAACTCCATCGTAGCTTATTGCATCTGCAGCAGACAAGGCAGGGATGGAAGTTCTCTTTTTACACCCGTCTTAGGGCCTGGCCACATGTCTGCGTAAGTACGTAGATATTATAATTTTCACTAAAAATCAACAATTGTTATGTAAAATGTTGAGATTTTTTTGTGAGCTTTGTTGTTTATAGCTATGTATTCTCTTACAAGTTTTTAATTTTGTGAAAACAATGGTCATAGAGTTTGGCCAGGGAAAGATAAGCCTTTTTTTACATTGCAACTTTTTATATGGCAAAAAAAATATCATTGTCAAATGTGTCAAACGTCTTAGATAGATGATGTCCTAATATTGATACTTACTTGATAATGGTAACTAAGAAAGTAACTATTCCATAATAGATTAATATATTTTTGATTTTTAGAGAATTATAGGGTAGCTTACTGCTAATATTTGAAAGAATTGAAGAAAAATTACAATTGTCAAGTATCGTTATTATTTTATCGCGTTATACACAGTGTTGCAACACGCTGTTATTTTTTTTAAATTTGCCGCTCTTTTCTAGGCTCATCTTTCCCTGGTCATACTATACATACAAACAGTTGATTTTAGTTAGAATTCAGGCCATAAACATGTTAATAGTTTTATAGCCCAAATAGCGCAAAATGTTTGGTTGCGGCGCCGCACCGCAGATATGTGGCCAGGCCCTTACCTGCCTCGCTCAGCGCCGCTAGTCATTTACTTAACCCGGTTCTTTATATAAGATTACATAATATTCTGAAGCAAGTTACGTATGAAACATTAATATTGTTCATTTATTTGAGACAAACGTTTTGTAGGTATTAGTTACATACAGTTATCTCTAGTAGAATTGTGCATTAAGTTTTTTTTTCGTATATGTTAAGTTATTTTCATTGTAGGTAATTGTATAATTTTGATAAAAAAATTACTGGCGGTTAAGTTTGATTCGAGGTATTTTCTTGACAGTGGTCTTCTTTTTTAGCAGCCCTGATAGATTTTGACTTAAAAAACCCTTTTGGTTTACTTGCAGAATGAAGTTCATGTCTTTCATGGTTTTACGCGTTCTTAATCCATGTACAACAATTTGTATTCAAATGTAAATCAAATTGGAACGGATTATGTATGTCTCAAATTGACCTGCTAGCTCCGGGGTCCTGAACCCTATGTTTTTTTGTAAGTAAGCCTGAGGGATGATTGTATAACTTTTCGAACGAGCGTAAGAATAACTCTTCTGTCATTTTTCCACTCAAAAAATGGCGTTTAAATCTACCTAAAGTACCTACTTACGTCCGAAACCTTACACAATCGACCATTGGATCGCCATATTTCTGATATCTGTATTTTATTTATTGGGAAACATTAAAACCATTTGAGGAAATAGGCTGTCTAAATAAATTACAATCATCAGATTTCCATTAAAAAAAAACAAATTCAATACTTCAATGAAACCACAATGGTCACATATTATGTTTTCAGTCGTTAACGACACTGCTGTCATATTGTCAATTCAAATTGTATACTTTTCAGTACAAATGGTATATTGTTTTTAATATTAGTGAAAAATCCTGTAACATACAAATAAATGTATAAGAACATACTAAAAGTTCTAATTAGGTAAATAGACTGCGTAGACTTCTTGTTCTTCTTGAATGATATCTCATTAAATACATTTTAGCGCAATTATTCATATGCCCTAAATTGTATAAGATTAGAACAGTAAATTTCGTTTGAAAGTAGAAATTTAGCTTTATTTATATTTAAATTATAATTTAGACATCCGAGTTGACAGGCCAGTTAAAACTTCCCGAGTGACTCTGAGTTTGAAACAAATTGTAATTGGGCCCGAGACATCAGTCTACGTGGCTAGCACAACTGTAGTGAAAACTGGAATGTAATAATTTAAAATAAAATTTATTTATATTTTTTTAATTGTGTTGTTAGTTTTTTAATTTTTATAAATTTTAATTGTATATTGTAATGAAATATTAAATATATATAAATGCATATATAAAATACCTATATTATAAAAAATAAAAGATATTTATATTTTTTGTATCGTGATTCTTGTCTTTTGGTCTTTTTTAGCGTCGTTTATTGTTCTATTTATGTATATTTGTATATAAGCGCCATATATCCTATTACAGAAATAATGCAATAATAGTGTCTTTCTCGAATTTCACACCCTCTTGGATATACGATATGGCTTCAAAATTTATCCGAAAACCTCTCGTATATTGTTTTATATTTCGTATATTATTTTTCAAAAGCAAACCATGGGAGGACGCGAATGGAATATGGTTGAACGTTCACGTTTCAATATAAAAAAAGTTTGATTTTCGAGCGCTAACTCTTGCTAGGCTGGAGCTGGAATATTTGTGTTTTATTTTGCTGAAATAGTTTTGGCGTTCGTCAGCTGTTTTCGTTTTGTATTTGTGTAGTTCAATTACCAACGAGAAAGCATGCAATCGTAATACAGCAAAACAAAACACTTGGTTATTGACTTTATCAGACCCTTACTGTGGTCTTTCAATATTCTGACCAGCCAGAAATTTCTTCTCTTCCCTCATAAGTAGAAACTAACAATAGTAGAATTAAGGCCGCGGTTTGGACGCCAGCGGATAGCGGGACGGCGAGCGGGTGCCCACACATTGTATTTAATTGGGAAATGTCGAGTCAGATTTACCTCCTCGGCATGTCATCGAGATATCCCCCATTTTCATGTCTTCGTCTTTCAAAATCAGAATGACATCAGACACATAAAACAAAAGCGATATCCTCTTTGGTTAGTTAAATCAAATGGAATCGCTACTCTGCATATTCACTGAAATGTATTCTAAATTGGATCGTTATTAATTGACATAGCGGCCATTAATTAGACCACAACTGGGAGTCTCTTGTGTAAACGCATGGAATTGGAATCGGTTTGATATCTGTAGTGTGCGCTCGCTATGACATTTTATTTATTTATTGCAATACCATGGTTCACAAGGCGTTAATACAATAGGTATATGCAGTACATGGTTACCCTGTCAGGGCGTAGTAATTTTTGTAGCTATTATAAAACTGTAAACTATTATACAATACAAGAGCAAGGCCATTAAATAAATCATTCAGATAACGAAAGGATTTAAAATATTTTTGGAAGACTCGTACATATATGCATGTCAGGGAATTGTACACAAAATTTCGATTAATTAATAAAATACAGTTGTATAATGCTATAAAATCCTAATTAAGTTAAATTAAATATTCCGTGTCAAAACATAAACTTCCGATAAAATTATATATAAAATCAGAACAATAAAATGACAATAAATTACATGCTATTTTTCAGGTGACGGTCATAAATTCTTTAACTGATTTTTATTTATTTGCAAAGTTTTTTGTGCTCGTTCCTTCTTATGTCGTTCTTCTTATGACGTTTGGCCTGGATAACATCTACCCTGCTTGACTAAGTGGGGAAGACATAAGCTGATCGAGCATTTATTGAACCTACTATGCAGTTGCATTGCATCCAGATACATACCAACAAATGGAGAGAGGTAAAAGTAATTTTCCTACCGAAAACAGGAAAGAGTGATTACTCGGACCCTTAATCATTTAGACCCATAAGCCTAACCTCATTCATGTTAAAGACTCTGGAGAGACTCTGCTATATGGATTTAACGGATATGGCCCTTAAAAACATATAGATACTTCCAAACCAGCATGCCTAAAGCCAGGGCAGATGGACAGACTCAGCCCTCCATGCTGTAGTAACCAACATAGAAGACACGCTCGCTGGAAATAACTCCTGTCTAGACACCTTCATTGATGGGTGCTATCGACAAAACGAACTTTAGCAGCATAAAAGAAGAACTAGAAAGACAGAAAACCAAACAGCTGCTCATAGAATAAATTATGCACATGCTAAAGAAGAGAATCATAACACTATTTATCGGAAAACAAAAGTCACCAAGCGTTAGTCTTAAGAGGATGCTCACAAGGAGGTGTCCACTTTTTGCAATATGAATCAGAATCAGAATATTTATTTGCGTTAAACATTACCAAACAGGTGTTACAAACAAAATTACAGGTAGGTCATGAAAAGATCATGAACATCGGATGCTTTCCCCCCATAGAATAATTTTAGGCTCGCCGCGCGTAAAAATGAGCAGGCAGAACCAAACTAATTTAAGTGCAATATGTTAAGTCAAATATAACCTTTGAATACTAACTGATCGATTTGTAATTATTCAATGCGGTTTGTATCACGGGTCATTCATATACATATATGAGCAGTTGATTTGATTTAACATTTCGAGCTAATTCAATACGGTATAGTCAACGACATACCATCTACAAATTCTGAAAATCTTCGGCCACAGCTTTAAGAAAGATCAATCGGTATAGAGGCTCGTCGTTCAGGGATCTGTTAAGGGGAAAGGAGGACGGACCATAGAAAAGGCCGCGGAAACCAGCATAGTCCAGTGCTCCTGCAATGCCACAAACCGTCCGAAGTGGCGCCACATAGCAAAAGCTGCTACCATTGGCAAGAGCTACAACAACGATGGAGACCGTCTAAGTACACCAGGAATCCACGACAACTCTGAGAAGAGTGTACGACTGAGAACAAGGAGAATAAGAGAAGAGAGAAAATATTTATTTGCAAAATTATAGTGATATAGATAATATTATGCTTAAAGAAGCATGCACATTTTACTTATAGACTACAAGCTATTATTATCTAGCACATTCTTTAATCTTAAAGTACAATATAATTTAACTATGTCATAGACCACTACTACATTCATTAGTTACAAAAACAATATAAGCTCATAGTAGTTCTTTTATAAACCTAGGTTGATCCAACAAAAAAGTAATAAATTTGGCTTTGCAGACGAAATAAAACATTCATACTTATAGTACTATTTTTATGCTTGTTAAAAGATTTTCGTTTTTCCAGATTATCATCTGTTTCATTAGCTGTTGTAGGATGGTGGAATAATCGGATTGGAGGCGTGGGCGCCGGCCTCGCAACGCAGATTGAATTATCTATCGCATCGGTGTTATCATAGCCGTTGTTTTAGCCACATTTCTTATATAAATATAAAATAAATAAATATTAGGGGAAAATCTTACACAAATCGAACTAGCCCCATAGTAAGTTCAATAAGACTCGTGCTACGGTTCCTAGCCGATGATAGATTTAATAGATAATATAAATACTTAAATACATATAAGACTCAGAAACAAACATACATACTCTTCACACAAATATTTGTCCTTACCGGGATTCGAACCCAGGACCTGCAGCTCGGTCAGCAAAAATCTTATTTATCTTTGAAATACCTATAGATTGATGTGCCACATATGGATTAGCGTTGATTCTTTTTCAGTTATGTACACGTATGGAGTGCTAAAACATTTTTTTAATAATTTGAATATAACATTCAGCTTTCATTTGGTACCCCAGTCGTGTATGTGGCTTAGTTTGGATGTAATTGACACTTTACCGAACGCGGCCGCGGCGATTTTGATGTCGTCATTACTAGGGAGACCGATTCCTTAGAGCTTGTCTCCCGGCAGTTTTGGGGTTCAGGAGACATGCTTGACAATATATTAAAAGATGGCACACCGTATATTTTTTGAGTAAAATTCCTGGGACATGGACAGACAGATTCAGTTCCATTTATGCCATTTTCATTATAAGACATAAAAAGGCGTTCCTAGCCTCGCAGGGCCTGCAAAGTCGCATCGATGCTCGGGTAAAGCAATAACGAAGCGGAGGTCTTCGGATGAATGGGTGACATGGGACAGCTTTGAGTGGTTTCTAACTTTGTTCCTGTTTTAAAAATAATTTTACGTACCGGTTGTTGTCTATGACAGCAGTCGTTAAGCCGAGTACGAAGTCAAGACGGCTGGACAAGCTAGTCTCTTATTTGCCCTGGAAGGTCAGATAGCAGAAAAGTTCCGTAAAAACTAGTGTCTACAACAATTGTTGGGATTAGGTAGCCGAACAGACCTCAAGAAGTGTCAAAGGTCAAAAAGATTAAATTAGAATATTATTAGCTTTAGCTATTTTTCGAATAGTCGCATGAAGTCTTGTCTAGCTGGTTTAAATAGATACTCGATAAGTCATCCACTACTCATTGGAGTCATTATTCCAAGGATAATACATACTTGCATGAAGACTAAACCAAAACACCTTTTTATTTATTAAATTAGACTAGATTACAGAAATATAAGTAGAGAAAAAAACATAAGTGATATAGTTCAGAAAAGAAACCATTGAGCTTTATATGCCAATAGCTCTGGATTGTAACGAAATTTTGACATCCTGAAGGGCACTTAAATATAAATAGGTATTTATTACGGTCAGCTGCCCTTTCTTTGGCAAATATTTTATTCGTCCCTTGTAATGGAAACCTTTTGCGGATTTCACATTCGGAAATAGAGAATGAAGTTGTGAATACATTTGTTTTATTTGTTCGGCGTATCGTGGTAAAAATGGCTTATGTTGCTATGAAAATTATAGTTAGTTATGTTTTTTCCTTTCGATTCCTAACATGGCATAATTTGGGTGTGGGTTGTGTGCCATCGAATATTTATAATATGGTTTACAATTCAGTATAGTCGCAGGGAAGTATTTATGTAACTTGAAAATATTATTGTCTTTTTCTGAGATTTGAAGAGGTTATAATGTGGTTTCAATTTCAATACTTCGCATAGCATGGACGGCACAAACGGTCATTGTGCCCTCATCATATCAGCCGAAAGACGTCCACTGCTGGACATAGGCCTCCCCCAGAGAGTTCCAAATTGACCGGTCCTGCGCCACCCGCATCCAGCGGACTCCCGCGACCTTTACCAGGTCATCAGTCCACCTTGTGGGGGGCCTACCCACGCCGCGCCTTCCGGTACGTGGTCGCCACTCGAGAACCTTTCCGCCCCAACGGCCATTGTGCCCTACAAATAATTAACTTTAATCAAAACCTCCGAATTGCTAAACTTAAGTGGCAGTGGGCGGGGCACATTGCACGTAGAACCGATGGCCGTTGGGGCGGAAAGGTTCTCGAGTGGCGACCGCACGTACCGGAAGGCGCGGCGTGGGTAGGCCCCCCACAAGGTGGACTGATGACCTGGTAAAGGTCGCGGGAGTCCGCTGGATGCGGGTGGCGCAGGACCGGTCAATTTGGCACTCTCTGGGGGAGGCCTATGTCCAGCAGTGGACGTCTTTCGGCTGATATGATGAATCAAAACCAATTTTAAACCTACTCCCGAGTATGTATCATAACGCGAACGACTTGACCAACAACGCCCCTAGTAAAGAGTAACCGCTGGCATGGTCTGGCATTGATTGATAACAAACATTTTCCTGTGTAGCGAAATATCCGTCGTTCATGGAAATATTAAATAAAACCACAAACAATACTTGTTATTACAAAATGTGAACTTTTGCTACCATTTTAAAACCACGGTAGGTACTTAATTTTATTCATATTTGAGCATATTCATAATTTATTTTTCCACAGCAGTTGACTTTGTGGGTAGTGTTTTTACGAGTATCTATGCTGCGAAACCTTAAATTATTTCAGGATATAGAAGTAACTGCTTTGTAGAGAGAGGTTTTGCGCAGCGAATGAAATCGTTTCGTATTTACAGACCTAATATATTAAATATTAGGTAACCATTCTGTTTACAAAGAAAAAAAAACTAGTTAGGTTGTAAACTCAGTAGGAAGTCAGGTTACAATGTTTTTCTTTGACCGTTTTTTATATTATTTTGTTCTACTCCAACCCGCATTAGCAATAAATGTGGTATGAGTGAAAAGGGGACGAACTGGAAACCAGCGCTGTACAGCCGCAATGACTATCACAGCACATGCTGAGTTCTGTCCTTTTGTCAAATAATCTTGTTTTTTTTTGTCTCTATATGCATTTTGTTTTTATGTCTGTTTGTATGACAATAAACATTTCATATAGAAAACTCCCGTGAGAATCAGACATATTAAATATAATGAAAGCGGGTCACTCACGTATTTAATGTCGAATATCGCTCGACATGTTTCATACCGATATATTTAATATATTTTAATAAACATTTCCTTTCTTTCTTTCTTTCTCTCTTTGTTTTGCCAAGAAGGGCAAAACAAATTATTATAAAATTAGAATGTGAAAATTAAGTGTCAGATTGACTCACTGGAACCTCTCAACGACATCCCAAGTGTTTCGAAAGATTACCGTTGACAAATGAAGGAGGTTCTGGAAGACTTATGACCGAACAAGTTTGATACAAGTTGTATCCCAAGTGGTCCCGCTGTCTGTCCCGAACTGACGGACCCAAATGAAGGTGTCCTTGACATGCTGTTTATTTAATATCATAAATCAGTCTGAGCCTAAAATATTCATACATTAAGACGCAATTATCTTAATGTATTGAATTGAAATGTTATGTGTTACCTACCGTGTACTCACCGCAGGGACTCAACGGAAGATCAGCGCCTGGCTGCAAAGCTGAGTTGGCCTATTTCGTGGCACGGCACAGATAATTTTTTCTTTTGTCTTAGTCACGAATATGATTCTGATTCTTGAGAATACAAGAAGATCGATTTGAATCGGTCTTCTTGTATCCAGCACATATTTATCCACTCACTTGATTTCGGATTTTAAAAAAAGGTAGCCTAAATTGCTTTACAATTTTTTTTATCAAAGAAGCCCATACTTTGAAGGTAGGTAGGTATAAGCCCACGAAACATTGTAAATCTAATGTCAAATAGAGGCACGATTTGACATTTAAAACCTCACTATGTTCATCATGATCTTAATATCAAACTCAAATGCCAGTCGGCTTTTGAACACTTGTTAAAATCGCCACCATGAACGTCGTTATCAGCAAAATATTTTCAAAATGGAGGAATACCTAAAAAAGTCACGTCAATTAAGGCATCCTATTTTTTGTAAATTTTATTTATAGACTTCTTAATTCTATTGAATCTAAAAAAAATGTGTAGGAAATAAAAACAAAAACATGACGGAATAGAAAAATTCGATCATTTGTACAGTCGAGTTCTCCAATATCTGTACAGACAACCTTTCAAAAATATCTATACATGTGTCTTATGTCAGTAATAATAAAGCCTGTGTACAGATATTTTTGAAAGGTTGTCTATATAGATATTGGAGAACTCGACTGTACTAACTTTTATAGAAACGCTCAAAACTGTACAATCATCGCCCTTGTAGAGTCGACTTCACAAACTATCCTTCCGAATTTGGTAAAATAAGACAAGTGAAGTAATTACGTAACTGCACAGATTTTTAACGTTAAAATTTCTCAAAGGTAGCCTTTACGAGATCTTTTGTTTTCTTGACTTCAGCAAAATACTTTAAAATTGTTGAGAGAACAAAGACGACGCCAACAAAAGGGAAATCTACAGTCGGCTTTAAACATATGTTTACAATTTTGTGCCGTATGCCATTGTAATAAGGGAAAAAATGTATTTTTTGGATTCGTTGTACAAAATGCCTGACGTGACGCTTGGCGGTATGAAAACTGTGTTTTAGTGTAATGCTTGTCATAACTTTCCCACTTCATT
The DNA here is from genome assembly GCA_932294315.1 of Epinotia nisella. Classification (NCBI taxonomy): domain Eukaryota; kingdom Metazoa; phylum Arthropoda; class Insecta; order Lepidoptera; family Tortricidae; genus Epinotia; species Epinotia nisella. Next base: position 6,514,360 of record OW028687.1, read on the forward strand.
CATTCAGGTGTGCTGAATTTAAAAATAAATGCAATGAAAAACTCGTCCAAATGCACTTTTACATTGCGGCTTGAAATATTTAACACTGAAACTAACTGAAATATTTGAACAAAGTCCGTTGCAGAGCTGAGTTGACATTTTATAATAAATAATTCAACAAAATGTCATAGATGCTTTTTGCTAGTTACAGTTCCATCCAGTTTTACACAACAATATCTAATATCTCTCAACATTAGGTAGGTATGTATTTTTGGTAGAGTAATGGCGCATTATTAAGACCATCTTACGGAAAGTAGTACACTCGACTTTTTTAAATTTTTAAATTAACTCAGTATCGAAAGCACTTTTGAACCTAATAGGAGAAAAAAAGTGTCCAAAATGTTACATGCAATTTTCGGATTTTCGTTCCGTTACCACCATACAAGCTTAGTATGGAAACGGTAACGGAATGGAATAAAAAATCTTGAGACCCTTTTTTCTCCTATAACATTCGAGAGTGCTTTCGATTCTAAGTATATAAAACCCGATTTTATCAAATAAAAAAAGTCGTGTTTACAACTTTCCGTATAATGGCCCATTAATGCAGACATGTTGTTTTGAGAGAAAGTTGTCATTCCGTAAATTGAAAAATCCATAGCAGTTAATTTTTCAAAGTGGTTCATGGTGGTTGGTGACATTTACATTTTATTAGGTTCCATACCAAAATGAGTAAAAGCAACCATATCATATCGGGGATCGATCGAGCTAGGTCTCATGTCTGGGAAAATTCGTATTTACACCCGAGCTGGGCTCGGTCGCCCAGGTACTAACTAATGATTCGCTGCCTGTCTGTCTTTCTAACTCTAAGATAGACTAAATGAGATTCAAATTAGGTAAACATCAATAAAAAATTCAAATAACAGCGGTTCTCTATACAACTATCCATTTTTTGTAGTAAAAATGGGTTTGAATCCTGGTAAGGACAAATATTTGTGTGATAGGCATGAATATTTGTCTCTGAGTATTTATGATTTTTTTATGTATTTAACTATTTATATCTATTAAATATATCCTCGACTGGAACCCACACAACACAACACAAGCCTCATTGATCTTAACTTGGGTTAAGGCAAATATTAATTTTATAATTTGTAAGTGTTGAACCTTATGTGCGCGTTGTAATTTGTAAGTGTTGGGGCGGAAAGGTTCTCGAGTGGCGACCACGTACCGGAAGGCGCGGCGTGGGTAGGCCCCCCACAAGGTGGACTGATGACCTGGTAAAGGTCGCGGGAGTCCGCTGGATGCGGGTGGCGCAGGACCGGTCAATTTGGAACTCTCTGGGGGAGGCCTATGTCCAGCAGTGGACGTCTTTCGGCTGATATGATGATGATGATGATGATGAACCTTATGTTGCGAGACCGACTTGTACTTGGCCAATTTGTATTTAATACTTTATTCAATAATAAAGTCTGTTTGAAATAATGTAATTGGATGAGTTGAACCTTTCTTTGACACGTGAAATTCTAAAGTAATCTTACTGTTATTTTATTTATGCCACTCCTCATTTGTTTGATATATTGTAATAATATCAAATTTACAATTCACACGAATACTAGTGAAGAATTTATAGATGAAGCGCCCTGACGTGACCTTCACCTTGAACTTTAGTTTTATTTATTTATCACAAGCATTATACCTTTTTTTTCATAGAGAGTAACTTTCAGTACCATGAACCCTAGCGGCCCTATTTCACCATCTTGACAATTGTCACCTAACAATGATAATTCCACATACATTGCTGTGTCAATACGCTGTCCAGCTACCACCTTAACCTGTCAACGCAGCTATGTAAGTCAAATGGTCATTGTCAGGCGACAATTGTCGATTTGGTGTATTTATATAGGGGCCAGGTAGGAGCTCAGCTCGTGGGCGCTTTCGGTTTTTTCTATGTTATTGGCTACGAGCATAGCCATTTCTAACTGGTTTTATACAAGGAAAAATATTCTTCAAAGTTAGCTAGGTTATCAAATTAATAAATATTAGGGATCAATCTTACACAAAACGAACAAGACCCATAGTGTGCTCAATAAGGTATTATGGGTACTAGGCGACGATATATTTCATAGATATTACACTTACATACATAGAAAACATCCAAGAGCCTGAAACAAATATTTATGCTCATCACACAAATATTTGCCCTTGCCGGGATTCGAACCCAGAACCTTCAGCTTCGTAGGCAGCGTCACTACTGACTAGTCTAACCGGTCGTCTAAAGGGACTTTGTTTTCTGGATCTATGAGATAAACAAAGGCCCATTTGATAACCGAGTTAGCTACGAAGAATAAATTCTTCCACATAGAAACCCACAAATAATAACGGTTTTCCACGAGGGAAAAATAATTCTGCATGAGAACTGTTAGGTATGAAAAAAAGTGTTTTCTTCGTAAAAAACAAAAAAAGACCCAATTGATAAACAAGTTAGGAAGAATTATTTCACCTTGTAAAAACAGTTATCAAACTTGGTTGCCAAGTGCCAGCCCCTCATTTAGGTTACAAAAACTCTTGTTCCGAACCATCTCTCCAAATATGGTAGCAAAAACGTCCAATCATGCACCGACCAATAGCTTGTACCCGCAAACAACAGCGTCGTGAGCAGTATCGTGTTGCGTCATTTGTCACACATGACACACACAAGCCTACTATACGATTCACAACCTGTCCTCACCTCACAACTCGCTCCCAGCATAACTTGACCCTACGTAACAACTATACTACATGCCAAGACTCCTGACAATAGCGGTCACTCTAGCGACTTTTATATCGATGTCACCACTTGCCAGTATAAGTTGACAGCATTCGTAACAACTATGCTACGTGTTTTTTTCCGCTTCCGGACGCTGTGCGAGCACGTTGTCGAGCGCAAATATTATTAATTTCAGTGGTTTTTTTCGTGAAATTTGTCTCAATTAGTGTTAATTTGTTTTGTGTTGTTGTAGTTGTGCCAGTGTTTGTCCCAATAACCCTTGGTAAGTGAACGAACGCGGAGGAGGTGGCAATTACTCTCATGTGAGGTACTTGCCACCTTGTCCTGGACGAATTATGTCGTCCAACGACATTTTTGACCCTGGGACGGACCCGGGGAGCCTCCAGATAGTTGATAATCCGCCATCTCCCGGATTACATGTAGAAGTCAAGATTGTTTCGGAATCTTCTGGCCTTAAGAGAGATCACAAAGATCTAGATTGTCAAGACGACAGTTCTAGTCCCACGAGCCTGGCTGCTCCGAGTAAAATTCCCCGAGCTGTCTCGAATCTCTCCCCTGATGCGTCCCAGGATGTCTTCGAAGATCAGTGTTACCCTAGAGTAACCCCAGACACCGACCCTATGTCCATAGATTCTGCCCTTATGGCAAAGGATGACCCTAAGTCCCAAAAGCCCTCACATTTGACTCAAGTCCCCTCCCAAGTGTCTCAGGAGCTACCTGGGACCCAAGAGTCTGTCCCTCTGACACAAGAGCCTTCGCTATCACAACCATCTGCAAATGTATTAACCCCCGCTCCCCACAGAAATGAATACTTGTCCACAGATTTGGGCCCTTTTGTGGTCCATGTGACTAAAGAATCTCAGGAGTCTTACCTCAACCAAATAAAGTTTGGTCAGTTTCTTCATAACAAAGGTATTGTGGGAATTAAGGAAGGTGGTGTTAAGAAAGTGGGTCGGAACAGACTTTCAGTAGAATTTAAAACCGCGCAGTTGGCAAACAACTTCCTCTCTACCCCTCCCTCGGGGGATCTCAAGGTTTTTATACCTTCATTCCACATCACTCGGACGGGCTTTGTTAAAGACATTCCCAAAGATTTCTCAAATGAAGAGCTTCCTTCTCTCTTCTTGTCTCCCCATGGATTTGGCAAAGTTATAAAGGCGCGTCGCATCAATTATAAACAAAGAGATTCAAGTGATGGGGCCGTTCATTGGATCCCTTCAGAAAAAGTGGTGATCACCTTCGATGGTCAGGCGCTGCCGCATAGGGTATTCTTATTTAATTGTTCAGTGGAGGTAGAGCCCTACAATTTCCCCACAATACAATGCTTCAAGTGCTGTAGATTTGGCCACGTCAAGGCTCACTGCCGATCCCGTCCTAGGTGTGCTAAGTGTGCGCAACCCCATGAGTCCACGGAATGTTCTGTGGAAGAGAATTCTGTGTCTTGTCTTCATTGCTCTGGTAGTCACAGAGCCACTGATAAAAAGTGTCCGGAATATAGCAGACAAAAACTAATAAAAGTGACTATGTCAGATGAAGGTGTATCGTACTCCGAGGCTGAAAAACGCCATGCTCCCTCGAGGCGTCCATACAGTGAAGCTGCCCAATCCTCACATAAAAAAACTGTTTTTATCCAAAGAAAAGAAAGAGTACCGCTCTCTCCTAGCTACGACCGTAGGGCCCATAATGACGTCATTGCTGGGTTTAACGTCCCTTTCCCAGGTAATGGGACGGCTTATCCCAAAGATCCCCCTCATCCGAGATATATTCCTCAGGAAAATCAAACTGCCTCCCCTTCTGCCCCCTTGCCTGACCTCCCATCTTTACTTTCGTCAATGGCATCATCGCTAATTGATTTTCTTATCAACAATCCATCTTGTCTACCGTCCAACGTTGCCGATATTTTGAAAATTCTCTCCTCCTTCTTAGGGAAGGGTCCTCGCCCAGGGCTCAGCCCTCATCATGGCTCACACGATCCTGCAATGGAACATTAGAAGTATAAATAGTAATAAATCCGATCTCCTCTATTTATGTGGTAAACACTCCCCTTCAATTCTTGCTCTCTCTGAGACTTGGTTAAGACCAGATTCGGTTTTTAGGCTTTCCGGGTACTCATGTATCCGTCACGATAGCCCGGACGGATATGCGGGTTGTGGTTTGTTTATTAAAAATGGTCTCGACTTTTCTCGTATAGTTTTCCCTCACACCCAGTCAATTTTTATTACAGCTGCTCGAGTCATAGATATAAGTGTGGTTTCAGTCTACATCCCTCACCCCTCCCCTAGCATTGTGACCTCTTTCTGGTCCCTCTTAGCTAATATCCCTCCTCCTTTATTAATTGTGGGTGATTTCAACTCGCACAGTCCCTTATGGGGCTCTGTTTCTGATGACCCTTCGGGCCGCAAAATGGTGGAATTTCTTGATTCACAAAATCTTTGTATTTTAAATGACGGACGCCCAACCCGACGTGTCTCGCACTTACAAAACCCCTCAGCTGTTGATCTTTCAGTCTGTGCTCCCTCTCTTGCCTCCGTTTGCTCCTGGAATATATCTCCTTCTGCGTTAGGTAGTGATCATTTTCCTATTACAATAACCCTCTCGACTGGTTCTGCCCTGCCATCTCCTTGCCCCCCTTTACAAAAATTTAATCTTATAAAAGCTGACTGGCCTAAGTTTATCTTTTCTCTAGACGAAAAAATTGACGACCTGCCTCCCGTTTCTGTGGACAACTGTCTTGATTTATATTCTCAATTTGAGGTTTGCATTATGTCTTGTGCTGAAGAATCCATTCCACTTAAGAATGCTGTTGTTAACAGACGACCCTCCTTGCCTTGGTGGGACCCAGAGTGTTCTGCCCTGGTCAAGAATCGAAAGGAGTCTGAAAAAAATTATTGTGCTGAAATGACAACTGAAAATTTTATTGCATATAAAAAAACGCAGGCCAAGTGTAAGCGAGGTCTAGCCTCTAAGAAAAAAAATGGTTGGGTTAAATTCTGTGAATCTGTCTCCCCCTCTACTCCCCCTTCATTGGTGTGGAGAAAAATTAAAATCTTTCGATGTTCCAGCGTGGCTTCCCCGACTCCTTCGTCGTTCTCTACTAGCCCCAAGTGGATAGAAGACTTTTCTGACAAATTAGCCCCTCCGTATGTACCTGATTTATCAGAATTACCTGCAGCTTGCTCGTCTTCCTCTCACAACACAGACAACTTTCTGTCTTCTCCTTTTTTAATGTCTGAACTTCGTTGCGTCTTGGAATGCCTATCAGATTCTGCTCCAGGTCCTGACGGTTTAATTTACTCTTTTTTAACTAAAGCCGGGTCTAAGACTTTGGCGTTCTTCCTACAGATAGTGAACAACTTTTTCAACTCGGGTTTAATTCCGGATTCTTGGAAGGAGCAATTCATCATCCCTATTTTAAAGCCTGGCAAGGATCCGGACGTAGCGTCCTCTTATCGTCCCATCGCCCTTTCTTCTACTCTTTGTAAAGTAACAGAACATCTCCTTAAAAATCGCCTGGATTGGTTCCTGGAGAACAATAATTATCTGTCTCGTTTTCAGTTTGGCTTTCGCAAGGGCAGAAGCGTTTCGGACAGTCATTGCATCCTTTCAACGGATATCCGTCTAGCCTTCTCTAGGAATGAATCTGTCGCTGCGGCGTTCTTGGATATTTCCTCAGCGTATGATAATGTCATTCTTTCAGTGCTCAGGACTAAAATGTCAATGCTGAGTATTCCTTCGAAGGTCATTGACTTTATCTCCAATCTTCTTATGGCTAGGAGGATCAAGGTGAGATGGCAGGGCAGAATTGTTGGCGAAAGATGTTTATGGAAAGGACTCCCACAGGGGTCAGTACTTAGCCCGCTCCTCTATAACCTATACACCATGGATCTAGACAAGTCAGTCAACTCGCATTGCAAAATCTTGCAATATGCCGATGATATTGCTATATACTGTAATGACAGGTCCCCTTCAAAAGCCTCTGAGAAAATTAATTCCGCTCTTGAGTCTCTTCAATCTTGGCTTTCCTCTCATGGCCTTTCTCTCTCTCCAACCAAAAGTTCTGCCATTGTTTTTTCTAGGTGCAGACAATCACCTCTGTGCAGTATTCGTCTCGGCAATGAGGTTATCCCCGTTAAAGACTCCATAAAATTTTTGGGTGTTATTTTTGACAGACGTCTGCAAGGCGTCCCCCACCTTTCTCATGTGGTTAAAAAGTGCGAAAAAAATATTAATTTGTTAAGAGCTCTTTCCGGTGCGTGGTGGGGCGCCCACCCCTACTCCCAAAAACTCCTGTATAACGCTTTGGTTAGATGTCATCTGGATTTCGGTACTTTTATCTTTGAGCCGTGTAATAAAGGAGCGCTTAAAGTGTTGGAATTGATCCAAATGAAAGCCCTTAGAATTGTTTCTGGTGGTATGAAGTCCTCCCCCAATAGAGCTATACAGGTGGAATGTGGTGATCCTCCTCTCGACCTTAGACGTAAATTCTTGGCAGATAGATTCCTATTCCGCGCTGTCAGCTTAACGTCCCACCCTTTGATTCCTAAGTTGAAACTGTTGCAGAGCTTTTGTTCTTCTAAGCCTTATTGGCGAAATAAAGCTAAACCTAACCTTGTCCTCAGTCTGGAAAAAGTTTCTTCACTTAGAGCTCCGGTGCAGAGATCCCTTACCTTACCTTTATATTCAATTCCCTATGACGCCATTCCTCTTTTTCCTAATGTTTTCTTTAACACTGGTATGACCAAAAAAACAGTTAATTGTAATTCTGTCTTTAATGAATTTGTTTGCTCCAACTTTCCAAATCATCTTTATTTTTACACGGACGCTTCTAAGCTTGCCGAACTTGGGTGTGTGGGCTGTGCTGTGGTCAGCCCTAACATTAATCTCTCTCTTAAATACAAGCTTCCTCCTGAGTCCTCAGTTTTTTCGGGCGAAAGTCTAGCTATCTGGATCACCGTTAACTTTATTCTCCAAAAGAAAATTTCCAAAACGGTTATTTTTACTGACTGTTTAAGTGTTCTCCAAGCTATCTCTACTCACCCGTTTAAAAACTGTGCCCGTAATTTTATTATCTGCCAAATTAAAAAAGCCATCCTTTTATGTCAATTAGCAAATCTTGACATTTCTTTCGTCTGGATCCCCAGTCATAGCGGTATTTTAGGTAATGAACTTGCTGATCAGGCCGCCAAAGAGGCAGTTCTCCGTGGCCACGATTCTTTTTATAAAATTCAACCTCCTGATTTAGTGAACATTCCTGCCAAAATTATGTTCAAGAAATGGTCGTCACGATGGAATTCATCCAAAAAATGTTTCTATTCACTCGTGCAACCCAAAATCCCCTCTCGTCCTTGGTTTTTTAAGAATCGTTCTCTCTCCAAAAGACATACTAGTATCATTATCCGACTTCGTCTGGGACGGGTTTGCTCGCCTGAGCTTCTTTTTAAATTTAAGCTGAGAGATTCCCCTTTGTGTGAGTGTGGTGAAGAGATCGGTTTTATTGATCATATATTTTTCAACTGCCCTCGTAATACCCCTTCCTTTAATCTCTATTCTATGTTGCCAAAACTAAAGATTCCCCTCCCTATGAATGTAGCTTCTTTAATCTGTCTTACTGAAAACAAAAAAGTGTTCCGTTTACTTGCCAAGTTTGTAGAAAAGAATAACATTAGACTTTAACCTATTTAATCCCCATAACACCTCGTTTGTGATGCTAGTCTTACAATAATATTTTAGACTATTAGATTTTTAACAGTGGTGGTTGGTAGTCGTTATGTGTTTGTGTTGTCCGTTTGTTCACAGATCATGAGCAGCTCTCTTGATACTTGATACTGGCAAATTTGAGCCGACACAGTTGGCCAGAACGCCAAAAAAAAAAAAGAAGAAGAAGAAGAACTATGCTACGTGCCAGGAGTGTTGGCAATAGAGATACATACCAGTGTTCCCAGAAGTAGGTACCAGAACACATAAAATTAAATTTTCAGTGCCACTTCTAGCAATTGTGCGTTTAAAGGCGGAGAAAAATAATAAAACAGTTAACAACAAAAAAAAAGCAAAAATGAAGGCGGGGAATATTGCAGTGACAGGTTGCTAACCTACTGCCCAGAACACATTTCAACCCGATCCCGTAGTCGACACAGGGAGAACGGATTTGTTGCGTCGATGAAGCATACACTTGGCAATCCTAGTGATTTATAAGAGGACGTCATACGCATTAAGTCCTGTGAGACAGCAACTTTATTTGACAGTGGCCCTTCTGTACGATAGTTATATTACTTTACTTCTAGTTCCTCTGAGGCGTTGGTATGAACTTATCGTGAATACCAGTCCTGATACACAACGGGATGACGCGGGTATTCTTCCCTTGTCTGCGGATCATCAGGATGTTCTGTTCATATTTCATATCAACGTGCACCGACATAATAAATTTGAGCCTCCAAAATCATGATGTTACATAAGTAGGTACTTGAGTTCTTTTCTTAATTAATTGGCACTCCGTATAAAAGTAACAAAGACATTCTATCTTTGATTTTAAACCATTTAGGAAAGGACGGGGGTGAAAACCGACTTATTTAAATCATGACATTCATGACGTCATAAGAGTCTTATGAAAATGTATGCCTATTTATTCTACACGAAACGTCATAAAATATGCCATTTTTAGAATTCTTGATCACAAGATCTGCTGTGCGCGCTATACGCGTTGCCATTTTAACCCTATAATTTACAACATATTATTGCTATCATGACGGAATAAGTATTTCAAACAATTTACCAATTAAGAAAAAGACAGTGTGAAATGGTCTCAATTCTAGTATCCGCTGCAGATATTTCGTTATTCTAGCGTAGTCTCGTCCGGCGGTATTCCTGCAGCGGAATGAATTGTTGCTTTGGTCCAATTTGGCGTTCACTAATTTGTGCTTTTAGCATGAATGTCCGACGCGTGCCGAGTGCCCGTTGTGCCAAATATTGCGGAGGTACTTATGTACGTGCTTCAACGGTGCAGCTGTACAATTTATTCATGTACACATACGTTACCCAGGCCACCGTACAAATCAAATCCAACTGTAGAGTTAGATTTGATTTGTACGGATATGAGTAATCATCCACCTAGGATGGGCAGATAGGTACCATAGTATGTCACCAGATGCTTAGATACAAACGAATTTCTTTCACATCGATCAGAGCTTTATATCTTCTCATACAAGTTAATTGGTTAGTTAGGTTACAATAGGCTTGTGACCTAAGATTTTTTTACGATGCCTTTCGAACCAGTTTTTGGAGAGGAACAAATGTTTGTATGGGAGCAACTACAATTAAAGAACATAATTACCCAAAAAATAGAGTTAAAGACAGACCTCGCTGACGGCAGCCGAAACGCTTCATACTGATTGACTCAAAAGTATGACGTCACATTTTGCTATTTGAACTAATCATTGTAGGGAAAAAACATGTAAATTGCTGTTTCGATCGTAAAATACTGTGTTTAGGTCCATAGTTGTCATACAATTTTGTTTCTATAAAAGCGCAAGGATTCTATTGGTAGCTTTAAATTGACTCTTGGACAACAAAAAAATGCATATTTTTTCTAAACTTTTAAGGTCCATATCTTTTTATGATTTTCATTATATTTTGTAATTTATACTTTATTACAATTTTTTGATGGTTTGCTATCCATTTACCAACACTACGTTATCAATTTTAACATGAGGTCACAAGCCTATTCAAAGGTGCTAATAAAGTTATACGTACATATACGTATTTTTAAAATAAACGTTATTACAATATACAGGGTGGACCATAACTCTTTTTACATTTCAAACTAAAATAAAATGAAAACTAATTATATCAGATGAAAACCGTTTATTAATTATGAAAACACATGAATAGGGATTTTATTTTTTAAAAATTACGTCATCCATATGTGATCCTTCATTATTTTGGCATTGCCGTAACCTGGAGCGAAAATTTTCAGTGACGGCCTGACAAGTGTTCCGAGAAATGTTTTGCATTTCCTCGCGAATACGTTGCTTCAATTCTTCAACAGACACTAGGTTGGTCTCAAAAACTTTACTTTTAAGGTATCCCCAAAGAAAAAAATCCATTGGGGACAGGTCCGGGCTGCGAGGAGGCCAGTTAATGTCACCTCTTTTGGATATGACTTTTTGGCCGAAAATTTCTCGAACTGCACTCAATGAGTTATTGGAGGTGTGACATGTTGCCCCGTCTTGCTGAAACCACGATTGTTGATTAAAACCATCAAAATCCTGTAGCGTAGGAGCAAAAAAGTTTTGTAACATGACAATATACCGCTCTGTATTCACTGTAACACTGCGTCCTCTTTGATCTTCAAAGAAGTAGGGTCCAATAATGCCTCTTGCTGACAAAGCTGCCCATACAGTAACCTTAGGTGAATGCAGGGGTTTTTGATGCTTCAATTTCGGATTGGTTTCACTCCAATACCTGCAATTTTGCCTGTTGACATCCCCGTTTAGGTGGAAGTGTGCCTCGTCTGAGAAAAAAATGTTGGTAAAGCTGGTAAACCTCTCTAGCATTTCGTTGGCAAACTGCAGCCTGGTAGCGTGATCTTGAGGCTTTAATGCCTGTACCATTTGGATTTTGTACGGATGAAAACGTAAATCTTTATGAAGAATGCGGATTAAAAAAGATGTTCTGGGCACATTTAAGACGTTACTATGTGTACAGTACTCACGAGCGGACAGGTGCTGTAAAACCCTTACCTTAGTAAATTTTAAGTTTCGAACAGAATTTCTGAATATGGATGTTAGTATTCTTTTTACAAACTTTTTACAGAATAAAGCTGGCCGTCATTAAATAAAACCAGGATTGGCATAAAAAACTACATGAGCAAAATTAGCTTTGGGATTCCCATACTCAATGTATGGAAAAAGTTTTCTTTGATTTCTGGGCGTTCTAGTAGTCAAACCTTAGTCGGTCCCAAAGAGTATTTTGATCCTTAATAGGAATGGGATCGAATGGCATTAAAAAAAAATATCGTCAAAATTTATGATTTTCTCGCTGACTGTACTTTTTTCAAAAATCTGTGAATATAGATTGCCATCACTTAAAAAGTTAGGAATGAAATCCTAATGCCATTTTTGCGTGGCGGCAAGGGATCTAGTAGCTGCCCTTACTGCCCCGTTTTAACTTTCCACCCTGTATAATAAACATACAGAAATCCGCTAGCGAGTATGCCCATTCGGTTACAACACGTGGAAGTCCTTAACTCATTGACATAAAATCTATTGTGTCTTGATAAACTCACTAAATAAATCAGCAAATCTGTACCACGGAGTCTCGTCCCAAAGTCACCTATGAACTAAGGCTATTTTACAAAGAGATTTTATTACAATTCGTAAAGACTATTGAACACAATGTACGTGATTGTTTACGCAGTCTCAATATAACTTTATTTTAATAAAGGCCCTTTATAAAATATTTTCTATAAGTAGAGTGAGATGTGTTCAAGCGGTAAAAGTACCTATTGTGTATATACATTTAGAGGTCTATCACTTTTGCCTTTATCGAAATTTTAACAGTATTCTAAGCATCTAATTTGCCTTACGTTGCAAGACAGTGTGATAAAATAAAACACAATGGTGCCTCTGCCCAGCTACTTATGATAGGTTTTATGGTCATATTTTATGGCACAAACTGGCGTTAAAATTTTAACTTTAAATAAAGTCGGGTTTACCAAGCTAGCTAGCTGCACCCCTAATTTATGTATGAAGTACCTGGGCCAGCATTCTACGACAAACATTTAATATTCAATCTGTTGTTCAGACATTTATTTACCTACCTCTGAGTGCCAGCGTAAGCGTCTTTAAGAAGATTTTTCTAAATAAATTTCAAACGCGAGGTGGAGGCACACAAAACCAGAGTTTCCGACTACACAGTGAATCCACAAAATAAGAAGGGTCTGCTGCGTGCGATGATGTGACTCTCCTGGAGTGGCATCCATGGGCTACGTTGCCCGCTTATCAAGCGGACCGTAAGCTTGTCTTTCATCGTGGTATCACAAAACACTTTCGAGTGCCTCATATCTTTAAGAGACGCTAGCTAAAACTCCAAATTAGCACCCAACCGATGTTGCCCCACAGTGTTTTCGGAAAAGTTTCGCAAACGAGACGTGTCAAACAAGCGCTTTGTAAGCGATAATGCGGATTAAATGGTGCATAATAGAAACAATTGCTTGCTACATATTGTAATATATTTTTTATACTCGTCGACTTTAATGTTTGAATTAAGACTTCGTAGGTACACTAAACTAAAACCACATACTTTTTTTCTATGGAGCTCCCAACTCAACTATAATAATTATAAGAGAACGCTTTGGATAACTAAAATAAATTCAACCAATCACGTGGCGCCTTTACTGAACTATAATGAATTTGACCAATAGGACGTCGCGTTGAATCCAATACAAAAGACATCAACGACGCGGCGCACCTCTGACTTGCACTTCGTTTCAGCAGGGCTTAGATATTTTTCATTAGATACCAAGTCTGTTTAATTATTTCTATTAACTCGTATAAAAAGTATTGTATACAATAGTTACACAATTAGCTCTTAAATTCTCGTACCTCACTTAGGCCACTTGGCAAGCCTCGTGCTCACGGTACTCGACGTTAAGAGCCCTTATTGTGTAACGATTATATAAAATACTATAATACTAAATTATTGACATGTAGTCGATACATTTAGAATAGTGCTCGATCTTCAAAAGTAGGTGATTCAGGTAAAATCGGTAGACCTTATTAACATGTCACTTTTATTGTGGAGCTCTCGAGTGGTGGGATAATGGACCAAATATAAAGAAAGCATTAAAGTAAACTGATAAAACGGTTTGTTTACATTTGTCACCACTTCACAAGAGTGTGTTTCTACTTTCTGTGAACATTGTTAAGGACATAAGGTTGCTCAGATAATTTTAATCCTTGGGGAATGTACATACAGAGTGTTTTTTTTGAGTATCCAAATCTTTTCCAGGCATTAGGCATCATTTATAGATTTCATTTATGAAAAAAAAACAAAGTATTTTTTGTATTTTATTTTCTTTTTCAAAAATAATAATGACTGTAGTGTGGTCACCGAGTCAAATATAAACAAACTAGAGACACAAAATGTGTTGTAGTGAGGGTAGTTCACATTTATAATCAGGCTGGCCGCCCGATCAGCAGCTTGTGGTACTCGTATCAATTTGACGCGGCGGCGGGGTGCCGGGGCGGGGGAGGGCGCCCGTGCGTGACTCATGGTTGTTATGAATGACTGGTGGGTAGGGGCGCGGGGATGCCGGTGCGCAGCGAACATTGACAACAAACTTGGTCTTTTTAGGGTTCCGTAGCCAAAATGGCAAAAACGGAACCCTTATAGTTTCGTCATGTCCGTCTGTCCGTCTGTCCGTCTGTCCGTATGTCACAGGCATTTTACTCGAAAACTATAAGGTGTATTTGAATAATATTTTGAGTATAGGTGTATTTTGTTAGCCGCTACATAGTTTTGTGATTAAAATGACAAAAAAAAATTTTTTTAGGGGTGCACTCTATACAAAAAACTGGAAGTCAAAAAAAAAAATTCATTGTGACCCCCCGTGTGGCACATCAATCGATAGGCCTTTCAAAATAAATATAAGGTTTCTTAGCATTTTTTTTGATTAAGTGAATAGAGTCGGAGATAATCGCCCCGAAAGTCACTACAATTCTGTCCCCCCCCCTCTAATTTTTGACCGGTGTATTTTAAAAATATGCAAAAATTCATGGACATAGGGCTTATTAATTTCATTCACCGAAAATTGTTTTGAACAAGATCGGTTCAGAGGTTTTTGAGATATTGCTGAAAAACTGCCTTTCTCAAAGAAAAGGACGTAAGTGCCGTAAAATTTCTGTGACGATACGACCTTTTTAATAGGCACGGAACCCTTCGTTTTGCGTGGTCCGACACGCACTTGGCCGGTTTTTTGAGACAACTTTGAGGTGCCCTAACTCAATATTTTAATACGGAGGGATACTAAAAGAAAAAAAACACGTAAATTATAATTTTGTATAAGGATTAACATACTTCAATTTGGATACTCATAAAAAATCCACCTGACTGTAAGTTTTCCTTCAAAATTTACAAACCATTTTTCAGCTATGTATTCGATTGTGTTGAATTTTAGCTTTTGTCGGCAATACAAGCTTGATGTTTTTTTGACAGAAACTTATTCTGTGAGATGAACACTTAATATATTGTACCTACGATCAACAGGTACCACGGGATCTCGCATCAAAGTCGCCCGGCTCGTGTTTACTCTGATTAATTCATCTAGTTACGTGAGCCACGATCAAAGAGCCAGCTGCCTACTGAATAATAGATTAACGTACCTACGTTACATCTCAGTGTTACTAAGTCTTGTGTGGGTAGAACTGAGGTGTTGGAAGGTGGCTAGTGATTGTACTTATAGTACAAGTCATTCTATACTCAATCTATCTTTAGCTTTAGATTGACTATCGGGAACGGCGATTAGATGTTAACATATAGGTATATAAATATTCCAGGAAAAATACGGTTTTAATAAACATTAATTTACAATAGTGTTTATTTTGCTTATTTCATTTTAAAACGTTATTCTAAGATGTTTTATTCAAAAATCCAATAAAACACCAACCCAAACTTTTTTATGGTTTATCTTGAATATTATAGAGCAAATGTAAATTAACCAAAAAAAATATCAAACATTTATTTAAAAAAAAAACAGACTATTCAGGAGCTAATAAGTTATATTTTTTTTGTTGTCATTGACATTTTTCCCTTTTGTGTTACTTTAGTCGAGATTGACAAGCCTCGAAACCACATGATTTAGAGGTTTGACAATTTGATACGAATATTCGTTGGCGGCCTTGTTTTCTTCTCTAAAAGTCCTTTAGCCAGGACCTTGTAGAACGGCCGCCATTTTGGAAAAAAATCGTCAGAAATTCGCGTTTTGTGAAAACTAAGTACTTTATAAAAATACAATCTAAACTAAGGTGTAGGCTAGGGTAGAGTGTAGGCTATATTTTATCACGTGGCTTTGCTTGCGTTCTTTGTAATCCATGTTTATATAAAACATATATGTAATACTGTGTTTCACATACTAGCTATAGGGCACTCTTGGGTCTATTTGTGAGCTAGTTCAATTGAATTACGCCATGCATTTGTGCACGTTAATGAAATGCCAGTGAGCCTTCGAGTCTAGAGTGCCAATAGCTTTCTTTATTGCCCCGGCCATTGTCCAACGCATCTTTGGTGAAATTGGTGGGAAGAATGTCACCGTGAATGTGTGGTAAATCGATACTAGGCATTACTCTCGAATCTCTCGATAAGAAGATATACTTAGGGATTTCGTGAAATCAATCGTGAAAAGCAAGGAGTATCATCATCATATCAGCCAAAAGACGTCCTCTGCTGCAATTCCTTGAATGTAAGTAGGTAAATATAAGGTAGACGTCCTAGAGGCCGTCTCTGGCCAAATACTTGATACTTCAATTTTATGCCAAAACAATAGAGGCGAAGAATAGGTTTCAACAATTAGGCATTGAGCTGTCAAACATAACGTCAACCTTATCACTAAAATATGTACTATTTCGCAAAATATTTATTTCGCCACAATTTTTTTTTGTCTAAAATCTGTAACGTTTTGTAATAGTTTAAAAAAACCCAAATCTCAACTAATCTAATTAAAGACGTCTAAATAAAGTGACCGCGAAAAGAGAATTCAGTTACTTAAATAAAATGCTCTAAGAAACCTTGGCATATGAAATAAAACATCGTTCCAAATCATAAACAGGCTTACTGTAAATAACTCCCAAAATGTAAATACTGATTCTAAATTACATCAAGTAACTTGTCTCAGAGTTAATAACAATCTCAGGCTCCTTAGTAACCCATTAAAATAACGTTGTTTTCTCCGCTTATAATTGCGCTTTAGGGCCAACCTTAATGTCCCATTCCGCGAACTGATGACTTCATCTCCCGACACACCGTCGCCGCAGCGCCGGCGAGTCTGCAAACATCCCAGACAAACAACCGTACCAATAACAACAACCCTCAGCTTTAACACAATAGAATAAAACCGTATTTCCTTTGCACTAACTGCAGATATAACTTGGTCAAGTTTCAGGCGCCGTAGCATTGCGTCATCCCAGTGTAGTTGCTTGCCAAGAAAACTATACCAATTTATCCTGATCTTTATTTCTTTCAAAACCCTACGCTGTCAAAGCTCTGGCTGTATAGTGGTGCTTGTTATCAAAATCGAAACCAAGGTCGTGTCCTATATGTACTTGGCAATTGTGTGACAAACTTGTGCCATTTTGGAAGCAGTTTGGACGGCATTACGTCAGAAGAGAATATAAAAGAGAAATGGGCGTGAGTGGAATAATAAATGTACAATAACGCTGCCGAACCAATCAATAGGCTTTCGACAGGGAAATAACATATTAGGAGGAAACATTGCGTTATTGGCACTTTTATTGATAAGTCACAAATACGATACATTTTCAAGCTGGAATTCATTCCATTCATTTCATTCATTAAAGGTATATGAAAAAATCGTAGTGACAGTATATGGACAAGAAAACAATGAAAAAGTATTATAACTAACCCAATATGGATCCAAAGGTTTGAAATAAATAAACGTATTTTTTATTACGATGAATGGTTACACATTCCAAAATTTACAAGGTTTTCTTGTCTATTTACGAGTTTCTGAAATCTATTTTACTACGTTCGTAATATTCGGCGCCGTCGTTTACCATATATTTACATCCAGATCTCCAATGCAAATAACTATAATAAAGTTTTTCATCAATGCTACGATTGTAGCGGATCTACGACGCAGAGCCGTGCTACGATGCTACGCTGCTACAGAATATCGACTCCCTAATTTCTAACCAACAGATCATCTTCTTATTATAAAGTAAACAATGAACCTTATTGCAGTGACGGATAAAGTTGCTTTTGGATTTAGAAGAATCGGTAAGATACCATTTTGGGAAAATAATAATCCGCTATGGCGGTAGTAAAATTCTGCACCTCATTGTGACAAGCCGGGCCTGAAGGTATTTCCACGCGTAAAAGTAAAATGTGAATGCATTATGTAGATCTGGAGGATATTTTGTGGAGATATCAACATAATATAGTATAATATTAGAGTTTGGGACTGAGTAAAAAACGTATAGAAATTCGGTATTAGAATTATCTATATTGCAAGGGTAGTAAAAATTAACACAGTAACAATGAAGACATACAGAAAGGCTGTTTCAGAATTTCGGTGACGGTTTTTTTTTCGGTCCATATTTTGCCAGTTTTGGTTTGATTACAGTTTAATAACAAATGAACATAAAATAAAACGAAATACCATTTATTATATCCTTTGTCATTCTCAGGATTTAACTTGCAATATTATTATCTCGACTGGTGGACATAGGCCTCCCCCAAAGAGTGCTAAAATTACCGGTCCTACGCCACCTGCATCCAGCGGACTCCCGCGACCTCTGCCGGGTCAACAGTCCAACTTGCCTATGTCCAGCAGTGGACGTCTTTCGGCTGATATGATGATGACGATTACCTCCCGTATATCAAGCATTACCTCGAAGTGTGTCAGACTACCTGAAACATTTATTTGCAGCCCATTTACTTAAACTATCAGATCAGATGTTAAACGTTACGAAAACGTGCGTCTCCATTATCGTCATGCTCGATTCACTGAAAACTGACGCAAGGAAGTTTCACATATTTATCTGAAATGCAGGTTTGAACCAGGGACTAATACCGGTATTCATGAAAAGATTAATATCTTCCTCAATTCGCGATATTTATTCGGTATTCCAAAATTGTATTTAGGTAATGGCGCTGAAACATTAGACAACTCGGCTAGAATACAAAAATATGAATTAACAGGCGAGATACCAAAATTTAATATTATATTTTTTTAAGAAAAGAGTACCGGTAGGTTCACGGTCTCTTATTTGAACAGAAGCCTGTCCAAGACCATAATAGCACTGATCAAGTTAGTCTCATCTTATATGCGAAATGAGAAAAGAGAAAGAAAAATACACTTTGATTGACAACTGACGCAAGACTTACTTATAGGTAGATAGGCGTTTTCATTCAAAAGTGTAAGTTTTATACTTTTTTTCAGAATTTGGAATGTTTGGGGTTTTTACTCCCAACCTGACCACTGATAAAGAAAAAAAACCGGCCAAGTGCGTGTCGGACCACGCAAAACGAAGGCTTCCGTGCCTATTAAAAAGGTCGTATCGTCATAGAAATCTTACGGCACTTACGTTCTTTTCTTTGAGGAAGGCAGTTTTTCAGCAATATCTCGGAAACCTTTCATCCGATCTTGTTCAAAACAATTTTCGGTGAATGAACTTAATAAGCGCTGTGTCCATGAAATTTTTCATATTTTTAAAATACACCGTTCAAAAATTAGAGGGGGGGGACAGAATTTTAGTGACTTTCGGGGCGATTATCTCCGACCCTATTCACTTAATCAAAAAAAATGTTAAGAAACCTTATATTTATTTTGAAAGGCCTATCGATTGATGTGCCACACGGGGGGTCACTATGAAAAAAATTTTTTTGACTTTTAGTTTTATGTATGGAGTGCAACCCTGAAAAAAATTTTTTTAGTAATTTTAATTACAAAACTTTGTAGCGGCTAACAAAATACACCTATCCTCAAAATTTTATTCAAATACACCTTATAGTATTCGAGTAAAATGCCTGTGACATACGGACAGACGGACAGACGGACAGACGGACAGACGGACATGACGAAACTATAAGGGTTCCGTTTTTGCCATTTTGGCTACGGAACCCTAAAAAGGGTCCCCATTTATTACTTCACTATGTTACGTTATTTACGAAACTGAAAAAAATGTGAGAAAGTAGGGACAGATTTTTTTCCAACAATTTCCAAATTATGAGAACACGTAAAACTAAAAAGTGAAAACACCCAGGTGAGTTACCAAAATTGTGTATGTATAATATATGTTGTCATCTTAGAGCATACATAACTGGAGTAGCCTTTCAGTAAACTTACCCCTCTGTAAAAAACCTTGCACAATGTGCAATAAATCATACAAAGACAATATCAAAATTGATCACCAAATCGTCTCGCAAGAGAACACTGATCATAAAAATGCCCGCATGTTGCTGTAAGCACTTGATATTATAAACGTTCAAGCACTTCAAGCTTTTAATATAATAT
Organism: Epinotia nisella; assembly: GCA_932294315.1. NCBI lineage: Eukaryota > Metazoa > Arthropoda > Insecta > Lepidoptera > Tortricidae > Epinotia > Epinotia nisella. The sequence goes on from OW028687.1 coordinate 6,534,351, forward strand.
AATTGAGTTTCAATATCTTATAAAGATGCTCCCCCTCGCCCCCGCAAAATTCGGCAGACTTTTTTGTACGCACATACGAAATAAGGCTCCTCCAGTTATGTATGCGCTAAGGCTGTCATAATACCAAACCCTGTCAAAGTGCCAGATAATATATAGCTATCCACGCCGTGACCGGCGATGGCGACCCTAGCTAGTTACGGGCGTGAGCCCTGATATGGCTTGCGAAGCCGAACTTACTCTTAAACACTCGGTCGCAGGAAGCACACAGTAAAGCTGACCAGAGGTATTGTAAGTGTAATTGTAGTTGGGCTTTGGGCGCGATTTTCGCAAGACAAACTAAGATTATAAAGGTTTAAATAATATTACAAGTGGATTGCCAACAACGTTCTGGCTCTGACCGACGCATAATGTAGTGGGACGTAAGTTAGCAGTCCAATACGTTTTACGAAAGATCGAATCTGAGGGGCTTAGTATTGTAGTGTTGACACAAAGGCGTTTGTTTTAGCGGGTCCACGTGCAAAGGATGAAACATTCAAGTTTACCACCTGACACGTTCCTGAACGACATAGTTCAATACTTAACACATTGACATGGAGCATTAAGTAATTACTCTGTTAACACAGACTACAGCGCTACACTCGTAGCCGATTCGGTGGTTTTACTCGTATGTAGCGGAAAGCGCTTACGTTGTAGGCACCCGATATCGGGTTCCCGGCGTTGAATGTGTTAAATATGTAATCTATATTTAGTTAACTACAGGATAATGTTCTTTAGTCAATTTATTCGATGACGCAACTTGCTTGTTATTCAATATAATGGCATACATATTATAATTCTACTGCTGGAAGATGACTGAAGTCACTTTATACCTCTACTAAGGTGCCTTGGGGTATTTTGGATATATTTTTGGGCGAGTGGAGAGTATGGTTCGTGTTTGGACTTGAAATTCACAATTTATGGAGTATTCCTTACGAGTGACGCCATTTTCGTAAAATTGAATATATTTGATCAACGCTTGGTGAAAAATTCTGCTAAAATGGTTCTTTTACAATATCAGTTTAAGGTCAAAATGTATTTTTTGTTCCAATTTGCCCCACAAAAAGATCTATTTGATTTTACAACAAAATTTACGAATTTACCCCATGTTGTATTAATTCAGGAACCTGTAACCAAGTTAAATCATTGTCTGATTGTTTTAACGTTAGATTTCCATTTTTAACGCCTTATTGATTAAGGCAGAACGGTCTACCTGAAGCGTCTGATGAACTTTCGGAAAAGTACATATAGTATTCGAAATTTACCCGTGGGTTAAAGTCGAATGCTTCTTTAAAACTTCAGTTAGACAGTTAAGCCCTACGCATTACGCAGTAATGCGTTAAAAACATTACCCTCCTCCTTTGGCAGTCGGGTAAAAATGACAATCTGACGTTAAAGCCATCAGACAATGATTTAACTCATCAGGTTCCTGAGTTACAAGACACGGGGTAATTTTAAAAGTCCTCTCTTGGCAATGTCATCAAATATACGATTAAACACGTGTCGATGATCAACCGCTTTAAAAAAACTTCATTGCGGATTTTAAGTCCGAGATAAACCGTGATTCAATGGACACTTACCAAAGCCTCCCCTTTACTTATTCAGAGGGTTTGTCTGACCTCAAGTTCACGCCAGACAGTATATCACGCCACTGCCGCATTTGTTTTGACACCAACACTGTCAGCCCATCCAGGATAGGACAGGAAAGAAAATCGATTTGTTTTAGTGATGATTCGAATCGAATGTTTCCAAACAAGGCCAACAAAAGTTCAGTTATCAATAAAGTAAAAATTCTAAATGGATCATAAAAAGTTAAAGTTAACAAATGGCAAATATTAGGCTATGATACTCTATTTGCTATGCCACGAGCTGAGAATGATCCAAGGCGAATCTAAGACGCATTTAATAAGATTGATATTATAATACAACCGTATATAATGTGAGTTTTATACACAGGCTACGCCAAAACTAATTCATCTGTGATACAACCGAGTGTAAAAATCTCACTTTATTTTCCAAGTCGGCTATTTGCCACGATTCGGGGATAAGTTCATTACGTCAAATTCGTTTTCTTTAGTAATATGTTTCAGTGAGCATTCTGCAAGCAATTCAAGTCCTTGGCTGTCGGGGGAAATTACGGACTCCAAACAACGACGCTTTGGGAAATTCCAGGATAATACACTCTCCTTTTAATTCCGTTTTAACATCCTTCCTGGGCACCCTTACTCCTAAAAGTGCCATGGGCTCTAAATGTTTTCTACTTCATACTCCATTTTCGAATTCTAAGTACTCGGTAAAGATAAACCTAATACATTTGTAGAAATTCCCGTGAACTAGTCAGGACCAAAGTCATTAAATGCAAAGAAAAATTAAATAACTAATCTGACGGCATAATAGGGGTGATAACTCAAGTTAAAATTGATAACTTAGTGTTGCTAAATGGATAGTAAACCACCAAATTATTGTAAATATTGTAATAAATTAAAAATTTATTAAGGTAATGGACCTTGAAAGTTTTTTTTATTTTCCAAGAGTAAATTTAAAGCTACCAATATAATCCTTACGCTTTTAAAGATACAAAATTGGATGACAACTATGGACCTAACGCATTATTTCGCGACATTTGTGACGTCATACTTTTCTGTCAATTAATATGAAGCGTTTTGAGCTGCCGTCAGCGAGGGCAACTTTCGTCTCAAATTTTTGGGTCTTTATGTTCTTTAATTGCTCCCATACAAACAAACATTTGTTCCTTTCCAAAAACTGGTTCGAATGGCATCGTAAAAAAATTTAGTACACAAGCCTATTACGGAAAAGACATTATTGGAAAAGGAAAATAACATATGGTAACTTTTTATTACTAACAACTAAGCTACTAAAAATAATATATTTTACAGTACACATGGTGTTACTTTCCCGCACTAGTGCGAAAATGAGCACTTTCCGTGCATATGTTGAAACTTTAAAGAGCCATATGTACTGTAAAACGTTGTACGATACACGTGCGAATAGGTAATTCGCATCTCGTGTCGATTTAAAACACTCCCTTCGGTCGTGTTTTAATTTATCGCGACTCGTTGCGAATTTCCTATTTTCTGCACTTGTATCGTAAATAACTAATACTGTCTCGAAATAATACGAATGTAATTGTTTGGCGATTTACTTGTATTTGAGATTATTTGAATTGGCCGAATTGCAACAAAGCAGTCCATTCAAAAAGCAACTCTACTGTCCAAGGTTTAGATTTCAATTCCAATGACAGTTTTACTGCGGGCACAGTAAATTACTAGCTAAAGCAGTACCTTAACTAGAGTCTCTTCAGACCTTTTTACACCTGCGCTCCATTTCAAACCAGTTTTTCGCACACATGCGCGGGCTAATGTTCCGCCGACTACCCCGAAATGCACTTAACTTTGTAGCGACGCGTGTCTGTGTGAGTGCGTCTCATCGGACGTTTGCACGGATTTGTGTTACTGTTTTAAGCTTTATAAATACTGTGTTGCGGGTCATGGTCGTGACTCGGCGTCGCCTCCGGCAGACAATCCGGCGCTTGTATGAGGAATTATTATAAGGAATGTTGCCAAACAATTTAAGGGACATTTTCTAAATATTATATGTTTACTATTTTTAAGATGACTGCGGCAACATGACCTTTCATTATTAACTACGTTACGTTGTAGTTTTACGTGTTGGGGCGGAAACCTCCCCTCGCACAAGGGGAACTGATGACCTGGTAAAGGTCGAGGGAGTCCGCTGGATGCGGGTGGCACAGAACCGGTCATTCTCTTTGAGGGAGGTCTATGTCCAGCAGTGGATGTCTTTTGGCTGATATGATGATGATGATGATGTTTACGTGTATTGGAAATAAACTGATTATTATAATAATTTAGGATGGGCAATTGGGCATTGACGACGGGTTCAATAAGCTATTGGAGCAGCAGCGCCGCGACAAAAAAGATCCTGAATCGCAAAACTGTAGCGTGTAACGTGTGTACAATTTAAATATAAATATCTTGTAAATATTGTGAGTGCGTGATTAGTGTTTGTGATTTTTGGACTCTTACTCCGCCGCTGCAGCTGCTGCGAGCCACACGTAAGTGAAAGCTTAAGTGAAATCAATGTCAAAGTCCATCCATTTGTCGTTGTCACAAATGCCGCGATATTGAATGTCGAAACTTCACAGACCACGACCAACTGACAGCTGACGTGGCGCAGCCCGTGAATGTAGCCAAAACATTTATCATAATCATCATTATATCAGCTGAAAGACGTCCACCGCTCGTCATAGACCTCCCCCAAAGAGTGCCACAATGACCGGTCCGCATCCAGCGGACTCCTGCGACCGCCAGGTCATCAGTCCACCTTGGCTACCCTCGCTGCGCCTACCGGTACGTGGTCACCCTTCGAGAGCGTTTCCGCCCCAACGGCCATCGTTTCTACGTGCAATGAGGCTCGCCCACTGCCACTTAAGTTTAGTGATTCGGAGGGCTATGCTATGTCGGTTACCTTGGTTCTGCTGATTACATCCAATCTATTTGGATACATCCATATGTGACCGGGAGGAATGGCGCGCCGCGGCGCCTAAGTAAATGCATATATATATTCTTAGATCACAATGTAAATGTGTGAGGGAAAATAGTTACACACAACATTTGAAACACTTCAATAATAATATTTATTTATTTATTAAGCACACAAAATAGATTAACATTCATTGCATATATTGTAGAACATAAATGTTATCCAAAACATGTATGCACAGCATGATTATAAAACAATAATAATGAGCGAAAACTATCCTTAAGTTACACTAAAATTTCTAAATTACAACGTAGCGTCAGGAATCTGATCCAGTAGGTTCCTTCCTTTACACGGTTTGAGGGTTCGGAGAGCACATTCGAATATGACTATGGACGCTTTACTTAGTCATATTCGATCGTTTGTTGTCAAGCCGTTAGCAACGCTCGAACATATTATGAAACCACGATTAGAAAACGATTGGAGATGACGGTTTTGCCATGTAAAGTAAATACGTCAAAGTTTATATGAATTGACAGCTATTCCATCTTATCCTAATCGCGGTTTCGTAATAATAATACACGCGCGCTATAAGCCCCCAAACCGTGTCAAACTGACGTGTGCAGTGCGTTGAGCCTTAGAGCTAAGAAAAATACTTGATCTTTTTAATAAACTTAAGTCACTTCGTTTTGCGGAAAAAAGGCAAATCATACCCTTCCTTTTTGAGTTTTAGCTTTCCATGTTGACCTTTATTATTTTATTACTTCACCTTTGGGGTCTCTGTGTTATTAAACTTATTTTTTATAAGTATTTCAGGATCAAGAACATTCCAAATAAATGAGTATTTTAAATGTCAACATGTCAATTAAATTATGTGTCAACTGGGTGAGCAATTTAACTTTATAAAAAAAAATTGAATACGACTAATTTCTACTTGAGCAGTTTTACAAATTTACTTTCGACTAAGTGCAATGGCCTTTTAATAATCGGTACATGATACGGAAAAAGCAATTGTTCAGATTAAAGAAATTGCATGGGACCATATTTTTTTTAAACTAAAGCAATATATACTATTGTAAATTTTCCGAAATTACCACATATTTAAGGTAAACGTCCGAGTGCTCGACGGTGCACTAGTATATGGCAGGAGCAGAATGAAGAAAAATCCTCTTAGTTCGAATTTAACCCGTATTGCTTTGACATAAAGTGCCTATGGCATATACTATACTTGTTCCCAACCAAAGTGACGACTAAGGCCATAAAACCATAGGCTCGCGTTATCTCTTTTGCATTGTCTTTCTTTATGGCCTCAGTCGTCACTTTGGTTGGGAACAAGTATAGTGCACCGTCGAGCACTCGACCGTTTACCTTATTGAAAAGCTTATCTAATGAAAAATAATTCATATACATAGTTTAATATACCTAGCCTTAGATACTACGTATATCTAAATAGTGCAAGAAAATGAGTGTGTAATCCACAACACAATCCACTTTGCTAAACACACTTTAACGACGAAACAATTGGGCTTGCTATTTTTTTGTATGGGTAAGTAACTTTCCTTTTATATTTAAATAAAAAAAAATTACATAAATTTAATACCGTCTATTATATGTTTATGAGAATTTTTTTCTTGATCTTGGACTTTAATATTATATTAATGGTACTGAGATTGAAAAATATCTATTTTTTCGGTCTTCGCAGCAATCCCGCTCCATGACTGTAGACAGCTGTAAAAAGTAGGTAAATATTGTGATTAAGACAATTTCTACACATTGAAGATTACAGGCACAGTGACCGTCAAATATGTGTTTACACTTTACACCTTGTTTTATTACAATATAGGATGAGGTGTAATAATGTAAATATATCTTAGAAGTCGACTGTCCTAGGCTATAGCTACTATTAGTACTGTTTTCGTGAGCTGTAGAACACGCGAGCCTGTCTTAAAGAAAGAAAAACGAACATAAATATACTAACGCCAGTATTCTTAAAACGGGTAAGCAGATAACTGTGTTAGGACTTATTTGTCAGGGCCACGAACAATTACCAGATTAAAGGCAAGTATTAATAATATGTATAAATAAACGGTATATGAATCAAATAGGTATTAAGTAACTGCTCACCTGATGCCGCCTATAATACATACTTCGGTTGACAACTACAGTTGCCACAATCGATTTTGGGGTTTGCGAAGTTGGCGACTCTGGATGCCAGAAGCTAGTGAGTGGCTAAGGTATCTTCTTTATACTATTGTATAAAGCAATTTTTTAATGTACTCACCTTCGTATTGGTTTTCGTTTGGGACCTGTAAGGGTTTTCGGTTCCACAGACGTTCCTTTTCTTCGAATTCTGCTTCTGTAAGCAACAAGAGTGCTACAAAACTGTATAATACACTAAAATTTACATTAATCACACACAAAACTCACACAATTTTTATACATGACGTCACAACAAAAATTAAACTTTGAAAATTAATTGTTCATTTTGTACAAAGAAAATCCCTGTCAAAGTCTTTATGAATTGATATGATCTTCAATTAGACATGGCCTGTGGCAAAGATCTTTTACTACAGTGGGGCAGTTTGCTGGAACAAATTGTCGCAAATGTGGACATGAACAAAAGCACCAAATTTTTTTCAGGTACTAGTTAGGTTATCAAAAACTTAAAGCTGCATAGCTTAAATATACTTGAACAAAAGCATAAATTTGGTGCTTTTGTTCAAGTTTTTGATATAGGAACCGACTCCTCCCTCTGCCATCTTTTTTTATGGCGGTCATTTTGAATTATAGGAATATTATTAATATCTCAAAATCTAAAATCACTTGGAATCCCAAACTTGGTGTCTAAATATCAATATTTGGGGCCAGGGAATTCTACTTGATATTTTTTAGAGTCGAGTTCCAAAAACTTAAAGCTATGTGCCGAACTAGTACCTGAAAGAAATTCGGTGCTTTTGTCCTTCGTTTCTAAATTATCACGTGAAACTGCCCCAATACTATACCTATACTAGCATATGCCCGCGTCTTCTCCGCGTAGAACTCGACCATTGTATTCTCATAAAACCCACCATTTCACCCAAATTTGGGATAAAAATTCGTATCTAAAATCAGGCCATCTCCATACTAAATTCTATAAGCTCGTTGCATGGGTAAGGCCAATACTTGCCACCTTAATTACAAGCGCTGTGACGTTTACCATACTTCTAATTTGAAAATACAAGAAGGAAACTTCTTTCTACTCCTTTTGGAAAGGGACTTTTGCAGACTTTCGCTTGTTCAGTCAACTTGGTACGAGATTGATCAATTCTTTCACCTACCAACACAACATGTGGTGAAATAATTGTTACGATTTTTAACCTATTACAAATTGTATTGTTGTATTTCTTATGCAACAAGTAAGTTCAAGTAATAAAGTAATTGTAAGGATTAGATATACTATTATGCCAGCTATGAATACCTATATGCTAAATTGAGAAAGATTGAATAGGCACTTCATAAAAATTTAACACAAAAATAGTTTACCTGTCTTTTTCAACTTTTTGATAACGACGATAAGCGCAATTAATAATATCAAAGCCAAGATTGCTACTAATGCAGTCGACCACCACGGAACTAAAAAAAATATTGAATATTAATTGTGTGAGCCGTGATTCCATTAAATAAAATGGCAGTAACTAAAGTGATTTTTAAGTCTCATTTAACCTGTCGGTTTTGTTACTAAACGTATGCGATTGAAATTGACTGTCGGTTTTGTTACTCTCCGTAACTATCCGTTGAAGGTACATAAATGAATGAATATGCTCCAATAATTGACTGAAGCGGACATCCCTAGAATATCGCTTTTGTACCTTGGCTGATTTTGAAAGACACCTGAGCCATGAAAGTGTCAGTATATCTATAATATGTGGATGCCATATCTTGTTATCTCAAATTGGGTCTCTGGTTAAATGTAAATTATGTTCAGTTATCGCATTTCAATATGATAGTTATTACAAAAACGCCGTCATGCGTACGTTAAAATGGAAAATGTCGAATAAGGATAACCTTCAGAATGTCAAACGAACGCAAGCAACTAGTATTTTGACCGCCGTTTTGTGGTTTCCGTCCTAATATACCTATTTAGTTTTAAACTTTCCGTAATGATTGGTTAGCATGTTGTATCTATAGAAAGAAAGAAAGAAAGAAAAAACATTTATTCGTGACAAAACACATAAAAACAAACTGTACTATAGTGTTTTCCTCAACCTCTATGAATAGGTACCTACTTGCAAATGTATTGTAACTTAATAATTTCCGCTTACTAACAATTTCACTTTTTAAATCGAGCGTAATTTATTTGTGTGGTAATTATATGTCAACGATAATTTAACTAATGGTAACTAAATACAAGGATAATCGTCATTGAATCGGTTTATCCAATGTAGGCATTGGACTAGCAGGAAAATTACACAATATTTAAACAATATGTTGGTTAATACTTATCTGTAAAAACATATACCTACCAAGCGAACGACATAGTTTTGAGGACACGCCCCATCTCACAAAATATTTTTGATGTGTTCAATGATGTAATCATTGGAAAAAGTCGAATTCCGCCGCTTGTAGCGTGTGGTACCTACTCACCATCATTGGTCTTCTGATCCATAGTCTCTCCGTTATCGATGTCGCACAACGTCATTCGCTCGTCGTCTGACGCTGATAAATGCAATAAAACTTGTTTGAGTGTTGAATAAATAAAGTGTTTATATTAAATATCTAAACATATTTTTATTAATACTACGCGGTTTATGGATGGGTTACGCCAGCTCACGATTACAGACCACAGAACAATAAAAACTTTTCAATTCTGTGTTAAAGACCGATCACCGCTTACGATTACAGACTGTTTGGTTGCAACCCATCCTAAATATCTGGGACTTGATTGGGATGTCCTACTTTTAAGCCTCTGTTTTTTAATATCACAATGGCAGATTCATGAAAGAACTGCGATAGCTTAGTTTCGAGTTGTTATAAACAAGTTCTCAGGGACGGTATTCCATCCGCAATATGATACAATAAGGGGGCAAGTCCCTGTCCCCGCTTTGATGTCTCTGTCATTCTGATTTTGATAGACTGAGACATGAAAGTGGGACGTCATGTTCGGTTCGGCTAAATATCGCGAATGGAATACTGGCTCAGATTATCGCAGCGCGCATTGTACAAATATTTTCATCGAGTTATACCTGACTCAAATGAAATCTGTCTTTTTACCATGTCGGTGACCTTCTAACCAATTTATCCTTTATTTATTTATTTAATTAATACATACACACATACATAAACACATATTATGTACATGCATAGCTCTGCCAAATTGGAAGGATGAATGTCTATGTCTATAGAAAGGTACAGTCAGCCGCAGATAATCATGACGGCCTTTCTAAGAAGTTTATATGCAGGAGAGGGTCAGGTTTCTCTATAGTTAACTGCATAATCACCAGTGTCGGTAAAAAATATCTGACACGTCGGCCGGGTAGGGCACTGGTGATATCTCTAGAGATAGAGTCGTGTCAGATATTTATGCGCGCTTTAATTGTTTTGGCAAATATTAATGCTGGGGACTGTACAGTCAGCAATAAAAGCGTCCTCAAAAATGTCAAGTCACCATCATCATCATTATAACAGCCGAAAGACATCCACTGCTGGATATAGGCCTCCCCCAAAGAGTGCTAAAGTGATCGGTCCTGTGCGGGTGGTGACCAGTGGATTCTCACGACCGCGACCTGTTGACTCTGACGTTCAAAAAGTGTTCTTTAAGAATTTATTTTGAATAAATGAATACTACTAGTAGTAGATTAAATTAGGTACTCACAATTACGTAGAATTAATGTTATCGTTTGAGTCCTCATACGTTGAGCGAACCGTACGATGACATTGTCGCCACTGGCTTCTTTGACTTGCAAGTGCATGTCCTGAGCGCAAAATAATCTTTTCAAATGATGTGCCTTGTTCATCTTCAGTTTTAAAATGGCTTCGTGCTTTTCCGAGTTATATTCTTGAGATTCTGCTATTTCAAATTCTGGTGTGATTAGGACCTCTGAAAAATAAACACTTTGTTATATAGTTTATAGTTCGGCTACAACTACAGAAGGGTCTTTCTTTTGATTTTGATACCCTTTACGTCTCTAATATTCAACTGAGCGTGCGTTTCATTTTCGTTTTAACTAAGAATATAAATTGTGAAATTTTGTAGTGTATGTAGTGTACTCTACAAAAAGCTGCAATATCGACAGGTGATGGCGAGTAATTGCCGCCATTAAATAAACAAACCTTTGGTGTCAGGCAGCAGTGGCACTAGAACTGACAGGAGAACGAAGATAGAAATCTGGTAGGGCTCTTGTTCAGATATCACGGAGCGAGACAAACTTTCGAATGCCAAAGGGAAACCACCACACTGTAGAATAAGCTGGTAATTACTCCATGGAAAAGAGCCTAGCTCTTAAATTTGTGATGATAATAGAATCCTAAAGATCGAGCCCTTCTCCGTCGCATTACGTACTTACCAGTTCGTGTTATATCCATAGGCACTCCATACCATAGCGTAGGTTCCTACTTATACTTATACGCTATGTGTGGTGGTGTGGCTATGCCGATCAAAGGATCTATATTATTATTATTTAGTTTATTACCATCTGACCGCTGTTCTGAGTGGTTGTAGTTTTCAAAGTACCACGTGAATTTGCGGCCATCAGTCGGCGCAGTTCCTCGACATGCAAAACGTAGTGTCCTCTCCGCATTAAAGTATACAACCGTATTATTTGGCTCGATACTTGCTTGGACCTTCTCTGTAATATATACAGGCATTTTAAACAGGGAATTTTGTATAACTTCTCTATCTGTTACTATTTTAAGATGCTGCTCATAGTAAGTAAATGTAAGTAAGTCGTGCTGTCTAAGAATACATCGGGCTCCTATTCCACCAACAAGTAAATTGCTGGACGACAAAGAAAATGTAGTTGCCGAACAGTATCGTTACCAAGCTATGTAAAAAAAACCTGACAAGTGCGAGTTCGACTCGCGAGGTGAGGGTTCCGTAAAATATTGAGAATTTTCCCGTTACCTTGAATACTCAAACTTCTCATAGGTTTTGTAATCTTAAGGCAAGGAACTATTTTCCATATTTTATTTATATATTTTTCAAAATTTTAAGCCTAGTAGTTTCGGAGATAAGGGGGCGGATGGTCAATTTTCGTCTTTTTTCCTAAATTACTTCAAATCGGTTTTCGCTAAAATTATTAAAAATATATATCTGATGCTTACAACAACCCCTTTCATTTGATATGTCACACAATACAGTTTGCGAAACTTTTTTTTTTAATTTTCCAGTTTACCCCCAAAGGTGGCCCTTTTGTTCAGAATTCATTAATTTACTTTACGTGTCCATTTTTGGGTCACCAATTTACATATGTGTACCAAATTTCAACTCAATCGGTCCAGTAGTTTCGGAGCAAATCGGCTGTGACAGATGGACAGACAGACGCACGAGTGATAAATCCTATAAGGGTTCCGTTTTTATCCTTTTGAGGTACGGAACCCTAAAAATAGAAATAGGAAAATATTTATTGCCACAAAAGAACCGTAGAACTGTAAAAAAGAACAGTATGTAGGTAGTACGTTAAACTGTCATTGTCATGCGACAGCTGTCGAGTTGGTAAGGAGGCGAGTGATTAACGCCTGAATCTCACTGTCGCGGCCTGCGATTGGTGGTCAATTGTAATCTTGACATGAGCTGTCCAGTTTTCATTGACCGCCATTGCAGGCCGCGCCAGTCTGTGAGAGGCTTAATGAAGGAACAAATAGAGGTAAAGAGTATAGATTTCTAAAAAATAAAATGTTGACAAATAAAAGTATGTTTTGGTACTAAATTTGTAACTGCACGTGGAAAACAAACAACCAATCGTGTACCATAATATTATAATTATAATTGAATGTTAATTTGTCACTGTAAGTAATAATGCGACTGAATAAGAACAGAGTTTGTTTCAATCCTCGTCCTGAAATTTTTCATATTGAATCTCAGATAAAGTATTTATTTCAGTTCAGTAAAATTTGGTAAAACTAACATTAATTTTTAAGCAGGCTGGCAGGAACCTATATGGTATGATATAATTAACAATTTATTAAACGTTATAGAGAGTGGATATAATTTCGTGTAACAAGAAGATGTAGATATATCAACAGCTGCTTTCATAGGTTGAAGTGCAAAAAGAAAAAATCGGATACGTCGGGCAAATACTACATTTTCATTATTTTCTAACGCAGGTGAATGTGAAATGCAAAATTATGTTTGGAATTAATAATAGTACATTGTGCCACAAATACGCTAAGAGATGTTTTACGAACGAGAGTCTATTATAATGTCTCTGTGATGACTCGAGTTTGTAAAATTCTTATCGTACGTGTCGCACACAATATTTTTCAGCACAATTGCGAGGAAACAAATACATTTGAAACAAAAAATATACAATTTAAGAAAAAAACATTACGCCCGCGGGCGTAATTTAGGCTTTTGTAGCTCTGTATGCCTGTGCAATATGAAGCTCTTTACGAGCTAGTGTGATAAAAAATATTTGCACAACCCGCATTGCCAGTACTCCACTATCAGATTTTAACCACTTACCTAAAGGCTGAATGGTCCTAGTAAACGAAAGTTGAATCCACCTGACGACTTCCTGGTAAAATGTCGGTTGTTTTGTGCGTTTTTCTTTGAGACAGTATACCTCGGAGTTTCGGTCGGAATTTTCAAGCGTCATATGAAGGGTCAGCGTCTTGTTAGCCCTGCCATTATTCTGATGCTCGGTCATATTCAACAACGTATGTTTCGTTCCTGTTAAGAACAAATCAAAGTTAGGTCTAAAATCACACATGAGATACTCCTATGCTATCGGAGCAAATGACTTAATTAGTGCAGATTTTTGGGAAAGTGGCGGATATCTGCTTCAATATCCCATCGTTAAAATCGATTTGATTTTGAATGTTCGAATGTTAATATTCGTTGTCGCTCCAAAATAACGGGAAAAAGAGCAGATGAATAACGGTACTATAATACATTTTTCACTTCTCATGCTCAAAAAGTGTGTCATATTAGGCTTAGCAAGCGGGGCTGAAGTAGTAAATTTAGCCCCTAGGGAAAATATGTATACATATTTATGAATTTTGAAACATTTAATTTAACAAATCAAAACATTTCACTGTATTAAATCCACCAATCACAACTCTTTCAATACACGGTGATTAAATACTGATGATCCACCATCATAACTGTCTCTATCTATAACATGCAATGAGTTAGAGATAGCGCGTGGATCGCGTGATAATACTTCACCGTGTATTGAACGCCTCAGAGGCGTCTATTTGTGGTGTCAATATTTTGTATCTGTGTCAAAGCAGTTTATTAAAAAAAAGTTAGCCGCGAAATTGAATAATCTTTTCGCCGTGGAATTTATTAGTGATTGTGGATGGATAATCTTTGTTTTTACTATTTTCTCGCAGTCAAAGTGAAAAGTATAGTGTATAACTCTGGTCTAAAAGCCATATTACCCCTCAAACAATTTTCCCTCACTTTGCTCGGGAAAATAACCACCTCGTGGAAATATGGCTTATTTTAGCACCTTGTCATACAATCTACTATTGTATCGAATTTACGATGTGTGTAGGTACTCAGTTTTTATAGATTTATTTATTTATAATATATATGTCAAGCGGAAAGTGTTTACATAGATTGGATGTGCATTCACCTTTAATTTTGTACCAAGATAAGCGATTAAAGTCGTCCATTTCGGCCGTGCACTCGTACTCGACGAAAGGCTCGCCAGTGTCAGTCATATTTTCGCGGTATGCCGCCATAACTTGATATAAATCCCGCGCGGTACCTACACATAAAGAAAATATAGCAAAAAAAACCATGTCTCTTTGTTTTCTATAAGTATTCCAGATACATATTAGATTTTAGTATAATTATCAGAAAATCTGGATAGCGTGACATTAAAATTAAGTACAGCAGACGATCGTATAAAGCGATATTTTCGTGTCAAACTTTAACAATCTTATACGGGAGGGGGAGGGGGGGGGGGGGGTATCACGTAACGTTTTGAACGCGCGTTAGATAGATCCAACTCATCATTTTTCCATATATAAAGTGACATTTTTGATACATAAATAATATAAAAAATAAAAATATAGGGGGACAATATTACACACAAGACCTATACACACTAGACCCCAGCATAGTAAGCTCAACAAGGCTTGTGTTATGGGTACTATACGACGATACATTTAATAGATATACTCGTAAATACTTAAATACATAGAAAACATCCAAGACTCTCAAACAAATATTCATGCTCTTTACACTAATATTTGCCCTTACCGGGATTCGAACCCAGGACCTTCAACTTAGTAGGCAGCGTCACTACCCACTAGGCTAACCGGTCATCAATTTAATCAATTCTGGTAATAAATTTGTTAAAACATATTTTAGGTTGTAAACTGTATCATTATTTTAAATTTTTCAGATATAGGTATGAAATAAACAAATAACGCATCAAACATTTTTTTTTAATTTAGGGAAAATCATCAACAAATTATTTCTATGTTTTAAGTCAATCCAGATAAATTCGTTTGAAGAAACATAATTTCTGCTAATCAATTAGATTATTATAATTATAATATCGTATACCCCTAAATTTACCATGACACAATAGGCATAATATCTACTTAAATGAATATTAAATATACAGAAAAAATATTTACCAGTGCCATTTTCACACGTACACAAACCAAACACAACACAAACGAGCAACAATATTACATGCTTCATTATTGAAATTGTCAATATTGCCAGGAGACCATGTACTCAAAACAGTGAGATATACTCGCGTGGCACGTATCAAACTCGCAAGGGGAAACATGTAATGTCACTTGATTCATACATGATTTAGTTATATTTGAGTGCTTCCTCAATGGTGTTAGAGTGACCAGTTTGTTTTTAAAGTTCTATAATAATTACACAGTAAAATACTTCTAAAGCATGTGTTTTATCCAAATTCATATTCAGCAGTAAAAAAAGATTATAAAGTAAGCTGAGTTCGGCTCACTTTTTTATTAATTTTCATATATAAGAAATTTTTGCTTGACCACTAAAGTAAGTATAGGTATTTTTTACTCCTTGGGGCCTCAGGAGCACGCTATAAAAAAAAAAAAAAGTGTGTAGTAAGCTGGGACGTTTTGTTTTTGCACTCAATATAATTCTTATTTTGTTTCAGTTGATGCTGCATTGACGGCATACCACGGATATGTGCCATCTGTCCCCAGCTTTGGGTTAATTCTGTGGGGAAACGCTGTTCACGTGAATATAGTTTTTAAAATCCAAAAAAAGTGTGTCAGGCTCATTTGTAACAAATGGTGGGTCGATAGTTGCATCCCACTTTTCAAAAGGCAAAAAATCCTTCCTCTGCCGTGTCTTCATATCAGAGGAATATGTATATTTGTAAGAACTTACCAATCAGTAATTGTTGTTTTATTAAGATAAAAATATTATCATCATCATCATCATCATATCAGCCGAAAGACGTCCACTGCTGGACATAGGCCTCCCCCAGAGAGTGCCAAATTGACCGGTTCTGCGCCACCCGCATCCAGCGGACTCCCGCGACCTTTACCAGGTCATCAGTCCACCTTGTGGGGGGCCTACCCACGCCGCGCCTTCCGGTACGTGGTCGCCACTCGAGAACCTTTCCGCCCCAACGGCCATCGGTTCTACGTGCAATGTGCCCCGCCCACTGCCACTTAAGTTTAGCAATTCGGAGGGCTATATCGGTTACCTTGGTTCTGCTGCGGATAGCCTCATTTCTGATGAAAAATATTATACAAGAAAATAACTTAACCTATAGGGCCTACACTATATAATACATATATCCTCAATATTTACCAATCATATTTCAAAACTCGAGGTGAGGTTATAAACAGACAGACCTGCACAGCTATCACAAGACGGCGCGCGAGCTCTCTCGATTTTTCTCGCACTATACGTCTCTTTCTAAGTCTTCTCATAAGAGAGAGACGGATTGTTCGAGAAAAATCGAGAGAGCTCGCGCGCCGTCTTGTGATAGCCGTGCAGAGCAAATATTATGAAGCTTTTGTACCATCCTCGATGTCGAAAAATGATATATAGGAAGAACGTTTGTAATATGTGCATTGTGGTTTACAACAAACTCCCTGTAAACTTGAAAGTGCTCGAGGGGGACGTTTTTAAACGTACCTACCTAGCCTTACAAACTGGCTCTTAGACCGCTGTTTTTATAGTATCAATATTACCTCGAGCATAATTTTATTAAATAAAATAATTATATAAACTACTCGTATGCCGAATATCACCTAATTGCGTAATTGATTAAATAAATAACATCATTATAATAATCTATAATTAGTAGGCTTGAATTTAAACTTTCGTGAGTCCTGTTGTTAAAAAGATACAAATTTTAAGGGTTAAACTCACGTATTCATTGTCACAGCAGGTGACGTGTTTCGAACCCTTCGGAAGTTCTTCTTCAAGATGAGTATTCTCGCGGCCGTAACACCTGAAAAAGAACTCCCGAAGTGTTCTGAACATGTAGTAATGACAATTGACATGTTAATATTAGTCTGAAGTAGGATTAACGTTTAAGAATGGTCACCCTACTTTCAGTAGTGTTATAATAATTAAATAACACGCAAGCGTTTATGATAAGTCAAAAATCTTATATATTATATGGTATTTTTTAATTTTTATGGTAAAAACAATATTCTTTCCCCAGAGTGGTAAATACCCTTGATCAGAAAGTAATTGCCCCTCATTGGTTGAATAATACCTACTAGTAGCATAACTAAAAAAAAATTGTAACGGTAACTTTGTCTCTGTGTAAGGTTTAATAATAATAATAATAAAGGGTCAGATACAGAAGGCGGTACTCCTGGACACGGCGCGGATAGTCAAGAGGTTCCTCTCTCTGTCGCCCTGACCACCGGTAGCCTAGGCCCCGCATCGCTGCCGGCGGCACCCTAGGTTAGGTCTTTATAATGATTTTATATTTTACTTTTTATATAATTATTGTAAAACCTAACTCTAAGATAAAGGAAATAATAATAATTATTATTTATTTCAGTCAAGGTCCATACAATTTAGTTATTAAAAATAATTAACATAAGAACTAAATGAGTGTTAGTTAATAATAATAATAATTAGGGTCTAGAAAACTCGTGCGCGCTTCTTCACCATGTGCATGGACGTCCAGCACGGCTATCACAAGACGGCGCACGAGCTCTCTCGATTTTTCTCGCACTATACCTCTCTTTCTGAGTTTTCTAATAAGAGAGAGACGAATAGTGCGAGAAAAATCGAGAGAGTTCGCGCGCCGTCTTGTGATAGCCGTGCTGCGGGCCTGCGGGGCTAGCGCAACTGACGCCGCACCGCGACGCGAGTCGAGAAAGCTCTACCTCCCTTTTTCTAATTTAGAAAAAGGGAGGTAGAAGCGACTGAGCAGCAAGTTGTGCTAGACGTGCTGAATTGCACTGTCCCAGCGATTAGTAAACATACCATTTTCATAAATACGACCAGTAGATGGTTTACCATGCAGCACCCAGTTTTGAAAAAATATCCTAGCCTTCCCGTGGTCCCCATTGCTTTACGCGACTAAACTCTTGAATAAATTGTGAAGACATTTGGCATGTAGAAAGCTTTACCTCAAGGTGGTGATAGACTAGCATTTAATTGTAATGAGCGTTCTAGCGAATGTTACATTACAGGTAAAAGCTCACAAAATAAACAGGAGGAGAACAGTTTTAGCGAGCGTTGTAGCGTTCTAGCGAAACCATAGTAAATTTGCTTCGAACTTTCTGCCGAGCCTAGCCATTATATGATTGTTCCGTCGTCGTCCCTCTCCATCAACACTTTCCGCACGGCATTTACTTGAGCATTCGCTAGAATGATCGCGAAAACGTTCGTAGGGCTGGTTGGCCCAGTTCGTTGTTCAGTCCCATTAATTTAAACAGCGAATGCTCGATGTTCTGTTCCATGTGAATGCTCAAGTCTTTCAGCACCTTTAGGAATGGACGCAGGCTACTTGATTTTTTGATCCTGTCCTTGCCCCCCAAGGGAAGGGCAATTGACACAGACCGACTCCTAGATGGAGCCGCGGAAACACATAGTGTGATAAAAACCTAATCAAACAAGTGCAAGCACAAAAGTTTATCAAAAAATTGGCTCACATTGGTTTATTTTGAAAAAAAATAGAAATCCATTATATCGATTTATTTTCCCATAGATTATAGATTGTACCCAATCCAATTTCCTAATGCTGTTGGTTCTAGGTTCAACCGCCCAAATATTAAAATTTACATTGGTACTTACCACTTAAAAATGGTGATGTACGATAAACTTCTCTCCTGCATTGAAAAGACGATTGAAAAATAAATAGTGTAGAAACTGAAATCCATTGCTCGCAGAAAGAATATAATATAATCTGGCCTGCATAGTCTAAAGACTTCACGTCCATACTGCGTGCTGTGCATATTTAAAATCGTAACGCCCAGGCGCTCCAGACCCAGCATAATGAAAACTTCATTATCATTTGTTCTGCCAACCAAAATTTATAATGAGCGTTCATCGAAGAATATCCGGAGACGCTTAAATATTCATAGATTTTGTCCCCAGAAAGTTCATATAAGAATAATCAGAACGAGGAAATCTTGTTAAAACGAGTTTTGAATCCATCGCGGCTCTCCAAAGTTCCCAAAAGCTCCCAAGTTGCCATCACTTCAATTACTGAACTGAATGAAGACAGTGATAACAACGTCTTGCCCACCATCCATTGAGGATTTGTTACGAGTCTTAAGAAGTTGTACAAGGTGCAAGGGGGCAATGTATGTCGCTTGAAGTTTTCTATCCGTGAAATTATGATTGAAAACCGATACTGATGTGGTTACGTTTACTCGCGTCGTTACAGTACGATGTTTACATTTAATAAACTTGAAATTGGATCTTACACGATCGGGTACATACTGGCATACCTAATCGTTTTTTGAAAGAGTATTCGCAAGCGAATGTAGATATTTTTCATTTGAACGAAGAAAGTTTGTAATTAGCGAATATTATATCCAAGTTAAAAAGATGCAGGCACGAGTAGGTATAATTATTTATTTAATTTATCGAATAGTCTAATGCAGCTAGTTGATAATATTATAATCTCAATAGGTATTTTCATATGATACTAAGTTATAATGAAATCTATTAGATACCTATCGTTTACATTCAAATTCCGTACAATGTACAAAATATCTAGCCTATCTGGTTGCTCTTTATGTAGTGGAATTACCGCACTATTATTGAATCCGAATTTCCTGTTATACCATGACACCATGAGTATTACCTCTAATCGCCGATCCAGGCCCCGTAGCATGGTTGGCCTTGTCACGCGATAGATGATAGGATAGAGCGTGCGTCACTGGCTGACACCGTTCGATAGAACGAGACGACGCTCTTATCTTGTCACTTGTCGTGTGATAAGGCCAACCATGCTACGGTTCCTGAATACTTATAAAGTGTTATAAACAATTACGTAAAAAACACGAGTAATATTTTCTCTGTTTATATTCAAGGTCCAATTAGTAGGTACTGCTGCTACTGCACATATTAATTAAAAGGTGTTGCTCGAAACGATCTATATTTCAGACTGAAAACTGCGCGGTGCAACCGCTAATACGCTAACATATACATAGGTATACATAGTACAAACATAATGTGAGCACCTACACTTACTTACCTGCAATATTATTCTGCTCAAAAATATCTGACACAACTCTAAGCGGCTAGCGCGAAATGCAAACGTAATTTCCTTTCTGTATCTCCCTCGCTGCCGCTCAAATATACGATCGAACGAAGTTGGTGCTTCGCAGTAGCCGCTAATTTTATTTCTAGAGCCGTTGGGACGTTAAATATGTAACTTATTTAAACAAGTGGCACTGTGAGCTGTAGAAAACGCGAGCGTGACTTAAAAAAAACATTTCGAAAAACTGATTCGACATAAAACTATAGGTAAGTAGGTATAATTATTGAACCTACTCACAAAATTTTACGAGAATCGGTTGAGAAATGCGACCTGTAGAGGGGAACAGTCGGACATCTGGACATCCGAACATACGAAAGATTTTGGGCCCAAGCTGAAACGGAGAACTAGATTCGCTTCGCTCGCTCGTTCAATAAATTTAATTAAGTATATACGCGATTAAGTCCACGCATAGAAACTTGTCAGATATTAAAGTTATCAGAGCCCATGTTAAAGAAGCGCTTTATAATGTCTTATTTCATCATCATCATCATCATATCAGCCCAAAGACGTCCACTGCTGGACGTAGGCCTCCCCCAAAGAGTGCCACAATGACCGGTCCTGCGCCACCCGCATCCAGCGGACTCCAGCGACCTTTACCAGGTCATCAGTCCACCTTGTGGGGAGCCTACCCACGCTGCGCCTTCCGGTACGTGGTCGCCACTCGAGAACCTTTCCGCCCCAACGGCCATCGGTTCTACGTGCAATATGCCCCGCATGTGGGCGGGGCACATTGCACGTAGAATGTCTTATTTACAACAACATAATACTGCCTCATCAGTATTCGGACTTTAAGCCTAATTTATCGTTCTTTAACACTACGCTCCGCCATTAATGAGGCAATTTCGGAGCTGTTGATCACAACGCTTAACCTCACCTCAGGGCAACCAGTGTAAATTAGAACTCCGATTAGATGTTGTTGTTAAGAATCCTGGTGTCAAGATTTACTAGGTGAGCGGTGAATTGCAGGGAAACAAGTTGTGGCTAGCGTAACTGCTGTGGCATCGGTTGAATGAACAAACTGAAGATACAACCGTGGAATAAAGGGCTAGCCGGCATTATTGATCCGAGCTTGCAATCCACACCGTAATGACAGGACCATGGCGCGGTATCAGGCTAAAGGTATTGGATTGAAATCTAATTTATATTGACTGCAATTTCAGTCACTGTACAGAAGCGGATGTCGTGTTATAGCGCGACGATAAGTGTGGCCTTTAGGATTAAAAAAAAAGCAAAAATAATGCATTTGATGCTAACACAGTTTACCACATAGATACCTACGCGTCAAAATACACTCAAGAGCAAAAGTTTCGGGTACACTTTGTACAGAATTTCAGTACAAACTGTACCCAAAACTTTTGCTCTTGAGTGTATTATCCGAGCTGTCACGCAGTCAGGAAAAAAACAAGAGGTTTTCACAAAGGATTCAGCAATTACTTCCCTAACCTTTCCACCAATAATTAGGGATTTTCTTTCACCTTATATAGGTACGTTTCAGAGAAGATCTCTAACTGAAAAATATACTATCGACTTATTTCGGGTCTACCCTCCTAGTTAACTATTGTGTACCTAATGTACACATAATAAGTCTGTTGATAACCGAGACATTTAGTCATCTAAGACCATGACCGGTGCAACCCGTGTCGAAACGTCAGGGATAAAAGCAACTATATGTGGCGTTAGACCCGTGTAAAGTAATCTTTTAAATAGGGTGTCAAATACATATTAGAATAAAGTACAATTCTCGCTGACCGGACCGGGCCGGAGCGCGCCAGGGCGCATCTTACAAACTGCCAAGTGCCAAAAGAATTTGAAGCTTTACACAGACGTGACATTTCATATTTCCTCACCGGTTCCTCGCGGACGTAGAAGGCTGTGATCGGCTGTCGTCGTATCTGACCGGCTCCGTCCGACTTTTGCCTACTGCACTCTATTAAAACGCGGTATCGCGCATCCATTACGAGGCGGCGCCACGCGACCCGTCCCGGCCTATTCGGTGGCAATCGTACATAAAGGTGTTAAACATTGGGACGTTTACCTTACACGTAAAACAAAAGAACAAGAACATTAATTTCAGCACTAGACCGTTAGCATTTATCTTGCTTTGAAGAAAATAAGTGTCAAAAGTAAAATACTGTTCTTGGTGCAGGCATACCTAAGCTTCGTTTACTGACTTATGAAGGTCGTCAATCATTGTAAGTACTCGTAACAATTCAGACAGTATATACGTTAACGTTTGTCGTCTTATATGTAGGTACTTTATTTTGTACGAAGACGTGTGAAGAAATTTTTAGCAAGATTATCGTGGTAGGTTACGTGGGTTGTGCTAAACTGACCTTTAACATTGAGAATCAGGCACTTAGGAGCCTTTCCCTTTTCATCGGATTTCCGTTATTTATTAAGGGGATCCCATACGCCAATGATCTTCGATTTGAATCCCTTAGTTTTTTAATGTTTTTTGTGGCCTATTATATTAACAACAACAGCTTTAAGCAATATAGTATCCCATATTTACTTCAAACATCACTGTCTTCGAGATATTTGGCATCAAAGTTGAACAATTTTAGACCAAAAAACAGGTTTTCTGGCCATAACTTTAGTGTTAATTAGTTTAAAATCAAAACCCTAGACACGTTTATAGAGACATCAGAGACAAACCCAAATATGTAGATTTCGTATATGATAGATCTTTCACAGCAATCTAGATGCGAAAAAGGTGTTTTTTTAGACAAATGTTTAAAAAATCATAAAAAAATAACTGTTGATTTCTTTCAAAATATGGTATACAAAAATGGAGATTAAAGATTGAAGAATCAAAAGCCGTTTTCCTTATAATTCTATTTGTAGTGCAAAAGTAGGAGATGCGATTCAAAACTAGTCAAAAATCGATGAAAACGGCGGGTAGGGCCTTAAAAGTACATTTATCATGAAACTACCTACGTGTTTACTGCGTACGTTGTGCTCATCTTAGGTTTTACTGAAGCTAATAAGCGCGGTTTAAAGTTTAAACACACAGAAATTACCAAAAGTCGTATATAGCCTGCGGTTCACATTATATTTGGGGCTACCTACTCACGACCACTTTAAATCAATATTATGGCCAATTTTATGAAATGGTAGCGATGACATAAGTAAGCAATCACTTAATGCAATAGGTAGGTACAATCAAGTGCAAAATTATGTACCTCTCGATTTAATTCTCTCATAAATATGCACCGAAAACTTAATCCGCTGACATAAGTAGAGAGTTAGTTTGTAAACGGGGCCGTCATTCCATATGCGGAATTTGGGAGAAGGGGATAATATCTCCACATTGATGTCTCTGTTATTCTGATTATGAAAGACAGTCGCATAAAAGTGGGGATAAGTCACTTAATCAGTAACCTGCTGAGATGAAGTCACTAATCAAGATGTAATGAAATTGGCTTTATAATTATTATTGGCCATAATAATTATACTCGTATACACAGTAATAAAAACATCTTGAAAACGAACCCTTTCACATGCTATCATAAAAAATAAGCTGTTCTCCTGAGATTGCCTTCGAAATTGATTTTTAGCCCTTAATCCCCAAACTAGAACGATTAATCCGATTGAAGAATTCCTCGTCAGTTAGCCTCCTCTTCTTTAATCCTTTTCTTTATGCGATTTTCTACACTGATTATCGGTTTACAGCTATAAATTGATGATATTAGTTACTTTCAAAACTCGGCCCAGACATTCACGAAAGCGCGACTTAAAAAGTTAAAGAAGTTGGAGAAGTTTTAAATCCAAGTATTGAGTCTGCTGCAGGACTTGACCAAGAATTGTAGTAAGTGGCAATCATAATAGATCAGCAATAGTCGCAGTGATATAAGGGCTCTCACAGCCCGGAAGCCACTACCAGAATAATAATAAATTGAGTCTGCTAAATGTGTGTAGATGTAGTACTCAAACTAATTAAGTAGTAAGAAGTTTTACATATTTTTCTGGTTTTAGTCTGTGGTCATGTCGTAAGTTATGCAATAGTTCTACAACGTTTTTATATTACCTTTACACATAAATTATCAATTTTTTTCCAGAATGAGCCCTAGTAGATAGTAGAATTATGTATGATGATTTGAAAGTACAGTCGAGTTCTCCAATATCTATACAGACAACCTTTCAAAAATATCTACACGTATGTCTTATGTCATTAGTAATAAAGCCTATGTACATATATTTTTGAAAGGTTGTCTGTATAGATATTGGAGAACCTGACTGTACAATAGGTATAGTTTTTGCGTTGTACATGACTTGGTGCTAAATTTGTGAGTTCTCACCGACGTTTTACATACATAATTTAATAAAATATAAGCTGTCTGCATATTTCTGCTGAAAATAGAAATTAGAATGTCTAATTTCAATTTATAGTCTTTTTTTTTGTCTTTGTAGGTTAAGTTGTTGTTATATAAAATTGTTTCCAATACATACTTAAAAAAAAAAAAAAATTGAAACTCAATAACGATTTGACTTTTTGCACCCAGTTGTATTAGGTATTGTATAAATGACTGACTTAATAATTAGAACTGATACGTCGAAATTGGAGCACTTTGAATAGGACACTGTTCAGCAGTCATTTATTAAATGTAGTTGGCGTGGTTTGGGTCTGACAGTTACAAAATACCGCTTCCTATTGTTTTGATTTAGTCTTCAAAATAGCTGGCAAAACAATAGAATGCGGAATGTTATTTATTAATTATTGAAGTAAATTATCGAAATACGTATTTGTGCAGAGTAAATTATTTTGGCTGATGGATCTCTTATGTCGCTCCGATATGATGCGGATATGTTCTTGAAGACAATGCAAGAAATTACTTTATCAAAACAGTCTCTTTGTGGATCTCATAATACAAAATGAGATCTTTGAAGTCGTTCAAGTTTTCAAATAAGTAGACTTGAAAAATTAAATCGGTCTATGAGTAACGGAGTTCCGAGCTCCTTTTTAGAAAGTCGATTGTAAATATCTAAATCTAAATGAAGAGATAACTTTCAGGCTAAAGTGAACCAGTCATATTAATTCTGAAGGTTACATAAAAACTACCTCCTAGCTATCCTTTAGACCTTTACATTCCCCTCTGGCGTGCCCTCTCCGTTAATCCAGTGTTAACCCGACCCCTTACGGAGACCTCGGTACCGTTGAACCACGAGTAACCTGCAAATTCATTACTGAGCCAAACTTTTCCCTCTAGTTCGGGATTTGTAGAATCCACTTAGCGAAATGTGTGGTTTCAACTTTGCCTGGTCCCTATTACTCGTGGCTCGATCCCGTGCTGGGTACAATAGCTTAATCAACTTACGTACTCACAGCTAAATTTCTCGTAAGGGTTTTTCCCCTCAACATTTAACTGTATACAGTAAATAGTACTTAACTAGTGGAGTGCTAATTTAAGTACCTACGACTTTTGGGCGGGCAATGGTTTATTTGTCGCAACCTCATACTAACTTAGTTGCGGCGAATAAAAAAAAGTGCAACTATGACAAGGACAACGAATGATATATCCCATTCTGTCACTCTTATTGAGATTTGTATTGTCCTGCAGGTCGATCACGTAACGTATTGGACACGCGTCAGGTAGGTCTAAATCTCCTAAAGTGCGTTCGAAAAGTTTCGTGATCATCCCTCTTTAGTAATTATAGGTCCATGGTCTACCCCTTCTGGGAAAACAGGCGTGTATGTATGATAGCTTCCTCAATCAAAGAAAATTGAAGGACTGCACACCCATGGTCTTATATTACGTGAATTATTATAAAGATTGGTCTGTTTGTCGCCTCGTAGTCGCGCCGTTACGGCGCCGGCGGCATTGATCTTTCTAGAAAAATCTCCCTGTCTGCTACTGCGAGGGAACTATTTTACAAGCATTCGACAATTTTCTTTTCTGGACTTGGTGGTGACTCTCTGACGCACCTGTTAGGTTAATGAGGGATTTTTTTACAATTCCTAATGATTGCCAAGGCTTAGGTACCTAGCTGTGTCTAAATAATTCAATAAATCTTTACGACCTAAAAGGAGTCAAACACAAAGGGCTGTTCCTACTTTTTTGTAATTTATGGCTAGTCATTTACGGCCAGCAATTTTCCTCCGAATCCAGCTGAAAATAGAAATTAGAATGTCTAATTTCAAACTCAAAAACGATTTGACTTTTTGCACCCAGTTGTATTAGGTATTGTATACTCTAACCACAGAGGGGTAAATATTTAAAGGTGTCAGTTCGTTTTTAATGGGAAATTATAAGTGCAACAACTAAAGATTTCATTAGCACG
Source organism: Epinotia nisella (assembly GCA_932294315.1). Lineage (NCBI taxonomy): Eukaryota > Metazoa > Arthropoda > Insecta > Lepidoptera > Tortricidae > Epinotia > Epinotia nisella. The sequence goes on from OW028687.1 coordinate 6,561,086, forward strand.
TGCAACTTAACTTTTTTTTACCCGACTGCCGAAGGAAAGGAGGGTTATGTTTTTCGAGCGTATGTATGTATGTATATATGTATGTATGTGTCTGTGTATGTATGTGTGGTACTATATATGCCTTATTCTTTGGCACGCCCTGCAGCCTAAACCGTTTGACGGATTTCGACATATGATGAGGTGTCGTTGGATTCCACTTAACCGTGGGAGTGACATAGGCTATAATTTTTGTATTAAAGCAGTTGGGTTTTTTGAAAAATCTTTTAATTCCACTTGTTTTATGTAAGCAACGGGTTAATAAAACATCGTCTATTAAACGTATCCCTAAGGGGGTGAAATGGGGGTCCAAAGTTTGTATGGGGAAACAAGATTAGTTAGACTATATCATTCGAAACTTCACAGAAGTATTCCTAACGATAAATGAGTAAACACGTGTTTCAGGTTGTTTGAAAATTCAACCCCTAAAAGGGGGGAATGTGGTCACAAAGTCTGAAAATCGACATGGGTATTGTTTCTATGGTTTATCGGGTCGCTGATTACGAAAACAACAACGATTTTAAAAACCAACATGGCGGACGTGAAATACCATCTCCCCTGTTGGGATGCGATGGGGTTGAAATGTCCAAAATATCAATATGGGTGTCGTTTTTATGGTATTTTGGGAGTTCTGGTTTTAGAGATTCCAAATTTGTCACGTATGTTCCTTATAAGGTCTAGAGGTGCATTAAGAAAGGATTATTCAAAATTCAACCCCTACGGGGGTGAAATAGGGGTCCAAAGTTTATATCGGGAAACAAGGTTAGTTAGACTATTTCATTCGAAACTTCACAGCAGTATTCCTAACGATAAATGAGTGAAAACGTGTTTCAGGTTTTTAAGAAAATTCAACCCCTAAAAGGGGGAAATGTGGTGACAATGTCTGAAAATCAATAGTAGTATCTTTCATCAGAATATTTAAAATCCAGCGCCAAATTTACCAATAAAATCTATTTATTTTCTAAATTCTAGGGATGTTTACAAAAACAACATTACTGACATATTTTACGAAATCAAATTATTGGTATGGTTATGTTCGTCTGTGAAGATGCTACCATCATGCAGTAGACATTGTTTAATTAGGATCTCATCATCATCATCATCATCATATCAGCCGAAAGACGTCCACTGCTGGACATAGGCCTCCCCCAGAGAGGATTATTAGGATCTCGTTTACCCTAAATTACCGCTTTTTATTATATAAAATAGAATTATTCCGCCCTACGGAACTTATAGTACAATAATAATTACATTCTCTTACACATTAATGTATAATTTAGATGGAATATATTTGGAAATAAGACTTCGTACACTAAACTAAAACCACATACTTTTTTACTAATTTGGCCAATAGAACGTCACGTTGACTCCAATACAAAAGACATCAACGACGTTGAGCCGGCGCACCTCTGACTTGCACTTCGTTTCAGCAGGGCTTAGATTTGCATTAGATACCAAGTCTGTTTAATTATTTCTGTTGACTCGTATAAACAGTATTGTATACAATAGTTACACAATTAGCTCTTAAATTCTCGTACCTCTACACTACACGGTACTCGACTTTAAGAGCCCTTATTGTGTAACGATTATATAAAATAATATATTAGACGCTTAAAATTAGTCGCTGACCTATTAACTTAGTAGACATCTAAGTAAATTTGAAGGGTGAAAATGACAATTTAAAGAAGCTGCAATAATTACTACCCGTTTTTAATTTTATTATTTGCAATTCATTTAAAATAATATATTATAGGATTCATATGCAATGTTTTTATGTTGGTGCACCTCTATAAAGAAATTAGTAGTATCAACTTCTTCGTTGATTGGTTTAGACAAGTGCTGACTGTTAATGAATAAAGTTTCTTTGGCTTCAAACGACGGAGTTTGATTTCAGCTCGATTACGAACAAAAAGCGGAAGTTTTCCAATGGTGAAAATGGACACAGGAGTCGTAGACTAATTTCAAAAAGACTTATGTACATTGTAGTGGTTCTTTGAAAATGAACCCTAGAAGTATATTTAATTTCAAGCAAGTCTACTACGGTGGAAAGAGGCCCATTTAATAATTCGCTAGTTGTATTTAAGGAGCTCGTACGATTACTTTCATTTGAGTCCACGATGGAACGGAAGAAAGCGTTGGTTTTATTTAGTAAATGTAAAAGTGTACGGTCTGAGTGCTGGAAGCGGAACGCGCGGCAGCGCGGCCAGCGTTTTGCATGTTTAACATGAACGCCGCACGTCTGAGGGGCGACGAGCGGCAGTTCATACATTCGAGCGACTTCAAAGTATGGGCAGGGGCAGTTCACTCTTTGATTTCGTCGCGCCGCTCAAAAACATGCCGGCCGGCCTCCTTTAGGTGGTCTATCAGTGGTTGCCGCGCGCTGTTACGGGACGCACGCGTTCGCACAACGCATTGCATCGTCATTCGCCTCGTAAAATAAATATGCCGCGTCGTCTATTTATATTGGTTGAAAATAATTTTTCTTTACCTATGTTTATGTATATAGGTAACCCAGAGTTGTGTGTTTTCATCTTACATTTTGCAGAAACAGGCAGTTTTGATGTCATAACCTAAAGGCAAATTACACAGTTTTTGTGTAGTTGGGTGATCCTAAGTAAATAAAGAATTATCGTAATATCGTTAGTAAAATACACTATTATACTAACGTACCTATAATGTAATAGGTCGAGCTGGCAGTAACCGCCCTAGGTCTAAGGCTCCGCCTCCGAAAGAGCGCGTTGCATGCGATAGAAAGAAATGGCCACATTTAGGCACGTTTGGCGTACCTAAACAGGGAATTTGTTAACAGAGAACCTTCTGTACGTAGTACTATTACTTATTCTGTGGTATGGGCAGCCGATCATCGCCCCGCTGCTTGCTGGCGTGGACGCCAGCGGGAATCATGCTGTGATGACGCTTATTAGGCCGCGGACTCCAGTTCGTTTAGTACATTTTCATACTAACTCGTTAGGTTTTTCTTTCAATTCGCGGGGCAGACCAAATCCGCACTCAAAATTAGCGCATTTCTAAAGCGGATTCTACTTGCCTTGAATCACAGAATAGTATAATAGTATTACATACAGAACGGACACGAACCGCCCCCCACCGGAGTCGGCTACCTCACCGCTGGGCGCCACTTGCCGGGCGCGCTGCCGGGTAAGCCCAGTGCGACGCTCACCGCTCTGCCGTGTGCACGTTCGTAATATCGCGATGGGTAAATATTGCGCACTGTTTGGCTGTCTATCCACGCACAAAGACGTGGGTAGGAGTTTTTTCCAGTTCCCATCCGATGCAAATAGGTAAGTAAATTTTTCAAAACCTAGGTGTTATAAGACTTATAATACAATTAGTATAATAGGTAAAATCTAATTACGACCCGATGATGATGAATAGGTTCCGTGCTAAACTTTACTTGCTCAAATTATTTTTTATTCTTTGAATTTCTGGTATTATTCAATTAAATAAGAAGCTGTACTTGAAATAAAAATTAGAAACAAATAGAGCACATGGTAATCTACCTAAGACCACTATTAGATTGAGCTGAACGAGTAAGGTTTAAATTGGATTTCAATTTCTGTGATTATTAATTTAATAAAAAATCTGACCTTAAAATAAAAAAAGAAACAAGTAGAACACATTCTAATCTATCTAAAACCACTTACAGATTTAGTATTAAATAATTTGTTAATACAGTATACGAAGTGATATATGTCAATTTATATTGGTTTAATAATATTCAGCCGTGTGCACAGTTGTTTTTAATGACGCCGTCTAGCGACTTGAACGTCTAGAGTGAATGTGCCAACCCTATGCCATTCACGCACACATTGACGTGCGCACCGACAAGGCACGCACACATATTTACCGGAACTGACTCATTTGTTCCTCGTGTCCACCAGAAAACGTGAACCAGAAAAGCTGGCATTATGATGAGTCACGATCACCAGTATTTGGGGTAATTTGGGGCAAGGCGGAGGAGAGATTAAATACTTTCCAAAAAATATTCCAAAACAATACTCACTGTACAACGCAAGAGGGTCGTTCTTCTTTTCGACCGACAATAGCCTGTCCTTAGTCTTACTACGGCATCTCATTTGAGTAATGATTTTACGGTTTTATAATGTTCGAAAATGAACGTCCATATTATTTTATTAATTAGTATTAATTTAATATTTTAGTTTCTCTAACTAGCATTTTTTTAAATGTTTGTTTTTTTCGTAGAATGCCGTGACAGAGTGGTAAACCAAAATGTTGTCCCCACTGAAATAGTCCACTTTGTCACATGTTTTTTTTAGAAACCAACCGTAAATAAATATTTATATTGGCCAGAAAGTAATGGTGGATATTGACCTTTAAAGTACGCGTCTAAGATATTATGATCATTTTGTGTATAATGTGCGATTATTTTGTGTAGGATGATTCTGCAAACTGTTATAAAGTTGGCTTAAGGATTTACATGGTAATATCTAAAATATCCTATATTATTAATCGAGAAATATTTGTATACATATATATTATATATAATATACCTATATTTATTTGTTCTCTCGTTCTCGAAAATGGCTCTAACGATATCGATGAAACTTGCAATATACCCCTATATTGCAAGTTTCATCGATATCGTTAGAGCCATTTTAATAAATCGATCAAGCTAGGTCTCATATCTGGGAAAAATCGTTTTGTCTATTTTCCCACGAGCTGGGCTTGGTCGCTCGGGTACCTACTGTATACATAACATTACACAAGATCCGGACCGTAAGTCCTTATTGTATTATATGTTAGACTGTATGGGCATGCCTGTATCTTAGCATCGGTTTGTAAATACAGTTTTAGAATCAAATTATGTTTCGACATTGACTACATAATAGGGGTGTAGACTCAAAATTTATTCTCAAAAGAAAGAAGGCATAATAATATGCCTAAAGACGAACATCCCATTCAACTATCCCAATAAAATACGAGGCTACAACCGTTTTAATGTCGCTTATTAGAGAGAGAAAACGCTCGGGGATCGTGACGTCACGATCCTCGAGCGTTGTCTTTGTTATTATTTAACCTCTTGCGTTGCTTTTTTCTCCATTTGACTACTTTTTAATCCTTTTTCGGGAAAATACAACATTATTGGTCATTTTATTTAGTGTCTACACCCCTATTATATCTTTGGGCTCCGCCCACGTATTACGGGGGACGCAGGCAGATCCCTGGGAAAAGCATAATACCTAAGTCCATTCTAAAAGTCCACTCTATACATATACTGGTGAATGGTTTTTCAAATCGGAGAATAAAGCAGTTAATTTTTCCCACACAGCTTACAAAGCTAGAACCTCACGGACTTTCCTCTTTATATTTTAAATGAAGAATATGATGATAAATATAGATTAGAAGATATACGAGTATTATCTAAAATCAATAATCTTCAACGCCTTAAAGAAGCTTCAACCCTTACAACGCTCGCAATCTCGGCTAGAACGGCTCGCCAATTAACCGAGATTATAGGCTTTACTGCTGATCCTTCCAGTGGCGGGGCAGGTCATAATGAACACGGAGAGGCAGCTCCGAATGGACGCTATCCGACGTGCGCGTAAAGAGATATGGAGTGATATCGTTAGCCCTATGATTGGGAATATTAGGATCATCATGATTGAGGATTGACAAAAACCGATTGCTATATATTTTTTTAATCATCTTCTCGTTTTTAGGGTTCCGTAGTCAACAAGGAACCTTAAAGTTTCGCTATGTCCGTCTGTCCGTCCGTCTGCGGATGAGCTCAGTCCCTTACTACCAGAAAGCAGTAATTCGGCATGGGTATACGGGGTGTTTCCTGTAACAGGAGCAATAAATTAAACGGAGGCTTCCTTACTGCATTTGTAGTAACCCCTTTTGTCCATTTCTTTTCAAATGTTTTTAACTCGGAGAAAAATTGATCTGAAGTTATGACCTCCGAGTAATGTATCTTGGCACCACGAGATCATAGCACAGTAGTCAATGCAGATTTTGAGGTAGCATCATGTAGTGAGTCATAATAGTTTTTGCATTTTTGTTTTCAAAAGATATTTTTGTGATTTTTTCAATTTTTTTCAATTTTTTTTTGTGTTTTTAAAATAATAAAATACTTATATCACTCCAGAAGAGTAAAAAAGTACACCAAAACTTTAGTTAAAGAAAAAAAAATCCGAAAAAAATATATTTTTTTTCAATTAAAACCACTTAGAAACAATTGATCACAAGCTTAATAATCTACCATTTAATTTATTGCTCCTGTTACAGGAAACACCCCGTATAAGTCAATAAAAAAAAAGAAAAAAAAAAGAAAAGTAGACATTTATTCACTACACAAAAGACACACAGAGACAAATGAGTAGACATACATGACAATTGACACATATTGAATAACGCCGACAAAATGGTAGATTTTTTTATGGTACGGTCAAGGACTTTAATTGTTGAGCGATTTAGGTGTCAACTAATTTTGTTTTTTAATCGTTAAGCTATGAAGTGGCCAGTATAAAGTGAGCTCTAAATGGCTCAACAACAAAAAAATGAAAATAGACAAATGTATAAAATCTGTATGGTGACGTAATACTTTTCATAAAAAATATGCATACATTTCTAACATCCTAATATCCATTCCCACGCCATGCTCAATTAAGGGTTAACGAGTAATAAGTTGGACCAACTTAAAAATGTACTTGAAAAGGCAAACTTTCGTACAAATTCGGGCGACGCAACCGCAGTCCGCAACGTTTAGTTGGCGCGCGTGTCGATGTAACAAAGACAAACAGGCATCTACGGAGAGGGTTCATTAGTTGCTTGTTTGTCCGACTCGTACTTGGCCGGTTTTTTTATTAATCTCTTGCGTCTATTCTGATCTTGACACGTTGCGATTGGCGCGCATGGAGGTAAGATCGAGTGACAAATACAAAACAGATTACAATTTAACTTTAGTGAACTTTTCCTCTAATACCCTATTACACTCTGGGGGTAGCTTTATAGGTTTATACTAGCTTCTGCCCGCCACTCCGTCCGCGTGGAACTCGTTTATATCGTAGCTCCATACAAACTTTCGACCCCATTTCACCCCTTAGGGGATGATTTCCGAGATTAAAACTATCCTATGTCCTTCCCCGGGGCTCAATTTATCTCTATACCAAATTTCATCTAAATCGGTTCAGCGGTTTAAGCGTGAAGAGGTAACAGACAGACAGAGAAACAGACAGACAGTCATACTTTCGCATTATAACAATAATAGTATGGATGCGTGTTATAATGAAATAAGAGATATCGTAAGATTTGTTTGTCCTGTGTTAATTTTCACTTGCCCGTCATAGCTTAGAGAAGAAACCCAAGTGTACTTTAAACAGAAGAGTATCAGGCGCGGCTTAAGCTTGCTTATCTGTAATTGGGATCGGTTGCCCAAGTTAAACATGGCGGGACAATACACAAATTAGCCTGGCCTTACACTCGGCTAAATCCTATTATGGAAGCGAACAGAGGACGAACTTCAAATAAGTCGCTTACTTAAACTAGTCAGTTTAAGTAAGCGAGTTATTTGTTCTAAGTTTTATTTTAGGGGTATATTTTGGTTGATAAATAAGAAATAATATACAGGGTGGAAAGTTAAAACGGGACAGTAAGGGCAGCTACTAGATCCCTTGCCGCCACGCAAAAATGGCACTAAGACTTTATTCCTAACTTTTTAAGTGATGGCAATCTACATTCACAGATTTTTGAAAAAAAGTACAGTCAGCGAGAAAATCATCAATTTTGAAGATTTTTTTTAATGACATTCGATCCCATTTCTATTAAGGATCAAAATACTCTTTGAGACCGACTAAGGTTTGACTACTAGAACGCCCAGAAATCAAGGAAAACTTTTTCCATACAGTGAGTATGGGAATCCCAAAGTGCAAGTAGTCCTTTAGTTAGACGATCATCAAATTATATGGAGACGGAGAATTTCATTTAGATTAGAAATGAGAGAATCCATTCCATTGTAAAAAACAAAAACAAACGCATTCCCGTATTCATAAACGTTACTATGTGTACAGTACTCACGAGCGGACAGGTGCTGTAAAACCCTTTCCTTAGTAAATTTTAAGTTTCGAACAGAATTTCTGAATACGGATGTTAGTATTCTTTTTACAAACTTTTTACAGAATAAAGGTGATGACCTGGCCCCGTAGCATGGTGGGCCTTGTCACGCGATAGGTGATAGGATAGAGCGTGCGTCACTGGCTGACACCGTTCGATAGAACGAGACGACGCTGTTATCTTGTCACTTGTCGCGTGATAAGGCCAACCATGCTACGGCGGTAAAGGTCGCTGGAGTCCGCTGGATGCGGGTGGCGCAGGACCGGTAATTGTGGCACTCTTTGGGGGAGGCCTATGTCCAGCAGTGGACGTCTTTCGGCTGATATGATGATGACGATTTCATTCAATATCAATGCGTCGTATCCACACGGTTGGCTCTACACTAATGCACAAGGGAGCGCACGAACGAAGGTTATTCTCGTATGATGTCTATATTCCAGGTCGATCACGTGTTCAAAAATTTGGACCCCAATTTCAGTAACATCTTCACTCTTGCTGGTCGATTGCGTAACGTTAGGTAGATAGGTGGTCTAAATGTAATTTTTGTATGGGGAAATGACAGTTGATTTGTCCTAACGCTTGTTAAAGTTACGTAGTTACCCCTCGGTCCACTCGGTAAAACCCCGCGGCAAAATGCCGCAATTCCGCCCAGCTTAGCTAACAGAAGACATCCATTGGATATTGGATTTGTTTCGTATTTCTCTTTATTTCAACGTTTACGATTGATTTATCAGAACATTTTTTCTCCGCCGAAAGACAATTGTCAATAACAAATGATATTCCCCGGATAAGTTCCACGAAATCCATTACTCCATTTAATTTTTGCGCTCCAACAAGTGCCAAAAGCCAGCAAGCAGTATTTAAAATTCAAAACGTATCGATAGTAGAACCATGTCACCGATATACACCGGTAGACATAATGCAAGGCGGTGAGCCATTCAGCGATCAAAGGCAGAGCAGCTTTGATGTGCCGCGGCGTCACCAAATACTGGTAATAATCCTATTATTAAATCATAGCAGGCGGTGGACGGGTGACCTAGCTTCACGTTATTACATTGGCTTACTAAGATCGGTAGTACAAGGTTTACTTGGAAATTTAATAACATAGCGGTTGGAGACAAAATATCATTACACTAATAAATCCACCAGTGCGCCCGCTCCGTGCACCCGCGTCAGCTAGCGTAGGCCCTTAACATTGTATATGCCTGCCTACAAAGCTGACGGTCCTGGGTTAAAATCCCAGTAAAGGCAAATATTTTGTGTAATTTAGTTGACAAAATGCTTTGCATTGGACTTTTCGCGCGAGTTCTTTCCACGCACACCAAGCCTAACGCGTCCTTATACCTAATACAAAATAGACTCCAATTCATTGATTTAGTGGAATAGAGCCACTGACCATGACTAATCTTATAGAAAGCCCCTTTTCGTGTTTCTAATATCTAATAATCTAGTCGACCTCAATAACGCGTGAGCCCTTTAATTAACACTCTCCATGCAGGATTTCCCCGTTAATAAAGATCCTCTGAGTGTTTCATGGAACCCAGCGGTTTCAGGGCAAACAACTATATTTATGGTAATTACACATTTGTATTCATCACATACATGCTTTATTCTGTAATTTATGAAAGAATCAGGTTCAGATACGAGGGTTAAAGCTATTAGCTATATTTCATGGTTCGAAGAAGTTATGAGTTCGGATCCTGCAGAGTAATGGCGTTATTACGATGACCAAGTATCGCTGACTGGGCCATCGTGCACTTGACGCGGCGTGTTTCTGGTCTATGTAGGTAACCTTCTAGAAAGTGTTGCAAAACAGCATTGTGCATGGTCGCCACTAATGAGATTGGATTATCTATTACAAAAGCGCCTAACTTGTTTTTACGTTTTGCTAAACCTTCTGTAAGTTCTACTAGGTTGTTTCAATTTTCATAGCATTACCTTTAATCGGCCATTCTCAAATTTTGTCTCTGCGGTTGTGTCTAATTACCACGACCATTTACGAACATTTTATATGAAGTCGTGGCAATAAGATACAGACACAAAATTAAATGTGGCTGCAACTTACTAGGTACATGTTCTAAACAATTTAATATATCCTGTTTTGCAGGGGGACAATCTGAAATCACGCATTTTCATCGTAATTAATCAATAGAATATTTTAAAAAGCTTTACTTTTTAGGTATGTGAAGCTCATTTTTTCAATTAGCTATATGTATTAATTTATGAGATTTTTGTAAGTGCCCAGAATCATTGCTCTGGAGTGTATATTATTTATTTGGTTATATTTACAGAACTGGTTCAATCTCTGATTTCAAGAATCGGTTAAATCGATTTCAAAAAGTGAAATATCGATGACACTCTAAAGCAATTAAGCAGGGTATTCAGTATTCCATTTCCACTGGATTACGATAAGCCACATCCGAGAGCCTTGCATATATACTCATTACTCGTATGCGTACGATTATTTTTACATAGCACTGGTGACATTAAAATTTTGTTGTATTGTATTGACGCCATTGAGTTATAAGAGTGGATTGCAAAAAAATTGTACATAGTTAAGAGCTTTAATCTAATCTATGCTTTAATTTTTTACAGTTTCGTGACGGCAATTACCCATATATTTTATATGGGTCAATACAATACAACAAAATTTTAATGTCACTATTTAAATCACTGTTAATTGACATTAACGGCTGCGTGTTACAAAAAATGCATTTTTGTTTCAATAACTACAATCACTTTTTGCCTTTTTTAGGGTTCCGTAGCCAAAATGGCAAAAACGGAACCCTTATAGTTTCGTCATGTCCGTCTGTCCGTCTGTCCGTCTGTCCGTATGTCACAGGCATTTTACTCGAAAACTATAAGGTGTATTTGAATAAAATTTTGAGGATAGGTGTATTTTGTTAACCGCTACATAGTTTTGTAATTAAAATGACAAAAAAAAATTTTTTTAGGGGTGCACTCCATACATAAAACTAAAAGTCAAAAAAATTTTTTTCATTGTGACCCCCCGTGTGGCACATCAATCGATAGGCCTTTCAAAATAAATATAAGGTTTCTTTGCATTTTTTTTGATTAAGTGAATAGGGTCGGAGATAATCGCCCCGAAAGTCACTAAAATTCTGTCCCCCCCCCTCTAATTTTTGAACGGTGTATTTTAAAAATATGGAAAAATTCATGGACATAGAACTTATTAATTTCATTCACCGAAAATTGTTTTGAACAAGATCGGTTGAGAGGTTTTCGAGATATTGCTGAAAAACTGCCTTCCTCAAAGAAAAGGACGTAAGTGCCGTAAAATTTCTGTGACGATACGACCTTTTTAATAGGCACGGAACCCTTCGTTTTGCGTGGTCCGACACGCACTTGGCCGGTTTTTTAAATAATCTAGTTTACTTTACGTGAAATTTCATGTTTAAACATGGTTAGGCATAGGCTGGCAAAATTTTATTACATGGATTCTTCCCGAGCACTAATTGGATGCCATATAAGCTTGCACGGAGGTGCAAGGCTGGAGAGCTAGTTACAACTTCTGAAACCCAGCGGAGCCCACGGTAGCTTAGTTGGATAAGAGAAAAGGACGGTTTCCAGAGGTTACGGGTTCTAATCCCGCTCATGTGGTAAATAAAGCCATTTGACGTTTCACGAAAGCAGTGCAGACTTGTCATTGCATATGTTTGTCTCACGTTTTATGTTGCGAAAGTATTTTATTTTAGGCGACCAAAATTATAAGACAATATATAGAGGTTGTAACTACTTATCCATAAGGACACGATTTTTTCACAGGAGGCCTCAATTAGGAAAATATAAGTATGAATGATTTTTCGGATGGATGTATCTTGACAACCTATATTATTATTGTTTTTCAGAAGCCAAGCACTCTTGACGTAAACACAATATAAATTCTAATTTTGTTGCTACCCGTCTAAGAAGCGATTAAAAGCAAACCGTAGCGAAGTTTTCGCAATTGTGATTGAAAACTATAAACGAGTGCCTTTACCTACAAACTTTCTCGAGGATTTTTAATTCACAGTTTTATATTGCCTGTTCTAGTATTTAATTGCATTCCTTTTGTTACAGTACAGTCCATGGAATAATTGTAACAAAACGAAATTCAACAATGCAAGTAATGTAAATATCGAAATAATACGAGTATTCCAATTACTGACACATTAACTTCGCTGCTGGCAACTGCTGGACATATACACAGTGTATCAACTAGGTACTGTTCGTTTTTTGAGATCCTCACGAAGCTCTGAACGCTTTTTGGTTTTTTTTCACCGTTGCACGGAAACAAAAGTGTACGCTTCCAATTTCCACGCAGAATGAATTCGTTTTCTTTTTAAATTGGTTTTGTGTTGTAAACTATTCAATGAAAAACGAAACTGTTCTATGAATTTCATTGTTGACTTAGTATAAAGTCGATGAATGAAAAATGAGTCTACCTATTTTACTATTTTTATGGGTAGGTATTAGTCGACGATATACATTCCTACTTTTATGTACAGATAAACAAAAATTTCAATGCATAGAAAACGTGCTTAGAAAAGTTACATGATCGACCTGCAGGAATAAATATTAGTACTTATCACACAAATATATGCCCTCACAGTATTCTAAGCCGAAACTAGCTTGGCTTGGTTGGTAGTGACCCTGCCTACCACATTCACTGCCAATAATAGCGATGCGCTACGCTCGTAGCCGATCCTGTGGATTTTCAGCTAATGAGTGGAAAGCGCCTACGGCGTAGGCGCCCACTACGCGGGTTCCTGGCAGTAAAAGTGCTACGGAGTGATCGTCAAACCTCTTTGTAATTTATAAGTATTAGATGCTTTAGTACACCGGTTATATTAATCGTAAATGTTGTGCTCGCATGCCCGCAACGTTCACGCACCTTCACCAACAAGATCGGCTACGTTAGCCACATGCGAGCACACCAGCGACAACTACGGAGTTGAGAGCAATCTCCTAGCTAGGCCGAAATAGGCTGTGGAGCTTTTTAATTAATATTGATCGACATCTTCAGCAGTCGAGTCTTCTGCAACAGTCAAATAAAATATATTTGTAGGGTATATTTGTTTTCTCATTTAAATATTTTAACAATCTTCGACGTATTGACAAGACCCGCGTCAGGAGTACCTACAAAGCACTCTTGACAGCCTTTTATTGCTTTAATTTGCGCTACAAAGGACTCAATTATTTTAACATTTATTTGATGTCGTTGAGGCAGTCTGTTTTTTACGATACAGGAATTCACTTGTCGTCCAATATTGATGCACGTTTACGAAACAATAACTTGTAAAATGAATCATTATTACGGAAAAATACAGTTTTATTATTTGTTTTTCGGCAACAGACTGTGTAGTTTAAGAAGTAATGAACCAGACATAATGCCTCTTGCATTGACATATCATATTCGAAATTTTTGCGTATTTGTTTTTTACAGTATGAGAAAAAGAAGTGATGTCTGGTATAATTAAATAAATTAAAGAAAACACAGCCATCAATAGTTATACCTGAAGGCTACCTTTTTGTGCCATTTGTGGTTGAGACTCTGGGACCGTGGGGGGTCAAGCGCCCATGAACTATATAAGGAGTGTTCCAAACGCCTGGTAGATGGCAGCGATAAAATCTTGCACTAGAAATCTGTCGTAAAATAAATAGGCTTTCTACTGTAGCAATGTAATTTTAAAAAATTATAATACTCTGATACTGAAATGATATATTTATACTGTTTTGAAAAAATTACACCTCGCCTAGTTTTTTACGCCGGTTCTTCTCGAGGCAGAGGTTTACTTTCCGAACCGGTGGTAGTTTATCGACATTCATAGGTGCATGTAATATGCCTAAATTGAAGAATAAATCACTTTGACTTTGACTTTGAGAGGTGACGCGTGACCGGAAGGCTGGATCATATCTGGCACAGTGTATCAGTATTGCCATACAACGTGGCAATGCTGCCAGCCTTCTGGGCACACTGCCCTCAGAAGGCAATTTGGGGCAATTTTTTAAATTATAATCATTTGTAACCTAGTTTCTAATTTAGTGTTTAGTTTCCTGCTTTAGTGTGTATTTTTGTTTTTATACATAGGTATTATCAAATAAAATTTTAACTTACATACAATATCCGAGTTATAAACAAAAGTTATTCAAAATATATACAATAAAATAATATTGAATAATAGCAATTTACTCGTAATTATATTTGTTATATTTTTCAACGTTGTGAGGACATGTGACTGAATTATGACTGATATTTCTTTGACAAGTTCTGCAGCCTAAAAGTCTTAACAGATCTCGATATTGTCATAGTAAGGCGTCACTCGTTAGGTTCATCCCGATAGCAAAATAGGGCATGGGTATCAAGCGGATACATTCCGTCAAAGGGATAGTTATACAGGGTGGCACTTTACTATGATCCTTGCTGAAAGTATAGTATTATCTAATTAATTTCCAATCAATTTATTATCATTTTAAAGCTATACAGTTTCTTCCCGAGTTCCCGGTTCTTCTCGAGGCAGAGGTTTACTTTCCGAACCGGTGGTAGTTTATCGACATTCATAGGTGCATGTAATATGCCTAAATTGAAGAATAAATCACTTTGACTTTGAGTTACTATTTATATTTGCACATGACACATGTCATTCACTATCAACTTGTTAGGGTTGAAACAGGCGGATGTTTGTACTAAAGTTTAACAAGCTTAATCTCGTAAACGGTAAAGAATATTAACATGGTTTATTTTGAAAAAACTCTTCATTATGTTCCACGCTGTATATAGATGGCCATAAATATGAGCAATTATTATTTTTTCATTGTCCAATCCTTGCATGAAAACCATAAAACTAGTGTGTGACAGTTTTAAGTAGGTAATTGTAGTCCCGTTTGACCTTACACAATATTTATAAAAAGTACTTGTTTTTTTTTAAACAGCCTTCTTTACATTATCTTGTTAACCCATTCCCGGCCCGTAACGACACGTATGTGTCCCTACGCCGTAGTTGCTTTCCGCTACATACGAGGAAAACCACGAGATCGGCTACGAGCGTAGCGCGTAGCGATTCTGGGCACTGAATGTGTTAAATAATATAAGCACTCCTTTCATGACCCGCTAAAATTCGTAAATATTTTCACGCAAAGTTTGATAAGGCTTAGAATATACCCGAATGTTTCAATAAACGCCTAAATACAGTTCACGTCATTAAAGTTG
This sequence comes from Epinotia nisella, assembly GCA_932294315.1. NCBI lineage: Eukaryota > Metazoa > Arthropoda > Insecta > Lepidoptera > Tortricidae > Epinotia > Epinotia nisella. The sequence goes on from OW028687.1 coordinate 6,576,423, forward strand.
TTTATGATGAACAAATTCTCTCGAGAAGCTTATTTCTGTGAAGGTTCTCCAAAAGCTCTGTGTTCAACGCTTAATCGGATAGAGTGATTTCAGACAGCGAGCTTTGAGTCAAGATCTTTTGAAAAGTGGGAGGTTTGAAAAGGGCGATGAATGATAATAACAACTTAAATAGGTACTGTTGAAATTATTTGAGATGAATATTTGTAAACAATCCATTCAAATATGTACTTTACAATTTAATGGAGGATGAGTAAATTTTGCTTTATTTCAACCATACTATTTCGTTCACGAGGGGATGCATTTATTTACACACACACACACACACACACACACACACACACACACACACACACCCACACACACACACACACACACACACACACACACACACACACACACACACACCAATAATAATAACTAGTCTATGCATGAAACATATTTTTTAGTCAGTTAATTTCTCATTTTTAGCTGTTATGAACTTATGACTTAGTGCCATTCCCCCCCCCCCCCCCCCACCCCCAAAAGAGGCCCCGTTGTTCAGAATTCATTAATTTATTTTATGCGTCCACCTTTGGGTCACCAATTTTTATTTACCAAATTTCAACTCAATCGGTCCAGTAGTTTCGGAGCAAATCGGCTGTGACAGACGGACGCACGAGTGATCCTATAAAAGTTCAGTTTTTTTCCTTTTGAGGTACAAAACCCTAAAAAGTGACACTTAGATCTACCTGACGCGCGTACAATGCGTTACGTGATTGACCCCCTGACAACATTAGATTTTCTGCGTTTCGTCGTTTATCTAGGATAAAGGGAAACATTGTACTAATTTATTTATTTCGATCATTTAGTTTAGTGCCTTTCAAACATAACAATACTATTTTTTTACGTTTCACAGTGGTTTTCCTTGAAATCGCATGAAGATAAACGCACGATTTTTCTAATTGTATATGTGTACGCAATGTATATGTATATATATATATATATAGTTATATATTTTATTTCGGTCAATTCTCGGTGTCATTTTTGACAATGTTACGTGGTATTTGTAGGAATTAAATTTATGCCTATTTTATACCCGTTTCATGTAAACAGCAAATCCAATAAACATTTTACAATATTTCGATACTTAATTTAAAGAACGTCGCTCGTGACAGTAATTGTGTCGTTAAAAATACATTTTCTCCGTGAACCTCCATATTCCCGATACCAATAAACAGCATCGAACATATTACATTACTTCAAAATAATATAGCCATGTTCCTCAGTAAAAGTCGATAAAATAAAAATTCGAGCAACAAAAATAAAGTACTTCCTATCATCCCCTACATTACGATTCTTCTCGTGTACAATATTGGATTTGCCACTAACCTCGCCAATTTAGGTTATGAGGTTAAATACAATGATGCCTTTCGTAGTATTAGAGATTGGTGTGGCCAAAGTTTCGACGAAAAATAAATTTCTGTCAAAGATTTCATTTTTGGTACAATATTTCATTGCCGACTGTACTTTTCTGTATACCGTCATCAACTAGGTACTCATTGAGACGATTCTAACGAGCCCAAACTCGATGAGGTTGTGCCGTCTCATTGCGAAGTACCTATGGCCACCTTCCAGCTCCATCATCGCATCAGAACCATGTCATCATAAATATTGCATTGTCACGCGTTTTACACATGTATGCAAAATTTCAGCTCAATCGGTTACCGGGAAGTGGATCAAATTTAATTTGCAAGATTTGGTGACAAACATCGAGACAGGTGAAACTAAATAAAAGCTTGTAAAAATAAGAAGTACGTATTAAAAATTAAAAAAAAAACAAGTGAGCGATGGATTTGAAACACTTCCATGAAACTATGAAACACGGACTGTAAAAATGATCTGTGAAAATCCAAAATCCTCCGTTCAAATTGTAGAGACAGAGGGAAAATTCTTGACATGCCTTAACTACTGCGCTGACAATTTTAGCCTATCCTTAGGTTGCGTCTGGTGAATTCAAATAATAAACTGGTACACCCCACTTTAAAAAATTCAAAATCCTAACTATGACCTCTATATGTGAAAATATGTATTCGAAATGTGCATGTAAGAAAATATCCGCAACTAAATAAAACCATTAGAGACCAACCACGGCGCTACGAATCCAGGTTTAAAAATAATCTAGTTACAATATCGGGATCCAAACTAAAACTACATACTCGTACCTCAAGTCCACACGCGATGTCAGTAAAAATTTATAATAGAATCGACGACAGTATAAAAGAGGAAAAATGCGAGAGAACGTTTTTCAAACGATTAAAAAAATTCCTACTCGAAAAATGTTACTACACCTTCATCATCATCATCGTCATACCAGCCGAGAGACGTCCACTGCTGGACATAGGCCTCCCCCAAAGAGTGCCAAAGTGACCGGTCCTGCATCCAGCGGACTCCCGCGACCTTTACCAGGCCATCAGTCCACCTTGTGGGGGGGCCTACCCACGTCGCGCCTTCCGGTACGTGGTCGCCACTCGAGAACCTTTCCGCCCCAACGACACACCTTGGATGACTCTTTTTCCAGCTAAACTTGTATACTTAGTTCTGTATATATATTTTTTGGTTTTGTAATAAACTCATTGTTATAGTTTTAAGCTTGTAATAATTGTAAGTTTCTGCTGCGCCCCATCGGGGTATCATGTATTGTTGTATAACTTGAATGTGATGGTATAAATAAACGAATACGAATAAACTTTGATATGATGGTTACTATATGTAAATAATGTATATATATTATGGTTATCTATGGCAATGTTATGGGGCACCATCAAAATTACTTTTTGGTGACAAAATTATCGAATCAAGCACTGGTTGCCAGCAGGGTGACCCGCTTGGTCCTGCTATATTTAGTTTGGCTATCCATCCGATCATAACCAATTTAAATTCCAAATTTAATCTATGGTATCTGGACGACGGGTCCCTCGGTGGGGACGCCGAAACAGTCTTGCAAGACTTGCAATTGATAATGGACAGATTTGCAGAAATAGGCCTTTCCCTTAATTTCACAAAGTGTGAAATTTTCCTGCCTGACCGCCTTCCCCCGGATAGGAAAATTGAAATATTGACTAACTTTAACGCGATATTACCAAATATCTCCGTCCATTCCATTTCATCACTCACACTTTTAGGATCTCCAATTTTTGATGAAGCGATCAGTCCAGTTATTAATTGCAAGTTAAACTTGTTTAACTGTACATCAGACTTACTTTTCGAAATAAACCCCCATATGGCGCTTTTTATTATCCGTTTTTGTCTCTTTACACCAAAGTTTATGTACTTACTCCGATGCTGTCCCATCTGGAAATACCCCTCTATCCTTTTGTCAATTGATAACATTCTACAAACAACTCTATCCAAAATTCTAAACGTTACTTTCGATTCGATTTCATGGTCCCAGGCAGTTCTACCAATAAGATTCGGTGGCCTGGGCGTTCGCGCCTCTTCCAGTGTGGCACTACCAGCTTTCCTGTCGTCTGCGTACGGTTCATTGTCTCTCGTCGGTATTATTTTAAACAATCACCAGATACCCGTCGTAGAGATCGCGAACTTGGCGGAGGCCGAAAGGGCCTGGTGCGATTTGTGCCCGGGAGCGGACGTCCCTGTCACGAAACACATCCAGAAGGTTTGGGACACTCCTCGGCTCAAATCTATTCACGCCTCTTTAGTCGAAAATAGCCCGAACGACTCAGAACGCGCCCGACTCTTGGCTGTCTCCTCGCATGAGTCAGGCCACTGGCTAAATGCCCTTCCCTCACGCAACATAGGCACAGTTCTGGACCCAGGTACCCTAAGAATTGCTATCTGTTTAAGGTTGGGATCTAAAATATGTGTTCCCCACACATGTGTCTGCGGAAAAAGTGTGGACCAGCTGGGTAGACATGGCCTTTCATGTAACAAAAGCGCCGGCCGCATGTACCGCCACGGTACCATAAACGACCTGCTGCGTCGGGCGCTCGCCACTGCCTCCATACCTTCGTCATTAGAACCTCCTGGTATGACGAGAGACGATGGCAAGCGCCCGGACGGAGTAACTTTGGTACCGTGGAAACTCGGTAGGGCCCTGGTGTGGGACGCGACGTGCGTCGATACGTTCGCACTGTCCCACATACAGGTAACACGGTCTCAGGCCGGCGCTGCGGCTGATCAGGCCCAATTACTTAAGCGCCGCAAATACTCTTCTCTAGTTCAAAACTACGAGTTTGCGGCGCTTGCAGTTGAAACGATGGGACCCTGGTCAGCCGACATGAAGACATTCATGAGAGCCCTGTCGTCGCGGCTGGTCCACGCCTCAGGGGACTCCAGAGCTGGCGCGTACTTTTCCCAAAGGATCGCTCTCGCGGTCCAAAGGGGAAATGCCGCCAGCGTCATGGGGTCCATGCCGCAGGCGGAACTTTTAGACGGTCTTTTTTTTTTGTAATTAGTTTTAAATTTTTCGTTTAGTTTTCAGCTTATTTTATCCTTAGTTAAGTTTTTTATTATTTGAATTTCTGTCATTCTTCTCTATATATTATAATCATGCTTCCACAAAGTTTCAATTTAAATGTATTAAAAGTTTTCTTTTAAATGTCTTTTTAGTAAATCTAATTACTTAACGTGGTTAAAAAGAGACACAAAAGAAAATAAAAAACTTTATTTATAATCCAATTAAAAATGAAAGCTTGAAATGAACTCCGAATCCTAAACAATATTACAAAGGTACGGCACAGATATTACATTTAGAAGGAACATTGAAGTCGTTTATGAATACATGAGTAATGTTGATAATTAGCAGAATTATACGGAGTTACGGCTGGAAAATAATCAAATTAATGGTAAGCACGTGAAACGGGACGAAATTAATTAAACCCAGCAAATTTGTTTCTTATGCAAATACTGTATTTACCGTTTTACACACAGAAATTTAAATTTTGTTTATTCTGTGCTATGGTGGCCTAGTGGTTCAGGCGTGCGGCTGTCAAACGGCAGTCGTGGGTTCGAATCCCAGCTCGTACCAATGAGTTTTTCGAAACTTATGTACGGAATATCATTTGATATTTACCGTTAGTTTTTCGGTGAAGGAAAACATCGTGAGGAAACCTGCATATATCTGAGAAGAAATTCAAAGAGGTATGTGAAGTCCCCAATCCACACTGTGCCCAACAGTGGGACGTATGTAGGCTGATGATGTTTATTCTATTCTATTCTATGGCACTTTGTACGCACTGGATATTCTAGTTGCATGCATTTATTTCTCGTTTATTTTGGTAATAACTTTATTACCAAAATAAAAATTTTATATCACTAGCGCAGGTCTCTTGTGTTAATAAGTTAATAGACAATACGTTGCTTCAATTATGGAAATAAATAAATAATTTTGAATTCGAAAATAAAAGCTTGATCGAGTTTTACGATTTGTTTAAATATTTGTTATTATGTTGTTTTTAAAGTAACTACATAATTTTGTGATTTAGAGCAACTCCGATATATTAAACTATGAACACACTCGACAGATACGTTTTTCAATAAAATAAAAACGCGCTCAAATCGGTTCATCCGTTTGGGTGCTACGATGCCAGAGACAGACACATATACAAATGTTAAACTTATAACAACCCTCGTTTGCGTCGGGAGTTAAAAAGGTACCAGTTCAGTGGTACAGTAAAATAAAAGGAGTCCTTTCTTTTACCGACAAACGTTTCAGCGAATTTTCATTTCATCGATTTTTTTTTTTATAATTGTTAATTTTTGGTATACCTTAAAGCTAATGTAGATCAGGTTAGGTTTGTCTTATAACAATCCTGAAAAAAACAGTTTCTGAAAAAAAAATTGATATAAGAATTCGGCGAAACATTCAACCGATGAAACGTTTGTCGGTAAAACAAAATTAAGAAAAGAAAAAAAAAAGAAAAGAAGACATTTATTCACTACACAAAAGACACACAGAGACAAAGGAGTAGACATACATGACAATTGACACATATTAAATTAAACCTAAAATATTTTTTATCTGTTTGTTATATTCCACAATGCTTTTTCTGTTGTAATAAAATCGCTGATAGGTTTGATAATGTACCGCTTACTCACTCGCCTTTTACAGGCAACAACTCTGTTTACAAATTGAGACCATGAAATCAAAAGCCTCTTTTCGAACGAGCGAGCGAAGCGAACGAAGTTATATGCTTCAGCTTGGGCCGAAAATCGTTTGTCTGATGTCCGTGTCCCGTTGTCCAGCTGTTCTCCTCTACAGGTCGCATTTCTCGACCGATTCTCATAAAATTTTGTGAGCAGGTTCGTTAATTATATAGATTTTTATTTGTAGAGTCACTTTTTCGAAATAAAAAAAAAGTTTTTGAATAAAGACAGGCTTGCGAGTTTTAAAGCTCACAGAGCCACTAAGTAGTCAGTTAAAAGTAAAATAACAACTCGCCTCAACTGGGTCAACAAATTATATATTTCCCTCGAATCGAAGGACATTGATTGAATTTGAAAATACTGGTTCCGCCTGCTGGGGGTTGGGGTAACGTCTATTTATTTCCGGAAATGGAACTTGTTACAACGTTAACTGACGTGACGAGGGCAAGTTGATTTAGCTTGTTGCTTTGATATAACAGGGCAGTTAAAGGTGTGACAGGAATAGTTTCGGAAAATAAGCGGTCGCACGTATAGTTCAGTCGCCATAGCCACTTAAATAATCGTAGTGTTATTCGAAATGTGATTGCGTCGAATCATCAAGGCCACGATTTCAGTTTCCGTCATGATTGGGAAAGTCTCAAGCATGTCGCATTGCTTTTTACAACCTTTTATGTTCGGACCGCATTACTTTGTAAGACACCTGTCATTTGAAAAAAAAATTGGTTGACAGCCGACTTCCTGTCTGTCACACATTTTTCTTGTTGCATTTTTTGAGAGCGTTCGGACGCTAGTGTTTTTGTTGATAATCCGAGTCTAGATTGCTAGTTTTGTGCCAACGGGCCGGAAAAACCCGTTATTTGTTGTTGTGTTTACGGGCAATAGTACCAGAATATAAAAAAGTGACTTCGCGAAGACGCGTGTGACATGGGGCTGGTGAGCCGCTAATCCAATTGTTCCAGGGTCGCAGTAGTTTGGGTACCCAAAGCGACGCGACCTTCCGCCGAAGAAGGATCCGTCGGTTCCCGTAAGTTTTTGGACACTATCTGTTAGGTTAGTCGTAAGCGAAGTAGGTTAGAATAGATATCCGCGAATCGCGTGATAAAGGTGTCACTGTTTTAGCTGGAGATACGTAATAAAACTTTAACTTGCACTGTTCGTATGTATTTAAGTAAGTTTTCCGTCAAAATTTGCAATCTATTTTTCATTCACTTGCCCTTATCCGATTGATTACTCTAAAAAATTAACTGACGATTTGAAAGAGCTTGTTACTAGGCCTACTTGAATAAAGATCATTTTGAGTTTGAGTTTGAGCCGAAATTTAGGATAAATGTATAAATAGTTTGGATGACAATTCAATATTATAGTACCATCGAGCTGATCTGATGATACAGAAGGTGGCCATGGGAATTCAGTACTTAACCGACGTAACCCCGTTGAGTTTGGACTCGTTAGAATCGTCTCAATGAGTAGTTGATAACGGTATATAAAAGTACAGTGGGCAATAAAAGCTGGTTCCAAACATGATTTTTTTTGAAAGAAACTTATAATCTTATTATTCTGATTTTGAAAGACACAGTCGTATATATCCCTGTGACATGCGGACGTCACATTTTGGTTCTCGAATCGGGCCCTTTTTGTTGCCTGCGAAGCTCAAGTTACCCACTACCATGATTCGGTAGATCGATTGCTCCGTAGTTTACGTACCTAGTTTAATGAATTATTAATTTTATACTTTACTGAGAGCTTATGTTATGTCACAAAGATTTCATTAGGTATCTGTATATGTAATACAGACAATATACCGTTATTGCCTGTAATACATTAGTATAGTCGACGCCAAAAATACGTTTACACTTTTGCACCTTATTCCATTGCAATAAGGCGAATAGTGTAAACGTATTTTTGGCGTCGACCGTACCTATTATATTTCGCAGAAGCGACGCGGTACACATGCAGCCCCGCTATTCGATAACTTTTTTTAACCTCATCTCACCGTTTATCAACAAATATATCTTAACGCCGCGATTCACAGTAACTTAGCTTAGTTTAGTCTAGTTTCGTTAGGCGTGAGGGGTAAGGTGAAGCCTATTAGTGCGTTCCGAATAACATCCCAGCACTGCTACCTCCGACTCCCGAGCATCTCGCGCTAATGACGAAGTTGTCATTTAACTCAGTGCCCAACCACAATAGTTAATTCGCCTAAATTGCTTCGACACGCCAAGGTCTGTAGACTCTTCATAAACGTTGCAATCGATCTCGTGCTAAAGAGGTGAAATTGGGAGGTCTCTCGATAATCCAATTTGGCCGAGCCGAGGAATTAATTATCGTGTCGGATTGGCTACGTTTGCGTAGGGCCGCAGCCGCAGTGGCACTACAATACTCAGTGCAACTATCAGTGAATGTGAGAGATATTACTTTTTGAGAATTTACGAAAACTATTTGAGATGAAAACTGTTCAGTCGACCTAGAAGCGGCACTCTGCGATTGAACTGTCTTTATGCGTTTATCTCAGAATTTACTTTAAAAACAAAGTTTTAACCGACTTCAATTTAGTACTCCGCCAAGCCAAATTAACTTTTCCTTTCCACTTTACCACATGGACTGCTTTTCGAGAGTAAACACGTTGATTATTACAGACGAAAACCATATCACAGTATGTGGGCCGGTAATATTTGAGGAGTTCCGTCGATTTGGCACACTTGACATTTATGACTTCATTCGTTGCTATTTCAACGGAATCACATCAGAATCAGTAACGTACTTTTACATTTTTAAGTACGAGTTCCATAAGTCACCTGTGGTCTTCATCATCAGTTCCACTTCACCAAATATGTGATTTCCGGGTGTTGGTACACTAGTTATAATAAAAAATATTACTACATGCTTGCCTTCTATATTTGAGGAGTTCCCTCAATTTCTCATGGGTTCCATCTTCCAACTGAAGTTTTGATAACAATGGGACTAACCTGAAAGCATATACATTCAAATAAAAAAAAACAATTGTACGAATCGGTTCATAAATGACGGAGTTCTGAGGTAACAAACATTAAAAAAAAACACACACGCAACCGAATTGAGAACCTCCTCCTTTTTTGAAGTCGGTTAAAAACCGTGTTAGTTTTTCACTGAATGAGCGACTATGGGTGAATTTAAAAGGGTATATCACCATTTTTGAGTATATTTCACCAACCACGAAGTTATACTACTGTCAAGACATGTAGGTATTCTACTGTGACATATTTTTCAAAGATCGGTTTGAACAAGGTTTTAGCGAAGGAAAAGAGGAAAATTTATTTTCTAAAATTGTTCCTTATTGCAGAAGATGTATGTAGTTAATTGTGTAATAATATTTTTAACGTAAGTTCACGTTATTTATAAAATGAGTTTTTTGGTCTTAACACAGTCATACGAACCAACTACTTCATGGCTCGATATTATGCTGTTCTCTTAGTGATGAACTGCGAAAACATCACTTGTAATTCATCATCATCCATATCAGCCGAATGACGTACACTGCTGGACATAGGCCTCCCCCAAAAAGTGCCTAAGTGATCGGGTCTACGCCACCCCCATTAATTAATTAAATTAAATTATTTATTTGAATCAGGCAACACAGGCCCGTATTTAGAAAGAAAGAAAGAAAGAAAGAAAGAAAATACATTTATTCACAAACACACAGGACACACATATTATACAATAAAATAAACAAGAGAAACATATAAAACATGAAACAAAGTGTGTCTCTGCGGCAGTGAACCGGACACTGGCTCAGCATTATGCTGAGGTGTCAGACACCTACAGCGCTGATTTTCAGCCAGTACCGTTGGTGACTCACGGAAACGTCATACAATTTTAATATATAAACTACATACTAATATATTATTAGGATAGGCGAGAGAGAAATAAACATAAATACGAAGTGAGATGTATTGTACGGATGTATCTACCTACATGCAGCATTAATCAAAACAATAATACTTACATTAAAATGTAAGTTCTTATGGAAATGATTGGCATATTTACACCTTACATACTAACATACATCCTACTAATATTATAAATGCAAACGTTCGGATGTTTAGATGTTTGTTACTCAATCACGCTAAAACGACTCAACCGATTTGGATGAAATTTTGCACGAAGATAGTTTATAGCTTTAAAATATTTATAGGTTATAGGATATAATTTATAGGATTAAAATATAGGATACTTTTTAACCCGGGTCCACGCAGACAAAGTCGCAGCCGGAAGCTAGTAAAATATAAACTTAAATACAACAAAAACATACTAAGTATAACTGCGATGTGTTACGCAACTTCGTGGTGTCAGATAACCGACCGCGAAAACGCCGGAACGTGACTCCCTGCGAAGCAGTAGCACTTTTGAAGTAGAAAACAGCCGCATTAAAGTCCTACAAAAAAATCAACCTTCAGTTTAAAACTGTAATATTGAAAAATAAGATATTTCTTCATTTTGTACATCTACTTACCTTAACGGTAAATTATTGTACCTACAATGAAATTTGGGTGACAGATAATTTTGTACAAACATAAAACAGAATTAGAGACTCAGTAGTAAACCGACAGATCGTTCGCCGATTTATGCTTTCTCGTTAAACGACCTTCCTCCAGAGGTTTTGCGGCACCTAATCTTTTTTAATTCGAGATTACATCGTTAATCCTCTAAAATGGCCCGTAATTTTTTGGCATTATGAATACTCAGCATGCCCTTTGCATTTGGTTGCAGTGGAACTCACAGAATTGGACTCTCTAATCATGGGCATAAAGTTCTGTGTTGATATCTGATTTTGTTTGTTTTCTCAACTGAACGGCAGAGTACTAGCCCCGCAGGGTGTTACAACTTTAAATTGCCATCTGCAGATCGCAAACCGGGCTGAATAAAATGCTGCAAAGGCGAATAAAGAACTCGTTTTTTTTTGTAGAATCAGATTAGAGACCTCGCGTTTGTGGGCCATTTCTTTGTGGTACTAATTAATTGCTCTGTAATCAAAGTGTAAGCCATTACGAAATTGTGTTGAATTTTGGTTTAAGTTTTGTGGCCAGTAAAATTAAGATATTGGGATACCAGGGTTATAATATTTTTTTCGTTACTCGTAAGTAATTTTATTGAGCAAGCGAGCGAAGCGAACTAAGTTATCCGTTTTAACCTGGGCAAAAATGCTTTCAGTTCTTGTACATTCAGTTAAAAAAAAATACAGTCACAATCAATACAGCTGACAGAGTCATCATTGCCTCTTCTTTAATTAAGACTAATTTTTTATTATTTTTCTCAAACATGCTCAGAAATGTTGACCTTGTTCGCGAAAATACACTGCAAAACACAGCGTTACGAGTGTCACGAATTTACAGGTCGGTAATGGGATTTCCATACGTTCTTTTTCCATTAACTGTATTTCTGCGGACGTCTATTTATAATTGGCTTTGTTATTAACTATTAAGTTTTGTATTTTTTTCCTGTAATGCTTTTGATGACCCAAATAAATAAAAATAAAATAATGAGATTTAAAAAAAAACTTAACCATTTAATAGATTGGACCTTCAAGGTGGACATACCTATGCTATATTTTAGTTTACTTACGTTTTCTGTCACACGCGGGCGGAGACGCGATGCTAGTAGGTACCTAATATTTTTTTATAAGCCTTTGCGTAGCGTTCGCGGATGTGATTAATAAATAAATAAAATAAATAAATAAATTTGTTCTTTACATTATAAAAATAAAAAATTAAATTAAACGTAAAAATGGCCCAGCTATATTTTTCAAGCTTCCCCTCCTTTAGCCCTAAGAATTTTATACCAAATTTCACTAGCCCTAATGTTGTTAACCCTAATATCACAACCCCAAATTTCCATTTTTCCTAATTATTCATTAGCCTAATGTCAGTATCCCGAATTTTCATAATGTCTAATTTCTCATGTCCGAATTCTCACTAAAATTTATTTTATTTAACTGAATTTTTCCTAGGTCTAATATTCCTTTGCCTAATTATGACTACACCTTATTATCAATGTCTCTAAAATCACAAACCCGAATCTTCATTTTACCTAACTACTTCAGCCCTAATGTCAGTATCCCGAATTATCATAATGTCTAATCTCTCATGACCAAATTCTTAGTAATACTATTTTTTTAATTTTTTCGTCTAAAGTCGGTTCTGTTCTGGCGCTTCACCGGCCCCTGCCGCGACACGCTCGCTTCGCTCGCTCGGCTCGCGCGCTGTAGGGTCGCAGTTCAACTTAATACTCCTCCTCGTTTTGCTTGACGTCGTTACCTACACTGACCTATAATATTTCATGAATATTAATAATGTTTTAGAATATTTCATGGTCATATTATACGTTTTTATAAAGAACTTATCGTTTCTGGGACCTAATCCTCCGCCCTCCGCCCGGGCTCCCACCAGACTCTAGCTTCGTCAGCCCTTCGTTTCTCTGGCGCCCGCTCAATTAGGACCTCCTTCGCGAGCTCCTGGCTCCGCAATTTTCACATACACTCTAGGGGTAGGGCAGACAAGAACACGTGGATAGTGGGGTGTTCCGCTCCGATTCGGTTTTGTTACCTGTGTGCATGCATATAAAATACAATATCTCGGCCATTTTTGATTTTTAAGTCCTATATAGGTCGTTTTGAATTTCTGGGTCCAATATCTCGGGCATTTTTGAGTTTAGCGAAAAAAGTTTAAAACAAAACATGCTTATTTTAACGGATTCTGTACGAAACAATCATAAAAAATGCATTAGGTCTAGTGAAACATTAGAGAAAAAGTTAATAGGTCAAGTGACAGGATAGGTGTGATGAAATTAGGTGTTCATTATACATAGTAATCATTAGGCACGTTAATCGTTAGGCTTAGTAATCACTAGGAAAAATCATTATTAGTTTCCAATATATTAGCACACTTGATGTTTAGTATTAGGAAAGATTAGGAGGTATGAAATTAGGACCAGCAAATAATTATGCCATACAATATTAGTTATCCGAATATTAGGGCTAATGAAAATTATATCGAACATTGGTAGGTGTAATAAAATTAGCACTAATGATATTAGGTTAAGTGGGGGTAGAGCCATTTTTCAATACAATAAGACATCTATACGAATGTCTAGAAAACATTTTGTGCATATTTGGCAACAAAACTTCGAGATGCTCATGCAAAAATCATGTTTCTAGGCTCCGGGGACAATGCAGTGAATATTGTATGAGGCGGGCCGGCCACGAGGTCATGTTTCAAATAGCAATGCTACCTACTAGTTGTGTGGTTTTGCCACAGAGGTATGTGGGACTTTGGACACGCAGCCTGGAAAAACATTTTGCTGTAGAACACGTGGGAGTCAAAAGGAGTCATGGAAGATCGGCGACCCGTTGGACTGATGCAATTAAGGAAACTTGCAAACTCTATCCAGACGACCGAAAATCGAGTGGCCTTAAAAGCAATAATGAGCAAAGCGACGACCTCGGTAATCACGACCCTCAGTCATGAGGATGTTAACAAGAAGACTTGGGTTCTGGAGTCTAATTTTATTATTACTCCAAAAGAAAGAAGGCTTTAAAATATGCCTAACGACGAAAATCCTATTCAAATATCTAAAAAAATTACGAAATCGAATCAAAAACAGCTTAATATTGCTTGATGGAGAAAAAAAACGCATGAGACCCGTGACGCCACGGGTCTCGTGCGTCACAGTAAATGACAATCGTTTCATGTGATGGTACGTTAACATTTGATTATTTTCACTTCTCATGCTCGGAAAGTGTGTCATATTAGGCTTAGCATGCAGGGCTAAAGTAGGTATCTAATACATTTTACAGTACACATGGTGTCACTTTCCCGCACGAGTGCGGAAATGAGCACTTTCCGCGCATATGTTGAAACTTTAAAGAGCCATATGTACTGTAAAACGTTGTACGATACTCGTGCGAATAGGTAATTCGCAACTCGTGTTGATTTAAAACACTCCCTTCGGTCGTGTTTTAATTTATCACCACTCGTTGCGAATTTCCTATTTTCTGCACTTGTATCGTAAATAACTATTACAGTACACATGGTGTTACTTTCCCGCACTAGTGCGGAAATTAGCACTTTCCGCGCATATGTTGAAACTTTAAAGAGCCATATGTACTGTAAAACGTTGTACGATACACGTGCGAATAGGTAATTCGCAACTCGTGTCGATTTAAAACACTCCCTTCGGTCGTGAATTTCCTATTTACTGCACTTGTATCGTAAATAACTATTTTAGCCCCTAGGGAAAATATGTATACATATTTATGATTTTAAAACATTTTAATTTGACCAATTAAAACACTTTACTTGATACCAAACATAAAATAACATTTATGTTTGCTATCAACTAACCAGAATCATGGACCTAATACTCAGAACAAGCTATACCTACATGTTGCCTCAATGAGGAACGTAACTCCTATGCAGCACGGCTATCACAAGACGGCGCGCGAGCTCTCTCGATTTTTCTCGCACTATACCTCTCTTTCTAAGTTTTCTAATAAGAGAGAGACGGATAGTGCGAGAAAAATCGAGAGAGCTCGCGCGCCGTCTTGTGATAGCCGTGCTGCTTAATTAAGAACTGATCTTAAAATGGCTGATAGCTTACCATAAACAGCCTACTTAATTTGGGCGGGTAAAGGTTTATTTACCGCAACCTCATACTAAATCAGTTGCGGCAAACAAAAAACGTGGCACTGTTTGTTCTGGAAGTTGAGTTTCTTTACTAGGGTGGAAAGTTTTTTTTTTAATTTTTTCTATTGGCCGCGAACATCCAAACATCTAAAGATCCAAACATTCGCATTTATATTTAGGATACCTATTAGTAGAACATAAATGAAAGTAGGTACTAGTATTAAGTACCTACTATGAATTAACGAAGGTACAAGTTCTAATTGTACAAGGCTGCGCCGGCAACATCGGTAAAAAGGCCATTCATTACGCTCGCATCGCATCACACTGGTCAATAGTAAACTTGTCATTAGCTGTCAAATTTACTATTGACCGCCACCGCAGGCCGCGCCAGTCTGTGACTAGGCTTTATTGGACAGGCGCCTCAGTGTAGCAAGACTATATAATAATAATAAACCAGCCTATATACGTCCCATTGCTGAGCACAGGCCTCTTTTTATAAATGAGAAGGAACGCGGAGTATACCTAGTCCCCACGCTGGCCCGGCTGCTGCGCCAGCTGTGGGATGCGGGTTGACGACTTCACCACCTTTGAATTTCAGATGTAGGTATGTAGGTTTCTAAAAAAACTCATTGGTACGAGCCGGGCGTTGAATTTGCCACCGTAGCTCCATATAGTCTGGCTAACCAAATGTTGACAAATATTTCCTTGTGGTATCACCAATTGTCTATGATTTAAAAAAGGCTAAAAGTCCGTTATCAATTTTATGTCATTCATTTAAATGGTTCGCGGTTCAAGTTTTATTTTAAACAATATTAACAATGACTATATACGGAGTGAGGTCCGCAAACTAGTTAATGTTTAAGCTTGTAAATAATTAGGTACGACAATGTGAGAACCCGACGTGAAGCGTTCTATAACGAAAAACTGCAATGTTTACAAGTCGTAAACAACTTATGTAGTAGGTTGGTGCTGCATAAATATTTTGATACTTTATGTACTAGTTCTAACATTTGCCTATAAAGGATTAGTTACGTGAATAGTAGTTTCACGTAGTTTTACCTATGCCGGTGTTACCTGTAAGCAAGCCAGCAAGAAAGAAACATGCAAATGTAGTAAGTTGAACAAGTTCAACTTCAAGACCCACTACGAGGTTTCCGATTGAGTTGGTATTTGGCATGGTACTTATTATCGAGCTAAGTCTTATTTACACTGCATTTAATTTTTCGCCTTGCTACAATGATATACTTACGTTGAGAAAGTGTAAACGAATGCGTTTGTCGTTGACTGTACTGTATATAGTGATAAAAAATATGTGAGCTGACTTTGAGTGCACGTCAACGTACATTTAACTATTTTTTTAGGTACCTTACGTGTGCACAGAAAAACAAAAATATTTTCTAGTATCAAAACTAGTATTCCTACTACTCAGAGTGTGATCAGCCCAAGATTTTTTGAATTTCCCGCCAAAAATTTGGGTTAAATTTGGTTAGCCAGACTCTATAAAACATGTCTAATTTTGGTTAGGTTAGTCTTTGTTCCACCAAGGGGCCCAAGGCGAGGGGGGGGAGGGGGGGGGGGGGTGTACGACGTATAATGCGCAGCTCTGGAACGGGCCCTATGTTCATGTCCATGTAGCAAGATAAGGACTTAAATAATGTCTTTGTTATCTGTACATTGCGGAAATTTACTTTTATGAGACCACTAACAATTAAATTCTGAGTTTTGTCTTGGTTATACGTCTGCTACTATCTGAGTGATAATTTTATTACTGTTGTTGGTAAATAGCCAAATCTGAAGATACGTATTACATTTTGAATAACAGATAAACATTCATGGGTGGAAAAAATATATGGCGGCTTAGTTGTAAATTTATAATGATCAACTACATTTTTCAAAATCGAACATGTAGGTGTCTAACTTATTTTGTCAAAATCCCTGTAATTAATTATGGGTGCGTAACGATGGCTATAAATATTTTTGATATAATATTACTCGCAATAACGCTCATCTGATATAATTCTCGAGTTGTATAACAACACTTAATATATTTGCATATGGTATAATTATCATTTTATATAACGATCATTTGATATAATAATATTTTGTATAACATACATTAAGTATAATGCATATTTGCTATATTGAACATTGGATATAATGCTCATTCCGTCTTATGTACAGTTGATATAATCAAGCCAGGGTAGCCAGAAAAATGGGGGAAACGGGGGGGGGGGGGGTGAAACCGCCCACAAGGGGGGCTCGGGGGGCAAAGCCCCCCGCAGTAAAAAAACCACTCGCAACCATTGTACTATTGGGTGGGTTAGGTTAGGGTTCACTTGTCTCTTAGAGCGGAAATAGGCACCCCGCGAAGCGGGGTGACGTCGACACGCTGGCGGTTGGGTTAGGTTTACGTTAGGTTAGAACGGAAAAAAGTAGTTTAGCTTAGGTAAATAAAACGCAATTTGCACATAAAAAGATGTCTAACTAACTCAAAACTGTCTCAGGCGTTATAGTTTTAATACAATTATACCGCTTGATCATTATACAATATGAGATGTATATCAAATAAGAATTATACTCTATGATGGTTATAAGAAATAAGCGTTATACCGAATGATAGTTATACTAAATAACAATATATATTTTGATATTATACCAAACGTTTATTATGTACAATGAATGATTGTACCCTTTGAAATTATATCAAAAATGGTTATATCCAATGAAATTATATTATTTGTTTTTATACCGATCATTACACACCCATTAATTATAATTAGTACGTAAGGACGAAGTAATAATAATAATAATGGATTTAAATTTAAATTCTGGACACGGCGCGGATAGTTAGAAGGTTCCTCTCTCTGTCGCCCTGACCACCGGTAGTTTAGGACCCGCCTCGCTGCCGGCGGCACCCTAGGTTAGGTTTTTATAATGATTTTATATTTTGTATGTATAGTTTTATATTTTACTTTTTATATTAATATTGTAAAAACCTAACCTAAGATGAAATTTAAACAGAGAGATTATAATAATAAAATAAAATAAATCGAATTAATGTAAAAAAAGAGAACAATCAATCATTAATTCTTTATTGCTTGAGAAATTAATGACAGATTAATGTCTTACATAATGTATGTAAATACACTCTACGTAAGTAGATAAATCACGTTTAGTAACAAAATTAGTCCTTTTCTTCCCTAATTTTTTGAAAATCACTTCTTTGGCAATTACCAACCTTGTATTAAAGCTTGTCCGTTTAAACAAATACTCAGCCTGCAATATTCATGGCTCGACAATAATGTACCTGTTATTAGTTGATACTGCGAAAAATGAAATATAAATATTCCGTTCTGAATCGTTGCGTCCACCCACCTCTACATTTGCATTATGATACTTTTATTATATTTTTCCCAAAGAAGGCGATCTGCCCTAAAGCCAAGTTTATCTCCATTCGCACAATAGTGGTTTCGTCGTCAAAAACGGCCGTATTTATGACTTTTTTATGGATACGATGATGGGCCATAATGGGATGGAACCAGCTTGCTTTTCCAAGGAAGGTTGCATTACCGCTGAAATTGTTCATATATCTTTAACCCAAAATGTACGGCATAAGTCAGTAAATTATACGTATAGTTGTCAAAGAACTTATTTTTCACTCCTCATGCTCGAAAAGTGTGTCATATTAGGCTTAGCAAGCGGGGCTAAAGTGGTACATGTAGCCCCTAGGGAAAATATGTATAAATATTTATGATTTCTAAAACATTTAATTTGACCAATCAAAACACTTCGCCGTATTAAATCCACCAATCACCACTCTTTAAAAAAAATTGTATTTGCTATCAACTAACCGGATTACAGCGAATATTTAAAAAAACCAATCAGAAACTAGAATTAATTTCAAATATCAGGTGTTTTTTAGTCCCTAACTCACAATAATTATTAAAACAAAAACGCCTCTGGATGTCAACGACGCGCCTGTAGACGGTCAGCCGGCCAATACACGGTGATTAAATACTGATGATCCACCATAGGTTGTCTCTTTCTGTAACTGCAATGAGAAAGAGACAGCGTGTGGATCGAGTGATAATACTTCACCGTGTATTGGTCGCCTCAGAGGCGTTTATTCGTGGTGTCAATATTTTGTATCTATGTCAAAGCAGTTTATTAAAAAAGTATGCCGCCAAATCGAATAATCTTTGCGCCGTGGAATTTATTATTGATTGTGGATGGATAATTTTTGTTTTACTATTTTCTCGCAGTCGAAGTGAAAAGTAGAGTGTATAACTCGGGTCTAAAAGCCATATTACCCCTCGAAATATTTTCCCTCACTTCGCTCGGGAAAATAACCATCTCGTGGTAATATGGCTTATTTTAGCCCCTTGTCATACAATCTACTATTTGCTCTACAGAAATTATTTTAATGACAAGGAAAAAAATATTATGTTCAATTTTAGTCCTGCACTGTTTTCAGGAAATTCGGGGTTTTCAGGACAACGTTTACAGATTAGTAATATTTGACTTTTAACCTCGGTTTAAATCCTTATTCCAGTTTGGTCGAATCCGGCCTTAGATAACCCCCCACACGTATTTATTTGTTACTGTTTAATGCTCTTTTAAATTATTTTATTAGTAAGTGCAGCGAACTGACATTTTCATATAAAATATTATTATTTGAGTGAAACCACTTTTTTGTAACTTGCTGATATGGTTACATCTCCTAAATCACTTTTAAAATCTGCAATTTTTTATGTGGAGTTTTCTTGTCATGTTCAACCCCTTTTACGGGCCATCTTCTAAGTATACTCGTATCTTCTAAGTCCATGGTGTAACAACATTACCTAAGGAACTCTATCAATTTGTCGCCTGGCTCACGGAAAAACAACAGAAGGTAATTGATTGGTCCTTTCAACAAGCACTTATTCAGTTAATAAAAGGTGCCTGTATAAATATGTATCTGTTCCTAGAGACAATGTTTTAGAACCCTATTACCGGCGAGATTGGAAAGGGGTTCTCTAAATTAATTAAAACAACCGTGAGACTTTGTAACATAGTTTATTGAAAATAATAAACTTTTCTTCGCCAATAATTTACAATCGAAAACATCCATTTACCTTTTAGCGTAGGTAACTATGAACCTTTAATCACACAGCTGAAGTTGTAATTCTTTAAAAAATAAATATAAACGTACATTTACTTACGGATATCGTTTCGAATATCGTCACGAATAAATGTTTGATTCTGATTCATAGATGTACCTACATATTTCACTTTGTATATCTGCACATTTTGCTCCCATCTACGCTTAAAAAGTGTGTATAAAGTGTGAGCGGGATGCCCTTATACAAAGATTGAATACGTGTCAAAGTATTGGCGGCAG
Source organism: Epinotia nisella (assembly GCA_932294315.1). Classification (NCBI taxonomy): domain Eukaryota; kingdom Metazoa; phylum Arthropoda; class Insecta; order Lepidoptera; family Tortricidae; genus Epinotia; species Epinotia nisella. The sequence goes on from OW028687.1 coordinate 6,596,604, forward strand.
AATGCAGGCCATGATTCGGATGGTCTTCTATCAAAACATAACTGTATAAGTATAAACTTATACGGCCTGAGTGCCCGCTCGAAGCGGAGCGTATGGCAGAGCGGCGGCGACCATTGCATATGTTTTACATGTAAGCTGCGCGTGCCGCCCCGCTGCACTCTCACGCGGAACAGTAAACCAGCGGGTCGATCACGTAACTTTTCTTACGCGCGTCTGTAAGGTCTAAAAGTCAATTTTGTATGGAAAAATGACAGTTAGATTGAGATTTAACTGTCAGACGCGCGTACAATGCGTTGCGTGATCGACCGGCAGGACGCAGGCTGTTTTTACTGCTTTCAACATGAAATCGACTGCTTTCGACTTGAAGAACTTAATATGAATAATTAACATAACTTAGGTGTATTTTTGTCTCCCCAACTATGTGATCAAAAGCCTAGCAATATTTTACAATTACTATTTCGAATATTAAAAGCGTAATTACAACTTACTGTCTACGTAACTATAAATTTACGGCACTTGCTGTAAAGTTAGAGACATTTTTGTGCTATTTGTTTAATGTCATTGGCACTAAAATGTTAACATTAATGCTTATAATTATGAATCTACTGTTGTTTAAATAATAATTTAAATTGAAAATTTGCGGCAAGCAAGCTCTTGTTTTTTGCGGCAATTTGCGGCAAACACACATAATGGTTTTCCGTATTATTCCACAAATATTGCAACGAATTAATGCTTTTTAAGTTGATCTTCAACTATTACAAATAACACAAAATCAAAATAATGCTGATAAATTATTTATGGAGTACTCTAAAGTGAAATGCCTCCTGCTGGCTGTAACTAAGACGCGCTGTAAAACACCGCTTTAGATTAGATCTTAACATTGTTGACAATTTTACTTCAAAACATATATCTTTTTTCTGACTCACAAAATATCTTGGTTCTGAATCGTATTCAATACTAATTGAACATCGTGCTCTTAACTAGCCAATATATTATCCATTAATTACATTAGTATCACTTTTGGCAAAATACTTTTAGACCCGTCAGCATCGGATAGCAGCTTAGCTAGCATGATTGCGTTAATGACCGACGAAAGCATTTGCCGTTTACTAGAAAGTATGTACCTAAGCGAGAGGGACGCATGCTTTATGTCGGACGTAAACGCGATCACTCTGCTGTCTGCTATGCACATAAATGAGGTAAACGTAACTTAAGTTTATCCTTTTGAAAACAAGCTAGACATACGACAGACTTTTGTGATACGGTTGGGTAAAAGTGCACAAAAAAGTATAAAAATTAAAAGCTTATTTTGATTAAATATCACAATGAGAGGGTAAAGATTACGGTATTCAACGGCCCAACACAAGTGGATTTAATAAAGGTAAAATTGAAGTAGGGTAGGTAGGTATTTGTATAAGACAAGTGAAGGACGGACTTAGAGAAAGGATCAGATAAATACAATTATAATACTCGTAGCTATCATGACTCAAGAATAAAATGTCGTAACGTACACCATCTAGCAGTTGTAATTTAATTCTTAGTATCTGGTATTGAGTTGATATTTGCATACGTTTGATTTTTATATATTAAGTTTTAACGTTTTCATTCTGAAGTCACAATGGGTGTGTGCGAGGGTCTTTGAAAAATGTTCGTAACAATCCCGTACATTCGAGCCTTACAAAGGAAATATTATTATTGATAACATTTAATTTTATATTTAATTAATAGTTATATTAGTGCATCGAACATTGCGCTAAAACATTGCTTCTGATGATGAAAGTCGGATTGATATTGCTTAAATGGTTATAATTCGTATACCTTACATTAAAAATAATGAAAGCAGAGTTTGTAGCGGCCGTTTCTCAGGTTTAGTGTGTTGTAAATGTAGGTAATTTGAAGAAATACAAAGCTCACTTTTAACTGGACGGTAATATTTCAATTAATGAATCTAATCACAACAAACTGCATACAAAAAAAAAGTAGTTGTAGTAAAATTAACAATTTGGGTTATTACAAATCTATCTCGAATTCGAAATTACTAATATGGCTTCTTATTTTCTCTGACAGTTTAATGATAATGACAAATTTTAACTCCGATTGAAAGTCGTACAAGATATGAGAGATACTTTGTACTCAGATTTTATTCAATAATAAATCCTTTTCTCCAATAACATCTGTCAAATGTAGGTAATGTAATACTTCACAAGCCGCAATATTGCTACGTGCCAAAAGCCTAGTGCCAAACAACGATATATAAGGCACTGCCTCATACCTATACTAGTGTCCCTGTCAGCATAGAAGGCGTTCATAATACAAAAGAAATTGCCGAATTGTTCTCGCATCACTTCAGTGTTGAACCGCTTACGGCAGGTGCCGCGCGTGGCGATACTTCCGTGTCTTGCGGCTCGCCCTCGGAAAAAGCAGACCGCATCCACTTCACACCTGAAAAAGTGGCTAACATTGTTAGGTCCATGAAACGAGGTAAGTCTCCGGGCTTTGACGGGCTGAGTGTGGAGCATATATTTTACGCTGGCGACCATTTATTTACCTTACTGGCCGAGTTGTATAATACGTGTATTAATCTTAGTTATTTACCAAAGAAATTAATAAAGACTGTGGTAGTTCCAGTTCCTAAAAATAAAACCGGGGATCTTTCTAGTATTAAGAATTACAGACCAATTTCCTTAGGTACGATTCTCGGGAAAATACTCGAAAGGTTAATTCAACCGGATCTGCAGCGCAATATCTGTATAGACGATGCGCAGTTTGGTTTTCGTCCCGGTCTCTCGACAGATTCAGCGATTTTCAGCCTTAAAAGTACAGTAAACTACTACGTTGCTCGGGACTCATCGGTATACGCATGTTTCCTCGACCTCAGTCGTGCTTTTGACCTAGTCAACTTGAAGTTGCTATGGGAGAAACTCGTCGCAAGTAATGTACCCTCAAAAATCGTGAATCTGTTGAGGTACTGGTACGAAAACCAGTCCAACTGTGTGAGATGGGGTGACACAACCTCTAATGAATTCAGATTAGAGTGTGGAGTTCGCCAAGGAGGGCTGACCTCGCCGGACCTCTTCAGTCTCTACGTTAACGACCTGATTGTTGAGTTGAGAAGATCCAGAGTGGGCTGCCATATTGGTACTACATGCACTAATAATTTTAGTTACGCCGATGACATGGTTCTTCTCAGCCCATCTATCAGAGGCCTCAGAAACCTGCTGTCCATTTGCGAGAAATATGCTCGTAACCATGGGCTGCAGTATAACGTTGGCAAAACCAAATTGTTGGTGTTTATTACAAATCTATCTCGAATTCGAAATTACTAATATGGCTTCTTATTTTCTCTGACAGTTTAATGATAATGACAAATTTTAACTCCGATTGAAAGTCGTACAAGATATGAGAGATACTTTGTACTCAGATTTTATTCAATAATAAATCCTTTTCTCCAATAACATCTGTCAAATGTAGGTAATGTAATACTTCACAAGCCGCAATATTGCTACGTGCCAAAAGCCTAGTGCCAAACAACGATATATAAGGCACTGCCTCATACCTATACTAGTGTCCCTGTCAGCATAGAAGGCGTTCATAATACAAAAGAAATTGCCGAATTGTTCTCGCATCACTTCAGTGTTGAACCGCTTACGGCAGGTGCCGCGCGTGGCGATACTTCCGTGTCTTGCGGCTCGCCCTCGGAAAAAGCAGACCGCATCCACTTCACACCTGAAAAAGTGGCTAACATTGTTAGGTCCATGAAACGAGGTAAGTCTCCGGGCTTTGACGGGCTGAGTGTGGAGCATATATTTTACGCTGGCGACCATTTATTTACCTTACTGGCCGAGTTGTATAATACGTGTATTAATCTTAGTTATTTACCAAAGAAATTAATAAAGACTGTGGTAGTTCCAGTTCCTAAAAATAAAACCGGGGATCTTTCTAGTATTAAGAATTACAGACCAATTTCCTTAGGTACGATTCTCGGGAAAATACTCGAAAGGTTAATTCAACCGGATCTGCAGCGCAATATCTGTATAGACGATGCGCAGTTTGGTTTTCGTCCCGGTCTCTCGACAGATTCAGCGATTTTCAGCCTTAAAAGTACAGTAAACTACTACGTTGCTCGGGACTCATCGGTATACGCATGTTTCCTCGACCTCAGTCGTGCTTTTGACCTAGTCAACTTGAAGTTGCTATGGGAGAAACTCGTCGCAAGTAATGTACCCTCAAAAATCGTGAATCTGTTGAGGTACTGGTACGAAAACCAGTCCAACTGTGTGAGATGGGGTGACACAACCTCTAATGAATTCAGATTAGAGTGTGGAGTTCGCCAAGGAGGGCTGACCTCGCCGGACCTCTTCAGTCTCTACGTTAACGACCTGATTGTTGAGTTGAGAAGATCCAGAGTGGGCTGCCATATTGGTACTACATGCACTAATAATTTTAGTTACGCCGATGACATGGTTCTTCTCAGCCCATCTATCAGAGGCCTCAGAAACCTGCTGTCCATTTGCGAGAAATATGCTCGTAACCATGGGCTGCAGTATAACGTTGGCAAAACCAAATTGTTGGTGTTTAAGGCTGGAAGGGGTCCGGCCAGAGTCCCGCCAGTATATTTGGACGGAGCGCAGGTGGAAAGGGTGGAAAAATTTAGATACCTCGGACACATACTTACGGAGGGTCTTGTTGATGACGAGGACATTGAACGGGAGCGCAGAGCATTGGCCGTGCGGTGCAACATGCTCGCGCGCAGGTTCGCGCGTTGTAGTGATGAAGTGAAGGTGACATTGTTTAGGGCATACTGTCTATGTTTCTACACATGTCAACTCTGGAGCAGATTCACGAAACGCGCGATGAGCAAAATTAGAGTGCAGTATAATGACGCATACCGTATTCTGATGAAACTGCCAAGATACTGCAGCGCATCGAGCATGTTTGCCGAAGCTAAAGTGCCGGACTTCTTTGCCATCATACGCTCCCGCATAGCTTCCTTCTGGAGCCGCGTCCGAACCTCAGACAACGGTATCCTCCGTGAGCTGTCCGGGTATCTAAGTAATCCGATCTACAAACGTTGGGTTTCCGTGCATCACGAAGGGAACAAGAAGTAGGTCTTCTTGTTTGTGACTGCCTAAACATAATTAGGTTATTATAGCATAGCATTTTAAGGTTTTTATTTTTACATGTATACAATTTAATTTTTATGTAATTTTGATTTATGGGTTATTGCCTGTCAATAAAGAACTTTATTATTATTATTATTATTATTATACAATATACATTTTTTTAACAAGCCCTATAAAGTAATCACTTATTTCCTTTCACAGTAATTCTCCGGTCCCCACGAAAATCTGCAAATGAAACAGGAAACTTCACATTTTCCCAGAGCAAAATAATTCATTAGCGTTTTCCAACAAAAATGAAAATGATTTGTGTAATAAAATATGCTATGAGGGTCATTTGTCAATTGAAGCGTGGCTGATCAAAAGTATTATTTGAAAATGTTTTCCCTCGAGATTCAACGAAGGACAGCGGTCGTAATAATGAGATTATTAAAATTCATTAAATACTGTAGGAATCTGTGATGAAACGACACAATTAATTTAATGAATAATTAAGCGGATCTCAGACCCTATTATACATTGAGATATTGTAGATTCCCTATGTAACACAACATAATTACATTATTAATAGTATGCAAGCAGACATATAATAATCTTCAATACTATCTACATGGCGTCTATCGAATACTAAATTGTAATTGTGCAAGCTCATTCGTTAAACTATCTACTTATTCCGATAATTCCGAAGCCATCGCCCAATCGTATAAAGCCGCTCTGTATCTCCTCCGCTCTGCACCTTCCAAGTAATTAGATTATCTCACTTAATGTTAATTTATAATATATGTTACAATATAACGCAAGTCTGACGGTACGGCCTTTAAGTATTCATCATTAACAATATCGAATTCCATTAAATTATCTTATAATATTTACAGCTTGGTTCTGGCCACTATTACCCAATATCGCTAAATAAAGTACAGGCTGATTAAAAATGTAGAATTAGCGCGGGTGAAGCCGCGGGCACCACGAGTTGTGTATATGTGATTGCACCATAGAGTCAATAATTGCACGAGTGTATAGAAGCGCTATAGAGGTGTTTCGTCACCCGGGTCGCTGTTAGGGAGCCGCACTGACTTTGCCCCAGCTAGCACCCCCACTCCCTCAAGACAAGACCTTCTATTCGACAGCACATCTCTTAGGAATGCCCTCCTCGGGCCAGATAGATCAGTTCCAGTGACAGATCTCGTCAACTTCCTTAAGGCCGGAAGTTTCAACGCTTCTTCATATGACGGAGGTTCGTCAGTCGGAGTCGTTTGGGCCCTGCCCCCAAACGGATCCCTAGAGCAAGTTGGCGACAGTTCCCTTGAAAAGTACAGCGTACTGTCTCCGTCACGTGGAGGAGACTGGGATTCCGGCATTGGTTGGTAACATATAGGGGCAGAGGATCGGATTTCTTCGAGAATCTGTCTCGCTGTCCGATTGGTGGACACCATACCCGCCCAAGATCGCCGATTCTGCTGCTTAGCTTCATGTGATCTAGCGAGTGCAGATATATTATGACTAGAATGCGTGCTGGTTACAGCAACCCTGGGCCTGTGTTGCGGTTCATCGAAGGAAGCCGCTTTTATGGTAGGTCGGGCAGGTCTTGGTTCGCATTCCATGTTGATTTGTACCCCATTAGCTTGAGCATTCTCTGCGGGATCTTCTCTGAGCGCAGCATCAATACGCATGGCTTCTGAATAGGAAGGAACTAAGGCACAATTCTCTCGGATGGCTGCAAACAGCTCAAGGCTGTCAACTGTCGAAGCGTGTGAGAGAGGAAGGGCACGAGGTGGGCGGGGCGCGGAGCACAGCAAAGCGCTTTGCTCATCAGCTATGGCCCAGGCATAATTCCTCTGTGGAACTGGCGGCAGTGTATCTGACATGTGAGTATCGATATCCAACTGTCTACTCGAATCCAGTTCATAGTTTGTTCCAAATATCTTGGTTATCTGCGAAAAAATGAACGTTGAATTTTCATCGTATAATTTATAACGAAAATAACATCGGGAAAAAGTTGGAACAGATTGTCGGCCGAGTTATCTCGGTGACCTGAAGTGTCTGTTTGGAAAAAAAGAAAGGAAAAAACATCTGCAGCGCTCGTTTTGTGTTTTTGCTGTGGGTTTTCCTAGCCTTCTAGGTACATCAAATAAATACTCACTGTATAATGGACGTAGGCGGTGTTACATTCTATAACGATACGGAGAGGCCAGGAGAGTAGTAAGCATGATAGTGTCCAAAACAGCCATTGAGAAGAATACCATGGGCAGCGGTCAGCGTCCCTGTCAAAAACATTAAAACATTAAATTGATTTCCTGCGTTCCCTTGCACTAAAGGGTCAATTTTCAAACGGGCTGTTTTTGCTGTCACACGGCTATAATTTCAAATCAGTTTAATATAGAGTATTGAAACATATATATTTCCATTCTGTGTATTATAAAGTACTTAAAATATATATTACAATACCTTAAATATTAATTGATTTAGAAAAAAAAAATTTTGAAATCATAAAACAGCGAAATTTACCGCTTTTTCGCGTGTCACACTTGCGGTTTTGCTCGAACAAAAATTCATAACTATGTACTACAGCATCGTACAAATGTATAACTTGTACTGTAATAAAGAACATTTATTAGCGTATTAATTAAAGTATTTTAAATAATTAATGCATGAGTAATTAACACTAGTGAAGCATTTTAGTAGTTGTCCCACGGCCGACCCATTTATTAGGACTCAAGCTTAAGACCCTTAAAATCTGTTTTTTTCTATTAGCCCACCGTTACATTTACTTAACTATACGATAACGAGTTAGTTGGGCTTCAATCGCCAATGGAATGGATGCAGTGCCGGTATTTCTTACAGAAGAAACAGGTCAATCTTTATAACGATGTAATTTGGTACGGCTATCACGACATTTGTATGGGCGTTTATTTATTCATATACGATTGAAATAAAAATGTGTCTTTCATAATAATAGTTAGCAATATGGGGTAAGAGTTTCGTGTTTGGCTAATTAATGAATTCAATTAATATTGTACGAAAGACCGGCAAAAAACGTTAATGTCGACATTTGTATGGCGACATTTGTACGGCTATTTTGTCCATACAAATGTCGAATGTGGCATACAAATGACGATTCAAAACAAAATCAAAATAAAACACGAAATATCGTTTCCATGCCCATTCATATCAATTTTTTTGATTACTTTTATTATTGTACTTATTTTGGGAGATATTGTACGATATCTAGATTACTGCGTTTGATGCATGGGTTGATGCAATATTTTGTGGAAATGATTATGTACCGAAGGCCCTTAAAACCTTGCTGCTTTACCAAATTGAGTTTTAAAATTTGATGGGGCTACTGAAAACTTCTGTTGTTTTCAGTAGCTCAACAGGTCATGCCTATTTGGTGCAAAGTTGCAAACAGCTTAAGGTAATCCATATAGAGCAGATGAGAAATGACCTCACCCCCTCACCTCGGAGACGAAGCTGGCAACCAAGCCCTGAATCCTTCAGCAGGGTGCTGAGCGGATTCAGCGCTAGGCAGAACCACAGAGGACCAGGCTGTCACCCTGGATGGTCCCTTGCTCAATTCTGATAGAGTCCTGCGGGCCAGAAGGCCGTCTCCTCCTCACGGTTGACGAAGGACTGTGGTCCACTGTCCGATACAAGCGCCTAAGAATGATCTCAGAACTGCTACAATTTTATATATACAGCTTTAAGATCCTCCCCAGCCATGAATGAGGTACTCTTGGAGGCACTGAATCATAGGCCTTCTTGTAGTCAATCCAGGCGGCCGAGAAGGCCCCTTTGTTCCGCCGGACTCGTTGGCAAATGGTCATGTCTATGAGGAGGAGCTCTTGAGTACCACAAGACCCAACCCTACATCCATTTTGAGCAGAGGCCAGCCGTAAACCGGAGATACTATATTATTCGCCGATAAACGTAATGTTTTGCGAAAATTAAACAAATGTAAATCGTACCATACTTTTTTCTGAATAAATAAATTAAAAAAATATATAATAAAGACGGGTCACTCACGTACTATATCTAAATAGTGAGTTTTTTTAGTATTTATACAAATCTTACTAGCTTTTTCAATATTTTTCTGGCAAAATCGACATTTTGATGGCAATTGCCGACATTTGTATGCCGCTATCGACTTTTGTATGGCAGAACCGACATTTTTATGGCACTAAATCGACTTTTGTATGGCGCTGTCGACATTTGTATGGCGCTGACGACATTTGTATGGCACGGTTTTTTTAAAGCATCTATATCTAGCTAACCATTAGAAGCAGAGTGGTGCCTCATGCACCATATTTTTTCTTTTTAGAAAGCCTACCTGACGTTGTCGGTAAGAATCAAATATTCCAAAAAAAATAAAAAGCCATACAAATGTCGAAAAAACGTACTCTTCAAAAATTGACCCTAAAGTGCCAAGTAGTTTTAAACTACCTATCACTAAATCATTTCACTTGTAACAGTCACAACTAAGTAGCGAATGAATTTTATTTTTCTTTAATTTCCAATGGTCGGAATGACTAAAGGTGTGGTGTAAGCAAATGAAGTACCGATGAATACATAATAATTAAGTACGCTAGTGCGACCATGATGGTATTTGATAACTTGATAGTTTCCGGACAACTTAAGAGTTGAAACCTACGAACATGCATAAAAATTATTTCATGAAAAAATGTCTCAGATTGATCCCTGCCTAGATTACCTAACGCGTGATTTGATTTATATTTGCGCCCGCACGGCTTCACCCGCCGAATTTCAATGAATGCAGACGAACCCGTAGAATATAATATAGCCTACGTCCAGTCGACAAGTCCAGTTTATCCACATGTGAACGAATGAGTGGTTTCAGAGTTGACCGTTCACATACAAACTACCAAACTCTACTTAACCAGACTTTTCCTCTGTACAATACTCAGATAAAAAACCGGCCAAGTTCGAATCGGACTTGCGCACCGAGGGTTCCGTACAAACATGTAGCTAAAAATTTACGGTTTTCGCAATTTTTCCTTTTTCTGTGCTACTACGGGAAGTACCCTGTAGGTTTGATTCCCTTGCGAGTTTCGAAAATTTGCGGCATAAACGGCTGTATCTTTTTATTGCGTTGGCTTAGAAGTTTGATTTTTTCACAGCTTCAAGGGACAGTAGACCTGAGTATTTGATATAAATTTTAGCTTGATACCTCCACGCGTTCCTGAGAAAAAGGGTCTTGACGGACGGACGGACAACAAAGCAGGGATCGGATACCTGTATTTTCTCCATAAAAATTAAACCGGTATTATTTCGTTCTTTGGTTATTATGTCATTTTTGATCAGGCAATCTAATAATACGAATATGTTACCTAAATACACGATAGAGTCCTACATTAAGAGCCTAAAATAAGACTACTTCGGCGATTTTGAAAAAACCGGTTCCGATCCCTGCTACAAAGTGATCCTATAAGGGTTCCGTTTTTTCCTTTCGAGGTACGGAACCCTAAAAATGAATCCACAGGTCTTGAATACTATACCGGTATGCAACCATATATTCCTTGAAGGAGCTGACTCCAATAAGATCCAAGCCTTCTCTCATCTCCATGAAGTCGTCAAACCGCTCGTGCTCCGCGAAAAACCGCGACCTTTGATCTTCAAACTCTGAAAAATTATATTCTTAATAGTCTACTGAATAATTCTTGTGGAAATTAAATAACCAATTTTTAAATAACCAAATTCAAAGGTGAGCAGTCATAAATATCTTGTAAAAGAAACTTTTTTGTTTCAAATTGTCTGCTTTTGCTACAGTTATTTGAAAAAAAAATTACTTGATCTCTATCTAGTTGAACAATTTTAAACATCTAGGACACAAAGGAATACAGACGCGTAAATATAAAGTAAGTAAGTTTAATTTAAGAATATTAAAATACTTCTCTTTATTGGGCTCTGTATGAAAAGCAATACCTACTATCTAAAGTTATGGAGTTATGGACTTATTACATAGAAATATACAAAGTAAAACTGTTTCAATACAAAGTACTTAGTATTCTTTAAAGAACATACGGTGTCTAATGGACTGACTAGCTTCTACTATTATCTAATCGGTGTTTCTGGCTAACGCGCCACACGTGAGAGAAGAATAGGAATCCATACGATTTGATTGTTAGGGCGGGTTGTAGGTATATTTTGTTTCACATACAATCACGATAATTACTTAAAACCAACCACTACCGACATCTTTTGTTTAACTGTTATCTTCAAGTAGGGTTGTAAAACAATTACGCATAAACAATAGAACAAACAGTACACGTGACGTGCCACACTTCGGTCAGTTTTATGACGTCTCTTTGTTATATTTTACTTTTATATTTAGCAACAAAACAAGTAGCAAAATCCCTCCTTAAGTAGATTTTCGTTATTTAAAGTAACACAAACTATATCAAATACATTTTACAGACCGGTGAATGTTGAAAATGGCGCCGGTCCATCATCCCATATTTAGATAACTATCAAACTTTCCATACGGTCAGATTTTACCCGATGGTTTGAAACACCCCGTCCTTAGTTGTGACATTGAGTAATTGATTTAGACATTATGTCATGGTAAAAACCACTGTAGCCAAGTGGTAAGGCACGCGAAAGAAAATATATACGCTCCTTGCTGAACCCCACTTTAATGATGGGAGTGTTGAGTTGAGCACGAGATTGCGACGCGTCCCGCTGTTCGCAGCACGCGTCTGCGAATAGTGTGTGCTCACAAGTTCGTAGTAAACTCGGTTCAAATAATTTTACTTACCACTAGCAGCCTCAATGTTGGCGAACGCGAACCCCTTGCTGAACCTCACTTTAGTGATGGGAGTGTTCGAGTCGAGCACGAGATTGCGCGAAGCGTCGCGCTGTCCACAGCATGCATGTGCAAACGATGTACTAGCACTGTGCGTGTTCACCCGTTCGTAGTATACCTGGTTTAAATAATACGAATTAACACTTTCAACCACATCTTTTTTTTATGACTGCCTAGATGATTTTTAACCGCACTGAAGCATCGATTCGAAGCGGGCAGATCTCGTTGATTATTATGACTCCCGGAAAATATGAAGTTAATAAATTCTGGTCACCTGTCATTAAATTCCTAGTGATAAATTTTCTACCATATCACGATTAGCCCCTTGCTTTGCAAATTATAGTACCTACAAATTAATTAAATACTTTTATGGACTCCTGTATTTTATTTCACGATTTAAGCGAACACAAATTCTGATATAAGTATATAGGTACATTATTTAGCCCCCAGTCTATTGCCCAAAAGCACCGTTGACTTTCATTTGAATGAAACATTTAGGCACCCGACTATTTTATTAATTTTGTCAATTAGGTTACAATAAGATGATGTAATGTAATTGACTAAAGAAAACACCATGTTTTTTTTGTCAATACCTAGCAATGTAGTCAGAAATACGTTTACATGAAGTGCACCATGACGCTTATCCTTACGCATAAGCACTTCAAAAAGCTAAGGAGCAAACAAGGCGAGCCGCTACAAATATTTACAGACGCCATTCGCTGTCAGCATTGCGAGGGTTTAAGGGTCCGTGGGTAGTAGGTACGATCAGCTCTAAAAATATGTATCCAATTTTGAACTTTATATCACCGACTTACGTTCGTAAACGTATACATATATATAGACGTGTCTGCACAACATTACGTACTTTACGTAATATGTTACGTGACGTGAATATTAATGATAGTGAATTCGTGTGCAAGTCTATATAAAACACGAAGGGTAGTTGTGTAACTATTCGAACGAGCGTTAGGATAACTCAACGTTGTATTCCCATACAAAAAATATGGTAAACGTACGGAACGTTACGCAATCGACCACCTAGTCGAATTAATTATTAACCTGGCGCTGATCCTTTCAGTGAACTCCGGTTGCAGAGTTATATCGATCTGGTTATGTAATGTACTGTCAGCATCATAAACATGTATACACTTTTCGACCTTATGTCTAAGCAATAAGGTCACAGAGTGTATACTTTTATGATGCCGACTGTACTGTACCTGGTGCTCGTTGACTTGTTCAAGCGCCAGTTCGGGAGTTAACTCTATATCGGGTTGTAACAAAATATCACTACCTTACTCGACAAGCATAAATGTTGCGAGAAGAATTATAGCTCGCCTAAAATTGGTCGCGCTGTAAATCAAATTTATCGTTTCATTTTATATTTTCCTTTGCAAAGTTCTAAAGGGCCACTTTTTAATTAAAACATTCAGCTCTAAAATAAATAATGCAATCAGCACAAAAACAGGGGCATGACTTTTCTGCGACTACACTTGCACCATGAAAGAAAGCTATTTGTCTTGTGCACTAAAAGAACTGAAAATTGTTCGTCTTAGAAGTACCTAAATAATGAAAATAGATTCTAAACATAACCCATTCAGCGCTAATCACGATACGTGCTACAGAGGGCTATAAGTGATTTATGCTACATGGAGATTAACACATTCACTGCCAGCAATTGCCGTCTGCATGTTGCTTCAAAGCTGCGGCGACACATATACGGATGTCGGTTTGACGCATGGTATTTGACGTCCGTATACATGAATCTATGGCACTACTTTAGAAAAATACTCGGACGTCGAATATGGTGCGGCATGAATAGTATATACCGTCAACTGACGTCCGTATATAGCTTCAAAGCTGCGCGACACATATGCGTAGGCGCTTTTCGCTACTTAGCGGGAAACCCACGGGATCGGCTTCTTGGCAGTGAATGTGTTTAGCTGCTATGTAATGCTGAATAAGTTAGTAAGTGGAGAAAACTCTTAGAAATAACCATGATGATTATCCAATACGAGCCACGGCGATTTAGATTTGTGATATAATATTAGTAGGATGCTATAAGCGCTACGACGTAACCAGTATCATTGTTTTTCCGTCATGCAGCAAAGATCCTCCATGGCCAACAGAAATGTGCATCGTACGCGTTAAAAGGGTTAATGAAAATATACTTCTGATTGATGATAATGATGACTTCTAGGTCATTCTCAAATAGTTAACGTCACTTATCACAGCAATGCGCAAAAATTAAGAATTTCCCAGCAGTTAAATATTGTAATAATTATTTATATAATAGCTGTCCCTATCAATCTATTGTTCCGTATATTAAAAAAAAAATAGTATTAGTAGCGTTAACTTTTGTACATGGTTGTTTGTGACAAATCAATCATATTATTTGAGAATTACCCTTCTAAGCGTTTAATAAGCCAAGCTCGATGCTTTCATTGCCTGGGACCTGCCTAGCGGGCGCCTACACCGTAGCGTAGACCCCGCTACAGAGGTACGGGGAAAACCACGAATTCGCCTACGAGCGTAACGCGTAGCAATACATAGTAGTGAATGTGTCAACAACTGCTCACGTTAATGTCATCGTAATAATAACAAGGCTTGACGGCCATTCTCCAGATCTGTGTCTGCAGTTGGGTCTAATTAACGCGACACTTTACGAACATTTTATATCGAGTCTCGTCAGTTAGACCCAGTCACAAATCTGGAGAATGACCGTTGAATATCTATTAAATTACACAATTTCAGTACCGTAAATCGGGGAACTTTAGAAAAAAATGAAGCTACTTTGATAATTTAGAATGTAGTTTAAAAGCAGAACTATTTGAAATTAAGAAGATTGAGTGGAGTGAACAGCAAGATAGAATACTAATATGTTCACTGCCACAGTTCCCCGAAAGTCGCTCCCCGAATCAAAGTATCGCTCCACCGTATGCGCTACTGAGTCGGAACGTCAGAATTAAAGGTAAATAAATTAGACCCGTGTAAAACAATAATTTAAATATGTGTGCAAAGCGCGAGAGTAAAAAAAAATTAAAATCTATTTATTTCAGATAAGGTGCTTAATTAAATTACATGTTTAAAGTGTTATATGCGCTACTGAGGTTTTTAGATTTGCAGCAACTAATCTCTACAGCGTGTGACATCCATTAGAAACATAACTACATTTTAAGTAACGATAGCTTTAAGTGCAGTAAACCGTTTTATCGAAAAAAAATTTTTGTAAGGGCATATGTGAATGGATCTACTCTGAAATAAATTTTACTCTACTATTTAACAATTACTTGTTTCTAATGGAGAGTTATTAATTGTTTAAAATTTCTCAAGCAGCAATGTACTGCTAACATTTATTTGACGTTTCAGAGAGGCAGAGCTACCAAATGTTACTGTCATGCAGTTATTAGCTTTGTTACCGATACAATGCGTGCCGATTTAATTTGATTAAAAAACATTTTTTTTTAAATTTACGTTCATTAGGGCTTATACTTTCAGTCCTTAAAATATATGTTCTTATGGAAGTCACACATTGTATACGTCATTAGTTTGTCCCACAGTTGAACTGTACTGTTTTGACATACTCGTATAACAAACATAGCGATTTGAAGGCAGGGATTTATACCGGTATTCATAAAAAAACATCTTTATACTTCGATATTTTTCGGTAGTGACGCTGCCTACGAAGCTGAAGGTCCTGGGTTCGAATTCCGGTAAGTGAAAATATTGGTGTGCTGAGCACAAATATTTGTATTATTATTAAATAATATAAATATTGTCGTCTAGTACCCACAACACAAGCCATATTAAGCTTACTCTGGGACTAGGTCGATTTGTGTAAGATTGTCCCTTAATGTTTATTTGTTATTATTTATTTATTTTTCGGTATTCCAAAATTGCATTTAGTTAATGACGCTAAAATATTAGATTTGTAGGATAGAATACAAAAAAATAAGGTATTAAGCGAGTTATCAATATCGAATACTGTTCTTTTGTAAATATAAAAAGAATACCGGTATACATACGGTCCCTCTTTGAAGGTGAATTAAAGATGCTGAATGTGTCACAAAAGTGCACTTACGCCTACCTGCGTGGTGGTGTAAGCGTCCCCATTCCGGTAACGCGTCACCTGCCGTTTGCGCCGCACGTAGTGGTAACAGATCGCCTTCCACCTGCCAACGAGTGACAATTATATGAGTTTCCGCGACTCTTGTACAACAAAAAAATGGTTCACGCTAATAACAATCGATATGGCTTCTGTCCAATTTCACAGTATTGTTTCGTTAAGTGTGAAAACAATTGAGTTCCCTTTTATGGTTAACGAAAGAAGCCTAAATATTTGACTCATAAAGTTGTTTTATGCTAGTGTACACTAGCTTTATCCCGCATAAAATCGTTAATCGTCTTAAACGCAATTTACACTTTAAAGAATGTTTGCTATTAGATCATCGTAGGCGTAGTAGGTATTAATAAGTATCGCTCTCCCAATCCCGTAACTCCACCCGCCCATTTTACACCCTTCCGGGATACGTAGTATCCTATGTCCATTCAGGCATCTCAGATAATTGACGGAATTACATCATTTCATATTTTGACTATACGAGTATAATACCCCATTTATACGTGTTTACCGATGTATAGGTACGAACCCTACGGTAAAAGCTTACTTTCATCCCTCGACGCCTCCACAATAAGATATTAATACCGTCCGTGGAGGCAATTCGTAAAGTGGTGCTCCTAATAAAGAATTAATACCGAAGAGGTTTTGATTTCACGTGAAGAAGTCAGGAATGCTGAGTTTGTATTACTTGGATTTGATTTAACCCCCGACGCAAAAAGAGGTTATACGTTTTAAGTTTGACATGTCTGTGTGTATGTCAGTGGCATCATAGCTCCTAAACGAATGGAGCGATTTTAATGCGGTTTTTTTGTCCAAAAGCTGACGTGTTCGAGATGGTTCTTAGCTACGTTTCAACAAAATCGGTTCAGCCAGTTTTGAGATACAGCTTTGAAATTAAAATGTCAGGGGTTTTTCAACCTTTTTAAGTTGATAATTATTATTTGAATTATACAAACTTTATGAACCGTGACTTGACACTGTTCTTAGATTCTATAGAATTTGGATTCACGGATACATTTAATTTGAGGATGTATTTGGATGAAACGCGGATCTGTAGGTTACCTATCACGACTTCGTAAAATTTTAGATTAATTAAGGGCGGGTTGCATCAACTTACGATTACAGACCGATCAACGTTAAATATGGCGTCGACAGCTGTCATTCCATAGAAACTTGTCAATCTTTCCATACGTTCAGACTTTAACAAACACCGTACCCACCCTAAATATGGTTTCGTTGACAGATTTTTTGTCGTTTCATTTTTATTTCCCACTTGATTACAAATCCCAATGATTATAATTCCGTACATAGGTACGTAGCTAAAACTCTATAGGTAATGCCGTTATCTCTATTTTTAAAGACAATTTTTGATTGATTACCGTCCATTTGTGTAATAAGTTAGCAAGTCATCAGTATTCTGACATCAGTACAATTTACAGGTGTCGGAATATTTACTTTTATTGTGCCAGGGACAGGATTCAGGCCATGCCTAAACGTATTGATACGAATTCACCAGATTATCACCAAGTACACAGTTGAAAATACAAATTCACTGTCGAATCAAGACCGTGAAGAGGTAAGGCGATTAGACATGTCCTTTGGGAGTATATCTGTCTATACATTCCAGTAAGCAATTTTATTCAATCAAATTGGTTTTTGTAGGATACACTCGCTGTGATACGTTTGGTTTGGAAATAATTTATTCAGCTTTTGCCGAACCGAATATTCGGCCGAATTATTCGGTTCAACGTCATGTCAGCCGTTCCAGAACAGACTCATTCATAAAAAAAACTTATTGATTTTTAAAGTATTTTTTTTTATAGTAAAGTTAGTTAAGTAGTAACAATTAGAATCCGTTTTAACCATAATACATTATTGAAACATTTGTAACTTGCAGACAAGAACCTCTAAAATTATTTGGTAAATATTCGGCATTTGAACCGAATAATTCGGCCGAATAAGGAACATTGAAAAACATGCCGATTATGCCGAATATCGAATAATTACCGAATATTCGGCGCATCTCTAGCAAGTATGGTATAGCGAGCGCACAGGACAGATCAATGTAAATTTGATGCCAAACGAATACGTTCAGTCGAATAGTTCCTGAGCGCGAATATACGGTTTGGTGCGGTTTCCGATTTAATCGTTATCTGTATTGGTTTCGGAGAGCTTTGAATAAGGATTTGGAGGGTGTTATTTACTAAAATAAGAACTCAATTCACTTCATGATCGACATCAAAGCTCCTTAGTTTTTTGGAAACATATCGCGCTTATTATTATCATGCTAAAGAGATAACGATACAAAAACAATACATAGCCCATGCTTGCATATATACATTTTTTGTACTGTGGCGGCGGCAAACAAGCATACGGCCTGCCTGATCGTAAGCACACACTGAAGCCTTTAAACGCTTGCGACTCCAGGGCTGTTATTCGGAACGCGCTAATGCGCCTCACCTCACCCGTCATGCCTACGAAACTGGACCTCTGATTACGCGTAGTTACTACGAATCGCAGCGTCAAGATATATTTGTGGGTGAACGGTGGGGTGAGTTTAAAACAAGTTACAGAATAGCGGGGCAAAAGAGTCACAAGGTGGTAGCCTGTGCCAGTACTTTGTTTTCTAGGTTTTCCATGTAACAGAAATAATTTCAATCAAATTTACCAATAATGGAATCCAGTAATCCGGTACAATTAACTTCCATTACATCCATAAGTAATTAGACTGAACATACGTGGGTAGAATGATTTTCCAATACATAAGCTCGAAAGCCGCATACAAGTTATACCTATTACATAGCAGGGTTTGATTGAATTCATCGCATTTCGCTAGCCCTCAGCTCGCAGCCCCGCAATTTTATGAAAATTGCATACGAGTTGTTGCACCATGTAAATGGCCCTTAAGACGCGGTTGTGGGTTTCTGGTCGATACAACAAGGCTAGCCCGAAGGTGAAACAGTTCGTATCAAAAACAACGAGCCATAAACGAGTCTAACATTGCGGGCAAATCCCACAAGGCCACACCAGCAATCATTAGGAGATCTTTATCGGAATGCGGGTCTATAGGCCGGGCGATCAAGATAATGTTGGTACATCAGCAATATGGTAATTTCATTCTGAAATGGCTGCCTGACATAGTGAAGAGAACATTACCGAAATCTTAAATTTACTTAGGAAGTTGTATCGGTGGGTTTGCAACGTTAATAAGGGTCGAAAGGACGGTCGACTCAAGTCAAAGAAACTAATTTCCAACCTAGATAGTGCGAATCCCATTGTGTATATTACAAAGTTTCATGTTATTCTAGCATGTCGTTTTAAAATGAGAACCAAACTACGTTTGTATAGAGAGCCGAGCGTCCTGGCGACCCAAAATATACCTATACTTATATACTCTAACCTGAATTTACGTCAGCGGTAGACTACGGGGACCTGCTGGGGCTCATTTCACGAAGCTATTTGGAAATACTAAGTCAAAAGGCCAGTCAAGAGCCTGAGTGTTGCCAGATTCATCATCATCATCATCATATCAGCCGAAAGACGTCCACTGCTGGACATAGGCCTCCCCCAGAGAGTGCCAAATTGACCGGTCCTGCGCCACCCGCATCCAGCGGACTCCCGCGACCTTTACCAGGTCATCAGTCCACCTTGTGGGGGGCCTACCCACGCCGCGCCTTCCGGTACGTGGTCGCCACTCGAGAACCTTTCCACCCCAACGGCCATCGGTTCTACGTGCAATGTGCCCCGCCCACTGCCACTTAAGTTTAGCAATTCGGAGGGCTATATAGGTTACCTTGGTTTTGCTGCGGATAGCCTCATTTCTGATGCGATCACGCAGAGAAACTCCTAACATAGCCCTCTCCATTGCCCTTTGGGTGACTTAGATTTGCCAGATTAGATTTATCAAATTGTAATCTGTCTCTGTCTCCGGCAGGTGCAGCGTGGGACCCTCCACAAAGAGGACTGATAACCTGGTAAAGGTCGCGGGAGTCCGTTGAATGCGGGCGGCGCAGGACCGGTAATTGGGGGGCACTCTGTCCGGCAGTGGACGACTTTCGGCTGATTTTATAACTTGTACCTCTACCTACTACCTACTACTTACTACCTCTACTTATACCTCTAGGCCCCTGGTCATTGCCAACCATACCTTTTGAATACAATTTGATTACAATGTTCGGGCGCTCATTCTAACACCTTAACTAGACGTATAGAAACGAGCGTGTGAAACACATCGGAACGCAACATGTACCCTGTTATGACATGACCCTGTTGAGATATTTAAATTGAAATAACAATATCTGGACACAGGTCTCCCCAATGATCGGTCTTGCGCCACCCGCATCCAGTGGACTCCCGCGACCTTTACCAGAGGGGTAATCACGTAACTTTTTGAATGCGCGTTAGCACAATTCAACTGCAGTTGGTTTTCCATATAAAAATTGATATTTAGATCTACCTAACGTATCTACAATGCGTTACGTGATCGACCCGCAGGTCATACATCTTTCAACTGATATAATGAAGATGATGAACTTTCACCTTCCAAAAATGACAGTTGATTTGTTATGTGATTATCCTGTAAACGTACAATAGTTCAGTATTAACATTACTTTTCCGCGCTAGGACTGTAAAAAAAATACTGTTTTATATATTACGTACGTCCCGCACGTTTCAAAGCAGGAACACACGTTACAATGTTACGTCCTTCCCTCGCTGAGATTTAGAGGGGGATTTTCTGACTACCATGAACTTCAATACCTAATATTTGCCGAAAATAATTGGGGGAGACGCTAATAAACTTCTTAGTGTAGTTTTACGTTTACGATGTTGCTTGTTTAAATACCTTTTATTATTTCTCGTTTTATTGGTGAAAAGTCACAGTTACAAAAAGTCCTAGTGAATGTTATGATAACAATTACGAATTGAAAATAATTAAATCAGTTAATACCTACCTTTACAATTCATAATTGAACATGTCCATACCATAGTAAGATTAGATCTAAGTATTTTTATTTTATTGGTGCTCCAATCGCTCGAGAATATTATAATAGGCATATTTCCAATCCTAACATCATTGGAAATGTTCCAACGCTGCCAAGAACGAGATATTATCTTTAGCAGCAACATTTAGTACTAGATTCAGCTCAAACTTCAATGTTATTCTTGGAAGTAATTGGGTATCTAAAAATTAATTCAGTTTGTGAAGTGTTTGATAGTTTGTACCTATTAATGGTATAAAAGAGACTGGCATTTAAATATGAAAAAGACGGATGGATAACACAATTGCCTAGGAGTTTACATACCTCAGGTTTTAGTTTTGCTAATTTTAATAAGAAAACATATAAATTATCATTTTTCTAAGTTACCAATCTATTCTAACATTATTAAATCAACCATTTTGTGATCTGCGAAACAACTTACTAATTCAACTTCAAACAACAGACGAACATAGGCTACAAACCATCCCATTCAATTAGAAGGGCTTTTATGTAACATGGGTTGGACAGGGGCGGAGTCGCGAAAAACTACAATTAATAATATGAGACTGTACCATAACCACTTACCAAACCCTCGGCGTAGCAGTCCTCATGGCATGCACCCTGGCGCTCACCGCTGCGGTATCCACCCGCCTCGCGAGCTGGATCCTGGCTGTGCTGTGGTAGCATTCCACCAGGTACACAAGGTACAGAAGCAGCACGAACGCGATGGGTATGTACGCGTAGCCCACATCGCAGGGAGACTCGCGGACGGTCCGCTTTATAGGAAATCTGAGGGATAAGAAACTGACAGAGGTTAAGCTATATTTTAATATTATTTAGAGAGTCTTTGCACTACATCATTTTTAAAACGTTTGCGCAGATTTAGTAACTGTAGGTGGAAGGAGAAACCAGCAATAGAACAAATTGTTTTAAAACAACCATTACATACGGCGTCTATGACGGTTGCCATTTTATCACATCGCTGTGGATGAGACATCTATCATGTCCTGACGACTGAAGTATGCGAGAGAGAGAGTACACCCCCAGGTAAACTCAGAGTGCTGTATGGTTAGCGTTGATGGAAAGTTTTATATTCAATGTTTTATATGACTTACGTGTGCAAATCGATGAGCTCTTTGTTGATCTTGGCGGTGTTGCACCAGGCCAGGGAATCGAGACAGACGATCACCAGGGTCAACATTTGAAGCTTCCAGTTTCCCTTGCGCCAGTGAACTCCGATTATCAATCCCTTCTCTCCCGTCCTTTGCAGTAATGTACTATTTCTACGGTATTGTAGCCACTTGCACTGCCTTGCGAGACGTGTGCTCCCCTGGCATGTTTATATTATTTGAAACAGACTCAAAGGCCTGATTAAAAAGCACTCACGTATATAAATCGCTCCCTGTCGATCTTGGCAGTGTTGCACCAAGACACGGACCCGAGGCAGCCGGCGAACATCAGGGTCGGCATGGAGCAATACCAGTTACCCTCACGCCGGAGCTCCCCGTCAGGAAATCCCTTCTTTCCCGTACTTTGCATTAATGTACTATTTCTACGGTATTGTAGCCACATGCACTACCATGCCAGACGTTGTTTCTTTCCCTGGTGCTGCTTATGTAGTTTGAAACTCAAAGACAAAATAATTTAGCAAAACTCACGTATGTAAATCGATGAGCTCCCTGTCGATCTTGGCAGTGTTGCACCAGGCCACGGACCCGAGGCAGCCGGCGATCATCAGGGTCAGCATGAAGCACTTCCAGTTGCCCTCACGCCGCAGCACTCCGCCGAGGCTCTGCTGACGAGGACGCTGAGGAAGATGATTTTGTTTAGGGCCAGATGTTCCAAACCGTTAGTAATCGATAAGATTTATTTGAGTCGCTTAGCCATAATTTACTTAAAAAAAAAGTTTTAACCGACTTCAAATCAGTACCCAAATCGCTTCAAGTGTGCCTATAAAATTTGAAGAGTTCCTTCGATTTCTCCAGGATTCCATCAACAGATCTTGACTTGATGACCATGGGACCACCTGGAAAGGATATTCTTTCTAATAAAAAATAATTTTCCAAATCGGTCCAGGAGTCTTCGAGTAATCGGAGAACATACATAAGTCGGTTGAAAACTTAAAAAGGAGTAATTTTCTTTAGCACAACTTTTTTTAAAGAATAATTTAATTGTAATTTTGAGGGAGTAACGTGTGATATAATTTGATTGTAGGTATTATAATTTGAGATCATTTTGATGTTTATTCTCATTAGTACTTTGGAGGTTATTGATACTTATAATCTTTAACTACAAAGCGTTGCGTACGATAATGATATTTATTGTTTTAATTTTGTAAGTCGATTGTAATAAGCATTACCAGTGGAGATTGAAATAATGTATCTTTTTTATATCTGGTTTTATTTAAGAGTGGTCTCTTCCGTGTCTTGTTCTTCTTACGAGTCAATCACAATGTGCGCAGACTCCGTAACACTGCAAAGACGACGGCCTCATTCGTCCGCGACAACTACGATCGACTTATGTTACCTATACCATTTTCCTAAAATCGAAATTTCATCAAGTAGCTAATATTCCAATTGCCGAATATTGCACAAAGTTAACCTCCGCTGCGAAACTCAACATGTTTACCACTAGCTGTGCCCGCGGCTCCGCCCGCGTGAAATTCAGTCTTACATCTCTGTCAGTAAGCGGCTAATTCACCCCTAATTTATCTTCCTCTCCCTGGAAGCGGAACTTGAAGTAAAGTTGACAGATGGACATGCTAGAGTACTGTACTTAGTCCAGATAAAATATTTTACAATTGCCACTAAATAAAACTACGTTTCTTTCGCCCTTATTCAAATTTTTAGCGTGATTTAAACGACATAGAGTAGTAGGTGTAGGTACAGGATGATACAGTGCCACTTTTGTATTTTTACGTCCTTGACTGTACCTATCCAAATCATGTCCATAGCAAATATCATCCAAATCGGTCCTCCAGTCAAATCAGTATATATGCATGAAATGGTAAGGAATATGCACAAAGAAATCCATACTTCCTAACAAACTTTCGAATTTAGGTCTAATATTAGTTAAAAGTAAGATTAAAGGAAAGGAGAATAGATATCAAAAACGTGAGGACGAGTATTTACATTTTATTTACGAATTTTATTTATGTATGCGAAACTAAATATGTACATATAATTAGAACTACAGTTACATACAAATAAGTAGGTATGTAACAACATTGACATGTTACAATATTTCTTTGTAACACCACATTCTGAGTCTTCCCGGCGGGCATCAGCATGAACAGCTCCGTGCCGCTGGTCACGTGCAAGCAGTAGGTAGGCGCTTGAAGCGGAACGCGAAGTTGCTCGGGATGAGGGGAATGCGCGGGATGAACACGGCTTCTCCGGCGCCGCACCCCGTCAGAATCTGCGCCTCGATGAGTTTTTGCTGCAGCTACACTACTTTTAGCTGGTTTCCGTTGCAAAACTTCGTCGGTGACAAATTCCGAAGAAGCATGATCGGAACTCTAGCCTATATATATTATAACCTGGCCGGGGATTTTCTGGACAGATCAGTAAAGTTTGCATCAAAATCCGTTCAGCCGTTTTCGACAAACAGGTAAACAGACAAAAATTCAAAAAACTGTTGGAACTTATCTATATTCTAAGTATCCCCAGCCAACTTTTTTTCTTCTATGTACAGACGTTCGACCCTCTTCAGCTTTATTATGTGTATAGAAAGATATATAGATATTTGATTATTTTCATGCTGAGCCAGTGTCCGGTTCACTGCCGCAGAGACACACTTTGTTTCATGTTTTATATGTTTCTCTTGTTTATTTTATTGTTTAATATGTGTGTCCTGTGTGTTTGTGAATAAATGTATCTTTCTTTTTTTCTAAGATACTATTTTAACGTGAATATTCAAACCCAGATATTATCATATAATAGTTTGCGTAAATCTTACTACTGCAGGTTGCAGAATTCGTATGTTGCATAACGACACATAACGTTAAAAATCAAAGCGAAAACACACTGTGATTTGTACCAAGTACCCAATCAATCCACATTTTCCTGTTAAGGTCGCTAAATATTTTAGGAGGCTTCTTAACCAAAGGAAATGCGGGCATATTTGCTCAGCAAATCGAATACCTATGGGGCCCATATGAAAGAATTGCCAAGAATCGGCCGATTTTTATTTGAACTGACCCATTAAAGTACGCCTTCCCTTTATATACAAGTTAAGTTTTTTGGCAAGAACTAGTTAAGCATTTGAAGACCGAAATTTCATATTTTTTATTAATTTGTTGCTATTTAGTTTTCGTCGATCATATTGAGATCACGGGGAGAGGCATTTGCCCAGTGTGGGTCCCTTAATAGGCTCATCTTTTTAATTGAGTGACAAAACGTAGGGGTTTCAAAACAGTGGAATTTGTAGTACAAAATTTTAAAGTACATTGCACAAATTCATGAGCCCTTGCAACTTCTCACTCGGCTTAAATCGGTCCATTTATGAAATACCTAGCTTTGTAATTTGTCAATCGCTTATCTCGGAATGAAAGTAGATGAACATTTCTCCTGGTCATATCATGTCAATTTTATTTATGAAAAACTTAGAGTTTTATTAGGTAAATTTTATCATTTAAGATTTAGAGTTCCTATTAGCACACTAAGATGTTTGTATATGTCATTGGTAGACTCCATACTGAGTTATGCTCTCGACAGCTTTGGACTCACAACAAAGTCCAATATAGATAAATTAGAAGCCATTCAAATTAGATTTTTAAAATTACTTGTCAACGAAAAAATCAAACTCAAATGTAAAGATAACTATCGACAACTCTTTAAAATCTGTAGAATATTACCGGTAAGCATGAAACATAAGTATCTACTTGCTACTAATAACCATGGCTGTCTGGAACATAACCCAGAGTATATTTCATTAAAACCAATCGATCATACCTATAATACCAAGGCTATGGCGACTGGTAAACTATTTGTTCCTAGGATAAATAATTACTATGGGGACAGAACCCTCAAAAAGCGTATCCCATACCTACTCAATAGTTTGCCTGAAGCCATTAGATGTGAAAAAAATAAGAATAAATTCAAGAGACTATTAAAAAAGCATTACCTAGATCTACTCATATAATACCATGTAAGCTTAGTATATAACTGAACTGATTTATGTATAGTATATTACACTTTTATTTATGTTTATGTCTTACCTTGAGACTGCCGATCCCACAGTCAAACTGTTACTACAGTTTTGTGGGACAGTGTTTAATTTTAAGTATTAAGTAAATTGTTCTTAATAAATAAATAAATAATAATAATAATAATACATTGATCGTATTTCAATCAGTTTTCCACGCATGTTTCCACACGCGCAGTGTATGAAGTGTCAAAATGAGTGCGCAAATCTATATTTAACGAAAACATCGGTACCAAAATGAAGTACCTTACCTAACTGCGCTTTTATAAAACTGTATTTAATTCAATCGATTATGAAAATTTAGATAAAATAATGCAGTCGTTTTCATAATCCTTAGTGAGGCATTACTTTGTAACGACATGAAAAACGACATCAATCAATTTTGTATGTCCTGCTGGGCATTTTATACCTACTCCATTCTCATTTAGCGGTGTTTGATTAATTGAGTTTTTAGGCAATTTCACAACAAGGAAAACATGCTATGTTGTTACATAAACATTATTCATCATCAGTCTATGAATGCCTTTTATTGTGGACACCACAGAAACGGTAATACAATTTTTCACGCTGAAGCGCTCATAGCTTCGTGGCGCTCGCACATTCGCAGGAAAAACAATCAGGTGAGGCAGGGCATGCTACCGAATGGCTGAACGCTTCGGGTTACCTATCTTCCATGTTTTGGAAGGCAGGATCAATAGCATAATAGCTATTGATCTTGGTCGTTGTTTATGACAGCAATCAGGATAGCCAATTAGGCAATTAGGACTTAGGTGGCAAGCTGATTCCATGATTCTTCAGATTGCAACCGTGATAACGAAGGTAGTAGGTACCTAAATGTTATTTACCTTCGTAGAATAAAATAAAAACGATTCACTTGATCTCGTTTGAGAACTTGTTCCTTTGTTTTTAAAAGTTATTAAATCTCGGAAAAATTGTTGAAGAAAATTTGTAGAAAAAGGCCGGGAAAGTAAGTTCTCCTAACTCCGAGTGACTAAACCGGTTTTCAACTTGTTGGAAAGCTTTTGAAGGCTTGATTTTAGAGGAGAAATATGTGAACAAGAACGTATTATATTCTTGTTCTATAAAATGCAACTATTCTGCGAAAGAAAACCAAGGGAATGTTAAATAATACAGGCCATGATTATTCCCCTTACATAACCAAGCTACAAAATCAGCACTCGCGAATTCGCGAAACACTAGGCAAGTCAGGTTTTTTTTGGTAGCTTCAGAGGGATGATCACGAATCGTTTCGTATGCACGTTAGGACAACTCAACTGTCATTTTCCCATAAAAAAACTGATATTTAGATCTATCTGAGGCACGTACAATGCGTTTCGTGATCGACCTGCGGATGTCCGAACGGCAAAGCGCCCAGTATTTAATTAGGAGTCGTCGAATCTTTCGTACTACGAAGAAAATGACGAAATGGGTGTGCCGGTAATGTAACTTGAAGAGAAAGGAGATGAATATTATAATAACAACAGTGTATAATCCAAAAAAATGCAATTACATGAACATTCTAATCACTCAAAAAAGAAGACAAGTATCCTAACCTCAAGTGCGGCAATGTCGAAACAAAGAAATGATTTCATTTTTACATTTAACCACATTATTTAACTCACCGAAAAAGGTAAGATAATTTAAATAACTATATGCATAGGTAGGTAATTCTATTAATAATAAAAGTTCGTATCGACTTTATCTCATATTAAATTAATATTATTTTAACAATTCCTAATCCGAAGGTTCCACAAGGTTGCCACAACGAATTCACATTACAAGACACGACGACGATATTACTTATATGCACAAAAAAATTAAACGTCATGGTGTTCCGGTCCAGGCATCTTCAGAGAGACAGTTCTTATTATAAATGGGACACAGGTATATATATATCAACTAATAGACTAGATTATAGACGCCAACTAATTTATTTTAAAAACAACTTTTGTCCACTGCTGCTCTAAAACTACAGATACCTTCCAGATTCCTGAAAGGTAGTGGAATTATATTATTATATTATAATGTTGCATATTTCTCGCAGTATATTTTGCTACAGGTTAGGTACGCGGTCACTACAGCCTAAAGGTTCCAGGGGTGTTACATGCATGTTGCATCGTATATAAAGGAGCCTGGGGTCTGCCAATGAAAATTCGTTAACTTATTCTGAAGTCGAAACGAAAAATATGGACAGTTCTTTAGTAAAAATGAGACTATAGTAGGTACATTTCGATGCTAGTGCGGAAAGTATGTCGTTACGTCACGAGCACCGAGATATCTTGCCACGAGCCGCAGGCGAGTGGGACAACTCGGGACGAGTGAATAATGACATTTCCGCACGTGTATCGAACGACGTTTTTTAATACAGTTGCGAAAAAATAAGAAAAACAACAAGTAAGAAATTCGAAACTTTTATATTATTAAATCTGTAACATCATTGTAATACGTTGAAAAAGAATGGAGTTGTTAAAAATATATATTTTTTAATACAGTTCTATCTTATTTATTCTTATTGACATAATAATTAATGGTACAATTTGTACAAGGAAAAGTGAAAAGCACTAGTTCGCGAAAACCAACTTTCCGCACGCTAAACAGCTACGTAAAGTAGCACTTTTTGAGCAACTGTATTAAAAATAATTATTCAGTGCAATCCGAAAAATAGTAAATTAGCTGAGTCACCAAGTTTAACGTAGTAGCACACATTTTATCCCCATATTATAAGGTCGCACCAAAATGAAAAACAAATGGATATAAAAACCACTGCTTAGAAAAAAAGAGAACGTGCTAGCAATGCAGGACTTACAGTAAACTGCAAACTCTATATAGTAGTAGTAGTTATTAGTTAAAAGTTTTGAAAAACTACAAGGGGCGCCGGAGGAATCTACACAATTGAACTGCATTTCCTGACCACGTTTATAAAATAAAATGTGATACAAAATAAGCTCGATTCGGCTCAGTTTTTGTTTTGTATTTTATCTTGTCACTTCTAATAAAAAGAGAGAGCAATAATAAATGTTGCCAAGTAAAGCAGTTTTAACTGGCCATGGCAACACTTTTTATGCATGGTAAAAAATAAAATGATTGGACCTAGGTTCATATAACAACATGATTTGCTCTTGACGAACTCTGAGTATGCTGGTAAAATTATTCTGATTGACATTGCACTTTGTTAGGCGAATAATCTGTTCGCACTGATAAAATAAATATACGTAGTTTCTGACTTACACCCACAGTGGATACGAAAAAGCATCTCCGCCTCACATATCGTTAATTTTAGTCCAGTCATAATGGCCGGTCACCTCCGGTAAATGATGTTCCGTCCCGCCCGTGTTTAGAATCGTGTCAGAAAATGGGTTTCGGGGATGACCCGCTGTGATATATTGCACCATTAATGTTTCAGAGCAATATTTCAGTATCGGCTTATCCCTGTTTAGAGACGCTTAGTTTTGATTAATGTTATAAAACGGCTTGCTAATGTTTATGCCGATTAATGACTTATTTGTGTCGGTCCCAAGCAAAAGGCCCAGGGTTCTGGCAGTGTGCGCTGTTTCTATAACGATGCAATTAAGTAGAAGTCACGATTATCGACAAAGTGGGACCGTTTTTATGAGGGAGTAACACATTTTTACATTTTAAACAGTGTACATAAATATATAAGCGGGGAGATTCATGAACGAAATTCAGAAAGTGTATTAAAAATGATCATGGAAAACAAAAGAGTGAGTGGGTCTCAGGTCTCAGAAAAGCCGATGAGTTCATTTGCCATACGTATATATACATATATACATAACCATGTGTACCTTCTTTATGATTCAGTAAAAAAATTATAAGAATCGAAAAGAACCATGTTTGCTTTATAATTCTTGCGTAACTTTATAAGCATATGCGCTTAATCTTATTATTTTAAGATTTTAGATTGCCTCGTGTGTGTGTGTGTTTGTGTGCGTGTATGCGTGTGCGTGTATGTGTGTGCGCGTGGGTGCGCGAGTGCGCGTCCGCGCGCGTCTGTGCGCGCGTGTGTGTGTGTGTGCGTGTGTGTGTGTGTGTGTTTGTGTGTGTCCAGCCAAGTTCACAGCCAAAAGGAACTGGCGACGCAGCAGCCCTGTGTTATATCTACCTATCTTTATCCAGTACCACACGATATTGAAACAAGAAACGCTTTACACGATAAACAAAAGCTACGGCTGGGACGTACAGAGTACAACAAACACAATAGTTATCACCCCTATTGCCATAACATACGCTAAACCAATAAAGTTGCCGTCCGTACAGCATTCGACGCTTGGCGGCAATACTGGCAAATTGAATTGTTTTGCCAATTCACCGAATCACGAATACCCAGAATTACATTCTTGGTATTACGTAATTCGAGTTACCGTTACGATAATGTATATATTAATGCTATATAAGAATTGGGTTGCCGATTAATGTTATTCATATCGTATTGATTAATTTTGTGTTTGAGTGAATACAGATTAATGTTTCTACTTAATCAGACTGCCAACAATATCTCATTATAGGGTAGAACCTCAGTAAATATCTATTATGGGTAAAGTTAGATGGTTTATACAGTATTCATGCGTACAATAAAATTTAGCTCAGAAACAAAATATTTGTGATGTAAAGTTGAATTAAATTTATTTTATTATTCATTTTACAACATACACAATTACACCAATAA
Organism: Epinotia nisella; assembly: GCA_932294315.1. Classification (NCBI taxonomy): domain Eukaryota; kingdom Metazoa; phylum Arthropoda; class Insecta; order Lepidoptera; family Tortricidae; genus Epinotia; species Epinotia nisella. The sequence continues at coordinate 6,627,529 of OW028687.1, forward strand.
TAAACATCATACAAATAAACATACATAAATACTTATAGCGGGAACTATATAAAGAGTATTTGTATTGTATTGTATATTTTATAAGGGCGTAGATTGCTTCAAGTACCTAGGTTGCACAGTACCTGATATCAAATGAAGAGAGCCAGGAGATTGAAGTTCGAGTCCAAAATGCCCTCTAGATGCTCGGCAGCGCTCCATAGAGTCTTAGTGTCCAAGCAGTTATTAGGCCAATCTTGATGTACGGGTGTGAGGCTTGATGGACACTCACACTAAAAGAAGAGAGCAAGCTCTTAGTGGCAGAGAGGAAAATCTGACGGATGATTTTGGGACCAATCAGGAATGAAGACGGGAATTGGGAGCGAAGGAAAAATAGGGAGCTGGAAGAACTGATAGCCATGCCGAACATAATTGGTGAAGTCAAGGCAACGCGACTCCGCTGGCTCGGCCACCTGGAGCGGCTGGGAGACGATTGTGCAGTGACGAGACCATAACTACGTGGGCCTGCCCAGGTACCGTTGGAGTGACGAAGCCCTCAAAGATCTGACCACCCTTGGGGCATCTATCTAGCTGGCGTGAGGTGGCGCAGAATAGGGAAGAGTGGCATTATCTTGTGTCAGAGGCCAAGATCCTCTATGGGTCATCGAGCCAGCGTAGTAAGTAAGTATAGTGTTAACCATAGAGACAGAAAATAAATAAATAGGTAAAAATAGAAACTATGAAGAATCATGGCAGAGACTGATAGTGTTCCTTTAGGTGTGCTTTGAAAGTAGCGACAGATTTAGCATGGCTTAAGTCCACGGGCAGAGAATACCAAAGTTAAATGGCTTGAAACGTAAAGGACGTGACAGTGAGAAGCAGATTTAGGGATGACCTGGCCGAATTAATAAAACTGAAGCGTTCTTTGTGGTAGCCGGGAGTAGCGGGGTGAAAGAATATTATATAGAAGGGTCAGAACGTGAGAGTTACGACGATAACGAATAGGGAGCCACTTAAGCTAAGAGTGAGAAATGAGAGACATGGTCATACTTGATTAACCCAAACATGAACCGTATGCAGACGTTTTGAATGCGCTCAAGCTTTAATAAGTTGGTCTTCAGTGAGATCGAGGTAGGAAATATCACCGTAATCTAATACAGGGAGGAGTAGTGTCCGAGCAAGCGCAATGTTGGTAGGAACGGGAAGAAAATTCCGAAGTCTTCTGAAGTAACTAATTTGTTGCTTCAATTGGGTACCTTAAGTTTTTTTAAGTGGTCCATATTATATTTTTTGTAGTTAGTATACGGTTAATGGAGTTCATAGCTGTAGCTAGTTTTTTTTTATTCGTTTCTGTTTTTTATTATTATATATTATATGTATATTTAGACAAACCACATATTAATATATATTAACATACATATTAATATGTGGTTGGTCTAAATATACATATTTGGAGTCAGGGAATACAACTAAATACTTTTTTAAGGTCAAGTTCCCAAAGGATATTAACGGAACTCCGTTACTAAGCTCCGCTGGGGGTCCGTCTGTCTGCGTGTCAGTAATAGCTAAACTGTTAATTTTATTATTTGTTATTATAGCAGCTGTACTAATACATAATTTGGGGAAATTTCAAGTGTCTACCCAATCCGGTTCTAGAGATAGACCGATTGTAATAGGCGAGCAAAAACACGCCATAAAATTACGTTTCATACATGAGAGTTCTGTTTAATTTTTAATTTATTTTTATTTTTATGAATGTATGTTAAATCAGCAATAGAAATACAACTTCTGTGAAATTTTTAACAGTCTAGCTATTGGTGATACGGAGACAGCTGGATGGACAGCGGAAGCTTAGTAACAGGGTTTCATGTGATATCCTTTGGGAACTCGACTCTAAAAAGTATCTAGTTGAATTCCTTGACCCCAAATATGTATATTTAGACACTAAGTTAGTGATTCTAGGTAATTTAGAACTCGAGATATTAATAATTAAGTATAATTCAAAATGGCCGCCATATATTAAAGATGGCCGACGGAGAAGTTGGTTTCTATCAAAAACATAAAGCTTTGGACCTAACAAGTACCTGAAAAAAAAAATGGTGCTTTTCTCCAGCGTGTCCACATTATCACCTGAAGCTGCCCTACTAAACATCTTCCTGCTGACCTCGCCTACTTGCGGCACCCAAGGTTTTTAACTTGCTGTGCATATGGAATCAAAACACCATTGAAATAAATCGGGTCAAGGTTATCAAGATCAATTTTAGGAAGAAGCTTAAAACTACCAACTATAATAACTTGGGTCTTAGCAGGGTTAACAATGAGTACATAACTGCGACTCCAGTTTGAGATGCTCTCAAGGTCGGTGTTTACAGTGCCGATGACAGTCATAAAATCACCAGCGACACCCTGCGAATGTTATATAAAATAATTTTATAACAAATAATGATGATAGTAAATGATTTTGTGTAGTTATAGAAACTTTATATTTTATAGGAAATAAGGTAGACGCCAATAAAAAATGTTTGAGTAATATCGCTTGTGGAATTGAGGCATACGTGTATTATTCCATCCCATTAATAACTTTTTTGAGACTTAATACGATCCCCGAATGATATGAAATAAAGGTCTCCTAAAACTACTTAAGAAGTTACTGGTCTCAAACATTTTCCAATAGTTGGGAGTTGTCAATGCCCAGGCAAAGTTACTCGGAAGCCATTTCAAATTTATTACAAAGGTTAAAATTAAATTGAGCTGGAAACTTACAGCTCTGCAGTTCTGTCTAAAATTAGTCGATGCACCGATGAACCAGCATTCTACTAATATAATTTGCCCCTGTAGCTTCATTTGGAACTAACGATTCAATTTCAATGTACTAAATACTCAATTTCAATCTCTTCTAGTTATGATATTAATATGTTGCATGGTAAAAACCTTAAAATATTGGGTGTATATTGTATTTAAATTGTGACTTGTAAAATGCTTATTTTACCAATAAATTCTGTATTCTGTAGTGTATCACACACACTCGCACACTCTTAGCATGGTCGAACATGAAATTACGCCTTTGACAAGTAATAGCGACATCCCCGAAAACTGTGAAATTAAATTCTTCGAAGAGTATTTAGTCATAGTCGTAGAGAACCGAAGGGCAGACCTATGTCACGCTTGTGTTTGAGTCATGTTGTGTTACCTACCAGATGTGTGTACTTATACGGGGTGTTTCCTGTAACAGGAGCAATAAATTAAACGGAGCCTTCCTTACTGCATTTGTAGTAACCCCTTTTGTCCATTTCTTTTCAAATGTTTTTAACTCGGAGAAAAATTGATCTGAAGTTATGACCTCCGAGTAATGTATCTTGGCACCACGAGATCATAGCACAGTAGTCAATGCAGATTTTGAGGTAGCATCATGTAGTGAGTCATAATAGTTTTTGCATTTTTGTTTTCAAAAGATATTTTTGTGATTTTTTCAATTTTTTTCAATTTTTTTTGTGTTTTTAAAATAATAAAATACTTATATCACTCCAGAAGAGTAAAAAAGTACACCAAAACTTTAGTTAAAGAAAAAAAAATCCGAAAAAAAAAAATTTTTTTTCAATTAAAACCACTTAGAAACAATTGATCACAAGCTTAATAATCTACCATTTAATTTATTGCTCCTGTTACAGGAAACACCCCGTATAAGGGCACTTCTGATAATAATATGGTTTTTTTGTATTTTACCGAAAGTTTACTGATGTCGCGTAGATTCCTTACTTGTCGGTATACTGTCAGTATATTTACGCGGTAGTACAGGTTGGACCAAAATTCCGTTAACTTTTGAATCGGTAGCTGCGTCGGGGAGCGGTGGCGGGGTAAGGCGGCGGGGTTACGAAATGCAAGAGCGGCCAATGGGAATTTAGTGCCATGGCGTCCTTCACCGGAGTACAACGTGCGTTCTGCGTACGCGAGTATTATAAAAATAACGATTCTTTAACATTATCGCAACGAAAATATTGCAATCATTACAATACGGCATAAAAGTGAAGCTCCATCGATTCAATTGATTAAAAGTTGGGTAAAGAAATTTGAAGAGACAGGTTCAACGTTAAAACAACCACGATCCGGCCGACCTAGGACATCAAGAGATCCCGAAAATATGGAACGTGTAAGAGCGTCTGTTCGTGAACAACCCAGGCTCTCTACTCGAAAGCGGTCTAGCGTCTTAAATGTGCCCAGAACATCTTTAATCCGCATTCTTCATAAATCTTCAATTCTTCATTAATCAACAATCGTGGTTTCAGCAAGACGGGGCAACATGTCACACCTCCAATAACTCATTGAGTGCAGTTCGAGAAATTTTCGGCCAAAAAGTCATATCCAAAAGAGGTGACATTAACTGGCCTCCTCGCAGCCCGGACCTGTCCCCAATGGATTTTTTTCTTTGGGGATACCTTAAAAGTAAAGTTTTTGAGACCAACCCAGTGTCTGTTGAAGAATTGAAGCAAAGTATTCGCGAGGAAATGCAAAACATTTCTCGGAACACTTGGCAGGCCGTCACTGAAAATTTTCGCTCCAGGTTACGGCAATGCCAAAATAATGAAGGATCACATATGGATGACGTAATTTTTAAAAAATAAAATCCCTATTCATGTGTTTTCATAATTAATAAACGGTTTTCATCTGATATAATTAGTTTTCATTTTATTTTAGTTTGAAATGTAAAAAGAGTTATGGTCCCCCCTGTATTATATTGCTAAGAAGTGCTTAATGCTTCCGTGCATCAAAGCTGACAGCTTAGTAATACTGCACCTACTTTGCCAAATGCTGAAGAGGCGATTGCGGAAGTCAAAAATATAAATTGATTGTCCCCTAATATACAAAAATATGATTGGGTTTAGTACAACGTTAACCTTGCTAAATTCAAATTTTAGGAACCGTGGGGGCAAAAGGAAAATTATAAATTAGAAGGTATATTAGGAACAGAGCGTAGGTTGTATGTATTATAAAAAGTAATTACGTGCTCACACAGGGACGTGTAATGGGAATGGGAAGGTTTCAAAGATAACAAATTATACACGGCTTCGTGTCCTTTGATGTCTTATGTTTGTGAAAAATTGGACGTGAAATGTAAAATTAACTTGCATAGCACGTGTTTTAGGTAATTGGCTTGGAAGGCAGTTGCTTCCGCAAAAACAAATGAATTCAGGATTATTAAGATAAAGAGGAGGATCAAATGTATACCTCTAATACATATAATATATGTAAAAGTTTGTGTGTGATGTTTGATACATAAAGCTAAAATTGAGTAAAAATATATAATTATATTTAGTCCGTCAGTAAGAATATCAAAATACATAAATATTGGACACGTATTTTTTTGTTTGTCAATTAAACAAACAATTATGAAGATATAACCCGGTAAAGTTCCGCGTGACGTCACATTATGCTAAAAAGTTACCATAATGTGACCTCATACGGAACTTTAATGGACTATATTATCTTCGTCAGTTTTTGTTTAATTGACAAACAAAAAAATACGTGTCCAATATTTTTTAATAATCTAACTTACGGACTAAATAGCTTTTATTAGGAAAGTAACCAATCACTCAACGGATTTGGATGAAATCTAGCACATCGATACTTTATTAATTGTTTTCAAACATAGTACATGAAGTTTGTAAAACTTACTATTAGGTACATGTTTTACCGTCAAACTTGTAACACTGTATGAAATTAGTTAGAACAAACACGAGTGAGAGAAAACTTGACACAGAATAATGTAAGATGGAATATTGTTAAGTAAACACACTCTGTGTGCAAACTGGGTGTTTTAGTTTCTAGCAGGAGTCCTATTTCAAGAGCCACAACAAAGTTCTTATTTGGTATGTTTTCGAATGTAAGATTGTTTCCTAATATTTATCTAAAGTATCTATAGTTCTAAGTTATCTACCAATATTATAAACAGGCAAAGAGTGAAGGGAGTAATTTCCGGAACGAGACATTCGATCTCAAAAAATATTATTTAGAATAGGTATACATCTTCTGGATGGACGCGGTCAGCAAGGCGGGGGCAGATTCCTAGCAGATAAGGAGTCAATCTTTACCTATCATTTAAGTACACTTAGTAATCCAAGTCATCAATTGATAATGAAATGTATAGTTCCAGAATTGATTACTAATTTGCCGGCGACCAATTATTATACAATGTCAATTAATATATATCAATAAATAGCCTACGAAGCCGGAGGCCCCGGGTTCGAATCCTGGTAAGGGCATTTATTTGTGTGATGAGTACGACTATATGTTCCTGAGTCATGGATGTTTTCTATGTATTTATGCATTTATTTATGTATATTAGTATGTATATTGTCGTCTAGTACCCATAGTACAAGCTTTGCCTGGGACTTTGTGTAAGATTGTCCCAAAATATATATATATTTTTTTTTAATACACAAACATTAAATTATCGCGTAATTTTATAATAGTGTACGTTTAATTTCTAAGCTAAGTACCTATCTTATTCTTCCCGAAAACAGAAGCATTAATATAAAAATGGTGACCCAAAGGAGGATGCAGCAAACGAAAGTGCACTTTGAATGTAATTTGCTCTGTTCTGTGGAAACTCTCGTTAAGTGAGTTTCACAGTAGATCTGTAACAGGTATGCACTTCCATTACGATATTGAATCTTATTCCATAGACATAAGTTATGTTTTCGTCTAGACACACACGTCTAAGAAAATAGTTTGCCATGCACTAGGTCCCGAGGCCATACAGATGTTGTGAATAATTATAGGAAATTGAATTTGGTGTGTAATATTATTACCAGTGAGGTTCAGTAGTCATCTAGATACCGTTGGGATAGGTCGCGTCGGTACAAATCAATATCTAACGTTATAACACACATATATGTGGCGGATTTTGTACCTATGCTATCGACGATGCCTGTTGATGATTATTGAACGAGCGAGCGAAGCGAACGAAGTTTTCCGTTTTAGCTTGGGCCAAAATATTTCGTATGTCCGGATGTCCATATATCCAGCCGATTAGGTTTTGTTTAAAAAAAACCAGCCAAGTGCGAGTCGGACTCGCGCACCGAGGGTTCCGTACAAACCTGTAGTATATAAATAATTAAAAATATTTTTATTATATGATGTAACTAAAATTTACGGTTTCCGCAATTTTTTTCTTTATCTGTGCTATAAGACGTTGCTTCGTACCAAATTTCAAGATTCTGAGTTCACAGGAAGTACCCTGTAGGTTTTGATTCCCTTGCGAGTTTTGAAAATTTGCGGCATAAACGGCTGTATCTTTTGATTGCGTTGGCTTACAAGTTTGATTTTTTTCACAGTTCCAAGGGACAGTAGTCCTGAGTATTTGACATAAATTTTAGCTTGATACCTTCACGCGTTCCTGAGAAAAAGGGTCGTGACAGACGGACGGACGGACGGACGGACGGACAACAAGTAATCCTATAAGGGTTCCGTTTTTTCCTTTCGACGCTCTCACAGAGCCACTACTTTACTTGTTTGGATTGGTACTCGGTTGAATCGGTCAAAAGAACTAGCTCCGTTTTGTAATTCCTTTAGTTCTGGAGCCAGTTTTCACTTACTGTGTAAATGTCATGCCCTTGCCAGACAAAGAATGAATTACTTCATTTACAATAGCTATCCATAAATTCCATAACCAATGAAATTCAAGGTGCCCCCGCTAAGCTGCATCATCCGGTTTGTGGAAATGATGGAGCGAGCTTAGGAGTAGGCATAAAGGAGGGGCAAAATGTACAAAAGATCCCACTGGGTCGAAGTGTATCTGCAAGGGCCTTCATCTAGGTAAGATAAGATACCATCTGGAGTAAGTTTTGAGATCCGGGAATGAGGAGGCGATTAGATATATTATATGCTTGACGCGGAACCACAGAATAAATAATTGAAGGGTCACTGTTAACAAATCCGCTGTTAAAGTTTGATTGAAAAGCGAATTGATAAGCGAATAACGTAAATCGCTAACTCGTGCGTTCCGTAGCAGCATGTGGCATCCACTAACGTACTTACCAACTAAGTTGGTGGCCGGCATGTACCTGTAGCGGCACGACGAAACCACGGAGTGAGCCGCCTCTGGCGGAACTAAATGAAGTGAATGAACGAATTAACCGACGCACCGACCGCTCTTCGGCCTGCTACTATTTTTTTATTTATTTAGACGATTCGATTTTGATTTCGTTTGCTCCGTTTCGCTCATACGTTCACTAATTGGCTACAAAATGGACCGAAAAAAGATTTAAATCGTATATAAGGGAGGAACTAGTTCATTTCGGCCGTGCCAGAGTTTCATTCATTATACTTAGTTCCTGACCAACTCAAGCCTAGGTTAAATTTCTTGTTGAGTATATTGCATTACAAGTTAAATAAAAAGTAAGTATAAACTAGTGGCAGTGTAAGCTGGAGAACTGATTCGACAAAAGATTTCTATAATAAATAAACGAACCTGCTCACAAAATTTTACGAGGATCGGTTGAGAAATGCGATATGTAGAGAAGAACAATCGGAAAGCCGGACAGCAGCACAGCAGAATGATGCAGCTCAGCGTGAGCACCTTGAATTCCTTTGGTTGCGGATAGCCGTTACCAAAGTGATTCATTCTTTGTTTGGCGAGGGCATGACATTCACACAGTAAGTGTTCCATATTCTCATCCTCCTCGCCACACATTCTACAGTCTACACTGTCCGAATAGTCCCATCTTGGTCAAGAGATCCTTGACCCCGAAGTGTCCTGTGAACACCCCAGATATAATAATTCTGAGTTGCTTCCTGCTGGATTTAAAGAGCTTTTTGGTCGAGCCTTATACTGCCGTCATTTTTACTTAGAACGGCAGTATTATTGTGGACATTGTAGTCGATATTTAATTGTAATACCTACCAAGAAAACTGAATTAAACACCAAATAGGGTCGTATGTAATGTACGCATACCAACACGAATTTTATGACTTGAAGGCGCAGTTGATCGGGTATAGCTAAAGAGCTTATTTAAGCTCACTTACGTACTTAAACTTTATTTAAAGTTTAAGTACGTAAGTACATTATGGACATTTAACGTGTAAACACTTAGTAACAATTGAGCGAAACTTAGTTAGCTGCTTGTCTATTAAATTTAATACGACGTGTAAACCCCAACGTTGCCTATTCTATTGCTTTCCTACGTAATATTTAGAGGTTCTTAATACTCACGTCTGTATGTCATATATCTACGCAAAACGTAAAATTCGCTTATGAACAAAATACGCGACAATCAACCCATTTCATAATTTAATAATAAATTTATTCACATATTTCCGCATTCCGAATTTCCTCCGATATGGTCGTAAAATTTCATGTTCCAATTTTCAGCTGAACCAATTTTGCAAATCAAGTAATGTCGATTGACGGTTGGTTTTTAATGGCGAGGGAGAATTTTGCAGAATCAAAACGAAATTTCTGAAATTTCAACCGGTTTTACGATTCATAATAAACAAGAAACTTAAAAGTAGGTTTTGTATTTTGAGTCTAAGAAAATAAAGTGTCAACTGCATCCAATCAAGGAGACTTCGCATCTGGAAAGCATACATTTTGATTAAACTATACGGTAATTAATGTTCTAAGAATTCCTAATTACGTGCCGGTCTCCAGTTCCGTTCTTTAACAGCCAATTAAAAGTGCTTCGAAATAGATCTTGTTTGTTTGAGTTTGATCTAGACTTCCCATTAAAATCGATATCGTCAAAGAGACTCTATAAAACTTTATAAACATAAAACTTCAAACTAAACGTCAGTATTTTCTTGCAAATATGGTATTAATTACCTATAAGACTAGGTACCTACTTTACTTAACCAACCGTCGTTATAGAGTCTCTTTTTTAAATAATAGGTATTAAATATATATCTTATCAACAAAAATTAGGGCTTTAAAACGCAATATTATGCAAACGGATCCCTGAATCGAAAAATGGTTTTCGACTACCCATAATATTTTTGAACCATCTATCCAACAGAAAATCCGACAGAAAAAATATTAAATAATATTTTAAGCTTTATTTTGGTTAATTTATAATAACTATATAATATGGAAGATAAATCATACAAACAAAAGACAACGAATGCTACTTTTATATCTTTAATTACTTTCGGGTGGAAACATTTAGCCGAGGCAAAATACGGTTTCGAAAAACATTAATTTATAATAGCGCTTTTTTTTGTTTATTTCATTTTAAAACATTATTCTAAGATGCTTTATTCAAGAATCCACCAAACGTTCCACCCGGAAGTAATTATATAGATTTAAATTAAACATTCATTGTCTTTTATATTTTATTTATATTGAATATTGTAAAGCAAATGTAAATTAACCTAAATAAAGATAAAAAAAAATATTAATATTTATCCGGACTTTTTAGGAGCTAATTAAATATAGATTTTTTTGATGTCTGATTTTTTGTTGGATTTTGCCTCTAGGTAACAATTTAATTGATAATATATCCGTTACATTAAAAAAATTAGCTATTATAAATTATTTCCAAATATGTCATTTTTTCCATACAAGTTGTCAGTTCATTGCCTGGACTAATTGTAGGATTCTTGAATAAACTATCTTAGGTTAATGTTTAAAATTAAATAAACAAAAAACACCGTATTATAATTTAATGTTTTACAGAACAGTATGTTTAAAGGAGTACTATATCCGTCCTGTAATATTATGAAGTTACTGAACTGTTAACATATATTATAGGTATTCTCATTCAGTTGCCAAATGAATTAGAAATTATATCTACTTACGATAAAAACTTAATATGCTCGTTTGCAGAATGATTGTGATGCAAAAGGTAACCCGGGTAATAAATTCACATTATCCTAATCAGGGGCCCGTTGCATAACAAAGTAACTTGTAATGAGCGAAACAGCTTTACAACCCCTTTTATTGTGTTCTTCACAATCGAGATGGTTGAGCTATGTTTGATGTTCTGCGGGCCTAAGATGGTTGCCATTTGATCGCTCATCACATCCGTCGCTCTCGCACTCACATACTTGTCAGACCTATGGCTAACATAACTGTAGCTACAATAGTAATACAATAGATTCAGTGAGATCTGCCACATTATTGGGTGTACACCAGTATGAGTAGGAAACCACAAATCCAAAGGTTATCGATAGAATCCTATATCAATTATGCCCTTAACCACCTTACGAGCGCAACAGACTTTAAAACATCACTCACGGCATATTACGCCTATGCCTACTCAAAAACATCATATGGTATTGTTCTGTGGGGAAATAGTTGTGATATACATAAGATTTTTACCCACCAGAAAAAGTGCATAAGAATCCTAGCTAATATAAATCCAGTGGAATCCTGTAGAACATATTTTGTCAAATACCAGACACTCACCGTCATTTCCATTTATATACTTGAATCGTGTAAATTTGTCCGAAAACATATAGGTTTATACACACAGATAACGACTATTAAAAGAAATGATTGGAATATGCACAAAATTAGAGCACCTTTCTACAAATATAAACTCGTCACGTCAAATACGCATTACATGAACATAAAAATCTATAATCATCTCCGTAAACAAAAAGGCCTCGACAAACCAAAAATGTTTACCCAACAGTTGAAATCATTATGAATCGACAAATGCTTCTATAGTCTAAATAAGTTCTTTAACGCAAAATTGTACATATTTTTCTTTTCAGCTTTAGTGTTATTTATCCTTGCAAGAATGAATGCATCTATGTTGTAAGTATCAGCTATATCTATATAATTGTTGTGCCCTTGCAGGGCGTCACATGAATACCTTATTAATGTACCTACCATCTATCCTTTGTAATGTGATATGCAATAAAGAAATAAATAACGTGACGGCCGTCTTGTCGACAGCAGGGATCGGATACCGATATTTTCTCCATACAAATAAAACCAGTAGGTTCGTTCTTTGGTTATTATTTCATTTTTGATCGGGCAGTCTAATAATACGAATATATTACCTAAATACACGATAGAGTCCTACATTAAGAGCCTAAAAGAATTCAAAATATTAGACTACTTCGGGGATTTTTGAAAAAACCGGTTCCGATCCCTGCCCTGCTAGCATAACTTGACTCTCGACTCTACTCGCGTGTGAGATGACTGTCCGTCACTTTCTGATTAATGCTGTCAAAAAGTGACAGATAGTGTATCACGCGCGCGAGTAGAGTAGAGAGTCAAGTTATGCTAGCAGGCCTGGTCGACAGCAATACGGCAACAATCCTAGGCCCGCTGGGGGTGTTGCAAATTTTAAATTGATTTAGTTTCTCATTTTCCTACATACCAGCCAGCTATCAGGCTGGCCCGGCCTCGATTAGTGCCGGCCCTGACACGCTACCGCTGTGCTATTGATGTTTGTGATAATGCTTTAGTGTCAAGACGCTGACGGCTGATATCCCGGTTCACTGTAGCACTTTGTTTTATTAAGAACATTAATGTCGGATTCGGTCAACTGTTTATTCTGATATAGAAAATTTTGTGTCAAACTTTTATGTTACTCAACTAGGGGCTTCCTTCCAATATAGAATTTATTGAAAACTAATTAGATAGGTCATTCATAGACCTGTTGCATTAAATTTAAATACAAATTGTAAAACTTAATAATATAAAGTATAGATTGAGTAAAGATATACTTACGCAACTTTTAAAACTGACCGTATCTTAAACCATCCCTTTATGCGGGCCAAACAAATTAAATGGCAAAGAGGCATTCAGACTTTGAAAGACGGGCTTTTAAGTTAATCTCTAGTAGGTGCTTAACAACAAATGTAATCTTTTGTGTTATTGCAGTGGAATTACAGGCTGGTTTAATGGACTGGAGACAAACATGGATTGCAATTTCAACTTGTAATAACGACTGAAAGTCACTCGTTTGAGTTTTAACTACCTTTGCCGACGATGTTGATTTCATTTGGAAATCAATTGTGTTGTTTTTTGGGAATAAGGACCTTCGTGCCTTGGATTTAGAGTATATTTTTTATGTGGATACCTAGTCAGTAAAACTGTGTAGCGTTTGGACCGATGTCTGTGCACCTTGATTGTTATTTTGAAACTAAATATAAATAAATCAATTTTGTAAGCATGGGGATGTAAGACTTCATCTCCGATTCTTCACCATACGATTTTCTTCGTATGGTGAAGTTTCTTCGACTTCAGGATGAAAGTAGAGTAGCGTCAATGGATAAAGAAACTGCTTATTATGGCACTGTTTTCTGTGCTGACACGTGGATATTATGACAGCTTTAACATTCTGACAGTTCAGCCAATACACCCCGGAGGGAATAGTACTTAACATCGTTTTCGGTAACCCGGAACTAATACTAGTTTATTCCAAAAGATTTCCTTTTAGACTCACTTATTCTCTTCCTATAAATCCAAAATTATTTTTTGTACCTGGGTCGTTCTTCTTTTCGACCGACAATAGCCTGTCCTTCGTCTTATTACGGCATCTCATTTGAGTAATGATGTTTACGGTTTTATAATGTTCGAATGAACGTCCATATTATTTTATTAATTAGTGATATTTAATATTTCATTTTCTCTATCTAGCATTTTTTTTTATGTTTTTTTTTTCGTAGAATGCCGTGACAGAGTGGTAAAATAAAATGTTGTCCCCACTGAAAGAGTCCACTTTGTCACATGTTTTTTTTTAGAAACCAACCGTAAATAAATATTTATATTGGCCAGAAAGGAAACTTTAATTAGTTCTAATGAAGAAACCTATGCATTTTTTTTAAAATCGCACTTCAAAACCACAATTTTCGATAGTTCAAAAACCAAAAAAACAGAAAAACCTCGGTTCATTGTCGGTAAAAAAGAAGAACGACCCACCTACTGATAATGTAGGTATATAAAAGCAGCCTAACCTTACGATGAAACGACCAAATGATTCAAGCGAGATACCTATGCCCGGATCGAAGCTAGTCCGCTAGCTTGATATACGGCCTATGCTACCCTCAGATAACCAGCAAATGGGTACGGGTTGAGGACGCCGATGTGATCCAACCTTAAGCTCATATATATGGTTTACTTTGAGAACTATCCTCAAGTGACACCGATTATTGGGTACGGGGTGTACGCCTATACTTAGCTAGATTATATAAGTACCTTATTGTTTCGCAAGTTTACTGAATATACAGTTTTGGTTGGCCAAATTATGTAAACTTGGGTACGTGTCTAATAATAAAGCTAGCTGTTTAATTAAGCATAGGCCCTCCTGCTCGCCACCGTAACCTTTCCTCAGCTCCAGGATTATATTTAATAGCTTCTCAAATTTACTTGTTTGGTTAAATAATTAAATTTTAAAGGTTGCCTTAATTTACGACCTTACTTAAGTCTTACGATATAAACCTAGTTATTCATAGGTATTGACGCTATGTGATAATATCCCAAGTATAGCTGGAAGTAAAATAAGTCTAACCTACAAGTTTAGAACTAAATCTTAGTAAATAATATTATCGTCAGATTATGAACGCCGTCAGTTAATAGTCTTATTACGATATTATAAACTGTCGAAAAATTGTAACCTGACAAAACCGTTTACAATTTAACGCATTATTTTTCGTTAGTTTATAATCTACCAATGTGAAAACGTCAAATTGCGAACGAAGATCAAATTGGCACGCTCGAACGGGTATGGCAGTTCACAATTTTTCGACAGTTTATAATATCGTAGTAAAATAATTATAATCTGACTGTGCTTACAATCTTACGGTGACATTAATGCAATATATAAAGTACACATGGCAGACTTGATGCCTAAAATCATTATAGGTATGTACCAGTAAACCATTTAATTTTAGTATCTGAATATGGGTCACTTTTGGATAAGACTAGCTCAGGATAGGGAGGGGTGGCGTACTCGAAAAGAGGCCTATGCTGAGCAGTGGGCAATTACGGGCTGAAAATGATGATGATGATGATCTGAATACGGTATTGGACTGATACTCAACTTGAGTAGGTATCAGTCAAATACAGTATTCAGATAATTTTCAGCCCGTAATTGCCCACTACTGAGCATAGGCCTCAACTATATATATAATGTGAACTTTGTAGGGAAATACAGACCATGTGAATTTTGTAGGGAAATACAGACCAGTGGCATCACATTTTTCTATTGACGAACAGCGCCCATTTATGCCATTATTTTTAGGGTTCCGATACCTCAAAAGGAAAAAAACGGAACCCTTATAGGATCACTCAGGTGTCTGTCTGTCCGTCTGTCGTAGCCGATTTTTACTTTTAAAATAGGAAAAACTACTCGATAAACATTAGCTTTAATTTAAAGCTAATGTTTATCACCGTATGATACTTAAGACTTCTGCCAACTGCGATTGCACAAACAAGAAAAACTTCGGCGCTTCAATTTCGCTACGAAGGTTTATCGATTGGCACTGAATAAATAAGTGTCTGTTTGTCTGCCGTGACCCGCTCCCATCATCCCGGTGCCACTTAACAGCCTCATTTATTTATTGCTGTGTAACGGCCATTTTCGAACGATATCCACTTGAGCAATCAACTTTTTTTTGCTCGGTGCCATGGTTACGTCTTCTGGAAGGCTATAACTATGATTTCAAAGGGTTTAAATCAGGGATTGCATAACCGAAAAATACCGGTACCTTTATTTAAAGGTATGACGTCAAATCGGTTTTCTCCGGGCCATTTAGGTAGCCAAACCTTTAAAAGTATTTCGTTACTAAAAAATAACGCTTACTGTTATTTTTTCCGGTACCGTAACCGCTTTCATAGAGGCCATTGATATTTTGACTTCGATGAGGCAGACGAGTTCAGCCAGCTTACGAACAATTTTTTTCCGTAACGAAATAATACCGGCTGGAAACCGGTATTATAAAGGTTTCAGTAACCTTTAAAAAATACCGGTATCCAATATCTCTAAATGGTTTCAGTATAATTATCATGGCGTGGCGCAGCTAACCTTTACAATATAACAGTATCGTAATAGAATACTGGTTTCATACCAGTAGTATCACCGTAACCGAAATTAATCCCTAATTTAAATCCTCTAAACATGTGTTTATGTCAAGTGGTAAGACCATTTTATGGTGCGGTATCTCCTAAGCATGCTAGGAGTTCGTATTATAATCATATGTCTAATAAGCTCTGTCGCTAATATCTCCTGGCTTACCGGGACAGAATACGAATAAGAAAAACTTGATTGACCCATTTCACACTTGTCGATTGACCAATTACACACATAAAGCATCACGAAGCGGCTGTGGACATAGCGTACAGTCAGCATCGTATAGTTAGTAGCTGCCAAAGTAGCCAAATAGCCAATATCGTAACACATCCTTACCTTTAGGTACAGAAATAAGGACATGTACCAAAATATTTGGCTACTTTAGCTGCTACTGACTATAAAAATAATGCTGACTAAAAAAATGTAAGGCTTGTGGATCAAAAAGTATAAGGTACAGGATTTATAATAAACGATGATTCTGTAACTAACGAGTATAATATTTGAATTGAAAATTCACTGATTGTGCATCCCAAGTCGTTAAATAAAACTTAACTAAATAAGTACAAGTTTAGCGAGTAACACTAATCATTATCATTATGTATGTGTACCTAAGTCAGATATTTTTCTGTCTATTGGTAATCCACAATGGTTCCTAAATTGTCGTTATATATCATTATTTTAAATCTATTCCGCCATTTTTTGGCGAAAATTTGAATATTATTTATTCGGAAAGCCAACAAACCATCTACAATATTTGGCGATAGATAAACAAATTTCCGATTTGATTTGCGTTTTTGTATATTGTACACAAAAGGCTACAATTTCTCGATAATAACATTACACTCAATTCCATTTATTTTCTTCGTTTTCCTGCCATATATAGGTAAAGTAAACATGCTTACAGTATTTTATTTACTTCGTCGCTATTACAATAAGTTCTAATTTGACTATTGGGAATTA
The DNA here is from genome assembly GCA_932294315.1 of Epinotia nisella. Taxonomy (NCBI): domain Eukaryota; kingdom Metazoa; phylum Arthropoda; class Insecta; order Lepidoptera; family Tortricidae; genus Epinotia; species Epinotia nisella. The sequence goes on from OW028687.1 coordinate 6,644,484, forward strand.
TATTTGAAAGAAAGAAAGAAAGAAAATACATTTATTCACAAACACACAGGACACACATATTATACAATAAAGTAAACAAGAGAAACATATAAAACATGAAACAAAGTGTGTCTCTGCGGCAGTGAACCGGACACTGGCTCAGCATTATGCTGAGGTGTCAGACACCTACAGCGCTGATTTTCAGCCAGTACCGTTGGTGACTCACGGAAACGTCATACAATTTTAATATATAAACTACATACTAATATATTATTAGGATAGGCGAAAGAGAAATAAACATAAATACGAAGTGAGATGTATTGTTCGGCACTACCTACATGCAGCATTAATCAAAACAATAATACTTACATTAAAATGTAAGTTCTTATGGAAATGAAACAACAACTAGATAAAATAAAAAAAATAAAAAAAAACAAATGAACAATTGGCATATTTTTTGCTGTAACAGTGCTGGATTAAGGTATCTATTTTTGGAGCGTCAACAAATATTTACTAGTATTTGCCCAAGATTTCATTTGTGTGAACGCACTCTCCATCTAGGGCATTATTTTTAAAATCAAAAGTATTCTATACTTTAATACAGATTATGAAATACCTGTGTGTCTGGAAGAAGCGCTCTTTAAGGATGAGACCGCCTCTTGTTAACCTCTACTCTTAAGTTTTTATGTTCTATAATTTTATTCATGTTTTGAGGTGTGCGAGTAATTTCTATTGTTTTGTGTCTTTCATTCAAATCCATTAAGCCGTTTTTGCATGATTCTGTAACAAACATCCTAAACTTTCACGGTTATAATATTGGTTAGTACATGATTTACCCATGCACTAATTCAGAAGCATTAATTATTTACACTGTTTGCATTATGATGCTTCTTCGTAACACTTTAAAGAAAGCAAAGCGACACACGCTGTCTTGAGATGATTTGAGTTGGCCGAATTGTATCAAAGTAGTCCATTTAAAAAGCAACTCTACCGGCCATGGCAGAAGATTCAAATTCCAATGACAGTTTTATTAAAATTCGGGCACATTTTAAATAATACTATAAGGCCAAGGATTCTATGATCCCGTAGTTATGCATGTCTCGCGGCACGTGTCGCCGTTGCCGGACCTCGCTGGAGATGTCGCAGGATACGAGGAATTATTAAATCTCTTACGTCTTGCTCTAAGAAAATATACACCAACCATTACCTGATTTTCCAATAATATTGTGTTGATCATAATATAATCAATGTATAATTCATTAATGCGATTCTTTTACCTTAGAAATGGAACTGGAATGTATCTGAACTGCATGCGACGTCTTAGAATAAGTAATAGTACGCGACGTGTCAAATATAAAAAAAAAACATATCTTCGTTTATCTACGGTGGATATTCGCCCTGTCTTCAATGAAAACGTATTTTAATGAATATTCGACGTTAATAGACTTTTCAAGGTAAGCGGGTAAGACGGTTATAAAAAGACGATACGAGTATAGATTTCAAACTTGCGTTTCTTCAGATGCAATCTCAAACGGAATTGATTGTAAACGATAATGCGAGCTTTACAATGCTTTTAATGACTATATCCGTTTTATTTAAAACTTTAAAACGCAAGTAACGCTAAACGTACTTCTTATGTAAAATTTACATTCGGAACAGTAGTGCTAAAATGTTTTACTATATACGTACATATACAGTGCTACAATATAATTAACAACAAGAAATCACTGATTTTATTTTACCCTCGCTTTGTACTAGGTTCTTTGTGGTAAATTTCTGACTTTTTGCCAGCAGCCGCGGATTCCGAATACTTCGCTAACTTTGCGCACTAACCACCGCGGGTACCCAAACTTGGAATTTATTCGCAAACCAATTTTAACTTTATGTAATGATCGTAAAGTATAAAGTTGATTAACGTTCCGCTTTTATAGAATATTCTCGTCTGCCTTTTACGAAGTTCCACCCCTACGCAATGACGAGCTCTTTCGGTCATTTCTCAGAGTATTTTTTTACTTAGGTGCTAAAACCTTTTTTTTTAAATAAGTCTGGTTCAATTTCTTTTCCTACGCATGCCTTTTTATTAAGTACTATAAAAACTGATGTAATAACAAAACAATATGGGTGAAAAATAGAAAATAGGTAAACAAGAATTGCTTGCATGAAAACTTCAGATAAAATCTGTTTTGCTAATGAGGTAATTTCGTTGAGATACGCCCAAAAATATCAGGTCATAGGTACTATCTCAGTTAAACTGTTTACTCAGACATAATAATATATAGAGCATCATCCTCCTAGCGTTATTCCCGGTTGTGCCCTAAAGTAGCCCGGGGTCCGCTTTGACACCTAATTCCAAAATTTGGCATAGGCACTAGTTTTACGAAACTATCTTCCAACCCGGAGGGCAAACTAGACCTTATTGGGATTAGGCCGGTTTCCTCGCGATGTTTTCCTTCACCGAAAAGCCAACGGTAAACATTCCGCACATAAACGTTCCGAAAAAACTCATTGGTACGAGCCGGGATTCGAACCCACGACCGCCACTTGATAGCCGTATCCCTGAACCACTAGGCTACCTTAGCTTATTCAGACATAATATAGATGAAGGTAAAAAAACCCGACTGAGTGTACTCGCTTCCGTTCAGTTTTTTCTTTTTCATGCGTAAAAATTTCTTGAATTCTCGGAAGAGGATACTTATAAAATAACAGCTACTTTATCCCTAAGTAGGTAGATTTTGCATAAAAAGGGCAACGGGGAAGACTATTAAGAGGAAACGGATCTTACGTTGGTAGAATAAAGGGGGAAAAGTTAGAAATTGTAAAGCGCCGTATTCGTTTTCTCGTGGGGTTTACAATGCTGCTTTTATCCCGAAAATACAAATACAATCCAGATCATTTTGGTAGATAAGCTGCAAAACATGTAGGCGTAGAGAGTTTAAAACGGTGTAGTTACATAACATGTTTTTCCTTTATTTATTTCTGATAAAAAGAGAAGGTTCTTACTTTTTCATAAATTTTGTACATTTCACTATGTGAGCGGCCTTACATGTTTGAATGAAGGTCACTGCGGAAAAAAGTGCACTTTTTTGAAGCCTGAGTACATGTCCTAGGTAAAATATTAGATTACTAGGTACTTATTTAACAACATGCAGCCAATCTATGTGTTTAAAACAGCCGTTTATGTATAATCTGCATTAAAAATTTCAGCGTCTCAAGAAATAAATTCAGCCTCTTCCTTTTGACGTTAATTTAAGTCTTATACTGCGTAATACAAATGTATCTTAATTGGGATATCAAAACATAAAAAACGGGTGCGCACGTGATTAATATCCTGGATTATGTGTCTAGAAGCAACGTCACGCTTGTTACGAGCAAGTGTGTTGAAAATATTTTTATTTGGCTAGTTTTCGTTTAGAAACATTTTTACGTAAAGAATGACTAATTAAACCCTTTAGAACAGCGTTCATTCTTGTTGAATACACGAAGATCATCTTGAATGCACACTAAAATAATAATCGAATAAAATATACCTTAGCGAGCGATGTACCTACTCGAAACGATTTTTCCCTGTTCATATTAGTCCCGATCCGAGTAAGCGGCAGGTAACTTGAATTGACTATAAATCGCGCCCCTGGTATCTCCCTCGGAAAACATCACCCCTGTAGCGAGTAGAAAAGCATCGCACCGTCAAAATAATTGTACCATTTTAGACCCAAATTGCTACGGTATAGGATTAAAATTTCATTGATTTGCATCTTGGATCTAGTCTGCTTCTCATGGGTAAGTTTTCTGCGCTTAGTAACGAACATTCCGTTTTCATGGGCCATGAACATGTAATTAGTATTAGATTACTTCATAAGTATTACATAATAATTATCACGCCTAGATCTTTCTTCATTAATGCATTAAGTATTAAACCTCTGTTATTAGTGAAGTATTCCATTCCAGTACACAACAGAATTAAAATCAAATAAATTAGTTATGACGGCTGAAGTTTGGTTCTATATTGTACGTTTAGGAATAGGTACCATCAATATATGTTTTTTTTGCGACTTGTTTTTAGATTAATTTCAACGTTGTTTGCAAACTTCTTACAGACGGTGAAACCAAGTATCTTCCAAATCCATTAGATTTTCAAGTATCTCATTTTGAGTTACCTACTTGTTTTTAGCGTAGAATCGTCAAGATACTTGATTTCACAGTAGAATTAGTGCCCAAAAAAATACTTGGATTGTAAAATTATTAATAACTTGGCAAATATAAGGGTTAGAAGAAAATGTTTGATCAAAGTAGACGCCTTTTCAGACCCTTTAACCAAATATCCAAAAAAACGAAAATCGAAAAAAGTGAGTTGCTCGTTTTCTATATGGGGCAGCCGAAATATCCAAGGGATCAGCTAAGAGCGTAGTGCGTAGCGATTTTTGGCAGTGAATGTGTACTTCATGCAAAGCTTACAATTAACCCATTCACTGCTAAGCTACGCTCGTAGCGCTACGTCGTAGTGCGTAGGAGCTTAACGTCATGACGTAGAATGTAGCGAAAATCGCACATTACGCTCTGACGCATGTGTGTTGGAACCAGGATTGAATGGGTAAGTACGTCTTGTACGTTTTTCAACACGTTTAAAACAATTGAAGTAACTACTCCTATTATAGCTGTAAAGGAAACAGGAGACGTCAACACACATGCACACATTCAAGTCTTTAATCATGTGTAAAAACCTCCGTTTGTAATTTGCGCCCGCATAATATCAAAGCCCGAATTGTTCATGACACCAGGCAGGTGTTTTTACTCGCCCCCAGTACATAATGACCTCCTTTTATTGGTGTAATAACGGGACAATCTACTTCGTTACGTTAATTACTCGCATTGTCCTAAAATACCTGAGATGTTATTTTCAAAGTCCAAGAACTCGCCCTTGGAAAACCAGTATAATTCTGACCTACGATAACTCATATTTTTTATAACTGTCGAGAACAAGTTAAACTAAAGTTAGTGGTAGGCGAGTAAAGAGAGATAGTGAATTACAACAGCCGTGGGGACACCGCCATTGAACCGTACATAATTATACCCAGAATACCCATGGCAGTGATAGTAATACACGCTTTTTGAAGATTGACGAATAATGGTGATATACGTAATTAATGTAAGTGTATGGACATAAATAATAGTGTATGGGACATCAAATAGTAGGTATAAAAGTTATTGGTTTTCTAAGTTTCCATGTCATTATTGGACGAGAAGCTGGCTATAGTGAACAAACATAACAAACTGTATAGATCCTTTGAATCTTACATTGCTTTAGGTACTTAAATTTTTCTAGGCAATATTCGTGTCGTTTATATAATTATCCCTTTAATTATTCTCACTTTCACACGTGCATAAATGTCAGTAAAAGTGGGCTACGAATGTGAATTTTATTTAAACATAAATGTTTGTCAGATACACAAGCAAACTCAATTTATTCCAGACACGATAATGTACTGCAACATTAGTGTTCAGGAAATTACCCATAGGTCCTATGTGTTGTTCCCAAGTAATCAAACTTTGCCCGTAAAGCACACCTTACACCGCACATATTGACGTGAACCGTGCCAAACGACTTTAAATCCTATTTCCATTACACAAGGCACTCGCGCGCCACAGCGTCAAGCTACCGCATAATTTACCTCCTCAAACTTGTAACTATGAAACTTGTTGACGAAACTAAAGCTTTGCATATTTACTTTTTAGTAGCTTATGCCCGTGATTTCTGGGTAGCACTTAGTATTCGCACTCCTATACAAACTCCAACCCTTAATTTCAACCTCCGGGGTTTTATGTCCTTTTCTGGGAATATCTCTATCGTACAGGCACAGCTCATTAAAGTACACGTAATTAAAGTTACATGTGAACCTTAAGATTAGACTCAACATATAAATTAAAAAATAATCTTACAGTAACTGTAAGATCTTACTGTTATGATTCTGCGTTGTTAAAAAGGGGCTTGCCTCAGCATTACAGTAAGACCACTGCAACGCTGGTTTTCAGGCAGATCCTGGTAATTATATTACCCACCAAAAACTCAAATGTAAAAAAGGAGATCCAAGTTCAATACAAAAATTATGCTTGGCTGTGGGCTTCGCCGCAAAAAGAATGGAGATCTAAATGAGTTCCAAGTTATGCAAAATCCAAATATGTATTTATAGGAACAAAATAACATTATGAACAAGTATTAAACTCTATTTCTTTGCTTTATTGGATACCTATAACAATTGCTGTTATTTAAAAATGTGAGATCTTAAAGTAGGTTAGATTTGACTTGACCAGTTTTCATTACATCAGTCATTTTATAAAGTTATTCAACATATATATGTATATACGGGCCAGATATTTGTATGATGAATACGAATGTTTGTTCTCGAGTCTTGGATGTTTAATATCTATTTAAGTATGTATGTATCTATATAAGTATGTTTATCCGTTGTTTAGTACCCATAGTACAGGCTTTGCCTAGTTTGGGACTAGATCAATTGGTGTGAATTGTTCCGCGATATTTATTTATTTATTTATTTATATATATTTTTAATTCTGATAAAAACTGGCCAAGTCAAATCTAACCTACTTTAAGATCTCACATTTTTAAATAACAGCAATTGTTATAGGTATCCAATAAAGCAAAGAAATAGAGTTTAATACTTGTTCATAATGTTATTTTGTTCCTATAAATACATAATATTTGGATTTTTCATAACTCGGAACTCATTTAGATCTCCATTCTTTTTGCGGCGAAGCCCACAGTCAAGCATAATTTTTGTCTTGAACTTGGCTCTCCTTTTTTACATTTATGTTTTTGGTGGGATATCATTACTTTTTGTAAAGAAAACTAGGCAGATATTAATGATTTTTCTTGCGTTTCCGTGTCGCTCGGGAGCGCTTTTATGTAGATTTACTTCTGTTCTGTGTATAACTATGTGGTGCCGCGCCGCGCGCCGCCGACGTCACACCTTTGGCCGGTTGTTTAGCGCGTATTACAAGTTTTTTGTATGGGGACACCACTTATTTTTTGACTAAACTTCATTTTATTATTTCTGTTATATAGCAAATATAATAATAATACATATATTGGGATGGTTGCATCGCTACAATTATAAAAAAAAAATTGTATGGTGACCCCCCTATTTTTTTTCTTTTTTTATTTTTAGATTTTTTCCTACGCTTACACACAATTACCGAGCTGGATTCCAAATTTCATTCTTCTAGGTCATCTGGAAGTAGGTTAGGTTTAGGTACTATATGTCAGTCAATACTAAAATTTACGACTTTTTGATCTTTATAACCTTTTGAGCTAGCTTCATGAAATTTGGGCTTCTAGGTGACCTTATGGATATAATTAAACACACGTAGTTTTATGTGTTTACGTTAAAGAAGTTTTGAGTTATAGAAGGGTCAAAAGTGGCACCAAGTGGTTCGTGTAATGATACACTTGGCGCTGGCTAGCCAGTTCCTTTGCTTGAACTTGGCTTGACACGCTACCGCGTGTCTAGATTAACCATGATACTTGCTCGCTGTTTGTCGCGAACGAAGCGGCTCAGCCGGCCTAAGATGGTTGCCATTTTATCGCTTATCGTTGTGGATAAGATATTCACTCTCACAATCACTAACTTGTCAGAACGTGACGGATGTCGTACCCAAGTGATAAAATAGCAACCATACTACGCCCGCAGGTATTGCGTTTTAAGAATAGAATAGAATAGAATAAGAATACTTTATTCAACATCACATTGCATGATTAAGATTAGACTTAACATACATTTAAAATTAATCTTACGATTATGTGATGTTATAAAGGGGCTTGCCTCAGTTCAACGCTGGTTTTCCGGCAGACCCTGGTAACTATATTAACCCATTGACTGCCAACTACGCAATATTACGTACCTCTGTACTATTGCGTACTTGGCAGTCAATGGGTTAATAAATGATACTTGCTCGCTGTTTGTTTAGAACGAAATGTCTCGGTTATTGCGCGTATGTGTATAGTGTGTGTGTTTAACTTGGAATAAAGTGTGTGATATTGTTCTGCAGGAGTGAAGGTTGAGTAAAAATATTGTTTGCATGGATATGCATGTATTAATTGGATACATTTAGGATTATATATTTGGGAAACGCAAACTTCACCTATTAGTAAAGCTCTTAAAACTGGTCACCTAGTGAAGCTCTTATTTAAACAAACACAACTTGGTATGAAGATTGGCAAGTTGTATTATTTCCTGTTCTATAGCCAACGTGAGATGAATACATGTACAGGATAAGGGATAAGCCAATCATAAAAGGTACAAATATACAGAGTGTTTTTTTTAAATGGGACAGTACGGGGAAATCCGAATCTAAAGGAGATAGAGGAAAAGTGTCCAAGGAGACATTAGGTGTTTTTTTTATGTAAACAAATTTGGCTCATTAAAATTTTTGGTCAAGCGTGAGTTGTTCTTAAAAAATGATAAAGTTGGTCAATTTTTTTTTTGACGCGGGTCGACTCTGTTTCATGTAAGGATTATTTCATTGTATGGAAAGAAAAAAATCTGAACAGCAGAAGTTGGTCAAATTTAATGAAAACTAATCTTCATACAGTTGGTTTATTACATGAGTAAATGTTCGATGTGGCCGCCGTCTTGTCTTATGCAGGTACGAGCACGCTTCAAGACACTTCTAGTTGCATTTAACAGAGACTTATGGTGAATTGTGTTTAAAGTGTTGTAAACAGCATCTTTTAATTCTTGTACGGAGTTGTATCGGGATTCATAAATTCGACCCTTAAGGTAACCCCATAAGAAAAAATCTAATGGCGTTAAGTCGGGCGATCGTGGGGGCCACTCGTTCCAAATTTGAATTCTTTTTTTTATAATTTCAAGACTATCGCGTGCCATGATGTTTACGAAGATTAAAAAAAATGTTCTTCTCTTGAATCATCTGGAGCTCTTATGGATTATCGAAATTTAAAAATGGAATAATTTTAAATATTTTTTTACACGCCTAGGCACTTGTAGCAATATTAAAAGGCGAATACTGCAATTGTATGAAGATTAGTTTTCATTAAATTTGACCAACTTCTGCTGTTCAGATTTTTTTCCTTCCATACAATGAAATAATCCTTACATGAAACAGAGTCGACCCGCGTCAAAAAAAAAATTGACCAACTTTATCATTTTTTAAGAACAACTCACGCTTGACCAAAAATTTTAATGAGCCAAATTTGTTTACATAAAAAAACACCTAATGTCTCCTTGGACACTTTTCCTCTATCTCCTTTAGATTCGGATTTCCCCATACTGTCCCATTAAAAAAAACACTCTGTATATTATGGATGTGTAGATAGACAGTATACTTGTGTGTTGTCAATTAGAACACTGTTTGGAGAAAAGATGTTTTGATTTCTTCGGTAAACGCCAATAACAACAGATAACAAGGAAAACTTGTGTTTACTTTTTACCTTAAGAATTGTTTGTTTCGAAAACTGTAACGATAACGATGTGTAGGTACTTATTTCATAATGATTAACATGTATGTCCATATAATTTCTTAACTTGAATTACCGGGATATGATTTATAAGTAAACAGGTAAGTAATGTTTTGTCTGTCTAGGACGTCTAGTTTTTATTCCTGATGATCCATAGTGTCCAGAAAGCTGGTAGGCTTTTTGGATAGCTAGGCTTATCTTAAATCCAAAATGGCTGCCAGCCACCTATCCGATGTCACCGGGTGTGTCTATTGTGTTGAATAATGTATGCACTGCAATCGAACTGGGAGCCACTAACTCTAGAACTCACGTTCACGGACAGTACGGCCGCAGGCGTAAATTGAGACCCTCGTGATACGACACTACGGCTGTGGCCGGTGATCTTCTCCGCGACAAATTTGCCACTCCGTCCACGGGCGACAAATTCCCATAGGATTATAATGAAAGCGGACATGTTGTGCCGCTTTAGGTACATTACAATTTTTCCTAGTGCCGTAGCAAAAGCTTAAAAGGCCACCTCAATTTTACATGGAATGACGCGTGCTGTGAGACAATACATCTGTAGACGTTACGGCTGTGGCCGTGCTGCCACAAGAGGAGAGTTTGAGTTTGTAACAAATTACATACATACCTAGACGAAACAGCGGCGGCACAATATTTGCCTAAACAGTAATGTGGCAGTACGTCCATGGCAGTACAAAAAAATGTATGACTTTTTTATGTGCCATATCACACAACTTTCAGAATGGTGCTGTGTCCGTGATCGTGTTAACTGAACAGTACATTGCAATTTTGATAATATTTACACACTCTTTGGTAATATCGTAATTTTTTGGGTGCACTCCATACATGTAACTGCTAGTCACAAAAAAAGGATCAGTAAGTCCACGTGTGGCACATCAATCGATAAACCTTTCAAAATAAATATAAGGTTTCTCAGCAATTTATTTGTTAAAGTGAATATTATAGTCGGAAATAATCACCCCAAAAGTCACAATGACCCCCCCCCCCCCACCCCCTTCTAATCTTTGAAAAAATTATTTAAAATAATTAAAAAAATATGGACATAGTGCATATTAAATTCTTTCACAGAAAAAATATTTTGGACAAGATCAGTTCAAACGTTTTCGAGATATTGTTGAAAAACTGCCTTCCCTATAGAAAAGGATGTAAGTGCCGTAAGATTTATGTCACGATTAGGGATGTTACGAATATTCGCATTCGCATTCGCATATGCGAATGGTTCGCATCATTTTAAACATTCGCATCGATATTCGCATTCGCATCAAACGATGCGAATTTTTTGCGAATGCGAATGTGTGCATGTTGCGTTGAGTTCGCTACGCCGGCCACACGTCACCGTCGAGTCGCACATGCCGCACATGCGCAATGCGCGCAGACCGGTAGTAAAATGGAGCATTCGTAGATTTGTACCCCGCTGGTTGTTTGTGATTACTTGATTAGTTCGCCTTGTGTTTTTGGAGTTTTTGTCAAGTTCAGTTTTTTTTTCCTTTTCCTTGACATTCGCATTCGCATTCGCACATTCGCATCCTAAATATTCACATTCGCATTCGCGAATGTGATAAATCTGACATTCGTGACATCCCTAGTCACGATACGACCTTTTTAATAGGCACGGAACCCTTCGTTGCGCGTGGTCCGACACGCACTCACCTACCTACTTGTTAGAACGTGAAGGATGTCTTATCCACAGCGATATATGATACAATGGCAACTATGCTACGCCCGCAGGTAGTTGTTCTCAAGGGCAATGTTAGGAAAAAAGGAAACCGGCCAAGTGCGTGTCGGACCATGCAAAACGAAGGGTTCCGTGCCTATTAAAAAGGTCGTATCGTCACAGAAATTTTACGGCACTTACGTCCTTTTCTTTGAGGAAGGCAGTTTTTCAGCAATATCTCGAAAACCTCTGAACCGATCTTGTTCAAAACAATTTTCGGTGAATGAAATTAATAAGCCCTATGTCCATGAATTTTTCCATATTTTGAAAATACACCGTTCAAAAATTAGAGGGGGGGGGACAGAATTTTAGTGACTTTCGGGGCGATTATCTCCGACCCTATTCACTTAATCAAAAAAAATGCCAAGAAACCTTATATTTATTTTGAAAGACCTATCGATTGATGTGCCACACGGAGGGTCACAATGAAAAAAAAAAATTGACTTTTAGTTCGCACCCCTAAAAAAAATTTTTTTTGTCATTTTAATTACAAAACTATGTAGCGGCTAACAAAATACACCTATCCTCAAAATTTTATTTAAATACACCTTATAGTTTTCGAGTAAAATGCCTGTGACATACGGACAGACGGATAGACGGACAGACGGACAGACGGACAGACGGACAGACGGACAGACGGACATGACGAAACTATAAGGGTTCCGTTTTTGCCATTTTGGCTACGGAACCCTAAAAATAAAGAAACTAGGTACGTAAGAGCCAACGCAACACGATCTTTATGCACATTTTATACAAAGTTACCTCGACAACCGGGACCGGGGACACAGTTGTCTTTTTTATTCTATTCAGCACGATTGTAGTCAGACAGAGACCACATAAGTAGTTTCGATTTTTGAGACGTTTGTCCAGTATCTTAGCTCCGCCGAGCGTCCCTGAATATTGCAAGGCTGGGAATGGCAGGGCAGTCCCGCTATTCTGTAACTTGTCTAAAGCTCACCTCAACGCTTACCTACAAATATATCTTGACGCCGCGATTCGTAGTAAGTAAGCGTAAGTAGAGGCCTCGATTCGTTAGGCGTGACGGGTGAGGTGAGACGCATGAGCGCGTAATGAATAACAGCCCAGGGAACAATGCACGAACGAAACGACCTTGGCCGCTATTTAGTAGGTACCACTTTCATTTCAATCCCTCTCAATGTCAGTGCATCGCAGTCCCACAAGCTGGGTTGTAGTTCACGCAAAAGGGGAGTGAACCGAGATTCATAAATAAATAAATACATAGGTATTTGGCGACAACCAACAAATCAACCTAGTCCCAAACTAAGCAAAGCGTGTGCTATGGGTACTAGACTAGATATAGAAAACAATGCTCATCACAATGAATGCCCTTACCGAGTTTCGAACCCGGTAGCTTCGTTGGAAGGTTCACTACCAACTAGGCAAAACCGCCGTCAATACAATATTCAAATATTATTTCAGTACTTCAAAAACCCGTTCCACAATTAGACCCCTTGTTGTAGCTTTCTCTCAGACTAGGTACGCTAAAAAGGGCGTACGTTTATTGGTATTCCAGTGGTAAATCTGACGTTTTAACAAGTGCATGGCTGCGTTGTTTCGAGATCTATGAACCTTCTCTCCCGAAAACGGTATTTTTTGCGTACCGTTTTTGATTAATTTTCGTGCTGTATTATGAAAGCATGTAATAGGGTACAGTGATTCATGAGCTTGTTTGTAAAAACAATATCTTAACACCAATATTTATATTAACGTTTAATTCATGAATTTATGATGCAAATTTTATTTGAAAGCTGCTGCGACGTTTTAAAAGTAATTTCATGTTAAACAATATGCCTCCATTACTTATTTTTTAGGTATTTTTTTTTCATAGTGTTGTAGTTATAGGTATACCTAAGTGCCTACTAGCAGACTAGTAACGAAACTTTATCGCTGATGTATTTTATTGTTGACGCCGTTATTTTACAACCTACCCGAATATATTATTTCGTCTTAAATTCATTGCTAGAACATATTTTGTACAGAGTCCCCACTACCACAGAATTCCCATCTGCACAGGTTCTTTTTATCCTACAACTAGAACTAGGTACATAATTCCCATAATATAATTTTTACTCGTCGCTTTTCGCTAATGGCAAAAAATCCAGCCAGTTCGTTAACCGCCATTTACTTTATTTTTCTTTTTATTTTCACAAATGCCATTGTCAAGTCAGCAGTCCTGCTATACAGGGCAGGAATACAAAGGAGGTGGCTGATGCTATACAAAACCGCAAACCAATTAACAGTTTGGGATAGTGGCATTGTTGGCTATGAGGTAAAAAGCGTACATATACAATGTTGATACATGTTTGACCAGTATATCCACATGCCGGTAATAGGAACTGACTTATATACTTACAGAAACTTGTATATTTTTGCCAATGATTCTGACGCAGGCACACTTACTTAAATTTTATACAACCAATAACAAATAAGTACAGGAAATAAGTGATATTAATAAGTAAAGCAGCAAAGTAACTACACGTATGTGAAGTTGTCAAAATGACCTGCACACATATTAATGGTTAAGACAAAATGAGCTTGTGCAGATTTGCCGGCGTAGCTGCTCTGCTGCAGTGCAGTGCAGTAGCAGACTATCCCTCTTATTCATAAAACATAAAATGCCTCTGATAAATAAAATGTGTTTGTCCCCTTCTTATGAACATAGATGTCAAAGTGAGAGATAAAGACAAATGAATTTTAACGGTATTTTAGTTAAAATAGGCTTGTTGGACATATATGAATCGGCCATATGTGTTTGACAAAATTACTAAAATTACCTTATCTTTTCAAGTTTTAGGCTACTCGTCATCTGGCTATTAGTCAATAATAAATCCAAGGAGGTACATGTATCAACATGTACCAATTTTTACAAGGTTTTATTTAGTTTCATCGTTCCCGATGTTTGTCATCGAATCTTGCAAAACCGACTGAGCTGAAATTTTCCATAGTTACATGTAAAACGCGTGATAATGCAATATTATGATGACATCGTGCTGAGCAGGAATGTGGCCATAGGAACTTCGCAATGAAACGACACAACCTCATCGAGTTTGGGCTTATTAGAATCGTCTCAATGAGTAGTTGATGACGGTATACAGAAAAGTACGACAATAATAGCTTGTAGGTACCAAAAATTATTTTTTTGACAGAAACTTATTTACGTACAAGGTCAAAATCAAAATGCTTATGAATATAATAGCAGTGCAAATATCCACTGCAGATAGCTTACGTAACGAGTAACTTCGTTTTGGACGCGCTCCAAAAACTCGGGTCCTTGAGATTCGTGAAACGGCCCTAAGGAAGAGTAGGAAGTGTGGGTAAATGGAAATGTGTACGCTTACCAAGTGAAGTATCGTTGTCGGTATTTGGTCATAGCTACATTAGGGATATGGTTTTTTACAAATTAACACGATTAATAAATAATCGATGGAATAGAATCTAATATTGTCATTAAAAATAACCGGCAATGTTTAAAAAAAATCTCTTGATTTGTTTTGCTGCATTGCATCTTGATTTAAGAAATTTGATTGAACTTAAAATCCTGAACGTCGATATTCGACGACACGTATCATACCCCGGTTGCAATAAATGGGTGGATGTATGTAACCTGCCAACAGTGTACTTAATATCTGTATTAAATTTTTAAGGTGTAGAACCTGGGCCTAGCGTGAAACAGAGTTTCTTATGTCAGATTTATGTACTGTCTTTAAAATGTGATTCGCACCAGCTCTTTTACAGCTGAGAGACATGAATTATGTAAATCACAATGAAATTGACACAAGAACTTAGCATGTATTAACAATATATATTCAAAAAATTAAACAGAAATTTAAAATAAAACCGGACGTGCGAGTTTGACTCGCGCACTTTGGTGGTGGTGGTTCCGTACAAAATGACAAATGTATAGTTTTCAGATTTTTCCCTGTATTTGTAATATAAGACGGTTCCGTTTTTTCCTTTTGAGGTACGGAACCCTAAAAATACAACCAAATTGAGAACCTGCTCCTTTTTTTTGATCATTTTTTTGAAAATTAATGTTAAATCATTTTTCATAGTTTCCACCACCCAAAGGTTGCCTGGAAGAGATCGCTTGTTAATGATAAGACCGACCCACATGTTTAAGTGTTGTTTTCTCTTAGTAGGTTAGTTTTTTTTTTGGTGTAGGAAAAAGATTATGGTATTGTATTGCATTTATTCGTGTCAATAGCAAAACATGGAAAGCGATCAGGATATAAACAATGAGTACATACTCGTAAGTGCCACGAGAAGGTTGCATCTCAGCACGGTGCTAGAGCTATTACGCTAAGTACGGAAGTAAGTATCGCAAGATGATCAATTAATAATCCTATGGGACCGTCAGGTGATAACACGGTGTAACACACATTTTAAACTCATTTAAAATAATGGATATAGTGACTACGTTACTTTCTAACGGATTTTACTCGCAAATGAACACATATGTGTGCGCGGCTCGCTTCTCACAAGTAGGTACGCTCTAGCTTCCTAAAGCATACTCCGTGTAGTAATTAAATAATTCCTCGCTGAGGTCTAAGTTTGCGATAAACAAAGATAAAACACATATCACATTTGTAATTTAACTTAGCTGTTTTGGTAACAAAAAATATTTCCATTTGCCATACTGCGGCTCAAGCCGACAATTTGCAATTTACGTTATCGATCTAATGTGTTTCGCACGTAAGTATATCCGCGTCGAGCGAATTTGCTAAACTGAGTACGAACGACATATTGAAATCAAATTACAATGCTATACGTATGCGGCGAATGGAATCCCTGAACGTTTAGAAGCGCATCAGTAGTTCCCAACGTAAATTGGCGACCGTTTGGACAGCACTATTACTCAACATGCTCAAAAACTAGCAACTGCCAGGAAAACTATTAAGGTACAAGTTGGAACCCTACCGCATACAGCAGCAGCAGACGATGTGTGGCTGCGACACGACTGGTTTCTATGTATTTCTATAGAATACCTTTCGTAGCTCGTCACCGTCATAGACAGGTAGTGTCGCTGGCACTCGTCCGATGCTGCTGTCTGCGGTCGGGTTCCGACTTGCACCTCACTTGCACCTTTAAAGTTCTGGTTTCCATGGAAGAAGATATGTATCCTTCAAAATTAGAATGACAAAGACACCAATTCGGGGATATTTCCTTTTCTGTCAAATATCGCACTTAGAACCAGTTAAGAATCTAATATTCAATACCATTGTGCCTAGCCAGTGACCAGCGGGATAGTTGCGTTAGTTTTTGAACGAGGATATACGAGGAACGAGTATATCTGATATTTTCCCCTACAAAAAAAGATGCGAAATTGTCTTGACCTACAAGTAAAACAATTTCAACAAAATGAGATAAAGGAAATGTTTGCTGACATCAACAACTGTATTGTTCAGTTATACTTAACAATATTCCATTCTACCGCTTACGTAAGACGCCCCGGGCTAACTTATCATATAATATACATGTCCTTGAGGCGAGCTCTAGTATGCTTTGTGTAGTTCATGAGTAGGTTATGAGATACCAAGTCCATGTAAGTTTAAAAAACGCTTCGGATCTGCACTTAACAATAAGACGAGGTAATTTGTTCGTAATCGTATCATGTTTGTTTTATTTTATTTATCATACAATTTTGTTAGTTATTTATAATCAAGTATTTTAAGGGTGAAAGCCTAGTTTTTCAGGCGGGCAATTTTGGAGTGGAGGTCAGTTTATTTAGAACTAACGCGTTGAGTCTTTCAAATATGAGCAAAAATATAATCTAATAAAATAAAAATAAACCGTTTGCATTTTCAAAAATTTAAAATAGATTAAGAACTGGAGGCTTCTACGTAGCTAAAGTAAATATTTCTATCTTTACGCTAGGATTTTCGCTTACTAAAAAAAAAAAAAATTGAACTCTTTATTTCTTTATAACAAGTAATTTACACATGCAGCGATATGCTTAATCTTATTGTTTTAAGATTTTCCAATTATAATAATATTATTATAATAAATACTAAGAAAATACCTAGTACCTAAGCGAAGTTCCTGAAAATGGGATTTTGCTCCAGAGGGAAAGAGACTTACATATTGTTAATTCTATAAAGTCGTCACCAATAATTATCCAAAGAAGACAAATAAGAACTGGCCGACAAAAGCATTACCTACGCAGACACACATATAACGTACGGAAAATTTCGATTGGCATGCCTGAACTAAGAAATTTAATCCCTTTCTCTAATTAAAGCTGTCAGGTAAACATTTGCTAACACGAGTCCTAATACTCAGCGAAATTCCAGCTGGAAAAAGTTCCCCTATCTCCGTGCTCCCTAGGGCACCGTTAATTTCGCCGCTTGCAACCCTTTCCGGAACAAGGCATGTTCACCCTTACTGGAACATTGGAATGGCCGGAAACCGGGTGTTTAATGACGAGTTTTCGAGATAGTGACGTTGTTCTTAGTTTTGGCTGTTGGAAGATTTCGCTTGAATAGAATAGAAAATATAATTAACAGAGTTTATATGAGTAACATCTGTGGGACGGTTCACGGACCTACACGCTATAATTTTACAAGTCTAAACAGGCAAAACAGGTCAAATTGCTAGTCGTTATTAATCCAGTGCCTCAGTGTTGCCAATTTAGACTTGTAAGATGGAACTTCTAGCTTCGTAAAACGGCCCACTGGTTGGCTGAACATCAACTCGTGAAAAGGAGATTTCCTGGAGATTGTACGAGTAGTTTAAAACGTTTAGTTAACTTAAGGTTAGGGTGAGATGATTTAAGTAATCTCTTAAAGAATTGTATAATTCACTTACATGATATAAACACATCAAATACTTAAAGGAATAACTATCTATTGTAGCTAAAGTTCTTTATGTAAGGTTAGAAGTAGCCAGTAAGTTTAGAGTTGTAGTCAGAACATATTATTCTCTACAACTATAATTTTTTTTCTGAAAATCATTGAAAGTAGTTTTCTTTACACCCTCCCAATACTGCTTTCTTACCTAACTACACTGATACTGCATTGACTACTGTCAGCTCAGTACAATAATATGTGTAAAAGTACAAGTGACGCGTTACGTCGGTGAAAATAGTTGAGCACACGCCTACGCCTGCCAATCACTACCGGGCTGTTATTCTTTACGCGCACATGCCTTTCACTCCACTCGCACGCCAAACGAAACTAGACCTCTACCTACGCTTAGTTACTACGAATTGCGGCGTCAAGATGTATTTGTGTGTGAGCGTTGATTTGAGCTTAAAACAAGTTACAGAATAGAGGAGCAGTGTTACGTAGCAAGCTGTTCGATACAATACCGACGGCAAATGCCTTTTATTTTTATCCACAATTTCGCGTTCGGCTCGGAACCCGCCAAGGGAATACGGTTTGACACTTCAAAGCCTCTGAATCTATCAGTTGTATGTCAAAGTAAGATGCTATGGACATAAGACTGACTAGTTTCGAGTGTTTCGGCCTTTGGAATGGCCTCCCTCGGCCATTGTTTTGTACTTAACCTGTCTAGCAAGGGTGCATAATTCAAATGGTTTTACCTATAGATACCTAGCTTAGCACAGGCCAAGAACGTGGATGGCTTTCACTTCGCATAAAAATATTTCGCGGAATAATGCTTTCGCTATTTTTTGCCTAGTGAAAATAGAGGGTATGTTTTAAATTCCACTCAGTGGGTGGGGATTTTATAACTTTCTACATGGGTCGCAGTGTAGTAAAAAGTAAGATCTGTTTTTTATTCACGGAGTAAAATGACGTTTCATGTGTTGTCAGTTTTTACTTTTCTTAAATAGTGATGTGCTACAACCGATAATTACCGAAACGTTTTAGTGGGGTACCTATGTTTAGACAAGTCTTCATAAAGTCTAAACGGGATACTCATTATTTTATTTATTCCATATCGGTATGTTCTAGTGAAAAACTTGAGCTTGTTTTAGAATAGATGGCCAATTCCAGCACAATTAACTTATTCGTGGCAAACAAGTTCAAATTATACAACCACGATAAAGTAAACAAAAAATGGTTGTCTGTAAAGTCGGTTTACGGACGATAATTTTACGTGATAACGTCATAAGAAAACATTAATGAAAAATTGCATAACACGTATTGACGTTTGACGTTTCTACCTATCATTTTATTCTGTTGAATAAAAAAACAGAGTAGGTATATTTGTTTTTTTTTCATAAAATAGAATAATATTGAGAATGAAACACGCCATTAAATACACAACAATATGTTTGTAGGTACCTACCTAGGAAAAAAGTTTTTAATAAGTTTATTATTTAGATAAAAAAAGAGACGACACAGAATATAATTGATTTAAACTTTCACGATTCTCACGTATACTACGACGTATACATTTATGTACCTACGTATAAATAAGTTAATTATATGCGACTAAGTCCCGTTTAGTCAAAATAAAAATAATACGTCACAGAATCTTCCTAAAACTCCTCACTTTAACTTAATGATATTATATAAGATATTTGATATAAACTTATCATCTTTATGTTATACGTGAGTAACTGTTTATATATTGTAAGGTAATATTTTACCCTTCGAAAAATTTGGCTTGCTAAGTAAAAACTAGCCAAGTCAAGCCTTGAGCATTAATTTAGCCTAAGTTATCTGCTTTATGTAAATAATTCTAGTGTTCAAATTTAAGAAGTTACACTTATATACAGCAAACATTGTTGTAGTAGAAAATAAAAAAAAATGGTTTTAGGATTATTGAACTTGGCACCCACTTAGATCTCATATCTTTTGTCGGCGAAGTTGACAACCACGCATATTCTTAATATTGAACGTGGTATACCTTAGTACTATAGGTATGTCGAAAAGTACCAGTAACACTAGTATCAAAATTATGTTATGTTTTACGTAACTGTAAGCAGTTTTTGTCGCCATTTTTGCCAACACAATATGTGTTGCCGTTGACGTATTGTAGGAGTTGGAAACTTTTCAGTCAACAAACAGCCATCGATCAATTTTCCCGTCACCCCTCTAAGTAAACTACGAAACATCCGCGTTGTATTACAAAAGTTTCAAGTGCCCTTTATACGCACTCCATGGAAAAGGGTAAGTTTTTTGTTTGCCGTATTGGTAAAGTGTTTCTGTATTGGATGATAATAAGTTAAAGTTTGTTCTAACTTACCAAATCCTCGCCGTCGTCCGTAAAAATGTTTCCCCGGTCTTGAGCCGTCATGTCTCAAAGTTGAACCGTATTCCAAAACAGCATTTTACACACAACACACAAAGCTCCATCACTGAAACCACACCAACTGCATCCAAACTCCGTCCAAAGTTGCGCGACCCTCGCACCTCATAACAACCTGCGAACCTTGGT
Organism: Epinotia nisella; assembly: GCA_932294315.1. Classification (NCBI taxonomy): domain Eukaryota; kingdom Metazoa; phylum Arthropoda; class Insecta; order Lepidoptera; family Tortricidae; genus Epinotia; species Epinotia nisella. The sequence goes on from OW028687.1 coordinate 6,665,057, forward strand.
CCGCAATAGATATTCAAACACTTTTAAAAAAACTTAAACCAGTCCGTTATCCTTCGGATTAAAATTTAAAAAGTATACCGTTTCGAAAAAGAATATTGAGAATTTGAAATTCGAATTTCGAAGGATCCGTGCGGCGCGGACGAGGCACGGGCTCATACTGCGACGAAGGGCGGGCTGAGAAAGCACTGCAGCGTCTGGTAACCATGGTTACGGGGAGGCTTCTACCGTTTCCACGCTGTGGCCGAGCGTTGCATGCATTGTGGTAGATAATATCTGTCAGGGGAATGGATTAGAGTGCCATACGTTACGGTATTTTCCGAGTGAGTTGAATACCGTGCCTCGAGCTCGGTTGGGGGGTTGGGGCTATGAAACGTAAACGATCCTTATTTTCGCAATAAAAACGTTGGTAATTTGTTACCTTTTTTCCGCGCTTAGTTTTTACATCGTGCTCCACTAAAGGCATATTTAAAAAGGAATTAGTACCCAGGTAATGTTGAATAGGTAACAGAAATCGAGGTCTTTTAGAAACCTTATCTAAGCATTGAATATGAGATCGTAAAAACCTTCAGAAATGCGGAAAGTGGGGACGTAATAAAAATAACGTCCATTTTCATTCGATTTTATATAAATGATTTCCTTTTTCCGGGAACTTTCCGTTTATTGGTTTCCACCAATATTTCTGATGGTCGCATTAATTACAAACTATCATCATCATCATCATCATCATATCAGCCGAAAGACGTCCACTGCTGGACATAGGCCATACAATCTATAGGTCAAGCCAATTTGATGTAATGTGCCTACCTAATTAATGAACGTTAATTTCTGCACTTAATTCTAAAGGGTTATTTTATTTTTATTTAGACATTACGATAAATATTCGTTTCTGTATTTTAAATATTACACAAGGTAATTGAAAACCTCAAATATCTTAAAGCCTTGCATCGTTTTCAATTTGTTGGTCTATTAAGTAAGAAAAGTACTGTATCCTTCCGGCAAAGTCCTTACAAGATGTATGCAAAATAAAATATTCCCGTCTACGGCTGAGTAAGACAATTAAAATTTCTGTAATGCATGGTCACACTGATCATACATGTATAGTTGAAGACATCATTGAGCGATTGATGCAGATAGTCTATTAGTGAGTGGCGTCCTCCACTCGAGATATAGTGGCGTTGAAGGAGCCGCTAAAGTGAGTTATCGGGCTGAGAGCGATCATAGGTTGCCTAATCACCGCGCCTTGTGCGCTAGTGCAGCTACGAATCTATTCCGGTCTGACTCGCCCCTTCACAACTGTGAAATTATTGGTGTGTTCCCAATTCTACAGATTTCTATTATAGATTTCCAATTCTACAGATTTCCAATTCTACAGATTCCCAATTCTACGGATTCCCAATTCTACCGATTCCCAATTCTACAGATTCCCAATTCTACAGATTCCCAATTCTACAGATTCCCAATTCTACGGATTCCCAATTCGTAAAGATTTCCAGTTCTACAGATTTCCAGTTCTACATATTCCTGCTTCTACAGACTCCCAATTCTAGTATAACTATCGCAAAATATAGACACATACAAGTGTGATCATGTGATTAGAATTAGAACATTTATAAAAATCGGAGCTTGTACCTTTTGCCGAAGAGATAAAACCTATTCCTCTAGATTAATTATTACTGGTTGGTTATCGTATCTGTAGACATGAGAATCTGTAGAATTGGGAATCTGTAGACATGAAAATCTGTAGAATTGGAAATCCGTAGACATGAGAATCTGTAGAATTGGGAATCTGTAGACATGAGAATCTGTAGAATTGAGAACCTGTAGACATGAGAATCTGTAGAATTGGGAATCTGTAGACATGAAAATCTGTAGAATTGGGAATCTGTAGACATGGGCCCAAAGGAAATTATTCAGATTCGATTTTTTTCATGGTTGACTGGTAAGTAGGTAGAATGCATTGAGACATTAAGTTCCTACATTTGTACGTAATTTTGTGCAATTTAGTTGAAATAAATAAATGCAATCAAAGTCAAATTCTTCAACTTAGGGATATTACATGCGCCTATGAATGTCGATAAACTACCACTGGTTCGAAAAGAAAACCTCTGGCTCGAGAAGAACCGGCGTAAAAAACTCGTTAATGGCTAAATTAAACAAAAGTAACGAAATGAAAGATAAAATATAACCATTATACTACTAGATGTTTTCACAGATTTAGTTACAAAAGGAAAGGGTGAGAGAACTTTGTTAAGAATACAATCGCCATATTTTACTCCGTTTTTTTTCTATTTATGTCGACTGGGAGGAACAAATCCAAAATTTCTTAAAAGCTCAAGGAAAGCATCCAAGAAATTTAAACTACAATAGTTACTACCACTCATTTTCATTACTACAATTATTAGAACTAAAGCAAAAAATCAATTTCCACCATAGACGTAGACTGCTCTATGTAGGTAAGTATTTATGTAAGCGGACGCTATTATCTTTGATCACCACGAACGGTGGAAATAAAAGAAATAAAATAAAACAAAAGTTGTGTTGTAGGTGATGATCGACTTTTTTATCGATAGAATCTACCCCTCGGCAGCAAAGCGGCGCGACATGCCACTCCACTAGTTGTGACTATAGAAAATGACCGTAAGATGACAGGCACTTACAACCGTTATTAAATACAATGTATAGGAAAATGGCGATTTAAAACGTAAGCGCCTTCTGCAAGAATGCCCCTTTTCCTATGAACCACGTTTTATCCCAGACATGATTGAACAGGCTTTTTCCCCGTTTGATAGATTTTAGATTGAGTCAGAATCCAATAGCGAGTGATAGTATCGACATGTCAAATAACGCAATTTCACCGTATGTTGGCACTAGATTGGTGCAAAATAAACAGTACCGACCAGGTGAATAGGCCGTGTTTTTTTAGAAAATAAGAGATAAAAACATTGTGCACTGCCAGTATCAAACATTTCGGGAAAGTGCTGTGAAAGTATTATGACGGCATAATTCACCTTTTATAATTGCTCCTAAAATGTACGCTCCTACGAACCCAAAATGTATTTTCTGAATGTGTCATGTTCCGTATCTCGGTTTTGTGGGTATGTTGAGGTTTTCGTGGTTTTTCTTCGCGTCTTAACCACTGCGCAAAACGAGGGACATATCCGTATAATTAAGGCATTTTAAGATAAGTAAATTACATAATACTTCGTATAATTCAAGCATTTTAAGATAAGTAAATTAGTTAGTCACGTATAAAATAGAAGAAAGAGTTCAACTTAATGAAATAGTGTGAGTATACATTAAATGCGTATGTACTTAACTAATTAAATAACTATAAACAACATGACATCGTACTAACTTAGTCAAAGGATAACATGTGTTAAGTAAGTCTAATTAAAAAAAGTACAGGCAATTAAAATGTCTTTGCTCATGGTGGTCATGTCACGAGTCTTTCTCGACCGAGACATGACCACGACAACTCTGCCAAGAGTTCACTACATAATGACGACTTCAATGTCAGCCTATTTATCTCGTACATTATTTTTAGGGTTCCGATACCTCAAAAGGAAAAAACGGAACCCTTATAGGATCACTCGGTTGTCTGTCTGTCCGTCTGTCACAGCCGATTTGCTACGAAACTACTGGACCGATTGAGTTGAAATTTGGTACACATATGTAAATTGGTAACCCAAAGATGGACGCGTAAAGTAAATTAATGAATTCTGAACAAGGGGGCTACTTTTGGGGAGTAAGCTGGAAAATTCAAAAAAAAAGTTTCGCAAACTGTATTGTGTGACATATCAAATGAAAGAAGTTGTTGTAAGCATGTCAGATATTTTTTTTTATAATTTTAGCAAAAACAGATTTGAAGTAATTTAGGAAAAAAGACGAAAATTGACCATTCCCCCCCTTATCTCCGAAACTACTAGGACTAAAATTCCGAAAAAATATAGAAAAAAGTTCCTTGCCTAAATATTACAGGAAAACCTATAAGAAGTTTGATTATTCAAAAACACTTATGAAATTTAGATTATATACGGAACCCTCACCACGCGAGTTGAACTCGCACTTGTCCGGTTTTTTATTTGAAAGCTTGGGTAGGTAGATGTAGAACTAAACCAGTTACTAGAACTCATTCTAGCTCGGTAAGCGTGAAAGCAAGCACGCGGAATACGCATTGAAATCAAATTCGAATGCGACTCATAAACTTGCAGAATACCTACTGAACATAGAAGCTTTCGTTTGTTTACGGCAATTCGTGGCTCGATGACTTTAATTAACGCGTCGCACTCAATAACAGATGTTTGGCGCCCTAGGCCTCCAAACGGCGTTTTGATTAACCTTTTTTGATGACAAATTAATGAATAGGTTGGTGTAAATGTCAATTCTATTAGGATACCTACAAAATAGTAACAGTTTCAAGTAAATCAAGGTTAAGAGTAAACATTAGACACATGTCAACACATCATATTAATGTCATGTCGTTACATGTCATTATTACATGTCATGTGTCAGTTTATGTATCTAAGGCTCGGACTCGGTACGGTGAACTGTGGTTCAGCCTTTATGTGTCTTAACTTTTACACATCCAACCGCCACTAACTACAGCAAAAAAAATATAAACGGTTGACACATATGAGTAAAATTAAATTGAAAATGGAATGGGCTCTTTGAAATGGAAAAGATTTGAATCCAAATTTATTCGTTGAATTTAAAGCACTCATAAATGTAGGTATAGGCGCTATCCAGGCTCAAAATAAATACTGTTGTATCACTACCACATAAAAACAAAAACAACTGTTTTTTTCTGTTCCGTGATCACTACTAACAACGAAAACGGCTATTATATCTCAACTGCCATACATTTTCCCAGAAAGTCTTTACTGTTTTAAAATTCACGTTGCACCTTACTAACGATGATTAGATTCAAGAGTTAGTTTTATAGACAAGTAAATATTAAAGACTGTCAAATATCATAATACTTACGTATTTTTTTCCAAAATAAAATGTATGATGATAAGTAAAAACATGACACTACTTATATGGTTAGTAAGGTAGACTGAATGCCTCTTATAGCTTCCACTGCCGGCAACGCACAAACGCGTTTGCCTTCATACAAATTTGTTCCTAGGGGGCGTGGTTGGCAGCGAATGCGTTAATAGTTAATTAGGTGACTAAATGATTCTTTGCCAAATGATAATTTGAGAAAAATTGTTTCCGATTACTAATGCTAATGCAATGTATGGGCAAAAGTTTTTTGCCCAAAAGATAAAGATGTATTTGCATGCTGTTAACAACAGCTGAAAAAGGTGTAATTGTATATTTACTCTAAGGCATGTAAACTTACCCTTTTTCTGCAAATAAATAATTACTTACTTACTTACCTTAATAGTAGGTAATCAATCAATTCTAATAGTTATCAGAAAAACAGATTTTTTGTGTTTAACGTTCAAATGCGCGCATCGTTAGAAGCACCATGATATGTTGGGTCCATTTCGTGACGTGACTAAGTAACTATTGGTCTATGTCATTTGTTTATTTTTGCGACGAATAAGTGATTGGATTGAAACTGAATTTGAGTCCGAATCTTGTCTCTCCTATAAGGCAAACAAGGGTCTAATTCTTTAGCAAATAAAATTTGGATTCGATTGGTAACGTTTTTCTAGTTAAAATATATATAAAAGCGGAATACAAATCATTCCAATTCATATTAGATTCTATTGTTACATGAAAAGGCCACGTGATCATGACATCTCACTACCATCAAAGCTTATATACCAATTAATAAAACCAACAGGAAATAAATTGCATAGCAACGAGTATACATCCCCGGATGAAAAATCGCCAGCAGCGAGTATGAATGGCAAATAGAGTAACCCGGGTCGTAATGGCTCAATGTGCGGCCCGGTATCGTGTTGCACTAATCTCTTCCGCCCCGGCCTCCCCCGTGCCCGCACTTGGCGACCAGAGAGGTAATTACGTATGTAGGTAACTTTTCAAACGAGCGCTAGGTACTCAACTGTCATTTCCTTATACAAATAATGACATTTAGATCTACCTAACGTACGAACGTTACAAAGCGTTACGCAGCTGATCAGCTGAGAGTAATATATATTTCATTGAATAAATAAAATGTCTAATATTTTATTCTGCCTTATATTAAAGAACACCATAAAACATAGTAATATAGTAATGAATATCATAACACAAGGGGGTCGTTCTTCTTTTCGACCGACAATAGCCTGTCCTTCGTCTTATTACGGCATCTCATTTGAGTAATGATGTTTACGGTTTTATAATGTTCGAATGAACGTCCATATTATTTTATTAATTAGTGATATTAATATTTCACTTTCTCTAACTAGCATATTTTTATAATGTTTTTTTTTTCGTAGAATGCCGTGACAGAGTGGTAAACCAAAATGTTGTCCCCACTGAAAGAGTCCACTTTGTCACATGTTTTTTTTTAGAAACCAACCGTAAATAAATATTTATATTGGCCAGAAAGGAAACTTTAATTAGTTCTAATGAAGAAACCTATGCATTTTTTTTAAATCGCACTTCAAAACCACAATTTTCGATAGTTCAAAAACCAAAAAAACAGAAAAACCTCGGTTCATTGTCGGTAAAAAAGAAGAACGACCCAAGGACAGATTATCTACAGCACTATCAGCTCTTATTATCACACTCATTCTTGCATCTGACAGTCTAAATCTGTCACCAAACTCGGAGATGACGAGAAATATTGAAAATCTGTACATAAAAAAAGATGTCGTTCAAAATGTTTCATTCACCTCACACCGTACTAAATTTAAGTAATACGTAGGATGCAGACATTTTGTGGAGACGCGCACTTGTCCACTAGTTATCACAACTTGTTTAAGTTTTTCCTTTCATTTCATGTTTTGTCAGCATTTTTGATAATGTTATCCTTGTAGCTGTGTATGATTAATAATTATCTTTTGCCGCAACTAGAATTTATTTTGCGATATAAGCTTTTTTTTTTACGTGGAGAACACCTGCAAATCAGATACCCCATCGAGGGATTAATATACTGCACAGTGGCTAACATGACGACAACAACGGCGGCGTTCTCACGCGGAGAGCTCCACGAGTTCATACTGAACGTACTAGCGCTCTGATGTGCTATATTGCTTGACATTTTCATAATAATCCGTGTCATAGTACATGAAATAATGACAAACATCCTCACAATCTTTGACATTTTAAAATTACAAGCTGCCCGCGCGGTCCCGCCTACCTCGCCTAGTCCATCCCGAAGGTAATGAAAGAGTTTTTAAAATGTGGTGCGTAGTACAAATAAAGTAACACCCTCACGAAGCTACCCAATTACAAACTTAACCTCTTTATAATATTAGAATACATAGTGTTAAAGTGAATTGTATTAATCATTTTATTAATAATACTGTGTATTTGTAGTGGTTACTATTATGGGGGAGGGGGTCACCTGTCACAAGTGTTACCCGTACTTACTAGAAGGTCCAACCTTTTCTTTTGTAAGCGCACCAAATAACCGATTTTTATTTTTTTTCTGAATAGATAATATTAGTATTAATATAACCTGTAGCCACAGTGTGAACAAGCAATCACGGCTCATGTTTCTTCATAACGGTCCATTTTCATTCCACGCCGAGGTGGGCAAGTGATGGAAAAATCTACCCCACGTTCACGAATATTGCGGCCATGTTGTTTTTGGTCATGTCGAGAATGTTTTCATTAAGGGAACACGAATACCTACTACCTACTATGAATTTTGCAGCAAAATATAAATATGGTTTATAAAAGAGAAATCGCAGCCTCGCGAGCCTATGTCAGAGTCAGTGGTGGGATCAATTACTTACTACTGATATTATATATGCGAAAGTTTGGATGTTTGTTACTCAGTCACAGTCACGCTTAAACAGCTTAACCGATTTGGATGAAATTTTGGTCGAAAATTGTTTTAAGCCTGGATTAAAATATAGGATACTTTTTATTCCGAGTCCACGCAGACGAAATCGCGGACGGAAGCTTGTAATGTTATAAATACGAAAGTTGGGATGTTTGTTACTACTATTGACCGCCACCGCAGGCCGCGCCAGTTGGTGAGAGGCTTGATAAGTTTTTCCCTGGCAAGTCTTTATGACGTTTTTTTTACTCTTGGACCTATTTTTACTTACCTACGGCTTTTATTTAAAAAAAGTAGTTAGAGAGGCTGTATTAAACGTCTCGTAAGGTTACTCATTTTAATCTGAAAATTGATGTAATTATCAATCGATAAGAATATTAAGTAAGTATGGAATGCGCTTCCATACAAGCCAGGTTCACTGATATTTTCGACGGGTTGTATGTTGTATATCATGTTTTGATTATTGTTTTTGCAACACAGTTGCTATGAATTTTTAAGCGGAAATTATTTAGCATCTTTCCGGTTCATGATACCTACTTCAGCCACACACTCGTCGAGTGACGAGGGAAATAGCGAGGAAAGAAGGCAGGGACGTAGCGTGGCCACGTTACTCGTCATGCCGCTCGTCTTGCTCTTCGTCATGCCCCTGTTTTGTCGGTTTTTTGGCGCGAATCAAAGGAGCGGCAATAAAGGCAAGACCATATGGTCTCTTATAAATCACGCCGTACGCTGTGTCACAATGTATTGTGACGCAGCGTACGGCGTGATTTATAAGATACCATAGCCTTACTATGGAGATATACTGTTGTGACCGACGACCACAACAGTATATCTCCATAGTAAGCATTGTGACGCTGCGTACGGCGTGATTTATAGGATACCATAGCCTTACTATGGATATATACTGTTGTGACCGACGACCACAACAGTATATCTCCATAGTAAGCATTGTGACGTTGCGTACGGCGTGATTTATAAGATACCATAGCCTTACTATGGAGATATACTGTTGTGACCGACGACCACAACAGTATATCTCCATAGTAAGCATTGTGACGCAGCGTACGGCGTGATTTGTAGGAGACCATAGCCCAAGTAACCTAGTGCGGAGCGTCGCGATTAATCGCGCGAGTAGAGCAGTGTGTGGCTAGAGAGGGCAACATCGCGGCAGCGCGACGAGCATAGTGTGTATTTGGGCGAGGCCGGTTGGTGTCTTATTTTGTTGTATTCGTAGTATCTGATTTTGTCATATTCTTAAGAGGTCAGTTTCTTTTTTGGCGGTTTCGTAATATATCATTTCCTTATTTTGCCAGTTTCGAAGTAGGATAGTTTCTTATTTCGTTGAATTCTAAGTAGGTTATTTTCATATATTTGTCTTTTTCTGAGTAGGTCAGATTCTTATTTTGTCGCATTCGTAGTACATGGATCATCATCATTTAACCTTTGTGTCAATGAATGTTATGTTAGTTTGTGCATTTTACGTATCAAAATGTAGAAATACAATATATAGAAGAGAATATACCTGCATATATATATATACTACAAACAGTAATGATCCACTTACTACGAATGCGACAAAATAAGAATCTGACCTACTCAGAAAAAGACAAATATAAGAAAATAACCTACTTAGAATTTAACGAAATAAGAAACTATCCTATTTCGAAGCTGGCAAAATAAGGAAATGATATATTACGAAACCGCCAAAAAAGAAACTGACCTCCTAAGAATATGACAAAATCAGATACTGGCCTACTACGAATAGTACGAATCCAACAAAATACGACACCAACCGGCCTCGCCCAAATCAGCTGAATAAGGCTTGGCCTCTTGAATAATAAAACCCTGACCCTGACCCGAGGCTAGTTTACTGCAAGTCTTGCTCAACTTCACTGCGACGCCCCGGCAGATAATCGTTACTTTTTATATAAGTAGTGCTTTTGTTTAAGTAAAGCTTTGGGAACTAAGGAAAGCTTGAACTTGTTTTGTAAAAGGTTTTACCTGTAATGTAAATTAAAGTTTGAGAAATTAAAGTTCGGAGTGAAAAGCGTTGTTGCACAGTTTTTTCAGTCGCAGTTTAGGTACCCAGTAGCTGCTCTATTGAGTAACGCTTCATATGTGCATTAGATATATCTTAACGTCATTTTTTATATGGAGAAATGACAGTTCATATTTTCTAACGCTCGTCCGAAAATTTACGTGATAGCTCCTCTGGAAAGCAACCGGTAGCGGGGTATCGAGCGGTATTTCATACCTTTGATCGTGTTCAATCTACGAACGCCCGCTCGTCGCCTCGCTGCCCGCTGCCTAGCCTATTCCTGTACCTATCATACCGATTTTTTTTCTTTTTGTATGTGATCTGAGGAAGGTAAACAAGAAAAATAATTTGTATTATACTTAATTTAAAATGTGTAATTAATCATTACTAATTATTAATTAGATCAATATCAGAAAAAAAAAGTAGATCTCATCAAAAAGCGATAAAATATTACCGTATACTCCCTAAGGCAAGCTGGCGTTACAAAATTAGAATCGCTCAACGTTCAACACGAATCAAGTTTGTTTTCCTTATTAAAAGCAAATAAGTAATAATCATCAAAATGCGATAAAATATTACCGTATACTACCTAAGGTGAGCAGGCCCCGTAGCATGGTTGGCCTTGTCACGCGATAGGTGATAGGATAGAGCGTGCGTCACTGGCTGACACCGTTCGATAGAACGAGACGACGCTCTTATCTTGTCACTTGTCGCGTGATAAGGCCAACCATGCTACGGCTCCTGGCGTTACAAAATTAAAGTTTTTCCTTATTAAAATTAAATACCTTTAAGATAAAATTAATTGCTTATTAATTTGCGCCATCGAGGCTAAATGGATATTATTAATAAAAACCGGCCAAGTGCGTGTCGGACCACGCAAAACGAAGGGTTCCGTGCCTATTAAAAAGGTCGTATCGTCACAGAAATTTTACGGCACTTACATCCTTTTCTTTATATCTCGAAAACCTCTGCCCCGATCTTGTTCAAAACAATTTTCGGTGAATGAAATGAATGAGTCCTATGTCCATGAATTTTTCCATATTTTTAAAATACACCGTTCAAAAATTAGAGGGGGGGGGACAGAATTTTAGTGACTTTCGGGGCAATTATCTCCGACCCTATTCACTTAATCAAAAAAAATGCTAAGAAACCTTATATTTATTTTGAAAGGCCTATCGATTGATGTGCCACACGGGGGGTCACAATGAAAAAAACAATTTTGACTTTTAGTTTTATGTATGGAGTGCACCCCTAAAAAAACTTTTTTTTGTCGTTTTAATTACAAAACTATGTAGCGGCTAACAAAATACACCTATCCTCAAAATTTTATTCAAATACACCTTATAGTTTTCGAGTAAAATGCCTGTGACATACGGACAGACGGACAGACGGACAGACGGACATGACGAAACTATAAGGGTTCCGTTTTTGCCATTTTGGCTACGGAACCCTAAAAATGTAGGTACAATGTATTATTCGCACAATGGTGACAAGTTAATATGGTGGAGGCACTGGGATGCCCTAGCAACCTAAACGTAAAACCTTTTTTTTATTATTCTTCTTTACTTGTCATTCATTTAAAACAATACAGTTATCTTGTATCATTTCGGTCCCAATACTAACGCAATTTAATATCTCCTAACGATAGTTTACCTAAATGATAAACGCATACTTACGTAAACCTCGAGGGCGCCGGGACGTCGCGGCAGCCAGGCGTCTTGGGACTGGGAGACTCGTCTGTTTCCTGGGTAGTAAGATTTAATCGATAGCCAACACAGAAAGATACGATACGAACTTAACTCTTTTTTAGGGTTCCGTACCCAACGGGTAAAAACGGGACCCTATTACTAAGATTTCGCTGTCCGTCCGTCCGTCTGTCTGTCACCAGGCTGTATCTCAAGAACCGTGATAGCTAGAGAGTTGAAATTTTCACAGATTAATATGTATTTCTGGTGTCGTATTATGTATAACAACAAATACTAAAAAACCGGCCAAGTGCGAGTCGGACTGGGGCCCCCATACAACAGACATGATTTTTTTGCCGTTTTTATTATTATTAATAATGGTACGGAACCCTTCGTGTGCGAATCCGACTCGCACTTGGCCAGTTTTTTTTAACTAGCGTTGATAGTTACAATAAGTGACAAAAGTTGTATCACCTATTCATGAAAATAAGAAAACTGGAGATTAATTTCCTACTGCGAAGCACCTACATAAACTGCAACCGACACGACATAGTGTTGGCTGTATTTGCACCTGAATCTCTGTACACATATAAGTTCATGTATAAAAAAACCTTTTAATTACATTGTTATGATATTTTACATTGCAAATTCACTTTTTGCTGGAGTCCAGAAAACCAATATCCCATAAAAAATCATTCCATGTAAAAAATAGGCCAAGACTCGAAACTCTTCCACCGTAAAAAGTTGTGAGAAATTTCGTAGAGCCAAGTCAGGCATTCTTATTTGCTTGCTAAATAAAATTCTGCAACTTGGCAATCCAATATGTTACTGAAAATTCAAGGTTCTAGCACTAAAATTACAGGATGTTGAAAATGGCCTGAATGGCTTCGAGAGAAGGATGGTACCGGCCGTGCCTCTTTGTTTTGCTCGACTTGGCGACAGATATAGACGTAGCATCCAATTACCAGCTAGTCATGCTCCTCGAGTACTACGATCTTACTAGGGCATTTAGTTATAACATGTAAAAGGAACACATAAGGGTGCCTCAGTGGCCTATTTGCAGAATTAATAGGTAAGATAGAAGTACTAGTGCCCGACATGTAAACAGAAAATACTTATTTGAATCACGATATTATGCTCATTTAAGATGTATTAAACAGTTTCATACGATTTGGGAGACGAGGTATTTACTCAAGTTACTGATATGGAATTCGTTACATATCTTATAAAAAATCCTGATAATATAAGAATTAGGTAATCAATCCGAATGTACGAGTAAATGGCAGGCGGTTATGCTGGCAGTCCCATTAGATGTCATTTCAGTACAAATGTCATGAATGACAGACTGACATTTATTGGGACTTGAAGGTTTAACTCATTGTCCCAATTGATGGCAGCTGGTTTTAACAAATATGTTCATAACTAATAAATAAGTTATTTGTTTTGAAATTGTGATAAGAAATATTGAAGTCACTAACATTTAGTAACTTAAAAATGATGTCGTGATCAATCTTAGTTTATTATTCGCTAGTTAAATTATATTCGTCGAGTACTAGTACCGGGTCGGGCACTAGTACTTCTACCTTACCTATTTAATTGTGATTTCGTTCTACTAAGGACTTATTTGTTATCGCTGTAACATAAGGCTAAAAACATTTTCTTTTCAATCTCATGAGCTAGTTATAAATTCGTGAATACACAAATATTACGTAACTTTGTTTCTTTGCAAACTGCTTCTGTATGTGCATACTGAACGCAGCTACGTGCTAGATAAATTTAAACATTTTAAACTCCCAGCTTCGCTACTTTTCCGTACTGATGTGAAATAAAATTACATTAGCATTTCAAAGACATTTCGCTAAAAAGAAACTCGATTACTTTATGGTTACAAGAAAAGGAAGCGAGTCTACTCGTAGTTATAAAAGTTAAATATTCGCTTTTCCTTGTAACCATAAACAAATAGGAGTTCATTACAATTTTATCATTATGAACCCCTAATCTTAACTGCGGGCCGCGATTCTATTGACAGAAGGGAACATCTCTAGGATATCGCTTTTCAATCCGATTTTGAAGGTCAGAGACGTGAAAGAGGGGATATTTATATGACACTAGCTTCTGCCCGCGACTTCGTCTGCGTGGAACTCGTTTATGTCGTAGCTCCATACAAACTTTCGCTCCCCATTTCGCTCCTTTAGGGGATGCTTCCCGGGATAAAAAGTAGTCTATATGTGTACCAAAATTAATTTTAATCCGTTCAGCCGTTTTTGCGTGATTGAGTAACAAACATCTAAACATCCAAATATCCAAACATCTAAATATAACTTTCGCATTTATAATATTACTAGGATTCGTAGGATGACGAAGACATTTTGTCATCTCGATTTTTCTGACAGATGACATGCGAAAAATGTAACGACATGAGTCATATTTGGTTTAAGGGCGATAGGTGGCGATAGTCCAATATTATGCATCCTACACTTAAATATTATTGAACGTAGGTAGCCATCCACCACATGAAAAATTTCAAATAAAATTCGAATCAACAATAAAAGAACGAAAGGAAGTATATAAATGCAACTCTGTTCCATTGTTTATTGAAGAAGAGGATGCCTTTTAAAAATCATTTGGGTGGTTAGAGGTTAAGTCACAGCGTCCCAGCTTTCAGGAAACGTTTGTTTATCCCACGTAGGTTCATAAATTGAACTCTGATGTTAAGGCCACCTAAGTAAGTATTAAACATTGTTTCCGGTTGCATTTTGTTAGGTACATTGCATTCGCTTCTTGAAGGAATTCAAATTTTATGAGACTATCGTTTCGTGACTGGATTTCAAATTGACGTCTGAAAGTTTCTGACGTCACTGTTCTAGATAGTTTTGGAACATCGCCCACAACAGTATCGACTGGCCAGGACTTCCCAAGGTTACCCGTTCTGCGGTATGCAGCCGTTTTAAATGCATACGAATTTTATAATGACTACGGCATTATTTACTAACCTGTGTTGTGATTGCGTAACGTATCGTACGTACGGAAGGTAGATCTGAATGTAATTTTCTGTATGCGAGAATGACAGTTGCGTTTTTTATTTTATTTTATTTTATTTATTTATTTCATTGTATAGTCATGTACATAGCAATTTAGGTATTTCACAATTTGATTTGCATAAGTCAGCCCATGACGCCCTGAAAGGACACACAAACATAACTTAAAAACTAACTACTAAATTTTGCTTATATAGGTACTAGTCTACTCATTGTCTAAAAAGAAATAGTAACATTAAATTAATCTAATAACATTTTTAAAAACTTTTATCATTTAAGAAATCCTTAACAGAGTAATAACATTTTTCTAGTAATAGCCTTTCCAATTTCTTTTTAAATATTGCGTTCCGAGGTTCAAGTTTAATTGTATTAGGAATTTTATTCATTATTAAAATACATTTACTATGGGGACTATTTCTATACAATTCTAAGTTTGCCTTTGGTAACAGTAATTTATTCCTGTATTGCTCTCTAGTTCTTTGCGTTTCTTGTTTCATTTGGAATAAATTTGCGTTGTCCTAACGTTCGTTAGAAAAGTTACGCAATTATCCCAGTTAAGACTTGTGGTACTAAGACAGCTCTAAAATAAAGATGCATTTTGCATTATGCAACAAGTGTAATAACATAATTCATCATCTTTTTCTTATCATAATGCCCTATAATAATAATATGAGTTTTCCGTATACTTCTGCTGAATTCCAAACCAAGCGGTGGGAAAATAAAATACACGAATCAAAATAGATGATGATATTCTGCTTATTTTATAAGCTTTCTTCAACGGTTAATAAGGGTAGCTCATTGGCAGAATAGGGTCTTCTCTTAAGTGTCTTTAGTTTTCAAAACACAATGAACACGTAGGTTTTCTTTGCACTTGAGTGTAGCTGGGCGTAGTCCTTATTAAAGCGAACTTTTTTTCAATTGACTAGCCGCGTCGGGGTAACCGCTCGTATCAAATGCTGGCATTATCAACTTCTTCCAGTTCGTCTGTTCGCTTAACGCTGACGGATTACAGCCAAGAAAAGATTATTGGATTCTTTTAAATCAGTTACTTGCTCCGTAAAAAAAAATAGTTTCCTCGATGTGCAATCTCTTGCTTGTAGATATCGAAAAATAAAATAATAGATCCAAGCGACCGCGTGATATCACATAAATGACACCAGTAAATAAGTATTCCTCTGGTGCTGGGCAGCAGTAGTATCATATCGGCAAACGGTTGAAGAATATACTTCTGGTAAAGCTTTTGACTAGACATCGAGGAACAGGCCACTGACTCACAAACTGCAGTGTAGGAAAGCAGTGGGAACCTGCACAATCCAATCCTCACAATTTTGATGCTGATAATAGTTATTTACGATACAAGTGCAGAAAATAGGAAATTCGCAACGAGTGGTGATAAATTAAAACACGACCGAAGGGAGTGTTTTAAATCGACACGAGTTGCGAATTACCTATTCGCACGTGTATCGTACAACGTTTTACAGTACATATGGCTCTTTAAAGTTTCAACATATGCACGAAAAGTGCTCATTTCCGCACTAGTGCGGAAAAGTAACACCATGTGTACTGTAAAAGAGCTTTACAGACAAGAGTCTAACTCTTAAAATTATGATTTCAATGCCACATACACATACTTATGTAGTTACATGTAAGAAAGAGCCTATTAGATTAAATTACATAGCTGCAGTCAGTTGTCCGAAACCATCACTATCCCAGAATTTCAAAAAATGGCGTTCGGCATTTTCCGCTTAACGAAAATTTGGACTCAGATGATTTAATGGAATATAAATAGGTTAGCTTAACGTAGTACTCGTATAATATCCTGAAAAACTAAAAAATTCTTCGGCGAAACATTGTTTTCGGAATTATGAAATTCGGAAAAAAAAATCTTTCAGTCAAATGACTCTTCGGAATGATGTATAGTGTCCCGTTGTTCGTCTTTTGTCTCGAGGATGCAAATTTCCCTTAAATAAAATACGTATTTTACGTTCGTATCTATCTCTATTTCTATCCGTCGTCCGCTTGATTAGACGTCTAACATATTATCAGACTGCACTGCACGCGTCATTTATATTCTGCATCCCGCAATCACGCATGGCTGGCTCAATCGACCAACACACTGAAAATACAAGCTACTAGATACGGTTTACACGTCGTGTTTGTAGTACAAACTTTGTACGTAGAATTGAATTGCACTTATGCAATAGTATAAATTGTATTGTTATTTGCTTTTGTATTCGTGTATTCTACTAGGCTGTAGGTACCATAATTATTTATTACTTACTGCCCGCGCGGTTTCGCCCGCTTATTACAAAGATCCCTGGCAGAACCAGAATATTCGTTTCAGAGATTACCATATTACGTACGAACTTACAACAGGGGTACCTAATCTCGGGATCCGATATCAAAAAATCTTTCACCTGTGTGTAGAATGACGTTCTGGATGGTTATAACTATAGGCTATTTTTTATCACACTTGTTTGCCTGCGTTCTTTGCAATACGAAGGTGAATCCACGCGAGCAGCTAGCATTGTATAAATCGTAAATATATATATGGATGGGAGACTGGGGTTAATAGGAACGCGGGTCATTTGAAACAAGTTTAATAATTCATAAACTATAGGTGGTATCAGCGTGGTTTCGAAGAACGAAATTACCGACTTTAATGTCGGGACTTGTCTAACCATAAGTTTCGGGGCAACGAACCCATTTGATTTTTAACGAGGCTATTTTGCTTCTTTACCACATGGAGTAATTTGTGGGCATATTATTTTGTCTCTAAATCCAAAACCAATGATCGCTTTTTAAATTTTTCGTAAACTACTATATGTATAGATATTCGTTTGAGTTGATTTTATACTATCTTATTCGTACCCAGAGGCTTCCAATATTTTTCTACATAATTTAATATTTACGAAGAGGTTAGCAGTTGAAACAAAGAAATGGGGGCAATAGAAACAATATTAATTACCTGTGTTTTTTTTTGTTCGTAATAATTTCAAAAATACCACAATAAAAGATAATACTGAAATAAAACCAGTAAAAAATGGAGGAAATGGACAAAATAAAAAATAATTGTTGATCATTATTGTACGTGGGTATCGTTACCAAAATAAGTCCTAAATTGTAGGTATGTTAAAGGCAATTAAGAGTAAATTATTTTACATTAGTAATTACGATATCAGGTAATATATTTGAATGGTTATCAATTATTTAAGTGATAATGATAATTCAATACTTATTTTATTCTTACTAAGAATAAAATAATGCTGGCGTTTGCCTGACCCCAGCCTTTGTTTCTGTAATATCGTAATGGGTACTTGGGTAAGGAATTTCTTCGCATTCTAGATTGTTAGGGTTAGATATTACATAGCGTTTTAGTGCTCATAGCGTGTGCATTGTTCATAGTAGGGGATGTGCAATCCACAAGGACATAATAGCCTTTTATGTCAAAAACGTACCAATTGACCCCAATCTCCCCTACTTATGTAAAGCATGAGAGCATTTCCACCGAACGTCGCATAGCAGCGAACTCGCGTCATTTGTATCCTACGTCGACACGGGCCGCTGCGCGCATCCACCCAGCCCTGAAAATACGCGCGTAGAAAGTTCCCGAGTTTATTGGAGCATATTGAATATTGGAGGGATGCATTGAGCTCGAAAAATTAAACCAGATAAAAGGAATATTCAGGATAATTTTGTCACGGTCCTCGATGGGGAAACTAAAATGATGTTCTTAAAAGACCGAAAGTAAACAAAAGCATCACACGTAAAGTTTTGTTTAAACTTATATATGTAGATAGGTAAGAAGGATAAGCTGTAAAGTCGGTATCATGCTGTATTGGGTCCATTTCGTGAAGCGGCATGGCTCGACTTTTTTTAGTAGGAAGTCAGATTTTTTGTTTCACAAATAAATATTAAATATTTATTCGTGAAACACAATTTTTTTATTCTGATTCTGATAAAAGCAGCTTTGAAATATTAACGTGTTATTTTTACCAAACAGGACTCTAAATAATATTAAAATTGTCTGCGTGGAGCCGGGATAAAAACTATCCAATATTTTTTTCCAGGCTATACACTATTTTCGTGCAAAATTTCATCCAAATCGGGTGAGTCGTTTAAGCGTAATTGAGTAACAAACATCTAAATATCCAAACATGCAAACATCCAAACATCTAAACATCCGAACTTTCGCATAAAAACAATACCTTTTATTCTATTCGTAATTTTATCTAAATTAACAAACCACTCTGACCAGGCCCCTATTTCACCAAATTGACAATTGTCGCATGACAATGACTTAGGTACATGGCTGCGTCGACAGGTTAAGGTGGTAGCTGGACAACTTATTGACCCAGCAATGTAAGTGGAATTGTCAAGATGGTAAAATAGGGCCCAGTAATCATAGGATATTATTTATTAATTACAAATACCATGTTTGTTTAACAAAAACATAAAAGTGCCTGCCGGACCGCATTGAGCAACCGCTAATCGGTCGTGAAATGAAATTGCCCACGCAGAAATATTCCGCGGAATTCAATATCTTGTTGCGGAGTAGGTAAAAATTACATTTCCTAAGCTAGCTCGGCGCAAGTGAAGAAATCTGAATCAGATGCGTTCCGATGGGAAAATTACTTTTAGGTACCTATATGTGAACATCTGTGTAGACCGTTTACTGTGACAGTTTTGAATTGGATGTGGCAATGTGGCGAGTCACCGGTTAGGCAACATTTTTTTTAAATATTTGAATGCAGTTAGATACCAAGTTAATGTCTAGATAGAGCAATAACCTATCTTGAATATTTTGTAATGAACTTTCCCTTCATGTCGCAAAGGCCTATTTATACAGAAAATAATGAAAAGGTAGATTTTTGAAGCGAATTAAATTATTACCAAGCGGTTAAATTGAATAACAATGTCTCCAATTTTTTTTTTATAATTAGCTCTCTTAGAGGATAACTGCGGATATTCAAAGAAAGATAGAAAATAAGATTTTTTTTATTTGTTACTTGCCACCCCGTGACGATTGTTAAGGCAAAGTACCTACCTAATTCCTGAACTACTAAATACCAAAGACAAGCAAAAACATACTGTAAGAACCCGTATACTAAAGGTTCGTATATCATAAATTGATGTAAAACTAGTAAAATACTGACTACAGGAGGCCACAAAGAAACAGACATACATACATACATACATACACTCGAAAAACATTACCCTCCTCCTTTGGCAGTCGGGTAAAAAGGGAGATTCTTCAAAATGCTAAATACATACATTAAACAACCATTATAAACAGACGTATGTAAATATAATTGAAATATATTAAGACGTAAGTAAATAAACGCTAACAGTTTGCTGTATAAAATAGCATTGTTTTCTTATTTAATCACTTTGTCAACATTACATTACATAGACGCTAGGTATTACAACCTGGTTTCCAAATAAAAATGAGCATTTCGAAACGTTTGTCGTAACTAAGCATGCCTTTATCGCCGTACAGTCAGCAGCAGAAGTAGCTAAGCGGGCCGGGTGTTCAAAATGACCTGCACACGACTTTATTCTTAAGAAATTAAGAGCGTGTGTAGGTCATTTTGAACACCCGGCCCGCTTAGCTACTTCTGCTGCTGACTGTACTTAAAAATGTTCCTATTTTGAAACCTAATCTTTTAGTATTTGCGATGTAATTAGAAGTAAGTACAGACTTTTAGAAATGTACAAACACGGTTTTCATCAAAGAACTACACCTAAAAACAAAAAAATGACACTTAATATTTCTTGTATTCGTTCCTTAAAAACCATTTCTTGGCATTCCGAACAACAAATGAATCCCCTATAGACAGCAAATTAAGTTAGGAAAGAACAACTGGTCGAGTCGCGAACCCTTTCCAACCCTTATCGTTGAGCCTACTTTTCCACTTAACCCTCCACTCGTGCTGGCCTCGAGATGTGACTCGAGCGCCCTCGGCCAGACAACGCCAGATAACTCTCATTCAGACTTACAACTCAATCCGTTTGATGCGCTTTGAAACAACATCTAGACGATGACTACATAACATACACTCACAGGCAAAAAATTTGGCCCAAAAACTTTTCGTGATTTCAAACTACAAATTGAATAAATTAAATAATGTTTTTCTGCACAGTAAACTTTTTCTAATTTGGGCCAAATTTTCTGCCGGTGAGTATAAATACACTACTTTATAGCTTAATAAATAAATCTGGTGCTATTGCAGTAGTAGATACTTAGGTAGGTACAACACCAATTATTCCCCGCTTAACAGGCGGCCTTGCTTATTTTTTTCTAAAACCCGTGTTGACTCCAAATGTCAAATGTCAAGTATCAACTACGTCTGCCACTAATTCATATTAGACAGATTGGTATTTCGATACCAATTGGTATCAAATTGTGTACACAAACAGGGTTTTGTAGAGAAGGTATTGAGCTGCATTAATAAAATGTGTAGGTGCAGTTTGCTAAAATCGTTTGAAGTTTTATGAAAAACTTTATTGAATCTATGTAGTCATTTGCACCGTATATGACAAACGTAACTTTTATATGCATTAGTGTATGTATCCATCAATTAATTATCTTCAGGCATTTAGAGTTACAGTCAGAATACAACATGCCGATTAGGCTGTACGTCTAACAGACTAATAATTTTAATTTGCACTCTTTACTGTCATTCTCGTAGTCCGCTACAGTCACCGGTGCACATATAATTTTTGGTGCCTTGAACGATCGTTAATAAATATATGACCACCGTGAGTTTGAACTTTATCTCTATGTGGTAGAGTTCAATTCTATGAAAAAACGGATGCCTTTATTTATTAAGGGTTAAATAATAACATCGGCCTTAGAAGGTCTCGTGCGAAAGAGTTAGGTACCTATCCTACCAAGAAAAAAACCGGACTAGTGCGAGTCGAACTCGCCCACCGAGGGTTCTGTACAAAATACCTATACGGGGTGGGCCATGTAACAGGAGCAAATATTTAAAAGGAGGCTTCCTTAGAGCATCTGTAGTAATCCCTTATGTCTATTTCTTTTAAAAAAAAATTTACTCGGAGAAAAATTGATCTAAAGTTATGTATGACCTCCGAGTAATGTATCTTGGCACCACGAGATGATAGCACAGTAGTCAATACAGATTTTGTGGTAACATCATGTAGTGAGTCATAATAGTTTTTGCATTTTTGTTTTCAAAAGATATTTTTGTGATTTTTTCATTTCAATTTTTTTTAGTGTTTTTAAAATAAAAATTTACTTATATCACTCCTGAAGAGTAAAAAAGTACACGTAAACTTAAGTTAACGAAAAAACTAATATTTTTATTTATTTTTCAATTAAAACCACTTAGAAACAATTGCTCATAAGCTTATTAATTTACCGTTTATTTTTTTGTTCCTGTTACAGGGCCCACCCTGTATGTTTTTCAGATTTTTCCTTGTTCTTGTAGTAGGTATAAGACGATATTACTTGCCACATTGTATCGAAATACACGTTTTTTGTGGCATAAACCCATAAACAATTACAAATGTATAGTTTCAGATTTTTCCTTGTACAGTCAGCGTCAAATACTCTGTAGCAGTCAAAGTGGCCAAATAGTTCGGTACACCATACTAAATATATGGTGTACCGAACTATTTGACTACTTTGGTTGCTACAAAGTATTTTACGCTGACTGTACTTGTAGTATAAGACAATATTACTTGCACAATTTCATAGTTCTAGGTCAACGGCAAGTACCGATACCCTATAAATTTTGATTCCCTTGAGAGTGTCGAAATATATAAACGGCCGTATCTTTTTTTAACGTTAACTTAGAAGTTTGATTTTTTCACGGCTTCAAGAACTGTAGACCTGGGTCTATGGTTTTAATTTCAACTCGACACCTCCTCCTCGCGTTCCCGAGATAAAGGGTCTTGACAAACAGACAGACAGAAAGAAAAAACGGAACCCTTATAGAATCACTTTGTTGTCCGTCGACAACAAAGTGATTCTATAAGGGTTCCGTTTTTTCTTTTGAGGTACGGAACCCTAAAAATATAGACAGCTAAAAAATAATACTCGTACAGTTCACAGACAGGTGAGACGTCTGAACTCCTTTTAACCGAGATATTTAGGTTTTGAAATGTTTTAGTCGAAAAGAGAAAATAAAATATCAGCCGAATTTTCCTTTGAATAAAACAAAACGCGAACAAAAGAGTTCTAGATACAAAGCATTTGTACTCCCCTCGCTTGTTCCACGGCCCAAAAGATCAATATGACTCGACATATCGCATATCAATATGAAAACAATGTGTGGCTCGCATCTCGCGCTACTCTGCAACTGTTATCTTAATCGCACTGCGGAAATTAGAACGAGGAGGATATACCTATCTTCTTTCTTTAGTGATAAAATCCTGCACTAGAAATCTATCGCAAAATAAATAGGCTTTCTACTGTAGCAATTTAATTTTATAATACCTACTCTGATAGTGAAATGATATATTATATTGTATACTGTTTTGAAAAAATGATACCACGCCGAGTTTTTCTCGAGGTTCTTCTCGAGACAAAGGTTTTCTTTCCGAACTGGTGGTAGTTTATCGACATTCAAAGGTGCATGCTAAATTGAAGAATAAATCACTTTGACTTTTTTTTTACTTTTTCTCGTCTCGCTTCTCGCCCCGGTTTCAGTACGTCCAGCACTACTCGCTGCCAAGTCACGACTCAGCTACTTACTCCTGTCTCACGCGTGCTGTGAAAAGTAGAGAGAGGAAGGTAGATTTTCTCATGTTGCGTTGCGTCGCAGCAATTGTGCTAGCTCCGCTGACATGTTAGCTCAGCCCCTCTATTCTGTAACTTGTTTTAACCTTTCCTCACCGTTCACCACACATCTTGACGCCGCCTATCGGTAGGTATCTAAGCGTCGGTAGAGGTCTTATTTCGTTAGGCTTGTCGGCTGAGGTGAGGCGCATTGGTGCGTTCCGAATAACATCCTATGTGGTAGCGAGCGCGCGAACAACATAATAATGTGCAATATATTAGTTAGTTAGTTTTACTGGGCATTTTCCGCAAGTCGACATCCAACGTGCCTATTTTGCGTGAAACGGCAGGGTGGCGCTACTCTAACCACCCCAGCTCCTCTAAAAAGTTTAAGAGTGCCTTGGTATTACTGACTGCATTCCGTAGTGTGTCCGCAGACCCTAGGTGCTTTTTCCTGTATACTTCTATATTCATATTCATATTCATTTATTGATAATATTCTTAATATTACCTACATGTCAATGTATAACAATATGTGTAAAAAATTAAATATTAAGTTACCTACTAGCGGTAACTAATAAATTCAGTCCATCAGAAATTATACTATAGCTATAATTCAATGTTTAAAAATTCGTCAAAACTATACAATGTGTGCTCGAGAAGCCAAGCCTTTAGTTTTGTTTTGAAACATTGAAGTGAGGGGGGCGAGGTGATTTGTACCGGTAACTTATTATATACAGGGCGTCCCACGGCTATGCCACATGGAGGGAAAGTACCTTGAATATTGAAGATGGAACATTTTACTGAAAGAAGACATTATTTTAATTTAAAAAACAATTTAAACTGCATTCATAGATTTTTAAATAATTACATGGTTGAACCGGGAATCGAACCCGCTACACGAGAGTAAAAAATTTAAAACAAAAATTTACTCTGTAGCTTTATTATACCGATCGAAAGGCTTCATCATAAGGATTATTTTTTGCTAGATAACATAGTGTCAGAAATAAAAGGAAGACCATGATTTTTAACATTTTTATTTCAAAATTAATCAATTTAATTTATGAAATGCTCAGTCCCATTCTGTTGAATACAATGTCGCACTCTTTTGATTATTTCGCTTCCTCTCCCAGTAATAGGTACTAACTATAAACCATTCCCGGCCCGTGACGACACATATTGCGTCCCTACGCTTTCCGCTACATACGAGGAAAACCGCGGAATCGGCTACGAGCGTAGCACGTAGCGAGTCTGGGCACTGATGTGTTAAAATGATAATGCACTGAAAAAAATGTCACTTTGGGGTAATCTTAAAATATCGAGATGTCCGTCTAAATTAGGGGCGTTGTCTTAAAATAAGGAGATATCATGTCAATATTACGCTATAATTGAAATGTTTTAGGACGTAATAGAATTGTTTGGGTAGATAATAAAATATTACGATACTTGTCATAGTAAAAATCGTCACTTTCATCGTACTTTTTGGTGATGTCAGTATGCTCCCTACTTTTAGTGAATTCATCTTAATTTACGGTGAACAGTTTTCTCAGTGTGTCAGTTTTTAATTTTTCTAAACAAAATTTCACATCAAATGTTAAAATGCATGGTCTTCCTTTTATTTCTGACACTATGTTATCTAGCAAAAAATAATCCTTATGATGAAGCCTTTCAATCGGTATGATAAAGCTACAAGGTAATTTTTTTTCTCGTGTAACGGGTTCGATTCCCGGTTCAACCATGTAATTATTTTAAAATCTATGAATGCAGTTTAAATTGTTTTTTAAATTAAAATAATGTCTTTTTTCAGTAAACTGTTCCATCTACAATATTTAAGGTACTTTCCCTCCATGTGGCATAGCCGTGGGACGCCCTGTATAGTCGGTCCCATTACATGAGTCAACTAATCGGACTTCGCCAGCCTTCGCTCCACTGGGAGGAGTCTATTAGGGTCTCGCAGCGAGCGGTTCGAGTCTGCGCGTTTCTTGTAGTCGCATAAACGTGAGTGTGTGTAAACTGCAATCTGTGCAATGACTATTGCTGGCTAAGTTAATATGCCTAATTTTTTAAAATAAGGTCGCACGGAGATATCCTGGGCTACCTGTACCACAGACCGCACGGCTCTTTTTTGTAACCGGAAGGCACGTTGCCAGTCTGCGGCGCGTCCCCACATCTCAGCACCGTACTGCAAGAGTGAGCGGACGGTCGCGAAGTAGCTAGTTCTCACAACATGCCGCGGCACGACTCGAGCCAGGCGGCGGAGCGCAAAGCATGCACTGCCTACTTTGCCACATAGTTGGTTGCAGTGCACCTGCTTACAGTCCAGTAGAATGTGTTTAGTTGTTTCTTCTGCCTCCATGCACGCTGTGCACATGAGGCTGTCTGTGATACCTAAATTATATGTAGAGGTGTCTGTTCAAGGTGTTGTGTCCAGTTATCATTCCTACTATCTTGCGTAGTTGGTTTCTGTGTGTCTTCAGTAGTGCGGTTGTGAGTTTGTAATCGCGCTTCGACAGTACCTATCTTTGGTGTAGGTATTTGGTGTATTGGTCCAGTTGTGCAATATATTGATATCATAATCATGTGCAATATGTCGAGTGAGATTGGCCTCCGGGAGGCGCCCCCAGCCAATTTCCTCACTGTAAACGCCGACAACTTTTTCACAATTATTAGTAGTCGAATCGAATAGCAATTTCAAAAACGCGTGTTTTCCTCCACTTGAATAGTGTTTACGTATTTTTTTAAACGCTCTTGCAAAAGTATTTTCTTTGTTATTTGCAATTCAATTTTATGTTGAAAATATCTAAATTTGTTTAAGCTCCCGTTTGACTTAGCAAAATTTGAATAAAAGCCTAATTTGGGAGTAACAGTAAAATAGTACTGCATTTTCGTAGCTTTCTAGTAGTAAGGGTTACTGAGCTAAACCGCAGATGGACAGACGGACATGGCGAAACTATAAGGGTTCGTTGTTGACTACGGAACTCTAAAAATGTGAGATGTCCTCGTCATACTGTCTCCTATTTCAAATCTCGCCTCGATAGGAATAGGTGTAATGAGTGATCGAATAGAAATAATTAACATATATCTAGATTTTTTTGTTATTCGCATGTGTCGTTGCTCCAGTGTAATAAATTGACACAGTAATAAATTAACTTATATTCCATACTGTTTCTTTTTTGTCACACATAAGTATTTTACAATATCTGGAACAAAATACAATAGAATAGAAAAACTTTATTCAACATCACGTAGCATGACTCGATAATTAATCAAACTCAAACTCTCAAACATTTCAAACAACAAACTCAAAATAAAAGTGTAGTTGTGTAGAAGCTGTTGGATCTACAGGAAGGAATAGATATTTGTTATCAATCTTCAAATTAACGAAACTTATTTTTTTAAATAAATAATAATAAAAAAAAGTTAAATGTATTATATGATATGAAAAGAACGTGGTCACATGAGTGAGCAGCGCACAAGGGGGGACTCAGATTAAAATGCTTGTTATTAGGGGAGAAACTTACACATCGCAACACAAATCGAACTAGTCCCATAGTAAGCTCAATATAAGGCCTGTGTTATGGGGGAGGCCGGGGCTGAACGTTCCGATTTTCAAATAACATGGAATTTTATGATGGTAATTAAAGGTTTGCTCCCGCTTTCGTCTTCGAGGTTATTTTTTTTTATAAAAGATCGGAAAAACATGTTATTAAAACTTGTTTGTAAACTTTTATATTGACCGCCCTTTGCTATAGTCCTTATGCGTTTTGCAGTTTATGCGTTTATACAGTATGGTTAAAATGTTTTATGAGCAACCAATTTATGTCCATTGTAAAGTATGCGCCAGAGGTAAGAGCCAGAACTCTGAGCTGAAGTCAGTCAAAGACAGGAATGGAAGTTTGCTTAATGAGACAGAATGCATATTAGGGAGGTGGAAGGAATATTTTGAAAGTTTGTATGATAGGGAGGAAGGAAATGGTCTAACCTCAAGTCTAAATGGTAGCGCAACCGAGGATGAAAGTAATATTAGCATGGACGAAATTATGAAAGCATTGAAAGGAATGAAATCGGGTAAAGCGGCAGGGTATGACAGAGTTTCCGCTGAGATGCTGAAGGCAGGACAGGGTGTCGTAGCGAGTCAGTTGTATCGCCTCTTCAATTTGTGCTACAGCACCGGCCGTGTACCGGGGGACTGGTGCAAGGCCGTAATCGTCCCTCTTTACAAAGGCAAAGGGTCACAACTTGACTGCAAAAACTACAGGGGCATTAGCTTACTCAGCATCGTCGGCAAATTGTATGCAAAAGTGTTGATTGAAAGAGTAGTGAAAGTGACCGATGAGAAAGTGTGGGATGCACAAGCAGGATTTAGAAAGGGTATGGGTTGTACGGATCAAGTCTTTTCCTTACGATGCATAGCCGAGAAGTATTTGGCTAAAGGTCAAAAGGTCTATTGCGCTTTCGTGGACTTGGAAAAGGCTTATGATAGAGTGATGAGGGATGAACTATGGTCGGTGTTGTGCACGTATGGAGTAGACAGCCGCCTCGTTCAAGCACTGAAATCTTTATATAAGGATTCCAGTGCTTGCGTGAGAATAAACGGGTCATATACTGACTGGTTTAACATCGAAAAGGGTGTTAGACAGGGATGTGTAGCGTCTCCGTGGCTGTTTAATCTATTCATGGACAGCTGTCTGCAGGATCTGAAAGGTGATGAATGTGGTTTGAGAATGGAAGGGTTACGCGTCAAATGTCTCCTATATGCTGACGACCTTGTACTACTTGCATCGTCAGCTGAGGAGTTACAAATGATGGTAATGAAGATTAATGAATCTTTTGAATGGAAAGGGATGAACATGAATGTAAGTAAGACGAAAGTGATGGTATTTGAAAAAGATGAAATTATGACAGATTGCGAAATAATGATTGGTGAAGAAAGCTTGGAACAAGTAAAAGAGTTTGTGTATTTGGGGACATTATTTACTGGAGACGGAAAGCATGAGAAAGATATTGACAGGAGAGTGAATGCAGGGAATAGAGTGAATGGGGCACTGAACGCCTTTATGGGCAGCCAGAAAATATCACAAAAAGCACGCGTGGCTGTGCAATTGTGCATAGAGGAGTGTTGGTGCCCACACTTATGTATGGTAGTGAAAGTTGGGTGTGGCAGAAAAGACATCAAAGTCGAGTGAATGCAGTAGAAATGAGAGCGTTGAGAAGTATGTGTGGAGTGAAATTGAGTGATAGAGTCAGAAACAGTGTGATAAGAGATAAGTGTGGAATGGATGGAGATATAGTCACGAAAATGGAGAAGGGTATGTTAAGGTGGTTTGGGCATGTAGAGAGGATGGATGAAAGAAGATTAACGAGGAGAGTGTATGTAAAAAGAGTGGAAGGGCAAGTTGGAAGGGGAAGACCTAGGCGAACTTTCTCCAATCAAATTGGAGAAATCTTACAAAAAGGCCAGGTCAAAAGTACCCTAAACCGACGAGCATGTATGAGAAATGTTATGAAGGTGAGTGAAGCGAAAGTGGTTTGTCAGGATCGTAGCAAATGGAGATCCGTGATCTCTGCCTACCCCTCTGGGAAAGAGGCGTGATTATATGTATGTATGTATGTATGTATGTAAAGTATGCTTAAATAATTTTATGCGCATCAAATGTGTGCGCATTACACAATATGTTCTTAAACATTATGATCCAAGACGTTATGCGCATAAATGTATGACTATTGACAGTTGTGCGTAATGATGAGTATGACAAATCCACGTATGCCTATCAAAAATATGACTTTAAACTTTATGCAACCCGACCCCTACCCCTTTATCGGTCTTTGTAATAGTAATTTACGCCAGCATCTCAACAGTTATTTTTATACAGGCAATTCTTTGCAAAATTTTGGAGTGGAACATTCAGCCCCACTTTGGGGGAGTTGTTCCATGTGTCAGGCAAATTGTTCCGCTTGGATAATTTACATAATATATAGGAATAACATAGGTTTTTTAATTTAAAAAAATATTTGTGTAGTTTTATTTATTGTGTGTTAATGCAATGCTATAAACTAAAAAAAAACAACAAAACACTACTGGTTACCTCCAAATGAACTTTTTTTTTGTATTGACAAACTAAAATTGAGATCTATTAGCTAGTAAATCTTACTAGATGCTTAAATATAATTTAAAATAAATAAAATATAACTGGAATAATAGGCACTCCAGATAATCAATATTCATCTGTTATTATTTTTTATATTAACTAAAAAATATTTTCATATCCATAACAGAACTTTAAAAAAAACAACAAAACATAACTGGTAACCTTCAGATAACCGTTTCTTTTAGCATTTAAACTATAAGATTCATCAAGTTAAAAATGATATCAAATGCATAACTGCACTTATTAAAACTACATATAACTGGTCTCATTAATATTTATATGTGTAATGACAAGTGAGATCACAACTTACAAACCTAATCAAATAACAAAACAAAACTGCTAACCTCTATATTCTTTTTTATTTGATGTAATCGGTCTTGTTTTAATCAGTCGTAATTAACTCTGGCAACTTTCATTCTTATTCATCATTAAATTCGTCATCTGACTCACAATTGCGACACACATAAATAATAGTATCGGCTTTATTTATACATTTAACATGTAACAACATCCAATTTATACACATTGTAACATCCACTGTTCTCTTAAAAGAGAATTAAAATATGAATCACAACAAATTATGCAGTACCATTCCAGATCCTTGTCACTATCACTCTCGCTTTCTTGTAATACTCCTCGTTTAGCTTTTTCTTGAGCTTTTCCCTTTCCTTTCCGTTTGCCTTTATCATTTCCTTTATTATTTTTCTTTTTTTTCTTTCCTTTCTTTGCAATGTCTTCATTCTTTTTTGCCTTCTTCTTTGAATGTTTTTCAGCGAATGCATTTTTTCTGGCTGTTTTCCCTCTATCAGTTTTTCGTTTGCAGGTAAGGTACGCATACTAAAAAAAAATATTTAAAGGCCAATTGGGGTAAGTTGTTCCGGGGAACAACCAGCCCCTTCGGGAGGGAACTTGTAGCCCCAAATTACATTTTTATATGAAGACTGTCATGCTGGCAAATTAATGAAATCAATTTAAAAAACACTCAAACAATAAGATACCTAACTAATGCTACTACAAAATAGAAAAGTTACGCATGAATCGGTCAGTAAGAAATAAAAATAAACCAAAAAGTTTAAATACGAAAAAATTTACTCACGTTGTGTTTATGTGCTATTAAGCACGGTGCGCACAGCCACAAGTCTGTCGCCGTCGGAGCAACTACGATGGCCTCCAGCGCGGCGCGTCACCTGATGCTTAAGCGACGCACTTCGCGTGTGTTGCTATCTCTTTTCTTTACAAAGTTATTACTGTCGGAACAACTTACCCCGAGAACTTTGAACCCCGCCCTTGCTCATCACACAAATATGTGTCCTTACCAGGATTCGAACACAGGATCTTCAGCTTCGTAGGCAGCGTTACTACCATCACTAGGCTAACCGGTTTCTTGGCGTTCACGTGGCGTTGCATGATCTTGTAAGGATTTTACTCGGTTCATGTTTAGCTTTTTATCGGACATTTTGTTACTGTATAGGTTGTATGTTGCGTGTTGTTTTCCTTATGGTGAGTATGGACTCGATGACGCGCTTCGTTGAAGTTGAACTACCTAGATTTCCCTTGTCAGCAGAGCCGATCTGCGTATCATTTAAGCGTCGGCAACCTGCATGCGACTCCTCTACATTTGCCAGCGTCCATAGGTTATGGTTTCCGCTTACCATCAAGTTATTTCACATTACAATGGTTAAACATCTGTAATTTTTTGAATTATCCAAATTATATTGGCCATCCAAGTATGGTACTTAATCAAACAAGCGAGCGAAACGAACGAAGTTCTTTGCTTCAGAAAATCGTTTGTCCGGTGTCTGTCATGCTGTCCCGCTGTCTCGCTGTTCTTCTCTACAGGTCGTATTTCTCAACCGTTTTCTCGTGCAATTTTCTGAGCAGGTTCGTTAAATATAGTATTTTGTCGAGAAATGTTTCCAAATAAAAAAAAATAAAAAAATAAATTAAATAGGGAAGGCTCGCGTTTACTACAACTTACAGAGCCAATACTAATAATTACATTGTTACACAACATAACAGCTTTTTTCAGAACAGGATTTGAAACGTAATAAATCGACCACATTATTTTGACTCCTTCCGATCTCCTTTCACTTTTTTTTAAAAATGCTTACCAATCGGTCATACATATATGTATAGGTCACCTATAGGTATAGGTATAGGTATAGGATACATAAATAACCATTGTACATCACCATAGGTACAATGGTTATTTATGTATCCAAGAGTAATACCTATGTTACGTACGCCATACACATAACGCCATGAAGCATTTTATGGCGTATCATCACTGACATACTGCTATTTATGATGCCACTTAACGTTCCCCCATCGCGTTTATGAGCCTCGAAAGGCGATGTAAATCATAACATGAGGGCAAAAATTTTATGACAAATAAATATATCTATCCCTATCAAAATTAATTAATTTTTTACTGAATAAACATGCAAGAAGACGACCGGTTAGCCTAAAGGTTGTCTACGAAGCTAAAGGTCCTGGGTTCAAATCCCGGTAAGGGCAAATATTTATGTGATGAGCATGACTATTTGTTTCTGAATCTTGGATCTCTTAAGTTGTATATCTATTAAATATATCGTCATCTAGTACCCATAACACAAGCCTTATTGAGCTTACTATGGGGTATGATCGTCCCTTAATATTTATTTATTTATTATTTGAAAAGATCAAAAGCGATGAAACATTATCGAATTAGGACTACCTACGGAGTTTGTTGGTGCGGTTCCAGTCATGGCAGATGAAAACAAGGTAATGCATTCGCGATCCCGACGATGTATCTGACCTACATCATACAAATGTTGCCATTGTGCAAAGTTGCGCAAATGTTGTTATTGACTGACATTTTCCACACAAACAAGAAGTTTCGTTAAAGCATGATTTTTTTTATGTTAGGGTCGTTCTTCTTTTTTACCGACAATGAACCGAGGTTTTTCTGTTTTTTTGGTTTTTGAACTATCGAAAATTGTGGTTTTGAAGTGCAATTTAAAAAAAAATGCATAGGTTTCTTCATTAGAACTAATTAAAGTTTCCTTTCTGGCCAATATAAATATTTATTTACGGTTGGTTTCTAAAAGTTAAAACATGTGACAAAGTGGACTCTTTCAGTGGGGACAACATTTTGGTTTATCACTCTGTTACGGCATTCTACGAAAAAAAAACATTTAAAAAAATGCTAGTTAGAGAAAGTGAAATATTAAACATCACTAATTAATAAAATAATATGGACGTTCATTCGAACATTATGAAACCGTAAACATCATTACTCAAATGAGATGCCGTAATAAGACGAGGGACAGGCTATTGTCGATCGAAAAGAAGAACGACCCGTTAGCGGTTTAACTATTTATTTGGAGTGAAATTGTATACAATTAGTAATTCAACGTAAATATTGATTGAAAGCACGTAAGCGAAGTACATATTGCACATAGAGCTATATACCGATTGCATGTTCGACATTCACTGTGAAATTCACTAGAGAAAAAAAAAATCTCACTCTTCTATCTACATTTTAGAATTATGTCAATTTGAAAAAAACAATGCGATACAACTGTTGATATTTTTCAAATTTGTTCTTCCTATATGTACACAGTTAAACAATAAATATTTTCTTATTCTGATTCTGAAGTAATGCAATTGACTCGGCTAATTTACCTACTAACAGTATTATAACACAGTGGCAACACATTGACAGTCCGCCATTTCTAAGATGCTGAAGACGTAAGGCAGCAGCTGTCACGGAAATGACTTACCTTGTTTTATCCTATAGTCCTCCATGCCGTGTCCAGCGACAGCGACTCCGTCAATTATTAATACGTATTTGGATTATGGAACGCTCTAATGTGGCTCCAAAACCAAATTTTGTTTTAAAAATGCGGTTACAAGGTGCGCAATGAAGTTGTCCAGCTTGGTTATATGTAGGTGTAGGTGTAGGCTTCGGCCGAGTCCTTCGGATATGCCGCATAGCTTCCAGGTCTTCTAGACGCCGCTGCTCACATTGGTATATTTTTCTGTGAACAGTAGTTCCGAACGATGTTGTGCACTTCGCACTCTCCCAGCGATCACTCGGTATACCGCAGGCGGTCAGGTGGCGTTGGCACCATGGTATCAGTAAGCTGAACAGTGTCAAGTCAGTACGGATTCTTTACTGGCCGCCTACAGTTCAAAGAGACTGACGTAACACATTGTCTTTTCCCGTGTGGCGTTCGTAAATCTAGACTACGGGATAGGCTTGAGGAGTGTTGTGGGCGATAGGCTGGCAACCTATCAGTGCAATATCACATTTACTTCGTCTTTAAACCCGCAATTGCTAAAACTGGCCCTGAAATAGTATATTACTAGGGCGGTAAAACAGTATGTCTCAGATCGCAGGTATTATAGACGCCCGAGCGGAAGGCAAGGGCGATAAAAATGCGATCTGAGGCTTTCTTTATTACCGCCCTTGGTGAGGTTCAAAATTTTACGTCTCTACCTGGACAGGAAGCGGAATTTTCCGCACGCGCTCGTGCGAAAATCGGTACTTTATGGCTTTACTTTATAAAAAACATTTTACTTGCTCCCTTTGCATACCCCTTCTTTGACCACAGGCCTGTATTTATGTATCTTTATAATAAAATCACCATAATTCACCGGATACATAATAGACCCACATAAATTACCTACTGCATTAAATAGTTCCATCAAATAACCATTAGGCTTTTGGCGGTGTAACGTCCATAAAATTTCATTACTTCCAGATATTTCACGTCATTATGAGGCATGTAAACATTAGATGTTTACCGATCATTTTTCTTTCCATCCTCTTGAAATGGACATTGGTAAGTAAGTCTTTATATTAGTCGTTATCCTGCGACGCGCAAGCAAATCAAGCATTTCGGTAAAATTAAGAGTAAAGTTTGAAAAATAAGACGAGAGACACAGATCCCATTAGTTCAAGCATTTTTTTGACGTGTAATTGTATTGTTTTTAGAGTGTTCAATTTATCCCTGAGCGCTCAGAAGTAACCTTTGTCAACGACCAATACGTTTACAACGTCTCCTCACACATCAATCGATTCGGCAGAAGAAGCACCTACTATTACGACCTCGTGTTAGGCATCAAGCATGTCTGGGGGAATAATATCACGGTAAAGTTTTTTTTTTCCTTAGCCTCTTTAGGTGTTCCACTTCTGGGCAAAGGCCTCACCCGTTTCCTTCACTCGGCCCTATTGTTGGTAAAGGTATAATTACTAAAAATACCTGCAATAGGGTAGACCGAGGCGAATCGGATCAATTTTGGGTTAGTGTCAAATAAATACAACTTCAGAAATGAGGCTATCCGCAGCAGAACCAAGGTGACCGATATAGCCCTCCGAATCGCTAAACTTAAGTGGCAGTGGGCGGGGCACATTGCACGTAGAACCGATGGCCGTTGGGGCGGAAAGGTTCTTGAGTGGCGACCACGTACCGGAAGGCGCAGCGTGGGTAGGCCCCCCACAAGGTGGACTGATGACCTGGTAAAGGTCGCTGGAGTCCGCTGGATGCGGGTGGCGCAGGACCGGTCATTGTGGCACTCTTTGGGGGAGGCCTATGTTCAGCAGTGGACGTCTTTGGGCTGATATGATGATGATGATGAAATA
The DNA here is from genome assembly GCA_932294315.1 of Epinotia nisella. NCBI lineage: Eukaryota > Metazoa > Arthropoda > Insecta > Lepidoptera > Tortricidae > Epinotia > Epinotia nisella. The sequence continues at coordinate 6,700,248 of OW028687.1, forward strand.
CAACTTTCCGAAGTGAAATGTTTTTTATTAATATTTTTCGGCACACAAGGGTTATCGATTTATGGAATCCCGAGGTCAAATAAAAAAAATAACAATCATTTTAATTTTGCCAATTAAAATAGAAAAACACTAAAAATATCCGATTCGCCCCATTTTTAGAGGCGCAACGGATCAAAAAAACTCCTTCATAAAATATTTGTTTTCATTCAATAAGACATGCAATAATAAAATTTGGAACAATCAATGTCATATTATTAAGTCTAACTACCATTGGCATCACCAAAATGGTATTTTTGTAATACTTCGACTTCCCTTTCATAGTAACATTTGTAGTAAAACCAAACGTCATAAATGTAGTACAAAATTCAATATTTAAAGCTAACTTGCGTGTTTTCAATAAATGTACTAGGTGTTAATAACTTCTAATAAACACGTTTCAATAATAAAAACTAAAATAAAACTCGAATTTGTATTTTCAACAATCACAAAATAAAACAATAGAAATATCCGATTTGCCCCATTTGAAGAGGCAAATCATGACAAACAAAACACTTGTAAGGTATTTGGTAAAATAATAGGTGAAATAATCATAATTTAATTCTAAATGAGATAAATTATCATTTGTAGTACAGAGATCACATTCATATAACCTCAGTGCACCTCGTCGATCGTAGTTTTCATGGCACCATTCTTCACAAATATGACATTAAATCCAATCCTCTACATGTGGATATACATTGTACAAAGGTTTCAGAACGATAAATGCAATTTATTTATTTATTCAATTTTTACATAGTAGCTTACAGTGCAGTCAAAGTGCAATGCCAATCTCTAGATGATGAACGACCTTTAACTTTTAACTTTGGTGTTGCTTTGTTTTTCTTTTTAATTTGCACATTTTCTTTATCTCGTATTTACTTAATAAGAGGGCTCGTTTTACCAGTATTTTTAACTTTTGGATTAACTTCGATAAATGCTGTCTTTCCATCTCGTCATTTTATAACACCACGGGACAGTGTAACTCTTCGTTGTAAAAATGTCAATGGCACATTATATAATTCAGCCGCGCGACTTAATATCAGCTCTTTACTCAAGACTTTGTCAGCTGCTTCTGTCATGTTTTTTGAACTCAATTCTCCTTGGTGTGACTTTCTTGTGTACGTGCGAACCATCTAAAACATGCAAATCACTCATATTATCAGTGTAAACTTTAAAAAAACGTAGCGAACGTAGTGATCCACTTCGCCCCCAAGCAGGTGATCCGAATAGCCTCAAATCATATGTTTACAATATTCTTACCTATTCGTTAAAATACAGTTTTAATCATATCATTTACGAATGCAAAACACACTGTTAACCGTATTTAATAAAAAAACATTACACTTAAACCAACTTACTTTGATTTTATCACAAATATTGTAACCACGTTTTCTATATCAGCTGTAAAAATACAGCACACCGATACGAGTGACTTGACGCGAAGCATCGCCGAGACCAATTCTCGCGGTCGAGCTAATAGTGGCTGCTGCGTCGGCGTGCGGGAAGGTCAAGCCCAACGCGGAACGCGGATTGGCTGCGCGTACCTAGCCGCGATCTTTTGAATTTGACAAAAGTGCTTAATTTGATCCGATTCGCCCTGTGATCCGATTCGCCTCGGTCTACCCTACCTGCAATACCTGCTCGAAAATTTGCTAAATAAGCTATACTGTCAGCGACCAGTACAACTTGCTTGCGAACCTCATCGCCGTCGCGCGCTACTTGGCGACCTTTGTTTCATTCGAAAGAAAGGGGAGAGTAGAGTTAGTCGTCTCGCTTCGTATCATGGAAGTAGTTTTGTGTTAGCCATGCAGGGTAAACTATTTATACTGCAAACATTGCGACCGATTATGTTTTGCGAGCCATATACGAGGTGCGGTCCAAAAGTTTCCGGCCTAGCAAAGAAAAGAAATATTTATGTATTTACAAAACTTTTTTTCATTTTTCGATATAGTCTTCCTCTATTTCAATGCACTTTTCAGATCGCTTAATAAGAATTTCTATCCTCTCATAAAAATACACAGAAATTTTGTCTTCAAAATGGGCTTAAACCGCACGGGTCACTTCATCGTCTGAAGAAAATCTTCTTTCCCTTAAGTCTGCTTTAAGTTTCGAAAACAAATAATAGTCACTCGGGTGGCGAATTTCCTCGAAGCCACATTTTACAACAGCAGCCTTGGCAATTGAAGCAGTGTGAACGGGTGCATTGTCGTGGAGAAGCGAACACTTATAATGAAACATGAAAGTTGAATCCCGCAACATCTCCCTCTCTTTCATTCGAGGCAAGCGCGACAGAGACATGGATACATGAATGAATGGGTGGATTGTTTCATAGTACAGACACCATCAAAAGTAGCTACGCAAAGGACGACGTCAAAAGTCTTTATTAAAAGGGAATAAAAGCTTTTGAATTCTTCAATTGCATAGTTACTTTTGATGCTGACTGTACCTGCCATCCCGCTTGGATATCATCAAATAAATATTTTCCTTTTACTATGAAAATTACTTTGGATAGTTATTTGCAGAGTTATGTACTCGTACATGTAATAATAACCTATGTGAATCAAATTTCTATGGTTCTACCATAAACCTTATAATTATAAACTTGTCATTCAATCTTGAACTCTGTATCCTGGTCAATAAAGTCGCTTTTAGTTTGTATTACTTTGATGTATTTAAACCTATTCCAATTATTTTATGCATATCGTCTATTAGCGCATCCCGGAAGTACCTACAATAATAGTGTATAAGTAATTTACTGCTGTTATTTACGGCTGTCAAACGGCAGTCGTGGGTTCGAATCCCGGCACGTACCAATGAGTTTTAGGAACTTTTGTTCGGAATATATTTACCGTACTTGATATTATCGGTGAAGGAAAACATCGTGAGAAAACCTGCATACATCTGAGAAGAAATTCAAAGAGGTATGTTTAGTCCCCAATCCGCACTGGGCCAGCATGGGGACTACTGCCCGTTCCCTCTCATTCATGAGAGGAGGCTTGTGCCCAGCAGTGGGACGTATGTAGGCTGATGATGATGATGAAGTAATTTACTAGATCTCTCCACTAGGCCTCATTATGTTTGTGCTTTGCCTATTCCCTCTATCATCTTACTTTGTATTGTTACAGCTCCACCTTTCGTTTTTTGAAATACAAAATAACCAGTACAGGAGTACTTTTGTGGAGTTTCACCTCAAGTTGTGCGACATGCTTCAACGTGATCCGTACTTTGGAAAACTCTTCCAAGCTATTCTAACAAAGCACCATGTATCATGTCCTATACCACCGGTACGTGGTGTTTATATGTCATTTTAAATAACCTCTTAAGGCCCACCATATAATACAAAACGTCATTGAATTTGGAACCAACTGATGTAAGAAATAGAGATCTATTTCTTTTGTTTCATGAAACGACCGAGAAAACATTTGCGTGTTCCAATTTAAATTCCAAGTTCGAATCATTTAAATTTCCGTTAAGCAAATAACTCCTTTCAGTTGGTCGATGGGCCTTAGTAGGATAAAAGCTGTCCACTTACCAAACCTATTTGCAAAAACAGACCAAAGCAAATTTTATATTAACAAATTTTCTTTCAGGGTATCTATCAGTATTTAAATGTCACGCTGCCGTCTGAGAGTTTTCCTAATATTATGCCCTTCCAGAAAGGAAAGGTAGAGATGTCTTTCACTCAACTGCAGACGAAAGATGTCATGCTAACGCTGTATATCACGTTCACCGTGAAAAAATAAAGAATTGTTGAAGGCGTAGTCTGAAAATTAATTTGATTGATTTATTAATTTATTAATTTCTTCTTATTGATTATAATTTGTAATTTGCGTGCCACTAAAATGGTCAATTATACTATACATGTTATTTTCCAAATACATCAATTATGTAATGTACCCTAATTCTGTAAATATATAATTTTGAATTTTTGACTTGAATTTTGAATTGTAGACAATAGTTCTTATGAATCACGTCATCACGTCCTTATGACACTTTATATTTCGACTTACCTGTGTGAAAAATCCTTTATATACTTTTATATTTATGTAATATTTTATAGTTGACGCCTTTGATTGAACTGACTGCATATTTCAATGTAATTTGTAAAAAAAGGATAATTATTATAATAAGCACACACTATTAAATAAATAAGAAGCACACCTAGGGTAGGTGTGCTTCTTATCCTATTTTATCAATTCACCATTGAATACTGAAAAACAATAGTTAAGGACACTGGAGCTTACATTTTCGGCTGTAAAGTTGGTAATTGTATCGGGAACGATAACTTGAACGATCGGGAACAGAAAACACTAAGGCCCCTATTTCACAAAGCTGCCAGGCGCGACAATTGTCAAAAAAGTTACAATTGTAGTTGGTAAACAGCCAGTGTCACGAGAATTCCCGTTTCTTAAATTTCTAAAAATTGTAAACGATGAATAGTTGGTATAGCATTTGCTGACAGGTGACCACCATTGCACACTTGCTTCACCCAACATGTTTCGTTAAATATTGCAGTAGCTGGGACAGTAGAACAATGAGTAATGACTGTCAAGAAGTTAGCACGATTTTCACCCGAATCGAATGCCTCAAAAGCAGAGTTACGTTTTTCGAGCGTATAAATATGAATATATCGATACCTGCAGACTCAAAGGGCGTAAAAGCCATTTTAGCGAAAATGACTTATTGATGCCACCTTATTCAGTTTTTTCTTCTCTATCCATCTATCTATGTAGTTGAAGTAGAGAAATTCGCAAAAAATACGATCCTAGTTTTTTTCGTCTTTCAACATGATTTTAGTGAAACTTTGTTCGTAATTGTTTTATAATTTTATTTTTCAATAACTTGGGTAATGTGATATATGATTACAAAATTTAAAGGTAGTATAAGTCATTTGTGACCGAGGATCATCACAAATGGCGTAGACCATGATATTTTGGGTGGGTTTTAGTTACTTGCCAGCCCTGTGACGGTTGTTAAGGCAAAGTAACTTCCTAATTCCTGAACTATTAAATAACTACACTCTTAAGCACCTGCCAAGCAAAAACATACTCTAATCTTATATTATAGAAAAAAGAGATTCTTCAAAATGCTAAATACTTACATTGAAAAACCGCATTTATCTTAAACAGACGTATGTAAATATTGTAAATATAAGACGTAAATAAATAAACCCCAACAGTTTGCAGTATAAAATTGCATTGTTTCCTTATTGAATCACATTGCCAACATTAAGAACATTAGGTATTACAATCTGGTTTCCAAATCAAAATGAGCATTTCAAAAATATTTTATAGTACCTATTTTTAAGCGATGTAATTAGAAGTGCAAATTTTATAGAAATCCTCAAACACGGACACACTAATATTTTTTGTATTCGTTCCTTAAAAACCATTTCTTGGAATTCCGAACAAAATTAAATACCTATAGACAGCAAATTAAGTTAGGAAAGAACAACTGGTCGAGTCGCGAACCCTCTCCAACCCTTATCGTTGAGCCTACTTTTCCACTTAACCCTCCACTCGTGCTGGCCTCGAGATGCGACTCGAGCGCCCTCGGCCAGACAACGCCAGATAACTCTCATTCAGACTTACAACTCAATCCGTTTGATGCGCTTTGAAACAACATCAAGCCTAGAATGACTACATTAACATACACTCACCGGCAAAAAAATATTTATTATTATAGCTTATTAAATAAATCTTTGAGTGCTTTACACTGGTGATATTGGAGTAGTAGATACTTAGGTAGGTTACACCAACTATTTTTCGCTTAACAGGCCAACGACCTTGCGTAATTTTTCTGACGACCCGAGTTGACTCCAAACTTTAAATGTCTCCAAATTGAATGAACTACGTCTGCTACCAATTCATATAGTCTAGCATTGGTATACTAATCGGTATCAAATTATGTACAGAAACAGGGTTTTTGTAGAACAGCTGCATTAATAAAATGTGTAGGTGTAGTATGGTAACATGAAACATCCTGTTCCTTAAATTTTATTTAGTTACTAGCTTTTGCCCGCGGCTTCGCCCGCGTACTAAAAGTAATTTTAACCGTCTATAAAAAAGGTGCATCTCAGTTTGACCCCTATGTTCCAATTGAATTGCAATTTGGCACAAATACTTTCAAGAATTTTCATGTCTACAATGTTAAATTTCAAAATCGATGCGATTTTCATAATTAACGTCCCAAAAAACCATAAAAACGACACCCATATTGATATTTAGACATTTCAACCCCATCGCACCCCAACAGGGGAGATGGTATTACACGTCCGCCACGTTGGATTTTAAAATCCTTGTTTTCGTAATCAGCGACCAGCGACCCGATAAACCATAGAAACAATACCCATGTTGATTTTCAGACATTGTCAACACATTTTCCCCTTTTAGGGGTTGAATTCTCAAAAAACCTGAAATATATATTTATTTATTTATTTAAACTTTATTGCACAAAATACAAAAAAATATGTACAAATGGCGAGCTTAATGCCATGCTTACTCATTTATCGCTGGGAATACTCCTGTTAAGTTTTGAATGAAATACTCTTACTTAATTTGTTTCCCCATACAAACTCTGGACCCCCATTTCACCCACTTAGGGGGTGAATTTTGAAAAATCCTTTCTTAGTGCACCCTTAAGGAACCTACGTGCCAAATTTGGAATCTCTAGATCCAGCGGTTTGGGCTGTGCGGTGATATGTCAGTCAGTCAGTCAGCCAGTTTCTTCTTTTATTTAATTATCAGCTCTACATAGACTCTACAGATCGACTGTACATATCGACTATCTTTCGACTCTAGATAACGACTCTACATATCAACTTTACAAATCGACTCTACATATCAACTTTACTCATCGGCTCTACATATCGACTCTACATATCGACTACATATAGGCTATACATATCGACTCTACATAATTAACGTCCCAACACATTTTCCCCTTTTAGGGGTTGAATTCTCAAAAAACCTGAAATATATATTTATTTATTTATTTAAACTTTATTGCACAAAATACAAAAATATATATAGAAATGGCGAGCTTAATGCCATGCTTACTCATTTATCGCTGGTAATACTCCTGTGAAGTTTTGAATGAAATACTCTTACTTAATTTGTTTCCCCATACAAACTCTGGACCACCATTTCACCCACTTAGGGGGTGAATTTTGAAAAATCCTTTCTTAGTGCACCCTTAAGGAACCTACGTGCCAAATTTGGAATCTCTAGATCCAGCGGTTTGGGCTGTGCGGTAATTATCGGCTCTACATAGACTCTACATATCGACTACCTATCGAATCTAGATAACGACTCTACATATCAACTTTACAAATCGACTCTACATATCGACTCTACATATCGACTACATATAGACTATACATATCGACTCTACATATCGACTCTACATATCGACTCTACATATCAACTCTACATATCGACTCTACATATCGACTCTACATATCTGGTTTAAGAACTTTATTTCTTTCTCATAAAGAATTAACAAATTCACTTACATGAGAAATTAAAATTAATTAACATTTCCTGTAGTAAATAAGTATGGTAAAAACTAAAAACTAAACTTGCAGACGGTGTTAATTTTATATTTTATACATAGTTACTTGTTGCAGTAAGAGTACAGTAAGGAAAAAAAAAGGAAGTGGGTAGAATTATATTTGTTAGGCAACGAATGCAGCGCGATCGTACACATTAGCCATCGATAGCAATTCATGCATAAACAGATGTTAACGATCTACGAAACTAATAGACCCTGGTGAACATGGATGCGGCAGTTCGTTCGTATGTCTTATATTATGAAATGATATTTTAATGTATTATGATATTTATATGGCTACTGAATATCGACTCTACATATCGACTCTACAAAACGACTCTACATATTAAGATAGATGTCCACAATATTAAATTTCAAAATCGACGCCATTTTCGTAATAACGTCCATAAAAACCATAAAAACGACACCCATATTGATATTTAGACATTTTAACCCCAGCTCACCCCAACAGGGGAGATGGTATTTTACGTCAGCCACGTTGGATTTGAAAAATAAACCATAGAAACGATACCCATGTTAGATTATTTTATTATTCGTTAGTATCATAGAACCTGTAGGTACTAATTTTTCGGAGTCTCACACAAATTTCCATCCCCTATTTTAGGGGCTGAGGGAAAATTAACAAAAAAAAGGCAGGTATTTTTCGTTGGTAACAGAGTCTGTGTACCGATTTTTAGCTTCCTACCTTGAAAACTGCGAAAAGTCCCATATAAAATTTCACCCCCTCTTTTAAGGGGTTGGGTACAGATTTCCAAAAAAAATAATGATGCACGATTTTTTTGTTAGTCACAAATATTCCACATACCAATTTTTAGCTTTCTACCTTGAAAATTGCGGAATGCTCCATACAAACTTCCACCCCCCATTTTAGGGAAGTGGGGGGTTAGAATGAGACAAAAAGTAGCCTATGTCACTCTCCATCCCTTCAACTATCTCCACTTAAAAAGTCACGTCAATTCGTCGCCCCGTTAGGCCGTGAAAGACGGACAAACAAACAAACAAACAAACAAACAAACACATACACTTTCCCATTTATAATATTAGTATGGATTACCTGCACCGTATATGACTAATTTAATATTTACCGTGCCTTAGTGTATCCATAAATTAATACGGAAAATTACAGTTACAGTCAGAATACATGTCAATAAGGATTTAGGACGTACAGATGTCTAAGTTGTCTAACTGAGTAATAATCTGAATCGATTTGCACTCTTTACTTTCGTTCTCGTAGTCCGTAATAGTTGCAGTATATTTTTTGGTTTCTTGAACGATGTCATCATGATTTTGAACTTTATAACTATGTAATGGGGTACAATTCTATGAAAGAACGGATGCTTTTATGCCCTATTATGCCTTTATGTGTGTCCTGTGTGTTTGTGAATAAATGTATTTTCTTTCTTTCTTTCTTTCTTTCTTTCTATTAAGGGTTAAATAATAACATCGAACAAGGTCTTGTGCGAAAGAGTTATATAGTAAAAATAAAAAATACTGAGACAGCTACAAAAATAACACATTTCACAGACAGGTCCTCTCTTTTAACTGAGACATTTAGGTTTTGAAATGACGCCGCGATTCGTAGTACCTAACCTAACTAAGCGTCGGTAGAGGTCTTGTTTCATTAGGCGTGAAGGGTGAGGTGAGGTGCATTAGCGCGTTCCGAATAACATCCCAGTACCTATCTGGTAGCGAGCAGGGATTCCAATCCCGGGATTTATTACTACTGCAATACCGGGTTTTTGTTGTTGATATCATAATGATGTCCAATATGTCGAGTAAGATTTACCTTCGCGAGGCGCCCCCAGCCCATTTCCTCACTGTAAACGCCGTCAACTTTTTAACAATTATTAGTGGTCGAATTTTCAAAACTCGTGTTTTCCTCCACTTGAATAGCGTTTACGTATGTTTACCCGACTGCCGAAGGAAAGGAGGGTTATGTTTTTCGAGCGTATGTATGTATCTATGTATGTACCTATATATGTATGTATTTATGTATGTCTTGTTCTTTGGCACGCCCTGCAGCCTAAACCGTTTGACGGATTTCGACATATAAGGTGTCATTGGATTCCTCTTAATCGTAGGCTATTTGCAAAAAAGCAGTTGGGTTTTTGAAAAATCTTTTAATATCACTTTTTTATAAACGCACTTCTTGCAAAAGTATTTTCTTTGTTATCTTCAATTCGATTAATGTTGAAAGATGTTGTCGAAATTTGCTTAAGCACTCGTTCGATTTAGCAAAATCAGAATAATTAAGCCTAATTTGGGAGTAAAAGTAAAACTGTAATACATTTTCGTATCGTTTCGTATTGAAATAGAAAAAGTAAGAATAGGCGATCCTTTTAAAAGACATGGCTTGCGTTCTATTTATAGAACTGGAGTTCTTAAAAATGTGAGACGTCCTCGTCATGTCTATGTCATGTTTCATGTGTTTGTCATTCTCATTTTATGTCATACTGGAGATAAGTCACATTATGAAATTCTAATCTCGCCAAAAGAAGGAATAAATAATGTAATGAATAGTCAGATATAAATACTAACATTTACCTAGTTGTTAGGGTTCCGTACCTGAAAAGAAAAAAAACGGAACCCTTATAGGATCACTCGTGCGTCTGTCTGTCCGTCTGTCACAGCCGATTTGCTTCGAAACTACTGGACCGATTAAGTTGAAATTTGGTAAACATAAGTAAATTGGTGACCCAAAGATGGACGCGTAAAGTAAATTAGTGAATTCTGAACAAGGGGGCCACTTTTGGGGGTTAAACTGGAAAATTTAAAAAAAAGTTTCGCAAACTGTATTGTGTGACATATCAAATGAATTATTGTAAGCATCTCAGATTTTTTTTTTATAATTTTAGCAAAAACAGATTTGAAGTAATTTATAAAAAAAGACGAAAATGGACCATTCAGCCCCCCTCTATCTCCGAAAGTATTAGGCTTAAAATTCTGAAAAAAATATGGAAAATAGCTCCTTGTCTAAAGATTACAGGGAAACCTATAAAAAGTTTGAGTATTCAAAGTAACGGGAAAAATCTCAATATTTTACGGAACCGAAAAATACAGGTTTTTTCTTCTTTGTTGTTTGCAAGTGGACAACATAATGGAATATTAGTAAATTTATATCAGTATAATGTTAATATTAATCTTAATTAACAATTTTGATTGATATTGTCTATACCAACATCGTTAACACAACCATGCTGCACCGAAAATGCTGCAATATTTACGATGTCTGCTCATCACACAAATATTTGCCCTTACCGGGACTCGAACCCAGGACCTTCAGCTTCGTAGACAGCGTCCCCACCCACTAGGCTAACCGGTTGTCAAAGAAGAGACGACCGGATAAATTCATCATCAAAGAAGAGAATTTGCGTTTTTAAGATGCTGATGACGCAGGGTACAATGGTGTCATGAGCATACATCGGATATTCGGATCGATATTTACCTATTCTTGGGCCTCAGTACCTACACCGCGTTGTTGTTGCGTAGCATGGAGGCGAACTCAATATAATTATACTAATAAACTTCTCGGGATTTCCCGGAATACCGAAAATTAGGATAACATAAACACATTCGTACAGGGTGGACCATAACTCTTTTTACATTTCAAAGTAAAATAAAATGAAAACTAATTATATCAGATGAAAACCGTTTATTAATTATGAAAACACATGAATAGGGATTTTATTTTTTAAAAATTACGTCATCCATAAGTGATCCTTCATTATTTTGGCATTGCCGTAACCTGGAGCGAAAATTTTCAGTGACGGCCTGACAAGTGTTCCGAGAAATGTGGACCAAAAGTCCGTTAACTTTTGAATCGGTAGCTGCGTCGGGGAGCGGTGGCGGGAAGGTGAAGGACGCCATGGCACTAAATTCCCATTGGCCGCTCTTGCATTTCGTAACCCCGCCGCCTTACCCCGCAAAAGTATTAAAGTATTTAAATAAACTATTTTAGTGGTTCCTATTTATAAAATATTTTTTTAATTCATGAGTGTTTCATTTAACTTACAGTACGTACAGACATAGGCATTAATATTTGCAAAAAAGCATTTGGGTTTTTCGAAAAATGTTTTGGTTTCACTTGTTATTTAATCGTAATCGTATGACATGATTATTATTTACTTAATGTAATTTACTATGGGGAAATATTAATTTCTCTCCTATATTATTCTTTATTATTCTCATATATTACAGAACCCTTGAATCTACTTTAATATATGACTAACCAGTTATGTAAGATATCTATAGAGAAATGCTTACATTACTTTGCCAATTTACGCTGCGGCTACACTACAATACACTGTTCTTGTTAGATCTATATAACAACATATTTCCTTACAAAAATAGTCAAAAATAGCCATAAACTAAACATGTAGGTAAATTTGTACCATCTTATGTCATTTCGTGCGTTCCTGGAGTCCCGGAGCATATTTATTAAATTTATAATAAAAAAGAAGCTGACTCCATATTTTCCCAACAATTTCCGGGATTTTGCCAAGAATAGGTAAATATCGATCCGAATATCCGATCTCTGGTCATGAGATGTGACGGAAACGACTTAATTTGTTTTATTCTACCATGGTATCAGCACTGCTAGCATAACTTGACTCTCGACTCTACTCGCGCGCGAGATACTCTGTCCGTCACTTTCTGATTAATGCTGTCAAAAAGTGACAGATAGTTTATCACGCGCGCGAGTAGAGTAGACAGTCAAGTTATGCTAGTAGGGCAGTAAACTGAACAGTGTCAAGTCAGTACGGATTAAAGTTCTTTATTACAAGGGGGTCTACAGTTCGAAGAGGCTGACATAATACATCATATCATCATACATCTTTCCCCGTGTTGTGTTCGCAAAAATAGACTACGGGATAGGCTTGAAGAGTGTTATGGGCGATAGGTTAGCAACCCTGTAACTGCAATATCACATTTACTTCGTCTTTCAACTCACAATTGCTCAATAGTACATTACGTACCTAGGGCGGTAAAACAAAGAATGTCTCAGATCACAGGTATTTGACGCCCGAGCGGAAGGCAAGAGCGATAAAATGCGATCTGAGGTTTTCTTTATTACCGCCCATGGTGAGTACAACATTTCACGTCCCTACCGGGCCAGGAGGCGGGATTTTTTTATGGCCAGGTGTGACGTAAAATTCATTCTATAAGCTTTTCCTAACCCCTTTTTTGACCACAGGCGTGTATGTATTATGTATGCATGTCTTTATGATAAATTAACTATAATTCACCGGATACATCATAGACGCATATAAATGACTTCATTAAATAGTTCCATCAAATAACCATTAGGCTTTTTGGCGGCGCTCCGTCTATAAAATTTCATTACTTTCAGATATATCGCGTCATTATGAGGCGTGTGAACATTAAATGGTTTACGGTCATTTTTTATTCAATACTCTTGAGATGGACATTGGTAAGTCTTTATATTAGTGGTATATCCTGCGACGGCTGCGACACGCAATTAAATCAAGTATATCGGAAAAACTAAGAGTAAAGCTTGAAATATAAGACGAGAGACAAAGATCCGATCGATTAGTGCAAGCATTTTTAGGGTTCCGTAGCCAAAATGGCAAAAACGGAAGCCTTATAGTTTCGTCATATCCGTCTGTCCGTATGTCACACGCATTTTACTCGAAAACTATAAGTTGATTAAAATTTTGAGGATAGGTGTATTTTGTTAGCCGCTACATAGTTTTATAATTAAATGACGAAAAAAATATATATACAATACAATACAATATAATACAAATACTACAGAGAGAAACAATACAACATATACACATACTTGCAGTTTTATAACTGCAAGTCGATTTTTTTTCATTGTAAGCCCCCGTGTGGCTCACCAATCGATAGGCCTTTCAAAATAAATATAAGGTTTCTCGGCAATTTTTTTGATTAAGTAAATAGAGTCGGAGGTAATCGCCCCAAAAGTCACTAAAATTGTGTCCCCCCCCTCAAATTTTTGAACAATGCATTTAAAAAAATTATGGACATAGGGCTTATTCAATTCTTTCACCAAAAATTATTTTGAACAAGATCGGTTCAAAAAATTTCGAAATATTGTTGAAAAACGGTCTTCCTTAAAGAAAAGGACGTAAATGCCGTAAGATTTTTGTGACGATACGACCTTTTTAATAGGCACGGAACCCTTCGTTTTGCGTGGTCCGACACGCACTTGGCCGGTTTTTTTGACATGTAATTGTATGTTTTTAGAGTGTTCAATTTATCCCTGAGCGCTCAGAAGTAATCTTTGTCAACGACCAGTACGTCTACAACGTCTCCTCACACGTCAATCGATTCGGCAGAAGAAGCGCCTACTATTTCAACCTTATGGTAGGCATCAAGCATGCTTGGGGGAATAATATCACGGTAAAGTTATAATGACTTACTATAAATAACTACAATACTTTAGCTCGAAAATTTGTTAACTAAGCTATACTGATGCCGTAGCATGGTTGGCCTTGTCACGCGATAGGTGATAGGATAGAGCGTGCGTCACTGGCTGACACCGTTCGATAGAACGAGACGACGCTCGTATCTTGTCACTTGTCCCGTGATAAGGCCAACCATGCTACGGCTCCTGGTCAGTGACCAGTAATGCTAGTATGTACATGTTGCTGTCGAGTCGCATCGCCGCGCGCGCTTCAGCGGGGCTAGCGCAACTGACGCCGCACCGCGACGCGAGTCGAGAAAGCTCTACCCCCTTTTTCTAATTTGTACGGTGCGAGTGAGATAGGGGACGCTTAGTCGCGCGAGAAGCGACAGAGCAGCAAGTTGTGCTAGACGTGCAGGGTGACTTTTGTTTCACTCGCACTGTGCAAATTAGAAATAGGAGAGTAGATTTAGTCGTCTCGCGCCGTGTCGTGGAGTTAGTTACGCTTGCCCCGTAGGGCCAGTTAAGTACACACACATAGTCTGACCGACATATGTTGCGAGCCACATATGTAGGTACATTATGTACGTTCATCAGAGAAAGTTCTAAGGGTCGCTGTTCTCGAAAGAGACAGCTTCAGTTGGACGATTCCATTGGATAATAACCAAGCAGACCATAAATATTAGATACTAACCAGCTACCTACACTTAAGGTTATAAATAACTGATACATTTTGTATGGAAATTCAATACAAGAGTATATACCGATTTTTTGGAGTGTACCTAGGTATATGACGCCGCAAGCGTTGGCTGGGCAATAATAATACGGAATTTATTTGTAAGTACTCATAAATTTATTTTTATTTTATTTTATTATTTATATACTCATAAATCCACTCAATAACAATGTGCGTTTTTAACTGAGGTGTTTGGTGGTTTCTCCAGTTTCTTAGAGTCAGCACTAGTGCATTCCGAAAGTAACAAAAACAGTAGACATACAAGTAATTTACTAGATCTCTCCACTAGGCCTCATTAAGTTTGCACTTTGCCTATTCCCGCTATCGTTTTACTTTGTATTGCTACAGATCCACCTGTCGTTTTTTGAAAATCAAAATAACCAGTACAGGAGTAGTTTTGTGGAGTTTCACCTCAAGATATGCGACATGCTGCAACGTGATCAGTACTTTGGGAAACTATTGCAAGTTATTCTAACGAAGAATCATGTATCTTGTCCTGCACCACCGGTACGTGCCTTTTATGATTATTTTGTAACATAAGCTGGCATAAAGCCACTAGAAAAGCTTCATGGTTGTCTGCTCCATTTCCCACTGTAATGCACTTTATTAATAATTGTATACTATTTATTTTATATTTTTACTAAGCTGTGTGCACAATTAACGTTGACGACACTGACATGTGATTATATTTGTTGCCGGCTAATACCTACTTTCGAGTCGAAAGTTTCGACTACTGAACATTACTTACCTAATCTATTTACAAAACGACACTAAAACCAATTTCATAAAGATGCAAAAATATAATATGACCAAAAACAAAGAAATTTCACTAATATTAGCAAGTAAAGGATGACTCACGCTAGAACGGGCCGTGTCCGGCCCGGACCGCTTTCTAAGAAAAACGACGACGTTTTTGCGCGGCCGAGCCATACCCAAGCCCGTTCGAGCCACGGCCGAGGCTCGGAAGCGGCTCGGTGTCGGCTCGGCCCGGCCGTGGCTCGGCCAGGCTAGGGCATGGCTTGGCCGCGCAAAAACGCCGTCGTTTTTCTAGCGTGAGTCATCCTTAATACACTTTGTTGTTTTCTGCAAAAATATGCTCAAAAGGAAGATATTGTACGTTCATATTCAGTATTTGTAAGATGAGAAGATACATTTGATGAGATTCACTGCATTTTATATATTTAATTTTAATTTTAACTATTTTTCTTTCAGGGTATTTATCAGTTTTCAAATGTCACGCTGCCATCTGAAAGTCTACCCAATATTTTACCTTTCCAGAAGGGAAAGGTCGAGATGTCTTTCACTCAACTGCAGACGAAAGATATCATATTTACGCTGCATATAACGTTCACCGTGAAAAAATAGAGAATCGCTGATAGCCTATCCTGAAAATGGATTTGATAATAGACATGAATTATTTTCATCCTTGTCCTTATGTCATCTTTACTTTAAATACTTTTTAAATTTGATAAACAGCAACAGACCAAAAAAATTATGAATATTTTAATAAACACACCTAGGTACCCTATTCTATTTTACCAATTGACGACAATTACGACACTAGAGCTTACATTTTCGGGCCTAAACTTGCTACTTGGTGGGTATACCAGCATACCATAAAATGCACCTCTGTTTTGAACTATCGGGAACAGAAAAGACAATTAAGGTAAACGCTCACTGCTCAACACTTTCAATCGTAATTTTATTCATAACAATGACGGTGAACATAGAAGTCAACTATTAGGAACTAAATGGCAATCATTGCTTATTACCTTGATTGGCAGCTAAATGTGTGTGTATGGCCCTATGTTAGATTATACCTTTTTTATGGGAAGGAAATCCGTTATGGATACCTTCGCGCCACGGGGATAACGCGGAGGTTATGTCGGACTCGCACCGACAAAAATCCCCCCCATGGTCCTCCTCGATGCATTTCGGACGGCTCTTGGATCTCCTACGGAACACACCTGTGCCGCCCTAGCGTCATCATCAGAGTCCAGGTCAGAACAGCAATGATGACATCGTGCTGTCCGCTTTTTCCCTGTTCTGTGTAGGTACTCACCGAAGCAGCCATGTCCGGTGAGTACCTGTGTAAGTCTGTAGGCCACACGACCCTTATTCCGCACCAGCCACTGGTCAAAATGCGGCAGGATTCCAGTAACTATCCGCTGCCGTGTACTACCGGGTTCTCCCAGCCGCTCATGCCAGCGAATTAATTATGGCTTGTCTATGGGCATCCTTTCGGATCACCTTAATTTCATCCTCCGCAGTGCTCCCTTCTGCAGCAAGGTATTGTACTCGTACACTTGGGCATCCCTTTCTGCCAAGATATCCAGCGATGTTAGATTATTCTTACCTATCGCAAAAAATAAAATCTGAGAATTTCTCTAATTATGTAGCATACCTCTTTAAACATAAGTTAATGCCCAGAGTTCGTGTGATGGAAAAAAACTGGACTCTATTAGGTATCTACGATTGACATGCATGAGTATCGTGACTAGCCCAATTTCTCCCGGTAGGTACCTTCTGTCGCACTCATTTCTTACAGAAATCCAGCTTCGCCGTTTTCGTAGGTAACCTTGGTCACTAGATTAATTCCGAGATCCAACCAAGTTTGTTAGGTTGCGTCGCCGCGACCTTGTGGCATGACGTAACGTGGTGCCTCTGCGATCTTCGCTCCGGCCGAGCGAGCCGACGAACGTGCGCCGGAGTCGGTCTCAACCGCTATTCCAAATTAGAATTCATTTCAAAATAAAAAGTTCGTTATAACGTGTTCCATTTTCAATTGTAACAGTGATGACAGGGATGTGAAAACGAAAAACAAACGCTTTTTGGATTTGGACAAAAACAATTGCACATCTTGAATGAGTAAGTACATAATTAAGTCCGTTACATTTTATCCGTCTTTGTTGCTTCTGAGATAAAAGGGAGCGTCTCGAATAATTATTTTTACTGCCTCATTTAACGTGACTTCCTAGAGAGAATAACTTAGAAGAGGGCGAACATTGTATGCATACTAATCTGGCCGGAGGATATTGAAAATGTTGTTAATGAAAATGAAAAGTTAAGTATTAGTCGAATCCTTTGAAATTACTTTCTAAACTAATAATAAAAATGAACTGCTACATTACAGCAATAGTAATATCAGTCACTAAGCATTTACGAAAATATTTTTAAATACAATTTAGATTATAACAGGTAAATTCGCTAGAAGCGAATATGAACCCACCATTTCTATTTCTACTCAATTCCCAAGGCAAATCTTCTTCATTGACAAAAACATATTTCGCGAATGCATATCAAATTCTTAACAATTCCGGAATAGTGCACATAGAGTTTCTTAGGATTGATATGGATCGTTCGTTTTATTGTAGAAAAAATATAGGTATCTATTTTACCTGAGAAGAATTTCGTAACCGGCCAGACAACTTACCTACAGTCTAACAACTAAAGATAAGCGTACGTCTCCGAGTAGGTACCTTTTTTATTAGGTTCACCAACTTGGAAATTGGAAATATGGAACTCTTTTCTTTCGAAAGTGGAAAATTTGAGCGGTACCGTCTGGAAAAATAGATCGATCCAACAGCGAAATGTTCCTGGTGAGAATAAATCTTATGAAGAGACAAGTTTCTGTACTACATGACAGGTTAGACGAGTGGTAGACGAGTCTTCATTAAACTCGCTCGCTTCATCAATTTATAAACAGCTAATCCAGTTATTGGACGGTGACGACGAGAGCGGTGTTTAAATGAACCTTATCTATTGCTGTCATAACAACTCTATATACAACTTATGCACCTACGAAATATCATTGTGGGAGAAGTGTCACTTATTGAATCTCGAAATGCACGAAGGGCACCATATTATTTCGGGAAATGGATCACATTTTGAATTTCATTAAACAAGTGACAGGAACATAATTATGATTACGACTTAATATATCCCATCCTTACCTATATTAGGTATGATTAAATTTTCATTAATTATTTTTGTGTTTTCAACCCCTAAACTAAAATCAAGGATACAATGCAAACGAAAATTTTAGAATGAAACGTATTAGTGTAATTTAAGAGGCAAATACCCGTTTTGAGCTTAAATACATTGGCGTTTATTTTAACGCATAACGACCATCTCTTATTAAAATTCATATCATAACGGTGCTAGAAAATAGCTTCTTATGAGAAATATTAGCGACTGAGGTAGTTTTTTTGACTGCGGAATTCAACAAGTGATGTTAGGAGAAACGTAGCATGTGAACGTGCGAAGTTATTGTTTGGAGATCGTGGGAACCTCTTTCTGTCGTACCTATATTAGTTTTTCTGTGTGTGTTGTTCTTATTTCACCTCTTTTACCTTTGGTCGTCTCTCATCTTTAGTACAATTTGCTTACATTAACATGTCCATGTTAACCTACAGGTTCTGACTTTGGTGAACCAAAAAATGACTACCTACTCGTACCTAATTACTTGCTTTTGTAATTGCAGTTGGTATTTTATCGATTTATGGTTCGACTATAAGCTTGACATTGACATTATTTATTTCTTACAAACCTAATGTGCATTCAAGCGTAGACTCTAAATGAAAGTAAGTAGATATGTACAATTGAATTTACCATGCCATCCACTGCTCATTTGCCTAAATACGTATTTGCATAAGTCCATGTTTATATTCATATGTTCCAATTTAGTCGTGTGTACTAGCAGAAGTACGTTGCCCTTTGAAATTCTATTTATATGAATTATATTGTAGGTGATGATATTATTATTGGCTCGTAACGGGGACTAGAGTATACAGACTTACAGCTAGGTAGGTACTTAACAGGTAAACATATATATGTTGCGTGCAGCATGTTTGTATAGGTGCACAATGCACATCCATTGGTGCCGCATTGAAGCTATTGAGAATAATAATGGTGTGTCGACGGGGAATAGCAAAGTACCTATCTAGTGTAGACTCCAGCATAATATGCACACTGTCATTAAAAGTTTTTAAAGCGTTTCTAGATAAGGTAAACGCTTCTATGCTTTACCTTAATTTTGTTAAGTGACACCCTACTTGTAACCATTATAAATAAGGTTCTAAGATGTTATTGTTTTGATATATTTCATTCTCTGGTTGAACCTAGTGTTTCAAGTTTTTTTGCTAATTATTAGGGATTCTCAGGTCGCAAGAAATACAAAGTATTCGTTTTCAAAAAGGTAATTTATATAGGTATATCACTTAAATTACGAGTATTTACTTTGTGTATGATAGTTGTTTGATATACGCGTAAAAAAAATCAATGTCAAGCTAGCAGATAGTCGTTAAGTGACAACTATCTTGCTTGTGACCTTTATTGATATTAATTAAGATTTAAGGTGCCTATTTGGGGTATTGTCGAGCACCAGGACATTTACGTAGGTGCCTTACTTTACTTTCATAGCTCAGTTGATATAACTGGGCCATTTAAAAACTCGACTCCAATGGACTAAAAAATCTTGGGACACTTTTTTAGATAAACACAATTTTATCAAAATTAAAAAAGTCGAGAAATTATGTGTGTTGTTTTAAAGGGAAAGAAGAAAGTAAATACCTTCTTTACCTATTTAAATGTAAAGGTAACATCGTGTTTACTTCCAATAAAACAATAGGTATCAGAATTAATGTCGAACATAATTTGAATTATTCCATTGGGTGAGTTTCATGCGGGTTTTACGTCATTGATGAATGTTACATACGACAAATCAAATGGAACATCCATTTAGGTATATGAATGTCGATTGAAATGTTAGCGGAGCTCCAAATAGTCCAAATAGAAATCACAAAGTTTGATACTTTGAGCTTGACCTTAGTATAATTTGACTCTTCAGACTTACAGTTGACGGACGGGAATAATATGCTGCTTTGTTTACTAAGTGAGGGCTACCGTGGTGGCAGGCATGTTCAAGTTCAAATATAAACATTAATTCATGATAAACAATTAAAAGTAAGTGTGCAACAGATAATAAAAAATAAGATTGTATGTTGATGCTGGTTGCTTTCTATGACAACAGTCCGTTAAGATTAGAGGTCTTCGCGCGGCTTGAAAACTTGTAACTGTCAAGTTACCGCACTTAGAGCCTGGCCACATAACATGTCTGCGGTGCGGCGGCGGCGCCGCAACGCAAATAACTCGCGTTGCGGCGCCGCAAAAACTCGCGTGGCGGCGCCGCAGAAATTCACGCCGAACCGTGATTTCCTAAGGTGCTGCGTCGTGACAACGATCAGTCCTCAAACAGATATGGATTATATCACGCGTATGTAGCTTCAAAACTTGATATGTCATTCTAAAATAATCATGAAATTTGCTGTCACTGGTTTTCAACGCCTCACATATCCTCTTGAAATGACTTTCATCAGGATTCATGCTCTTTTTTCTTGTGTCTTCTTAACAACAACAAGAGCAGAATACGTGTGATATGATCCATATCTGTTTGAAGACTGATTGTTGCATTATCAATTTATCACGCCCGGTGATTCACGCTGCGCTTAGGAAAACACGAGATAGGTACAACGCGGCGCCGTAGAAAATCACGGCGTGGCGTGAATTTCTGCGGCGCCGCACCGCAGAAATGTGGCCAGGCCCTTAAGGTAGGTTGCAACAAACCGTCTGTAATCGTAAGCGGTATTCGTTAAAATCTGAATGCATGGAAAGTTTGACAAGTTTCTATGGAATGACAGCTGCCAGTGCCATATTTAACGTTGATCGGTCTGTAACCGTAAGTTGGTGCAACTCGCTCTTAGTTGACGAAGTTCGTAACCCTAACATGGTCTAGTTTATCTTCTGGGTTGGGAGGCCGGATGGCAGTCAGTTGATTCCGCATAAAGACTAGTGCCTAAACAAATATTTTGTATTAGTTTGCTGACGTACACCAGGTTCCTATATGTAGGTATATGATACAAATAAGATAATTTAACGACGAGGAATGTGGTAAGGTTTATACTGGTCTGTTTTTAACGAACTAGTCTGTAAAGAATGAGAATAACAGCACAGGTATTGTCTTATTTGGACCGTGAAGGATGTTCATAGTTAACGATATTTTTTATTGCCACTAAAAGTT
Source organism: Epinotia nisella (assembly GCA_932294315.1). NCBI lineage: Eukaryota > Metazoa > Arthropoda > Insecta > Lepidoptera > Tortricidae > Epinotia > Epinotia nisella. The sequence goes on from OW028687.1 coordinate 6,722,064, forward strand.
AGTTTTTACTGTGACAAATATAAAATTCCTGACAGATAACAACGTCGTAAACTTTATTTTGCGAACGCAATTAAAATCTAAATTAAACTTTGTCTGGTGACAGCATAAATTAGATTTCTTTTTTTACTTTTTTTATCGTTCTGAATAATACAAATTGGTTTTGAGAAAAAAAACTTGGAATAAATAATCTAACCTGATTTACATTTAAATTGAGTCAAACGCCTTTGACTCTGATACAACACTGTGTACTTATTGAGTTATATTAAGTCGGTTAGGCGCACGTCTTAATATTATATATAGAGTGACTGACTTCAGGTCATAATAATGTCTAGCAAATACTAAAGACTAATGTGATATTCATACATTATTGAATTAACCTAAGTATAGTGTCTTCGTAATTTTCTACCTACTGCAACTAAAATTGCGCTCGCTCAAACGTTACTTCTTCCTATTCTTGATTATGCTGATGTATCCTATCTCGACCTTTCTGAGGAACAACTTAATAAGCTAGAGCGTCTCCAAAATGTCTGCATTCGGTTCATATTTGGGTTACGCAAATATGACCATGTTTCTAGTTTCCGTTCTAAACTCAAGTGGCTCCCTATCCGTTATCGCCGTAACTCTCACATTATTTCGCTTCTGTATAATATCCTTTTTAACCCTGCAACTCCCCGCTATCTCAAAGAACGTTTTAGTTTTTTAAATTCTGTTAGATGTTCTAACAATTTGCTATTAACTGTGCCTTCATCATCTACCAAATTTTACAATAGTTCGTTCACTATTAATTCTATCCGACTGTGGAACTCTCTCCCTCTTGACATCAGACAAGCAAAATCTATCGGCAACCTCAAATCCCTTCTTAAAGAACATTATTTGTCTCTCCCCTAACCCTGATTGTATTTTTGGCTGACTGTTTATGTATCATTATATTTGTGTTTGTGTTATTTGTATATATGTATGATTGTGTGTGTATGTTTATATATAGAGGTATTTATGTACGTTTATTTTTATAATTTCTTGATTTTTGATTGATAATAATCTCTGCACCACCTACTGCATAATCTAGTTTTATCTCTTTCTCCGATACCCAAAGGTTGTCTGGAAGAGATCGCTCTTCAGCGATAAGACCGCCTGTTGTCTACCTCTACCTACATGTTATTGTATTGTTTCTCTATGTAACTGCTTTGTTTGTGTGAGGTGTGCAATAAAGAGTATTTGTATTGTATTGTATTGTATTGTGTCTTCACTGGCGTCGAGAACATACATCAGTACTTGGTAATCAATCATAAATGTATTTTTTTCCACTAACAATCAGCAAGGACCATATATATGGATATGCAGTTCCAAGTAAATTAAAATATGAAATTATTATTGATCGCAATACTTAAATAGAATCTGGCTCGAAGGACCAAAAGTGTTTTACCTATCTAATCATTTCAATACTTATATAAGTATTATGATCCCACGAGGTTTTATTCAACAACAAATAAGAATGACAAGAATATAAAACAATTCAATTGAAATATGTACCTATATACTTAACAAATATAACGTAGGTAAAGCCTATTAGCTAAGGGCCTGCCATCCGTCCTGGCCATCCAAATATAGCATCATTAGACAACGAGCAGATTAATTGCGAAACTGACCGTTAGTATGTATTATAAATTTATTTGACTGCCCTAAATCACAGAACAGTATAAATAGTATCCTGAACGGCAATCCCTATTAGACTACAGGTCACATCTAAATATTTATATGCATCGAACTCATCAACTGTCAGCTGGCCTCCATGTACAGACAACTATACAGGCTTGCTAAATCGCAAGCGCAACTGTATTTCTTCTTTATGCTGTTCATTCGCTTCGTGATTCACAGCCGTTGCATTCAAAGAGGTCCTTAATACCCTTACACGCGACCTCGCATATTAACTAGATCGGCCAACTCGCCCAATAAAGATAACTCTGGCCACGTGTTCGAACAAAAACTTGGCAACATTCACAATCACCGACAACTCAGGAGAACCAGTGTAAGTTCGACCTCCCAATTAAACAGGCTATAATATATTTGGAACAGTTCCTCGCATCGATCAATCGCACACAATGAAAAAATTGTCAACTGCAATCCATCAAAACCAAAGAAGGAGAAAAAAAGGTTTTTTTTTATTGCAAAGCACATTATCGATTTCATGGCTTACGATCTCCGATATCGCCTTTGATAAGTAAATCGTTTTTGATATACTCCTTTTTTGATTTGCCCATTTAATCAGTCTGAAGCGACGAATCGTGACGACAGATCGTTCCACGTAGGTATAGCCCGTTTTACGCGTAGTTAGTTGTTACAAATCAAGAGGTCAAGGTATACATACTAAGGGTTAGGTGAGTTGTGAGTCAGACCAGATTTAGTCCAGGCAATGAACTGACAACTTGTATGGAAAAAATGACATATTTGGAAATAATTTATAATAGCTAATTTTTTTAATGTAACGGATATATTATCAATTAAATTGTTACCTAGAGGCAAAATCCACCAAAAAATCAGACATCAAAAAAATCAATATTCAATTAGCTCCTAAAAAGTCCGGATAAATATTAATAATTTTTTTTATCTTTATTTAGGTTCATTTACATTTGCTTTACAATATTCAATATACCTAAATAAAATAAAAAAGACAATGAATGTTTAATTTATATCTATATAATTACTTCCGGGTGGAAAGTTTGGCGGATTCTTGAATAAAGCATCTCAGAATAATGTTTTAAAATTAAATAAACAAAAAAAATGCTATTATAAATTAATGTTTTTCGAAACCGTATTTTGCCTCGGCTAATTGTGAATAGCGTTATGTTATCGCGTTCAGGGCGACCTCACTTACTCGTACCTTTTATCCTCCAAACAGACCACTGAGCTGTCTTGCTAGAAAAATACATGTATCGGTGAATCTACTATCTACTTACGCCCTTTTATCAACTGGTAACGAGGACCCTCGCCACAATGACCTTTAGAACCCAGCGAACGGCGACGTTTTATAACCAACTTATAATGAGCTCTCCTAGCGGACAATTAACAGTAAATTAAGTTCACATGAGACTGGGCAGGTAAATATCTAGTCCGAAATAGCACAACGTGTTATGCGCGCTAACAGCCCGGTTGTGTTTAGTTTAATGTTGTGTTATCTTTAGGGCATCAAAATCATCCCTCGTGGATACGCAAATGAAAACAAAATGTGACAACGACAAGTTAAATTGACTTTATTTTATTTTAAAAAGGAAGGTAGGTTTATAGTACTTATAGCCATTTGACAGCTGTGTGCCAAATCTGTATCTAAACTCTGTTTGCACGCTCTGAATAAACTTCGCCGGTCAATTGAAGCAGCTAGAAGTAGAAACAAACCTCAGCAGGTAAGAACACCTTTAGGAAACACACACGAACTTACCCTAGGAAACACCCACCGACCTTTAGGTAACACCTTATGTCTACGGAATAAAACTCAAAATTGTGCGCATAATTTAGATCTGTCCGTACCGAAATACCTATGCTACATAATAAATCTCTGGGGTGGAAGATATAAGATACGTATCAGTAGGTTTACTACCTGCGGGCTGACCACGGGCTGACTAAGGGCGGAAAAATTTGGCCAACCTGCATATTTTCTTTAACATAAACTTAGTTACGATGGGTTGTCTCATCTAAAACTGAATACGATTGACGATCGACGATCGACAGTTTACGTTCACGCACAAAAAAAAACCTATCGGCTATAGGTGTTTTATTCCAGCCACTTATCGTTGGACATCAATTTCCATACAAGAGATCACCTACCTACCTTCCCACTTCTAAGCCACTACTTGGTCACTACCGCATTTAAATAAGTAGGCCGCAATAATCAAAATTAAAAATATTACCAGCGTTTCTCTATCAAGGAGAATCGCCGAAACAAAACTCAACAGTCAGTCATTTTTTACCAAAAAGCTTATTACGATATTACAATGATATAACTCAACCTAGGTACTTCAAATAAGTTTTTTATACTCGTCGACTTTAATGTTTGAATTAAGACTTCGTACACTAAAACTACATACTTTTTTCTATGGAGCTCCCAACTCAACTACAATAATTATAAGACAACGTTTTAGACAACTAAAATAAACTCGACCAATCACGTGGCGCCTTTACTGAACTATAATGAATTTGACCAATAGGACGTCGCGTTGATTCCCATACAAAAGACATCAACGATGCGCGGCCGATTTTTCATTAGATACCAAGTATGTTTAATTATTTCTGTTAACTCGTATAAAAAGTATTGTATACAATAGTTACACAATTACTTAGCTCTTAAATTTTTGTACCTTACTTAGGCCACTCGGTAAGCCTCGTGGCCTAAACACGGTACTCGACTTTTAGAGCCCTTATTGTGTAACGATTATATAAAATACTATAGTAAACCTGAATCAAAACAAAAACATAATGCCTTGTTCCATTTGGCAGAGTAGTATCGGTGCGAAATACGCGGTATTGTGTACCTACTTTACTTTACCGAGAGCTTGCTGTCAAATGTAAGTATCTATATTTACGCAATAGTTTTATGTTGTGCTTAATATTCGCATGCACTACTGCATTCGTACCACCTCGCTTCCGAGCATCCTTGGACAATCAGAAAGCACTCATCGAAGTCATTGAACTGTAGTCGCGCAGTAAAAAATCTGTACAGACTTGACACTGTCAGCTTATTCATTCTGCAACTACTCCGTGTCTGTTGTATGTACTTTGTAAATATTTTTTTTCCATAGGTCTTAGTTGTCAGTAAAGTCACTGGACTATACATACTTACACACGGTAACGCGTCCAGTTTTATAAAAGAGAATCTCTAGATAGAATAGGTATATGTGTAGGTAATTTGTTTTATCCTTGATTCAATTGAACTCAATAGCTTCTAATTGCCGATCACAAGTTAAAAATCCATTGGAGAGCATAAAGCAAGATTACAAGGTCTCTAAGGAAGCGTCATATAAATATCTGACCACATTGTCGCTTTAAATGCATCGTTAGAGCGGGTTCTGTTTTCCACTCAATTTCTCGAAGAAGCTACTTTAGCTGGACTGGCTGCTTACTTCACTTTTTCCAACGCAATTGTTCGTAAATAGTGAAGTCAGTTGTGAGTACGCAGTAGGTGCACAAGTTTTCTCGGCTGAGAAAGTTGGTTTCTTAGAGGGGTTTTTGTTAGGCTGTTTTAGCTAGGTTGACTAGAACTTCTTATGGGAGAAGTGAGTCACGCATTTAAATTTATCAGGGTGTAGAGAGTTATTGTCAAGAAAACATTATCGCCACAGTAACAGTTTCTGTAGATAGCGGTAATAAAGGGATCCCGACCCCATGACACAATAATTTTACAGTGGTTAAAACAAGTGAAATCAAGATATTATACCCTATTTCACTCCCACGATTAAGAGGAATCCAACAACACCTCATATGTCGAAATCCGTAAAACGGTTCAGGCTGCAGGGCGTGCCAAATAATATGACATACACACACACATACATACATATATACATACATCTCCTTCGGCAGTCGGGTAATAATAATTATATGGTTTCGCTCAAAGTCAAAATAACAGAGACATCAAAGTGGACATATGTCCCTTTCTGCCAAATATCGCGGTAGGAACACCGACCTAGGGTTTTCGAAAGCGTCTGCTAGACGGTCGCCAACAAGCCTCCGACGGAGCGACCTTTGGTTGGTGGCTCGTCGGAGGCTCGTCGTGAGTTGTCTCGCTAGACGGTCGGCCGAGCACGCCACAGCGTCAGTGTGTTCAGAACCACACAGTACTTTGTTATAGTAGGTACTGAAATAGAGAACAATCTCTGGACCTAAAAACGGTTACCCTGTAATTGATGACATTTGATGGGCCATCTATTATCGCTAGTTGAAACTAACCCACTTGAATGTCAAAATGCATGCTTATGTGTGTATAGTATACATATAATAACTACGATATTATTCCTTTGTCAATGACAAAGTATTCGTTTCATCGAAGGAATAATTATATTTTCATCACACTTGCTCGTCAATGGCGTTATTACTTGCGAGCGTACAGAGCAGTTATAGCCGTTTTACTCCCACGGGCTGTTAAGTTTAGTTTTAAAATATAGAACCCTCTACAATCAGAGGGTTAAGCCAATGCTTAAGCAAATCTGGTTGCTCTGTAATTGGTCGGAAAAAAAAAACTAGTTGGCCAAGCCGCCTGATCTGGAAGTGAAGTTGTCAATTTTTGATTGGTGCAGCTGTATGAAACTAAGATTTTTCTGTCTTTTGTAGTTATTTATTTCCTCGCAAATGTGATGAAAAACATTGTGTATAACACGGGCGTAAGAATATTGCAAACTCCAGTCATCAAAAGCACTCAGCCTTCGGCGTCGGGGTTCTGATAGACTCTTGTTAGCAATATTCCACTTACGCCCCTCGTTAAACAATGTACAGTCGCCATCAGATATATCGGAGCGGCGAAAGCGCTCACAAATATCTGAACACGTCTCTATTGTCGAGGCATTAGAGACGTGTTCAGATATTTGTGAGCGCTTTCGCCGCTCTGATATATCTGATGGCGACTGCACTATAAAAAACAAAATCAAAAATTCATAAAATATATTTATTCTGCAAGTAGGACTCAAAGTCTATTTACATGCCAGAGCTTACAAATACAATTAATAACAATGCTAACATTGAATACGAACAATAAAAACTCGGCACACATTTGCCGAGAGATGTAAATATTCCCCAGCGTAGATTCCTTGAGTACCTATTAGACGCACATCCAGGAACACTATTTTTTGTCGGACATGACAGGGGCCCTTTATCATATCTTTGTAATGGGAAATCACCAGATCCGTAGTAAATAGGTCCCTATACTTACTGTTCTGTAATTACCGTGCTCGTAGTACTAAGATTGGCCACCCTGTTCAGCAGGTCGATCACGTAATGCATTGTATGCGCGTCAGGTAGATCTAAATGTCACTTTTTGTATGGGAAAATGACAGTTAAACTGTCCCGACACTCGTTCGTAACGTTACTTGTTTACCCCTCAGAACTCGCGGATAGACAACACGCATTTCAAAAACGCAAAATATCACCTAGCCTTTCGAAATTCTAAAGTGGCGTTGGTTGGTACTTATGAGTACAATTAATATAAGAAAGGAATAAAAGAAGCGGATATGCGCACGCGGACCTTATTCCTTCGAAGCAACAAAGTTACAACAGAAATATACCTGCCAAAATTTGTTTAAGGAAAATCTAACAAAAACACCTGCCTACCGCCGATTTATTCAAGTTCTGAAATTCTTCGTATTCAAAAGCTTGTGTCAACAACTTAAAATATGCATGACATAATTCCATTAGATATTCTTTGTGCGTCGTGGTTTTATGTCTAACACAGGAATGGATATTCGGGTTATGAATAAAAATGATGTTCAAAATCTACGAAATTGGAGAACGTTGTTTAATATGTTTAATTGTGGCTAAAATTATTACGATGTTCAACTTTTTTTTTTAAATTGTTATTAGATTTCGCATCTTCTAGCTTAGATAGTATAGCCGACGTCAAAGCGCTGTTTAAATTTTTCGCCTTACCTATTACAATAGAGTAAGGTGCAAAAGTAACATATTATCTTTGTTGCCGACTGTAGGCATCTATGAATTATTCCGCATTCCGAATGAATTGTTTGATATTGGACTAGGTATTTGTTTTGTTCCAGAAACACACATGGGATCAAGATGACAAGAAAATTCCTCTTCTGTTTCCCACTCAGGGTGGGAAACATGGTGTTTGGGTATTTCATTTTAGTAAGTATGTATTTAATAGTATTTTATGCAACAGTTATATAATATGGGTTCTTAAAATTCGAGAGTCGCTGTAACAAAACGAGCTTTAGCGAGTTTTGTTAATAAAGACTCGAGAATTTTAAGACCTAATTATATAACGTTGCATACAGTACTTTTTCTACGACAGCTAGAACCAACTTATACTTTTAGTTATAAATAAATAAAAATACAGACATGTAAAAACAAACATTTTATTTATGGTAATGAATATGAAGGCTTTGAATGGTGTTTTTTGTTATGATTATTGGCGCGTTGTTTTGTTTTAAGATCTGGGACATATTTATTTCATTTTGTAGAAAGTCCGGAGCGGTTGGCATTGGAGATGGATCAAATTCAGTTACAACCTCAAAAGTTAAATAAATTGCGTTACCAATGAACCTAACTGACAATTGAAAATAATTAAATTCCCGCGCTTTATGTTTTTTTATTACCATAGACAACAATACTGTTTAAGTAGATGTATTTTTCAAACATAAAAATCTTTTGGAAAAATAATATTCTTATTTCATATCTGTAATTTACGTAATAATAAACGAGTCTTTATTGTAAATATGGCAGTTACAGTAATAATAAGTTCATTTACATAAACTTTTGTCATGGATGCGGTCATTGAAACATAAATTTAAATAAAACACTTTCGCGCTGGCACATGGTCTGTAGGCGCTGGCCACTTTAACGCAAATTAAAAAAATACCAGTTGGCTTATAATTTATTATAATATCCGTCGGAGCATTATAATGTAATTCATAGATCATAGATTTAAGTGGAATCACGAAAAGTGTATATTTTTAATATTGATGTTAGCCTTTTAATTGTCAAATTACAGTGCTGGAGTAGAAAAAAACATTTAGGGCATTCAGCAGAGCGTTTCAACTTCCCCATATTAAAACTGTACTCAATAGATATTGCAGTACCGAGACGGCCTCGTCACTGCCTAGGTACTGAAGCCCTTCTTTTTCACAGGAAAATACCCTGAACTTGCGAGCCTTGAGAGAAATCTCTCTACTCCTAACCATCTCATAATAAGTACTCTTTCGTTTACTCCTAGGTTGACTATTGTATATTTGCAAGCTGCCCATATGCGGTGACAAAACATTAGGCAAGAAAATCTTTCAAGACTGGAAATACCTAGTTTATTGTGATAAGTATATTAAGTATACAGGTACAACCTCATAATAGCTATCAATAGATTGAACACAGCGGTTGTCATGAGCACCGGGCATGATCGAGCATTTGGAATCCATTACCCCCTAACGCCCCTAACGGACTACATCACATCATACCTACGAGTCGGAAAATTCTCGCAGCTCTGCGCTCCTCGAATAACAGTTGAGCAAAGTTAACGATACGTAAATTGCCTAGAAAATTTGAATAGGCGCTTATACAAAACGTTAATGAATACACCGAATTGTAGTACGCTCTGAATTTATAGACCATCGTCTTCCAGTAATTAAATTCACGGGACTTACTACTTCATTGCTACAAAGTACTTGAGGCGCAATTTAATTGTTTGCTCAAATGACGCCATGACAATTTAAATGCGGACAGATAATGGTCGTGATACTTAGTTTGAAAATAAATGGTTTGTTAACCTATTTTTGAAGTTTTAAATGACTTCATCATCCTTCTAGCGTTATTTTTCCCGGTTGTGCCCTAAACGATGGCATAGGCACTAGTTTTACGCAAGCGATTACCATCTGACCTTCCAACCCAGAGGGAAAACTAGACCTTATTGGGATTAGACCTTTTTTCATCATGAAGATTTAATTCACCGAAAAGCTAACGGCAAATATTCCGTAGATAAGTTTCGAAAAACTCATTGGTACGAGCCGGGATTCGAATCCACGACCGCCGCTTGACAGCCGCATGCCTGAACCACTAGGCTACCGTAGCTCTGAATGGTTAAAATGTCTTAATACCTAGTATTTGTTGCAGATGATAACAATAGCAGTAATGGCTTACAATCTATACCAACTCGGCCTCAGCATCAATTCGCCTGACAAAGTTGATTCTAACAAATTCAAGAACTGGGAGAAATTGGAAGAATTGTTTGGAGAAAAGAAGGAGACATTGGTGACAGTAGTCTCGATGGTGTATTACACGTCGTACGCAGTTATTGCATTCCTGATGTTTCTTTTTTCCGCCATGTTTACGTGTGGAGCTTATTCGGTAAGATTTTCCAAATTATTTTTGGCATGTTTTTTTATGTTTTATAGGCATATAAAAAGTGTTTTTTTAATTATAATTATTTATTCAACTATAACATACAAAACACAAAGCAACTACAACAATTCCATTTACATCAATTAATAAAATTAAAAATTTAACCCCCTATCTCCGAAACTACTAGGCTTAAAATTCTGAAAAAAATATGGAAAATAGTTCCTTGCCTAAAAATTACAGGAAAACCTATAAAAAGTTTGAGTATTCAAAGTAACGGGAAAATTCTCAATATTTTTGTGTATTTTGTGTATAAATTATAATGATTCAACGCAAATCAATTTGTTTTGGATTTAGTTTGTGTTGCTCCTCGTATTTAAAAGAGAAAGGCGGTTGTTTTATTTTAATTTTAATCTCACACTTTCAGGTTTATCGCTGTTATAGTTTGGCTACCAAACGTTTGATTACCTGGGAATTAAAAAAACATACGGGGAGGGCCCTGTAATATTGGGCAAATATTTAAAAGGACGCTTCCTTAGAACGTCTACAGTAACCCGTTGTGTCCAATTTATTATTTTTATTTAATTCTGAGTAATTGTGATCTAAAGTTATGACCTCCAAGTAATGTAGGTATGTATCTTGGCACCACGAGATCATAGCACAGCAGTCAATGCAGATTTGGAGCTATAACATCATCAATAAATAAATAAATAAATAAATAAATCATGTATACCTAATCGTTTTTGCATTATTGTTTTCAAAATATATTTTTGTGATTTTTTATTTATTTTTGTTTTTAAAATAAAAAGTTACCTACTTATATCACTCCAGAAGAGTAAAAAATACACGTAAACTTATTTTGAAGAAAAAAAACTTTTTTTTTCAATGAAAACCACTTGGAAATAATGGCTCACAAACTTAATAATCTACCGGTTAATTTTTGCTCATGTTAAGGGCTCGTGTTGTAGGAGTATCCCTTTCTTTGGGCTAGCAGTGCTACTAGAAGTATAATCAAAAGTTATGGGAGTGATTTTTATATCTACTACGCTGCAGTGACATAAGTGGCTTACCAAAATATAAAGTTTGTTTCATTATCGAAAGGCACAAACGAATAGTGATGAGACTGGATGTAATTTTATCGACGAAAACGGACTTCTAATTTAAACCAATTGAATCTCATTGAACTAACACTTTCCTGTAGGTGAACAACTGCCTGGTGTCGTCGTTCTTCCTGTACAGCTTCTTCCACCTGTTCCTCACGATATTCCTGATCGTGTGGGAGGCCACGTCGGGTGGCTGGATACAACTTGGTCTCATCGCTGGATCAGATCGTAAGTACCTACCTTTATTGGTGTGCTAAGTAGTTTGACCAGTTACGAAATGTGTTGCAGGACAACCACCCGTACGTTGTCTTATGAGCCCAGGAATATTAATTGTGTGTTATTAAAATACTGTGATAGTCCCCACTTATAATAAATTTCTAAATTCTAAATTAAAAAAAGAACCAGCCAGCCAGCTCATTTCAGTCTTTGTTACTTTTCTAAGTTGTAGTTATTTTGAAGTCGATTAAAAAAACGCACTCGCGAGTTCTATCTTCTACAGCTCACAGAGCCACTGGTATTTAAACGAATTACATTCGTATTTTTGTTGACAGTGATCCTGATTATATGTCTCTTCAGCGTCAAGTATCTGATGGAAGCGATACGGACCGGCAACATCTACAGCAGGCCAGGGGAAGTTTATTATAAGTATTAAGTTTATTAGACTTCACAAAAGATAACCTCAAGTATAATTATAAGTTGAATAAAAAGTTATGTGTTATTTATTCACTACACTGATTGACTACGTGTAGGTAAGATACAAAACTTGGTATATTTCAGATGATTTTAAGAAAAATAACTGTAAAAAAAATGACGACAAGCGGACATAATAATTTAAACATGTACAAAAGAGGCCATGCTTACCTATGAAGTTTTTTTTTAAACGAGTAGAACATTCATTGATTATTTTATAATTACATCCATAAAACATATTGTGGGATGTTTATGTGTATAAAAAGTGTGTGCCAAAAATGTGTTCTATGTAGTATTGGTTTTTGTAAAAACATTGGAATGTAGTGGTAGAAAAGGACGTAGGTACATAAAAAAGGACAAATATGTGTACACGCCTTTATGACATTGACAATAGAGTGCTGTACAGATATTTATGTCCGCATTTAAGTACGTATGTATATACCCCTGATTGTCTTACGTTTTTTAAAAGTCCTTGCCTTTTAAGTAGTCGTCACACATTGCCTCTAAAATATTATATTAAGTAATATATATAAGCAATATAAGGTGAACGTCCCAATGTTTATCTTAAGGTGGTTCGATTTACCATACATTAGTAATCCAACAAGTTTATTCTAGGAAAGGGGGAATTTTGTGTAAATGGTAAGCCAATTTATGAAAGTTTATTACATAAGTTTCTTAAAATATCACGCCGCTAGCCTGCGAATGTCAAATGACGTTTTGTATGGAAATCGAACCACCTTAATGCCAAATAACTGACACCAATGTTCACCCCTATTGTTATTGATATAAGATTTAAAGTGACAAGTATTGGGTCAGTGTCAAAGACTGGGACGTTTACATTATTTCCTCTTGTGATCATAACCAAATTGAGTGTTGCAGTAGTAGCAGGTCCTATCAAATGACTTATACCTTTGAATGGTTAGAATATACGGGGTGTTTCCTGTAACAGGAGCAATAAATTAAATGGTAGATTATTAAGCTTGTGATCAATTGTTTCTAAGTGGTTTTAATTGAAAAAAATAATATTTTTTTCGGATTTTTTTTTCTTTAACTAAACTTTTGGTGTACTTTTTTACTCTTCTGGAGTGATATAAGTATTTTATTATTTTAAAAACACAAAAAAAAATAAAAAAAAATTGAAAAAATCACAAAAATATCTTTTGAAAACAAAAATGCAAAAACTATTATGACTCGCTACATGATGTTACCTCAAAATCTGCATTGACTGCTGTGCTATGATCTCGTGGTTCCAAGATACATTACTCGGAGGTCATAACTTTAGATAAATTTTTCTCCTAGTTAAAAAACATTTGAAAAGAAATGGACAAAAGGGGTTACTACAAATGCAGTAAGGAAGCCTCCGTTTAATTTATTGCTCCTGTTACAGGAAACACCCCGTATATACCAATATATGAATATTTTTATAGTTACTTCTGGGGCCCATTGCATAACAATTTACAACTTATAATACAAGCGGAAGTCTCTTTTTAATGCGAGGAGTTGAAAAGAGCTTTCCGCTTGTAATACAAATTACATGTTGTTTATGCAATAGGCCCCCGGTTACTTACCGGAAAATGACAGCATTCATCGTTAAGATTATGTAAATGCAAGTTATTACAAGTTATAATGTTATGATTCCTTTTATAATAACAATATCATAAAAACAATGATGTTACTTAATATTTTTCCAGAGTAAATAAGGTGCTTAATATAATACTTAAGTTTTGAAATAGTACCTACCACCTCAAATTATTCAAATAATACACTCACTTGAAACTTCGCTTATCTTTAATTTCGCTATCCTACCATAGTTATGTCTTTTAAGTCTTAAAAATACATTAAACGTTTCATATTTTATTATTATTTAAGTAAATAGTCTGTTAAAATTAAAAGACTGTTTATTTAAATAGGTAATGAAAAATCATATTGGTATTCAGGTATATGTAACATAAATTAAATAAATTAATAATCACAGTGATCACTTATCATACATTAAATTAAGGTACAATCATTGACGTTTGTAAAAAATGTGTTTGAAATTTGAATCTTCTGGTGTAGTTTCAAGGTCTCTTCTCCTTCGTCTGCGACCCAACATCATGGGCACGACCATGGCCATGGTCGCGGGGAGCATGCCTGCACCCACTGCCGCGAACACAGTCGAGCTGTCAGGTGCAACATTCGACACAATCTTCCGTTTCACCACCCGATTAATCGACGGCTTCTGCTGACTCGACGCGAAAGCTAAATCATACTTCTTATCCATGTCTTGTTTTGATTCTTCCACTGTTTTAAAACTCTTTTCCACTTCTAATAACCCTCCATGTGACGTCGTCATGTTAGTGTGAGCATTATCAATGGGCAGGACTGTTAGCGCTACTGCTTGGTGAGAAGTCATCGTTACTCCGTCCGACCGATCATCGACTGGTGTAGGGTTCAGTGACCTCTGGCGCTTCTTGTTACGGTAACCCTTAGTCGTAGAGAGCAGTACCCACTGTCCATCACCATAAGGAGGTCTCGAAGACCGATCACTGTCCAGCTCAGGAGTCCCAGCGTAGATTACTTGTGTCGGTCTTCTGATAGGCCTCTTTTGATATGGGGCCTGGTGGAGAGCTTCGTATTCAATTGGAAATTTACTAGGACGATGATCTGTCACTACGGATTCTGACATACCATAGAAAACAGTGTCGTCATTAGCACCACTATCGTATTGCTCTTCTGAATCGCAATTCGGTTTGTGAGGACGTCGACTTTCGTCTGGCGACCAGGCACTAGGATAATTGAATGTACTTTGCTGGTTCAAGATTGGCTTATTCCAGGTAGGTTTTGACGGCATTTCGGAATCATACTCCGATGACGCGTGTAATTTATTGTTGATGTACGTAGGACGATTCATTGTCGGTTTCTTCTGCTGATGCATTTGGGGATAGTTATTATTATAATCTATTCCTTGGTATGGATTGTATCTGTCACTATCTGGTCTATCGTCGTCTTCGTTCCATTGAGTAGGTTTCTGCTTCTTTACATTTGGTTTCCACTTGGATATCTTACTGGTTGACCACGCAACTGGCTCTAGCGTGACCCAGCCATCTTTGTCATCATAAGGATGTTTATGTTGCTTCACTTTCAATCTGTTCCAAGAAGTATACACCTTAGCGTTGTCTTCTTCATCAGAATGCCCTAGTTCCACCGGATCAGAATTATACGGCTCGGTATTGTATGGACCCGATTTGTACTTCTCTTTCTTGAGTTTTGCTGCTAACGCTTGCATACTAGTTTGAAAGTCAGGATAATGTTTCAGTTTTTCCACATCTGAGTAATAGTCATTCGACTCTTTCTGGGGTTCATCGTTGTCCGAAAATCCTTCCTGGCAAGACGGCCCGAAGCACCGGGGATACTCGTCCGTGTTGTGTATAATATCAGTCATAACATGTTTCATTTCAATATCGTCATGATCCTTAAAGTCCCGGGAATAATCCTGCCAGTGTTGTCTGGTGGGCACCGTTTCTACGACAGTGATCGGTTCTTTTCCCGGCACATCCAACAAGTACTTGATCTCTCCATTTTCGATTCGCGCCGGATCTTTTGAATGGGCAGCGGCAAGGGCCGCACAAAATATGATTATTCTCACTGTCATTTTCATTGTGTTCACTTTCGAATCGCGGCGGCGCGGCGGGCGCGCGAGGACTGAGCGTCGGCGGTGGTTGCCTCGCACTGATATAGTTCTGATAGTGGATGCACATTAAACGCCCTCCCTTGCGCTCTAATGCAATGGTAATTTCAGTTCAGTCACGACGAATGCGCCGGATAATTGCGGTGATTGTCGTTGGCGACTATCTTAATGGACTATCGCATCTTTCTCATGCCCGTGACCTGCGCTCAGGTGAAACCGTTTTTCATTCTGTACGTTTTCTCTAAATTAAGTACTTGTTATTCTCAAGTTTTCCCTATTTAATTAAAAATAATGAGAGCTGGAACTGATATTTATCGCGACGTTATTTTAAAGACAATAGACAAGCAATCATTTATGAATATAGATTTTCGGATAGGTCGTTGTGTTCAGTCAGTCGAAAGAAAGTATTTTGGTTGGTTTTTTATTACTTTTCATCATGAGTGAAATAACACCTCTGTGAACAAGAAGAACATTCAGATCTTAAATTTTCTTCTTTTTGCTCAAAATCAGTGCCATTCAACTTCTCACTTATTGGTTGGGAGATACATAAATGTATTATCATGTTTTGAACAAGCGTTTAAGTTCAGCAATGAATTTCGTGAACGTAAGTTATACTTATGCATGAAACATACGGCATACCCCATTAATTAAAGACAAATAAAGATTAATAATCATCCCACCACAGCTCCCCTTGCTCTAGTTCGTGGCCGTGTGCCACTCTCTCCATAATCGCTAGCCCACTTACTATTATCCCTAACGCGATCGGCTCCGCTGTAATTGCACGATGCACTTTTACTCGATACCTATTCATTTATTAATACTAACTGTTTACACAAATCACGACCAGTGCATGTATATTCAGTGCTCTAGCATGCTGATTTCTTTAACAACATACCACTCATAGCATCATCATTATTATATCAGCCGAAAGACGTCCACTGCTGGACATAGGCCTCCCCCAAAGAGTGCCAAAGTGGTTATATTACCAACTAACAATTGCATGTTGTCGGTGTGTCTACATAGTTGGCTATGCGTTTACGTAAGAGGGAGCACGAAAATTCATACGCCAAATGTATATCAAATTGGGACCCTAATTGACGGGTATTGAATTGAGACTTAAATGTCCCAGTGATTAACACTGGACCAATACTTTCAATCTTAATTCATCAGAAGTTGAACAATAAATATCAACTATTAGGCATTAAGGTGTCTAACATTGGAACTTTTACTATGCCTAGGTATAGCCTTAGACGTCAAAGATAATGTTTACACTTTTATCCTCCTTACTCTGTTGTAATAAGGCGAAAATTTGGTACATATATTTCGTCGACTGTTCCTACATACCTACATCATTGAATGTCTTGGTTCTAAAAAACCATGAAATTCTTGACTACTTATGACGAATGACGCGTAAAATTCTACTCTACAATCCCATACATTACAAAACAGTACTTAAACTGTACAAACTCACATGACGTGCGCAAAGAAAATAATCGTTAAGTGAAATTGCATTAAGCACATAACAACAGTTATTATTATCCAATCAATGAACACAATAAACGGTCAAAGCACGCCCCTGTCACGTAACAAACGTAACGGCGCAAAAACAACTGAAACAACATCCGTTTATTTTTACTAGAACTCATAAAACTCGAAGAGAAAGGTGAAAAATAACGCCTTTTTACCTGGCTCGCGCAAAAGCCTTGGTTGGTCGTACACAGTGTTTAAAACAAAATTCGTCTTTCCTGTAGTGAATAGTTAAGAGCTTACGTGCGTATAATATGGATTATGTTTTAATTGCATAATAATTAAAATTCAAAGCAGTTATTTCGACCAACTGGATCATAGATAATGTTAGTTATAGTTTTTTAGCCTAAAGTGAGCAATATTATAATCTTACATATAAAATAAGGTCAGCACTTAGTAGGGCTTGACTGTCAGTACGGTGATCATATGACAATGATTCAGGTACTCACAATCAAACCTCTCCGCAAATGCCCTCAGGATACTACTGGAGCTAGCCCGCACCCTAGGCGCCAGGGATGTGCAGCGTTTCCTCATAGTTGTGTAGAAACAGTCAACTCTGGCATCCGCGAACATCCCGGCCGCACTAGAGAAACGAGGTAACCCTATCAGCACCCTGATCGCATTATTGTACTGTACACGTAGGGCGTTGTACTGTTTTTGCGTATAAGAGACCCACAGTCGTACCGTACAGAAGGCTCTGGAGTTATTTTTTCATCAGCAGAACAACGAGCAAATCTGCGGGCCACCATGTTCGCTCTAACGGACAACGCCCGACGCTCTCGCTTAATATCTGCATCGTCCCTCAGGTCAGAGGTTACCATGTGTCCCAAGTATCTAAAGGTATCCACCCTTTTTAATGGTGTAATATAAGAGGAGACACCGTTTATGCGGATTAAGAGTCCAACCAAAAATTAGGCTTTGTAGACCTTATCTTTGACAATGTCCACAGGAAAGACGCGAACCTAAATTTGTATACGACCCCGGTTATATTTTTAACGGTATAAATAGATTTATATCAATAGGAAGCAACAGGGAACGCTAGGACAATGTAAATGATGATCTATAGAGATAGCTCTATACCTACTACTTATTTCCCTCGAATCTTCTATTACCACAGACAGATTCCGATCGTTCTAGGTAGGTACCTATTTATCCATGTAGTAGGTAAGTACCTGTACTTGTATTCCCTCCTATTTTTACCGTTTTTAGGGTTCCGTAGCCAAAATGGCAAAAACGGAACCCTTATAGTTTCGTCATGTCCGTCTGTCCGTCTGTCCGTCTGTCCGTCTGTCCGTATGTCACAGGCATTTTACTCGAAAACTATAAGGTGTATTTGAATAAAATTTTGAGGAAAGGTGTATTTTGTTAGCCGCTACATAGTTTTGAAATTAAAATGAAAAAAAAAAATTTTTTAGGGGTGCACTCCATACATAAAACTAAAAGTCAAAATTTTTTTTTTCATTGTGACTCCCCGTGTGGCACATCAATCGATAGGCCTTTCAAAATAAATATAAGGTTTCTTAGCATTTTTTTTGATTAAGTGAATAGAGCCGGAGATAATCGCCCCGAAAGTCACTAAAATTCTGTCCCCCCCCCTCTAATTTTTGAACGGTGTATTTGAAAAATATTGAAAAATTCATGGATATAGGGCTTATCAATTTCATTCACCGAAAATTGTTTTGAACAAGATCGGTTCAGAGGTTTTCGAGATATTGCTGAAAAACTGCCTTCCTCAAAGAAAAAGACGTAAGTGCCGTAAAATTTCTTTGACGATACGACCTTTTTAATAGGCACGGAACCCTTCGTTTTGCGTGGTCCGACACGCACTTGGCCGGTTTTTATGGATATATCTTAATGATTCAAATTGACTTCTATTCGTCAAAACCTGCTAGAGTAGGGTAGACTGAGTACGGTTGAAACACGGGTCGGTTGAAACAACAAAAATATCTCGCAAACCTTTGGCGGGACGGCGAGGGGTCCAAGGGGGGCACGAAACGGACGATCCGTTTGTACACGAAAAGCATCGTGACGTGGCTTTCCGCGCGCGTATTTAGTTTGTTTGTAGATTGTGTTTTGATCTCCAAAAGTAAGTATTTTCACTCGTAAAGTTTTTCAATTATTCTGGTTTAGTAGTTAGTGAGAGTATTAAGTGTGTGTGAAGTGAAGCTTGTGGATCATGTCAGCGTATCTAGTTTTACTGTATCATTATTCTCATTCAACGCCTTTTCCCTGAAAGTGGGAGGTGGGGACGGTTGAAACGGGATGGTTGAAACAGAGTGATTGGCTTGTTTTTTAGACATTGACTAATAAAAGTCAAAGAAAGTTTTCTTTTCGGTTATTTTTTTATGTATTTATAATTCGTTTGTTATGTTTAAAATGCAAACAGTTTCGATGTGAAAATGCTTTACGCATACCCCCGACCCGGGGAAGGCCCATTTGGGGGTTATGTGGGACTCACCTCCCGCCGCCATCCGAGGAGCAAACCCACTAAAAACACACCGGTGTCACCCGCATTACCGTTAAGGGGGCGCCATGGGATCGCGAACATTCCACCACGACGCCCCCCGATTACAACCGCCCCTGGGACAGTTGATACAAATAGTTTTATTTTGAACTTGATCTACTACTAAAACTAACACATCTGGATCCAAGATTCTATTGCAGTGTAGTAGATAAAAAACGCTCTTTCATTTGACATATTTTCTTCATTTCCCAGATTATCAAAAGCAAAACTACGGACGATATACGAAAAATTGTTTCAACCGTACCCAGTCTACCCTACGTATAATATAGTTGTCATATTATCATTTATCGTTGCGGATAAAACTCGTCACGCTCTGACAAGTATGCGAGTGCGAGAAAGACTGATGTCTTCCACAGCGATACTTAAATAATAAAAAGGCATCTACACAAGCGTATACCTACTTGCAATTACGGTCCATTAATTACCCTGATTTCATCTGGCAACACACGTTCATCTCTTCTTCATCATGTTTACAGGTTGTGCTCCTGCGAAATCTTAAAAACTATCCTGTTTTGCAGGTCGGTCTATCTACCTATGTTTATTCGACGGGTTGAATGCGCTGCAAATTATAGCTTCATTAGTCTGGAAACAGTTTGAGTGGCTCCATGTAATTGCCAGATGAAATCAGGGCAATTAGTGGACCGTAATTACGAGTCTATGCTGATGAATGTGCTGGGTGAGATTCCATTTCTGTATGATATCATATTTGTTGCAGTAGCGCCTTAAATTATGAGATAACAAGATTATTAAGTTTAGTAGTTCCCTTCGAGTCGGTAGTTCCATATTTTATAAAGTGTATCCTGCCTATTTAATAGTGTTTTTGGATAAATTCGACTGACATTCGAGTGTGAGCTAGGATTTTGTGAATCCTACCTATACCTAATCCTCAAGACTCCGATGGCCCGGGCACGTACCTAGTCCGTATGGGTGACGATCGTGCAGTCCGGCCGAAGAGCGTACTCGGGACCCGGTGGGGTGACTAAGTCCAAAAAGACCTGATCGAACTCCAGGCCGTCGATTGGATTGGAGATCTTAAGTGTCGCAAATGATACAACGTCTCATTAATAAAAATAAATTGAATTTTCGGCGTAGGTACTTCATTTTAAGGTTTTGACCCTGGCTACAGAATAAACAGTCATGTTTTTTGTGCCTCCTGGAAATGTAAGTTTTTTTTACATAGCGGATTTTACAAGCGCAGCGACGATAGAGTCATCTAGTAGTACCCTACCCATAACACAAGCCGTAGGTCAATTAAATACGGGGCTAGTTCGGTTTGTGTAAGATGGTTCCCTAATAACAAATTTATTTTCTTTGGCTTTTACTTCTATCGAAAACTTAAACGATATTTTATTTACTATTGCAAAGACAATGAAACTTCAGTTTCAAACACCCCCGTAACAAGAGCGAGGAGCGCACGTGTAAGAAAACTTCCCCTTTGACTACACTTATAAATTAGCTCTTACACTATAACTGACCGAACCTCACATATCACCTGGTTTTTTCGTTCCATAACCAAACTTAAGTCTTAGAATCAAAGTCTAAATTCCAAGCTTCCATATTATTCTGATCAGAATTTGGTGTAGTTATTGAATACAGATGTACCTAAGTAAGAAGAAAGTTTCCCACTTAAACGAGCGCTCTAGACGGCCAAAAGTTTATGCATTTAGTGCAAGTTGCGTTCGAAGGAGGATGTATAGTTATTGTTGTATTCACGTGTTCACAAAGGCCCGAGCGAATCCGAAACAATTCAAGCGAAAAAGTATGGTGTAGTTGATGAAATAATTATAATTTGCACCGATTCGCCATACAATTTGTTCGAGGAACGGTGCTAATTACATTTCGTCAACTTGTAGTGTGCACCAGTATATGTAGGTATATTTAGGTAGCGAGTCCTTGTCACCAAACCCAAGGACACACTTTTTTATCTCATTTATTTTATAAACCATTCATCTCATGATTAAGTCTGCTTAAAAATACTTACATTGTTACTTAAACTTTAGGTTTACTTTAAACATCGGGATTGATATTTATGGAGTATTTTTAATCAAATCTTAGGTTCAGTGAGTGTATAATGAAACTTAAAAATGTACCACTGTGTCCGTTTTCAATCAATCAAAAACACTAATATGCTATACAGAACACAAAATCTAATGAGATTAAGCAGAAATAAGGAAATAATACCTACATTTATTTTGTGTACAATAGGTAATACCGATGCATTTAAATATCCGCAATTAACAGCAGGCAATAAGCAGCCGCTGGATGCGGGTGTCGCAGGACCGGTCATTGTGGCACTCTTTGGAGGAGGCCTATGACCAGCAGTGGACGTCTTTCGGCTGATAATAAGCGGTAGTCACCTGAGGCACTGGTTTTCATGGGACTTGGCTGTATACTAGCTGCAAAATGTGCTCGCCATCGAAAGTCTGGAGCCGTAGCATGGTTGGCCTTGTCACGTGATAGGTGATAGGATAGAGCGTGCGTCACTGGCTGACACCATTCGATAGAACGAGACGACACTCTAATCTTGTCACTTGTCGCGTGATAAGGCCAACCATGCTACGGCTCCAGGGTACAGATATGCATACATTTGGGAACTTAAGTCTGGGTAATAAGATTAATAATCGTATACATATTTATAGACGTGACCGTACACACGGGTGTCACGCCTCGGTGTCGCCATCCCCCCTTCACGTCCCTCATTTAACGCCAGGCTCCTTTATGCTTTCTACAGCTCGCAAACTGGTGTTGACGGATTTCTAAATAATGTCGCTTCTCGTGAAATGAAAATAATATTTTCACTTCTCATGCTCGAAAAGTGTGTCATATTAGGCTTAGCAAGCGGGGCTAAAGTCATACATGTAGCCCCTAGGGAAAATATGTATAAATATTTATGATTTCTAAAACATTTAATTTGACCAATCAAAACACATCGCTGTATTAAATCCACCAATCACCACTCTTTAAAAAGCATTTGTATTTGCTATCAACTAACCAGATTACAGCGAATATTAAAAACAACCAATCAGAAACCAGAATTAATTTAAATATCAGGTGTTTTTTAGTCCCTAACTCACAATAATTATTAAAACAAAAACGCCTCTGGCCGTCAACGACGCGCCTGTAGACGGTCAGCCGGCCGATACACGGTAATTAAATACTGATGATCCACCATAGTTGTCTCTTTCTATAACATGCAATGAGAAAGAGACAGCGCGTGGGTTGAGTGATAATACTTCACCGTGTATTGGACACCTCAGAGGCGATTATTCGTGGTGCCAATATTTTGTATCTGTGTCGAAGCATGTTTATTAAAAAAGTATGCCGCCAAATCGAATAATCTTTGCGCCGTGGAATTTATTATTGATTGTGGATGGATAATCTTTGTTTTACTATTTTCTCGCAGTCGAAGTGAAAAGTAGAGTGTATAACTCGGGTCTAAAAGCCATATTACCCCTCGAAATATTTTCCCTCGCTTCACTCGGGAAAATATCCATCTCGTGGTAATATGGCTTATTTTAGCCCCTTGTCATACAATCTACTATTATCCAAGTTCGTTCAACTCTTGATCACGAAGTTCGAGGTGACTCGGATCGATTGTTACACTTTAATAGACTTTGACGTCGTTGACGAGTTTTCCATTTGATGCTTTGATTGCTAATAACTCTAGTTATCTTGATAGCATCGTAATTGAGTTACTTAAAACTCGAGCTTTCCCATGATTGAAGACCTAGTCTTTTTAATATTCTATCGTTACTTTAGGAGTTCGAACTTTTCCTGCATATTGGTTTGAGTAAATATAAGCACTCCCCCCTGAAACTCCGTTAAAATCTTGGTGGTAAGTAGAAAGTAGATTTGTACCTACACTACAGTCCGTTAGTTCTATACTTGCTCCCAACCAAAGTGACGACTGAGGCCATAAAGAAAGACAATGAAAAACAATGCAAAAGAGATAACGCGAGCCTATGGTTTTATGGCCTCAGTCGTCACTTTGGTTGGGACCAAGTATAAGAACAGTGTTCGGGGTCGGATTAAATCATTTTGGCGAAAGTGTAAGTGAGAGAGAAGTATCTGCACTAATGTCATATTTATGTGCTTCCCTTTCGCTACATTTGATTGTATACTACACAGGCTCCACATACATGACATAGGTACAGACACAGTGTAGATACATTACAATTTTGTTTCTCTCTCTGGCCATTCCCTCACGCCTAAGAATTTTCTATCATTAGATGATCTATATTATATAGTGTATGATTTATTCCGTCGGAAAACGTAGGTACCTAAGTATTTACCTTCATATTATACTATAGGGTTTGTTAGCAGACCGACCACGGCCCTATTACTGTGTTCCCACCAATTTTTTTTTCATTACTCCCATCTCCCCTTCACGCTATATGGGCAAATTATTCTAGAAATAACTACCTCTACGTACCAACTTAGAAACGAAATGTAATAATTAAACAACAAAACAAAAACAGCCCACAAATTTTACCACACATAACTAACGCCAGCACCCATCGCGTCCCATTCATATCCATGTACTGGCACTACGTACTGATTTATTTGTTTTGTTCTGACGCATTTAGTGGTCCAATTGCCGGTTTCTGCGCAAAAAGTCGGTAAGTCTTACGAGATAGTTACAGAGCGCGAGCACAATTGCGTCACAATAAGTTCGAAAGCGTAATTTGGCGCCAGAACCAAAACAAAGCACTTTCCATGCGCTATGGCAACTGCTAAATGCCGAATTTAGACAGAGAAAGTGGTGGAGTCGTTTGCGATGGGAACATTTATAATTTATTTCGCCCGTTATTGTGACATTATGCATATCAGTATTATATCAGTGCTGTAGTTTTTCCCGGTTTCGATTTATTTTGGTTGTGGAATTATAATTAGGTACCTACTCGTTAAGGTATATTAAAATGTTTATTTATATACTTTTATATCTCTTTCAAATTTAATTTAATTTTGCGTTGTATTTTATATGTATATTATAAAAAAGTACGTATAATATGTTAAAAGCCAATAAATCGATGAAACAGGGCAATCGCGAACACATCACCTGGACTACACTCAAGAGAAAAAGTTTTGGGTACAGTTTGTACTGAAATTCTATACAAAGTGTACCCGAAACTTTAGCTCTTGAGTGTACCTTATTTAAAACCTAACCAGTGTTTAGAGTCTAATGATATTGTTGTAATTTCCAATTTCCTAAATTGTAAGGAGCAGGAAGTAATGCGACATTGTTCTTTAGGTACATTGTTTGCCGACGACGCCGCTCGCTCGACCGAGCCTAATATGTAGGGAAATCATTGAATTCGACTCTGCCGCTGCATTTTCCTCCTTTAAAAAAAAAGATTTTTTTAATCTTTTGATTTCATTTGTTACTAAACTCATTTCAATAACTTCCAAAATCGACCTTTAATCGATCCGATCACGAACATCGGTCACGTCAAAAGATTGTTCACGGCGTCTCCACGGACGGCGGTCAAGGCCTTTAGGTTTCACTTTCTTGCGCCGAACATTTTCACCGCTCTCACGCGCAAAGCTCGGAGAAATGCGCAAACGCAAACGACTGCGTTTATTAATAATGGTTTCCATGACAACATGACGTATTTTAAGTTACGGTATTTTGTGTCGAAGCAGGATACTTAGTTGGAGGTAATATGGACATATGGCAATATGTTGGATGTTATAAGTATTTTGAATGTTAGACTGTTATTAAGTTATTATAGTGGGTAAAGAGCCGGAAGGATATTTGTGTATTTTACAATGATAATAATGAAACATTTTTCAACGTCGTGGTTTCGCTCAATGTTCTAAGCCAGGGGTCGGCAAACTTTCTAACCAAAGAGCCAATTTCAGTAAAAAAAATATATTTAAGAACCGTAAAGAGCCATTTACACAATGTTCGATCTCACAATTTCTTGAACCTATCTTTATGAGGGGTCCTCGAAGAGCCGCAAACGAACCTTCAAAGAGCCGCATGCGGCTCGCTAGCCGAGGTTTGCCGATCCCTGTTCTAAGCAATCATGTGAGGCCATTGTTGCTTGAACTGCCTACTTAGACTATTATATAATCTGTGACTTAGCCTTTACTTAGCAATTACCTACATAAGTTAGTTTAAGTTAGTATTGTTCTGTGTGCATTTACCATTACTATATTTTTTCGTTACGTTATTTAATAAAAATACGTTGCAATTTGCAAAAATGTAACGCAAGCGTAACGAAAGTGTAACGTACTTTTGAATAAAAGTCGGTTATGATGGTGAAATTATTTTAAGTTCTCATTTTGAATATAATAAAACATGTCACTTGCGTCAAAAACAGTGCCCTCTCGTATGAAAAAACAACCGGTTAAAAATATTCACCACTTACCCATAAAATCACACTTTAGAAGTAATTTGCAAAATTTTGTTTCCGTTATCTTTGAATGTCATTTATCAACAAATTGACGAGATTTGGTTTTCTTGCCGATGTTGCCCTAATAGAATATGAATTGTCAGTATACAAAAACAAATTTTTACCTTAATTAGCCTTAAACTTAGCTTTATGAAGCGTCACCAAAGTATTCGTAACGAAAACGTGGAATTGAACGCCGATAAAAGATAAAACGATAAACAAAAAAAAATCATTTGATTATCATGATTTAGCAGTCAGCAAAACAATCGATATATCGTCATGATTTTTTGTTTGAACAAAAACACGACCATGAGAAGTTTAATATTATGTAAATACGAGGGCTTTAAGTACTCGTGGTCAAAAAATTGCCACTTTACGTTACGTTTTGGACGGAAATCAATTTATATTATTTATTTAAAACGATTTAAATCAATTATGTCACTTGCGACCTTGACAGTTTTTAAACGAATAATATAATAAAATTGTTTCGAAACCTGTTACCAAACTTTTTTAATCAGCCTGTTAAATTTGAGACGTTCAAATTGGTCAAAATTTGCGGCCATACATTTTCATTCCAAGAATGCATAGATTTTCTGCAAATCAAAATAAATAATTACTTCAAAAACAAAGTTTAAACCGACTTCAATTCAGCACTTACTCCGCCAAGCCACATAGGTAGGTACATGAAAATTTCCACATTTCCTTTCCAATGTACCACATTACCTACTTTCCAAGAGCAAATGCGTTGATTATTATAGAAAAAATACAAGTCGCTATATGTGGGCTGATAATATTTGAGGAGTTCCGTCGATTTCTCAAAAATCTCAGATTTGACACTTCCTAATTGAAACTTCAAAGGAATCGTGTCAGAATCTTTGACGTACTTTACATACTTGAGAAGTTCCATGAGTCATCTGTGGTCTTCATCATCAGTTCCACTGCACCAAAATTGCGATTTCCGAGGGTAAATACACGAGTTATAATAGAAGCGTGCCTATAAAGTTTGAGGGTTGCCCCCAAATTCCCTGGGATCTCATCTTCAGATCCTGATTTGGTGGCAATGGGACTAACTCTTTCAAATAAAAAAAATATTTTGAGAATCGGTCCATAATTGACAGAGAAATCCGTGAACATAGGTACATTAAAAAAAAAATTATGGAACTAACCAACTCCTTTTATGAAGTCGGTTAAAAAGTAATATAACCTTAATGTAAAAGACAAGTTGTAAACCTTTAAAATTAAGTTTCTCATGTAGCTAATTTGTTTTAAATAAGAATGTTTTAAACCGAAATCAATTATTAAGTAGTAAAGTCGTAGATACAGTATGCATTTATTATTTTTAATGTTTTTATTTATTTAAGTAAGTAGGTATGTCGCGTTTACATCTAACTATACTTTTTATAACTCTAAATAGAGTCGCCTTAGCTATCGATTACTGTATATGAACTACTTACCAAAAAATATCACTAGGTAGGTACCTATATAAAATGGTAATCGCATCAAAAATATTACACAAATTTTCTTGTTTTATTAAGCAATTGGAAATTAATTTATTACCTGACAAAGGCAGACAAGACCACATAAATATCATGTCTCTATTATACAAACCACCCTGTCGCAAAGACAAGTACAAAAGGAATATTGTAAATATGAGCATAGTTTTATATAATAATTTACCAAATGAATTACTGAGCACTGTCGGGACAAATATTCAAGCGATAATTTTATTGACTAAATGGTTACTAGAACAATATTCTTACATTAGGT
The DNA here is from genome assembly GCA_932294315.1 of Epinotia nisella. Taxonomy (NCBI): domain Eukaryota; kingdom Metazoa; phylum Arthropoda; class Insecta; order Lepidoptera; family Tortricidae; genus Epinotia; species Epinotia nisella. Next base: position 6,749,778 of record OW028687.1, read on the forward strand.
ACCTATTACAATATTGAATTAATACCTAATTGACATGTTATTTTAGCTTCATTAAATAAAAAAAATTGTATGCTTGCTTGCATGCTGAATACAAGGACTTTAACACTATATCCTAAGATATATGTTTTTAAACTGTACTCTTCATACAAATATTTTTTTTTTAAATTTGATTTTGAAATAAAATAAGTACTTACTACTTATAAATTATTATTTTTTAACAGTCGATATTTGTCAGCCATCATGTCGGTACAATGAACGTCAATGATGACATATGATGACATAAATTGTAGTGATGACAAGTCTGCCCTGATAATTGTACTTGCAGTAATCGACATTTTTGGGATTTTCACTTTTTTGCAGAAATGACATCCCAAGAGCCTAATCTATACAAAAAAAAATTAATTTCAGTTTTTTTTTAATTAGAAACATGTTATTTTTCTAACCAGAAACGCAGTACTTGCACAAAAATATTACTTTTGCTAACAAGATCTGCAGCATTCAGCATGTGCTAGAAGTTTGTGCAGTACTTGCTACGTTTACTGCAGATTCATTAGGAATACACTTTTTTGCAACGAATACTAACTAAAGCCAAACGCAGTATTCAACATTACTGCATTTGAGTGTAGCGAAAATAATAAAGAGCTCCTCTTGCGATGCTAAAACTAAACGCAGTATTCTACAGTGCTGCGTTTACGAGTAGCAAGAGTAACAAAAAGCTTCGCATGCGTCGAAGCCGCACGGTACAGTGCTGCGATTCGTGCTAGCAAATCAGAGCGTCGACGTCATTCGCGGACGAGACAAAGTGGATTTTATATAGACTGATTATAATTACTAATTAAAATTAAGTCCTTCTTGGTTGTGATAATAAGTCTAATATAGATTTTGTGGGTTCGATTTTATAATTAAGAATTGTAGACCAATAGATTGAGGAAGTTGGCTACATTAACTTAGGTATTTTTAAGTTCAGTTATTTCGATAATAAAAACATTTTTCTAATACTTACCAAAAATCTGTTTTATTTCAAGTCTTCGTCACTTAAAATATTTGCCAGAAAAAGCCTTAACAAAACTTTTAACTAGTAGTAAGCATAAAAATAGGGCGTGATTGCGAACTAGAAACGCAGTATTGAACACGTGCTAGGTGATTTTGCAGTAATAAACACAAATACTGCATTTATCCTTAGTAATACTGTAATGCCCACAAGCCCAGATAGTTGATGAAAATGCAGTACTGCGCATTTTATCCAAATAAGGCAGTAAAGTAAAGGAAAAAATATGTCAATAGAAAGCTTGATTTTTTTAAGTATTATTCAGTACACTTCAAAAGTTATACCACATAGATTTGTTGTATAGATATTACAAAATATGTTTACCGCGTTTATCTCGAATCCGCCATTTTGCAAGTACTGCATTTGCGATTACCAGGGCAGAAGTGACATAGTGAGTAAATATTTGAAAATTACCATATTATGCTAATAAACTGCCATCTATCTGTCAACGACCGAAACTTGATGCTGGTAGTTCTGTCGGTAACAGAATTCATAGGGCCGCCTCCCTATCAGCGCCACCTATGTTTTGTTACCCTAACTGTACTAGTTGTGGTTTCGTAGTTTTCACGCTAGTTGGCGCCTATATTCAGTGTGGTGTTCGTCATAAAAAAGGTGAAAATTACTGAGTTTCAAATTATACTATTAAATAAGTATCTATTACATTGTTATACAAATATGAATTAAAGGCGCTTATTATATATATGGTATTTTTGTACGAGAAATATCCTCACGCAGTAAAACGACTGCGCTATCCACTGATGACTCATTAATTCAATTCAATTCAATTTATTTATTTTGTTAAACACAGGTTACATGGTCGGTAAATGCAAAGATATACGACCTCTATGTTTACCCACAGCGTAGGTGTACAAAATATTAATTTTCATTTAGTTAGCTACTTACATTAAAATTGAGAATGACTTACTTATAATATAATACAATTTCAGTTCAATAATGGATATAGATACATCAAATCCAGAACACACAGTCGCTGTGGCAGAAATCAGTCAGGACAGCATCATCATCATCACAGGTACATTAAATAATTTAACTAGGTATAGAGGGCAGTCCCAGAAGTACCCGACCTGACACACTTAAAGAGGTTTTTATTTTAAATAATTACTCTTTTTGAAAATAATGCACTTTATAAAGTTTAAATTTGAAATTCGAACACGTAGCGTCGTTTATCTTTTGTTTAGTAGCCATCAATAGTGGACACTGTGAACAAATTTTCAGACATGGATAAAATTGGCCATCGTTATGTGTTACAATACTTTCATTTGAAAGGTTTTAGTCCAACTAGTATTAAAGCGGATCTAGATTCTGCTTTGGGGGAGTCTGCTCTATCGTTTACAACAGTAAAATATTGGGTGGCAGAGTTTAAACGAGGTCGCTCTAGTTGCGAAGATGAACATCGATGTGGTCGACCAAATGAAGTGACTACGCCAGAAACAGTCAAAAAATCCACAAAATGGTATTAGATGACCGTCGATTGAAAGTACGCGAGCTAGCAGACATGGCAGGGATTTCAAAAAGTGCTGTACATCGCATATTAACTGAAAATTTGGATATGAAAAAGATGTGCGCAAGGTGGGTGCCGCGATTGCTCACAGACGAACAAAAACGACGTCGTGCAGATATTTCGACTGTGTGTTTGACAAAATTTCACAGCAATAAAGCGGAGTTTTTGCCGCGTTTTATCACTATGGATGAAACGTGGGTCCATTATTTCACACCAGAGACTAAAGAACAGTCGAAGCAATGGACTCGAAGAGGAGAACCGGCCCCAAAGAAGGCAAAAACCGTTCCATCAGCAGGAAAGGTCATGGCCTCCGTTTTTTGGGACTGCCGTGGGATAATCTTCATAGATTATCTTCAGAAAGGAAAGACTATCAATGGCGAGTATTATGCTAACCTTTTGCATCAATTAAGTGAAAAAATCTGTGAAAAACCACCGCATCTGGCGAAAAATAAATTTTGTTTCATCAAGACAATGCACCAGTACACACGTGTGCCAAGGCCATGGCCAAAATCCGCGAGTTAAAGTTCGAATTACTTCCGCATGCACCCTATTCGACCGATTTGGCCCCTTCCGATTTTTTTTGTTACCAAATTTTAAAAAAATGGCTCGGTGGTAAAAGATTTGCCAGCAATGATGAAGTGGAGGCTGCGGTTGATGGGTATTTTGACGAGCTCGACAAATCTTACTACAAACAAGGTGTTGAAGCTTTCGAACATCGCTGGGCCAAGTGCATAGAACTAAAAGGAGATTATGTAGAAAAATAAAAAATAAAAATTTAGATTTTCTTTTGTTTTCTTTGTCAGGTCGGATACTTTTGGGACTACCCTCGTATGTACAAAAAAATAAATTCAAAAAATTATAAACATTGCCTGGTCGAATGAAAAAAGTGTCAAATAATTATAAAAAATGAAAGGAAACATATCTGACATGAACATACATTAAATAGGACTAAAATAGAGTCCTATTTGTATTGTATGTCTACTCCTTTGTCTCTGTGTGTCTTTTGTGTAATGAATAAATGTCTTCTTTTCTTTTTTTTTTCTTTTCTATTTAATGTATGTTCATGTCAGCTGGTTGCGTTTGCTAACGAAAATGCATCAAGTTTATTTTATTTAAATTAATCAGTAAGTTATTATCATTAAGCCATCGAATTATATTATTTATTACAGTATTTATGTCATTTTCATAATCATGGATATCGTTAAATTGAATAATTGAAGTAATGTCGTCAGCGAAAAGCACTATTGGATGATGGATCTCATTGGGAAGGTCATTTATATTCACAAGGAATAAAAGTGGTCCAAGTACACTTCCTTGTGGGACTCCAGATTGAATGAGGCACTTTTCTGGTACATGTTTATATTCTTGCTTCCTTTTAAGACATTTTGGATATTTCCGTGTATTGTTGCCTATTGTTTAAATAAGATTTTATAAGATTTAATGCTTCGCCTCTAATACCATATCGACTAAGTTTATATAAAAGTTTACTGTGGTCTACGTAGTCAAATGCTTTTGTCATGTCATGTCTGTGAACAAAGCGCAGACTGGGTTTCTTTTATTAACATTTTCTAAAGTTATACTAATCAAATCATAAATTTCCATATTAATTGTGATATTCTTTCTAAACTCCTTTTGTTGCTTGCAAAGTAAATTAAATTTATTTAAATACGCATATATCCTGTTCATTCGAACGTGCGTAATCTTTAATTTTATTGTACCTTTTCACGTGTTTTATGTTGTTTGTTAGTATTAGTTACAGGGTCATTATCATCATTATCATATGAGCCGAAAGACGTCCACTGCTGGACATAGGCAATTGGGCATGCCCAAGGAGTGCGAAAGTGACCGTTTACACGGTAACACACATAAACGTCAAAATTTGATTACATAGAAATGATGAGTTATTGAAAAAAAATTGTGAAGGATTTCTTGTTCGGTTTTTTACGACCCTCTAATACTAAATATGGTGTAGAGTTTCGCAATCAAATCTTCTGTCGGAAGTTGGCTGAACATTAGTTCAACCTTGCCCTTCTGGAAGTGCAGTATGTTGGGAATCTTCTCTGCTGGCAGCGTTGTGTTTGTGAAGTGATACATGCTCTAAAACGGAGAGGATATTCAGTATCATTACCTAAGTATTATCAGAGACTAAGTAATTTTAATCCCGGTGTCGGACCGGGTACGAAACTATATGTACTGTGAAGCATCGTTTACACGGCAACAGCAACTCCTACACTTAGGTATGGTATTATAGGTGGCCGACTTTATTTAAAACTGTCATTGGAATCTGACTCTTCTACATTGGACGGTAGGGTCGCTTTTTGGATGGACTACTTTCATGCAATTCGGCCAACTCAAATATACATACTTGTTAATAAGGGACGAAGTGGGTACTTTCCTGGGTAAAAATAGTACATTGTTGTAGAGGCTAGAAAGTAAGCAATAGATGGACGAGTTAGTTCGAGGGCCGACGCGTAGCGGAGGCCCTCGAAAGTACGAGTCCAGCTATTGCACTTTCGGTCGAGGCTTAACACAGTGCTTTTCACGCCTACTGCAAGGAAATTGCAAATAATTATAATTTTAAGTCAATATTAAGTACCTATCTAATTAAAGATCATAATACTAAACAGGCTCGCTTGCCTCGCGCCCGGCGCGGAGGAGGAGAAGCGGGCGCACGCCGGCGCGACCACGTGCGGTGCCCTGTGATTGGTTGATCGCTATTCAAATTGTCCAACTGTGTCATAGATGGCCTGTTCGTGCGTTCAACTAACCCCAGCATTGAAGCCTGAATTCTGACCATCTTTTGCCACATTTCCGAGTAGGGGCGTGAAAAATATATTATATTTAGTCCGTCAGTTAGACTATTTTAAAATATTGGACACGTAGGTATTTTTATTTTGTCAATCAAACAAAAAACAATGAAGAGTACTAAAGAGTAAAAGTGTACCATAATTGGACGTCACGTGGAATTTTAACGGGCTATAATTATCTTCATATTTTTTGTTTGATTGACAAAATAAAAAATAAGTGTCCAATATTTTACGATAATCTAACTGACGGACTGAAATGGAATTTTTCAGGAAAGTACCCAATTGTGCTATTTGTTCGACATAAATGCGATCATGCTAGGTTACCATGGAATTCACGAAAAACCCCGTCTGTATTACTAAGCATTCTATTATGCCTTCTTTGATACCACACATAACGTACCGGCGAAAAAGGACAAGAGGTCCCATATTTTTCTAGGACTGCACCAAACATTTTCCCGAAGTACTGGTCTCGATGGAACAGGTCGCACAGCTTGAAGTGGATCTCCACAAGACTACGCTTGAACTGGTTGTTTTGGGCTTCGAAGAACATTAAGTGAATCTGTGAAGAACGAGTAGATTTAGATAAATAGATGCTTAGTAAGTAAACTGCATTTTTGCACATACAAATTATGCGAGCCAGATAACATTAGTACTGAAATTGCAGACGACTTCACTATCCATTTTAAAATTGCGATGAGTAATTTTCTGACTATGTTTTCATAATCTACGTTTTTAGGGTTCCGTACCTCAAAAGGAAAAAAAAAACGGAACCCTTAATAGGATCACTCGTGCGTCTGTCTGTCCGTCTGTCACAGCCGATTTGCTCCGAAAGTAATGAACCGATTGAGTTGAAATTTGGTACACATATGTAAATTAGTGACCCAATGATGGACGCGTAAAGTTAATTAACGAATTCTGAAATACTTTTGGAAATTTAAAAAAATAAGTTTCGCAAACTGTACTTTTATAATTTTAGCAAAAACAGATTTGAAGTAAATTACTCGTCTTCGTCTTTTTTCCTAATTTGGGAATTCAGGAAAATTGACCACCCCCCTATCTCCGAAACTACTAGGCTTAAAACACTTATGAAATTAAGATTATATACGGAACCCTCACCACGCGAGTTGAACTCGCACTTGTCCGGTTTTTTGTAAACAGAAATGTATCAGTTCTGCGCATCGGTCGTAGTGTTATAACATTATTAAAAACAGCGTTATATCTTACTTTGTAGCGGTATATTTTTTGAGTGTTGTGGATTCCAAATTATTATTTTTCTACTCCAGCACTTCTATCTGTCAATTAAATGACTGACAGCGATCAGCTTCATTTGAGTAATGGCAATGAAGTCTATTTGTCTATGGCAGGGGTTCCCAAACTTTTTTTAGGCACGCCCCCTGCTGCCAAAAATGTAATTCCCATGCCCCCCTTCGCTTCGATGCAAGGAAACGAAAGTGAATGGGCTAGCTACCCAAATCATCATCATCAGCTACCCGCGCCCCCCTTAAAAGGTTGTCGCGCCCCCCTAAGCCCCCCCCCCCCCCCCCCCCTCCCTCCCCCAACTTTGAAAACCCCTGGTCTATGGGCTGCAAGCAGTCATCTTATGAATATAGTACAACTGCTTTTTTTTAAGATTCAAAATTCGTGCAGCATGTTTGAAAAAGGATTGTTTTCGTTTACAATAATAATAACAATCTTTTCAAATTAAAACAATTCTTTACTTAGGTACATATTTTGAATCTAGATTGACCATTAAAACTAATTAAGACACGTTTGTTTACAAAATAAAAATAAACACCAATATTCTATCATCTTAATTTTCTTTTTGACATTTAGATTTACTTGAACACAACGACATTTTTCGTAACTAAGAACCATGGACTTATTATTACTAACAGGACTGAGTACTCGCAGTTGAATTATATGTACTAAATATTTATATTTTAGGTTATTAGAAAGTTTTTGTGCGTATAACTTTTTAGGTAAACATAATTCTACTAAACAATTGTTATCGCATGTCAGTAAAAAAAACTTGCTTGGTGATAGTAATCACCAAAATTCTATTTTTGCTAGTATTTCGAAATGAAATAATGAAATAATTACTAACGGCCACAGAATACCAAATATAGTAGGTACTGACTGACGACATGGCTAAACCGCGTGGTCACCCTGTATTGTCATAAATATAACACACTCTATGACACATTGAAAGGATTGCCAGAGTAGTAAATAATAATATTCCCACCTAAGTAGTTTTAAGCATGGGTTTTAAGTAATGACAGATTTAAGTTATAAAATACTATTTAATTTAATATGAACTTAATTCTCATTAATAAGTTAAGCTTAGATTTATAATAATAATTGACTAATTGTCTGAAATAAATTCTACCATTTTCAACTAACTACCAAGTTTTTATCGAATGGCAAGAGTTAGAAAGGGACAAATGGCCTTCGATGTAGATATCTCACTCGGCTCGTTTTGCCTCTATCAATACTGGTAACCCAAATTGAGTCTTAATACAATACCTTAAGGTGTGTTTTTGTAATTTGAATTTTTGATAGAACTCAGTCCTGTTAGTAATAATAAGTCCATGCTAAGAACTGTCTTATTGTTTCTTGTCTATGCTATCAAGTTGATGTACCGTCTTCAAAATTTAATAAAAACGCAACACTGTCAAATCTTAATTGGCTTTTGTGAATATACCAAGAAATATACTTTAAACAGTTAAAATGAACTGTTGCATAAACTAGGTACTATTTTGTACCCATCGAGAGCATCTCAATGAGCCCAAACAATGATGTAATATAAAAAAGAGGTAGACAGGTTATACGCGCTCGAAAAATGGCACACTAAAATTGAGTCAATCGGCGCCACTTGCCTCAGTTTCGATTGAGCACAAACAAGACGTTTTTATCACGTGGCCACCTACTGTCACCATCGTCAGCACGGCTATCACAAGACGGCACGGCACTATACCTCTCTTTCTAAGTTTTCTAATAAGAGAGAGACGGATAGTGCGAGAAAAATCGAGAGAGCTCGCGCGCTGTCTTGTGATAGCCGAGCAGAGCACGATGGTGCCATATTTCATTAGCACCGAACTTACCCAAATTAAACAATAAGCCAAATTTCAGCTCAATCGGATAAATTCTTTGTTTATTTTGAGGGAAAACTTATATCTACGTTTACGACACGAACATAAAAGCTTGTAAAACTCAGGCTATCCTATCCTAATTTACTCCTGAGCGTTTTTAAGATTTTTGTAAATGGAACATTAAAATTTTGAAGGAACATTGATTACCGTGATATTATTACCCCAGGTATGTTTGAGCCCTGCGTCCAAGTTGTAATAGTAGGCGCTCCTCCTACCGTATCGGACGACACGTGCAGAAACGTTATACACGTATTTCTCGTTCACGTAGGTTACTTCTGTGCGCTCGGGAACAATATGTATGCTCTGGAATTAAAAAGATCTTTAGCCAGAGAACAGAGGCCGTCCGACAAACCTAAGATTTAGTGTTCTACTAGAAATTCGAACGTTTCGATTATTAATTTTGCGGGCACGAGCAAGTAGGCCAAACAATTGATGAGGCGCTTTGTCAACACTAGTATTGTATTACTAACTAAAAATTGACACTCGATCGGAGTCATATGAGTGCAGAAAACTGTGAAGAACTAAAAAAAGTGTCGATACGGTTTATATTACGTAATACTTCTTGACTGGAATTAACAATAAAATTCAACTAAAAATTTGTGTTTAAAAGTTCAACTATTAGGTAACAAATCTATCTGGTTATATTAAAATCAAATGAATATGAAATACACTTACCAAGTTCCATTTCAAGCAAAATGAAGCAATTACAATCACCAGTAAAGAGATTTCCGAATGCCTCATGAATCTCATGATAGTCCTAACGTCGCAAAAAAACAAGGTTTAGTGCAAAATAAACATACAGCGAATACAAAAATATAATCTATGTTAATGTATATTTGATGAAAGTATTTATTTGTAGACCGGCACTATACAATTGATAATCATTACTAGTTATTTCAAAAGGCCAAACTTTTTGGTGGAGGTATATTTTGCATTATGATTCAATGTAGGTACCTACATAAAGTCTTTTAAATAGCATTAATGGAAGAATAATTCGTTTACTCGCTTTGGATAAATTATGCGCCAAATCATGAAATGGCAGCGTTTCATGATATGCCTAGGAATTTCATGATGTGCCTGAACGTCACTGGCGGGTGTTATTTGGTCAAATCATGAAATGGCGGCGTTTCATGATATGCCTAGGAATTTCATGATCTGCCTAAACGTCACTAGGCAAATCGTCGATATGGCGGCGTTTCATGACATGCCTAGGAATTTCATGATGTGCCTGAACGTCACTAGGCAAATCGTTAAATGGTGAGTTTTGAACGATACATATGGCGGATGTCACTCAGCCATATCATGAAATAGCGGCGTTTCATGATATGCCTAGGAATTTCGTGATCTGGCGGATGTTATGATCGGCCGCCGACATATGCAAAAAACTAAATTATTTGATGTGCGTTTTTCTGTGTTTTTCATGCCTGCAATGAATTCATAAAGTGGTATTGTTATTTAAAGTATTTATTGATCTACATTACGAGTACATATACATACAAATGTTTGCGCTTATGCGTGCATACTTAACACATTGGTAATATTGGTACCTATACTTTCGGTAGTATGATTATTTTAATCGTTCAGCTAAACGTAGCTGTAACAGCTACGTTTCAAATGTATGAAAAATATAGCATAGCACGCATAGCACATCTCTGGTGGAAATGCACTCTTACTTTTCTGACAAACAAATGAACCATAGGTAGTACGGACTACGGAACCAAAATCCAAGTCAGTTAATTGTGTTAGCGTTTGTACGAAGAATAAGCTATTAAGGTGGCACCATCTACAACAGCCTTTTTATTTCTAAAGCACACGGCTCTATATTTAGGCAGTCCTCTTCTATAATTTGTTAAAGTAACTAAATTGTAACATATCTATTTCCCTTTAGGTATATCACGCTTAAAGGTGGCGTAGATTCTCCAGCGCAATAATATTTCCTTGGTAGTCTTCAGTTGCGCATACCATTGCAGCATAGCCTTTTCGAACGGCCAGACGTAGGGAAAGTTGATCATTGATACAGTCACGTTGTAGAATCTGTATGTATCCTGTGGAAATTACAAGCACAATTTAAAATGTAAATAAAAAAACGCGATACTTAACCAGGTCAGGGTACTAACGGAGTCAGGGGTGGTACGAATCTCCGGCGAAGATCCGGCTACCACCACCGACGAGTAGTACCAACTCGCATTTCAATCAGACACTTTACGCTTGAAGTTGTAGACGATTATATATACCTAGGACAGACGGTCCAGTTAGGTAGGTCCAACTTTGAGAAAGAGGTTAATCGTCGAATCTGACTCGGCTGGGCAGCATGCGGGAAGCTACGGCACATCTTTCCGTCCAATATTCTGCAGTGTCTCAAGGTGAGAGTCTTTGACCAGTATATGTTGCCAGTGATGACGTATGGCACGGAAACCTGGACACTTACTATGGGCCTCATAAGAAGGCTCAAAGTCACCCAAAGGGAAAAGGAAAGGAATATTATATAAGAAATGAGGCTATACGCAGCAGAACCAAGGTAAAGGACTGGTCACCCACGGCGAAGCTAAGAGGCACCAGGGCCGGCCTGGTCGCGGATGTGTGCACAAGCGTTCCCGTGACCTCGCCACATAGCGCCGAGGCGGCAAGGGGGGTGCTCATAGTCTCATCAGCTCATACGGGAGTCCCAAATAACCACTCGGGTCACCCCCTGCGCCCGGGTGGTAAACGTAACGCATTTTCTGCCATTAAAAAAAAGGACCTGTCATTGTGGGACTCTTTGGGGAAAGCCTATGTCCAGCTGTGGACGTATTTCGGCTGATATGATGGTGGTGATGGTACTTAACCTAAGTTAGTTTAAGTACATGTTTGCAAGGATGACAAGTAAATTCATTATAGTGTTCAGCAGAATTGACATGAGAGATTTCTTGAAGTTATGATTTGATTTCATAATTTTATTACTTAGTATTATATTACCCCAGGAACCTTAAACAGCTCTGAGAATTCGTATCAGATTAAATTATTACTAATAAGTACATCACTAAGAAATCTCTAAGAAATATGGATTGTTATTTTTTACTTAAACTCCCACCGGTGGTGTCGGGCAAACGAAACCCGTCCTGATGAATGCCGCTCCGAACATCATGTGCCAGGGCTCTTTGTTCACTATATCGCACATGTTCATCTCTAGCTCCACGAAGCCGCGCTTGTACTCGTTGTGGAGAAATTCATAGAACACCACGTGAAGCTGTAAATATTTTCTTTGATTATCTTTATACGATTATCTATTTCAATCAGGTTCCTCCACTTCGTTCGGCTTATAGCTTCTTTTCGGGCCGTTGAAGAGAGAAGCCAACCACTGATCTTAGTTCCTTGGTCGCCCGCGGCGCACCACCGACTAGGCGTGTGCTTCTGTCAGATATTTTACTTCCTATAGAACCGAACGGAGTGGAAGCAACTAGTATTAAAATATTCAAAAGTCTTAAATGCATCACAAAAAGATTTCATAATTAGTCAAACCAATCAAAAATAGAGTTTACGACAAGTTACAATAATTTCGTCATGTATAAATATTATGTATTCGGTCTTGGTTACTAAGTCCTCATTCTACTTTGAACAGTTGAACCTAAAACTATTTATACATATGTATTTCGTAGTTATTTTACCGTTACGTTGTCTCCCATCCAGACCAGAGTGGTCGCCTCTGCATGCCAGTAATAGGGACTGTTCCTGCCCGTCCTTCGTACGTACGCGGTGACGTTGCTTAGATACTTCTCGTTAACATAGTCTACCTGAGTACGCTCGAGTATCACCTCCGTGCTCTGCAATTATTGTTCAATTAAATACATATATACTGAAACGGAGTGAATATTTACCATGCACCTGAGATCAACGAAAACTCTGGCAACGTTTAATCATCTGGTTCACATAGTGCAAGTGCCTGACAATCGACGGTTATGTAAATCAAACAGCTGGTATTTAGTTTGTGATAAATATCGCTCTGAAACGTTCTGAAATGATTTCTTTCGAAGCAAGAATTTTGTGAAGTAATAATAATATAATAACGTTATATAATAGCGTTACGATAGTGCCCATAGTTTTATCTAGTATAGGTGTCATTCCACGACAGCTACACACTTCAATAAAAACCCTCTCATTGCCACCGTCTTCTTATGTAACAATGCAGAAAGCTGTTATCCTCAATTCTTGCAGAATAGTCAGGAAATTCCTTCAAAATGAACTACAACTCCCTAACATACCTTCATCAGTTACCCCTGGATAAAATGCACTTGGCTTCGGCCCGTGTATTTCATTGTACCAGTATTTCCTGGAATACTGAGAAAAAGAAAGAAACCCGAAAATAATAATAATAATAATAATATAGGGTGGGTCAAGAGTCAGATACATAAGGCGGTACTTCTGGACACGGCGCGGATAGTCAGGCGGTCCCTCTCTCTGTCGCCCTGACCACCGGTAGTTTAGGCCGCGCCTCGCTGCCGGCAGCACCCTAGGTTAGGTTTTTATAATGATTTTATATTTTGTATGTATAGTTTTATATTTAATTTTTTATATTAATATTGTAAAATTAAAAACCTAACTTAAGATGAAATATAAATAAGGAGATAATAATATTTGTGGACAATCTTACACATATTATTATATGCTTATTTGGTGATATCAAGTTAGAATATATGTCGCCATCCATACTAACAGGTACCACGGCCAGCGTATTGGCAACCATGACGCAGGCAGACATTTTGGATAGTGTGTTCTAGTTACAGTTGCGTTTTAGTACTGAGGTTACTTAATTTCTTTGTTAGTTTATTTTAATATTATGTTTGTTTGTTTTTTTGCATATTTAATATAAATATTGTGCACTTAATACATGTACATTAAACATTTAAATGATTATATTGAAATAAAATATGAAATGTCAACTTATACAGAGTGTTTTTTTTAAATGGGACAGTATGGGGAAATCCGAATCTAAAGGAGATAGAGGAAAAGTGTCCAAGGAGACATTAGGTGTTTTTTTATGTAAACAAATTTGGCTCATTAAAATTTTTGGTCAAGCGTGAGTTGTTCTTAAAAAATGATAAAGTTGGTCAATTTTTTTTTTGAAGCGGGTCGACTCTGTTTCATGTAAGGATTATTTCATTGTATGGAAAGAAAAAAATCTGAACAGCAGAAGTTGGTCAAATTTAATGAAAACTAATCTTCATACAGTTGGTTTATTACTTGAGTAAATGTTCGATGTGGCCGCCGTCTTGTCTTATGCAGGTACGAGCACGCTTCAAGACACTTCTAGTTGCATTTAACAGAGACTTATGGTGAATTGTGTTTAAAGTGTTGTAAACAGCATCTTTTAATTCTTGTACTTACGGAGTTGTATCGGGATTCATAAATTCGACCCTTAATAAGAAAAAATCTAATGGCGTTAAGTCGGGCGATCGTGGGGGCCACTCGCTCCAAATTTGAATTCTTTTTTTTATAATTTCAAGACTATCGCGTGCCATGATGTTTACGAAGATTAAAAAAAATGTTCTTCTCTTGAATCATCTGGAGCTCTTATGGATTATCGAAATTTAAAAATGGAATAATTTTAAATATTTTTTTACACGCCTATGCACTTGTAGAAATATTAAAAGGCGAATATTGCAATTGTATGAAGATTAGTTTTCATTAAATTTGACCAACTTCTGCTGTTCAGATTTTTTTCTTTCCATACAATGAAATAATCCTTACATGAAACAGAGTCGACCCGCTTCAAAAAAAAAAATTGACCAACTTTATCATTTTTTAAGAACAACTCACGCTTGACCAAAAATTTTAATGAGCCAAATTTGTTTACATAAAAAAACACCTAATGTCTCCTTGGACACTTTTCCTCTATCTCCTTTAGATTCGGATTTCCCCATACTGTCCCATTTAAAAAAAACACTCTGTATAACATTAAAATTAAGTAATAACTAATTACCATACTAAAACAAATACGCTCAAATATAAAGATTGTCAGATTACACGGTATACCAACATGAACAGAAAAATAAAAAATACTATCCCTTTATATTAATTTACAATGTCAAAAAACATTGATATACTGAATTTTTAATGCTCATAAATTCCTTCACTGAATATAGGGTAATGGATTTTTCAATAATAAGATTTTCATCTGATATGTCAATACAGTAGGTAAAATAAAGTGCAAGTCGGGGTTTTGGCGTTACATTAGGGCCTACGCTAGCTGACGCGGTTTGCACAGAGCGGGTGGACGCCTCTTGAAAAATAGTATCAGCAGCGCTAACTTACCCGCGGCGGGTGCATAGAGAGCGGGTACCCGCAGGCGTGCACCCGCGTCAGCTAACGTAGGCCCCTAATCCGCGTGCTGCCCGCGCACTTCATAAAATGTAGAAAGGTCTTAAGCGCCGCTAATTAAGATACCGTTTTAGTTAATATATATTTACCGAGATAAGCGAATTACAAGGATAATTACCATAATTAACTGCAAGAATACTACAGATCCAAGAACTCCTATCTGTACAACCAACATACCTGCCATTTTAAAATGTCAAAACAAAACAAAAGACTGGAATATTCCGCAGTTAGCTGTTGCTTTTATACCTATCAAATCCATTACATGCAACGTAAATGAATTCACAAAGTAATGTCATTCATTAATATTCACCTTTTTTTACTAAATAATAGGTACATTAAGTTGGCAAATATTGTTATTCTCATTACGAGAGGGCAGAAATAAAATTAATGTTCCATGAACAAAATTTATCTACCTAAATGTATGAGTAATGATCCTACTATGATATTGTAAACGCGAAAGTTTGGATGTTTAGACGTTTGGATGTTTGTTACTAAACGAATATTCGAACCCAAAACCGCTTTGTTACTCAATTACGCATAAAAGACTAAACTGATTTGGATGAAATATAGTTATTTTGCGGGCACGAGCAACACCCTAATGTTAGGCCTAATAACTGATGAGGCGCTTTGTCAACATTGGTATTGTCACTCGATCGGAGTCATATGAGTGTCGAAATCTGTAAAGAAATAAAAAAAGTGTCGATACGGTTTATAGTACGGTGTAATACTTACTTCTTGACTGGAATTAAAGATAAAATTCAACTAAAATTTGCGTTTAAAAGTTCAAGTAGGTAACAAATCTATCTGGTAAATATATAATCAAATGACAAATGATTATGAAATACACTTACTAAGATCCATTTCAAGCAAAAAGAAGCAAAACAATCACCAGTAAAGCAACTTCCGAATGCCTCGTGATAGTCATGCATGAGTCGCAAAACAAGGTTTTCTCAAACATGCAATAAAATGTCGTCCTTACGTGCGTTATAACAGGCTTCAAAGTATCACTTTTCGGGCGGAACAACTCGAGAGAACTGTAAAGGAATTTCATACAGAATTGAAGGCCTAGGCCGGGAAGTAATTTTTTTTAAATTTTAATGTTAACATGGCGTCTGTGTTCATCAACAGGCTAAACAGCTGAATTCTATTTTTTTATTTTTTCTAGTGGCTGAATGGTTATCGGACCAAAAATATCCGCGTTAATGCCTATTACACACGAACCTTTATTAAGAAAATTAATATATTATCTATACGTAAGTCACCAGAGACCATAGACAATATTTAGAATCCTCTGCATTTATTTTATTCATTATAGAAATTAAGATTCTTATTATCAGGTTATGTATAATGGCCCTAATAGGGTCTATTCAAACACTACACACGCGAAATACGGACGACTTTCGTAAAAAAAAACCGGCCAAGTGCGTGTCGGACCACGCAAAACGAAGGGTTCCGTGCCTATTAAAAAGGTCGTATCGTCACAGAAATTTTACGGCACTTACGTCCTTTTCTTTGAGGAAGGCAGTTTTTCAGCAATATCTCGAAAACCTCTGAACCGATCTTGTCCAAAACAATTTTCGGTGAATGAAATTAATAAGCCCTATGAATTTTTTCATATTTTTAAAATACACCGTTCAAAAATTACAGGGGGGGGACAGAATTTTAGTGACTTTCGGGGCGATTATCTCCGACCCTATTCACTTAATCAAAAAAAATGCCAAGAAACCTTATATTTATTTTAAAAGGCCTATCGATTGAAGTGCCACACGGGGGGTCACAATGAAAAAAAATTTTTTGACTTTTAGTTTTATGTATGGAGTGCACCCCTAAAAAAATTTTTTTTTGTCATTTTAATTACAAAACTATGTAGCGGCTAACAAAATACACCTATCCTCAAAATTTTATTCAAATACACCTTATGGTTTTCGAGTAAAATGCCTGTGACATACGGACAGACGGACAGACGGACAGACGGACATGACGAAACTATAAGGGTTCCGTTTTTGCCATTTTGGCTACGGAACCCTAAAAACATTAAGTATGGAGGGATTGGAGGGAAAATTAATGTACTATTGTGAGTGGTGTATTGTTTTATTTCATTGCATATGTTTGAGAAAAGCACTATACATGCCTGGCCGTGAAAAGGGCTTGCCGGCTTCGTATCACTATCCGGCCTCCCTACGGTCGGCCGTCTATGCCTACTCACCTGGCAAGCCCTTCTTTCCCGGCGTCTGCAGTAATGTACTATTAGTGCAAACATAAACATACAGCGAATACAAATATAATCTATGGTAATGTATATCTGAAGGAACTATTTATTTGTAGACCGGCACTACAATTGATAATCATTACTAGTTAGTTCAGAAGGCCAAAATTTTTGGTGCAGGTATATTTTGCAATGTGATTGAAAAGTATTTTTCTCCAATATGCTCGGAAATGTGCGGCTTACTGTAGCAAAAATAGTACGTGAAGTTTCTCGTTACTGACAAGCGCAAATTTAAAAAGTTAAAAGTCATTATTGTACAGTAGCTTTAGTGTGAGTTTACAGTAAGTCGGAATACGCTAGCGACTATCGACAACAGTTAAAGATTTGTATGAAAACTCTATACACCGCCCCTGGCGGTCACTCACAGAACTAAAAATCTAATCGGTACCCCGAGTCCCATATAAGTATACTTTTCTCGCAACAGTTAACTCGATTGTTCGTATAGTTTAATAGATTTTTCAATATTCAGCCTTAAATTACAAGCATTTATCGTTTCAATTTAAATGCTAGCGTTTGTCGGTTATGACATTACAGAATACGCGCATGGCCAACGTCGAAAAATTCCCCAACGCCAAAGTTTAAAGACTTTAAAGGAATCTATACCTTAAGCTTAACGACATTAAGTATAATTTTAACAGTGTGCGATGATCCTCATCTAAGTCTGTCGACCCAATATGGCGGAACGTGTGCCAATTATTTGCATTTTTAAATACAAAATACGAGACAATCCGAATTTTGCGGATATAAGTTGTCGATTCAAAACCCTTATTTTTATAAGTTCTTTAATTTGAGATAGGTATCGATCGGATCTACGGTAAATCTTGACGAAATAATACGTTATCACGCACCATTTTGGAAGTGAAATAGTAAACTACAGACACTACGGTATTTTTCGATTCGAAATGTCAAATTTGTGACTCACGCTACCGTTTGGTAATACGATTCGAAAGTTTAGATTACGCATCGAAAACTAGACGCTAGCGAGTAACGTTTTGTAGTTGTTTTCGTAGTATATCGGCACCATGAGTACGGCGCATTTGACAGCTCGAACTTGCGAGAATCGAAATCTAGTCGAAGCGCGTTAGCTCGATATCGAGAGAAGTTTACTATTGTAAGTATTCGATAGCCTCTCATGGTAAGCGTACAGCTTTAGCGGCCAGGAAAATGTATGAAATTTCTTTACTTTATACTTTTAATCATACGTTTTGACCAAGACAAATCACTACAAACAGCCAAATGCTCGTAAGTTTAAAATTTGTTATAACAACTTGCTATAGTTAGACTAGGTAGTAATGTATGGCTGTCTCTTTCCAACTATTGCAAGTTGGTGTGACAAATTGCACCCGTTTAAAATGTGCTCAAAGTTTTCCCAGGTTTTTTTTAATTGTCATAGACAAAACGATTACTTTTGCAAGAGATCGAAGTGACGTTTTAAAAAATGTCTCAAATAGTATTAACTGAAGAAATTAAAATGTTTTCGAAATAATATTCAAAACGAACTAAAATGCATTTAGATTTGTCTCCCGTTTAATCTTTAATAATTTTAATAACATAAAACATAAAATTGTAATCGATTCTAATGTTTTTAATTTTTTTTATGTGTGTCAATTGAAACTGGCACCATGAGTCATCCCGTGTACATACTTAAAAAAAAGAAGGTCTGGCACATGATACACTCGCATCTCACTCGCACTCTGATTGACATACTCGCATTTTTAAAATTATTGAAAATATTATTTGATTTCCTCGCATTTATGGAGAAAAACACTATATCTGCCTCGGCGGGAATGACAATTCGTGGATTCGTCTATATTGTCGGATTCAGCTTCGCTTCATCCGACAAAATCAACTCATCCACGAATTGCTATTTCCCGGCCTCTGCAGTAATGTACTATTAAAGCGCTTACATTAATGGAATAATAATTTGTTTATTCACTTTGGATAAATTATGTGTCACTCTCGGATAGCGATGTTCAAATTGCGGAAAGTCTCCAAAAAGTTAAAGTTTTCGAAAATTTCTAGGAAGTTTCACAAGGAATTAAGGAAATTTTCACTTCTCATGCTCGAAAAGTGTGTCATATTAGCCTTAATAAGCGGGGCTAAAGTAGTACATTTAGCCCCTAGGGAAAATATGTATACATATTTATGATTTATATACATTTAATTTGAGCAATCACAACTCTTTCAAAAAACATTTATCTTTGCTATGAACCAACCAGAATACAGCTACATATATTATTAAAATCGCCCAATCAACCATCAGGTGTTTTTTAGTCCCTAATTCCAAATCATTTAACCCTTCTTTGCATGACTTTTTATTTATTTTTGAAATAAATCACGATAATGTCAGTTGAACTCCACATTTCGGTAAAAATATAAAAAAAAATATATGAGGTAAGTTTTACATGATATCTTTATTTTTTGATATGATGGAAATTTCCATCATTATGCAAACTCTGACCTTAAGCATAGTATCATAGGTAGGTAGGGAGGTACTAAATAAATTAAACAGTTGTTATATAATTATTCTTATTTATGTTATAAACCAGCTACAAAATATTTATATCCGGGTATTACTAAGCTTTTTGGCCATACTCAAACGAAAAAGCTTTGATCACTTGGTCATTACTAATAAATGATTCGCCATACTTTACGAGTGACATTGTTGCATAATGATGGAAATTTCCAGCACATACTTTCGAGTTACTTTGTCTTAAAATTTCGTAAATGTATGCACAAAAAGTAACATAATAGTAACTTACATACCTGATACACATGAGTTATTTTGCGACTATCAATATTTTCGTAGTACTAGCGTTCAAAATCCGAATAAAAGGTCAACAATTTTCGTAAATGGCGCGAAACGGCGAGCCCGCGAATAAAAAGTCAAAATTACGTTTATTTTTTTAAATCACATATACGTTCCATTTCAAGCTATACTGTTCTTGAAACATAAAAGTCTTAAAATAAATATGAGTCTCCCGCCAAACTACCTTTAATTAACAGGACAATGTTATGATGGAAATTTCCATCACCATGCAAAGAAGGGTTAAATCCACCAATCACAACTCTTTCAAAAAACATTTCTCTTTGCTATCAACCAACCAGAATACAGCTACATATTAAAATCGACCAATCAACATAAGGTGTTTTTTAGTCCCTAATTCCAAATCATTGGATAAAGAAACGCCTCTGACCGCGCGTCCCAAGTCCCAACGTTCAAGCGTGGTTGACTGCATGGCGGCATAAGTTATGAGATTGTTATCTTGTGCCCGTACGTTGTCCGCCGCGCGGCCGTTTGGATGCGCCTGTAGATGCGTTTATTCATAGAGTCAATATTTTGTATCTGTGTCATAGCAGTTTAGTAAAAAAAAAAGACGTGTGGCACTCGGGGACTGCCGCGGTAAAGCTATTGCATAGCATTTTGTATCAACTTTTGCAATTATAATTTAATTTATTTATTTTATTCATGCAGTATTTCTTTTTCTTTGATATTAATTCAAGTTACACTTTTTGAGCGTGGTGACCGATAAGAAAACAAATTTTTCTATTATTAAATAAATAAAATAATAAATGCACTTTGTTCATTCATATTCAAAACACTTTATACACAAATTTTACAAGTACAGCTATTCACTGTTGTACATAAATACCTATACACCTATATACTTTCTCATAAACAGCTGCTTTCGTCCGATTTCGGAGCAGCTCGTCTCGATTCGTGCGAGTTTCGTAGAGTCGTACAATACGTCTAATCGCACACAACGCCGTGTCGAAGACTGCCGAACTGAAACGACGTTAGACGATGCACGGCCTTCAAGCCACACCTCCTTGGCCGTCGGAGTGGGGAGCGTGAGGTTTTTTCGTTACGGAATTTCTAGATTCGGTCCCCGCGCTCAAGGCCCGCGATAGAAGCTATGCAATAGCTTAAAACATTCCGCTAAATTGAACAATCTCTTCGCCGTGAAATTTATTATTGATTGTGGATGGATAATCTTTGTTTTACTATTTTCTCGCAGTCGAAGTGAAAAGTAGAGTGTATAACTCGGGTCTAAAAGCCATATTACCGCTCGAAATATTTTCCCTCACTTCGCTCGGGAAAATATCCATCTCGTGGTAATATGGCTTATTTTAGCCCTTTGTCATACAATCTACTCTTACGTACCTTAGAAGCATAAATCTGTAACTCTTATACATAGTGTTTATGAGTTACAGTTTTATGCTTCTCTTCTCAGGTACGGAATTTCCATGTTGCAAATGGAAAGTTTCAATTCCCATACAAAAATGAGAGAAAATTTCGAATTTTTCCTATGTTAAATTGCAGTAAAATTGCGCAATATATGTTAGTTAGGAAACTTTCCATCGGCACTCTTGGACCAATTTTTTTATGAATGAATTAAAAAGTTTATTTCAGAACCAAGTCCATATTGGTTAGTAAATAATATCTTAATTTAATGTTAATTATTTCACAAAAACAAGCTCTGGGTAGTTTTTTTTTCGCATACAAAACATATATTTACAAGGAAAAGATATTAAAACTATTAAAGGTAATAAAAACTAAACTAGTGGGTAGTGGTTTTATGCTCTGATTGGTTATATCCAGTCAAAACAGAGTTTAGATAATGTTCAGCTATTCTGAAGGACACAAGGTAACGAACGATAAAACTATTACTGGTAAAAACATTTTTTTCTGTATTGTGTACTTGTGTATAATAATTCATACTAGGTAGGCAAAAGTGGTCCGCCAGCAAGTCGACGAAGCCCCGCTTTCGCGGGGCACCTACTTTCTGCTCTGAGGGACGCAAGGTAACGAACGAACTATACCTACCGGTTTTTATAGCCAGAAAACGATATAGCGAGGTGTGTTGCTAATGCAAATGTTCAGTTGCTATGCAAATTTCCATTAAAAAGGAATACGCTTTATTAATTTAGTTGTTAAATAATTATGTGCGATGCTTTTTGTAGAGGCTAGATTTTGGATTTTTATTTATTTATTTATTGCTCACATAAAAGACATACCTTAAAACTACTACAAAAACTTCGCCAATCTGGGATTCTATTAGTAGACAGATAATGAATCTCTAAAATAAATAAAGTAGCTGACGTATAACATTAGTCGCCAAGGTATCAATTTAGAAGATAATAAATAGTACATTGTGTTACAAGTTCGATAAGATATGAATTACGTACGAGAGTCTGTTAGAAGCCCGACGCCGAAGGCGGAGGGCTTTGATGACTCGAGTTTGTAACAATCTTCGTTCTTCGGTAGTATATTAAGTAGGTATTCAGGTAATGTTAATTCAGATTCACAGTGCATTCGTTTTGTAACTGTAATACTGTGTAATAATTGTTTGAATAAATTAATAAAATAAATAAATTTCGAAACTATAAGGGTTCCGTTTTTGCAATTTTGGCTACGGAAGCCTAAATAACATTTTTAGAATCGCAATACGGTATAGAACCTGGACTTAATGGGTTCACACCCCATTTTAATACACCCTGTATATTGTGCCGTACGAACAACACGAAGTCAATAATACAAAGAATGGTCTAAGGTGGCGCCATCTGCAACGGCTCTAGGCAGTCCTCTGGGTATAGGTAATTCGTTCATTGAACATATCTATTTTCCTTTCGGTATATCACGCTTAAAGGTGGCGTAGACTCTCCAACGCGCTAATATTTCCTTGGTAGTCGTCAATTGCGCATACCCTTCCAGCATAACCTTTTCGAACGGCCAGACATAGGGAAAGTTGATCATTGATACCTTTACGTTGTACAATCTGTATGTACCCTGTGGACCATACAAGCACTATTTAAAATATATATAAAAGTAAACGCGATGCTTAACCTAAGTTAGTACAGTTCATGTTTGCAAGGACGACAAGTAAATTCATTATAGTATGCAGCGGAACTGACATGAGGGACTTTTCTCAGTTCTCATTTGATTTTATATTTTTATTACTTACTTTTTGACGCTAGGAGACCTTATACATCTGAAAGATAAATGAATTGTTATTTTTTACTCAAACTCTCACCGGTGGTGTCGGGCAAACGAAACCACTATTGATATATGCCGCTCCGATTATCATGCGCCAGGGCTCTTTGTTCACTATATCGCACATGTTCATCTCTAGCTCCACGAAGCCGCGCTTGTACTCGTTGTGGAGAAATTCATGGAACACCCCGTGAATCTGTAAAGATTATCTTTCATTATCTATATATATTTCAAGCAGGTTCCTTCGTTCGGCTTACAGCTTCTACCACGTTAAAGCAGGAAGATATTACTGATATTAGTTACTTCAGCGCAGGACTCGCACGGCGCACGACCGTCTAGGCGCGATCTTCTTTTTGATCATCTTCATTATCGAACCGAACGGAGTGGAAGCAACTCGTATTAAGACAATTAATACAATAAATTTGTAAGATGAATGTCTTAAGGCATCAAAATAAAATTTGATACTTGCACAAGGTGAAGTACTTATTTAATATTAGTCAAACCAATCAAAAATAGAGTTTAGACGACTAGTTGGGTCTTTACAATAATTTCGTCGTGTATACGTCCCTGTTCGGTGCCTGGCTGCGGCAAGACTTTTACCACTAACACTAACCTGGCGACACATAGTGTACATTTTGGTCTTGGGTACTAAGTCCTCATTCTACCTACTTTGAACAGTCGGATTTAATACTATAAAGTTGGGTACGTATTTCGTAGTTTTGTTACCGTTACGTTGTCTCCCATCCAGACTAGACTTGTCATCTTTAGATTCAAGTAATAGGGACTCTTCCTGCCCGTCCTTCGTATGTACGCGGTGACATTGCTTAAATACTTCTGGTTAAAGTAGTCCACCTGAGTGCGCTCGAGTATCACCTCCGTGCTCTGCAATTATTGTTCAATTAAATATAGTCTGAAATGGACGGAATATCTTCCAGGCACCTAAAATCAACGAAAGTTTTGGCAAGGTTTTGATCATCTGGTTCACATAGTGCAGGTGCTTGACAATTAGTAGGCTAGTAAAAGCAAAAAAGTCGTTCTTGGGAAATTGTATAAAATTCTACAATAAAATTCCAAAACACATTACCGAACTTACTGACTCTAAATTCAAATCTGTCGTAAAACGGACACTCATTTCAAAAGCATATTATAAGATAAACGACTACATCATGGATAGGGATATTTGGCAGCGATAAAATCCTGCACTAGAAACCTGTCGTAAAATAAATAGGCTTTCTACTGTAGCAATGTAATTTTAAAATTGTATAATACTCTGATACTGATATGATATATTGTATACTGTTTTGAAAAAATGACACCTCGCCGAGTTTATTACGCCGGTTCTTCTCGAGGCAGAGGTTTACTTTCCGAACCGGTGGTAGTTTATCGACATTCATAGGTGCATGTAATATGCCTAAATTGAAGAATAAATCACTTTGACTTTGACTTTGACTTTGACTTTGAATTGACGGTGATGTAAAGCAAACAGCTAGTATTTAGTTTGTGATAGATATCGCTCTGAAACGTTCTGAAAGGATTTCTTTCTAAGCATGAATTTTGTGATTTGGTGATGTCAAATTAGAATATACGACGCCATACTAAGAAGTAACGCGGCCAGCGTATTGGCAACCATGCCGCAGGCAGACCTTTTGGATGGTGTATTCTAGGTATTTATAGTTGGGTTTTAGTATTTAGGTTACTTTATTTCTTTGTCACTTTATTTTATTGTTATTGTTTGCATATTTAATGTAAATATTGTGCACTTTATACATGTATGTTATACATTGAAATGATTATATTGAAATAAAATATGAAATGTCAACTTACATAACATTAAAATAAAGTCATAACTAATTAATGTCCATACAAAAACAAAGACGCTCAAGTTATCACATAAAGATCGTCAGATTACAAAGTATAACAACATCAGCAGAAAAATTAAAAAATTACAATATCTTTATAATAATTTACAATGTCAAAAAACTATTACATAGATTTCCTTAATATGTACTGTCAATTCTTTCACCGAAGATAGGATGGATTTATCAATAAAAAGATTTTCAGGCGACGTCCAAATGTTTCGTCAGATGACTCAGATCCGATATATAACCGGCTGCAAGCAGTAAAACACATCCGTACAAACGTCCGATGCAACATGCAACACACTCACACAGACACGCGTCAATACAGTAAGGTTTTGGCGTTACATTAAGCATTAAGGGCCTACGCTAGCTGACGTGGTTTGCACGGAGCGGGTGGGCGCCTATTGAAAAATAGTATGAGCAGCGCTAACTAACCCGCGGCGGGTGCATGCATACTCTTGGTACCCGCAGGCGTGCGCCCGCTCCGTGCACGTCAGCTAACGTAGGCCCTTAGTCCGCGTGCTGCCCGCGCGCTTCATAAGAACCGGTTTTAAAAGGAGTGCAGATGTAGAAAGTTCTCAAGGGACCCTGGTTAAGATACCGTTTTAGGTAATATAAATAACACCCTATCTATGATATCTGACTCGTTTGCTGCCAATAACTTAGTGTTGAATCCGAAAAAAACGAAATGTATAAAATTCACACTAGCGAACTCAAATGTAAACTTAGCCTCAAATATTAAACTTAATGGTGAAACCATAGAATTTGTAAAGTCAACTGTATTCTTAGGTATTACGTTAGACTCTAAACTGCAGTGGGGTTTCCACATAACTGCCATAGGAAGTAGGTTGAGCTCCGCTACTTTTGCAGTCAGGAGAATAAGGCAGCTTACCAATGTAGCAACGGCACGGTTAGTTTACTTCGCTTACTTTAACCGTATTATTACTTATGGTCCTATTTTATGGGGATCAGCGGCCGATATTGAGACTGTGTTTATTTTACAAAAAAGGGCTGTTAAAGCAATTTATAACCTCGGGTCGCGTGAGTCATTAAGAGAATTTTTCAAGGAAACAGATATTCTAACACTGCCGTCGCTATACGTATTTGAAATAATTATGTATGTTAGGAAGAATTTATACAACTACCTACCCAACAAACACTGATAGGCCCAAGTTTACCAGAAGCGCAGGGAAGCTCAAAACAACTTTTTACAGGCTAGTAAAAGCGAAAAAGTCGTTCTTGGGAAATTGTATAAAATTCTACAATAAAATTCCAAAACACATTACCGAACTTACCGACTCTAAATTCAAATCTGTCGTAAAACAGACACTTATTTCAAAAGCATATTATAAGATAAACGACTACATTGGATAGGGATATTTGGCAGCGATAAAATCATGCACTAGAAATCTGTCGTAAAATAAATAGACTTTATACTGTAGCAATGTAATTTTAAAATTTTATAATACTCTGATACTGAAATGATATATTGTAACATACTGTTTTGAAAAAATGACACCTCGCCGAGTTTTTTACGCCGGTTCTTCTCAAGGCAGAGGTTTACTTTCCGAACCGGTGGTAGTTTATCGACATTCATAGGTGCATGTAATATGCCTAAATTGAAGAATAAATCACTTTGACTTTGACTTTGAATATATTTACCACGGTAAGTGAATTACAAAGATAATTACCATAATTGATTGCAAGAATAGCACGGAACCAATAACTCCTATCTGTACAAACAACATACCTGCCATATTAAAATATACACAAAAGACTGGAATATTCAGTAGTTAGCTGTTGTTTTTATACCTACCAAACTGATTACATGCAATGAAAATAAATTCACAAAGTAAGTATTGTTATTAAAATGCACGTTTTTGACTAAATTATAGGAACATTAAGTTAGCAAATATTGTTATTGTCATTACGAGAACAGAAAAAAATGTATGATGCATGAACAAAAGGTTTTTTAATGTATGTGTAATAATAACAAATATTTCGACGACGGAAAGGAAAATCCCTGAGCGACATTTTGGGCCATCTGATAAATTTTATGTGGGTTAAAGGATGAAAGGGGAAGTGATGCAACTCCTGCGGCAAAGGAAACCACCTCTTAAGCGTCTTCATTACCAGTGGCAGACTCAAGTTAAAGCAAGCCGACACAAACAAGACAAATAACCACATATAGCGTCGATACGGAAGATTCCGACGGTCAAAGCATATACTTACTTACATCCTTCGCCGTGAAGCCACATAGTAAGATTAGTAAGTAAAATTATAATATAATACCGTTACGAGCGTCGGGTGAGGGATAGTTATTAATACATCTTTTTAACACGACAGTAACTGTACGTGAAGCGTAAACTTATCTCGAAAGCTTATTATAGCACACAAGACTACATGAATGATAAAACTCCATGGAACTAATTTTGACTGAATTTTTAATCTATTATTTTCGTAATATTTTGTTTTTGACATTAGATTGTTTTTCTAGAAATATTCTACTAATATTTTTTATACAATTTTTTTAACATATATATTTTATTCTTTATGTTTAAAAATTACTCTAAAAAATTAACTGACGATTTGAAAGTGCTTGTTACTAGGCCTACTTGAATAAAGATAATTTTGAGTTTGAGTTTACTTACACAGGGCAAAGTCCACTGAGTCCACCCACCCGTACTAATACCTAACACTGACTCAACTTGCACTACCTAGCTAGTTCACTGAGTCCGCGCTTGCTAGTACTAACACAGCTAACAATTTACTGTTACTTTGCAGTCTTTGCACTAGGCCACTTTACTATTCATCACTTGTTTCCACTGTTCTTCTTCCAGTTATCACTCCGATACTACTAACTTTAGTACTTAACTCCGAGAAATCCACTCCGAAAACTGCTCTGTACCGCGAACTTGGTCCCTTTATATACCCCTTTCCGAAGGTTGTAGACAATAATTTTGATATTAACTCCGGTCCATGCTACTTTGCGTTTTGTAAATGTACTCACTAATAATTTAAAACATACAATAAGTACAACTTAGAAAAGTTGAAAAGCCCCCGACATTTTCATTTTAAAGTTTAATATCTCAAAAACGGCTGAACCGATTTTGTTACGCTAAGAACCATCTCGATCACGTCAGCTTTCGGACAAAAAAAACGCATTCAAAATTCGTTTCTGAGCTACGATGCCACAGACAGACACACAGATACACAGACACGTAAAACTTATAACATCCCTATTTTTGCGTCGAGGGTTAAAAAGTGCATGTCGGTCGCTTGACTCGAATCGAACCCGGGTACATCGACTCCCAAGACTCCCCAGGTCTATGCCACTAGGCTATTTATTGTTGAGTTGTAAGTTAACGGCGAATTTTGAAATAAAGTATCTCTATGGTAATGAAACGCCGCCGTCGTAATTGTATAACTATACTCAACTCAATACAAAAAACAGTTGAAATGCTGTACGATCTAGATTTCTTGTTTAGGAACTCCAAGGGCCAAAGCGTTTGTTGAAGACTCTCCCTGATGAAATTTCACGACTACTTTTTCAATAATAGGTGTGAGTTCAACAAACAAAATAAAAATCTATGTTTGATTATAGGGAAAAATTACCATGTCACACTTATCACAGTAACTAATCATGAATATCACTAGAAAATCAAATATTCACTCGTTATTTTGGTAAAAACTAAGTTTTTTACATTCGACATAGCTTAGCGTTACTCGGAAGCACAGATAAAATAAACTAAGTTGAGACGTGAAATTACGATAATCTATCACATTAACCAGCTACCATGTTTTACAAAACGGTAAGGGCTATTATTTGTCATTCATCCCAGTCAAAGTTGGATAACTCCATTTTGTCACGTGCGACCATGTTGTGAATCGGTACTTTGAGTGAATAAGTAGACAAATCACGTGACTATGATATGACTTGTCATTTGTCACGCCCTTATCACATCAGCACATCACCATCTTAGACCACCTCCCTGACGTCTGCACTGACGTATATTCCATTTTTTTTAGTTCATTTAGAATTCAAACGGTTACAGTTCAGTTTTAAGGCAGTTCTATTGCAGTTGTACCGACCGACTGCACTACAACAACCGTGTGAACCGTGCAGCTAGTTATTTTTTTTTAATGTGAGATCTTAAAGTAGGTTAGATTTGACTTGACCAGTTTTGATTACATCAGTCATTTTATATTTTAATTCTGATAAAACCTGGCCAAGTCAAATCTAACCTACTTTAAGATCTCATATTTTTAAATAACAGCAATTGTTATAGGTATCCAATAAAGCAAAGAAATAGAGTTTAATACTTGTTCATAATATTATTTTGTTCCTATAAATACATATTTGGATTTTGCATAACTTGGCACTCATTT
Source organism: Epinotia nisella (assembly GCA_932294315.1). Lineage (NCBI taxonomy): Eukaryota > Metazoa > Arthropoda > Insecta > Lepidoptera > Tortricidae > Epinotia > Epinotia nisella. Next base: position 6,779,167 of record OW028687.1, read on the forward strand.
AGATTTCCATTCTTTTTGCGGCGAAGCCCACAGCCAAGCATAATTTTTGTATTGAACTTGGCTCTCCTTTTTTACATTTATGTTTTTGGTGGGATATCATTACCTACTTTTTGTAAAGAACACAAGGCAAGAGCGCTTTTATGTAGATTTACTTCTGTTCTGTGTATAATTATGTGGTGCCGCGCGCCGCCGTAGACACACCGTTGGCCGGTTGTTTAGCGCGTATTACAAGTTTTTGGTATGGGGACACCACTTATTTATTGACTTAACTTTATTATTATATTTCTGTTACATAGCAAATACATATATTGGGATAGTTTCAAATATCTGCTTGTAACAGTTCCAACGCTACAATTTAAAAAAAATTGTATGGGGACCCCCCTATTTTTTAACTTTTTCTTAAATTTAGATTTTTTCCTACGCTTACACACAATTACCGAGCTAGATTCCAAATTTCATCCTTCTAGGTCATCTGGAAGTAGGTTAGGTTTAGGTACTAGATGTCAGTCAATACTAAAATTTACGACTTTTTGACCTTCATATCTTTATAACCGTTTGAGCTAGCTTCATGAAATTTGGGCTTCTAGATTTCCTTATGGATATAATTAAACACACATAGTTATTAAAGAGATTTCGAGTTATAGAAGGGTCAAAAATGGCACCAAGTGGTTCGTGTAATATTACACTCGGCGCTGGCTAGCCAGTTCCTTTGCTTGAACTTGGCTTGACACTCTGCCGCGTGTCTTGAAAGTCCCTTTTTTACAAAAAAAAACTCAGGGAAATCTTTGTTTTAAATTGCTGTTATATTCTACGTGAATATTATAATTATAAGGAGTAAAAAAGAATTTTCATCACACTTGCTTGTCAATGGCGTTATTACGAGCGTTTAGATTTAGATTTAGCGAGCGTACAGAGCAGTTATAGCCGTTTTACCTCCCACGGGCTGTTAAGTTTAGTTTTAAAATATAGAACCCTCTGATTGGCTTAAGCAAATCTGGTTGCTCTGTGATTGGTTGAAATATTGAAGCTGCGCGCTCCACTAGCACTGATCTGGAAGTGAAGTTGTCAATTTTTGATTGGTGCGGCTGTATGAAACTTAGATTTTTCTGTCTTTTGTAGTTATTTATTTCCTTGCAAATGTGATGAAAAACATTGTGTATAACACGGGCGTAAGAATATTGCAATCTCGAGTCATCAAAAGCCTTCGGCGTCGGGCTTCTGAAAGACTCTCGTTAGCAGTATTCCACTTACGCCCCTCGTTAAGCAATGTACTATTACCGGTTCCTTATGAAATGAAAACATGTTTATACCATTTAGTCTTAGTACTTGTACCTACTATAATGCTGAGCGCCCTAACAGGGTTTGCGGTGAACAAGAACATGAACCTATATTTAAGACCTCTTGTAAGCCCACAAAGCAACCAATATAGTACATTACTGCAGACGCCGGGAAAGAAGGGCTTGCCGGGTGAGTAGGTATAGACGGCCGACCGTAGGGAGGCCGGATAGTGATACGAAGCCGGCAAGCCTTTTCACGACCAGGCATGTATAGTGCTTTTCTCAAACATATGCAATGAAATAAAACAATACACCACTCACAATAGTACATTAATTTTCCCTCCAATCCCTCCATACTTAATGTTTTTTTTTACGAAAGTCGTCCGTATTTCGCGTGTGTAGTGTTTGAATAGACGCTATTAGGGCCATTATATATAACCTGGTAATAAGAATCTTAATTTCTATAATGAATAAAATAAATGCAGAGGATATTAAATATTGTCTATGGTCTCTGGTGACTTAAGTATAGATAACATTTTAATTTATTCATCAACACATTGAATAATTTCAGATTTGTTTTCTTAATAAAGGTTCGTGTGTAATAGGCATTAACGCGTATATTTTTGGTCCGATTACCATTCAGCCATTAGAAAAAATAAAACATATATAAATCAGCTGTTTAGCCTGTTGATGAACACAGACGCCATGTTAACATTAAAATTTAAAAAAAAAATACTTCCCGGCCTAGGCCTTCAATTTTGTATGAAATTCCTTTACAGTTCTCTCGAGTTGTTCCGCCCGAAACGTGATACTTTGAAGCCTGTTATAAATAACGCACGTAAGGACGACATTTCATTGCATGTTTGAGAAAAATGAATTATGAATATACGTTTCCCAATTAAGTAAGATGGAGCCCCGATATAGTGGACTTGCGTTTCTGGGAAGAAACCATCCAAAGTTAAGCGTAGGTAAGGAAAGTATGGGTGTTTTGGGAATCAACGTTATGAGAAACGGATGCTAGAGGTGTATGTGCCGTACGAAGTGAATGATACGAAGAATTGTTTAAGATGGCGCTATCTGCGACCTTTTTATTTCTGAAGAACACGGCTTTATATTTAGGCAGTCCTCTTGTAAAATTAGTTCATGTAACATTTCTATTACCCTTTCGGGATATCACGCTTGATGGTAGCGTAGGTTCGCCCGCGCCCTATTATTTCCTTGGTAGTCGTCAATTGCGCATACCCTTTGAACATAACCTTTTCAAACGGCCAGACGTAGGGAAAGTTGATCATTGAAAAAGATACGTTGTAGAATCTGTATGTACCCTGTGGACAAAATACAAGCACCATTTAAAATGTCATTAAACGCGATGCTTAATCTAAGTCACCTCAAGCAAGGACGACAAGTAAATTCAATATAGAGTTCAGCTTAATTTGATTTTATTACATAGCTTTTGATATTCAGAGACCTTATACATCTCTGATGATTCCTATCAAATATAGAAACTTTCACAATCCTTTCTTTTGATGCCATTCATTAGGCCCGGAATGTACATTTTCCATCCGGTATTTATCTTGGCAATTCATGATTCTATTTTAAAATAGGTATCTCATACAAAAGTTATATGTTTTTAAATATTTTATTTAAAGTTTCAAATAATTAAGTTTACATATCGCAGAGTTGCATACCTAATCTTACTGCTAAAGCCATTATTGCACTAACTATCCTACTAATCCTACTAATATTATAAATGAGAAAATTTGGATGTTTGGATTATTACATGTTTCGATGTCTAGATATTTAGTTTCGATGTTTAGATGTTTGGATGTTTGTTACTCAATCACGCTTAGACGGCTCAACCGATTTGGATGAAATTTTGCACGAAGATAGTTTATAGCCTGTATTAAAATATAGGATAGTTTTTATCCCGGCTCCACGCAGACGAAGTCGCGGGTGGAAGCTAGTTACTTTAAAATAAACAATAATAAATTAATAATAAATATTAGGTGACATTTTTACACAAATCGAACTAGGCCTACAATAGTAAGCTCAATAAGGCTTGTGTTATAGGTTATAGGTAGTACCTATAACTAGACGACGATATAAAGCACACGCGGCGAATAGAAAGAATTTCGTACGTTGACCTTTAGACAGATTGCCAGAGAGGAATAACATTTTTTTTAATAAAAATTATGAAATGTTACCAAGTTAATAGTTTTATTATTCGGGAAATATTAATTTTCCATCTGCTATCTACTTTGCGATCTTTTGTTTTGCGTAAATTCTTACCGGTCGATGGGTGGTCAAGCACGCTTATCTATTTCAAGCACGTTAATAACAACACAATTTTTTACCTGAGAGCCGGAATGACTCATGTTAATTTTATTTAACACGCTATTATACGGCTTATTCGGTCATTTTCAATTCAAATACTACATGAAAGAGTGCCCTATGATTACCGAGTAACATTACGAACAAAATAACACGTAGGTACATAACAGCGCGCCATATTACTACAAGGAAAAGGTTTACAATCCCCGATGCCGGCGTTCAATGTCACTGTGTGAGCACGACGCCAATATAATTGCGCGCGAGTGACAGAGACAAGTAATGATGAGTCAATGTACGAAATTCTTTCTGTTCGCCGCGAGTGCTTAAGCTTTCGTGAATTTATAATTAACTAACACCCACCGGTGGCATCGGGCATACGAAACCCCTCTTGATCAAAGTCGCTCCGATTATCATGCGCCAAGGCTCCTTGTTGACGACATCGCACATGTTCATATCCAGCTCCACAAAGCTGCGCTTGTACTCGTTGTGGAGAAATTCATAGAACACCCCGTGAAGCTGTAAAGATTATCTTCAATTATCTAACATTATTTATTCCAATCAGTTCAATTTATGGCTTCTTTTAGGGCGGTTAAAGCGGGACGACGATCTTAGTTACATTCCTTACATTACATGTTACATTGTCGCACCATCGACGAAGCGCGAGCTCCCTTTAGATTTTCTTCATTATCGATCTTAACGAAGTGAAGGCAACATGTAGCACGATATTTAATACATACGATAAATTTATAAGATGGATAATCATACATGCATGAAATTTCGTATTTGCACAAGGTATAGTGATACACAAAAGTACGAGTAAGTACTAAGTAGTTTACTCTTTATCAGTCAACCCGGTCATAAATAGAGTTTCCGGCAAGTTTGGGTCTTTAGATTAGATCTTGGGTAAGTACTAAGTTCTTATTCTACTTTGAACAGTCGGACCCTGCTGCACCTAGATCTGGCTAAATGCAGTGTACAGTCGACTACAAAGAGAAAGATACAACCAAAGTTACAAAAAAATGTATCCCCGACTTTATTGCCTTAACATTAAGGTCGTGTATACATATTTTTGTAACTTTGGCTGTACCGATCTCTTTGTAGTCGACTGCTACTGACTGTGGGAGGGGAGTTAAACTATCTCGCTCTAATGAGTGGAGAGAGTGCAGGAAGGCCGCTTAAACTATAGATACTGTTTGTAGTTTGTATTGTAGGTTTGTTACCGATACGTTGTCTCCAGCCCAGAAAAGGGTTGTCGCCTCTGCATGCCCGTAATAGGGGCTGTTCCTGCCCGTCCTTCGAATGTAAGCGGTGACGTTGCTTAGATACTTCTTGTTAAAGTAGTCCACCTGAGTGCGCTCGAGTATCACCTCCGTGTTCTACAATTATTGCTCAATTAAATATAGTCTGAAACGGACTGAATATATTTCCCAGCACCTATTTTGATAACCAGGAGCCGGAGCATGGTTGGCCTTATCACGCGACAAGTGACAAGATAAGAGCGTCGTCTCGTTCTATCGAACGTTGTCAACCAGTGACGCACGCTCTATCCTATCACCTATCGAGTGACAAGGCCAACCATGCTACGGCTCCTGGTACCTACACATAGTGCAGGTGCGCGACAATTGACGGTGATTTAGAGCAAACAGCTGGTATTTAGTTTGTGATAGATATCACTCTGAAACGGTCTGAAATGTTTTCTTTCTAAGCACGAACAATGAATGTTTTGTAGTTGACCAGCGATAGGCCACTTCCAAAGGTGATGCGTATTCGGTGCGGTCAGCTCTCAATGTCAACTGTCAGTCAAGTGTGTACCATGCTGCGCGCCTCCTGACTAGCACAGGATGCGCGGAAACGAGGCGGAACGGATGTAGTACAAGTTACTAACTGCCACTGCACTTTTGTGCATTATAAGTTTTTCTGTCCACGACGAAGCGATTCCTTCCTATATCGTTATTGTTTGAATGTTGTCTACAAAGATATGAGGGAAGCGCGTCTTCATAGCTCCAACGATAATTAAATGCAAGATTAGAGCTAATTGTTAGCATTAATTAAAAAGAGAATTACCGATATTAACTGCAAGAATACCACAAAGATAATAACTCCTATCTGTACGAAAAAAACACCCGTCATTTTAAAATGTATACGAAAGACTGGAACATTCAGTAGTTAGCTGTTGCTTTTATACTTATCAAACCGATTACATGAAATTGAAATGAATTCATAAAGTAATGTCATTAGTATGCACGTTTTTTACTTAATTATAGGTACATTAAGTTAGGGAATATTGTTATTGTCATTACGAGGGAGCAATAAATATAAGTAATGTTCCATGAACACAAGTTAGGTACCTGGATGTGTCTGTGTAATAATTATAAAATATTTCGACGATGGAAAGAAAAAGCCCCTGAAGCGACATTTAGGGCCATCTCATGACTTTTAGGGTAACACATATCTATTTATTAGCCGGTTACTTACGTTAGTTAGTTAGTATTAGTGAGCGTAAATATCCTGGGTACTTGGGCATTGATAAATATACGATGGTAGGTTGACAAGTTTTACTTCTGACATTCAGCATTACAAACATCATGTGAAATACAAAGAACTGGCAATTTAAAGAAAAGAAAAAGAAAGAAAAGAAGACATTTCGGTTTAGTGCTCGTAGATATCCTACATAACTATAATTTTGACGCACACATTAATGCACCTCTTCATCTGGACATCCGGACATACGAAAGAATTTTGGCCCCTATTTTTTTTTTTAATATTTGTCACTAAAGTACTCGGTGGTGCAGTCATCATCAAAAGTAACTACGCAATCGAAGACGTCAAAAGCTCTTATTCCCTTTTAATAAAGACTTTTGACGTCTTGGTTTGCGTAGCTACTTTTGATACTGACTGGGAATATTTTTTAAATCTTTTACCACTAAAGTTACCTACTCGGTGCCGACCGGGACCCGGGGGACCTTCACTACATGAAACGCTATACGTTCTAGTGCCCGCTCCCGCACTCGCACCTACCTCAAGAACAGACGAGTATTGCTTGTCTTAGCTTAGGACTCGGCCGTGACTCACAGCGGCGGCGGCGGCGTCAGCGGTGCGGTATAGGTGAGAGCGAGATACTGGTGCACTTCCGCCGCTACAGCTGCCACTCAAAGTCGTGGCCAAGCTCTAAACGAGTCCTACTCGACATGGTCACGACTCGATTAAAAAAATACTATCACAGATTGGACTAATAAATGTAAGGTTGAACCTCTTCCTAATAGTCCAGTTCCTGTTCCTCCTCAAGTTCCTACATCGTTATTCCGAACACCCTGTATTATAAAACAGTTAATCATTATATGTCAAAGTCAAAGTGATTTATTCTTCAATTTAGGCATATTACATGCACCTATGAATGTCGATAAATTACCACCGGTTCAGAAAGAAAACCTCTGCCTCGAGAAGAACCGGCGTAAAAAACTCGGCGAGGTGTCATTTTTTTTTTTGTATACTGGAGGTTTTCTTTCTGATACTGAAATGATACATCATTATAAAATTTTAAAATTACATTGCTACGGTAGCAAGCCTATTATTTATTTTGCGATAGATTTCTAGTGCAGGATTTTATCGCTGCCAAATATCGCTATCCATGATGTAGTCGTTTATCTTATAATAATTATGCTTTTGAAATAAGTGTCCGTTTTACGACAGATTTGAATTTAGAGTGTTTTGAAATTTTATTCTGTATGACAAGTATAGACTTAAATGCAAATTTTAAAGAGATAATTACAAAAGAATGACTAACTCCATAGTAAACGCGCCGAGAATATGGATTGTGACGTCATAGTCTATGTATGCCCCTTTAATATAGAGCGTTATCGGTGGGTGCCGGCGCGTGCAGATTTCAAATACCTATAACATCAGAAAAAAAATCGTTAGAAAAGTTTAATGCTACAGTTGATATTCCATTGGATTATTCTTTTAATTTTCGTAATAAAAAATAAAGATGCATAGTCCCTATTCTACCAGCCACGCTCTACAAATTCTATATCTCGACTAAAAAGTATCGATAGGGATACGCTTCTGCCTAAAAAAGGGCTAATCTACGATAGGTACTACTTGTAACATAGCCTTAACGATTGTTATTCATAACTTGCCGACGTAATTTACCTACGGTTACGGTTAAAACACACAATCGATACAATTGCATTGTTGCACTTGTTGTTCGGAGCATCCGCGGGGAAAATTGACTTTTACATGCAGAACGCAGCGTGGAACGACTTTCTTTCGTTTTCGCACAATGTCGATCTGGGGAATCATTTTAGAGTTCCATTCAACAAGATTATTGTATCCTTTTTTTAATTAGAATTCTAAGAACTGCGTGAATTAACACATAATAAAACATAGGAAGGCACCTGATTCGAAGTGAATATTCTTGAACCGAGAAAGTCTTCCTAATTATTGTTTGATTCAAGTAAGATTAATTTCAGTGCTTATGAGGCTATGCATTATTACGTCTCTTCCTGTCTCAAACGTAATTAAGTTATTACGTCGATTTATTTTATTTTAAAAGGCCTCAAATGTCGAATATTTATTCTGCAAGACCAGGCTTTTGAATCGACTTAAAAAAAAAGTTCTCAAGCCGGTTGTATTTTTTTTAATGTTTGTTACTTCAGATCTCCGTCATTTATGAACCGATTAATTAAACATTATTTATGTATCTCCGAATTTATTTTAATTCACGGGGCAAAGCCCGGTAATTTGGTAGGCGTGCGTAGGATGTAGGTACAACACGTAGAGTCCCTTTAGAGACGAAGTTTAATATGATGAAATAACAATAAACATGATTTATTGTTATGATTCAATGCCATTAAGATGTGCTTGTTTAATGATGTTTTTAATCTGCACCAAAATGGTGTCGCCACGGTGTTGGTTCGTTATGTCAGAGTTACCAAAATGCAGTGTGGCCCACATTCCCGTGCATTGCGGAAACAATCGACGTTCGAGGTAAACAAAGATGTTCCGCCACGTTTGTCATCGTTGCCCTGCGAGTTATTGCGACCGTCGCCTTTTCTGTTGCGTATCGTCGTTATTTTTAGTGCGAAGTTTTATACGTATCGCAGCGAAACTTGATCCCCATGGCAGCTATCATCTCCGTACAATTTATAACCTTAAAACGTAAATTTGTACAGAGATGACAGCTGTCATAGGGATCAAGATTCACCGCGATATGTATAAGTAAATATTATATATAATATCGCTTGATATCTGTAAACGGTTTAAGTAGTCTGGCTATGTATGTAATGTAATGTACGTTGTAATTTTTTATATTAAGTATTTTTATTTCTTAGCCTCTAAAATAAATATTTCAATTAGTTGTAATAATTTAGTAGGCAGGTAACATTACAATACTACAAACACGATGTACATATACCTATAATATATAATTCGATCATAGAAACATACATATGTCATGAGATTCATGAGTACCTATATATTATACGTTTGGTTTACGTTATGTAAAAGTAAAGAAAAATCTTTAGGTACTGATAATTGTGACATGACATTATTTTTCGTTTATAATTTGGATTAGTAAGACATGTGTATTGATGATTATAATTACTTTAATACTTGGGTACCTACTTGTGTAGCAGAGCATTTTTTTGTCTTCCACTACGTCAAGTAATATTTCCGAACTCTACCTCGATCGTCATTCTGCAAAGAAATAACCACACGCCACTACAAAGCAACAACAATAGCGCCATTAGCAGATGTCATCGTGCGTGCGACAAACAAAAGCGAAGGAAGAGATAAAACAGCCAGGCATGTCCGAGCCGTCTCAATCCTATCAGCACTACCTGTTCAGTGTTCCCCTAGTCGCGCACCCACCCTCGTCCAAAATGGTCGTCAAAACGGTCGTATACGCGCTCCTATGCGTCGCTGTGGCCCTGGTAGCCGCAGAACACTCCGGCGCCTACTCCTCGCCCCAATACGCGAAGAAGATGTACCAGAAGTTTGAAACGAACGCGCTGTTGCCCAATGAAAAGCGTGCGATACCTTTCAAGAGGGAGAGTATAGATAGATTTGATAGTGATGGTAATGATAATGATACAGCGCAGTACGCGAGATCGTCGTTCTTCAATACGGCGGGGAGTTTTCTGAGTGGCGCTGGCGGGCAGATGGTGACGAATCTGGCGAAGGAATTCATTGCGCGGTCGACTGGTAGCAGCCAGGTTGGTTTTGACTGCTTCAAGCAGGTTCGTATCGCACTTTTTCTATCTTTGCACGCAATCTTCTTCAGAATGATTCCCTTGGACTACTAGTTTATACTTATACTTTGTACGGCCGGAGTGAACACTCCGCTATGAGCGGGGCGTGGAGCCTCCATAAATTGCATTTTCACCTCAGCAGTTCGAACAAGCATATTTTGGTGCGTGAAACTATAATTAGATTTTTTTAACAGCCGATATTTGACAGCCGTCATCCCGGTACAATAAACGTCAATGATGACATATGATGACATAAATTGTACTGGGATGACAGTTGTCAAATATTGGACATGGAGCAGAAGTAGCTTACCAATATAACACGCTCAGCATTCAGCATCTACACAGTCGCTATTCTCTGTATATCTGTTATCAAATAGAAAATAGACAAGTTTAAAACGGAACAAAAAAAATTACAGTTTTCTATTTAAAAGTTTAAAACCCGTTGAATACAACTTCACAAAAGTATGTCTGCAATTGGAATTAATTAAAGTACAAATGCACTCGAATTACAAACTGTCCGTCTGGGCACCTAATGGCCACACATTTTAATCCAGAATATTCTGTTACACCTAACAATAATGTTACCTACTCGCATTCCTAACACTTGCAATGATGAATTCCACAAGGTTGTATACTTACTTGACATTATTTGAGTTGGCCGAATTGCATCAAAGTAGTCCGTTCAAAAAGCAACTCTACCGTCCAAGGTAGAAGATTCCAATTCCAATGACAGTTTTATAAAAAGTCAGCCACATTAAATAATCTCAGCCATAACTGAGTCATCAAAAGTTTTTCTTGAAAGAAAGTGACGTAATATTTAAAAGGGTTCCTATCGTATCTCAATATCACCAATGATTCATAAAGCTTCATTTGTATTACTTTAGTTAGAACGCATCCCTTGAAGATAACTGTTCGAAAATAAGTCATCGTTTCCAAGTTTCACAAGACTTTAACCAGTAATATCCTCATTTGCGCATTGAGGGTTTAATACTTGTTGGCACTGTTGGCAGTTTGTGTATTATCCGGTAATAGTTTTATTAGCCGCTATTAAGTGAGCGTGCTACGAAAGGGGTACAGTCACGAACTTTAATTTGGGACCCACCTAAGGTGGAATATCGTATAGCAAACTGAAGACATTTAGTGCTTACATTGTGTCATAAAGTTTGCCATGCTGACAACTTACGTGTATTCGTGCATGGGGGCAACGGCTCTGTAACGTCAACCGGGCGGAACGAGTCATACGATCATTTCCGATTTTTTTCCGAATAATTGTCACTCGTGTTTGTGGCCCTGTCTTCTCTCCGGCCATATTTGTTACTGGCAAATACTATTTCGTGAAAATGACAGTTTTCAATCAATTTTCTTGTCTGATACTGACACACAATGACACACGATCGTAATTAGAAAACCGTAATGATAGCTTTTGGCAAATAGGTTATTATCAATTCAAGGGCCCATTCGATTAGACATTTTTAATTGTCTTATCTTGACACTTCATCACTATTATTGAACTGAAGTTTTCGACCTTATTGCATTTGAAGGAAATGGGTCCCAAATTAAAGTACGTGTCTGTACCTACATACTATCAGTACCTACAACAATAATATTCTCGAATGGAAGCTTAGTATACATACTGTAGTGACCCTGCCTCCGAAGCCGACGGTCCTAGTTTCAAATTGAAATCATGCTAAAGACAATATACTTATATTTGGAATGGGTTAGATTAATTAAACTAGCCTCCTATCAGCTCTGTCTATAAGTACGAATATTTATGGGTGTATATTGTGAGATAAATAAATCATATATAATACCATATGTATTTAAGTATTTATTTATCTATATAATTATGTATATCGTGTTAGTGTATTAGATGTTTATTCAGAAACAAATAGTAGGTAAGTAGGTCTTACATAACATTGAAAATTCCCTGTTCAAAAAAGGACCAGGCACATCTGAAAACCGAGACACGTTTACGCTTCCATTGGTGACGCGAAACTGAGGCAAGTTGGTGCAATTGACTCAATTTAAGTGCCATTTGTGGAGCGCGTATAACCTATCTACCTACCCCTTTTTAGGGTTCCATACCCAAAGGGCAAAAACTGGATATTGCTTGTTTAATAGTACAGATATAGGATAGGATAAATATAAGGTGGCCAGTTGTGCTGACTCTCCAAAAGCACACTTCACGCTTTATCAATTTCCTCCTGGCACCATCTTGCTCTCATCAAAGTTTTCATTTCAATGTTGACCCGTATCTCCCTTAGGTCCTGAGTCTGAACCTGACGAACCTGGTGATACTGATCGTGCTGAAGGCATTGATCCTGGCTGCAGGGTTCTTCGGCGCTGGGGCCTGGAAGGGTGGACATCATTACGCTAGAAGTCTTGATGGTATGTTCTAAGTCCCACTTATGAATATCTTAATTATGAATAAATATTCAATCCACTTTGGAGCCATCCAAATACTCCTTTTTAGGGTTCCTAGTCAGCAATAATCCCTTATCTTATAGTTTCGCCATGTCCGTCTGTCCGTCTGCGGCTTAGCTCAGTGACAGTAGAAAACTGAAATTCGGCATTGGTATATAAATTAACCGCGCCGACAAAATGGTAAAATAAAATCTTCAATAATACCTATACTTTTTTAGTGTACCTCCCCTCCCCTACACGTAAAGTGGGGATGTATTTTTTTTCTCGTTAAAGCTATGGTGTCGGATAACGTGGACAGCTTGTTCAAAAATATTTAGGGGTTCTAAAAACTATTTTTATGTCAAGTAATCTGTCTGCGGGATATTGGGCTTTAAAGCCCTAATTTTTGTTAAAGTCACTGGGAATGTAAAAAAATTTTGGTAGTTGTATATAATGAATTTAAAAGGAAAACTATCACGGCTAAGTAGGCATAACTAGTTACCGAGTAATAGTCGACCAACTTAAAATGTACTTGGAAAGGCCAACTGTCGTACAAATTCGCCCGACGCAACCGTACCATTTACTTGGCGCGCGCGCGCGTGTTGATGTAACAAAGACTGACAGGCAACTACGGAACCCTACACCGCGTGTGGCCCGACAGGCACTTGGCCTGTTTTTTTAATACCACGCCATTGGCAAACTAGCGTACGGCGCGCCTGAAGGCAAGCGTTTACCGCAGCCTATGGCGTTGCATCTGCATGGTCGAAAACGCGCCCGTGACAGCCCTGGATGCAAACAAGGATCGTTACGGTACGTTACGAAGTCTACAGTAGAATCCACAATTAGGCAAACTAAACTGACACGTAGTGTGAGAAAAAACCTTTAATACTATCGATATAAACAGCACTGGCCAAACTATGGTCACGTTTGACGTTTGTGCATTTTTACCGGTCGGTTTAGTTCGCCTAATTGTAGATTCTATTTTACTTACTATTTGATAGATACCATCGAGAAAAATCCAAAGGCGTTGTTTACCAAAACACGATTGTACCTTTTTTTCGTCGGCACGAGTACTCAATAGATACAGAGTTGCAGACAGCATCCGGTATTTTAATCCACTTACTAAAATCCGCTACGCTCTTCCGCGAAATGACCATCGGCACAATGACCATCGCCCGATTAATCTGTGTAATGACCAGCTGTCTCCATCGGACCGTTACGTTGCTGCCATGCGGCTGTACCTTTGAATACATCGGTAGTCAAAAGGTTTTATACGTAAGTCGTACTTTATATATAAATAATAATATCTCACTAAAAATATTACATGTAAAGTGATTGCCAAAACTTCCTAGCTCATATAGCTTTCAGCGTTAAAAAGGTATCAGATCGCAACTACCGCCAAGCTTCCTACTCCACACGGCTTAACTCTACCAGCCACGCTTTACAAATTCTATATGAGTCCAAGGGAGTATTTTACTTCATTAGTTTCATTACTTTTGCTTAGATTTTTTGTAGGTACAGTCGCCATCAGATATATCGGAGCGGCGAAAGCGCTCACAAATATCTGAACACGTCTCTATTGTCGAGGCATTAGAGACGTGTTCAGATATTTGTGAGCGCTTTCGCCGCTCTGATATATCTGATGGCGACTGTACCTACTTGATAGGTGATGAAAACATGCAAATTGAAATCGGCACACGCGGTGTAAAAGGTCACGGAGGTACGCCAAAATATCTGTAGTGTTATTCATTATAAATAACTTTCCACTTATAAACTTATACTTTGACGCAGCAGGTAAGTATAAAATACGGAAGTCCCCAACCAGCACTGAGCCAGCGTAGCCATAACCAATTATTTCTGACTGTGCGCATAAGTGGAACACACATATATTCACCGGATATGGAAAAACTATTTATTTCCCATTCCAGTCTCTACAGGATCACAATATGCGAGTGGATATAAAATATTCACGTATCTTCGGAGATTCGTGTCTCTTTTATATAGAGGGTGGACTCATCCTCGGGGATGAGTCCACCCTCTGATGCGGTTGTCGTGTCCCGGACTTAATCCCATTCCGGGGATTAGCCGGACACGTCTGGCTGACCGCCTCGTGCCTTTTGGTCGTTATTGTTACAAACAAATGCGCATTTGTCGTAGTTATACAGTGAGTGGTCAAAATTTAGAGACTCGCTCAAATAATGTATAAGTATTTGTGGCATTGTAGATATATTCGTGGATACACTCCCAGATAGGAACTGTCATATTTGTGAGGTTTCTGTTAATATATGCGCCTTCATCGAAGCAAGGTGCGAAGTCGTGACACAAACATCTATACCTATGCAAGTATTTATACTTCTACAAATTGTGTTATACGAGTAACTCCATCTTGACGGGAACAGGGTAAATATCCAACCAAATCAACAATCAAGTTAACAGTCATTTTGTAATTGCCATCATCCGAAACATTCCAGACAACAAAAATGCATCATACATCACGGAAGATGAAATTCTGCTGTACCTGAGCTACCTGGCCGGCCAGCAGAGCCAGGACTACGGATGCCTGTATCGTCTCTCTTGCAAGAAACCACAACAGGCAGCGCTGTACTCCTCCGGCGCCGAGATTCTACTGCAGGGAGCCAAGTTACTGCAAGGGTGAGGATACTTCAATTCATTCACAGTTGATATGTGGAAGAGTCAGGATTACGACTGCTTGTATCTCTTGTGCAAAAAAAAACACAGCAGGCTGCGCTGTACTCCTCCGGTGCCGAGATTCTACTGCAGGGAGCCAAGTTACTGCAAGGGTGAGGATACTTCAATTCATCCACAGTTGATATGTGGAAGAGTCAGGATTACGACTGCTTGTATCTCTTGTGCAAAAAAAATACAGCAGGCTGCGCTGTACTCCTCCGGCGCCGAGATTCTACTGCAGGGAACCAAGTTACTGCAAGGGTGAGGATACTTCAATTCATCCACAGTTGATATGTGGAAGAGTCAGGATTACGACTGCTTGTATCTCTTGTGCAAAAAAAAACACAGCAGGCTGCGCTGTACTCCTCCGGTGCCGAGATTCTACTGCAAGGAGCCAAGTTACTGCAAGGGTGAGGATACTTCAATTCATCCACAGTTGACATGTGGAAGAGTCAAGATTACGACTGCTTGTACCATCTGTTGTGCAAGAGGCCACAACAAGCTGTGTTCTACTGTTGGGGTGCGTTGACTCTCTAGTTGCTGCGGGGTCAGGATGTAAAGGGTAAGTAACTACAACTACCAGACCTGCACGGCTATCACAAGACAGCGCGCGAGCTCTCTCGATTTTTCTCGCGCTATATCTCTCTTTCTAAGGTTTCTAATAAGAGAGAGACGGATAGTGCGAGAAAAATCGAGAGAGCTCGCGCGCCGTCTTGTGATAGCCGTGCTGCGCGAGGTAGCAGAGCGGTATGTGTGGAGAAAATCTACCATTAGCTTTGCTAGACTCGCTCACGCATCTCTTTAGGTATATGGCTAGATTTGTTTTTTAACCGACTTAAAAAAAAGGGGAGGTTTTTAATTCGGTTTTATTTTTTTAAATCTTAATTACCTCAGAACTCCATCATTTATAAACTGATTCATACAATTCTTTTTTTATTTAAAATTATATGCTTCCAGGTTCCATTGTTATCAAAATTTAAGTTGGATGATGAGAACCATGAGAAATTGAGGGAACTCCTCAAATATAGAAGGCACGCATGTAGTAATTTCGGTATTTTCTATTATAAATAGTTTATTTACATCCGGAAATCACAAATATGGTGAAGTGGATGATGATGAAGACCACAGATGACTCATGAAACTCGTAATTAAAACTGTAAAAGTACCTCAAATATTATCGGCCTACATAAGTGATATGATTTTCGCCTGTAATAATCAACGTATTTACTCTCGGAAAGCAGTCCATGAGGTAAAGTGGAAAGGAAATGTGGAAATGTTCATTTGGTATGGCGGAGTACTAAATTGAAGTCGGTTAAAACTTTGTTTTGTTTTTATAGTAAATATTATCGCACACCGCTTCGCTACCATGCCCAGCTCCTTGCAAACACTTTAGTATCAAATAATTTCGGACATTTCGCTTAGGTACTTCTAGACCTACATTATAAATACGAGTAATGTCTCTTATAGTATAGATGTTGATATTGTTTTTTTTTAAATCAGGAATAGCATTGAACTGGGACCATACGAAGAGGTGTCAAAAGGCATCAAGCAAGCGTCCGCCTGGGGCGAGGAGGGAATGAACTGCGACACTCGGTACCAGTGTGAGGAATAAAAGAAAAAACCTAGGACTTTGTTATATTACTTAAATACGCGCATGCTATTTTCTTCCGACACTATGTATTTTATAAAGTACCTACAAACATAGCGTACAGTAAAACAAATGAATTGATGACTGATTAGTGAAAATAGTATATTGGGTGGAAGAGAATATCATGCCAATTAACAGTTTAGTGTTATATGTTCATAGTTTTTGTAGGTCGTAGAAATTAGAAAAAGAATGAGCAAAAATTAAATTAATGTAAAGTAAAATATCGACTTTCGAATACACTATTTTATTCGTTAATGCAAGGTAAAACTATCTACTAAATAATATTTGTTAATAATAACAATACTTGTGGAACTCGTAATTAAAACTGTAAAAGTTACTGATTCTGATATGATTCCTTTGAAATAGCAACTAATGAGTTAATGACGTCCTATATGTCAAGTGTGCCAAATCGACGAAACTCCTCAAATACTCCAAGGTATACTCCTTGCATTCCATTAAATTTTCAAAAGGGCCTCTACGTGTTGTCTCAGTTGGTACTTTGTAGTACCTAGCCCCACGCACGCCTCCCAAAGGGTCATCATGTCCCGTGAGCGGGAAAAACAATACTAAGAAACGATCGAGAATTTCCGCCACTATAAAAAAACATTTGAGCAACCTTGTGCCCTTATAACATAATCGTGTTCACATATTTTGGATCACTTTGTCCTTGAACATATTTACAAATTCGACCGGACGATCAGCTTATAGTTTGTCAGTTCATGTTCCAGTAACTGTTTAGTCGTGTAAATAATAATTATATGGATAAAGGTACGATTAATGTAATCTTAATTATAAAACCTTTAATTAAAAGCATTTTATTTAAAATCTCATAGTTATTCTTTTAATGAATCATGTGGCTAGGCACATTTCCTTATCAGTCAGTTAATCATTGTACAAATATTTTTACTTACGAGTAGACCATTTTTAGGCTCATGCATTTCAATTCTTTAAACTTTAAGTACCTAATTGTAGTGTAATTGTAGTACTCGTATTGTCACATCACACAAATATTTTTATTAGGTCAAAATTATAATATTCATCATCATCATATCAGCCGAAAGACGTCCACTGCTGGACATAGGCCTAAAGAGTGACAAAGTGACCGGTCCCGCGCCATCCGCATCCAGCGGACTCCCGCGACCTTTACCAGGTCATCAGTCCATCTTGTGGGGGGCCTACCCACGCCGCGCCTTCCGGTACGTGGCAATATTATTGTACGTGGTAATATTGCTTAAAAGCAATAATATGTAATTTTGATCTAAGAATGACTAAAGTCATTTAGACCCACCTCTTTTTTAGGGTTCGGTTTCCAAAGGGTAAAACGAATCACTCTATTACTAAGACTCCGCTGTCCGTCCGTCTGTCTGTCTGTCCGTCTGTCACCAGGCTGTATCTCATGAACCGTGATAGTTACACAATTGATATTTTCACACATGATGTATTTCTGTTGCCGTTATAACAAACATTACTAAAAAACAGAAAAAATAAATATTTAAGGGGGCTCCCATACAACAAACGTGATTTTTTTGCCGTTTTTATAAACCCCGACTCGCACTTGCCCGGTTTTATATATGAAAATTACCATAGATAGAGAAAAAGTTAAATGCTAGCTGATAAGCAATTAATCTGTCGACCTACAAAAATGAGGGAATGAAAATTAAAAGTATGCACTGCACAAACCTTCAATTTAGATTTTCGAGACCTTTTAGGTGGACACATTACTCTTTCCTTGTCCTTGGTATCCACTACCCATTTCTGTCCAATTTCTACTAAATTAAAATGTCTCCCAAATGATTCCAGTAAGTTATCGTAAGTACTCGTATTGTTAAGGCGGGGAGTTGGCAGCGAGCACTCTCGGCGTCCGTTCGCCGGGGTTGTTGGCGCGCGCGGCGCGGTACTCGGCGTACGACACGTAGCCGTCCCCGTCAGTGTCGTCTGACTGCAGCGTGCGGTCTACTAGCGCTGAAACATTCAAGATATAAACCTGGGTGAACATAAGCAATAGATATCCCAAGATTATTTCAGTCAAAGTTACCGAGGGAATTAAAGTAGAAAGTTACAAACAAACTTTTTTTTTAGTAGCCGAGTCAATGAATTAGGTACCTAATCCATTGATTCGGCTACTGAAATAAAGGGCATTTTTACACGAGAGTACGCAACTTTTCTCGTTTCTGTTTTGTCCAACGCTATTATTGGCAGAGTGCAAAGCGGGTGGAGGGGGTAGCCTAAACGATCACAGCGCTCGCTACGGCTAAAATTGTCATTTTTGTCGCTGACTTGAGCTGTCAAATCCATATTGCAATAAACATTTTCTAATCGTTTTTGAGATAAAAATAATGTTACTGACTACCATTGTCCAAAATTGTGTTATATAGTAAAATAACACAAGATTTGATTAATATTTTTCACAATATTTACTTACTTCTTGTTTGAAGCGGTGAGAATATTGTCCATAATGGCCTACTGTCACGTGGCGCTGTCGTCGCGCTCGGTCCCAATATATCGAACCGATTTGCCAAAATAGATTAATGTACCGAGTAGGTTCGTACCCAGTGTTGATTTTTATCTGCATTTTTTTAATTCGTCAAACAAAGGTACAGAATAAAATGATGATGGTTGAAATGCCTGAAGAATGGACTATTAGTTGTTCATGTAGATCCGCCTCAACTCCTCTCAAGGTTAAAACAATACGTTTTTTTTGTTAAAACAACTTTTGACGTGCTTTCTGTGGTACATCACTTTTTTATTGGTAGGTATGGTGATATCAAAGAACTATTCCCTGCATTCTTAAAACAGGGGCTCGATTAGTATTCAATCAATTTCAATGTCTTTCGCCCGTCAAGCTAACGTGTCAGAAGTCAGAAAGTCAGAACGAGCGTGAAACACATTGAAATCAAATCGAAATACAAAACGTATGTCTCCGAACGTACGTGTTACCAATAAGTATTATAATTTTACTGACCTATGTATGCATCAAGCTCATTTGCTTCAGGTTCTATTGAAGAATCGTTGTCAGGGTCATGAGCCTCGTGTTCTATTGTGTGATACACAGCCTGAAATAAGAAACAAAACAATATTCCTCTGTTTTGAAACCAAAATATGTATTTAATCGGCGTGATTTCTGAACCACGTTTTAGGTAAGCTAGGCACGATATCTAAAATGGGATAGCATCTTCTGTTCTTAAAAATATTATGTTCGACAACGGTGATTTAACACGTACCGGAAAAACGAATTCTACTATAATTTTAAGATAAAAATATTTGTCGATCAATTTCGTTTATATTAGGTATATCGGAAGCCATTTCGCAAAGGCTTGTAATACGAGTAATATTAGCGGAAGCCTCTTTTAAACTGCTTTTGTTACAAAGAGACTTCCTCTTATATTACAGGTCACAATGCTTGGTCAAATTTCTAAGGGATTTGTTAGGTACTGGCCGCTTACCTTAAGTAGTTCAAGTCCATCTAATTTAGAGTTTCTGTCGAAATCGTGAGCAGAGAAATAGTGGAACTCCAGCTCTTCTGGCGTCATCTTCGCTAGCGCTTCGGGGGTCAGTACTTTGGAATCTTCTTCTATGTGCCTGGAAGAAAATAAATAGAAAATAAGTAATTATCATTAATAATTAATAATATAAGGTACCTACGGATATTTCATTACCACAGTCACGATTTACGAATTAGGTGAACATACTCTTTGTTACAGTTATTTAGGTAAGCATTTGCCACCAATATTCATCAATTAACGTATAAAAAGTCGAATCGCGTCATGCGACTTCGGACATATCGCCGAGAGTCGACTCGTGATTTGTAGTGGTTATTATTTTGTTCATATAGCTACTGACAGTGACAAGCTACGGACGAATAAATCATCGTTACTGGACATCGTGAAGCAGTTGAGTGAGCGTTACAAGTAGGTATATATATGAGAAAACTTTTGGTGTATGGCTAGTCACAAGTGAACTAGTCAACGTCTCGTGGTCTGTAGTGGCGGTGCTTCTGCGGCGCATGGCGCAGCGCGCAGGCCAGCGGGGCGAGGAACAGGGTCACATGGACCTAAGATATTCTGGACAGGCTATACGTGATGCCACAATGAGGGATGGAAAGGCTTCTATGCAGCTAAATTAAGAACTGGTCTTAAAACGGCTGATCGTTTACCATAAACAATCTACTTAATTTGGGTGGGTAGTGATTTATTGGCCATAACTTCATACTAAATCAGTTGTGGCAAACAGAAAAAAAGTGGAACTATGACAAGGACAACGAATGATATTTCCTTTTCTGTCACACTTATCGAGATTTGTATGCTACCATCTCGCTCGGACGTGGTATTATTATTACCATAGCTTGTCCCGAGTATCTTAGGTCCATGAGGGTTAGACATGCTGTGAAGCAATCGGCAATGTACGGGACAGATAACACAAACTTACTGCACATCGTGCAGTAGTTGAGCGTCAGCCGTGAGCGAGTCAGCGCCTCGCGGTGGTCTGTAGTGGTGGTGCTTCTGGTCCACGGGCGACTGCCCATGCGGGTGATGCGGCCCGCGGCGCAGCGCGCAGACTACCGGGGTGAGGAACAGGGCTAGGCATGCTGTGGATACAGAAAATTCTCATATCTTACTATTACACAAAATGTTAGCTGACAAATGTTTCTATAGTATTAAGGAATTTTTGGATTATAGATTTGACGAAGCATGTGACATATAATGGTAAATGATATCTGACTGTTATTATTATTATTTTATTTTATTAGAATTCTATCAATGTTATTTATAAAAATTAATCTAATTTAGTGGGCAATGAAATAATGAATAATAATAATAATTAATATTTACAATTAGATGACTATTATGCTATAATTACTTAATGACTGGAATAGACTGAGTGTTTAAATCACTGACCTAAGTTTTCATATGCCTGACCTGGCTGAATATATTATGGGACGAAATATGTATAGATATTTAAGATCTTATGTAACCATGTATTCATTATGAATAAATTCATTCATTCATTCATATACTCGTATTTACCCAGTTTCATTATTAGATAACTGGAAAACTGGTGGGGTGATTGGCGACGCGACTGTGATTTCAGTACAACTTGAGCGACTTTATGTACTGATCGCCTCTGCGTCGTAAGTCGCCCTATACCAGTACGTTCGCGGCCTCCGACTCAGACGAACCTTGCCTTGTATTTTGTTTATCTTTTGAAATTAATGACATTACAATAACAACCAGTATTATGTAACGAAATCAAAACACAAATCAGTTTAACTCGAAACTCGGTCAAAACACTTCTGCACGTGCCGTCAATATTCGCGACAAATATAACTAAACTAAACAATGAAACAAGATCAACACTGAATGGTACCTGTCTGTAATTTGAACACCATTGTGCTTGGTATAAAGGGTAGGGGCAGCTGGGGCCCCATGGGGTCGGGGCCCCGCGGCCCATGTCCCGCGGAGACGCAATATTCACACTTCATTTCACGCACCCAACCCATTTCATTTGTCATTACCTACATGCGCGGCAAATTAAATGTTTAGTTTGGACGTCAAATTAGCTTATTTTTTACATGTTGTTACGGTTTGCAAAATGTTTATAGGTGTTTATTGTAGGTACATACCTGCAGCAATTGGAATAAAATTTCAAGTCTGGTGTTTTTGTACAATTTTCATTACTATTATTATTGTATTAATATTAATAGCCACGGTATGACGAGATGCTATGCCTAAGAGATCAAAATTTTGTTATCTATTAAACAAAGTCCATATATTATATACCTATTTTTTTTATGAACCATCCAAAAGTTTAATCTTGACTGAATCAGGCGTTACTCTGCGGAATTCCATTAGTTACTAGATATGCTTTTGCGATTCTGGTCATTGTGACACTCTTTGGAGGAGGCCTATGTCCAGCAGTGGACGTCTTTCGGCTGATATGATGATGGTGATGATTTTATAAAGCGTTCTTTAGCAAAAGAATATTGTTCTAGTGACTAATCAAATCTTGCAAGTCGATTTTCATCCATTTCCATTAGTGGCAAACAACATACATAGGCAGACCACAATACAATCATTTTCAGTTCCATCAACTTCCAAAAGGTGTTCTTCAATGGCTTTTAGTATTTATTATTATTATTAGTGATTTGTGGGCCTTTAATGTGCCGCTTCGACCAGCGAGTGATCTATTGTGGCAGCCCTTTTTTTTGTTTAGAGTTCACCGTTAAGGCCGTTGGCTTTTAGTAAGGCTTAAAATTAAAATAAAATGTTTATTTAACCTTAAAAAAACGCACGTTAATAAATCAGACATATACATCAAGCTTTTGATCCATTTGTTGTTAATATTTCAATAATATCTATCCTAAGTAGATACACTGTCACTAAAAAATCCATTACAAAGTACTACTTTCAATAGTCGGAATGCATAATTAAATGTGGCCACCCTCTTTCAGATCGAACAGTTGGCAGAAAGACGAGCCTTTAATCGGACCCTCTTTATTATAATCCACCAAGTTATCTGGGGCATTAGTTATCCGAAAATAAGCTCTATTTCAATGGCGCTAAGATTATAATGTGAGATTTATAAGTTTGTGGACCTGCAGACGTAATGGAGGACAAATTATGCGCTTGCGTCGACAAGTGCGCGGTCCATATGTCGGGGTGTCTGTCACAAGCGGCGAGAAGACTGACACAGGGATTGGGAGTTTGGGAAATCGAATTATACCTACCATAGAGTATACTTAGCCAAAATCGAGATGGAAAAAGATGAAAGTAGTCCTTTTCTTTTGAAGCAGCTCCGCTAAAGGTCACATTGATTGATGCAACAAACATCATTTCGTATTTCTACTCTACCTATGGTCCATATATTATATACCAGTGACGTCTCGTTCACGGGAATATTCCCAAAAAAACTTATTTTGTATGGGGAATATTCCCGAGCTGGGAATAATCCCCACGCATATCAGTTATATTCCCGGTAACTGTACATCACTAGTCCATACAGTACATTACAAATCACAACTACCTAGTCATATTTAGTCATATTTTTTCCAGTCTAAGAGCTAATTTACTATTGAAACAAATAGACTATAATTTGTCTAATTACATTAGCTTTACTGATCATCCTTTTTGACAGTACATCACGTCCCGAAAGGACCCCTAGTGGTACCTACTCACCAGCTCACCGTATTATGGCGATAACACCCTAATCTGGCCGATCACAATGCCCTTACGGGTCAAAAATTCCTTTATCCCCTCACCAAATACTCATTTGTGGACATTTAATGTCACAGAGAATGATAATGTAGTGTAGATTAATACCAAATTCTGTAAATTTCACTTAAGCAAGAATCTAATGGGGACGGGTGATTTTGTCTGTAGTATGTTTGGTGTAATTTGTCATCTAATATTTATTTATTTATTGATCGTAAACATCGGTACTTAGGTACATTATTATGAGGAAAATATAGATACTTCCAAGGTACTTCGAAGTAATTACTCTATGGTATCTTATTGTAGGTTTTGGAAATCTGTGAGCTAAGACCTACTGCAGACCCCATTAAAAATACTAATTATCAAGATCAAGTAAAACGACTGCACCACATACCAACCGTACCAACAAAGCAATTATTTAGGCACTGGCTAGGTAGTTATTTTCATAAGACAACTTGTTTGTTAATATTAATTGCCCATATAAATAAAATAGGTACAATGAAATGTTTATAAATTCCGTCTATAAAGTCATACATAATGTAACATTTATGTGACACAATTGAGTATATTTAACAACCAAAGAAAATCAAATGAATATTAAGCTAATAATAGAGTAATTTACCTTTAATCTTCATTATAGGCGAATCAAACACTTTTGTTTCCTTTGAATAATCTTAAATAGATTTTAACAACACGCATCTGTCAACTTCACAGCGACACCGAAAATCAATGGTAAGGCGCACGCGCGAAAACATCAAGCGAATTTAAACTTTAACCACGTGAATATAATGAAGTGGATCGCGTGGCTGATTGCGGAGGTTGTGCGCATGGCATCTTAGGTAATGTTTAGTGTTTACACCCTTTCATAGATGTCGTTAGAAGTACCAAATTAGATCTAGGAGTCAGAGATTTAAAAAAAAAATACAGTGCATATAGGTATACGTTTATGTACTTTATTCCACTTTAATATTAATTATAATATTTACAATGGACAAGAGTTTTATGAAGTTAAATTAGGTATTGTATGGAAATGATTAATTTCCTTTAGACTTACTGTATAAGTTTTTCGTTATAATTTTATGTGCATCAATTCCTTATTTGAGAGGTGCAAAATTTTTAGTATTTCTAATTCTTAAAACATACAAATTAACAATAGCGTTTGTCACAGAAAACCACGTTAAGTTTCCTATTTGGGCGGTTTTTAAAACTAAAGAATAATTTAGCACATTAGTAAATAAAAACCATAAAGTATAAGTAGCCCGACAAGCCGCTATTTGACCATGAGAGAGTGTCGCTGTAAATAGCATAATATATGGCAATAATGTACATACGTCATGTATAATTGGGACATTGTGTATTGCCTCGTGTTGTTTGTAAAATGTAAAAATTATATGCTTAATACTAAATACCCATTCATCCATATCTGAAATTCTTCTGATTGTGACTGCGAAGACTCTGACTCTGATGTGTCGCTTTCAAGACCGCCGACCTCAATGCACTATACTGCCTGTAAACCAATGTCTTTTTGCAAAACGGTAAGCACGGTTTTAAGGCTTGGTGCTTGTTTTCGCACAGCACAGCATAATAGTATTTTATGCAACTGTTGTATAAGAAGAGTTTTAAAACGCGAGTGTCGTAGGTTGCGATGTGAGCCTAATTAAAAACGCCACGAGCGTTATAAGACCAAGTTATACACTGTTGCATACAATACTTTTTTTATAACAAATTTTAAACATTTTTTAGGGTTCCGTACCTCAAAAGGAAAAAAACGGAACCCTTATAGGATCACTCGTGCGTCCGTCTGTCCGTCTGTCACAGCCGATTTGCTCCAAAACTACTGGACCGATTGAGTTGAAATTTGGTAAACATATGTAAATTGGTGACCCAAAGATGGACGCGTAAAGTAAATTACTGAATTCAGAACAAGGGGTCCACATTTTTTTTTAATCTTCCAGTTTACCCCAAACTGGAAAATTTAAAAAAAAAGTTTCTCAAACTGTATTGTATGACATATCAAATGAAAGCATCTCACATATATATTTTTTTTATAATTTTAGCAAAAACATTTTCATATCAGTAATTTAGGAAAAAAGGAACCGAAAGGCCGTTGGGGCGGAAAGGTTCTCGAGTGGCGACCACGTACCGGAAGGCGCGGCGTGGGTAGGCCCTCCACAAGGTGGACTGATGACCTGGTAAAGGTCGCGGGAGTCCGCTTGATGCGGGTGGCGCAGGATCGGTCAATTTGGCACTCTCTAGGGGAGGCCTATGTCCAGCAGTGGACGTCTTTCGGCTGATATGATGATGATGATGAGGAAAGAAGACGAAAATTGACCATCTTTTTTTTCTTGGTCTGAGGCCTTACTGACGAGCGCAAATTTAAAAAGTTAATTAAAAGTCATTGTACAGATTTAGCTGCCAGGAAAGTGTATGAAATCCCATTCAAATCCCATTACTGTATATTTTTTACCTTTGAACCATTTTTGACTAAGACAAAATTACTACAAACAGCCAAGTGCTCACGTTTAAAGGGCTAGCAATTTGTCACAACAACAAAAAGGCGTAAAGTAAGAGTAAGCTTATATATAAAATCATGTAACTCAGCCATTAAGGAAGCCTTTTTCGTTTCAAACAATCCATACTAATATTATCTTTTCTGCAATGACTAATGTGTAGATTAAGTTTGTGGCAATAAAGATATTTTTAATTTAATTTATTTAATTTATAAATGCCAAAGTAACTGTCTGTCTGTTACCTTTTCACGCTTATAAACCGCTGAACCGATTGAGATGAAATTTGGTGCAGAGATAACTTTGAATTCCGGGGAAGGACAAAGGATAGCTTTTATCCCAAAAGTCATTACCTAAGGGAGTGAAAGGGGGGGCGAAAGTTTATATGGAGCTATGATACAAACGAGTTCCGCGCGGACGAAGTCGCGGGCAAAAGCTAGTACTTATCTATACTAATATTATAAAGAGAAAGTGTCTGTGACTGTGAGATTGTAGCTTTATTATGTTTTATGGGTTTCTTTGTATGTTTTGGGTAATCACCGGAACCCCTTATCCGATTACAAAAAATATTTCACCTGCATGTAGAATGGACTTTTTAATACAGTTGCTCAAAAAGTGGTACTTTTTGTGGCTGCGTAGCGTGCGAGAAGCTCAATTTCTCGAACTAGTGCTTTTTACTTTTTAGTTCCAAACTATACTTTCGAAACGCAGTAATTTTATATTAGATTTTTTACTTGGAAATTATGAAATTAAAAACGCTTACGAATACTAGGAGTATTTATTTAAAGTATTCATTAATATATAAATGACGAAAAAATATTAAGAATTTGCATTTTATAGCCTACTCTGTCTTAGGTATATATTAAATATTTACTTTCCTAAAAATCGTTCTTTAATTTGGCTGAATGATACAAGCATATGCCTAGAAAAATTATCCTTATGAATACTGTCAGTGTCAACTGCCAAGTGTCAATTTAGTTTCTCAACTCGAGGCCGATGGCGCTGATTCCAATAGTATGTTGTCACTGTCAGTGTCATTTGTAAAGTATGGGTTCGTTCAAAAATAACTTCGAAGCAAGCATATTTTATCGCAATGATATATTAATTTATTATTTTTTCGCAATTGTATTAAAAAACGTCGTTTACAACACGTGTGAAATGTCTTTTTACCACTCGTACCGAGTCTTGCCACTCGCTTTCAGCTCGTGGCAAGATACCTCGGTACTAGTGGTAAAAAGACATTATTTTCACACTAGTTGTAAAATGTACTATTCTGAATAGTTACAGGCTATATTTTACCCCGCGGGTTTGCCTGTGTTCTTTGCAATACGCGGTCGAAGCCGCGCGGGCAGCTAGTTTAATTATAATTACGTCTCCTTAACCAACTTATCGATGTGCGATTGCACGAAACTGCTGCAAAAATACGCATTACGTTTAATTTCTGCTCAACATGCAAACTACAATTGCTTGTAGTTATTGTTTGACACGTGTGTCTTTCGAGAAAAAATACATACTTAAGTATATTGCTTATAAGTTCAATGTGAACAACATGTTTACTAGCCGTACGGCTTAGTAACTTAGTTACGGAAAACGCTCAGTGGTGTAGTGCTAGTAGATATTTTAATTTAAAACGTTGAACGGGAATAGTAACGACAAAACACGGCTGCTTAAAATTTCACCGGTAGAAAAAAAATCTTAAGTTAGTTGTACAGTATAAAACGACATTATCAAATAAATTACCAATATTACAGATATTGAACAATATTGTCTAAAAAGCCATTCTCGAAGAGTGTTGTGTATCTCTTTATCTAGTGCGCGGAAAACATAAACGTGTCGCTTACAACACGGGCGCATTACTATGGTACGAGAATTAACACATTCACTGCCAAGAACCCGCCTAGCCTACGCCGCAGTCGCTTTCCGCTACATACGGGAAAAACCACGGGATCGGCTAAGAGCGTAGCGCGTAGCGATTCTTGGCAGTTCAAGTGTTAAGGAACAGCCTTAAGCAAGGATGCATACTATCCCCGCAGGTCCATAATTTTTAACACAGTCAGCGAGCTAATAATGTGTATACTTCTGGAAGAATGTTTTAGAGTCGAAGTTCACTTTATAAGCAATTTATGAGTCACGGACGAAATGATAGATAATATCCTATACCTCATGAGGGTGAACCTGCAACTACGAGAGCGTTCGGTTCACTGGTAGAGTTGAAGTTGTCAGCGCACAATATGTTGCTACCCATTGTATCCCACACACCCCCTGGGATTTCCCCGTGGCCTGGAGGATGCGTAAAGGCATTCCCTCAGCGTCAGCAAAAAAAAGGTGTGCTACGCTTTGCAGCGGAAATGCCTGTAGAAGCATGACTCATATGTGACTCATTGGCCTTGAATGGGTTAGTGTTCATTGACAGGGTTGAACTGCTGTAGAGTTACTGCAGCTGCATAACCTAGCTTTAGTACAAAAGTTTATCTGTCTGGACGGCAGTATCAGTAGAAGATATGGTTCGGTCGCGTCACGATTCGTCACGCCAGACAAATATTATTATTTATTTATTCGTAATATTAATAATACCACATGTCATTGCAGTGCATAAGATAATAACAATAATAGGATGTATAATAAAGTCAATAGCAAAATAAAGTCATTAATAAATCGCTTAGTAAAATAATAAATTAATTAATATTATTTAGACATTTGATCAATTGGTACAGTCGCCATCAGATATATCAGAGCGGCGAAAGCGCTCGCAAATATCTGAACACGTCTCTAATGCCTCGTCAATAGTGACGTGTTCAGATATTTGTGAGCACTTTCGCCGCTCCGATATATCTAATGGCGACTGTACGATAAAAATACTAAATGTCAAACTACGTGCTACGGATTGACACTAAAAAAATTCTCAAAGCTATAAAATGTGTGCTCGAGAAGCCAATTTTTTAGCCTAGTTTTAAAGCATTTTATCGAAGGAGCTGATGTGACTAGCTCCGCCAGCTTGTTGTATACCGTAGGGCACATCACGCGTGTTACCTTATCAGACTTCGCTAGTCTCCGTTTCACCGGCAGAAGCCAATTAGGGTTCCGTAGTGGGCACGCTAAGTCTGCACGCTTTGTGTACCCCTTTTAATATGAATCCAGCTTAACATATTTAATGCCAGGGACCGGACTAGCGGACGCCTACACCATAGTCGCTTTCTTCCACATGCGAGGAATACGAGCGTGACGCGTAGATTACTACAAGTAGTACAAGTAGTAGTATCAAGAATCATCTTGGCAGTGAATGTGTTAACTGTAACTCGCAACCTTATCATCTAATTCCCATCTACATGCTTCCAGAGAGTTATGGCTGTGGGCATGACCCCGCTAAGACATAGCCAATTTTGAAAAGCACGTCACGGATAGCTGTGTTGAACAGAAGAGGATTAGAGGCACGTGATGGACAGGAGGCATTTGTAGACGGCGTCAACACCTATAAGGGGCAATATACACGATACTATATCGAAACGAAAGGAGCAGTCATAAATAATCAAGTGTCCCGACCTAAGGGTTAGAGCCTTGGGCTTTAAGAACTGATGAGAAAAAAACTAATCAAATTCATAACTAGGAAACAATCCTTATTAGAATGCCATCTTTACTTTAGCAATGAGACTAAAGATTTGACATTGTATTTCGTGTTACATTACCGCACTGTACCTACTTCTAGGTTGATTTTACGTTGATTCATTATCATATCAGTGACAGCCTACGTACAAATCTCATAGATACATTAGTCACTAAAGTAAAGTAAAGTAAAATGTATTTCAGAGTAGATCCATTCACATAATATATGTTCTTACAAAAAAAAACAGTGGCTCACACTAGGCTAAGCCTGTCCTGTGACACCATTTTATTAAATAACGAAAGTGCATCATAAAATACATTAAAGATAATTTAACATTAGCAACCCCGTTCATAAAACTTAACCAAACCTATGCACTTTCACTGCCAGATAACCGCGTAGCGGGCGCCTACGCCGTAGCCGCTTTCCGCTACTAACAGAAAAACCACGGGATCGGCTACGAGCGTAGCACGTAGCAATTCTTGGGAGTGAAGAGTTTTGCCCTTTTCCCACAAAAACAAATAACCAAATGAGAGAAGAGTTAAACGAATATAAGTGGCATTTAACTAAAATATGTTTGATGACCGTTTATAAAAAAGATATGTAGGAAATTTTCAAATTTTATTACTTTTGGGCTTATCAATTCAATTCAATTTCATTTATTTCAGGCTTTTGGACCCAGATGTGTTAGTTACAAATAACTAAAATGCTGCCAAAAAAACTGCGAAAATTATATTATGCTTATCTGTAACTAATGCGGGTGTTTTGCTTTAAACAGAGAGTTGTTTCCTTTTTTTCATAAAGACATAGAGCTCATATAGAACAGTAAGGGTAAATATCCGCCAGACATGTGTGAAGCTGTGTTTTCGTACATTTGACAAGCTTGCGTGGTGTCAAATATATGTATGGTAGATATGTTTGTCTTCGCACATTTCTGATGGATATACCCTAACTTCACACCACTTTATTAATATAAATACTGGCAGACTAGACTGTAAATCGCAATCTGCAGGAAACTTTAAAATGTCCCATCCCCCATATCTTCCTTATATACTTCCAATCTCCGAGTTGTCAACAACTTAAAGTCGAGCGGGGCTCGTCAAGCCATCTCACTATCTATCGACAATCATCCCTCGAATTCTGTAATAGAATTCATTTTCTGTTAACTCAGATGTGAAATAGATCTTTATTCCTTTAAGAATAGATACGGAATTTGCTAGCACAACAACATTCTTGCAGCGTAACCTGAAATGCTAAACGACGTCAGATGTATATATTTGAAATACAATCTTAAGTTGTCTAGTGTAAGGTTGGTTTTGGTTTGTCATGGGGAAAGAGAGAAGACATTTTGGTAATGAAAATATTTATGTTTAATAGTGATCTGTTGTGAGGGAGTTAAAAAGAGACGGGCGTATGTAACCGTGTGAGGGTTCGCATGATCAATACGGCCGGGCTGCGTGCGTGTTAAAGGCTTGCCTAATGGTCGTTTTCTTACATTTGCATGCTAATTGCCTTCTCCGCTCAGCCATGGAGGTTTTTTGCTTTGTGTGTGAACGATTTAGCCAAGTCTGAGGACAGCATAGGAAATAACTTTAATATAGTTAGAGATCGTACTCAAACCACTCGTGAAGGATTTAATACTGCACAATATTTTGAAACGGGGTTTATATTTCGACTACAACAAAACGAACTATAGTTAGATTTATGCTTTTCAAAATTGATATTGAGGTATACCTTAATATCAATTTTGATAACCATAAATCATGATTTTGACACACTTAAACAATTGCATCACTAGTTATTTAAATATATCCAGGGAAAATTGTGTCATTTAAATATGTATTGAAAATTGCATTCGGAATTTCAATAGCTACATTTAAATCGATGTCTGTCTAATTCCAAACTTAAGTACCTACTATCAGCAGTTTTTTTTTTACTTTATTGCACATTAACAAAAGGCGAACTTAATGCCATAAGTCATTCTCTGCTTTACTTATTTTATTACTTATGTATACATACGCGAGTTAAGTACATTTAGTAGTAGGTTAGGTACCTCGTAATATTGCATCTATGTTAGTAAATACCTATTCCCCTTCACTTCCATCTCTCCTAATCAACAGCATCGAATGCTAAACATGTTCTCCATTTTTTTCAGACGGCACAAATTGTCTTGGCTTTTTTACGGCCAACAGAAATCTCTGTTAGAAACAATAAATTTTCGGTATTCCGTATCAAACGGAGATTTGCGGCGTAGGGCGGGTGGGCGGCGTTGCCTAGCAACCCCCCTCCCTCACCGTAGGGTGGGGACTCGGATCACTTTTAAACTTTCATGTAGGAAAGTTATTAAGGCTTGCTTGTGGCTCTCAGATTCGCTTTCTTTTAGTTCAAAACAACGAGATGGATGAAAAATCTGTAAGAGATAATGGTTAATGGTAAAGTTTTTGTAGGTAAGTCTCGTTTCAAAATAATTCAAATTAAACTTATTATCACAGGACATTGACATTTCACAATGCCCTATTGTATAAATTAACTTCCAAATATAATGATTTGCCGTTAGACTTTACAAATATCAATTACGGATAACCATCAATTCCATATCTACTTATTCAAATTACGTTGTGTGTTTGATAGCCAGTTACTTTACAAGTTACATACTTAACTTATCAAAGAAACTTATATCATAATTTAATCTCATTTGAACTTAGGATCAAACGTTCACAAGATTAAAAACTACTAACTTAGATGCCGAAATATCTAAACACACTCTTTAAAGCGGTTATCAGCAAATAAACCTAAAACCCTTTCCCCTCTCATTGAATCCTGCAGAATGCTGGAAAATACATCATGCCACTTTACCTGGGCACAAAAAAAGAAAGCTTTGACGCCGCATGGAAAATACAGGCATTTTGTGCGAGAAAATACTTAGATGCGTGGGTATTAATAATTTTAGGGGTTGATTAGATTTTACAGGATTCGTAGGCGTTCATTTACTTGGTTATTAAGTTGGTGGCGTAAAATTAAAACTCAAACTATGTTTTCAAATATGGAATTAAAATAGGCATTTGAGGCATGTGTTTCTGGACGGGATTAAGGCGGCGGTGCGGCGCCCGCGTCGGAAATCGTCCATATACAAATATGACGTTGCTTGGGAGTGTTTATGCACCGGCGACACGTTACCATTACATACTCGTCTGACAACACGCGTGGCGCGCCACTTTACGCGTCCCCTGTCCATAGACACAGCCTTAGCTTCTTTATATAAGTACCTACGTCGTAACAACATGGCGATATACCACATGGCGATAAAAGTGTACAATAGTGTTCCTATAAATATAAAGCAGGTTAACAAAAATATAAGAAGTTCTTTCACAAGTTGAAAGATTTCTTGATCACGAAAAGTTATTATACATTAAAAGAGTATTTTAGTTGTAGTTAAAGATGCTTGTTAATCTTAACCTTAATATTATTGTAAATAGTGTTATTATTACTTTTGCAGTGCCCTTACAGGGTTTATATTGAGAAGTATTGTAAGACCATTTTGTAACCATATAAAGCAATAAACGATATGATTATGTATGAAACTACTACGAAGTCCTTCCTGAGAAGTCAAGAAGTAACACGAACATTATTTATCTCATTTCGAAAACAACATTAAATGTCAACTTCGACGCAATACAAATTAACTTAGAATTGCTACGCGTATAAATTTAAATTCGGTACATGCGATACGTAGAACTATTTTCAGCCTCAGCCGTCACCTGAATTCCTGTACTAAAACAAAAGCCTATTCCCACCTAATCCAATCGACCCCAACCTTGAAAAAAAACATAAGCTCTCCCGCTCCGAAGTTTATCGTATTTTTGTACGAAGCAGAAAGTTTTTAACAGCAGAGAGCGTTGTACAAAATTGATGAAGGAAGGAAACCGCGCAAGCAGGGCCCGAAGGTGCTTTTAGCCCCTAATTGGTGAGCTTTTAAGTTTGCCGCGCGTTCGTTTGACGTCGCAGCGGTACTGTCGGGGAGTTAAGTGGATATTTTGTTTACTCAAAGGTTTTAGAAAAAATAGTGAATCTTTGCATGCGTGCGCCTTTTCGAGGCAGGTTCATTCGATTATTTTGCGGTAATTTATGGATTTTTTAAATTCACGACGACACACATACAAACACGCATACAGCCTGAACCAAAGCAGAAACCGTAGATTATGGACACTTGCGACTCCAGAAGAATCATCACAGACGCGTTGGCGACCCTTTATACACTCATACAGAATAAGGTAAGAGTAGGCTAGCTTCTCAACTACGTGACTTAGGCCGGTTTTTGGCACAAGCGTAATATTGCACGACAAGATACGCGAGCTGTCAGGCAATTATTGTTACATATACTACATTAATTACTATAGTTACATACAATATGCCATACCGTCATCAAATTATCTTTTTTAAATGCATAGCTAAACTACCTAAAGTACCTATGTGGATCACTTTCGGACAAAAAACCAAATTTTAGCATTGAAGTACATACATATTACCCCACATAGTGCGCTGAGCATATTTTTGAATTGTAATAAAAATTGTAGTCTATATTTTACGCTGGCTCACCCCTAATTATATATCAGGAACAGAAAACAATGAAAACCTAAATCAAATAAAATTATGACACATCTATAAATAGCTATAATCATTGTACCTATGCAAATCGCGTTACTTTCTTGTCTCTTCAATCTAAATAAAAACAATAATAAGTAAATCAGTATTGTGAATTGTACATAATAAAATAAATTAAATTTTAACAATTTTGCACTCGACTGTACTCATATGAAACACCGGAACGAAAACAGCGGAGCAAACATTCGGATCGCGATTTAAGAGGTAAGATGACAAACTGAGTTAGACGCGTAAGTACCTGGCTACAGATATCTAGAAACCGCCTTTTAGATTCAACCTCGTTATTAACTAATGCTCATATTACTTGATTGTTAATTTAAAATAAATAAATTTACAGAATTAGCTATAAATATAAAAGTATATTTAGTAGGTATATCGTGGAAAGAGATCGGTTGTAGATTTTTCTAAGAATGATAATCCACCAGAAAGCATGATGTCGAGGACTGTGATGACTAAGTTCGTAAAATTCTTACCGTCCGTGTACTATGTTCTTCACAATTCACAACATTTAAAGTCATATTAAGTTCACTAATCGCAATTTTGTTGAATTTTACGTGAAGCGCGTACGGTTTCGCATACAGCCACGCAATGATGTAATATAAAAAAACCGGCCAAGTGCGTGTCGGACCACGCAAAACGAAGGGTTCCGTGCCTATTAAAAAGGTCGTATCGTCATAGAAATTTTACGGCACTTACGTCCTTTTCTTTGAGGAAGGCAGTTTTTCAGCAATATCTCGAAAACCTCTGAACCGATCTTGTCCAAAACAATTTTCGGTGAATGAAATTAATAAGCCCTATGTCCATGAATTTTTCCATATTTTTAAAATACACCGTTCAAAAATTAGAGGGGGGGGGACAGAATTTTAGTGACTTTCGAGGCGATTATCTCCGACCCTATTCACCTAATCAAAAAAAATGCCAAGAAACCTTATATTTATTTTGAAAGGCCTATCGATTGATGTGCCACACGGGGGGTTACAATGAAAAAAAAATTTTTGACTTTTAGTTTTATGTATGGAGTGCACCCCTAAAAAAAATTTTTTTTGTCATTTTAATTACAAAACTATGTAGCGGCTAACAAAATACACCTATCCTCAAAATTTTATTCAAATACACCTTATAGTTTTCGAGTAAAATGCCTGTGACATACGGACAGACGGACAGACGGACAGACGGACAGACGGACAGACGGACATGACGAAACTATAAGGGTTCCGTTTTTGCCATTTTGGCTACGGAACCCTAAAAACCGGACAAGTGCGAGTTCAACTCGCGTATATAATACACAAAAATATTCAGAATTTTCCCGTTACTTTGAATACTCAAACTTCTTATAGGTTTTCCTGTAACCTAGCAAGGAACTATTTTCCATATTTTTTGGAGAATTTAAATCCTAGTCGTTTCAGAGAATAGGGGGGGGGGGGGGGGTCAATTTTCGTCTTTTTTCCTAAATCTGTTTTTGCTAAAATTATATTAAAAAAATATCTGAGATGCTTACAACAACCCCTTTCATTTGATATGTCACACAATACAGTTTGCGAAACTTACTTCGATGGTCCTACCAAAGTAGACGGCATTCACATAAACTAGTGCCTACACCAATACTTCGGAAAGTAGGCAACAATTGGATCCCGGAGTACTTATGACACAACTGGAAAAATGCTTAGATGAAGAGGAGGAACATTATTGTAAGCCATTTCAACCCCCGACGCAAACGAGGGGTTATTATTATTATTATATAAATTTAACATGTATTGTGTTGTGTCTGTCTGTGGCATCGTAGCTCCTAAAATAATGAACCGATTTTAGTCTGTTTTTTAATCAAAAATCTTTCCTGTCGAGATAGTTCTTAGCTATGTTCCGTGTCGTGTTTTTTTTTTTAATTTATGTAGTTCTAAAATTATTTCAAGACTACTACCAAACTGTCAAGTCTACTGATTATTTATTTTACTCTAGTCGACAATCAATTGAGTAAATCTAATACTAACACGCCTCTTCTGAACAAAAAAGTCCGAGCCACGTGTCTCCAGTAAAAAAGTTAACCGTTTGAATTGGTAATACAAAAGGTGGCGCGTGCCAAATCAACTCTATATACGACAAAATATCAGATGATACACGACAGGAGATCTTAAATTGTTGCACTAAGTATCATATTTGAACGGTCGGATAGTCATGTGACTGTTTGAAGTGTAAGTTATAATTCGCCGACGGGACACTAAAATTTCCCTGTCAAAATATTATTGCAAACAATCGTCGCGCGCTTTCATCGCCTACTTTTTAACTCCCACTTGAAAAGCAACAAAACAAAACCACAATTAGCATAATAGTTACTTGTAACATCCATTGTAACACCAACAATGAAGCGAATTATTGGGCGGAGGCGCTCCCTGCAGTATAATTGGCCTGTTAATTCGGCGAGGTGAATAAAATACATCGTTTCAGATTTAGCGTCGCAAAT
The DNA here is from genome assembly GCA_932294315.1 of Epinotia nisella. Taxonomy (NCBI): domain Eukaryota; kingdom Metazoa; phylum Arthropoda; class Insecta; order Lepidoptera; family Tortricidae; genus Epinotia; species Epinotia nisella. Next base: position 6,816,195 of record OW028687.1, read on the forward strand.
AATTAATTATCTCTTAACATGAACGGTTCGGGGACGGAATATAAATTATTAATTTCGGAAAATGGTCTAAAAAGGATGAATTATAAAATTTGCCGTCAAACGATTCGCGAGGGCAAGGGATGCTTTTAAGGGGTTAACGTATGTCCTTGTCAGGTGGCACCTTTGAGGCTGCCGAGGGTCCCAGGGGGTCCCTGCAATCTTCTGGGCTCGAGCAGACCGTTTGCCATGGGATAATTAATCAATTTAATCGTTTAAGTGATAATGATTAAAGTTCAATGAAACATACATTTGGTAATGTAAACATACATAGACATCTGTTACAATTAATTCATATCGGCATTGCCCATACTTTGTTCACAACGTATTAATTCAGTTTGTCTATGCCTACCTATAATTTTTTTAATTGTTTTAGCAGTAAATGTTTTACTCAATTAACTCAAACGGTGCAAGTAGACTAGGCTAGGGCTACATACGTAAATTATAAATACATTTCTAAGACCAAATACTTGGAAAAAACCAACATGCGAAGTGCTTAATTTTGTCTTAACAATTTTTAGAATATAATAGAAATCGACTAACGTAGGCTCAAAGGACGTAACGGACAAATGTTTATTTTTCAGAAGAGCCATAAAACCGTTACGATTCGAGAAAAAAAATCGTAACTTTTTTGTTTCTTTACATAATAATATTAGTGATATTGTCAGGCATTTATCCCCTAAAGTGGCTATAAGGAGTTGTAATTTTAAAGAAAAGACAATTTTAAAGTACCAGTAACTTCGGTCACAAACTAGAAAACAAACTAGCAAAAAAGTAGTTAGAAATGTAGGTTAGGTTAGGTTACAACTGCAATCCCCCTCGAGGGTGCCCGCCTTGTTGGGGCGGCGGGGCTTAGTAACCATGGACAGCGAAGCTAAGAGGCACCCAGGGCCGGCCTGTGCGGGCCTGCTGGCCCTGGCTGGAGGGTGCTCCTAGCGGGCTTGGCTAAGCCCACTTAGGATGTGTTGGGGAGGGACCGCAGAAGAAGAAGAGTGCCTCCTTATCTTCTGCGGCCGAGGCGGGATCGCAGTGGGAGAGGCGTGTTGGTATAACGGTGCGCCACTCTCCCTACCCCCTGCGAATTTGGCGGGGCCGTTCCGCTGAAGCGGCATTGGTGGCGCCGCAGAGGAAGAGGAATACCGGTATTACGGTGCGCCGCTTTCCCTATCCTCTGCGGCCGAAGCGTGGTCTGTGGCGGAACCACAGACCTGATTCGCACAGGGTGCTGGAATTTCCCGCACCCATTATCTCCTCGTAGCGGACTCAGGGGGTGTAGATCGAGGATACAGGCGCGCCTAAACATCTGGCGTGCCTCTCGTGGAGGGCCTTCAGGCATCCGCGAAGGAGCTGCTTGTGGGCGGCTGCAGCCGGCGGGGTCGCAGATGTGTGCGCAAGCGTTCCCGTAACCTCGCCACAAGGCGGTGAGGCGGCTAGTGGGGGGGTTTTTAGTGGGTACACCTTGGTTCTCATTAGCCCATACGGGAGTCCCACATAACGACTCGGGCCACCTCTGCACCCGGGTAATATACTTAACGCATTTTCCCCCCTAAACAAAAAAAAAGGTTAGAATTGCGATGCTCACAGAACTGAAAAGAAGGTAATGTTAGATTAAATCTGCGAATCATTTTGTTAAATTAAGAAGTTTATTTGGCGTTGAGATCATTTGAGACCTTTGGAAAGATATAGGGCAGTTTTTATCTCGGAAATCATCCCTTAATATGCTAATAGTTTGTTTGTTTTTAAGACGATAAATAGTTCTACGCGGACGAAGGCGCGGGTAACAGTATTTTTTATAAATCATGTTGCAAATCATTGACACAGCGCCCTAAATGAATAATGATGATATTACCTCTACCGTACACACACATTCAACTCTGGCGTACTTTTTTACTTCAGTCGTTTTCAGTTGATATGAATGTTATTTTTTTACCGACCTCCGAACATTGTGCTTTTTGTATTCAATCATTTGCATAAAAGGAATTGTTTTTATAAACGCCGTGAATAGCTGTTTACTACCATCAGGCTCGGCAAAATGAAAGTTAACCGTCAAAGGGGCAAAGGGTGCATTTTAAAGTAAAATTGAAGCGTTCCGGAGAACTACAGACAAATATCTCGACACCATTTTACTTGGACCCGTGTCACTTACTTGCCTTTAAAATGAAATTGATATAAGAAAAATGTTGGAGGAATCTATTATCAACCTTAACTCACCACACATTAAGTACAAAATGAAATGTTACCATGTGATTTGTCAGATATTCCTTTGTTTTTCAGCATCTTCATCGCTGTGCTTTCGTCTGGAATTTGGAAGAGAGAAAGGGTGAGGAAGATCTGAGTAGGATGGTAGGTGTGTAGGTATCAGATAAACGGTGGGTCCGCATCGTCGCAGCCATTAAAAACTTATTAAACATCATCTCAAGCAATTACCCTCCCCCCCACGCCGCTGAGCCTCCCGGGCGACACCTCACTGCTACAACGGAGAACCTATGTAATAATCAGGCATATTTTTTATGAAATAATTAAAATTAACTAAAATAAAATTACATGTTTTTATTACACAGACACATTGATTTAGTATAAGTATTTACTTTATTATACGTCAATGCACAGACACCATGTTTCCCACATTGTAATTATACGAAATAACATGTTACACCCAAAGTGCCTGTTTAGCTTTATGAAAACCGTTGACTGGGACACACAAATTTCAGTAGATGGACCAAAGGTGTCAATTGACATATCAACATATCGATTATTTTAAACAATAAACATTTAATTTCAAATTGAAAGAAAATTTTAAAAATTAAATGTTCTAAGCCGGATTCTAACCGGCGACTACAGGGGTTGCAGAGATGAGATCCATTTTCTGGATTTTCCATGTTGCGGTATTTACCAGATTCCTTTTTCGGCACCAACCATCTCAAATTATATACTTATTGAGAAATCGTTAGTAACGATGCACTACTAAATTAAGCAGTACCGTCTGCTAGAACAAACATTAAAAATTAAAAAAAAACTCCGTGCAACAAAGTGACGACGAAGGGCCACCTATGCCTGTAGTTGCCGGTTCGAATCCAGCTCGAAGCAAAAAATTTTCTTTTAATTTCAAATTGATCAGCTAATTTTTTTTTTTTGTTAGCAGAAGCAAAAAATTTAAAATTGAATGCTTCGAGCAACAATTCGACACCAAAACCGACAACAATCGCAGTCTGTCGAACAATTCGACAACGAAGGGCCACTTCATGCCTGTGGTTGCCGATTTGAATCTGGCTCGGAGCACCAAATTTTTCCTTTACTTTTTCGTTAGCAGACATTTCTGCTTAATACGAAATTAATTTTATAAACAATTAATTACTTATAACAACTAAAAAATATTGAATTTATCTCCCTTCAATATTTAACGAAACCTTCATCCGCCGACATAAGTGCCACGGGGCATATTTTTGAGTAAATCGTAGGTATCGTATTACCATGTACCCATGTTTTTGCACTTGACTGAACCATGGTCTGTAGGAGACAGGAGGAAGAGTAGGTATAACGAATAACTGATACTATTATATGAAGCACTTTCCAAATTGCGGGTGGCGTCTAGATTCGTCTGAAGAGAATTCAGCAGACATTATACCTAGGAAGGTAGATACGGTTAAAGTTTACACGAGTACTTTTTTCTTCGTGTATCCTGGGCTTTCCAGTTTATTCCGGAATCAATTATCACTCCTAGTAATTTAAATTCTGCCACTTCCTCTATTTGGGTGCTTTTTTTTTACCGTGGTATGGTTTTTTCTGTCGAGGTTTAATTTGTATAAGTTTTGTTTTCTTTATATTTACTTCAAGGTTGTGGTCTTCTAGCCATGTTCTAACCGTATTGAAGTTGGAAATAAGTTGAGAGTTACATTCTGGACCATTTGTAGCGCTGAGTAAAAGGGAGACGTCGTCAGCACACATTAGGTACACAATTTAAGTTGGTATCTAGACTTTTAGGCAGGTCGTTTAATATAGGCTAAAAATAGGGTACATGCAAAGATTATTATTATTATTAGTGATTGATGGGCCTTTAAGATGCCGCTTCGACCAGCGAGTGATCTATTGTGGCAGCCTTTTTTTGTTTACAATACACCGTTAAGGCCCGTTGCCTCCACGAAATTCCAGATTCTTTGGGCGAAGATATGTTGTCGAATAAATATGTACAATGTAATCTTTGACGATGCAACAGTGATTGTAAAATCCTACTTGAATAAATGATTTTTATCTTATCTTATCTTAGTCATCAAAGTATTTGAAGAAGTTGAGCTACACGTTGAATATAAATGAATAGACGTGATTACTTTACGAACGGAGATCCGTACAAACTAGCGTACCTACATGTAGCTATGTATGTGAGCACGTATCTCTCAGTCCGGGAAACCGGAACCGGGCGGCCACAGGAAGCTGCCTCGACGACCTGCGACGCGGCTCTCCAATAAAAAACACATTTTATTGCCTATCAATCAAATAATACGGTCATATAACAATTTCAAGGTTTAACTAGCAAACTGATGAAGGAAATGGTTCGTGTTTGTTAAATTCCTTGGAAAACTGTGTTATGATTGAAAATCGCCATTTTGTAGCAATAAATCGCTTCAAGATGAAAGTATCGCAGGGTTAGATGTTTTATTCGAAGAAATAATAATTGTTGTTAATTTAAGCATGCTGGTCCATTTGTTGATTTACAAGTTCTGATAGTACCCACATAGTATGTTGATGTTCCTAATTTTTGTTTCTCGTAAATAATGAGTTATATTTTAATTTGTTCAGAAACCGTTAAACTTCGTTCTAATTTACTCGAACAAAGTTGCGGCCTAGAGCAGTAATTAAATTATAACCAAGCTACCTATGTACTCGTAGATTACCAAAACTATTGTGATACAAACACACCAATGTACAGTCAGCGTCAGATAGTTATTAGCAGCCAAAGTAGCCACATATATCGTAACACATCCTTATTCCTATAGTAATAAAGATGTGTTGCGATATATTCGGCTAATCGGCTCCTACTAACTATCTGACGCTGACTGTACCTATAGTAGCCCATCTCACAAAGCTACTTTACAAGCTTATTTTACAAGTCTAAACAGACAGGTCAAATGCCCTGTCGTTTTTGGTCAAGCGCCTCGGCTTTGCCTTTTGCGGCTAGTATAATTGTATCTTGTAGTTTCGTGAAATGGTACGCAGATCGTTCAATCTACTATAATACGGTTGTACGACTATTTCAATAATATTTTGAAATTCCTATATTTACCATGCCATTTTAAAATTAAACGAAATGTATTAAAACAAAAACCTGAAAAATAAAAACAAGCTGGAAACATTAATTTTCAACTTAAATACCCAAAACAATCCCCCAACATACTCCGTGCAATCACAACAGAAGAAAGGCCTGTAATTTGGCGTTGTTACACATCGTATTATTCCTTTTGACACATTCGCAACAAAGCGCGGGGGCGGTGTCACACATGGTCAAAATGTACCCTTGTATTTATTGGGGGCTCCGCTAATTCAGTGTAACTACTCTCTGTCTTGGAGATGCATTTTATATATGTAATCCTTCTTACCCGACTGCCCCGACTGGAGGGTTTTTGTATTTCGAGCGTATATGTATGTACCTACTTACCTACCTATCTATGTATGTGGACAAGAGTTCTATTTCATTTCACGGGCTACAATCCAAACGGCTTGATGCATTTTGGCGTATGAGCCGTCGTTAGATTCCTCATAATCGTGGGAGTGGCATAAAAAAGTAGTTTGTTTTTTTTGTCTTGATTTCACTTGTTTAAGGTTTCGTTTTAATTCTTAGTTCCTGACCGGGTCAAAACTACAAGAAAGATGTAATATAGAATAGGTAGAGATAACAATTACGCCGCCCTAAGTGTTTTTTTTACCCCCGACGCAAAAAGAGGGGTTATTAAGTTTATCGTGTCTGTGTGTCGCATCGTAGTTCCCAAACGAATAGACCATTTTAATACGTTTTTGTCCGAAAGCTGACATGAACGAGATGGTTCTTAGCTACGTTACAACAAAATGGGTTTAGCCGGTTCTTAGATATTGAACTTTGAAATGAAAACGTCAGGGGATTTCGACTTTTATAAGTTATTAACTAGTGAATTTCCCCGACGCGTAAAGTTTAGTCATGTAATCACCTTACATCATGGGATTGAAGTGAGAGCCGATGGAGTGAGGTGTCGTTCGATATTGGTTTCTTTTATTGAAAGGAAGATAGAAAGAAAGAAAATGAATTTGTCACAAATTTAGTCACAAATTACAATTAAATTAAATTAGTAATAAATATTGGGTATACACTCGCGAGCAAAAAAATCGACTCAACATTTTTTTGGATTTCAATGTGCAATATTTCTAAAAATAATATAGGTATTCGTAGCATAGTAGCATTTTCTGAAAGCTGAAAATGTAAGCTTTCAGAAAATATCAAATTCAAGTCATATTTTTTTCAGGTTCTGAAAAAAAACGTGATTTTTCACAAAGTGGGGGAAAACTGGTTAATTTCATAACCACAAAATTGAAAGAAAACAAATTTTATGGAGGAAAATCCGTTTATTCATTTTAATACCGCGTATTGCCACCATAGGCGTTTCTTACACACTCGATACGGTTCCTCATGGACCTTATCATCTTTCTGATGGTGTCCTGCGGGCAAACGTCCCATTCCTCGACCAAAGCAGCTTGAAGGGCCAAAATCGTCTCCGGGGCTGGATCCCGCGCTCGAACCTTCCTCTTCACGTAATCCCACATGTGCTCGAGGGATTCAAGTTCGGACTCAGCGGTGGCCAGGTAAGGGATGCCGACCGCCGCCAGGTACGCTTTGGTCACTCCAGCGGTGTGACAAGGGGCGTTATCTTACATCAAATGAAACCCCTCGTCAAAAAAACCTGCGTTGGGACAACATGGTCCTGCAGGATGTCAGTAATGTACCTATCCGCGGTCAATCCACCTCCTCGGCCGCGACCAGGGATGAAAACCAGCTCAGTCCTCGCCTCCATTGAAATGCCCGCCCACATCATGACGGAGCCGCCGCCGTAGGCGACTGTTTCTGAGAAGCAGCATTGTGCAAAGCGCTCTTCAGGTCTTCGGTACACCCGTCCTCTTCTGTCGCTGCCATGGAGACAGACTCTACACTCATCAGTGAAGAGTACCCGGCTCCATTGCTCGTAGCTCCAATTTTCGTAGCGTGCTACGAAATCCTTGCGTAGGTCCCGGTCCCGATGTCTCTGTGTCGATTTGGGCCCCGTAGCTGGCCTTCTTGGGATGAGGTTTGCTTGCTTAACTGTCTTTGGCGAACTGTCCAAGAGCTCACGGTTCCTCACCGGTCCGCATCAGCTGCTGCTGGACGTCAACGCCGGTCAGGTGGCGATTCGGAAGACTGGTCGTCACGATGAAATGGTCCTCTCTCTCGGATGTGCATCTTCGACGGCCGGATCCCGGTCTCCGAGTAAGGGTTCCGGTTTCAGCAAATCGACGATAAACCCTGGAGACAGCAGACTGACTTAAATTCAGCTGTTCGGCAACTGAACGCTGAGAAAGTCCTTGATTCAGCAAGGAGACGACTTGGGCGGCTTAATTTTCGGTGGTGTCCATTTTTTTCAGGTGGTTTCAGTGGTCCAATTGCAAGAGATGTGCACAGGTCAACTTGTGATAAGCGACTGATAAGAAAAACAGGTTTACACCTCTTTTTATGCATCCTGAAGGCGCTCAACTCGTGGGTAGTTCAAGGCGGTTAAATTTCAATTCCCGTTCAAACGAGCATATCCTGAAAGTTATGCGTCTGATTTTCATGATTGTTGCGTTTTTTTAAAGCTGAATAAATTTATAACAACGTGGTATACTCATTTTTCCTGTAACATTTCTCAGTTGCGAAAAATTTGCCCGTCGATTTTTTTGCTCGCGAGGTAGTGTCTTTCAACTTTTAGTACAATAAAGTCACTAGGTAGTAAAATAAAAATTGGTAACGAAACTTTCTTCCTGTGTGGTCGAAATGAGACCTAAATACACAATGTTATCTAAAGAAACAAACAATTATAATTTTTAAGCACAATAAAGGTGCATTTGTTTATTTACAACTTGTGATGTAATATGTTGATGTTCCAAATTGTTATTTCTCCGAAATATCTCGTTAATATTAAATTATCATTTGTTCAGAAACCGTTAACTTCGTTTTAATTTACTCGAACAAGTTGCGGCCTAGTGCGACAATTAGATTATAACCGAGCTAGATTATCAAAACTATTGTGAGTTAAGAAGCCTACTGGTACAGTCACGGACTTTAATTGTTGAGCCATTTAGAGCTCACTTTATACTGGACACTTCATAGCTTCATAGAAAACCAAAATTAGTTGAAACCTAAATGGCTCAACAATTAAAGTCCTTGACCTTTCAAAGCATCGATGTACAGTCGCGGAATGAAAAGGTTCGTCACGTTTGGAACTTTACGGCTTTGAAAAAAGGTCGAAAAGTGGGGGACCTTTTCATTCCTCGGCTAATATATTAATTTTATTTAATCTGAAATGTAATAAATATAGAGGCCTCGGCAGAGAGTACGACTTTGTACCCTTTGGCGTCGAGACCCTCGGTCCGTGGGGTCCCAGTGCGCATAAGTTATTTGCTGAAATCGCGGAACGTCTGGTCGATGTAACTGGTGACCGAAGAGCTGGCGGCTTTCTCGCGCAACGCATAAGCATTGCAATTCAGCGAGGAAATGCCGCCAGCATCCTCGGTACAATGCCTCGAGGGCCTTTTTTAGATTTAACTTAGTTTTAATTTATCTTAGTTAATGTTAATTATAATCTTGTATTCACTTTTAATAAATATTAATTATTTTATGTTAATGTTAATTTTATTTTATTCAGTTTTGAACAATTCTTTTAATATTTTACTGATCGTAATTGCTTATCATAATTGTTAATTTCTAGTTCTTCTATTTTATTTTTTATGAATGTGACACGGCATGCTCATTATTATTACGTAATATTATTTTTAATCATTTTTTTATTATATATAATTAAATAATTGTCCTTTTAGGTAATTTGTATCGTAAAAGCATGAATCAAACGTAATGCTAATTTGCACATGCCTGTTTGGGCTAAACATATTAAAGAACAAGAAAATGACTGTAACACCTGTGCCACACAGCCTTGGTCAAAAGTGTTGAGCACCCATGCGTTTTTCATACAAAAGTCAAACTTTAAACTCTTTATATATTTTATAATAAAAAGTTGTGTATCTATCGGAAAAATTCGTCATATCATTGACGTTACCCTTAACGTCCGTGAAAAAAATATACAATTAAACCTTTATTGTAAACCCCGACTTTTTCTAGCTTCAGTTTTCACACTCAAATAGCAATTTCAAAATGATATATATTAATGATTTGCACATGTTCAAACACTTATTATATTTTACGTCTTCGTGTATTTATGAAATTGAAAAATAATACTTTATCCATAAGTTACAAAGGAAAACGTGGGGTGCTCAATACTTTTGGCTAAGGCTGAACGTTTAATGTGAATAAATATTGGCCCGTTTCATGAAGCTACAGGTTACAAATTTTACAAGTCTAAAAAGACAGGTCAAATGCCCAGTCGTTATCGGCCAAGCACCTGAGCTTTGCCAGTTTAGACTTGTAAAATTGTAACTTTAAGCTTCGTGAAATTGACGGGTCACAGATCCTTCAATCTTCTAAGAAGCATACCTGACACGCAATGAAAAAGGTGACATTTCCGCTACCTTAAGTCTTACAGTAAAATAAAACTCGGTAATAAACTTTCCAGTAAAACCCCGTCTACACGTCCAAGACGAATATGAATTATGTAGAAAATGGGTCACACGACTAACACACGTAGCAAGTTTGACATGGCTAACGCAAGTCTGTTCCCGCCTAATTAGTGCTGTCGCGCATATTCTCTGCTCGCCTGGATTATTGTGGAAAGTCTGTGAAGAAAGTTACATTTATTACTGTGAGGTGATGAAACGTTTGTAGCACATCGAGTGCACAGATGCAGCGGGCATTGGTGGTTGCCGATTGAGGCCTCTCACAGACTGGCGGTCAATAGTAAACTTGTCGTTAGTTGTCAAATTTACTATTGACAGCGCCAGTGTGATGCAGGTCACCACCACGCCACCACAGTCAGAGGCAGCGTGAGACTATTGTGGAGTCAAAACCAACGTGCCGGCCGGGCAATAAAACGAGCTATAGAAAAGGCACGTGGCCGGCCCGGAGATTTATGGCCCGGCCGGCACGTTGGTTTTGCCGCCACAATAATCGTTGTGACTCTCACATCCCTCACTCTCGCACACGCATAGTTGTCAAAACGTGACGGGCGTCTTTTTCACAGCAATAAGTGAAAAATGGTAACCATCATACGCGCGTTGATCTGTCATCGCTTTTTGCCCGACTACGGCATAACCGCAAAGGAAGGGATATGTTTTTAGCCGTCTATGTTTGTATTTACGTGTGTTCCACTGTAGCGTTTAAGATGCTGAACCGGTTTTGATAAATGAGGTATCAATCGATTCGAAATTATGCCCCGGGCGACATGGGATACCTTTTGTATGAAAAATAAATCATTTTTTCCGTAGTCGGGATGCAGTTTTTTTTAACTGTTTATGCTTGTTATATGTGATTATGGTCAATGATTAAAGGAGTCCGTGTTTTGGATGGCACAATAAACTGTTGATCTCGGTTATCTCCGTCCAACTGGTATAGGCCCCGTTATTCGGACTCTGTCAATAAAATCTCAAACAATTCACATGTTGGGTTCTAATTTATACTTTCTACAAATTACAATTTGTATGTCTAGTATTTTAAAGTGAAGACTTAACAAGAAACTTATGGAATCAGCGCGATGTCTGTCAGGCATTTTTATACCTTGCAATTTTCAGCCATTTCAGTCTTGACAAAACACACAGCATTTCACTGAATTGAGATCATTTCATTTCTTTTTCCCTCCGGGTTTCTACGCTCGGGTGTTAAGTGCAAATTTTGGTTCTGACTTTACTCTAACTAGGCATGAATAAGGCCTACACTAAGTCCATATTATTTAAATTAACTTTTAACTTCACCTACGTTGTCTCAAATAACACAATACATTAGTGATACGCAGTATATTGATCTTTCGCGAGTCCAATATATATCGTTATCGCGGGAACAAAAACGATTTAACAATACTGAAAGACACAAATAGTCAACAACAGAAGTGACTCTCACATCGAGAAACGTTTATACCTACGAGTTCAACTTTCTAATATTTTATCACCGTACTTGACTTGATTAGTAGTGGAGTCAAGGGCACACTATTTATTTATACACCACAAAGTCTCAAAAATATGTACACAGACCATATTTCTGCAACAATAATATAGTATACATATTTTGAAACTTTGAGTGAATACATATTGGTGCCCTTGTACATGCTTGAAAAGATTACCTACGCAACCTCTTCATTCACTTTTCCAGCTACTTTAGACATTTGCTATTCTTGATTGATTTGTAGCAACATAATTAACTAGTACTGGATTTTTAACAACTAGTGGTTTTAAAAATGCTTCGATGGAAAATAACGTGTGTTGAATTTGTGATATTGTTTATACAGGATTATCCCGAATTAGAGGCTCGCGATACAAAAGATACAAAATTATTTTGCTCAAAGTGCAATGTTAGTTTTCGTCAAACAAAATCATCTATGAAATCACATAAAAAACAACAAGAAATAAAAGGTACTTATATAAAAATTTCACTTGACACGTTCACTTATAGGTAATCGTTTACACAGTATAAGACAAGATTGATAGACTTTTTCCTATGAAAACTTCGTGCTAGGTAGTAGGTATGATGAAATTCTTGAAGACTTATTTAAGGGAGAAGATGGAAATGTGTAGGCAGAATGATTCGGTTTGCAGACATTCTGTTATAAGAAGTGCTCGATGCGCATTGATTAGGAATGTTTAGATTGACATTCTTACTGTCATCTTTTTCAATCGTCGATTAGTGAAACTTGACTTTATTTGTTTGGTAGATAAACTACTTTATTTGCCACTTGATTTCCAAGACTATAGTTTAGCTATTCAGATCAGAGTCTGATCTACCTTTTGCTGTAGTAGCCATCCCGTCACGCGGAAAATATATTTTCCCATTTGAGGCTTCTATTTTATGCAGTGTAAATATAACTTTTATCTCTCCATCAATATAAACATGGCTTGCATGACCTTGCTCTTCGCCCACATGAAGACTTGGATATTGAACTCTGGCTCTTGGCTGTCTGCGGGTGTAGCCTGGTTGCCATCTGATCACTTATCGCTGTCGATGAGACATCCGTCACTTTCTGACAAGTATGCCAGTGCGAGAGTGACAAATGTGAATAAGTGATAAAAGATAACGAAGTGATAAAATGGAAACCATGCTACGCCCACAGGTCTACTAAAACTGACCCCGTATACATCGTCATCATCATTTGTTCGCACGCAACGTGAGCTCACATTTCCCCTTAACACTTTCAGTGTTAAAAACCTCTTAGGAGAAAGCTCTGCTCGTAGGGCCTTTCTTCTACTTACGGTTTTTTGTAAGTCATCGGCTGATGATATTGCTGTATACTGTAACGACAGGTCCTCTCAAATAGCCTCAGAGAAAATTAATTCCACTCTTGAGTCTCTTCAGTCTCGGCTTTCCTAACATGGCCTTTACTTCTCTCCAACCAAAAGTTCTGCTATTATTTTCTCCAGGAGCAGACAACTGTGCAGTGTTCATCTCGGCAATGAGGTTATCCCCGTTAAAGACTCCATAAATGTTTTAGGTGTTATCTTCGGCAGACGTCTGCAAGGCATCCCCCACCTTTCTTACTTGGTTAAAAAGTGCGGGTTTGCTCGCCAGAGCTTCTTTTTTAAATTTAAGCTAAGAGATTCTCCTCTGTGTGAGTATGGTGAAGAGATTTGCTTTATAGATCACATATTTTTCAACTGCCCACGTTAATACCTTTAATCTCTAGATACTCTATGTTGCCAAAATTAAATATCCCCCTCCCTACGAATGTGGCATCACTAATCTACCTGACAAATAACAAAAGTGTTTCGTTTATTTGCCAAGTTTATAGAGAAAAATAACATTAGACTTAAACCTTTTTAACTCCCTTACCTCTCCGTTCATAATGCTTTACTCACTGCAGATAGGTAATATTTAGACTATTAGATTTTTAACAGAGGTGTTTGGTAGTCGTTGTGTTTGTGTTGTCCGTTTGTTCGCAGGGCATGAGCCGCTCTCGTTCAACTTGATGCTGGCAAATTTGCGCCGACACAGTTGGCCTGGAGCCGTAGCATGGTTGGCCTTATCACGCGACAAGTGACAAGATAAGTGCGTCGTCTCGTTCTATCGAACGGTGTCAGCCAGTGACGCACGCTCTATCCTATCACTTATCGCGTGACAAGGCCAACCATGCTACGGGGCCAGAGCGCCAAAAAAAAGAAGAAGAAGTACCTAATCGGCAACGAGCGTAGCACTATGACATCGTTGTGTGTGCCTTTGCGCTTTATTGTAAACGAGCGTTTTTCAAAAATTAATTTTTTTTCTTGTATAAGGATCGATAGTATCAACGATTCTGAGTAAAAAAACCCAAAAAAAACAATTCTGAAAAAAAAAGTTGTACACTTTTTTTGAAAAACGCGCAAACAATACTTGCATTGTGTAAACAGTGCCCGAGCACAAGAGTCACACTCCAAGAAGCGCGGAGTCAATTAAAACTACTAATAAAGTTCTAAGACATTTCACTCCCTACTTTACTTTAAAACTTCGCTGTAGTTACACCTTGAGCGAATTCTATTTGGACCTACCTTGGCGAGAACTAGTATGCAAGTAACTATGTGGTACCTTAAAGAGTGGTTGTATTATGTATGGTCCTTGTATAGTATTATGTAGGGTCTAGATGCTAAACAACTGGCAACTGGTAACATTTAACAATGTCAAATTAATTTAAAATTATTATTCTTATGTTGTACTTTGGCACTCTTTGGGGGAGGCAGTCCAGCAGTGGACGTTTTTCGGCTGATATGATGATGACGACTGTTATTTTATTTTGCTCAAGACGTTATGATAGGATTTTGTTTTATATCGTCAAATTAACACGTTTCTAGGGTTCCAGACCAAAAAGGTAAAAACGGAACCCTTATGGCGCGACTCCGTCCGTCTGTCTGTCTGTCACAAAGTCAGATATCTCAGGAACTACTAATGCTATCAATTTGAAATTTGGAATAGTTGTAAACAAAGCTAATCCACGTGTATGGAAAATGAAAAATTTAAATATATATTTTTAATTTCTATAAAAAAGGACGGATAAGAGGGGGGGCAAAAATTCAAAGTGTAGTTAGTAGGCCATGTGGGGTATCATATGAGAGGGCTTGAATTGCACATTCTAAAACATTTTTTTTTTCTACGATGGTTTTGATTTATAAAGAAAAATGTTGAAAAAAATATCATTCCCCCCCCCCCCTTATCTCCGAAGTAAACCAAGCGAAAAATGTGAAAATAATATATATAATTAATATTAACGTAAATATTACCGGAAAAGTATAACGAGACCTCTATCTAGCGTATTTTTTTTTATTCTTCAATGATCATTTGTTAATTTGGTTTGTAATTTAATACTTCTGTGTTTATTTTTTCCTTGCAATTCATATGAAAGTATTCTGAAATTACCTTCTAACAAATAAAAAAAGAATTATCGATATTAATTCAGTTGATAATGAATTATCGCTGAAGAACCAACATCCATACCGAGTTCCGTGGTCGCGCAAGTAAGTAACAAAATGCACCGATAAATGGCGCTGTATGTACTCATGATTTAACTACACTGCGTTGTTAAAAAATTTCCAAAATTAATGGGCGGGGCCAGACGGGGTACCTATGTTGTATGAAATTTTGTACGGAACCCTCGGTGCGCGAGTCAGACTCGCACTTGACCGTTTTTTTTTAATTTGTTATCAATTTCAAAAATACCTTATACATACATATTTCAAATGGTACCCGGTTCACACAGCCGCCGGTCATCTACTTTTCTCGTTCAATATCAATTCGTTTTTGATCGTAGCGCTGCGTGTATTGCCCCCTGCAAGGAATAGCGACGAAGGAATCAATGCTACGTCGCGATAGTTTCGTAGCTTCGTAGCTTAGCTAGAACAGAATTCGCCGGCTGGTCTACGACACACGTAAGGACTCGGCCACGACCTCAAGCGGCAACGGCAGAGTGGGAGTGGGAGCGAAAGGCCGCACTCGGATCTCTCGCTTCCACGTGTGACACACCGCCGTTGCTGCCGCCGGCGCTCGATATACTATTGTCTACATATTCCAATCTCAGAACTCATTTTCGAGAACCGCTAGGGGTGTAGACTGTATACCCCAAATAAAGTAACCAATATTGATGAATTTTCTCAAAAAAGGATTAAAAATGTAGTCAAATGGAGAAATAAAAAAAGATAATTTAGAAAATAATAAAACCCGACTGCAAAAAAGCTATCTTTAGAAAAAAAAACTGAAAAGAAAAAAACAAGTTCAGTAGTCGAGAACATTGAATCTGTTTCATGATTAACATTTCGTATGTCAATTTGGACCTTGGAGTTTAAAAATAATGTCCAAATCGCTTGTGACGGATCCGGAACGAGGGATGCGAATCGTTATGACACAGATAAAACAAACTATACATTCTTATACGAAACAGCGACTTCAACAGTCGGGACCCATTATTGTCGTCAACATTAGTGCCGCAGCCTAGACTTTGCACTAGCAGCACTAGAACATGCGGGAGATGACAGAGAGATATCGGGAACATTTTGCATATACATAGGCAGTTAGACTTAGTTAGGTATGTCGTGGTACACAGCCCCCATAAACGACTATGTCTTCATACATGTCATTCCCAAGCAAAAATTTAATTTCTCTACAAATTAGACTCGCTCTCATTTATCATAAATATAGGTACAGGTACTTTATGTAGTTTTATATACGATTAGTAAACGATTGATGCAATATGTGGACAGCAATCGATCAAAAGAACCATAAACATCAAGATAGAATGGCTCTACCTGGAGAACGTAAAGAAAATTAAAATAAAACTTGCGAAACAGGACTTTTTGCATAATACATCAACCTTTGTCCGATTTATTAACTGAGTTAATGAAACAGTAATCGATGCTAAATTCGACCGAAATAGGTTAATTTTTATTATGTGTTGTTATACTATAATTATAATAATATATTATACGAGTATATGTAGTACTCTATACATCGTTTTTATAGAACGGATAAATTAAGTAGTAACTAACTCTAGCAACTCAACTATGACTATTATAAGCTAACCGTTATTAGTTATTATTATTCATGACAAAACAAATTATGGCAGCAAAATATACTCTCTCCGAGGACACCATTTTACAGTACCATACCTACATTTTTACAAAGCGTGCATCTCTATTTCAATGCAATATGGTATATTTCCATTACACCATTATTATCTACAATCTAAACCTCAAATTAGACATATCTAAGTTACAGATCAGCAAACCTGATACCCTATAATGGTATTCATAACTCAGGGTATGCAAAGTGAAGGGTTGGCAATATCGGATACGGCATTGTTCCTACACTTGTCGTACTACATCTTTGATATTTAATATCATGTTTACTATCAGAAATTGTTTAAGAATGGAGAGAATGACAATGCGGTTATGTATGGTTCATTATAGCTATTATATTACCGCAACTAGAAACTAACGTGGTTTGTGTTATAAGGGTCCACCACGACGTAGCTTGAAATACGCTAACGCAGCGTAAACGCAGTAAAATGTAGGTATACATTTTGACGCATAAGACGCGTCGTCGTGTGATATTTACATAGGTACTACAGTCAGCATCAGAAGTAGCGAAGCGTACGAAACGGTCAAATCAACACACTTCTTTATTATAAGGGAATAAGAGCTTGTGTGATCATTTAGATCATCTGTCGAGCGTAGCTACTTTTGCTGCTGACTGTAGGCAGGTACTAAAGCCGTGGTTGAATTGGGAATGGATGAAAATTTTAGAAATACCTGATTATTTTTTTGGTGATAGGAATAACCTTCCTTAGCACCAGAAAAAAGTTTCACGTTTTTCAGCTGCGTCAATTTTTTTTGAAAAATATAAACAGTTTCCTCACTTACGTTTTGGGTCAGTTACGGCACCTTCCTCGATCGGTCTCATATTACAAAAAAATATACTAAATATGTGTGGTAAACTGACACTGGCAATGATATTGACACTTGCAGCTGCTATATTGGTCATTACCAGTGTCAGTTCACCACAGATATTTAAGATAGTTTTTTGTAATATGAGACAGATCAAGGAAAGTGTCTATTTACCGTAACTGACCCAAAACGTAAATGCGGAAACTGTTTATATTTTTCAAAAATAATTGACGCAGCTGAAACACCTGAAACTTTTTTCTGGTGCTAAGGAAGGTTATTCCTATTACCAAAAAAATAATCAGGCATTTCTAAAATTTTCATCCATTCCCAATTGCACAGATTTTGAACTTCAGCAAAATAGATTGTCGATTGATTACTAAATCAGATATCATGTCTACTCTTGCATTAAGTAGGTATAAAAGAAAAGGCCATCTGCCTTTTCGACTATACGACTATATTAATTTTCATTTCATATCAAACTGCGGAGCGATAGTTCTGACCCGTCATCTTAAAATTAATCAAATATAAAGATTAAGTAGTTATTACAGTAATCAAGTTTAGAAGGACAGTTGTTAACCCAAACGTACCTTAGTACATAAGAATAGAAAGTCGTACCTGGGTATTGACTAATAACTGCTAATATACATACAAGATTTTAGAGTAGAGTAGATGTTATAGGTACCAGTCGTAAAAAAACTATAGGTATGGAGTTATATGTATTCAATAGTATCTGAACAGGCTTTAATTTCTTGAAAGGTCAAGTTTAGATCTTTGGGAAGCACCATGTTGCGCCAGCATATGTACCTCTCCTCTTAACTTAATTTTTATATAAATACAATGGCAAAATCACGTTCTGAAGATAGGTAACTATAACAAATTATTATTGACATGTCAAGCAGGAAGGGTAGGTGTAACAAAGCAGACGAGTCAGCCTCATTCAAACACAGCACTATCACAAAACACTCCTTTTAATATTCGCTGCGATTCCTCATCTCTGTTTCACGTCTTATTTACCTCGAGAAGTTGGGACCCGTGAGCTATTTTGTTTGAATTTTGTGAAACAAAACATGGTGCAATGCATAAACTTTAAACGCAAGATCGACGAGAAGCCATGGAACAATAAAACAAACAAAAGCCTATCTGGCCCGGAGCGATCGCGGTGCGGCCCCGCCCCCGGCCGCCATTGGTCGCCCGCAGCCGCCCCCGACGCAGGGGTGCTTCTCGCCACGCGCCCGAGCGAGACGCAGCATCCCTATAAAGATTTTACATCGATTATGGGGGTATGGGAGCAGGCCGTTTCGTTCTACCCCGTGGGCGGCGGCGTTCGGTCCTCTCGCGCAGTCGCGAACAATTAAAACGTGCGGGGCGGCTTGTGCGCGGCGCGGCGCGGCGGTCGCGACGTCACTATAATGTGGTTAGTCAGTGAGCGTCGGGGCCGGGCCGACGGCGACGGCACGCAGCACGAGGCCCGCAGCGCGCTCGGTGGAGAGCGCTGGTCGATCAGCCCGCGAGCCGGCCACAGCACGGTGGAGTTCAAGAGCGCGGCGTGCGCGGCGGCCGGCGAGCCGCCCGCGCCGCCTCTGTCGGCGCTGCCGGACCCGCAACAGTTCAACATCTTCCCGGCGTTCTTCAGCCGGCAGCTCAACTTTACGGGGGGCGGCGGATGCGGGCAAGGTTCGAAGATCATGGAGGAGTTGCGGCCGAATTTGGTCGGGGGATTGTTAGGTGTTGGGGGACTGTTGGATGAGCACGGGGCGGACGCGAAGTTCCTGCCTGGGGGTGAGAGCAAGTACACGCCGGACAAGGGTCGGAAGTGCAGCAACGCGTCGAGTTCGTCGGCGGAGGAGTTCGGCGCGCTGTACGGCGGCGAGCACGCGGCCACGCCGCCCGCGCCGCCGCTCAGCCGCTCGCTGCAGGACCACACACGTGGGTACACTTTACTATTTACGTCACGGAAGGTTGTCCATCAGAGAAAAGAAATTCAGTTGGAAACTATCAATATAGGTAGGAGCCTAATGTTTATTTCCTGTGCTCAGTTCATATAGCGATTGACTCTTACCTCACTGCTTGTTCTTGTATCTGATGGACAACCAACCTTAAAAGAGTCTAAGGCCGAAGCCTGGGCGACAGCTGGCAGCAGGGCTATACGAGTAGGCGTTCATAGATTGAACTCGATCAAATGTATGAACTAATACTCACTGCCCCGCTGCCATCTGACTTCCAGACCGTGGCCTTAGAACAGTGCACGTTGGTTATAAATGTTATAATATGTACCTATATTATACGATCGTTCTATAGATACCCATAAACATGGTTCCGTTAGCAGGAAACTCTACCTCTGTCAACATAGAAGAAAAACACCAATTCGTTTTCGTTATAATCAAATAATAAAAACATTTTTGAGGCTTACCTAAATTACCGAAATGTTCATTTTATTATCGGTATCTATTGTTTTCTTTCGTTATTTGCCATTCTGAAAATAAAACTTAAGTTGCGCGTTAGTGACAAATGTTCTATGTACCTCTCAGTAAGTAAAACTGTGTAATTTTTAAGTGACACATTTACTTTAACTCGGTTTCGTCTTTCTCCGCTTATCTATTTATCTCCCACTCTCGTTTTGTTTCTTTATACAGCGAATGGATAAAAAGCAATATTTAAAATTCAATGTGCAGACATAATTGTTATATATTATTTTATATTTTAATTAGTTATTTGAAACGGTGCAAAAAATAGTAATAAGAAAAATACAAAAAATATATAAATATTTAATTTTTCTTTTCAATAAACATGACTAAACATTTCACTTCGTTAATAATGACGGGGTAACTTCAAAGTCAATTTATAAAAATAACGTTATTTTTGTATTTCGTTAGCTTTCTAGGATATGGTTAATTGTTAACTATATAGGTACCGATCATTATTTTGGGATGAAAATGACACCACGGGGTCATGCTACGAGTAAGTGTATTTCCATCCCTTGCCACTATTTCCCCGAGCATTTTTTAAGATGTACGATTACTCCTGTTGATAGTGACCGTACCTTTTAAAGCTGGTCAACCGATGCAAATCTAGTTAAAGGTGAAATTTGTGTGATGAACATTCATATTATTTCATTGTCTTGGATGTTTCTTATGTATCGAAGTAAGCATTTATTTATCCGATGATATATAAGTAGGTATATTTTCTCATTATCTGTAAATAATTTACCTAAAGAAGCCTTATTTATAGAGTTGTCATTGGTACTAAGGTCTGATTTATTAATTATAAGCATGATGTATCTAAATCTGATTTATTTGATTGTCTTAGTACCTACATCGAGTTAAAATAGGTATAAAAGTTAGCTTTAACCTCCGTTAAACAAAAATAATTTTTCACGAAGTTATTTCCTTAATCCATTTATTAACTTTATGATTAACGGTTTCGCATGCAGGATGTTTCGCCAATAATATATAAATAAGTCCTAAACTAAAAACTAAAGTTCTTATGAAGCTAAAGTTTCCTGTGGCGCACCACTAAACCGTTGCTGTTTTATAAAATAATATGAGAGTGAACGCGAAAAAGGTCGATTATAATTTGCATAGGGTCGATCAGGTTCTTCTTGTTGTTATTCTGTCGAGGTAAGTAAGCCAGGAGACAACAGTTACAGAGTTTCATAGAAAAAATGTTTAATTGGAGTTCTTACATGATTAGGAGAAGCCCCACCATAAAATGTGTTTAATATTGTCACAATAACATAATATATGATAAGTGGTTTTGAACCCTATAACATCAAGGTTGTAAGGAGTCTTCCAGTAGATGGCATTAGCCCAATTAGTCAACTGGGGTGCAGAGACTTGGGTCACTAGCACAAAAAATTGTTTCTCCAATTGAACCATTTGTCCGAATTGACATGAATTGACATTGAATGTTAAATTAGATGCCCGAATGATTCATATGCCATAAACTTTATTTGCCATAATTTGACTTGACTGAATATTCGTTTGCCAAACTACATTTCTGCGAGCCGTTCGAATGTTGCGAATTCGCTACCGCGGCACGCTCGCTTCGCTCGCTCGGCTCACGCACTGTAGGGTCGCAGTTCTACCAACATTCCTCCTCGCTTCGCTCGTCGTCGTCGTACCTACACCGGGCTGCCTTAGAGTTGAGTTGGACCGAAGGTGGTTTATTCAGATTAGTGTCGGCATTTATAATCTATTCTTACCTACATCCAACTATAGACACAAAAAGTATTTGTGTAATGCCATTTTTCACCTTATTACAAGAAAATAAGGGGGGAAAATGGATACATCTTTATGTAGCCGATCACACAAAATTGTTAAGAACAGCGCCATCTACGTTTCCAGACTAGAACCACTAGATGACTTATATAGGTAAAATCATACAGATCCTATCATAGCAAACTAATCAAGTACGTTTAATTTGTTATTTCACATGTAGTATGGCTTTTGAAAGGTATGGCTAATGATTATATTGCATAGGAATTTTATGGATTATAAAGTTTCTGGCAAATTATATTATGGCATTATGATATTACTAGCTTGTGCCCGTGGCTTCGCCCGCGTATTTAAAGTAATTTTAACCGTTTACCTACAAAAAAGTTGCATCTCAGTTTGACCCGTATGTTCCAATTGAATTGCAATTTGGCACAAATACTTTCAAGAATTTTCATGTTCACAATGTTAAATTTCAAAATCGATGCCAATTTCGTAATTAACGTCCCAAAAAACCATAAAAACGACACCCAATTTTTAGACATTTCAACCCCATCGCACTTTAACAGGGGAGATGGTATTTCACGTCCGCCACGTTGGATTTTAAAATCGTTGTTGTTTTCATAATCAGCGACCAGCGACCCGATAAACCATAGAAATAATACCCATGTTGATTTTCAGATATTTCCCACTTTTAGGAGTTGAATTCTCAAAAAAACCTGAAACACGTGTTCACTCATTTATCGCTAGGAATACTCCTGTGAATTTTCGAATGAAATAGTCTTACTTATTTTGTTTCCCCATACAAACTTTGGACCCCCATTTCACCCGCTTAAGGGGTGAATTTTTAAAAATCGTTTCATAGTGCACCCGAACTTATAAGGAACCCATGTGCCAAATTTGGAATCTCTAGATCCAACGGTTTGGGCTGTGCGGTGATATGTCAGTCAGTCAGTTTCATCTTTCATATAATTATCGACTCTACATATCGACTCTACGTACTGACACTACATAGTTAGGGGCTGGGGAAAATTAACAAAAAAGGCACGTATTTTTCTTTGGTAACAGAGTCTTATGTACCAATTTTTAGCCTCCTACCTTGAAAACTGCGAAGTCTGATATAAAATTTCACCCCCTCTTTTAAGGGGTTGGGTGCAGATTTCCAAAAAAAAAGCCTAAAAGAAACATGTACATTCGCGTCTAGTTTAACTTAATTTGGTTTTATAACCTAAAACGTTTGTAAAAAAACTCCTTTTGTGTTACTTTTGTGTTAATCATAACACCAATTTTGTGTTCAGTAACACAGAATAAGTGTAAAAAGTCATGCACATGGAGAATACTGTAATATAAAGAAAAACATTTTATTGTTATCGTGAAATTTATTCGAATTGTTATTTTGAATAGAATTTACGTTCTGTCCCATTGGTATTCAAAAAAAGTAACAAAGGCTTTGGTAGTTATAAATGTTATAATACTATATTAGATAGTGGAATCGCAGTGTATATATTTATTTAAAAATATTTGTATCCATAATTTTGAAGACAAAGCGCAACCCCGCATTCTAGACCCATCAGCACAAAAGCAAGGCGACCTATAACCAAGCACTATACGTGCCAGTGATTACAATTCCAATTAGAGTAATATAGCAAACAATCGGGCCTGGGTGACGTCATGAATACGAAATGTCGTCACTAACGACCACCCTTCCCCCGTGGGGGGAAATTTTCAACCGCCTCACCCAACTTGCAGTGTGAGCAATTAATGTGCGATACATTTCAGTGTTGACGTCT
Source organism: Epinotia nisella (assembly GCA_932294315.1). Lineage (NCBI taxonomy): Eukaryota > Metazoa > Arthropoda > Insecta > Lepidoptera > Tortricidae > Epinotia > Epinotia nisella. The sequence goes on from OW028687.1 coordinate 6,839,479, forward strand.
TTATATTTTAGCGAGGTATTGCAATTTATAGTGTATTCAGACTAGTGAATAGTTTATTGATAAATGTTGATTCGTTCTCAATGTGTTCACAAGCCTATCATATTTTCTTGATATGTCTGGCGGTTTAATTAGACATGCCTTTTTTATCACAACACGAGTGCATCCTAGATAAGGATAGGATGGATTGCCAAATAAAATGAAAAGTTACAGATTATTTACATTTTGATCAGATTTGATACCACTGTGTATACCTACTTACATCAAATTTAAAGCCCTTTGAGTTGAAGATTGCCGATAGCCAGATATTGTAGTACATATAGAAGGGACGGCTTGCCTAGTTGAAAGCAAGTGAGTTCCTTTTACTACACTCTGAATGAATAGTAAATAAGTCATGTTAGCTCTGGTCTGCCCAAAGACGTGTGTCGACGCCATGCCATTACTTAATATTTATCGACATGCTCTGCTAATCGAACATGTCGTTTATTCGCCGACTCTACTTTCTAATTTTAGATCGTAACGTGGTCTGTAGGAGTATCCATAAAATATGTGTAGGTATTGCAGGTTGAATGCGATATAAAAGTGACATCTTTTGGCACACCTATATACCAGTATAACTAGCATGGTAGATCTTGTGGTCATATTTAACGTGACGTTTTGGTACATATGGCCATAACATAAAACGTGACCATAAAACCTATCGTGCTAGCTGGCACCTGGTCGATCGAACGATTTTTAAGGTTCCGTAGCCAAAAAGGCGAAAACGGAACCCTATAAAGCTCTGGTTTCCTAGACTAGCGGTGCCGTCATAATGACGGCGACGTAGACTATCCGTCTCTTTCTAAGTGTTTTAATTACCGCAATAATAATAATGCACCGCTAGCCTAGGAAAACCGGGCTTTATAGTTTCGTCATGTCCGTCTGTCCGTATGTCACAGGCATTTTACTCGAAAACTATAAGGTGTATTTGAATAAAATTTTGAGGATAGGTGTATTTTGTTAGCCGCTACATAGTTCTGTAATGTAATGACAATAAAACATTTTTGGGGGTGCACTCCTCGTACATGTAATTGCAAGTCAAAAAAAAACATTGTAAATCCACGTGTGCATCCAATCGATAGGCCTTTCAAAATAAATATAAGGTTTCTCAACAATTGTTTTGATTAAGTGAATAGAATCGAAGATAATCGCCCCGAAAGTCACAAAATTTGCGTCGTCCCCCCCCCCCCTCTAATTTTTGAACGGTGTATTTATTTAATATGAAAAAAATCAAGGACATACATTTTGATTTTAATGGCTACTAACCAGCTGGTCAACATATTACGCAACGCATTGTACGTGCGTCAGGTAGATCTAAATGTCACTTTTTGTATGGGAAAATCACAGATGAATTGTCCTAACGCTCGTTCGAATCGTTGTGTTTACTTCTCTGATTTTCAAGGATTTGATGAGGTATAATGTCCTTTATAATTTAATAAAGGTTTTGTAGTGTAACCGCAGGTATTTACATTTCAAACCCATTCAAAAACACTTATTAATACCACACCCGTAAACAAACATTACAACTCCCTTTTAAAAAATCCTCAAACTATTCCTCCCGTCAATCCATTCTAATCGGAGAAAATGGCAGCGAACGAATAACAAATTCGACACAGGTTTGCGTGGAGAGAGAAATAAAGGCGCGCACACAACGGCGTCACGTCCCGCCCGGACAGCTAACAATGGCGAGGACGTGACTGTGTGTCTGCACCTTTCAGTTTGTAGAACAAACTATTGCAAGTTCGACAGTGTCGGGGTACAGTTGAAATTAGGCAAAAGGTTCGTTTTTAATTGCAATAAAGTAGGAAGTAAAATTTAGGAAAACCTCGGAGTTTTTGTCACAGATTTGAGGAACAGTTAACTAACTCGGCCTAGTTTGGAACTCGCTATACTATTTTTACCCGTCTGCCTCAGAAAGAGGGTTATGTTTTTCGAGCGTACATATGTAAGAGACCAACGATAATTCTATATCACGGGCCTCAGTCCAAACAGCGTAATGGAGTTTAACATGTGCGGTGTCGTTAGATTCCTCTTGGTCATGGGAATGAATAGAATAGAATAGAATGGAATAGAATAGAAAATCTTTATTCAACATCACACTGCACGACATACAATACATAGGCTATTGTAAAAAAACAGACGGTTTTTTTTACTTGTTTTATTAGCTATCAGTTATGCCTGTGTTACTATTTTTCTATTAGTTGTGCCACATGAGATGAGCATGAGTCATATGTTTAAAGTAAAGTTATTCTTCCTCTTTTCAATATAAGTACGATCGCTTTTTTGACAGGAAAATCAACGCATGGAGAACCAGAACAGTACACTAACGATGAAATTAAAGTTCTATTATTAATTAAAATATGTTATTATAGGTTACCAGACAGGACTTGTCATAGTAATCATAATTCATGGCAATTTGTAGCTCTGGGAATGTAGATACATGTTGAGTTCTTAGTTCGTTAGGTTAGTTTTTAGTGTTATATCGCTTTTAAATTAAAATTACACCTTTTGACCTACTTGGTCAAACCATATCAGTCTAAGTAATACACAGTTTGTTCTTGTTTCGATGCTTCGTTTTCAGGCACAACCGGTTTCACCATAAAGTAAAACTTCTTCTTTGTCAACGACTTCAGCTCACCATTTGTCTCACTGTCACCGTTTATGTTTACATTATTTTCATCAGTTTCTGATTCTTCTTTACCGGTATCTGCTTGCGTATGGCCTTGATTATTTGCCTTTTCATTTTCTAACTTTTGTTGTTCTTTTAACCTATTCAACTCTTTTAACCTTTCTAGTAGTTTCTCAGCTTCCTTCATTTGGTTTTTTATATCATTTACATTACTTGAATTGTTTTGCCCTGTGTTTGGATAACGGTTAAAATTATGTAGGTTGTTTGCATTCGGTCTGTTAGCATTTGCATTAACTCCAGGTGCAGATAGTAAACCTCTATTTACATTATTATCATATATGTTGTTATTATTATTTGCATATTGGTTGTTATTTAAATATTGGTTATAATTGTTTTTTAGTCTGTTTTGTTCGTTTCTGTTGGAATTGGAACCAACGCCGAGTGAACCGATAAGTGGTATATTTGGGTTGTTGTTATTACTGTCGTTGTCTCCAAGTAACGATCCAAGCAAGCCCGCTGCTGCTGATGAAGGTACCAAATTTCCTGTAGACAATTTTTATTTTATTTAAATAATTATTCAAAAATAATGAAATATCGGTATCTCCACACCAGGTGGAAGACAGAGGTCATATTGTTGAATTACAGAATATATAATGACGGACTGCTAATATCTATAGAAAGTCCTTTGACATAATTAATCTGCTGTAGCTGGTACCAGTATAGAGAGCTTTGTGTGCAATTCATTTCGTGCGGCTTTTAGATATCTGTTTAGCACGATGTTACCGGCTATAGCAGATCTATGAACTCTTCGTCTTTGAGAAGATTAGGAAAGCTAACTAAATTTCGAATTAATGAAACCTTGTCAAATACCGATAGATTCCCCTTGCGAATAGATACATTGGAATATAATAACTACTTACCAAAAACCGCACAAGCAATAGCATATCCAAATATATTCCACATTTTCAATAGATACCGAAGTACAATTTCACAATAATATGTTAATACACTGGCGTCGACAACCACGGTCACCACTCATGAAATCACAAGCCTAACTGATTTTGGTAATTAAAACGTAATTAACAAATATTTTGGTTTACATCATTAGAAGACGATAATTACAAAATCGGTTCCATAACAGTATCAGTTTAACAAATTGGTTGTTTTTTTAACAGGAACTAAGTCTCCTCTAACAGGAAGTAAAGCCAATGCGTTAACCCTTTTCCAGGCAGGCAATTGAAAAATGACGTTCAAATGTCTTTGTCTTGTCTTTTTTATTGACAATGAGATACATATTTGACAGTCCGTATGTGGTCGATATAACGCTTCTGCCTGGAAAAGGGTCAACGCTAATGTAGGTTCAATTCACGAGAATGTGCCTAATGCCTATGATATGCCCCACACCTACTAATTGCGTACTAATTAGTGATCTGTCCACAGGGTGCGTAGGTACTGCTGCGTAGTGCGTATCTTTCAGTGTATTTATTTGTCCTTCTTTGAAGATTTTTATTTTTAATCGTATTGAGTCAGCTTAAGAGCATATGCGAGCCGCACGCGGCCTATACGAAAACTTGAACTTCGAGCCACCGTATCCCCCCTATTTCGTTCGCCAAATCTAATTTTGCTATGCTCCTATGTTTTGTTTTATTTGATAACGGATTTTGTTAATAAACTAGAGCCGCTTGTAAAACGCCAATAATACACGAACTTTATTAGACATCATCTACTTATTTAGATGTCAGGTGTAAAAAAGTTTAAAAAACGCGAACATAGGAGCATAGTAAAACTCTTCGTTAATCTATATTGGAAAATTTATTTACATAAGGTCTAAACGGAGCTGTCTTGACGGAGAAATTAGTCAACTACAGGCTCAAAATGCAGAGTTATATTTATAACGTTAATATTGTCATCGTGCCTTCCTTAAACACCAATAATACCCATATTAACAGATGTTAAACTATTGTGACCTAACCTTTTCATCGCCGCATTATACACACCGGAGCATTACACTCCATTTTGTCAAAGGACTACTGACTCAAGCTCCTCAATAATACAGTCTTTCCTGACCGCTTATCGGAATTTGAAGAATCATTGCTACTATAAATACTAAATAACAAATGCTGTTTGGTTGCAAGTTCCGTGACAAAGGCACTCAAACGAGCGATTATCATACCTAAGTTCTGAGTATTAAAACCTATGTTGACTGCAGATTAGAAGTGGGTGCTGATTCGCGACGCGTGCCCGACGCGTGCGCGGTCCACCTGCCTGCATGAAGGCAGAAGGGTTCGTTTGAAACGGATTACTTAATAGTTTAGTTTTTTTGCGGACGTGTGGCGGTCAATCGGACCATAGTCCATAACTACGATGGTCAGTTGGTCGCGCATCTGCTTTTATCCCAAAGTAAGAACTATATATTTTTCCATGAGAAGGGATTTTAAATCTGTTCGATTTTATTGGCACTCCATATGGTTGAATACGAGATGGTAGGTAAGAATTAGCAGATAAATAGGTAGTCTTGATTAAACGAACAGAAAAAACTGTATATTTTGGTAACGTAGACTCGGAGTGAACCTCAAAGCAGTAGCTGAGGATAAAACTAATAATGTGAAGTGCTTATACGTAAAGTTATTAGGAGACCTTTAGAATTCCTTTACATAAAAACACATACCTACACTAGACAGGTAATCTACTTAATTCTATTAATTTGACTAGCACAGCCAACAACCAACCGTGCCAAATTTAAAGTACCTGCTTTTATCAACTCTTACACTTGTATTAACTGTAACTAAAAACTAACCCCCAATATGCGCATAATAAATCCCATACTTAGCACCCACTCGACATAATGGAGTGGCGATTGTGCGCGCCCCACGCGACTCCGCACCGGGCGACAATCCGCTATAAACCTATTGTAATTACACACATCAGAGGACCCTTTAGAATCAGCTGGCTGACAAAATATGTTAACTTTTTTGCACTGTCATTTGTCTATTAAGATTTTAAAATAATGTTGTAATGAAAAGTCACTTTGACACTCTTTGGGGGAGGCCTATGTCCAGCAGTGGACGTCTTTCGGCTGATATGATGATGATAATGAAAAATTCTATTTCCTGGTGTCAGGTTGACTTACATCGCCGTAAAAAATCATCTCCTTCACAGACCAAAATTGAGAAATTAACCTAACCATAACATATACTAATTTAACTTAAGATAATTTACATATCCACAAATAAAATAGATCTCGTGAAGGAATTGATTTGAATTCATCTATCATCGCACATTAGGTGTTATTTTTTGAGAACGTTATTTTTAGACGCATACCTATAAATTCGTTATTTATAAGCAATATTCAAATGATCGTATTCGTATATTTTTAGCTACCTTCATTATAATTACTATAAAAACATCAGGAGCCCAATGATAGGGATTTGCGGCATTTGCGCCGATTACAAATCTATTAACATGTGATAACATATGGACCCCCGGGGCCGGCGGCGGGGGCCCGAACACCCGCGGCGCCATTGCGATTGTATTTTGATTGCGATTCATGTTGAATCTAGTGCAAATTAGGAGCGATTTGTCTAAAGGTGTCTTCAATAGTAAACCGAATTGAAAAGACGCAAGGTTGAATTCGCAAGTAAGGTAAGGAAAGATGTAGGATATTTTGTAATTACTCTTAAAATGTGAAATTGTTGAACATTCTAAGGGTTCTTTGCTTATTGACTTCACAATTGTATTGTACAATGTGCAAACTATTCATCCGGATTAAAAAATCTTTCACCTTGTTTATAATGGAAATTCAGGGTGCACTGGATATAGATTAAGTTTTTTATTTTATATCAACGCATTATAATAGCCGAGTTTTGGAGAAATGCGGGCAGCGGCGCGAGCACAAATAATACACATTAGAGCCGAAAATTTACTTTTGCGACCGGAGATGAATTTTCGTCTTTGGGTTACAAGTATTGTCAGTTTACAGCCATAATAATGACGTACCACTTCCGGTTTATAATTATACTTTCGCGATATTCTCAAAAACAAGTGGGAACAAATATCTAAAAACTATATACTTTATTACGTTCAGATAACATATTTACCGCCATGGTTTTCGATTTAGGCATCATTAGGTATTTTGAAATTTTGACAATGGGGAATGGAGGAAAATATCAGAAGTGCCTGATATTTTTTTTTGTGATAGGAATAACCTTTCTTAGCACCAAAAAATATTTCAGATTTTTCAGCTTCTTCAATATTTTTGAAAAATATAAACCTTTTCCTCACTTACGTTTTGGGTCTATAGAAACTTTCCTTGATCCGTCTCATATTACAAAAAAAAGATCTTATATATTTGTGGTAAACTGACACTGGTAATGACAAATATAGCTGCTGCAACTGTCAATATCATTGCCAGTATCAGTTTAACACAGATATTTAAGATATTTTTTTAGTAATATGAGACAGATCGAGGAAAATTCCGTCCTTGACCCAAAACGTAAGGGAGGAAACGGTTTATATTTTTCAAAAATAATTGAAGCTGCTGAAATATCTGAAACGTTTATCTTGTGTTAAGGAAGGTTTTTTTCTATGACCAAAAAAAAATCAGGCACTTCTAAAATTTTCATCCATTCCCAATTGTCTACAATTTATAACCCAAACGACAAGAAATCCATACCGTGCAAATCCGCTTGAAAACTACAATGATGTACTTGACTAACATTGTAACATCTCAATTTTCATCAAAGCCGGTGTTTAGCGACCCGACACCAGCCCGGCCGCAGATGGCGTCCTGTCAATCGTCATAATTAGGGATCAGCGCCCTAATGACACGTTGCACTGAATCTGTTACGCCTCCGAACAAATGTTTCACTTTGTGAACGAATACTCTTGACTTACGCCGGTCAACCCTCGCTTTGCAGTTTTATGTTTTGATTGTAAAAATGGGTAAATGGATAGGTACATTTCGAGAATAGTTTTGTATAGGGTTGTGTAGGTACTAGGTTATTTTTTTTTATCAAATCAAATCAATCAATTTATTTGCCAGAATTTGGTAACAAGTTCTTAAAAGTCAGTAAGCACATATTCGACCTGCATGCAGGTGTGCAAATTATTATTATGTTTTAATTTTAATCACAATATCAAATATTATAACTACTAACACTATTTATTTAAATTCATTAGTGTAAACTATATTATTTTATAGATCACTCGTGGTCATATTTTAAGGACATTTTAGACTGGAACTATTCATACGTTACGACAATACGGATACGTTAGTCAAAATTCATCATTAATAAATTAAGCCGTATTTGACCAAACAAGAATTAATATATTAGTTTATTTTTTATAAGATAAATCCTTACTAATTTGCCGTTTAAGCTCTGATTAAGTAGGTATTTATTCTCGTTGAGTTCAATTCGTCCGTAGCCGTATCGTAATGGCGGGAGTACGGATGTCACTGTCATTCTACGAAGAGTTAGGCCTGAATCACACTGCTGCGGCCTGCGGTGGCGGTCAATAGTAAATGTGACAGCTAATAACAAGTTTACAATTGACCGCCGCGGCCAGGTCGCGCCAGTCTGTGAGAGGTTTTATGTTCTAGGTCCAAGAATAGTAGATTGTATGACAAGGGGCTAAAATAAGCCATATTACCACGAGATGGTTATTTTCCCTCACTTCGCTCGAGAAAATATTTCAAGGGGTAATATGGCTTTTAGACCAGAGTTATACACTCTACTTTTCACTTCGACTGCGAGAAAATAGTAAAACAAAGATTATTCATCCACAATCAATAACAAATTCCACGGCGAAGAGATTGTTCAATTTAGCGGCATATTTTTTTTTACTAAACTGCTTTGACACAGATACAAAATATTGACTCCACGAATAAACGCGTCTGATCGTCTGCAGGCGCATCCAAACAACCACGCGGCGGACAGCGTATGGGCACAAGATAAAGCGAGATAGACAGCAGTCTATCCCGCTCAATCTCATAGCTTATGCCGCCATGCAGTCAACCACGTTTAAACGTTTGGACGCGCTATTAACGGTCAGAGGCGTTTTCTTTTTTAATGAGTTGGAATTAGGGACTAAAAAACACCTAATGTTTGATTGGTCGAATTTAATATGTAGCTGTATTCTGGTTGGTTGATAGCAAAGAGAAATGTTTTTTGAAAGAGTTGTGATTGGTGGATTTAATATGGTGAAGTGTTTTGGTTGGTCAAATTAAAGTACTACTTTAGCCCCGCTTATTAAGCCTAATATGACACACTTTTCGAGCATGAGAAGTGAAAAAGTTTTTTTTAGGACGATTCATTTAATTATCAGAACCTAAAATATTGGTAAATCCAGTTTCCAACCCATGTATTAAAAGATTTGTTGTTTCAATTTATTCCCTGCAGTTCTATGGTACCTACTAGCAAATACCGCTTTTCATTATCGGTTTTCTCGTCTGTTCAGCATAATTACGATTTTTTAAACCGGCGAAAAACACCGGCAACACCGAAACAAAATCTAAAAATCGCTAATGGAAAAAATGCTAAAACGTCACAGCCATATACAGCGTCAAAGCGTCTAAAACATAGAACGCGGCCAAAAAAAGCCTTTTAAACGTTAAAAGGCCCGTTTACCGCGGACGCAAACACTTAGCTCCCTGTTAATTAGTAAGTAGCTGGGACACCGTCAAAGGGAATGCATGAATACTTGCCAAACCGACCTCCAACGGCGCTTTTAAAATTTCCCCCTCTTAATTCGAAGCTCAGAGAAACCGAAGCTAAACCGATTATGTCGCCAATATGGGAATTTTTCAGGGAAACGTTAACCTTTGAAGTTAGCATCCATGTGGCAACACAATTAGAAAGGACTGCTAGAAAATTGATGGCAGTGACCGAGCGACCTCAATCGAGAATTCATTTCGACAAAATGTGGAACGAATTTGATTACAAATATCGTTATAACTGTTAACCCTGGTTTAACTCGCAATATTAATGGGCGAAACCTTTGTAGGATACTACCTACATTGTAATATAAAACATTTATGATAGGTACGAATTAGATAGATGGTAAGTAGGCTCAACGGCTTGGAGAGTGATGTACGTACATAAAAACAAACTAACAACGATATAATCATAAACTTACAAATGGGTTTTCCTAGCTTATTGATGTAATCACGTACCTACAGTTTATTTATTCCAAGTCTAGGGCTATATACGTGCCTAAATAGCCTCAAGATTTTTAATTGCTCTAGGCACTTTACGGAGCAAGACAAGAGAACCCTTGACTTGCTCAGGAAAGTGACCTTGAAGAAGTTAAAACTGAGGATGAACTATCTTTAAAAAAATAAAACTCGAGAAGTAATCTTCCACAAGTATACTGTTTGTACAATTAGGCTAAAAGAAGATTGGATTTTAGTGTTCCGTGCTCAAAGGTAGCCAACGGGAATAATAGGATCCTACTACTTACACTCCGCTGCCTGTCGACCCGTCGCCACAAGACTTAAAGCATAACGGTATTACTCCCTTTGAAAATTTTGAGTGAATGACTCACCTACCGTACCTAGGTGATCCCCATTAGAAACACGAAACATGTTTTTATCGGTTTTTTCTGCTCGATGTTATAATAGCAATACACACAAATGGTTATACTACGTACGTTGTACCTACGCTACGTTTGGAATCCTAACCTCCTTCTGCTTGGTTCGCACTGGTTTTTTTGCAGCCAGCCACTTTCCCCACACGACGAGGCGCTATGCTAATCCGCGCCTGGATTACTTAACCGCATTACTTAAGCAAGCGCCGCAATTACGCCCGCACTTGACCTAGCCCAACGATCGATCCTATGCAAATAAGAAACCTTTCTTTGACTCCGAGTGGACGTGATTGGCCCTGTTTAGGTATACGGTTGGTTTACTACAGTTGGGTACAGGAAGCCTATTTCTATAGGTATTTGAAGGTTAAAATTTTTGTTTGCTGATAAGATGATTTTTATTTATTAAGTATTACATTATTTCTTCAATTGTTAATTTAATGATATTCAAACGTTATTAGCTATTGCCTAATTACCCGACTGCCAAAGGAAAGGAGGGTTATGTTGTTCGAGCGTATGTATGTATGTATCTATGTATGTGTGTATGTCTTATTCTTTGGCACGCCCTGCAGCCTAAACCGTTTGACGGATTTCGACATATGGCTATAATATTTGCAAAAAAGCAAACCGGTTTTTTGAAAAATCTTTAAATAAGAACTGATATTTTGATTTTTACTATTACAAGCGTTGAATTGTAGTAGTAAAAATACTTTAAATATACAATTTCATAATAAGACGTAAGTATCTATTTCATAGTGTATATAGTTTTAAGGTTACTCACAAGTTCAAAGACACTTGAACGGTAGAGATAATGTAGAGATAATGTAGAGATAATAATAATAAAATGAGCAGATTTATCATCAGCTTTGATGGTATAATCCATTACCATTCACCGTTCTTCATAAATCATAAAGTGCCCGCTTATACACCCCAAACAACCCACCGGCCACTATAGTAAAACGATGCGACGGTAAAGTGACTCACTGGCCGCTAATTATCTGCCAAATATGATCGAAACCTGTAAATTATACCCTTTACAAACAAGTATTGTTCACAGCTGAAGGCGCCTTCAAAAAGTTAAAACCGGAGCCCGGCGGGAACACGTCTGGCGCGACGTCTGCCCTGTCTCCCGCGCTGGGGCCCCAGCATGCAGGGCACACCCCTACCACAGCTTCGTGCCCCACGCCCGCGCGGCGGCGGCATCGGACAACATTCACACAGGTACCTAATTGAAGGCGCCTTCAAAAAGTTAAAACCGGAGCCCGGCGGGAACACGTCTGGCGCGACGTCTGCCCTGTCTCCCGCGCTGGGGCCCCAGCATGCAGGGCACACCCCTACCACAGCTTCGTGCCCCACGCCCGCGCGGCGGCGGCATCGGACAACATTCACACAGGTACCTAATTGAAGGCGCCTTCAAAAAGTTAAAACCGGAGCCCGGCGGGAACACGTCTGGCGCGACGTCTGCCCTGTCTCCCGCGCTGGGGCCCCAGCATGCAGGGCACACACCTACCACAGCTTCGTGCCCCACGCCCGCGCGGCGGCGGCATCGGACAACATTCACACAGGTACCTAATTGAAGGCGCCTTCAAAAAGTTAAAACCGGAGCCCGGCGGGAACACGTCTGGCGCGACGTCTGCCCTGTCTCCCGCGCTGGGGCCCCAGCATGCAGGGCACACACCTACCACAGCTTCGTGCCCCACGCCCGCGCGGCGGCGGCATCGGACAACATTCACACAGGTACCTAATTGTCGATTCCTTCTTCTTCGTTTCGCTCTTGAGAGAGCGGTCGTGTCGACGTAAGGGTGGTTTAGAGGCTGATATAGCCATCTCGTCAGATTCGTTGCTTTTCTGGTGCACTCGCACAATGGTTTGCTTACGGCAGCTTTTATCTGATGTGTACATCGCATGGGTGATCAGCCACATGGTCTATCCTGGATGACTAGGCGTTCCATGGATTTACTGACCCGCCGTTTAAACACTGTCAATTAAACACTAATAGCAATTGACGGATCTTCAGGTTCCGTAGCAAACATTATTCTTGTAAGGCGGCATCTTTGGTTTACTTTCTCATGGGTCTAGACGACAGAAGCCCTAACACACTTCGGGTTCTTGACGGACGTGACGTGACGACAGTATTCATTCACACAGGTAACTATAGATATGTCACGTTACCTTGAAAACACAAAAAACAAAATTAAAAAATCTCAAAAAGAATCAGATACAAAAGTTCAATTAATATGATAAATTAATATGCCTCGTCCAAATTGAAATTTTAATGACTGATATTGATCATTCTTCTTAAATATATAGTAGGATGAAGTTAAAGACATTGCGTGTATTGAAGCAAAATAATAAGTAATAAAATAACTGTTCAAGTATAATTGTTATTTTGTCGCGTTGTACACGGTGATGCAACATGCTGTTTTTTTTTTAAATTTGTCGCTCTTTTCTAGGCTCATTTTTCATTAGCCAGACTCCCCTAGTGAGGCAAACCGAAAATCCGGGAAAACAAAGTGTCTCTGTATTCCCGGTCCATTGCGTATATTCCTCCGCCACAACTGCGCTAATTACTTATGCTACCATAATTTTCCTTGACACTCTTGTGTATCACTATCGATCTATGTCGGTACCTGTCTATATTTTGAAACGCTTCTTGCAAGTTTGATTCTCGGTCTGCTATGCCAGTATGCGCGTCTCAATTTTTCTTTATGTTTTGATTTTTGTATCAATGATACGATACAACTGTGGGCAATATTCTAAGTAGGTACTACATTAAAATTACAAAACATAATGATACTTTACTAAAAATATTATCACTCGTACTCTGAAGTATACCTACATTGGAAACACCACCATTTTTATTCAGGCTGCTTACTTTTTTTATTTGGTGTCCCGCTGGCAACCCATATGGCCTGCTGGTAAAAATTACTAAAATCATGCATGGCTTACTGCAAAAGAAATAATGTGGTCCCCCGACCGCCCACTGGCTGGTAAATTTACAGTGGCCTGCTTTCGAATTTTTGTGGGCGGCCGGCGGCCCGTGTGGCGCTGAGAGTGTTAATGACAACCCAGTGTCGTAATTTTTCATTGAATATTGAATAAAATAACGGAATATAATGTTAGTATATATTTGTTGCAACAGGAACAATTAGCAGAATTAGAAGCAGCATTCGCGAAATCGCACTACCCCGACATTTACTGTAGAGAAGAACTGGCGAGGACCACGAAGCTGAACGAAGCGAGGATACAGGTCAGTTTTATTTAATGTAATATATTCGTATATAAAAGAAAACAAATATTTTGCATATGGTTACATTATGTTGTGGGTTCGGCCACGTCTTCGAGCGGCAGCGGCAGCGGCAAACGTGCGCCATACGAGTGAGCGAAAAGTCGGAACGCGACATCGCACTTTAACGCTCCGTGTCGCTGAGTCGTGGCCAAGTCTCAACAGCTCTACGAATAGTGTTGCCTTGTGTCAAGCTTGTGTCAGAAAATTTTGAGCGATTAAAATAATATTAAAGTTGACATAACCCATACCATAGCCAAAATATCACCGCCCCGCCCGGTGCAGCCCGCTGGTTATGGGAAAACTTGAAAGCTCGGTGATGACGTCACAAATCGAGATTTAATTTAACGTCTTAGTAATACGTATAGTAATTCTGTTCACACCTTTGTAGACACTAATTTTGTGCTAAATTATAAGAAGCTAGTATTTATTATCTTTTGTTGTCGCGTTTATTACTCCTTTAATAAAACTATTTAAGTAAATTTTATACAAAACTACCCAAACACATTCAATTTGACAGTGACTTACTTGTAAAAAATTACCACAAATACCAACATAACCAATCAAATCTCAAAAAGAGATGAATAGGTAACAGAAAATCGCAAAAGGTCCCACCCTATCATTCGTCAAAACTTGGACAAAATTGTTGAAATATCAATGATGCGAATACTCGCATAATAGAATTTGGAGCGTAGGCCGGAGGCGGATTGAATTAGCGCCATCTGTCGCCTGGACCGTATGAATACGAAATGCTTACAGTCACTCGGATCCTTATCTCAGTTTTAAAATTGCTCAATCCCTCTGGGCGCACGCTATTGATTTGTCCTCCGGGCACCTAATTCGTCGCTTTAGATGTTTTATTCAGACTAACACCGTTCCCTTCAAGAACACAAGAAAACTTCCTTCAATTTTGACACGAAAAAATCCAATAGGAAAATATTACACGCATTTTAAGAATAGAGTGTTCCATTAAGGCCATGTATAAGTACAAACGAGTGATGTTTTATTCACCGACACTCCATCAAGAGACGGTAAATGACTCTTTTATTTCAACGGCAATAAGCGAAGTTCGACTTAAGAAAATGAAAGGTTCCACGAAATGACATTAGATCGGGGACGTACAATGTACATGCCTACCGTTAAAAGCACGTGAAACACGGGCGTATGTGCCGCGTGTGGAGTGCCGGCACGTGCTGGCAGCGTTGTATAAAGGTCGTATAAACGTAGTGCTTTAATCGACGCATACGACTCTTCGGTACCACTCTCTCCTGTGAGTAGGTGGTGTAGGTACCTACGCTCGCACGCGCTCCGTAGAAGGCTATTAACGTTTAGGCGACGCTACATAAGAATGTAAACGTTAAAGACGACGGCGACGTCGCTTTCCCTCCTTCTAGAGGAAATTTCGATATAAAAGTACAGCGTTGCCGGGCGAGCGAGGGGCGAGGGGCGAGGGGGTGGCCCCTGAGGCATTGCAATCCCATCAAATGGATCCGTAACGAAGTTAGCTGTTCATCCTCCCCGCGCGCCGCCGACATTGTCTCTGCCCTCAAATGAATTCTACAATTGGAAATAAGAAAATGTTTTGTTGGATCCCCGTGCTTTTTCTTCAGTTTAAAGGCGACCGTTTTCTCCGGATAACTCGGCCTCGGAAAATACCTATCTATCTCTTTGTTATACGCTGAAATGTTTCGGCTTCAGCGAGGGATCTTTACTGAATTAAGCTTTATCTGCCTTTAAATGTCGCTCGGAGAGGAGTTTATCTGAAGGTTAACAGGTTTCAGCTCATATAAATACTTGATTATTGCGACCTTTTGTGTTTACTAATTGGGAAATGTCAACAAAATTTAAATATAAATCGGAATACTGATAGGTATTAATTGGAACTATTGGAAGTTAGAGCGAATCTTCATACACATTTGCACTTAACCGTCAAGTGGTCCGTATGCTTATTTGGCACAATCGCAATAATGAAAAATAAAACTATTAAGTACTTATTAGTTTTTAATAACTATAGGGGTGTAGACTCATGTTAAAATTGATAACGTAGTGTTGCTAAATGGATAGTAAACCATCAAATTGTCCTGACTTCGATATTAGGTAGATTCTATACAGATATTAATGTTTTGAGTTATTTATTTAATATTTTGTTTTTTTTTTTCAAATCTAAAATTTTTCATTTTGTACTGGTTCTTGTTTTAACCAAAAAAAAACGTTATTATTAAACGAATAGGAAATTTCAGGAACTATCGCTTTGTACTCGCTAAACCCGATATTCCGTTGATGCTCTCGTGATTGCTTTTAACCCTTTTTATGCTTTTTGCCCACTTTATACAGAGATAACCTGAAAAGTAAACAACTCTTCGCGTAAAAGGTAACAAAAAAAGAGAGGAAACTGGCCACTCGCTTCATAGGCGTCAACTTTAGTAAGTTAGTTTTCAGAATATATCAGAGATAAAATTTAGGCAGGTTGATTTTTATATAGTTACGACATATACAAGACATTTACAAGCTTAAACAGTACAAAAAACTGTAACCCGACTACGGAAACATAACTGAAAAATAATGATATTTTTCCATACAAAAGGTAGCCTATGTCACCCGAAACTTAATTTCGTATCGATTGAAACCTAATTTATCAAAATCGGTCCAGTACCTTAAACGCTACGGTGGAACACACGTAAATATAAACATAGACTGCTAAACGGGTGCGACCTATAACATATAACAACTCATGATATAATTTCATGTTAATAACGTTCACTACATATAATAAACGTTAGTTATAAAAACAATAACTATATTTCCATAAGATATAACGTACAATCATAATAAATAATAATATATGGTATACAATTCATCTTGCCTAATATCAATTCATATAAAATACATAATAATAAGTGTGGAATGGATGGAGATATAGTCACGAAAATTGAGAAGGGTATGTTAAGGTGGTTTGGGCATGTAGAGAGGATGGATGAAAGAAGATTAACGAAGAGAGTGTATGTAAAAAGAGTGGAAGGGCAAGTTGGAAGGGGAAGACCTAGGCAAACTTTCTCCGATCAATTTGGAGAAATCTTACAAAAAGGCCAGGTCAAAAGTACCCTAAACCGACGAGCATGTATGAGAAATGTTATGAAGGTGACTGAAGTGAAAGTTGTTTGTCAGGATCGTAGCAAATGGAGATCCGTGATCTCTGCCTACCCCTCTGGGAAAGAGGCGTGATTATATAAATAAATAAATAAATATCGTGGGACAATTCACACCAATTGATCTAGTCCCAAACTAGGCAAAGCCGGTACTATGGGTACTAGACAATGGATAAACATACTTATATAGGTAAATACATACTTAAATAGATATTAAACATCCAAGACTCGAGAACAAACATTCGTATTCATCATACAAATATCTGCCCCGACCGGGAATCGAACCCGGGACCTCAAGCTTCATAGTCAGGTGTGTGTATGTAAACATAACGTATATAATATAACGTTTGAAATATTATTCATATTTTCTATTGTTACCTACTACCTACCTATTCTACCTTAAGGAAGGTCTCAGTTAGGTACGACGACGAACAAAGCGAGGAGGAGTGTTAGTCAGAACGGCGACACTAGTGTGCGAGCCGAGCGAGCAAAGTGAGCGTGCCGCGGCAGCGGCCGGCGAAGTGCCAGACCCGAACATTTTTTTAATAGTGCTTATATATTTTGTAAGTACTTACCAGTGATCGGATTGGGTAGAGCCATTTCGCGGGACTTCGGTGCGTAAGCTTAGTATGGGTATAGCTTTTAACCCCGAAATTTCATACATACATACATACATATAATCACGCCTCTTTCCCAGAGGGGTAGGCAGAGATCACGGATCTCCATTTGCTACGATCCTGACAAACCACTTTCGCTTCACTCACCTTCATAACATTTCTCATACATGCTCGTCGGTTTAGGGTACTTTTGACCTGGCCTTTTTGTAACATTTCTCCAATTTCATATGAAAAGTTTAAAGTTTGTGTTTGGTTCAAAAAAAGTTGTTATATTACTTACCCCTTCGGGAGCTCAGATACTGCAACTACGCGTCTTTGCTCTGAATATCAGTAGAAATATACTTAATTTTTTTTTACCTATTAAATTTGACAACTAGAGTTATTACAATACAACATAGTACTTAGTCTCTCACACGCTAAGTCAATATATCAAATACCTCGCCGCTGCGCTGATAAATACGACGTTGAAAAGAAATGAGTTCAAATGAGATGATGATGAAAGTCTACCTACAAAGAAAAACTATTGATCACATAATACCATTATCTTTCAAAAACCTCCAATGCTCGTAAAGCTATAGAGCACATCATCATTTAAACCGGTCGGATATTGCCTCGTTTTCCACCACAACGCGCAGAATTTCAGCGCAAAAACTAATATCCCATTTACGTTTCCTCCTACAGTTAATACAAGTATATAGACGTAGGGAGGGTTTGGCCCCTATACCTATAGGGTGTATCGGTTTATTTATATGGAGAGTGCGTAGAGGGCGCGGCCCTCCCGGCCCTCCCCTCTAATCAGCTGTAATCACCATATCAAACGACGTACGCTCATTCCTGTTGACAACACGCAGATTAGGTACGCGCTTTACTATGTTTTGTTGTTTCGCCTTTTATGTTGTAGTTAATGTGATTATGCTAGGGAAGTATGTGTTTGCGTGCGGTTCATTCGATTAAGTTCCACTATACAGTATGTCGATATCGTGTTTTTTATTAGTACTAGGCAGTATTAAACTACGCATTCTCATGCCATACCTTACCTACCTACGTACTAGAGAATCAGGAAATTTTTGTTTTTTTCAACATGAATTAAAATATTGTTCTTACGTTAGTGTTGATAAGGCGCATCACACACTGCCGCCGCATCCCGCAGCTTCGTACAAATTTCACTGGACTGAAGTGCGGTGCAGTGTGAAGTACTACCTATCGTTTGGAATTTATACAGGGCGTCCCATGGCTATGCCACATGGAGGGAAAGTACCCTGAATATTGTAGATGGAACACTTTACTGAAAGAAGACATTATTTTAATTTAAAAATCAATTTAAACTGTGTTCATAGATTTTTAAATAAGTACATGGTTGAACCGGGAATCGAACCTGCTACACGAGAAAAAAAATTACCCTGTAGCTTTATCATACCGATCGAAAGGCTTCGTCATAAGGATTATTTTATGCTAAATAACAGTGTCAGAAATAAAAGGAAGACCATAAATTTTAAAATTTGATGTGAAATTTTGTATAGAAAAATGAAAAGCTGACATAGGGTTATGTAAAAAAAAGTAGTTTACAAGAACCAGTATGAAAGTGTCCACGGGCTATAAACAGAACTTAGACGTATTATTCTAAATATCCACCACAACGTGATCAAAAAATCTACAGGGAGCGAAATAATCAAAAGTGGAGTGCGACTTTGTATTCAACAGAATAGCACTAATTTTGAGCATTTGATAAATTAAATTGATTAATTTTGAATTAAAAATGTTAAAATTCATGATCTTCCTTTTATTTCTGACACTATGTTATTTAGCAAAAAATAATCCTTATGATTATACCTAGATATTTTTCTAGCACGAACGACTTATTGTAAGTGATTGACAAAATAAAAACATCGACAGTCCTGTTATCGATAAGTACCACTTCAACGTCATAGAGGTAAATAAATACAAATATGCAGCAACCTTTTTGGCCACTGTACCTGTCGCTATATGCGACCTCACATTACCATCAGTCGTTCTGCCATATGAAAAATAAATAAATACAAATATATATAGGGTAATAGGGTGCGTTAAAAAATAGATAATAATAACAAAACTATCAATTTATTTATATTTTACATACTTCAGAAAACAATTTGCAATACTTTCGTAACTTTCTTTCTTCGTGTCACTGAATTAATTATCACCTACTTTACTCCATAACACACACACACCGAAATTGTCATTAAAATCGACGCAGAATGTCACAACATGTAGTTTTTCCCAAACCCATTTTTGGTTCCAAAAAAATCTGTGTCTCTGTATATGCTTACAGTGTAGGTGCACGCGGCGTCTACGTAGATAGCCAATATATGTCTGTGATTGTATGTTCGTATTGTCGTTGAAGTAGTATGTACTTATCGATAACAGGATTGTCGATATTTTTATTGTGGCAAGCACTAAACAAATGTTGTTCCTGCTAGAAAAATATCTAGGTATACTTATGATGAAGCCTTTCGATCGGTATGACAAAGCGACAGGGTAATTTTTTTTCTAGAGTAGCGGATTCGATTTCCGGTGCAACCATGTCATTATTTACAAATCTATGAATGCATTTTAAATTGGTTTTTTAAGTTAAAAAAATGTCTTCTTTCAGTAAAATGTTCCATCTTCAATATTCAAGGCACTTTCCCTCCATGTGGCATAGCCGTGGGACGCCCTGTATACAAACTGAGATACTGGCATACAACGTTGCAAACCGTTGCTCCGCATGCCGCCGCGGGATGCGGCGACAGTGTGATGACCGCTTAAACCGCGAAATTGTACGTCTCCGGCGCATATTCAAAGTATTTTCGAAATTCAAATGACAACGCCGGGAATGAATTTCATACTACATTGGAAGCTGGAATGTTACATTTTTCATATTTCCTTGTGTAGTAGGCGTAATATATGTATACTCGAATGGGAAATCGGTGAGTCATTGAAATACTATTGAGCTGCTACCGAGGACAGGACGGCTCGTGAGCTGTGTCGCGGCGAGATAGACTATCAGTCTCTTTCTAATTAGAACGCTTAGCACATTCAGTGGCGGGAACTCGACCAGCGTAGCGGGTGACTACGCCGTAGCGCCTACGACGTAGTCGCCCACTACGCTGGTCGGCTTTCGCTACATACGAGGAAAACCACGGGATCGGCTACGAGCGTAGCGCGTAGCGATTCTTGGCACTGAATGTGTTAGATAGAGACGAATAGTCTATGTCGCCGCGACACAGCTCGCGGGCCGTCCTGTGATACGAGTAGCCGTGCTGGGTGCTATTTGGGGACTAGTAGATCATCATCATCATCATCATCAGCCTATATACGTCTCACTGTTGGACACATGCCTTCTCTCATGAATGATAGGAATTAAATAATTATAAAAGGTACACACGAGTCCACGTAATTTTCTTGTTACGTACGTCTTATTAAAAATCTTTTGATTTTATCTTACTTGCATCAATGTACAATATAAAAAACTAGCTGCCCGCGCGGCTCCGCCGCGTATACAAAGAACCTAGGCGGAGCGACGGGATAAAATATTATAGCACATAATCCCGTAGGTCCATTCTACATATATAACATACTATCCCCAACATACAAACTTACATTTCACAGACATTACACCTGTTTATTAATAGTATCAGCACATATCAAAGAATACTGTATCGGGGACCGTTAATGGTTTAAAATAATATGTTACCGGTTATAGTTGCATTTGACTATTTATACCGCTAAATAGTTTAATACTGGTTTATGTTTTCCAGTATTAAGTCATATCGGTTTGACAAATTACAATTTATACCTACCTGTAATCGAAATATAATTATCTGAACCTGAAATAATTTGGATGGTATTCAAGTCAGGTGAATAAAGATGCCAATGGGAGACCCCGGTATCCGAAAAGAAATTTTAGTACTTAATCGAGGTTCGTTTTCTACATCTTTACTTCAAATTTGAAGCCTATCGGTGCCTACGGCATTGTGCTAAGTAAGGTAAATAAAGCCTATATGGGGTCCACGACAATTAATGGGTTTAAACTTTCTTCTCCCAACATCTCGAATATGGGAAAATAAGTTAGTATATAAACTTTTTGAAATTAATATAAACATGGCAAATAATATTGACAACTCTATGTCACTAAAAAATTAATCCACAGTTGACACAATACGTCTGTCAGTTTTTGTAAACATTGTAAAAGATCGTTTATTTTCTATTTACTTAATTTTCTTAGTGTTGTATCCATATGTGGCCGACTCAACATTTATAATTTCTTATGCTGAAGAACTTACTACAGGTTTGAGTTCAATTCTTGTTTATTTATTTTACATTGTCATCTCAAGTCAAAACATGAGTTAGGTACGGCACGTGACGTCACACAGCCAAGGTCACGTGGTCAGCGCACGGTAGATTCTTTAAATTAAAATTTTAGTACTTTTTCAATAAAAAAATTAAAAATCGGAGACCTTATTGCAAATCTCCAGCATGAGACGAATCGAACGACATATCATTTATCAAAGTCGGACCATAACTGTAGATCTGATGGCATGTACAAAAATCGGGCTCGCGTATTATATATATAGATTGCCATGTGGTTCTTTTTTTTATCTCGGAAATGGGTCCTGTGGCACTACTTTAAAATTTTTGCTACAAGTAAATATGTCTTTATTCAGGTTTGGTTTCAAAATCGGCGCGCCAAATACCGCAAACAGGAGAAGCAGTTACAAAAAGCGCTAGCGCCCGCGGTACTACCCGGCTGCAACGGCATGATGCGGAACATCCAGGGCTACCGGGGCTACCAGCCCTACCCGCACCCCAACACCATCAACCGGTATCCACAGGTAAATATCGATAATCATACTTGAGGTAAACTGTAAATACTTACTGTAGTTTTTGTACTACACGGTTGAAACTGCATACTAAGCCCGCCACAACAGTTCGTAGAACTAGCGCTCACTGACTGCAACTCTCTCTCTCTCTCTCTCTCTCACACACACTCTCTCTCTTTCACTCTCTCTCTCATTCTCTCTCTCTCTCTCTCTCTCTCTCTCTCTCTCTCTCTCTCTCTTCAGTCGTTCCCTCATTTCTGAGGATCGTGATCACTATTGGATTTTGCAGCCCTGATGATTTGTCTCCATCGGTCTCGATCCATGGTTGCCCTCACTGCTTGCTGGAATTTGCTTGAGCATGTGGTTTCCTTGATCTGGTGTCACCATCTAGTCCGCGTGCTCTTTTGCCTTCTACTTCGCCAGCCATAACCAGTTTCTCCAGACTATCAACACCTCTGCGCATTATATGTCCAAAGAACGAAAGCAGCTGTAGACGTGTTTTGATTCCGAGCTGGGAATGAATCGACACATTTGTGCGTTTGGCTGTCCAGGTATCCTGCTGACTGCAACAGTTTACCACAAAGCATACATACCGGGCCTACTAGTCTCTGCCTGCCCTCCACAGTGTTCCCACACCAATTTAATTGTCAGTTGCATTTGCTGTATCAATAGTTTGATTTGATAGAAAACTAAAAGTCCACACCATCCTTCAACGCCATAAACCGGTAGATAGCGTTCGGCTAACATATACTCAAGAGTTTTACAACATTGGAATAATTTCGCGTACCTACTCAAGCTTCCGAACGCTCCAAGCCCGACAGTCATATTTTCAAAATGATCTTGTATTTCCGAATAAAATCTCGCCCGCACATTTCAATAGACTATTGCAGAACTTTCCCGATAGCCTGTCATTGTCCCGAGCCTCGCGAGGCCCAATCAGGCTGGAAACAATGCATATATCCAAGTGCACGCAATTTCCACCTCATTACTATGCGGCGCTAATCAGCGCTGATTACGCGATAATCTGATTGCGCGGTGCGCGGTCATACGCGAAAATATGCAATGCCTGAGGCACTTTTGTTTTGATTGCGTGGAAATGTCTCTTTATTGATGGTTACCGACAGGTACACAAACAGATCGCTGTAGGATATTCGCATCTGTTTAAGTGCGGACATTCGCACTGCAAACGTCTAGTCACAGATATACAGGTTACCTCTTTATCTGTGTAGGTTTTCTGTGCTTCTAATGGTCCCGTTTATCTTTGTTTTATCTCGTCTTTCGCAACTTCGTGACTGTAATTGGTTCAGTAGTTTAGGCGTCGAAAAGTAACAGGCACACTGAAAGGAGTTACATTCGTATTTATAATAATACTATGGATGTCAGGGATTAATAATGGTAAATGGTATTTGTAGGAAATCAAAATGTAGTTATAGTAAGTAAAATAAACTTCTCGAGTTCAGTGTTTCTCAAAAACATACTACTTACTCATTGTAAAAATTACAGAGGTTTATGTTATTTCTGCTGAGAATAACGAGCTTTTTCAATCCTAATAGGACAAGAAAGGTCCATAAGATTTATTTCTTATTCTGTTACTATTTCCCATATACTTTGTATGAAAATCTAATGTAATCTAATCTATGAGCACAACAGGAAAGTTCAAAACTTTATGGGACACTTCTTTTCTCCAATGGGACAGAAGGAGATCCTGATTTTGAGTAGAATAAGTACGAAATTTGGCAAGTAATATCGTCTTATACCTATTTGTTTTTTATTATTATTGATGTTTGTGGGCCTTTAATGTGCCGCTTCGACCAGTGAGTGATCTATTGTGGCAGCCCTTTTTTGTTTATAGTTCACCGTTAAGGCCCGTTGCCTCCAGGAAATTCTAGATCCTTTGGGCGGTGATATGATGTACCTCTTCTGGGTGCATGATGTGCCGCCCTAGGTAGGTACTTTTTTTTGCATGAGTGGTCCGCAGGAGCAGAGAATGTGCATTGCTGTCTCCTCTGTCTCCTGGCAGAACCTGCAAGTTGCGTCTTGTTTTATACCTACTAGTAACAAGGAAAATTTTTGAAAACTGTACATTTATAATTACATTTAAAAAATATAGTCTTTATTTAAAGTTCATAATCAATTATCGAGGTAGGAGGAAATTTGTACGGAACCCTCGGTGGGTGAGTCCGACTTGCACTTGTCCGATTTTATTTAAAGGAATGCCTAGTTCTTTTCATGCGTGTTTTTTATGGCGTCGGTTGGGGTAAGTAGGTAACTGCTACGCTATCTAGTTATAAGTTTAATCTCACCCCATGCAAATTGTACGTCTCACCCCTTCAGGCTTCATCGACTAGCCGAAATGCGCCCAAGACTTGAACGTCTAGCCACGCTAACAAATTTAAAGGGTCTGTTATAGATACGACCGGTTTTCCGTCACTACAGCCAACTCAGAAATTTCGTAAATGTACAAACTTTTACGTACGTACAAATGCCCTAAGAGTAGTGCATGGACGTAACCAAACAAATGGCAATCATTTATATGTGGGAGAGAGATATTATATCATTTCACGTTAAACTATACACGATGATTTTTTATTCGTTTCGACCAAATTTTATAATTCGACCAATTTTTATAATTCAGTCATTGATTCCGAACATGATTAACTCGCAGTTACCTAAAACAAACGTTATTTTTGTCGTGAATAAAAATTTATTAAGAATTACTTTTTAATGATAAAACATTGTCACCCTAATGGAAGTTTAAATCTATGAACCTAAACTCTCCTTGAAAAGTTTGTTTCATAAACCAACCTACGAACCGATTGTGTCCAATTATTAAATTAAGAGTAATAATTTTAACTCGATACCTCCTCCACGCGTTCCCCAGATAAAGTCTTGACAGACACACAGATAGACGGGCAACAAAGTGATCCTATAAGGCATTCGTTTTTTTCCTTTTGAGGTACGGAACCCTTAAAAATTGCATTCAAACCAGTTTATCCGTTAGGGAGCTACAATGCTGCAGCACTCACAAAGATACACATGTTAACACCCCCACCTTTGCGTTCCGGGGTTAATAGTTTAATAATCAGCATGAAATTATACAGACCTACACTTTCCAATAACCAAAAACATCCCAATATAACATTTATTTGTGGAATCCAAACAATAAATGTATAATAATTAAAATATATCACGCAAGACCTAACTCGATCGCGATGGCGCTCGACACCCAATTACCCATTAGCGACCGTCGATCAGTGTCGATAAACAACCACCACTTAATCACGATTAACATGACACTCGCCCAAAAATTGACACATAAAATCGACATAAATGACACGGCCATCAGCCGCTGATGAGGTATCGAACGTTCATCGAGGAGCAAAGAATTATATCCAAGGTTTTCTCATGCAATTTTCGTGTCCTAATCAAGACTGATTTGTATACTATACTCACTTGGTTATCGTACTTATTGACAATTAGTACGGATTTAATTCAAATATTATGTCTACGACGAGTAAATGGTTTTTGTACCGTTATCGCGTTACTCGTAACAGTGTAGATATTAAGAAAGGTAGATGCCGTAGACGTAGGTATTATCCATTCACCGCCACGCTACGCTCGTAGCGCTAAATGCGCTATATCCGTAGCATCTTAATCGAACGAGCGAGCGAAGCGAACGAAGTTCTATGCTTCAGCTTGGGCCGAAAATAGCCCGTCTGCCCCGCTGTCCGTCTGTTTTCCTCTACAAGACGCATTTCTTAACCGATTCTCATGAAATTTTCTGAGCAGGTTCGTTAATTATATAGTTTTTTTACAGCTCACAGAGCCACTAGGGTCTATATGTAGCGAAAAGCGCCCGTAGTATTCTGGCGCGTTTGTCGTGATTCGCGAAGAATGGATTACCATTTCAAAACGCATGATGCGACATTTCGTAACTTGCTACGTGCTACGGCGTGCTACGTAAAGTCAGCAGCTGAAGTGCGTTCCACGGATTCAAAATGACCTACACGCGTTTCTCGTTTTTTTATAGAGAAATAAGAGCTCATGTTTCAATCCTGGAAGCAATATGAAATAACTAAATCTAGGCCTACGGGAAACACAGCAAACATCCTTTAACCCTTTCAGACCGAAAAACAAGACCCGGCTAACATAAAATGAAGTATATTGACACGTTTTTGATTTGACTATTAAATGTAATCAATCCACACAATGTGTATTGGACGGGTCTAAAAGGGATAAGGCAGGGAGAAATATATTCCCACCATGAATAAACTTTATTTCTATCTGACGTGATAGGTTTCAATTCTATGAAATGCCTTTGTGCCCGTTCAATGATAACTCATTCGCTGCCGAGAATTGCTACGCGCTACGCTCGTAGCCGATCCCGTGGTTTTCCTCGTATGTAGCGGAAAGCGATTAATCGACTACGGCATAGGGACCCGCTAGTCGGGTTCCCGGCACTGAATGTGTTAAGGCGATTAGGAGTCTACGCAGACGAAGTCTAGTTTTTCATAAGCTACACATCCCTTTCACTCCCGATGCTACTGCTGAACCTATATGACCTGTTCAATTAATTCCCAGCACCACGGGAGCTACGAGGAGCTGCAGAAGGACATCTTTTCGCTCTCGCAGATGGGCGGCGGCACCTACCCGATGTCGCAGGGCTTCTCCATGGGCCACGGGGCCAACATGAGCGCCGTGGGCATGCGGCAAGACGCCATGGGTAAGTTAATTTTGTCACCCACTTATAGGGTAGTTTCCTCATATTAAAATGGATAACGTAGTTTTGCTAGATGGATAGTAAACCATCGAATACTTGTAATAAAGTATGCAGTACGAAATATAATTAAAATCATAAAAAGATATGGACCTTGAAAGTTTAGCAAAAATATGCATTTTTTAGCGTCCAAAAGTAAAACAATAGAATCCTTACGCTTTTATAGAAACAAAATTATATGACAACTATGTTTCGTGACCGAAACAGCAATTTACTTGATTTTCCATACAACGATTAGTAAAATAGCAAACTGTGACGTCAGACTTCAATGTCAATTAGTATGAAACTTTTCGGTTGCCGCCAGCGAGGTCCGTCTTTAACTCAATTGTTTGGTTATTTATGTTCTTTAATTGTGCTGCTCCCTTACGAACATTTGTTCCTCTCCAAAAACTGGTTTGAATGGCATCGTAATAAAATCTTAGGACACAAGCCTATTCATAAACCTTATCAAACCTCTGTTAACTAAGATGTGTTGCCCCTTCCTTTTTCCTTACAAATATCACAGAAACTGACAATAAAGACAAACAATACGTTCGATGGACGTTTAAAAATGAGGGTACGATTCTATCC
The DNA here is from genome assembly GCA_932294315.1 of Epinotia nisella. Classification (NCBI taxonomy): domain Eukaryota; kingdom Metazoa; phylum Arthropoda; class Insecta; order Lepidoptera; family Tortricidae; genus Epinotia; species Epinotia nisella. The sequence continues at coordinate 6,866,959 of OW028687.1, forward strand.
TGTCGTAGTGGACATATAAAGTTTATCTGTTACTTGCGTTTACAAAAAATCTGATGTTACTAAATAAAATTAACACATTCAGTGCGCAGAATCGCAACGCGCTACGCTCGTAGCCGATCCCGTGGTTTTCCTCGTATGTAGCGGAAAGCGACTACAGCGTAGGGACGCATATGTGTCGTCACGGGCCGGGAATAGGTTAAATATGTAACCCTTTTACTGCCAGGAACCCGCCTAGCGGGCGCCTATGCCATAGTCGCTTTCCGCTAAATACGAGGAAAACCACAGGATCGGCTTTGAGCGTAGCGCGTAGCGCTTCTTCGCAGTAAACGTGTTAATCCATTCGAGGCCAAGAGTAACGCAACGTGTGCTACGCCGTAGCGCGGAGCAGCATTTTTCCGCTTTTGATAAATTTAGTGCCTATGACAAATCTTGGGATTAGGTGCCACAGCGGACCCCGGGCTCTTTTAGGGGCACAACCGGGAATAACGCTAGAAGGATGATAGCAGAAATTGCTCGTAGAGGCATGACATATGTAAGTCATTGGCCTTTGATTAAATTGAGCTATAATTATGAAACTTAACATAGGTCATTGTATTGTATGTCTACTCCCTTTATATCTGTGTGTCTTTTGTGTAGTGAATAAATGTCTTCTTTTCTTTTCTTTTTTCTTTTCTTAGGTATTTAGTTCCGTAAATACCGTAACAACCCAACTTAATACCCACTAATAAATTTCAGCACTACACACAAAAAATAAAGTTTTAATATTATTCAATGTTCGCATGAAGCTAAGACGTAAGTTGGCGACGGGAAGGGAGGCAGCTTTCATCAACTTCCATCAACTTTCTATTACGGCCGTCGAGGCAATTATAAAGTTGCGCCGGATCGCAGTGCCAACCTCCGTTTTACACAAATACTTATCTTGTAATAATGAGAAAACTTGCTCTCTTTGCCGGCCGCATTGTTCAAGTAAGTTGGATCAGATGATCTCGAAAAAACGACGTTACCGCGGCGCTAGAATATTCTTCCAAGTTACCGGTTTAATGAACTAGGAATGCCGCACTGATATTTCTAAACGTTACTCAATGTAGACAACTTTTGGACACTTTTAATCACATTATTGGTTTATTGAACTAGATACAGAAACATTGTTATTAGCTATATATGACCGTAAATCGAAAACGGACGGGAGTCTTATAAAAGTTATTTACTTATAAATATTTGTTTACAAGTAAAGAATTAGAATTGTGTGTTAAAGGAATAATATATTTTATTTAGCACTAATAAAAAAATTACTATGAAAAAAAAATCTCTCAGGATTAATTTTGATAATCCCAACAACTTCAGAAGATTCTAAGCCATCAAACTTAAAACCTAAATTTATGCATTGGTAGAATATTGGTGTGCGTCGCTCCACTGTTAATTTATTATTAGAACTGTTACTGTTAATATTGTTGTGGTTGTAATACTGCTAATAAAATCGTGTTCTATAGTTTCACAGTTGTTTAGTAGTTACTCTTATGCTGTGCAACTAGTTTAAAAAAATATCGTAAATTCAGAAAAGCGATATACGCACTTAGCACATTGCACTCACGATATTGTGCTTAAGTACTCATCATCATCATCATATCAGCCCAAAGACGTCCACTGCTGGACATAGGCCTCCCCAAAGAGTGCCACAATGACCGGTCCTGCGCCACCCGCATCCAGCGGACTCCAGCAACCTTTACCAGGTCATCAGTCCACCTTGTGGGGGGCCTACCGACGCTGCGCTTAAGTACTATATTTAAATAAAGAACGCATTACGCAGTTTTTATCATAATTGTATTTCAATTCCTAAACAGGTTTTGAATACAAATAAAGTGCACGCAAGGCGTGTCGGCGACACGTCATGCACGTCTCCAAGTCGCGGGACGCGGGTTACGCTAATCTAATGATCCTTGAGTTTGTGGCCGGAGATTATTAATTTGTAGCTGGTACTCGTACGTGCAACTAATGTCTATGATCATAATCTATGTACAGGCAGAATTGTTAATTTGCTGTTAGAGTTAGCAAACTATTACGTATACAGTTTCTATGTCAAGTAGGTTGCTTGTGATTAAATATGCATTCATTTTGATGTAGGTTATATTTTATAAATCATCGTATAAGTACTATCGTATTCCTAAACATAAATTAGGTAACTGAAGCATTGAAACCTCCATTTGGAGGCAATTGGAAATTTTTCTATTACATTTTCCCTCGCCAAAAAATGAAGTCAGTAACGTAGATAGAAAAACGCGCAGGTACGCGATAAAGCGTGTAACAAGAGATGATCTGGCAGATTCCTGCGTAGCAAAAAACGAGAGAGGCAAGGCATCGTACCGTAGATATTCTAATAAGAAAATTTCCACTACATTTACTTTGGCGGGCGTCCTCGCGGCGTCTTGGCAAATATCTTATTTCCTGCGGCGAGATTGCATCTTGAGAAAACGCGAGGGTCGTTTCAGTGCCTCACTATTCGCTTCCCTACCCTCTTACGGCGACCTATATATAGCTGGGGCTAGGTAGGCGTGTCGAAACGACTTGCCGCGAAGGAGGCTTGTTTTTCGCGGTGTTATTTTTCCATTTCGGAGAACGAATATAGTTTTTCGACTAAATAGATATACGAGTAGGTACAAGGAATAAAAATGCTTTCATTTATAATGACATTATTTTCCAATTATATCTTGAAAATTTTGGGTTTTTATATCGCCCGCGTTCACTTTTACTTACAGCTAATTTAGTCACTAACCAGACTGAAAACACTTAAATAAGATGCTGTACAATTTATCTTCCACATTGAGGATGCTAACCAAGACAAGAAGATGTAATAACTTCTTCATGTAATCTAAATATAAGTGTCTATTAGAAATGTTTTTGCGTTTATTATAGCTAGCGTAGGTAGGTATTTAACTAACCCCTTATTCAACAAACTTAACAAGCCCCTTTCTGTAATGTTTTGGTTCCGTCTACCTACTGATCGAAACGCATACGTATTTACTATAGAAACTGTGATTTTTACTCTCTTTCTTACAAACAAATGTCAATGTGACTAATAATAACGCAATTTGAACTAACATAGGTTTAACATCCCTCTCCTGGTTGGGCCGTGGGAGCCCATAGCCCAGCAGTAGGACTTATATGATGTTTAGGTTAGACGCCTTTCCAGGCAGAGGCTTGGCAGTGGCGTTAGGTATATCAAACCCATACAGTCCGTCAAACTTGTATCTTAATGTCACTAAGACTGACATTCGATAGTTATTTTCCAGTTGCCGACCCTTGGTTGACTGCGTAACGCATCGTACGTTACGTCAGGTACCTAAATTCAAATAGAAAATGACAGTTGAGTTGTTCTAACCATCAGATATATCGAAGCGGCCAAAGGGCTCACAAATATCTGAACACGTCTCTAATGCCTCGATAAAAGTTACGCGATCACCCCTCTGGAAAAGGGTCAACTTAGACTTTTATAATACGGAATAGAAACACTACTATTACATTGATTCTGATACCGTTCTTTCCTCCAACAGGCATGAGCGCCGAAGACGAGTGGTACAACAAGTCGTTATCCGCACTGCGGATGAACAGCGGTCACCACGCGAACCTGGCAGCCGCCCCCATGCTGCAGTACCAGACCTAATCGTTGCTACACGGCGCCGACTACTCGGCGTCGGCGGCGCCGTACGCGCCCCCTTAGCCTCAAGGTGAACGTTCGTAAACTAGTGTTGACTTGAGCCAACCTAAGGCTGAAGCGGTCAGCGTTCAAAGACGATTTCAACCGACCGGGCCGGGCCGGTGCGCGCATTTATACTAGACGCCAAAAGAATTTGAAGCGTCTATACAGTACCTAGTTATTTACATTTCATTTTTGGATGAAATTTAACTACGATTCCCACCAACTGGACTGGGCCGGATCGGCTGCCGCCGCATCGCAACGGGTGCACGGTGGGAATTGTACTTACGGATACTGGCTAGCTTTCTTATTACTCTAGACAACAAGTTAGTTTTTATCAAGACGGCTGGAGTACTTAAGGCTCAGCGTGGCCCCAACTCGCCACACTATCATAGTAAAATAACGGTGGCGTTCTGGGGACCGATTTTTGACTTTTGAGCGCTCGATTCTTTCACTAGAAAACAGTCAAAAAAGAAGAAATGCTATTTTGAAATAGCGATAGAAAATTGAAAAACGAGTGGTATTGACCACTCGTATTAAATTATATCGGTAGAAAGTATCTGCTTGCAATTTTCACACTACAATCGTATTAACTGTTATTTAAAATTCGAGCGCTCGAAAGTGAACAATCGGTCCCCTGATCATCCGCCAACTTTGCCCAGTCATAAAATAATCAATATCTACATTGTTTTGTTGTTCAGTTTCCCTGGATTCAAAGTACCGAAGTTGAATTCGTGGAAACATTATACTGTTTATTTAAATATTTCGAAGACCATATAAGTTTTAAGAAGTGTTTTTATTTCATTAATGCCTTCTTGTAATTATATTACACAGCCCTGAGAATATAGGATTTTAACAAAAGGAAATTTACCAGGCCAAGACAAAAGAGTAAATACATGGTCAAAACCTAAAAGCAACATATTTCTTCCTAGTTTCCTTTCAGTTAAAAAAAATAGCAGTTCCAGTTGGGTACTTTCCTGGATAAAAAAAAATATAATTATATTTAGTCCGTCAGTTAGATTACTCGTGTCTAAAAATATTGGACACTTATTTTTTATTTTGTCAATCAAACAAAGAATGATGGAGATATAGCCCGTTAAAGTTTCGCGTGACGTGACATTGTGTACAAAAATTGAGACGACGATTGTGTGAAAGTATCCAATAATAATGTGGTCAAAAAGTTTATGATTTTGTTTTACATGTACCTATGATAATATTGTTCCCAGTCATTAGATGGTACGATATTTTTTGCCTACAAGGCTATCCTAGACCAACAAGTTATTGAGTTTCATTTACCTCTTAATGCTAATCTTCAGATTTTGCAATTTTTAACCCCAACTCAACATCGGAATAGTACCTACATTGTGTCGATAAAAATACATTATCTGTTTCAGTCAAATCAATCATCTAGTGTTTTTTATGAGATTAAGATTCAAGATGAATGCTTGCGGGGATCGCTGCATTACCTAATAGTTTATAGGAGTATGCAATTTCAGAAACTGAATTACCTAGTACATTTACAATAAATACAGAAATGCATCGGTTTCCGCAGGCCTTCGTGTGTTTAGATATTTATATATAGATACAAATAGTGTTATAATTTTAAATGCATCATTTGTTCTATGACATTGCGTAAGATAAATCAACGTGTATGCTAGTCTGTACAGCCATCTTAAATCGGTTAAGTGATAAGTATTGTATTTTCTTGATTGTTGTATTGATTCTGATCTAATAACACTTTTATTTGATAGCTCGTTCAAATGATCGGTTTTTTTTACTATATGGCAACAGATTAATGGAGCTTAATTTTCTAAAAGCTATTACTGATTATTTATGCGTATTTATCACAAACATATCGCAGGTAAAAGCTTTTGATTTTACGTACCTATTTCAGTTTGGGACGAAACCGTTTCAGTGAACATGTCTTGTATACGTGTCAAGGTAACTACGACAGATTTCCGCTACAGTATGACATGCGGTACGATTGATGTAGCAGTGCAAGTGTGCCTTCAAGAGCAATGACGTATTGAAGTTTTATTCCACTGAATAAAACTTTTGGTGCTCTTGAAAGACATCTAAGATCTGTTCGAGAAATCAATTAAATTCGTTTAGTGAATTAGTTTCTTTACTTTACCACATAAATATGTGGCTTTGATTTTATCTTGTGAATACAACAGCTCGTTATTACTAAGCATAGTACCTAATCGTTCAACAAACAAACAACTCCGTTACTTACTGTACATAATGAATAATATTATTACCCGTTAATTATTGTCTGGAATCATAACTAATTACTGAAAATTGATAATAAAATATTTTGTATCATATTTTACTGAACAACCAATGAGCTTACAGCGTCAAGCTTAAATTTTTTGCTTAATATTATTAATTATTATGTTCTGTTCGGATTATTTTCACCGAATTATTTATAACATGTTAGAGCTATCAAATATAAGGGTTGATACTTTTAATATTCTTTATCAGTGCAACACAGCCCTTGTAAATAATCGTTTTGCATGAGATAATGATATTTTGTAAGATGTTAACAGCTCAACGATATCATAGCGTTAACTAAATAATTGTCTAGTCAAATTAAAATATAAGCGGCCGTAACATTCTCGTCTAGTCACCCGAATATAATAAAACGAATTTCATACGTTGTCAAACTAATTAAAATTCGATCTCATAGTTTTATATACCGTAAATGTAATTGAATAATTATTTATTCCGAATAATGAACGTTTTGAATTGTGTACAAACAGAATCATATCAAGTAAGACTGTTTCGGCAAAAAATCTTTATTCATCGATGGCCATCCTGTGCATTGTGTAAATATAATATTTAAGAAACATTGTCTAAATAATGAACATGTGTAAAATGGAATAAATTGTCTAAAACGTAAATATAATTAAGTTTTACTTGGAACGGTAAGACCCCACAAGGTGAACTGATGACCTGGTAAAGGTCGCGGGAGTTCGCTGGAATGCGAATAGCGCAGGACTGGTCGTTGTGGTACTCTTTAGGGGAGGCCTTTGTCCAGCAGTAACGTCTTTCGGCTGATGTGATTATGGGACCGGTCATTGTGGCACTCTTTGGCGGAGGCCTATGTCCAGCAGTGGACGTTTTTCGGCTGAAATGATGATGATGATGATGGAACGGTAAGTAGGATAAGATTTCCATGCATTTTCTTATATTATTTTATTACTCAAGTAAATGTAGATTCATACTCACCTGACGTGATGCTCTGACACGACAGGAGCCGTCACTTCATAACGCATCAGATAAATTTGAATATAACCGATAGGCATTACTAGTTTTATCTTTCTCCGATACCCAAAGGTTGTCTGGAAGAGATCGCTCTTTGGCGATTAGACCACCTGTTGTTTACCTCTACCCCCTACCCTCTCTGTCTGTTATTGTATTGTTTCTCTATGTAACTGTTCTGTTTGGTTGTCAAAAAGGTGTCAGATTGGTGGCCACTTCTAGGTTAAAGGAGCGTCGCGTCGGCCGTCCACCAGCTCGATGGGTAGACGATATTAGGAAGATCGCCGGTCACTTCTGGATAAGATTAGCTCAGGATAGGGAGAAAATGATGATGATGATGGATGAGCGTTTTTCAAAAAAAGTGTAGGTGCATAAACTATTTCTTTCAGTATTCGATTTTTTTGGTCGGAATCCTTGACACTATCGATCGCCTCATACAAGAAAAAAAGTGTCCCAAATAATTTATGCCAGATCGTCACATTTTTGTATGAAGCTCTCGTAACAAGTGGAATTAAAAGATTTTTCAAAACACCCAACTGCTTTTTTGCAAATAGTATAGCCTATGTCGAGTGACATAGACATAGTGGGAGTCCACGATTAAGAGGAATCCAAATTCCAACGACACCTCATATATCAAAATCCGTCAAACGGATGCAGGGCGTGCCAAAGAATAAGACATACACACATACATACATAGATACATACATACATATATATTTATTTATACACACATACGCTCGAAAAACATAACCCTCCTTTCCTTCGGCAGTCGGGTAAAAAGCCACTTGGAGGTCAATTCGAGTGTCTGGAGCCCGCACGAAGCTAAATACAAAATGCTGGTACGGTTACTAAATAAATTTGTAAGTTTTTATACCTCAAATGTTATGGCGTATACCCGTTTTACCCATTAATGTACCCAACGCTATTCGTGTTAGCCATGGTAGGGTACTATCGCCCAAGGGTACGGGTTCACATTTTCTGTTCAAAATCGTCTGCACATGCATAGTCAACGCTCGAAAATGATCCTAGAGGTGTAAACCCGTACCCTTGGCGATAGTACAATCAGTTAGAGGTTAGGAGGGAGATGACTCTGGTGGCCTACATATTTAAACTTTTGCGCGGTAATGTCAGCAACCTTGGTCTACTGGCTACAGTAAGCCTATCCGCGCCGTCACAGTACGTGTGGCGCCGGCACCTCATGCAGGTATATAAAGTAGGTGAGTATTTCCCATTTTTGACTTATTGAGCAGACTATGGGACTAGGTCGATTTGTGTAAAATTGTCCTGTATTATTTATTTATTTATTATCTTAAGTTCTTATATACGCATCACTGTTTTAGGAATCACGATATTTATAAAATTTATTTTAAATAAAGGCAGGATATCAATTGTTTAACGAGATAAATAAAAACTGTCTTGTTAACATTTATTAACCCAGTTATAAAAATAACTAGGTAGGTATGAATAGGTTAGGTTAGGTTCGTATGATGCGAAACAGCTAGAAACTAAATCTACCTAAGTAGGTATTTCACTTCACTTGTCTCGCATGTTATTTACTTCTTATTTTATATGGAATTAGAATCTGTGGAATTTCACAACGAAACTTCATCGACCGCTTTTCGTATAGTTTTTTTTTTAAGTTACATATTGTTTTATCAACTGATCATTTTGTCTGCTGAAGTTGTGTCAAATGTCAAAATCAAATAATTCGTTTGTGAAATAAACGTTTTGCCTATGATCATTTATCATTCAACGCATTTGTAAAATAAATCATTTACGAAACGTGTATAACTAAAGGCGCAATTTCATTGGTCGATAGAGCGGGCATCCCGCATGCGTGGAGCTCGTGCTATCCCTGTTTTTGTTAAAGGGGAAAACAAGATAGCACGAGCTCCACGCATGCTGGATGCCGGCTCGAACGTCCAATGAAATTGCGCCTTGATGATCATTTATAAAATGATGCGTTTGTCAAATAAAATATTTTTCAAATGATTATTTTGTCAAATGATAATTTTTCAAACGTTTTTGTGAAACGATAGAAAAACATGCTGGAGTCCGCTTGATGCGGGTGGCGCAGGACCGTTCATTGTGGCACTCTTTGGGGGAAGCCTATGTCCAGCAGTGGACGTCCTTCGGCTGATATGAGAAACATGATTGACGTAGCCCTAGAATACGCCCTACCCCCCCAACCACTCCACAATATTTCAAAACCCATTCGAGACAAAGCAAGGCTACGTGTGCTACGCCGCAGCGAACAGCAGCATTTTCTTGCTCTGTAGCGGACTTCATACGAGGATGTGAGTCATTGGCCTAATGGGTTGCACACCGCACCGGGTATAAGTACTTACAAACTAAAAATCTCGAACCGTGTATAGTCTTTATTTCGCACAACTGCAGGGTACAAGCGCCTAATAAATACACTGGCTTACAGGAATGCTTCTTACCCTAGATGAGATCGGGTCGGATGTTCGCGTATTGTGGATTGGGCACGAAGTTTCTGTCGAGGAACCGCGCAAGATGAGCCATCACGATGCGATCACCGCTCAGAGCCGTCCAGAAAGCCCCCGCCTCGTCGTGGAGTAAGTTACTTTGTCCACACTCCTAAGAAACACAACGTCTATTAAGCCTTGTTCACTCCAATGTGGAGAACGTGTATATAGGCGACGGACGTATAAAATGTACGGTGGAATGAAGTTATTTTGATAGGAGGGGCGATTTTGGTCATATTGGTATTTCTCCGAAATTATTTTTTTTGGACCTGCCCACTCCAGACGCCGGGTGAGACGGGCAGCCACTACCCGCTCAAACAGTTTGCTGGTCTCGTCCAATTCCAAGTCCAATTGGCCTATAGGCCGAAGGTGAGTCCAGTGGTCGCCCCTCCCTACGCAGAAGGACCAGTTTTTCCGACTTCCACACACGGGGAAACTGTCCCCGCGTTAAACATGCGCCAAATAGCGCCCTCAACCGCGGCCAGATCAATCGAGGGCCAGAACCCAGGCCCGGCCGGGAACTCCGTCGGGGCCGGGAACAGTGTTTTTGGCTCGGAGTCGAAGCACCGCTGCCCCCAGGTCGCCCTCCATCGTTCGCATCTCTGGCGCATCACCCACGTCAACTGCCCTTCCTCTCTCGTTTGGAACAGGCCATCGACCACCTGGTCGAGGAGCTGCGAGCCCCATTTATTCATGAAGTAGCCCCATTCTACGGTACGAAACATACGTAATACACAAGGTGCAAGATTAATCCACGTATTCGATTTTATTTAACAAATTCTGTTAAGTAAAGTAACAGACAAAGACAAATGAATTTTATCGACGGTTCAACTAAAATTGGTCTGGTAAACGTTTATTAAAGATAATATAAATAGATAAAAACTATAATTTACTTTAAAACCAAAGTTTAAACCGGCTTTAATTCAGTACTCCGCTTCAAGTGTGCCTATAAAATTTTAAGAGTTCTCGATTTATCCAGGATCCCATCATCAGATCCTGACCACCATGGGACCACCTGGGAAGGAAACCCTTTCAAACAAAAAAAGAATTTTCCAAATCGGTCCAGGCGTTTTCGAGTATCAGGGAACATACGTAAAAAATAAAAGATGCCGACGAATTAAGAACCTCCTCCTTCTTTGAAGTCGGTAAAAAAATCAACTGTTTATCATATTGACTGAATTATGAGGCTTACCGAGGGGAAATGTCTATTCATATCACTGTCCATCTGTGAAAAACAGACGAATATTATGAGTACCGTTACATCTAAAAAGTAAAGTCGTGATTGTTGCTTAGTAAGTTGGTATGTAATGAATGGATAATCTCCGAAACTATTTCCAGGCTTTGCCTGAATTGTAAAGATGTCGATACATATAGATGTGGTAAAATATGTGAATGGATAAAAATCCCGTCAAGAACATAAGCCATTGAAAAATAAATATAGTGGCAAAATATGCGAATGGTTAGAAATGCTTTCGGGAAAAGAAGCTATTGAGAAAAAATAAAGTGGTAAAAATTGTGAAAGCAGAAATCGCAACTTGGAAAAAACGACTTCCGGAAAATACAGTACACTCAAAATGGGTATACCAATATGTATAACCAAAATACACGTTTAGTGGATTTAAACCCTGTGAAATAGTTTAAAAGAGTTTTCCAGGAGACGTAACCATGGAAACAAGCAACAAAAATTGGGAATGAAGTTTAAAAAATACTCACCCCGTCCACGAGTATCCTTGGTTTCAGGAACCTTTCAATCACTGAATGGACGGAACCGAGATTTGGAGCATCCTATAAAAAAGTAACAAGATTTTGTTGTACAGTCACGTCTAATAACATGTATTCGAACTTATGCCTGGAGAATAGGATTGAAAATCGTATACTTTTTTTTAGACTTGACCGTACAAATGAAATGCAGAAGACCATCGAGTTTGCTGACTTTTGACCGAAGGGTGTCGTGTTTCGGCGGTTCCGGGGCAGCCTACCGAATTCTACACCGGACTTGATAAATAGTTTTTTAATGTTATAATGATAATTGTATGTTAGTCATTAAGGTATTTGTTACTATGGGCCTTAGATGCCTGAAATAAATAAATAAATATTAGGGGACATTCTTACACAAATCAAACTAGGCCTATAGTAAGCTCAATAAGGCTTGTGTTATGGGTACTAGACGATATATACGATATTATATAATAGATATAAATACTTAAATAAATAGAAAACATTTAAGACTCAGAAACAAATATTCATGCTCATCACACAAATATTTGCCCTTACCGGTTTATTATTATTATTTAAATGTGAACTCAAATCTTTCATGCTATTCAAACTAATAATACTCAATCCCAGTGCACTGGAAATTGGTAATTTAAACGACACTGTTTTTCAATTTATAATAATTACTAGAGGGCGGAGTGCCGGTGGCAAATTTCACACTAAATGTATGGCGTCGCCTAAGTATTCTTATGATTAAATAAATAACGAATAAATGATTAATTTTGCATAATAATTTTTAGGAACTTATAGAAATTATCTTACGAGCATACAAATATAATGTAATATGTTGTTAATATCTATAATACATAATAATATGTTTTCTTATCAAAACATTATCATTAGGTACTAAATACTAGACTAGGAAGTTATACCTGCCAAACGATATATTTCAATTAAAATCATTCAACTTTGTTAAAAGAAATTGAAAAATAACCCAAAACATTTACGACATAACATTTAGGTGTTCCTGAAATCGATTTATGAAAATAAATGTTAAGTACTTACTTCCAATTTACGAGTAGGTACCATACTAAGTACATTAGGTAAATGAATAATTTTATTATTCAAGCCTAAAATAATATAATTATAAAAACGACTCCATACCTTTTGTGTGAAATTTGCCACCGGTACTCCGCCCTCTAATAATTACTATCGATGTCGAAGGAACAAAAGGACAGTGTTATATGTCAATATAATTTAGTAAAATACTATTAAAGAAAAAGCTCCTTGAACGGTAAATCCACGTAAAAGTGTCGCAGTTTTCATGACTACGGCCACATGCCAAGAACGACTATAATAGGTACATCAAAAGCTACCTTGCACATACTTGCAAGTATTCATATTTAATGTTGGTATGTGTGAAGATTAGCATTTACAAAGTTTAACTTTTAAAATCACTTACCAAAGGACCATACACGCAGCTAGGGTCTGTGTAGCACGAGTGCAATGAAGAGGCAGACGAAGACGTTGGCTCTTTGTCCGATTCTTCCGTGTTTTCGTCATAACTTAAGTCGTCGTGCAGATCTAGTGCGAAATGCGACTTGACTAAGTCATACACCTGTGTACGGAGAACATTAGGATACCTATATAAAAAAGCCATATAAAAAAATATGATGGAGTAGTTCCTATATCACACTTAATACATGAAATATATTCTGTGTCCATTATCAGACCAGCTTGGTAGCACCGTAATATTGTAACTGACTTGAAGAAGTGTGTGACAAAATTTCCCCAACTGAATTCCGGGAAGCTGATACAATTGAACGAAACATACATACATAAAAATAGTTTTAGTTTACCTTAAAAAGTAAATTAAATTTAACAATGTTTTTGAGGTATTTTTTATTTTTTTTATTAACTCAGTGTCAGGTTGTAACGTCAATTACATAAGTATTGAGTTTGTTGAAAATGTACTTTTTCTTTTTTTATATATATATTGCGTATGAACACGTTACTTAAATGTGAAACCAGTTAAATTTTACATAATTTGTATGATTAATTGTCGTCACAAAACTGACACGACTTATTTGTTTTTAACTACCAACGCTTTTGAAAAGCTTCAGGTACCTACGCGTATTTTCGTCGAAAGCTACGTCCAAATAGGCAATGCTGAATAGTTATATTACCGTCCCAACATTCTGGTGGCATATATATCCGAGCAGATTTCCGAATGGCTCCTGATACATAGCGGACATCCACGGCTGTAGGAAGTACTCGTAAAAGTCGTCGATCTTGTTCATCTGGAAATCGAATCACCCTGATTGCATTTCACTCGCTACGCTGACAATTTTCGCGTGTCACCAATATATGTTGCGAATTTCAAAAACAAATTTAGAGCACAATGGATATTGCTCTATGGTCATATACCTACATAGACTATCTGAGGTTTTTATTTAATACTCTTTAACCCCGACCTTTTGTGCTCAAAGGGGAAGGTGGCTCCACTTAAACCATTGACCACACCCCGTTTGGAGTTATGTGGCGCCTTTCTAGGCTCTCAGTTACTAGACAGGGTGTCGTGTCATAAGTTTTTAACATGTATATCTGTGCATCGTAACTTCCGAACGGATGACCGATTTTTAGAGCGGTTTTTAGGGTTCCGTAAATCAAAAGGAAAAAACGGAACCCTTATAGGATCACTTTGTTGTCCGTCTGTATGTCTGTCAAGACTCTTTATCTCGGGAACGCGTGGAGGTATCGAGTTGAAATTAAAACCATATATACTCAGGTCCAGTCCCTTGAAGCGTAAAAGCGTTTATGCCGCAAAAAACATATATTTCGATACTCTCAGGGGAATCAAAATTTATAGGGATTTTTTGTTGATCTACAGCTATGAAATTTGGTAAGTAATCAAAGTCAAAGTCAAAGTCAAAGTGATTTATTCTTCAATTTAGGCATATTACATGCACCTATGAATGTCGATAAACTACCACCGGTTCGGAAAGTAAACCTCTGCCTCGAGAAGAACCGGCGTAAAAAACTCGGCGAGGTGTCATTTTTTCAAAACAGTATACAATATATCATATCAGTAATATCGTCCTATACTACAAGTACAGGAAAAATCTGAAACTATACATTTGTAATTTTGAACGGAACCCTCGGTGGGCGAGCCTGACTCGCACTTGTCCGGTTATTTTTTAAATCAAAAGTCTTGTTTCTCGAGATGGCTCTTAGCAATGTTTGTCATTGCGAGGGTGTTTACATTTTATTTATTTATTATTTATTGATATGAAAGTAAACTAAGAACCATTTCCCACTATTCTAAACTATGTCGAAACCGAACCTGTGTAGTACCGTATGAATATGTACCTTCCGATATCGGAGCAGTGTAAAACCCGTCTACTAATTACACTGTGAGGATAGTGATTTTGATGGGTGGAGTTAGGCGCATCCCATCGGTAGAGACACCACAGAACACTAAATACTATAGAAGGGGTATCAAGCGCGATTTGTAGATATCGGGACCGTTGTCGCCACCTCATCCCCTCCAGGTTGCCTACAACTTTGTAAGCGACTGCATGGCGATCAGGTGACGTTGGCGCGAAAGCTTGCATGCTCAAACTAGTGGTGCGCGTGCCACGCCCACATCGCCTTTCTATAGTATTTAGTGTGCTGGGGTAGAGACGCACTGTGCAAAGCTGTACCTACCGCACATGTGTCGCCCGCCAACCTTCACCACTACCTATGGACCCTATGGTGTGACCACCAGTGGAATTCCGATTATAAAGAGAAAAACTTGTTAAAATATAACTATGCAACACAAATCGCCTTTAATGTTGATATGTAGGTATCTTATGTGGACTCTTTGTTTCTTTGGACATATCATGCGTTCAACTAGGTATGATCTGGAGAAACAAATAATTCTAGGTTCTGTGGAAAGTAAACGCGCTAAAGGAAAGATTCCAGTGTGCTGGACTGATGCAATTAAGAGGGCTGCAAAATACAGTCTTATCCATGCCAGTCCACTTGACGAGGAACCGAACTGCATGGAGGGCTATATTAGCATGCGGTCATGAGGGATAGACTAAGAAGACGAAGAAGGTATGGTATACCCCCGAATTGACCAATGAAAATATCGTTCATATTTACCATGTATCTGGCTAGCAGCTTGTTGAACATAGATTCATGCATCCCGTAAATCGCAGTCAGCAACTCGTAATGTGGAGGCTTCTTAGCCAGGCAAGTGATTGCATCTATGCAATGGAATTCATTCAGTCTCAATTCGAAATAGTTGCCATCCTTGTTTGTGGTCAGCGAGTGGCCCTTGGAAACGAGAATAATCAACACATTCATTTAAACTTTCATGATTCTCCCATATTATTCTATTGTTGTGAGTTAAAAACTTGAGCCGTTTCAGGGCTAACGCGGGTCTTCTTAGGGTACGGGATAACTATTGAGGTACAATTTTATTCACGTTCTAATTCAGTACAATGTTGGTACAATTTAAAAACGGCGAATGCTCCATGTTCTGTTATAGTACGTTCGAAACTGTAAGAGTAAATCCTGTCAAAAAAACGCAAACAAAAAGCTACCTCATCATAGTCTGATCACAAAGTCTTTTTTCCCCTTGCGTTCGTTTGACAGAATTTACTCTTACAGTTTTGGATAGAGTATACATGAGAATGCTCAAGTGTACCAGCACCTCTATTAACATTTTTACTTCCAGGACCCCGCCTAGCGGGCGCTCTCTGTCGTAGACGGTTTCCTCTAGTTAGAACCACGGTGTCGGCTACGAGCGTAGCGCTACGAAGTTGTTGGCAGTAAATGTGTTAATTCTTCAGTAGAGCTGGTCAATTTCATGTCAAAAAATATATCAAGCCGACCAACCGTTTCTTCAGGGCGTTTCCTCAATGTATGCGTAAATTGTATGCTAGCTGAGCAAGGTGAAAGAAGCTTTAAAATCTACTTTCAGAATAAGTGTTCAAATAAAATACGCACTTGATGAGGCAGGGTTAACCTGACCTCCATCGGTATGTCCTCGCCAGGTGCCTTCAGCCGCATATAGTACAGAGGGCCCGGCAAGGTCGCCCAAAATGCTACAGGCGATTCGAATTCCATCACGGGCTCCCACCTGAGACATAATTCTAGTAAGTTTTTTTTTTTATATATACAACGTTGGCAAACAAGCATACCTACTGTCTATTTTGTATTACGTAGTATCGCTACTAACGAAATTTCTAATTAAAGGAAAGATTGTCTTCTAGGTTACGTAGACGTCGCTACACTCGCCTCCCTAAGGCGTTGTCAGAAGGAACTGATTGAAAGATTTAGTGGCCGAGACGGATTGTTCCGATAGCTCAGTTGGTTAGTAGCGACGGGCCATGTATGCCTGTGGTCACCGGTTCGAATCCGGCTCGGAGCATTAAATTTTTCAATCTTTCCTTTAATTAGAAATTTATAAGCATACTGCCTGCTGATGGTAACCAGACAGCCAGACATTTATGATTCTAGAAGAATCCCAAGCACGTTGCTGACCCTTGTTAGGGTTCCGTACCTCAAAAGGAAGAAACGGAACCCTTACAGGGTCACTTTGTTGTCCGTATGTCTGTCTGTCAAGACCCTTTATCTCGGGAACGCGTGGAGGTAATGAGTTGAAATTAAAATCAAGTCTTTTGAAGCTGTTAAAACAATCGAACTAGCAAGTTAACGTAAAAAAAGATACGGCCGTTTATGCCGCAAAAAAGTATATTTTGAAACTCTCAAGGCTATCAAAATTTATAGGGTACTTTCTGTCGACCTAGAACTATGAATTTTGGTGGAGGTACTACCCCAGTTGGGCTGTTCTGAATAAGTGTGTTAATATTAAGTGTAAAACACATACTGTGATTATTTGTGATATGTTTATTTGATGACTAGCTTCTGCCCGCGACTTCGTACGCGTATAAATTATGGATGACATGATATTCTTATGTTTCACCATACGATACCTACTACACTGATACATTAGATTATTACGATTTCATTTCTATAAATTATGCGTGTAACAGTTCAAATCCTCATAAACTTTGTCGTCAATAATATTTAGTTATATTGATTTACTTAATCTTTATTGCAAACGAAGTACCTAAGTACTTATAGTAGAAGAAAAATTACCAAAACCGGAATTTAAATATAAGATTTCATAATTGAAACAAATGGACCGAGCGAGGGCGAGACCCCAAAGATACTCTATATCTCCGGGTGTCTTGTCAAACTACCCCTGAGAGCCAAAGTCCTGAAGGTAAACGGGGAGGCAAGCGAGGCCGAAGGCTGAGCTTTTCGTAGGAATGAAAGGCCCAACGTACCCTTATAGATAGCGCTCCATATGCGAGCCAGAGCATCGAAGGCCCGAGGGCGAGACTCCATGGATACTAACTAAACCCAGGTGTCTTGCAAGCGAAACCGGAGACCAAAGTCCCGAGCGAGAGAAGTCAGAAGAAGAGCGGCGAGGCAAGCGAGACCAAAGGCCGAGCTTTTTGTTGGAATGATAGGCCCAAAGAACCGTTTTAGAGAGCGCTCTCTATGCGGGCCCGAGGGCCGAAGACCCGAGAGCGAGCGTTTCGTAGGAATGAAAGGCCCAAACCAACCCTTCAGAGAGCGCTCTCAATGCGAGCCGAGGGCGAGCCCGAGGGCGAGCCTTCACGGACACTAACTAAACCCAGGTGTCTTGCAAGCGAAACATGAGCCTTAAGTCCCAAAGTTGAGGGGTGAAGCAAGCGAGCCCGAAGGCCGAGCTTTTCGTATGAATGAAAGGCCCAAACCAACCCTTCAGAGAGCGCTCTCTATGCGAGCCCGAGGGCCGAAGGCCCGAGAGCGAGCGTTTCGTAGGAATGAAAGGCCCAAACCAACCCTTCAGAGAGCGCTCTCAATGCGAGCCCGAGGGCGAGCCCGAGGGCGAGCCTTCACGGACACTAACTAAACCCAGGTGTCTTGCAAGCGAAACCGGAGACCAAAGTCCCGAGCGAGAGAAGTCAGAAGAAGAGCGGCGAGGCAAGCGAGACCAAAGGCCGAGCTTTTTGTTGGAATGATAGGCCCAAAGAACCGTTTTAGAGAGCGCTTCCTATGCGAGCCCGAGGACTGACGCACACTATCTCAAGTGTCTTGAAAGCGAAATCTGAGTTCCAAAGTCCCGAAGGTGAGTGGCGAGGCAAGCGAGCCCGAAGGCCGAGCTTTTCGTATGAATGAAAGGCCCAATACATCGCTTCAGAGAGCGCTCTCTATGCGAGCCCGAGGGCCGAAGGCCCGAGAGCTAGCTCATGCGGACGCTCACTATACCCGAGTATTCATAATAAAAATAATATTTCTAAATGTCACAAACGTTGAAGTTTTATACATAAAAAAATGGTACCTACTTAATTCTCCGCGGAATGCCGTTGTGTCCAAATTTTATACCCACATCTTTTGACGTTGGTGAACTATACTAATTCGACGTAAGTATTAAACTCAACCTATCATACATCTTTAGATGACCTCTGAATTCATAGCAATTATATAGGAAGACGAAGATCAAGGTTGCTGGATTTCAATATTAACAGCGACGGTGTCAACGACTGAGTTTCCAAAATAATTAGGTTTCTTATGTCTAACAGCTACTATCGGTTGAGATATCAAACATTTTTGGTTATTATAGATAGTCTTTAGCCATCTAGCACTCTTTTTCATCCCGTGGTTTTTCACGTTTTATCTTTATTTTTTTATAATGTTTGAATGGAGTTCTTTTTACTTTCCAGTCAAGTGTATGTTTATCAATTTTCAAGTCTAAAGCTCATGGATTTGAGGAGTTCCCATACAAAGTTTTGCCCCATTTTTTACCCCCTTTGAACTAATTTTTATCATTTTTACAGCCTATGACCTGGCCAGGGATTTTCTCGACGATTAAGTAAAAGTTGCATCAAAATCCTTTATTCACTAAGCTTCTCTGCGTTTTTGAAAATATACCTTTTCACAATATACATTTTCAAAAACGCAGACACAAAAAAATTAAAACTACAAAAAGTGCATGCTGCTGGGTTTGAACACGGGGACACCGACTCCGTAAGCTATGGGTCAAACCACTGGACTAACTATCAGTTGTAAGAACACGATGAATTTTTGAATATCTTGACGACATGTTACCATGGTAATGATACTGTTATAACCCCGCTCTTGCAACATTATATAGTTTCTAGTCGCCTCAGAACCTATTTTCATCCCATATTTTTCACGTTTTATCTATACATTGCTAAAAGTTTGAATGGGGTCGTTTTTACTTTCCAGTCAAGTTTATGGTTACCAATTTTCAAGTCTGTAGCTCGTACATTCAAGGAGTTCCCATACAAAGTTCAACCCCATTTTCTACCCCCTTTGAACCCTAATCTTTAAGATTTTTATAGCTTAAAACCTATCCAGCGATTCTCTCGACAGATTAGTAAAGTTTGCATCAAAATCCGTTCAGCCGTTTTCACGTGATGCTCGGACAAATAAACAGACAAACAGATAAACAGATAAACAGACAAAAATTCTAAAAACTGTTGGAACGTGTTCTGTTATCAATTCTAAGTATCCCCAGCCAATTTTTTTTCGTTTATCTTCCATGTACAGACTTTCGACCCTCTTCAGCTTTATTATATGTATAGATATAGATACCTGCAATTTTTAATCATGAGAAGAATGTTGTGGGTAGTGTTCTATGTAACATAGTTAAACCAACTTACTTTCTGTTCTTTTCCAGTGACGGTCTAAGTAATGGATCTATGCTTGGATGAAGGAAGCTGGAAAATGATTAGTTTGTATAAATAAGTAAGTCAAGTTACCTAAGACAAGACCGCATTTAAATAAATTACGCTTGTGTGTATACGCGCCCTAAGTATTTTATTGTATTTGAATGGTTTTGCCCGACTACGGCAAAGCTGAAAGGAAGGGTTATGATTTCAGCAGTATATGCTTGTATTTACGTGTATTCCGCCGTAGTGTTTAAAATACTGGGGACCGGTTGTTGACTTTCGAGCGCTCGACTCTTTCACTCGAAAACTGATAAAAATTATGAAATACTATTTTTAAATAGCAATAGAAAATTGAAAAACGAGTAGTATTGGCCATCGGTCCCCTGAACCGATTTTGATAAATAAGGTATCAATCAATTCGAAATTATGCTCCGGGTGGCATGGAGCATTTTTTATGAAAAAAGGGGTTTTTTTCACTTAGTTTTCCGTAGTCGCCATACAGTTTTTTATAACTTTTTATGCTTGTTTATGACTCTAATATGGTAATTTAGCAACCACCTCATTTCATGTGCCGGTTAACGACCACTTAGATGAGTTGGTGAACTGAAAGGATATTTTCTCGTTTTTCAGTAGATTTGTGTTCTATAACTACTAAAAAAATATGCATAGGTACGGCTAATTGTTTCAATAGGGTCTGTAGAATTGCTGTTATCTGGGTCGTTCTTCTTTTCTACCGAAAATAGCCTGTCCTTTGTCCTGTTACGGCCTCTCATTTGAGTATTGATGATTACAGTTTTATTATGTTCGAATGAACGTCCATATTATTTTATTGATTTATATTATTTAATATTTCACTTTCTCTAACCAGCATTCTTTATACGTTTGTTTTCCGTAGAATACCGTGACAGAGTGGTAAACCAAAATGTGGTCCCTACTGAAAGAGTCCACTTTATCACATTATTTTATTAAAACCAAGATTTAAAAAAGTATTGGCCGGAAAGAAACTTTAATTAGTCCTAATGAAGAAACATATGCATTTTTTTAATCGCACACCAAAACCACAATTTTCGATAGTTCAAAAAACAGAAAACCGTCGGTTCATTGTCGGTAAAAAATAAGAACGACCCATCATCAATTAAAAACACCTCATCCTTCAGGTGGTCGCTAACTGAAGATGGTCGCGTAACGGGCGTAATGACCCTAGATGTACATATAAAAAAAAAATAGGAGACTGTAATATTTGGGCAAATCAGGCAGCGTTTTTTGAATATTTGGTTTCATTTCTAACAAGAATACATTTCAAACCCTTGGATTCTGGACTATAAGAAGTTTAGAATAAAGAAGGAATGGTTTACCGATTCAGCAAGCTCGATCTGTATCTCGGTAAGAAATTTGACAGATCAGATTCTTTATCAGCCATTACAAACGGGTCCAATTGACTCAGGAATATATTAGCCAGCTGAAAATATAGGATACAATACAATACAAATACTCTTTATTGCACACCTCACACAAACAAAGCAGTTACAGAGAGAAAAAATACAATAACATGTAGGTAGAGGTAGACAACAGGCGGTCTTATCGCTGAAGAGCGATCTCTTCCAGACAACCTTAATAATAGCATAATACTTGAGTAAAAAAAATGTTGTGATTAAATCAAATTAATGACGACCGGTTAGCCTAGTGAGTAGTGACGCTGCCTAACGAAGCTGAAGGTCCTGGGTTCGAATTCTGGTAAGGCCAAATATTTCTGTGATGAGCATGAATATTTGTTTCTAAGTATATCGGTGACATCACTTTCAATTAATTTTTGACAGCTGGTGATAAACAAAAACAGCCTTTACCTACGCGATGAGAGACAGTAGATTCGACATTTTATCTCGTTCCCACTTGTGCCGTATTGACCACGGGTTACATCTTTGTCACTCTCTTATATTCTTACTTTATGTCACAAGGGTCGCTTGATACAACAAAAGACCGCCTAAAATGTGCCAGTGTCAGTAATAACCCCAAGCAAATAGGATTAAAGCATGTTAAGGATAAAAATGAGTTAATTTACATGCATAGTTTTGTTGCGTTTATGGGTCTTCAGACACTGATAGCCAATTTGTCGTTAGAATTTCTCGTAAGCCGACGGGTGCTAGCCTGCATATGTCTGCAGGCAACTTGGCTCCCGTCCAATAAATTAAAACGACAGATTGATACGTCGTAGTAGTGCAAGCAAGTCACTCCCGCCCAAAAAATTGGAACATCAGTTTTGGCCGGTCTAAGTCAGTAGGAACATTTTATATCTGCTGTACGAGATTAACACACAAACATTCAATTGCAACATAGAGAATTTATGTTTCTATAGTCTCACCCAAAGGGGTTTTGAACAGCCTGCAGATATATATACTACTGAGTCTAGTACCGTATCGGCAGGCGCAGCGTGGGTAGACCCCCTACAAATAGCCTGGTAAAAGTCGCGAGAGTCCGCTGGATGCGGGTGGCGCAGGACCAGTCATTGTGACACTCTTTGGGGGAGGCCTATGTCTAGCAATGGGCGTCTTTCGGCAGAAATTATGAGTCTAGTGACCCTTACCGCCTCACCCACGTCTTCTGAGCTACAGTACCGGTGCAGTTTTCGCTGGGCACGCAGCCGCCTTGAGTACTGCAGGCAGGAGCCCGCGCCGTACACGTTAGGGTCGTTAGTCTTGAACGTAGGGTCCACCACTAAGCCCCCGTCGTACACAAGTCCGCACTCGCTTATAGCTGAGAATATAATTAATATGATACATAATAATTTTTATAGTTGAGTTGGGAGCTCCATAGAAAAAGCGTGTAGTTATAGTTTGGTGTACGAAGTCTTAATTTAAACATTAAAGTCGACCACTCTATTTCCTATTATAGTTGATTCGAATTTAAATGCCAATTTTTCTGGTAAGTTGGGTGGCTAGTAGATAAGAAAGCGAAAAGAGCAAAGAACATGCAAATAACGTCGTACCGTAGCGTTCGGCGACGTTACTAAATATCCTCTCACAGACTGGCGCGGCCTGCGGTGGCGGTCAATAGTAAATTTGACAAAACTGACAACTTTACTACTGATCACCACCACAGGCCGCCCCAGTGTGATTCAGGCTTAAGACTTTTACTATTACACTTTATTATAGATTAGATGGCATACATAAAACATGTGGCCTTTTCACACGTCCGTCACTCGTCCGTGCGGACAAACAGCACCAAGTTATTTGTTCCTAAACCTATTTACACAGAATCACACGTACAAAGCATAAATTGTAAAAAAGTGCACGTGAAAATCAAAAAACCGATTCCAATTCAATACGTTTAGTAGAATAGACCCATACCTTTGAAAGCATGAATGTTGATGGCCTTCAAGCCATAATAGAAGAGCGCGAAGCAGGGTATGAAGATGCTGTGGAGCGGAGAAATTACATCGAGGCCCCAGATCTGCGGACCCTTCACGCGCCAACTCACGAACCGACATTTGCGGTACACGTATATTCCCAATGCTTTTAGACGCGCTTGAGCTCTTTCGTCAATCTGTGTTAAATAAATATATGTTTAAATAAAATACATGAAATCCCGAATCAGGAGGCATTTTTAACGGTCGCATTTTTTTTTTGATTGAAGATCTACATATATTTGGTCGTATGACATGGATTTCAGTCATTCCAATCGCGGCCGATTTCTTGTATTCATTGTAACCATGCGTGTAACGGAACGTTACACACAAACTTCTGGCTACTTTCCTGGCTATTCGAAATTTCAAATTTGAAATCCCTATTCAAATTCCACGGACAGTGCGCAGCTTTTTCTGACGGTTTGGTTCGATCAAGAACCCAGACCGATATCTACACTTCACCTGCATTATATATTAACTTCGAAAAATAATTTACAGTTCCAGCTATATTTATTATTATTGTGATTTATTGTTACTGTGTGCTTCAAGTTTACCGTTAAAGTGTTATCCAGTTCTTCATTTAACTCCTACAAAGGCACAATACCTGGATATTGTGCCTTATCTTTTTATAATAAACTCCCTACTACCCTAGTATTTATTTATTTATTTAATTCTCTCTGTATCTGCTGTTTCCCTCAACTACACCTCCCATCACCTGCGGTTCTCAGGCTGACATTAATCTCTTGAAGGAGCAAAATTGCGTTCAAGTGCTTGAAAGTCAATCAGCTATAGAATAACTTTTACATCACCAACGATGCTGTGCACAATCGCAAGCATATGTATCAAACTTAAGTACACAAGTCAAAAATACGTACGACTTCATCATTAAAGCAGTTGATCCTCATATCGTTCCGTTCGCAGGACGGGTACGGTTCCACGAAGGCGATCTCATGCGGAGTCACGCCGATTTCGAGCAATGCCGCAATGGTGGTGTACGACTCGACGTGATCGCCATACACGACCACTCGGTTGTCAGCGTTGAGGCGGTCGTTATGACCCGGATATAAACCGGAATCTAAAATGTCAGGTAATGCCATCCAACATTTATTGCGTTACAATACGTTTGAATGTTCTAATAATTGAGAGTCCAGTACAGGCCCTTATTTCACCATCACGACAGTTCGTCGTTCATTCCTGTTTTTGCAGGCTCAGCAATGTACGGCGAATTGTCATAACCAGGTGGCAATTGTCAAACTGGTGAAATAGAGGCGTGGTTGTAAGTAGGTAGATTTGTCCTATTAGGCGCCCATTTTATAAAGCTACACGTTACTAATCTGAACTGGCTACACTGAGATGCAGTCTATACAGAGACAGGGTTGTCTGCTGCTGATGTCCGTGGGGCCCCGTAACTCCTGCCATTTTACGGACTATAGCACTATAGGTAGGGCCGCCAATGGACTAAATACGACTCTGTATGTAGATCTAAGTGAAGAACGATGATCAGTTCCATACGTGCACAGTTGATCATGCCCAGCAGCTTCCTCAAGCTGTTGTTGGCTTCGAAGAGAGAGTTAATCACGAACACATTGTCAGGCAAGTCAGGTAGCGAGGGCACTTTTTCCGGCTCGTATTTCGGGTTGTCCATCAACATTCTCACACAGGGCAAGCCCTTGCTGTAGTAACAGAAAAACACAATAAAATGTAACCAACGAAGTCTGGTCCGAAGAGGCCTTTGTAAAAAAAAATGTTTAATATGAAAATTTGTGAATTGAATATGAAACTTAAGGTTTGTCCTGAGTAGGATTTTATGGATGAACCCGACGGCGACGTAGTGATTTCACTACTTTTACAATTAGAAATAATTTTCTTGAAATATGTAGATATACATTATATAGTGTAGGTACATATTTTAATGGAAAGAGAGGAGGAGTAAAATTCTAATACGTCCTTTTCATCATTCATTTTTCACGATTCTTTCATCAGAAATATAATCTTTAATATTATAATAACTGTAATTTAATTTTCTTCCCAGGAGTTCCAGTGAATTGGCAACCAGAACCCAGATCTTAGCAGCATGTTTTTAAAGAGCTCGTCACCTTTTTGTACTGCCTTGAAGCAGGTTGAATGCGCCGATGAATGGAAGGATGCCAACAGACCCACTGTTATAACGCAATAACATACTACTAAAGTTGTAATTTAAAATAATTACCTCATCTTTTTACTATGTGTAAAGGACTCTGCTAAGTAGTCTGGGTGTTGAAACTGCTCGCCACACGTTAACACCAGTATGTCGTAGTACTTCACCGCACCCTTATTAAGGCGGATGAATTTCTTTTTCCTAAAAACATAGGTAGCATGTAAAAATAAATGAGACGCAATTTCACTATTCAATCGAACAAGCGAGCGAAGCGAACAAAGTATGTCCGGTGTCCGGTATCTGTCCCGCTGTCCGGCTGTTCTTCTCTACAGGTCGCATTACTCAACTGATTCCCTTGAAATTTTGTGAGCTTGTTCAATAATTACACAGTTTTTTTTAGTCAAGCCCATTTTTGTAATTTAATTTATTTTTTGAACAAAAGACAGGAACATTGAAAATGTTGGTTATACGATCGCTAGCCGGATTGAGGAGCTACCTACCCAACATTGGAGAGAAAGATGATCAAGATGATTATAATAAACTTCGTTGCTTGTCAATGGGACGAATACTGGTTCACAACAATACGAATAATTTTCCTATTTAACATTTAATTCCCCCATCGGGTTGGAAGGTATCCGGAAAAGCTACGCATCTGAGATTAGAATGTTACCACCACGGATGTTGCACGCTTTCGCATCCGTATCCGCAACTGCAGATGTTCCGCATCATTTTCAACATCTGCATCCGCCTCCGCATCCGCAAAAATCATTTGCCGTATTCGCTCAGGTGATGCATTAGGTTTGCAACGATTGTAAATCAGTCGCAACGTGTTTGAGTACTGCGTGACCATATAGACGTTGCTTATTCATGTATTTGAGTGTTTGAGCATAAATGTGAGCCTCGAAATATCCGCATCATCTTCCGCATCCGCGGATATATCAAAATTCACATCCGCGACATCCCTGGTTACCACGATCGATCAAGTCACCATTCGCGTCGATCGACGTCGAATTTATTGGTAGACTATAAAATTGAAAACGATTGACTTGATTGATTGATTTTATTTGATTGATTCATTGTCAATAAAGACAACCAGTTGACTTTCTTGGTACGTAGATTGCATTAATGTGGTAACACCACGGTAACACATACTCGTACAATCCCGGACTCTAAAAGTGTATCAAGACGGCAGTCCTGCCGAGGATGGTCGAAGGGGATCCAGTGCCCGTAGAGATGCGCCCTTAACCACTAATTGAGTGTTTCGAATAGCATTGCGAATTTTTATAATAGAAGTACAGAAAGCCCACCTGTCGATCCCCACCACGACGCCGGTAATACAGTCCACATAGTAACAGATAGGAATGCTCTTGAGGTACCGCTCAGTGTAGCGGCCGCCCTTCGGAACGCATGTCTCGGCAGCCGGCATACAGTCAGAAAGCATAGGTAGTCCGTGCTCAGAAACCAGGGTGATGTTGGTAAACGTCAGATATTGGGATGCTGGGCTGTGTTATAATAAAAAATTGAGAGAACGTGCTAACTTGAGAAAACCTTTTATGGGCGTTTAATCCACGAAGAAGCCCAAACTCTTGGACAAAAGACATACCTACGCAATGAGAAGTGCGGAGCCATCCTGTAGATCGCACGATCTATATTCCCTAATTCGATACCTTTGTTGTGTTAATAGATTTTGAGATATATAACAATCCGACAGCCAGTTTTTTAGAAGCGGAAAAGTGCTCGCCTGCATACATAATTTAATAATTAGGAGCATGGAAGGGAACATTTCTATCTGTACTTTTAATTCAGACATGAGGTAATTCGGTGTTAAAA
The DNA here is from genome assembly GCA_932294315.1 of Epinotia nisella. Classification (NCBI taxonomy): domain Eukaryota; kingdom Metazoa; phylum Arthropoda; class Insecta; order Lepidoptera; family Tortricidae; genus Epinotia; species Epinotia nisella. Next base: position 6,894,224 of record OW028687.1, read on the forward strand.
AAACAAGATCTTACCCCATGAGCAGAGTCTCTATAAAAGCCAAGCCTGTCCGACTCGCGCCAACCACCACGATTCCGTTGTTCACGTCCACTTTAGGCAATGCCGTTATGTGTGTTTCAATCCCCCACAGAGGGAAGTTCGAAGTTCTGGATAAAAACATCAAACTTTTTATGTAACGCGCACTCGTGTCCGTTTTTGAACAGTATCCCTTCTTAATTTGCAAACCTGAGATCTGATGCTGATTGATGTTGAAATTTGGCATACTTATGTAATTTCGGTGACAAGGCCATATTGTGGCACCACCGAGGTCATCCCATCATGGAGACAGGTGTACATAGCAACTCCTTAACCGCATAAGATAAACCCCTCGTGCTTGAGCTCATTGGAAGCCTCTCAACGAGTAGATAAGTAGTTGATTACTGTGCAAACAAAAGTAACTCGGCAACAAAAGCTTATTATTTACGGAAAATTGTATCTAGGTATAAGGTTAAATTCTAAATGAAATGAAATGAAATATTTATTTCCGGAATACGGTTCACATTATCTAAATCGGTCAACAGTTCCATATTACATCGTAAGCCAAGCCTGACGACAATGAATATGCATATAGTAAGGACTGATTCGAAACGGATTTACCATATTTGAAACTACTTTTTTGTAGGAAATAAATATTTATTTTGGCTCAACTTTAAATAAACTGAGATAATGCATTATTTAAATTATTATTCTCGTATTTTCTTTTTACTTTACTTTCTCTCCCACTCCTGTCGCAACTTTTGGCGAATACCCTCCCTTAACGGGCGACAGTAGTATCTGTCACCTTCTTGCAGGCTGAATTCCACTTGGCAAGGAAATCCTTCTTGTCACGTGCTGACTCACCCGTTATACGCAGGACTCCCTTGACCAGAGCCCAGTACCACTCAATGGGCGACATTGTGGCACATTAGGGGGATTCATGTCTTCAGGCAGTGTTTGGATGGTATTACGTTTAAGGAAGCTGAGGGTATCTTTGGCATAGTGGGATGTCGCAAGGTCCGGCCAAAATAGTATTGATGAACTGTGCTTTCGAACAAAAGGTAACAGTCGTCGTACAATTTACGCGACCTCGTTTTGATGGTTACTTGTTGTTTCGCCGTAGTTTTGGGCACCTTAGACTTCTTCTTGGTCTTCAGCCAGCACGTTTTTTGGCACGCCTTACATAGATTGACTCGTTCAATTTTTTTTCGCTATATCTCGTTCAGACATACTGCGATTCATGCGAATCGTTCGTATGATATTCTTTCGAGGTTTGGGTCCCTAGGGCATCCCTGTTCTTTAACCCTCGGCTTCTAGGCCGTGGACAAGGACCCCAAGTAGCGTTTTATAACTTTATCAACAGTTCTGCGATGGATTTTTAATTCTTTTGCGGTTGGGACGATTAGGATTTGATAGCCATTTGGCAACGATTTGTTCTCGCCGTTGGATTTGATACATTCTACCGTTTTTTAGGGAAACAGTACAGAAAATATTTTGTGACACAATATTTTAAAGACAATGACAATATAATTTTTAAAAGTTTTACAGAATAGGTTGAATAAAAAAACCCAGAAAAATAATTATTTGGTTAACTATTTTTGAACTATTTGGTTAACGGTGCCCAGCTATGTGCCGACATAACAAACACAATTTGGAAAGCACGTTTTATGAAGAAGAAAATTATATTTTATCATGTCATATTCGAAAATTTCGCTCATCGTTCAGTATGTTTGCCACAAGAATGATATTATTAGATTAGATTCATTTATTTAATGACATAAATTACAGTACAAAATTGTTTTAGTCAAAATCATAAGAATTTACATCATAATTGACCAGAAATCAAATAACAATTTCCAAAATTATAAATACAACCATGACAAATAAATAATTTCGTATGTCTTAATCAGGATCGTCAAAGTGCAATTTATTTATAAATGAAAATGCCAATAAAATACATCAAACAAATAAAGCCGTTCTTGAAGACCGAATTCTTTACAGTGCACGTTTTGATGACTACCTTATTCGATGAACAAATACTTACGCATTCCACACATTATCCAAGGCTTTATTGCCGGTAATGTTGGGCACGCATCGGCGATGCGGCGCCACGGGTACCATTCGGCCTGCCAGCGACATTATGTTTCGACTTGAGAACTGGAAATGTGTTTATGTTTGTTTATTATGTGTTACATTTATACCTGTCACGTCACCACGTTAAATACATTCTTTACCAATTCACATAATAATAGTTACCTACATGAGTTTAACATAGAAATAAAATTGATCTACTAATATGTAATGTAATTGTAAGTACACACAAAATCTACAAATAATGATACATACAATTTTATCTAACAAAATAATGTGTATAAAAAATTAAAGTAAAATTAAGTTGTTACTAAATGCATTTATATTCTCCTAGCAGGGCTGGTAACCCATGGAGTCTTATTACCATCCCTCCTTCTTCACCGAAGGAGAGGCCATTTAGAATTTAATGTAAAATTTAATTTAAAAATAAGTAATCATAATGTCGTAGTAAATTAAAATTCTTATGTAACAATGTATTAATAATCAATAAATGGCTATTCTAATTCTAATCCTATCCTACTAATATCATAAATGCGAAAGTATGGATGTTTGGATGTTTAGATGTTTGGATGTTATTTTTGTTACTCAATCACGCTTTTACGGCACAACCGAGTTGGATGAAATTTTGGATTAAAATATAGGATAGTTTTTATCCCGGATCCACGCAGACGAAATCGTGGGCGGAAGCTAGTATATAATAAACAAATGATCATACTCAGTTATAATGCATATGAAATTAGGAATGTTTAAAGTATTACACTGCCTTTAGCCATGGCATGGCACGGCCAGAAGAGTTGGAAAAACCTGGAGCGGCGGAGAAGGTCCCGAAGATACCAGCGAGCGTGTGGCTCCAGCGCTGGCGACAGTATACCTGCTACGATCTGGAAACAACGCAATATACAGTACCGGTCAAAAGTTTAAGTTCACTCTTTGTTTTAGGTACAAATGAGTACTTTTGGACAATAATTTTTTGCAGTTTGGAAGCCGAAATTTGTGTCCAACTGATCCGTTATTGTTTCCAGAGATTTGTTTAATTAGTCAGACATAATTCACGTACATTTCTAAACAACGCATTCCCTAAAATCTTATAGGAATGACGGCAAAGGCTGGGCCATATATGGGCTTGCCACTTAAAACGTACAATGATCAGATACAATGTTGGTTTTTAGGGAATCAGTTGTTTAGAAATCTACGTAAATTGTGTCTGACGAATCAAACACATCTCCGTAAACAATAACGAATCAGTTGGAAACAATTTTCGACATCTGAACTGCAAAACATTATCACACAAAAGTGCAAATTTGTACCAAAAACTAAGGGGGAACTTAAACTTTTGACCGGTACTGTACCCCTGTGACGTCATATTTTACAAATTCTACTACGCACGATGCACGCAAACAAGGTGAAAAGATGTAGTAAAAGATACATACAGATAAGATACAGTCAGGCATCCGAAGGCGATGTCAAGGACAGAGCGAAGTATAGAAGATGACCACACTACGTGGGATTCGTAGCTATGGAAGAGAGAGATGATGTAAGCAAACTACGTGCAGACGACTACAAAATGATGTTTGTTCAGGACTAATTCAGCATTCGCAATCATTTTTGAATGATGAATGATGATCTATGGTCTAATACATCCATTGATACTGCGAAAGGCATATGTATCCATTATGGTTGTTGACTACTTACATGTTATTGTAGTTGACTATAGTACCTAGTCTACCTAACGTTGTGCCGGAGGCTGAATGAGTATAGCTAGGTAGCTATACTCATTCAGCGTCCGGCACAACGTAGAAATGATTATAGTACACGTGTACTCTATAGTCATTTCAGTGTATACCTACGTAGCCATACCCGCATTTCGCAGGCCGTTCAGAGAAAATCAGAGAAGCGCCAAGTCCTCCAGCATCTCGTAGACAATCAAGTTACCGATGAGAAACATATTTCTCCGTAGCTATCCAAGTCATCAATAGGAAGAGAAAGGCTTTACATGGTTAAAGTAAATAAGTTTCTAAATAAGGAGGTTTAAACTCACCGCGCCGTCTGTGTCCATTCTGCGAGGCTCTGGTTCTAAGTCGTATTGCGTTCGGACTCCAACGCAATTATCCAGAGACCTAAGGGAAATAAGTAGGTACTGTACTGTTGATAGTCATTCTTGAGGTGCTAATAGACTTGAGCATAAACTTGTCGAACTGAACAAAGAACCGAGCCAAGCATTAAGCCAAACATCACTACGAACATTTTTCACGGTCATACTAGCGAACGCTCTACTCGTAGTACTTAAATGCTGTGCGGGAAGTGTGGGCGGAGAGGGACGACGGCGAAACAACAACAAATTTGCTCGGCTCAGCAAAAAGCTCGATGCAAATTTACTGTCGTTTTGTTAGAATGCTCGCTAAAGCTTTTACCTATATTTTTAGGGTATTTATTTAAAGACACATTAAGCTCACAGTATTTCACCAAAACGCTTACACGGTAACATAATATTATTTACCCCAATATACAAGTAAAAAAAAGCATAAAACATTAATTCCTTGTACACAGTTCAACAATAAAAAATATACTATTCTAGTCTATTTTATTTACATAAAGACTGATTTCATTTAGGATGTGAGATCATTCATCTCACATCCTAAAATGGCACTGGCACGCCAAAATACTTGCTACAAAACAGCCCTAACCCCTTTTATCCATTCTGCGTGCTGTGGGTGGGCATAGCAACTCACCCCATACCTTTAAGAGCTCGGCCACGACTTCAAATCTAATCTAATCTAATCATCAACTTTGACGGAATATGGGCATGAACAGCAGTTACCCAAGTATGACCACTCCAACGGCCTGATTCTGGCTCAGAAGCGCGTAGGCATCCAGATTTTTGGAGACGAGGCTTTTCTCCAGTAGCTGGAGTATCATTTGCCTGTCGCTGACATGCTCTAGGATGTGACTCATCGCGGGGAAGTCGAACGCTTCTACGGGACGAACAGCGACGTTCCTAGACAATACAACATTAATGGGTACACTTATTTTAGAGTCGAAGTGCAAAACACGATTAAGACCGATTGCAAAGTCCCAGACACAAAAGATTGCGCAGCACAGCTAGATCACCTCAGGACCCATGACATGTCTGTCAGTCGATCGGGTTTTACAGCAATGGAGATGTTGAAAACCACCGCCACAAATTTTACATTATTTTAGAGCATGTTGTGGCCCAAGATTTTTTGACAAGAATAATGGGCACAGTGATCAGTGAGTGATCACGGCGAACAATAGGCTTTTGACCTAAGATTTTTTTACGATGCCATTCGTCGAACCAGTGTTTGGAGAGGAACAAATGTTTGTATGGGAGCCAACAAACTTTCCACCCGGAAGTAATTTTATAGATTTAAATTAAACATTCATTGTCTTGTTTATTTTATTTATATTGAATATTTTAAAGCAAAAGTAAATGAACCTAAATAAAGATAAAAAAATATATTTATCCGGACTTTTTAGGAGCTAATTAAATTTTTTTTGATGTCTGATTTTTTGTTGGATTTTGCCTCTATGTTACTATTTAATTGATAATATATCCTTTACATTAAAAAAATTTGCTATTATAAATTATTTCCAAATTTGACATTTTTCCATACAAGTTGTCAGTTCATTGCCTGGACTAATACTGATTGATGTGATGTGAACTAATACTGATTGATGTGATGTTGCATGGAAAATTAAGTAAATTGCTGAAACAGGTCGCAGAATACTGCGTTTAGGTCCATAGTTGTCATACAATTTTGTTTCTACAAAAGCGTAAGGATTATATTGGTAGCTTTAAATTTACTCTTGAACAATAAAAAAATTGCATATTTTTTTAAACTTGCAAGGTCCATATCTTTTTATGATTTTAATTATATTTTGTAATTTATACTTCATTACAATAATTTGATAGTTTACTATCCATTTAGCAACACTACGTTTTAGCACGAGGTCACTACCCTATTCCTAAACAAAGCCGTGGAATGGAAAACTGCTGTAATAATTTTCATCACTAACTTGCTGTACACTGATGCAAGTTTAACGCTGGTGCAAGTTTAATTAAATTCATTCTGCAGTCTTGGGAAGAGTCGCAGGACGCCATTGGAGTCTTCTGTGACCTTTCCAAGGCATTTGATTGTGTAGATCATAGTACCTTAATTTGTAAACTTAAATTTTATGGCATTAGAGGACATGCATTAGATCTCATTGAGTCATATTTAACACAAAGGAATCAAAAGGTAGCGATAAATGGGGCCATTTCGTCAGAGACAGTGGTGGAGATGGGAGTACCTCAAGGATCTATTTTAGGTCCATTCCTGTTCCTTGTTTATGTAAATGATCTACCATATATGGTAAGCCGAAGATCAGGCATTGTCATGTTTGCCGATGACACCTCGTTACTGTTCAAGGTTAATAGGAAAGATACTGAACTCATTGAACCAAATAACACCCTGTCCATGATATCTGACTGGTTTGCTGCCAATAACTTAGTGTTGAATCCGAAAAAAACGAAATGTATAAAATTCACACTAGCGAACTCAAATGTAATCTTAGCCTCAAATATTAAACTTAATGGTGAAACCATAGAATTTGTAAAGTCAACTGTATTCTTAGGTATTACGTTAGACTCTAAACTGCAGTGGGGTTCCCACATAACTGCGATAGGAAGTAGGTTGAGCTCCGCTGCTTTTGCAGTCAGGAGAATAAGGCAGCTTACCAATGTAGCAACGGCACGGTTAGTTTACTTCGCTTACTTTAACAGTATAATTACTTATGGTCTTATTTTATGGGGATCAGCGGCAGATATTGAGACTGTATTTATTTTACAAAAAAGGGCTGTTAGAGCAATTTATAACCTCGAGTCGCGTGAGTCATTAAGAGAATTTTTCAAGGAAACAGATATTCTAACACTGCCGTCGCTATACGTATTTGAAATAATAATGTATGTTAGGAAGAATTTATACAACTACCCAACAAACACTGATAGGCCCAAGGTTACCAGAAGCGCAGGGAAGCTCAAAACAACTTTTTACAGGCTAGTAAAAGCGAAAAAGTCGTTCTTGGGAAATTGTATAAAATTCTACAATAAAATTCCAAAACACATTACCGAACTTACTGACTCTAAGTTCAAATCTGTCGTAAAACGGACACTCATTTCAAAAGCATATTATAAGATAAACGACTACATCATGGATAGGGATATTTGGCAGCGATAAAATCCTGCACTAGAAACCTGTCGTAAAATAAATAGGCTTTCTACTGTAGCAATGTAATTTTAAAATTTTATAATACTCTGATACTGATATGATATATTGTATACTGTTTTGAAAAAATGACACCTCGCCGAGTTTATTACGCCGGTTCTTCTCGAGGCAGAGGTTTACTTTCCGAACCGGTGGTAGTTTATCGACATTCATAGGTGCATGTAATATGCCTAAATTGAAGAATAAATCACTTTGACTTTGACTTTGACTTTGACTGAACGGTTTCAGTATTATACCTCTCTCTTATGAATCTCATGATCATCATACCATACGATGTCCAATACTGGTAAAAGTTTTCCAGGTATACCTAAACTCTACACACAAGTCGGCGTCAGAAAATCATCTGTATAACGTTTGAAAAATAAATACGCCTAATAAATTGGATTGCAACATTTCCAAAACTGTTCCAACTTACTCGCGTACAGAGTTGATGTGTGCCACATACAGCGATTGATTTGTATATTTCTCTCGGCTATGCTTAGGTGCAACCAGCTGCAAATAAATTGAAATAACTTGTCGTTATTGAGAAATACATGAACATGCTTTGCAAGAAACATACCCGCACGAAAAGTCTACGTAGATCTTTAAATCAAAAATCCCACAGCGTACAGGTAGTTCAACTCATCTTTGCACGCAGCGGTAGGTATGTTTGCGTTCGCTTGTGACTACGAAGGTTTGATTAGTGTGACGTGGAAGCCATCGTTACAGGCGTATGCACGCATACATCAGCAGTCACAAGCGCAACACACACACATTTAAAGATGTGTTCAACTATCTGTATCTACGACGTTGGTTGTAAGAGTGTGACGCTTCTTTGCGGTTTGAACGGTCTGTACTGTAAGCTATACTCTACCGTAAAATGTTCTAGTAGTGGAAATGCTGGTTGGTTGGAAGGGAGACACAACACACAGTAATCCCTGTCGGGAAACATCTCGAACGCTGCCTGCAGAATGTCGTATCCGTATCTGAAAACAGGACATAGTTGCAAAAAAAAATACGAAAATATACTGTGGAGGCATTCTGCCCTACTTAGAGGATTTCGGACTGAGTCATGGACTTTTTGGCGTACCTTTCATCATAATCCGGGTGCATAGCAAAAACTTCTAGCATGAAAGCGTTAGGCGGTCCCGAATAGCGCACGACTTCAAACTGAGTTAGAAATGAAGGTGGTTTATCGTTGGCAACTGGAACTAATAAGAACAAATAGCTAACCGACCAAATTTGCATCATAGAGATTATACAATTGTGAATAATAGTAATATATGACATTGAATATTAAAAATATTTTGAATAAATGAGTGAGTATAATATTGATTGAAATATGTTTTTAACATTGTGGTTTAATTAAGTTATTTTTACCCGACTGCCGAAGGAAAGGAGCGTTATGTTTTTCGAGTATGTATGTATGTATATATGTATCTATGTATGTGTGTATATCTTATTCTTTGGCACGCCCTGCAGCCTACACCATTTGGCGGATTTCGACATATGAGGTGTCGTTGGATTCCTCTTAATCGTGGGAGTGTCATAGGCTATTTGTAAAGATTTGTAAAAAAGCAGTTGGGTTTTTCGAAAAATCTTTTGTTTCCACTTGTTTAGTTTGATATGTGAATGTAACGACTTACAAGCTTTCTTCAGCTTACTCGCGCTGTTGTCAACCTTTTCTTGGATGGTCGTCATAACGTCCTTGCAACCGATTTCGTCTTCTGATACACTACTTGAAAATTAAACATCTGTGTAATTTTAACTACTTTAGAATTCTTCGCTTTGCTCTGAATATAATTTGCAGCACTTATCCCCGCCGGTCTAACAAAACTACGAGCGCGCTCAACTATTTCTATTATGATCGAACCTACAGTGCAACTAGTGCAAGAGGGATGAGTGGTGGTACTATCGCCCAAGGGTACGGGTTCACACTTTCTGTTCAAAATCGTCTGCAAATGCATAGCGAACGCTCGAAAATTATCCTAGAGGTGTGAACCCGTACCCTTGGGCGATAGTACATCGTTGCGAGACATGGAGGCCAATTCTGCTAACCACATTGTTGGCATGTACCCACATGCTATAACCAAGGTACTTAACGTAATATAATTTCGAGTGATTCGTATAAGCGATAACATCAATCAGTGCAAGTTCAATGTCGTTAGAATGCCCCATAACATTTATACTATAGGTTCGGGTATTAAAAGAGATAAAGGCTCGGCCACGACTTCAGCGGCGGCAGCAGCGTCACAACACAAGTGGGAGCGAAGGCGGCGACCTCTGACTCACACGTATGGTGCTGTATCCTGCCGTTCCGCCGCCGCTGGATATCATGGCCGAGTCCTAAAAGAAACTTATACTATCCTAACATTGCTCTGTTCACAAACAAATGACCAGCATGTCATCATCATCATCATCATATCAGCCGAAAGACGTCCACTGCTGGACATAGGCCTCCCCCAAAGAGTGCCACAACGACCGGTCCTTTGCCACAATGGCCGGACTCCAGCGACCTTTACCAGGTCATCAGTCCACCTGGGCGGCCTATTTACGCTGCGCCTTCCGGTACGTAGTCGCCACTCGAGAACCTTTTCGTCCCGCCCACTGCCACTTAAGTTTATCGATTCAGAGGGCTATATCGGTTACCTTGGTTCTGCTGCGGATAGCCTCATTTCTGATGCGATCACGCAGAGATACTCCCAGCATAGCCCTCTCCATTGCCCTTCGGGTGACTTCCAGCCTTCTTATGAGGCACATAGTAAACGACCACGTTTCCGTGCTATACGTCATCACTGGCAATACACAATATGTGTAACTACTAATAATTACAGGAAATCTATATTGAGCTCAACAGACAGAGGCCTGGGTACTCTCAGCAGGGCATTGTCGATGTTGACTATATCGAAGTCGATCTCGTTGTCGTCGTCCAGTGTCATTTCACTATACAGTTCGTCGCCGGAATATTTCGTCGCGGACTCTTCGCGGGGCTCCCAGCTCAATGTCTGCGAAGAGTGTGCAGTTTTTTTTTATAACCAGACACAGTGTGGGACTAGCACAAGTACGCACGACTATATTATTTCCAAACACTGGCTGCGCGCGAGGCAATAAATAGTAAGTGGGAACCGGACAACTCTGTTATGCTCTCTTACTTACCTGCCATGATTAGCGCAACAGAGGTGTCCGGTTCCCACTTTTTATTGCCTCGCGCGTAGCGATGTCTGGAGATGGGTCATCAACTATTTCTTGTTTTTATTCTGTCCCGTTAGCCAGGAGACAAAATTACATAGTTTCTTCGAAAGATTGTTACTAGGTACTTGGACTTCTAACATTTAACAAGATCCATACAAAAAGAGGTTAAACATGGCAAGAAAACGAGTACATATTAAAACCGACAAAATCGCAGTTTTAAAAAGTGGCAAGAAAATCGTGGCAACTATAGTGACAGACACGGTGTTTTCAGTCCCTTATAATCACACTAATAATCGTTATAAACGTCAAATTCACAGCGTGTTTGAGGAGACCTATCGTAGGTTTCCGTTATGACTCGTCAGACGGCAGTCCAAAGCGGAAGCGGAAACGGGCTGATATGTACCTATGACTTCACGCAAATTCCATTTTACGTAATTTGATTGTATTTGAGACTACATTTCCACGTTAATATATTCGTTATACAATTGATTCGGCTAAAATAATATACTTATTATTAAAACAGAACTTTGAAAATTGAAATTACGGCTAGAGAATTTTACATGAAATGGAACATTGCTTCCCATTGCCAACCCAATCCAACCTTCCGTCATTGTCTTGTCAGACTGTCACTGTTAAGGTGGACTTCCGACCAGCGGGGCTAGCGCAACTGACGCCGCACCGCGACGCGAGTCGAGAAAGCTCAACCCCCTTTTTCTAATTTGTACGGTGCGAGTGAGATAGGGGACGCTTAGTCGCGCGAGAAGCGACTGAGCAGCAAGTTGTGCTAGACGTGCAGCGCGGCTCCGGCGTCACTAACGCAGCGACAGTGACGCGGCGATAGAGCGATAGTAGGTACTAGTACTATATACGGAAATGACTCCGATAATTGTTTCATAATTGCCTTTACTATTAAGTATTTATCGTTTATTATCTTGTGCTACGAGTGCACTAATCGGCTGGACCTGCTGTTTTCTCATCTGGACCTTGATTTGGTTATTGGCGATATCAGTAATGCTCAAATTTCGTATTTGTATTTACTGTAACGTTTTGAATACAAGATATTATAATTCAATATTTAGATTTTAATATTTTCGGTTTATATATTTAACATAGTGTCTTGCATTGGAATTTTGTGTTAAGTAAGCGCAATAAAAGTGCGAGGATTCCAAATTTCCAACTCAAAACATTGCGCTATGAAGATAAAAAAGGATATAAATATGTATGCATGTATAGGTAAAGTGTATACGTCTATATATAGCTAGTATTCGGCTGTTTACGAAACCGCACTCCAGGCCACTCCACCGCAGGCCGCGCCAGTGTGATTCAGGCCTAACACTGGTCCCTTCTGTCAATGATATTGCATTGAAAAAATATCGACTAGTTATCAAATCACAGGCAATGATCGCGATACCGTGTGAAGATACCTTGTTAACTTCAGCATCAGTTTTGTCATGTGGTTCGACTGGGACTGGTACGAGACTCGGGGTACTGGGGACAACGCGTTTCCGGAGGACATCAACCTTCTCTGCAGAACCATTAACCCTAGAAACAAAGAAAAAAGATTTATACAATCATTTCATTTACAAGCTGCGATTTGAATGTTTCCTCCTCCGAAGGCTGCCGCGTGCCATTTATTTAGCCAACTACACTAAAGTTTCAACCAATGGAATTGTTTTTCCTCGCAAGTGTGTTGAAAAACGGCGTATGCAACACTTGTATTGTATCACAACGTTCCTACTAATACGTCAGTTATGTCAGTAGGTACCTAGTGATGTAAAAAGTAAGCACAAGTAAAGGGATGTAAAAGTTAAATAAAAACCTACTTAAAGTAGTAGTCCTTAAACTAGGTTATTGCCGCGAATCCGCTCGCGAATTGCCGGGCCACAAATGAAACCTGCGTTGGCCGCATATCGAAAACCCAAGCATAGGACAAAGACGGTGCGCGAGCTCTCTCGTTTTTTTTATTTAAGGATTGCCAACGGAGTTCACAATGTTACATTTCAATGTTTCATTTGTGTTGTTTTTTTCGCACTATACCTCTCTTTCTATGTTTTCTAATAAGAGAGAGACGGATAGTGCGAGAAAAATCGAGAGAGCTCGCGCGCCGTCTTGTGATAGCCGTGCTGTTGTAGACTTACAACGTTTCTGAAGATACTCTTGTAGCAAATTGGACGCCGTGAACCGGCTTGGTGTCCAATTGGCGAAGCCCTCCGAACGGCGAGAGGTCGTAGCTCTCCTCTAGAGCCTCGTAGTTTATCATTGTGTTGAAAATCATCACTCCGATCGCAATCTCATTGTGCTGAAAAACAAATTTTAAATAAAAAGTGCATACTTACTTATAAGCCGTAAAAATTATTTCTGAAATGAATGTAGGTATACGGCATCAACAGTAGGTATGTAGATAGTCTTGTCGCGCGAGTCCATTGGATTATTTAATCAGTTTCTTACCTCACCAACTAGGAGCACCCGTTCAGACTCAGGGTGTCTCGATATCAACTCGCTGATGTAGAATTCGCCGTACAGTTCCCGCAAACGCGTGGAGTGCTGATCGATTATGGGCACTAAGTCGTCGTTGTCTTCTTCGCTAGAATACAAAATCGGATTGAACTACATGCAATTCACAAAACGATCCAACGCTGTAAGCGGAACTCAGATTTTGTTCTGAGAAGCAAACCAATTAAATTCTGATTTGCATGTAGGTCATACAGTAAGTTTTGCCCAAATTTGTTCGAAACTATAAGAGTAAATGCTGTCAAACAAACGCAAACAAAAACCGACTTTGTGCTCTTAATACGAGATTTTCCTTCCTAAGGCAAATGAAAGAGGGCAACGATGCAACGCGAACACGCAACCCCAAGTGTGGTGCCAGTATTACACTGAAGTACAATCACCAGTGCCTGATAATACCTACGTAAATTATCCGCTTAGGCCTCTCACAGACTGGCGCGGCCTGGCCGCGGTGGCCAATAGTAAACTTTTCAATAGCTGTCAAATTTACTATGGACCGCTACCGCAAGCCGCGCCAGTGTGATGCAGGCTTTACTCTGAGCATCCGGGCACACTTCCGAAGTAGAGCATCGGCAACTGCGGACAATCTCTGGAACGAGCATGCACAGCGTCTCTTGTCCCGTCAACACTTAACTCGAACACTGTCTGATGATAGTGATGATACTTACACCGCCCTCCTCACTCTGAGCCGCGGGCACACTTCCGCGCGTTCCGCAATGCTGAGCGCGGGCAACCGGTCGGGCGGCACGCCGCGCTCCGCCGCGGACACTCGCCGGAACGAACCCTCACAGCGACTCTGGCCCGGCATCAACACTGGACAAAGTACAAAGGCTCTTCACTTCAGCTATCTGCTATATAACGCGAATCTTACTCGCACGGCTTAAATGGCTGAAGCGAACGCCCCAAAAAGCGAAAAAGAATCCAGGGAATGTCAGAACTCGAACAGCCGTTTTAAAATTCTATAAAATTGAAACATATACACAGTAATTTATACAATCGTTACACAATGAGGGCTCTTAAAGTCGAGTAAAGAGTTTATGCCACGAGGCTTGCCGAGGTACAATACTTTTTCTACGAGTCAACAGAAATAATTAAACAAACTTGGTATCTAATGAAAATCTAAGCCCTGCTGAAACGAAGTGCAAGTCAGAGGGCGCCGGCTCAACATCGTTGATGTCTTTTCTACTGGAGCCAACGCGACGCCCTATTGGTCATATTCATTATATAGTTCGGTAAAGGCGCCACGTTGATTGGTCGAATTTATTTTAGTTGTCTATACAGTTGTGAAATATTTTTTTATACTCGTCGACTTTAATGTTTGAATTAAGACTTCGTACACTAAACTAAAACCACATACTTTTTTTCTATGGAGCTCCCAACTCAACTATGTATAATAATTATAAGACAACGCTTTAGACAACTAAAATAAATTCGACCAATCACGTGGCGCCTTTAGTGAACTATAATGAATTTGACCGACATCGCGTTGATTCCAATACAAAAGACATCAACGAGCCGGCGCACCTCTGACTTGCACTTCGTTTCAGCAGGGCTTAGATATTTTTCATTACATACCAAGTCTGTTTAATTATTTCTGTTGACTCGTATAAAAAGTATTGTATACAATAGTTACACAATTAGCTCTTAAATTCTCGTACTCGGCAAGCTTCGTGGCCTAAACACGGTGTGACTACTCGGTGACATGTTTAAATTAAGACTTTTTACACTTTTTTTCTATGGAGCGAGAGAGAACGAGAGAGTAGAGCACTCACCAATATGATTCCGACTGATCTTAGTTGGTAGGTACGTACGTCAGTAGTGTTTTGTTAGAAATGTAGTTAAGTCAATAATTTCAACACCCGCTAAAACGCACCTATCTACATAAGTCATCATCTTGCCAGTGTAATGTCAGTGAAGACTTACGTGGATATTTGGGCACAGACTTGACTATAGCAATGTTCATCAGGTAGGAATCATGCATGAACAAACTTATCAGTAAGCTATCGACGATCTCACGGCCGCCGTAGTTCTTATTCCAGCAAAGGAGATGGATGAAAAGCGTATTTCGGGCAGTCATTTCCACTGTTCTGAAAGCAATACATCGTCATCAGTCTTATATGGGCCTCCTTACATGCACAACAATGAATTGGCTATTTTAGTAGTATCCATGCTGCACCAGCCTAGTGCAGTTTGAAGACTTCACATACACCTTTGAATTTCGCCTACCCATCGAACAAACGAACGTGAAGTAGGTAACTAAGTAGGTAGGTATTTACGTGGTAAGTAAAAGTAACTAAGTATTTGGTAGAATGGGGAATGAAAGAAAATTTTAGAAATGCCTGATAATTTTTTGGTGATGGGAATAACCTTCTTTAGCACTAGAAAAAAGTTTCAGATTTTTCAGCTGATCAATTACCTATTTTTGAAAAATTTAAACAATTTCCTCACTATGTTTTGGGTCAAGGACGGTCAATAGACACTTTCCTTGATCCGTCTCATATAACAAAAAAATATCTTGAATATCTGTGGTAAACTGACACTGAGGGCCTACCGCGAAACGAAATTCGTTTTCGTTCGTGTCGCTCGAACTAGCAAGTGCGACAGAGACGGAGATACACGAACGAAAACGAATTTCGTTTCGCGGTAGGCCCTCTGGTAATGACAAATATAGCTGCTGCAACTGTCAATATTGCTAGTGTCAGTTTACCACAGATATAATTTAAGATATTTTTTTGTAATATGAGACCGATCGAGGAAAGTGCCGCCCCTGACCCAAAACATAGTGAGAAAATGGGGTTGGCCGGTGAAAGCTAATTGTAGATGGCGCTCTTCTAGATTCCATACGATAAGAGAGAGAGACAGAGGATCGATGGTCCCTAACTATGTACGGAAACCATATACAGTTCTTAGGCAAAAATCTTTTACCCCCATAGCATTAATCCGCAACCTTTTATTTTTAACCTTTTTCACAAAACGGTGGATTTCCACTTCGAAGCAATTCGGGACGAAACATAAAGTCATTGTCGCAAAAATAAACATAAACTACTTCCCGTCATACAAATTTAGCTTTTTAAGGACCATTATTGGTGCTGTCAGTTTGACAGTTGCCAGCCCCATTGTTTATATTTTTCAAAAATAATTAACGTAGCTGAAAAATCTGTTTTTTTTTTCTGATGCTAAGGAAGGTTATTCCTATCACCAAAAAAATAATCAGGCATTTCTAAAATTTTCATCCATTCCCAATTGGCATAGAAATGCTGCTCAGAAAACCTAGCACGAGGTCACGATCGTCAACATTTGAGGGACTGACTGAGAAGAAGGATAGTGAGTGAGATAGATAGTCGTTTGTAAGCCCTTTAGTATGTACCTACTCGGAATCCTACACTTACTTGTATTTAGTCCAGATATAGTGCTCCCAAGCGCACGGGTGGACCGACGGAAGCAAGGGATGATCTTTTGCAGCCAGAAACCCGACGACTTCGTTTCCCTCGTTCAGTTGAACTATGGCTAGCGTAGAGCTTTCTCTAGATCCAAAGTTAAGTACGCACGTCGTTTCACTCAAATATAACAAATAGGCAGATTAAAAGCTTAAAAACCGGCCAAGTGCGTGTCGGACCACGCAAAACGAAGGGTTCCGTGCCTATTAAAAAGGTCGTATCGTCACAGAAATTTTACGGCACTTACGTCCTTTTCTTTGAGTAAGTTAGTTTTTCAGCAATATCTCGAAAACCTCTGAACCGATCTTGTTCAAAACAATTTTCGGTGAATGAAATTAATAAGCCCTATGTCCATGAATTTTTCCATATTTTTAAAATACACCGTTCAAAAATTAGAGGGGGGGGGACAGAATTTTAGTGACTTTCGGGGCGATTATCTCCGACCCTATTCACTTAATCAAAAAAAATGCTAAGAAACCTTATATTTATTTTGAAAGGCCTATCCATTGATGTGCCACACGGGGGGTCACAATGAAAAAAAAAATTTGACTTTTAGTTTTATGTATGGAGTGCACCCCTAAAAAAATTTTTTTTTGTCATTTTAATTACAAAACTATGTAGCAGCTAACAAAATACACCTATCCTCAAAATTTTATTCAAATACACCGTATAGTTTTCGAGTAAAATGCCTGTGACATACGGACAGACGGACAGACGGACAGACGGACAGACGGACAGACGGACAGACGGACAGACGGACAGACGGACATGACGAAACTATAAGGGTTCCGTTTTTGCCATTTTGGCTACGGAACCCTAAAAATGGGTTGCAATGAATTTAAATGAGTTTTGGATCATTGGGTGTAAACTCACAATAGGTCATTAGAGCTTACCCCTGGGTCTCAAATGGTTGCTGGTACATATTTAACAGAAATGAATAGCAACGAGTGCGATATTGCAATGTTACTTTACTAACATCCGAAGTCGCTTCTTACGACTCCCACAAGATGAAAGGGTTATAGGTGAGACTCTTCATCCTTTCATTTGTAAATGGGTGGGTAAATAAATACCTAAGTATGTTTTGATATGGGTAGTAAGTGATATAATTGCGTGGTAGGGAAGTAGGTACCTAAATACAAATATACGAACAAATTAAACAATGCGTGGTGCGGCGCGAGAAGCATGCATGCAAGACTTCGTCATATGTTTATAAAATAATGTTTGTGCATGTTCCCGCGCCGCGCCATGCGATGCTCGTCCACAACTGAGGCCTAGGTAACCCTTCACCACTTACATAACAATATTTATGTCAAATATGTCTCTTATGCGGAAATTCTTAGCCATAGACTCGTTGATTAGTTCATTAATGGCTGATGCATCCTCCAAGGTAGCTAACCGCCTCTTACCAAGCGGCGTAGAAACCATCTTGATGATAATATTGATAATCTACACCTACCAAGGCAGACGTTAATGACAGAGAATATTGAAAATATATTGTGTTAGTGACAAATTATGACAGATAATATGACAAAATATGGACAAAATATTCTAGTAGAAAACTAAACAAGAGAAGAGTCTGTCTTCAAATAGGTACTGTACTAACCTATTTGCAACAAAGAGGTTAACTCTAATAGCTGGTGGGTTTGACCCTAAGAGTTAGCCGTGGTCGCCGTTGTACATCGAATCCAAGTACCACTACGAGGTATAGGTAGGTAGTGTAGAGCGCTCATAGTGAGGCAGTTTCACGTGATAATGTGGACACGTGGTGGACACGCTAGACAAAAGTACCAATTTTTTTGAAGTGGATACTTCTTTGCTCGCGTTCTTGTAGCGCGTTGGGTAGGGGTACAGTTCAAAATGTATCACGTGACTTCCGGAATAACTTTTTGTAAAGAAGCCTAAACTGATTTCAAATAATTGTTTATAATTGTGTGTTTTAATCCTTCTTTATTTGCCATTAGTTGTTAATCACAAAATGTTATTTAGTTTATGTGATGGACTTGAAAATAATGCTGAAATGACCGCCATTTTCAATGTATCGCGAGTCAAATGAGCTACGTCAGTCAATCTTGCCATATATACCGATTTATCTGTACTTATACAGATTTTAGTGAATTAATTCAGATATATATTTTGCGGGTACACCATAATAGCAGATTCCTTTAAATAATCAAAACACTTTGAATTTAACAATTCATTGAAAATGCTTATCCAAGTACCTACATTATCCCTTTAGATTGAAATCAATCGCAAATCCATGGGATACAATTTAGGACAGGGACAGTTATTATTATACCGATTAGTTATACCAGTCAGACTCGCACTTGGCCGGTTTTTTTATTAGGGTTCCATAGCCAACAAAGAAGTATCCACTTAAACTTAAATTAACCAACCCGCTTCTTTTTCAGGTAGGGTAAGGTAGGTAGCCAACAATGATCCAGTGGTATACAAAGAACCGACGCTTTTATTCGAAAGTGCGAGGAAACTGTTTATATTTTTCAAAAATACGCAGCTGAAAAATCTGAAACTTTTTTCTGGTGCTAAGGAAGGTAATAACCTTCCTTAGCACCAGAAAAAAGTTTCTATCACCAAAAAAAATCAGGAATTTCTAAAATTTCGCGTTGTTTTATTTCCGAAGAAATTGTCAATGTTAATACATTGAATTAATCAATTGTATTAAGTAACTAATTGTTTGGCCATCGTTTCGACATTCACTAACGTGGCTATCTTGTTAGGTTTGTTTTTTACCTAGTCCTAACATCGAAAAGTGTATCTGGCACACAATGGCCCACGAGGATGGAGCACAGAATGATCCACTACTGAGACTTTATGGTGTATACATATTGGTGCCCTTGACTGTAGTTACTAACCATTTATCCGGCAGCGGGGGGGCTGACTCTTACAAAAATTAGGGCTTTAAAACCCAATATCACGCAAACGGATAAATAGTTTTCAAACCCCATAATATTTTTGAACAATCTATCTAATGATACCCCACACCATGGGTACCTATACCCAGGACAATAATTACATCCTTACTTCATCCTAAAAGGAGGTACCCTAAAAATAAATTAATTCAAGATTTTATTCTACCATTTTGTCGACGTGATTGATTTATACATGCTGCAAACTAAAATGCATGATATACCTGACACATTCCGAATTACAGCTATCTAGTAGTCAGGGTCACTGAGGTAAGCCGCAGACGGACGGACGGACAACATGGCGAAACTGTAAGGGTTCCTTGTTGACTACGGAACCCTAAAAAGTATACGTTATCAGAGGAGAGGTACCTTGGTGCGGCATGAGGGTCTTATCCTGTCACAAATAGTAGATTGTCTCAGGGGAGCAAAATTATATATTTACAGCGAGGTCGTAAGAAAGGTCGTAGCGTAGAGAGGGAATATAAAGTGGAATCTTGAGCGTAACGAGGGATCCAAGTGTTTACGCCCAAGACGAAAATAATTTTCTACCGAGTAGTACACAACACACACTTGTGTGCAAAATAATAGCAGTGAATATACTAGGGTAAGTATTTTCTGAAATAAGCCAGGTGCTCAAAAGACGACTTCATATTTAGGAACTATTTACCTTAATATTGCTGAATGTTCGTTCTCGAGTCTTGGATGTTTAATATCTATTTAAGTATGTATTTATCTATATAAGTATGTTTATCCGTTGTCTAGTACCCATAGTACAGGCTTTGCCTAGTTTGGGACTAGATCAATTGGTGTGAATTGTCCCACGATATTTATTTATTGCTTGCACTGGCCAATGCATTTATGTTTTTACAGTACACATGGTGTTACTTTTCCGCACTAGTGCGGAAATGAGCACTTTCCGTGCATATGTAGAAACTTTAAAGAGCCATATGTACTGTAAAACGTTGTACGATACACGTGCGAATAGGTAATTCGCAACTCGTGTCGATTTAAAACACTCCCTTCGGTCGTGTTTTAATTTATCACCACTCGTTGCGAATTTCCTATTTTCTGCACTTGTATCGTAAATAACTATTTTAATACAGTTACTCAAAAAGAGCTACTTTACGTAGCTGTTTAGCGTGTGGAAAGTTGGTTTTCGCGCACTAGTGCTTTTCACTTTTCCTTGTACAAATTGTACCATTAATTAATATGTCAATAAAAAATAAACAAGATAGAACTGTATTCAGCTGTATTTAAACTGTATTAAACTTCATTTTTGTCATCTGTATTACAATGATGTTACAGAAAGAATAATATAAAAGTTTCGAATTCCTTCGATTTCTCGGTACTCATGACATAATGACATACTTTCCGCACTGGCATCGAAATGTACTATTAAATTTCGAACTTATATTTAAGAATTTCAAAAAAGTACATTCCATATAAATAGCATGACTCATGAGAAATGTCTACATTACATTTTCTCCAGCCCTAGATGGACAATATTATTTAACGTTAGTGTGTAAAAGTAATCTATGTTAAACAGATTTTGAGTTATTAACGAGTCCAAAGTGGCTCCAAATGGTTCGTGTAATATAACACACGGCTGCTGCGTCGCAGGTTCCTTTTGGCTTTGAACTTGGCTGGACACGCTGCCGCGTGTCTAGCTTCTCGTTAGAAAATTTTACAACTATGGCAGGGGAAGTCATTGTTCCAGAGAAATGAGAAGTTTGATTAAAAGATTGATTCAAGAAGGAAAAACGCATAAGGTTGTCCAAGAAATTTCAAAATGTTCAGCTAAAATGATCACTAATATTCTGAAATGGGAATACAAACCCGAAACAAGAGGCAGAAAAAAGGCTACAACAAAAAAGAGGACTCTAGAATTGACGCCTATCGAAAAAGCAACCATTTCTGTCGTCAAAACACATCCAACTCTCATTAAATTTAAATGCGAGTAGTTCTACTGTTCGCCGTCGACTCGTTGAAGCTGATCTGCACGCCAGAAGTCCCGAGAAAAGTTACACCGTTGACTAAGAGGCACTTAAAACATAGGCTCATTTTTGCCAAAGAACACGTTAAACTTGTTAAAGAAGGTGCTCCAGGATGTAATGTATCCATATACCATTGATTTTATGCCGCTAATGTGGGTTTTCCAGCAAGATATATAGCAGAATTGTGGAGTGGTTTAGGACTGAATAAGTCGACGTTTTACCTTGGGCTGCACAATCGCCGGACCTCAACAGTCGGCATGGAACAAAATAAAGGTCAAGATACGAAATAGAAAGAATTTATAATTTTTGTTTCAAATTGTTTAGTTTGAAATCGTTGTTTACCATTCAATAAATCTAACTGCTATTATTTTAAAAATCACATTGTATTTTTTTTCATCTACCTCGAAAATATTGGCGATTTTTTTAAGGTTCATTTCCATTTAGTATTATCAGACGTAGAACAGTAATTATGAGCAATATATTCAATATGAAATTATATTTACATATGTAATGAGTAAATTTTGCCTTCACTGCTAATATTTTACACACACTCTAATACATATGCGCTGCGCTACTCATTAGCGCCACTTAGGCCCCTTTTCTCTGACAATTATACATGAAAAAGTGTTACTAGGAAGCTAATTGATGGTAAAATGAAATGCTCATTTAACGTACTTATGCTTATTTTAATATCCTTAAACCAAAATCAAAGCTTCGTCGATTTTAAACATTGTACCTAATAATTTGTAGAAACCATAAGTCATTCAGAGCGTCACTCAGAGACTAACACGGGTTATTTGAGCTTTTAACTTAAATAATAAAGAACTTCATAAACGAAAATGATTAATATCCTTAATATACAGAACACATTCTTAATAAAAAAATAATTTAATTCAGCAACAATAATCTTACTTGCTCTAATTAGCATCAATAAATAAGATGACTTCATTATGTGGATTTCTTTGGGAGTTGTTGACACGTGTAAATAAGACTAACATTTTTTTCTACTACAATTCAAAGTGTGTCCGACAAAGTATTCTTACGGTATTTTAAACGTGGGATTATTACAAGCAGATAAGTAATGTCAGCGTCAACTATTTACAGGCGATCGAAGTCTAGCATACAATTATAAAAAACCAATACCAGCCTACAAATAAGTTCAAGATAATCGGAATACATGATCACATATGAATTAGATTACATAATCCTGCTTAAAAGTATAAATATACAAAATTAGGAATTAGAAATATTGCTGCTTGCGTCAATGTTAGAAAGCAATAACAGTGAAAAACACTTTTAGGCGGACGTTTCCTTATTTTCGAAACACAAAACCAAATGTTTTTAGGAAAAATACATTAAAATGCTTGAATCTGGCGTTAGTTAGGTATATAAAAAAACTAAAGCATCACTACGTCAATAAAAACTTAGTACGGTAACCACGTCTTCGGTTCGGTAATACCAAATATCATCTCGTTCGTGATGTACGTATATTAAAACTAGAAGATTATGCTTTAAAATTACGCAAGTATAAATCTATTAACCTAAATTGAACGAAATCTATTAGAATAAGATTTAAAATTGTTATTAATACTCTAAAATAAGGTTAAATTTCAAACTATAAAAACACGCTTCCACACTTAACTGCGCTACGTTGTGAGCTTTCCTTTAAACATACAAAAATATTATTCATATTGTATTTAATTTCTGCTATATAATCTGACCCCTACTAGATTAAACTAATTCACTATTTGGAACAATAAAGGCTCAATGCGCGATTTTGTAGTTTACTTGACACTGTTTTTGATTGCAAGAATGTTCTTGGTCCATTCCATCAAGCAACTGCAGAAACCGAGCAAGACTTGTATCAATAGTGTATCATAAGTGCAACACAAAACTGATGGATTATTGCTATCTTATATGTCACTTTATTTCCGATGTCTATCTATTGTATATTCTGATTACACCATCGTGTTTTAATATTACCAATATCGCATCTTCTACGACAAAGTCTGTCTAGATACCTAGATTGAATGTTAGTTTTACCGTAAAACTAATAAGCGATGTGGACATTTAAAATTGATAATACGTTTATTCATAAATTAAGACTACATGAAAATGCCTAGCTACTATTTGCTCTTACTTAGAATACAAAACTATTATCAGTAACACCACAATTATTTGTGGCACTAGCTCTGTCATAACTCATAATGTATATTTTAATAAGATGCGAGTATACGAGACATAAAAATTATCCTCAATCAAGGCAAGTGAATTTATAGTGAATATAATATTTTTATGAATTAGCAACGCTATCACACAAATCCAGAGAAATTGAAGAGATCATAGACAGTGTTCAATTTTAAATTTGCAATTATGCATCCTTTAATAGCCAAATAGAGATTATATATTTTAATAATACATCGTATAAATTACACAAGTCAACTAAACATGACTTAAAATGGATTTTATGAAGATCTATTACTATAATATTATATCAGTAGGTAGTTTTGGTAACTAACAACCTGACATTTTTGTTCTTGGCTTTATAAAACCCAATCTAGTATACTTTGAATACTTTTCAGACTCTATGATGCTTTCCTGCGGCGTATACTCACGTTACTCTGACCTCTCTAACAACCGACGAAAACACCATCTACATCACTTTCATAGTTCCATGATTATTTATTACATTTTGCACCATTATATTTTACACATTTTGTGCATCACAATGAGACTATTGCTAAGGGGCTTGATTTAAAAAGATCCGGCATTATTTCACATACATGACAAGCGATAGGTGACACTCGACTATTCGGCTTCATAATAAACAGGCAATGCAAAGGTACTCAACTGTTGCTTGTAGCGTTAGGGAAATAGAATGGCTGATATTTACACAGTTTCAGCATATCAATGTTAGGCAAATACGAATGCTATAACTTGTAACATAAATATAAAGGAGGGTTTTGTGACAATGAACTAGTAATGAAATTATAGAATGTGTATAATATGAAATTAACCCTGCTAAAGGTCACTTTCCCTTTAGCATTTAAAAAATGCTAAGAGTAGTCACTGTTATTTCAGAAAAACCATAATAAAATTTATTGAATACGAAAATTAAGAAATGTCATAGAATATTTATTCTAACTGTGAATAATATTGCTTTGATACACTCAATAACATTTTTTGTAGAATGGATGAACTACAAATGGCAACACTTCTGCAGAACCTTAAAATTGGCAATGTCTGCATCCGAACCCGTGACATCCTTATTCATAAAACGTAACGTACCTTTGTTAGTTAAAACATCACGTGTCTTTCTTACAATCACAAATATCATAATGTCAGATCAAGACAAAGACAAATTAATTTTTACGCCGCTAAAATACATTGTATATGAATAAGTGTTAGTATTTCAATGGTAAATGTCTACCCTTCTTACATGTATCCTCATAATGTACCGGCTACTTAGAGCATACATAACTGGAGTAGCCTTTCAGTAACTTACCCCTTGTAGAAAACCTGGCACTATGTGCAAAAAATCATTCACAAAATCGGTCTCGCAAGAGACCGCTGATCATAAAAATACCCGCACGTTCAACCACTTCAAGCTTTCAATATACAATTGAGTTTCAATATCCTATTAAGATGCTCCCCCCCGCCCCCGCAAAATTCCGCAGACATTTTTGTACGCAAATACGACATAAGGCTACTCCAGTTATGTATGCTCTAAGACCGGCTAGTACGTTTATGAACAAGGGTTCGTATTTGAATAGGGAATGACTGTCGTGTCGTCCGTTGTTGCATGGAAGCGAGCGCCGCGCTCTTGCGGCGCGGCAGGTGTGTGTATACATGATGGCAGGGCAGTGGCGGCCTCAGCATCACTTGTTGGGTTTGTGTTTGGGCGGCGTGGTGGGCGGGCCGCCCTGCTCGGCCGGCGCGCCGATGGCGACGCCCTCGCTATCCACTTCAGTCTGATAAAAAAAAACATTATAAGATAAAACTACATGTATTACAAGCTTTATCATCACACTTGCTCGTAAATGGTGTTATTCCATGCCTGTATACAGAAGGACAATGGCCTAAATTGTTCCCGCGGGAGTTATGGCGAGTTTAGGCATTAATGAGCTTGTGTGTGATATTGGCTTAAGCAAATCTAGTTGCTCTGTGACTGGTTGAAAAAAAGACTAGTTGGCCAAGCCACATTTGCTATACCCCAACCGGCTATAGCAAATGTGGCCTGATTTTAGGACTTAGAAATCACAGAGCAGTATTCTTGCTGCGCTTGGGTCAGAGTATAGCAAAATGGGCTCGATTTTAGGACAGAATTTGTTTGTAAAAAAATCGTTTTTTCGCATTTTTGCAACTTTTTGATACACTTAAACTTTAAAAAATACATTAAAATAAGTATCTTTTAATGATTACAATTTTTTGATTAACTTGCTGTTTAAAAACTGGAGCGGTCCATAGTTGCGAGTTCGGCCATAGGATTATTACGTGTCTAATGTATGTACTGTGTCTAGTGTATATGTAAAAACAGGTGTGAGTTCGATGATTCGGCGTCGGGCCTCTGATAGACTCTTGTTCGCAGTATTCCACTTACGCCCCTCGTTAAACAATATCCTATTATTGAACTTACAATGTAGACTTAGAATGTGAGTTGAAATTTTGGGTTTAAGTATAGTTTGTACCATCGAGCTGATCTGATGATGAAGACAGAATATAGCCATGGGAATTCAGTAGCTACTTACCCGACGTAACCCCATTAAGTTTGGGCTTGTTAGAATAGTCTCAACAAGTAGTTGATGACGGTATACAGAAAATTACAGTCGGCAATAAAAGCTTGTATCAAAACGATTTTTTTGACAGGAACTTATTCTCAACATATAAGCGAACTAGTCCTATAGCAAGCTCGGTAACAATATAAAATTAACAGTTATGAAAGTTTCACAAAAAAGTTATGAAAGACTTTAGAGTATACACGGTGCCCGTGAGCATTGCGAGAGATTTTAACAGGATATTCCTGACTATATTTTAAGTTAAACATGTTAGTTAACGTCGAGTATATTCGGTTCGGTTTTAGAGATTTTTGTGTAAAAATGTTGTAACGAAATCTCCAGTATGAAACACCTTTATGATTGCGACGTTGCGAGACTTAACCATCTACTTTGACAGCTCGTCCTAAAGACACGTTTTTACTAGATTAGCAATTATTGTGTATGAAAATAAGAAAAAAAATAAAAATCATAATTCGACTTAACTTCATATAACATTTATTACTCCTTATAGCCTCAGGAATTCGTGATTAAAATCTCTCGCAATGCTCACGGGCACCATGAACCACCTAAAAGGAAATTTTAGGCAAGCTGGTGGAAATCGGCTTGTATGGCCGCTCCACCACTGAAAAGCAATATTATTAGAATAGAATGTTTCAAAAAGATTCAAATCATGGATATGTCAATGTAAAGGTAAGGAAGGTTTGTTTGTTTACGACTTACTTTTTCATCCTTAGATGTTATTTGTGGTGAAGCTGTGCCGTTGTTACCATTGGTGTTGTCAACGGCGCTTTCTGCGTTTTCTGTGCTTGTGGTTCCTAAACAAAAAACAAAATGGCTAAGAAGATGACCAGCATTAGTAGAAAGTTCAGTGTTCAAACCTACAGATATAGCTTTCCAAGTAAAGCGTGTTATGCCTAAAAATAGCGAGAATTAACTAGTACATTGTTGAAGAGGCTAGAAAGTAAGCCATAGATGGACGAGTTAGTTCGAGGGCCGACGCATAGCGGAGGCCCTCGAAAGTAAGAGTCCAGCTATTGCACTTTCGGCCGAGGCTTAACACAGTGCTTTTCACGCCTACTGGCAAAGGAAATTGCAAATAATTATTATTTTAAATAAAATAAAAAATTAAGTATCTAATCGAAGATCATAATACTAAACAGCATAATACTAAGCTCGCTTGCTTCACGCCCGGCGCGGAGGAGGAGGAGGAGCGGGCGCACGCCGGCGCGACCGCGCGCGGGGCCTTGTGATTGGTCGATCGCTGTTCAAACTGTCCAACAATAACATTGTTGCATTGTTGGACAGTTTGAAGTCATAGATAGCCTGTTCGTGCTACGTCCAACTAACCCCACCCCAGCTTTGAAGCCTGAATTCTGACCATCTTTTGCCACATTTCCGAGCAGTGGCGTGAAAAAGAATTTACCAAACAAAAGTAACGAAACAAGTGATCTTTTTTTCTTGATCTTTGTATGCACACATAACACTCTATGATCTGTGCTGAAGAAAACTGACTCTCGAGGCAGAAAGAAAAAGATGAATGTCCCCTACTGCAAAGTCAGTGTAACAGCGTAGGAAAGATTAATTCACGTGTTGCGGACAGCTATCAACGGGAGCGACGAGATGCCGCATAAACGCATTAAAGTGTAAAAGTGAATGTAAACAAGGACACTATAATGAAAGTGTCGAAATCGAGATTAATTGATATCATAATATGTAGCCCTTATTATGTAGAATCGCTTCTTGTAATTCATTGTAAACATCATACATTCGCTGTAATATATTAATTTTTTTCACGTAGAGCATCCGGTACGCACGCCGAAACCGAAATGAAGTAGCGAAACGGGCCCGCAGGGCGGCAGGCCCTTTTAGGCACTTGTCCCACCGCTGGCGAGTAAGCGATGAGCTATCGGCGATTTTCTCGCCCAAGAAACGAACAAAAGATAATCGCTCCCGTGTAAATAAAAGAGAGATATATATTTATAGTTCATCGCTGGCTGTTCACACCGCGATGAACTATATCTCTCTCTTTTATTTACACGGAAGCGATTATCTTTTGTTCGTTTCTTGGGCGAGAAAATCGCCGATAGCTCATCGCTCATCGCCGGCGGTGGGACAAGTGCCTTATGTGATTTTGTGGAGGAGTGGCGATAGACAAAACGCCGACTCACGCGCCGCGCGCGCACATTTCAGCTTCCGCACGCGTAACCGGCAACAATAGGTACATATCATGTACATAACTAGGTAGGTCTCATGAATACCTGGAGTATAAGGTATAATATAATGGTCATTTGAGTATCGAGTTACAAGCGACTGAAGAGTCAGACCTGTAACATTTGCCTTTCCAAAGGCCTAGAATATGAATTAAGACTCCCAGTCAAGAGTCACGGACTTTAATCGTTGAGCCATTTAGAGCTCACCTTTTACTGGATATTCATAGCTTAACTATTAAAAACCAAAATTAGTTGACACCTAAATGTTTCAACGATTAAAGTCCGTGACTGTACATTTCTGAATTTTTATCCTCATCTGGTTATAATTAGGTTGTATGTCTCATATGCTGTGTTTGTGTTCTCTGGTTTTTGTTAACAATAGTTTTGTAAGTTATGTCTATTGTACAGTAAGGAAAATGTATTAACGTACAGTGACGGACTTTAATCTTTGAGAGGTGTCAACTAATTTGGGTTGGTTAAGCTATGAATATCCAGTGAAAGGTGAGCTCTAAATGGCGTAACGATTAAAGTCCGTGACTGTACCACCGTAGAACCCTGTCGCAATTGACAGGGTGCCGTCACTCAAACTCGAGTGGCATGTCACCTTATAGCGATAGGGTTCTACGGTGGTACGTGAATAAATTTCCCTTACCGTACCTACTAACACTTTTATGGGCTCAGCCTGAAATAAATGATTTTATTATTATTATTGTTATTTATCGTTGTGAATTTGCTAAGTCTAGGACTTGATTTTTTTTCCAGTGAATTTCATTGTAAATTCGGCTAAGTGTTCTTTAGACAGTCATTTTTTTGTGAAATCTTAAATTTTGTCAGTGTTTTTATCTTAGTGTAGTTTCATGTCATAATTGACTTAACGTATTTTGTGAATATTTTGGACAGCGTAAATCAAGATTACAGTCCAAAATATTCATTTTTTTGGACTTAAAAAAAATCATGAGTGATTTGGACTAGCAAAATCAGCAGTTTGGGACTTTTAGGTCGTGCTACCCGTGGCGTGGTAGGCCTTGTTGCCTAAAGCAGTTGTGGCTGTGTCGTTCTTTCTGTCACGAGAGAGGCATACCTACCGTGGCGGCGGGGGGCGCGCATGTAGGCGTGTGCGTCCGCGGCGACTGCACCAGGTCGGGAACATCAAGAAAGTAAAATAAATTCTAGTATATCAATTTGGCAAAATCATTTACATCGAGACGTCCGAGGATAATCCACATCTCAAATATTCAATATTTTCCCTTAGGGAAAATATGTAAATGGTGCACCTGCGAGCTCAGTTTAGATGGGTTGCTTTGGTCGGTCCAAGTTCCTGTCTAAACGCAATGTAATACGATGAGACCTATTTATAAGTCCAGTAATTTGATTGATTTGTTCCCGATTCGTCGTATTCCTGTTTCGTCGCATTCCCGATTCGTCGGATTCCTGACTCGTCGTATTCCCGTTTCGTCGGAATTATTTATATAAAATCATTACAAATAATGGACCATTATTTATCCGCCTTCCCGCAGAGCAGTTATACATATACAATATAATATATAGTTCTACATAAACATATAGGTATCGGGTGTCCCACGACTAAGAGACATGAAGGGAAAGTGATCTAAATATTGAAGAGCCAGTGTCTTACCGTTTACTTTCATTATCAAAAAGCTCTGTGGAAAAAATCGAAGCAGTTAGGTTTAATTGACACCAAAGAAGGCAGAATGAGGAGGAGAAAGGAAGATATACCAGCCGCATATTTGGAAATATCTGAATCTGTCCCTGACGGTTCCATGATAACTCAATTCCGCAATTATTTTTTAAATTTCTGAATGCGGAAAATTACTGGATCAATGTTTTCGATCAGTGAAGAAGAATTCAGAACCAACAATGGAGTTGACGGATGGAATAACCGGT
Source organism: Epinotia nisella (assembly GCA_932294315.1). Classification (NCBI taxonomy): domain Eukaryota; kingdom Metazoa; phylum Arthropoda; class Insecta; order Lepidoptera; family Tortricidae; genus Epinotia; species Epinotia nisella. The sequence continues at coordinate 6,924,536 of OW028687.1, forward strand.
TAAATCATAGAATCCTTAAGAAACCTTCCGTTTTTCAATTTATCGAACAACTGCGAGTCAAAGCTCAACATCAAGACATCAAGATTAGAAAAATGCAGTTACACTGTCAGAGTATGATAAAAACTCGTCGAGCAAAAGATGTTCAAAAATATCACCAAGAACGGGAAATAGTCAATGATGTTAATGATAGAAAAATCAGTCATTGAATGTTTAAATAGGCTTTATTTAATAATATAATACCAATATAGCATGTGTGTAAAAAAATATCTTATATTAAAACGCTTTTATTGTAAAAAAATAACTTTTCATTTTTAAAACATGCATGCATAGTTTCATTCGATAATAAAAATCCGACGAATCAGGAATACGACGAAACAGGAGTACGACGAATTGGGAACAAATCATTTGATTTGTAACCCTCATTGCAACAGCATAAAGATCTACAACCAGGGCGCCGTGCTATCACTGAACTAGACCTAATTGCAACCACATAAAGGCTAGTTTAGTCAAATGCATGTGTTTGAAACCGCAATCGGCTTCGTGCTCGCGCAGTACAGCGTCTAGGTTGTAGCGGCGGCGGTACGAGATGAAGAATGCGTTATAGACCTTATTGCAACGCCATAAGGTCTAGTTTAGTCACCTGCGGGTATGTGGTTTGAGTCGCGGTCGGCTTCGTGCTCGCGCAGCACGGCGTCCAGGTTGTAATGGCGGCAGCACAAGATGAACGTGTTGTAGACCTTATTGCAACGCCATAAGGTCTAGTTTAGTCACCTGCGGGTATGTGGTTTGAGTCGCGGTCGGCTTCGTGCTCGCGCAGCACGGCGTCCAGGTAGTAATGGCGGCAGCACAAGATGAACGTGTTGTAGACCTTATTGCAACGCCATAAGGTCTAGTTTAGTCACCTGCGGGTATGTGGCTTGAGTCGCGGTCGGCTTCGTGCTCGCGCAGCACGGCGTCCAGGTTGTAGCGGCGGCAGCACAAGATGAACGTGTTGTAGACCTTATTGCAACGCCATAAGGTCTAGTTTAGTCACCTGCGGGTATGTGGTTGGAGTCGCGGTCGGCTTCGTGCTCGCGCAATACGGCGTCCAGCACGGCTATCACAAGACGGCGCGCGAGCTCTCTCGATTTTTCTCGCACTATACCTCTCTTTCTAAGTTTTCTGATAAGAGAGAGACGGATGGTGCGAGAAAAATCGAGAGCTCGCGCGCCGTCTAGTGATAGCCGTGCAGGTTGTAGCGACGGCGGTACGCGATGAACATGTTGAAGACCTTATTACAACGCCATAAGGTCTAGTTTAGTCACCTGCGGGTATGTGGTTGGAGCCGCGGTCGGCTTCGTGCTCGCGCAATACGGCGTCCAGGTTGTAGCGGCGGCGGTACGAGATGAAAAACGTGCGGACGTGCGCTTCAGTCTTTGTGCCTAGTGTTTCCGCAATGGCTTGGAAGTCTTTGCCTGTACAGGTTAAATGACACTAAATTAAAATCTAGTATTACCAAAAATATTAATTTATTTTTGCAATCTATGAAATGACTGAGTGTTACGCATGATTGATTGCAATGGCTATAAGTTATAATGAGTTTGAATATTGGTAATACCGTATTTCCGAACTGCTGTGACAGCCATTAGAAGCTCATCATTGGTCCAGCGCGAGTTGATCTTTGCCGGCGGTTCGCCAGGCCTTAGTTCTTCCACGCCGCTGTCTCCTACCTTCCGTTTCATCGCGCTCAACTGCTGTTTGTTCTGTTGCACCTGCCGACATACACAAACAATCTTAGTTACACTGAAAACCGACAGAGAACAAAGTAAAAAGCACTAGCAAACTAAGAACGACTGGTAGTGCATATCTGGATTATCCAACTAGTAGTAAAGGTCGTGGGAATAACAATGTATTAATAAATAAATTGCGGCATAAATAATAATAAAGGACAGGAGGTAAACGAGTGATCTGTGGTGCAGAATGCATTTCTAGGCAAATGCAATACCGCCTAAAGTGTATTACAGATAACCACTACTCTTGTTCATTGGGGAGCTTTGGGTTTGTTAGAATCACATTCTCACACTACATCACACAAACTCTTGACATGCTTGGAATTAGAAATCTGAGAACCATGGAATGCTAGTGTCGACGTAGAGTGAGAATGCGTCTCCCGCTACGGTACTACTTAGCGACACTGTCTCAACGGTTAACGTACTTGTCTCTTGAGAGATATAATTTCTCTGTCCATGGCTTTGAGCATGGCCTCGCCCTGATTGACGAGCCCAGGCTGCGGCTGTTCTCCGGGCTGCGGGCCGGTCGCCATGGCCACCAGATCGTCATGATTGATGTAAATGCCTCTGGGCAGCCGGTGCTTGTATCGCTGCTGTTTGGAGCCCGGCCCACGCCGCCCCGACGGCCCACAGAGCGGTCTCATCGTCCCCGTGCGTCTGTCACATCACCGCGAACGTTCAAACAACAATCCTACTATGTACGAATCAAGTCTAACTTTAAAGACATGCATGTAATCGCAAACGGATGGATACAATGAGTGTTACCAAAGTGGAACGCTACCGACCTGGCGTGCACGAGACAGGCCTGACACAGCTTTTGCGAGTTGTGAGGTGTAGTCTGGGAGCATTGAATGCCGCACACCGAGCACCACTTGCCCGCGCTCTCGCCGCCGACCTCGCCCTAAACCCCAATCAACACTTTACTAACAGTCATCACTGACACGCACTCCTAAAAGGTCTGTTGTCAAGGACTCCTTACACACTTCTTTTAAAAACCCGTCAAATGCCATTCTGCACACACAGTTTACTTAAAACTTATCTGGGGCTGTTAAAGGAAGCATGCGGGAATTAGGTATTGGGAAATGAGGTTTCGAAGCGTAAAAATATTTCAAGTTATAAGTAGTGCAATTAATAATGTCGGTATTTAAGAAGGTTTAGAATGATAGAGTTGTTAACATGAACATTTCCGAAACAACACTCATTCCACTAAGTTATAGTGCAAAGCACCCTCCTGTTTATAAAAGGGTTTATAGGATTATTTAGAAGACATCAACATTTGTAACAACCCTTGAAAACTAACCAGATGATGATCAGGAAAAATCATCAACATGGTCTCAAATGGATATTTTCAAAAACAGGAGACTACTCATCAGCATGAATCACAATACCTTATTTCTTTTAAAGTTTCACATGAGACTAGCAATAGTATTTAAATAAAAATGCAGAGCAGTCAAAAACAAAAAATAAAATAAGCATTAGGCAACAATCAAGTAATACTTGATGCCAACAAAAAGTTAAAAATGAATTAGATGACTAAAATGTGTTTTAATAAAAATAAAAAATAAATGCCACTATTGCTATCATGAATCTTATGGAATGAGCTCTACGAAAATCATAATGATGCACAAAGCGTAGTTACACCATGAAGCCAAACAACTGAAAGTAGACATGAATGATAGTGCAGCACTAGGTATTGCATGACGAAAACAGACACCATTGAGTGGGAACGAGTTTGGAACAGATCAACATCTGGGAGAGGGAATCTGACATCGAAATATGAATGATAATACACCGATTAAATAGACAGACATGGTGATGGAAGAAGACACTGAACATCAAGTTTCCGTGGTGAGAAGTGAAGGCGGGAAGCAGGCACCCACCTGGGCGCCGAGCGAGCCGCTGCGCTGCGTCGTCGGCGCGGGGGACCGGCTCCCGCGGACAATACCTCGATGGATAGTCCACTTCTGTCATAGCCAACACACCCCGTAACTCATCAAGAACTGCAGCACATTTCAAATATACTACCTATACCTGTCTCTGTCCACTGGCACAATTTCAGTAACCGAGTCGGAAATCATCAGGTCGGTTTGTATCAAGGACTTTGGAGTAAATTATTGAAAATGTGGGGCTACCAATTTACTACCACTCTGCATTTCTATTCACTACTAGTGCCACTATAAAGGTCTGATTTTATTGGACAATCCAGATAGACCAGCAATTAAGGGGGAAAGATCTGAGTATCCAGTCACATTGTTAACAGATTACATACACAAAATAATGGTGGGTCTGTACAGCAAAATATATTTGGTAATGGAATATTCTACATGTAAGCTTTACAAGTAAATATTTGTAATGCCTACCTTCTCATCATTATCTGACTCCTTGTCAGAGCCTCCAGGCTCGGAGCCGGCACCAGATTCTCGCTTGCCCGACCCAGAGCCTGCCGCAGTGCGTCCTTCACCAACCACATCCATCAATGAAGTGCGTGCTCTTGTTTTTTTCCATGAGTAATAATATTTGACTAATGAAGCTATCGACTTGTCAGGTAACTGTTGAAAAAAAAACTGATTAATAATATCCAAATATGTTAAGCATTTTACAAAACTATTTATTTTTCGGTTCTAAATTAAACAACAAATAAAACCCAATTATTGAGTTTAATTGAAATTTAAATTAGATTAAAGTTGTACAGAATAGGTACTGGCAGGGACGGTTCACTCTGTGAATTCGTTGCGCCGCTACAAGTACATGCCGGCCGGCCGCCTTTAGGTGGTCTACTTTCTACTAGTGGTTGCCGCGCGCCGCTACGCAACGCACGCGTTCGCGCATTGCATCGTCATTCGCCTCTTAAATATGCCTAAACCAAAAAAAGCTAAAACATACTGTATCGCAGTGGGTTGCAAGTGTAATGACATAAATTCGGAATATTCATTTTTCTCGCTGCTCATTGTTGTCCGGTTTTTTTCATATAAAAATTGACATATAGATCTACTAAATTAAAATAATGTCTTCTTTCAGTAAAATGTTCCATCTACAATATTCAAGGTACTTTCTCTCCATGTGGCATAGCCGTGGGACGCCCTGTATATGTAGATACCCCAGTTGTGTCTTCCTTTTACATTTTACAGAAACAAGACAGTTTTGATGTCATAAGCTAAAAGCACACAGCTCTTGTGTAGTTTGGTGATCCTTAGTACACAAAAAAAAAATTGTTAATAAAATACACTATTATACTAATATATAACATAAGTTTATATAGGTCAAGCTGGCGGCATCCCTAGATATAAGGCTCCGCCTCCGAAAGAAAGAGATGGCCACATTTAGCCACGTTTGGCGTAGCTAAACTGGAATTTGTTAACAGAGAATCTTCTGTACATATACTATTACTTATTCTGTGGTACTGGGTTAAAATGAGCTAAAATATAAACCATCAATGCTGATGACGTGATGACTCACCATCTGTCTGATTCTGTGAAAACTTTTCCCGTGGAACTGAAATGCTTGCTCAAAAAGCACTTTATCCTCCACTGTCCATTCATCCGGGAAAGGTGTGAAGTTTGCCAAGTCCATGGAGGCCCGATTTAAGTCATGTTTATGCCAGAATAACATACCAAGTGCCTGTTCACCATTGTATCCATATTTTTCTTTAGCTATAGTTATGTATTCATCCACTACAACAAAATTTAATTTACAATTATATATTTGACATATAAATTATGATTAAAAAAATAATTAAACCATTGATGAAACTTACATTTGGCATCAGATATGTCACAAGTTGGTGACCACACAAGCAATGCTCTGTCAGAAATTAGTTCAGGTCTTCTCTGCTCTAGGGGCTCCAACTCTGGACTCACTGCCTGGTAATCCCGACCTACTCTTATCTTCTCAGCTGCAAATGGCACTACTGCTTGTTTCATATTACATGACGAGGATGAGATGAGCAGTATGTAGATGGAGGCAGATGTAGATGATGAGAAGCATAAAAAAGAAAGCATGGATTGAGATGAGATTCGTAAAATTATGATAACACCAGCATTTCACAATGTAAAGCCCCAGAATGAGTTGTATTCCCCTACGGTTGGACGACTCATACTTCTGACGTCCGAGTCGAACAAAAACCACATGCATAAAGCTGCGATATGTTCACCCGAAAATAAGCTCAACCTTATGATCAGAAAGCAACACATTAAAGGGAACTTTACCATTCTCATCCTCAGAACTCGAATCTGGACTTCCATGGCCATTAGGGCTAGGCCCTCTCGACCGCTTCCCGTTTCGTACATCATTACTTCGTTCGGCCAAAACCATGATTAACTAAATAAGCACTTAAGACAAATAATATAAACTTAAATTTACACAAATCACAAATTCATTTACTTAAATTAAAATACACAGTATAAAAATGAATAATATTGGAAATGCGGAGCTTCGCACTTCAATTCAAACCACCGCATCAATAATTTGACAAACCAGCAACGGTGAGCAACGGTTCATTTAATGGCGTCTGTACTCGACTTACAGCATTCACTTTGTGTTTGTCTTGAAAATATTTATTGATAAATATCCAAAATAAAATACTTTATGCATGATTTATCTACAACCTAAGAAAAAACTTAAATGTATAACTAAAATTCATCCGAAATAGTAAAACCAATCAAGAATTTGATTTGCAAATCGAAGCCAGAAAGAATATTTGAAACTAGCAATACCTTAAGTACAGACTTGAAGAAATGAAGCATTGCGTACTACATTAATTAAAAACGATTTAATCGATGACCTTATAATTATCGAACCTTACAAAATAAAAGGAAAGGTAAGGAAATGTTTGAATAAGTTACTAAGCAATACTACCCAAACCAAACACGCCAAACTACAAAAAAAATAGCGAACACTACTTGAAAGTTGTACTCCTACTTTTTCTAGTACGCTTTTGAGAAGAGAGATGGCTCTAGCAGTACTATCATTTTATCACTTACTCTGTGTCAATCGCAATCGGTATTTTTGGCGAAGGAAAGGAGGGTTATGTTTATCGAGCGTATGTATGTATGCAGAAATGGGCAAAAGTTAAATTGAATAAGAATAAGATTGAAAACAGAATTGTTATTCTTATTCAAATCGAGTTGAATAAGAATAAAATCATGCGCCCGTTATTTAAAATAACATGAAGGTGAATAATTAATGCTAGTTTTATTATAAATAAGAATAAAAACCGGAATAATTATTCCACAAATGTTTATTCAAATAAAATGTTATTTGAATAAGAATAATTTTGTGGTAGGTATCATCGGTAAAATTACACTTGGTGACGATGGTCTGATGATGGAGTCAGGAGGTGGATAGAGGAACTCCTCAATGGCTACTTGTATACCCCTCGAGTTTGGTATCATTTGGTTGGTTTTGACGAGTTCTATAAATTACACTTGGTGACGATGGTCTGATGATGGAGTCAGATGGTAGATAGAGGAACTCCTCAATGGCTACTTATATACCCCTCGAGTTTAGTATCATTTGGTTGGTTTTGACGAGTTCTATACATTACACTTGGTTACGATGGTCTGATGATGGAGTCAGGAGGTGGATAGAGGAACTCCTCAATGGCTACTTGTATACCCCTCGAGTTTGGTATCATTTGGTTGGTTTTGACGAGTTCTATAAATTACACTTGGTGACGATGGTCTGATGATGGAGTCAGATGGTAGATAGAGGAACTCCTCAATGGCTACTTATATACCCCTCGAGTTTGGTATAATTTGGTTGGTTTTGACGAGTTCTATACATTACACTTGGTTACGATGGTCTGATGATGGAGTCAGGAGGTGGATAGTGGAACTCCTCAGTGGCTACTTGTATACCCTTGCCCATTACAATTATGTGCTTACCTATTGTAACAATAGATTCTTCCATTTTTCATCACCACACGCTAATACTTTGTAATTCAATAATTTATTTATTTATTGTTTGTAATGAAAAAATTGGATTTGTTGACTGTGGATAATTTCGTGGTGTCCCTTTTAATGGTATTTTCATTGTTTCTCCTAATAACATATGGCAAAAAGGCAAAAAGAATGTGAATACAAATACAAATCGTTTATTTGCTGAATACAGTTATAGGCCAGTCAATATCGACACAAAAAAAGGCAAACCTCGCAAACGCGCATGTAACTACGATTTTTTAATATGTTGTTAGGTTCGTTGAGAGTAGTTAATACCCAAGTTTGCAACCCTGAAAACCCTGTGCTACCCCCATGGTGCTCGAAAAACTGGGAAATTTTGGCACTTGTTTCAGTTCATTCTAAAAAACTACTCTAAGGAAGCGTTTTTCAAGTACACTTGTTTATACTTTAATAAAGCTTACTAAATGTGCTACAATTTGAGCTTAATTTTAGTACTCTAGGTCCATTGGTTGCAGAGATACAGCTAGTCAAATGCGGGCAATTTTTTTTAAAGTAGGTATACATTTTGTGGTAAGGTCATTTTCTAAGACACATATTGGCTAAACTAATGTTCGTAGCTAAAAGTCATGAGAAAAAATTATATAGGAAATTTAATTAGCTTCAATTCAATACCAAAGTGGGGCCTTTAAGCTTCATATTTTCCTCAAAAATGATTAAAATTGTAAAATATTGGATTTTGGCTAAATAATAAAAATATTGTACCTACTGAATAAAGTTGGTATTTATTTCTTTAAAAAAATAAATACCAACTAATATGGTTTCAAAACAGATAAACGTAAACATGTAAAAACCAACATAAACATAAATTTAAACTATAAAATAATAATATTTACACGCTTGCAAAAACAGTTCAGACTTTCGCCCTTTTGGAATGACCAGATCTCATCCAGCCTAGATCAGTGTGGGGGAGTGGTGGATGAGGGATAATGTTTTCTGGAGGAGGTGGCGGGTCGCTATATGGTGTTGGATCGTTCACATCCTCGTCCTCCTCGTCCAGGACGATAGGGATGGCATTGTTGCAATTTCACCCGTAGCAAAAGGAACATAAGATAAAGCACTTGAGCCCAGCCTTTCTGCAAGTACACGACCCTAAACAACCTTTTTTTGCATTTGCAAGCCACCATTTTAAGCAGGGTCTGAGGAGCGGGCTCTGCGAACATTGTGACAGGCATAAGACCTTGTTCACTGGTCGCCTATCTCCAGTCACACGGGTTTTTGTCAACCTCTAACCATTTTTGCACTTGGTGGTAGGTCCTCCAAGGACGATATTTTACAGCCTCTGTAGTTGGGTATTCAGTGTACTCTCATCTCCTCCGTAGTGTTTCATCAAGATATTCTCGCCCGCATTTCCTACGTCTTCCATTTTGGAGTTTGGATCAAGGAAAATGCTGGCGAGGTCTATCCAGTCAGGATTTTTTTGAGGACGTAGCACCACTACATTTTGGCTTGCCAGAAAAGGGCCGAGGTTGTGTCACACCCACTGATGGCATGCAGAAATAAAATCATCCCGCGTGGACCCTGCATTTTTCCACATGTTTAACGAGGGGCGTAAGTGGAATATAGCCCGACGCCGAAGGCGGAGGGCTTTTGATGACTCGAGTTTGCAATATTCTTACGCTCGTGTTATACACAATGTTTTTCATCACATTTGCGAGGAAATAAATAACTACAAAAGACAGAAAAATCTAAGTTTCATACAGCCGCACCAATCAAAAATTGACAACTTCACTTCCGGATCAGTGCTAGTGGAGCGCGCAGCTTCAATATTTCAACCAATCACAGAGCAGTATTCTTGCGGGGCGGGGCGGCTTGGCCAACTAGATTTTTTTTTCAACCAATCACAGAGCAACCAGTTTTGCTTAAGCCAATCAGAGGGTTCTATATTTTAAAACTAAACTTAAAAGCCCGTGGGAGGTAAAACGACTTAGAACTGCTCTGTACGCTCGCAAGTAATAACGCCATTGACGAGCAAGTGTGATGAAAATGAATTAGCTGGATATTGGATGAAGTTTTATTGAACTACCCTGCTGCCTTTTTGGAAGTACACGTTCGTCTCTCCAGAGCTTAAGCCGTTAAGAAGGACAAGTAGGTCCACGTCCTCCCCAATGATTAAAACTTGATCAAAAGATGAGCTGAGAGAATGTGCATTGCTGTCTCCTCTGTCTCCTGGCAGAACCTGCAAGTTGCGTCCTGTTTCATACCCATTTGATATGATTTTTACCTACGAGCATTAGTTTAGCCGGTACGTGTCTTAGAAAAAGACCGTACAACAAAATTTACACTTTTTTTAAAAAAATGACTTTCTTTGACTTGTTGTATCTCTGCAACCAATTGACCTAGAGTGCTAGGGTTAAGCTCAAATTGTAGCAAATTTAGTTAGTTTTATTAGATTAGAAGCAAATATACGTGAAAAACTCTTCTTTAGAGTAGTTTTTTAGAATAAACTGAAACAAGTGCCAAAATTTCCCAGTTTTTCGAGCATGATGGGGGTAGCACAGGGTTTTCGGTTGCAAACTTGGGTATTAACTACTCTCAACGAACCTAACAACATATTAAAAAATCGTAGATACATGCGCGTTTGCGAGGTCTGATGTTGATTTTGACTGACCTATTAATATATAGTTGGTGTACATATTTTCAAGTTCAGTGTATCCAGCCTGCGTGCAGGCGTGTAAGTTAATGGTTTTTGATTAATTTAATTACTTAATTAACTATCCGGAAGTTAGCGGATAGTTCGTAACTATGTGGTAACTATCAACTATGTTACTGAACGAATTGCTGCGTCATACGTATACTACCGATTGATTTCAGTTTCAGAACGCGTGGCCATTTGACAGATGATGAGGTGTTTGAGAATATTTTTTGCCATTCTTTCCAACACGTTTAAAGAATGTTATCAAAATAGATAACGATGCTGTATTATCATTCGGCTAGCAACTCGTGAAGTCGTGCGAGTGATAACAATTGCATTATAATAATAAGTTTTGGTTAGAAATGCGCGTTCCGTGACGGTACGGCTCGCCGTTTTTGGAGTCGTGTGTTTCGTTTATTTTAGTAAAGGGCGCGCAAATATTATGTATGTTAGTTATGTAACGAATGTTTTGTCGTGAGTGAATTAATTTGTTTAGCACCATGAAGGTGGTGGCGTTGGTGAGCGGAGGGAAGGACAGCTGTTACAACATGATGCAGTGTGTAGGTGCCGGGCACACGCTGGTCGCCCTGGCGAACCTCCAACCGCAACACAAAGGTTAACACGTACGCTACTCGATATAGACACATGTGTCGTATGTCACATTCTCTAGCTTGTTGATTGTGGCAACAACATGTTATCCATTTCACTGATAAGAATTGATTTATGACTTACATTGCAATTATGATAAACTTTAAAATCTCTTTAACTATCTAGTCTAATATCTATTGCTTTACTGATATAAATAAATGAAACTAAAGATTTTTTTAATTGCTATTATTTATGCACCCAGAACAAAAATCAACAATTTTTTCTAACATACAGCAATTTAGCAACTAATTTGTCTGTCCTGTAAGGACATGGAGTATTATATAGCTAAACATTATTATTTTATGCCAATCTACTTCACAATTACTAATTACTGGCTCACACCAGGGCCCTTAAATGAAAGGACAGGAGAGGCATCTTTTGTTTACCATATCTGTACCATCATAATATGTTTTATTTGTATCAAAAATTAATTTAAATTCACAGATGAGTTGGACAGCTACATGTACCAAACGGTGGGGCACCAGGGCATTGACCTCTATGCGGAGGCCATGGACCTACCACTCTACAGGGAGGTGATATCCGGTACCGCGGTGGACCAGGGGAAGAACTATAAGCCCACAGACAGTGATGAGGTCGAGGATATGTACAGGCTGCTTGCTAGGATCAAGGTGAGATTATACATACCTTGTTTATTAGATAAACAAAGTGTCATTCTAAGTATATAGTGTTTTGTGACATGGCACATATTCACTTTTTCTTTTGTCTTTGTCTTGTAATACTGTGTGTTGTGTGTGACACAGTTTCCGAGCACAATTATATTATAGTCTGTACAAAAGTGGCTTATAAAAGCTACAAATAGTTTTTTTCTAATTGTAAATAAAATCAGTCTGAAAGAGTCATCTTGGGGATGCCATACATGCCAATGTGCTACAAAAAAATTGATAAGTCATTTAAATGTTCCATCACTATTTTATTTTATAAACTTCTATTTTGTTTCCACAGCTGACCCCAGCAAGTCATATATGATCAACTTCCTGGTTTCCAATTTTTTTTATAAATAAACTTTTATATACCCATAATAATTCATTAATCTTGGTTAATCAATTATTAGCTGTAATAAAAAACTGCCTTTGCTGAAATCTATTCTTGATATTGAAAGTTACATAAAAATAAAAATAGAATGTTTATAGGTGCGTACGAATTAGAGCAGCCTCAGCCTGAGGCATGCTCGCCCCGCGCGGCGAGCTGCTCGCGCGCAAAATAGTTCCACATAAACATGCGCGGGTGAGGCAGCGTGCTCGCGCGAGCCGACATTCAAAATGGCGGCGACACCATGACAGCTGATTGATGTCGGGACCCACAACACCTTTTGATTTTCATGTATTTGTATCAATAATTGTCCTAAATTTACTAACAAACGATTACAAACGCACGGCTCAGCCACTTGCTCAAATTCGTACGCGCCTAGCGCACAAACAAGTTCGATCTTGTCGCTCTGTCCGCGGCACGCTCAGATACACGTCCAAGTTACGCGAGGCACGCACACTGAGGCGCCTTTGAGCACGGTCAAGAGACCGCCACTGGGCGGCTCGCCGCGCGCTGCTCGCGGGTTGCTCGCGCACAGCGCGTGAGCACGTACGAATTTGAGCAAAACAGGCGAGCCGTGCGTGCCTCAGCCCGAGGCTGCTCTAATTCGTACGCACCTCAAGAATTACAATTGAAGGGGTGTTTACAAAAACAACACGCACACACATATAAAATATAATTTCCTTAAACAATACCTTCCATTTATTATGCAGATATATGGCTAATGGAGTAACATCTTGGATTCCATTTATAATCGGTTATCTCTTCAAATAACTTCTTCACAAATGCTGTTTTTGTAAAATTGTCGGCAGTTATGTCATTTTTGTGGAATAACTATTTACATTCCTGAAGTAAACAAAAACTGTTTTATTAGGGTTCCAGTACCTCAAAAGGAAAAAACGGAACCCTTATAGGATCACTTGGTTTTGTCTGTCTGTCCGTCTGTCACAGCCGATTTGCTCCGAAACGACTGGACCGATTGAGTTTGAAATTTGGTAAACATATGTAAATTGGTGACCCAAAAATGAACACGTAAAGTAAATTAATCAATTCTGAACAAGGGGGCCACTTTTGGGGGGTAAACTGGAGAATTAAAAAAAAAGTCGCAAACTGTATTGTGTGACATATCAAATGAAAGGGGTTGTTGTAAGCATCTCAGATATATTTTTTTACAATTTTAGCAAAAATATATTTGAAGTAATTCAGGAAATAAGTCGAAAATTTACCATTCCCCCCCTTATCTCCGAAACTACTAGGCTTAAAATTCAGAAAAAAATATGGAAAATAGTTCCTTGCCTAAAGATTACAGGAAAACCTATAAGAAGTTTGAGTACTCAAAGTAACGGGAAAATTCTCAATATTTTTGTGTATTTTGTATGGAGCGCCTAATGCTTAGAGAATAGGAATTTTACGGAACCCTCACCACGCGAGTTGAACTCGCACTTGTCCGGTTGTTTTACCAAATATATTCCATCTAAATTATACATTAATGTATAAGAGAATTTAATTATTATTGTACTATAAGTTCCGTAGAGCTGAATAATTCTATTTATATAATACAAAGCGGTAATTTTGGCCAAACGAGATCCTAACTAAACAATGTCTGCTGCATAATTGTAGCGTCCTCACAGACGAACATAATCATACCAATAATTCGATTTCGTAAAATATGACAGTTATGTAGTTTTTGTAAACATCCCTACAATTAAAATGAAGAGAAAAATATGAATGTTGGCTGTGTCACGAATTGAACTCAAGTCATCATGAAAGGTTTATATTCTCTTGCAGCAATAGTGTGACACAGCCAATGTGTTGACCAGATTCAAAAATTTCCATTTTTCTATGCCCAATGACCAGAAATAAATAAATAAATAGATAAATATAAATATAGTGGGACAATTCACACCAATTGATCTAGTCCCAAACTAGGCAAAGCCTGTACTATGGGTACTAGACAACGGATAAACATACTTATATAGATAAATACATACTTAAATAGATATTAAACATCTAAGACTTGAGAACAAACATTCATATTCATTATACAAATATCTGCCCCGACCGGGGATCGAACCCGGGACCTCTAGCTTCATAGTCGGGTTCTCTAACCACTAGCTAGGCTATTCGGTCGTCAAATGTTTGCAATCTTAACTAATCAATGTACCTATGTCTTGTTATCTTGCTAAGGTTACATATTTGCTGAGTACACATGTTCAAACTGTTCAAAGTTGCGAAATAGACATGCTGATACTTATTAAATGCTACATATCATTGAGACTATAAACATATTAATGTAATCACCCTCCTCAAATATTTTGCTATAGCTTGTATTAAAATTATGAGCTGGCGATGTTTGTTATTGATATCCCTTTTTATTAGAAGAGACAAGATAAAAATACATACAAAAAAACTTAGCTGAATCCAGCTTATTTTATATGATATTTTATTTTCTAAATATGATCAGATATACACACTGGTAAAATTATTTGTATGAGCAGCTTGTATATTTCCATCACATAAACACTACAAGCAAGCCTCTACTATGTTGCTGCATTACTACAATACTTATCTTAATTCTAAACATAATAAATCTGTGCTTCTGATATCAATTATCTTCATTGCTTCTGTTTATCTTGTGACGTCATACAATCAATTTCAGAGTGAGATGGATATAGACGCAGTTGCTGTTGGAGCTATTCTGTCCGACTACCAAAGAATAAGAGTAGAAAATGTGTAAGTATTTACAATTATAAGGCTTGTTTACATTGGCCCATCAAATACAATCAATAGTTAATTGAGGCGTGAGAAATGCATGGTGCTCTATAGCAAAGAAAAACAAGAGATATTATAGAGTTTGCCAATCGCCAGTTGACCCACGAGATTAAATTACGCGGCTAACTAAGCAACGTACGCATACATTTTAACCATATTTTAACCAACAAACTTGCGTTGAAGTCAACTCGCATTTGCCAGACAGAGGAGCTTATTATAATAAGCCAAATTCTAAGTAACTAGTATCCGAATCGCTTAATGGATTATAATAAAATCTTAACTAGTATTGTTCCAAAATTGCTTAAATTAAGTAACAAAATACAACCTCATTTTGTTTTGTATTAGGTTTATATTCCATTGGTAATTTTTATTTCACATTTATCTTACAGAACATGGGATTCAAAATTAACTCTAACACTATTTCAGGTGCCGAAGGTTAGGTCTAGTCTCGCTCGCGTATTTATGGCGAAGGAACCAAAAGGAGCTCTTACAGGAAATGATAACTAGCAAAGTTGAAGCCATTATAATCAAGGTTAGTCCAGTGTCTTGTTTACATTTGATAAGAATGAGGCATAGGAACAAAAAATTAATGAGTTATACTCTCAAGCCCTTTTAATTTAGTATGGAAAGAGCCTGTTGCGACGTAATTTAATTACTTTGTCTAATCAGTACTACAACAATAGTTGATAATCTTAAATGCAATTCAGTTGTCAATGTTGTTCAGAAAAAGCGACAAGTGAACAAACCATATCAACAATAATCTTTGGCTAGGCTTGTAGTGGTGTTTACGAGTGATCCTTCAGTACATTGTGTTACAAATACGGTAAGAAATGAATTACGAACGAGAGTCTATTAGAAGCCCGACGCCGAAGGTGGAGGGCTTTGATGACTCGAGTTTGTAACAATCTTACCGTACGTGTCGCATACAATGTTTTTCATCACATTTGCGAGGAAACCAATACACTTTTAACTAAATTGTTACTAATCGTAATAAAAACTACAAAATGTCAGTCGTCCACTTTGTTGAATTTGACGTGAGGCGCTTAGAGCAAAGACCTTTCTGCATACAGCCACGATTTAAAATCACAGTTAAAAATATTTTACATGGACACTAAATTGCTACATTTAAGTTTTTAAATGTTTAAATTATTCTGTTAATCATATTTTATTCGTGTTTTTACGTTTAAATTTATTTATAAATACGTTTTCAAACATCGTGTAAATTGAGTTATATTATAAGCTCCTTTTTTATAACTGTCGTAAGAGTGACAGATACAATTTTAGAAAAAAACCATTAAGCCCATGGGCGTAATAAAGGCTATTACAGCATTGTATGCCTGCGCGTTATGAAGCCCTTTACGAGCAAGTGTGATGAAAAATATATTACTGAACTAAGCTTAAGCTTTGCTCGCGACTTCTGATATTAGGTTCTCTTAGGCATAGTATTAATTATCGACCCAGATAAATTTTCACCCCCCATTTTACCATCCATATAAAAAGTATCCCATATGTCCATTCCCGGATCTCAAACTATCTGCATACCAAATTTCAACAATCGGTTCAGCGTTACTTCAAGCGCGGTTTCTATCGGGATCGGTGTCGCCACCTCATCCCCTCCACATCGCCTACAACTTTGTGAGACGCTGATCAGGTGACGTTGGCGCGAAAGCTTTGCGCGCACGCTCAAAGTAGTGGCGCGCGTACCATGACCACATCGCCTTTCTATAGTATTTAGTGTTCTGTGGTGCAAAGCTTTAAGGGGGTGATAGTCGAGGTATTTTTAAGACACCTTTAATATGGGAGCAACCCTGAATTCGCAAAAATAAAATCAGCTCTTCATACAATTTGGGCCAATAGGAACTGAACTTTAGTATGGCGCACGTGATTTTCTTTTTGCGATTTCAGGGTTGCTCCCATATTAAAAGTTGCTCAACAATACCCCGACTATCACCCCCTTAAAGCTTTGCATCTAGCTACCAAATACCCCGTATGTTTGATACCTACCTATATTGTTTCGCAGGTGGCGTGTTTAGGGCTGGACCCTAAAGTGCACCTGGGCATGTCGATCCGCGACATCCAGCCGCACCTGCTGCTGATGCAGGAGAAGTACGGGCTGAACGTGTGCGGCGAGGGCGGCGAGTACGAGACCTTCACGCTCGACTGCCCGCTCTTCAAGAAGCGACTAGTCATGTGAGTCACTAGTTCCCTAGGTGCTGGACCCTAAAGTGCACTCACCCGAAACATGCAAACACGTGCGAAACCTTCCACCTTAAGTCGACTGTCCGCTCTTCAAGAAGCAACCAGTTATGTGAGTTGTACATTTTTACTTTACATTTGTTTGATTTTGTAAATCTGCTATAGTCACGTTTATCACTTTGGCGCAATCCGAACATAATAAGTGCCTTTTGTCGAGTGTTATTATTCTGGCAGTGGCTATTGTATCACTGCGACCATTGCTGATCTATTGTGATCGCCGATTTGTCGAGTGTTAGTATTATTCAATATACGAGGGTCAAATCTTACAAGTTAAATTTGATCGACTCCTCTTCCCTTAATTGTTTTGAAACCTCGCATACAGTTGATGACAATATTGAAAACACTGAAGAAACACCTAAAAATTAGGTTTTAACTGAGGTGGTCTGATGATGGGGCTCGAAGGTTAGACAAAGGAACTTTGTATAACAAGAACGCAACCCCGTTAAGTTTAGTCTGCTTTGAACTGGCTTTGAAGTGTTAATTAATGGGTAAAAAAAGTAATGTTAAATATAGAATTTTGTCAATCTTCTTCGCGGTTTCGCCTGCGTTGCGACTGTTGCGAGCACATTTAGTGTGATAGATAATCATTTTTTTTTTTTACTTAGTGACGAGAAAGAACTAGTAGTCTGTTCGGACGACTCAGTCGCTCCCGCTGGCTACCTCAACCTCAAACTGCACCTGGAACCAAAAAACGTAGAAACCGTTGCCGAACTACCTCCCACTGTGAAAAACGCCTTAGATTACGTGAACGACTTAAGCGACACCGTGTTCAGCGACCTCAGCGACATAGACCTGAGCGAGACGGAGCTAGAATCTATTGAGAAGTTAGAGAAAGAGGAGAAGAAAAAGCACAAAGAACTGAACCCATTGCTCAACACTCAAGATAGTATAGATGCGGACCACAACGATAGCACAGAGAGTATAGGTTATAATTACGATATGCACAGTGTTAGTGAGATACATCCGGTGTTAGACCACAGCTCGATATACGGGAACAGCCACGGATGGTACTATATCGGAGGGATCGTCGGAGAGGGGGTGGACACGAGCGTGGCGACTAAGGATGCGATGAAGAAACTCATTAGTAGGTAAACTTGTTCACGAGATGTATTATTTTGTTATTAATATTTTTTAGTTTTTAGCGGAGATATCAGTCTTGTTCTCAAACCGCTAGCGCAACTTTTAAGAATTCATGATTGAACTACACACACAATGGTCAGTTGATCATACACACATCGATACTTGTGTTCTATCATCTAACCACATCTAATGCTCTGATTTGAGAAAAATACACTGACAAATTTAATAAAAACAGTGTTACAGTGAATATGTCCTGCCATGTGGTCATAAACCATATCTCTTGTATTTTAATAATCATATATATCTTTGGTTTTTATCCTTCAGCAGTGAAATGGTAATTGTGTGTATTATATATTTTCTATACGTCTTAGACTCTCGGTGTCAGTTGTGTACCCTTGTGTGTAAGTGGAATTTTTCTTCTAATCACTAAAATATGCTTTAAACCCCCGTCTTTATTGTTAAAATCCAACGCTAACTCTTCCCCTAATTCCAGACCTCCTAGACTCGCAACAAATGCGGCTCGAAGACATGTGTTCCGTGAACATATACATGCGGGACATGGGTGACTACGCGGCTCTTAACGAGGTTTACGTGGACGCGTTCAACTTCCAGAACCCGCCAACCAGGGTGTGTGTGCAGTGCCCGCTGCCGGACGATGTGGGGCTCATACTGGACGCTGTGAGTATCCATACCCAGGCTAGAACTCTGTGCAGCTGACCTTGCAACACACACGATACTGACCTTGTACTCATATACATATAGTCCAGGCAATGAACTGACAACTTGTATGAAAAAAATGTCAAATTTGGAAATAATTTATAATAGCTAATTTTTTTTATGTAACGTATATATTATCAATTAAATAGTAATCTAGAGGCAAAATCCAACAAAAAATCAGACATCAAATTTTTTATTTATTTAATTAGCTCCTAAAAAGTCCGGATAAATATTAATATTTTTTTATCTTTATTTAGGTTCATTTACATTTGCTTTAAAATATTCAATATAAATAAAATAAAAAAGACAATGAATGTTTAATTTAAATCTATATAATTACTTCCGGGTGGAAAGTTTGTTGGATTCTTGAATAAAGCATCTTAGAATAACGTTTAAGAATGAAATTAAAAAAAAAAACGCTATTATAAATTAATGTTTATCGAAACCGTATTTTGCCTGGAGTAATATACACATGGCGGGGTAAAGCAGTCTATCTCGCTCGCACATGGGCTTACGTCGCAAGGTTTCCTTATTGTATCCAAAATCTAATTAGCGAGAGCGCAACATACACAACCTTGATCTTAGTCCGTTTGCTAAGGGCAAAAAGTATGACATTTTGGAGTACAGCAATGCCATTTGGTACGAATGTTGTACACGTCAACCTAAGCCCAAAACGCTCGGTAGCCAGTTTGTACTCCGCGTCAGTTGGGGGGGAGGGGGGGTCAAAGTTAAGACCTCCCGGCGCTCAGAAAGAAATTTCTGGCGGATTAGTTTGGACCTTTATGTCAAGTTTGGTATGGTTATCAGGTAACTAGATAATGCCCAATTCATTTCCCATACCAGTTTTTTTAGGGTTCCGTAGCAAAATATGACACAAGACTTAATATAATAAACTTTTAGTAGTAACGAAATGCAAACAAACCCTCATATTTTCATATTTTTTGTATGAAACTTGGTTTATAAAAAATACTGTTTGAAAGCCCATTTTATGCAAATTCAAAAAACATTAACATTAAATATAAATTTGACTATTTTAAATGTAAAATAAAATATTGAAAGTACTGCGACGTTCATCAGCGCATTGTACGGGACGGCAAAAAGTCCCGAAAAATAAGTACTACTAACAAAAAAAAAGCAGCCAAGTGTGAGTCTGACTCACGCACCGAGCGTTTCGTACAAAATTTTCCTTATCCCATCCCATCTTAACTGGTAGGGCCCGGTTAAGTTAAGTTTGCACCTAGTACGTATGGCGCTGCATACAAATGAGGTCCAAACTTAACGTAAACGGGTTGTCCTCATACAATTATTGAAAACACAATTTTTTATGATTTAATTAGAAATGTATAGTTTTTAGATTATTCCCTGTACTTGTAGTATAAGACGAATAACTTGCCAAATTTCATAGCTCTGGATCAACGGAAAGTACTCTATAAACTTTGATTCTCTTGAGAATGGCAAAATATACATAAACGGCCGTATCTTTTTTTTCGTAAACTTAGAAGTTTGATTCGTTCACAGCTTCAAGGGACTGTAGACTTGAGTATATGGTTTTAATTTCAACTCGATATCTCCACGCGTTCCCGAGATAAAGGGTCTTGACAGACAGACGGACCCACGGACAACTAAGTGATCATATAAGGGTTTCGTTTTTGGCGATTGAGGTACGGAACCCTAAAACAAAAAATCCAGGTCCAAACTTAACGTAAACGGGTTGTCCGTTTACGTTAAGTTTAGACCTCATTTGTATGCGGTGCCATACGTACTAGGTACAAACTTAACTTAACCGGGCCCTACCAGTTAAGATGGGATGGGATGAGGAAAAATTTGGCTGATTTTTTTTGTTAGTAATACTTGTTTTTCGTGACTTTTTACCGTCTCCTACGCTGCGCTGACGAACGTCGCAGTAATTTCAATATTTTATTTTACATTGAAAGTAGTAAAATTTATGTTTACTGTTAATGTTTTTAAAATCTGCGTTAAATAGGCTTTCGGACAGTATTTTTTATAAACCAAGTTTCATACAAAAAATATGAAAATATGAGGGTTTGTTTGCATTTCGTTACTACTAAAAGTTTGTATTTTTAAGTATTGCGTCATATTTTGCTACGGAACTCTAAAAAACTGGTATGGGAAATGAATTAGGCATCATCTAGTTACCTGATAACGACACCAAACTTGACTCAAATGTCCAAACTAATCCGCCAGAAAAAAAAACTGAGCGCCGGGAGCTCTGCACTTTGACCCCCCCTCCCCCCCAACTGTCGCGGAGTTCAAACTGGCTACCGGGCGTTTTGGACTCAAGTGGACGTGTATAATACCCATACCAAATGCCATTGCTGTACTCAAAATTGTATACCTCTCCATACTAGGATTCCCCTTAGCAAACGGACTATCTAGTGAAGAAAGCATGGTCTGTATACATCCCAGAACATGTTTTGACATGGATATGATAGGGAGAAAGTGTTTACTTATGGCCAGCACTGCAAAACTATCAGTGTGGCCATCGTAACTAGATGAAACGAAAAAAAAACTCACATAATTCTTCTAACAGAGTGCGCTTCTCCGGAAAATTCACAATATTCATAATATAAAGGCAAAAACTACAAAACGCAGATCAGATACCGTGTAATGTATGTTTTGCAAATTGTACATTTTGCGGTGAAGCGACTCAGTGTACGTATGCTATGAAAATTTAAATAAACTTATGTAGGTAATTATTGTTTTTATGAAGCATGTTTAGATAAATAGTTAATCTTGAATGCAGAAATTGTCCATTAGTCTCTTTTTGTGTAAGTAATACCTGGGCCAATCAACTATTTTTTGTTGCTCGTTGCCATGGTTACGTCCCCTGGGTCACTCTTTAAAACTATGACTTTATGGGGCTTAAATCCACTAAGCACGTATGTTTGTTTTATTGGTAAACCCATTCCATGGTGGGGCAACTCCTTACCATGATAGGAGCCCAATTTATAGTATTTTTTCTAAGAAACTCCGTCACAGTTGTCTCTTGGCTTACCGGGACAGAATAACAACAAGAAAAAGTTGATTGACCCACCGGTTTAATTTGAAATAGGTAGCGCACAAAACGAGCGCTCAGTTCCTCGACGCCGACGGGGTCTCGAAGGAGCGGGTCACGATGCACGTGCAGGGTATCTCTCACTGGGCGCCGGCCAACATTGGACCTTACAGTCAAGCGGTGAAAGTAAGTTTTTCAATGTTAAAATTTTAGCGTTCATCTCTAGTAAGCATAGTTTGAAGATTGAATGGATAAACACCGAAACCGATGTAATTTTTTTTTTCGTATTTGTGGGACTCTTGAGAAATATGAAACCACACGTTCAAATCAACTTTTGAGTTGATCAACTTCGGAGTCTTACAGTCCGTCGCGCCCTGTTTTATCTCATTAACTTGATTGTGACGTAAATAATGTATTGTTTGAGTAGCTTGAGTAAAAAGAGGAAAAAAAGACCCAACTTTGGTTTTGTTCCCAGAGAGATAATTTTAACCAATCATGTATTGATTAAATCAGATCAACAATCATATAGTCAAGAATCATATATCTGAAAATCAGGTCTTGTTGTTTCCTAACCTATAGTCAGAACGGCGTTTCAAAGAACGCGATAATTTCTCGTGGTCCCATTGATTTGTCCCATCAATGGGACCACGAGGGAGACTTGTTTCTTGTAGTCCCATTAAGTTCTATTGAAATGAAATTAAACATCCTGTATATGTATTTGCACTCCCACTTTTCTTCCAACACTAGGTGGGATAGGTTCGTTAGGTGTATGATCTCCTGGTATGTCGACAGTTTTGACGGGGGCCCGCTCCGCGGGGCTCCCTTTTATGGTCTGTTTGCCCTTCGGGCAACTGAGGATACCTAACGAATCTAACCTACCTATCCATAACCTATCCTTTACAACATATATGTGAGTAAATCAATCAATGGGACCACGAGAAAACGGTGACAATTTGTAATTCACTCCCTTAACGTCACTTTGTGTTTAGGTCGGCGAAGTGATCGGTACATGCGGGCAGATCGCCCTGGTCCCAGGTTCGATGCAGCTGCTGGAGGGCAGCGCGCGGCGCCAGTGCGCGCTCGCTCTGCGTCACCTCACGCGCGTAGTGCGAGCAGTCCATCCGCGGTCGCACATCCGTAGCGTGGCACAGGTAACCTTGTCTACTATCGCCAACACAGTTAGCTGACCATCCGTGCACTTTATATTATTCAATTCAAATACAGGATGGTCAGTTAACTGTGTTGGCGTTTGTACGAATGCAGTGCCAGGTGATGAACGAGCGAGCGAGGAGTGAGTCGGTACCTCGTGAGGAATGAAGTGGTACATTTTTTGAAGCGTGAAGTGATGCAACAATTTAATGAAATAAGTATGGCAAATGAGGTGCCTCACGAGTGAACCAGAAGGTTCGGGTTTAGTTTAGTAAAGTCATGTAGATAATGTCACTACTATGTTTTTGATCTAAAAAAATGTTGGGTTAATGTCTTGTGCAAGGTTTCTCAGCATTTTTAGGGTTCGGTACCTCAAAAGGAAAAAACGGGACCCTTATAGGATCACTTTGTTGTCCGTCCATCCGTCCGTCTGTCAAGATCCTTTTTCTCAGGAACGCGTGGAGGATCAAGCTAAAATTTATATCAAATACTCAGGTCTACTGTACCTTGGAGCTGTGAAAAAATCAAACTTCTAAGCCAACGCAATCAAAAGATACAGCCGTGCCGCAAATTTTCGAAACTCTCAAGGGAATCAAAACATACAGGGTAGGTACTTCCCGTGAACTCAGAATCTTGAAATTTCGTACAGAGCAACGTCTTATAGCACAGATAAAGGAAAAATTGCGAATACCGTAAATTTTTAGTTACATCATATAATAAAAATATTTTTACTTATATACCTACATGTTTGTACGGAACCCTCAGTGCGCTAGTCTGACTCGCACTTGACCGGTTTTTTTTGTTGATTAAGTGAATATAGTCTGAGATAATAGCCCCGTAATAACGTAATAATAACCGCCACGTGCTTATTAAAATCTTTCACCGAAAATTATTTTGAACAAAATCGGTTCAAATGTTTTCGAGATATTGCTGAAAAACTGCCTTCCCTATAGAAAAGAACGTAAGTGCCGTAAGATTTCTGTGACGATACGACATTTTTAAAAGGCACGGAACCCTTCGTCGTGCGTGGTCCGACACGTACTTGACCGGTTTTTTTTAATTTTAGTGTCATTCGTTTCGATTCAGATGATACTTCCGTATTGATATGAAAAAAAATGAAACATTGCAATAAATTGTGATCAAATAAACTACAGTCGGCGTCAAAAAAATCCCACATCTTCAAAAGTTCGTTTCAAGCGAATATAGCTCTTAACCTTTTGAGAGGGTGCAAAAAATGTCCCAAACGGGGGCGAGAACAAAAACATAAGTCCGGTCTCGGCAAAACATAGTGACTTCAAAGAGGAATATCGATACTTAAATAATACCTAAATAATAATAACAATAATGTAGAGAAACCTGTTAGAAATATACTACAATGTGATGTTATTATGTTTTTCTACTCCTGTACTTTTATCTGTCATTTACATAGTCACGAACACTAATATAAAGACATACAAAATAAGTTTGCAGAAAAGTTTATACTCTATTCCCCATAACAGTACGGCACAACCGTGCTGTTATGTCGCCAAAACGATACGCTTAGCAGCCATACGCTTCTAAACCTATACATTAGGTACTACCAACTTAACAAACCACTGAATGTTTTTACTTTTTAGAAATTTTTGAACTAAAGGCATTGCTGCTAACTTAAGAACCTTTATTCTTAATATGGCAGTACTGGCAAGTTGACATCAATTAAAAACAAAGTTAACCATAGACACCCATTTGTCTCATTTTCATGTTTCCCGAATTCCCGGTTATTTTATAAATTGTTGTTTGACTTTGCGGCCGTTGTGTTTGCTACAAAATAGTTGGTGTTTATACAAATATTGCTTCTACACCAGAAATACACCGGGGCAGCTCACAAGCAGTGACCGAACATTTGTTGCCTACTAAATCTCGGGACCTATACGACAAAGTTTAAGAAAAGTTTATTCTTTGTTTAATTTTGCATTTTATTTCATAGTAGCTAGTCGTAGAAAAAGTATTGTATGCAACGTTGTATAACTAAGTCAAAAAACGCTCGTGGCGTCTTTCTTTACAATGTTCGCCTTCGGCTCACATTGTAACCCACGCCACTCGCCTTTTTTGACCTCTCTTATACAACTGTTGCATAAAATACTATTTCATTGATTATTAACATTATAAAACAACATTAAAGTATGAAAATATCAAAAAATCGCACAGAATGCATTTTAGATTAATGATTGGGTAACAACATTACTTGTTTTATTCTGAGGTGATGACGTCACGCGTTCGCGCCCCCAGCCGTCACTCGCCACGGAGGCATTGGAAATTGATGTAATACTAGAGTTGGGAAGCTGTAGTATGCATCAACTTTTCATATCGATATTGTAGGTAGGGATCGCAATAAAATTTAATCTGTATAAAAATGTGTTTTATTATGTAATGTTTAATGAAAGTTTACTTATACACAAATTGGAATCAATTATGGTATACCTATACGTCTGTGAAGATTTTTTGCTGATTTTGATTAATACTATACTGCGCTCAATCTAGAGTTGTGTTTACCAACAATTTTTTCGCATGTCCTATTGCAAGTTAATAGTTTTTTATGAGTCCGCAGTAGTCTCGCCTGAATCCAAATCAGAAGAATCGAGCTAACTGCGCACTCTTAAGAATTTATATAAAAAATATGTTAACAAATACGTGGTGAAAGTAAATACAAGATTATGATTAACATTAACTAATACGTGGTTTTATTCAATTGAAACGAATTTATTTCAATTAACCATTTTTTAGGGTTCCATACCTCGAAAGGAAAAAACGGAACCCTTATAGGATCACTTTGTTGTCCGTCCGTCCGTCCGTCTGTCAAGACCCTTTTTCTCAGGAACGCGTGGAGGTATCAAGCTAAAATGTATGTCAAGTACTCAGGTCTGTTGGTGAACCTTTAAATAAATAAATAAATAAATTTCCGCAAATTTTCGAAACTCGCAAGGGAATCAAAACCTACAGGGTGCTTCCCGTGAACTCAGAATCTTGAAATTTGGTACGAAGGAACGTCTTATGGCATACATAAAGGAAAAAATGCGAAAACCGTAAATTTTTAGTTATATCATATAATAAAAATATTTTTAATAATTTTAAAGTTACTACCCCTTATATACCTATAGGTTTGTACTGAACCCTCGGTGCGTGAGTCCGACTCGCACTTGGTCGGTTTTATTTATTTATTTAGAGTTGTTACATAAAATTTAATCAACAACTATATATATAAAAATCAACACACAAAAAAACAAAATACAATCAACTAAATAATAAAATGGCAGGATGTTGCCTGATAATAAATCACATTTATCGAGGTATCATCAATCACAATTTTTAACATCCAAACTATAATTAAAACATAAAGTATTTTTAAGGAACATTGCACGTTTAACCGTTTATTTTTCCATTTTATTCAATTCAAAATCGCCATCGTCATCAACATCTTGCAGTATTTGCAGCAGTACTCATCGAACTTTCACACATTTCCGCGCAGCCGGCACGGCACATCCCTATGACGGGAGGATATGGAGGGCCCCCAACTAGCACACTGGCGTTAAAATAACCCTTATATCGGTTCCAGCCAAGTGTTAAGGTGTTAAGAATGCCTGTAAAAAAGGTGTTTAGCGTACTCTAACACCCTTATAACCACGAAAGAGGCCCACGAATTACAGGTTAAGGTGTTAGCTGAGAGTCTTATAACACTCTTGCCCTCACCCAGTTTCAAGTGAGCATCTTACTCTTTTCTTTACTATAAAATTATGAGACAAATATAGTCTACCGACAAAATGGCGAAGATAGTTAGTATAGGTATTAATATTTGACAGTTGTGGAGTCGTACTAATTGAAAGTGAATTAAATTGGAAGTGTGTGTGACATTAAGTGAAAACAACCTGCCCTTGTGATTTTACGGTAAGTGTATACCATGTTTCCCATCTCAATTTTAACGCGCCCAGGATTTATTAAAGATTTCTAACAAAACTTATGAAGAATAAAAAAGACATCTAAAGTTTTTATCATTTTCTATTCTTGTTTCTTGGCCAGTGGCATGTTAAATTAAGTGGCATCCAAAGAATGGCAAGAGTAACATAAATAATGAAGTATTTTAATGTCAAATATTGAATAACCTAATCAATTTGTAGGTTAGAGTTAACCAAAACAATGGCGAACTTACCTTAAAGCTTTAGGCGTCAGTTAACTCAACTATAATGCTTATTGAGTTACAACACCTTTAGTCAAACACCATTACTGTTACAGTGTCTTTAAAGTGTATCTGCCTAACACCTTAAGCGTTAGAAAAAGTTTCAATAATTACAAGAGAGTTAACTCTGTTATAAAGTCTCTGCCTGTACCTTATAGTAGATATAACACCTTAAGCTTTATAAGACACTCCACGGCAACAACTAAAAAGCAATAAAAGTTAACGAGCGTCAGCTAGCACTCTTGTAAAGGTTTAAGTTTTAAAAACAGGTTTAAGCTTTAACATTTTAAGTGTACTTGCTTTGAGTAACTCTAATACCGGTTTAGCAGCGTTCATTAAAGCTCTTGTAACACTTTAGGAGTTAATTATTTTTCTTTACTCCTTCATAACACTATTAGTTGCAACTGAGATCATTATAACTCACTTATAAAGGTTAAGGTTATAATAATACCCTTAGCTGACACCAAAATGTTAGTTGGGCCGCTCTTAGCTCACAGAGCACCGCAAAATACTTCAGTCAATCATAGCCAGACAAAATATGAATAAAATAAAACTTCTGATTTATATTTATAAATATTGTCATGTCAAAATCAATGTACGTACCATGAACTATTAAAAAAAATAGGTCAAGTTACTTGTTAAGCTTTTTATTACATAAAATTAACGCAAAAGTTAAGCGCGCCTGTGGCCGTCCGTCGCTTCAGTGGCACGAGTTTTCGTCGGCGTCCACAGCCGTCTTCAGCTCTCAAAAGGTTAACTAATTTATTGTACCCTTTCAAGATTTGGTGATACTAATCCTGAAAGGGTAAAATAAATTAGTAAGAGTATTAGTAAGACTTTTTTGACGGTGAGTGTATGCACTCACTTTTACCGCGCCCCAACGCGAGGTTTAGTTTAAAGTCTTCGATTCGATTTTCCATTCATTATTCGTTAATAATCGCTAAATATGACAAACGATACCTCTTCGCCTCATCACTACAAATGTCAATGTGACAGCGTCAAAAATAGGATGTAAGATATCAGAGACAATATGTGTCAAATGTCCTGGGCAATTTCTATCTGCCCCACTCCTCGACTCGGAGAAAGCAGACCCAATGAGGCTTTCTGGAATGCCTTATTTCATCAGCTGCCAGCGGATTTAATCCCCTTGTTCGTTTCAGAGCGTGTGCTACATGACGCACGGCGGTATCGCGAGCGAGGCGCGGCGGCAGCTGGAGCGGCGCACGGCGGGCGCCATCGTGCAGTACGCCGTAGTAGGCGCGCTGCCTCGCGGCGCCGCCGTCGAGTGGCACGCGTGGGCGCACACTGACAACAACCGCTTCGACTGTGAGTCTATACTGTCAGAGTGTGTGCTACATGACGCACGGCGGGCGCCATCGTGCAGTACGCCGTAGTAGGCGCGCTGCCTCGCGGCGCCGCCGTCGAGTGGCACGCGTGGGCGCACACTGACAACAACCGCTTCGACTGTGAGTCTAAACTGTCAGAGTGTGTGCTACATGACGCACGGCGGGCGTCATCGTGCAGTACGCCGTAGTAGGCGCGCTGCCTCGCGGCGCCGCCGTCGAGTGGCACGCGTGGGCGCACACTGACAACAACCGCTTCGACTGTGAGTCTATACTGTCAGAGTGTGTGCTACATGACGCACGGCGGGCGTCATCGTGCAGTACGCCGTAGTAGGCGCGCTGCCTCGCGGCGCCGCCGTCGAGTGGCACGCGTGGGCGCACACTGACAACAACCGCTTCGACTGTGAGTCTATACTGTCAGAGTGTGTGCTACATGACGCACGGCGGGCGTCATCGTGCAGTACGCCGTAGTAGGCGCGCTGCCTCGCGGCGCCGCCGTCGAGTGGCACGCGTGGGCGCACAGTGACAACAACCGCTTCGACTGTGAGTCTATACTGTCAGAGTGTGTGCTACATGACGCACGGCGGGCGTCATCGTGCAGTACGCCGTAGTAGGCGCGCTGCCTCGCGGCGCCGCCGTCGAGTGGCACGCGTGGGCGCACACTGACAACAACCGCTTCGACTGTGAGTCTATACTGTCAGAGTGTGTGCTACATGACGCACGGCGGGCGTCATCGTGCAGTACGCCGTAGTAGGCGCGCTGCCTCGCGGCGCCGCCGTCGAGTGGCACGCGTGGGCGCACACTGACAACAACCGCTTCGACTGTGAGTCTATACTGTCAGAGTGTGTGCTGCATGACGCACGGCGGGCGCCATCGTGCAGTACGCCGTAGTAGGCGCGCTGCCTCGCGGCGCCGCCGTCGAGTGGCACGCGTGGGCGCACACTGACAACAACCGCTTCGACTGTGAGTCTATACTGTCAGAGTGTGTGCTACATGACGCACGGCGGGCGTCATCGTGCAGTACGCCGTAGTAGGCGCGCTGCCTCGCGGCGCCGACGTCGAGTGGTACGCGTGGGCGCACACCGACAACAACCGCTTCGACTGTGAGTCTATACTGTCAGAGTGTGTGCTACATGACGCACGGCGGGCGCCATCGTGCAATACGCCGTAGTAGGCGCGCTGCCTCGCGGCGCCGCCGTCGAGTGGCACGCGTGGGCGCACACCGACAACAACCGCTTCGACTGTGAGTCTATACTGTCAGAGTGTGTGCTACATGACGCACGGCGGGCGTCATCGTGCAGTACGCCGTAGTAGGCGCGCTGCCTCGCGGCGCCGCCGTCGAGTGGCACGCGTGGGCGCACACTGACAACAACCGCTTCGACTGTGAGTCTATACTGTCAGAGTGTGTGCTACATGACGCACGGAGGGCGCCATCGTGCAGTACGCCGCAGTAGGCGCGCTGCCTCGCGGCGCCGCCGTCGAGTGGCACGCGTGGGCGCACACTGACAAGAACCGCTTCGACTGTGAGTCTATACTGTCAGAGTGTGTGCTACATGACGCACGGCGGGCGCCATCGTGCAGTACGCCGCAGTAGGCGCGCTGCCTCGCGGCGCCGCCGTCGAGTGGCACGCGTGGGCGCACACCGACAACAACCGCTTCGACTGTGAGTCTATACTGTCAGAGTGTGTGCTAACATGACGCACGGCGGGCGCCATCGTGCAGTACGCCGTAGTAGGCGCGCTGCCTCGCGGCGCCGCCGTCGAGTGGCACGCGTGGGCGCACACTGACAACAATCGCTTCGACTGTGAGTCTATACTGTCAGAGTGTGTGCTACATGACGCACGGCGGGCGCCATCGTGCAGTACGCCGTAGTAGGCGCGCTGCCTCGCGGCGCCGCCGTCGAGTGGCACGCGTGGGCGCACACTGACAACAACCGCTTCGACTGTGAGTCTATACTGTCAGAGTGTGTGCTACATGACGCACGGCGGGCGCCATCGTGCAGTACGCCGTAGTAGGCGCGCTGCCTCGCGGCGCCGCCGTCGAGTGGCACGCGTGGGCGCACACTGACAACAACCGCTTCGACTGTGAGTCTGTCAATACTTCGATACTGATATTATAGTGAGGAAAAGTCTGTGAGGTTGTAAGTTGCAATAGATGATTGAGTAATGAGTAAGTGGTGGTGCAGTTAGCACAAACATAAAACCACAACAGCGCTGTAAGCGCAAGCTTATCGGATTGGTGCCGGTGCGCCCGCCCGCACCTGCGACGGAGACTCGCTCATCCACCGCGATATACGACGGATCGCGGCTCGCGTTCGCTTCGCTTGCGATATTTTTTATACGCGTTCGCGCATCCCACAATCCAGCGTTGAAACGATCTATAGCTAATATATATGCTTATTGTACAGTCCACTATTATTTCTCTCCAATTAGCTAGACCAACAGTAAGTTTTTACGGATGGGGTAATCTCGGAAACCGCTTATCTGATTTCGAGAATTCTAGACATAGCAATCCTGGGTTCTCTGTAATACACAGGCAACTAGTAGATACATGAATATTGGAAGACAATCTTACACACAAATCGACCTAGTCCCAAAGTGGTCTTCAGTGACAATACACACAGTTTAGTAACTGCATGTATACTCACCACGCCGCATGCGACAGCAGCAAAGAAGAGACTAGTATCTCGTCTCTGTTAGGCTATGGTCTCCTATAAATGACGCCGTACGCTGCGTCACAATGCTTACTATGGATATGTACTCTTGTGGTCGTCGGCCACAACAGTACATCTCCATAGTAAGCGTTGTGACGCAGCGTACGGCGTCATTTATAGGGGACCATGGCCTTACTGTCGCATGCGGCGTCGTGTCGTGACTGACGCGGTGGGACCATGAGTCCATGAATCAGTTGAAGGCACTGGTGGGCTATAGGAAATATATATGGATTACTTTGCAATTTTCAGATGAAGAAACGGGTTGCAACGTGGGCGACTACAAAGTGGCGATCACTAGGCGGTGGAACTACGAGAACACGGTCGCAGCGTTCGTGTGCTACGTCGCGACAGGTTCGTTAATTTTGTTTAGTTTTAGGGATTTTCTTAAATTTGGGATTTCAGGTCCTCGCTCCTTGCTCTTTAGAGTTGTGTTGACTGGACGTAGAAACTGTTTGTATAGCTTTAAGGTAAGGCAACACACATACCACTAAAATCTAAACGCTATATATATTTGGATATCTCCATTTTTATCGTACTATAATACTCGAGCATCAGTGATGGAAATAAAAGAACGTCGATATTCTATTATTGCGGTAGCTCCGCTATCGTCTTTCAAGTGTCATCACGGTTTATAAAATTAACACGTAAAAGTTCTGAAATTAACATTGTCGTACGCCAAGCTTCCGTGAAAATGTTGTAATCATTAAATAAAAACACACGCAGCTGTGTTAATTATTGTTGTTTTTTTTTCAAATGCTCATGAAGTCCTTTTAACAAGCAACAACAAGGGTATTTTCATCTATCAAAATTAAATTATCAAAGTATTTTTAACCGACTTCAAAAAAGGAGGAGGTTATTTAAATAGTTTTTACCACAAGAAATACGAGTATATTTTGTTATAAAAACATAAGATTTATATTTAATTTGAAAATTAAGATCGTAGTTTTATTATCTGTATGTCACGTGACCGAAAACGCGGGCCGCCATTTTGTCTTGTGAGTGACCTCAGTACCTATAGCAAATGCAAAAACAAGTTTTCGTTGTAAACAACATTTTGACGTTTCTGCACGTAGTATCTTCTTAGTGGTCAGAGTAGTCTGTGGTTTCTGCTCTTATGGCGCGTAGCGTCACGATAGCGGCTGCCTTTTACTCGTAGTCGCGAATATACAACGTTAAAATTTTAACCATTTTTTTTTTGCATAAAGCGATATTATTTTGAGCAAATAAAAATACTAGTCGACTATCGAATTTATACGAATACTTTAAAATATATTTAAAAAAAAAACTGCCTCCAGGTTCATCCCCATCGACGTGCCAGCTGTCGTTCCCCAGCGAGGAGGCGTGCGTGTCGCACCGCGCGCGCGCCGCGCAGATGAGCGCCGGCGAGCTGCAGGCGGTGTTGGAGTATGCGCTCGGGAAGCTGCTGCACGGACGGACAGAGCCCTCCGCCGTTAAGATGAGGATATTTTATCAGGTACCGCTATCTTCGTTTTAGGATAAGGAGTCTCTTAATCGTAGGTACTCGTGTACACAATATGCTGATAGGATCCACTAGGATTATAACATAACAGTTCATCCCTAAGGGGGTTAAAAGGGGT
Source organism: Epinotia nisella (assembly GCA_932294315.1). Classification (NCBI taxonomy): domain Eukaryota; kingdom Metazoa; phylum Arthropoda; class Insecta; order Lepidoptera; family Tortricidae; genus Epinotia; species Epinotia nisella. Next base: position 6,957,443 of record OW028687.1, read on the forward strand.
GCAACGTTTGTACGGGGAAAACTTTTTGAGCAAGACACTTAAAACTTTGTAGAAAGATTACTTATTACAATACAAATAAAGCTCTTTCAGCGTTTTGGAAATTTCTCCCCCTAAGGGGGTTAAAAAGGGGTGCAACGTTTGTATGGGGGAAACTTTTTTTTAGTTAAGAGACGTAAAATTTTGTAGAAAGATTACTTATTAGAATACAAATAAAAAACTTCTGCTATTTGGAAAATTACACCCCTAAGGGGGTTAAAAAGGGGTGCAACGTTTGTATGGGGAAAACTTTTTTTTTGTGTTAGAGGCTTAAAATGTTGTAGAAAGATTACTTACTAGAATACAAAAAAGTGCTTTCAGCGTTTTGGAAAATTCTACCCCTAAAGGGTAAAGGGATAGAGTTACATTTTTTTGACTTTAAACTTTGTAGAAAGATTACTTATTAAAATACAAAAAAACTAGGTACTTTGTTTTATTTTAATTTGTCCCCGATACGGGTTAAAAGGGGGTTCAAAGTTTGTAAAGTATGTGTTAGTAACTTTCTGTATGGAAAGTAAGAGATTTGCAATTTCGGTCTTAGCCCGTTTGTTAAAAGATTTCAGTGTTTTTTGAAATTCATCCCATAAAGGGGTTATAGGGGGGTTAAAAGTTTGTATGGAGAGCAAGCCATTTTTAAAGTAAGACATTTATACTTCAGTTTTAGACTGTTTAAAGATTATAAAATCAATTGTAGCGTTTTTATACTGTTTACTAAGAGGGTTCAAAGTGGGGTTCGAAGTTTGAATAGAGAGCAAGACATTTTTAAATTAAGAGATTTGTAACTTCAGTTTTAGACTGTTTACTAAAAGACTACTATACTAATTTCAGCGTTTTTTTTAATCCACATTTTAAGGGGGTTAAAAGGGTGGTCAAAGTTTATATCGAGAGCAAGATATTTTTAAAGTGAGAGATATATAACTCGGTCATAGACGGTCACGGACTCGTGTCCTCGTCGTGTCGTGTGTCGTGCGAAATGAACCTCGTCGGAAATCACCTACTTTCCAGACTTGTAGCATAAATAGTTATTTTTCATATCTCATGCTCTGAAAGTGGGTCGTTGTTGTTCTAAAAAGTGATACGTTTCTGCTCTAGTGCAGAAAAATTGTGTATTCCAATTAGTCCTCGCCTTATAAGTAGAGTTAGGATTCTGGTGGCAATTTAGCACAAGAAATGCAGTGGAGTCGCCATAGTATATTTTTTTATTTGAATAAATGAATAACTAAACGATAAATCTATATTACAGTACCAGCCAATAATATATCACCTTTGCGTTTTATTGTATGAACGTGTAGGTATAGAGTAAATAATTTAGATTTGTTGATACATCGCATATTTTACTACATAGTTACATATTTTACATAAATTTTCTGCAATGCAATACTGTAAATTACAATGATGATTTTATAACATAACATTTAAATTTTACTTGTTTGCTAAAATGTTTATGTATTCAAGAGCTTGAACAACTTACAACTGGAATTAAAGTTTAAAAATCTTGCATATTATCTTCTTCTGATGTTAAACGGTTGTCAAGAATATGAAAAGCACTACGGCAATTTGTTCCATATTAGCTGGCATATCAATTCACTTGTATGAAACCAATAAATTTAATTATACATTATTGGTTTATCAATCTTTTATTCATTCATTCAATCAATCAAAAAATATATAACAACGACTCCATTGCTCCTTGTTCACCCCAATGCCACCAAACATCCCAACTCTACTTATAAGCATTATGCAAGAACTAATTCTAATGAATATCAATACTTACCCCGCCACTGACAAAGGGGAATAATTTTATTCTTACTAGTTCATGGAATTTATCTTATTAAATATAAAATAATTTTATAGTGTAAATTCATTACTTTTATTTTCGCTAAAATATTCAGGATCTATGAGGTGGTGACAAATGGAATACACCCACAAACCTTTTTTTTTAACTTAAAGTTGTGCATGTGAGCTAAGGCAGAAACGCATACAGCCACTCTTCAACTAATACTAATAATAAATACAAAAAAAATATTATAAAATTTTCCGTCCGTTTTTATTATTTTCCTCGTATTCGATATGAAAATTAGTGTTTAACTCGGGTGAAAGTCACCCATTTCTGACACGAACCATTGGCGCTCTCACTTCGTTCGAGCACCAAAATATCTCGTTAGAAATGGGTGCCTTTCAGCCTTAACAATCTACTATTGTAATGCCTTACTATTATTTCCTCACATGTTTGAGAAAAGTACTATATTTACCTTGGCGGGAACCGGGTTTTCTTGACTCGTCTCTTGGCAGGCCTTGGCATACCACTTTCTTTCCGTGCCTTAGCAATAATGTACTATTTCGTGCAGGTGTGGAGCGCGCCGCCAATGTCCCGCATTCTGGAAGCGGTGTCGGCGGTGAAGGCTCGCTCGCGCGCGCTCGCCGCCGCCACGGCGGTGCCTGTGCTGGCGCTGCACAACGCCTTCACCTTCCTCTCCATCAGCGGGCTGCGCTTCGACGAGTGACCACAGGTATGTGTACCAACATTCTGGAAGCGGTGTCGGCGGTGAAGGCTCGCTCGCGCGCGCTCGCCGCCGCCACGGCGGTGCCTGTGCTGGCGCTGCACAACGCCTTCACCTTCCTCTCCATCAGCGGGCTGCGCTTCGACGAGTGACCACAGGTATGTGTACCAACATTCTGGAAGCGGTGTCGGCGGTGAAGGCTCGCTCGCGCGCGCTCGCCGCCGCCACGGCGGTGCCTGTGCTGGCGCTGCACAACGCCTTCACCTTCCTCTCCATCAGCGGGCTGCGCTTCGACGAGTGACCACAGGTATGTGTACCAACATTCTGGAAGCGGTGTCGGCGGTGAAGGCTCGCTCGCGCGCGCTCGCCGCCGCCACGGCGGTGCCTGTGCTGGCGCTGCACAACGCCTTCACCTTCCTCTCCATCAGCGGGCTGCGCTTCGACGAGTGACCACAGGTATGTGTACCAACATTCTGGAAGCGGTGTCGGCGGTGAAGGCTCGCTCGCGCGCGCTCGCCGCCGCCACGGCGGTGCCTGTGCTGGCGCTGCACAACGCCTTCACCTTCCTCTCCATCAGCGGGCTGCGCTTCGACGAGTGACCACAGGTATGTGTACCAACATTCTGGAAGCGGTGTCGGCGGTGAAGGCTCGCTCGCGCGCGCTCGCCGCCGCCACGGCGGTGCCTGTGCTGGCGCTGCACAACGCCTTCACCTTCCTCTCCATCAGCGGGCTGCGCTTCGACGAGTGACCACAGGTATGTGTACCAACATTCTGGAAGCGGTGTCGGCGGTGAAGGCTCGCTCGCGCGCGCTCGCCGCCGCCACGGCGGTGCCTGTGCTGGCGCTGCACAACGCCTTCACCTTCCTCTCCATCAGCGGGCTGCGCTTCGACGAGTGACCACAGGTATGTCTAGCAACATTCTGGAAGCGGTGTCGGCGGTGAAGGCTCGCTCGCGCGCGCTCGCCGCCGCCACGGCGGTGCCTGTGCTGGCGCTGCACAACGCCTTCACCTTCCTCTCCATCAGCGGGCTGCGCTTCGACGAGTGACCACAGGTATGTCTAGCAACATTCTGGAAGCGGTGTCGGCGGTGAAGGCTCGCTCGCGCGCGCTCGCCGCCGCCACGGCGGTGCCTGTGCTGGCGCTGCACAACGCCTTCACCTTCCTCTCCATCAGCGGGCTGCGCTTCGACGAGTGACCACAGGTATGTGTACCAACATTCTGGAAGCGGTGTCGGCGGTGAAGGCTCGCTCGCGCGCGCTCGCCGCCGCCACGGCGGTGCCTGTGCTGGCGCTGCACAACGCCTTCACCTTCCTCTCCATCAGCGGGCTGCGCTTCGACGAGTGACCACAGGTATGTCTAGCAACATTCTGGAAGCGGTGTCGGCGGTGAAGGCTCGCTCGCGCGCGCTCGCCGCCGCCACGGCGGTGCCTGTGCTGGCGCTGCACAACGCCTTCACCTTCCTCTCCATCAGCGGGCTGCGCTTCGACGAGTGACCACAGGTATGTCTAGCAACATTCTGGAAGCGGTGTCGGCGGTGAAGGCTCGCTCGCGCGCGCTCGCCGCCGCCACGGCGGTGCCTGTGCTGGCGTTATGGTCTGTGGTTTGGTGTTGGAGTTATGACGTCTCGATAATAGCGGACGCCTTTTTATAACGCGAATATATAACGGTAAAATTTCAACCATTATTTATTTGCATAAAGCGATATTATTTTGAGGAAATAAAAATACCAGTTGACTATCGAATCTATACGAACATTTTAAAATATACATAAAAAATTGTATTTTGTTTTGGATTTATAGTTAACAATACTTTTTTCAAAGCGCTGTTGCACCATTGCAAAAAAATCGTTATAATTTTTAAACTAAGGTCTGTGACGATAAAACAAAAACATTAATAAAGTTAATTAACAATCGATTACGATAAAATACAGCTTGACATAAAAAAATACCGGCAACTACCGAGGGAGATAGCAACGTGTTCAGTTATTTGTATTATAATATAATTAGATTTTTTTAACATTCGATATTTGACAGCCATCATCCCGGTACAATAAACGTGAATAATGACATAAATTTTACTGGGGTGACATCTGTCAAATATTCGATGTAAGGGCATTTTCACTATAGTATTACGCTTGCCTAAGGCCTTTGTTTAACCGCTCATACAAAATGTTTTACTACAGATTGAGACGGGGTAATTTTTTTATCTGAAAGGTAATGCGCCACAGAATAACCTAATGTAATTAATAAACAAGGGTAACATAAAATAACAGCGGGTGCTGTCTCTGTGCGCGTCCCATGACACGGGCAGGGACAGCATCGGCTCGGTGTACTCCTTGCATTCCATTAAATTGTCAAAAGGGACTCTACGTGTTGGCTCAGTTGGTACTTTGTAGGTACCTAGCCCCACGCACGCCTCCCAAAGGTCCGGGGACATCATGTCAATCACCAAAAAAAGGAGTTTCCCGTAAATTCTGTATTTTTCTTCCGCTACCGCTATTTTATTATGGAAAACTGTATTTTTCTCAAAAATGGCCCGCAAAGTGTACATTAGTCGCTACATATTGGAAGGTAAAGTGTATAGTTTCAGGTCAGATCAAAATTAAAAAAAAAAAACATTGCAGGCCGCCTGGAATGTTACATATAAATTCCTTTATTTGTCGAGTACCAAATTTTTCAAAAAGTTTGAACCGGCATATAAAAGACGGCACAGGTCGTATTCAGCCATTTCAACTCGTATTTTTCTGTTGCAAACGCGACGTTTTTCTATGTGTCACAAATAGTTTGCGTTTTTCGGTGGAAAAATACACTTGCGATTCGGTTTAAGAAGAAAAACGGCGGGAAGTCATTAATATTTTCACGTTGTGCAACGATATTTAAAGTTTATTATTCCCCCATTTTTGAGAAAAGCACCGACTAGCCGGAATGGCAATTGCAGGCTTCGTATTATAATTAAACGGACTCGCAAGCTCGTCCGTTTAAACAAATACTCAGCCTGCAACTGCCTCCTTCCCGGCCACGGCAATAATGTACTATTATCGTAATTGTTTGTTAATTAGTTTTAGTACTGCTTTTGTTTTAACGTCATAGACATCTTAGTTTATAAAAATTATAACGATTTCTTTGGTGCCAGAGCGCTTTGAAAAAATAGTGTCGGCTATAAATCCAAAAAAAAAAAATTTCTGTCACTGGAATTGGGTCTAGATTTGCCCTATTTCATATGTGCACTTTAACCCTTTTCCAGGCCGGATCGAATGTCAGTCTTATTTATTGATATTAAGATACATGTTTGACAGGTTGTATGTGGTCGATATAACGCCTGTGCCTGGAAAAGGGTTAAGGAGACTCACACTGTATATACACAATTGGGTACTTTCCCGGGTAAATAAAATATAATTCTATTTAGTCCGTCAGTTAGATTATCAAAAAATATTGGACACGTATTTTTTTGTTTGACAATTAAACAAGAAATTACGAAGATTTCCGCGTGACGTCACATTATGATAAAAAGTGCACCATGTGACGTCACGCGGAACTTTAACGGGCTATATCTTCATATTTTTTTTGTTTAATTGACAAAAAAAAAATACGTGTCCAATATTTTTTGATAATCTAACTGACGGACTAAATATCATGTTTTAGGAAAGTAGCCAATTATTGCTCGTATAGTATAAGACATTAAACTGTACAATCGACGCGATGGTAATTTACATGTGTATCCCATTAGTTTCAGACTCATCCATATGGGTTTGCTCAAGGTCATTACACACCTTGCAATAGTCAAAATGAGACAACAATACATACCTTTCAGCATAACTATAGCCAGTTGTTGTAACAAATTGCGTTCTTGACCCTGTATATCCGTGTAGTTGTAGTAGTACCCATTGTACTGTCACATGCAATATCAAAATATGCATTGCGTGACGCGCACTTGTCCTGTATTACAATACAAAGGACGCGGTCGAATTGTGTCGAATAAAGTAATACAGGGTGTAACAAAAATGTGGGTATTAAAGTGGTATCAGTAAAAAATTGGCGTACTTTTTATTACAATGCTATACCAATTCACGCCTTTAAACGGTTGTCCTATTTGTTTTTTACACCTTGTATTTATAACTCTGTAGGTATCTAAAACGCTTCGACTTAATAGCTTCCAATAATGTTATTTTTTCCTTACCTATTTTTATTTTTTAAGATCTTGTGTTCTAAGATCAATGTTTTTTGTTTCAGTGTGCGGTTTTCTTCTCAAGAAAGAATGCAGATTATATGCTTTATTGCCAGTTTATAAAATATATTTGCTGAATATTTTCAGTGTTTATATAAATTTTGTTAATTATGCTACCGAGTTTACGATAACATAAGTCAAATTATATAAATTATTTTTATTGCATTTCTTGTTTTTTCATTCCCGATTCGAAATGATGCAAGGAAAACAAAATAATCAAATTAAATTTATTTTATTTTTTTACAAAATTGACCGAACAGTGCGAGATTTCTAGAACGTTTACACTTGCATTAAGTAGACATAAAGTTATCAATATTCTCTTAGAAGTAAGTCTTAATTCACCTGTGTCAATAAAGCAATACGAATCAGAGGTGTGACACACAGACACACCCAAACCAGTAGTATATATTCAATATAAAAAGTTATAACATGATTCGATGAAATAAATCTGTGGACATAAATTTTGTCTTAATAATTGTTACTAAGTAAACTATGATTAATAATAACCGAAGGATAACTATAAACTAAACATGATACATTAGAGGTCATCAGTTTGATGAATGTTACTGATACTGCACTTACAAAGCTCTAATACAAGTATAATACACAACATACGGAACAATTGCACACAGCAGTGGTTAAAAGACGTTAGCGCAGAGAATCGTAAGTACAGCGGATCGCGGCGTTACGTATTCAGTACACAGGCCGATGCCCACACGAGCGGCGGCGCACACCATATGCTAGCAGTTTCATTCAGTTTGTTCTGGAAACGGATACCACCCAATTCGGCTATATTTTATTTAATACTATCTTTATAACACCGTACAATAAATAATTTTCTTCGTAATGAAAATAAACATATACTCTGAGTTTAAATAATTTATTTGATCTTTCTATTAATAATCTATATAAAAAATTGGGTTTATTAAGTTTCCAGAACGAGTGTGAGTAAATTAGAACACAAAATAGCCTAATGGTTTTGTACTTTGAAATTAAGTATAGAAGAAACGATATTGGAAAGCTGCTGGATTCTATTCGTGTAATTAAACTACAGAAACAAAATCTTATTTTAACTAAGTATTTAGTGTTTAAATCAACGATACCTTAATTAATTGAATGATTCTGCGTAATATTAGGGTACTTGCCCTCAATCATATCTGATTATTTCATAAGTATTTAAGCTATCACTGGACCCCTACGGGTGTCCAATGATTTCCGGGCATATCTCACTTTTGTAATATATTTTACATTTCACAAATACAGAGGACACAAAATTGTATACAGTTGTATCCATATAAAACTAAAATAAATACCTTACAAGGAGAATTAACAATAACTAATTTAATCTATCAAAACATAAAATGCGAACTGTCTTGATTAGATAATTACTTAACAGCATTCAGCCGATATTCGAAAACAAAAGGGGGAAAACAATTCATAGAAACAAAACTCAAATGCATCAAAAGGCAGACGTTTCTATTATAATGGTTTATTATCTTCAAGTATAAAAAAAAAACAATTGTAGACAATACAACCTAATTGTCAATTTTCTGCAAACATAGCTCATAGGAAATGATCATGTTAGTAGTGTATAGATATAAAAAAAATCGTAATCATAACGAAACAGCAGCACTCGATCCTCTCTCCAACATAAATAACAACTCGCTGACCCAAAACGGTGCTTATATAAGGAAATGGTTTGTCGGCACTAGTTAGTTTCTTTTACACATCCATCTGACGAATAAAAGGTACGAGACTGAAGACCGTCTAAATAACCATTCAGATTACCAAAGAACTCGTACATAAATACATGATTTTGTCTTACAGGATACTCTCAAAACAAAACTATTATTATTAAAAAATAGTATGATTGCCCAGCTACCCATTATAGTGAAGTTAGTATTACTGTACATTTTACATGTTAGTTTATCTGCGACCTACATCTATCTAACCACTTCATGTTTAACCTCTGTTAAATTAATCCGTCTACTCCCACTAGGGATAATATAATCGGCCGCCCCCGCCCAGTCACTCGGCCCCAACAAAGATCTCGACGCACGGAAAACAAAGCGCGCGGCCTCAGAATACAACTAGTATCTCTTCACTATCCGATAACTTAAATATACATAGCCTACCAGTTAATCGTTATATTAAAAATTAATCAGATTTATGCAACATCCTTACAACCAAGCGAATAAGAGTTACACGGACCGGCTACTATACACAGGGTCTGGTCGGTCACTACACTAGCAGTCCTCGTCGAGCGGGTCGTCGTTGTCCGAGCCGTCGGGCGCGCGCTCGGGCTCGCGCTCTCGCTCGCGCTCGCGCTCGGGCTCGGGCTCGTCGGCGCTGGCGCGCGCGCGCGACGCGAGGTACTGGCGGTGCGCGTACTTGTTGAAGCGCCGCTTGGCCATGAACAGCGTGGCGATGGTGCGCGGCGCCAGGCGCGCGGCCGCCGAGCGCGACGCGATGCCCGCGCGCCGGCACTCGCCGCACGTGTAGTCCAGCACGCGCAGCGCCGCCCCAGACTGCTTAACGCACTCTGCACACCCCGCCCACAAGTTACACGGTGCACGCATACGTGTTGATCAATAGAGCCATGACATTTCACCTTTTGAACGTAGGAATGTGACTTCCGCCTTATCGATTATTTTGCTCTAATTTAAGATCAATAAAAAAAAACTTGATATAATCGATATTTTTTCCACATCCCTGTTAGAACGCCATCTATCAGTGAGTGAAGATCATATTGATATGCGCAGAAAGACACCAGAAGGTTTAAGCGTTGCAGATGCTTTTCGTCAGAATAGATTTGTTTATTCTAGACAATGATGTAATATAAAAAGAGGTAGATATGTTGTCTATTTGAAAATCCCTGTTTAAAAATGGCCAGGCACATCTGACAGCTGAGACACGTTTATGTCTCCATTGACGACCCGAGACTGAGGCAAGTTGGTGCTATTGACTTAATTTTAGTGTGCCATTAGTTTTTGTGCAGCGCTTATAACCTATCTACCTCTTTTTTTATATAAAATCATTGATTAGACACCCGTCTGGTTCCTTTTTACTAAAACTCGTATTGTTCGTTATTAGTCACTGGTTTTCATGGACTGCTTCGTTTTAAATTGTAAAATGTGTCCCTGAGACTAAGAATTACCAGTTCTATTCACTTTTTCACTTTCAATGCTTACGTTCATAAGTTAAATGCCAAGAAACTAGTGCTCAACAATGTCGTACGCCGCTGTACGGTTTCAAAATAAGTACATACACAACGCTATTGCTATAGAGAAACCACGAATAGTGACTTTATAATGATCTAGCAGTCTCGCACTAGTAAAATGTAATGAAGTGAACAAACATGTTTGACAGTCAAATTTGTAAGACCGATTCATGTTTTGCTTAAATTAGCGTTTTCTATGTATTTATTTTACAGTAAAAGGATGGTTATACCATTTTGAACAGCAGATGAAGAACGATGTTCCAAAGTCATCTACAAATCAAAGCGGTTAACCATTAATTTTTATTTAATTGAGACTTGGTACTATTTGAGGAGCAATTGGCAACTTTCACATTAAATCAGATTTCCATTCATATTGCTGCATCCCTGTCCAAAAGAAATGCAGTCATACTTTTGCAAATAATATGCCAAGTGAAATGGCCCAGTTTGTCAATAGGGGTGTAGACACTAAATAAAATAATCAATAATATTGTATTTTCTCGAAAAAGGATTAAAAATGTAGTCAAATGAAGAAAAAATCAACGCAAGAGGTTAAATAGTCACAAAGTTATAAGTGTCCAAAGTTTCAAGAGGGGGTATATTCTGTCCCTTTTCGGCAAAACGCACCTTTATATGAAACGGTCGTCATTTACTATGACGCTCGATGGTCGTGACGTCACGATCCCCGACCGTTTTCTCTCTCTAACAAGCAACATTAAAACGGTTGTAGCTTCGTCATTTTTTAGGGTTCCGTAGCCAAAATGGCAAAAACGGAACCCTTATAGTTTCGTCATGTCCGTCTGTCCGTCTGTCCGTATGTCACAGGCATTTTACTCGAAAACTATAAGGTGTATTTGAATCAAATTTTGAGGATAGGTGTATTTTGTTAGCCGCTACATAATTTTGTAATTAAAATGACAAAAAAAAATTTTTTTAGGGGTGCACTCCATACATAAAACTAAAAGTAAAAAAAAAAAAATCATTGTGACCCCCCGTGTGGCACATCAATCGATAGGCCTTTCAAAATAAATATAAGGTTTCTTAGCATTTTTTTTTATTAAGTTAATAGGGTCGGAGATAATCACCCCGAAAGTCACTAAAATTCTGTCCCCCCCCCCCCCCTCTAATTTTTGAACGGTGTATTTTAAAAATATGGAAAAATTCATGGACATAGGGCTTATTAATTTCATTCACCGAAAATTGTTTTGAACAAGATCGGTTCAGAGGTTTTCGAGATATTGCTGAAAACTGACTTCCTTCCTTTAATAGGCACGGAACCCTTCGTTTTGCGTGGTCCGACACGCACTTGGCCGGTTTTTGAGATATTTGAATGGGATTTTCGTCATTAGGCATATTTTTTGGCCTTCTTTCTATTGAAGTAATAATATTTTTTGAGTCTACACCCGTATTATGTACATATTGGTACATTTTTCCCATAGATTGGGATGCATATCATTACTAGTACATGTTTGTTGATGACTCCACCTAGTGCAGTAAAGGTAACATGTGCGTAGATAATAAAATATAGCAACTCGCTAAATCTTGCTCAAACAACTGCACAAATAGCCGCAGCCTGTTTTTTCAAGTTTTCGTTATCTTACCTCTGCAGCAGCAGTTTGCGTTTTTGGTCGCATGGTAAATGTGCATAATTATGTCAACAAAACCACTTTCATATAATGCACTTACAGTGTACACATTCAAGAGTTTCTTACTGTTTTAAAAGAAGAGTTTAGATCATTTCAATCTGATTACTGTTCTGATTATGCTGAACGGTTGTACCAGTTTGTAAAGTCAATTACAAATTATGTCTCCATTTTTTTATGGTTGACTGTGCCTGTGGCTGGAGCAGCTTAACATATATAAAGATGTATATGTTAAGTTGCTCCAGCCAGACTGACACTGATACCTCTCTAATATAACGAGATCTAGTGAAAGTCTTACTTCTAACGAACATAAATAAATATACACAACTTAGTATGGATCTGCTTGGAAGAGAAATTTGCACAAATTATAATTATTACAAGTAGTATCAAGTCTCGTATTCATAATTTCTTATAGGTATCATAAACCTAACACGCTCGACAAAGGCACACATATCGGCGCGTCTATCGGCCGACGATACGGGGTCATTTCATATGCGACCCTCTACCGACTAGAGGCATCATTCGTTCGCTGTGTATATACATCATGCCACCTTACATTGTCTAATACATCTAAAACACAAGAACTAAGCTTCCTATCGATGTGTTTGATTTGTTTATTTTAGGATATCTTTGTATTGTTGGGAGTTTAAGGTGTTGGTAAAAGGTATGTTTATGGTAAGAACAGCGATACTTGATGCGATAAAGAAGCGGTAATAGCGAATACATAAAACTAAAGCAACCGTTCTATGGGATGAAGTTATATGTAACATGCAGAAGGGATGGAGCCAAGCATCTAATTCGAAAACACATTTTTCCTAGATGTTTTTACAATGATATTATACAATACAAAATCTGTTCTCAAATTTGATTTCAAAATGCACACAGCATTATAGCAGGCAATAAATAATGGAAAACGCTCGCACATCAAGCTACGAGAAGTAATAATGTTAAGTCTTTTCATATTTGCTAAATCTCTACAATATTATAATTCCTTCTGGTAGCTTACTGGGCAGCGTGGAACGTACTGCGGCTTCATGTAAATAACTCTCATACGCGATAAAGAATTTAATAAACTATCCGAAGTTGTTAATGATACATGAACACTAAACGCAAGACCAAAATCTTGGTCATTAAGCGCAACAGACCACATCCGTTTCAACCAGTACTAAATGGGATATTAGACTCCTTATTACGTTTCATCCAGTACTAAATAGGGAGGATGTGATATTAAACGCCTCATTACGTTTCATCCAGTACTAAATAGGAAGGATGTGATATTAGACGCCTTATTACGTTTCATCCAGTACTAAATAGGAAGGATGGGATAATGAACAAATTTATTTATTTATTAGACGCCTTATTACGTTTTATCCAGTACTAAATAGGAAGGATGGGATATTAGACGCCTTATTACGTTTCATCCAGTACTAAATAGGAAGGATGGGATATTAGACGCCTTATTACGTTTCATCCTGTACTAAATAGGAAGGATGGGATATTAGACGCCTTATTACGTTTCATCCTGTACTAAATGGGAAGGATGGGATATTAGACTCCTTATTACGTTTCATCCAGTACTAAATGGGAAGGATGGGATATTAGACTCCTTATTACGTTTCATCCAGTACTAAATGGGAAGGATGGGATATTAGACGCCTTATTACGTTTCATCCAGTACTAAATGGGAAGGATGGGATATTAGACGCCTTATTACGTTTCATCCAGTACTAAATAGGAAGGATGGGATATTAGACGCCTTATTACGTTTCATCCAGTACTAAATAGGAGGGTTTGGCTATTAGACGCCTTATTACGTTTCATCCAGTACTAAATGGGAAGGATGGGATATTAGACGCCTTATTCCGTTTCATCCAGTACTAAATGGGAAGGATGGGATATTAGACGCCTTATTACGTTTCATCCAGTACTAAATGGGAAGGATGAGATATTAGACGCCTTATTCCGTTTCATCCAGTACTAAATGGGAAGGATGGGATATTAGACGCCTTATTACGTTTCATCCAGTACTAAATAGGAGGGTTTGGCTATTAGACGCCTTATTACGTTTCATCCAGTACTAAATGGGAAGGATGAGATATTAGACGCCTTATTCCGTTTCATCCAGTACTAAATGGGAAGGATGGGATATTAGACTCCTTATTACGTTTTATCCAGTACTAAATAGGAAGGATGGGATATTTGACGCCTTATTACGGGTCGACTACCACGGCGGTGTGCTATACGTGTGAGATGGAGATCGGAGCGCACCCTCTCACTCACACGTATGGCGCACCGTCGCTGGATGTTGTGGCCGATCCATGGTCCCCCTGCGAGCTTATGCCATCGTGTGACAAAGACAAGATGAAAACATGGGTTCAGGGTCGTAAGGACTAGGTTGTATAATGACTATATCCGCAAAACGTCTAAATTGTATAATACCTCAGTAAACACAATGACTTTTTTAGCAGTACGTCTTGGTTGCACGATCGTCGATTATAGCACAATGACTAGGTAGATTTGGGGTCATATTCTACTACCTATGCCTTGGTTGTAAAATTACACATGTATTTGGTCTAGATAATACAACGTATTGGATTTAAAATATCTAGGTAGCAAAACGTCGAGGTCATAAAACGACCAAGTTATAACTGAGTATGAAGTCTATACTAAAGCTGTGATTTCCTTGTCATTGGATTATGTAGGCGTTTTGCAACTGAGACTTTATAAATATCTGGCTATATGCCTAATCTGTGATTTTACTTTCACTATGTTCCGCTACTTAGTCTATTCAGCTACTTTGCTTATTCAGCCGTTTTGCAAACAAAGACGTTGTACAACTAAGTCCAATTTTATACCCAGTAAAAAAATATTATGGCATTTAATAGGCTTGGACATTTTACCACCGTGACCGCAAATTAGACCTTTTTCTTATATAGTCATTCTTCAAACTACTCCTAACCCGAAAGCATGTGGTATTTTTGAGCGAAAGTCTCGGATGCTTGGTTTTCAGCAAGTAGTATGAGAGTTATTGAGCAGGCCGCCGCACGCGCAGCTCTACAGACGTGGACGTACCTTGGTGCAGCTGTCTATCGCAGAGCTTACATATGACGAGTTGCATTGTGCCCTTGGGGCCGATGAAGGAGCGCTCGCACAGCGGGCAGTACCGACCGATGCGATACGCCCTACGCACGCACACACACATACGCAACGTACGCGCACAAGCACCGGAACACAGAAACACGCCATTAGTTCATACACGGACCTGAGGACTATACCTATTTTGGTACTTGTCTCCGGGTTGGGTTTGTGGGGAACGTCAGTTGAGTTAATTTAGAAAATGTGGGGGTATTTCCAGTGGTTTATAGTCTGAAATATTTGAGCTTGTTATGTGTGTGTTGACGTATATATAGATATACTTAGTGAGTGTGGGCGGAGCCCGTGTGTGTGCCCGCGCGCCGACGGTGTAGCTAAACCTCGCATCGGTTAAGCACCACGAAAAGCTATTGTCGGGAAAATTTGTAACTTTAACTCCATAATATAATTTTCATTTAAAGTCTAATAATTGTTTCTACTTCCGCTCTACAATAATTAGCTCGAACACTATCTCATGTACAATACCATTGTAGAAATGCTTTGTGCGTTGCGGTCGTGTTACAAATGGCCAGTATTAGATGAGTAGAATACAAGGCCCTTCAAATTGTTAAATTCCATTAATACTTAATGGTAGCCGACTTTTAAGAAGCCGACAGCAAGCTACAAATCATTCAATGTTATTGATTACGACCGTTCAAACCAAAAAGCTCAACTCAAAAAATTGCGACTATACATAGTGAGTTTTTTTTTTGACACCAACCCATTTGGTGGTAGTTATACTAAAAACCGATATTCCGCATACCAGATTGTGGAGGTTTAAACGACCTTTACAGTTATTAGTTATTATATTTGGGTGTGTTCAAGGTAGTATATATTGTTTTGATAGTTGAGCGTTTTCAAAAAAAGTGTACATATGAACACTTTTTTTTCAGAATTCAATTTTCATGCGTTCTTCTTGTTCAGAATCCTCGACACTATCGATCCTTAAACAAGAAAAAGATTGTCCCAGATTTTACTATGTAATTTTTTCTTCCAGTGAGTCACACAGAGTAGAAAAAAAGACGGCATACAAAAATGTGACGATCTGGAATGGAATATTTGGGATACTTTTTTGTATGAGGATCGTCAGTATTAACGATTCTGATTATCAAAAATCGAAAAAAATTAGTAATTGAAAAAAAAAAGTTACGTACACTTTCATTGGAAAACGCCCAGTGGAGTATGTGTGGTGGTGTAGAAGTCAAGTTGTTTATTCTGATTTCCTTTAGTTAACAGTGCTAAGTTTAATTTAAGTTGTAGAGAATAATCAAGAACACTTAGACATGCCGAAGAATTTCCTAACAGTTTTTTATTTAATTGGAGTGTTGCACCCGAAGACAAGTAACAAAATAGAGTCGAGTTAGTTGACGCTCTGGAATGTTTAGAATATCTACGCCCGTGTTAGTCAAGTCTGACATGGAATGGAACATTAATGACAGTTAGTTGGCTGCAATGATGATGATGACACCCATTATCACAGATGATTCCATGTTAATTGAGGCAATACGCAATAAAAGATACATACAAAACCAGAAAACTACTGTATAAACTATATCTGCCTCATTTGTGGTCCTAAAATTTCAATTCTACAGGCAAACTTTAAACTGATGACTGTTGCCGCTTAAGACTTGTAATATTTGCAATTTCTAGTTTCATTAATTGGGCCTTTGTGAATTAATCTCGGTAATACTGAACCAATAAACTTATTAAAATTATTATTTAAGAGCACCTGCCGGCGACAGAGTTCTACGCAGAGCTATAGAGCTGTATTGCCTCAGTTAAATACATGGGTGTATATTATAAATAACCAATACAGTAAAAATGAACAAAGAAACAGTAAAGTTGGTGTGGCTACTAGTAAAAGAGACCCCAGACAATTTTGGAATAGTTATTCAGAGCACTACTGTTATTGGCTAGGAAGAAGATATCATACTGCAGGAGTAGTGTGGTTTTACCAGTGATTCCGATCCAATTAAGAACCTGTTAGTCGAGTCAACTTTGCTGTTTATAATCGAAATAAAGATTGTTCGCTCTTCTAAACATCGAAACATAAACTTTCTGCTTTCATTTGAACAAACAGCCTTCATACATAGAGATTAATAGAAACTTAAATTATAAAAGGATGTGTAACATGCATACCTATCGAATTATACTGGGGTTTGTGCGAAAGAATGCGGCGTTGGGGCATAGAACTGCAGGGGTAAGTCTACGATATCGGAGTCAAAGCACATGTCAGTGAGGCGCCGTGTTAGTCCCATGATGTGAACAATCACTACCAAGACCAAAACGTAAACATTACACATAGAATCGTTTAGTGAAACTTAGTACTTTCGTCAGCGGCTCGCTAGAGCTCCGAATGGTCTTTCACGATATATTCGGCCCCTCTGCGATATACTAGAAACAACGCGTACTGTTTCACAGGATTGCAAACATTCACTGGTCACAAAAAAGTAAAAATGTAATCTGACAAAAGATGTGTGGTCCTTCACTAAGCTCGTTTCACTTTTTCTTGAGCTGGGATTAAAGTGTTCATTAGAACAATTTATACAGGTGTTTAGTTAAGGACCTATGCAAATAACAAGTGAACGAGAATATGCGTTACCTATTTTAAACAATGTAAAAAGCTATAAATTTAATTTAGGTAAATGAAGCATGTCGTTCGTAAGCATTATCAACATTATCATAATGCTCAGCCATGTACTAATCATTGAAATATTTACAATAAGACTACAGACGCTTAGTTAAAACGAATAGCTTCAAGTAAAGTTACCAAAAATGTTTAAATAATCAAGTCAAGGTAGCTTTCTATTTTCTCGCTAACTATCATAGACTTGTATGATTTGTTCACGGTACAACTATCCTTATTAACGGCCTACACACTCTTAACCATCAGAAATATCTCATAATATAATGCCTAAGAGCCATAAACCATAAAACAACAAAATAATAATCTAAAACAGTACAACTGGGACCCCTGTTGAAAATTACCAAAAAATCCTAACTCTCCCGGATAGGTACTAACATTTAACTAAACATCCAACATCCGTGGGTCCCAGCGGCGTTAAATAAGGTACTGACCTGGCACAGGGCGTGCAGAGCGAGTGCGAGTAGAGCTTATGTCCGCCCGGGCCGCGCCGGGTCTGGTGGTGCCACTCGCCGCCGGTCGCGGGGGTCGCCGGGGTCGCCGGGGTCAAAGGGGCCGCCGGGGTCGCGGGGGCCGCCGGGGTCGCGGGGGCCGCGGCACCCGGCGCGACCCCCGGCGCCAGGCCGTTTGGATCCCGCGCGCCGCACGACTTGCATATCGCGCATTCTACGCAGTGCCATCGACCTGCAATGCCATTTGGAACACCTTACAATTATGATACAGAACAGGAGACAAGGTGCTATCCTCGTATTACAACTCAAACTACAGGTCACGATACACGGTGGTGGTGTCCATGGTCAAATGATACGTCAAAATGAATGTTGCCGGCCGCTAATAAGCTTGAAAAAAACCGACCAAGTGCATGTCGCACCACGCAAAACGAAGGGTTCCGTGCCTATTAAAAAGGTCGTATCGTCACAGAAATCTTACGGCACTTACATCCTTATCCTTTCATCCTTATTTTAAGGAAGGCCGTTTTTCAGCAATATCTCTGAAACCTTTGAACCGATCTTGTTCAAAATAATTTTCGGGGAAAGAATTTAATAAGGCCTATGATTTTTTTCATATTTTTAAAATACACCGTTCAAAAATTAGAGGGGGGGACAGAATTTTAGTGACTTTCAGGGCGATTCACTTAATCAAAAAAAATTGCTGAGAGGCCTATTTTTATTTTGAAAGGCCTATCGATTGATGTGCCAAACGTGGGCTTACAATGAAAAAAAAAATTTGATTGTCAGATTTATATAAGGAGTGCAGTCATAAATTATTATTTACAAATAACTAACTAACTAACTACACCTATCCTCAAAATTTTATTCAAATACACCTTATAGTTTTCGAGTAAAATGCCTGTGACATAGGACATACGGACAGACGGCCATTTTGGCTACGGAACCCTAATATAACTAACACATATTAGATACTTTGCTCAGCAGTGGGCCATAACGGACTCGAATAATAATAATAATATTAGATACTACAGGGTTGCCAACTTGGAGGTATGCAACCTTTTTTGCCGCAATTTTATTTTGGTGGCAAATATGACAGTTGTTGCATGAAAATTACTGTGTGAGATACGGAAAATTTGTTATGGAGCGTTTTACGACTGAACAATGTGTAGCGCGGCACGAGCCACAATAGAAACATTAAATCAACGTTTCCCGGTCGATTAATTTCGAGAAACGGTGACATTGATTGGCCCCCAAGATAGCCTGTTTCAACAGCTCCTGATTTTTTTCTGTGGGGCTATCTAAAGGTACGTGTCAATGCTAACGGGCCAATGAACCTTCAGCAATTAAAACAAAATATACGAGACAGTCACTGAGATAACGCAGGAAATGTGTGAAAATGTGATGAAAAACGCGATGAAAAGGGCATCAGCCATGCTGCTAGAGGTGGACATTTGTCTGACATTATTTTCCATATTTAATTGCTGGCCCTAAATACTATATTTAACAAGATATACTTAATAATTTTAATATTTCATAGAACAAAACTACTAAAACTAAAGTGTATACCTGATATTTGGCCACCCTGTATTTCTCCAACGGAACGGAAGAAATCCAATAAAATAGAATTACAGAATGAAATATTTTCAATTTTGCCTCAAAAATGATTAAAAATATACGTACACGTTTGAGTAGATTTAGATGAAATATTTTAAATGTGTATTTGTGTAGTAAAATTTACAATTTAAAATAATTGGATCTGTAGTATAAATACCCAAAAAATTGAGTCAAAGATTGACCTCGCTGGCGGTAGCTCAAAACGCTTCATACTAATTGACATAAAGGTCACAATGCTATGTGTAGGTGCTAATCGTTGTATGGAAAAACAAGTAAATTGCTGTTTCTGTCGCGAAATACTGCGTTTACTCAGTGTTTGGGCATTCACGAATAAAATCATGAATAGAATAAGAATAACGAATGAATAATTCACATGTGAGTTATTCTTGCGTTATTCTTATTCAAATCATTTCGCCGTGAATAATTCACATGTGATTTATTCTTACGTTATTTTTATTCAAATAAATCTAATCCTGATTTTTTATTTTAAATAAAGTTCCATGAATACGAATGTAGTTCGGATCGGATACATACTATAGCTACTTGTATACCCCTCGAGTTTGGTATAATTTGGTTTGTATGGACGAGTTCCATACATTACACTTGCTGACGATGGTCTGATGATGAAGTCAGGAGGTGGATAGTGGAACTCCTCAATGGCTACTTGTATACCCCTCGAGTTTGGTCTCTTTTGTTTTGTTTTGACGAGTTCTACACATTACACTTGGTGACGATGGTCTGATGATGGAGTCAGGAGGTGGATAGTGGAACTCCTCAATGGCTACTTGTATACCCCTCGAGGTTGGTCTCTTTTGTTTTGTTTTGACGAGTTCTATACAATACACTTGGTGACGATGGTCTGATGATGAAGTCAGGAGGTGGATAGTGGAACTCCTCAATGGCTACTTGTATACCCCTCGAGTTTGGTCTCATTTGTTTTGTTTTGACGAGTTCTATACATTACACTTGGTGACGATGGTCTGATGATGGAGTCAGGAGGTGGATGGTGGAACTCCTCAATGGCTACTTGTATACCCCTCGAGTTTGAGTAGCCATTGAGGAGTTCCACTATCCACCTCCTGACTCCATCATCAGACCATCGTCACCAAGTGTAATGTATAGGACTCGTCAAAACAAACAATGAACCCAAACTTATCATAAACTCTATATTGTGTGAAAATCAACTTACAAAATTTTACCGATGATGCCTACCACAAAATTATTCTTATTGAAATAACATTTTATTTGAATCAACATTTGTGGAATAATTATTCCGGATTTTATTCTTATTTAAAATAAAAGTAGCATGAATTAATTACCTTCATGTTATTTTAAATAAGGGGCGCATGATTTTATTCTTATTCACCTCGAGTTGAATAAGAATAACAATTCTGTTTTCATTCTTATTCTTATTCAAGTTAACTTTTGCCCATCTCTGTTACTCCATAATTGTCTTACAACTTTGTTTCTATAAAAGCTTTAGGATTCTATTGGTAGCTTTATATTTACTCTTTTACAATAAAAAAAATGTATATTTTTCTAAACTTTCTAGGTCTATATCCTGTTATGAATTTAATTGTATTTTTTTATTAATATTTATTACAATAACATTTAGCAACACAGCACATTTAGATATCAATTTTAACATGAGTCAACACCCGGTGTAATACCAACGGTGTTCAATCTAAGTATAAAATCTTATTCACTATTTTGGTTTGAATTTTGCCTGCAAAATATGTAATTTTTATTGAATGTACGGTAATATAATGATAAAAATACCTTTTTAATATAATTCGAAATATTCATTTTATTCGGATAGTAAACCTTGCGTTATTCGAATAATTTTCATGGCGAATATTCGGATAATATGAATATTCGGATTGCAAACCCTACTGATGTCAACTTCAAAAGAGAGAATTTTCTGTACTTCTTACACGCTGGGTGCGTGTAAGAAGTACAGGCGATAGTATTACATGATAATTCCACTTTCATAAGCATCCCAAAGCGAAAATAATTGATCAAACATGTATCCTCTTTCAGCGGAAGAAGCTAATGAAGGTGAAGCGAGTATAAAATCTTATTCTTCGTTATGAATTTTGCCTGCAAAATGTGTGATTTTTATTGAATGTATAATAATATAATAATAAAATATAATTTTGAATATTATTCGAAATATTAATTTTATTCGGATTCGGAGTAAACCTTGCGTTATTCGAATAATTTTCGTGGCGAATATTCGAATATTGTGATTGCAAACCCTAGCCGTGATGCTGTCGTGTCATAAATAAATTTAAAATGGAAATTATAAAAGACCATCTTGCAGGACTCCGATTTTGTATCAAATTCCATTACGGATATCTCGTCTCGCCGCGCCCGAAACGTGATACTTCGTCAATATTTATTTGCAATTTGCATGTTTGAGAAAAATTAATTGCTCTGGCCGAATTCGACTAACCGTAGATGGTGTACATCAATGCCTTGACTTTAAGACCGTGTCAGCAAGCGCGATGGCATGCAGCTGATGCCTCTCCGACTGCCTTCTCTCTCGGCCGTCGAAGTCATAAGGGCCTAAGCCCTTTTGTACCGTGTCACTTTAATGTTTAAACTGCCAAACGAAGCAGTCAAACGGGTGAAACCTACAAGGTATCAAGGCGATCAAGGCTCCGTGTCTCAAGACTATTACAAGAAAGACGTTTCGAAACTGGCCCACCTGGAGGTCCAGTGCCAACAATGTTGTTTGGGAAGAATTACGTATGATGATATAACCGTTTCCTGCTAACGGCCGGCGTTGAAGAACGAACGAGCACAGTTTGTGTCGTGTGTACTGACCAGCTTGGGGGAGGCCATATCGCGCAAGTGTTTGTGTTCCGGCTGATAATATGTACTGACCGCTGGGCACGCGCTCGAGCCCGACGCAGTAGATGTGGAAGCCGCGGTCGCACAGGTCGCAGAACAGCATCTTGTCGTCGTCGGCGGGCAGCCGGCACGAGCAGCAGGTCTTGCACTCGGCGCACTGCCACGCGTACTCGCGGACCTTGCGGATCGTGTCCGCGGAGAGCTCCACGCAGGAGGGGTGTACTGCGGAGTAAATATGCTCAAATAATACTTTTTTCAGATAAATGACAATAATTTACTGGTACCACGTTTGGCGTTTCCTTATGTTCAAAAAGTAAAACCCGGCTTCTTGGATGTTTTCTTTTCTAACATGGTCATTACAAGTTGTTGAAACTGACACAAATAACACATTTATTAATCATTAGGAAAGGTAAGGCAATGCGAATATTGGTGATTTAATCGATTAAAAAAAAACTGGATACTACGGTGGATCTCAATTCTCTCAATTATAGTTACTTAGTCCGTCTCAAAAGACTGGCCTCCTAGACAGAAAGGAAATGGGGAACTTGCAATGAATAGACATCTGAAGGTGCAGTCAAAAGGGAGCGTGAAAACGACGAGCCGCAAAACGCGCGCACTCTTCATAGCTCATTTACACTCGCGTACAAGGCGCGAGACGAGGCAAGGCACGTGACAAGAGTGTGAATAGACGCTCGCGGCTCGCCTCGCGTCTCGTCTCGCGACTCGCAGCGCTCGCGTCCGTATAGGTTTTTTGGGCACGAGTCAAAGGACCTCACGACAAACGCGAGCGTGGTGTTTACATTCGCGCTGTCGCTGCATTCGGGTTTGTCGCGAAGTCTTTTGACTCGTGCCCAAAAAACCGCTACGATAGCTCATTTACACTCGCGTACGAGTTGCGAGACAACTGAACTCACCACGAGAGTGTAAACGGGAAGGTCATTTATCATCAATCACGCGAGGTGCGGGCCGAGACACGAGACGAAGCATGAGGGGAGGTACGAGGCGAGAGTGTATTAGGGTTGGCACGCCGAGTTTGCACGCGCTATTTATGATTGTTTAAAGTGGAGTAACTTACGGCGACAGTTGCAATTGGCGCAGACGAGGAAGCGCTCGTGCGAGTACTTGCGGTTGCCCTCCTCGCGCAGGTGGCAGGTGCGGCACAGCTCCTCGTCGCGAGGCTCCTCTTTAGGCTCCAGTACGCTGCTGCTTCGCTTCACCTTCATTAGCTTCTTCCGCTGAAACAGAATACATATTTGATCAAAAGGGGTGTAGACTCTAAATTTATTATAACTTCAAAAGAAAGAATGCAAAAAAAATATGCCTAATACGAAAATCCCATTCAAATATCTCAAAAAATTACGAAGCTGCAACCGTTTTAATATTGCTTGTTAGAGAGAGAAAACGCTCGAATATTGTGACGTCACGACCATCGAGCGTCATAGTAAATGACAATCGATTCATATGAACGTGCTCTTTGTGGAAAAAGGACAGAGCATACATACCCCCTCCTAAAACTTTGGACACTTATAACTTTGTGATTATTTAACCTCTTACGTTGATTTTTTTTCTCCATTCCATTCTCTCCATTCCATTCCCATTCCATCCATTCTCCATTTGACTACATTTTTAATCCTTTTTCGAGAAAATACAATTTAGTGTATAAACCCCTATTCTTTTCGCTTTGGGTTGCTTATGAAGGTAGAATTATCGTGTAATACTATCGCCAGTAAAATGGGTGTGTGTAAGAAGTACAGAAGATTATCTCTTTTGAAGTTGACATCACATAGGGTTTGCAATCCGAATATTCATAGTATCCGAATATTCGCCATGAAAATTATTCGAATAACGCAGGGTTCACTATCCGAATAAAATAATATTTCGAATAATATTATAAAGTAAAGTTTTATCATTATGTTACCGTACATTCAATAAAAAAATATTAATACTTGCGAGATGGCGACAATTACCCAATTTAGTTACTTTACGTATAATTTAATATTATATAACATATGTTTAAAAAAAAATACTTGGATCAACAGTGTGAAAATATCGAATTTGTAACATCCCATACATTCTCTGCATACAAAATACCTTTACGTTGATCATAAGAAAGTGAAATTACTCGCATTCTAAATTCAAATCCGTAAAAGGCTGCGTTCGAAATATAGTAATTCATTGTCTGTTTAGTTTCATTTTCTTATGATTAATTATAAGGTATTTTGTATGGAGAGAATGTATGGGATGTTATAGATTTCTTCGTATGAGTTTGTTTCTATAAGTGAGTACCTGTAATTGGCTATATGGTTTTAATATTGTGTATTAAACATGTTGCGCAGTTATTAAATTAATACAATAAATATGTCATTAAACAATTGTGTCACTGTCCGGTGAATAACCAGCGGTGTGTGAGAATCGAATTTAGCCAATGTGGCAAGAGGAACCGGTCTGCTACTGTAACTAACCTTGGGCGGCTGGTGGCGGCTGTTGTCGTCGCTCGAGTCGCAGTTGGAGTGCGAGTCGGGCGACGACTCCGAGCCCGACTCGCAGGGCGACGGCGGCGCCGGCGGGGCCGCCACTACCGTGTTCAGCGGGAAGTACCTGTACAAAATATATCATGCTATACAACCAATTATAGGGTCATAACATAATGTTGTAACATAACACAATCGACATATTTCAATTAAACATTTTGCATGTAATGTCAACATGATATGATCATTATAAGATTTAAACACTTACACACAATAACCTAAATAAAAAACGTGTCAAAAGTGAACTTTTTAAATTAATGCATTACATACGCACTGAATGCATACTAATGTTGGTGAAAGCTACTCTGTATTGCTGATTTTAAATTGGAGCTACTACTTTTTACACTCATTTTTTAAACAATCACGTTTGAGTGCTCACTTGTTAGGCTCGCATCATACAGGCTGAATTCCACGTCCGCATTCAGTCGGGCTGATTACGACCGCAGCTGTTGTATATAAAATATATGGCCATGCTACAGATAGGCCTATGAATTCGCCGGCGTCAGCCCGCCTATACTATTCTAGTCCGGACGTCGGAAGACATAGGCGCACACGCGTTTACTCGTAGTACACGTTTACTCATAGGTTGAACTGACCTGAGCTGCTCGGGGGTGTAGTGTTTGTACGCGTGCTGGTACTGTCCGGGCAGCAGCGCGTGCGGGTAGAAGCCGGCGGGCGGGCGCACGTGCGTGGGCGGGGCCCGCGCCGGCGCGCGGCGACGCTGCACCGTCATGGTCTGCAGGTCCGCGCACGCGCCGCGCCGCATCGAGTTCAGCCGCGCGTTCCACTCGCTGGCTGATGCTATCGCTGCTGCCGCCATGTCCTGACAAAACAAGTCAGGTTAAAGTTTTTGCTGACTCGCAAAATATCGCACATATGACATCGAGTTGCGGAAACCCAGCCCGCGAAATCCCATACCCACTAGCATTCACCGTTGCAGCTACGCTACCACGAAAATAGAAATTCAATGTTCGTATATCTGCATCAGTCACTCGAGTGTATAAGAGCGATAGAGACGTAGATACCTGCGGCGCTACCACGAAATTCGAAGCTCGAAGTTCGTATATCTTCATCCCTGCCACTCGAGTATTGTAAGTGCGATAGAGATGAAGACACGCGAACTTCGAATTTCGAAGTTGGAAAGACCGATCACTTTGGCACTCTTTGGGGTTGGCCTACGTCCAGCAGTGGACGTCTTTCGGCTGATATGATGACGATGACCATAATTTGATGGTTTACTATCCGTTTAGCAGCACAATGTTATCAATTTTAAAATGAGTCATCTCATCACCCCCCCCTATTGGTGTAATAATAACCAACGATGTTCAACTAAATATAAAATCTTATTCACTGTTTTGTTATGAATTTTGCCTGCAAAATACGTTATTTTTATCGAATTTATGGTAGTATAATGATAAAAAATACTTTTAATATTATTCGAAATATTCATTTTATTCGTAGTAAACCTTGCGTTATTCGAATAATTTTCATAGCGAATATTCGGATAATATGAATATTCGAATATTTGGATTGTAAACCCTAGGCAAGCCCATGAACCTCAATAAAATTAGTCCACAATGCCAACCTATAAAAATATTCTGCTGTTTTAGCTTTAATAACATGGTCAAATCTTATGTTAATTTATTGTAGCTGTTGGTTTTCCGAACAATAAATAAATAAATAACCTTTAAGGTCACAGAGAACACATACCTGGCGAGCCTTCTCCGGATCAATCTTAGGCGGTTCCGGTTTGTCCAATGACTTGTCTTGTATCTTCATCTCCACACGGTCCACCCTCACTTCGGGCACGGGTTCCTCGACGGCCGCGATCTGCCGCGCCCGCTGGTGCGTACGGTATTCTTCGTATTTGTGGGGGTAGTCTGAGAGCATGATGTCTAGTACTTCGCTCGCGTCTACCGCTGTAATGCCTGAAGGAGAAATCTTAATTTAGACATGTTGAATTTTACTTCACTTTTATTATGAAAAAAAAACAATTATGATAAACTCCTGTAGATCAGTTACTCACGATAAAAGCTTTGCACATAGATCGGACAAAAATAATATCTATCATAAATGTTTCTTGGTCTGAGCCTAAGGAAGGCAAATTTAGATAACCAGGCCCATGCCCAGGATAAAGTCGCGCAGGATATAACACCACTTGAAGCGGGCTACACACGGCGGACTTAGCTAGATCGCAGAGTACCTCAGTGACCAGGCCCTACCTAGCGCAGGATGTAGCTATTGTAGCTACGTTCCTCGTCCCCCACTGGGCGCCGCTTCAACTCCCGGGTACCGTCGCTTGAAGCTCTCCACGAGGAACATTATTTTCTTGCACCATCACCTGGCTACACGGCGGACTCACCTAGATCGCAGAGTGCCTCGGTGACCAGGCCCTTGCGCAGGATATAGCTACGTTCCTCGCCCCCCACTGGGCGCCGCTTCAATTCCGGGTACCGTCGCTTGAAGCTCTCCACGAGGAACATTATTTTCTTGCACCATCACCTGGCTACACGGCGGACTCACCTAGATCGCAGAGTGCCTCGGTGACCAGGCCCTTGCGCAGGATATAGCTACGTTCCTCGCCCCCCACTGGGCGCCGCTTCAATTCCGGGTACCGTCGCTTGAAGCTCTTCACGCCCAGGAACATTGCAACTTGCTCTTGTATCATCATCACCTGAGTAATTGATAAGGAAAACGGAACATATTTATTATTTACAGTGATTTATAGGCACAAATAGACGACGGGTTTAGCCTAGTGGGTTGTTTCCCCGCATGACGAGCTGACGGTCCTGAATTAGATTACCAGTATGGGCAAATATTTATGTGATCAGCATGAGTATTAGTTTCCGAGTCTTGGATGTTTTTTTTACGCATATAAGTATTTATCGAACAAGGGAGCAAAGCGAACGAAGTCGTATGCTTCAGCTTGGGCCGAAAATCGTTTGTATGTCCAGCTGTCACGATGTCACGCTGTCGGTCTGTTCTCCTCTACAGGTCGCATTTCTCAACCGATTCTCGTGAAATTTTGTGAGCAGGTTCGTTAATTATATAGAAATTCACTTTCTATATAATTATTTTAAAAACATTAAACTCCGGATCCGGCTCCGGCTCCGGTAAGGCACTGGTCCCACCGCCGGCTACAGACTATAAGATATCGGCGAGTACTCGCCCAAGAAACGAACAAAAGATAATAGCTCAAGTGTAAATAAATTTATAGTTCATCGCCGCGCCGGCGGTGTGAAAGCCAGCTATAAACTATAAATATATAACTCTCTCTTTTATTTACACGAAAGCGATTATCTTTTGTTCGTTTCTTGAGCTAGAAAATAGCCGATAGCTCATAGCTTACTCGCTCGCGGTGGGACCAGTGCCTAAAGCCGCCTCCGTAACATCCCTAGTTTTTATTTAGACGGAACGTCACATGTAGGATTGGAAATACGCTAATGGTCGACAATTCGACATCAAGCGTACATCTCTTTCGAGTAAACGGGTGGTATGAAGCCGAATTATTATGTCAGCAATTAATTGTTCGAAATACCGTGCAAGAGAGCTTAAATTTTAAGTAACGACATTTCGTAACTGTACTCATTATTTAAATTTATTAAAAACTGGGCTGCCCCCGCGGCTTTGTCCGCGTATTGCAAAGAACGCAGGCAAACCCGCGGGGTAAAATATAGCCCATAATCACCCAGAAAGTCCATTCTACATGCAGGTGAAAGAATTTTTGAAATTGGATAAGCGGTTCCAGATTTTCCTCTTTATAAAAGGACAGAAGTATATATGTAAGCTAATATTGCCTGTTGCAGCTTGATATCACATAATAATATATATTAGGTGCATGTCAATAAGGATGATTTCTACTTGCGTTGTTATGGAAATAGTGCCTTATAGACAAACCGGGACCTTTTGCTTGGCACAGACACAATACCTGAATAGCTCAACGATCGAATATCTAAATAGCTGAGTATTAAGATTCAATACCGATCAAGGCAAATAAAAGGTTTTGGTTCCATCATCTACAAGATAATTTCATTTTGCCTAATACTCTAATACTTAGTGTCAGAATGCCTCAATCACCACTCTCTAATTTTATTTCTCAAAAACACGGGACTCGTTTGAATGTTTGGTGTTTAGAGATAAAAATGTTATTAAGTTTTCTAATTATTTGACTAAAATTAGATTAGTCATTATTCGATTAGTCAAATACCTAGAACTGTGAAATGAAACATACCTGATGCTCTATACTTGGATTTTCGGGAGGGGGCCACATGTATTCTTTGACATCAGCAGCCGTCCAAACTTTATTACTGAAAGTTAAAAACAGTGTTAGTAATCGAAATTGTACAAAACAAAATAATCATATTAATGATGGTAAACATCTCATTATTGTTACCTGTCAAACAAATCGGCGAACTTCGATTTTCTCATTTTACTACTCTCGTTTGTTGAGCTTTTTACGGAACTCTGTGAGTCTTCGTCTAATAAGTGTGAGGGTCTGAAAATAATAAATTACTATTATAAAAGAGAAATCGCAGTCTCAAGGGCTAATAATTATCGAAGGGCTAAATTTACTATAAAACACAAATTCAACAACTGCTTTGAATTATTTTAAACATTTTAGAAATTGCCGCCATTTTTAGACAGTCACTTTTTGAAGAAATATAAACTGGGTATAGAGTATTTTAAAAACCATACAGCAAACTGTGATTAAAAAATATAAAAGGTGGGTAATTCAAATGTAAGTTGTAGTTATGTATACTTACTTTGCAGGTGTAGCATTGTCATCCATCATACAAGTCTCCTCTTCAAATAAGTGTACCGTCGTGGTAGCGGGCCCGCATACGCGTCCGTAAATACCCAAGGTCTCCTAAAATTGTACGAGATTGAGTATTTTTTTTATTTATTGCGAATTTAAGTTCTTTTCATAACTATTCAATAATGCACGTTAATCATTTAGAGCCTTACTACCACAAATAAAAGAAATAGAGGTTATTACAAGTATTTATTTCAGATTGTACAGTCAGCATCATAAACATGTATACACTTTTCGACATTATCTCCGAGTAATAAGGTCATAGAATGTATACATGTTTATGATGCTGACTGTACCTAGTGGCAAGAAAACGGTTCTAGATGTTATCTGAGTGTATTGTCAGTACCTACCTTCATATACATAGCGCCGCGGCCCCCGCCCCGGCCCCGGCCTCGGCCGCGCGGAGTCCTGGCGGTCGCGCCACCGCGACTGCCTCGCCCGCCGCGACTGCCTCGGCCTCGCCCCCCTCGACCCCTGGACTCACTTCCCGGCGTCTCCGGAGATTTCATAAACAAATCTTCCGGTTTTGGCAGTGTCGTTTCCAATACGACTTTCAGCTCCTGCGTTTCCGGGAAGGTTTTACTATCCATACTACTGCAGGAATCTCTCTTACGACTGCTCAGAGGTGTCGTGCAAACTGAAGGCATTTTATCGAGCGCTTCGGTCATTCGTGGTAGCTTCACACGTGAGCTAGTAGGGTCAATCTCTTCGGGGGGTTTATCCTCCTTGATAAAAAAATTAGTGGCCGTTTCTACGACGGGTTCGGGTTCCTTGGGCGGCGTCGCCAGAGCGCGCTTTACGCCTCGCCCTCTGCCTCTCCCCCGAGGTTTCACTAGTATTGCCGGCCGATCCCTGTAAGAGAATGACATAAGGAATTTAGTGATTTCATAAAACACGCATTTAAAACTTGGCTGTGAAATTGTGATAATTATTAAGTAATTAGTTATACATACCTATTTAATCGCAACGATCGCTGTGGTCGTTCTTCTAGGGCCGGTGTAGGCAAAGTGACGACGGGTTTCGCACCCTCTGAGACTGGTAATTTGCGCGGCCTGCCTCGCTTCTTCGGTTGCGGTGTAAATGGAACGCTCACTTCTAAAGGATCCTGAGATAATTCATCGTTCACCATGTTGAAATCATGGGATTCTGAGTTTTCATTTATAATCATTTCCTGTACCTGAGGATGTGTACTTTCAATGGTCGTAACTTCGACCACATCTGAACTGCCTGTTGAAGTACTAGAGTCTATCTCTGGAATTATAGACTGAGGTTTTTCTACACAGTTTATGGAATTTAATGGCATGGCCGGTATTTGTTTGGCTTGCAAATTCGACAGAATATTATGAAGCTTTGAGTTGCCATTCTTAGAACAGTTTTCGTTGTTCAACAAAGAATGATTTACTGTTTTAATGTTTTGTTTACTTTCCAACCTAGTTTTCGTGTCCATGGTCGCGTGTTGAGTTTTAGTGACTACGGGACTAACTGTTAAAGCCTTGTTGGATAGTAACTGTCCTAGCTTTAACCGCTTTGTTTCTAATACTGAGAGCTCTGGTTCCTTTTTCTGTGGAGGACTGGTTTCCACAGAGGGCGGCCTCTTTCCGGTGTTTCGCCTTATTACAGGAGACTTTTCTGGTTCCTGTACAACCCTTGAACTACGTAGTCTTTTCCCCAAAGCAATGGTTGGTGAAGTATCTGCTAGTTTCTTTCTACTATTCATAATACCCTTTCTTTGCTTATCATTCAACTCTTGAGTATTTTCAGGTGAGTAATTATCTTGACCAGTATCAGTATTTTTAATTTCTTCTGTTATGATTTTGGCAGAAGGACCATGATCAGTCTTATTAATTTTCAAGATAATACGAGGAGAATCTTGACCTGAGCTTGCAGTTGTGATCTTCTCAGAAACATTAATTTCTAAAGGTTTTGTAACACTTTCATTTTCTAATCTGCTATGATCAAGAGATTGAGTGTTAGATGAGGGTGAGGGTAGAGCATCATTATGTACATCTTGGCTTGGCAATTTACTTTTCTTTTTATCATGGCTAGGCTTGGAATTTACTTTATCTATTTGTTCACAAGTTGAAATGCTGGTTGAGCCCACTGGAGCCGATTTAGATTCATCATGAACAGATGGACCAACTTCATCTTCCGGTTCTTTTACTCTAGTATCCACATCTTTCTTTTTATTTTCTAACAACTTCTTTAATAATGTACAATTGGATAAAGTTGTCTGTTTGACAGGTGGGGATGCTGTAACAGGCTGAATGGTTTCTGGATCTACTTTAGTATTTACATTTTCTTTCTTGTTAGGTACTGTTACAGAACTGTCTTTGTTTAATCTCAATTGATCTAAATCATTACTATAAGGAGCTTCACTATTAAAAGAATGTGATTTTTCAGGAAGGCAGTTTTCTTTTATTATTTTAAGATTCAATGCGTTAAAGTTTTCAGTATTTGAGTCCTCTATGCAATTGTCTACAGATGGAGTTACTGATGATTTTTTTGAGTCAACTTCACAGGCATCTTTTTTATGACAATTACTCAAATCATTTTTAACGTGATCATCTTCTGTGGGTTTTATGAGTGGCTTGATGCTAATTTTGGATACAACTGGTATGTTATCATTAATACTGTTGTAAACATATTCAATTTTTTCCTCAACATTATTAACTTTTATATCGGCCTTGATGCTTTCACATGAGGTATCAGCAACAGCTTTCATGTTAATTTTCATTACTAATGGAGGATGTTTCACAGAAACATCATCTATATCTCTGCCTTTTGACTGCTCTATTTCGTCAGGTCTAATTATGGGCTTGATGTTCAATTTGGTTATG
This sequence comes from Epinotia nisella, assembly GCA_932294315.1. NCBI lineage: Eukaryota > Metazoa > Arthropoda > Insecta > Lepidoptera > Tortricidae > Epinotia > Epinotia nisella. The sequence continues at coordinate 6,989,943 of OW028687.1, forward strand.
ATTGGAATTTCTTTCTTAGGAGACGAAGGCAATGTATTTTCTTCTGGTTTCACAATAGGCTTAATATTAAGTTTAGTTACCACAGGTATGTTACTTTCTGCTGAAGTATTTGGTTTGTCCTCATCTTCATTTTCTGCAGGTTTCAATATAGGCTTTATGTTCAATTTTGTAACAATGGGTATATCTGTATTGTCATCGCTTGAATTTCCTGTTTCAGAGGACTGGTTTTCAGTATCTTTTATATTTTCTTCTTCTAGGGGCTTAACAATAGGCTTAATATTAAGTTTAGTAACAACAGGTATACTATTTTCATCACTGTCTGCATTCCATTCATCACAGTCTTTTTGTTCTGAAGATTTTTCTTCAGGGTGTTTTAATGGTTTTATATTTAGTTTTGTAACTTTAGGGATACCTTCTATACTAGGATCTAATTCACTATCTTTAGGTCGTAGTATGGGTTTTATATTTAATTTTGAAACTACAGGAACTTCACCTTTTACTTCTTCAGATGTTTCTCCATCGCCTGTAGGTTTCAAAATGGGTTTTATGTTTAATTTTGTCACCACGGGAATTTGTTCAAGATTGTCAACTTTTGATGTCTTTTTTGGAGATGGCTCAGCGTCACTTTTAAGAACTGGTTTAATTGTGATTTTGGGGACATGAGCAGTATCCTTAATATCACAACAGGTCTCAGGGGACTCTGAGAACTTGCTCTTAGACATTTCGTCATGACATTCATCAGCATTGTCTTTGCTAAAGGTTTCCAAAGGTTTTATGGGCTTTATTGTTAGTTTCGGACTTAACTGGCTTTCAGATTTAGTTACAGTTTTTATTGTCAATTTAGGAACCTTATCTGCCTGTTTTTCTTCTGATTGACTAACAACTACCTTTAATTTTGAGACTGAATCTGGCTCTTCTTGCTCACTTTGCTGAAGTCCTGTTATAGTGAGCTTAGGTACAGTTTGTTCTGTGTAGAACTTACCTTTACCATCAGTGCCAGGTTTACCAAGCTTTATAGTAACTTTTGGAACTATATCAGGAGGCCCTTGATCTGAGGTGGATGCCTGATCAGATGTACTAGTTTCATCATTTTCTGAACATTCTGATTCTGATATTTCACTACTGCTGGATTTACGGTGAATTTCATTAATCTTTTCCGGTGGCCTGATAATGGGTTTTATATTGATTTTGGTAATATTAGGAATTGGCTCATTGCTGTTGGCATTTTCTGATTTCATTTCTTCTTCAACAGGTGGCTTAATGGGCTTGATAGTCAGTTTAGGAATGGGAGATTTTATTTCCTCTGCTTGTTTCCCACCAAGTTTAATAGTTAGTTTAGGGACCTGTTTTGATATTTCTGGTGGATCATGGACAGATACAGAACTGGGAGAAGCTTCACTTTGCTCCTTTGTATCATTGATGACTGGTTCTGATGCATTTGATACAGTCAAATTAAGTTTAATAGGAGGGACTTTCTTATGAATATTCTCATTTCCAGAAGTATTTAACTGTGGTGTCGGGTCACTTGAGGAATGGCTTGGTTGTTCATTCTCTTTACTCGCAATGGGGGATTCATTTATAACTTCTTGAAGAGGTTCAATTATAGGGTCCGAAATTATTGATTCAGACGGACAAGCTTGACTGGGCTCCACTTTTACTTCATCACTCACTTCAGTTGTACTAATGCAGTCTGAAGAACATGATGCAGTTACTGCTAAGTGTACACTTGGTGATGAAGTTGATGGAGTCTCACTTTCAGGAGTTAGCGCTTGATCTTGTGATTTATCACTCTGACTTGTTGATGGTGTAATTTTTTGTCTTACTAACTTGATTTTTTTAGGAGGATTTGTTGAAGTCTCTGCTTTGCAGACACTAATTTCACTTACATTGCTATTTGCATCATCTTTTACATTACCATGTACAGGGGGGATGACATCTGATGAACTAGACACATCCTTGGCTACACTCTCACTGTTTGTCTGTCCAGTCACTTCATTATCACTAACTTGAGAATCAACAGTAGAGGAGACAGTTGTGTCCGGACGGCGATCATAAGGTGTTGGCCGAATGAGTCTGCGGCGCAAAGGCGACCTCGTTGCAGACTCCTGCACTACTGGTGTCCCTTCACTTACACTAGCATCACCCGATGTAGATTCAACACTTTCAACAGTCACATTGTCTCTGTTATCACTGGAAGTCACATGCTTCACTGTCCGGTCATTTGATTCACATTCACTAATCTCACAAATACTTGGAACAGTCTCTTCAACACTGCTGGAAGGAATATTTACGGCCGAGCAGGTGCTAGCTGCCTCTAGATTCACATTTTGTGCCTCCGGGGCATTTGTTTGTATTTCTACAGGTAATTCACACACTTCGGACACAGATGAACTAGCCTGGGGATGCTCTGCATAACTGGTGTTAGCAACATCTACAGAAACTGAACTTTCTGATACATTGTCTACTGGGGTTTCAGTTAAGATCTCAGGCGCACTTTCACAACTGGCTCTAGAGGCAGGGGGTAACACCGGTGCAGCTGGTCGATCTTCAGAGCTATGTGATGTACTGGCATCTTCCTCTGGTTGAGAAATGCCATCTTGGGCCGGCGGTACCGCGGCGGGGGCTAGCTCCAGTGGGGGCTCACTCGGAGCAGGTGGCGCTGAAGGCGTGGGTGGCGAAGGCGAGGATTCGTCACCTTCAGTCGACAACGGAACTCGTTTCGGTGCACCAGGGCCGTCACAAATTTCGTCAATCATGTCCAAAATCGCTTCGGTGCTGGCATTGTTGTCGTGCGTCGACGGCGACGGGACACTGTCCCCGTCAAAGTTATCCTCCGACATCGTTCCAGACCCGCACGGCGTTTGGGCCCCCGATGCCTCTCGAGACGCATTGGCGGTCGCGTCGACCTCCTCGTTGGGCCCGAGGTCCTTTTCCCGCGCCGATGCACGGCGGGAAGCGTTCGTTGCGGCGCCCGCATCGTCTTCTGAACTCTCCATTATCTACTGCTTTGCGACGCTGTCATGTCTGAAATACAAAACGCTCGCTGGGTGATATTTACGTTACGAACGGGTAACCTGACGACGTGCAAGATTGACAAGCCACAGGCACCATTCTAATTCACCATAACGCTACTAAAATTTGTTCACGGGGTCCACAGCGATGATTACTATACGTACACATGTATATTATTTTCATATTCACAACGTTTCAATCTCGCTCGATTGACCGCGAGGTCATAGAAGCTATTTAACAGCGTAAACCGGCAAACAAAAAGCTTGTATACGCCATTTTTAAAACCAAAGACATGGCAGGTTTGGCTGTATAAAAAATATCTTCAAGCAGACAGTTCGGCCATTGTCGTGTTGGTAAACTGCCGAAGCCCATAGATCGCTCCACTTGTGCTCTTAGCTTGTAAAAAGAGCAATAAATATGGCTTTCAACATGTGTTAAAACGAGTCAGATAATATTTCTTTCGTTCTTTTTCGTATCGGATAGTGGGACTCTGTAGTATTTTTCTATATGGCAACAATTTAGAAAGAAACGGAAGCAAAATTAAATAAATAAATCTCATAAAAATAGACGCTTCTACGAATAATTTCAATAAACATTAATAGTAATCTATTTTCTGTGTCACGTAAAATTTGGTAAAGCATGTTTACCTGTTTCTATCTGTCAATCAAATAAATATAAGTCATTAATTAAAAAAGTATTTCATATTGACCGTTATGTTGGTGCATTGTAATCTATAAAGTAATTAGTTAGGTTTATTATGCACGAAATTCCTGGAAAACGGAATAGTTATTTTCCTATCTGTTTCTTACAAGTCTATTTAAAAAAAAAACAAAAATCCAACAACTTGTTTGATCGATCCCAAAAAGTAAAAATTTAGGTTATATTTACAAGAAAAATATTTTATTTTCATAATGACTACGATAAGACCATTCACATGCGAAGATATGTTGAAATTTAATAATGTGTGAGTAGTAATATATTTATTTATATTCAATATTTAACTAATTGTGCTAACTTTAATACATAATAATGTTTTATCAGGAACTTGGATCCTTTGACTGAAACCTATGGTTTATCGTTCTACACTCAGTATTTGGCTCATTGGCCAGAGTACTTCCAGGTTGCTGAATCACCCAGTGGAGAAATCATGGGATATAGTAAGTATTTATCAATATAATATTAATCATATATTCTTTAAATTAGTTTGTTTACCAACAAACTGTATCTACTTACGTTACGTCTATCTGTTATGAAAAGGTGTTATTTATTATTTCAGTAATGGGTAAAGCCGAGGGCCTTGGTGATAACTGGCATGGGCATGTGACAGCTTTGACAGTCAGCCCTGACTACAGGAGGCTGGGCCTGGCAGCTACACTCATGAGCATTCTAGAAGATGTATCAGAAAAGTGAGTGATCATCTATGTAGAGGCTTGAGTAATACCTACATAATTCATCCTCCTAGCATTATTCCCGGTTGTGCCCTAAAGGAGCCCATGGTCCATTTTGACAATCCCAAGATTTGGCATAGGCACTAGTTTTATGAAAGCAACTGCCATCTGACCTTCCAACCCAGAGGGAAAACTAGACCTTATTGGGTTGGGACTAGACCGGTTTCCTTATAATGTTTTCCTTCACCGAAAAGCTAATGGTAAATATTCTGTATATACATTCCAAACCATCATTGGTACAAGCCGGGATTCAAACCCACAACCGCCGCTTGACAGCCGCATACCTAAACCACTAGGCTACCGTAGCTTCTTAAATACCTACATAATTATATTATGAAAAAATGTAAACTTTGATTAATATATTTGCTGACACTATCTGACTAAAGCTGTAATTCTATTTATATTTACAGAAAAAAGGCTTACTTTGTGGACTTATTTGTGAGAGTAAGCAACAAAGTAGCCATCAACATGTATAAGAACTTAGGTTACATTGTGTATAGGACTGTGTTAGAATACTATTCTGGGGATCCTGATGAAGATGCTTATGGTAAGTGTCTATGAAGCTTAAATAGAGAATTGACTGGAGTTATAATCTGGCCAACTAACTGCAGAATAGAAACAATCCATAAGAAATTGATGAGATAATGTTTTAGGTACTTTTCTACTAAAACTAGTAAAATTATTGTTTTTTTTTTGTAATTTCAGATATGAGAAAAGCCTGTTCAAGAGATGTGAATAAGACTTCTGTAATACCTTTAGCTCATCCTGTTAGACCCGAAGATGTAGACTGAATGGAAGCAAATACATAATAAAAATGACAACTTTCAAATCTTTATTTATTTTTGAACTTATAATAATTACCCCAATCCTGCAATATTAGGAATCACTATCACTACTGCTGCTGCTGTCGTCAGAATCATTATCAACATTTGTTTGTGGTTCATCTGGTTGAACACTGCCTTCTTGTTCTTTTTCTGATTGCTCCTGTGTCTCAGGTGTAGCAGGTGTATCTGGTACTTCCTTCTGCTTACGCCATTGTTTAGCAGCAGCAAGAAGTTTAAGATTAGGTCTCACCATCTCATCTTCAGGGAATATGTAATCAAACACTTCTTCCCAACCTTCTTCAACACCATCCTCACTAACAATCTTCTGTCTCTTCTTAACTCTTCTAGGCATTTTGCTCAACACCTTTTCAAGTTTAGTATCTTCTCCAATCTCTGTCTCAAAGTCTTTCCAAGCTTCTAGAAGGAGAACTCTTGCTTCTTTCTCTCCCAGGCTTCGCAGACTGTCATTGGCGCGTTCATATACTCGCCGGGCTAGTTCAACATTGATGTTGTCAGCATTTTCAGCATTCAGTTCAAACTTAGCATAGGAAAGCCAAACCTTGACATGCACTGTCCTTTCTAACAATCTCTCATAAAGTTGTCTAGCTTTTTCAGTTTCGCCTTGAGCAACTTCAAAGTCAATGAAACTCTTCCACAGCAATTCTGGCATATCCAATCTTTGTTGCCCAACTGCTATTTCATAAATTGCCCTGGCTCTGTCTATGTCTCCCAAGAGTGTTTCCAATTCTGCAAACTTGATCCAAGTTATACAGTTCTCAGGGCCATATTCCAAGAATTTCTGGTACAATATCCTGCATCTGTCAAATTCCCTGAGTTGTATCTCTAAATCTATGTAGCCCCTATACAATTTATCACGGGGGGACATTCCAAGTGCCATGCCCAATGTCTTCCTTGCTTGTTTTAAGTCTTTACATCTTACTTCAAATTGAGCATACATCAACCAAATTTTAGAAAATGTGAATATTTTATGTGGTATCAATTCCAAACAAGTTCTGTAAACTTGTCTGGTGCGTTCAAGATCTTCTGCTTCTAGTTCTTCGTACAAAGCATAGTTTATCCAAAGGTAGATGTAGCGTCTCCAAAACTGTTTATCCTTTGAAGGAGGTACATTTGCAATGGCTCTTTCATAAGTATCTCTTATATCATCTACATTTCCTTCATTTTCAACAAGTCTGATATAATCAAACCAAGCATCATAATTAGTGGGATTTTCGATAACTTCTTGTTCATACATGTATTTTCTTTTGTTAACAATGACATCTTCAATGCCGGATCTATCTCCATACTTTTTCTCATGTATAGTATAAGCTTTATAGAGTTCCTTATTCCTGTCTTTTGGGATATGATCCAAAGCATATTTGTAAATGACTCTTGCCCGGTCATGTTCTTTCTGGTTTTCTTCAAACTTTGCAAATGCTATGAACAATCTCTCATCTAAATCTTCATCACCAAAGAATTCAACAGCTCTTTCAAATACTTTCCTAGAGCCATTGATAAACCCATGGTTTTCTTCAAATTTGGCATACTTTATCCAGTTTTTTACATCAGGGTGTACCATGACAAACCTCTCATATATTTGTCTGGCTCTTTCAAGTTCCTTGTACCTTAATTCAAAGTTGATGTAGGTCTGCCATGCTTGTTCATCTGGTTGCCATTCCATCCATCTCTCAAATACCTAGAAAAGGGAATATAGTTAGCCCAAGTCAGAGCACTTTTAAACATGACCTTTATGTTCAAAATGTAGAATGGGTTTTATTGTGACTGGTTGAAATCAAATTATTATTAGTACATATTGCTGACGAAGCCTGTTGCGGATTCTATTCTTTGACTTTGACTTTGAATAAATGATTGATTTACAATTAGAGCTTAAGTAACCGCATACCTGTCTGGCTCCAGCTACATTTTCCAGCATTTCCTCCATGTAAGTGTACTTGTACCAGAATTGGGACACTCTGGGTAGTATGGTGACTGCTCTGTCCCATAAGTTACGAGCATGATTTACTTGTCTGTTTCTCATTTCCATTTCAGTGTACTTCAGCCTGAAAATCATTTAATATTGGTTTAAGTAAAGGCATGTCAAATATCATTGAACAAAATCAGCAATACATTTGGCTGTGCCTGACTTTGTGGAAAAGTATCTTTAAAAATAAAATATTGCATACCATAGGGTAACATTCCTGTGGTCCACATCAAGAGCTCTCTCATATATGGAGCGGGCCCTTTGGACTTGTTTCTGCGATTCTTCCCATTGAGCATATTTGAGCCAATTTCCTATAACCTAAAAAAAACAATATTACAAAAATATGGGTATATAGTTTATTAAGAAATATTAGAAATATTCAGTTACACTTACAAGTCTGTTCTTCCTAATATTATCTTCAAACGCTTTTCTCTTACGATGCTGATAATCTCTCAACTCTTCAGGATCTGAGATCTTTTGTTTTGGTGGAGGTGGTAATATTTCCAAATCTCTCTCTTTCGCTTCGCGGAGAAGTTGTTCAGCAGTGATTTGTATGTCTGCTGGGGCTTTATTTTTAACCTGCAATACAGGAAATTCATAAAAAAATGGTAATTCGTTATGAGGATTGGTCGTTTCCACCCTTTAGTGATGTTGTTTACCTTTGCCACTTTGGGCATTTTAGTTGCTTTTCCCTCCATTCTGATTAAGATTTTCTAGCCAAGTTATTTCGACTAGGTTTAGTTAAAGTTTAAACATAGTAAATAAATCACTAATTTCTACACAACGCGTCACATTACCCCGTACGCGTATATCAATTGACATTGACAGAATTAGAATTGTCAAAAAAAAGATAAAGAATGACTATAGACAGACAAAGAGTAGTCTATACATGGACCTATGATACATGGACAAGCTATACGTGATGCCACAATGAGGGACAGAATGGGAGGAATGCAGCTAAATTAAGAAATGGTCTTAAAACGGCTGATGACTTAGCATAAACAACCTACTTAATTTGGGCGGGTAGTGATTCTTTTGCCATAACTTCATACTAATCGAGACTGGTTGTGTCGGAGATACAACCGTTAATTAAGTTTAAGTGGATACTTCTTTGTTGGCTATGGAACCCTAATAAAAAAAACTGGCCAAGTGCGTGTCGGACCACGCAAAACGAAGGGTTCGTGCCTATTAAAAAGGTCGTATCATCACAGAAATCTTACGGCACTTACATCCTTTTCTTTAAGGAAGGCAGTTTTTCAGCAAAATCTCGAAAACCTTTGAACCGATCTTCTTCAAAATAATTTTCGGTGAAAGAATTTAATAAGCCCTGTGTCCGTGATTTTTTTCATATTTTAAAAATAAACCGTTCAAAAATTAGAGGGGTGGGCGGGGGACTGAATTTTAGTGACCTTCGGGACGATTATCTCCAACCCTATTCACTTAATCAAAAAACAGACAGAAAAACTTAATATTTATTTTGAAAGGCCTATCGATTCATGTGCCACACGTGGGCATACAATAAAAAAAATTGATTCAGTTTTATGTATGGAGTGCACCCTAAAAAAATTTTTTGTCATTTTAATTACAAAACTATGTAGCGACTAACAAAATACACTTACCCTAAAAAATTTATTCAAATACACCTTATAGTTTTCGAGTAAAATGCCTGTGACATACGGACAGACGACATGACGAAACTATAAGGGTTCCGTTTTTGCCATTACAAGTACTAATCATATACAGGGTGGAAAGATAAGTCGGGCCCTGGAGGGAAACTACCTTTAAAAAACAAAATTAAAATGTACCTTATCAACCTACAAATATCTAATGCATAAGCGGACAATACACATAGCTCTTGAACTTCAATACCTGTAAATGACATCACACCTACAGCTGTATTTCATCATCACTTACCTTTGAACTGATTTGTAAACACTTAGCTCTGAATTTATTAATTGGCCAGCGACCTCTCCTTCTCATTAATTAGGTTTTCTTATGTATAAGTTATAATTATAAGCCATATTTTAAGTTCTGTATCTCTCTCTGGGTGCCCTGAAAACCAGCGCCTTTAGCATATATTGCTGCTGGCATATGCTGAGTGGCATCCATTTTGGTGCATTCATTTCAGATGTAACTATACACTTGTGTAATTTCTTTGTCACACCAAATAAATATATTTCTATTCTATTATATTCTTTCTAGTTGGTTCAAGTCCCGGGCGAGGCAAGCGAGTTTTAGAAAATCTTTGAATGCAGTTTTGTTTCTTTTTAAAAATAAAGGAATGTCTCCTTTAAGTAAAATGAGCCAGCTTAAGGATCTAAGGTAGTTTCCCTCCAGGGGGCCTACCGCCTTCGAATGCCTTTCGCGGTAGACCCTCAGGGCCCGACTTATCTTTCCACCCTGTATATGTATACTAATAACTGTCCCTGTCTTAAATTGCATCCCATGGATTTGCGATTGATTTCAATCTAAAGGGAAAATCTACTTAGATAAGCATTTTCAATGAATTTTTAAATTCAGTGTTTTGATTATGCTGTACCCGCAAAATACATATCTGTATTAATTCACTAAAATCTGTATAAATACAGATAAATCGGTATATATGGCAACATCGATTGACGTAGCTCATTTGACTCGCGATACATTGAAAATGGCGGTCATTTGAGCATTATTTTCATGTCCGTCATAAACGAAATAACATTTTTTAACAACTAATGGCAAATAAAGAAGGCTTAAAACATGTAACAAACAATTACTTGAAATCAGATTAGGTTTTTCTACAAAAAGTTATTCCGGAAGTCACCTGATACATTTTGAACTGTACCCCTGTACAAGAACGTATCCACCTTAAAAAGTGGAACTAACAAGGACAACGAATGATATTTCCTTTTCTGTCACACTTATCGAGATTTGTATGCTACCATCTCGCTCGGGCGTTGTCAAAGTCAGTGATTTATTCTTCAATTTAGGCATATTACATGCACCTGTGAATGTCGATAAACTACCACTGGTTTGGAAAGAAAACCTCTGCCTCCAGAAAAACCGGCGTAAAAAAACTCGGCGAGGTGTCATTTTTTCAAAACAGGGGGCCTACCGCCAACGGCATTCGAAGTTTTCCCTCTCTGAGGGCCTACCGCGAAACGATATTCGTTTTCGTTCGTGTATCTCCGTCTCTGTCGCACTTGCTAGTTCGAGCACTGCTGCTTGCTGTTGCACTTAAGTACGAACTCGCAAGTCTGACAGAGAGGGAAAACTTCGAATGCCTTTCGCGGTAGGCCCTCTGTGTACAATATAATATCATTTCAGTAAGTATTATTTTTATCATAGCTTGTCCTGCGTCCTGAGTATCATAGGTCAATACCCAGAATAAATATTACAAAGAAAAATAATATACCTCCCTCCCATGTTTGCATGATACTGGCACCACACGGGGTTGCGTGTTCGCGTTGCATCGTTGCCTCTCTTTCATTTGCCGTAGAAAGGAAAAAGATGCAACACGAATATTTGGGCAAATACCGCCAAGTGTGGTGCCACCATGACAAGCATGCCCGCGAGCGTGTGAACAGAGGGCCTACCGCGAAACGAAATTCGTTTTCGTTCGTGTATCTCCGTCTCTGTCGCTCGAACTAGCAAGTGCGACAGAGACGGAGATATACGAACGAAAACGAATTTCGTTTCGCGGTAGGCCCTCGGCTTGCTTGGTCCGCAAAAGTGCACGGGCTGCGTGCCGGGCTGCTTGGTGCTTGCCAGGTTGTACGGCGTGCTTGTAAACACAAATTTTGATTGGCAGCCAATACACAGTTAGTAAATACTGACAATCTACCATAGCTGTCTCACTCTATAACATGCGATAGAGTGAGACAGCTATGGTAGATTGTCAGTATTTACTAACTGTGTATTGGCTGCCAATCAAAATTTGTGTTTACAAGCACGCCGTACAACCTGGCAAGCACCAAGCAGCCCGGCACGCATTGTCAGTATTTACCACAGTATTTACTCACCGTGTATGGGCCGCCATTAGATTTTGACACTATACTGACATGACATTATATTATAACTTTTATAATGTCATAAACATGTGGAAATTTGACAAACTACTGAATTGTGAATAAATGTGGAATAAATATAATTTCGAATAAGAAAGTCAATATTAAGTTCATCTATGAACAAACATTTCTTATCACCACCTCCCCATATGTTCATAAGATGATGTCCTCATTTATTCGACACTCTATTTTAAATCATAAAACTTGTAAGTCACTGCTATTCCGAGTACTAAAGTTTGTTTCTTGTTTTATATATTTGTATGTTTTGTTTTGTATATTTGCATTATTACAGACTTCTATGGCCGACAATTCGTTAATAAAGCCAGCTTCGTGCAATATCAAAACCCTGAACCAGATTATTTTGAAAATTTGAAACAAGCTATACAAAACCACAATGAGAACTGGTCAGAAATAAAGAATACTTTATTGAACTCACCAGGCAATTTAAATCATAAAAATGTGGACTCTATTATGCTAAAATTAATGGTAAACAATAAAATACTAGATATAGCCCAATCATTTGCCAATTATCTACAAAGTAATGAGAAACTAACTCTAGGTTCAACCAATGGCTTACTGGGTCTTTATTATGAAATTGGAAAAACAAGAAAACTGTCTGCTACAGAAGATAAATTTATACTGGAAACTTATAAGTCACTGTATGATAAATACAAAGTTTTAGATTACACTACCAGTGAGAAACTCTTACATGCTCTTTGTATTATTGATGAATCAGAAAAAGCTTTAAGAGTTTTAGATGAAATTCACTACAGCGGTGTTCCTAGCCACTCCGCATACAGTAATCTTGTAGCTACACTATTTAGACTTAACAAAAAAACTGAAGCATTAGCACTGGTACAGAGGAGTTTGAATGATAAAAGGCCACTGTTATACACTGCGTATGAAGAATGGATTAATTACATATTGAGAAAGTATAAAACAAATAAAACCATAGTTAAGTATTTGGATGAGATTTGTGTGCATATATCTAGAAATAGCACAACATTGGATGTCGATATCGCTAAGAAATTAGCAGACACATACACATCATTGGGTTGGAATGCCCAGTTTTCTACTATAAGCCGTCACAGGTTAGTACCATGGACAAATAAAACTTTTTATCTGCTCTAACATGCCGTCGGACACAGATGCTATGTTTTTCTTAGCATACAAGTTACTTTTGCTTTGTTTGCAAGCAAAAGAAGCTCTGGTATAAAGATTAAAAACACATCACCCCCAAATTCTAGCAAATCTTTTTCTTGTAGTTTGATCTTTGCATTCATGTTTTATGTTATGACATATTTTTTAATAAGAACCAATTGATGTGTTTCATTTGTATTTTCTTTCAGTGGCCTGTGCCAATCCTGCAGTGAAACATTGCAATGTTTGAAACTATCCCCTGATGAATTTCAACAGCTCCAACATAATGTCAAAGAAAAGTTGATAGTCGGATCTGATTTGTTTCTCAAAACATCCCCGGAAGAACTTCAGAGATTCCTAGATTTGGTAAAAAAAACAGCCCCCTATGATATCGTCTTGGATGGTTTAAATATAGCTTTAGCTGTGGGATCACTAGATAATGTACACAGAGTTACTTTTTTGAAAGCAGTGGTGGATTATTTCAAAAAGGAGAATAAGAGAATACTTCTGTTGGGTAGAAGACATATGCTAAAATGGCCCAGGCAACCTCTAGAGTATTTAAAAAGAAATACTAGTCACTTTTTCACAGATAACTTGTAAGTACTTATGTTATGTCTAAATATTATGTTTAAAAAAAATGTTACAATGAATGCTTAGAAAATTCATCTTGTAAAATATGAGTAGGTACTATGAGCATGTCAACAACTAAGCACCAATTCTTGATATGGTATTTTGGTGCTTTCAGATCTCAAGATGACCCCTACTTTATCACAGCCGCTATTCTAAGCGGACCACAAACTGATATAGTCTCCAAGGACTTGCTTAGAGGCCATATGTTCAACATGAAAGATGAAAACTTGAGGCATATCTTCAGGAGGTGGCAGTGGCAACATCAGTGGATGGTATTTGGTAGTCGAGGGAAACCTCAAATAATGGTAAAATATATTTTATTAATAGTGTGTTTCGCGCAGTGAGAGTATTATAATCCCTGAGACCTAAGTAGAACCAATATGGCGTCATTCATACAGGTTCATTAGTACGCATGCTCAGATAGCAAGCACGGGCCCCCATACCGCCCATTGATACACGCGCCCTCTACGCACCTCAAATTACGCCCGAAAATCGACTATTGCCCAAGTTCTAGTTACATGCCGTGTATTACAGTACCTACCTACTTGAGAATTTTTATTGTAACTGCCCCTGGTAGGAAAAGAGCGTGATAAGTCTCTTTGTCTTATAAGATTAAAGAGAGAATATCTATTCAGGTTAATCAACTATTTCTTGTTGTTATTCTGTCCCGTTAGCCAGGAGACAATATAACAGAGTTTCTAAACAAAATCGGTGTTTACAATATGGACTTCTAACATGATGGCACATAAAGAAAGGGGTTGTACATGCCAAGCAAATCCCACATTAAGTGGACCTAAACCCATAAAATTGCACTTTTTAAAAGCGACCCATGAGACGTAAACATGGCAGTTACTGACAGAAAAGAAATGCATTCACCCATTTGTTTCAGACACCGGTGAAATTTACGCCGTTCGCTCAAAAGGCCAAATCTGGGTGGCATCTACCCTACGAGAAAGAAGACCCCAGGAGCATGGGACAAGTCAATACTGGGTTACCTAATTTAACTAGTTGGCTATGTATCAAATCTAATGTTACTAAATAAAATTTATATTATACAAGTAAGTAGGTACTTTTGACACGTTTTTCTGATTTTGTTTAATGAAATACTATTAGGTATTACATTAAAAAATAGTTAGTTCCATTAAAAATCCGCAACATGGCTAGGGTCAAAAATAAATTTGTCAGGCTTTAATAAAATATGAACTTCTTGTTAGCAATTTTTGATATGTGATATGAATTATTATGAATACAATATGATTATTAGTAATGTAGGTGGTTATAGGTGTACAACGGTGTATCGTCGGCGGCGCGCGGCACCACATAATTATACACAGAACAGAAGTAAATCTACATAAAAGCGCTCCCGAGCAACACGGAAACGCAAGAAATCTTAATACCTGCCTAGTTTTCTTGACAAAAAGTAATGATATCCCACCAAAAACATAAATGTAAAAAAGGAGAGCCAAGTTCAATACAAAAATTATGCTTGGCTGTGGGCTTCGCCGCAAAAAGAATGGAGATCTAAATGAGTGCCAAGTTATGCAAAATCCAAATATGTATTTATAGGAACAAAATAACATTATGAACAAGTATTAAACTCTATGTCTTTGCTTTATTGGATACCTATAACAATTGCTGTTATTTAAAAATGTGAGATCTTAAAGTAGGTTAGATTTGACTTGGCCAGTTTTTATCAGAATTAAAATATATATGATGTTGAATAACTTTATAAAATGACTGATGTAATGAAAACTGGTAATTTAACATATTTCTCGGCCTTCAAAATAGCGAAACATTCCCAGTATATATAGGTAGAACAGATGTTGGGCAATTGGAATTTATGTAGGTACCGAGTTAAGATTATCGTGAATGAAGGCACAACCTATGGGCCTATCATTGAACTTAGAAGCATCCGTATAGAGACGGTCCCAATCTAGCCATTTTTCTCTAACCGAGACGAGGAATTTTTCGTTAGCTGAAGGAGAGGACCTATCGACTCCAATGTTCACTGATTTCGGTTGGAACGTAATTGCAGAAAAAGGGATTGTTTTACTGGCAAGGGTACTCTTTGACAACAGAGCGGCTACTATGAAACGCTTCGTTCGTTCTTGTATCTCTATCTCTGTCGCACTGGCAGACCAGGACTGGGATGATTACAAAGTCACAAAGTCCAGGTACAAAAAACGGCTCAGATACAGCAGCACAAGCTCATGGCGCAACTTATGTACCAACATTGAGTCCACTACACAGGCCAACATGATAAGGAAGGTCCTCTCCAACAACACAACCCTAACTCTAGGATCCCTGCGTAAGCCTGACGACACCCTCACCCAACTCACTGGAGGAAACAGAGCGCGTCCTGGTACAGACCCACTTCCCGGGTCTTGCGAGATATCGTGCAGTTGGATGAGGAAACCACCCCAACAGAGGAAGGGTGGCGACTGGCCAGCGAGGTAATAACCCGCCAAAGAACACAATGGGCCATTGACAGCTTTGACTCCTACAAATCACCAGGACCAGAAGGAATGTTCTCCGCTCTACTGAAATGTGGTGGGGCGGCGCTAACGCATAGGCTCACCATCGTCCTGGGCGCCTGTCTAGCGCACATGTTCGTGCCTAGACAGTGGAGGGAAGTCAGCAAGGTCATCTTCATACCGAAACCAGGTAAAGGAGACTACACGGACCCAAAATCCTTTAGACCAATAAGCATAACCTCCTTCCTGCTGAAGACTCTGGAAATGCTGTGTGACAGACATCTGAGGGAGAGAGCGCTAATGCGGGTGCCCCTGCATCAGAACCAACATGCCTACACTTCAGCTAAATCAACAGAATCTGCGCTGCATACGGTCGTTACCAAAGCCGAAGTCGCAATCAAAAATAAAACAAAGTGTCTAGGCACCTTCATTGACATCGAGGGAGCCTTCGACAAGAATAATTCACCAGCATAACCGCAAGACACGGAGTGCATGAGGTTATGATTAAATAGATAAACAACATGCTAAGTCAAAGGGTCATCAGGCTCGGGGAAGACAAGACAAAGCAAGCACAGGTAGCGAAGGGATGCCCCCAGGGAGGCGTCCTCTCGCCACTACTCTGGAACATGGTAGTTAGCGACCTAATCACCAAGTGTGTAGTGGCCTCCTTTTTAGGATTCCGTAGCCAAAATGGTAAAAACGGAACCCTTATAGTTTCGTCATGTCCGTCTGTCCGTCTGTCCGTCTGTCCATATGTCACAGGCATTTCACTCGAAAACTATAAGATGTATTTAAATAAAACTTTGAGGATCGGTGTATTTTGTTAGCCGCAACATAGTTTTGTAATTAAATGACTAAAAATATTTTTTTTGGGGTGCACTCCATATATAAAACTGAAAGTCAAATTTTTTTTTCATTGTAAGCCCCATTAATCGATAGGCCTTTCAAAATAAATATAAGGTTTCTCAGCAATTTTTTTGATTCAGTAAATAAAAATAAAATAAAAAGCGTTTATTTTCAGACAACTTAAAGGTCCATAGCGTTGTTAGTAAACAAACTTAAAAATCTAAACATTAAAATTAAAATGAGTTAGTAATAACAAAAAGGGAATATAATCTAAAAGCCCTGCAAAAACAGCCTGGGCGCGTGGTTCACCGAGCCGCACGCACAACCGGGGCATGCAACTCGTTAAACCTCCCGAGCACGGCGCTGTCCTGCCTCCCGGCCACCACCTGCAGGAGACTGTTGGGGCTTCCCCTAACTCGTCTGATGAGCGACGCGACTTTATTGCGCATGAGCGCATAGAAGTCATCCGTGTGCGCATCAGCAAACATGCCTGTCGCGCTACAGTATCGAGGAAGCCCCACCATCGCCCGGAACAGGTTATTATACAATATGCGTATGGTATTGTACGCTCTTTGGGTATAACTGGTCCAAAATCCGCTGGTGTAGAAAGTTTGGCAGTATGCCTTAAACAGCGTGATCTTGACCTCTAGCGTACAGCCAGCAAATCTGCGAACCAGCATGTTCCCTCTAACAGATAATGCCCTTCGTTCTCTTTCGATGTCGCCATCATCATTTAACTGCTCGTTTACAATGTGCCCAAGGTATTTAAATTGCGAGACTTTGCAATGGCGAACTATTGAGGTACACTGGAGGAACTGATGCTGGGAGTTTATTTTTACCTTTAAATACCAAGAACTCACTTTTTTTGCAGTTTTATTTTAAGCCATGCTGTTCAGCATAGGTCTCACAGATAGCTATTAATTTACGCAATCCCCCAATCGTGGGCCCCAGCAGCACCATGTCGTCTGCGTAGCTTATATTATTAAAACAGACTCCGTCCACATGACATCCCACATAGGTGCCGCTGAGTTCCTCGATCAGCCGATTTACGTAAATGTTAAAAAGTCTAGGAGAAGTTAGACCCCCCAGAGTCGGAGATAATCTCCCCGAAAGTTACTAAAATTGTGTCCCCCTCCCGCTAATTTTTGCACGTTGTATTTTAAAAATATGTACAAATCAATAAACATAGGGCTTATTAAATTCTTTTACCGAAAATTATTTTGAACAAGATCGGTTCAAAGGTTTTCGAGATATTGCTGAAAAACTGCCTTTCTTAAAGAAAGGGACGTAAGTGCCGTAAGATTTCTGTGACGATACGACCTTTTTAATAGGCACGGAACCCTACGTTGTGCGTGGTCCGACACGCACTTTGCCGGTTTTTTTTTAAATTAATATCTATCGTTAAATTGACAACATTTCATTTTTTCATAGCGGCTCAAACTAAAAACCATTCAGAGATTTGGGCTTGCTGAGTACGAGGGGCGGCTGAAAAGTAATCTCCTTGGTTAAAAAATATGCGAAAATGATACTGGCTGAAATGCATTCTTGTTCTTTGGTTATTCTTTTTTTGAATTAATTGCCGTTCATTTGTTTTTTCCGTTCCATTTTTCTACAATTCTCGAATGTTTGCGACATATCGGTTGAAAAAATGAATATCGCTAAAATTGAACATCGTGCAGTGATTAAATTTCTAACAAAAGAAGGAAATACTCCCTCACAGATCCGAGAACGTATGATGTGTGTGTTCGGTAGTTCGTGCCCTTCCGAATTTACTATAAAGTTTTGGTCTAAACAATTTAAACTCGGTCGTGAGAGCTTGGAAGATGACGCTCATAGTGGAAGGCCGGTTTCTGCCGTTACAAACGAAAATGTAGCCAAAGTTAAAAAAATAATTTTAGAAGACCGACGAGTGAAGCAGTGGGAGATTGCTAGAGATGTGGGCATCAGTAAAGAAAGAGTCAATGAGATAATTCATGTGCATCTGAATATGTCCAAGGTGAGTGCACGTTGGGTCCCCAGAATGTTAACGGCGTTTGACAAGGACCGACGTGTCAAATGTTGTGAGGAGTTTTTGGAAATGAGTCGAGGTAATGAGGAAGAAATTGTTTCTAAAATGGTGACGTGTGATGAGACCTGGATTCGACAGTGGGACCCCGAAAGCAAACAAGAGTCTTTGCAGTGGAAATTCAAGGATGAGAAGCCTCCTCGGAAGTTTAAGGTCAGGCCGTCGGCAGGCAAACTTATGGCTACCGTATTTTGGGATACAGAAGGAATTTTACTAATAGATTATTTACCAAAAAAAAGGACAATGAATGCTGAATATTATTCCAGCTTACTGCATCAGTTACGAGACGCGATAAAAGAAAAGAGGAGGGGTAAACTTAGCAAAGGGATCCTGATTTTACACGATAATGCACCTGTGCATACCGCCCGCACAACAATGCTTACCATGAAGGAATTAGGGTTCGATGCCGTTAACCATCCACCTTACAGTCCAGACCTAGCCCCATGCGACTATTTTTTATTTAGACACCTCAAAAAAGATCTCCGAGGAAGACGATTTCTGACCGATGACGAAATGAAGGCTGCAGTTAGTGACTTTTTTGACGAGAAACCGAAAGATTTTTTTTTTCATGGGTTAATGTCAATATTTGACAAATGTAATAAGTGTATTTCACTAGCAGGGGACTATATTGAAAAATAAAAAAAATACATACATGACAGTCTTTTGTTTCATACTTAGGTAGATTTCTTTTCAGCCGTCCCTCGTACCTACATATAAAAAAGAATGGATTTTTATATTCGCTAGTTCTTGAGAAAACTGGAAATTACTTTGAAGAAGCCATTTAAAGGCTGAATGCGGATATGCCATAGCTGTGCTTATGCATCTTGTAAGAAAAAAAAATGTTGTATCATTGACAGTTATTTGACTCCTATCTTGTCATTGTCAATGTCAAATGTCACTGTCACAGACACAGCATGCTATTTACTTTTTAATTCAATAAATCGACCACAGCACTAATCTTATTCATCCTTTAAATGTACTTATGCCCTTTTCGAACGTGATAGTTTAAAACACCCAAGTTAAGGGACTTTAATTTAAAATAAAATGAAAAGAAAAAATACGTGTCTCCTAACTTTTCAAATACTATTAAATGCCTAAACAAAATCAGAAAAATGAAATGTTGTTAATTTAAATAATCACAACTATTTACCAGTGGCGCTAGTGAGCACGTTAACGCCCTCTTAAATTTTATATAGGAAGTCACTCAATAAAATTGGAGTAACTGCGGCGATTATAATTGAGGTCGGCGGTCTTGAGAGCGACTTAACGTACTTTCGATATCAGTTTAAAGTTTTCTGATATCTGTTATATTTACGGAATAATCGCCTGGCTACACTTAACGATTACACCCTGTATTAAGTACCTACGCTGTTTACAGCGACAGTATCTCAGGGTCAAATAGCGGCTTGTCGGGCTGTAGGACAATAAAATAATCGAACAAAATACATCACAGTACCTACCTACATTCGACTCGTTTCTCTGATTTCTACGACGTATGCCTCATTTTGTTCTTCAATCATACCTTAACTAATTATATTTTCGCAAGCTATTCATTCAATTAATTGAATAATCCTACAACCCGTCGGTTTCCAAAACAAAGTTCATGTTTCAATTTACTTAGTTTTGGAAACGTAGGTAAAGTAACTGTTAGGTAGGTACCTAAATAAATATCTTCTTTCTTTCTTTCTTTACCTAGTCGAGATAACACTGCAGTTTTTTTAATATTACCTACCTACCATCGAGGGTTACAACACGCATTACACCTCCTTGTCAAATTTAAGTAAATTCCATCTCTTTGACAGATTCTAATTTGACACTGCAGAATCGAAGCCATCAGGAATAACAAATGTGAAAAATTGTCAATTTTTTGTTAATTTCCTCCTAGTTTTGGCTATCTAATTTATAAATTGATAAGTTTTCCATAACTAAAATGGCACCCGAAAAGAAATCGAAAAAAGAAACATCAGTGTGCCAAACCTCTAGCTGTGACATGACCCAATCCAAAGGTAGACACCTAAAACTTACACCATACCTACGAAAGCTTCCAATCAATACACCTTACGAACTAATTAAACAATCGCCGCACCGCGACGCGAGTCGAGAAAGCTCTACCCCCCTTTTTCTAATTTGTACGGTGCGAGTGATAAGATAAGATAAGATAAAGATTTATTTGCAGAAAAAGGGTAAGTTACAGGTCTTGGGTTAACAAATTGTCCAACCTTCTCCAGCTATTTCTTAACAGCATGCAAATAGTTAGGTATGTTATGTACAGAGTACACTATATAAATTACACAGAGAATCAGAGATGAACATTGAATATTACAAATCTACATCTAGATACACGAAGATAATAGAAGAATCTACACAAATTTACAATTTACCTTACAATTGTTTCTGTAAATATCTAACTTATGACTATAATATAACATATAAGTAATAATATTATCAATGAAATTTTTCACATTAAGTCATACTTTGTGATTTATGAAATCGTTAATGTTATAAAAACAGTGTTCTAGGAGCCACTTTCTTAGTGTTCTGTTGAATTCTCTGCCCTCTAGTGTTTTTATCTGTGCTGGTAATTTATTATAAATGCTGATACACATATTGTAGGCATTTCTTCTGTGAATGTCAGTTTCACAGCGTGGTTTAAACAAGATATCTCTGTACTGCGATCTTGGATTTCCAGATCACATTTCAGATCGTTTGCTACAAATCTTAAATATATACATACACGGCAATGGTAAAATGTTGAGCTGTTTAAAAATAGGTTTACAGCTACTCCTTATTCATGCGTTTGCTATTACACGTACACATTTCTTTTGGAGTTTGAATACTCGTTCAACATCAACCGAGTTGCCCCAAAGGATAAGACCATAACTAAGTATAGATGACACGTGACCATTGCATGGTAAGCCGTGAGAGCTGCTTCGTAGGAAGCACATTGTCTAAGTTTCCTTAAAGCGAATATGAAACTGTCCAGCCTTGAACACATCGAACTAATATGTTCCTTCCAATTTATGTGAGATAGGGGACGCTTAGTCGCGCGCGAAGCGACTGAGCAGCAAGTTGTGCTAGACGTGCAGCATGGCTATTACAAGGCGGCGCGCGAGCTCTCTCGATTTTTCTCGCACTACACCTCTCTTTCTAAGTTTTCTAATAAGAGAGAGACGGATAGTGCGAGAAAAATCGAGAGAGCTCGCGCGCCGTCTTGTGATAGCCGTGCAGAGGCCCTACCACGAAACGAAAACGAAGTTCGTTCGTGTATATCCCTCTCTGTCGCTCGAATAAGCGAGTGCGACGGTGAGGGAGATACACGAACGAACTTGGTTTTCGTTTTGCGGAAGGGCCTCTGAGGCCCCATGGGACGATCATCATTTTGTAGACGGGACATTTTGCGAATGGGGCGTTTCGCAGACGGAACGTTTTGCGAATGGGGCTTTAACAGAAGTGACATTTTGAGAAACGATTGGGACTTTTAAAGAAGGCGACGTTTTTCGAATGGGGCATTTTGCACAAGGGACTGGTTGCAACGGAGTCGTTTTAAGAATTTGACGTAATTTTGGTAGAGGGACGTTTGTTTTGCGAGTTGGACCGTACGCGCCTAAACCGGCCTTACTACTGTAATCAGAATGCATCACGGCCTGCCCTGGAGTAGCCAGCAAAGGCACCGGCTCGCGGGGCATGAGATACGAAGGAAAGATGTCGGACCGGCAACGCCGCAACATGGAGAGAGTGGAGATGCTCGCGCGGCCGAACACCCGTCGCCTGCGCAGCCTGTGGGACGAGAAGTGTGCCCTGCTGCCGCCAGAGCGGCGCGACAAGATCAAGAGCGCGCTCGAGGAGGATTACTTCCTTAGTCCAGAGTAAGTTATACATGTCACTCGTCGCCTGCGCAGCTTGTGGGACGAGAGGTGTACCCTTTTTTTATCGTTGGGGGAATGCTGTAACACACCGTCCTCCCAGTCAAAAGGGGAGACCGGACGGGTGTGTGGGATTCCCGTACAGAAGGCCCCGACTGGTGCTACGACACGACTTGTTCAAGAGCGCGGTCGAGGTGGACAACTTCACCCTGTATCTATGTATACTCTACTGTTGCGTACAGACCTCTTAGACGAGAAAGAGTTTTGAAGAGTAGTTACGTTAAGCCATTCGACCAATTTCCCCTCAGATCTCAAACCCATTTGTACCTAACTGTAAAACTTGCGTTAGGTCACGGATCATTTTTTAAGAGTCAATCGAGCAACCAGTAATAGTGTCTCATCTTATCTGACGTTTAGTTCGGATTAAGTTCTTATTCTAGTTTGGTCAAACTGGGCCATAGAATTAAATGTTTTGACAATATATTTCGTACTTCGTTAGGCAAACGGAGCAATACTTCCAAGCTCTGAATCTTCACGCGGGCAAGTTCCACATGCCAGACATGGGCGCTGTCAGCCGAAAAGAGCAGGCCGACAAGGCGAAGGAGCTGCGACAGCGGCAGAAGTGGCTCGTCAACTTCAGTGCCCAGGTAATAATGGCAATCGCGACGCGAGACGAGAAAATCTAACCTCCTCTTTATAATTTACACAGTGCTAGTGAACCACTTACCGCTGACCCGTGCACGACGCGATTTAGCATGCAAGTTGTGCTACGCGTACAGGTCTTCCAAATGCCGCTGCTCATAATGGTCCTTTCATGTGAACAGTAGTAGAGCGCGACTTATTGACTTTATTGCACACCGTGCATAATCCGATCTTCTAAACAAAATATTGGTTTTACGAGCCATATTAGAGTGTTCCACTAGGTAACTTAATAAAAGTAGGTGAGGCCAACTAGGTATAATACAACAGCGACGCACCACACACGCGAATCATTCTGCAGCGTCTGAAATTGTAATTCGCGTTTCCGATAAAACTGGACCAACGAACAGAGATTTTTTTTATCACTTGACATAGACAAGAAGCATTAGGTACTTATCTGGGCCCATTCTGGCCACACTTTTCCATTAAATTTTTGCATGATGTCTTCAGGTGGCGTATCGCATTTGCGACTACATCGCGAAGGGGCAGAAAGAGATGCTCGTGTCCAACAGGCTCAGAAGCATCGCCGACGTGGTATTGGAGAGAGTGGCGGACATATTGGGTTAGTTATGACAATATCCTCTAGCCGCCCAGCACGCAAAAATTAACACTGAAATTTCAGTTACATTTAAATGGAATAAATTTGAATTTTGCAACTGACAATGCCTTTTAATAGGCCTCTGGGCGGCTATAGGATATATTCAAAAGTCTTTCTGATAAGTCATAATAAACATTTCTTAGATCTAAGAGTTACCTTTCGCGGTTAATTCAAATTCAAGGTTTACACGTAGGCTGCCATGTCAGTCACCGATGTCTGACACACACAGTATCTGGTTATGCTATATCATGGATTCGGTACTCCAGTGTCAGTCCTAAATAGATACTAAATGTCACCTGTGACTGACATGGCAACCAACGTGTTAATAAGGATTTGGTATGTTGTAGGTGAGCCCAAACCCACCCGGACGCACCCAGGTCGCCTGGCCCGCTTCATGGTAGCGATCTCCGACCGCATCGCGGTGTGGATTGAGAACGCGGTGTACCGCGCGGACGCGATTGAGCCGGCAGAGGAACTGGACCACGAACACATGCGTCTCGACCATGACCGCCCGCTGATATGCTGATCCGGTTCGATCCAAATTTTTATTAGAGTAAGCCCTTCCTTCTTTGCTGTTCTTTCTTCATTGCGGCTATGATCATGGGGTCGCCCAGAACATTCTGAATTCTGACTCTGGAATTTAGGTGACAGCTTTGATGGTGTCTGTCCATCGAGTTGATGATCGACCTCCTGTTTTCAGGTTATTAGAAAGAATATTACGGTGGCGATTTATTCGCCATGTGGATTGTAGGGAATGCGATAACCGAAATAATCGAAAACCGGTTAAGTATAACCGGTAACGGTTAATGTTAAAAACAAGGAAATTATTGATAACCCCCAAATAATAACTACTAGAATATTCTGATATAATGTGGCAACCCAAATACACGAATGATGCTGTGCTTTCTGCGACCGAGTGTCCAAGAGTAAGTTCGGCTTCGCAAGCCATATCAGGGCTCACACCCACCCGCTTGTAGGTGGTGTGAGCCCTCGCCGGCCACGGCATGGATTGCTAATATATTCCCAAAACCGTTTATAAAAGGTTGTCAAATAATTGGTTATAACCGGTTTCTTTGGTTTCGGTTAAAACCGGTTTGCATCCCTAGTGGATTGAGAATGCCGCGCAGACATACAAAAATACAAATACAAAAAAAAAAAAAAAAAACACTTATCGTTGTCGATAAGACATCCGTCACTCTCGCACTCGCATACTTGTCGGAACGTGACGGATGACAGCCACAGCGATAAGTGATAAAATGGCAACCATGCTACACCCGCAGTAATTGGATAAAACACATACTAATACCTAGAATGCAATAATAATTTGGCGCTGCCACCCATCTACCTACACACAGTCTAGTCTTCGTTACTGAGTAAATGACCTAAGACGTGAATGCCCATCGTGTCGTCAGTTTTTATCGTCGTTGATCAGAATGCGAACAATGAATGTTTCTAGGTGCAAGTGGTTGCGAAAACTCGGTGCACTGTGGCGAGTAATCGCATCAAGTATATTTGCAGTGTAGTTCTAGACAACATCGCTTAGGCTAAATTCGGTCATCATCCTCCTACCGTCTTGCCCGGTAGTGCCCAAATCGAGCCCAGTAGTACGAACCCGGGTTTGAATTAGGGCTTGTGATATACGTGTTACACGCGGAACCGTAGCTACGTAGCCTTAGCACCGGCGGTGCTAAGATCCCGTACTACACGGTCACGTCTAAGATACGTATCCGTTTCTGGATTCGGCTACGTTCCCGCGAATCTCGGCTTCGGCTCCGCTCCGCTCGGTTGTTGAAAGAGAGCTTGTGTCGAACGGACCCTTCGCTATGTTTTTTTTTAAGTAATTACATATTGGTATTATTCTTTTCTTTCCAGCCATTATGAGTTTGTACAAAAAAAACCAGAGGTGGGATTGGTGTGATTTTTGAATCTCACCGGTGCCTTTTTAGGGTTCCGGACCAAAAAGGTAAAAACGGAACCCTTATGGTGCGACTCCGTCCGTCTGTCTGTCTGTCACAAAGTCAAATATCTCAGGAACTACTAATGCTATCGATTTGAAATTTGGAATAGTTGTAAATAAAGCTAATCTTCGTGTATGGAAAATGAAAAATTTTAATATATACTTTTAATTTGTATAAAAAAGGGCGGATAAGAGGGGGGGCAAAAATTCAAAGTCTAGTTAGTAGGCCAAGTGGGGTATCATATGAAAGGGCTTGAATTGTACATTCTAAAACAGTTTTTCTTTTTTTTCTACAATGGTAAAATTTTGATTTATAAAGAAAAATGTGGAAAAAAATACCATTCCCCCCCCTTATCTCCGAAGTTAACCAAGCGAAAAATTTGAAAATAATATATATTATTAATATTAACGTGAATATTACCGGAAAAGTATAACGATACCTCTATCTAGCGTAGTTTTTTTTTATTCTTCAAAAATCATATGTTAATTTTGTTTGTAATTTAATACTTCTGTGTTTAATTTTTTGCCTTCAAATTCGTATGAAAGTGTTCTGAAAGTACCTTCTAGCAAATAAAAAAAGAATTATCGAAATTAATTCACTTGATAAAGAATTATCGCTGAAAAACCAACATACAGTAAGGGAAATGTATTAACGTACCACCGTAGAACCCTATCGCAATAAGATAACCAACCGCTCTAGTTTGAGTGACGGCGGCCTGTCAATTGCGACAGGGTTCTACAGTGGTACGTGAATACATTTCCCTTACTGTACATACCGAGTTACTTGGTCGCGCAGTTGAGTAACAAAATGCACCGATAAATGGCGCTGTAGGTACTCATGTCATGCTCATGACTTTACTATACTATGCGTTGTTTAGATTTTTCCAAAATTAATGGGTGGGGCAAGACGGGTGTGTTGTATGATATTTCGTACGGAACCCTCGGTGCGCGAGTCAGACTCGCACTTGACCGGTTTTTTTGTATGCAGCCGATGACTATTTAGTACGAAATAAGCCACCCGATGAGAATCAAAAATCGCACCTCAGGTAGGTACTAATAGGCACCTACTTGTCGATGTCGATGAATATGAAAGTCCATCCAAATAAATATATTAATATATCTAATTAATATTTACTCCCTAGTAAGAAGTACTACAGGTAGACCAATGCAACAATTTAAAAGTATTTTAAGTGAAATAATAATATACTTTGTTATTCATAAATATTATTACTGGCTGGACAACCGTCTTTCGTCGGTGAAAACACTAAGAAATAGTTGCACGTGCAGATAAAGATAACAAACAATAGTTTGCGGGCCATTGATAATGATTACCTTCAAGTAGCTTTGGGTTTTACCTGTTAAGTACCATGTGTTACTATTGTTTGTGAAGTTAAGTGAAAGCAAGAAGTGGTCGGTTAATTTGTTTGATTTGACACAAATACTTACCTACTCAAGTTTTATTGCTGTTTTGGAGGGGGCTGTTTTGGACTCGAACTCATAGGATTATATTAGTCATTATTTAGGAGAGTCAGTGTTAGTGAACATTACGAGACTTATCTACCTATAATTGTGCTATTAATATAAAAAAGTGGTTACTTGTCTGTTATTTTTGCCTCCAACATAATATTTGCATCTTATTATTTTTGATCACTCTTAAAACTTTATTTAAAATGCAAAAGTATGGAAACTGAAATTAAAAACTCGCCCCTTGCATTACATAACATTCGGGGGCATTGCATTACATAATGACACGCATAAAATCTACACTAAACGTCACGGTCACGACTGGATCCGATCTACGTATACGTATAAATAAGATACGTATCTCCGTGTACACGTAGCTACGTATCTTAATTACACGTAGCCGAATTACACGGAGCAAACGGAGCGGATCTCCGTTGCCGAGTAACACGGCAACGGAGATTCGGCTACGGGTACACGAAACACGGTCACGACCAGGAGCACTAGTTTGAATTGAACACACGACCTTCAGATTGAAAGCCGCGTGCTACAGCAGTTTATCTTAGGCTAATATTCGATCAAACAGGAATAAGGACTTCTAGATTCGACCTAACCGGTAGGTGTGTTCCAAAATTGTATGGGTTAATCTCGAAACAGGTATATCTACTCAATTGTAGCGCCATTTATGTATTAGGAAAGCAAATCACGTGGAAGTAGAATTTATAATGGTATGCTATGCCTAATATATCTTTTGGCTGTCTTATTTAATTATGAAGAAAGTAATACAATTGTAAATAAGGTGTGATGCAATAATTATGCACGCAGCCGTCACTCCGCGTAACCGAGCTGAGGGCCTACCGCGAAACGAAATTCGTTTTCGTTCGTGTGTCTCCGTCTCTGTCACTCGAACTAGTAAGTGCGACAGAGACGGAGATACACGAACGAAAACGAATTTCGTTTCGCGGTAGGCCCTCTGCGTTCCATGTTACATTGTTAGACGTGTTAGCGGTTTTCTAATCCTTCAACCGTGAATGTATTAGTTTATTTATTATATTAAATGGATGTACAAATATTTCAAGCCTAATTGAGTCAAACTGGAGACGTCCATTTGCTGAAAATAGATCTATAAAATAGATCTATGTATTTAATTAGGATGAATATAGTCGCATGTCTTTTCTGTTCACCCTCATTCGAACGTTTCAGGAGGTTATTCCCCCTGTTACCACCAATTTGTTACCAGTGGTCCAGCTGTTACCACTGTTAACAAATTGGTGGTAACAGGTGGGAATAATTTGTACATTATTTTGGTTTTGTGCAATCAAGTTTAAACAAATATAACCCGTTTCACGAAGCTATATTTGACCGGTTAGCCTAGTGGGTAGTGACGGTGCCTACGAAGCTAAAGGTCCTGGGTTCGAGTCCCGGTAAGGGCAAATATTTGTGTGATGAGCATGCATATTTGTTTCTGAGTCTTGAATGTTAGCCGAGGCAAAATACGGTTTCGCAAAACATTATTTTTTATAATAGCGTTTTTTTTGTTTATTTCATTCTAAAACATTAATCTAAGATGCTTTATTCAAGAATCCAACAAACTTTCCACCCGGAAGTAATTATATAGATTTAAATTAAACATTCAGTGTCTTTTTTATTTTATTTATATTGAATATTTTAAAGCAAATGTAAATGAACCTAAATAAAGATTTAAAAAAATATTAATATTTATCCGGACTTTTTAGGAGCTAATTAAATATTGATTTTTTTATGTCTGATTTTTTGGTGGATTTTGCCTCTAGGTAACAATTTAATTGATAATATATCCGTTACATTAAAAAAATTAGCTATTATAAATTATTTCCAAATATGTCATTTTTTCCATACAAGTTGTCAGTTCATTGCCTGGACTATGTTTTCATGTGTAAGTATTTAAGTATTTATATATATATCTTAAATATGAATAGGTATGTCGTCGTTGTGGTATGGGTATTAGTAATTAGTAACCCATAATACAAGCCTTATTGAGCTTACTATGGGACTAGGTTCGATTTGTGTAAGATTGTCCCGTAATATGTCATCATCATATCAGCCGAAAGACGTCCACTGCTGGACATAGGCCTCCTCCAAAGAGTACCACAATGACCGGTCCTGCGTCACCCGCACCCAGCGGACTCCCGCGACCTTTACCAGGTCATCAGTCCATCTGGTGGGGGGCCTACCTACGCTGCGCCTTCCGGTACGTGGTCGCCACTCGAGAACCTTTCCACCCCAACGGCCATCGGTTCTACGTGCAATGTACCGTTACCTTGGTTCTACTGCGGATAGCCTCATTTCTGATGCGATCACGCGAAGATACTCCCAGCATAGCCCTCTCCATTGCCCTTTGGGTGATTTTGAGCCTTCTTATGAGGCCCATAGTAAGCGACCATGTTTCGGTACCATACCATCATCACTGGCAAGCTTCGGCCCCACGCATGCCTTCCAAAGTCCGGGAGCCCATGGTCTCGAGATATGGAAAAAATATTATTTATTTGCTATAATATATGGTACAATATGGTGGTAAATATAAAATATATAAAGTTCCTACAAGTTGTGTTAGCCCCTGTTACCGATAATTTCAATGTTGTGAGTTTTTCAAAGTTTTTTATAACTCGCATTGGAATACTTATGTAAAATTATATCATGTATACCTGACCCGTTTTATTTAATACATAATCCAAAATACACCGACTAATAAGTTTTTATTTGGGAAATTGATATGCTATCCACTCGCTTGGTTGGCTATGTTTGCTGCCGACTGACATCTTAAGGCCATCCTACTGCCATAAATAACTTATGCTAACAATAACTACAAAGAAAATATTGCTGGAGCACGCTCCATAACGATCATAATGTACCTACTTGACACTGCATTGCATATTAAAAATAGTCAGTAAACCGTTTACAAACAAAACAGGTCAAGATTGCACGTAGCTCGTCTTATGAGGGTTCCGCTTTTATTTAGCCAAGAGGAAGTGTTATAACTTATAAGTTTAGCAGTCTATGTTTGTATCAATTTACATATTTCAGTAACTTGACACTTAGAGCACGCTAGATCTTCCGCTGCTCATGACTGAAGCATAAGTAGCGACGTAGCTCTGCCGTTCACTGAAGCAATTATTAACACTGAGCATAAGTAGCAACGTAGCTCTGCCGCTCACTGAAGCAGTTATTAACACTGAGCATAAGTAGCAACGTAGCTCTGCCGCTCACTGAAGCAGTTATTAACACTCAGCATAAGTAGCGACGTAGCTCTGCATGTCACTGAAGCAGTTATTAACACTGAGCATAAGTAGCAACGTAGCTCTGCCGCTCACTGAAGCAGTTATTAACACTGAGCATAAGTAGCAACGTAGCTCTGCCGCTCACTGAAGCAGTTATTAACACTCAGCATAAGTAGCGACGTAGCTCTGCATGTCACTGAAGCAGTTATTAAATATTATATATAAGCATAAGTAGCGACGACGCACACTTGGTAATAAATTAAAGTTATTTTTATAAACGTATAGGTACTTACTTAATTAATAGGCTCGTCTCCTAGTTTTTTTAGATGCAATTTAAACCAGTTTTGGAGAGGAACAAATGTTTGTATGGGAGCAACTACAATTAGATAACATAAGATACAAATCAATATTGGTGCTATAAGAACTCTTGAAGTCTTCGTGTTGCGGCTCCTTCGAATTGTATCGATAAGCAGGTACTTACCTTACAACTGTTACCATTACTTAGTTGATGAGTGATAACTGTCCGAAAATGGTACAGTTGGCAATAAAATACTGACCAAATACTTAGGTACCTGTTTATTTTGTTAGTATTTGGTCAAGATAAAATCTTGAAGTGTTATTTTTCTTTCTTTCTTCTTTTGTAGTTAGGCGTTCCTTATTTAAGTTTTAGACTATCTTTAGTGTATTCAATCTGTTAAGGTACAGAACCCTAAAAACTTGATCCAATTCAAATAACTCCTATAAAGTATAGTGCTGTATGACTAAATAATCAGCAACGCCCACTGTGTATCTAGTTATGCTAGAATCTAGATTTACATTAGGTACCTTTTGATTATGCCTAGAACTATCTGTGTCAATCGATATCTTCATAAAATGAATAAAGTGTGGAGGGTTAAAAGTTTAATATGTACATTTTCTTCTGTTTTGTGCCTTCTATTCTTTTGCGCCTTATTATATCTTTAACGTTGACTGTACCACGCAGAGACAGTAGGCACATACTCTAATCCAGTACTCATCATCCTCCTAGTATTTTTCTGTACCCTAAAGTAGCCCGGGGTCCACTTTGGCACCCTAGTGCCTAATCTTGATGGGCTAATCCCAAGATTTGACGCTAGTTTACGATACATTATTTACTACCTACGTGTTCAATAATATTCCGACACCGACTGTTGTCATATATTGGTATATTGGGTGCCTATCATGATATTTTTGGGTGGGATATCAGTACCTATCTGAAAAGAGCTATGCAGTTGACTATACGATTGCCTATCGCTGGTAGTATTATTTGATTATTTACGTTCCCTATGGGTTTGTTTTCTAGTAGTGCTTGAAAGTGTACTTACGTATATGCATATCATCTCTTCGATGCAGTTTCATCGGCACTCTGCTTGTAGGTAGGTAACAAGCAAAGATTATTTAAACTCTGCTCTTCCTAATGGAGACATAAATACAAAAGCTCTTTTAAATTTAGACGATTTGAGGCGCGCCACACGCAGGCTGAATTCCGCCCGCCGATTCCGCTCGCAGCTGCTTCATACCTATAAAATGTATCGTGCTGCCATATACATGCGGACAAATTCGGCGGCGGAATCCAGCCCGTCCGCCTGTCTGTGGCAGAGACGTGGCGGAATTCAACCTGTATGTGGCGGGCCTAAAATGCAGTACTTACCTACTTCAGTCAGTCGAACTAATGTTGCAAGAGCAAGTCACTTCGGCAAATAAAAAACTCTTTCATAAATATAAAGAGTAAAAAATAAACTTTTTCAAATCAATTGCACTATTACTCAGTCAGTGACCGCAAAAATATCAATTGAGTATGTAGTATCTAAGACTTCTAAGTGTACTAAGACGAAAAAAGTAATAAAAAGATTTGTGTATTCCGATCATCGCTTACTTGGTTCTTGCTTGTCGTTGCTTGGTTTCTTGTGTGTTGTGTTGTGTCGTAACACCTCTTAGTATTTTGAATCGATTTCAACTTATGTAAAAAAGCTGATGTGGGTCAGATAAGGTCTGCCCAGGTATTATCTTAATTGGTTTTATTGACCATTAGAGTTAAACGTGCTGATTAAATTTTGATCACTAATATCAAATGATAGGACATACAGTATCTTTTATTCGTTTAATTTAATTTAAGTTTGCAGACTACGTAACAGATACAAGTGCGTTTAATAGTGTCAAATATTTCAGTCACAAGTTCACGAGCTTTACACATTCACAGCCAAGAATCGCTACGCTCGTAGCCGATCCCGTGGTTTCCCTGTATGTAGCGGAAAGCGACTACAGCGTAGGCGCCCACTACGCGGGTTTCAAGTACCTAGTGAATGTCTTAACCCATTCCCGGCCCGTGACGACACTATGAGTAGTATGAGTCCCTACGCCGTAGTTGCTATCCGCTACATACTTGGAAAACCACAGGATTGGCTACGAACGTAGCGCGTAGCGATTCTGGGCACTGAATGTGTTAATATCAGCCAGAATTTTTTTTTTGATAAGATTTAATGGTCGCTATCGAATTTTAAAACTTTTTAATGTTTGCATTTCTCCATAGTAAGATTTTTTTATATTTTTAACATTTTACTACTTTATTGAGCTACATTTGATAAATAAGGAATAACAATCGAGAAAATACGAAATTCGTTCACTAACTGGTCGACGCTTATTTGAAATCAAATTTAAAGTCTTAAAATCAACGCCAGAGTCCGTTTTTAGCATATTTAGCACAATAAAATTCATTTTTGAATTACTGGCTGAAATTTAGTGTTTTCAAGATTATTTCATTTCCTATCATCAAAATAAGCTCAACAAAGTAGTAAAATGTTAAAAATATAAAAAATCTTACTACGGAGAAATTCAAATCTTCAAAAGTTTAAAAATTCGGTACCGATCAATAAATCTTATCAAAAAAAAAAGAGTATACGTTATTTTTTCACGTATTAGAACAATTTAAGAGGGTGCCTCATTAAAATTTCAAATTTTCAGTTTTTAAGGACCACCCTATTAAGCATTCTCGTATCTGACACATCCTAGCGGCCCTAGAAATAGAGTTCAGATATTTGTGTGCTTTGATTTGGCAGATATAACGCTGGTGACTGGTACTTGTTATTTAGGCACTTTGTGGCCAGCCAGGAGTCTATTCGAGAGATGCGATACGCATTCTAGTTTCATTTTGGTTAGTTGATCGTGTCGCAATACACAATTTTTCGAGTATATAATATCGCGAGTAAGATTATAAACTGACAGTATTCACAATCTAACGGTGACATATACATACTTACTATTTTACTTCGTTGAGTTTTTTACTTTTATTTGAATCGGAGCTTTTATTTATTATTTAAATTTTGTAGTCTCTAATTTAAACCTGTCATTCTTTCTTTCTTTCTAATGTGTCAGATAGACCGGGCGCAACATATTGAGAACAATTAAAAACAAGTGCGAGTCGGACTCGCGCACTGAGGTTTCCGTACCGTACTCGCCTGATTTTAACTATTTTGGGCATAGCTAGTCTAACATGAGCTCTCGTCACGAAGTATACAGTCTGGGTGTACCTTTCAAAGTCAAAGTCAAAGTCAAAGTGATTTATTCTTCAATTTAGGCATATTACATGCACCTATACCTTTACGCTGGTTATAAGTATTCAAATAGTATTTTTATGCAATACGGTAACATCTTCATAGATTTAAGACTGTGTTTTCTTAATGCGTAATGTATGACCTGCCAAATTTCATGATTCTAAGTCAACGAAACCCAAGGTTTTTTGTTCCCTTGCGAATGTGGGTATGAATTATCCATACTAATATTATAAATGCGAAAATGTCTGTCTATCTGACGCAGATGATTTAATGGAATATATAAATAGGTTAGGTTAGTATTATACCCTGAAAAATCCAAAATTCCTTCAGCAGAACATGGTTTCCGGAATTATGAAAAATATGCTTTCGGACAAATGACTTTTCGGAATTATGTAGTGTACCCGGGATTTGAACCCGGGACCGCTACGCCTGCTTCGAAGGCAGGATTACTGCCAATTGGGCTAATGTGATCGTTCAAGCTATTACCTACACAAAAGGTTTGAAAGGCGTTTACTGTGTTACTTAGGGCTTTATGTCATAGGGAGCTAGTTGACTGTCCCTAATTAAATGCAACTGTGCAAGCTAAGTACGATGTATTCAATTCAAATTGATAATTGCGCTTGGTAACATTCTTGACTTGGTTATTATAAATAGTATGATGCAATACTTGACTTTGTCTATACGGTTGAACAATGCGCGATTGCTGTTTATATTAATTATATTATACTATAAACTACGAGTATGTTATCATTATTGAATGCGATACACGTCGGTGCTATAGAAATTAGGCTGTCATGAATTTTGCATCAACGAAGAGTTGAAAAGTACACATTGTCTAGGTAGTTTAGTAATAATTAATTGCGAGTTCCACGTTTTCGGATAAGAAACTAATTCAATAAAAAAACAATGTGACACAAAATTTAATAAAATTGACCTACCTACTTATCATATTATCAGTTATCTTCAAAATTTCTAAGCCAGAAAAAAAACCTCCCACTGAGCCGATAAGAAAACTCATGCGTAGCTCAGGAACCCTAGGGATATGTATTAGGTTTAGAGTGGATTTAAACCAGGATTGAACCAATAATAGTAAATATATTCAGACATGAAAATAATACATTGTTTACATATTTCTTCTAAGACAATGACAAGACATCAACAGAAAACAAACCTAGCAACGCGCCTCAAGTCGGCGGCCAGCTTAACTGGCTTTTATGATATAAACTGTTTGGTTTATTTTCCAACAATATGCCCACTTTCAAAATCAGAATGAGAAAATATCCTAGGAAAGTAATTTTCTGTCAATGAAGACACAGAGTCAGATATGTTCCCTACTTTGAGTAGTTACCTAGTATATCATTAAATCCACGAAGAAGCACACCGTCTAGGCAAAACCAGGGGAACAGCATTCACCAAAAAAAAAAAAAAACAAGTCGCGATATTTTTTCGGTAGGTATTCAAAAATTGTACTTAGGTAATGACGATGAAATATTAGATACTAGCTTCCGCCCGCGACTTAGTCTGCATGGACCCGGGATAAAAACTATCCTATGTTTTAATCCAGGCTATAAACTATCTTCGTGCAAGATTTCATCCAAATCGGTTCAGCCGTTTAAGCGTGATTGAGTAACAAACATCCAAACATCTAAACATCCAAACTTTCGCATTTATAATATTAGTAGGAAGTAGGATGTCGGTTTGAAAATACAAAAATATGCAATAGGTACAGTCACCAGCATTAATATCTGCCATAACAAAGCCGGCAAAAATATCTGACACGTCCTTATAGCATAGAGTCGTGTCAGATATTTATGCGTGCTTTGTCGTGGCAGATACTTATGCTGGTGACTGTACCTAATATGCGGACAAAACACAAACGATCTCGATACGATAAACTGAAAAGAGACTTAATGCCTTTTGCTTATCAACTGTAGCTGTCAATAATTTACTGTATCCATATTAAGCGGCCGTCAGTTTTTATCTCAGGTATTTCTATTAGGTATTCATGCAAGTCTGACCTTTGGAGGTTCTACCTAGTTCTAGGCCTTGTTCTACGCCAGGACCCGATGACCTTCTGAGGGCCCTATATATGCGGCTGTCTTCTGTACCAAGATGTAGTTTGCACTAAGAAGGCTTACCAAGCAGTTCTTGTGAAATCTAATTCATCGTCAAAATGAAATTCGCCGTAAGTCTTGTATTTATTTATTTAATTGTTCTTTGGTTGTAATAAAGTAATAAATCTGGCAACGTAAATAATAATAATTATTTACATTACAAAAATAAATAGGGCAATGCCTACCTACTTAGGGTGGGGTTGCACCCTAAGAAGGGTCGCAACGTTGGGACCAGTCGGACTCCGCCTTAGCTCCGGCGCTGCGGGAACAGCAGCCCTTCCGCCTTCGCGTGCCGAAGCACGTTTGACACAGCAGGCGAGGGCTGCTCTCTCTCCGCGCCTCCGACTTTTTATATACACTCTAGGGCTAGGGCAGACAAGACCACATGGATAGTGGGGTGCTCCCATTCGTAGTATTAGACATTTACAATTTTTAGGTCCAATATCTTGCCCTTTTTTTATTTTAGGGATTTTTTTCAATTAAAACATGTTTATTTTAGCATATTCTGTAGCATCAAATCATAAAAACCGGCCAAGTGCTAGTCGGACTCGCGCACGAAGGGCTCCGTACCATTATCTATAAAAACGGGAAAATAAAACATGTCTGTTGTATGGGAGCCCCAGTCCGACTCGCACTTGGCCGGTTTTTAGGGTTCCGTAGCCAAAATGGCAAAAACGGAACCCTTATAGTTTCGTCATGTCCGTCTGTCCGTCTGTCCGTCTGTCCGTATGTCACAGGCATTTTACTCGAAAACTATAAGGTGTATTTGAATAAAATTTTGAGGATAGGTGTATTTTGTTAGCCGCTACATACTTTTGTAATTAAAATGACAAAAAAAAATTATTTTAGGGGTGCACTCCATACATATAACTAAAAGTCAAAATTTTTTTTTTCATTGTGACCCCCCGTGTGGCACATCAATCGATAGGCCTTTCAAAATAAATATAAGGTTTCTTGGCATTTTTTTTGATTAAGTGAGTAGGGTCGGAGATAATCGCCCCGAAAGTCACTAAAATTCTGTCCCCCCCCCTCTAATTTTTGAACGGTGTATTTTAAAAATATGGAAAAATTAATGGACATAGGGCTTATTAATTTCATTCACCGAAAATTGTTTTGAACAAGATCGGTTCAGAGGTTTTCGAGATATTGCTGAAAAACTGCCTTCCTCAAAGAAAAGGACGTAAGTGCCGTAAAATTTCTGTGACGATACGACCTTTTTAATAGGCACGGAACCCTTCGTTTTGCGTGGTCCGACACGCACTTGGCCGGTTTTTAGTATTTGTTGTTATAGCGGCAACAGAAATACATAATCTGTGAAAATTTCAACTCTGTAGCTATCACGGCTCTTGAGATACAGCCTGGTGACAGACAGACGAACGGACGGACAGCGAAGTCTTAGTAATAGGGTCCCGTTTTTACCCGTTGGGTACGGAACTCTAAAAATATGTGTCATAATGACATCCCACCATCAGAACTCCTGCGTCCCCTTTGCTACACCCCGACCGCAAATGCGAATAGAAATAAAATTAACTGTTTATGCAATAAACTGTATAAGTGCATCTAATAGGTTAGATGACTTAGGAACAACTCGCCCGCTTTCAAAATATCTTTACAATGGACCTTCGGGATTAACATACTAAGGCTAAATTTTATGCCACGGCTTCGTTCACGGTCTTTGTAGGTAATACGCGGGCGGAGCCGCGCTGGCAGCTAGTGTGATATACTTAGTTTTGAGTAACGTCATAACGACGACCGATTATCCGGTTAAGCTGAATGGGTAATGGGTAGTGCTAGGGACCCTGCCTAGGAAGCTGACGGTTCTGAGTTCGAATCCGGGTAAGGACAAGTATTTGTGCGATGATCATAAGTATTTGTTTCTGAGTTTTCGATGGTTTCTATGTTATACTTATTTATTAAATCAATTAAATATATCATGTCTAGTACCCCTAACCACAAGCTTCATTGAGCGTACCATGGGGCTTGTTCGAGATTGATTCCTAATATTTTTGTATTTAGTATAATATGTATGTATGCACTTTACTGTACACAATAACAGGTTAAAACATAATATACACAGATGTCACACAAGATCAAAGTACCCACACAGGTGAACTTATCCCTATAACGGATCTCTTCCAGCTGTTTGAGTAATTGCGGTGTTCTATTGACATTCGCAATTCAACAGTTTTTCACTATCAGAACTAACTGGGCTTAAATGATTTTATATACATCAAGAAGAAACCTATTATCTTAATTAATATTGTTACTCTATTTACAATAAACTCTTATGAAACTAAATAAGAATTATAATTAATTAACTGCCTTGGCTGTAACAAGGTTTTGGTAAGAACGTAATCTATTTATATATTATAATGTTGTGGACAGGTGTTCTTCCTCCTGTGCTTGGTGGCGCTGGCGGCCGCAGCCCCCCAGCTGATCACCTACCCCGGTCTCGTGGCTCCCGGCATCGCTCCTATTGGTGCTAGGGTAAGACACAGCTTCTTGGCTTTCTGGAGTGCCTTATCATCGCCTCCTGAGCCTAGGTTCCTAGAACAAAATGGTTGAATATAATGTAAATCGACTTTTAAAAGAAGATAATTGCATATTTTTTATTTTGTTTGAACAAGTCAAAATACTCGGAATTCAAATTTAGTAGGTATCCAAACTGCTGGGTACAAGTTCTATTGTTTTTGTTGTAGGGGGTCTCAGGAGTACATAAATGAAAAACATTCCTGGTTTCTAACTAAGCTCGTGAAATCTGTACAGCCATTTGCAGGTGACTGAAAAATAATATAATAATATAAAATAATATAAAAATCTTATTTTATGGGGATCAGCGGCAGATATTGAGACTGTATTTATTTTACAAAAAAGGGCTGTTAGAGCAATTTATAACCTCGGGTCGCGTGAGTCATTAAGAGAATTTTTCAAGGAAACAGATATTCTAACACTGCCGTCGCTATACGTATTTGAAATAATAATGTATGTTAGGAAGAATTTATACAACTACCCAACAAACACTGATAGGCCCAAGGTTACCAGAAGCGCAGGGAAGCTCAAAACAACTTTTTACAGGCTAGTAAAAGCGAAAAAGTCGTTCTTGGGAAATTGTATAAAATTCTACAATAAAATTCCAAAACACATTACCGAACTTACTGACTCTAAATTCAAATCTGTCGTAAAACGGACACTCATTTCAAAAGCATATTATAAGATAAACGACTACATCATGGATAGGGATATTTGGCAGCGATAAAATCCTGCACTAGAAACCTGTCGTAAAATAAATAGGCTTTCTACTGTAGCAATGTAACTTTAAAATTTTATAATACTCTGATACTGATATCATATATTGTATACTGTTTTGAAAAAATGACACCTCGCCGAGTTTATTACGCCGGTTCTTCTCGAGGCAGAGGTTTACTTTCCGAACCGGTGGTAGTTTATCGACATTCATAGGTGCATGTAATATGCCTAAATTGAAGAATAAATCACTTTGACTTTGACTTTGACTTTGAAATAAAATAATGCAAGCATAACGAATATTCATATGCGAACCTGAGGGTCCTGGGTTTGAATCCCGGCAAGGGCACAGATTTGTGTAATGAGCAGAATATTTGTTTCAGTGTTGGATATCTTTTTTATGTATTTATATCCATTAATTAAAGTTATTACCGTTTATAGTAAACATAACACAGCGTTACTATGAAACTAGTTCGATTTGTGTAAGATTGTCCCCTAATATGAAAAAATATTAACGAAGAACTTCAGCGATTTTCATGAAAATTTTTCAACTCTGAAATTAAATTTCCATGTCATTGTAGTGACTAAAGCAAAATTATCCACCTTCGGGAAATGGGCCCATCATCACACATGCTCGAGTTCACGTTTGGCCCTGCGTGTCTTAAATAATCTCTTCTGTTCTCTTTCTTCACATATCAATGACAGTCTCTTAGGATCTCTTGGCCAAGATGGGACTATCGAACAGTACAGACTGTAGAATGTGTGGCGAGGAGGATGAGACTATGGAACACTTACTGTGTGAATGTCATGCCCTTGCCAGACAAAGAATGAATCTCTTTGGTAACGGCTACCCGCAACCAAAGGAATTCAGGGTGCTCCCACTGAGATTTGTGGAAATGATGGAGCGAGCTTGGGAGTAGCTATAAAGGGGAGGGCAAATGCACAAAACATCCCACTGGGTCGAAGTGTATTCGAAAGGGCCCTGAACTAGATAAGATAAGATGACAGTCAAAGTAACTAATTATATCCCCGTTTCCAGACCCTGGTGGCCGGACCGACTGTGGTGAACGGCCTCGGCTGGGGAGGCCTGGGCGGCCGCCTGATCGCCCCCGGCTACGTTGGACCCGCCTACATCTAAACAGGATCTATTAGTAGGTTTGCACCTTGCTGGTATGGCGTCCCGTACTAGCAAGGTGTAAACTTCACCATGTCACGACGTGCCCATTGGTTACTGTCCTTTGTAAATATTCGCTTATCCCCAATTAAAGTGCTTCCCGTCTATCTGTTGGTTTTATTTGTACTCGTATTCATCATCATCAGCCTATAACACCCCTAAATCCGAAAGGGGGTTAAAAGGTCCCTTGTAAATAGTCTATTGGCAATATTTGAAAACCGCAGTATGACCAAAAAATTAAAGAATTTTGATAACTCATAAAATAATCACCATTAAAAACGCAACCCTGAAAACTTAAAAGGAAATAGTAGACTACCCAGAATGTTATTTACATTCTTACCTAATTTACTACCTATCTTTTTCATTCTTACCTTAAGAGATACATGACAACAACAGTACCTAATAATAAAAACAGGTGTCATTTTAATCTTTTAGGATACCTGAATAAAGTTCTAATTTTCGAGTCTACTCAACTTATTTAGAGGAGCGGCTCAATGTGTCCATCTTGTCTTGATGGACACAAAAGACGCCAGAGCTTAAAGCGGTTTGATTTCCTTCTATTGAGATTGTAATCCGTTTTAGGGTGAAATGGTTTATTTTTTATTAAACTAGGTACAAATGATCAGTTATTCACTTCTATTAAAATAATCTATGAAAATTCAGTTTGAATGACGTGCCAGGTTACTGGGTTTGGCACTTTTTCCGGTTTTAAATAAATATTTTCTTATTCATGAGGAATTATGTAACACGTTGTATACGCCCCACTGCTGGTCCTGTCTGCTCTCATGGATGAGGGTGAACGGGCAGTATTCGTATTATGTATAAGTAACTGGGAGACCGAGCTTTCCTTGGCGTCGTGAGTAAATCGAATTTTCTCGGAAATGAGACCTAACCATATTGATTAGTATTTTTGCCGCCATAAATCCCCGTATCCCATCAATCGTTAGAACCGTTTTAAAACAAATTATTTTATTTTTAATCATGATTTTTATTAAGTCGAGACATGGCTTTAAGTCGGGATCAATAGTAGATATACATAAAAATATATAGTCATTAATAATACAAGATAGGATACGTGTGTTGTGAGAAGTCATCCGTTAAAGTGCTGCTGTTTTGTCTACATACAAGTAACAGTGTCAAATTATTTCATTTTATTAATAAAAAGTTACCAAAATTGCACCGAGTTAACCAAGTTTTAAATGATCCATAGGTAAGTTAAGCCACTGTTTGCGGAATTTTCTGAAAGCAATAAAAAGCATAATTACCATTATCATCATTATCATCATCATCACATCAGCCGAAAGACTTCCACTGCTGGACATAGGCCTCCCCCAAACAGTGCCAAAGTGACCGGTCCTGCGCCACCCACATCCAGCGGAATTCCTGCATTACCATTATAGTATCGGCAAATTATAAAGAAAACGTGTGAGAAAGTTTTACATCATAGTAGGTAGGTACCTATAAATGTCACATAATGTGAGATATCATTGACCTAACATTTGCATAATTTTAATGTTGCTGTTATGTAAGGAACTTGATTGTTCAGTATATTTTACAGTAATAAAACTATTAATGGACATTCAACGAATATTTATAATAATGTTAATGAGATTGAAAGTCAAGATAGTATATACTAATAAACAATGATGTGGTCGTTTACTATGGGCCTCATAAGAAAGCTCAAAGTCACCCAAAGGGCAATGGAGAGGGCTGCTGGGAGTATCTCTGCGTGATCGCATCAGCAATGAGGCTATCCGCAGCAGAACCAAGGTAACCGATATAGCCCTCCGAATCGCTAAACTTAAGTGCCAGTGGGCGGGGCACATTGCACGTAGAACCGATGGCCATTGGGGCGGAAAGGTTCTCGAGTGGCTACCACGTACCGGAAGGCGCAGCGTGGGTAGGCCCCCCACAAGGTGGACTGATGACCTGGTAAAGGTCGCTGGAGTCCGCTGGATGCGGGTGGCGCAGGACCGGTCATTGTGGCACTCTTTGGGGGAGGCCTATGTCCAGCAGTGGGCGTCTTTCGGCTGATATGATGATGATGATGATGATGATGAATGATGTAATATAAAAAAGAGGTAGATAAGTTATAAGCGCTCCAAAAATGGCACACTAAAATTGAGTGAATTGCACCAACTTGCCTCAGTTTCGAATCGTCAATGGAAGCGTTAGCTGTCAGATTTGGTGGCCATTATTAAATACGGAGTTTCGTATAGACAACATATCTACCTCTTTCTTATATTAGAATTACATCATCCTACTAATATTATAAATGCGAAAGTTTGGATGTTTAGATGTTTGGATGTTTGTTACTCAATCATGCTTAAACCGATTTTTAATGCCGATTTGGATGAAATTTTGCACGAAGATAGTTTATAGCCTGGATTGAAATATAGGATAGTTTTTATCCGGGGTCCACGCAGACGAAGTCGCGGACGGAAGCTAGTTGCTAATAAAACTTGGATCTTCCTGACAGCACTTTACCGATGATCGCATAGCCATAGAAGAAAAGTAAGTACATGTATGTAAACAATGGAAGTGTTCTATCACTTTTGAATCTCAATATAACATTAATAATATAAAATAATCTGTATCAGAGCAAACGGATAGGCATAATTTAGACTTCTTACACAATGCCTGTGCTGATATTCTAATTCCACGCATGTGAACTAACTTGACTTCGTGTCTTAGCCTACCTACCTATTCACAAAACGTTTTGAGTTCATCTGTGAGCTCACTTCTAGTATTTCCAAGAATTATGCGTTATTGAGTGTCAGATTAAACCTGATTCACTGTGGCGTCGTGGTTGGTAATTATTGTTAAGAATGTTATCCAAAGATCTCAATTTTTTTTGCTCCATTTTTCGCGTCGACGTTCGTTTGGCTTAACTCGATTTTTG
Source organism: Epinotia nisella (assembly GCA_932294315.1). Lineage (NCBI taxonomy): Eukaryota > Metazoa > Arthropoda > Insecta > Lepidoptera > Tortricidae > Epinotia > Epinotia nisella. Next base: position 7,033,246 of record OW028687.1, read on the forward strand.
GCAAAAAATAAACTTAAAGACCGTGGTTAATTGCAAAATCTAAGTTAAGTCATAGCCTATTGGGTAAACAATAAAAGTACCGCTTCGTTAAAATACTAGAAACAACCCAACACAAATCTAAGTTAGCCTAATTTCCTTTTGTTACTTATTTGTTTTGTAGTGGTCAATTTATACTTGTTAGAAGGCATTTTCACTGTTTACTAGGTAGGTACCTATGTAAATTTTTTTTCGTGTCTTTAATGAATATTTCTTAAAACTAGTTTTTTTTTTACAATAAGAAAAGAAATAAATAAAAAACAAATCAGTTAATTATATGTAGGTTTATGATTAAGTAATTATGAACCTATCTGCCTACTTTCGTAGTACTCGACATTCAATTAGTAGTGCGTTCATACACCCTAACGCAGACGTTTCTATGCAGTAGTTGGAAAAGTAATACACTTTTATACAGGCAACACTGCTTGTATATGTATATTCCGTGAAGCGTCTGATGTTTTATTTATTTTTATTTGAATTACGGGTTTGAACTTTTTTTTATTTATACAGATAGATTAAATAAAATAATTCTCAGTCAACCGCACTTCCTCTAGTACGCACTGTACGCAGTCATATTGCGTCTTGTCAGTATAAACAAGTCCAAGACCGATAGCGGCAAATATATTGCCGTCTTGTAACTCGTAATAACATCTCAAGATAGATATACTTATTTATCTTTGTCGAAAATCACAAAAAATATACAGTGCATACTGCTGAGTCTTAATAAATATCCATTAAAGGGTTCAATATAGCTTACTTACCATGAGTATGCAGTGCGGGAAAGGGCTGTTTTTCGGAATGCGGTACTCGTCAGGCCTAACGAAACTAGACCTCGGCGTCAAGATATATTTGTGGGTGAAAGGTGAGGTGAGGTTAAATTAAAACAAGATACAGAATAGCGGGGCTGATGTGGTTTCATCAATTGGGTTTCATATATTTCATATGCTTGACAGCTAGGTGTCACTTGTATGGAAACTCAGCTTAGTACATGCCGCGAAGACACACACAATGTGTCAATTGTATTGTATGTCTACTCCCTTTATCTCTGTGTGTCTTTTGTATAGTGAATAAATGTCTTCTTTCTTTCTTCTTTCTTTCTTTCTTTACATCTCTGGTGGATTCTCACCCTTAATCAGCGTTCGTAATCGTACAGTAAGGTAAATGTGCCAGTGCTTGACACTGACCCAATAGTCTCAATACTTGACAGTTTCTACCTTTAATAGGGAGGGATGAACAATAGATGTCAATTATTAGGCATTACGGTATCTAACATTGACTCTTGCATTAGTTGCTAGCTAGTTGTATACTCTACCAATATCCTGCTTTCGATAAAGTATAGTAACTAAGCTGACAACGGTATATTACACTTAATTTACTTTCTATACCTTCCCGTGCACAACAAACATTACAGTACTTCAAATAAAACTACGACAAAATGACGTAATAACTTTTTGCGCTGTACGATATGGACCACTTCCGTGCCGTGTATCTTTCTCTATTTATGTTATAACACGACGATCTCTTTGGTCTAGTTTATCTTATTTTCTTTGCTTTAAAATAAAAGCCAGTGACCGGTTCTGCGCCACCCCCGCATCCAGCGGACTCCCGCGACCTTTACCAGGTCATCAGTCTACCTTGTCGGGGGTCTACCCATGCTGCGTCTTTCGGTATGTGGTCGCCACTTGAGAACCTTTACGCCCTAACGTTCATCGGTTCTACGTGCCACTGCCACTTAAGTTTAGCGATTCGGAGTGCTATATCGATTATCTTAAAAAATATGCCAATTGTTCATTTGTTTTATTTTTTTTATCTAGTTGTTGTTTCATTTCCATATGTAAGTTTTATACATTTTAATTAATGTAAGTATTATTGTTTTGATTGATGCTGCATGTAGGTAGTGCCGTACAATACATCTCACTTCGTATTTATGTTTATTTCTCTCTCGCCTATCCTAATAATATATTAGTATGTAGTTTATATATTAAAATTGTATGACGTTTCCGTGAGTCACCAACGGTACTGGCTGAAAATCAGCGCTGTAGGTGTCTGACACCTCAGCATAATGCTGAGCCAGTGTCCGGTTCACTGCCGCAGAGACACACTTTGTTTCATGTTTTATATGTTTCTCTTGTTTATTTTATTGTTTAATATGTGTGTCCTGTGTGTTTGTGAATAAATGTATCTTTCTTTCTTTCTTTCTTTCTTTATATATCGATTACCTTGGTTCTGCTGCGATCACGCAGAGTAACTCCCAGAATATAACACTCTCCATTGCCCTTTGACTTTGAGCCTTTTGGGTGACTTTGAGCCTTCTAATGAGCTAGCGAGCTTTGGCACTCTTTGGGCGAGGCCTGCCTATGTCCAGCAGTGGACGTTTTTCAGCGGACATAATGATGATGATGATTTAAATAAAAGCGCCGGCATACTAAAGTTATCTGCTATGTGATTCTCAACTTGTCTAGACTCACCACTCGTCTCAAATATATCTTGACTTAGAGATTCATAACAACAATGCATAATCGGAAATAATACTTACTCTGCCCTGCTAGCATAACTTGACTCTCAACTCTACTCGCGCGCGAGATAGACTGTCCGTCACTTTCTGATTAATGCTGTCAAATCTAGGCGAGTAGAGTTGAGAGTCAAGTTATGCTAGCAGGGCTGGTATTCCTCGAGTTGTCGTTAAATGTAGTGAATATCGTTTATGCTAATATTCACAACTTACTTGGGAATGGGAATTCAGCGTTTTTACGGCGTTTTTTTTTGTAATTATTATCTCAGCAAATATTGTCAAATTTCATTCGCGTTAATCGTGAGGTGATAATGACTTTAGAACCGAGTGTTTCAAACCGCCCGAGATTCTTTACCAATGATAATTACTTTTTAAAAATGATAATTACTTAATTACCTACGTTTTAGTATAGTTCAGGCTAAGTTATTTTCGATGACGAGGTTTTTAAAATTGTATTTTTTTAGATTCTACCAATAATTTCGAGTTGAGATTTGAGATGTCTGAATGACAGTAAATCATCTTGAAGTACCGAGTAACAAAATATTTTTCACTTCTCATGCTCGAAAAGTGTGTCATATTAGGCTTAACAAGCGGGGCTAAAGTAGTACATGTAGCCCCTAGGGAAAATATGTATAAATATTTATGATTTGTAAAACATTTAATTTGACCAATCAAAACACTTCGCTGTATTAAATCCACCAATCATCACTCTTTGAAAAACATTTGTATTTGCTACCAACTAACCAGATTACAGCTAATATTAAAAACAACCAATCAGAAACCAGCATTAATTTCAAATATCAGGTGTTTTTTAGTCCCTAACTCACAATCATTATTAAAACAAAAAACGCCTCTGGCCGTCAACGACGCGCCTGTAGACGGTCAGGCGGGCCAATACACGGTGATTAAATACTGATGATCCACCATAGTTGTCTCTTTCTATAAATGCAATGAGAAAGAGACAGCGCGTGGATCGACTGATAACCGTGTATTGGACGCCTCAGAGGCGTTTATTTGTGGTATCAATATTTTGTATCTGTGTCAAAGCAGTTTATTAAAAAAGTATGCCGCCAAATCGAATAATCTTTGCGCCGTGGAATTTATTATTGATTGTGGATGGATAATCTTTATTTTACTATTTTCTCGCAGTCGAATTGAAAAGTAGAGTGTATAACTCGGGTCTAAAAGCCATATTACCCCTCGAAATATTTTCCCTCGCTTCACTCGGGAAAATATCCATCTCGTGGTAATATGGCTTATTTTAGCCCCTTGTCATACAATCTACTATTGTTTGATTGAATATTATGGCAATTATATTAATGGTTTTTTTTTCAATACCTAACCTAACCTATCAGTTTTCGTTTAGAATATCATATGTATTATTTCAGTGCGTCTCAAGTTTTTGTTTTTAGTTAGTCTTAATGTAGTAAATTGGTAATTGCTGGTTCTTTTAATACTTTGTCACAGTATTGTGTTAATCACTGTGCGGTTTAGTTTAGCTCTTATTAAAAATATGTTGGACGCTAAACTACTTTTAGGCTGATACGAGTAGTTGCCGAAATACGCACTAATATTATAAATGCAAAAGTCCGTAGGTAAATGTATTAGCTATGATCTGTTATATTGAGACCCGGAAAAGGATATGAGATTCTTCTTATTCCAGAAATCATGCCCCAAGATGGTGAAAAGAGGGATCGGGAACTTGAGTGTGTTATTTAAGAGATCTAGGAGGACTGCTCTGCTTATTTTAAAGTAAGTATTGGGTACTAAAATCTTTAATTGCATTTGTCTTGTAATAATGAACCGGTCATTACAAACCACTGTAAACTGTGTTCGTAATAACCGATCCAAATTCTTAATGAAGGCCATATGTTACGTAGCGCACAATCTTTTGCGACAGTTAATTAATTGGTGTCTCTCAAAACAGAACCAAGACCCCCAACGGGTTTACATCTCTTAAATAATAATAGTACTGGTTTTTATCGACAATCTGCCAACTGAAAAACGTAATATTTGCACAACATATACCCTTCATTATAAAGCTTCCTTTTAAAGTAAAAGTAACGTGGGTTGATGAGAACAGCTGTGGTCAATAAGTTTGTTGGATAAAGCTGCCACTGAACGCGATATCCAGTTACATAAGTGTAAGTAGGTTTATGGAGGAACGGTGAATCGAGAGGGTTACAAAATGTAAGTATGTAAGTATGTTTTAATATTTAAGCTAGAAACTTTGTTTTAGACTATACCTTTTGTCTTTCTACTGCGATCTTTTACTTTAAACATGGCGCTCTTTCCACTATTATAATACCTACATTCAAATATTATTAAAAAATTATTACACAATATACATTAGAAGGAATGATTACATTACTAGCTACACATTCTAATTAGTTTCAAGAAGTTAGTTTCGCGATCAGAAATTGATGCGCTATTAGAGTGCAATAGCCTTATTTACTGTTTTTTATTGTAGATAAGTGGGTACCTGCTACAGTCTTACGTACCAAACATTACAAATTAAACTTCCAAGAAGAATATAGACTTTTGTAGCGGAAAAAATATTACATAACAGCATACACAAATTAGCTTTCAATTTCTATAAGTATTATGTTAATAATCATCTCGACTCCAAATGACCTTACCCTGCTCGCGTTTCCTCGTAAACCGGATTCCATTCGATATTTGTGTCACTTGGTTATATCTTCGTAACTGAGGCTTGAAAACTAAAAATCAAATTTTGAAGTTCGTGTATCTCCATCTCTACCACACCTGCCTATTGGAGCGATAGGGATGGAGCTATAAGAACTTCGATTTTCGAATTCTGTGGTAACGGTTCTAGTAGTTGTTAACTTTTTTGTGAATCATGTTTACGAAACAGAATGGAGATGACTCTGCACTTAGCAATGATTGTGTGAATCAATTGAAGTATAGGTTTGTGTGGGTGCACTCTCAATAGCAAAACATTTGTAAATACAAGGTAATAACCTAATAAGATACAGATACGTTTAGTAATGTTTTTCATATCATTCAAATTATTTAATCAGTTTGCAAGGGAAAATATAAATTTTCTATGGCGCTACTAACACGAGATAGTATGCGTTTTTTTAATTCTTCTTTTCGCAAGAAGTAAATTAGTGCAAAATTTAATAACACACCTTGCACAATTCAAGTTGAGTAATTGATCTGGGATAGGTAAATTGATAATATAACTGTATGGCTCATGTCATGAAGTAGTTCCGAACCACGAGCCTTCAAAAAATTCTGCAAATTATAGATAGGACGTTTAACGATTATCATTAGGTACTGGACTGTATCTACTATAGTATTATATGCCTAATGTATACATCTCTTAACCACCCGTCCACCCATCTCTTCAATACACACACAAGGCCACAATGACCTTGTGTCTAAGAAAAGTTGTTGTTAAATCAAGTAATCATAAATAATGAATATCACACCGCTTATAAATGACAAAATACCGATCATATAGGTGTACTTGATTGAACAACAATCACATATCTGCATGTAAATGTGCACTTAATAACAAATGGCACGGCTACAAAGCAGTATAGTAACAACGTAATGAGTGCTGATTTTTACAGCCGGTGTTGTCAAGTTACGCATACTAATAACAACAGGAACTAGCATGATCAATGTTAAACTTTGTTTCGAATCTTTTGGGCTTACAATTTATCGAACATACGGAACGGCTGTAAGGTGATAGATGACTAACTACTTCAGATATTTACCTAAGTTTGTTTTGTATTGAAACTTGGGGCGGCAAAATGAAAGATAGATTTTTCTATAATCAGTACGCAAAACTAAGGATGGATTGATATAGGGAACGGCTGAAATTGGTGTTCCGTCATGAAAATAAATACGGGACCCTAAAAATTAACGGATGCGTAGCACGTGTAATTTCGATAGTTAATGAATTGTGTAAGTACACTTGTACACCACTTGAGCGTTGACGATAATGATGTGTTACTGAAGGAGTAAAAACTTTAAGAGATCTTTACATACTAGCATACTAACTTTATTACGCAGCATTTCATTTAAGTAGATATATGTATATTGTATATCGAATGATAGGTGGAAAATAACAAAGGAACTTTAAAAAAGGTAAGATCATGCTAGCACATTCGTATAAAATATTACGCCTTATCTCAAATTCATAGAAAGTTCGTTAGAGTCGTCAGTCTGGTTGAATTATGCGATAATTTGTATATTACCAAAACAGCTAGGTAACTACTTAAGCTATTATCTAATGTGCGAACATTTTGTATATGTTGCTGTACTGAGATTATTAAGAATTAACGATAAATCTAGGTTTTCATTCCGCACGACTAATAATGTTCAATAGGAAATTGTAGCGTTTGTGGCATTTGGCACCGAACTAGGGAGAGAAGGGGCGGAATGGAATTTTGATATTATGTGCCAAAGGAAAGCGATACTAAGGAGAATCACAGACAAGTAAAACATAAATAAATATGACTGTACACCAAACAATGAAAGGTAAACATACCAGAAGGCCTACCATACCTCCATCTGCCTACATCGCACTCAGAAATTTTGAATAATGTCTAGCCGAAACTTATATGTACAATATGATACGTGTGTTCTATTTTACATTTTGATATGGAAAGGTAACATATTCGGTGGTAGATTGGCTATGCAAGGAACGTAATTTCTTTCCAAAAATGCAGTGATTCGGTCTTGAATTAAATTCTGTCTAGTGAGCAACGCGGGCAGAAAATACAAATTTGTGGTCATGACTCATGACAGACTTTTAGGGCGGTAGGAGTAATAAATATAAAGCCTTAGTCAGTCGATCATGTGAGCAACAACTATTTAAATATCTCAAAACATACTCGTATCCTATGAAATATAGTAAGTAATAAGTATGTTTCTCAACGAATAGAAAAGAGCCACTTTCCTAAATACACAATATACCAGACGGACAAGTTTCGGGAAAGTAGGTCGCTCCTTCGAGACCTTTTCTCCGATCAATGCAAACGCCCGCATCTAGATGTAGATGTAGAAGTCTAGACTTGTCTCGATTGTGTGTGATAGCATTCGATGCATCCAGTCTGTTGCTAATTGCTTTCTAGTCGTTGGCCAATCCTGCAGGTTGGTATTATAATAGTATGGTGATATTAATATGAATAAGGAAGTATGAACATAAACAATGATTGATTTTTAAATTAATGAGACAGGGTAAATGTCCTAGTAATTGACACTGGCCCGATAGTTGGCAACTTCAGTTTATTTCATAGCTAGCAGTATTCATTTTTGGAATTATGTTATGTGATAAAAACTAAGATAGTACGTTGATAAAACAAATAATGACTCAAGTTGCCAGTATTTCTTGTCAGAGCCGAAGGCAAGGGTCATAGATATGTGAAGGGTTTCTTTATTTCCACTCGTAGTTTGCACAGATTACGTCTTTACCTGGCCAGGAAATGAAATTTTCCGGATGCATAGTAAGTACCTATGCACAACACCTATTCAATTTTATATAGTTTATGAACAACGATCCATGTTGTCTGAGAAAACGTATTCAAGTTCTTCACTAACATGTGTTTTTACATAGTATGTAGGAATATTATGACAACCGGTTTGCCACACCCTTGCTAATCACATTTTAATCTACGTCCTGTAAAGTTACATTTCCTAGTTCTCAACACCACGCTATACTAAAGGACTTAAGAAAGTCGTCTTTTCTAGGTACATCAGACTTTTTGTTGCAAAGCGGCGGACCAAATATGTAACATATTATATAACTTTGTCACTTGCTGGTAATGAAGAGCCTGGTATGTAGGTGGGTTGCATAAAAGTGGTTGCAATGTGGACAGTTTTTGTGGAAATTAATATTTGACCACACAATCTTGACGTGTCATTTAGCGTGCCTAATTAGTAATTACATACACTGTGATGCCACCTGCAACTTTAACCATTTGATATTCATATAATATAAGTATTTGAATAAATCGTGATGCAATCACCTGTATCAATATCTGACCAGGCAAAGGGAGCAAAAATATCTGAAACGCTCTCATAGCTTACCTTTTTCAATCATATGTTATTAGCTATTACGGATGACTGTACCTATACGTACCTACATTGTTCAATCCACGAGTTTTTGCGAGGCTCTTTGTCCTATATAGTGAAAACAGAACGGTTTACGGAATAGAATTTACGATAAATTTTAAAAGAAGGGAGACTTGTTTTATTTTCATTTGTTTTTAGAATATATGTTTATTTGCGTACAGTCCCAGAAGACGATAGCAGATTTTTATTTTATTTTCTGCTGACGGATTAGTTGCGCTACGGTATTCGTTCCATAAATCCACTGACACAATATCATTCTTGCTTTTTTATAAGTTTTAACCATCGCGCCATCGTTGCGCACGCTTTTGTCATTTTCCGGTTATTGTAATAGTATAAATAAAAAAACCGGACAAGTGCGAGTTCAACTCGCGTGGTGAGGGTTCCGTAAAATTCCTATTCTCTAAGCATTAGGCGCTCCATACAAAATACACAAAAACATTGAGTACAGGTTTTCCTGCAATCTGTAGGCAATGAACTATTTTCCATATTTTTTTCAGAATTTTAAACCTAGTAGTTTCGGAGATAAGAGGGGGGGGGGGGGGGATGGTCAATTTTCGTCTTATTTCCTAAATGACTTCAAATCTATTTTTGCTAAAATTATAAAAAAAACTGAGATGCTTACAACAACCCCTTTCATTTGACATGTCACATAATACAGTTTGCGAAACTTTTTTTTTTAATTTTCCTGTTTGCCCCCCCAAAAGTGGCCTCTTTGTTCAGAATTCATTAATTTACTTTACGCGTCCATCTTTGGGTCACCAATTTACATATGTGTACCAAATTTCAACTCAATCGGTCCAGTAGTTTCGGAGCAAATCGGCTGTGACAGACGGACAGACAGACAACCGAGTGATCCTATAAGGGTTCCGTTTTTTCCTTTTGAGGTACCGGAACCCTAAAAATCTGATCACCGTGCAAAGATCGGCATCAACTTTGCCTATTGTATAGTACCCAGTTTCACTTATTTTATTGCACGGTGTAGAGTGGAAGGAATACGAAATAGACGTTTAAGTAGGTCAAAGCGAAATTACATAAATATCTTTGCTTAGGGCTCATGTGTGAGTCGGCATACTGGATTGGGACAGTATTGCTAAGATATTTTCGAAATACAGCGGGGTCGTGAATGTATAGTGTTACACTATACATTCACGATCCCGCTTTATTTTACTTACACTAACTATTATGTCTGAAAGTTTGTACGGAACCCTCGGCGCGCGAGACAGACTCGCAATTTACCGTTTTTTTTTTGCATTTGGTTGAGCGAGCGAGGGAAGCGAAGTTCCCCGTTTCAACTTGGGCAAAATATCTTTCGTATGTCTGTCCGGATGGCTGGCTGTCTGGCTGCTCTACAGGACGCATTTCTCTATCCATTATCATGAAATTTTGCGAATACTTTTGATAATTATATGGATTCTTATGTCAATTCAGTTTAAAAAAATTAAACTTTTCTTTTTTTAAATATACTGTCTTAATAATTATTGTGTCTGACAATGCGTAAATTTTCCTTACGAATCCTATAAAGGTGTGTTAAGGGTGGACGGATATCACTGGACGTATTTATTTCAAGGACGTAATATTTTACTAATTCTATTTGAGCAGTTTTCAGGGTGTACTATTTTCCATATCGAGGTTTTTCGAATATTTATTCAGCATCGACCAATAATTTCAAGTTTTCAATTTTCCATTTGTGCTAAATCATTATCAATTTTTTACATGAGTTTTGCGTCTGGTCTACATTTTAGTTTTGCTTCTGCTTTTCGATTATGGCACAAGTGTGGTATCATCGAACATTGGTTAGGTAACGCATTTAGTCTACTGATCTGAATGTTTCTCATATAACATCGTAGGTATTGCAAAAACTAGGTATTTCGATCACTGTGACGAAAGACATCAACGCGCTTATTTAAGCACTTTCAATTTTATAAGCACTAATTGGGTACTTGTATCCACTTTGTGTAATAATTATTTACTGATGATTAATAGCTTAGGTATACCGATCCTCCAAAAAAAATTCTTTATTTTTAAGCTTCTTAGGTCACGTTAGTCAAGACTAAGGGCTGCATGCCAAAATTCTTGTCACTTCGAGCCTAATAGTGGCGTATAACTGAGCCTGGAGAGCAACCTGAGGGCCTACCGCGAAACGAAATTCGTTTTCGTTCGTTTCGCGGTAGGCCGGCCCCCTGACTCGCATAATCGAAATACCTTTATGATGTTAATGTGTTTCGAGCGCTCACTTGCGCGCGTGCTTCCACATGTGCCGAGTTAACGTGTCAGAAGTCAAAACGAGTCCATAGAACACGTTAATATCATATTGGTATTCGATATGTCGAGTCAAATTTACTTCTCTTGGCATTATAATATTAAAGTTCGTTAACCGTCTAGGCACGGCACAGCCAGTGCAGCAACCTTCACTAGGTCATCGGTTTAAGTGGAGGCCGCCGCTACGGCCATACTTTTCTAGGCCATCATTTCGGTAAGAATCTCGATGTCATAACTAAAGATGCAAAGGGCATTCACTGAATCGCCGCGCTGCGCCGTTTGGCTCTGCGATAAATGGATGCATCCAAATGGACAGACGTAATATTTTGATCACATTCACGGGTGCGCCACGTATTTGCCACTTGGTTGTGATCGGATCAAGTTTCTAAACAGATGTGTTGAATTCCATACGATCCATTGAATATACCAAAAATAAAATTATATGTTGACGCTCAGATACCATATTATATTTTTGTTCAATAAACCTGATTACTTACTCACAGAAATTTGTGTTTATTGTTCTCATAATCATAGTCTCTCATTGTGTGTCAACGCACCTTGGTACCTGTTTCAACTTACCTCGGTACTAGGAGGGTTGAAACTTGAAACAGAGTGACTTAATTTTGAAAAACGAGTTTTTTGTATAGTTCTTATTTCGAATTACCATTTCGACTGATAGTCTTAAATAACGCATGAAGCTTTATGATTATATATTTTTTATAGTTCTAGCTTTTATAATGAAGCAGAAATATCCAGAAATGTAAATTTTGTGTCAACTCTCCTCGGTCCTCCTTGGTATCGTCTCCTTTCATCTGTCGGCATCTCTCGGCGTTGCAATGCATGCAGAGTTATATAATAATCAGTATGCAAAAGAGGACCGTAATAAGGGTATTTTATTCGAGGAATTCAGAGCACGCGCTCAATGTCAAAACACAATGGCGGTTATGTGGCTATCATTACAGAAGAAGTGTCTGATCGTAAGAACGTGGTAAGAACAATGCTGGTATTAGCGTATTGTCAAATAGATCAAACTTTCATGTTTGGTAACGGTTTGATTGTAATGATTGCCCTTTGTTTAGTGCTGCTGAGAGACCTAGATCCTATCCTACTATATTAATATTACAAACGCGAAAGTTTGTGAGGAATCATTTAAATGTTAGTTTTCTAACCACACAGAAAAAAATACTTTAGTCAAGAAATCCGTTAAGAAGACCGCCATTAACTTGAATGAAACAGAAACCATCTTGAATTAAGATTCATCTTGGAACAAGAGAAAAATAACTTAGTTCTTGAACTAAGTTACATATTATACACCATATCCAAGGTAATTTCGCTTTATTTCAGATAATTAAATATCTTCCTAATTAATTTCTTGGTTAAAGGTTATTTACCTCGAATTCAGTTTTGTTTTCTGTGCAAACACTACCGAAGAAATTTTTATGCAACTTTCCAGGGATATGGTGTATAATATATCTTAATAACATCTCGATACTCTCATTTATACGCCTAATAAAAAGCGGACAGAAATGAATACATTAATAATATCAGGTAGATATAACTGCGGAAGTGAATCTGTTTGGTATCCTATCTTCGCTTAAGCCGCTGAACCGATTGTGATGGGATAGTTTGACGTAGGATACTTTTATCCCCCAAACAATCCTCTAAGGAGGTTAAATGGGGGTAGAAGTTTGTAAAGTGCGATTAACGAGTTCCATGCGGGCGGAGCTGCGGGCACAGTTTGTTCGACTATCAATAATTTACTGGAAGGCGACAAGGAAGCGTGGAATTAATTTATCACGGTAGGACCTTGTTACGCTTCAAGATCAGGGTAATTTTACCCTGATCTTGAAGCGTAACAAGGTCTTGAAGTGTAATTACACTGAGTTTTTTATACGGGCCTACTCTACAGTCGATGACAAAGATACGAGTATATCATATTTACATTACGTTTTTGAACCTTGTCCTATGGTAATAAGGAGAAAAATGTGTATATACTTTTGCCGTCGCGGGTACCAGTTGTGAATAAAGAAAAATAGATACCTAATTGGGAATGGATGAAAATTTTAGAAATGCCTGATTATTTTTTTGGTGATAGGAATAACCTTCCTTAGCACCAGAAAAAAGTTTCACGTTTTTCAGCTGCGTCAATTTTTTTTGAAAAATATAAACAGTTTCCTCACTTACGTTTTGGGTCAGTTACGGCACCTACCTCGATCGGTCTCATATTACAAAAAAATATACTAAATATGTGTGGTAAACTGACACTGGCAATGATATTGACACTTGCAGCAGCTATATTGGTCATTACCAGTGTCAGTTCACCACAGATATTTAAGATAGTTTTTTGTAATATGAGACAGATCAAGGAAAGTGTCTATTTACCGTAACTGACCCAAAACGTAAATGCGGAAACTGTTTATATTTTTCAAAAATAATTGACGCAGCTGAAACACCTGAAACTTTTTTCTGGTGCTAAGGAAGGTTATTCCTATTACCAAAAAAATAATCAGGCATTTCTAAAATTTTCATCCATTCCCAATTATATGTTAATATTTATAACAATTATAACTCAAGGAATGTATAATATAATGCACAAAGAGAGTTGGTGTTAAGTATGACTCGTATAGAGATTTAGATGACTATTTGTTTTTTTTGTTCCTTAGATAGTTAAATCACTATTTTAGAAGACATATAATATAACATAACTGCATAGGTATACATTATGAAAATCTTCATTTTTATTATTTTGCGTAATTAAACACGATGCATGATTAATATGGTTATTTAATAATCTTGTTTACTATATTCTCATTTTTTGTGTCATAATGTTATGATTATTTGTATGCCTTATGGCGAAGACATAGTAAGAACTGTAAAATGTTCCACCTCTGTATGTACCTATGTTTTACGAATAAACGATTTGATTGATTGATTGAGAAGAGGGTCAACCTTTGTTTTACCGACAAACGTTTCATCGACATCTAAAAGTACCTACGTATATACGTTATCTTATTTACCTACTCTTAACACTGACCCAGTCAATCTACCTCACTCTTACTACTATCGTTCAACCTCCTTTTCAGATTTGCAAAAGTAACCGCGGTCTATTATAACAATACGTAAAAAAACTTCATTCAGTAAACTAAGTAATAGCAATTGTATCACTTCACCTCATACCAAAAAGGAACAAAACTAACATGTTACCTAATTCACTTACCTACTTTTATTGCAATATCGGTGCGGGATCGAGGCTTTCACCAGGAAGGGATTGGATTGGATGTAACAGTTAGCAATTTGTATCTTAAACAATTGAAATGTTAGTTATTGAAACAGTGGAAAGGTGTGGCTACGTCAGAGCCTTGGGGTAACACGCGTTATACATACAGTTGGCTGCAAAAATCTACTCAACCAAGGCGCATCACATACTGCCGCCGCATCCCGCACTGCGGCGTGCGGAGCGACGGTTCGCAACGTTGTATGCCAGTACCTTTGTATATAAAGGTATAATAAATAAAAATAAATAATGAGGTGGGGTGGGGTCCCAGTGCGCATAAGTTATTTGCAGAAATGGAGAAACGTCTGGTCGATGTAACTGGTCACCGAAGAGCTGGCGGCTTTCTCGCGCAACGCCTCGAGGGCCTTAACTTAGTTTTAATTTATTTTAGTTAATGTTAATCATAATCTTGTATTTACTTTCAATAAACACTATATAGTAACAAAAAAAAATTAATAAAATAAATTCCGCATGGTACTTCACACTGCTCCGCACCTCCGTCCGGTGAAATTTGTATGCGGCTCCGCACGCCACAGCAGATGCGGCGGCAGTGTGATGACAGCCTAATACCACAGAATAAGTAATAGTACTACTAATACGCTCAAATTGACATGAACTCTATTGTGTGGCAATAGAACAAGGTAGATTTTAGAGCGGTTACAAACAGCGACTTTTGCAGCGATAGAAACGCGCGTTTCAAGAACGTGCGACTGTATCGTGACACTGTGAAACTTAAGATTTTAATTTCGATCCCATTTTAACTGAAGACAAAATCCTTGGTTTAAACTCTTTCACTGATAGTTATTCTCGCCCACTAACTTATTACAAACATTTTGAAAGGGTTTCTTTAACAGCAATGTCAAAGTATATCATCGATCGATCTTGGCTTCGTAGGTACCTCAAAACGCGAGCCCGTTGACGTCTTTGGCACTGAAAGACTCATATAATAGCATAGTAATATGTAGTAAATGACAAACTTAAAAGTCAAATATTCTGCAGTATGTATATCATTATCATCAGCCAAAAGACATCCACTGCTGGGCATCATAGGCCTACCCTAAAGAGTCCCACAATGACCGGTCCTACGCCATCCGCATCCAGCAAACTCCCGCGATCTTTACCTGTTCATGAGTCCACCTCGGGGTCTACCCACGCTTTCCGGTACCTACGTGGTCGCCACTCGAGATCATTTCCGCCCCAACGCACATTGCACGTAGCAGTATATACGTATAATATAAGTTTATTAAAACACTATTGGGGTATTAATAACATTTTGGGACGTGTGGATATTCCTTATTGAAACTTCATAGGTACCGACCGTCTAGCATGTAAGTAGGTTAGGTTCCAGTAACCTTAGTGTGAAGTGTTAAGTAACCTTGTCGATAAATCCCGAAGACTTGTGTTATGTTTTTCTGCCAGTTATCATGCCCACCTACGAGATTTGGCGTATCGCAGAATGTCACATTTATCTGTCAATTATATTGTGTATAGAGTTATGTTACTATGCAACGTTTGTAAAATCATAACCAGTTACGCAAGTGTTAACAGAAAAATAATCGGCGTTATTTCTCTGCTTTTATATTAATATAGCAGAATATAATTATATATTTGCTTCTACATTATGCGCTTACGAGTATAGGCAGAGTCAAGTTAGAGTATCATCAGAGAATATTTTTTTTTTTAATATGAGTCCAGCCGATCAATCACGTAACTCATTGTACCTACTTGATTGTAGGTAGATCTGAATGTCAATTTGTATACCTATGGAAAAATGACAGTTGAATTGTCCTTACGCGCGTTCGAAACGTTACGTGACCAATATAACAGGGAAGTACAGTCGAGTAGAGAATATGGATGCATAGAACTTAGTCATGAGACATATCATGGCCCTTTTGTCCGCAGATTATATCGGTAGATATCGGTACATGAGATAATTAGACTATACATAGGCGTATTAATAAGGCCGCGTTTACGCACAGGCGTAATGTCGCTCTTCACTGATCCAAATACGGTAGCTGCCAGCAGAGGCAGACGCGAGGAAGGCTGTAATGCGTTCAACCTGAGATCCTGGATTTCTTAGAATGACACAGTGCCGTCGGTGAATTTTCTTCTAGGTAGCATTTCCAGCAAACAGGCAGCAAGCAGGTAGGTGTCGTATCAGCAAATCAAATGGCTGGCGTACGACAGAGATAAATGGAAAATACTCCACAGACAAGAGGATAACTCTTAAATTTAAGAAGAGAAGCAGTTCCAGATTCCCCTTGAAACTCCTGGTGCGCAGGTTTTCTCAAACACTGAGAACAGAGGCCAAATGTTTTCGAATAGATGCGCAAATGTTTTACCGAACCAATTTTGAAGTATCTCACAAAACTTCTCCAAAAAGACACATAATCATAGCAATAACGGACGTACTTAAGCCATTGCATAGCATTTGGTCTCACACGGCATTATTACTTCACTGTGCGTACCAACGACGTCGAAAGTGCATCGAACACGTGCTGCAGATGGCGACCCGCCGAGATTAATGGCTGCCACTTTCCATGCCCCGTGCTTTGTGTTGCATACCGCAATAGTGCCTTCGCGGCAATACGAGTAGGGCAAGTACGTGTTTGATAAAGTAGGAATTTACTGTCTATCCGAAATGCAACGTTCCCATAAATAGTTTGTCGAAATGCTCATTTTTTGACAATTTCATACCTCCACTTGCTAAAGTCGACACCGGCTGGCATACCTACTGATAATATGATATGTACCTATTGCGCTTTGCGCTGCGCGGGGTCATTTTATGGATTGAACCCCCACTTTTGGAAGTAGAGGAATGAAATTCACAAAATGACAAAGTACGCCAGGTCAGATAGACCTCCAAATGGTTCATCTCACGAGAGCATGTTGACTTTGGATCATACTTGAACGCTCAGTGTCACATACATCGTAATTCAACATCGAGTGTTTCCAAATGTGCGCACACAATCCACCAGTGTGGGAAACGTATTTTTCCGAGGCAATAACATCTGCACCAGCCCTGCTAGCATAACTTGACTCTCGACTCTACTCGCGCGCGATATAGACTGTCCGTCACTTTCTGATTAATGCAGTCAAAAACTGACAGATAGTCTATCACGCGCGCGAGTAGAGAGTCAAGTTATGCTAGCAGGGCTGTAACGAGAATGCGTAATAAGGCCCGGATTACATGCATCCGGAATCCCTGTTTAAACTACTCCTAAGAAAAGTTGGCTTTAATGTGCTAATTCGACTTCAAGAAATAACAATTAAGACTAAGATCATTCAATCAAATGTGGTTTTTCTATATAATAGAGTCGTTTTGAACCATTCAATTGTATGCGTAGGCAGTGACTAATTACTAACGTACAAGGCTCAGTTCCTTAGATACCTAATATGTGGCCCTTTTTTTAAATCACACACCTGTAACACTACAAATTCAAATCGAGTTTCAAACTCTAACGGAATCAACGAAGGTACCAAATTCAAAATAGCTAAAATAAATCTGGGACCATTGAATTAAAGTATGGTGGAGGAAACTGAAGTAACTCATCAGTCAATAATATGTGAAGTCAGCAGAAAATATTATGCTATATGTGAAAAACGACGCCCGTCTTAAAACATCCAATCGGCGAGTCAGACGACACCTGTCCCAATAAGTGCACCAAAAGTGCGATTAGCTGTGACGTAACTTCCGGCCGGGTTACCTCATTGCTGGTTCGGAAGCTCGCTCGCTCCTCGCTCCCATTCTTTCAGCCCGCAGTGAAAGGGTCGTCGTTGCTTTATTACTTTTACCCTCGCAGCCTGCGTCCGCCGCCCGCGCCGGGTGCACCTCTACCTCTCTTATAAATTCGACGAAGACACGACGCTTTGACATTACGAATTCGGCGGTTGTCCTACCTGGCCGCCCGAGCTGCGTCAGTGTTGTGCCCAGTGATTTAGTTTCCAACACGCATCGAGCATAATAAACAAACCGAAATGAAATTCACGGTGAGTGTGTGATCAGTGACAAGCGAATTTTAACGAGTGTTTATGGAGATGGAATTAGATCTGGAGTTTCTAATGCAGTGTAAACAGTATGACACCGAGGATTATTGCGATTATAATAGCAATTAACTATACAAAAGTTGCATCAAGATGTACATTGTATTCGTCTTAATTAAGTACTTAGATATAAAAATTACGTTCTCAAGTGTGAGTGAGTGCGCATTACGTCTTTAGCTTAGAAAATAATTATAACAATAATAACATGTGGTTCTTGAACTTGAAGTAAAAGCGGTAAAAGTGAAATTAAAATTCTATAGCTATAGAAGTTTTAATCTCTTGGAAGTGTCATGCGGGCCGCGCCGCCGCCGGCATAGGCGTTAAAGTAGCGGTTTCGTTTTTTTTTCTAAAACTCGTTTCGGGTTTCCCTTGTTTGCATTAACGAAAGTGAAAATTAGATTAATATTAATTATACGGGGTGTTTCCTGTAACAGGAGCAATAAATTAAATGGTAGATTATTAAGCTTGTGATCAATTGTTTCTACGTGGTTTTAATTGAAAAAAAAAAATTTTTTTTCGGATATTTTTTTCTTTAACTAAAGTTTTGGTGTACTTTTTTACTCTTCTGGGGTGATATAAGTATTTTATTATTTTAAAAACACAAAAAAAAAATTGAAAAAAATTGAAAAAATCACAAAAATATCTTTTGAAAACAAAAATGCAAAAACTATTATGACTCACTACATGATGCTACCTCAAAATCTGCATTGACTACTGTGCTATGATCTCGTGGTGCCAAGATACATTACTCGGAGGTCATAACTTCAGATCAATTTTTCTCCGAGTTAAAAAACATTTGAAAAGAAATGGACAAAAGGGGTTACTACAAATGCAGTAAGGAAGCCTCCGTTTAATTTATTGCTCCTGTTACAGGAAACACCCCGTATAAGCTGGATGAGCGTGCGCATCAATGCCGTCATGCGTTAATAACCTCTAGCGGAAATATTTTTTACGTGTGTAACAAAGAATAATAAATGATGCTGCTTAAGTAGGTATGCTAATGACCGTTTTTTGCTATAATTTCAGATTGCATTCATCGGTCTGCTGGTCATTACGACGTCATGGGCCAAGAAAGGAAAGAAGGTGGATGAAGTTAAAGACAAAAGGGAAGCTGCGGTCGGGTACCCTGGGGCTACACATAGCTTCCAGGCACCGTCGTTGGGCAACGAGGGTGCCAGCGCCATCAGTATTGGGGCAGGCTACAGCGTTGGTGGTGCCAAACCCAGCTACTCTAGCTATGAAGGACAAGGATTTACTGGATCCCATTCACTGTCACCCGAGAGCCTGGCGGCTAGCGGCCACGCGACCATTCAACTCGCTCCAATCACGCTGCAGCCAAGTCACGGCAATCTAGTAGGCACCGATCTGAATCAGCTGATGCACCAACTTCAACAGCAACTGAACTCGGGGGCACTGACCCTGCAGGCGCCTGAGGGCTACGGAGGCTCGTTACAATCGGAAGGCCACAGCGGTTACAGCGGGCAAGAGCAATCCAACCCGCAGTATACATACTCTGCGCCGAAACAGCAATACACTTTAGCTGAGCAGACTCAACCCAGCGTACCATCGTACGCTGCCGGTTCGAAAGGTCTTGGTTCCTACAGTTCCACTGGCCCAGTTCTGTTCAATCCTACGGATGCGAAATCGAATACCCCCAACTTTAACTACGCAGCTCCGAGCGGCGGTCACTCCTTTGGTTCAGGCGGCATTTCTTTAGGTAGCGGAGGACATTATTATGCTGGTGCTGCTGGCTCTATTGGTGAATCTCTTGGTGGAGGAAACTCGCTAGGAAGCTCGCCTTACAAATCTTTCGGAAGCAGTTATGCTTCCTCTGGTAAAAACTCTTTCAAACCTTCTGCTTACATAGGATCTTCTGTTCAAGCTGACCCCAGCCACGGTATATCTGCTTTATCTAGTTCTTACGGTGCACCTTCCTACAGTGGCGCCTCTTCTCTGTCTGGTAATCATGGTGCTCTTTCTCTGGACTCTGCTAACCAAGGTATCAGCTTAGGTTCCAGTCACGGTGGTCTATCACTGGGTTCCAGTAGCCTAGGTGGACACTCATTAGGGTCAAGCAGCCTAGGCGGTCATTCATTAGGAGCCGGTGGCCTCGGAGGTCATTCACTCGGATCTGGCAGCTTCGGTGGTCATTCTTTGAGCTCTGGAAGCCTTGGTGGTCACTCTTTGGGTTCTGGAACTCTTGGTGGTCATTCTCTAAGTTCTGGAAGCCATGGTATTTCCTTAGGATCTGGAGGTCTAAGTGGCCTTTCCTTGTCTGCCGGAGGTCATGGCAGTCACGGTGCTTTATCTTTTGGCTCAGGCGGCCATGGCGCGAGTTTCGGTGGATCCCATGGTGGTTTCGGCGGCGGCTCATCTAAGTATATCTCTAATGCTTACCTACCTGCAAAGGAAGGGTTCTCTCTATCCTCTTACCCTGGTCTATCTGCACCACCTGCGACCAGTTACGGTGTTCCTACCGCTGCCCACGCCGCTTCTTCTCACACCCCTCAATATTACAAGTCGCAGCCGTCTTATAGCGGCTTTGGATCTGGAAGTTCGTCATACAGATCTCCCACAAGCAGTACCAGCTCTCTGAAATCTTACCCTAAATACAGCGCTGGTGGATACAGCAGTCTTAGTTCATTATACGGTTCTGCTAAGGACCCTCTTGAAGGTGCTTACAGTGAGAATACCTACAACACGATTAAATATAGCCAGGAGCTTAAAGCCAGTCCTCAATAAATGACGAGGTCGCTTAGGACGAAAATTCCGTGTAAATATAGTGTTTGTGTGTGTGTTTGTGAGTTATGTGGTGCAGCGCGGAGAGTTGCATCAGCGAAAGCGTTTCCATAGGTATGATTTATTTGCGTATGTTCCGCTAATTACCTGCGCGGGCCACCACGTCACTGGCGTGAAGTGTTTTGAATACATGTTTTCTTTTTAGCAGCGACTACATAATTATGTTACTAGTTACCCATAATATAATATTACGGCTTCGACGGTTGCGTCAACCTGACCCAAACATCCGCCAGTTTGTTTTCAAACGTTCAGCAGGGAAATGTAAATATGAATATTGTTTTAAGTTAATATAGAATAGCCTATTTATTAAAGATAGCCGGTAAATCGTTATTGTTTTTAATAAATTTGTTGTACAAAGTTTTGAATTTTATTTGCTACAATACAGATCGTTCACATCGTTTCGTAACCTTTCGCATAGTTTTGGATACTGCACAGATTTTTTAGGCACATACATATTGGCATTTTGTTTCTTGATAGATTTTTACTTGCTCACGGCACGACCGAGGCTTGAACCCACGTTTTTACGAGATTAACCCAGTGTACGAAAAGTTTAAAGTTGATGATCGATCATTTTAGCCGGCAAAGTACCTAAATACGAAAATGTAATTTTCCTCAGCGCCGTATAGCCGTCTTTCATTTGATTGAACACTACCTCAACCTTTCATGTTACTGTCAAAACGCATGGGCACGGAACATAATATGCATGAGCTATGTAAGATGTGAAAACATGATATTCCGGCTTGGATAATCAATGGCACTCCGACAGTTTCACTCATAGGAAAGTAAAGAATATTATAAATAGATAGCTGGGCAATGGAAGTTTTCTAACCTACCATACTTGGTCTTGACTGAGATCTTCATTTTGCTCTAGAGATCTAAAGACGGGTGTGAAAACGAATGTTCGCATAGCATTAAGTATGCGTGATTTACATTTATATTCATCACTTAATTATCCTTATCGAGTTCATGCAAGTAATTGCATACTTAGTCGTCTTACTTTATTTTCGTTTACGTGAAGGTGTGCAAATTTCGTGGCACGTACTGCCTTCTCTTAATGTAAAATAAGGCCATCTTGCCAAAGCGCAAGTATTATATCAGTGATCTACGTTATTGTTTTATTTCTCTTTGTAGCTGATTAGTTTTGGTGAGTTGCGCAATGTGCAAAAAAGAGTGTACTGTGAATACATATGCGTTTCTAAAAAAATGCCACTAAGTATTATTAATTTTAACCTTTTTTAGGAGATTTATGTTTTTTCCACTGAGAATCACGAGCTCTTTTTAATACTAATAGGACAAAAAAAATGTCCCAAAGATTTCTTCCTATTCTGTGACCATTAACCATTACCCTTAAACTTTGTATGATGGTAGCACAAAAGGAAAGTCCAAAAATGTATGGAAATTTGGGATGGAAAGAGATCGCGATTCGAAATCGTGATTCGAACATAAACATTGCAGAAATTGTCATAAAAATATAGTGGCGATATTTTTAAGAAATGCAAATCACATAGTAAAGTAGAATAAATAATGTAGGCCAAGTGTGAACCTGACTCGCGAACGGAAGGTTTCCTGCCACCTTACAACACTCGTCTGATATGATCTTGCAACCTTTGGATGCGGAACGAAACCCTAAAAACATACACAACTGTATTATTCTAAACCCAACAGGCTCAGGGGAATCTTAAGATTTTTGTCTGTTGTTTAGTTATAATATTCACAACTAAGGTAAACGTCCCAGTCCTCGATGTTGCACTAGTGTATGCCATGGGCACTTTATGTCAAAGCAATATGGGTTAAATTCGAGTTAAAAGGATTAATTCGAATTTAAGCCATGTTCCTTTGACATAAAATGCCCATGTCATACACTAGTGCACTAGGACGTTTACCTTACCTACGAGTAGCTACCACAACTTTATCATTGATTAACTTGCTTCGAAGCATTATTCTACTAAGTTTATTATAATTTTTTACATTGCTGTTCGCTAAGCGTAGCACTGGATTTTAAACAAATAACGCAGCTGCATGGAACGGCGATCACCATGGGCACCATGTAAAAAAGGAAATTGAATCAGATGAGACGCTAAACAGTTGCGCAAGAAGCTATAAGTGAAAAACTTAAAGTGGGTGAGGCCCCTTGCGCTGTAGTTGTGTCCTGTTAAAATGTGTAACACAAATAAAACAAATGCCTATTCGGGCAGTGCACAACTACATGCAAGAGGCCTTACTTAAGTTATTCACTAACAGCTGACCACTAGCCATCTTACTCTAAAAAGGGTGCATGTAACATTAAACGACGCTGGCGGTGGAGTATTGGCTTGTGCGATCTCACATGCGATTATTGCCTTAACGCTGCTGCCATAAAGACTAAAGTTCGAACACGAGAGATTTTAACTTAGGTCACGTCTGCACTGCGATTCACAAATGAGCTCCACTGTTTCGGCTTTTGTCATTCGGCGGGTGTTATTCAACGTTACGGTCGGGGGCGCATGTAGACGGTGCTTACTTCCGAATTTTCTTATTATCTTATTATGTGTCTCGTCACGATCTGTGGCAATGCATAGGGCTGGGAAGCGGCGATTTGTGTCAAAATGTAATGTCAAGTTTTTGTGACCGCGATTGTGAAGTCGTGGTCGTGGTTTATGGGTAGTGCTAGTACTTAGTCAATGGAGTTCTTTGAAATTGATATAAAAGTTAGAAAACTCACATTTTATACGAATGGCTGTTTTGATACTAACAGTCACCAGTCAGTCAGTCAGAGCGGGACTTTCATCGGAAAGCGGTATATCTAGGCTCTGAAGCACAACTGTCAGATTATTATGGGACGCTAGTGTATGCGTGCTTTTTGGATCTGTCCAAGGCATTTCACCTTGTCTCTTATAACATTCTCTGGGGGAAATTGGAGAGGGCAGGAGTACCTCCCGACCTTATTGACGTCTTCCGATTCTGGTATAGAAATCAGCTGAACCAGGTAAAGTGGGCTGGAGAGCTGTCTGAACCTTACGGGTCTCCTAGTCTCATTAACCTGTATGTTGACGCGCTCATAGAGGAGGTAAGATAGCACGCATGCGGGGTGTCACGTTGGAGGTATTTGTGTCAACCCGTCAACAATATCAGCTATGCGGATGACATGGAGTTGCTGGCTCCCTCTGTGGGTGCGCTAAGGCAGCCTCTCCGCATTTGTGAATCCTATTCCTATGCTAAGGCACATGGCTTGCTTGCTATACAATAGCAAGAAAAGTGAACTCATTGTCTTTAAGTCCGGTAACAAGTGTCCTCAAAATGTTCTTCCAGTAGCTTGAACGGGAAAGTGCTAAATAGGGTGAAACAATTCAAGGACCTGGGGCACTATGTTCCAGAGGACCTTAAAGACAGTTAATTGGTTTGATGATTCGTTGCATCAAAAACTAACCTACTTCGGGTTGCACCAAACCGTCTGTATTCGTAAGCGGTGTCCGTTAAAATCTGGATGTATGGGGAGTTTGACAAGTTTCAATGGAATGACAGCTGCCGGTGCCATATTTAACGTTGATCGGTCTGTTATCGTAAGTTGGTGCAACCCACCCTCAGAGACACATGCAGGTCTCCCCCCTCTCAAAACAGCGTATACTCGGAAGCTCTGGCGACCTTATTCACTGGCAGGAACATAACACTTACCTACAGAACGAGCGTCAAATCAAAACACAACGGACAAATATAAAACAGATTCCATTTCAAAACGCTTAGTCAAATAGACGTCCAAAATTGATTGCAGTACAAATTATTATAAAAGCGTTAGAGAAGAAAATGTACGTCTAAACAGTAGTATGCAAGTATAAATCACATGTTCTTAATTGCCTTTTGAGTTATGTAGTTACGTAGGTAATTACATATAAATGTCTATTTCAAAAAGCACAGGCAATCGTGCAAAATACGGTCAGGCAATCGTGATGATTGCTAAAGAGTTCTGAATATTTAAATAAACTTTTAATATGACGAACTTATCTAAAAGTAGGTATTATATACCAAAGCACTTTAGACATTACGACTATTACTGCGCGTCGCACGTATCGAGTACCTAGACATAGTCCTGGAGCCGTAGCATGGTTGGCCTTGTCACGCGATAGGTGATAGGATAGAGCGTGCGTCACTGGCTGACACCGTCCGATAGAACGAGACGACGCTCTTATCTTGTCACTTGTCGCGTGATAAGGCCAACCATGCTACGGCTCCTGTGGCGGGTCCAGGATTTTGGTAAGAACTCAGATGCTTTTGGGGGCGGAGAGCTTGACCCCCTTAGTCTCCCCTTCCCTCTGGATCCGCTAATGAGACATAGGAATACAAAATTAAAAGATATATCGTGGTTCCCATCGTTCTGAATTGGAGTATTCCCACTGGTTAAAATTTATACAATGTTCTAAATGGGTTATGTTTCCGGGCTGTCCCTTTAAACATAAATCATCATTTTCATGTATCTGGCTCTCAAAATCAGAATGTCGGAGACATGCCACAAAAGCGATATCCTATTATGGATATCCCTCACATTCTCTTATGTCAATTATTTCCAATGGAACCATGGTCTTAGTAAATGTCCTAAGGTCATGCTACGCTCAATACCCACGCTTTTCCAATATCTCTTCTCTATAGACTAGTGTCATTCAATCAAGCATCATTCTAGGTACATATTGTGAAAGCCTGTTTAACCTTTGACAAAAGTATTGCCTTCGTTTTCCATCATGTAAGAAAGAACGGACTAAGGACACGATGCTCGATGTTATAAATCAATTTCCGTTGGCAGTTAAAGCACGCTACATTACCTATCTATTTAGCAGTATCTTATTAAACGCGATAATCCACATAGATATTAGCACAGCGATGCATCGCATGTTGGCTCACCGTTTAGCACTCTGAGTGTTTATTGCTACTATCGTTGATAGAGTCATAGGTAATGATTGATTACTGCTAATCATTACCTTTCATGCACATACTCGTAGTTCCTTTTCCTAGTTACATACATAGAGTTAGTGGGTATTATGTGCCATGATTACGATACCGTTATTATGCAAAACGAATAAAATTTACACATTAATTGGTTGAGTGTAATACCTACTCGATCAATCATAAATGTAACAATAAATACCAAAATTTTAACAAAACTCTGTTATTTCAAATCGCGCCATCTATACTCGGCGGTATACACTAGCTTTTAAAATGGCGTACGGGTTGCGGTTGCGGTTACGATAACCTCAATTGACAACACACTTATCGACTACACGCGCGCCAGCTAGATGGCGTGATAAGCAATCCATTACTAGATTTTCGTACCTATTTTGTAAAATAAACTAAACTGAAACTAGTAGTAGTAGCAAAAAAATAAAATAGAATATAATCACTACTTAACTCACTTATATTCTCTTTTTTTGAGATGAACTTTATCTGTCATATTATACCTACTTAGAATGTAATATGATTCCAAAATCAATCATTTCATTACAATCATAGGTGTACGGGCTGAGTGCTCGCTCGAAGCGGAGCGTGCGGCGGGGCGGCAAGCGTTTTGGGTATCGTGTGTATAGCACGCTGCATGTTCAGAAACTAGCTGACACAGGCCTTAGTAGGTAGGTACACTAAGAATCCTACTGCTGGTCTTTTTTAGCTTCCTCTCTCAAGAATAGGTACGGTCGACATCATAGATCATATACACTTTTTGCTTTAATGCAAAGAAATAAAGTACAAAAGTGTACATCCTTGAAGCCGACTATACCTACTACCATATGACTCGGGCATTCCATTTAAATTGACTTTCTACATCACCAAAAATAAAAAAATAAGTGTGATCCGTAATGAGAAAATAATAGCCTACCTATGTAGACTATGTAAGTAGTTAGTGTGATCGAAATCAGATGATGACCATGCTGATGATAAACGAATGCGGAAGCTCTGACATGAATAGTGAATACGAGTAGGTAGGCACACATTTACTTTTGTTCATTAGATCTACAATAAGGTACGGAATAATATTTTGGGGCAACTCTACAGATAGATACCTAGTCTTCAAAGCTCAGAAGAAACGTATCAGATCCGTTTGCGGCCTAAAACCCTGCGAATCATGTAAACCCTATTTTATTAAATTAAATATCTTGACATTTCCATCACTATATTTTTGAAACAGCAATGTATGTTAAACACAACAGTAACCAGTTCTCGAGCTTTAACCCTTTGAGAGCTAAAGACGGCTGTGGACGCGGACGAAAACTTGTGCCACTGAAGCCACAGACGGCCACATGATAATAATGATAAATATTGTCATTTTGACATGACAATACTCGTATTTATATATTTTGTCTGGCTATTGTTTTGTTTTGACCACAGTTGGGCACCGTTTTGTTTTTCACCCTCGCTGTCAAAAGGTTAATAGTGTTCGTATGCAGGGTAAGATAAACTATGGACCATACAAAACTGCCTTACTATCAAAAAATTTTTTGGAATGGCGCCTAGAATTTTTAACAAATTGCCAACAGCCATCCTGAAACTCCATGACCCTCATTTATTAAAAAAAGCATTGTTTAACTTTCTAGCTGCCAAAGCATACTATTATATACAAGAATATTTAAATTATCCTAACATAACATAAGCGAATGATAGCATGATTATTTATATTTAGTGTGTAAGTATGCATGCTGTATGTCATTTTGTGTATGCCTTAACAGGCAAGACATAGTGATACAATCCGATTTTGTATTTGTAATTGTCTTTGTTTTTAACTACATGTACATAAATCGGCCAAGTGCGGGTCGGGCCACGCGCAGTGTAGGGTTCCGTAAGTGCCTGTCTGTCTTTGTTACATCGACACGCGCGCGCCAACTATAAATGATGCGGCTGCGTCGGTCAAATTTGTACGCAAGTTGGCATTTCCAAGTACACATTAAGTTGGTCGACTATTACTCGGTAACAGTAACTAGTTATGCCTTCATAGCCGTGATAGTTTTCCTTTTACATTCATTATATGTACCTACTACTGCCACGTTTTTTTTTCACATTCCCAGTAGTAAGTAGTAGTCATTTAGCCGGGGCGAGGACAACACTTGACTCGAATAAAAATTAGTGTTTCAAAGCAATATCACGCAAACGGATAACCAAGTTTTGAAAAATGGCTTTTAAAACCTACAACATTTTTGAACAAGCTGTCCAACGATTCCCCACACCATAGATTTTAAGAGAAAAAAAATTACATCCCTACTCTACAGGTAGGAATGTAATTCTCCCCTACGGCAGGTAACCTATAAAAAAAAATTAAGATTTAATTCTACCGTTTTGCCGGCGCAATTGATTTATATGCCCAAGCCGATTTACAACTTTCTAGTAGTAAGGGTCACTGAGGTAAGCCGCAGACGGACAGACGGACAGAAGGACAGACGGACATGGCGAAACTAAGAGGGTTCCTTGTTGACTACGGAACCAAACGAATAAAACGGTTAAAAGATGCAATAAGGTCGGACAATGCACTGCCTGAGTGATGGAATCACTGGCACATCAACAGCCGCCCGCCCTTGTTATGTAACAAGAACAACTGTAACAGTTTAGTGTGCCTTTGTTTCTGAGGCAAGTTCATTAGCGAACCTTTATCGGAGTAAATCTTTGCATTCCTGTTAACGGAATGTTACAACACTAGATACTTATTCACAGTATACGGTATACTTTCGAGTTACTTAACTGATTATGGCTGTTTTAATATTGCTTTTATTGCAGGTAGGACCTACAATGTGGATGATAGAAGGGTCACAATGTCATGTGTCGATAGCGTGAATGGAATAAAGGAAACGTGGATTATGCATTATATTTTTAAAAGCTACTCAAACCTCGTAAGGCGCGGTCTGACCGCCAGCGGAGACAGACAAGACAGAGCTTGAGCTGGAGCTCCGACTGCGGTTCCGGCAAAGTACCTAATAGTATTTAAAAAATCGTTGAGATTAATATTAGGTAATGTCAAACTTAAATTTTAATAAATTCCCAACAAAACGTAACCATATTACTGTCTTATTTACTAATAAATTAAAGAGATTACTATCATTGGGAGCACGTTTTACCGTTTCATAACAAAAAGTCTGAGATAAGATGAAGTTGCTACGGCTTTTAGGTCTTTTTTCGATGGACGGTTGTAGTCGTGCGCTAATCGTGTCCGCTTGCTGGTAGTTAGTCGGCCCCTACAATTAGGCTTCATTCTCGCTTGCCAGCCGGTAGAAAGCTTTAGCTAGAACAACTAGAGCCATTCTATAGAGTACCTAAATTACTATGGGCTTGTCGGTGCATTACTCTCCTGGGTAGGCAGCCGTTTATTAGGCCGAGTAAGCATTAGTGAATACATTAAGTTAATCTGTACTGGTACATATCTCAACATCAGAATGAAATAATATTACACACGTTAAATAAAGGTTTCAATGTAAAGCTTACGCCTTACGCTAAGTTTGACAAGCATTGCTCTGACTAGGGAATGTAATCTCAATATCGTCCATATTTTACGAGACAGAGGGCCTACCGCAAAACGAAAATCTCCATCAGAGAGGGAGATACACGAACGAAGTTCGTTTTCGTTTCGCGGTAGCCACTCTGATTCTCGCACAACTTTCGTACGAGATCTTGCGAGATTGCGTGATTGAACCTTCCATACAAAACACTACATGGCAAAGTCAACCTCGCGAGATCTCACCTGGCTCTGAAATCTCGCGAGATTGCATTCCCTAGCTCTGGTCCAATATCAGAAAGCATTTTACAACTCCGCAACCTTCAGATTCGTAATTGTTGCAAAACACCGTGCCTTCCCCGCACATGACTCACGAACCCATTTTTCGTTTTTCGATGCAGTTACAGCAATTTGCGATATAATTTTGTGTCGACAACAACAGTCTTTGTCAATCATTGACTGAAAGTAGCCGATCCCACGCCACGCTTTGTCTGTGTAAACCCTGTGATTCTGATTAGCTTGTTATTGATATAAATACACAGGTGGACTGATGACCTAGTTAAACGCAAATTATTCGAAAGTCAAAATCAGGGAGTGATTAGATTTCTTCCCCGAAATCGTTAATTCCGCGTAGCAAACTTTCCATTCGCATTTTTCCCCACTCTAACTTCCCCACCTCCCAACTAAAAACTAGGCGTCTTTCTTATAGACAATACGGTATATGTACTAAACATAAATATAGTTTCAATCATACAAGTAGGTACCTAATAAATAACTAATAAGTCACAAATGCGCTTTAAGTCCGGTATCGGTTCAGCCAAAACTAGGTAGTCCAGGCAATGAACTGACAACTTGTATGGAAAAAATGACATATTTGGAAATAATTTATAATAGCTAATTTTTTTAATGTAACGGATATATTATCAACTAGCTTCTGCCCGCGACTTCGTACGCGTACAAATTATGGATGACATGATATTCTTATGTTTCACCATACGATACCTACTACACTGATAAATTAGATTATTACGATTTCATTTCTATAAATTATGCGTGTAACAGTTCAAATCCTCATAAACTTTGTCGTCAATAATATTTAGTTATATTGATTTACTTAATCTTTATTACAAACGAAGTACCTAAGTACTTATAGTAGAAGAAAAATTACCAAAACCGGAATTTAAATATAAGATTTCATAATTGAAACAAATGGACCGAGCGAGGGCGAGACCCCAAAGATACTCTATATCTCCGGGTGTCTTGTCAAACTACCCCTGAGAGCCAAAGTCCTGAAGGTAAACGGGGAGGCAAGCGAGGCCGAAGGCCGAGCTTTTCGTATGAATGAAAGGCCCAAACCAACCCTTCAGAGAGCGCTCTCAATGCGAGCCCGAGGGCCGAAGGCCCGAGGGCGAGCCTTCACGGACACTAACTAAACCCAGGTGTCTTGCAAGCGAAACCGGAGACCAAAGTCCCGAGCGAGAGAAGTCAGAAGAAGAGCGGCGAGGCAAGCGAGACCAAAGGCCGAGCTTTTCGTTGGAATGATAGGCCCAAAGAACCGTTTTAGAGAGCGCTTCCTATGCGAGCCCGAGGACTGACGCACACTATCTCCAAGTGTCTTGAAAGCGAAATCTGAGTTCCAAAGTCCCGAAGGTGAGTGGCGAGGCAAGCGAGCCCGAAGGCCGAGCTTTTCGTATGAATGAAAGGCCCAATACATCGCTTCAGAGAGCGCTCTCTATGCGAGCCCGAGGGCCGAAGGCCCGAGAGCTAGCTCATGCGGACGCTCACTATACCCGAGTATTCATAATAATAATAATATTTCTGAATGTCACAAACGTTGAAGTTTTATACATAAAAAAAAATGGTACCTACTTAATTCTCCGCGGAATGCCGTTGTGTCCAAATTTTATACCCACATCTCTTGACGTTGGTGAACTATGCTAATTCGACGTAAGTATTAAACTCAACCTATCATACATCTTTAGATGACCTCTGAATTCATAGCAATTATATAGGAAGACGAAGATCAAGGTTGCTGGATTTCAATATTAACAGCGACGTTGTCAGCGTCTGAGTTTCCAAAATAATTAGGTTTCTTATGTCTAACAGCTACTATCGGTTGAGATATCAAACATTTTTGGTTATTATAGATTCTTTAGCCATCTAGCACTCTTTTTCATCCCGTGGTTTTTCACGTTTTATCTTTATTTTTTTATAATGTTTGAATGGAGTTCTTTTTACTTTTCAGTCAAGTGTATGTTTATCAATTTTCAAGTCTAAAGCTCATGGATTTGAGGAGTTCCCATACAAAGTTTTGCCCCATTTTTTACCCCCTTTGAACTAATTTTTATCATTTTTACAGCCTATGACCTGGCCAGGGATTTTCTCGACCGATTAAGTAAAAGTTGCATCAAAATCCTCTATTCACTAAGCTTCTCTGCGTTTTTGAAAATATATCTTTTCAAAATATACATTTTCAAAAACCAGGCACAAAAAAATTAAAACTACAAAAAGTGCATGCTGCTGGGTTTGAACTCGGGGACACCGACTCCGTAAGCTATGGGTGAAACCACTGGACTAACTATCAGTTGTAAGAACACGATGAATTTTTGAATATCTTGACGACATGTCACCATGGTAATGATACTGTTATAACCCCGCTCTTGCAACATTATATAGTTTCTAGTCGCCTCAGAACCTATTTTCATCCCATATTTTTCACGTTTTATCTATACATTGCTAAAAGTTTGAATGGGGTCGTTTTTACTTTCCAGTCAAGTTTATGGTTACCAATTTTCAAGTCTGTAGCTCGTACATTCAAGGAGTTCCCATACAAAGTTCAACCCCATTTTCTACCCCCTTTGAACCCTAATCTTTAAGATTTTTATAGCTTAAAACCTATCCGGCGATTCTCTCGACAGATTAGTAAAGTTTGCATCAAAATCCGTTCAGCCGTTTTCACGTGATGCTCGGACAAATAAACAGACAAACAGATAAACAGATAAACAGACAAAAATTCTAAAAACTGTTGGAACGTGTTCTGTTATCAATTCTAAGTATCCCCAGCCAATTTTTTTTCGTTTATCTTCCATGTACAGACTTTCGACCCTCTTCAGCTTTATTATATGTATAGAAGAAGATTAAATAGTTACCTAGAGGCAAAATCCACCAAAAAATCAGACATCAAAAAATTCAATATTAAATTAGCTCCTAAAAAGTCCTTTTTTTTATCTTTATTTAGGTTCATTTACATTTACTTTAAAATATTCAATATAAATAAAATAAAAAAGACAATGAATGTTTAATTTAAATCTATATAATTACTTCCGGGTGGAAAGTTTGGTGGATTCTTGAATAAAGCATCTTAGAATAATGTTTTAGAATGAAATAAACAAAAAAAACGCTATTATAAATTAATGTTTTTCGAAACCGTATTTTGCCTCGGCTAAGGCTCTTTGTATGTGTCCCTAACGTAACTCGTATAGTAAAAAATATATTTTGATCCCCGATACTTATTTTGTTTAGTACTTATGATTCCATTTACCTATATACATATCTCTATCATCGTGTTCAATTACTTAAAATATGTACGATTTTCTTTCATGTTAAATATTTGTTGCAACGAGAGCAGGTGAAGGAAATGTTCGCATATCAGGCGTGGACGCGCCTCCGTCACATTTCCGCGGCACCAGGAAACTATCTCGCAAACTGGATATGTAGCGATCGGACAAAGACCCGG
Source organism: Epinotia nisella (assembly GCA_932294315.1). Classification (NCBI taxonomy): domain Eukaryota; kingdom Metazoa; phylum Arthropoda; class Insecta; order Lepidoptera; family Tortricidae; genus Epinotia; species Epinotia nisella. The sequence continues at coordinate 7,066,448 of OW028687.1, forward strand.
CGGTCAGTTCCCTCGATCTGGAGCTAGGAAAGTTGTCCACACGAACGCTTATATAAATGCCTGAACTTGATACAGTAGTGCACTTTTCCATGCGACGTTGCCCGGAGCGCTTTTCCTTTCGCACAATCATTAGAAAATAATGTGATTTTATAATTTGCGAAGCGCTACAACGTCCATCATGTCGAAGATCCTAGTAAGTTTAACGCCATTAAATGATAAAAAGTAAATTAACAGGCGATTGGGCCATTTACGAGCGCTCGTTGCGTAAAGCAAATAAGCCATTAACGAGGTAGCTGATTGATGGGGCTCCGCGTCTTTCTTGATGATGGATCATTAAACTGATTGGTGTTTACAGATGTTCGTGGCTTTCGCCGCGCTGGTGTGTGCAGACGATATCGAGGATTCGGAGCAGAAGAAACGAGGCGCCGGTAAAGGGACCAGCCTGAATTCTATTCCCACTGGAGCCCAAAAGCCTGAATACACGTACCAAGTGTATTCCCAGAGCCCGAGCTCTCAAGGCAGTTCTTATCAGAGCCAAGTACCGAATTCATTTTATCCGAGTCAAGCGTCTAGCCAGTATTATACAGTCCCGAATCAGCAAGAAGTATCAGCATCACCCGGGTACGCTCCTCAGCCGCAAATAAACCTTATTCCTCCACCGAACCCTTCGCAGTTTGTTCCAATCAACTTTGTTCCCAATCCAGGTTATCAGTCTAAATACCAAATAATCCCTTCTAAAACGGCGAACGGGAACATACAGTTGCTAATACAACCATCTTCTAATTATCAGCAGAATCCGTTTTTACAATATCCTCAATCGCTATTCTCGCCAAGCCCATCGAATCAGATCAGCCAGCACGGGCAACTGCAGCTTCCTTCTCAGCAACAGTTCAATATGGCATCTCCGTACCATCAACTATCTTTAGGTCAGCCTTACTTGGGCCAGCCATCCACAATGTTTCTTCTAACGCCGCCGAATCCTTATAATAATCTCTTGTATCCTGGTTCGAATCCTTCCCAAAGTTTTTATAACTATTATCCTTCGAACGCCCAGCAAAAGTATAACTTAGCTTATGGGTCATCATCGCAGCCGTCGGTTGAGTATGAGAAGGTCCAGGGCCCTGTGCCACAGAGTTTGCCCAAGGAAGACAATGATATAGGGTCGCATGGGAGTGATTTCGTTCCCTCTGACTCTAGTACCAGCTACAAGACGGCGTACGCGACCAGTCGAAGCGGCACGTACTCTAAGCTATAATGACTGACTATATAAATAATGTTAAAGTAGTTACCGCTTCTCGTGGCTTTAATTTAATTATGTTACAGGTGTTCAGTTGCCATTTATAATATGTTATGCAGTGTTATTTATTAATATATGGCAGTTGTTGGTAATTTTATTCAATGTACAAAATAAAAATGATATGTACGTGTTAAAGTGTTTTTATTTACCTTAGAACCCATTTCACATACCTCGAGGCTACAGGCATGGGGCTGTTGATTGATTATGAGCTATAGGACATTGTATATATATGTTTAGATACCAATTTTTAAAACCCAATCTCCGTGCAAGATATCTTGAAAATAAATTAAACCTTAGGCTGTAAACTGTAAATGTATATCCCATATGTTACTAAGAAATAGAATGCAAATAGTCTTATTCAATTACGCTCAGTTATAAAATGCGGCTACAGACTAGGCTTAGTTATCGTCTTTTCAACTATTAAACGAGCAGAATTTGCTTGTAAATGGTTTCTCGAAAATGGCTGTAACGATGTCGATAAAATGTACAATACAGAGGCAAGCTCGGTCTCCCAGGAAGTTCTTTTTACAATCACAGATCAATAACTGTACCTACTTAAAATATTAGATGTTATACTCGTATAAGGTAAACGTCCTAGTCCTCGACCACTGGTGAACTACTTTTCTTCATTCGAATTTTCTTAAATTCTCTTCACTTTGACATAAAGTGCTCACGGAATAGTCGTACCTACATAAGTGCAACCTTAGGAACAATATACCTATACATGACTAGCTCCTGCCCGCGACTCCGTCGGCGTGGAACTCGTTTATATCGTAGCTCCATATTTTTTTTCACTAGGGGATGATTTCCGGGATAAAATTTATCCTATGACTTTCCCCAGGACTTAAACTATCTCTCTATACCAATTTTCATCTAAATCGGTTCACAGCAGGGGTGTCACATTTCGAATTAACACACAGACACACCGACCCTTTAAAAATGTGTACACTCCTTTCTTGAAGTATCCTATAATCCTACCCTACTAAAATATCATTTTAGTTTAATGTAAGATTTCTCCCCGAAGGACTCCGATGCTTTTGGGGATCCGCTACTGATGGGGACTACTGCCCATTCCCTCTCATCTAGGAGAGGCCTATGCCCAGCCGTGGGATGTATATAGGGACGTAAATGGTGATGCTGATAACTTCGGTGTGTTATGTAATATGTATCACATACTCATCTCACGAACGCACATGTACTTGCTCAAATACCTTGGCGCAATGCGTAATTAAACAACTTTGTAGATAGTGCAAGTAAATCTACGGGTTTCCTTTCTACCTATAAAGCCCTGCGTATGCGTCGGATATCTATCGTAAATCGAACTTTCACTTAAACTAAACGGACAGTTAAGTACCTATCTATGTATAGTTAAACACTTTCGTACTTTAACATAGATAGCTACAAGTTCTATTCAATAGCCACGGTGTAGCCCTTTTGTGCGACGTTGCTACGAGACTTCAACATGACAATATTAGAAGAACCATAGTTTAAGTACTTACCTAGGTTCCTACACGATTAACGGATTAGATTTTGATGTTATTGCCAAATTATCGATTTTCGAAGCACCTTTGGCAGCGAAAACACAGAATTGTAAAGTTTTGTTTACCTAAAAGTATAATTGGTGCTTTAATTGCAATTTAGGCTTACATTGCTAAGCTGAAGGTCCTGGGTTCGAATCCCGGTAAGGGCAAATATTTGTGTGATGATAACGAATATTTGTTTCTGAGTATTGGATGTTTTCTATCTATTATATATATATTATCGTCGTCTAGTACCTATAACACAAGCCTTATTGAGCTTACTGTAGAGCTAGTTCGATTTGTGTAAGAATGTCCCCTCATATTTATTTATTTATTTATTGTATCCTCTTTTTAACCGACTTAAAAAAAGGAGGGAAATGTTCTCAATTTGGTAGTATTTTTTTTCGTATAGTCACCGAACCGAATAAACCGACCGAATTATTCCCATATCTCTAAATTTATCCTCAATATCAAATCATGTATATGGGTCTGCTCGCTTTTACGGTTTAATTTCGTCATTGTTGTTGAACCAATGATATGGATTACATCGTTTATGGTGACTAAAAACTGCTTGCATCAAAACCAAACTAAAACTTTTGTAATAACTATAACATATACCTTAACAGAAACCTGTTCACGCAATTAGTGAACCGACATTTGGATCTTCTTTTGGTTTTTTATAATTTTACTTGTCCTAACGGGTAAATGTTATGATTTTATTTAATAATCATTTAATATGCCATACCTGGTACTTGTACAAATCTGGCTGACTATACTAACGCTTCGGGAAAAAAAGATACCTGAAGAGCAAAAGGTGCAAAAAATGATTGAATCTGCTGCTAATTATTAAATTTTATGGTTCAACATCAGAGGATTACAGGAAATCTCATTGGCACGCTTTAGTTACACAATCGATGAAACTTATCATCACATAAATTATCAATCAACATTAAACTTAAGTACCTACAAACATGACATAACAAGTAGACTTATTTATTATTATTAGTTGTTTCGTTCATTTTCGAGCAATAAAGTGGAACGTTTATACACATCACGTCAAATGAACGTGAGAATAAAATCCCATGTCAGTGACGCAACTCTTATCACTAGTGGGTGCTGGGTGCTATCAGCACAGTCAACAGATTACATACAGTAACCCGTAAAGGTCATATTTAAACGAAAAGTTATTTTTCACACCTTTCATTCGGAAAAGTAAGTTTTGCACCACGACGAGAGGGATCAATCAAGCTACTTTTTTAATTTATGCATTGGCATGTAGCATTGAACACAGATTTTAATAAAGTAATCGATTGTAATTTCATCGTAATCGATTAAAAACGAACATATTTCATGTTTTAACTTTAACAACGTTATATGAATATTTATGAATTTTTCGTAATATTTTAAAAAACACCTACCACATGTTACATACATTTTATTGTATTGTTTCTCTCTGTAACTGCTTTGTTTGTGTGAGGTGTGCAATAAAGAGTATTTGTATTGTATTGTCACAATAAATTATACGTTTTACTGAAATCAAAATTATCGATGACTGTTATATTTTCCTCATAGTCGGTGTGAAAAATTGTATGTCAGGAGCAAAATTATTTTCGTCATGGGCGTTAACGCTTGAATCCCTCGCTACGCTCAGGATTGTATCGTAGAATCCTACGCTTCAATCTGGATTCAATTGTAATTTGACAATGAACTAATCAAAATGGAACGCTCCGAGGGACTATGATGTAGTATGGATTTTCAAGAAACTAGTTTATACACTTTTAAAGGGTCGCTCATGAGACAGTTGCAAGCGTCCGCAGACTACGGTGACCATTTACCATCAAAGGGGCCGTACTAATTAGTGTAAATTTAAACACATTATATGTTCATACTGCTTGAACTTTGTGTGGCGTGTAACAGTGAAAGGAGATCGCCCGACTAATTGCCGCGTTATTCGTATCATTCCGATTGCCAGTCGGATGAGCAATCGAACGCACCTGCTAACCACAGAGTGCTCCTTATTTTACATTATCTTCGGTTCGGTTTCCTACACGGAGCCACTGAGAGATATATGGTACCTAATGTTAGGGTTACACCCATCCCATTGTAACCCCTTCGTAATTACTGCATCTAGAGATTCTAGAGGCATTGAGCTAACAGCCGTTCCTTATTGAACGAGCAAGCGACCCCTTTTTTTTGTAGATTCCATTTTTAAAAATTAAAAAAAAAATTGAAAAAGTACCGCCTTGCGAATTCTACAGCTCTAGAGCTCACTAATAGTAGGTACGTTTATGGTTAGAGATGTATACCTAGATGCTATCTTATTGATGCAATTTATTATTATGGATTGACACAATTTATTGGATGATAATCTATCTTCAAACTTAATAGTTTGGTTTCATAGATTATAGCTTCGGGGTTATAAGCTTCATAGCGTCCTATGGGGAAGCTAGAAACATCATCGTTTACCCACATATTGCTACATACAATTAACTGAGGCAAGTTGCAATCAAAAAGAGAAATCCTGAATATATATAGGTATATATGACATATAAAAAACTGAACAAGTATCTAAAAAAAATACATCATACTGTAGATATCCGCAAAATAAATACCAAAACTTGTTCCATGTATAGGTACTTCAAGTTTCCATGGACCGGTCCGATCATCTACTTTTTACGTAGTCCCAAATCATTGCCTCAATTCTTAAGTTAATTAAAAACTCTATCTCGTAGGTGTAAGACTCAAAGTATTACGTCACTGTAGTCGTAACATGTATTGTAAAGGCTATTAATTGTAAAATATTACGGATAAGAGTCCTACATTTGACATAGTAATGGTGTTCTGCAACGCTTGGGTCGGGCCTTCCTCTGCCGGTCGTAATCGTAATCCTCGAGTCTTACGGAACGTTTACGGGTCGTTCTTTCATTTTTACCGACAATGAACCGAGGTTTTTCTGTTTTTTTGGTTTTTGAACTATCAAAAATTGTGGTTTTGAAGTGCGATTTAAAAAAAAATGCATAGGTTTCTTCAATAGAACTAATTAAAGTTTCCTTTCTGGCCAATATAAATATTTATTTAAGGTTGGTTTCTAAAAAAAAACATGTGACAAAGTGGACTCTTTCAGTGGGGACAACATTTTGGTTTACCACTCTGTCACGGCATTCTACGAAAAAAAAAACATTAAAAAAAATGCTAGTTAGAGAAAGTGAAATATTAGATATCACTAATTAATAAAATAATATGGACGTTCATTCGAACATTATAAAACCGTAAACATCATTACTCAAATGAGATGCCGTAATAAGACGAAGGACAGGCTATTGTCGGTCGAAAAGAAGAACGACCCTTACGATTTCATGTAAATTTAATACAAGATTTTAATTACAAATAATTAGTAGGGCTTTTAAATGAACTGTACGCGAAAAATAAAATTTTAATGTTGAGACTGAGAGAAAAAAATCGAATTGGTTTAAAAAATAGACAGTTAAGGATTTAATTACGGACTCGTAGTAATATTTAATTCGAATGAATCACAATGGAATAAATATATGACCATATACGTTTCATTCATTAAATAATTTTCGTTAAAGAAAGAAAGAAAGAAAGAAGACATTTATTCACTACACAAAAGACACACAGATATAAAGCACACATACATACATACTAATGTATGTATGTGTGCTTTACACCGGGAAATAAAAAAAGGCAGATTAAGGACGTCTAACCTGTTTGTTTTGTTACTAAACGTATGCGATTGACTTGACTGTCGGTTTTGTTACTATAAGTAACTGTCGGTTTAAAGGGGCAAAAATCAATGCTGTAATATAAAAAAAGAGGTTATAAGCGCTCCGAAAGTGGCACACTAAAACTGTGTCATTTCACACAACTTGTATCAGGTTCGAGTTGTCAATAGAAACTGTCAGATTTGGTAACCATTTTTAAACACGGAATTTCATATATAGACAACATATCTACTTACCTCTTTTTATATTATATCATTGGCAAAAATAATGAAATTGCGATTAATTGCCCACTAGAATCAATGAAAATAAGGACATGTTTTCTCTTTATTATATTCTCTTTAGATCATCTATTTACGGAAATCTATACGTAGGTACCCAGCTATATGGTTTTTAATAAACTTAAGGGCATTTCTCCGAGCGTTTCGAACGCTGTGATTTCGGTGGTCGCATTATTGACAATGTCCTTAGGTTTTTGTGGTCTATTTAGAAAACAATGATAGCACTCCCCGCGCCTTCTCCACAAAAGCTCAAAAAATCGTCTTCTATTAAAATCGTCTTCAATAATACGACCACCGAAATCACAGCGTTCGAAACGCTCGGAGAAATGCCCTTAACAGATATCGTCATTCGTATACGTGAGAATTCCCAGCACGAGCGAGTCAAAACGATTCCAATCCTTATAAGACGACGAATTCACGTTTCGGAACTAAGGACAGAAAACATTTTCCAGTCATCTTGTTGATTAACTAAGCGAGGCACTCGCGATTTTCCTAAGAAAACTAGACTTTGGTAATGAATTTTCCCACAGCCACTTTTATTTTCACCTGCTAGTGGCTTCACTCTCCATAAAGTGCCGTAAACACGCCCTACTGGCTAGTTAAGTGGCCACTTGTATCCTAGTACCGGTCCAGCACTGGCAAAACAAGTACAACCGGAGTCAAGCCGGATTATCCACTGGTAGACCTTATTCCGTACCAATAAGGTTTAAGAAGGATTTAAATCAGTTGTCGATGGCACGTTATTCTGGATACTGACGTTTAAGAGCAAGAGGGAAGTTACCGTACTTCCCCGTGTCTTGGTTACACAAGGTAGGTTGAAGAATTTATATCGGAAGTAGTTTTTGGAATTTAGCCGAGGAAAGTTGTGTACCTATATGACAGATGTCGATGGAAGACGATTTGTTAGCAACACACAGAAGCAAAATTATGCCTAAGCACGTGTTATGAACATTAATATGCGCTTGTTCGCTGATAGGTTATTCATAATTTTACGCCACACAATAATTTATATGTATAGTATTCGAAGCTTACTCAAGGGCTATAGCCGTTACTCACCGATGGATAACCAACTATAGGAATTAGGAATGGAATTGTGCAAAAACTGATTTTTTGGGTGCCAATCAATGAGTGTTTTATCCTGTATGCGTATCGTGATAAAAACAACTAACAACTAACAAACCTATTATTCGACGTTAATTCAAGATTCTCGTACATATATGTTTAACGTTACCCATTGATATTGGGTTAGCCCAAACGTGGCCCAAATGAACGAGCGCAATCACACTTACAGTTGAAATTTCGCGATGAAAATGTTGATAGATATTGTTATAACTCTTGTTCATTCGCTTGTCTAGAAATACCAAATAATACCGTGAACAATAATAACCATGGTACAGACGTCAAATCACTTCTTCGCAACCAATTTCCGAGGTAACACACCGATGCATCCGCAGTTCCGAAAGACGCTCGCTGACCGGAACCTTTGGATAACAGTGTGTGATGTAATATGGGGCTCGAAATAGGACCGACACTGATCTACATTGCTTCTTTTGTTTGCTTTTTGATATGCAAATGAAAATGGTTTGTTATACGAGCGAGAGCCTCGAAGCGTAGCTACCTGGTGCTATGTAATGCTATGTAACCAAAAGATCATTGGTTAGACGTTATTTGGTTGGAAATATAACTGACACTTATGTTTAACCAGAAATAAACATGTTTTTAAAAGTCACAAAGACGTTTCCGTCAAGACTTTCAAAATGTCGGTAATCGTAAATTACGTCTGTGATAAGTCATTTAATCACAACAAGAATTGATATATGTGTTTAAAAACACACAATACATATTAAATTAAAATTGTTAAATTTTAATTATTATATCACTTTGACAGTTTTTACGGGATGACAACTGCTAGTGCCATAACTAACGTTTAGTGGCCTTTAAGATGTGGTAATTAATTATATGTAGTTTAGTTATTTTATTATAAATGGTTTTAAAGTTACCAGATGGTATATATTTATTACTACGATTTCATCGTGGCTTATGCACGCTTATAATCCAGGGGTGTCACAAATATAATCACACATAATTAAACACAGTGGCTCTGTGACGTGTAGAACCTTTTCTAAATTTCAATTATTGCACCTGCTCACAAAATTTCACGAGAATCGGTTGAGAAATTCGGTCTGTAGAGTAGAGGAGATCAGCCGGACAAGCGGACATATGAAAGAATTTTTGACCAAGCTGAAACGGAGAAATTCGTTCGCTTCGCTCGCTCGTTCAATTACCGACGTTTTAAAACTCTGCTATACTAACTACCTACTGTAGTCTAGTCCCTCTCCGTAGACACACTTGACCCATCGCGATGTCCGCACCACTCGTAGGTACTGTCAATGTGTCAAAAATCTCAGCTCCCTGGTTGCACAAGCAGTTATGCTATTCACAACTAGATTCATCTCACTTCACCTTTTCACTCTTGGCATATTTCGACGCCGAGATTTTTAATTACATCGGAGGTCTACTTCATGTGGTTTGATAAAACCTTTCCCACAGGTAGGTATTGTAAAAGCCGACTACGGGGTAAGGTTTGAAGTGTAATGGGCGATATTAAGCTAGCAATTTGTCACAGTAATATAATATCAGATTTTCTCCGTCTTTATTTTATGCCCCTTTCGGAAACATAGTAAATGTTTGAAAGTTTTCCGCTGCGACACGAAAATTAACCATATGATTCTATGGTTAATTATTGTGTCACAAGTGTCACAACTGTACTTTGTTCACTTCTTGAGTTTGTATGGCTAACTATACCGACTAAAAATGGCTAAAAATTTGGTCCTTACCCGTATGTAATCGGAGATCTGTCTTACATTAGTTCCTCTCAGGTGAGGTGAGGTGAACCGTTGTGAATGCCCCAGACCTACGCTGACCCTGTCTGCCAAGTGTTAGTCTTAACACGAGCTTAACACACCCCCGCTCCGTGGATAACAATCTCGAACAAATACGAGTAGATATGAGATTGGTTGAGCAATGCTTACTTGTTCAATTTTTTCCCGCTCGTTCCTAAGTTCATTTTCCAATATCAATTACATGATTAGGTTCCTACACATACTAGAAAATAAAAATAAAACCTTCCTGTTCTAGATACGTAGGTATGGCGGATGGCCACTGGATCCTAATATTGGTTATTGATGAATAATAGCTAAGTCCAGACGTAAGTACAGTCAAGGACTTTAATTGTTGAGCCATTTAGGTGTCAACTAATTTTGGTTTTCTGTAAAGCTATGAAGTGTCCAGTATAAACTGAGCTCTAAATGACTCAACAATTAAAGTCCGTGACTGTAGGTACATAGTTTTGGCCTCTATCAAAAAAATTAAGACACATTAAGATCTCTGACTCTGGTAGGACATGGGTCATACATGCCCAAACATGGGTATCAGATGCGAAAATAATATTCCCCAAAATAATTTTGTTCCTGGTTAACATAACATTACTCAAAATAATATGGTTTGAGTTTCTTATAGTCTTATATAATAAACTGAAAATAAAACACCTATTTTAGGAATGGGAATGTTTTTTTTTTCTATGGTGTAATAAAATGATGCGAGCCATATTGATCTTTAAAACACTTAGCCCTAGTATAAAATATCCAGCAAAATGTGCTTGACCGATTTATGATTAGGTATACTGTGCTGTGTGATTACTTCAGCTCGAAAAATAATCCAAATCGTTTTTTGTAACTTGAACTATTTTAGATTACTTACAAAAGGTACCTATTAGTCGAGGAATGATAAGGTTTGCCACTTATCGACTATATTTCAATGCTGTGAAGGCCCCAAAGCGACTTTATGTACTCGTATCTGCTGGTTGATAACGTAACGCATTGTACGCGCGTCAGGTAGATCTAAACGTCAACTTTTATATGGAAAATGACAGTTGGATCTACCTAACGCGCGTTCAAAACGTTACGTGATTACCCCTCTGGAATAGATATTTGCACAGCAACTACAAAACGTATAGGTACATAAGTCACACTATGGTATGGTATGGCTTAAAGTAGGGGTGTACGTGTCTTAGAACTTAGAACGACCTAATGCCACTTTCAAACTGGATTGCTCCTCAATTTCGATTTGCATTCACTTAAAACAGGCAAATACTGGGATCCACTTTACCGGAGCATAATTCGACTTGTCTTATGGATAACACGAGACATCCCTTCCAGGTTGCCATTGCAATGGGTTTCATGTTGTTTATGTGCACTTAAGTTTTGGGTCAAGGACGGTCAATAGACACTACTTGATCCGTATCATATTACAAAAAAAAAACTTAAATATCTGTGGTAAACTGACACTGGTAATGACAAATATAGGCAACTGTCAATATAATTGCCACTGTCAGTTTACTACAGATATTTTTTATAATATGGAACCGATCGAGGAAAGTGCCATCCCTGTCCTAAACGTAAGCGACGAAACTGTTTATTTTTTCAAAAATTATTCACGCAGCTGAAAAATCTGAAACATTTTTCTGTTGCTAAGGAAGGTTATTCCTATCACCAAAAAATAATCAGGCATTTCTAAAATTTTCATCCATTCCCAATTGGTGATGTATCAAATACTGTTAAAAGACATTATTCTGTGTCGGTTTCAGTGACGCTCGACTCTCTCTACAAACGTAGTTTAGTTCTCATTTTAAAACGACATGCTTGAATAACATGAAACTTTGTATAAACACAATAGGGTACGCCGTTTTAAAATGACAACCAAACTACTTTTGTATGGAGAGTCGACTTGAGTTGACCGAGCTGGGAACTCTTAAATCGAAAGTCTTGACTGTCGAGATTGTTCGACCTTAGCTATAGATGTTGGTCGCTTCGGGGGTGTTTTTGCAAGCTTTATATTAACGTGACCTGTGGGTCGACCACATAACATTTCTTACGAGCGTTAGGTAGATTTAACTGTCATTTTTCCATATAAAAAGTGACATTTAGATCTAACTGACGCGCGTACAATGCGTTGATTGACCCCCTGTTCGTATGTAAGTTGTCCGTCAAAATTTGCAATTCAATTTTGAAGCAGATATCTTTAACCGATTGAGCTGAAATTTTGAGTCAAGGCATATGTAGTTTGGATGACAATTCAATATTATGGTACCATCGAGCTGATCTGATGATGAAGACACAAGGTGGCCATGGGAATTCAGTACTTAACCGACGTAACCCCGTTGAGTTTGGGCTCGTTAGAATAGACGGTATACAGAAAAGTACAGTCGTCAATAAAAGCTTGTACCAAAATTGAAATTTTTGACAGAAACTTATATAGGTATATTTTTTAAATTTAAATAGTTGTAATCCCTTATCGCCATATGAGAAGAGCAAAAAACATACGTGTGTTTAAATTTACTTCAAGGTACGTGTAGCAATTGTACCGCATCTTATCTATACTAATATTAAAAAAAAAACCAGCCAAGTGCGTGTCCGACCACGCAAAACGAAGGATTCCGTGCCTATTAAAAAGGTATCGTCACTGAAATTTTACGGCATTTACGTCCTTACTATATCCAGTTTTTCAGCAATATGTCGATAATTTTGAACTAATCTGGTTCAAAATAATTTTCGGTCGGCCTGTCCATGATTTTTTTCATATTTTTTAAATACACCGTTCAAAATTAGAGGCGATTACCTCCGGCTCTATCAGTTAATCAAAAAAAAAACTGAGAAACCTTATATTTATTTTGAAAGGCCTATCAATTGATGTGCCACACCACACGTGGACGTACAATGATATTTTTTTTGAATTGCAGTTTTATGTATGGAGTGCACCCCTTAAAAAATTTTTTTAGTCATAGCATTACTGAACTATTTGTAGAGGCTAACAAAATACATCTACCCTCAAAACTTTATTCAAATACACCTTATACTCGTAGTTTTCAAGTAAAATGCCTGTGATATACGTACAATTTTTTAGTCATAGCATTACTGAACTATTTGTAGAGGCTAACAAAATACATTCACCCTCAAAACTTTATTCAAATACACCTTATAGTTTTCAAGTAAAATGCCTGTGATATACGTACAGACGGGCAGACGGACATGACAAAACTATAAGGGTTCCGTTTTTGCCATTTTGGCTACGAAACCCTAAAAATGCGAAAGTAACTTTGTCTGTCTGTTACCTTTTCAAGTTTGTACGGAGCTACTATATCAACGAGTTTCATGCGGACGGAGTCGCGGACAGAAACTAGTAATAAATAAACATACTAATTTAGGAAATAAAAGTACCCTTTAAACTTTTTCTCCTCATAATTACGTTGCATGTCAAACTAACCAGTGCATTGCATTAAGATTAATTTAGAGCGAGTTATTAATTCCTGACCTGTCATATTAATATTTTGAGATTTCAAATTGACGATTCGTCAAAACCGTTTTCGGATACTTAAAACAATCTGTACTTTATACTCTAAATCAAGGAAATAAGATTCTGGTTTAATTGATAACAGAGAGCAAGTTAAGACCATTTTAAAGTTTGCCTTGCAGTAAGACCCGAACGCAAAGGTTATGCTTTGACTACTTGTAAAATGATTACCGCTACTGCGTGATTACTTAATTACGCTTTTTTCTCACGATGTTTATTCATGAGGTTGTTAACTAGTGATCCGTCCCGCTTTGCATGTACGATTGAACGCAATGGATCTAGATTTGGATTGAGCAAGTCTGATGAGGCGTGGCAAATGGTATTAGCGTAAATAAATAATTAGGTATTTAGTGTACCGTAAGGTGCATTGGGTCGAAATAATCTAATCGTCAGATGATTCTGGACAAAATCTGCTTATAACGTGATTAATATTCAGTCGACTCACTAAAATTGATGATTCTACGAAAACAAGTAACATTGTGATTCATGTTCCAATAAATCAGAATAACTGATGTTAACGGTTGGTATCACTTCAAAGTGGCTTTCAAAATTATCCGGTGTTCGGGCTTCTTGGAAGTTCTTCTTGGAAATTATATCAATGCATGTGAGATTTTAACATCCGTGTAAGTTTTTTTTAAATTTATTTATTCAAAAAATAAATTACGTTTTATAACTTTCATATAAAGTCGTCAAACTGTGACGTTTGATGGCGAGAAACGCTCATGTTACATACATACATACATATAATCACGCCTCTTTCCCAGAGGGGTAGGCAGAGATCACGAATCTCCATTTGCTAACGATCCTGACAAACCACTTTCGCTTCACTCACCTTCATAACATTTCTCATACATGCTCGTCGGTTTAGGGTACTTTTGACCTGGCCTTTTTGTAACATTTCTCCAATTTGATCAGAGAAAGTTCGCCTAGGTCTTTCCCTTCCAACTTGCCCTTCCACTCCTTTTATATACACTCTCTTCGTTAATCTTCTCTCATCCATCCACTCTACATGCCCAAACCACCTTAACATACCCTTCTCAATTTTCGTGACTATATCTCCATCCATTCCACGCTCATGTTTTATACTATAATAACATATTTACTTAAATCTAACATTTTGTACCGAGATTTACATTCTTATTTAGCAACATTTTCCCTATAGGGATACGTTTGCCTCTTATATGACATACATATGGTTTTAACCTGTTTTTGTGTACAATAACTTGGTCAAGAATTAGTCTACGGTCTGCTCCAACTGTCGTCAAATGCGATTAAAGGGGGTCATTGGGGTCGCGAGTGGTCTTCGTGGCCCCCACGACACCCACCTAAGGACTCAAGGGAAGACGACGAAGATCGTGTAGTTCCAGAACATGCCATGGACCGCAAGGGCAGCTAGAGAGCATTCAGTTCAGTATATGAGATCCTAAAGTCCTCTGTATCAACCGTGGAGTGTTCAGTCGATAACCTGGTTAAAAGAAAAACACGTTTACGTACCTTAAATATCTACAGGTCACCCAAATATTAAAGATAGGAAATTTTACTGAAAAAATAATCGAAACTGCATTCAAAGATTCTTGAAAAATCACTTGCCTTAACCTGGAATTGAACCCACCAAATATGAAGAAAAAAACAAATTTTATTTTTACTATAGGTACCGATCGAAAGGGTTACCTAATACTTATCAGAATTATTTTTTCTTGGATTAGACACAGCATCTAACCATAAAATTTTAATTTTAATTATTACGTATTGTAAGGTATCGTATGCGATTAAAAAAAAATGAATGCCGTTCCATTTATTTTTTAAATTAAAATTGAATTTCACTGAAATTTTTTTCAGTGAAATTTCCTATCTTCAATATTTAAAGTTCTTTCCCTCCGTGTGGCAAAGTTTTGGGACACCCTGTATAATAAATACTTCTATGTGACTCTGACTAAAAGTATACTAACAGGTACCTACAAACTAATGAATAAATAAAGTTATCATCAATGATTTACTGCTTATTCGCCGTCATCGCTGTAATTATAAAAAATATACAAACCCGTGAAGCGTTTGTTTATTTTAAAGTTACTAAGTAAGAGGCTTAACTCACATCATCGCTACGGTGTCTAAATATAACCCATCATTATCACGATGCTACAAAACAGTTAAATACAAACACCATCCTCATAAAAGATGCCCAGTCACCCAATGATGGGATCTGGCATATAAACTCGCCTCATAGTAATTATAGAATTAATTGGCACCTAAATTACCTCTGACTAAATATTACATGTGCCTTTACGTATCAAGATTTCTGCGACCTAATTTGTTAATCCAATGTTAACTAGCTAAGCTCACAAAGCTTAAGCTTTAGCGTAAATTAGTGATTACGAAAACCGCAATAACCATGATTAATTTCAGTGTAAACTTTCTATTCTAGTCCATTAAATCATCAAAGTTACTTACGCACGTCAGAATAGTTACATAAAAAAAATGTGAAGCGTCTAAGTTAACGTTTAAGCTAGCCGGGTATTTAGTGAGACAGATGTACAGATAAAGTACGACATAGTAGTTTCACTTTGTACTTGCGTACTAGCACGTTCGGGCAGTCATGTTATGGTTGAAGTCGTCTCTCTTATAAATATCATTAGGATTATTTTGCTACAAATGTTAATTAGATACGTGCCCTAGCGGAGCCCGGGCTCCTTTAAAGGTAGGTTAATAACCTACAGTTAATCTACTACTTACTTACCTAAATAATAATACAAAAATACTACATTCAAGAGACTATTAAAATAGCATTACCTACTTAGGTCCACTAATTTATTTTAATTATTTTAATCTTTATTTCAGATATCACATCCATATTTTGTTAATGAAGACTTAAGACTAGTGTTAGTAACTAATAATACTCTAATCTAACTTATTTCCTATATGATAGTAAGCTCTTTGTCATTCCTATCTAGTGAGCCAAGATTGGACTATCATATCGGCCCGCAATCACCCTCAGAATGCTGTTGGAGGATATAAATTCTGCTTCTGGAGAAAATCCAAAAGACTTTCTTGCGATTCTTATATATTAAAACCTATGGGTACTATCCCTTCCTTTACCCTACAAAGTTTCTGCTTGGCACCCTGGGTTTTAACTCCCTGGAAGTAAGGCTTAATTATGCACTAGTGACTGGGGCGTGCCGAATATTACGAGGGGATTCAGACTGTCCCCTGCTGGTCTCGCAACTGGTATGCCTTTTCGTGCCCCCTCTGTCTCAGTTAAAGTTTAATTTTAGACCACGAAATAACGACTTACTGGCAGTACCAAAAGCGCGCACTGTGTTCTACAGGAAATCACCACTAGTTCGCGCTTTAGATTACCTAAACGCGCTTCTCAAGTCAGCACCTGACTGCGATATTTTTGCGATTAGTTGGAAGATGATATGTGATGAATGTAAGATGTTACGTGAGACGATGGATGACTGTCCATCTTCAGTTTAGTTGTTAAGATTATTGATATTGTAAGATTATGTTAGTACTTAAATAACATTGTATGCATTTCACAGTGCCTTGGTGCCTCACTGTAATACTGTGTAATTTGTTTGAATAAATAAATAAATAAATAACCAAATCATGTAAGTTTAGAATTTTAGAACTGATGGACGGAATATTACACTGTTATTTATGTTAATTAACGAATGTCTTACCTAGAGAGTTCCCACAGTCAAACTGTTACTGCAGTTTTGTGGGACAATGTTTAATTGTTAGTATTAAGTATCCAGCAATGGACGTCTTTCGGCTGATATTATTTTATTAAGTAAATTGTACTTACTAAATAAAATAAATAATGCATAATTTTGCTAGTCAATATTTTGTTAACCCATTCAAGGTCAGCGACTCAACATATGAGTCATGCCTCTACGTGCGATTTCCGTTACAGAGCGGAAAAACGCTGCTACGCGCTACGGCATAGCGATGCGTGGCTTCGAATGGGTTAACATATAAATAAATATATCATAAATACAGTGGTGAAATATGTATTCCCAGACGAAGTTCTGCTGGTCAATCACGTAACGCATTGTACGCGCGTCGGTAAGATCAAAATGTCATTTTTTGTATGGCAAAATGACAGTTGAGTTGTCCTAAGGTCAAAGCTATGTAAGTAGATAAAATTAAAAATACTGTTGCTGTCATTATCAATCATAATAAATTAGAATACCTGTCATTTGGTCTTCTTCACACGCCAACCGTTGCTTTGAGTCTAGACCACTTCATCACATGAATAGTCCTGTTTGACGTGTGCCCATAAACCCCATCACCACTGCCTACAATTAATTTTGCATATTCATTTATAATGACAAGATAAAGTCTTAGGACTCAGTAATTAATTCAAATAGTTTATATGACTTAAATCGTACCTGATCAGATTTTATTAGGGTTCATGCAACATCTTTCCTCGATTACATAATCGAATGTCGACTTTATTATTTTGTAACGATGCTCTAACTCTGTCTACAATATACATAGGTAACTTCTTGTAAATTTCAATAAAATAAGTGGCTTGAGAAACGAAAAGCTGGCAAGAGGATTGAAACCTATTATAAACTAGTGGCTCCGTAGAACTCGCAAGCTTTATCCAAAATAAAATTTTTTTAATTCAAAAAACTGAATTTACAAAAAAACTATGATTATTGAATCTGCTCAAAAAATTTCACTAGCATCGGTTAACAAACGCGACCTGTAGAGGAGAACAGCTGGACAGACGCAGGACATACGAAATACTTTTTGCCCAAGCTGAGACGGACAACTTCGTTCGCTTCGCCCGCTCGTTCAATTACATTTTTGTTGAATCTGAATGATATTACATTGGCTAGTGTGCGTTCACTGCCGCTCACGCGTAGCTTACAATATGTAACGCACGTATAATAACCATGTCATATGGGAATTACATTTTCGGCTTTGAAACGCATAAACCGACCCATCAGCATCTCCGCGTCGCGTTAAAATTGTGCCGTCGCTTGTTCAAATTTGCAAAATGGCACATTGACACTCGGACGAGGGTATAGAAATAAATAAACAATAATAAATAAATATATACGGGCTGGGCCCTGTAACAGGAGTAAATATTTAAAAGGACGCTTCCTAAGTAGCATTGCGCTTGCTAGAGCATCTGCAGTAATCCTTTGTGTTCAATGAATCGTTTTTGCATTTTTGTTTTCAAAATATTTTTTTTGGTTTTTTTAAAATAAATAATTACTTATATCACTCCAGAAGAGTAAAAAAAAATACACGTAAACTTATTTTGAAGATTTTTTTTTTCTTTCTTTCCCAATTAAAACCACTTGGAAATAATTGCTCACAAGCTTATTAATCTACCGTTTAATTTTTTGCTCCTGTCACAGGGCCCACCCTGTATATAATAACCGAACTGTCTCCAGAGTAAGGCCATAAGCAGAGCTCGGAAAGTGTGAGCTGTTTTGAGAGTTTGCATAACATGGACATATCGGTCATTAAATGGTATTTGTCCAATGTGTAATTGAATTACTAATGAAATGATTTAGTTTATGCTGCCCTTTTGCTACAAACGTTACATCGCCGTTAAAATATTTTTTGAAAATTGCACAGAAACTTTAAAATAAAATAAACCTGACAAGTGCGAATTCAACTCGCGTGGTGAGGGTTCCGTAAAATATTGAGAATTTTCCCGTTTCTTTGAATACTCAAACTTCTTATAGGTTTTCCTGTAATCTTTAGGCAAGGAACTATTTTCCATATTTTTTTCAGAATTTTAAACCTAGTAGTTTCGGAAATAAGGGGGGGGGGGGGGAGGGGGGGAATGGTCAAAATTCGTCTTTTTTCCTAAATTACTTCAAATCTGTTTTTGCTAAAATTATAAAAAATATATCTGAGATGCTTACAACAACCCATTTGATATATCACACAATACAGTTTGCGCAACTTTTTTTTTAATTTGCCAGTTTACCCTTTAAAAGTGGCCCCCTTTGTTCAGAATTCATAAATTTACTTTACGCGTCCCTCTTTGGGTCACCAATTTACATATGTGTACCAAATTTCAACTCAATCGGTCCAGTAGTTTCGGAGCAAATCGGCTGTGACAGACGGACAGACAGACGCACGAGTGATCCTATCAGGGTTCCGTTTTTTTTTCCTTTTGAGGTACGGAACCCTAAAAAGGCTTAGTCAGTACTCTTTTTGCAATGAATTGTCAGTATAGTTTATTCATAATAAATAAAGTTTTGTTTTGTTTTAATATTTATTTTCAGGGTGTATCCATATTCATATCTAGCTACACATGACATTAATGACATAAGAATAGTTCACCCTTTCCAAGCTCTGTCTATATGGCTTGTATTATGAATTCGAGACGACGATATAAATATTAATTTTAATAGATATAAATACCTAATTCAATTTAATAGGTAAGTATAAGTTCAAAGAAAACATCCAAGACTCGGAAACAAATATTGATTCTCATTACATGACGACGACCGGTTAGCCTAGTGGGTAGTGACGCTGTCTACGAAGCTGAAGGTCATGGGTTCGAATCCCGGTAGCACAATTTGTGTGATGAGCATGAATATTTGTATATAAGTATAACTATATACTATCTATATAAGTATTATATATTATCTCTTAAATATATCGTCGCCTAGTACCCATAACACAAGCCTTATAGAGCTTACTATCTATGGGAATGGGATTAGTTCGATTTGTGTAAGATTGTGGCCTAATAATTAATTATTTATTAATAAATAAAAAAATATGCCCTAACAGGGATTTGGACCCAAGACCGTTGGCTTTGCAGGTAGGGTCCCTATTACTACGTCAAACAGGATAACTCCGAACTAAGAGACACTCATGAGAACATTGCACATGAGCAGTTAACATTTTCATGAGCTGTCTAGGGTATCGTCCCTGCTTCATTTGCTTAGAAAGTCCCGCAGTGAAACCGATGGCCGAGGAAAAGTGACAATGAAGATAATACGCAGTTTGCGTCACGCATTAATGACACGGTCAGGTAAATTGAGAATTGAGAAACGAGTGAGGAAAGGACGCGTGTAATGCAATAGCTGCATCGGATGGCGGATCGGGTTGCGATTTAGTTGGAGTTGGATCTTTCGAAGAGCTAAGCTACACCAACTTATCAAACACGGAAGACGATATCATCCTAAACCATGCTCACCACAATAATACAAGAACGTTAGTACCGACCGACATACTGAAAACCCGACTGACGAAATGTATTTTATTGTGTATTTAAGAATTGAAACCCCCTAGCTTCCGCCCACGACTTCGTCTGCGTGGACCCGGGATAAAAATTATCCTATATTTTAATCCAGGCTATGAACTATCTTCGTGCAAAATTTCATCCAAATCGGTTAAGCCGTTTAAGCGTGATTGAGTAACAAATATCTAAACATCCAAACTTTCGCATTTATAATATTAGTAGGATAAACTTATTGTGTATTTGACATTAAAAACACATCAAAAAAAAACTTTTTTTGTACGATTTTCTTGTCCAATAAAAAACAGACGACTTTTGTTTAATTTCCTCAATTTAAGGGTTAGTAGGTTGTATTCTTTCCGCCGAAGCGAGTCGAGAAATGAATTTAATTTTCATAGATAGGTAATGACACTCTTCTATAGTCCATACGCCGATACTATGAAATATCCTGTCCCACCTCGTTATATAGAACATTTGAAAGGTACACGGAAAGGA
Source organism: Epinotia nisella (assembly GCA_932294315.1). NCBI lineage: Eukaryota > Metazoa > Arthropoda > Insecta > Lepidoptera > Tortricidae > Epinotia > Epinotia nisella. Next base: position 7,087,408 of record OW028687.1, read on the forward strand.
CATGTCCAATCATATTTTTTTAATATGGGTATTTATTGTCACGCATGGTTCACAACGAGCTCTATATTTTGAGATTAAAATCTAATTTTAAAATGTGACTAGACATGTTCGTTCCGTGGACCCTTCATTTAGGCCGTTATACTATAGATACCTGCTAAGTAGGTACTTTTAAGAAATATAAAGTTAAATAAAGATAAATAATAAAGTTTGGGAGGTTTACCTACATTCCAGTTTCGTTGTTAATAAAGGCAATGTGACTTTTTAATTACAACTCATGACATGTTTGTGCGTGTGTTCGTATGTATGTATGAAATTGTAACAGTAAAAGCTCGACTATCGAAACAACAAGGATAACACTTCCATGTGCTATTTTTCGTGGCAAAAAGTGTGCAAAGTGATGAAAGATGCGATAATACAAAAATCGAACTTCACCTTGTACACGCTTATTGTTTACATAAACCTATTATAAATGATAGCTATAGCTACCTATTATTTTATATAACTAAGGATTTTTTAAGTGAGTATTTATTTTTATTTTAGTTTTTTTCATTCATTCATTCATTAATCTATTTCATCTGAAATGGGCAGCCCATGTGATATTGCCATCTCTCTCTCATACTTGCGTAGGTAAATTTGTTTCATATAATTCCTTTACCATTGAGAAAATATCCTGTTACTAATTAGCAGCAAAAATTCAATTAATGTCTGTATGTTTTTAGCCAATATGGTCTAATTGCCGACAACTCTCCATTGCTATCAGTTGCCTAACTCGCGAATAGGTACATGGGTTGGGCGTTTAATTACAAATTACACAATTATTAATTCAATTACGTTAATTAAATTGAATGTAATGAAAATTTCATGTAATTGAAATTACTTTGTAATTTGTAATTGTAATTACATTTATTTGTAATTTAAATTACTAAATTACTTTAAGTCAACTTTTTTTATAAACATTTTTTTTTCATTTCAAGCTAAACCTTGCAAAGCTCTTCGAAAACAAAGCTATTACACTCATACACTCTTTACAACTTTGGGGCTCCGCTTACATATCAGCTAACATATTTTGGAAATGAATATAATAAGCTAAGCGTCATGCCTCATGAAGGAAACAGATACCTAAAATGAACTGGGAAATCTAGGAATGCTGACTGTCCAAAGAAATTGTGAATGTTACAAAATAGACTAAAACACCACACTTACACACACGCACCACCTTGTCTATGACCGTCACATCTAAGTCCTAATTTTAATAAAATAAAACATGCCATGCCCCATACCTATTTTAATAAGTAATTAATTGCAAAATGTAATTAATAATTCAATTAATAATTACATTTTGTAATTGTAATTGAAACTTATAATTACAATTTCATTTTCCCTGTAATTATAATTTGTAATTGCAATTTCTTTTTGTAATTGTAATTATTAATTAGTAATTCAATTACGTTTTGCCCAACACTGGTACCTAATATCTAAGTATGAGCCTATACTACTATAGTATTATAATACGACCGCTTGACAACCTTAGACACAAAACAAACGCCAATTGCGAAAAGAGAGGCCTAAACCTTCCTAAGTGTACAACTATGACACAACTGGCCAACTCTACTGTCCCCCATGCAATAGAGTTTTTAAAAGTAAGTTTGGCCTAGCCAGCCACATCAGAGCTCACAATAGGGCAAATCCGTAATGCTAAGGTCGCCGTCATCGAAATCGATGAGGAGGATATATATATATATATTATACGGCCCTGAATAGGTCGTATAATATATATATATATCCTCCGCATTAAACGATTGCGAGCTGTAGATAGGTGCAAGGTTGATTTTATAAAAAAAAATAGCTTTTTTATGTGAATATTAAAGGGTCATACAGAGATTTAGCGCGTCTCTTCCATGGGCATTGCTAAAGTAAATTTTTGGTTGGGCTCTTAATCCACATAAACGGCGTCTCTTATATGATTTCATGTAATCAAAACATTTTTTGGATGCACGGAAGCCTAGTTATCAGTTTAGCTTCGTCCATAGGTTGAGGCTTTTTAGGCGTATTGTCGTCGCAGCCGCTTCCTTTTGCATATTCATATGTAAAGGTAGGAGTCCTAGCATAATTTCTAGTGCCGCTGTTGGGGTTGTTCACGTACACCCTGTAGCCGCGTCACATGCTAGTCTTTGCGTTTTGAAGCATGATCTTATACCAATTTTAACTATAGCCAATTAATACGGCATCTACGCTACCTCACATTAAGCAACGTAAATTATTTTTGCATAACTTTACACGTTCCGCCATAACCCTCTAATACAGAAACCGCTATTAACACATGCTCCCGTAGCTTTTGTTAAAATGTAATTTTACATGTGGTGACGCAATCGGACATCGTTTACGAGTACAACGCTTTTTTATAAGCACAGTGTATACACTGTAATTAAAATTAATTGTACCTATAGTGATGAGTTCAGTTACTTAATTGAAACTAAAATAGACTAGATATTGCTCAGGGAATCTGATGTAGACCTTTAATTAAAACCATTACATAAAAATATCCTAAAGCAATAATAACAGGTTCTAAGTGTTACATGACACTAATGAGTTTTATGTTGCTGTTACCCGTACCCGACTAAGATTTTATTATCCAATAAAAAAATAAAGGAAATTTAACATTTTCATCATTTCCTCATTTTTGCCTGTACATGAACATGTACCTACAGTAAAGAAAAACCGGCCAAGAGCGTGTCGGACCACGCGCAGTATAGAGTTTCGTAGTTGCCTCTTTGTCTTTGTTACATCGACACGCGTGCGCCAGTTAAACGTTGCGGTGGCGTGGCCCGAATTTGTACAAAAGTCGGTCTTTTCAAGTACATTTTTAAGTTGGTCGACTATTACTCGTTACTTATCCGTGGTAGTTTTCCTTTTAAATTCATTAATGTTTTTTTTTTCATATATCCCCAGTAGAAACCATTTAGTCCGCAGAGGGCCAGACACGTGGCTCTATAAAAAATTAGGGCTTTAAAGCCCAATAACACCACACAAACGCATACTTGAATTTTCATCCATCTTATTTTTGAACAAGCTATATAGGCCACACCATAGGTTTACCGAGAAAAAAAAATGGCATCCCCTTTTATGTGTTAAAAAACCTTTAAAAAATATTTTACAAAGTTTTGATCTACCATTTTGTCGGCGTGATTGATTTTTTTGGTATAACCATGCCGAATTACAGATTTCTAGTAGTAAAGGGTCACTGAGCTAAGCTGCAGACCGAGTAGACCGACAGACCGACAGATGGACATGGCGAAACTATAAAGGTTCCTTGTTGGTACGGAACCCTAAAAACGTAAACTCTAAAGCGTTTCTATAAGGATTCGTTTTGCCAATTTGAATATGGAACACTCAAAATGACGTCATAATGGCGTGCAAATTGTTTTGCGAATTCTCTTAAGATGTGGTTCTTACACTTAGTTTTGTTTCGACACAAAATTTAACGGTTCTGCTGAAGAATAGGTAATTAGCAACGAAACAGAAGAATCATAAATGAACGATTCAAATAAGTAAGTAGTTAGTTTTGTTATGCCAAAATACTTATCCATTACCACATACCAGGACGTAGTTAAAACGTGTGACTTTTGTCCCGCGTTTTGTTAGGAAGAAGGACATACATAGTTACTTTCTGATATTTGCTCTCCATCCTTTCTGTTAGTAACAGAGGAGAAGACTTTATCGAGTTAACCCATTCAAGGCCAGAGACTCAACATATGAGTCATGCCTCTACGTGCGATTTCCGCTACAGAGCGGAAAAACGCTGCTAGGCGCTACGGCGTAGCACATGTAGCGATGCGTGCCTCGAATGGGTTAACTGTATTGTTTTTTATAATTACCTTGTTTTCTACGAATCTCAACCACAGTTCAATACAATAAACTCAAACTCAAAATGATCTTTATTCAAGTAGGCCTAGTAACAAGCACTTTCAAATCGTCAGTTAATTTTTAGAGTAATTTTTAAACATAAAGAATAAAATATATATGATATAAAAATTGTATAAAAAATACTAGTAGAATATTTCTAGAAAAACAATCTAATGTCAAAAAACAAAATATTTCGAAAATAATAGATTAAAAATTCAGTCAAAATTAGTTCCATGGAGTTTTATCATTCATGTAGTCTTGTGCTATAATAACCTTTACATTAAATCAACGCAAAAAAACCGGACAAGTGCGAGTTCAACTCGCGTGGTGAGGGTTCCGTATATAATCTTAATTTCATAACTGTAGGTATATATATTTAGAAATGTTACTTTGCTATTCAGCTAGATCTCGTGATGATGTACGCAAAGTAACGCCTGAATCAATCAATTGTTAAGACACTTTTGGATAAATGTAAACTCTAACGTTTTATCCTACGTAATTTCAGAAGCAAGTGCAAGAGTAAAAATTGCTATGCTCTAAGCATCAGACGGTCCATACAAAATACACAAAAATATTGAGAATTTTCCCGTTATTTTGAAAACTCAAATGTCTTATAGGTTTTCCTGTAATCTTTAGGCAAGCAACTATTTTCTATATTATTTTAAGAATTTTAAGCCTAGTAGTTTCTGAGATGCTTACAACAACCCCTTTCATTTGATATCACACAATACAGTTTGCGATTTTTTTTTTAATTTTCCAGTTTACCCCCCAAAAGTGGCCCCCTTGTTCAGAATTCATTCATTTATTTTACACGCCTATCTTTGGGTCACCAATTTACATATGTTTACCAAATTTCAACTCAGTATCGTCTAGTAGTTTCGGAGCAAATCGGCTGTGACGGACAGACAGACGCACGAGTGATCCTATAAGGGTTCCGTTTTTTTCCTTTTGAGGTACGGAACCCTAAAAACAACAAAAATTTCGACGTAACATTCACATACTTATGCTTATTTAATCGATGAAACCCTTCTCGGCTCGTCGTCATATTATTTACTCCCTCTACTAAAACTTATTACAGAATGTTTTTAATTTATCACACTGACTTTCATGATTATGTCAACTAATTTATTTAAATGTATACTTCCTGAAAGATTTCTATAATTTTAACATTTCGTGCGATGGAGTCCTTATTCAAGACCGACATAAAGGTCTATAGATATAAAGGTGAGAAATTAATAGGTAATATTATGGGCCGGTACTTAGGAATTACCTACACTATCACCAATAGGTACTAGGAAGCGCCAGTCTACGTTACGTGAAACTATAAAACAAAATGTAGGTACCTACTGGTTCTTTTATCGGATTGTTGCTCAATCGATCTATATAAAGAACTTTCTAATAAAAAAGTTGTGAGCAGATTTATAGTTTATTTACAAGATGTTGAAAGCGTTAGCCCTTTACATCTACCAGCCGTTCGTACGTAATAAGCGAAGAGTACATGTTGCTCCGTACAAAAATCATTTCTAACTAGCGTTATGTTATGTAGGTATACTTAGTTGAAAACGAAAAGTAAAATTCAGATCTAGTTCCTTCTGAAGTTTTGAGCCTGTTGCACAGTCGAAATCAAAGATATGTACAGGAGGTACATTTATCGACTTAATAAGTTATTACCATGATATATAAATAAAGTACAAGAGTGTACACACTATATCTTTGACGTCGACTGCAGGTGTACATGGTCCATCAATTTATGGTGTGTCGTTGGTTTGGGAGACTTTTAGCTGCTACATCAAGTGGATATACATACATGTATAATTAACTAGACTTCAATCTCTCATTTGATTTCATAATCTTATTATCAAGATTTTGATTTTTCTGAATCTTATTAATTAGATTTTTGAATCATCTCTGAGGATACTTATTAGATTTTATTACTTTAATGTTGCCTTTGCCGAGCAGTGCACACTTTACAGGCTTAGAAAAACAAAAACATGTGACGCGTGGAGACTATACATCTCTCAGGATAGTAGTTTATTAACTGGATTGTTAAAATTAGGTAGGTACAATTTTTTTTGAGATATAAAACTATAGTATTTACTTCATTTGAATATTCGCTGCTGTCGAGACCCAGATAGGCTGTTACCACGACTGCTGACTATTCACGTTTAGCGCAACATAAAAAAGCTGTCTAATTATGTGTGTAAAAGCTTATAATGAAATGCCTGGTGAATTTCGGTCTATGAACATTATGTTATTTAAAATGAACCTACACCAATGGCTTCATAACAAAAACTTCAGTTTAAACGAATTTTTCGACATGTACTATGTAAATCTTCAAATTGAGCTAGTAAATGTTAATATGTGCGTGTGTGTAATTGGTTAATAAGTGCCAAAATTGACTTGTTTTACAGGGTTCCGTACTTCAAAAAGAAAAAAAAACGGAACCCTTATATAATCAGAATCACATTTTGGTCCGTCTGTCTGTCTGTCCAAGACCCCTTATCTCGGGGAACGCGTGGAGGTATCGAGTTGAAATTAAAACCATATACTCAAATCTACAGTATTTTGAAGCTGTGAAAAAATCAAAATTCAAAGTTAACGTAAAAAAAGATACGGCTGTTTATGCATAAAACGTATATTTAGACCAGGGATCGGATACCGGTATTTTCACCATACAAAAATACCGGTTTTATTTCGTTCAATTTCGTGCTTTGGTTTATAATATCATTTTTGATCAGGCTGTCTATTAATACGAAAATGTTACCTAAATACATGGTAGAGTCCTACATTAAGAGTCTAAAATAATTCAAAACATTAGACTACTTCGGGGACTATTGAAAAAACCGGTTCCGATCCTTGATTTAGACACTCAAGGGATTAAAAATGTAAAGTGTACTTTCCGTTGACCTAGATCTATGAAATTTGGCAAGTAATATCGTCTTATACTACAAGTACAGGGTACAATTTGAAAACAACATTGGCAACGTTGGTATTGGTTGGTACGGAACACGGTCCGACTCGCACTTGTCCGGTTTTTATTTTATATGTTACCTACATAGATTTATAGAATTCTTTTGCGTACCAATTACCTATGGTTAAACATGTAAACCTACCAATTATTCTGTAACACCTGTACCCGGTAATGTTTAATGCAAATAAAGATTATTATTATTATAAAAAAACAAAGACTTGAAGTTGGCCTGTTTGCAAAAAACGGGTTTGAATTTCAACTCATTCTGTATGATCATATATCATAATCGACGTGACAGACACGTCATGACAATATTATATTACTATTGAATCTCTCAGAGCCAAGTACCTCGGACCCATCATAAATTGACCAAGGTATAGCTTTAGGTAAACTCCAAATAGTCAATCCTTTTCATTGGCACGCGTTTGCGTGGGTAATAATTCAATCAAAATGTACGAGTACTAACCGTCCACGTGGGATGTACCAATAAATGCCACTTCACATCATTTTGTAAGTATCACTTACAGCTACATATTTCGAGGTCTCATATTTCTTTTGTGACATAACAATGTCGAGATGATCGTCTGATCGGTCCCTAAATGTGGTTCATCTTAATAACCGGCCATTAAAACGCAATCGATCTCTGATTTCGTAATACCTAATAGTTGCAAATAGGTATTACATTTTTCTTCCTGTAATCGTTTCGCGATTACAATAACGGCCATCATTCCTAATTATTGGGTTTAGATATAAGTAGCAAGTACATTGAAATTCGATAGAACATTTAGGTTACGACATGCAAATTGTCCATTGTCTTTATTAGATGCCAACTTAACCGCAAGAAAAACGGAAATGCTTGTCAGGGAATGGCATTATCTGTTTGCTTTTCAGAACGAATAGTAATTGGATTGAAAGAAAACTACGGCAAATAAGTTGATAAGATAGTCAGCCGGATTTAATTTAATATTTATTAAGTAGGTATATATATATGTAAATAGGTATAGTATAGTTACTATACTATATCTATAGTACGTCCGAAACTGTAAGAGTAAATCCTGTCAAAAAAGCCCACGTAAAAAACTGTCTGGTAGTCAGAGCACAAAGTCGGTTTTTGTCTGTGTTTGTTTGACAACATTTACTCTTACAGTTTCGGATAGAGTATAACCAAATGTTTTCTATGTATTTAAGTATACGATGTTTTTACCTATATAAGTATGTATATTATCGTCGTCTAGTATCCATAGTATAGTACAGCATTGCTAAGTTTCTGACTAGATTGATTTGTGTGAGATTGTCCCCTAAAAAAAATACAAACTTAGTTCACTTTTGAAGTGGGTTTTTAATGAATCATGATCCATCTTATATTGCGAAAATGAAATGAAATTACGATTTCGCAACGATTTGAAATGTACCCTAAAGATATACGAGAGTAGGTATAAAGTTAATAAAGTTTTCAAGTGTTTATCATGTTTAAATGATTTTCGAAATACTAATCGATACCTACTCGATGTATTCATAGACTTCCAGATTTTAATTTGTCCATAGGCTACCGTGTCTGCATACCATCAAAGCAGGCAGTATGATTGATTGCCTTCAAGTTCAACGTCATATAATAAAAAAACCGGACAAGTGCGAGTCGGACTCGCCCACCGAGGGTTCCGTACAAAATTACAAATGTATAGTTTTCAGATTTTTTCCTGTAGGTACTTTTTGTATAAGACGGTACTTGCAAAATTTCAAAGTTCTAGGTCAACGGAAAGTACTCTACAAATTTTATTTCCTTGACAGTGTCGAAATATAAGTTTTTTGCGGCATTAATGACCGTATTTTTTTACATTAACTTAGAAGTTTGATTTTTTCACAGCTTCAAGGGACTATACACTTGAGTATATACTTTTAATTTCAACTCGATATCTCCACGCGCTCCCGAGATAAAGAGGGTTTTATGTATTGACCTGACCGTAGACCGCATCCAGTGTGGCAAATGCTTAGATGTAGCTTCACCGCCGATGTACTTATGTAGCCGAATCCATGTCGTATTATCAGTATCAACACCGTATCTTCGTTTGGGAGCGGCCGATCGCCTTTCTTGTACTTCAATATGTAGAGTAGTGCGGTATTTAACAACACAACGCCGATACTCCGCACCACTTACAAACCGGCCAGCCGGCGGAACGCATTTGCGCGGTACAACAATTTAAAAAAGTTCGTACTTCAATTAATTCAAAATATCGATACAATTCCAACATATAACTGGCATAAAATTAAAAAGTTGCAACTGGCACTTTTCCCGCGCTTTTTTTATTTTTTATTCCAAACAAATGAAACTCAGTGCCCAATTAACGAGTGTGGTCATTGGAGGAGTCAAAGATTTTCTTTTTAACCAATGGGTTTGAAATTATAGGTTTTCCAACGGCTGTGCTTGGATGGACACTGACGGATATGATGACAGTATGCAGTTGACGTCGTCATAAGGAGCCTGACTTCGGGACCAGCTGTGTGGTGTTATTGAAGTGCTTTGCCATAGACTAAGTGCTCATGTTCAGTGAACTTTCGGGGATTTCTTGGGATTTATGACCTAGCTTCTCTTCCATCACATGATGTTACTGAAACAGGTGAGAAGATTGTAACTTATAAAATATTTAACTTACTCAATTCCTTATTTTTTGTTTAAAAAATAAAACGTAAGCACTCTGTGTGCACAGATACAGTCAGCCAACAAAATGATCAACAACTTTTAGACTCTCTTATTTGAATGTTACAGTTTAGAATTGGCAGGCCATATTATTAACATACCTACTATAAAAAAGTTTTAAAGTTTCAGATAATGTTAAATGACATGGTGGGTTACGTTTACTACAATCTTTAATATTTAAGATTATTTACTAAACGTTTTAAACTTAATAATAATAACTCATTTTATTTCTTATATTACCTACTGCGAGCCTCAATGTACATTTTCTTAATTATATTTACAGTATGTGTAGGTTTATTCTCTATGTTATTTAAAATAATTTTGGGAAAGCTATTTAAGACGCAGGGTAGGTAGCTAGACAACACTCTTTGACCATATATATATGTTGTTATATTTGTTAACTATGTAATATGTATGTATTCTTACTGGGGTGGGTGTTCGTAGGTCGCCTTTCCTTGTGCACTTAACAAGATCTCCCAATTTATGATTATATTGCATTACAATTCAGAATTCTGCAGTACCTATTTAAATAGTTTATGATACACTGAGAAAACTGTTCACCGTAAATTAAGATGAATTCACTAAAAGTAGGGAGCATACTGACATCACCAAAAAGTACGATGAAAGTGACGATTTTTACTATGACAAGTATCGTAATATTTTATTATCTACCCAAACAATTCTATTACGTCCTAAAACATTTCAATTATAGCGTAATATTGACATGATATCTCCTTATTTTAAGACAACGCCCCTAATTTAGACGGACATCTCGATATTTTAAGATTACCCCAATAATTATCTCTATACTTATATTTAATTTTTAGCGGGACTATTGGTTTTAGTTGTCTAATTTGTAGGTTATATATGTATACGTTGTGAATAATTTTTATAGGTTCTACCGTAGATAGAGATTCAGCTTATGATTGAATCCGCCATGGCCAGGTACAGTATAGTCGCAAAGTAGTATATGGCATTTTATGTTTATGTATCTTAATGTTACATACTCGCAGGATGGCTCTTAGTCTTTTACAAACTAGTTCTATGCGATTATTCCAATTAAATTTGTCGTCTATTGTAGTGTGTTACAACTTCTAGGGTATCACAATTACAGGAAGTGTGAGTGACATGTATGCGTGAGTGTTTATGCGCCATAATCCTGGGTATAATATTAGTATAAATGATGTAAGGAGAATGTATAATTTGCACTAACTTAGTTTTTAGGGTTCCGTACCCAAAGGGTAAAAACGGGACCCTATACTAAGACTTCGCTGTCCGTCCGTCCGTCCGTCTGTCACCAGGCTGTATCTCATGAACCGTGATAGTTAGACAGTTGAAATTTTCACAGATGATGTATTTCTGTTGCTGCTATAACAATAGATACTAAAAAGTGCGAGTCGGACCGGGGCTCCCATACAACAGACATGATTTTTTTGCCGTTTTTATAGATAATGGTACGGAACCCTTCCTGCGCGAATTCGACACGCACTTGGCCGGTTTTTAGATTAAACAATAGATAGTCATCATGGGCCCGTACTTACACAATGATGTGTAGTATGTCGAACTCATTCTGCATCTTACTTTGTGCAATAATAACTGCAGATAAGGATGAATATACCATCCTTATCTGCAGTTATTAAACAGGTGTCATCGGCGAACAGGTACTGGTACTATATAGCTACTTAAATTATCTTTTAAAGATGTTAAAGGCTAATGATGACGATGTACCTATAGTTATATACTAGTTGCAACGCTCAAAGCAGAACCAGGCTATTTTAATTACCTATAGGTACGCGGCTTTGATTTGTATTTTATTTAACGTTAAGTTATTGTAGAAAGTACGGGGTTTATTGATAATTATAATAACACCGAATAAGTACACCATTTGACAGATCAACTCAATTAAAAGTCAGAAAGTGGAATAATTAACACAGGAGAAAGGATACGATATCACACTACACTGTAGCTGTGGCACCGCCATATATAAATGTCATATTTCACGTCTTATGCACTTGTTGAATAAGATTCATAAAACTAATCAAAAGCAACATCTTTATTTGTGACAAAGTGTCACACACTAAACTCGTTGGAAAGGTGGCCATGAGCTTGTGGCTTTTCTGGAGTGACAAGGATAAATGTAGGTATTGTACCGTGAAACAGGCATAGCCTAGTATTAGCCTAATTATTGAATGCTAAAAGGAATGAATTTAATCATACGTCAATTGTTACGAATAAAGAATATCCAATCAGTTACTTATTTTGATATCGAACCTAGTTGCTATGTAGATTTGATATTATTAGTTGGTCGGAAAAGTAGTTCATTCAAAAAGCAACTCTATCGACCAACGAATAGGTTTTCAATCACAGTAATGGAGTCAGAAATACTATATTAACAAATAAACGGAACGTATTCACACGCATTTTGAGCGCCAGCCAATCACAGCGTAGCGCGCCATTGTAGCCGCGAGTATCGACCAATCACAGAGCATAGAGGAATATATAATTGTCGAAGTTCTCAAAAAGCAAAATATAGACGAATAGGATAGAATTCATGAAAAGGACAGACATCTTAGAAATCCTAAAAAGTATGGCGGCATAAATAGGGAGGCGAGATTAGGCGCGGGGCTTTTTGCATTTGATACTCGGACTGATTGGGTCTCCTGGCTGTGACTTTAAAGTTTATTTAGTGGGTGTTTTGTTCTATAAATTAGTGTTTTGTTGTTGGGAATCGCTTTAAAAATTAGTGTTTATTTTTGTGGGGCTTTTAACAGGCCTAGGAATGTGACTTGTCATTGTGGAGAGAAATAATTCCATAATGTAGAGTTATGGTACTAGGTACTGGAATAGTGTTTCGAGTAGTTTAATATTTTTACTATCACATAAGCCAGATCCCAGTCTAGGTAAACACCATAAACAGTTTGCCTAACACCTTGATCTCACCCAACGGTGCCAAACGAGGTTAAGGTGGAGTTTGAGTGCGTAATCAGATTAGAAGGGTGGATCTGATGTCTCTTTTTTATCGACCAAGAGGCAGCCAAAACATCCGGACGTTGCTCGAGATTCCTCGACGTTCTAAGGCATGGCCAGTACTTGGCATAGAGGGATTCCTCGCTTGCCGAAGTCCTGTTGTACTCGAGAAGCGGGCAGTATTAAATACACATATATATAACCTCTATAAACATAATAGGGCGTCATACTCTCCGCCATTCCCCTGTCTTCGGACGCGGAGGGGGGTGACAAATACACAGGCTGTCAGGTTGCCATACATCAGTTTAGCCGGCTGAATTAATTACAGATAGAATAGGGCATACATTCTCATCTTTTAAACTGAGGTAAGGTTTAAAAATGAGCAGAGTAGGAAAATATCGGGATAGGATAGGGTAGAATCATACACACATTAGGGGAAGATAGGTTTAGGGGTGGTAGGACGACAGGGTTAATTTTATTCGTCATGAGTGGATAAATTTATGATTGGTCATATCTTAAAAGAGAAGTGTAGAGTTTGTGCGGTTGAGTGTGGTATTCTTACGTGGTAACGTAATTTCACCTTTATTTTCATTGACTAAGGAAACAGTTTCGTTTCGGAGAAGGAAACAAAACTGTTATAGGGACCAGTGATAGGCTGAGCAAGTCGCTGTTGATCGTAGTTACGGGCAGAATAATACCCATATAACTACTAGCTATTTCATACATAATTATCTTAAGAATATTGCACATTCAACTACAGTAAATTCGATATTTCTAGTGACCATAAAATAAAGGTATCGGAGCGGCGTTATAATATATAAGGCTTAGGTAAATAAATTGCTTATATAATTACATTTTTACGCAGTAATATTAAAGAGAGGTCTGATAAGTTTGTTTCGGTATTTTCTTCTTACTCAGACCGTTAAGTACGAAATACTGGTAGATTCGTTCGTAGAGTCTTAAACTCATTAGGTAACTAGGTAGGTAAAGTTGGTTAGGCCATTCTATCCCCATCCGAAGCAAGAGAGTAGCATGTGTGAGTAAAGATTACTACACAACCCGTCGTTTACAACTTTATTCTAAAATATGAGTACATAGGTTAGTAAGAATGCTATAAATAAAAATGGATTATATGATATAAAATCCAAAAGCTACGATCTTGCTTACACGAATGGATAATAGTTCGGTAGGGGACTTTCACAAAAACAATAAAAATATTTTAATATTCATACAATTAAGTTTCTTATTTGTTGGTCTAGGTTTCAGTAGGACGCAGGTAGGGTTAGGATTAGAAGAGTCTGAATCCAGATTTGCTACACATTAAAGTCTTAGGGTTATTCGGTTCACAACGTAGTAGACGATCATTTGGCCAATCAATTAATTAATTAGTGATTATTAAGTGATTAAAAGCGTTAATTCGGTTAATAAATGATACGGTTTAAGGGATCATTTGGGGAGGGTACATTTTGGTTGACCGTGACCATAGGATCTTCATATATTTACTAGTATAAAGTAGCCTTATGGCTACATTTTGCTGTCCGTGAGATGGAGTGTGTGCAATATCTGGATCTAGACTCTTCTCGTTAGTAAATCAAACCAACAAATATTATCATTTATTGTTAGGAACAATGGTGTTGTTTAGGATATTTAATGCCATTAAAATATTAGTGAGGGTTTTCTTGAGTGACATGAGTGTCCATGGGTTGCGTTTGCTTCATTCATTCATTAACATCAGGACCGGACCATATGTATCATTGCCATGAAATAGCAAAAATTGAATTTTCATTTTTCTGCCATTATGTTTTGCATCTGGAAATAAAATGAAAATAACATGTTAATGAAAAATGTCTGTCTACTTACATAATAGTACATTTAGAATAATATCTATAAGAATGCAGTGCAGTTCTGTAGAATTGGGGGCGCAGTTCTGTATTGTATGAAATGAATGTGAACAATTTCCAGTTAATAGCTTTTAATAGAATGTTGAGGAATGTTTTATGTAGGGTTAGACATTTATAAATAGGACAAAAAAAAAAAGCCATACAAATAAATAAAAGAATAAAAATCATCAAATTTTGGGGGCGCTTCGGGAAAACTGTCTAGTTTTAACTGTCATGACCATGCCTGATCAAACATGTAGGCATACATTTGCTTGCCAGCATCAAGAATAATATAAATGAAACACTATGTTACTACATAGTAAGATATTGAGATCATAGTCACAAATATTTCATAAAAACAGATATATGTTAAATTATTCATTACCTAAGGAACTGCTCAGCTGTTTAGTATCGCATTCATTTTGTCCACATCTGCATTGGTTTTGCTTCAAGCAGCGGTCATATTGCCAAATTTGCCATTAGATGAATTCAAGATGTGATCGTTTTGTAAGACATTGTTTCGACAGGATCTGTGGAAAAGTTATGTTATTATTAGACCTTTTATCAATGATAAGAATATTGAGTCGCTAGCCTAGAAATAGTGATAGGTGATACCTAGATTATTAATACATTATGACTATTAGTCATGTAATTGCTTAAGGCACATACTTTTAGGTTATTTGGTTGTAATGCGAATATCATCCGAGAATTCTAAGGAGATACGAGTAGTTTCATTCATAGGGAAAGTTGCTATATAACTATGAAACATTGTGGGTTTTGACAAAAGGATTTAAGCAAGTCGCTTACCTTATGGACGATGTAGATAAATGCTATGCACCATGTATCACATATGTGACAGTCGCGTTCATTGAACAATGGTCCATTGTAGGGATTTGTGTCAGGTTGTTCAAACATAGCGTAATTTCACGTGTATTATTATAAAGTTAATGAGTACAAAGAGAAACTGCAAAATAAACTAGCGTCTCAGTAGCGTTCTGTCAAAACAAAACCGCCGTCCGTTAAGATTTTATGCACAAAGTAGTGCAATACCATGATTGTAAAGGGGCCTTTAAATGGCATGTCAATTAAATTATAGCCATTAAAAAAAAAAAAGTATTAGTAATTAGATAAATAAATGGGGAAATTTTGATGAAATTAATTTTAAATTTAGATAATTTTAGTGTATCAGTAATTAGTCAGTTCATTTGATGGCTCGAACGTGTATGGGGGTTTTAAATGGGTCATAGCGACATCTATGTCAACACATTTGCAACTTATTGATTTGCAAATATCGGCTTCGATTTTTATTAGTCTTGTTTTAAAGATTCTTTTATACTTACAATGCCGCAACATACATTTATGGGTAAAGGAGAGTGGTTAGCTAATTATTAAGGGGTCTATGACGCCATTACTTCATTATAAGAGCATACAGATAGCTTTGTTTTGAGGGATGCAAAGAGATAACTAGAAATTTGTAAGAATGAAGGCATAAAGACTTTATGCAAAGTATTCTATGTTCTGGTTCGAACCCAGACGAAATAAGGCTTACTAACAATGACAGAACGAGGAAATGAGGAAAGGCAAAGGCGAAGTAAATTTTATTATCATACAGAAGTCTGATAGCATGCATACATTAGTACATTATTCACAGGCTTATATTTTATTAATTAAAATGACTAAGAATAACAAACATACGTTATATAAGTGAAATTTTATCAAGAGCTTGCATCTCATAATACAAAAATCACAGCCATTTGAAAAAACTCATTATGTTATAGGTCTAAAAAAGTTTGTTTAAAATATTTTAGTATAAAGTTAACTGTTTGACAATTACTAGTACATGATATAGTTTGTAACCTCATTATGAATTATAGTTATTTTAGAAATATATTTATAGGAAGACACTAATATCACACAAGCCTAAAATACAATATGAAGAGCAGAGTTTTAGATTAACAAGCAGAAAAGGAAAACTGAAATTTGTTATCAATGGCTGGCTGGAATAGTTAATACATAGCTTCACAATTCTATTTGCTAAGTCAGGTTCAAATAGTTCCATGAGATTGGATATTTTAGAAGAAGCCTATCAAAACCCTGAAGGAATACAAGTCACACAGAGAGTGCTAGTCAAGCATTGCTTTCAGTAAAGAAAAGGTCGCCGACGAGAGAGTCTTGAAGGATCTCATGAAAATAGATGAGAATAGTTATCTTGATGAACGGGTGCGGGATGCTGTTCTTTTTCACATACTGGTTCAAGAGCTTCACGGGTGTATGGTAGGGTAGACGTTTCATCACGGTGTCGTGCAGGCGTTTCTGAAAAACATAGATATAGATATTACTTTACATATGATAAAATAAGCTTTAACAAAAGGTATTGAAATTGTAAACTATGGGATCATTTGGAATCATAAGTACTTTCTTGTAGGTAATTTTATTATCCATTCAGAAAACGATTAGGATCATCATCATCATCAAAAATCTTTAGAAAAGATAGTGAAATTTAGTGTTAAATTATATCATCATCATAATCAACTATACACAGAGACAGTAAGAATATATGTATACCGATTAGGTTGTTCGATATAAATAGTTTACTGACCTTAACAACATAGCAGTAAGCTAAGCTTTACAATGACATAAATGTCATTTAGTTGAGACGGAGCGTGAATTGTTTGCCAGGGCCGATTCCAGTTCGCTATATCCTTATGGTAGGGCTTCACAAAAGACTCTCAGGATGTCTGCGTGGTTAAATGATAATCAGCTTCTGGAAACAGAGAACACAAGGAGCCAATTATTTAGTTGACAGCATAAGAATGTATAATAACTGAAGAAATAATAAGTGGCTAGGACTATATAACAAAAAGAAAAAAATGCCTGGCATAATGTGCTTACAGGGGTGAATTTTGTTGATGTTGTGCGCTTTTGCTCACAGACATTTGTCAGGCGCTGCAGTTTTACATTATAATTATTTATGGGTGCTTATATAATAGGAATCCATATTAGCGTGCCGATTGGATAGGAACAATGCAACATACATGAAAGGAGGCCTGTGCCCAGCGATGGGACATATTATATAGATTGATTTATTATTGAACCAAAGTTCATTCACATACCTACAGATGAAAGAAAACAATGATGTCCTGCGTATAACAATGATGCCCTGAGTTTTGTTAGGCATATGAGGAGGCAGGCACTTACTGATGTCGATACCATGTCGACATATACAGGACTTTATTAACAATTTAATGAGATGAAGAGTATGCCGAGTAGGAGCGGATCTTGCTCAAGTTACGAAACGCACATAGTTGTTTAATTACATCAATGATAACATTATGAAGAAGTAATGCATATAATTACCTTTTATATTACATCACATTAGAAGAACGGCAAAGTCAAGTGAATAATCCAGCAAGCCGGGGGCTCATTGTGGCAGTGTCAGCATCTTGCTTCTTCCAAACAACTGAAAAATGAAACAAATAGAAGGTTAATGTCGAGCGGGAACATCAAGAGCATTAAGTTGTATTTATGATAGCAGATACAAGATGTTATTTTTAGTAAAATGGAAATATATTTTGACAATTCGGACGCATAGCAAAATATTCACACTAAAAATTTAATTGAAATGATAGAATGATTTAAGATATATATACATCTATGGGTCTACCATATGTACTTACAATTAGAATCATCCATATGTTTCATTGGAAAGAAATATGTCAGTTTTGACTGGAACCAGTAGCGTCAGAAGCAGATTTCTCTTGGGCATTTTCGAACAATATAACCAGTTTCATTGTCGAGTCGTCGATTGAAAAAGCAAGATCGCCTTTATATTCCTGAGGACCATGAGAAGAAATTATGACATAAACATAATGGAAAAGCAAAATGAAACATTTTATTTATTCTCAAGAGTGGATTGAATCAGGATGAATAACCATTTCAATAAGGAATAGTCAAGTGTTATATTACAATCTGTTAATTACAGTTTACTTAGTTATTAATTATCAGTAAGAAAAAAAACTTAGTCTAAAATAGGGAAAACCATTTCGTAGGTTATAATTAGTAAATACATACAGCAAACACTAAAGTTGGATCTTATAGAACTATTTCCCATAACATTGACAGGGTTCATGGCACTTTATAACGGTTAAAATACTTATTCAGTTTCAGAGAAAGAGTAGTGCTTAGAGAGTTCAGGCGACGTGAAGTTTGACTATAATAATGCAATGTGAAGGAACATAGATTATACATACCTTAGAGAAAAATCATCCATATATGTAGCAAATAGCAGTTTCATATTGCTGTATTTATTTCGTTTGACACGCACTTCGAAGATTAAGTAGTAACATCGATCGATCAATCAATTCAAAATTATAGGAGGCCGAGCCACGACACACGGCGTTTAGCGTTGACATTTGACAAGTTGACATTTTGACCACGTTGACAGTTGTTTGACAGCAACGCAACGCGTCAGAAAAAAGAACGAACTGAAAATCATAGACTTTATAGAAGGAATTACGTAAAAATTGTAAATAATTTGTGTAACTAGGTTGGTTATTTTAGGTTTAGTTTAGTATAAACATTAATGTTTGATCGATCTGTTTAAATAAATACAATTTCGTAAAAGGGTCCATAGACAATATTATATTCACATAAATCAAAGAGATTATTTTTGTAGAATCATACTTTTATGTTATTTAGTAATTAAGAATTATAATTTTCATTAGTTACACAGATAATCAATAAATAATGGCAACGACTTAGTAGTATCGTAATTTAAAAATATCTATTCGGCAGTAGATCTCAGTATATCGATTATCTATGGTCAACATAAAAATTATTTTATGCAACGATAGATGGCGCAAGCGGTCACAGACTTACAATAAATTCTAACCCACGAACCAATTGATAATTACCTTATTCTACAATAGATGGCGGAGTGATGCAGTTTATTACTTATAACATACAATAGTTAATGCTAAACTTGTGTTTATAGCAAAGTAGCTGAGAATATTAATTTAAATTATTACAAAAAAAAAAGAGAGGCAAGACAAAGAGAACTTATTGTTTTAATGGAAAATTCATATTTGTGAATGAATAATGCAATCAGACAGTAAAGAAGCATGTTAGTGGATTTACTAGCAATTACAAGAGGTTATGAATTTCCGAACGAGGCAAACTTTACGTCAAAGTGACACAACAAGTATGACAGGACAGGAGGAATGGTCGGTGAGATTCAATAGTTAGAGGGAACTTTATTTTTGTTAATGAATTTCTGTTTTGGGACGGAATTAGTGAATAATCATATACTTTTCGAAGAAAGAATCACTCAGGAGCAATAAATTGTGTGATAGTGACAGTGTGTCAAAGGGAATCAGTGTGTAAATGATGCAATTTTGGTTATAAATTTGTTAAGAGTGTTAGTGGTTTTGTTGTGCTACTAAAGTTAAGGGAAACTTATTCCATACAATACGAGCTTGGAGCGAGTAAACTGTATGATGTTCTATCATGTTTCTGGAGACATGTAAGTTTAATTATACATTTCGTATCTAGTATGGCGCAGTATGGTGGGTGGCGCAGGACCGGTCAATTTGGGGCTCTCTGGGGGAGGCCTGTGTCCGGCGGTGGACGTCTTTCGGCTGATATGATGTATCTAGTATAGTGCTATTCTATAGGGAAAAAAAAAAACCAATCCTATATGAAATTGATAGTAGTTCAATGACACTGAATATGTTCTATGTGAAGGGATTGTAGATGGTAGAACGTATCTTATGAGTATAAATTATAATAAGTACATAAAACAACAATATAGACATATATAGAAATGAAAGAGCATACCTCATTATTTATGACAGTTGGATTGTGACACAACCAACAATCAATAATTAATTTATATTTAATGTATAGTGGAGTAGTTGTGATTATATTTCATTGCAAAGTAAATAAACAAATTATTATGTAGTAATGAGCTATTTACTTTAAATAGACGGGGTGATTATAACCAGCTGCCTCAAAGGGAGGGCTATGTTTTTCAAGCGGTATTTAGTATGTTGCAAATTAAGTGGGAATTCTGTTTCGCAGGCTGTAGTCCGGACGGGTTCATGAGTTTTGGCATGTGGGCTGTCATTGGGTTCTTTAGTTGTGGGGGCGGCTTAGGATATCAGACTTAAATATATAAAAGAGAACAGAAGCGGGTTTAAGGAAATTTATATATTTTTAAAATTTTGTTATTTACAGAAATTACATATATAAATATAATTTCATATTTTTATAATTGCGTTTTGAAATGTTAATAGATACTAGGTTGCAGGATGAGAAAGTCAAAGTCAAAGTGATTTATTATTCAATTTGGACATGTTGCATGCGCCTGTGAGTGTCGATAAACTACCACCGGTTCGGAGCTAGATAATGTTATATGTACATTATATATTGTTTTCTAAATGTAATTATATTTTTTATCATTTGTTGAAACAAAATTTACAGTAGGTAATTCAATCGATATATTGCAGATATATAGCAGTCATTCTGAGATTTAGACAAAGTATTTTAGGAATAAGGTTATATAAGATGTTTTAGGTATTTTGGTATACATCTGCTTTGATATAACAAGGAGACAAATTGGATACAGTGCATTGTGATGCTTGGCTTGTGGAACAAGTGGTGCTAAAAAAAAAAAATAGAACAAAAGCAGTGGGAATGCGTTCATTATTCAAGTTCATGAACTTTTGGATATCTAGTTAAAAATTATTTCCTAAATTAAAAGCAATGAACGAAAATATACTCAAATTATTAATATTATTTACCATTAGTGCGATTTCTTTTGACATTCAGTGAAGGGGCGAGTAGATATATTAGCCTTACGTTTTGCATTAATAAAATAAAAAGGGGCAGTAAATTGAAATATAATGAAAAACAGGTCACTCAGGTATTTAAGGTCGGAAATCGCTTTTGAATGAATTCGCGGTTCCTAGCCATGAACACAAACATTGCCAGAGCGTTTAATACTATGGGCCCGCGCCCAAAGTAGTAAATTGATTGTATAAAATAGACTAAGGAAGATAGAGTCATTTTTATAATGATTACATGTCAAGGACATTGGCCGATTGTAGCAACCGAGTGAAAAAGCGAATGAGGAAGGGTGCATATATGTATACTGAGTCATATACCGAGAAAAGACGAATGAAAGATGAATTATGGAATTTGTGTGAAGATTTGAAGGGTGTTTTTGTTGTTACAAAAGGGTTGTTACAAGAGGACACTTGTTGGAATGTAGTCAACCTAGATTTGTTGGTTTTTGGGGGAACATAAAAAAAAAAAAAAACAAATTAGCCAGTAAAATGTTATCCGTAGGTTAAAATCGTTTTACGATTCGTCTCATTTTAATATGAGAACTTTTACTGACTAAAACTGCACAGAAGCTAATGCTTACGAATGGGTATACACACCACGGGTTTGAAGAAGGATATTTGACATCAAATTGTATCAAAAATGGTTTGTCAACGAACATTCATTTTTGAAATGTGAAGTAAGAAATTATAACTTTAATGAATATTTTCATTTGAACTTTGGTATATTGTTAAGAAGTTACAATATTAGGGAAAAATTATAGTGGGTTATTTGAAAAAAAAAGGAGGTACTTTAATGCAAGTGGAGGCATAAATATTGTAGTGGTCACTCAGGGACTATTACAAAAAAGGAACATACATATACATATGTTCATCAGGAATCGTTTTGTAGAGTATTATACAAATTTAGATAATTATTAACAATTATCATGGCCGTATTTTTAATTTTAATGTTCAAATATCTGATTCAAATTTGTGACACGCTCCAAGAAAACTTGATTGAAATAGTGTTATACTTGTGAGAGTTTTTCTCTGGTTTGTATGGAGAGTTTTTGTGGGATCATTCATATCCGAGCAATGTGGGTCGAGTCGGAGGATGCCCAGCCAGGTCCAAAGATTCAGTTTGATTCTACCAAAACAGATCATTAGGGTCTATCAGCCTCACAACCTGGTACTTCGGGCAAATTGGAGAGAGATTTTCGTGGGTTTTGTTAGTTTTCTTTTTCGAACCACTAACAATCAAGGAGTATTGGTCAAAGACATAACACACTCTTAATTTCGTACACGGGAGGGGGGGAAATGGGGGGGAGAAATGAATAGGTAACACCGACAAATCTAGGAGTTAGGGAAAAATAATAATAATATTAGAAATATATATATATATATATATATATAGGAGTTCGAGAATTCTCGTGAATAACTAAAGTCATCCACTGCGTATTTCTCGTGGGGGCGTATGTACCGTGAAACAGGCATAGCCTAGTATTAGCCTAATTATTGAATGCTAAAAGGAATGAATTTAATCATACGTCAATTGTTACGAATAAAGAATATCCAATCAGTTACTTATTTTGATATCGAACCTAGTTGCTATGTAGATTTGATATTATTAGTTGGTCGGAAAAGTAGTTCATTCAAAAAGCAACTCTATCGACCAACGAATAGGTTTTCAATCACAGTAATGGAGTCAGAAATACTATATTAACAAATAAACGGAACGTATTCACACGCATTTTGAGCGCCAGCCAATCACAGCGTAGCGCGCCATTGTAGCCGCGAGTATCGACCAATCACAGAGCATAGAGGAATATATAATTGTCGAAGTTCTCAAAAAGCAAAATATAGACGAATAGGATAGAATTCATGAAAAGGACAGACATCTTAGAAATCCTAAAAAGTATGGCGGCATAAATAGGGAGGCGAGATTAGGCGCGGGGCTTTTTGCATTTGATACTCGGACTGATTGGGTCTCCTGGCTGTGACTTTAAAGTTTATTTAGTGGGTGTTTTGTTCTATAAATTAGTGTTTTGTTGTTGGGAATCGCTTTAAAAATTAGTGTTTATTTTTGTGGGGCTTTTAACAGGCCTAGGAATGTGACTTGTCATTGTGGAGAGAAATAATTCCATAATGTAGAGTTATGGTACTAGGTACTGGAATAGTGTTTCGAGTAGTTTAATATTTTTACTATCACATAAGCCAGATCCCAGTCTAGGTAAACACCATAAACAGTTTGCCTAACACCTTGATCTCACCCAACGGTGCCAAACGAGGTTAAGGTGGAGTTTGAGTGCGTAATCAGATTAGAAGGGTGGATCTGATGTCTCTTTTTTATCGACCAAGAGGCAGCCAAAACATCCGGACGTTGCTCGAGATTCCTCGACGTTCTAAGGCATGGCCAGTACTTGGCATAGAGGGATTCCTCGCTTGCCGAAGTCCTGTTGTACTCGAGAAGCGGGCAGTATTAAATACACATATATATAACCTCTATAAACATAATAGGGCGTCATACTCTCCGCCATTCCCCTGTCTTCGGACGCGGAGGGGGGTGACAAATACACAGGCTGTCAGGTTGCCATACATCAGTTTAGCCGGCTGAATTAATTACAGATAGAATAGGGCATACATTCTCATCTTTTAAACTGAGGTAAGGTTTAAAAATGAGCAGAGTAGGAAAATATCGGGATAGGATAGGGTAGAATCATACACACATTAGGGGAAGATAGGTTTAGGGGTGGTAGGACGACAGGGTTAATTTTATTCGTCATGAGTGGATAAATTTATGATTGGTCATATCTTAAAAGAGAAGTGTAGAGTTTGTGCGGTTGAGTGTGGTATTCTTACGTGGTAACGTAATTTCACCTTTATTTTCATTGACTAAGGAAACAGTTTCGTTTCGGAGAAGGAAACAAAACTGTTATAGGGACCAGTGATAGGCTGAGCAAGTCGCTGTTGATCGTAGTTACGGGCAGAATAATACCCATATAACTACTAGCTATTTCATACATAATTATCTTAAGAATATTGCACATTCAACTACAGTAAATTCGATATTTCTAGTGACCATAAAATAAAGGTATCGGAGCGGCGTTATAATATATAAGGCTTAGGTAAATAAATTGCTTATATAATTACATTTTTACGCAGTAATATTAAAGAGAGGTCTGATAAGTTTGTTTCGGTATTTTCTTCTTACTCAGACCGTTAAGTACGAAATACTGGTAGATTCGTTCGTAGAGTCTTAAACTCATTAGGTAACTAGGTAGGTAAAGTTGGTTAGGCCATTCTATCCCCATCCGAAGCAAGAGAGTAGCATGTGTGAGTAAAGATTACTACACAACCCGTCGTTTACAACTTTATTCTAAAATATGAGTACATAGGTTAGTAAGAATGCTATAAATAAAAATGGATTATATGATATAAAATCCAAAAGCTACGATCTTGCTTACACGAATGGATAATAGTTCGGTAGGGGACTTTCACAAAAACAATAAAAATATTTTAATATTCATACAATTAAGTTTCTTATTTGTTGGTCTAGGTTTCAGTAGGACGCAGGTAGGGTTAGGATTAGAAGAGTCTGAATCCAGATTTGCTACACATTAAAGTCTTAGGGTTATTCGGTTCACAACGTAGTAGACGATCATTTGGCCAATCAATTAATTAATTAGTGATTATTAAGTGATTAAAAGCGTTAATTTGTTTAATTAATGAGAGAGTTAAAGGGGTTTCTTTTGGGGAGGGTACAGTATTATACAGTCAGGGGTACTAATATACGTACATTACTCGTTAATAAGGACATAATCTATACACGCCCTTATGACATTGACAATAGAGTCCTTAGACTTTTACGTCCTTATTTATGTACCTACGTATATTACTCTTTCAAACCATCTTGGTATAAGAACTAACTTACCTACTAAACTCGAACCCTCTTATTCAAAGAAGTTAACAAACCTCTGTTAACTAAAAGAAAAGTTTGGTCCATTTCACACAAACATACTGGTAAAGGTCGCAGGAGTCCGCTGGATGCGGGTGGCGCAGGACCGGTCAATTTGGCACTCTCTAGGGGAGGCCTATGTCCAGCAGTGGACGTCTTTCGGCTGATATGATGATGTTAGTAAATACTCAACCCACAAGTCTAACTTTTAAATTTATGATTGAGAAATAATCAATACTCAGAATGTCGTTGTCAAAATTATTTGATAAGCCTTATTTTTTAGATCATAGAGTCGTCTGCAGATCATTTTGAGAACGTCGCTGGCATTGTATCTTTGGTTGCCGACTGTACCTATAGGAAGACACAGTTAACCTTAATTACTTAGCTCTATAATCTCCTAATGGTCACTTAAATGTGTTTCCGTTTGCAATAAGTTATAAATTTTTACACTAAATCCTTACATATAATTCTTAGACGAACGATTCTTGGAGTGTTACTTTTCGCAGAATTTGGAATGAAATCATGCAAAATTCTCATAGAAAAATCGTCTTTAAAATGGTACAATTTACGGTTAAGATGAAACTCGATTCAATTCCTTTTTTAATCGTCTTCCGGCTCCATCATCAGACCACAGGTCTATGAGCCATAATACCATTTGCTTTATCAATCGACTTTAACGGGATATGGGTCAAATATATTATATTATGGGGAATACTCGTTATACTTTGTTTAAAAGCTTCTATTTAAGGAACTGATGGGCTAACTTAGTTATAATCAATGCGTAAATCAATTTGCATAAATCTGTATAGTAAAAACACAATTTTCTCAAACATGCATTGTAATATTGACGTTACGTACGTTGGCAAAGTATGACGTTTTAGGTGCGGCGAGACGAGAGACCCATAATGAAATTTCATATACCTAAAATTGGAGATCCTCTCATCTTCAATTGGTGACACAACACAATGGCGTTCAACGTTTTTTTTTTGTTTTTTTAACACTGACCCGAAAATATTCTGAAATATAGGCCATTTTTTTCTTGCCGTACCGCAATTAATGTCCTTTTCAAAAAGAGTACCTATCTTTTCAGCGCGTTACGTAAGACAACTCTACTTATTATTGCATTTTATATGACCACAATCTTATAGTACGGTAATATTCGCTAGACATTTTTATGACTTGACGACAATGAAGATTATCGCAACCTACAACTCGTTTGCTCTAAGAATGGACCTCGCTCGAACCAACAGTCATCGACGCCAGATCCATAGATACTTAAATCCAGATCCAGCCAGATCCAAAGGTAGGATGGGTTGCATTTTATACCGTGCAGTCAGGGCAGCTAGTATTTAATAAAAATTATACTTACAACCCGTTTACTATTATAAGTTTGGAGCTGGCGTCGATGACAGTCGGTTTCAGCGAGGTCCATTCTTAGAGTAAACGGGTTGTAATAACTAGGACGTGTTTATCGTACACAAAAGCAATGCGACACTTAAGTGACCATAAACGTCGTGAACTACTTCATATCTCTTATAAATGTATCATTATAAAAGGTACAAAACTATCCACGAATTTAGTGCAGTCGTTGACACAATAACTTTAAGAAGACCTTTGGTTGCGCAAAATTGTATTGAGGTAACAAACGGGTTCTTTTACCATCTCGATTATAACTTACGTTAATAAAACTGTAGCGTGGGATTGGAAGACGATTAAATTGTTTTTATTTTATTGCGGTTAAGTGGTGTGAATGCGTTTATTGAATTCACAACAACACTAAAAATTATTTAATTCTTGCAACACACCAGTGTGGATTCTCTTGCAATTTGTTGCGTTAGTAGGATTTGCATCATATCACCCTGTTATTTTTTTTGATATGTATGATTGTTTTGAACAAATATTCGGATTGAGCGATTAGGTCATCCAAAAACTGTTTTTATCTTAGCTCCTAACGTTCAATGTAAATGTCTCAATCTACATTCATATAGAAATTATTGGTTACCATAGTTATACTTTCTATAATGAAACAAATAGAAGCATTCACTAATAGGTACCTACGCGCGCTCAGCTTTTTACTGTCATCATTTCTAAAATATTATCTAGTATTAAGAGTCCGCAGTAAGCTCGGTTCTCCATTCAAACTCATTTTAAAACGACTAGCTAGTTTTATCTGAAGATTTGTACTTAGAATAAGTTTAGGTATATCCAGGTCTGTAATTAGTTTATGTAGCTTCAGATACCATAGTGAAAAAAATACAGCGAATTTAAGTTTTTCATACAAAACTTGTTTTTGCTGTATTTCGTTTGTTTTATAAACTTGAGCCATATAAACTAATTACAGACCTAGATATACCTCATGTCATTGTATATGCAAAGTTTCGTTACAATCTAACACGTGGGTTTAAAATGAGAACGAAACTCCGTTTGTACGGGAAGGTGAAATTCGGCCGAGCATGCCGGGGACTCTTAAGACGAAAGGTACCGTAAACTTTTTTTTATTAGGATGGCACCGTAATCTTTTATTGAGCAAAGTCTTTAATAAGTTGGGCACCTGTAATCGTGCAAATTAGTAATTTTAATGCTCACCGATCAACGCCATTCGCTTCCGACAGCGCGCCAACTATAATTAATGCGAAATGTCATTCCAGCGAGAAGTAGGTACTGTACTACCCATTATATTTTGACAACACCAGACAAGTGATTGCCATAACTAAATTTAGTATTCACGATCAAACCTATACGGATGTTGCATGCAATGTGAACCTCAAAAACAAAAGACGATATCGTTTCACAAGACATGACTTTCAATTAGAATTCAAACAACGGCTTGATATTTATCTTTAGAAATTGAATGCATTTCACACACATCAATCATCCAGAAAAGTTTAACTGACATATTTGCAATGATAACTAACAATAAAACCAACAATGCGACTAACCTACGATTAGTCGTGAAACTTATATCATCAACTTATTAAGATATGAGTCTGATTACGTCGTCACCACTTAAAGGTAACAATAATGACAGCGGCGAATTACGGTGACCGCACGTATAACATATAGGATGAAAGCGCTGGAATCTTATAACCACATACATTACGAGTAAAAGCTAGCTCCCGTTTCTAAGTACTCCACAAAGCTAACTGGTTTCGTAATAGGCTGCAATCTATTTTTTGCCGTTCTCCTGTTGGACATAAGGCAGCAAGCGCGCGCGGCACGCCTCTTCGGGCTATGTTTGGGCATGTGGTGCAGCGGCCACGCGCCTCGGGCATCCACCTCACTCACATCGCATGCTTTTACTTTCAGGTTGCCCTTGTGTGCGTCCTGGCCCTCGCCGTCACCGCCGAGAAGAAAATCGAGTTGCAAGACATCGAGGACGACAATTTGAAGAGCGAAAAAGAAAAGGATTACGAGCAGAAATCCGAACCCCGCTCGCAGACTGTTATTCCAGACACTGCTCCTGGATTATTACCGCTTGAATTCTTCAAGAACGGCTTGCTTAGATATTTTGAAAGTCCAAACCCAGTTCCACAGCAGCCGAGGTATGTTCAGCAATATGCAGTGACTGAACCGCCAGAAAAACCTCCCACGCAAATTGCGTCGCCTAAATCTCAGTACGGAGCCCCAAGTACTCAGCAAGCTATGGTTGGATATCTATCCAATGTCCCTATGCAAATATATCTAGTCCCACAATATTACAACGAGCACGGGGAGCATGCAGCTAATACTCAGCCGGCAGTTCAATATGCACCGCCAGTAGTCAATCGAGTGAGCGCCTTCCCTAGCGGACCAGAAGCGATACAACCACAACACAACTTGATAGAAGTCCCAGCCTATGTGACACCGTCAGGAAAAACGTATATCCAGCAACCAGTTGCTTACGTGAGTTACGCCGCTCCGTCAACTATGGCTCCAGTACAGGCTACAGTTGCACCAGTATTATATCAAATGCCGGTAGTACAGTACCCGACCGCTATAGCTGCACCTCCTGTGGCACCGAAAGGATATTATCAGAATACTCAGTACACCGACACAAACAATCTGGAAGAAGTTCAAGAAAACGAAGTTGAAAATCCGAAAGAATACTCCAGTAGTCAGAGCGAATTACCTTACCCAAAGCCAAGTCCTGATTATCCTCGATATTATTCACCTCACGGCCCTTTTAGGGAAGATCCGCGCCATGGCGTTATCTCTGAGCTTCCTCCACCTAATCCGTTGCTCCTGAAAGGTGCTCCGCCGCATCTAGCCCACCTTCCTAAAGCACTGCCGATTTTCCGTCCATTGTCGAAACCAGTGTACGCCGCTGGTGGTAACTTCATCTCTTCTGCCTACTCGCCAAAACCGAGTGAAAGTTTTGGTAATCCCTATAAACGACGACCTATGTCTCTCCTTGATTCGTATGTGCCTTCAGGGATCCAGATGGAATATCTCAAACGAGGTTACGCCAAGGATCCTCTCGCAGCTTACGAAGCGCTATCCAGTCACCGTCACTACTCCCACTATCCTGCTCCTAGACATTACGAAAGAGGTTTCCTACCCAATCAAATGTATCACACTGCGGCTGGGGGCATCACTTATGGACACTACAAGAGGACACCGAAGATTGATAAAGCGTCACAAAATTAACTCTTACCCTATAAGTGAGAAAAGTACTTACAATACTTAATTATGCTCTTTTTTGAGGAGTATTACTGCAAAATTCTCGAATCGTGGTGCGATTTGTGAAAGCACTGAACTGAATTTGAATGTAGATATATTATGTACTTACTACAACTGTAACATACTATAAGCAATATTTAAAACAATGAACTCTAGGTATAAGTTAGTTAAATAGTCGTTAAGTTTAAGTTAATACAGAACTAATGAGCCTTAAACTTTGTAAATTAACGCGATAGGTCAGTATTCAGTGAGTGTTTACAGGCGCTTTGTTTTGTTATTTATAAAATAAATTTTTGTTACTCGTATAATTGTGCTTCTTGAGGTTGATCATGTCATTTGTCAGTTTTGGACATATTTAAATACTAGCTTCTGCCCGCGACTTCGTACGCGTATAAATTATGGATGACATGATATTCTTATGTTTCACCTTACGATACCTACTACACTGATAAATTAGATTATTACGATTTCATTTCTATAAATTATGCGTGTAACAGTTCAAATCCTCATAAACTTTGTCGTCAATAATATTTAATTATATTGATTTACTTAATCTTTATTGCAAACGAAGTACCTAATTACTTATAGTAGAATAAAAATAACCAAAACCGGAATTTAAATAGGTATAAGATTTCATAATTGAAACAAATGGCCCGAGGGCGAGACCCCAAAGATACTCTATATCTCCGGGTGTCTTGTCAAACTACCCCTGAGAGCCAAAGTCCCGAAGGTAAACGGGGAGGCAAGCGAGGCCAAAGGCTGAACTTTTCGTAGGAATGAAAAGCCCAACGTACCCTTATAGATAGCGCTCCATATGCGAGCCAGAGCATCGAAGGCCCGAGGGCGAGACTCCATGGATACTTACTATCTACAGGTGTCTTGCAAGCGAAACATGAGCCTTAAGTCCCAAAGGTGAGGGGTGAGGCAAGCAAGCCCGAAGGCCGAGCTTTTCGTATGAATGAAAGGCCAAAACCAACCCTTCAGAGAGCGCTCTCTATGCGAGCCCGAGGGCCAAAGGCCCGAGAGCGAGCTTTTCGTAGGAATGAAAGGCCCAAACCAACCCTTCAGAGAGCGCTCTCAATGCGAGCCCGAGGGCCGAAGGCCCGAGGGCGAGCCTTCACGGACACTAACTAACCCCAGGTGTCTTGCAAGCGAAACCGTAGACCAAAAGTCCCGAGCGAGAGAAGTCAGAAGTAGAGCGGCAAGGCAAGCGAGACCAAAGGCCGGGCTTTTTGTTGGAATGATAGGCCCAAAGAACCGTTTTAGAGAGCGCTTCCTATGCGAGCCCGGGGACTGACGCACACTATCTCCAAGTGTCTTGAAAGCGAAATCTGAGTTCCAAAGTCCCGAAGGTGAGTGGCGAGGCAAGCGAGCCCGAAGGCCAAGCTTTTCGTATTCATAACAATATTTCTGAATGTCACGCACGCTGAAGTTTTATACATAAAAAAATTGGTACCTACTTAATTTTCCGCGGAATGCCGTTGTGTCCAAATTTTATACCCACATCTCTTGACGTTGGTGAACTATCCTAATTCGACGTAAGTATTAAACTCAACCTATCATACATCTTTAGATGACCTCTGAATTCATAGCAATTATATAGGAAGACGGAGATCAATGTTGCTGGATTTCAATATCAAAGCCAACAGCGACGTTGTCAGCGACTGAGTTTCTAAAATAATTAGGTCTCTTATGTCTAACAGCTACTATCGGTTGAGATATCAACCATTTTTGGTTATTATGTATTATAATAAGTCTTTAGCCATCTAGCACTATTTTTCATCCCGTTTTCTTTCACGTTTTATCTATATTTTTTATAATGTTTGAATGGAGTTCTTTTTACTTTCCAGTCAAGTGTATGCTCATCAATTTTCAAGTCTTTAGCTCATGGATTTGAGGAGTTCCCATACAAAGTATAGCCCCATTTTTACCCCCTTTGAACTAATATTTATCATTTTTACAGCCTATGACCTGGCCGGGGATTTTCTCGACCGATTAAGTAAAAGTTGCATCAAAATCCTCTATTCACTAAGCTTCTCTGCGTTTTTGAAAATGTATCACAAAAAACCGGCCAAGTGCGTGTCGGACCACGCAAAACGAAGGGTTCCGTGCCTATTAAAAAGGTCGTATCGTCAC
Organism: Epinotia nisella; assembly: GCA_932294315.1. Classification (NCBI taxonomy): domain Eukaryota; kingdom Metazoa; phylum Arthropoda; class Insecta; order Lepidoptera; family Tortricidae; genus Epinotia; species Epinotia nisella. The sequence goes on from OW028687.1 coordinate 7,119,398, forward strand.
AGAAATTGTACGGCACTTACGTCCTTTTCTTTGAGGAAGGCAGTTTTTCAGCAATATCTCGAAAACCTCTGAACCGATCTTGTTCAAAACAATTTTCTGTGAATGAAATTAATAAGCCCTATGTCCATGAATTTTTCCATATTTTTAAAATACACCGTTCAAAAATTAGAGGGGGGGGGGACGACAGAATTTTAGTGATTTTCGGGGCGATTATCTCCGACCCTATTCACTTTATCAAAAAAAAAAAGGCTAAGAAACCTTATATTTATTTTGAAAGTCCTATCGATTGATGTGCCACACGGGGGGTCACAATGAAAAAAAAAATTTTGACTTTTAGTTTTATGTATGGAGTGCACCCCTAAAATTTTTTTTTTTTTTTAATTACAAGACTATGTAGCGGGTAGCAAAATACACCTATTCTCAAAATTTTATTCAAATACACTTTATAGTTTTCGAGTAAAATGCCTGTGACATACGGACAGACGGACAGACGGACAGACGGACAGACGGACAGACGGACATGACGTAACTATAAGGGTTCCGTTTTTGCCATTTTGGCTACGGAACCCTAAAAATTAAAACTACAAAAAGTGCATTCCAATCGCTGGGTTTGAACTCGGGGAAACCGACTCCGTAAGCTATGGGTCAAACCACTCGACTAACTATCAGTTCTAAGAACACGATGAATTTTCGAATATCTTGACGACATGTTACCATGGTAATGATGCTGTTATAACCCCGCTCTTGCAACATTATATAGCTTCTAGTCGCCTCAGAACCTATTTTCATCCCATATTTTTCACGTTTTATCTATAAAGTGCTAAAAATTTGAATGGGGTCGTTTTTACTTTCCAGTCAAGTTTATGGTTACCAATTTTCAAGTCTGTAGCTCGTGCATTCAAGGAGTTCCCATACAAAGTTCAACCCCATTTTCGACCCCCTTTGAACCCTAATCTTTAAGATTTTTATAGCTTTAAACCTGGCCGGGGATTCTCTCGACAGATTAGTAAAGTTTGGATCAAAATCCGTTCAGCCGTTTTCACGTGATGCTCTGTCAAATAAACAGACAAACAGATAAACAGACAAAAATTCTAAAAACTGTTGGAACGTGTTCTGTTATCAATTCTAAGTATCCTCAGCCAACTTTTTTTCGTTTATCTGCCATGTACAGACTTTCGACCCTCTTCAGCTTTATTATATGTATAGATAGATATAGATAGATAGATAGATAGATAGATATAGATAGATAGATAGATTGGGCGTTATAGAATATCACCTACATTACATAGCCAACATTAAAATATAACAGGTTTTTTGGTAAGTATTGCAAAATGATACATTCTGAGTTCCAAGTAAGTTCTCACTACCTAAGATGGTGTAAGAGAATTAACCTGTCTATCATTAATTTCCCTTCCTTTGGCACTTAATTTGAATCTGCCCGTCACGCGGTTTGTAAGGCTAAATACCATAATAGACTCGGTACATTTTGCAAGGAAATTAAATCGCAATCCATTAAGTATGCCGCGCTCCGTCCACAAGATTTAACCACGGTTAGTAACTAAAAGTTACTGGAAATACCACAGTTGGGTTGAAGGTAATTTAAGACAAATTAAAAGATTACACACTTATCTATTAAAATTATGTCAACGTTCATAACTTCGAGAGATGGGCATTAATCGATATTTTTTTAAATCAATTAATTAATCGATTAAATAATTAATCGTCACAAGATTAATCGCGATTAAATTAATCGACAGGGTATTCGATTAACGATTAATTATTCGTCATTTTAATGGATTAAACTTCACGATTAATTCTCGAGCAAAAATTGGAACATGTTCATTTGTAACGTGCACAACGTTACAAAAATGCAATATGTTTCGTCTCGTCTGTGTACATTTGAAAAATTATTCAACTGTGCTGTGTTAGCTTGTTCCAGTAATAAAAGGTGGTTTATTATAGTGCAGTACTCTAGGTAAGGGTTTACGGTTTAGATAAGTCATGGAGCACAGGTAGAAATATATCATATTTGTTCCTTATTTTAATCGAGAGAAAATTAATATGTTAAAGATTTAATCGCTGGATATTAATCTACGATTATTTTAATCGGGAATAAATTAATCGGAACTCGTATGAATAAGATTAATTAATCGTCATTTTTAATCGGTAATCGCGATTAAGTAGGTTAATCTTAATCGTTAATCGATTACATTTTGCCCATCTCTGACGAATCTATCATGACACAAAATGAGCATTTATGTATAGGCATTGTCTTTGCAAAGATAATCATTCATCATCAGTCTGACTGCTGGGCATATGCTTCCTCCGATGAACAAAACCATATAAGTGCTTTGGTGTAGGGCATTGTCTTTGCAAAGATAATCATTCATCATCAGTCTGACTGCTGGGCATATGCTTCCTCCCATGAACAAAACCATATAAGTGCTTTGGTGTAGGCTTACTGTTAACTTATATGTAAATTGAATTAATTAAATAAAGAGAGAATGGACCTGAGTTACCTTGCCTATATATAGTACTCTAAAGTCGCTGTGTGCAGTACTCTAAAATGATGGGATTACGCGATGTATGCATAAAATCAAAGTGAAGCTGCCAATCAAACCTTCCATTAATTTTCAGCCATGTCACCAGTCACGTTCACTATATATACTCGTATAAGTATATCTTCTTTCTAAAGCCGTCCTTTAGTCTCCCTTTTAACTAACACTTTATAATTCAATAGAGCACTTTAGACCCTAGTATGCTGTAAAAGCGGCCTGTACAATGGACGATAATTAAGTTCCGCGTGCAGAGGGGTAATCACGTAACGCTTCGAATGCGCGTTAGGACAGTCCAACTGTCATTTTTCCATATAAAAATTGACATTTAGATCTACCTAACGTACGTACAATGCGTTACGTGATCGACCTGCTGATCTAAATTTGTTATATCTTTAGTTTTATTATGTTATATTTTTAGGTGATCTATTGTTTTTGGCACTATAGTTATACTTTATAAAGTATAATAGATTATAGAATATACTCCAATTTTAAGTTCGGTCAGTTTAATCGTCATATAAAGGAATCTATCAATCGAAATTAACCTTCGCTGCTCTTTTATAAATGAGTATTCATGCGAATAATATTTCGATTTCGATTTTCAGAATGACTGGCTAGCCACTCTGTTGTGTTAGGTAATATTTCAAAACTAACCGATAAAGTGCTGTTGTTAAACACGCTTTCACACTATAATCTTATCAGCTAGACTGGATAATAAGCAGTTTAATAGACCAATGCAGCTTTAAGTCTGTAGAAGCTGTCTAAGAGACGGTAATTGGCTTCCGCGTCGCGGTCACGAGTGGTCAGTTGATCCAGATTGTGCAAAAGGATCTCATCTCACGCAATCTCCGATTTGCCACGCCATAGACAGATTACACGCGTTCATGCAACATTCACAGCATATAATAACTTGCCGTTTATGACATAGAAGCTAGCTTTTCGACGTTCGCTAGGCTAGGTGAGATGACACTTATCCGGTCTAGTTACAATCACTCCCACACTTTACCACGTGTTCGAATACAATACCTGGTTTATGCGGGCATGTCAGTGAACGTTGGAAAAGGGAAAGGAAAGTATTCTTTAGTGATAAGACCGGTTGCTTAGCTACTATAATGAATCCTGCTTACTTAGTATAATTCTGAAGGGATCAAGCAAAAAACGCACCCATAAAAAAGGGGATTAAAATTACATACTTAAGTCGTGCACATTATGTGTCCGGTAAAAATACTGAAAATGGCGAACAATGCAGAACATTTAATTAAGAGGGGTCACGTACCCGTTCCGAACGCACGTTAGGACAAATCAACTGTCATATTTCCATACAAAAGTGACATTCGGATCTACTTGACGACTTACGTACAATACGTTACGTTATCGACCCGAAGGCCGCACGGCTATCACAAGACGGCGCGCGAGCACTCTCGATTTTCTTCGCACTATACCTCTCTTTCTAAGTTTTCTAATAAGAGAGAGACGGATAGTGCGAGAAAAATCGAGAGAGCTTGCGCGCCGTCTTGTGAGATAGCCGTGCGGTTGCTTCAAATTTAACATCCCATATTTTGATTTGTATAAGGTTGTCGCCCAATATTATTAATAAATAAATATGTATTAAGGGACACAATCTTATACAAATCGAATTGGGGATAGTTCTTATATATACCACTACTACTTACCTAATATTTATATATAGCTCAATATGGCTTGCGTTATAGGTACCTACTAGATATTTTATTATTATTCATGGTCATCAACACACATATTTGCTCTTACTGGGATTTGAACCCAGCACCGGCAGCTTCGTAGGCATTGTCACTATTCATTAGGCCAAACCGGTCGTCGAAACGTAAATTATATTTCGTGTATCCGTTTTTATCTCTATATATTTTGTTTCATCAGGCACCCTGATGCATTATAGTCGTAACCTAGATTGACTGATGTTTTGCCGAAGATGAATGAATAACAACCGAATGATAAAAAGGAATTAAAATATTTGATTCTAGTCATCTCAATATTCAAGGGTCGGAATAAGTTAGGGCCTGGCCACATTCTCGCCGCGTTGCATCGTGTTTTCCTAAGGTGCTGCGTCGTGATAATACAACGATCAGTCTTCAAACAGATATGGACCATATCACACGTAGGTATTCTGCTCTTATTGTTGTTAAGAAGACGCAAGAAAAAAAAGCAACAAGAATACAAAGTCTTTAAGTAAATTACATCATGTAATGACACAATAAGCTTTATTTTTAGGTTCGTATGATAGGTAACATATTATACACAATGTGTATGCCAATGCCATACCGTTTTAGGTAGTTCTTCTTCATTTGACTTTCAGTTTAAAAAAAACATGAATAAGTGGAAGTGTGTTGGTAGCTAATAGATTAGTTTAGTATCTTGAAGTACTGTATCCGATAGGGGTCGCGTTGTATTTGACCACAATTTGTTCATTTAATCAATAGCATCATGACGGGGCCTGCTATACTACTGTCTTTATCTCATCGATAGTTTAACTGCACCAGTCTGTAGTAAAAGTAGTGCCTACTGTACTCCTAATCTTGGGACTAGGTGCCAAAGCGGACGCTGGGCTCTCTTTTAGAGCATATTGAAGTACCTATGCATACCACATTTAATAATATAATATAATTAACACGTTGTTATATAATTACAGAGCGTCAGCCTGTGAAACCAGCCATGAAACCACAGAATCACCCGTGTGCTTGCGGTAAACAACTGATTGTCCAATTTATCCGCTGCATTATTTGTGTCTGAGCGGAAGAAACAGACCAATTCTAGCTTTTGTACGCTTTTTTACTACAATTTTAATATTATAAAACGCGATAATGGCGTCATAAAACGTGACTCGTCAACTTATTCAAGTTGCGAACATTTCAATAGGAGAAATGGGTTTTAACGGCCTGATTGTGTCTGGTTTGCATTTACTGTATCGGTATTGTCCACAAGATTGCGAATATGCCTTAGGTCAACGTATGATGGATCATTCATAGGTGTGGGACACTTCGAGGATTTAATAGTGATTTAACTTTGTCATGATGTCGCTGTTTCATCGACCGGTTAGTTGACTAGTTAAAACGTCCCACCCATCCTGTGGGATCTTTCACTTTCGGGACTCTTCCCATTTGCTCGCTCTTAGTCGCTGTCTTCTCTAAGCGCGATCGATGGATATATTTTTCGTCTATAAAACGAGCGGGAGGGGTGAGCACCGAAAATATAAATAATAAATAAATAAAATAACTTTATTTGCAAGAAAAGACTTATGACTACTTACACTTTTACACCTTTTATAAGGTATAAACAAACATTTTTTACGAGTAAGCTTCCTCTGTTCCCCGTACTAGTAATTATACTGTATCACGGTGGAACAGGATTCGCCATCATCGTTGTTTAATGTTGTATTTGACTTGAAGTACATAGTGTGAAAAAAATAATATAACAAAAGACAAATTTAAAGACACTAACAATAAGTGAAGAATGAGGGTGGAGTGACAAAATCATAGCGGCAATGCCGCGCTAGTCGAACGAAGTTGTAAACACAAATGTCGGAAAACAATTTGTGTAGCGGATACTTTTGTAGATGCACTTGTTGATGCTTTTGATTATTAACGCCAGTCAAATTGATTCGTTAAGCACAGCAGGGGTCAGTGGCATTCATTCATTCATTCAAATACCGGTTTTATTTCGTTCAATTTTGTTCTTTGGTTTATAATATCATTTTTGATCAGGCTGTCTAATAATACGAAAATGTTACCTAAATACATGATAGAGTCCTACATTAAGAGCCTAAAATAATTCAAAATATTAGACTACTTGTTACCTAAATACATGATAGAGTCCTACATTAAGAGCCTAAAATAATTCAAAATATTAGACTACTTCGGGGACTTTGAAAAAACCTAAATACATGATAGAGTCCTACATTAAGAGCCTAAAATAATTCAAAATATTAGACTACTTCGGGGACTTTGAAAAAACCTAAATACATGATAGAGTCCTACATTAAGAGCCTAAAATAATTCAAAATATTAGACTACTTCGGGGACTTTGAAAAAACCGGTTCCGATCCCTGCTGAGGAGAACCCATACTAGCCTTACTAGCCTCCATGTGGAGGCTATGCTCGTTCGGTAATGTATGTACATAACTTAACGGGCCAAAATTCGTCCGTGTCCAGATGTCCCGTTGTCCGGCTATTCTCCTCTACAAGTCACATTTCTCAACTGATTCTCGTAAAATTTTGTGAGCAGGTATTTTTAGGGTTCCGTTCCTCAAAAGGAAAAAAAGGAACCCTTATAGGATCACTCGTGCGTCTGTCTGTCCGTCTGTCACAGCCAATTTGCTCCGAAACTACTGGACCGATTGAGTTGAAATTTGGCACACATATGTAAATTGGTGACCCAAAGATGGACGCGTAAAGTAAATTAATGAATTCTGAACAAAGGGGCCACTTTTGGGGGGTAAACTGGAAAATTAAAAAAAAAAGTTTCGCAAACTGTATTGTGTGACATATCAAATGAAAGGGGTTGTTGTAAGCATCTCAGACATATTTTTTTTATAATTTTAGCAAAAACAGATTTGAAGTGATTTAGGAAAAAATACGAAAATTGACCATCCCCCCCCCCCTTATCTCCGAAACTACTAGGCTAAAATTCTGAAAAAAATATGGAAAATAGTCCCTTGCCTAAAGAACATAGGAAAACCTATAAGAAGTTTGAGTATTCAAAGTAACGGGAAAATTCTCAACATTTTACGGAACCCACACCACGCGAGTTGAACTCACACTTGTCGGGTTTTTTTTGACGGTACACTTTATTGAAATATAAGATACATAAATAAAGACACACTCGAGAGTTCTGCAGCTCACAAAGCCACTAGTATTATGTATGTCGTACTTATGTCCCATTACTAGGGCCTAGTAACTAGGCACAAGCCACCTCTCATGGAATGGGCAGTAGTCTCCACGCTGGTTCAGAGTACAAAAATGAAACATATTTATAGCATGTTTATTCTATGCCCTCTATTAACAACAAGGTAAACTAAATAACCTCTATACTAAACGTCTTGGCGTTCGCAACCACAACAGCACGTCTAGCACAACTTGCTGCTCAGTCGCTTCTCGCGCGACTAAGCGTCCCCTATCCCACTCGCACCGTACAAATTAGAAAAAGGGGGTTGAGCTTTCTCGACTCGCGTCGCGGTGCGGCGTCTGTTGCGCTAGCCCCGCTGAGAAACCTTTCTCTTAAGTTTCGGGACTGTATCAGAGATGGCGCTACAGACTCCTGAACATTCACAAGATACTTGGTGGAGTATTGATTAACTTCGCATTGATCAGGTTAGTTCGAAGCATGGACATCAGATGTCAGTTTAAATACACAGTAACTGATTGTCCGAGCTCTGCTCGGGTGAATATTAAGGTAACAATTTTTCCCGGATATGAGACTTAGCTTCGATCTTTCGTCCCCGTAAACCCCTAAATTGCAAATTTCATCGAAACCGTTAGAGCCGTTTTAGAGAATGTGATTACAAATATATAGGTATACAAATATTGCTCGTTTGATAGTAAGTTATAATTCATATACCTACATTGGACTAGCTGCCCGCGCGGCTTTGCCCGCGTATTGCAAAGAACCCGCAGGATAAAATATAATATAAGCCTATAACCATCCAGAAAGCCCATTCTACACGCAGGTGAAAGAATTTTTGCAATCGGATAAGCGGTCTCGGAGATTACCCTGATTATACAAACTCACAAAGCTTCCAAAGTTTTTGGCGCAAATTGCATTTGTTCTTGATAACTGGTTGAGTGCCGAATTCAATCAATCAATCAATATATTTTTATTAAGACCAACTTTGGATCATGTTGTTAGTGACAATTATAATACTTATTAAACTAGTGTTAGTACATTACATTATATTATTATTATTATTTTATTATTATTACCTATTCCTGCGTGCATGTATCATGCAGCAGTTGTACAAGTACTATCCTGTCCGCTATCATGCTCAGAATGCTGTTGGAGCTAGCCCGCACTCTGCGCACCAGGGATGTGGCTCGCTTGCGCATAGTGGTGTAGAAGCAGTCTACCCGCGCTTCTGCAAACATCCCTGATGCGTCGAACTGAATCTCCATGACTTGCGGCGCCAGAACCCCAACAATAATGTATCGAGCACTATGCTGGTCTAATTAAGTCCACGACAATTGATACCCGTCGCACATACACTGAAAATACTTAGACTGACGGTGGGCGGCAATAAACCGAAAGAAATATGAAAGGTGGTAAACGAGGAGGTGGGAGTGAAGGTGAGATCTCAAAGTATTTGTCTCCGTAATTACACAACAAACCTAGAAGTACCGGAAAAGAATAGGTATACCAAATGCTTTGAACACTCATTTTCTCGAAGTCGCATCTAAATACGTTATACAGAGCGACATGCTGAAATCCACGCAGTTCCTTCATAGGCACCAAGCAGCGTCAGATGTGCCCATCTGGTCTGATCTGCCGCGAGTGGAAAGGTAACCACTCGCGATATGCTTCATATACGGCTTTGCTCCCCATGCTGAAGAAGCGTTCAGCATGGGGAGCAAAGCCGTATGAAGCATATCGCGAGTGGTTACCTTTCCACTCGCGGCAGATCAGACCAGATGGGCACATCTGACGCTGCTTGGTGCCTATGAAGGAACTGCGTGGATTTCAACAAACATTAACTATTATGATCTTTTGACAACATGTTTATTCCTATTCCATACAATGGCGAAGTAGGTAGGTACTATCAGCTAAGCAGATCTTAAATCTCCATTAAGTTACAAACCGCCATTTAGACCTTAATTGAAACACGATTACGTTGGCATACTTATCTTAAAAACTATCGGTTCATTAGCTTACATCTTATTAGAGATCATGTTACATAAGGACTTAAAAATTTCGTGAGATCTACAACACGGCCTCATGAATTATTTATGAAGCACGCGTCATCGGTTATTACACCCGAATGCATGATGAATGACAACAACAACGATGTGAAAAGTGAAAATTTGCCAACGATAACGACAGGCTGTTATTCACAAAACGCCCCACGTAACTTCAAGAATACCGTTGTAAGTCAGAACTTCGACTTAGGCGTGCAGCCAATGTTGTGTTGGGTGAAATGTCCGGCCTTGAGAATCCAAAATTTAAATCTAATAAATAAGCATTTCCTAACCACTGGTATATAATTATTCACTTCACTCTATAAATTTTTATGGATTCATATTTACTTTTAATTCACTTATTGCTTCTAAACTAGAAGTGATATTTGACAGTTCTTAAATACATTTATCACAAACGGCATAGTTCAATTTTTATAATTATGATCTATTTTGACACAAACCTATTTGCTCAGCAAATTGTAACATGTAGTAGTAACATGAGCGAGCGATATATAATATTATGCGGGTTACAGTCTGAAGATCCCGATCCCAGTATCAAGATATACTAGGTGTGAGCTATGGGGCGGGGTGAAACAAGTTGTGAATATTACCAGTAATTATACGGTTGAGATAAACGTATTAGGTAACAAATAATGCTCATTTATAGACGGCTAATAGTTGTATCAAGTGCGTGTGTGGGTTTATGTTGCTCACGTTGTAAGGCGGTGCCATAAAGGTGTAGGATTTGTGATACAACAATTATGGGATACGTGATGTTAATGTTGATATTGAAAACAGCTTCGTTACAATATCGTCTGAGCGTCGTTTGAACGATTACTTTTTCTATCCGGCGTTTCTATAAACTCGAGACGTAACTACACTACACAGTTCTATATTAGCATGCAGCAGCATAGTAGGTCCCTACAATGCGTTCGAAGCGCACCGACCAATAATGATGTTTTGTAAAATCCTTGCATATTTAGTCAATGGACAATATGACGTCCGTCGGTCGAGAGACGTGGATCAACGTTCAGCGACAAGCAATCCAATTCGTTTTTAATTCAATTTCAATTCCTCCTACATTCCATGGTGGGTGGGAGAACTGGGAGATACTAAAAAATTGCAAGCGAAATACGAAGTCAATTTTATCCATAAGCCTAATTTTGACAAATATTTTGTACCAAATATACAAGTTAGCCTTTCACTTGGCAGTGACAATGTTTCGCCAGCAGAATGCCAACTATCAATTTGCATTCAAGTATTCTAATTTCAACCTTATTTATATACAGTTAGCGCCTATAAAATGTAACGGACGATTGGATAGATGCAGCGCTATGCAGTTTTTGTTGGTCATCGGAGCACTGGCGGTCGTTGTACGAAGATACTGGCATGAAAGTGAGACAGTTTTTTTTCTAAATCTGCATTAATAAAGAAAGAAGAAAAAACATGTTTTCTAGGTTTCAGAGTTAAAAACGAAATCAAAGCTCTTAAGATCACTTTCTTTCATCGCAACGTTTATTGCGATGGACACGCAAACGAAGGCGGAGTCGATTGTTGCTTTGTGTATTTAGCGACTATTGAATCCTTGCAAATGTTGGAGAAAAAAATAACGGCTTGCCGAATGGAATGGGCGATTCTTCGAGCGTTTCAAACGCTCGGGTCTAAAGTCACTGTCGGTTTAGGTATGATTTTCCCTGCAGTGGTAATAGTAACAGTGTTTGAGAAGTCGAACCACCTTTGCAACAAAGCTACGGTAGCCTAGTGGTTCAGGCATGCGGCTGTCAACTGCTTGACAACGGCGGTCGTGGGTTCTAATCCCGGCTTGTACCAATGAGTTTTTCGGAACTTATGTACGGAATGTTTACCGTTAGCTTTTCGGTGAAGGAAACCATCGTGAGGAAACCGGTATAATTCCAATAAGGTCTAGTTTTCCCTCTGGGTTGGAAGATCAGATGGCAGTCGCTTTCGTAAAACTAGTGCCTATGCCAAATCTTGGAATTAGGTGTCAAAGCGGACCTCGGGCTACTTATTAGGGCACAATCGGGAATAACGCTAGGAGGATAATGATGAGCCCAAACACTATTTTGCAAATTTTGAAGGACAACTTACAATACTTACGTACTTCAGTTAAATAAAAACTTTTAAAAAGATTTACATCAGCGTTCTATGATTAGTAATTTTCCTTATGCGTGTTCTCATTACTCTCTTATGTAACACTACTGGAAATGACAGCCGCAAATCTTACAAAAACAGCAAAAACGGAGCCAACGAACATTAGCCGGGCTCCGGCACAAAATGTTTACATGCTTTACAACGCGGATGTGATTTATTTCAGCTTCTGTAATAACATTCGTTCCACTCATCATTCACTTACAATAGTGTTGAAAGCACTCGTAAAACGTCGCTTAGCCCATAACGTTAATAACTAAGTAGAAATAAAACCTAGAAATCTACACAAAAGACATAATTTTATTATATATGTTATTGTGCATTTTTTTACGGTTACATAATTAACAATTATGTCACGTGAAATGGTGAGAACGAATAGACAAGATGCCTAGGCTAGATAGCTTTTGTTACATTATAAGAGGTAATTTTAACTGCACAATTACCATGAGGATGTAACTGAGCAGTCAATGTACTAACCTCTTCTTCTATTACGCTCCATGAATGAGAATGGCTTCCATGGCCAATGCGGTCGGAAAGTTCTCGAACAGCGACCTCGCAAGAAGGAATACGACACAAGGTGGGTCGACGATCTGAACGATGAGTCGAACCTACGTTAGATGAGGGTGGCAAGAGATGTTATTGTCCAATAGTGAACGTATTTTTCTTGATAACGTGATGATGCATGCAGGTTCTTCACACTCAACACAGCACATCCTCGGCAACTCTGTCGACCGTACTCACCACCTGAACAACAACAATACATGCCTACAGAGCAAGCAATAGTGTTAGTTTAGATGCACTATTTTGTAAGTAAATATCTCACTAAAACATTTTCCTGTATACAGCCATCAAGCTTCCCTATTAGCTCATATTATAAAAAAGTTATCATTATTTTCCACGCGGCCTAACTCTAGCCCCGCTCTACAAATTCTATATCACAGGGACGTTCACGTAACATTTCCAACGTACGTTAGGACAAACTGTCGTTTTCCTATACAAAAAGTGACATTTAGATATACCTGACGCGCGTACATGCGTTATGCCATGGTCTCCTATAAATCACGCCGTACGCTGCGTCACAATGCTTACTATGGAGATGTACTGTTGTGGCCAACGTCCACAACAATACATCTCCATAGTAAGCATTGTGACTTTTTTTTGTTTGGATTTTCTGTGAGCCGTGCCACGCAGGACCCTTTTGCTCAGCGCTGAGTACTCCTGGATTGGCCGGGAGGCCAAAACAGCAAAAAGCATTGTGCACGGCGTGATTTATAGGAGACCATAGCCTACTAAGGCTATGGTCTCCTATAAATCTCGTAGCCCAACTGGTCGATCACTAGATCGACCAGTTGGGCTACGAGAATTATGTGACTAAGTAAAAAAAAAACCGGCCAAGTGCGTGTCGGACCACGCAAAACGAAGGGTTCCGTGCCTATTAAAAAGGTCGTATCGTCACAGAAATTTTACGGCACTTACGTCCTTTTCTTTGAGAAAGGCAGTTTTTCAGCAATATCTCGAAAACCTCTGAACCGATCTTGTTCAAAACAATTTTCGGTGAATGAAATTAATAAGCTCTATGTCCATGAATTTTTCCATATTTTTAAAATACACGGTTCAAAAATTAGAGGGGGGGGGGACAGAATTTTAGTGACTTTCGGGGCGATTATCTCCGACCCTATTAACTTAATCAAAAAAAATTCTAAGAAACCTTATATTTATTTTGAAAGGCCTATCGATTGATGTGCCACACGGGGGGTCACAATGAAAAAAATTTTTTTGACTTTTAGTTTTATGTATGGAGTGCACCCCTAAAAAAAATTTTTTTTGTCATTTTAATTACTAAACTATGTAGCGGCTAACAAAATACACCTACCCTCAAAATTTTATTCAAATACACCTTATAGTTTTCGAGTAAAATGCCTGTGACATACGGACAGACGGACAGACGGACAGACGGACATGATGAAACTATAAGGGTTCCGTTTTTGCCATTTTGGCTACGGAACCTCTAAAACTCTTGTTACTAATCCATCAAAAAGGCGGCAGCATCAGCTAGTAACTTATATTTATTATCAACAAGTAAATAAAATTCGGCCCAGCATCTGTGACTTTATTATTACGTGAAAGAATAGAATCTCGAATTCCTATACGTAGTTTTAAACTGTGCCATTACACAGTCAAATTTATAATCTACCTAATAACTGACTAGTCTTGTCTCGCCGCGCCGCGACGTTAGCTTCGCTTCGCAACTGAATACTAATTTCAATCACTATTTTCTCCGACTACTTATTTTGCAAACCGACTTCACAGAGACACGTTCACGTTTTGAAAAATAAAATTAGTCGTTATTATTTTAATATTAATGTGATTATACCCGCTCGAGCAATTAAATGAACGCTGCGATGCTACTAAGACGGTAGAAGAAAGTAATGATTAAGTAGGTACATAGGAATTCGAATCGTTGGTTGCATTCTATATCGGATTTTTTTTTTTTTTTAATGTCTGATAATGTGTATAGAGGCAGTGAGCCATAAACATAAAAACAACGGTAAAGCGCGTGTCAGACCACGCACAACGAAGAGTTCCGTGCCTATTAATTTTTTTATCAATTTAAGTAAATATTTTAACATAGAACTACCCGTGCGGATCCGCCTACGTACCTATTACAAAGTGCGTAGAGTGGTTTAGTCATTTCTTTTTTAGATTATATGGTCCCGAAAGCAATTCTTTGGAAGCAAACCATAAATATGCATATGTAATATAACAGTAGGTAGTGAGTATTGTTTCGCAACATATTAATACGATTTAAGTTCGCTGTTGCTCCACTGCTCTTCCAAATATTGCGTGTTGTTCTGCCCGCGAAGTAATTTTTGCCTCCTCACTGAGTACTGCGTAATCGGGTCATTCGCTCATGTGCCAAACACAACTTATCCACACTAATATTACGATACTACACTAATAAACTAAAGTTTGTCCGTTTGTTGTTTCTATTTTACAGTATAGAAGAGACGAATGATGAAACTTTACTTGCTTTCGTTTCATCTCACGCGATAATTTTCTGCATGTTTAATGATGAGAAAAGATAGCGATGTCGAAGTATCCATAGAACTCGACTCTCATTGTTTTGCCTAACAACTACTACGAGTACTTAGATAGAGATTAGACCACAAAAACATTATTTAAAGTCTAAGGGACTGCTACTGTTTTCTATTATAAACCTGTAAATTCAATAGTTGCCTCAATAATTGTATAGATACGAACATTGTCAATGCATACCTCACTTAATAACCTAAGATTTATTGATTCGTGTGCCTTTTGTACTGCGAATTATTCTTCAACACAAACGAGAAAGACGGAATCTATTCAACCAACATCGCGTTATTATGTTAGTCACTTTAATACGCAATAAAGTTCACGAAACAAAAAAAACATGGATCTTTTAGGTCACCGTTAACACCACAGTATCTCAGGTGCTGACTTGCTAAGTTTTATTTGACTTATGGACTAACTCGCTTAACTTTAGTATTTATTTTCATATCCACGGACAAAGTTGGCTAAATCTGAGAACATCTTGCAAAAGTTACCAGTTTTTTTTATTGGTTAAGTTAAACTACAAAAAAAATTGGTGACAAGATGTTTATCCATTTTATGATACAATAAAAACAGTTTTAATTGCCTTCGGTTAAATATTTCGTTAAGAAATTTGTTAGGCAAGATCATGGAAAACAAGGTTGTTTTTATCAATTTAAGTAAACAATTTATTAGTGTCATAATCATAAAAATTCAGTAGGTAGCGATGATATTAAGCAACGTTTTTAATCTGACAGTTTGTCATTATCCTCCTAGAGTTATTCCCGGTTGTGCTCTAATGGAGCCCGAGGTCCGGTTTGACACCTATAAACCCAAGTTTTATATTAATTTTACGATTTTTCAGGTGTACGCTGATACGCTGACTAAGTTCTAAAATAATAGCTTGAAAGAAAATATAATAGGGTACCTCCATTAGACGTAAAATAGGTATGTAATTTAAAGTATTGGTGCGATCCTCAAAGCTTAATATTACGGAAAGGGATCACACAATACTTTAAATTACATCCCTACTATTTTAATATTCATAATAGAGGTAAATACCCTATTTTATTGCAACATTTTCATCAAGCCAAGCGGCGTCGTTTTTAGTCCGTGAACTCAATATGTCCATAATTTGAAATGCCACATTTTATATCCGAATATTATGACGGACAGGCAACTGTGGCATCTACACTGCACGTGGCCCGACACGCACTTGGCCGGTTTTGTCGACTGTTATAGCAAAATTCACCATTTAAATCAATGTTTATTTATTTATTAATGATAATCTAACTTCCTCTATGCAAGAGTGCACAGCCGGAAAATTATATTTATATGAATATTGAAACCTCTAGTGGTGTATGTAACATACGAGTAATATATTCAAATAAGTTATATGGTTGAAATATGGCTGTCAATATTTAACCGTTGCTAAGTGGTTATGTGGCACAAAATGTGGCAGTAAATAATGTTTCAACGGATAGAGCTTATGTAAATTTTGTTTCGAAATTGGCAGTGAAGTAGGAGTTTAATAGTAAATAAAAACCGGCCAAGTGCGTGTCGGACCACGCAAAACGAAGGGTTCCGTGCCTATTAAAAAGGTCGTATCGTCACAGACATTTTACGGCACTTACGTCCTTTTCTTTGAGGAAGGCAGTTTTTCAGCAATATCTCGAAAACCTCTGAACCGATCTTGTTCAAAACAATTTTCGGTGAAAGAAATTAATAAGCCCTATGTCCATGAATTTTTCCATATTTTTAAAATACACCGTTCAAAAACTAGAGGGGGGGGACAGAATTTTAGTGACTTTCGGGGCGATTATCTCCGACCCTATTCACTTAATCAAAAAAAATGCTAAGAAACCTTATATTTATTTTGAAAGGCCTATCGATTGATGTGCCACACGGGGGGTCGCAATGAAAATTTTTTTTTTGACTTTTAGTTTTATGTATGGAGTGCACCCCTAAAAAATTTTTTTTTTGTCATTTTAATTACAAAACTATGTAGCGGCTAACAAAATACACCTATTCTCAAAATTTTATTCAAATACACCTTACAGTTTTCGAGTAAAATGCCTGTGACATACGGACAGACGGACAGACGGACAGACGGACAGACGGACAGACGGACATGACGAAACTATAAGGGTTCCGTTTTTGCCATTTTGGCTACGGAACCCTAAAAACGGCAACATTTGATGTAGATTTGTCCATCGTAAGACGCAAACTCCGCTTAAAATATCTGTCACTATCACATTTCTAAAACCTAAGATTGGTGTTAGTAACATAATTATCCCATACGATTAAACGAGCAAGTATTGTATATTTTGTAAATGGGTCCTCGAAAACGATTTCGATGATAATTTTGCAAAATAAGGGCAAATCTACTACATCTAATTTCCGTGATTTTTTTGTTTTTCCTGGGTTTTTAAGCAAAAACTCGGTCTCATGGGAGTTACATAGTAAGTAGGCTATACTAGTTCTTATTATATAATTTAGATACTTATTAAGAAATAAAAAGATGGTCAAATGATACAGATAATGCAACATGTAGGTACTTAATGATTTACCAAGAATTTAGTAATTACATGACTTACTCAATTACTCATCTAAATTTAATTTAGACATGCCCTGATATCATTTGGAAATAGCAATAATATTCGCGATCATTTCTAAAAGATCACCGCGAAGTGACCGACCGTAATCCATCAAGATAAAACCTCCGTCTATTCTTTCATATCTTTCACATCTCAATCACATTCGAATATGTTTCACGCGCAGGGTCAGAGCTTCTGACACGTTTAGGGTTACGAGATACAAATTTTGAAATACATAGGTACCTGACAAAACAACTCCAACAAATTTTTGACATTTGAAGATTTTTTAAGTACCGATCTTGTTCAAAATAATTTTCGGTGAAAGAATTTAATGAGCCCTATGGCCATGATTTTTTTAATACACCGTTCAAAATTTAGAGGGGGGGGCACAATTTTAGTGACTTTCGGGGAGATTGTCTCCGATCGACTCTATTCACTTAATCAAAAAAAATTGCTGCGAAACCTTATATTTATCGATTGATGCACATGGGATTACATACAAAAAATAATTTTTGACCCAGAACCCTAAAAATGGACGCTTTCCGACTATAGACAATCATGACGTCAGTTATTCCTATTTCCCAATAAGGCCTGAATTACACGCGGCCTGCGGTGGCGGTCAATAGTAAATTTAACAGCCAATGCCAAGTTCACTATTTATTAACCGCCGCGGCCAGGCCGCGCCAGTCTGTGAGAGGCTTGACTGCATATTACTATCAAAGCATCGACGTTTTGTTAAAAGTTGCTGATTTGTCAATATCCCCATTGTGTTCTGTAACAGATTGAAATGTGATGGAGATCGGAAGCGATGGGTAAAAATATACCTCTGCACCTCTTTATTGTTGTTGTTTTTTAATAGCTTAATGGCGGCCGTCTGGCACGTTGCGAACATATAATTAATACGCATTTCGACAGCTACCAGATCCGCTCAGCATTCCTTTTCCAAGAGTTCAATTTACCACCTGTCTCTAATCAAACCTCACTCGGCCTTAGTAACTAACTTGACCCCAAGATCTTACAATGCTTACGTAAAAAGAGGTTGAATGTATACTGCTTAGCTTTTGTATTGTCGTTCATCTTCGTCGTGAATATTGGGCCAAGTTATAGGCTTTGGCATCATTACGTTCCAAAATATTAATAACTTGTTGCATAATTTAGAGTAACTTTTGCGCTTCTAATAATATGGAGTTAGCTAAATGCTCGAATTTGATACGCAGGTTGCATAATAATGAACAATAGCTTGCAAATTCGGTGTTAAAACAATTGAATGGTGAAGATTTTGTATTACAATCGCAGGTAGCTGCAATCACCTTTGGGTGGTTAGACGGTTTTTCAGGGAGAAAACACAGAATTTAATATTATAATTCTAAATCTTGTAGATGTCTTTAAGATACCGTTGGCTTGGCTATGAAACCTCATATTAGCCCGTTCTACGAATTTACTATTATTTATTCTATGCCACCATTGCCACCACATAAATACGTCATCAACCCCATTGAGAAAATATCAAAACACTAACCGAAATTTATTTTATCAATTAATATTACGGATCACTTAAATATACCTATCATAATCAAAATTTTTGCAGACGTGGGAGCTAGATTGACTAATAAAATGCCAAACCTGTCGCAGTTTTTTGCCTAATTGGAATCAGTCTGAATTCATCACCACAGTCTATATTGACGTTTATATGCATAAAGATTTGTAAATTATGAGTGTTTTTCCCCGTTCAAAAGTGTTATTAGTCTGTCCGGACTGTATATCTCAGTGCATTAGTTTCATCTAATTAATTTTCAGTGTTTAATAGTTGCACAACTTCCTTTGTTTTCAAAAAATTTCACCGGCGCTCGCGCAACGCTATGAGAATTCCCAGCATTGTTTCTGAATTTCGATTAGCTCTGACACGTTGGAAGAGGTGTCGGTAATATTTGTTTTAAGATGATAAAGTGACCTAGTTAATCTTTTCCGCGGGCATTTCCGTATGTCTATGTATATGGGTCTATGTTAAAATGACTGTCTTTTTGCACGTTAATTTAACGTTATAGAACGAGGGAGCGAAGCGAACGAAGTTCTCTGCTACGTCTTGAGCCAAAATTCTTTCGTATGTCCGTTTGTCCGGCTGTTCTCCTTTACAGGTCGCATTTCTCAACCGATTCTCCGGAAATTTTGTGAGAAGGGTCAATAAATAAATGTTTTTTTTGACGATTCAGAATCTGGATGTCACGAATGTCAGATTTATCACATTCGCGAATGCGAATGCGAATGCGAATATTTAGGATGCGAATGTGCGAATGCGAATGCGAATGTCACGGAAAAGGAAAAAAACTGAACTTGACAAAAACTCCAAAAACACAAGGCGAACTAATCAAGTAATCACTAACAATCAGCGGGGTACAAATCTACGAATGCTTCATTTTGGTCAAAATTTATCTTGTATCTACCGGTCTGCGCGCATTGCGCATGTGCGGCATGTGCGACTCGACGGTGACGTGTGGCCGGCGTAGCGAACTCAACGCAACATGCACACATTCGCATTCGCAAAAAATTCGCATCGTTTGATGCGAATGCGAATATCGATGCGAATTTTTAAAATGATGCGAACCATTCGCATATGCGAATGCGAATGCGAATATTCGTAACATCCCTATTCAGATTATCAAAATTAACAAAAAAAAGTTTTGGAAAAAAATACATGTTTGCGAACTCTGCAGCTTACAGAGAATTCTACAGTTCATAGAACTTATCAACCTTTGTAAATTAAAATGTATTTTGTTCCTTTTTCGCAAATCTACATATTACATATAGTGACAGTCTGACAGTTATATGGACAAGGACAAACGTATTTTAGTTAAAATAGGTTTGATCAGATGTGTGTGAATACGGGAGCTCAATTTCAAAGCACTACTGACGTATTACTGTTTAGATTAGGTTGGTTGGAACGTTCTCCCATCGCTAAGATGTAGTCGAATGTGTGATAAATATACCTAGATATTTTTCTAGCACGAACGACTTATTGTAAGTGATTGACAAAATAAAAACATCGACAGTCCTGTTATCGATAAGTACCACTTCAACGCCATAGAGGTAAATAAATACAAATATATATATATAGGGTAATAGGGTGCGTTAAAAAATTGATAATAACAACAAAACTATCAATTTATTTATATTTTACATACTTCAGAAAACAATTTGCAATACTTTCGTAACTTTCTTTCTTCGTGTCACTGAATTAATTATCCCCGAAGTCACTCCATAACACACACACACACAAACACACACCGAAATTGTCTTTCAAATCGACGCAGAATGTCACATGTAGTTTTTCCCAAACGTATTTTTGGTCCCAAAACAAATCTGTGTCTCTGTATATGGTTACAGTGTAGGTGCACGCGGCGTTTAGGTAGGTAGCCAATATAAGTCTGTTGTTGTATGTACGTATTGTCGTTGAAGTAGTATGTACTTATCGATAGCAGGATTGTCGATATTTTTTATTGTGGCAAGCACTAAACAAATGTTGTTCCTGCTAGAAAAATATCTAGGTATAGTGATAAAGGACCATCCATATATTACGTCACAGCAACAGGCATGCCAAACAAAAAGCGTGACATAAAGGGAGAGGGGGTATCCAGAAAGTTGGAATTTTGTTTGACGTAATATGTGGACGGTCCCTAGAGAATAGCGAGTTTACGGCCTAGCAAGTTAAAGTTCATAAAAGTGTTCTTGTAAGCATATTAAAAATTACAATACAATACAAACCAAGAAAAATGTATAACTTAACCACGATATAAATAAACTATTGGGTCAGTGAGCTGTAGAACTCGCTATCCTGCCTTTGTTACCCGACTGCCAAAGGAGGAGGGTAATGTTCTTCGAGTATATGTATGTATGTATGTCTGTTTCTTTGTGACCTCCTGTAGCCTTAGCGGCTTGATGGATTTTGATGTATGAGGTGTCGTTGGATTCCTCTTAATCGTGGTAGTGACATAGGCTATAATATTTGTCAAATAGCAGTCGGGTTTTTCGAAAATTCTTTTGATTTCACTTGTTTCCTACTCAGAATCACTTTCGAACCTAATAAGAGAAAAAAGTGTCCAAAAAATTACATACAATTTTAACCTTTCCGTTCCGTTACCACCTTATAAGCTTGTAGCTTTGGAAACGGTAACGGAGTGGAATAAAAAATCTTGGGACACTTTTTTTCGCCTATTATTTTTCTGAGGTTAAAAGCAGTATTTTATCGAAATTCAAAAAAAGTCGAGTGTACAACTTTCGGTAAAATGACCCAGTTATAAATGAGACAGCAGCTCAAGAAGTGAAAATTAAATTTAATATAACGTTAATGGACATTGAGAAACTCATCAACGCTGGATGATCAATCCCAGTCAGCTTGGAGAGGTCAGAGAGCAAGTAATTAACACTTTTACCTTAACCACATTATTAAGAAAAGGTTTGCTCGAACCGGCAGTGGTTTTGAAATTAACATGACCTATGCCTGGTGCGTGATTTGATTTGGAGTTGGACCACGTGAGAATTCTTGGTGTATGTTGCAAATTGTGGTCATTTTGCACTGTGATAAGATGTTAGCGTGAGCTCATACATTTGCTGCAATTGCATGGCTGGAAGAAGTGTGGGGAATTTATGCTGTTTGTCCCATATTTAGACAAAAAAATTGTTTTATATCAAGGAGCTGGCAAACAAGCACACTTCCTGCCTGATGGTAAGTAGGTAGTAAGCAGACGCCGTAGGCTGTGGAAGCTTGCCAATCCATAGGAGTCATCAGCAAACTGCCGACCCTTTATTAATTAGGGGATTCAACGTGTTTACTGCTAGAGATACTTAAATCACACTCAACTGAATCTCAACAACCGCATCTTCAGAATCTCTGACGACCTTACTCACCTCAAGGAACACAACACCAAATACACCTACAAGGTAGGAGCTACACCTACAAGGGCTGTTATTCGCTACGAGCTCATGCGCCTCACCCCATGCGTCACCTAACGAAACTAGACCTCTACCTACGCTTAGCTACTACGCACCGCAGTGTCAAGATTCAAGATATATTTGTGGGTGAGCGTTGAGGTGAGCTTAAAACAGGGTCACCTAACGAAACTAGACCTCTACCTACGCTTACTTAGCTACTACGCACCGCAGTGTCAAGATATATTTGTGGGTGAGCGTTGAGGTGAGCTTAAAACAGCGTCACCTAACGAAACTAGACCTCTACCTACGCTTAGCTACTACGGACCGCAGTGTTAAGATGTATTTGTGGGTGAGCGTTGAGGTGAGCTTAAAACAAGTTACAGAATAGGGGGACATAGAGCTGCTAGTAGGGTTGTTACGCTGGCGACAATATTTATTACGATTTTGATCAGCTAGATTCTGCAATTTACACTTTATTGTGATAATGCGGTGGTTTAGGTACCAGAGTCATCAACTTTTTCTTGTTGCTATTCTGTCACGGTAAGCCAAGAGACAACAGTGACAGAGTTTCTTACTCCAATGGAATGGGAACCAATATACCAAAACCACGTGTTTCGTAGATTTAAACCGCATAAAATTATAGTTTTAAAGAGTAACCCAGCAACGCGCCATGGCAACGAGCAACAAAAAATAGTTGATTGGCCAACCTACTAACCATATAGCGCCAATGGTATACATTTTAACACATGTAAAGTACAAACCAATTATACAATTGAGTAGGCTGGTAACAGGCACGAGTTTTTTTAATCAATTCGAGCTTTTACATAGTCAACTCATTAAAATTAAATGTCGTACAACAACTTATGTTCAGGGGAAACTTCGCAAGGATAGTTGCATAATAAGCGAATAAACCGGTCACGTGCTTGAAGAGTAGTTAGTAGGCGCGCCTATAATACGACTATGAAATACACGTAGGTAATAATTATATTTCCGAATAATCTGAATTCTGATGGATATCAAATTATCAAGAGGATTGAATACACCAGAAATTCGATAAATTTAGCAACCAATCAATCCATGACGTATGATGTAGGTGCCTTCGGTATAAAAAACACACCGATACAATACAATACAAGTAGGTACTCTTCATTGCACACCTCACACAAACAAAGCAGTTACAGAGAGAAACAATACAATAGCATGTAGGTAGAGGTAGACCACAGGCGGTCTTATCGCTGAAGAGCGATCTCTTCCAGACAACCTTTGGATATCGGAGAAAGAGATAAAACTAGATTATGCGGTAGGTGGTGCAGAGATTATTATTAACCAAAAATCAAAGTAATTATAAAAATAAACGTATATAAATAGCTCTATATATAAACATACATACACAATCATACATAAAAATATCACAAATACACATATATGATATGATACATAAACAGTCAGCCAAAAAATACAATCAGGGTTAGGGGAGAGACAAATAATGTTCTTTAAGAAGGGATTTGAGGTTGCCTATAGATTTTGCTTGTCTGATGTCAAGAGAAAGAGAGTCCACTGACGGATAGAATTAATAGTGAACGAACTATTGTAAAATTTGGTTTGGTTTGGTTTGGGTCTGATATTTAAATAATAAAGTCCTGAACAGTCAAGTGTAACAATATGGGTGCTTACAACATACTCATAAATATGTCTCATCGCTCTTATGTCAGCGGATTAAGATTTCGGTACATATTTATATGAGAGGATAAAAACGATACATTATTTTTGCACTTGACTGTATAGATATTTCGACACTATTTTCATACGTACGTAATTGGTATTGTGGAGTGTACAGTCGGTTACAAAAAAACAATAACATTCGACGACACCATACCGTTTCAAATTGCAAGACATTTCTTCCGATTTCATTCATAACTTTATATCTTATTTAGCTCCAAAGTGGGTTAGGTCAGGGTTCCGCCGATAGTACAGTCACTGGCTAATGCCATGACATGATATTAATAAGTAGGTACATAGGTATATCCCTCAGAATCAGAATCAGAATGTCAGAATGTCATTTATTGTCTCCCACTACAATGCGCGCACACAACGCTATTTTTAGGGCCCTTAGGGTGTGTCAGATATTTTTGCCGGCTTTGTTATGGGCCAACTTATGGCAGATATTAATGCTGCTGCTTGTACAGTCGACGCCAAAAATACGTTAACACTTTCGCACCTTATTCCATTGCAATAAGGCGAATAGTGTACCTAAACGTACTTTTGGCGTCGACCGTACCACTAAGTTTTTATAGATACCTTACAATGGTTCCCATTGACCTATATTTTATTACCTGTCCTCACGCTACTTACTCAGTAGCGACTGCTGATTAACGGGTCGTTACTGAACATCAAACAACGTCAACGGTCGGCAAAGCGAGCCGACGGCGAGGTCTGGCCCAACTTTATGCAAATAAATCGAAAGCGCCACAGCGTTGCAGTTTGTTCGACGAAATATAGTGCGTCGAGTCAATCGTAAACCCAAAGACTCAAAAACTATGTATACATCTCTGAGATCTCTCGGTAAATTTGTGTTCAGGTATTTGTCTGACTGTATGTATTTTTATGTATCAAAAGTTCATAACCTAATAATGCCATTAAATATAAATGTATTTGTAAGCACTTTTTTACCTACAAATGTATATAAAAGATGAATGTAAAGTGATCGGAATGCACGGCGGGAGAGTAGCCTGGGGAAAATGTAGGGGAAACCCCCGGCACGACCTGCAAAAGTACTTGCAGAATAAATATTTGAAAATAAATAAATCTAAGCAATATTTTAATGAGATGGGTTTGGCTCTTTTATCATATTAACACTCTAATAAGTTTATTAAAACAATAAAACATTGTATTCACAATTGCAAGAACGTCCTCTGTTCTAAAAAATAAAAAGTTTAACGGGAGTTAACGGAAAAAAATGGGAAATAACTAAATATGTTGATTTCTATAACCACCACGTTGGGCGCCAGTGCTACGTTTGAACGGGCGAGATTAAATAAAACAAGATTAAATAATGATTCAATTGTGGTAACAAATTACCGAGGATGCTAATGTGTAGTGGATCTGGAGGACATCCACCTAGATTTATGCAGAATCTGGATTTTTGACCAGTTCAAAACGAGGCCAAATGCGCGGAACCAGTTCAGTAGTAGTGTAGTCAGTCAGTCAATTCAGATTTTAAATCATCATTTAATGAGCTACGACGCTGTCATAAACATATAGGTACATAGATCGTTTCTTCACTTGCTAGTTTACTGGAAAGTACTGAGAGAAATCATGCTTTGCCGAAAGTGTATGTTCCTACTAACTGTCCCGGAAATTAAACCTAGATAGATCAATTTCTAGTGCTCGTTAACTTCTCTATTTTAAATCTCGTCGACTTCGTTAGAGCGGCTTTTGAGAACCCATTTACAAACAATTAAATAAATATACCTACCAGTTTTTCTCGTTTATTCATAGGTACCTACAGGATTTACCAATTCTGTAACACATGAGCATCCAAATCAGGGACAAATACGAGTACTCAACTAATTAAATATTCTTATTTTTTCGGTATTCCAAAATTGTATTTAGGTAGGTATTACGCTGGAATATTAGGTGAGTCGTTTAAATTACCAAAATATGAAATAATAAGCGAGATACCGTAATAAACCGGTATTTTTGTAAGAAAAGAATACCGGTATGCGGTCCCTGATCTAAACAAATCTTTAAGTGAAAGTGTGCACCATAGTCAGCCGCGCAGCCTCCGCTGCTCTGCCTGTGTGAGTGCTTTCTGGCCGGCGATCGCAGGCGCATCTCGCGAACATTTCCGAGGTATAAAAGAAGCGAACATAGTCGTATGCGGATCCATTGCTCTGCCCACCGGTACACCGGCCATATACCTGACCCCACAGTGCACGTATGTGATCGAATGTGACAGTGTTGTGACGTGTTGTGTTGTGACGGATGACAGACTAAACGGTTTGTTTTCTTTTGACAGAAGGCGAGTGACGTCGACGCAGGATGCGGCGGATTGTGTTGGTAAATACTTTTGTTGATTTGTAAATAATACAAGTACCAGTACTCAATATCAGTGGCAGTACTCATAGATGTTTCGCTCCAGATTGAAACATCTATGGGTACATTCCTACTCCCCTGAGCGTCCCTTATACTTGGAACTTGGAAGGGTGTTAGGGCACCAGGTTACGCTACAACTCAAAAAAGCAACCCATGTTGCCCCGACTTTACTACGAACAAATAGCACGAAAAGTGAATTGTGTAACCGATAACCTTGTAAATATTTTGTTTCGATTCCTGACTATACCTACTTAAGCAAAGTATAAAGCAGCCTTCAATTATATTAGCTCAATTGTATCGATATCGATAGTTGATGTTTACAGAATTACCTAATAATTATAGAGTCAGAGACCCACACTAAAATAATATCATGTTTTCCATCATCATCATATCAGCCGAAAGACGTGCACTGCTGAACATAGATCTCCCCCAAGAGTGCTACAATAACCGGTCCTGCGCAACCCGCAACCATCAGCGGACTCCCGCGACCTTCGTTCTGTTTTCCATGAAAGAGGATAATTATTTTGATAGGACGGCATATAGCTACTACTATAAGTTAAGTTGTATGTTGCGTCTGAAACTGGAATCATGTATGTATACTCGTTACAGTTCGTACTTGGTCCGATAAACTGGATTAAATAATAGCCGTCGTATGATACAATACTAAGTATTCGCAACTCATGTAAATTTTATTAATTAGGAAGTTCACAAGCATTGAACCTACTCGGATTAGGAACGTAGGATACATGTATAGTTTTTAACAGTTCAATCAATAAAGCCAATCTGTGCTTCAGAGCAAGCATAATGAGTCTCGCTTCCTTCATAATTTAGGACCTCGGTGCCTTTTAGGCATGGTGGTGAGACATCGTATACTTTCGCAGAGTAGTTTGTTTTCATACCTAAACCTATAGAGTTGTTCCGTTGACCTAGAATCACGGAATTTGACAAGAAGCAAGTAAAACAATAATTTCGCATAAAAAATAGGTACTATTTGTATATAACCAACGTAAACGGACACCCAAAGGCCTCGGTAAACACTTCGTGGCGGGAGCTCACGTTAAACATACCTCAACAATCAACATAAAGTTTTATTAGATCCAAATAATTCGAGTAGGGTATCGAACCCCGTTCACGACTCATTTCGCACTTGGCCGGTTTTTAGTTGAAGTCTTATTTCCATGTACGACAAATCGGCGAGCCCCGTTATACCTACGCAAGTACCTACGCATATTGTGCCTTGACATTTATAAAACAACCATTCGGACAATGTATTATGAAATTTATGAAAGCCACAGAGATTTGAGTTTCACACAACACAATTCTGTAAAATTCTCTACATTACGTATGCACGTATATATCTGATATCCTGATCTTATTATGATTGCTATTCTCGAATTATACCATAAAAACGTTTTACAGTACACATGGTGTTACTTTCCCGCACTAGTGCGAAAATGAGCACTTTCCGTGCATATGTTGAAACTTTAAAGAGCCATATGTACTGTAAAACGTTGTACGATACACGTGCGAATAGGTAATTCGCATCTCGTGTCGATTTAAAACACTCCCTTCGGTCGTGTTTTAATTTATCGCCACTCGTTGCGAATTTCCTATTTTCTGCACTTGTATCGTAAATAACTATTATATGTGAATGGAAGCCGGATACGTTAGCGTGTTGCCACATTTTTTTTAACACTGTATGTCCGCTGACAACAAGTTACCTATAAATCTACACGCCATTTATTTACTACCATCTAAACGATAACATAAATCGAACAATCAAGTAACCAGTTGCACCACTAAGTAGTAACATCAAACGCGAATATTACTTCACTGTAAATGCCATGCGAGATTATGTTTAATGAACTATAAGTTCCTTGTTTTGAAACGATCTCGCACTCAAAGAGCGATTCGCAATGGCTCGAACATTTACTTCTCATATTTATGGTTTACTGTGCGATAAACATCATTGAACTATGTATGTATAGTCGATTGATAGTCATCAACGTCATCATGATTGCGAGTTTTGTATTGAGATGTCATTGTCATTGTTACAGACTGAGTAGGTATAATGTTCAACTGTTTGGTGGCATTATTTTCTAGCACAAAAAAAAGTTCGTTGGAAAGACGAATTTAATACTATATGCCATATTTACTCTATTAGTCAACCTTAGCTTGACTTTATTGACGCTTGATAATTGAATTACTTACACGCAGATATTTTGTAAAGGCTTAAGTAAGTAGGCCAGTTGAAATTTGTTTAACTAATGGCACATGTACACTATGTAGGTACAGCACTTAGTGTTACCTACTTATTTGACTAACCAAATGCACCACCGCGTATGGTTATTTTATTTTCGGTTTGCGTTGTTGACCGAATAATTTCAAAGTAAACTGACATCGTTTTGGACAGATTAGGTCGTATTATAAAGCGAGCGTTGTAGGTGATTGCCAGTTTGTTTTTAAATAGGTATAATAATATTTTGATATTGGATTCATTCAGAATGCTAACGACTACGTCGCACACGTATTTTTGTAATACAAAGTCGTAATCTATATATATAAAACTCTTGCGAGGTCGATTGACAGCAGACAGCGCACAGTATAAACCGCTAAAGATATACCTAGGCATAAAAATTTGGAATATATATTATATTCTTTACGTTTTTTTTTCGAAATTTAACCCTAAAGGGGGTGAAATAGGGGTTGAATCGATGTATGGAAATCGTTCATTTGGAAAGTTATAGACTTAGTTAAAAAATAGTTGCAAGTTTGTATGGGAAATATGATGACGTATGGCACAGAAACGTGGTCGCTTACTATAGGCCTCATAAAAAGGCTCAAAATCGCTAAACTTAAGTGGCAGTGGGCGGGGCACATTGCACGTAGAACCGATGGCCGTTGGGACGGGAAGGTTCTCGAGTGGCAACCACGTACCGGAAGGCACAGCGTGGGTAGACCCCCACAAGGTCGAATGATGACCTGGTAAAGGTCGCTGGAGTCTGCTGGATGCGGGTGGCTCAGGACCGGTCATTGTGGCACTCTTTGGGGGCGGCCTATGCAGCAGTGGACGTCTTTCGGCTGATATGATGATGATGATGATGGGAAACATGTCGTTTTTACAGTTAGACGTTTAAAACTTCGGTCACATACTCCTAATGTACATTCAAAAACATTGATAAGAGCATTTTTTCTAATTCATCCCTTGAAGGGGTTATGATGGGGGTTGAAAGTTCACATAAGTAATGTGTGATTTTTAATGTTAAACTGTGGCTAGAAATATGAAACCAGAACAGCAGGTTTCTTTTATAATATGTAGATCCATCCAGAAATATATATTTTTTAACTTGCCCTAAAGGGGTGAAATAGGAGTTGTACCGAGAAGACGTTCATTTGAAAACTTAGAAATTTGAAAGTTCGTATATGACGATGAAGGGTTATTCATAGGGGAAGTAATTAGTAGTAGGCCGTTGTGGGCGTAACAATTCAAAAATTATTGCAAAACATAACACTTACTACGCGGGTGAAGCCGCGCGCAAAAGCTAGTGTGACAAAAAAGGAGGAAAGGATTGAGACACTACACCGACCAAGCACGTACACAATATCTCGTTATTTCCAACAAAACAAAAGACTATCAGCCTCACGTGTGCATCTACAAACCGTCTGTTTCGCAATGTAACCCGAGACCTCATTAATTCGCGTTTAGCGTTGGACAGGACTGTTATTCATAACACTTTCCATCACAACAAACCAGCATGAGTCTGATCTCCGACTTGTTACGAACTTCCACGTAAAATGATACTGGACACAGCTCGCAGACTAGCACACAATGTTTTGTAAATCTAAATAAGTAGATGGGCTGAATTCTAGCCAGGAAGTTTCGCAACCCCGTGGATTCACCGTTCGGAGACTTTCTCTAAGATAACTTAAAACTAACCCATCCGATAAAAGCTGGCACTAATTTATTGAGGAAGTCGTGTAGGCATTGTATTACGCCTGACTTGTTGAGTAATTCTATGAATTGCAGATATGTATATTACATTTTAAGATCTGTATCTCTCTCTTGGGTGCCCTGAAAACCAGCGCCTTTAGCATAATATTGCTGCTGGCATATGCTGAGTGGCATCCATTTTGGTGCATTTCAGTTGTAACACACATGTGTAATTTGTTTGTCACACCAAATAAATATATTTCTTTCTTTCTTTCTTTCTTACAAATGAGATTCTGACATAAAGTCAGAAGCTCTATAGAAATAGCAAGGGGTCTATAGAAGTGTCGTGTTTAAATTAGTAGATTGCATATGTAGAATGAAACCTAATAAAGCGGTTAACACGCTTTTGATACCATAAAAATAAGATAACCTCAAAAAACGATTCCATAGCTGACGTAATGATGCGGAATCTCAATCTTATTTACATATCGCTTGAAACCCTAATTATAACCGCAAAATAATTATGTAACATTTATGTAACACGTATGGCAGTGTTTTAGTTGTGAGGTAGTTTATCACGAGATCCTGAGGTCGTGGAAAGCGGGGGTCGCGACTCGCGAGAAAATGGCTGTTATGTAACAGCTGCCTCGAGATAATCGCACGCGCATCTCGTAAACATCGATTATGCTGCTTTATGAGCATTGAAAAACATATGTTTTGCGCAGATGCTCATTTGTCGAACGTGATAAGAATTTAAGCATTTTGTCAATGGGGGTTTTATGAGATTACTGGTAAAAGTTCTCCTTGTTGTAAACATTTGATGACTCTATTCGATTTCGAGCATTGTCTAATCTTATATAATGTACATACATGTAGGTACATGTATGTAGGATTGATAGTTTTTGGTGGTTGTGTGTGGTGCTGGAACGATCGAATGTGGTATGAATTGTTTTGGAATAGCGAATAAAAGGTGAATGAAAAAAAAACTCGAATTAGTAAAGATGTTTTTAATAGGTAGGTATTAGGTACTCGTAGAGGAAATTCGTATATTCCTGAGCCGCCAGCACATATTTCACTCAAAAAGATGTCAAGTAAAATTAATTTTCTGCAACCGGAGCCCCCCATCCTCTGAGAGGATTAATAACGATTTATCATATTTTATACGGAATTTAAAAGGATACCAATGTGGCAACTTTCGGTATTGGGTCAGGATATCTTACTTAACAGATGCTATAATTTTCAGACTTAAATAAATGGACAAAAAAATCTGAATTCTGTACTTTTTCAATGTTAGCCACACTTAACTCTATTTAAGCTCATGTTATTTGTTTCCTCGCGTGATCTAAAATCATTGAGTTGTAGCCTTTATAAAAATTAGTAATATAATTAATTCACTTGGCATTTCATACAACTTTCTTATTGTCGTAACGTGACATATTGACATTAAGGACGCGTTAAGACTTTGAACACGGCGTTATTTTATACAGAAATTTTACGTTATGATTTTGCATTATTTCAGATATTAGTGCTCGCTGCGTTAACCACGGCGAGCCCCGCACCCGAACCCAAGAAATACAAACCCGAGGTTAAAGAAACAAAAACCAACGCAAGTCTAACAAATGCAGAACGACAGTTCCTGAGGGAGGTGGAAGCGAAATTTGGAATCAAATCCGATGTGCATGTGGATGACAAGTCTGACAAACAAACAACAAAACCTGTACCCAAAGGCGACTTACCCAAGCTACCGTTCCCCGCCGTCATTGCTATAGAAATTGTCAATGACACGGACTCAAAGGGTAAAGGCAAAAGAACAATCGATGCTAATTTAGGATACGGATACAGAACGAACACTGGATACAGCTACTCGTATTTTGGAAAACCACAAGAAAAAGGAAAATTCATGCTATATCCGTATTCACAGGAAGATATTCCGCCGGGGCGGCCAAATAATCAGCATGGATATTCGAATGGAGGTTACACTACAGCGTCACCAAATGTAGAAATTCAGCCATCACAGGCCTATGAGCTAGTTCCAGTGAAAGAAGAACAATCGAGCTCTTATGAATACAAAAAACCATCGACGGAATTTAAATCAAATTACGAAAATGTAAAGGGATTAGAATCTCCTCCACCGCCTTATACACCCGGACAGTCTGCACCCTCTACGTTGTACACAACGTACAATGGGAATCATTTTTCAGGATTGAGTGGTCAATTTCCTTCGGTCATGCCTAACTACTTAGTAGATTCATCTCAACTCCTCAAAAATCCTCAGTACCAGAGTGCTGGTTTAACTTCAGATTATATTCGGTCGCATGGAGCCCAGCTCGAACAAAAAGTGGTTCCTGTGTTGGTATTAAGAATCCCAAGTTCGTATCTCAAGAACCCATCGGCCGAATTGTATGCTAACTTGCCTCAAAGCTATCCTATCTCACAATATTTGAACAATGTCAATCTACAAGAGTTAGTTAATCAGTACTTTGCTAAGATTGGATATTCTGTGGCACCTCAAATTATGTCTTACAACCATTCACCTTTATCTGCACATGTGTCTGCTCCAGCTGCGACAGCACCGGCCTCGTCTCCTGCTTCTCAATATGAACCCCAACATTATGCCAACCCATACGTTCGACCATCGTATACGCAAGTAGACTATTCGGGAGTTCAGTACTCCGCAGTCCAACCAGTTATGGCTAAATATCCTTCAACGCATGCTGTTCCTCAATATTACATGGCCCCGGCTCGGTCAATTTATCAGCAGCAGCCTGTACAAAACCAACAGTACGAGTATCAGTACCAGTACGTTCCATCACAGGAAGCATATCAACAATATTACGTCGACAATGTAGATCCTGAATATCACCAGCACATTTCAAGTCAAGAGTCCCATGCCGAACAGGCGGCAGCAGATCAAGGAGTCAGCGTACAGGATGGAAATGTACATGCGCAGTACGAGGAGTCGCAGGCACCTGCTCAACAACAAGCACATTCTGCTCAGGAAGTTCCCCAGACGCCTCATTACAGACCACAACATCTCGAATCACAGCAATACGAAGCAGCAGAACCGGAGTATGAACTCTCTAAAGAAGATTCTAAAAACGAAAGTCCTACCAAAGTATCTGTGAGCGCATATAGCACACCTAAACCACAATACGGAACTCCTCAAGAACAGCAGCAATATTACTCTCCTAAAGAACCCACTCAAAAGGAAACAATTGCTATCTATCCGTCATCTCCGAAGAGCCAAACGATACAAGGATACCAATTCAATCCTCATTCGGGTCTTTCACAGAGATACTATTACCAAAAACAAGTGGGCGACGATTCTGCTAGCAAAACTTTAGTCATCTCAGAGAATTATCCCAGCAATGATCACACGATGGCTACGGTCCTACCATTTCATAAAACAGCGTCACAACCAAGCAAACCAATGCAAACTGTGAACTATGTTACTCCTGAGCCATTTTCTTCAAAATACCAATCTCGGTACAACATTATGGTACCACAGACAGTTCTTGGAGGTGCAACTAATGAAAAAGTTTCCTACGTTAATTCTCATTCATTACCCGCACACTACCTCCAAGGCGCTCAATACAACCCTGAAGAAGAGTACACAACCGCAATCCATCACGTGCCTGCAAGGAGCTCGCAGAAGGCTCCTTCCTATCCTAGGAATTATCATACCCAACCGAAGCGGATGGTAAAACCTGAAAACAAACCAGGGAGCTCGTCTTCATCGTCGTCGAGAAAACGAAACGAAAAAAACGACAAAAAGAAATCATCGTAGACTAACAGTTCTTATGTATATTTAATATTTTTCGGAAATACTCCTGTAAATATAGCGATAAAATTAGTATTAAGGTTTTGTCAGATTGTAGATGATATATGATATATAGTATTTGTAAAAGATTGAAAAGTGTGATACAGCAATGAAATGAAAATATTAGTATTTGAATATGAATAATTTTCTAATAACATCGGCCGCTGAGGAATTAACAGTACCGAAAGTAAGGTGATTTAATTTAGAATTTCTTAAGCGGTAAATGGCCGGGCAAAATTTACATGTAAATTTTAGTACTTAGAAGAGAAAAATTTAAATACTAGTATTTGTGAAAACGAAGCTATTATTTATTGTATTACCTACTACCAAGCAACTTTGTTATGGCTGTTTCTAAGTGCAATAATATGTTCAAATAAGGGTACAATAAAACATTCCAGTTGATCAAGAGCTTTATTATCCCCAAATAGACTCACTTGGAATAACAGTGACGGCCAATGAAATATGTCAATAACAAAGAAAATAAACTTCATTTACAGGGTGACATTAAAGAGGTTCAATACCTAGACACTATTAGATTACTAGAGGAAACATTAGATCATTAATAGGACAAAATCATTATTATTGAAACAGCAAGGCTACCGCTGTATATTCAGCGTTATAAACATCGGCACACTTTGGTTTCAATCCTTAGATACTTTCGTATGGTAACTCACTAATGATATTAAAGCGACATGTTATGTTACTAAAGTGTGCAGATGTTTTTAAAGCTGACTGTACCACTATATCTACAGGGGACAAGAAAACTATTATATTTAGAGGGATAATGACAAGTATGACCACCAATAGAAGCGATTCTCACTGGTCATATTAGTATGACATGCCAGTATGACCACAAAGAAACGGGGAATGAACGAGAGTGCGAATGGGATTTAAGTGCACGATTGCATTTATATTTTCGAAAACGTATAGGTAAAACAAACAGCAGGGAAATCAAAATAGGGTTTAATAAACTAGTCACTCGATACCTCATTAGCTCATTACATTACAAAGTTATGGTTGCCGAACAAAGCATCAATAGTATTAGGTAAGTTCCATTAATCGAACGAAGGAGCGAAGCAAACGATGTTTTCCGTTTCAGGTGGTTTCAGCTACGTGGTACTTTATTCGTTTTGGCATCATCATCCTCCTAGTGTTATTCCCGGTTGTGGCCTAGAGCCCGGGGTCCGCTTTGGCACCTAATCCCAAGATTTGGCATAGGTATTAGTTTTACGAAAGCGACCGCCATCAGACCTTCCAATCCATAGTTAAGATGCATTAGGCAGCTTGTTAAATGTTAATGCAGCAGCATTAACATTTAACAAGCTACACTACAGTAATAATATAGGTAATTTCTTATGCTCAAATAATCCATAAATCCTCATTTCTAGTAGACAACTTACTAAAATGGTACCAACTTAGAGTACAGTTTACTTAATGGCCTATGATGTTGACGAGATACATTTTATTGTCAGACAGTACGAATTATTTTATCAAAGAGAGAGTTTTGACGCAATATCAAAAAGTGCTTAATAAACGTATAAGATGGCGCTGCTACTCGTACATGCCAGCATGCGAACTATCTCAGTGAGACCTTCACCTACGAAGTTCATACATGGTCGAACAGATGGCAGCACAGGCCGTAAAATTTCTTGAGCTCATGGACCTACTACACCTACTACTACCTACTCTAAGAAATCCATACTCTAAGCTTGAGTAAAACTTGGTTTGGTGAACGTGTCAATCGACTAAAGTGTTTCGATCTATAGGGTTAAAAAGGAGCCGTTATGGTGCGACTATAACCGTACGTATGTATGTACACATCGCTAAATAATTATCTTAGTGTAGTATATGTGGGTAGGGTAGGGTACATAAAAAACTGTGTCAACAACATTCATCGAAATTACCGTCAGTCTGTTACCGATTAATAAACGCGCGTGACACGTATATTTTCTCCACCAATTTAATCCACCAATAGCTCACGCATCTCTTCTTATTAGTGAATTTCTTCCTCGCATACCTACCGCTCACACACCTCTCACGGATACTCACCCTAAAGCTGTATTTCCGAATAATTGGTTTCAATAGCTCAGTTGGTAGCAGATACTAGCCGCGTATTCCAGAATGTCGCAGTTTCAAATTTCTTGGAATTGGAACAACAATACTTTTTTCCCTGTAACTTGTAAGTTATAATCCTCGTTAACAGACGTCACTGTTTAATATACAAATTGATTTTCTGAGACAGACACATGTAAGTGGGGACATGTCGCTTCTGGCAAATGTCGCGCATGGAAAACCGGCCCTGATATTAATATTAATCACATGGGGATGCTGAATCCTAGTACCCATAAATTTTAATATATGACATAAATGCGACAAAAAACACCCAATTAACGTAAATGTGCATGTTAACGATTACCATCGCAATCAGTTAGATTAAATTAAAGTGGTCAGTAGCGTTAGCATGTCTCTGTGTATTTATCTCAGAAGAGTGGAGTGATTACTTGCACAATTAGTATGAAGGTATGCGACCATTGCGAATTTATGCGTTTTCTTGCAAATGTGTAAAGGAAAAAATGGCGGCAAAAGTACTACTTCAATAATTTATTCCATTCTTCCGACTACAAACTGTACATTTTCATTCAAATCAATTCGTAAGAAAAGGGGCGCGATTCCATTTTCATGTCCCCACCAGCATGTCACCGTGATATCCCCAGCTTTTCGTATAGGTATGTCTGTCAAAATAAGAAGAGGTCGTTAAAATATTGTCCAGAAATCACACGGATTCCAGAAACATATTCGGTATGGGAAATGAAACAACGGCCTTAAATTGTAATTGCCGGCCTTAGATCGATTTGGGAAACATTTTAGCTCAAATAAATCCAATTATCAGGTAATAATCTTAATCTAAATATATAAAATAAGAAACTGACTGACTGACTGATCTATCAACGCACAGCCCAAACCGGTGGTTCTAGAGATTCCAAATTTGGCACGTAGGTTCCTTATTAAAACAACATCGATTTTAAAATCCATCGTGGCGGACGTGAAATACCATATTCCATTTTGGGGTGCGATGGGGTTGAAATGTCTAAATATGAATATGGGTGTCGTTTTTATGGTTTTTTGGTACGTTTATTACGAAAATGGCATCGATTTTGCAATTTAACATTGTGGACATGAAAATTGTTGAAATGTGCCAAATTGCAATTCAATTGGAACATACGGGTCAAACTGTGATGCATCTTTTTTGTAGACGGTTAAAATTACTTTTAGTGCGCAGGCGAAGCCACGGGCATAAGCTAGTATACCATATACCTAAAATGCAACATTTTTGGTAGGTACCTACAACGGCATTCGTCACACATATCATTAGAATTTTAACGGTCTAAAATAATCTACGTGTTTTCGTTGATAGTAATATTAAAGAGAAAAATTCTACAAGTTTTACTTTATTCAATAATAAATTACTTTTCAAACATAAAACCTTTAATTTTGAAACGTAGAATTATTTAATTATTATATGGAATGAGATATGATAGACCTCCATTTTTATCCACGACGGTAACGAGGGGTGTGTACATCTGTGAATCTACGAGTCTGTGTGTCTGTGGCATAGCAGCTCCCAAACGTAAGAATAGATATGATAGCGTTTTTTTTTTCAATCTAAAGTCTGGTCTATCGAGTGTTTGTTGTGTCGGGAATGTTTTATTATACTTTTATATGTAGTTACAAACAATTGATTTAGATGAGTTTTAGGTAAGTACTACGCCCCTTGCTTCAGGAAAAACACAAACTAGTCCGCAATATGACGAATCTTTGTAAGGTGAAAAATCTATAGCGTCAATGTATAAGACTGTAAATGAAAAAATAATACCTCGCAGACTTTAAACACATGTTGCATACGGTTGACTTATTTCAGGAACACAATTAGCAGCTTTGCCATATCTGCCACTCCTGTCCGATGGGTGATTGCGTAATTGACCGAAGCGTGCCATTTCCTGCTGTTTTCCCTTTAAGCCGAGAAAACACACGGGTGGACATTGCAACCAGGGCTCGCGGGTAATTGATACGAGCCAAGTATATCTGCCAAACTCAACCAAATTGACAATTGTCATCTGTCAATGACAATTCGATTAGTCACGATGCTGTCCAGAAACCACCTTGCCTTGGCGACCAAGCAAAGTTCGTCGAAAGGTCGTAACAATTATCGTAACAATTGTCAAGTTAAAAATACATGAGGGCGCCGTGTTTTTGTGAATGTCATCACTTCTCTGACAAGTGACAGTGATTTGTTTGCAATTACTGATCAAGATCTTAGTACATACTAGAAGCACATGAATTACATAAATTCCTGGCTGAATATCTTGAGAGTTTTGAATAGGACACGTTAGAAGAAAAAGCTGGAATAGGAGATTAACCTTCTGTTTCTGCTTATTTATACGCATACAATTTCAATTCACCCTTACTCCCAAATTAGAAACTATAAGACAGTCGTCAGCTTTCTTATGGATAGGTATTGTTACGTTTCTGTTTGTACCTTCTATTGAGATACCTTTGACAAATACCATCATAGCAAAACTTCCCCATGTGTCCTCACTTTAATAAGAACTTCCACTAGACTTTAGACGCGCCTTTTCCTGATTCCTCACAACCGGTCAGTTATACCGGAATACCGGAAAATGAGCTGGGAAATGAGAGTGAAAATGTTAACACTAAGCCAGTCCCCTGGTACCTCTACACTATAGCATTGAACGACCAAAGTGTTTACAAACTCTGAAACACATACGACTTTTTCTAATGAAACAAAACACGGTGTTGTCGGTCCTACGCCATAGACATTCACTGCGACTTTCTGCTTTGGTAATAAGGAGTATAATGCTAAAGTTTTTAAACAGGCACGTGTGTACAAGTAACATGTAACATATGGACACGTTTTTGCGCTATGCCGTCATTATAACTCTGGGCAAGCCTTCCTGTTTAATCCCATCAATATTTAATGGTAGAATCTAACGAGAGTTCTTATGGTCGTAAATGTAATACTCGTCATTTAGAATGGTAATGATTTGATTGCGCTAAGAAGGCTCATTTTATTTCTCAGTTCCTACATTTGGTAGGATTGTTTGTTAAACTCCGTTTAACCAACAAAATTAAATACCTATTCCTCTTATGATATATTATTATATAGGCAATGTGTAATTTAGGGTTTCCTATAGCCTCGTAGAGAGTGTATATGTAGTACTAGCTTTTGCCCGCGGCTTCGCCCGCGTACTAATAGTAATTTTAACCGTCTACAAAACAGGTGCATCTCAGTATGACCCATTGTGTTCCAATTCCAATTGAATTGCAATTTGGCACAAATACTTTCAACAATTTTCATGTCCACAATGTTAAATTTCAAAATCGATGCCATTTTCGTAATTAACGTCCCAAAAAACCATAAAAACGACACCCATATTGATATTTAGACAAGGGGAGATGGTATTTCACGTCCGCCATGTTCGATTTTAAAATCGTTGTTGTATTTCTTAATCAGCGACCCGATAAACCATAGAATCCACGTTGATTTTCAGACTTTGTGACCTTTTAGGGGTTGAATTTTCAAAAAACCTGAAACACGTGTTTACTCATTTATCGTTAGGAATACTGCTGTGAAGTTTCGAATGAAATAGTCTAACTAATCTTGTTTCCCCATACAAACTTTGGACCCCCATTTCATCCCTTTAGGGGTTGAATTTTGAAAAATCCTTTCTTAGTGCACCCCTACACCTTATAAGAAACCTACGTGCCAAATTTGGAATCTCTAGAGCCAGCGGTTTGGGCTGGGCGTTGATTTAAGTGAGTAAGTCAGTCAGTCAGGACTTTCAGGTTTATATATATAGATTAGGTGGACCAGTTTGATGGTACCATAATATTACATTGTCTCCAAACTTATTCGGGCGAAAACTCACATCAATAAGATACCAACAAGTGGTTGAAAAATGGTTTGCAAATTTTTAAACAATAACTTACACATGGTTGAGATTACTTAATATGGCCGACTTTTTATAAAACTGCCTTGGAATTGGAATCTTCTACCTTGGACGATAGAGTTCTTTTTTGAATGGACTACTTTGATGCAATTCAGCCAACTGAAATAATCTGAAGTATAAACATAGCAAGTTAATATTTATAATTTGTATTAATCTTGTGATAGTAAAAACCGACAAGAAAATGTTTAAGTAGATCCAATGAAAATCAGGCAAACTACAGAATATCGTATGAAAACATAACTGTAATTACCCAACTACCCAAGTTGCAACAAAATATTTTAATATCAATGGAAAGTCTTGTACGGTATCTCTCTATGGCAAATACCTTACACAAAATACACAAATCAATGTGGACCCTAAACGACGATATATTTAAAAGATATAAACACTTACATATTATATATATGGAAAATATCCAAGCCTCAAACCAATATTAATAAATTAATTAATTGACCAGCGACCTCTCCTTCTCATTAATTAGGTTTTCTTATGTATAAGTTATAATTATAAGTCATAGTTTAAGTTCTGTATCTCTCTCTGGGTGCCCTGAAAACCAGCGCCTTTAGCATATATTGCTGCTGGCATATGCTGAGTGGCATCCATTTTGGTGCATTTCAGATGTAACTATACACTTGTGTAATTTCTTTGTCACACCAAATAAATATATTTCTATTCTATTCTTTGTGTTTTATGTTTGTTAATTGTTGGTATTCTATATATGTATATTTGTTTATGTGACTGTTCGTGTTCTAAATAATCTAAAAAAAAAAATGAAAAATGCCCTTACTGGGATTCGAACCCAGGACCCACCTTCGCATCCACAAGGCCAATAAAACGGTCTTCATATGTTTCCATAACTATAAATTATTTGTTAATGTTAACATAATGGCATTCGTAAACACACCGATACTTCATCGCCACTCGGCGTAGGTTTACTCTCGTTTTCCGTTGACACGCTATTAAAGTAACCACTTTATACAGGCCGTAAACCTATAATTGTACGGTTCTTATTTGCAATTCTATTAAAAGTTGCCCTGGAACAGGATCAGCAATTACCATTCGTTTAGTTATAATCTCCTTGGCTTTCTCTTTCACTATGAGAGAGTTAGATACGGAAAAGTGTCCTTCAACAAAATTAAGCCGATTAAGGTAAGATTAGTTAGTGTTGGGTCCAAGGTAGACCCAGACAACTACATTTTCTATCGACCAAACTTTATGTAATCGTGTATGGTTAAAATTATTTGAAATGAACGAAAATTGCAAATACTGGGTTTGCAATCTGAACCTTCTCTTAGGTACTGTACGGTCCTTATTTGAACGCAACATTTTGTCGCAAACGTTTAAGTTAAATAAATTCAACTATGATAATTTAATAGTTTTAATTGCGAAATGAACGAATTGAATTCAGAGATCCGCAGCAGAACCAAGGTAACCGATATAGCCCTCCGAATCGCTAAACTTAAGTGGCAGTGGGCCACATTGCACGTAGAACCGATGGCCGTTGCGGCGGAAAGGTTCTCGAGTGGTGACCGCATACTGGAAGGTGCGGCGTGGGTAGGCCCACCTCACAAGGTGGACTGATGGCCTGGTAAAGGTCGCGGGAGTCCGCTGGATGCGGGTGGCGAAGGACCTGTCACTTCAGCTCTCTTTGGGGGAGGCCTATCTCCAGCAGAGGACGTCTTTCGGCTGATATGATGATTATGAAGAGTTTTAATGATCTCTGTAAAACACAGACCAAAGGTGCGATCTTCTAATGTTCGCTGACGACACGGCACTGGTGTTTTATGGTGGAACTTGGGAAGAGGTAAAATCACTGGCAGAATTGGGCTTAAATAGTATCACTTGCTGGCTTGAGGATAATCTTCTAACTCTTAACGTCAGTAAAACTAAATATTTATGTTTCAGCAAAAGCTAGGTCATTAATAATTGGGAATGGATGAAATTTTTAGATGTGCCTGATAATCTATCACCAAAAAAATTATCAGGCACCAGAAAAAAAGTTTCAGATTTTTCAACTGCGTCAATTTTTTTTGAAAAATATAAACAGTTTCCTCGCTTACGTTTTGGGTCAAGGACGGCAATTTCCTCGATCGGTCTCATATTACAAAAAATATCTTAAATATCTGTGGTAAACTGACACTGGCAATGATATTGACAGTAGCTATATTTGCCATTACCAGTGTCAGTTTACCACAGATATTTAAGACATTTTTTTGTAATATGTCGGTTCAAGGAAAGTGTCTATTGACCTAGCTTTTGCTATAAGCATATATATTTAGTTTTACTGACGTTAAGAGTTAGAAGATTATCCTCAAGCCAGCAAGTGATAGGTACTATTTAAGATATATTTGAGTGGATTGCAAAAAAATTGTACATAGTTAAGAGCTTTAATCTAATCTATGCTTTAATTTTAAGGCATAGATTAGATTAAAGCTCTTAACTATGTACAATTTTTTTGCAATCCACTCATTTTTTAATATCAAAATTTTTATTATGAACATTTTATATCGTATATTATGTTTGATATATCCGACGTTTCAAGTCCGCTCGTGGTCAAGCTGCTAAACTGACAAAAATATACGCTCGCGACAATAATTAACACATAACACGTCCAGTACGGGCACAAGTAGCAAAACATACCACTTTCAGTCATTAATCCATACCAATTAACAATTTACACGTTGCCATCAATCACAAAGACAATGGGTATAATAACAATATTGCAAAATGCGTTCCGTCGCAATGCAGAAATTTCCCTTTCTACGCCATGCTACGTTAAAAAGCTTCTACGTCAAACATTTGTACGTCACATACGTCTTTATAGTACCAACTAAGACGCCTCGCCCATCTGATACGTGCTATGTAGGTACAGTCAGAAGCAGAAGTAGCTAAGCAAAGTTGAGAGACTGACGGGTGCTGCTGGCGGAGTCGCGGAAGTGTGCGCAGGCGTTCCCGTGGCTCTGCCAAAGGGCAGCGCGTAGAAAACCGCGGGGTTTTAGACGGTAGTCCGGGCGGTTCCCGGGAGTCCGTCATACCCTTCAGTTAAGGTGACATAGGTTCATGGTCTTCTCTACCTCTCACTGAGCATAAGGTGAGCGAGATGGAAGTGCGTGTTCAAAAGCGCGGATGTCATGTTTTTATTTTTTATTTTTTGTGCGTTTAAATAAATAAAAAAGTATTAGCTAAGTTCCCTCAAACATGATATTGCCGATTTTTTGAACCAGTTTGT
The DNA here is from genome assembly GCA_932294315.1 of Epinotia nisella. Taxonomy (NCBI): domain Eukaryota; kingdom Metazoa; phylum Arthropoda; class Insecta; order Lepidoptera; family Tortricidae; genus Epinotia; species Epinotia nisella. The sequence goes on from OW028687.1 coordinate 7,162,735, forward strand.
ATATGTTTAGCTTTTGTGCATAATTTGTTACGAATTTTTGAAATGTATTTTAGATCTGAATGTAGTTCGTGATTTTTTTCTATCGAGCGAAAGTCAAAAACTCAGGATTCGAATAGCTATAGTCCCTCGAGAAAGGCCTCAATATTGCTAATTAAATTTAAGACAGCCAAATTCTGAACCTACGTCGCCTTAACCCAGCCCCCTGACAGCCAGGCGGGATGCGTAAAAGCATTTCCCCACGAAAAAAAGTAGGACGCAGCGGAACTTCTTCGCTCATATATATACCTAGACAGTAAGGTCGCCATATTGCTGCCCTTGCTGTTTTGGCCTTCTGGCCAAATCACGCTCTGTCCGTGCCGAGCAAAAGGGTCTTGCGTGGCCCGGCTCTAAGTCAAAAAAAAAAACCTGCGCTACCGTGGATGCTGTATTGAGAGTGAGGGACCTGCATTTGTCTCAAGCTGTGAAAACAACGAATCCTCAAATCAATAAGGGGTCGGCAACACGCTTGTGATTCTTCCGGAATTGACCTTTTTTCGTCGTAGTATTAAAAAGTAACGATCAGAATTATCTACACAATCCTTATTCTCTTGACACTAGAGTGGTGAGATCGTTTTGAGCACTAGTTCTGCGTAGCTGCTGACTGTACTTCCTCCCATTCGATTGAGTACATGCGAATTTAAACTCTATGTACAGCTTCAGGCTTGTGAGGCACTATTATAGCTTTGTCCAGCGTTTGTTTATTAGTATCTTCCTGGAACATAAACATGTCATAGAAGTCGTAAAAGTGGAGTTAAAGGCCGATTCTCGTTTCCCGGAACCGGGTGCAGTTCAAGCTTCAGGGTATTGAAGAATAGAGATAAGTTGAGGTTTATACAAGACCGACCTAGAATTATGACGATAGATATATAAACATGATACCTACTCGTATGATGGTTACCGTGTTTCATGTTGAATGTCGAATCGAATCCCTTTTTCAAAAATTCTGTCAGAAAACATTAATTCCCGTTGAAATAAAATAGTATTTCACCGAAAGCTGGCGAAGAAGCGGGCACGCCTAAGTTATAATAAAATTATAATTAGGAACAAGTAACCCCTAGTCAATATACCATTGATTCAGAATAAAACGTGTTCATTTATTCGTAATTATACATGGTCATGATTTTGGCGATCTTTGAACCCACTGTGACTAACTGGAGAAGGCATTGGCGCCAGTTACTCGATGTAAAGGAGAAAAAGCATTAGAGAGAGATAGTTATATCTACAGTACTACATCTAGTGCTCTTGCTCGGGGGTAACTCATACTGTCCGGGATGAATAATGCTGTGGTTGTCAAACTTTGGTTTACAGCCTAGGTATAAATATTATATATTTGTTATTATTCGACTGTAGCTGAAAGGAGGTTATGTTTTTTGTAGTGAGTACATTTATGTCTAATTCTTAGGCACGTTTTGCAGTTTAAACGGCTTGATGGATTTAACCATGTGAGATTTCTCTTAGTTATAAGGAATGACAATTCTACAACAAAAATTAGTCAGCTATTAAACTAAGCAGGTAAGTACTCTTACGGGCAAGTGCATTTGTACAATCAGTTGCAATAAGTGCTGAGAAACCTTATATTTATTTTAAAAGGCCTATCGTTTGATGCGCCACACGTGCCAATGTAATTTTCGACTTGCAGTTACATTACCCCTAATAAAAAATTTTTTAGTTATTTCATTACAGAACTATGTAGCGGCTAACCAAATACATCTATCCTCAAAATTTTATTAAAATACAGCTTATAGTTTTCGAGTAAAATGGCTGTAACATACGGACAGAAGGACGTGACGAAACTATAAGGGTTCCGTAGGGTAAACTAATTACATACTTACATATTTATTTACTAAAAGTGCGAGTAGCTATACAGAAAGGACATATTCTATATTTTATTATACGGCTGGGTTCTCTGTAATAAGCGGACGGGGCCGCGAGGTCAGCTAGTGTAGGTATGTTATTCCAGGATTTCAACCATCTAGAGGCTTGTATCTTAAATTATTTTACGATGCCATTCGAACCGATTTTTGGAGAGGAACTAATGTTTGTATATGAGCTAGTACAATTAAAGAACATAAATACCCAAAAAATTGAGTTAAAGATGGACCTCGCTGGCGGCAGCCGAAACGTAAAACGACATTAAAAAATGCATATTTTTCTAAACTTTCAAGGTCCATCTATTTATGATTTTAATTATATTTCGTGATTTATACTTACAATTATTTGATGGTTTACTATGCACTTAGCAGCACTACGTTATCAATTTTAACATGAGGAAACTATACCATATTTATAAAATCCCTCGTTTTTGTTGGGAATAACAAAAACAAAACACTGCACGCTTTGAGCACCGCCAGCGTCAGCTAGCTAGTGTGCATCTCGCATGCACATGCACTCGCTGCACACAGCCGCCGTCGCACGCTCCGCTACCCCCGTATATAAGCCGGGTGCATACTAGCCTTGAACTTCATTTCACCACGTTCAGCCCTTGTCCTAAGTTCTCGTGAAGTGTGGAATATGTGATTGGACTGTTGGGAGTGTTGGTGTTTTTTATGTGAAAATGAAGACCGTACTGCAAACGGTGAGGATTGTACTAATTTATTTATTTTAAGGATTTAATCAATAAATATTTGGGGACCATCTTACACAAATCGACCTAGTCACAAACTAAGCAATGCTTTCCAAACTATTCCAACTTATGTCAAATATTGTGATTCACTTGTGATTACAACTTAATTATCGAGTAGCTAGTTCTAATAGAACCTACTCGCTATTTGGCGTTAATAATCCTATGTAGAAAGTGCTAAATATTATTTTACAATTGTTTTAAACAATCGTACAGAAATGAAAAACAAGTATCACAACAATCATTTACGAAGCACATATAATAAGAATTCATGATTTTGGTCCTGAATAGTTAGTAATTATTTACCTTCTTTATCAGAAAATTCAAGACTGTATTATACATACTAACATACAAAAGCGGGAAGGACAGGAACAATTAAATATAAATATCGTCAAAAATATACATTATTGATTTATTGAACATGTAATACAGTAGTACCTACATATTTATGAAATTAAATGTAATAATTTACAACAAAACCTCATAGATGACAAGTTTGTGAGATTGTAAACAGTTTGTATGTAGAGGGTCCCCGTAACTGCTCATCCGATTTGACAAATTAATCAGTATGCGTAAGTATCAGGAAAACATATAGAATGGACCTTTAGGATGGACATATGCTATATTTTCTCTGTAATACTCTATGTAATTAGTCATTTATATTTTAAGCAGCATGGACATGCCTAATCATAATCCTAATCTGAACATATGTATTTAAAATTCGTAAACTAGAAGAGCCATGCCCAATAAATTTGGTACAGAATGTACGTACTTATAGTGAAATTGTTATATTCCCTCATATTCAATATTTGACAGCTGTCATTCCAGTACAATTTATATCATTATGTCACCATTGATGTTTATTGTACCCGGATGACGGCTGTCAAATATCGGCTGTTAAATAAATAGTTTAACAACACTGTTATTTCCACATGTTATGAAGTCTGATAGAATTAGCTTGAACTTATTTGGAAAGACTCACCAATTTAGTCATGTTTACAAGCTTTTTTACACGCATTTTATTGACTTTTTACTTACTTGTAATGAACGCACGCTAGCCTAACGAGATGCACGGCTAATAAGAGCACTTGAATAAGTGACGGGTAGTTTATCTCGCGAGCGAGATATCCCGCGTGCGGCTAGCTACGTGCGGCCATGTAATGAAATACATATACTTAGTTAACAACTGATTAAACTAAGATTAAAAGACAAATCGTATACGAACGATACCTAAGTACACTTGTTTGCGATGACCAATGGGCGGCCGATGGATGAAATATGGTGACGAAAGCATAAGATGGATATGACTATTACTAAATGTCGAGTAATATTTATGATTATTGAATGATTTTATAAGAAATTTGAGTGATGGTGATAAAGTTCCAAATAATGGTAAAGTATCACTTTACGAATACGCACCTCTTACATCTGTAGATATACAAGTGATGTCATGTAGAGAGGTAATTTTCCCTGTATAAGTGGATAGTGTACAGTCAGCAGCAGAAGTAGCTAAGCAGGCCGGGTGTTCAAAATGACCTGCACACGACTTTATTTTTAAGAAATTAAGAGCGTGTGTATTTTATTTTGAAGACCCGGCCCGCTTAACTACTTCTGCTGCTGATTGTACCATAAAAGGAATGGACTGAAAATATCTAATATGATTTTTTTTTATCATTATTTACTTCAACAGTAAAATTCTGAACCTTTTTGCAATTATGTTCTCTTTTTTCATCAATTGTATTCATATCCATATTACGTATATCGTTCGACATTATTTTGACGTAAGTAATTTACATCTGTCTGCCGCCCATTAACTTGACATCTGTTAGTGCCGTTTTAGACGTAATAGACATCATAATATTTTTTTGCGCGTGAAGACCAAGTTCACCCTAAGGGTCGAGCCGAGCGGTTGGAGGCCCGCCACAAAGCGAGTTTCAATTCATTTGTGGTGAGAATGCCAACTGACAAGCTGTCGACCTTCATGAAGGAGGAGGATCTGGCCGAAGGGTGTAGTTTTCCGGCGATTTCGAGGCCGCCTTTTTGACACCCAGAACTTGCGCCACGCGTCGCCGTCTTAAGGTGTTATATTATAAGTTTTGTATATTCATAATATATGTATGTTAGTCTGTAAGGTATTTGTAAATGTAAATATGGGCCTTCTTGCCTGAAGCAAATAAAAAACAATAATAATAACATTGAAAATATGAGTCATTCAATATGGGAATTCTTTGACTAAAACCATATCTTCTCCTACTAACAGTGTTTTTCAATTTTGCGTCGCAACCCCCCCCGGAGGTCACGAAGTACTTTAAGGTGGTAAAGTAAGCTATACAATGTAGGGATGTCATATTTGTAAAATAAAAAATATAATTTGAGAACGGCGCAGGGTGAGGGAGGGTTGCGAACTATTTTTCTATAGTAAGGGGTCGTGCCATGAAAAAGGTTGAAAAACACTGGCCGCGCAAAACAATAGCCTCCTCTCCATACACCAAAATTTATATGTTCCTTTTTTTAAATGTGTTATGTCGTTCTCATACAGTCACAAATATCAAAGTACAGGAAAGACAGGCAAAATTTTGATGCCATTTACTACCTTAGGTTCGGTGTGCATAGGACCATTACTTGCTTTGAGATAGACAGTGCTGAAGTATTGAAAAACTTTCAGTTCAGTCATAGAGTAGGTAAAAACGGAGGGTTCATTTTGGTTCCATTAAAAATGTTCAATCGCAGACTGAAAATAATACTGATTGGCTAAACTTAATTCAGCTGTTTGAGTAATTCTCGGGTGGATAAATACTAGAAAATATTTAATAACATTCTTCCTGATGTCGGGTATGGCTTCCTTTAAAATTATAACTTGACAATGACAATAAAGTAGGAAGTCAAACTAAGATCAGAATCACAAAACGACATTACATGCGGAACTGAAAACATTTCTAGTTTGACGATAACAATAGCTGAAATTATACCTAACATGTGTTTACAAAGCAAGGCAATGCTTTAAATTTCAAATTACGTTTTTTTAAGTAACGAATGTGCCTAAGATAAAATTTAATAAAAAAAACACGGTGCAGTATTCCTCGAAATATTAGGACCCAAAATTAATATATAGTCGACGTCAAAGATATTCATAGATTTATTACCTTATTACAAAGGACCAAGGCGCAATAGTAAACCTAAACCAATAATTTTACTTTGCCGTCGATCGTGAACCTTTCAAAAGAGAAAATACCATAATGCTTCCTAGAGTCTCAATAGCAAAATAATGCTCAGCAATACTAAATTGCCGCTCTAGACTGACAAGCGCGCATTAAAGTCATCAAGCTTCAGATCAATGACCTGACCGATCAATTACAGCTTGCAGACATTGAATTAAACTCATCGATTAGTAATACACTTGTAGCCATCCATCAAGAGCCATTACTGAACCTTAATTGAAACGGTTGATTAAAAAACATCAGGAGTGATTATAGAACGTGAATGACTTAAGTTGATCTTGATATTAGCGATTCAATTGCTGTCACATACCGCTAAGGTGTAATCTTGAAAGGTGAATTATGAGCGCGCGATAAGTTTGATGATTCGTTATAATTTTATTCTGAGGTTTCACACGTAATTATGCTATGTTTAACGCGGTTACATTGATGATATCTGCGCATGTTACATTGACAGACGCGTCGTTGAAACAATGCGCCTACGTTTCATCCAACTTGAATTTCAGTATTATATCGCATTGCATCACCCTATTTCAAAGCAGGAGCCGTAGCATGGGGTTGGCCTTGTCACGCGATAGGTGATAGGATAGAACGTGCGTCACTGGCTGACACCGTTCGATAGAAGAGACGACGCTCTTATCTTGTCACTTGTCGCATGATAAGGCCAACAATGCTACGGCTCCAGATGAGTACAAGACAACCTTGCTCAGGCTGTTGATATGGTCACACTAGTGGCTTCGTGAGCTGTAGAACTCGAAAACCTGTCTTTTAATTAAAAACATTTTTTGTCTTAATTTCTAAAAACTGAATCGGCCAAAAAAACAACCTGATCACAAAATTTCAGGAGTATCGGTTGAGAAATGCGACCTGTAGAGGAGAACAGCCGGACAGACGCCGGACACACGAAATAATGTTTTCCCAAGCTGGAATGCTTGATTTCTTTATAGTTGGCTTCGCTCGCTCGTTCAAATAAATGCTGAGGAATGTTATAGGTGTTAGTTCTTTTTCATTTTTGTTTCTAGCCACTCCCGAATTATCATTGCTTAACATAACCCATACGTTATTTCCGGGCAAGTCTTCAGTTCCATTCTGCAAAACACATGTAAATGAACCATCAAGTTTTCTAACTAAATCATTAGCTTAACATTCATTAAATGCATTTAAATAATCACGTAAGTAACTAGCCGCACGACCATGGTCATCGTCAAAGTACAGGATATTATGCTCTCGCAGTTCCTAGCCGCTAATTGCGTGATTTCTTCCTCTTTCCCGTTCGTGGATTATGTACATTACTCACAACACTCACAACTTTGCAGGTCTAGTGCATAAACATGACTATTTAAACTCCAGTTGACGTGATCAGTTCTGTGACAGTTATTGGTTTACCACGCATCAAACTTTATGGCTCTTGTCGTGTTATTAATTAATTCAGTATAATTATTCATTACACTACCTACTTACAATCTTAACTTATAAATGAGAGCTTTCATCGTGCATTATTCATTCCAATCGACATACATCTTGACATTTGAATTGTCAATTCTATTCCCACCGCGGAACCGCAAAAAAGGTCACCAAGCAAACCTTCTACGCCACAATTGACACGACCACGGTGCATACTCGCAACTGACTATTACCGCATGAGTCGGTAACGTTGACTCTTATATTACCTTCCTTAACGCAATACGTACAATACCGTTATTACGCCGGTTGTGTGGCTTGAAGGCTGTGTGATCGGTGACATTTGTTTAGAAGATTAATCTCAGCACTAAACGTTGTTTTTTTAAACAGAGATCAAGGCAGTCCATTTAGTGAATGAGAGATAAAGAAAACAATAGACTATGAGTTTATAATACCCATTATTGTAAATGTGGAAAGTAGCGTTGATAAATTAGCTTACTTAAAGCGATACTTTCTATAGTTCTACGTAGTGTATTGACAATTTGCCATCCTCGTGATTACTTCATAATTTTGACAAATGATGAGCGACTAAGACAAAGGTAATCTTGCCAAGGTATTACTTAATATAATTTAAAATCATTTTTTTCCACGCCAAATTTTCTTTTAACCTAATAATAATATTCCCTAGACAATCTTATCTAAATCTCAAAATTTGCTAGCCTCTCGAAATTACGAAAAACCAAACGCTAATCAAAATATTTCTTCACCAACTTGTACATTATAATCTCAAAATTTTAAGAGATCCAGTTATCCATAATTGCAAAAACATCGCAACATCCTCGCAACCGCATAACTACGTACGGTCAAAGACTTTAATTGTTGAGCTATTTAGGTGTCAACTAATGTTGATTTTTGACGTGATAACGTCTTATAAATCGATGAACGCCGGCTGCACGCACGAAAACGTGTGACTCATTGGCCCGTCAACATTTTATTCCAAACTTCATCAACGTTTTCTTATGAAGTTTTCACGTAAAATTATCGTCCGTAAACCGACTTTACCGACAGCCAGTTTTTTTTATAGCTCATCTATTGTCCACTATAAATTGAGCTCCAAATGGCTCAACAAAAAATAGTAGTTGCGCACCGGAAACACAAATGCCAACTCTAGGTCAGATTACGTAAACAATGCTCAGACCCATAGGTTTCCCTTTCAGTTCCCACGTTCCATCAATGTCAAAGACCTAGGAAGGTAGCTGAAAGCAGCTCGGAAGCGACTTTCCCCGCGCGCATCGGGTGAAACGTGACCAGTAAAGGGCAGAGAAACATCCCGCGCATGCGTTCCTGTCGCGCGACCTCTGACTGGTGAATAATGGATAATGGCTTTCATGAGTTAGCTAACTGGTTGGATATAATCGCTAGGGCCCGCCCTTAGGGAAGATGCGAAGATAGCTGCGTTATTGTTATTATGTAATTTAGAGGCTGCCTGGCAGCGAAAGTTATTTATTGAATATATTTGTGATTTAACATTTGACCATCGTGGATAGTTTCGAACTGGAATATCTTTATTATTCGACCACTTCGAGTGTTTGACGTTAAGCAAATCGTAGGTTCAAGTTACGGTAAGGGACAGAATGCGTTTTTCAGATGAGACCGACAAAGTTTATTATCAGACTATATTTTTAGTTTGTTTCGGATCAATCACAGCTTCTGTTATTTTTAATATTTTTTGGATCTGATTTTACAAAAAACAATCTTAGATTTCAGTGCTTTTTCCGCTTATACTTGAGATTATCGATTACGTCCATTCCCATTCCAAATACATTATGCTTTATCGTGGAGTAGATAGGAAAGAAAATAAAAACTGAAATATGTTATGTACATATCTAGGTATCAACTATCAAGACATTTTTCCAGAAACTTTAGTTAGATTTGCCCCTACCCACATTTTTCAGGACAATTTTTGATGAAATATATTATAAGATTAGAAGATGCTGGCGCTAGTCCTAAAAAGGTAAATAGAAAAAAGTCGAACAAAATTATAAGTATTATCAGCATTGGACAATTAACATAAAAACATGCGCAGTTTCGATACATCCCAACCACTAGCCTGCTTCTATGTAGCACACGACAGCTTTGCTACATCGGAAATGATTTACATTTTTAAAGCATAATTTCATTTAATATTCATATAAACTGTTACATTCAATCCGGTTGCTCTAGGCCAGATGTCACAACGAAAACGAGTTGATTTCGTAGCCTTTCTTTCTTTGACTGGTTGTATCTGCGCCAGCGCGCACAAATTTGTTTATCTTAAAATATGTTTTCGAGATAAAAAGAAAGATTTTGCATTTTATGGTTGCCAAATGATCTATGTTTTTATAACCATCAGTTGACGGACTAGCTTTTAAGGGCACGTAGGTCCAATCCTTGACTAGGGTAGCTAATCGGATGCTACCTAAAGTGTTTGTACGGTGCAAAAATTAAGTAGAGGCACGACTGGCCTCGGGTGGTTATGACTACTAGTCTGTCTTTATCTCTGTACGATCAAGAAGTTATCCAAACAACTCACTTTCTATCGAAACTTAATATAACACCTATTTAAACAATTAACATTAGTAATACTTTGGTAAGTCTGTATTATATATACACACTTATCGGATGAGTGATTCTGGAGATTTGCCCCTACATGCAGACTCTGTATGTAGGGGCAAATCTCCAGAATCACTCATCCAATAAGTGTGTATATATAAAATGGACTGTCTAGATGGACATAGGATATAATATGTTTTATCACGCGAATTTTCCTGCGTTCTTCGCAATTCGTGGCTGCTAGTTGCGAATAAAGATATACCCACATATAATGCTCGTCCATTAAATACATGTTCCAATTAGACCTTTTCTATTTCTACCTTTATGCTCAGCCACAACTTTACCTCGGATTAGCTCAGGTCACAAGAGGTTATTATAGGTTATTGAAATTTGCATGTACGTTGAACCACATCAAAGGAGAAATCAATTTAGCATGCAGGAAACTTAGTGTCACTGCCACTCTGAACTAGACCCCCGGGTTAGAGGCAGTACGTATTCAGTTCTCAGCCTTATATGAATCGAATAAGATATGAAATCATTTGGATCGTGAGTGATATAGGTTTGTTGCATAGTGCATAGATCGTCCAGGTGTTAGACTAGATCTACTAGATTTTGTTGCATTTTCAACCGTATTCAAAAGACTATAGGTTACTTTATTGTTTGATATATGTTAAGTATTTGAAGCATGCTATTGTGGCATCATCGTAAAAAAGTGCTAATTGATTAAACCAGGTGATTTAATTCGGACAGTGGCGGCTGAATTATAATGATGACTATTTAATGACCATAAATCTGAATTTGACATTAATAGATTTGCAGATTAATGTAGAGATTTTTAAGTTGACTTTCAGACATTCAATTAAATAAGTAATAGTTTATTGTTTACGAAATTAACTATTCTTTATTTTCGCTGTGAGGTATCTACATTGTGATTTCCCCGCAAGTGGGTATTTTATTTTTGATTTAATCTATAGTAGATAAAAAAAATCTTTTACATTGTTTTGTTCATTTCCGCTATTTGAAATGCATTTGTTTAATTAACTGCCTCTATTATCACGATATCCTTTCCTTAAATATGAGAAAGTAATTAATATCGTTGAAAGTAATCAGCAACGGTTACCAGGGGAAAATATTCTGTAATAAGAGTCAGTATATAACAAGTCACTGAAACTTTACCAGCCATTACATTACATCATATCGGGCTTAATGAGTCACTACACTCACTACAACAACACAACCTACAACAACAACCTGAACATAACCTACGTGCGGTGTATCGCCAAATTACCCTTTCATACTCGTACTACACTCAAGAGCAAAAGTTTCGGGTACACTTTGTATAGAATTTCAGTACAAACTGTACCCAAAACTTTCGCTCTTGAGTGTAGCTCAAACGATACGTAGGAAAATCTTTTACCGTACAGCACGTCCGTACGTACGTCGTACGTAGGCTTGTGTCCTAAGATATTTTTACGATGCCATTCGAACCAGTTTTTGGAGAGTACCTAACAAATATTTGTATGGGAGCAACTACAATTAAAGAGCATAAATACATACCCAAAAAATGAGTTAATGACGGACCTCGCTGGCGGCAGCCGAAACGTTTCATACTAATTGACATTTAAGTATGACGTCACAGTTTGATATTTGTATTAATCGTTGTATGGAAAATCAAATAAATTGCTGTTTCGGTCGCGAAATACTGCGTTTAGGTTAGGCGTATAGTTGTCATACAATTTTGTTTTTATAAAAGCGTTAGAATTCTTTTGGTAGCTTTAAATTTACTTTTGAACAATAAAAAAATGCATGTTTTATCTAAACTTTCAAGGTTCAACAAATCTTTTTATGATAATTATGTTTCGTAATTTATACTTTATTACAATTATTTGATGGTTTACTATCCATTTAGGTTTTAGCAACAACACATTAGCAAAACACGTTATCAATTGCAACATGAGGAAACTACCCTATTATGACCGCTGTGATCAAATCCTTAGAATAATGCTATTTTAATAAGCACCAAACCTTCACCTGCCTTTTTATCTAAGTAGCTGCCGATAAAACTAATCCTCAAATCAATAAAAGGTCGTCGACGCACTTGCGAGTCTTGTGATTATGACTACACTGAAAAAAATGTTAGGTTGGATTTATCAGATTCCGCGTAAATGTTACCAAAGTTAGCGGTTGATTTCGGTCCTATCACGAATTTTGGTTGATTTTACCAAACGAAATAAGTTGGTGTTGTACCAAATTTATTTGGTATATTATACCTATTTTTTGTAGTAAATAGTATAATTTTTTACCTAAGTAATATAGTAACATTTCTCACCAAAGTACTTTAGTATAATTTTTTATCAAAGTACTTTAGTAATATTTCTTACCAAAGTACTTTGGTATAATTGTTTACCAAAGTACTTAAGTAACATTTCTCATCAAAGTACTTTAGTATTTTTTTTACCAAAGTACTTTAGTAACATTTCTTACCAAAGTACTTTGGTATAATTGTTTACCAAAGTACTTAAGTAACATTTCTCATCAAAGTACTTTAGTATTTTTTTTACCAAAGTACTTTAGTAACGTTTCTCACCAAAGAACTTTTGTCAATTCTTAACCAAAGTACTTTAGTAACCTTTTTATCAAAGTAGTTAAGTATAATTTTTTACAATGTAGTTTGGTGTAATCTGCCAAACAGATATTTTATATTTTACCAAACATACTTGTCTTTTTTACCAAATACCTTTGGCATGTTCTACTTTTACTGTTTTTGGTACAAATTACCGAAGTAAGTCAGTAGAAAATGCAAAAGTTATTTGGTAAAATCTACAACAAAAATTTGGTAGATATAGCACTTATTATATGGTACAATGTATTAAATCAGTTTGATAGAAAAAACTGAACTTAACTTGTAATTATAATGTAATTTATTTGGTGAACTCTAACAAACAAAGTTAAGTAGTATTTACTAATCACGACCTGTGTATTTTGTCAGCTTTAGTTTGGTAATCATTACCAGATTTTAATTTTAGTTACTACCAAAGGTGTTTGATATATCTACCAGATATGTAACGTAGTTCTCATCAAAGTTAACCTAGTATAATCAATCACGTAGGATCGTAATTTTTATCAAAGATAATATTGTATTATCTACCATAAGTGGATCGCAGATTTTATCAAATATAATTAAGTATTATCTATCATGTGTTTCGTATTTTTTCCTAAAATTAGTTTGGTAATATCTAACAGATTTGTACTGTACTTTTTACCAAACGTTTACTAGTAATACCTACCAATATTTTATCAGTGCTTGTTCTGCAAATTGTACCGGTCTTAGTTTAGTAAAACATACCAAGTAAGTAGTGTACAGTTTACTGGTGTTAGTTTGATTAATTTATCAAACTAACACTAGTAAAACGTACACAACTTTTTAAGTATATATTACCAAACACATTTTTGATTTCCAGAATATTAATAGGGTGTGGGTATCGTTGAAAATTAGATACTTGGTAGCTAATCTGCAATATTGCTGACATAGTATGAGAGCAAAATCATATTGCAGTTTAGATTTTCAAACTACGTATGTATTTTGAAGATTTTTCGTAGCCACACCCTAAAAATATGGTAGAAGATAAAAGCTTACAGGATCTGAAAAAAGAAAATGTTTTAAGACCTTTTGACCAACACTTCAAAAATATATAGGCTTATTGGTAACCAACGTATTCCTTTTAGGGGGATGTAGTAAAGCTCATTTGAAATTAAAAGGTCATGCAGGCTATCTGAAAATCAGCAGTTTCTCGAGTGAACATTTATAAATTGTCTTTTTTTTTAAGATAACACTGTTAAAAGCAATACGTCAAATTACCAGTAACCTTATAAGGGCTTTATAAAAACGGTGGTTTAAAGAAAAATAAAGTTAATTTTGGTACATGTAATACAATTTATTTTTAATAACTTATTTTAAAATTATTTCAGTAGGGTACAAAACCTTTCTTATATTAAAAGGCTGCCAGGTTGCGGCCCGCATTTGACATATAAACGTTATAACCGTGATATCTCCACCATAAGTCCACTTCATCTGTCAACCCCACGCCATCTAATGGGAGCGCATAGAAACGCACACTTCCTATTGGTTAGCGTTGACAACTGAAGTGGACATTTGGTAGTGATATCGCATCGATCGGCACAGACGTAGGATGAGGGCCTAGACATGCATAGCCTGTCTGTTAGTGTTAATTTAAGGAATGAATAAATAAATAAATAAATAAATAAGTAAGATCAAAATTCGGAAATAATTAAACCTAAGTAAGTGTAGGTACATATATTAACGTTAAGTTTACGAGATAAATACCCTGTTCACGGTATATGTAGTAGGTATGATTCTTATAGGCTGAGTTACAAGTCATGATAAAATTTTCCGACTAGGCTTAAATTAAATAAATGCTGTACCTAATTCTTTAGCGCATACTAAACGGTGACATCTCAAAATATCCCAGGACCTTTTTGCTACGTTGACCGTCTACCCACTAGTGAAGCGAAAGAAAGGTAATCCCTCCGTCAATATTATTTAAGAGTTCACGGCAAGCTTGGTTCTCCATACAGACGTAGTTATGCTCTCATTTTAAAACAACTAGCTAGTTTGTTCTAAAACTTTGTACTTAGAATAAATTAAGTAAGGGTCAGGTCTGTAATTAGTTTATGTAGCTTCAGATACCATAGTAAAAATAATACAGCGAACTTAAGTTTTCATACAAAACTTGTTATTGCTGTATTTCGTTTTTTCGTATAAACTGGAGCCATATAAACTCATTACAGACCTCATTATATATCTCATGTCATTGTTTATGCAAAGTTTCGTTACAACCCAACACCTAGTTTTAAAATGAGAATGAAACTCCGTTTGTATGGGAAGGTGAAATTCGGCCGAGCTTGCCGAGGACTCTTAACAGAAAAAACCAAACTACCGAGATTTTATATAAATTGATTCATACCTTTATGTTAATTTAGCGTAGCCGATCTAAACAAATTACTCGTATCATGTACATTTTCACTTAAAGCGCAATCATTTGTAGGGAGATTTGGATTTAAAATTGTTTGTGTGTTCAAATGTTAAGAAATTAAGTGGCGTCTAAAAGACCTTACATTTTGATATTCGCGATTACATTGATATTGTTTACAGCGATATGTTGCGTTTGAACTTAAGTTATGATGGTCTTTTAAATGTTCACAAAAATCTTGTAATCTTCAACTGAATCGAGGCATTTGAAACAAACATTTTGATAAAATCTATAAAACAAATTGTGTGTTGCTCTGCGGTGGCGCCACCATGATTAAAATCAAATAATTATATGGTGAAATAATGTACGTTGAACGCACTCCATGTACGTATGATGTTTATTGCTGTACGTGTACCGGGAAACTAAATAATGGGCATTAAATGTGGCGCGAGCATACTCTGTAGCGGCGCCACTCAAAACTCAGATAGAAATGATATAGCTATTATTTTCTTATGGAAATTGATGTACGAATGCTGTTTATTGTGTACGTATTGAGAATATTAATTATTACTTACTGATTTTAAACGCAAACATAATTATTATCGAAAATGGGAGCGGTGCGCGGGAGCGTAGGAAGGATTTATATCTCCCTCTCACTCACCCGCGCGCCACTCTTACATAACAGCTCCTATCGTTCAGGGCGAACTTGGAAATAATTAAAGTACCTATATTAAATAACGAAATAATAATGATTATTTTCAATACGTACACAATAAACAGGATTTGTACATCAATTTCCATAAGAAAATAATAACTAATATCATTTCTATCCATGAGTTTTGAGTGGCACCGCTACAGAGTATGCTCCACAGCGGCGCCACAATAAATGCCCATTATTTCGTTCCCTGGTACACGTACAGAAATAAACATCATACGTACATGGTGTACATTCAACATACATTATTTCACCATATAATTAATTGATTTTCATTATGGTGGCGCCGCCGCAGAGCAGCATACAACCAATTACTTATTCCAAGTCGGAGATAAAAGATTCGACTCCCGAAAGCTTTTTGTCTGATTTTGTGTCAATATTCTGCCGTGTCAAGCATATCTCATGTATCTCAAAAAGCATAGTTTTAAGAAAACGCCGTTTGAAGTTTTTTTTGTACAGTATTTAGCCATGGTTCACTATTGTAAAAACAGATTTACATGAGTTACGTGACAGGCTCGTATAAGGAATTGGTAAGTTAAATTAAAAAACTGAGTATTTAGGGCGATAAAGGCATGGAAAATAAACAGATTTAGACCTGGTACGCGTAACTCATGTATCTCAAGATACATAAGATAGGATTGACACGGCAGTATTATAAAAATATTTTTGCAGAAATATATATTCTGCATCCAGGCAGTGAAAAGTTTTAAAGCATACGTCCAGCGCTTTCAGGAACGAGTCATACGCAACATAAAAGTACTTTAGGGCATCGATGGTCGGTCAGACAGCAATAATGATGGGTTGGCACCGTAGACCCTTAGCCATTTAAGCTTTTAGCCGATAGTCCAGCTGGGTGAGGACTTCACTTTGGTTCTGGAAATTAAAATTAATTGCTTACTTTTAAACGTATTTTTTATAATTCCTTATCGTAATTATATTTATTTAAAGGGGTTCGGAACGTAATTCACTCTTAATATCAGTTTGTGCTAAGATCTCAAACAAGAAGTGTAAGGTCAGGTGGGGTAAGAGGAACACAACACGAAAGAAAGTAATTTTAACATATATGAGGCCGATTTTCGGGTTCAACTGGTATGTCGTAGACATGCACATTAGCACATGTGCATTTGATTTATTTGCGCGATAGAGATGCCTCTTATATGAATGGAACCTGAAATTGGGCCACTGTTTCTCTTACCCTACGAAAAAAAGATTACATACATATAAAATTGGATATTCATTACGCAGTATAATTTGTATGGAAAGTCGCCATCTCACAATAGTGTTAAAAATTAAATTATACCTTTGCATGGAGAATGAAACATTTCATTGATTTGAGAATGAATCTATTCTGTATGCTTGGCTTAATCGTTTTCTTTTTGCCATCTGTATCTTTGCACTGTATTCTCACGCCGCCGCGCAGTAACAGAAGTCTCTTACATCTGAAAAATAAAAATTGATTTAGTTATCTATGATGCATATTCGTTGACTTATAATTAAGTATTACACTATAAAGTGTTTTATGTAATGATCAAACACTGTTTATTTATACAATATTTTAAATGGGAACCTATCACAACTTTGAATTTTGTTTCTCCAAATGTATCGTTTGCCTGAATTTCCATATGGCCGAAAAGCATTTTTTTTTAGTCATGTTGCTGCTCTGGTCTGGGCGCAACCTGGAGCATTTTGTACAGTGAGCAAAAAAATCATGATTTAAATAACCTCAACGAGTAACAAGTAGGCACGTACTGCATTCGATAGCACTTATCAAGAAGTGCAAAAATGTACATGGTTAATTGCCTCGGTCACCTCATACAAAAAATGAACTCTATTCACCAGTAATAGAATTTTAGTACAACGTGGCCAGTTATTGAAGGGTAGCAGTAGTTTAAACGTAATCCTACTAAAATGAATTCTATTATAGTTGAATAGAGTAAATTTTTAGTATGAGGTGGCCAGTTACTGGCGATTTACCCTACTAAGCTTAAATAGACATAAAATGAAGGTAAAAGAACTTACAGGAGATTTCTGTTTCGTGGTCAGCAACTCATTACTGCTTCTGCTGGCCGAAGGACTAGGCGCAGAAAAATCGCTATCAATGCTGACAGTTTCAGCAGATTCTGTCGCCTGTAACAATCAATTTTATATAAAGGACAAGCTTTTGCCCACCCCGCGACTTCGTCCGCGTAGAACTCATTTATTGTAACTATTGTAAGTACATAACTTGGTTGGTCTAAAGCAAAGGGGTGCAGACACTTAGAAAAAAAAACATCAGTGAAGTTATTATGACACCTATTTTTCTTGATGTTATCGTAAAGAATACGCTAAAATAAGCATGTTTTGTAGGAAAAACTTTTCTCTAAAATCAAAAATGGCCGAGATATTTGACCTCAAAGTATGAATTTGGAATTTAAAATGACCCCAAAGCAGATCGGAGCACCCCACCATCCACGTGGTTTTGTCTGCCCTACCCCTAGTGTTTATAAAAGATAACGGAGGCGCGGTGGAACTGCAGCCCTCGCCCGCCGTGCTTGCGTGCTTCGTCACGCAAGGGCGGAAGGGCTGCTATTCCCGCAGCGCTGGAGCTACGGGGAGTCACTATTGTTACTAAAAACTTAGTTCCCCCAATTACTCATGGTTCTCATCATCCAACTGGAGTTTTGAAAACAATTGGACTAACCTGGAAGCATATACTTTCAATTAAAAAAATAATTGTACAAATCGATTCATAAATGACGGAGTTCTGAGGTAACACACATTAAAAATAAAACCTTTTTTTGAAGTCGGTTAAAAATAAGCATAAAATGGCAATAAAATTTTTCTCTGTGACCATCCGTTTTGGATATAGGGGGAATGATCAATGAAAGGTGAAGATTACAACGCAGTGACTGATAGGCATTCCGACGGAGCTTTCAAAGTTTAGCGATTTAAGAGGTTTAAACATACACACAGACAGACGACAGACAGACAGACAGACTGACAGTTAAACAGGCAGGAATACTTACATGAATAATGCTTTGGAGTTTGTTCAACCCCCGCTTGAATAATATTCTTTCCTTTAAACTGGGAATCAGCTCCTTCAATTCAGTTTCTTGAATGCAGTGGAGCAATTTAAACGAAATCTGATTTTCTAAAAAACAAGACTCATTATTTAAGGTTCAGTTAGTTACATACAGACAAAAGACAATTACGCAACGACCTTTTTTATCTGGGTATTTGAGCCGTCGCGCACAACGGCGTTCGTTCGTACGTTTGCCAGCTCGCGCACGCGGCTTGTTAATAATAAGTAGTTGCGTAAAAAGGAGGCTTTCGTAAAGATCAAAATGAGAGTGTTCAGTTTTTCTTTTCAATTAATTAGTCCATTTTTAAGGTCAACCAAACCGATCTGGTAAATTTTACTGTAATTCGTTTTGTAAATTGAACAACGTAATTAGGTAGGTACCTAAGCAATATTTCTAGGTCGATATCTAGGCATGAGATATGCTCCTATTCATATTAAACTATAATCATTTAAGTATTATTATTATTAACAATAATGATGCAACAAAGGCCGCAAAAATATCTGATACAACTCTTTTCCTAGAGCCGTTTAAATATTTTTGCGGCCTTTAACCCATTACAATATTGATGCCGGTGACTGTACCTAATGTAATATCGATCAAATGCTTACCTTCAAAATTTGTTATGGTAGATTGAGATAATCCCCATTCCTTCAAATATTCGGTGACCCCCACACTTAAGTCATCTTCGAGATCACTATCCATAGTTAGTTTCACATCACACACTAAATCCACCTAGCCACGCAACAGCCGAAATGAAATGACGGAACAACAAAATTAAATTAATACGCAAACAAAACAACGCGACTGCTAATTATGAACTGGCTGAACGGAATGAACATGAACGTGCAAGTCGCGCAACGTGAGTCACCAGCCGCCGCGCCGCGCCGCAAGCGCCAGTAGCCGGGAGCGGGGCGGGGAGTGAGCGCACCTCCGCAGGGCAGTGCGGGAGGGGTATAGTCACATCTCACTCGTATATTTATAAATTGAGTAGGATGGAACTATGTACGCAGCTGTCTTTGCGCGAGGTCTTTTTGGGGTTCCGTAGCTGAATGGCAAAAAACGTTACCCTTATTTATAATTTACCATGAAAAAATCGTGCATCTAAACTATTATAAAATAACAACATAATGTACATAAGATCATCATCATACATCATTTCGTAATGTACGGAATGTATTCCTTACATTTTTTTTAATAATGATATAAGGGTAAGGGAAGGGATTTTAATTTTTTATAGTTCTATCTTTTATGAAGCCTCAATTCCACGTTTTCGTTACGAATACTTTGGTGACGCTTTAAAAGCTAATTAAAGTTTAAGGCTAATTAAAGTATAAATTAGTTTTTGTATACTGACAACTCGTATTCTATTAGGCCCTACGTTATCTAATGAGAATATTTTCGCCGGGTCAAAGGCAAAACCAAATAGGTATAGTTGAAATTTTTTGAACTGAGCCGATCTACTTATCTTCAAAACAATAGCATTCAAGTTAATACGATTGTGTGGTCGACGCGTGCCAACAAACAATGAAGGAAAATTTCTTGTTTATACTATACCTGGCTCGCTGTGAGCGGGGTTTTTTTTTTAAATCTTTTAGTCCTTTTTGAATCTATTCAATAAGACGACAGAGTTCATTATGCAATGACCATTTTATGTGGCGGTAACCTCTTTTTTGCAAAGTTTGGCACACGCCAACCACACAATCGTATTGTTTAACTTGAATGCTATTGTTTTGAAGATAAGTAGATCGGCTCAGTTCAAAAAAAAATCAACTATATCACGCTAAAATTAACAGTGACTTTTGGACGAAACAGTCGGTTGTGCCTTTAACTCAGCGATTTACCAGTATGATCTAGGCTTTATGACAAACATAAAGAGGGTTGTTATAAGTTTGACGTGTCTGTGTGTCTGTCTGTGGAATCGTAGCTCCTAAACGAATATACCGATTTGAATGTGGTTTTTTTCCAAAAGCTGACGTGATCGAGATTGTTCTTAGCTACGTTTTAACAAAATCGATTCAGCTGTTTTTGAGATATTGAAACAGGGATCGGATACCGATATTTTCTCCATAAAAATTTAACTGGTATTATTTCGTTCTTTGGTTATGGTCTCATTTTTGATCAGGCAGTCTAATACGAATATGTTACCTAAATACACGATAGAGTCCTACATTAAGAGCCTAAAATAATTCAAAATATTAGACTACTTCGAGGATTTTTGAAAAAACCGGTTCCGATCCCTGCTTTGAAATGAAAATGAAGGGGGTTTTTCAACTTTTCTAATTTGAAGTTATAGTTTAGGGTAACGTCACGTATATTTTTTTAAGTATGTTAACTAATTCTATGCTACATACCCCAGTAAAAGTTAAACGGTTTTTGAGTTATTACTTCTGTCCGGGAGTCCCATACATCCCGTCCGGGGGGACGGTGCGTCAAAACATTCGCCCAATCATAAAATAATAAGATTACGCTAAGGCGATAAGTCGCAGAATATGTAAATTGGTTTTCGAAAAAAAATAAACAGTTCAAATTGTAATTTTTTTAAATAAAAAAAAACATGCTGGTTAGGTTAGGTCTTGAGCTGACCTACCTCCAGTGTCACTGTGACCTGGTAGTTCTGGGACACCCTGTATTTCATTACCTATGCACTAAAAGACAGCATTAAAGATAGCATTTGGCATAGTCTAGAATCATGATGCACTCACACTCACGTAGGCACCTACTTATGCTAGGTATAAAACCAACCTCAATGCCAAATTTCAAGGGTCTAAGGCATCGGGAATCCGGTAAACTGTAATAAGTACACTTATTTAGATAAGAGTACATACATGCTGCATTCCTGCCTAACATGCAAAGATTAAATATTTTATTTGGTTTCGTAAAATGTAATGTACCTACCTACAATACTCTTTAGTAATTTTAACTAGGTATAGGTCTGGTAGCCTTTTAGCCTTTAAATATATAGTCTTTTAATAAGGTTACAAGCTCTATGAGTCTAGGCTCTTGAATAGAGATGGGCTTGGAGGCTAAAGGCTTTTAGCCCTTTAAATCCTTCAAATACGGTCAGATTTCGTTCAAAATAGATATCTGAGGTTCCGAGGGGCCTCTTAACACTAATCCGAGCGTGGATTAAAAAAAGCCGGCCAAGTGCGAGTCCGACTCGCGCACGAAGGGTTCCGTACCATTATCTATAAAAACGGCAAGAAAATCATGTCTGTTGTATGGGAGCCCCAGTCCGAGTCGCATTTGGCCAGTTTTTTAGTATTTGTTGTTATAGCGGCAACAAAAATACAGTTCTTGAGATACAGCTTGGTGACAGACAAACAGACGGACGGACGGACAGTGAAGTCTTAGTAACAGGGTCTATCTAAATATATCAAAGAAGGAACTGACTGACTGATCTATCAACGCACACCCCAAACCGCTGGTTCTAGAGATTCCAAATTTGGCACGTAGGTTTCTTATGAGATGTAGGGGTGCACTAAGAAAGGATTTTTCAAAATTCAAACCCTAAGGGGGTGAAATGGGGGTTCAAAGTTTGTATGGGGAAACAAGATTAGTTAGACTATTTCATTCGAAACTTGGTAGGGAGTATATTTTGACCTTTACCTTTTTAGTTTTGCGAGTTCAACTGCGAGTTCTTGTTATATATAATCATATTTTTATGATAAAATCCACCAAACCAAATATTAGAGATTTGTTTGGTAAAGTGTACGTTTTTTTTATTTACACCATGAACTCTGTCAGACTATTTTTGACCTCAACCTTTTTAGTTTCGTAAGTTTAACCGGGAGGTATTTTTATACATATTTATCATATTTTTATAATAAAATCAACCAAACTAAGTATTTTGACCTCAACCTTTTTAGTTTTGTAGGTAGACTGCAGGGCCTTGTTATATTTATCATATTTTAATGATAAAATGTACAACATTTTTTGTTAATTTATACCATGAACTTTGGTAGGGATTACATTTTGACCTCAACCTTTTTAGTTTTGCGAGTTCAACCGCGAAGTCTTGTTATATATATCATATTTTTATGATAAAATCCACCAAACCAAATTATAGAGATTTGTTTGGTAAAATGTATATTTGTTTTGTTAATTTACACTATGAACTCTGGTAGGGACTATATTTAGACCTCAACCTTTTTAGTTTCGTAAGTTTAACCGCGAGGTATTGTTATACATGTTTATCGTTTTTCTATAATAAAATCAACCAAACTTAATATTTTGACCTCAACCTTTTTAGTTTTGTAAGTAGACCGCAGGGCCTTGTTATATTTATCATATTTTTATGATAAAATCAACCAAACCAAATTGTTGACATTTGTTTGGTAAAAAATGTACAATATCCTTTGTTAATTAATACCATGAACTTTGGTAGGGACTATATTTTGACCTCAAACTTTTTAGTTTTGCGAGTTCAACCGCGAGGTCTTGTTATATTTATCATTTTTTTTAGATAAAATCCACCAATCCAAATTGTAGAGATGTGTTTGGTTAAATGTACAATATTCTTTGTTAATTAACACCATGAACTCTGGTAGGGACTATTATTGACCTCAACCTTTTTTTAGTTTTGTAAGTTCAACCGCGAGGTCTTGTTATATTTATCATATTTTACTATAAAATCAACCAAACCAAATTGTAGAGATTTGTTTGGTAAAATGTACAATATTATCTGTTAATTAATACCATGAACTCTGGTGGGGACTATATTTTAACCTCAACCTTTTTCAGTTTTGTAAGTTTAACATCGAGGTCTTGTTATATTTATCAAATTTTTATTCTAAAATCAACCAAACCAAATTGTAGAGTTTTATTTGGTAAAATGTACAATATTCTCTGTTTATTAATACCATGTACTCTGGTGGGGACTATATTTTAAACTCAACCTTTTTTAATTTTGTAAGTTTAACATCGAGGTCTTGTTATTTTTATCAAATTTTTATTATAAAATCAACCTAACCAATGTGTAGAGATTTGTTTGGTAAAATTTACAATATTCTTTGTTAATTTATACCATGAACTTTGGTAGGGACTATATTTTAACCTCAACCTTTTTTAGTTTTGTAAGTTTAACATCGAGGTCTTGTTATATTTATCAAATTTTTATTATAAAATCAACTAAACCAAATTGTAGAGATTTGTTTGGTAAAATGTACAATATTCTTTGTTAATTTACACCATGAACTCTGGTAGGGACTATATTTTGACCTCAACCTTTTTAGTTTTGTAAGTTCAACCACGAGGCCTTGTTATGTTTATCATATTTTTATGATTAAATCAACCAAACCAAATTGTTGACATTTGTTTGGTAAAATGTACAATATTCTTAGTTAATTAATACCACGAACTCTGGTAGGGACTATATTGTGACCTCAACCTTTTTTAATTTTGTAAGTTTAACTGCGAGGTCTTGTTATATTTATCAATTTTTTATTATAAAATCAACTTAACCAAATTGTAGAGATTTGTTTGGTTAATAGTACAATATTCTTTGTTAATTTACACCATGAACTCTGGTAGGGACTATATTTTGACCTCAACCTTTTTAGTTTTGTAAGTTCAACCGCGAGGCCTTGTTATATTTATCATATTATTATGATTAAATCAACCAAACCAAATTGTTGACATTTGTTTGGTAAAATGTACAATACTCGTTGTTGATTTACACCAGAACTCTGGTAGCGACTTCAACCTTTTTAGTTTTGTAAGTTCAATAGCGAAGCTTTGTTATATTTATCATAGTTTCCATGTAATTCAGCCAACCTTAGCTAATTTGGTAAATCCAACAAACCATTTTTTTCAGTGTACTCTTGAGTCACAACCATCCATAGGCTACGGTATTTGCTTAGTGCTTACTATCAAGCGTCTGTATGCTTGTTTGCCACTGCCGTAGTATTGAAAATGGAGTGGTCAAGGCAAATACCAAAAACACAATTAAGATAAAAAAACGGAACAAGAGAAAACCGAATCTAAAATGTAACACACATATACTTAAACATTATCAACACTATTGTCTGAAACGTACATTGTTAGCATTCATAACTTTCAAGATTGCCCTTTCGGCACATGACAACCCGGAAAATCAAGACCAACATTATAATAAATACGACATAGCTTGTCATAATAAGTCACAGTAAGTAAGCATAAATGATCACCATTCAACAGCTCTCTAATTTGCCCTTTCCATACCTACAATATCCCGAAACAAATACAATACAATACAAATACTCTTTATTGCACACATCACACAAACAAAGCAGTTACAGAGAGAAATAATACAATAACAAATGTAAAATACCTGTGTTTATACCCGATACGATGAGAAAAATCGTGCATTAATCGTCATGCAATTTCAATTTTTTTTAAACCATTTTGAAACGAAAAAACACTAGTATGGTTGTTATGGTTATGTTTTTGGGAAGCACTTAAGAATCCCCGGCCGAATTTCACCTTCCCATACAAACGGATTTTCTTTCCCATTTTAAAACTACGTGTTGGATTGTAACGAAATTTTGCATATACAATGACATGAGGTATATCTAGGGCTGAAATTAGTTTATATGGCTCCAGTTTATAAAACAAACGAAATACAGCAAAAACAAGTTTTGTATGAAAAACTTAAATTCGCTGTATTTTTTTAACTATGGTATCTGAAGCTACATAAACTAATTACAGACCTGGATATACCTTAACTTATTCTCAGTGCAAAGTTTCATAGCAAACTAGCTAGTCGTTTTAAAATGAGATCGTAACTAAGTTTGTATGGAGAACCGAGGTTACTGCGGATTGTTAATAGCTACAAGTTTCAGATTAACGGTGAAAATGAATTTACCATTGCATAATCCTCTCGGCATAATGCGCCACGGCATAACCCGCGTAGGCGACAACGCGCCACTTGCCCTTTCACCTCCATCACGATACACCCCGTACATTCCCACTTTCTACCCATTATACGAACCCGTTCACGATCCATCGCTGCAATTCTATTATACATTTCATGGAACATTGGAAATGTCTGCCGAACGATCTTTATTAAATTTAAGGGGATTATCCTATCATTTTAAACTGATTACTTGGGTATCTTAGGGTTATATTGATATTGTTAAATCACCTTTAGGACGTGTACGTGCAGTACAATTAATGTGCACTATGGTTTATGTTAAGCTAATTTTATTGCGAGTATATTAATCAAACAAGTATTGAGTCGGTTTTTTATACATATACAGTCGTGGCCAGATAATTAAGAATACGATTTTTTTCCCATACAGTTGCATACAGTTATGACTCTTATGACTTTTCGAATTTGATGATAATTTATTATTTGTTTGATTAATATTGTTTCTGATTATACGGATGTAACCGTGTTTAAATAGCATTTAATATGTCGCAAATACAGGCTCTTTGACTTTAAAAAATACAGGCGATCAAATCAAGACCAAAGAGAATATAACCACTACGTTTAAGAGACGGAACTTCATAGTACAGCGCTTATTTGGTCGTGCGTAGACTGCACCAACATAAGAAAAATCTAATGTTGCTATTCTCATAAAGGCTATTATACACCTATAAGATGGAAAGAGACAGAAAACATTCAATTCATTCACTTTTAGGCGGTTGGCTGTGACAAGTGGATGGTGTATAGAATGCTTAATTTAGTGCTGTAAAAACCGATAATAGTGATTTCAGGAACCGATAAATAGTGATTTTAAGAACCGATAATAGTGATTTCAAGAACCGATAATAGTGATTTCAAGAATCAATAGTAATGGATATAAGCATTTTTATTTTTTGATTTGCCTCGTATTTGTCCCTTATAAATGAAACAATATTCAGTTAAGTTGCAACCATTTTTTATTCTTTCATATTAAGTACATTTTGATTGCCAATAAGGTACAGCATAATTTTAAACTGCCTGACGACACTGAAATGTAAAGTAAATTTAGTAGGTAATTGCGCCGGTTGGCAATCACCGTATAGTATATTGGTTTACGAACACTTCGGTATGGACGACCTCAATTGAAAGGATAATTTATAGTTTTCATAGTAGGTAGTTAGAGAGATTTAAAAAATAGCATGTGACTAAATGTTTGATTTGGGTCTGCAAAATTGTGAATATATTTAATTAAAAAAACCTTGTCCTGTGTCAGGCGTTCGCTGAGGCTGGGCTCACACAGTCTGAGACCATACATACAGAATCTAGACCCCTCAAGAACAAAAAAAAAAGGAGGTTTGGTAGAAATTGTGGTTTGGTAGAACTTGATTATTCAGATTATGATTCCCTGACACAATCCCGTTCTGTGTGAGGCCGGCCTGAAGCTGATTGCATAACCGGCATAATCACCTCAATTTACATTTTCACTGACTTCTTAACAAATCGGATCTTAAATAAAATAAATGTGAAGCGTCTGGTCAGCATGAAGCATGAGGCATATTAAACTATCTGTCAGATAAATTTTAATCTGGTTATTTTTACAAGCTTTATATTAACTCGCCTTGTTAGTTCGTTCGATCGTTAGTAGGTATGTGCCGGTCAAATCTTCCAAGTTAAATTTGACCAACTTCCTGTAGTTGACTTCAAATTTAGTATAAGTCGGATGGCAATGCCATCCTATGGTACCATAAAACTGTTTTTATGATAAAGATGAAAGGTGGCCATAGCACCTCCATGATTACAACAAGATTAATTAAAAAACTGCGGTTGGCAATAAAAGCTTGTACCAATATTTGTTTTTTACAGAAACTTTTTTATTATTTAAATATAATTTATCATTATATTTCCTAATACAATTACTACATAATAGATACATTACACTGTAATTATGATATTATAATACCATAATCAACCGCTGCAACTAGGTGATCATATACGTATACCAACTTTCACTTTTTGAACATGAAATGAATGTACGTACCCCTTAACCTTTTGAGCGCCGAGAGCCACTAAAGTGGTCGAGTGCTGTCGTGCCCACCACGCCAACAACCACTAAAAAGGTCGGAGTGAAGGTGTACTTTGATCATGAATAAAATCTGTTATGAATTGTTTTTATTTGGTTTTATTGGTTTTTAACGATACATCAAGTTACAGTGCTTGGCGTGTGAGTGATCACTTCATTCAAATATGAAAGCGTTCAAAAGGTTAAATAATTGTAACATTAATAATAGGTAGTTACGAGCATCTGAATTTGATAGAAATTTATTCAATAGCAATGAAGCAGTTTCTCCTCATGTTCGTTTTATCACGATTTCATCCGGAGTGAGCCTGGGGTCAACTGCTCTCGTAGCCGATCCCGTGGATTTCCCCGTATGTAGCGGAAAGCGACTAGGGCGTAGGCGCCCGCTAGGCGGGTTTCTGGCAGTGAAAATGCTAGGCTACCTAATCTAGAATCAGCTTAGGTACTATTTTTATGGAAGTGACTGCTGTCACCTGACTATTATGTTTAATAACATAAACTTTTGTCATTATTATAGGAATGCCAAAGAATGTGAAAAATACTCGAGAAAGACAATCAATTATTAAGTTTAGTGTGAAAAAGATACAATTTGGCCGATGTAGACATATTCGTTAACATATATGCCGTTAGTCATTATGCATGTCTTGTTCGCATTCATTTCCAGCCCATGCACATTGCTCAAATACTGATGAAGATCCGTAATTACATTAATATTCAATATTTAGTGTTATTACTCCAATAAAATTATAAGTCGAGTGTCCGGCGGGAGACCCTCCACATTTGAAACGAAATGTACCTAATATAAAATTCCTATTAAGTATTCCCGGGTAGGTTGCTTTGTCACCTCGTGTCCCTCAGAGCGAAAAGTAGGAGCCGCGCTAAGCGGGGCTACGTCGACTTGATGGCGGGTCGTAGATGCTTATCTCTCAATGCAGGATATGTTTAGGGATTAAATATATAGTCATATAACTCAATTTCTATGAAGGCTACCATAACATATTATGGATTAGGCCAAAGTTTGATACTTACTATCGAGTCCGTTTGCTAAGGGGAATCCTTGTATGGAGAGATATACAATGTTGAGTACAGCAAGGGGTGTCAAAGTGCAGAGCTCCCGGCGCTCAGATTTTTTCTGGCGGATTAGTTTGGACCTTTGAGTCAAGTTTGGTGCCGTTATCAGGTAACTAGTTGATGCCTAATTCATTCCCCATACCAGTTTTTTAGAGTTCCGTAGCAAAATATGACGCAATACTTAAAAATATAAACTTTTAGTAGTAACGAAATGCAAACAAACCCTCATATTCTCATATTTTTGTATAAACTTGGTTTATTTGACTTTTTCAATGTAAAATAAAATATTGAAAGTACTGCGACGTTCGTCAGCACAGCATAGAAGACGGCAAAAAGTGACGAAAAACAAGTATTACTAACAAAAAAAACCAGCCAAGTGCGAGTCTGACTCGCTCACCGAGCGTTCCGTATAAATTGTTCCTTATCCCATCCCATCTTAACTGGTAGGGCCCGGTTATTTATTTATTTTATTTATTTATTAAAAAACATGTTAACACGACATTACAGTAAAACCAATGCGTCATGGAACGAAACTAAACAAGATAAAACACATATAAGAAATAATACTATTTAGGCGACGAAACGGCGTGGCCCCGTTGCATCGTCATCTCAGGTGTAGGATTCGGCAGATTGCCCCGGAACTGTCGAAACACGACACCCTTCGGCCAGAAGTCAGCACATGCGATGGTCTCCTGCTGCGGCCGCGGTACGCGCACCACAAACGAGCTGAAGTGCACATAGTGGCGCGAACGCAGCTGGAACACCCTCAGCGAGAAGCCGGTCTTCTGATGAACGTACTCCACCACATCATCAGCCATGGCGGTGTAATGCAGGCGCGATACATATAGCGCCTTGCTCGGTGTGGCAACCCGCAGACCGGAACCAACCGGTTCTGCAGTACCACACTGACTCTTGCGCGGCTTGCGCTTCCTCGACACCGTTGTAAATCCCTCCTTATCCACATCGGTGCGCGGGGGCTTCTCCTTTGGAGGAACCCGAATTTCACGCGCTCTTGAAGGCGCGTCTCTCCAGTCGGCTGCGACAGGCCGATATAAATTAAATAGTGTTTTCAATAATTATATGAGGACAACCCGTTTACGTTAAGTTTAGACCTCATTTGTATGCTGCGCCATACGTACTAGGTGCAAACTTAACTTAACCGGGCCCTACCGGTTAAGATGGGATGGGATAAGGAAAAATTTATACGGAACCGCTCGGTGAGCGAGTCAGACTCGCACTTGGCTGGTATTTTTGTTAGTAATACTTGTTTTTCGGGGCTTTTTGCCGTCTCGTACGCTGTGCTGACGAACGTCGCAGTACTTTCAATATTTTATTTTACATTGAAAGTAGTCAAATTTATGTTTACTGTTAATGTTTTTCATATCTGCATTAAATAGGCTTTCGGACAGTATTTTTTTTAAACCACGTTCAATACAAAAAATATGAAAATATGAGGGTTAGTTTGCATTTCTTTACTACTAAAAGTTTATTATTTTAAGTCTTGTGTCATATTTATGTTATGCGGAGGGATGATAGTAATGTTGCTAGAAAGGCATTAAGTATGAATGTGGAGGGTTGCAAGAGAAGAGGTAGACCAAGGAAAAGGTGGATGGACTGCGTGAAAGACGATATGAATAGGAAGGAAGTGTGTGATGAGCTGACGGGCGATAGAGAGGTATGGAAGAAAAAAACATGCTGCGCCGACCCCAAGTAAATGGGATAAGGACAAGCGAATGATGATGAAGTCTTGTGTCATATTTTGCTAGGGAACCCTAAAAAACAGGTATGGGGAATGAATTGGGCATCATCTAGTTGCCTTATGATTATGACGATACCAAACTTGACACAAAGGTCCAATCCGCCAGAAAAAAAAATCTGAGCGCCGGGAGTTCTTTACTTTGACCCCCCCTACCCCCGAATTGTCGAGGAGTTCAAACTGGCTACCAGGCGTTTTGGGCTCAGATTGACGTGTACAACATTCGTAGCAAATGGCATTGCTGTACTCCAAAATGTCATACTTTTTCCCCTTAGCAAACGGACTATAACGCTTACTCGGTATGTAGTGATTTTCACAATGAACTTTTACAAAGTTTAAGTGGAAGTTGTGTTGTTGTTCATAGAGAGCTAGACGAATAGGCCCGCCGCCGCGCGCCGCGCGCCGTGCTCCTGACCCGGCCCGCTTCGGATCTGCACCCATCCGCCGTGTGTTTTGCGCATTCGATTTATTCACCTAACCGTGTTGTATTATTTAGACTTTTAGCACTTGTCTGCCAAACCTTCTTTTTAAACAGAAGAAGTTGAAGTTCACCTTTTTTCATATCGCAATCTGTGAAAATCAAAAAATTAACTCGTTAGTTTTGAGAAGCATGGAGAACATAGATACAGCAGCTTTAGTAAATTTATATTCCTTCACCTCTATTCTGAAACTTGTTTTAAGTTCACCTCAAGGCTCGCAAATAAACCGTAGCAATTCCCCACTATATACCACTTAAACTATTATACTAATGTAATTATAGCAGTTATTGGCACTGTAAAAAATTCAACTGTCCCTATTGTAAAAAGTCCAAATGATTACAGCATATAGAGAGGTACGCAAAAGGCATCTAAATTTACTACAGAGGCCGTATACTTTCTGAATTAAAGCCCTGTGACATCCAGACAGACACAACTGGCCTGACAGGACGAAACTATAAGTTTCGTTTTTGCTATTTTTGCTACCGAAAGTTTCCAGGGTTTTTTCCTTTAAGGTTACCTATGTTAATACATATAACTTTAGATTTTCTATCGCGGCGATTTATGACACATCACTAGGTAGGTACTAAGACTATTTTCGTTTACGGAAACCAGCGTACTTGAACTACTTACTTATCAGCTTTTTGATGTGCTTGTTCTGTTTTCTGGGGCCCGGGAACTGGACCACCGCTAGAACTAAGTTCATTTTCAAGACGAGGGCGTTTTTCTGGTACTGATTCTGAAATATAATTACGTATATACACATGAGTGATCATTTCAGATCTGATACATATATTTAGGTACCTACACTTTGGCAGCGGCTTTATTCAGCGGATTAATCCATCATTCATCATTTAACGACCGATTTGGCTTAGAGGTTAGTCTTTAGGTCTACATATAGCACTTCCAAAGTAAGTAGGTACCTACATGTCTAGTCTAACAGTGATTCTCATTCCCAATTTATACCAAAAAGACTTCATGGATCCAATTAGTTCGAAATATCAAATGAATCGCACATTCCGAAGAACTCATTGATCAGGTTTGGAACCCGCATGACTCGCATGAGGATTGAGAATCACACGCATGAACAATTCTGCTACCGCCGCTTACAGCGCTTTTAAAAGGTATTTGGATGAGATAGGTAATATATCCGAATTGCTAAACTTAAGTGGCAGTGGGCGGGGCACATTGCACGTAGAACCGATGGCCGTTGGGGCGGAAAGGTTCTCGAGTGGCGACCACGTACCGGAACGCGCGGCGTGGGTAGGCCCCCCCACAAGGTGGACTGATGACCTGGTAAAGGTCACGGGAGTCCGCTGGATGCGGGTGGCGCAGGACCGGTAAATTTGGAACTCTCTGGGGAAGACCTATGTCCATCAGTGGACGTCTTTCGGCTCATATGATGACGTAATATATACTCGACCACAGAACTATGAGTACTGCATACCTACCTACTGAAACAAATACTATCAAGGTAAATAAAAATAAACTCAAAGGCTGCAGTTTCTTTTTGAAGGCACTTAATTAGTAGTACAGTCGGCCTCATAAGTAGCTGAACACCTAAGAACATTGTCGTTTGCACTCGTTTTGACTCGGCACAACTTCATATGGGGGTCGTTCTTCTTTTCGGCGACAATAGCCTGTCCTTCGTCTTATTACGGCATCTCATTTGAGTAATGATGTTTACGGTTTTATAATGTTCGAATGAACGTCCATATTATTTTATTAATTAGGGATATTTAATATTTCACTTTCTCTAACTAGCATTTTTTTTAATGTTTTTTTTTCCGTAGAATGCCGTGACAGAGTGGTAAACCAAAATGTTGTCCCCACTGAAAGAGTCCACTTTGTCACATGTTTTTTTTTAGAAACCAACCGTAAATAAATATTTATATTGGCCAGAAAGGAAACTTTAATTAGTTCTAATGAAGAAACCTATGCATTTTTTTTTAAATCGCACTTCAAAACCACAATTTTCGATAGTTCAAAAACCAAAAAAACAGGAAAACCTCGGTTCATTGTCGGTAAAAAAGAAGAACGACCCATGGGAGTTTAACATAATAAATATTCGTTGCAGTATAGAGTTTCATACAAAGAATACAACAAAACAGCTCGGGTTGAAACGGATTAATACAAAATTGCAAGACACAGGAAAATAAAAAATGTACACACCTGAATCGTGATCAAGTTTTCGTTTGTTCCGCATAGACCCATCTGAAAATGTCTTTATTATTATCAGCTAGATAAATTTATATTTTAGATTCTCATGGTACATAGAACTCAATACATAGCTTGTGTCCATTCCAGAGGTGTACTCTATAATACTGGCGAAAGAATCTTTAAAATCGGCTGAGTAGTTCCGGAGATTACCCGCTTACATACAAACTTGCAAAGCAACACACATTACCCCTTTGTAGTAATATTAGTATAGAACTATAGACTAGCTGTCTGCACGGATCAGCTCGGGTATTACAAAAAACCGGTCAAGTGCGAGTCTGACTCGCGCACCGAGGGTTCCGTACGACCAAGGAACTCGGTATTTACAGTAAGGGAAATGTATGCACGTACCATCGTAGAACCCTGTCGCAATTGACAGGCCGCCGTCACTCAAACTCGAGTTCTACGGTACTTATTGCGATAGAGTTCTACGGTGGTACGTTAATACATTTCCTTTACTGTATGTTGGTTTTTCAGCGATAATTCTTTATCAAGTGAATTAATTTCGATAATTCTTTTTTTATTTGCTAGAAGGTACTTTCAGAACACTTTCATATGAATTTGAAGGAAAAACATTAAACACAGAAGTATTAAATTACAAACAAAATTAACATATGATTTTTGATGAATAAAAAAAATTACGCTATATAGAGGTCTCGTTATACTTTTCCGGTAATATTCACGTTAATATTAAATGTAGGTATTTATGTCCACCCAGAGAGCGCAATCTATTCTCTGGTAAAATAGTTTTTTTAAACCGGGATAGTTGTTTGTTGCAGTTTACCCCCTACATACAATCTCACAAACATTACCTCTACTTACGTATATATTTACATACGAACAGGTCAAGTTAATATGTAGCTTATAAAAATTGATAAACCAGCAATGGTAGCAGACAAAACCGGCCAAGTGCGTGTCGGACCACGCGCAGTGTAGGATTCCGTAGTTGCCTGTCTGTCTACACGCGCGCGCCAACTACTCGGGGCGGTCGCGTCGGCCGAATTTGTAGCAAATTTGGCCTTTCCAAGTTCATTTTAAGTAGTTATTTTACATTACTTGTTAACTAGTTGTGCCTACATTGGCGTGATAGTTTTCCTTTGCAATTCATTATATGTACTACTGCCATGATTTTTTTCACATACTCAGTAGTAACCATTTAGCCGATGGGTGGGCACTTGACTAAAATAAATTACCGCAGCCGTAAAATCGCCACTACTTGCTCTGTAGGTATGTGGTGTGTGTTCCTGGTGGTGAGTAGGTCGCCAGCGCTCCCGAGCATGTGTCGAGTGAGGGAGCGGCGTTTGTCTCTATCTATCAACACACCGAATCCTCAGATCAATAAAGGGTCGGCAATGCTTTTTTAAGATTCTTCTGGTGTCGCCAGCGTCCATAGGCGACGGTGTCTGCTTACCATCACGCAGACAGTAAGCTTGTTTATCACCGTCAAAGTTAAAAAAAACCTCAAATCAATAAAGGGTCGGCAATGCATTTAAGATTCTTCTGGTGTCGCCAGCGTCCATAGGCGACGGTGTCTGTCTACCATTACGCAGACAGTAAGCTTGTTTATCACCGTCAAAGTTAAAAAAAACCTCAAATCAATAAAGGGTCGGCAATGCATTTAAGATTCTTCTGGTGTCGCCAGCGTCCATAGGCGACGGTGTCTGTCTACCATTACGCAGACAGTAAGCTTGTTTATCACCGTCAAAGTTTAAAAAAACCTCAAATCAATAAAGGGTCGGCAATGCATTTAAGATTCTTCTGGTGTCGCCAGCGTCCATAGGCGACGGTGTCTGCTTACCATCACGCAGACAGTAAGCTCGTTTATCACCGTCAAAGTTTAAAAAAACCTCAAATCGATAAAGGGTCGGCAATGCATTTAAGATTCTTCTGATGTCGCCAGCGTCCATAGGCGACGGTGTCTGTTTACCATCACGCAGACAGTAAGCTTGTTTATCACGGTCAAAGTTTAAAAAAACCTCAAATCAATAAAGGGTCGGCAATGCATTTAAGATTCTTCTGGTGGCGCCAGCGTCCATAGGCGACGGTGCCTGCTTACCATCACGCAGACAGTATGCTTGTTTGTCACCGTAAAAAGTTTAAAAAAAACCTCAAATCAATAAAGGGTCGGCAATGCATTTAAGATTCTTCTGGAATCGCAAGCGTCCATAGGCGACGGTATCTGTTTACGGACGGTTCATGCTTACTACTAAGCTGCCCGCGCGGTTTCACTCGCGTATTGCAGAAAACGCAGGCAAACCCGTGGAATGAAAAATTG
Organism: Epinotia nisella; assembly: GCA_932294315.1. NCBI lineage: Eukaryota > Metazoa > Arthropoda > Insecta > Lepidoptera > Tortricidae > Epinotia > Epinotia nisella. The sequence goes on from OW028687.1 coordinate 7,198,125, forward strand.
CCGATATCCATCCAGAAAGTCCATTGTAGACACCAATGAAATAAAAATTGAAAGCTCTCCAGTGGTTCCGGAGACTACCCATTATGTAGGTACAATACAAACTTACAATCTCACAGCCCATTTCCTCTTTATAATATTACTAGCTTCCACCCGTGACTTCGTCTGCATGAACCCGGGATAAAAAAAACTGTTCTATATTTTAAACTTCTTCATGCAAAATTTCATTCAAATCGGTTGAGCCGTTTGAGTGTGATTGAGTAATAAACATCTAAACACCCTAACATCTCAACATCAAAACTTAAATCCAAAATATACAGGACACAGATGTACAGACATAGAGACAGGCGATCATAGACAGACGGACGGACGAATATGATGACGAACAGTTGACATCTGAGAACAGGCACATATCGGCACACTAAACCACGAATGATGTTCCTTTGATGGTGATGATTTCCGGGATAAAAACTATCCTATCTCTTTGCCTGGGATTCAAACTTACCTCTTTACAAAATATCGCAGTCATTTGGTGGTAGGATAAAGGTGGTGCGGAGAGATGCAACTTTGGATAAGCTCTCTTCTTTAATCTTTATCCTGTCTTGCTAAAATCTCTTCGATCGAAATGGTCGCCGCAAACTTGGCTTTCCTCATTCAGCTTTTCAATAGGTACATGCACTAGATCTTCATTACCGACTTGTTTAATTCAACATTTTACACCTGCAAGTAGTTTATAAAAGTAATGAAGATTAAGATTATATTGCTCATGTGACATGGGAAAAAATAATTATTGTGTATTCGATCCATAAACCAAAGTATGATGATATAAGTTTCTGTCAAAAAAAACATTTTTGGCACAAGCTTTTATAGTACGACTGTACTTTTCTGTATACCATCATCAACTCATTGAGACGATTCTAACGAGCCCAAACACAACGGGGTTACGTCGGTTAAATACTTAACTCCCAAGGCCACCTTCTGTCTATGGAGACATCAGATCAGCTCGATGGTATCATAATATTAAATTGTCATCCAAACTATACCACTACCCAAAATTTCTGCTCAATCGGATAACGGCAAGTAACTGAAAAATGGATTGCAAATTTTGACGGACAACTTACATACTTACATATTTACATACGAACAGGCCAAGTTAATATAGTTCATTTTAAGTAGTTATTTTACATTACTTGTTAACTAGTTAACAAGTAGTTACTTAACTATCTTAATCAATTCATGATATGTACTACTGCCATGATTTTATTCTACCATTTTGTCGGCGTTTGATTTATAAAGCCATGCCGAATTACAGCTTTCTAGTAACAAGGGTCAATGAGATAAGCTGCAGACGGACTGACGGACAGATAGACATGGCGAAACTACAAAGGTTCCTTGTTGGCTACGGAACCCTAAAACGTCCACTAAGAAAAAACTACCGGTAAAGGTGTACATGTAGCTAGATTATGTTTTTGACTTACCGGAGCTCATCCTTGGGAAAACTGGCAAAGAATCCTCCCTAAGGCTTTCTCTGACGCCACACACTTCACACCTTCGGGTTTTACCCACCATTATGAGTTACTTTAAACATTATTACATTATATACGCAAGCGGAACGGTTGTCGCCACGAAAGTTTCTAATTCGGTAATAAATAATTCATTATTTTCAGCAAAATATGGAGAAAATACGATGACAATTAGAATGACGTTAGAATTTGAATTTGAAAATTTAAAAATATTGTCAATTTGACAACGCCTGAGTGTTGCCACCATATATTTGTCTCGTAGGTTGGCAAAATCGTCTTTGGGCCACCTTACATTTTGGTCTCAGTATTGGAGTTTCTGAGGACTGATCAAGACTTTTTATGAGTTTATACATTGTCCCTAATTACAGTATGAACTTGTAAAAACTGTCCATTTGACCATCCGTATTTTTTTAAGCACAGCTTTTACAGAAGCTTTATATAAACTAAATTAAATACCTATTATTTATACACAGATACCTCCATAGTATAATCAGAAATAAAATTGGCCAAAAGTAGTTTATGCAACAATTCTAATACGGGTTCTTAAAATTCAAGGGTCGAAGTTACAAAACGAAACGTAGTCGAGTTTTGTAATAAAAGACCCGAGAATTTTAAGAACCAATTATGAGCACTCCAAGTTTCACTCATTTTAACTGTTTAAAGTATATATTCCTTGGCATATTCACAAAAGCCTATTAACATTTTGACGGTGTTGCAATTTTTTTAAATTTTGAAGACGGTACATCAACTTGATAGCATAGACAAGAAACAATAAAACAGTTCTTAGTTACGAAAAATGTGTTTGTGTTCAAGTAAATCTAAATGTTAAAAATAAAATTAAGATGATAGAATATTGGTGTTTATTTTTAGTTTGTAAACAAACGTGTCTTAATTAGATTTAATGGTCAATCTAGATTCAAAATATTTACCTAAGTAAAGAATTGTTTTAATTTGAAAAGATTGTTATTATTATTGTAAACAAAAACAAACCTTTTTCAAAAATGCTGCACGAATTTTGAATCTTAAAAAAAAAACAGTTGTACTATATAGTCTATATTCATAAGATGACTGCTAGCAGTCCATAGACAAATAGACTTCATTGCCATTACTCAAATGAAGCTGATTTAGATATCGCTGTCAGTCATTTAATTGACAGATAGAAGTGCTGGAGTAGAAAAACATATTTTTCTCAAACATGCAATGAAATATCGTCCTTACATGCGTTATAACAGGCTTCAAAGTGGGTATCACGTTTCGGGCGGAACTGCTCGAGATAACTGTAAAGGAATTTCATACAAAATTGAAGGCCTAGGCCGGGAAGTAATTTTTTTTTTTAATTTTAATGTTAACATGGCGTCTGTGTTCATCGAAAGGCAAAACAGCTGAATTATATATTTTTTATTTTTTCTAGTGGCTGAATGGTTAACGGACCAAAAATATCCGCGTTAATGCCTATTACACACGAACCTTTATTAAGAATACAAATCTGAATGATTCAATGTGTTGATAATTAAATTTAAAATATTATCTATACGTAAGTCACCAGAGACCGTAGACAATATTTAAAATCCTCTGCATTTATTTTATTCATTATAAAAATTAAGATTCTTATTATCCGGTTATGTATAATGGCCCTAATAGGGTCTATTCGAACTACACACGCGAAATACGGACGACTTTCGTAAAAAAAACAAAGTATGGAGGGATTGGAGGGAACATTAATTTACTATTTTGAGTGGTGTATTGTTTTATTTCATTGCATATTTTTGAGAAAAGCACTATACATGCCTGGCAGTGAAAAGGGCTTGCCGGCTTCGTATCACTATACATACTCACCCGGCAAGCCCTTCTTTCCCGGCGTCTGCAGTAATGTACTATTAAATCATCGTTAAATTTGAAAAGTTATATTTGTATGTAGTTGTATGGTATGGGGGAAAAATCTTGTTCTTAATTATCTAGCCGCGACTGTATAGGTATGTGCATTTATATGTATTCATTTTTTTTTGTAGGTATTTAGTTCTTGTGTAGCTACCTACTACTGTTATAGACTTGATGAGACGAATATCAGTGCCCATCTTTTACAACCCGCATGTAATAATTTCACGATCACAAAACAGACATCAAAAAATTGTTATAATCAACGTACTTATAAATATTGTGTTATCTTCAGCTTCTTTGATTTCTTTTACTAATGAGCGATGTAAACAAAAATGTCTTTCATAAATTATCGCTGTTCTATCAACTAATGATTGCCTATTTTATTACCTTCTGAGTTATTTTGTGCCCAAGCGCGTGAACAATAGCTGGTTAACAGAATTATAGCGAGTGTTGTCGTAAATCATAGAGCTAACATGAGATCAGTTGATTCACGGCTGAGGTGTTGCAGCGCATGTCACTATCGTGTTGCAAAATGCCAATTCCACATTCCAGGGCGCCACACACCGTGCCCACTGTTACATTTTTCCTCCTTTATATATCCTGTCTGATCTGTGGTGGGAGGAATCTGCTTACCGTGAATCTATACTAATATTATAAAGAGGAAAATTCTGTGAAGTTGTAAGTTTTTCTGTAGGCGGTACCTAATCAAACTTTTTATAGAATGGACACATCATGATAGCCTATAGGCTATCTAAATTCTTTTCACTAAAATAATTCTATTCTATTCTATTCTATTCTGTAATATTTTATCACGTGGCTTATTTGTAATACCTACACGTGCGGAGCCAAGCGGGCAGTTAGTCTAATCTATACATGATGTTATAAAGAGGAAAAATCTCCGAGGTTAATATGTATGTAGAGTAAAGTATGTAAGGTATATGTAATACTTAATAGTAGATTGTACCAAGCGCATAAAACGAGCCATTTAACCAGAGACGTTTATACTTATGTAAGTTTAGGGGTAAAATGGCTCATTAAATGAGTCATTTTATGCTCGAGTTACACACACTACTTTTCACTTCGATTGCGAGAAAATAACAAATAATTGCAAATTAAATAAAATATTAGCTCATTCCCGTCACTTAACTTTTTAAAGATTTTTATCTTTAATTTTCGACACGTAATATTAGACTTAGGTACTTAATTCATACTGCCAAGTAATTTAATGTTTCGATACGTTATTAAATAATAAGTGACTTCTAAAATAGCTAGTTTTATTAATTTAGTAATAGAAAACACACAGGTGATATTGATTAATCCAAATCAACTAAAATAAAAAGTTTATTTTACGAAGTTTTATTGTGCGTGTGGCTGTTAACCCGCTAATCACAGTCGGTAAAAAAAAATTGTGCACTAGAAAATAAAGGTGATACTTTGTGCAGCTTACTTCCTTCCAGCACAAAGGCGAACTTTGCAAGCATGAGAAGTGAGAAGACCCTTGTGTTCATGTTAAAGTTTTAATGAATAACTAGCTGCCCGCGTATTACTCAACGCCAGCTAAGCCACGGGATAACATCTAGCTTGTGTGACCCATGTCCGAGAATCCGTTCTATATACTAGTAAAATAATTTTTGAAATCGGATAGTACTTCCGAAGATTATACCTTCCAAATACAATCCTCACAAAATTTACCACTCTATTAAATTAGTATGGAAGACTGTTCGCTGTAAGATTTGTTCACTCTAGTCACTTATATTTGCCTAGTGGTTCAGGCATGCGGCTTTCAAACGGCAGTCGTGGATTCGAATCCCGGCCCGTACCAATGAGTTTTTTGGTATTTACCGTTAGAGCATTTCGGTGAAGAAAAACCTGCATACATCTGAGAAGAAATTCAAAGAAATATGTGAAGTCCCCAATCTACACTGGGCCAGCGTGGGGACTACTGCCCGTTCCCTCTCATTCATGAGAGGAGGCCTGTGCCCAGCAGTGGGACGTATATAGGCTGATGACGATGATGATGTTGAGTCACTTATTTACTTCGGACACGATACTTGCATATATTTTTTGCAGACTGTAAATGGTAATTTTAATACGGAATTAATTCTGAAAGCGACTATAAAACTGGTTGCCAGATAATATATATATAACTTTATTCTATCGTTAAACTGTAGATAACCCCCATTATTGGAAGTTCATATCCCATATCGTCGTTAATGTCATGAAACCCTTATAGCCGATGTAAATAATAATAAATAATACATGAATATTAACTTTGGTATTACTTGCAATTACTGTAAATACAAGGAGCGAAAGTGAATAACTAGTTCCTAATTGCTATCTTGGGATGCGTAAGACCTTAACTTAACCTCGGAAAACTCGGTATGGCAAAACCTGAAAGAGAAACTTAGTAGCCCAACCTTGTGAACTATGTAAAAACCAAGTAATGCCAACATGTAACTAATTAATCGTGGACGGCTATGGGCCGATCGTCTGGCTAGCCCCTACAACTTTCTTGGTATCATATTTTATTCATAGTGCTGTAGTGACTAATTTAAATTGTCTGTTTTACGCGATATAGGTGTCCACTTAAGAATACTGGTTAATCTGGATCTTATTCAACGGTGTGAACCGTGGGTTTTAAAGTCATTACTGTAAACTGGAATATACACTTTCATTATATAAGTTAGTTCGTATACTTAGCTAATTAGGTTAATATATTAAGTGTTACATACAATCCTTAACTATTTTTTTTCTTCGTTTCAGATACGGATACTAGTCATAACCAGTTTAATCATCGAAAACGTCCGCTGTCAGGATGGGTTTAGCGATCAGGACTTACTTCGTCTTCAGCAACTCGCATCCAACGATGGCCAGATCGAGACTATCACAAGCTACAGTACCAACATCATACAGAGAGACCCGAGCAGTCAATCCTTGAGTTCGGTCAGCGTGCAATATCACATGTCAGACGACGCGCAGAAAAATGAAGACTACAACAGATTAGAGCGCGGAAGATCAAGGAAAGTTTATCGCATCAAAAACCCTTTTCAACGCCAGTTGGAACAGGATGATGGGCAAAAGAACGAGGTTCCACAGGACAGCGACGCTGGGGCTAGCAACCAGTATGCGGCAATGCAGTATTCTCTGCCACCTGAAGAGTTCCTGCAGCAAATGAGAGTAGAGAACCAATACTTACAACAGCAACAACATCAGCAACAGCAACAACAACAGCAGCAACATCAGCAGCAACAGCAGCAATATGTATCGACCCCCTCTCCCAATCTAAGTTACACTGCTACTCCACAACCCCAATATCAGTACTCAACAATCAATCCTTCTAATTACGATAATAACCATCCTAACCAAATACCGCAATTGGAACCCAAAATATCTCATTCGCAGTCATACCATTCCAGCAACAATCCTTTTCAGTATAACAGCCAAAACTCATATTCATATGACGGCGTACAAAGCACCCCTTCACCTCTCCCTCCGTACTTGTCGACATCCTTACCAAGTGGTCAATATGTAGGCACCCCGGCTAACACTTACGTTTCTAGTTCTTCGCCTGTATTTCTCTCCAGTCAACCAAATTTACAGCAATATGTTTCGTCGCCTATGTCAGTTCAATCTAGCTCCCTAGATTACAATAATAACAGACCTACGTCTACAATGGGTAATCCGTATAATGGTTACGACAATAATGATTTAAATAAAAAAATGCAAATAGATCATTATGATAACTCGGCGAACGGAGTCAGATACCCAAATCCACAACAGTATCAGAATGAATATCAAACACCGACTCCGTCGCCATCTTCGTCCCCTTATCCGGACCCTGTCCATGATAATTGGCAAAACACTGTAAATTCTGGTGTAAATTCTGTATCAAAATCGTTACATGAAGTATCTCTATCTCAATATGGTAATTCACCGTATAATAACCAACAAGATGGCATACTATCTGACATAATCGAAAACACGAATAGTGATACTCATCGTATTGGAAATCTAGCATCTGCGAATAATGTTTATATGAACTTCGTGCAACCCGATTATCAATCAATAAATCACATGCGTAGTCGTACTAGAGATTTAGAACAAGAAACTGCTCAACCGGCGTATTATTCCCATGGCGATTATGGGTGGAAAATGGGGGATAAAAGACAATTGGCGTCTCAGGATAATTACCCGTCAGGCAACTACCCAAGGCATCAAGTCGTGGGGTTACATCCTGAACAAGCCGTAAGTCAAATGAGTTTTCATATGGATACTGGCAAACCTTACAATTACGACCAGACCTCCAAATCGGCTCCTGAAAGTTACGAAGCTCAAGAATTTGCAAAAGCTGCTGCTAAAGCGCACGAACAGTTGAAACAACAGCAAATGTACGGGCTTTATCAATCAGCGTTTAATAATAACAACCAAGGAAATTTATATTACAACAATAATGATAAAAAACCTTCCCAACCAAGCTCATACGGCAATAGCCAACAAGACTTAATTACAGCTTCGCCATTTTATTACCAAAACGGAAGAGAACATAATGTGGAAGCTAAGCCAAAACAGTCCTTCGACCACGCTAAAGCACTGAAGAACATAGTGCCTATTGACGTGTCTAATGTAGTTCCAAATTCGGAAAATGTAAAAACGCCACAAAATTTAGACGGCAATAATAGATATGCTTTACAAAACTACAACAAAGACATAAATGAACATAATTTGAAACAATATTACAAGCAAATAACTGACGCATACTACAAAGACAAGAATACGGGGTATGGATACAATATCAAGAGCAGCAAGTCAGAGGACGTCACGGATGAATTAAAGCAACTGGAACAAAATATACCATACTACAGCAAACAACCGACACCAAGTCCATCTTATAATCACGAGAATAAGCGTTATATTGATGGCTCTTCAACAGCCATGAACTATGTATCTCAGGCTTCAAATAATTACCAGGATAATCTGCAGTCATCAGCCAATAATCAAAACATACAACGTCCTCAAAGCCAAGTTCCTACAGATATAGCCAGTATATTAAAATTGAATGACATTCCATACAGATTAACCCAGGGATTATCTCCTGATGCTCTACGTTTACATAACAACAATTTTGACCAAACAAATATACCGTCACCACTCCCTGGACGACTCAATCAAAACGTTGGCAGTCACCAAATTGATGTGGGAAGCGAAATTCTCAGTAAATTAATCGCCAAACAGTCAGGCTACAATCAAAACAGACCCGAAATTGATGCTCAAACTGGAGGGTTATTGTCAAATATCAATGGTTTTCGAGTTGCAAATCCATTTAACGTTGATCTCAAATTAGTTGCCGAAATGTTGAAAGGTAAAACACCAGGCGACGACTCACATCTATTGGGATTACGAGATCAGTTTGTGAAACCTGCGCCTATCAAGCTCGATATGTCGCAACTACAACAGCTTCTACTTAAAAATGATAATTATGGGGGTCTATCAGCAGTAAGCGACAGTCTGAATGCATACAGTAACCCTTATTTTGATATTTATAATAATGGCAGATTTCCTTATCAAGGTGTGAAGTACTCGCGAAGTCAAGAGGAGGAAGAAAGTTTAATACCTATCGCAGATGCATCGAATACCCATCCTATTGGGGCAGTCATAGAGCAAGATGATACTGTAAATGGTCGCGAGGTGATTTCCAGTGTCGATTTAACAGCACAAGGTGACGATACAATACACAGTTTCACAGAAGATAGGCCAAAACGACCCTTTAATATAATAAATCACAGGGCCAAAGGTGATAGACAGAGGCATCCAAATTCACTTTTACCTGGTCGTCATTCACCAAGAAAATACCCTAAAAATGTCGATGAACCGTATCCACTTCTAAAACCCCCTCCTCCGTCTCCTTCAAAGAGTAGAGGAAGTCACGGTAAGTATAGCCGCAGACGGCGCGTAAACAAACCTAAAATTACTCGAATATTGAGAACGGAGCCTCTGTTTGAAGCTGAAACCTCTAAAGAGGATGGAGATTCCGCCATGACAACGTTATTGAGACCTCCAGCCCCTGTAGTAGAAGCTAAATCTGATGATTTTAGCGAAGAGAAGGAAAGTTCATAAATAATATATTATAAATTGAACTTTGGTGCTTTACTTGGTTTATACAATATTGTTTTACCTACTCAATTTTTCACTTACCTATTTCTTATTTGTAAAATGTTATTGTTTGTATAATCGTAATTTAGTATAGATGTTGTTGTGTTCAGATAATTTGATAATGTTAGTAAGAAGATATTGTTTTTGATTGGCATTTATTTAATATAAGGACTGTCTTAAACAATGAATAGAGACTTTCTTAAATAAGACTGAAATGAAATTATTGTAAATATATTTTACTTTTTGTTTTCCAAATCGACTGTTACATTATAACAAATATTTACAAAATAAAGAATAAGTTGTAAATACAATATGGCATAAGTTTTTAAAATTATATTGTGATAAGTATTTGTTATGAGTATTTTACATCATAAAAGTATTGTACCTTGATTAATAAGTTTTAAGTTGTTATTGAATAAATTATTTGTTTTAAAACGATATTCTATTTTAATCAAACACAAATCACAATAACCTAATAAGAAGGTAATAAGCATAACTCAAGACATGCGTGAAAATAGTATAGCGTAGCGAATGTTGCGTGCGTCTCTAAAAAGACTGTTAATTAGATTCATATGCTTAAATAGTGAAATGAGATGACATCATATCACGTTATGATTCTACTATACAGTGAAATTTTCCTCTGATTTCACTTAAGTAACGTTAATGATCGATTACAAAGATGAATGTCCTCGAGGTTACGCAATGGATGCGATCGTGGACCCGTGTGTTTTGTACGCATCGTATATGTTTTGCTGTAAAAGAATAATGTGAGTTAATGTTGTCAATAGATGTAATGTAAGTAATTAAGGTAAAAAGGTGTCAGTTTTGGCACGTAGCAATCTCGTAGATGTCGCCCCATTAGCTGGGTCCGGCGAATGCTTGCGGCTCGAGTTGCGTCCGCGCTTCGCGTGCGTCTCGCTTTCTGCCCGCGCAGTCCCATACTTTTGTTACCAATCGTCTAATAAAGATTTAATGATCAAATCAAATTACGAAACGCATCGGCTTTTATCCTAATGAGGATTTCGAATATTTGTCGCCTCGTTTATTGCGTGTGATGCAATTATGGAATGAGCGTTGACTTGTAACTAAAGTGAGATGAGAGTGATGATTGCTGAACAAAACGAGTTTGTATACAAGTAGGTATTGCAGTAGTAATTCAGAACGCAACAAAGTACAGTCGAACTCATAATAGTGCCTTGGCACTTTCATCCCTTCGACATCGTTTAAGCGACACGGTACATAACAAAGGTCTTCAGTCTCTTGTGACGCCGACCGTACAACCTGTAAAAAATAGGGTTTACTCCCGGGAAATACCGCAACCGAAATTATCGGGATTTTCCGGTTTTTGGAATCAACCAAGGAACCAAAATTTAAAAAAAATAATGTAGCAGTTTATTTTTTTTACATTTTATCTACTTACAAAAATACAGAACGATGACGTAAGATAAGGGCCCTTTCGGATACACTTTGACACAGTTGGATCTTTTGTGCATTTGCCCTCTCCATTATGCCTACTCCCAAAAGCTCGCTCCATCATTTCCACAAACCGGATGATGCAGCTCAGCGGAAGTACTTTCTAATACATAGTAATGCATTCTTTGTCTGGCAAGGGCATTCTATTCTATATGTTAATCCAGGCTATACTCATCTTCCCCCTCGAGGGTGCCCGCCTTGTCGGGGCGGAGGGGTTTAGTAACCGTGGACTGGTCACCCACGGCGAAGCTAAGAGGCACCAGGGCCGGCCTGTGTGGGCCGCTGGCTGGCCCGAGGAGGGCGCTCCTAGCGGGCTTGCCTAAGCCCGCTTAGGATGCGTTGGGGAGGGACCGCAGAAGAAGAGGAGTATCCTCCTTATCTTCTGCGGCCGAGGCGGGATCGCAGGGGGAGAGGCGCGTTGGTATTACGGTGCGCCACTCTCCCTACCCCCTGCGAACTTGGCGGGGCCGTTCCGCTGAAACGGCATTGGTGGGACCGCAGAGGAAGAGGAATGCCTAAACAAAAAAAAAGGCTATACTCATCTTAACCCTCCGTTTAGCTGTTTTTGAGTGATTTACTAACAAACATGTATGTGAACTTTCGCATTAATAATATTAGTAGGATGTACAATCTGCGTCAATTAGCAAGCTAAGGATACAATAAAATTATATAACGGGATTTAAAGATGATACAGTCAAAAATATATGAGGCGGGAAATTTCATAAGATCTACAAAACGCCGGTGGACAACAACGAAAAGCATGGTTGCTGAGTTGTTCGTGATTATGAGAGTGTAGTTCATAAATGTACCTATCTATATATAAGTATCTAAAACTAACAGGAGAATTTCAATAATGAAGATGCCTTCTATCAGGAGCTCTTGTTTTGAGTCAAAACAATGATTTTTCCCAATGGCAACGTCCGTTTTATTGAACTTCATAGAGCAGTTCCGAAAGTTCCGAAATGTTCCTTTCTTCCGCAATTCCTAGCAAAAAAAATATATATACGGTGATTTTTAATTCGTGATCAGGAACCAATTTTCCTAATTCATGGTTTGGTGCCAAATACGATTAACTCGTAGTTAACTAAAACAAACGTTCCTTTTTTCTGAACAATGCGGATTTAGGAATTATTTTATAATTAGAAATCATTGTCACTTTAGGGTGTTTTTAAAAATCTACGAAACTAAAATCTCCTTGATTTTTTAAATTAATAGTAAGAAACTGTCAATAAAATTGTCACATGCATGACAAGAAGATGTTAGAGTTTATTGACGTAAGACTTATTAAAATTTCCCGCCAAATCAAAAATGTAGCTATTTAAGTTCAAGAAATTTAATGTAGGGTGACCAAACATTCAGTGGAAATTAGTGCTAACAGTATGACTAAATTTCATTAACTACACAGAGATGTAATTGCATGACACGTCATCCGTTGAAATCAGTTTTGGCTGGTAATCAATATTTTTCGACTCCTGATCACGGATTAAAAATCTTCGTGTATATATACATAACCTAGTATTTACGTAATTATGGATAAAGACTAATCTTTATCCATAATAGGCTTGTGACCTCATGTTAAAATTGATAAAGTATAGTGTTGCTAAATGGATAGTAATCCATCAAATAATTGTAATTAAGTATAAATTACAAAATATAATTAAAATCATATAAAGATATGGACCTTGAAAGTTTAAGATATACAGGGTGATTTAGGGGTCGTGGAGCAAGAAGACCAAAAGTGAATAAGAGGGTAATACTGAACAACTTTTCCCATGGGACCAACCAGGATCTCGCAAAAAAAAAAAAATCAGCTGTTCCATACATTAACTCTCAATTAACTCACAGTTAATTAGGGTTCCGTACCCAACGGGTAAAAACGGGACCCTATTACTGAGACTTCGCTATCCGTCCGTCCGTCTGTCTGTCACCAGGCTGTATCTCAAGAACCGTCATAGCTAGAGAGTTGAAATTTTCACAGATTATGTATTTCTGTTGCCGCTATAACAACAAATACTAAAAAACCGGCCAAGTGCGAGTCGGACTGGGGCTCCCATACAACAGACATGATTTTTTTGCAGTTTTTATAGATAATGGTACGGAACCCTTCGTGCGCGAGTCCGACTCGCACTTGGCCGGTTTTTTTACGATTTCGTGGTTGGTTCCATTGGAAAAGTTGTTCAGTATGACCATCTTATTCGCTTTTGGTCTTCTTGCTCCACGACCCTTAAATCACCCTGTATATGCATTTTGATTACAGTCCAAGAGTAAATTTAAGGCTAAGTAGAACCCTTACGCTTTTATAGAAACAAAATTCTATCCGGTGCACGCGACACCTATCCGGTGCACGCGACACTAAACTCAAAAGACACCAATTCTCAATTGATTCCAATATTATAAAAAACTAATGTCGTAACGAACGAAACCCAAATGAACTTATTGCCAATATGAACCGTTTTTCATTTGCACTTTTGTCAATATGGCCTAATCCCAAATGGATTGAAGTTCATAAAAGCCGATACACAGAAGGCTCTTTTCCCAAAATACCCTAAATTTGAATTCCCTTAATGATTGATTCACAAAACGGCATCTTCCCAAAATACCCCAAATTCTCGATTATCATACGCTGTACTACTGATCCTCGCTCAGTGCTAGTGGAAACGCAGCCTTTTGCTGTCTTTTGGAAGTCCTGGCCTGGGCCTACACCACGAACTAGGTATTTCGTTCAGTTCGTTCGTCTATCTGGCTCAAATATGCGAGAGTAATAGAGAGGGAAACGAAGTACTTCGTGGTATAGGCCCTGGTACCACGAAAATCGAACGATTGCGGATATGTATTTCCATCTCTGTCACACGTGCATATTGGAGTGACAAAAAGGTTTTTCCGTCAATGCCAATTTTCGATGTTCGTGGTAGACATGCTTCGGCTTTTACCCCTCTCTCGCACGCTCTTATTAAAATCGCATAAGTACGAGCAAGATAGATATACAATCCGAATCGTTAACTGATTTTAATCGTATTGTACGTCCGACTAGGATTATGCAAATGTTCGTAAAAAATACATTTGGTGTATTATGGGAAAAGACCGTTTTGTGAATCAATCATTATGGAAATCAGGTGCTCTGTGATTGAAATTTAGGGTATTTTGGGAAAAGAGCCTTCTGTGTATCGGCTTTTATGAGCTTCAATCCATTTGGGATTAGGCCGTATTGACAAAAGTGCAAATGAAGAACGGTTCATATTGGCAATAAGTTCATTTGGGCTTCGTTCGTTACGACATTAGTTTTTTATAATATTGGAATCAATTGAGAATTGGTGTCTTTTGAGTTTAGTGTCGCGTGCACCGGATAGCGCGACACTAAACTCAAAAGACACCAATTCTCAATTGATTCCAATATTATAAAAAACTAATGTCGTAATGAACGAAACCCAAATGAACTTATTGCCAATATGAACCGTTCTTCATTTGCACTTTTGTCAATATGGCCTAATCCCAAATGGATTGAAGCTCATAAAAGCCGATACACAGAAGGCTCTTTTCCCAAAATACCCTAAATTTCAATCACAGAGCACCTGATTTCCATAATGATTGATTCACAAAACGGTCTTTTCCCATAATGCACCATTCAGATTGTGTATCTATCTTGCTCGTACTTATGCGATTTTAATAAGAGCGTGCGATAGAGGGGTAAAAGCCGAAGCATGTCTACCACGAACATCGAAAATTGGCATTGACGGAAAAACCTTTTTGTCACTCCAATATGCACGTGTGACAGAGATGGAAATACATATCCGCAATCGTTCGATTTTCGTGGTACCAGGGCCTATACCACGAACTACTTCGTTTCCCTCTCTATTACTCTCGCATATTTGAGCCAGATAGACGAACGAACGAACGAAATACCTAGTTCGTGGTATAGGCCCAGGCCAGGACTTCCAAAAGACAGCAAAAGGCTGCGTTTCCACTAGCACTGAGCGAGGATCAGTAGTACAGCGTATGATAATCATCGAGATTTTGGGGTATTTTGGGAAGATGCCGTTTTGTGAATCAATCATTAAGGGAATTCAAATTTAGGGTATTTTGGCAAAAGAGCCTTCTGTGTATCGGCTTTTATGAGCTTCAATCCATTTGGGATTAGGCCATATTGACAAAAGTGCAAATGAAGAACGGTTCATATTGGCAATAAGTTCATTTGGGTTTCGTTCATTACGACATTAGTTTTTTATAATATTGGAATCAATTGAGAATTGGTGTCTTTTGAGTTTAGTGTCGCGTGCACCGGATAGGTCTATCGAACAGAACACTTACTGTGTGAATGTCATGCCCTTGCCAGACAAATAATGAATCTCTTTGGTAACGGATACCCGCAACCAAAGGAATTCAAGGTGCTCCCACTGAGCTGCATCATCCGCTTTGTGGAAATGATGGAGCGAGCTTGGGAGTAGCTATAAAGGGGAGGGCAAATGCACAAAAGATCCCACTGGGTCGAAGTGTATCCAAAAGGGCCCTCAACTAGATAAGATAAGATAAGATGGACCTAAACGCAGTAAACGCAACCGAAACAGCGATTTACTTGATTTTCCATACAACGTTTAGTTCAAATAGCAAAGTGTAACGTCATACTTTTGAGTCAATCAGTAGGTATCAAGAGTTTCTGCTACCGCCAGCGAGGTCCGTCTTTAACTCAAAATCTTGGGTATTTATGTTCGTTATTGTAGTTGCTCCATACAAACATTTGTTCCTCTCCAAAAACTGGTTCAAATGGCATCGTAAAAAAATCTTAGGTCACAAGCCTATTACGTACTAGGTTATATTGTAATATGATGGTATTTAATTTAGTTCAATTAATTTTGTACGAAACCACTTAAAATTGGGTCACAAATGTCACAATGTAAAAAAAACACTAATAAATATTTTATGTAAGACTTCGAATTTTATAGTTTAGAATAAGTAGTAAGGGTCCGCTTTGACACCTGATCCCAAGATTTGGCATAGACACTAGTTTTATGAAACCGATCGCCATCTGACCTTCCAACCCCGAGAAAAAACTAGACCTTAATGCTCAAATATTACAAAATTAACTAGCTAGTTACTTTTCACTCCTAAGTTATGAGACGGAATAACAACAAGAAATAGTTAAACGTCCCAATTACGAGTAACAACAAAAGTTTAGAACCTAGAGTATATTTCATTTTGGGTTTTAATACAAAATCTAAAATATGATTGAGAAAAGATTTTACCACATATGACCCTGAGAAAGGACTTGGCAATTAGTGAAAAATAACTACATAATTTAAAAAAATCGACCAAGTTAAGAGTTGGACTCGCCCACCACGACAACAATCAGTCCAATACTTATGCAGTATTTTAATAAAGAGTTAATATAAGCTAATATGTTACATAGCGGCTTCTGTATGTTTAGGTCAAAGTGACTACAACATGCTTGTTGGTAAATAAACTGATACATTATTGATACACCCATATTCCTCAACTGTTAAGTCACCAACCATAGAATTAAATCAAACGCATAATTTATTCGTCCCAACCGAGAGAGATGATCAAAACCAGTTAGTGTTCTCGATCTCCAAATCGGGCCGACTCGCGCCTAATCGCGACATTTATATAAATATGATGAAAATCTCCAAAACCGCACACACAAGCCCAGCTTGTTGTAGAAGACACAACATTTTAGGTGGCCAGCGATTAGCTAATCGACATGGCTACTTTTGTAAGTATAAAATCAAATCCTACAAAACATATCACAGTATGATGCAACACTAAGTTTTCGTATGTTCACAATGTGTTTTTTTGTTTCCAGAAAAAAATGGCTATGTTAGCCATCCTAGTGGGCAGCTGTCATGGAGGCCAGCATCACTCCGATTCGGGATACCACTACCCACGTGGAGGATCGTCTCACGGCGGGCTCTCTGCTCCCGCTTCGTTGCCTGCTACGTCAAGCTTCTCTCCAAGTAGTTTCCCAGCAGGATCTCTACCCTCGGCAACATACTCTGGCTCGAGTGGGTCTATTGGTGACTACAGCCATCATCTGGGATCAAGCAACTTTGGTTCCAGCAGTTTGGGACACGGCAGCATTGGCTCAAGCCATGGAGGCTCATCCTTCATCGGTTCTGGTTTAGGAGGATTCTCTAGCAGTGGATCACTCGGCAGTGGCAACCTTGGATCTTTTGGGGGAAGCGGGCTAGGTAGCTCCGATATTGGTAGCTATACCGGAAGTGGTATTGGCTCAACCGGATCGGGTATTGGTAGCTCAATTGGATCAGGTATTGGTAGCTCAATCGGATCTGGAATTGGAAGCTCCTTGGGACTACCTAGTTCATCTCTGCCTGCAAACTTTGGCCCTTCATCTCTGTCAAGCGGACCTATTAACAATGGCAACATTGGATCGAATTTACTAGCTGCGGGTGGCGACGCTCCCCCAGCAGGCGCCAAGGCTCCGGTCATCACGACCATTCATGGATTGGCTAACAACAACGGAGCCCCAACCCAATACCGTGTCAGAGAGGAACCTTACCAAGTCTTCCGCGAGCAAATCCACCGAGTGCCGCAGCCGGTCCAAGTACCTTACCCGCAAACTGTGCAAATCCCAGTGCCACAGCCCTACCCCGTCCAAGTGCCAGTATATAAGGACGTGCCAGTGCCAGTCGTGAAGATCCAGCAGGTTAAGGTTGACAAGCCAGTACCTTACCCAGTCGAGAAAATCGTCAAAGTACCGGTAGAGAAAGTAGTACATGTGAATGTGGAGAGACGCGTTCCCGTTGAGAAAATTGTCAAAGTACCAGTTGTTAAGCTGATCAAGGTACCCTACCATGTGGTGAAGAAGTACCCGGTGCCGGTGTTCAAAACGGTACATCACAAAGCTGTGGAGCATCATCACTCGCATGGCTGGAGCGGCGGTCACGGCCACGGTTGGAGCGCTCCCCCTGCCCACCACGAGCACCACGAACATCATGACCTTCACGATTACCATGATCATCATGATCTCCATGACCATCACGATCTCCACGATCATCACGATCTCCATGATCATCACGACCTGCACGACCACGGGCACCACGATCTCCAGGATCATGGCCACAGCAGCCTCGGCTACGACCAGGGCAGCCTCGGCTACGACCAAGGCATTGACCACGGACACGGCGGTTGGAACTGAATAAAAAATTACGATTCTCATTTTTTGCAGAGGTCTTTCCATTGCATGAAGACTGAAGTACAAAGAACCTCATTTATTTTAAATATGTTTTGTAAATAGTCATCTCATAGCAACGTTAGCTCATCGGGAGGCTGCACTCTAGGGTGGTAACTAAGTCATTAATTAGGATAATACAAAGATTTTTGTAAATAATTAGTAATGTAAGGGATATTACTGAAATACAACAATTTATCCAAAGAAGTACTGCTATTATTTGCCACATATCCTTTAAGCTTAACATCGAAATAACGATCTGATTGTATCAACCTACGATGGAAGAAGAAGTACATTTTCTGGAACACAGGCCATTTTTATTTTATACATGGTTATAGTTCTTACAGGAAGAATATGCCTATAAAAACACATCATAAAATCTCAAATAAGAAATAGGTAGACATTATGCGTAATTAAAAATGTATCGTTCACTCGGCGTCAAAAATTTATAAAATTTTCGCCTTATCACAATGAAATTATATGCAAAACTGTAAATTATATATCTTTGACTTCGATTGTACATACTTCTGATGAAACTAAAAACATAACTGAAATTTTGCACGCATAAAATCAAACTCGCTCAATTCATAAAATGAAATAATTTAACATGTCCACTAAACGCGGCCCTAGGGTTAAATTAAAATGCACACTGAAGAGCATAGAAAGCTGGAAAATTCTGTACAGAAATCCTATTTGTAATTATAATTATTCTACTCTACTTCCAAAAAATACTGCGGGTACAGTTTGTATAGGATATGTCAATTGTACTTGTTTTCATTGCCCTTGAGTATGGTAAATAATATAATGGTAAGTATTATTATTATTATTATATCGAGCCCGTTATGTCCCACTGCTAAGTAAATAAAAATAAAATAAACCAAGGCTGGAATCGTGGAAACCTGTTTAACAGTGAAGTGGCGGCGCGTAAAAAATTTTGAAGGGCAACCCGGAACGAAAAAGTTATGAAATAGTTTAGAATATATACTCGTAACTATAGGCTTGTATGGGCGCTCCGCCTCTCTGTTAATGCATGTGAGCCTAAATTAAGAACTACCAACTAAAGCTATTATCTATTCTGTGACTAAAGTAAGTATTTAAGTAAGATGTAAGTAAGAATAAAATGTATAATCAAGAGTAATAAAAATGTGTCCAGATTTTTTCAGAAACATACACTATACATGCACAAAGGCAAATGTTATCCCGTGGCTCCACCTGGTTTCTTTGTAATACGCGGGCGAATCCGCGAGGGAAGCTAGTGCATCGTACATTAAACAGCCATTTTAAGTACTCGTCTACTCAGAGCACTTTCATAAGTTTTCCCATTATTATGAAAAAATATTTCAAATAAAAATTCAACACCGTTTTATACTAATGTTGTAATAGTTCTATTTTCCACGAAAATGTCCCACAGTAACAAAATAAAATGCAAGAAATACCATTATTTTGATGATAAGTATTCATTCGATTTCCTTTTTTATATAATTTCTGTTATGATTTCAAAACGTGTAAAAAGGGCTATTACTAGGAAAAGCGACACGGCACAGCGATATATTGATCCCACTAAAAACATGAAAATCCAGACCCAACTTCAATATGCGTGGTTATCAACTTCGCCGACAAAAAAATTGAGATCTAAAAGGGTGCCAAGTTCAGTAGATAAGCCTACTAATATTATAAATGCGAAAGTTTGGACGTTTAGATGTTTGGATGTTAAGATGTTTGTTACTCAATCACGCTTATGGCTCTACCGATTTGGATGAAATTTTGCACGAAGATTGTTTATAGGCTGGATTAAAATATAGGATAGTTTTTATCCCGGGTGCACGCAGACGATACGTCTATAACATATATAAAAATAAATCGAATCGGACCCGGACAGACAGACCCTTTCCTTGTAAGCCACAGACAAACACGGACGGACGGACAGACGGACATGGCGATACTATAAGGGTTCCTTGTTGACTACGGAACCCTAAAAAATAGACTCGGCATGATGTTTTATAGTGAGTACAGAGTACCTACACTGCAACGCTGGTTTTCAGTCAGACATTTTCCCTGTACTCAGTTTGTAAATAAGCATTATTTATCAACTCATAGATCACGACAGTTGTTCAATGTGGCATTAGTCAAAACCTTGATTCTTTATAAATAGTTCAATTATAAGTTATTAAATTAGGCGAGTGAATTTTCTTGCATGATTTGAATCATTGAGCTATATTGATTCAATTCCGAGCTCGGAGCAAGAAATTGATCGTCGATTGTTTATCTGTTAACTGCTTAACACATACAATCTTATGGTCAAGTCTTTCTTATCGTACCTCTACCTCTAGCATCACGTGGCATCAAAAATAAAGCTTATTTAACGGCTGAATGATTTAAACCATTTCTAAACTTAGGGGAAAGTCTTGTTCCCCAGCCTCTCCAGTTTTAACATATATTTTTGAAAATAGCATATATATTTATATATAATTATTGAATCTGGTAAAGGTCGCGGGAGTCCGCTGGATGCGGGTGGCGCAGGACCGGTCAATTTGGCACTCTCTGGGGGAGGCCTATGTCCAGCACTGGACGTCTTTCGGCTGATATGATGATGATTGAATCTGTAAATAATTTTTACTTATATATTTTTCCATTAAGTTTAGTGAATCGTCGTGAATGTCTCAAATCTGTAGTTTATTTTGGTGTGTGACAGTTAGAAAGTTAAAATGAAATTGAATTGACTGAATTGATTATCAGTCATTACCTACTTCTTACAATTTGATTATATATAATAAATAATAATAATAAATATTAGGGGACACTCTTACACAACTCGAACTAGGCCTATACCTAGTAAGCTCAATAAGGCTTGTGTTATAGGTACTAGACGACGATATATGTATATAGTATTTGCCTTTACCGGGATTCGAACCCAGGACTTTCAACTTCGTAAGGCAGCGTCGCTACACACAAGACTAACAGGTCGTCATCATAGATCAAAATAAATATGTCGAAAGTATTTTTTTTTTACCTTACGGGAGGCTAAATGCATATGGAATCCTTGCCCTAGGTTGGCGCGCAATGGAGGGTCAGAGACTTTTTACGCATGTAGTATATAATATATAACACTAAGACATGGCAACGTAAAACGGAGTTTAAAGCGATATAAAGCCGGAGCGCTTTACCTAGGTACCTACTTTAGAACGGACTTACCTTTTTATCCATTCATGAGCTTTGTGGCAAGAGTGAAAAAGATACGAGCCCCAATACAGAACTTCTAGTCTAATATGAACTAAAACAATTGGTTTAATATTTCAGTCCAATAAGACAATTGGGTACTTTCCTGGGAAAAAAAATATAATTCTATTTAGTCCGTCAGTTAGATTATCAAAAAATATTAGATACTTATTTTTTTGTTTGTCAATTAAACAAAAAAAAACCGGACAAGTGCGTGTCGGACCACGCAAAACGAAGGGTTCCGTGCCTATTAAAAAGGTCGTATCGTCACAGAAATTTTACGGCACTTACGTCCTTTTCTTTGAGGAAGGCAGTTTTTCAGCAATATCTCGAAAACCTCTGAACCGATCTTGTTCAAAACAATTTTCGGTGAATGAAATTAATAAGCCCTATGTCCATGAATTTTTCCATATTTTTAAAATACACCGTTCAAAAATTAGAGGGGAGGGGACAGAATTTTAGTGACTTTCGGGGCGATTATCTCCGACCTTATTCACTTAATCAAAAAAAATGCTAAGAAACCTTATATTTATTTTGAAAGGCCTATCGATTGATGTGCCACACGGGGGGTCACAATGAAAAAAATTTTTTTGACTTTTAGTTTTATGTATGGAGTGCACCCCTAAAAAAAATTTTTTTTGTCATTTTAATTACAAAACTATGTAGCGGCTAACAAAATACACCTATCCTCAAAATTTTATTCAAATACACCTTATAGTTTTCGAGTAAAATGCTTGTGACATACGGACAGACGGACAGACGGACAGACGGACAGACGGACAGACGGACATGACGAAACTATAAGGGTTCCGTTTTTGCCATTTTGGCTACGGAACCCTAAAACGAAAATATGGCCCGTTAAAGTTCCGTGTGACGTCACATTATGGTACACTTTTTGGCCTAATGTGACGTCAAAGTTCCGCACGTAAATAACGTGTCCAATATTTTTTGATAATCTAACTGACGGACTATTTTTAGGGTTCCGGTGCCTGAAAAGGAAAAAACGGAACCTGTATTGTGTGACATATCACATGAAAGGGGTTGTTAGGTATATGCAGGTCAGTTTTTTTTTATAATTTTAGCAAAAATTGATTTCAAGTAATTTAGGAAATACGACGAAAATTGACCACCCCCGCCCGCTTAGGTATCTCCGAAACTTAAAATTCTGAAAAAAATATGGAAAATAGTTCCTTGCCTAAAGATTACAGGAAAACCTATAAGAAGTTTGAGTATTCAAAGTAACGGGAAAATTCTCAATACTTTTGTGTATTTGGTATGGAGGAATAGGAATTTTACGGAATCCTCACCACGCGAATGGTTTTTTTAAGGAAAGTAGCCAATTGCAATATCATAACACATTTCATGTACCAATTGACAACAGTAATATTAACATCTATTGTATAATAAACATGATCGCAATAAAAATTACAAGTAGGTAATGACACCAGTACTAGTAATTTATAATCTAGTTTATTACGAATTGCTTAGTAGAATTTTTTACATCACACAATGTTACCATATCAAATGAAAATCTTTATTTCGGACGTACATCCATATCCTTGGTTAGTAATAATAAAACACTTAATAAACTATTAGTAGACACAATTATTTAATAACTAAACATTAACTTAGTACTAAAATACATTAACAAACAATACATACAATGGAACATAGAACCTCCTCTTTTTTAAGTCGGATAAAAAATAAGGAAATACGTTGCGTCAACATTAATTTACATAACTTTAATATAGGACTATTAATTTTATTTAGTTATTAAGAAAATAAATAAATTTAGAAGCATAATGATTTATGTTGGCAATTGATATCTTACGGATGAAAAAATTACGCACGGCCGATGATGTGGGCTTGCAAAATGCCAGTTGTATTAAGAATTCAACCCTATACCAAGATCGAAAGTGAATATTATATAGTCTAAAATGTAATCCATTCATCTTAAATAAAACATTTTCTTTCGACATCACATTCAAACAGATCGACGGAAAAGTAATAAAGTAAAATATCGATTTAAGCCTATTTTCGTAATAATTACGAAACAAACGAAAACGGACGAAATCTGATCCAACAAACTCGGTCAATATGCATAAATTCCTAATGCTGGTGAAATTGAATGGAAAAGTAAGAATCAAGATTAAATTAAAATAACTAAGTAGGTAGGCCTATAAATAAAAGACCAGTGACAATTACGTAATGTATCTCCAAATCGGAGGGCAACGTGTGATGCAACTCCTTCTCACGCCAATATATCAAAAATGTAGTAGTCGGCATAGGTCAAATGGAAATTTTATTGTATATTACTGAAATCAAACCAATTACAATATTGGTTATGGTTCGTTTATGTTTACGGTATTCTACAATGATGTTACATCATTGGTATACTAAAGCATATGAGGCGGTACCCACTAAGACTAAGTACCTATTTATTTAATCGTATGGCAGACATTATTACACGCGTTTTCAAAAGTTTGTCACTCTTTAGCACCACCAAGGGGACATGTGTAGGGTTGTGGTAGGTAGCTCCTGCGGAAGGGAGTCCTGCAGGCTCAAGTGGGATTGGTCACGTTTATCGCATAAGTGTGATGGGTGTAAGGGTTTACAGCCCCCCTATTCTGTAACTTGTTTTAAGCTCACCTCAACGCTCACCCACAAACTAAGCCTAGGTAGAGGTCTAGTTTCGTTAGGCGTGACGCCTGGGGTGAGGCGCATGAGCGCGTAGTGAATAACAGCGCAGGTGCGCTAATCTATGCCATCTATACTAATATTATAAGAAGGAAAAGTCTGTAATATTGTAGCTTTGTAAGATTATAAGTTTGTAAGTAATGGGTAATCTTCGGAACCGCTTATCCGATTTCAAAAATTCTTTTACCTGCGTGTAGAGTGGACAGCTAGTATAGGTATCTACACAGTGGATGCCACATGACGGACGACGCAGGCCTAGACGGAGATGATGGAAAGATTTGAATGCAATCCTCAGAAATTGGCCGCCGAACAAAACGCAATCAGGTTATATCTTTCCTGAGGGAGTTTCCTGTGTTGAGACTGAGAGACCTGCATTTGTCTCTCGATGTCGGCAAATCAATAAAGGGTTTGCAACACCCTTGTGACTTCTCTTTAATTGCAAGCCTCCATAGGCTACGGTCTCGCTTACCAACAGGTATGCTCAATGCTTGTTTGCTACCCTCATGGTATTAAACAGAAACGGCTACTAATCCTATCCTACTAATATTATAAATGCGAAAGTTTGGATGTTTAGATGTTTGGATATTTGTTACTCAATCACGCTTAAACGGCTCAACCGATTTGGATGAAATTTTGCACGAAGATATTTTATAGCCTGGATTAAAATATAGGATAGTTTTTATCCCGGGTCCACGCAGACGAAATCGCGGGCGGAAATTCGTAGCATATAATAACTTGAAGATGAGAGACAATCAGAGGATGGAATTATAGTTGACACCGACGACATAATACAATACAATAATTTATTGGTAAAGATGTAATTTTATACAAATTCTGTTGCAGTTATCACACACTTGACAAATGACAATTTGCCACAAGGACCTACGCTTCTTGGTTAACATGCAACGATACGAGTAGTTCCCATTGACCATCTTTATTCGTCGAACTAACAATGTACAGGTACATTATCAAAATTACAATTGTTTGTTGTTAGTTGGTAAATAAAGTGCATGAATTGGAAAGTAATGAGATTTTTTCAAAGGCCTATAAATTAAATTAAATTAAAAATAATTTATTTCGGACTATGGATCCATAAATTGTTAGTATAATGTACATATTTACCATAACTGCATGAAATAGGCAAAACAATGAATTAATTTTCGGATATAATATGTTTCTAGACCTTAGTTTGTTAAACGCTAATACGCGATTGCTTTAAATTGTTCCAAAGTTCACATTTTGTCAAAAAAGTCATCCCCGAAGAGTGTTGCATCTCGTTTTCTCGTGTGCAGTGCAGTAGACGTAAACATGTCTTGAACGGCGGTTACACGGGGGCGGCGTGGTTTACAAGAATCGAGGAATCCCTTTAAGGGCCAGAAGGTTTTTTGTATCGCTCTACGATACTGTAGTCAAACAATAATGAAACACCAGTTATTAACATTTTATGTAATGTTAATTGAAGAAAAACCAAATGACCAAATTTTCGAAACATAAATATAAGGTTTTTACAAAAAGCAATATAAGAGTAAAAAAATATATAAATATTGACAAAAATAAAAATGAAAACCTTGTTAAACATACGATCAAGAACGCTATAAACTGAAAAAAAACTTCATATATTTTTCAGTAACATCTTAGAGACTTGATCCTCATTCAGTCAAGTTTTTCCAAAAAATATACCCCATATGCATAGGTAGGTACTTAAATATCGTTTTTCCTTATGCGTATTCTAACGATATTTCTAGCTAGAACAGAACAGTCTCCAAATTTTATTATTTAGCAAACTGATGCATTTTGATTATGTTGATGGACTTGTAAGTTAAATGATTTGAGGAAACTTTTAGTATTTTTTAAAAATATTTTTGAGCTCTTAGATGAATGCTAAGCCTAAGTTTTGGATAAAATCGGACATTTAGTGGTTTTGCATTTAAATCCACAAAATGAAACAGAAAACAAGATTTAAAATTTGTGCGAAAAGTGTACTCTAACTGTGTGGTAGCGTAGGGTATTAATAGGTACCCAAGCATGATCCGCGAGTACAGATTGCAGCGACATTGCGGCAACATCCTCTATCCTCTTTCTCATCTCTTTATCTCCTGCTACTGATTGTAACAACTGATTTGAATCTCATAGTAAAAAGATACTCTCATAAAAGTAACAGGTCGTTTATGTTACACCAGGCCACACTCCTGCCGGGTTAAATTTAAATGGGGCAATATTGGCAAGATGATTTACCATACCATTTATTAATAGATTAATAGATATTACGATAAATCATAATAGTTATTTAAAGCAAATTAAGTATTCCGAAAACTTCCACACCCTAAAATGCAGATGACTTCATTGACTGATCTGCAGTCCCCGACATGTTTAGGTAAATCAAGCGACTTGCATAACCTTAGGAAACAGTGACCCTATTTAGAATAGATTACCATATCAACATAGTTATGGTCCACCACCAGATGTGACGTATCGGACGTAACGATATCCGCCAAATTAATTTATTCATGGATGTCGCATCGCCGCAGAGAACTTCGACTTGTATAAATATGAGGACTGTTGCGTTATCGCATCACAAACCACCGAAACTTAGAAGAGACAACAACTTACCTTTTTTTAGGCTGGCTTGTAAGGCGATTAGCTAAAAGCCATGGCGTTTTATGTAAGTTGATGACATGAAAGTTTGACAAAATTATCTCTATTGGATCAAATGGCTCATTTGAAGTTCAATGAAGATGTCACAGAATCTTTCCTATTAACTACGACGCTTTTTGGCGCTTTAACTAACTGTAATTGTTTCTGTTTCAGGTTAGGGTTCTCTTCTTCACAGCGGTGGTCTACATACGTAAAGGTGAAGCTTCACTAGGACACGACTCATACGAGTCCTCTGCTATACACGCCCCGTCGGCTTCCTACGGCCCACCGTCTACGTCATATGGACCCCCATCGACATCATATGGAACTCCAATTTCCTCAGGCAGTCTGAATTTGGCACAGAACCTGCCACCACTTCCGCGGCCCGATTACGGTCCGCCATCGAACTACAATGAGGGCAGCCTTATTCTAGACGAGACTCGTCCTCCTGTGGCACCGCCAGTGTCGACTGGATCCACCAACCTGGGTCAGCCTCGCGTCATCGGAACCACAGTGCAAGTAGGCCAGCCCATCGCTTCCGCCACGAGGTACGAACTCCAATCCGTCGTGCAGAATGTCATCCGCCGCATCCCGGTCGAAGTTGTGCGTCACGTTCAAATCGCCGTTCCTCAAGCCGTGCCTGTGCCTGTCCGCCAGGAGGTTAGAGTGCCTGTGCCCCAGCCCTACCCCGTGCAGGTCGAAGTCCCTAGACAAGTGCCATACAATGTGTACCAAACGCAAAACGTCGAGGTAGAAAGGCGAGTGCCCTATGAAGTCGTCCGACAAGTGCCCTTTGAGGTGATTAGGAAAGTACCAGTACCGGTCGACAGGCCCTACGAGGTGATCAGAAAGGTCCATGTACCGATTGAGAAGCACGTGCACGTCCCAGTGGCTATCTGGAAGCCGTACCCGATCCATATCATCAAACACGTCACCCACTACAAAAAGAAGAAGTGCTGCTGGTGACATTTCAACCATAGAATATAATAGTCGTGATCAAACCAAATAGTCAATAGTCCTGTAAATAAATAGGTTTAAGATGTACATAAATAATAAAGTATATCATTTACAATAGCATTCTACTTTTTTAGTTGACATATGTTTATGTATAATACCTAAATCAGAAAGCAAAACAATAATTGAGTCCTCAATTAGCATAAATATACGGGTAAGTATGATATACTCATTATAAATATACCTTATTAAGTCGCAATAGTCGTAAAGAAAGCATTAAATAGACATTGACAACTGGAAACAGATTATTAAATTGAAATAACTAAATCTAATAAACTTTATCCGACACCACACAACACAAACCACTCTCACTGAATAATGGTTCTCTGAATAAATTACCAGAAGAAGGGCTAGCCTAGCTCCAATGGCGAAGATGGCTTGTATCTCTTGCTCTTAAACATTTTAACCGACTTCAAAAAAGGAGGAGGTTCTATGTACCACTGTATGTATTTTTAGGGTTCCGTACTTCAAAATGAAAAAACGGAACCCTTATAGGATCACTCGTGATTTATGCGTGTATGGACTCTAAGGAAATATGGCGATGTATAAAAATGTCTAACTATAAATCATAAATTTGTCTGAGTATTAGAAAGCCAATACTTCGGAACTTTTAAGTATTGTCAAGTTGAAATATGAAAATGACTATTATCAAAGTATAAAAATGTCTTATATAAAAAACGACGATTTATAAAAATGTCTATAATAAAAAACAAAATTTTTAAAAAGACAACGTATAAAAATGTTATTAACTATTCGGACACTTTGACTGCTACCAACTATATGATGCTGACTGTACTCGTAACTGGTCGTCAGCTATATTTCTTTTCATTCGAGTAGTAATTTTTATACTTCGATATTTTTATATTCCATCTAACATACATGTGGACATTTTTATACTCTGTTAAAAATATACAGACGAA
This sequence comes from Epinotia nisella, assembly GCA_932294315.1. Classification (NCBI taxonomy): domain Eukaryota; kingdom Metazoa; phylum Arthropoda; class Insecta; order Lepidoptera; family Tortricidae; genus Epinotia; species Epinotia nisella. Next base: position 7,226,828 of record OW028687.1, read on the forward strand.
ATTATTCAAGCGGACATTTTTATACATCGTCATATTTTCTTTTAGTCTATTGTCGCAACATCTTTATATTTCGTCTACTATACATGTGGACATTTTTTTACTTTGTCAAAAGTATACAGGGGCGAAATTATTCAAGTGGACATTTTTATACATCGCCATATTTCCTAAGAGTCCATACACGCATAAATCTCACTCGTGTGTCTGTCTGTCCGTCTGTCACAGCCGATTTGCTCCGAAACGACTGGACCGATTGAGTTGAAATTTGGCACACATAATTATGTAAAATGGAGACCCAAAGAGGGAAGCGTTAAGTAAATTAATGAATTCTGAACAAGGGGACCACTTTTGGGGGTAAAGTGGAAAATGTTTTTTTTTTTAATTAATTAAAAAAAAATAACAAAAAATGTTTCCCAAACTATATTGTGTGACATATCAAATGAAAGGGGTTGTTGTAAGCATTTGAAATCATTTTTTTTATAATTTTAGCAAAAACAGATTTGACGTAATTTAGGAAAAAAGACGAAAATTCACCATACCCCCCTTATCTCCGAAACTACTAGGCTTAAAATTCTGAAAAAAATATGGAGAACAGTTCCATGCCTAAAGATTACAGGAAAACCTATAAGAAGTTTGAGTATTCAAAGTAACGAAAAAATTCTCAATGTTTTTGTGTATTATATACGGAACCCTCACCACGCGAGTTGAACTTGGACTTCCGGTTTTTTTTTTATATATGTACACCGACTTCTCTGTCAATTATTAGATCCTCCTGAGGTGGTCCCATTGTCCCAATCCCAATTCAGGATTCTAGGGAAATTGAGGGAAACCCTCAAACTTTATAGGCACGCGTGTATATTTTCTATAATAACTCATGTACCCTCGGAAATCGCAATTTCGGTGCAGTGGAACTGATGCTGAACACCACAGATGGCTTATGGAACTCCTCAAGGATGTAAAGTACGTCAAAGATTCTGACATGATTCCGTTGAAGTAGCAACTAATGAAGTGTCAATTCTGAGATCCTTGAGGAATCGACGGAGCTCCTCAAATATGATCAGATATGTATGTGGCTATAGCGAGTTGGGTTTTTTCTGTAATTGTCAACGCATTTGCTACCGGAAAGCCGTTCATGTGGTAAATTGGAAAGGAAATGTGGAAATTTTCATGTACACTCAGCGTCAAATAAATACTTTGTAGCAACCAAAGTACCTAGTCAAATAGTTCGGTACACCATATACTTAGTATGGTGTACCGAACTATATGGCCACTTTGACTGCTACAGAGTATTTGACGCTGAGTGTACCTATGTGGCTTGTCGAAGTACTGAATTTTAGTCGGTTTAAACTTTGTTTTTATAGTAAATTATTTACGATTTATTTATTGACTTAAACTTTCACGATTCTCGTACATTATTTTTAAGAACCTGGACTTAATCGCGTATAATTAACTTACTTATTAAGAACTAGTGCCTCTGTGAGTTGTAGAACTCGCGAGTCTTATTTTTTTTCCTGATAATAAATCTACAAAAAAATCTAAATAATTATTGAACCTGCTCACAAAATTTCACGACAATCGGTTGAGAAATGCGATCCGGACATACAAAAGAATTTTGGTTCAAGTGAGTTTGAAATGGAGAACTTCGTTCGCTTCGCTCGCTCGTTCAATTTTTTGAGGTATACGAATAGAACTAAATTATTTATCACCATTGTTAAACGAAGACAAATGCGGATTAGGTTTTTTATAATCACTTTTTCTAAATGTTGAACACACTTGTCGAAATTAGCGCTTTTTTTAACGTAAGTATGCTTTTGTGTTAAATATTTTGTATGGCGTGTAACACAAATTTTGTATAGTAGGAATAATAACAGGACCCAACACTTTGAACAGACACTTCTATAATTTAGGTATCAAAGACAGCACCATGTGCAGAGCGTGCTTGGAGGCAAAAGAAACGACTAAACATATACTACTGGACTGTAAGTAGATAGAAATATACAGGAAAAAGCACCTAGGGTCTCCGGACACACTACGGGACGCAGTCAGCAATACCAAGGCACACAAACTTTATAGAGGAGCTGGTTAGAGTAGCGCCACCCCGCCGTTTCACGCAAAATAAAGTAAAGTAAGTAAAAACGTAAAAAATTGTTTATTCATGACCAACAAAACTAAAATTTAGTAACACAATTTTGCCAAACCACAGTGTGATTTGTTGGCAGTCGAGACTCCACGTCAGGAGGCACGTTGGATGTCGACTTGCGGAAAATGCCCAGTGAAACTAACTAACTAACACAAAAGTATTACAAAAGTGCCAAATACAAAACAAAACGTAACAAAAAAGCAGACTTACGTTCAAACTATGAAGCATGGCGAAACTATAAAGATTCCTTACCTTTATAGTTTCGCCATGTCCGTCTGTTCATCCGTCTGCCCGTCTGCGGCTTAGCTCAGTGACCCTTACTATACTAAATAAATTATTTCATTTAATTTCATTATTTAATTACTAAAAAACTGTAATTTGGCATGGGAAATCAATTACGCCGAAAAAGATAGCATACAATACAATTATGAAGAAAAAAAATTTAGGGTCCCTCCCCCTAAAGTAGGTAGTTAAGGATGTAATGATTTTTTTCTTGGTAAATCCATAGTGCGGGATATCGTTGGATAGCTTGTTCAAAAATATTATGGGTTCTTGATAGCCATTTTTCGATTCAGGGATCCGTTTGCGTGATATTGCGTTTTAAAGCCCTAATTTTTGTTGGAGTCAAGTCCCCCCTCCCCTGCTGGCTAAGTGGTTACTACCCCGTGGTATGTGAAACAATTCATGGCAGTGGTACATTGTAATGAATTTAAAAAGAAAATTATCACGGATAAGTAAACATTACTAGTTAATGAGTAATAGTTGACCAACATAAAACTGTACTTGGAAAAACCAACTTTGGCACCAATTCGGCTGACACAACCGCAACGTTTAGTTGGCGCGCGAGAGTCGATGTAACAAAGACAGACAGGCAACTACGGATCCCTACACTGCGCGTGGCCCGATACGCACTTGGCCCGTTTCTTTTCTATAGAGAACATTTGAAGAAATCGTGTTATAGCTTCAGAATCTTAAAGCTTCTAAACAACAAAAAATATAATCAAAATGAATCAGGAAATGTTTTATTCTTGTTTTTGTTTCCTAGTTCAGACAGTTGAAATATCTCATAATTTTCCAGTATATCCCCTTAAATGACGCCGCATGAAAACAACATTTTACTCGAAAAATCTAAGTGAGTGCTGCAGTGATGTCCAGTCTACGTCAAATGTAACTAAATGAAAACGATTGCACCGAATTACATTGTAAAAAGGTGTAAAACGTTTTTCCGCTGGTGATGAGCATCATCATCCTAGGGTATCCCTGGTTACCGTAAATGAGCACGGGGTCCGTATAGGCACGTAATCGACGAGTAGGCATCAGTTTTACGAAAGCGACTACCATCTGAAGTTCCAACCCAGAGGGATAATAAATATCTAATGATGTACAATACAATACAATACAACTTAACAACAACAATAAAATATAACTTTTTTAAACACATTTTAGCCGGGATTCAAACCGACGACCTCCAAATTGAAATTCGAGTGCCTTACCGCTCGAATAAAGTAGCTCTGCTGTTGACCATACACAGTTCGAAATGAAAAACTAGTGGTTCTCTGAGTAGAACTCGCGTGCCTGTTTTTTTTTTATTTTAATTTTCTAAAAGTGACTATAAAAAAAAACTATATATCTAATGAACCTGCTCACGAAATTTCACGAGAATCGGTTGGAAAATGTGACCTGTAGGGGAGAACATCGTGAAAGCGGGAAATATGAACATACAAACGATTTTCGGCCTAAGCTGAAGCATAAAACTTCGTTCGCTTCGCTCCCTCGTTCGAAAACGGCAAAATGAAGACTTATGGCACACGATTAAGCTAATATAGTTAGCTTAACGATATGCACTTATTTATTAGGTAAGTAAAGCTTATCTCAGTTTTAATTATTCGTTTAGTTAATCCTCATCAATATTAAACACATTTTTGTGAAGTAGGAAACGATGTCAACTAATGAAAATTGCGTCAGAAATATATTTATTCGTAAAAATTATGTAAAAATCTATGAATAGATAGTGCTGGCGCGACCTCGATATTTATCGATAAAAAATAATGTATTATAGTCAATAATTGGATTAACTGAAATTAACACATATAAATAATCAATACTGAATATTAGGTATAAATTCGAAAGTGTGTCTGTCTGTCTGTTACCTCTTCACGATTAAATGAAATTTGGTATACTTAGAGATAGTTTGAATCCCGAGGAAGGACATAGGATAGTTTTTATCCCGGAAATCATCGCACCGTTCATCGTGAAATGAGAGGTGAAAATTTGTATGGAGCTATGATATAAATGAGTTCCACGCGGACGGAGTCGCAGGCAGAAGCTATACTTAATATTTTAAATGTGAAAGTGTGTCTGTCTGTTACCTCTTCACGCTTAAACCGCTGAGCCTATTGATATAAAATTTGATATGGAGATAGTTTAAGTCCCGGGGAAGGACAATGAATAGTTTTTATCCCGGAAATCATCCCCTAAAGAGGTGAAATTAGGGGTGAACATTTTTATGGAGCTACGATATAAACCAGTTTCACGCCGGACGGAGTCGCGGACAGAAGCTAGTGTAAAATATATCAGCACTGTAAATTACTTAGGTTAATTTATCTCATTTGTTACTCCAAATTGTACTTGCTCATAGGTTTATCTTACGGAATATTTATAACGCGGAAATAGTGATAGGAAAATGATAAAGATGATCTTAAATTAAGGTTAGTTTCAGTTTCAAAGCTCTTGATTTTTTCTAGACATCATCGTAAACATTATAATGCCATATGTCTGTTTACATTATGTCAATGTAAATGTCCACTACCACCATTTCAATCTCTCCATTGATGTCAAACGATTAGCATAAGCAGTCGATTTAATTCCGCTCGTGAGTTTATCGACACTATCACAGCACTATAACTCAAATGGAGAGCTATAGTTACGATTCTCATACTGTTCTCGAATACACAAGCGGTGTATAAAATTTGTTGTTTTGGCTTACTTCCGACAGACGAGCGGTCGCGCCCCGACTGCCAGGATCACCAGTGCTGCAGCCATGGTCCTCTCCGTGAGTATCCTTAGAATAAAAATAAGATAAATATAAGAATTATTGAGCTACTAGCTTCTGCCCACGACTTCGTCCGCGTATAACTCCTAAAAGGGATGACACAAATTATAGCCTATTAAATAGTATCAATTAGACATTTGGTCAAGTGCGAGTGGGATTTTAGTTTTCCCATACATTTGGATACCCAGCGCCTGATGAAGGTAACGAGCAATACAAAGCTCCATACAAAATTGCATACCTTTTTCGTCCCTAAAAGTGATGAAATTTGACATAAATTATATTCTATGTCCTATTCGGATATTATAATATGGTACATAACTGGAAAGTTTCATATAAATTCGTCCAGTAGTTTTTGAGATTAAGTGGAACGTACCTACAATCATCCAACCATACATCCAAATTTTCACGTTTATATTATTAGTAGGATAATACCTAGCTATTGAACCCTAATGACAATCATTTGGGCCAAAGATCTGATCTATATACGGTGGAAAGTTGGTAGGTAACGCTTTTTAGGGTTCCGTAGCCAAAATGGCAAAAATGGAACCCTTATAGTTTCGTCATGTCCGTCTGTCCGTCTGTCCGTCTGTCCGTCTGTCCGTATGTCACAGGCATTTTACTCGAAAACTATACGGTGTATTTGAATAAAATTTTGAGGATAGGTGTATTTTGTTAGCCGCTACATAGTTTTGTAATTAAAATGACAAAAAAAAATTTTTTTAGGGGTGCACTCCATACATAAAACTAAAAATCAAAAATTTTTTTTTCATTGTGACCCCCCGTGTGGCACACCAATGGATAGGCCTTTCAAAATAAATATAAGGTTTCTTATCATTTTTTTTGATTAAGTGAATAGGGTCGGAGATAATCGCCCCGAAAGTCACTAAAATTCTGTCCCCCCCCCTCTAATTTTTGAACGGTGTATTTTAAAAATATGGAAAAATTCATGGACATAGGGCTTATTAATTTCATTCACCGAAAATTGTTTTGAACAAGATCGGATCAGAGGTTTTCGAGATATTGCTGAAAAACTGCCTTACTCAAAGAAAAGGACGTAAGTGCCATAAAATTTCTGTGACGATACGACCTTTTTAATAGGCACGGAACCCTTCGTTTTGCGTGGTCCGACACGCACTTGGCCGGTTTTATCACTATTACTACTCGGACCTGCGACGATTAGGGGTATAGTTTAGGGATGGTAATATTAGACAATGGAACTAGTAAAAATTGTTGGTCTAGGTACCAACAATTTTTACTAGTTCCATACCTACTTCTCCAAATTGAATTTATTTATTTAATATTTATATGAAATAATTGTGTTTACAGATCCAACTAACCCTATCCGCGTTACTACTCAGCGCTGTCCAAGCTAGTCTCCAAGATAATGGGCCTCAAACATTCGAGCAGGCACAGCCACAGCCCCAGTCGTATGCTCAGAGATACAAGGAAGTAATCATGTACCTAACTCCCACCCAAATTAGGAATTACGAGGCAGGACAAGGTCTTCCCAACGTATCACAACCTTCTTCCGTGAATTACGACCAACAAACTCTGCCGTATGCTTCGCCCCCTTTGACTTACGGACACGAAAGAAGTCCACAACCTCCTTCCTACTCTTACGTACGAGAACAAATCACACACGCTGCTCCAGCTTACATTTATGAGCAGCAGAGACCAGAGACAGAAATACCCATTAATCAAGAAGAAGGACAGATTATTCAAAGCACGCTTGATATATTGGAAGCGAATAAAATGCAATTCCAACAGACACAACACAAAAATCCTAATATAGAAATTACTAGAGCTGAAGTGGATGAAAATTCGGAGATCCGACCTATTGTAGAACCGAATACTGAAGATGAAAAAGCAACTAAAATCCAACTTTTGCAGAAACAACAACAAGAACAAAATAGATTAATCGAACAGGCCAACAAACAACAGGAGCAGAATCCAAAAAGCTATACTTACATACACTTCTTTTCCAATCAAAAGCCTGAAAGTCCACAAAAAATTCAGATATTCCACCCAGAACCCCATTCTGTAAATCTGAACGAAGAGATGCAGAAGGAAAATAACATTGAAATCCAACGGGATCCATTGCTGCGCCAGAAATATAAACTTATCCCATATGAATATATTGCTGAACAAAACATACACCAAAAAGTTCGAGAGGACCTGATAAAGCAAGGCCAAAATCAAGTCCAGCAACAATTGTTTGTGCCTTCACCAGAACAGATACAATCTGCCAACGATAAACAAAACCAACCGAGAGAATATCAACAGCAATATGCTCCCCAATTTACTATCCCTAGTAACAACATTGATCTCGTAAAGATATTTCAACAAAGCCAGTTAGAAAGAGAGGCAGCTAAAATTCATGCGGAAAATATTGCCAAATCTCCAGCTGTTGTTATTCATGAGGACATAAGCGTTGTAAAACGTCGCCCAATCCACGTAACTAAGCACGTGAACGTTCCTTACCCGGCACCATTCTTCGTGCCCGTTCCAAAGCCCGTGGAAGTCATGGTACCCCAACCTTATGCTGTACCTATAGAGATCATCAGACATATCCCTGTGCCAATCGTAAAGACTGAAACTGTAGAAGTAGAAAAGCCCGTGCCATATGAAGTGGAGAAACATGTGGCAGAATTTGTGGAGAAAAAAGTCTACGTGCCCGTAGAAAAACCGTACACCGTGGAACGCATCGTTCCTGTTGAAGTAAAGAAAGAAATACCAGTCGGGGTTCCTGTTCATAAGCCAGAGAAATTCACACTTATTCGACATGTATGGAAACATTAGATTACGAGTACCTAGTATATAAGTTTGTTGACTGCTTTTATTGATACTTATTTAATAAAGTCTTGTTGTTCTTTTACTATTCGTCTTTTACCTCTGTTTCAACGCCTACAAGAAAGCTAGCCGGCCTCTTCTCGATAGAACTTTTGCAGTATAATTTATGTTGGCGCTTTTGTAGGATGCCTAAGTGACTCTCTATGAGACTATTATTTTAATCCGATATTTTAGACAAACCAAAAACACCCCTATATATTTTACGTCATTCGCCAATTATTATATTCATGTATTAATCCTTTATATTACTTCAACGCTACTTTCATTTTACACTTATCAAAGACCATATTTATTTGTAGCTTTATGAGCTAACGTAAACAAATAACTACCCGTCATATTACACCTATCAATCAGGCGTCATAAGTCATAACATAACCGACCAGTACGCTGCTACTTTTTCAGGTAAATATTGTAAATATTCATCCTTCTTCCGTTTGATTGAATTGCTAAACGAACACATTCCTTTTCTTACCTGCCTATTGTGTAGAAAGTTCCAAATGCTACTTGAATACGAAATCGTTACCGGTAAGCCCAGATGTCTCTCAAAACAAATATTTAAGATGTGTATTAGTCGTCAGTTGCGTAAATAGACCGAGGCGTTCGGACCGACCCAGATTATGGGTGCTATAATTTTCGCTTGCGTAGTTATTGCAATTTTGTATAGATTTCATAACCATGATATAATTTCTTTTAATTTGATTACGTTATTTAATTTCATTTCTAGAACCGATTAATATTTCGTGTTACGGCGTTTAGACAGTTTTTGAAAACAAACTAGGAATTGGCTCTTATGCACATTTAATTAAATTTAGCATTTCATCGCATTAGACTTTTAAATGATGTGTACGTTTTTCTTTTTTTTTCAATTTTGGATACTTATCATTTGCTGTTGAAATGTAAACAAAGGTTTTGCTAATGAGTTGTACAATAATTGCCTGCGCTGGATATGTAGGCCAATCCGTGCGCCTACCAGACGTGTGATAAGCATGAAGGCCGAGATGGGCCAACTAACTGGCTATATTGTTTGACGATGTTACGTTGGGAGAAGCAGAGCGAACAACTCATGTTCGATAACGATGTCTATTTGTGTCACAAACTTGGTAGAAATTGCGTTGGATAAAATATTTTTTAATTGTTGTTGTCAGGCAGGTGCATTGTTGAGAATTGAAAATTTTAGTATATAGCACCAGTGCAAATTTGTTTAGGAATGGGTATAATATTATTATGAAGACTTATAATAAACAAAGATGTGATTTGCACATAAGTGCCTTGCTAGCAAGTAGGTACCTATAGATTTTATAGATTATTTTATAATTGATAATATGAAAATATCCTATAAATCCTACACTAAATGATTGGGTACTTGCATACAGACATGTAAATAAGTAAGTAGGTAAGGCAATTCAAATCTGTGACGGAAAAACCGAGTGACATTACCGATAAAGAAAAGTTTGTAACACTGCTGCTCTATGGGGATGAAATATGGTTATTATAATTCATCATCGTCCTAGCGTTTTTCCCGGTTGCCCTAAAGGAGCCCGGGATCCGCTTTGGCACCAAATCCCAAGGTTTGGCGTAGGCACTAGTTTTACGAAAGCGACTGCCATCTGACCTTCCAACCCAGAGGGAAAACTAGACCTTATCGTGGGACTACACCGGTTTCCTCACGATGTTTTCCTACACCGAAAAGCCACTGTTAAATATCAAATGATATTTCATAGCTATATACATACATAAGTTTTTTTTTAACCGAGTGGCACGATTGAAAGCCGTACCTCCAGATTAATACGGCTATTGTAATAATTAAAAAATATTACTAATAACATTATGCTGCCATAACAATATCTTTGAACTTTCGATGCACGATTAACGTGATGTAAAAGCTTTCCAACACGGTAGCCACTACCGGCCAAATTGAGACAATTTAATAAGCAAATTGAGCAATTTCTTCTCCAACACTTGTCCCATTTTCTTACGCAATGCCTTGTTTTATTCATAGCGTGTTGAATGTTAAAACGTTTATGTTAAAAGTTTCTAGTTTATTTCACATTAGCTGCCCGTGCGGCTCCGCAGTTCCGCACGCGTATCAGAGCCCGATGAATCCAGGCGGGTTACCTCAAAATCTGCATTGACTACTGTGCTATGATCACGTGGTGTCAAGATAGCATCCCTACAATATACATTCAAGATATTATTTACAAAAAGCATTACGAATGATAATGCGAATGAAGAATTATTCGCAAATAAATTATTATGCTCAGCAGTGGGATATAACGGGCTCGATATACGATATATATATATATAAATTATTCGAAATATTTATGCGTCATCTGCGAATAATTCTATTTATTCTTATTCGTTATTCGTCGTTATTCGTATTCGGATACATTTTACCCATCTCTGCTTGGAGGTCATAACATTAGATCAAAATTTCTCCGAATTAAAAAAATTCGACATGAGGGGTTATTGTAGATGCTCTAAGCAAGCGTCATTTTAAATATTTGCTCTTGTTACAGGGCCCACCCTGTATATACAAGCTTACGAAACGGTTTTCCTCTTCAGGTCGCATATCTCAACCGATTATCGTAAAATTTTATTCATATAAGTATAATAGACTTTTTTGTCGATTCAATAACCAAAAAAAATAAAACCGGACAAGTGCGAGTTCAACTCGCGTGGTGAGGGTTCCGCATATAATCTAAATTTCATAAGTGTTTTTGAATACTCAAACTTCTTATAGGTTTTCCTGTAATCTTTAGGCAAGAACTATTTTCCATATTTTTTTCAGAATTTTAATCCTAGTAGTTTCGGAGATAAGGGGGGGGGGGGAGGGGGAGAATGGTCAATTTTCGTCTTTTTTCCTAAATGACTTCACAACTGTTTTTGCTAAAATTATAAAAAAAAACTTGTCATGCTCACAGAGCCACTAGTATTCGTATTATTTAGTATAAGTACATATTGATTAAGTTTTAAAACTGAGCTCATAATTTTTATGTAATGTTTTTATAGAATAATCAATGTAGTAGCAATATATTTACAATTTACATTTATAAATATTTACTAATTGTTTGTTAGTCGCTACATAACAAACTGGCATGCAGTAGGTATTACATGGTTCCTAAGCGAGTTATGTTCATTCAGACTGGCCAACCGTGAATGATGCTCATCAGTAATTATAGACAGCTATGTACCTAATTTCTGAAGTTATTGATTTAATTTTTTCCTCAGTACCTAAGGCATTATTTATCAAATTAAATTATCAGCCGCTCCACTTATAAAATTGCCATAATTCTAGTTTGAAAATACCTACTAGCTTTATTCATAGAGGCTTTATTATTTTTTGTACTTTTATACTTGTTAGATACCTACACAAATATGAATTAAATTAAAGTAATGAAAGTAGTTAGTAAGTTACTTAATTTGATTAATTAATAGGTACTTTGAGGGACATCTATGTCATTATACTATTATCTCGAATTAGGAAACTTCATCAGTATTCAGGTCACCTCTCAAGTAATTTGTTGCAATCTAGATGATGTTTACCGTCTTATAGGTAATTACTTATTTAAGGACTGTAAGTCTCCATTAAACACGTGCGGTCTAATCGTCTAATGCAGCTTTTTAATCTTTATCGTAAATAGATAGACGCCGTGACCTCTTTCAAGAACGGTAAAAGTCTGGTAATACAAGCTTTCCAGCTCTTTTTGTAGGTAGGGGACGCTAAGACAACATACCTAAGTACTTGCAATAAAAGCCTTGTACCGTTCCTGAAAAAGTAAAGTGTTCTTGTGTGAAATAAACAATACGAGTAAAAAAAAACAACATTTTATTAATATCACAATTTCACTGAGACTCATAAGTCACACCAAGTAATAAAATACTAACGAGTATTAAGCGCAGAAACTACGGTGACACACATCAATCAGTCGATCAAGCCTGCGGGAGCTCGGAGACTTTCTAAACTATTGCAGCTTACAGCTTTAATTTTATTTCCGTTACACTATATAACAACAAGCAAATAAATTTTGTAACATTACAAATAACTGGTTATGTTTATCACATGTCGAGAATTCACGGAACGCTTAATAATTTTACCACTAAACCTACGTCAGGTACATTTGTCACTCAGAGTTCGAAGCCGTAACTATCAAAGCTTAAGCCGAATCGATGCAATTAAATGCTACGATCTTAGTATATTAATATCATCAGGCAAGATATAGAAATTAAATATATCAGTCGGTGGAGAGAGCTCCACTTTGACATGCCCTTAAGGAATCATCTGCTATATATAGTTTAGTATCCGCCGTAAACGTGACCGCTATCTTCGGAGAGGGCATGCGCGTGCTCCGCGAAGTATCCCTCGTGGGAAGCAGGCGCCTCGGCGTAGGCCTTCAGACCCTCGGAAGCCTCGAAGCCATGGTGCTCCAAGCCGCCTTGCTCAAGGCCGTGGCCTTCGAGGGCAGCGTGGTGTTCAAAACCGCCATGATGCTCAAGACCGCCATGCTCGAGAGCGGCGGCAAGATGCTCAGTGTCAAACCTGTGGTCTTCAAGGACGAGTCCGTGTCCGTGGCTGTGCTGGGTCTCGGGGTGGATCTGCTTCAGTTCCGCCTCATGCTTGCCCTTCTCGAGCGGGTGCTTCAGCAGATGGCTGTGCTCCTTCTTGACGTATACGGGGACGGGGTGGAAATGCTCGAACTTGATCGACTGATGTGACTTGGCGTGTTCATGCTGCACGTGATGGTGGTGCTCTGACTCGCCTATGAGCGCGTGGTGGTCGAACTTCTCCTCAATCTGAGGTGCTTCCTCGTGAATTATGCCGGGGTAAGCGGCCACCACGGCCAAGAATCCCAGGAAAATCTGAAATAAAAAAATGTGAACCGATTATTGAAACGTATACCTAAGTCGGAAAATTCTAGCGCGGCTATAATAACGAAACCAGTTTTGCACCACTGAGAAGTGCAAGGAACCCCGAGCGTTATGCAACGAGAAAGGAAAGGCTTCCTATAAACTCGAATGCACGCCAATCAGGAAGATCTCTAACCACTTGATTGTGTTCATACATAAATGAATTTCGTTAGCTAAGTCACTAGTTCTAATGCTAATTTTGTCAAATTGATATGGTTTTAGGCTGGACGCGATCGAGATGTGATATTTCAGTTTCACAACACGTCTGAACCGATTTTGATCGCACGACTGTCACTGGCACTATAATGAATACACTGGTTACGCACATGGTACTGCATGTTGGCTGGAGGACCTTTCTGTGCGAGAGGGTGGTGGGTAATGCTGGCACTTGTAATTTGCATCGCTTATATACCGGGTTTCTCTCGGCCGTGTGTGAGTGCTCGTTACGTATGCTCGAATTGTCAAGCGGCGGTGAAACAATAGATAGAAATTGTTGGGAGATCTATGGAAAAACTGGTCGATTAAAGAAGTAAGAGGATTTATCTTCCATTATCATGTAACATCTCACTAGAGGCGTAATTGTTCGGTAATAGAATGAAAACATGATTAGCATAGTTAATGGTGATTATTCAAATTGAATGACTTATATGGTTTAATTGCGCGACTTTGTTGTATAGTTTTTGTTGGTTAGCTATAGGTATGTAATTACATGGTACCCTAGAAAGTGGGGAAATAAAACTTCATGGAATTCGAATATCTTTGAAATGCTTTACTTACTCATTTTCATTGTTCTTGTTTAAGTACACTCACGAGTTCACTCAAGATCCAGACATGTAGGAAATTAGTTTCATTAGTCTTAAAACTATGCGGATGATTTTTTAATGATAGCCGACTATAGGTACAATTTCCTAATGGGAGCATGTTTATGGTCATTCATGTAGCAAGCAAAATAAAGTTGGTTCTACTTACTATTTTTGGCCGAATTCGATAAAACGAGAATAAGGACTTGATCTAGATTAAACGTCAAAATTGTATCAGCTAATGGCAGCTGAATGGAATAAACTCTAATTCTTGTTAGGTCAAATTGATCTAACCAAACGAATTAGAGTTTATTAGAGTTAACCGGGACCTAACTGAATGAATTAGGAATCAACATATTCATTATAATGGTTTATATTCATATATTATAAGAAATCGAGGCTAGTGGCGTAATCTAATCTATAGTCTAAATGAAGAATCTAATTCTATAGTCTAAATGAGTTTTTTAGCGAAAAATTGTAAATATATTTCTTTTCAACTTTTGTGTAATTTATCCATGCATGAATTAATGCCCATATTGTAAGTTTAGATATAAGTCTGCTGCTTTATTGAAATCCGTTTCAATAATCAGCTATATATTATATTGTAGTGCCCTTGCAGGGCGTCACATGAATACCTTATTAATGTACCTACCATCTATCTTTTGTAATGTGATACGCAATAAATAAATAAATAAATAATCATTTGTAATAATTGTAATAAGATTAATTGAATCATCCTTGCGTGAACCATTTATCATTATCGCAAACGACTTTTAACTGTATCTTGCTCGTCTCACTGCCAAACGATGCTCGAACGAACTAAACAAACTTTAAATATTAAGAGGGCGTTACTGAAATTCGTCAGGAATAAGCGAAAAACCGGATTTTTGACGTTGTATTTCTAAGAAACAGAAAGGTTTTTTCTAGATTCTGATTACTTATTTACATAGGTCAATTCCTCATATTGACACTACCCGCCAGGAATTTAAGAAAAACTGAACGTTTAAACCTAATATACCTGATTACCGACAGTCGTTTTCAGAAGAGAGCGCAGAGGCATAAGTTTGATCCCTCAATACTCAATGATGTCAAAAGAAAACCCAATTGTTTTTTTTTCTTTTCACAATTGTAATATGTCCTTATTGACACTACCCGCCTCTATTTTTTCTTATTTTGCAGGTATGTATACGTAAATCGTACTCAATTACACCATATTTTTCAACAAAATCGTACTGAAAACACGAGGATTTTCTCATTATTGTTGAATTATTAGTATATTGAATCTTACATAACATTACAGTTCATACTTCGACCAACACAATCCAGTAAAAAAATAAAAACTTTTCTTAAAAATAATATGTTTTAATAATTATTCAAAATTCGTTTAAATTCACCTCCGCGCGGAAACACTTCTCAGTACCGGCTGAGCCGGCCTCCGAGCCAGTCGTGTACCGTGTTTATTTGAGGCTATTCACGAAGCTAACCGACAACGTGTCAGCAAAACAAATATAATTTTGATCTCCGACTGGGTATAGTTGTTACCAACTTCGGGGTCAAGCTATACTGGGGATACATTCGTGAGGCGAGTCGAGACAAGTTATGAATCGCATAGCGCTGCCATGAAATAGTCAATTATTTTACGAGTGATCATGATACTTGGTTGATTTAATTTATTTATTAGTTAGTATCAGTCTATCTTGTGGGGTGTCCGCTGCGCCTTCCGGAATGTGGTCGCCTCTCTAGAACCTTCCCGCCCCAACAGCCATCATGATTAGTTAGTATGTATGTTAGTTTGGACCAAATCTTCAAATTAGGTACATTTGCGTATCTTCGGTGACAATGCAATAATATCATAGAGCTGGTCTGATGATGAAGTTGGAAGGCCACCTTACATAGGAACTCCTAAACAAAACAAGGTAAAGCCATCGAGTTTGGGCTCATTTATTTGGTCTTGGCAAACACAGTGCTGGATGATTTCCAGAGTCTGGTGACGGAGCTGGAAGGTGGCCATGGGAACTACTAAAGTAAACAAGATAAACACATTGAGTTTGGGCTCATTTGATTTGCCCTTTCAAACACTGGTTCTGGATGATTTTCAGAGTCGGATGATGGAGCTGGAAGGTGAGGTGGAAGGTGTATTGAAAAGAATTTCAATACAAAATGTACGGGCACGTTTTTTCTTGCTCTTGACTATAGTAGGGGTTTACACTGGAAAGAAAAGAAAGGGGTCCTACGTGATTTTGCCACGTTTCCGAGTCTCGCTCTTTATTTCGAAATAAACGACCAAACGAATTTTTACGTTTTATTTGTAAGTCTGTAAGAAACAATGGTTTTATTTATTATATTATAATTGGTAAGCCATTTACAGCTCACTTTATACTGGACTTTTCATAGATTCATAGAAAACCAACATTAGTTGACACCTAAATCGCTCAACAATAAAAATCCTTGACCGTACACCTGTGAACATGGTTAAAATTTTTGAACGGCTGTGTCACTGTTATATTATTATTATGTTTCATTCATTGACTATTTTGATCACCACTTAACATAAAAAAAGTATGTAAATCACATCGAGTATTTATATGAAATGGTTCTTTCTAGACATTTTACAACATTTACTGCCTAGCATTATCGTGTTTATGTCGGACAAGAAGTTTCATCCCGTTCGTATTTACATTATACTTACTATAGTGCGTTTTTTAAGCATTAGAAAGAAGGATAAAGCACGAAGCAAGAGGTCTTTTGTACCTATAAGACACTTTATGCCACACAACTGTCAAAGTATCTCAAACAGCTCTTAAAAAAGACTTACATTATTGTTGTCGACCCTAAAATGATAGAAGTGTTTTCATTATTTATATCTTTACCAGATTCAGGGCCAGCTTCATATTGCAAACTAACCTATTTGTATATTTGCAATATGGACTGGTCCTGACTTCACAATGAAAGTGGTCAGAGTACCCAAAGACGACAACTTTTGGGAACAAAATATGCTGCCTAAACTGACCCAGTTTTACAATAATTGTATCCCTCCAGAAATAATTGATCCTAGAAAATCAAGATCCTTGCCACTAAGAGAAATAAAATTCTAAGAGTGTTTCCCAAAAGTGTGACAAGATTTTTTTTTGATAAAGGCTAGTGATATGTAAAAACATAATTTAATTGTAATATATGCTTTATTGTACATCCATCAAGATTGGGATGATTGTAACAAAATTATAAAAGGTTGTTCAAAATTAATAAAGCCCTTTTAAAACCACTTGCTAATATTCATTACATTAATTATAAAGAGTCTTCCGAAAAATGGTTAGCGACTTTCTTGAGCTCTTATCTGGTTCTGAATTTCTTTACTTAGGCACATTATTTAGTTTCGAATATACCTACATGTCATTTACTACATACAGGTCAAGTTAATATAAAGCTTTAAAAAAACTCTTAATATACTTTGTCATAGAATTTTAATATAAATAGAAAACATGTGCACAAAAAGCAAATAGTTCTTTGTTTAAGTTAGCGCAACATGTTAACGAAATAATACTTACAATTTTTAAGTGCAAGTATCAATATCGGTCACGCTAACGCTCCAAAGGTGCACTATACTGCTATTCGCATCGAATAGCTCCGAACATTGCCGAGCCGTTAGTTCTACCCCGATCGCACTTTCATAGCTAGAAAGGGACGGCACGCGTGACTGGGACGATCTCGCTGTGAGTGTGGGGGAAGGTAAGTATGTGTGCGTGATAGTGTAGTATCTACACACACAAACGCACTACGTGCTTCAAACTGCCGAATTCTGAGCGAGCGCATTTTACGATAGCACTCTTAAAACGAAGCAAAGTTTTTTTTTGACCTAGCGGGGTATACACACTACTTCTATACCTAACATCTTAAACCACAAAATTTTCGTAAATTACACTAGCAAAGTTTGATTTTCATAATTTTAATGACTAATCTTCGAATAAACTATTCTTGTTTGGGCTAATAGATACTTAAATGATACACTACATAGAATTCGATTTCAAAACTTGACTTATATGCACATATAAATTTATTCAAAATCTATTCGATAAATTGCTCGATCTGAAATTGTGTTCAATGTTCGTCAATAATTATAGACAAGCTAAGGGAGTTAAAACTGGCTCAGGATCCTGGTCTTTTGCGACAATCGTCAAGAAAGTCGACCGATGTAATGAATTTAATTAGTGCCCGAGAGCAACCGGCTTATCCATGAGAACTTCGAGTATAACGGGGTACACTGAATTAAATTTCATGTCTTATTCAAATAAGATGTTTGATAATTAAATCCGTGAATAATTGAGCGTTCTAATTAATTATTTTTAAACCCCCGTCACCGTCGCAAGCGTGTGCGTGCAAGTGTGTACGGTCACAGACTTTAATTGTCGAGCGATTTAGAAGCTCACTTTATACTTAAGCTTAACTATTGAAAAACCAAAATTAGTCGACACCTAAATGGTCTGTCCTGTATCTTAACAAATGGCATCTTAACTCCCAAGCGGATAAATCTTCTAAAGTCAATAGAATGCGTAATTAAAGTCATGTACGTAGCTCTGCTGCTACTAGCGCATGTTATTAATCACTTGAATTAAGACGATATAGACTGCCTGTTTCTGTCTGAGAACATTGGGTAACAACACACCAGCCAGGAAAAGAGACAGCAAAATGTATGAACTTGTTATATTCTTATTACCTTGTGCCCTTGCGGTACTTTGGCTAAGAGTATCGACACTGGATCTATGATAATGATCCGCATGTGTAATTCTTTTGTTTGCCAAAAACGTTGCACTACTATTATTAAATGTGGCACAGAAAAAAAAATATCTAAATATATAAAAGAAGAAACTGACTGACTGACTGAGTGACTGACATATCAACGCACAGCCCAAACCGCTGGTTCTATAGAGATTTCAAATTTGGCACATAGGTTCCTTATAAGGTCTAGGGGTGCACTAAGTAAGGATTTTTCAAAATGCACCCTCTGAGGGGGTGAAATGGGGATCCAAAGTTTGTATGGGGAAACAAGACTAGTTAGACTATTTCATTCGAATTAAACCCCTAAAAGGGGGAAATGTGGTGAAAAAATCTGAAAATCAACATGGGTATTGTTTCTATGTTTTATCGGGTCGCTGATTACGAAAACAACGATTTTAAAATCCAACGTGGTAGACGTGAAATACCATCTCCCCTGCTGGGGTGCGATGGGGTTGAAATGTATAAATATCAATATGGGAGTCGAAATTATGGTTTTTTGTGACGTTTATTACGAAAATAGCATCGATATTGAAATTAAATATTGTGAACATGAAAATTCTTGAAAGTATTTGTGTCAAATTGCCATTCAATCGGACTCCTTTTTTTGTAGACGCGGGCGAAGCCGCGGGCAAAAGCTAGTATATAATTATACCACGGTATAAACTATAGGTTATAACCATCCAGAAAGTCCTTTCTACACCCAGGTGAAAAAAGAAAAAATCGGATAAGCGGTTCCGGAGATTACCTATTACATACAAACAAACTTACATAGCTACAATCTCAGACTTTTCCTCTTATAATATTAGTATAGATATCTTCTATAGTCTATTTAGTCTGGTCGAAGTGTTGGTATTATAACCAATTTAAACAAAATAGTCGCATGATATTAGCATGTTTTATTTTGAGCACTTCATTTTCATTAAACTTTAGTCAATTTTCTATGTAATCGCATTCGTTGCCTTTATTTATACTCATTTAAACAATGCCATATCATGGCAATCGATTGTGAACACGATGCAATATCGATTAAAATAAAGATAAATCACCATCGATCGACGCCTAGCCGTCTAGTCATTTGGCAACACCTTCAGAATATCCATTGCACCTATTCAGATCGGCAACAGATACTGGCTCAAATTACAACGTGTCAGTATTGTTTTTGCATAATAATTACACACTATGTAACCTGTCGTAAGCAGTGACGTTATGTAGATGTTACGGTGAAAACATTCTTCAACAAAGCTTACTTGCGCCTGTTACTAATGCTCGATTCGACCATACAGGAATAGGGAATGCAAAAACCGGTAACATTTTAAAACCGGTTATTAACCGCGTCGACAAACTCAAAACTGGTTAGCCGGTTTTTTACCGGTTTTTAAGAATAGCTAAACAATAAAGTAAGGAGTATTAATTAGAGTTATTACTAGACGAGGTGAAATTGAGTAAATAAAAAGGTTTTTATAAACTGACAAAAATCAACAGGTGTCAAATAACACTTTATACCTACACAATGGGATCCGCCATATCTAGGCCGGAAACTAGTTTCTGTTGCTAGAAGGGTCGTTCTTCTTTTCGACCGACAATAGCCTGTCCTTCGTCTTATTACGGCATCTCATTTGAGTAATGATGTTTACGGTTTTATAATGTTCGAATGAACGTCCATATTATTTTATGAATTAGTGATATTTAATATTTCACTTTCTCTAACTAGCATTTTTTTAAATGTTTGTTTTTTTCGTAGAATGCCGTGACAGAGTGGTAAACCAAAATGTTGTCCCCACTGAAATAGTCCACTTTGTCACATGTTTTTTTTTTAGAAACCAACCGTAAATAAATATTTATATTGGCCAGAAAGTAAACTTTAATTAGTTCGAATGAAGAAACCTATGCATTTTTTTTTAAATCGCACTTCAAAACCACAATTTTCGATAGTTCAAAAACCAAAAAACAGAAAAACCTCGATTCATTGTCGGTAAAAAAGAAGAACGACCCAGAAATAAAAATAGAGCGAGTAGAACGTATTTCATATAAAGTCTGTAATCTCTTTTTATCTTTTATATTTCTATTATAATTCATAGCAACGGAAACTAGTTTCCGAACTAAATATGGCGGATCCCATTGTGTACTCGTAGGTATAAAAAGTTTCATGTTATTCCATTATGTAGTTTTATAGATACAAACGTATACACATAATAAATAAACAACGAATACATTAAAATATGTAACAGTAGCATAATAAATAAATAATAATAAATAAATATTAGGGGACAATCTTACACAAAATCGAACTACCTAGTCCCATAGTACCTAAGCTTAATAAGGCTTGTGTTATGAGTACTAGATGACGATATATTTAATAATAGATATAATTACATAGAAAACATCCAAGACTCGGAAACAAATATTCATGAACATCACACAAATATTTGCCGGGATTCGAACCCAGGACCTTCAGCTTCGTAGGCAGCGTCACTACCCACTAGGCCTACCGATCGGATAATGGGACAAAAAAAAGCTAAAAAGCGCCACGGTTGGGATGCATGTTTTAAAAGTGGGTTAGGGTTGGGATTTTTGGAGCGTCAACAAATAGCCTTTAAGCTAGCGCTTAAAGGTATACTTGTTAGACATTACTTGCATATGTGGAAGGAGATCATTCCAACACATGGACGCCGCGAACTTAAAGCTACCTCGAAACGCCGCGGTCCGATGTTTTGACACTAGAATCATCGCCTTACACATACGCGCACTCTTGGGCCATACAAGTCTACTCAGCAAATATGCTGGGACCCCAGATCGCACTATGCCAAAGAGAAGAATGGCGAGGTAAAGCCGTCTGCGTGCAGGCATGTTCAGCAGACCAGCGGCGTTCATGTAGGGTGATATAGGAGCGGGGTGGGACTCGGAAACAGAAATGAATGCATGCATTTTGCACTCGTTGTATGAGCTTCTTTGTACGACCCGTAAAGCAGCCAGAATAGAGAGCATCACAATAGTTTAATCTTGACAATATCAGCGATTCACAATGGTTAACACGCAACGCAACGCGTGAGTAATCGCGAACAATTTAAAGAACTTTAAGGCGGTAGAAGCAGTTACTCACAACTTTTAGTATGTGGTCCTCAAAGCGCAGCTTGCCGTCCATGAGGAGGCCAAGGTTATTTACTTCTACCACCCTCTCTATTGGTTCGCCCATGATGGCAACATTTTACTGGTAGTCAAAGTCTAGAGGCTACTGATGATACTACGGATTTGATGCTCTGATCCAAAAACAACATATTTTGACTTGTTCGGATTAAGGACAAGGCAGTTATTTTCCGACCAAGTAGAAATACGTTCTAGGTTTGCGCTGATGGTAGTGACTGCAACAGATATGTCTGCGGGTGCGCTAGAGGTATAACTGGAGGTCGTCAGCGTAAATATAGTATTTGCTGCTCCTTATATTGTGAGTGGTGTCAGCACTGTACAATATAACAAGCAGGGGACCCAGTATTGACTGCGGCACTCCTCATTCCACAGGGCAAAACTCAGACTGCAAACGCCACCGTGTCTGCACACGGCCGGAGAAATAGCTATCAAACCACTTCACGGCAGAAACATCAAACCCCTAATACGGCATCTTCGATAGAAGTAAGGATATATATATATATTTATTGACAGCGACCCTAGCAATTACGGATTTGCCCTATATAGCTCTGATGTGGCTGGCTAGGCCAAACTTACTTTTAAAAACTCTATTGCATAGACAGTAGAGTTGGCCAGTTGTGTTATAGTTGTACACGTAGGAAGGTTTAGGTCTCTCTTTTCGCAATTGGCGTTTTGCGTCTAATGTTTTCAAGCGGATCTCTTCAAAAGATTTAACCTTACTAAAGATTGTAGATCGCCAAGATGATTGCAGTTAGCTCCTCCCAATACGCAGGATCGATAGCGCAGGCGTTTAGATGTCGTTTGAGCACGTCCTTTATAGCGTAACAAGTGCTTCCGCTTACCGTCGGAAATAAATATTATACATTAATACAGTCAAAAGCTCTAGATAAATCTAGAAGAACGAGAATGGTGCTCTACCCAATATCCCGAGCCTGTAGAATATTGTTGAATACATCGAGCAACGCAGTAACGCAGTTACTAGGTATGTTAACACTTCATGGTAATTAAGTGCGCACGTAACTCGGGTAGGTAATATGCTTAGCAATCGTTTATTGAAATCTTTCATCGCCCACGTATTATGTCAATGCAAATTACCAAATTACCATACTGTTTTCTATCTATAGATAGGTGATAGATCCTTAGCCTGTTTTCTATATACCTACTTATAGTAGTATAACTAACAACTTAGAAAAGTTGTAAAACCTCCGATATTTTCATTTCGAAGTTCAAGATCTCAAAACCGGCTAAACTGATTAAGTAGATACGTAGCTAAGAACCATCTCGATCACGTCAGGTTTCGGACAAAAAAAACCGCATTAAAATAGGTCCATTCGTTTAGGAGCTACGATGCCACAGACGGCACAGACTGACACTCAGTTACACTGGTACGTCCAACGCATAACACCTCTCTTTTTGCGTCGAGGGATAAAACAGTCGGCAAGATATATTAAAGTCGGATGAGGATGACAAAACGCAGTATTTCCTACCGATACGCCCCGTTGCCAAACTAAAATATCAATTTATCATCATAGAAAAAGAAATTTAATAAGTATAATCAGAGTAAGCGTTGTACTACTAAATTAACTAATTTCGTCGAGTCACCGTCCAATCAATCAGACAATTGAATTTTTATTAGAATACAACGCAAGTCAATATAAATATCATCTGACTTGGGTTGTTTTGAAAGTAAATGATTCAATTCGCGTTCTTTTTTTGAAATTGTCCGTTGAATTAGGAACACTTTCGATAGCATTTGTTTCGACATGAATGGCGGTCCCGGGAGGTTTAAATGTTAAGTAAGTTACCTGCGCGTGAGTTTTACTCTATGCGTCTATTACCAGACTGAAGGATTAAGAGAGAGGCTGGTTAGAATATCTTAAGATTTATGTATGACATGGTATGTTTTGGTGATTAGTGATCGCCACGAACTTATTGTCATGAATTTTACTCTCATTATCAGCGTGTCGAGCTTACACACGCTAAAATAAAGATAAATCATCAACAGCAATTACAAACTGTAATAGGGTCGTTCTTCTTTTCGACCGACAATAGCCTGTCCTTCGTCTTATTACGGCATCTCATTTGAGTAATGATGTTTACGGTTTTATAATGTTCGAATGAACGTCCATATTATTTTATTAATTAGTGATGTTTAATATTTCACTTTCTCTAACTAGCATTTTTTTAAATGTTTTTTTTTTTCGTAGAATGCCGTGACAGAGTGGTAAAACAAAATGTTGTCCCCACTGAAAGAGTCCACTTTGTCACATGTTTTTTTTTAGAAACCAACCGTAAATAAATATTTATATTGGCCAGAAAGGAAACTTTAAATAGTTCTAATGAAGAAACCTATGCAATTTTTTTTAAATCGCACTTCAAAACCACAATTTTCGATAGTTCAAAAACCAAAAAAACAGAAAAACCACGGTTTATTGTCGGTAAAAAAGAAGAACGACCCAATACTTATTAGGTATGTAACCTAAATGATAAAAGTACTGTACAGACGACGTCAAAGATATATTGACGTGCAAAAGCACGTTATTTCATTGTAATAAGACGAATAATTTATATACATGTCAACTCTACAACCAATTTGTATCACAATCACAAGCCGCTGTAGAACCTTGCCACAATAAGTAAACGATGAAAGCTTGAGGAATTAATTTCTTCTTAAACCGTTTCTCTCTGTGACACAGTTTCAAGTGTGAAAAATGCACATGATGAATGGAGGTGATCTTGAATTCGAGCTGGTTGCACGGCGGACCTTGGTCGGGTAGATTAGTTTTATTATGTTGGTTTTACGCGTTAAGTAGGTACCCATACTGTACAGGACCGGTCACTTTGGCACTCTTTGGGGGAGGCCTATGTCCATCAGTGGTCGTCTTTCGGCTGATATGATGATGATGATGATGACAGAAGACCGCAGCCATAATAACACCATTACTTGCGTTGTGGGTATTTGGTGTTGTATTTGCGGTGGTGAGTAAAGACCTAGCTCCCTGGGATGCGCTGCGTATCTTTTTTATGGCATTTACATGCGCTGCGTAATACCAAGAACCATAATTAAATTTCATCAAATCTACCAAGAAACTTCACTGTCACAATGAAACCTACCATTGTCAGTATGACGTTCCAGGTGTAACCAACCTTATTATGGTACTTAAGGGCTCTCACTGGCGCGGCCTGGCCGCGGTGGTCCTGTGGCCACCTTCCAGCTCCATCATCAGATCAGTACCATGTCATCATAATATTGCATTGTCACGCGTTTTACACATGTATGCAAAATTTCAGCTCAATCAGTCACCGGGAAGTGGATCAAATTTGCAAGATTTGATGACAAACATCGGGACAGGTGAAACTAAATAAAAGCCTGTAAAATTGCTAATAAATTAGTTACTTACTTACTTACGTGCATTTTTACTATTGATGGAATCTTTAATTTCAATGACAACACAGTGGTAGATTTGATGGAATTTAATTATGGTTTTTGGTATAGAGAGTGTGGGACCTGCTTTTGTCTCCAGCTATCAACAAAACGAATCCTCAAATGAAAAAAGGGTCGGCCGCGCGCTTGTGATTCTTCAGGTGTTTACCATCAGGCGGGCCGTGTGCTTGTTTGCCACCGACGTAGTATAAAAAAGTCACGTATTTGACCTAAAAATTATTGACATTCTGTTTCCTAGGCGATCTTGATGGGTGTCACCGTTTCCCGGTGCACGTGTGAATGTCTAGAAACATCCGTGACCGACGGACTTAGAATCTAAGTTGACTAATGTCTACAGTTGGCGCTCGTTGATGTCTTTTGCAAGGTGCGGAGGTCTGGAGATGTGGCTGCTGATTTTTGATTTAGTTTTGTGTTGTAATACCTTTAAGCAATCAAATATTTGTCAAGTAATTTTAAGGAGACGATTATCGTCCGTTTGTCGATCTGCCTTAATGTAAATTATGGACTTTTTCTTCTTCTTTCTCGGGCTCTCAAAGATAAAGTGAGCCATAATTGTTTCCACAGTCAATGAGATTAGCGTAGCTTAATGACCAGATGAAGCATTAAAGTCATTTTTTGGTAGAAAGAGACTGATGACTTATATCAGCATCAGTCCCTGGGCGACCGAGCTCTGTTCGGGTGAAAATACGGATAAAACGAATTTTCCGCCCCCGTAAACCCCTATATTCCAAGTTATATATATATATATATATATATATATATATATATATATATATATATACAAATATTGCTCATATAATAGTTAAGTATAGGATGTGTCATCTCTGGCAAAAATAATATAATTATTTGTACAAGCTTTTATTACTAGCTCTATTTTTTGGACATTCATTTATTTTTAGGCCTCCCCAAAAAGTGCCAAAGTGGACGGTCCTGCGCCACCCACATCCAGCGGACCAACGACTTTTACCAGGTCATCAGTCCACCTTGTGGGGGCCTACCCACGCCGCGCCTTCCGGTACGTGTTTGACCAGTGTGTGTTGCCAGTGATGACATATGGCACTGAAACGTGGCCGCTTACTATGGGCCTCATAAGAAGGCTCAAAGTTACCCAAAGGGCAAGAGGGGTGGGAGTATCTCTGCGTGATCGCATCAGAAATGAGGCTATCCGCAGCAGAACCAAGGTGACCGATATAGTTGGCGTTGGTTGGTGCATTATCACGCTAACCATGCTAAGCGAAGCCATATGCACAATTCATAGTGATTGAAACTGGCAGTCACGGCAGACTGCACAACGACTAATTGGCCATATTCTAATCATATCAGGTATTTTCCACCTTTCTCCGTCCGCAGCTTGAATGATTAACCAATCTGGTTCATTTTACTCGCCGATAAACAGATGACATAATACTAGTCAGTGCAATTTATAGCGCCTAATAAATACGAGTAGAAGTGACGCTGTACTGATGTCGTTGCATTTTGTGATTCACATTTCAACATCATAGTTGGTATTATTTTGAGCTACGTGGTGAACATTCGTAAAGCTTATCACTCATACTCTTATTTTCCACAATTCGGAACACGAATTCGTAGATATGTATACCCAATGATGTAATATAAAAAAGGTAGATATGTTGTCTATACGAAATTCCGTGTTTAAAAATGGCCACCAAATCTGGAGCCGTAGCATGGTTGGCCTTGTTACGCGATAGGTGATAGGATAGAGCGTGCGTCACTGGCTGACATCGTTCGATAGAACGAGACGACGCTCTTATCTTGTCACTTGTCGCGTGATAAGGCCAACCATGCTACGGCTCCTGACAGCTAAACGACGACTCGAAACTGAGGCAAGTTGTGGACTCAATTTCAGTGTGCCATTTTTCAAGCGAGATAACCTATCTACCTCTTTTTTATGTTACATCATTGTGTATAGTATACCTATGTTCCATCTCTATTTGAAAGTTGAATGCGGTGATGAAAACACCTTTTTCTACTCCTGTACTTTTATCTGTCATTTACATAGTCACGAACACTAATATAAAGACGTACAAAATAAGTTTGCAGAAAAGTCTATACTCTCTTCCCCATAACAGTACGGCACAACCGTGCTGTTATGTCGCCAAAACGATACGCTTAGCAGCCATACGCTTCTAAACCTATACATTAGGTACTACCAACAAACCACTGAATGTTTTTACTTTTTAGAAATTTTTGAACTAAAGGCATTGCTGCTAACTTAGGAAAAACCTTTATTCTTAATATGGCAGTACTGGCAAGTTGACGTCAATTAAAAACAAAGTTAACCATAGACACCCATTTGTCTCATTTTCATGTTTCCCGAATTCCCGGTTATTTTATAAATTGTTGTTTGACTTTGCGGCCGTTGTGTTTGCTACAAAATAGTTGGTGTTTCTCAAAAGTAATAACGGATGACGATGAAAATATTGCTTCTACACCAGAAATACACCGGGGCAGCCCACAAGCAGTGACCGAACATTTGTTGCCTACTAAATCTCGGGACCTATACGACAAAGTTTAAGAAAAGTTTATTCTTTGTTTAATTTTGCATTTTATTTCATAGTAGCTAGTCGTAGAAAAAGTATTGTATGCAACGTTGTATAACTAAGTCAAAAAACGCTCGTGGCGTCTTTCTTTACAATGTTCGCCTTCGGCTCACATTGTAAACCGCGCCACTCGCCTTTTTTGACCTCTCTTATACAACTGTTGCATAAAATACTATAATCGAATCGGTTCCAGTCGACATTGAAGACTACGCGTACTCGTACATCTCAGTTTTATCGATCAGGGTCTTCAGATATAAAAAAAATGTTTCTCCTGGTTCCGTTAATGTTTTATAGGAGTTTCATACGGACATATCTTCAACTTTTGGGAACAGAAATTGCCTATGTGCTACAAAAAAAAACCTAAATAATCTACTTCAGCACTCCGCTTCAAGTGTGTCTATAAAATTGGAAGAGTTCCCTCGATTACTCCACGATCCCATTATCAGGTCCTGATGATAATGGGACCACCTTGGAAGGATACCCTTTCAAACAAAAAAATCCGACTAATTGAGAACATTCTCTTTTTTGAAGTCGATTAAAAACGAGAAAGAGCCGATGTCTACTCGTACCTAATCAAATAATAGAAGACAGGTAGGTACAGTAATAACGTATAGAGTTAAGCGTTTCACAAACTGGCGCCAGTGTAATTCAGGGCTTATCCGCACCGACCGCAATCAGTTTGGGTATAGGGTAGGAATGGGATAGCTGTCAATTCAAAAATCAAATCAAACAAACATTTATGCAAATAAACAATCATATAAACTTTGACGAAGTGTACCTAAATGGCAAAACTGTCACCTCCCATCCCATTCTAAACGCGGCCAGAGAATAACAGTAACGCTTCTGTGACATGTGTGTGTCTTGTAACCAATCACAGTAGTACCTACCCTCAATATATCAGATTAGAGCGTAATCCGTTACGTGAGACCCTGGATTGTTGGACACACTAATAAGTTCAGGCACTGGTTAGCCCGCGAGGAATGTTACGCTTTGACAAACCACGTCCAAACGACGAGTCTCCTGAAGAATCCACGGAGACTTACACCCTTTGGAGATTGAGGTGGAATACAGGTCTGCTCGGTTGGGTGACGCTCGAGCAATAATGCTAGTAATCGACGGTCACATGCCAATTGGAGTGATTAATGAAGTGTTTTGTGGGTGCGGAGCAGGACGATTGGGTAATTAAATAACATCGAAGCGTCTAGAGCTATGGACCTGTATAGCTAGCATTATTGTGTTTATATCGGCCATAAGGCACTGGTCCCACCGCCGGCGACTAGCGATGAGCTATCGGCGATTTTCTCGCCCAAGAAACGAACAAAAGATAATCGCTCCCGTGTAAATAAAAGAGCGAGATATAGTTCATATAGTTGATCGCGGTGTGAACAGCGAGCGATGAACTATAAATATATATCTCCCTTAATCGTATTTGACCGGGTCTTAGCGCGCATGTGCCCATGAAAATTATTATCATATGGAAAAAGTTAGCGGGTGATGACTTAACTTAAAGTGTTATAAAGTGTATCGAATTTAGATTTTTGTCTCTGCGCGTCCCGTACGTCTGGTGGGCTATAGTACAACTTCCTGTTCGAGGCAGAATTACCTCGTTTCATGGACCTAAGATACTCGGGACAAGCTATGGTAATAATAATACCACGTCCGAGCGAGATGGTAGCATACAAATCTCGATAAGTGTGACAGAAAAGGAAATGTCATTCGTTGTCCTTATCATAGTTCCACTTTTTTCTGTTTGCCACAACTGATTTAGTATGAAGTTATGGCCAATAAATCACTACCCACCCAAATTAAGTAAGGCGATCAGCCATTTTAAGACCAGTTCTTAATTTAGCTGCATTAGTCTTAATTTAGAAGCCTTCCCGTCCCTCATTGTGGCATCACGTAAAGCCTGTCCCGAGTATCTTAAATCCATGTCTCGTTTTCACTCGCCCTGTGCAAACTTGAAAAAGGAGGGTAGATTCTCTGGTCCCGGGTCTGGTCGCGGCGGCAGTTATGCTAACCCCCAAGGGGCGAAGAGAAAAATGCATTAGGGTTGCGGTGTATATTTATTTCTTGCATATGAAATGCGGATTTATCGCAGAATGCTCAAAAATAAGTGGACGAGCAGAATATCGAATGATAAAGTACCTACTATTGATGATGAAGAAGGAAATGGAAGTCGTTAATACCATACCGTCAAAAAGAGGAACATTCATATTTTGGGCATTAATATATAAAAATAAGAGTTCAGTCATCGAAGGGAAAATAGAAAGAAAAAGAGGTCGTGGTAGAAGAAGAATATCTTGAAAGAAGAATGTAAGAGATAGATTGGAGGCTGAAAACACAGAAAAACTAATGCGCATGACTAGGAAGTACTCGTACCTGCTGGTTGTCGCCAACCTCCGCCGAGATGATAACATGATAACATGATGACATGATGACATGATGAAGAAGATATCTTATCTTCTTGATATCACCATATTTTTGTCGTCATGCTGATCATACTGCTACTCTGTGGTAGCCGACCACTAATGAAATTTATATCTCCGTATCTACAGACCGTGCTTCGTACGACGACGTCAGATAGCGATCCGCCATTATATCCACCGCTAATGAAAGTAAGTAGGTATTGGAGTGGAGCGAAATGGCCTGCATCTGATTGCAACACGCGTGGCTTTCCTCGCGAAACAACTGTGAAATGCTAAACCAACTCGTGACGGGAGATTGGCTTAGATAATGACGGAATTCGTTTTGCACATAAAAATTATTATTTGAATTTTACCTAACCTTCGTGAACCATGTTTAGGTAAAAAAATACACTACTACGGGCAGCATGTTTCAAACTCTTCGCAATAAAAGCTTGTAGGTACCAAAAACTCTTTAAATATTTACTTAAATTAACTAGCTGCCCGCGCGGCTTAGCCTGCGTACCTATTTCAAAGAACGCAGGCAGACCAGCAGGATACCTAAATCATTAATCATACATTAACCTATTTCCATTCAGAAAGTCCATTTATCACACAGGTGAAAAAAAATTGAAATCGGATAAGCGGTTCCGGAGGTTACCCATACAAACTTACCTACAAAGCTAGCTAGTATAGATCAGAGAAACTTATTGTTAAAGATTGTAAACACAACTAGGTACCTAAGAGGTTTACCTACATTTAACGAATCCTACTATAATTGGTTGCGTCCTTTTAAGATGTCATCAGTGGAAGCGAATATTTGCAATTTCCATCTCCTAAGGAAGTTTAGTTAATTGCCGTCACACGTTTGTGTAACATCCTTCAGCGGCAACAAGACATTCAAATACTGTTGGAATATTGACCGAATTGACTAAGACCGAAGTTAAAAATCTCTTAGTACTTTCAAAATTTCTTGCTCTCCATACAAACTTTGAACCCCTTACGGGTGGATTCGACTTTCCAAAAACGATGAAAGTACTTTTTTTGAAGTCTAGCTATAAATAAAACCGGCCAAGTGCGTGTCGGACCACGCAAAACGAAGGGTTCTGTGCCTATTAAAAAAGGTCGTATCGTCACAGAAATTTTACGGCACTTACGTCCTTTTCTTTGAGGAAGGCAGTTTTTCAGCAATATCTCGAAAACCTCTGAACCGATCTTGTTCAAAACAATTTTCGGCGAATGAAATTAATAAGCCCTATGTCCATGAATTTTTCCATATTTTTAAAATACACCGTTCAAAAATTAGAGGGGGGGGGGACAGAATTTTAGTGACTTTCGGGGCGATTATCTCCGGCTCTATTCACTTAATCAAAAAAAATGCTAAGAAACCTTATATTTATTTTGAAAGGCCTATCGATTGATGTGCCACACGGAGGGTCACAATGAAAAAAAATATTTTGACTTTTAGTTTTATGTATGGAGTGCACCCCTAAAAAAATTTTTTTTTGTCATTTTAATTACAAAACTATATAGCGGCTAACAAAATACACCTTTCCTCAAAATTTTATTCAAATACACCTTATAGTTTTCGAGTAAAATGCCTGTGACATACGGACAGACGGACAGACGGACAGACGGACAGACGGCCAGACGGACAGACGGACAGACGGACATGACGAAACTATAAGGGTTCCGTTTTTGCCATTTTGGCTACGGAACCCTAAAAAGGGTTCCCTAGGTATATAAACCTTGCACCCCTTTTTAACCCCTTAAGGGGTGGAATTTTCCAAAACGCTAAAAGCACTTTTTTGTTTTCTAATGAGTAATATTTCTAACTACTGCAGAGTTTAAAGTCTAGCTCAAAAAAAAAAGTTCCCCCCATACAAACTTTGCACCCCGTTTTAACCTCCTTAGGGGTGGTATTTTCCAAAACGCTGAAAGTACTTTATTTGCATTCTAATAAGTAATCATTCTACAAAGTTTTAAATCTCTAGATAAAAAAAGGTTCCCCCATACAAATTTTGCACCCAAATTTAACCCCCTTAGAGGTGGAATTTCCAAAAATCCCTCCTTATCCCTTGCCTACGTTATAAAAGGAAGCTTCGAGGGCCTACCGCGAAACGAAATTCGTTTTCGTTAGTGTATCTCCGTCTCGGTTGCACTCGCTAGTTCGAGTGACAAAGAGGGAGACACGAACGAAAACGAATATCGTTTCGCGGTACGCCCTCTGGTGTAAATTTCATGTTTCTAGTCCCAGTAGTTTCGGCTGTGCGATGATCAGTCAGCACTTCTTATTTTTTATATACATAGTTATATAGAATATATTATTCTGGAGTTCTATTTCTTTATAATAAATAATTTGAGTACAATAAATAGGTACCTCCAGTTCCTTCGTGGCGTCTTCTGCATCGAGCTTCTTGTTTTTAATATAAATAAACTTCATTGAAGATTCATGAATCTATGGAGGAACTATGAAAATGTATTTAATTTCTGAAATCCGAAATAAATTCAAACACTGCAGTAAAGGTTGTTGTTTGAATTCAAATGTAAACAATTTAAATTGACAGCGCGATTTCTAATTTCTAGATTTTCTAGCATTGTCAAAAATATGTAATGCTGCGTATACACCACACAAACGAACGCGAAGCATCAAAATAACATCACAAACCTTCCAATTTATTACAACAACCAGCACAGCAGGGACTTAACTTAGCAATATTTGGTATACCTTTCATCCTACTAATATTATAAATGTGAAAATTTAGATGTTTGGATGTTTGTTACTCAATCACACGGTCCAATCGATTTGGATGAAATTTTGCACGAAGATAGTTTTTTAGCCTGGATTAATATAGGATAGTTTTTATCCCGGGTCCACGCAGACAAAGTCGCGGGCAGAAACTAGTTTTTACTATAACTGCGTCTCTGTTAAGCCAGGTTCGCTGCATCAATGTTTCCCGTGTTTTTAAACATCTAACATGTTATCCGTCAGTTTCGGCAAACAAATAGGGTTTTGTTTAGATTGGCAAAACATGTTAGATGTTTAAAAACATCGAAAACACGGCGCAGCGGACGCGGCTTTAGTTGCCCCGACAAATTACAAATACAAAACAGTTTATTTGACTTTTTCACACGTTGTTAAAACAAATTGCATTGATTGGAGTCTCCTTTATGTAGCAGCTGCCTATTCTGCTCTATGGCGGCATTTACATGGTGAAGTTTTA
The DNA here is from genome assembly GCA_932294315.1 of Epinotia nisella. Classification (NCBI taxonomy): domain Eukaryota; kingdom Metazoa; phylum Arthropoda; class Insecta; order Lepidoptera; family Tortricidae; genus Epinotia; species Epinotia nisella. The sequence goes on from OW028687.1 coordinate 7,260,121, forward strand.
TCGTGATATTGTTTTAGCTGTCTCTATCTATAACATGCAATGAGATAGAGAAAGCGTGGATCGCGTGATAATACTTCAGCGTTGCCGCCTATGTCTTGGTGTGTACGCAGCATAAGTGCGTCATTCACATTCTTCTCTATGGTTAGACGCATTTCCGAACGAACGCTTATTTGCTCCGACCAATCACATCACATCGTCGATCAAACGGTTTTATTTTGTAACGTTTGTATTTCATTCAAATAACCATAATCAACGTTCGTCATTCTCATGTCATTCGTGCTAAATCAGTTTCAATACTTTCAATGTTTTGTGTGAGTAAAAGTAATTGTAGTTCAATAAAAGACAAGTCGTGTGTAATTATTGCTGTAATCTACATCATTGAGGTGTTTGTGTAAACGAATGTTAGTTTTGTAGTGATAAAATCTTCACGATGATAGCGTTAACGGCCGACGTATACAAATTATTGTAAGTATTTAATCCAATAAATGCATAAAATATCATGTTTCGCTGAAAAATACCATGGCATGTTGGTATATTTTGTCACCAAAAGATACCTGACTGGCTTTGCCGTGATCATGAGTCCTAAAATTGGTCTTATCCTCAGCGATGGCGTCACTGAGGAAGTGACCCAGAACGTCCGTCACCTGATGCAGCAGCTATGGCTGAACTGGTCCCACGTCGGTGTAGAATATGATGTGAAGGTGAACAACATCTACAAGCTAGTGCAAATTGAAAAGGACCTTCACAACGATGTACTGGATGAGACTAAGCAGAAACTAAACACCATGCAGCAACAAGTTGACGGTAAAGAAACGAACATATTGTGTTCTATTGACCTTGATATTTATGTTTAGCGCTGCAGGAATACTTTGTGTGATATAGAGATCTGGTCGCATTTTTCACAAGAGTGAAAAATGGGTGTGGACATAATAAGATGAATCTAAAAAAAATACATCATAGAATCCCGGCTAAGAATATTCACTAAAGTATTTGGAAGTAAATCAAAATTAGTTAATTGGTCTGTATAGTATAGATTGACAACCATTGCTTGAATTTCATACCACAGCTGTGTGAGGGTAAACACATTCGAACCTGACCTCGGTTTTTTTTTTGGGGTTGAAAGCATTCAGACCCAGTACCTCAAACCATTGTTAAGCTATGCATTTGATGTCTATAGATATAGCCCGCCAGATACGTTAAAATGACAGTTTTAAACTTTTAATTGAAATGCACAAGAAATCTACATTATATTAACATGTTCATTGAAACTTTAAATCAGCTCTATCATGTTTGGTTCATAAACGGCAAATATTTTCTCTCCGAGACATTGAGGTCAATCTTATTTACAGAACTAAAAGAAGAAACCAAGAAGTTGAGTCAGTACCTATCAGTGGATATCAGTATTCTTGAATACAATGATAACATGATGCTATTTGAGTACAAAAAGGAGCTTGAAGACGAGATTATGGGGTAAGTAATCATTAATCATCATATCCAAAGACATATAGAAATTGGACAATATTAGCTACTTATGTACATATATGTTTCATTGGATATGAAGAGATAGTAATATTCTTCATCACATTTTATATAGTAAAGTGCATGCATAAATGTATGCCTATTTAGAGACAGATATGTTGTTGCAATAATCATTGTTGACCTAATGTACAGTGAGGGAAATATATTCACATATCATGATAAAACCCTGTCGCAATTGACAAGCTGCCAGTTTAATTTTTAGGGTTCCGTACCCAAAGGGACCCTATTACTAAGACTTCGCTGTCCATCTGTCACCAGGCTGTATCTCATGAACCGTGATAGACAGTTGAAATTTTCACAGATGATGTATTTCTGTTGCTGCTTTAACAACAAATACTAAAAAAAAGAATAAAATAAATATTTAAGGGGACTCCCATACAAAAAACGTGATTTTGTTTGCTCGTTTTTATAGACAATGGTACGGAACCTTCATGTGCGAGTCCGACTCGCACTTGGTCGGTTTTTAATAATGATTCACACAATAATTGCACAAAAACAGTCTGGAGTCTAAATTCACATGGAATGATTACATAATTTTTCCATTTAAAGTAATAAACAATTAATATTCTCATAAATATAAATTGTCACAGATATAGAGAACAAATGGAGCAACGGCGCACTGAGATCAACCGCCTACTAGAATGGCAGCAGAACCTCACTGAGAAGCTTGGTGTCACCTTCCACGAGCTGCAAGACATCCCGCTCCCACCCCAAGATGAGTTGAACAAGTTGAGGAACCACCTTGAGGTTCTGCAGTCAGAGAGAGACAAGCGCGCTGAGATTTTCCTGCATACACAGATTGAGATCAAGGATATCATGGGTAAATCTATACTCGTTTTGTATGTATAGTAAAGTCCCGCGACCTTTACTAGGTCATCAGTCCACCTTGTGGGGGGCCTACCCACGCTGCGCCTTTACGTGCTCGCCACTGGAGAACCTTTCCGCCCCAACGGCCATCGGTTCTACGTGCAATGTGGCCCCTCCCACTGCCACTTAAGTTTAGCGATTCGCTACGCTGTCCGCTGGATGCGGGTGGCGCAGGACCAGTTACTTTGGCACTCTTTGGGGGAGGCCTATGTCCAGCAGTGGACGTCTTTCGGCTGATATGATGATGATAGTAAAGTCAAAAGGGAAGCTCGCATGGAGAATCATCATATGGATACATTAGTTTATTAAGAAGCGAGCAAATGACCTCATTTGACATCTATGGCAAAATGCAATCTTTAGACATTCAGTGCATGATAATGCATAATTGTGTTTAATGATGAATATCCACTAGCAGTGTGTGAAGCTGTGCGGTCACACCTTACTGCAGGCATGCAATGTGTAAAAATAAAAGAAAACATATCTTCACACACCTCTGGTGAATACAACCTTACACTGAATGTGTTAAGATTGCAAACAAGTCCAAACTGAATACTAAAATGCCTACATGCTAGTAATTTTACTGGCAGTGATAAAATGCCAGTAGTACACCAGTGAGACTGCCTCTTGCTAGTATTGGTTTAATTTTTTTAAGGGCATTCTTTTTGTAAATTAAGGTAGCTGTATTGTACTAATATTCTTACATTAAAAACCAGCGTTGCACTTTAACATAATCACTGTTATCTCTTTTTCAGATAAACTCCAAATCAGGCCACAAAGCAAGTTCGAACAGGTGGTGGTCAGCTCTCTGTCTGTGGAATTCAAGGTGACAGATCTGAACATGGACCGTCTAGCCAAGCTGCGGCAGGACTTGCAGGAGAAATATGAACTAACTAACAACCGGGTGAGTCTTTCTACATTCAGCATAAAAATTATTATTAGACAATTATTATATATAGCATTATTTCCACATTAGTGGTCCCCAATGGGGTTCTGTTGCAGTTTCCATCCAGTATTTTCCTGCCGTGTTTATGATGTTGACAACCAATCTTTTTCTTAGTCATCCCAAATTCCTTTTTCCAACTGGGCTCCGCCATTTCCTTGCTTGGAGTGTGCATCTTTATATCTTGTCACAATTTGTCTGCTTTGCCCAAAGATTCACTGGTAGAGAATGCTTACGGCATTAGGTCCGCCTTTTATACGATAAGTTGTTCTTTTGTGGAAACTCCCTTATTCATAAAATGCCTCTGCTAAATAAAATGTGCTTTGTCCCTTTCTTACAAACATAAGTGTCAAAGTGACAGATAAGGACAAACGAATTTTAACGTCATTTTGTTAAAATAGGCTTGTAGAACGTTTATGAATACGGCCTTAAATAAATACTAAATATCTGGCTATATGGTCTGCCCATCCCCACTTCTGTATTAAACTATATTGAAGAGCATCTGATATCTTAGTTTTCATATGTATATCTGCTTCTCGTTTTCTGAGAAAACGAAACGACACAATTGTTATACAAACTCAAACGATTTTAAAACTTTAAACAGTCTCAATAATTCCATGCTGTCCAAATGTAGATTACAGTCAAAAAGGAAAATAAAAATGTGTGATTAAAAGGTCAAATATAATGCAACCGCTCACGCGCTCGTAAAATCCGCGACGTGCACGATTCTTCAAGTCTCGTGATAGACTCGAGCCTAATCTTTGTCTGTCTGTTAAGGTATTAGAGCTACGCGAGCGCCTGTCCAGACTGTGGGAGTGTCTGGACGAGGACCAGATATACAGGGACAACTTCCTGCAAGCCCACCCCGGCTGCCACCCGGCCACCGAGACCGCCATCAAAGAGGAGATCAAGCGGTGTGAACAGATCAAACGTCAGAAAATACAGGTCAATGATAAAAAGTGAACCTATTTGTTAATTGTATTTATGTACAGTCACGGACTTTAATTGTTGAGCCATTTAGAGCTCACTTTATACTGGACACTTCATAGCTTCATAGAAAACCAAAATTAGTTGACACCTAAATGGCTCAACAATTAAAGTCCTTGACCATACCTGTTACGCATGCGGATAAACCCATTTCATGGCTCGACGGAGACGGAGTTTGGTACACACAGCGGAAAGTAATATAGAAAGCCATGAATCGCATACTTAGTGCCTTCAGATTTCTTTTACCTCTTTATATTATTCTTTGTTTTACCAACCTAGGTGACCACTGTACTATTAATCTATTAAAGACATCTTCACTGAACTGCTTACTGAATTTCCAGAGATACTTAACTGAGGCCCGTACTTCAAAGAACCCAATAAAATCATACGGCCTCAATAAATATAATTTAACCTAACGTCTAGATATTTTATGGCGTTGCTACAAAGAAACCTAATTAACTAGGGCAAAAAATTGAGCACAGTGCAGGATAATATTTTTAAAACTTTTCACTGTGAAAAATCCTGGGTGAGTTGTCATTTTAAGCGTATTTTTTTGTCATAGGTGTTCGTAGCAAACATGCGTACCAAAATCAAGCTCATGTGGGATAACATCATGTACTCGAGCCAGCAGCGGGAAGATTTCGTCCACTACTACCAAGACATCTTCACTGAAGACACGCTGACGCTCCATGAGATGTATCTGGACAAGATTACTAACTACTACAATGAGCACAAGTAAGTTTCTCGCTGTTTATCTATTATGGTTAGTTACAAAAGTGCCTTTTTAAATTATTATTTTCACAATATAATTGACGAATCTGGCTTTACTCTCTAGTTAGTCGTTTTGAAATTATTTTAACAATTGAGTTAAGATAACATCTGGGGTATGGGTCGTTCTTCTTTTCGACCGACAATAGCCTGTCCTTCGTCTTATTACGGCATCTCATTTGAGTAATGATGTTTACGGTTTTATAATGTTCGAATGAACGTCCATATTATTTTATTAATTAGTGATATTTAATATTTCACTTTCTCTAACTAGCATTTTTTTTAATGTTTTTTTTTCCGTAGAATGCCGTGACAGAGTGGTAAACCAAAATGTTGTCCCCACTGAAAGAGTCCACTTTGTCACATGTTTTTTTTTAGAAACCAACCGTAAATAAATATTTATATTGGCCAGAAAGGAAACTTTAATTAGTTCTAATGAAGAAACCTATGCATTTTTTTTAAATCGCACTTCAAAACCACAATTTTCGATAGTTCAAAAACCAAAAAAACAGAAAAACCTTGGTTCGAAAAACCTTGGTCGGTAAAAAAGAACGACCCGTATATCATTTCTATTTGTAATATAAGTTGATTGCACGTAGAACCGATGGCCGCTGGCGTGCAAAGGTTTTCGAGTAGGGACCACGTACCGTAAAACGCAGCGTGGGTCCACAAGGTGGACTGATGACCTGGTAATGGTGGCCGGAGTCTGCTGGATGGGTTTGGCGCAAAACACTCTTTGGGGGAGGCCTATGTCCAGCAGTGGGCGTCTTTCGGCTGATGTGATGATGTTATAAGTAGAGGACTGTCAAGTAAGATGAGTTGGAGAAAGAGCCTTTTCATTTTGCCTGACTACGCCAGAGCTGAAAAAATATCCATGTTTTTGGTAGTCTATGTTTGTATTTACGTGTGTCCCACCGTAGCGTTTAAGATACTGGACCGATTTTGATGAATGCTGTATCAATCGATTCGAAATTATGCTCCGGGTGGCATATGCTATCTTTTGTATAAAAAAAACAGTTTTGGTTTTTCAGTTAGTATTCCTTAGTTGGGATATTGAACTTTTATGCTTGAGTTATTATTTAGTGGGCGGCAGATTTGACCCATTGTTGTAAGCGTGCCCTCGATGTATGGCCCAAGCGTTGTCAAGATTCTATACGAGTAAGTGTTGTTATCTCCACAGACATATCTTCGAGCTGGTGGTGACGCGCAAGAAGCTCTGGCTCATGCAGGCGGAGATGGAGGCGCGCGCCTGCGAGCCGGGCCGCTACCACAACCGCGGCGGCAACCTGCTGCGCGAGGAGAAGGACAGGAAGGCTATCGAGAGCAAAGTAAGTGTTGTTATCTCCACAGACATATCTTCGAGCTGGTGGTGACGCGCAAGAAGCTCTGGCTCATGCAGGCGGAGATGGAGGCGCGCGCCTGCGAGCCGGGCCGCTACCACAACCGCGGCGGCAACCTGCTGCGCGAGGAGAAGGACAGGAAGGCTATCGAGAGCAAAGTAAGTGTTGTTATCTCCACAGACATATCTTCGAGCTGGTGGTGACGCGCAAGAAGCTCTGGCTCATGCAGGCGGAGATGGAGGCGCGCGCCTGCGAGCCGGGCCGCTACCACAACCGCGGCGGCAACCTGCTGCGCGAGGAGAAGGACAGGAAGGCTATCGAGAGCAAAGTAAGTGTTGTTATCTCCACAGACATATCTTCGAGCTGGTGGTGACGCGCAAGAAGCTCTGGCTCATGCAGGCGGAGATGGAGGCGCGCGCCTGCGAGCCGGGCCGCTACCACAACCGCGGCGGCAACCTGCTGCGCGAGGAGAAGGACAGGAAGGCTATCGAGAGCAAAGTAAGTGTTGTTATCTCCACAGACATATCTTCGAGCTGGTGGTGACGCGCAAGAAGCTCTGGCTCATGCAGGCGGAGATGGAGGCGCGCGCCTGCGAGCCGGGCCGCTACCACAACCGCGGCGGCAACCTGCTGCGCGAGGAGAAGGACAGGAAGGCTATCGAGAGCAAAGTAAGTGTTGTTATCTCCACAGACATATCTTCGAGCTGGTGGTGACGCGCAAGAAGCTCTGGCTCATGCAGGCGGAGATGGAGGCGCGCGCCTGCGAGCCGGGCCGCTACCACAACCGCGGCGGCAACCTGCTGCGCGAGGAGAAGGACAGGAAGGCTATCGAGAGCAAAGTAAGTGTTGTTATCTCCACAGACATATCTTCGAGCTGGTGGTAACGCGCAAGAGGCTCTGGCTCATGCAGGCGGAGAAGGAGGCGCGCGCCTGCGAGCCGGGCCACCACATACCACATATACCACAGAACACTAAATACTATACACCGGCATACCACAGAACACTAAATACTATGTGCGCACACTATGTGTAAACACTAAAGGTGATGTAGGCGTGCCACGCGCGCCACTAATTTGAACAAGCGCTCAAAGCTTTCGCGCCGACGTCACCTGATCGCCGTGCAGTCTCTCACAAAGTTGTAGGCGACCTGGAGGGGATGAGGTGGCGACACCGGTCCCGATAGAAACCGCGCTTGATACCCCTTCTATAGTATTTAGTGATCTGTGGTAAATACACACACAGTACTAGCTTCTGCCCGCGTGGAACTCATTTATATGGTAGCTCCATACACATTTTCATCCCCCATTTCAATCCCTTAGGGGATGATTTCCGGGATAAAAACTATCCTATATTCTTCCCCGGAAACCTATCTGTGTACCAAATTTCATCTAAATCGGTCCAGCGGTTTAAACGTGAAGAGGTAACAGACAGACACATTTTCGCATTTATAGTATTAGTATGGATACACTGTGATGCTCTACAAACACGCATTTTAGACCTGGTAACACACAAGCAGCTAAGGCTGAAGCAGATGGAGCTACCACAACCTGCTCCGCGAGGATAACAAGTCATATCATACCGATCATGCACCGAATGGTACCATGGTCGCCATCATGTACCGAATGGTACCATGGTCGCCATAATGTACCGAAGTCAAATAAAAGTGAATCATAATTAGTGACCATAATTTGCATATTGTACGCATTCTGAACGAGTATGGTCGCGCTTGTCGCGTTGATTTTATTATTTAAAATAAAATCAATCAGTATTCAGACATGGACATAATCTTGACAGACATTTGACGATCAGAATTTTAAGACTGTTGAAAAAACATCCATCACTGAGGCACTTACATACTTGTCAAAACGTGACAACTATTTCGTCTAAGTCGATAAGACTTAGACGAAATAGTTGTTGTTGTATTTTAAATTAAACAAGTATTGAGTATTTTTCGACGTTAGGGCGCATAACGTCCCACTCGCAGAATGTCTTTGTCCCTTACGCAAAACGACCCTTCTGCAAAAGGTCCCGTTCGCAAAACGTCCCTTCACATAATTAAAGTCCCGTTCGCAAAACGTCCCTTTCGCAAAATGACCAGTTCGCAACACGTCCCTTTCGCAAAACGACCCGTTCGCAAAATGACTTCTATTATTGGCCATCTCTTATCCATTGAGTTCTAGTCTCTACTTAAACAAGCTTTTTCCAGACGGGACATTTTGCGAATGGGTCATTTCGGAGACGGGTCGTTTTGCGAAAGGGGTACTTTCAGCGAAAGGGGCTTTCTCAGAAGGCACGTTTTGCGAAAGGGGTGGGACCGAGAAAGGGACGTTTTGCGAATGGGGTATTTTACATAAGGGAGCATTGCAGAGAAGACGTTTTGCGAATGGGACGTAATTTTGGTGGAGAGACGTTTTGCGAGTGGGACGTTATGCGCCCAACCAAACCTTTTTCGAGTGTAAATTACAATTCCAGTTTCAGATAAATTTATTTAACCTAGAACTATTTCCTTAATTGTCGTCACGGTGTAGTCGTTTCGAATGTTTGTTTCTGGTGGCCCGCCAAGACGATAGAGGTATTTACTATAATATGATGTTATTTTTATAGCTCCCGAAAATTGAGGCGCAGCTTTGCGACGTGGTCACAGAGTATGAGGCCAAAACTGGCAATACTTTCACAGTGGAAGGGGTCCCATTGCTGCAACTCATTGAGGATGAAAAAGAATCCAGGAAAATTGTAAGTGAATCTTATTAATACTCCAGAATTCATCTAATCTAAAAAAAGTCCCCTCATCCATAGATAAAGAAAAAACCTTTTCTGGCCGGGTGAAATTCCATCTTTAGGAGGAGAATTTTGACAAGGCAATACTTTTCTCATTTGGTCTACATGTGTATGTAACAGAGTTGTTTGTAAAAATAAGAGTTTTTGATTGAAAAGATTTGAGTTGAAACTGAAATGCTATTGTAATGAGATCAATTATGGTACAGTTACGAACTTTAATTTGGGACCCACCTAAGGTGGAATATCGCATGGCACACTGAAGATATTTAGAGCTAATATTTTCATGCAGTGTCATAAAGTTTGCTATGGCGGCCTTTACACCTGTAAGTTACTTACGTAAGTTCAGTACAAATATTGCTTACAGCGACCTTCGTGGGCAGTATTTGTACTGAACTTACGTAAGAACTTACAAGTGTAAAGGCCGCCTATAGAGTGTAAAGGCCGCCTATAGACAACTAATGTTTATACGTGTCTAGTGCTAGTCAAACAATCATTTTTGTTATTTTTCGACTAATTGTCACTCGTCTTTTTGACCCTGTCTTCTCTCCAGCCATATTTGTTATTTGCAAATAATATTTCGTGAAAATGTTAGTTTTCCATAAATTTTCTTGTCTGACACTGACACATATTCGTAAGTAGAAAATGTAATCATAGCTTTTGGCAAAGAGGTTGATTCAATTCAAGGGCCCATTCGACAATGTCACTGAAGTTTTCGACCTAATAAGCAATAGCGTTGTGAATGTTTTAACAACATTTGAAGGAAATGGGTCCCAAATTAAAGTTCGTGACTGTACTTCACGCGAAGACTCCGGAACCGAACCTGGTGTCTTAGTAATCTGCTCATTATAATGCTCAATGCTGTGATGAGCGCTAAAAAAATCCCAGTTCTCAGTAAAGTCGCGTGTCAAATATTTATTACTTAAATCATGGCCTTGAAGTTTAAAGGTGTTTCTGTGGTTTAATCCTATAGTATCTCACTAGAAAACAATTTTCCTCAGGAGCGTCAAAACAAGTTGTCCGCGCGCAAGCAAGCGCTGACGCCAAGCAACGCGCTGTTCCGCTCGCTCGCCACGTCGCCGCTCGCCAAGCGGAACCGCACCGCCGCGCAGCTCGCTCTCACCGCTGAGCGGAACAGGTGACTACAGACAAATACTGACAGTTGTCCGCGCGCAAGCAAGCGCTGACGCCAAGCAACGCGCTGTTCCGCTCGCTCGCCACGTCGCCGCTCGCCAAGCGGAACCGCACCGCCGCGCAGCTCGCTCTCACCGCTGAGCGGAACAGGTGACTACAGACAAATACTGACAGTTGTCCGCGCGCAAGCAAGCGCTGACGCCAAGCAACGCGCTGTTCCGCTCGCTCGCCACGTCGCCGCTCGCCAAGCGGAACCGCACCGCCGCGCAGCTCGCTCTCACCGCTGAGCGGAACAGGTGACTACAGACAAATACTGACAGTTGTCCGCGCGCAAGCAAGCGCTGACGCCAAGCAACGCGCTGTTCCGCTCGCTCGCCACGTCGCCGCTCGCCAAGCGGAACCGCACCGCCGCGCAGCTCGCTCTCACCGCTGAGCGGAACAGGTGACTACAGACAAATACTGACAGTTGTCCGCGCGCAAGCAAGCGCTGACGCCAAGCAACGCGCTGTTCCGCTCGCTCGCCACGTCGCCGCTCGCCAAGCGGAACCGCACCGCCGCGCAGCTCGCTCTCACCGCTGAGCGGAACAGGTGACTACAGACAAATACTGACAGTTGACACTTGGCCGTTCAAATTACTTTTGCAAGTGGACACTTCCGCATCCTCTTGACATAGCTTCAAAGCAAACTACCATTTTACAAGTTAAATGATTATCGAACGAGGGAGCGAAGCGAACGAAGTTCTATGCTAAAATCGTTCGTATGTCCAATATCTGGCCAGCTGTCTGGCTGTTCTCCTCTACAGGTCGCATTTCTCAACTGATTCTGGTAACATTTTGTGAGCAGGTTCGTTAATTATATAGTTTTTTTTATGTATAGACTCTCATTTTCGAAATCATAAGACATGTTATTTTGAAAAAAGATAGGTTCGTGAATTCCCTTCGTATCGAAACGAAAAAATTGTACAAGCAAATTGTCCCATTAGCACAATGACCCGAAAGCAAAACGTCCTGTTAGTAAAACAACCTAAAAGCAAATCGTCCTATTATCTGGTCGCCCTGTTAGCAAAACGTCCCGAAAGCGAAACGCTATGAAATCTGAATGACCTAAAAGCAAAACGCCCTATAAGCAGAACGTCCCATGGTGTACAGACAAAAAAAAATCGGCCAGGTGCGAATCGCGTCGATTTGGGCAATTAGTAGTAAATTCTACATACTGGGTGGAACAGATCAATGGGCTTTTAGGCAAATGGGATATAGATCAGGTTTAGTACTAACAGTTACCGAGATACAACTTGTTAAACTTTGGTGAAAAAAACTGTATGTTTCAACCCTATCCAGTAGATTCAATGATGTCAGCAAGATCAAGTAAATTACAAACAACAATATGAACTGACCGTTGACAGACCTTATGTCATTGCAATAAGGTTTAAGAATAATTAGTTCACTGTATGTACCTTATTTTTATCAGATGTGAACTTTTCTTGTGATTTGTGACATGTGTCAATTTCAAATGTAAATAATAACTATGTATAGTATTAGGGTTGTCACTAAGATTAAAATATTTCGATTTCTTTTTCTTTTAAATCCAGCTTAACAATTATAATAGACCGGTTGTATGTCACTTATATAACACTGTCCTTTCAGCTTAGTCCAAGGAAATGTTTCTCCCTGTATAATAACCTATGTTAATATTAAAAAATAATTTCTTGTCTGTACACCATGGGACGTTCTGCTTATAGGGCGTTTTGCTTTTAGGTCATTCAGATTTCATAGCGTTTCGCTTTCGGGACGTTTTGCTAAAAGAGCGACCAGATAATAGGACGATTTGCTTTTAGGTTGTTTTACTAACAGGACGTTTTGCTTTCAGGTCATTATGCTAATAGGACTATTTGCTTGTAGGATGTTTCGATACGAAGGGCGTGAATTCTACAGCTCTCATATCCACTAGTTATTATTAATGTAACCTACGTACATACGAGATGTTGAGGAACCACTGGCTGTCTCGGCCGCCTGACTTTTTCTAGGTGATAGTATACTTCTATTGAATACTCAGCCAGTTCTGTTACGCCATTGTACATACTCATTACTTGTGATCGAGACATGTGATGTAAAAGATTCAGAGCTCGAATCACGACAAGAAAAAGAGAAGCGCTCTTGGATCAGAGACGTTTTCAGATCCCAGTTTTTAACCTCACGCAAACGACGGGTTAGACGGCTTCCGCTGAATCGTTTTCCCGTGCATTAACTTTCAGCATTCGCGTTTTTCCGCGATCTCTTGGTTTCAACTAGTAAAAATTAAACATCTTCGCTATTACATAAAAGTCCGAAAAAGAATTTTTACTAGTTGAAACAAAGAGATCCCGGAAGACGCGAATGCTGACAGTTAATGCACGAGAAAACGATCTGTGTGACTGTAGTGGCATCGGAGCTATCTAACGGATGAACCGATTTTAGTGCGTTAGTTAGTTATCCATGTTTTTGTTCAATAAAAAAAAACCGGACAAGTGCGAGTCGGACTCATCCACCGAGGTTTCCGTACAAATTTCCACCTACCTGGATGGATTGATTTCGTACTTTAAATAATGACTACTTATATTTTTTATGATTTAATTACAAATGTTTAGTTTATTACTTGCCAAATTTCATAGTTGTAGGTCAACGGAAAGTACCCTATATATTTTGATTCCCTTGAGAGTGTCGAAATATACTTTTTTGCGACATAAACGGCCGTATCTTTTTGCACGATAACTTAGAAGTTTGATTTTTTCACAGCTACAAGGCACTGTAGACTGGAGTATATGGTTTGAATTTCAACTCGATACCTTCACGCGTTTCTGAGATAAAGGGTATTGAGTCAATAGTATTGACAGACAGACAGACGGACAACAAAGTGATCTTATAAGGGTTCCGTTTTTTTTCTTTTGAGGTACGGAACCCTAAAAAACAGATAGATGTTTAAAATTGTCAATCGTCATTTTAATGAGGTAACTAAATTGGACAATGTATGACTTTTGTTGTTAAGAGAAACACTCTACGCATACGAGATTTCGTAACTGATAATAGAATAGACCATCTGATTACAAAAAGGTCTGCTACCCCATAGGCCGCAGTCCAAACGCCAGCTGATGACGGGCAGCGCGACCAAGGCCGTCTCCGCGCTCACACACAACCACTCTGCGCTGAAGAGATCCGCCATTTCCACTGTTAAGAGGTAAATTACTTCACGTGAATGAAACCAAGATTAACCACGAAATCCGTGAGTGATCACGGATTTCGTGGTTAATCTTGGTTTCATTGACACATTTGGCCAAAAACGCCGCGTGCGCTATACGTAGGAGCGAGAGATCGGAGCGCGGCCTCTCGCTTTCACATATAGCCACGTGGTCGAGTCCTGAACGAGCCAAAATTTGGAAACGGAATAAACAATCAACAGTATGCTAAAATCATGTTATTAATCGTAGAATTACAATTTATTATCTTTGTGTTTTCAATGAAAATAATCGTAAACAGTATTTCTCATTCCTTGTTGGCAATTTCAGTTCGCTAATGGCCAATAAATGCAACGATAACGCCGCGACGCAAGGCAAGTCTTATGTAGAGTTAATAGGAACTTTAGTCAGTAACTAGTTGCCAATTGTAGAAGGAATGAGTAATACTGTTAGTGCTAAGTGCTAATGTAGTGATGTAGAGTAGAGACATAAAATTTAAATAGTCGTGTCGTTCCTCGTCGAAACTACTAGACCTAGAAATAAATAATTATATTGAACATATTAAAATAAATGAAACAGTCACTCACGGTTTACCTAAACGGGCCGGCATCGCGCTCTCACGATTGCGCGTATAGTTTCAATAAATGTCGAGCGATATACGACCTTTGGGACGTGAGTGTTACATTATGTCTGAAACTCACGGTAGTTTTCTTTATTGGGCCTCATATAATACAACTACAACTATTCTACAACTTTTATTCATATATTTTAAAATGTTTGTCGATAATCAACTATTATTTTTATTTCCTCAAAATAATATCGCTTTATGCAAAGAAATAATGGTTAAAATTTGATTTTAGTCAAAAAGGCAGCCGCCATTATCGTGTCGTCATAAGTGCAGAAACCACAGACTACTACGTGAAACATAGAAACGTTAAATGGGTGGATTGCAAAAAAATTATACATAGTTAAGAGCCTTAATCTAATCTACGCTTTACGTTTTTTCCATTGTGTAACGGTAAATTAGATTAAGGCTTTTTCAATGTACACATTTTTGCAATCCACTCAAATGTTATATATAACGAAAATTGTTTTTGCATTTGCTATACTGACGTCACTCACAAGACAAATTGGCGGTCGGCGTTTTCGGCCACGTGACACGCAAATAATAAAACTACGATTTTAATTTTGAAATTAAAAATAAATCTTAATGTGTTTATAACAAAATAGTTTTATGTTCGAATGTTGGTTCTCGAGTCTTGGATGTTTAATATCTATTTAAGTATGTATTTATCTATATAAGTATGTTTATCCGTGGTCTAGTACCCATAGTACAGGCTTTGTCTAGTTTGAGACTAGATCAATTGGTGTGAATTGTCCCACGATATTTATTTTATTTTTTATATTCGTATTTATTATGGTAAAAACTATGTAAAAAAAATCTTAGCTAATTAATTTGGATAGATGAAAATACCGTATTGTATTACAGGCGAGCCAGCGGGCGACTAGCCACGAAGGCGATAGTGGCCAAGGCGGAGAGCCACGGCGCCACCGTGAAGCGCAAGCTGGAGTACGACGCCGACGCGGCGCACGCGGCGCCCCGCGCCAGCGGCAGCATCCTCAAACACAAACGCGTGGTATGCTCATTACTAGCTACGGCTGAGATGGTGGGGGGCTTCCCTTGATGCCGCGCACTGAAAGTTAATTGTCCTAATAAAAATCCTATGGCCAAAACTAGCTAACCTATGCATGTAATAGGGATCAGACTGTACAATACACTGGACAACGAAATAAAGCAAGCTTCTAGCGATGCAATATTTGTCCGCAAACTAAAGGCAATTCTACTGGAAATGGCCTGCTATACCATTGACGAGTTTTTGATGGCCACGGGACATTGGCACAGTCGCGTGCCTAATAGAATACAGCCCTAAATTAAAAGGTTACTATATTTATATAATTAATAATAGTCACATAAATTAATTTATAGTTACTAATTCACTATAATGAAATGTAATGTGAAATTTATTTAATTTTTGATAAAACTTATAAATGACAATATTTAGCAATAAAAAATACAATACAATCACATCACCCTAAAAGTCCTCACATTTCTTGTAACAGAGTTGTATGTATCATTTCATAAATTAAATTTGTATTTATTTAATGAGATCATTTCTAAAATCCTCACACTTGCCAAGTCCGGCAATCCTAGCAAAGGGTCAAAAATCCTGGCATGTCAGGACATATCCTGACATATGGCAACCCTATGCACAGAGGGTGTAGCATAGTTGCCATTTATTTATCACTTATCGCTGTGGATAAGACGTCCGTGACGTTCTGACAAGCATGCCAGTGCGAGGAGTGACAGATGTCTCATTCACAACGGTAAGTGATGAAGTGGCAACCATGCTACGCCCGCAGCGTCACATTGTGTAGGAGTGATTAACATTATTATTTAATAAACTCGTCAACGGGAGGCCGACGACTAATAATACTAACTCATTGTATAGCCTGACAAGTTTATTTTTGAGCCTAGCCACGTTGCGGATTGATTTAATTGAACTAATTTGTGTTATTGGCAAGGAGTACTCTTTGACAACAGACATTAGAAGTCATCGAATGACACCGATGTAAACAAACAACAATGAAAATAAAATATTCCACGATTGTAAAAAAAACCGGCCAAGTGCGAGTCGGACTCGTGCACGAAGGGTTTCGTACCATTATCCATAAAAACGAACAATAAAATCACGTTTGTTGTATGGGAGCTCCCTTAAATGTGTTTGTGTGTATTGTGTCTATACAGTTTGTTTTTATGTGTTTTGTCACGAATAAATGTTTTTTTCTTTTTTTAAATATTTATTTTAATGTGTGAAAGTTTCAACTATCACGGTTCGTGAGATACAGCCTATTGACAGACAGACAGACGGATGGACAGCGAAGTCTTAGTAATAGGGTCCCGTTTTTACCCTTTGGGTACGGAACCCAAAAAATATTGAATACTTGGAATCAGATATTTACGAATAGTTACCTATTTATTATAAAGCATGAGTTTTTACATTCAACAACAGCTTGTCGGGCTATACACATCGTTACAGAATGAGTTTTTTTTTTTCAAAAAGGATGATACCAGCTGGAAGCACTGTGGCGAGAGGTATTTTTGACGACAGATTTTTAAACCCTCCAAACAAATTGGCGGTTTGACACCTAGAACAGACCTCTCCACAGTGCTGCCTGCTGGTGGCATAATGCATTCTGCAAAACCCCTAATTGGCAGTTTTCAAAATTCATTGGCAGTTATTCGTTATTTTGACGACGGTGTTGGTTTCGAGTAGATTTACATTGACTTAGCATGTTGAATTCTTTGTTTATATTATGGTTTTTAAGAGTCCTCAGCTCGGCCGGCTCAAGTCGACTCTCGATAAAAACCTAGTTTGGTTCTCACTTTAAAACGGCATACTGGAATAACATTAAACATTTTATACACAATGGAATCCGTCATATCTAGGTCGGAAACTAGTTTAAGCGATAAGAGACGAAAAACGTTCTATCGCTCCACTTTTTTTTCGATTTTAATTTCTAGCAACCTAGATATGGCGGATTCCATTGTGTATATAATGTTTCATATTATTATAGCATGTCGTTTTAAAATGAGCAGCAAACTACGTTTGTATGGAGGAATCCAAGCACTAGATAGCTATGAATGGTCAATGTGAATGTATTCGTTGATTGATATAAACGTGTTACCTGCCTGCAAAATTTGTGCTTCGTCCGTTAACTCGCGCATGGTTTAACTAATATATGTTTTAACTCCAGTTTCCCCGTTCTAACATTTTACTTGACTTGTTCTAACATTATAATAAATCTATGAATTAAAAAAAACTGGACAAGTGCGAATTCAACTCGCGTGGTGAGGGTTCCGTATATAATACACAAAATATTGAGAATTTTCCCGTTACTTTGAATACACTCAAACTTCTTATAGGTTTTCCTGTAATCTTTAGGCAAGGAACTATTTTCCATATTTTTTTTCAGAATTTTAAGCCTAGTAGAATCTGAGATAAGGCGGGGGGGATGGTAAATTTTCGTCTTTTTTCCTAAATTACTTCAAATGTGTTTTTGCTAAAATTATAAAAAAAATATATGTGAGATATGCTTACAACAACTCCTTTCATTTCATATGTCACACAATACAGTTTACGAAACTTTTTTTTAATTTGTTCAGAATTCTTTTTTAATTTACGCGTTCATCTGGGTCACCAATTTACATATGTTTACCAAATTTCAACTCAATCGGTCCAGTAGTTTCGGAGCAAGTTGGCTGTTACAGACGGACAGACAGACGAACGAGTGATCCTGTAAGGGTACGGTTTTTTTTTCTGTTGAGGTACGGAACCCTAAAAAGAATCAGCCAGTATCATTCCAGACGTTACTTTGTCATGAATGATCTCAGCTTCCCATGAACGGAAAAACATGAAACATTTTTTATAGGTACATTATTATTCTGGCTTTCGCTTAGGATAGGTTTTATCCCAAAATTCACCACCTAAGGGGGGGAGTTTGTATGGAGTTACCATATAACCGAGTTTCGCGCAGACGAAGTCGCGGCCAAAAGCTAGTTGTAAATATAAGTTTAACATGGTTTGGTGCGTGTTATATGTGTGTGTGTGTGTGTGTGTGTGTGCTCTTTGGCATGTTACTGATTAACCACTTATTTTGTTTTCATCCTCATCATCATGTTTTTGTTTATTTATATATTTATACTTTCATACACTACATTCAATACTTTTGGGCCCTCTCTAAGTTTGACTTGTCTTCTATTCTGTCTGAATGGTGGCGTCATTTTTGTGCGTTTGGTATCTTTACTAAACGGTGGCGACGAATTTTTGTTTTTTTGCAGTCCTTTTAAATTTTTGTCATAAAATAACTTGATAACTATTTTACACATTCAGAATTAAATCCATGCATTTCCCAGTGCATCCAATCTCTAAATATCGTTTTTATGATGTCGCATAGTTATTACCCATCATTATCATCTCATAGCATCGCCAGCTGCCACCAAATGTTTTGAAAAGCATCATGAAGCTTGAGGTGTTTGGGTTGTGAAGTGTATCTAACCGGGCTTGCCTCACAACAGTCGGTCGGCAAGCGGCGCAGCGGCGGCCGCCGGTCCACCGGACGCCCCGCCGTATTGTCGCCTGAGCACGCCAAAAAGAACCCCCTTATGGAGAACACACAGATCACTACATATACTGATTTCAAGGTAAATACAAAAAGAAAACATAAATCCATGGGTGCTTGAAAATTAAAGCTACAAAACATTGTTGGTGTATAAACATAATGTTCATCACATTATTTTTTAATTGTTGATTTACCATGGGAATGCATAATTTTTGCGGGCAGGTTATCTAAATTTATTTTATATTGGGATTACACACATTGACCGGATTTATACAGCATTTTTGCAGGATTATTGCCACTATTGCCTTAATATAAAGTTGATAGTGTCAATAATCAAAGGGGTAACTACAATGATTCATGCGTGTATGGACTCTTAGGAAATATGGCGATGTATAAAAATGTCCATTGGATAATTTCGTCCCTGTATATTTTTGACAAAGTAAAAAAATGTCCACATGTATATTAGACGAAATATAAAGATGTTGCGACATTAGACTATAAGAAAATATGACGATGTATAAAAATGTCCACATGTATGTTAGATGGAATATAAAAATAACGAAGTATAAAAATTACTACTCGAATGAAAATAAATATAGCTGACGACCAGTTACGAGTACAGTATAGTTGGTAGCAGTCAAAGTGTCCGAATAGTTAATGGCATTTTTATACGTTGTCTTTTTAAAATTTTAGTTTTTTTATGATAGACGTTTTTATAAATCGTCGTTTTTTATATAAGACATTTACATACTATGATTGTAGACATTTTTATAAATCGTCGTTTTTCATATAAGACATTTTTATACTTTGATAATAGTCATTTTTATATTTCAACTTGACAATACTTAAACGTTCTGAAGTATCGGCTTTCTAATACTCAGACAAATTTATGATTTACACGTATACATTTTTATACATCGCCATATTTCCTAAGAGTCCATACACGCATAAATCACTACAATTGGGTACTTTCCTAGGTAAAAAAATATAATTATATTTAGTCCGTCAATATATCAAAAAATATTGGACACGTATTTTTCTGTTTGTCAATTAACAAAAAATTATGAAGATATAGCCCGTTAAAGTTTCGCGTGACGTCGCATTCTGCTAAAAAGTGTACCATAATGTGACGTCACGTAACGGGCTACATCTTGATCATTTTTTGTTTAATTGGCGAACAAAAAAATACGTGATTATTTTTTTTTGATAATCTAACTGACGGACTTATTTTTTTTGAATAGAAAAGTAGCCATTTGTCGTCTTCACCCTTCAAGGGTTGTAATTTCCTGTATGTGTGAGATATGTAGTTAAAGCTTAATGTTGTTTTTCAGGACGACATAGACGAAAAGCAAATATGCCGCAGCTCCATGGTACCAAAGCAACTAGAAAGCGTTGCAATGATCGTGTGTAACACTATTGAGGAGAAATGTTCGCCCCACTATCAACAAAAAAGTCCAACGAAACTAGAGGCCATGACGCCAAAAACGGGAAAAGAAAATAGGCAACACGGTGTACCTTTAACGCCTAAGACTAACCTTATGTATACTCCAACTAGGCTCACCAGATCAGCTTTGAAATTTAATGAAGGGTTCGCTACTCCTCGGGCCCCGCTCAGTGCAGCCAAGTCGAACATGCATAGGACTAACTCTAACAACAACCTGCCATTCAAAAATACGCCCAGCAATATGCAGAAATCTAAAAGACCGTTTTTTTAAAGTACTCTTATTTTTAAAGCTTTAGCCCATACTGTGCATAGGCTTTGGATGGCAGTTAAAGTGATGTCTACGCATTACAATATTTTATACTGAATTTAACTTTTCTATTATTAATTTATTACAGTCGACGTTTGTTTAAATAAAAAAGAATACATATCTTAGACGTCGGTCGACTGTACGTGATAATGGGGAATGGATGAAAAATTTAGAAATGCCTGATTTTTTTTTTGGTGATAGGAATAACCTTCCTTAGTACCAGAAAAAAGGTTTCAGATTTTTCAGCTGCGACAATTATTTTTGAAAAATATAAACAGTTTCCTCATTTACGTTTTGGGTCAAGAACGGTAAATAGACACTTTCCTTGATCTGTCTCATATTACAAAAAACTATCTTAAATATCTGTGGTAAACTGACACTGGTAATGACCAATATAGCTGCTGCAAGTGTCAATATCATTGCCAGTGTCAGTTTACCACACATATTTAATATATTTTTTTGTAATATGAGACCGGTCGAGGAAGGTGCCGTAACTGACCCAAAACGGATATGAGGAAACTGTTTATATTTTTCAAAAAAAATTGACGCAGCTGAAAAATCTGAAACTTTTTTCTGGTGCTAAGGAAGGTTATTCCTATCACCAAAAAAATAATCAGGCATTTCTAAAAATTTCATCCATTCCCCATTAACCATTGCAATGGATGAAAAGAACCTTAAAGATAGTGTCGTGGACCAGTGATATTTTATAACTTTTATTTCTGACTATTGCTTGTGCACTTGATGTAAATAATTGAATCTCTTCTTAATTTTAAAGTAACATAATTTAATAATAATATAATTTTGCATGTTTATTATGAGAAGTTTATCATTTCAATTAGGTTAATTATTATTTTTAATTGTGTCGTTTTACTTGACTTAGAGTTGTTTGTATTTTCGATTATAAATTATTTTTGATGAGCGAATATCATGTTCAATTATTTCAATATGTTTATGGCATTATGATCAATTGCGATCAACTGGAATTGATCGATAATTTGAACTGTTATAGTAAGAGCAGCTTTTATTTAAGTGGTTGCTTCATTATGTGGTTGTAGCGTACTTAATATTATTCAGTATTTTCGAAGTTATAGGACTGCGTTTTAAAGGTTGTTGATAAGGTCAATGCAATATATCTGCCGAAATCTAAGCTGTGTCGAACAATTACGGCAGACTTTCAAGGCCTTAAGTAGTTTTACATTTGTAATATATTGTCGTATCTTAAACATACCAGTGTTTTATTTATTCCATAGCCTACCAGTTTAGTTGACAGTGCAACGGGTTGGGATAATGTCGATTTTCTTCGATTATAACGTGAATCCGGGTGGCAGAAGGTTTAGAAGGGCCGTGGATTTGGACAAACATGAAGTTGGTGTACTGATGAATAAGGAACATACCAGAGCTATATTCGGAGATGTGGAAATTGGTTCACTCATGTAAGTTGATACTTGGCGGCAGGCACCATTGTTGATCCGTCTGCCTGAAACAATTGTCTCAGGAGGCCTAGCATAACTTGCTGCCTAACTTGCACTGCAAATTAGATAAAAGAGGGTAAGTAGATTTCTCGTATCTCATTGCGACGCGGCGTCAGTTGTGACCTATCGATTCAATAAATCCACATTGTTACTGTTACAAAATTCTTCTAGTGTCTAAAGCTAATGTAGGCAAAGTGAAAATACTAGTCACCATTATACGTTTTTTTTTGGCTCGTCTTCTCCGCTCCCGTAAAAGTGGTCAAAGTTATTGCCACTTTAAATGACGCTCTGTACAAACGTGCGCACGAAATAAACTACCAGTCTTATTCTAATCAAATCTGTATTACGTGATCGAATTCAGCCGATCTGAGTAGCCCCATATAAAATAGATGACGGCCGCGGACAAGCGAACAATTCAGCCTGTTCGTTGGCGAGCCTGAGTGTTCTAATTATAAAGAGACGTACAATCTCTACCGCGCGGTTATATACAATCCATGCAGGGTTAGGTGCTAACTATCTGTTTTCAGCGAGCTGGCAACGCTCGCGATATGCCTGATAAATGACCAGCGGACGGTGATCGGTTTTATGGCTTTGGACGACCGCCCCAACGTGCCGGCCGTGCCCGCTTCGGACTGGGAGCACTGGCTGAGGAACATGTTTCAGTAAGATACCTACTTGTACGTATCCATTTAGATTTTACAAGCAGGCAACACTGAGACTGGACCAATGACAGCTAGCTTTTGACCAGTTTTGCCGATTTAACACATTCAGTGCCAAGAATCGCTGCAGATCGGGACACATTCTTAAAAATCCAAAAGCGGGCAGTTTGTATTTTTGCAAAACAAGCCCTACCATTACCCTGCGGCAGAATATTTTTAGGGAACTTAGAATACTAACCTTAGAATACAAGTGTGTACGTTCTAGAGGCTTGGGTGGGAGCATAATGTCCCACTCGCAAAACGTTTCTCCACCAAAGTACGTCCCATTCGCAAAACGTCTTCTCTGAAAATGGTCCCTTATGTAAAACACCCCATTTGCAAAACGTCCCTTTCTCAAACTGTCCCACCCCTTTCGCAAAACGTCCCTTCTGAGAAAGCCCCTTGCGCTGAAAGTCCCTACTGCACGCCCCTTTCGCAAAACGTCCCGTCTGCGAAATGAACCCTTCACAAAATGTCCCGTCTGGAAAAAGCTTGTTTAAGTAGAGGGTAATTTTGCGAAAGGGACGTTTTGCGAACGGGTCATTTTGCGAATGGGACTTTATTTATGTGAAGGGACGTTTTGCGAACGGGGCCTTTTGCAGAAGGGTCGTTTTGTGTAAGGGACATTTCGCGAAAGGGATAAAGTGGACATTCAGTGTGCGATGCGCTCTAACCATAAAATGGCTTGCTACAGCATAGACGAGTTTATGACCCACTCATATATCATTAACCCACTCATAAAACAACAAGGTACCTACCCACCACTTTCAAATTTATGAAATAATGATTAAAACATCTTAGACAATAAGTTTTTGACAAGATATTGACCTGTAAAATATGACATTTTACCAATAAAGTTCTGAATCTGAATCGCTATGCTCGCAGCCCATCCCGTAGTTTCCCTCGTATTCAGCGGAGAGCGCATACGGCGTAGGTACCCGATAGTCGGGTTCTCGGCACTGAGTGTGTTAACTTGAACTCGACCAAACGGGTCTCAGGTGGGCTAGGCTAGCAAGTTGCTGATGAGTCCAGTCGCGTCCGATTTGGTTGCTCCCTGTCTCAATCGCACTGACAAGCAAGTGATTATGATTAACTTAATTAAGGATAAGATGTAATCAACGCCTATTGTGTTGTGTTTGAAAATCGTGACGCCTAAACATTGCTACAAACTCCCCACAGGCGTAAACTGCTTCCGCACAACACATTGTTCATACACATGATGTGCTGCGCCGACTCCGTCACCGACATATTCGTGTCCGACGCGCTCGCGTCCGTGTTCAGTAACGACGAGTGCTTGCGGCACGTCGTGCTGGTCGCGCCACCGTCGTGCTCGCATGGTACGTGACATTACACCGTAACCGTAAGCAATGACCCGTTCGCAACACGTACCATCTCACTTCTTGTAGATACTGAAAGCGTGACGATGGTCTACTCGGCAACGTGCGGTCAAGCAACGTCAGGGCGTGGTTGTGGCCCGGAGCAGCTAGCTAGCATGATTAGGTTGTATTGTATGGTCATTGTTTACGTGACGATTTGGGCAGCAAAACTTGATCATAAAACCTTTCGTGCTAGCTGGGCAGGGCCACAGTACTTCTGCAGAGTAAATTGATAGTTATATAGATATATTATTTATTCTTTTCCACAACATACATGGTAAAAAATTAAAACACAAAAAAATATCAAAGATAGGCGTGCAGCTCAGAACTAAAGTTAAATACAAAAACCATGTGTCGTGGCATAAAATAGGCGCTGGCTCAGCATAATGATGTGGCTAGCCACATCGCTGGTATTCTGCCAGGACCTTACATTTAGTGCAAGGCATTTCTATTGTCATTGTGTGTATACGCGTATAGGTGTACGTGTTAAAGTGAGGCAGTAATCTCAAGTTATTGTACTTATGTGTAATTCATTTTTGTTTTTGTGTGTACATTTCTCTAAATAAAACATTGGCATGATTTCGAGTTTTCAAAAATAAGAGGGGATTTCAACTAAGTTTTTTATTGTTGGTTCAAAAGATATAATTTGTATTTAATTTTGTAATTGAATATGTTGTTTAATTGACGTATAGGCGGAGGGATGTTGTTCCAACATTTTGTTGCATAGTAGCGAAAACTCCCTTCAAAAGCGACAGACCGATGTAGCGGGACCTGTAAGATAACCGCTCTTGACGACCTGGGTTGGCGTGATTATTCGAGTGCCATGTAAGTTTATGGAATAAATAGGAAGGTGTTTTGGTTTGCATAGTATCAAAAAGCAGGCAGACAAACATGTCCCTGACAAGCAGTCATCTTTAACATTCTTGCGTTATATAAGAATGGTGTAACGTGAGTTTGAGGCGGAATATTAAAGCAGTACCAAGCGCAAGCATTATGAAAACGCATATTCTGACGATCAACGACGAAGTCAAAGTCAAAGTGATTTATTCTTCAATTTAGGCATATTACATGCACCTATGAATGTCGATAAACTACCACCGGTTCAGAAAGAAAACCTCTGCCTCGAGAAGAACCGGCGTAAAAAACTCGGCGAGGTGTCATTTTTTCAAAACAGTATACATACAAAAGTACGAAGCTAAGCACTGCCCTTGGCCCGACACGCACTTGATCGGTTATTTCATTATACAATTAGTGAAAAGGTAGGTTAGTAGTAGTAATTCACTAATTTTGATAGACTAATATTGCGCATCTATATACGAACTTTCAGACAATCTCTCTCTGTACAAGCCGTTCCGCAAGCATATCATAAAGAGGATAACCGCGAGAGGAGACGACAACGCTGGACACTGTATTTACTTGGCGCACCGGGACGATTTCTACGCGAGTCTCACTGTCCGCGCTGCTGTGTAAGTTATTAATGTTATTATTTGTACGAGTAGGTATATACGTCCCCTTCATTTTAGCTTCCATCTCTGTTGCACCCTAAGCTATAACGCGGCACCCCCGGCGGCAGCGACCAACATGTGCTATAGTGAAAATGCCCTTACATCGAATATTTGACCGCTGTCATCCCAGTCATCAATCATCATTGATGTTTATTGTACCGGAATGACGGCTGTTAAAAAAATCTAATTATAGTGCTAACTCTAAGCTACCATATCCATCACATTTCATATTTTATTGTTACAACTCAATTAGCCAATTGTTCTGGTCTGGGTGCTGGCACTGCCTCTCAAATACGTATTTAAACATATATAACCAAGATGAAAGACATTCGATTGTCATTTGGCAACTGCCACATTTTATATCGGAGTTAGGGTCCACCAGAACCAGAGCTGTGTGAAGAAAAATACCTAACCACCATAATTATGGAAGAGATGCGAGCGAACTAAGCAATGTTATATAAGTGGATTTTTACTTGCAAATGACTGAAACAAACTCATGTAACTAATTCGCAAGCATTCCACCAAAAGAATAATCAAAGAGCGGCTCCATTAAAGTTTAAAAATGGTTAAATTTTCTTTAAATGACCAGCGAAGAAGACAACGACGACATAGTGGAGATTCTAGACAAGCTTCACCCCAGCATGAAGAAGCTGTACGGCGACTATTACGTCAGCGAGATTATTGGCCGACACCCGGAGAGCCCGAGGAAAATCGTCGTGGCACAGGTAATAGGTCCAAGCAGAAATAGACAGTTAAAGGTCGCTGGAACTCCTGAACGAAAAAAACATAGGCAACCCCTTCTAAGAGCTCGCCAGCTCCTCACAAATTTCTACCCAAACACGTGCCTAAAACCCGGTATGCGCATGTGTTCAAACTAAACGGCTCGACTGTCTGGCATCTAGTTAGACTTCTAATGGTTTTTTCGTTCGCTGGCTGTATCCTATTAGATACATAACATAAAGCATTTAAAAATAACCTTAGGTACAAAAGTCCGATGCAACGCACTTACACGGACACACGTCGCTACAATAAACTTAGTGCAAGTCGGGGTAGTCGGCGGTACATTAAAGCTTCTTGCCAGACTTTCTACACCAGCAGCCTGTGGGTGAACTATACGCAGAAGGCTATCAGAGTTTCTCTTAAAACTTGTTTACATTGTGCATTGTTGTACAGAACTCTTGTTCTGTACAACAATGGTTTCAAGATACTGTTGGGGTTGCCTCGTTTCTTTAGCGCGTCAGGGATGTTCGCTGACTTAGAACAGAGGGGCTGCCGCGAAACGAAAACGAACTTCGTTCGTGTATTTCCCTCTCTGTCGCTCGAACTAGCAAGTGCGACAGAGACGGAGATACACGAACGAAATTCGTTTTCGTTTCGCGGTAGGCCCTCTGGTTTGAAATGGAGAGTCTGAGATTACACTGCCGTAGCTAATGATATATTTACCGTGACTGTACGAGTGCGGGATCTGCATTTGTATCCAGCTGTCAAAACAACGAATGGGTCGGTAACGTGGTTGTCTTCTAGAGTCACAAGCGTCCATAATCTGTGGTGTCTGCTTACCAACAGGCAGCCCGTATGCTTGTTTGATGCCACTTGAACTTGAACCACTAGGCTATCATAATGATAAGGCATTTTATGTAGACTTTGGAGCCTATTAGCCTAGGAGATCTGGTCCCACCGGATTGAATCAACTAGTTACAGTGAAAATGCCCTTTCATCCAATTTTTGACAGCTGTCATCCCAGTACAGTTTGTGTCATCATATGTCATCATTGACGTTTATATGTACGTATTTTCAAAATAATCATTAGTTATTACCTTGTTTATGTATGAATACAATACAATACAATACAAATACTCTTTATTGCACACCTCACACAAACAAAGCAGTTACAGAGAGAAACAATACAATAACATGTAGGTAGAGGTAGACAACAGGCGGTCTTATCGCTGAAGAGCGATCTCTTCCAGACAACCTTTGGGTATCGGAGAAAGAGATAAAACTAGATTATGCAGTAATAACTAGAAATACATAATATGTGTACTCATTTTGTAAAACCTTGACATGTAATTGATGACATTACCAATAAATATGATTATGATTATTGTACCGGATGACAGCTGTTAAAAAAATCTAATTATAGTGTATTCCTTACGTATCTATATCCGTAAGGAATACACTATAATTCGATTTTTTTAAACTTTATTATACCTATGTATAATAAAGTTGGAATTCATTTGACAAAAAAGAATACTACAACAAAACAAATGCAACTCACCTCCAAAGGAACATGATTTAAATTCCTTTAAGAGAATAAATCCTTCGAGAAGGGCCGTGGCGGGCCTTCATCATCATCATATCAGCCGAAATACGTCCAATGCTGGACCCCCAAAGAGTGCCAAAATGACCAGTCCAGTCCTGCGCCACCCGCATCCAGCGGACTTCCGCATCAGTACACCTTGGCCTTAGTAGGTTCACCCATTCACCGTCACAGAAAAAATGCGACGCAAGTTTTAAGTCTATTATTTTTGGACTTCGTATGCCGTCGGTGGCCGGTGGGTTGCAACGACGTTGTGACGAACTTGAGTTGAAGTCAGTGGCGGCGAATGGGTTAAAATACAGCGTTTTACGTTTATTGCCCGACTGCCGAAGGAAAGGTTATATTTTTCGAGCGTATGTATGTGTGTATGTCTTATTCTTTGGCACGCCCTGCAGCCTAAACCGTTTGACGGATTTCGACTTGGATTCCCCTTAATCATGGGAGTGACAATACCTAGGCCAATATATTTACAAAAAAGGAGTTGGGTTTTTTTTTTAATTTCTTAGTTCCACTTGTTTATAATAGGAAAACGACCGCGCGGTTGGAGTGATGTGTCTCAACGCGAGCATCGACTACCACAACCTGTTGAAGACGTACGAACTGGCCCCATACTTCGGTCTGAGGAAGGCGACGGGCCCGGAGAAGGACGAGTTGTGGAGGAGCAACTCCTCGTTTTTTGCATTCGGGTACGATTTTAGGAATTTTGTGAAAAGTTTATGGTGCACCGGACTATGGAATGTTTGACAACTCCTATGGAGTGACAGCTACCGGCGCCATATTTATTATTAATTATTACACAATACATAGAAATGCACGAATGGCAAGCTTAATGCCAAATGGCATTCTCTTCCAGCTAACTATTGGACTAAAGAGAGACAGATATTTATAAAAGGCGCAAATAACTATGCAGCTATTTAAGTAGTTGATGTTTATCGGTCTGTACCTAATCATAAGTTGGTGCAACCTGCCCTCAGGAATGTAGTATCTTTTGAGTATTTATAAGTATGTACTGTTTTAATACTCAATCCCGATATCATAGATAGCTATAATACATGTTATATTATTAATTCGATATTTTATGATACCTCTCCAAAAAAGGAGCGCCCTTGTTAACGTAAGGTACGACGTCGGATTGGAAGTCGCAACAGGGAATCGTATGTAGGTGGCTATTTGGACATTATCATAAGTACGTATTTCTCATAAAATTTTTACATACAAAGAAATAAATATTATGTCCACAGAGAACCAATAGTGCACGGTAAACGGAGCCCTTTCGACAGCGTTATTGACTTGGTTCATTTGCAAGAGGTAAGTTCTTTACATTGTAGATAAATAATCCAACTGATATCTACTAGACATTCACCAAGAGAACCAGCGCCACCACGAAAATCAAATATTGAAGTTCGTAGTGGACACTAATATATACTCACTCAAAGTTTCATAAATATTTATAGGTACTACAACCTTACTGTTGCAGAAATAAGGTCTGTGTACATATTTTTGAGACTTTATGGTGTATACATATTGGTGCCCTTGACCTATATCTCTGTCGCTCGAGTTAAGTATGATAGAGACGGAGATACCAATCCAAACACCCAAGATTGATTTTAGTGGTTTTTAGCTCTCATGGGCTCTCTGGACGGGTGCAGATCCGTCTGAAGATAAATCTTGAAAATTTCGTCTAAAATGGCGTTCTTTTTAAGACAATAAGAGCTTCTGCAGATTATTTTCAATACTGACTCCATTGCCAAAACGCGCGATGACGCTTTTATCTTCTTTAGTAGATGCCTCGCAAAAGACCACAAGCGAAAACTTCAAGTCATGTCATCTTCAAGAAAAGTACGGCCATGAGGCGAAGCTTGGATCATTTGTTCTTCAACAAACATTCAGATGATTTCAGCGATCAGGTACCTACCTACCTCTAACGACTTTTTTTAAATTTATTTATTTATTCAAAAAAAAAAGAAATTATATTTTATAACTTTCATATAAATTCTCCAAATTGAGACGTTTGATGGCGAGAAACGCTCATGTTTTACTGGCTATTTACTTAAATCTAACTTAACTATGCTCCGTGAGGGCGAGAGAGGCCTCTCGTTGTCACGTATTGCGCATTGCTACCGTTCGCTGCCGCGGTCACTCGAACGCCACCCAAACTAACCAACTCCAACACGGGTGTAGACTCAAAATTTATTATTACTTTAAAAGAAAGAAGGCAAAAGGGGTCTTTTATTGATTTGTTTTTATGTTGTAAAGTTGTGGCAATAAAACATTTTTTATTTTTTTATTTTTTTTATTTTCAAAAAAAATATGCCTAGTGACGAAAAACGGTTGTAGCTTCGTAATTTTTTGAGGTATTTGGATGGGTCCAAATACCTCAAAAAATTACGAAGCTACAACCGTTTTAATGTTGCTTGTTAGAGAGAGAAAACGGTCGGGGATCGTGACGTCACGACCATCGAGCGTCATAGTAAATGACGACCGTTTCATATGAAGGTGCGTTTTGCGGAAATGGGACAGAATATACTCCCTTTTAAAACTTTGGACACTTTGTGATTATTTAACCTCTTGCGTTGATTTGTTCTCCATTTGACTACATTTTTAATCCCTTATCGAGAAAATACAAGATTATTGTATATTTTATTTAGTGTCTACACCCCTATTGTGTCTCATCCTCTGTTATTCAGCGTACACACAGCAACACTTGTAACCAGCTACGAGGTAAGCCAGATGAGTAAAGATGCTTTTGGTGCAATTTTTTGAATTCTACGTATTCCTACTAATATTATAAATGCGAAAGTTTGGATGTTTAGATGTTTGGTTGTTACTCAATCACGCTTAAACGGCTTAACCGATTTGGATGAAATTTTGCACGCAGATAGTTTATAGCCTGGATTAAAATATAGGATAGTTTTTATCCCGGGTCCACGCAGACTGAGTCGCGGACGGAAGCTACTGTATAAAAAACCGGCCAAGTACGAGTCGGACTCGCGCACGAAGGGTTCCGTACCATTATCTATAAAAACGGCAAAAAAATCATGTCTGTTGTATGGGAGCCCCAGTCCGACTCGCACTTGACCGGTTTTTTAGTATTTGTTGTTATAGCGGCAACAGAAATACATAATCTGTGAAAATTTCAACTCTCTAGCTATCACGGTTCTTGAGATGCAGCCTGGCCCTGTAGCATGGTTGGCCTTGTCACGCGATAGGTGTTAGGATAGAGCGTGCGTCACTGGCCGACACCGTTCGATAGAACGAGACGACGCTGTTATCTTGTCACTTGTCGCGTGATAAGGCCAACCATGCTACGGCTCCTGGTGACAGACAGACGGACGGACAGCGAAGTCTTAGTAATAGGGTCCCGTTTTTTCACCCTTTGGGTACGGAACCCTAAAAATATAAACCTAACCTTTTTATTAAATACCTAAAATTATTATTATGTCCTGGCACTAGGTATATGAACCGTCGAGTTCGCCCTCAATCATTACCGCCGCCTCTATCCACGCAAGCGTGTTGCTGGATGAGGACCCGTTTGACTACGAGATAGTCAACATCGACTCCAGCCTGCTCGTGGTCCCAGTGGTGCTGCCGATGCAAAAATACTCCTCATCCATGTGGCTGGATGAGTGCGTATTGCCAGAGATTCAATAATAGTACCTATACTTGAGATTATTTGAGTTGGCCGAATTGCATCAAAGTAGTCCATTTAAAAAGCAACTCTAGGTACCCGTCCAAGGTAGCGATGGGTGAGTCGAGTTGTCTTATTCGAATAACTCGAATCAGAGTCTAAACGAGTTTATTCGAATCAAGTTCCTACGCAGCTCGAATTAACTCGCCGTCATCAATGCCGGTTTGACTCGCACGCCTAAAGCCTGCATCACACCGGCGCGGCCTACGGTGACGGTCCATAGTAAATTTGACAAGTTTACTATTGACCGCCGCGGCCAGGCCGCGCCAGTCTGTGAGAGGCCTAACTCTTAGAATTGATATGGATCGGGTAAGTGGATAACGAATGCGAGTCGCCACTCGCCAACTCGACGAATATTCTAACGCGTCTGCGGTGCTACCACGAAAAATGAAAGTTGAAACACGCAATATCTCCCTCTCTGTCGTATGATTACACAAGTGCGACAGAGATAGAGATAAACGGCCGAACGAACAAAGTGTTTCATAGTAGCCGCTCTGATACGGCAAGCAAGTTAACTCGATCAAGAATACGAATACGCTGAACTCGATTCGACTCGGCGACTCGCAGATTTGGCTGCTGCCACGTAGCGAATCCCATCCGGATGATGCAAAAAAATCAACACGTAACATCACTAGTCCAAGGTAGAAGATTCCAATGACATTTTTATAAAAAGTCGGCCACTAAAATAATCTCAACTACTACTAACACCTCTGTTTTTTTAAATTCTGTTTATTTTGCTTTATAGCAATGAGTATCGAAGGCAGTACGAGAATCAGTTCAAACCGAAAATACGAACGACATTAACGAAAAAAATTAACCGATTTAAAAGCAAGTACCTATTTAATAAAAAACCCTCTATTCTTATACATACATCATTAATTCAACTATCGTGTCGTTGCCGGCGAGCGGCTTTGGGCAAAAGTACACATACCTATATGTTTTGGTGTAATACCTATAAACGTATCATCATCATCATCATATCAGCCGAAAGACGTCCACTGCTGGACATAGGCCTCCCCCAGAGAGTTCCAAATTGACCGGCCCTGCGCCACCCGCATCCAGCGGACTCCCGCGACCTTTACCAGGTCATCAGTCCACCTTGTGGGGGGCCTACCCACGCCGCGCCTTCCGGTACGTGGTCGCCACTCGAGAACCTTAATCGGAGGGCTATATCGGTTACCTTGGTTCTACTGCGGATAGCCTCATTTCTGATGCGATCACGCAGAGAAACCCCTAACATAGCCCTCTCCATTGCCCTTTGGGTGACTGAGCCTTCTTATGAGGCCCATCGTAAGCGACCAAGTTTCAGTGCCATATGTCATCACTGGCAACACACACTGGTCAAAGACTCTCGTCTTGAGACACTGCGGGATATTGGACGAAAAGATGTGCCGGAGCTTCCCGAACGCTGCCCAGCCGAGTCGGATTCGACGATTGACCTCTTTCTCGAAGTTAGACCTACCTAACTGGACAGTCTGTCCTAGGTATACATAATCGTCTACAACTTCGAGCGTAAAGTGTCCGATTGTAATGGGAGTTGGTACTACATGGGCATTTGACATGACCTTCGTCTTATCCATGTTCATTCTTAGACTCTGTTTTCAAGACTCTGGACTGGAGAAGGATAGGCATCAACATCAACGGCTAGTACATCACTCACCTTCGGTTTGCTGACGACATAGTACTTAGTCTTGGCTGAGACCATGGAGGACTTAAGTGCGATGCACGATGACCTTAGTAAAGCTTCCGAACGAGTTGGTCTAAGAATGAACGTGGATATAAACGTATGTGAAACATAAAATAAATAGAATATAAAAAAGGTGGTAGTGTAGAGTAGCGCGAACTCAACTCATCCATTAGACTTCTACAACACACAATCCCTCCTTCCCGGCGGCCTTTGTAGTAATGTAGGTAGGTACTATTACATATTAACTTTTACATTTGCATTTCAGAACAAGCAAAACTATCATACAGAGCCAATAAAACTGACGCGGAGAATAAATATCGCGGAGAGCCTAACGCCTTTAGCATTGAATTGTATGCTCTGCGAGATGACATCGACGAAAGGTGAGTAGTGTAGTGTGGAGCGGCCTAGGCCTTGCACTGTGCACTAACTGGGGGAGGAAAGATAAATCAGTGAGTGTGCGTTTAGTTTGATATAAAATCTAGACAAAATTTGCCGATGAAACTTGAGTCAACTGTAATATGAAATAGAGTTTGTATTGTTTTGAAATTGAACGAAACAAAACAAATGCAACTCTATTCCAATTATATAAATTCCAGTGAACAGGAGGATACCTTTTCGGCTTGAGTATAAGGCGACCGCTTAACTGACACGAGGCCTATGGCGTGGCAGGGGTCGGGGGGAGACGACAAAGGGGACCGGAGGGCATGCGTCTGCATTTCGTATGTAGCCTATGCAGGGGATAATCTCCGGAACTATTCACCCGATTTCAAATAATTATTAAACTAGTTCACTTGCGGTCTTTGTAATACTCAGGCGTAAAAAAACATGATATTTACAGGAAAGGATATGATTTGCTGCAAGCAGCGTTCGAGCTTTTGAAGGATTACGACTACTGCTTGCTCCGGATGCCGACTAGCAGTTTCTCTGTGAATTTACTGCGGCATTTTTGTGTAAGACATTCACTCGTATAGATAAGTAAGCTTCCGGCAAAAATCGTGTTCAGTACAATCAGATCTTAGGTATTACGAATGACATTTAATTCAAAATGGCTATACGCAAATAATATAAAAACTTGAACCAAGATATTAGATAAGTGGAATGGGCCTCCGTCAAAGAAAACTGATTAAATATACTCATTGGACAAAGATCTTGGACAAGTGGAATATCACGCATAGATTTTTTTAACACCATAATATAAATAATGGCGGATATTGATCAAATTGTATTACAATAATACTTTATAGTTGAATAGATATAACCAAGAAAGCATATACGGTAGGTATATGAACTCAGCAGTCGGTAGATCTATGTGCGTCTGCTATATCACGGTAGCGCGCGCGCGAGGTGCCAGAAGTAGGAAGCAAAGTGTGACGGTCACAGTTCTAACCTTACTTATTTTAGGATAGCGGTTGGTTCCTGTTAAGGTTGCTGTTCTATTCTGTAACTGATGTGTAACCGATAAAACAAAGCTAACGCCTTTATTTATCTTGTGGTTGTGTTATCTGAACTAGAATGGGAGTGTCTATTGACATTTAAGTACCTACTGTCTTTGATTACTGTCCGGTTTTTGTTGGGAACTTACAGAACTATGAGTGCCCTCCAAGCGTTTTTGTTTTCCAACATGAAATAATAAAAATTAAATTGTTAGGTATTGATTTTTCAGTTTGTACCCTGTAGAAATAAAGTTTGCAGCGAGTATGCGCTTTATATCGCTCACAGAAGCTCGGTGATGGGGTTCGTATTATTTTGTATAACTCCTGTGATATTTAAAGAATTCATACCCAAATGTATGTAAGTGCTATTGCAGCGCCCTCTCAGGGTACATAATGTTTACGTCATTCCACACTGTAACACCTTTATATCATTATGTGCAATAAACTATCGAGTATTGAGTATACGCAGAAGTAACAGAGAAAGCTTTTGATTTATCCCCCATTTCTTAGCGGAGGTTAGGGAGTGTCTTAGTATAGCGTACATCAACGCCTGTTCCAAATAGTCATGTGATTATTTACGTACTGACCCCAAAGCCATTCACATCGTGATGCCTCATGTATTCTGATTCGCATAGCGCGAGAGAGACAGGAGTCGCTGAGTCGAGCGCGACGAGACTTGGCAACTAGTTATGCTAGAAGTCCTGTTAGACAGTAACGGACTTTAATTGTTGAGTTATTTAGAGCCCATTTAATACTGGACACATCAAAGTCCTTGACCGTACCACGATTTTACGTTTATCTAACTTGTTTATAGACAACTGACCGTTCGAAAAGCGGAGATGGTAGATATACCCAAAATATCCAGACTGATGCAGAATCTGGACGGCAAGGAGGCGATGTGGGTGGTCGAGAACAGCATCGTGGGCAACAATCAGCACGAGGCTTACGTTTTTGTTTGCGGCATTGATATTGTGGGCTTTGCCATATTGGAGTGAGTATACCTAACCTAACCATAACCACAATACAATACGAATACCTTACCTCTTTACTGCACACCTCAATATATGAAATTAATAAACAACAACTTAAAAGTAGACGTAAACAACAGGAGCGGTAAATAAAGAGCGATCTCTTCCACCATCACTTTTATTTTCATTTAAATTATGCTTTATAGGGTGTTTGGTAGCTAGGTGCAAAGCTTTAAGGGGGTGATAGTCGAGGTATTTTGACCAACTTTTAATATGGAAGCAACCCTGAAATCGAAAAAATTAAATCAGGTGTCCCATACTAAAGTTCAGTTAGCAAAGTATGGGCTTCTTTGATTTAAAAAAAAATTAAAGCAATTTAGGCTACCTTTTTTAAAATCTGAAATCGTGGATATTAAAAGTTGCTCAAAAATACCTTGTCTATCACCCCCTTAAAGCTTTGCACCTAGCTACCAAACACCCTATATTATGTTGTTAAAGGGTGCATCCATTTCATTACGTGAAGTGTTTTTAGGGGAGGGAGGTATGGTTACACAGTAAACTGATTGATGCACTTAAAAAAATATGAATGTCAAAAACCTTGCTTGCGTTCGTTTGACAGAATTTACCTACTCTTACAGTTTCGGATAGAATATAACCACTTTGAACTATTTCCAGGCCGCCTGAACAACTCGACTTCCTACAAACGCGCTTCGACATGGATGCCTTCCGTATTCGGAAATACCACCACTCTGGGCAGGGGCCCGACACTGGTTTCTCGAACATAAAAACTGCCATGGTCTACCCGGTGTTCGAAGCTCACCATCGGTTCTTCATGAGGGAGATTATGAGGCTCTCTGGGTCTGATACATTGGTCTGGTTTACTGGGTATAGGAACAAATGGGTACGCTCTTGACTCCCTCAGCCTGCGCAGTTCTGCTGGACTATTGCGCAACGTTTCGAACGTATGTTGTGTACGTCCAAATGTCCTTTTTGTATTGGTTAATGGCATTTGAGATGTCCTAACGCTCCTTCGAAAAGTTACGGTTTCGCCTCTCTGTTTTTGGTAGGAAACCTGTCGTATCAAGTAGTGAGGATTGCTTTGTATTTTTATCATCATGGCATGCTTCCAAAAGGTGGTAGGGTAAGGTAAGGTAGGTGCATGGATAAAATGAATAGTATGGCCAGGGAAAGATGAGCCTAGAAAAGAGCGGCAAATTAAAAAAAAAACAGCGTGCTTAACGCGACAAAATAATAATGATACTTGAACAATTAATATTTTTCTTCAATTCACACATGTAATGCAACTGATCAAGCACTCTGAACTGAACAAACTCTTTAACTTCATTCTACTTTATGTTTAAGAAGAATAATCAAAACCATTCTCCAAAATTTCAATTTTGACGAGACATAATAATTGAACTTATTTTGATATTCTTCAATGTGGCAGTAAGGCCCATTTAAACAGTCAAATTTATTACGAAACAGTCAGTTTCTTAGTTACCATATCAAGTATCAAGATTAGGACATCATAAGTACTAATTTAAGACGTTTGACACATTTGACAATGATATTACTGTTGCAATATAAAAATGCCCTATAAAAAAAGGCTCATCTTTCCTTGGCATTCCTTGGCCAGACTTTAGTCACTATACTAATAAATTCTTGCAACACATTCATGAGAACTGTAAACACCACTATTTCTGAACAAGGTTAGTATTAAAAGCCCTATTTATATAAATTGTTGCTTACCTACACGACAATTATGTAAAGTTTGTGTCATTAGTCTTTGGCGTTTTCATTTCATATTTATTCAATTTAAGAATATTTGTAGGTAATCCACAAAGCTAACGGCATGTCGTCGTCCATGGTGCCACTTAAGCCGAGACAGTGGGATCCAATCTGCTCTTTAGTCCCCGAGCTGAAGAAAATAGGAATAATGTGCAAGAAAATGTTAGTGAAAAACAGTTTCATGACTGATCATCATCATATCAGCCGAAAGACGTCCACTGCTGGACATAGGCCTCCCTCAAAGAGTGCCAAAGTGATCGTTCTTGAGCCTCCCGCGTCCACCGGACTCCCGCGACCTTTACCAAGTGATCAGTCCACCTGCCTCGTGGCACCTTGTGGGAAAGCTTCTTGAGTGGCGACCACGTACCGGAAGCCGCAACGTGGGTAACCCACAAGGTGGAGTAATAATTAATACAATTAAATAATTTTATGTTGAACTTATTAATTAAGTTGAGTGCTTGCGTGACGGTAAGACCTGCTAATGGTTCGACGGATATCTTTTAGTGTCGTCTTTTATCCATCGTACCTTCATAACAGCTACATTTTTAAAGATTGTTGCGTTTATCGTTTTGTCAAAAGTTGGTTATAGGATAGGCTTTGTTTTTAGTCAGTCGGATTTTATTTCAATTGGAATGATTCACTTAATATTATTTAATACTAGCTTCGGCCCGCGACTTCGTCCGCGTGGAACTCGTTTATATCGTAACTCCATACAAACTTTTGCCACCCATTTCACCCCCTTAGGGGATGATTCCCGGGATGAAAAGAATTATATATGTTAGTCCAGGTTATACACTATATGTATACCAAATCCCTTTAGCCGTTTTAACGTGATTGAATAACAAACATCCAAACATCTAAACAGTAGGATAATTTATTCTCAGCATGGCGTTTAGCTCCTGGCTGATGAGCAAAAAATTTACCAGCGTTCCACGGCTAAATATCGACACAAGGATAGTGGTTGTCGGCGCGTCGAGAACTGCCATGGGATTTCTAAACAATTTGTTGTTTAGGTACGTTGGTACATTTATATGTTATATGCATAACTTAATAATGCACTATCTAGCTGTTGCTCAAAAATATTTTATGAGAGTAAAGGGACTAAGAAATATTTACTTGAGATTCTATAGGCGTGTTCAAACATTAATAAAATAATAAATAATAAATAAAATAAATATTAGGGGACATTCTTACACAAATCGAACAAGACCTATAGTAAGCTCAATAAGGCTTTGACAAGACAAACATTATATCTATACTTGGGATTATATTTGAGTTTGCCGAATTGCATCAAAGTAGGTATTCTATTCAAAAAGCAACCTTACCGTTCAAGGTAGAAGATTCCAATTCCAATGACAGTTGTATAAAAAGTCGGCCACATTAAATAATCTCAACCATACATAGGTAGGTACCTATATACTTAAGATTCGAGTTTTAGGTTTAGGTCCCACGAACAGTTTAGGCAGTAGGCTAGATTTATCCATCAAGTGACGCATCGTCCTACCTCACGTTCACACGTATGACGCTCGTTTCGACACTCGACCGATGGCCCGACGACCCCGAGCCGAGTCGTGCGCAAAACTCATGTTCCCTCACCACCGCCCAGCCTCGTGCACACACAAACATGACATACACCATATACACGTATACAGACTGTAGGATGTCTTTATGCTTCCAGTGACGCATCATCCTACCTCACGTTCACAAGTGTGACGCTCGTCTCGACTGACGGTCTACCGTACTTGCGTCACCCCGAGCCGGGCATAGAGCTTATGTTTCCATACCACCGTACGACCACCGACAACTATCTGAAGAGCACGCCATATACTTACTATGTGAATGCGGTGCAAGGGACTATGGTGGAGATCAACAAGTAAGATGGTGTCTACTGGCTGTTGCCTTTGTACTCATATTCATACTCATACTC
Organism: Epinotia nisella; assembly: GCA_932294315.1. NCBI lineage: Eukaryota > Metazoa > Arthropoda > Insecta > Lepidoptera > Tortricidae > Epinotia > Epinotia nisella. Next base: position 7,299,472 of record OW028687.1, read on the forward strand.
ATACTTTATTGATAATAAAAATTACAATCAACATAATATGGTACGTATTAGAATAAGCTTCTTCTCTTCTTCTTTTCTTGAAAGTACTTCTAACTTAGATTATTGCTTAGAAAATCGCTTATGTAAGTATTTTTCATGTCATTCAGGGAAGATAAATACATAGCGATATCAGACGGGCAGCGCTACTATTACGACAAACTTGTCCTTTTGTTTGGCAAGCAGTTCCAGCATCCGGACTACTTAAAAGCAGTTTTACAAAGAGAAAGGAACATTGAGTGAGTTTATCAGCCATGTTTTATAATAGGTACAAGAATAACATAAACATGGAATACGTGGCGGAGTCATAGTAATGTAGCCTTATTCCGATTATATCCCTTACGACAGTTGAGCGTTTTTTAATAAAAGTGTAAGTACATGAACTTTTTTTTTCAGAATTCGATTTTTTTGGGTTTTTCTTACTCAGAATCGTTGACACTATCGACTATACAAGAAAAAAAGTGTACAAAATATTCCATTCCAGATCGTCACATTTTTGTACAGTCACGAGGTTTAATTTGGGACCCACCTAAGGTGGAATATCGTATAGCAAACTGAAGGCATTTAGAGCTAATATTTTAAAGGAGTGTCAAAGTCTGCCATGCTGACAACTTACGTCTATACGTGCCACATACGTGCCTAGGGGCAACCGCTCAAGTGACGTCAACCGGGCTGAACGAGTCGAACGATCATTTCCGATTTTTTCCGACTAATTGTCACCCGTGTTTGTGGCCCTGTCTTCTCTCCGGCCATATTATTGTTATTTGCAAATAATATTTCGTGAAAATGACAGTTTTCAATCAATTTTCTTGTCTGACACTGACACACAATGACACATGTTCGTAATTAGAAAGCCGTAATGATAGCTTTTGGCAAAGAGGTTATCAATTCAAGGGCCCCTTCAATAAGACATTTAATTGTCTTATCTTGACACTTCACCACTATTATTGAACTGAAGTTTTCGATCTTATGGCATTGTGAATGTTCTAATAATATTTGAAGGAAATGGGTCCCAAATTAAAGCTCGTGACTGTACCTATGCAGTATTTTTTTATTTATATGGCCGTGACGCACTGGAAGAAAAAACTTACATAGTAAAATCAGGGACACCTTTTTTTGTATGAGAATCGATAGTATCAACGATTCTGAGTAAGAAAAACCTAAAAAAATCGAAATCTGAAAAAAAAAGTACATGTACAGTTTTTTTGAAAAACGCTCAGTTACGACTACACCCCAGAGGGCATGTGTCCGATTTCTCAACCCAGCCAGGGTAGATAATTAGAATTCAATTCAGTTTCCGAGCATGTCCTGTAGGGAAGTAGGTGTGTATGTCTGTCTGTGTCTTAGGTGTAATCCCAATAAGCCATTCCATTGCATCCCTCTTTTGGCTTGGCAGAACGATCCTCCCTGTTGAAAATACAGCATGCAACATTATTTATAAACTGGATGTACCTGTACTTACCTAGTTAACAAATTATGATTATTATAAGATCCGTTTTTAGTACCAAAATAGTACTAAAAAACCGGCCAAGTGCGTGTCGGACCACGCAAAACGAAGGGTTCCGTGCCTATTAAAAAGGTCGTATCGTCACAGAAATTTTACGGCACTTACGTCCTTTTCTTTGAGGAAGGCAGTTTTTCAGCAATATCTCGAAAACCTCTGAATCGATCTTGTTCAAAACAATTTTCGGTGAATGAAATTAATAAGCCCTACGTCCATGAATTTTTCCATATTTTTAAAATACACCGTTCAAAAATTAGAGGGGGGGGGACAGAATTTTAGTGACTTTCGGGGCGATTATCTCCGACCCTATTCACTTAATCAAAAAAAATGCTAAGAAACCTTATATTAATTTTGAAAGGCCTATCGATTGATGTGCCACACGGGGGGTCACAATGAAAAAAAAAAAATTGACTTTTAGTTTTATGTATGGAGTGCACCCCTAAAAAAATTTTTTTTTGTCTTTTTAATTACAAACCTATGTAGCGGCTAACAAAATACACCTATCCTCAAAATTTTATTCAAATACACCTTATAGTTTTCGAGTAAAATGCCTGTGACATACGGACAGACGGACAGACGGACAGACGGACAGACGGACAGACGGACATGACGAAACTATAAGGGTTCCGTTTTTGCCATTTTGGCTACGGAACCCTAAAAACGGATATACCTAAATACAAATGGTACCGTTTTGCCGGTTGCCAATAATAGGGTCAGTTACTACTTATTTAAATTGCTACGCGAATCATTGACTACCAGCAAAGCTGTACCTTTATGCTTGCGAGCGACATATTTTGTAGACAAGGATTCACCCCATCATACATCCGGCGAGACGACCCCTCACTTCGAGAACCGCAGATCACGACGAACTACGAAACGCCTCAAAACGTCTTCATCATCAACACATTCTCCGATGCTAGCAAGGCGCTGCGGCATATCAAGAGCATAGCCCATCTCCATAATAAAGGTAACAATTTTCTATCAAAAATCTCATTTTTGGGACGAGTTTTTTGTGCTTGCACTTACTTTTGGTTGCACAGTGGTTAGCTCACCAACAGAATTCTAACAAGCTCTAACACAACGAGTTGGTCGCGTCTAATTTAGGATTTCTTATGGCCGGCTTCCGTCGCCATCATCAGACCAGCTCCATGGTAGCATGATGTTGCATTGCCGGACTTAGCTCGCGACCAAATCCTGAAGTATCATATGGCAGTTATTGAAAAACTGCCGTTCGACCTTCCAAATCAATAGTGTAGACATCATTCGAATACAGCTTTATAAGAAATATATATTTAGACGCCCGAGAGCCTCTAAAATGGCTTAGCTACTGCTGTTGTAGGCTACTACCGGCATGAAAGGCTTAAAGTGCTTTTCTAAGTAATTAGTAAATAATCCTATCCACACCTTACGGTTCTCAAGTCGCGGACCATAAGTAGTCCACACCACACGCGCCGACGGGTCGCAATTTTTAACTCTCTAAAGAAATACCCAATGGAAGTAATTAGGTACGTAACTATTTCTTAACTAACGAAACAATTTTACGTTCCAAGAGAAAATTATAGTATACGGTTCGTCACTGGAAGTGTATTGCTGCTTAGCTGCACTGAAAGAATTGAAAATCCCGAGCAAGAAAATTGTGTTCGTGGAACCCTTCCCGCCAGAGAGGATGCGGAAGACCAGGATTCCTCTATTCAATAACGTTTATGTAAGTCATATTTTCAAATCTGTTTCTCTTTCAAGAGCGTAACCAGGATTTTGTTCGGAAACAAAAGGAAAGAAGGAAGAAGCTCTTCGATTAGAAAGCGTCCCGAACGAACGAACGCTTGCAGAAGCTTGAAGGGTCATCCCTTCAAGCTTCTGCAAGCGTTCGTTCTTTCGGGACAGCGGTCCCCTCGGCCCGTCGTAGGTACCTGGCTACGCTCTTGTTGACATTAGACAAATGATAACATTGAATTGTGACGACAAGTTGGAGTAAACGTGAATCTCTAGTGTATGTAGCGAAGGAGTGTCAAACTTACGCCTAAGCATAAGGAGAATTTGAGGGTCGTTCGTAACGTAAGGGGAACTATTTATTAGGCACGTAAGGTCGAGTGGTGAGAATTGAAAATAAAGATTCTTTAGAGGAATAGATTAGAACTGCTGTCGAAATCGACATTTCTGACTCTACAAAGCGCTCAGAAATATCCGGTACCTAAATACCTACTTACCTATTTATGTAGTGGAACTAGTTAGTTCTATTAGTGGAAGTTCCACTTATATCAGTTTCACTTGATAATCTAAATATAATCTACTTTGTAAGTATATGTACCTACGTTTGTCAATTTACGTTTGTCGGTGGTGAACCAGCGGGGCTAGCGCAACTGACGCCACACCGCGACGCGAGTCGAGAAAGCTCTACCCCCCTTTTTCTAATTTGTACGGTGCGAGTGAGATGGGGGACGCTTAGTCGCGCGAGAAGCGACTGAGCAGCAAGTTGTGCTAGACGTGCTGGGCCACTTCGAGGTTCGAGGGATTCAGTGAGTGCGCATTGACTGGATCAGGTCGATTATCGAGTGGTGACAGCGGCGTCTTGACGAGGTCATATTACGTATAATTTTCAAGTGTCCCAGCCCCGAGACGGATCATTGGATTACTTAGATATTCATTTTAGTCTTATGGGTGTCAAGCAATATTTCTTAAATTATACAGGTTGACCAAACGATGTCAGAAGTTCTCGAAGACATCGGAATAAAGGTGCTACGCTCGTACTATTTCCAGTTTTGGAAAACCGACATGTACAACGTGGCGACCCACGTGAGCTTCTTGTCTCATTACGAAATGGTGGAGCTGGAATGTGCTGCCCTGTTCTATTATGGAACACGAGACATCGATGCTGATGCTTTTCGAGGTAAAGGTCAATAGTTTACGTACTAGTGTAGGTATTATGTCACTGGTCACTGTAAAAGCCCGAAGTGCGGTAAATCCTAGGGAATTACCTTACCGGGAATACCTAAGATTTACCGACATAGGTTGGTGAAAGTCCGAAAAGATTTGAAACCATCGTTCTTTAACCACTGTTCACTTGGTAAATCTAAAGGTTACCACTGTGACATGGTAAAAGTCGAAAATAAATACTCAAGGGCATTCCCCACCCCCCGCTACCCATTTCGCCACGCCGTCGACCGCCCTTCTCCGTAGCCCGTACTTACCTATTGTACAGTCGACTACAAAGAGAAAGATACAGCCAAAGTTACAAAAATATGTATACACGACCTTAATGTTAAGGCAATAAAGTCGTGGATACATTTTTTTGTAACTTTGGTTGTATCTTTCTCTTTGTAGTCGACTGTACCTAAAGACGGCTGTGGACGCGGACGAAAACTTGTGCCACGGACGGCCACAACCGCGCGTGCTCTTTGCGCTTTTTCGTTAATTTTATGTAATAAAAAGCTTTACAAGTAACTTGATCCATTTTTTTAATAGTTCATGATACCTACATTAATTTTGACATGACAATATTTATCAGAAGTTTCATTTTAGGGGCATTTCACGTGAAGCGGACAGGGAAAAAAAAGTGACATCTTGGATTTCGCTCATATTTAGGTCAATTACAGTATTTGAGAATATAAAAAAGTAATTTCATTTTTTTTATTCTACGGCACTTAGTTTAGGAATTTACGGACTACCAAAAAATTGACCCACTATGAAAAGCCATTATTTTAAATCAGTGCTGTAGGTATTAGATATAAAGTAAAAATATATTGTAGGTATGTTTTAACAAGAAAAAATGTGAATTATTTTTGTGATAAAGTCGGTGCAAAAAAATTTTTTTTTTTCTTGCTCAAAACCGGAAGTAAAGTTTTCAAAGTAAAATTTCAATAACTTCGACCATTTTTTTTTTAATTTTTATTTCTGCAAAATAAAGATAAAACTATGTAGATATTACATAAAAAGTTTCAAAATGGAGACTTAAGTCGTTTTTAAGATAGAGTTCATTGAATAGAATATTACGCGCCTAGCATTGTACTTAGCGCATACATATAGGTTAACGGTTGGGGCCAAAACTTATTAAAAGCCACTGTATGTTTAAAATCCATAAGTACATATTGGCAATGTTTTTCAAAAGTATTATTTCATTTATTATAGGAAGTTTTCACAAACATATTATAGATAAATAAATTATTAAATATGAATCAATAGTACAAAAAAGGAACACGACTGACAGCGCCATCTCTTGTCTATGTTAAATATTACTTAGCCACGTTAAATCCCGTTATAGTATTTTTACCAAATAGAAGAGAAATGTATGTCCCATGTGTTGTGGTTTCCATTTTCCAGACTGGGTGGGAATGCACGCCACTGCGTACGATACACGTGAGGTAATAGAAAAAGCCCTCGATCACATATTAACGACCCTCGCCTGCGGCTCGGGCCTTAAAATTCTGTGATCTCGGCCTTTTTCTGTTTTACCACACTAGTATCGTAAATAACTATTTTATCTAAATTACAAAGTAAATGTTATCACGCACAAAAACGTACGTACAATTAAGAATTGAAAGTTAGTTGAAAACGTATCAATGTTTCGAATAAATTAACAAATATAGGAAAGTAAATTTCGTCCAACCGCCCCAACCTGGCTACGCGTGCAATACGCTCTGTGAGACATAATGTTCCATATCTCTAAAACGACTTAAGTCTCCATTTTGAAACTTTTTATGTAATATCTACATAGTTTTATCTTTATTTTGCAGAAATAAAAATTTAAAAAAAAATGGTCGAAGTTACTGAAATTTTACTTTGAAAACTTTACTTCCGGTTTTGAGCAAGAAAAAAAAAATTTTTTTTGCACCGACTTTATCACAAAAATAATACACATTTTTTCTTGTTAAAACATACCTACAATATATTTTTACTTTATATCTAATACCTACAGCACTGATTTAAAATAATGGCTTTTCATAGTGGGTGAATTTTTTGGTAGTCCGTAAATTCCTAAACTAAGTGCCGTAGAATAAAAAAAATGAAATTACTTTTTTATATTCTCAAATACTGTAATTGACCTAAATATGAGCGAAATCCAAGATGTCACTTTTTTTTCCCTGTCCGCTTCACGTGAAATGCCCCTTTATTCATATTTTGTCTGGCTATTTTTTTTTGTTCTGGCCTCAGTTGGGCACAGTTTTGTTTTGCACCCTCGCTGTCAAAAGGTTAAGGAAGGTATCAGTTAGGTACGACGACGAGCGAAGCGAGGAGGAGTGTTAGGTAGAATTGCGACCATACAGCGCGCGAGCCGAGCGAGCGAAGTGAAGCAAAGCGCCAGGACCGAAGATTTTTTAAGTAATTACTTACATATATGATATATTTAAGTCCCTACAAAAGTTCCTTGCCCTTGCGTACGAGATGACGCGTCTTTATTTTTGACATGGGTTGGTAAAATTGCTTTGTTTGTGTGAGGTGTGCAATAAAGAGTATTTGTATTGTATGTAAAAGTCCGAAATGAACGATGATTACAAAACATTTCGGACTTCTACCAACCCATGTAGGTAAATCTTAGGTTTTACTGGTAAATCCTAGATTTTTACCGCACTTCGGACTTTTACAGTAACATATATATTATCTAAAGTCAAGTCTGTGAGAGCGCTACCTAACTTTCGAAATGTAAATAATTCCACATAGAGAACAAGCATGCTTTTTTTTCTATATTGTGACAGTGGCAAACATGCTTACGGTGACACCATGGCCTATGGACGCTTGCGACTCCATGAGAATCATTAAGCGCGTTGTCGACCCTTATTGAATTAAAGGTTCGTTGTGTTGACAGCTAGAGGAATGCAGGTCCTTAGGTGATTATTCTAATGATTTTATATACGAATAGCTATCCACAAAAGCGGGCTAGTGTACGACCAGGGCATCCTGATAGACCACGAGTGTCGCACGAAAGACCATTCTATCTACGCCGCCGGCCCGTCGACTCGGTATTGCGCGCGGTACTTCGCCGAGATGAGGGGACATCAGTATTACGATTCTTACGAAGTCGGTGGAAAAGTGAGTCGTATCATGAGACTTATTCTTATTGCAAATGCTTACTATTTTATTTGGATTTCCTTTAGATTCATCATCAACATCATCAGCCTATATACATCCCAATGTTGTTTAGATTCCTTCAAGTGAAATTGCAACCTAAATTTGCAATAAAAATAATCATCTGTTTTAGCTGGGAACGCAAATACGAAACCAGCTGGATCCGTTGTTCTCAGAAAATAAACCCGATAGGAATCCAGTCCAAAACAACGTGAAGAGCGTTAGCTTTGATTCGACTGTCGGTCCTAATGCTGGCCGGTCGTGTATGGAGAATGCTGGGGATTCATTCTGCAGTAACAGATCGTTAGTATATTTATAGATTGGAGTTATGTAAATTACCTAAAAATAGTAAGTAAATAAATAAATATCAACAACAATCAACAATCTTACACAAATCGAACTAGCCCCATAGTAAGCTCAATAAGGCTTGTGTTATGGATAGGTATTAGACGACCATATATTTAATGGATATAAATATTTACATACATAGAAAACATCCAAGACTCAGAAATAAATATTGATGCTCATCACACAAATATTTCCCCTACCGGGATTCGAACCCAGGACCTTCAGCTTCGTAGGCAGGCTACTACCCACTAGGCTAACCGGTCGTGATAGTGTTGTGAATGTGAAAATTGGCTACTAACCTAATTTTTTTTCACGATGCTATTCGAACTAGATTTCTGAGACAATCAAAGTATTGTTTGTATGGGACTAACTATTAGGTACAATTAGATCACATAAAAATACAAAAATAAGAGTCAATGACGGACATCGCTGGCGACAGCCGAAAGGGGCATTATTTTGATATGAAACTGCTCGTAGGCAAGTTTGTTTGCCGTTTATTTATTTAGTAAGTATTTTAAATACCTCCAACTGTAAATAGAAATACAAATCCTAAACTTCATAATATTGATGGGCTATAATTTGTTTCAGTAGCGTGTAAAGTAGCTAATCAACTAAAAATTTTAATTCCTGTTGGTACAGCAATAATTATAGTAGTTACCTGTAAAATAAGCCCGTGTATCAATATCTATGCCTACTCATCATCATCATCATCATCATCATCCTGGCCGGTTTCGACCACGGCGACTGGAAAAAGATCTATACCTACAGTAAATATATGATGGGCTCAAACAACCGACTACGACTCTACGCTCTAAAAATATGAGTTTTACACATTTTGGAAATGCTCTCTGTACCTACCTAATTTGAACTTTTGATTATTTTGAAGGCGAGAATCGAAGCACCAATCAGTCAAAGAGTTAGACAGCTTGCCTGTCTACAAGAATGCTATTTCGATGTACTGTATAATGCCTGGGGGCTTGCAATACTTGGAGGTCCGGTCCCCGGGAATGAAGATACCTCATCCTTACGTGCAATCTTTGAACTTTACTGTACGTATATAAATGAATATTAGAGGACAATCTTACACAAATCAACCTAGTCCCATAGTAAGCTCAATAAGGCTTGTGTTATGGGTAGGTACTATAGACGACGCTATTATATTTCATAGTTTAATAGATACAAATACTTAAATTCATAGAAAACATCCACTAAAACGTCACATTTTTGTATGCAGTGAATACTTACATAGTAAAATCTGGGACAATTTTTTTGCTATTTAAGGATCGATAGTATCAACGATTCTGAGTAAGAAAAACCCAAAATACCGAATTCTGAAAAAACAGTTCATGTACCTACACTTTTTTTGAAAAACGTCCAGGTTAGATAATTATGTAAATTTTTTGTCGATTCAGTTTTTGGAGATATAAAAAAGAAAAAAAAACAGACTCGCGAGATCTACAGCTCACAGAGCTACTAGTACAGTCGCGGACTTTAATCGTTGAGCCATTTAGAGCTCACCTTTTACTGGATATTCATAGCTTAACTATTAAAAACTAAAATTAGTTGACACCTACGCTCAACGATTAAAGTCCGTGACTGTACATTATTAAGAGACATTAACAAGATTTTCAACTGTTTTCTTTTCATGCTGGAATTTGGTCTTTTATTTTTCAGGGTTTCGTGATGGAGACATTCAAATCAGGCTATTTCAAGTTGCACCTGAACTCTGACTTTTTTGTGGACGGCATCACATGTTTGAGCCCTGCAAACTACTCTATTGCTCATTTCAAAGCCTTATTCGGAAAACCTGCTACAGTATTGAACAATGTCCATATAAAATACACCGTAAGTGGCATTAATCATTATCTTTACCCGTAAAATGTCTTAGTTGTAAGAGTGTTTTTTTTTAACTTCCTCTGCCTTTACCTCTACTTTCATTGAAAGCCTCTCTCGTGTGATTTTAGACCCTCACCCTTTACGGATCGGTGTACCTATCTTGACTAGGAACTGTAAAATAATGTTACAACATTATTTTCACATATTTAACATATTTATATATATTGTTGTATTTTAGATACATCTTCACATATTTCTATTTCAGGCGAAGACAGTGGACAATTTCTACGAATTTTTCAACTCACCAGGAATTATGTTTTTGTATCACGATCATATCGATGAATTGTTTTCAGTGGTCAAGGAACTTTTACCTGTGGTAACGTTGAACAATTTAAATATGTATTTGACTAGCCAAGTACATAGATCTCAATATCTCAGTCTCATTAGTCTGCGTTTACGAACTTTCATGTCCTAGTAAAAAACCTAAAATATTACTGTTTTTTTTTTCAGGGTAAACCCGATGGCGAAACTCTCTATGAAGGCATGACAGAAGCCCGAGACAAATACAAGAAACCAGTAAGCTTATTATCACAGTAGTCTACCGTGTTAGTGAACTACCCTCATCTCGTAACTGTCGATGACAGATATTTACGTTTAAACCGTTTTGAAAGAATAATCTCTACCTCTAGGTTATGTGTTGAGCTAGAGCTCAAGATTCCTCCTTCAGACAAAAACACTCTAGATTCCGATGTAAACCGTTGACTGCTTGTACCATGTTACCCCACTTGACGTACTTATATACGAGTATGTTATCCCTCCCAGTCAGCCATTCGCTCCAAGTTCGAGAAGTCTCCCCACGTGGAAGCCATCGCAGCCTACCTACTAGATTGGGTGTCCCAGAACGAGCTTCTGCTGCCTATGTACTTCCAACCCTGGCAGCGACCGGACTTCGAACACGACATTGGTCGCCACCCCGCCTTCGGTACCACAACAAAGAAGAAAACTAGGAGGGTGCCCTGGGTGTTCAAAGATGCTGTATGATTTGTTGGAAATGTTAAAATAAATGCATGTGGACAATATAGCCTCTTTGTTTTTTGACACGTCGGCGTCATAGAAATTCTCTATGACGCCGACGATAAGGCCATGACGGTATACAGAAAAGTACAGTCGACAATAAAAGCTTGTATCAAAAATGTTTTTTTTCTTTCTCTCTTTACACGAAGGCAGACAAAAAAATTCAATAAGTAGGTAAGGTATAGGTATAGTAAGGGAAATGTATTCACATACCACCGTAGAACCCTGTCGCAATTGACAGGCCGCTGTCACTCAAACTCGAGCGATATGTCACCTTATTGCGATAGGGTTCTACGGTGGTACGTGAATACATTTCCCTTACTGTACCTACACGTAGTAAGTGTTCGTATGTGTTTACATCTTGCGAATAAAATTTTTGGTCTGTCCATTTGGGCTGCAATTTGGCATACGACTGTAACTTGGATAAAAATGTGTTGATGGCGACCGAAGGTTGCCATAGGAACGTAATTAAAAGAAATGTAACCCCTTTTTGAAACGGATTTTCGACTTCTCTCAACTTCTCAAGTATCTAGTGCAGTAGTTATGCAAAGCAAAATACAGCCTAAAATAAATTTGACTCCATTATTTCTGCAACAATAATAAAGAAAATTATTTGGTCTTATGTAATTATCCAGGGAGAAAACGAGGGTATGGAGGAATGGCCGCCCGTGCATCGTCTTAAACGGTTTTGCAAATAAAGTTGAGTCAGGTATTCTTCCCAGGTTTTTCCAGGTTTCTTCTTCTTTTCTTTCTTGACTTAACTAAATGTAAACTGACCTTTTCACATAAAGGCAACCTTTTTAAACTTTTCTATGGTCAAAAAGTGACAACTATTAGTAATACTTAGTAACATTTGTCAATGAATGACATATCAAACCAATTACCTACCAATTTTTAGATCTATTTTTTTATTATGGCAGGTGATCCACCTAGTGGATGCGCTAGTAAGCCCCTAGAACTAGACGATCTGCTGATAAAAAATGTTAATACTTGGGGCAACGTTCAGTACAATATTCCGCTTAGGTTGTCTAACACGGAGACTCGGACTTCCACCAGCATCGGGCATCGACATATCCCTAATGTACCACATAGCTTTGACTGTGTAAGTTAGTGTTTTTACTTTCCTATTTATGTGTTGTAACTACGGAAAGTTCAATCGATCAAGTGGCACCCCACTCCAACCTACGCTATAAGTGTATTTTATAAACAAACTACCTGTAAGCATTAAGGAGGGCGAGAATCCAGAAGGAAGCCCTCTTTGATTAAACCACTTATAGCAGCATTTTTGATTCTGACTGTCTTAAATTGTCTGTAAGAGTTAGCCAAGCCAAGTTGACTATTTAATTAGGAACTTGAGTTGATGAGCTGACGGGCGACAGAGATATGAAAAAGGTACCTATGTATACTATACGCCAACCAGAACTAAATGAAATAATCTCATATTTGAGGAGTTACGTCGATTCCTCAACCATCTCAGTATCACCTTTGGCACTTCATTAGTTGCTATTCCAACGGAATCATATCAGAATCTGTGACGTATGGTTTTTATAGTTTTAAAGTACCTACATCATTGAAGAGTTCCATAAGTCATCTGTGGTCTTCATCATCAGTTCCACTTCACCGAACTTGTGATTTCTGGATGTAAGTACACGAGTTATAATATCATCATTATCGTAGCCTTATTCCTGGTTGTGCCCTAAAGGAGGCCGGGATCGGCTTTGACGCCTATAATCTCAAGATTTGGCATAGGCACTAGTTTTACGAAAGTGACTGCCATCTGACCTTCCAACCCAGAGAGAAAACTAGACTTTATTGGGATTAGACCGGTTTCCTCACGATGTTTTTCCTTCACCGAAAAGCTAACGTTAAACATTCCGTACATAAGTTCCGAAAAACTCATTGGTACGAGCCAGGATTCGAACCCACGACCGTCGCTTGACAGCCGCATGCCTGAATCACAATGCTACCGTAGCTCTACACGAGTTATAATATAAAATACCAAAATTACCTACTACTTATTACATGCGTGCTTTAAAATATTTTTGAGGAGGTCCCTCAAATCCTCATGGTTCCCATCATCCAACTGGAGTTTTGATAACAATGGGACCAATCTGGAACCGTAAAAGACTTTCAAAGGTAACTTTTTAAAAATTATGCTAAAATTTAGAACGAATTTAGAAGATAACACACAACCTGACATTAAACAATGACCATAAATTTAGGACCTGCCTTTATTCAATTCAATTAATTCATTGCTTTGATTTAGGACGTAAAAAGGTAAAATTTAATAATATTCTGGTACATTTTTAGAAAATCAATGAACCACTACCAGAGCGCCTGTGCGGCCGCGACATGGTGGTGGAGAAAGAGACCTACAAGACTACAACTGGCGAATACTGCGTGAAACCCAACCCGAATAAGGCCATGGAGCGATCAGATTGCTCCATCAATTGCCGAAGGGTGATATTCATGACTGGAGTTGAAAAAAGGGTATTAATTTTGCCTTTATCTTTATTTTGCCGTCGTTTCAATCATAAGACTTTATCATTGAAACGACTTCGGTACTATTTATATTGATTTATTTAATCTTTATAGTACAAAAGGCGAACGTAATGCTATAGGTATATCTACCTACTTGTGTCCTGTGGCTCCATTCCAGAAAAACATTATTATAGTATTGAACTGAAATCGTTTTGATTGGTGCGGTACGCTTTTAAACTTTTGGTTACCCACCAGCTGAAGATAGCTCCAGATGAAGCTATAAATCTGAATTGGCAACACTTTACTAGGATAATAACAACTGGCCATTTGTCCTGCGTTGACTGTTTAGACTATGTATGTAACTTGTCGTGTCGCGAAACGGGCAACTGATATCAACGATTCCAATCGCATCTTATTTCGTAAATACTTAGTGGGTTCAGCGTTAATCTCCTGGTTAATTCTAGAAAAAGAGCTCACTAAATAGTGAATTCAATAGCCATTAATGTGACGAAAATTACATAAGGTTTTTAACGTTGCAGTTACAAGGGAAGACAATAAACCAGCCTACAGTTATATCGGAGATGAAAGAGACGTTCCGTGGAGTTCCCAAGTCACCCTTGGCGCCTCCTGACATCACCGTCAGGCCCCCTGACCCGGAGTATATCTTTGATGTTAGTATTTAACACATACTTAGACACAAGCTCCTTCCAGCATTCTTGTAGCGCAGAAACTAAGTTCAGCTTTGCGAGCCCTTCAGAGAAGTTCCGTACTTAGGCTAAGACTGCTTTTGCAGAGTTGTCACCATTGAATTGAAATAAGGTTGAACATGCCAAGAACTGAAACTAACTGGGTTAAAGATAGGTTTACCCTTGGATAACGTAAAGTGCGTTTGATGCAACTCGCCATAAGCGTTCCTTTAGTTTAGTCTCTCCACAGTAATCATTTGTTTCGCTGAGAGTCGGCAGGTCGGAAGTCGGAACAAAACGTGTCGAAGCAAAAACATTGATTTTGCACTGCGGAATTCGTTTTTTACCCCTCGAAAATGTTTTTTATGGACGGAAAGCTATATAATTCCTATTTCCTCTTTATGTCCAAATTATCAGGATTGGTGAGGAATGAAAATTTATAAAGGTCCTTAATTTGGCAGCCAATTACAAACTAGATAACATATCTTTCAATTGTTGTTTTATGAAGGTAGTAGCCTGCGGCAGGAACGAACAAACGCCGATATTCGACACTGCCACCGGGTTCCGCAGGCTGTTGGACCCCTACGTGTCAACGTACCGGCACTACCACAAACCCTTCACCGTTGAAGACCAGTATGGAATCGGTGCGAAGGACCACATCACATTCTACACCGAATTCAATACCCCGAAGGTAAGCCATGGTTAAAAATTGTAGCCAGTTTTTATAGTTGCGGGACTAATACGACTGAAGCCGCGATGCCTCCCTCCTCCTTCTCCTCACAAATCTCAGTGCTACCTACCTGAATAGAATTAACTGTGTAACCTCTACTAGACATAAAAGATGCCTACAAACAATAACCTCCTCATAGACACTGCAAAAAATCGTTTCTACTTTTTGCCGAAATATGGTTCTACTTTTTGCCTTTGTCATCTTAGACTCGAGGATTCGGTCCAAAACACAAGGAGATCTGGATGCCTCTCACTGCCAAAGTTCATCGAGGAGTGTACGACAGGATCCACGTGAAGAAAGAGTATCACGAAGTGGCCGCATGTCACAATCCCGTCAATAATATAAAGGGGTAAGAACAGTCACGTTTCAGGCTTTGTCACCAGTAGGATGTAGTAGGTAAAACAAGAGCATCATTTGATAGCATCTATTATTTATTTTTATTTATTTATTTATTTCAGTAAAGCACTTTACAATGACTTAAAACTAATTACAACGTCCCACAAAACTGTTTGCACAGTTTGACTGTGGGATCCATGAGTCTATATAAATAATTTGAGATAGTCTTAAATGATAATGAGTCTATATAAAGTGGTAAAGTTCTAATCAGTCTATATAATTAGTAAAGTCTTAAGAAGTAAGAACAGCTTTAAATGATGTTGTATAAAGTGGATAGGTAACTAGATATAAGATATTAGGTATTTAAGTATTTAAATACTGTCGAGATAGTGTTTCAACAGGGCTCTTTTAAATTTATTTTTGTTTTTCTCTTGTCTAAAAGCCGCAGGTAAAGCGTTAAGCAAGTATGGTAAGCGTTTTTCTATGAGCCTATCCCCGTAGTAATTGCTTACTCTGGGAACGGCAAACTTACCTGCAGCTACGGATCTGGTGCCATATGTTTGGCTCATTTGAGATAAGTTACTTTCTTGATTGCCGTGCTGATTGACTAAAATTAAGTATTTATGTCTAAGTGTTGCCGGAAGAATTTTACATACTTTGAATAACTGATAATAATTATTTTTATATTTATTTTTAGTTTTATTGTTTACTAATAGTTTGAGAAATCTAATTTGCAATTTTTCAACTTTTTCCAAATTTGTTTTAAGAGGGCGTTATAGTGCTCACTAGCGCCACTGGTAAATAATTGTGATTATTTAAATTTCACGATAGATATTTAAAAAAGGAGGCCACTACTCCCTGTGTTTTGTATTTAAGTACCTTGTGAATACACCAAACTAGTTTTTATGTTGCTGGATTCGTCGATCTATGAACTCGAAAGAAAAACGGCCGTTTTAACTTTGGACGCATAGATTGAGGAATCCAGCAACATAAAAACTAGTTTGGTGTATTCAGAAGGTACTTAATTACAAAATACAATGAGTAGTGGCCTCCTTTTTTAAATATCTATCGTGAAATTTAAATAATCACAATTATTTACCAGTGGCGCTAGTGTGCACTGTAACGCCCTCTTAAAGGTGAGGCCATAGCACCTAGTACTAATTTTTAAGTAGGTCCACTTGTGCTAGATTTATTTTTTCCCCGTAGTATTTTTGGGTGGGCTCACCAACACTTTTCCTGTCTCTATGCCGACTGATATCTGGTTTTTAGGAATTATTCTACCTACGTAAGATTTTTTAACTTAACATTGAGCTCAGCTCATGAACTAAGTAGACTCCACTATCGACAGAATAATTCTGACCTTACCTTTTTAAAAGCTTTTATTTAATTTGCAATGTACGTAACTGTGTTTGTTCGGGCGGAATCTTGCAACTCAATTTTGAAGCAGCATGCGCATCTTGCTAATTTCCAAACTTGCAGGGTCTTCGAATCCGAGACGAAGAAGAAATTCCAGATTCCTTTCGCCATCTCCAGTCTCGCCTCTTGGAGCCACGGGGAGAAGTTCGACCTACCACCTTTCCCTCCCAACCCCTACCAGACCAACATGGCTCCCTTCATGTACTGCAGTGACTACTGCCACATAGCCCAGGGTACCCCGCCCTACACTGTGATCGACCAAGTGAAACACGTCAAGCCGCATATACCGTGCAAGGAAAGATACATCGTGTCCAGGGATTACGTGCAATAGTTTATTTCCAAATTGTAACATTGGGTTAACAATAAACATGTTCTTGCTATCTTGGATTTCTTGTACCTGCGATGGAATTTCACGTTCTCTTATTCTGCAACGAAACAAAAGTGTAGTAATAATATTATTAATCATTGATTTAGTATAAGTAACTAGATACACAAGCAGAAAAAATAGCCGTCCATAAGAACCGCCCGATCAAGTCGGGCGGTCCTTTCGCGTTTAGTCTGCTGTCGCCCGTGAGACTTGTCGGTTGTTAGGAGTTAGGAATGACTAAATGTTTAGTCAAAAACTGCGTAAATACCAAAAAAAAATGGGATATATTTTTTAACTAAGTTCTATTGATAAGGTAACGAATTTTATGAAACTCATTGTAATTTCATGGTTTCGAATTATTAATTTTGTTACCTATGTAACTAAATGACAGATTATCACGGAACAAAAATACAGTCAGTAATAGATTCAAAAATTCAAAAAATCTAAATGATGTACCGAAGTTATAGCACGAACGAGATAGAACGGAGAGAGAGTCATGTATTTAGTTTTCAAGTTTATATAAATCTTGTATAAATATTTTTTTCTGTGATTCTACCCAAGTCATAATTATGACATCATCATATCAGCCGAAAGACGGCCACTGCTGGACATAGGCCTTCCCCAAAGTGTGCCAAAGGGTTAGTAGTGCCATAATTATGTGTCGAAATAGAACAAGGTAGATACAGTTCTTATTCCCTTTTCAGTAGTTATGTTTTTTTGTTGCCAGTAGTACCTACTCAATATATTCCAACCGACGACAGCAAAAAATCGCACTGATATAATAAAGGGGAAGTCTTGAGACTGTGTTAGCCTTGTAAGCGGGGGATGTAATATCCGGAACCACTCATACGATTTCAAGAAATATTTTACTAGTAGGTATAGGTATACAGTGTGTCACCAGCGCGCGGGCATTTATTAAAACTGATATTATTTAATATGTTTCATTATTGTAGGAGATATGAATAGAGGCACCTTCACCCATCTTGTAATGGATGAGAAGTATTTCAAATCGAATTTAGTACATAAAAAATAATTTGCAAATTAGGTTGGCTAAAAAAATCCTGAAGTGTTTTTTTGGTTATTCCATGAAATATTTTCTCTTGGAAAAAACACACGTAATGAAGGAGTAATTACAATCTTTCAACTTACGTATTCCGCCAGTGCTTTTGCCAGCGCTTCGTTATTGCGCTGAAATGCAGATCATGATATAAATCTTGACTACAAAATCGTTTTCATACGGGCTTATTATAGTCCAGTCAATAAAAAAAAATGTAAATGTATGGAAAAAATTACATTTTTGGAAATAATTTATTATAGCTGATTTATTCTATGTATATTAACAACTAGCTTCTGCCCGCGACTCTGTCCGCATGGAACTCGTTTATATCCTAGCTCCATACAAAGTCTCACCCCCCATTTCACCCCTTCAAGGGCTGATTTCGGGGACAAAAACTATTGTATGTCCTTCTACGGGACTCAACCTATCTCTATACCAAATTTCATCTAAATCGGTTCAGCGGTTTAAGCGTGAAGAGGTAACAGACGGACAGACATACACACTTTCGCATTTATAACATTACTAGAGGGATTAAATACCTAGAGTCTAAATCCAACAAAATTCGAGACATCAAAAAATGATAACATGACTGAAAAGTCAGAAAAAAAAATATATAATTGTTTTTATATTTATTTCGGTTCATTTGGTTCTACAATATTCAAAATAGATCATACAAAAAAAGAGAATGCATGCTTCATTTAAATCTATATAATTATTTCCGGGTGGAAAGTTTGTTGGATTTAAAGCATCTTAGAACAACGTGTTAAAATGAAAAAAAAAAAAAAAAAAAAAGCTATAAAAATTAATAAAAAAAATATTATAATTTATAAAAATTAATATTTTTCAAATCCATATTTTTCCTGGAGTATAGTGTTATCTTATCGCACTCGCATATCTAAAATGGGCATTCCGAATGGAATCAAATTCAAATTGCCATATTATACAAATTGGGAATGGATGAAAATTTTAGAAATGCCTGATTATTTTTTTGGTGATAGGAATAACAATACAATACAATACAAATACTCTTTATTGCACACCTCACACAAACAAAGCAGTTACAGAGAGAAACAATACAATAACATGTAGGTAGAGTTAGACAACAGGCGGTCTTATCGCTGAAGAGCGATCTCTTCCAGACAACCTTTGGGTATCGGAGAAAGAGATAAAACTAGATTATGCAGTAGGTGGTGCAGAGATTATTATTAATCAAAAATCAAAATAATCGAATAACTTTCTTTAACACCAGAAAAAAGTTTCAGATTGTTCAGCAGCGTCAATTTTTTTTGAAAAATATAAACAGTTTCCTCACTTACGTTTTGGGTCAGTTACGGCACCTTCCTCGATCGGTCTCATTACAAAAAAAATATATAATATATTAAATATGTGTGGTAAACTGACACTGGCAATGATATTGACAATTGCAGCAGCTATATTGGTCATTACCAGTGTCAGTTTACCACAGATATTGAAGATAGTTTTTTGTAATATGAGACAGATCAAGGAAAGTCTCTATTTACCCTTCTTGACCCAAAACGTAAATGAGGAACCTGTTTATATTTTTCAAAAATAATTGACGCAGCTGAAACATCTGAAACTTTTTTCTGGTGCTAAGGAAGGTTATTCCTATCTCCAAAAAATATACAGGCATTTATAAAAAAATCATCCATTCCCAATTGTTACTGCTGTCAGAAATTTCAGCAGTGTGTTAGCGAAGTTTACCTACAGAGCAAGAGAGAGCACTGTTAATTAAGAGGTCCAAATTTATTCAGTGATTTCATAATAAAATATATTGACTGGGCACAGCTACAAAAACGATAGATACATAAAACATAGATATCTTACCCCGATGCAAGAATAGTTTTGGCACTTCTCCTTCTGGTCTTTCCCGGCGCAGGGTTTACCCTGGAGCAGAAAATTCACGTTAAACATTGTAGAGATACCTTTTCCTATCCTATTCATATTTAATGTTTTTCGCACACAGTGCAACTGCACTGAGTGAGACAAAAAGTGCTGTGGATCAATTTAACCTTCGTTTCGCAAACGAGTAGGTACACATGAAATGTAAGAATTTAGGGTCTAGAGTCTCTTTTACAAATTTTTAAGCACTGTAACGACTTTTCAGGAAATTCATAAAACAAATTGAAATTCATAAAATAGGTTTACGCTGATAATGCACAATACGCAAAATGCTCACTGCACGCATAATGTACAAACAGTCAAAATGCACATACGCAAAATCCACATCATGATAAATGTACAGATCGAGAAATGTACAGTACGCAGATAGTACAAACAATAAAATGTACATATGATGATTGTACAATATGCAAAATGTACTCCACCCGAAAGTGGCAAAATGTGCAAAGTTAGAATGATCAATACGCAAATTGTTCATTACGGAAAAATAACAATACGCAAGATGTACTGATTATAAATTATACTTTTTGGTGCTAATAAGTGTCCGTTGGAATCTAACATTCGTAATAATAGGTCACAAAAAATC
The DNA here is from genome assembly GCA_932294315.1 of Epinotia nisella. Taxonomy (NCBI): domain Eukaryota; kingdom Metazoa; phylum Arthropoda; class Insecta; order Lepidoptera; family Tortricidae; genus Epinotia; species Epinotia nisella. The sequence continues at coordinate 7,319,909 of OW028687.1, forward strand.
CATTTCAACTCGGGCTAAATAGCTCGAAATCGAGTATTCAAATCAAGTTACACAGCGGTACATTGTACATTTAACGTTTTGTACGTTTGGCGATTGAGCATTTAGCTTTTGTAACATTTTGCGGATTATGCGTTTTGCATTGAACAATTCGCGAAATGTAGATTGTTCTTTTTACACATTATGAGTTATGTGCTTTCAGCGTAAATACATTTTGCGTACTGTGCATTTCTCGATCTGTACATTTATCATGATGTGGATTTTGCGTATGTGCATTTTGACTGTTTGTACATTATGCGTGCAGTGAGCATTTTTCGTATTGTGCATTATCAGCGTAAACCATAAAATATTATAGCCTTTATCACTAACACGATTAAGAGGAATCCAACGACACCTCATACATCAAAATCCATCAAGCGGTTTAGGCTACAGGTGGCCACAAAGAAACAGACATACATACATACATACATACATACATACATACACTCGAAAAACATTACCCTCCTTCTTTGGCAGTCGGGTAATAATAATGTAGCAACTACAACCAAAGAATATATATTTTGAGAAATATGATTTGGCCGTCTGTAATCTACACTGAGATCGTTTTGTCAATATCTCACAAAAGAGATTTGTAAAATTGCACCCGTTCTTCTTTAGATGCATTTAGTAAAGTTAGTAGGTAACCATTTTTGTTCTGGAGTGCCAAAGTGAGTGATAAGTCGATAAATTTATTCGCCATTATAGGCTACAATCTCCTACTAATTAACAGTAAAATCACGTGCAAATAATATATACGCTCGAAAAACATAACCTTCGGCAGTCGGGTAAAAAGATATATTATGCAAGTGGCTGAAATCGGTCAGGACAGCATCATCATCATCACGGAACCCTTAAAAAAATTACTCACAACAGGACACAGCTCTTGTGGATGAACATTGCTTCTAGGCGTCCGTCCCCTCGGGCACGGCGGGTTGTGGAAGCAGCGCCCCGGCTCGCTGCAAGGGGCGCCCGAGCGCGCGGGCCAGAAGCACGGCATGAGGTAGGGGAAGCAGTTGGAGGGGGGGATGCAGCAGGGGACGTGGTGGCAGGAGCGCGCGGCGAATGGCTGGAATAAACACATAAAATAACTACAACTTAGAAAAGTTGAAAAACCCGATATTTTCATTTCAAAGTTCGCAATACCTCAAAAACGGCTAACCGATTTTGTTGAAACGTAGCTAAGAACCATCTCAATCACGTCAGCTTTCGGACAAAACAAGCGCATTAAAATCGATCCATTCGTTTAGGAGCTATGCCACATACAGACACGTCAAACTTATAACACCCCTTTTTTTTCGTCGGGGGATAAAAATAAATCACTGGGCAGCACTCACCAAAGTAACTACAAATAACAATAATTATTTAAAAACAGTAACTTACTTTTTGAAGAACGCAGCTTGATTTAGGCACTATTTCAGTCTGTGAATATAATTAATACAAATAAATTCAATGATCGATCTGCGTCTTGATATATTTCAGAGCTATGTTTGGGCAGGAAGGTACATATACGCCGGTGTTCAACAGTAAATTTATGTTAAAATTTTGAACGACTTGAAGTATGTAGCACTTACATATATAGGGTCATATTTGGGTTTCTTTATGACTGCCACCTGTAAAATATTAATTTAGTTATAAATCATGTACACAATTCTTGCATTCTGTTATATTACAAAAATATTTCATGTTTCATCACCTGCAGTCCAATTCGTGTGCAGTCCCTGCTGCAAACAGACGTGCAGCAGCCGGGCTGTAAATTAAATAATCTATCTTCTGTTGGACTCTCACTCCGCATAATCGGCTCCTCTTATATATTTTTAGGCGCTAAAATCATTGCATATGCACTCAAGCTCTCAACTATTGAACGCAGAAAAGACAACTTTTGTTTTTTGCGACTCTGTATGACCCAATAACGATCATATTGACTGCACAGCAGCAATGCATTTAGAAAGTTCACTGAGGCGAGAACGGTAAATTAATTGTTTTGCCATTAGCTGCCAAGACGCTGCTAAGACAGGTGCGAGGCAGCAGCAACAGTATGCTGATAATGTTGGCCGAGTGCCTTGACTGCACCTGTTCTTATTGAATCATTTAATTTAAAATTATTTAAATTTACCTAAACGTTGCACTACGAAACATACGACGGATCGTATGGTTTGTCAGAAATATTTATTTATAATTTATTTTACGAATGAAATTGTACTTACGGATGGTGGACAGGGTTTCGATGGGCAGGGTTTGGTCTGCGGTCAAAAAAAGAGAAATAAAATGTGTGTGGTAAAATGTGTACAAGACCTTAATCCCAACGATGTGTGACGTTCCCGAATACCTCCAGATTGTTTACTTAACCCATTCAAGGCCAGTGACTCAGCACATGAGTCATGCCTCTACGTGCGATTTCCGCTACAGAGCGGAATAACGCTGCTACGCGCTACGGCGTAGCGATGCGTGGTCTCGAATGGGTATGAGTACGTATCTTTTTTAATTGCTGGCTGCCAAAACGTGGCTGGGCTCTTTTAGGGTACCAGCCGAGAACACGCTAGGAGGATTATGACTAGCTGCCCTCGCGGCTTCGTCCGCGTACCTATTTGCAAAGAACGCAGATAAATCCGAGCCACATGATAAAATAGAGCGTATGCCCATCCTGAAGGTCCATTATATACTGGTAAAAAAATCGGTTCTGGAGTCACGGCGTGCTACATGGGACGGTACATTGCAGGGCCCAGCAGGCAGCGTGTGAGAGGTGCAGCTCGCGCAGGAACACTTCGACCTGTCTTATGTTAGTAAAGCTGGCAACGTCAATACTCACCCAAAACAAGGGGCACGGGACCACACAAGCTGCTCCACAGGGCATGTTGCAAGGTTTGCTACTCGGGGCGGTACACGGGGGGGCACAGGTCGCGCACGAGGGCAGGCAGAGTGTAGTGCAGCTCGCGCAGGACCGACATCGGGCGCAGGAACTGTTCGACCTGCATCCTCCGCACTGAAACAAGACAGGGCTTTACTTAGTGTTGTGAGTTAGAGCCTTGGGGAATCGAACCGTTAAGCCCAAGAGTCACACTACGGATTTGTCTCTGGCGACAGGTCCGTGGACAAATCCGCGTGTCCGTGCACTACGCACAACGGCTCGCGTAGATATGGCTCGCGAACAAGTCATCGAACCCTATTGTATGGGTGCGAGAGATCGCTCATGTATGGGCGACGGCGGATTTGTCGGTATGCAGGGTGCGGCTCGCGGCTCGTATAGTGAATTCCACACTTTAAAGGTAAAGGTAGCGTAATGAATCTGAGAAGCCTAGCGTTAGGCTTGACGGCTCGGCCGAACTCTAAATCACAACACCGTTTTACTGATTTACTTGCATCAAGTAGCAGTGGGATGTATGGCTCTGTAGTCAGAAAATTGAATATAGAAGAAGTTACGAAAAAACTCCATCCCCTTGATTCATTCAAGTGATAGAGATGGCAAATCTTTACCTGTGCCAGATCCAGGCACCTACGCCTGCCAAATTATATTGATGATGTCATAATCAGCCTCTTTTGCAAATCGACTGCAAGGTGGAACACAAACTGCCTATGTTTATACTCTGCACAGGAAATTCTCACCTTTAACGATGCAGGCAAGTCTGTTCGGCTCTGTAATAAAACGAACAATTACTACTAAAACGACCCATAGTTTTGGATCTAAACTAGTCCTACGATTACCTGAATTGCTTAAAGGAATAGTGTCTGTAAGTAGGACGTAAGTAAGTATATTAAATTAAAATACATTACAACAGTTTCTCTAATTGCAATGTAGGTATATGCATTGCATGACGCTCAATTCTGGCTCGTATAACATTCAAAGTTACTGTGGACTTGAATGTATTTAGGGTCTCCATAAAAAAACAAAATGCTGGAACGCCTAGCTACTAGATATAATGTGTACCTACCTTAGATTCAATATAAAAGTTTTTACTCGTAAATATAAAAAAAATGCACAAGTCGTCCCAACATAAGTAAATCTTGTACAGTCACGGACTTTAATAGTTGAGCCATTTAGAGCTCACTTTATACTGGACACTTCATTAGCTTCATAGGAAAATAAAAATTAGTTGACACCTAAATTGCTCTGTACGATGTGTACCTGTACCTACTAGACCACGATAGGCAGGTCATAATTATACCTATAGATAAATACATATAGGTAGGTAAAATAGCCATGACTCGGGAACAAACATTCGTGCACATCACTTATATAATTGCTCTTACCGGGATTCGAACCCATAACTTCTAGCTTAGTAGGTATTCACTATAACAACCAACTAAGCTAAAGTGTTCAAATATAAAATATTGTTGATTGCAGTAGTAAATAGGTTTACTTGCCCTTTGTCTACAGCAAGTCTTAAAACAAGACTGAATGATAGCAGTCTGATGGAAGGCCGCCTTACAATCGCTGTCCTTGTTAATCTTCTTCAGTGTCTTCGGTCCCACGTGTATGTAGGTATTCGACAGGCCAAATAAGTTGAGCTCTTTGTCCAAGGCTAGGACCGTCGACAGGGCTTTATGGGTGGAGTAATGTTCCTCCAGATCTTCGGATACTGAGCTCGTGTCTGAGGTGCTATGCATCAACAATGGTTCTCTAAAAATTAACGTAAGTGACAATAATAACAATAACAAAATAATGATCAGTGTTGTTAAGTATAAAGTATAACTAAATATTAGAGTTTTTATAAGTGCAACCTACGTAAAATATGCGGATGGATCTGGTAAGGTAAATTAAAAACTACGAGAAGATCTTCATACATACATACATACATATAACTTCCCAGAGGGGTAGGCAGAGATCACGGATCTCCATTTGCTACGATCCTGACAAACCACTTTCGCTTTACTCACCTTCATAACATTTCTCATACATGCTCGTCGGTTTAGGGTACTTTTGACCTGGCCTTTTTGTAACATTTCTCCAATTTGATCAGAGAAAGTTCGCCTAGGCCTTCCCCTTCCAACTTGCCCTTCCACTCTTTTTATATACTCTCTTCGTTAGTCTTCTTTCATCCATCCTCTACATGCCCAAACCACCTTAACATACCCTTCTCAATTTTCGTGACTTATCTCTATCCATTCCACACTTATCTCTTATCACACTGTTTCTGACTCAATTTCATTCCACACATACTTCTCAACGCTCTCATTTCTACTGCATTCACTTCTACAACAAGATCTTCAAGATCTTCGTACACTTTTAATTGATTTATAGGTGGACTGTCAATTATTTGGTGTTTTCCATACATTATTTATTATTATTCAAAGACAGGTCTCTTTCTCAGAGAAGAATCTCTTTGCCGTTCAAAGAAATGAACGCCTGATACGCCCTATATTTCGTTCGACGTATTTATCATAAGAAATTATGGTTGAGATTATTTAATGTGGCCGACTTTTTATACAACTGTCATTGGAATTGAAATATTTTACCTTGAGCGGTAGAGTTCGTTTTTGAATGGACTACTTTGATGCAATTCGGTCAACTCAAATAATATCAAGTATACTATACCAATATTGTTCATCAAATATATGCAACAGTTACCTGAACAAAATCCTCCTTGGCTTTTACGTGATACGCGTCTTACCTTGGCACCTGTCAGTGCATTTACTTTGCTGGAAGGATACCATATATCTGTACATTGGCTTTTGGCTATGGGAACTTGCAACTATTTATTTATTTATTTTAATCTTTATTTCAGATATCACATCCATATTTTGTTAGTGAAGACTTAAGACTAGTGTTAGTAACTAATAATACTAAATAAATCTAACTTATTTCCTATATGATAGTAAGCTCTTTGTCTTACCTATCCAGTGAGCCAAGATTGGACTATGCCAACGGTCTGTGCAAAACATTGCCAAGTGACAAATCTCCTTTCTAAGGGTTTGCTTTACTGGTCATCACAGCCAGAATGTGGGGAGTGCGTGTATTACCCATTTAGGTGATTGTAACCCTCAAAATGTTGTCTCGCTCGGGCGCTAACTTTAGCCAGATATGCTTTGCACTTCGCCCGAGTCGAGCTGTACTGACCAGTGAAAGAGACCTATTATGCATATACATCGTCTGCTATTCGTTCGTTGGCATAGTTGCTACTCGTTGACCTAAGAAGAGAAAGGTTCGAACTAAGGAAGAGTAAGCGCGCTAGGAAATCCATGGCACCGTCACACAGGAGGATGTACTTAATTCGAGTCTAATGAGCCATAAACTACTTAGAACCTTTGCTCATGTCAGATTTTATTGCGATATTATGATAACTTCACCCACCTGGCATCGGGAGATCCATCTCGGCTTTCAGTTAACCACTTGGTCCGAGTTAGACTAACAATTTTCGGATTTCCATTTTCATTGTCATTGTCGCTATTCTCGTTTATATGGTGGGGCTAATAAATTAAATAATAAAAATTAAATTAATATTGGAGGATAAGATCTTAAATATATCTTACACCTACGGAAGTAAATACATTTTGGAGGGGTTTGGCTTAGTGAAATATCATGTCACTTAATACGTTTAGAGCAATCACCCCAACTGCAGGAGGTCTTCTGCGTCCTGTCCCCACCTTGCAGGAGATCTCCACAATAACAGTACTTGTGTGACTTGTTTCTACTTATGTAGGAGTTTTCTCTAGATATGTAGGTTTTTTGTAGTGGCGAGTAAGATCCCTAGTTGTCTTGAGACTTGAGAGAGAAGGGCCTGTATTTTTTGGTACTGTCGACGCACCTAATCCTCAAATCAATAAGTAATAGGATGACAACGTGCATGGCTGGATTTACATGCGTCGATACTCTACAGTATATGCTTACCGTCAGACGGGCCGTAAGCTTGTTTGCCACCATCGTGGAAAAATAATAGGGCCAATTTTTACTAAAAGCGGCAGAAGCAAATTCATTCATGCATTCACGAGGGAAGTAGGTATATCGTTACAGAAATTTACCTCAAGCATTGTGTTTGAATCAATTTCTTCGATGTTTTCCGGGCACTTTTCCATCTTATCCATTTTCCTGCAACTCTCTATGAGCTCATGGAATGCTGCGGATCTTTGCACTTCTATTGGAGCGTCCTCGTCTTTACTCGTGTCATCCTGGGAAGTAAATTTAACAGTGGCTAACCTAAATTTTTTGCTACGTATTATAAACTACGTACATCTGATAGATTATTTTCAAATTCTTAGCACAGCCCCAGCCTCATCCAATGACTTTCTCCAAACTTAACATTTTCAGTAAAATAAAACCTCGTGAGAAAACCTGCATGAATGGTTGAATTTAAAGTTAGCAGCCCGCACTGAGTTAGCGTGGGGACTATTGCTGGTAGGTAGGTGGGTTCCCTCTAATTTATGGAAAAAGGCCTGGCCTAAATGAAAAGTATCACACTTGCTCTAGACGTGTGAGAGAACTTCGATTTTCGGATGTTCATGATACCCAGCGTTGGGATGTAGGTATTGTTGAGATTGTTTAGTGTGGCCACCCTTTTGACGTGATAACGTCTTATAAATCGATGAACACCGGCTGCACGCACGAAAAAGTATGACCCATTGTCCCGTTCCGAACGCCGGCTGCGCGCACGAAATATCAACGCACAGCCCAAACCGTTGGTTCTATAGAGATTCCAAATTTGGCACGTAGGTTCCTTATATAAGGTCTAAGGGTGCACTAAGAAAAGATTTTTCAATATTCACCCTCTAAGGGGGTCCAAAGTGTGTATGGGAAAACAAGATTAGATCGACTATTTTATTCCTTCACAGGATTATTCCTAACAATAAATGAGTAAATATGTGTTTCAGGTTTTTTGAGAATTCAACCCCTAAAAGGGGGAAATGTGGTGACAAAGTCTGAAAATGAACATTACTATGGTTTTTCGGGTCGCTGATTACTGATTAATGTTTTCTTATGACGTTATCACGTAAAATTATCGTCCATAAACCGACTTTACAGACAACCATTTTTATAAAACTGTCATTGGAATTGGAATCTACTACCTTGAACGGAAGAGATGCTTTTTGAATAGACTATTTTGATGCAACTCAAGTGTGTAGATCTCGAATATAAAGGGGTCGTTCTTCTTTTCGACCGACAATAGCCTGTCCTTCGTCTTACTACGGCATCTCATTTGAGTAATGATTTTACGATTTTATAATGTTCGAAAATGAAAGTCCATATTATTTTATTAATTAGTATTAATTTAATATTTTAGTTTCTCTATCTAGCATTTTTTTTAATGTTTTTTTTTTCGTAGAATGCCGTGACAGAGTGGTAAAATAAAATGTTGTCCCCACTGAAAGAGTCCACTTTGTCACATGTTTTTTTTTAGAAACCAACCGTAAATAAATATTTATATTGGCCAGAAAGGAAACTTTAATTAGTTCTAATGAAGAAACCCATGCATTTTTTTTAAAATCGCACTTCAAAACCACAATTTTCGATAGTTCAAAAACCAAAAAAACAGAAAAACCTCGGTTCATTGTCGGTAAAAAAGAAGAACGACCCAAAGATACCTTTTCGTTGATATTATCGATGGTGTGACAGGATTGTCTGCTCTGCCCCGCCTCGCGGCCAACAGCCGGTGTAATGTTACCGACAAGACAAACATAGACAAAATTTACATTCGGCTCGGAGAAACTGCCCACTAATTTTGTGGAGGTTGACATGGTGGATGTTTGATGTATTTTTATGTAATAGTCTGAAACAAAATAAAATACCCATGTAAACTAACGTGCTATCGTGCAATTGACAATTATTGATAACTACTTACTGCCCGCGACTCCGTCCGCGTGGAACTCGTTTATATCGTAGGTCTAGTTGTTTTACATAGGTTTTAATAGATGCATATCAAATCTTTAGTTTTATGAAATAATTTACTTAAATGGTAAAATAAAAAGGCATATCGTTGGGGATAGTGCAATACCGCGTAACTAGCACTGGTAGGTATAAATACTGCGTATCTACACAACACCCATAGGGCAAATCCACGTAACTGGCGTTGGTTAATCCGCGTATCTAACAAATGTAGCCCAATGAAGATTTCCCGGGTATCTTTCAAAATAATAAGGATACAACGCTTCTAATGTTAAGTTGGGTGTTGTGTAGATACGCACTATTTACCAGGAGCCGTAGCATGGTTGGCCTTATCACGCGACAAGTGACAAGATAACAGCGTCGTCGTTTCGTTCTATCGAACGGTGTCAGCCAGTGACGCACGCTCTATCCTATCACCTATCGCGTGACAAGGCCAACCATGCTACGGGGCCAGACTTGTTACGCGGTATTGCACTATCCCCGACGATATGCCTTATTTTCCTAATTTTATATCCTATGGGTTGAATATGTTTGAATGTAAAGGCTCATTTGGTAAGTTATAACCTTTTATATGTTGCAATAGTATTTTCGCTCAATTTAATTCACCAAGTAAAAAATCATACAAAGTTATTTATTTTGAAAATTTTAAATCAAAATATAAAAGTATGTACCTACACCGTAGCACAGGTTTATTTTTTACAAAATGTTCCTCATCCAAAAAAATATTATAATTGAACGTTTATATATCTATATGTATTAGCAAGTAAGATTCAGTGGTTTAAGCCTGAAGAGGTGAAAGACAGACATTCGCACTGATAATATTAGTGTTGGATCGTATGGATAAACAAATTAGTTGTACGCGTGACAATGGGACATCGATAACTGGATTACATAATATTGGAGTGATCACCGTGGTTCGGGTGTAGCAAAGGGTAGGTACGCAGGACTTTAAAAAAATGTTTCATTGGTGGGACATTATTATGATACATATTTTATAATTATGGTTCTTTCGTTTAGAATACGCCAAAAGACGCGTGTTTTATTTGAAAAACTATTCTTTAAAATCAAGAATGGCTGAGAGATAGTGGACCCATCGCGTTCGCGAAACGGTAGGTTAGGTTCGTAGGTAGCTTCAGATGCAAATTGCCCAGAAATATGAGCCCCGCCATGCGGCGCTCCGTCGAAACTATTGCGTCACAAAAAAAATGTTAGATATTATTTGCACTTTAGATCCAATTTGTTTCTATTTCTAAGTCCTTTTTTGCGTACCCTTTGTTACACCCTGACCCCGTTGAATAGGGGCCTTGGAAGAATTTTCTACACTAAGTAGGTACCTACTAAGATTCCCCATATCTAAATCTATCTAGGTAAACTGGTGGATGAAGTGCCAAAAATATGTAGTGGTGGAAACAGGCAAATATTTACAAAGTGTGTGTCTCATATCTGAAAGAACAATTTTAGAATTCACATTCGTTTATATCCAAAATGCAACCGACCTTATTTAGACATGTTGTTGGTGATTTTTCTTGTTGTTGTGTCTAATGGCTCTTGCAAGACATGTTGCTGACTTAACTGCTTAACATATTATTAGATATTTAGATGAAAAATATAGCAAACCGGATTTAAAACATCCGCCCCACAATGTTCAAACAAGAACCAAGATTTATGTCAAAATGACAGAGTTTGAATTGAAAAGTACTAAATGCTTCTACCAGCCAAAGACATTATATTATATGAAAGAGGTTTATGAGGAGGTAGTTGCAGATTAGCCCGCCGGCGCCGCTATGAAATCAAGTCCTGACACAGTCATGTCTCTAGTGATGTGACACGTTCGAATATTGTGTCGATAAAAGTTGTGTCAAGCGTGAGTTGATTATTATTTAAAAATGTTTTGTAACTACCTATCAGACGTAGATAAATAAAATGAAACTGAGAGTAAACTTTATACTTTTGAACATTGCTAAATAAAATCTCATTAATGTGTACCTAATAAAACAAGAAATAAGAAATTATAAACAAACATATAACATAGATACAATCGCTGAATACAAGAACTTGTTGTAACATACCTACTAAATATAGTGGCTGTGATATTGTCGCCTCTCCCTATTCTATCACACACAACAAAAAAGTTTAGGTTGCATTGTTTCCATATTGTCGATATTGTCGTAATGGTTGGGCAGGACTAAAGTAAATACCATAAAAAACATTCCATGTAAAAAATAGGCTAACTTTTCCACCGATAAAAGATTTCGTAGAGCCATGTTAGGCATTCTTATAAATCTTTATTTGCTTGTTAATCCTCGTATACTGTTGATTAATTGCAAGGCCCTGGGCGACCGAGCTCTGCTCGGGTGAAAATAGAGAAAATACGGAGAAAACTAATTTTCCCAGACAATAAGAGTCATGCGACCTAGCTAGATCGATTTCTCGCCCCCGTAAACCGCTATATTCCAAATTTCACCGAAATCGTTAGAGCTGTTTTTGGAAAGTGATTGCAAATATATATAGCTACCTACCTATATATATATAAAAATATTGCTCGTTTAATAGTATAGGATAAAGTGTGATATGTCCAAATCAAGGCAAAATTGTAAGTTTAGTTAGTAGGCGAAATCAAAATAGTAACTAGTATCATACTCGTATGAAAGAGCTTGAATTGCACATTATAAATCAGTTTTTTTAAATTCCTATTGAATTATTCAGAAAGTACCTACCTTCTAGCAAATAAAAAAAGAATTATCGAAATTAATTCACTTCATAAAGAATTATCGCTGAAAAACCAACATACTTACATACCGAGTTTCTTGGTCGCGCAAGTTAAAGAAAATGTACCGATACATGGCTGATGGCGCTGTAGGTATTATGCGTTGTTAAGATTTTCTAAAATTAATGGGCGGGGCAAGAAAAGTATGTTGTATGAAATTTTGTACGGAGCCCTCGGTGCGCGAGTCGGACTCGCCCTTGACCGGTTTTTTTCCTATGCTTCACATTGTTATTATTCAGAAACTTCATAGTTGTGCAATGTGTCAGGATTGACTTCATAGCGGCAGGCCACTGTAATTTTGTACAACGAGAGGTATTTAGTTGGTTGGTTCACAGGTTAAAAACTAAGTAGAACTAGAAAAGGTCACCGGGCCACAACCAGTTTATAAATGCCTAAATGCGTAGGTAATTGTATGAAATTAGTCTATTATCTGATTAGGAAGTAATTTTTCACGTAGACAAAGCCGTGTCACAGCGTGACGGTTTATGACCCCGTCGGAACATTGAATTTAAAAAGGTCATAAGTGTGTATGAAATACATACGGTATTACAACCTTACTCCTTTGGTGGCTATACTGGACAAGCACACTAAACAGTATCATGATACAAACAATAATAAACTTAGAGTATACGGGATAACAGCTTTGGTTTAACATTAAATAAGTTGGTGAGTTGGTACGGATGTGGATGTCTGTATTGAGTAACAAATTAAAGCGAAAATTATGCTTATTAAACAGGTATTTGAATACATTTACTTGTCGGTGTCAGGATTTGATCATGTGCTCTAACTTTTCTCATGATCAGATTAGTGCAGAATTTCTAGCGTTGGATCTCTTCAGGAAAACTGCGTCTCATCGAGGTAGGCCAGAGGGGAAAAGAGGCAACTTTGGTAGGTACCTACATAATCCCAGGCGTACCAAGTTCCTTCTCATACCTACCTACCTACTTTTGAAAGTACTTGCAATTGGGAATGGATGAAAATAGCAAAAGTGCCTGATTATTTTTTTGGTTATAGGAATAATTTTCCTTAGCACCAGTAAAACGTTTCAGATTTTTCAGCTACGTCAATTATTTTTGAAAAATATAAACAGTTTCCTCACTTACGTTTTGGGTCAAGGACGGTCAATAGACACTTTCCTTGATCCGTCTCATATTACAAAAAAAATATCTAAATATCTGTGGTAAACCTGACACTGGTAATGACAAATATAGCTGGCAACTGTCACATTGCTAGTGTTCATCCACTCCCAATTCTTGAAATGCAGGACTCTACCTAGTCGACCCTGTAAAAAACAAATAAAGTTGGGGAAATTATGATAGATTTTCTCACGACGTTCTTCTCCAAAAAGCTAGTAAGGTTCCAGCAATTAATCATAAATCCTTCATTGGGGTTCCGTACCTCAAAAGGAAAAAAACGGAACCTTTATAGGATCACTTTGTTGTCCGTCTGCCTGTCTGTCTGTTAAGACCTTTTATCTCGGAAATGCGTGGAGGTATCGAGTTGAATTTAAAACCATGTACCTACTCAGGTCTACAGTTAACGTAAAAAAGATACGGCCGTTTATGCCGCAAAAAACGAATATTTCGTCCCTCTCAAGGGAATCATAATGTATAGGGTACTTCCCGTTGACCTAGAACTATGAAATTTTGCAAGTAATATTGTCTTATAGGCTACAAGTATACATTTGTACCGTTTTTACCGTTAGCTTTTCGGTGAAGGAAAATATCGTGAGGAAACTTGATGCATACATCTGAAAAGAAATTCAAAGAGGTATGTGGAGTCCCCAATCCGCACTGGGCCAGCGTGGGGACTACTGCCCGTTTCCTCTCATTCAATGAGAGGAGGCCTGTGCCCAAAAGTGGGACGTATATAGGCTGATGATGATGATACATTTTAATGTAATTTTGTACGGAACTCTCGGTGGTCGAGTCGAATCCGACTCGCACATGTCCGTTTTTTTTTACATTTCCGTCACATCACCTTTGATCATACTTGGACAGTTCAGCAACAGCCGTTGGTCATATTACGATGAGTATAATTTTTTACGTATATTTGATAGAACTTAACGTAATTACTTATACAAAACGGTTGCCAACCTAATGTAGTAAGGGTCATTAGGGTTTAGTGGCCCGGCCTGCAGCGAGGTGCGAATGACTCCATGACATCAGACCCGCAAAAACTACAATAAAGGAGTAAAAAACAGATCGCGTCCGCAGATTATTTGACCACGGTCCGCGGGACAGGGTACCGAGAATCCCACAATCGAAACGTCGATACGCGACTAGAAATTACCAATTTTCTTCGATCTTGCGATTTAAAATGCGCTATTGGGCGCTTGACGCATCTACAGCTAATTTGGCTTGAAGGTACAGCTAGCAGCAAAAGTAGCTACGTGGGATTCGTGCTCAATATGATCTATACTTAGACTCTAATGTTAAGAAAATAAGGATCTGTGTAGATCATTTTGAGCGTGTGACTCTGCTTATAGCTACGTGTGCTGCTGACTGTACCTACAGGTATAGTGAAAACGCCTCTTCCTCGAGAATGATTGAATGTTACATTAGTTATTTGTGTCTCAAGGGAGAAAAATTATGTATTTACGGTGAGGGCGGTACATTGAATCCAGAGTGAAGCGAAGGATTCTACGATAGAATCCTGAGTGTAACGAGGGATTCTAAGTTAGAATTATGAGCGTTAACGCCCATGACGAAAATAATTTTGCTCATACAATTTTTCACACCGACTATGAGGAAAATATACCTAACAGTCATCGATAGTTTAGATTTCAGTACGTATAATAAACGTATAATTTATTGTGACATTTTTTTTAAATATTACGAAAAAATCCTGAATTTTCATATAACATTGTTAAAGTTCAAACTTGAAATATGTTTGTTTTTAATCGATTACGATGAAATTAAAATCGATTATTTTATTAAGACCTGAGTTCAATTCACACATTGCGTAAATGCTACACTAAATGCCAATGAATAAATTAAAAAAGTAGCTTGAACAGAAAAGTAGCATTTTGATCCCTCTTGTCGTGGAGCAAAACTTACTTTTCCGAATGAAAGGTGTGAAAACACTTTGTCAATGAAAACTTTATCTATACCTAAGTATATTTTTTTCTCTTCTACTACTTATTCTTCAAATAAACAAGTCGGATATGTAGACTCGAAAGGTCTGCGGGCGTTGCGTGGTTGCGATTTTATCACTTATAGCTGGATTTTAAGACATCCGTCACGTTTCTACAAGTATGCGAGTGCGAGAGTGACAGATGTCTCTTATCCATAACGATAAGTGATAAAATGGCAACCATCTAGTCCCTATTTTTTCCTTACATAGAAGCAAAACTAATCTATGAAAGGACTCTTATTACAAGTTGTTTAAATTCAAAAACTAGGCTTTTGTATATATGTACTTGGGTCGGTAGGCGCATAGTTCCTCAGTTGGAAATAGTACAAAAGATGAAATTTGCTTGTGCATTTTTAAATAGGTAACTTATTTAATTTCGGGTTGATTAACAAGTATGAGTTAAGTGAGTTACAGTCTTTTTTTAATTATTCCCGTGTGCCAATTGTAATTTATTAAACAGACTAGAAAAGATAGTGGATGAGGTGCTCGTTTTCGTACCGTATTTAATTACCGTGAGTCGAGCCAATCTGAAGTTGGTTAACGTTTGTAGCGGTGATTCACATTTTGCAGGGGTTCGGAACCATTTGAAGGGAAAACATTTTTTACAAGCAACTTTAGAGTTAATTAACTACCTACTTATATCGGACTCAAACGGGCGTGACTTACCACAGTTAAAAGTACATTCTGGGCCGTTCGTATATGGCTCTAAAGTTTTTGTGAACTTTATGGCCCACCAAAAATCATACCCATATTTAACGCTGTCTCACACATAACTAACGTCAGCTACGGGTAATTCTATAGGTTAGGGTTGTCAGCAATACGTTTAACTTTCACCCATAGGTAGTATAAAATAATAATCCACCTGCAACCATTTTTGTGTTAGGTCAGTTATATTAAAATGTGACATGGTGGGCAAAGCTATGTGCAATGAGCAAAGTTGCCAGGTTTTACGGTAGGTATTGCAAAACTAAATGTTCATAAACACCTAGCGTGAAATGTTGCCGACTCCTGCAGCATGCCTGACGAATCAAAGGCTTTGTGTACCGTATCATTTTTGTTGTGGTCCCGACGGCTCGCGTTTTAGTAAAAGTCTAATAAATAAAGTTTATAGTATAAGTAGACGAGATAACAAATGGACGTGTGTGTTATATAATGCATTATGATCGCAGAAGTGTTTCTCTTGTTCGGAGGATTTGTTCTGAAATGGACTGTGCAAGCTCAATTTGGAAGTAAGTGATGACGATTTTGTTAAACCATTTCATCAACTAATAATACCAACCTTTGTTTTTTTTTAATATTTTTTTTTGGCGAGCGTTTTATTTTGTATGTAGGTACCTACCTAAATATTTTATTATATCGGCGTTAATAGAGCGACAACAAGAAAAAAAAACTATAGGCTTTATAATAATATAATTTAAGCACTTTAATAAATTAGAAGTTTGAGAGAATTAGATGACTTTGAAATTAGGTAATTAAGTTAAGAGGCCCCTGGTAACAAGAAAATAACAGAAATTTAGCATGAATAAATTAATATAGGTAATTATAATAATATGGAGCAAAATGCGAATATACGGCGCCTAAAAGCTGTTTTTTTTTTTCGTTTAGTTGTGAATATTTAAATATCCTATAAATATTTAAATGAACGATTTATGATAAATTTTTAGGTAACACTTGATCTTGTCAAGTATTTTCGAACATATATATTTAACATTAAACACTAAATTACTTTAATTTTGATTATATACATACAAAACATTATTATTATTATTGTCGTTAAATTATAATTTACAAAATAAGTAGTCAACTTATGTTTGCTTAGTTAGGCTTAGTAACGTTTTATCCCAAAATAATCTTTTATAGAATTGAAGTATTTTTCAGTAAGCCAATTGAGCAGTTTGACTTAAAACATATTTGGTGGCACACTCTTTATTTTAGTTAAATATTTTTACTTACATCGCATAACACTTTTTGTCAAATAATTAGGTTCTTATTCTAGGTAGATAATATCAATCTATTCGCGTATCTAGTAACATTCATCTTGTTTTGTGGAAAAGAGACTTGGATGCTGCTTAACAAACATACACATTTCCATTATGTAGATGCATGGAACTGTTAGCAGCTTCATTTGCTGAAATAAATTCCTACAGCTAGTTAAAGGGTCCACATTACATATGGCAGGAATAGGTAGGATCGTTTTTGGGAAACAAAAACGATGCATTCGCCGAGTTTCCCCCCAGTAATACACCGTATCGTAATAGGGAAACCACATGTGAATGGTAAACCATGAGCCAGTTACTTGTTAGGTACTTGGGTTAATCTTCAGAATGCGTAGATACCTACCTTAGTTATTTTATTTGTGGTTTCCAAATTACACTTATTATCTACGATTAATGACAAACGTTTCACCGAATGAATGTATCGCCGAATTTTCAAATCGAAGGTATAGCTAAACAAGTACTTAGTAAACAAACGGTAAAACAAGAGTAAACCGTAGGCCGAGCACAAGCAATTAAATTATTAATGTCACTTCTAAAAATCGTAGGTTTGATGTAAAAAATGCATCTCTTACGAATCTAGTGTGTTTCTGAACGCCCTGCATATGCATTCAATCTAATGTGCATTCAGCAACTTTTAACGTTGATGACAATGATGACAGATCATGCGCTTGCGACCAATAATTTGCAGACACAATACGCAGCCTCGATTAGTCGGTGTATGATGTAGAACATGATTATAATCTGAGGAAGGTCGCGATGATATACATGCAATATTTACGTAGCTAAAGTATAAGTTCAGTACCGTATTTATCTACATCTTTGCCAACTAGGTGTAACATTGCCTATTTTAAAAAACTAGGATTATCTCCCAAACTGCCATTTATTTATTAGTTGGAATAATGGTAGCTAAAAGCTCCATTTTACTGGCAATAAAAAAAAAATCAATAAAAAAAAATTGGGGCAACACTGACCTTTTCCCAACCAGTCTCGAACAAACCGTGAAATGAAATGAAATGAAATGAAATGAAATGAAATAGTTTATTTGCAAGATTACGGTTACAAGATCTTAAAAATAATAAATAAACCAACGTAATCAACCTGGATACAGGTGTGCAAATTTTTACGAATTAAACAATTAAAAAATGTATAGTTCCACGATGACCACGATGTCAAGACTTAAATACTAACACTTACAGCTATTTGTTACATACCTATTATTTTCTTGTCAAATACTCCTTGATACTATAAAAACATTTTTCATGCAGCCATTTGGTCAACTTAGTTTTGAAAGAAGTCATGTTTTCTAATTTAATAATGTCAGGTAACTTATTGTACAGGAGTATACACATATTATAACAATTATTTTCGTATATGGCAGATCTGCAGGGAGGCTGATCTAAAAGGTTCATATATTGAGCTCTTACATGTATTTTACTGGTTTCGCTGCGCTGAGTAAAATATTGCTGGTTTTTCTTGACCATACAGCACGCGTCCCTAATGTACTGACATGGAAGTGGAAGTATATTAAACTTATTAAATAAAGGCTTACAGCTGTCAAGAAACCAAGCTTTGTCCAAGGCACGAACGCATTTTTTTTGCAGTTTGAATGCTCTCTCTATGTCAACAGAATTGCCCCATAATAGCAATCCGTAGCCTAGAACAGAGGAAACGTGTCCATGATACGCCGTGAGCGCAGCTTCTACAGAAACTGTTTGTCTTATTCTCTTCAAGGCAAAGACAAATCTGTCTAGTTTCTTACAAACGTGATCCACATGAGATTTCCAATTCAAATTCTTGTCAATATTAAAACCTAAAAAATTTACAATGTCAACGGTCTCTACATAGGAATTATCATATTTAATTTGTAATGGTACAGGGTTCACCTTATAATTATGAAATTGCATGGCTTTTGTTTTAGTTATATTAATTTGTAGGTTGTTTCTTTTCAGCCAGCTAACCGTGTCACATAAAGTTTTATTAATAGTACGTTCAAATACCGTGCAAGGTAAAGAGTGTTTTTGTGATGTCGTCAAAACTTTTGATTTTACAGGGATAATATTCGAAATTAGCTCTGTGTTAGTGTTTGTATGGCAAGTTATATAGTTGTTTCATTGTTTTAAGTGTGTTTTCTTTAAAATGTGTTGTTATTTAGCTAGAATAACGCAAAACAGAGTTGCAAAGGTTTTTCCAAATATTTCTGCTACAACATTGCCTAGGGTTCGGGTTGTCACTACTTAATCGATTACGAAATAAAAAAAAAGATTTGAGATGCTATTAGTACTTTTTTTTCTCCCTATCTAATAATTAATAAAGAGGTTATAAGTAATTTCTGGTTTTTATTTCGCCTGTAGTATATCTAAATAGGTACTCAGATAGAAACAAACATACTGCTAAAGAAAGAAATATTATATTATTGGTTTTCTTTTTAGCACAACCTGACTGACTGGCTGACTATGCTCAAGAAGTTGTATGGGAAAAAATAATTTATATAGAACCCTACACAAGTTTGCCTTCCTGCGAGAAAAAATATATAGATTATATTGACACATCGTTATTAACAGAACCGTTATAGATTTAAAATGCAGATCCGTTTTCAAATAGCTCCAAGGAGTTGCCTTAAATTAGTCTAGGTTGCAGTTTTTGGCCGCAACTTTGCCTACAACATTGATGCTTTCTAGAAGTCAAATAAAGATTTTGATAAAGAAACTTTTATTTAAGGCATTACATACCGCAAAACTTGTGGAGTTTAGCTCAAATTAGGGTATCGATACATAGAAGGACAACGTAAACTTTCAGATATATTCTTAAAAAAACCTTAATTTCCGTGCAGTTGCAACAAAATACGGTACCTAAACTAATTTTACTCCACGTTAGCGATCAAAATTAAACTAGTTAGGTAAACCAATTCTGAATAAATAATAATAGTACGTACATCACCCAGGTACCCAGACTAGTAAAAACTATAAATAAATTAATTAACCTTGATGGTCTCATAGGATAGGTCAAACTTCAATGTAAACCTGTTTTGGCAAATAAACGAGAAACCTTAGTTTTTTCGTTTATTTTACATATTATAGAGAAAAAAATTGTCGGTAAAAATAATGCAAAACGAGCACCAAGGCTGATCCATGTTTCTGGAGATCGCAAAACTGGGGATCGAGGCAAAAACAACCTATTATCTTATAAAATTCAAAAGGACTTCCTTCCTTCCTACGAAAGAATCATAGACTTCTTACGACGGTTTTGCATGGGATGGCCTTGCCTATTCATTGGGTAAGGAATGTGCCCAGGAGACCGATTTTTGAATTTCGAGCGCTCGACTCTTTCACTCCAAAACTGTCCAAAATGATGAAATGCTATTTTGAAATAGCGACGGAAAAGTGAAAAACGAATGGTATTGACCACTCGTATTAAATTTTATCGGTAGAAAGTAAGCGCCGTGGCTGCAATTTTGATACTACAATCGTATTAACTGTTAAGTAGGTACCTATTTTAAATTTCGTGCGCTCGAAAGTCAAAAATCGATCCCCAGTCTTGCGATATCCAGAAACATGGATCAGCCATTAGGTATTATATTCTCGTTATATGATGCGATTATTACTAATAAATTATTAAGAATAATCAATCAAGTTTAAGTATTGAGTATTAATAATCAGCATAAAGTATGTAAGGTAATTAATTAATTAGGTACCTTACTTACTTTATGCTGACATACAATTTAAGACTGCGTTGCGTCTGGTTTATATTGAAAAATCCTGTAATGTCCGTATTTTCCGGTCCTTAGATGGTTTTTGTAGTCAAGGTACTGGTTAAGTCACAGTAACTGCGATATTGATGGCCCATCAACTGTATGGTGACATTAGAGGACCTGCACAGTTGTATTGAATTGAATAACATTTACCATCGTCGCGTGGGTTGTCAGCACTGTTCGCAGCATGTGGTGGTGTTATTATTTTTTAGGTATACAAAAATGTAGGTATGTGTTATGAAAAGTGTTATTTGCTTAACGTCCGATGCTTCATAGGGTCCGAGCAGTCCGATCAATTACGTTACTGAAGTATTTAATTCCGCAGTGAAAAAGTTATACGTTATGACGTATACGAAAATGGAGTTTAACATATTAAGTTGGTTATTTTCTACTTTCATTTTGACAAGCCGGCATTCTCCTATTGGGCATAACTTCCTAATACATGTATATTATGAGTCTGAAAATGTAATCTCTTTTTTCAGGTATATCCATAGGTGTGGGGATGGGAGACGAAAGAAATGACGACGGCAATTTAGATGTTAAGGTAATTAGATAAAATTATTTGTCTTTAAGCATTTAGTTTTTTTTTATAAAACAGCGGTGGCAAACTTTACTGGCTTGCCTGATGGTAAAATGACACTGTACCCTATAGTCGCTCGTGACTCAGGAATAACCTGATTTTTGTAATAAGTAATTGCGACCTACTAACCCTGTACCGTATTCAGACTGCAATGTACAGAACTTGTAGAGGCTTTGTAAAAAAATAACTTAAATAAAATAGGTATAAAGCAAACTATAAAAAGAATACGCCATTCAATGGGTCCACCTATGGCATGGTTAATACACTGGTTCCCCATTATTCCCAATACCTCTTTGTATGGCTAGAAAATTGTCTGTTTTCACAGACAATTTTTCCGGCGCGCTTTTTTTTTTTACTTTTCGGTCAGCGCCGGCTCTCTGCGGTCCCCTGCACGGCTATCACAAGACTGCGCGCGAGCTCTCTCGATTTTTCTCGCATTATCCGTCTCTCTCTTAGAAAGAGAGGCGAGAAAAATCGTGCTGAGGTGTCGATTATAATCAAGATTTTTTTTCAGGGTTCATGCCCGCCAAACACGACATGCGTGCCTATCAGCATGTGCCCACTGCTGGGCGATTTGATGGACTACTCCTGCTTCTCGTCTGATAAGTGAGTTATGATCAATTGGATATTTATCCGAATTCAGCTTTTAGCCACACGAGTCAACATTTCATTATTTCAAGTGGGCCATTTTATGATTTAGTTCACTACGAAATGTTTTTTTAAGGGACACGTGTTTTTTATTTCTTCCTAATTTGTAATTTTCATTCAGATATATCAAATTGAAAAGTAGCGAATTCCAGAAGGTCGTAAGTAAATTATGACGTCGATATTACGGCTCTGTATGGCAGCTTGCACACCTTTCATTATGACAGTCGTAGTATTGACGTCACACACGGTTTAAAAACACGTTTATACAATTTCGCGATTGTCTTAAAAACGAGTGCGAAAAAAATCTGAAAACTACATCATTACGTTCAGGTAACATAATTACCGAAATGGTTTTAGATTTAGGCATCATCACATATTTTGTCAATTGTTTGTGTTTACGTACCAAATTCCGACTCGACGCTTATCAACTGGACACCTCGGACAAGTCGGAACTAGGTAAGCAGGTACTCATTCCCATTCTAAACTCGCTCATTTACCAAACTCGCCCGTGTAGAGGACACACTCAGCTATGTATGTGGCTAACCGGTCGTCGAGTACCTATAAGTAATAATTTGTTTATTATCTTGAACTACTCCTCAGATACTTCCACCGTCTGAACGAGCTAACGTGTGGCCAACTCAACGGCGAGGACTATGTCTGCTGTCCCTCCTGTGACTGCGGAAAAGTGTACCAAGACGGCACGGAGCGGTGCGGCCGCAGCATGGTGCAGGGGGTCGGCTATAAGGGGCTGGGGGCGCACCCGTGGGTCGCCCGCATTGGGTTCACTCGTGAGTTATAAATTAATTATTATCTATCCTCTATCCTACTATAGTGTACATTGTTGAAGAGGCTAGAAAGCAAGGAATAGATGTACGAGTTAGTTCGAGGGCCGACGCGTAGCGGAGGCCCTCGAAAGTACGAGTCCAGCTATTGCACTTTCGGCCGAGGCTTAACACAGTGCTTTTCACGCCTACTGCGAGGAAATTGCAAATAATTATAATTTTAAATCAAAATTAAAGATCATAATATTAAACAGGCTCTGGACTGTACATCATTAAATATTACGGTTTTTTTTTCAGAGAAGGAGAGTGGCATAGTCAGGTTCGCCTGCAGTGGCTCCATTGTATCGAAGCGGGTGGTGCTCACAGCTGCGCATTGCGCGCTGGCCAAACCTGAGGGATACAAACTGTAAGTTCCGTGCGTGGTCTTAACCATTCAAATAAGTTTTTATTTTAAACCAATAAGTAGGGATCGTACGATCGAGTGCAAATGGCATAAGGAACACGACTAAAGGAGTAGAAATCAGTGCTATATTTTTTATGAAGTCGATAAATTTGTCAGTGTCGTTGTAGATAAAATTTCTACATAATTATTTTATCGTTATCAATGGAGATTATTTTATTGCTAATAGAGTGGATACATTTTATCGCACCCAATGCAAATTCTGAGATTGCATTTTTTAATGGAATTGACTACAACACAATTGATGTCCTTCTACTCCTACTAACTTAATCACTAGATATAGATACACTCTATCCTCCCTGTCTAGAAAGACAAAAAAAATGCATTTGTCAGAATAGCATATTATATTATGTAGAAAATTTATCTACGACGACATCGACAAACTTATCGACTGCATAAAAAATATAACACTGACCTCTACTCCATTAGTCCTGTTCCTTTGTGGCACTCTTTGGGGGATGCCTATGTCCAGCAGTGGACGTCTTTCGGCTGATATGATGATGAGGATGTCATTATGACACTTCTTCTTTTAAGATCATCATTACGTCACAGATCAACGGTAGTGGTAGGGGAGTGGGACACGGCGCACAGCCCCGACTGCGGTCCGCTGTTTTGCGCGCCGCCAGCGCAGGCCATCAACGTGGAGAACGTGGTCGTGCACCCTGGCTACGAGCAGAAGATCTTCCGGCACGACATCGCGCTCATCGTACTTAAGGAAGACATCAAGTATTCTGGTGAGTATTCTACTCATGCAGTAAAGTACCTGTAGGTAATGCGGCAGATTTACTAACTTATTACAGCATAGAGGTTTCCAACCTATAATGATTAGGTACTTCTGTTCAGATGTCAATGCCAATGCTGGTCAGTCGTATGTTTAGCCCTCTATCAGAAACGATACACGAAGATAGCTCTCAGTCATGCCTTAGAGTGTTATTGAGCTGAGGTTTCAAGGCATATTTCCGCACCTCTCGGTCACAGTGTGGGTCATCTCATCAGTGTGATTCAAACCTCTCACTGACTGGTGCGGCTTGCGGTAGCAATCAGTAGTAATGTTGACAGCTATTGTCAAATTTACTATTGATCGCCACCGCAGGCCGCGCCAGTGTGATTCAGGCTTTAGTCCTTACACAACTGGCCACCATCGCAGGGCGCGCCAATCTGTCAGAGGCTTTAGCCTAGATTTAGTTGTTTAGTATTACCAAGTTAGTCGAGTTCAACGCGACCACAGACAGAGTTTTCCAGCGTTTCCAACATACAAACCTACACGTCATACTTCTTTAATAAATACCTCGCAGCTATGAAAACTCGCTGAAAATACTCTATGACAAACATTTGTGACTTAAGTCAACTAAGTAGTGACAATCTGTCAAAGAAAAATAACACATCAAACAGAATGTAACCATAGAGAAATATATATATACTGAGATAGAGTATTCACTCGTCGTCACCTCGTAGCGACATCTAGTTAAAAATGCTAGAACTAAGAGCGTAAAGCGGCCTTTAGACATGGCTAAATTTAGCTATGTCTAAAGCGCCCTTTAAATATATATTGGGTACGGATAGCTGCGCTAGTATAATCGGTAGGTATACACTACCGGTCAAAAGTTTAAGCTCACTCTTTGTTTTAGGTACAAATGAGTACTTTTGGACAATGAATTTTTGCAGTTCGGAAGCCGAAATTTGTTTCCAACTGATCCGTTATTGTTTCCAGAGATTTGTTTAATTAGTCAGACACAATTCACGTACATTTCTAAACAACGCATTCCCTAAAATCTTATAGGAATGACGGCAAAGGCTGGGCCATATATGGGCTTGCCACTTAAAACGTACAATGATCAGATACAGTGTTGGTTTTTAGGGAATCAGTTGTTTAGAAATCTACGTAAATTGTGTCTGACTAATCAAACACATCTCCGTAAACAATAACGAATCAGGTGGAAACAATTTTCGACATCTGAACTGCAAAACATTATCGCACAAAAGTACAAATTTGTACCAAAAACAAAGGGTGAACTTAAACTTTTGACCGGTACTGTATGAGTGGATTGCAAAAAAAAAGGACATAGTTAACGAAAGTTGTCGTTACAGTTACACGATAGAAATAAATAAAGCGCAGATTAAATCAAGGCCTATGTAAGCCTATGTACAATTTTATTGCAATCCACCCATATATCCAATACCTACCTACCTACCTACCTAGGTTATTTTCAGCGTTTCGTTTATGTTAATAATCCCGCCATTAGTTCAGTAGGTATAGGTACATATTGATAGTATCACAATAACGACTAAAGAACAAATAGGTACCTAGTTTTCTAAAAGTCATAAATAAATGTAATTTTACTTTTATACCGACACCGAACTCATGACAGAAATCGAGAATACATAGTTAATTTCTTGATAAAACCAATCGTTATAAAGGAAAGCCATTCATAAAATTGATAATGATTTATTTGAGAGTAAACAATTAGAGAAGAATGCGGAACCCTAAAAAGGGTCACTATTTTATTTAGGTTTCCAAAGGGGATGAAAAAATATTTTGCTTAAACAAATTCATAGACATCTCTTGCCACATGTATCTTAACCAGCTAGTAGGTACTCATTTATAGTTCGTTTTCTAAGGGGAAACAGTATGAAATTTTGGAGTATAGCAATGAGTTGAAATTAAAACCATACACTCGAATCAAGTCTACAGTCCCTTGAAGCTGTGAAAGAATCAAACTTCTAAGTTAACGCAAAAAAAAAGATACGGCCGTTTATGTATATTTCACCACTCTCAAGAGAATCAATGTTTATAGGTACTTTCCGTTGACCTATTAGAACTATGAAATTTGGCACTACTTACTAGGTGCAAACTTAACTTAACCGGGCCATACCAGTTAATATGGGATGGAATAAGTAAAAATGTGTACGGAACGCTCGGTGCGCGAGTCAGACTCGCACTTGGCTTGTTAGTAGGTAGTACTTGTTTTTCGTCGTAGTACTTTCAATATTTCATTTAACATTGAAAATAGTCAAATTTATATTTACTATTATGGTTTTTCGAATCTGCATTAAATGGGATTTCAGACGGTATTTTTTATAAACCAAGTTTGGTACAAAAAATATGTAAATATGAGGGTTTGTTTGCATTTCGTTACTACTAAAAGTTTATTATTTTAAGTATTGCGTCATATTTTGCTAGGGAACCCTAAAAAACTGGTATGGGGAATGAATTGGGCATCATCTAGTTACCTAATAACGACACCAAACATGACTCAAAGGTCCAAACTAATAATTTTTTTTCTGAGCGCCGGGAGCTCTGTACTTTGACCGCCCTCCCCCCCAACTGTCGCAGAGTTCAAACTGGCTACCGGGCGCTTTGGACTCAGGTGGACGTGTATAATACCCGTACCAAATGCCATTGCTGTACTCAAAATTGTATACCTCTCCATACAAGGATTCCCCTTAGAAAACGAACTATTTCTATTATATAAGACTACTACAGTATTGATTACAAATTGTTTGAAATATACGTGCTTTAATTATAACAAAAATCATAATTAGTAGGTATAGATGAGGTACGGTAACCTATCACAGTGTTAGGTACCGTCTCTCATCTCGGATTACAAAATTACCACTGCGCTGCGTTACTAAATACTTATTAATTTAAAGGTATATATATTAACCTAGTGCCTACACATGTTGAAATATATCATTCATTCTAGTGTGCTTATTTCGAACAATATTTATATATAATGTCATAATATAAAAGGTATATATTTCCAAAAGATTATACAATTTAGTCAGGGGGACACGACTTATGATTTCAAATTTCTATGGTCATTTAATAGTGGAATGGCCCAAAATAGCCACGTTCTCTGTATTGTAATGGAAATAAACCACAGGTTAGGACAGGTAAAATACATATGTCGACGAGTTTCCGCTTCAGTGAAACAGGAAGGTTACCCTTCATCATTAGCTCCTTCAAGGACCAGTAGCTCTTCCAGGCGTTCTCAACTCGGTGCTCAACTGCCTTGCCTTGCCTGTTGCTGAAACTGAAAGAGACTAGCGGGCCCAAGTAAATATACCTACTCGTCGACATATGCCCGTCTACCTCGACCCTACGTTTTGTGCTGTTGGTTAGTCATCACTATACAGAGTGTTTTTTTTAAATGGGACAGTATGGGGAAATCCGAATCTAAAGGAGATAGAGGAAAAGTGTCCAAGGAGACATTAGGTGTTTTTTTATGTAAACAAATTTGGCTCATTAAAATTTTTGGTCAAGCGTGAGTTGTTCTTAAAAAATGATAAAGTTGGTCAATTTTTTTTTTGACGCGGGTCGACTCTGTTTCATGTAAGGATTATTTCATTGTATGGAAAGAAAAAAATCTGAACAGCAGAAGTTGGTCAAATTTAATGAAAACTAATCTTCATACAGTTGGTTTATTACTTGAGTAAATGTTCGATGTGACCGCCGTCTTGTCTTATGCAGGTACGAGCACGCTTCAAGTCACTTCTAGTTGCATTTAACAGAGACTTATGGTGAATTGTGTTTAAAGTGTTGTAAACAGCATCTTTTAATTCTTGTACGGAGTTGTATCGGGATTCATAAATTCGACCCTTAAGGTAACCCCATAAGAAAAAATCTAATGGCGTTAAGTCGGGCGATCGTGGGGGCCACTCGTTCCAAATTTGAATTCTTTTTTTTATAATTTCAAGACTATCGCGTGCCATGATGTTTACGAAGATTAAAAAAAATATTCTTCTCTTGAATCATCTGGAGCTCTTATGGATTATCGAAATTTAAAAATGGAATAATTTTAAATATTTTTTTACACGCCTAGGCACTTGTAGCAATATTAAAAGGCGAATACTGCAATTGTATGAAGATTAGTTTTCATTAAATTTGACCAACTTCTGCTGTTCAGATTTTTTTCTTTCCATACAATGAAATAATCCTTACATGAAACAGAGTCGACCCGCGTCAAAAAAAAAATTGACCAACTTTATCATTTTTTAAGAACAACTCACGCTTGACCAAAAATTTTAATGAGCCAAATTTGTTTACATAAAAAACCACCTAATGTCTCCTTGGACACTTTTCCTCTATCTCCTTTAGATTCGGATTTCCCCATACTGTCCCATTTAAAAAAAACACTCTGTATACTTGAGTTTGCAAGAATACGAAAAAAAAACATTGGTATATGGCAATGCCAATACAACAACATAAACAAAAAGTTGTATTACAAATACAGATCTGTGTCGATGACTGTGTTTCATCGTATGTACTATACCTACTTATCTACTATGCATAAAATAGAAATAAATGACAGGACCAAAATCATAGTGCCGACTTATAAGGGTTTTCGAAATTGATGTTATTCGAGGACTTGTTTGTTGTTGAAAAAAGTAATTACTTAGTCTTTTTTTATTAAAGGTGATGACTAATCTTGTTGCTAAACTGCCACTGGTTTCAGTTCGGCACCATTTTTTGCAAATAAACTGACGAGATTCAAATTAAACATTCATTGACTCTTTTACTCGTACAGTATGTCATACCTACACTCGGCGTCAAAAAAATCGCAAAATTTCGTTTCAAGCGAATATAGCTTTTAACTACTTTTATTGTACCCTATCAATATTTGATTTAGTATCATTTAAAAGCACACTTAATGGCCTTTAAAATGATACTAAATTAAATATTAATAGGGTACAATAAAAGTAGGTATTTAAAATCTATGTTCGCTTAAAACGAACTTTTGAAGAGGTGCTTTTTTTTTGACGCCGATTGTAGCTTAGAGATTATAAAATATCTAAAACATTATAAATTATACTGTACTGCTGTACCTCAACACCCTGTACTATATTTATAAGTATTCTGGAAAATAAAATAATTCTATTCTATTCTAAATCATTCAATATTTAACTCAATAAGCACATTATGCAGCGTCAGTAATTCCAATAATATTTATTGAAATAAAAATACAAGATTATAATTAACATTAACTAAGATAAATTAAAACTAAGTTAAATCTAAAAAACCGGCCAAGTGCGTGTCGGACCACGCAAAACGAAGGGTTCCGTGCCTATTAAAAAGGTCGTATCATCACAGAAATTTTACGGCACTTACGTCCTTTTCTTTGAGAAAGGCAGTTTTTCAGCAATATCTCGAAAACCTCTGAACCGATCTTGTTCAAAACAATTTTCGGTGAATGAAATTAATAAGCTCTATGTCCATGAATTTTTCCATATTTTTAAAATACACGGTTCAAAAATTAGAGGGGGGGGGACAGAATTTTAGTGACTTTCGGGGCGATTATCTCCGACCCTATTCACTTAATCAAAAAAAATTCTAAGAAACCTTATATTTATTTTGAAAGGCCTAACGATTGATGTGCCACACGGGGGGTCACAATGAAAAAAAAATTTTTGACTTTTAGTTTTATGTATGGAGTGCACCCCTAAAAAAATTTTTTTTGTCATTTTAATTACTAAACTATGTAGCGGCTAACAAAATACACCTATCCTCAAAATTTTATTCAAATACACCTTATAGTTTTCGAGTAAAATGCCTGTGACATACGGACAGACGGACAGACGGACAGACGGACAGACGGACAGACGGACATGACGAAACTATAAGGGTTCCGTTTTTGCCATTTTGGCTACGGAACCCTAAAAAGGCCCTCGAGGCATTGTACCGAGGATGCTGGCGGCATTTCCTCGCTGAATTGCAATGCTGATGCGTTGCGCGAGAAAGCCGCCAGCTCTTCGGTCACCAGTTACATCGACCAGACGTTTCGCGATTTCTGCAAATAACTTATGCGCACTGGGACCCCACGGACCGAGGGTCTCGACGCCAAAGGGTACAAAGTCGTACTCTCTGCCGAGGCCTCTATATTTATTACATTTCAGATTTTCGGCGTTTTCCGCCGCTGCACCCGCTTTAGAAGTAGTCCGTGGGAGGTGAGACGGTGCCAGTGTGTCTACACATGTAGCGTCCCACACAAGCATCCGTCCCAACCTCCATGGAACCAGAGACACACCATCAGGTCTTTTGCCATCATCTCTGACAATGCCAGGCGGCTCAAAAAGAGCAGGCACATTGATGCTGGCAAGAGACCGGTGGATTATGTCATTAAGTGTCGCATGTCTTGAAAAGCGGCCTGCACTTTTTTGACAACAAAGTCCGTGGTGACCCAGTCGGTCCACGTCCGTGCCACAAGGGCATATGTGTGGAGTGCATACCGTGACCCCAAGCCGCAGACCAGTCGCCAGACGAAGGGAGGTCGGATCCAGGAAGGTACCGGTATTTGGAGAGGGATGGGCATGTAGCCAGTGACCGGCCTCTCTGGCTCCAACCGCCAAAAGTCTTGCGCGATCTGGACCTGAACTGCGGCTCAGAATAGATTTGTAGGTTAAATCGCAATAAATATCGTCCCAGCTCCTTTGAGATTTTGGGTTATCTGGAAAATCTTTACCCGGACAAGCAATTTTAAAAGCATTCTTGGCATCCTCCACGCCCGCAGTCTCATAGTTTGTGGGTAGATCCCTTAAGATATTTCCTATGAGACGTGACGAGCTATGGGTGGATGACAAAAAGGCTGGGGAAGCAACACTAGAAATTTTGCGAATTCCTAAGCCGCCAAACCGAATAGGGAGGGATGCTTGTAACCAAGATTGTTCATTGAGCTGAATATTTAAAATCATTTCTAAACTAGTTTTGACTAAGTCATCTATCGGTGAAAGCAAATTTTGATGTTTCCAAAATGGGCAACAGCGGGTGACTTCCTGTCTACTGTCTTTATGCTGGGTGTCACATAATTGAATTTGAATTTTAAATCATCCAAACAGTAAGAAGTTTTTTGAATGAACAGTTCACATTTGCTGAAATTTAATTCTAAACCAATATTTTCAAACTTTGTTTTAATATCTGATAAGTCAGATAACACAGTATCCACATCGCCTCCTAGGGTTCCGTCATCCAAATACCAAACGTTAAATTTCGATTTAAAATTTTGAATAATGGGATTTATAGCCAAGCTAAAAATTGCTGGCCCGAGGGGATCGCCTTGCTGACAGCCGACCTCCGAAGAAAGTTCATGGGAACGGTATATTAATTTGGAAGGGTCTGCGTAGCAGAGGAGAAGGTATTGATATAGTTCCGGAATTTTGTTTTTAACTTCTGTCAACATGGCATCCCTGTTTACTGAATTGAAAGGATTTTTGACGTCAATTTTGACTACAATTTCGCAATCATCATACGAAAGGTAGGTTCTTAAGGCATGGACGGCTGCCTCACACCCACCTTTCGTGCCAAAACCTAATTGTATCGGTTCGAAAACAGACTGTAATTTTGATTTGATATGTCTCACCGCAATTTTGGACGCCAAACGTCTTAAAGCGTCAGTTACCTATCTGGATGGTTTTTTTTGACAGTTTTTCTGCTTTCTGGTTACACAATTGCTGGCATACACAAAAGAAAAGTCTATCTAGATATTCTAGACACATGCAGTAGTCGTTTTGATGGATGGTATTAATTTATATGTAATTGGTTATTTAGTGAGATCTCTTCATTAGTACCCAAACTGCAATGTGCAGCAATGGACGTCTTTCGGCTGATATGATGATGATGATGATTGATGATTATTATTCAAACGGGGCAGTAAGAGAAAATCTGAAACTACAAGAGATAAGGAAATTTGCTCTTAGGAGTCACGAAACCGATTTAAGGAAAAAAAACTGCATACATAGATTTTCAAAAAGCCTCAAATCAAACCCGGTCAAATCTGTCTAAAAATCGGAGTTCGTTTTTTTGCGTAATTTTATAGTGCTGGATGTAAGGACCAATTGTTGCTAAGGGACCCTGTATTTCATCGTTTTACGTACAGAAATGGATCTCCCCGTACAAACAATACCTACCTACTTACCAGGTACCTACTATGGACTAGTAATCAGTCGGGTGATAAATAAATGAAACTACAAATTTACCTATTTCGTCTACTTTCAGATTTTCCGTCTCTACCCCGTTTGAATAATATATTCTGTAATACTTGACCCAGGCGAAAGCCCGCGCTTTGTTATAGTGTGGGCCTTTGGTGAAAAACCTTACTTTTTTGATAAAAGTATGAAACTTGGCACAGTTATTCCTTGTGCCAAAATAAGCCGATTAAGATCGGTAGCCCTCGGGAGCCCCCCCTCTGCGGCCGGGGACGGGGGGTTAAAGTCCCGCTCCACCCGGCTTCATTCAAAAAATTCTAACCGTCCATGGCTAGCTAATATGTCGTGTTTGGTATCAATTTCGGATAAATCAATGACGTAGAAGTCATTTCTGGTATAAAAAAATATTATTTGTCTTGAAATTAAAAAAGAAAACATAAAAATAAAGATTTTCAACTCCATTTTTTTTATTTTGAGCATTCGTAAATATTAAACGGCCTGCTATTTCTATATACAAAAAATATATTTATAAAGCCAATTTATTGTAAATTTGAAAATATATAACTTTTAACTACCTTTGCTAACAATAAATAGTGTAAAAAAAAGATTAAGTGGCGAGCGGTAGAAAATACCGCTCCGCCCGGCTTCATCCTAAAAATTCTAACCGTCCATGGCTAGCTAATAGGTCGTGTTTGGTATCAATTTCGGATAAACCAATAACGTAAAATTTATTTTTAGGATAAAAAAATGTAATTTGTTTAGCAATTAAAAAAAAATATATAAAAATTGATTTATACAACTCCAATTTTTTATTTTGAGCCTTCGTAAATATTAAACGGACAGCTATTTCTGTATACAAAAAATATACCAATAAAGACAATTTATTGAAGATTTGAAAAAATATAACTTTTTAATACCATTGCTAATAATAAGTAATGTAAAAAAATAATTTTGTAGCGCGCTTTAGAAAATACCGCTCCGCCAGACTTCATTTAAAAATTCTAAGTGTCCATGTTTAGCTAATAGGTGGTATTTAGTATCAATTTCGGATAAATAATAATAATTTCGGACGTAAAAATCATTTCTGGTATAACAAATGTAATTTAACAAGCAATAAAAAATATTTTTGTAGAACATATTTTTATTACGAGCCTTCGTAAATGTTAAACGACTAGTTAGTTGCGTATGCAAAAAATACTTAAACAAAGCCAGTTTAATGTAGATTTGAACAATATAACTTTTAGCTACCTTTGCTAATAATAAATAGTGTATTTTTTTTAAGTCGCGTGCCGGTGCTCAATTTTTACCGCTTGTTCAACCTAAGTGCACATTCTGGAGACCGAATGTGCTATATTCGTTCTTGTGATCATAAAAATGATGAAAGATTAAGAAATATTTGTAACACAATTTTAATTTGCACAGTAGTGGCGTTCCCTTAGAGAAGGGACCTTAGAAGTGTCGCGAGGCCTCATGTTTGTATTAGGTGAGAGCGTCACTGTTAACGCCAATGTCACTAAGATCCGTTTTTCAAAGTCATATTGTACGAGTATAAGCGGAAAAGGCACAATATTACATATAATTAACTACACGTCTCGAGAGTCAACGCAGTTTCCTCCACTGAGACGTAACTGGGTGCATTTCAAATCCCTCTTCATAATTTTTGCATCACGTTTCGCAACCAGCTTTGCATCTACACTACACCTTGTTTATTTTAAGCAAAGACTGGCCCCAGCAGTGTTGTCAGACCAGTGTGGAATCCATTGGCCAGCACCTTGCTTCCATGTCCAAGCAGAGGGACTGGGTTAGCTTTGATGACGACCTAACACATAGCCAAAAACGTACATACCCCTTGGTAAACTGCCCGTTATGTGTGCTGGTATAGGGCAGTTTCCGTCTGAGGTATGTCCTCCAATTGCCGGTTCTTTCTAGTAAACAAATATTTTTGAAGCTGAAGGTCCTGGGATCGAATCCCGGTAAGGGCAAATATTTGTGTGATGAGCATGAATATTTGTTTCTGCGTCTTGGATGTTTTTTTTTATGTATTTAAGTATTTATCGTCGTCTAGTACCTATAACACAAGCCTAATTGAACTTACTATAGAGCTAATTCGATTTGTGTAAGAATGTCCCCTAATATTTATTATTATTGCTATATTTTTAGTACTTAAATCTCAACATTTAGATATAACTTGTACCACAGAATAAGTAATAGTACTACGTCTTGTACTAGAGGTTGATGAAAATAAAGCGATGCGAAGAGTACGATAACCCGATAAACAACCAGCAATTAGAGGAAACTGCTCTATACCAGCACACATAACGGGCAGTTTACCAAGGGGTAGGTACCTACATGTTTCGGACTAGGCGTTTGTTCGTCATCAAAACTTACCCAGTCCCTCTGCTTAGACATGGAAGCAAAATGCTGGCCAATGGATTCCACACTGGCCCCGTAGCATGGTTGGCCTTGTCACGCGACAGGTGATAGGATAGAGCGCGCGTCACTGGCTGACACCGTTCGATAGAACGAGACGACGCTGTTATCTTGTCACTTGTCGCGTGATAAGGCCAACCATGCTACGGCTCCTGGTCTGACAACCCTGGTGTGGTCAGCATCTGTTTAAACTAAACAAGATGTAAATGCAAAGCTGGTTGCAAAACGCAATGCAACTGAAGAGGGATTTGAAATGTACCCAGTTATATATGTCTCAGTGGAGGAAACTGCGTTGACTCTCGACACGTGTAGTAAATTATACGTAATAATGTGCCTTTTCCGCTTATATGTACTCGTACAATATGACTTTGAAAAAGGGATCTTAGTGACATTGGCGTTAATAGTGACGCTCTCACCTAATACAAACATGAGGCCTCGTGACACTTCTAAGGTCCCTTACAACTACTACAGCGTACATCTCTAAGGGAACGCCACTACTGTGCAAATTAAAATTGTGTTACAAATATTTCTTAATCTTTCATCATTTTTATGATCACAAGAACGAATATAGCACATTCGGTCTCCAGAATGTGCACTTAGGTTGAACAAGCGGTAAAAATTGAGCACCGGTACGCGACTTAAAAAAAATACACTATTTATTATTAGCAAAGGTAGCTAAAAGTTATATTGTTCAAATCTACATTAAACTGGCTTTGTTTAAGTATTTTTTTGCATACGCAACTAACTAGTCGTTGAACATTTACGAAGGCTCGTAATAAAAATATGTTCTACAAAAATATTTTTTATTGCTTGTTAAATTACATTTGTTATACCAGAAATGATTTTTACGTCCGAAATTATTATTATTTATCCGAAATTGATACTAAATACCACCTATTAGCTAAACATGGACAGTTAGAATTTTTAAATGAAGTCTGGCGGAGCGGTATTTTCTAAAGCGCGCTACAAAATTATTTTTTTACATTACTTATTATTAGCAATGGTATTAAAAAGTTATATTTTTTCAAATTTTCAATAAATTGTCTTTATTGGTATATTTTTTGTATACAGAAATAGCTGTCCGTTTAATATTTACGAAGGCTCAAAAAAAAAAAATTTGAGTTGTATAAATCAATTTTTATATATATTTTTTTAATTGCTAAACAAATTACATTTTTTTATCCTAAAAATAAATTTTACGTTATTGGTTTATCCGAAATTGATACCAAACACGACCTATTAGCTAGCCATGGACGGTTAGAATTTTTAGGATGAAGCCGGGCGGAGCGGTATTTTCTACCGCTCGCCACTTAATCTTTTTTTTACACTATTTATTGTTAGCAAAGGTAGTTAAAAGTTATATATTTTCAAATCTACAATAAATTGGCTTTATAAATATATTTTTTGTATATAGAAATAGCAGGCCGTTTAATATTTACGAATGCTCAAAATAAAAAAAATGGAGTTGAAAATCTTTATTTTTATGTTTTCTTTTTTAATTTCAAGACAAATAATATTTTTTTATACCAGAAATAAATTCTACGTTATTGATTTATCCGAAATTGATACCAAACACGGCATATTAGCTATCCATGGACTGTTAGAATTTTTAGAATGAAGCCGGGCGGAGCGGGACTTTAACCCCCCGTCCCCGGCCCCAGAGGGGGGGCTCCCGAGGGCTACCGATCTTAATCGGCTTATTTTGGCACAAGGAATAACTGTGCCAAGTTTCATACTTTTATCAAAAAAAGTAAGGTTTGGCCATTTTATGTCGCTAAGGATCCCCACTATTAGGGATACATGTAGCCGGGGGGCGTCGTGGTGGAATGTTCGCGATCCCATGGCGCCCCCTTAACGGTAATGCGGGTGACGCCGGTGTGTTTTTAGTGGGTATGCTCCTCGGATGGCGGCGGGAGGAGAGAGTCCCACATAACCCCCAAATGGGCCTTCCCCGGGTCGGGGGTATGCATAAAGCATTTTCACATCGTCAAAAAAAAAAAAAGGGATACATGTAGTGGGCCTTTATAGGTATAGGAAACAAGGAACTTTATTGGAGTTCAATTAAATCTCATAAAACTATAATATGGGAAAAGTTATTCAGTATTGACCATCTTCTACACTGTTTGTCATTCCGGGTCATGACCCCCAAAGTACTAATACTGGGTAGTATTGGAAGCTCAGAAATTATAAAAATGTACACTGTTCACTGTTACAGATATGTACAGATGTAGTGCATTATTATTTTCCATCGTATTTTCACGGAAACGTACGAACGTGTCTTGCTATTTCAGTCAGTCTTGGTACAAAAAGTACTGAGGTTCACTGAAGTAGCATGACAAATACGGTGAACGTTTCCGAGAAAATTCGTTGGAAAACAATTATGCACTACATCTGCAACTACCTTACTTTCTTTTCCTTTTACTACAATAATTAAAGGCCAAGACCTGTACTACATCGTCTTTATCAAAATCTGTCCTTCGTCCACAAATAATTTTGTTAACATCTCTACACCAATTACATATAAAAAAATTGCATATGACATTGTACATTTGCTCCAGTATATCAGATTTGTGTCGTTCACATTTTACGAAAGACATATTTAGTCTTGTGTCGAGAATTAACTTTATATATTTTTTTATACCCCTCACAGACGACTTTTCCTTCAAAATGTGATTTATTATGTCTTGAATTTCTGAAAAACATTTAACTAATTCATCGCTTGGATAATGTAAACTTCTCTTGTTTTTAGTATACTCTCTTAATTTTATATAGCTGGGTTTTTCACTCGCTGTTCCCTCCCCTACTGGTTGGTTAATCTTTTTGTACAAATTTTCGTTACATACATCACAATTTTTGAAAACTTTTTTTTTTAGTCTACTTAAGATATAACCCGTAACATATTCCAATGCAGCAAAAATACGTGGGTCCCCTTTTTTTACATTTATATTAACAAGCATGTCGTCATTTACCACATCGTTGAAATCGATGGGCATGTGATCACATGAACTTGCTTCATTTTTGGTAAAAAACAGTTTTTTCAACGATTTAAAAACGTAACAAGTATCTTGTTCGCAATTTGAGCCAGCAGAGTAGCTGCTACTTAAGTTATTAACTAGTAAAGAAGCAAAAGCTGCTTCAAAACCAGCACACGTTGGGGAGTTGTTTCTGTACCCATGGCTACGTACGCTGCCAAAAAAGTTCTCGAGCGGATCTTGATTAAAGTGCCTACACCATATAGATTTAATCTCATATTTGTGAAATAATACATCCCGCAAGTACTCCATGTTCTCTACTGTACGTAGCCAGTTTTTGACGGACGGCACTGGAAAACTATTATTGTCCTTTTTATTGACAAACCTCATTGAGATTAAAATCTTTTTTGAATCGATCCAATGCTGGTTGTGCGCCGACTTTGGTGTTAAAGCTTGAAGCAATGGTTTTCCTTTTTTTTGGCTTTTATAACTTCCATTCATTGAATCGAATAACCCGTCCATAAAAAGAATGAAATCCGCTGTTTGTTGGCATTCGGCTGGTAGTATTCCTTGATCTGAAATAAATGTATTTCCGTTAATATTGGAGTCTGTCAGTAAGAAGGATTTATTTTTATATTTTGCTTATACAATTAAGTTACTTATCTAAATAAAATAAAAAGTTGTGATGAATATTGGTAGAGACATTTACAAGGATTTTCCAGGGCGACAGTCTGAGTTTTTTGGCTCAGCACCCTGCTGAAGGATTCAGGGCTGAAATGAGACTATTTCTCACCTGCTCTACGTGCATGACTTGTTGAAGCTACTGAAAGCGCCATCAAAATGGAACAGTGCGTGGGGGAAATAGACCTCTCGAGCAACACCTAAAGAGACTCTCGCTTGATTGCTATAGTCAAGGTATAGGTCAAGTATGGTCAAGGGTTAGCTACATATATAACGGTACTTCTGAGCACTCAGGAAATTCCTCTTGTGTCCCCTAATCAGCAATAGCTTAGGCCCCACCCCGCTGCCGGCGGCACCCTAGGTTAGTTTTTTTTTAATATGTTTTTTTTTTTGTATTTTTTACTTTTATACACATATATGTTACGATGGAATATAAATAAGACATTGGAAATTTACCAGCCAAGAATCCCATATTTACACCAACCGTCTGGCTAAAAATTTGCGTTGCGTACTTCACTTTCATTTTGGGTATTTTCTCAGGTGTGCAATGATCCTCAGTTAATTTTTTTATTATTCTTATACCCTTGTAAGTTGGATTATTTTCATGTAGTTTAATTATGTGATCCCATTTTGCTATATTTTCCATCCCATTCAAACTGAATTTTAAGTTCTTTGTAAGAAGATTATTCCTTATACCCTTTAACAAATGTGGCACGTCATAAAGAGGGATTATTTCTTCGCCATCCACTTCAAACACAGCTCGCCGCATCTCAATATCACGCTTTAAATATTGTATCCTTCTCTCTTCTATTAAGTGATTAATGGCACTGACATTAGATGCACCTTGATCACATATAGTGGCCAAAACTTTAAAACCAATTGAATGTAACTTTGAAATGTGGCTCTTTATTAGTATTGAGAGGTCAGCTTGTTTTGTACTTCCTGAACAAAATGTGTAACTTATAGGCTGTTTGTAGTTATTTAATACTCCTCTTATCATAAATACTAAAACGTGGTCGGCAATAATTTTTTTAGTATCAGTTCCATTATCCACAAATCCAATAATGCGGTCGCTTTTTTTGTTGTAATCAAAATGTGGAGATATAGACATTTCGTCAAAAATCAACGTACAAAGCCTACCATCGGGCTTCATTTTTCTTGCACGTCTTTTAAGCTGCTGAAATATATTTTCGTTAATGCCAGGTTTCAGGCCTGCCCTCGATACCATTCGGCTCAAAGTGACGGGAGAAGGTAGTATAAAAATTTTCCTCAGCAACCTGTAACATCTAGGCCCACGTTTATATATCGTCAACCCCATAATTTTTTCTTCATCCGTGAACCTTCGACCCATTTTTCCTTTACGAAACTCTCGAAATTGCAGGACTGTAAAAAGTGCAGCTAGAGTGGTAAACTTTTTTAACGTGTTTTGAAAAGTTTTATTTTTTGATAAATTTAGGGCATCTTTCAGACGTTTGGCGTATTTATCTTTGGCAATATTAAGTCCGTTTATGACTTTCTGCAACGGCTTTGCATTACCTTTGAAGGCTGATTTTTTCTGTGATGTCAAGGTGAAATCTGAAAACAAAAAACATTGTTACAAGAGTATTCACGAGATGCCGGGGCAGAGGCCTGTGGATTAGTCTTAGCAACACGCTAAGGTGCACCAAATCCGCAAACATGTGCAGCCCAACCAAAGAGTGCCACAATGACCGGTTCTGCGCCACCCACATCCAGCGCACTCCCGCGACCTTCACCAGGTCACATCAGTCCACACTGTGGGGGATCTATCCGCGCTGCGCCTTCCGGTATGTTTCCACCCCAACGGCCATCGGTCGGCCACGTACAAGGTGCCCCGCTCACTGCTTCGTAATACCTTGGCAACAGACTGGCCAGACTGCGGATACCGTACCTGCATTTGCAGGTTGTACTGGCAAGTGATTGTTTTCTTCGGTGACATGTAAAACAGCGGAAGTTAAGCTCGAACCTGAAAATCAACAATGCAGTTTTGCATGAGAATGAATTGATGAGTTTATATAATAATTAGAATAATTACTATGTCTGTAGACTTGACCAATCAAAGGACTACCACGCATTATCTTTTCCGTCTTTTTTCTGTGACACGGGGCTAGTGAAACTTAAGTTTCTGTCAAAAATTTTTTTTTTTGCAACCATTAAATACGAGAGGGTTTCCATAAAACCAAACACCACTTTGTTTAACTGGTGTAGTTTGGGAGTTCCAATCATCCATCATCAGACCAGCTCTACTATTAGGTATTAAGTATTATTGCATTGTCACCGAAGATACGCAAGTATACCAAATTTCAGCGTGACCAAAAACCAGGAAGTGGTTGAAATATGGTTATAGTGTAGCGACATCTACCTAGAAGACTTAGGCTTCTTAACGGCACCAACGTCTCAAATTATATTGAGAAATCGTCAGTATCGATGCGCCACCTCATACTTAATTTATTTTGTGTTACGCAGTATCGCTGCTAACGAAATTTATAAATTTCAAATTAAAGCAAAAATTTAATGCTCCGAGCCGGATTCGAACATTCGACCACAGGCAATTTCGTTAGCAGCGATACTGCGTAACACAAAATAAATTAAGTAATGGGTCAGTAGCGACGGGCCATATATGCCTGTGGTCGCCGGTTCGAATCCGGTCTCACTGGACATGTTCGTCCAATATAATCACCTGGGTGATCCAGCCGTAGCATGGTTGGCCTTATCACGCAACAAGTGACAAGATAAGAGCGTCGTCTCGTTCTATCGAACGGTGTCAGCCAGTGACGCACGCTCTATCCTATCACCTATCGCGTGACAAGGCCAACCATGCTACGGGGCCAGGTGATCCTATATGACGTCGCGGAAGTTCCAATCTCTCTCTTGAATAATTAACTTTTTTTCCGGAAAAAACACTGATTTCTATTGAGTACTTCGCTAATCCACATACATTAAGATTTCCACTTTACCACATGAACTGTTTTCAGAGATCAAATACGTTGGTTATTGCAGAAAATACCATAATCAATATACCTAACTAATCATGATAATCGGTCCAGCCGTTCTTTGAGTTAATGGTGTAACCAACCCGGCTTTGGTTTATCTATAAAGTTACGAACTTTATTTTGGGACCCACTTTAGGTTGACAATCCTGTCTAATTGTATACGAATACAAATAATATTTTAGTGAAAAGGGTCCTTACTTTAAGAGCGCGACCGTACTTCTATCCTAAGCTAATCCATACTAATATTGTTCGCGTAGAACCCTTCGATAAGCTCATGCACTGGCCCTAGGTTTCCTAGCGTTAAACTGAACGGGCATTGCAATCTCCAAATATATGGCAAACCACTGACGTTGTAGGTACTGGCAGGCTCCGACTCTGGTGTCGTCCTGTGGAATCTTCTGCTGGCCAGCAACACCACACCTTGGAGAGTCTTACAAACACCAAAAAACCAATAATAATGTCCGGTAAATAGCACCGAATGAATTTCCGAAATTAGGTATATCGCAAGACGCGCGTGCGATCAAGCCGAGCGAGCGGGGCATCTCTGTCTGTCACCGAGGTAACGTGGTTCTACCCTCTGTTTCGCCGCTAAGCAGTCTACCCTATATTAAAAAGATTACAATGCCCGAACATCCCCCCGCCTAACCAAGGGTCCCTTGGTTCCTAATCTTCTAAAGGTAGCCTACAAAGTTTGGAAATGGGTCTCAATAAGATTCCATTTTGTGTTTTGACTTCCGCTACCCGAGTCACCCCGTCTTTACCCGGTAAAAGTTTAACAATCCGTCCGCGCTTCCAGTTAAGTGTAACCAAATTATCTTCCTTAATCAAAACTAAATCGTCTAACTTCGGTGATTCTGTATGAGAGGTCCACTTATAGCGTTGCTGAAGTGTATGAAGATATTAATTTTTCCACCGATTCCAGAAATGCTGGGTCATTTTTTGTATCCGTTGAAACCGAGATAAACGTGATTCCTTAACTTCCGTAAATGGGTACTCTGGAAGTGCTACCAAAGGCTGTCCGATTAAAAAATGAGAGGGAGTCAACACGTTAAGGTCGACCGGATCCGAGCTTAGAGGACACAACGGACGCGAATTCATCACGGCCTCCACCTTAGCGAAAAATGTGGCGAGCTCTTCAAACGTGAGCCGAGTTTCACCAAGCACACGCCTAGCATGGGTCTTTGCGGACTTAATCGCGGCCTGCAATAAACCTCCGTGATTTGGACTTGATGGCGCATTAAAAAGCCATTTTATTTTACGCTTTACACACTCCCGATCAATCTCCGGGTGATTAGTTCGTAAAAACGAATATAGGTCATTTAAATATTTGTTGGTACCCGTATAATTTGTACCACAATCCGACCGCAATAAATTCGGAAGGC
The DNA here is from genome assembly GCA_932294315.1 of Epinotia nisella. NCBI lineage: Eukaryota > Metazoa > Arthropoda > Insecta > Lepidoptera > Tortricidae > Epinotia > Epinotia nisella. Next base: position 7,362,269 of record OW028687.1, read on the forward strand.
CCCGCCGAGATACAAAACGTGTAAGCGCCGCTACGAAAGCTTCAACTATCGGTTGAAGCTTTCGTAGCGGCGCTCTGGCTCACCACTTCTAGGTGACCCGCTTTGGTAGCTAAACAAATGAGATACAGAGGTAACATTTCTGTATTTTCGCTTTCCGAAGACTGCTCGACTTTATGAAAAAAGGACCTCCGAAATCGGTCGCCGTACCGAGAAACGCCCGTGCGCATTTAACCCGATCTGGGGGTAAGTTCGCCATGAAAGGTTGTACCGGTCGCGGCCGTGTCATGTAACACGGTACGCATTTAAACGTTACATGTCGCGTAATTTTCCGAGCAGCGACTATCCAGTAATTCCATGATAAAATAGATTCAAGTGTATTTGCTCCGACGTGGCAATATACCTTGTGATAATATGTTTTACTTTTAGTTTTATGTATGGAGTGCACCCCTAAAAAAAAATTTTTTTGTCATTTTAATTACAAAACTATGTAGCGGCTAACAAAATACACCTATCCTCAAAATTTTATTCAAATACACCTTATAGTTTTCGAGTAAAATGCCTGTGACATACGGACAGACGGACATACGGACATACGGACAGACGGACAGACGGACATGACGAAACTATAAGGGTTCCGTTTTTGCCATTTTGGCTACGGAACCCTAAAAAACTATTCGATTTTTTTCTATGTCTCCCGATTTTTTGAAAACGCCGTGATGAGCTAAAAAGAAATATTCTTGGAGATAAATATGTCAAAATGTCCATAGCAATAACTAACGAACTATCTACCATGACCAGGTGCCTTATTAGCGCCTGCGGTTCCTTTTCGAGGTTAGAAATCAGGTACCTAATGGAATTTTTCCGTTTTAGAAATATCTTTCCGCGATAACACTAGCGACGTAAACAAGACTAATGAAACTCGTCCACGAAAATACGTCGCCGTCAAAGGACATTAAATTAATTCGTGGCAACCGTGATGACGCGACACTCTCCGTGGGCATGTGGGTTCCGTCCAAGCTGGGATAGGCCGCCGCCACCGCATCGAGCTGGTTATAGGCATCGGTGGCCTCCTTATACTTTTCATCGTAACTATCAACGATATCCTGGGACAAATCCGCACATAATATATTTTTCATACACTTCCGTCAACACATTAAAGTACTCCTCTAACTTACGTAACCGCGCCGATATTACACTCGAAGTGTAACCTTTGCCACTTTTTGCAATTGGCAAGGTGTTTTTAAACCAATCATATTTGATTTTAAACTTACTTTCAAGAACCTTAGCCATTTTAACCGATATTAAAAAATGTAAGAGATATAAAACCGAACCGAAAGAAATAACAAGCTAATTTTATGTGGTTCTACCCTCTGTTTCGCCGCTAAGCAGTCTACCCTATATTAAAAAGATTACAATGCCCGAACAAATATAATAGGTAAAGTGGAAGTGTCTGTGAGATTGTAGCTTTGTGAGTTCAGTAAAGTGGTATTTGCTGCAAATCAATTATCAACACACATACCGGACGTTGAAGCTTCAGCATAAGAGATTGTCTGCACATTGCCTTGATTGGCAATATCCCTCAAGGGATTTGTCTTTGCAACAGCACCTGCAATAATAATAATAGTGTCGTTGTGACGCCTATAGTACCACGTACTATAACAGTAATCTGTAAAATCACAATACCACCATTTCCCCCTATTGTTGAATCCTAATCACTGCTATAAGGCAACGATTATAGAAGTTTCCAGGGTACCTTAATTGCACCAAATATATAGTACCTGCCCATAACAGTTCTATAAAATGGTGAAGTAAACCTTTACATCAATTGCTTATAAGAAAGTTTGGCTGTATTAGCTTATAGAGCAAAAAGGTATAGCCTAGCGCTTTTACACAACAAGCTGTCACAGCTAACACTTTAATACGACGTTACTACGAGCTTTTTGGGACATAAGTTTAAGTTATAGGACCATTTTGCTGGTTGGGTAGGCACTCGTAAGATGGGCCCTTAAAAGAGCCGTCGAAAAGACAGCCAGGAGCAGCACCAGTGTGAGTATCTATCTGGGGGCACGAGTGATGGACAGTAACCCCGCCAAGTCGAGCAAAACAAATTACTTTTTTATTCTAGGGACTTTTACAATTGTAGGTACTTACAATAAAAGTAAATAATTATTAAAATTTTCTTTTTAGTTTTATTTAGTGATCATTGCTTTCAAGTTAAAGGGAAAAAAGAAGTCTTTCATTTATTCATTTACAGTAGTACTGTACTGGGTAGATGTCGCAACACGCCACACTAAGGCCACGGTCTGGACGCCAGTGAGCAGCGGGGTGGTGAGCGGGCTTAAAACGGGATTCGTAAATATCTCACAGTGAAGGTCAGGGAAACTTTGGTTGAATCCCTAGTTTTGTCGCATTTTAATTACGTCGACATAGTTTATGGACCAAGACTCCTAGCTGTAACCAGCGTCCATACAACGAGTACAAAATGCGTGTGTACGTTTTTGTTACGAGGTTCCCAAACGGGCGCATATTACACCATATTTGAATGAAAGGAAACTGCTAAATATGGACAACCGGAGAACACTACATTTGGCGTATACGGTCCGAAAAGTCTTAGATTTTCAAAAGCCTTACTACCTTTTTGAAAAACTAAAATGGGTCAAAGATACAAGGCTCAGGTCATTGAGAAGCTGCACTAAACTTGCAAGTTCACCCCCCCATCACAAATTAGCATTCTATAGAGGGAGTTTCAAATTTGCCGCCGCCAAAGTTTGGAATGATCTGCCTGATCTGCCACCACCCCTACGAGAACCCATACCGCTGCCAAAATACAAGCGATCAATCCAAGCGCATCTAATCACAGTGCAAATCAGATTGTATACTCCCTCATAGCGACACACACACACACACACACACACACACACACACACACACACACACACACACACACCACACACACACACACACACACACACACACACACACACACACACACACACACACACACACACACACACACACACACACACACACACACGCTGAGACTGGGACCCATTGCCCATTAGAGTCTTAACTTAAGTATAGTGTTATTGTTGTGTTTTTTAGGGTTCCGTAGCCAAAATGGCAAAAACGGAACCCTTATAGTTTCGTCATGTCCGTCTGTCCGTCTGTCCGTCTGTCCGTCTGTCCGTCTGTCCGTATGTCACAGGCATTTTACTCGAAAACTATAAGGTGTATTTGAATAAAATTTTGAGGATAGGTGTATTTTGTTAGCCGCTACATACTTTTGTAATTAAAATGACAAAAAATTTTTTTTAGGGGTGCACTCACTCACATAAACCTAAAAGTCAAAAATTTTTTTTTCATTGTGACCCCCCGTGTGGCATATCAATCGATAGGCCTTTCAAAATAAATATAAGGTTTCTTTGCATTTTTTTTGATTAAGTGAATAGGGTCGGAGATAATCGCCCCGAAAGTCACTAAAATTCTGTCCCCCCCCCTCTAATTTTTGAACGGTGTATTTTAAAAATATGGAAAAATTCATGGACATAGGGCTTATTAATTTCATTCACCGAAAATTGTTTTGAACAAGATCGGTTCAGAGGTTTTCGAGATATTGCTGAAAAACTGCCTTCCTCAAAGAAAAGGACGTAAGTGCCGTAAAATTTCTGTGACGATACGACCTTTTTAATAGGCACGGAACCCTTCGTTTTGCGTGGTCCGACACGCACTTGGCCGGTTTTTTAATATTTTTCTTTGTTGTTAATCTTTTTCTTTGTAATTGTTTTAATTTTTACCTACCTCTATATTTAAGATTCTTTTGTGCAATAAATGTTTTTCTATTTCTATTTCTTAAATAATTGTAACATTAATAATAGGTACACGAGCATCTGAATTTGATAGGAATTTATTAGCAATGAAGCAGTTTCTCCTCATGTTAGTTTTATCTCGATTTCGACCTGAGTGAGCCTGGGGTCAACTGCTCTCGTAGCCGATCCCGTGAATTTCCCCGTATGTAGCGGAAATCGACTAGGGCGTTGGCGCCCGCTAGGCGGGTTTCTGGCAGTGAAAATGCTATTCTACCTAATCCCTAATACAATCAGCTTAGGTACCTACTACTTTAATGGAAGTGACTGCTGTCACTTGACTTATGTTTAATAACTATACCTAGATATTTTTCTAGCAGGAACAACATTTGTCTAGTGCTTGCCACAATAAAAATATCGACAATGCTGTTATCGATAAGTACAAATAAGTACACACTACTTCAACGACAATACGTACATACAACCACAGACATATATTGGCTACCTACCTAGACGCCGCGTGCACCTACACTGTAACCATATACAGAGCACAGATTTGTTTTGGGACCAAAAATGGGTTCGGGAAAAACTACATGTTGTGACATTCTGCGTCGATTTTAAAGACAATTTCGGTGTGTGTGTGTGTGTGTTATGGAGTAAAGTAGGGGATAATTAATTCAGTGACACGAAGAAAGAAAGTTACGAAAGTATTGCAAATTGTTTTCTGAAGTATGTAAAATATAAATAAATTGATAGTTTTGTTATTATTATCAATTTTTTAACGCACCCTATTACCCTATATATATTTGTATTTATTTACCTCTATGACGTTGAAGTGGTACTTATCGATAACAGGACTGTCGATGTTTTTATTTTGTCAATCACTTACAATAAGTCGATCGTGCTAGAAAAATATCTAGGTATATTAATAACATAAAATTTGTCATTATTATAAGAATGCCAAAGAATGTGAAAACTACTCGACAAAGACAGTGTCAATTATTAAATTTAGTGTTATTACTCCAATAAAATTATAAGTCGAGTGTCCGGCGGGAGACCCTCCACATTTGAAACGAAACGTACCTACCTAATATCAGAGCTGGGCATTAACTCGTTAATCCGTTAATCGTTAATTAACGAAGTTAACATTTCGATTTACGCATTAACTTTTAAGTTAACTTTAAAAATCGGTAACGGACTCGTTAACTTCCGTTAATCTTCCTCAAGTACGTTAATCCATTACCTACGAACCTACGATTTACTAAAAAGATACCGCACGTTCGGGCCGGTCGACAAGTGCGGTGCGGTGCACTTACTAGGTATGTCTTGCCGGTGCCTGCGAAAAAAATCGATCCATATGCTCCATTTAATCGTTTCATTACTTAGCGCCGGCGCTTAGAGTGACGAGTGTTTTACCTAAACAAATACTACTTACGTACTGCTTACCCTAGGCCGCAAGTGGGATTTTTTGCCCGCTTCACGAGGATAAAAATAAAATCTCACTTCCTGGCCAAGGCAAGACGTAAAACTTTAGACAAACCATGGGCGGTAGTTCGTAATGCCCCGGATCTGTCACCTGCGATCTGGGGTATTCACTAATTCACCGCCCTATGTATGTAATGTAATATTACTGTGCCTCAGGTTTCGCTGGTAACATACTCAAGAATAGTGAGTGTCCGCGTAGGATCACCTTTTGGAACATTAATCCGGATGAAAGACCTCTTTGTAGACTATGCGGAATTCAGTGTGGAAGAAAACCATGTAGTACCACGAATTGTTTTAAGTATATATATTGTTGAAAACAGTAATAATTATATGCACAAATAAATGTGATAACGTATTGCCTATACCCTTGCCTAGTAACCGGGATTCGTTACATAACACATTTTTAATTATGTAGGTATAATACTTGTAAATATTGTATAGAAGATCTTGAAGTTACAGGTGTCATAAAGTAACATGTACGAATAACACCAACATCACAGTACTTATTGGAAAATACTTTTGAAAGTGGGTCGCATTTTCTAATTGCTATTAATTTTCCATCACGATCCGCGACAGAGTGTGAAGAAAGACAAAGTACTATTATAATATCAAATATCAACTAACCTTTCAACTGAAGTGTTGGCACTGCAATATTACTCAGCATTTTCCAGCCGAGCCAGTATTTTTTTTCAAAGTGCACGTGACATACTCGACGGTAATTATACACATATGTGTCATCAAGGACCAAAATATTTCCCCCAATGGCAAATGTCCATGTTCGAAATCTATTCAAGTCCTTCCTTGGGTTTGGAAACTTGTGAAGGGTTACATTGTCCTCACCTATAAAATAATATACCTATATACTTACTCTTTACCTTTATTATACACTACAGGAAATCTAAACTACCTACTTAATATTACCTATTACCTATACTAAGTAATATAATACCGAAGAATAGTCTGTAATGCCCGGAATACACGAGGCTAGTTTTTTCAAGCCAGCTAAGCTAATTAGTAAGCTAGGAAGCTAGTAAAACTGTCCTCGCTTGAACACTGTCTAGTGCTGTCTACATGATGCCAGTCATTTTAAGTCAGTTCGACAGTGCCAGTACCTACCATTGCACAGTATCGTAGTGTCGTAAAAAAATCGTCGGTAAATATGAACGTCAGTCGTAAAAAGAACACAGTACAATTGAATTGAAACAATTACTTCGGAAAATTTGTAATTAGTACTAGCCGGACGGATACTAGCTTCGCCGGCCACACGAAGATAGTACACAAGCCAGGCTAGCGAAATCGGTGGTGGGGGGCGCTACTAGCTCAAAAAATAGAACGGCAAGCTATTAAAACTATCCTGGCTTCAGCACTAGCTTACTAGCTTTGTAAGTTTGTATGTCTTATCACCGAAAACACTTAGGTACCTAATACCTCATCATCATCATCATCATCATAGCAGCCGAAAGACGTCCACTGCTGGAAATAGGCCTCCCCCAAAGAGTCCCACACTGACCGGTCCTGCGCCACCCGCATCCAGCGGACTCCAGCGACCTTTACCAGGTCATCAGTCCACCTAATCCACCTTGTGGGGGGTCTACCCACGCTGCGCCTCCCGGTACGTGGATGCCACTCGAGAACCTTTCCGCCCCAATGGCCATCGGTTCTACGTGCAATACCTATCCATCATCAATCATCCTCCATGTGTTCTTCCCTGTAGTGCACTTAACCACAGAATAAGGTAACAGTACTACTTACGTACCTAAACTTAGGTAGGTACCTACCCGATTTAAAAAAAATCTTTTACCGGTGTGCAGGTATATACCTAGATTGGTGTTACTGGATGAAAATAGGCAAATTATTTGCCCGACTACGGCAGAGCCGAAAGGTAGGGATATGATTTTAGAAGTCTGTTTGTATTTACGTGTGTTCCACTTCCACCGCACCGTAGTAGCGTTTAAGATACTGAACCGATTTTGATGAATCTATTCGAAATTAACAAATTAACGAAACTACCGGGAAACGAAAACGAAATTGGTTCATCGTGTATCTCCCGCTCTGTCGCTTGAATAAGCAAGGGAGATACACGAACAACTTCGTTTCCGTTTCGCGGGAGGGCCTTTGGCCTGACTCAACAAACAGCACCCGTTATCGAGTGTGACGCGTATCTCAGCTTTTGCCTCCCTCGACGAAGCAAAGCAAGACCTTTAGGCGAGCATGACATATTCCAACTGCAGCCCCGCTATTCTGTAACTTGTTTTAACTTCACCTCAACCGTCACCCACTAATATATCTTGACGCCGCGATTCGTAGAAACTAAGCGTAATCAGATCTAGTTACGTTAGACGTGACGGGTGAGGTGAAGCGCATGAGCGCGTTCAGAATAATAGCCCAGAACATTTAATAACATACTTATAAGATTGTTTATAAGAACACCTTAGGTATGTAATTTACTTTAAAAACAAAGTTTCAATTCAGTACTTTTCACTTTCCTCTAGGGTATTGCCAACCGTACTATATTATATAGTATTGTACTATATTTTGACTCTTTGTACTACCTATATACTGTTGAAGAAATAATCGCACCCTTAGAATGAAACCGACCGAACTAAAAAAAATCGACAAAATAGTACGCAAAAATACTATATTTTTGGGGCGCTTACGAAGTGCTTCAAATTGCCCAGGTTTCAATTCATCATCATCATCACCATCATATCAGCCGAAAGACGTCCACTGCTGGACATAGGCCTCCCCCAAAGAGTGCCAAAGTGACCGGCTCTGCGCCATCCGCATCCAGCGGCGCAGATTTCAATTAAATTTTACTAAATAGCAACATTGCCCAGCCAAGTACTATATTTTTTTACAGTGTATTATATTTTTGTCAGTTTTCTCTGGAAAATACTTCTCTCCCAAAAAAAGTTGGCAACCCTAATTTCCACATATCCTTTTAACTTCACCAAACACATGAACTGCTTTCTGAGAGCAAATGCATTGATTTTTACAGAAAAAACCCCAAGTCGTTACTTATATAAACAAAAATAAAATGAAAATAAAAAGGCTTTTATTTCTAGTTTTATATGATACTAGCTTCTACCCACGACTTCGTCCGCGTAGAACTCCTAAAAGATTATAGCCTATTAAATAATATCAATTAGAATTTTGGTCAAGTGCGAGTCGGATTTTAGTTTTCCCATACGTTATGAGACCCAGCGCCTGATGAAGGCAACGAGCAATACAAAGCTCCATACAAAGTTTCATCCCCTATTTCGTCCCTAAAAGGGACGAAAAAAATAAAAATAAAAAAGGGACGAAATTTTACATAAATTATAGCCTGTGTCCTATTCTGATATATATGGTACATAACTGGAAAGTTTCATATCAATTCGTCCAGTCGTCCTCGAGGATCTCAGAATCACCTTTGGTACTTAATTAGTTGCTAATTCAACCGAATAATCATATCAGAATCTTTGATGTATTGAACCTGGGTTGGAAGTACTTGGAAGATGGGAACTACCCATTTTGAAAAGTTACTTACGTTGTTTCCCACAACTATTAACACAACATTTTCTTTCTGCAGCCATGATAAATGCCTCTTCATTTGGCAACAGTGGTATTAAAGATTTTCAATAAATAGCGTGAAAATTCAAAACCTCAATGCGCATTCAAACAAAACTTCAGTTTGCTGTCATGTTAAAACAGAGCAAAAATTCATGCTTGACGTTAGTTTAAAAATTGATAACGCTGCCATCTTACCAGGAATGTAAAAACTATTTTCGTGAGCGTTTTTCGTATGAAGATGGAAATGGTCTGAGTGAAACGCCCATGAATGTAACTAAACTAAAACCAAATCAAGCCACAAATCTAATCACAATGCGACAAAGAAAAGCCAACACATTGGTACATAAATTGCATTTTTTTTTTAAAGATTTGAAAAACACAGTTACTTGCCTTCCGACCATGGTAAAAAAACTCGCAGCGGACATTGCTGCATTCACAGAGCACGAAAGAAGCAGAAGAGAAAGGAGGAGAGTAATTCGAAGGACCAGAAATTTTTGAAACGAAAATGTTATCACAGAAACCACCGGTACCTCCTTAGTATTCCCGATAGAGCATTCTTGATTTAATTTACAGAACAATTTTCGACAGCTTTTTACTGCTATCTTACTTACTAATATAGTCTCTTCATGGTTGAGGGAGGGAACAGTCGTTTCGATGCCCCAGTGTCGGTTGGGGAGAAGTTTAAGTTAAGTGTGCAGTGTCTCTTATGGGTAGGTACTCAGTACTCTTTAATACAACGCAATATTATGGCACTACCGAGCTGACCTGACGATGGAGACGGGGCGACCATACCAACTAAGTAAAATAAACCCAACTTTCGTTCCATTGGAACCCTTCATCGAGTAGTTGATGATTGTGCAAAAAAGTAGGTGGTACAGTCAGCAATAAAAGCTTGCCCCAACAATTATTTTTTCATTGAATCTTATGACAATATCCTGGCTACGTCCTTGGCTCAGTCAATGTCAGCAATAATTACTATTTTATTTATTCCAGTATCAGTGGCGCCGATCTGCCTGAACGAGAAGCCGGAAATTGTAATAAATGAGCGCGCTTTGCTTGTCGGATGGGGCAAATTGTCCGGTCAGAACAACGTGGTAAGTGATTTTAAACCTTGTTGCTCAATAATACAGCTGAAATCACTGCAATGAGCATGTGACAAGTGATTATCTATGATGGACATTGATTTAAATTCAACGACCTTTGCTGTCGTTTTCGATGTGAACGCGCAAAAAAGGTAGACATGTATACGTATTGTGAGAGTGACTAACTGGATGTACCTAATCAGGATTTATTTTATCGAAAACAAAGGAATAACAACTATTACCATTACTATACCAACACTGTTTATATTCATCATATGAAAATATAAATCTAAATTGTTCATGGATATGATATGAAGAATCACTTACTGTTGTACTGTACTTCCAGTTGCGTCTCCATCATATAGCCAAAAATTTCGGTAGGACACATCTTTATTACTGTAAAAATAAGGGTGTATTACGACATGTTTGGCTACTCAGGCTGCTACTAACTATACGATGCTGACTGTACTACAGTTGTTGCATATCACAAAGGCGAGCGAGCGCATTCCTATTATTATGTCGTTAAATTATAAGGGCTGTTTCAGATGGACTTTCTAGCTGCAAATCTGCAGTTATATCAACTTAACTGCATTCAAACTGCACTTTTGCAGCCAGAAAGCAGCTCAATTGCATTCCGTATGTAACGGGCCTAAATTCGTCAAATCCACTCGCCTTAGTCAACTACAAGAAGTGTACCTACCTATTTTATCATTTGTACAGTATAGCACAGAGGAGGAGTCGACGCGGCGAGTCTTCCTCGGTCGGGTTTGAACGATGTTTCATAATAATATGCATTATGATCCGTATTTTATTTGTTCCTATCTATTAATATTCTTATTCTATGTTTCCAACCTGCACTGGTTAACTTCTGATCTATTCGCCAGATGAGCCGACAGCAGCAGTTAGAAGTACCCCTTGTCCCCTTGGCGACGTGCGAGCGCATCTTTGGTGACTCTGTCCCCGTTCACGAGGGACAGTTGTGTGCCGGCGGGGAAGAAGGGAGGGACGCGTGCTCTGGTTTCGGAGGGGCACCGCTCTTGCTTAACCGAGACGGCCAGTATTACCAGGTACCTTACCTTAGAAATTATTACTCAAACCAAACGTGACAACTCTAAGAGTAAAAATCTACCGGGCAATGTCGTAAAAAGTGTGCTGGAAATTCGTGTATAACATTGCCCATCGCCATAATTACAAAACCAATAGAGATTCAGCTTGAGTTTTGGTCTAAAAGTATATCGTTTACGGCCTAGATATTTACTATTCACTTCTCATGCTCGAAAAGTGTGCCAAGTGGGGCTAAAGTAGTACTTTAGCCCCTAGAAATATGTATACATTATTATGCTTTTTTAAATATTTAATATAACCAATCAAAACACTTCACCGTATTAAATCCACCAATCACAACTCTTTCAAAAAACATTTGTATTTGCCATCAACTAACCAGATCACAGCTAATATTAAAATCCACCACCAATCAGGAAACAGAATACATTTCAAACATCAGGTGTTTTTTTAGTCCCTAATTCACAATCATTAAACAAAATAAACGGCTATTGACGGTCAGAGGTGTTTTTTTGTAGTGTCAATATTTTGTATATGTGTCAAAGCAGTTTGTTATAAAAAAACATGCCGCCAAATTTAACAATCTTTTCGCTGTGAAATGTACTATTGATTGTGGATGGATGATCTTTGTTTTTACTATTTTCTCGCAGTCGAAGTGAAAATTAGAGTGTATAACTCTGGTCTAAAAGCCATATTACCCCTCGAACAATTTTCCTTGTTTGACTTTTGAGTTGACTATTGAACTTGAAATTGTATACATCCCTGTGGATGAGATGATAGCATACGTATTCACCAAGCCCCTGGGCTGTGTCAAGCACGAGATGTTTACTCGTCAGCTTGGAGTGGCTTGAAGCTATGATGCCCACGTTATGGGGGGGTGTTGGAGTAGGTATAACGCTGGCCATCTTTATGAAGACTATTTGTATTTTGAATTAAGTAGAGTCTGTCAATCGGTGTTTTGTGTTGAAAATGTCAAACTCGTACAACGTTTTTAACAATTTACATTATTCCCACTGCGCCCGTGTTGCTTATTTGGCCAATAACCGAAATACCACTGCCCAGGGGTCTACCGATTTTGAAAACAGACGAATGTAATATGAAATGACGTGTGAGCGCATCTTCAGTAACTCAGTCCCCGTTCACGAGGGACAGCTGTATGCTGGCGGAGAAGAAGGGAGAGACGCTTGATGCTCCGGTTTTGAGGGGCACCGCTGTAAATGTCTACACCCCCTATTTAGGTTCATGTCCATATTTGTGCACCGCCGTATGCCATCCCAACTAGCACACTAGCGTTAAAATAACCCTTATATCATTCTTATATCGGTTCCAGCCAAGTGTTAAGGTGTTAAGAATGCCTGTAAAAAAGGTCTTATAGCGTGCTCTAACACCCTTATAACTACGAAAGAGGCCCACGAATTACAGGTTAAGGTGTTAGCTGAGAGTCTTATAAGAGTCTAGCTCTTACGCAGTATAAAGTGAGAATCTTACTCTTTTCTTTACCCATAAAATTATGAGACAAATATAGTCTTCCGACAAAATGGCGCAGATAGTTAGTATAGGTATTAATATTTGACAGCTATGGAGTCGTATTAATTGAAAGTGAATTAAATTGGAAGTGTGTGTGACATGAAGTGAAAACAGTCTGCCCTTGTGATTTTACGGTAAGTGTATACCATGTTTCCCATCTCAATTTTAACGCGCCCAGGATTTATTAAAGATTTCTAATAAAACTTATGAACATTAAAATATACATCTAAAGTTTTTATCATTTTCTATTCTTGTTTCTTGGCCAGTGGCATGATAAATTAAGTGGCATCCATATAATGGCAAGAGTAACATAAATAATGAAGAATCTTGATGTCAAATATTGAATAACCTAATCAATTTGTAGGTTAGAGTCCACCAAAACAATGGCGAATTACCTTAAAGCTTTAGGCGTTAGTTAACTCAACTATAACGCTTATTGACTTACAACACTCTTACAGTGTCTTTAAAGTGTATCTGCCTAACACCTTAAGCGTTAGAAAAAGTTTCAATACTTACAAGAGACTTAATTCTGTTATAAAGTCTCTGCCTGTAGCTAAGACTCTTGTAAGTGTTTAAGTGTTAAAAACAGGTTAAAGCTTTAACATCTTAAGTGTAATTGCTTTGAGTAACACTCTTATAATGCTTTAGGACTTAATTATTTTTCTTAAATCCTTTATAAGACTATTAGTTAAAACTGAGCACATTATAACTCACTTATAAAGGTTAAGGTTATAATACTTATAATAATACCCTTAGCTATTACCCAAATGTTAGTTGGGATGCTCGTGAATTTCAACTTGCGGGCTGAAATATCAGCCTGGTTCCTAAATATACTTATATAGCCTAAGATACAAATAGAGGCCTGACCTCCACCCTATTACCTGCCTCTATTCGTATCTCCTACTAAGTATTGAATGGTATTTGTTTTTCAGGTCGGCATTGTGTCGTTCGGTTCAGAAAACTGCGGCAGTGAAGGCGTTCCCAGCGTCTACACAAACATAGCACACTACTACAAGTGGGTTATCGAGAACTCTCCATCGGGATCTTAATATTAAGCAACACCTAGACTCTGAGAATCTACTAATAAAAATATAAAAATCAAAGTGTGCTTTTGACGTTAAACTATTCTTGTACCTTATTACAACGAGTAAAGGTCTACTAATGGTCAGTGTATCGGGTTGCTGTTTTTTTAGTTACTTATGCGATTCTCAGCTTGTTTCTTCTCACCTTACAACCCGTCTCTATTATAACTTGTCCCTGAGAGTAGTTAGAAAACTGGCTTCATACTCTGTCTGAAGTAAATTTAATAATTGTCGGGATAATTATGAATGTTAGTCATGGCCACCAGTTTCTAATTGCTGCCCCTATACAGTACTGGTAGTTAGGAATATTTGGCATACCTACTAATAGCATTTTGAAGACTACGACTGCCAACAGTCCGCTTTGTATGTCCAGAAGGCATCGTAAATATACTCTTATCATGTTATCTCATTGCAACAAACAGCAGCGTCCATCTTTTGCTATCTATCTATCAAATAAAACATACTTTGTCCATGTGAAAATTGTCTTAATCGATGTAAAAATACGTCTGATACTTGTACAGTGGTATAGTCTCGGGCTCGTCGTCTAGCGAGTAGGAGAACAGATGCCGCAGGGCGAGCGAGTTGTAGTAGTGTGCGCATGCGGCGGTCTTCTCGAGCGCTGGCTCTGCGCAGAGTGTGTCTGTCAGGTCGACCATCGCGTTGTCCTGCACGTGCTGGTTGAACAACTGGAATATACATTCGTCTTGTTAAGATTGAGAAGTGAAGGCAGGTCTGAGGTCACCCGTGCAAGACCCGACGTATTGGCTCCAGGGAAACCCTTGCGTACCTGCATCGAAACGACTTCTCATGAAGCAATATGGAAAGAAGTAACCCAAACTCCCCAAGACCGAAAGCAAATGGCGGGAGTTGATTGGAACCCCAGCAGGGCGTAATAGGATAATGAAGAAGAAGAAAAATATTTAACCATATTATCTAGATTCTCAAATCCCCCATAACAAGTAGGCATATGGTAGCCGGTTCGAAAAATACTTTTCAATCAGACCTGTCTTGCTAAAGGGTCTGAAAAGTATGTACAGTCGAACACATAAGTAGCCAACCACCTTGATACCTTGTCGCTTTAACCCGTTTGACAACTTCGTATGACATTATCCTTCAGTACCCGCGAGATGAGCATTTTGCCGCCCGTGGCGGAAAGTTTGTATTATTTTGTAAATGGTGATTCAGTAGATGCCTCTTTACTCTTTACCTGTATCCTGTATTGTTAGAGTCTTTCTAATGAATGGTGAACCTGAAAAAAAGCGACAAATTCAAAAAATCATGCCAGTAACGTGTTGAAAGACAGGCGGCTGCGTAACTGGTTTAATCGGCGGTAGACAAAACATATTACAGGAATGTGATTCATTAAACAACTACCCAACACCTCCTTACTTAATTAACAAACAGGTATACTTTGAAGAAACATGACAATCTTATATTAAGTTAGAATAACAAAATGTATTTCTCGTAAGTGCTTAATACTTCTTCCGAGGACGAAGGTTCATTTTACGCGGCGGGGGCGGAGAAGTCGATGACGTCATCTCGGTACCTTTTTCTCGTCCACTGCGGGCTCCGAGCTGTCCTTTAGCAATATCATGGCTCACACAACCGCAATTTTCTCAGAAAAAATTAAATTTGACATACGACATGACACCTCAGATAGACACACATAGAGACAAAGTGTTGCCAATCAAATAACTATTAGGTTCAACTTTCATTAGACAGACTCTATAGATATTGGAACAAAATCAATGCACAAATGACAGTAACAGAATAGGATTGTTGTCAGCGTCACAAAATAAATAATACTATCGGCGTGTCACGTTCGGCGGTAAATTGCTATAACGGCGCGAGCACTCACGTTAGTAAAACTCACGATATTTTTTTTTTATTGCTAGTTGGGATATTTTTTAGTTTCTTTGCTTTTGATGATGTTTTGATGTAGGTAAATATCATATCATTGCATAGTAACGTGCATATTTTGTTTATATAGTTTTAATTTTAGGTTGTTTTTGTTTCCTAGGTGTAGGGCAAATATTTGTGTGATGAGTGATGAGCTTGAATATTTGTTTACGGTGTTACTTTCCCGCACTAGTGCGGAAATGAGCACTTTCCGTGCATATGTTGAAACTTTAAAGAGCCATATGTACTGTAAAACGTTGTACGATACACGTGCGAATAGGTAATTCGCAACTCGTGTCGATTTAAAACACTCCCTTCGGTCGTGTTTTAATTTATCACCACTCGTTGCGAATTTCCTATTTTCTGCACTTGTATCGTAAATAACTATTACAGTACACATGGTGTTACTTTTCCGCACGAGTGCGGAAATGAGCACTTTTCGTCCATATGTTGAAACTTTAAAGAGCCATATGTACTGTAAAACGTTGTACGATACACGTGCGAATAGGTAATTCGCAACTTGAGTCGATTTAAAACACTCCCTTCGGTCGTGTTTTAATTTATCGCCACTCGTTGCGAATTTCCTATTTTCTGCACTTGTATCGTAAATAACTATTCCGAGTCTTGGACGTTTTCTATGTATTTAAATATATCGTCGTCAAGCCTTCGACTTCTTAGAGCAAACATAACTGGAGTAGCCTTCTGTCGTATTTGCGTACAAAAAAGTCTGCCGAATTTTGCGGGGGCGGGGGGAGCATCTTAATAGGATATTGAAACTCAATTATATATTAAAAGCTTGAAGTGGTTGAACGTTTATAATATCAAGAGCTTACTGCAACATGCGGGCATTTCTATGATCAGTGTTCTCTTGCGAGGCGATTTTGTGATCGATCGTGAAATAGTCTTTGTATGATTTTTTGCACATTGTGCAAGGTTATTTACAGAGGGGTAAGTTACTGAAAGGCTACTCCAGTTATGTATGCTCTAAGTTCGACTCATAAATGACGAAGTTCTAAGAACCTTTTTTTGAAGTCTGTTAAAAAGAGCTTACCGCGTCAATAGCGATGGAGGGTATGAACTTGGGCTTCATAAGCAGCGTCAGGTACTCCGAGTCCAGCTGCAGTTCGGTCCCTTGTCTGGTCTTCAAGCACTTCTCCACCTGCTCCGTCCGTAAACCGGCATTACGTACACACTAAAATAACGATATACTTAATTCGTGTTTATTTTCTATGCCCCAAACGTGTGATAAACTTATAGCTCAAAAAAACAATCTACTTATTAGACTGCATTTAATTAAGTCTTGTATACTTGATTTAATCTTGCAATCTATTCCATGCAGCTCGTACCATCATAAATTCCGTGCCTACAAATATACTATCACCTGCCTGGCATATTAACTGCGTACCCAACCTTTATTTAAAGGTTATATCTATTTGCATATAGCCAGTCCAGCACTCTCGAACGAATATTGTTTATGAAGTCGCTTCACTCTCCCACTCGCAGGCCACACACTGGTCTAGGTTGGATGGATGTCACATCTGATACAGGGTGCAGTCCATCACCACATTGTCCAGGCATTCCGCCGCTATTACAGTCCTACCTTCAAACTTCCCCTGGAGCCTGCTTCACTCTCCATCTCACAGGGCACCATACGCTAGCTGTCTAGATTAGACTGTTGTTGCATCTGATCTGATTCAGGGCAGTTACGCACTGTTTCCTAATAGTCCAGGCAATGAACTGACAACTTGTATGGAAATAATGACAGATTTGGAAATAATTTATAATAGCTAATTTTTTTAATGTAACGGATATATTATCAATTAAATAGTTGCCTAGAGGCAAAATCCAACAAAAAATCAGACATCAAAAAAATCAATATTTAATTAGCTCCTAAAAAGTCCGGATAAATATTAATACATTTTTTATCTTTATTTAGGTTCATTTACATTTGCTTTAAAATATTTAATATAAATAAAATATAAAAGACAATGAATGTTTAATATAAATCTATATAATTACTTCCGGGTGGAAAGTTTGTTGGATTCTTGAATAAAGCATCTTAGAATAACGTTTTAGAATGAAATAAACAAAAAAAAACGCTATTATAAATTAATGTTTTTCGAAACAGTATTTTGCCTGGAGTATAAGCATTCCACCCGAGCTATCACAATCTTACCTCCAAACTTCCTCGGGACCCTGCTTCACTCTCCATCTCGCAGGCCACATAGGCTAGCTGGTCTAGATTAGACTGGTGTCGCATCTGATACAGCGCGCAGTCTTGCACCATGTTGCCTAAACATTCCGACGGACCATGCTGGCACTCGAATCCGTCGTCCCCGTAGTTTATGCTCTGGAAAATGGGTTACTAATGAAGTCCATAATTTCATTTGCCATATATGTAACGTTTGCCATAATCATCATTGGTATGCCCTAATTTGTTTTTCTCAGAAGATATCAACTTTCAGGATTTTTATAAAAAAAACCTAATCTACAGTGTTCCATACAAAGTTTATATATAAATTGTCCTGAAAAGGTTACGGTTTCAGAGAAAAACATTTTTATGGCAAATGGGTCGTTCTTCTTTTTTACCGACAATGAACCGAGGTTTTTCTGTTTTTTTGGTTTTTGAACTATCGAAAATTGTGGTTTTGAAGTGCGATTTTTAAAAAAATGCATATGTTTCTTCATTAGAACTAATTAAAGTTTCCTTTCTGGCCAATATAAATATTTATTTACGGTTGGTTTCTAAAAAAAACATGTGACAAAGTGGACTCTTTCAGTGGGGACAACATTTTATTTTACCACTCTGTCACGGCATTCTACGAAAAAAAAACATTAAAAAAAAATGCTAGATAGAGAAAATGAAATATTAAATATCACTAATTAATAAAATAATATGGACGTTCATTCGAACATTATAAAACCGTAAACATCATTACTCAAATGAGATGCCGTAATAAGACGAAGGACAGGCTATTGTCGGTCGAAAAGAAGAACGACCCAAATGATGATTATGAGAAATGAAATTATAGATATCGAAGGTATCCGCTGGAAAATTTATGAATATTAAGTAGGTATATGGCCCTATAATAGTGTAATACTTAATACTTAGTTTAAGTAGTTAAATACTTGACTGAAAAAAAACTTATACTAAAAAACTTAAAAAAACTTATAAACTTACAGTCGACGTCAAAGATACAAGACACTTTTGTTTATTGTGTTTCTAAGGCGAAAAATGTAAACATCTTTTTGACGTCGACCTGTACCTACGAAATATTATCATTTACATTCGCTGCCGTGAATCGCTACGCGCTACGCTCGTAGCCGATCCCGTGGTTTTCCCCGTGTGTAGCGGAAAGCGACTACGGCGTAGGCAAGTCGGGTTCCCGGGACTGAATGTGTTGAGAGGGCATTACAGAACTACATCAAACTAGTTTTTATGTTGCTGGATTTGTCGATCTATGAACTCAAAAGAAAAACGGCCGTTTTAACTTTGGACGGATAGATAAACGAATCCAGCAACATAAAAACTAGTTTGATGTACTCACAAGGAACTTAATTACAAAATAAAATAATTGCCTCCTTTTTAAATATCTATTGTTAAATTTAAATAATCATAAATATTTTTTATCAGTGGCGCTAGTGTGCACTGTAACGCCCTCTTAACAGTAACTTTTCTGTGAAGGAAAACATCGTGAATCGTGAAGAAACCGCGGTCTAATCACAACAAGGTCTAGTTTTCCCTCAGTGTTTGAAACTTTGAAGGTCACGCTGGCACTTTCGTAAAATTTTGCACAGGTATGCCAAATCTTGGGATTACGTGCCAAAGCGGGCCCCGGAATCCTTTAGGGGACATCGGGAAATCGCTAGGATGACTTGACTGAATGTTACCTTGGACTTCCCAAAGGGCACGAGCTGCAGCTTGATGTGTTCGTGCAACAGTTGCAGCGCGGGCCGCAGCTGTTGCAGCACGAACGTCTTGGTGTCAGGACACTGGCTTTCGTAGTACACCGACAGAAGTATCTGATGAAATAGAGGGGCATACAATACCAATATTTTAACGCGCACTAAATAGTACACAAAATAAACAGAATTACTTAGTGTAGGATAGTGGTCTTTCCGAATCTTTGGAGCCTTTGGGGCGTGTGTGGAGCCAGTTACCTACAAAGTACCTACCAACTGAGCCAACGCGTAGAGTCCCTTTTGATAATTAAACGAAATGCAAGGAGCAGGTATACACCGAACGGGTGCTGTCCCTGCCCGTGTCATGGGACGCACACAAAGACAGCACCCGCTGGGGTTTATAGGGACTATTGCTGGTTTATGGAATCTAAATGAAACGGGTTGTTTGGTGAAAAGGATGGATTAATGGCTGGGCTATTGGATGAGACATCGGACGCCTGTCTAATAAAACTGTTTCATAGCGCGTTGTCACCGTGGCGAGTCTAGATGGTCTGAGTGAAAATACTGGATCCTTATTGGGTACGACTTTGAGCGGCGGTGGCAGTGGCACAAGCGATGCGTTATACGTGGGAGCGAGAGATCGGAGCGTGTCCTCTCGCTTCCACGAATGGCGCACCGCTGCAGCCACTCCAAGCCGTGGCTAAGCCCATAGAATGTAACTTGTTCTATTGTTGTAATTCCAGGTATATACATGTGTAGTCGATGCATGCGTATTTCAAATGGGCGTCATATGACCCCTTTTCTAGGTGTCGATCTGTCTCTATATACTTGCAGTTTTTCCCAACAGGTCACAAAGGCTTAGGTTATCGTCCACATGTGCTTTGAATAAGCTAGCTATGTTTACTTTCGCTGCTCCACTTACGGAAGGTCCCATACCGGTTTCAAAACATGTGTGGTCTAGCTAGAGGAAAAACCTTTAGTTGTAAAGTGCACAAGATCTGTAGTAGTAAGAAAACTTACCTAAAAGTAATATAAATATAAGCATAGTTTGAGACCAAAATGTATAGGTTCTTAATTGGTTTACATTGTGACATTACTCAATGATGTAATATAAAAAAGAGTTTATAAGCGCTCCAAAACTGGCACACTAAAATTGAGTCAATTGCACCAACTTGTCTCAGTTTCGGGTCATCCATGCGTGTTTTAGCTGCCAGATTTGGTGGCCATTTTTAAACAGAGAATTTAGTATAGACAACATATATTATCTACCTCTTTTTTATATTAGGTACATCATTGACATTACTAATCACCATGTCTAATGTTTTGTTATCTCATTACGGCACGGAAGCTGTGAAACTGGATTAAAATAGTACATTGTGCCACGAGGTTGGTAAATCGTTTTTTACGAACGAGAGTCTATATAAGGCGAAGGGCTTTGATGGCTCGAGTTTGTAAAAATCTTACCATCCGTATCCCACACAATCACATTTGCGAGAAAATAAATGAATTTGAAACAAAACTAATACTAATTGCAATAAAAAATACAGTGTCAATCGTCCATTTTGTTAACTTTCACGCGAGGCGCGTGAGTTAAATACCCTTCGGCATACAGCCACGATTTAAAATCGCAGTTAAAAATTTTTTACACAGACTTAACTTAATTTTAAATCTTTAAATAATTTAGTTAAACATGTTTTACTTGTGTTTTTATGTTTACATTTATTTATAAATTAGTTTTCCAACATCGTATTTGAGTAAAATCCTCCTCAAGTGACAGATATACAATTTAAGAAAAAAACCATTACGCCTTTAGTTGTCATAAAAGATTGTAGCTCTGTATGCCTGCGCGTTATGAAGCCCTTCACGAGGAAGTGTGATAAAATAGTACATTGTGTTACAAGTACGGTAAGATATGAGTTACGAACGAAAGTCTATTAGAATCCCGACGCCGAAGGCGGAGGGCTTTGATGACTCGAGTTTGTAACAATCTTACCGTACGTGTCGCATACAATGTTTTTCATCACATTTACAAGGAAACCAATACATATTTAACTAAATTGTTACTAATCGTAATAAAAACTACAAAATGTCAGTCGTCCATTTTCCACGTGAGGCGCTTACAGCAAAGACCCTTCTACATACAGCCACGATTTAAAATCACAGTTGAAAATATTTTACACGGACACTATATTGCTACATTTAAGTTTTTAAATCTTTAAATTATTCTGTTAATCATATTTTATTCGTGTTTTTACGTTTAAATTTAATTTATAAATACGTTTTCAAACATCGTGTTTGAGTTAAAACCTCCTTGCTTTATAACTGACGTAGGAGTGACACATACAATTTAAGAAAAAAATAATTACGCCCATGGGCGTAATAAAGGCTATTGCAGCTCTGTATGCCTGCGCGTTATGAAGCCCTTTACGAGCAAGTGTGATGAAATAGTACATTACATACCTACCTAGGGCGGTGAATTCGTGAATGCCCCAGATCAGGTGTTTGTAGCCCGAACCGAAGGTGAGAGCCATAGAATATGCGATCTGGGGCTTTACGAATTAGCGCCCGTGGTTTGTCTAAAGTTTTACGCCTTGGTCAGGAAATGAGATTTCCCGCCGCCGCCGTAAGTGGGATTTTCTGCCCGCTACTACATTTATGGACTCTTTTAGGTGCGTTTCGATCGTTCTAAGTATTCTACGGCTCAGAAACATGGACTATTCGAGCCAAAATGAAACAAATTGGTTAGCTATCCATTGGGAAACATAATAGAGCGGTCCATTATGTTTCCGTACAAGGAATCCCTATAGTTTCGTCGTGTCCGCTGTAACAATATGTTCGTCACCTCATACATTTTTGGTTATTTTCACGGCAATTACACTTCAACAGGCGTTACAAAAGTACTTACTCATAAAATGAGTGCGAACATTACTACATCATGTTCACTTGTTCTGCATACTGTAAAGGTCGGTGCAGTGACAATTTGACAAATATACGTACGTTGTACGAAGTTTACTGATTAAGTATCATAACGTTCATGAAAAGTCTGATTTATACCACAATATACTTGGATACGAAAGTAACCTCACAATACAAGTCAAAGTAGGTACTTAGAATGAGCTCCGGGTGACTTAAAAAATGTACGTTCTCTGACTTTTGTTTGTAGGTGTTTTTGGTTTCAGCGCGAGACGATTTTTCATCAATATCATGGTCAATATGTTTTAAGTACCTACCACCACCTAAGACACATGAAAATGTTTGTTCTTAGCTAAATAATAAACGGTCATCGATATTACATTGTTGAACCAATCTATCGATGGAATATGAATATTATGAATTGCACCGAACAAAAAGTAAGTCTGGAGAGTTAACTTGCTTGTCTACAGCACTAGTGGTCAGCGGGTACCGGGTAGTCTACCCCTATTCCTCTACGGTTACCTGTTCTACTGAGTACTGACACAACTATAACCTGTCTTGGTAGGTAATAATTAGTGGCACATTTTCTCCTTCTTTAAACCTACAATTGGGAATGGATAAAAATTTTAGAAATGCCTGATTATTTTTTTGGTGATAGGAATAATAACCTGCTTTATTTTGTTTCAGATTTTTTAGCTGCGTCAATTATTTTTGAAAAATATAAACAATTTCCTCGCTTACGTTTTGGGTCAGGGACGGCACTTTCCTCGATCGGTCTCATATTACAAAAAAAATATCTTAAATATCTGTGGTAAACTGACACTGGCAATGATATTGACAGTTGATAGTGTCAGATTATCACAGATAATTAAGATATTTTTTGTAATATAGGACGGATCAAGGAAAGTGTCTAGTCCTTGATTCAAAACGTAAGTGAGGAAACTGTTTATATGTTTCAAAAATAATTGACGCAGCTAAAAAATCTGATAGTCCAGGCAATGAACTGACAACTTGTATGGAAAAAATGACAAATTTGGAAATAATTTATAATAGCTATAATCTTTTTAATGTAACGGATATATTAGCAATTAAATAGTTACCTAGAGGCAAAATCCAACAAAAAATCAAACATCAAAAAAAATATATTTAATTAGCTCCTAAAAAGTCCGGATAAATATTAATATTTTTTATCTTTATTTAGGTTCATTTACCTACATTTGGTTTAAAATATTCAATATAAATAAAATAAAAAGACAATGAATGTATATTTTAAATCTATATAATTACTTCCGGGTGGAAAGTTTGTTGGATTCTTAAATAAAGCATCTTAGAATAACGTTTTAGAATGAAATAAACAAAAAAAAACGCTATTATAAATTAATGTTTTTGAAAACCGTATTTTGCCTGGAGTATGAACCTTTTTCTGGTGCTAAGGAAGGTTATTCCTATCACCAAAAAAATAATCAGGTATTTCTAAAATTTTCATCCTTTCCCCATTACTATTTATTAGTACGTAATTGCCACTTCTAGAAGTGTATGTATATTTTTGGAGTTAAGGACATATATTTTTAGTATTATGATATTTTTAGTAATTTACTTACCTTTTGTGATATTTTAACTCCATCAGCCAAATTCCCAAATACAAAAACAAACGCAAAGCACCAAAGAACCTTCATTTCCACCGACAACTTCCTACGCTGACCACTTACAAACTACTGAATATCCGACTTATTTTTATTTTCAGTTCTTGATATTCACGTAACATTGAGTTTACTCCATTTGTGTAAATAACACGTGTGAATAGTACAATTACTGCTGGTGATATGTTGTTTCAACGTCGCCAATCTGGTTTTATGGATTGCAAGTTAGTGCGATAGCAACATTTTAATCTTTATTTATATGACCGCAAGGATTATTTTGTGGTTAATTAAGAAAAGAATAAAGTAACAAAAGGACTGGCTTGCGTGTTTGGTTTAGTAGCCGCATTTAGATAAAAGAGTGGAGATACATGTAAACAAATGCAGTATTGTAGCGAAGTAGGTACCATGCATGGCATACCTACCTATATAGTTACTCAGTAAGAAAGTTATTTAAAAATATAAAATACTAATTCCTACAATTGAAACCAGGACTCATGGAAATGGACAATAAGATTTAGAAACGATATAGGTACCTATAACATTAATAAAGCTTATGAAACTATTTATTACATACCTACGTAATAAAAAAAGTTTCTTATAATTGATGTGAAAATAATATTAGTACGTTTTTTATTAAGTAATTAAGGAATACCTAATTGAAAATCTCAATTTTACAAATTATTTTTAAACACAGTAGTTCCCTACTTTTGTTGTAAGGCGCAAAAACTCATTCCTCCCACAACGAAAATAGTACTTTATCGTAGGAAACTTCTCACTAAACATTCAATGACCAAATTGAAGTAATCTATTTATGACGACAAGGTTCCAAGAGTGCTCAACATTTGTTAATAGTACATTGTTTAACGAGGGGCGTAAGTGGAATATTGCTAACGAGAGTCTATCAGAAGCCCGACGCCGAAGGCGGAGGGCTTTTGATGACTCGAGTTTGCAATATTCTTACGCCCGTGTTATACACAATGTTTTTCATCACATTTGCGAGGAAATATATAACAACAAAAGACAGAAAAATGTAAGTTTCATACAGCAGCACCAATCAAAAATTGACAACTTCACTTCCAGATCAGTTCTAGTAGAGCGCGCAGTTCAATATTTCAACCAATCACAGAACAGTATTCTTGCGGGGCGGGGCGTCGTGACCAACTAGATTTTTTTATTCAACCAATCACACAGCAACCAGATTTGCTTAAGCCAATCAGAAGGTTCTATTATTTTAAAACTAAACTTAACAGCCCGTGGGAGGTAAAACGGCTATAACTGCTCTGCACGCTCGCAAGTAATAACGCCATTGACGAGCAAGTGTGATGAAAAATATATTCGTTTCCTCTAACGTCGACTGTAGGTACCTTAGACGATTTCATTGTAGATCTTGGTCACGCGCTCATAATTATCTAATGGTGGACATCCCTCTCATTAATAGGTACGTGTACAGTTAAGTGTAGGTAAAGATATGGGTGCATTCTTACAACTTACTCATAAATATATTACCTATGACACCCATCGCTCTTATGTCAGCGGATTAAGGTTTCGGTACATTTTTATGAGAGGATTAAATCGATACATATTTTTGCACTTGACTAGTCGTAGTAGTCAACATATGAATACAATCATAAGAGATTCATCAGCAATATACGTCCCACTGCTAGGCACAGGCCTCCTCTCATGAATGAGAGGGAACGGGCAGTAGTCCCCACGCTGGCCCAGTGCTGATTGGGGACTTCACATAGGTACCTCTTTGAATTTCTTCTCAGATGAGATTATAAGAGATTATTTTCTACATATTACTTAATAATTAAAATTTATCATTGGAAGGAAATAGATAAACTGTTGGGTTTTATTTAAATTCTAATATTTTAAATAAGCACACTACAAATATACATACTTAGGTATAGGTAGGTACATGTATACTCTTCATTCTAACCATAGCTGCGTCTCTGTCAGTCGTTGTCAAGTTTCATAAATTGGCAGTCATTACGATAAAGCGCTGTAATTGCTTTATAGTTGGAGTCATCACATCACACACAGCGAACGCGAAGATTTGGGACTTTTGCGGCAACCTGCTAGCGCGATTCGTGGACCCCATCGCAAGTTAAGTTAAAAAAAAAATCGCAACACCACCAATAAGAAAATTAAATCTCACCAAAACGATAGAATTATTTTATATTATCATCGTAACATGTGAGTACACTGAGAATATTATTGCAATGGTCAATATAGTAATCCAGTAAGGTGCCAACAGATATAGGACATATGTAATTGCCATAAAAAATATCAGAAAGTATAAGATCTCCATTTATTGACAGTTGTATCCATGGTGTTATTATCTTCACTATTTTGTTGTTTACATGATGTGATCAAATTTGTATTTATTTATTATATAATTCATTGTTGGGATGATTTGACAGGTTATGTTTGATGGCTGACATGTGGTGGGACCTATCAAACAAAGATCTAGTTGGCAATCCGGTCAAGTCTTATAAATAGGTGGGTTAGGGTCAACCAGGGTAGGTAGGTAGGTATACAATTATCAGGCGTCACTAGTTTTGGACAGTTTTTCAACCTTCATTTATTCAAAAAATAGGTATTGAATGTATGAAATATTTTAACATCGTATATATTGTATGCAACTCTTCATTAATCAATTTCCAAGTTAACTTCTTCCCTACATCATATTTAAGAGAACGGTGGCAGCTTTAAAAAAAATGGATGTTTAGATGGGTCGTTCTTCTTTTTTACCGACAATGAACCGAGGTTTTTCTGTTTTTTTTTTGGTTTTTGACCTATCCAAAATTGTGGTTTTGAAGTGCGATTTAAAAAAAAGGCATAGGTTTCTTCATTAGAACTAATTAAAGTTTCCTTTCTGGCCAATATAAATATTTATTTACGGTTGGTTTCCAAAAAAAAACATGTGACAAAGTGGACTCTTTCAGTGGGGACAACATTTTGGTTTAGGTACCACTCTGTCACGGCATTCTACGAAAAAAAAACATTTAAAAAAATGCTAGTTAGAGAAAGTGAAATATTAAATATCACTAATTAATAAAATAATATGGACGTTTATTCGAACATTATAAAACCGTAAACATCATTACTCAAATGAGATGCCGTAATAAGACGAAGGACCGGCTATTGCCGGTCGAAAAGAAGAACGACCCAGATGCATTTTGTTCACACATAATGTTCCAAAGCAAAAAACACTGTAGGTACCTACCGTAAAAACAAAGTGAAACTATTGGAAGCAATGAATTATTATTAAGTAAATTATTAATATCGATCTTTTACTTGACATTTTCAACAAATTTACACAGAACAACTCCAAAATAAATAACATTGGCGGGCTTTTTTGCATACTTACATGCACGCTCAACATAATATGTACCATGTAAATGCCAGCCATGTCTTAACGCAAAAGGCATAAGCAAAATATGCGTTCAGCCAAACATATTAAGTGAATATTTAAAATTCATTAATTTATTGATCAAAATCTAAATTTTAAATGATTAATAAAAAGTTTTCTCAAGTAACTAAACTTGACAACACAGTAAAAAAAACTGAAAAGTTAAAAGCACTAGTGCGGAAAAGTGGCATCCGCACGATTTTGCTGCTTGGAAAAGGCTATTTTTCAGCACATGCATTGAAAAGAATATAATGATACATGGCATTCGTTTCAATCATTTAATTTGAGTAAGCTTACGCAAATTTAAATATTCCTGTGCACCTATGTAATTTTTTTTATTGCACCTATAGGAAAAACATTAATGATTGCGTAATTGTTATACTGAGCGATCTTCAGAAAATTAACGCCTACACTTATTGCCTAGACTCCGAGTTTCTACAATTACCTTTTTTATTGAACTTGTAGGTGGTCGGGGTGTACCTATCCGTAATAATATTTATAATAAAGGTATAAGGTAAGTAAGTTTATCACTTATATTATAAGTATTACGTGTTTTTTTACAATATAGAAAGCTAAAGAATCAGTTCTTAGGTAAAACGCTTTGTTACGATTCAACTGATTCTCATACACCTTAACTGAAGTTTCTTATTCTTTTCCTTGAACAGATCTAGTACAGAACATATAGGCCTCCCAGTCCCCATATGTGACGTCTCCGACGCAAACTTCTCCTTCGCAGTCGAGTGCTCGAAGTGAGCGTTGGTTTGTAAATCGGAGAGGCTGTGTTGGTAATAAGTTTGCACCATTTGCTCCAGGTCGTTGATGTTGGCGCCGGCCTGACTTGGTGGCGATATGTAGTTGTCTCGTACTTCGGTACGGAATGAACTGAAAACAAATAGGTAAGTACAGTCGGTATATAGGTATGCACTTAAAATAATATTATAAACACCCGAACCCGAAGCCCATTTTCAGAGCTGGAGATGGAGCGTAGGTATGGAGAAGCACCTGTTTTCCAAACGCCGTAGGTACCTAAGGTACGTATTGTAGTTGCAGCAAATAAAATCTAGATGGCCATCCATACTAATTAATTACAACGGAACAGACAAAAAAATACCTGAAATGCTTAAAACAACCCCTTTCATTTGATATGTCACACAATACAGTTTGCGAAACTTTTTTTTTAATCTTCCAGTTTACCCCCAGAAAGTGGCCTGCTTGATTAGAATTCATTACTTTACGCGTCCGTCTTTGGGTCACCAATTTACTTGTTTACCAAATTTCAACTCAACCGGTCCAGTAGTTTCGGAGCAAATCGGCTGTGACAGACGGACAGACAGACGCACGAGTGATCCTATAAGGGTCCCGTTTTTTTCCGTTTGAGGTACGGAACCCTAAAAAAAGCTCATCTTTCCCTGGCCAGACCACCAGCGCAGCTACCACGATAGGTTTTATAATCATGTTTTACAGCTCAAATGTACCAAACCCTCACGCAAAATATGACCCATCATCGTGCTAGCTGGGCAGGTATACTTAGAACAGATTCATTTTCTAGACAGAATTAACTTCTCTTTGTGGACTTGCTGTCTAGTAAACAAAGCGATTGTCTTTAGTTGTTTTGTGTAACCGCTAATTGATATTGTAAGGCAGCTTTATGGCTAAGTAAAGGAGGCATTAAAATACTTTTAGCAGTGTTGACCATTTTGTATTTAAAAACAATATACTACTTTAACATTAGATTTACTATTCGAGTAAAGGATTTATTAAACATGGCCTTTTCATGTCGAAGCGTTTGTGGCACGTGGCTAAATAATTGCTGTTTGACCTATGACCTTAAGCTAATATCCGATCTAGAAAAAGAATCCGTACCTATTAAGTATGCACAGTTGGACAACGAACGTGAAGCTATTCATGCAATAGCCGCGTAAGAAATAAATAGATTACCCTGGCACCCATCTGGGTTTATTGTGAGTGATCATTTCCCGAAATGCATGCTCTTTGGGAAGGGAAAACGTCGAATTCTTTCCGATGCTCTCTCTGTCGTACTTAATTGTATGCCCTTCTAAACGCAACCGCCATTCATCAAGTGCAGGTTTGCGTGTTCTCACCTGAAGATAAGTAACTAGTAAAATACGAAATATTATATTACCTACATTCTAGGTATGTACTTATATCGTTCGCAGATAAATTTTATAAGACTTAAGGTACAAGTTGGAACCCGACCGCAGACAACAGCCAGCAGACGTGTCGCGGCGACACGATTGGTGTTTCTATGACGGCGACGTGTCGGTCTCGCAAGCTACGAAAGATATTTCATAGAAATACATAGAAACCGTCGTATCGCCGCGACACGTCGTCTGCTGCTGCTGCTGTCTGCGGTCGGGTTTCAACTTCCTTAAAGCGGGAAGGAGCATAAGGCCTGCATTACACTGGCGCGGCCTGCGGTGGCAGTCAATAATAAATTTGACAGCTAATGACATGTTTACTACTGACTGCCGCGGCCAGGCCGCGCCAGTCTGTGAGAGGCTTAACGCCATGTCGAACAGCAAGCATTAGTGTGGGATGATGCTAATATTGTTAATAATGATGGGCAGAATTAATCTAAATAAACTGAATCGAAAACTAGTTATTTAAAAACTGACCAAATTTGGTTGGAGTTAAGAAACTAGTGAGGATTAATAAAATACAATTATATCATTAACTTAACCATTTACTTGTTACATTACAACAATAAACATGATAATTAATTATGTTTGTCATTAATGTTTATAATCTCAAGCTTAAATTGGAATAAACTTAAACACAATTATAAACTACCAATTAGGTAAAATCAAAAACTTAATAAAGATAGTCTTGAAAATCATGCTACATATTTTTAGTGTGCTCTTTTTCTTCTTGAATGAGAACCATCCTCCGAATTCTGTGCATCTACATGCCTCCTTTTCCGTGGCTTATGGCGTCTCTCACTATTTCTAGACAGATCTTCTGCAATCTGTGAATCAGATGAACTCCTTCGCCTGCGTCGCTTGTGATGTCTCTTTCTTTCCGGTGTCTTCTCAGGTTCCTGGGAGTCAGCATCCGAATTCTGTTCATCTGTAGACTGTCTTCGCCTGCGCTGCTTGTGGAATTGGCAGCATCTACACTTGTTCATGTTAGCAACAAAGTGGTCTGTTTTATTAGGCATGGCTTCTATAAGTTGTGTCAGTCTATTATGTTCAAATAAAACAAGCTCTGTAGGTGGAATGGCATGTAAGGCATCACGGACTCCTAAATTTCGAGGCAAAAACATTTCCCTTCTATGCTGGATGACTTGTGATCGTCTCCCACAGACATATTGGAGTAAGTCATCTGAAATTTTCTTATACTGTGAATCAGCTGATTGTAGAGCATTTTGAACAGTATTCTGAACATCTGCTGGTAAATTATCCAATGTGCTTTGCATTATTTTCTTCTGTTTTAACAGCCCATGTGTCACAGCAGCAAGAGTTTGGTCGAACCGTTGCAGCATGTCAAAAGACTTGCATTTTGGGGTTAAACTTTCAAGCTGATAGTTTACATGTAATGCGCAGAATGGTGCAGTGGTTTCAAACTGCCTCTTTGTATCCGCATATCTGAGAGTTTTCCATTCCGGACCAAGTTTTTGGACATCTTTGCCCTGTTGGGCTACATCTGGATCTGGGCTTAGGATCTTTGGTTCTGACACAACCACATTAATAGGCCAATCAAAAACAAGCTCATGTTCTGGTTCTCTTGGAGCCTCTTCCTGATTGTTTGAGGCTTCATTTAGGTGGTCAGCATTGTTCTCGGTTGTGGAATCTGCCATGGTCTGAAAATAAGTAAAATATTTAGGCCAGGAATTTATGAGGCCGCAAAATTACTATTTGTGCTTCCTGTGATATTATATCGTTTAAAACTGCGTCTGCAACCAATCACATATAAAAAAGGTTGGAAAAGCTGTGTGATAAAGCGCAGGCAGGCCAGGCCGCATCACACCTACCAGACAGAACCTAGGTTACCTACCTAAAACGGAATCGGACGAATACTTGGTTCTTGTCAAACAGTCTTGCCGATTTTGTAGTAGGTATTACAAGCCGCATACATTACATTTATAACTTTAGCCTTCAATAAGGGATCTTTCTAGAGTCCGTGTACCTTACCACTACCTTTTTTTGCCATACAATTGATACAATACATATCTAATTATTGCTTGACGTAATAATTTACTCACCAATCGAACAGGATATATATTAACAAGAAAATTACACTATTTATTTTTCATATTTCGGGATTTAATTCACAGTCTGACACACTTTACGAACTCGTTTCGTTGTAGGTACGTTGTATTTTGTTAAAATTGTATTGTTCTAGTTGTTCTCGTTCTTACCAAAAACGTAGTGGTTATATTCTCTTTGGTTTTTCTTTTTGGCTACCTCAATGACCAAAGAAACTAAAGGACGTGAAGTATCAACAAAATGAGTGTGTCAAGTATGGGTGACAAACATGGCGGATGTAGTGCTGTCCCGCTATCGATAATACAGCGAACATGTTTATCGATAATATAGACAGATCTCAGAATGGTTAGTTACTTTCACATGAGCTTACCGTGTGGCGCTACTGTCAATGCCAATTTTTCGCTTACTTGCGAACTATTAAACCGTTTTTAGGGTTCCGTAGCCAAAATGGCAAAAACGGAACCCTTATAGTTTCGTCATGTCCGTCTGTCCGTCTGTCCGTCTGTCCGTCTGTCATCTGTCCGCCTGTCCGTCTGTCCGTATGTCACAGGCATTTTACTCGAAAACTATAAGGTGTATTTGAATAAAATTTTGAGGATAGGTGTATTTTGTTAGCCGCTACATAGTTTTGTAATTAAAATGACAAAAAAAATTGTTTTTAGGGGTGCACTCCATACATAAAACTAAAAGTCAAAAAAAATTTTTTCATTGTGACCCGCCGTGTGGCACATCAATCGATAGGCCTTTCAAAATAAATATAAGGTTTCTTAGCATTTTTTTTGATTAAGTGAATAGGGTCGGAGATAATCACCCCGAAAGTCACTAAAATTCTGTCCCCCCCCCCTCTAATTTTTGAACGGTGTATTTTAAAAATATGGAAAAATTCATGGACATAGGGCTTATTAATTTCATTCACCGAAAATTGTTTTGAACAAGATCGGTTCAGAGGTTTTCGAGATATTGCTGAAAAACTGCCTTCCTCAAAGAAAAGGACGTAAGTGCCGTAAAATTTCTGTGACGATACGACCTTTTTAATAGGCACGGAACCCTTCGTTTTGCGTGGTCCGACACGCACTTGGCCGGTTTTTTAATCATTCTATCCGGAGTATTATTTCCTCAGTCCGACACGTATTTGACCGGTTTTTAGGGTTCCGTAGCCAAAATGGCAAAAACGGAACCCTTATAGTTTCGCCATGTCCGTCTGTCCGTCTGTCCGTCTCTGTCCGTCTCTGTCCGTCTGTCCGTCTGTCCGTATGTCACAGGCATTTTACTCGAAAACTATAAGGTGTATTTGAATAAAATTTTGAGGATAGGTGTATTTTGTTAGCCGCTATATAGTTTTGTAATTAAAATGACAAAAAAAAATTTTTTCACAGGTGCACTCCATACATAAAACTAAAAGTCAATTTTTTTTTTTTCATTGTGACCCCCCCCCGTGTGGCACATCACACATCACACATTTGATTAAGTGAATAGGGTCGGAGATAATCGCCCCGAAAGTCACTAAAATTCTGTCACCAACCTCAAATTTTTGAACGGTGTACTTATTTTAAAAATAATGGAAAAATTCATGGACATAGGGCTTATTAATTCCATTCACCGAAAATTGTTTTGAACAAGATCGGTTTAGAGGTTTTCGAGATATTGCTGAAAAACTGCCTTCCTCAAAGAAAAGGACGTAAGTGCCGTAAAATTTCTGTGACGATACGACCCTTTTAATAGGTACGGAACCCTTCGTTTTGCGTGGTCCGACACGCACTTGGCCGGTTTTTTTTATTTTTAACCGACTTCATATTTAGGTACCACAACTGATTTAGTATGAAGTTGTAGCAAAAAACCACTACCCGCCTTGTGTACCTGTTCACAAGCTACATCGCCTACATCTTATATCCTATACTGTTAAACGAGCAATACTTAGGTATTTGTACCTATATATATTTTCATTTACGTTCTCGAAAACGGCTCTAACGATTTCGATGAAGTTTGGAATATGGGGGTTTATGGGGGCGAAAAATCGATCCAGATAGGTCTCATGTCTGGGAAAATTAGTTTTCTCCGTATTTTTTCTGTTTTCACCCAAGCAGAGCTCGTAATCTGTGACACGCGTGCCGTGCGTAAGTAAACATACTTAGTCGGAATTTGGAGTCGTCAAACGATCAAAAATGGTTAAAGAAAGAAATGTAGGTACATTATCAGATGAGCCTAGAAAAGAGCGGCAAATTTCAAAAAAACAAACTACCTACTCTTATTTTCTTTCTACCTACCAATAGGTAAACTCACCCATGGCTCTTTGGATAAAGTATGATACGTCACAATATCTTTAGTTACAGATCTTCTACTCAACTGCTCCGTCGTATATGGTCTATGTTGAAGCCGACTAGTTGTGAGGTAAGGGTCTAAGTACTTCTCATATCCTTCATGAGTTGTATCTAAAGGTTCCAGGTCTTTGTGCCAACTTGGCTCTACCATTGGCTGAAAAGAAAACAACATTAAAAAGTACGCTTTCCACCCACCGCGCCGCGCCGCGCCGGAGCGCATACTTACTAGACTAAATGCAAATAAATTAGATCCGTCTATGCAGTAGATATTTGTAATAAAGTATTTTTCATCACACTTGCTCGAAAATGGTGTTATTATACGCAAGCGTACTGAGCTGTAATGGGCTATATTACGCCCATGGGCGTTATGGTTTTTTTTTTAAATAATAGAACCCTCTGATTGGCTTAAGCAAATCTGGTTGCTGTGTGATTGGTTGAATAAAAAAATCTAGTTGGTCACGACGCCCCGCCCCGCAAGAATACTGCTCTGTGATTGGTTGAAATATTGAACTGCGCGCTCTACTAGCACTGATCTGGAAGTGAAGTTGTCAATTTTTGATTGGTGCTGCTGTATGAAACATACATTTTTCTGTCTTTTGTTGTTATTTATTTCCTCGCAAATGTGATGAAAAACATTGTGTATAACACGGGCGTAAGAATATTGCAAACTCGAGTCATCAAAAGCCCTCCGCCTTCGGCGTCGGGCTTCTGATACACTCTCGTTAGCAATATTCCACTTACGGCCCTCGTTAAACAATGTACTATTATTATTTGTTGGTAGCGAATGCAACTAACTATATAGACGGTTTAAATTCCTTTACGTCATACCTGGCCATAAAGTAGCAATTCCCTCTTCCTGGCCAGGGAGAGACGTTAAATGTTGTACTCACCACGGGCGGTACTAAAGAATGCCTCAGATCGCATATTTGTCGCCCTTGCACTCGGGCGTCAAATACCTGCGATCTGAGACATTCTTTTTTTTACCGTCCTAGGTAAATAATGTACTATAAGTATTTATTAGGCGTCACAGGCGTAGCCAGGTTTTAATTTCGGGGGGGGGGGGAGGGGAGGTTCAAGAAATTTCAGAGGGGGTTCAAGAAGAAAAAAACAACAAAAATATTTAAAAATGGCCACTAATATTCAGGTTCATGTATTATTTTGAACATTTCGGGGGGAGGGGTTTGAACCCCCCCCCCCCGCCTCTGGCTACGCATGTGTTAGGCGTTGCGTTACCGGATCAGGCAGGCAGGCAGGATGCTTGTGTTGGTTCTTATCGGTGACCAGGGTCGGTGGAAGCTGTGGTACTTTATATGCATGCCGCATTTCCGTCGTGCTGTGACCGTTGCACAAGGGGGGCTGGTCTGCTAGCTTTTGAACAAAGATATTGATTTAACAACCGTACCTCGAACTCTAAGTCACACAAAAAAAAAATTACTGTACATGTAATTGGTTTATTTAAAAGCTTCGAGCCCATTTATTAACCGATTTCGAGATATTTTTACAAGCTTTTTTTATTTAACTTGCACTGTTCGTATGTAAATATGTAAGTAAGTAAATATGTAATAATAATAATAAAGTGCCTAAGTTGTCCGTCAACATTTGCAATCCATTTATCAGATACTACACTTACCGTTATCCGATTGAGCTGAAATTTGGAATACCTACTTACGTATATTTGGTGACAATGCAATATTATGGTACCACCGAGCTGACCTGATGATGGAGACAAAAGGTGACCACAGCAACTTCTAAACTACCTACTTACATAAGATAGGTAAACCCGTCATGTTTGGGCTCATTGGAACCGTCTCAACGAGTAGGTAATTGATGACTATGGAAAAAAGTACAGTCGGCAATAAAAGCTTGTACCAAAAATGATTTTTTTGACGGAAACTTATTTATTAGTAATGGCAGCAGAACTCCTCAACTATTACGTGTACATGTACGGCATGTATGTAGGTACTATTGTAATTCTAGTTTTATCACTCAAGTAGGTCATGCTCACGGAGAGAACCTAGTCCGAATTTGATTATTTTGATGGAAGTTTTAATTTGGCACCTACCTACTTTGGTTACCATTGATACCACATTCGCATGCTGTGCTAGTAAAGACTGTCATTTAAAAGAATACTCTGGGTGTTTTTGTTCTATTACGATCGAACGAGTTCGTGGGTTGATCAGTGGAAATAACATACGTACCTAACTCCCAGAAAAAAATACAATAAGTGGCATTTTTTTGAGAAATGCTCATATTAATCACACTGATACTTGACTTACCCTCCGACTTGGTGGATAAATATACTCATTATCAGTACAAGCCGTATGCTTATTAAACCTATGCGTTTCTGGGGCCTTGTACCCGAAGTCTTCCCAAGTCTGCGATCGGGTTAGTTGGCCAGTCACAGTATAGTCTCGATCGTGGAACTTCACTTCTGGAATTGGCCGTTTCTGTTAAAAAAAAAGTACATACTTACATAGATAAGTATCCTCTGGCAAGCAGTGCTTTAGGTAGTAGATAGTCAATCAGCCTGTGTACACGTCTCGCTGCTGGACTTCACAATGAAGGACAGGTTAAAGTAAGTTATGAGTAGAAAGGACACGGCAGGTTATGGTACACATCACTTTCGGTACAAACTCAGAACAATATCCGGCTCGAAGGACCATCGTACGTGAGTTGTTGTTTAGTACCCGTATAATAATAGGTCCAAAATAAAGCATACATCTCTCTCGCACCTATATATTTGCTAGTAAAGGATGAAAGCTATATTTATGTCGGGCGCAAATGAGACGTAATTATCGCTCTTTTAAAGAAACTTCCACTCAACCAACCCTGTCACACCCTTATGGGATAAATTCCTGAGTAAAAAGTATTCTGTAGATATTATATCTCCTTCATTAAGACTCAGACTATCTCCATACCACATTTCACATTCACCGGATTAAGCTACAAAGGCTAGACCGACGCAATTTTTATAACTAGTTAAGATCTAGCTGAAAAGTATCATAATATGGAACACCTAATCCTCACCAGTGCCTGCGCCACTTCAGGAGGCGGTCGCCACCTGCGACCCGTGGTCTCACTAGACTCCCCTGTATCGGGGAACTTTCTCACTCGAGGCTGGACGTGCACTCTGTCCCAATAAGTAGGGTTTATTTTCTTCGGATATTTTGCTTGCATTGTAGTAGAGTTACGAGTCCTGTCCACCGTAGTGAAATTTTAACTGTTAGATCAAAGTTTGACAATAAATTCCAAAGATCAAATTCGGATTTCCGTCAATGAACTTCCAACGCTGGGAACGTGTGAGGTTTAATGTTCAGTGTTTTTTCTTTGTTTGTATCTAAGCATTCGTTTCTTCCTTTTGAATTTTGTTTCGATCTACGATTTTTCGGTTGCCATAGAAACCAACTTATGATAGCTTGTGCCTAAACATTCTATCTAAAGTGTTAATTATTTAAAAATTCACATTTTTTAATGGAGGCCAATAGAGGAAGAGGTCCTCAGACTATCAATTTGTTAGTTGTTCTAGCTAGACAAATAGTAAAAGTGGTTTTAACAAGCTACCATAGTGCGCTAGAACCAATTATGCATTTATTGAATAGACCTCTAAAATGTTAATGCGACCTTTGGATATCGATTATAAGATTTATAAGTGCAAACGGACCACTAAGTAAAACGTTCAAAATTGTAATAAAACGAAAGGAATAAGTTTGGTAAAAATTCGTTTATTCTCCACAAGTGACTGAAATTGTTATCAAAACACAATATACGTGTTATTATGACTAACGTTAAAATACAAGACTGCGACAAATACAAAATGTATGTGTGAACGAACACCGTCACATTCCCAGAATCGCTGCCTACCACAGATAATCAAACGATGGTATCTACTGGGCTAACTCTAAAAATATTGTCTGTGGTGTAAGGCAAAGTCAGGTCATCTGAATACACTTTCTTCGTTCTTCGGAAGAAATACAGCGACTTGTTGTTACTCACTCACGCTGTTTTTTTCTACAGACTTGCAAAACTGCGTTGAACATTTCCTTAAGATTAAGTATAAATAAATTATATTACGAAACGCCTCTACGAATATACAAAATCAATACAAATCCTTACGGTACTAATACGAATTACATCACAGTTCATAAACAAGTTAGTATTAAAGAGTTAAATATACTTACTTCACAAGTAAAATTTGGAACTAGAAAATTTAGTGAAATAAATTTTTAAACTCAAATAACAATTTGGTAAGAATAATAGCGTACTCAAGTTTACTTAAAAATTAGGAACAAATACCTAAGTTCTCCTATAAATAAAAAAAGTTAATTTGAGTAAATAAATAGAGAAGACAATATAAAGTAAATAAAACTTATAGGTGAAATGGTACATGCATCAAAAAACCACACGTACAAATTTACAAAATTTGTATTCTCAAGACAACTCCAGTTTTGTTCAGTCGCTTTATCATAGGTAGGTATGTATAAAACATCACTTATGTTATAAGATTGGGTAAAAAAGCTACATTATTAAAAGATATTAGGTAGTACGCCTATGATTGAGTAGCATTTAAAAATACTGTCTAAAGAAATAATGTACTTATGCATTAAGGTAAGCTTAAATGTTCATTCTAGCCAGCTGGGTAATATCGTTAGAAAATATCATTTTATCGTTAAGAGGTTATAAATATAGATTATTTGTTATTAATGAGTATCTTGTAAACACGACATACTTATTGGTACTGAGAGTTAATTTCGGGGTACTATTTCACGTAACTATTGCACACATTAGTCCACAAGATCCTTTTCCTTGATTAAGAGATTATTTAGTCTTTATCTACACACAGAGTTTTATCCAGAGTAGGTAGATACTTTATTAATCAAACTCTGGGTAAAAACTTAAAACCACTAGCTCTTGTCAAACCCAAACAGTTATCCATTGCCCAACTTACTAAGCGGGCTATAGACTAGCGATAGATCTGGCGTAACTCGTAAGTCGTTTCCGCATATCAAAACCGCGCTTTAGACACGTGGGCTTTAGGTGTAGTGTGAGTATGGCTTAATGCCTAGCATTTACTCGCGCACCAATCCGTCGATTTGTCGCTGACCGACAAGGTCACGGACAAATCCTCTAGTGTATGCGCTACGCGGACGAGTTGACGCGCCCTATTTGTATGGTTACGGTTCGAGACTCGTGCGATGAATGGCGTACTTAAGGGTAGGAGAGCAACGCCTGTTGCGGCCACGCAATCTTGGCGTCTATCCTCTTGTAAGCCAGAATGAAATTCTGTCCGTTCTTCTCGGCCATCACTTCTTGGGGACAATCATTCTCGTTCAGCATCGTTTCTGTAAAGAAAAGCATTTAGTACCTCAGTTTCAAAAAATTAAGGATCGGTTATTGTAAATTCGCGTCCGTTAAAATCTGTGTGTACGGGAGTATGAAGTTTTGGTTTTAATTTAACTAGCTATTTATTATCCGATGTTATTTAAGTCTAATTTGTTTAGGCAGATAAAGAGAGTAAAAAGCTGGTAACGTAGGTACAGTCACAAACTTTAATTTGGGACCCACGTAACGTGGAATATCGTATAGCAAACTGAAGACATTTAGAGCTAATATTTTAATGGAGTGTCATAAACAGGGCTCGGATTTTTCATCGCACGGTAAGACGAAAGACTATGGAGTCGATATTAACATGAAAATTTTACTCATACTCATACTCACTTATTTTCTTGGGCGGCTTTAGACCTGGCTAAATGCAGTGCACTAACTGGGGGAGGCAATGGAGGGATGATAAACCATCTCACTCTAATCAGTGAGTGTGAGTGCAGTTAGTGCACTGCATTTAGACAGGTCTAAAGGCTGCTTTAGTTACGTACCTAGTTCATCATCATCATCATCATCATATCAGCCGAAAGACGTCCACTGCTGGACATCACCACTGCAGGCCTCCCCCAAAAAGTGCCAAATTAACGTACCTAGTTATACATACTATATTGTTGTGATAGACCTAACATTGTCATTTATTTATATTTGCAATCGGTACGTTTGGTATTACCTAATTAAATTAATGAGTATGAGTAAAATTTTAATGTTAATATCGAGTCCATAGTTCTCTTTCGTCTTACCGTGCGATGAAAAATTACGTCTAGGGACAACCTCTCAGTAACGTCAACCAGGCGCAACGAGTCAAACGATAATTTCTGATCTTTTCCAACTTGAGCCTGCAACACTGGCGCGGCCTGCGGTTGCGGACGATAGTAAATTTGACAGCTAATGGCAAGTTCACTAAAGTCCGCCGCGGCCAGGCCGCGCCAGCCTGTGAGAGGCCTAATTGTCACTCGTCTTTTTGGCCGTCTTCTCTCCGGCCATATTTGTTATTTACAAATTATATTTCGTGAAAATGACAGTTTTCAATCAGACAAGATCTGACACACGTTCGTAATTAAAAACCGTAATGATAGCTTTTGGCAAAGAGGTTATCAATTCAAGGGCCCATTCGATAAGACATTTAATTGTCTTATCTTGACACTTCAACACTATTATTGAACTGAAGTTTTCGACCTTATTGCATTGTTATTACAATAATATTGTTTGATGTAATATAAAAAGAGGTAGCTAGGTTATAAGCGCTTCGAAAGTGGCACACTAAAACTGTGTCATTTCACACAACTTGCCTCAGTTTCGAGTCGTCGATAGAAACGTTAACTGTCAGATTTGGTGGCCATTTTTAAACACGGAATTTCATGTAGACAACATATCTACTTCTTTTTTATATTACATCATTGGTTCTAGGAACAACATTTTAAGGAAATGGGTCCCAAATTAAAGTTCGTGACTGTACTCCATCGCGCCGCCCTGATTTATCGTTTAGGGAGTAAATTTCTTACGAATGGAGTACATTTTCCAAGATGGCGTCCGTTCTATAAGGTCCAGACCCGGGGACTTTTGGGATACGAAAACAGGGCTACCAACGAACATACGTAGAAAATTTCATCAAACTCCCCGGGATTTCGAGGTTAAACAATCTCGACTGTACTAAAAT
The DNA here is from genome assembly GCA_932294315.1 of Epinotia nisella. Taxonomy (NCBI): domain Eukaryota; kingdom Metazoa; phylum Arthropoda; class Insecta; order Lepidoptera; family Tortricidae; genus Epinotia; species Epinotia nisella. Next base: position 7,403,212 of record OW028687.1, read on the forward strand.
CCATTACTTCGATATTATAAGGATCACCTAATACATAAGAAACACGGCCGATGGCGCCACGATGGCGCTGCCTGCGTGGGCGCAAACTTATCGAACGAGGGAACGAAGCGAGCGAAGTTGCATGCTTCAGCTTGGGCCGAAAATCGTTCGTATGTCCGGCGACTGTTCAGATGTCACGCTGTCCGTCTGTTCTCCTCTACATGTCGCATTTCTCAACAGATTCTCGTGAAATTTTGTGAGCAGGTTCGTTATTTTTTGAAAAAGACAGGCTCGCGAGTTCTACAGCTCACAGAGCCACTAGTGTTAGTACACTGCAAGTACTTATAGCTACTCACCCTGTTCGTCATGCAGCGCGAAGAGCGCATAGTCCTGCGGGTTAGTGATGGCGGCGGCGTGGGCGAGCGCGCGGCACAGGTCCCGCGCGCGCGCGCCGGGCCGGCACGGGAGCGCCACGCGCCGGATGGAGCCGCGGCACTCGTCCGGCAGCGCCACGCGGACCACGCAACAGCCGCCCGAGTTGCTTTCTACGGAGCCGCGACGCCACTGGAAACGATGCTTCAATCAGCGCATAGTAATACTAGAATAGTCTATATTATATCTTATCTTATCTAGATGAGGGTCCTTTCGGATACACTTCGACCCATTGGTATTTTTTGTGCACTTGCCCCCTCTTTTATGCCTACTCCCAAGCTCGCTCCATCATTTCCACAAAACGGATAATGCAGGTCGGCAGGAGCACCTTGAATTCCTTTGGTTGTGGGTAGCCGTTACCGAAGTAATTCATTCTTTGTCCGGCAAGGGCATGACATTCACCCAGTAAGTGTTCTCTCTCGTCTCGCACCCTAGTCTCCACAGTATCAGATCGACTGAGCTCTGAGAAGGCGAGCTCTTAGAATATGTCGCTCGCACTTTGACAAAGACCTCCTTTAGTTTATTAAAAGCGAGATAGATGTTCTGCAAAGTTGTTATTGCTTTACACTGCAGATGATAACGTTCCTGATGTAACAGACTTCCAATATAAACCTACCTATTGTCAGTAGTAGGTCTACTGATAATAACTTCGTGAACCCAATAACGTAGGGTCTTAACGGTGTGGCGAGAACAAAGTACACCGGTACAAAGGCACCTCATAGTAATCTTCCAGATCAAACGTTTTTGTAAATCAAGCAATCACTACGTACTTTGTATTGTTTTGAAAGCACGCAAAGTAGTTAATGTTCGATTATTATGCCCAATTGAAACTTTTGGGCTTGCGACTGACAATCTACCCACTCGCTTGGCAAAGATTCTCAGGGTAAAGTTTCGTTTTCGGATAGAAAAGTCAGATAGTACGTCTAGTTGTTTCTGCACAAGCGTCACCACTGTAACTGCAGATATACGAGAGGTCTCCTATAATAATAGTTATGTTCCCTACTACTTATTTCTCGTTAAATAACTTACAGGAGTAGCGCTATCCGGGCCAGGTTCCGGTGCCAATCTCTTCAGCACTGCCACAGCAGAGAAGAGCGCAGTCAGGTAATAACCACCTTCTCCCGCCAGTAACGCCGCCGGCAGCAGACCTGCCATGAGTTCCGCCTCCAGCTCCGCACAGACCAGCCGGCAGCGGGCCACCGTCCACGCCAATACCGGGAGGAGATCGTCGGCTCCCAGCGCGCGCTCACCCCGAATCTGAAGAACCAGACAAATTATCAATCTAGCTAGGCATCCTTCTTTCAGATAGCAATCTAAACATGGCTTCAAATCGTATTTTGTAAGCTTTAAAACGCGAGCAAACGTGGTTAATGTTGCTACAAATTAGTCTTTAGTTTGGCCTCTCCAGATGCATTAAGCACTTTTAAGCTGCAGGGGTTGATGTCATGCGTATGTCTATTGCACGTTAGCATGGAAGTGATAATTTAAGAGTATTAACAATTACTGGACAAATTGTAAACATTCCATGTTTGAAAAATTGAAGAGCAGCTTTTCAGGGGATAGATTTGAAGTTGTTATCGTCGCTATAAGAAGTTACTAATGTCTCGTGGAAGCAATTTACAAGTAGCCCTAACTCACCCGTATCCCATAGGGGTGTAACAGAGCCTTAGCGCCGATCAATCGCCCGGGCGCGGTGGCCGACCACGGTTGACTTTTCAGCTAGTTAAATATACCACAAGTTAATCACGGAAAAGACGTCTTAGTGTAAGACATCAGTTCAGTCATAACTTGCTAACACCACAACTTGATTTGGCAACTGATCATCCATGAGGAATCGTATCGCCTTATTTTAATGTAGACAAGAAATAGAATAGGTATTAATTTTAGATTCCGGGGAGAATGTAAAAGGAATAAAGTATATCATGCATCGGTGCTTACCGCATTAAACATGACTGATATGGCAGCTAGAAGGTTTTCAAGTTTGTCTAGCGGAGAGTCTGCCTCTTGCATCTTGAGGAAGTGCTTCGATATCACTGCCAAGACTGCTGAAGACGGAACTTTCGTGGATTCCTGAAACAAAATAGATTTTGATGAGCTACAGTGAGACAAGACCTTTTCGTCCCGTGGTCAATGGTCATATAGCGGCGCTCAGTTGAGAAACGGCTAGAATTGGGGTTAAGAGACGTTTCGATGCTCTTTATCGACAATAATGAATGATTACATGTCGTCAAACAACATCATCAGCCGTGTCTACCTTGTCCTACCACGGCTGCTAGCTGCGACGGCCCCCTGTGCCAGCTCGCCGGAAGCCGCGGGCGAGCGCCTACCTTGACTCCCAGCTGCAGCGGCGTGGCGTGCTGCGCGCGCTCCACGGCGGCGTGCAGGCGCCGCACGTCGGGCGCGTGCCACGCCGCCAGCAGCGCGTACAGGCGCGCGCGCAGCGGCCGCACCACCAGTCGGTGCATCACGCCTTCCAAGATTGCATCCAGGTTCAGGAATTCCGTTGATTTCAACTGTAATATTACAAGCTTTTATTTAACTTGCAAAACATACATGGCTATCCAACGTCGACATGCCGCCAGTGTTATGGGGACTTTTTCACCAGGAACGGCTAGGGGCGATTTGAGTTTAGAGTTAGGTAATATTGTATAAATTGTAGACGTAAAAAAACATACATGTATGCTTGTTCGGGTGGAATATTATAACTCAATTTTAAAGCAGTTATCTTCAACCGATTGAGCGGAAAGTTTGAGTAAAGGTGTAGTTTGGATGACAATTCAATATTATGGTATCATCGAGCTGATCTGATGATGATGGAGACAAAAGGTGGCCATGGGAATTCAGTACTTAACCGACGTAACCCCGTTGAGTTTGGGTATACAGAAAAGTACAGTCGGAAATATAAGCTTGTACCAAAAATTTAATTTATGACAGAAACTTATTCAAAATTAAGACATTTCATTCAGTGGGGGATAAGTCTCTGATAAAAATTACATTTATGTTAAAAGCTTTTATTACCGACTATATTTTTGTTTTGCAGTCGTCATCTAATCATCAATATGATTCAAATGAGCCCAAACCCGAATTGCTAAACTTAAGTGGCAGTGGGCGGGGCACATTGCACGATGGCCGTTGGTGCGGAAAGGTTCTCGAGTGGCGACCACGTACCGGAAGGCGCGGCGTGGGTAGGCCCCCACAAGGTGGACTGATGACCTGGTAAAGGTCGCGGGAGTCCGCTGGTTGCGGGTGGCGCAGGACCGGTCAATTTTGAACTCTCTGGGGGAGGCCTATGTCCAGCAGTGGACGTCTTTCGGCTGATATGATGATGATGATGATGAGCCTAAACCCGACGGGTTTAAATTGTGTTGCTTAGGAGTTGCTATAACCACTTTATGTCTCTATCACCAGATTGCCTCGGCGGTGATGCTATAATATTGCATTGTTACCCAAACATAAATGTCTCAAATTTTAGCTCAAGGGACTCGGTTGGGTTTAGAGGGGGCTAAGAGCAAAAGGTGTAGGTAGGTAAAAAACTGTTCAGAATTACATCTATGAAATTAGTAGTAGTGTAGGGAAGTAATCTTACAATTGTAAGTTAAAAGTAAAATTTCTGCAACACGTCATAGTTTACCTTGAGCCTCTCTTTTTCAACTTCTTTCTCAAATTCCCGTTCACCGTGCTTCACGAGGTAGTTCTTCATTCCTGACATGAATTGCCTCATGTTGCGCATCATCACCTACGAAGAAACAGAAATCTTAAAAAGTATAGCAAAGTTTTGTATCTTAAATATAATTTACCACGAGAATGCGATTCATTCTCCTGGAAGATATGCCTTTTTGTAGATATTTATTTATCAAAGGGTTAACCTATAATATGCCTTTTTGTAGATATTTTTTTATCAAAGGTTAACCTATAATTACTCGTGATTAAGGAAGTACTTCGGTTCGGCTTTTCTTCTCCAGACAGTACCGTCCATTTTGCGTATAATATAGGTATTGCAAGCACTGTCCAGATTTACATACAAAGAAATATGGTCTAATAGTGACCTGTTAAATTGCTGTCAGTGGCGTATCATGATGTTCTATACTACATTGGGTGGTCCTTACGACGCGGGGGCTTATCAGGCGTCTATGGCATTATTAGTCGTCTGATAAGCTCGCTCGTGTCGCGCAACACTACGCCTGTGCCTATCCGGATTTATCCACTCCCAGTACTGGTGTTACCTGCGGACAAGTCTCCTTAGAGTCGAGCGTGCACGCGATGAAGTTGTCGACGTTCTGCGCGAAGGTGGTGCTTTTGTCCTGCGCGAGATGCAGCGCGTATGCGCGCAGCGCTGCGCCCGCGCCCCGCGTCGAGCGCCCACCGCGGAGTGCGCGCACACGGCCCGCAGCTATCAACAACATTATTAGTTAGCATTATTATTAGCTTTTTAGCTAGTAAGCTTTTGCCCGCGTCTTCGTCCGCGCGTAACTAGTTTACCTATATCGTAGCTCAATACAAATTTTCGCCCCCTTTTCACCCCCTTAGATGATGAACTTTGTGCTTTCCCGGAATTCAAAGTATCTCTATACCAAATTTCATCTCAATCGGTTCAGCGGCTTAAACGTGAAAAGGTAACAGACAGACAGACAGTTACTGTCGCATTTATAATATTAGTGTGCATTGTCTGAAACGAAAAGGATCCTTATGGCTGAGTTACATGAATCTGTAAAGATTAGCTTACTCCGAATGCCTTTTTAGGGTTCCGGACCAAAAAGGTAAAAACGAAACCCTTGTGCTGCGACTCTGTCTGTCTGTCTGTCACATAGTTAAATATATCAGGAACTAAAATTGAAAATTTAAACATATATTTTTAATAACACAAAGAAAGGTTGACTCATACTGTTTAAAAAAAAAACTTATGAATACTAGTTACTGTAGGTACAGGTACCTACTCTTATATATTTGACGACCGCTATGGCCTAGTTGGTAGTGATCCTGCCTTCAAAGCCGGAGATCCTGGGTTCGAATCCCGGTAAGGGCATTTATTTATGTAATGAGCACGAATATTTGTTCCTGAATCATGGATGTTATCTATGTACTTATACAAGTACGAGTATTTATTTATCTATAAGTATAAGTATGTATTTCGTCATCTATTACCCATAGTAGGGTAGGTACACGCGTTGTTTAGTTTGGGACTAGGTCGATTTGTGTAAGATTTATTTAGTTAAGTTAAGTAGTGTGTGTTGAGAACCCTTAGATTTATTCTTCACTTTAGTTACAGTTTTTCAGTTGGGTTTTAGCGATAGGAAATTATTCAAATCAAGCGTTATTATAATTAACGGCCCGTGAGTAAGAAGATACAGAATTCCTGTAGACTTAGTTAGACCATAAAGTAGAGTAGGTACGTAGAATTCTTACACAAGGCATTAGCGTGTGCCCCCTATCAAGGATTTGTAAAGTAATTAGTAACGGTTTTGATACCGCGATAAGATAAAGTACACAACTTACATAATACTTAATACTCGAACAAACAACACGTGGACAATTTCACCATACAACACCAAGAAGTCCAATTCGTGCGTATTCGATTCCAATGGAGGGGTGGGTTGCACCAACTCCGATCAACGTTTAAATATGGCGCCGGCAGCTGTCATCCCATATAAATTTGTCAAACTTTCCATACATTCCGATTTTAACGAACACCGCTTACGATTACAGACGGTTTGGTGCAACCCACCATAAATCTGATTATCTAGACTAGACCAAGCTCACAAACGCGCATACTGATGTGACCTGCCAATTTTTGTGAGTGCATAAACGCTCCGTTAATTTAGTCTAATATATTAATCGCAAGTGAGCACGAGCAACCAATTCCTTTCCCAGATATAATAAGTTGTCCTGAATAGAACACCGTACCTACATTTGACATGATGATAGATCGAAATATTTATGTATCATCAGAAATAAGTATTCAGGTATTCATTAAAACATCAACACAAAAAAAACCTTGCCTATGAATACGCACTGCATCATTAAAGTGTTAAAAGATCAATTAAATAGATACCTTCCAGTTATCTTTCTGGGCTAGACCCCAGCAACAGTTCACGCAATTTCCTTAATGTCTATTTTCAATTCATGTCATCCATTTAATGTGGAGCGGAGTGACTAATGAATCCTGATACCAGCCATTTCAATGCAATAATAGTCTAATTATGATACGCTGCAAAATTATTAAACAATTTGAACCTATCTGATGTGGCAATGAGTAATGCTTTTGTTCAACACGTCGACGTTAAAATTGCGCGGAGTTCATGATGTCTAGAACATTTTATGTACTCGTTTCGACCGGTACCGGTAGTCGTTCATTAAAGTGTTCATAATTCGAATGGGTAATATTTGAACATAGATAACATTTGTTTAATGACGTTTGCTTTAGATAATAATTTCACGTGAAGAAGAACGTTAACCTTTACAGGAACGTGTATGAACTAAATTTAATATTTGTGTATTACGTCTATCAGGCATGTTAAAGGTTCTGTGTACATGAAATGTGTGATGAAATAGTTACTGAAAGTACCTACTAAAGATCATAAGTAGGTAGTTACGCATATTATGCAACTGATAGGCGATCTTTAAATACACATGGGTTTTTTATGGGAGTATGTAGGCGTTGTCACAAAAAAATATAGGTACTTTTTAGTTTTGTCTCAAACATGCAACTTTTTTCAAACACTGTATATGGCTGGTCTTATAATCGAAACCTTGCTTTATTTATTTTCCAAATCAATAGTACCATCATTCGTAAGAAAAATCTAAAATGTCCAATTTCTATCAGTAAAAAGCAAAATATACAATATCGTTTTAAAACTCCTGAGTGATAAACAATTTTTGCCAGAAATTATAGTTACCTACACAAGTAAGCTTTAGTGCAGTGTGACGTCATCAATTCTTCATTTTCCGTTAAATTCTTTTTGGACTTTTTACTAGCACAAAACTTGCATTTGAACCTCCTACACACTCCACATATAAATCTCATCACCGCTCGAAAGAACCGACGTACCGGGTTCACTTGTTTAATCTTGCTCTTTTGTTCTATCGCAGTCAGATCCTTGCAATGGCACTTCGGTGGTGTAGCTACGACTACCGCTTTTCGCGTATTAACATTTTTTTCAGCCAAAGATTTACAGAGCTGCGTCAAAGCACTGGACTTTGCCAAGCGTTGCTGGAACTTCGGTTCACGTAACTGCTCTTGAGTGGCGAACACCCAGTCGCTCTCCATTGCAAAGTCCAAAGCATCAGTGCGAAAATTTCTGATGGTTGTCAACGCGACCACTCCTTCATTCATCGGAAATGAAATTTCAAGCGCTTCCGAAACTCCCAACCTATTCTGCGGCATAAAATCACTTAGAGAATCAACCTTCTGTTTGCCAACGTTCGATTTGTCCGTTGATTTTGCGGACTTTGCGCGGAACAACTTTTTTAGCCACTTCATTGTGATCGCGATTTCACGTGTTAACGGATACGCTATAATCACGCGCGAGCGTCGTATCGCAGCGCACGAGGAGTACTGGTTGTGAGTAACCACGGCACGCGTAGACCTTTACCCTTTATCTGTAATTGATGTAGAAGTATACACTCAAATGTGTAGTAAGTTAAGCTTCCCGGCGCATTTCGTTATCAGCCCGTAATGACAGCTGCTGCACCATTGTTGTAATTGATTTTAATTTATTTATCGTTCAAAGTTTATCGGCGTTAGTCACACCCGTAGTAAGTGACACTCATAAAGTACTACGTCATGGAATGACCTAACAATGAAGTGACGTCGATTTATGCGCATGATTTCTTCAAAAAATTGAGTTTTGCCTTGGAATTAGCCTTTGTCCATAAGCGGAAAGGAAATTAGACTAGATTAACTAGAAGAACTATTAGAATTGGATTAGATTAGATTGAGAATTAGATTAGATTAACTTGTTAAATGATACGATTGCAACCATTTTTTCATCCTACTAATCCTACTAATATTATAAATGCGAAAGTTTGGATGTTTAGATGTTTCGATATTACATATAAAATACTTTTCATCCCAGTAATATTCCAACAAAAGGAAGTCAACGCGAAGAACGTCGCTGGCAAAAGCTTAAAAGTACAAATATTGCTGATATTGTGTGAGTAGAGTTTATTTATATTTTATTAGAGCCAATTTCCCCTTTCGTTTTGTTTCTGAGAGGAAACTGGTGCCTCACAGTGGTGGAATTACTTAAATCATGATTACTAGTTACCAATACTTGCACCATTATCTGAATGACACAGTAATGCTCAGAGTACAATTGTATTCTATATGTACCTACTATTTGAATAGTGGTAAATAGATACCTACTTTCCTTGGCACATTTACATCAACAATAATGTTTAAAGAACTTGCTAATCTCCGTGTACCTTTATTATCTCAGTGTACATGAAGTCTGAAGGTAACTGGAGCAAATTTATTTTGAATTATATACCTACCTATTAACTGATTTGTTCTATTTATTGATTCGTTAAGGAGATAACACATAAACATACATTACAGATACTTCCTTAAACGTATAGCTCACAAAGAACATAAAGTACAATTTGGTACTGTAGTAGTTATTACCAAAAAACCGGACAAGTGCGAGTTCAACTCGCGTCGTGAGGGTTCCGTAAAATTGCTATGTTCTAAGCATCAGGCGCTCCATACAAAATACACAAAAATATTGAGAATTTTCCCGTTATTTTGAATACTCAAACTTCTTATAGGTTTTCCTGTAATCTTTAGGCAAGGAACTATTTTCCATATTTTTTTCAGAATTTTAAGCCTAGTAGTTTCGGGGATAAGCTTCCCCCCCTTATCTCCGAAATGGTCAATTTTCGTCTTTTTTCCTAAATTAATTCAAATCTGTTTTTGGTAAACTTATAAAAAAAATTGAGATGCTTACAACAACCCCTTTCATTTGATATGTCACACAATACAGTTTGCGAAACTTTTTTTTAATCTTCCAGTTTACCCCCAAAGTAAATTAATGAATTCTGAACAAGGGGCCTTGTTCAGAATTCATTAATTTACTTTACACTTCCATCTTTGGGTCACCTATTTACCCCAAAACCAAATTTCAACTCAATCGGTCCAGTAGTTTCGGTGCAAATTGGCTGTGACAGACAGACGCACGAGTGATCCTATAAGGGTTCCGTATTTTTTTTGAGGTACGGAACCCTGAAAACAATAACTGTTGCGCACATTGTGTTATTCAAATTTCAACTCAATCGGTCCAGTAGTTTCGGTGCAAATTGGCTGTGACAGACAGACGCACGAGTGATCCTATAAGGGTTCCGTTTTTTTTTGAGGTACGGAACCCTGAAAACAATAACTGTTGCGCACATTGTGTTATTAGACCTACACGAATTAATAATACAAGCAGTATCAAAAAGGGAGACGTCTTTCATGGCTGTGTGCTGGAGCGCCATACACGACCGCAAGCCTGGCAGGTGTAATTTGCCCTTGGTAAAAGAACCATAAGAACTAGTCGTACCTAATAAGGGGTCTAATCGATCCCTGAAGCTCTTGGCTCGCATCGCCTCCAGAGGCGCTCGTCTCAGAATTGGAGACTCCCACTCGCAGGGTTCCTCCTGTAAATAGAGAAAATATTTACATGTATTTACGTCACACCTAGCTATAAAGTGAACAGTAGCTCTTGTAGCCTATGAAGTTCATCTTTGTTATGAAGTTAAAAACGATAAGTGATGTAGCCTTAGCGATGTGGAAGGCAAGTAGGGAAACCACTACATTAACAGTTCCTGTAATGGAGTAATATGTAGAAAACAATTAAATGGCAATTACTCCACCGACAAGAGTTTGGCCTTTAAACTTATAAATATGAAATTGAACTTACTATCTCAAGGGATTGAGGCCCGTTGCCCGGCAGCAGGCCGTCCCATTGGGCGCTATCCCAAGGCTCCGAAAACACCGTGCCGTCATCGCTTGCCTGGAAATCAAATGTATGTTAATGTTTCTGTTATTTGGTTAATTGCGACTCAGCTTCCACTTTTGTTTTATTTAGACAAAACAAAATAGAATCAGCAAGATGCCTCCGATGTTTAATAATAAATGGAATATAATGAAATATTTTACGAAAAACTTCCAGATGTTTGTCTCTAATGAAATGACCGTTTGGGAAGTCAGCATTGTTTTTTCCTTTTACTAAACAAACTGTTAGAATCATCTGGTTTCTGTAGTTTGTTCCAGCAAATTATACTAGTATTCACAAAGAATGACATAAAAATATCTTGTATAGTTGATTTTTTTTTGAACTGAGCTGATCTACTTATCTTCAAAACAATAGCATTCAAGTTAAACAATACGATTGTGTAGTCGACGCGTGCCAACAAACAATGAAGGAAAATTTCTTGTTTATACCTGACTCGCTGAGAGGGGGGTTTTTTATCTTTTAGTCCATTTTTAATCTATTGAATAAGACGATAGAGTTCATTATTCAATGAACATTTTATGTGGCGGTAACCTCTTTTTTGCAAAGTTTGGCACACGCCAACCACACAATGTGTTTAACTTGAATGCTATTGTTTTCAAGATAAGTAGATCGGCTCAGTTCAAAAACTGTCAACTATATGCATTCAGGTAATGCCGCTGAAATATTAGATGAGTCAGTTTGAATAGAATAATATTTTATCTATACACATACTATAAACCCGCTAAAATGCGTTCAGAAACTGGCAGTATTAACCAGCATTATATCAATAAGATTTATAAAAATAAATTACTTGTCTCTGGCCGTTGGTAATTTTGTACGTATTTTCATTAACATATCGATATTGATAAAGTAATGACTTTCAAATTTCGAAGCGTGGCCCAGAGGTCAGAGCAAATCATGACCAACTCGATTTTGTTATGGAAATCTAGTTGGTCACGGTTTGAAATCTAGTCGGCCATGGCGGTGCGGCGTTATTCTAATGGTTCCCGAACACATCATTGAGGATTTATTATATGTGTGTAGATAAAGTAGTGTATGCAACTGTACATAATTAGGCCTCAAAACACTCGTGTGTCTCCTATTATGAAACTCGCTGAAGCTCGTTGCATAAAACCACACTCGTGATTTAAGGCCTGGCATTATGTACAGTGACATAAACTACTAATATGAACAGGATACCGATGTAAACTACTACGACTATACCTGTTCGGATAATGGTCTGAGATCATGTACATTGTCATAGCACGAGGCGCGCGGCGGCGGCCGCTCCTCGGGCAGCGCCACCGGCTCAGAGTTCAAGTGTAGCTCGGGGAACCTGAACACACCGAATCTAATTCAAAATATATATTTTTAAAACCAATAATTAAAACTCGCACAAATACTCTGAAAACATCACCTTATCCTGTCACAAACTGGCGCGTCCTGCGTTACATAGTATTCAACTGGCCGCCACAGCAGCCGCCACCGCAGGCCACGCCAGTTTGTAACAGGCTTTGTTATTTTGCAGGTACTTAGAGAAAAAATAATGTGACTGTGTTTGACCATAGAAAATTGTCCGAACCGTTTGGTTCATATATCATTATATTTTTTTCTTGTATTCGGTCTCAGGGTCTCACGATGCTACCTATATTTGTAATCGAACATCGCAAGGACTGTGCCTACATATTGGCTAAACGGTGCATAACACTGATGATTGGTGACTGTAGGTACCTTTGAGCAACGACCTGATGCACTGTCAAATGCTGCGCCCCGTCGTCCACTCCGCTTAGCCTCGTCTCTTGTTCAGCCAGTGATGGAAAAGTTCCGCTTTCGCTATTGGAACCTTCGTCGTTCTTATCTGAAAAGGCAAAAACGGAGATTAAGACCTTAATAAAACTATAGTTATACCTATAATTTGTGTAGTGCATAGATTGTGAAAAGGGCCTGTATAAGCGACGAACTCGAATGTAAATCTCATTAGTGAGCGATTATAGGTTAAAAATAATGATCTGTGTGAGGTGATTGGTGACGCAGATTGAAAGAGAGAAATCATTTACAAATATACGCCAGTTAAATAAGGCATTCAAATTGTAATATGTATACCTAAATTGAAGAATAAATAACTTTGACTTTGTTTTTAGGGTTCCGGACCAAAAAGGTAAAAACGGAACCCTTATGGTGCGACTCCGTCCGTCTGTCTGTCTGTCACAAAGTCAAATATCTCAGGAACTACTAATGCTATCGATTTGAAATTTGGAATAGTTGTAAATAAAGCTAATCCTCGTGTATGGAAAATGAAAAATTTTAATATATACTTTTAATTTGTATAAAAAAGGGCGGATAAGAGGGGGGGCAAAAATTCAAAGTCTAGTTAGTAGGCCAAGTGGGGTATCATATGAAAGGGCTTGAATTGTACATTCTAAAACAGTTTTTCTTTTTTTTCTACAATGGTAAAATTTTGATTTATAAAGAAAAATGTTGAAAAAAATACCATTCCCCCCCTTATCTCCGAAGTTAACCAAGCGAAAAATTTGAAAATAATATATATTATTAATATTAACGTGAATATTACCGGAAAAGTATAACGATACCTCTATCTAGCGTAGTTTTTTTTATTCTTCAAAAATCATATGTTAATTTTGTTTGTAATTTAATACTTCTGTGTTTAATTTTTTGCCTTCAAATTCGTATGAAAGTGTTCTGAAAGTACCTTTTAGCAAATAGAAAAAGAATTATCGAAATTAATTCACTTGATAAAGAATTATCGCTGAAAAACCAACATACAGTAAGGGAAATGTATTAACGTACCACCGTAGAACCCTATCGCAATAAGGTAACATACCGCTCGAGTTTGAGTGACGGCGGCTTGTCAATTGCGACAGAGTTCTACAGTGGTACGTGAATACATTTCCCTACTGTACATACCGAGGTCGCGCAATTTAGTAACAAAATGCACCGATAAATGGCGCTGTAGGTACTCATGTCATGCTCATGACTAACTACACTATGCGTTGTTGTCCAAAATTAATGGGTGGGGCAAGACGGATGTGTTGTATGATATTTCGTACGGAACCCTCGGTGCGCGAGTCAGACTCGCACTTGACCGGTTTTTTTTTTATGACAGAACAGGAGCGATAAATATGGGGTAATAAATATTGACGTGGACTGTAGTCACCCAAGCAATTGGTATTCTACAAGTCAACTTCATTTTATTTTTATGTTTTCATTAATTCAAAAGTAGTAGACCGATTTCTTGGCTTTCTGGACATAGAAATAAACTCACTAATAAATTCCCAGCTAGCGTCGACAGTCCATGTATCAGTTTTGCCAGAGGGCGGCTTGTTGGCTACACGCGGCGGCTGCACCGGCTTCATCTTCGGTTTACTTCGAAGGGAAACCAGATTGTCCACCGACGTTGACGTATTGGGAGACGAAGCTGTAACAGAATAAGGCTTTTGTTTGCATCAAGCTTACTATTGAAGAATTTGTTTTTTGACTGTAGATACCTATGAGCCATACATCCGGAAAAAAAACGCAAAAGATAAATCTAGTAATATGCAGTAGATTATCGAAAACATTACTCACGTGATAATTCTTCTATACTATGCATATCGCGGAGAGGATAGTAAGGATGGTTGTGAGGCGGTTCCGAGTATCTTTGTGATAGACTCACTCCTACTCGAAGGAGTTTACGACGCTGCACTTGTGGTAACGCTGCCTGCAAAACGAACAAAACACATTGGATAATTTAAATAGGTATAAATAAATAAATATTAGGAGACAATCACCATCGAATAAAATGAATTGGTAACAAAGCAAGCTAAAAATGCTTACGAATACTAGATGACGATATATAATAATACAACTATTTAATAGATATACATAAATATTATATAATATACTTAAATGCATATATAGACAACATCCAAGACTCTGACCCAATTTTTTTGGCCTTGCCGGGATTTTGTTATTTATTATTACAGTTTATAATATGTGTAGATTGTACATACTTCTTTAAGAGTGTCCACAGGATCCGCGTAGAATGGACTCCCGGCATTGTCTTTATCAGATTCCTCACCATTCATGTGTTTAACACAATCATCTTCTAATTTCACAGTTTCCATGCTTTCAGTGTTATGATTCCCCGAAATTTTAAATGTGGCTTCGATTTCTTCAGTCAATTTCTTGTTCATGTTCATAGAAATGCTAAGTTTATCGGGCCTCTTTGGTATTATATCTCCTTTACTGTTAGTAGTCGCAATGAGCTCGCTGGATCCATTGAAGCTAGTTTTAAGTGAAGTTTCAGATAATTTTCGTTTCTCACTTAAATTTTCGCTTGAATTGAGTATGTGTATGTTCTCTTTTTCGAGAATAGATTGTGTACTTTTTGCTGCGTTCAGTTTCGCTGAAATAACGTAAAATGTTCTTAGAGAATTGCGTTTGGGCAATAATTGTATGTTAAAATATTATTCAATTACTTACGCAATGTATCTGGTAAGAGATCAGGTCTCTTACTCTTCATTAGTCCGTTGTGTACATTATTGTCGCTCTCAGACTTCAAAGGTTTGAACGATGAACAGTTATTGCTTTCTGGTCCCCAGATATCTTCATAATCAGAAACTTTGTCCATCAATGAACTTCGATAATACACGCCTGGTGATTCCAAGATATCTGACTCCTAAAAGAATATATGAATTGTTAGTATATTTGACTATATAAAAATATTTTGAAATTGTCAAAATTCGGAGGACAAAATTTAAGCTTCGTTTTGAATGAAGTCGTGCGGTTAGTTATGGCCATTCAAAGTAATTGATATCCCATACACACATAAGTACATATCGGTTTGCAGTCCTACCTGATAATGTTTGGATTCCTTTCGCAGGGAGTGCTTACTCCTCCTGGATCGACCAGAGGGTGTACTTGACGTCGTATTAGAATTTGGGGACAAAATTTTATCTCTTTCCTTCCCGTTCAAATGCGTCACCATAGATTGATTTGAAGTTGGGGAAAACACATGCTTATTGATAATAGGAGAGCTTCTCGAAACAGGTGAAAACATCTCACTTTTATTCGTTTGACTTAAGGGAGAAAACACACCACTTTTAGATGAAATCGTGTCGTTGGAGACAGGGGAATTTATCTGGCTCGTCGGAGAGAAAATACCACTAGTGACAGAATTGGTACCATTAGGTGAAACCAATTGATTAGGTGAAAAACTGTTGTTAGATTTAGTCAAACTATTGCCTAGCGGGACGGCGGAATCAGAAGAGTTCGTATGAGATTGCTGATCTAATGGCGATCCAGGTTCAGTGTGCTGCTCGATCATTTGTCGTTTTAAACTGCCGTGCAAATTAGCTGCCATGGTATTGATGCACTCTCCCTCTGGTGACATGCGATGCATCATGTTCTATACGGGACAAATATAGGATTCCTTTTAGTAACTCAATTTTAACACCATATATATCTTGTACAACTAAAAGTATTGATGGGGTTAGAAACGGTTATTTTCAAGCAAGGTAACATGAAAGCATGCTTTTCGAAAACGTACACACAATAATCACGCCGAGCTACAGTTTAGAAGGCTCACCTGTTCGTTGCATTCGTCATAGGCTTTGGCATCGTCCATGATCGTGAACACATCCGTCGTACTGTTATTGTTGATAGCGTTAGACGCAAGCGTTAGTTGTAGCCGGTCACTCCGAATGCTTTCGTTTATTTGATGATTGTGGATCGGAGTGTTATTGACGCTAAACGTGACTGTTGTCGTGACTGTTATGTTTCCGTTTGATGCTTTGTTAATAGGGTTGAAAGCTGACACCTCGTTCTTGGGTGACAGGGATGCCTTGGAGAAAGGAGGTTTAGCCCATCGCGGAGGCGGCGGGGGAGGAGTGGTTTTAGCACTACCTAACTGGGTGGGAGAATGTTGCGTATTGGTAGTAGGAAATGTATGAGGCTGTGTTATGTGAGCCTGAAAAACAGGTAACGCATTAATAATCTAAACAAATACAAGCTGCTGTTAATTATAGACAAAACTATACTTACGGTACTAGACATGAGGCTTAAAGTATTTGGTGGGGTCGGTCTGGGAGCGCGGATGAATGCTCCGTTGGGTTTCGCCGGCGGCGACGGCGCTTGTCTGCCTTTGAACGTGCTGAGGTTCTGGTTTTGACTCGGCGGGGAACCCAACGCATCCATGGATGACATCTTAAGCACGACATTTTGGTCTTTATCTGGACTGAGTATATGTTCTCTTGAATTTGTTCCTATGCCTGCAAGAATAAATGTAATTTTTTGTTTTGCGTTTCGTAAATTGAAATCTAAATTAGTTTATCGTTCTGTATGAAATATCCTTCACATTCTGACAAGAATTCGAGAGGGACACATATATTAATCCCTAACAATAAGTGATATGTGTCGTTCTCAGGGAAAATGGACTTTATCGTCGGCGGCGCTTATACCATCAACCCTTTAACTGCCATCGTCTTATATAAGACAAAGAGGCAGTATAAGTGACACCTTCATTTATTACGGCGGCGGAGTTGAAAATTGCGAGTAACTTATTTTACGTTCAGCGATTCAAGGGTTAATGAATGAATGAATGTTTATTACATGTGGGAATTGGTTACATTTGCAGTTACACTCGCACTTTTTTGATCATGACCAAGCCCTACCCTAATAACAATGCTCTAGCACAAATGTTACATTCACGGCGCAATAATGGCAAAAGCGTCAACGACAATCAGGAGCCGTAGCATGGTTGGCCTTATCACGCGACAAGTGACAAGATAAGAGCGTCGCCTCGTTCTATCGAGCGGTGTCAGCCAGTGACGCACGCTCTATCCTATCACCTATCGCGTGACAAGGCCAACCATGCTACGGCTACAGGTCCCTTTTCCGTGAACGCACACGCAACCATCATGGGCCTTCTTATTTGTGATCAAGACTCTTACTAACTAAGACGATTCGTACTTACTTGCATTGAAACTGCTTAGACTAGATCCAGTGTCAGAAGGCGTCACTGCCATGGGCACGATGCCATTTGCATTCTGACTTGGAGAGAGCAGATTCTGAGGATTGTTTTTCGGGTTAGCCATGGGATAGCCCCAGAACTCTTGGCCAAGTAAAGCGAGAGAGCTGAGTTGGTGTCGGCTCTTCGCTTCGCGCAGGGGACGTGGTAATTGGAGCTGAACTGGTAATTCATCACTGTAAATAAGATAAAAACCTTGATAAATATTGGTTTCAGAATAAATCTGTAGAACGGATACATGTTTACGCTACATTTTGACCAGAGCTAAGCTAAACTATGTTCTCATACAAATCGACTAAAAGTTTCGAAATTAAGCTTCACTTGTATGTAAGGTGAGTCGTCATCGTCGAAATCAGCCATATAGTTAATGCGTTCGGTTGCAAGCTTGATGTTGCTTTTCAACTGGTTGCATGCCGCGACCCCTTTTATTATAGAGAAGTGGAATTACAAGATTTTTCAAAAAACCCAACTGCTTTTTTGCAAATATTATAGCCTATGTCAGTCTCACAATTAAGAGAAATCCAACGCCACCTCATATGTTGAAATACGTCAAACGGTTTAGGCTGCAGAGCGTGCCAAAGAATAAGAAATACACACGTAGATACATACATATATACATGCATACATACATACATACGCTCGAAAAACATAACCCTTCTTTCCTTCGGCAGTCTGGTAATAACCTTCAACCGCACCTTGAAAAACACTCCACACTCATTCTAAACAAATGACTAACTAAACGCAATCATTATTTCTAAAAGGAAACAAAACTCACCAGCACTGTGAGTAATGCGCGATCAACTCCGGTATGTTGTCAAAGCGGTTGTGCGACGTCTCGAGCCCAATGCGACCTCCCGACGCCTGTATCAGGTAGTGCTCGATGTACGGCCCCTTGTCCGCCGGCAGACGGACGCTGATCGCCATTGTGTCGGGCTGACTCGACTGCCGTACAACGAAATTCTGGAACATTCCAAATACAATTATAAGTAGGTTTTGTTTAGGGAAAAGGGAGTGCCAAGTCATTTGTTTTTTCTTGGAGAAAGCAGCGTGAGATTCTTTGCACGTGTTGCGAATGCTTTAGTAAAAAGACGAGTTTTATTTATCTGCATTTCGAATTATGGGGACTATCTTTCTTTTGGAGTTTAAGTACTTATGTATTACATAACTGTGAATTTGAAAAATATCGCACTCGCCTGGTGAACCTAGATATCTTGGTACCTACCTACATCGTGTTTACTATGTACAGTCAAGAGCAAAAGTAAGTTATCACTTTTGTACCTTATTCCATTGCGATAAGGTGAAAAAATGATAATCTACTTTTGCTGTTGACTATACCTACTATTATTTTTAGAAAAAAGTTTGATAGTTAGTGACAGAATCCTAAGTTTAAAAGAAATGTCTATATCTAATTCTGAATATATTACGAGTAGGTACATTTGGTTTGTTATCAATTTATAATTATTTTCCGCGCGCCTACCCCTCACCCTTTAGGTTAGGATTACTTGAGTCTAGTTCAACCCTAGAGGTCTGCTCCTGCCATCCTCTAATCTTAATATAGAACAAGATGAAGAAAGAAAGAAGAAAAAACATTTATTCCTGACAAAAATATATAAAAACAAACTGTAGATACAATCCGCACATACTTACACATTGCCACGAAATGGTCAAGCGCTGGTCTTCCGTTGTGAACATACCCTCTCCTCCTTGCCATGCAGCAGATGGAACGCGTCGGCCCTCTGGGGTGCGTCCGGATGAGCCGCTCTTGCCCTATGTCACACGGGCTGCTTGTCTTAGAACGACACGGACTGGTAGTCTCCTACTAAGACATGAACATACCCCTTCCTCCTTGCCCTGCAGCAGGTGGAAAGCGCCGGCCCTCTGGATCCCGGGCAAGAACCACACAGGGTGCCCCCGGATGAGCTGCTCTTGCCCTATGTCACACGGGCTGCTTTCTTAGAACGACACGGACTGGTAGTCTCCTACTAAGACATGAACATACCCCTTCCTCCTTCCCCTGCAGCAGGTGAAAAGCGCCGGCCCTCTGTATCCCAGGCAGGAACCACACGGGGTGAGTCCGGATGAGCCGCTCCAGCAGCCCTATGTCGCAGGGGGGCTGCTCCTCGGAGGACGAGGAGACGGAAGAGCAATCCCCACGGACGCCCTCGCCGTCCGATGAGAGGCTCTCTCGACTCTGTGATTAAATGTAACTTGGGTATAAATTTACAGTTTATTGTACACGACATAGATAATTATGTGCAATACATTAAAGATATTGCCAAGACAATATTATTATTTTAGTTAAGTAGTCAATATACATATTACTATAGAGTATTATAGTAGTCGTGAGAGTTCGGTTGTCCTTAGTTTATTATCAGTCCCTGGGCGACCGAGCTCTGCTCGGGCGAAAGTACGGAGAAAACGATTTCCCGGCCTCGTAAACCCCTATATTCCAAATTTCATCGAAATCGTTACATCCGTTTTGGAGAACATGATTGCAAATATATGTATATTTGTATATAAATATCTCGTTTATTTAGTATAGGATCAACGGAACAAAGACACGATTTCTTTTCAATTAATGAGTCGGTTCATGGAGAAAAATTAAACAAATTATCGTTAATTGGTTGTAATAAAAACCGCTGTTATCCTTCTTAATTTACATTACAAACACCTTTATAAATATTCAATATTAATTTTCTTTAAAGAAAAAAAAGTTAATAACCTAATATTCTTTAAGCTTTAAACAGACTTCTAATTAGGACGGCCCCCTGTTTTGTTTACGAAATAATATCATACAAATAGTCCCTTAGTAATCTTTGTACGGGGGCAATAAGCCCAGTAAACCGGGCTCAACTCTCATTGGGGGATCCGCGTGTGTACAGCTTAAAATAAAGTGAATTTTATGAGGACCTATTGCGGTAAGTAAATTATATTGCTGGTTGTTTGTCTTGTTCGCGTAAACGATGCTATTAAGATAATGTGTTGCAAAATTATGCAG
Organism: Epinotia nisella; assembly: GCA_932294315.1. Lineage (NCBI taxonomy): Eukaryota > Metazoa > Arthropoda > Insecta > Lepidoptera > Tortricidae > Epinotia > Epinotia nisella. The sequence continues at coordinate 7,423,616 of OW028687.1, forward strand.
TAAATGTGTGAATTTATATGGTACGATATGTTTACTTAGGAAATTATTGTAGCGGTCGGTACGTAGCCCGTTTTTTCCAACTTAAACCTTACTTAAACCATAACATTTCGTGAAAGAGTATAAGGTTCCAGTCTGACTCATCAAATAAGGTCGAATAAAATTATAAAAGAATCGAGTATAAGCCATTATTATACCTGTTTGTCCCTTAAAACCTCCAAAATTAACATGTTACATTTCGTCTCCACTGAACATGTTTTTGTTTAACAAATAGAGGAATAAACGCGTAGGTGCCCAAATACTTAGACAATTTCCAAAACGCCCCTTCAAACAGAGAGACGGCTTTGTTCACGGACTTGGAAATATTATTACCCGATTCCCTCCCAAAAGGTTCGCAGTACAAAGGCAGAAGGCACCCAATTTCATATGTGCCCCGCACATATATTCTCTATTTTAGTTGCATATTTTGCATCAAAGTTGTCTACCCTTTTCTGCCGGTCATTGCCCCCAGATAAGCCTGTAGTATAACCAGAAATCATGATAGAGATAAAATATAAAGAATATTCGCTGTAACCGGCCTCAATTTCCTGCTGATATTTTTTATGAAATTCTAGATGCCATATCCGGGGAGTCTCTGTAGAGTTTTGTTATACACATCTCATATTTATATATTAGATGCAATATATTTTGTAAATGTTTTACCTTATGGTAAATATTATTCGTATAACGGATGTAGGTAATTAAGTGGGATGACTTAGGCTCTCGCCAGTTTGTTCAGAGCCAGAAGGAAACTTTAGGCCACTCTATTACAAATATTACAATTATCTATTGGAAAACATCTATATATTTAACAGTTATGAAATTATTTGAAATGACAACACCTAATCTAACATTATCACAGATATTTTCTACGCGAATAAAGTAGCCGGCATTGTATTGAAAATACTCATTTTCCAAGCTAAGGTCGTATGAGTATACAATTCAAAAACACACGCCCTAATTAACGTCCAAACTAGTAAAAGCTGCAGAATCATTTTCGCCCGGCTATTCAGTCGGACCTTTGATAGAGAAATCTTTGGTAGCGCAAATTAGCAGCTAGTGTGCATTACAAGCAGCATAATTTGCAGGGAAAAACTTTTTGCTAGAGGTGTAATTGCTAGAAAGTCTGTCTGTAATTCAAAGATTGCGTTTCTCAAGTCACTGTGTAATCAGAGGCATCAGGGGAAGTAACTGGTGGTAAATGTGGTTATTGATATATTATAATCAAACACAAAAATAGGTTATAGATTATAATCAAACAAATAATATATTAATAAACCAAAATGACAATTTAACAAAACAAAAAAAAAACAAAATTGTGTTATCCTTTACATAGTAATTGTTTTTTCCGTGTTTTGTGGAACAACGTTAATTTACCTCAATACTTTTCTGTAATATTTAAAGGTTACTTATGCACACAGGTAATAATATCTATTTTTCCTATAATACATTTTTAAAAATTACCTACATGTTTTCTAACATATTACAAACTTCTCTTCTGCCGATTGAGCTGACATTTGGCATAATTAGTTACCTATTTATTATTTTAATTTTGTATAACGCTGCTAACGAAATTTATAAATTTCAAACTAATGGAAAAATTGTTTTTTTTTTATGTTCCGAGTGATCCCGTAAGGGTGCCGTTTTTTCCTTTTGAGGTACGGAACCCTAAAAATTAAGTGACAAGCCACAATTGTTCTACTACATACTCATATAAAAACATTACAAATATCTTGGTGCGTCATGTAAAAAAAAAAACTCGAACGTGTAGTTACTATATCATATAACACAATAAATGAATCTTATCTTATCTTATCTTATCATATCAATACAGTAGTAGCGGCAAATGAGTAAATGTTTTTTTTTCATCTACGTTTAAAGACATGAATGTCTGTAACATAACAATATGCATTATTAACCTCATTCTATTCTCCTCAATTCTGATTTTATTTGGTTACCCTTGGCTTGCTTGGTTTAGCAAAAATAACTGGTTAAAAATTACCTTCATTTTCACAAAACGGTACATGGAATACGATATACCTATATCCTAACTTCAGTCTATAAATTAATATTTAGCTGCATGCAGAATTGCAGACTGCTGCCACCCGATGCTATTGTACCAATAATTAATATTTCAAACTGTGCTTAATAAACCAGCTCTCCCGAACACTTTGTAAGCCGATTAAGTCAGCAGTCTGCCTCGGACAAGCCTCTTAGGAACTCTAATTTGATACGTAAATCATTGGTCGGTCGTCGGTCATGAAAATATCTTTAACTAACTTTTGCGACTTAATTATTGATGGGACATTAAAAGTATTAAATTAATTTGTTGTAGTATTCCCGGTTGCTGATTGTAATTGATAAACTCCAGGAAGAAAAGAATACCTATTTTGACAACCATTCAACCATTGCCCATGAACCTGCCCGCGAAGCTGGCGGTGCTGAGTTAAAATCTCGTGTATGGTTAATAATTTGTTTCAGAGTCTTGCATGTATTCTATGTATTTTTCTACATAGCACAAACCCTCTTCGGAATGTGCTTTTTAACACTGCTTTTTATGTCATTGCTTCCATCATAATATCGACAAAGCAGCTAGTTTTCTTAACGATTTAATTATACCTACGAACAACAAACGATTCGAATTTATAATTTACCAATTATTTTACTAATGATCAGGTTAGCTTTACATCGAAACACTCGTGCAGACAATGCCCCCCAATTCATTTAACTGCAAACAATGCTCTGCGTTCAATCGAAACAAATAACATGATAATAATTAATCCGAAGCAATTTGGGGCTTTTAACAGGACAATAATTCTGCGAAAACGCGACAATCTACACGGTGAAATTAATTTAACAATCGGTTACAATAACAAACGTGGTGATGGCGCCTTGAATCATATGGCACAAAGGCCCCGGCGGCAGCCAAGGTGTTAAATTTAAGGGCACAATAGTCCGGAATCGCGTCCGGGAGTGTAGCGACACCTCAAATATGTGCCTCGAGATTTATGTGCCAAGTTAGATTGCAATTAGTTTTCTTCGGTGAGAGCGGTCGTTAAGGGAATGTACTGACATGTTATACGTTGGATTTACCGTAGTTTGGGAAACCGAAATTGTTATGAAAGTATGTCAAATGTACGCAGTTAGGTTACTTTAATCGACCCGCTTAGACGACAAATCACCAAGAGGGAGCCGAAATAACTTTACTGTGAAGATATTTCTCAAACTTCCACCAAAACATTAGAACTTCGGAACATTGAGCAAAAAAAACTCACAAAATTTTAATCAACGAGGTGAATATTCTCGAAACCGTCTTTGTAATCTCTTAAGAGACATCTGCGTCTTGGACGAGACTCATAAAAGTATACAGCAGTTGACGTTTAGTGTCGCCCAGTTCCCGTTTACGCGAGTTGGCAACTAAGTGGCAAGTAGTCGCACGTGCTCTTGAGCCCAGAATGGGTGAGACGTTTTAGGCCGTGGCTGGGCCACCTGTGCCGCTTCGAGAATAGGGAACTTATTGGGTTATATCGTCGGACTATGAGACCATGATGAGGATGTATGTGTGCGGTAATTTGCGGAAGTAGCTTGCATGGTAGTATCATAAGATTGAATGACTGGTTCAAATACCAGTTTAGTCTACCGGTTAGCCTAGTGCAGGGTTTCTTAAAGCGGGGTCCATGGTCGCCTTTGGGGTCCGTGACGTGATTGCTATGGGTCCACGGCGACTTTGTTCACTTTTAAGGTTTTAATTAGAAATACTATGCAGCAATTCGCGCATACATTGTTATTCTGCTTACTTTGTTGTTGCCGAGCGGTATAAACACATGACACAAATACAATACAATAACTAATAAACGTGATTCTTCAAATTAGTTTTTTTTCCACCTTATTCTTCAACAGGTTTCCGCGGTATTTTCGAAATTCTAAAGGAGTCCATACTTAACAAAAGTTTAAGAAGTGACGCTGCCTACGAAGGGTGGGTTCGAATCCCGGTAAGGACAAATATTTGTGTGATGAGCATGAATATTTGTTCCTGAGCCTTGGATGTTTTCTATGTATTTAAGTATTTATATATATTAAATATATCGTCGTTTAGTACCCATAACACAAACCTTATTGAGCTTACTTACTATGGGGCTATTTCGATTTATGTAAGATTGTCCACTAATATTTATTATTTAAAATATTGTGAGTCATATTTTGCGCAACGAAACAAATGTCGCCTCGCAGAATTAATATTTGAGTTATGATGAACTGGTAAAGATCGCGGATCGCAGGACCGGTCACTTTGGCACTCTTTGGGGGAGGCCTATGTCCAGCAGTGGTCGTCTTTCGGCTGATATGATGATAATAATGATGATGATGATGATTCGACCATTCGTATTAATTCTGGCTGGACTGGTATTTCTCGTTAAACATTTTCACATTATTTTTGAAATTAAACAAGTTCAATGAAAGTAAATTTTAAAATTACAAAACGAAACGCAAACGAATTTCCAAACTTCCGAAACCGTGTTCAAAACTGCAAGTTCAAAAACCTTATTCAATATTCCTCAGGAACTTTCCTCAACTTGGAACTTTTAACGAGCGTCCGAGCAACAGTAAAAAAACTTAACTCAAAATATACAGCGAGTTGAAACGGGTACCGAATAAAACAGTTATTACTTGGCAAACAAACTTACTCGGCGACCCTTTAGTTTTCTTCAAGTTCAATCAAGAGAGCAAACAGTGTTCGTGGTCCTGGGATGCGGATGCGAGGGGGTGCACCATGACTCACGCGGGGTTAAAAATCAATAAGTCGACTGGCTCGTCCGGGCTGCGAATTATCCAATTGACACTTGGCTTTTTATGGCTAAATAGTTTATTCATTGTAGATATAGTCGTTAGTGTTGCAGGTTTAAGTAGGTTTTGTAGTAAACAACTCTGATTTTGAACTTTTCGATACAGTTTTAGTAAAAAATGCGTATAGGTTACTCTTTTTTATACGTAGTTGCTGACGACTACAATTTTTATACTCATTTATACAATAGCAACATGTTCTAAACTTATACATACAAAAACTAGTGGCTCGGTGAGCTCTAGCACACGCGAGCCCATTACGCTTCGCTACGTCTTAAAAAAACGAAAATCTGGGTCGACAAAAAAAATTATACATATTTTGCCTGCTCTTTCTTCTGCTCTTCTTGCTGCCTGCTGCATTATTGAGCCTGCTCACAAAATTTCACGAGAATCGGTTGAGAAATGCGACATGTAGGAGAGAACAGCCGGACAAACGGACATACATAAGAATTTGGGCACAAGTTGTTGCATTAAACTTCGTTCGCTTCGCTCCCTCGTTCAATAATCGCCATACCATCATCTCCGACAGACTCAATTTACTTATGGTATATGAAGTAAATTAGTCGAAAGTACAAGTAAAAACTATCTTGGTTCACGATAGTTCACGATTCCTTTAGATAACATAGAATATAATTTATTAGTCTGGTTTAATAAGCGCTGGGAAAAACGCTTTCTTATTCGCCCCACACCACATAATGATCGTCATGCGACTTATTTATGGACTGGATCTCTCTTTCCTTCTATAATAAAATATAATAAAATCTCTGGTTAACTTTATAGCTCTGAAAGGTACTGCCTAAGTTAAAATCGATATTCATTGAGGTCATAGGTCTTGATCAAAAAATGTACGACGTGGGACATAATTAAAAACATTACTATAAATCAGTCGCATGACGCTAATATTGAAAAAAATGTTATTAATATTAATATCATATCAAATCCTATAGATATAGCAAATTCTTTTAATGACTTAAAAACCTAACGAATTTAAATAACGATCACAAGCCTTAATCCTGACATCTCCGTGGTTAATGCAAATAACGCAAATGTTTTTGGCTCCAACGGATGAAACTGAAATAAGTAAGATCATTAGGGCCTTGCATCCTACTAATTCATCTGGTTACGACGAAATACATACTAGAATAATAAATGTATGCAATAAAGAAATTGCTGCGGTGTTATCTTGTGAATATGTGTGTGTCAGCGGTGTCTTTCCGTAACCGTTTAATAATCAATTACTTACATGCAAGGAATCAATTTGTAGAAGTATCTCAAATAAATTCTGTCAACACAGTGACTGCTTATAGGTCGGAGTGCATGCCCCAGGGGAGTATTCTAGGACCCCTGCTGTTCTTACTATACATTAACGACATTCCGAATGTAACAAACTTCGACTGCACACTTTTTGCTGATGATCTATCTATCATCATACCATGTCGCGATACCGACTTACAATAATGACAAACAATGAAACAATTAATAGTATTGTAACTTGGCTACAAAGAAACAATTTAAGTATCAATGTATAAAAACAACAACATTTATTCAGTTTGTGAATAAAAATGCCACTAAGCAGAGTCTAACGGTTACTTTCGCAGATCATACCTTAACGGAGTCTTGTAAGACCATTTTCTTGGATATATATGCTTGGATGACACTTTTTCATGGCACGATCACATCGATAAGGTGTGCAGCAAAGTGAACTCGTTTGCATATGCCTTATGGAAGATGACAAAGATTAGCCCTGAAGAAACCGCCATGCAGGCTGATAATGGATACGTTAAGTCGGTACATAAATATGGCATTCTTATGTGAAATATATATATGAAATATGTTTATTTGTCAAAATGCATCCTGAATATTTCAAAAAGAATAATGTCATATCTACTCGTCAATTCAATACCAGATACCCTAATCGTCTTGTGATACCAGAAAAGAGAACAACATTGTATGGAAAGAACGCTTACTGCATGTCAATTAGTATTTACAATCACCTAGACGATGCACGATGACTTTAAGGATTTGCATTGAATTATTTAGCAGTAAACTTAAAAATTGGTTATTGCAAGAAAGTTTTTACTCCGTTGACGAATATTTTGCTCATTTTACATATATATGTTGACATGTGTTTTTCGTTTTTAGATTAAGTCAATTGTTAGTGAATATGACATACTCGTATTATTATTAATGACATTGTAATTTAACTTTAGAGTATTGAATTGTTATAACATTATTATTTCATTTCCAATTAATTTTCTTTGCTTTTTACCCGACCGCCGAAGAGAAGGAGGGTTATGTTTTTCGAGCGTATGTATGTTTGTATGTATGTATATATATGTGTATGTCTTATTATTTGGCACGCCCTGCAGCCTAAACCGCTTGACGGATTTCGACATATGAGGTGAGGTGTAAAAAAGTAGTTGGGTTTTTTTTGAAAAATGTTTTAATTTATGTAGTTTTTTTAGTTTCCGCACGCCAGTTGCTGGTAAAATGTGTCTTGAACTTATTCATACGATGATACCGTGTTATGTACCACATTTTATGCAGAATAAAGATATTTGTATTTGAGGTACATATATATGTAAATTTGGGTACTTCATGTCGTTGTGAGGACCAATGAGGATGCAATTTGATATTATAATATAGGGTTTTCGATTATTACTTGTTTGATATCTATCTCAGTTCTGTTATAAAATTTTTATGTATTAGAGAAAGGATTTCAGTTTCATCACTTTTATAATTTTCATATAGTTGAGATAAATACGAGTAAGACACGTCGCGGAAAAAAGAAACGTATTTCCCCGTATTTTATTCGTTTTAGAATTGGTGAGGCACCCGGTGCATGCTTCGCGGTGCATTATAATAATGAGTGCCGGAAACTGGGCAGGGGTGAGACCGGCTGGGTCCGTGGGGTTCTGACTTAGCCTTATTCGTTATGACGTCTGCAATGTTGCGTGAATATGTATCGCTTATCGAAACATCGTGTTTTGTTTTATTATATCACTAGTTTCTATGTATTGATTGCTATTATCGTTTTATATTATGATATTTTTTTTTTTATATTTCAACGTAGCTGCCGCAAGGTGGGGGAATTCTTGGATCGTCATGATTATTGTCGTATAATGAACTAAATCACAATATTCCAAAACAAAATACAAATTTTAAGTCTTTACGTATACGGGTCAGGACTACCTAACATAAGTAAAAAAAAACCGGTCAAGTACGAGTCTGACTGGCGCACCGAGGGTTGCGCACAAACTTTCATACACTATACCCGTCACGACACGACCCCACTTTATTTGGAAAACATCTTAACAATACTGTCCGAGTCTATCCAGAATGCCGACACAGAAGCAGCACGCAGGAGTGATCATCCGAAACACGAACAACCGCAGGTTCCATAGGTGAGGTTTAGTCCCCGAGAGTAACACAAGTATATAAAAACGCTAAGGAAGCACTCTCCTTCTTATTAGTTTCTACGTCGAACAACCGTTAGCGCGATCTATCTTACAGGCAGCGACATCTAGCGTGACGTGTGTCTGTATACGACTGGTGCTACAATACAAATAACTTGCATTCTGATATTTTTTTATCAAGTGAACCAATTTCGTGCGTCCATCACCAGTGCACTATTTCAAATTGATTGCATTAGTTGTTCCTGAGATATTTAAGGTTGTGACAGACAGAGTCGGCACCATAAAGGTTCCGTTTTTACCTTTTTTGGTCCGGAACCCTAATTAGATAGAAATGTAATACATGTAAGTATGTGTGGAAAACCACAACGGCATAAATATTCTATTGAAAGTCAAAAATACGCACACGAGAAATTTACATCTTGAGCTAATAAGGCATACCTAATCGAACAACTTTTACTCCCAATCCCTATAAACGTTAATTTATCGGGCAGTCCCCAGCACTTATCCTCCCTACACGCCCAAAGGGGGATATAATCGCTTCCGATTAAAAAAGGACACCGGCCCTGGTTTAATTTGCACCCAACTGTAGTGAAAGGCAATCGATTATGAGACAATAGATGCATCCACTCTGCAGTCATTTCAGATTTCACGTTTCGAGCATTGAATTGTGCGTCAAATTTATGCGATCGAAATGTCACCCTTTGTGAAATTTCATCGATGCGTGAAATGCAGACAGGAGGAGGTGCTACAACATGGTGCCGACACTACCGACTGCCAAAAACACATTTTATGTAAGCATATTTGATTGATAGGACAAAATAGAAATGATTGTTTGTGTGTTGTGAATATTTGTTCCTGAGTCATGGATGTTTTCTATGTATTTAAGTATTTATTTATCTATATAAGTACATTTATCGTCGTCTAGTACTCATAGTACAAGCTTGGCTTAGTTTGGGACTAGGTCGATTTGTGTAAAATGGTTCGCAAATATTTATTATTATTATTTATTGTCAAAGAAACCGTTTGATATGTACGGTCAAGGAATTGTTGAGCCATTTAGGTGTCAACTAATTTTGTTTTGTTGTGAAGCTATGAAGTGTCCAGTATAAAGTGAGCTCTAAATGGCTCAACAATTTAAGTCCGTGACTGTAGGAGCTTTTTGGCGTAGATAGGTACCTCGTTACTGTTTTGGTATTGTACTCAAACCACAATCCGATTCAAGAAATTGAAAGAAACGACTCAACATAAAATTAATATTATATTTATTAGACGAATTAAAAAGTTTTCAATAATTACGTTTTTGAGCGTTTTTCAAAAAAACTGTACATGAACTTTTTTTCAGATTTCAATTTGTTTTGGTTTTTCTTACTCAGAATCGTTGATACTATCGATCCTCATACAGGAAAAAAAGTGTCCCAGGTTTTACTATGCAAGTTTTTTCTTCCAGTGCGTCACGACCATATAAATAAAAAAAAGGCTGCATACAAAAGTGTGACGATCTGGAATGGAATATTTTGGACACTTTTTTCTTGTATGAGTATTGATAGTATCAACGATTGTGAGTAAGAAAAACCCAAAAAAATCGAATTCTGAAAAAAAAAAGTTTATGTACACTTTTTTTGAAAAACGCTCTTTTGCAAATAAATCACAAGATCACACAAGATCTCAACATAATTTATTGTTTTTGCAAGTTATTCATAATTGATAGATAATAATTAAGAATGGACGATTTCATACATATTCCAATACTCATTTGTTAATAATTAAATCACCAAATACCCCGATTTACATTGTTAACTGAAAATTAGTTCGTAAATGAGTAATGGTTTTCCTGGGTTTTATTGTAATCTACTAATTATTATTGAAATCGCCAATTTTGTTTGTTAAAATAATGATTAATGAAGCGCGTGGTACCTATTTTCATTTTAGCGATTCATTTTGAAGCTTTCGGTAATTAAAACATAAAAGATGTTAATAGCCTCTGGGTGCTGGAGTAGGAATGCTATACGTACCTCTGCGTAGTGTGAGAAAGTCTTCAATAATATCGATATTGAACATCACTATGGACATTTTTGTGAATTTTCACCTGTCAGTTTAGTTCGCCTAATTGTGGATTCCATTTTAGGTCGAGTTCTAAAATATGAGCATGGACAAAAGTGTTAAAAATGTGTGAACACAACTTTATTGTTAAGGGCTTAAGGTTGCTCAAATATCTTTGAACCTTTAGGAACAGTACATAAATTTATGAACTCGACAGTACCGTGGAATGGGATAGTAATTTTTTCGCAAAACTTATTTAGTAAATTTCTTTTTGCGTAACGGATCAAGTCTACAAAAAATAACGCTGTTATCATAGTAGCACTAAAGTCTTAGTCAATTATCCCTAAAGTCACCTCAATCGACAGTGTTTATCTTGTTTATAAATCTCCAAGAATAAAGTAATTTAGACTATTTACCTAGTAGAAAAACAAAATGTTTTGATTCATTTTCTAATTCACAGGGTTCATTTGATTTGTTTACTTACTCGTTGACTTCGCTTTTTAGTATCCTCCACTGTGTATTTGAAAATAACTTGCAAGGCTTCAAACTTGGAGTTTCAGCTACGTTTAATTATGCTGTTTCTAAGCTGACTGAAAACTGAAATGAATAAGCTTACTAAAAAGCGCCAACAGAGTTGTACAAATGCGATCGTAATTGCAGTGCAATTCATGACAATACGAATTATTAAAAAAAAACCGGCCAAGTGCGTGTCGGACCACGCAAAACGAAGGGTTCCGTGCCTATTAAAAAGGTCGTATCGTCACATAAATTTTACGGCACTTACGTCCTTTTCTTTGAGGAAGGCAGTTTTTCAGCAATATCTCGAAAACCTCTGAACCCATCTTGTTCAAAACAATTTTCGGTGAATGAAATTAATAAGCCCTATGTCCATGAATTTTTCGATATTTTTAAAATACACCGTTCAAAAATTAGAGGGGGGGGGACAGAATTTTAGTGACTTTCGGGGCGATTATCTCCGACCCTACTCACTTAATCAAAAAAAAATGCTAAGAAACCTTATATTTATTTTGAAAGGCCTATCGATTGATGTGCCACACGGGGGGGCACAATGAAAAACATTTTTTTGACTTTTAGTTATATGTATGGAGTGCACCCCTAAAAAATTTTATTTTGTCATTTTAATTACAAAAGTATGTAGCGGCTAACAAAATACACCTATCCTCAAAATTTTATTCAAATACACCTTATAGTTTTCGAGTAAAATGCCTGTGACATACGGACAGACGGACAGACGGACAGACGGACAGACGGACAGACGGACAGACGGACAGACGGACATGACGAAACTATAAGGGTTCCGTTTTTGCCATTTTGGCTACGGAACCCTAAAAACTATCTATATACAAAAACAGATAATTTATGATAAAAAGAGACGCAGGCTTTTGTCGTCATCATAAAATGTAAGAACTGGTCGGTGGAGTAATCACCTGTTAAGTACATAGAAGTCTTTTCCTGCTTTTCAGTGTATACAAAAACATATTATTATAATTTTGGAAGGTTTAAAATATAGTCGCCATACGAATGTCCGTAAAGAAGCGAAATGCCTGTTTAGCATACAATATGGTAACTTTGTACTCTTACAAAACACATAACAAGTAGGTATAACAACCCCATTATTGCCGCTAAAGGGCGTCGGTAAAAACCCAAGTCGTTCCCACATGTCATTTACGGTCAGCAAGCAGTTAACTCGGACCCGAGCATCCTAATTTGAGGGTTAATTGTCAGCCCCACGGGCTGCTAAGTGTAGTGTAATGAATATTATGCTTTAGAAGCATCCCTTTACTTTTCGGGACCGCAGCGGCCAAAATGGCTGCCAATTTAGTAATCAATAATGGCGAAACCTGAGCGTAGGCGGTTTGCGGCCGTGCCTAATTTATGTACCTACGGAAAATTATATTTTTGTCGTCATCGGCTTGGAATATTTAATTACAGTACTTTGGTAAAAACCTCAATTATTTTAAATTATATCCGTTTGATTATTTAAACAACATGATTCATCGTGTAACCAACCACGCGTTGGATGATTAAGTGTCATGATCTAGGAATCCATCAAACAGTTAATAGTTATTGGTGATGGAGAGTTAATTTATTACATCAGGTGACTCTAAACTCTAAACGGTGAATTCTTGATAAGAGATTAGCATCTACGGAACGTACTAGTGATGTTAGTGAAGCAATACTTGCGTAGTGCGTTTAAAAATATATTCTAATCTCATAGATGCAAAATGATATTTGTTTTCATCTGCGGGAACCATAATAGTTAGGACGATAGTTATTTCGTAAAAACTATTCAATCGCTTGAACTTTACAAGTGAACCATTTCAAAGTTTTTCTTTTAAGCTTTTTGTCTTTTATGTCTCATTAATAGTCGTTTTGTTAACATAATTATCATATTTGAATGAACCTCCAGGTCTTTATGCTTTATGTTTGTTCCTACTCTATGTGTACCCCTATAATTGTTTATGTGACTGTGTTCTGAATAAACTAAAAAAAAAGTAAGTATAACTAATAATAGTTATCGTGGTAATGTTTTCACATCCAACGGATAAATAAACGCAACAACTAACAACTTCCACCATATCCAAAATACTACAGGCGGTATCGTAAACAATTGTCGGCGCACACTCCATTTACTGTTCCCAAGTTTCACTCGAAAGCGTGAAGAGTTCGGAAGGGTTTCAAGCATTCACAAAGCAACACCCGCAATTGACTGAGAAGTGTTGCGGCTCAAGGATTCTCCTGTCACAGTCTGAACAGAGTGAAGCCGTGTTTTTACGCAAATATTGTAGCAAAAACAATTTTAAAAGGAAAGAACACGTAGATGCCGCACTTTATGCGACGCTAAAGCGCTTCGCCTTCGCCACACTGTTTATATTGCTGTGATAGGTGAGTTATTCCATTTGTCGTGCCCAGTTGTTTATAAACTTTTAAAGCATAAAATATAAACTCCTCGACGCCAGAACGCGGATTTAACTTTGAAATTGCCTCTGGCGCGTTGTTATTGCACGTAAATAAGAATATAATTTTTGTAGATTTCAATATTATAAAGAAATAAAGATGACTCGACAAATAAAAGCACTTCGTAGCTTTCAGCTCGGAAAGCACCCGTTGATTGTACCGCAAATGTGATTTCGTGAGACGAATTGGAGGATGTAACGCATATATATAACATTACTGCCATCCTATTCAACGTAATGGAAGCAATAGAAGGAGCGTTTCTATCTTGCTTGTATTGAAAACACCCTTTTCAATGCTCTACAAATAAACGGCCAAATCTAATTTTGCCTTCATACAATATTTCTTCGCGGATCCTGTATTCGGCTTCGGTAATGCAATCCGGCATGCAAATAGCGAAACGGCACATGAAAAAGAACTCGTAGAAAAAGTTGCTAAACTAAAAACTGAACAAGTCTGAAGAACGTTGCGGTTCATTAGTCTAGATCAGAGAATAAAGTTTCTAGTCCGTGATTTCCGACTTTTAAACTATTTAAAAGGGAATTTTATACTTTTAACTACTGACTTAAATGTAGAATAGGAATAAGTATGTATATTAAAACTGTTCGTTTGCGCTATGTACCTACTCGTATAATGATATGTAGAAAGCTATGACAAGCATCAATGCCAGTCATATTTTTATTTCGCTTTAATGTAGCTTTAATTTTTGCTCTAATCAATTATTTTCTTTCTTTCTATATATGTATACATATAATACGATGTTCATTCACGAAAGTGCGCATTCATTGTTATTGCGCACAAATCTCAGTAACGAGTTTTCAATCTCAGTAATTAATGAAAATATAAATTATTTTTAGTTACTAACCTGACTGAGGCTATCTCCAAGACTGTCTTCCGCATCAACCGGCCGAAACACCTGACTGTCTTTCAGCGGTAGATTTCTCCTATGTTTCCGCTCCTGCGCCTCCCGCATCGCTTGGCTCTGGAGTCTCTCGAAGAATTCCCTCGGCTTCACCGGTGGAGGGTCGTCGTCGGGCGGCGGTGGCGGGGGTGGGGGAAGCCTGGTGCGGGGGGAGGTCCTGATGAGGGACCGCTCGTCGTCTTCTGTAGAGCGCTCATCGTGCTCGGAGTCTGAGCTCCTGCTGTTTCGCCGTCTCACGCCTTGGAGGTGAGGCTCGAGGAACGTTGCATTTCTGTAACAATAAAATAATTGGGACTGTAATCGAGCCACTGTAGGTGAGCGGTAGGTAAAGCACGCGACTTCTTCTGCGAAGGTCAGATGGCAATGGCAGTCGCTTTTAAAACTAGTGCCTACGTCAAATCTTGGTATTAGGTGCGAAAGGAAAGTAGGTGCGTTTTGCAGTGAGTATTTAACTCGCAAAATGGTTACCTATATTTTAATTGAATGCAAACTGCTCGACGTCTAATAACGGGGAACGGCAAAGTTCACAACCTGCCGCTGTCACACTGAAGGTAACTTGAGTACCTACTTCGCCTCATCTGCGGTCAGACACACTCACAGAGTTGTCTGCTCCAGCAATTTTACCATATTATATTTAATAATTAATAATATTTTTATTGGTATGTTCATTGATAATAGAGAATTTTATGTGGATCATAATCACGTTTTGTTCGTTAAGGTTTTCATTTAAGCAATAAACAAATAATAAATTTACTATGAAATATGAAGAATAAGTAGGTAGTTTAAAACAATAGGAAGTTGTATAATGTCTATTTTGTATAGGTACAAACCGACACCGTGGAAAATAAATCGGACCACAACTAGGGAGAAGTTTTGTGTAGACACATGGGGCGCTGACCAGACCAAAGGGACATTAACTAAGATTTATTCCCGGGCCACAGCCGACGCTGTATTAATTAAAAACCTCTGCACGGCTGATGGCAACACCCGAGTGCGTTTACTCGGTGAAAAATCACTGTCACAATCTCCTACTTCCCACAATTAAACATAAACAAACTAAACTGTGCTCCACGATAATAAGGTTTGAATTTGTACAAACGGCAAATACTAATAGGAGCCTGCGGGTGATGCGTCTGGTTATGGCGGTAATTTGCGGAATGTTGCCAGTTCACTGCGTTATTTTTTGCAGGTGTTTTTGAGCCCTTCTCTTTCAGATACCTTTTGTGTTCGAAAATTGAAATGGAAACAGATTTTCCGCATAAATAAACGTTTCGGTCTCGTTAGTAAATAAAAACTGTGGGCTGTTTGAACGTTCAGGCAGTAGATTTACGATCGCTTGACGGATTTCGTTTACAAATTCGAGCTCATGTATAGTGGCCACAAGCAGCATTGCCCTTTATCACGGATTTGTGTCGTTTGACTATGAACCTTTTTGAGAGACGCTTAGGGCTCTTTTTGCAGGGTAATGATTGGCAAAATTTGACTTTAGATTGGAGCGAGGAATAACGGTTTCCGATGAAAAATCGCTGTAATAACGTTGTCGCAGTGACGCGGAGTTGACACTCAATTTGTCAGCGGCGCCGGGTAAGTACCACCGCGCGATAACGACTACACCAACGGTACGTTAGGACGACGACGGGTTGGCCCCATGTTAAATATACTGTTCGATTATAGGTCCAATGTAATACCAATAATTTATATAGTACACCTCTTAAATTTATTTATTTAATTAAACTTTATTGCACAAACATACAAATAAAAGTACAATTGGCGGACTTAATGCCATCAGGCATTCTCTACCAGTCAACCATTGGGTAAATTAACAAAGATACTGGATGACAGAGGTAAAATAAACGGCGCTCTTATCGCTAACTTATCTAACCAGAAACGATAAGTTTCCAAAATCTCGATTTTGACTTGTATTTATTCTTAGTCTCCAGTCAATATCAGGTAAGATGCCATTTTAGCTATATCAAATTGCCAATAATAGTATCCAATTAGGTATACATAGGTATCCATCAACCATATTCCACGATACAGTAAAAATCGATATTTTCCAAAGCCGTTTTGTCAAAATATTTATGATAAGACGAGGCGTATGTGTATTTAACACTTTTTCCACAAAGGCTGTAGAATAAAACGCTCTAATGGGTCAATCAACTTATTCTTGTCCCTTAGTTTTTTCTTCATTATCAGTTACCACAACAACTTAGCTCAAAATTTGGCAAAAATACTATAGTTCTGAAAACTATTGGGATGTGTAGGGTAGGACTTCTTCTTCTTCTTAAATTGAAGAGCTAGGCTCTTGGCGGTGGAGCAATGTCTCTTCTATGAATCTCTTTCTAGAGCCTTTTCTTTAGGGCCTGATAAGACTAGACAGGGTAGGACAGAGTATAAAAAATCTACACTCCGCATCACCCCCTTTCACCCCCTCTCAACCCCAAAAGTGTCCCCAAACGCCGTTTTTTCTCATTAAAGAAAAACAGTAAACGATACACGAAAAATGTGTAGGAACGAAATAATCTTTAATAAATTTACTATCAACTTCTCATACGTAGCAAAGTAATATCACTTACCTATGCTTGTCGCGTATTCTGCCATGAAGTCAACATTTTTTATCATTTAGGTTCTTTTTTTGTATAAATGTAGTTTTGTAAAAATGCATAAGTACATGATAAAAAATTTAGACGTTTTGCGGCAGACTGCGCAAAAACCATAAGTGATATCACTTTGATATGTAGACAGTGATAGTAAATTTATCAAGAGTCATTTCGGTTTTGAACACTTTTCGTGTATCGTTTACGGTTTTTCTTAAAATTAAAAAAACCGCGTTTTGGTACACTTTTTGGGGTGTGGGGGAAGGTGAAGCTCTCCCCGAGGGATACGGAGAGTGAATACAATTTAATACTCTGTCCCTCCCTACTCCCTACATCCCAATAGGTTTCAGAACTACAACATTTTCCATATTTTGATATTTTCCATACATTGCGGTATATGTTGCGTGTATTAAAATCTATGAATTTGTATAGCCAGATAAAGTCTATTTGAACATATATGTTGCATTGCATCTAGCAAAATAAAATGGTAGCAGAAAACATGGTTGTCCAGGGTGCAAACCACTATTTTCATACAAATCGGGGGACATTTTACGTCCGCTGGGCAACCGATGAAATTTAGGTCAAATTAAATATATTAAATTATATATATTTAATTTTTGAATACAGTTGTCACGCTATAATTATTGAGTAAAGAATGCAGAAACAATTAACAACAACAGACATCGTATTTTCTTACTAGCATTTGCCCACGGCTTCGCCCGCGTAGTAAGCCGACAACGGTCTACTACTACTTACTTCCCCTATGAATAACCCTTCGTCGTCATATACGAACTTTCAAATTTCTAAGTTGTTAAACGAACATCTTCACGGTACAACTCCTATTTCACCCCTTGGGGGGGGCAAGTTTAAAAAATATATTTCTGGATAGATCTACATATTATAAAAGAAACCTGCTGTCCTGCTTTCATGTTTCTAGCCACAGCTTATCATTAAAAATCACACATTACTTATATGAACTTTCAACCCCCATCTTAACCCCTTCAAGGGATTAATTAGAAAATAATGCCCTTCTGTATGTTTTTGACTGTACATTAGGATCTTGTGACCGAAGTTTAAACTTTTTCTTTTCTTAGTAGGTACACGTCCACGTAATGTAAAGAATATATGTTCCAAATTTCATGCCTATTATCTTTAGCGGTTTAAGGCTGTGCGCTGTCTGTCAATCGACCAGTAACGCAAGAGTTTTATGTGTATCTAGATAATCTCCTTTTAAACAGCAAATAGTAGGAACGGGGAGGACACTAGAAAGTTGATTCTCCCAAATAGCTAGTAATATCATATCGCTAAGTCGTGCTATATAACGTTTTATGGCCATATCGCTAATCATGTAGGTTTACACCGCCGTTGATGCCGCTCGGCCTGCGGATCCCATAAATCTAAACGTATCATATTACCAAAGAACGGTGACAAATCATCGCATCACATTCGGTCATGTGACGCCGTGGTCATTACGCGCCGAAGGGCAGCCCACGCAATTAATTAAAACATCATATTCGAAGCCAACTTTGTAACAGGTGTAGCTTTAATGAATAATTTGGTGTTGGGTTGGCTGAATTTTTTAATATGCATGAATATCGAGCGCTTCGGAATTGATGAGAAAAACGGCGTTGCTTGTGTAAAATGTGGTGGTAGATGGAAATGTCGCAATCATGCTACGATCACTTTAATGGTTATTTAATCTGAATCTGTGTGTAGTCATCAAGTCAGTTCGTTCTTGCCAACCATCTAAGTTAATGTAATTATAATATTATTGTCAGCAGAGAAATTTGTCAAGATACGAGTAATCAAGTAAGCAAGACTGGTGCTAAATTTAATGAAGTTACCAAATAATATCCCAGTCACAGATAATCGTCGCGCTACATCTCGTCGCAATAAAACTGGCCTCAGCTACACCACTACACTAAAGCAACAGATTATTTACACACAAGGCCCGGAATCAGGAGATTAATTGCAAATTCCGAGCCCTGTACAGGAAAAAAGGTATTTCCTTGGCTTCAGGTAGGGTTACCGTTGTATTTGAAAATAAAAGTACTTATCTTGAATAAGATCGGTCTTTTTAGTATTATTTTTTTAAAACTTTGAGTAGTTGTAATAATTTTTAAAATCACACCAGCTTTTCTAAATTATTTGGACACCAAAACAATAACCATTCCGCAAGGCTTATTCTATCAACACAATCCTAAAATTTATGGGCATGATGAATTATATTTGTTTAGCAAAAGCATCGCTTCGCTACCAAGTAGCTTTCAAAATAAACTTCGTTTCCGACCCTATTATTTGCTTGTTATTTCTCCGAGTCACTTAATTAGGATTATACTTTCGTTGACAACCCTATCCCGCCATGTTTGTGTGGCATTGTTTGTCATAGGCCGGCACCAGCCCTAATGGCCGGCTTTTGTTTTTCTTCATTTAGTCACCGCCCCGAGGGCTTCGCTGTTATTTTGCTACACAAAAGAATCCTCGGTACGCCATAAAAGGGATTTAGGTTAATTTAATATATTGTGAAAGAAACTTTTCTTTCGACAATGAAAATGTAAATAAAAATATCGTACTAAGTCAGTACAATTCTGGAGACTTTCATCCATTTAAGCTCTGACATTTTATAAACAAATATAAGTCTATGTCATATTGCTATCACACTTAGTTCGGATATTCCAAATCGAATCTGTCTGGAAATTGTCACAAGTGTAACTTTATACTCACACAATATATTTCCAAAGATATTTTACCGTTACGAGATGATAAAAATTCAAACGATTGCTACAAAGAGCGTATTTTCAGAATGTATGACGAACATGAATCGATTCGTATTTTATTCATATGATATTTTATTGTAGTATTCTCGAAAGCTGAATAAAAATGTCGTGTGGCACAACATTGGAATCCGTTTCTAAAAGGACTGAAAATATTCTGGAAATTGTCGTGTCAACAAGCTGTTTGAATTTGAAGAGCAGAATGGTTTGCAATGCGCCTGTCAAAGCAACCCTCAAAGAGACGAATGCAATGAAGTAGTGAATGTCAACCCTGACGTCCCTGGCAAGCTACGCGTCTCTTGTTACTTAAATAGGATCTTTTTGTAACCATAGTATAGCCAATAAGATATGGAAAGACAGAAACACACTCTCGTATTTTCAATTTTTTTCTTTATGGGGCGGAGACGTGGACATTGAAAGCAGTGGACAGACAGAGGATAGACCTCTTTGAAATGTGGTGTTGGCGCCGTTTGCTGAGAATTCTCTTGTCAGGCCACCGCACAAATGTCTTTGTCTTAAAGGAACTTAAGATTGAGGGCGCGCAGCGACTATTTCATGTTTACCTGCACATAAATGACATATTTCGGTCATGTTGCTCGCAGGACCGATGAAAATCTTAAACGACTGATGGTGACGGGGAAAGTTGAAGGTAACAGATATCCGAACAGCTGGATACTGTCAACATTGCATTGCACCGGGCCGCTGACCGTAAGCGATGGAGGCGTGCTGTTGACATTCTACGGAGTCACCATCCTCAGCAGTGAGTAAACGACGAAGAATACAGAGAGTATGGCCACTAGACCATTAATATAACCTTCAATTTGGTGCAATTTTCGCGCGGTCTCTTGACCAAAGGTGCAGGCGAGAAGGGTTGTTGCTCAGGGAAAACTAGAAAACACATGGTGCTGTACTGTGGAGATGTGCGGGGTCAGGTTCGAAGGAAGAACACGTCTTTATGAGTCAAGCGATTTATTACGACTGCACTTAGCCTAGATACATTGATCTGCCCACTACACCACCGGGGCTAAAAAGAAAAAAAAAAAATGTAATTTTACATATTTTTTTTTTTTTTGTAAACACATTAAGAAAAACAACATATTACTTTTAACAACATTATTCATACATTGTCTGAAAAATAAGAATTGGATGTGTATACAGTATTTAAAACTTATTCAATAAACAATTTTACACGATTTTTATGAATTGTTTCATTCTTTCCCTTATTTAATATTATTACATTCGGTCCTTGATCTTCTACTACTTTAAATGGACCGTTATACAATTTGCTCAATTTATTTCCGGTTTCATTTTTTATCAAAACTAAATCATCTTTCTTATAAACAAATGGAAGAACATTTCTGTCATACAAGTTCTTATTTGCTAACTTATTTCTTAACAAATGCTCTCTCGCTTCCTTATGTGCTAACTGTAATCTATATCTTAACTCTAACATGTAGTTGTTAGGATTATACAATGGATCCAAAGTATCGCTTAAATTACTAGGTATTCGACATTCTTTACCAAAAACTAGCTCGAATGGTGAATATTTAGTTGAACTATGTATAGTGGTATTGTAAGCGAAACACCAGAATGGTAGCCAGTGGCTCCATGTGTCTGCGTGTTCGTCACAATAAATTCGTAAGAATGCTCCAAGATGTTTATGCATATTTTCAATAGCACCAAGTGATTGATGATGGTAAGCCGTCGATTGCAATTTGTCGATTTTAAGTAACTTACATACCTCTTTAAATGTCGACGACGTGAACTCTGTACCTCTGTCGGTGGCGATGACCTTGGGTATACCGTACCTTAATATGAAGTTGTTAACTAAAGCTCGTGCCACACTGACTGTGTCCTTGTTACGTAATGGGTATGCTTCAATATACTTACTAAGTTCACATTGTATAGTTAAGATGTAGGTAAATCCGTCCACATCTGTTTCGAGGGGTCCGACTACGTCAATCTTCACTAAGATTCTTTAAGAATAACGCGTTATTTTGAGTTTTTATTATACATATTTCTTCAATATTTACTTTTCTACAAAACACGCTTAACTTATTCGCAAAATCGGCTCGCGTATAGTGCGACATATAGTTAAGGTTTATGTATATAATTGACTTTTCTTTTATGTACGAAAAACATTCAAGTTCCGTAGTAATTTCATTTTTCGCTCGTAATTTGTCTAAATCCGGGCTCGGGATAAAATCTAACTCAACGGAATTGGTCGGTTTTCTTAATATTTCCGAAATTTGAGGTTGATCAGGCCTCGCATCAATGGATATATTAAGATCTGTAATATTTCCAGAACCCGTATTTTGCTGTAATGCTCTTTTACTTTGCGCCCTAGTCATTACTAAAAGTCGTTTCTCCATCATTTTTAATTCGTCCGAAGTGATGGTCACCCTACTCAATGCGTCGGCGCCTACGTTATCTTTCCCCCGTATGTAAACAACGTTGTAGTCATATTCTTCGAGTTGTAACCTGAATTTAATTAAACGGCTGGATGGGTCCTTCATACTAAATAGATACAACAATGGTTTATGATCGGTCATGATTGTGAAACATTTGCCGAATAGATAAGGTCTGAAATACTTTACACTCCATGTCACTGCCAATAATTCCTTATGAATAGTAGGGTAATTTAATTCGGCTTTATTTAAGGTTCTACTTGCGTATGCTATAGGTCGCATATCTTTATTGCAAAGAATACTTCCGATGGCCTTCCCGGAAGCGTCTGTTTGAAGGACAAATTCGTTACTGTCTGAAAAATCAGGGTACTGTAGGATTGGCGGAGTTATTAATTTTTCTTTCAAAGATATAAAGGCTTGATTACATTCATCTGTCCAATTAAATGTTACATTTTTTCGAGATAATTTATTCAATGGCAAAGTAATTTCGGAGAATTTTGGGATGAATTTCCTGTAATAATTGCAAAAAGCGACGAAACGCCTAACTTCTTCAGTAGTTGTAGGTACCGGGTAATCTTTTAATACTCTAGTTTTTTCCGGATCGGGTAAAACTCCTTGGGCTGACACTACGTGGCCTAAATATAAAAGTTGTGTTTTGAGAAATTCACATTTCTGAGGGTTGACCTTTAGATTGACTTTCCGTAATCGTTGCAATACATCAGTTAAATTCTTGTTATGTTGATCTATGTTTCTACCGAACACCACAAGGTCATCCATGTAGATAAGCTATGTTTTTACAAGTAATATCACCCCCTACACCTGTGATAACTGTATTATTTTGTAGTAATTTGACATTATTTGGAATTTTGTCAATATGGATCAGAGAAAGCGTTGTTCCCGTATCGATAAGAAAAGATACATTTTGCCCTTGTATTTGGAAGATCACATAGTCTAAACCATCGCATGTTAACACTTTATGGACGAAAAAATTCTAAAAGGTTGGGTTGATCGTCACTTACTTGGTTTTCTTCTGTCGCGGCTACGGCTGTATAAACATTTTGCTGATATCCGCGATTCCCTCTTGCACCGCGGTTTCTAGCAGAATAACCGCGCGTTGCTCGCCCCCTATTCTGCTGGTAATTGTCACTCCTATACCTGTTATAATGATTAGGTACCCAGCTGTTATTGTGATACTGCTGACTGTTGTATCCGCGGCTATTCCATCGTCCGCGATAGTACTGGTTGTTGTATCCGCGATTGCTGCGTCCACTCACCTGGAATCCTCTCCGGATGCCTCTCATGCTCATCACCACGGGTGCGGGC
The DNA here is from genome assembly GCA_932294315.1 of Epinotia nisella. Taxonomy (NCBI): domain Eukaryota; kingdom Metazoa; phylum Arthropoda; class Insecta; order Lepidoptera; family Tortricidae; genus Epinotia; species Epinotia nisella. The sequence continues at coordinate 7,446,947 of OW028687.1, forward strand.
TGGCTGTTGTCCTCGTCCTGGGCCGCTTGCACGGCCTCCTTCAGCTCCTTATAGTTCCGAGCTGCAATTATAGTTCCTAATCTCCTGTTACGTAAACCGTCGGCAAATTTCTTTATTGCTAAATTTTCGTTTATCGGTCTCAAAATTTCGCAAGCCTGTGGATTATTATCCGCCTGCGTAATTGTGAGATTCGTAAACAATTCCTCTATTTTGTCTCCATACTCCGAAATCGTGAAATTGCTTTGTGTAATATTATTTAATTGCAATAACAAGGAATTGGCTGATTTTTTGGGCAGTAAATATCTTTTTATGTCAGAGATTAACTCTGTGACTGTGTCATATTTCTGATTTAGTTTAATTCTAGCATTTTTATTTAGCCTAGTCTTTACTACAAATGTAATCAACAATTTCTTGTTAGTTGCCTCTTTCAACATGCTATCCATCATCTCTATGCCTTCAATTATTCGCTCAGTTGTGTCATCTTTCCCATCATACAACGGAATCAAAGAACTGACCTCCTTTAAGTCAAACTTTTCGGCCATTTTTGCTTGTTTTCGGTTTTCAGAAGTTTCGTTGACACTATAACTTAATATTTTATTATAAATCTTATCTATTTTATCGCATAACACATCTGTAATATATTCTGACAATTCTTCCGATACTTCTAAATTACCAAAACTAGATTTAATTAATTCTAAATAATGCAAATAGGCAGCATATATACCCTTTGCTTCATTTACTTTTTCGATCCCGACATTTTGGGAACGTCTTTTTGGACCTAATTTACGTAAATGTTCTTGAAGTTTTGTCAGTTTACTCAAAACATTACTAAGTTCAAGTTCCATACGTAGAGAACATAAGAAAAATAAAAAAAAGGTACAGAATTATACGTTACGTATTTCCGCGCACTTTCACGTATCACACTTTCACTCACGGTTTACAGCTCGTTATCTCCAGCATCAGTCGTCCTGGCGCCGTCTTCGCCTGGCTGCTTGCGGTTCCGCCCCGAGAGTCTCACTCGAATGCGTCTTACAATGTCACCACGGATTTCCTTCTGAATCCATTTATGGTGGCACTTTTTATATTTATAGAAGGCGAAGATGAGTACACCAACTGCGATTATTGCTAAAATAGTTGTTAGCAACACATTGTTGACGTGCAGGTGCTCCGTATGTTCGGCTATCCCTTGGCCTTCGTTTGAGCCAGCGGCATTTTGTGTAATGAATACTTCTTTTTCTTCCTGCGTTGAATACGATTTTCCCATCGCGCTGAACAAACGAACGGTCGAACTACAAATTCGTAATTGAAATGTCCTTGATGACAATATAGTCCACTTTTTATTAATATTTACTAAAATGTTCGCGTGTACACTGTTGATTTTTTATAGGGATTGTTTGATTGATAGATTCAACTGCACAACACTGCTTTCGTGAGAGTCCGAGCGCTAACAATTAATAAGTCCATTGTACAATGAAAATGCTGACGCGCGCGGTGCCGCGGTATAGACCCGGCGCGGCGCGTCGCTCCGGCAAGGTCGCCATGTGGAGATGTGCGGGGTCAGGTTCGAAGGAAGAACACGTCTTTATGAGTCAAGCGATTTATTACGACTGCACTTAGCCTAGATACATTGATCTGCCCACTACAGTACAATGATGTAATATAAAAAAGAGGTAGATATGTTGTCTATACGAAATTCCGTGTTTAAAAATGGCCACCAAATCTGACAGCTAACGTTTCCATCGACGACTCGAAACTAAGGAAAGTTGTTGCCAATTGACTCAATTTTAGTGTGCCATTTTTCGAGCGCGTATAACCTATCTACCTCTTTTTATATTACATCATTGGTGCTGTAAAACTAACTTTTCACACGCTATTTATCTGTGAAAAGTATAATTTTTGTGCAACTGTTAATGAGAAAGTATTTTATTTTACATACATTTATTTCATTTAGTATTCAACTACAACTAGGAAAGTTGAAAAACCCCCGATTTTTTCATTTCAAAGTTCAATATCTCAAAAACGGCTGAACCGATTTTGATGAAACATGGCTAGGAACACTCGTGTTAAAATTATCTATCACACAAAAAAAAACTGCATTCAAATCGGTCCATCTGTTTGGGAGCTGCGATACCACAGACAGATACACAGACACGATAAACTTATAACACCCCTCTCTTTGCGTCGGGGGTTAAAAAAACGTGTTAGATGTTAAAATGTAATCACATTACTGCCCTTTGCCCATCGGACCGTTCAACGTTTTTCACGTCACTAAACCCATTTCCATGACTTTTCTCAACTTTCTCCCTTCAGAATAAGGGCGATAATTACCTGACAGAACTCTGACGTTCACGTTACTCACAAGTGCCATTCAAAGCCACTTGTGCCATGGACCGTTAACAGGCGGTACTCCTGATCACTTTGCACTGCATTGGACGATATATACAGATCTTGACACTGCATTGTTTGTTTTACAATGAAATTTAGACCTTGCTAGCAGCGAGATAGAATACAATTTAGATGAATCGGATAAAATCTGTTTCCGATAGGGGTGTGCGGATTGATAGTTTCTAATCACGATTTCTGTTCGTCAGTTGCTGATGTTAATGAAAGCAGTAATTAACGAAGGTTTGCGTAATCCTATCCCTAAAGATCGTCTAATTGCATCTGAAATCAACAATTAGGGGTGAGATTTTCCGTATCTTTTAGGAAATAAGAACTTTAAGGCTAAGGATGTTGTAATCTATATGCAATGATGTAATATAAAAAAACCGGACAAGTGCGAGTTCAACTCGCGTGGTGAGGGTTCCGTATATAATCTAAATTTCATAAGTGTTTTTGAATACTCAAGCTTCTTATAGGTTTTCCTGTAATCTTTAGGCAAGGAACTATTTTCCATATTTTTTTCAGAATTATAAATCTAGTAGTTTTGGAGATAAGGGGAATGGTCAATTTTCGTCTTTTTTCCTAAATTACTTCAAATATGTTTTTGCTAAAATTATAAAAAAAATATATCTGACATGCTTACAATAACCCCTTTCATTTGATATGTCACACAATACAGTTTGCGAAACTTTTTTTTTAATTTTCCAGTTTACCCCCCAAAAGTAGCCCCCTTGTTAAGAATTCATTAATTTACTTTACGCGTCCATCTTTGGGTCACCAATTTACATATGTGTAGGTACCAAATTTCAACTCAATCGGTCCAGTAGTTTCGGAGCAAATCGGCTGTGACAGACGAACAGAGAGACAACCGAGTGATCCTATAAGGGTTCCGTTTTTTCCTTTTGAGGTATCAGAACCCTAAAAAGAGGGAGATACGTTGTCTCTTCGAAATTCCGTGTTTAAAAATGGCCACCAAATCTGACAACTAACGTTTCCACTCAATTTTAGTGTGCCACTTTTGGAACGCTTATAACCTACGCTTTTTTATATTACATCATTGTCTGTATGTATGTTATTTTAGTAAAATGTTACCATTATTAACTCGTAATTAATTATTTTCATTAAGGAAAACTTTAGTAGATAAGTAAACGTCAATTTCGATAGAACTGTGATTTGTCTATATTTTTTGGCTGACCAAAAAATATAGACAAATCACAGTACGCCACTACACACTACGCCATGCCGAGCATTATTATCTCAGGAAATATTTAAACACTAATCAGATTGCACAGAAAGCTAAAAACGACTTTATAAGCCTGTAGCAGCCGACGCCTCGGTAAGCCGATTATACGTGAACCTAGGTCTTCAAACTCGGCTTTCAGCTTTCCAGTCATCGTTTTAACTAGATTTACTCGTTGAAAAGACTTCATGTTATATTTCATCAAGTGAGTTATTTTGAAACTTCAGTTTCTATACATGTCAGAGAGGATGATTGTTTTTCGAACATGTTAGATAGGTACTCGTCTCAGAAGGCCATTATTTTATTAATGTACATTTTATTGAAGTTTTTCAAAAGTAAAATGAACCCACAAATGCCCAAGGGTTTGAGGAGAACAAAGCGTCAGCTATATTTCTTATGTTGTGAACCTGTAATTTTGCAGTATTTCATCCAAGGCATACCCTTTTTTATCGACTAATAATACAATATGAAGGTAAAAACAATTGGTACCTTATGGGCATAAGTGTCCTCAATCACAGGTCGCCATGCAACTGTAATGTAACCGCGGGCGGGAAACGCGACTATGCTCCTTCAAAGTCGTAAAACAAGCTGTTTATCATCCTGCGAGAGAGTTGTACAAGATTCGAGAGTTTATTCTTACGTGTGGGCTTCAGCTTAAGTAAATTGAACACAAATATTGTTTTAGTACGAGAATATCGTCAAAGGGCGCATAAAACACGCAATAACGTTAACAATGCGATATCGCAGGATGCTATCGCATCGCCCACATCGCCTTTCAGACTCCCTCAGTTGAACTCACGACGCCCACGGGATTATGTTATTTCGAAACTGCAAGCGCTTCAATTTATAGCCACAGTTGGTAAAAGTGGCTTTAGGCCAATAGTTTCTGCAGGCTCCGCTCGAAATGGAGCTAATTATAGCATTCATTTCAGTGTATTTTTACTGCCCTAGAACCATTGTATTGGATTACCTACAATTTTTGCAAATCAATAACAATACCTATACGTACATATATAGATAGAAAGATTTGGATGCGAAGACGGCTGCGGAATACCCATCATAGAACATTAAATTCCCCTTATGTTACTATTTTATATATATACCTATTGTATTATTTAACGTAATAAATTTATTTGAATTTATAGGTGTGGGGTAGGCAGAGACCAAGGAACTCTATAATAAAGAAATTTAACTTAAGTGGCAGTGGGCGGGGCACATTGCACGTAGAACCGATGGCCGTTGGGGCGGAAAGGTTTTTGAGTGGCGACCACGTACCGGAAGGCGAGGCGTGGGTAGGCCCCCCACAAGGTGAACTGATGACCTGGTAAAGGTCGCGGGAGTCCGCTGGATACGGGTAGCACAGGACCTGTCACTTTGGCCACTTTGGGGAAGGACTACGTCCAGCAGTGGACGTCTTACGGCTGATAAGATGATGATGATGAAATCTCTATCTACATTGATAATATAATTGCGTAGATATTGGATAACCATTTTGTTTTATATACTTGTCCGTCCTGCGGATGCTAGAAAGCCGGCTGTGAACAGTGATTTGAATATCTTCACTTTCTCACCAAGTGCAATAACAATAATCGAATCCCTCAACAAGTGCACGTGGGCAGCGGCGGGAGGCTAGTTTTCCACGCTGATGTGCGCTTTCTACGGGAAGTAAGTACGGGTTATAATATCCATTTCCATCGGTGCTTATTACACGGTTAATATGTTGCAGTAAGCGAAAGTTGAATTTTATTGCACCCATACCTATCAATTACTTTGCAGAATAGATCGTAATGTTATCTTTTACTTATAGACTGGATTTGACAAAGTACCTACCTACAGCTCGTGAGCTCTTAGAACAGTATTCGGGTTTAGATGAATTAGTTTCATTTGGCATAATAATGCAGGAGCAAGCGAGAGAGCAATATAGTCCCGAATCCTATATTCTAAATGCTCTGACTGTACGAATTAGATCTAAATCTAAGGATCTCTAATTAAAAAGGATTAATCTTGGAAAAAACGCTATTCTTACTTCATCAAATTGACACTTTTTAACCGACTTCAAAAAAGAAGATCTCAATTCGACTGTTTTTTTTTGTATGTTTGTTACGCGATAACTCGGTGATTTATGAACCGACTTGAAAAATGATTTCTTTTTTTCAAAGCATATAATTCCAAATTGGTCCCGTTGTCACCAAAATCCAGTTCTGATGATGGAATCCTAGACAAATCGAGGGAACTCTTCAAATTTTATAGGAAAACTTCAAGCAATTTGGCTACTGATTTGAAGTCGGTTTTTAAAGTAAATTATTGAATGTAAAATTAAGATGTAAGTAGGTAGGAAATATAAAAAAAAAGGTTAAACACAAAATGTAGAAGTTTGCTTTTACGTCAAAGTTACGAATAACACTTAAGTTTGTTCTTTTCACTTTGAATTTGAAAGTAAAGAATAAATTGTCCGTCCATTATGCGGCATTAACATTACAAAGAGGCCGTCGAGGCTTCAGTCTGGGCTGAATTTTAAAGTGCTTAGGTCAGTAAGGAACTTACATAGGTACATTAACTGAAGTAAGTTCACAAAGGAGAAAATTATTTCACCCAGACAGGTACCTAATAAAGTTATCTACTTACACCAAAATGTTGTTACCAGCAGGCGATAGACGAATATTATCGGTGCGGTGAAATTTAACTTTCCGTCCCCAATTAACCCCGGCCCTCACCGTAATCCAAATAGCACCTCACCGTCCGAAACTCACACATAAATTGATTTTTTCTCATCTGATAAAGCGAATAATTAAGCAAAAGTGAGACGTCAACAGATAGTCTTAATCCGACGGATTAGGGGGGGCGATCAAAGGGAAGCAAACGAGAACATCCCTTCCTTGGTTAATATATAATGAGAGCTTCATTTTAAAGCTCGTGTTTACATTAATTTACGGAATATAAATGTTTCTCGGAGTTTCGTTGCATCCTGTTTGTAGACTAAATTATTTTTTCCTCATTGGTTTAAACGAATCATTCCTATTTTGAAATATTAGTTCTTACATCGTCAGGTGATCACATTTTAATAGTTTCATCTAGGTACCTATATTCCACTGTTTTATTTGACCTACCGACACTATTTACTTTTATGACTTCGTTTCTATTCCTTTGACATTGCAATTTTATTCAATGTATTGTAAAATACATTGTATCGTTTTCCGTTTAATGTCACTAAAATGACTCTAAGGCGAAACAATGTTAACAAAGGTCACCTCTAGGGGGTAAAGTTTCGGGTTTATAAATTCAAAGATAAAATAGCCTAACAATTAGACTTTTAACATCACTTTATAAACATAAACATTCCATATCTCGATTGGCCGGGTCTCGTAGTTTTGGCACGCATCGCGCGTGGAGCCAGCCAAGAGTTGAGGATACAAACAGTTTAGCTAGTTCAATAATTACACATCAAACCTATCCAATTACAAGGTTATTTACTGTATAAGCATGTCACTACTAGGTTACATTTTATGTAACAATCATAATAAGCCTAAGCAATCTAACTATCAATATTTCAAGGATATCTATTAAGACGATTGTGACTAAGATACTTGATGCGTTTTAATAAATTTACGGAAAAGCCACATCACAGCATTCCCCAATCTAATATTCTTTGAGTTATGGAATTATTTCGGTCTGATTTGTAAGTACGATCCTTTATTATTTTCAAATTATTTCTGGATTCCTTACACAGTGTCTGACTTGAACAAAAATATCCTTTATTGGATCAGATAATTATAATTATTAAGTTACTGACCGGAATAATATTCATTTTAAATTGACTCCAAACTGACCAATATTGCAACAAGCTCGAAGGAATTTATAATACCTGTGTATGCGTCAAACACAAATCACGTAATAACAGGATATAAAAACCCTTCAATATGTCCACCAGCCTAATAGCATCCATTTGAAGACACATGGCAACATGAGACTGTCATCAGTCAAGTCCACCTGAAATGACCCCGGCTCCAATCAATCCTGCCCCGCTATTCTGTAACTTGTTTTAAGCTCACCTCAACGCTCACCCACAAATATATCTTGACGCCGCGTTTCGTAGTATTAACTAAGCGTAGGTAGAGGTCTAGTTCGTTAGGCGTGATGGGTGGAGTGAGGCACATGAGGCGTAAAGAATAACAGCCCTGTCAACTGTTAATAGCTCGTTGCAACCGCTAAGCCGTCTTTTGTTTGTCCCCGCTATATAACAATATCTGTGTACAGGGAGCAACGAGGGTTCGACAGAAGGAGTGAAGACTTTGAGTGATCTTTGATTTTGTCAAAAGTATTCATATTATTTTAAATGCCAATATGGGTAACTTGGTTTGACCTTTCTACACGAAGGAATAGAAACGCGATATGTTACGATATGAGCAGTTTGTAAAATTTATTTGACATGAGACTGAGAGCGGAGCTGCTTTCAGAAAGCGTAATAATATGTATATAATATATACATATTATTACGCTTTGCTTGGGGTTCTAATATTTTCTAAATATATTATATTTAGAAAATATTAGAACCCCAAGATGTTCAATGTGGTAGATATAATTTATCGAGCCACAAATCATTTGTGGCTATGTACCTAAGGTAAGGTGACATTAGTTATACTTACCTTAATACCTGGATACATACGAGTAAAGGAGTATTTCCAGCTATTGTCTCTATTTTCTAAGACTTGAATCTCATAAACTTCGTCAGTTATAACCACATATTTATTTACTGTCGATTAATAAGAGCGACTAGCCTCCAACCTCCAACGGTACCAGTTCCCCCGTCTGTGTCGCCGACTGTACGGCACGGGGGCTGATTGCAGTAATTTGTCTGCAGGCCGAGGCGGGCTAAGCTGCAGAAGCCGTGGTTTACTGTTGGGAATCATTTACCAGCGCTAACCGTGTTTATCCTACACTCCAAATTGCTACTTTATAGAAAGTACGCGGTTTAGGCGATTTTAATGCTAAATACCAGCGTTATTAGAGCTAAATCCGCGTCGATATCCTAGTTTAATTGGGAGGTTAAAATAAAAGTAATTCTCGAAACTATATTTATAGGAGTCTGTACTGTATACATTCGGCTACTACAATGCAAATCGTCTGCATTGTATACTATCCGCTCGCGTATTTCAAAGAAAGAAAGAAAGAACCCACAGGCCTCTACGGAATGACAATATAGTCTATCATCTATGTCCTTTTTATTTACTGATGAAATTATTTTTGAAGTCGGATAATAAGTTCCGGACTTTACCTTAACATACAAACTTACAACCTCTCAGACATTTTATCTTTATAATATTCGTATACGTATAAGTAAAGATTATACACTTATTAATTGTACGCCCATAATTGAAATTGATGAATTATCACGGTGAAACACCCTTGCCGTTTTCAACGAAACCGACAATTCAGATGAATCATTGTAATAAAGCGTGCTTGCATCACGTAACTTGAACTTTTCTTTTTAATATCTATTACCTAAATACGAGAGACCAATGTCAATTATCATCCACCACAAGCAATCGAGAATTAGTATTACAGCACTTTAATTAGAGAGCCCGTAATACACTTCCCACAAAAACGGAGACGCGAAAATGTTTACGAAAGAACACAAAGAACAGTTATTATACGAGTAAATTGAAGTGCACGAGACATAATGAGGATAATTGGGTTTCCCGCTCAATGTCTAATGGCCATGTTGGCTTCATCATATTTACCTTGGCAACGGACGTTATATCAGATAAAAACTGGAGAATCCGTTTGGGAACGGTTCGGAATGTAGTACGGAAAGAGCATCTTTAATTGGGGGATTTCTGAAAGGTTTTCTATTTTGAACATTAAAATGTAGTTGCACTAAATAATTTTAGGTTAGAAACACGCTGATATAGTTGCATTATTATAGGTACATGCACGATAACGTGTGTGTATCCTGAGAATCTAAAAATACCCATTACGTTACTTATAGATCGTTTTGCCATATATCGAACATTTCTTAATACAAGTGTAATTTCATCAAACTACAGAAATATCAATACCAAATTCGATAAAAATCCGTGCCAATACAATAAGAAAATTCATTTCATAAACCTAACCGACGTCGCACATAAGTTCACGAGAGTATTTGAAATAATAGCGAACGAAATGCGGGCCTGTCGAAGCGAACACTCAAAGAGTTTCTGAGATGCATTAGGCGCTCAGCGACTCCGGGATTGAATGCTTTACCCTCCACTGCTTCTTAAATGGGAAATGTAGACGGTAAGGGAAAAAACGATAGTTTCAAACGTTTTGCTGCTTGGGTTTTAAACGAAGAAGTAGTGATTTTACTAGTACATGTGGCATGTTACAAACTAATTATTCTCAACAATCAATGAGAAAATTCTAACGATACAAAAAATATAACGATGCGAGGTGCTATATGCAAACGAAAACGACTCCTAACTAGTAACTAGTGTCTTCCCGGTATTGCTTAAATACTGATATATCTTAATAATTATCTCAGTCTCAAATGAAATGTAATTCTACTAATACAATAACGAACATCTAAAAGGTATAAAATACGAATACAAAATCTCGAAGCACTACTCCCGGGCATATTAAAATCCTCCTCTAAAACCGAGGAGCACTCACTGTGCTCAAAACGCTGCATCCATTTTGCATCTCACAATATGGCGCTTCCTCCATTATCCTTTATTAAAACCGGCAAGCTGATTTTTATTCTAAACCTTAACAATGTACAAACTCATTAGAATTTGCGACGCATGCTGTGTTTTATCGTTTTACACGATCAGGTTTTACAAACGCTCAAGCAGTCCCTTACGGAATCCAAATCATTTTTTAAATGGGAAATTTTTAATCGCAGCATACCAGAAAAAACTCATTGCGCACCAAAAAATACCGACTTGCACATTAAAATTTAACAATTGCACATCAAAACGGAATTTTGATGAACGATTAGTATTTTAGCCGTGGAAATCAGTATTTTTTAGCTTGTTAGGTTTTTTTGATGTGCCTTTAAATACCAGCTTTTTAAAATCAACAGGGAATACAAGTACTAGTAAATTGTACAACTGAATTGAACGGACAATTTAGTCTAAATTTGGAATTTAAATGTATGCCACACACCCAGCGCGGCTAAAATTAAATTGCTAACTCCATTTGCGCGACATGTGGTAATACGGTTGCAACTATTTCCCATTTGATCGTTACTGTTATGACAGCTTGTCAGTGTGTATATTGTTCAACAGATTTAAGTTGGCTTCCGTTTGCAAAATTGAGTTGTGTAAGTACTTATTTGTTTAAAGTAATAAAATCGATGGCGGGCTCAAGGGTTATAAAAGCTAAAGTAGCATTAACCTTTAACACAGCTAGGCGTGTTCTCTAGTATAATTTAGTGATGGCATAAATCATGTCTAAGAGACTAAGGACTAGGCACTAACGATTGCTTGGCTGGAGACAGGATATTGGCTAACAAATAAAGGAAGGGCTATCTTGGATTGCATAACATGCCATACAAATAGACTCCGGCAGCCATTGGAAACTCGCATGCAATCTAACTGACATTTGAGACAGTTCACTATCAAAATGGTCACAGAATAGATGTCAGTTCAGTTTACAATTCAGAGATCAAAGTTGTGCTTCCTGATTGTAAATCATCGTCTTAATTGCCGACATTAGAAGAGCAGTAAAATGCTTTCATAAATCAAGAATATGCATGCACTAAACATATTTTACGATTTATCGTCTAATTATCAAGGTTGAGGTCGCTGAACTCTGTAGTAAATAGTGTAGTTTTGCAAGCAGCATAATTACACTAATTATATGAATTATACAAGAACGGCATTGATATAATACAGCTGGCAGCACGGCGAGCACCGCATTCGCTTCAGGCTGTTCCTTTGTAGCGTAGACAGTGACTTGTTTCGAGTTTGTTTGAGGCTTTCTATTCTACCACTGAGGATATTGAATCTTTTGCATGCTAAGATTTAATGGAAAAATACAGCTGTCTTTTAAAATAGGTATACAATAGCTTTTTTGAGCATAAAAGAACATAATAATTGCGAGAGCAATATGTTTAGCAATATTGTATTTACTTGATACCGTGGTGTCCATTTTATTTCTTATAGGTACCATATTAGACTTATTTCTGTCAATTACTGCCTCCGGTATGCATCTTGTTACTCAAATATAGTCATCCTTCTACATATATGATTATACATAGCATCAAGTTGTCAGAATACTAGAAACCTAAAAAGTCAACTATCACCTTCAAAATCTGTACTTGATATGTCCTACGCGCGTTCAAAAAGTTACGTAATTATCCTGTTGAAAAAAAACCTAACAGTAACAACACAGTCAACTGATAAAAAGGTTGTTGCTCGGATCCACTATCGTGATATCTATCAAAAACTAAAGAAAAACCCTTTAGGGTAATAGTTTGTAAACACATCAGTTATTTTTAGAATTGTAAAAGTAACAATTTTCTATTTTTTAACCCTGCACCAAGCACGTGTCACATGAATATCACCGAATTATCTACTTTTTCACGTGTCAATAAAAATGTTTATTAAATTAATTTGGTACATCATACATATAATCAGAAGTTCAGAAATGTTAGACAAATTCATGAACTTTTACTACATAATACCTCAGAAATAATTGAATTGATAGTTAATATTATATTGTCAAAAAACCTAACTATCACCGATTAGCCAAGGTTTGCCCTACCTACTTACTTCAATACCAGTCGGTAACTTACTCACGCTTTTCGTTGATGTTTCTTTGACCTTAGGCTTAGTGTACATTGGTACCAAAACGGTTAAAATAGACGTAGGTAGTTACACAAATTAAAGCGCAAAAATTCAAAATGTATTGCTCGAGCCGGATTCGAACCAGCAAACCCTGGCATATGCGGCCCTAAAGGTTAGACGTAGGAAGTTAGCAAATTTTACTCAGCAAATGTATGAATGAAACTAAACTCTATAATTATACGTACTGTACCATAAACATAAACCTACGGATAATAGTATTTTATAAAATCGTTACACAATAAGGGCTCTTAAAGTTGAGTACCATGTTTACGTACGAGAATTTAAGAGCGAATTGTGGAACTATTGTATACAATACTTTGTCTACGAGTCAACAGAAATAATTAAACAGACTTGGTATCTAATGAAAATCTAAGCCCTGCTGAAACACAGTGCAAGTCAGAGGTGCGCCGGCTCAACGTCGTTGATGTCTTTCGTATATTGGAGCGAACGCGACGTGCTATTGGTCAAATTCATTATAGTTCAGTAAAGGCGCCACGTGATTGGTCGAATTTATTTTAGTTGTCTAAAGCGTTGTATAATAATTATTTCAGTTGAATTGGGAGTTCCACAGAAAAAAAGTATGTGGTTTTAGTTTAGTGTACAAAGTCTTAATTCAAACATTATAGTCGACGAGTATAAAAAGGGAATTTAATATAGATATGTATAAATATGGATGCGGGTGGCGTAGGACCGGTCATTGTGGCACTCTTTGGGGGAGGCCTATGTTCAGCAGTGGACGTCTTTTGGCTATTATGATGATGATGTAATATAATTATTGAATATAATTATGTATATTTCATTATTGAATACTGCAACGCACATACATATAACATATAATAGTATTTTATGCAACAGTTATATAATATGGGTTCTTAAAATTCGAGAGTCGCTGTAACAAAACGAGCTTTAGCGAGTTTTGTTAATAAAGACTCGAGAATTTTAAGACCTAATTATATAACGTTGCATACAGTACTTTTTCTACGACAGCTAGAACCAACTTATACTTTTAGTTATAAATAAATAAAAATACAGACATGTAAAAACAAACATTTTATTTATGGTAATGAATATGAAGGCTTTGAATGGTGTTTTTTGTTATGATTATTGGCGCGTTGTTTTGTTTTAAGATCTGGGACATATTTATTTCATTTTGTAGAAAGTCCGGAGCGGTTGGCATTGGAGATGGATCAAATTCAGTTACAACCTCAAAAGTTAAATAAATTGCGTTACCAATGAACCTAACTGACAATTGAAAATAATTCAATTCCCGCGCTTTATGTTTTTTTATTACCATAGACAACAATACTGTTTAAGTAGATGTATTTTTCAAACATAAAAATCTTTTGGAAAAATAATATTCTTATTTCATATCTGTAATTTACGTAATAATAAACGAGTCTTTATTGTAAATATGGCAGTTACAGTAATAATAAGTTCATTTACATAAACTTTTGTCATGGATGCGGTCATTGAAACATAAATTTAAATAAAACACTTTCGCGCTGGCACATGGTCTGTAGGCGCTGGCCACTTTAACGCAAATTAAAAAAAATACCAGTTGGCTTATAATTTATTATAATATCCGTCGGAGCATTATAATGTAATTCATAGATCATAGATTTAAGTGGAATCACGAAAAGTGTATATTTTTAATATTGATGTTAGCCTTTTAATTGTCAAATTACAGTGCTGGAGTAGAAAAAATATATTATTTACGAATAGTAAATAATATATATATTTTATAGTAAGAAAATATTTATTTTCTAATGAAAGACAATAAAAATACTAACTCTATGTACAGATAAAATTTAAAACTAATTAGTTTCAATATAGTTAACCTAGAGTACCATCGCCAACACAGATAACTGACCATCAGTGCACTTGATGTGCATCTTAATAAGGTTCTATATAAATACAAGATCGTCAGTTATTTGTGTTGGCGTTTGTACCTACATTAAATAATAATAAAAATATATTAACAATGATATTATAAATAGAAACTTGGCCCAGATCGATTCACTCTCAGATCTCAATTGATCAGTACAATATTTACATTTAAATGCATGCAATGAGATGATGACTCAAAACTTGGATATTTTCAAACAATGCTGTAATAATTACGCAAGCAACGTTATTATATTCAATCGCTGCCAATGAAATTACAACAACTTACTACATATTTGCTAGTAACGTATAATGTACCTACTGTTGAAATAATTTTAGACATCGGATCTTGTGATCACTCCCGGTATAATATATAAAATTTATTTACAAAGTCACAAACTCTCAAACTTTAAAATATTAGCATAGACAGTAGATATTAAAGCTTGTACATGGCGCTCGAACAGCCCCGACGCCCGAATATAATCTCGAGCAAATTGATTTGTCAAACAAACGTCTATTGTCATATAACTGGGTCAGCGATAACAAGGATTAGTCCATTGATTATAGTCTTGAGTCACAAGTCTTGTGTCATGTCATGTTGGTTTAGTGGATTGAGTGCGTCGCTTGAGCTTCGCCATTAGAGAAGTGCCGTTTCCGGGAATATTCCCGAAAGTACCCCACTTTTATTGGGAATATCGGGAAAATGGAGAATAGCGCATTCAGTCAAAGATCATAAACATATCCCACAATGTCGATTGATATAGACCAAACTACGTCCGGAGCGCTATATTATGAGGATATACAACAAAACGAAAAAAAACTGTGATGTCATTTAACTTAAAGAGGGGAATTTATTGGCCCGTTGACGTTTATGACCCACATAATAGGTGTTGTGGTGTTGGCACATACACTCGTACGAGAACAGATCATCTACGTAACTATTGGAATGAAGAAAGTGCGTGGGTTCATTCATTTATACACGGTTTAATACTACAACACGATTACGAGTGAACGTCCACGCAAAATGTTTCTCTCATTCATAATCATTACCTATGTATGCTATGCGCACAATTTGCCCGATCGGTATGATGTAGCAAAAAAGTTGAAAGAGGCATTTTTGATTGCATAGTTTGATACTAGTTGTTATAATATGCGGATATCAAAACAGGCTAATTAAAAGATGATTAAAATCCGATTTAAATACCTCCGTTGGATATAACATAAGTTAATGTCAGATGAAATTTTAGTAACTCAGTATTTTTTTCTTACCATTATAAAGTCTAATCCGACGATTTCTAGAGAATCGGGCCTTTAATGTCGCGATGAGAAAAAGGATATCTCTATGTATCATATTTTTCAAAAAGCTATAACTTACATACATTTCATACTCTCATTGTTAAAGAATTTTCCTTTAATAACAAAAATAACACCCAGATGTCGGGAGACAAAGATTGCAGCCCCATGGTGACAAAACGCGCCTTCACAGAACATAAACCGTCTTGCACCATTGCCTGCCCGAAATGTCTCTGAAGGAATGCTCCCTTCACTGGATAGGTACAACAGATTTTAATAGTTATGGATATCATGATGTGTTTGCTCTGTCGATGGCAGGTGTAGGTAATGCTTATTGCAGATACATTTTGACGCCATAATAGAGACTGCAAATATTCTTCGTAGTTCATTTTCTATTCACGTTTGGTGCCTATTTTTTGACCTTTTTGGGAGATTTTTGAGCAGTAAATTTGGCGTGGATGTCATATCAATTGAACAATTAACTGGTTGACGATCCAGTAGATGACACGTTAAAACTGTTTCAAACCCTAGACTTGTACAATTTATAACCTTCTTACTGTATGTAATGTATGTGCTTGTTTGCGGAATAAAATTATTTTGATAACATTTCATAATGCATCTAGATCTTTCAGTTGTCTAGTTTATCATATTTACAACTATTTGCTACTTCATAAATATTGCAAATAGAGATTATCTAACTAATCGAGATATATTAACGCACACACAAAAATTAGACCTAAAGAACAAATGATTCGGAAAATATTTTTTTTTGTTTGAAAGGGTATCCTTTCCAGAATGTCCAATGGTCATCGGATCAGGATCTGATGATGGAATCCTGAAAAAATCGAGGAAACTTCAAATATGACGAAGAATCAAGAACAAATTGTGTGTATTACGACCATTTATTTAGTTATATTTAAGAGTAGCAAATAGCGCAAAAGCATTATTTTATTTAAGTATTGACACAAATCAATTAAAATAACCCAGGGCAATGGTACAGTTCTTACTTTACATTTGTGGGCAGTATATGAGGGGCATTTAAATTAGGTACCAGATTTCTACACGACTTTACCTAAGTTTTAATGGCCTGATTCGTACAATGTTATTTTAAATCCGCTGCGTCGTGAATCTTTACAAATAAGCCCCTTTACTCTATAATATATAAAGGCGTTTCACACAATGTTTTGGTTGCAACCCCTATTCGGCGGGAAAATAGAAAAACACTTTGCAGTCATTTCCTTTGGAGGATGTACTGCGGGGGATTCATTATCAGCCCTCCGAAGCGTCTTGAGGGTAGGTCGCATGTGCAGGAAGAAGACGTAACTAGTGTGAAATTGCGTGCAAATGACATTGTTATGTATAGCACAAATATGTCATATATGTACAAAACAGATGCAAAATTCCCTTTGTTTTAGAGGCATTCCACCTCACGACCATAGGCAAAAGTGACATTTGACAAATCAAATAGTGTCGCATCTGCTGGTTGATTACGTAACGCAATGTAGATACGTGCGTGCGCCAGGTAAATTGAAATGTCACTTTTTGTATGGGAAAATGGCAGTTGAGTTGTCCTAAAGTACCATTTAAACATCTCACAGCCTAACATTATATCATCTCCTATAGCATTTGGAAGATGATTGTTAGGCTGTGAGATTCACGAGTACCGACGCATGCAAACGCTTTAAAGGCGTTCCCAAAACCTCACCGGGTCTCAGTTGACTTAATGAAATGACTCAATTTCTTGTTAGAACGAGACGAAGATACGAGGGATAAAACCTAACAGTGACTGACTTGTTCAATTCAGTGTCTCTTTCACATCATAATGACATTTAAGCATATTGCTCGCTCGTTCTGTGGCACGTTAGTTCGGCGTTTATGGAAGCAAACGCGCGAATCGAATTGACAGCGATTGATATCGAGAGTGAGGAACATAAACAGGCCTGTATTGGGAAAATATAAGATGTCTGCTGCCTTACGCTTATTTGGTTGAGATTATGTGGCCGACTTTTTATAAAACTGTCATTAAAATTGGAATCTTCTACCTTGGACGGTAGAGTTGCTTTTTGAATCGACTACTTGAAGTAATTCGGCCAACTCAAATAATCTCAAGTATGGTACGTTGATTTCAATTTTAATGGGGTTCTTTGGTAAAATATTTTTAAAATAGGTAAATATTGGTTTAAATATGTATTACGTTAAGAGAAAATGCCGGTAGGCGTGCGGCCATCCAAAAACTTGCATTTCGTTTCGAGCCGCCGTCGGTCCCCTAGTTTCTCCGTAAATAAATTTTCTAACAAAGATTAACTTTATCATCCGTTAGTGTATTTTTATCGTTTTTCAAGCGGCTCTTGTTCATTAACAAAATCAGTTATCAAATAGAAAAAGTACATAGGAGCATAGTAAAATTCTTGGTTAATCTTTGTTAAAAAAGTATTTGCTTCGATTTAGATTTGGCGGTGGAAATATGGGAAAACGGCGGCTCATCGAGATTCAAGTTCTTGTATGGGCCGCGCGCCACCCCGCATATGATCTTAATCTTGGTGAAAAATACAGCCTCACTAAACTACACCAAAATGTGTGAAAGAGCATTGACTTTAGTTATATTTATCACAGTAACGAATAGCGTCAGCAAAAAAATGGTTTACTGTGTTTATGAGGCTATAAACTGTATCATAAAGTTCAATGCATCTTTAAATCGAACGGTCATTACTCCAATAGTTTAACTTAGATATTTTGCATTTTTGCATACTTAATGACGCACGAAGCAAAATTGTTTTTCAAAAAACAGTGTCTATGACTGTTAACCACTAAGTATATTCAGGATATTATGTTCACCAAACTTCCAAAGAGTAAGAGCTGATCAAATCGAAGATTTTTTTGTATGTTACGAGTAATATCAGACATTAGTCATTACAGAACGAATTTTCCAAGTACTGTATTGTCTGCCGCGTGCCGAGTGAACTGTGGGCCATGATTGGCACTGAATGGCAGCCCGACAGGTCGAGACGGAGACGTGGCAGACCTCGTCGGCGAGGAAGAGACGAGCTAGACTCCTTTTTAAAAGTATGGCTAGAGACCGCTCAGAATCGGGAGCACTGGAAAAAGTGGGGGGGAGGCCTTTGCCCAGCAATGGGACACTACGGGCTCATAATAATAAATAAAATAATGTATTATTTAATAGATTGTACCCACTTCAGTAAGTAGTATCCTAGCTCATTCTAAACACTTTTATGTCCATTAGCGATAAGAGATGATTTTTAACCTCATAACAACCACCGGGAAGCTTGAAACTCATTATGAGGGACTAAAGTTAATGAGGTATTTATCTTAACGTACCAGACTATGATAAAGGATGTAGAAAGTAAAGGAAAGATATTACGTCGAAAATACTTAGTTAGAAAAGACCTTAACATTTTAAGACCTTCAATACAAGTAACTCTACTTCAACTAATTACTGACAACATAATATTACGTGTATTGGTTTAATAATTAATTCAAGTACAATGACGGATTCTAAGATCAAGTAATCCAATCCAATCATATCTTCATAAATTGCGTACATTCGTACGTCAATTTTATAGTCAACTAGCTTCTGCCCGCGAATTTGTCCGCGTAGAACTCGTTATTTGCCTAGACTTGATAATTAAAAAAAAAATTGACGCACGTATTCAATAATCGTAATTCAATTAGAATTACAAAAAGTAATGGGTATGTAATGAAGATATCTAGTGGTTGATATATTTGTTTTGTTATTAATTTATTTTTCTAAATCCTCGTTATTTTGTACTTAAATTTATTGACATCATCCTATTATTGTATCTCATTTTTCATTATTTTTGACGATAGTGATAAAAATTCTTATTTTTTGACATGTACGAGTATGCAAATTAATAATGTATATTTTTATCTTGAATTAAATAATTTAATCTAATCTACCTATATGTAAATTCGATTGCGCACCAAAAACTTCTTTCAGAAATAGTATTTGTTTAAAGTGCAGCAACGTCACCAATGGCTGAGGCAATAAATATAAATTATACTAAATAATGCTTGGCATAATGCATTAGACACTGACTTTAATGAAATGCTAAATTAAATACGACATTTACAGAGGAGAACGACATCGTCTCCCGCAATCCAGAACACGTATAAAACACCGCAAATTTATAAAGTCACAAGTCTAATTCAAAATAGGAACATAATATGCCATTTAAATAGGAGAACTGCAGCCAAAGCTACCAACTTATTTATTGCGGTAGTCAAAACAGCAACCATCGTTGTTTGCATAGTAACTTCGTTATAGCTGTTTGCCACTGCCGCCTTTTTCGTTGGCAAGGATAAATTTGTGGTTCTATATAAACACTTTCCAAGAGTGCTTAGAGTATTTTATGGTTATATAAATATGAACTTTAATGGTGTTACCTTAAGGTTGAATTTACAAGTAGTGGTAATCGAGGTAGAAATAAGGTCTTTTAAAATTACTCCTCCATTCTGACATGGTACGAAGACGGTCTTTGCTTCGGCTATATAAAATGTTTACGAGTTACCTCCTTTATAAAGGAAAAGAAGCCATTATTTACAAAAAAAAGCATTTGATGTTGCTGTGCATCAGCAAATGTGAAGCAAACCGATTACATTCTTGAAGACTTGTATTAGCCAGTTTTAGGAGACTGAATGGAGGCATTGCTAACGTGAATAGGTACACAATCGATGACGTCAAAAGCCCTTATTCCTTTTAATAAAGATTTTTGACGTCTTCGTTTGCGTAGCTACTTTTGATGTTTAATGTACGTCGTATGCAACATATCAAAGAAAAGATATTATAACATAGGTACCTATGATTTTACTGGCCATAATCCCTCGAATAGTGAGATGCAACTAGCATTAGCTTACATTTTTCTATCGATACTACAGCTATAAAAACAAAGCAAAAAGTGTGTTTGTGTGCGCACCGTGTGTCGACACTTATTTAAAAGTTGTTGCCGGCGCCGTGAATAATGTACGTGCCTACAGCGAGCGGGTACACTCCGCGTGATGACACTTTGCGCATGCAACATGCAGACAAGTGTGTGGATTTACGAGAGAATAATATTTTTACAAAGCTGACGTCAAAGATATGCAAACATTTTAAGAAAAAGATGTTTATTATTTATTATACAAGACTTATCTTACTACACATCGATATATACCCAGCAGACCCCGAAGTCTTAGTCTGAGTCTACATGAATCTCATTAAAAAATTGTGTTGCATCGTATCCTTCTGCAAGATCTCGACTGTACTTACACAGATCATACAAAACTTGAGAAATCAAAAAGGGTATTGTTAAAAAAAGATGCAATCCAGTATGACAGATTGTTGACATTGAAACTGCCCACATAATTCTCCAAGTTAAAATTAAATGAGGTTAATGTAGAGAAAAACAATCTAATATATAACCCAGCGATACTTTCACAGAATTAAGTGAGATATATGTCTGAATAACCGCAAGTCTCGTGCCAACAGCTCCCGAAAAAAAAAACACTCAGTCTCTCGTGACATTCCATAATGCGATTTCGAAAGGATCTTCGTAACGTGCGTTAATCTTGTCGTTCAAAAATAAAACAACTTGCTTTATAACACAACTGACGTCTGACCTGAATACAACGCGGATAATGTCGGAACCATAATGTTCATATTTTCCCATAAACAGTAAAAATCACGTTAAATGGTTACAATTATCGTAAAAATGCGGGAGGTCGCGCTGTACAAATTGTCCACTTCCGTGCCATTATTATCCATATGTGCACAATTTGATAGGGCAATAAAGTCAAATGTTTATATTTAGCTGTGTATTTAGTGGTGGGATTTATGCGCGCTCGCGGCCGCTGCGAACTGGGCTCAAATGTATTGCCCCCGGAATATTTTGTCTGTCGTGGTCCTGGCTGTACGCCAGTAGGATCACTTTCGCCAAACTAGATACAGATAAAATATAATGGCGTCTACATCGGAAAGGTATGTCCTGACTCACCCGAGTTCATTTGAACGTAATAAATTGTAGCCCGCTCGTAATTTAAACAGATTATGCAATGTTTATCTTGGCAGAGACACAGATTTTGCAGACTACTTCCTAGTATAAACTTCTTTATAAGTAGATCAGATTCGTAGTTGACCTTTTATTGCTATATTCAACTAAATAAAACCGCGAATGCACTTTAAATCATGAGATAAAGCTTTAAAATAGATATTTCTCAAGCGGCTTACACAACTGCCTTTATCAGCAGCCTTCAGGCGAGAGGCAGAGACTACTTACCGCTATATTTTCTAAACCTATTTGCAGTAATTCAGGGCAAACGCGTGCCGTACACTATGCCACACGTTGTTGTTATAGCACACTTTGTTGTAAATAAATAAGGACCGTTTTTGTACTTTAACGTCTACAATATGTTGCTGGTTGTACTAACTCTTTAGATCCCCGGATTACGCCGTGAAACAGTGTTCTCGAGTGAATAAACTCGTAAATAACCTATTAGGCATTCTACTGAGCAACAAACATACTCTCTATTTAATAGAGACATTTAGTATAGTTTCAGATTAACAGTTGCGTTTCCTGTTTCCGATTCCTTTTCAATTCAATATTTATGCAGAAAGCTGATGTAAATTTTCGGAGATTGTTACACAAGTTTAAAATGCCTTTTAAAATGCATAAGGTGGATGAACCGCTTATAGTACCTACTTCCCTAACTTATGTAAGCAGAAAAATTATGTATTTACAAATAACATGATGTATTTACATTACACGTGATCTTCAATCATTCCCACAAAAAAAACATAGTTATTATATGTAGCAATAAGCACAATTTCCGCGGCGTCACCCGCATTGCCGTTAAGGGGGCGCCATGGGATCGCGAACATTCCACCACGACGCCCCCCGATACTATCCACAACCTGTCTTGACTCACCACGACGCTCCCCGATACTATCCACAACCTGTCTTGACTCACCACGACGCCCCCCGATACTATCCACAACCTGTCTTGACTCACCACGACGCCCCCCGATACTATCCACAACCTGTCTTGACTCACCACGACGCTCCCCGATACTACCCACAACCTGTCTTGACTCACCACGACGCCCCCCGATACTATCCACAACCTGTCTTGACTCATCACCACTACCCCTAGCTTATTTTGCCTCTGAGATTCGTAACAACTACTCGTAATCGGAGATCAGACATAAACTGGTTCTGGCAGTGCGACTATCAGGTCTGAGATCACGACAGGCGAACTAGTATCATCAGCCCTCCGATTAAAACATTTGTTTTCATAACACAGCTGTGCGCGTGGCGGTTGAAAATGAAATAAACCCTCCCAGCCTTCCCCTCGTAGGGAATGTTGTCATACACAAGCAATATAAACTAAAACAAATACCTACCTAAAATAAAACATACACAAAACATTTAATGTAAAAAAATAATTGG
Organism: Epinotia nisella; assembly: GCA_932294315.1. NCBI lineage: Eukaryota > Metazoa > Arthropoda > Insecta > Lepidoptera > Tortricidae > Epinotia > Epinotia nisella. Next base: position 7,470,034 of record OW028687.1, read on the forward strand.
AATCGCAATACGCTACCGAACCTGGCCTTAATGGGTTCACACCCCATTTTTGTTACAACCTGTATACTACGAGTAGTGAGTGGTGACGGTGAGGTGTTGGAACAAGTTGTGAATGACAGCACTGGAGTCGGATCTCAAACAAACCGCGTTGCGGCCTTGTGACACATATTCAGCATGTGTTTACAGTCAATCGGAGCCTTCGACGTTTTATCAGCTCATTAAGTTGTACAAATTCGTGCATTGACGAATACGTCTGACACAATCATATTCATTACCTTACAATTGTTTCATATGTCTTGCTTGTAGAAAAGTAGCTAAAACATAAGATACATATCTATACCAATACAAATCCAAGATATTTTTCTATTATGTTACCACCACTTGGTTGCTTCAACAGTCTTCCATCATTGCCTCCGATACCGCGACACCTAGCACTTTAATTTCTCCCAATTCAAGTGTGTTTATGAGCTTCTCTAATATGGCATTGCTTACGATATATTATACTATTCTGTGTCCTAATTATGTGTACAAGTTTATTGAAATTTTTGTTTTCTTTTTGACTTTCACGTGTGACATTTTCTATTGTTTTTAAATTATCAAATTATTATGGGTAGGTACCTATTGACGATCTTTTAGTGAATCGATCTTATTTTTGATATAAAAAATATGTTATTTTCTAAAGGAAATAAATGAATACCTACAACATCCGACCTGATTGTAGTCCTAGTACCTACCAGTACCTTGCATTTTTATATTATAATTTTTCACTAAACCTAAGCGTTTCTTTAGTATTGCGTGTTGGATTTGAAGATATATCTCCTGGAATTGTATCGGGAATCAACATGAACTTCACACTGAAATTTGGTCTCAGAACTTACAGATCTTTGCCTCCGGTTCAGATTGCTTACGTTGAAGTTGGGATGGAATCAATAAGTACCTGAAATAAAATAAAATCAATTGTTACTTTTGTCGTCAAAAAATAAAAATACAGTTACTTATACAATTGTCTGATTTTTACAATGAGTGGGTAGTACTCGGTAGGTACCTGAAAATCAATTAAAATCCCTACGATTTGTAAACACGAGGCTGAATTAAGAAGTTACATTGTACATTTTTGCGAGATCATGTACGCCCACCGAGGGTTCAGTACAGAATTACAAATATACGTACTTTAAATAAAGAGGAGAAAGCGGGACATCTAGACATACAAACGATTTTCGGCCCAAGCGAAGCTGTAGTGTCTAGTCTAAGTCATCCTACTATCTACAAGGAGCAATAAGGTCCCGTTTTACAGAGAACGCCACAAATCATGTAATGTTGTACAAAGGAATAAAGAAGATTCAAACACAGGGCATGTCACATCATCATCATTGCCAGTTATGTCTTTGACACAATTTGGCGCAATCCAGCTGTACCAATACAGAACATTCAAATTAGTGCCCGGACTTCAATTAGATTAATACACTCGCGGACAATGAATACGGGTCGGTAAATTACCGTCGTATTTCCTATAATAGTGCATTGTGGATTTTTTTTAAATCCTGTAGTGATCTTTATTTAATTTTACATCTAAAGTATAAAAATAAAAGTTAAATAATTAACATTACCAGGTTTAAATCGGACTCGTCAAGACCTTTGAAGAAAACAACGTTAACGGAGCGAAATATCGCAAAAATTGTCATTTTTGGATATCGATATTTTTGATAGGATCCCGGAATTTGCTATTACATTAGGTATTACAAAGAGTAGTATATTATGTAAATAAAACTGGTGTAAAATATTTAAAAATACCTATTGCGGTTATTTAATTTAGGGTGACCCGTATTCATTGTCCGCGAGTGTATTATTGACAATACAACCAGCTGTAATAATATATATGATGTGCAAAATATCTCGATTAACAGAAACCTACAACTAGTTTCAAATGAGACTTCGCGGGAATCAGGCGCGTGTTAGTGAACATTAACGAAGTTGCAATGGCGAACCCTTTATTAGGCAGCAGGTTGGATTTGGACGACATCTTGGACAGGTTTAAATTGGGCGATCGTTATCATGCGGTTACTATCACGCTCCTGACTTTGGGACTCATGTTCGAATATATATGGTATTGTAATCACCTTATGGTATCTGTGAAAGTGGAATACAAGTAAGTTATTATAATTATCACTTGAATCGTCTTGGATATAAATATTATCAAAACTATATCGAGAAAATAATCTTCACAATTCGGCCGTCTGACATGCCCGGCTTGACAGTTTCATGAAAACTTCATTACATTGTCCTAGACAAAGAACAAATACCAAAGTAAAATCGATCGACTCTCTCTCTGATAGCGCAGCGTCGCTCTTAAATCAATTTTCAACAGGGAATTAATAAGAGTAGGTACTATATCCAGCACTAAGTTGCCCTTTTCTGCATTTTATTAACTGAACCATAATCGTCAACCACGGTTACTTTCCATTTTCAGGTGCATCAAGTACAGCTCTAATTTGGGAAATAATACTGGTAGCTCTATTACTGATGAAATAAATACTACGGCAGCATGGTGTACAAATCCTGACCTGTGTTCAAAGTGGATGTATGATAATCCAGACAGTTTAGTAGCCGAGGTAATCAACACAAATTGTAATTAACAACTTATAAAAGCTGAAAGGCCCCCGCCATTTTCATTTCAAAGTTCAATCATTTAAAAATCTCAGAAGCGGCTGAACCGATCTTGTTGAAACGTAGCTAAGAACCATCTCGATCGCGTCATTCGCGTCAGCTTTCCGACAACGCATTAAAATCACTATTCGTTTAGGAGCTACGATGCCACAAACAGACACACGCAGACACACCCACCTTTTGCTTAAGGGGTTAATAAAATATGAACAGAAGATGTGAAAATAATTAATAGATTTTAGTCCAAAATGTAGGCTTGTTTCTAGTTTCAGTTGGCGTGTCAAGATTGGAAGAGGAACTCGATTGGAAGCGTGCACATTTTTGGATACATGGTGGGAGTTTTCATTGTTGGGTCTCTGTCCGACAGGTATCTATTATATCTGCATTAAAATGATGGAGATAAAAATGTTCATTTATCCATTAAAAAAAATTTGCAAGTCACTCAACCTATGTACTTCATCTATATTATTTTTCAAATCAAGATATTTATTTAGATAGTAGGTACAGTAAGGGAAATGTATTCACCGTAGAACCCTGTCGCAATTGACAGGCCGCCATCACTCAAACTCGAGTGATATGTCACCTTATTGCAATAGGGTTCTACAGTGATACGTGAATACATTTCCCTTACTGTACATGTAAATACGAAACTTCTGTTACCTAAGTTCAAATATCTCCATACGTTGAGATTCCGTACAGTATCGCGAGGAATATGTATAGTATAGGGTGATAATTACAGTCAAAGCTACAGATATTTATTCATAAAATGCGATATTTTACTTGTAAGAACTACTCACAACAAACATATTCCAAAAGATTGATGTCCAAAATTAGGACAGAATGAAATTTTGTTATCATATCCTGAAAATTTTAGATGAAGCAGGAGTGGTGATGGCGACTTAATTACCTCAGACAGATTCAAATTATAGGTATACTTGTATACCGACATTTTCTAGGTTCGGAAGAAAACCTGTAGCAATTATAGCAGGCCTAGCAGGCGGGACGTTGGGGTGTGCAAAGAGTTTTGCCACGTCGTATTGGCATTACGTGGCTCTGGAGTTCTTTGAAGCAGCAATAGGGGACCATATTTCACCACTATTCACGCTAGGTAAGAAAATATTACATCTACACATTTAATGAGATAATAGTACATTGTTTAACGAGGGCCGTAAGTGGAATATTGCTAACGAGAGTGTATCAGAAGCCCGACGCCGAAGGCGGAGGGCTTTTGATGACTCGAGTTTGCAATATTCTTACGCCCGTGTTATACACAATGTTTTTCATCACATTTGCGAGGAAATAAATAACAACAAAAGACAGAAAAATGTAAGTTTCATACAGCAGCACCAATCAAAAATTGACAACTTCACTTCCAGATCAGTGCTAGTAGAGCGCGCAGTTCAATATTTCAACCAATCACAGAGCAGTATTCTTGCGGGGCGGGGCGTCGTGACCAACTAGATTTTTTTATTCAACCAATCACACAGCAACCAGATTTGCTTAAGCCAATCAGAGGGTTCTATTATTTAAAAAAAAACCATAACGCCCATGGGCGTAATATAGCCCATTACAGCTCAGTACGCTTGCGTATAATAACACCATTTTCGAGCAAGTGTAATGAAAATTACTTTTATTAGAGCATTCTTGAATTTGGTTGCAAAATACATAGTATCAAAATACAATCATAACTGCAGCGATTTTTGGTCGCTCCATTGTAATTTCCTACTTTATACAATAATCATGACTTAATTACAGCTATAGAAATGGTGGCAACCAAGTCACGGGTGACATGCACAACTATATGCATGACAGGTCTCGGTATAGGCGGAATGCTGCTCGCTCTGGTGGCCTGGCTCATCCCTTACTGGCGAACGCTGCTGAGGGTCATCTATGCGCCCGGATTACTATATGCCATACTTTTTATTTATTTGCTAGATGAGAGCCCCAGATGGCTCCTAGCTAATAATAAGAAGAACGCCGCTGTCAAAATCATAAGAAAAGCTGCTAAGAGAAATAAATTAGAAATAGAAGAAGACTTGAACACTATTACGTGTCAAGAGGACAAGGGTCCAAGTTTTGGCACAGTTATAAAGAACACGTTTAAATCAGCCTGTCTATTGAAACGATTTTTCGTTTGTGCTGTATGGTGGATTGCAGGAACATTAGTCAACTTTGGACTGGTAGTCAATTCGACGTTATTAGGAGGCAACAAGTATTTGAATTTTGGATTAACGTCTGTTATGAAAATCATGGGTCCTTTTGTAGGAGCGTATGTTATAAATAAGTTTAACAGAAGAGGTCCCCTGATATTCTGTTTTGTATTTTGTGCTCTGCTTTGTACTGCACAACCGTTCATACCGAAAAGTAAGCCGAATATATTATGTTTTTTTTTTTACAAAACCTACCATCTTTTAAGTACTTAATTGACGTTTTACAGGTATTTTATGGCTCCAGACAACCAACTACATGTTGGGGGTGCTGTTGTCGTGTGCGAGCATATTTATTATCTACATATTCACTTCAGAACTATTTCCTACACAATCAAGAAACTCCATGCATGCACTGTGCTCGTCCGTCGGAAGGCTTGGCACAATAATAGCTCCTCAAACTCCTTTATTGGTAAATATAGCCATTAATTAATAACACGAAAACGGATTATTATATATGGTATATTTTTGCTTGGATCAAATCCATATCAGACTACAGTAAATCTAGTTTTCTCATGTTGTAGATGGTGTACTGGCCTGGTTTGCCAACACTGGTGTTCGGTGTGGTGTCCCTGATCGCAGGTCTCGTGACGCTACTCGTGCCAGACACGGCGCACCAGAGTCTGCCAGACACAGTGTGCCAGGCCGAGAAAATGGAAGCTAAAACGTTGGCATAGAAGGTCGCTCGCTTAAGAACTGAAGTGAAAATGCAGTCGTGAAATTAACCCATTATTATAAAAATGCCTACTAAATATTTTACTTTGTAACATGATTAAAGACTTCTACGTAGGTATTTACGTAGTATTAGATTTATCAAAATATCAAGCATAATTAACTACTTGACACGTACATATTTTTACAATAAGCATACTAAGTTTAAATGGAAAATCTAGTACAGTAATTGACTGTAACTTTGACTTTCGAGGGCTTCGAGGTAAAGTAAAGGTAATCTACGTCTAAGTTAAGAACTGAGTAGCATCTACTTCAGTTTTATCGAAGCTTGAGGATATGGTGATGTAAAAAAAGTGACCATGTAAAACTTATTACTTAAATGTTTGCAAAATTCCACTACACGGGTTTCAATTACCAAAATTATTGACAAAAACCAGCTGTAATAATATGCGACATCCAAAATATCTCGATCACTTAACACATTCGAATCAGACGCGTGTTAGTGATCATTATACCGAAGTTGCAATGGCGATCCCTTTATTAGGCAGGTTGGATTTGGATACGACGTTCTGGTCAAACTTAAATTATGTGATCGTTAACTTCGTTATCATGCGGTTACTCTTACGATCCTGAACTTGGTACTCTTTGTTAATTTTGCATGGTTTTGTAATCACGTTTTTATAACTGAAAAACTCGGATACAGGTACGGTCAAGGACTTTGATTGTTGAGCCATTTAGATGTCAACTAATGTTGGTTTTCTATAAAGTTATGAAAGGTCCAGTATCCGTATCAGTATGAAAGGTCTAAAACATTGTCAAAACGTCCTTCTCACGCCTTTTCGCATAAGTAGATAGCATAATTGTTCAGTAAATTATTTGAGATTTTTTAAATAAATACAGTCATTACTTAGTATATTACACAATGTTGTCATATACAGTAATCTAGATATTAAAGGTTTTTACGACTTCAAATATTGTATTGTAACAGCTGAACACCTTTGAGTAGGTATTATCTATACAACTCGTACGTACACGGTACTAAGTTACACTGATTACTCTCGTCACGGCAGCAAGTGGCAACTGCTTAACTGAATGGCATTGGCGGACGGATAAATAGTATCTATAGTGTTCTTATACAGCTGAAACATGGAAAATGTTTCAATAATGTATTAAAAACATCACGTATTGTAGTTCCATAGAAGACTCCGTTAATAACAGACGTGCACTAGTCATTTTAATTACTTTGTTGCAATGACGAAGCCTTTACTAGAAAAGCTGGATTTGGACGATGTTCTAGGTAAATTCAAAGTATACGGCCGCTATCATGCAGTGGCTAGTATGATTCTAACTTTAGGAGCGGTATTCGAAACCATGATGTATTGTAATTTCGTTTTTGTTACCGAAGAAGTGAAATACAGGTAAGTTAAATTTTGTTGTATAATACAAATCATAAAACTTATTAAATGGTAATATATATATATATGTATGTTCTATATAGATGCGACGACAATAGTTCGGAGTCAGAAAATTTTACGATTAGCCAAGTACTATGGTGCAGAAATCCTGCCTCGTGTTCAAAGTGGGTTTATGATAATCCAGACAGTTTTGTGGCTGAGGTAACTTATGTACATGCAGTTCAAATTAATTTGTTACTTGAATGTCCATCTATTTTATAATTACTCGTTGGCATTTTTTTAGTTTGAATTGGCATGTTATGATTGGAAGAGGACTTTAGTCGGAAGCGTCCACAGTATTGGATACATGGTAGGTCTTCTCATTGTTGGGCCACTGTCTGACAGGTATGTCAAAGCATTAATAATAATAAACATTTTGCGAATGTCGCATTTCATTAAAGTTTGAAGAATTTAAGTCATAATAGGTCATTCATTAAGATTAAAATTAAAGTTAGTAACTCGAATTAAGTATTTAGAATGCAAAATGCCTCAATAATACTACTACAAATGTCAAGTAATACTACTACAAATTTAAAACAGATAGGGAATCAATATATCAATTAGGGAACTATCTGATTCTTTTGAATGGGCGATTTTAGAGTTTAAACATAATTATTATATAAATATAAGGCATGATAAATACGATATGATCTAAAAACGACAGATAAATGTAATAAAATATGTAATAAATATGTTAAAGATGTCACAGAAGTACGTTGTTTTGCAGATTTGGACGAAAGACTTTGATAATAATAACAGGCATAGCAGGTGCAGTATTAGGAACTGCAAAGTCTCTCGCCACATCATATTGGCTTTACGTGGCACTAGAGTTATTGGAAGCGGCAATAGGTGATGTTTGCTCGCCACTATTCATGCTTGGTAAGAAATCCTACTAATCCTACTAATATATTATAAATGCCAAAGTTGGGATGTTTAGATGTTTGTTTCTCAATCACGCTTCACGCTTAAACGGCTGAACCGATTTGGATGACATTTTGCACGAAGATATTTTATAACCTGGATTAAAATATAGGATAGTTTTAAATTTTTAGTTAAAAGAGATAGGGAAATAGGATTTGTTACGCAGTTACAAATTTTAAAGATTTTTGCTATAGAATTTGCAAGAGATTGTTTGCATCATGATAACTCATGATAATATAACAATATGAGTTATAAAATGTTTATTACAGCTCTTGAAATGGTGGCAACGAAATCGCGAGTAACATACTCAACTATATGCAACATGGGTTATAGCTTAGGAGGATTAGCCATCCCTCTGATGGCCTGGCATATCCCTTACTGGCGGACACTACTGAGAGCGATGTATGCACCTGGACTAATCTTCGCATTCCTAATTTATTTCGTAGACGAGAGCCCTAGGTGGCTCCTGGCCAAAGGGAAGAAATCAGAAGCAATAAAAATAATACGTAAAGCTGCTGAGATGAACAAAATAGAAATAGAAGAAAATCTAAATATGATTTATATCGAAAAAGATAAAGAGGAAAGCTACGCAAATGTACTAAGAGATACATTTAAATCTAAGACACTGTTGAGAAGAGTTTTCGTCTGTATCGTATGGTGGATTGCATGTACCCTAGTCAATTATGGATTGTGTTTAAATTCAGTGATATTGGCAGGGAACAAATATGTCAATTTTGCATTAGCGTCTGCTATGGACATCCCGAGCAATTTTTTTGTACTCTACATCCTCGCAAAGTTGAAAAGGATAGGTCCTTTGATAATAACCTTTGTGGTTTGTGCTGTCCTTTGTATAGGCCAACCGTTTATACCCAATGGTACGTAAACATACATCATATATCTAACGTTATAGTTAAAGCCATCGCCGTTCTAACTACACTGAAAGAAATAAACAGTGAATCCCAATGAAATATCAGTAAACTTAACTGAAAAAACAGTTAAGTTTACTGTTTTATCAGTTAAGTTTACTGATATTTCATTAGGATTCACTGTTTATTTCTTTCAGTGTATTGTTAATTTTCTTGCTTCACCCATACGTAGTTTTAATTCGTGTATCGAAATAAAATGAAGTTTATTGCTGCTCATTTATGTAACTTTGTGCTTGTTGCCATCATATTTATAATACATATCAACCCTGCATTTTGTCTTTTTCAGATCTCCTCTGGCTTGTGATAACAATGTATATGGCAGGAAAGTTGATATCGTCAATAACCTTCAGCATTGTCTACATTTTTACTTCAGAATTGTTTCCTACACACACAAGGAACTCCATGCATGCACTCTGCTCTTCTATTGGCAGGATCGGTTCGATAATAGCACCACAAATGCCTCTGTTAGTAAGTACACCAATAGGTACTAAAAAAACTGACGTGAGTCACAATATGTTCATCACAACACTGACGCTTCAACTTACAGATGGTATATTGGGCTGGCCTACCAACGGTGATATTTGGAGTTGTGTCCCTTATCGCAGGCCTTCTAACTTTTCTGGTGCCAGAAACAGCAAATCACAGCCTACCTGATACGGTAGGGCAAGCGGAGGCCATGGATATGAAAGTTAAAAATAAATTGGCAACTAAAGATTGCCCTAGTAGAAAAGTCAGGACTGATTGTACAAGTTTGTAATAAAGCAGATAATTATTTTAGTTCGTGTTTCGTTTTCTGAAATCACCTTATTAGATGAGGATACAGTACCGGCCAATAATTGAAATAACCTTCATATTATTTTTACCATTTTTTATATATATCCCAGAAACATTTTGATGTTATAACATTATACCCCATTCCATACAACATTTGATTTTTAACGGACAAATGCGTCTAAATTTCTTTATTACAACGTATAACGTATGCAACAAATCATGGCTTTCATTGAAACCATGGCCTTAAATATAATGTTGCTAAGAGCCTGTTCATGGTGTTTGAGTGTGAGGTTTGACTCAATGGTACCCCAATAGATAGAGAGGACCATTTCAAATACTTAGGCCATGACTGTGATCGCGATCGTTCTCAAAGACGATCTGGACATGGAAAGGGAAAGAAGGGCCCTGTCGGTCCGGGCGAATATGATCGCCCGCAGATTTGCAAGGTGCTCCAAAGAGGTGAAAGTTACATTGTTTAGGGCGTTTTGCACCTCCCCCTATACCTGCAATCTGCGGACGCATTATACGCACCGGGCCTATGGGGCCCCTTAGAGAGTTCAGTTAAGGGAAACAGTTTCGTTTCGGAGAAGAAAACAAAACTGTTATAGGGACCAGTGATAGGTAGAGCAAATCGCTGAAGACCGTAGTTACGGGCAGAATACCCTTATAACTACTAGCCATCGTACATAATCATTTTTGGAATTCACATTCGATTACAGTAAATTCAATATTTCAAGTGCCTACAATATTGAAGAATAAGCGTTATCCTACTAATATTATAAATGCGAAAGTTTGGATGTTTAGATGTTTGGATGTTTGTTACTCAATCTCAATTGACCGATTTGCATGAAATTTTGCACGCAGACGAGGTCGCGGGCAATAGCTAGTTATTTATATATTCCTTTAGGTTAACCTATTATAACTGTAAGCGTTCAAAAAGGCTATTAGTTACACGTTGCTGTGGTACTTATCGATAACAGGATTGTCGTTGTTTTTATTATATCAAGCACTAACAACACGAGTTTCGTGCTGGGAAAATCTCTAGGTCTCGAGATTCAAGTATAGTAAAAAAATGCAATCCTCAAGTTTGTTCAATAAAGACACCATCGTGCGTAATAATTATTTAAATTCCTCACGAGCACCTTGTATGTAGCAGCGTGATGCTCTTGAAAGACCAGCTGTGTTAATATACGAATTGTGATGAAAGAAAAACTATGTCACGGGCTCACAGCATTTTCTGATACCTTGCTAACATAGCAAGTGCGTTCAGAACATTCGGTATGTCGCTGTTACCTGTGACAGACAAGCTTGATTTAGACGACGTTTTAGTAAAATATAAAATTTACCACCGTTACCATGTAGTTTCCTGTGTGTTGATGACTTTGGCATTGACGTACAACTCTGTTGGTTTTTATAATTACATTTTTGTAAACGAAGCCGTGACGTACAGGTGAGTGTTGTTTAAGGGAAGTGTTGGTAATTTTTTAAACATCTTAGTCAAATTTGGGTAAAGGATTTTTTTTAAATCATCTGTTTAACTAAAAACAAAAATGATCATATTCATATTTTTTTATTATTTATGGCAATAAAGTAAACATATTGTTGAATAAATTGTTGCTTTCTATGTAGTCTTCTATTATGGACGTCTAAAAGGACATAATTCACGATACATAGGTTAAAAGAAAGAATTTAGGAAATATTCATTACAGATTAATAGATAAGGTGAAATAAAATTATAAATTAGTGATAGTTAACAAAACATCTAAAATCCGATGTGTGATCAATCAAACCTCATAAGAGTGAAATAAAATTTAACGTATGATTATATTGTATTTTTGATTAAAAAAAAAACACATTATTTACTATGTTTAGATGCGCTGACAATAGATTGGAATCCGAAAACGCTAAAAACAGCTTTAATATGAGTAATACAAACTACACACAGAAAACCACAGCATCTTGGTGCGAAAATCCTGTTTCTTGTCCTGAGTGGGTCTATGATAAACCAGACAGTTTTGTGGCCGAGGTACCAAAATCTTACCAAAATGGCTACATTAAAATTATAATTTGCTTTCTAAACCTTACCTTTGGTCACTGCTCTTGAGTAAAGTATTCAATAAATTCACGTAAAGTAACTAACAACGGTTGATGTAACTGGTGAGTGGTGATCGAAGAGCTGGCTGGCGGCTTTCACGCGCAACGCATCAGCATTGTAATTCACCGAGAAAATGCCGCCAGCATTTTCGGTACAATGCCTCGAGAACCTTTTTTAGATTTAACTTAGTTTTAATTTAATTTAGTTTAAGTAAATTATGATCTTGTATACTCTTTAGAAAATAAAATTATTATCTAAGTATGACATCTTTTCATTTTCTAGTTTCAATTGGCATGTCAAGACTGGAAAAGAACTCTAGTCGGGAGTGTTCGCGGTTTTGGAAATATGGTCGGTCTTATAATCGTTGGGCCGCTATCTGATCGGTATTTTCTTTTGGTTATAAACGTATACTACACTGCGGATTCTAATCAATTATTGAATTTGACCCAAAGTTCTCACTATTCCCAGGATTGGAAGGTGGACTTTAGCGATGATGACCGTCGTAGCAGACGCGGTATTGGGGACCGCGAAGAGTTTCCTAACTTTATACTGGCTCTACATAGCACTCGACTTCTTGCAAGCAGCTGTAGGTGACTGTAGCTCTCCCTTATTTATGCTAGGTGAGAATCATATTCCAACTTCGTTTTAGAACAAAGATATTTTGAGTATTTGAAATCGCAGACAGTATATGCAGTTAAATGTCGTATGTCATTTATTTTTTCAGTCACCAACAATAATATCTGACATCACGAAGCGGGATAAAATATCTGACACTTCCTAATGGACCTTGTAATAGAGTCGTGTCAAATATGCGCCCTTTGTTGCCGCAGATATTGATGCTGGTGGTCATAGTTTTATCCTGGTTGCCCTGAAAATCAGGATCATGATTTTAATGACATTATAATGAATGTCATTCATTTTGATATTAAATGCTTTTGCTGTGATGTAGTTTCCTGTACATGTGCTACTGATTTGTGCCAAATATTTTTTCTTTCTTTCATTTATGGATAATATTGATTTAAATGACTTTGACTAGTCATGCAGACATTCATGGTCCTTCCGCCAAAGAAAAAAAAAACTCAATAAAAGCGTAGCAGATTGTGGATTCAAACGGGTCACTTTGTTACAGGTCTAGAAATGGTGGCGACTAGGTATCGCGTTACATACACTGCTATGTGCAGCATGGCTTTTGGTTTGGGAGGGCTGTTGCTCCCTCTGATGGCCTGGTTCGTGCCCTACTGGCGAACCTTGCTGAGAGTAGCGTACGCGCCGGGTCTACTCCTAGTATCCCTAATTTATGCACTAGACGAGAGCCCCCGGTGGCTTCTAGCCAACGGGAAGAAAGCAGCAGCGTTGAAGATATTACGGAATGCTGCTAAGCGAAATAAACTAAAAATAGAAGACAACCTCAATGCGATTTCGTATGTAAAGGGTGCGGAGTTGAGCTTTGTCAGAGTAATAAGTGACACATTTAAATCGAGGTCTCTGTTGAAACGTTTTTTCGTCAGCACTACCTGGTGGATTGCGTGTACTTTTGTGATTCAAGGATTGACAATAAACTCAGTTACATTGGTAGGAAATAAGTATTATATTTCGCTCTTACAGCTGCTTCGAAAATTCTGAGTAATCTTTTGGTTTTGTGTACTGTTAATAAGTTTAATAGGAAGGGTTCTTTGATATCGTCATTTGTCGTTTGCGCTATCCTTTGTACCGGACAGTCATTGGTCCCAAAAAGTAAGTGTAAAACTATTTATTAAATAAAAGTCTTATTCGGGTAACTTTAACAATACCAACATGATCATTAAAATAATTTTCAGAGTTTCCATGGCTTCTGGTTTTAACGTACATGCTAAGCAAGTTCACATCGTCCATGTGCTTCAGTATAACCTACCTTTTAACCTCAGAACTATTCCCCACACATACAAGGAATTCCATGCAAGCACTGTGCTCGTCTATCGGCAGAATTGGATCGATAATGGCTCCTCAAACACCTTTGTTGGTAAATATTACCTTTATTAATTTGCTAAAAAAACATAAAAATATATTGCATTGTACTATATTGTCGGTATGTTACGGCTAATGACGTTACCAATAGTAAACGGATAAGTTATAAAAAAAAATCTGCTGCAACTATGGTATTTACAGAATGTTCTTAAAATTTTACCAGTACAGTAATTAATATAGCATGTCATAAGGACAGATCAAACGAAAATCATGTTGCGAGTGGTATGTGTAGATGTGATAAGCAAGCAGAGAAGAAATTAAACAACAATTTGATCGTTGGAGAAACTATAGCAAAAGACATAGATACACACTTAAGGATGACGCTCAAATAAATAGAACAAGGTTAAATAAATGATAATCACATAATACGTTTGATTCACTTTTCAGATGGTGTACTGGTCTGGTCTACCCACTATGACATTCGGCGCAGTCTGCCTGACAGCCGGGCTCCTGACGCTGTTGGTGCCCGACACGGGTGACCAAAACTTGCCAGACACGGTATGCCAAGCTGAAAGCCTTGGACAAACCAAGTCCTAAGAGAAGATCGCTCGTTGTAGTCGGTATCTTTTAGTCCAGTTCGAAATTATTTATTAATAAAAAATCCTGCGTGTAGTGGAATTTTATTTACCATTAACAAAACTACGAATACGCGGCGCTAACGACTGTTAATTATGCAGACGACTCATTTTACTGTCAATGATAATATATCATATATACATATCGTCATTTTGGCACTCCTTGGGTGAGGCCTATGTCCAGCAGTGGGCGTCTTTCGGCTGACATGATGATGATGATTGAGTAATAGGTACAGTCAGGTACTTCAAATATATCTGGACTCTTCAGAAGTTCAAAAATATCTGAACACGCACCCTAACGTCTAAACAATAGCGTTCAGACATTCTGAGCACCTTGTTCGCTGCGATATATCTGACGGCAACTATACACTACATCTCTACCAAGACATTCAAAAGAGAACTATCACAGAGAAGGAATCTTCACAGTACGAAGTCTTTTGTCAATACCGTTGGTATCGGTTACGCCGACAGAGAATTAGGTAGGTACGTCTTAAAAATAAAAGATGCAAGCAACAATGTTCCGCGCAATGCACCGAGCACAAAGGAATCCTTCCTCCGCACAGATTTATTACGTCACCCTATTCAGAGTCAGACACGTGAATTTTAAAAAGGATATTCAATTTTCCAAGCAGCGCGACCTAGAGGTTAGTTCATAATATTAAATATTAATTTGTAATATTCAAAACGAATGTCATAGTAAAACTGACAAATGCATTCGAAAAAGAACATAAACTACAGTTAAAGATTACACGCGAAACATTTCGCTTTATTAGTTTATTTTCTTTCGGCCCGCGCATTACAAATAATGCAGGCGGAACTGCGGAAAATAAAGTCCATGTTCATCCCAAAGGTCCGCTCTAAGACCTGAATGATTACGACACGGCTACTTTTTGCAGCGCTAGAAACGCGATACAGTATCGATACAGGTGATTTTGACAAGTGATCTATGGCTAGTGTTGCGATACAGTCGCGCGTTTGTATCGCTGCAGTCGCCATGTGTAACCACTCTTACATATAAACTTAAAAAGCTTACATTACCTTTTTATAATCGTATCTAATATAGATTATTAGGTAACCTGCACGGCGACGGTAACCTTTATAGATACTCTTACCTACATATATCTTACGTTTTTAGGGTTCCGTAGCCAAAATGGCAAAAACGGAACCCTTATAGTTTCGTCATGTCCGTCTGTCCGTCTGTCCGTCTGTCCGTCTGTCCGTCTGTCCGTCTGTCCGTATGTCACAGGCGTTTTACTCGAAAACTATAAGGTGTATTTGAATAAAATTTTGAGGAAAGGTGTATTTTGTTAGCCGCTATATAGTTTTGTAATTAAAACGACAAAAAAAATTTTTTTTAGGGGTGCACTCCATACATAAAACTAAAAGTCAAAAAAAAATTTTTCATTGTGACCCCCCGTGTGGCACATCAATCGATAGGCCTTTCAAAATAAATATAAGGTTTCTTAGCATTTTTAGGGTTCCGTAGCCAAAATGGCAAAAACGGAACCCTTATAGTTTCGTCATGTCCGTCTGTCCGTCTGTCCGTCTGTCCGTCTGTCCGTCTGTCCGTCTGTCCGTATGTCACAGGCATTTTACTCGAAAACTATAAGGTGTATTTGAATAAAATTTTGAGGATAGGTGTATTTTGTTAGCCGCTACATAGTTTTGTAATTAAAATGACAAAAAAAAATTTTTTTAGGGGTGCACTCCATACATAAAACTAAAAGTCAAAAATTTTTTTTTCATTGTGACCCCCTGTGTGGCACATCAATCGATAGGCCTTTCAAAATTAATATAAGGTTTCTTAGCATTTTTTTTTATTAAGTGAATAGGGTCGGAGATAATCGCCCCGAAAGTCACTAAAATTCTGTCCCCCCCCCTCTAATTTTTGAACCGTGTATTTTAAAAATATGGAAAAATTCATGGACATAGGGCTTATTAATTTCATTCACCGAAAATTGTTTTGAACAAGATCGGTTCAGAGGTTTTCGAGATATTGCTGAAAAACTGCCTTCCTCAAAGAAAAGGACGTAAGTGCCGTAAAATTCCTGTGACGATACGACCTTTTTAATAGGCACGGAACCCTTCGTTTTGCGTGGTCCGACACGCACTTGGCCGGTTTTTTTTGATTAAGTGAATAGAGCCGGAGATAATCGCCCCGAAAGTCACTAAAATTCTGTCCCCCCCCCTCTAATTTTTGAACGGTGTATTTTAAAAATATGGAAAAATTCATGAACATAGGGCTTATTAATTTCATTCACCGAAAATTGTTTTGAACAAGATCGGTTCAGAGGTTTTCGAGATATTGCTGAAAAACTGCCTTCCTCAAAGAAAAGGACGTAAGTGCCGTAAAATTTCTGTGACGATACGACCTTTTTAATAGGCACGGAACCCTTCGTTTTGCGTGGATCGACACGCACTTGGCCGGTTTTATTTTTTAAGTTGGCAGTAGGATTAATCCGCAACGACATTCTAACGCATTAAGTACAGATATCCTTAGCAAGTCAAAAAATTTAACCAGATAGCAAATATGAGACATTGGCGAGGGTCCAGCGCCTCGAGGTGACGTCAGAGGACGAGTAATAGTCCTCAGCCCATTAGAAATGAGGACCCAAACGATGGGTATTAACACTCTCACAGTGGAATTGATATACTCAGTACCTTACCTTTAACAGGGGGAAATTGGGTAAGTAAGTACGATATCAAGTGATGTAGGTCTTATAAATATCTTTTTTTGCCCATCGCTCTTATGTCAGCGGATTAAGGTGATATTTATGAGAGGATTAAATCGATACATATTTTTGTACTTGTCTGTACACAAACAGTAGGTACCATTGGCCGATCAACAGAGTTCAAGGTAAGATAAACAACTCGGGTGGTTTGTATTAGGTCACGATCATATCAGCCGAAAGACGTCCACTGCTGGACATAGGCATAGGTCACGATACTGAGGTTATAATGACTGTGATGAACGAAGGGGTTACCATTGTGCCTCCTTAACGGCCCGTCTTAATAGCCCTCTTAATTAATTTGGAACTTTCTGTGGTCTCCTGTGGCGTGCAATTTGAATAATGGCAAGGATGGGGTGTTCCACCTTAATTTTAATTGCAAATATTTATGTTAAGCGAGCCTCCAGGCAAATCTTCCAGAATATTGCAAAGGATGATATATTGGCCGGAAAATTTTGAACCATTTCGGAAACCAAGACTCAGTGTAAACAATGGAGATTAAATTTGAATCTAATCTCAATAAATCAAATGAGAATGTTTTGAAAGTTTAAATACCGAGAGCTCAATGACGGGTGAGTGGTTAAGCCTATAATTTTACAAATTTCAGTTTCTTTGGTCATCATCGACAAAAAATACAAAAGCTTTTTTGGTTTGCACCGAGGATAGAATGACTATATGTAAAACAAACACATAAGTACCTAACATCCTTCTATTTTCTAATAAACATTTATATAAGTAGGTACAGTCAAGAGCAAAAGTAAGTTATCACTTTTGTACCTTATTCCATTGTGATAAGGTGAAAAAATGATAACCTACTTTTGCTGTTGACTATACCTAAGACGCTGAGGGACGAATGTTTTTTGTCGCTACAAATGCCATGTTTTCTACTTCTTTGTAGTTATAATATAGGTACTACCCATAGTACCTACAGGCTTTGCCTAGTTAGGGCTAGATCAATTGGTGTGAATTGTCCCAGTATATTTATTTATAATAGTAGCGTAATTAAAAATATGTGCTTATAAAAATAGAATTTTGTTTGAAGAGGAGAACTACTTAGGTGACATTAACATTGCTTTTTGCATCGTAAATTGAGTTTGCTCGCGACACGACTTTGTTAAACGGCGACAAAATTAGAATTTTAAAGCAATTTTATGCTTCTCCTATGGGTGCAATGCCATCATGAGCAGCACGTCTAGGCAATTTGTAAAGGACACCTCAGACCGACGCAGACGGGCACCAGACGGCACTAACGACACAACTACTCACGCAATCCGAGGAATGTAGGTACATAGTAATGTACTGTATGGTTATTATATTAGTAAATTAATTAGCAAATTAACGATCATTGAGCAGGCGATGAAAGTAAAGTACTTATTACTTGACGACCGAATAGCCTAGTGGTTAGAGAACCTGACTATGAAGCTTGAGGTCCCGGGTTCGATCCCCGGTCGGGGCAGATATTTGTATGATGAATACGAATGTTTGTCCTCGAGTCTTGGATGTTTAATATCTATTTAAGTATGTATTTATCTCTATAAGTATGTTTATCCGTTGTCTAGTAACCATAGTACAGGCTTTGCCTAGTTTGGGACTAGATCAATTGGTGTGAATTGTCCCACGATATTTATTTATTTTATTTTTATTTTATTTCTTATGTACCTAGGTATTCTTTACAACCGTGAACTAGTAGGCAGTAAAAGTTCCTAGGTTTTGTTTTGCAGATCGCGATTCCCTTATTTTTGGCCAAGTGAATCGATTTAAAATTAGGGCTTTAGGCCAGTATCTCGCAAACGGATCACTGAGTTGAAAAATGGTTTTAAGAAATCCATAATATCTGGGTAATCTGAAAAATCCATACTAACACTCTGGTTATATAAAAAAAAAAAACAAATTACATCCCCACTTTACGTGAAGGTAACCTAAAAAAAACCAGGATTTTATTCCACTGATTTGTCGGCGTGATTGATTTATATACCCATGCCGAATTACAGTTTACTAGTTGTAAGGGTCACTGAGCTAAGCTGCAGATGGATATGGCGAAAGTATAAGGGTTCCTCGTTGACTACGGGACCCTAAAAAAGGAGAATTGTATACAAATGTGTCGTCGGTATCGATTTTAAATAAACAAGCTCTGACAAACATCAATTAAACACATTAGCTGGTAAACTGCAATGACCTACTTACCACGGTACGGTATCAACGAACCCAAACATCAAATTAACACTGTCTCGTCAAAACCAACACACCAAGTAAACACATCCACTGATTTTCAACTTAACAGTCCCTCACATAAACTAGATAAAACAACGTAAAGGACACTAGTAGATCAGTTACAGGCAGTGTTCCTACAAGAAGGAACAACTAGTGACTGAACACGATTTTAGTTCGAAAGATTTCAAAGGAATTTCGCACGACACGCTTCTATCCGTCACTGTCGAGTAATTAAACGCACAGATTAACAAAGTTAAACAAACACTCTAAGAGAACCTTAGCACGTCGAGTTAAAAGCCATTTTTAGATATACAACTGATGGTTTAATATTGAATGATCGTAAAGATGAGAGCGTGCGACTCGCGGGAACACACGCAATGTCTAGCGATGTACTGATGCGTTTTAAAATAAATACTGGTTGCGAATGCGACCTTAAGGCCGACGGTGTCGATTCGCGTTTACAGACGGTTAAATAATGCATAACAGCAATACATGATGTTGGGCGAAACTTATTTTTTTAATACATTTATTTAAATAAGTACTTCTCATTAGAGATGAAATTTAATAGTAATACTCTAATACTCTCTAGATAATGCGGTATCATTTTAACCCTTAAATTGGCAGAGTATTTAAAAATAAACACATTTTTTAGTTGCCTATTTGCATTTTTTTCTAAAACTATTTTTTGCACTTTATATACACCGCAAACGAGACTTGAACGCACGATGTTTTCTTACTTTGCAAAGTTTAGGTTTAAGATAGATTTGAGCCTAAAAATCACCCCAGGAGACGTAACTTTGACAACGAGCGACCAGAAACATTCATTGCTACAAATTTGTGTCCAGTTTCACGAAGATGATCGATTTCTTGACTTACTTTTCTTGAAATATTTATTTACATTTGACAATAATAATAAAAACTACATACTAAACTAAACATAAAATAAACTAGTAACTAGGTGTTATTTTATGATTTTCCAAAAAGTAATTACTCTTGTATCACCTTACATATCTACTAATTTATATTATTACAAGATTTACTTACCATCCCTTCGTACGAGCATAAGCTTCATACTGATAATTTGATAAATCCTTGCCTTGCTAATGATAATGTGTTGGGGAGAACAAACCAAATATCTACACAAAAATTGTCAATATTCACCACCTCCCAGCAATCAGAGGGGTCACGCCACATCGACAAAGTTCAGCAATAAGCCATGCACACTCGATTAATCCCATTTAATGGTAATAAACGGAAATAGTTTGACTTGGACGGTATCGATCGCAGTCAACCAGCCATGTGCATGACCGTTGCAGCCAGGTGGCACCCGTGATGGCTGTCATCCGACCATGACAGCCACAGAACTGTATGGCTTTCGTTTATTTCCTGCGTGACATATGACTCAGCTTGGGGTATCATTATATAAACCGTTACCACGACAACATTATTATTAAGATACGAACACACATATAGTGGCAAATGACTATCATATAAACCGTTATTCTACCAGAGGTAGATTATAATAACTATATAGAAAGTAGGAAGTACATTGCTGCCACGGGGGCAAAATTATTAATGCGTGAATCGCAAGTGAGCACAAGTAAGCACATCTGTGACGTTCTGATACAGCGAGTACGATATTATTGGTAAGGAAAGTAGGAAATACGGTTCCACGCGGTGGCTGCACGTGCTACCGAATAGTTTTGGAAATTACTCAGCCAAATTTGTCACGGTCTGATAGAACACAATCGAACCATATCTGGAGAAAATTAGAAAGGCATTATTATGCTTTATATAAAATCTGCTACCTTAATATAAAGATAACGGAAAATATGAACTTAACTAAAATAAATTAGGTAAGTAAATAAATGTGTAATGAATAGCGAAAGATGCAAAGATGAAACATGTCGAATATTGTATTATAATATTGGCGAAATAAGAAAAACGCGTTTGTACTTAAAGTAATATTAACATGCCACGATGCGGTATGCCGAAAACTTAATAAAATGCGGATCTAATAAAACGATATTACAAAATACCGAATAGCCTTATAAAATGCAATTACGAGTACAAGTTAAATAAGCCCACGAAACACGGAAAATGCGACGGTTCAGTAGCTTTAGTGTGAGTTTACAGTAAGTCGGAATACGCTAGCGACTATCGACAACAGTTAAAGATTTGTATGAAAACTCTATACACCGCCCCTGGCGGTCACTCACAGAACTAAAAATCTAATCGGTACCCCGAGTCCCATATAAGTATACTTTTCTCGCAACAGTTAACTCGATTGTTCGTATAGTTTAATAGATTTTTCAATATTCAGCCTTAAATTACAAGCATTTATCGTTTCAATTTAAATGCTAGCGTTTGTCGGTTATGACATTACAGAATACGCGCATGGCCAACGTCGAAAAATTCCCCAACGCCAAAGTTTAAAGACTTTAAAGGAATCTATACCTTAAGCTTAACGACATTAAGTATAATTTTAACAGTGTGCGATGATCCTCATCTAAGTCTGTCGACCCAATATGGCGGAACGTGTGCCAATTATTTGCATTTTTAAATACAAAATACGCGACAATCCGAATTTTGCGGATATAAGTTGTCGATTCAAAACCCTTATTTTTATAAGTTCTTTAATTTGAGATAGGTATCGATCGGATCTACGGTAAATCTTGACGAAATAATACGTTATCACGCACCATTTTGGAAGTGAAATAGTAAACTACAGATACTACGGTATTTTTCGATTCGAAATGTCAAATTTGTGACTCACGCTACCGTTTGGTAATACGATTCGAAAGTTTAGATTACGCATCGAAAACTAGACGCTAGCGAGTAACGTTTTGTAGTTGTTTTCGTAGTATATCGGCACCATGAGTACGGCGCATTTGACAGCTCGAACTTGCGAGAATCGAAATCTAGTCGAAGCGCGTTAGCTCGATATCGAGAGAAGTTTACTATTGTAAGTATTCTATAGGCTCTCATGGTAAGCGTACAGTAGCATATTGTTGAGAAAAACCTTAGCAAATATTCAAACAAAGGCTAGCACGCGTGCTGTGAATAATGATACGAACAATGGATTACAAAATGCAGCCAACAACGGTCAACGCTCCGAAACCTAACAATTATAATGTGAACTGTGTTAAATAAAATAATGAAATATTCTACCTACGAGTATTACACGCGCGCGGCTTCCTCGAACAACCTCCAACCGATTTTATGTTTTGTATCATTATCATTTCGATTCTACAATGTATTTCTGTAAAGCTGGATATTCCAAAGAAGTACATATGTCCATTCTTGCGTAGGTACTTATTGCAACGAATACTCCAGCCCATTACGTTACTTCTAAAAAGTATGGTGTATTAAGTAGGGTGTATTACTCTTAAAAGTAATACACCCTTAAAACATAAACAGAAATAAAGACAGCTGAGGCGACAGACTTATGTTAAGTCATGTATCTATTAGAATATATCGCCCCGCAGGGACCAAGTGACAGCGTGAACCAGTGGAAACTGTTCCATGGACAGTTTTATGAACCTCTCGCAAGAAAAATCACCTTGTCACACGAGCTCTTTCTATGAAATTGAATTGCACACTGATGTATCACATATTTTAAATTAAAGCTACTTGTTTGACAATACTGTTTCACGACACACTTTGAACATAATTAAGTAGGTACTGTTACGCTATGCCTCAGCCAATGCCAGCCAGCCAGCCAAGCCAGCCAATAATGACCTGCCACGTCATGCCAGCCTGCCCCACCTCTAGACCCGTCAGCCGACACTTGGTGGGGTTTAAATGCATAAAAGGGCCGGGAGCTCATTCTAAGTTGATTTTGTTACACCGAACACTAGTTAAGGGAAATCTATGCCCGATTGTTGATACAAAATTATTACACAAATTAATAAAGAAGTTGTAAGGACGGCGTACGCTTTTATTTATGCCACTCCTTACATATTCAGAAGTGGGATAAATAAAACTGAACGAATATGAAACGTACCCTCGATGATGTGACCGGTCGCCTGGTCAGACCGCCCGGTTGGGATACATCATCAACGCCACGTGATTCTCATGACGGTGACTCTGAAACTTGCGGTGACGACGACCCTCCACCAGCACGAAAACTTCTAAAACGATTATTAGAAGACGAAGTACAAAAAGCTATGCGTGAACTAGATGAAGAGTTACCAATCGTGAAGACAAAAGTTCATCGTGCAGCATCACTTATTCCCGAGTTCGATCCCGACAGTGAAGAATGCACTACTGTAACAGCGTGGTTGAAAAAGATCGATCAACTCGGTGAAATCCATGGTTGGAATGACACGACGAAGGCATTTCACCTCCAAGATAAATTGCGAGGTCAGGCACGGCGATGGTATAACAGACTCGATGATTACGATTACGCATGGACTGATTGGAAGCAGATGCTGACGCGCGCTTTTCCTCGACATCGTGATTATGGCAATATGCTAGAAGAGATGATGAACCGGAAGAAACTACCAGCTGAGTCTATGACCAAGTACTACCAAGACAAAGTCGCCATGTGCT
Source organism: Epinotia nisella (assembly GCA_932294315.1). NCBI lineage: Eukaryota > Metazoa > Arthropoda > Insecta > Lepidoptera > Tortricidae > Epinotia > Epinotia nisella. The sequence continues at coordinate 7,493,817 of OW028687.1, forward strand.
TTCGGTGCAAACTTTCTGATTCAGCTACGGTATCCTGCATCATACGCGGTTTACCTTCAACACTGCAAGCCAACGCTAGAGCATATCAGTGCGACCGCCCAGAAGACTTGTACGAAGGATTCCTGTGTGCGCTAGATGATTATCAGCCACCATCCAGCAACCACCAATCGCCAACCACTCGCCCAGCAAATAAAGACAACACACGACAGTTAAGCGAAAGGAAGCTAGTGAACCCGGACGTAGACCCCTGTCCGCGTTGTAAAAAGACGGGCCATACTCTTCGGAACTGCCCACAGCCAGACATGCGGACTTGCTTCAAGTGCGGTAAACTAGGCCATATCGCTCCACGTTGTACTGCAGTACCCGTCACTAAGCCTACCACGCGAGCAGACGACAACATCAAGGAAGTTAAGCTCCTACAAAACTACAATCACATCTACGAGAAAGTCGCGAAAATCAACGGCGTACACGTAAAATCTTATCTTGACACGGGGAGTCAAATCAACGTACTTTCGATACAAGTTTCCCAGCTGCTTAACCTCGAAGTAACGCCCACTGATACTATTATGAAGGGGTTCTCGGGAAATCACTTGTACAGCCGCGGAGAAGTAGCATTCCAGCTCGAGATCGACGGTATACTTATTCACTGCAAGGCCCATCTTACAGATGTCGACATGGGAGGCATACATCTATTGATTGGCCAGCCGATCATAAATAGCGACGGTGTGACTATGACCGTCGGTAACGGCATAGCCACTTTAAAGCAAGAAGACTTCACGAAGCAGATAGACATGATAGATGAACGCACACGATTCAAAGTGGTCACTGCTAACAACGAGTGCCTACCACCCGGTTGCTCTATTATCAAAGTCAACATAGTAGACAACAATGACGGTAATGATGTGGTCACCAGCCTACAACATTTTGACCTTGCCGGTGTTTCCTATTCCATTCCGGCTACGATGCTACGGGGTGCCGCCGGATATATCAAGGTTGTGAACGCCGGACCCCAGCACATCATCTGGCGCGAAGGAGAAGTGCTGACCAGAGCGGATAGCTGCACCGCTCCGCCGGCTTGCAATGTTCAGGTCAGTAAACAAGCTAATTCTACCTTGCCATATGCATTGGTCGCCATGGCCACAGCCAAAGCCAGCCAGACTAATATTGTGTCCTCGGTTTTGCACACCAGCTTAGCCAGTATCAGTACTATTGGGGGTGTAAACATTAGGGATATAAAGACAGGACCTTTGAATGAAAACGACCATAATGACTTAATCGGTTTATTGACACATTACAGTGATTGCTTCGCTAGTAATACAAAAGAGTTAGGGTGTACAGATTTATTGCAAATGAAAATCAAGTTAACAAGTGAACAGCCCGTATATCGCCAACCTTACCGCATGTCACACAGTGAGCAAGATATAGTTAGATCGAAGATATCTGAATTACTTGATGCAGGCATAATTAAAGAGTCGGAGTCGAACTTTGCTTCCCCTGTTATCCTTGTTAAGAAGAAGAACGGTGACCATAGACTCTGTGTTGATTATCGGGCGCTTAATGCCATCACCGTCAAGGATAGGTACCCTTTGCCTCATATTGACGATCAGGTTTCAAAACTTGCAGGTAAAAATATTTTCACAACACTAGATTTAGCTCAAGGTTATCACCAAGTTAAGATTTGTCCCGAAGATACACACAAAACGGCGTTTATCACAACACAAGGCTGTTGGGAGTACACACGTGTCCCATACGGTTTGGCAAACAGTCCGTCTGTTTTCATGCGAATGATGAATAAAATAGTAAATTCCATTAGAATACCAAAGAACGAAGACATCGACGGTTCCAAATCGAATATTCACAACGACCGTTCCGATACCTTGTCCAATGATTGTGAAGTTTTAGCGTTTATGGACGATTTGTTACTGCCTTCGTTCGACATTAAATCCGGTTTTAAAATGCTTGAAATGGTCCTTTCCAAGTTTAGGGTAGAGAATTTAAAACTTAACATGAGCAAATGCGCATTTTTGCAAGATAAAATAACCTATTTAGGACACGAAATATCGCGCGATGGTATCCGACCGGGTGAATCGAAATTGACAGCAGTGTCGCACTTTCCCATCCCTAGAAATGTACACGAGATACGTCAATTTCTTGGACTGTGCAGTTACTTTCGCAAGTTTATTCGAAATTTTGCCATCATTGCTCGACCTTTGTCAGATTTAACAAAGAAAAACGTCGCGTGGACTTGGGGTAGTGATCAGTGTAATAGTTTCGAACAATTAAAACAGTGTTTGTGTACTAAACCGGTTTTGGCATTATACGACCCAGCTTTACCGACGGAAATCCACACGGATGCTTGCAAATCAGGTATTGCTGCTATTTTATTGCAAAAACAAACAGATGGTTCCTTACGTCCAGTAATGTATTTTAGTAGGGTTACAAGTAAAGACGAATGTAAATATCACAGTTACGAATTGGAAACTCTTGCGGTTGTAGAAGCTTTACGTAAATTTGGAGTGTACATAGTAGGGAAGCAAATTAAAGTAGTAACCGATTGTACAGCAGTTCGTGCGACACTAACAAAGCGCGACCTTATACCTCGCATTGCTAGGTGGTGGTTATCTATTCAGCAATTTGACTTAACTATTGAGTACAGGCCGGGGGAGCGTATGAAGCATGTGGACGCCCTCAGTAGGAACCCCGTTGACACTATGAATGTGAACCGATTAGAAGTTGCCGACTGGTTTTACACTGTTCAATGCCAGGATGACAAGTTAAGGCTAATTGTTGACCAGTTGAAGTCGGGAACAGCACCCACCAATATAACAAATGACTACATGCTTTTAAATGATAGGCTATATCGTAAAACATTGCTGGGTAATCGCCTTGTTGTCCCATCATTAGCTAGATGGAAAATAGTTCAGATGCATCATGATGATATAGGTCATGTAGGACTTCAAAAGTGTACAGATTTAATAAAAAAAGATTATTGGTTCGCTAAAATGACCCGCTTTATCAAAAAATATGTAAGTTCTTGTTTACATTGTGCATATGGTAAAGGTGATCATGGAAAGAGGGAAGGTAAGCTTTTCCCTATTCCCAAGCCTGACGAACCAATGCGGATGGTTCATATTGACCATTTAGGACCATTTTGCAGAACACATAAGGGTTATCAGTACATGCTTGTTTTAACAGATGCTTTCTCTAAATTTGTTATTGCTGAGCCTACACGTACAGTAAATTCTGTAGAGACGATAAGGGTGCTCAAAAGGATATTTAGTCTATTTGGTTACCCAGACAAAGTCGTGAGTGACCATGGTAAAGCATTTACCAGTAGGAACTTTAAGCAATTTTCCAACGATAAACAGTTTAAGCACATATTAACCTCTATTGCATGCCCTCGGGCCAATGGCCAGGTGGAACGGACGAACCAAACCATATTGAACGCACTGCGCGCTACTGATCCAAGTGAGTCTGCCAATAATTGGGCTAATTGTTTACCTGATGTGTTATGGGGGATAAATAACACGGTTAATGCGAGCACAACTTACAAACCTTATGACCTTATGTTTGCTAGAACTTCCAGGCCACGTTGTGACATAGCCACCGAAGACCATGAGACTCAATCTGTAGAAGTAAGGCGTAGGACAGCTAGTTCAAAGTTAAAGGTAGCAGGTAAAATAATGAAGCGCAATTTTGATAGGAAGCGCAAGCCTAGTCGGATCTACAAAAAGGGGGATTTGGTTCTATGGAGGCAGGCCCCTACAAGCAGTGCGGCTAAAGTGAACACTAAGCTGGATGACATATATTCTGGCCCTTATATCATAATTAAGGTGGTTGGTAATGACAGATACAGGATCCGGAGTATCAAAGGAGTGAGAGGATACAAATCATTTACAGGTCTAGTTGCAGCAGACTCGTTGAGACCATATATAAGCACGGCTCCTGTATCTGACAGTGCCAGCAGTTCCGATGAACAGCTTGAGACTGAAGACCTCATTGATTTACTAGAGAGCTAATTCGTGCATTTCCCATTGCGGGAGCAATCATTGTTTCAGGACGGCCGACTGTTACGCTATGCCTCAGCCAATGCCAGCCAGCCAGCCAAGCCAGCCAATAATGACCTGCCACGTCATGCCAGCCTGCCCCACCTCTAGACCCGTCAGCCGACACTTGGTGGGGTTTAAATGCATAAAAGGGCCGGGAGCTCATTCTAAGTTGATTTTGTTACACCGAACACTAGTTAAGGGAAATCTATGCCCGATTGTTGATACAAAATTATTACACAAATTAATAAAGAAGTTGTAAGGACGGCGTACGCTTTTATTTATGCCACTCCTTACAGTACCTAAAATTCGTCCTAAATATACTTCTTTAAAAACAACTCCGATATTTAGTTAAATGTTGATGTCAAAATAAACTCGCCTAAGATGACTAACTGAGGGTTTAGTATTTGCCAATCTCAAGTCTGGAAAGTTCTATCGTCCTCAACGAATTAACTTGTTAAATATCACTAACACAAACATCGAAGTTCCTTAGAACAACAGTCAATAGAAGCGAAATTTAAGGCATCAGGTGTAGTGTCATAGAAGTTTTGAGGCGTAAGTAACGGGCTGAGTTTAAACACCGCCTCGGAACGCTCACGTCGTGTCTGGGCGTTTGAGGCTGAATATTTTACGACCTGCACCAGATAAGACCAAAATACTGCTGCGACTCTGACAAGAAAGTTGTAACTCAGGCAAAATCCTATGCAGTTACGTGTTTCAGACTAGCTTGGAAGGAGGGTCGGAGACAAAACACTAGCTATTTGTTCGGTCGTTCAATATTAAAGGCCGAGTACGTGCTGCTTTCATTGTGGCTCAGTGTGGAGCACAATTTGGACAAACCATACATCAACTGTTTGTACTGCGATGCTGGTGAGTTAGTGTGCGTGTTCCTACATGAATTGATTGCATACAAATGACATCAGGACATAAATATATTGGTATCCACCCAATGTTCAAAGCGCTTTGGGAATATTTCCTAATTAATTTTCACTGTCTAAATAACTTACGCAACTGATGGCACCAACAATATACATGCACTCCAATGACCAAGACGGCTTGCGCCAATTTGATAGCGTAAAGTGTATTATTTATAACATAAATTATCTCATGTTTACTGTTTTTCTTGTTTCTGTGTTACGCATTGTTATCTAAATTAACCTGGATAATTAATTCTACTAATGCCTGGTTCAATGTTAATCGCCTTGGCGGTTATTAGAGCGCGTCGACCGCAAACCTGGCGTTTGGCAACGATAACCTCGTCGCAAAAATGCGCTTTTCAAATGCCATCGAACGGTAATGAGAGGTCATTAGTAGAAAATAATGCAATTGTCAATTGGATTTCACACAAAAGGAAGACATCAACACAACTGCGCTAGCTAAAGAAGTCTTTACAATAGCGACTCGCAGATTGGGGAGTGACTGATCTGGTAGAGTTTTTAGTGTACCGTGTAGTCTCGGGCAAGAATAGTTCTACGGTCCTCCGAGACGACTACAAGGGGCAATGGGGGTCGCAAGTGTTTTAAACACGCGGCGGCGACCACGACACTCCCCTACAGACCACAGACAAATAAAAGTAGGCGCAATTTAAGTTTAACATGTGACAAATTCTAGTATATTAGTGCATTTACGAGTATATTATAAGTTTATTTGTAATGTAAGTAGTAAAACTATAAACAAAACTGCAAGTAAACATGTCAACGGAAACACTTTCTGCATCGGAAACTTCGACAGGCTTATCCGAGGGCCGCTATCTATATTATCTTATCGCTTTCAAATAGCGTTTGAACATATTTGTTTAGTTCACTACAAACTTATGACAGCGATAGTCATTTGTTATACAAGGGCGCAAAATTTTATTTTAAATGCGAGTGTGGAATTGAAACACGAGCTAGCGATGATTCTATATGGTTGAACTACGAGCTAGCAAATGGATTCTTATGGTTCGAAAATAGAATCCTGAGCGAAGCAAGTGGTTCAAAAATAGAATCCTGAGCGTAGCGAGTGTTGCAACACACGAGACGTAAAATAACTGCACCCGTGTGTAACATAAATATTTTCATCTCACTAAAGCGAGGAAAATACTTCATAAGAAAAAACAACTGAAATATAATAACACTTCTTGGAAGATTTTTAGTGTTTTAGGTAAAATCATGTAATAAAATTGTTTGTACTATATGTTTTTAATTGTATACAATTCAATATAAAATATTTTTGTGTCCACACCACCTGATTTTATCAGACAATTTAATCAGATGGGCGAAAATTGTCCTGTCTGGACTGGCCTACATGTTTTTATTCAAAAAAAGAGTAAATAATACCTAATACGTTCTGATGTCAAAAAAATTCTTCGCACTCTTGTGAATAAAATGCAGTTTTGCTATCTGTTTTAAAAAAATAAAAAAGTGCTTTCTGAGCTAGTGAGGTAAAAAAATATTTTGACCCTACCTTATTTATTCGTTTTATTACCCTAATCATTCTAACACAAAAGCGATTTAATAGAGATGTGATGTATGGCACTGAAACTTGGTCGCTTACTATGGGCCTCATAAGAAGGCTCAAAGTCACCCAAAGGGCTATGGAGAGGGCTATGTTAGGAGTTTCTCTGCGTGATCGCATCAGAAATGAGGGTACCCGCAGCAGAACCAAGGTAACCGATATAGCCCTCCGAATTGCTAAACTTAAGTGGCAGTGGGCGGGGCACATTGCACGTAGAACCGATGGCCGTTGGAGCGGAAAGGTTCTCGAGTGGCGACCACGGACCGGAAGGCGCGGCGTGGGTAGGCCCCCCACAAGGTGGACTGATGACCTGGTAAAGGTCGCGGGAGTCCGCTGGATGCGGGTGGCGCAGGACCGGTCAATTTGGCACTCTCTGGGGGAGGCCTATGTCCAGCAGTGGACGTCTCTCGGCTGATATGATGATGATGATGATGATGATGTGATGTATGTCTGTTAAAGTGCATAATTTCTCCCGGAAACGCGTAGATATAAAAATAAATCAATGTGAAGTTTATTTTGTTTAGGCGTTACTTAACGTTGTTTATTATGTTTTCATAGCCGATCGCCGTTCCATTAACAACCATCAACGGTCGCTATTGTAGAATGTAAACTGTTGACTAAAATATCTGGGTCACTTTGGATGTTATTGAAGATCAGTTTAGAAATAGTTAAATCATAAAGAGCAAGTGGTTTGTAAAGAAAATTTGTACTAAATATTTATGGTTTTTCGCATCCAGATATCTAGTAAACGATACACGATTTTAAACGTTTAATCACGATGATAACTACATAGAAGCTAATAGCGGATATAGGAGTTTTTGCAATATATGAAAGTGATATGATAATAATCTCAATTTTTTTACTCTGTGCTAAAAAACTAAAATTAACCAGATTAGAGAAGTGTTTTTACCAGGTCAGACATTTTCTCGACAACTAAGTTAATAAACTAGATTAAGTAAAATATGTATAAGTCTCGCAATGGAATAGCTTGTAATGTATTGATAATAATTTGAATATAGTATGTACCTAATGTGTTAATATTTGCACGCCTATAGACAGGCTGAATACATGAGACCAATTAATTACATCCAGTGTAAACTGTATTCTTAACAAATAAACTATTTTGAATTTGAATTTGAAAGTGTAAGTAAGAGGTTAAACCTTACATTTTCCGCCGGGTAGTGAACGACCGAGAACATGCAAACAGCGCAACGTAACCCTCACCTCAGCGATTGCAACGCGTATAAAATAAAAATATGTTATTCGAACAAACTTTTTTATTTGTTTTAAAGCTATCAAAAGTGTTTAGGCTTCCGTACCTCAAAAGGAAAAAACGGAACCCTTATATTATAGGATCACTCGTGCGTCTGTCTGTCCGTCTGTCACAGCCGATTTGCTCCGAAACTACTGGACCGATTGAGTTGAAATTTGGTAAACATATGTAAATTGGTGACCCAAAGATGGACGCGTAAAGTAAATTTATGAATCCTGAACAAGGCGGCCACTTTTGGGGGGTAAACTGGAGCCGTAGCATGGTTGGCCTTATCACGCGACAAGTGACAAGATAGGAGCGTCGTCTCGTTCTATCGAACGGTGTCAGCCAGTGACGCACGCTCTATCCTATCACCTATCGCGTGACAAGGCCAACCATGCTACGGGGCCTGGAAACATAAAAAAAAAGTTTCGCAAACTGTATTGTGTGACATATCAAATGAAAAGGGTTGTTGTAAGCATCTCAGTTTTTTTTCATAATTTTAGCAAAAACAGATTTGAAGTAATTTAGGAAAAAAGACGAAAATTTACCATTCCCCCTTATCGCCGAAACTACAAGGCTTAAAATTCTGTAAAAAATATGGAAAATAGTTCCTTGCCTAAAGATTATAGGAAAACCTATAAGAAGTTTGAGTATTCAAAGAAACGGGAAAATTCTCAATATTTTACGGTACCCGCACCACGCGAGTTGTCCGCACTTGTCCGGTTTTTTCATTTGCGAGTTATATTATTCACTAGAATTTGAAATAATGAATAGGATAAGTACGCTATAAATTGTCGAAAACAAACATCGAACAAACAGCATATTACACTTTTAGGTCCTAGAGCATTTTGGTTTCGATGATAAAAATATAAGTCTATAAATGCAGGCTTAAAAAGAAAAAAATCGCAACCCCACATTAGAGCAAATACAGTGCAATGAATGGAAATCCTGCTGGGGTAGCAATGCCTGCAGGGAATGAAAAATGCCGCCTCGGTCCTTGTTGGGGGAAAATTATATACTCATCTTCTTACAAATAGATTGTAAAAGGGTATGGGGAGCGCGAGAACGCTCGTCAAACTAATACGCGACTCCTCAGGCTATGAGGGGCTCCGCAGTGGCACGTCACTGGATCTTTTACTAAATAAAATTTAAAATAAGTCATTCAATAATAGTTTTGTTCGGTGAAGGAAAACATAGTGAGGAAACCGGTCTAATCCCAACAACGTCTGGTTTAGTTTTCCCTCTGGGTTGGAAGGTCAGATGGCAGCCGCTTTCGTAAAACTAGTGCCTGTGCCAAACCTTGGGATTATGTGTCAAAGCGGACCCCGGGCTCCTTTAGGGTACACCCGGGAATAACGCAAGGAGGATGATGATTCAATAATAGTTTTGTTGAAAGGAAGGACGAAAATATAATATAGTGATAAACTATACATAATAACCGAAGGCATTCTGTAGGTTGGCGCCGTAAGCGATTTGCAGATACAGATGCAATCTCAGCATAAACTTATGAAGTAGATAAATCCGATATTAAAATTAAATTTGCAAGTCAAGTAACACTGATGGAATTAAAACGAAAGCAGAGCGGACTAGCTCTTGTAAACGAGAGTAAAAAGCTGAATAAGAATTAACCAAGTTGCCGGCCAGGCTCGTTCCAGACGCCTTGTTTTTGCTCTATACTGCTGTAATTTCTATAAGTTATAAAGTCGTAGACATTTTAAAGTGCGGGAATTTATCGCGATCGATATCGTCTGAGTATTTCGAGTGCGCGTTAAATTCTATAACGAAAATCTCTTATGTCTTTTGTTGAAAATTCCACACATTTTTGCCGTAATAAGTTATAATAATAGTTCAAGATGGCGATTCAATAAACGTTAGTCGAGAATGTAATCTAAACGACAGCCATCTAAAATGAACGTATTTCCTACAAGGCCCTGCGACATCAGCAGAGGACTTATTTTAGCCACTTTATGTGAATACGGCATGTCTGTGACATTTGATAGGGCAAGTTGCGACACTTCTGATCTGACGCAGTGATCGTGATACCATTGATGTTTCAACCTTATTTTCAAGCCATCAAGGTCGTCACTCTATTAAACGAATTTAAAGAGAGAGGTGTTTTTAAATCTCAACACTTTCCCTTTCGGATTAAAGTTTAGTTTTCAACGGATATGAAAATGCATTCTTGAACGCGGCGCTAGTGAAAATACCGGCGATGCTTTTGCCAACATGGCTCAAGTTGATAACTTTATAGTTATCACAGTCGACCACGGTGAGACTTCGGTGTATATTATTACGAAACTCTGAATTGTCAGATTGTCACTTCGTAAACTACGGTTGTACTCACACACATCAGCGACGTGTCGGAATGTCGGTAGTTACCTGTAGAAAAACAAAAATTAAAATTAGTTACGCTTACACTTTGAGGAATTTTGTGACATGTTAAGCTTAGACGTTAATTTACGAAGAAGAGTGATAATTATAACAGTCGTAACGTTTTCTCGGTATTGGCGGGTTAATTTGACGGTGGAGCTTATAGTTAATGTGTAGTTGGTAGGTCCCGAAGATCAGAAAGAAACCGAGTACTAATATGTTATTAATAAAATTAATACGAGTAGAACAAGCGCATACCGTCAAATACAAGACAAATGCAAGACTAAAACGTGGCGAAATAATTACTATAATTACTAAATAGACAGCTATCCCTTGTTGCTGATGAAATATATCTAATATCTAAGTCTGTAATAGAACAGAGAAGTAATTTCTAAGATGATTCCACTGCGTAAACAGTTCCACAGTTTCAAACCTCTTTGATGTAGCTACTTTGCGCTACTTAAGTAAAACAATTTAGCTTCTCGCAGAATCCCTTTGAGGGGTCTCTGGAGACTTTTCAACAGGTAACTTTATAGCCCATGAGTAAATGCGGTCAAAGCAATTTCGTCTGAACCGTTTCGTCTTGTTTCACTAATATCTTGTTCGTGAGGAATCAGTATCCAATTCACAGGATTTCCATTGGAATCTTGGTTGTTTTAACCGTCTTGTTACAAACGACAGTTGTAAATTATACAAAGCAATAAAAAAGATCAAAGCACGTCGTTTTTATTAAAAGTTGTTTTACTTGTTACGAATTCATAAAATTATATTTTGATAATTTTTTGATCTTTGCAAAGTTAAAGCTATATTTTAGAAGCATGTGTAATTGAATGGTAGGTACCTACCTATGGTGAATCGAATGGACCAGTCATGATTGTTAAAGTTAATCTGATTCATTAACGATACAGTTTCAATTTAAATGGGTGTTAATGCTTGCCACGATATGTCAGCAGGAGCGAATTGAGATCATATGTCATCAAGTTGTGTTTACGGCCAGAATTATACGTTTATATTTTAGAATGGCTATTTTACGGCCCAGTCGTAAACACAAAGTGACTTTTATTGTTTCTATACAGGTGTATATTGAGTTGAAAGTTACGGAAGTAATACGAACTCTTGAATTGAATAGGACCCTAGACAATTATTCTCACGATCAACCTTACTCCAAGGCAATATTACGGGCCTGGAATAAAATTTTACAGCTAATATTTCAGTTTATGTGTAATAAAGAATTAGTTTTCTAAGTATCCTATTACAAACCAACTAACCTTAGTCACATTGTCCATTTTAATAGACAGTGAACAATCTAGAAGCAATTCACAAACTCGGTCATTCACAAAGCAAGCGAAGTATTTTTAGGCACCCTGCCCTTTCCAAGGACCAACGTTTGTTCGAGTAAGACCAGAAGCACTCGGATTAATGTCCCCGTCGGTCGAGATTCGGTGCCCGCATCGGGGTCACTGACCCCGCTCCGTGTGCACACAATCTTCGATGTTTGTGTCGATTCGATACGCACCGCAACGGCTATCATATGAGTATATGCAACTGGTGAGCAACCATACTAACAGGGCGCCGTCATTTCTCCCTGAATATTTATGAAAGTGTTGAACTACTGAAAAACCGGACAAGTACGAGTCGGACTCGCCCACCGAGAGTTCCGTACAAAACTACAAATGTATAGTTTTTAGATTTGTCCCTGTACTTGTAGTATAAGACGATATTACTTGCCAAATTTCATAATTCTAGGTCAACGAAAAGTACCCTACAAATTTTGATTCCCTTGAGTGTCGAAATATACGTTTTTTGCGGCATAAACGGCTGTATCGCTTTTTTACGTTAACTTAGAAGTTTGATTGTTTCACAGCTTCAAGGGACTGTAGTCCTGAGTAGTATATGGTTTTAATTTCAACTCGATAACTCCACGCGTTCTCGAGATAAAGGGTCTTGATAGACAAACACCCTAAAAAGGTTAGGTAACTTTATGGATGACGAAAAAATTCTAACTAACCCAATAACAACAACACGATTTCCGTTAATTTTTTAATTTTTTAATGACTTCTTGTACAAAAACATGCAATATATAAACTAAGCGAGGCTATAACTGTCTGATATAAATTCAAATGACGGTCTGACTTTTATATGAAGTTAGTAGATATATAAGTGTTATCTGAAGATTCATGTTCTCCCCAGGGGACTGTAGACTTGAGTACGAGTATATGGTTTTCATTTCAACTCGATACCTCCACGCGCTCCCGAGATAAAGGGTCTTGACAGACAGACGGACAAGAAAGTGATCCTATAAGGGTTCCGTTTTTTTTTCCTATTGGGGCACGGAACCCTAAAAATTACGTTTATGATAGGCTTTAAGCTGTAAGTAATAAATAGCTGTTACGAATAAAATTTAAGCTTGGAGAGAACAGTAAGCTTCCCGTAAATGCTTAATGACCGCAAATACAAGACCTTTTTCTTCTTCTGGAGAAGAACTTAACCATGGCAATAAAAAAAAATCCGTTTTAACATACAAGGTTACAATCACCAAGTTTAAGATCTCCTAGTAAGTACAGAACTACCTGTGACAAAAGAAATGGCAATGATAGTATTGTTTTAGACTGCACAATAATGAACAATGGCTAGTATCAATATATTCGGTATAGGTACTTAGCTTGTTAGCTATCCATGAAGACTATAACAGTTACATATTTATTTCGTATGAAGCCACAAACATTGCTGGTGGCTAATCCCATTGATATATATGTACTTACATGCTTTTACAGACATGCCAATATTGGAAAACGCCCAAGTAACTATGTTCCGTGTTCATTTTAGGCTGCAATAATGCGCTTATATCCTGAAACTCCCAGAAGGTTCCATAAATGTTCGTCATCAAAAGGCTCATAATACCTTTTCGAGCTAGTCATTCCGAATAACGGAGCTAAATTAGTTTGCGTGGTCGATAATTAGCAGGGAAATTGGCGTTTTCATTACGTGCGATAAATATGACGGTATATTACACCTATTATTTATAAGCCATGCGACCGAACGAAGCGTATTTGTAAAGAACTTATGGGTGGATTGCAAAAAAATTGTGCATAGGCACGGCAATTACCCATACATTTTATATGGGTAACTTTCGTTACACAATAGAATAAAGTTGACGCATATATTAGACGCCCTTAACTATGTAATTTTTTTACAATCCGCCCTTACAATTCAAAAGGTAAATTTAAAACTTGCCATCGATGGAGTATACTCAAATACATGTGTATGTTTCTCCAATTACGGGATACTCAACTTCATTTCAAGGCTATAGTGGTCCCTATGTTTGGTACTTTAGGTACAGTAAATAGTTTTTTTCCAATTTCATAGCATTCCATCCGTCATTCCTTCATCCATGAGAGGAGGCATGTGCCCAGCGGTGGGACGTAGGTATATAGGCTGGGCTGATGATGATACCTTCCCTACTACTCGCTCTCACTGTTCAATAGGATGACGAAACCTACGTTTACCAGTCGATCTAAATCTGCCCTAATTTGAAAGCGACGCCTGGGCACTGCCACTGCCCTTTACTGCATTGTTTATGTAATACCAAGAGCACTGAGGCGATTGATCACTTAACGAGGAAGCACTGCAAGCAATAATAGGTTTTCAGTCAACGTGATAAGGCATATGAGGTATGATTTATTATCGTGGTTCTGGACCGGGATTCAACCGCTCACACATGGCATATTTCAGCCAGCTGTGGCCGAAATGTAGATACATATTTATATTTAAGCCAACAATAGATAAACAGTTTATCTTTACGTTTACTTCAGTCGAAAGGTACTCGATCTATATTAAATAATTAAAACGATCGGTTTATCTTAAATATTAAAATTCTCAGAAGTATGTTGACTGTCTTAATACCTTACTCAAATATTAAGAAAGTAAATTGGTACTTAAGGTACTTAAGGAACATTAGAGGTATAACGATAGTTTTGCTCTTGAGACCGTCAAATTATGTTTTAGGGCCAAAATTCTTTTTGATGCCTATAAAAGCGTCATAATTTTTTACTTATTTGGATAATCTTCACCATTATCGAAATATTTGGGCTCAAAATAAAATAAAATAAATGTTTGGTAAGGCAGTCGACATTATTTTTTAGGGTCATGGGGACTGGTAACGCATTGGTAATTTGAGTACCAAATGTGACTTTTTTGTAATAAAAAACCCAGGGTGGTGGGAGAATTCATAATAAATATAAGTTTTTATCTCTATTTTAGGCACTAAAAATAATTTTGGCCCTTTTACACAATTGTGTCTTTTGGAACAGAAGTCAAGTAAACTACTAAATAGATACCACAAAGATGTTTTAAATTAAATCAAAACACCCATATCCTTAGTCAACTGCATTTTTTTCAGCATTCTATTAACTCTTGCTGCTCAATATTTACCAAGCAAAAAAATGTAAGGGCCAAGCAAAAACGCTAAGCGCGAATTGAAATTCCCGAAACGTTTCGCGAGATTGAAGAGGCTTTTATGGAAATGGACCGAGCGTGCATCAGATGATAGTAGGCACCCCTAGCATCCCGTGCTGGTGAAGAGCGAAGGGCGACCACTTCATGAATGTAGCATTTTTTTTACATTGAAGGTGTGTCAGTAAGTCCAAAAGGTGTGACCAAAAACTGTAAATGGCCAGATTCTGTAATACTGCAGTTTACTTTAGAATGTATTTTATATTAAAATGAGCCGTCAGTGAGCTGAATATTTATCATTTTTTTTAATATACTAATTAATATGATGACACTTTTCTCGTACTCTTTTTCTCCAGTACACAATTCTAAAGTTAGAAACAGATTTTGTTTCCCGCTACCGCTTTTGCCCTACTAACTTACCCGTTTTAAATATTTACACGGTTCCTGCAATTTAGATACACCTGATGTTCAATGTTTTAGTGGTATTAAAGTTTTAGCTACCGCTCGGAACATCCCAATATTCACAATGTGATTAATAAAATGTATAAAATGTAAGCTCTCCATAAAAATTGTTACTTCCCATTTTGGTTCATCGGGCATTCTTCAAATATGAAATCGCAATCCCGTACATTATTTACCTTTGTAACAGAGTAAATATGTACAATGTATTTAATACATTTATTGGAATTGTTGTAAATTTAGTAACCACTCAATATTACTCAATTAAGTTTTTCTCGCATTATTGATAACATTTTTTATAAATAGACATACTAACATATGTACATAAACATAACACTACTCAATTATTTCACTAACTTATATTTTATATACCTACGACAAAAAACAGCTAAATGGAGCATTATTATAATATTAAACGCGAATTGGTCATTACATTACACACTGCCAGTACTAGAGGTAAACGAAACAAAAATTACTGCCATATAGATAATTATAATGTATTTATTTACTGTTATATTTATTACGTGTGCGTATCACTAGTCATTACGATAGGCCAATAAAGCGTTGTCTGCCAACAGCATCCGAAAAGGAAAAAGGCTCATACATAAAATTTACAGAGAATGAAATATGGAGTGACGAACCAGACAAACAAACAATTGAATATAGATTATTTTGTTTTCCCCACTCCAACGATCAAGCTAAATGGAATGATCTGAAATTGAAAATCTATCGGGACATGGTATTCAATGTATTCACCGTCTGCCATGATTTATTTATTTGAATTAGGACAAGTTTACACTTTTTAATGGTTGGAAATCGTTCCGTTCTTCCGATTAGTTAGCGACTTGAATTGATATCGTGATTAAAAATAGATGCAAGTTTCAAGTAGAATAATACTTAGTAAAAAACTTGAAGTGTGTTCTTCTCACACTTCCTAAGATGTTCTTGATGTGGTAATAAGGTTCCTTACCTACAGAGAAAAGCCATAACTATTAGAATATAATTATAAAAGCTTTTAACATTTTTATTTAGATTTGAAGGAGGAAATTAGGTAATTACACCTCCACATTTGCAAAAGAGGAAGTTCAACGAAATTACACCTGCGCCTGTAAGCTATTCTCGTAATTTAATTCATTCCCAAACATAATTATGGATATTTGAATATGTATCCCCCCTTTCACGGATTATCTGTATATTTGATTTAGCGTTGACTTCCTCGCAACGGTACTTTCATTTCATCATTCAATTTCCAACTCTATCTACTTAACTTAAGGGTAAAACTTACTTGAGTAAGGCTTTCGTAATGTTAAGATAACCTTTAATAGGGCGGAAGGTACCCAATACGATTCCGCCGAATAATATAACGATAAATTTTAGTATTAATACCCTTTGAATATTCCGCTTCGCCTGATCTATGGAGACATCAATGAACTATACCTACGTCTAAATATATATAGTACTTAGAAAAATACAAAAGAATTCTATTTGTTGTGACAAGGGGAGTATTTGTAAAGAAATAGATTGAGATGTGATTGTGATTGATCAATGTGATTTATTACTTCAATAAAAGTTATAAAATATTTGGTGTATGAAAATTCATAACGGTTTCTTTTAACAGTATCGATGTAAAGCCCTGTTAATATTTTTTTACCGTCTTAATTGTTGATAAGAGAGGAAATTATGGGTTCTTCATCAACATTATGATATCAGCCGAAAGACGATGACCTGGTAAATGGATGATGTGGTGGTGGTGGTCATCGTGTTTCGGCGGTTGTGTTGTGGTAAAAGGTTATAGATTAGAAAGGGAGAAAATCAGCTAATCCTTTTCTAAGCCTAACCAAACCTATAACCAATAAAATTATAAATATATAAAGATTCACGTTGGAACGATTGCAGATACAATTGCCTCCAATCAACTCGCGTCAAATTGTCATGCTGCTAAGTCAATCTAACGAGGAACAGGTGGCAAGATAGTCAATTATTGCACATGGGTTCATTCAAAGCATGTATTTACATAAACACACACGGCACTATTACGATCGACTTGAGTAATCACTCACCCTGTGCTATTTCAATAATAAAACGACTTATATACCGTAATTTTGGGCGCACTTACGTCAGTTAAGTTAAGACACGCAATGAGGTGTAAGTTAGCATTCTCAATAAAACGACATATGTACATTAACATTTTAGCAAACGACGGACGCTTTAGCCTCTAGCAATGTTACTTGATATGAATAGGTATATCTTAATCTATCTATATACATCTATCTGCCTATGCAGTGACAGTTACATTAGGTACTATCGCCCAAGGGTACGGGTATACACCTCTAGGGTCATTTTCCAGCGTTCGCTATGCATGTGCAGACGATTTTGAACAGAAAGTGTGAACCCGTACCCTTGGGCGATAGTACCTATGGTACTAATTCGGTGCGAGTTACATTGTTAATTCATACGTGATAGTGATAGCGGCTCTTTGAGGAAGGCCGCCCAGCTGACGCTCCATACAAGTCACAGATTTTTATAGCGTAGCCGTAAAAGGGAGTGTGTGATAATATACTATGTCCGTATTATCTAAGTGTACGTAAGTTAAAATTAGCGGCGGAGAAAAGTGACCATGCTATGTATATGAGGTAATAGTAGTGTTAGTGTTATTGTGAATGTGAACATACTTGACGAAGGTGTTTACTAAAACTATGATGATAGTCAATTGTTTCTAGATAATACAATGACAAAAGAGGAAACTACTACAAGCGCGATTGCCAGTCACTACGTGCGGAACTAATAATGTAAACCTACATATAGATCTACTTATAACCGCCTTCACTAATTGATTATACATTTGACACTTAATAGTTAGTACAAGTACAGTCGAGTTCTCCAATATCTATACAGGCTACCTTTCAGAAATATATATACAGTCTTTATAGTATTACTGAGATAAGACGCATGTGTAGATATTTCTGAAAGGCTGTCTGTATAGATATTGGAGAACTCGACTGTACCTATATATGTCTGCTGCTAAGACGCACTATAGGTCACTTTTCAGTAACTTTGAAGGACCATTTCTCCCAACAGGTTGAGTTTGGGCAGCTAAAAAAAAATACGTGTATGGTATTTTAGACTACTCTGTAACATATATAAAAATAAATTAAATCGGAGCCGGACATGCATATAAAACGTCTGATGCAGTGCACCGGTAGTTCATTAATATTATTTTTTTCATTACGGTGAATAGAGTTAAAAATGGCCTCGGTACTCAATGGCCTCTAATTAGGGTTCAGTAGGCGGCAAACGTGCCGAGCAACGGCTCCCGCCCACGAGGTTCCGGGTTCGATCCTTGATGTCTCGCCTGACCCCGATGTGGTGAGAATACGTGACTAATGCTACGCGTAGTACAGTCTAATTTACAGATGTTTACATCTTAGCACCTTTTTCCATGTCAATACGGATAAAAGATATACTATAGTGAATTATCGCAATATGACAATTGGTATTTTTGTAAATAATACAGACAGATAGTACAGAGGACTACATGTTATGTATAAAGTTTATGTATGATGTTATCATTTTGTATACTTATAATATAATTTAATTCGCATAATATTTAAAAAAAATATATACAAAACGGAGATAATCATTAGTAACACTGTTAAAAAGTAGCATATCTTCAGGTTCCGCAATATGCATAATTCGACATATTTCAATATTTGAAAATGTGTTTGAATGTATACGTAGTAGACAACTGTGGCTTGTCACGTAATTTTTTTGGTAGTTGTCTCCGCGAGAAGTGGCAAAAAAAATAAGCGAAAAAACTGTTTTTATTTCATCTAAGTTTAAGAACATGAAAGTCAGTAAAAATATGCATTAGTAACCCCATTATTATTTGGTTACCCGCGCTTGCTTGATTTAGCTATAATTACAGTTTAAACAATTACCTTGATTTGCGCCTAAAGTTATTATTATGTAATTATATAAGAATAGGCATTCATATAATAATTATATTTATTACGATCTTGTACAGAAAACACAAAAACGATTCGCAAAAATACAAAATGAAATTTTAACAGAGTGAAAAGATCATACCGTACTCTTACTTATGTAATCACAAGATAAAATAATCGATGATCATCAACGTAATCCTCTTTCCATTCGCGGCAACGGTAAAATAAACAGAATCACCGCATCGAAGAGAAAACCGGCGATATCAATTTGCAAAATATGAGCCGTGATTCAATAATCAAAATCACGGCCGCATTCATACTGCAATTTCATTATTGTGAACAGATATTGGATTCCTCTGCGGAGCGCATTCGGCAAAGCTCGGGGGACAGGGAAGGCAAGTTCGTATCCATTGGCATCCGTCATAAATTCATAATACAATCAGATACAATTTATTCGGTAGTTGATAGTCGTGCAACGTCTAGAGATGTGCCGTTCCGGAAATATTCCCGAAAGTTTCCGATTTGTATGAGGAATATCGGGATAAAATCCCGGGAACGTCACGTCTAGTAACGCCCATGGAGCGAGTACCACTGGTTCACATCCTAAGAATAAAGACTTAATATAAGTTTAAGCCTTATGTTATGTATATTCCTGTAGTTGTTCCAAAATAAATTTATTCTATTCTAAGCTATTAGCTTAGAATAGAATAAATTTACTGTGACATGCAAGTTTGTAGGTTTTTAAGTTTGTATGTGGGGTAATCGGGGATTATATATTGAGAGAATATAGAACTGTTCATAACCTGATTGAAGGACGCTGCAGAAAAAACCCTGTATAATTGAACAGCTCGCATACAAAATGGTACGCAGTAAAATGACCTACAACTATATAGACATACGTCTGAATTACGAGACAATTGTGAGCTTGTTTAGATAATTTGAGTTCTTCGCCTGCGTACATACTTCTGCTGCTGACTGTAGTAGTAAGAAGCTGCCTGAAAACAGCCGAATGCTGTCAAATTTAAATCCATTTATTATGAATTACCTACGTGTAGTTATTTGTCAGCCAAGCTCATGAAATCTCATGAAAGGAGTCAATAAAAGTCATAAAAATTAATGAATCATTCATGTAATTTAGTACGTGCAATTTGTTTATTCTCTCACACCGAACAAGCAAACAAACATCCGTCTCGTTGCCAGGAACAATGGAGACACGCAATAATACATAATACGGCAAACCGAATCAACTTTCCACTCCATCCTGAGTCGGAGTAGGCTTTGTCAGAATAAAAGGTTTTAGCCCAAACCCGGCTACGGAGCTTGCACAAAGTCCTGGCGGGAGCCCTGAAGAACGTGACCTTTCAATTGTTTAGGGGTTTCAGTGAATATTGAATTATCTGTGGTTGTTACTGATTTCGTTAATTATGCAGTGTTTATTGAGCCCTTGAAAATTACTCGAATAAAGCTTCGATAGTTAATGGATTAAGTCTAATATGCATACTTCATAAATAAATACTAGTATGTACTGATATTGATTCCAAATAACATGCTTTATTATTATTGACCTAAGAACATGTAATCAAAAATACCTCTAAAAATATTTTATCATCAAATAATATTTTTATAGAAGGGCTCCATAAAGTGTATGCTCAGTAACTACGTCTGTCTAAATTACATTCATTTACTAGTAGCCACTTCTTTTTGTTTGTTCAATAGTTTGCATGAGCCTGTAATCAGTTAAAAATCGTAATCAAGTATAAATAAATATAATAATCACGCTATGTGCAACTCCGCGCAATATTTCGGAAACGTTATGCATAGTTACAGACAACCCATTAGGAATTTCAATCAAAGCCTACTCAACGCAACGCAAACAATTTAGTAACACTGCATACGCTGGCGGCTCAATACTATAATTTATCAGTACCTTGACTTTGAAATATATTTTATGATCATCCGAGCAGTTTTCAATGAACTTCGACTGGTAGCAGGGCCCAACTTTTAATGATAACATTCAATAATATACATTAGATACACAATTTTATAATATAAGAACGGGGTTGCATTTCTATCGTCCACAGAGAACTATCGAATTTACATACTTAACGGACACCAAACGAATGATATTTTATGGAACGGGTAAAAATGAGAATGTTCTTCGCACCGCGGATATATAGACGCTATATGCTTATAATGGTGAGTTTATACTAAACTAACAAACATTCTTGCAATTACGTGTACGGTTTATCTTTCGCTAAGGAAAGTTGACATGACATCTCATGTTAATATACATGTTTGTTTGCTTGATTTAAACCCGACATAAGGAGTCATTCGTACTAATCTTATCGTACATCGTGAAGAAACCGGTTTAATACCGACAAGGTCTAGTTTTCCCTCAGGGTTGGAAGGTCCGATGGCAGTCGCTTTCGCAAAAACTAGTGCCTACCTAAGCCAAATCTTGGGTATAGGCGCCAAAGCGGGCCCCGAATTCCTTTAAGGTACAACCTGGAAAAACGCTAGAAGGATGATAATAAGAAGTCATCGTACTGACCGTCGCATTTATACTGTGCCGGCGGACTATGTTTATTAAATTCCACTTATTGACCTAAGAACATGTAATCAAAAATATCTCTAAAAATATTTTATCATCAAATAATATTTTTATAGAAGGGCTCCATAAAGTGTATGCTCAGTAACTACGTCTGTCTAAATTACATTCATTTACTAGTAGCCACTTCTTTTTGTTTGTTCAATAGTTTGCATGAGCCTGTAATCAGTTAAAAATCGTAATCAAGTATAAATAAATATAATAATCACGCTATGTGCAACTCCGCGCAATATTTCGGAAACGTTATGCATAGTTACAGACAACCCATTAGGAATTTCAATCAAAGCCTACTCGACGCAACGCAAACAATTTAGTAACACTGCATACGCTGGCGGCTCAATACTATAATTTATCAGTACCTTGACTTTGAAATATATTTTATGATCATCCGAGCAGTTTTCAATGAACTTCGACTGGTAGCAGGGCCCAACTTTTAATGATAACATTCAATAATATACATTAGATACACAATTTTATAATATAAGAACGGGGTTGCATTTCTATCGTCCACAGAGAACTATCGAATTTACATACTTAACGGACACCAAACGAATGATATTTTATGGAACGGGTAAAAATGAGAATGTTCTTCGCACCGCGGATATATAGACGCTATATGCTTATAATGGTGAGTTTATACTAAACTAACAAACATTCTTGCAATTACGTGTACGGTTTATCTTTCGCTAAGGAAAGTTGACATGACATCTCATGTTAATATACATGTTTGTTTGCTTGATTTAAACCCGACATAAGGAGTCATTCGTACTAATCTTATCGTACATCGTGAAGAAACCGGTTTAATACCGACAAGGTCTAGTTTTCCCTCAGGGTTGGAAGGTCCGATGGCAGTCGCTTTCGCAAAAACTAGTGCCTACCTAAGCCAAATCTTGGGTATAGGCGCCAAAGCGGGCCCCGAATTCCTTTAAGGTACAACCTGGAAAAACGCTAGAAGGATGATAATAAGAAGTCATCGTACTGACCGTCGCATTTATACTGTGCCGGCGGACTATGTTTATTAAATTCCACTTATTGACCTAAGAACATGTAATCAAAAATATCTCTAAAAATATTTTATCATCAAATAATATTTTTATAGAAGGGCTCCATAAAGTGTATGCTCAGTAACTACGTCTGTCTAAATTACATTCATTTACTAGTAGCCACTTCTTTTTGTTTGTTCAATAGTTTGCATGAGCCTGTAATCAGTTAAAAATCGTAATCGAGTATAAATAAATATAATAATCACGCTATGTACAACTCCGCGCAATATTTCGGAAACGTTATGCATAGTTACAGACAACCCATTAGGAATTTCAATCAAAGCCTACTCGACGCAACGCAAACAATTTAGTAACACTGCATACGCTGGCGGCTCAATACTATAATTTATCAGTACCTTGACTTTGAAATATATTTTATGATCATCCGAGCAGTTTTCAATGAACTT
Source organism: Epinotia nisella (assembly GCA_932294315.1). Taxonomy (NCBI): domain Eukaryota; kingdom Metazoa; phylum Arthropoda; class Insecta; order Lepidoptera; family Tortricidae; genus Epinotia; species Epinotia nisella. The sequence goes on from OW028687.1 coordinate 7,516,897, forward strand.
CGACTGGTAGCAGGGCCCAACTTTTAATGATAACATTCAATAATATACATTAGACACACAATTTTATAACATAAGAACGGGGTTGCATTTCTATCGTCCACAGAGAACTATCGAATTTACATACTTAACGGACACCAAACGAATGATATTTTATGGAACGGGTAAAAATGAGAATGTTCTTCGCACCGCGGATATATAGACGCTATATGCTTATAATGGTGAGTTTATACTAAACTAACAAACATTCTTGCAATTACGTGTACGGTTTATCTTTCGCTAAGGAAAGTTGACATGACATCTCATGTTAATATACATGTTTGTTTGCTTGATTTAAACCCGACATAAGGAGTCATTCGTACTAATCTTATCGTACATCGTGAAGAAACCGGTTTAATACCGACAAGGTCTAGTTTTCCCTCAGGGTTGGAAGGTCCGATGGCAGTCGCTTTCGCAAAAACTAGTGCCTACCTAAGCCAAATCTTGGGTATAGGCGCCAAAGCGGGCCCCGAATTCCTTTAAGGTACAACCTGGAAAAACGCTAGAAGTCATCGTACTGACCGTCGCATTTATACTGTGCCGGCGGACTATGTTTATTAAATTCCACTTATTGACCTAAGAACATGTAATCAAAAATATCTCTAAAAATATTTTATCATCAAATAATATTTTTATAGAAGGGCTCCATAAAGTGTATGCTCAGTAACTACGTCTGTCTAAATTACATTCATTTACTAGTAGCCACTTCTTTTTGTTTGTTCAATAGTTTGCATGAGCCTGTAATCAGTTAAAAATCGTAATCGAGTATAAATAAATATAATAATCACGCTATGTACAACTCCGCGCAATATTTCGGAAACGTTATGCATAGTTACAGACAACCCATTAGGAATTTCAATCAAAGCCTACTCGACGCAACGCAAACAATTTAGTAACACTGCATACGCTGGCGGCTCAATACTATAATTTATCAGTACCTTGACTTTGAAATATATTTTATGATCATCCGAGCAGTTTTCAATGAACTTCGACTGGTAGCAGGGCCCAACTTTTAATGATAACATTCAATAATATACATTAGACACACAATTTTATAACATAAGAACGGGGTTGCATTTCTATCGTCCACAGAGAACTATCGAATTTACATACTTAACGGACACCAAACGAATGATATTTTATGGAACGGGTAAAAATGAGAATGTTCTTCGCACCGCGGATATATAGACGCTATATGCTTATAATGGTGAGTTTATACTAAACTAACAAACATTCTTGCAATTACGTGTACGGTTTATCTTTCGCTAAGGAAAGTTGACATGACATCTCATGTTAATATACATGTTTGTTTGCTTGATTTAAACCCGACATAAGGAGTCATTCGTACTAATCTTATCGTACATCGTGAAGAAACCGGTTTAATACCGACAAGGTCTAGTTTTCCCTCAGGGTTGGAAGGTCCGATGGCAGTCGCTTTCGCAAAAACTAGTGCCTACCTAAGCCAAATCTTGGGTATAGGCGCCAAAGCGGGCCCCGAATTCCTTTAAGGTACAACCTGGAAAAACGCTAGAAGGATGATAATAAGAAGTCATCGTACTGACCGTCGCATTTATACTGTGCCGGCGGACTATGTTTATTAAATTCCACGTAATAAGGGCGGTCTGTTAGGGTTGTTCAGGGAATATAGCCGTCAATCAGTGGAGTGTGGTCATTCGAGCCGGACGTGGGGGGCAACCCTATCGATAATCGGCGATCGGAAACATTAAACTATTTGCGTTCACCTGTTGTCAATTACTGTGTGCACGTTAAAAAAATATGATAGGATAGTCAATTAGTCATATCCTAGTTTGACGACGCGGTTAGCCTAGTTGGTTTGTAAACGGAACTGTTTGGTAAACGGAACGGGTTCAAATCCGGGTTCAAATTTACACGAATATTCTTGTCTTGGGTGTTTTCTGAATTATATAATATATATGTATTTAGTACCAGTAAAGTAGTTTACTTCTAACCAATATCATAACTTCAAGTTCGCCAATATATTTACCTAAGTTTCAGTATTTGGTGCAGTAGGTAATGTAACATTTTACGGATGTTGTATTGTCTTGTCAATAAACAAGGTTAATAATTAAATCAAGGTTATCATTATCACCAAGATTAATTGATACAAGATTCGAAGTACGTAACCGCGACAAAAAAAAACAATTCCTTTGTCTTTTAACCTCTTACAAAAAGTTCAAATTGACATGAAACGAGGACAACAGTATCAGATCAGTACGTCCTCAATTAAATAGCGAACAACGAAAAACAAAATAAAAATAAACTGATTGTCTTCTTAAAATCGTATTTTACACAATAGTTTAATTATGAATTAAACTTAGATGCGTACAGCATAAAGAACACTTTTAAATACAACATCAAAAGTAGATCCTTGGTTAAGAGAGTAATCGTTCGAAATGCTTTACGGTAGCCGGCCCCGGGCGTTCGGTAACCTAATACCGACTGAACCTAAACCAATTTACCAGAAAATAGACTTAAAGTCGTCTGCACTTAGGTTCAATTGATAATAACAATGCTATAAAGACTGTCTGACTGGCTTCAGATCGGAGAGGCGACGCAATATTATTACATCAACGTCAAAAACAAATGTCGTTATGAGTGGTTTCCGTAGTTTTTTCTGTTAGGTAGTTCGAATCCACTTCGAATCAAACTATTACGCTTCTCTCTTAGCTAAAACCAATTTAATATTCTATTTAACTGTACAGTCAAGTGTAACAATATGTGTGCATACAACTCACTCATAAATATACGTCCCATCCCATTGCTCTGATGTCAGCTGACTAATGTTTCGGTATATATTTATGAGAGGATTAAATCGATACATATTGTTGCACTTGGCTGTACAGTGTAGTGTACACACCTATATAACTTAAATCAAAAGACTCATTCCTGCATTATGTTACATTTGTTGTATTTGGCAGTGTCAAAATCAATTTTGTCGTCCGCAAGATGCGTTTCTTTGGGAAGGTAAAATAAAATACTTGCGACAAATCCTATTCAATATCGTCATGATGTTAGCAATTTTGTTTCTCGGCGAGGAACAAAAAACAAATTTCCTGTTTCACTGCCGTCAGTTGTTTTTCTTTTAACAAATTGCCTGATACGCGGAAGGCTTGTAGCTTAAGGAACGAGGAGTACAGAGACAGAGACCCCAACCATTAGTCTACCGCCAGTAACTAATATCTTAGGTATAGTTGCAAATGAAACTTGCCGTAAGAAACATGTTATTATACATCTATTCCTTTCTCTCGATTTATTATTATTTTATTTACTTATTGGTGAAGATCATGATCACTTTTGAATTTCTTAGTTCCGATAATTTGTCTCTTTCGTCTTTCTGCTACGGTCTCGATCTTTTATTTCCCTCTCTGCTTCTTGCTTGAGGATGTGGCTTAGTTAACCTGGTTTGACCATCTAATTGATTGGTTGGTAGGTATTTACAGCCAAGAAATACTTGAGGAATAAACAGTTAAGCATTCGGATCAAAATACAACTCCGTATCCTGACAAAAAAGTGGTCCGAGGCCCGTTTCGTATAAAAATATTAGCTGATAATATTGGGAATTGTACCTATACGGTAACTTCTCATATTACCAGGCATTTTTTGTGAAATTGTTATCCTCAATCCTTTTTGATTGGTCTATGAGGGTAATTTGATCGGCTCTCAAAATTAGCCCCGCAGGCGACGGAGCACAAACAAGGCATCCAATAAAAGCGAATTCCCGCTCCAGTGGCAAAACAAAAACAATTTCAATTTAACGGATTTAACGACGATCAATTAATTATATCGAAATTATTCTTCTGGGCTCCGCGCGGATAATCCTGTGTACTAATAAATCATAGTCTGCTCAGTAATACCGAACGCTACACTGCTACATAGAAATATTAAAGTTAGATGGTTGCAGGCCTATAAAACGTTATAAAAATAGCAATATTATAACGATATATTTCCGTTATTTGCTGAAATTTCTATAGAAATTTTAAACATATCGTTATTTATAGCGTTAAGGTAATATCGTTTTTTTTATAACGTTTTAAAGGCCTGGATGGTTGTCACACCTACACAGGGTGATTTAGGGGTCGTGGAGCAAGAATGACCAAAAGCGAATAAGATGGTCATACTGAACAACTTTTCCCATGGGACCAACCATGAAATCGCAAAAAAATAAGAGCCAATTAAGAGTTAACTGTGAGTTAATTGAGAGTTAATGGATGGAACACCTTTTTTTTTGTGAATTCTTGGTCGGTCTCTTGGGAAAAGTTATGCAGTGTGACCATCTTATTCGCTTTTGGTCATTCTTGCTCCACGACCCCTAAATCACCCTGTATAGACACGTAAATGTTACTGGGAACCAGGGATTGCACATTCGCATCCGTAACAGCGGATGTTCCGCATAAATTTTAACATCAGCATCCGCATCCGCAAAGATTGATGCGGAGATTTTGCGGATGCGGATGTAGAGCAATTCACGACAAGAAAGAAACCCACGCTGCGCTTACCGCGCGCGTTTTAGATATTTTCGTCATTAGTCAAAAAAACTTAATTTCGTTTCTGTCACCAAGAGCAGACACGCGTTTTTGATTTCTTCGCTACGATTTGTAATTTAGTTTCAACGTGTGTGATGATTGCGTGATATCATAAAATTGACGTTATTTATCTCCGAAATCTGCATCCGCACCCGCCTGCGCGAATGTGTGCTCCCAAATATCCGCATCTGCCTCCGCATCCGCGGATGTCAAAAAAATCGCATCCCATCTCTGTTGGGAACATTTGAACATATTATCAGACGGAAGTTACCTTACATTGGATCTACTCATTCCAGAGTTTATTTTGAGATTTTATTCATTTGTTTATATTTACCGTACTATTTGTATCAGACCATTGCGTTTGCGGATAAAGACATCGGGAGGATCGCAAGTTCGCAACAATGCAATAGTAGATTAAACAACAAGTGCATAAAACGCACCATTTTACGCGAGACGTTTATGCATCCGAGCGAGCATGCGAGCGAGGATGAATATAAAGTCGTGTGTAAAATGGGTTTTATGGACGAGTTGTACACTCTATTTTTCACATCAAATGCGAGGAAATGAAACAGCAACATGTAAATATTGTAAATGCTAATTTAATTAGAATTGAAAGTTACATTAGAGCAATGAGAAATATTTCAAGTAATACTTAGGTCGTTACATACTGCTCAGTTATAAAAACATTTTGTTTTTTATATCTATGATAAATTATTGTTATAGTTTAAATAAGTACATTGATTTACTAATATAAAAAACTTGAAATGAGTCGAGATAAAAATTATAAGTTTATTTCATGAAGTTTTATTGTGTACTTTGGCTGTTAGTATTCTTGCCTTGGTCTTCGACGAAGATTTTACTTTATGCACTAGAGCATAAAAAGCAAATTTATGTCGCCTACGCACAACATAAAAACGAACTTTTAGAGCGTGAGAAGTGAAAAACTATATCTTATTCCTATTATCATGCTTCTTCTAACGTAAGAACTATTACCATAAGATCCAAAGATTAAAATGAATGAATCGTCTAGTATTTTATTCATCCATGAGCATTTACTAATAAATTCAGACACTTTTTGTGTCCAGTCAAACGATGAACGAGAAAAATAGTTATTACACAATAAATTTATTCCAGACTTCTTATCTCTTCTACTTTTTTTGGAAAGGATGTAAGTCAGTAAGAACCCCATGTCTGTTACAATCTTCCGTCCAAAAGGAAGCGATGTAGACTAACTCTCACGAGTATCTGTGGTTTAGTATAGCATCGTTTTCTCTCTGGCAAGGCGCCAGAATCACATCAATACTTATTAAGCTTCCTTTCTCGCCAATTTACCTCGAGAATTCTCTCAGTAAATATATTCCACTGATTAAGCATTCCGATTTGCCTAATTCTACCCTAATGTTCAATAAGAGATAACGTTTTTTTTCTCGTATCGAATGAAATATACACTAGCCGGGGATTGCCTATCTTTAAGTATCTAATGGAATATTTTTATACATGTGTGGCTAGTATCAAGTACTTTCCCGATTCAACCCACCTGGTATAAGAAGTTCATCTGAGGTTTAACGTTAAAATCTCGGCATAAACTCTATTCCATTCGTATTCGGTCGTATTGACAGTTCGTCCTTTAATTGGCTTAATAGTCCAGCCCCGAAATACTTTAGCGTACAAAACAGCCAAACTTCAGATTTTGCCTGTCGAAAATTCCTCAACTATTTTAATTAACACCCGTGATTGGACTCTCGTTGTTCCACGGGGCTCCACCCTCTGAGGCTATGATCTATGTAGACTAACCAGCAGACTGGAAAGCGGAGATAATTGCAATAAATACTGAATTTTGACGGCGTGTGAATATAACGGCAGGCTGTTGCCTTGGTGACTCCCTAGTCCTTCGGATAAACGAAAAAGTTACCTTAGCGGGTACTTGGAATAAAAGTGGTATCTTATTTGTACATCACGTGTTGTTAAACTGCATTTAAACATTTTCTTATTATAAATAGCAAAGTTAGGAAAAATCAATAACACAACTGGTGCTTTCAGGGGGTTAGCTAGAAAGACCCCTTTCTATTCTAGGACAGAGAGACAAGAATTCATGTCTTCAGTAGAAGTCATGTCATAGTCGCGATCACCGAAGATAAGATCATCTGCCGAAAGGGAGTCCGCTGCATGTGGGTGGCGCAGGACCGGCCACTTTGACGCTCTTTGGGGGAGGCCTATGTCCAGCAGTGGACGTCTTTCGGCTGAAGATAAGATAAAATATCTTAATTTCCACGGCATGCATGTGGTGTCATACCCGATCATTTTTATAAGAATAGGAGTGTGGAAAGAGATGAATGCTAATAAATCTAAGCTCACTAAATTATAAATAAATTTGAATATCTGCAACTTTAGTGAAGAAGTGACAAAATCGGAGTTTGGTAAACCTAATTGTAATAATTCTGTTGTTTACGAAGCTACATGCCCAAACCAAACCCATTACGGCCTTTTGATACAGAATTACGGACATTGTCCGCAATATTAATCGGACAGTGTCAATCCGCTTAAATCGGTTCTTAATTAATGCCCGAGGCCGTGCCCAAAGCCTTTATCTTTTGATTGACCTGCCAGACCCGTCCGTGCTATTGTTTTCGAGTGTTTGGATACGGATTCCGATCGGGTTTTGTTTCAACCTGTTTCAACCTTCCTATACATAACCGTACATAATCCAACCTTGGATCGTGAGTTGTGTCGTGAATAGATTATAATGGGTAAGATACAGCGGAACGGATAGGAGAAAAATAGGAGACAAGGTTTATCTAATTACCTGAATAATTTATTGGCGATGCAAAAACAAGGCATTATTGAAAAAAATCCTACTAATATTATAAACGTCAAAGTTTGGATGTATGGATGTACGTAGCACTTAATCTCAAAAACTACTGGACGAATTTATATGAAACTTTTCAGTTATGTAAGTACTTTATATATCAAAATAGGACGTAGGCTATAATTTATGTCAAATTTCATTCCTTTTAGGGACGAAAAAGGGGATGAAACTTTGTATGGAGACCAAATATTATTGCTCATTGATTAACTAATACAATCACACCTACGAAGAAGACAAAAAAGACAGCCAAAGCCGTGTCATGAAATGGACCCGGCTTAGCATGATGCTACATTCGTTCGGGACATTAATTAGTAACATTAATTAAATGCTGGCCGCGCCGCGCGGGCGCACCAACCTGCTCGGTATGGCGCCGCTGACCCGCGCCTTGTGCACCCTCAACTTAATAGCAGATAACATAGACTTGTGTTCGTGTTCTCTGAATGAATTCACACATCTTAACTGCATTTATGTATTTTTGCATACCTAAAACTATGTAGTATCGTGTGATTGCCAAGTCACAATTTTTTATTTAGCAAACAAATAAAGATTAATAACAATGCCCGACTTGGCTCTACGAAATATCTCACAACTTCTTACGGTGGAAGAGTTTCGTGACTTGGCCTATTTTATACATCGTATAGTGCACTGTACCTACCTACCTTGTTATTACTACATATTTACAGGAACTACAAAAGTAACTTTGATATCGCATGTATTTGTATAGGATTACAAACTTACTTATGCAGTTTGAATATCCCAAACGTGACTGAAATTACAATAATTGTATTTTTCTAAAAACGAATTATGTTTAAAATTTGGAGCTTGTGTGGGTCTGCTAAAAGTTCCTTAGAATTATGTTAATCAGACAGTAGGTAGGTAAGTAATATGAGTGACATCAGTGACAAAACCATGGAACTTTGACGGGCAATAGTTCTTAAACTACAAGTTTAAATTGAATGTTATTGAAAATATATCTAATTCATATTATGCCCTAAATGTTACTGAACATTCAGGGTTCTATCTTTAGCCAGCACAAAATTACAGGATGTTCAAAAAGGCCTGAATGGCTTCGAGAAAAGGATGGTACGGCCATGCCTCTTCGTTTTGCTCGACTTGGCGTGGGCATTACCGTGCCCCCAGATCGTAATACTCCGGGTTAAATACGATGAACGATGTGCCAACTAAAGTATTGATCTCAAGCACACGTAGTAAGACTAGAGTAAGGTATTCTGCACTTACACAAATAGAACGCCTTGAAGAATATGATGAGTCACGGCACGTCAGACGCCAGACGGAATCCTTATCAGTGCGTAAGACGGCGCCCGACCGTTGTCTGTAGAACTTAGCGTTTTAGTTTGATATCGAATTTACATTTATCGCACTCTCGCTTATACGCCTAACGTGACAGATCAGAAGTGCGATTGCGTGTGCTAAAGACGCGCGTGCGTCTCTCTTACGCGAGGCGAGACTGAGAATCGAGAACTAGCCTTAACCAATGCTAACGTTGAGTCAAATAGACCTCTGTGCCTGAGTCAGTCTTAACTGGGATTTTCGCATATTCCACCAATAACATTATTATTTAGACCTCGTCAAATGTGCCCCGAACTACGTTCGAACAACTTGATTATGGAACGTCATTAGGAAACTTGAGGTTGAGGAAATGTTCGAAGAATGTTTACTCGATCGTATCCATTTCATAAATTGATTTAGTAGCAAAGCAAATTGTTTAGCTATAATATAATATTATACAGAAACTTCACTTAAAGTTGCAAACACAACACCAGATAGCGTATTTATGTGATAGAAAACGAAACAATTGAATAACATACTCGTATTTGTGCTAGTAAAAGTAACAGACAACAGTGGACAATCATCATTTATTTGTCGGTTAATTTTCGCGTGAAAACGTTTCGCTTTTCAAAAACCGTTGAACAAAATGCGTCGTTTAAAGCTGGTATTAGAACATGCGCTTAAGTGGGACATTCATCGAGACAATTTAAAGGAACAGTTTGTTTCAATTAGCAGCGGCAATGTGTACAGTGAATGAACGGTACAGTTATAGACAGTGAGTGAGTCGTAGCGCCATTGAATTTAATAATCATCAATGAACTGCGAATGATACACTTTAGGAACATAAAACTGAATTCATAACAGTGAAAAAAGTAGCGTGATATTGGTAGCAATATTTCTGAACGCGGTTTTAACGTTAGGGGTGTGTTGGTAACGTAGGTTTTGTGAGTCACCGTTGATATTTTAAGCACTGATAATAACATTAATAACCTACCTACCTATATATCGTCCCATCCATGGAGCTTGGAATTTAGACCTTAATATGTAGGGTAGGTACATGTGTTCTTGGGTGGAATTAGTATACGAGTCCGCCAAAATGACAGATTCGCTAGTTTGCCGTGGACGACATATGGTATTATATTAATTATATGTAGCAATCTAAGTTGTCCAGTAATGCTACAAAATGCTGCTGGTGTTCTAATTGCTGCAAAATGTGCAAGTGTCCTATAAAAAACATAGGAAAAATAGCAGCATGATAAAATTCACGTGAAACGGGAGTCCATAACCTATAACACGTTTTTAAAACACGCAAGCACAACTTACCATCATCGTTAGCGGCCGCCCGAGCAATTACATCGAATTATCACAATGCATTGGTACTTTATGCTTGTTAGGACGTTTCGGTGCGCGCGAGTCGTTTTATTGTGCAAATCAGGCCAATTAGCATAACAAACAAATGCAGTACAGTGTATAGGGTTGCTTGGTATCGGGCACACGTCCACTGGGCAACAGCGGCGTGCTCGCTAGACCGTGCTGCGCTTCCAGCTGCATAGATATCGACTTTCCGACGAATTTGGAGATGCACTTTATTTACTGTAGCCGTTACGGGAGCTGGGTTTTTTGGGTACCAGTGATATGTATACCATTTAAAATGTTTACATTTAAAAAGCTACGGTAGCCTTAGGTTCAGGCATGCGGCTGTCAAGCGGCGGCCGTGGGTTCGAATCCCGGCTCGTACCAATGAGTTTTTCGGAACTTATGTACGAAATATAAACCGGGGTCGAATCCTTTCACGCAAAATAGGCTTGTCGTTGGATGTCGATTTGCGGAAAATGCCCAGTAAAACTAACTAACTATGTCTACCAGTGTCCAAGGTCTATAGGGTCTGATTCCTATCGGCTTGCTTATTTTTATAACATTACGAGCATCTGCATCTACTCTATATTAACGCCTTTTTATCCGACTGCCGAAGGAAAGGAGGGTTATGTTTTTCGAGCGTACGTATGTATGTATGTATGTATGCAGCCTAAAACGGTTGACGGATTTCGACATATGAGGTGTCGTTGGATTCCTCTTAATCGTGGGAGTAACATAGGAAAAAAGCAGTTGGGTTTTTTGAAAAATCTTTTAATTCCACTTGTTTACCAATAATCTTCCTTTAGGTTTTAACGTTAGATGTATTATTGATCGCCTATCAGTTTTAGTAGGTAGCAATATGAGTAACATATATTAGTTACACAGTGATAATGTATATTAAGGAATGTATTATGCTGTTGGGTATGTGTTCATTGCAATACAAATAAATACTATCATTAATTTCACAAATTAGAAAATAGTACGGAAATATACTTACTAGTAGTTTGCTGAAAAGACCTTAGAATCACAGTGGAATGGTAAATATATGATACAATTTGCTATAAACAAAAATCGTCAACCCGCGTATTTAGATACTTAATTACTAGGAATTCAGGAAGTTACTAAAAGTTTACCAAATAGGCGTAGAAGTCCAAAACAAATGCTATCATCATGTTGTTATTCTTTCATTACTCTACGTACAGTGCTACCCAATCTCGGAGGAAGTTGGTTAATTAAACTCGCTTACATTCTATGTACAAAGTAACAATAACAAAATAATTTTTAGAATGAAAAACACGTCCGTACCTGTAAATAATTAACATTGAGATCGTTCTAGAATTCCATTATCTAAGTGATTGACATCCCACGGGATCAGGCATCCGCTGCTGCCTCCGGGGACGTCCATAACAGGCCCAAGTTATTGTAATGAGAAGGACAGGGATATTTATGCCCCACCATGCGTCCCGAATAACCAATGAGCCCGCGACAGCCTCCCGGATATTCAATATAAAAGCAACCGAATTTCGTTATTTGCAACGTTATTTACTCAGCAAACAATACCGTCAGGTGTCGATGCTTCTTTTGTATCGATACGTACACGCAAATTGATACAAATAAGCTACGTGAGTGGTTACTTTGAAACGGTATTGTGTTACGGTTATCCTCTTTTATCCATTTTGCGTTGTGGCGGTTCGTGAACGTAAATATCTGTGAAAGCACCCACAAACCATAATAGCCCTCTTAATTAGAACCATAAACTAAACTTGCTCATGGTGGGCGTGATTGAGAAGCATTTTTAGAATGTAGATGTAGAATCAATAAATTCACTTAATTAAGTCTCTAATAGCATTAAAATATATATTTTCGCCAAGTAAATGATTATACATCCAAATTAAAATTTATACAATGAAAGCTGGTAAAGAACAGGATCCCGTTAAATTGTACATTTGTACAGCACATACGGTATTTAATAGTCTGTAAAGTCGTGAAAAGGGTCTTTCAAATCCTTTCACAATAGTAAGACATCCTGTCTTTGCGGAAGAAAATTATTTCCCGACAACCTTTTGTCGACGCGTCCGTTTAAATATGGCGGGCGGAAAATATTACCGCCATTGTTGTATTCTGGACGTTAACCTATCCAAACTTATCAAAATGTTGAGTAACGCGTAAGGGATTTGCTTGACGTATCACAATTCGGATAGCTGTGGGAATAAGGATAAGCTTTACCCTAAATCATTCTCAGTAATTTGTTGCGTGCAGGGCGGCTAATCTTAGTACTACGAGCACGGTAATGACACTAATGACAGAACAGTAAGTTTACTAAATAAAGAAGGACATTAAGTATAGGGACCTACTATGAATATCTGGTGATTTCCAATTTAGTCACATCATAATTGATAGATGTCAACCTCTGTTAATAGATGTAAGCAATGCGTCACCTACAAAAAAACAGAAACTAATTAATTATACTAATAATATCGGACAGTAATTTAGAAAAACTAAAATACTTGTGTAATTTATTAATTTCCTTTAACTATACAATTCTTTTGGAGTATTTGGCTTGTTAATAGTTTTAATATCGGACCAATTCAGAGGCGGGACCCATACACCGTGAGTAAATACTGACAAGCCACCATAGCTGTCTCACTCTATCGCATGTTACAGAGTGAGACAGCTATGGTAGATTGTCAGTATTTACTCACCGTGTATAGGCCGTCAAACTCTATTCAATTGTCTATGGAATTTAAAAAGACAAATGTGTTGTCAGTGTCACTTGTGGTTTTCTAAGATTTTCCATGTCGTAACATAACTCATAACAATCTATTTAAATAATTGTATTGTAATTAATCATTCTATCGTGATTCTAGTGTTGTGTAATTAATTATCCGTAAGTGCAATTAACACGCGCTAACTTTGCTTCAGTTTTAGAAGTGCCGTGTGTTATTACGTTTTTATTGTTGCTATGTATTCATGTCACCATTGATATTTTATTATTTATTAGTTGTAATGTAAAGCTCTTGCAGAATAAATATAGATATGAATTATTGTTTATTTTTAAATATAATTATCCCTTCGATTAAAACGATTATTTTGTCATTGACAAAGGAATAATATATTTGTGAAATAATAAGTTTCAAAAAAGCTAACTCCACTTTTCACCCATATTTTGAAAAATATCAAATCTGCCGAACACGGGCGCATAAGTGAAGTTAGTTTTTTTTGGAAAAATACCTTTTTTAAATATCGTAGTTATTTAAGTATGTGCATGTGTGAGAGCACACATACGCCTATATACGTACACACCCACACACGCATGCATTTTGACATTGACGTGGGGTACATGTCAACCTAAGATAATAGATGGCGTAAATTACAGGGTTTCCGTTTTTAGGCCCAGAGATTGTTCTCTATTTCAGTATATAACAAAGTACTTTGTGGTTGCGTGTCTTCCAAGCGGTGAGCAAGACGTACGTCGTACAGTACACAATAAACAATACTGAGCATTACTGTACAGTTTTACATAATGCCGGCATCGTAACCCGTATTTTATGGATTCAATAAACCGAGTAAATCTTCCAAGCAATCCCTGGCAAACACTTTCTCCGGTATGATTGAGTATTCAATCATTCTGCATCGGTTTTGCACACAGCTGATGTTTATTGGGCTTGACCATCAGTCATGAGTCACGCGGTTGTGAAATGTGGTTGCTTATGACTTACTGGTAGGAATTGGTGCCAGTATTATTAAACACAATTGCGGTTTATGTTCTGTCTAGAGTCTATGACGCCCTTCGAAAAGTAAACAATGAAATCACCTCGATTGTGAAAGGTAATTTTAACGTCATAGAAGCGAAATTACTTGTACATAAATTTTAAAATAATATTTATTTACGTGTAAGGTATTTTTATCGTCGATATAAAACAAGAGGAGGAAAACCTGGACAGGTTTAAAGCAACATAATGTAGTCACTGAACTCGCGATAAAAAAAGTGGATTTCCTTTTTATGCAAAGCTTAATCTTCAGCATGAGACAATGGGTGAGAAACAGCCTTGAGTGGCCGGATTATGCGTGAGCGCGATGAATTTCAATATAAAGAGCTTTAGTAATTTAAGATGGTAATGATACCACTGTTAATAGTTATTAGCTTTTTAGTAAATCTACAACGACAGCAAAAGGATACGCGTTTAACGAACAACTGAAAACAAGAGATACAGAAGAAACACGGACTCTAAAGGGATACTGCTAAATAGGAGAGCGATAATATCACTGCTAGTGACGAGGCATCATGTCGCGATAAACTGCGTCCCTAATAAAATGGTCCAGAACCACCACAGTAGATGGGTTGCAGTAATCAGTAGGTACTACTGATTACTCCAGTATGCTTTAGTTTAGGGGAGTCTAATGAACTATGAATTAGAACGATGACAACGCATGAGCGATAAGACCGTTGTTGTGTAAATACATACTTTTTGCTGATGGGAATTATACCGGAGTCCCGATGTTGTCTCGAAAGTTGTATATTATGAATCACGCTATCTTCTCCTTTAACCACAAAACTAAATTGCCTCTGATACTAAATTGTTTCATATTTTGTCAAAATATGGCTGAAGAGGAAGAGTTATGTCGTGAACTTATAGATTGGCACCACTGCTATGATAGAAAAATGTTTCATATTCTGTCAAAATATGATTGAAGAGGAAAGGTCATGTTGTGAACTCATAGATGTTGGAACAATCAACGAATTACTGACTATTAATACTCTACCTACTGTGACAAAACGACCGTCACTACAGCCAGATTATTGGACGCCGTCTTATCGAGCGACTTAGTCTGCCCCAAATTGAGTGAGCAGGAATTATGGAAAAACTTTCTTTCTACACGCCGCGAATTAAAGATAATGAAGATTACGATTAGATAAAAACTTGCGGTAAACATCCTAATAAGTCTTCCGCCTCCATCGATTGCATCTATGTAGGTACCTGCGTAAATTGAAGCAGGGGAAATAGAACGTAATGGATTCAATCAGTTTTCTCTATCAAATGAAATCAGAAGTAGTGGATCAAGAACATAGGTACTAGAGATTGATGGTATTTCAAATAATCTTCTCCAAAGTCTCGTGTATTCGTAAAATAATCATTTATAACATTTGCTTTCTCGGTTAGATTGAAATAGGGAGGCAATCAAGACTTTTATTGAAATAAAATTCAATCCTTATTAGATTCTAAAACAAATGTTTGTTAAACGTTTTCAGCTAATAAAAGTAATATTAAGGAGCCGAGGCACGCCAAAAGGGAGGAAATGAAAGGGACGAGAGTGAAATTGGAAAAACTTGTTACTCGAGATGAAATAAAGAGAAAATAAATAGACCCTAGTAAAAGTTGGTGGAACAAGCTACGCTTAGCTACTTTATTTACCCAGGGGACGCTATTTGCTTTCATGTTAGAAAGAAGACACTTTTAGCTGGCTATTTGCTACTGATAATAATGAATATCAATTTGTCAGTAATAATTATAAATTTATCACTAAGTAGGTGCTTCTAAGTACATACAGTCACGAACTTTAATTCAGGACGCACCTAAGAATATTTTTGCGAAAAGGGTCCTAAATTACAGAGCGCGACCGTACCTCTGAATCCTCAAATCAATAATGGGACCCACCCAGAGTCACTAGCGTCCCTAGGCTACGGTGTCAGCTCACCATCAGGCAGGTCGTATGCTTGTCCTGTTGTGGTACATAAATTGCGTTTGACTTAATTGTGTTTACTTTTGTGTCAACATTACACCAAGTAAGTGGTACCGAACCTAAGGTATGTTAACTTATTCCAAAATGCACTTTGATTTTATGTAGAAATACCACGAAAAACAAAAGTTAAATTAACCATTGTCAGCACAATGTTTCCGCACTAACCTTTTACTCCAGTTTCCGATCTCAGCGTAGCGCCGCCCGTTAGAGCATCCGCTCCTCCGCACTTCATTTCCTCTAAACGTCTGCACCGAGTTCCCGTTAGGTGTTAATATTCCGTTCGAGGAGCCGTTATTGTTCCGCTCCCTGTTTCTAGGGAACGTCCCGGTCCCGGGACGGAAAGTCCCGAGTTGGGGAGTTTGGGCGTCCGGACTGTACTGCTGAAGTGGAAGAGTCACGTTCCCGCTCCAGCTTTTGCGATTGACGGCGAAAGTTTTGAACGTCCCATTGCCATTCGTCGGCGATGGAATAGCACCACAGAAACTGCTCCGGTTATGACTGTTTTTAATCAATGCACTATTCTGCAGAGACACTTGGGGCTTGATCGGCACAAGAGGGGATGCCTGGTCAATGGACATCGTCCCTTAACAAATGTAGGTCGAGCCTACTTTTGTTATATCTACATTTTTGTCTGCAAAGGAAAGAAACATCGATGTTAGCGTACCAAATAATGTTAAACCTTCAAGCAATTTCCAGAGTTGTTTTATCTTAGTAATGAAAATGGCCTAGTTGTGTACTGAAGACTTATTGCAAGTCCCTGAAATGTTGTCAATAATTGTTATGGATGCTTGTTTGTCAACTATAGTTACTAAGGCCCCGTTTGAGTGTAATGAAGAGCCCATCTCACAATAGAGTTTAATTCAGGTTAATAGATATTTGTGTTCCGCAATACCACATACTCGTATGTACCTAACACAGTACAGTAACAGTTTACTAGAGAATAAATAAATAATTTCAAGGATTTACCAAGCCTTTTCCAAAAAAGTTCTTGAATCAGAATAAAAATTGTTTTATTCTAGTCAGAATCTGAAGCCTTTTCAATTCTTATAGGAGAAAAAAAAGTGTCCCGAGTTATTCATACAATTTTGTGTTTTTTATTACGCTACCGCAAACTTCTATGAAGACGGTAACGTAACGGAACAAAAAAACTTACGATACTTTTTTTGCTATTAGAAACGAAAGTGTAATCCATTTCTGAGTAGAATAAAACCATTTTTAACCAAATAAAAAAAACCTGAACAAAACTTTAATGGAAAACGCCCTAAAATCAAATGAACACTGAGAACTGTCTTTTGTCTACTAAGAAGCCGCGTCGAAATTTCGCTGACCCAGTGGTTCGTCCGGCGGACGCGGACAATTCTGCATGCTCCGGTCCGGCCACTCACGCGCAACATCGGCACCGTTACGCAACTCTTACACAACTATCGTTACTCCTTAGATAACTTACATAATTGCCAAATTCAATAGAGATTCGTTCCGTTACAGTGTTAGATTTGTTCGGATAATGAATGTGCAAATACTACAGATACATTCTTTCTTCTTTCAGTAATGGGAACTTAGTGCTATTGTTTCAACGCACGGTTGATTTCTATAAAAAGTAGGTGAGACTTAGATATCTAATGTAAACATTGACGCTATCTGTTTCACGTAATCAGTTATTGTTCATCATCTGATTGAATCGACGGTGTTTTAGTTCTTGTATTAGTATGATAATGATAAGTGTCGAAAGTGAACTCGGATCGTTATCCAACGTTTTGTCCATGCAATCGACGCTCACTTCGAAAATCCATAATGGATAATTGAGGTGTATGATTATGTGAACAATTTTAACGTAAATGGTGTGTTATTTGAAATTGATTTCTGTAATTTTCCTATACTATAATTGGTCTCAGTTTTTTTTTTTTTTTTTTTTAATCTTTGTTTATTTATTAAGAAAAGGGGTTTTGTCACGCAGTGACTATGCCACCCCCATGGGCGAGATCAATGTGCATTATAATATGTATAATTTATCTTAGAGGTAGTACTTAGTTGGTAGGTTTATAGCAATACTTTAGAGTATAGTTTGCATAACTTTTGATTTCTCTTTAGCGTCTTTATTCTTTGCATGCCCTTTAATGACAATATCAGGCAGGAGATCAATCTATTTTCGTATGTTATCTACAAAAACTTATAGATTTAGAATCCTAAGAACAATTCGTTGGACGATATCATATACCAATCACCTCCTAGTGATATTACCACTAATCAGGTACCTAATTAGTGGTAATATCACTAGTAACTAGTCACAACGTAATTAGACTACGAGTACAGTTACCATTACCACAATCATGATCGTGATTCTACTCGTACATATAGATTTTTTTTCTGTTAAAGTGTTACAAATATAATAAAGTACAATCTTTTTTACATCAGAGTGGCAATAAAAGCTGTCAATGTACTCGTAACGTTAGAGCGGCGTAAGAGCGTGTCCAAAGTATCTGATTATCCAACATCGATTAGGGACGCGCCATTTTATGTGTTAGTCACAGACGGTTTTACTTCTGCTCCTGTTTGTTTTATATCAGTTTATTCAGTTTTATCTCGCAAATGATGATTCTAATCAAATATCAATTTAAAATGTACCTAATAAACATTGTTATTTTATATTCAGAAGCCGACTAGAATGTCTTTAATATGAAACTGGTAAATTGTGGTAATTTATTTTTTGGTCCACCAATGAAACTAGTGAATGTAAAGCTTCTAAGTGGTAACATTTATTAGTATTAGACCTGATGGCAAATTACATTCTGTCATTCTATATTGTGAATCGATAATGGAAATAAAAATGCAGTTGTTCAAAAAATGTATCTGTATTAACAATTCAGATTAATTTTTATCGACTGACGTCCTCATTCATAAACATGTGTCAATATAATTTACTGTAAAGCTAAGAGTAAGAAGTTATATATTCACTTTGACAAATGTGTTCGTAAGAAAGAGACAAGAACAATTCTTACTAACATAATCATGTTAATTTGTATAGATAGACAATGGGTAGATGTTAGCATTTAAAGTGACACTACAACTTTTAGCAAAATCAAACCCGTAATGAGAAAAACTTCTTCATCCACAACAAACAAATATTGTTACACAGTTATTTTGTATAGGTAAAAAAAAAACACATTTGACAATTGGGAATGTATGAAAATTTTAGAAGTGCCTGATTATTTTTTTGGTGATACGAATAACCTTCCTTAGCACCAGAAAAAAGTTTCATATTTTTCAGCTGCGTCAATTATTTTTGAAAAATATAAACATTTTCCTCAGTTACGTTTTGGGTCAAGGACGGCCTCGATCCGTCTCATATTACAACAAAACAAATATAGCTGCTGCAACTGTCAATATCATTGCCAGTGTCAGTTTACCACAGATATTTAAGATATTTTTTTTGTAATATGAGACGGATTAAGGAAAGTGTCTATTGACCCGTCCTTGACCCATAACGTAAGTTAGAAAAATGTTTATATTTTTCAAAAATAATTGACGCAGTGAAAAATCTGAAACTTTTTTCTGGTGCTAAGGAAGGTTATTCCTTTCACCAAAAAAATAATAAGGCACTTCTGATATTTTCATCCATTCCCCATTGTGTTTATCTGTCGTTCGCTGAACAATGTAATTTTAAACACGAATATATTCGGACACTATTAGATGGAGACGTGATCGGTTTCGGTAATAAATCTACAAGTCAAGGCCTTGACTGAATAAAACAAGTGCTTCGCACGACAACGAGCCTATCATATGATCAATGCAATTACATAAAAAACCGGCCAAGTGCGTGTCGGACCACGCAAAACGAAGGGTTCCGTGCCTATTAAAAAGGTCGTATCATCACAGAAATTTTACGGCACTTACGTCCTTTTCTTTGAGGAAGGCAGTTTTTCAGCAATATCTCGAAAACCTCTGAACCGATCTTGTTCAAAACAATTTTCGGTGAATGAAATTAATAAGCCCTATGTTCATGAAATTTTCCATATTTTTAAAATACACCGTTCAAAAATTAGAGGGGGGGGACAGAATTTTAGTGACTTTCGGGGCGATTATCTCCGACTCTATTCACTTAATCAAAAAAAATGCTAAGAAACCTTATATTTATTTTAAAAGGCCTATCGATTGATCACACGGGGGGTCACAATGAAATTTTTTTTTTTGACTTTTTGTTTTATGTATGGAGTGCACCCCTAAAAAAATTTTTTTTTGTTATTTTAATTACAAAACTATGTAGCGGCTAACAAAATACACCTATCCTCAAAATTTTATTCAAATACACCTTATAGTTTTCGAGTAAAATGCCTGTGACATACGGACAGACGGACAGACGGACAGACGGACAGACGGACAGACGGACAGACGGACAGACGGACAGACGGACAGACGGACATGACGAAACTATAAGGGTTCCGTTTTTGCCATTTTGGCTACGGAACCCTAAAAAACAGTTTAAACGGTTTTTAGATTTAGTTTGATGTAATTTAAATGTTATAATTGACTCTATAAAATTTGTACAGTGATAAAAAAGCAGTAGTGTGGAGGTATTTTTGGAACCGAATGAACTTATTTTTATTTTATAGGAAATATAATATCAACCTGTCTTGATGTTGTCTGGCAAAATTATGGGTAGCTTATCTAATCACTCTCTGACATTAGTGGATACTGTCACTTACAAAGCCTAATAACTTTTCTATAGTGAGCGAGTACATAAAACGCAACGGCATGTCGTATTCAGAAGTTAGTTTTGACTAACTTCTGAATACGACATGCCGTTGCGTAAAGTAAGCATACTATTATGCCGATTTATCTTATTTGCGCACATTAGTCAACGTGGATGTTAGTCAACTAACCTAACTCAGTCCCATTATGCTTTTAGTTCGTTATTTTATAACGGGTTTAACATTTAACCAACTGATTAAGTAACGTTTTTTGTTTGAACAGTACAAAGCTTACCAAAATTTTAATTACAAGGTGTTCAAACATGAGTGGCGTTATATGATATCTCTTTTACCCAAATGTTTGGCAGCTCAAGAACGAAAGGGAGAACAAAATGATGTTTTGAAATTGGAACTACGTAGCTACCTGTCCCGATCATCTGTCAGGAAGGTACGTTCGCGCAGGTGCGTGGTTCAATTTAATTGCACTTTTACCGGTAATTGGCATTATTATGGCAATTAACAAGATGTCCCCTACAATTAAGCACGCGCCTGCATTATTATGGAGAAGTGGGATAACGGAAATTCGTTTTTGCCGTGAAAGTCTAATAATTGAAATACGTTTGATGCAGGTACAGAAACACGGTCATGCAATTTGTAATTTTACTTTTTTCGTTACATTCAATGACGATTGAAGAGAAACAGCAAATCCCATAATTACCGTTAAAATCGAACACGACACAAGATGCCAGAACCAGATCTTTCCCTGTAACTTTTCTGAATTAGATCCGCGTCAAAGGAAAAGCGGTTAGTTCTGAATTGAAATAAAAGTAATACCTAAACTCACATTAACACTATTTTAAAGTTGTTGACGATGCATTTTAGAACTCCAGATTTTAAGTTTGATAGCTTTTTTATGAAGTATAATGAAGTGTTGTGTTAGCAACTGTAAACATGTCAAAGAAAAAAAAACGTTTTAATACAATACGTTTTTAAAAACAAAACAATAAATAGCGTGTTAGGTACACATATGCCTGGTTTTACTCTAAATGCCTTAGAAATAACCTGAGCAGACGAACTGTATTGAAAATAGACGTTCTTGTTTGGGTAAGTTTGTAATTATCGCCAAATACATAATCCTACGTAACCGAATGAATAAGATTTGACCCTGAAATAATAAATACGTCACCAAAAACTAAACTAACCTGGGTATTGGTGATCTTGATCTATTACTTTCTTTCGTATCTATTACTTTAGGAGACACAAATTGGTAACGAATGTAAACTTCGGTGACAGAAAATATTGTGCATATAAAACAACGTACAATATTTTCTGTCACCCCTTCGATGAAGCTATGTTTATAACATATTTGAATAGTTAGTCTCTTTTCTAGTTCAAACCTCTATTGTTCTAACTGCAATGGAGTTATTGTACAATTGTTTTTCCGTGGAAGTAGATTCCTTCGTACGAGTAAATACTGCTTCTTTATTAGTATAACAAAAACGTACACCTATTTGATTACTTGATTTTGTGCAATTATTTTCACAGACACATTGCAAAACTTTTAAATTCGTATACCGTTGGCGCTGTAAATTCAAATTCCTGCCATGCACCTCGCTTCCTCTTCGGCTCTTTGAACAAAAGGTTTTATTAATGCTCCATAGACAATAACCACAATTCCGAAACCGGAAGCAACTAGCCGTAACGTAATGGATTATTAATACGTGTCTGACTCGACTACAATCCTTTTTCGATATTGTTATTTTTTAACAGAACACCTGTGTTTCCGGATAAGGTTATGTGGGGTAGTTCAGATTTGTTCCCGTTAGTATTTTTATCATCATCATCATCATTATCAGCCTGTAATCGCCCACTGCTGAGCATAAGCCTCTCTTCGAGTACGCCACTTATCCCGGTCCCGTGCAAGTCTCATCCAGAAATGACCTGCGGTCTTTTTTACGTCGTCAACCCATCGAGCTGGTGGACGATATAGGGCTCACGTATTTTAATCTCAGTTCAAGGTCGTAACATAGTTCAACTCAGTATTAGACTTCGTTTCAGAACACCTAAGATAAGGAAACAGTCATTCAAATAGGACCTATGCTTTTGTCGTAGGGACAAATACATGGCAAAATGTACCTACTCGTATTTATTCATAAATACCTGCTATTAGGTATACATTGAAGAACCATACAAAAGAATCGGTTTTATTTCATGTAATAACTAAGTGGTCAAGGTCTTCAAAGGACTGCTTTTGACGAGAAATAACGATTGTATAATTAGGACAAAATCCATATAATTTATTGATTAATGCGATGAAGCCGTGGGGTGTCTTTTTTAGAAATTTGTTTCGAATGGATTTGAATAAAACTTGCATTTGCATAATAAAGGAATCATCACTTGCAAGTTGTATAGCGTATATAAATATACTAAATTAAAACTTTATTCAAACTTATCTTCGAAAAGGAAATAATAGTATTAATTTATCATGGATTTAATTAAGTCGTTGGTAGACCGAGGAAAACGATATCTAGGTATTAAATAGAATATGTAATAATATCACACATAATCAATATGTATACAAAGACCACGAAGTGCTATCTAGCTGACCACAAACACGTATCTAAGTACTGTACAGGCCATAATCACTACGTTTGTCCGGCCTTGTTTATCATTTAATTTATAATATGTATGGATTATGAATGAATATATCCAAATTAGAGTAACTTAACCCTAAATTTGGCAGTGTACCTGAAAATGCACACGTTTTTTAGTCACCTTTTTGTATTTCTTTCTTTTTGCGCTCTATACAGCAAACGAGACTTGAACGCACAATTTTGTCTTATTTTGCAAAGTTTTGGCCCTAAACTTTTTGTTGTGTTCATTTAAATGCATGCAATTTGTTTTAGGTATGTACTTGAACACTTAAAAATCGCCACTTCTGCGTTATGTGTAAGGAGAGAAACGAGTAAGTAGGTATTGTTAGTTTAGAAGTGGACCGAACCAATAACAATACATTAGTATTCCAGTCGCGCTACTGCAGGAAGGCAAAAGGCACAAGTGCCAACGGATTCCGACTGGTATCATTATTTTTATTTTCGGTACTTATTGACCTAGCCTTTATCATATTGTTGCGCAATTGTTACTTTAAATTCGATCTAAGATAGTCCAACAAAACCTTCATTTGAATTTAAATGAACTATCTCTGCAGGTCCATTCGCAAGTTACAGCTTGGTAAGCAATAAAATACTACTAACTTATAACAGAACACGAAGAAAATGTACTAAACTAAATAAACGAAACTCGAAGTGGATAACTCCAAAGAACAAATATTTTAATAAAACCATTAGCCGTACAAGTTCAAGAACTTCATACAAACAGTATAATAAACTTGAGTGGCACTTCACGCACACCAACTATAGGCTTAGAAGCTAATAAAAAAGTTTTCGTACAAAAACACGGGCAAGGCCATGGACGAAAAAAAACACTACCGGCTCTTTTTTTGGTATTGAAACTTGAGCTTAAGTATCAAACCTTATAGCAGCCGTTACAAAATTTATCGCTTATCACGTTCCAATCTTAAGTTTTAAATTCGCCTCACAGTGTTACACGTTGAAACGTAGATTGAGCAGAGTTATCGTAAGCTTGTATGTAAGTAAGTGGCAAATACCAATACACTGACTATACCAACCACATGCATAATTATGAGTAATGCGGTGCCATTATTGTGATAAGGTTAGGAAATATATCATTGATATTAAAATTTGCCCACAGTTCACTTTATAATAGCAATCGACTTTTAAATCAAACCAATTATTTTCATTACAAGAAAAATACGTGCTCTCAGCCAGCTCGCCATAACCATGACATGGTATTTAATGTTCTAGAAAAAAATTAAACGATGAGATTATATGAAATAGCAAACGGGTGGATTGCTAAAAATTTGTACATAGTTAAGAGCCTTAATCTAATCTACGCTTAACTTTCTTCCATAGTGTAACGACAATTACTCATACGTTTTATATGGGTAACTTTCGGTACACAATGGAAAAAGTTAAAGCATAGATTAAATTAAGGTCCTTAACTATGTACAATTTTTTTTGCAATCCACCCAAATTACAACTTATATTTTTGCCCGACTACGGCAGAGCCGAAAGCAAGGGATATGTTTTTAGCAGTCTGTTTTTATTTGCGTATGTTCCACTGTAGCGTTTAAAATACTGAATCGATTTTGATAAATGGGGTGTCAATTGATTCGAAATTATGTTCCGGGTGACATAGGCTACCTATTGTATGAAAAAGAAAAATATGATGGCTGTCAGATACATAGGTAAGACAAATAAGTGACTGCCTTACGGTCATTTGTGGATCTCCTACACATATAATTCTAGTTGTTGTTGTGTGTTGTAGTTTCTTATAGTTGCACATATTTCGAATATACTTTCATCTGAAAGTATATTCGAAATATGTGCAACTAGCTTCTGCCCGCGACTTCGTCCGCGTGGAACTCGTTTATATCATAGCTCCATACAAACGTTAGCTCCCATTTCGTCCCCTTAGGGGATGATTCCCGGGTTAAAAAGTATTATATATGTTAATCCAGGCTATAGACTGTATGTATACCAAAATTCATCTAAATACGTTTAGCCGTCTTTGCGTGATTGAGTAACTAACATCTAAACATCCAAACATCCAAACTTACGCATTTATAATATTAGTAGGATGATTTGTGAACACTCACAAGGCCTATTACCTAAACATATTGATAATATTGACGCGATAACATGCACAAACATTATTGATTCCGCTTATCATAAGTTTCCTGGAAATGAATTGTAATGTCGATGGATATTGCGAGGCACCTCAGGTTGGGTAAACAAACAGGCCAAGTTGACTTAGGCAAACGATGCGGGTTGTGTCAGCGATCGGGAATACTAATGTACGGGCAAATCTAGTTACATGTGGGCTGTTGGAATTTACAAATGAGCGCAGGTGCGTTGAGTGTTCTAAGGGAGAAATTAACTAGGCTGTAGGGCGTCGTAGGGGACTATGACTGATGATAATAAAGAAGCAATCACGCCGCGAGCACTTTGGTTTTATACTTGAGTTGAGATTATTTGAGTTGGCCGAATTGCATCAAAGTAGTCCATTCAAAAAGCAACTCTACCGTCCAAGGTAGAAGATTAAAATTATATTGACAGTTTTATAAAAAGTCAATCTCAAACGTACTTGACGATATGACGATGAAGTGCTCCACTTTACAGAACAGTGGTAGCCCGTATGACCAATGTTCCTCGTACTTTGATCGCATTTACGAAAATGGCACTGTGCATATAAAGCTGCTGGAAAAGTGATAATTGCCAGGCTGTTAAATCGAATGGCACTCAAAAAATTAATTTTCATCGAACTCGAAGCATGTGAATAATTGCATTGTAAGTTACCAGTTGAAAAAGATGCGGGTGTTTACCGAGTAAGATTAATAGCGTCTTCATTGTAATTTAAAAAGGAAATAGTTCATTAAATGAATCACTTGAAGGCCACAACCTTGACAGTAAAACCCACTTTAAGTGCTCAAGATAACACAAACATTAAAATGTCATTATATATTTATCTTGAGCGCAACGATCTGTTAAAACGTTTAAAGCAAAAAGAAAACTGTACTAATAAAAAGTACCGTGCAATTATTTACTAAAACTGTGTTCGTATTGCGACCAGTAATGTTGTAATTGTTAATGCTTGCGTTGTTAACAGAAATAACTCATATTTGTTAGTCGTTAATAGCAATGCTGATTGTGTTGCTGCAAAGTGAAATCATCATCGCAACTGTTAACTTCGGTACAGCTTTCTTATTATCACATTCTGTGAATCTAATTAGAAGTTGCGTGCAATTTTACAACAAGTCAACGAGTAACGTCACAACTGTGGATGAAAGCTGTTAAACTGAATTTTCAACAACTTTCATTCTTAACATTTCCATGATTGATAGGTATCCAAACAATATTGCTAAAAGAAAGACGTGACGGTAATTTAATAAGAATTTAATCATCAAGCGCAAAGCTTTTACGTTTAAGAGCGATCGGAGCTAAGCTCATCCTTAATGGAACAGTCATTAATCAATGTAAAAAAAGCTTGACGCGAAAAGAGTTTATAGAAGATGGCGCAAAAAATGTTTCATTATGCGCCCGAGCACGCGCTATCAATATTCATTGTTAGACTTTATTTTGTCGATCTGATCGTTATTATGATAAAGAAATATTGTGTGTTTAGAATTGTAAAATACGACAGTGATGCAAACACTGCTTTCTGAAATGAAAAAGAAGTAATAGATTTGAATGCAATCATCAGTTTAATAAAGATAAGAATCCCGATACACATTTGTATTCATTAATTATGCCACTAGTTTTTCCAACTCATCGATATCATCAGTTTTATTCGAATAAACAAGTACATACGTCTCTGCGATTTTGCGTGCAAACGTATACTTATTCTACACAAATAAATATGTGTTCCATCCGTATTCCCCTCCTCCCCTCACATGTCAACCTGGAAATGGATGAAACAATAAAATCGGTACCAATAGATTTCTTTTTAGGGGTCACATGCTGAGCAACTAATGGCAGTTTGCGACAGACTGACAAAAAATCTTGTGCGATATTGGAGCCAGGACCCTCCACATATAGGTCAGCGTGAGAGGAGCATGACGAATCGCTCTCATCACTCTTTAACGTTATAAGTGGGAGCCGGCTAGATAAGATTTAGACTAAGCCGCCTTTGAGTTCGCAAGTGATTAATGAATTTTTAGACGAGGAAAAGGCAAGATTGTACGGGAATTTTATCAGTCGTTAAGCTGACGAAAAACATCAAGTAAACAACCTGTCGAGCTGACAATAATATCGCATTATCATTAAAAAATACTCTTGCACAACCGTCGCTTAATTTCAAGGAGTAGTATGTTTTCGTCGACATTTTGGATACGGTTTTAAAAGGAATAACATGTAACTAGAAAAACTTCATAATTTATTAGCGATTACAAGAAAATATATGCACATTAAAACGTTGCCAAGCACCTACGTGAGGCGGTTAAATACAAGGTGCCACCAAGCGAGCTAATTAACATTAAAGAAGACCATACATGGCTAATTGTATTCAGCAGACATTCTAAGAATTTAGGCACTAAGCTCGGCGAAGGCTATGAAGTCGGTCCGCTACCCGCAATATAAGGAGCACAAAACAATGAGGTCCGTTGTGTTCCGGAGCGGCCGCCGCTAAATTGACTGTTACATCCACAACCTCGTATCACACACGATCAATAACTGGAATAAGGACCCTACAGTGCGCTACATAAAGTTCACACCTCATAATAACGCGCGACAGATATGAGTTAATGAAGGTAAACAGTGGAATGCATTAGCAAATGTTCCGCTACACACAAGGGTAATTAAAAAGCCATGAGGCTAAGACGGCGTGCTTGCAGAACGGTAATTAGGATTGTTAGTGAATAAAACGCTACTGTAGGCTTATGATTGTGAGACCACGGCAGATGGTGTGAACTGTGAACCAAGAAGTTAACTCAGTAGACAATTGTATTGCGTATTCGAGAGGTCCGATTCAGAGTGGTTTCGTAAGCACGATCGGGCGCATTCCATGGCGCGGTGCAACGCCCCTTGAGGATAGACCTGCGCTATAGAATGCTAACTATTACTACGAACGACGCTCCTTGCTACCCACCTGATCACTGAACTCGTGGATAAAGTTTGCGACCGGTGAGAATTTACTAGGTACGATACATTTCTGCACTGACTAATTGTCACTAACTTGGTTTTCCAGAAAACACCAGCAATAAAAATATTACCGCCAACTGTTGTAAGGAGAATAATAGCAGTAATAAAAGAAATGCGTGCAACAGAGCGTTTCTAAGTCAACGGAACATTATCTGAAGATCAGCTAAACGCAAACATTTGTAGTCGCTGTCTCATCAACAAGACGTTAATTTTTTTAGTTACAGATATTCGCGTTATTTGCTTCGGTAATCTTGAGATAAAACATTAACGGTGCTAACTTATATCCCTCATTTTTGTAAATTTTGCTTTGAATCAAAACAACTGGTCATACCTACAGAGATTTAATCGCCAATACGAATTACCAGAATCTTAAAAGCATTAATTGCATGAGGAGATCATAAAAAGTATGAATTTTCTGGAACATTTCTGCTATCAGTGGATGGATAGCTGTTTAATTTAGTAATGTCAAAAACATATATTATCAAACAAAAAAAGATGTGGTATATGAAATTAATGTCTCATTCATGTTTCATGACGTATCTAAATAAATCTTACCCCGTTGACATCAGGCTCGGTGATGACTCTCTTAAGCAAGTGGACAAGTTTAGGTATCTGGGGAGTACTGTAACATATAAGTGCCACCTTGATGATGAAGTAAACAGCAGAATCGGGGCGGCTGCTGCTGCCTTTGGGAAACTTCGCGTCAAGGTGTTCCGGTCACACGACATAAAGCTCCAAACCAAGGTCTCTGTTTACATGGCAATAGTTCTGCCCAATCTCCTGTATGCCTCCGAAACGTGGTGTCTCTACCGCAAACACATTCGCGTATTAGATAGGTTTCATCTCAAATGCCTGTGTGACATAATGAATATCTCCTGGGCGGACCGTGTCAGGAACACGGAAATTCTACGTCGTGCTAATGTCAGCGGCATTGAAGCCTATCTAATGCGTAGACAGCTGCGATGGAGTGGTCATATCTCCCGCATGGCCGAAGAACGAGTGGCTAAGCGCATCTTTTACTCAGAACTGCAGGAAGGCAAGCGAAAACGGGGCGGCCAGCTTCTGCGCTATAAAGATGTGCTGAAGCGCCACATGCGGAGGTGTGATATTGACACATCGCGCTGGGAGATTTTGGCTCAAGATCGATCGAAGTGGAGACATACAGTGAAGGTTAATGTGCAAGCCTTCGAAGAACGAAGACGTAACGAACTCGATGCTAAGCGCGAGGAGTTGAAGGCTGGACCACCTGCGGCCATACACTACAATTTTGTCGGAGGGGTGCTGACCTGTAGGGAATGTGGTCGCACATTCTCTGCAAAGATAGGCTACGTCAGTCACCTGAGAGCTCACGAACGACGCTCCAGTTAGCCAGAACTCTTCTCTTTTTCCAGTCGCCGTGGTCGAAATGATGATGAAATAAATCTTGTAGAGCAACATAATTTCGTTCACAAAATCACCGTGCGTTTCTGAACGTTTTCATTGAAATCGCATATTGTAACTCTGTATGTACTATCCGATTGCCGTTGCCACATATTAAACAAACACGTGCGAAAATGGGGCCGCTTGCGCAACGTCGAGTTATCAAAGATTGTTGCCCTCGCTAATGCTCGGATAACGGGACCGTCAGGTATGCGTTCGCATTGTTTTGGTCAGTCTACGCTCTAATCGTAGAACTGTATCAAAGTTAGATATAGTTGAAAAAACAATTTAAACGTGCAGTATGAGTTCATTCTTAGCAATCTTTTGTTTCATTCAAAAGTTCTTGAGATTGATTATAATGACGCTATTATTTCCAAATACACAAGATATTTCTCATGTTATGAAATATTTAGACAAAGTTTGTTTTGAGGAACTAATTTAGCTGACAAATTATTAAAAGGAAGGGTCTAACTATTTACTCGTACGTTGTTTGCGTTACTTTCTGCACGGTTAAATTATTTCCGATCACGTACTTATATCTGTTTAATTTACCGGATTCCGTCAGACAATCGGAAACGCAGCAACTACGCGGCTGCTTACTAAGTAATAGGTCCCTTCCTTCACCTTCATCTCACAATTAGTAGAAAACGGCTAAATCCTCACAGAATCTACAGGTGTTTGCAACATCGTTGATTTACAATTCACATTCATTTACAAGAGGAATGTATACACTAGTGAACAATCTACAGTTTTTTTATTGTACCTATTCTTCCTTCTATGCCAAATCATCTCTCTTCCACGTTCTAGGGAATATAGACATAGAAAAGTATTTTGCACGTCCTAAGGAATACAACTTGTTTAATTCAGTAGTAGCTATTAAATTCACAATTTTTATTTTTAATGGAATTGGGATACATTGCAACATTCAAAAGTGATATAGCCCTGTCATGACGTCACCGTCATATTGATTGGTCCCATTCTATGGTTAAATAAACAGTTGATCTACAACCACTTACGTCAAGGTACTGCTAAGTCTCTCAAAGTGTCCCATAATCACAACTCATCAAATTGCGCAACAAAAATGATTTCTCAACCCGCTATCACCCAACTCAAATTAGTACTAGTATTAATTGTGAAGAAATTGCGCTTAAATTGAAATTGTACGCTTGTCCAAAAGACCATGAGTTAGTTGGCGGCTGATTTGCGGCGCACTGAGCCTGCGCGGGAGCAGGCAGGGCGCGACGAACGCATTCGGAACGGTTCGACACACTTTGTCGTCATTATTGTTACTAGTGCAGTCCTGCTCATACAGGAGTAGTAAAGAACAGGCTATACACTTATATACAGTTCTTTACTAATTCAATGGAATACAGCGGAACTTCTAATTATTTCTAGGACGAGTGGCAGCATAATCAAATATACATACTAGAATAGAAGTATCCTTACTGAGAAACAGTCCGTGTGTAGGTTTTGTAAAAGTTCATCGTACTTTGATTCTGCCAACTGTCTTTAAAAGACACAGTTAACGTGGCAATGTTTCCCTTTAAATTTTAGCAGCCGTCTTTACCTAAAGAGGTACGATCCGCGACGTAGCTAACTGTAATACTTCTGGCTAAATGAGCTCGATGCTTGAACGAGGTATAAAAAGCTTAAAAGAATAAGACCATCTGTTAAATTAGACGCGGTCATTGCTTCCAATGATTGATGCTACTGTTCCTCCTCTTTTTCTGATGTTCCCTCGCGTCTCATCGTAAAGCAGACTTCAACTGTTTCAAAGATACGACCAAATCCTCATGTCCAAAGGATTACGGACGCCATTCTATTCATCCAATGAAAGAAATAATCGAAAACGTGATTAGAGATGATATATTGTTAATCCGACATGCGATGAAAAATATCGGTGCAAATCCAAATGACAAAAGGGGCCAATGTCAACGACCCTCGCACCCTATGGTATAACAATGAGATCGGGGATAAAAAAGGGTCTTGCACCATTATGGGGCCCAATTACCGCTTCAATGGTCAAATGAGTTGCTGATATTTTTTGGTTTACAGCTGGCACGCGCGGCTATAACGATACCAGGAAAATATATATAACCATTACGACGTTCTGTGACCCGTACTTCCTGTAACCCGTGGTCACCGGCAAGTTTAAAAGCTGAGACAAATTAACCTGCATACTTCACACATAGTTGGTTTCTTTTTACCTTCCCCAAATGGTAATCTTTGACGTGACAATGTCACATAAGGATGACATTTTGTTTAAAACATTGCGAAACTGAATAGCCTATCCTGAAGTGGTCATCTTCTGTCATCCCAATCACTTCAACTCTTAAGCATTTTTATCCTCAGTTGGCACGCGCGATAATAACATACCAGTATCATAACAGAACCAGTTTGAGTCGGAAACGATGTGGTTCAACGGTTAGATAATGATTGGATAATCGTTGTGCCTTTCCTCCCAAGAACATGGTATTGAGATTTAATTTCATATACACACCGAACATTTCAAACAGAAAAGCTATACTGCCATCTAGATACAGATTACACATTGATGAAGTTCAAGATTTCGGTAATGATAATGACTAAATAATAATTGTAGTAGGTATAGGTAGGTGAAAAACTAAAGTAAGATCCATGAAGCTGTGAACTATTCGGAATTCGAATAAGCATTTGTTTTGTTTGTGTTACAAATTTTAAACATGTGATGTGTATCAAACAAGTCACAACGTGTACGTACAAGAGCCTTTCTTAAGGTTTTTTTACCTATACCTTTCCATCCTTCACTTATTTCTTCGTTCATAGTTAAGGTAACATCTAATTATCTAATATAATTCACATACATTTCCATTAAAGCAGGTGTCTTATCAGAACCAGATTACTCGCAATTCACGAAGTTTAACGGTTTGGTGAAGATTGAATAATCGCCCCCACTTTCCTATGTATCGAAACTTAATATATTGAAGACATCCAAGAGTTCCATGAGAGTAAATCAAATTTGTATCGCGTAAACCGGGCTCGGTTAACCAGAGGCTGGGGACTAGGCGATCAATTTCAAGGGCCCCCTTATTCAAATCCCTTTTGTCTTGTTTCATACAGTCGGTGAACAACAATGATCCCCAAACGGCGACTTGCGATCAATGACTTACTTAAGTTGCTTAGCTGCCAGTGACAGCTTGCAGAAAAAAAAACTAATGCCTTCTTTTGTATATGAGTTCGGAACCGTTACATTCGAATTTGATGATTCTGTACGTATGATGAGTGTTGAACTGTTGACATTGTGGGAAATGTAATAAAAATAGGGTCATTGAACTTTAATGTTCTAGGCCATCTTCAACTACGGTAATATGCAATATCAGTAGGTAAGTAATGCATTAACACGATAACTTATCTGCATTGATAAAACAACTCTGTTGATGGTATTGAATGGAAAAATGTTATTAAAAAAAACATTCGTTATATTAAATAAAACGATATACTTAAAATTACTACGTATAAGAAAAAAATACCTACATTCTACCAAAACATAACGACGAAACCAAAAACACTCGGCAAAACAAAAACACAACAGCGGCAAATAAATATTTCAAAGCACAGAAGTAAAGCGAGCTTTACCGTGAACGCACGAACTTTTCAAACACTTCAACCACAATATAGACTACGATATCAAATTTTCGCGTGAAATTTAATATGTGTACTATGTTTCGAACGGGCCGAGCGGCAACATACGCACGACGCGGCGACCGGGCACCGACTAACGGCTGCCGGTGCCGAGCCAACGGCCGACTATCTCCGTCCTGCTCCAATACGCATGCCCGGAACAATTTTCCTTTGCATTTTCCACATTCACAGCAATATTCATTCCTATATACCAATTTCCCAACACCATCATCTAAAGCACCAATATTTGAGCTGCCTTATAGACAAATTTTGGGGGTTATTGAATCAGTGCTGCCAGGTTGAAAAGAGACAGACTCCGTACAAGGTCGATCGTGATTGTGTATTGCAACATCGCCCATAGCAAAAGGCGGCATTCAGGTTTTCCACCTGGTTTTAGAGATAAGAAGGTAGAATTACTTTGGGGCTCAAAGATGTACAGATGTATATATAATGATGTAAGTAAAATGAATTCAATTAATTCGATGTGAAACTTTCTACATTCAAATTGTGAAGAACATTCCGATAAAATTGATAGACCAATAAATTACAGGGTAGACGTAAATTTAACACTAAATGCAATGATTTTTGTGTCTTCCTTCTGTTTTATTGTTGCGAGTCGGACAGATTGTCTTCAAACGAAATAATAATTATCATCTGCGGACTTAAACATAAACTGGTCTTAGTGGCATTAATTGTTTCACTGGGTTTCTTTCTTTCTAGCTGGCGTAGCTTCTTCAGGTTTACTGTATTATTTAGGGAAACACTGAGTATCCCACATTTGGGTATGTAAACAACTTCTCTATTTCATAATCCAAGACCCATTTGTATGCAAAAAGTATTTTCTATTCGGCCACGCAGTGACATCCGGACTATTTTAGAGTGAACATACGAACACTTTCACTATTGTGACGCATATGGGACGATGAAAGTGACACCGAGATATTGCTAATAACAAAGCACAATGGAGATTATAGCTCTGAGAACGACCTTAGTGGCACTTTCGAGTGCCAAATTTTATAGGTGTTTGTATTTGATAAGTGTTGTTTTAATTAACTGAATGGAGCTAAATGAAATCTTGGCGATTTTATCACCTGGTGATACGCATTAACGAAGACTAAAAACCAAAGTTATCCCTCTGATACTGATCACGCTGTTGTTAAGATAAATGAAGATCTTGAAAATATAACAGCTTGGTCAAAGTCCAATTGCTTAGTATTGAATCCCAGCAAAACAAAATATATGTTACTCGGCTCTGCAAATCAAATTAAACAGATAAATAGTCATAAACCAGTTATTTCCGTTATGGGCGACCAGGTGGAGCGTGTTTCAGAAGCGCGCAATTTAGGCATCGTAATGGATGAGACTCTGCGTTTTGAGAGTTACATAGCAGAAGTTGCGCGAACCTCATTTTACAGACTAAAGATACTCTATCGAATCCGAGATTTCATTAGCGTAGATTTACGCATCAAGCTATGCGATTCCTTGGTTCTCTCAAGATTCAATTATGCCGATGTGGTATACGGTCCGCGACTATTAGCTCGCACGGATCGTATTGTGCAGCGAGTGCAAAACGCATGCGCGCGCTACTGTTTCGGAATACCTCCTCGAACGCACGTGACCTCCTACTTAAATACGGCAAAAATCCTGAAAATGACATTTCGGAGAGAACTCCACTTGTCTTTTTTGTTGTTCGGTATCATAAAAACTTCGGTACCCGAGTATTTGTATAAAAGGCT
Organism: Epinotia nisella; assembly: GCA_932294315.1. Lineage (NCBI taxonomy): Eukaryota > Metazoa > Arthropoda > Insecta > Lepidoptera > Tortricidae > Epinotia > Epinotia nisella. Next base: position 7,552,009 of record OW028687.1, read on the forward strand.
CACCTGGCGTACTAATAGAACCACAGCGTATGGCCTCAGGTCGATCGGCCAAGATTTAATAATTCCTCATTATCACACCACCGCTTTTCGAGGTAGTTTTAAGTATACAGCAACTAAATGCTGGAATAACATACCTCCACCTCTCAAAATTATAAATAGCCTGAATACTTTCAAATTACGATTAAAGCAGCACCTCCTCCATTTACAAAAAGATCTACCTCCGGGTGGCCGAGTCTTGCCCTCGTATCTTTGAAGCCTACAATAAATACTATATACATATGTCATTTTATTTTTATATTTTTGTATTTCATTCTATTATTATTTATAACAATTATATATATTTGTCACCTAACATATATATTTGCCCATAAGTAAAACCAAACCACGATCAAAGTATAATATTTTTTTAAATAAGTACACAGTTTACACACAACATTACTCAAACTTAAAATACATTTTTACTACGTTCCGATATAATAATACTATGATTAAAGCTATATGAAAGGGTCTAACTGAAAACCAGCGTTGCGGTGTAGGTAAACCTATACCTACTCACTGCAACATTATGCTGAGTCTAGCCCCTTTTTAACATCACACATTGCTATGCCTCGTATTTACGGTACTGTATAGGTTTTAAGTCTTATCTTAAGTCTAATTTGTATACTATATGTCTAACATGTGATGTTAAATAAAGATTTTCTATGTCTATGTCTATATGTCTATGTCAAAGACATTCCTCCAGTTTCTTAAAGATGTCTTGGTGCCTTTATTTAAATTATTTCGCATATTGGTAGGTAGCGGTTTGAGCTGCTTTACACGTGTACCTAAATTGTAATTATTCAATGCTGCCATGTACTTAATTTTCAGGATCAAAAGAGTCAAATTGGGAACTAATTATGCGAATTACCCAAGGACTTAAACAACCGGTGAAACAAAACAACGCACTAGAAATATAACAGTGCAGTGCAGCTGTCCACTGTAACTGGTAGATTAGTAATAGAATGGTTTAATAGAAGTAAACAACATCATTGACTTATCAGTTTTGAAAATAGAAAGTTATAATTCACTTTCCATTTGAACTAACACAACACAAACAAAACTTACGTTAGAGAATGGATAGATCATAAGTATCATAACACTAATATCTGCATTGTTTGAGTATTATCGGTAACCGCTATATTATTGTTCTAACAATATGGTATAACGTTTATAACGAAACGCTTTCTTGAGCAGGTGGTTTCGCCAACAATGCTGGTATCGATATAAGAAATAGTGTTATTTGTTTTAAAATTGGCTCCATTACTAACATCATTGATCATAATGCGCATAATATTATATGAATGGTAATGAAAAACCACTTACAGCATATTTTCAATTAATTGTTTTAACGAAGCAATCACGTAGGTATACCTACTTGAATGATTTATACTTATAAGTAACCTTAGTACAGTTATGTATCGACCCCGAAGAGTATTCGGGTACTGATTCGTGATTAACTTATCTAATAATCACGTCCATTATATTTCAAATGTAAATATAAAAAAATCAGATAATTTTACGTTTGTAATTCTTTTTCATACCTATCCGAGAATTTGTTCTGCACTTTTTTCTTCTTACACTATTATTAGTATTCTATGTATATACGCATGAGTGTAATAAAATCAATTCCTATCTTACTTTCCTGAACGTATCAACGTACGTAAATTGGTGCTTGAAATAAGAACTAAACATCACTAGATCTAGATAACGTAATGAAAATGCCAGAAACGTTGGAAAACGTTTAACGGCCATCATTCGTGAGTAAGAAAAGAACAGTTACAAACTTGACGTAAAGGTCATTACTAGCCCTATTTCATTATGTGCAATAACGGCTAGTCTAGACAATTGCTGAAGGTCGATCAAACCGTTTACAATTAAACTAGCGCGCCATTTCACAGCTTCGCTTGGTTTCTGCTTCTTTTTTTTTCTATCGAATTATTCGATGACATTATATGTATCGTTTTTGATTACATACCTATCACGCTCTCGAGAAATTGTTTGTCTGAACCATTCATATTTTTGTGTCAGCCATTTAATTTATCCGTTTTTTAGAAGCCGTTATCTTTTCCTTTTTTCTTACCAAACCTAACCCTGTTATATTCAAAAGTTAAAAAATAATGGTTCAAAAATATTGCTAAATGAATCTTTGGCAAATTGTTTATTCGAGGAAACGAATGATTGCGTGTTAATGCATACAGGCAATTCGAACCCTACTGAATAAATAGTGGAAATAATGTTAATGTTACTACTCTGCTTGACCAATTATACAAAAATCTCATTTTTGTCTCATCCGTGAGAGGAGGCCTGTGCCCATCAGTGGGACGTACCTGGGCTGATGATTATGATGATGAATTACACGAAATGTATGATGTTAGTTTAACGTACAAGACATTACTCAGCCCAAATATTAGCATTAAGTTAAATCTAGCAAAGTTTTCGCTACGTATGTTTCCGGAATTATGTAACCTTAGTCGGATCACAGCAACTTAATGAATGATCCTCATAGACTTCAGAGAGTGAAACTTAGACATTATCGTAATCCAAAGATGGATCTTACTAGTTCCTTGAATATATTTAGATGTAGGTACTATATACGTAAGTGATTTACGATCACCAATCCCACGTTGGGGCTAAACTGCAAGCTGTCTATCATCACAAAAAATTGTTTCTCAACTGTATCGTTTGTCCCAATGTTCATTTGTTGTAAAAGCCGTTTTTCTCTGAAGCCATTACTTTTTCAGGATTATTTTAAAACAAACCTAACCTACACGATAAGTATTTAAAAACACATAAGCATTGTGGGCTCTTCGAGAAAATTGACTTTTTGCCGAAATGTAAATTCGAACAAACAATACAGTTGGTAAATGAACTTTAGTGATAGCGATAGGATACCGTGGTGGTACGTGTCTCCGTCACGTCACGTCTCCTGTTTCATATCTTGTGTATCAAGAAGACTATGTATAACTCCGGATGGGAGTACCTATAGGGGCTTCTAACACAAGTACATATTGTCATAATTACCTGGAATGGCCAGTCATTTTGAAAGTTTAACCTCGTGCCTAATGTCATTTCACTACTAATAATAAAATAATAATAATTAAATGCATATACTAATATTATAAATGCTGCGAAAGTGTGTCGGTTTTTCTGCCTGTTACCTCTTCACGCTTAAACCGCTGAACTGATTTAGAAGAAGTTTGGAAAGAGTAGTTTTAGTCCAGGGGAAGGACATAGGATAGTTTTTATCCCGAAAATCATACTCTAAGGGGGTGAAATGGGCGGTGAAAATTTGTATGGAGCTACGATATAAACGAGTTCCACTCGGATGGAGTCGCGGCCAGAGGCCAGTAAATTCAAAGGCTCATCTAATATTTAAATCATATCAGGCTATGCATTAGTAACAAACTGACCGTTCAATTCAAACTACATAGACGATACCTAGACAGTGGCCTTATTGCCGATCCTCGGGGATTGAAGTTTGGACATTGTAGTCATTTTATTGCGAAACTGGCCTTCAAGCCTCGGACGCTACCTAGTCTGCTCCAATTATATGGGCGGTCATCAAACACATTTTGGTGGACGGTTCATTATAGATGACGTAATATGGGTAGGCCACATTTACTAGTACATACTTATTGGGTATGAAATTGTATAAATTTATTGGTTTGTTACTAGAGGCCTTTAAGAAAAAAATATGTCGTACCTAACTAATGAATGGATGGATCTTTTACCTGACATATCTAATTAAAAGAAAGTAAACTTTTCTAATGAAATATTTTCAATTGTAAAACAATGTCATAAAAACCGAAAATAAACTGTACAGGATAACATAAATCCACACCGATAAAGAAGACAAATTTCTTCGTTTACTGAACGACAAACAAAACGCTCTGCAAATATATCAGATCGCTTTGAGCCCGAGAGCGTTATGGATGTACACAAACTGATGTCAAAGGCCTACATTTATGTAGAGTTTGCACGTCGTGTACAATGTTAATATATTCGTTTTGGCATATACCAATTACCGTGTCACTGCTCCGCTATATAGCCCTCATACTCCTCATACATAAAGTATGACAAGAAGTGACAACTACAATTCTTGCAGACCATTTTAAGCTGACGGTTGAAGGACGGACACAATCCGATAGCCAATTAAAAACAAGTAGAATTGACAGTTCATCCAGTGTTACAGTTTAATGTTGATATTGGAAGATTTTTGTTAAAAGTAGGCCGCGATTCCATTTGAATTCATTGTCAATAGGGGACATCTCTCAGATATGGCTTTTTTTTCTTTTTTGTGTGATTCTGATTTTAAACTGGACGAACTTTGCGAACGAAACCCTAGTCATTATGAAACTCGTAGATTATCGGTTCATTTATTTATTTTCACAAGCGTTTTAGGAATGAGCAAAGGCTTCTTATAGTATAGGGGTTTGAAGCTGAAGGTGCTGGGTTCGAATCCCAGCAAATATTTGTGCGATGAGCATGAATATTCGTTTCCGAGTCTTGGTTTTGTTCTATGTATTTATTTAAGTATTTATATTTATAGTATATATCATCGTCTATTTAGTACACATACATAACAAGTGATGTGCAAATTGCGGCAAGTTTCCAAAATGTTGGAAGTCCTCAAAATTTCTAGAAAGTTTCACAAGGAATTTAGGAAAGTTACGTCGCTTTTGTAAAACAAGTGCCTACGCCAAATGTTGAGAATAGGTGCCAAAGCGGACCACGGGCTTTTTTAGGGTACAACCGGAAAAACGCCAGGAGGATGAGATATTCAATTTTGGTATACGCACGCATATATGTCATACTATTTGTACCTTTTATATGGTTCACTCTATCCTCTAATTCGACTCGCACATTCATGAATAATGGAAAAGTTACTTACCCTATTCACGACTAGTTTTCAACTGCTGAAAATTTAAGTTTGGTACAACACAAAATTACTAACGTAAACCACTAAAAGACTCGCCAGGACGGACAATTATCTACTCGTATTGTCCGTTTCAAAATTACAGCCAGTAGTTTTGTGGGAGATACTTTGTTGTATAGTAAAATCTGTTTTTAGTAAAGGACTGAGCAAAAATCGCATCTTAGGCCAGATTCTACCAATTAGGAATAAGCACCTAATGAGAGGTGATGCAAGATTGGATCAAATAGGAATAAGGACTTAACCTAAGGTTAAACGTAAAAAAATGGTATCGTCTTATCTATGGATAAACTCTATTCCTGAGGGGTTACCGCGAAACGAAAAAGAACTTCGTTCGTGTATCTCCCTCTCTGTCGCTCGAACTTGCAAGTGCGACAGAGACGGAGATACACGGACGAAGTACGTTTTCGTTTTGCGGTAGGCCCTCTGCTTAATCGAATTAACACTAAATCGATTCTATCAATTAGGAATAAACACCTAATGAGAAGAATAAGGACTTAACCTAAGGTTAAACGTAAAAAAATGGTATCGTCTAATCTATGGAAAAACTCTATTCCTGCTTAATCGAATTGACACTAAATCGTATGGACAAGTTGTAAAATAAATCATAGCATTGTAAGGCCCACTGTAATGGACACTTAACCCTATTAACGCCAAAAACACCTAATGGTTTCGTGTGTTGCCATGCCCACAGTGCCAGGAACAGGAACGACTATAGATGTTGACATTTTGACTATACCTACGATTCGTTAATGCAATGTAATAAAAGATTTATTAAACGAGCGAGCGAAGTGAACCAAGTTCTCCGTTTAAGCTTGGGCAAAAATTCGTTTGTACAGTCAGCATCAAAAGTAACTAGGTACGCAATCGAAGACGTTGAAAGTACTTATTCGTGAAAAAAAGATATGGCCGCTTATGCCGCAAAAAACGTATATTTCGATACTCTCAAGGGAATCAAAATTTATAGGGTACTTTCCGTTGACCTAGAACTATGAAATTTGGCAAGTAATATCGTCATTATACTACAAGTACAGGGAAAAATCTCCAAACTACACATGTCGATCCAGACTTTCGAAATTCAATAAAAAATGTATATATTTTTTGTTAAAAACAGGTTTGCGTAATAATATTAGTCACACATAATATTGTACGTCGCAGTTGATATAGATCGCATCGAAAGCCCCCCTTATCAGCAAGTCAAATCAGCTTATCTCATATTACAAGGTAAGCCTTAGAAGGTACACGGAAATGATGTAGCTTTCAAGTCTGAATTTAATGGTACTAATAAACTGTTTTTTATATTGCAATACCTACGTAATTATTATCTTTTACGATGTCATATTAACCATTTTATTACCTACACCTACATAGTTAAAAAAACCAATAAATATTGTAAGAGGTAATGCACATACATAGAAGCCTAGTTACTTACTTAATTATCAGGCCCCTATATCACCAACTTGACATTTGTCACCTGATACTAATATTTTGCCATGCATTGCTTGTTCTAGAAGTTAAGGTGGTCGCTAGGTTACCTGTGGAACCAGTAATGTACGGAGAATTGTCGTTGTTAAGTGACAATTGTCAAGTTGGTGAAATAGGGGCCTGGTATTACTGAAATTCCAGATGTCTGCAGGTACTTGAATCTAGATAAAAATATCATGTTTTTTTGTGTACATAATAGGCATAGTATTTAATTTAGACAACATCTTGACATTAATTCTTAGCTATTTTGAGGTTAACCTGGGCCGTTATTCGACTGACAGAATTCAACCAGTCCCCTTCTTGTTGCCTATTTCATACCACTGAAATTCTTGTTTTGAAAGACCGAGACATGAAGGCAGGGATATCCCTGTGACATCCTGAGGACACGTTACATTTTGAAAGTTAATCCACGTCTCTGTAAACTTTGACATTAAATACAAAATTCCCTGTCAAGTACCTCAAACTATATGATTATATCGCAGCAAATAAACATAAAGGTCTCTTCACACTGAACAAGCTCTCATGTTTGCATTGGCTCGGCAAACAGCGGGTAAAGAGCGGAAGCGTTATTACAGCTCAGCACCCTCACCATGGCGCCATACAACATCATTAAATACACCGGAACTTACCTCGACGTAACATATACTGCGGGTTTTCTTCTACAGCCATCTGTTGTATAAAGTTATAAAGCCGCATTGAAATAGGTAACAATATAAGAACCCAGTCAAGGTAATAAATTCAAACATCTCATTGAGGTTTATGAATACATACTTGGAGCGTAAACTGAACTTTTAGCAAAGCTTTAACAATTCTAATAGGAAGTCAGACGAACCGGAAATGAGGTTCATGCTTAAATCGATACACAATTGACAAGCGTTGCTATATGTTAGAAAAGTTGCACAGATAATATATAAATGGGTGAATCAACTTTTTTCTGTCACTAGTTGACAAGGTTAGTTCTGTCACTTTTTAAAAGTGCAATTTTTGGTTTAAAATCTACTGAAGGGTGGAAAGGTGGTGGGGTGGAGGTTTCTTGTCATTTTCAACCCCTTTTTATGGGTCATCTTCTAAACACGTTAAGTCTATGTTTGTAACAATTTTTCTAAGAAACTCTGTCATATTGTCTCCTGGGAGTCCTGGCTAACAGCACAAAATAACAACAAGAAATAGTTGATTGACCCAAACACCGACCGAGTTCTATTTCAAATTGGATATTTTACTTGAATTTTTATTTTACGTACGTTAATATAGGCTATTATAGCCTATATCAACGTACGTAATATAATATATATAGTATTTTTATGGAACACCATAGCGGAAGCATCACTTCCCGTCCGGGATAAAAAAAAACTAAACGACTTAGTAGAAGTTTTCATGAAACCCTCGAGTCGTAAAACGATAAATACGTTGTAAAACCATAACTGAGGCACTGAGCCGATCGTAAATTAGGGCTCGACTTCGCAACTACTCGTAATAGTGATGGCGCCAAGTCAAGAGTCTAGATTTATTTCTCTCCATAAAACAAGCCTGTGTTTGTCAATATTTTTACCGTCATTTTGACAAGTTTATGTATATAAGGGAATAAGTAAAAAACGGCGCTTTCCATGTACAGTCAAGGAAATTGAAACGCGTAGGCACCTTTCTGCTCTTGTTAATAGTAACATGATGTCCTAATACAATAAGGGATGTAATAGGAAATGTACTAGTTTCAGTTTCCTTTACTGTGCACTCAAGAGCTAAAAAGAGTATATTTTGCATGGAAGAATTCAAAGTCTACCCGTTTCTTTTGCTCTTGAGTGCAATATACCTACTCGTACTAGATAAAATTACAGCAACTACAACGACTTTAATAATGTCCACAATATTTTTATGTGCCTCGAGCTGCCTGTCAGCTCATATTATGTATGTCATTTCTCGTTTCAATATTTACTTATCCTCAACACTTATTGTCCCATCACTAATCGCCACCAGGTCGCTGACCTCCGTCAAAAGAAAATGATCTACTTGTCTTAACCGAATAACGTAGCGGAAAATTGGCACACACGCACACATACGCAGAAGATACGTGTGTGTATGTTTAAATGATAAGTACAAATTAGATATCGTGCGCCGTGACGCGTTATTTGCCGTACCCAGTTTAATACTGCTCCAGATCTTTAGAAAATACGTAATGAGACTAATGAGGCATCATAAATGACTATTATGTGGATTCTGTAGTGTTTTTTGGAACATGTAATGTAATTGTAGATAAACTGATTGTATCGAGAATGAGAATGAGAGAATGAGATATTTATTGATAAAATTATAAATAATTTTACATGTCACTCATTTTACACGGGATTATATTAATTATAGTTTATAAGTAGGTTAGTTTCATTTTATATTAATTTTAGTATACCTACATTGGACAGTTCTTTAAATTAAACTAAGTTAATAATTTTAATTTAATAAAATTACTACAACTCTTATTTCATTATATTTAACATTTTTAACATTCGAATTACAAATTGTTTTAGTCATCAGTCTTCCTCAACATAAATTTTGGACAGTTCTTTAAATTAAACTAAGTTAATAATTTTAATTTAAAAAAATTACTACAACTCTTATTTCATTATATTTAACATTTTTAACATTCGAATTACAAATTGTTTTAGTCATCAGTCTTCCTCAACATAAATTTTGGACAGTTCTTTAAATTAAACTAAGTTAATAATTTTAATTTAAAAAAATTACTACAACTCTTATTTCATTATATTTAACATTTTTAACATTCGAATTACAAATTGTTTTAGTCATCAGTCTTCCTCAACATAAATTCATTTATATCGTAACAAGCTAGGTCAATTAACATTTTTTTGAGTTTATTCTAGCGAATATAGCGTCACTTTCAGTGTTAATGACATCATTTGGAAGAGTGTTGTAGATCTTTACACCAATGACACTGAGTGACTTTCGAGCCTTCGCCAGTCGGCGGCGCGGGATGAGCAAGTCAGGCCTATATACATTAATATAATACGTTTAACTAACAAATGAAATGACCACTTTATCAAAATACAGTTTACCAAAACTATATGGCGAAACTATAACGAGTTCTTATTTGAAACCTAGAAAAATATAGACAAACAGTTGATAAACATTTCGGTTTGCATCCAGCTCGAAGCAAATAATATAACATTTTTTCCATTGAGTTAGAACAACAGAGAGTCAAAATGTAATGCCTTCTAAAATGAACCTGCTATTTGAAACTACCAACAACATACATTTTGACAACTCATTATAAACCTGAAAAAATCATCCTTCTTTAAGTAGGTACTTCAAAAATCCTCGGAGCTGGTTTTTCAATCGGCATTTTACACAATTCACTCAAAAGAAACCTCTACTGAGGTAATCTCAAAAATAATCGCAATAAAGACGGCGAAGCTGTCCAAACAATGCAACGCTTCCCCACTTTCCCCTTTCATATCGCTTATTTTTGTTTTTGCCGAAAATACACAAGCGATGATAAATTCTACCCAAGGCTTTATAAAAATTTCACCCCAATCTCCCCTTTAGTATTCATATTTTATGGCAGTAGTGTGTTTGTCACATCACATAGCCGTATTACGAGTATGTCTGTTTTATTCGCAATAGGGGTTTGGTTCCGAAATATGGTTGAGATTATTTCATGTGGCCGACTTTCTATAAAATTGTCATTGGAATTGGAATTTTCTACCCTGGACGATAGAGTTGCTTTTTGAATGGACTACTTTGATGCAATTCGGCCAACTCAAACAATCTCAAGTATACGTGATGACGCATATGTATGCCTATTATGGTTAATCGATCAAACAGAAAGGGAAATAAATAACTGGACAGTATTACTTAAATATCGCTATTTATTTTCTCATAATTTAAGAGGTGCATATGGGTGGATTACAAAAACCATTTCCACTGTGTTTACCCATATAAAATGTATGGGTAAACACAATGGAAAAAAGTTATAGCGTATTAGATTAAAGCTCTTACCTATGTACAATTTTTTTGCAATCCTCCCGTATTAAGAGTTTATTTTCGCAAAAAAACAATGCCAAATTATGACAAGGCGTGTCCATTAACTTGGTCTCATCCCACCATTACAAATAGAGATTTGTGGGCCACTTCGTACCTTGTCACAGTTACAAAGATATGAGATCTCTAGGGGCTTTCATATAGATTTTCACTGTGACAAGGTACGAAGTGACCCAGATATCAAATTGATAGACAGTACTTATAGCAAAAAAGATCGTTTGACCTTACGGCAAAGCAAAGCTGTTCTGTCAATGTACCAATATTTGTACGTGTACTCATACACAATTAAACTCCGGTTTTAAGAAGACCCATTGGACCTTATGTATTGTCAAAAATTGTACCGACTTACTAGCTTAAATATTTTCTACTAATCCGTAACACTAGAACTATCCCACGGAGCATAGCATAATTAACATAAATTCGTACGCCAAACTCATCTCCCTGAATGATAAATTTGAACCTAACTACTTACGTATGCAGAACGCCTCCACATCTCAAACTAGACTAATTAATAGTTAAATAATAACCCTTAAGTAAGGCACCAAATGTAGCACAAGTCATTTAGTGATATAAAGTCATAAGTACTTTGCGCGGTGAGATAGTTAAGTCCTTATTGTACCATAAGATTATATAATGTATGCGATTAATATATGGATAATCTGCCGCGTCCCAATTCATTAATATGAGCTGTGTAATTAATTATCAGTTACGCGTCCATTAATCTTTGGGAGCATTTGAATTCGTCTTCAGATGTTGTAGACGTATTGACTTATAATAAATACCTAAGTATAGCACATGAGAAATGACTGATAATTTTCTTACCATTCTTGTATCTATAGTTGAACATTATGTAACGGCTTTCACGTTGCAACTTATTTTTAGAAATCGCGTTTCCTCTTTGAAATCAGCAGGGTAATCGCGCAACTTAACGAACGCACGATAGGGTCTATCAACTAACATTTTTGACGGCATTTGAAGGTGAAAACCATCACCCTGTTTATTGTAAAATGAACACATTTTATCTACGATCAAAAACCGTTTTAGAACACACTTCAGAAAGCCAGCTTTGCAGTTTTTATCACGATTCGCCGTAAATTTAATTCCCAACCAGACTGTAACGTATCTTCGTATCGCGGGCGTAAATTTCTCCATTCTTTTCATCTCCGTTTGATTTATATAGCAATACGAGAGCGCTCACAATATTTTCACAAGATGTAGGTATACCGTCCTAAACTAAAAAGCTTATGCGACAACGCACAGCTCACAGACATACAACTTTTCTCATCAATTGAGCGAATATTATTTCCCTGCTCAATGGAACTTGAAAGGAAATCTGTTGAAATTAAATAATGTCGAAACAATCGACGAAAAATTTCCTATAAATTTTATCGACTAATGAAGGGGAGACTGGGGCATTAAATTATTTTTAAGTAGCGGGTCCGCCCTGTGCGATCCCTGCAGGCACTTCATTGATTTTAAACGCTGGCTTTGGATTAGAGGGCGGGGAACTTATACGAACTGAAATACTTCAATTGGGGAACAGTCAATCAATTTCAGTACCTATCGGTTTATTGGTGTAATTATAAAAATAAGGATTGAGCAATAGTTGTAGAGCACTGATGACTAGATAAAGTGTGTGTAAGTACATGTACAAGGCAATCACTGCCATCAATCTCGTAGCGCTACGCTAGCGGCGTAGTCGATGCCGTGGTTTTCCTACTAAGTAGAGAAAAGCACCTACTAACAGAGCGCCCCCTAGGAAGGTTCCTGGCAGAGAAAGTATTTAATAATAAATAAATAAATCAATTTGCTAGCGGCATTATCACTCTCGATTCAAATCATGAGATCACACATCTCAGTCCACCTCCTTCCACTTTAAAAAGAGCTGTAGGTAAATAGATGGTGATAGCACACAGTTAACTTATTATCCAGTGTCGTGCTTGGCCTTAGAAATTAAACATTAGCATAAGGAATTACGGAATTACGGAATCAAATAATAAATCACCCCATATAAGCATATGTATAGGAACGGGCCGTAGTCGGAATCAAAATTAAATTAAAATTATGTACATTACAACACTAAACAGAAATATCCACAAAAAAGGTGCTAATCATCCATATACTTATATGAAGATTCAATGCATAGTAAATTATAAGCAATCCGAGAGGATAGAATGAGGAATGGAAACATTTAAATGATGAAGCAAGGAATTTCTTCGGGGGATCTGCGTCAAGTGCATTCAATAGTTTCCCCACAAAGTTTCACAAATTATCCTTTTAACAAGTCCGAGTTTCCGAAGAAAGTGGCAATTAGCAAAGCGAAGCCCGATTGTGCTAACTAGAAGCTGTATAAATTATATTAACAGCCCAACAATGAGGAGAAATACAATTAGGCATGCGCCGACTAGAGACGGAGCGAAATTAGATAAGAAAGTACTGGCTAGACTAGTCCCGCTCTGAGCGCTAGTCCTGCTCCTGAGTATACTTGGTTAAGATAAGTAAATAATCTAACCTGTACAATTTGTACCTGGCAACACTTAAAGGTTTTGCATAATGTCGTCCACTGACAAGTAGAATTCATAGTTGATTCAAGATTTCACCTAATAAGAATGCACGCTTTACCCATAGGGCGGGATGCATCAAAGACCAGCAACTTTCAAACATCCCACACAGTCTCAGTGTGAGAATCAATTAAACTTGTCCTACGTTTATATTTGTCCCTTGATGACTTTTAATGTCCACCTCAGCCGTCAGAATGATTGGTGCGTTAGCGCTGACGTGTCCGCACTGGCACGCACTTTTATAAAACAAGATTGGCTACTTTAGCCATATAGAATAGACGTACCTACGAGTACACCAGCTACAACTAGGCACGGAGATGAGAACAGTCGGCTTGGCTGAAATTGGCCATGGAGCTTATTTGATTATTAACAAAAACAATTTGGACACTGAGCAGATAAAACAAACGTACCTAGTGTATATTTTAGTAAAGTTGCCAATAATATATTTTATAGGAAAGTAGCCAATTATATCTGCACTTCTGTTCTGGTTGCTCAAAAATATCTGAACATGAACATGCACTCTAATGTCTTGACAATAAGAGTCATGTTCAGATATTTATGAGCACCTTGTTCGCTTTGATATATCTGACAGCGGCAGTATTTGTAAACGAGTGAACAAAGGATAAGGACCCACAAAAGCAACGTCGAAGTAATAAGAAATCTCCTTAATTATACTTAGTACTCGTCACCTCATACACAGCTTTTAACGATTTTCCTGTACATTTTCCACACAAAGCAATGAATAGAGTTTCATTCGCCTATATTGGTGATTAGTCCCATTAGCGCGCGGTTGGATCCTCATTAAAATTAAAATGGCGTGCAGTACTCACACAGGTATCCCTTTGAGCAACTGCGAATTTACCTGAAATGAAATGAATACACAATTAGCAAGTTTAAAATACGTTATCTAGGTAAAGTTCTATATGATTGCATAAAATATTCAAATTAAGAAAAGGAACTTTGATGCATTAACATTGAATAATGAAAACTCAGCTGAAGTAGAACTAACCTACATAAACTTCACTTTATTTATTTGTATTAAATATCCAAAATAACGAAAAAAAGAACTGAGAAACAGTGCATAAGGGAAGTATATTTTCGTTAAAGATTGTGTATAATTTAATGTACACTAAAGGAAATGTATTCACGTACCTTTTTATGCCTGATTGTCATAGCCAGAAGAGCGAAAAGGGTACATGAATACGTTTCCCTTACTAACGAATACTTGCGACTCTACGAGTACCCGAGGCGCCTACAATTTCTGTTATAGCAAGGTGCTATGATACCGCCACAGTGCTCAGCGCAACGGTGCAGCGCAGTCAGTGATCGTACACTCTAATTCGAGGAATAAGTAAGTAACTGTGTAGGTATCTACCTACTGTAGAATAAACTCTGTAATTAAATACCACGTCGATGGCAAACAAATGTGTTGTGTCCAATAATTACGTTACAGGACTCGACCTACAGTTAAATTAAACTTCTATGAACAATCATTAGGTATCATTATACGGTGGTTGATTTGTCGTGATCGTGAATGAACCCTAAAAAACATTCAAATAAATATCACATCACACAATAATATCCGATGCAAGGCTAAACCAAATCTCGTAACGTGAAACAGCATCATATCTTGAAACTTTCCAGACAAATTCCTAATCGAGTTATTCGCTTAAAAATGTAGGCGTCGTGTAAAAAAATGTCGCGAAACTCATTAAAGTCTTAAGTCTGTTTAATTAAAGCTGTCTCAGGCTGGTCACGGCGCAGGCTCGGGAGGAAAATAATAATGGCCGAAGTGAGAAAGTCAGACGAAAGATTTTGCTTCATGACTTTTTATTTTTTTTAACGCCTTCCGCTTTGCCGTCTTTGTTCTACGATCGTCGACACTATCATGGAAGTTAAAATTGTGACTGTAAATACGAGACGATATTTTAAAACAGTCTGGAAAAATAAATCAAGTCTTTAGTATTTCGAGAAATAAGCAGTAAAGTGACAAGCTGGAAACATTTCCTTTTCTAGACACTGTGTTTTGTGAAATACGCCCAGGCCAATTGGTTAAATTTTGGAATTGTAACCATTAGGTAGTTTATAGTTTCACTAGTTCGATTCGAAACTTCAAACTAACTATAAAATTCGCAAAATGGAACCGAAAATTCCACAAATTCGCCTGGAATTTCTAAAATAGTATTTTACACATATAAGTATACTAGCTTCCGCCCGCGACTTCCATCTGCGTAGACCCGGGATGAAAACTATCCTATATTTTAATCCAGGCTATAAACTATCTTCGTGCAAAATTTCATCCAAATCGGTTAAGCCGTTTAAGCGTGATTGAGTAACAAACATCCAAACATCTAAACATCCAAACTTTCGCATTTATAATATTAGAAGGATATTAGAAGGATTAGAAGGATAAAATACCTATGATTTTAACATCGTGTACCCACATATTTGTCTCCTTCAAAATCGACAGAAATGCAAGTCAGTTAATCAGTTCTAAAGGAGTATTTAGTTAATAATAAAACACGAATACATTTTGCAACACCGAGCGACGCATATATTTGCTTCAAAATCGACAATATAATTTGCAGACGGTAAATACACCTGCAATTTATAAAAATAAGAATATTGCGGGTTACCTTATGTTTGCGTATCTGCAGGCGTAGTTCTGTAGAATAGTGTAGAACAAAACAAGTACTGTTTACCACGTATCTGTTCCTAGAACAGTAGCTTTAGTCCGAGTTTACAGTGACTCGAGTATACTTTCTTCGCTAGCGAGTGCGTAAAATATTTGTATGAAAACTCTATACACCGCCCCTGGCGGTCACTCACAGAACTAAAAATCTAATCGGTACCCCGAGTCCCATATAAGTATACTTTTCTCGCAACAGTTAACTCGATTGTTCGTATAGTTTAATAGATTTTTCAATATTCAGCCTTAAATTACAAGCATTTATCGTTTCAATTTAAATGCTAGCGTTTGTCGGTTATGACATTACAGAATACGCGCATGGCCAACGTCGAAAAATTCCCCAACGCCAAAGTTTAAAGACTTTAAAGGAATCTATACCTTAAGCTTAACGACATTAAGTATAATTTTAACAGTGTGCGATGATCCTCATCTAAGTCTGTCGACCCAATATGGCGGAACGTGTGCCAATTATTTGCAATTTAAATACAAAATACGCGACAATCCGAATTTTGCGGATATAAGTTGTCGATTCAAAACCCTTATTTTTATAAGTTCTTTAATTTGAGATAGGTATCGATCGGATCTACGGTAAATCTTGACGAAATAATACGTTATCACGCACCATTTTGGAAGTGAAATAGTAAACTACAGATACTACGGTATTTTTCGATTCGAAATGTCAAATTTGTGACTCACGCTACCGTTTGGTAATACGATTCGAAAGTTTAGATTACGCATCGAAAACTAAACGCTAGCGAGTAACGTTTTGTAGTTGTTTTCGTAGTATATCGGCACCATGAGTACGGCGCATTTGACAGCTCGAACTTGCGAGAATCGAAATCTAGTCGAAGCGCGTTAGCTCGATATCGAGAGAAGTTTACTATTGTAAGTATTCTATAGGCTCTCATGGTAAGCGTACAGAGCCACACAAAACAATGTAGGTTTCTCTACATATTCGTAAAGTACTTACCTAAAGTATTTAAAACACGAAATACAGTTTGGAATATATTCTAAAGTCACAATGGAAACGAATGAGATGGACTAATGTGGTCATGCTAAGGTACTCAAGTAACAAAGGGACCCAATATTGATACTTGTAATCGAAACAGCCAAAAACCGAACTAGGTATTAGGAGCTCCAGAAAGTCAATTTGCGATATAGGTAGAAATCTGAGAATTAGCGCTCAGTCCTTTGCCAAGGGTGAACCACCACCAGAGATGTTCGTAGTTGTATTGCACATCTCTGATTTGACACCTCGCATGCTTGACAGCTTGGTGTCAAATAAAAACACGGCTTCGCGCATCTCAGGTGGGTATTCGCCCTTAGGGGATGGTTTAAGAATACCATCGTGATTTGATATAATATATTCATTGCTTCTACATACAATTTGCTCTATGCGTAGCAGCTCAGGCATACTTAAACGTTTACAACAGCAAAGTTACTGCGGAATCAGACATGTCGTTCCCTTTCCGGCAATCATCATTATTTTGTCGGGGCACCGCACGCACCGGGGAGACGAGGCATCTTCGAGAAGCCTAATTGAAACAAATATTTGCGGGGAACGACGCCCGGGCATCACGGAGATATCAAAACAAACTTTGTTATTTGTGATAATTTAACGTTGTTGTTAATTTTATGTTAAGGCTGACTGCTATACTCTTTGTAGCAGTAAGAAATCATGCAGTGTCAATAAACAAAAGTCGTCTTTCCTGTGCAGCTGTGGTCAATATTTAAGTAAAATCTTTTTATTGCATAAAATGATATGAGATGCCGTCTGTATAGATTACGAGTCCAACCAAAAATTAAGCGTTATAGTATTTAACTTAGGCAATTACCACAGGAAGGATGCGAACCTAAATCTCAGTATGACCCTAATATTGTTTTACATCTATGCAAATGCAATAGTTGCAAATGTTTGTTACGAATTATCAAGTCAATACCCGAAAATGAAAAAAGTTTATTTGGTTAAAGAAAGGATTTTTACAAATAGCCAAGGTTGGAGCCTCCTATTAAATTAAGCAATTAATTTTGCTTGTGTCAGGAGACACCGCTCTTCCAAAAACAAGAAGTGGTAATTTTAACCCATAATAAACTACTATTTGGTTTAGAGATTAGGGTAAGTACAAATATAACTTAAGCTATACTAAACTAAACTATTTTAATTTAGAAGTAACATATATATATATATATATGTGTGTTGAACGTATTAACTATGTAATTTTCATTTTTTCATTTTCATTTTTCATCAAGTCAATTCCCACCGGCTTTTATTTGATGACTATGAGTACTTTATCCTGGGTATTTTTTCAAGAAGGATTCAAAAATAGCACCGGTTTCCTGACGAATATCTTTGACACCGCTTCACGATTTTATTAAATTGCCATTGTTAGCTATTTTGTTCTCTAAGACTTCCACAGGGCAAGACGTATCGTGTTACATGAAGAACGCAAATGAATGCAAGCAAAATATTAAGAAATATTATTTTAAACCATCCTGCGATTCCTGCGTATAGAATGAAACCGCATGAAATGAATTTCCTAACCACAAAAAAGAAACAACTACACTTAACCCAATTTCCGAAATGCTCGGCACAAATAACTTGACATCGAAAACTGGTGAAAAGCCATTAGCAACATTCAATTTTCTAGGAAAGCCTCGCGACCCGCGATTTTCGGAAACTAATTGTTGGAGATCGCAACTCAATCATCATTAAAATTGAGTGCATTCCGTCAAATTGAGGCAATCATGGGATGATAGACTGTAATAATTGTGGAGCTGAGATTAATTGCTCGGAAGGGTAGAGGCTAAGACACCTAGTAATTAGTCTAGGGTTTAACGCTTGCCTTTCATGCCTCTCGTATAATTCGCTATTAACTTAGAGGATGGTGTTTATTTTATATTAGCAATTGCTTTTGTCATCATAAAATTGTCCCCTTTTGACCCCTACTCCATACCAAATTTATGTAAATCGGTTCAGCGGTTTGAGCGCGAAATTAGTACAGATATTAGAAATATATATATATATATCTATGCATTTTTGCGTAAATGGAACTGGTTTGATTCTTGTAACACTTATTATTATTATTATATAACCTTTTTCCAAACAACCGTGATGCTCATACTAACCGAAATCAGAATCGAATTAACCCTGACCCATCGCCATTCTCCACCATGACATCATACCTACTTTGCATCCTGTCATATCCTGCCGACGCAGAAACATTACGTAGGCACCTACATTATTTATCTACAGGCATAACAAACACACATACATAGTAGTTTAATTCGCCGCAATCGCCCACACTAGGTGACCGTGGCGGAAATATTGTCATTGATTCCAATTCGTAGAATGAAACATACGAATTATTGTTTCATTTGGTTGGTTGGCGGTTATTTGATGGTTAGGCAGTTGAGTATCTACGTGATTTAGGCTTTGCCCGGACCCGGAGCTCGGGCAGCGTGACAGTGGGTGTTTTAGTTATTTGCATACATCGGGGTTTTCGGAGCGGGAACGTTTGACATTAGCCAAAGAGTAGGTATTTACTTAAAAACAGATCGTACCCTAGTAGGTTTCTACCGAATGAATAATTGATTGAAAAATAAATAAAGATTAATCATACATATAGGTACATATTTTATATTGGTCATTCATTATCAACCTCTTCAGTTAAGTCTATTCATTTATAAGAAAATGCTTCATAGATATCGAGCGTCAAGATTGACATTAAAAAACTACAGGATGCGAAGCTGTCCATCAGCGATAGTTTAAAAATAGTTCATGAAACCTATAGAGATGTTTCCAAATTAAACATGAGCGTAAAAGGAAAACAGATTTATGATAAACTGAAGTTGGTGTTAAAGAAGAATTCTGGCTATAGCACACTAAAAATTATAAATGAGTTGGTACAAGGCAAAGAAATAGAACTTCAATCTCAAACTTCTCGTGCATCAATTGATTCCTACAAAAAATGTAAATATGCACCTATTACAACTGTCGACGTGGAAAGATCATTTAGCTCCTTGAAATGGATATTTACAGCAAGACGCCGTAGATTAACTGTCCCAAATATAGAAAACATATTAATAGTTTATTCTGAAAATCGTGTCAACTATTCAATTTACAGCAGGTAATTAATTAAAGTTATTTTAATTGTTACCTTATAAGTTATAAGACTTTTACGGAAATTAAAATAAAACTTTGTCACAGATTGTATACAACTCACAGAGAGGTAGTTATTCATTAGGCATAATAAGATATTTTCTTAGACTAACATATCTGTTTATCTCTACTCTTTCTCAAATCATTCCCGCTCCGAAAACCCCGACGTATGGACTTATTTGACAGGTACGGGTATTTGAGGAAGGCATGTGATTTAGGCTTTTGTAGGTATTTGGACTTTTAGATACTACTAAGGGGAAAATAGGAGGAAGGAAAGTGAAGACCGAGACGGCCATTTATGGATTAAGCCAAAAAGGTCATGTAATGTCGTATCAGGAGCTCAAGGCAATGGCAGAAAAAATAATGGAATGGGAATTACTCCACCAACTTTCGGCTTTTAAATTTATGATGATGAGGTCTTAGGAAGCGGTTAATGGAGTCACCGAATACGTGGCCAATATTCACCACAATTTCTGACACACAAATAATACCACAGTAAGAGATTTCGTATATAACAATGAAATCTAATATAAAGTACCTACCTATGTATAAATATTCCATTAAGGTAGGTACCTACGAATTACTATTGCGAATGGGATTGGATTACCAACTCTGTCCTAATATCTGGCAAAAAAAAATAGTATATCCACTAGTAAAAAATGCTAGAATTGTTTTAAAAGTCCAAGAAATTATACTTATTATATTAGCGTAGGCATGTCTACCAGTGTAAGAAAAGCTAGAATTGTTCATGTTATAACGAGGTTGTATCAAACATTTTGGTTTGACGTGACATTTCATACATCAGATTTTCAGAGTGCGTTTAAATCGCGTCATCCCGTTTAACCTTTCTATACATCCTATACTATTAAACGAGCAATATTTGTATATACCTGTATAATATTATATTTGCATTCACGTTCTCGGAAACAGCTCTAACGATTTCGATGACATTTGGAATATGGTGGCTTACGGGGGCGAGAAATCGATTGAGCTAGGTCTCATGTCTGGGAAAATTTGTTTTTTCCGTATTTTCCGTTTTCACCCGAGCAGAGCTCGGTCGCCCAGGGACTTATTATATTATATACCGGATAATTTTATGTTAAAATGTGCCTGTCAATTTTCTTTGTTTTCGATGTTCTTCTCTCGTTACTCTCTAATTACGTACCTAAGTCTAATTATTTGTGTGTAAACTCTATATTCGAACGAGGAAGCGAAGCGAACGAAGTTCTAATGCTTCAGCTTGGGCCGAAAATCGTTCGTAGGTATGTCCGGAGTCTGTCCTGATGTCCCTCTGGTCTCCTCTAGAGGTCGGATTTCTTAACCGATTCTCGTGAAATGTTGTGAGCAAGTTCGTTAATTATATAGTTTTTATTTTGTCGATTTACTTTTTCAAAATTCGAAAAAAATGGGATTTTGAGAAAACCGGCCAAGTGCGTGTCGGACCACGCAAAACGAAGGGTTCCGTGCCTATTAAAAAGGTCGTATCGTCACAGAAATTTTACGGCACTTAAGTCCTTTTCTTTGAGGAAGGCAGTTTTTCAGCAATATCTCGAAAACCTCTGAACCGATCTTGTTCAAAACAATTTTCGGTGAATGTAATTAATAAGCCCTATGTCTATGAATTTTACCATATTTTTAAAATACACCGTTCAAAAATTAGAGGGGGGGGACAGAATTTTAGTGACTTTCGGGGCGATTATCTCCGACTCTATTCACTTAATCAAAAAAAATGCTTAGAAACCTTATATTTATTTTGAAAGGCCTATCGATTGATGTGCCACACGGGGGGTCACAATGAAATATTTTTTTTGACTTTTAGTTTTATGTATGGAGTGCACCCCTAAAAAAATTTTTTTGTCATTTTAATTACCAAACTTTGTAGCGGCTAACAAAATACACCTATCCTCAAAATTTTATTCAAATACACCTTATAGTTTTCGAGTAAAATGCCTGTGACATACGGACAGACAGACAGACGGACAGACGGACATGACGAAACTATAAGGGTTCCGTTTTTGCCATTTTGGCTACGGAACCCTAAAAAGACAGGCGCTCGAGTTTTACGCCCACAGACAGTCACTAGTTATTATATTATATGTACAGGGTTATTGGTCATTCATTTAAGGTTATAGGGGAGGTATAATGCAATGTTTTGGACCACAGACAGATCATGCAAAAGTGAACCATTTTCGAGATAATTCACTTTTAATTTTTCCTTAGGAAATGCCGGCACGAGCACTTAAAAAATTTGTAAAAAAAAAGAAATGGTTGTAATCTTATTTTTGCTTTGTACCCACTAACAAAACAATTCATTTATTAACGATTTTAAAACACGACCTTATTATATTACATGTTTTTGTCGAACAACTTTTACTATAATGAATTGTTTGTATAAAGTCAATTGTATAATTTAATTTTTTATAATAATTGTTTGTTTAAATAAATTTCGTGTATAAAGTTGACCTTTTTGCTGACTGGTAGAGAATGCTTGTTTGCCTTATGTACTATAAGTTCTTCTTTTGTGCAATACAGATTAAATAAATAAATAAAAGCTTGAATTGTTGAAACCTCCAAGAAATTATAGCGGCGCTCAACCACTCTTCAAAATGTCTCACAATGGACCAATTACTTAGACAATTAAGCGAACTAGCTCCAGACAGGTGCCAGTCGAGTGTCCTAAACTGTCCTACTTTCAAGAATGGCTTTACTGACAATACCAACAAACAACGACACTTTTAAGTATCAATTATAGACCTTACTCCATTGAGATAAGAACTTGTTACAGCAATACAATCTCATAATTTGTAGACGATGCGCCCTTTTTGTGAGATATCCCGAACATGTCCTCCTACGTCTGCGTCCCTCAGCCGTCCTATCCATTAAACTATTTACCTTAAGGACCTGCCTAGCCCAGTAAAACATAAGTGTACTTAAAGTCCTATAAACATACGCCATTTTAGCGCAGTCTTGGATACTAGTCAACGTTTTAGGAGCGTATTTTATGTGCTAAGTTAATTTAGTTTGGCCGTTAAATTTCGAGTTTAAGGTGGCTTTAGGTAACTATTAGAATTTCATACATATGAACACGGATAGAGAGATCCGACATTTTTAATTGGTAATTAGAATTAATAATGGTTTACATAAATATAACGTTCAATCCAAGAAAACGCATCATATTATTTCTTATTGAGCCACCAGCAGTCATAAATAGTTCTCCCTTTTTAGACCTTACTACTTTAGCCCTAAATGCTTCATTTGAACTAATGTTTCATGAGACCTAATAGTATACTTTATAGGATTATTGCAAAACAAACCTAACCTAACCTAAATGACTTGTATTTGATGATATTCAAAGAAAATCCGAAAAGTTCACTGCTTCGAAAAAACATGCATTAGGTCTAGTGAAACATAAGGGCAAACGTTAGTAGGTCAAGTGACAGGACCCCGTCATATATATCGCTACTTGTTCTGTGATTCTATAGTACGTATCACTACAGGTTGCTGGATTACTTTAGTGCACATTTTAAGTAAGTAATAGGAAGATGGAACCGGAATCCCCCAGCTGGAGCACGAGGCTAATAGGCATTCGCATGAAAATTGATAGGTAACTGCCTAATAGAAAATTCCTCAATCCCGAGGTAGGTTCGTTCGTTACCTTGTGAACCTCAGAGCGGGAATGTGGGAAGTGAGTGTCCCTCGAAGCGGTTCTCCGTCAACTGGTTGGCAGATCGATGTTGAATGATTAATTAATTGTGTACCTACATTTAACATTTTATAGTTCAATGTTCAGCACAATAAATATTATGTTAACTAAAAATTAGCCCAATCGATAATATGCGGAACAATTTCGTCGAAATAAAATGATTAGGTATATTTTATTACAATAATCGGCACAGTTGCAATAACACAAAGCGTGACTATGTTTTTGCACTACAACCTAACGACACGTGGGCACACTGGCACAAGAAGTAATAGACAATGGCACAATAAGTAAATAGTGGTAATGCATTAGCGACCCAAACAATCGATGTTATATAAATTAAGTAACCGTTCGTTCTTACAAAAGGTGTTTTAGAGTGTATTAATTTTTCAGCACGCTTCTGCTGCTTGGCTTGACGGATTTTAACCTATGAGATGTCTTGACTAGTGTCAGTTGTGAAATAAAGTCAGGATCCTTGAGACATAGTATAACTGGATCCTGATCAGCAATTATAACGTGAACCCGCAACCGTTCAAAAAATTGTTTTGTGAAGCACTAGGCACAAGACAGAATTGACATTTTCGTGTGTTTGATTTTGTGGGTTTTTTTGTCAACATTTTTAGGACCAGCCAGGTCGATTACGTAACGCATTGTACAGTCGAGTTCTCCAATATCTATACAGACAACCTTTCAAAAATATCTGTACACAGGCTTTATTATTACTGACATAAGACACATGTATAGATATTTTTGAAAGGTTGTCTGTATAGATATTGGAGAACTCGACTGTACGCTCGTCAGGTACATCTAAATGTCACTTTTTATATGGAAAAATTACAGTCAAATTGTCCTAACGCACATTCAAACCGTTACCCCTCAGGATTCTTTCCGCGATATTTGACAGAAGGGGACTGTTCGGAAACGTTTAAACTCTAACGTTTTTTAAATCCTCATTCTTGAGAACTAAATTTAAATGTAGTAAACATCTGTATAACCTGTGTTTTAACAAATAAATACTTTGAACTTTCATTCTTAGATTTAACCCGCTTATTATGTCCCACTTAGTCTAATTTCGAAAGTCAAAGACACGACGACACTGGAAAAATATCTCCATCTATCAAATGTCGCAGATGGCATACAGACAGGTCCAGGTGCGTAATGCGAGATTCAAACATTAGAGACGTGAAACAAAAGTTATATCCTAGGAATGTCCTCGTCTGTCAATGGATTCGTCGCTCTGCTTTACTCTTATCTATCAGTATTAACAAAACAACGTTAAAGCAGATGGCATTTAGTACGGATTGTGTCACTCAACTGCAAAGCGCATGAGTAGGTACTCGCTCATTACAGCATAAAAAGCCTCCGACATCGACTTGATTGAGTCTGAATCAAGGTCTAATCCTTAAGGTCTATCCTATTAACATTCTACTTAACCACGGCGCCAGACCATTGCAGTGGTGATGCAATGTCTACTAGGAATTATAAATAAGCAATCGAGTTAAATGTAATTGCTTTCACAGAAGAAGAAAGTTCTTGTGTCGACAGCGAGTAGAGGTGCAGACGGTAAAATGTCAAAGCATTGCGCTGATGATGATCATTGATAAGTGTAATTTGTGGACGTGAACGTGTACGACGTGAAACATATATGGGTAATTGCCGTTACACAATGGAAAAAGTTAAAGGGTAGATTAGATTAAGGCTCTTGACTATGTACAATTTTTTTCAATCCACCCTAAAGTTTTAACCATAATCGTAGTTATGAATATTGTTTTACATTTGCTAATGTCAAGTAGCTTGTAGCGGCTCTTAGCCGAGGCAAAATACGGTTTCGAAAAACATTAATTTATAATAGCGTTTTTTTTTGTTTATTTCATTTTAAAACATTATTCTGAGATGCTTTATTCAAGAATCCACCAAACTTTCCACCCGGAAGTAATTATATAGATATAAATTAAACATTCATTGTCTTTTTTATTTTATTTATATTGAATATTGTAAAGCAAATGTAAATGATCCTAAATAAAGATAAAAAAAATTATTAATATTTATCCGGACTTTTTAGGAGCTAATTGAATATTGATTTTTTTGATGTCTGATTTTTTTGTGGATTTTGCCCCTAAGTAACAATTTCATTGATAATATATCCGTTACATTAAAAAAATTAGCTATTATACATTATTTCCAAATATGTCATTTTTTCCATACAAGTTGTCAGTTCATTGCCTGGACTATCTGAGAATATAAAGAATAATCTTTATAACACCAACAAAAGTTGCACAATTGTTTTCCAACTAATTGAAATCGGTATGTAAATATGAAGTTTATTCAAAATAATTAAAAAAGCATAAAAATTCAAAACTATAACATGTTCTCATCTTTTAGTTTCGACTTATAATTATACCCATTGAACGATCTCCAAGCAAACTACATCTGTAAATAAAACAGTTGATCTCTCTCTGCTCACTTCTATCAACTTTTATAAGATAGGCACTATTTTTATTATTTATTTATTTATTAAAACTGATATCAGGGTTAACTCATGGATGATCCGATCCATAAAGGGTTGATGCACCTTTTATAGAGCATCTATTATGAAGTACTTTTTAAAGCGATATTTAAACCTAGTTTTTTTTTTAGATTCATAGGCGTTTTTTTAGTCTAGACTTATAAGAAGAATTCCATAAAGAAGCTAAAGATATGCATGCCGCTGTAAGGGAAGGAAAGACTCCGATGCAGTGCAGCTAAATTAAGAACTTGATTTAAAATGGCTGATGGGCTACCATAAATAACCTACTTCATTTGGGCATCACATCGTTCTGTTTGCCGCAATTTGCGGCAAACAATAAAGGCGAAACTATGTCAAGTAAAGACAACAATGATATAGGTAATGTCTCTATCTGTCACACCGGAGATTTGTATGCGACCACCTCGCTCGATACTGGTATTATTATCAGTATTATCACCGTGGCGAGTCTGGTCAGTCTGTCTGAACTGCAAATTAACACCTGGTACTATAAATCATAATTTCACAACTTCAATAGACAACAGTTCAATGGTTACGTTTCAGGGTAATAACAATTTGAGCTGCAATTGCTGAGGTTGCGGTGATTACTGATTGTAGACAGTTTACAAGTAACCGTTATTGTATTAGTGATTTACTTCGATAAGAAAACAGACCTGAATGGGTGCAGGTGGCTTGGAATGTTGGGAGCAACTTAGGTCGCGCCCAACAAGCAGTTTAGTTTAAATAAATAAAATATTATGAAAGTTTTCCACCTCAACATTAACTTCGTTTTCCACGAACAAAGCGGGGAGAAAGAAAACAAATGACTTCATGTTTTATCGACGTTAGTATTATATTTCATGTCACCTCACCGCGTCGTGGACAGGCCAGGATAAAGCTACTTTCCCACTTTAAACAGGCAGTTAGATTGCATTCAAACATATATAATAGTAGAAGATACGAATATGGGCACTAACCACCCCTCTGTTTAATGGATGAAAAGTATTTAATATCGAACTTAGTGAATTAAAATATAATTCGCGAATAGGTTGGCTAAACATTCCTGGCCAGACCATGATTAATAAAAAAAAACACTTTTTATAAACATTGCACTCAATATTTAAACGAATATCCGCATCCGGATTTGCCTGTCTCAATCTCAACCTCTAGCCCGGAAACCACCAAATGAAGATATCCAAGCATAAGTCCTAACAACGTGAGCATATGAACCGACAAAAAATATACTTACGTCCGTTTACTAACACCGTTATTAAAACCGAGTGTAACAAATATCAGCGTCAATTATGAAATCTACTCTATAGGAAGTACGCAATTCATAATAACGAGTAAAACCCAATTGAATACATATTTAGCACCTAAGTGCAGAATTAATCAACTCCACCTGCATTCCCGCTGTTCAATATAAATTCCAGCGCCACTCCAAACCGCAGTATACGAGTACGTTATGCTGCAAGACGCATGCTACCTCCTATTGCTATTATTGCAGTCCCACTGAAATTGTCCAGCATGTATGTACTTGTTCAAAAGCTGTATATGCGAATTATGCATAGCATATAAATAATTAAATTATGAGAGTTGACGATTCCTGTAAAAACTATTTGCAATTATGCATATTATGTATTTTAGTATAGGGATTTTCTTGATTTGTCATGTATAAATATTTAAGAGTACAAAACAGGTAACAATCAGCAGTCAGAAAAGCCTGTCTGCAGGAAGCCTGAAATAAAATATGGAGATCGACATCAGGCTTTAAGGCGAGGTAGGACCAGGCCAATTTGTCGAATATTTGGTTCCGTTTTCTATTGAGTGAACTTTATGTAATAGAGTAACCATTCGTTTTGAGTGAAAATACGGAAAATACCCAACAGAACACTTGAATATTTACTATAATATACATGAAAGAAAAACCATAGCAGAAAAAAAGCATTCAGCAGCTTCTGTGTAATTATATACCTAGCTTCTTTACTAACGCGTCACTAATAGCGCAACATGAAATAGAATAATAGCAGGAAAAACCTGTTAATTAACTTCTTGCAATCATCAGCATTAGCTTGCCCTATGGGTCGTCGCAGCATGTCTTTTAACCACAAATGAGGGCTGCTAAACCTCAGTTTAACATTTCTACTGTCTGTGTATGTGGTGGCAACGTAGTTGCTAAACAGATGCGCTGATTTGAATAGGGTTTTTTCGATCAAAAGTCTTGCCTGTCCAGCACGGCTACCTCAGGACGGCCCCCGAGCTGTGCCGGCGACATAGACTATCTGTCTCTTTCTAAGCATTCTTATTAGAAAGAGACAGATAGTCTATCTCGCCGACACTGCTCGCGGGCCGTCCTTGCTTTTCTGATTTACTGATCAGAATAGCAACCAATTTCTAACAGCAATAGTTATTTGTTATGCAAGGTCTTGTGATAGCCGTGCTGGAAGTATTATTCTATATTTGTTTGGATTGGATTTACAAAATTCAATTTATTTAGTTGTTCATCACCCCGTCATTGTCACCCGTCACCTCGTCGTTCATCGTTCCTTCCAATCCTTCATTCTTTCATGCAATCAACGTCTTGTAATCGAACTTGCATTACTAATAACACATTATGGACTGAATAACGGTTATTCAGGGCGACAGGACGCAACATGGACGTAAGTTATCATTAGTGGACGTAACAGGTCACCAGAATGGCGCAAGTTTATTGCGCCGCACTCCATTAAAACTTTCCCGATTCGGTTTCCGGAACTGTTTTAGGGTTGGTTGGTGGATAGTTGGAAACTGGTATTTAATGTTTTATAACGAAACGGTATAATAAAAAACATACCCCTTCTTAAACAATATATCCAACATAATTTAGATATATGTAAGCTTGTGTGTTTTTGCTTTGTATTTAGCAGTTTTTGTAACACTAGGTAATGTAGGTATAACAATTTAATAATATAAAATACTCGTATGTGAGTTGCTGTATTTAGTTATTAAGTTTGCTACACCCGACCAGGGTCCATGAGACACTTATATATATATTGTAAGAACTTTTATTTTACCATGGTGCAATAAACGATTATGATTATGATTATGATTATAAACTGTGTTTGTCCCTTTCTGACAAACACAAATATCAAAGTGCCGGAAAATATAATGGAGTACGACAGATTAGCTATATTGGGTTTGATGAACGGTTATAAAGAAAGGCATTAGCCATAATAATATACAGGGTGGAAAAATAAGTCGGGCCCTGGAGGGAAACTACCTTAAATCCTTAAGTTGTCTCAATTCACTTAAAGGAGACATTCCTTTATTTTTAAAAAGAAACAAATTTGCATTCAAAGATTTTCTAAAACTCGCTTGCCTCGCTCGGGACCAGAACCAACTAAAATTTAAAAAAAACAAACACGCTCGGTTGTTTTCCTCCAGGGCCCGACTTATTTTTCCACCCTATATAAAACCTCAGCATAATGCTGAAGCCAGTGTCCGGTTCACTGCCGCAGAGACACCCTTGTTTCATGTTTTATATGTTTTTCTTGTTTATTTTATTGTTTAATATGTCCTGTGCGTTTGTAAATAAATGTATTATTCTTTCTTTCTTTTTTCTTTCACTCTCCAATGAAGGTCGATATTTCTTTGACTTCTTTAATCCATTGAACACTATGAAAACGTGTAAGAATTGTTTTATTGAGTACAGAACACTAAAAAAAAAGACCGCTTCCCACTTGGCATACCTTTCCGCCCAAGGTACATCCGATAAATGCATGTCCTAAGTAGACGGCGTCTGGAGCCCTATTCCGGAAACTGTTTATGACGTATTGAAACCCTATGTGAACCGTTTGGTACAGGCGTTCAGCACGGCTACACAGGACGGCCCGCGCGCTGTGTCGCGGCGACATAGACTATCCGTCTCTTTCTAGGTATTCTAATGAGGGCTACCGTTTTTGCGCTCACCAGTTGGCGCCACTGGAGTGTCGGGTCCAGATATTACTGGCGTAAAACATAATTTACATTGAATTCATGCTTAAAAGAGTAAATCAATAATTTAAAATAATTATACTTATTATCAGTGATCGGCACCGCCAGTGCAACACCGCGGGGTTCCGAGTAGAAATCTTAATATGGACATGATTATAATCTCATGATCTTGGTCGAAAAAATAATTATATTGTGTGTTATACATTTGTAAGTAGAGGTTTAAATATTTAATAAATTCAATTGTAGCATTATTCATTAAATAAAATATTGATATACTTTGAATTTTGATTATTTTCATTTTACATTGTGTAAAATACACACAAAAAAGTAAAAGATAAAGATAAAGTACCTATCTCTTATTTTTTGCACTCATATAAAATATGTATGTAGGTGTTAAAATGTAACCATTTGAAGAGCAACAAAACCCTGTCTACCTGGCTTGTCACTTTCGGATGTTATATATTCTTTGCGTTTATGATCAAACGCATAGTTGAAAAAGGTGCAAAAAAGACGGCGACGGAAGAGTTGATGCCATCCTTTTCTGATTTACTGATAAGGATAGCAACCAATTTCTAACAGCAAGGCAAGGCTGCAAAGTTGTTGTCTCGCGCAACTGCTTGTTTTGAAAGCCGAGCTGGCGAAGGATTGTAAGATTGAACCATGAACGAACCGAATGGTTCAAATGTACAATCCTGAGCATAACGAGGCGTTCAAGCAACTTTCACACAACTTTTCACCTGACCACCACGAGGAAAATTGTAAATGTAATGATATTTCAGTTGGACCTTATATGGCAACAAACTGAAATTTTACGACTCGAAGCCCGGAATCCAGGGCATATCCATATTAACATAATGATTGAGGCCATTGACACCGTGTTGCACGGACGGTGCCGATCACTGCTTATTATTATTACCTCCGACTTATTTTTGCACGAGTTTTTCTTAGATTCGCTTTTTAAGCACTGAGATTCATTGGCCCAGAACACATATTGCCATAATTAATCTCAGCTATGCAAAATATTCACAACATTATTAAGAAATATGAAAAAACTCGCAAAATCCACTCACAAACTATGGCATTTCACATTTAGAAGCCCCGACGCGCCACTCCTCTAGAGGCGAATTCACTCGCGGTAGCTTTCATTAGAAAAAGACGGATAGTCTATCTTGCTGCGACACAGTAACTCGCGCGCCATCTTGTGATAACCGTGCAACCGTGCGTGAGTAAGGTCGCCAGGGCCCTATTTCACCAACTTGACAATTGTCACCGACAACGATAATTCTCCGTACATTACTGGTTCCACAAGTAACCTAGCGACCACCTTAACCTCTAGAACAAGCAATGTATGGCGAATTGTCAGTGACAGGTGACAATTGTCAAGTTGGTGAAATAGGGGCCTGGGCTCCAGAGGATGCGCTGTTTTGAGAGTGAAGGACTTGATTATACAATACAATACAAATATTATATATTGCTCACCAGTACATAATAGAAAAACCGGCCAAGTGCGTGTCGGACCACGCAAAACGAAGGGTTCCGTGCCTATTAAAAAGGTCGTATCGTCATAGAAATCTTACGGCACTTACGTCCTTTTCTTTGAGGAAGGCAGTTTTTCAGCAATATCTCGGAAAACTTTCATACGATCTTGTTCAAAACAATTTTCGGTGAATGAACTTAATAAGCGCTGTGTCCATGAATTTTTTCATATTTTTAAAATACACCGTTCAAAAATTAGAGGGGGGGGGGACAGAATTTTAGTGACTTTCGGGGCGATTATCTCTGACTGTATTCACTTAATCAAAAAAAATCCCGAGAAACCTTATATTTATTTTGAAAGGCCTATCGATTCATGTGCCACACGTGGGCTCACGATGAAATTTTTTTTTTTGACTTTTAGTTTTATGTATGGAGTACACCCCTAAAAAATTTTTTTTTAGTAATTTTAATTACAAAACTTTGTAGCGGCTAACAAAATACACCTATTCTCAAAATTTTATTCAAATACACCTTACAGTTTTCGAGTAAAATGCCTGTGACATACGGACAGACGGACAGACGGACAGACGGACATGACGAAACTATAAGGGTTCCGTTTTTGCCATTTTGGCTACGGAACCCTAAAAAACAGAGGTGAATTAGACATAAACAATCGTAAACAACAGGCGGTCTTATCCCTAAAAAGCGATCTCTTCGACAACCTTTGGGTGGTCGAGACGATGCAAAATAATCATATGACTTGAACCTGAATAAGTGAAACTTAAAACAGAATATAAACAAGTTAACTATAAGAATGACTATCATCATCATCATCATATCAACCGAAAGACGTCCACTGCTGGACATAGGCCTCCCCCAGAGAGTTCCAAATTGACCGGTCCTGCGCCACCCGCATCCAGCGGACTCCCGCGACCTTTACCAGGCGGAAGGCGCGGCGTGGGTAGGCCCCCCACAAGGAGGACTGATGACCTGGTAAAGGTCGCGGGAGTCCGCTGGAGAATGACTATACTCTTACATAAATACATGTATATAGACCTACATACACATATGATAACTAAAGATCAAAGAAACAGTATCATTTACAGTCGAAAAAAACAGCACACACAAAGTAGGAATGAAAAGTTACGGAAGAGAAAAATAGTACTCTAGTCTATGTAGTTTTAATAATGGGAAGATTAGCACGTTTAATTCCAAGTGGCAAAGAATTCCAACAGCTCAGGTGTTGTTGATTATATGTAGGTGTCAACCCAATGAATCCTCAAATCAATAAAGGGTCTGCAACGTGCTTGTGACTTCTCTTCTTTTTGCTTGACTACGGCAGAGCCGAAAGGAAGGGATACGATTTTAGCAGTCATGTTTGTATTTATGTGTCCACCGTAGCGTTTAAGATACTGGACTGATGTTGATAAAAGAGGTGTCAATTGATTTACTCCAGGCAAAATACGGTTTCGAAAAACATGAATTTATAATAGCTTGTTTTTTGTTTATTTCATTCTAAAACGTTATTCTAAGATGCTTTATTCATATAAAATTAAACATTTGTCGTCTTTTTTATTTCATTTATATTGAATATTTTGAAGCAAATGTAAATTAACCTAAATAAAGATAAAAAAATATTAATATTCATCCGGACTTTTTAGGAGCTGATTAAATAATGCTTTTTTTTTTGATGTCTGATTTTTTGTTTGATTTTGCCTCTAGGTAACTATTTAATTGATAATATATCCGTTATATATCCGTTATAAAATTAGCTATAATAAATTATTTCCAAATTTTTTATTTTTTCTATACAAGTTGTCAGTTAATTGCCTGTGGACTAATTCGAAATTATGCTCCGGGTGATAGGCTGCCTTTTGTATGACAAAAAAAAACCATTTTTTTCAGTTAATTTTCCGTAGACGGGTTATTTTTTTTAACTGTTCATTGTTCCATATGGCTACAGTGACATGATTGCCGCCATGGTCGAGGTATTTAAATAAAGTGATACTAAGACGGGATTGTTATGAAATAGAAATGGATTTTTTAGTTGCTGAATGGAGGCCCACTAGAGTCGTTTATATTTCCCAACCAACGTCTGGAGTGCTTGATTTGCTAGTGAACTTTTAAACTTGTACTACGGAATCGAAGGAAGACATTTTGCAATCTTCTGAAATGTTTTCAGAGTTCTGATTCTTGGGACGATCAATTACGTACTATCCAAAAAAAACCAGATCAAAGCAGAGACTTACCGGTATTCATAAAATATTAAATATCTTACTCAATTCGCGAAATCTTTTATATTTGGGTCATCATCATTATCATATCAGCCGAAAGACGTCCACTGCTGGACATAGGCCTCCCCCAAAGAGTACCAAATTAGCCGGTCCTGCGCCACCCGCATGTAGCGGACTCCCGCGACCTTTACCAGGTTATCACCCACCTTGTGGGGGGCCTACCCACGCCGCGCCTTCCGGTACGTGGTCGCCACTCGAGAAACTTTCCGCCCCAATGGCCATCGGTTCTACGTGCAATGTGCCCCGCCCACAGCCACTTAAGTTTAGCGATTCGGAGGGCTATATCGGTTACCTTGGTTCTACTGCGGATAGCCTCATTTCTGATGCGATCACGCAGTATGTATTTGGGTAATGATGCTGAAATATTAGATGAATCGCTTGTATATATATAATACAAAAATATGAAATAATAACCCGCGAGTATTTTTTTACGACGAGAATACCAGAATTCGACTGTCCCTGAAGTAAAAACTTGACTAGATATATTTTATTCCAATCGATTGTGGCGATTTTTTTATAAATAATACTATTTATAACGCGTAGTTCATAGAGTATATTTTTTAATCTGGTAATATTACTTTCAAGAACAGGTATAAGATAGTACGATATAGGCCGTAAAATACTTACACAAGTCAACTTTCAGGGTTTTCAACGGATTACCCGGTTACAATCCGCTGTAACAAGTTGAGCAAACCGGTTCTAGGCAGTTTTCTCATCACGGCTTTCTTCGTTATAGTGCATTCAGAATTATCTGGCATTCCACTTGATACCGTCGTTAGCAATAACAATAGTCTTATGTCGCAGCGGGTGCATTTTTTGTAAACTTTATTCCTATGTTACCTTTCCGTCTAACAATTCTTACAATCATTGTAAAGATTTTTTAAATTCACCATTTTTCAACCTATGTTGATCATACTGAAGTCATAATTTTAATTTGTTTGAATTTTGTATATCTTGTGGCAAAACACGATGAGGCATGTTTTTTTTGATACCCTACCATACATTTGTATTTATACCTGTTTTTTACAAATAAATTGTTTGAATTTGTTATTGTATTTTATTTAACATAGCAGAACGTAGCTGTTTTACAATTATTCTATTAATAATATTTAAAAGTATCAAGACTTGTTGGTCTGCAGCTGCACTAAAACAGGTAAAGCCGAACCGGCTCCTTTAAAATGTTTATGGCTTCAACAATTGTTTGGTTTATCGCCCGTATTGTTTGCGTTCAAGTGGAATCATGCCAGATAATTCTGAATGCAGTATATCTTTTCTTGCTAATTAGCAACATTTTAGGACACACTTTCCACGAGACGTCAAGGCATCTTCGAGTTCATTATTGTATGTTTTATAAAACATTGTTCGGAGAATGTTTTGGTTCTTGGGACCTTAAATGACAATATAATGGAATTGATATTCATCCTCCTCCAATCAGCGTAAGGCCGCGTTTAAGCACAGGCGTAATTTAGACGCGCGGTCTTATCAAACACTATTGAATTTCCAATATTCTTTGGGCGTGTGTGCGTAAACGCAGCCTTGTGCCGGTTGTCGTGGGTCAGCTTGCTAGTTGCTACCTAAATCTAGCACTAGTTTTTGCAGAAGCAACTTTTATCAGACCTGGGACTGCAGATACTTCATTGGCTGTACACACTCTGGCTATAGCTATTGTTATAACGAGCTACTTATAAACTTTGTAGTGGACATGAGGACGAACACCCGCTTTGTACACAAGTGATATACCGACATATTATTTTAAATTCAGCGCTGTGATAATTTCATTACCGATACATCTTGGCAACGATAAATCACCAAAGCGGAATTACAGCACAGATTTATGAGAGAGCAGCTTCACAGCATTGATAAAGAGAATTGCCAATAAATAACTGTCGACACGATATACAATATTGATACTGGACAGTTGGCCTGCCAAGAATGATGCACTGTAAAGGAATAAAAGAAACTGGCGTTTTGTTAAGTCAATAAGCTTGTTGATATATCGATCTTCGTACAAATTTGCATAGGAATGGCTATACTGCAGCAGCTCGCTATAAATGTGTTGTCGCAAAGCTCAATTGCCAGCAAGGCGTCTATATGGTTAAGATTTATAAGAACATGTGTAATGCAATAAAAGTAGGAAAATAATCACATTATGCTATTTTCAACCATAATTTTGACCTGATGTTATTCTTGTTAAAGGTGTTTTAAGTTCGCCGATCGTCTAACCCGATTTTGAAATGATTTATAACTTTTTTTTAAAGTCAATATGGGCTGGGCCGGAATTCCATTCGTCTAAGTCAACAGAAAGGGAGATCCCTAGTATAGAATATCGCTTTCATTTTTTATGTCTCGGACATTCTGATGTTGAAAGGTGGGGATATCCCTATGTCATGTGGGAGACGAGTCTACCTTATTTCCAATAAAATTAAAGGTTATAAACTCATTTTCTATAACTACAAATTCTAAAAAAATGTTATAAAAGTTATTTTATATAACATTCAAAAGCTATAATTTCAAAGTCTAAAATTCATTGTATATTCAAAATCTGGAAACTCAGTTGATTCATGGTCTATTAATAATCATTTGTACGAATATTTAAAAAGGAGAAGAGTTAAAATTTAGAATTATCATACAGTGGCTGCTCCGGCACTTCGGGAAGTGCAGCCATTCCGCCCTTGCGTCACAAAACGCAGGTACTCAAGCACACCTTCGTCGCAGCTTCGACTTGGTGGCCAAGGCGACCAGCCTCAGTCGTTCCGGCTCGCTCGGTGCCTGCGCTTTGTTATAGCGGGCGAGGGCTGCCCTCCCTCCACGCCTCCGGATTTGCAAAAACACTCTAGGAGCGTAAACAAGACCACGTAGAAGTGAGGTGGACTGATTCGGTTCTTGATACATCGTATTTAATTTTATAGACTTATTTTTGACAATACAATTCAAGATTTTGTTGATTATAAAGTATAAACCATCTAAACTTATGACAAATGACCATTAGCAAGAGAAAGCTAGAATCAGAATTTTATACATATTACGGATACCCCTTAAAATGTATAGCAAATAAACATTATAACAAGTAACTTTTATAATATTTGAGTTTATAGATACTGAATGATTATAGCAAATGAATTTAGAGAAAGTGAGTTTAGAGCGATTAATTTTATAACAAATGACGGGATACCATGGGAGACATGCTACATTATAACTCGAATCAGTATTTGTCGCAATATTCCTTGCCGTTGACAACTTCTTTGCTTGACATCTTGTCTCTTGTTCCTTTACTATTAGCACTATTACTCCAGCATTAGCACAGTGCTTTTATTACTATCAAAAATATTTAACACTCTTTTTTTTACAGACAGTTTATCTTTTATTTCAGGTCATCATCGATCGCAGCATCTGCATAATTTTGAATAGGTCATATGGTCGGAGACAGTAGGACCTACCACTAAATTCGGGGTTATAGCCGGCTACCCCCCTCAGCTATCCTTTGATGTCTCCCCTATTGCCATT
The DNA here is from genome assembly GCA_932294315.1 of Epinotia nisella. Classification (NCBI taxonomy): domain Eukaryota; kingdom Metazoa; phylum Arthropoda; class Insecta; order Lepidoptera; family Tortricidae; genus Epinotia; species Epinotia nisella. The sequence goes on from OW028687.1 coordinate 7,589,371, forward strand.
GTCCCGTCACAGGCACCGTCTCAGTTAAACGGTAGGACTATAGATAGACCCTTGCATTGTTTCATTCTTTCGCTCAAAAATGCAATTCCCATACACTTGAACCATGTAACTTTCTGCAACTGTTATGTTGCAACTTCTTATATTAATACAGCGATAAAAATTATTAGTATTGACTGAGTAATTTCGACATCCTAGTCCTGTCATTGCACGGAACGGAACATCCTCAATAGCATGAAGCATAAAGTGAAATCGCGCAAAGGTTGGTTGCCTCACGCAGTGTAATAACCCGGCGTATAAGGTCCTACGGATTAACGGTGTGATGCGCTAAACGACCACATTGTGGATTTACTTTGTAGATGCACCTACGGTAAAGTGTGGTATAAAGGTTCCCGAGTGAAGAGATGTTACAATGGACATCCGCGATCTTTGAGAGCCGTAATCTTGTAACAGTAGTTTCGTTGTCGCTTGTCACGGGATAGGCGGGTTTTCCGCGAAGTACGAAACGATCAGTAGGTAATATAAAAGTAAAAAAACCGGCCAAGTGCGTGTCGGACCACGCAAAACGAAGGGTTCCGTGCCTATTAAAAAGGTCGTATCGTCATAGAAATCTTACGGCACTTACGTCCTTTTCTTTGAGGAAGGCAGTTTTTCAGCAATATCTCGGAAACCTTTCATCCGATCTTGTTCAAAACAATTTTCGGTGAATGAACTTAATAAGCGCTGTGTCCATGAATTTTTTCATATTTTTAAAATACACTGTTCAAAAATTAGAGGGGGGGGGGACAGAATTTTAGTGACTTTCGGGGCGATTATCTCTGACTGTATTCACTTAATCAAAAAAATTCCCGAGAAACCTTATATTTATTTTGAAAGGCCTATCGATTCATGTGCCACACGTGGGCTCACGATGAAAATTTTTTTTTGACTTTTAGTTTTATATATGGAGTACACCTCTAAAAAAATTTTTTTTAGTAATTTTAATTACAAAACTTTGTAGCGGCTAACAAAATACACCTATCCTCAAAATTTTATTCAAATACACCTTATAGTTTTCGAGTAAAATGCCTGTGACATACGGACAGACGGACAGACGGACAGACGGACATGACGAAACTATAAGGGTTCCGTTTTTGCCATTTTGGCTACGGAACCCTAAAAAGTACTGTTGTGTGTTATATATAGACCGATACCGGTGCCAATGAAATGAAATAAATCCTCAATTCGCGATATTTTGTCGGTATTCCGAAATTACATTTAGTGAATGACACTGAACTGATAAGAGTCGGATAGAATACAAAGGTATGAAATATAATAAGCAATATAGGTAGGTACCGAAATTTTAAACCGGTATATTTGTATTAAAAATGCCGGTACACGGTCTCTGAGTATATGGCAAAATGAGTACTTTGTGTACTATATTTAAAGAAAAGAAAAGAAAAGAAGACATTTATTCACTACACAAAAGACACACAGAGACAAAGGAGTAGACATACATGACAATTGACACATATTGTGTGTCTTCGCGGCAGTGAAACGGTCGCTGTCTCAGCATTGTGCCGAGGTGTCAGACAGACACCTGCAGCGCTGGTTTTCAGACAGCACCGCAAGTGGCCCACGGAACGCAACGCAACACAGCATTAGATAAAAAGTAAGTAGACACATAATAAATAAATAATTATTGCAAAATATTGAAAATATATATATAGAACAGTAGCACGACGGGATGAAAAACACAAAGCATAAAACGCGACACGGTTGGGATGTTAAAAGTGCTGGATGGGTTAGGGTTGGGATTTTTGGAGCGTCAACAAATAGCCTTTAAGCTGGCGCTTAAAGGTATACCTGCTAGACGCTCCTTGGATAGGTGGAGGGAGATCATTCCAACACTTGGACGCTGTGAACCTAAAACTTCCTCGAAACGCCGCGGTCCGATGCTCTGGCACCAGAATCATCGCCTTACACCTACGCGCACTCTTGGGCCATGCAAGTCTACTCAGCAAATATGCTGGGACCCCAGATCGTACTATGCCAAAGAGAAGAGTGGCGAGGTAAAGCCGTCTGCGTGCAGGCATGTTCAGCAGACCATATTTAGTTAGTGCTACTTTTTTATGTGTTTGTATAATGTGTGTTGACTGAAATGCACCTACCTGTTTATTTTTAAGTCCTAACATTATGTAAATCATTGAACAAATAAATAAATAAATGATACTTACAAACACTACCCCATGGTAATTCAGCCCGAGTTGAGTAGTAAAAAACGTCAACGAGGTAACGAGCTACTAAAAAACATAATTTGACCCGTATATCAATTTAGTAGTCTCCTTCCGCTAAAATACGTACCAATTGGGAACGAATCGAGTTACTCGCTGGCAAGATGTGTAATAATAGAAGGACAAAGTTATATTTTTTTGTAATACCACGTCTTCGGTGACAAACAAACGGTACGTCGAATCTTGCCTGAGCCTCCAGAGGATTCACCTGCGCGTCGCCAATCCCTTATGAATGTATAGGTACACTATTAAAGGAGCTCCTTTCTTGAAGAACCTCATACTGTACTTAGTCCTTAAGGAAAACCTCGGCAATCTCGGCATAGCACATTCCACAACCATCAACCATTTATAACGTTCCTAAGCAACATAATTAGGAACTGTCCCCGGCAGAGGATCTAATGGTGACACAAGATAACGTGTTTGTCGCCCGCTTTGCTGACACACAAATTACGTGCTTCTTATCACATGAGTGACCATCTGAGGCATATTAACTGTAGCGAAAGATAAAGAGGCTGTAAACAATGCTACTGTGGATACTACCTAGTTATTATGTAAGACTTTTTATCTTAGGAAGCATTTCTAATGTTGGTTAAGGATTCGTGTAACTAGCTAAGGTAACTTAGTTTGACTTGTTCATTGGAAATCATTGTATTGAGACTTGAAAATGACTAAACCAAGAATTTCAAGTGCAAATTATATTAAATTATTACTGGTATGGTCTATAATCATAAACATTTTAATCCGTTAAACAATGCTATCGTTTAAAATTAATTTCACATCGCAATACTCACTTAAGGCGAAGCAATGGGCGGCCTGCATTCGACACGGTACCCTAAAAAGCCAATACAATATCTTCGATACAGCCGTGGCACAAGCCCAAGGCATTATGCAACAAAGTGCATTGTCCCAGACATTATCTTGCGGATTTATCTTCGGCCAGCGCCTCGCGATCCCAGATAAGATCTTACGAAATGAGCAATCCTTTAAGCACGTGTATAGACAATGCATTACTTCGACAATATCATATTTCCCTGTACTGTGTCGAAGGAAAAGCAGTACTTTATCAAGGAAGTAAGTGATAGTTTAGCTGAAACGGAAAATCGTTGTGTGGACTGATGTGGACGAAATAAGGAGTTGTAGCAAATGTGGTCAAGTGCAGACGTTAGCTTTGTTTATTGGTATCTAGAGACGGACACATTAGTTGTTTCACAGCAAATTTGCAATTGTAAATAAGAGTACAGAAACTAGACCACCACAATACTGTAGGGATTTTATGTTAAATTCAAAACGTCGTTTCTTTCTCTTTTAAGCATGAATCACATTTTATTATTAGCCTTACCGCTGGATGCGGGTGGCGCAGGACCGGTCATTGTGGCACTCTTTGGGGGAGGCCTATGTCCAGCAGTGGACGTCTTTCGGCTGATATGATGATGATGATGATGATGATGATGATGAGGATGATTAGCCTTATGTTCAGACTTCGTTTCAGATGAATTCTACTATTTGTGCCTTGCTCTTCTTCTGCAGGTCTGATTGCCTCTCGGCAAAGGCCTCCTCCAGCCTCTTCCACTCATATCTGTCACGTGCGACTCTGTACCATGACTTTCCTGCCACCTGGCATATATCATCGGCCCATCTCTTTTGCAGTCTACCTCTCCATCTCTGTCCTTCTCTTGGGTGCCATTCTTATCTTGCACCAATTTTCCTTCCCTCTTATCATATGTCCCGCCCAGCGCCACTTGGATCTCCTTATTTTTTGAGTAATGTCGAATACTTTTGTTTTCTTTCTAATGTTAGCTGCTTTGAGTTTATCAGATTTTCGTATTCCATGAATTACATTAATAGATAAAAATTTAGTAGTTATTCGAAGAACGTATTCGGTCATTATAAACGCGTAGTAGCTATGGCGCACCATTCATTGTTTAAGTATTATATTTATTTTCGCATAGTACACTCTCTTTGACATACACATACAGACTATCACACGCGCATTCCCAGTGACATTAACCTGTGCATCTAAGTGATTTTTTGTTTTACCACATACGTATAGCTGGTTTTATTTATCATTTTTAAAAACTGCATCCAAAGAATAAGAAGAATAAAATAAAATTTAATTTTATATTTTTGATTTCACTTTTCACACTTAATGTGATTTGAAACCTACCAGTATTAGATTAAAAAAATACAGTTATTACCTTAACACTTTCACGTATGACCTTGAAATATAAAAACACGATAATCAAGTAGATAAACCGTCACGACGCGTGATCTCATCGATGAGGCACGATAACCATCCAATGCTAACTGCTCACGGCTACCAACGAATGGAGTTGAATCAAGCATGAAATTAGAAAACCGATCAACGATTATCAGATGTACACGAATGTATGAATTGTAATTGGTGTACAAATATACATACCTATATGTGTATTCGTTGACGACATCTGTAGCCTAGTCGGTAGTGACCCTGCCTACGAAGCCGGAGGTCCCGGGTTCGAATCCCGGTAAGGCCGTTTACCTATGAGCACGAATATTTGTTCCTGAGTCATAGATGTTTTCTAGTACCCATAGAACATGCTTTGCTTAGTTTGGGACTAGGTCGATTTGTGTAAGATTGTCCCCAAATATTTATTTATTTATTTTATTTACATCTCACTTTAGTAGTCATTCATAGTCAATTGCAGCTGATAAGACGGATGAATTGCTGTATCAGAAATCGACTCTCGATTATTTGTAGTTAGGTACAAAGCAGTGGCGAGACCTCAAACATATCCTCAGGCAAATCGGAGGTATAAATTGGCTTACTACTTCTTAAGACGTGGCACACCGGTGAGTATCTAGTTTTTTTGGCGGCTCCCCACTGGTAGGTACCTACCAATTTTAAAGTGGTGTGGCCTACCAGATATTAGTAGGCCAGCAGGAACCAAATTGTCTGATTTTTTTTCGATAGCATAAGCTAAGACTTTGTTTAACTATCATAAGATAAGCAAGTTGCATGACCCGCCACTGCTATTTCAATAATATTTTGAACTAGAATATGTAATTTTTTGTACATATGTTAGGCTAAGAGAATATGTTATATCTTATAGTCCAGACTACGAAATGTTTCGATTTATCAAACAGCACAATACTGCTTTAAGGAGAAATAAAATGTTCGGAGAAGCATTTAAAAAATGTGAAACAGTATTTACAACATTGCATTATTGAAAGTTCTATCAGGTTTCAATGCAGCTGAATTCGATGCTGTTGCAATGTTAATAGCTATCCAATACCAATCAGCAGTAGCAGTTGAATTCGAAGCATTTATTTTGGATAGGGCACAAGATACTTAGCCATACACTTGTAAAACAATTTTCTTATACAAGCATACAGCCTACCTGTTGGTAAGCAGGAACCGTAGTTTATGGACGATTGCGGCTACAGAGAAGTCACTAGCATCTTGCCGACCGTCAACTGTTTTGAAGACTCTTTTTGTTCTTCTTCGTGTCGAGGTTCCTCAGATAAGAGATGCCCTATGGGCAGCAGTGTGGACAGCTCTGGCAGTCGCGTCTCTCAGGTCGTGTTCCGAGCAAGAGTGTGGGCATGTGGGGCACGCCATCAGGGGCGCCATGGTTCGCGGTGCTGAATCTGAGCCTATTTAGCGCCCTCCATGGGCCATGGCTCTTTGTGGCCGGGTGGCAGTTGCTCCGAAACTGGCACGTAGGACTCTTTTTGTTGACAGCTAAGAGACAAATACAGGTCGGCACTAATACTGCGCACTCTCTGGAGTACTACTATACCTGCCCAGTCCCACATACACTACAGGGCGCTGATTATAATGTTATCTAATCATAATCATTGATTGCATTATACATTACAAAGGTCTTACGATCTTCCACAGTGTCTCCACTTTCTTTCATACATATTTCACCTCGCACTCTTCAAAAATACAATAACTCTTATTTAAAAATGGAGATCCGCATGAATCTACGACGAATCTCCCTCAGTTTAGTTTTAATACAATTCAAAGTTGAAACCACTCGACAGTGACACCTATCCGTGACAGCCGTATGCAGTCATAAACATTGATAGTAATTGGTCAATAGCCAGCTGCAGGCAGGCCGAATGCGCCCGCTAATGAACAAGGAAGTGGCCAATTTGGGCTTGTTTCTGACCCGATAAAGATACATGCTGTGTAAATTTTATTATATCCTCGCCTCAAGAACAGTTACCTTAACCTATAAAGGTGTAATTAAGTTTCATGTTGTTGTAAATGTTATCCGTTAGATTCGTACCCACATAGGTAATGTTATTCGTTAAGGTCGTCCTCATATAATTGAAATAGAGTAGATATAGTGTACTGCTTCTACCGCAAAATAAGATGTTAGAAAGGTATGCATTAACGTAACGATTATTTTTTATCGATCGTCACTTTACATATTTGGTGGCAAATATGGATAAATTGATAATCCTTAATCTAATCTAATCACAAATCTTGGTTTGTACAGTCGAGTTCTCCAATATCTATACAGACAACCTTTCAAAAATATCTACACATGTGTCTTATGTCAGTAATAATAAAGCCTGTGTACAGATATTTTTGAAAGGTTGTCTGTATAGATATTGGAGAACTCGACTGTACATGCGAAACATAAAAAGTAGCAGCCAAGCATTGATACCATAAACATAGCTATCATCGGAGATATTGATATACCTACTCGTACTATACATTTATTCCCTTGAAGGACCACTATTATTGAATTTATACGCTCGTAAAGCGCCGGTCTTGTCAATCCATGCAGCACAATGCAATTGAAACTAATAAAAATGCAATTTACGTAATGCGTCTCGACTGTATACCGCCATCCGGAGCCAAAGGGAGTATAGAAATATGAACACCATACGGACTTGCGGCTAGTTTCCCGTGCCTCACCACCCTTTAGAGCCGAGTCTAATGCATTCGATGAATAATAATATCCTTTGTCGCGAGTTATTTTGCGCAAATAGTAAATGCGCGGCACAACACATACGTATGTGAATACGCTGTGATTACAATGATTAAGCCGGCGGTTTTTTTTAATTCATAATAAATCGTCTATATTATGTTGTAAATAGACTTGTGATTGTGACGTTACGTTAAAATTGATAACGTAGAGTTGGTAAATGGATAGTAAACCATCAAATTATTGTAATAAAGTACAAATTACAAAATATAATAATAAATTGAAATCTACCAATAGAATCCTTACGCTTTTATAGAAATAAATTTGTATGAAAACTAGGACCTAAACGCAGTATTTCGCGACCGAAACTGCAATGTACTTGACTTTCCCTACAATGATTAGTTCAAATAGCAAACTGTGACGTCATACTTTTGAGTCAATCAGTATGAAGCGTTTTGGCTGCCGCCAGCGAGGTCCATCTTTAACTCAATTTTTTCTCAATTTTCTTTAATTGTAGTTGCTCCCATACAAACATTTTGTTCCTCTCCAAAAACTGGTTTCAATGGCATCGTAAAAAAATCTTACGTCACAAGCCTATTATTGTGTTGAGTGAGGAACCTGCATTTTGTGTCGCGCTGTCAGAGCAACAGATCCTCAAATCAATAAAGGCACGCAAGTATTTAATTGCAATAATGTTTTTCTTTGACACGAGTAAGTAGACGAGACAGTACATTGTCCTCATTGTTTCCGGAGCAAATCCGTGAGACGGTCTCGCCCGCTGACTCTGTACGTACAATCAAGTCATAAGCATAAATGGCATGTACGCACATTTGTACGCGTGTCTACGATGAGAGCTAGATGTCTACTTGACTTGACGTATCGGTTGGGTTTAAGATTTAATTTGTCGCCCGCGTTCGCTGTAAAGCGCCGAAGCCTAACGTGTCAAGAAATCATAATTTGATTTAAAACTAAATACGTTGAGTCAGATAGACGTCCGAGTCAGCAAAAATTGATTACCTGTAAACAATATGGCGCCGCCTGACTGGGCGTCTGTTTCTCGATCCGCTGTCCAGGGAAGACCACCCACGGCTGTCAGATGTCCGCGCCAGAGCCAAATTCCTGGCTTCTGTCGTCCGCGCACTCTCCAACAAAATGGACGTGTATTTTGTGATCAACATGGTTCTCTATCTATTTCACTGCACTAGAGCGCATGCATGTTTGCGCTAATCAAAACACAGTTTTTGCACTGATTTATTTATCACACTTTTCCGCAAAGTTATTCAACGTTATTAAAAGGAAGTTCCTGCGATTTCGAACGGTTTTCTGTTAACAGACGGATGTTTTAAAACGAAATGCAACAAGTAAACTAACTCGTAATGTCGGGCCCGGCATCCGTCTGCCGTCATGCCGCGCTGGTCACCACATCACATATCATGATTATTATCCCTCCTCAACGGGATATTGTGAATTATGTACTCCTACGCTTCAAGTTGAACCGAGTGTTAAGACACAATAATAAAGACCAATAAAAAATCAAAAGACATGATGCCATACATTAACTTGCATGAATCGAGATAGATTGAACGCACAGACTAATTGACAGACAGCTAAGCAAAATAGATTAACTAGTCGACCGTAGAGGATTTATAACTAATAGCACGTTTATTACAGGAACGCGGAAATTTCCACATGAATATGCATTAGGTTGGATATTTTGCCGGCGACATATAATTGGGTAAAATGAGGTGCCCATATAGGGAAACCTATTTAATAGGGGAATATATTACAGTACAAATTATCCTCGTCAGAGCATTGAACATTAAGTATTCATAAATGATAAAGACATGTATATATATATATAACCAAACCCTATTTAATAGTGAAGGAAATCGTTTGAGACGCTGCCCAGTCATTTGTGTAAAGGATACGGTAATTAAAGACGAAACGGTGCGGTCATTGACCAATGTGGAAAGCAAAGCATCCCTGGCGCAAATAAACAATTTGCTATAGAAATAGTCCTGTATCTCTTACTTGGCGTTTCAGTCGCGTATAGAACTAATCACTAAGAACGCTCACGCTGTTTAAGATTTTTAGGAAATTTCGTCACAATTGCAAAAATAGAAGAGTTGACCAATATAACCTTGCATATTGTTGTTTTACAAAACCAGACAATTACAGAACATAGTTTGGCTATAAATCAAAACAATATAATAAACCCTGTGCAAACTCTTGCTATTTCAAGAGCTTATAGGTCTTAAAGAGGGTTAGTTAGAGTCATCCTTGACTCTGAGATGAAACAGCGCGTGGAAAGATGAAAGCACCCCGAACAAACCGAGCGCGTAGACACAGACCGTTTGCCGGTAACGGATTGGACTATGTCTATCTCTACCTCAGATCTGTGGAGATAATTACAGTCTCCGTAGCGTAGTCTATTTAATAAAGGTAATGACACTGACGATAACTTTATTCTTTGTGAGTTTGTTAAACATACAAGAAATGTAAAGCTTAGCTGGAAGAATCCGTTATAGTTCGTCTTGATACTTGTTTGACATATATTTATTAATCTATGTCAACAATACAATATAAATACACCTAATTCTGTATCACCTCACACACACAAACACACACACACACACACACACACACACACACACACACACACACACACGCGCGCGCGCGCGCACACACACACACACACACGCGCGCGCGCACATACACACACACACACACACACACGCATACACACACACACTGGCTTTAGATAAAATTATACTATAATTATGTTTTGTATTTTACAAAATCGTTTTAGCCTAGACACTGCGTAAGACACGGTGTAATTCATTATGTAACGAGAAGAGCGAGACCTCCTGATACAGGTGCATAAAACCTACTAGGAGGCCTCAACCACATTTGTAACCTAACTCTAAGTTGTCAAATAAACGATTTGATTGATTGATTGAATCTGTAACTGTGTAAAATAAAGTTGTTACTACCTATTTTTATTTCTTAAGTCGAATAGTGCTAGTGTCTTTTCACTATTTCCTCTACTACCTACTACTTTAGAAGTTTTTATTGTCATCTACTAAAACGTCCTTGTTGATTGGCGTACAAGGAGCTGTAGTAAGTAAAGTAATGCTATGAGCTATGATATTGTGCATCGAGATTGTTCAGATTTGTTCTCTTGATTGAATATATGACTTTAAAATTGTTAGGATGAATGATATGTGTGTCAAAGTCAAAGTCAAAGTGATTTATTCTTCAATTTAGGCATATTACATGCACCTATGAATGTCGATAAACTACCACCGGTTCGGAAAGTAAACCTCTGCCTCGAGAAGAACCGGCGTATAAAAATTCGGCGAGGTGTCATTTTTTCAAAACAGTATACAATATATAATTTTAGTATCAGAGTATTATAAAATGTTAAAATTACATTGCTACAGTAGAAAGCCTATTTATTTTACGACAGATTTCTAGTGCAGGATTTTATTGCTGCCAAATATCCCTATCCATGATGTAGTGTAGTGTATTCTGATCTATTCCGCAAATAATTAACACAATTTATTATCTTCCTCGTTTATGCAAATATATGCTTATCAATTTCATTTAACTGTTCGAGTACGATACCGTTTCCTTTTATATAATGATCGGATCACTGTAAATCGCTAACTGTTTTAGTTGTTGTTTAGTTGTCCTTTTGATATGGCCTGGATATACGTACCTATACCTATTTACCTTAAGAATATGAAGGTCTTCGGAAGTCCTAATGAATACAATGATTCTATTGTCTCACTAAGTAGCATTCAAGTGCAGACAACGTCAATGTTGAATTGTTGAATGATAAACGGAACGATCATTGTTGATCAACTATACTTGCTCCCAACCAAAGTGACGACTGAGGCCATAAAACCATAGGCTCGCGTTATCTCTTTTGCATTGTTTTTCATTGTCTTTCTTTATGGCCTCAGTCGTCACTTTGGTTGGGAGCAAGTATAGAACTTGTATTAATATTATACTATGTAGATAGCTAGGATAAGAAACTTGAACAAGACATCTTTATACGTTCACTAGCTGTTGCCCGCGACTTCGTCCACGTAGAACTCGAAATAGTAGAATCGTCTTAGAAAAATTATTACTATTAAATTATTTTAGGCGCAAGCTTAATTATCGCTGTCCCAAACAAACGTATACCATATTAAGGGATGATTTCTGAGATAAAAACTATCCTGTATCCTTCCAAGGGTCTCAAATTATCTCTATTTAATCAAATTTAATCTCTATCCGTTCTAGGTTTTAGCGTAAAAGGCTTAAATTGCTATATCTAAATTGAAATGTCCGTTTTTATAAATATACTTTTCACGCCACTGCTCGGAAATGTGGCAAAAGATGGTCAGAATTCAGGCTTCAAAGCTGGGGTTAGTTGGACGTCGCACGAACAGGCCATCTATGACTTCAAACTGTCCAACAATGTTATTGTTGGACAGTTTGTACAGCAATCGACCAATCACAGGGCACCGCGCGCGGTCGGCCGGCGTACGTGCGCCCGTTCCCCCTCCTCCGCGCCGAGCGCGAGGCAAGCGAGCCTGTTTAGTATTAGATACTTAATTTTGATTTTAAATTATAATTATTTGCAATTTCCTCGCAGTAGGCGTGAAAAGCACTATGTTAAGTCTCGGCCGAAAGGGCAATAGCTGGACTCGTACTTTCGAGGGCCTCCGCTACGCGTCGGCCCTCGAACTAACTCGTCCATCTATTGCTTACTTTCTAGCCTCTTCAACAATGTACCATTAAGTAACATCAACAACATAATGTCATCAACAGACTACTTAAATTGTTTTTTTTTTCATAATGTATTAAAGGATTTTTTATGTCTACTAAGCTTGCTTATTACTGGAAATTTTTGCTTAAATCCTTTCAGTAGTTTTACTCGTACTCACGTTACGGCTACCTGTTTAGTTTTCAAAGGAAAATTACTTTGTGCCGAAAGACGTAGAACTTTCCATCTTCATCCCCAGTCCCCATTTAACGGTGTTAGAGAATAAAATCTTTTGATTAGCCAAAATAAACTTCTTAAATTAACAAAACTATCCGCAGTTTTAATCAAACATTACCTTCTTTTTCGGTTCTGTGAGCATCGCAATTCTAACCTAACCTAAGATACATTTCTGGTAGCTGTTCGGTTCTGTAAGGGTCGCAGTTCTAACTTAACTTAACCTTTTCTGCTAGCAGTTGGAGTATGTATTTTGACTAATTAATGGCTTACCAAATATTATATGTAAATACGACCAAAGAATTCCCTTACTTCTAAAATTACTTGTTCCCCATTCATAATTCTAACCCCTTTTAACCTCGATAGAGGATGAATTAAAAAAAGGCTGTATTTTGTTTTCTGATCTATGACCGAAGTTACAGTTCCCTTACTTTAAAATTGTCTTGTTCTCCAAACTTCCATCTCCTTTTAGCCCCTTTATGGGAGTAATGCCTTTTAACCCCCTCATGAAATCAATTTCAAAAACGCTGAATTTAGTTTTGTAGTCTTCAAACAAACCGACTAACCTCTTGGTAAAATTTCTTGCTCTCCATACAATATTTGAACAGATGAATTTCAACAAACACTGAAATCAGTTTTCTACTTTTTAAACGTACAGGCTAAAACGAAAGTTACATATCTCTTACTTTATGTCTTGCTCTTAGTATAAACTTTGAACCCCCTTTTAACCCTTAGGGGACGAATTTCAAAAAAGTTGAAATTTGTTTTCTAGATTTTAAACAAACAGTCTAAAACCAATGTTCCACATCTCTTACCATAATAATGTCTTGCTCTCTGTAATATAAACTTCGAAGCCCCTTTTTTCTTTTTCTTAGGGGACGAATTTCAAAAAAACTCTGAATTTAGTTTTGTAGGTTTTTAACATACAGCCTCAGATCAAAGTTATAAATCTGTTACTTTATTTTTTTTAACCCCCTTAGGGGTGGAACTTTAGAAACCGCTGAAAGCACTTTTTTATATTTTAATAAGTAATCTTTCTACAAACTTTTTTTATTGACTGTATTAAATTGTATTTAAACTGTATTTTTCTATATTTTGACATATATAAATAAAAATTTATTTTTTTAATGTAACGGATATATTATCAATTAAATTGTTACCTAGAGGCAAAATCCACCAAACTTTTAAGTCTTTAGCTCAAAAAAGTGTTCCCCGTACAAACCTTGCACCTCTTTTTAAGTCCCTAAGAGGTGGAATATTCCAAAACGCTTAAAGTACTTTATTTGTATTTTAATAAGTAATCTTTCTACAAAGGTTTAAGTAGCTCAAAACAAGTTTCCCTCTTACAACTTTTGCACACCTATTTAACATTTTTAGGAGTGGAATTTCCAAAAACCCCTTCTTATCCGGTGCCTATGTTATAAAAGCTATTTCTGGTGTAAATTTCAAATTTCTAGTCCCAGTAGTTTCGGCTGCGTGCGCTGATGAATCAGTCAGGAAGTTTTCTTATATATAATTTATTATATACATATATAGACAAAATCATTCATAAGTTAACTTAACTCTTTTTTGAGGAGGGGCAGTTCAGAAATGATAATCGAATGTCAAGTGGCAGGGTGGCAAGTTCAGAGACTTCAGAGTGCAGACTAGTCCACGAAATTGTACTTATAACGCAACAGACTGCTAATCTTAAGCGGTTTAAATAGGACCCTAGAGTTAAATAATACATTAAAATTACAAAATAAGAAACAACTGTTGAAATTTCTACGTCCATAAGCCAGTTCATACAATTCCTAACGCCAGTAAGCAATTTATGCGTCTACGCGTACCAATTTGCACGTTTCTGCATTTAGCAGAGGCAGTAATGCGAATTAATGGTGTAATAGGCTTCAAGTTCGAGGCTAAATTGGACCTGGGAAGCCGTTAGGTCTTATATGGCAGCCAGTTTCGCACGCCGCACCATATACGGGCGTCGTCAATTAGTTGGTGACATTATCTTGTTATAGGTCACTTCTGGTATTTGGTAGTCGTTAAAGAGGTGGAAATTTCCGGTACATTAAAAAATCACAATGTAATTGTAATTTGTACTATTTAGCCGTATAGCCCCGCCTACCAAGATGAAAGTCCCGGCTCGTAAGAATTGACATTTATATCCGTAAAATTATGAGCTTCGTAAGTTTATAATCTAACGCGTTAGATTTTAAACTGACGGTTCTTACAATTTTTTGGTGACATAATTTTCTATATTTAGTATTCGACTCGGTTTAAGTTTTTATTTATGTGAACATTATATACCTATTTGTTAAGTACTTATTGGTTCATGTATTGTATATTATATGTATATAATTAAATAATTATTTTTCAACAAAACCTACATACTATATTCGAAATATATACTCACGAAACTATAAGTTTGATGGAGGGACGCGCTCAATTACTACAACAATTGTAGCTTAACCTATTTAGCATAAATTATTAAGAATACCTAATTTCTTGATAAAGCGTTTAAATATATAGAGCCGTCTAGTATCAAGAGTACAAGCGTTATTTAGTTTGGGATTTAAATTATTGTGTTAAGTTCAGTACAAAGCACTAATTTCTAGTAAACCAACTCTCTTGCTGAGTTTACACAACTTGTTGGATTCTAGAGTAGGGTCATACCGAAATATACATGGTTTTGCAAATAATCTATTTCCGCAAACGGAACACGTACCGATATGGGGCACGCTCTTGACACAGTTCTCACAAAATGCTATGGGCTGTCTATATTTTTTGATTAGTCATCGTTAATATAGCTTGTAATAACATGTGTTGGTTCCATTTTGTTTCAAAACAGCATACGTGTTTAAGTGATGGGAAAGGATAACATCATGTTAGCCGTTCATTAGGTGAGCCAGTAAAGAAAACTACCAGTGTTATTAAAAAAAAAAGACCTGAAGGTATTTTACGAAATAAAGTGGAACATTCAATACATTTTTAACGCACGTTTTTCTTAAGCGATAGAAATAATTTACAAAAGATTGATATGAGGACACACTAAGCTCAGCATGATTTGACTCATGGTACGAGTAGGTACGTTTCATCGAAAACAACAAATAAAAATTAAGAGGGGGCGCTCCGCGAAATCGCAGTTCGGAGATTGAATTGAACCTATGAAAATCTAAGGCTAATAAGGCCAGGAAAGAGATCATATCAAGAAATTTCTACCTATCAAGTCAACAGAAGAAGTTGTGCCTCAACTTCAGTGACAAAAACTAAATAGCGATGAGTAGGTGTCAATTAGATCATCACATTTCCTATTAATCAACAAAAAATAATGTTGAATCATTTTTAAGGTATAGGTATTCGTACGCATTCGAGTACCTAACCCAATATTGGTTTAATATTAATTGTTCAATAAGTCACTGAACTCTGGAACTATACTTTAATTACGTGCCTAGCTAGATTCACGCTGACCAATCGAGTTTTATTAGCGACTGACCGCAATCTCACAATCACAGTTTTTCAACAATTCGCACTGAACTTCACTGATAATAAACAAGATTTTACCGAACAAGATAACGCACTTGTGCAAGAAAAAAAATCGCGAGCATGTAAGTGAATATCGTTCGCGATTTTCGCGCATGCGTCGCGCTATCCAATCGTCCGATCGGAAACGTCGGCGCGGGCGCACTGCCCGGCGCGCGCCGAGTCCTGCGGAACGGTTTAATTTGAACTTGGAATTTAGCCGCACACTGAATGATGCGAATTTGGTCGTCGTTTGTGCGATGCAGTTGGTGTCCATTTGGAATACCGAGAGGTGTTTAACCTTTTAATTAGGATCTTTGGATAGTTAAAGATGGCTCTAAAAATTCAAAGAAAAACACGTACTGAGAGATCGTGTTTCGATGGACTAACTTTGGAACGGAACACTAAAAATAGCAAGAAGGGTCTACAAATTAGCAATTCACAGCCAGCAATAGTGTTTATCTCTAACTAATGCAACATAGCGCAGACTTTATAAGAATCAAAAAGGACGGCGGCAGTTTCGCAACAAAAAAGAAAAATATGCACCCGCGTGTTGATGTCGGCGAATCCTTTTATTGTAATTCAAACTCGATAGTATCCGAGGACGTCCATTTTCCTGTTCTCGAGTCCAATAAAAAGCACAGTGGCCTTAAAAGGGCGGTGATTTCTAAAAAATGTTATACAACTTTCCTTTTCAAAGGGATGGGACGCATTATGTGGAATAAAGTTATCTGGGCATAACCTTTTATGGGTGCAATCGTGGGTCGTATGGCAAAAAAGATCAGAACGGGTCGGACATTGCGTGGAATAGTCACTAACGTACGATGAAAGTAAAATTTATTCATGGGCTTCTATTTTTATAGGATGTTAAAATGCAATAAATATTTATGCGTATTATTTCATAGAGCAGACGCAGTCGGCATTGCTGAGGAAGATTAGGTATGAGAATGTACCGATTGTTAATCACATTTAAGTAAAAGTGCAAAGTTACATGTTTCATGTATTGGAAGAGGTTGCACCATTACCTAGCGTATATTTTTGCCAATAAGCAACGTGATATAAAAAAAATGCTGCGAATAAGTAGGCAATTTTTCACTTTCATTTGTCCAAAGGCATTTTCTTTATGAAACTATTCTTCAAAACAATTTTAAAATAATATTGTGTAAGACTCTGTGAGCTATGTTAATATTTATTTTATAAAAATAGTGAAAAGTTAACAGCTTGAATGAAAAACCTTATTAAAAAAACCATTTCATAACAATGCCGGACAGTAACGCCAAATAAAATACCTACAAGAATGAAAACAGAAAAAACAGTCGTTAATATTTACGCTTTTTTGCAGACATCTTCATTTAATTATCTAAACGAAACATCTAAGACAACAGCCGTCGTCACAATTACCTCCATGGGTGCAAACGGTCAAAAAAGTCCGTCAGCGAATACTCCGCAGCTAATGAAAATTATATCACTTTTACCAACAAGGTTTACACCCTTTGGGACCCGACTCGCTAACGAAGCCTGGACTATGAATACATATTGGCGCATTAGAGCTTCAATGAGGCTGCATAATTAATAACAACTGCTCTTAAGTCTTACATTGAGACTCGTTTTAGTTGTGAACTTGGAAACTAATAGAAGTGGTTTTCAATTTCCATTTAATGTATTTTATATAATCAGATCATATCCGATCACTTTGGCACTCTTTGGGGAGTCCTATGACCAGTACTGGACGTCTTTCGGCTGATATGATGATGATGACGATATAATTGAATGTAAAATTCCTATTTTTTGTTGTTTTTCATTGGTGGAATAAGGATTTCGCGTAAGTCATTAATTTTAACCTTTTAGCCAACATATTTAACATTACTTTGCACGTGTCTGACGCGATATTTACGTAGGTGCCTTTATTTCTGAGACGGTTTGCACAAAGCGCCAGTTTCATTTGCCGTCATACCTGAAACAAAAAATACATACGTATATTACATATAACTTATTAGGGTTTCAAATAAAATTATATAAACAATAGACATGTCAAAACGTCAAAGGATTAACGAAGTTCTGCTTAATATGATAAGGTAGATGTCCCAATGTTTGACACATTAATTCCCAAAAGGACAGTTGATATCTATCATTATGACAATTTATTTTTCATCGTAGGATTTGTACAATATGAATTTTACTTTGAAATGTAAAATAAAAGTACAAAAAATACAATCTATCATTCTTGTTATGAATCAAGATTGAAAGTGTCAAGGATTGAGCAAGTGTCGAGCACTGGGACGGTTATCTTGCTACTAACAACGAATTAATTATTTATCTGAAAAGGGGCATCAATTGAAAACGGACCGACTGAATCCAATCCAATGATCGTTCTGTCATCACGACATTTTTTTTTTTATTAAATTAATATCTTATTGAACGAGCGAGCGAAGCGAATGGAGTTCTCCGTTTCAGCTTGGCCAAAAATGATTTCGTATGTACGGATATCTACAGGTCAACCGATCAGACCCCTCCCTGACCTGATCGGTTGAGACCGATTCTCGTGAAATTTTGTGAGCAGGTTCGATAATTATGTAATTTTCTTTTTATCAAGTCACTTTTTGGAAATCTTTTTTGTATTAATACTGATTTGCGATGTCTACAGCTCCAGCTCACAGAGCACTAGTTATAAATTAGTATGAATAGGTAAAGACTAGGTACATCTACCTAACATTACCACATGACAAATGTGGCTAACAATTTTAAACTGGCGGAATATCTAGCCGATTCTTAACGCTACTGCTCTCCTTAATTAATTTATCGTCTAGGGAGACTCGAAACGCCAAAACGCTGTAATTGGCGGAGAGGACCGATTTCGCGGCTCTTAGCGACTCTACCGGGCATTCGTAGCGACTCTATCAAGCTTTCTTACCGATGCTCTACTCTAATTACAGTTCTACTTAACTAACTTAAAAGCTCTATTGTATGCTAACAAGGTCCCTGAACCTGTTATAAAATATAAGATTAAGCATTTAGCATTTAGTTGTTGTAAAAGAGTCCTTGGTGGATAATTTAGTATGTAGGCAAGTCATAGCATTATATTAGAAAAGCCATATAGAGCCAATAATATAGTTAAGAAAACTCTCACAAACAGAAAAACTAAGTACCAGCACAAGCACCGAAAATAAAATAAATATAAAAGTATCTATGTATGAAACATAATAATATAGTTATATGTGTATTTAAAATATTATTTGCAGATGGCGGGCTTCAACCAACACCTCATAGTTCGCATAATCTTGTAAATAAAAGATTGTGAATATCTAATGTAGAAATATGTATTTTTTATTACAATAAACAGCTTTATTTTGTTTTTTTTTTAGTCACACAAGATTTATCGTAATAATAGAAGTAAAACATGTGTCTCACAATCACAACCTTTAATACATTAAACGTACATATTAGGTAGTTGAAGTTATAAAACAAATCCAAACAGAATGAACATTCCTCACCACAATTTTTACAATGAACATATTCCTACAATAAATTGAAAATTGGTCAATATTATAATTTTCCTCACGTTCCCCAATAACTCGCTGGCAACCCTATTATTATCAGCGGTCGAGATAATTCCGTACCTGATCAGAATCAGACCCAGCCTGCTTGAAGTCTAGCCAAATTAATTCAAACCATCGCATACATCCTAATCCACGGACCTAAAGTCTATTTTCGCTAAATTCCAAACACAAGTAACGTGGCGCGCCAGTACAGGGAACCGACATCTTAGATACGTGGGCGAAAGGTACCCAGAACTGGCGCAATTAAACGCTATATAAATAACATCAGATAAACAACTGCTTAGGTTACAAAGTGATAGACAGCGGCAAAAATTGTCCATGCTGAAGCAAAAGCTACCTTAACAGCAGCGGTTTACGCTCAATTTGCAGTCAACCACGAAACGGCTATACGAGATTGCGTTAGTTATCAGTTGTGCACAGCTACTCTAGTTATCTATTATTTATTTATTTACCACAGTACAATTTGCAATTACAGCTTACGCCAAAGCATTACAAACTTAAATGTACATTTCAAACTTCTATAATTATTTATTTAATACGCTACTGGTAGCGGAATGTAAAGGGCTCGAAGACCCTTTTACATTCAGCTACCAGTAGCAGCCATCGGGTAGCGAACATCGTCGTGCTTTGCTGCGCCGAGCACAGAGTTGAGCAGCGCCAGGGCGGTGGAGAGCGGCGCGTGGCGCAGGAGAGGATACAGTCGTAGTACCTACCACCTCTTCCATAAGGTCTACGCAGTCTACCCTCCCAAGGCGAACTTCGCTACTGACACGTATCGTCTAATTTCTAACGAGTCTAATCCCAGCATGCCTAACAGAAAACCCGTCGGTTACATGCAGGGGTTATACGTAAACTGTGTACGGTCTTACTAAGGCAAAAGAGCGAGAAGCACAGATTTGCCGTGTTATACGAGTAGTACTGACTGAGATTGCTGTACGTAGTAGGTACGTATAAAGTAACATTACTCATTAATGTTGCTTTTGTTGTGGAACAAATTAGCTTCTGCGTGATAAAAGGTACTATAAATTCACATCCACTTGTCATAGATAACAACAAATTAAAGAAACTCTCTCTTCTAAGAATTACATTCGAAAGAACTAGGCATAGTTTTATGCCAATTAGGTACCTTCTCGTGTAAGTCATATATAAATTTAAAAATATACAATCCCATTGCAAAAATTTAATCAAGAATTTCCTCAGATGTCATACTAATTAGCTACGAGTATTTTAGTGGAATGTGATGAAAGAGTGAAATTAAATTCCAGAGCCACATACCACTTGGAAAAGGAAACTGTGCATTGTTTCATATCAAAGAAAATCTATCATGCAATCATAAGATACCTACTTACTTACGAAGATTTACTCCGGAATACCGTCAGTAAATCTTTGTAAGTAGGTGTTCGGTATCCAGATAGTCTCCTCCGTTATGCATACTTCATGTATTTTTTTCGCATAATAAGCATGCTGCAACCAAGGCATTTTTTAAGTAACCTGCAAAATTTTAAATAATTCACTCAAACTAATTTCGGTTTAATTGAATACAGGTTCAAACGATTAATCCTCACTGTGAGCTAATCTAATTACCTACGTTTTATATTAAAATTACTTTTCTCAAACATGCAATGAAATGTCGTCCTTACGTGCGTTATAACAGGCTTCAAAGTATCACGTTTCGGGCGGAACAACTCGAGAGAACTGTAAAGGAATTTCATACAAAATTGAAGGCCTAGGCCGGGAAGTAATTTTTTTTTAATTTTAATGTTAACATGGCGTCTGTGTTCATCAACAGGCTACACAGCTGAATTCTATTTTTTTATTTTTTCTAGTGGCTGAATGGTTATCGGACCAAAAATATCTGCGTTAATGCCTATTACACACGAACCTTTATTAAGAATACAAATCTGTATGATTCAGTGTGTTTGATGAATAAATTAAAAATTTTATCTATACGTAAGTCACCAGAGGCCATAGACAATATTTAAAATCCTCTGCATTTATTTTATTCATTACAAAAAATTAAGATTCTTATTATCAGGTCATGTATAATGACCCTAATAGGGTCTATTCGAACGCTGCACGCGCGAAATACGGACGACTTTCGTAAAAAAAACATTAAGTATGGAGGAATTGGAGGGAAAATTAATGTACTATTGTGAGTGGTGTATTGTTTTATTTCATTGCATATGTTTGAGAAAAGCACTATACATGCCTCGCCGTGAAAAGGCTTGCCGGCTTCGTATCTCTATACCTACTCACCCGGCAAGCCCTTCTTTCCCGGCGTCTGCAGTAATGTACTATTTCTCAAACATGCAATAAAATATTGACGTTACGTTCCATACAATAGGCTGCGAAGTATCACGTTTCAGGAGCGTCGAGATGAGAGGCCCATAATGAAAGTTCATATTCAATTGGAGGCCTAGGCCTGCAAAGTGATCGCCTTTTTGTTTCATCTCCAATTGGTGACACAACATCATTAAACAAACTGAAGGTTTATTTTTAAATTTCATGGCATGTTTGAGAAAAGCACTATAAGTACATATACCTCGGCCGGAACTAGAGATTGCCAGCCTCGTATACCTATCCGGCCTCGCTACGCTCGTCCGTCTATCTACTTGGCTAGCAAAACTATCTCTTCTCGCTAAATGCGTGTTAGACACAGACGAAAGCACTACAAGGTAGCCTTGCTGATTCCGATATACATAATTAGATTGTCTGCCTACACTAATATTATAAAGAGGAAGTCTGTGAGATTGTAGCTTTATAAAATGTAAGTTTGTATTGTATGTACCTAATGGGTAATCTCCGGAACCGATTATACGATTTCAAAAATTCTTTCACTTGCGTGCAAAATGGACTTTCTGGGTGGTTATGGGCTATATTGTATCCCGCGGGTTTGCCTGCGTTCTTTGCATTACGCGGTCGGAGTAGCGCGGGCAACTAGTATATTATAAATTGTATAGATCCGCCGTGGTTTAGGTATCCTACAGTAAAAGGTTTCTGATAGTATACGAGCACATCATCAACTCCGATAACCTCAACGGATCATGTAATAACTTCTTATCAATCTTGTCATAGACCAGCTCACCTAAACCAAATGGTGGTTTTCGAGAGCAAATGTACGAGTTTCTAAGATAATATCTTGAAGAATTGCTGTGTGCCTTGTTAATTTAGTTCTACGGATCACACGTGGAGAGCAACATAATAAATTTAGATGACAACGAAGCAGTGCCTCCAGAAACAAACAAAACAATGCTCTAAATCAAACAACGCTGATGAAATTGAGAACGTCCTCATTGTTGATATATTTAAGCAGGGCGATAACGTAATTTAAGACATATGCTCAAACGCGGTTAAAAAATTAAAAATTCTGTCACGACTCATGGCAAGCACGAGCCAAATTGACATAACAAAAGACGATCAAACACTCGTACGCATGTTTTGATTCCAGCACCGGTTTGCAAATCAACATTGACCTTCATAGGAATGTTGTGATTCATCCATGCTGCCTTACAACACAGAAAAGCGTATGATCAAGAGAATCCTATTACTTTTACAGCATTTTAGATCCGTATTCACAAACATGAACAATATGGGCAGACATCGAAACAATTTATGGCGCCAGGAATTGATTTCTCATCGATATGTTTATTTAAATTGGTAACGTAATGTTGTAGGTGTGAAGATAATTTATTTGTTTACATGAGTAAACAATTATAAGTACATGCAAATAAACGAAGTAAGTTAAATACTAGTCACATTCATTAATTACTTTAAACAGTAGATAAGTGACGCGAATTGGTGACCGAACTTAGCATATTTTATGTGGTATTACGAATTTACGACTAGTAAGTGTTAGCTATATATAAATAAGTGAACGCCAATAATGACCATTTAATATATTACAACTTTACAACATACCTACATTGTACTTTTTCTTTATGAACACAAAATAATGCGCTAGATCTAATGTCCATGCAAAGCTTTCACTGTACTTTTAGCAACTTCTATAATTTAACTTAACTACATTACTTCTCTACAACTGGCATAGATATTAAATACTTTCGAGGTTTACAAAGTATAATCACGTATATATACTGTATGTATGTATGTAATTATACTGTACGAAGCAGAACTTTACTTTCGACATGACGTCACTGTACATATATATAGCAACAGAATTAATATCCAAATTTAAATATGAGGTGATCAGAAATCATGGACTGCCAACGTGCTAATCCATACTTTCATACTATTATATTATTATAAATGCAAAAGTATGTCTGTCTGTCTGAATGTTACCTCTTCACGCTTAAACCGCTGAACCGACTTAGATAAAATTTGGTATAGATAGAGATAGTTTTGAGTCCCTAAGGGAGTGAAATGGGGGTGAAAGTTTGTATGGAGCTACGATATAAGGATAATTGCAAAAAATTGTACGTAACGCAAAGAAATATTTAAAAAAAATGTTACACAAAGTAAACTTGGATAACCATTCATTATGAATTTTTGTACAATTTTTTTGCAATTCACCCATAAACAAGTTCCACGTTCCACGCGGACGAAGTCGCTAGTAAAGCATAAAACTTACCATACCCGTCCACAACCAAAACTCACACAAGCTCCGGAATAAAGCAGGAATTTCCCTTTAAACTGCAGTGGAACCCAAGCAACGAACGACCAGCCCATAATTCCGCTTATCCCTGTCGTCAGTGCTTCATAACATATAATAATCGTATTATGCACTTCTGTGGGCATTGTTTTGATACGCGACCATGAGGGGCGACGCGGCTAAATCACATCGCAATTCAAATACCTCGTATCTTGTCGTATAAAGATTGTAATGCCAACTTTACGCTGAAGAAGATAAAGTGCAATATCAGATGTGTACAAAAGAGAGATGAGAGATTGTGAGAAGTGGTCGATGGCTGATAAATTATTGTTTTCAGTGCTAATGGACTCGCACTTAACCCTGTATGCTTTGAGGCACGACTGTTTGTGATTATGCGTGTTTACAGAAAGATAAACGATTGTATGGATATTATCGTTTCGAGTGCAATATCACATTCTTTAGGTATAATTATTAGTTATGTCAATGTCCTTTCAAGGTAACTTGAATCACAAAATGACATAGAATTCTATATATATAACAGAATATTGCCCAAGTAGGTACAGATCAAATATAGTTTAAACAATACAGCACGTGCCGAGAAAATTATGTAATTAAAAGTCACGGCCGCTATTGTCCGTTTTACGAAGCTAAGAGTTTAAAAAATAACTGGTAACACTGACGCGCTTTGACCAATGATTATGTCGCCTTTTTAGGGTTCCGGTACCTCAAAAGGAAAAAAACGGAACCCTTATAGGATCACTCGGTTGTCTGTCTGTCCGTCTGTCACAGCCAATTTGCTCCGAAAGTACTGGACCGATTGAGTTGAAATTTGGTACACATATGTAAATTGGTGACCCAAAGATGGACGCGTAAAGTAAATTAATGAATTCTGAACAGGGGGGGCACTTTTGGGGGGTAAACTGGAAATTTTAAAAAAAAAGTTTCGCAAATTGTATTGTGTGACATATCAAATGAAAGAGGTTAATGTAAGCATCTCAGATTTTTATTTAATATAATTTTAGCAAAAATAGATTTGAAGTAATTTAGGAAATAAGACGAAATTTACCACCCCCCCCTTATCTCCGAAACTACTATTCTTAAAATTCTGAAAAAAATATGGAAAATAGTTCTTTGCCTAAAGATTACAGGAAAACCTATAAGAAGTTTGAGTATTCAAAGTAACGGGAAAATTCGCAATATTTTTGTGTATTTTGTATGGAGCGCCTAATGCTTAGAGAATAGGAATTTTACAGAACCCTCACCACGCGAGTTGAACTCGCACTTGACCGGTTTTTTAACAAGTGTTATGGTTCAGATTTGTATATTTGTAGCCACGTAACAAGGACCTACGTATGTATTTCTAACTGTACAATGGTACACAACTAACTAAGTACCTAGCATTGCAATTCAGCGAGGAAATGCCGCCAGCATCCTCGGTACAATGCCTCGAGGGCCTTTTTTAGATTTAACTTAGTTTTAATTTATCTTAGTTAATGTTAATTATAATCTTATATTTTTATTTCTATAAATTTTATCAGTACCTATGTATAAATGGGTTTATAACTACTCGTGTCGCTAACACTTCACCCCCATTTTCACCACGAACCTCAGAATAATACATGTGGCAAACAAACCCAAAGAAACCCTAAACTCGTTGCCGAGATAAACAGTTACACTGCATTGCTGTAAAAACGTCATATACACCAATTATACTAGTATGAGTCCTTATAAAGTAAAAGGGCTTCAACGCATTTGGCGGTCATGCCATTATTACGCCAAGAATCGTCGCATTTGAAGAGTGCATCGTTAATAGTGGCCTAAGCGCCAAACGCACTAAGGTCCCTTTTCCTTACGAACGTCACATATAAAGATATGCCCTCTAGTCAGCAAAAGAGTATGGCAAAATACAGCAATTAATTATTAGTTACACGAACTAATATCGCGGTATTATCGTGTGCAAAACAAATAAGTTGCTTCGATAAATAACGCCCCTTTATCTTTCAGGAAAGTTTCGGGACGTCGAGTGAACATTGTGGATATAATGAACAATTGAACATGACATATTTTTGTTATTTAAGCGATTTTTTTAAATAGAAAAAGCAAAAGTAATTGCTTTTTCTATTTAAAAAAATCGTTAAACCAAAATTTCTTAGTAAAGATGCAAACTGACATTAACTAAAGCTATATTTCGCTACAAAATTGGCTGTTAAATAAAATGAACTTTTTCGCGACGAGATTTTGTTCTCAAGAGGGAGAAGTGATATAAAAGAGCCAGTTTACTAAATGTAGCAAAAATATACAGTTTCAATGGAATTAGCCCTGAGATAGGTTTACCAAATCACTCTTTACTTATTACACTACGTATTTTCATTCGAAAAAACATAAACACACTCGTAAATAAAAAAGAACGTGAAATGTCAATTTTAGAAAAACATGTATTTCGGCTCATGCATGTTGAAAGAGCCACCAAAGGTGCCTGTCTATAGGGATTGAATTACAGAAAAAACCCAAATGGCTTATTCACAACCTGGCTCCTTCGTGTCACTTCTTCCCTACTTTTTAACCGACTTCAAAAAAAGGAGGAGGTGCTCAATTCGGTTGTGGTTTTTTTAAATGTTTGTTTCGTCAGAACTCCGGCATAAATTTATGAACCGATTCTTACAATTCTTTTTTTATTTGAAAGTTTATGCTTCCAGGTTGGTCCCGTTGTTATCAACACTCCAGTTGGATGATGGGAACCATGAGGAATTGAGGGAACTCCTCAAATATAGAAGGCACGCATGTTGTCATTTCGGTATTTTCTATTATAACTAAGTATATTTACACCCGGAAATCACAAATTTGGTGAAGTGGAACTGATGATGAAAACCACAGATGGCTTATGGAATTCAAACTTAAACCTGTAAAAGTACGCTTCTGATTCTTCTAATGATTCCGTTGAAATAGCAACTAATGAAGTCCTAAATGTCAAGTGTGCCAAATCGACGGAACTCCTCAAATATTATCGGCTCACATACAGTGATATGGTTTTCGTGTGTAATAATCAACGTATTTACCCTCGGAAAGCAGTCCATGTGATAAAGCGGCAAGGAAATGTGGAAATGTTCATTTGGCCTGGCGGAGTAACTAAGTTCAAGTCGGTTAGAATTTTGTTTTTAGAGTAAATTATTTGATATAATTATCAACTACTTATCGAGATGATTCTAACAAGCCCTAATCCGCCATAAGAAATAGACAGATATCACCTTCCGTCAAACCAGCTCGATAGTAGTTGACATTGCATTTTCGTATAAGAGTATCAAGTCAAGGCAATTTTGAAACGGAATACAAAGTTAATATAAAGCTTATAGTAATTGACTAACGATCACAGAGCTATTAAGAATATTACAGAAGCCACTCAAACCATACTCGGCTATACTTTTTATTCATGATATCGCAATTAATCATACTGACACCGAATAATTTAACTTTTGTCGAGCGTCCAGCCCAGCCCTGTCCAATATGATACTACAGCGCCATGCTATTCAAAATTAGACCTTATTACAAGTGGACAAGGCGCAAGATACAATCAATGACCCTTATGTATTATTTGTGCAAGCCGGCGGGACTATATAGTTTATTCATTCAGTTAAAGCGAGGGTTGCCTCTTGTTTGTTCGCTCGAGAGCATTTAGTGTAAGGATAATGTGAAACATGGCAAACAATCGTCCTGAAAGCATATATTGTACTTGTAAATTTTGTAATATTGTTGATGTAGTACCACAAAACAGGATATGGGAGAAGTTAGTCACGTATCTCACTTTTAGGCAAATAATATACCTACAGGTTCCAAATGTGTCATCAGGCTAAGGCTTCATCTTATTCAGATAATACAATTGTTGCATAAATAATAAATCATGCTTTTTATAGTTTACATGTTCGACAACCCTAGCTATAAAGCAAAGCAACGTCCGTCAAGCGTCCGGAGCAATTGTACTGGGAATTAATCACCTTAGCAAAGCACCGGTAGCTAGGGCTGACTCTTTCCCTTTTTCAACTTCACTGAGAGTACGGGAGGCTTGATAATAAAGTTACAGGGTTAGGTAAAGTTTGGTATAGTTTATTGACAAATGGTGCGTGACTTGGGTTTCGTTTTTTGATATATTACGGTGTACGAAAGTTTTGGTCAGGTCGATATATTTTTGTGTTTCCCGTGCCCTTCCGTATATCTATTATAACGCGGTCATCACACTGCAACCGCAACCCGCTGCAGAGCCGCGTACTACAACCCGTTTACTCTAAGAATGGACCTCGCTGGAACCGACCGTCATCGACGCCAGCTCCAAACTTATAGTAAACGGGTTACAACCTATGATTTTTATTAAGTACTAGCTACCCTGCCTGCATGGTATAAAATACACACCTATGCAAAATAAAATAATTTACGATTGAACTCAAATGTAGATAGAAATGAGAAATTTTTATATGAGTAAACCACCTAGGTTATATTAGTAATATTATACAACATCTCTACCCTATTTTATTTTCCCTAACTAGCGAACTAACGGTTGCAAACAATCTCTTACTGTATATTATACTATATTTCATAACTATGTGAATGAATTATATAATATTTTGCCCATTACATTACAGTCTGGTGAATTGGTTGTTCGCTTCCGTGGGAAAGAGTAAATAGCATCGTGACTTCATGATTGCGGTCACATTATTTTACTTATGTGAACTAAATTTACTATATCATCTGCTTTATTACGCATTTTATGACGTTGTATTATTATAACATTCAGATAGATCGGGAAAATTATATCAATATAACCTAAATACATACACTATAGGTATTCGTTTATGGTCTTTAAAGAATAAGATACTACAAAAATTTTTTTTTTAATCTTTAATTCGACTTTGCTTCACGACCAGAATTTTTTGGACTATTCAGTGTCAGGCTAGAAGTTCTGTATTTGTCTCGAATTAAAAGTAAACCTATCTATTCGGTGATTTATGCAGGTTTCGTTGTAATGGTTTCCTTCACCCAATTAGGTTGCATGAGATGAATTAAAAAAAAATCTATTAGAAAACTCGGTACAAAGATGACCACCGCCATTCAAAATCCTGTTAATTAACAGAACACGAGATGAGCCGACATTTCTACTTAAACAGTAACGTGATAATATCGCAATCAGCATTTAATCCCAATCTGTTGAACAGTGTTCGTATTCGGGCGAGTCAGCTATTGGATTCACAACCCGGCTCGACTTACATCGCCCACCACTAGTATAACTAGACCTTTGAAGTCGTAAAAACTACATAATCAGAATACTCCAGGCAAAATACGGTTTCGAAAAACATTAATTTATAATAGCGTTTTTTTGTTTATTTCATTTTAAAACTTTTTTCTAAGATGCTTTATTCAAGAATCCAACAAACTTTCCAACCGGAAGTAATTGTATAGATTTAAATTAAGCATTCATTGTCTTTTCTTGTTTGATTTATATATAATATTTTAAAGCAAATGTAAATAAAGATTAAAACATGTATTAATAATTATTCCGACTTATCAGCAGCTAATTAAGTTATTTATTTTTTTAATGTCTGAATTTTTGTTGGATTTTGCCTCTAGGTAACTATTTAATTGATAATATATCCGTTACATTAAAAAAATAAATTTTTATTTATATATGTCAAAATATAGAAAAATACAGTTTAAATACAATTTAATACAGTCAATAAAAAAAGTTTGTAGAAAGATTACTTATTAAAATATAAAAAAATCTGCTATTATAAATTATTTCCAAATTTGATTTTTTTTCCATACAAGTTGTCAGTTCATTGCCTGGACTAGAAGTCCAGTTGATGGGCCGGAGTTAGTTCAGGTCTTCGACCAGCTGCTGGCCACCACCAGATTGCACGATTGTCACCCATGTGGACTACGAGGCCGAGCCATGATATCTTCAGAGCAGAAAAGCCTGGAAGTCTTTATTGTGGGAAGCCATGAACTTAATAATGATTTTCAGAAAAATCATGGTCACGGACTAATGAACTGACTCTTGAGAATATGTAATTTTGTGTAATCTTAATGTTTTAGACAAATGACATGACCGCCAGCTAGGAAGACAACAACGCGAGGAGGTCAGCCTTATACTAGTTCTCCTAAGCGAGTTCTAAGACTTCTAAGTAATCGTTGTGAATATGTTCCCGGATATGTTCGAGTCGGACCGACCCGCCCCTTCGCGGTCTCGGGTCGAGTGTAATCGAGGACCTATTCATTATTCGCCACTGTTACAGCCTCACGGGTTCGAGTGGAAACCGATGTTCCACCAATGCCTCGTTGAGATTGAATTAAATCAGTAAGAGCAAGCCAGATGACGCGATTTACGCGCGAGTCTACTGCACGGGATATATGTAGCTCTAGTACCTCGGGAACGCGCGCGTAAATCGCGTCATCTGGACAGGCTCTTAGGACCGATTTGATCAAATAGGAATAAGGACTTATTCTAAGAGTAAACGCCGACATTACATGGACTTATGTTAACATAGACTTTCGGCATGTAGTATTATATTGGGTACGTTTTATCTCACGGCTCTGCCCGCGGACAGCTAATTTTTCCATAGAGACGGAAAACCGATTTTTTTCTTAATCGACCATTTAGACAAACGTGCTATAAGCAACTTGTAGTATATTAAAATTATATAAGTATATTACTGTAGAAAAGGTGAGACAGTGTTTTCTTAAAAAAAAAAAGAAGAACAGCTGGACAGCCGGGCATACGAAAGAATTTTGGGCCAAGCTGAAGCCGAGAACTTCGTTCGCTTCGCTCCCTCGTTCAATAAATAAATATAATTATCGATAAATTATTCGTACCACTAAAAGTTCTGGTTAGAACAATAGGCATTTATCAATATACTTACCCTTGGTTCTCACTTACGCCTTAAAGTTCTTCCAAAATTTGAACCCTATCAAGAAGTTTCGCCGCCGTATCGGACAGCCAACATTATTATGTAAATATCTCCCTAGTCGGGATGTTTCAATTATCACATGCGATACGAACTCGCAACACGAATGTATAATCCTAGAACCGTTGTTAGAATAATTAGAAGTTCGTACCCCATTAGAATTAAATTACAAAGGTTAATGTTGATACTAAACTGTAATTACCAACTGGTGTTTTCAGTTATAATTTAAATGAAAGGCTACTCATGCTGTAAAATTAACATAGTGTGTAATAAAATGTGAGGTTCTGTTAAAGTACATTTATCATTGAATGCAATCGTTTTATCCTTTCCAGTGCTTACTAACTAACAAAAATTAAATCCTTGTTATCTTGAATAAATGAAACTGAATTGAATTGAATTAATGTGCCTGTCAATGACTGTAATAATATTAATAGGTTGCATGGTAAAAACCGTATAGTACATTGTTGAACAAGGGGCGTAAGTGGAATATTGCGAACGACAGTCTATCAGAAGCCCGACGCCGAAGGCGGGAGGGCTTTTGATGACTCGAGTTTGCAATATTCTTTAAATAAATAACTACAAAAGAGCTTTCATACAGCCGCGCCGCTACGTGCAGCTTCTTAAAATTTCTCCCATCAAGAATTTTGAATTTCCAATTGCCCACGTGCAATTTTTTTTGTGGTAGTGTTGAATTTGATGAAACTATACCTACCAATACAAAGGGATACTGTCTATCTCAATACTTTATTTTTTGCCGGACTAAGCAGAGCCGAAAGGAAGGGTTATGATTTTAGCAGTCTATTTGTGTATTTATATATGGAACACCTTAGCGTTTAAGATACCTACTAAACCAATTTTGATGATTAAGGTGTCAATGGGTTCGAAATTATGCTCCGCGTGACATGGGCTACATTTTGTATGAAAAAAACAGTCATTCTGTAAGTCACTTTTCCGTAGTAGGGTCACAGTTTTTTGAACTAATTATGCTTATTTCAAATAATAGGCAATACTTGCCCATATCAGCCAGTCTTATTCGAAAAACAAGGCCTCGTCTAGTCAAAAAAAAAAATGCTTGTTTATTTAACCAATAGGCTTACTTAGCGCCCGACGACGATTCAATGCTCAAAGCAAAAAGGAGAGCGAAAATTGAATCAGCATCGCAGATATGGACGCTCTCTGTGTAATTAATTGAGAAAAGCAATCAGACCCCCAACTCTGGCCTTGTATTGTATACCGCCCCGCCCAGCTATGATTTCAAATAATATTACTGAGTAGGATCGCATCCTAGTGATATTAGAACGTAGCAAATTGGAACATATTAATCAAATTGGCATGGATTTTTATCTACGTTTTCGCGGCAGAAAAATTTATAAACACAGAATTCTTTTTTTATTCGTATTAAGCCTGAATCACCCTGGCGCGGCCTGCGGTGGCGTTCAATAGTAAACCGGTCACAGTTATGACGCGATATACGACAAAATAAAACATCTGACGTTTACTATCAGCGGTGTAAGAAAGAGCGAATGCTTTGTCTTGGCCATGTCACGCGATAAATGCAACCTTCGCAAAAGCACTACATTTTATCAAATTCTCTTCTCTTCTTGTCGTATCCTCATGGCTATGGGACGTGACGGCTGTGGGCGCTCTTCACCATCACTCTCCAAGCTGCTCGGTACAGGGCGTGATGCATGCTGGCCTGTAGTAGCCTGTATGTGGCTGGTGTGTAGTTTATCAAGTTAGCCTTGCTCATTAGTGTCACCATCTTAAAATCAGCAATCTGGCGTACACCTTTTAATATCACTTTCAAATTACAATCACGCTTTGGCAAAACCGTGTGAAACAAATCAGTTTCTCATTCCTCGCGTGTACTCTTCTATTAACAATGAATCAATTGCGGTTATAGCCGTATAGAAGCGATAAAAGCCTGCAGGTGGCAAGGGTCGCGCGATATTGAGACATAACTCAGCCGAGCTGTGCTGGCGGTTATTTTATATTTACGAGCGATGGCCCTTTACAGCGATTTGGCAACGGTAGTGGTCGTAGGCTCGGCGTTAAGCGCTGTTTTGTGTCTACTGAAAGTCGTAATAGAAGTAGAACAAGCAGTATAATGGGAGCAGCGGACTATACTATATAGTGGTCCTGTGCGTGAGTCGTCAATTTTTTTCTTCTTTAAAAACTGAATCGACAATAATAATCTATATTAATTACCAAAACTACTCACAAATTTCACGAAAATCAGTTGAGAAATGCGAGCTGTTGAGGAGAACGTAACGGCCGGACATCCGGACAAACATACTAATTCTTTCTTTCTTTTTCTGTAGCATTTGACTAGCAAACACACCTAAAAGTTAAACTAAAAAGATAACTTATAAGAGGAGATGCACGTCATGGCAGTGGACCGATAAAAGGTCACGTCACTAAAATACAATACATTTCACGAGGATCGGTTGAGGAATGAGACCTGTAGAGGAGAACAGCCGGACATACGAAAGCATTTTTGCCCAAGCTGAAACGGAGCACTTCGTTCGCTTCGCTCGCTCGTTCAATTAAGTTAATGTGCTGGTGATACTTTATCTGTTCTACACGCATATTTTAGAGTTGTCTATGCCACCTGCATATCCTCTCGGATATTCGGTGTATCTTTTCGACTACGGTCCGTGGTGGATAAGGACGGCATTTCATATACAAAATACATGTCATGAATTTTGTAAGAACGAAACAGAAGGGGATAAAATCCCGAAGGGTTCGAAACATGTCACCCGTTATGACAATTAATACGTGAGTAACCGTTGCTATAACCTTAATTTTAAACAGGACTAACGAATGTTAAAATTCAATGTACAGTCACGGACTTTAATCGTTGAGTCATGTAGGTGTCAACTATTTTTGGTTTTAAATAGTTAAGCTATTAATATCCAGTAAAAGGTTAGCTCTAAATGGCTCAACGATTAAAGTCCGTATGACTGTACATGCATCAAAGTTTTAATAACACCTTGTTCCTGCCTACAGGACGTTAGACAAAGACGCTCAAGAAATCAACCTCTGAACGAGTAAGTTATGAAGGATACCGTCCCATTTCGATGGTTTAAGATTTATGCACTCAATTACAGAGCCTCCCGCAGCGCGGTGGCTGAAGGTTCACAGAAAAAAAGGAAAAATACTAGTGTGAACCGAAAAGTAAAAAGCACTGTGATTAGGATGTAGGATTTAGTGTATTACATACATAGACGTATATGTAGTGTGTAAGTGAGAGAAACTGATAACATTTGTTGGTATAACTTATAACACACACCACCACACATACACCACCACATACACACATACGCCACTTTGTAACTGACTATCATAAATATTATCTTATTTAAAAAAGTATCTAAGTATTTAAAATTGTTCTGGTAAGGATGTAACTAACTACCACGTGTATGGTATGGAAGAAGAAAATGTTTAATCACAAACTTATTTTTACAATTTTGTGTAGATGAGCGGAGTAAACGACAGCTGTTTCCTGTGGCGTTGACTTGACTGATTTATATACTTGCTTACAGGACGCCGTTGCACCGTTTGCTGTAACCGGTGAAAATGTTATAGCAGTTCGGTTCTAGAAAATGAAAATGTCTTCTTACGGACCCTTAACATTTTCACTGCCGGGAACCCGACTAGCCGGCGCCTACGCCGTAGTCGCTGTCCGCTACATACGGGGTAAACCACGGAATCGGCTACGAGCGTAGCGCGTAGCGATTCTCGGCAGCGAATGTGTTAAAACATTCATTCACTGCCAACAATCACTACGCGCTACGTTCGTAGCCGATCCCGTGATTTTCCTCGTAGATATGTAGCGAAAAGCGAGTACGGCGTGACCGCCCGCTACGCAGTGAAAATGTTAACAACAAAACCAACACTTTTATAAACCTGGAATTAAAACAACGACGAGGATGACTCCGACTCGCCATTTCAATTGCCCCTTTAGACGACAATATCCGCCGTAAATCAGGATACCTCGGCAGGACTCCGACAGCCACGAAATCTATTAAACCGAGGTTTTCTATAGCACCTAACCGTAGTTTACAGCCTCAACTATTTAAGTTATTTAGGGTCACACTGTAAATCTTAATCGTTGAAAGTTGGTCTCGCTGACGGACGGTCCGAAACCGAAAGTGTGTTTTATGGGGACTAGAGAGGCTTAAATTGTTGGTTTGCTGGTGCTATTAATCACGGGGGCCGTGAACACTTTGGTATCGTTTGGACCGCTTTGTTGGTTTTGAGGGGGCGGGTTTAATTGTATTTTGATTTGCATGTTGGCCATGCTCGTAGTTGTGTGGTGAGATAAAAGTTGACACTTTCGATGGCAAGAACCCGCTAGTCGGGTTGCAACTCTTTAGCGAAATTCACAGAACCATGCGTAGCTCTACGAGCTTGTTGGCTTTGAATGTGTTAAATAAGTGGCACTGATTATAAATTTGTACAGTACAGTAGCTGTTAACACTTTACCTCGATAATATTAACAATATAATATACTAAATGAGAGTAAACTTGCAGTTAAATTTAACTATCTGGCACGGTTAGAATAGGACATTATTAGTAGCACAATAGTATTATACAATTCATTTAATCGATTTATTACAAACAATTCATGATCCTTCCTTTTGGCTGTGCAGAAGTCGGGTGAAGAGACAGAGACAACATTGTTTCTTTTTTAGTAAAACAGGTACAGTCACGGAATTTTGGTTTTTAATAGTTAAGCTACGAATATCCAGTAAAAGGTGAGCTCTAAATGGCTCAACGATTAAAATCCGTCACTGTACCAAATAAATATAATAAAGTCTATTTTCCTGGTAAAAGTATTCGGTAATTCGGGTCACGAAAGGCCTAATAAACCGACACATGTTGGTCCGCCACTTCTGCCAAACTGGTAAAACAAATAAGGGCCGCGAGGGCCAAGTGTGCGTAAACAGACTTTGTTTTCGAAACGTTGCTTTTTAGATTATTAGATTAGTTTTATATAAGTGTGTATAGTATATGTGGGTAATTCAAATGAAAAAATAAGATTGAACAACATTGAATTTAAACAGAAGTATATATAGAGCGCGTATTTTTTTTTTGCTTCAATGAAAGGCATAGACTATTCAATCCTTGATGCTAGTTGTACAATACGATTCACTGCTTTATGGGTCTCCAGGACGCTCGACTCTCCATACAAAAGTAGTTTGGTTCTCATTTTAAAATTACATGCTAGAATAACATGAAACTTTGTATACACAATGTGATTGGCCATATTTTGGTCGAAAAAAGTTTCTGTAGCTAGAAATTACAATAGAAAAAAAAAGCGTGAATAGAGCGTCTTTCAGTCTTTAATTGCATTACTTTTTTTTAAATATTATATTTCTATTATAATTTATAGCAACAAAAACTACTGGTTTCCGATCTTGATATGTATATATGAGTTTTGAAATGAGAACCCAACTACATTTGTATGCAGAGTCGTCTTGAGTCAACCGTGCTGGGGACTCTTTAGACGTAAAATAACTTTCGATTTAGTTTAGATTCAAATTGGAACCTCAAAGACCCAGCTTTAAAATATTACCTTCTATAACCCTCACAAACCCTCGTTTTTCGCAATCATTGCTCATAAAACTTCCACCCTTTACTTGTCCACTTTTCAGACCCTGCACAGTACATTTGCGTCCGCAGGTCTGCACTGTGAGCCAGTGCGGAGTCAGCATGACCCTCGGCCCGTCGCCAGATTTATCGGTGCTGCACTGCATGGTAACGACCGGATTGCACCACGGCTAGAGCATACATAACTGGACTTAGCCTTATGTCGTATTTGCGTACAAAAATGTCTGCCGAATTTTGCGGGCGCTGGGGGGAGCATCTTAATAGGATATTAAAACTCAATTGTATATTGAAAGCTTGAAGTGGTTGAACGTTTATAATATCAAGTGCTTACAGCAACATGCGGGCAGTGTTCTCTTGCGAGGTGATTTTGTGAATGACCATTGAACTATTGTGAAATTGTCTTTGTATGATTTTTTTGCACATTGTGTAAGGTTTTCTACAGAGGGGTAAGTAACTGAAAGGCTACTCCAGTTATGTATGCTCTAAGCACGGCTATGAAATTCAGAATCTATCTCGACTTGTCTAACACCTCTAATGTAACTTGACCCATAGATTCGTTACTATGTATGTGGAGTGTTGTAAGAGAGGAGGTAGGCCATGGAGAAAGTGGATAGATTGTATGAGAGACTAGCTTTTACCCGCGGCTTCGCCCACATGTTTTCCATACAAACTTTCAACTCTTTTTTAACTCCCGTAGGGGATAAATGTTTATAATAACGCTAAATCATTTGTTTTGCTTTTTAGTAAGTTATAGACTTGAATCTTTGTATGAAGGTTTTCATAGAAAGATTCAAGTCTATAACTTTCCAAATGAATGATTTCCATACAACGGTTCTATTTCACCCTCTTATAAGGGTTGAATTTTGAAACTCCTTTCTTTAGTACACGTCCACGCACTGTAAAGAATATATGTTCCAAATTTCATGCTTTATCTTTCATCGCTCCTAGACAAACTTCGTTTCGAGCAAAATTGACAGTGGGATAGGCCTGGCTGTACACACAAATATTCGCCCTTACCGAGATTCGACCCAGCACCGTCAGCTTCATAGGCAGGGTCACTATCCAGGCAAAACCATTCATGTCTACTAGGCCAGATGCTACTTAGACCAGCTGCAGTTTAGACGAGATGCGTTTTAGACCAGTTACCCCTTAGATAGGTCGCTTTTCTGACGAGTTCATGCTAATCCCTTAAAATCTGCTCAGCGCTAGATTAATTTAATATTCCAAGCATATAAGCAGCGCAGCACCATAGGAGGCATCTACTGAAACTGAAGATTAAACTTAAACTCTAAGATTCACTGAGTGTAATAAAACAGCAGGTTCCCAACTCGAGCTCCCGTAAATCAGCCCAAAGCCAGCCACGCTGGGGTTTAATATGCGGTGAAGATCCCTTAGATCTTCTTTGAAAACGATTTCAGGAATATACCATGGGTGCCTCAGGATCAAGTTTAAGGTTACGTTGAACCGTGTTGTTGAAAAGTTGATAAATAATTAGCAGGACGATAGTATAGCTGTTATGAATGTATGTAATTGTCCTCTTTCTATTATTTATGTAGTTTGTAATTTTAAAATAACCAGTAATAAATAAATACAAGTCTAATCTTAATTCATATGCTTCCCATCGTTAAAGTAGTTCATTCCTTACAAAATTCGATGTTGAATTTGGGTAGATCGTGACATCGCCATTCCAAAGACCATTCTCTTATACTTAAGAATAGTGATTTATACTTGATGTAAAAATTTTGTTAATAAATAAATAAAAAAAGAGACGGCTACAAGTATTATTTCCCGAAATTTGATTCGGTGCACCTTGAATGGGTGGATTACAAAAAAATTGTACATATGCTTAATTTTTTTTCCATTGTGTAACGAATGTAACCCATATAAAATGTATGGGTAATTGCCGTTACACAATGGAAACAAGTTAAACCTTTGACAATTCCCTGGTGACACCACCACTTTTCACACAATTTGCCAGATGATGTTTGGCCTCCATGTCACAATCCAATTAATTTAGTAAAATTTCATACCTGTTTTTTTATCAATAATTTTTCACATAGTTTTCTGCAAATTTCTTGCAATATCATATAATATATATAGGCCATACGTAATTTTGCTGATAGTCATAGAAAAGGATAATGGTCCCAAAGTTAAATGCGAAAATGTTGCAGTAAGTGGTAATAAGTCTTTGGCAGTCTTTTCGCGATTTTCTCAAAAAAGTCAAGAACTCTCACTTTTTATTAATATTTTTTCTCACTATAAAAGCGCTCGTGGATACACGTCTTTTGACACTCTAACTAAACAATTACATAGCCTCAAAAGTCTCAAAACTCACGATAGCAGGGCGAATTCGTACTATTCGCTGAATTTGCTATGCACTGAAGGAATCGAAAAAACATTTTCGATGTTAAAAGTAAATCAAACACGAATCTCTGACCATTCGTTGAACTTCGTTGACTTCGACTTTAACAGCCCTAGCGCTCCTCCCGTAACACGGCCGGTATAAATAATTTATCAGAAGGCACGAAGTCTCCCGAGGCACTCGGACAAGGCAACATGTGTTGTTGCGAGTCACTGAATATTCGTGGGAATAAGTACCATTAAATAAGGATATTATGAGCAACACGAGGAGCAAAGATCTGGTAAGAATATATAGGGATGTTTACAGAAACAACCTACGAGTAACTGACATATTTTACCGTCGTCGTCGTTGTTTATCGTCGTCTAGTACCCATAGTACAAGCTTTGCTTAGCCCAAACTAAGCAAAGCTTTGCTTAGTTTGGGACTAGGTCGATTTGTGTCAGATTGTCCGCAAATATATATTTTATTTATTTATTTATTATTCACGAAATCGATTTATTGGTATGATTATGTTCGGCTGTGAAAACGCTACAGTAGACATTGTTTAGTTTAATTAGGATCTCGTGTGCCCAAAATTAGCGCTTTGTATTATATAAAATAGAATTATTCAGCTCTACGGGACTTAACTTAATAATTACATTATCTTATACATTAATGTATAATTTAGATGGAATATATATATATATATATATATTTGGTAATAAAATAGTTTTTGTAAATTTAATTATTATTTTTACTATAGGAATGTAAATTTCTTTTCCACAAAAATAACAATAACTGGGTCGTTCTTCTTTTCGACCGACAATAGCCTGTCCCTCGTCTTATTACGGCATCTCATTTGAGTAATGATGTTTACGGTTTTATAATGTTCGAATGAACGTCCATATTATTTTATTAATTAGTGATATATAATATTTCACTTTCTCTAACTAGCATTTTTTTAAATGTTTGTTTTTTTCGTAGAATGCCGTGACAGAGTGGTAAACCAAAATGTTGTCCCCACTGAAATAGTCCACTTTGTCACATGTTTTTTTTAGAAACCAACCGTAAATAAATATTTATATTGGCCAGAAAGTAAACTTTAATTAGTTCTAATGAAGAAACCTATGCATTTTTTTTTAAATCGCACTTCAAAACCACAATTTTCGATAGTTCAAAAACCAAAAAAACAGAAAAACCTCGATTCATTGTCGGTAAAAAAGAAGAACGACCCAACTGCCAACAATTTTACAAAAACAGCATAAGTGAAGAAGTTATTTTTCATATTTTTGAAGAGACGACCGACTATTAATGGAATCTAAGATGCAGATGTTACTCCATAGCCATACGCCTGCATAATAAATGGAAGGTATTGTTTAAATAAATTATATTTTAGAAGAGATTAAGATTTTTTCGCTTCCTGTAAAATCAACACCAATGTTTGTTTTTGTAAACATCCCTTCAAATATTTTCGGTAGTCATTCTCCTTTTGATAACTGACCGCGAAACAGCGCGTTCCGGGCGCCTCAAATTCTAATCTGGGCAATAGATATACTACTTTGCGAATCTCTTTGTAATATTGATGGTGTATCGGTGTATGCTGCTGGGAAGACGCTAAGATGAATGTGATGTCGGATGCCAATTACGACCTGCCCTCAAAATTCCTTTAGTGCATTACTTACCTAAGGGCGGTAAAACAAAGAATGTCTCAGATCGCAAGTATTTGAGTTAAATTCTATCTGAGGCTTTCTTTATTACCGCCCGTGGTAAGTACACCATTTTAGGTATCTCCCTGCCCAGGAAGTGGTTTGTTTTCAGGTGGCAATGGCGACTGTATGGACGTATTTTTTTATTTTATTATTTCAAGCCGAAGGCAAGGTGGAAAATGCTGCTACGCGCTACGGCGTAGCACATGAAACGATGCTAAACTTCGTATGGGTTGACACTTGACACAAAACATATTTTATTTTCTATGTAGAACCACATGAGGAACCATCTGGCCCTCACATTCACAAAGTTACAAACTTCAAAATATGTGCATTGCGTACTCTAACAAAATGATAACTTTTTCAATTCCGAGCCCCGTCAAAAGCCTGCGGTAAAGGGCTCAGTTTTTAATCGCCTCGTGTATAAAAGGGCTCCAACGCCGCCTTCAAAAGCGAAAATAACTTTTGCAACAAAACGCAACCATTCATCTCCCGCTATACCAGGTGTCAAGGGAGCAGAGTGAAAAGTTTCCATTGTTAACAGTAAAGACTCTTTATTGCGCTCGGGCTTTTTCACACTCGAAAAGAATCCAAACTTTCTGAATGCAATTACAGTACTTCACCCTTTGAGGGATAGGAATTCTATTTGATCGAAATTTAGTCGCTGTAATGAAAAGGTAAAGGACCAATAAGTAGCTCAATCAAATCGCATTATCGCTCTGAGCGCCCCCTGGTGGGGTAGACGGCAAATTGAATTACGAAGCCCGCAACCTCTGCCTGTCTGTGTAAAAATCGCCTTTCAATTGGCTCGCGGACGTCAGACAAGATGACCGGCCCGCTAAAAGGTTCCGTGGATGTAACTGTATGACCGCTTTTACTACTCGTACTCTTGGTTGGAGTTGTCCAATTGCATTATTGAATTTTAAAGTTGC
The DNA here is from genome assembly GCA_932294315.1 of Epinotia nisella. Lineage (NCBI taxonomy): Eukaryota > Metazoa > Arthropoda > Insecta > Lepidoptera > Tortricidae > Epinotia > Epinotia nisella. The sequence goes on from OW028687.1 coordinate 7,630,768, forward strand.
TGCGACCTACTTTCCAGTTTATAGTTTTAGGTATATTCTGCGGGTTTTGAATGGGTTCAGAACTTCCTTTACGTAGGTAGTGTAAAAATACGGTATAATACAGGGTGAGCAATCCAAATGGGTCAGTATGGCGGTTTTGGAAACCATAACAGATAGCGAAATCTTGGCTTAGGAACCATGACGTTGATTTTAGTAAAAAGAAAAACTGCATTCATATACTTACAAAAATACGTGTACCTACTCGGCCCAGGAATCGAACCTGGACTTTTTGAAAAATTAAATTTCGTTATTTTCCTTTGAATATCGGTTATGTAGCTCTTAAATAGTAAATGTTACTAGGAAACATGATATCTAAAACTAATAAAATGCATTGTTTTTAAACAACGAAATTTAATTTTTCAAAAAGTCCTCAGGTTCGATTCCTGGGCCGAGTACACGTATTTTTGTAAGTTTTTACTAAAATCAACGTCATGGTTCCTAAGCCAAGATTTCGCTATCTGTTATGGTTTCCAAAACCGCCATACTGACCCATTTGGATTGCTCACCATGTATATCTCAAAATATACAAACGACAGCCTGAGCGTCCGCGCCGTTAGTATCGTGGCAATAAGACATTTTTCTTTCCAAGCCTATAGTGTCCCACTGCTGGGCAAAGGCCTCCCCTCTTGATTCTACGCTTGTTTTTAAGAAATCGTATTACATTCTTATTGTTACACTGTTATATATGCCATCGACGAAACAGTTAACTGGCTATTCGTTAACTTTATGGTACGGGGTCTATCTACGCCAGATGATCGTTTTTGAAACGCTAAGGCTCATAAATGAGCTGGTGAATAAATCTGAAAAAAAATCCTTTGAATCCTTCTTATTCTACTACTGTAACTAGAGGTTCTGGGTTCGAATCCGGGTTAGGGCATTTATTTGTGTGATTAGCACGAATATTTGTTCCTAAGTCATGGATGTTATCTATGTATGTATCTACATATATGTATATTTAGCGTCGTCTAGTATCCAAAGTACAAGCGTTGCATAGTTTGGGACTAGGTCGATTTGTGTAAGATTGTCCGCAAATATTTATTATTTAATAGTCTGTTTTCATCATAACGCTCAATCAACTATGAATTTTTTGTTCCGTTCTGTTCCATTCGCAAGGAATCAATAAGATAGTTTCTTAGAAAAAATTTACCACTTTCTAAGATGCCTCTAGAAGATGGTTCACAAAAAAATGACAAGGAAATGCCCCCAATATACCTACCCAACTTTAGTATGCAAATATTTGAGTACCTGCCCATACAGCACATCATAATCATCTCTTATTTAACTGCTATTAATGAGTCTGATTAATTACAGCATTAAATTAAATATTCCCAAATGGCGTCTGGTGCGGTGAGGGGTTCTAACCGCGCGGGTCCCGACACGCAATCACGACCCATTGTTACCTGTGTGCTTCGGAACCCTATTTCAGAAGTACATATCGAGCTTGAGAATAAAAATGCAACAAGAATACATTTTTATATTTAATTTTAGACCTTATAAAAAGAAACCCAAGTTTACAATTAGAATGAGATTTAATTAGACTTACTACGCTTCGTTCCTAAAAATACCTGTACGTAACTTTATTTATACTAGAGGCTTAGTGCGTTGTAATAATATACGAGTATATGGGTTCAATAGGAGTGGATCTAACAAGAAGGTTTTCAATGACGTGCCATTCAAAAACTAAAGCCTAATCCTTTTTATAGTACATTTTGTGCATGTCTTTTGATGCCTCACGATTGGCATACGGATTTGAAGTATTTACGAACTACTAATGACAACCTTTAAATTCGTTGAATTGCGGTGCATCAGTGTATTAAAGCGGCCCTATTAATCACAATTTTACTGTATCAGTATACTAATTCCTTTTAGGTCGCGAAAATCAGTAAATGATTTGAGTAAAATAGACAATAAGACTTGCATAACTATATAGCATCTTTACAAGCTTTTAATATAATAAAAAAAGTGCAAGTCTGACTGTCTCCGAGGGTTCCGAGCAAACTTTCATACACCATACCAGTCACGACCCTATTAATTCTTGAACAATCTTAACGGCTCATAGTAGTACCTGGTTCTGAAATAAACGTATTCATTCATTCATTCATAGTAGTAGTTACCGTTGTACCTACAGCGCCATCTGCATTTTGGTACTAATAACTTGCAACCTAGTATGTTTGGCTTTCAGCGATAATTTATTATCACGGGTACCGATATTTAATTTTTAGGGTTCCGGACTAAAAAGGTAAAAACGGAACCCTTATGGTGCGACTCCGTACGTCTGTCTGTCTGTCACAAAGTCAAATATCTCAGGAACTACTAATGCTATCGATTTGAAATTTGGAATAGTTGTAAACAAAGTTAATCCTCGTGTATGGAAAATGAAAAATTTTAATATATACTTTTAATTTGTATAAAAAAGGGCGGATAAAAGGGGGGGGCAAAAATTCAAACTCCAGTTAGTAGGCCAAGTGGGGTATCATATGAAAGGGCTTGAATTGTACATTCTAAAACAGTTTTTCTTTTTTTTCTACAATGGTAAAATTTTGATTTATAAAGAAAAATGTTGAAAAAAATACCATTCCCCCTCCCTTATCTCCGAAGTTAACCAAGCGAAAAATTTGAAAATAATATATATGATTAATATTAACGTGAATATTACCGGAAAAGTATAACGAGACCTCTATCTAGCGTATTTTTTTTTTATTCTTCAAAAATCATATATTAATTTTGTTTGTAATTTAATACTTCTGTGTTTAATTTTTTTCCTTCAAATTCGTATGAAAGTGTTCAGAAAGTACCTTCTAGCAAATAAAAAAAGAATTATCGAAATTAATTCACTTGATAAAGAATTATCGCAAATAAACCAACATACCGTAAGGGAAATGTATTAACGATCCACCGTAGCACTCTATCGCAATAAGGTGACATACCACTCGAGTTTGAGTGACGGCGGTCTGTCAATTGCGACAGGGTTCTACGGTGGTACGTGAATACATTTCCCTTACTGTACATACCGAGTTCCTTGGTCGCGCAAGTTAGTAACAAAATGCACCGATAACTGGCGCTGTAGGTACCTACTCATGAGGTGGGGCAAGACGGGTGTGTTGTATGATATTTCGTACGGAACCCTCGGTGCGCGAGTCAGACTCGCACTTGACCGGTTTTTTTATTTAACACAAGATTCCTTCTTTCAAATTAAACAATTTTCTTTTAGAAATTTGAACACAAAAAACATACAAAAGTAATTAAATTAAAAAACTTACCCAAGAAATGATTATTGATAAATAAATAAAATACGCTATATAGAAGTATATCTTTATGTTTTTACTGTAATATTTATGTTACTCTTAACCATAATAAATAATTAAAAAAAAAATCGCTTGTAAACTTAAATCTAAATTTAATTACTGTAGAAAAAAAAGTACATAGTTTTAGAAAGTGCTACTCAAGCCCTTTCGTATGATACCCCACTTGATCTATTAATTTTAACAGAAAATAAAATATATTTTATATTTACATTTTTCATTTTCCATTCACGTGGGTTAACCTTTTTTACAAATGTTCCATATTTCAAATTGATAGCATAAGTAGTTCCTGAGATATTTAATGTTGTGACAGATGGACAGACTCGGGTGCATAAGGGTTCCTTTTTTACCTTTTTGGTACGGAACCCTAAAAACAGACGCGCTTCTACGTAAACTCTTCGATACTTCACCGTATAGGTATGTTTGTATTTGCGCGTAAAGATCATGAGAGAAAAACACTTTCTGACAACGTTACTTGTTTAAGGTCGTCAAAAGTTATTGTGAGTAGGGCGAAGACATTTCGAAATTCACAATTCCGAATAGACCCACTAATGTTATAAAACGGTTTTATCACCTGGACAAGTGGCAATTAAACCTGTAGCCGTAAAACATTGCCAACCATTTTATCGACTTTTATCGTCATAATTTAACTACCGATTTGACTAGTTTGTAATAGTTAATCGGGATGTAAATAATCATGACCTACTTGATGTGGGTAAATAAAGATTACCGTAGGGTTTCTTAACGTAATCTAGTTCTCAGTTTAATAAATGAATGTTAGGTATTATGTCGGAAAAAATATTAGTAATATATAGATATTTTTATAAGTATACTAGCTTCCGCCCGCGACTTCGTCTGCGTGGACCCGGGACAAAAACTATCCTATATTTTAATCCAGGCTATAAACTATCTTTGTGCAAAATTTCATCCAAATTGGTTAAGCCGCTTAAACGTGATTCAATAACAAACATCCAAACATCCAAACTTTCGCATTTATAATATTAGTAGGATTACGTACTCATCTAAGCTCAAACTGATTTATGAAACCGGACCAATATCTCGATTTGACTAAATTGGAATAAAGGCTTATTCTGCGATGAATGGTCTATTGGAATAAACCATCTTCTTGTCCATCTAATAAATAGATTAGTTGCATAAATTCTAACTGGATTACAGGTTTAGAGTACGAACTTTATAACATAAGTATAGTTATAAATAATAAATATTAGGGGACAATCTTACACAAATCGAATTAGCTCGATAAGGCTTGTGTTATGGGTACTATACGACATTATACCTAATAGATATAAACACTTAAAATACATGGAAAACATCCAAAACTCTGAAACAAATATTCATGCTCATTACACAAATATTTGCCCTCACCGGGATTTGAACCCAGGACCTTCAGCTTCGTAGGCAGCGTACCCATCCCATCAGTGGCGGTGCGTGAAAACTGTCGATCGGCAACCCGGTAAAAAAAGTTATGAAAGAGTTTAGAATATAAAAAATAAATTTTAGGCAATATTCTTGAGCAACCGATCTGGTCAGTCTTTTAAAAAGGAGTCCAAGTTATCCAGACATATAGGTACATATGTTCTATCATTAAAAATAAGAAACATGTTACAGTTTCACTAGTCTTATAGAGAAAAGGAGAAGTAGGTACACTTAGGCTATCCGTTATCTTTATGTCGGCAAGCAATGTCAAAAACTGTATTGCGTTACTAAAATATGATCTGACATTTGGCCAAAAGCAGCTTTACATAACTACAACTTAAAAAAGTTGAAAAACCCCCGACATTTTCATTTTAAAGTTCAATATCTCAAAAACGGCTGAACCGATTTTGTTGAAACGCAGCTGAAAATCATATCGATCACGTCAGCTTTCGGACAAAAAACCGCATTAAAATCGGTCGATTCGTTTCGGAGCTACGATGTCACAGACAGACACACAGACACGTCAAACTTATAACACCCCTCTTTTTGCGTCGGGGGTTAAAAAGCGGGCCTTAATCTGTCATAAAGTAAAAAAAAATACTGCGTTACCTGAACTGATCCGACATTTAGTCTAACGCAGCTTTATAAAACCGGGTCTTAATCTACCGTAAGATGGTGGTGCGGAGACTTTTTACGGCTATCAGCCGCATGGCTGTAATGTAATGAGTAAGTCAAGAACCTCAAAATATCAGCATAGTCCAGTCGAATGTGAATGTGAACGTGAGCAATACCCATATTACCTACCTACCCATTGCGCTGATTCCGTCAGTCTGCGACAGACAATGGGGGGTCGATCGGGGACATACATTTTGTATTCCAATTTGATTTAAATGTGTTAGTTAGTTTCCCTGGGCATTTTCCGCAAATCGACATCCAACGTGCCTATTTTGCGTGAAACGGCGGGGTGGCGCTACTCTAACCACCCCAGCTCCTCCATAAAGTTAATGAGTGCCTTGGTATTGCTGACTGGGTCCCGTAGTGTGTCTGGAGACCCTAGGTACTTTTTCCTGTATACTTACTTTTAAATGTGTTTCGCGCGGCGAGTAAAAAAGCAACTGTAGCCAAGTTATGAACGAAATGTCGTTTGATTCGTTTATAACTAGCTTTTCGGTGATGAAAACCGTCGTGAGGAAACAGATCCAATCCCAAACACGACCTACTTTTCCCTCTTGATGTAAGTTCAGATGCTTACGCTTTCGTAAAACTAGTGCCTACGCCAAATCTTGGGATTAGTTGCCATAGCGGACCACGGATGATAATGTGTTTCGCGCGGCCGTTCTCATCTGACACGTTAGCATACCATGCTTGGGCGCGAGCGGTGTCAAATGTGAAACACAATGAAATCAAAATGGAATACGAGAAGTGTGGGTCTGATCGACCCCCTGTAATTTACTGGCAATTTGACACACGCTACGTAAACACAATCGAGGGAAATGCACCCGAAATGCCACATGCATGACGCATCACTCAGCGCTGTATCACTCACAATCACAATCATATTACACATGCAATAGAGAATGCATATGTATATTTATTTATTTATTGCGCAAAAAGAAAGAAATATCGCATAAAGGCGGATTTAATCCCGTAAGAATTCACTACCACAAAACTTACCAACATTTGGGCAAAGCAGGCAGATTGTGGGCGGTGCAGCAGCGCAGCACTTCAGATATAAACACACAGTGGGTATACTTATATAATAAATGACAAATATATACATATAAATACAAATACACAAATAAAATACATAAATATATACGTAAGGGGAGTTTCCAGTAACAGGAGCAATAAATTAAACGGAGGCTTCCTTACTGCAGTTGTAGTAACCCCTTTTGTCCATTTCTTTTCAAATTTTATTACCTAACTCGGAGAAAAATTGATCTAAAGTTATGACCTCCGCGTAATGTATATTGGCACCACGAGATCATAGCACAGTAGTCAATGCAGATTTTGAGGTAACATCATGTAGTGAGTCATAATAGTTTTTGCATTTTTGTTTTCAAAATATATTTTTGTGATTTTTTCAATTTTTCTTTGTGTTTTTAAAATAAAAAGTTACTTATATCACTCCAGAAGAATAAAAAAGTACACCAAAACTTAAGTTAAACAAAACAAAAAAAAATAATATTTTTCAATTAAAACCACTTAGAAACAATGGTTTTAATTGAAAAAAAAAAATATTTTTTTCGGATTTTTTTTTCTTTAACTAAAGTTTTGGTGTACTTTTTTACTCTTCTGGAGTGATATAAGTATTTTATTATTTTAAAAACACAAAAAAAAATTGAAAAAAATTGAAAAAATCACAAAAATATCTTTTGAAAACAAAAATGCAAAAACTATTATGACTCACTACATGATGCTACCTCAAAATCTGCATTGACTACTGTGCTATGATCTCGTGGTGCCAAGATACATTACTCGGAGGTCATAACTTCAGATCAATTTTTCTCCGAGTTAAAAACATTTGAAAAGAAATGGACAAAAGGGGTTACTACAAATGCAGTAAGGAAGCCTCCGTTTAATTTATTGCTCCTGTTACAGGAAACACCCCGTATACAGACGGAAATAGAAATAGGTATATAATGTGTTATGAGTACCTATTATTAAGCCTATTGTACGATTCGAACACATTTCACAAAGCAATTTCTAACCATTGTTTTATTAAATGGAACTGTTTTCCAGTCAGGAAAACTCATTAGTTCTTGGAAAGGACTTGCTCGTTTAATCCATAACCTTTTTTAAATAAAAACAACCTACCACGACAGACAGATTAATTTTGAAAACCATAAACGAGATCTAACGTTAAATTTGCAAAGTATTTATAATGTAGTAAATATATTTTGCATATCTCGAGTGACCAATTTATATGGATCTTCCGATCACGGATCCCTCTATGTAGCTTAATAGTATTATTAATTCATTACTCCGCATAGTAGGAAACTTGATGGAAAAATCTAAAACCAAGAAATAAAGCAGCAACAATATGATTGAAACAATTAGCGGAACTTATATTCTTTGAATTCTTGTTCGGTCGCTGCAACTGATTGTTTATTTTTTCTCATTTCTACCCACGACAGAACTGTGAAGGTGTATAATGTTTACTTCAATGCTCCCAGCAAATATACTGAAGCAAATGTTTCAGATCTCAACATTTTGGCGTACAAATAAAATAGCACATAGAACGCGCCACAGACAGAGGTTAATATATTTGTGCGAGGAACGCAGAAACTACAATCGTAAAAACGTTTTATTAAAAGTGACGCCAACGCTCTTCATATCTCGGAATCGGTGCCAACGTGAAACGTTTGCCTTCTGTATACACTGTTTTCAGTGTAATAACACAGAAAGCATATGTAACACGATGACAAAGATACATTCGGGTAACGTAGTACTTTTATTATTCAAAACAGCAACACGTTGAGGTATGCGTTACCCTCCGACATAGAGCATTAATTCCTTCCCCGCACACTCATATGTTCACTAATAAGGGATGAAGACTACCTCATATGGCATAAACGCGATCATGCTAACTATGAACGAGTAAAAGTTTCATGACCTTCATTAATGAACGTCCATAAAACCATTTTGAGATAAAACGCCGGTATACTCGGTTGTACCTATAAGCTTGTCATTTGTGTTTGAAAGAAAGAGACAAAATTCATTTTAACTAAAGACATGGTACAGACCGTGAGCTCTGAACAATATTCGAGTTTGGCTTTAAGAATGTGTAAAAGCAAGCGAGAGAGAAGTCTAGGATCCTATCCTAAATGCATACTGGCTGTACGAGGTACGTTTTATGATTAGGAGGCGTATTTCTACACACAGCACAGATAGCGCTCGCCACTTGATTCTAAACACATCACTTAAACGTAGAGCAAAACAAACTCAGAGCCTATATTAGATTCCTTGCACAAGTTTCGGCATTAGATTAGTTCCCGGTCCCGGGGGCTGAGTGCAGAGCCTTGTTTGACATGAGACTCCGCAAGTTAGAAGTTGCTGTACAATCGTAACTTTCCAATTCTAGGTTACCCTTTTAAGGGGATGCGTTAGGGAATGGTACAGATTGTTAAATCTACATAAGTAAGTATATAAATGAACTAGAATCTTTTAACAAGATCCTAAAGATGGACCTGCCCTACGCTGGCCCATATAAATTTTGTATTTTTTTGCAGATGTAGGTATGCAAATTTTCTCACTGTTTCCTCAAAATGATTTCCTCCACAAAATCTAATACATATTAAAGCAGTTACAACAATCGCCTTTGCTCTCGTCTCATCCATGAAAAGAGTCCTATGTCCAGCGGTGTAACATACAGTACTCAATCACGTGCAACGAAATAAAGTGAAAAGTAATGGCCAAACATTTACGGTAGCCGATTCAAACATCAAAAACCGCAGTCTCAATCTCAGGCTACAAGTGTATTTCCAAACCTATTCCAAATATAATTTGCTAGTCAAGCACTAATCTTTTGTAGCAAATCAAAGTATTTACGAATACGATATCAACCGTTCCTATTCCCATAGTTTTCTATCCAACTTTCTGTTTTTTCCCTTTAATGTATTAATGTGTCAAAACGCAAGACGTTTGGGACAAAACCGAGCAAGAAAATCATCTTAAGGAGGCTTTCAAGCTTGCCTCGTCGAGTCGTGCGTGTCACGACTCGGGGTTCTATGCGACACAACGAATGGGGTTGAATCAAAATTGTATTTGTCGAGCGTATGCGCTTCCAGGCGCGTCAGGCTACACGTGTCGGAACGAGTACGCGCAGTGTGTATTTGATTTCAAACCAACAACTTTAGTCAGAAGGCCTCTGGCGCACGAAAGTAATTTCTCTTGCCCTAGTAAGAAACAGCTCAAGTACGTTCACAAAAGGAAGGGTTTTAGTCCCTTTTTAAAAATGAAATCCTGATATCGCTACATACCTTCATGAAAACACTGGCTTCGTGACTTGTATTATCCACGTGTATGACTGTGGTAACTATTAAATGAAAATTCCAAATTCAAAAATATATTTGCATTTTAATCCCTGGAATAGAAACTTCTATAAGAAATCCAATCGTACACAGGTAGAGGTAGTCAATAGATTTTTAAAACCCACGGCACGGACAGGTCTTCAGGTCAATCAATCGGAGCAAAGAAGCGGTTTGCTCCGATTAATATAAGTCCGATAAGGTAAATAGTCATTTCAGGATGACTATTCCGTCATCCTGAAATAAGCAACAAATTCAGCGTAGTTTAATACCAATTAAATTGTGCAATTTCAGAAATATTCTACCATATTCTGATACAATGTATGATTACGTACATTAAATGTGTACACAGTACTCCTAAGACTTTCCCTTTTTTCTGTTGTTCAAATAGTGCGCTTTCGCATACATGGGTACAACTGTTTCGAAACACGCAGAGTGCTAATTCGTGTTATATATGCAGAAATGCACAACATTATCAATTATCATGTTCGTATCTACACTAAGTGAGATTGTACGTAAGTCTGCAGGAGACCAACGCCAACCACTCGTCTCTTCACGGCGGGTGCGTAAACGTCCCCGACGTCGCTTTACGGAGAATTTAATCAGGACCTAACCGCGGTAATGTAGCGTGAAGATATCCGTTCATAGACATATGAACACGTAACTGATTCGCAATCCCTCAAAAGATATATATGTTATGCGTAGATGAGAGACAATTAATCAATGAGTGTTGAGCTTTTGCCTCTTGCTTCCCTCAATTATTTAAGTTGGTAATAATAGTACCTATTCTTTTATTTAGTGATATAAGTATTATTTAGTGATACTAAGCTAAAGCTACTTTTAATTAAGGACACATACATAGCTACAGAGCTTAGCTTGGACGATACGTGCGAAAATGAAAACATATCTTGGTGAGACCGTAGCCCAACATTGCGAACATTGAAAATATAAGCATATAAATAACTATTAAAAACAGGGCATAATAACTCCTGACGGATAAAACACAACCTGTTCCCAAATCGCGCATAAACTACAACTAAACTATTCAAAATGTACTACAATTCAATATTCAGGCAAAACGGTCGGCTAAGTGAATTTTAATAATACAAAAGCGGTTAAAAATAAACAACTTGGAGATGCCCTTAAATAAACCGAAGTGGGTATCGCCTTTGGACTTCCGAGGCTCGATGTTGAAATATATTTTAGTTTCAGGCGGCTACTGTAATGAAGCGGTATTCTGAAACCGCAGGACGACCGAGGCTGGTTGAAATAGGTCTGATTATTATATTCCATTTAGGTAGACATTATTCACAAGGGTTTACTAATGTAATCTATAATTTCATTTGCACTAATCTGATATGCCATAGTTTTTACATTCCATAAACATTTAATATCCATAATGATCATTTGCCATAATTTTATATTCCATAATCTCAAGTGCCATAATTACTCGTTATGTCATAATGCTCTTTTCTATTCTAGGTTTTTTTTTCTTTATTTTCGCCCGAGCAGACCTCGGTAGACCCAGGTCCACCCCGTCTTGCCCTACCTCTCCCCTGTTTAGTCGTAGTTTGTTCCACCAATTTTCATTTACCCGATTTACCTCCCTGTCGTCATCGTTCTATCTATGTCAGATCCTCTTCAATAAGCCCGTCCCTGTTGAACGTCAGCCCTTCGTTTTTGAATACCACGTTCGTCGTTTTACTGGCGCACTCGACTTACGCTTCGCTCGCGAGGTCGCCGGCTCGCTTCGGTCGCCCGCCAACTCCTCCACTAGCTTTACATCGGTCTCATACGCCCACTCAACTCAGGGCCTCCTTCGTGAGCTCCTGGCTCCGCGGGCTTTTATATACACTCTAGGGCTAGGACAGACAAACCACGTGGAAATGGTGTGCTCTGATTCGGTTTTCGGTAGAATGTTTTTTTTTGTTTTGTTATGTTTTCTATTTATTTCGGTTTGTACACACCAGATTTATGGATTCTTATAATTTAGGCTTTTGAATTTTATGACAAATTATATTACTGCATTTGATATTATGAAAAATGTTGATTATGTCATTTGTCTATTATGGCATGTAATATTTACGGCTTATAATGTTAACTAAAATTACGGCATTTGCCGTTATGGCAAGTGAAAATTGTTGCAAGTAAAATTATGGAAAACGCAGGTGTATCCCTTCACAAGAGGTAAAAAAAAAATCTGATGATATTGAAATACGCCATAAGCCGCATGAGTCTTTATTTCAGGGAAATTCTGCAAGGGTTATTCGCTTAAAAACTTTTCTAAAATTATGTTTACGACATAATATCGCTCCGTTTTACGACGGCTGGAAAATATAGCGCACCTCAGCCTCAGAATAGGTGAGCTCGGGTATTTTATGCTAATGCAGTATCCAACGCTATGAAATAATAATACCCACTCGGGGAAGTGGCGGATCCTCTTACCTTTACGTTTATCTTGTACGTGTTTTAAATTTAGCCGGGTTGTAAACAGGCCTTAATGGACTCTGTACATAGAAAACTGTTTCCTGCCTCGGAGAGGAAATATATTAAAATGTTAGTGGAGATTCTGCGTAAATATAGAAGGCAAATGCCGACTTATGATTACAAGATGAATTACCATGTTATGGTTATGTCATACACTTAGTATAATGTTTTGCTGCGAAATACCTACTCATCTCGCAATAAAAGGATAAAAATCATTTATTCTAAATAGTTCTCAAAAATAAGTCTTGCTGGCTAACTCGGTTATCGAACGGGATTGTTTTCTTTCTTGTAGAAAACCTTAATTGTATTCGGTTTTGTACAAAGGACATACTTTTCTTGGTACCTAACCCGGTTATCAAACGTTTAACGACTGACGCTTGGTTGTTATCAATATAATCTTGTACTTTTTAACGATAGGGTTTATTCAAGCTACTGGTTACTAGGATTTTATAAATTTAATTGCTAAAGAATAAATCTTCTAAAAACTCGCATCGGCATGCCAATTGAAATCACATCATCTAGTCAAATTAATTACACTCACTTTGCTTTTAATCCAATTACAAGCCTCGCGCGTCCAAAACCCTTCAGTGGCCGCGGGCCACAAGGTTTTTCCATTAGTACTAGCACCGGGGTAACCATACACCCTTACAAACTTACAGGATATTCCCAACCGAAAATCTTCACCTAAATTAGGACGTCATCATCATCATTATCATCATATCAGCCGAAAGACGTCCACTGCTGGACATAGGCCTCCCCCAAAGAGTGCCAAAGTGATCGGTCCTGCGCCACCCGCATTCAGCGGACTCCCACGACCTTACGAAATAGGACGTACGTCAACCAATTTGATTTCTGGGCCACTTCGTACCTTGTCACAGTGAAAATCTATCTATATGAAAACCCCTAGAGATCCCATATCATTGTAACTGTGACAAGGTACGAAGTGGCCCAGAAATCAAATTGGTTAACTGTACACGCGCGCCGAATTTATTGGAGACTTGAGAAAAATAGGGGTTATCTATCGAAATCCCAGGGAATCGCGAGCTGATTCAGGTTTATGGGCAATCGTAAAGTGTGGGCACCCTAATCGCGGGTCGTTAATCGTGTTTAGAGCGTGATGCGTATACCGTGTCACTGACCTGCCCTGAGGAGGTTTTGAGAAATAGAAATTAATCACGGGTTAGCGTTAATGGTCAGCGTACAATTGTCTGGGGCTTTGGCGAAAACTTTTTTTTTAAAGTGCATGTACCTTTCTGCTTAGAATTCTGTATGTAGGGCAGCTGTCTGTTCATTCGGCATCAATTATGTTACATCATTCGATTATCTTTTTTATTATGATAGAATATCAATCAAGAAAAAATTTTACCTGCAAGATTCCACCCGAACAAACATACATATATTGCAAGTTAAATAAAAGCTTTAAAAATAAAACAAAAAAACGCCAAACAAAGCTGTGTACTTTCTATGACGCCGACTGAACCTAGGTACCTACAGTCGACGTCAAAGATGTATATAAGTGTACGTTTTTTGACTTATTTTATTACAAACGAATAAGGTGAGAACAATGTGAACATATCTTTGACGTCGACTGTACATCATGTCACAGTCAAATCCGGAGATATATTAGATAATATACATCCTCTAAAATAGTACATTTTACAACTAGTGTGAAAAGAATGTCTTTTTACCACTAGTACCGAGGTATCTTGCCACGAGCTGAAAGCGAGTGGCAAGACTTGGTACGAGTGGTAAAAAGACATTTCACACGTGTTGTAAACGACGTTTTTTAATACAATTGCGAAAAAATAATAAATTAATATATCATTGCGATAAAATATGCTTGCTTCGAAGTTATTTTTGAACGAACCCATACTTTACAAATGACACTGACAGTGACAACATACTATTGGAATCAACGCCATCGGCCTCGAGTTGAGAAACTAAATTGACACTTGGCAGTTGACACTGACAGTATTCATAAGGATAATTTTTCTAGGCATATGCTTGTATCATTCAGCCAAATCAAAGAACGATTTTTAGGAAAGTAAATATTTCAGACATAGATACCTAAGACAGAGTAGGCTATAAAATGCAAATTCTTAATATTTTTTCGTTATTTATATATTAATGAATACTTTAAATAAATACTCCTAGTTATTCGTAAGCGTTTTTAATTTCATAATTTCCAAGTAAAAAATCTAATATAAAATTACTGCGTTTCGAAAGTATAGTTTGGAACTAAAAAGTAAAAAGCACTAGTTCGAGAAATTGAGCTTCTCGCACGCTACGCAGCCACAAAAAGTACCACTTTTTGAGCAACTGTATTAAAAAATATTATACCTATTTATAAAAGTCGGATGTAGAAAACAAGTATCGGAATTGAATTTTGTCTGCAGTCCCTAAAACATAACACGCGTAACATGAAACTTGTCTAATTTTTACAAACGCATAAGCAGGTTGTTTTTGTTGCGGTCATTATCATATTTTTTTATATTATTTCTGTATTTTCAAGCCCATTCCATATAAAAACGTTTGTAAACAAGAGAAGCTTTATTCAGCTCCAGCTATAAATTTCCTGGACTCCAAAAATTGGGTCCATTAATTTCTAGAAAAAATCTTTTCCTTATATTTTGCCGCACGAACCGCGGTATCTAAGAGTAATTATTCAGCCACATCTGTTCGTTCGCAATGAAGGGAACGCTTTTTGTCTTAAGTGTACACTTTCGGAAACGTTGCTTCTAATGTTATTTATGTCTGTTTTCCACCTTATAACGGCTTAAGGGCTGAATTCGTAACATAATGTACACACTATTTATTTCGAATAGTGTCTTCGTCTTTATCACGCGGCAAAATTATAGGCCCGCTTTATTGACTCTTGTAGGCGCAGAAGCATCAAAAACCACCCTTAAACGGGTAGTTAAACTTGAATTTCGCACTACTCCGTGATGTGCAAGAAAGCAGTCTTTATTATCATCGCTGAGTCGTGTGTAACGATAAATAGACAAAAAGCCGGTGATTTTTTTGATTGTGTTATTAAGCCTATCCCTGATTGTGTACAGTAGAATTTATACAATTGATTACGGTCCCTAAGCCCTAATTTACAGTTCTTGACGCGGAAATAAAACAGTCATTATACGGACGTTTTATCATAGCAATATTCACAGTTTACAGCACATTGCATTCTCATAAAACGGATACTTCATCCGCCGCCAACAGTTCTTAAAAGGGTTACAAAAATACAACTAAGCACATGAGACTATGTTAAATCTTACCAAGTGTCGTTGCCGGAGATTGTATTATTATTTCAAGTGTACGCATAGCTTTGGAAGAGAGATACTACTACCTACTATTAAATATATGTATAGCTACCACAAAGGGATGAAGGGATTATCATGAATTTATACGCATGAAAATACTTGCCTACTTATTCTCCTTCAACTGTTCACGAAGTTTATGACGGGTGATAAATTAGGGAAAAATGTTTTCTTTAAGAATGAAATTCTCTGTAAAAACAAAGAGCTCTTGGGGACCCATAATTATTCAAAGTTAAATCCCGTAGTCATAATATTTCTTTATTGACTCAACTTGGGTTTATTTTGAAATGAAGCAACTCATAAGTGGCACTTTAGTGATACAATTAGGACGTTAAGTAGAGAGATGTAAATAGAAAACATTGAATATGCAAACCATTTGGCAACATTTACACATCTTCACAATTTCAAAAGATATGAAAATAAATGTCACGACTTTTAACTTGATTATCCTTCTTTACACTAAGGAATAGTTCAATTGGGAACATTTAACAAAAATATCCCTTAGCAATTTCTTGAACAAACAAGTTTATTCCTAGCTTCAATTAATTTGAAAGCCCCCTTATTATTAAAACAAAACGAGTGTTAGCTTAATTCAGATTCCCAAAATCCGGAATATCGGAATATTTACAGGCACAAGATTGCGATTGTATTTCGATGAGCTTTATCTCAACGGAATAGAGTTGCATTTTGGATCGATGCTCTCTAGTTGGTGGTAAAGTTGTGTTGGGTTAGGTGGTGAAATTGGCTATGTAGCAGTCAACAACGGGGAGGCATAGACAAGCGTTATGGTTAGTGTTACAGTTATCGCCCGTTGTCTTTGTCGCTTCGAAATTGCTGGCAACACTTGCGGTGAGGCTTATGACCTAATATTTTTATTGGGGGGAATAAAATAAATGTATCTTGTTCCGTTTTTGTCTTCGAACTAGCTCCAGATTTTTAAAAATAAACAGAAGAAGAATTTAGCGTAGCAGTAGTTTATCAGAAAGGAAATAAAAAATAACGTAAAAAGTATTTCTTATTAGACCTTTGTAAAAACAACACTTGAGAACAATGAGGACACTTCTAAATTTCTAATATAAATCGTATACTGGGTGGGCCCTGTTACAGGAGCAAAAAATTAAACGGTATATTTGATTTTTTTTTCCTCAACATAAGTTTACGTGTACTTTTTTACTCTTCTGGAGTGATATAAGTAACTTTTTATTTTAAAAACACAAAAAAAAACTAAAATATCTAACAAAAAACAAAAAAAAAATGCAAAAACTATTATGATTCACTACATGATGTTACCTCAACATCTGCAATGACTAATGTGCTACGATCTCGTGGTGCCAAGATACATTACTCGGAGGTCATAACTTTAGATCAAAATTTCTCCTTTTAAAAAAATAAATAAAACCGGCCAAGTGCGTGTCGGACCACGCAAAACGAAGGGTTCCGTGCCTATTAAAAAGGTCGTATCGTCACAGAAATTTTACGGCACTTACGTCCTTTTCTTTGAGGAAGGCAGTTTTTCAGCAATATCTCGAAAACCTCTGAACCGATCTTGTTCAAAACAATTTTCGGTGAATGAAATTAATAAGCCCTATGTCCATGAATTTTTCCATATTTTTAAAATACACCGTTCAAAAATTAGAGGGGGGGGGACAGAATTTTAGTGACTTTCGGGGCGATTATCTCTGACCCTATTCACTTAATCAAAAAAAATGCCAAGAAACCTTATATTTATTTTGAAAGGCCTATCGATTGATGTGCCATACGGGGGGTCACAATGAAATTTTTTTTTTGACTTTTAGTTTTATGTATGGAGTGCACCCCTAAAAAAATTTTTTTTTGTCATTTTAATTACAAAACTATGTAGCGGCTAACAAAATACACCTATCCTCAAAATTTTATTCAAATACACCTTATAGTTTTCGAGTAAAATGCCTGTGACATACGGACAGATGGACAGACGGACAGACGGACAGACGGACAGACGGACAGACGGACATGACGAAACTATAAGGGTTCCGTTTTTGCCATTTTGGCTACGGAACCCTAAAAATGGACACAAGGGGTGCAGATGCTCTAAGGAAGCCTCATTTTAAATATTTGCTCCTGTTACAGGGCCCACCCCGTATAAACCGTACTGTTATAATTTACTTTTGCTTTATTTATTACTTATTTTATTAGCAAATTATAAGTCTAAAGGGTCCAGAACTGAACTTAACTGTCAAATTTACTTTAATTTGCGACTCCATTAAAAAAAGCCTGTCATTATTTCAACAATATTATTTGTAATTAAAGGCTAAGGGTGGGTTGCACCAAACCATCTGTAATCATAAGCAGTGTTCGTTAAAATCTGAATGTAGATATGGAAAGGTTGACAAGTTTCTATGGAATGACACTATGACAGTTGCCGCCTGTCCGCGCTATATTTGACGTTGATCGGTCTAAAATCATAAGTTGAACCCGCCCATAGTCCACATCCACTATCATATATTTATGCCACTCGTAGATCTATATAAAGCATCTACTAAAGAAGCAAAGCTTTTCAGAATGATGACTGATTTCAGTCGTTTTTCAACACGCTTTCGTTCCTGCTATTTAATGACAGTAATGACGAACAGCTATCTAATGATACGACTTCTTCTATCACCAAAAAACCCCAACAAACGTCATTACTCGCACATTTGCCGCCATAGGCATAGACTTTGATGGTCCATTACAGGGTAAACGCACCGATCGTTGACCATTGGGGGCCGTCGTTCGATTTAATTTAGCGCAGCCGTTGCCCCGGCTGCGGTTAATTTAGAAATAATTACCGCTCTCCCCTTGATGGGAGAAAGAAGTGCGGAGGAATGCTGTGATATGTCGGATACATGTATTCTTATATCCGAAATTGACTAGGAAACGTATTTTTTTGGTTTAATCATTATTCCTACTAGAAGTATGTAGGTACAGTAGGGGAAATGTATTAGCGTACCACCGTAGAACTCTGTCGCAATTGACAGGCCGCCGTCACTCAAACTCGAGTAAAATGTCACCTTATTGCGATAGGGTTTTACGGTGGTACGTGAATACAATTCCCTTACTGTACGTTGTATAGGTATGTTGTATGATGTTAAAAGCCATACTAATGGCTCTATATCTACATACTATATAGTGGCTCTGTGAGCTGCAGAACTCACGAATCTGATTTTTACTTTTTTTTTATTTATGAAAAACTGTATCGACAAAAGAATCTATATTATTATTAAACCTGCTCACAAAATTTCACGAGAATCGATAAAGAATCGACCTGTAGAGGAGAACAGGAGCCGTAGCATGGTTGGCCTTATCACGCGACAAGTGACAAGATAAGAGCGTCGTCTCGTTCTATCGAACGGTGTCAGCCAGTGACGCACGCTCTATCCTAACACCTATCGCGTGACAAGGCCAACCATGCTACGGGGCCAGGCGGGCATCTGGGCATCCAGACATACGAAAGAATTTTGGCCCAAGCTGAAACGAAAAACTTCGTTCGCTTCGCTTGCTCGTTCATGCAATAAATGCGAAAGTATAATAGTTTACTAATTTTAACTATTTTTGTCTGAACCCATTTAGATGAAATCTGGTATAGAGATAGTTTGAGACCCTAAGGGTCCGGCCACATGTCTGCGGTGCGGCGCTGACATAAAGGGTCTTGACAGACATACAGACAGACAGACAGACAGACGGGCAACAAAGGGATCCTATAAGGGTTCCGTTTTTTTTCTTTTGAGGTACGGAACCCTAAAAAAGTGATTGTAAAAATATATTAACCTTTTCATATTCATCACAAACACACCTGCACAGCTCCAAAGCTGAGCGATTGATTGCGAAAGCTACTGTGTGCAAACAACGACAGTCATACTCATACAATATTCCAGTATGGCGGCGGGAAAGGCGGGATTGAGTCGGCATTGTTTGCGAGGCCTGCAATCACTCAAAACTACCAGCCTGTGTATTCACAAAACATATCGTCAACTTTAGAGCTGCTCCCTAGTATAATTTGATCCCAAAATTCGTATCGACTATGAGGTCAGTTTCATGCCGGTACGCTTGTTGTGATTTGCTCGGTAAGCGTTTTGAGTAACGTTGTTGTGATGAGAAGAGAACGTAGACAAAACTCGATTTGGAACATAATAAATTAAAATAAAAAAACCGGCCAAGTGCGTGTCGGACCACGCAAAACGAAGGGTTCCGTGCCTATTAAAAAGGTCGTATCGTCACAGAAATTTTACGGCACTTACGTCCTTTTCTTTGAGGAAGGCAGTTTTTCAGCAATATCTCGAAAACTTCTGAACCGATCTTGTTCAAAACAATTGTCGGTGAATGAAATTAATAAGCCCCATGTCCATGAATTTTTCCATATTTTTAAAATACACCGTTCAAAAATTAGAGGGGGGGGACAGAATTTTAGTGACTTTCGGGGCGATTATCTCCAACCCTATTCACTTAATCAAAAAAAATGCTAAGAAACCTTATATTTATTTTGAAAGGCCTATCGATTGGAGTGCACCCCTAAAAAAATTCTTTTTTGTCATTTTATTTACAAAACTATGTAGCGGCTAACAAAATACACCTATCCTCAAAATTTTATTCAAATACACCTTATAGTTTTCGAGTAAAATGCCAGACGGACAGACGGACAGACGGACAGACGGACAGACGGACATGACGAAACTATAAGGGTTCCGTTTTTGCCATTTTGGCTACGGAACCCTAAAAAGAAAAAAAAATGGGCTATTTAAGTGCGTATAGCCATAATATTTTGCTGTGCCCCGAAAGCTGACTCTACTAAAGTTAGATTTTAGCCGAATTTAGGATGTAACATTTGTCCCGGAAGGACTCAGATGGTTTTGGGAAGGATTGGGCCCTCACAACCCCCCCCCCCCCCCCCCTGGATTCGCTACTGTTCCCTACAATACCACCATTGTTTATAATCCTTGGATTTTTTCATAAAATTCTAAATCCCAGCACAAACATCCCTACTAGCGAATATGAGAGGGTTGTAGGTACAAGAACTAAAAGCGCAGTAAGTAGAGATATGGCTCAAAACCACAAAAGGGTCGTCAGGCAGTCGCGCACAAAGCCATTGTGGGCGCAGACATTGGACTTGCTTTCAATAAAATGTGGATTCAATGTCCAATTTTTAATATCTATAGAAATGTTTCAGCATTTTTATTCTAAGCAACGTGCGTTACACTTTATTCTGTCTGGGTAAATAGTCGTTATAATGTCTGACTTTTATTTTAAAAAATACCGATAATATGAATGCCAGCACAGTCGAGTTCGATAAAAGTGCACGGACAAAGTGATCAAAAATATGTGAACACTACTATATCGTTAATATGGTTGCTCTGATATTTTTGAGCCCTTGGCAACGTACATATATGTATTTAATTCCTCGACTGCACGTAGCCTTAAGTGCGATAAATGTTTATCAGAAAATACATTTCGCCACATCTAATAATTAGATACACCTAACCTATGTGTGGTGTGATATTACAAACTCAACATGAAAGTAATTTCGAAATATTAGCAAACAGAAAAACAAAACTTCTCCATTCCTTCAAGTACAAAAGCTTGAACAAAATGAAAATGCCTTTAGAACTCCGGGTACAAGAAAACGCCATAAATTTAATATCAAACCACTCTTTACAATTAGTTAGAGCAGCATTCCCCGGTATAAAGACGTCATAAAACTTTGCTACTCACCCAAACTTGAAGCGTCTGTGGATGCTACCAGACGACTGTTAAACCGCATTTTTATAAAACTTAAATTCAGTCCGGTTTTAGGACGTTTTGTCACTTAATAGAATGGTAAAAGTTAGATTTAATCTGGTGTTTTAGTGCATTATCTAAAACAGTGTTTTCAAACAGATGCCCTCGGGGGATCGTGAAACCTTTTTTAGGTGGTCGCGGCTACTCGTATTTTTAAAGTTAAAGTGATGTAGGTATTTGATATTATTAAAATAAAAAAATATAAGTTAAGAACAGCGAAGGGGAATATTTTCCATACTAAGGGGGTTGCGGTGCGGCCGCAGCATGAAAAAGATTGAAAAACACAGATTTCGAACCTCCCTTAATATAAAAATTAATTTAATTGAGAATGGTTTCAGGTGTCCCTGTTCTTTCACTTCATTAAATCACGGTTCTGCAATCTTGAAAAGAGGTCGCCGAAACCAGACGAAGGTCTTTACCTAATAGTCTATTCAGAATTCCTAGGCGCTTTCACATCAAAAGACCACCCTCCCTTGTTTAAACGTCTGTTGAAAATTACAGTAAATCAAGTACGAGAATAGATTAAACTTTTTTCAATTATTCTCAGATTTTTTCATTACCACGAGACTGTCACGGTGATGTCGTTCATGTACCTCGTTATAATTTATCACTCCACTAAGAGATAGCTGAAAGTTCCATAACCGAGAAACGGGGGACCTTTTGGGACGTCTTCAGGGAAATTCGCGCTAAAGTTCCGCTTTAAATATTTTAATAAACTCGTATTAAAGCCGTAAAAACACTTTGTGTCCCCATTTTTTTTCCCTGCGACACCCTACCGACGATTTCACCGCAAATTCTGGGAGCACGCTGCAGTTAGGTGCTTTGTACTTGTACATCTACAGAATGGGTGAGCTCACAGTCAAGCTTTGTACAAAGGGTGTTTCATTATTCATAATGCTTTGTCCGGAACTTTGGGACTCTGTTTTGGACACGTGCTGTTGTTTTTGACGGCTCGCTTCATATAACACAGTAGATACGATACGAGTCTATTAAAGTTCGAATGAGTTCGTATTGTGCAGTTCACGCATTGTGCGGTCCTAAATAAACGATCCCTAACAAGTTCCGGAGTATAATATACGAAGTGAGTAATAATTACTTTGCAGAGTAACGTTGTTTTGTTTTGCCCGTTCAATTCTAGTATTAGAATAAGTGTTTTCGTTCTAGTGTGGAATGAAGGGAGAGCTTTGGTTTAGCTACCTGGTGATAACATACGGTACGTTTATGATAATGGCACACCGGTTGCATAATGCGATGGCATGTCGGAGCGATATCCCCGGATTTTTATGCAAAATCTGCGTGGGTGGATTTTATGCGTGCAGAGTACTGTGCGCCGCTTTACCTAGCGCTTGGTGGTACATGATTGCTTTTCTGCGTAAAAGCATTATTATGTATCCATTAAAGCATAATACTTACCTTCTTCCTTTCTACATAACTGCGATACATTTTTGTTACACTTACGATACGCGCACAAAATTATAAAAATAATAATTGTCTTGTTTATGACTACGAATAAAGGCGTCAACGCCCTTGTAATTTTTGCATTCTTCTGGTTTTGTGTTTGGGTTATGCCAGCAGTTTCCTCACAAATATTACACTAACGAAATTAAGCATGTAGGTATGTACAGTCGAGTTCTCCAATATCTATACAGACAACCTTTCAAAAATATATGTACACAGGCTTTATTATTACTGACATAAGACGCATGTATAGATATTTTTGAAAGGTTGTCTGTATAGATATTGGAGAACTCGACTGCACAAGTGTCGAGTGGGTGGAACCGAAAAGACGAACAATTTTCTATGAAAGTTTTCTGAAGTCTAAATTTGTGGCCTAGTGGCGAAACTTTTTCGTTTTGTATAGTTATTATAACTATCGCTAACGATAGACTTTTAGAACTCCACTCTCGAAGTATTTCGTTAAAGTGTTTGAATATGTTTTATCAATAGTTGCGGCAAGATACTCAACTAAACCGTGTCCTGATTTGCCTACCTTGTCATAATTTGTTAATAATACCTATATAAATATCGTTGGTATACTTCCAAAACCAGACAACTGACTGACCCTATAGTCAGTTATGTGGTTTTAGAAGTAGGTATACCCACGATATGTAAGAGCGACCGAAAACGTATAATCCTCTGTGAACTAGACAAACACGTCAAGCCCACAGCTGTAGTACAGTAGCTTTGAGGTGCACGTGAAAATTGAAAGGATTAATAATCGAATTTTACAGCGGTCTCCCCATAATCCGTCTGCTGCATGCATGTCCTTTTGTTGCTTACCGTGTTCTCTTATTGCATACATTGGATAATACACAAAAAGGCCATTTGTAAAGATTGTAACAGGAAATTTTATTAGAGGAATAACGAATTTCAAAAAAAAAAAAACTTTACAGTTCACGGCTGTACGTCAATGACAAGAATATAGCTGATTTTTCACCAGCGAGGCAAGCATTTGACTCAAATTGCATGTATGTGATAAAACAATCGTCTACTTTATTGCGGATTGTACCTATGATATTTCCCGCCCCGCCTCGCCTAGAATGGTGGAAAACGTGCATTGGTCATTTCAATCTAGCTTTTGAGTATTTTTTTGTAAAATCCGAGTACAGAGTCGAGTTTAATCATGTAGGGATCAACCAATTTGATTTCTGGGCCACTTCGTATCTCGTCACAGTGAAAATATATATGAAAGCCCTTAGAAATCTCATATCATTGTAACTGTGACAAGGTACGAAGTGGTTGACGGTAAGTATTGTTCATTAAAACAATTCGTATGCAATGTGATAAATATGAATTATTTTGCAATTGATTTATAAATGAATCAAGCAAGACAGGTAGGTCAGATTTATAGATGCATTCAACATTTTCGCGTACCATACAATATAAACCGTAATGCTAACCCATTTTAGACCGCGTACAGAATAACAAGGAGATAATCAAATCTCGGAAACTCAGCTAAAACGCCTGCAAACGTTCACTGGATCGCACCCATTCATTCACTCATTCAGCGTGGTTTAATTCACTCACCTGGCTAAGTTTTTGTCGTCGCACAGCTCAGTCAGCATTTCCTCCAAATCCGTAGACAGGGTGTTTAGTAACTGCAAAACAAAAACTATAATTAATGGTTTATTCAATACCCGAATAAAACCTAATCAAGGTTTTTTGTATTCAATTTATCACGCTAAAGTTAACTAGAGAAATAAAATTAATTTATGGAATAATAAAAGCTTCAACGATAAATTTGTGGAAATAGGTAATAATGAAACTAAAATGACTAAATATGAGCATAGGCTGAATACGTCAATCAAGCTTTACGTATGATATGATATGGTTATGTAAATTTCGCTTATAAATGAATTGGCCATAGAAATCGCCTCTATATTGAAATTGACGTTCAAAAACGAGAATCGCCGGCTTACCGGCATTCTTTTCAAAATGCCATTCCAATTTCAAAATCGGAATCCAAGCAAAGAATGAATGAATGATCGATCCGTTCACCTATTCGCCCCGGGACCACATATTGGGACGGTGTCCGGGAAATGAGTTAAACCTTGTTCGCAGCCGACAGTTTAGGTATTTGCTTTGGAAACTTACTGGTGGAGCAATTGTCGAACCGCAATGTACCTACTCGTAAATCTAACTTCGTCTAGCTATGCTTCTTGCCAAATACCTTTTAGTAAAACAGTATGTAACTAAAAAGGTACTATAGGCATGGTAGAATAAAACAAGGTAAGACATTACCGACGATGAATGTGAAAAGTTGGCAAATATTGATTAACATATTCCATAATATTTCTGTATATAACATGATTTCTGTGACGATATGACTTTTTTAATAGACACGGAACCCTTCGTTGTGCGTGGTCCGACACGCACCTGGCCGGTTTTTAAGATGCTGATGACGTAGGCAATATACGCTGACGTCAGAGCGAGCTGTCACGGGAACCTTGTTTTATTTTATACCATGGTACCGTACCTGTGTGATCACATTGTTTACCCGTAAGTTCAAGGATTGCCTACGAGATGGATCATCTAAGAAATATGACCCACAACTGTTAGTTTAACTGCCACCATTTTTGAAGGCATCTATTGTTTGTCTCTCATTGTTAGAAATTTGTAACAAAACAAGGAATTGGGATAACGGTTGTGATCACCCTTTAACACTTTCACTGCCATTAACCAGCCTAGCGGGCGTCTACGCCGTAGCAGCTTTCCGCTACTTAGCTGGAAAACCACGGGATCGTCTACGAGCTTAGCGCGTAGCGATTCTTAGCTGAAGAACACAAGGTATTTTATATAGAAAACTCTTAAGACATTAAAATATAAGCAAACGCTCATGAATAAGAACCGCATATCGGTTCGCAACATGTCGAGCGATATTCGACCTTAAAGACGTGAGTGACCCGTTTCATTATATTTTAAATACAAGGTGGTTGCTTGTATGTTTGTTTTCCCCATTTCTTTCACTCTCTACAAATTAGAAAGAGAGACAGACGCACGTTTATAAAATAAAAAAAAATTACATCTCACACAAATCGACCTAGTCCCATAGTAAGCTCAATAAGGCTTGTGTTACAGGTACTAGACGACGATATATATAATAGATATAAATACTTAAATACATAGTCTTGGATGTTTTCTATGTATTTAGAACCCAGGACCTTTAGCTTCGTAGGCAGCGTCACTATCCACTAGGCTAACCGGTCGTCACCGATCCGGTCCGGTCCGGTTTGTCGCGTTACTTATTTTTGTGCGTAAACCAGTCGAGTAGGGATTCAGGTTTCAGCCCAAAGTTCGCCAAGCACACTACCTCTGTGTCCGAAACGAGGTATTTGCCGAGGCCGCAGACGGGGTGGCTAGGTAAAAAGTTGCTCAAATAAAAATCTTTCGCGGCGGCGCGTGCACAGAGCGTTCTGTTATGGCGATTCCTTTATTAGCACATCCTGTATGTATAAGAGTTAAGTATATATTTTCAGCCACTAGTTTTACAGGAGTTGTATCCTGTGCCCAGTTTGGCTGGTGGATGATATACGTATTCAATGCGCCACAAGATAAACTATAACAAAAGTATTTATTGCGAGTGTTTTGAGTTACATCGGAAGCTTTATCCTTTTAACTTCAATCCGGTCTGATGCTTTGTGTAAAAAAACAAAGATTTCCCCTCGGAATAAAATAAACTTAGGTAAATAAATTTCTGATACTTACATCACACAGGAATATTTCTGAAAAGAATTTAAACACATTAAGAATCAGACCGATGGCCGCTGGGGCGGAAAGGTTCTTGAGTGGCGACCACGTACCGGAAGGCGCGGCGTGGGTAGGCCCCCCACAAGGTGGACTGATGACCTGGTAAAGGTCGCGGGAGTCCGCTGGATGCGGGTGGCGCAGGACCGGTCAATTTGGAACTCTCTGGGGGAGGCCTATGTCCAGCAGTGGACGTCTTTCGGCTGATATGATGATGATGATGATGATGAAGAATCAGACCGGTTTTTTTACACACTGTAGGTAATGTTCTGTTTATATATTTTTTACAAAATTAAAGACGTCTAATGCATAACACAAATACATATTTTATGTCTCTCAGTCTTCCCAAAATGATTACTTTCATGCTGTTTGGCTCTACGGAGATCACAAGTGTGATAGTGGACGGAAAGCAGCCATTTCCGTATGTTACCCCTTTGCGTTTGTTCGACTTGTTTGTTTTGAGATCAAGGCTATTTTTATGAAAGCTTTTACATTACAGTATTTGTATTACAGTATTTTCCTACGGGCGCCGGCTTATAGAATAATAATATTTACATGTTTAAGGCCGGATTCCACCAAACATGAATAAAAATAAAAAATAAAAATAAAAAATGATTTATTGCCACAACTTCACAAACATAGAAACGAACAAAATAAGGACTTAAAAATACTATGGACAAAATTAATCAAGGATTTTATTTTAGCTTGTTTTCTAATCCAGCCCTAGAAAATGTATGTATACGGTTCCGGACCAAAAAGTTAAAAACGGAACCCTCATGTGCGACTCCGTTCATCTGTCTGTCTTTTTTGAAATTTGAAATTTGGAATAGTTGTAAACTAAGCTAATCCACGTGTATGGAAAATGAAAAATTTAAAGATATCATTTTTGATTTCTATAAAATATCGGAGGGGGGCAAAAAATGAAAGTCTAGTTAACAATAAAGTGGTTTATCATATGATGATTCTGTGTTTATTTTTTTTTCCAAATTCGTATGAAAGTATTCTGGAAGTACCTTAGAAGATACTATACTTTTACTTTTTTTTATTTGCTAGAGCAAATAAAAAAAGAATAATCAGAATGGGTTCACTATATAAAGATAGATATTTGAAAAACCTACACAACAGGTGCAAGTTATTATTTGTTTTGTTTGTAAAAGGTCTTTATTTATCATTAAAAAAAAAACTTTAAAAATTACACTAATACACACACTTATACACAAAAACTAAAATCATAGCTACTTTATACAGGCTAGTTTTCGCCTTTAAAAGCTGTTTGCATTGATAAAGAGAGATTTTGATTATTACATAAAGAAACTAATTACATATATATGTTCTAAGCATAAAAAAAACTATACCTAAGGGTATTTATTTAATGTGTGTGTGTAGGTATTGGGTGCACTTTTTGCATTAAGACTTATTTATTTAATTATAAACAAAACTCGTTCATAAATTAATATTGACATGAACTGCCAACGTATCCAGTCCACAATGTATGTAAGTGTAACGTGTAACCTATGATTTATTGTGATTGTTAACTATGTCATCGTGAAAGTTCATCGACCTCGAGGGTACACAAATCGTTGCTATGGAAATTAAAGCAAAACACCGGATTTACACGTAGGCTGTTTTATTACCTGTGCCTTAGGGGCTATTTTTATTGATTCTCTGGCTTTACTTTATAAAGTAGGCCAGACATCATTTTGGTTAGTGGTTCAGCGCAATCAGTGGAAATCAATGGTCAAGTACGATATAAAATTATAGGTATTTATTTTAAAAAATACGATTAGGTACACTACGAGTATTATGCAAAAAGGCATTTATTAAAAACATACCTTGTGACAATTATTGTGCTCCTCAACCATCAGTGATAAAAACAAGTCATTCTTAAGAATGATTTTATCACCGCAATTTAAACACTTTTCGCCTTAATGTAGGTGGAATAATGTGCATAAGTATAAACGTATTTTTGGCGTCGGTTGTACTAAAATGCGGTGTTCGTATAAGCGGACAATGGTATAAGGTTATCGATGCTCATCTTTAATTTAAATGTCGGAAATGTTCCTACCTAGTCAACTCAAAGGCCCACACATAATTTCGCAATTTATGTTGAAAATTAAAACAAATGACTGTCTCACAAAACCTTTCTATCTCCGGAAACGGGGCAAGTCTCGCACTTAAGTGCGGAATTTACTTTTTTATGAACTACTAAAACGCCTGAAAAAACCGGTGGAAACCGGTGGAAATCGGCGTAAAGTTAACGAGCTCCGTCTAATTGTTTGGAAGTGGCGCCGGGGACGGGTGACGCGGGAGTTATATTTCTTTTCGCCATTTAATATTATGAGATGATATTTCATTTTACAGTAAACAGTCAAGTTTTGAGATGAAGCTTACGTTAAACGTGCGGACTACCACGGGCTAACAATGTTAGAGCCTAAATAGCTTAGCCGTGTAGTTTGGCGTTATCCTAAATTTTAGTTGCAAAATCGGTCCATTTTCTAAAACTTTTTTATTTACTTCAAAAAAAATTCACAAAATGTTTTTTTACCCATTATGTCTACAGTTACAGAGTATTTACATTTTGAACAACTAACTACAATAGAAACCATGCACTCGAAGTGTTTTATAAATTGTGAGTCGTGATTCATGTCATGTTTTATCGTCGCTAGATTCTAGCTAGACGCTAAAAGAAGATCATATCGAATAGCATTAAAGATAATTTGTAATGGACCCCACATCACAAATTACACTTCCTGAAACTTACCACGTCGTTTTACCGCATTAATAGTAGATCAGTCTATTAACAAAAGTAAGACCTTAATATTCCAATCAAGCCAAAATTGGTTTTGCAAGCTGTTAGACATGGTTCAAAATCAAATGACAATCATATGAGGCTTTTCGCGGTTAGCACAAGTATTCATCTGAATTCATCTGAAGTCCCCAACGTTACTGCGGTATGTAAATTTGGACATTAAACTGCGCGTCCCCGGGGCCCGGCACCCGGCTTATGAATAATGCGTTTCGTTACGGTAAAGTGTCATTTTCATACCCGAAACAAATAAAACAGTAATCGATCGGAGTCTAACTAAAGCCTTGCCAACGCATTAAGGGAAAGGTGAGCGTCTCATCTATTTGAGTACCGGTGGGCGTTTCATGTAAATCGCAAGTCATATAATACAGTTCGCATTCGTAATTTGGCTACACATGGCATGTACATAAGTCTCAGTCATGTGCATTAATATGTGACACGAAAAAGTGCGCAAGAATATCTGACACGTCCTAGCTCTAGAAATAAAGTTGACAGACATACCGCGCGGACCTTGTTCTTTCGTATATTTGTGCAGAATAAATACATCATTGCCGATTACGACTTTACACTAGAAAACCGACGCACAAGTCTAGTATAGAACATATGACCTAGGAGCCGATTCTTGAGTTTCGAGCGCTCGAAAATTTAATACGAATAAATACGATTGTAGTGTCAAAATTGTAGGCATTTACTTTCTACCGATATAATTAAATATGAGTGGTCAATCATCATCATCATCATTACTTAAGAGCCTTGTTCTTGTCGGTGGAGTAGCCACCATTCTTCTCTGTCCATTGCCAGCCTCTTGACTTCCTGATACGACTCGACAGCAACTTTATCCTTTACTTGGCTAAAATATGTTATCATATGCCTTCCTCTGCCTCTCATGCCCTGAATTTTACCTTCAAGGATTTTTAAGAAGAATTTCTATGGTCAAAGGTGATGGTGTGAGTGGTCAATACCACTCCTTTTTAAATCTTCTATCGCTATTTAAAAATAGCATCTCATCGTCTTTGTCAATTTTCGAGAGAAAGAGTCGAGCGCTTGAAAGTCAAAATTCGCCCTCCTGTCTCCTTTTCCTTAAGTTCTACAAAATCTGTATATATTTTTTATCGCTACAAGCCACACAGCCAGAATGAGATAGAGCTAAACATATTGTACAATATGTATATATTCTTGTCCAATCTAGCGATTTGACAGTTTAATTAAACGACGACGTCGATAGCAACAACAAAACAACTCGCAGAAGAAAATTAATGGCGTCTGCGTTCACAATAAAATAAAAGTAAGACTTAAAATTGCAAATACTTAGGACACAGATAAAAGAGCATTTCGATAACAGAGACAAACGGGTCTTGTCCTGTCGCAATCCTTTTGTGAACAAAATTAATTATAAACGGGCTATTTGTTTTGGATATAGATTTAGAATGGACGAAATTAGAAAGGGCGAGCGCCGGTTACGTTAGGTTAAATAAGCAGTTGTTCAATCATGGAAGGCATCTATGTATACGATCTGTTCGAATTGAATTTTTCCTGTTGCAAAACATTCATTATCTATACTAATATTAGAAAGTGGAAAATTTGTTTTTGTAAACGGTACACAGCTACATTCAAGAGGGGATTTACTTAAGCATTGGATTACCGGTTCACTGCTTAATCAATCTGCCACCACCTCGCAATTCTGCTACCTTCCTCGTGCTTATTCTATCTATATATAGTACCTATCGCATTTTGGTACAGTAATATTGTAGTTTCAACAAGTTTAAAAAACTTAAACAGACATGTCGCCTTCGGCTCATACAACAAATACACCTACAATTTGGAAATCACTGATTTTACTGATCATTTACTACTATGATTTTCACGTACAACGTGCAACAAACATCCTCAAAATCCGCGTATGAACGCATGTTTCAGTCCGATAAAAAAATGCAGTCTGAGTGGAGCATTGAAATTGGAAACAACTAATAGGCAACTCTGTTGTTTACAGCGGTGCAAATGAAGAAAGTTCTGCATTGATGCCTGTCGCGGGGGATTTGCAATCCGGGAAACAAGGGAACTTTACAGGGTTCCCTGATAAAAATAGTCATTGACTTTTGTGTTTATCTATCGCTGTCGCCTTCGGCTCGCGGTTCTAGTAATCCTGTCGCGGGGATTTGCAATCCGGGAAACAAGAGGACATTTCAGCGTTCTCTGACAAAAGATAACTATTTTGGCGTACACTTTGTGCATTGGGGCCCCTATTCGGTTCATCCGAGCTATAACCACGAAAGTCGAAGATAGATCTTCAAGTCTATATCGCACTTCAAATTCGATTAACGATCTTCGATCATTGGGTTTTCTTAGTAGCCGTCCGGTTTCAGTACGAGTAGCTCGTTCATACACGTTAGCTCGGTGCGCGTACAAATCTGAAACGAATACGAAGAGACATACGGAAATAAACCTCCATTAGAATGATACATTTTCTTAAACTGTTTTTTATTTAAGTAGCTAGACTTTGGAGGGTCAAATCTAGTAACTGAAATTTTACCCCTTTCCTATGAGTTGAGGTAAAAATCTAACGTCTATGTCATATTCGGACGTACAGAACCCGACATCAGTAAGCCGAGTGCGCTTTCCCTACTTTCCTTGGCGTCAGCCACGTCTGATTTGCTTCGGTATTTGTTATTTTCCCATTGATTCGCCGCCATTGTTTATTCTCTTTATTAAGGCAACAATGCAAAGGCAGACGGAATTTTTAATTACGCTCTTACAATAAAATGCTTAGGCGATTGTGTTTAGTTTTTTTCCTGAAAGTGAAAATGCTACAGGTACAGCTTCAATATTAGAAATCTTTGACAGAAGAGTACGTCTACAGGAATAGATGCTTAAAAACCTACTATCAGTAAACATATTATAATTGTTAACATATTATAAACTACTTGCTGATATACAGCATTCCTAACCTAACCTACCTACCTATAATAGGGAGTAGATTCTATACTACTATAATTTTTGCAGTTTTTTTGTGGGTAAAAATGCTATTTGTGACTAGAAATGCTTGTGAAATTAATAATAGAAATTAATTATGGGATTCTTTTGAGCACAAATGAAGCGAAACCATAAAGCAGATACTCCTTCAGACAAGTGTATATACAGGGTGGAAAAAAATTAAGGGCCCTGGAGGGGAACTACCTTAAATCCTTTAGGTAGCTCATTTTACTGAAAAGAAACATTCCTTAATTTTTTTAAAGAAACAAAACTGCATTTAAAGATCTTCTAAAATTCGCTTGTCTCACCCGGGAATCCAACCAACTAAAAATTAAAAAATAAACCCTCGCTATTTTATTATACGAATCGGTAGGATTATTGTTCAGGATAAAAAAATAACGTTGAGGGATATTAAGAAGAGAAAAGAATCTTAATAATTTGTGTATCCGGAACGAGGGGGGGGGGTCATTTTTAGCAACTTATCAGTTAAATTATAACGATTATTTTCTCTTCTTAATATCCATCTACGTTAAAATAAATATTTGTGTTCTTCGTATTGATGATAAAATAAAATAAATATTAGTTTTCACTTTTTTTTTCAAAGACCAATGTTTATTAGACAAATTTTGTCATGAACCATAATCCTACCGATTCATATAATAAAATAGCGAGGGTTTTTTTTTTCAATTTTTAGTTGGTTCGATTCCCGGGTCAGACAAGCAAATTTTAGAAGATCTTTGAATGCAGTTTTGTTTCTTTAAAAAAATGAAGGAATGTTTCCTTTCAGTAAAATGAGCTAACTAAAGGATTTAAGGTAGTTCCCCTCCAGGGCCCTTAATTTTTTTCCACCCTGTATATGCGCAAGCGCGAGAGGAACAGATGCTTCATCTACAACATACCTAGGTACTCTGATGAACGACGACGAATGATCATGAAATTTTCATGCAAATTATAACACTTTAAACTCTCGCGGCTTATACACATATTTAAATTAATATTTTACACGGGTCTAACGTGATATTTATTAACCTTTATTTCTGACGTTTAGACACGGGTTCATGCAAATTGTCATGAAGGCCGCGTCAACTCCTCGCATGCGTTGTCCACGATTTATTCGCTACGATTTGACGTAGATAGTCCGGTTGTGTTGCTCAAACTTTAAAAGAGCTTATATGCATTGGAGTTTTAACACACTTAGGTCATTTTGGAATCGAAATACGGTCCTCACGTATGTCGGCACGCGCGGCGCCGTTTTGCGGCGGGATCGGAAATTGAACGGCGCCGCACACTACCGTTCAAAACTGTGGTTCAAACTATCTGCCTTTTGTTTATGTCAGCCTGGTACTCAGCGCAATCGAATTTGGTCGTGACGTCACTTTATAACCGACTCCAAATCTGTATGTTTTTATTATTGCGACCATTAAACGCCTTATTTTATTAGCCGATTAAAAAAAAAAAAAATTTTTTTTTTTTTTTATGTGTCTAAACTGAGATCTGATTCTAAGCAGATCCATGTTTTGTTATAGCCTTGACGCTTGAGGATAGGAAATCGATGCAACCCATCGAGAAGAAGAAAGTAAAAAAACCGGCCAAGTACGTGTCGGACCACGCAAAACGAAGGGTTCCGTGCCTATTAAAAAGGTCGTATCGTCACAGAAATTTTACGGCACTTACGTTCTTTTCTTTGAGGAAGACAGTTTTTTCAGCAATACCTCGAAACCCAAAAAAAGACACGAAAAAAACTATTAGTATGTACAATCAGTCCTTAATACATTACTTTATATAATATTCTACCAAATTGCATCTTTTTTTATTCGAGAAAGTGGTATTAAAACACTTAAAAAAATTATTGAACCTTAAAACGGCTGTATCTCAAAATCGAAAATTAATTATTGGTCTCATTCTGCATAACTATGGTCAATTAGAGGGGAGGGGGGACAGAATTTTAGTGACTTTCGGGGCGATTATCTCCGACCCTATTCACTTAATCAAAAAAAATGCTAAGAAACCTTATATTTATTTTGAAAGACCTATCGATTGATGTGCCGCCACACGGGGGGTCACAATGAAAAAAAAAATGTTGACTTTTAGTTTTATGTATGGAGTGCACCCCTAAATTTTTTTTTTTGTCATTTTAATTACAAAACTATGTAGCGGCTAACAAAATACACCTATCCTCAAAATTTTATTCAAATACACCTTAGAGTTTTCGAGTAAAATGCCTGTGACATACGGACAGACGGACAGACGGACAGACGGACAGACGGACAGACGGACAGACGGACATGACGAAACTATAAGGGTTCCGTTTTTGCCATTTTGGCTACGGAACCCTAAAAATATAAACTAAAACTAAGCGTTTTGGTCTATAGAGATAAGCCCCTAAGAAAACATGAAGCTTCTCCCAAACATTCGTAACATTGATCGTAGAGTATTTAGGTTAGGTATTACTACTTGATTAACAGGATTTAAAACAATAAGATTATGTCGAATTGTGCAATTAATTTTAGTAAAATTGAATAAAGCCATAATGTCTAAAATCAAAAGTTCAATAACAACTAAACTTTCCAATGCGCATTGCTCTGAATATCCGCTATTTAAAACAATAAGATTATGTCGAATTGTGCAATTAATTTTAGTAAAATTGAATCAAGCCATAATGTCTAAAATCAAAAGTTCAATAACAACTAAATTTTCCAATGCACATTGCTCTGAATATCCGCTAATTAAGAATCATCCATTAAAATTCTAATAATCTTAACGAGCTAATGGACTTTCTCTGAAACAAACGCTAATGAAGTGACTTCGAAACAGCGAAGACCTCAAATCGTCAAACAAGAATAATTTAGAGTTTCCGATCCCTGCATTGGTGTTTACTTAGAAAACGTTCACGGCAGTTGTCGACCTCTGCTAATGGGCAATTTCCATGATTTCGTCGCAAACTTTTAATGATCCTTTTGTGAACTTCTCTGGAAGGCTTCTAGTCTTTAATTTTATTGGAATTATGAGTTTCGACCCCCGAATGTTGACAAACTCTGAGATTCACCCTGTTAGCGCCGAGTGACTTTTTGAGCTCTGAATACTTTGATTACAATATCACAAGTGGGTAAACTTTTCAAGATTTGCTTTTGTTTCTTACTTACTTCACTTGTAAGTAAGTACGTAAATATAAATTTGTTTGAATTTACTGCAAGTCGATTTACATCGACTTCCATGAGTTATATCGATTTGAATCTATGTAATTTTGTATATAATATGTATAAGTATACGTTAATACAATATTTTAGTACCATTAAGTTGATCTGATGATGAAGCCAGGAGGTAAATCGAATCGATTGTGCTATCGTTTTTAGGCTTGTACAGGCAGGCTGCTTCAAACATGTTTACACTTAAACACAATATTCCTTTGAACGTTTTCTACTATGGCGAAAAATGTATACATATCTTTGACGTAAACTGTACTCAATGTTTTACGTAACAAAATAATTAAAGCGCCGAACGTACGGATTCGCATCTCACATATCGTGTATATGTTGCTGTTCGAAATTGAACAGGCGTTACATTAAGTTGTTGTTTGTGCTGAGACGTGTGCGTGATATGTGTTTCAAACAATAGGTGAATACATGCGTGGATCCAACATGTGTCGGAGGGCACAGCTGCTTCTGTACCTGTAGGTAGTAAGTCATTATGTATGTGAGATTATGCCTGGATGATTCAGCACTAGACAGGTAGGTATGTTGTTTGGCTAAATGTAATTCCTCTTTGGCTAAATTTTAGTACCTATATGCATCAGTAGGTAGTCGCTTCTATTAATAATTACAACTAAGAAAAGTTAAAAAATCTTCAATATCTCAAAACCGGCTAAAATCGATTTTGATGAAACGTAGTTACATAGCTAAGAATCATCTCGATCACGGCAGCTTTCGGACAAAACACCGCATTAAAATCGCCAAAATTAAATATGCCACACACAGACACACAGCCACGTCAAACTTATAACACCCCTCTTTTTGCGTTAAAACGTGGGGGTTATAAACGTGTAAAATGTAAATCTTGGGCAATTGTCGACAACTACTGATCAGTTCAGCTTAGTGGGTGATCCTGCCTGTGAAAATTGCAGTTCTGGGTTCAATCCAAATCTCGGTAGGGGCAAATTAGTGTGATGATCATGGATTTGTTTCTGAGTCTTAGATGTTCTCTACGTATTTAAATATCGTTGTCTAGCACACAAGCTTTATTGAATAACAATGTCCCCTAATATTTACAACCTGAAACGGAGAACTTCCTTCGCTTCGCTCGCTTGTTCAATAATTTACAAAAAAATTGTACCTAATAAAAATATTTCATCAAGACAGAGCAAGATCTTACAAAGTATTGAGTGGATTGGATCTTGGATTCGTTTCTTGATAGGTAGAAATGTGACTACATAGTTATGGCGCCGGCAGCTGTCAGTCCATAGAAACTTATCAAATGTTCCATACATTCAGATTTTAACGATTACCGCTTACGATTACAGACGGTTTGGTGCAACCCACCCTAAGAATATAATATAGAAAATAATAATTGCTTCCCATGACTTCCTAAACAGTTGTAAAAAGCGAAAAGGTAACATTTAATTTCAAGCACATTACAGTACTGAGTTAAATAGTTAAAAGTCGAAGTTGAGATGTTGACGGAAACGTTAGCAGAATGCAACGTACCAGATACAAAATGAAGTTGCACTATTACATATATGTGTGTTACGACATGCCTGTCCACAACCACGGAGCATAGATGTGACAGAGTGGCTTCGAATAAAAAGATAGTGATTGAATTACATTCAGTAGAAGAATCGCAAAACCGTATTACCAGACATCAGCATCATAAAGATTGACAACTTTGATATGAAGATGCCTAAAGTATCACAACTGCAGCATATTGAAAGCCAAGAAAAGGCATGTGCTAACCTTTTTAGGGTTCCGTAGCCAAAATGGCAAAAACGGAACCCTTATAGTTTCGTCCTGTCCGTCTGTCCGTATGTCACAGGCATTTTACTCGAAAACTATAAGGTGTATTTGAATAAAATATTGAGGATACATGTATTTTGTTAGCCGCTACATAGTTTTATATTAAAATAACTGAAAAAAAATTTTTTAGGTGTGCACTCCATACATAAAATTGAAAGTCAATTTTTTTTATCGTAAGCTCACGTGTGGCACATCAATCGGCCTTTCAAAATAAATAGAAGGTTTCTCAGCAATTTTTTTGATTAAGTGAATAGAGTCGGAGATAATCGCCCCAAAGTAAATAAAATTCTGCTATTGAACGGTGTATTTTAAAAATATGAAAAAATCATGGACATGGGGCTTATTAAATTCATTCACCAAAAATTGTTTTGAACAAAATCGGTTCAAAGCAGGGATCGGATACCGGTATTTTCTCCATACAAATTAAACCGGTATTATTTCGTTCTTTGGTTATGATATAATTTTTGATCGGGCAGTCTAATAGTACGAATATGTTACCTAAATACACGGTAGAGTCCTACATTAAGAGCCTAAAATAATTCAAAATATTAGACTACTTCGGGGATTTTTGAAAAAACCGGTTCCGATCCCTGGTTCAAAGGTTTTCGAGATATTGCTGAAAAACTGCCTTCCTTAAAGAAAAGGACGTAAGTTCCGTAAGATTTCTGTGACGATATGACCTGTTTAATAGGCACGGAACCCTTCGTTTTGGGTGGTCCGACACGCACTTGGCCGGTTTTTTATATTAGATTAGATTTCTTTATTTCACAACATAAATTTACATTATAAATTGACTTAAATAAGCTAATTTATATGAATTTATATTATGATCGTCAAGTAATGAATAGGTACAATATTAATAATAATTGTGTGAAGTAATTCAATTAAATGTCACAGGTGCTAAACAATATTATTATGAACATATGATCGTCAAAATAAAAATAGAACATAGGTAAGCAAAACAATATCCAATTTAAATTAAATTCACCATGTCAAATACATTATACGTCCATATACTCGTACACAGAATAAAGCATATGTTTCAATAAAAAGACTACAAAAGAATAGATATACGTTCACTACGTTAGCAAATAAGCATACCGTCTGCCTGTTGGTATAGATAGACACCGTAAACAATAGGCGCAAGGCATACCGCACGTTGGTCAAAAAATGGCATTTCCACTCCGTCAACAAGAAAAAGGTCCCTCATTCTCAATTCAGCGCATCCTCGGAAGCTCACTCACCACAAGCAACACCACATACCTACCTGCAGAGCAAATAGTGATGTTATTAGATGTAAGATTACTTTCCCAGCTGGACTCCTGCTCCAAGCATAAGCAAGATGCCGCGCCCGACCTCTCTAAACGTGCTCCCGCACAGAGTTTATAAAATGTTACATAACTTCAACTATTTCCTACAACATCATAGTATTCGGAATGTTTCATAGCGTTATCGTTGTTACCCTGTGTTATACAACATTTTATAACCCTCTGTGTCATAAAAACCCCCTAACTTAAAAAATATATATATATATATAATTCGTCACCTCCTCTCACGACATGACCATATTCCGTGGGTAATGGACACAGCATTATCAGCGCGTGTCTATCGGCTGGACGCAGGAAATTGAAATGTCAAGCACATGCATGCGGCTTATGGGAAGAATTACACGCCACGATATCTCGTCGGCATACCGTTCGTGCATGTGCTTGTGCAATCCATTTCATTTTCAATCAGGTATAATATTATTTAAACGTAATCTGGTCAACTGATGGTCAGAGATGCCATACAGTCATCCCTTTCTTTACGGCAATAGTGCTAGTGTAGAAAAAGGACGTTGGGTCTCAACCAACTAATGCACGCAATAGTTTTTTTTCTTAAATTATAACTGTCACTCATCATCATCATCATCATCATTTCAGCCAAAAGATGTCCACTGTTGGACATAGGCCTCCCCCAAAGAGTGCCACAATGACCGGTCCTGCGCCACCCGCATCAGTCCACCTTCACTCATAGGGTGTTTTAATTTTAAAATCTGTCCATAGATAAGTCTAAGAGTACACAAATAAAACATATTACTTGCAGAACCCTAAACTGCAATATTGAAGAAAATTGCTAAATTATGATTATGAGGCTAACACGTTACAGTTCGATATTGCGTAAACTTACGATATGCCCTTTATGATACTGGCGTAACAATACATAATCCGTAACGCAGAAACTTGCGTCTACTCGTTAAGAACTCGATACGAGGCTTTATGGGCAGGTATCACGCGACTGTTTTGAGTAAGGAAATAGCAGTTTAATTGCTACTGGTCATCAACCAACCGCGATTACGTTCTGCTTTATTTTGCTTCTTTGAAACATTATTCAGGGATATTATTATTACACAAAATGGCACAATACCCCGGCTGTCCATTAATAGTACCTAGATTGTATGCCAAGGGCCTGAAATAAGCCATATTACAACGAGATAGTTATTATCCCGAGCGAAGTGAGGGAAAATTGTTCGTGTGGTAAGGTAATAAGTATGGCTTTTAGACTAAAGTTTAAACACTCTATTTTTCACTTGACTTGGAGAAAATTGTAAAAACAAAGGTTATCCATCCACAATCAATAACAAATTCCACGGCGAAAAGGTCGTTCAATTTAACGGCATGATTTTTAAAATAAAATACGAAATATTGTCACCACGAATAAACGCCATTAACCTTCTATAGGCGCGTCCAAACGGCCGAGCGCGGCGGACATCATACGGGGCATAAGATAAAGCGAGCGTGGCATAGCTTATGCCATGTATAGCCGAGGCAAAATACGGTTTCGAAAAACATTAATTTATAATAGCTTTTTTTTTTGTTTATTTCATTCTAAAATATTATTCTAAGATGCTTTATTCAATAATCCAACAAACTTTCCACCCGGAAGTAATTTAATTATATAGATTTAAATTAAACATTCATTGTCTTTTTTATTTTATTTATATTAAATATTTTAAAGCAAATGTAAATGAACCTAAATAAAGATAAAAAAATATATTAATATTTATCCGGACTTTTTAGGAGCTAATTAAATATTGTTTTTTTTGATGTCTGATTTTTTGTTGGATTTTGCCTCTAGGTAACAATTTAATTGATAATATATCCGTTACATTAAAAAAATTAGCTATTATAAATTATTTCCAAATATGTCATTTTTTCCATACAAGTTGTCAGTTCATTGCCTGGACTAGTATGCAATCAACTACGCTTGAACGTCTTGTGACCGTCAGAGGCGTTTATTTTTTTAATGATTGTGCATAGGGAATGAAAAACACCTAATGTTTGAAATGAATTGTGTTTGCTGATTGGTCGATTTTAATATCTAGTTAGTTAGTTAGTTATTCTGGTTAATTAATAGCAAATAAAAATGTTTTTTTAAACGGTTGTGATTGGTAGATTTATTACGGTGACGTGTTTTGATTAGTCAAATTCAAATGTTTTAAAAATCATAAATATGTAAACATATTTTCCCTAGGGGCTAAATGTACTTCTTTAGCCCTGCTTTCTAAGCCTAATATGACACATTCGAGCATGAGAAGTGAAAAATATCATTAACACGTCAGTCCCTAGTCCCTAGTGTCCAATGTTAAACACAAGTTTCCTGTCGCGAATGAGCGTGATCTCACGGAGGAAACGGGAGAGGTTACGAGCCGTAAGATCGTTTACCACAAAGAATACTATTCATTTCGATGTTTGTCATGGATAATTTTATTCTGCTGTATATAAGTTATATCACTGGAAAGGTTTACAGAATCAGCTCAGTAGTTTTTGAGTGAAAGTGCGACAAACATTCAGAAATCATGAAACTACATATTTCGTTTTATTACAAGTTTTATATTAACTTGACCTGTTCGTATGTAAGCATGTAAGAAGTAAGTTGTCCGTCAAAATTCCATCCATTTTAGTTACTTGCCGTTATTCACTTGAGCTGAAATTTTGGGTACTAATATAGTTTGAATGACAATTTAATATTATGGTACCATCGCGTTGATCTGATGATGGAGACAGAAGGTGGCCATGGGAATTCGGTATTTAACCGACGTAACCCCGTTGAGTTTGGGCTCGCTAGAATCGTCTCAATGAGTAGTTGATGATGATGGTATACAGAAAATAACAGTCAGCAATAAAAGCTTGTAAAAATGAAATTTTTGACGGAAACTTATTAAACTTGAATTATCAAATGAGATTATCATGTTACCTTCATGTAGGACCCGCCATTTCTCTCTTCGCAGTGTCGTCTGATGTACCGTTGGCAGATGTTCGACATCTTTCATCCTGGAAGAATAAAAGTTAATTTTAATGACTTGTTTTACCTCAATTTCTACCCGTCAAGAGTGTCCAAATATGGTCTCAACCAAGAAATCGAAAATAAAACGAGGACCTTTAACTGGAGGAAGACGCTAGAATTGAAGTGATTTTGATCTAAAGTAACCTTTGAATACCTGGAGTTGAAGAGTTTTTCTAAAGTAGGTACCCTTAGATTACCTATCAATGGAGTTGATGAGTGGGCGTGGAATAATAAAACGAATAGCTTGAACTAAGTATAAAGATATGCTCTTTGAGACGTTAATACTCACCGGACTACTCATCTCATAATGGCATTTTTCCGATTGCATCCGCAGGTACGAGTGCTACGAGCTACTCACCACTTGGGAGAAAAATATATTAACTGAATATGACCAGACTTTAATCTCATTTTGATATAAATCTTGTGATATTTGGAGCCTTGTACCACGAGTAAACTATATTACTCGTATGGTACTCTCGTATGTATGTCAGTTAAATGTCAAATCATAAAGCTTAAATGTTAACATTCTTGCATCGAATGACGCAAGTTATCGGACCTCTTTAATGTAGGTAAATAAAAATAACTTACATCCGATATCAACTAAAGATTAGTCAGATCAATGGCCAGATGATATTAATATAATACTCAGACTCGTTTTATCGTGTTAGTCACGATCATAAACTTGGCCATTTTTAGTCCGAAAAACTTAGTCATATTTTGAAAAAAAAAACGATTTACCAAAATGCAACGGCAAAAAATTTCACCTCGTTTCTTGTTAAAAATCTTTAGTGTTTAGTTTTTAACACATGCTTTTAAAAAAAACAAATACCTACGCAGAGCTGTGTAGTTATAGTAATGCTAGAAATTATCTAACTACTCTGCTATGTTTATAAACATTCCCAGATCGGACATCAAACAAGATGGAACTCTTCCTATTCTATTTACGGCATCTGTATAACATTTGTTGACCGTTTAAATATAGGGGATGTTCGTTTAATAACTGGAAGAGCTAAACACTGTTCAACAGGAAATGCAAATCCTTTAGATACAGCTTTTTACCGGAAAACGTAGTGGTCACTACGTTTTCTACGATAAGACCTACCAATGACTTAGGAAAAACGAGGTAAAAACCTACGTCATTGATCTAAACTTATAAACGAGTAAAAAAATTAACATTTTGTCACAACTTTTGACACCACTTTGACACATATGTCATGTTTTGATGAGGCTGTGTTTTTCATAGAAACCTTCGAAATAGAACATTGAAACTGTTATTACCTACTGAAAAAAGTAATATGCAATAATGATTTCGACTAAAAACCAATAGCGATAGTGATAATTCTTCATATGCCGCATGTTCAA
Organism: Epinotia nisella; assembly: GCA_932294315.1. Lineage (NCBI taxonomy): Eukaryota > Metazoa > Arthropoda > Insecta > Lepidoptera > Tortricidae > Epinotia > Epinotia nisella. Next base: position 7,673,881 of record OW028687.1, read on the forward strand.
ATAAATATGTAACTAATAGTGAAGTGTAATCGTTATTTGTGAACCGTGCTTGTTCTTCGAAACTAGAAACCACACACGAGTATGACCGAGCGTTGAGGGACAACGTCTACATCAGCACTGAAGAGTAAGTACTTATATCCCTAAATACAAAAAGGTGGTGTCATGGGCCAGGCATGGATCTTTTATTTGAAAAACTTTAGGGCAAATTGCCCAGAAATAGGAGCCCCGCCGCGCGGGGCGCCGTCGAAACTCTTGCGTTACGAAAAAATTGTTAGATATTTGCACTTTTGATAAAAAAAGTCCGTTTTCGCGTACCCTTTGCTACACCCCGACGCAGCGGTGTGCATTTCAATCAGCAGCGGACTTATGGTTGCCTTTTTATCACTTATCGCTTATCTGTCACCCTCGCACTCGCATACTTCGCTAGCAAACGTGACTAGCGTATTATCAAGAGCGATATAAATTTTATTACAATAAGTAATAAGAACCATATCGGCAGACAAAATATTCGATTAAAAAATCGCGCTCGAATCGGTTCACCCGTTTGGGAGATACAATGCCAAAGAGACACACAGATACACATATTAAAATTTAAACATTCCTCTTTTTACGTCGATGGTTAAAATGGCTACCATCATTCACCGCAATACCGCGTCTTCTAGACTTGTGGAAAACACAGACTCTTCCAGTACCTAAGACCTACATCGTGGGAACAGTTGGGCAGCCAGCATCAACAAATATAAGCAATTCACGCCCCATCCGGAACGTGTCATTCAAGAACATTAGGAAGTATTGAGTTTGTACGTATTCCTTCGTTCGCCTTAATAGAATTTAGTTGGCTTTTGATTTCTATTCGGTCTCGTTGTTTATATCCTGCATCCTGGTGCAAAGACATACGTGTTTACTTGTTTGGTGTAGATGTAGCTAATGATAAACATATACTTATTTAGTCTTAACCTTAACTATGCCTGAGAACTGAAGTCTGATACTTGATAAATAAATTAATATTAAGGGGCATATCGAAAAGTCGCTTCATATGATATCGCTTATTATTATATCGGCGATATATTTAAGAGATATAAATACCAACTTTAAGCTCTCGCGCTTTGTAGACATATTTAAATTATTGTTTTTCATCGGTCGTGTCAAAACGTCAGAAATAAAGGTAAATAAATATCGCGTTAGACCCGTGAAAAACAATAATTTAAATAGATATAAATATCCACTTAAATACATAGAAAACAGTCACAGAACCAAAAATTCGTGCTCTTCACAAAAATATTGCCCTAACTAGAACTTGAACCCAGGACCGTCTGCATCGTAGTCAGGGTCTCTATCTGGACATTACATCTATTAAATCAGTATTACTTATTTATTCTTAATTTTACTTGTTTTACACAAATCGTTGAAATATCTGTTCTAATGCTTTACTGTTCCATGAACTTAGTTAACTGTTAAACATCGGTACGAAAAGGTAAACAAAGTTAAAACTTAAGCGAACTATTGAGAAAGAATCGCAACTGTAGTTCATGCTGTTACGGACTTTAAGTTAAACGGAGCGGCGATGATAAACTACACAAGTTTATTTTAAATGGTTTCATTTTACCTACTGTCAATACATACATACATTAGCCTATTGCAGTCCACACTCCCCCAAGGTAGGCCTCCCCCTTCCACAAGACCCGATCTGCCGTTTTCGCCATCCAGCCCTGCTAGCATAACTTGACTCTCTACTCTACTCGCGCGCGTGATAGACTATCTGTTCCATCGACCATCGCATCGGTTCTGCGACAGATGCGACCAGCCCACTGCCACTTCAGCTGTCAATAGGTTTAAGTTAAATAAACACTACTGCAATGCACTTTATTATCTCTTTCGGTTTTATAACCGTGAGAGAGATACTCGTAAATCTATACCAAATATGGTGATATAAAATTCGCGGCACACTATGTCGCGGATACTGTAATTATTTTACAAGGCTTTGAAATTAAGGTGGGCCCTAGGGCATGCAATCCCGGTATTTACCCCGGTATTGTAGTAGTAATCAATCCCGGGATTGCATGCCCTAGTGGGCCCCATCGTTCGAGGTTTAATTTATTTATTTGCAACAGATAAAAATTTAATTCCTTACCTGTTCGCCGCAAAACATACAACGCAAACTAATGTGTCATACGAAACGACAGAATATCAAGAGTCCTATTATCATTAATTTTCTTATTGTTATTGGTTAGCCACTCTTTTTTAATTAACGGAAGTCGCACCCTCAGTGACTAAGTAATAACCAAATAAGAGTACATTCCGAGGGTCGATCAGAGAGTTTTAGGCGCATCACACACTGCCGCCGCATCCCGCTGCGGCGTACGGAGTCGCGTACAATTTTGCGGTGCAGTGTGTGGTACCGATACCGTGCGGACTTTACACAATAAGGTAAACGTCCTAGTGCTCGACACTGACCCAATACATGTCATTTTCAACCTTAAAAACAATTGAGGTAAAGAAGAGGTGACAACTATTGGGCATTAAGGTGTCTAACATTGGGACATTTGCATTTTGTCTAATTCGCGATATGGAAACAATTATGCCTGTTCTATCTTATCTTTTAGCAATGTTTATATTCGCATGATTGAGGAACCGTGTCTGCTATACATTTACGTGTCGCCACGGATGACCGTGAGCGAGCAATAAATATGGAAATGTCCGGCACGTGAGCCGTCCGCGAGCCTAGAGATTAAGCCTAGCTCTTTGTCTGCAGGCTGGGGAGATAACCGTCATTCACTAGAGGTTTAATACTCGACTGTGAATTGGGGAACCATTTGATATGCAGTTCCTATGGTAGGAATACTAGGAATAGCATACTATATGGGACTCGAAGGGTGAGTATGGTTATCCACCATAACTGTGAGGTATCGGTGTGGCCTCGACGACGCCGTCTTTTCCTACTGGTGGATTTTTCCTCGCTCTCTTTCCGCTACCTCGCACAGTGGATTTACATACTCACCCTTCGAGTCCCATATAGTATGCTATGCTATTCCAAATGGCGAATACACACTCAACCTAACGCTGTGTATACACGAGAGATGAAGCTGTCTTTCCACAGTGAAAAGCTTAGCTTGTTAAATCTAAAAATACATTAAAACAAGGTTTAGCACAAATCTTCTACACGACGATAAACATACTTACATAGATAAATAAATACTTAAATAGATAGAAAATATGACTCAGGAACAAATATTCGTGCTCGTCACACAAATAAATGCCCTTACCGAGATTCGAATCCAGAACCTCTTGCTTCGTGGGTATCTGGAGTAAAAGCAGCCTAACATTTGTAACAACCAGTGTGGAGGCGGACGTAGAACTCGATTTCCGCCGGCTTGCAATCTTAGAACTCGTTCATACACTGATCTTAGACTAGGTTCACGGGTCTTAAAAAATATAAGCTTAGCGATCTTCATCTAGCCTACATTCGAGTATGTCTGTGTATGTTTGACATCAATACAATATTGTGGGACATCGGCCCCGCTATTCTGTAACTTTTTTTAAGCTCACCTCAACGCTCACCCATCTTGACTCCGCGATTCGTAGTAACTAAGCGTAGGTAGAGGTCTAGTTTCGTTAGGCGAAACGGGTTGGGTGAGGCGCATGAGCGCGTAAAGAATAACAGCCCGGAGGGAGGTCAGGCGTATAATGTTGTGCTTGTAGTGAAGATGTCGGTGTTTGTGAAGAATACTGTGAAGGACAACATACTTAGTTCATTATTAATTTATGCAGTTGACATTGTACACAGAAGATTAAAGTGATTAGAAGACTATACTACTTATATCCAAAATATCTTCCTGTTTCCTCCCTGTACCTATAAATGAATCTAAAATGTATTATGGTTAGTAACATAGTTAGTATGGCATCGGAGCGTGCCTATCAAAAAAACATGCGTATATAAATACATAACTACATAATGTACATAATTCAGGGCCGTCCGATAAAACTACCCAAACTGTCACGTTTTGTGGTAAGTTAGGTGCAGATATGGACGAGCGAATATTAATATTCACAGCTACATCTCTAAATGATGAATATTGCCCCCTGCCACGGAACTGCCCGAATAATCCCCTCCCTTCGCCACCTATCAGCGTTAACACTCATTCGTACACATAAACGTAGTTATATCAGTTATGCTGCGCTGCGCATTGAAAATTATGGTTATGTCTTGTTGGACGTTGTTGACATAATATGGTTAAGTCTAGTTCAGATCTAGTTTGACGTTAGCGCCGGCTCGAATTGTGCTTTTACAAGCTTTATATTAACTTGACTTGTTCGTAAGTAAGTATGTTGTAAGTTGTCCGTCAAAATTTGCATTCCATTTTTCAGTCACTTGCCGTTATCCGATTGAGCTGAAAGAGATGTTGAGAGATGCCAACAATGATGTAACATTAAAAAAGAGAAATAGGTAGATATGTTGTCTAATAGGAAATTCCGTGGTTAAAAATAGCCACCAAATCTGACAGCTAAACCACGAATGGACGACTTGAAACTGAGGAAAGTTGGTGCAATTGACTCAATTTTAGTGTGCCACTTTTGGAGCTCTTGTAACCTTTCTACATCTTTTTAGGGTTCCGACACCTCAAAAGGAAAAAACGGAACCCTTATAGGACTCGGTTGTCTGTCTGTCCGTCTGTCACAGCCGATTTGCTCCGAAACTACTGGACCGATTGAGTTGAAATTTGGTACACATACGTAAATTGGTGACCCAAAGATGGACGCGTAAAGTAAATTAATGAATTCTGAACAAGGGGCCACATTTGGGGGTAAACTGGAAAATTGAAAAAATTACCATCCCCCCCCCCCTTATCTCCGAAACTACTAGGCTTAAAATTCTGAAAAAAATATGGAAAATAGTTCCTTGCCCAAAGATTACAGGAAAACCTATAAGAAGTTTGAGTATTAAAAAACACGTATTAAATTTAGATTATATACGGAACCCTCACCACGCGAGTTGAACTCGCACTTGTCCGGTTTTTATATTACACCTCCCTGTGACGTCAAGCCCCTGCTCGACAAAATGTGTTAGGTACACCGAAGCGCCAAAAAGTGACTGTTGACGCTTTTCGCTAATGCCTGTAGGCCTATCTAAACATGTATGTGTGAAGTGCGTCCCTCTCACGCAAATTGGCGGCGTTTACGGCTACATAACTCACGCGCGACCGGATACGGCCCTTTTGCCAACTGACACTTACGTTTGAGTAAGGGCTTAGACAGACTATGGAAACCTATTTCTGAATGCGGTCTTATGGCTTATAGCTAAAGAGTGATCTTCTTCTTATGTATGATGTTAGGTACGTGCTTTTGGTCGTCCATCAGTTTTTTACAAGCTTTTATTTAGTTTCACCTGTCTTGCAATCTCGCAAATTAAATTTGATCCACTTCCCGGTAACCGATTAAGCTGAAATTTTGCATTAATGTTTAAAACGCGTGACAATGCAATATTATGATGACATGGTGCTGATCTGATGATAGAGCTGGAAGGTAGCCATAGGAACTTCGCACTGAAACCACACAACCTCATCGAGTTTGAGCTCGTTAGAATCGTCTCAATGAGTAGTTGATGACGGTATACCTACAGAAAAGTACAGTCGACGATAAAATCTTGTACCAAAAATGAAATTTTTGACAAAACTTATTTTTTTCAAATGTGCCAATTTCGTCTGGTTTTATTGGCTTGTATTTATTTTTGTTCGTCATGATTTCAGGAATTGCGCATTTTTTTGCACTTGCCGCATTTGTGCAACTAACAGTGATATAACTTTAACCACCAGATTTTGTGCAACATCGGTAATAATATGAATTCAATTTACGTCGCCATTGTTAACATTCACATAAGTGCGCCTCTCACTCATAACTCGTGTGTTGTAAGTATTGACAATAGAATATAGATAATGTCATGTTATGATATAATGATGCTTTCGTCGGCAGCCATGCTTAGACGTGCAACTCCATCTGACCAACGACAATTGATTCTATTTTAGAGAATGCAAATCCAGTTGGTAAAGTTCCAGTACGGTTAAGCAGACAGTAATAGAAGTAGGTAGAATATAGATGTTGAGTGATAGGCTAATCAGCAACTTATTATGAAACGTTAAAAACTCTCCGTGAATATAGTTTAATGGTAAAAGAAAAAACTGACGTCATAATTTTCTGTGGTCAACAGTGTCATAAAAATTTAAAATCAAACAAAAATAAGGTGAACCGTGACGTTTTTTTTTATTAATTTTAGACATAGCAAATTAAATTACGGTAAAGTTCTGGTACTGTTAAGCAGTCAGTTTAGTAGGGATAGGGACTACATTTATTACAAGCTTAACAAAAGCTAACACGACTGCCCGCGTCACTTCTTCTCATACAACATTAATATTTATCGTGTTTTATTTTAAATATGATCGGACAACAATGCTTGTGACGAATATGACGTTTTGACAGTTTCTGTCATAGTAAATCTTATGAAATAGCCATGGTATCACGAAATTGCAACGTGATCTAACTTTCCGTGACATCGCTATTCTACACTGTCAACAAATTTAGTTCCAACCCAACCATGGTTTTTGGAGCATGACGCCCACCTAGCGGGTTCCTGTTCCTGGCACTGAAACTGTTAAAACAAACAATTTTTCGTGATAATTTTCCGAATATAAGGAAAGAGTATATGGTACCGTGTGTACGTAGCTTTACTTGTTTTTTAGTAAAGCAAAACTCTTTCGCAAACCCACAAATTCAGGGCCTACTAGAGCAAGGGTAGCCGGCTGGTAATAAACGCTTTAATCTTAGAGGCAATTTGTTAAAGCGCTCGTGAAGGGGACAGTTATATGAGTTATGTTTTATAATGTAGGCTTTTAGTGTAGGAGTTTTGCTTTAGGTAAATGAGGGTGATAAAACCATATGTGTGTTAATTTATTTATATTATGGAATTAAAAACAACAAAAATTGGGGTTTTGGATCCTATGAAATACATTTAAAAAATGCATTTTTATGGTATATTTTTTTATTTCTTGGAGGGCAAGATCGAATGAAAGGTGGAAGGCTCAGACATACTTACGCCAGCCAAATAAAAGAGAAGGTTAGACTGTAATCAGTGGCGGTTAATCCACCTACAAAACGAGAGACTAGCTCTTAAATACTGATGATGATGCATTTTACGTTTACGTGCTTAAACCGAATTATATTAAATTATATCAAATCAAAGAGTCCGTCCGAATAATCAGTTATAAGGATGCGACGGACAGAAGAACCCCTTTATGAAATCTGTAATATGGCCGGGCCGTTATAGGTAACGCTTCCACTATTCCACTAACCTGACCTTTTTACTAAGAAATTACTTTTTTTTTCTTTCACCTGCTCTCCGTTGCCATGCAATGGGTTTAAGAGGACGTTTTCCTGTTCATTCACTCAAGTGAATCACCGTACTCGTAAAAACCCATTTTATTGAAAACCCTTGGTAAGTATATTAACGGGGGTGAGATGTGTCATCTAATTACGGTTACTTCGTTTTACAAAAAAATCCCGTATTAAAAGAAGAAGTAAAAGGTAGGCGGCCTTAGGCACCTACTACTAACTATGTAGCGCTAAATTAAAATAATAACCAAAACGTTGGCGTGTTTCTTGAAGATATGAGGAATATAAAAACAAAAACCGGCCAAGTGCGTGTCGGACCACGCAAAACGAAGGGTTCCGTGCCTATTAAAAAGGTCGTATCGTCACAGAAATTTTACGGCACTTACGTCCTTTTCTTTGAGGAAGGCAGTTTTTCAGCAATATCTCGAAAACCTCTGAACCGATCTTGTTCAAAACAATTTTCGGTGAATGAAATTAATAAGCCCTATGTCCATGAATTTTTCCATATTTTTAAAATACACCGTTCAAAAATTAGAGGGGGGGGGACAGAATTTTAGTGACTTTCGGGGCGATTATCTCCGACCCTATTCACTTAATCAAAAAAAATGCTAAGAAACCTTATATTTATTTTGAAAGGCCTATCGATTGATGTGCCACACGGGGGGTCACAATGAAAAAAAAATTTTTGACTTTTAGTTTTATGTATGGAGTGCACCCCTAAAAAAATTTTTTTTTGTCATTTTAATTACAAAACTATGTAGCGGCTAACAAAATACACCTGTCCTCAAAATTTTATTCAAATACACCTTATAGTTTTCGAGTAAAATGCCTGTGACATACGGACAGACGGACAGACGGACAGACGGACAGACGGACAGACGGACAGACGGACAGACGGACATGACGAAACTATAAGGGTTCCGTTTTTGCCATTTTGGCTACGGAACCCTAAAAACGCTTCTGTTTGAATTGTGTGTTGTGGAGAAACTTTTTTCACCTTTACTAATAAACACTTACTTACCCAGAAAATTAAATATTTATCTTTCATCATTGCGTAAGTACTGTACTTGAACATACACCAATATAGTCTGAACAGTGGCGAAAGTTCCTGTCTCATACTCAAATGAAATCCATATTTTTGTAGTTAGTTAAGCCATGTTTGCAGGTTATAGAATGGCTAACACACAACACAACATAGTTGCACATCATCAATGGTTCCCAATAATCCTGATCAGGGCTACGGAAAACCGCGTCACACCTTCCCTTCCCTTGCCGGCCGCCGATTCACCGGCGCACGAAAACGTGTCATAATTGTCACGCCGGATTAAATACTCGTAGTTATACAAAATATGGGGGTGGATTCAAGTGCCAATGATACAGTGATCGTCCAAAATATAGCATTTTTGGCTGTGACACTTGAACAATGCACCATTTCTCAGTTGGAATAATTTAGAGAATAAGGGTGAGGTGCACCAACTTACAAATACAGGCCGAGCAACGTTAAATATGGCTCCGGCAGCTGTCATTCCATTGAAATTTCTCAAACTTTCCATACATTCAGGTTTTAACAAACACCACTTACGATTACAGATGGTTTGGTGCAAGTGGTGCAACCCACCCTAAGTAATAATGAATTAAAATAGTACATTGTTGAAGAGGCTAGAAAGTAAGCAATAGATGGACGAGTTAGTTCGAGGGCCGACGCGTAGCGGAGGCCCTCGAAAGTACGAGTCCAGCTATTGCCCTTTCGGCCGAGGCTTAACATAGTGCTTTTCACGCCTACTGCGAGGAAATTGCAAATAATTATAATTTAAAATCAAAATTAAGTATCTAATTGAAGATCATAATACTAAACAGGCTCGCTTGCCTCGCGCCCGGCGCGGAGGAGGAGGAACGGGCGCACGCACGCCGGCCGACCGCGTGCGGTGCCCTGTGATTGGTCGATTGCTGTTCAAACTGTCCAACAATAACATTTTTGGACAGTTTGAAGTCATAGATGGCCTGTTCGTGCGACGTCCAACTAACCCCAGCTTTGAAGCCTGAATTCTGACCATCTTTTGCCACATTTCCGAGCAGTGGCGTGAAAACGTATTTTACAGTCGTATCACTATATGCTTAAATTTAATATTGAGGGAACAAAAATAAATGTTATTAGAGGACAATCTTACACAAATCGAACTATCCCCATGGTAAGCTCGTAAGGCTTGCTTTATGGGCACTTAGACGGCGACATAATTAACGATTGAACGACGGTTTAAATCCGTCAATAGGTAATATTGTTGATGCTATACATATAATAATTTTATTCAGTAGGACTGAGATTTATAAATCTACCCGTCTACCGACCGACCACTTCAACAGTATACAACAATACAGTATCTAAATCTAATCTCCAATAACGCATTTTTATATTCACTTTTTATCGAAAATAGGCATAAATAATTCTCATATATTTTATTAAACCAAATTGAATTGGCTTGGAACTTGGAATGATTAGCATGCGTATGATAAAGCTACTGTAGTCCGTGACACATATTTTCATATCCCGCGAGATAATGGCATAAGGATAACTGAACAAACGGTTATTGTGAATGGAGTTTATATAAAAAAAACCGGACAAGTGCGAGTTTGCTCGCTCGCTCGGTTCCGTAAAATATTGAGAATTTTCCCGTTACTTTGAATACTCAAACTTCTTATAGTTTTTCCTGTAATCTTTAGGCAAGGAACTCTTTTCCATATTTTTTCAGAATTTTAAGTCTACTAGTTTCAGAGATAAGGGGGTCGTCTTATCTCCTAAATTACTTCACATCTGTTTTTGCTAAAATTATAAAAAATATATATCTGAGATACTTACAACAACTCCTTTCATTTGATGTATCACACAATACAGTTTGCGAAACTTTTTTTTTTAATTTTCCAGTTTACCTCCAAAAAATGACCCCCGTGTTCAGAATTCATTAATTTACTGTACGCGTCCATCTTTGGGTCATCAATTTACATATGTTTACCAAATTTCAACTCAATCGGTCCAATAGTTTCGAAGAAAATCGGCTGTGACAGACGGACAGACAGACGCACGAGTGATCCTATAAGGGTCCCTTTTTTTTCATTTTGAGGTACGGAACCCTAAAAACCGACAAAAGTGTCTCTGACAAACGATCCTACGACATTATGTAATGCACGCCGAAGTTCCACTTTTGACTTTTATACATTGAACCGAGTTCCAAAATGTAGGATTCAAATGATTGATATTCGAATCTTTCTGTGAATGTTTTTTTGTGGATTATTATCCATACAGGATTGTAATTCAATAGCCTATTCAGGCTGTACGATTTATAGTAATTAGCTAACATGCTTTTTTTTATATGGGACAAGTGGGAATGATCGGAGATCTTTCTTACTAAATAAATATTCTATTCTTCGTTTTCTCACGGGGTTTCACAGGCTTATAGAAGACATTTGCAAATTCATTCCCAACTGTGCATATTTTAAGCAATTCGGGCATCTAAATATGTAAAAAAAACCGGCCAAGTGCGTGTCGGACCAAGCGCAACGTAGGATTCCATAGTTGCCTGTCTCTCTTTGTTACATCGACACAGTCGCGCCAACTAAACGTTGCAGTTGCGTCACCCGAATTTACTTGTTTTTATTTAATTGTCTGAAAGTTGGCATTTTCAAGTACATTTATTAAGTTGATAACTCGTTAACTAGGGATGCCTACTTATCCGTGACAGTTTTCCTTTTAAATTCATTATATGTACTACTGCCATGATTTTTTTGATATACCCTGTAGTACCATTTAGCCGGCTGAAGGCCGGACACATGACTCTAATAAAAATTAGGGCTTTAAAGCCCAATATCACGCAAACGCATCCCTGAACTGAAAAATGGTTTTTAAAGACCCATCTAAAGGTGTCGAAAAAACGACGTGTCAAAAAAACGACGTGTCGCTGCGACTTGGTTTCTATGTATTTCTATAACGGCGACGCCCGACGATGTGTTGCTAGCTACGAAAGGTGCTAAGGTGAAATACATAGAAACCAGTCGTCTGCTGCTACTGTCTGCGGTCGGGTTTCAACTTGCACTTTTATTTTTGAACGAACTATCCAACGATACCCCACACCATATGTTTGCCGATAAAAAAAATTGAAAGCCCCATTTTATGTGTAGGTTTCAGGGGAGGTACTTGCACTAAAATAAATAGTTTAAAAAAAATTATTCTACCATTTTGTCGCCGTGATTGATCTATATACCCATGCCGAATTACAGCTTTCTAGTAGTAAGTGACCCTTACTAAGCTAAGCCGCAGATGGACGGACGGACAGAGACTACAGAACCCTTGGCCTTGTCTGATAAAGTTACAAGCATGCACTATCTCTAGAGGAATTCCCAACAAGTATGTGCCACAACAAAGTATGTCATAGAAACTTCCTCCAATCGACTAAAACATCCCAAAACAGGTAATAAACATAAATAAGAGCAACAAACAACGGAGTCTAAATTTGAATCCGGGTCTGTACGAATTCCGGATTACAGGATTGTTCGGGTGTCATTTTGGTTTAGCGATTTATTTGCTTACGTGACGGTGCGAGTTACCATGTGCGATAGATCCAGTAGTCCTGTCAGTCGAAAATATATCTTAAAACTACAACAATAAGGTTCAGGAATTTTCATAGGTTCCACCTATTGGTAATGTATACGGTGAATAAAACACGACGCCGACGCATCGAACTGTGCACAATTTTGTAATTAATTAGTTAGTCTAAACCGGATAATCGGATATGGATATCGCTTGTAATTTGAACATTATTGTACCTATTTTGTATGATGATGATGATATTTGCTTATAATCCCACCTAGGATTATTTAACAAATGACAGCGCATAATACGAGTACGAAAGCTTATTTGAAATTTACAAATTGCCAGCTCGTCTCGGTTTCTAAATTAGCAACATGCAAAAATTCCATTTCACCCCAAAAACAAGTGGGAACCGCGTGACGTAGCGGAGAATCAGATAGGCATTTTATTCCATTTTATTCGCCATCAGGTGATACAGGGCGCGTCTCATTAGGGCCCTAGGCTGATCATTTGTCAACGCCCTCACTCCCGAATTACAGGGAGTTTTTTATTAACGCCAATTCCTCTGGTCTTAACGGGCGTAATTTTTCCTGGAATTTCCGGGAGTTTTTCTTTTCGTTTGTGCAAAGGTAAAGTGTTTTTACGGGTCGCTTTGGGCAGTGAGTGACCTTTGTTTATGTTAATGGCACGTCAGCTTGAGTAACTACGGTTCACGAAATCTTGATACCTTTTGGTTTGTTATAGGCTTATAGCCCTTGCCTTAGTTTTAGTCTATCGGTAATTTGGTAGGTACAGTAAGAAGAGCGAAAAAGGTACGTGAATACAGTTCCCTTACTAGTAATGAGTAAACAAAAAGTACAAAGAGTCAGTGTACTTCTCCTTACCTGCCCAATTATTTAACCAATAAAAAAATTTACAGCTTTAAAGCAAATATTTGTGATGTTCCCTAAGTCTGAAAAACTAAGCTGCAAGACGTTATTTTTTTCTTACCAGCTCTCGCCCATTTTTTCAAAATGGCATCCATTACACTACACGCCTACCCTTTCACCGCAAGAATGGCTGCGTATAAGACATCTCAAAGTCACCCCTTTTCTATTTTAAGCCCGACACATTTGCACCCTCGCATATTCAGATGCGTTAATGCCAGCTCTCGGTATTACGGCATTTTTCAGCTCACATTACTCATATTGCTAGGGAGTCATCGGCAAATGCATCCGACATATGTTTAGACAAGATACATAGATATATGATTTTTATTTCTCTCTCTGGTTTGCAAACTTTTTTAGGGTTCCGTAGCCAAAATGGCAAAAACGGAACCCTTATAGTTTCGTCATGTCCGTCTGTACGTCTGTCCGTCTGTCCATCTGTCCGTCTGTCCGTCTGTCCGTATGTCACAGGCATTTTACTAGAAAACTATAAGGTGTATTTGAATAAAATTTTGAGGAAAGGTGTATTTTGTTAGCCGCTACATAGTTTTGTAATTAAATTGACAAAAAAAAAATTTTTTAGGGGTGCACTCCATACATAAAACTAAAAGTCAAAATTTTTTTTTCATTGTGACCCCCCGTGTGGCACATCAATCGATAGGCCTTTCAAAATAAATATAAGGTTTCTTAGCATTTTTTTTGATTAAGTGAATAGAGCCGGAGATAATCGCCCTGAAAGTCACTAAAATTCTGTCCCCCCCCCCCCCTCTAATTTTTGAACGGTGTATTTTAAAAATATGGAAAAATTCATGGACATAGGGCTTATTAATTTCATTCACCGAAAATTGTTTTGAACAAGATCGGTTCAGAGGTTTTCGAGATATTGCTGAAAAACTGCCTTCCTCAAAGAAAAGGACGTAAGTGCCGTAAAATTTCTGTGACGATACGACCTTTTTAATAGGCACGGAACCCTTCGTTTTGCGTGGTCCGACACGCACTTGGCCGGTTTTTATGTATAAAATTTCACTACGGGCGACATAACACTTTGGGAGTTATTTTTCAGGATGAGTGTTTTCGCGGCAGTGTCGCTGAATCATTTAATACGTGGGTTTAAACGTGTAATTATTAGTATTATTTCAACATGTCTCACGAAAGTTTGAATTCGACAGTTTATATTATTATTGTTTCTTTTTCGTTGACAATCTCACACAAATCGACGAAGTCCCAAATTAAGCAAAGCTGATCTTAACTTTACTGGCAGCAGGCAGATTTTTGGTGAATTATGGGTTTGTATTTAATACAAAACACTAAAAGCTAAAATAAGCTAGCCTGTCCTAATGCTCTTTAAAGAATTCTCAGGATCGATTTCAAAACAAGTCCATCCATTTACATAAAATAGTCACTTACATACATTTATTTCTGTCGGGCAAGTCAATCCCTGCAGCCGAAAACGCTAAAAAACTAAACGTTTACATTTACACTCACTTCCCAAACCAGAAACGTAACCCAATTGAACCAAGACATCTAAACACTCAGAATGACACATAAACAATCTGTTGAATTGTTGATGCCATGCCACCACACAAACTCCTATTTTTTAATTGCCCATAGGTTCAGATTGGAGGCGATCATTCAAAGTTCAAACCAAACGGTTTCTATATGGTGTGACGTAATCTCGGATCGCGTAAATCGTATGCTATTGATACTCGATTTGGAGTCGATCTATCGTTCCCGACACCTGTTTAGACTCTGTGTGCTCTTTGATGTCTCCAGAAGTCCAGACATTGATCGATGTTACGAATACTTGGGAATTTGATTTGAAAACACGGTTCTTCGATTTGTTGAGTGTGCTAACGATTATTAGGTCTGGGGGAGTATTGGGTTTGTTTACGTTTTAAAAGTAAAACACGAGTTCAGATAGTGCAAGTAAAACGGTAGGGGGTTGGGTAAAAGGTGGAATCGCACATTGACGATTGATCACACGCGTAAAAATTTCAAGTGGCTCTCCATATCCTAATAGATATTACTAAAATCGCTTTGTGTATGCCTACACAAAACGACTATAGCTGTCAATTGTCATTGCGGTAGCTATCGGAGTAAGTAACCTTAATATTTAAAATCGTGTGAGCAAAATGTTAACGTTAAAATTGTTGGGACAATAAATAATAACATCCTCCAGAAAACCAGCATATTTAATCTCAAGTTTAATAAAAAACGGAATCGGCCTACTTAGTCCCAAAGAATGAACGAGAAAATACCTAGATTCAATAATGACAAAGATTACAGCAGTAGGAATACTGTAACGTGACTAAGCGGGAACACTTAACATCGCTACGAAGTGCAAACCAATAAATTAAATAAAAACAATTTAGGAAATAATTTAAAATCGCACGGCACATTAATCCTCCCCAGGGATTTATTTGTGGGCCATTTACTTGCTACCCTCTTCGCAATTTCTACCTTCCTACACACGAGCCAGTTTTTTCACCTATGGATCTCGTGAAGAATTTAAGATCGTAAAATAAAGGGGGGCCTGAACGCTACCTGCAGGGCGATGCCTAGAAATTGCGAGCGGTTACAAATGTATCCAGACACTAGATGCGATATTGTAAAACAAGTAAGTAAGCTGTTCATCTGCAGTGCTTCTATTTTTAACCGACTCCAAAAAAAACCGGACAAGTGCGAGTTCAACTCGCGTGGTGAGGGTTCCGTAAAATATTGAGAATATTCCCGTTACTTTGAATACTGAAACTTCTTATAGGCTTTCCTGTAATCTTTAGGCAAGGAACTATTTTCCATATTTTTTTCAGAATTTTAAGCCTAGTAGTTTCGGAGATAAGGGGGGGATGGTAAATTTTCGTCTTTTTTCCTAAATTACTTCAAATCTGTTTTTGCTTAAATTATTTAAAAAATATCTGAGATGCTTACAACGACCCCTTTCATTTGATATGTCACACAATACAGTTTGCTTGCGAAATTTATTTTTTTAATTCTCCAGTTTACCCCCCAAAAGTAGCCCCCTTGTTAAGAATTCATTAATTTACTTTACGCGTCCATGTTTGGGTCACCAATTTACATATGTTTACCAAATTTCAACTCAATCGGTGCAGTAGTTTCGGAGCAAATCGGCTGTGACAGATGCACAGACAGACGCACGAGTGATCCTATAAGGGTTCCGTTTTTTTTTTCCTTTTGAGGTACGGAACCCTAAAAGGAGGAGGTTATATGTTCGTTCCACTGTATATTTTTTTAATGTATGTTCGCCGATTTCTCCGTCAATACGTATAGACTTTTAATCGTATTCTTTCATGCCGAGTTGGGCCCATTTCGAGACACGGCACAGATTCTCTTTTTTTCTTGTGTCTCTGTCTTGTAATAATGTAGGTATGTTGTGTTGTGTTACGAAGAAATGTTTGATTTGTTTGATTTTGATTCATGTTATTCAGGTGAGCATAAGTCAGGATCTGATGATGGGATCCCAGGGAAATCGAGGGCAACCCTCAAATTTTATAGGCACGCGTGTAGTGATTTCGGTATTTTCTATTATAACTCGTGTATTTAACCTCGGAAATCGCAATTTTGGTTAAGTGGAACTGGTGATGAAGACTACAAATGACTTATTACTCCTCAAGGATGTAAAGTACGTCAAAGATTCTGACATGATTCCGTTAAGTAGTAATGTAGTGTCAATTCTGAAATTGTTGAGGAATCAACAGAACTCCTCAAATATTATCAGCCCACATATAGCGAAATGGATTTTTAATATTACCCTATAATATTACCTTTTCCAGACTCTTTGTATCTACGGTAAATAGAATTTTATTGGCGGGCTGCTGATATATCGTGGTGCCAATCGTAAATCTGTTGTGGTGAAATAAATAATTTAAAACTAATAAAACCGGCGACTTCGTTCGCGTAATGTTGAGGCGGTGGGCTATCTAAATTTATTTCGGCTATAGTACGTGATTTACCACAAATTTAGAAAGCTATTGTACCTCAATTTGTCATTATTTATTTTATCAACTTAGGTTAGAACCTAAAAGTGGATTACTTTTGGAATCTTGGGAACTGTATTTAAAAAAAAACAATGTTACAATCAACTAGATATCGGAATAGAGTTTGCAGTCAGATTGTTGTTTGCAGTTAATGATACATTTGATTTTAACCAAATCTAAATTTTTTTAGGGACTGAGTCTTTTAGAAATACTAAATTCATACTTGATGCTTTTATGAGGGATGCAATTTTATTGAGATATAATTTTTGGCAAAGACACCATGTATGGTATGGAATGTACCATTGTCGCAGCTATCTAGTCCACAACTGGAGCGTCACCAGGCCTGTTATTCGGAACACGTTAATGCGCCTCACCTCACCCGTTACGCCTTATGAAACTAGACCTCTACCGACGCTTAGTTACTGCGAATCGCGGCGTTAGGATATATTTGTGGGTGAACGATAAGGAGAGCTTACAACAAGTTACAGAATAGCGGGGCAGTACCTACACTACCTACAGGCGGATTTTATAACCGGTGATGTTACGTTTACGTTACAAGACAACCTCACTTTATTAACACTACAAAATACAATAAAAGAGCAATTCTATTGACAATCGACTCTAGCGTCGATCGTTATCATAATAACTTGGAATTCTATCGACATCAAAAGCAAGTCTTACTCAAGTAGCAGTAAACCAGTTAGTACCCGCTTGCATTAAGTAAATTACAATTGTACACAATTCCTCATTAACCCTACAAGCGATAATGCACCGTAACTCGATTCGCTAGAAAACCTTATCGCTCTAATGCGCTAATTTCCCATAACGTATGCACTGCACGACTTTCTAAACGGTCGCAATTATTGAGCATTTTTTTTATCCGACACCGGCGTTCTGCATGATTCGCACACCAACGATATAATCATCGTACGGAAATTCTTTGTACGTAGATTCATCGAGATAAGTCAGATAAGTTGCTAGCAAAATCGCAATGACCTATTCTGGCTGGTGAGCAAATCCCATGGCAGGAATGATACTTCAGATCCGGTTTTTGAATACGAAGACTGAGATGCATCCACCGTGAAACAATCCCCGGCAAACATGACCATCATTATAAATTACGAACAAAGCTGGTGAAACGGCTGCGCAAGACTCAACGGGCTGTGGCGATAGCTTGGACGACACCATTGTTTAGGATCCTATCAAATTGTCAACCCCCACTTTCATACTTTTTATAAAGCGTATGAAGTAGCGGCGCGTTACTGTGTATTGTGATACCGGGCAATATTTCTTGTGTTGTCGTGCCCTGTGAGTTACTGCCTCAAAACCTCCGGACTATACTATGTGCGGTTTATCAGGGGAATTCCTTTTTCGAATTCTGTTATTGAACATGGTGTATTTGGAGAATAATTTTGTGATATGTGAGGAACTTTCGAATAATGTTTTTAACGCTAACATCAGAGATTATTATGTGAAAGAAGATGATGGTGTAAGTACAATACTTTCGTCGAGACTTATTGAAATAATATTTATAGATTTGATCAGATTAAGTTTTACCTGCCTATTTATTTTAGAACTCAACCAAAGTTAAAACCCTGCAGAAGGAAGAGGTGGGTAGATACGCCAGTTTTGCTCCGATTCGAAACCCAATACGCTTTAAGGTAAGAATTTAATATAACTTTACTTCACTGCTCTTATTTAGATTTTGAATATGGATTACATGGAATCAATCCCCTCGTATTGATATTGTATACATATACGAGAAGATAAATATTTGAAACATATAATCAAAGAGGCCAAGCCTTTCTTTTATTTTTTAACATCACTAGGTAATTGTTTTTGTTTCTACGCCGACTAATGGCGACTAATTTAATAAAGCTGTCGCTACTTGACGGATGTAATTATAACCATAGTATACTAACCCTAGGTAAATAGGCACCTATTAAGTCTAGAACTTCGCGTAGGCTTATAATAGCGACGGTTTAAGCCGCAATTACCGTCACACGTAGCTCGACATTCATCGCATTACAAATGCAGAAACGAGACTGTGGGAATATCATTCGCCGTTCCACATTCCTGATAACTTGTCAGAACGGAAACATGACTCAACTGTAAAAGTAGTCGAATTTAAAAAGTTTCAGTATACATTAGCTCGCATTGTAAGCTAATGTGAAAATTCTCGGCGTTCACACCAATTTGCCGCAGTAAGTGGGATCACACCACGGCATAGCTGGGAGTACTTTCCCGTGACGGACGCGGCCTCTGCAACAGTTAGCGATATCAGATCGATTCTCAGTATAGATGAATCAAGTTGTACGCAAAATGAGATGACCTGTTGCTGATTCATTGGTTCCTGGTAGGATAACGGACATTTTATAAACAATAACAAAAAATAACCAGATCCACGATTGACCGGGTACTATTTATTTGAATGTTATGTATGATATCTTATTTTATGGTTTACTTCCTGTCACAGACGTCGTGTCGTCTTAAGGCAACAACGACATTTTATTCATTCCATTGCATTTACACGCGTTGATGTGCCGAAGAAAGAGAGTAGGTACAAAATTGTCAGATGTTGTTCCAGCAATTAAGAAACTCTTGTCTGTTATTGACGAAATAAGATAAACTATTCTACATTCTCAACGCACTCTACAAATGCACTACAATAGTCTTATAAGTGGTATGAGGAAAGAAAAAAGCAGTGCATTTTAATGACTAAGTGTGCACGTAATCGCATAGTATTTAGGTCAACATAGACAAAGGCGTTTACTTGAAGACACCTCTGGGACACCCGGGCTCTGTCAATCGGAAAGGCTGGTTGGGCCGTGTGAAGGGGCAGTGTCCAGACGATCGTATCGAACCGGCCGACCGTGCAACGACCGGCCTTCTAATTGGATTTAATTATAAAGAAAAAATCTAAATTGTGCCTCAATTTAATCGAATGGCTTTGAGGAATAGCGCCGTCTTAAGAAATTAATTGGCGAACATTTTATGTGACAAGTTGTTTGTCAATGATGGTCTGCTAATATAAATTTTAATCGCCTTTATAATAAAATACAACAACAATACTCACTAGTCTCACTACAATGTAGTAGTGCTCATCTACTTAAAGTGTGACATATTTTTGAATCCCGTTTATCAACTTGTTTAGCAGAAAGCTGCCTTAGAAGATATTGCTTTGTTTTTCATTTATTTGAGTTTGTCGTTAAATTAAGATCAATATGTATTATCTATAGAACAGAAGAACAGATCTGTGTAATTTTAGTTTATATTTCTAGGAAATTCCTGACAATGCTCTCTCCAGTTCAAGTTACAGTCGAGGGCTGCTGCACCACGAGCATGGAGGTCATGAAGGTAAGTTTTAAGAGTGAGGGTTAAAAGTTACTTTAGTGACTGCCACGAGAATTACGTTGCATGTGTTGAATAGCCTGACATAAAATCGTATTTAGATAACAGTACTCAATTGGTTAGTATCAAAGGGCATCTCTCTGAACCATTAACCGTTACATCTGGAGTACCACAAGGATCCCATTTAGGGCCTCTCTTGTTTGTTGCTTTTATTAACGACCTTATCATACAGCTATCATGTCCATGTCTTTTATACGCGGACGATCTCAAGATCTACTCAAAGGTCGGGAAAGTCGAGAACTGTGTCATGTTACAACAGAATCTCAATACGGTTTCTGATTGGTGTAATATAAATCGTATGTCATTAAACATAAATAAATGCGTTATAATTTCATTCACAAACTCAAAAAAACAAAATTAATTTTAACTACACGCTGAACAATATATCTTTGAGTCGCCAGCAAGTAGTCCGCGACCTCGGCATCCTTTTTGATGATAAATTAAACTTCCATTCCCATTATGATACTTGGTGACCAAATGCAACAAACTACTTGGCTTTATTTCCCGATCTACAAAAGATTTCAAAAAGAGCACTCAAACTTTGAAAATTTTATACTGCTCCTTAGTTAGAAGCACCATTGAGTATGGCTCAGTTATTTGGTCACCTTTCTACAACATTCACATTGATCGCCTGGAAAGAGTACAAAAGCGGTTTTAGAACGTCGTCTGCTATAGACTTCAGCTAGGTCGTCAGTTCAGGCCCTACTCGATTAGGCTTCAACACTTTAACATGCAGCGTCTATCTTCGCGTAGACAATGCAGCGAATTATTAATTCTCTACAAAATAATCCACTCATACATCGACTGTCCCTCCCTTCTCTCACTACTTTATTTCATTACTCGTTTTAAACAACGTAACCCCTCGCGCAGCATTTTCCAGTTGCAAGTATATAAAAATAACACGTATTATTATAATCCCATAACAAGAATGTGTCGATTATATAATGACACAGTTGCGATGCATTCGTCTCTGGATATATTTATTGATAATATGGCTAAATTTAAGAACAGCATCAGAAAAATATTTTACGATACTCATTAATCTCATAAAATATATTAATCAAATTGTTTCACTATCACCTCATCATATTAAATATTTAAGTAGTTTAACAACCACCGACTAAAATTATACGGCCATCCTCTAAAAATAAATTTCATCTAAAATAACTCTTTTTGTGCACACATATTTTGAGTTAAAGTCCAGATCCGAACATTATTGCAAAAATTGTATTATTTCATAGACTTTAACTTGTTTTGTGAGCCTAATTAAATAAATAAATAAATCCTCGAACCATTGACAAGAAAACTCTCTATTAAACTGGTGTAAATTATAAGAGACTAGCTTCTGCACGCGACTCCGTCCGCGTGTAACTCGTTTATATCGTAGCTCCATACAATTTTTCTTCCCCCATTTCATCCCCTAGGGGATGATTTCCGGGATAAATACTATCCTATGAACTTCCCCGGGACTCAAACTATCTCTATACCAAATTTCATCTAAATCGGTTCAGCACAGCGGTTTAAGCGTGAAGAGGTAACAGACAGACAGACACCCTATCGCATTTATAATATTAGTATGGATAGATATCTAGTAAGCTCCTGCCAACCAATCAATAATTGGTGATATTAAAAATATTGAGACATAAAAAAATTGCGACCGGTTCGAAAGCAACTCAGCGAGAACAGGTTCTGAATGAATCGCCTAAAGAGCAGGACAAGAGTTCCCTTGGAACCCGAAATACAGGACGAGACATCCGGCCAATGTCCGAACCTCTAGGTACTCGTTTGTTACTAAGAGCCTTTTTAATAGTACGACGTTACCAAATAAGCATACGGCATCGATGGTACGCTGACAGCTAAGCTCATAGACGCTTTGCCGACCATTTATTGATTTTAGAATCCCATTTGACCAAACTGGAATAATAAGAACTTACTCTTTGATCCAGTGCCAAAATTGTGCTTACAAGCAAATTGGAATTAACTATATACTTGCTTGTTTGAATTTAACTACATTTAGAAACTATTTACAAACATTACTGTTACACGCTGTTAGGACCTTTGATTTTTTTTCATACACATCTACACGGTGACATCCAGTTATAGCTCTCTGAAATTTGGTTTTCTGGAAACAAGTCTAAGTGGTATGATTAAATTAATTAGGCATTATCGAACATGATCGTTTCTTGTACATTTTCAGTTACTTTGAAGTTATCAAGGTCCTGAGTGCTGGTTGAGATAATTTTGAACATGATTTAGGGAGTTTATTGTAAAAGCCTACAGAGGATAGTAGTCACAATAGTAGTGAAGGTGTGTTAAAGTATATCCTACATAATTTCGAGTATACTGACGACAAATGTTACACTTACAGATTACGGTATACACGACGGTTACTACGAAGACGGCTCTCCCTACGGCCACGGCTACGGCTACGTCCACGATGACCCTCATGACATTCATGTCTTCGACCATCACGATGGACACGGTCATCACGGGGGTCACGGGGGTCACGGGGGTCACGGGCACGGCCATTTTGGACATCATTTGGGGCACGGGCACCACCACAAACACCGCGATCATCATCACGTAAGGAATTACCGATAGCATCATAAGACTTCGTGAATGTTGAAGCATTTAAATTGAAACGTAGTGATTTATGTATGGGGTATCCTATCATTTGACAAAATGATAATTTGGCATTTTATAAAATATTACTTGTCAAATTGCTCATTTGCCAAATTTTCATGTGACAAATTTTCATATGATAAAACTTGACTTGCCAAACTCTTCATTTATTAAGAACATCATTGGACAAATTAGGTATCACAAGATAAATAAAACGTTTGATAAAATGCATTTTTTGACAAGTACATATCATTTAACAACATTAAAAATAATAACTTTCTATGGGGGTGTAAGGGGGCTTTTGATATACGAGTATTATTGGTCGTTAAAGGATATAATGCACTTTTGGTATATCAGCATTTGCTCTAAGCCTACCCACCTTCTGAAACTCTGAAGTTCATCAGTCTAATTCAGGGATCGGAACCGGTTTTTTCAAAAATCCCCGAAGTAGCTAATTTTTTGAATTATTTTAGGCTCTTAATGTAGGACTCTATCGTGTATTTAGGTAAAATATTCGTATTATTAGACTGCCCGATCAAAAATGATATCATTACCAAAGAACGAAATAATACCGGTTTAATTTGTATGGAGAAAATACCGGTATCCGATCCCTGGCCTAATTACCTACAACGTACCTATATGTATTCGGCAGTCATTTTTGTGCATGACAACGAATAAAATCAGCAAGATGGCCCATTGCAGGTAAAAGAACTTCAATTATTTTTCACGTAAAAGCTAATAGTGATAGGTAACTAAGTACCTATCTAATAAAAGTATAATAAAAGTTCAAAAAATAATTGTTAGGAGTCTGGATTCGAAATCCGAACCCTTGGTAAAAAAACTCACAATCGGCTAACGTCACTTTTTGGATTATTATGAATATAGTTTTCTTTTGTTTTGTAATCATTAGTCATTATTATGGGATCTCGAGATAGCATAGCGTGACCGTTCCGCTCTTCATTGCTCAGTGTAACATTGTTACATGTTTCTGTAACAATACATACGTATCTCAATGGATCTGTCGTTCATGCGTTAGAAAACTAAGATTGCTGTTAACTTAAATGCAGTTTAAAAATGTGGTGGACTGACCGGATAAAGTCTAACACATCCACATCCTCCAACATATTTTGCACCACGTAGGCAACAGCTTCGGACAGCTGGCGCAAAATACCTCGACTTACCGACTTACGTGAACATGACTATTCTGCCGAGAGTATCCGACTAACAAATTTAAAAACATAGGTATTTAAATGTACCTTCGCATAGATTTGAGAACGCTAGCGGTTCGCGGTCAGCCATATCCAAAACGTTTTGTTCTCCAATTTCTGTAACCATATTTTTAGCAGTTTAGGTTCTTTCGTCATGTAGGTATCTGAATGATGGTAAATACCTACGCTTAGTGTTATCGGCCTGCTGGTCGACTGATTAACGTTTCGTACGTACGTTAGGTAATCCTAATTGTCATTTACGTACGTCAGTTCTAAATCTAAATGTCACTTTGTATGGGAAAATGACAGTTGAGTTGTCCTAACGTGCATTCGAAAAGGTTACGTGATCATCCCTCAGATCTTGATCTTTGTAAAAATATTGTTTATTTACTAACACAACAATAATACAGCCAAATCCATCAACCAAAATTTCCTTTCTAAATTCAAATGTATGGATAGTGCTACCCACCAGCTTCCTATGCAACTATTTTATCCCACACAATGTCCTGGTTAGGCGTTATTTATGCAATGTTTCGAATATTTATGATGTTATTATCCCATCGAAAACACCGGTCCGTAGCTAGTGTTTATTATTAATAAAGTAGACGATCTTAACGTAAAAACAGTTTATTTTTCATTATTTCCAACTGGTTTGATATCCATTTTTGTTACCTGTGCCACCCCGTCCAATTTGATGAAGTTTTACGTTTGAATTATGAGTGAAAAAAGTTGTGATGTGTTGATTATACAAAAACTTGTGTTACCTAAGAAGGCCGATACGAAAGTCGTACGTAGGGTACCTAAAAGTGTGCATCTAATACCTACTCTGACTAGACAGTACGGTTGTTGTCGTTGTTCACTTTTATCTTATTCGGATTGACCACATATTTTGCAGTTACCATATTGTTCGTTTAGGTATCGTCGACTTGCTTTTCTTTTCTATAAATTGCCGATATTTAAGGATAAGGTAAGTAAATACCACAGCGAACATCTTTCTACATTAAGGAAATCCACGCGGAAACAAATGACATGTCACGGGCACCGATATCGTACGTTTTAACCGCTGTTTTTATCTACATGACATGTAGATAATAATAAAATACATTGTATCTGTCATGTCATGGCCTGGCAGTGGCTTGGCGTCAAACATACACGAGGGAAGACGCAGCAAATTTGGCAAATTACCCCTTTTTTCAAGGGTCTTAGAAAAAAGTGCTGAAAAGTCACGTCGGTAGAATCGAGTTCTATTAGACGCCATGCCACCGAAAACCAGCACCACCACCTAAATAGGTACCCGCTGTACGATCTGCCTAGCTTGCATGATCGCGTTTATGTCCGACATCGTTCGTCCCGCTCTCGCTTACATATTTGCTAGTAAGAGACGAACTTCTTTACATACCGATATAAATGCGATCATGGTAGCTAGACTGTTCTAATATTTAAAGTTCCTCCTGTAAATTATCCTCAACGCCCAAGTCAACAAACACAACAACTTGTTTTACTTGTCGTATTTGTAAACAAAAAATATATTGCTTATAGCTGAACCCCATAAACACCTGTCTTGTTTTTTCCAGCTGGCCACAAAAGCGTTGCTATGG
Organism: Epinotia nisella; assembly: GCA_932294315.1. NCBI lineage: Eukaryota > Metazoa > Arthropoda > Insecta > Lepidoptera > Tortricidae > Epinotia > Epinotia nisella. Next base: position 7,699,600 of record OW028687.1, read on the forward strand.
CCAATTGCGGGCATCGCGTTGCTAGGAGCCGCAGCTGCTCTCGTGACCAATCCAGTTCTCTTGCAACTCGGCGTGGTCTCCGGCAAGCGGCGACGACGAGACACTATCGAGGCATTAGACATGGACTCTGAAGAGTGGCCTCTGGACCCGTACAGAAGTGCCGAGAGAAAAAAATATAAAAGGCCGCTTCGAAATGTCAAATTGGCAAAGAAAGTCCCCGCGGGTCAGGTTTCGAAAACGGAAAATGATCGATTTATACCGATTCCGCTTAAGCTTATTAAAGATAATTAAATGTGTATTTTAGTGTAGTTATTTTTTGTTCATCATGTTTTGTACCTATTAAAAAGGTACCTAACTAATTTCCACTGGTCCGGTGACTCCGGTGTTGTAATTAGCCCTAATTTGGAACTAATGATGAATTTCCTGTGATAATTTTTAATAACTTATGTCAATCATATGTTTCTTCGTGACTACGTGCCTAATGTTGTATGGTACAATCTGTATGTTCACAATTAAAAGTACTGCTTTTTTATCACCCTTAATTGGTGATATCCAATTCGGATAAATCCTTCTTAATTGTTTATTTTTTACGACTGGAATCGTCTGTTTGGTCTATTTACTGTCAGACAGTGATGAGCGAACCTTATGGACCTTTTGTCAAATAAAGGGTTAACTAACGTGTACGTTATAAAGTATGTACATATAAGTAGGTATAAACTCTTGTAAAAATAAATTGCTTTTTCTTGTAACTTTATACTTACAGTCAACTCCCTCGGCAATTAAACACCTTACGACTAAAAACACACACTAAACATAAACCAAATCTTCCACATAGCACGCACTACAGCACAAACATGTTGTAACTTATAACATCTACGAACCGGGTTTATCATTAGGCACACAGAGTTTTAACAACAATTATCGACAAAACAAACGAACGAACTGTTGTAAACTATCATTGTAGCAAACGTCATCTGCGTCTACCGATCATACGGTGTTTAGCTTGGCAAAGGAGTGAAGTTTGACTCAAGACAGTTGCATTGATTGTCAGAGCCTGTTTTGAATGAAGTTAGTCTTGATTGGTTGTGCGGTTGTGTGGGTGAATGCTGCGCTTGCGTCGGCGGTTGAAAAAACCCGTCGTTCCTATCGCGTATCAATGTGTGTATGCGTGTGCGTAATTTTTGGTGAGAAGGGGACTTTTTCGATTTCTGTTCGAAGTTTCAATTGGAATATTTGGATGATTTAGACGTAGAGGATGTGTGGGTCTAATATAAGGCTAAGTTACCCTAGTTAGGTACCTGCCTCAAAACATAATCGATTAATTATTATGAAATGAATGATGAAAATAATCAAAATTGAAACAAACTGTTTTCCTTAAAAAAATATTTACCGTACGATTAAAAAAAAACTTTACTTAAATTCCCCGTGCAACCTAAAAGTTCCACTTTTGGCATTTTTAACTTGCTTAATTTTATTGCACTAATATCTCTCGTTATTCGTTATATGGAATTAACTAGCTCCGCGCCATCTATCAGAATGTACCTAAATCAAGCACAATGTATATATGTATGTATGTATATGTACAATGTAAAATGCTACCGTGTCGAGCGACCATCACTGCCATAACGTTCTTAAAGGCAACCCAATGCCGTAAACTAATACTAGATGGCGCTTTAAATAATGTGCTACATTTAATTGTTGTATGTTTTCCAGAGACCGGAATTTTCGTGGCATTTTTCAGCTGTCATAGTGACTTCTCATTTTATCGACTTTTAATGTACGAGTATAGTATTATCGATTGCGATATACGTGTGGAATTTTAAAATAGATATTGAGCATACAATTACCTATAGAAGATGTGCTATGTAATAGCATAAATTGAAGACAAGAAATTGTATTTAGGTACCTACTCGTACCTTCCATTACAAATAATTAAGGAATGACCCATAATCTTCCTAACGTTTTTCACGGTTGCATCCTAATGGAGCCCGGGGTCCGCTGACACCTGGCAATCTTAACAACACTGGATTTCTTAATAACACATGAAAAAATATTAGTAATAATGTTAACCGGGAATATTGAAGAAAACCGGCCAAGTGCGAGTCGGACTCTACCATTATCTTTAAAAACGGCAAAAAAATCATGTCTGTTGTATGGGAGCCCCAGTCCGACTCGCACTTGGACGGTTTTTTAGTATTTGTTGTTATAGCGGCAACAGAAATACATAATCTGTGCAAATTTCAACTCTCTAGCTATCACGGTTCTTGAGATACAGCCTGGTGACAGACAGACGGACGGACGGACAGCGAAGTCTTAGTAATAGGGTATTTTTACCCGTTGGGTACGGAACCCTAAAAAAGTAGTGTACTTAAGCAGTGAATGTTGACAAAGAAACCTCCCAAGAACGAGACGGTCCGCGCACAATATCAAACGATAGGTACGGCAGGGCACTTACTTTACATAATTTTGTTATTAGGAACGGCATTTTATTTTTATCATTTTTTTTCTCAATAACCTTCGGACCGTTCGTCGTTAAAATCAAAACCGATCGTTCAAATCAATTTTCTTAGAAAATATTTAATGAGCACATGGTGCATGATTTTATTCCCCAATATCAAATTGTTGCATGTGTTAATAAAGGCTATTTAATTTTAATATCACGTTCTCGGAAACGACTCTAACGATTTCGATGAAATTTGGAATATAGAGGTTTACGGGGGCGAGAAATCGATAAGCTAGGTCTCATGTTTGGGAAAATTCGTTTTCTCCGTATTTTTTCCGTTTTCACCCGAGCAGAGCTCGATCGCGCAGGGACTAGGGGATTAAATTCATTGTATACACGTCGTGCGTTTATTTAATTTCAAAGAATCCATTGCCTCTGGGGGGTAATGCGTTTACTTCCTTGGAAATCCATTCACACTTTGAAGCCAAGCTGCAAGGAAAACAAGACATTAAATTAGGGAAAGTATTTGGTATGCTAATACTTAATGGAGCTTGTAGACGGGCTATTCTTTTCCGGAAATGAGGTCCGGCAACTATGGGCGTCTTGCTCTCACTTCCATGCAAGAACAAGAAGCTTATAGTTGCCGGCCACACATATCCGGAAAAGTATAGCCAGTCTACAAGCGCCATTAGAACATGAAGATTTTGTTCAGATGATGATGAATAAGATCTGAATAGAAAAACGATTAAGGGTCGCAAACAACAACCCAGGGTTTTGATATTGCGATACGGTTAGGTTATTTTAGGTACCGTATTTTAATGTATATGTTTTTGCGGCAACACTGACCATTTTCCAACCCCTCGATCAAACCGTGCAAGGTAAGAGAGTGTTTTTGTGATGTCGTCAAAACTTATGATTTTACAGCGATAATATTCGAAATTAGCGCGGTTTTAAAAATTGTGTGGCAAGTTTTAGTTGTTTCAATAATTTAAGTGTGTTTTCTTGTAAATGTGATGTTATTTAGCTAGATTGGCGCAAAACAATGTTGCAAAGGTTGTCCCAAACATTACTGCTAGAACATTGCCTAGGGTTAGGGTGTACTATGGATGGAGTAAGTACTTAGTACGAAATAAAAAAAAGGTTTGAGATGCTATTAGTACTGATAACTTTTTTTCTCCCTTATCTAATAATTTATTAAGATGTTATAAGTAATTGGCGGTTTTTATTTCGTCTGTAGTAGGTATTCCTAAATAGGTTGAATAAACATACGGCTATAGAAAGAAATATACGGGGTGTTTCCTGTAACAGGAGCAATAAATTAATCGGTAGATTATTAAGCTTGTGAGCAATTGTTTCTAAGTGGTTTTAATTGAAAAAAATATATAAGTAACTTTTTAATTTAAAAACACAAAAAAAATGCTAAAAATTAAAAAAAATCACAAAAATATCTTTTGAAAACAAAAATCCAAAAACTATTATGACTCACTACATGATGCTACCTCAAAATCTGCATTGACTACTGTGCTATGATCTCATAGTACCAAGATACATTACTCAGAGGTCATAACTTTAGATCAATTTTTCTCCGAGTAATTTTTTTTTTTAAAGAAATGGACAAAAGGGCTGACTACAAATGCAGTAAGGAAGCCTCCGTTTAATTTATTGCTCCTGTTACAGGAAACACCCAGTATATTATTGGTTATCTTTTTGGCACAACCCTGACTAAACTCAAAAATGTATGGGAAAAAATGGAATTGCTATACCCTACACAACTTTGCCTACTTGCGAGAAAAAATATATAGGTGGCTTATTAGCATCTTCAATTAACATTTAGATATCGATAGAACTTTTGTAGATTTAAAATGCAGATCCGTTAGGAAATAGCTTGGAGTTTAATGTAATGTATGTTGTAAAATATGTGGAGTTAGGTTCAACGAAATCACGATCAATACCTAGTCAACCATAGGCTCTTACATTACTTTGGCCTTTTTTGTTATAATATACATATTATGTACTATTATATATTATTGTTATATGTACCTTAGGGGCATTTTGGAGGACACATTTGAAGAGGAGAGCGGCTCTTTCACACCCTTTTTCACCGTCGGTCACTGCTTCGTCGTTAACTAAGAAAAACATATCAATTAAAGACAATACATAGATAAGTTACTTTACCCTGCAATTAACGCTATTATATTGAAAAGCGTCTTCAACACCATTAGTTATATATTCGCGAGCAATAAATGCTAGTCCAAGTCCAAGACTAGCTACTAGGTCGCCAAAGGGCAAATGCTAAAACTCTAAACTGGAATTCAAGACCAAAAAAACTACGACAGATACGTATAGGCACGTATAGGCCTAGAATTTATTTGCCTTCTACTTCTTGAGTGTAATAGAGCTAGTTAATAAGTAAGTAAAATCCTTCGATACCTACCACTTCAATATAGGTAGACTGGCAGCCTTTAACCATCCAGAAAGACCATTTTACACGTAGGTGAAAGACTTTTTGAAAACGAATAAGCGGTTCCGGAGATACCCATTACATATGTCATCATCATCATCATCATATCAGCCGAAAGACGTCCACTGCTGTGAAAATATTGTGTATATTTGCAAAATGTGTGCCATGGCATGTATGTTTCATGACATGATTGATGTCGCTACGTCTAGTTTAATTTTTTCGCCCTCTCGTTTTAATTTTGTATAATATTTTCACCATAACCTATATAATAACTACTGATGCTAGAAAAATTCTGTTTGCAACTTTCTCTGACATGTTCTCGGAAATTTAGTGAGAATTTATGAAACTTATGGCTTATCAACAATACTAAATATTTTTAAATTACGTTCGTTTCATTTTTATTGTAACATTTTTAAACGATAAGTTTCATGTTGCAATAATGTTCTGAGTACATGCTTGAGAATTTTCCGCGTTTTGGGAATGTTCTGCGACTTGTAACTTGTAACGAGCTGCTCGCGCGGCATCGCCCCAGTGCCTGCACGGCTATCACAGGACGGCGCGCGAGACCTCGATTTTTCTCGCACTATACCTCTCTTTCCAAGTTTTCTAATAAGAGAGAGACGGATAGTGCGAGAAAAATCGAGAAAGGTCACGCGCCGTCTTGTGATAGCCGTACTGATAAAAATAAATAAAGCAAATAAAAGCACAAAAAAATGCTTATGGATAGGAGGGCCCACAGGCGGGGATTGCTTAGTTAGGGCATCAGGTACTCTTAATCCGGCACTGCTTCGCCCGCGTATTGCAAAGAACGCAGGCAAACCTGCGGGATAAAATATAGCTAATAACCATCCAAAAATTCCATTCCACATTCCACACGTAGGTGAAAGAATTTTTGAAATCGGATAAGCGGTTCTAGAGATAGGTACCTACCCATTACATACTACCCAGCTACAATCTCCGAAACTTTTCCTCTTTATAATATTAGTATAAATATAGAAAACAAAATGTTTTTTACCCGCAGCACATGTGTCGGCCAATTTTTTCGCATTTGCAATTCTCTTGTCATCGCCTTTCTGTGTCTCCTCTGCCACTTTGTAGGCGTGTTCTAGATCGTACATTCCTTTGTCATTCATCTGAAAATAGGCAATTAATAATCTTATGTACAGTCGAGTTCTCCAATATCTCTACAGACAACCTTTCAAAAATCTAATGTTATCTGTAATCAGGTATACCTACTTACATACCTGATTACAGATTTAACTCAGATTTTTAACAGAAAAAATCGTCTGCGTTTCTTAGTTTATCTAATAGGATATGAAAGGGACATATTTAAAAAAAATCCTAAAGTATTTCGATCATTTAGTGATTTCCAACAAACATAACAACACAAATTTTTTTACCTTTCACAAGGTTTTCCTTGTAATCGCATGACGATTAACTCACGATTTTTCTAATCCTTAATGGAAAAGGGTACCTATCCTATACATATGCGTAGGTATATCAGTATACCAATAAAAGACTGTATAGACATTTTGTCGAGTGGCGACCACGTACCGTACCGTACCGTATATATTATCAACAATAACAATTAGGGCCTCCCGTAACATAAAAAACGTCATTTCCATAAAAAATACGATTTACATTTAATTAACATTATATAAGGCGACTTTAATTTTAAAATATAATGCAAATTGGTCACTCACGTTACTCACGTATTTAATATCGAATATCGCTCGACATGTTTCGAAACGATTCGCGGTTCTTAGTCATGAGGACACTCGTTGCGGGCGCGTTTAGCACTGCGGGCGCGCTTGTCTTTAATTTTTATGACAGTAACTGTTAGATAACACGAAATTAATTATTTTTACGCACTTCTTGAAGATGCGAGAGATGCGGCATGCTACCGTCATCCAATGGTCAGACCCTCCCCCCACTACCGCTTTCGAAATGACGTAATATATGGACAGCCCCCTACAATAAAATTAACTCACCGAACCCTCAGCTCTATAAGCGCAAGCCAACAAGCACTTTGTATCCTTATTCTTCGGGACTTGCAGACTCTGCAGAGCCATCAACTCGTTCATCTCCACAGGATGATCCTTCTGACACTTCATCACAAATTTCGTGAACTGAATCTTCACCTCCTCATCAGTCATCGTTGCCTACAAATAAATACAGTATTTTAAGGCGACGTAAGCCGACTACCCCTAGCCGATTTGCGGAATTTTCGATTCCAGTTTCGTTCCCGCCCGCTTAGTCGAAAAAACGGAATTAAATCAGACATAGTCATCCATATTTACATACAATAACATATATTTAACAATATCGTAAACGTATTCATTTTTAATTCAATTCATTTATTCAGCGACCAACATGGATCATTATTGTTAGTAAATATTTAGCTTAATATTATTAAGTTAATTTCATAGCACACATAAAGTTAATTTAAAGAAATAAAAATAATAATACAATTTAGGCCAGTTTGAAATTTACATTAAAGGTATATTGAATACATTCAAAACACAATTACCTATTATAAGAACACAAGCACAACCAAACAACTCTAGGTAAGTACTTATTCAAATAAACCGCCCCTAGCTGTTCGCTGGATGCGCGTGGCGAAGGGTCGGTCGTTGTGGCACTGTTTGGGGAGGCCTAAGTCCTGGGCTGTTATTCGCTACGCGCTCATGCGCCTCACCCTACGCTTCACACTTAACGAAACTAGGCCTCTGCCTACGCTTAGTTACTACGCACCGCAGTGTCATGATATATTTGTGGGTGAGCGTTGAGGTGAGCTTAAAACAAGTTACAGAATAAGGGGGCAGCATTGGACGACTTTCGGTTGATATGATGATGATGTATTCACTTTTACGTTACTTACGACATCGTTTTCACATATAACACAAACACACTACAAAAGTATTCAATAAAACTTACATAAACATAGCTAACGCTAAGTGCCAGGGTGAACACTAAATTCCAGAACATTTTCAGCAAATTTGCTTCACTGTCCTGAAAGATAAAAAATGTATGATGATAAAACACGAGCGCGCACTTTATAATACCCCAAAATTGATGTTATCGTGTTTGTAATAAACATAAGTGCTCTCTATATTAAAGATTGATTATATTTTACGCCATTTAAAATGTAATATTTACCATACATTTTGCTTCCTGTGGATTTTAAATTTAGATAACGAGGTACCTAGATAATGAGGTGGACGCAAAAGCCAGAAAACCAAGGTGAGTCATCATAAACTCTATCTTATAGCTTGCAGACCTGCTATTCTGTAACTTATTTTATCGTCACCTCACCGTTCTCCCACAAATATATCTTGACGCCGCGATTCGTAGTAACTAAGCTTAATCAGAGGTCAAGTTTCGTTAGGCATGGCGTGTGAGGTGAGTTGCATTAGCGAGTTCCGCAGGGCTGCCACGCACATAGATAATCCGCCTACTATATATAAACTACTGCGTGGCCACAGACAACATTTACATGGCAGTCATCAACACCTTATCAAAACATGACGAACATCAGCTGATCACAAACAAGAGCGGGGAAAGTGCTCACAGGTGGACTATATCCTAAGGAAACTGCTAAAAACCTGCAATAACTGTAAAGTAATACCTGGCGAACCTCTAACATGTCAACACTGGTTAATTTCAAGACACGCTTTTAACATCAGACAGGGATATAGAAGGTGGAGAGAGTACTACTCGGGTTTGCTTAAGGAGACCTATCCTTGCGAACCGATTGTAGCACTTTACTAGTAGAAGGCTCATGGCCTGTCATTACACCTGATGAAGTCAAACTAGCAGTGCGCAAAATGACCAATAACAAATTCACTGGCCGCGATGATCTGCCAGCGAAAATTTGGAAAAAGCTGGTTAACACGGGAGTTCACTTTCGAACCAAACAACTCAATAAAATATTATTGAGTTGTTTGGTTCGAAAGTGAACAAAGTCAAAGTCAAAGTGATTTATTCTTCAATTTAGGCATATTACATGCACCTATGAATGTCGATAAACTACCACCGGTTCGGAAAGTAAACCTCTGCCTCGAGAAGAACCGGCGTAAAAAACTCGGCGAGGTGTCATTTTTTCAAAACAGTATACAATATATCATTTCAGTATCAGAGTATTATAAAATTTAAAATTACATTGCTACAGTAGAAAGCCTATTTATTTTACGACAGATTTCTAGTGCAGGATTTTATCGCTGCCAAATATCCCTATCCATGATGTAGTCGTTTATCTTATGTATAATATGCTTTTGAAATAAGGCGTAAACTCCCGTGTAATAGCAATAGCTTCTGAAGGTATCTCACTCTCGTGGAGCAAAAGCTGTCTTGTACTACTTGTATTCCTTGATCTGTGACGCGGCTTAGCTCCACTTCCCCGTAAGAAAACGTAGAAAGCCCTAAATTGGTATGACTATACACATCCATCACTCCGGTAGGTATATCTTGTGGGTTCTATTACCCATTTTCCGATGATATCGTTAGGTAGTCTGTTGACCTGGTAAAGGTCGCGGGAGTGCGCTGGATGCGGGTGACGCAGGACCGGTCATTGTGGCACACTTTGGGGAAGGCCGATGTCCAGCACTGGACGCCTTTTGGCTGATATGATGATAATGACTATCAGGTATGCGAAAAATTACGTAATAATACCTATGTTATCTAATTTGTTTAAATAAAAGTTCCTCTCAAAACTTGCAAAAAAAACACTCGGTTCCAAATCTACAGTTTTATTCATCTATCAGATCTATATCTTCGCCGTTCAGGCTTTCGATCTGAAACAAGAATACAATTCATTCATAATTAACTTGCTGCCTGCGCGGCTCCACCCGCGTATTACAAAGTCAAAGTCAAAGTCAAAGTGATTTATTGTTCAATTTAGGCATATTACATGCACCTATGAATGTCGATAAACTACCACCGGTTCGGAAAGTAAACCTCTGCCTCGAGAAGAACCGGCGTAAACAACTCGGCGAGGTGTCATTTTTTCAGAACAGTATACAATATATCATATCAGTATCAGAGTATTATAAAATTTTAAAATTACAATGCTACAGTAGAAAGCATATTTATTTTACGACAGATTTCTAGTGCAGGATTTTATCGCTGCCAAATATCCCTATCCATGATGTATTCGTTTATCTTATAATATGCTTTTGAAATAAGTGTTCGTTTTACGACAGATTTGAATTTAGAGTCAGTAAGTGCGGTAATGTGTTTTGGAATTTTATTATAGAATTTTATACAATTTCCCAAGAACGACTTTTTCGCTTTTACTAGCCTGTAAAAAGTTGTTTTAAGCTTCCCTGCGCTTCTGGTAACCTTGGGCCTATCAGTGTTTGTTGGGTAGTTGTATAAATTCTTCCTAACATACATTATTATTTCAAATACGTATAGCGACGGCAGTGTTAGAATATCTGTTTCCTTGAAAAATTCTCTTAATGACTCACGCGACCCGAGGTTATAAATTGCTCTAACAGCCCTTTTTTGTAAAATAAATACAGTCTCAATATCTGCCGCTGATCCCCATAAAATAAGACCATAAGTAATTATACTGTTAAAGTAAGCGAAGTAAACTAACCGTGCCGTTGCTACATTGGTAAGCTGCCTTATTCTCCTTACTGCAAAAGCAGCGGAGCTCAACCTACTTCCTATCGCAGTTATGTGGGAACCCCACTGCAGTTTAGAGTCTAACGTAATACCTAAGAATACAGTTGACTTTACAAATTCTATGGTTTCACCATTAAGTTTAATATTTGAGGCTAAGTTTACATTTGAGTTCGCTAGTGTGAATTTTATACATTTCGTTTTTATCGGATTCAACACTAAGTTATTGGCAGCAAACCAGTCAGATATCATGGACAGGGTGTTATTTGGTTCAATGAGTTCAGTATCTTTCCTATTAACCTTGAACAGTAACGAGGTGTCATCGGCGAACATGACAATGCCTGATCTTCGGCTTACCATATATGGTAGATCATTTACATAAACAAGGAACAGGAATGGACCTAAAATAGATCCTTGAGGTACTCCCATCTCCACCACTGTCTCTGACGAAATGGCCCCGTTTATCGCTACCTTTTGATTCCTTTGTGTTAAATATGACTCAATGAGATCTAATGCATGTCCTCTAATGCCATAAAATTTAAGTTTACAAATTAAGGTACTATGATCTACACAATCAAATGCCTTGGAAAGGTCACAGAAGACTCCAATGGCGTCCTGCGACTCTTCCCAAGACTGCAGAATGAATTTAATCAAACTTGCACCAGCATCAGTAGTTGACCTACCCTTTGTGAAGCCGAACTGCTGTGATTACAAAGAATGCAAGCAAATTCGAGGGACAAACTATAGCGTATGTCAATCCAGTAAGTCCATTCCATACACAGCTGGGAGATTTTTTTGAAATGGGATGTGTATGTGATGAATGAAGAATGTTGATGACACTTACTTTGCAACCTCAGCTTGCTTGACACTGCATTCGAAGATCAGCGCCGCTCGCTCGCAATTCTTATTGTCTCCGCTGACTTCTTGATCATTAACTGCAATTTCCATTTCTTTAATCAATACATCTTCTTGCTTTAATTAATACATCTTTTTGTTGACTGTACTTTATGATGATTTTTGCGTTGGTATCGAGATTTTTACGTAGATATCATCAAACAAAGACGTCAAAAGCTGTTATTCCCTTTTAATAAAGACTTTTGACGTCTTCGTTTGCGTAGCTCCTTTTTATGATGACTGTACAGAAACGAATACTTAAACAAGTAACTTAAGTTTCTGTCAAAAATTATATTTTTGGTACAAGCTATTATTTCTTACTGTACCTACTGTTTTGCACAGTCATCATTGTCATGAATTACTTATTGAGAGGATTCTAATTAATTAGCCAAAACACGACAGGTTGTCCTTGTTTAGTTGAGGAGTTGTTATAGCCATCTTCTGCCTGATCAGCAGGTTAATGGTACCATGATATTGCATTCTGACTTAAAATCAAGTGTAAAAGTCAAGTGTGTGTCAAGTGCGTGATAGTGATTGAACTTTGGGAAGTAGGTTAGGTCAAATAGCAGGCTGAACAAACTAACGGACTGCAAGTTAAATAAAAGCTTGTGCTTTTACGTCCAAATAAGGTCAAATTACTTCAGTATATTCATTAGTCTGCTGCCGGCAAGTGTTCATTGTCCACAAGTAATCGAATGAAACCCTTATTCCTTTCATTGCACAAAGATTTTAGTGTTCGTTCCCATTTCGCCACATTCCTGATTTATCAGTTGTAGGACGTACCTACCTATTCGTAACATATTACATTCTCAAAAATCATTCAGATAGTGAATATCCTTGAATTAAATAAATACTTGGTGTGGATTCTCTTTATTTTTTGGGATATACTTAGTAGAGAAGTTGTCCTGAAAATGTTGTATTTTGGGAAGGAAAACCCCAATTCTAGAAATCAGCAATTCTGCTATTATTTTTGTTTACTGATTTTTGAATTTGAAATAAATTCCTTTACCAGACAAGCAAGCTTCGATGAAGTCCTCGGTCTTCTTGATGATCTCGGGTTTTTCAGCAGACGCCATCTGGGCTAATTCTCTTATTCCTTCTGGTACTAATTTTCCTTCGTCATCGGTCTGTAAATCAATAGGTTTTATGAATTCGCGTGATGCTATTTGTTCTAAGAATTTGCATGATGGCTGGATAGGATTCGTTTGATATGTTGTCTTTTTTGTGAGGATTAAATGTTTACAGTGAGCCAACTGTAACTAGTCCTACAAAAGTCATCATCATCAACATATCATCCGAAGAACGTCCACTGCTGGACATAGGCCTCCCCCAAAGAGTGCCACAATGACCGGTCCTGCGCCACAAAAGTCATAAATTAGGTAAAAGTGTGATATTACTGAACGTTAAAAACATGTCCTTATCTATATTTAGTTATGTTATACCAACAATTACTTATTCTGTACTTATACATTGATACAATATTCTTAACGTCAGGGGCATATCAGTGCTAAATTTAATGTGGCAATGTAAGGACGTAAAGCATACAGATCTCACCATTACAAAGGCACTGAGTGTATTTGGAATGTGTTAGATCAGCGTATGGCAAAACGTGGGGACTGAACCCAAAGGTAGTAGCCGGTAGCCTGGTATGGTGGCCAAGGACTTTAATGAGCACATGCAGAGATGTCCTGATGAAAGTGCAGAGAACGGCATGCACTATAACAGGGGCGTTTCGAACCACGCCTACAGCGGAGCCAGAAGTCCTACTGGACCTACTACCACTTCACATGGTGATTAAGTCAAAGGCGCGCAAATCACCCTACAGATTAGGAACTCTTGGACCGTGGAGCGATAGCAAACCGAAGACTAAGCACAGAATAACAAACATGGGATGCGACAAAATGCTACCCAAGTGTGTATTCCACAGGAACTACACAAACACAACAAAAATTCCATCCAGGGCTGAATGGGCTGAAGGTCTAAAACCACCAAGGTCTGGTTCTGGTATCGAAGATAGCATATGGTACACCGACGATCAAAATTGGGATCCGGTACTGGAGCAGGCATTTATGCAAATGACTATAGTAGTAGTGTAAGCATGGGTAGTTTGGCAACCGTCTTCCAGGCGGAGACATACGCCATAATTGCTTGTGCACAGAAGAATATAGACAGGGAAACCAGAGGGCAGACTATCTATATACTCAGTGACAGTCAAGCGGCCCTTAAAGCGCTCACGGCACCGAAAGTGGATTCTAGACTAGTTTATAATGGCATCGAAGCACTGAACAAGCTTGGAAAGCACTATAAGGTGCAACTAGTTTGGATACCAGGGCACGAGGGCTTCATCGGCAACGAAAGAGCAGATGAGCTTGCAAGAAGGGGGGTGTACAAATCACTTTATAAGTTCCGAACCGTTTATGGGACCTCGCAGGGAACCATAATATCAGCCTTTAAAGCCAACGCCAAAACCAAACACGAACACGAGTAGAGGAATAAGGCTGGTTTAAGGCACTCTAAGCTCTTCATAGAAGGAGTGGACTCGGGATGGACCAAAAAACTCAGGAAATCCAGCAGGAAGCAACTCAGAATTATATCTGGGGTGTTCACAGGTCACTTTGGGATCAAGGATCCTTGGCCAAGATATCGGGTAGTGTAGACTGTAGAATGTGTGGCGAGGAGGATGAGACTATGGAACACTTACTGTGTGAATGTCATGCCCTTGCCAGACAAAGAATGAATCACTTTGGTAACGACTATCCGTAACCAAAGGAATTCAAGGTGCTTCCGCTAAGCTGTATCATCCGTTTTGTGGAAATGATGGAGTGATCTTGGGAGTAGGTATAAAGGATAGGGCAGATGCGCAAAAGATCCCACTGGCCTAAAGGGCCCTCATAGATTAGATAAGATAAGGATGTAGACTGGGCTGCTGCGCATGATGACATTAAGAACAACATTCAACGGACTGCTATAAAAATTATGTTGCATCCTAAAATTTTTCATCTTTTACATTTGTTGTTTTCAGGAAAAAAAATGCTTTTGCAAAATTAATAGGTAAGCTAATAAGGTATAATCTACTGCTGGTGGTATTATGTGGTGTGCAGCACCGTGTAATTGGCTTGTCATCACCGACCTTGCAAAGTAGCATATATGTCACTGCGAACTCTGAACCCTATTGCAAACCTATAAGAACTATTTCCTAACGGCGGCGGTGTGCCGCTATGAGTAATATCTATAGTGATTTTCTAACTGATGCGCGAATAAGATAATATTTAAGTGTATTATTATTGCAACGACTTGCAGGTTTTATACCTATACGATAGTCAGCAGACATACCTACGTGAAGAACGTGGGCGCAAAATATTTAAAAATAGCTACGCACACCGTTTGAACGGATATGTAGAAACTTTGCAACGAATTTGGAAACTTCAAATTAAGTACCAAATTCCAGTAAAGTTAAAATATGCAGTTTTAAGTACGAATACAAAAGTTATATACTTAGCAAAGTACGAAACTACGATGCAATGTTTCATACATACAGGTAAAAACAAAAGCTGCTTCCCTACCTAAGCCTTTCTTCCTATTTGCAATTCATCAGAAACGAAATTCTTCACAACATAAATTTACCACATTTGTAATTTTTCACAGTTCTCATTTTTATCCGACTGCGCGACGCAAAGGAGGGTAGGTAATGTGTTTACCAGTGTATGTATGTATGTGTGTTTGTTTGTTCCTTTGTGGGACTCTAGAGATCAAACGCGTGGATCGATTTTAATGAATCATATAATCAAAATAATCGATAATGTTAATAGGGGCCCATCTAGCAGTTGGCAAGTCACCGTCTGCCAGAGATAAAAAGTGAAACAGTTTTATTAGGCAGGCGTCCGATGTTTAGCCACTAGTCCATCATTTTCACCCAATAACCAGTTTTATTTAGATTCCATCAACCAGTAATAGTCCCTATAAGTACACCCCAGCGGGTGCTGTCTCTGTGTCACAGGGACATCATCCGCTCGGTGTACTCCTTGCATTCCATTAAATTGTCAAAAGGGCATCTACGTGTTGGCTCAGTTGGTACTTTGTAACCTAGCCCCACGCACGCCTCCCAAAGGTCCGGGACATCATGTCCCGTGAGCGGGAAAGACATACAGAATAATCGATAACTTTGTAGATAACATAGTTATGGCGGGTGTCCGGACCTCTTTGCAATAGCCCAATTTTATAAAAATAAGATAATTTTGTATTTAAGTACCTAAGCAGGGCTGTTATTCGCTACGCGCTCATGAGCCTCACCCCACGCGTCACGCTTAACGAGAGACCTCTATTTATGCTTAGTTACTATTAGGTACGCATCGCAGCGTCTGAATATATTTGTGGGTGAGCGTTGAGGTGATCTTAAAACAAGTTACAGAATAGCGGGGCAGCGTTACTGCCCTTCTATTCTGTAACTTGTTTCTAGGTCTAGTTTCGTTACGCGTAACGCGTAGGGTGAGGTGCAGGGGAAGTACCTCTCTAGAGCTTGTGATTCTTCTGGAATCACAAGCGTCCATAGGCTACGGTGTTCGCTTACCATCAGGCAGACCGTATGCTTGTTTGCCACCGTCACCGTCGTAGTATTAATACATATACAACTCTCTGCAATTGTGTTGTGATATAAGATGCCCCCATGTCCTTAATTACCGGGGACTGTGATGTCAAAAGCACCTTACTCTCTCTATATATGCTTCCATCTACTTTATACTGACATTCGAAAACCATACTGGTAATTCTTATTATGAGGGTTATGACTTATGAGGTAACAAATATTAAAAAAAAATACTACCGAATTGAGAACTTCCTCCTTATTTTTTCAGTCGGTTAAAAATCAAGCGAGACTCACCATTCCTGTCTTCTTAAGAACGCACGCTAACATACACTTGACATTGTCGCTCTCCGGAGTCTGATGATCCTTCATCACCTTCAGCAGCTCTTCAGCACTCACGGGGTGCTCGACTGCGCACTCTAGCGCGTAGCTAACGTACTTCTCCCTAAATCCATGGATGACTTCCCCGGCCTACAATTGATAGTCAAAGTCAAAAACATTTAATTGACCGCATTAAGAATCATAAGTATACACAAAATACTTTCTAACTACATTTATTAGTCAAAAAAATATCCTTTTTTACCGTTTTTGTACAGTTAATCCACATACCCTTGATTGATAGCTAAGGCACACCGTAATAAAAACCACGACATTAAATTGGAAACTCATGGCTGGATCACTTGGCTCAAACTGTAGCACCGTAAATCCGAACTGTGAATGTGTGAATAACTTGTTTACCCAAATGGTCATTTTTATATACTGAAAACGATAATAACAATGCTGGTGTACAAAGAGCGCACTATTTACACCTCACATAATTGACGAATTATTGCAAAATGTGTTCATTATTAAGCCCTATTTGTCAACAAATGTCCGGAACCCTTTGTCATTTTCATTCGTTGCAACATGAGAAATTACAGTTACGAGTATAAATGTGATAGAAATCTGTTTACAATGATGGAATCGAAAGTAAACCTGTAACACAGTACCAATTATGGTATAAATTACTAATAAATATATGCGTTAGTAAGAATAGTATTTTACATCAATTTAGCTAGCTATTTTTCGCATTTTATCGATGTATTTAAAACATCATTTGTACATATTGTTGTTATGAAAATAGACAACTACAAAATCACGTTTTATGCAAGTCATGGCTAATGGAAGAATGTTTGCCTTAACAATCTAATTATGTCGTGAAGTTTGGCCTCCCAAAAACTCCACTTAAAATCTGATGATAGACCCATCTACCTAATTTACTGCTAAAGCATAATTAGATTGCTTGTCAACTGTATAAAATGATACAAGTAGCAGAATTTTGGCAATCAGTTGTGGAACCTTCTGTGATCAAGTATCTGACGAATACTCATTTGATTAAAAATGGCAAAGCTATCCGTTTTCATTTGCTCTCTATACGTATTGGTGTTCACGTCATACTCGATGGTAAGTTTGTTTTTGATTCGTAATCAATTTATGTTATCAATCTGCATTAGCTTGCAGAATGGGAACTATGGCCCGTTCACTCTCGTCGACACGATGTGGTCTGTCCCAGCTGTATTTTCGAAGCGCTTCGTCGTTTTTTTGAATTCTCATAACTGGTGTTTGGATTAAACAAATTTCTCGGGATGTGATCATACATATAATTAAAAGGAATCGGTTGATAAATGTGACCTGTAGAGGAGAACAGCGGGACAGACACAGGACAACGGACGCTGGACGCCGACCACTTCACTTTAAACAAGGATACCTATACTATGCGTACCTACATCTATTTTCAGGCAATGACAGAAGATCAGAAGAGTATGATTCGTCAACACTTCCATGAGATCGGCATGGGTTGTATAAAGGATAACCCTGTCACAGCCGATGACATCACCGCCCTTAAAGCTAAGCAAGTGCCCTCCGGCCCTGGTGCGCCTTGCTTCTTAGCTTGCATGCTTAAGAGCATTGGCATCGTGAGTATTTTACTTCTTCCTCAAAGTTTTTTTCTAAGCATTTAAAGTGGAACACTGCCAGGCCTTTGCCTCCCCCTTGACTTCCACTCGTCCCGGTTAGGAGCAATTTCTGGCTAGTCCTTAAGAAAAGTGACAATTTTTCCCGCCACCTCCGCCTCTGCCTGCCACGCTTCCCTTGCCCAAAAGCTTATCTTTAACCTGTATGTAGGTATATAATTGTTAAAGTCCTGGAATCAGCATTATATCTAGGGCTCCATAGTTGGCAACAAGAAACCCTAATATTTTCACCCGTCCCGTTCTGTCCACAGTTAACCTCAATGGACCCATTACTAATAGCAATCTAGGAATTGTAATTCTCTGGCACATAAAAAGAAAAGTACAGTCTGCAATAAAAGCTTGTATATTTATCATTACCTAAGTAAGTATATCGTTTTCCCAGCTGGACGATAGTGGCATGCTGCAGAAGGAATCGGCGCTGGAACTGGCAAAGAAGGTGTTTAACGATCCAGAGGAACTGAAGTCCATCGAGAATTATCTACACTCCTGCTCACACAGTCAGTCAAGTTTATAATTATCTAATCGTAGTAGTAGGGTTTATAGGCACGCGTGTAGTGATTTCGGTATTTTGTATTATAACTCGTGTATTTATCCTCGGATATCGCAATTTTGGTGAAGTGGAACTGATGATGAAGACCACAGATGACTTATGGAACTCCTAAAGGATGTAAAATACGTCAAAGATTCTGACATGATTCCACTGAAGTAGCAACTAATAAAGTGTCAATTCTGAGATACTTGAAGAATCAACGCAACTCCTCAAATATTATCAGCCCACATATAGCGACTTGGATTTTTTTCTGTATATAATAATCAACACATTTGCTTTCGGAAGCTCTCAGTTTATGTGGTAAATTGGAAAGGAAATGTGGATTTTTTTATGTATCTACGTGGCTTGGCGAAGAACTGAATTGAAGTCGGTTTAAACTTTGTTTTTAAAGTGAATTATTTGTTTATTTTATCTCCAGTCAATAGCGAGGCAGTGAGTGACGGAGAAAAGGGATGTGAGCGTGCCATGCTCTCATACAAGTGCATGGTGTCAAATGCTGCTCAGGTACCTACTTACTATTTACATACTAGTATTTAATTTACTATTTATTTCGTTCGCCTAAATGTACCTAACTAGTAATGTATAAAGCAGACAACGCAACGGAACGCACGCTTTATTGGCACGAGGTTTGGAACACTTTGGAAGATTTAACAATGATTCAATCTTGTCATAATGTGACTGTCACTGTTACATTGATTGGTTAATTATGATATTACAGAGTCGTATCACTGTTAAATCTCGAACCTAATTAGGTAGGTATCCTAGACCTGCGATGCGACCCATAGATAATTAATTGCGTAAGTTATAGTAGGTCTACCAAATGTCTAAGACCGCTATTGGCCAAAATTAAAGACACTTAAATTGTTGTTTGAAAACCCTATCGTTTTTCGGTTTAATGATCTTAAGTAATTTATTTAATTTGTTTACAGTTTGGTTTCGACATTTAAATCTTATAAGGAAGAGGATACATATCATATTATACGCCCGATGGACCAGCACGATACAAAATGGCTTCTGATGATCATACCACTGGTATTATTAGTGAATTATTGAATCTAATAAATGTACAATGTTGAAAAGACATATTTTTTCAAAATATTATACTAAGTACGTCCTTGAACTGTAGAAATTTAAATAGAAATATATTCCTATATGTAGGAATATATGTCCATTTAAATTTCTACCCGCCATTTCGCCTTTCAATACATGATTCCCTGTACTTATTCCAAGTCCTGCTTCAGGCCTCAAACTATCTCCAAATCTAATTTCATCTAAATTTCTATGAGATTTGTTAAAATTGGCTTGGTAAAAATTACAACAGACTTTCTTCCGTAATTATAAGTAGGTATGCAAGCAGGCGCGTATTAAATAGGTAGGAACTTTTAGCTAGGTACCTGTAGTTTCTATACACAGATAAGACAAATTATACCAAAAAAGAAACAATGGATAGAAAAGGGCATAACACTTTATTCGTTAACTATTCCAACACCTTTGTCATGATTGCACTTCTTTGGCAGTTCAGTCTCGTGAACCCTTTCTTAAAACTTGAGATCCAGGCCATACTGAAAAGACATTATAATTAGTTAATGGATTTTATATCTTTTTAGCTGTAAGTAATACAAAAATAGACTTAAATTATACCCACTTTAGCTCCATTTTCAGTTAAACAAGTAAACGCGAGAGCAGCCCTGTCGCAGCCCTTGTCACCATCTTCAACGTTTTCAGCATTAACTGAAAATATTACGATTCAGTAGGTTAACAACAAGAGAAGAAAGTAAAGGTAGGAAGGCTTAACAGCTTTGTAAGGGTATTCTTAATAATAGTTATTTCTGCATTACCTTTTTCACACTCTTTGACAAGGCCCTCGACTTTGCTCAAACTGCTCTCATCATTGGCGAAGACTTGCTTCGCACTTTGTCGCGCACCCGAAGCACTGACTGTCCCCATGTTATCCAACTATTGAATCATAATATACTTATTTGAGTTACCTATCATAGAAAAAAGTATATAGTCATATTTTGACCAAACCCGTACACAGAACATTCATATAAAACATTGGAATACACCAAACGCAATTGGGACACATCCAATTCCAAAAGCCTCTCTGTATCGCAAGTGAAATTGGCTTCTATCCTAAAAAAATATATTTAGTCCGTCAGTTAGATTATCATAAAATATTGGACACGTATTTTTTTGTTTGTCTAATAAACAAAACCGGCCAAGTGCGTGTCGGACCACGCAAAACGAAGGGTTCCGTGCCTATTAAAAAGGTCGTATCGTCACAGAAATTTTACGGCACTTACGTCCTTTTCTTTGAGGAAGGCAGTTTTTCAGCAATATCTCGAAAACCTCTGAACCGATCTTGTTCAAAACAATTTTCGGTGAATGAAATTAATAAGTCTATGTCCATGAATTTTTCCATATTTTTAAAATACACCGTTCAAAAATTAGAGGGCGGGGGACAGAATTTTAGTGACTTTCGGGGCGATTATCTCCGACCCTATTCACTTAATCAAAAAAAATGCCCAGAAACCTTATATTTATTTTGAAAGGCCTATCGATTGGAGTGCACTCCTAAAAATTTATTTTTTGTCATTTTATTTACAAAACTATGTAGCGGCTAACAAAATACACCTATCCTCAAAATTTTATTCAAATACACCTTATAGTTTTCGAGTAAAATGCCTGTGACATACGGACAGACGGACAGACGGACAGACGGACATGACGAAACTATAAGGGTTCCGTTTTTGCCATTTTGGCTACGGAACCCTAAAAAATGACGACGATATGGCCAGTTGAAGTTCCGTACCACTATGGTACACTTTTTGGCATAATGTGACGCCACGCGGAACTTTAAAGGGACATATCTTCGTAATTTTTTGTCTAATTGACAAACATAAAATATGTGTCCAATATTTTTTGATAATTTAACTGACGGACTAAATATAATTATATTTTTTTTACCCAGGAAAGTAGCCAATTGTAAGTAGGTAGGTAGGTACTGTAAATAATAGTCAGTTGTGATACGCATGCATTTGAATATTAACAACAAAGTACATCCCTAAGTACACATTTAATTGGGCCAATCAACTATTTTTTGTTGCTCCTTGCCATGGTTACGTCGACTGGGTCACTCTTTAAAACTATGATTTTATGGTACTTAAATACACTAAACACGTATTTTAGTTATATTGGTAAACCCATTCCATGGTGGGGCAACTCCTTACCATGATAGGAGCCCAATTTAAAGGATTTTTTTCTAAGAAACTGTTACTGTTGTCTCTTGGCTTACCGGGACAGAATAACAACAAGAAAAAGTTGAATGACCCAATTACCTAAGTTCCTAAGCATCACACTTTTTGTCACATTTTTACTATTTTTGAACGGAACCCAAATCAGTATAAAAACCTAGGTATTGGTATGGAAAATCAATCTAATTTTGCAGTAAAAAGCTAGGATTTTTTCATTTTAATACCAAATTGTACTTACAATCCCAATATTTTTGAAGAGACAAGCTGTGAAACACTTGGCGCCGCCTCCGCTGGGCATCTTCAGCATTTTCAATGTATTGATGTCTTCCAGGGTCAGAGGGTTATTTTTTATACAGGATAACCCTCGCGTCACGAACTGCGCTTGGATAAATGTTTTCTGGATACCTGATATCGCCTGAAATTACAGGTAAAAGTTTAGACAGCAGTAAAGTTTTCAGGCGAGTTCGTATAAAATTCAATTTTAATAATTTTCTCGAAAGTTAACTGGAACAGGTTACTTATAGGGATTACTTTGCCTTTACTTTTATCTTGTGTCATGTATATATGCTTTAATCCAGTATTGTGAACAATAGATGTACATATTTACAAAAAATTATATGTAGATAGCTTTCGTTTAAATGCATGTGTTAAATATGCTTTTTATAAAAACTTATTTAAGTAATCACCAACGTGACTATGTTCCATGAAACAAAACAAACCACTCCATACTTTCTACTTTCGTTTATTTAATTTGACTCATATTTGAAACTCACCCAGACATCGCTCGCGATGGCGACAACAACAACAAAAACAAAAGCTAATCGGCACATGATGGACGAAACCTCAACAATCGCCAAATGGACCCGTATTGATCACATAGTTACGTGTTAAGTCAATATATACTAATAGGCGAGCCGTTTACCTTGGTCAATGAATAGGATGAATAGTAACCATGATTTTGGTAATGCGCCAGGAAATACGCTGGTATTTGCAGAACATCCTCACTATTGTACTAGATGAGAGACCTGTTTGTTTGTTTTGACAGAATGTTACATTGTAGCCACTAGGGCCTAAGCTAGGGCCCTTAGTCACTAATGCAGTGGTTGAGAGGGTCTGGGTCGGTGTGGCAAAAGGTAGACGGTGGATTTCTGGTCTGGTCCCTACTTCTCTAGCGAATATATTTAATTTCTCTTTTGATCTTTCAATCAATAACTTCGCTAAGACATTTCGCAAATTTAGCCAAAACCCATGTTTTGACAGCCTCTTTGGTCGGTATAGTGGCAGGGACCCTGCCTATGAAGCCGTTGGTCACGGAAGGGTTTGTTTCATGAATACGAAATATTACATTTTTATGTTTTTAAGGCGGTATGTATACTACATATATCGTTGTCTAGTACAGTCAGCATCAAAAGTAGCTACGCAAACGAAGAAGTCGGAAGTCTTTATAAAAAGGGAATAAGAGCTTTTGACGTCTAGGATTGCGTAATTACTCTTGATGCTGACTGTACCCATAGCTTGGCTCAGTTTAGGACTAAGTCGATGTGTATAAGGTTCCCCAATATATATTTTATTTTTTTACTCCCCTCAGTTCCCTATCGAAGTTAATGTGTAAATTTGCTAACCACCAACAGTACAAGACCATTATTTTTGTAAATTGACAAAATATATATATCATAAACCAGTAAAACCGGGTACAGGAAAATTAAACACTAGTCGTTCACAATAGCATTTGCTGACTTGTCGATTAGTTTCGGTGGCGAAACGAAACTCCCAACAATGTGGCTGTGTGCTGCGTCACGTCTCACGGCTGTCGTTTGGACGTGAAACTAAACAACTTGGTGACGTATTGGAGCCGATACACATTCCGATATGACGATGCACATAACACCTCTGTAGCTTAGTTAATACTTAGTGACCCTGCCTACGAAGCCACAGTACAAGCTTTGCTTAGTTTGGGACTAGGTCGATTTGTGTAAGATTGTCCCCAAATATTTATGATTATTATTTATTTATTACATATCAAAGTAACATGGGTCATATGTGGGTCATACAAAGATTTAGGATCGCGTCTTGTCAGTAGACAAAGTCAAAGTCAAGGACTATAAAGCCAATTTTTTTGTAGGACTCGTCTCGTCTTATATATTTTTATGCGATTAAAACATTATAAGGTAACCGATATAGCCCTCCGAATCGCTAAACTTAAGTGGCAGTGGCCAGGGCACATTGCACGTAGAACCGATGGCCGTTGGGGCGGAAAGGTTTTCGAGTGGCAACCACGTACCGGAAGGCGCGGCGTGGGTAGGCCCCCCACAAGGTGCACTGATGACCTGGTAAAGGTCGCGGGAGTCCGCTGGATGCGGGTGGCGCAAGACCGGTCACTTTGGCACTCTTTGGGGGAGGCCTATGTCCAGCAGTGGATGTCTTTCGGCTGATATGATGATGATGATGATGAAAATATTATATATATGCACGTCACGTAGGCCTTTAATTACACACCTTCTTCCTACTTCAAGGCCAAAATGCTTATTTTTTTGTCCATCGACGTTAATGGCTCACAATGTTGCTTACATGTGTAGAAGTTCGGCATAATAGTTAAGTTGCTCTACTCTCGCGTACTTAACAAATAAATCCTGATGAGGTCTAGTTTCTCACCTGGCTTGGAAACTCGGATGATAGTTTCTCCGCAAAAACGAATGCCTTTTCATAGGATCGACAAGCTACACCAGACTTTTTCAGAATGCCTCCTCTTGCAGAGAGCGAAGTTCAAAATATCTTTTTTTGAACTTTGTGGAAAAATTAACCTATTGTGGAGTCAAAACCAACGTGCCGGCCGGGCAATAAAACGAGCTATAGAAAAGGCACGTGGCCGGCCCGGAGATTTATGGCCCGGCCAGCACGTTGGTTTTGACTAGAGATGCAACGGATAGTGGTTTGGCCGGATACCGGATACCGAATATCCGGCGGCGCAGCCGGCCGGATATCCGGCCGAAGTAAAATGCCTAAATTTAAGTGTTAAAAAATTAAAATAATTAGTGGAAGGTAATAGTGGTAAAACTGATTGATATTGCTTCATTGGCTTGTGTGATTAAGCAGAACCCGATTAATGGTACCTAACTAATAGAAATAATAGATAAATACCAGTGTCATTTAATTAACTTTTTCTTTCCATACGAAGACTAACTCATTAAACTGACTTTAATAATTGATTACTTTGTTGTTTGTTATTTATTCATCCTTCTTTTACATACTCTGGTTCTATCTTTACCTATGTTCTTCTGTGTTAATGTGTTAACATACTATCCGGTATCCGGCCGGATACTACACCACTATTCGGTATTCGGCCGGATAGTAAAAATGTGGCCGGATAGGCCGGATATCCGTTGCATCTCTAGTTTTGACTCCACAATAGCTTTGAGTGAACTTAACGAATATTTCCTAATAGCCCGCTAGCTAGGATTTTTTTTGAGAGAAGCTTCAGAATGTTGTATTTGTATTGTTGTGTCTTGTATAGTTGTTGTGTTGTATGTTGGTGAGAGGCTGCTGCTGGTCAACCCACCGACCGAGCAGCAGCTGACGTCCACAGGGCTTCAGGATACAATATTCTGAACCTCCTCACAAGTTATCGCACGGGGGGCGATTGGTCACGAAAATCTGTTGCTAGCTCACGGGCTGTAATGTGATCAAAAATAATAATACGAAGGACAGATATACGTTGCTGGTACGAGTATTGTGCGATTGAAAAACTTACATTATCGTATCAAATCCTTCACATGCAACTTTTGACATCATGACGTTTCGTAGGTACATTAGAACTGGAAATAAAACCAGATTTACAATTAAAATATATTTTCGCATAATAAGTTCTCTTCTGAATTATAAACTTTTAAACTAAATAGGTATATGTAACGGAATCGTTAATAGCATCCTCATCTTCGCATTAATGTTTCTCGGGGTCGGCCGGGTCTTTAGATCTGTACGTCATCACACATGCATCTGAAAATTTAATTCAAATATACAACTTTTACTTTAATTTTCATAACACTCCTTAGATGTCTGAGGAGTGTTATGAAAATGAAAGCTCATTGGTTTTAAGGACTTGACTATACTTTTGACCAACCTTAGAATTTATTAAAATATAAGGCTCAAACGCTCGGGGACGGACCAATCACTAGGCGTTCCAGGGGTTAAACTATTTAAGATCTTGGGTTTGGAAGACTGGCAGATTTAACAGTGATTGGTATAATCTTGTCATACATAACGTGGCGTGGTTAATGAGTCTAATCGATATTACAACCAGATCATGACAGGACTACACTTACATGGTGTGGCGCAACGAGCCAAGTGGATCTTGGCCTCGGACACTAAAGACCGCCAGGCTCCTGTCTAATGCCGTTCCTGTTCCTGTACAGTCGAGGGCGGTAGTTCGTTGTCTTTGACAGGATTATCATCCTTAGCGTTATTCCCGGTTGTGCCCTTAAGTTTTACGAAAGCGACTGCCGTCTGACCTTCCAAAACCCAGAGGGAAAACTAGACCTTAGCTTTTCCTTCACCGAAAAGCTACCGGTAAATATTCCGCCCGTACATAAGTAACTCATTGGTACGAGCCGAGATTCGAACCCAAACCCCCGACCACCTTGACTACCATAGCTTCCTTTGACAGGATTTGATTTTGTTAACTGCTACGACCCATTATAAATTGTGCAAGAATATAAATGGATACCGCCATACCGCTTCCTTCTGCTCCATCATGCAGGCGAGCATCATTTTGGATTTTACGCACTTATCTTCAGAGTTTTTCTCGCTCTCTGAAAAAAACGGTTTCATGTAGTCCATACCATATAACTTAAATTCTCCTGCCTAGCTAGCATGATCGCGTTTGTGTATGTCGAACATTTAAATCATTTATCCCTCTCGTAGGTACTTGCTGGTAAGGGACGAATGCTTTGCGATAGATTTAATTTAGGTAGTTTCGTTTTTCTTTCTTTTAATGTTTTATTAAATATACAGGGTGGATTTTTTGAACGCCAGCTGGAAGGAAAGTATCTACCTAAATATAGGGCACTTTCCAGCATGTATAATATGCCGTAACGTAAACTACTGGCAACATCTGATTCAGATTGTTCTAATGCATACCCAATGCAATGTTTTGTATTGATTGTTACCTGAAATACAATGCTTCATTGCTTCTTCAATTTTGTCTGTATCTCCGTCTTTTTTGAGGTATTTCTTTGCGTGCTCTATCATTTTCTCCACGTCGAATGCGCCTTCATCGTCCATCTGTGAATTTGTCAACAAATCTTAGGTACTGAGTCAGATGACTCAAATTAGTCTTTCTTATTTTTCTATCTTCGTCTTTCATATTTTTTCTAGGAAGGACTTAATCTGAGGTTAAACGTCTAAATCAGCCTTTACTCAACCTTTTTTCTATGAGGGCCGCAAAGACATTTTAGCTAAGGAGCCCCGGGCCACAAGGTGAATTTATGGTTAGGTACTAGATTTAGATTGGTTACTAGGATCGCATGGTAGATGGCGGGCCACTCGCAAATGCTCGGCGGGCCGCAGGTTGAGTATAGCTGCCCTACTAACATTTTGGTGTCAGCTAAGGGTATTATTATAACCTTAACCTTTATAAGGGTGCTTGCTGACGCTCTTATTGCGTTTTAGTTGTTGCCGTGGAGTGTCTTATAAAGCTGAAGGTGTTATATCTAGGTACTATAAGGTGCAGGCAGAGACTTTATAACAGAGTTAAGTCACTTGTAAATATTGAAACTTTTTCTAACGCTTCAGGTGTTATTTGAGTGTACTATAAGACTATAACACCGTTATAGTTGAGTTAGCTAACGCCTAAAGCTTTACTGTAAGTTCGCCATTGTTTTGGTGAGCTCTAACCTACAAATTGATTAGGTTATTCAATACTTGACATTAAAATACTTCATTATTTATGTTACTCTTGTCATTCTATGGATGCCACTTAATTTAACATGCCACTGGTCAAGAAACTAGAATATAAAATGATTAAAACTTTAGATATCTATTTTAGTCTTTTTTTTTTATTCTTCATAAGTTTTATTGGAAATCTTTAATAAATCCTGGGCGCGTTAAAATTGAGATGGGAAACATGGTATACATTTACCGTAAAATCACAAGGGCAGATTGTTTTATAATGTCACAAACGCTTCCAATTTAATTCACTTTCAATTAGTACGACTCCATAGCTGTCAAATATTAATACCTACTAACTATCTTCGCCATTTTGTCGGTAGACTATATTTGTCTCATAATTTTATAGTAAAGAAAAGAGTAAGATGCTCACTTGAAACTGGGTGAGCGCAAGGTTATAAGACTCTCAGCTAACACCTTAACCGTTACTACGGTGTTTGTAGAGCTTTGGTCAACACTATAGGTGTCAGATAACACTGCTCTACAGGCTTCCTAACACCTTTACCTGTAATACGTGAGCCTCTTTCGTGGTTATAAGGGTGTTCGATCATGCTATAACACCTTTTTTACAGGCATTCTTAACACATTAACACTTGGCTGGAACCGATATAAGAATGATATAAGGGCTATTTTAACGCTAGTGTGCTAGTTGGCTGGTCTAAATTGTATGGAGTAATCTAAATGATTTGTCATCTCCTATTTATCACAAGCTGACTAATTACTAATGTCTGGAAACATGTTGCGCTGCGGATCCGACTGTCAAAAGAGTTGTACTGACAAATTACGTGCACATCACAACCAACACAATAAGTAATTTGGACCACGGAAATAATTTATGATCAGCAAAGTTTTCTGTCAAGTCATTTTGAAGTAAAATATTTAAAATATTAAATAATCATTTGTAAGAAGTCTTTCCACAAATTTCCACGCATTTATTAAATAGTTTGTATTTTTAAGGTTTTATATTTATATTAATGACATACGCACTGCACTTTATAGTCGATTTGAGCCACACCTTCATGTTTTTTTTATCATCACGTTTGCTTCTTACTGTGGATAGCGATAGGTATCTTAGGAAAAATAAGTAACATCAGAATCATGACATGAGACAGGGCTTTAGGTATTATAGCAATGTAATTTTTTCTAAATGGTTTCTCTTCATTTCATCACGTTTATTCTTATTTGTAAGCCTTATCGAGAGCTACCTTAAAAGACAAAGGTTCGTTTAGGATGTTTCGGTTATGGATTGACTTAAGCCATTTTTCACAAACAAAAAACATTAAATAGCCTTTGTATTGTAGTTCATTTGATTGAAATTAATAAAAAGTTCCTCCCTATCTATGCGTCGTTTCTTCTAGCCTGTATAGATGAATATGTATTTTTTTTTACGAAACCCCCCCACAAGACTTACAACGCCCATCTTCTTGAAAACACACTCGATGAGGCACCCATCCATAGCCTCGTAATCATGGTTCTTCTTGGAAGCCATTACTTCCTCGACGTTGGCTCCGTGCTCCTTGCTACATTCCGTGATGATGGGAACCATGGCTTCGTGGATCTCTTTTTCTTCATCTGTCTCGGCCTTGGGAGAGATTAATAAAGTCAGAATCAGTTTTACAGCTACACGAATATGTAGATGTTGGTTAGAGCCCATGGGGGCTAGCACAACTTGCTGCTATGTCGGGTCACGCGTGACTCAGCGACTCATGTCTTCTACGTAACTAGGTACCGTGCAAAATAGAAAGAGAAAAGTAGAGTTTCTCGCGTCACGGCGCGGCGTCAGTTATGCTACCACGGCTGCCCCATGTCAAAACCTAGTAATGGTAATTTTTTAATCATTTTTTTACGTATTCTTGTCTACTTAGTAAGTTCTCACACATTTACAAATACACACCAGCTTAAAAATCGGCATAGTTACCGGAGCTTTTAATACCTCAAAACAAGGAGTGGCGCTGCAGCTAAAAGCTGGTAGGGACCGCACCCATAAAATTAATCTAGTCTAGAAACAGCGGACAAAATTCGAATACCAAACTGCCTCGCTAACAAGATCGATATAGGATTTTTAGACCCTTATTAGCAAGCTAGTGCGAAAGGGGCTAAAATGCTTTATGTCCTGTCCTGAAGACAATTAAACATGGAAAGAAGGGGCCGATATCTACAAGCATCGGCCGAGGTTTTTCGGCTTATTTTTGTTAGATATTCGTCCGACCAGGGATATAAGCAAGTTCTTAATCTTGATTGACAAGGAACAACAACCTCGCTAATAATCGAATCTTGCCTATACCCGTGGATTAGACGCCGCTTCAAGCTGACTACATTGGGCCTTCCACAGGTATACTATACTAGCGTGGTTGTTTTACTGACAAATTGTGGTCAGCACGCAAAGCGTAAACATTAACCGCATTTTGATGATATTAATAAAAGTGAAGTATCCGCAATCGACAAGTTAGTTTAAACTTTACCAACTCACATGAACTTTTCTCAAAGCCACAGCCACAACCACAAACAGCAAGAACATGAATCTCGACATTTTGCCCGTAACTTACTTTACCCTCCCAAGATAGACTGTGTATCATTTGTTCTCACTACATTATATATACTAGGGTTATTATTAAGTCATTTGTAGGTGAACAATTATTTCGCCTTATGGCGCGGAGTAGTTGTATTCACTACGCAAACCGGCAACTCGGGCGATCAGGCGGACCAGTATAAGTCTGACCTTAAATTGTGATGAATTTCGGGGTCAAATTATGCCAGAGATGCCAGAGGTGAGTCGAGCAAGTTATGAATCGCAGAGTAGGTATAATGCTCACAGCATTATTATGAAGAAGCAGGTAATTTTGATGCTTGTTATTTACGTTTTTATTCCAGCTTGTTAACGCCGTGAGCATCCTGTTGGTGACTAATTGCATAAACTAGCGGACCTAGCGGTAGAAGTCACATTACTGACTAAGTATGTTCACCCAATTAATGTCGGGAATTATTCAAGCGACTGACACTTGGGCTGGTATGTGTACATTCTTAAAGATTACTCACACCCGCCTGAGGCGAGCCAGCAAGTTTGACAGATTCAAACTAAATACAAGCAGAGGTGAGAGGTGATAAAGGGAGTCGACGCCGTGTGCTGCGCTCTACTAATTCACCTTGATCCGGTTGATCTGTAGCAGAGGCGTCTCTAGTCCATGTAGTGCCCGGATGCAAGCATTACCCTAGGCCGTCCGTCGAACTACTAATGCTATCAATTTGAAATTTGGAATAGTTGTAAACAAAGCTAATATTATACACGTGTATTGGAAAGTGAACAATTTCAAGATATATTTTTTATTTTCTATAAAAAAGGAAGTCTTAAGTCTAAAGTCTAGTTAGTGGGCCAAGTGGGGTATCACATGAAAGGGCTTGAATTGCACATTCTAAAACAGGTTTTTTTAGGGTTCCGTACCCGACGGGTAAAAACGGGACCCTATTACTAAGACTTCGCTGGCCGTCCGTCCGTCTGTCTGTCACCAGGCTGTATCTCAAGAACCGTGATAGCTAGAGAGTTGAAATTTTCACAAATTATGTATATCTGTTGCCGCTATAACAACAAATACTAAAAAACCGGCCAAGTGCGAGTCGGACTGGGGCTCCCATACAACAGACATGATTTTTTTGCAGTTTTTATAGGTAATGGTACGGAACCCTTCGTGCGCGAGTCCGACTCACACTTGGCCGGTTTTATTTATTTGTATATATATAGCGTATTTTTTAGGTTTCCCTACCTCGTTTAATCTTCAAAAAGCATTTTTTTTATTAAGTTTGTAAATTTTGACTTCTGTTACCTTCTGTTTAACTTTTCTTCTTCAAGTTCGTATCAAAGTATTTTGAAAGTACCTTCTAGCAAATAAAAAAAGAATTATCGAAATTGGTTCACTTGATAAATAATTATCTCTAAAACCAACATAACTGGTTGCAAGTTATTAGCATTGTAGCACCACTGCCGTGTCAATCCTATCTCATGTATCTTGAGATGAGATACATGAGTTACGCGTAACAGGTCTAAATCTGTTTATTTTCCATGCCTTTATCGACCTACATACTCAGTTTTTTAATTTAACTTACCAATTCCTTATACGAGCCTGTCACGTAACTCATGTAACTCTGTTTTTACACGGAGGGAGGAGAGAACTCTCGAAGACAAACCCTCAATTATCGACCTGCGGTAGTTCGTGTTTCGGGTGATCACTCCTGCGTCTGTGTGTGAGTCGGCACTCGGCATACTGGACTCGGACAGTATTGCTAAGATTTTTTCAAAATAAAGCGGGGTTGTGAATGTATTGTTCATGAAAGTTTGTACGGAAGCCTCGGTGCGTGAGACAAACTCGCACTCGACCGGTTTTTTTACTCAGTGTGTGCCAGCGCCGTCAACCATTTGCAACCACTGTATATGTATAATGAGCTATACCTACTTTCCGCATTATTATTATTGTACATTGTACATGAGAGAATTTGTTGAGTTACAAGCAAAGGACATTGGATTAATTCGCTAATTACTTGAATAATTTGCTGACACAGTGTCTCGGTCATTCAGGCATAACCTGGGCCTTTTATATTTCGGGAATAGAAATTAAGAATTATTTATTAACAAAAATGGTTTAATTATTGCTTTTTAGGGTTCCGTAGCCAAAATGGCAAAAACGGAACCCTTATAGTTTCGTCATGTCCGTCTGTCCGTCTGTCCGTCTGTCCGTCTGTCCGTCTGTCCGTCTGTCCGTATGTCACAGGCATTTTACTCGAAAACTATAAGGTGTATTTGAATAAAATTTTGAGCATAGATGTATTTTGTTAGCCGCTACAAAGTTATGTAATAAAAATTACTAAAAAAAAATTTTTTAGGGGTGTACTCCATACTTAAAACTAAAAGTCAAAAAAAAATAATTCATCGTGAGCCCACGTGTGGCACATGAATCGATAGGCCTTTCAAAATAAATATAAGGTTTCTCGGGAATTTTTTTGATTAAGTGAATACAGTCAGAGATAATCGCCCCGAAAGTCACTAAAATTCTGTCCCCCCCCCTCTAATTTTTGAACGGTGTATTTTAAAAATATGAAAAAATTCATGGACACAGCGCTTATTAAGTTCATTCACCGAAAATTGTTTTGAACAAGATCGAATGAAAGGTTTCCGAGATATTGCTGAAAAACTGCCTTCCTCAAAGAAAAAGACGTAAGTGCCGTAAGATTTCTATGACGATACGACCTTTTTAATAGGCACGGAACCCTTCGTTTTGCGTGGTCCGACACGCACTTGGCCGGTTTTTTCTAAATATTCTCTTACCCATTCGAGGCCAGAGGCCAAACAACGCTACGTGTGCTACGCCGTAGGCGTACCACGTAGCAGCACTTTTCCGTTCTGCAGCGGAAATTGCTCGTAGAAGCACGACTCCTACGCAAGTCAATGGCCTTGAATGGGTTATAAGAATGTTAAGTCTCCAGGACGCTCGACTTCTATCCAGGGATTGAAGGAATCCTTGAGGATTTTGGAAAATGGCCGCCATGTTGAATTCCAGTGAATGAAATTTGTGTCTCCTCGGATGAAATCATTCATATTGGTCCCTAGTATCACTGGGCAAAGCGGCTTGCTTTCTGCATAAAATGCAGCTTGCGATGAAAATATCGCCGGCGCCGTAAGCCCTATGACTATGACTATATCCGTGGTCCCACTGCTATATATGGCACTGCGGGTAATTGACACAAAACTGCCTTTTACCCGTGGTCCACCGCTGTCATCTTTGGAAGATGGAGAATGGAGGACGCCTCGGCTATTAATTGCCATTAAGTAGTGTGCGTGCGCCTGCGCGTAGATATGAAGGGCGGGAGAGCGGAGCTCCGTCAAAACGGTCGAAATACCAGAGGGCCTACCGCGAAACGATATTCGTTTTCGTTCGTGTATCTCCCTCTTTGTCACTCGAACTAGCAAGTGCGACAGAGACGGAGATATACGAACGAAAACGAATATCGTTTCGCGGTAGGCCCTCAGGAAACTATAAAATAATAGGAGAACCTTGACTTTGTTTTCCATTTTCATAACCAGAGGGCCTACCGCGAATCGATATTCGTTTTCGTTCGTGTATCTCCGTCTCTGTCGCACTTGCATGTTCGAGAGACAGAGAGAGAGATACACGAACGAAAACGAACATCGTTTCGCGGTAGCCCCTCAGAACCTCCTACTCATATTAATATATGGTCTCCTGGTATGTCGGCAGTTTAGACGGAGCCCCGCACTGTGGGACACCTATTTCTGAGCTATAACCACGAACTTCGAAATTTGAAGTTCGGGTATCTCCATCTCTATCGCACTTACATTACTCGAGTGACAGGGATGCAGATATACGAACTTCGAGTTTCAAAATTCGTGGTAGCGCCGCTGGTCTGTTTGCCCTTCGGGCATCTGAAGATACCTAACGAACCTAACCTACCTATCTGTAACCTATTTTTTACAACAGATAGGTTATAGATAGGTAGGTTAGGTTCGTTAGGTATCTTGTCACGATGAAAGAGCCTTTATGTTATTCATTTCATACTAAATGGGGATCAATGTGGAAATAATAATTTTAGTACGGTTTGATACCCTCTTAATGACCACCTACGAAAATGAGAAACTGAATACGGATTGTGGTTTCATTCACTCTTAGGTTAACTATAGCTTTACGCATTATTATTTTAACGTGGCTTCTATGCTTTAGTTATTGTTCTGAGGTCATTGTTCTGTGGTCGTGTCAAATTGCTAGGTGTGTGACGGCCTTTAAGGTGCCGCTACACCTACGAAATTGGCGGACTGCATGCCATCCGCCGCGTGATTTCGGCCCGTGTGGATACACCACGGATACACTGCTGGATCTGCCGGAAGCATGGCGGCCGGCCAAATCAAGTTCACTCCATCCTGGATTTTCTGTAACCTTGCTTGGCCATCCGCCGATTTCGCTCGTTTGGCGTCTCCTTTAGTAAAAATATCTATGGTCGATCTGGGTTACCAAAACCAAAAAAAAAAACACTTTCAATTCCTTGTCTATGCGTATTGCACAATTTGTCTCGCTATTTAGTACAGGTTATGTTCAGTTTTGGAGTTTGCTAGAAAATTGGCTCTTAGTATAATATTTGTAACTATTTAACCATGGCCCAAAGTAAGCTCAATGATATGGCAGGCAAATTCGCTAAAGGCGGGCCCCCTGGCCTGGGCATCGGCTTGAAAGTGATGGCCGTCGTCGGCGCGGCGGCCTACGGTGTCTCACAATCGTTGTTTACCGTCGAGGGCGGCCACCGCGCGATCATGTTCAACAGGATCGGAGGTATTCAGCAGCATGTCATGAGCGAGGGCCTTCACTTCCGCCTCCCTTGGTTCCAGTACCCAATCATCTACGACATCAGGTCGCGACCCCGCAAGATATCTTCGCCCACCGGCTCCAAAGACTTACAAATGGTGAACATTTCATTGAGAGTACTCTCGCGCCCCGACTCTAGTCACCTACCGACCATGTACAGACAATTAGGAACCGATTATGATGAAAAAGTTTTGCCCTCAATCTGCAATGAGGTTCTGAAGTCTGTGGTAGCTAAGTTTAACGCATCGCAACTCATTACGCAGCGTCAACAAGTCTCCCTGCTCATCAGAAGAGAGCTTGTGGAGCGCGCATCCGATTTTAACATCATCCTGGATGATGTATCTGTTACTGAACTGAGTTTCGGTAAGGAGTACACCGCTGCCGTTGAAGCCAAACAAGTGGCCCAACAAGAAGCTCAGCGTGCTGCTTTCGTTGTCGAAAGAGCTAAGCAGGAGCGTCAACAGAAGATTGTTCAAGCTGAGGGTGAAGCTGAAGCCGCTGAGATGTTGGGTAAAGCTATGGGCATGAACCCTGGATACTTGAAGCTGCGCAAGATCCGCGCAGCTCAGAGTATCTCTAGAATGATCGCTCAATCCCAGAACAGAGTCTTCCTTGCTGGTAACAGCTTGATGATTAACCTTCAAGACCCAAGCTTTGACGACCTCTCGGAGAAGCTGACCAAGAAGAAGTAACATACGGTTTTGGTGGAGTGTGCTGAAGCATTGGAGCCGGCACCAACTCTGCCCGATGTTGAGTCTGCTGTACTGATGAGTGGTGCTGCTTCAGTTGCTATTTAGTGCAATAACTTGCTGTTTTGAGCATTTCTAAGTTGAAGGTTTACAATATGGATGGATTTCAAAACTATTGCATTTTATGTTAATTAGTTGTAGGTCTTATAGCATGTATGAGAATCAAAGATAATAAAGTATCTTACAATTTTATTGCTCTTTTAATCTCTTGTTTTAATCTCCTTCTATCCTTCCTATACATATTTACTACTAGTTACCTATTCCCTTATTGGTACTTAGTCATGATTAAAAAAGTTACTTATTCCATCTTCAGATGAAAGATTATTTTGATCTAGGTAAAATGCTAGTGCCTATCTTATGGTTAAAATTAAAACTTACCTGCCTGGCTAGTTATCGTTTTATCGTTATGTTTTACGTGATGTCTCAGTACATTTTCGTTGTAAAACGTTACAATAAAACCTATAGTGCTAGGGCCTCTGAAGACACTTCAATCACATACCTATTTGCTACAGAAGGAAAGGTGCTTTTCGTCCAACGTAAACATGATCATTCTACAATAGCTAGGAAGATCCTTGCAGGTTTGTTAAATGTGTGAAATGCTAGCTTAGTAAGAATAAGAACCATGGGTGTAAAATACTTACAAATGTCTTGGAAACCACTACAAATTTGGCCTAAGAATGTTGTGCCCATGATATCAAATCCCCCTATTGAACAGATTTATAACAAGACTCGTGACTAGACTCCGGACTTGTTGCAATGATGTCACAATAGTGTAGTTTGGGGAGTAAATGGAACAGTGAGACAGAATGAAACCTATTAGAATTATCTTAATCAATTTATCAGATTTAAGACATTCGCTGCCAGCCACACCCACTCCCCCTAGGAACAAATTTGTATGAAGGCAAACGCACATGTGCATTTGCCGTTAACCTAATTAGTTTTGACCTAAGATATAAAATGTTTGCTTTATTTGCAAATGCACATCATCACTGTGATTGTGTCGAGACACATAAAGACTTTTATTTTAATAATTTGTTTAGTTATGTAAATTAAACTAAAATAATTGCACTTAATAAATATGCAGCCTTTATAATTATATCCGAGAGTGCCGGGTGCAGGACCAGTCACTTTAGGGACCCCCCATGTCCAGCAGTGGACGTCTTTCATCTGATATTAATGAAATCTGTTGAACTCCAATAGAGGTTTCCATATTATTTAACACCATTCCATTTACTACCCAAACTAGAATATTGTGCCGTCAGCGCGACAAGAATCCGGATTCTAATCATGACAATTTCTCTGCCTGTAAAAGGCAAAAAAACAACTGGTAATGGGTATATTCTTATGACACCAGAGTGAAGAAGACAATTATGTTCAAGAACCAGTTGATATGGGCATAGATAATTTAAAAACAAGTATTTCTGTATCTACAACAATAATTTATTTACTAGCATTGAAGAAACTAGGCATAGGTACAAATCACGATTCCGCAGTTTCATTTCCGTAAGGCAGAGGGTTGGGGACAGCGGTACTTGGACATCTCAATTTCTGCCTCGAAGTAGCTCATGTTATTATACAAGTAGTATTCTGGCACCTTGTACGGTCCTGCCTTCTTCGGGTCAACTCCAGGACCTACAGGCTGGGATGCTGGAGCGATGCAGTTTTGACTCAGGCCTGGGACATCTTCGTTCACTTTCCCAGCTGATGCGGTTGCGGACGGTGTCGACGAGCCTTGACTAGATCCCTCACTAAAATATCTAGGAATAAGTCTCAGTGCGATCCTGCTTCTCACGGTTCTAACAAACATGTTTATTTGTAACTACCAATTTTTATTATACAATCAAATCGGATTCTGTCAAGAAGAAAAATATAGAAGTCAAATCAAATCAAAGACAATTTTTTTGACATTCTTATTTTTATTTCATCAAATATTTTTGTGTTATTGCCATAAAAAAGAAAATACTTCCTGCGTGGGTTTCTCCGTGAACTAAAATTCTGTTTACTTGGTTAATTATTTTATTGGAAACTTGTAGTAAATAAAATTACTTAAATAATAAAGCAGCTGGAGTCATAAGTTCTTTACATATTCATTGTAAGAAAACAAAAATACGGATCGTTACTGAACGATATAGCTAGCTTTGCAAATGTTTGCACCTATACACTGCGTGCGTCTATGGTGCTTTTTCACGACTGTTTTGTAGTTTATCTACCTTTGCTTATTTCGCCGATTATCGAGTCTTGGAGTGTAATATGTGCATGATTTGTAGCATAATCCATAACTATTACGTGTAGTAATGTGTTGCTATCAAAGTTAAGTCCATTTTCTTATAAGGAATTCACTAAAGAGCTAGTTCAGCCATTTACATGAAAGGTGAGTACAAAAAACGATACCTTATGATTTTTTTATTTTGAAGTGTAGCATAGGTTTCATCGGTGCCATAGAAACAAAATGTTCAGTAGTAATCATAAATGTTATTGAATTTTCTCGTTTCTGTTAACAGAATGTAAAAATTGATGCATACATGATCGTTACTGTATATAATAGTCATTTGTATATGTCTATTTGCCGCTATTTTGTATTTATATTTATGTATATCTGTATAATCCCTCCAAATTGAGATGACCGAGCAGCAGGTGGAAAGTGCGTTCCGTTTCCAGTAAACTTATGTAATATTGAATTTCAGAACGTACTCTCACAAGCTTGCAAGACGCCTATATTGAAATACGATAAAAGATGGCTGCCTTAACACGTAAAACTAATTCGTAAAATTAGTAATTCGTTTCCAAAGTTCATTGTTTTGTATTTCCCTTCAAGATAGTGTGTTTTTTCAGTAAGTGGTCAAAATGTGTGCATCCGAAACAAGAGTGATTTGTACAGATTTTTTTACTCTATGGTTTTTTTATTTTCTTTCGAATTTAGTAGTGTTATAATTCTTTTGCGTTGCGTTTTCGCTTGTACATACGTACGTATGTAGTGATTTCGGAATTATTGATGAACAGTTCATAGTTTTGTCAAATACTTACAAGTCTCCGTATATTTAGTCTCAAGTGATTCATGTGAGTAGACTGCGTAACAAAATGGCAGAAGAAGTACCTGTAAGCGACGTCCTTTGTAGTGCTATGGAATATTTGTGCAAGCTCGGATCAAATCTAAGAACACGTTCACAGAACCTGAGGGATAAGAGAATTAGCAAAGATAAGTTACGAAATGCTCATGCAGTGCGTAAAGCTGCTTCTAAAGTGTTATTATTGTGCGAATTGTCACGCAAATCGCTGGATAATGTCGAGAACGGTGTGAAAAGGGTGTTGACGCTAGTAGACGCCTCACGGTGCTCACCGGTGACAGTTGGCGCCAATAATGAAAATGCCGCTAATAAGCTCTATTTCTATTTCGAATACGACTCTTGTAAGTTGAGAATATCTGAAAAGATTTTGCTAAAGCATTACACGTCGGTCAAAGTTAAAGCTAGAAGTATGCCGCCGTCAATGATAGAAAAATATCCTGTTTATTACAACTGCAATCTGTATCGCAAACGAAAAGAATCTTTGAAAGATAGCAAAGAGTCAAGAAAATCCCCTAAATCTGCTGAAAATGTTAAGCAAAGGGATGCCTGTACTGATTCTGATAATTCATCTATTGATGTTCAAGATAAAACTGATGTTTGTAATAAGGAAAAAGAAAAAGACAAATCAAATTCAGATGAGAGTGACAACAGTACCATAGAAAAGAAGAGAGAGGGTAAAGCCAAGAGTATCCACCTGAAATTTCCTAGTAAGTTCAAGACAAATAATAACAAGACTAAGGGAAGTGATGATGAGGCAAGTGCAGCTGAACAAATTAATGTTAGCTGCAAAGAAACGAAGAAAGAAAGCAAGACTAATGAAGAGTCAGACGACGACCCAAAATGTATTGAGAGTGATGATAGCTCTAAAAACAAAAAGAAAAACTTGAAATCTAAAGAAAACAGCAAAAGCGATGGTGAAACCAACAATGTCAGTGATAAAGAAGCAAGTAATAAATCTAAATCAAGCCCAAAAAAAACTGATACATCACCAGAAAAAAAAGATAACGATGACAAAGACCTACAAAAAGGAAAAGAAAAACAAAATGACTCTAGTGTTGAAAGTGAGGAGGAAAAGCGTAAAACAGACAAAGCAGATTCAAAGTCAAAAAGTCTTCGTAAATCATCAATAAGAAGTAATAGCAGTGAAGAAAATGAGCCAAAGACAAGTCCAAAATCCAGAAAGTCAAAGTCAGTTAGATTTATTGATAGTGACTCGGACCAAACCAGTGAAACTGCAACTGGGAATGATAGGAAGAAAATGACGCTTGATAAAGAAAACCAGAAGAGTAAGAAGACTGATGAAGAAATACTTTTAATTGAAGATTCTCCAATAAAACCAAGAGAAACCAAAAAACAGACTGAAGCAAAAGAAGATAGTGACTCTTCCAACTCAACTGGGAATGAGAGAAAGAAAATGAAGCTTGATAAAGAAAACCAAAAGAGTAAGACGACTGATGAAGAAACAGTTTTAATTGAGGATTCTCCAATAAAACCAAGAGAAACCAAACAACAGACTGAAGCAAAAGAAGATAGTGACTGTTCCAACTCTGAAAAAAAGCCTATGATTAAGTTAGTAAGTCTTAATAAATTACTGAAGCCTGATATACTAAAAAAGGAATTGTCTAGAGAAGACAAAAATGATAAGATTACAGGAGTCCGACCTGTTACAAAAACATATAAGAATCATAAACTTAATAAGACGGCTCTTCAGGAAAAAAAAAATGAAGTTAGTGCCTTTAAGCCCAAAAAGTTCGATGTTGTTGTTACTAGGCTACCAAAATTTTCAGAAATCTTTTTGCTGAAATATGGATTGACGAAAATAACTCAGAATGGATCTGAGATTTATAGTTTAATAAAGAATTTGTCAAAAGAAGTGTGTGATGGAAGTGAAAAATCTAGAATGGATACGGAACAAAGTAAAGAAAAAACCTCTGATAAAATTGACTTTTCTGATGCTTCTAAAAAGTCGAAACTGGATGAAGAAATTGAGGAAACAAAGAATGCACTTCTGAATTCTGACTCTGATGATAGTTTGAGGAGGTCAAAAAGTAAAGAAAAACCTTCCAATAATGTTGACTTTTCTGATGCTGCTAAAAAGTCGAAACTGGATGAAGAAATTGAGGAAACAAAGAATGCACTTCTGAATTCTGACTCTGATGATGAGGATACTAATAAGAAAGTACCAAAGAATCATAAAGTCACAAGAAGACAATCTAAGTCAAAGCTATCTGACTCAAATGATGAAGGTGCTGACAAAAGTGACTCAAAACATACTGCACTAATTGAAAACAATGAAACTAGGCAACAATCATCTATGGGACAAGAAAAAAATGGAAAAGATGTTGAAGAGTGTACAGAAAAACTGGCTAGTAACAGTGACCCAGATAACATTATTTCCTTGGACTCTGCTGATGCGCCAAAAACACCAGAAAATAAAAAAGTTGAAACTGAAAAAGCTACACCACAGTCCAAAAGGAAGTTAATTAGGGAGACAATGCATGCAAAAAAAATGCTGTTGACTTACTCATCAAGCTCAGACACTGATGATGAAAAGTTAAGAAATACATTGAAAGAAATTAAAAACTCCCTTTTAAAGGGGTCAAGCTCAGAAGATGAAATAGATGTGAAAAAAATAGTACAAATGAATCGTAGAAAGTTATCTACACCGTCTGATTCTGAAGATAGTTTAAAGTTGAACAAGCGAAAGAGAGGAAAAGTTAATCCCCTTGAACAAAAGGAGCAGGACGACAGCAGCATTAGTCAAATGGATGGAAATCATGATGAACTGTCTAATTCGAGTAGCAGTCAGGTTAGGCCCTAGATATAATATTTGATTTCCTATTTTACTGTACATACCTTGCTTGGTATCACATTCCTGTCTAAGTTTGTGTTATTAGTAATGTGTATATACAATTTTCAGTTGTTTGCATTTAATACACTTATGTAGGTTATGACCCTAAAATTGTTTGTACAATTTAGAATTTAAGAGAAATTTGTTATGGTTATGTGATTCATATGATCCTTTATGCCATAAAAGAATTAAAATCTATTGAATAATAGAAGTGTTTTCTTGTATGAGACATTAATAATACTTAGAACTTCAATAGTTTTGACATGAATTATTGGTTTGAGAAGATATGGGAGATTAAAAAAAGAACTAAAATTTCCAGATGGGCCGCTCTAAAACAAAAGTCGCCAGTAGCAGCAACCAAAGCTCTGACAATGTGGACTCAATTGACTCAGAAATTAATCGGTAAATATATATTAATACAAAGACTGGAAAATGTCTTCAGTGTTATTAAGCATATGAAACTGGAGGATAATTTCAATTAGTAGGTATTTTAACTCGGTAATGGAATTAACTGGTGGCTTTCTCGGTCTACATGTTTGTCAATTAGTTGAGGTTGTGTGGCTGTGAATAATTGTATTCACATTGGGTACTAAATAAAATAATTATGAAAATGAAAACCATATAAATACCTAGAGGTTTTACTTTCATGTTTCAACTGGACAAGCGATGGGCTAGTATAACTTTAATTCTTAATAATCTTATTGTGTGGTGGTTTACTAGGTATGTATTTTTGACTGTTTTTAGGGTTCCATACCTCAAAAGGAAAAAACGGAACCCTTATATGATCACTTTGTTGTTGTCTGCCTGTCAAGACCCTTAATCTCGGGAATGCGTGGAGGTATCAAGTAGAAATTAAAACCATATACGCAGGTCATTGACGTATAATAAAGTAAATAGACACACAATGTCGAACAAAAATTTCAAGAAATGTGCCCCAATTTGACAACT
The DNA here is from genome assembly GCA_932294315.1 of Epinotia nisella. Classification (NCBI taxonomy): domain Eukaryota; kingdom Metazoa; phylum Arthropoda; class Insecta; order Lepidoptera; family Tortricidae; genus Epinotia; species Epinotia nisella. Next base: position 7,742,329 of record OW028687.1, read on the forward strand.
CTAGCTACTTATATTTCAGTTGATGCCAATCGCGTTTACTTATAAATAACCTGCGTTGAGATATATGCTTCATATAAAAGAGAACTTAGTGTTTGAAGCTGTAAGGGCCATATTAGCGAATTAGCATCAAACAGATTAAAAACTTTTTAGTTTATTGAGATTTTATCATAATGTGACTTGATTGCTCACGTCAAAACTAAATAGCGAATGAATGGAGTCGCATTATAAAATTATTTTAATAATATTGTTTAAACAATACAGTCATTTGTAAATGATTGACGAAGTATTTTGCGGATTTTTGCTGTTTGGAAGTATTTTACATGTCACACTTTAATGAATAAAATCTATAATATTTTATTTATTCAAACAGGAAGACGAAAAACAAATAAATCATGATTATTTATTTTTACAAGCAGGCAATACCTACTACAACAATTAACACTTTAATTTTTTTTATAAATACATATACACAAAACATTGTTCGGTGGGCATTACGTATTATCAGTGCTGCTGTCAAACTCCTTAAAAATTCTACGCACGACTAGTGAAAAGGGAATAAAAACTAGGTATGTAGATCATTTTAGCGTGGTATATGTGACGTATCTAATTAGTCCCTTTGCGACTTATAATAATGACTTACAATCTGAATATCAATTTATCTTTAGTTAAACATTTATTTTTACAAGATTTAATATAAACTTGAAAAATAAACACACGACGAAGTCGTCACCACTCTTCGTCGTTGATGCCTCCTATCTCGTGCTATAAGCCTATAACTGCGGCCTACTTTGCACATCGCTAAGGATTTCTCGGGAATCTTAAATTGAAAACCACAAATAACGTAACTGTACTACTCCATAAAAAAATCTAATAAGTAGGTACTGACTCCTTAGGTTTTTGTTCCGTGATAATCTGTCATTTGTACTAACGAAATTATTTATTCAAAACCATGAAATGCCAATGAATTTACATGAAATTCTTTACACTATCATAGAACTTAGTTAAAGAAATATATCCAATCCTTTTTTATTTTTTTTCTATTGCTACATCTGCTATTAACGAATTTTTCATAGATCATTTTTGACAACCGTCAAGTCTCACGGTCGAAACCAGACTAAACGCAAAAGAGCCGCAAGTGTCGATCGCGCGGTTCTTTTGGACGGCCACTTTTTTCGGCTGATTGTGTATCTAGTTACTTATACTAAATCAATAACGCAGGTCTACAGTCCCTTAAAGCTGTGGAAAAATTAAACTTCTAAGTTAATGTAAAAAAAAAGGTACGACCGTTTATGCCGCAAAAAAACGTATATTTCGACACTCAAGGCAATCAAAAGTTATAGGGTACTTTCCGTTGACCTAGCTAGAATTATGAAATTTGGCAAGTAATATCATCTTATACTATGTACGGTCGACGCCAAAAATACGTTAACACTATTCGCCTTATTGCAATGGAATAAGGTGCAAAAGTGTAAACTTATTTTTGGCGTCGACTGTACAAGTACAGGGAAAAATCTGAAAACTATACATTTGTTATTTTGTACGGAACCCTTAGTGGGCGAGTCCGACTCGCACTTCTCCGGTTTTTTACAAGTTTTATATTAACTTTTCCTGTTCGTATTGTACAGTCACGTGTAAAAATATGGGTGCGTAAAACTCACTCATAAATATGTCCCATCACTCTTATGTCAGTGGATTAAGGTTGTGGTACATATTTATGAGCGGGGATAAATCGATACATATTTTTGCACTTGACTGTAGGTACCTAACTAAGTAAGTATTAAGTAGTCCGTCAAAATTTGCAATCTCTTTTCAGTCACTTGCCGTTATCCGATAGAGCTGAAATTTTGGGTAGTAGTATAGTTGGATGACAATTTAAAACTATGGTACAATCGAGCTGATCTGATGATGGAGACAGAAGGTGGCCATAGGAACTCAGTATTTAACCGACGTAACCCCGTTGTGTTTGAGGTCGTTAGAATCGTCTCAATGAGTAGTTGATGATGGTATACAGAAAAGTACAGTCTGCAATAAAAACTTGTACAAAAATATTAATTTTATTATGAATTGTATGGTCACGAAGCATGAAAACCACTTCATTCATTAATAAGTTTATTAGGGTGTCAGAGTGACAATTAAATACACTATGTCCGCTTGGGTTAGTGGTTTAGCTTCGGAGTTTTTATTTCTCTTATGTTTGATGAAACATGAAACAAACATATTGCCGTTTATTAGCATCTACTGAGCCTGATAGTCGCATAAATAAGCATTAATTTTCGTCGTTTGAGACTTAATTATTCTTGAATAACTCCACTACTAAAAAAAATTATATGAAGATGTACAGTCGTGGCTAAATAATTAAGAGAAATATTTTTTCCCCCATACAACTGCTTACAAATATGACTTTTCAAATTTAATGATGATTTAAAATATGGAGGTATCTGTGTATAAATAAAATTAAATTTAGATATAAAGCTTCTGTAAAAGTTGTGCTTTAAAAAATACGGATGGTCAAATGGACAGTTTTTACAAGTTCATACTGTAATTAGGGACAATGTATGAACTTACAAGTCTAAATTTTACAGAAGCTATATGTGCACTATATAAAATACTGTTTTAACACGGTTACATCCATATAATCGGAAACAAAATTAATCAAACACATTATCATCAAATTTGACAAGTCATAACTGTATGGGAAAAAAATCGTGATCTTAATTATCTGGCCACAACTGTATATCATAACATAATATATTTGTGAATACGTAGCTAATCTATTTATAAATCGCTTTGGTTGAAAAAAACAGCATGAGGGTTGGGGTTAGGATGATCGATCGATTTTTAAATTTTAATGGCTACTGTCCAGTGGGACAATTATGCCAGCGTCAAGGTTGGAGGCTACACGAAAGTCTTCAAAAAACTGTCCTAAAGGTGTTGTTTTGATCGGTTGAAAAATCTAAAACAAGAGACAACACAATGTTAGACAAACTACAGCATACACATGATTAGTTTTTATTTTTATTTTATATAAATCGTTACCAATACCAACAGAGTGGGGTTAGGATGGGAACTTGAGTTGTGCGAAGTTGTTTTCATAAATTTGACAACTAGCTGTCAATTATAAGGAAAGCCGTTTCCGCGTATCTGGTGGATACTCACCCCTAGACAGACGCGCCGGTTCCTTTCCTTGCCCCTAATACTCGATTTACACGTTTTAAGTTGTTAAGTAATTAACTTAATATTAAGTGACTAAATGCGTGTAAACAATCAATTTAGTTGTAATTTATTACTAAACTAGCTTCCGCCGGCGACTTCGTCTGCGTGGGCCCGGGATAGAAACTATCCTATATTTTAATCCAGGCTATAAACTATCTTCGTGCAAAATTTCATCCAAATCGGTTCAGCTGTTTAAGCATGATTGAGTAACAAAAATCATATTAGTGGGATTGATTGTTTACATGCATTTAGTCACTTAATATTAAGTTAAAATTTAGTTAATTACTTAAAACGTGTAAATCGAGCATAAGAGCCGCCATAGACGGACTTAATTTAGCAGTCAACATACCGACAGCACAGCTGCAGCTGAACTACACTTGATGTTACCTCAAAATCTGCATTGACTACTGTGCTATGATCTCGTGGTGCCAAGATACATTACTCGGAGGTCATAACTTAAAAAAATGAATTAAAAAAATTTGAAAAGAAATGGACAAAAGGGGTTACTACAGATGTTCTAAGGAAGCCTCCTTTTAAATATTTGCTCCTGTTACAGGGCCCCCACCCCGTATGTATACCAAAATTCATCTTAATCCTTAAGTAATTTAACAACCACCGACTAAAATTATACGGCCATCCTCTAAAAATAAATTTCATCTAAAATAACTCTTTCTGTGCACACATATTTTGAGTTAAAGTCCAGATCCGAACATTATTGCAAAAATTGTATTATTTCATAGACTTTAACTTGTTTTGTGAGCCTAATTAATAAATAAAAAAATAAAAAAAATCCGTTCAGCCGTTGGTGTCTATTACTTTAAGCAGTCCGTCTACGGTGTCAAGTGAAAATGACGAGCGGACTAGGACGAAGAGCGAGGAATGAACAAACGGTGCGGAGTCGGGAGTCTATACTGCATCTTGCGGTCCTTGTCTGGCAGTCGCGAGTCGGAGGCTACACGACTGCACTCGTGGTCTCTGTCTCGATTGAGCAATGCAGTATACTCGTATAATTATAATAATATATACATCTCTCTTCACTCGCTCACTCTTAACCACGAGTACCACGACCACGTGGTTTCATGATGACATTGATGGCGTATTTACTTAAAGCAACTCACGGCCCCCGTCGCAGCCGCCTCCCCAGAAGGACAGAAACCCGTCCTTGGACAACGGGTCGTTCCATGGAGTGGTTTGCGGTTAAAGATTGTATTTATTATTCTCAAAGAAATATACATTTCACTTATTGAGAATACAGTAAATTATCATGCCTTAATTAAGTATTACGCCCGTAAGCGCTTACATGTGTAACAAACAATAAAAACGTAAACTTGTATAAATTAATTATACACTAATACAAAAGTGGGTAATTGTTGCACTAATAACAAAATAGCATAGCGGGTAGAATATCATCAAGCATAGAATTACACGCATTCGTCGCTCGCACACTGCATTGCATCTAACGATAACAAGTCAGGGCCGGATTCTGTTTCAAATTAAACGATAGGAATATTATTGATGACATGGGTCTTAAGTTGGTTTTTGAATTGTGACGGTTTTTAGTAAAAGGTCCCACTTTGTCGATTCTAGTTACGGAGTTACGGGCAGTTTAGTGAAATATGGCAAAACTTACCGAAAATCAACTTTCGATGAAAACTGATAGAACATACTGTAATAAACCTGATTGACCCATACATGATTTTAACTAATTTGAAATCCCTAAAGTATGCCCATTCATTTAATACCAACCACTCCATAACTTCAAAGTAGAAGTGTGTTTTCTGCCATCCCAAACTTTAACCAACGTTTTCTCAATTGTCGCTTTTTCACTTCTGCAACTTTGCAGAATTTAAAAAAAATAACTATAGCACCTAGAGACATGAATCTTTCACCAAAAGATAGCGTATGATCTGTAGTATTAGGAACTACTCTTAACTCCATATCGACAAAGTGGGACGTTTTCCCAAAAACCGTCACAATTGTCTGAGTCTGCGCCTTTAATATTTTTAGGTAAGTTATTATATGACCGTGCTCCTTCGAAACTAGCAAAGTCAGCGAAGTCGGTCTATAGCCTTGGACCTTCCGTGTACAATCGTCTGCCAGATAGCATTAGAAATGCACCTTCCACCGCAGGATTTAAATCCAAATTAAAAAAATGGCTTTTTAAAAATACATTCTATCAATTATGATGAATTTTTCAACATACCATTGGCCATATGACATTTAAATAATTTACTATAATAACAGATAATAACAATATTATGTATTTAAACCTAATTATTTATAATTAGAGCATATCTACTGTAAAATGACCTGTAACAATTGTTATCAATAAATATTTCATTTCATTAATGCTTTTAGTACCGTAGCTCTTTGTTCGGGGGAAAGGTACATATAAATTGTCTGCGCTTCGAAGAACCCGAAGCCCTTTCTGTCTATTAGTTGTAAATGTTGTTTGACAATGTATTTGTTTGGTTACGATTTTTCGTATTAAGATACATGTATTAAAATAATATAGTTGGTTGAGACTTGAGACTCATAAATTTAGTTTCCGCATAGATTTTTTTGGTTGAAGTTAAAAAGTCATAATGAAACAAAACCTTAATTATCTTATTTTGTGTAGTTTGAATCACTTTTAAATTAGTTTTTGCCGCACTGCCCCATATCTCGACGAGATAGTCTAAGTGAGATTTAACTAAGGAATTGTAAATGTTTAAACGAACTTTACGCGGAAGACATTTTACTATGCCCCGTATTGAACCTAACAACGATGATAGTTTTGATTTGATTTTTTTGATATGAGGTTTCCATGTCAAGCCGCTATCCAATATTAAGCCCAGATATTTTTCTTCGTTTGAAAAATTCATATAATGTGCCCAAACTATTCGAACATTCGTATTGCATACTCGATAATAATCTCTCCTATATATGGCGACGGCTCTTATGTTAGACGAGGTTATAAAATTAAAGGTGAATAAATGAGGTACAGGTTTATAATCATAAAGGAGTCCATCTAGCATGGTTTATGTGGTGGTGGTGGTGGTAATGGACAGGCGACTATGTAAAGGCAAACAATTTCGCATTCAACTGCTCTGATAAGTCTTGTCGTGCCTTTTCCCTTATGGAAACAGTTTTTCTCTGTGCTGTTTTTGCCAGATGAAGTTGCTGTAAGAGGAAAGGTCGGCACATGCAAACTTTCCTTGCAAAGGTTCCTACACACTGTTTAGTTACAGGTCCGTATAAGGGCTGGTCGAGTTCTTTGTCGGCTCTAATTGAATAATTCTCTTGCAGATTGTCCAACCTGAACACGTTGAACAGTCGTCGGCGGCGCTCTGTCGACAGGCCCACGAGGAGCACCCGCAGGATGCCCAAGGCGCCGCCGATAAAGGACGAGGTGCTGGCCCCGGTCAGCTCGGGCTCCGAGAGCGAGCACGAGGCCGCGGATCTGGAAGGTAATTACTGGACTTTAGATTGTACAACCTGAACACGCTGAACCGTCGGCACTCTGTCGACACGACGACGAGCACCCGCAGGATGCCCAAGGCGCCGCCGATAAAGGACGAGGTGCGGGAAGTAATTAATTACTGGACCTTCGTTTCCAGTTGTTGGCTGTCGTGACTAGATGTTTGGTCCCTTCAGATCGGGCTCCTCGCGTACTGGACTGGCGGGGGCATTGCCGTGCTCGTATTTTATGGTAAAAAACTTAACCTTACGATATTCGGTGACAACCACTAGTCCATACTAAAAATAGGCTTGTGGCCTCGTATTAAAATTGATAACGTAGTGTTGCTAAATGGGTAGTACACCATCAAATTATTGTAATATAAAGTATAAAAATACAAAATATAATTAAAATCATAAAAAGATATGGACTTTGAAAGGGTTGAAAAAATATGCTTTTTTTTTTTTTGTCCTAGAGTAAATTTAAAGCTACCAATATATTGTTACGCTTTTATAGAAACAAAATTTAACGACAAGTATGGACCTAAACGCAGTATTTCGCGACCGAAACAGCAATTTACTTGGTTTTCCATACAACGATTAGTTCAAATAGCAAAGTGTGACGTCATACTTTTATGTATTGAAGCGTCAGTACGAAGCGTTTTTCGGCTGCCGCCAGCGAGGTCCGTCTTTGACTAAATTTTTTGGGTATTTATGTGCAGTTGCTCCCATTCAAACATTTGTTCCTCTCCAAAAACTGGTACTAATGGCATCGTAAAAAATCTTAGGTCAACAGCCTATTCTGCAAAATTTTGACTGAAGAAGTGGAAGTCACGGGATTCGAAAGGTTAAGAAAAGCCCGTATGTAGAAGTGAAGTGTTCGAATGGACATTCCATAAATAAAATTTGTAATTTAACGTAATGATTTCAAAGTTCCTAGTTAACTAACTAATGAGTTTGACTAAGGAGTAACAAATTTTTCATAGATTTATTTTGTAAAGTATATACAAGATGATATTTAACATTAACGTTCGAGAAATTGTACCGAGGATGCCGGCGGCATTTCCTCGCTGAATTGCAATGCTGGTGCGTTGCGTGAGAAAGCCGCCAGCTCTTCGGTCACCAGTTACATCAACCAGACGTCTCGCGATTTCCGCAAATAACTTATGCCCACTGGGACCCCACGGGCCGAGGGTCTCGACGCCAAATGGTACACAAAGGTGTACTCTCTGCCGAGGCCTCTATTACGTTTCAGATTTTCGGCATTTTTCGCCGCTGCACCCGCTTTAGAAGTAGTCCGTTGGAGGGGAGACGGCGCTAGTGTGTCTACGCAGGTAGCGTCCCACAACAGTATCCGTCCCAAACTCTACGGAACCAAAGACACACCATCAGGTATTTTGCCATCATCTCTGACAATGCCAGTTGGCTCAAGAAGAGCAGGCACATTGATGGTGGCAAGAGACCGGCGGGTTATATCATTAAAGGATTTGTCACACTGGATGCGGTCTGCAGTCAGGTCAAATTGAATTGTTCATACATAATGTGGGCTGTGCTTGACCGCAGACCGCAGAACGCATCCAGTGTGGCAAATCCTTAAGTGTTGCATGTCTTGAAAAGCAGCCTGCACTTTTTTGACAACATAGTCCATGGTGACACTGGTGAACCAATCGGTATACGTGCTATTTAACTAGGAAGTTTGACTAGTCCACTTAAAATGTATTGATACAATTAGGCAGGATTAAGCATTAATAAATTAATGATTGGAAATGGTTTTCAGAGCTGCCTCAGATCTCAATGCAAAAACTGAACGGAGACGGCATCAACCACATTGCTAAAGAAGACCTCCTTGCCCAGAGCGAACCCTCTAGCTCTGACAACGACAAGGCCAATGGTTCTGAGGTAAATAAATTATATAATATTATGAAAGTTCGCCTAGGTAGTAGGCTAGTAGACCTAGGCGAACTTGCTCCGATCAAATTCAAGAAATCTTACAAAAAGGCCAGGTCAAAAGTACCCTAAACCAACGAGCATGTATGAGAAATGTTATGAAGGTGAGTGAAGCGAAAATGGTTTGTCAGGATCGTAGCAAATGGAGGTGATCTCTGCCTACCCCTCTGGGAAAGAGGCGTGATTATATGTATGTATGTATAATATTATGAGTAGGTAATATTTTAATAGAGAGATCACTGTCTAACTAACAAAGTCGGTGTAACACAAAAATAATCCGAATCATGCATTCTTTCTCAGTCGCAAATTATGTGTTCTATCTCGCTAGGGCTGTCATTTTTGCCACCTGCATCACCCAATACCTATTTAGGTTCTGTGTATCACTTCTTAACATGATAAACCATCAATGACACTACATTTTTTTTACAGGATGACAAAAAAGACGAAGAAAGCGATGAAGACACGTTAGTATTTTTTGAAATACATATAATAAGTCCTATAGTACATTCAAAAATAATTATTGGAATTTAATATACCAATTAATTAAATCAATCGTTTTGAAACGACGAAACCGGTAGAAACAGGAAGCACAGCGTCGCTAGATCTCCTACAAGTGTACCTTATCAGAAACTCAGCAGCAGAAGTAGCTAAGCAGAATAACTCTCTCAAAATGATCTACATAGATTCTTATTCTATTAGAGTATTTAGAGTCCATGTGTAATTATTTTGAAAACAAGACTTGAGTAGCTACTTATGCGGCTAACTGTATACCAACAATCTGGTAGTCTGCTGGATGAGGCTATTATTATCTTTGCCTATCCGCCTATAACCAGCTGTTGACGTTTGGCTCCTTTGGTCCTAGGGTAATAATAATGATCAATTTCCTCTTATTTATTACAGGGTCAAGTCAACAAGACGCAAGGCTAATGCCATAGCGTCGGACTCTGATGCCGAGACAGCGCGGCGAAAGGAGAAAATCAGCGACTTTGAAGACTCGGAGGATGAGAGCAGCGAGCCCAGAAAGAGGAAGAAAAAGAAGGCCTCTGACAGCGATGGCTCGTTGTCTTCTAGTGATGGGACGTAAGTTCGTAGGGTTGCAAATGTTTTCCATCCGGCAGACCGTATGATTGTACACAATAACAGGTTAAAGAATATAAATGTCACACAAAATTAAAGTATGAAGGCGAACTTATCCCTAACTTGCTTACAAGGAACCAAGATACCCAACTGTCCGGCTCCGATTTGTTTTTTGTTTAGCTGCCCAAACTCAACCTGTTGGGAGAATTGTCCTTCAAAGTACTGAAAAGTGACTAAATTCTAACTTCTGTAGAGAGATTTGTTCAAGCAAATTGATAATAAATTACTGGTTTCATTATAACAGTTAAACAGACAGATGTGACTCTCCGTATATAAGGCACTGTTGTGAAATGCATGTATCCAACAGTGCCTATCTGTATGTTTTTTTTTTGATTTAGGTGCTGAATTGTGTAACTTTTACTGTATGAGTCTTGTGTAACTCGAAATAAATGCTTTCTTTTCTTATATGTATATATAATGGACATGGGTTTTGTTACTTCACCTCAAACTCATATTTCGTCGGGTGACAAGCAAAAGTCAATAATTACACGTAAGAAGTAAAGGAAAACTCAGCCTTATTACTACTACAACATAGTTGCTATTTCTAAAATGATTTTTCTGCATTTAGTGACTTGCTTGTCACCCGACGATTTTATATAAAACAAGACATGTCAAAATTTCATACTTTTCATCGTTTCATTCACTTCCCTATTGTTATTTTTATAAGCATGAAAAGTACGAAACTTTGCCGTGTCTTGTTTTATATAAAATATGAGTTTGAGGTGAAATAACAAAACCCATGTCCATTATTTTTTCATGTTCTCCAACATATAATAAAACCAGTAGTTAATTATCAATTTGCTTGAACAAATCTCTCTACAGAATTTGGAGGATTTGGTCACGGTTCAGTACCTTGAAGGACATTTTCTCCCAACAGGTTGAGTAGGGGCAGCTTAAAAAAAATAATTGTCTGTTATTTTAGACTACTCTATAACACATAAACATAAATCAAATCGGAGCCGGACAGTTGGGTACCTTCCCTTGTTAGCTTTGCGACTGTAGAAGATCACTAGCGCGTTGCCGACCCTTTATTGATTTGAGGATGCGTTGTGTTGACAGCTAAAGACAAACGCAGGAAATCACTTGTAAATTCTTCCCTTATCACATTATGACTGTGGGCATAAAATAATTTCAAATAATTTTCATTATTTGCAGTAAAAAGAAGCGTCGTCGCATCAAACAAGTGAACGACAGCGATGGCTCAGGGTCGGACTCGGAGAATGAAGGCAGGAAACACGGCAGGAAGAATATCCGCAAGGTGAGCATACGGCGTATAACCTTAGAGCATTCATAACTGGAGTAGCCTTATGTCGTATTTGCGTACAAAAATGTCTGGGGGGGGGGGGAGCATCTTAATAGGATATTGAAACTCAATTGTATATTGAAAGCTTGAAGTGGTTGAACGTATGGACGTTCAACGACGTAAATATTAAGTGCTTACAGCAACATGTGGGCATTTTTATGATCAGTGTTCTCTTGCGAGGCGATTTTGTGAATGACCATTAATCGATTGTGAAATTGTCTTTGTATGATTTCTACAGAGGGGTAAGTTATTATTATTATTCTGGTAGTGGCTATTGTATCACTGCGACCATTGCTGATCTATTGTGATCGCCACTTACTACAATTCTTGGTCAAGTCCTGCGAACTCGAAGAATTGCAGGATTTTGTTGAACTCAAGAAGTTTGATCTCCTCCGGGCACATGAAGTGTTTGCCCAGAATGGAGTTACGGCTGCGCATAAGACAAGGGCAATCGGTTAGGATGTGTGTAGGTGTCTGCTCTGCTTCAAGGCAGAGTCTGCACTGCCTTGTGTCACTCAGCCCCAACACTTGCATGTGCTTGTTTAGGCAACAATGCCCTGTAAGCACCCTTACCAGCATGCGTAGACGGTTCCTGCATAGCGCCAAGGTGTTAGTGTACGCCTTTTTGCTAAAGGCTCTAATAAGCGCTTTTCAGTCCTGGGATAGCTCTCCAGGCTTGAATGGTTTTGTAGAAACAATAGGTCTTTAGAGTGAGCTTGGTCAGACTTTTGGGGACACCACAAAACGGTTCAGGTCCGCAGTGTGTCTCCTTTGCCCCCGCTCGACGCTCGTGCAAGCTCGTCGGCCTTCTCGTTTCCCTCGATACCTGCATACCCTGGGACCCAACGTAAAATTACCTTGTTTTTAGCGCCCAGGTAATTTAAGAGTTCCCGGCAGTTCTCGACCAGCCTCGACGTTATGACGTTAGAGGCAAGGGCCAAGAGATCCGCCTGGCTATCCGAATGGATATAAATAGTACGACTGAGGTAGGTGCTTTGCAGATTCGTTTTCGCACATTCTAGTATGGCGTATACCTCCGCCTGGAATATAGAGGCGTGCTTTCCCATGTTCAGACTGCTTGCTGTCCTGGGCGCCTCTCCATATATTCCGCATCCTACCTCTTCTTGTTCTCTTTCGTGCTTTTATTCTAATATGTGCATATTGTGCATGTACCATTTGATACTGTGACTTATTTGGGAAACTGATTTTACCTCCTGAGAACTGAAACTGATTTAAATCCAGTTACCCCTAATATCTGTTCTATTTTAAATATCAACTCTTACGATAGGTACCTGTTTTATGCGCGGGGGTAATTACCCCCAGGCAAGGGCGTAGCTACGATTTGTTAAGGGGGGGCAGACATATTAGACAAACCAAGAATCCCAGAATATATCTAAGGTAAATGCTGAATGAGCAATGGGACTGCGTCTTCTACCCGTCCCCTGCTCATGCTCCCAGGTTCGGAAGGGATGATGTAGAGGTTAACAGCCGCGTTTGTGACTTCACCAGTTGGCCCCGACGGAAGACTAGCGCTGGTCAATTAGGTCGGCACCATGCTGAGCTGGGGCCATTTCATGGTGCGTTTATTTTTGTTTTTTGTGCTATGAGTAAATGTTTTTTTTCTTTGTTTACCAGGTGATGAGCAAGAACCAGCTGGAGGAGGCCACGAAGAAGGCGGCGCGCCAGGAGAAGGAGAGGATGGCGCGCATTGCTGAACGCCAGAAACTGGTGAGTGTGCATCATAAACATATTCCACTCCTCTTCATTTGATGTATTCAACTATTTTAAAAAAAGTGGGTTCATGTCTCGATTGGAACATGTAGAGCAAAAAAAATGTCTGCAAATAATAATGCAAAAAACTCATCAAAAATGTGTACTGTAGAGACCTCTACAGTGCTGGCTGGAAGCACTATGCTCATTTAATATCAAGCTGTCTGCCTCAGGGCCACGAAACTCATACCTCTCGCAACGTTCTCCAATAAATGTGTTAACACATTGGTTGCCGTTATATATATATGCTATATTTAATATGGAATTATGAAATATTTGCGACTTGGTAACGAATGGGTATGGGATATTCTAACGTGTGTTTCTCTACCATCCGGCCCACCGTCTCTACACTCTACAGTACCTTAAGATACAAATTCAAGAAAAGGATTAATGAAACTGAAACATCCCAAGTAGAGATAAAATATATGGCGCGTGTCGCGTAGCTCCGCTCGCCTAACGTGGTTACGAATAACCGGACCAGCGTTAACTTTTAATAATTAGATTGCCTAAACACCAACCAAAATCATGAATAAAGTAAACACACTTAAAAAGTTCCAAAAACCATATTTAAGCTTTTTACCAGAAGGGTGATCTACCCTCGCCGCGTCTTCCAGTGAACTGATAACCTGATAATGGTCGCGGGAGTCCGCTGGATGCGAGTGGCGCAGGACCGGCCACTCTCGGGGGGCGTCGTGGTGGAATGTTCGCGATCCCATGGCGCCCCCTTAACGGTAATGCGGGTGACGCCGGTGTGTTTTTAGTGGGTATGCTCCTCGGATGGCGGTGGGAGGAGAGAGTCTCACATAACCCCCAAATGGGCCTTCCCCGGGTCGGGGGTATGCATAAAGCATTTTCACATCGTCAAAAAGGACCGGCCACTCTGTCACTCTTATGTCCAACAGTCTTTCGGCTGTTGGAATGATGATGACCAGAAGGGTTTCTAATCCTAGAATTTTTCTCGCTAGTGCTGTTTCCACATGACTATATTCGTCATCCTCTTAGGGTTTTTGCTGGTTGTCACCTAATGGCGCTCAGGGTCAACTTCTACATGACTACATTATATTTTACTAATATTTTCCCGCGTCTTCGTCCGCGTGAACTCCCGTATCAACTGCCATCCCCAATTTTATCCCTTTAAAGGATAATTTTGGGGATAAAAAGTATCCTATGTTCTAATCCAGGTTATAAACTATCTCCATACCAATTTTCATCGCGATCCCTTCAGCTGGTTTTGCGTGATTGTGTAACAAACATCCAAACAACTAAACTTTCGCATTTAAATATAATATTAATAAAAATAAAATAAAAATAGCCTTTATTATTGAAGCTGAAAAACTTAAAAAACTATAATGCTCCATTCCATCGATAACTTCAACTCGTCTTGGCGACATAGGCCTCCTCCACCGGGGCTAGTGCAACTGACGCCGCACCGCGACGCGAGTCGAGAAAGCTCTACCCCCCTTTTTCTACTTTGTACGGTGCGAGTGAGATAGGGGACGCTTAGTCGCGCGAGAAGCGACTGAGCAGCAAGTTGTGCTAGACGTGCTGAGCCTTCCATTTCGTGCGGTCCCTTGCCTCTCTCAGCCACGTTTCTCCAGCAGTCCGCCTCAGATCATCTGACCATCTAAGGGTAGGCCTTCCTCTTTTTCTTTTATAACCTCTTGGGTACCACTCGACTATGTCCTTTTTCCATTTGTCCATGCTTCCCCTTATCATATGGCTTTGATTATGGACAGTTTTACCTTATCTTTTAGCTTGATATTAAGCACACTCCTTTCCATATTGTTTTGACATACATCTAGTTTTTGGTGCTGTCTTTTTGTAAGAGCCCAAGTTTGACATCCATAGGTTATTACCGGTGTAATACACATATTTAAAACTTTGAATTTCTGGCTTGTTGGTAGTTCTTTTGCCTTCATAATCTCCTTCATTGACCAAAACTTTTTCCATGTGTTTGTGATTCTTCTCTCAATTTCTTTATTTGTTAGGTCTTGTGGTGATATTATTTGTCCGAGATATACATAATATAATATTAGTAGGATTAAAATAGTGTTGTTGAGTTGTTGCATTTCCTCTTTGATAATGGTTATTCTGAAGTTAGTTGAATGTGCCTTGTTACAGTACAACAACCTGGAGTTCGACGAGTCTGGCAAACCAGATGAGGTGGTGCTTGAAAAGGTGGTGCTGGACTTCGACCCGGAGACCAAGGAGCCCATCATCGAGGTTGACCGCGGGCTCGTCAAGAAACTCAAGCCCCATCAGGTCTGTACTTCTTCTTAGGGTGGGTTGCACCAAACCCTCTGTAATCATAATCATAATCTTTATTAGGTACACAGATGTACGGTCGATGCCAAAAATATGTTTACACTATTCGCCTTATTGCAGTGGAATAAGGTGCAAAAGTGTAAACATATTTTTGGCGTCGACTGTACATTAGCTCCGTGGATATACGAACTTTACACTTAATATACATGGGGCTTAGAACTAAATGAACATTGTGTACAATCAATTTTCAGAAGATAAATAGACTGACCCCTACACTAGGCACAGCCTGTCCTGAAGGTAGCCAATTCGAATGTGAATTTACATAATAGGTGCGAAACGTTAACAAGATCAGCAGATTAAAGTACTACTTAAATCATAATTAAACATGATAAACAGCAGAAGGTGTGTGTGTTGAGTTTATTTAATTACGCTCATTAGATTTGTATTGTATTGTAGAAGAGTATTTGTATTGTATTGTATTGTAGATCCTCTTCTCTCCTCTCATGACTTCATACGGGAATAAAGCCATCTCGTTAATTTGTGTTTCACGTCTCTTACTGATAATAGTTTTAGGGATGCGCTTGTCAGTAACAAGGAACTTCACGTACTATTTTTGCTACAGTAAGGCGCACATTTCCGAGCATATTGGAGAAAAGATACATAGGATAATCTAGGGTTAAGGAATCTCATAACATTTGTTTTATTTCACAGGCGAACGGCATAAAGTTCATGTGGAACGCATGCTTTGAGAGCGTGAAGCGCATCAAGAAAGACCGCGGCTCGGGCTGCATCCTCGCCCATTGCATGGGGTTGGGAAAAACTTTACAGGTCAGTATTACTAAAAGTGTTAAGTCCCACATCAAACCTAAAAAAATACAGGGTTTACTAGACCACATTAATTTATTGAAGTCAAGTGTTTCAAGCATTGGTCTGAGCTTATGATTTATGATCAACACATATTTTTTTAAATTGTTTTAACACTTATTTTCGATCCCTTTATACAATTCACTAGATTTGAACAATTTAATGATTTTATGTTGGGAGTTTATCTGCGTGATCGCATCAGAAATGAGGCTATCCGCAGCAGAACCAAGGTAACCGATACAGCCCTCCGAATCACATTGCGCGTAGAACCGATGGCCGTTGGGGCGGAAAGGTTCTCGAGTGGCAACCACGTACCGGAAGGCGCGGCGTGGGTAGGCCCCCCACAAGGTGGACTGATGACCTGGTAAAGGTCGCGGGAGTCCGCTGGATGCGGGTGGCGCAGGACCGGTCACTTTGGCACTCTTAGGGGGATGCCTATGTCCAGGAGTGGACGTGTTTCGGCTGACATGATGATGAATGATTTTATTCGCAGGTGGTGTCTCTGACCCACACGCTACTCGCGCACAGCGACCTGACCGGCGTGCGGCGAGTGCTGGTGGTGTGCCCGCTCTCGACCGTGCTCAACTGGGTCAACGAGTTCACCATCTGGCTGAAGTACTGCGAGACTGACTGCGAGGTCGACGTGTTCGAGTTGTCCAGGTGAGTTGTCGTCGTCAGCCCCCGCAGTTTGGATGGGCCTCTCACAAAGCAACCCGCAAAGATCTGTATGATTCGCGCTCGTTTTCCGCGGGCTGCCAGAAGTCTTCTGGTGTCAGCGTGAGACAAACTGGACAATGTTTGTTTCTGAGTGTTGTGGTCGGATATTGACAAGTAGATGTGCCGTTTGCTGTATGTTTGCTTTTATTGATTGTGATGTGACCTGCAAATGCACGGGGCATTGCAGTGATGTAAAGCCGGATTAATACTTATCTGATGTATGGTGTCGTAAACACATCGTTTTCATAGATTTAGTTTGGTTAGATTAGATTCACCTGATGCACTCTGGCTCTTTTTGTGTCAGACCTCAGAGGCCGGCATTAGTTTTCAAAGAACCTATGATACACTACATTTTGTAGTTCCAAAGTAACACTTTTCGCGAACGTGCTACTAGTATGACAAGTATACAGCGTGGGCCCTGTAATAGGAGCAAATATTAAACGGTAGATTACTTGTGAGCAATTATTTCCAAGTGGTATTAATTGAAAAAAAAAATTTTTTTTCTTCATAATAAGTTTACATGTATTTTTTAACTCTTCTGGAGTAATAAGTAAGTTTTTATTAAAAAAACAAAAATATCTTGAAAACAAACATGCAAGAATTATTATTATTTTCTTTTTTTCTTTCTTTTTATGACTCACTACATGATGTTACCTCAAAATCTGCAGTGACTGCTGCGCTATGATCTCGTGGTGTCAAGATATATTTCCAGTGCTAACTAACTGCACCGTGGGAACTCAGAATTATACCTACACTTTGCGCGCTGCTAGCGGGGCTTTAGCCAGTTAGTTGGCACACGCGCTCACGGCCGGACGCTGGTTACGCGCACAATAAAAGTTGTGTCCAATTATTAAAAAAATATAAAATACCTACTTTATATACCTAGGTACTCATTATTTCCATGACAGGTACAAACTAGTGAGTTTGAACAAAGACGTAATGATTTTTACGGATTATTGTACCAGTTAGGTAGGTCCAACTTCGAGAAAGAGGTCAATCGTCGAATCCGACTCGGCTGGGCAGCGTTCGGGAAGCTCCGGCACATCTTTTCGTCCAATATCCCGCAGTGTCTCAAGACGAGAGTCTTTGACCAGTGTGTGTTGCCAGTGATGACATATGGCACTGAAACTTGGTCGCTTACTATGGGCCTCATAAGAAGGCTCAAAGTCACCCAAAGGGCAATGGAGAGGGCTATGTTAGGAGTTTCTCTGCGTGATCGCATCAGAAATGAGGCTATCCGCAGCAGAACCAAGGTAACCGATATAGCCCTCCGAATTGCTAAACTTAAGTGGCAGTGGGCGGGGCACATTGCACGTAGAACCGATGGCCGCTGGGGCGGAAAGGTTCTCGAGTGGCGACCACGTACCGGAAGGCGCGGCGTGGGTAGGCCCCACACAAGGTGGACTGATGACCTGGTAAAGGTCGCGGGAGTCCGCTGGATGCGGGTGGCGCAGGACCGGTCAATTTGGAACTCTCTGGGGGAGGCCTATGTCCAGCAGTGGACGTCTTTCGGCTGATATGATGATGATGATGATGATTGAACCTTTAATACTTATTTCAAATCGTAATATTTTATTAAGGAGTTTCGGTAATTTTGTATAGATCCCTACCCCGAGCCTCCGGCAAGTTTACTCCGCCACTGCCATTCATTATGTCCACATTTTTTAGTTGTTTGTATTGATTTCATGTTTATATTTATGCCTGTCTAGCAGCAATTAGTATAATACGAGTAGTTTACTTTGTAAGATTTGCGGGGTACAGTAGTAAGGCCTAAGAAAGGGCGTAAACATCGTCGTAGCTATAGGGACTTATCACCTTTTGGAAGGGCTGAAATGCACTCGCGAGGATGAAACACGTAATCAAAATATTTTAAAACAACTTATACCTAGTGACTAATTCCAAGTTTGTTATGCTACTTTTAAGCGACTATTACGTTATTTATATACTTATTTACTTATAAATTTAATAACCGAACATTTAAAGAAGGAAAAAAATCATTCAACACAGCAATTGTAGACACATCATAATAATAATTGATTTATTAAAATTATTATAAATACAAAAACCTTTTTTGTTTCACTCAACTATTCATTTATAAAATCTTTTCTAAGCGGTGTCAACCCTAGCGTCGATTGGTCGGCTCGTGCGGCCAACGACCCGCGCCTTCAAGGTCGCTCCATTGTTAAATTTAGTAGCCATGCAAAGCGGTAGGTATGCGCTTTTTTATTCAGACTTGAGTCTATTCGTAGAACTATTCTATAATCTGTAACATTACTTAGAGGTCATAACTTGAGATCAAAATTTCTCCGAAAAAAAAAATTGGATACAAGGGATTACTGCTTTGCTCCTGTTACAGGGCCCACCCCGTATACAGCAGTATTACAGTATACTGTTTCGTTCGGTAGCGAGTAAATTAAGGATGGGTTCGTGGTTGTTAATTGAGTAATATTATTTCAGACATAAACAGAACTCGGAGCGCTCGTGGCAGCTGCAGCAGTGGGTGGACTGCGGCGGCGTGTGCGTGCTCGGGTACGAGATGTTCCGCAACCTGTCCGCCGACAACAACAAGAAGTTCAAGAAGAAGATGCTCAAGACGTTTCAGGAGGCACTCGTGGACCCTGGTATATATTGTCACATTTCAGACGTAAACAGAACTCGGAGCGCTCGTGGCAGCTGCAGCAGTGGGTGGACTGCTGCAGATGCCACTGGAAATAAATAAACAAACAAAATTGAAACAAAGTGCTAGAAGTGTCGGCTCAACGTCGTTGATGTCTTTTCTACTGTAGCCAAGGCGACGTGCTATTAGTCAAATTCACAGTAAAGCCACGTGTTTGGTCGAAATTAATTGGCTAATATTTAACGGCACATAAAAAAAAACCTAACAACCTAAAATACTGATTTGTACACCTAAAATACTAATCGTTCACCAAAATGCGGTTTTGAGTGCAGTGAGTATTTTATTGGTATGCGATTAATTAAATATATCCCAATTTAATTTAGTGGTCTAAACAGTTGTGAAATATTTTTTTCAGTTGAGTTGGGAGCTCCATAGAAAAACAGTATGTGATTATAGTTTGGTGTACGGAAGTCTTAATTCTAACATTAGAGTCGACAAGTATAAATAAGGAATTGTTTCACTTCTCATTTGTCGTTATATTACATGATATGACCTCGGCCTGCCTTGCCGACATTCATTGTTGTGTTAGTTGCAATGTCGTTTGTCTGCGTGCAGGGCCAGACCTGGTGGTGTGCGACGAGGGCCACCTGCTGAAGAACGAGAAGACGAGCCTGTCGCAGTCCATGAACCGCGTGCGCACGCTGCGGCGCATCGTGCTCACCGGCACCCCGCTACAGAACAACCTCAAAGAGTGTGAGTGAAAGAAGAAAGAAAGAAAGAAAGAAAGAAAGAAAATACATTTATTCACAAACACACAGGACACACATATTATACAATAAAGTAAACAAGAGAAACATATAAAACATGAAACAAAGTGTGTCTCTGCGGCAGTGAACCGGACACTGGCTCAGCATTATGCTGAGGTGTCAGACACCTACAGCGCTGAGTGCTATACGCTATTCTACTATTATCCTACTAATATTATAAACGTGAAAGTTTGGATGTATGGATGGATGTACGTCCACTTAATCTCAAAAACTACTGGACGAATTTATATAAAACATTCCAGTTATGTATATATATCAGACTAGGATATAGGCTGTAATTTATGTCAAATTTCATCCCTTTTAGGGACGAAAAAGGGGATGAAACTTTGTATTGGAGATATATACAACATAGATAGATATAATACAACTCAATTAGTCATAGATATAATGACTAGTTGATGACGGTATACAGAAAAGTACAGTCGGCAATAAAGGCTAGTACCAAATTTTTTTTTTTTACAGAAACTTATTTTCCTAAAGTAACTATGTTTGTATAGAGAGTCGAGCTTCCTGGGAACTTTTAATGCCACGAATGATATAATTTGTAGATTTGTTTTATTATTATAATATTATTAAAATCATGTGTCTACAGATTACTGCATGGTAACATTCGTGAAGCCGAACCTACTCGGCAAGTACAACGAGTACCTCAATCGCTTCGTGAACCCGATTACCAACGGGCAGTACACGGACTCCACCGAACGAGACATTAGTATCATGAAGCGGCGGTCCCATGTCCTGCATACCATGCTGGACGGTGCTGTGCAGGTGAGGACTTTATTACGTCGGTATAGAGTTTATATTCAATAGAAAAAAAAGACAAAAAAAAAATTAAGGCTTGTACACGAAAAAAGTACCCTTTTGGTGGCGGCGTGGAGAGACTTGACTTGACCATACCAGTGATCGCGTTTAGTACCGGCCACTAAGCAAGGGCGTAGCCAGGACTCTGTTAAAGGGCTGCGCAGAAAAAATAAGAATATTCTGTATATAATTTCAGAGGAGAGATTACGGGGTGCTGGCGCCCTTCCTGCCTCCGAAGCACGAGTACGTGCTTTTCATCACGCTCACCGAGATCCAGGTCAAACTGTACCAGCATTATCTGGACAATTATTCTAGAAGGTAACTTACTTCATCAATATACATGGGTTGTCATAAGTTCAGTCACCAGCATTAAGGGCCTTTTACATGGTGCAACAATTCGTATGCGACCCTCATTACATTGCGGAGCTGCGGGCTAGCGAAATACGACCAATTCAATACAAACCCTGCAATGTAATAAAACTAGCATGCAAGATGTTGCACCATGTAATTGGCCCTTTAATATCTGCTATAACAAAGCGGGCAACAATAACTGACACGTCCTAACGGGACTAGAAATAGAGACGTGGCAGATATTTATGCGGGGATTTATTGTAGCAGATATTAATGCTTGCCACTACAGATATAGTGAGAAGTGTCTTTCCCGGTCAGTGGTATCCGAGAGACATCCATGCATTTACATAAGATTGTATATCTATTACCTTTTTTTCAGACCACTACCAGGGAAGTCATCAGGCTTTCTATTTCCCGACTTCCAATCCTTGCAAAGGATATGGACGCATCCGTTGGTTCTCAAATACAACTCGGAACGATATGAAATCATGCAACAGAAAAAGGTAGGGTTCTCATATTTTAATTATTATTAGTCTATAGTCTATAGTGCCCACTTCTGGGCAAAGCCTCCCCCCATCTGTTTTCAGTATTGTCAGCTTCCAGTAGCCAATCCTTTGAAAATGAGTAGCTCGTCCCACCATCGCCGGCGAGGGTCTGCCGCGTCTCCGTTTCGAGCTATTGGGTTGCCAGTTAGTGGCGGTCTTTGCCCATAGCTTCATCATTATATCAGCCGAAAGACGTCCACTGCTGGACATAGGTCTCCCCGAAAGAGTGCCAGAACCCCACGCCGCCACGTACCGGAAGACGCAGCGTGGGTAGACCAAAAGGTGGACTGATGACCTGCTAAAGGTCGCGGGAGTCCGCTGGATGGTCTATAGCTTACTGTCATTAATTAGTAACAAATAATATAATATTACGCCACGGTAGCCAAGTGGTTCAGCCATACGGCTGCCAAACGGCGGTCATACGTTCGAATTCCGGCTCATACCAATGAGTTTTTCGAAGCTTGTGTAGGAATATCATTTGATATTTACCGTTAGCTTTTCGGTGAAGGAAAAACATCGTGAGGGAGCCTGCATACATCTGCGAAGAAATTTAAAGGTGTATGTGAAGTCACCAACCCGCACTGTCCGATCGTGGGGTCTACTGCCAGTTCCCTCTCATCAATGAGAGGAGGCCTGTGCCCAGCAGTGGGGTGTATATAGGCTCCCTGACTTACAATTTAGACCAGGCTGAACTTGAATAACATTAGTTGATACTATCACCCTCATTATGTGCGCATAGCCTAGTGGTTAGAGAACCTGACTATGAAGCTGGAGGTCCCGGGTTCGATCCCCGTTCGGGGCAGTTATTTGTATGATGAATACGAATGTCTGTTCTCGAGTCTTGGATGTTTAATATCTATTTAAGTATGTTTATCAGTTGTCTAGTACCCATAGTACGGGCTTTGCCTAGTTTGGGACTAGATCAATTGGTGTGAATTGTCCCACTATATATATATATTTTGTTATATTTCTGAATTTGATAAATTTCAGAGGGACAAAGAAGAGGAAGATTCTGAAGGTTCGCTTGCTGATTTCATCGATGACGATTCTACGCCAGATGTGAGATTTTTATTTTAACGAGAGTTTTACGAATAGTGTGTTTAATTTTTTTTCCTTTAAACTCGTATGAAAGTATTCTGAAAGTACCTTGCAGCAAATAAAAAAAACTATTATGGAAATTAATTCACTTAAAAGAATTATCGCTGAAAAACCAACATACATACTGAGTTCCTTGGTCGCGCAAGTTAGTAACAAAATGCACCGATAAATGGCGTTGTAGGTACTCATGACTTAACTACACTATGCATTGTTAAGAATTTTCCAAAATTAATGGGCGGGGCAAGACGGGTATGTTGTATGAAATTTTGTACGGAACCCTCGGTGCGCTAGTCAGACTAGAGAGACCGGTTTTTTTAGGGTTCCGTAGCCAAAATGGCAAAAACGGAACCCTTATAGTTTCGTCATGTCCGTCTGTCCGTCTGTCCGTCTGTCCGTCTGTCCGTATGTCACAGGCATTTTACTCGAAAACTATAAGGTGTATTTGAATAAAATTTTGAGGATAGGTGTATTTTGTTAGCCGCTACAAAGTTTTGTAATTAAAATTACTAAAAAAAATTTTTTTACTCCATACATAAAACTAAAAGTCAAAAAATTTTTTTTCATCGTGAGCCCACGTGTGGCACATGAATCGATAGGCCTTTCAAAATAAATATAAGGTTTCTCGGGAATTTTTTTGATTAAGTGAATACAGTCAGAGATAATCGCCCCGAAAGTCACTAAAATTCTGTCCCCCCCCCTCTAATTTTTGAACGGTGTATTTTAAAAATATGAAAAAATTCATGGACACAGCGCTTATTAAGTTCATTCACCGAAAATTGTTTTGAACAAGATCGGATGAAAGGTTTCCGAGATATTGCTGAAAAACTGCCTTCCTCAAAGAAAAGGACGTAAGTGCCGTAAGATTTCTATGACGATACGACCTTTTTAATAGGCACGGAACCCTTCGTTTTGCGTGGTCCGACACGCACTTGGCCGGTTTTTATATTTAGTAGACGCCGCTGTGCGTCGCCATGCCACACTCCATTGTAACGTGGTTGTCAATGGCCCGATATGCATTCAATCAGAGTTTCATAAATATGTATACTACAACCTTATTGCTGCAGAAATAAGGTCTGTGTACATATTTTTGAGAATTTGTGGTGTATACATATTGGTGCCCTTGACTGTACACATCTTCCACGACCCCACATATGGTGCAATTGGGAGAGTCAACTTTCCGCATCATGTATGTGTCACTATTTAATGGAATGTGGCCAGCGAAGTCCGAGAGCTTTACTTATTTCGATGATAAATTACATTTCAAATAGCATTTTTTAATTCTATTACGTTTAAAAAGTGTATATACCTTGACACCTGTATGAACTGTTGGGACTTGTCAGGAATCGTCGACGGAGGAATCGTCGGACGACCTGTCGGACGTGAGCGACGACAGCCGGAAGAAGGCCAAAAAGAAGGCTAAGGCCAAGAAAGGGAAAGGCAAGGACGCCAAGGGGTCGGGGCGTCGCGGCACCCGGGCTAATCCAGGTAAATGTGAATTTCAAGTGTGTCGTTCCCGGGAAATACCGTTTTGTTAGGAGATTTAGGCCTACATCACACTGGCGCGGACTGCGGTCAAAAGTCAAAATCAAAGTGATTTTTTATTCAATTTAGGCATATTACATGCACCTATGAATGTCAATAAACTACCACCGGTTCTGAAAGAAAACCTCTGCCTCGAGAAGAACCGGCGTAAAAAACTCGGCGAGGTATAATTTTATCATTTCAGTATCAGAGTATAAATATAAGTCACAACACTTCTTATTAGGCCCTTATTTTTTGTGCGTGAATGTGGATTAAAAATACAAGACATTAATATTTATAAACAAACAAAAACATAGAAAGAAAACAACATCGGTTACCCAACTATAAAAAGAATACACCATCCAAAAGGTATCCTGCGGCATGGTATTATAACATTTATCTTATAATATGCTTTTGGTGGCGGTCCATAGTCAATTTGACAGCTAAGGTAACATGAAATGCATACCTAACGAGATATACATTTCGTGTTACCATCATGAGCTTTTTTAAATTTGCAATATTTTTTTGTGATACGACTTGCTGGTCAAATTCTATTAGCATAGAGATGAAATTAGAAATCATCCTTATTTACAACTGACAATGCATAATATAATTAAGAATATATGCACCCAATTTAATTTTAATATTGACATGTATGAATTAGTCATGTCATAATAATTATTTTCACATGCCTCAAGGCAGAATGTATAACATCTGCTGTACCATATGTTCTCGTGAACAAACTTTCATTTATTCATTCATTCAAGCACATTGCCTCTGAAAACGCAAATGCACCGTCACCTGCTACAGTGTCAATACCATGTTTCAATGCAATTGTTTGATTTGATTGTTTTGAAGTCTGTACAGTTGACCTTATTGAGTTGTAATAAGTTGAGAAAATAAATACATCTTATTGTGGTCGACTGTGGATCCATGTTAATTCACGACGATGCTACGCGCTCCTTTTCTTTATCTAATGAATTAAAAAATCTCTGCACAAGTACCCTTGGTACTCCCTAGTGGAGAGTGCCTTTGTAGATAACAGCTACCATACAATGCAATTTAAATTTGGTTCAAGAAGTGTACACTAGAATATAGAACAGAATTTCGTTTATTACCAACAAAATTTTTTTTTTAATTCCTCTGAGAGAATGAGGCCTCTCAGTAGCCTTAACGCATTCGCTGCCGAGCCACGCCCCCTAGGAACCAACTTGTATGGAGGCAAACGCACATGGGCGAATCTCCTAGCGGTTCTAACGTCATTGTCGGCTTAAGATTATGTCAGCAGAGGTAAAACACACCGCGGAAACTTCAATCAAACAAGTCTCGGTACCGGTTTTGGCTTACATCTTCATAAAAAGTGAACTCTTAGTTTCTTTAGTATTTGCTGTCGACGACAATGACGAAAAATAAACGCCTTAAAAACGCTGAATATTCACCCACATATAATAAATAAATAAATATCGTGGGACAATTCACACCAATTGATCTAGTCCCAAACTAGGCAAAGCCTGTATTATGGGTACTAGACAACGGATAAACATACTTATATAGATAAATATATACTTAAATAGATATTAAACATCCAAGACTCGAGAACATTGTAATGATGAATGCAGAACGATGCCTTTTTATTTTTTTGACATAGACATTATTTATTGTGACATGAAGTTTTTTATTATTTTTAATTCATTATTTTATAGTAGTTATTATGATTATGACATGATTAGTATTAAAAAAATTATATGTAAAATAGTCTGGTGTACTAGGTAGTTGCTATTATTTAATTTTAACTTTGTATTTCACACACAATGAAAATTGTTTTTGAATAAATGAAAATGAAATGAAATGAAAACAAACATTCGTATTCATCATACAAATATCTGCCCCGACCATCATACAAATACCTACATGCGTCGGTGGCAGTGAATGCGTGAAGAGGTTATATGGACGTATTTGTTGCAGCAGAAGTTGCAGTCGAGCTTGCCGAGGACAAGCCCAACTCGGACGTAGAGGAAGTGAAGTACGAGAACCCGACGGAGTGGTGGATGCGGCTGGTCACGGACGAGGAGCTGGAGGACATCCGGCACTCGCACAAGCTGCTGCTGCTGTTCGACATCCTGCGCCAGTGCGAGGCCATCGGGGACAAGCTGTGAGTGCACTCGCGTGTGCGGTATACATCTTAACATAAGCTTTATAGCTGTTAGGGTTCCCTACCCGAAGGGTAAAAACGGGACCCTATTACTAAGACTCCGCTGTCCATCCGTCTGTCACCCGGCTGTATCTCATGAACTGTGATAGTTAGACAGTTGAAATTTTCACAGATGATGTATTTCTGTTGCCGCTATAACGACAAATACTTAAAAAAAACAGAATAAAATAAATATTTAAAGGGGCTCAAATACAACAAACGTGATTTTTTTGTGCGGTTTTTATAAATAATGGTACGGAGCCCTACGTGCGCGAGTCCGACTCGCACTTGACCGGGTTTTTTTCATACCACGTTGTTGCCAAACAAACTTACGGCCCGCCTGATATTAAGCGATCACCGTAGCCTATGGACGCTTGCAACTCCAGGGGAAACGCTCGGTTCTAAAGTTAATCATCTCACGATCATCGCGGTATAAGTGTGACAAAACGCCAGAATTTTTGATCTAAAAATACTCAAGGCTAATATTATAAAATACGTTTTTAACAAACGTTAATTCTGGTCATGATTTACAGTACCGGTCAAGAGTTTAAGTTCACCCTTTGTTTTTAGTACAAATTTGTACTTTTGTGCGATAATGTTTTGCAGTTCAGATGTCGAAAATTGTTTCCAACTGATTCGTTATTGTTTACGGAGATGTGTTTGATTAGTCAGGCACAATTTGCGTAGATTTCTAAACAACTGATTCCCTAAAAACCAACATTGTATCTGATCATTGTATGTTTTAAGTGGCAAGCCCATATATGGCCCAGCCTTTGCCGTCATTCCTATAAGATTTTAGGGAATGCGTTGTTTAGAAATGTACGTGAATTGTGTCTGACTAATTAAACAAATCTCTGGAAACAATAACGGATCAGTTGGAAACAAATTTTGGCTTCCGAACTACAAATATTTTTTTGTCCAAAAGTACTCATTTGTACCTAAAACAAAGAGTGAACTTAAACTTTTGACCGGTAGTGTATATTCATAATATTTGCCGAGATAATAATGACGAATAAAAACGCTGAATTAATGTTAAGCGTTTTTACAATAATAACCAACCAAAGGTAAAATATCCAGGGGTGTCAATTGCGCGTTACCGACCCTTTAAAAAGTAAACACTTACAATATTGTAGTCCCTCGGAAAAAAATCCGCTCATTCCACAACCGAAGGTAGGAAATTTCTCTGAGACTGTACCATAAAGTTCTTGATAAATGACAAAAATATAATATGATAATCTCTCTTTGAGGAACTAATGTCTCGATAGATATACATAAGTGCGCGTCCACAAATAAAAATTGTAAACCTATTGTGTGTTCCAGACTCGTCTTCTCCCAGTCACTGTACTCCCTGGATCTGATTGAGCATTTCCTTGGCAAAATAGACGAGGCGACTCAAGAGGGACGCATAGATGAAAAACTCGCAGGGCATGTTGGTGAGTTATAATAAGGCTACAAATTTCTGTTCTCCAGAGAGAACAAATTTTATTCTATGCTTAACATGTTAATAATGACCTGTCATTGTGGCACTCTTTGGGGGAGGCCTATGTCCAGCAGTGGACGTCTTTCGGCTGATATGATGATGATGATACTAATATATTGTTACAATGTAAAATGTAGACATAATTAAATAAGTGTTAAATACTTCAATATTATAATCATCATCATCATCATATCAGCCGAAAGACGTCCACTGCTGGACATAGGCCATCATCTTAATAATTATAATTATTTGTGGCCACCATAATTACAGATGTACACCTTGATTAAAATCAGTTAACCACTGACAAATTGGATCAAACCTTGGGATATTCTACCCTAATACCAATGTAATTAAGTATTTATTACAACCGTTATATTTATAGGCAGCGTGTTTACAAAATAAACTCTAATATTCTGACGTTAAGATAGTGTATCGAGTGAATTAATGTCAAATGTCATTAGTTAACTGATTTTAATCGTAGTGTAATGGAAAATAATTATGCACTACATCTGTACAATAATGTCATGGCATGGTATGGTACATATTTGAATGCTGTTTGTAACAACTGGAAAAGGTGGAACAATGTATTTACAGATACAACCCTTTCATGCTGTAGCTGTCATATCTTTATTGACCTGTCAATGTGCTAACCACGTTATATCAAGATTATGTCACTAAATCACGCAAACTATCTCAGGCTCGCGATAATGAATTTGTGAAGATGTTAGACGATTATGTTTCGCTTTTGAACTCTTTTTGAAGATCCTATTAATTTCCTAAGGTTCGTGGTCGCCCGGTGTCGACTATTTCCGTCTGGACGGGTCTACCTCCTGCGAGAACCGATCCATTTGGTGCAAGAACTTTAACCGGGAGGATAATCCGAGAGCTAGGTGAGTCAGTCAACTATTTCCTGTTGTAAGTCTGTTCCGTAAGGCAGAAGACAACATGACCAAGTTTCTTGTTTTTTTTTTAATCATTTCTTTTTTTGGAAGGGTCTTCTAATATATACCAAAACCTTCTCCAGAATGTGTCGAATACTTTTCTGAAAACCGCATCAAAATCGGTTCAGCCAAACGTGAGATAATCGCGGACAAACATACGTGTCAAACTGAGAACACCTCCTTTTTTTAAAAGTCAGTTAAAAGGTAGCCCAGGATACTTCAACATGCCCAGTCGTGACAGAAAAAAGTGAATTCACCCATGTAATGTTATGGAAACAGACACTTCACATTTTAGTATAGAATTTGAATATCGCTAGTCAGACTATTTTCTCAATAATTTGAGCTGTTACACGGCGAGTCCGCTGGATGTAGGTGGCGCAGGACCGGTCGTTGTGGCACTATTTGGGGGAGGCCTATGTCCAGCAGTGGACGTCTTTCGGCTGATATGATGATGATGATGACACGGCGAGTTTTAGCTACGCTACAAACGCGATGCTAGAGGGCGCTACATTGGCTAGAGACGCCTCTGATGAAAAATTGCATAACACGTATTTACTCATTTATCGTTAGGAATACTCCTGTGAAGTTTCGAATAAAATAGTCGATCTAATCTTGTTTCCGCATACAAACTTTGGACCCCCATTTCACCCCCTTAGTGAATGAATGAATGAATGAATGGTTTATTCATAATGAATACATGGTTACATATGATCTTAAATATCTATACATATTTCGTCCCATAATATATTCAGCCAGGTCAGGCATATGAAAACTTAGGTCAGTAATTTAAACACTCTAAGTGGGTGAATTTTGAAAAATTGTATAACACGTATTTACTCATTTATCGTTAGGAATATTCCTGTGAAGTTTCGAATAAAATAGTCGATCTAATCTTGTTTCCGCATACAAACTTTGGACCCCCATTTCATCCCCTTAGAGGGTGAATTTTGAAAAATCCTTTCTTAGTACACCCCTAGACCTTATAAGGAACCTGCGTGCCAAATTTGGAATCTCTAAAACCAGCGGTTTGGGCTGTGTGTTGATATTTCGTGCGCGCAGCCGGCGTTCGGAATGGGACAATGAGTCACACTTTTTCGTGCGTGCAGCTGACGTTTTTACAAGACGTTATCACGTCAAAAATAATTTTCCAAATCGGTCCTGGTGTTCGAGTAATCGGGGAACATACATAATAGTTATTTACAGTACACATGGTGTTACTTTTCCGCACGAGTGCGGAAATGAGCACTTTCCGTGCATATGTTGAAACTTTAAAGAGCCATATGTACTGTAAAACGTTGTACGATACACGTGCAAATAGGTAATTCGCAACTCGTGTCGACTTAAAACACTCCCTTTGGTCGTGTTTTAATTTATCGCCACTCGTTGCGAATTTCCTATTTTCTGCACTTGTATCGTAAATAACTAGTCCCGAAATCCATTCCTGCACGGCCCCGCGCCCCGCCCGCACCGCCGCGCGGGCATAGAGGACTTCCCGTGTTAATGTTGTCCCATACATATAAACAAACCCCGGACCACGGGAGCAAAAATGCACTTGTCACTAGTGCTTAGTTAAATGTCGACTATTCTATCGACATCCATACGAACAAATTATTGAATCAGAAATTTATAGATCAAACTTATTATCTTACATGTCAGGTTGTTACACAATATTAGGTACATCAGGTAAGTATAGTTACCATTTCAGTCAACTAATTACATTAGTACTATAATTATATCATACTCACGGGAATGATCGTAAAATAGATAAAGTGAATGACAGTTATAAATAGATACTTTCACATAACTTACAGACCTCTTTCATATCATATTTGCATATCGCAATTATAAACAACCGCTCTGACATTGACTCAAGTCAATCGGTGTCAATCTTAGAAATTACATTGAGACGAACTAATTTACTATCATTTATTTGATTCATTATCATTAATATTATCGAGCCGCCACCATGCCACGCAAGAAGAAACAGCGTACTTGGATAGCCGATTACGCGGAATATATAGAAGATCGAGGTGAACATTTATTTTGTAAAAAATGTGAAATCACAATGTCAAATTCCAAATTTTCCGTACAAAGACACATCACATCACACACACATGAAAAAATACAAACATTTCGTTTTAATTTTATTTTAAACAATAATTAATACTTCTGCATGTCATAGCGGTAGTCCAGTAGGTACATCGTGCTTTTTATCGACATCGATTTATATGTTATAAAATGTGTGTCCTCGCACTATAAAGCTGTCAACGCATTTTTGCTCCCGTCATCCGGGGTTTGCATATAAAGGCGCGCTTTCAGAGCGAGTGCATTGTAAAAATGATTTGAGGAATTAATTGAATACCGGGCCGATGTTCCAGACTGTTCCTAATCTCGACGCGCGCGGGCGGCCTGGGCATCAACCTGGTGGCCGCCAACCGCGTGGTGATCTTCGACGTGTCCTGGAACCCCTCGCACGACGTGCAGAGCATCTTCAGGGTGTACCGCTTCGGCCAGAAGAAGCCTTGCTACGTCTACCGCTTTCTGGCTATGGTAACTTGCATTCAATACTTCCATGGACCTATGGTACTCAGGACAAGCTATACGTGATGTCACAATGAGGAACGGAAAGCCTTATTGAATTAAGAACTGCTCTTAAAATGGCTGATGTTTTACCGTAAACAACCTACTTAATTTCTTCCACACTTATCGAGATTTGTATGCTAACATCTCGCTCGGACGTGGTATTATTATTACTATAGGTTGTCCTGAGTATAGTCCGGATAGCACACTTTTTACCCGACTGCCGAAGAAAAAGAGGGTTATGTTTTTCGAGCGTAAGTATGTATGTATGTATGTCTTTTCTTTGGCACGCCCTACAGCCTAAACCGTTTGACGGATTTCGACATATGAGGTGTCGTTGGATTCCTCTTAATCATGGGAGGTGACATATGCTACCTATAGTATTTGTGAAAAGGCAGTTGGGTTTTTCGAATTATTTTTTATAAAATTTATGATATATAAACCCCTGATGGTAGAAGAACTCCATTGTTTAATGTGTCAGCCGACCCACGCTAATATTCCACAGTCTGAGCGATAGCGGTTAGAAAATGGTCTACAATAGAATGTATATAAATATAACATTTGTGCTTCGTAATTTATAATAAACTACTAGGCTTCTGAACAAATGCTTTTATAATTTAATAAAAATTGGATTTTGTCTGACATTATGTTATTTTATTATTATTAATTTTCTCTTTCTCCTTTTAATGATTGTTTTTGTCATTTTTTTATTATTGTTATTATTTGATCTTGTTATAGAATTGTTTTAATTCCTTATTTTATAATTTTAAATGTATTTTTTATGTAACTGCATTTTCCGAACAAATAAATTCTTTAAATTTTTGAAAATTAGGTTCTATAGTCACCTTCAACTTCGGCGTAGTAAAATAATATCAACAGTACAAGAGTCAAAAATTAAAAAAAGAAAGTGTAAGCTAAACATATCTCTTTGCCAATCAACTTTTAATTCAAATAATGCAAATAAGGAACAATGTTGATTGTTTGACAATTATTGATAGTTGTATAACACTTTCTGCACAAGGGTCAGTGACCTTTTCCCGCCTCGTGCGTCATTTCACAGTTTTCAATCCATTGTTGCTTTCGCGTAACTCGCTAAAACTTTAAGAGAAAAAAAACCAAGGCATTTCTACCATTTTCCAATTCAGAATAATAGTCTGAATCAAGGGTTTCAATATTCGGTGCCATGCCGCTTACACCCTGTATTACTGCATTGTTTACACCACACTAACAAAGTGAACTCACAGGAACTGACATGATTTGCTCTTGCTGAAACTGACATGCCCCAATTTAAATCAAAATTATTTAAATTCTTAACAGATAATGCTTTTTATTCAGTGAATGAGTACTTAAACTGTAATTAGCAATATATAATTTATAATTAAGATTATCCTACTAATATTATAAATGCGAAAGTTTGGATGTTTAGATGCTTGGATGTTTGTTACTCAATCACGCTTAAACGGCTCAACCGATTTGGATGAAATTTTACACGAAGATAGTTTATAGCCTGGATTAAATATAAAATAGTTTTTATCCCGGATCCACGCAGACGAGGTCGCGGGCGGAAGCTAGTCTATATTTAAGTATGTAATGCATGCTGCTTGCAAATTTGTATGCCTAATGGCCAAACATAGTGATACACATATTACCATTGTACCATCTTTGTTACCTATGTTTTACAAATAAACTTTACTTTACAGGGCACTATGGAGGAGAAGATCTACGAGCGACAAGTGACCAAGCAAGCGATCTCGAAGCGGGTGATCGACGAGCAACAGATAGACCGGCACTACGCGGCCAACGACCTGGCGGAGCTGTACAAGTTCCAGCCCGTGCCCGTCGAGCCCCGGCCCGTGCCCTCGCTGCCCAAGGACCGGCTCTTCGCGGAGATGCTCAAAGACGATGACAAACGGGTAATGGGCTCGTCACCTCATCTTCAAATTGATAACGTAGTGTTGCTCAATGCTATCCTACTAATATTATAAATGCGAAAGTTTGGATGTTTGTTACTCAATCAAACGGCTGAACGGATTAAGATGAATTTTGGTATACATATAGTGTGTAGCCTGGATTATCATATAGAATACTTTTTATCCCGGGAATCATCCCCTAATGGGGTGAAATGTGCGAAAATTTGTATGGAGCTACGATATAAACGAGTTCCACGCGGACGAAGTCGCGGGCAGAAGCTAGTAAGGTATAAATTACAAAATATAATGAAAATCATAAAAAGATATGTACCTACTTAAAAAATATAGAAAAAATATGTTTTTTTGTTATTGTCCAAGAGTAAATTTAAAGCTACCAATAGCATCCTTACGCTTCTATAGAAACAAAATGGTATGACAACTATGGACCTAAACGCAGTATTTCGCGACCGAAACAGCAATTTACTTGATTTTCCCTACAATGATTAGTACAAATATCACACGGTGACGTCATGATTCAATGTCAATTAGTATGAAACATTTCGGCTGCCGCCAGCGAGGTCCGTCTTCAACTTAATTTTTTTGGTATTTACATATGTTCTTTAATTGTAGTTGCTCCCATACAAACATTTGTTTCTCTCCAAAAACTGGTTCGAAAGGCATCGTAAACAAGTGAAATTAAAAGATTAGTTCAAATAGCATCGTGTGATGTCATACTTTTGAGTAAATCAATATGAAGCGTTTCGGCTGCCGCCAGCGAGATCCGTCTTTAACTCAATTTTTTGATGTTTAATTGTAGTTGCTCCCATACAAACATTTCTTCCTCTCCAAAAATCGGTTTAAATGGCATAATAAAAAAATCGAAGGTCACAAGCCTATTGGGAATGGATGACATTTTCAGAAATGCCTGATTATTTTCTTGATGATAGGAATAACCTTCCTTAGCACCAGAAAAAAGTTTCAGATTTTTCAGCTGCATCAATTATTTTTGAAAAGTAAAAACAGTTTCCTCGCTTACATTTTGGGTCAGGAACGGCACCTTCCTCCAGTCTCATAACAAAAATAGTACATTATTGTCGAAGCAAGGGAAGTAGGCAATAGCTGGGTATTCATTTTAAACGGACGACCTTGGGAGTCCGTTTAATTTAATACGAAGCCAGCAATTGCCCTTCCGGCTGAGACAAATATAGTGCTTTTCTCAAAAATGGTGCTAGAAAACAAAATAATAATCAATATTTTCCGAAAAAAGAACTAGATATATGTGAAAATTGAATAATTTTTGCATTGCCGCCTTTTTATTTTTTTAATAAAAACTGGAAGTGTACTTTTCTTCCGAAAACGCCATAAGTTATTTGAGACAACTAAACAGTCGCTATAAGTTGTAGCTACAAATCATCCGTTTTGACTGTTTAGGACCGATGCCTTTTTTTATATGGCCGTTTTAACTTTTCTTAAAGTTTGTTCCTCGACAAATAAGGGAATTTGTATGCAACATTGTTGTTGAGCAAAATCGAGCTTCAGTTTCAGTCAACTTTGCCGAACATTTTCGAGAAAAATATCTTAAACATCTGTGATAAACTGACTCTGGCAATGATATTGACAGTTGCAACAGCTCTATTTGTCATTCCCAGTGTCAGTTTACCACAGATATTCAAGATATTTTTTGTGAATATGAGACGGATCAAGGAAAGTGTCTATTGAGGGCCCCACCACCTTCCCCATAGGCCTTTCGAAAACTACCATATTTAGTTTTACTCTTTTTATTATTAAAATATTTATAAGCACTCACCAGAGGAATCGTCTGGTTACACCTTTTGCACTCTAGCCATCTTTCTTAATAACTCTGAAATTCCCGCATAAAATATTCTCACTTGCAAGCTTATCTTTGTCTTGCTATCAAATCCGAACGTCTTGTCATTTTTTATTTCTCTATCTCCCGCCTATAATATTGCCACCGTAAAAATCTCATATTAAGGTTGTTACTCACCTTCAAGTAGGAATCGTACCGGTATTCGAATCCAGGACCTTCTGCTTCATAGGCAGCGTCACTACTCACAAGGCTAACCGGTCGTCTAAAATGAGGTGTTATTCAACAATCCATGTCATCAACAGATCTTCAGGTTCCACGAGCACGACTCGCTGCTGGAGAACAAGGAGGAGGAGACCCTCAGCGAGGAGGAGCGCAAGAAGGCGTGGGAGGAGTTCGAGAACGAGAAGAAGGCGCCGCCGCCCTCCCCCTTCCCCAACAACTGGTCCATGCACAACGGGATGGGTATGTTGTCTAGCTCTAACCCGTAACGCTTTATAAGAAAGCGTGGAACGAAGAAGGCTCCGCCAACTAGATTTTGTTATGGACATTGATCACGATTTAAAATCTAGTCGGCCATGGCGGTTATTCTAATGGTTCCCGATCACATAATTGAGGATTGATTGTATGTGTGTAGATAAAGTAGCGAATGCAACTGTACATAATTAAAAAAGAAAGAAAGATACATTTATTCACAAGCACACAAGAATAGTTATTTGTGTCACAAGGGAGCAAAATAGTATATTTACGGCGAGGGCGGTGTATTGAATCCTGAATGTAGCGAGGGATCCTACAATAGAATCCTGAGCGTAGCGAGGGATTCTAACGTAGGATCCTGAGCGTAGTGAGGGATTCAAGTGTTAACGCCCAAGACGAAAATAATTTTGTTCGTGAGTGACACATGTAACTTTTCACACCGATTATGAAGAAAATTGAACGAATATCAATATTCATTATTATATAATTTATATACAATAACATCATAGTTTTGATTTCAGTAAAACGTATAGTTTATTGTGACAATTTTTTCAAATATTACGAAAAATTCTCAAGTTTTAATATGTAAATGTACCTATAACGTTGCTAAAGTTAAAACTTGAAATATGTTCGTTTTTAATCGATTACGATGAAATTACAATCGATTACTTTCTTAAGATCTGTGTTCAATTGGCACATTGCGTAAATGCTACATGCCAATGAATAAATTAAAAAAGTAGCTTGAACAGAAAAGTGGCATTTTGCTCCCTCTCGTCGGGGACCAAAACTTACTTTTCTGAATGAGAGGTGTGAAAAAACATATAAAACACTCACTCGCTAACGCTCGTTTCATAAAACCACACTCGTGATTTAAGGCCTCTCATTATACCGTACACATAAACTACTAGTTTGTTTACCCTGTACGAAGGCATGTTAATTAATATCGTAAGCTTGCTATTCTGGGTCCTGTAACACGGGGAATCCTAGGTCAGGAGCCAATGTGTTGTATCCTGTGTATGTGTTTTGCCAAATAGATATTTATATAAGTACATTTCCCCAGCAGCCAGCCTCCTGCAGCAGCAGCAGCAGCAGCTGGCCTACGCGGCGCTGGCCGCCATGATCCGCAAGGACATGCCCAACATCAACGACAACCAGATCCGCGACATGCTGCCCATCATCTGCAACGCCAACCCCGGGGTGAGCACGCGCTACCATTCATTGTTCACCGGCCTGTGTTCACTGGTGTTAAATGAACATTTGGCTTAGCACTTCCCCGGTCGATGCGCCCGAGTGAGAAAAGCTTTTCCCTGTCAAATACTTTCCACATTGACGAAATTTCAATTTCACCTGGTCTGCGGAATAGGTTTTTTCACTATAACAACTGTATTATATAGTTCAAACACACAGTTTAAAGAAATTAAGCGCGACATAGTCTTGAAGCGGAATCGATTTTTAAACTGTATGTTCCTAGCTCACAAGTATCTCATACATTTAAATTTAGTTACATTTTTCATCGCTTATGGTTATAATATGAAATGTGGATGATTGGTTCTATTGTATAAAATATTTGATGGTAAGCAGGGCTCGTAATTTTCGTGCCGATGACGTACGAATGACGTAATTTTGCACACGGGATGTTGTGATAAATAAAATTTAATGAAGTTTAATGAAGCTTGTTAACAATATTTGTATATATGTGTAATTGTATAGCAACTTTTTATACAATAGTAAAAATAAATACTGATATAATTGTGAAAATACCGTCAACTTATTGTTCATCTGAATGACAATGGTCGATGTCAGTCAAAGACCATTTTAAGGCGTAACTGTTTGACGTCATTGGCACCAAAAGTACGGGCCCTGATGATAAGTCTAATATCATCCATATCTCAGAATCATAGGTATCATGGCATATGTTTATGGAGACTTTTAAGACTACTATATCCTGCACCATAAGTTGTGCAAGTTACAAACACGCTACACTGTGCTACGAATTACTGTACAAAGTAAAAGTATTTATAAGTCATGTAAAAAATCTAAGGAGTAACAACTTACCCTATACCAAATTACTTCACACATAGCTTATACTGTAATAAACAATATGCTGCCGCCCTGGCAATTTGATATTAAAGTAGCATTAATCATATCACATTTATTTGTCCAGATGTTCGGTGGATATGATTATGGCGTAAGTTGGAGTCCTTATTCTCCCTTGTTTTTGTTTATTTTCAGTATAGCCTCGTTAGGGATTATGTTTCAGCATGGCCTTTTTGTCACTACGGCATTCGTATATGTGGAAATGTCGTCGTGACTCTTAAAAGTTGCTGCGACTGTGTTCAAGACTCTTTTGTTACAAGAATTTTTTTCTTGGTTTCAATTTCAATATAAGACTGGAAGTTAGTTGTTTAATTTTTAAAAAGTAACTAAGAATGATGGCAAACAAATTTTTAAAACATGCCTCTTCTTGTAATGCGATGCGATAAGGGATAAAAAGAGGAAACACGCATATTTTTTTTTTGTAAATTTACTAGCATTTTAACCGTTTTCAATATCTAGCCTATGCTATAATTGTATACTTGTTTTAAAGGAATTAATTATGTTTTTTTGCAAACAAAAAAACATAATTAATTCCTTTAAAACATTTATCTATAAATTCATTGTACAAAAGAGTTCCGACCGGCTGCAAGCAACTCTATTGTATTTTCACTATAGCCCGCAACTAACACTTATTTGGAGGCAGTGGATGTAGAACATAGCTATGAATAATATAATTTATTATTCTTGCCATCATCCACTAACGATCCAGCCACGATTTTGCGTGACCAGCGATAATAACAAACCCATGGAAATGTATGAAGCATGCTCTCCGCTCAACACTCCCACCGATCGCGTAAAATCGTGGCCGAGCGTGGCCAGTATTCTTGATACGGCGAATCCAACCCGTGAGACGTCTTTGTTCGAGCGATAAACGGTTATATAACCCGCGAGCAGCGCGCGGCGAGCCGCCCAGTGGCGGCCTTTTCACCATGCTCAAAGACGCCTCAGTGTGCCTTCCTCGCGTAACTTGGACGTGTATCCGAGCGTTCCGCGGACAGAACGACAATTTCTAGCTTGGTTGTGGGCGAGGAGCGTATGTTTTTGAGCAAGTGGCTCAGCCATGCCACACGCATGCGTGTGCCAAGTTGGTTCGTAAATTTAGTAACTGACATGCCTCAATTTCAAATGTAATTTGGTGAATTAAATATGCACCCACATGAATTACGATTTTTGTACAACTGCTTCATCCACCACCGATGCGATGTTTTTCTTCGATTTGTTAATAATTCGGTGAATTATGCTAAACGCAGCTCGTGTCCGACGCCATTTTGAATGATGCACGCACAATGTCGGCTCGCCGCGAGCGCGCTGCCTCACTCGCGCATGTTTATGTGCAACAATTTGGCTCGCATGCCTCGGGCTGAGCCGCTCTAATTCGTACGCAGCTTATGAGTCCTAAGTGTTAGATTGCGGGCTCACTCACGCACCGCTAGTAGTGATTGAGCAAAGTTCACTGTCCCTATGGAAACGTTGTGTTTGTTGCGCAGCTGATGCAGAAGATGAGCGAGATCTACAAGTACGCGGCGCAGCCGGGCATGATGAACCCATCCATGATGAATCCGGTTATGAATCCTGGTGAGTTACTTTAGATTAGAGATGCGCCGAATATGTGTTCCACCGAATACGAACATTCGGTCGAATATTCGGTCCAGCTGTTGCCGAACCGAATATTCGGCCGAATTATTCGGTTCAACTTAATGCCTTCATCCGTTGTACTAAAACAGACTAATTCAAAGGAAAAAATGTTGTCAATATTAAAGCGAAGTATTGACAATATTATAAAGCATGTTAAATAACAATAATAATGGGTTAAGAGTATTAATGTCACGAAGCAGTAACATAAATTTTACATTCTTGTAACTTGTAACAAAAATCTCTTTTTTCAGTAAATATTCGGCAGCTGAACCGAATAATTCATCCGAATACCGAACATTAAAAACATGCTGAATGTCGAATGATAACCGAATATTCGGCGCTACTATACTTTAGATATGTATTTGGGTTGTCAAATTCTTGGAGTTTCTGTTCCAGTTCGATTTTTGCCGCGCCGTTTTGGTAGAGCCGAAAGGAAGGGATATGTTTTTAGCAGTCTTTTTTTATTTACGTGTGGTCCACTATAGCGTTTAAGATTCTGAACCGATTTTGATAAATGGGGTGTCAATCGATTCGAAATTATGCTCCGGGTGGCATAGGCGCTACCTTTTGTATGGAAAAGAAAAATATGATGGCTGTCACATACAAATAAGTGACTTACTTAGAAAAAAATCTTTTGCTATCATAGCGTGTGAGAGAAAAAAAGAAAGAGGAGAAAACTTCGAGTTCAAATATATAAAATTATTATTCATAGTTACATTTCCGTAGTCGGGATACAGTTTTTTAAACTTTATGCTTCTTGTAGTTCTAATCGTATCTAATTCATTCGTTGGCTCAGCGACCCAAAACGAGCCTTGGCCTCGACACGAGAGTGCTTACGCACTTCTTCTCGGTTTAAAATGCACACGTTGTATGTCGCTGTGGTGTGGTGAGCGACACCGCGAAAACCGCAGATTTTCGGTCGGATATCTCTCATCATCATAGCAGCCGAAAGACGTCCACTGCTGGACATAAGCCTCCCCCAAACGTATGGCACTATAATTCCATTTTTTTAACAGCCGATATTTCACAGCCGTCATCCCGGTACAATAAACGTCAATGACATAAATTGTACTGGTATGACAGCTGTCAAATATTGGATGTAATTTTCACTATAATATTCTTCAAGCGATAGAGATCCGTAGCAACGCTTCTCTAACGTGATAGCCCCTGAACGAAAGTCCTATTCTTTTTGTATAAAAAAAGTATTGTTATTTAATAGTTTTTTTTTGTAGCAGTGGGCGGCGGCATGAGCACCAGCAGTAGCCTGCAGTACGAGCCGCCGTGGCAGCGCCAGCAGGCGCAGCAGCAGCAGATGCGGCTGCAGCAGCTCATGCAGCAACAGCAAAGTGTGAGTTGGTTTTGTAGCAGTGGGCGGCGGCATGAGCACCAGCAGTAGCCTGCAGTACGAGCCGCCGTGGCAGCGCCAGCAGGCGCAGCAGCAGCAGATGCGGCTGCAGCAGCTCATGCAGCAACAGCAAAGTGTGAGTTGGTTTTGTAGCAGTGGGCGGCGGCATGAGCACCAGCAGTAGCCTGCAGTACGAGCCGCCGTGGCAGCGCCAGCAGGCGCAGCAGCAGCAGATGCGGCTGCAGCAGCTCATGCAGCAACAGCAAAGTGTGAGTTGGTTTTGTAGCAGTGGGCGGCGGCATGAGCACCAGCAGTAGCCTGCAGTACGAGCCGCCGTGGCAGCGCCAGCAGGCGCAGCAGCAGCAGATGCGGCTGCAGCAGCTCATGCAGCAACAGCAAAGTGTGAGTTGGTTTTGTAGCAGTGGGCGGCGGCATGAGCACCAGCAGTAGCCTGCAGTACGAGCCGCCGTGGCAGCGCCAGCAGGCGCAGCAGCAGCAGATGCGGCTGCAGCAGCTCATGCAGCAACAGCAAAGTGTGAGTTGGTTTTGTAGCAGTGGGCGGCGGCATGAGCACCAGCAGTAGCCTGCAGTCCCGAACATTTTGTTTTAGAAAAATATTATGGAATTCAGCAAGAGTAACTCCTGATTCTATTAATTACGGGGAGAGGTTAGACAGATTGGGAAAAACTTTCGGAAACATTAAATGAGATATATATCGCCGATACTGTCGTCACCCGGCCACGCGTCGGGTCACCAACACCAACGGTGTCTCAGTTACAACTTGTACTTGTTTGCTACAGATGGGCGCGAAGTACTACGCGGGCGGGCTGGGCAGCCGCGACCCCGTGGCCATGGCGCTGCAGCAGCAGCGCGCGCGCGAGTTCCTGATAGGGGGCGGGGGAGGCGGCGCGGGGGGTGGTGTAGCAGGTAGGGATGTGACTGCCGCCTTAAAAAATCGATTGTTAAATAGTCGATTATGCTGCTCTAAATTAAAATAGATTCAAAAACAATCGTTTCAAAATCTGAATCGATTTTTAAATCGATTTTAATGATGAGAATAAACGTTTTTTTCATAGTCGGGTATTTGCTAACATCACTTCCGCCTTCAGAGGGCTTTATATTGCACACTACCACACTAGCGCTACATTTAAATTTAACGATAGATATTTAAAAAAGGAGGCCACTACATACTGTATGTTGTATTTAAGTACCTTGTGAATATATCAAACTAGTTTTTATGTTGCTGGATCAATCTATGCGTCCAAAGTTAAAACGACCGTTTTCCTTTTGAGTTCATAGATCGACGAATCCAGCAACATAAAAACTATGTATTCACAAGGTACTTAAATACAATATACGGTGTGTAGTGGAGTGGGCTCCTTTTTAAAATATCTATCGTTAAATTTAAATAATCTCAATTATTTACCAGTGGCGCTAGTAAGCACTGCCCTTTTATTATTAAATCGATTAATTTGCTCTAAATTAAAATCGATCATAAAATCTATTTATTTCAAAATCTGAATCGATTATTAACTCGATATTTATGAAAATAATAATCGTATTGTTGAATAATCGATATGTGTTTGTCATCCCTAGCTGGAGGCACGGCGCCCGCGCCGGCGCCGGGCGCGCGGCCGCGCGGCCGCCCGCCGCTGCAGCCGCGCGCGCCCGCCGCGGCCGACGTCGTCAACCTCGCCGACTCCGACTAGAGGTACGAGCACTCTCCCAGACGATGGCCATGCACG
Organism: Epinotia nisella; assembly: GCA_932294315.1. Lineage (NCBI taxonomy): Eukaryota > Metazoa > Arthropoda > Insecta > Lepidoptera > Tortricidae > Epinotia > Epinotia nisella. The sequence continues at coordinate 7,784,969 of OW028687.1, forward strand.
CTGCGTTACAATGCTTACTATGGAGATGTACTGTTGTGGTCGTCGGCCACAACAGTACATCTCCCATAGTAAGCATTGTGACACAGCGTACCGCGTGATTTATATATAAGAGACCATAGCCCAAACGAGTGGGTCTCGTAGCGCTCGCTCTCCGAGGTGTAACGTCTATTGAGAAAATTCGCCACGACGCGCTAGGTCGATTGAAATGAAATTATTTATTTTGCAAAACATACACAGGTGTTATAAATGTAAATTATAATATAGTTATAATTATAAACATGTCAGTAGGATTAATTTACATGAAGGCATGTTCCGCCATAATTTGGCATGCTAAATATAAATTCTAATTTAATTTAATTTATCTATTTATCTGTCTTATACTATTATCTATTTGTACAATTTATCAAAATAATCATTTAAATTATAAAATGGTCGAGTAATCAAGTTGGATTTAAACTTTCTAGAAAATTTACTAATATTGCATTGCTTTATGTCGTCATTTAAATTATTATAAATGTTTGTACCATTATATATTCTTTACTTCTTTTGAAATGCACATAATTATTAGATTTTGGTAGCTGATTGTCAAAATTGTCTCAGCATAATCTACGTGGTCTACTGTTACGTGCAAAACTGGACTTATTTTTGTAAACAAAAATTCATACTAAATATATGTAAAGCGATATCATGGTCAATATTCTATGTTTTACAATTAGTGGACGGAAGTGTTCGAGAAGCTTTGCTTTTTCGACATGCCTAAGAGCCTTTTTACAAGCTTTATATTAATTTGACCAGGCCCCGTAGCATGGCTGGCCTTGTCACGCGATAGGTGATAGGATAGAGCGTGCTTCACTGGCTGACACCGTTCGATAGAACGAGATGACGCTCTTATCTTGTCACTTGTCGCGTGATAAGGCCAACCATACTACGGCTCCTGCTTGTATACGGGGCGTCCCACGGCTATGCCACATGGAGGGAAAGTACCTTGAATATTGTAGATGGAACATTTTACTGAAAGAAGACATCATTTTAATTTACAAAACAAGTAACTGCTTTCATAGATTTTTAAATAATTACATGGTTGAACCGGGAATCGAACCCGCTACACAAGACGATCCACGATGCACACGTCTAGACGCTTGATAGAAAACGTGCGTCACTTGGTGTTGTGTCTACACAACATATCATCCGTCATCGTGCCATATCCACATGTGTAGGCTTTTTCTATATCGGCAGAAAACCCTGTTCCTTACTTATTTTTATTTTGTTTTTGTTTCAGGGACCCCAAGAAGTGTATAGTGAACAGATGTGTACAGTGAACGATATATAGGTGCTATGGTGTTGTAGGGATCGAGCGCAGGCCGCGCGCCGCGTCTAGCCAAATGTGGAGTGATAACGTACTTGTACATACCCCGCCCCGGCTTCCGGGCAACTAGCATTCCGCCTTCAGGCTTAACGCTCCTACACCACATATCAAGAATCTCATTTTTTTAACCTCAAATTAACTTGAGGCCTGTAATTCACTAGGCCGTGTTTGTCAAATAGTTATACCTGTTGTATCTTTTACTTTAGTATAGAAAACGGGAGAGCGCAGAGACGGATTTGCGCAAATACGGCCAAGTGTTGCTGGCAAACGTTGACACGCAACTTCTCCACCCCCATTAGCCACAGTGGCATATCACGTGTCCACTATATTTTCTCAACCGGCAACGAGAGCCTAAGGCGTTGACTGTTTTTACCTAATGGATATCAAGTCGTGCTCAAATTAAACGTGACGAATTTTCTGGGACTGGATATGAATTCTAAAATTTATAAGGTACTCTTTCGCGTAAACACAACATTGCCCAACTGTTTAGCCGTTTTACTATTGTCATGTTAGAGCACAGAGGTTGCGTAGAAGCGAATACTGCTACCTTGGGAAGGGCCGCTTGCATCGAATAGCATTTATATGATACATGTATCTCGCTGACGTACAGCTTGCAAATCAACTGAAATTTTAATTAAAGATAGTTGATATTACTAGTTATAGTATTTTTAATATTACGCAGATGATGCCAGCGGACCTTTGCGCGTGTTAACAATTCAGGAACATTGGTGTTGGAGAGCACTCTGAGAAATGAGAGTGTGACATTAATACTTTAAAATATATCTCTCAGTACAGGAAAATAGTATTAAGCTGTGTTATATGTCAGTAGTTAGATTACTTCTGTGTTTAACATCATACCACTATCCTAAAGAGGGTATATGGCAAATCTTTATATCTGCACAATTATAATACACACCCCCCTTAGTCTTACGAACTACTGATTAGTAGGAGAAACACCAATATGCAAAATTACATATTTTTGTTTAAGAATAGGTTGACAAAAGCTTGCCAACAATTTGTTCTCACAAATATTGTTGATACATTTTCAATATCTTGCGCTGGGTTAATATGTGTAACCATTTGATGTTTTATATATGTTGATCTATATAGGTCTAGCATTTAAACTTAAACTACAGTCCAATCAGTGACTTAGCTAATCAGCCCCAGTATTAAATTAAACCTTTCTGCTGTGACAATTATCTCTTAAACATCATAAGTTTGACTGATTATAACTATTTGTGCTTCTTCATAAATCACTAAAACAGCACACTGCAGCAAAATTATAAATATTGATTTTAAATTGACATACTTATACTTAATATTGTAATATTATGAATTTTAGAAATTTTTGGCACTTTTTTGACGAATACGTTTGTACTTGATAATGGTGGAGCAACATAGGGTTTGGAAAGACCATTGAGTGGAATGAGTGGTAGTGAGGTTAATATTTGTCTCGGCCGTATGCTGCCCCGCCAAGGGTCTTGCATGTTATGCAACATGACATTTCATAGTTAATTTATTTGCCCTGCGATGAGCAGGCGTTTAGTTGTGATATTGCCTAATATAAAATTTTTGTATACGTTTATTTTAACAAGTCACAGACGTGACTTTAATTTTAGGTTCAGCAATCATAGATATACCTAATCTAGGATTAAGCAACGTACCTATCCACAGTGTGACAGGTGTAAGTAGTGTTTGATTTGAGAGCCGCTACAATATACTTTTGAAACATTCTAAATGTTGATTTTTTAAGATTTAGATTTTTTTACAGATTACTTTATGCTTACAATAATAATTTATAGTTACACAAATATGATAGGAAATGAGCAGTATTCAGTAATTTATAATTTATATTAGTTTCCATGTCAGATGCATCCAGTAGGGAATATTTGTTTTGTATGGTTACTGTAGCAATTGTCCTTATGTGGACTCTGCCACGGGCCACGAGTGAGGACTGCTGCAATTGTTTCACTATTTATGTAATATATAATTGTAACTGTAGAAAACTTCCTATTATTTTGTAGTACAATCTATAATAAAGAATTCAGAAATATGTTGTTTTTAGTTGAGATCCGATTTCCTGTTTTTTGTTTTTACCCTAGACACTATAATTCCACATTCAACATTGTTAGGTATACAATCAGCAGCAGAACTTTAGATGCATTCCGAATTCGAATCTAGTGTTGAAAACTAACCCATACAAAAATGACATGTCATGTTACAGGTGGTATTCCACTAGTCCAAGATCTTTGTCCAATGAGACGCAAATATACACATTGGACTCTTGGACAAGGACAAGGACAAGACAAGGCATAATTGTTGTAGAAACTTATATTGTATTTTAACTTAATTGATTGATTGTCAAGTCAGGTATCTCCTCAGTATATATTTGATGGATGACTAATATTACAGAAAAAGGAATGTTTAGATAAAATATTTAATATGAGTTGCTAAATAAAGAGCATTACGGCACAAATTATACACATTCACAGACCATTTTCAACAGATTAACATTAGCCACATTTTATACATTTAAATTAGGTATTCCAGTCTTAACACCAATAGACACTTCCATGTATTTCAGCAGCCGTCGCGCCAAGAAACGTGCATCGTCTGACTGAAATACATCAGCAGTCATCATGTCAACGTCAAAATGATTTTTGAAAGCCACTAGATCACCAGCACTTACTGCCATAGAATTAGGCGGTAAACCACTTGAGTTAACAAGAATCACGCGCCGACCCCTTAAATCAGGGTGAACTTGCATCAAAACTTTCTCTGCCCAATCAAGGCAGAATACTCGACTGGTATCCAAGCCCAGTATAACAAAGTCTATAGATACTCTTCCAATTAAATCTGAATGTTCTATGACCTCTTCTAAATGGAAAGAACGTAGTATTGACAGCTTCCATCTGAAATTTCCTTGGGCATGTATGTCTGTAAGAGCTCTGGATATTTTCTTGATGATTTCGACGTTTGATGATAGTACGACGATGGATAAAAAATCGCTGCTAGTCGTACACCCAATCCAAGGGGCAATTACCGTCGCTTCTTTAATCATAGACATCGTGTTTAATAATGTAGTATGATTCAGTTATTTTCTTTATTAAATATAAACAAACACAATAAATACACACGTAACCGTCGCTTGGTGTTTGAATCGTACTGTCAATGTCAACTGAATGAACGCGACAACAAGACAAACTGACACTGACATTACTTTTGTGTCCTAATTGGAGTAGATATCGTATAATGATGAATAAAATTTACAATTTATATTATGTATTATGATGAAAAAAAAAGATTAAAATTAGATAAAGATGACGAATGGTAGCAGGGCAACTAGCACCACATAACTAGAACTAAAGCTTTAGTTATTGTTCTGAGACTAGCACCATAGGTTTTTAGAGGATTCTTAAGGCCAAGTTTTACTACCCACATGTACCAAAGTAAAACATGACCATAAAACCTATCATGCTAGCTTATTTTTTAAGGAACATGAGAGCATGTTCAGACGGCTGCATCACAAGCAAAGGACTTCATCCAATAGCCGATTGGCGTGGCATGCTCCCGGACTGAATCATGGACCTATGATACTCAGGACAAGCTATACGTGATGCGACGATGAGGGACAGAAAGACTCCTATGCAGCTAAATTTAGAACTGGGGGCCTACCGCCAACGGCATTCGAAGTTTTCCCTCTCTGTTGCACTTACGTACGAACTCGGAAGCCCTCTGGGGGCCTACCGCGAAAGACATTCGAAGTTTTCCCTCTCTGTCAGACTTGCGAGTTCGTACGTAAGTGCAACAGAGAGGGAAAACTTCGAATGCCGTTGGCGGTAGGCCCCCTGGTCTTAACATGGCTGACGGCTTACCACAAACAACCTACTTAATTTGGGCGGGTAGTGGTTCTTATTGCCACAACTTCATACTAATCAGTTGTGGCAAATAGAAAAAAACCGGACAAGTGCGACTCTCATGGTGAGGGTTCCGTAAAATAGTGAGAATTTTCCTGTTAATACTTTGAATACTCAAACTTCTTATAGGTTTTCCTGTAATCTTTAGGCAAGGAGTTGTTTTCCATATTTTTTTTCAGAATTTTAAGCCTTGTAGTTTCGGAGGTAAGGGGGGAATGGTCAATTTTCGTTACCAAATTTCAACTCAATCAGTCCAGTTCCAGTAGTTTTGGAGCAAATCGGCTGTGACAGACGGACAGACGGACGCACGAGTGATCCTATAAGGGTTCCGTTTTTTTCTTTTGGGGTACGGAGCCCTAAAGTGGAACTATGACAAGGTTAACGAAAGATATTTCTCTTTCTGTCACACTTATCGAGATTTGTATGCTACCATCTCGCTCGGACGTGGTATTATTATTACTATAGCTTGTCCTGGAGTATCATAGGTCCATGGACTGGGTGGTCTAAACAGTAAAGCTGACGCTACACATCCGAGCGCGGCGGATGGCACGAGCAGTACAAAGTTATAAGATAGAGCAAGAGAAGGATATAATTTTACAGGAGGTCGTGCTTCCGTTCCGGCATGTATCCACACGGGTCGAAATCACGCTACTGCTATAAAACTTTACACTGCACAGTACTACACTGACAACACTGCAAAGGGTTGTCAATTTGACACTGAAAATAACTAGCGCGGCGCGGGAGAAAAAACAAATAACACTTCGTGATTCGTGAATTCGTGATAATCGTGCACCGTGATACATTACAAAGTTTTATCTTGTCTTGATAATTTGAATTTTACTTCTGAATTAGTGTTCATTTAAGTGAATCAAAGTATTCCTCTTTCTTCTAAGTTTCATGCAAATACCTAACGGTGAGTAAACTTTGACTTATTTTTATGGCCCATATTATAACGTATATAATAAATAGAAAAGGAAAGTGAATAATTTCCATTACTTCGCAGATGAGGCGACGTGATGATAAATTCCCCGACAATGGATTCGAAGCCTGGGGTGGTTACATGAACGCGAAAATTTCCAAACTGGAAGAGCAATTTAGTTCCAGAGCGGGCAGTGAACAAGAGAAATTGTCAGATATATTTAGCGGTGTAAGCATATTTGTGAATGGATATACAATCCCGTCATCAGACGAACTGAAAACTCTAATGGCTAAGCATGGAGGTGTTTACCACACTTATCAAAGAAGTGATGATTTCATTATAGCGTCTAATTTACCTGATACAAAAGTGAAGAATATGTCCTTAGTCAAAGTTGTGAGACCCGATTGGATTACAGACAGCATAGCTGCCAACACACTGCTAAATTATAAGGATTATTTATTGTATGGGAACTCTAGATTACAGCCTCGGTTAAACTTTGCTAAAGTTAAAGGAGAGTCTGAGGTTGATTCTAAGCCATCAACAAGTATGCCTGAGATTCCTGAGAGCAATGTTATTAAAAGTCATAAAGTGAAGTTCAATGAAATGTTGAATGTTGATGAACTCAACCCATCTGTAAATATTTTTTTAAATGATTTACCGAAACAAATAGACCATTCAACAAAAACAGCAACTGACCCTAATTTTATTTCAGAGTTCTACAATAATTCACGGTTACATCATATTTCACAACTTGGAGCCTTCTTCAAACAGCATGTCAATGATTTGAGGGAAACCAGCAATTTTAAATTTCCAGCACGAACACAGTTAAAGGAAAGAGTTGCTGCATTAAACAATACCAACTGCGTATCACAGATAACATTTGAAGGCGGAAAAACTATCATGCATATAGACATGGATTGTTTCTTTGTATCAGTAGGGTTGCGGAAAAGACCTGAGCTCCATGGCAAACCTGTGGCAGTAACACATTCCAAGGGTGGACAAGGCAGACCTAAAAGAGCAGGGGTGGATAGAGATACTGAATTTAATTTATATAGAGAAAAGCATGCTAAGAAACTGGTAAAGGCCACTGGAACTAATGAAGAAGATGTCAGATTAGAGACTAGAGTAGATGCCATTGGAGATGAAGATGATAAATATGGGTCTATGAGTGAAATAGCATCATGTTCATATGAAGCTCGGGCAAAGGGCATTAAGAATGGTATGTTTATGGGTGCAGCTTTAAGACTATGCCCAGACATACAAACTATTCCATATGATTTTGGCGGATACAAAGAAGTAGCTTACACATTATATGACACTGTTGCTCAATACACACTTAATATTGAGGCAGTGTCTTGTGATGAAATGTATGTTGATTGCAGTGAACTGTTAAAGGATTTGGATATAACTGTTCAAGACTTTGCAACTATATTGAGAGAAGAAATAAGGAATAAGACTGGGTGTCCATGTTCAACTGGGTTTGGGGGTAATCGCCTACAGGCTAGGTTAGCAACAAAGCGCGCAAAACCTGATGGCCAGTTTTTCCTCTCTGCCGAACTTGTTGAAGACTTTATATTTGAAATTAAACTCAAAGATTTACCTGGAGTGGGGAGACAAATTGCTTCAAAACTAGAAGCTCTTGGTCATCAAACTTGTGGCTCTTTGCAGACTCTCAGTTTGGCTTCTTTGCAACAACACTTAGGTATCAAAACAGGCCTTCAGTTGTATGATCAGTGCAGAGCTCGTGACAATAATCCTCTGACATTCCATACTGTGAGAAAGTCTGTATCAGCTGAAGTTAATTATGGAATCAGATTTGAGAATAATGACCAGTGTATTGAATTTTTAAAACAATTAGCAGCTGAAGTTCACACTAGGATGGTGCAGTTCAAAGTTTTAGGAAAATGTATAACTCTGAAACTTATGATAAGAGATGAGAAAGCACCAGTAGAAACTGCAAAGTTTATGGGACATGGATTTTGTAATGTTATTAACAAGTCAACTTCTTTATTTAATGCTACAAATGATGTTGAAATAATAACTAAAGAAATTATTGCGATTTGCAACAGACAGAAGATTGACCCAAAAGAAATGAGAGGTATTGGGATACAGGTTACTAAATTACAATCAATACCAAGTAAAGGTCAAGCTAAAGGAGCTATGAGCAAATTTCTTGTCAATACAAATTCAATCAAGCCTGAAAGTAGCACTATCACAGAACTAAATCTTCCAGAAACAATTAATAAAGTCAAATCTGAACCTGTATCAAAACCTATAACCCCTAAGAAAACAAAAGCACCATCTCCTAAAAAATCACCAGTGATAGGTGCTAGTAAATGCTCACCTGTTGCCACTGGTAGAAAGCGAGGTCGGCCTCCCAAGAATCTGTCCTTAAGAGCACAAGCTTCAACTTCTATAAATCTTATGAGTAAATTTCTACATGGACAGAGTAACTATAATCCTCCATACAAACCACCTATACCTGTGCAACCTGTTGTTAAACGAGAAAAGAAAGAAGTTAAAAAAGAAGTGAAAGAGGTTAAGAAGATTAGTCCTAATCAGGGTTTATTAGATCTCCCATGGGACAAAGTAAGGGAGTTACTAAGAGCTTGGTTAGAGAATGGACAGACTCCATTACCTTACGATATTGATTTGACTGTCACTTATATGCGAGAGATGGTTGTAAACAAGAACATTGATAAGCTCAACATACTTTTGAAATTCTTGAGAAGAAGAATTTGCGAAATGGATAACAGTAGTTGGATGGAAGTATATGATCACATAATAGAACAAGTACAGAACACAATGGTTGCTATATATGGAAAAAAGCTGTGGGTTGGCAATTAACCCTTTTACGCCAATGTAACGCTTATAGTGGTCAATAATTGTCAAAGCAGCACAGGGTGCGTTTACACCGGGTTGGCATCGAATCGGCGGCGTAAACGCCACATTATGATTTCAAATGAGGTAGCTTTGATCTTTTGCAAAAGATTTTTTGATGTGTGATACAAAACATTCCGATAATCGGATTTGATAGAATCACTGGCATTGATCATGCAGATTAAAAAATAATGACCAATATTTCCCAAATAAAACAAACCATACTACAGTTATGTAATTTATTTTCCATTGTTTCTATTATATAAGACGACGATTTAACATACTTCTTACTATTATTTTATGTATAAGATACATCAATTTCAGTAAATAGATAGGGGTGTAGACACCAAATAAAATAACCATTAATGATGAATTTTCTCGAAAAAGGATTTAAAATATTGTCAAATGGGGGAAAAATCAGGGGATTAAATAATCACAAATTTATAAGTGTATAAAGTTTTAAGAGAGTGTATATTCTGTCCCTTTTCCGCGAAACGCACCTTCATACGAAACGATTGTCATGTACTATGACGCTGGGGGATTGTGACGTCACGATCCCCGAGCGTCTTTTTTCTCTAATAAGCAATATTAAAACGGTTGTAGCTTCGTAATTTTTTGAGATATCTGAATGGGATTTTCGTCACTAGCCTAGTGACGAAAGTCCCATTCAGATATCTCAAAAAATTACGAAGCACTAGGCATATTTTTTTGCCCTCTTTCTTTTGGAGTAATAATATTTTTTGAGTCTTCACCCCTATTTATTGCATGTATCACTTTGATAAGGCTGCCGTGCTTGTTCAGTCCTGTATGCAAGTTAGTATACATCCATTGATACTTTAACAATTTAACGTCTTTGGCAGCTCCGGGCATCACAGAACAAATTCTATAATTGCTTGAACCAATAGCAGATACACTGCGGATTATATCTGTTAACCGTGTAATACTCATTAATAAGGACATGATCCTAAGTAGAACTTGATTATAATCATATATTTTTAAATGTACCAATACGGTATCTCTCATAAAATGGCAGTTAGTATCACCTTACGTTTCGTTAAACACTTATTTAGACAATTTGAAGGAAGTTAGATTAGATACACAACAACTTAAAAAAATATACAGAGTGTTTTTTTTAAATGGGACAGTATGGGGAAATCCGAATCTATAGGAGATAGAGGAAAAGTGTCCAAGGAGACATTAGGTGTTTTTTTATGTAAACAAATTTGGCTCATTAAAATTTTTGGTCAAGCGTGAGTTGTTCTTAAAAAATGATAAAGTTGGTCAATTTTTTTTTTGACGCGGGTCGACTCTGTTTCATGTAAGGATTATTTCATTGTATGGAAAGAAAAAAATCTGAACAGCAGAAGTTGGTCAAATTTAATGAAAACTAATCTTCATACAGTTGGTTTATTACTTGAGTAAATGTTCGATGTGGCCGCCGTCTTGTCTTATGCAGGTACGAGCACGCTTCAAGACACTTCTAGTTACATTTAACAGAGACTTATGGTGAATTGTGTTTAAAGTGTTGTAAACAGCATCTTTTAATTCTTGTACGGAGTTGTATCGGGATTCATAAATTCGACCCTTAAGGTAACCCCATAAGAAAAAATCTAATGGCGTTAAGTCGGGCGATCGTGGGGGCCACTCGTTCCAAATTTGAATTCTTTTTTTTATAATTTCAAGACTATCGCGTCCCATGATGTTTACGAAGATTAAAAAAAATGTTCTTCTCTTGAATCATCTGGAGCTCTTATGGATTATCGAAATTTAAAAATGGAATAATTTTAAATATTTTTTTACACGCCTAGGCACTTGTAGCAATATTAAAAGGCGAATACTGCAATTGTATGAAGATTAGTTTTCATTAAATTTGACCAACTTCTGCTGTTCAGATTTTTTTCTTTCCATACAATGAAATAATCCTTACATGAAACAGAGTCGACCCGCGTCAAAAAAAAATTTGACCAACTTTATCATTTTTTAAGAACACCTCACGCTTGACCAAAAATTTTAATGAGCCAAATTTGTTTACATAAAAAAACACCTAATGTCTCCTTGGACACTTTTCCTCTATCTCCTTTAGATTCGGATTTCCCCATACTGTCCCATTTAAAAAAAAACACTCTGTATAATGCTCATCAAGTAAATTAATTCTGTGTTAGCAGTTAATACATCTATAATTTATATCACAGTAACTCGTCGCAAATTAATATGTTCATAGATGTCTCTGCTTAATTTTTATAAAAATATTAATTTAAAATTTTGATACCATCTTTCCACAAAATATATGTTCACATTCAGACTCGTGTTATGCTCGAATATATGTATGTATGTAGGTATATTTTTGTAACTATAAGTCGATAGGTATGTCGTATACAAAACAAAGGGTCTAGCCGCATTCCTATAGTGAAACTGCCCCTGGCTGAAATGTATACCTTTCTTAGAAGCGTTAATTGGTCTTATTATAAGATATCATTTTACAATATTTCAAGCCTGGAATCCCCTTGGTTTGGATAAAAATAAAAAAAAATAAAAAATCTTTTTTAATTTTTCTAAACTAAACTAATGGTTAGATTTCTTTGAAATTCGGATTATACATGGCACTAATAGCAATACATTTTCAAAAAAAAAATCAAGGTTCTAACTTATTTACAAAGGCCTAAAAAAAGTTTTTTTTGTTTTAATTTTTTTTTTTTTTATTTACAAGAGGGCGACAACCTCAATTTTTTGGTATTAAATGCACAATATAATATTGTATGAAATATATTTTTTTCATAAAAATCCATTTGTGGCAACAAGGTAAAAATGTCTTACTAATGCAGGCCTTTCGTCTTAAGGCGTTTGTAGGTTACACATATACACATTGGGCCAACGTACTTGGCTCATTGTGTACTTCCGCCTTTACAACCATTTAGTAGGTATAAACGAGCAGCAGCTAGTTGAGCAGAAAAATTGTGTACACTAAGTTTTTTTTTTAATGCAGTATTGCGTATTTCATAATAGTAATGTTTAGGTAGTAGTTGTTTACGTACAGCAATAGTAGATTACATACCGAGGCCAATAAAATAAGAAATGTCTCAGAACACATGTAATTATCGGCCGAAGCGAAGCTGAGGTCTATTATGACATACGCAATACTGCCTTAAAAAAATTTACGTATCAAAAGAAACTAAAAAAGTTAAGCACATTTGATTAAAATCCTACAATTTACACCTAAACATAACACTTATAATTACTCATCCTCGTCACTATCTGTATTAATACTAACATTTATACCTTCGGTCTTGAACAGTGCACAGAGTTTATGGCTAGGCCGCGGAATTCTGGATAAAAATCTGCCATACGACAAGTAATATATAATTGCGGCTACATGTGAACAACAACCTACTGTTCTTAACCCGTTCGCACATTCACAACAATATTGATCGATTGCTTCTACTCCCCTCTTTTCGCCATCATACTTTATGAAGCATCTATATACCTTCTTAGAGATGTGCCGAGAATGTATCTGTATCTACTATTGCTGTACGTAAACAACTATTACCTAAACATTACTATTATGAAATACGCAATACTGCATTAAAAAAAAAAACTTAGTGTACACAATTTTTCTGCTCAACTAGCTGCTGCTCGTTTATACCTACTAAATGGTTGTAAAGGCGGAAGTACACAATGAGCCAAGTACGTTGGCCCAATGTGTATATGTGTAACCTACAAACGCCTTAAGACGAAAGGCCTGCATTAGTAAGACATTTTTACCTTGTTGCCACAAATGGATTTTTATGAAAAAAATATATTTCATACAATATTATATTGTGCATTTAATACCAAAAAATTGAGGTTGTCGCCCTCTTGTAAATAAAAAAAAAAAAAAAATTAAAACAAAAAAAACTTTTTTTAGGCCTTTGTAAATAAGTTAGAACCTTGATTTTTTTTTTGAATATGTATTGCTATTAGTGCCATGTATAATCCGAATTTCAAAGAAATCTAACCATTAGTTTAGCTTAGAAAAATTAAAAAAGATTTTTTATTTTTTTTTATTTTTATCCAAACCAAGGGGATTCCAGGCTTGAAATATTGTAAAATGATATCTTATAATAAGACCAATTAACGCTTCTAAGAAAGGTATACATTTCAGCCAGGGGCAGTTTCACTATAGGAATGCGGCTAGACCCTTTGTAAGAAATTAATATTTAATGTCGTACTTTTAACTTCTTAAATTGAAACCTAAAACTACATTTGTGACAACAAACTGCAAGTTACAATTCAGCTAAGTATATTTATGTGATGGTAAATAATAATTATTGACGAAAATAAATCCTAACAAAAAAAAAAAAAAAACACTTGTACCACAAACCACAACACATTTGTTAGTCTAAAGAACACTTAAACATAATGCTGCTCACTTGCAAAACAAAAGGTACCAAATGGCATTTATGTTAGGACCGGATTTTTCAAACTGTGGCCCTATTACAAGCTATTTGCATTGAATATAAAAATATGCTTTAGCTCTTAAAGCTACTTTGCTATTGATGTTAAAATTACTTGAAATCTTTGAATTGCTTTCGCTACTTCGACCCCGCTATGTAAGTAATTGTCCCGTCCCGTTTGACTGAGTTGGTCAACAATTCAACATTTATTTATGACATGATTTACTGTTACACACTACAAGATACGATTTGTCACAACAACTTGCTTCTAGTTGGAATGAGACAGCAATACATACCTATCATTCAAACTATAGCAAATTGTTGTGACAAATTGCTAGGTGTAATGGCCTTTACTTATACCGCACGAGTACACACCACGCAGACTACGACGGATTCTCGAGGACGTCTCACGCAGTCGAGTTGGCAGAGATCGAGTGTTTCAGTTTCGAGTCGATGATGATCTCATCTCCCGAGCGGATGTTGTAAGAGTACAGCTGCTTCGTCGGATACTTCATCTCCTCGGGGCCCTGGAACATCTCAAGAATTTCATTATTAGGTTAGTTGGGCATGCAGGGATAAAAATAATATATAAGTGATAAGTGGCAAAGTTAAAATTCAAAATAAGTAGATACTTAAGGCCTATGTCCAGCAGTGGGCGTCTTTCGGCTGATATGATGATGATGATGATGATGATGATGAGATACTTAAATTATATCATCATATCAGCCGAAAGACGTCCACTGCTGGACATAGGCCTCCCCCAGAGAGTGCCAAATTGACCGGTCCTGCGCCATCCTTAAATTATATACAAGCAATAAAATACTAATTCATCCTACCAATATTATAAATGCGAAAGTTTGTATGTTTGTTACTCAATCACGCTAAAACGGCTCAACCGATTTGGATGAAATTTTTTACTTTAGTGTTAGAGATTAGGATACAGTTGGACTTAGTTTCACGTGCTAGTGTAATTTCATTTCGGTCATCACCATTATAAATTGCTATAAATCCTTGGCTTCTAAAAGCTTGGGAACCACATAAAATTTAAGTAGCAAGATATCTATAAATGTGTTTGTGGGACTAAAGACTGTACACGATAAAATCTGGGCAAACCTGATCTAGTATATTTTCCTATCAACTGCTTATTAAGAAACAGCACTTTTTTTTTAATAATCCATATATATGACACTATAAAATAAAAGTACTATCATATTAAAATATTTGAGCATGTGTGAGGTTTTCCGTTATATATTCCAACATACTTATTATTTTTTATCCAGCAAATTCTGAGTGTCTTTTGGTAGGTTCTGCCTCTAAATTATTGATATATTAGGTTTTTGTATTACGAAGATAGTTTATAGCCTGGATTAAAATATAGGATAGTTTTTATCCCGGGTCCACGCAGACGAAGTCGCGGGCGGAAGCTAGTAATAAATAATGCTAAAATAAATTATTAAACATAACTATTTTATGAATTTTGCGGCAATTAGGCGATACGTTTGACTTGATTAACCCTTCGTATGCCTAGTCCCGTAGTGTACCCGTACCGTCGTATGCCGGGAAGACTCGCACAATTGGTAAGGTGTGTTTTTTGATTATTTTAGTTTAGCATGAACTACTTTCTAGTTATTCTATTGATCAGTCAAAACGTTTAAAGGCAGAGCAAGGGGTATTTACCTGCGTGTCTCTAAGTTCCTGGTCGACGTAAAAGAGTCTCATTTTGGAAGCCGGGAAGCCGGCTAGTCGTTCCAGCCTAGTCTTCAAATCAGAGACAGATCTGAAATGATAAAAATCACATTTAACATTGATAAAGTTGTTGGTGGATAACGGACTACCCCTCCAGCAATTTTAATGTAGATACGAGAGGAACAGATAGGTAGGCACTTATATGTGTCTTTCTCAGCCATTATTGCTGTGTATCGTCGCGTGGTGTCAAGTCAAAGGTATCGTATTGGTTGGAGTTTCGTTTAATTCTTATTTCGTCTCATTATGTATTTGTCATTTATTATTATTGTTCTCGCTATCCGCCATTGTCTTCTTTGGTTAAATTCTGTAACTTGACTCATAATGGGTAGGTACTTTAAATCTTATTCGTTTCCAGGTTTGGTCTCATTCGTCGTTCCTTTCTTTTGTTTTTTATCTCATCTAGAGATTACCCCGTTCATAACAAAGCTGCAATCTCACAGACTTCCTCTTTAAAATATATATTAGAATAGATTAATCCCTCCCAATTTTTGTAGTTCGCCATACCTGTAGACGTCAACGGTGCGTATCTCACTGGTGTCCCCGCAGGTGAAGGTGATCTGCACTCGCTTCTCGGGTCTCAGATCCACGGACACGAGCGGGTCGAGTTTGCCGTGGACTCCCACCAGCTCCCAATACCTGGAACAGGTAGTAGGTTTGGTTAGATTGAGATAGAGGCCTAATGGGGTAGTTTCTATGCTAGTTATTAAATTGAACAAGTGAATTATCGCTTAGCCGCATTCCCGGACACTCCCACTACACTACATACCAGACCTAACCATTTAAAAATCATTTATACATTTTTGGGAATCTGAATTAATCTGATAGATTAGATTAGATTTAACTTAGTTTTAATTTAATTTAGTTAATGTTAATCATCATCTTTTATTTACTTTAGAAAATAAATTGTCATTTTTAATCTGATAAGTATATCGTCTTCTTCTTCATCTTATCATTATCACGGTTGCATCCTGAAGCGAGCCCTGGCTACATATCGTGGTACACACGGAGTGTATCTTGGAGTGAACGGGAACCTTAAAGAAATAACCAGCTTTTTTGGGTAGCTCGTTCTAATGAATAGTTATTATGATTATCTCCATGCGATTTAAGTAGGGACTTTTTAAAGTATTTAATCATAGAGAGAGATCAGTTATGCCACTACCTACATCATAATGTTTATAAATTTTGAAATGCTTTTGACGATTTAATTAAGCACAACGTAATAAAACGACGGTTGGTACGTATTATTGCGACCTTCACGTGTTTCGCCATTGTATCAAATGCGCATCATAATAATATGCATAAAGGCTCGTAACTTGCCACGCGGGAGGTTTCATTCAAATTTGCATGCAACTTTAGTCATTTAGGTCGCGATTTTAGTGCGAATCCACTGCCCACGCTAGATCACAATTGTTAACCTTCAGTTGACAGTTATTTTCCATGTAACTGAACCTGATTGTGTGCTGAATAAACAAAAGACTTAGGTACGGTAGAAAAGAAAATTAGGTTCGTTCTCGTGGAAAAGGCGTTTGGCGTGTGCCAAACTTTGCAAAAAAGAGGTTACCGCCACATAAAATGTTCATTGAATAATGAACTTTATCGTCTTACTCAATGGATTTAAAATAGGCTAAAGAAAAAAAATCACACCGAGCCAGGTATAAACAAGAAATTTTCCTTCAATGTTTGTTGGCACGCGTCGACCACACGATCGTATTGTTTAACTTGAATGCTATTGTTTTAAAGATAAGTAGATCGGCTCAGTTCAAAAAATTTCAACTATACCTTAGTGTACCTACCGTCTATATCGAGAGTAAGTATCTGCATTCTATTGATCGATTGATGAAAGAACGATAGGGATGAAGTAATTGTGTATCATCGATATTCAAAATTCTTGGTGTTAATTTTGGACCTCGCATTAGGCCGTACGATATTTCAGAAACCCCTCATTCAAATTCAGTTTCATGTAGTAGGTAAATACCGGTATCCGGATGAAGGCGCTGTTGGCCTCTGGCTGTGAGCCCAGCACGGCTATCACAAGACGGCGCGCGAGCTCTCTCGATTTTTCTCGCACTATCCGTCTCTCTCTTATTAGAAAACTTGGAAAGAGAGGTATAGAGCGAGAGTGTAACAAGCCTCACCTGTCCGGACGGTCGCTCTCCGGCTTCTCCATGTAGTACCGGATGAAGGCGCGCTCGGCGGAGTCGCGCTCCTCCTCGGGCACGGCGCCGCCGCCGTTCAGCGTGCGCACGCGCGGCAGCCGCGCCACTAGCAGCAGGCGCCGCTCGTGCTCGGTCGACTCTAGGCGCTCCCATAGCGGCCAGCCCTGGGAATAATACCATCTTTGTTAACTCGAGGTTCATCGATTCATCACAATTGGATCAAACATAGGGTTTGCTTTTTATTTGTCCCGCCCGTCTCTAGGAAAGAATTATCGTTTTGTCGGTGAGCAAAAATAATGATTTTTAATTGCATCATTGGCCATTGCATCTCTTTGTGTTCATGCTGGATTATAGCGGGTACATTAGTACATTATACGGTTCGTTTATGGAAGGTGAGTTAGGTTAGGTGAGGGCATTATATTACAAGAATGAAGTATTTTATTTGTTTACCTACTTATTTATAAATACAATTTATCAACATAACAGCTTACGCCATGACGTTGGTAAACTTAAAGTATCTTATCGTGTGTCGCTTAAAACGCTATAAGGTAAATTTGATACGTTCTGACTTTTCTCCTAAATAATGGGATTGTGTCCAATGTTTTGAGCGCCATGTCCTTGTAAGAGTGTAAAGATTGCAAAAAATCTTAAAAGGGTTTTTTGTGCGCATGGCTTACTACTTATGGTTTGGATAACAACAAGAAAAGTTGATCGATCCAAATACTACTTACTACTTATTATATTGGTTGGTAGGTATATTTGTAATGTGATAGCCGAGCTTAAACTATCATAATGAGTGTGCATCGCATATGTTAGGTAAGGTTAGGACTGTTAGGAGTATGATACCAAGTTGTCGAGTCAGATAGACCTCCAGCCTATAGCTAGCGAGGAAATAAAATTCATTTAGGTAAGTACTTATGAACCCCTCTCCCGCAATAAACACATCCGGGTCCACATTTATTATTCAGTCACGAGTTCAGTAGACTGACAAAGGAATCCTCCGCTGAACAAAAAGTTTGGAATATTTAATAGAATTCTCAAGGATAGAGCAACCTTCCTTATACGGCGTCCCGGAGTTGGCAATCGCTGACATTTTTGCTTTGAGCTCGATATCTCATTTATTATCTCGTTTAACAACTCAGTTGCCTAAATGGAAACTTTTGGGAAATTAACAACGATAAGGGTTACACGAAAAAAACTAAATTAAAAAAGCAGTTATGTTGTTAATGGGCTGCTTTAAATTATATTGGATAAAAAAAACGAAAAAAATACTGTGTAGGTATTTATGTTAATATCAGTTAGGTATGTATGTACCTAATTGATATTAACATAAAACACACAATTTTTTCTGAAAGTTAATGGAAATTTTATTCCCATGAACACCCCGTGGTTTAACCTGCGGTTTCGCCTTTTCATGCTCTTTTCTTTTGTAAATCACATGTTTAAAAGCAATTATATTAGAATGCTATAATTAAATACCTATTCCGGAACCAATTTCCTGGTTCTTTGTTTACCTGATAAAATGCATGATCACTGATCAGCCTTGCGAACTTGTATTGGCTAAAAACGGAAGACGGAACTTTTATGTGCGTCATACTCAAACACTCGTAAAAGAACTCCTTTGGTCCTTTTGCAAAGTAGAGTCAAGTGTAAAAATATGGGTGCATACAACTTACTCGTAAATATGTCCCATCACTCTTATGGCTATGTTAGGAGTTTCTCTGCGTGATCGCATCAGAAATGAGGCTATCCGCAGCAGAACCAAGGTAACCGATATAGCCCTCCGAATTGCTAAACTTAAGTGGCAGTGGGCGGGGCACATTGCACGTAGAACCGATGGCCGTTGGGGCGGAAAGGTTCTCGAGTGGCGACCGCGTACCGGAAGGCGCGGCGTGGGTAGGCCCCCCACAAGGTGGACTGATGACCTGGTAAAGGTCGCGGGAGTCCGCTGGATGCGGGTGGCGCAGGACCGGTCAATTTGGCACTCTCTGGGGGAGGCCTATGTTCAGCAGTGGACGTCTTTCGGCTGATATGATGATGATGATGACTCTTATGTAAGCGGGTACATATTTATGAGAGGATTAAATCGATACATATTTTTGTACTTAACTGTACCTACCTATCTAGGTATTACCATGTATTACACAACGTAAAAAAAATCAAAATATTATAAGGTGTACAAGTTGCTGATAGTGGAATGAAAAACTATTCAGCTAAGTTACTTTACCGATTAAGTTTAGTTTTCTACAACTCGTGAGCATTTAGATTGGTATTCGGGTAGGTATATATTTCTCTCTCCCAAATAATTTTCTAAGAGCTCTCGAACTGTACCAGACCAGAGCACTAGTAGTCTTTTATCTGTGCCAGAGCTAAGCTGTTACATACAAATCGATTGATCTATGCCCCGAAGTTATTAAATAATTAGGTATGCCATTTGTATGCTTACTCTGAAGTGAAAGCAACTTTATATACCCCTACAGGATTCCCCTATCCTTTGCCGGGTCCAGTTAGGGCCCGGCCGATATCTATTACGGTAAAAGTTTTCTATCACCGCGAATAATTGATTCATTTTTTTTGGCTTTTTCACTCCTTGCAAGGGGTATTTCGCCAATGTCGGCGTATATTGATATTTAGCACGAGAGATAGGCCATCATACATTTTGATATTGGGGAGGATATGTCCGGGGAACCTAAAGCAAATAACACGTGTTAAAAACGGCACCATTGTCGTATAATAAAGTAAATAATGACAACTCTAGCTATATTTCAGTAGTTGCTATAGCGTTTACTTATTACCTGCATTAAGATATATGTTTCATAGAAAATATAACTTAGTTTTGAAGGCTTTAAGCGCCAGATTAGCAAATAAGAATCAAACAGATTAAAACCTTTTTAGTTTATTGACATTTTATCATGATGTGACTTGACTGCTCACGTCAAAATTAAATTGCGAATGAATGGAGACGCATTATTAAATTATTTTAGGTAATAGTAATTGTATTTAGTTAAACACAATTATCAAAATCATAAATAAATCAGGTTTATTTATTTTTACAAGCAGGCGGGAATACCTAAACACTTAAAATCCATCCATACTATCCATATTAATATTATAAATGCGAAAGTGTGTCTGTGTCTGTCTGCTTCACGTTTAAACCGCTGAAATGAATCATGAAATGAAAATGAGTTTATATGAAATTCTTTACGCTATCAATAGAACTTGGTTAAAGAAATATATCCATTTTTAGGGTTCCGTAGCCAAAATGGCAAAAACGGAACCCTTATAGTTTCGTCATGTCCGTCTGTCCGTCTGTCCGTCTGTCCGTCTGTCCGTCTGTCCGTATGTCACAGGCATTTTACTCGAAAACTATAAGGTGTATTTGAATAAAATTTTGAGGATAGGTGTATTTTTTTAGCCGCTACATAGTTTTGTAATTAAAATGACAAAAAAAAATTTTTTTAGGGGTGCACACCATACATAAAACTAAAAGTCAAAAATGTTTTTTTCATTGTGACCCCCCGTGTGGCACATCAATCGATAGGCCTTTCAAAATAAATATAAGGTTTCTTAGCATTTTTTTTGATTAAGTGAATAGGGTCGGAGATAATCGCCCCGAAAGTCACTAAAATTCTGTCCCCCCCCCTCTAATTTTTGAACGGTGTATTTTAAAAATATGGAAAAATTCATGGACATAGGGCTTATTAATTTCATTCACCGAAAATTGTTTTGAACAAGATCGGTTCAGTGGTTTTCGAGATATTGCTGAAAAACTGCCTTCCTCAAAGAAAAGGACGCAAGTGCCGTAAAATTTCTGTGACGATACGACCTTTTTAATAGGCACGGAACCCTTCGTTTTGCGTGGTCCGACACGCACTTGGCCGGTTTTTTACTTTTTTTTCATTCATTGCTAGTAACGCATTTTTTGAAAGAGCATTTTTGTTATTTTTGACAACCGTCAAGTCTGACGGTCGAATGGAGTGCACCCCTAAATATATTTTTTTTATAAATTTAATTACAAAACTATGTAGCGGCCAACAAAATACACCTATCCTCAAATTTTATTCAATTACACCTTATAGTTTTCGAGTAAAATACCTGTGACATACGGACGGACGGACAGACAGACAGACATGACGAATCCATAAGGGTTCCGTTTTATGCCATTTGGCTACGGAACCCTAAAAAACTCCATGGGTTATATATATGATAGGATCTTTAATGGAAACAAATAAGATCTTAGATCATTCTACTACTTCCTTGATGGATCTTCGGATAAGATGAGACGGCGAAGTATAAGGAAAATAGTAAGTATAACAAGCTATAATCATGCACGTGACTAAGTGTAGGTACGTGATTTTAAAAAATCGAATCGTATCGAATTAGTGTTGTCTTTTTGGACTACCAAAAGGACAACACTAATTGTGAAACAGCATTTCATGTTAATAATATCATCGCGGCAACCAATAGTTACGAAACTTACGAAATAAAAACGTATTTACCTAATAAGATTTGGACAAAATTTAGGTTCGGTTGTTTAAAACCGTCGGTATACGTAAGTTAAGAAATTGTAGGGCTATATTCGTGGCTTAAACTACACTAACCCTCTTTTTGATAAAACTTAACTAACCCCTGGTTTAACTAAAATTTGTTCTCCACCCTTCTCACCAATACGAATGTCAAAGTGACAGATAGGTAGAGAGTAGAGACAAATTAGCTAAAACACGATGAATATACGTTTATGAATAATGTTATATGCTACGTTCGTCGAATTGCGTATCCACCTATCAGTAAACATGTCTGAGAAGTCCTTAACGGCCCTAGAAATAGAGACGTGTCGGATCGGATATTTAATTATTTATGCGCGCTTTGTAGTCGCGTATATTAATGCTGGTGACTGTAGCTAAGTACGTGTAGTGTTCTTTATCACAACACATTGCCTGGTATTTCGATGCCAATGAACTAAAAACTTTTCATTACTAAAAGAACAAAGGAACTCGGGCGAAATAACAACTAGTACACGTAGGCAATATTTATTTACCAGGCAATAATTCGCTGTAGTTGAGCAAGTATCGCATAATGATAGCAAAAACAGCTGTTGCTTATAGGAAATCATTGCCTTGCATGACGTGAAGTAAGACTATTGCCCTTCGGTTGGTTGTAATTGTAAGTAGGTATAGTAGGTTTTTTTTGCCGTATTGCTTGCAGATAAAGGATATGCCAAAGTATTTTCATGAAGTCAGTAAGTTATTTACCAGCCTTATCCTGCCATTTATGAGGTCCATCATCAACTTGATTGGACCAAATGATTGTACAGTCAAGTGTAAAAATATGGGTGCATATAACTTACTCATAAATATGTCCCAACGGTCTTATGTCAGCGGATTAAGGTTTTGGTACATATTTATGAGAGGATTAAATCGATACATTACCCTCTCTGTTATTGATTTAGTCCAAAACTTACGACTCCCTCTGCTGCTAAATAGAATAGAATAGAATAGAATACTTTATTGCTCTCGTGTTGACATACATCAGGTCTTAATTATCACAGTTTATGGTACAAGTTACAACATGACACCCTTTATGAGTATTGCAATTCCTTGTCTCAAACGTAGACCGAGCCGTAGCATGGTTGGCCTTATCACGCGACAAGTGACAAAATAAGAGCGTCGTCTCGTTCTATCGAATGGTGTCAGCCAGTGACGCACGCTCTATCCTATCACCTATCGCGTGACAAGGCCCAACCATGCTACGGGGCCAGGTACACATTAAGAAATTATAGTACTTAACCTAAATTACACGTAGGTGTTAATATCTACGATAACCTACTTTAAGAATATTTATGGTATCTATTTACACTTAAGAAGTCATTCAGTGAATAAAAACAGTTTTCTATTAAATAAGTTTTTAACTTCTTAACAAATTTGGTATATTTGACCTCATCAGCTATTTCTTTAGGAAGACTGTTGTAAATGCGTATTGTTGTCATATGTGGGCTCTTATTGCTCATCTGTAAGTTACTTGTTGGGAGGGAGACAATAATATACAACGTGTCCCAAAAGTCAACGTCAAG
Source organism: Epinotia nisella (assembly GCA_932294315.1). Taxonomy (NCBI): domain Eukaryota; kingdom Metazoa; phylum Arthropoda; class Insecta; order Lepidoptera; family Tortricidae; genus Epinotia; species Epinotia nisella. Next base: position 7,808,453 of record OW028687.1, read on the forward strand.
TCGAAAACGGATGATAGTAGGATAGTAATAACAGTAAAAAAATCAAATCATGTTTTAAAACCTCTCAAGTATTGGTATTATTTTATGCACTACATTTTGTTTCTTATTGAGCGCTTATTGTGTCATTTTATTTGCAATCTGCAATAAAGAGAACGCATCCTGAACTTCTAACACAATTTCGCAGACATTTGGAGTTCACGATTTCCCAAGGGCTCAAAAATATCTGAGCAACCTTATTCCCTTAACAATAAAGTCGTGTGTCCCTGCATACATTTTCGAACTCGACTGTTCATATTTCCATATTTTATGACATTCTCCAGTGACGGAGTCACGGACGAGACTATGCATTATTGGCCTTTCTCTGCGACAGAATAGAAACGGCCGAGTCACGTTGACCAGAGGCTTAATGTAAGTGCAATATTGCAACTGCAGTATGCAGCACAACATGACCTACTTGTGTTACAATCGTGGGCATATTCTGTTTAAAACGATTTGGTATTTGTGGGCCACTAGATGGCGCTGTCACTATAATAATATAAAATAAACTAGATAACGGTTGTTCGATTCAAATTCCTTAGGACAGACCCGTCATGTCGTGCGAGTGCTTTAGTAAACGGCCTAAACAAAGTGGTCCTTCGAGCCGGATGTCCATATCCCTTTGATGTTGCTACTCATACAAGCTCGAACGTCTAGTTGCAGATTTCGAGTTCATTAATAGCCGTACCAAAATATGGGTACGGCTATAGGGGTAATCTCCGGAACTACTAGACCGATTTCTAGAATTCATTCACCTGTGTATAGAATGGACCTTCAGGATTGGATATAGGGTATATTTTATACCGTGTTCCCGCCTGGGTTCTCTGTAATACACGGCCGGAGTCACGTGGGCAGCTAGTATTACATAATTAAGATTACAAAAACATGTTTCTTAACAGACTTAGCTATAATATATATTAATATACCGTAAGATACCGAAATATATTTTATATTATAGCTAAGCACCACACACTACAAAAATACCAGAATATATATTTTTGTTATGCTCATTGCAATATAATAGGCGACTTACGACTATTCCGAGTTCACCATTCGACAGTTCGCTAATTGAGTGTGGGAGGTTCCAAGAAAGAGATACCTATTTGTACGGACTACTATAATATAGTGTTATCAATAAAGTATTGTATTGTACTTTACTGGTCCAGCAAGCGAGATCTATATTGGCCGTGTTGTCCTAGAAACCTCACTCATATATAGGTAATGCATACGCTCGCGGGTCGTGGTCGTGACTTCGTGACATGAGTGCACGCCTTATGCCTTTTAGTACCTTTAGGTACTACGCGTGTGCCGATGCCGAGGCACTGCCGACTGACAAGATAGAAGCTGTTCTTTATTGTGCAGCGGGGCTAGCACAACTGCACAGTAATCAAAATACGGCGCGGGAGCTGTGCCGAGGCGAGATAGAATATCCGTCATTTTCTAATTAGAACACTTAGAAAGAGATGGATAGTCTATCTCGCCGCGAGACAGCTCGCGCGCCGCCCTGTGATAACCGTGCTGATGCGACGCGAGACGAGAAAATGTACCCTCCTCTTTCTAATTTGCACAGGGCGAGTGAGAAGGGAGTATCTGATTCGCGCGCGATGCGACTTGGCAGCCAGTTTAGACGTGCTGATCATCATTGTTTATATGACGGAGTTTATTTCCGACAACGAGATAAATAGCATCATCAGACTTACATATCATCGGATAGTAATATGCTAAGCTATTATGGTACATCGATGCCATAACGTAGTTATTGGTAGGAAAGTTTTTTTATAGCTAATTTAGTTAATAATTGCCTCCTGTATTTCCTAAAATCGCTTTTAACTTTCGACAGGTAAACTACCTTTCCCATTAACGTGACTTGAAAAGAGATATCTCTTTTGAAGTTGGGAAACAGGATATTGGAGAAAATTTAGTGTGATTGCTAACTAATTATTGCCAATAAAGTGTAAAAAGGTTCGTAAGTTGATTAGAATAGAAAATAATGAATCCATTTAGTAATTAAAAGCTGGTTTAATTAATTTCGCATCCGTTTCTTAATAACCGGTGTAGTGTAACATATTAATCATTTTCGCCAATTATAATATTCAAATAGGTTTCTGCCGCTTTAATAAAACATTAATTAAGTGCTTAAATAGTTTTGAATACAAATATGATCATTGTTTTATTATGTAAGTATTTTTACTTATCATTCTTAACGAGTTACAAATAGGAACAAAAATTAAAGCAAGACAAGTACCTAGGTAGTCTTTTGTCCGTTCTCTACTCCAGCTGTAACTTGTATTTCATCTGTGCTCCAGCGAGCGGTCGCTCATACCATTACCTTCTGAAAAATGTCTGCTGAAAGACTACACACACCAGATTGCCTCAATTTTATTAGACCCTGAGCTCATTACTTCACCGTGTCGATTTAGGTAACTAGTAGTAGTAGGTGTAATATAACCTTTTTTGAAAGTTCAAAATCTTTCCATGAATACAAGGATCGATTCGGTGTGATTCACAAAATCTTCTGCAAGCACGTCTTTACCACATACTGCGTAACAAAGATGGGTTTTTTTTTCTTTCGATGCGGTCAACCGTTTCATCTATTAGGCCCGAACTGAATCACACTGGCGCGGCCTGCAGGTTGACCGCCACCGCAGGCCGCGCCAATGTGATTCAGACTTTAGGTGTCAGGGGGTTATAAATATTTTATACCTGTATATTTTGAATAATAAACTTTAAGTTCGATCCTCGCGGTCAGATTGCTAGAAAAGATGAAAGAGAAATCCTGTCCATAGCTATAAATGACATAACTCCATTGATTTAGTATAAGTAACTAGATACACAATCAGCCGAAAAAAGTGGCCGTCCAAAAGAACCGCGCGATCGACACTTGCGGCTCTTTTGCGTTTAGTCTGGTTTCGACCGTGAGACTTGACGGTTGTCAAAAATGACAAAAATGATGTGTTAAAAAAATCGGTAATAGCAAATATAGCAATAGAAAAAAAATAAAAAAGGATTGGATATATTTCTTTAACTAAGTTCTATTGATAGCGTAAAGAATTTCATGTAAACTCATTGGCATTTCATGGTTTTGAATAAATCATTTCGTTAGTACAAATGACAGATTATCACGGAACAAAAACCTAAGGAGTCAGTACCTACTTATTAGATTTTTTTATGGAGTAGTACAGTTACGTTATTTGTGGTTTTCAATTTAAAATTCCCAAGAAATCCTTAGCGATGTGCAAATTAGGCCGCAGTTACAGGCTTATAGCACGAGATAGGAGACATCAACTACTACGAAGAGTGGTGACGACTTCGTCGTGTGTTTATTTTTCAAGTTTATCTTGTAAAAATAAATGTTTAACTAAAGATAAATTGATATTCAGATTTGTAAGTCAGTATTATATGTCGCAAAGGAACTAATTAGATACGTCAAATATACCACGCTAAAATGATCTACATACCTAGTTCTTATTCCCTTTTCACTAGTCGTGCGTAGAATTTTTAAGGAGTTTGGCAGCTGCACTGATAATACGTAATGCCCACCGAACAACGTTTTGTGTATATGTATTTATAAAAAAAAAAATTAACGTGTATTTATGTTTTTCGTCTTCCTGTTTAAATAAATAAAATATTATAGATTTTATTCATTAAAGTGTGACATGTAAAATACTTCCAAACAGCAAAAATCCGCAACATACTTCGTCAATCATTTACAAATAACTGTATTGTTTATACAATATTATTAAAATAATTTTATAATGCGACTCCATTCATTCGCTATTTAGTTTTGACGTGAGCAATCAAGTCACATTATGATAAAATCTCAATAAACTAAAAAGTTTTTAATCTGTTTGATGCTAATTCGCTAATATGGCCCTTACAGCTTAAAACACTAAGTTCTCTTTTATATGAAGCATATATCTCAACGCAGGTTATAAGTAAACGCGATTGGCATCAACTGAAATATAGCTAGAGTTGTCATTTTGGGGCACATTTCTTGAAATTTTTGTTCGACATTGTGCGTCTATTTACTTTATTATATGTCAATGCATAACTCATTAATTTGGTATTCATGAGATTACTTATCTTTATCGATTGTAAACATGTAAGTAGGTACATTATTATTTAGACAATCGCATCATAATAACTTATTATGAAGTTTAGGCCTTGTTCAGGATAGAATTGAATTAAAATTAATTAACTCTGTGTGTCGACTCATTTATTGAAACAACACTAGATTCCTTTTTTAGATTTAAGCCTTATGTGATGTATATTCCTGTTTTTCTAAAAGTTACTTCTCTCTCTACCTTCGTTTCCTCTAGACATTAATTTAGTTTAAATACACTTAAAACATTTTGTTTGGGATAGACTATAAATTATTTGTTATATTATGTTTCTTAGATATTAAGGTGCCAAGACGAAGTCAAATAAACCTTTGGAAATAAACTCTGCATTAGCCTTAATCAAACAAAGACAACCGCGAACCGCGCAGAAGACGTAGGCGTGACCGTTACGTTCGTCTCTTATGTACGAGATTATGAATATTATGATTCATTGGCCAATGCAGACTGGCCGGTACCAGTGTTTTTCCAATTTAAAAAATGCATGTCAAGTCAACAAAAGCATATCATTTTACAGCTTATATTGAAAAACTGATCTTATTTATTGAAACTAAAGATCAAAATCGTAAACCACGCAAATTTGTAGGTAGTTTCATTGAACAATAGGTCAATGCCTCTGGGTCACCTTTAGCTGAAAGGATACAAAATGTATTTGGTCCTTCACAATACGTTCATTCTCATGCGTTTATGAGCGTTATTATATTTGTCACACCACTACGGTGGTAAACAAACATACTGCCTACCTGATGGTGAACAGACACCGTAGCCTATTGACGCTAGCGATTCCAGAGAAGTCCCAATAAGCGCGTTGCCGACCCTTATTGATTTAAGGACAGTTAGAGCCAATATCAGTACCCTAACTCTACAAAGAGCACTAAGAAGAGAATATATGAGCGAGATGACAATCCGTTGTGCTCTACTTCTATATAATTATATATATTTGTATGATTTAACAAAATGTGTTTACTTTCATCAAATATGATCAAACTGAAAAAGTATGTACTTATTTCGGACTTACCAATTTAATAAACAACACCTGAACTCAATGTGACTTTGGTTTAGTGGGTAAGGATGGTATTCCACTTGTCCAAGGTCTTTGTCCAACGTATATTGCGTCTCACATTTTTTAAGCACAATGTGAGACGCAAATACACATTGGACAAAGATTTTGGACAAGTGGAATAACCACCCTAAGTTTCTTGATCTTTAGATGTTTTTCCCAGTTAACACACATACACGTATGTAAGTAAAATACCTACAACACGCCACTGCTTTTCAAATATGTTTCTTAAAGAGTCTGGTTTAGTGATCAGATTACCCATGAGCTCTTTGTACTCTTTGTAGGTAGGTACTTGTAGATAAAAAACTGATAAAAACCATTATAACGATACCTGCTTAATTTATTAGGACGCAATAATACGAAAGGAGAGCATTAAAATGACTAAGTTTTTATTAATTTGACCACTGAGTCAACCTAATAAGTAATAACCTAACATCTTACTTATAGGTACCTTATATTTTATATTTATTATTGAGGGTGTACAACTCACTAAAATCTTGGGCATTGTGCACTAGCCCGACTAAGAAATGGAGTAGGTAAGTACCTATTTACAAAACGTATTTTAACTATTTTTAAGTTTTAACTGCACATATAATTTTTCCTTCATTATCTTAATTAAGTATTAACAAATCTTTGCAATTACCTAATGCGAATTCCTTTCAAATGACCATTGCGGCTGGTTTAATCAAGAGTGTCTCTCTGGCAATGCGATTGCGATAGAAAGAAATCTTATTTTGTCTATGGTCGGAAGAATTTGAGCTAAAGGAATGGAAGGTCACCGGTTAAAATGGCGCCAAAGCCGAGCTATGCATAGAATAACCTCGGTAGGTATATACCTATACTATTTTCGGCACGAGTCAATTTAAGTTTATTGTTTAATGAGAAATAATAAACGAATGTAAAGCAATGTAGTCCGAAAAACCTTTGCATGAAAAGTGTGCTGCAACATCTTAGATACTATTTTCTAACAACACTACTTAATTCAACGGGACGGCTGAGAAGGCTTTCTAAAGGTAAGCCAATAAGTACCTACCTAATTGCGTTTTTTCAATGTTATAAATAATAAATATATATAGTACAATCACCAATAAGTAAGTATAACGCCTTCGAGTAAATCGCGCACACATGAAACAAAGAGCTCGTTTCATAACTTTACGTCAATAGCTGTGACATCACTTTACTACGATGCAATTCAACGTAAAACCATACACAATGGAACACATCGTTCAGCTCAACCGTACTTTCACATTCTACGTTGCGTGACGGTCACAAAGCGACAAATCGACTTTAGTGAAAGTGCTTTTATCTGTATCGTAATAAGGTTCTAATTAGCTTGGTAGAAGACGTTGGATATAAGTGTAGCAATAAATTGGATTTATGTTTATTGCCGTGTACCTACTGCCGGTTATATTCCGTTTGATTGATCGGCCTTGACACAGACAAGCGCGGAAATTGAGCAGCCATAAAAACAGTCCGCAAACACTGGATGCGCTAACTAGATTTTATTATATTTATTTATTATGCGTCAGAATAATTATGTTTGGTATTAAATATTCGCAGGTACTATATTATAGGTATCATGTCTAGATTACGATGTCACTGCATTAAAGAGTCATACAAGTCAGATGCACGTAAAATAATCTATGGTGTGCCCCAAGGTAGCGTTTTGGACCATTTTTGTTTCTCATTTATATTAATGACCTTCCTAAGCATATGTGACTGTGTCTGGGAAAAAAATTAGCTATTCAGTGAAAAAATAATCATTGTCCTAGGCATTATTTCTTGATAAATTTTTAAACATGCAGTAGACAAAATGTACGAATAGAAAAAAAAAATTATAAATGTATGCTCGTGAAAAATACACTTCTACTAGGAAGTTATGGAATGATTGATACCAAGTTAATCTACTATCATCAAAGATTTTTGATATTTAAGGTATTAATTACCGATTAGCATTAAAAACCCATTCTACGTAATTTTAGACAATTTTTTTAAAATGCATATAACTCGGAAAGTAAAATCCTCAAAGTGGTCCCTTTTACTAGACACAGTCACATATCAAGTATCCTATGGTCTTGTTTGCAGACGATAACACTGTAATAATTAAATGTAAGGATTCTGTAATAATTACGAAAATGATATTAATGATACCTACTATGAATGATATTATTGAAATGGCTTAATGTTAATAATCTTGTATTATATGTTAAATGAGGCTCAGTAACGAATTTTATGTATATCCGTGACATATCGATATTAAAATAGAAGCTTATTATATTTATATTTAAGCATTGTGAATTCTTATGTCATGTTAGAATTTTAATTTGTATGCCTACCACCGAAACATAGCGCCACACTGTGCCTTTTACACCACCACCCTGTAACCTATGTTTACAAATAAAACACTTACTTACTTACTTAAAGAAGTATAAATATATGCTAGTTACCTATCAGTAAGTTTTAAACATTAACAAACACAAATAAACGTGGATGATCTAATGGACTTTGTCTTTTATATCTAGGTAATTAACTAATTTTATGTGTAGCAACATGTGCTCTGAACGGTAATGTTATTCAGATACATTTATTACGTAGGTACCTACGTAGCGTTTCGTAATGGAATTCTACTCATAGTAGGCCTTATTTCACTGTTATATTAAACAAACTAAACTAGACGAATAAAAAATATTTACGTAGCCGTGTGGTTTGAAATCAGGTCATGAATCGAAAAGGGTCAAAACAACACATAGGGAAGGTCGCCTATTAATATCCCTCCGGATAGTTGTGTCTTTGCTGTAGGCATATGACACATTGACACACACAGACGCGTTAGATCTTGAATTTAAAGTTCAGTTTGAACATAAAGTATTGTTACATGGTTGATAGATCGAACGCCAACTGATGTTGAGATTCCGGATTATGATCACTGATTTCGACCTGAACGTCTAAATCGATCGTCTATATGCCGCCTATACGTCAGATCAAGCTAACGTGTTGAAATTACGCGTGCCGAGCCGGGACTCAAGTCCGAATTGCGAAAGCGTCAAGTGGGCCACGACTAAATCCGGAAGACCTTCACCTGCATTATACCGATAGCTCTCCCGAGGGATATACGCGCAAATTACGCCACCCCAAGGCGGTAAGAAAATATTCAGACGGCACCAATCACAAAATTAGACGGATTATAGTTTATCTAATGCGTTTAAATTGGCGCAGCGATTGACTAACTTGTAATTCATGAACTTACTTGTACTCGTAAACTTTTCAATGAGGGAAACTGCGCCAGTCGGTCCACTTCGTCCCACGTAGCGAGGCCGCTGTTGTTCAAATTCAAGAACCGCAAACGACTGAAACATAAAACAGTTTTAACCAAAAGGTCGTCTTTTACGAGCAAGAGCACGCGTGGTTCATTAGGTCAATGTTAATGAACAGCCAATGCGGTTAACGCTGATTTAACGGATTAGATTCACTTACGGGAAAGCGTCGTGACTCTTTTTGTTTCCATTGCCATCACCGCATTTCTCACAAGGATCTGGCTCCAGCGTATTGACAGGACAGTCATTGACCAATAGCGTGTCTAAATTAGGGAAAGCGTATCCCAATTTCGATATCTCCCGCCAGCTGTTAATGGGGTTTCCAGAGAAATGTAGTCTCTTCAAGCCCTCATGTACGGGTTCAAAGGAGTCTGGGGCATTGAGTCTTGAGCAGACGTCGCATCTGTCCTTCTCGTCAACTTCCTTGCCACTCAAGTCCACGTAGGAGTACTCGTTGAGGCTCAAATGGAGCTCTTCGAGAGCTGGCAGAGCCTTGAGTAACGCGTAGACATTTGGCCAACCGACGTATGTGGAGTTGAGCACTAGGTTGCTAAGACTGTCCCACCGCGGGTTGAGTGCTTGGGCGGCTTGGATTTGTGCCGAAAGACGGTTGAAGCTCAGGTTCAAGAATCGTACGCGCGGCGTCTGCTCCAATATTGCAAAGACCTAAAAAACAACACGCTAAATCAATACAAATATAAGTTACTACTGAATTATTTAGCGCAGTTACAGTAATTGGAACTAAACATGTAAACGCTTTTAAAAATGTTTAGTTAGAAATAATGATATATTATGATTGCTATCGACTAGTATTATATATAGGCATATATGTATTTACGATAGTTGGCTAGAAATAATGTATTGAACGAATGAACCTATGTTTGTGTATGTCAAAATGGGAACCTATGCATGCAACAAAAAATGACATTCCTTTTGTTCCCTCTATTCGCCACTTTACCGATACGACGAGTATTACATAAGAATATACCTCGCTCCATTCTGTGAGCTTATTGTTAGCTATGTCCAGTTCGACAACGTCTGCGAATTTATCAGCCAGCACGCAGGCGTCTCCCGCGCAGTCAATATCGCAGTCGTTGAGCACCAGCAGCGTCGGCACGCTAAGCCGCGGCGATCTCTTGGGGACGAAAATCGCTACCGGCAAGTTGTCTATGCAAGGGTTCACGTCGCCTTTCGCGCCGTATTTGCGCTCCAGAGCTTCTAGAAGCGACGGCATTTTGCATGTACCTGTGGAAGAAAGGGGTAATTAATACTGATTCCTTTAACCCATTCGCCGCAACAAAAAAAAGGGAGGTGGCAATGGAACCCCCACGAAACGCAAGTCTTAAGTCTATTGTTTTTGAATTTCGTATGAAGCCGGTGGCAGTTGGGGGAAACGGTGACAAACATGACTTCAAGTCAGTGGCGGCGAATAGGTAAATACCTTCTAAGGAATAAGAATTTTAAGGAAAATACTATTCGATAAGGGAGGGTGGAACTATACCCACGTAAACCTAACAAAGAAATAGTTGGTATGTGTATGCCTCACGAATGGCACTTTAGGGTTCCGAGCCATTAGGTGAAATTTTGTTTACGAGGGTTAGAAAGTTTTGGGTGGCTTGAAAGGAAAATGGCTAATATTTAGTAAGCCCTCGTGCTTTATTGAATCTGTGTTTATAGTTTATACGCGAAAGCAACAAGTTTTTTCAAAAGGTGTTGATTTTTTGTCAGTGGAAAGGAACAAAAGAATAACTCTACCGTTACCGTAGATACGTGCTCTCTACTGTAGAGCATTATTTATTTTCAAGCATCGGCTATAACATGTAAATGACTCGGATCTGAAACATTACACTGATCCCGAAAGACGAACGGTCGTATTGCGCAATAAAATAAGACGTTACGTCGTATTCACTAAAGTGCATTGAGTCAGCTGGCAACAGAGCTGAAGAATTCATGTCGCAAGTTTTCAGGGCGAGATAGTGTGAGATAAACACACGAATCCACTGAATTTACGTCACCCGGGCCGTAAAGAGATAATTACCGCTCGCTATTCCAGTACTCGCTGGAAGATCCACTGCCTGGTCACGTAAGCTTTTAGGCTAACATACTTTTATTCCTTAAGGCGATTAACAGCTCTCGGTGGTTTTTGGGTTATGCACATTATGTCTTTAAACACTAATGTAGAGTACACGTAATGAAGAGAAAAAGCGCCTTGTATAATTTTGTTAAATAATTTTTTAATTATTTAAAATACTATAATAACCCTAGAATTAAGTAATATGTTACTAACACGTCATGGACTTGAATTGAATTGAATTTATCACTCTTGAGTCGTGACAAACAAAGGAGATGTGATGATAAAAGCGTGATATCGGAATAGCAAGGGCTGCGGCTCTAAGGTGGGAGACGTAACACTTAAAAATAATAATCCGATATTATTAATCACACTTACAAAACAACATTAACATTGAAGAATATAATTGAAGAACGGGGTTGCACTTTAAGAGACAATAGTTGCAACGCTGACGTCCGTATCAGATACTACAAATCGTCAATATGTATTTAATCGATATTACTTAATGGTATAGCTACCTAAATATGTCTGTGATTGATACTGTTTTCTTATATTCTTATCGCTGGGAAGCATATAATATTTGTTCTACTTTATAGATTCTATGAATATTGATTCAAAGCGCGCAATAAGCCGGAATGGCTTTCAAAGGGCACAGATGTCAAACATTGCGTGTCGGGGATCAAGGGGGCCCTATTGCAGATTGAGCGCTAGATTTACATCCGTATGTACGTACACGTGAAAGAGAAATTACGAAATCGTTCTCTTCTGACATCAAAAAGTCAATAAGGAACATGCAAAATTTGAGAAGAGACATTTGATCGAAAGCATTACTATTATGAGTATTATGACTTTTCAGAATTCCGGGATCGGTAAACTGAAAGAGTTTTAAATAAAAAATGTGTTCTTTATTCAGGTATCAACCCATTACATTTATGTCGATTTTATTAAAACTTCGAGAGCCGACTTTACTCGCAAAGTTTTATTTGTTTATTAGGTAGGAGGGAGAAGGAGTGTGTAATCCGTTTGATACATTACGTATCTCTTGGAAAATGAACCCTGAGCGTAACTATTACCGAACGTCTGAAAGTAATAGAATATTTGCAATTTTGCGTCGATCAGCGACGACCTATATTCCGACAATGTAAATTCAATAATGCCTCAGCCTTTGCAAGACTTGCAAGACACGTCAATAGTGATCTAAAGCTTTAGAGTTAAGTAGGCTAAGAAGAGATAGGGTTGTTTGCCTATTTTCGGCTGTCCACGAGAGGAAGTTTATGGTCAACTGTGGATCATGTAGATGAAAGAACGTCGATTTCAAACTCAACTGACCCATATAAGGACTTAATGCGTTTTACTTTTGAACGTGCTATCTAATGAACACGATGCAATTTATTGGAGCGCCTCAAAAGACGGCCAATTACCTCATTCTTACCTTGGGACCAATTATGTTATGATTCATAGACCAATTTACTAGTAGGTAGTAGTAATAAGGCAAAAGCAAGGAATGAATAATTTATTTGGTAAATAAAAGATTCAGGCATCGACTTTTATAAGGATTAGTAGGAAGAAAATGTAAAAATGTAGATTCGCAAACGTAACCATACCCGATATGTAGATTAGATATGCCGTGTGTACCTACTATGTGGATCGTTTAACTCACTAGGTCTCCTCATTGACGACAAGTAGTAGTAGCAGTTGTAGTAACTCCTTATTGAACAAAATAATAAAAAGAATGGTATACGATTCACAAAAAGAGATGTTAAGTACAAAGGCGAACTTATCCTTTTCAGATCTCTTCTAATTAAACCTTTAAGTAGATGAGAGTAGAAAATACTAAAGGTGTACAAATGCAACATGTACAACAAGGTACAAGAAAGGCAATTGACGTACATTATTCAATGGTTTGAGTTTTGTCTATCTATCTATACCGTACGTAAGTCTGAGAGGGGGCGCTTCTTCGCGGATTGAACGAACTAAGTTCGATTCAATGGCCAAAAGGCTGGATGTCTGGATACTGGTCAGTCGATCCGGTTCAGCTGCTAGCCGGTGTATTTGATCGATAAACCTAGCTATTAATCGATTAAGTAAGCTATCGATACCGCAAAACTATTGCCCAGCCAAGCGGATGCGTGTCGAAACGACACCCGCCAAGTGTCAGACTTAGCGGCAATGTTAGCGTTGATGTAAAAGTACATATAATTTGCAATAATTATTACTTATTGCAAGCATGTTTCGAAACATTTTTTATACAATTGAGGAGTTTAGTGTTGCCCGTCATAAGCCGTTTGGTGCATTTAAATATATAGATATGTAGCGATTTTTTTTTATTAATTTCTTGTACTACGACAAAGCCAAGTGGAGACAATGTTGGATTTCCGTGATCTAAAACACCCCATTGGATTGGACACGCTACCTATAGTAGAGGGACATGCATTTTGTGGCATAGGTTTTTACGTGCCTCAATGTGATGGTAAATGGACAACACCTACATTAATTCTATTGTTATTCGGTGTAGGACAACATTATCTGGCTATTCGGGCTGCATTGCATTGCATTCTTGAGATTATATGGAAATTGAATCTATGACATTGTTACTCACTTGATATTGGATGGGACAGGAGTAGCAGGCAAGAGCAAAATTAGTTTGGAAGGGATGTTTCTCAACTATTGGAAGACGAAGGTCATATCGTGCGCATCACTGCCTCAGTGCAATATGCTTTTAATGCTGTTCAATTTATCGTACCTTCCGCTGATGATGTAACGCACTGCAGGTTATTTATAAATGTGCTTGGATGGTTTAAGAGTATATACAGATACACTGTTAAGTGTAGACCATAAATAATAGAAATTTAATAATGATTACTTACTACTAGTCTGTTAAGTGTGTCTTCGATCGCAGGTACGTTAAAGTGTCTAGGAAAAGATAAGACTGTTCATAATTTGATAAGTATCAGCTAAGGTCCTTACCCTTAGGTACTTACCAACCAACCTAAAACATGAGATAAGAGGCATAGCCATAATACCTTGTGTCGTTTGGCAAGCCATTTCGCGAACGAGGTAGAGTCTGGCTGGCGAGTGGAGACGTGACAAATGCATATTTTTAAATTATTTTTCTGGCAACAATTTTACCTACCAAATAAGCTGACAGTTAGCAGTATCTACAACGCCTTCATATATTTCGTGTATAGCTTCAGTTTTTTTTTTCAAATTTGCCACATTTTCTTTTGCCGCGACTCCCTGGTATACATTGTCATTTCGAGATTCAAGTCAAACTGTGTGATTTTAAACATGATTAAAAAAAGTTAAGTCTTGTAAGCAAATAAGGAGCATATTTTGACTTAATCTTACTAAATTGATTTGAATGTTTGTAAAGTTTGAGAGGGCTGGTTTAGCCTCAATTATCGCACGTATCCTTGGCACACGACTAATGATACCCCAAAATGTCCAACAAATGTATTCGTAATTTGGGCGCCAAACAACTTAAGTGCAACACCAATAGTTTGAGTGGGGATTGTAATCAGTGTTATTAAGTGCACGCATTACAAACCTTGATGTAAAGTTATAACATTTGTCTACACGTGACTGGAACTGACCTTTTTGCCCTATGAATAGGTCAGGGTTGCCGTTACAGTCAATATTTAAATTAAGACGTCTTGCTAGAAGTTAACCGTTAGGCATGTCGCATTTATAATGATAGGTACGAGTATGTGCGCCCTTGGAGGATGATTGATGCTACTCGGTTATTAGACTTGGAAACAGAAGCTGAGAAAGGCCGACTGGAAAGAGAATAATAGTCACGACTACAGATTTAGATTCTATATAATTAATTTATATAGAATCTAAATCTGATTTCTAGTTAGAAGTACTTACCTAATCTTTATATTTACCTATTTGCCCTAAGATAAATAAGGATTTTTATTCTTCAAAAGAAGAACAAAAACACAATAAATATTAAATGTATGGTTTTTCATTTTCATAAAGGCAAATCACAATTTCGCGTTTCTGAGAAAAATTGTCTTGACAGACAGGCAGACCGACACCGACATCCTTTTGAGGTACGGGACCCTAAACAACCGAGTAAGGCAATTGGTTATTACTTTATGTAATTGGTTAATGTTATCTACTTAAGATAATCGCCCATTCGGGTACACCTCTGGGAAAGACGAAAATAATAGTAGATTGTATGACAAAGGGCTAAAATAAGCCATATTAAAATAATTCGAGGGGTAATATGGCTTTTAGACCCGAGATATACACTCTACTTTTCACTTCGACATAATAGACTTCGAGAAAATAGTAAAACAAAGATTATCCATCCACAATCAATAACAAATTTCACTGCGAAGAGATTGTTCAATTTAGCGTGAGGCGTTGTCTTTTTTAATGATTTGGAATTAGGGACTAAAAAACACCTGATGTTTGATTGGTCGATTTTAATATGTAGCTGTATTCTGGTTGGTTGATAGCAAAGAGAAATGTTTTTTGAAAGAGTTGTGATTGGTGGATTTAAATGATTTGGAATTAGGGACTAAAAAACACCTGATGTTTGATTGGTCGATTTTAATATGTAGCTGTAGGTATTCTGGTTGGTTGATAGCAAAGATAATGTTTTTTGAAAGAGTTGTGATTGGTGGATTTAATATGGTGAAGTGATTTGATTGGTCAAAATAAATGTGTTAAAAATCATAAATATGTATACATATTTTCCCTAGGGGCTAAATGTACTACTTTAGTCCCGCTTATTAAGCCTAATATGACCCACTTTTCGAGCATGATATGTGAAAAAACAGTTTAACTGCGCTTAACTCTTATACATACACAGCAAGGGTGATTTCATGAGCCAGTCGGTAAGGGTACACGAATTTTTGGTTGTTTTACATTAGCTCCATACTTTCAATATTTTTTTATTCAACCAATCACACAGCAACCAGATTTGCTTAAGCCAATCAGAGGGTTCTATTATTTTAAAACTAAACTTAACAGCCCGTGGGAGGTAAAACGGCTATAACTGCTCTGCACGCTCGCAAGTAATAACGCCATTGACGAGCAAGTGTGATGAAATAGTACATTGTTTAACGAGGGCCGTAAGTGGAATATTGCTAACGAGAGTGTATCAGAAGCCCGACGCCGAAGGCGGAGGGCTTTTGATGACTCGAGTTTGCAATATTCTTACGCCCGTGTTATACACAATGTTTTTCATCACATTTGCGAGGAAATAAATAACAACAAAAGACAGAAAAATGTAAGTTTCATACAGCAGCACCAATCAAAAATTGACAACTTCACTTCCAGATCAGTGCTAGTAGAGCGCGCAGTTCAATATTTCAACCAATCACAGAGCAGTATTCTTGCGGGGCGGGGCGTCGTGACCAACTAGATTTTTTTATTCAACCAATCACACAGCAACCAGATTTGCTTAAGCCAATCAGAGGGTTCTATTATTTAAAAAAAAAACCATAACGCCCATGGGCGTAATATAGCCCATTACAGCTCAGTACGCTTGCGTATAATAACACCATTTTCGAGCAAGTGTGATGAAAAATACTTAACTGAAAATACACCCAACCCAAGTCTCGAGGAATTTCGACAGTTATGCGAACAAGGGACGGACAGCGGTTGAAACGCTGGAGGAATCAACCACTAAAGAACCTGAGAGCCAAAGCACTTCATTTACTTTTCATAATAGTTCGTTACATGACTTCTCATTTTGTAAACTATGGTCTTAAAGCATCTTTATGTGTCATACAACACATTCGACCGTTCCAGATTTGAAACAGCGCGTATAATTTCATTGCACGATTTGCGGCTATTGACCAACGCCCGTCCATCTGTTGTGAAAATCTTCATCACTTGCGAAAAACGGTAATGAATTTGAAACTTCAATAAAAAATATACTATGTCGAAAAATAAGACTTATACAGGCTTCGGAAAAGTTGTAGATGATTAAATGCGAGGCCCTCCCACGATCGCACCATATTGACGCCAAGTTAATCTGCTAAATTAAAAATGTATGGCAACTGGCAACCATCCATCAATCATACGGAGATGCTGACCCTTTGGAGTCCAAATGCTGCGAATCACTTTACAAAAAACTCACATAGCGTTTACAATATTTGCGGAGTTCCATCGATTCCTAGATCCTATTTCTGACTGGTATGAGCAGATCTCATTTCTGACAAAAACAAAAAAATATATGGCACCATTCAGGGAGTTTTCAAAATCTGTTCACAAAATGACGAAGTCCTGCTGTAGTTTTGTATGAGGTACAAGTTTTTCAGAATATTAATACTGAAATGCCACGGACATTTCTCCTATTCCATAATACAGGATGATGTAGGGGTCGTGGAGCAAGAATGACCAAAAGCGAGTAAGATGGTCATACTGAACAACTTTTCCCATGGGCCCACTAGATACATGTAAAGTTAACTTACAATTTTTGGTCAATAAAGAATTTTTTTATTTTATATTTTTTTGTGGGTGTTTGGGTGGTGAGTTAATTGAGAGTAATGTATGGAACAGCTGATTATTTACGATTTCGTGGTCGCAAGGGAAAAGTTGTTCAGTGTGATCATCTAATTCGCTTTTGGTAATTCTCGCTGTATAATAAAAACGTAAATGATCTAAGGATTATGTACAGAAGTAATAATAACAACGAGTTGATTAACTCAACATGCTCTACTGTTCTAGTAAACTAACTAATAGATTAACTGCTGTGTCTAGGAAGGTTGTTGAAAGTGAGCGCTTGCAAGGTCGAGTATGAAACTATGTATTACATTTGTTGCTAAAAGAGCATGTTGAGTATAAAGCCATCCTGTGTCCGAAGGATAAAACTAATAAGGCTTGTTCACGAAAAAAATAGCCATCGAAAACTAAGTCTCCACTGTCACCCCGTAGGTCTAGGTAGTTCAAACCGCCAACTGAGTATTCTTTTTTATGTGCAAAGAATCTAAATTCCATCCATTTTTCCTTAAAAGTTGTGAAATCCTACATAATGCCAGTTAAGGCTTAAAGCTAAAATGATTGCATAGAAATGTGTCTGCATCTGGCATGATTTAAAACAATTTATGACCTGCATACGGTAATTAAGAGTCTGGAAAGATACTCGCGAAAAATTATAGCATCGATAATCTATCAGAGTAAAAGAAAAAAAAACCTGTATCACCCAAACGTGAAAATTACAAAATCTAAGACTAGGTATAATCCAGAGATTTCGAATGTTAGCCCAAAAATGGATAGCAGCTGATATAAATATCCATAACGCCACTCAAAACGATAGTCACCTATACAAGAGACCTTCTTTTTAATTAAATTCTTTAAAAAATGACATTTAATATTGAAAACCTGAATTATACAACGGTGGCTACTTTTTTTTGTGAACAAGCCTTAGAGCGTATAAGATAAAACCTAGAAGCAGCACACAAATAGCATAGTTATAAAGCATGAAAGTAGGTATCATATTAGTATGGTGATATACTTACGTTCGTTAGTTGTCTCTGTATGAATTTAAACTCTTCTGAGCTTACGCATACACAAGCATGATCACTGTGATAATATAAAATATGTATATAATTCAATTGAAGATCATATTATGCATATTCCTTTATATTACGCCAAATGTTACTAAACGGCTAACTACTATAACTGATACGTTAGATGTAATCCAACTATGGATGAGAAACGAGTCAAATAACTTTATAAACCCATATAAAAGTATGAATGTTACCTATCCTAAGAAAACAATATAACAAGAAGGTTAATACTAAGAAAATAAATGGAGTAAAAGGCACTTTATTCAGGGACAATGTCGGCACTTTCTCAAAGTCCTTGTCCTTGTATAAAGCATAAGCACTAAGCTGAGAGCGAAACAAAATTAATTCAGATGAAACTATTATACCGCGTTTAACCTTGCGGAGAATCTAGAAATGCGAGAATATTCTAACATACCGTTTCAGCTATCGGATAGGTAAGTTCGTCTTCGACTCCAATCATCTACTTGTGGCCTATTCTACTTGATTCCCCAAAATATCCGAAGAGTCCGGAAAATTATAAATGACAATTCAATTCATGCTTGTTTCTTTTAGGGAACATCCTACCAGAGCAAATAATAGCGAAGTATTGTTTGATACAGTAATTAATAAAACATCTAACATTGTTAGCTGTTATGCTTCGGACGATAAATCTCGAGACAATGGAATTAATAAAATTAAGTGCTGCACGCGGAACCATTGTTTAGCACTTTAAAGCTCTATGTCGAGCTAACGAGAGAGTATATCACTGAAACAGTATGAGGTTGCATCGTGTATATAAGCCTCTTTCGTGCCGTTTTGGTCCAGTTCGTCGACATTTGAATTTGACGACCACTTTGGCCTAGTTGGTAGTGACCCTGCCTACGAAGCCAGATGTCCAGGGTTCGAATCCCGGTAAGGTACGATGAGCACGAATATTCATGAATCATGGGACTCATGGGTGTTTCCTATCACCATATCAGCCGAAAGACGTCCACTGCTGGACATAGGCCTCCCCCAAAGAGTGCCACAAGGGTGTTTCCTATGTATCTAAGTATTTATTTATCTATATAAGTATGTATGTTGTCGTCTAGTACCCATAGTACAAGCTTTGCTTGGTTTGGGACTAGGTTGATTTGAGTAATATTGCCCACCAATATTTATTATTTCCGTCGCCATTTCCAACTATCATTAATCGTGTCGGCCTCAAATCGTCCTCACCCTAAGTAGTCCTCATTTGTCCGCATCCTCAATTCTCAACTCGTAGTATGCAATGGGACTGTGGACGAGTTGATAATAGGTACGTATCGGAAGTGAGAAAAAATATACGTATTAGTTGAAAGCAAACAGTCTGTTATTTTATTAAATGCGCCATATGTGTGTGCGTCTCCGCTCACCTCTTTGAAAACTGGCGCAAGTGAATAGCTTTATCATTATGGGAATATCGCGGCGTGAGCTAAACACAATGCTGCAATCTTGGAAAACTTCAATGGCTTCAGTACCGTTGGCATTTATCTAATAGTTTTTTTTTCAATTAAGTAGCTGTGTCAATGCTGTCTACGAGAAGCGGTCCAAAAGTTTCCGGCCTAACAAAGAAAATAAGTATATATATATTTTCAAAACTTTTTTTTTAATTTTTTCTACTCCTGTACTTTTATCTGTCATTTACATAGTCACGAACACTAATATAAAGACATACAAAATAAGTTTGCAGAAAAGTCTATACTCTATTCCCCATAACAGTACGGCACAACCGTGCTGTTGTCGCCAAAACGATACGCTTAGCAGCCATACGCTTCTAAACCTATACATTAGGTACTACCAACTTAACAAACCACTGAATGTTTTTACTTTTTAGAAATTTTTGAACTAAAGGCATTGCTGCTAACTTAGGAAAAACCTTTATTCTTAATATGGCAGTACTGGCAAGTTGACATCAATTAAAAACAAAGTTAACCATAGACACCCATTTGTCTCATTTTCATGTTTCCCGAATTCCCGGTTATTTTATAAATTGTTGTTTGACTTTGCGGCCGTTGTGTTTGCTAAAAAATAGTTGGTGTTTCTCAAAAGTAATAATGGATGACGATGAAAATATTGCTTCTACACCAGAAATACA
Source organism: Epinotia nisella (assembly GCA_932294315.1). NCBI lineage: Eukaryota > Metazoa > Arthropoda > Insecta > Lepidoptera > Tortricidae > Epinotia > Epinotia nisella. The sequence continues at coordinate 7,828,676 of OW028687.1, forward strand.
CCGGGGCAGCCCACAAGCAGTGACCGAACATTTGTTGCCTACTAAATCTCGGGACCTATACGATAAAGTTTAAGAAAAGTTTATTCTTTGTTTAATTTTGCATTTTATTTCATAGTAGCTAGTCGTAGAAAAAGTATTGTATGCAACGTTGTATAACTAAGTCAAAAAACGCTCGTGGCGTCTTTCTTTACAATGTTCGCCTTTGGCTCACATTGTAACCCACGCCACTCGCCTTTTTTGACCTCTCTTATACAACTGTTGCATAAAATACTATTTCGATATAGTTCCCCCTATTTCAATGCACTTTTCAGATCTCTTAATAAGCATTTTTATCCCCATATAAAAATACTCAGAAGTTTTGTCCTCAAAATGGGCGTAAGCCGGGGTTTCTTCATCATTTGAAGAAAATCTTCTTCCCCTTAAGTCTGCCTTAAGTTTCGAGAACAAATAATAGTCACTCGGGGCCAGGTTGGGACTATAAGGTGGGTGGGGAATTTCTTCGAAGCCACATTTTGCAACAGCAGCCTTGGCAATTGAAGCAGTGTGAACGGGTGCATTGTCGTAGAGAAGCCGACCGAACACATCTGCTAAGTTTTCCACGACGCTTCTGCTTGATCACCTCTCGTAACTGCTCAATAAGGGTGGCGTAGAAGCTACCATTTACCGTGGCTTCCTTTCTTCTATGTCAATCAGTAGTATTCCGTGACAATCCTAGAATACCGTAGCCATTATCTTTTTGGTGGATTGTGTTACCTTGGCCTTTCTAGGCGGCTTTTCACCAGGACGACGCCACTCCATCGATTCCCTTTTCGACATTCTTATACTAATCGAACTAGGCCTATAGTAAGCTCAATAAGCTTGTGTTATAGGTACTAGACGACGATATATATAATAGATATAAATACTTAAATACATAGAAAACATCCAAGACTCAGAAACAAATATTCATGCTCATCACACAAATATTTGCCCTTACCGGGATTCGAACCCAGAACCTTCAGCTTCGTAGGCAGTGTCACTACCAACTAGGCTAACCGGTCGTCTTTTGGAGAAAGGATCATAGTACAAAACCATGGTTTCGTCCTCAGTAACAATTGACTCCTAAAAACTCTCCGTGTCGTCTATATGCGTCTTAAACTTCTTGAGAGCACGCTTTTCGCTCACTTCGCTGCAAGCTCGAAAGAGGCACCCACCTTGCTCTAACTTTATTCATGTAAAGATGTTCATGAAGAATCCTAAGCACTGAAGTTTTCGGAATCCGTGTCTTTGCCGCTATTTCTTCAGTCTTCGATCACTCAAGTCAGAACTTCCTCTTCCACTAATTTGACGCAGTCCACGGTGAGTGCTTCCATAGGCCGGCCGGAGCGAGGTTCATCGTCAATGGACTCCCGCCTTAAACGAAATTGCTTACTCCATTCTTTAATGGTGGAAAATGACAGAGAGATATCCCCGTACACAGCGTCTAACCTTTTTTTATATCGGTCGGGCTGACCCCTTCCTTTGTCAGGAACTTGATCACGGAACGATATTCCAACTTAAACATTTCGAAAACTTTCAGACTTTCAATTGTTCTAAACGCCGTCAAATCAAAACCACAACCAAGAGAAATCTCAAAACTATTCACGAAAAAGCCGAATAAATGACAATCACAATGACACTTTTTATTTTTATTTCTCCCGCCAGAAACTTTTGGACCGCACCTCGTATTTATATCTGGAAATCCTGTTTTTTGTCGTTTGTCGTGGTGTATTAATCTGTCATTCTCGCACTTACATATCAGAATCAGAACGTGATACATGTTCCACACCGATAAATGACAATAGCGCCTATCATATTAAGGCTGGCGTCCCACTAGGCTCGTCGAGGCGAGTCGAAACGAATCGAAAATAAAAATAAAACTAAACTTTGTGTGCAATCGGGAGTGCAGGGGCAGATATTGGAAAAACTAAACTGCTACCAGTTTCATTGTGATTGAAAACCAAATATTAGACGAGGAAAATCAATGCAACTGGAATATATATAGCCAGAACCTCGGCTGCAGCCTGCAGTGGTAAATAATTCATCACCGCAGACTGTAAAGGCACAGACACACGTCGAGACGGGAAGATTGGAGTCGAGGGTACTGAACTGAATGTCTCGGCTACAGCCTATTCGACCGTGGCCAACGATCGCTTCCATATTGCTATTGATATTACATGCGTCAAGAGATGCAAGTTAATAATAATTCATATAATTCCATAATTCAGTAATTTAAACACTTTGGTATCGAAGAAAATGCACCAAGGGTTTATGGTCCTTAAAATGGGAACGGTACCATACCAACACCAAAAGGCATTCGTTACAATTCGAAACCCAATAGTTACTAAGTTATGTGTATAATTCCATAGCCAGTAACTTAAACCACTTTGGTATCGAAATTAATGGATCAAGGGCCGAAGTTAATTTAAAAAAGGAAACATTAATAACACCAAAGCCACCAAAGGGCAGTCGTTAGATATTTCGAATCCCAATAGTTATTAAATTACGCATAAATCACAGATTCAAGAAATATAAGTGCTTGTCTTATATGCAATAGGTACGTCGGTATCTCTGGCAGATAAAGTGAGAAAAGTTTTTCCTTGTGAAGTCTTTATGACATTGAAATAATTATTGAATTTCATCTGGCCTATGAGGGTTTTTAATATATCGGTAGATGAGTAAGTATAGCAGAACAAAAATGAGGTCGTGGATTGCAATAAAACGTCTCTTCAATATCGCGGTTGGGTAGCGTTAAATATTCCTTTTTCTCCTATAAAACGAATTTTCCTCTCCTCAACTATCCCAACTGCACACAAATTTACATTCCTCAGTACTAAGAAAACAGCAACGGCAACAGTAAAGAGTGTAGCTCAAAGATATTGAATCATGCCGGAATAAATCATCTACTATGGGGTGGAGTGGAGACACACCCCGTCTCGACGGCAAGGAATTGTTAGAGGGTACTGAACTGAAAGTCTAGTCTCACAAGCATTAGGTAAGGGATTCTCGAATTTATTATCAATTTAAATAAGAAACTAATTAGGATGAAGACTGATTTTAGGGGACAAAGGAAGATTGCTAATTGAATGAAATAGCTTGTACATTTTATACCACACCGAACTGAGAGGTCATCATAGCTGCTTGCTCGCTCCTACAACAAATATATCAGGGCTTGGAAAGAACATCAAGAGGGTGGCGACTTATTTAGAGCATAAGGTATATAATTACCACAAGCATTAGCTTTTCAAAGGACAAAACGGGATTTTTGCAGAGAACAGAACTCTCCAAAAGGCACAAACTAGAAGTAACCTTCCTTCTTTCTTGTAAGGTTCAATTCGCTTTTCAGAGCGAATGAGATGAGATATGCCGGCGGAAATATGAAGGCAGCATAACTATACTGTGGCATAAACGCATTGCCATTTACGCACGATCAAACTCCAAACAATTCACACTAAAACATCATTAGCAAGATAATGGGACGATTACCGAAGCGTGACTGTGTCTGTGTGATCCGTGTCCTTCGTGGACATGCAACAAAAAACTGTTTGCAATACCTGTCACGAAATCATAAAGATCACTGCGCAGTTTTTGGAGTGCGCAGTAGGTGAGGATGGTTTGGAGGCTGGAGCCAGTTTAGATATGTTCGTATGTTGAAGTTATTTAATACGCAAGGTCGCGCAATGTGGATTTTTTACGGTCATAACTTTGAATTACGCTTACGTGTTGTTAACAAGGTAGATACAGTAAATTTAAATGTGCGTTTGATGATTTCATGTCTATTGAGACACATACGTATTAAATAACCTTTAGAAGGGAGTGTACAAGAGTAAGAATTCTTATGTCATCATCGCTTCTCCTTATCCCGTTTACTCGAGTTTCAAAGATCACTCACTTCCTTCTCATTCATATATCGTCTCTTAAGCAGCGCATCCCCTTTTTCCTTGGCCTAATTTGTCTCTTACGTCACTCTATCCATCTTCCTCCAGAAAATGATACTTAAGTCTAGATATAGTATTGCCTGATAACAGCTTAGAGGCGACAACATAAGTAAAATTAGGTACAAACAGCTAATTTTATTTATTACACACAATATGATTCAGATGCCGACGACAGATAACAAAGTGCTCTAAATATATCCTCGTCCAGCCCAGCATGATCAACTGATCAATAAAGAACCTAATAGAGTCAGTGGTTCCTGTTCAGAACTTCTTGAACCTAAGTACCTAGGGGTCACTAGAAACACAGCTTTTCACATCTCTGGTGCATGCTCACCTTAGGCCTCACACAGACTGGCGCGGCGGCCTGGCCGTAGCGGTCAATAGTAAACTTGTCATTAGCTGTCAAATTTACTATTGACCGCAGGCCGTGTTGCAGGCCTTAAAAGGGAAGTATTTGTTTTGACTCCATTTATTCCGGGTCTAACCTTCTTAATTAAAAAAATATATATTTACAGATCGTATTTTTTTATCACTGAGACGGCTTGGTTTACATTGAGCCTTAAGCCTCTCGCAGACTGATGCGGCCTGGCTGCAGCGATTAATAGTAAACTTGTCATTAGCTGTCAAATTTACTATAGACCGCCAACGCAGGCCGCGCCAGTGTGTTGCAGGCTTAGTTTGCACGTGGTTGCGTCGGCAAGGACGAAGTTCCTATTTCTAAACGCAGTGTCGAAATGCGCGGGAACTACTTAAATGCTCAAATGTTTTTACCAATTTCCTTTTCATCGTCTATTTTTTTTATTGTTTATTTATGGCTAGCGCCGAAATAGCAGGCGAAGGTTCCGAAACTGGGTCACGGTTAAAATGTTAAAATAAGCGGACCGTTGATAAGAATGAACTTAATTACAATGTCATCATTAAATTATAATTATAGCTGATCAGATTATTTAATACAGTTATATTTATGTAAGTATGCTTAAAATATATACCAATGCAATTAAGTGTTTGGCAATTACCTTGTTAGAATTGTGGTTTCAAAAACTAATTATATTTAAATAAGTGGAGCTAAGGTCAAATAATTCAAAAGTTTATAGTTATTAAAATTTAATTTTATATTTATATTGACAGTTTTATATACCATGCTAGCAGGTACCTATAAGTGGAAATCACAAGCAAATACGTTTTTTTGTGTAAGTAGAGGTCTCTTAAGAGAGGAGCAGATTCCTATGACGCACTCATCTCATCCACTCATCCACCACCAGGAAACATTTCCTGAAAGGTGAACTGAAAGAGATCCCTTAAATGGATAAATTCGTCTTTGTACATTATTTTATGGTTTTGTGTTTTTTGTTACCGTAGTATACCATAGGTTTTATATACAATGAAGATTAATACATAACTACATCCATACATTCAAAATAAAAACTACAAACGCTTTGTCCTTCAAACTTTGTTTGTTTTTTTATCGCGCGATTAACGGCGTACCTACTTAGTTACCTAGAACAAGGAAGTGATTTATACAGCAGCGTCACTATACTGCTAGCCATTGCCGTAAAACTGGTTTTTACTGGCCAGTGCGATGCATGCAGTAACAACCATATAAAGAAAAAAAAACAACAAAATAATCATCTACTTGCACGTGTCTGAGGTTTTTAAACCGAGTGTTTTATAGGTCACTAGAGTGGACGGATTAAAACAATGTATACTCACCCTATGGCGTGCAGTAGCAATTAAATGAAATCCAAAATAAAGCTTGTTAATCACGTTCTCATCAATTTCTTGATTAAAACAAATCTACATCATAGAAGCTCCTTCCTAACGAAAATCCTTTGGTGCAGTACAACAAAATCCACTGTTATGTAAACAAAGATGAACACTTCATCAAAATGTGCGGGTGTCGGTTACATGAGCACTGTAATTCTTATGTGATTGTAAGGTGATCTGCTATTCACGTGTTATTGCATCTAATAAAAGTCCCATACGATCTTCGAATCTCACTGGAACAAAATGACAACAATGTTTACATCAATAGCTAGCGAGCGCGGCGCAGCCCGCACGCACACTAGCTGCGCGGTATTGTGTATACGACGCCGAGGTATTGACTGGCTGTAGTGGGGATGAAGGGGGTCAATGACGTTACCAGCTGAGCACTGCTGCAAGAGCGAGTAAGCACGATCATAATGAACATGTGGGTTGAAACAGAAATACAACAAAATGAAGCACACAATGATAAATTTTAAGAGGTTTACGTACGTGTAAATTTCTCACCCCAGATTTTCTCAGTGTTTGCCTAAAATGTAGTATGTTGTGCATTTGTAGTTTAGTTACCGTTTTTACATTTTCCTGTCTACAAGACAATTTACTGACGTCTGCTTCCCGTCAAAAATAAAAAAATAATACCTAAAGAGGTCGTATTTATTTCGTTTAACTTTAACTTACTTTTTCGAGTAAAAAATAAACATCTTAAACTAACGGTTTGATTTTAATAGGATCTATTTATTTAGGTACTAAAAGTATTGTGTTTCAAGATAAGTGTATGTATGTATCAAGATAAATCATTTATCTTTTATCATAAGTGTATATTTCATAAGAGAGGCAGAGCACATCGGAATGTCATTTCGTTAATCTTGCAGCAGCCCAACTAGGGAGGTAATCCTCCACCTTATACAGAGGACCCCAGCCGTAATACCTAACGCCACTTCTTATAGGTATCTAGTGTGAATGTTGAAAATGCCCTTACATCCAATATTTGACAGCTGTCAACCCAGTACAATTTCTGTCAATATGCCATCCATCATTGACGATTATTGTACCGGGATGAGGGCTGTCAAATATCAGCTGATGAAAAAATCTAATTATAATAGGTATGTGGTGTTGTATTCCGATGGTGATTATCCACTCGCTTCACCCGCCGGTTCACGCCGTGGTCCGTCGCTTCACCCTGGGTATTACGGTACCCAACACAATTTGGACGTCGCTTCACCGTGGGCACTGTAGTGTCCACGACAGAGTGAGTAGTCGGAGCTCACAAATTTACATCTATTCTACTCATACGTATGATTAAAGCGGCTAATAAACGTTTCTATCCTTTTCTTAAAAAAGTTTCTCTTATTTTTCCCTAAGGTGGCACCTGTGTACGTTGTTTAGTATTCAAGCAAACTCTAACCAAAGTTTGTCGTACAAGGCACGTGGTCAGTGCGTAACTACTCCGCGAGATTTTATTGTATTTTGACGGTTACAGGTGCATTTTTATGAAGATTTAGTTATGAACTGATGCGTAAACATTCTGTGTGTGATATAAAAGATATATTTCTGTGCAAATGTAAGTAATTCTATTTCATTTCATTAAATTGAATTGGTTTCTCTTCAACCTCCCTTCGGGGCCGGCATGGAAAAGTGACGTTTCTACGTAAATATTAATATTTCAAGTGCTGTTATAGCATGGAACGAATGTTTGAGGTGTGGGTAAGGTATTTTAATTTTTACATTTATTTCACCAAATTCTTATTCATATTTGAAGGATTACTCTTTTTTTAGATACAGTGTCGATAAATTTTGAGATTAGGTCATGTAGTACCCACGGTGAATGTATGTGATATACCTTAGGACGGAGGCACACTAGGGTTGAGTTGCTAGAGGCTTACTTGGGTAACTTTATACATACATATATGTATATTCTCCTAAGATAAAGTTACCGGGTGTGTAATGATCGGTATAAAAACAAATAATATAATTTCATTGGATATAACCATTTTTGATATAATTTCAAAGGGTAGAATCATTCATTGTACATAATAAACGTTTGGTATAATATCAAAATATATATTGTTATTTAGTATAACTATCGTTCGGTATAACGCTTATTTCTTATAACCATCATAGAGTATAATTCTTATTTGATATACATCTCATATTGTATAATGATCAAGCGGTATAATTGTATTAAAACTATAACGCCTTTTTTCCGTTCTAACCTAACGTAAACCTAACCCAACCGCCAGCGTGTCGACGTCACCCCGCTTCGCGGGGTGCCTATTTCCGCTCTAAGGGACACAAGTGAACCCTAACCTAACCCACCCAATAGTACAATTGTGGCGAGTGGTTTTTTTACTGCGGTGCGATCCCGCCTTGTGGGGGGCTTCGCCCCCCGTCCCCCCTTTTTCTGGCTACCCTGGCTTGATTATATCAACTGTACATTAGACGGAATGAGCATTATATCCAATGTTCAATATAGCATATATGCATTATACTTAATGTATGTTATACAAAATATTATTATATCAAATGATCGTTATATAAAATGATAATTATACCATATGCAAATATATTAAGTGTTGTTATACAACTCGAGAATTATATCAGATGAGCGTTATTGCAAGTAATATTATATCAAAAATATTTATAGCCATCGTTACGCACCCAAAGTTACCGAAGTACTAAGTCTAATAATAGATTATAATAATAATGGCTACGGCCCGCATAGAAATTTAATAATGCTTGAAAAAGAAGAAAAATAAACAAATATTAATAGTTTTTATATAATGTAGGTATTGTAATTTTATATTTTATGTATTCGCAAATTTCGGAGTTATATTTTATTTTGGGATCACAGTTATACGTTTGTATTCTACTCGATTGTATACATTTAGATGTCAAGGTACACTCGAGCCAGTGTGCCTCTTGCCTTATACTTTAATCAATCAAATTCACCTAGGACACTGTAATGTACAATGTGTATTGTTAAGCAAATAAACGATTTTTGAATTTGATTAGATTTGAATGTCCAGTTTATTAGTGGTGCAAAATTTTCACATTTTTGCTATTTTAACGTTTAAAACGAGAAAAACCCTCAATGTTATACTACCTCCATACTAAAATGTTTCGTAGTTCAGCTCGAAACAACTGCATTACAGGTGCAATTTCAGCATTTTTAAAGATGTAGATAGATTCTATGAGTTATGTTTTGGTAAAATAACATTAAAATAAGACCAAGATTTCTTGTAAAGTCAATATTTTTAGTCTAGGTTCTCTAATAAAAGTACAGAGACCAATCAATTACAAGAGTTCACGATTCAAATATGGCGCGACACCTGAGTGCAAGCAAAGTCAGTGCTATAATCAAATCCCTATAATTACATTTATATCGTGATTTCAAGTTTAAACTACCTATTTTACAAATAAATGTATTTCAAAGAAAATTCTGGTATCAAAAACATTAATTTTAATGTTACCATATTTTTTTACTACCATTTTTTAACTAAGGTGATCGTTAAATTTAGGTGTTTTTGGATTTTGTGCCCTATTTTAAATATCAAAATTACTTATTTACTCTAATTAAATAATTTATATACATAGCCTATTTCATTACAAATAAAAAAATCGTAAGATATGGCTCAAATATTGAAAGCCACGTCAAAAAAATATTATACAATGTTAATGGGTCACCGCCTGATTTCGACTGCCAAAAGCCGCGGTGAATCAACGGTATGTTGGCCTTTATCACGGGTGAACCGACGGTTCATTGAGGTTGGGTACTGTATTACCCGTAGTGAAGCGAGTGGTTACGGTCGCTAGAGCTCCCGTAGGTAGAGTTGATGTGCTGTGTTGAGAGTTTGAGAGTGTGGGTCCTGCATTTGTCCCCAGATGTCGACTCGACAAAACGAATTCCCAAATCAATAAAGGGTCGGTAGCGCTTGTGATTCTTCTGGAGTTGCAAGCGTCCTTCCTTACAGCAGCTTACTATCAAGCAGGTTACGAGTTTTGAAACAAGATGTTCCTTGGTGAAATATACTTAAACCCTCCTATAGTCAAGCGAGTCGTGTCCCTGAAAATTTTGGTAATTCTTTATATGGCAACAATTTTACCTATGAAATATGCTGTCAGTTATAAGTACCTATTACTTGCTTGACAGACTCTAGGCAAAAGATTTAATTTAATTTGAATCAAGCAATTGTTACCTATCAGCTACAGCCAAATAAATTATATTGTACACGCTAGAATGCTTACTGTGCCCGCAAACGCGAGCCAAGACGAAAGAGACTCATTTTGTCTTAGTCTGTCCCTTTCTGCCTGGATAAGTGCCGGATACATGGCCTCCAAGGTCTCTTCGTACTAGATTCCGTTTGAACTACCTCGGCAGTACGCCGCGCTCGGACGTCTGTATGCGACTATAGAGAACAGAATGACCTTGCCTTCGTATCCCTATCTTACGCCTGCTCAACAAAATGGGCCACCTTGGCCCAGCATACAGGATGCAATAGAAATGGAACTATGCGTTAAAGGGAGTAAAACATATTTTCATCTCATTATACTGCATAATAAGACCTACATCACACTGGCTCGGCCTGCGGTGGCAGTCCATAGTAAATTTGACAGCTAATGATAATTTTAGTATTGACCGTGTCTTAATGTGGGGATGCGGCTAAAGAGTGGATTTTCTTTTATTCTCATGGCAGCACTGTCTCACTTTAGTGCTGTCACTGTCAATTGTCATTTGTCACTGTCACACGATGACCATTGACTTGACTGACTTTACTGTTGACCGGTGTGAATGGTGTGATGAAGACGCTTCTAATCATAGGAGCAAGCGAATTATCAAAAGAATGCGATAAGTGTTACATAAATAATCAATACAACGGCAACCACAACGCGAGGCAGTTATAGGCCGATACTACACATTGCCCAGCAGGAGAATTTAAATAAACCGAAAAGTTCAGGTAACAATTCAGTCATACCTGCCTTCCAACGACAATGTTTACCTACTTTAATAAGTAAACAATCTTGTAGTATTCTTGAGATTTCTTTAGTCGTGTTGTGCGGATCTGTTATGTAAAGTAAATCTTTACTATTATCTACTTTACAAACTTCAGTGCACAGTTAAAAGCATGAAATTGCCTTTATTACAATAATGAATCATCATCAGTTATAAAGATAAGTCAAGTATGTTTAAAGTTCCTTTGACTATTTCTATAAATCTATCTCAAGGCTTAGTAACATTTACTTATTACTGAAAATTAAATTTAAATGTACATACTTATCTAGTTTGAAACAATCCAGAAATTGTATGTGTCTATTATAGTGTATTTATTATAGTTTTTGTTTATGATTCATAATATGGAACCTTTATTTTCAAGGTAATGAAATTATTTGATTCTTGAATAGACCACAACAATAAAAACTATGTTTTATGATATGGGTTGCAGTAACTCTTTGTAGGTAGACATAAATATAACATTGCCATTATAACAACAATGTGTCATTACATTTATCAGCAAATAAAAATTAGTTGTGTTGGCGACGACATTCAAGTAAGTAGTCAGGTTGTGTTTTCATTCTATGTACACAGACTATGTATTTGAGTTAGTGCATGTATTTTTTAATTTAATTTTTTTTTTCATCTGACACTATTTTGTCTATGCAAAACTGTGGAGTTTGATTGAAAAACTGTTTTAAATCAGGTATTTAATTGTTTATTTCAATGGTCTCCAATAGCAGTTAGGAAATGCTATAGTTATTAATTGGATTGGACACTGTTTCAAAATTTTAAAGTTTGCTAAAAGTAGTACAGGAGACAAAAACTATTGTTGCTACTTTTTTTATGGGCCATATTCTAAGGGTGTGAGAAGACCATTTTGCATTTTTTTCTAAGTGACTGTCACATTGCCTCCTGGCTAACGAGACAGAATAACAACAAGAAATAGTTGATTGACTCTTACACATACTAAGTGAAGAATTGGGTACTTTCCTGAGTAAAAAAAACATAATTCTATTTATTCTGTCAGTTAGATTATCAAAAAATAGTAGACACGTATTTTTTTGTTTGTCAATGAAACAAAAAATGACGTCACATTATGATAAAAACTGTACCATAATGTGACGTCACGCGGAACTTAAATGGGCTATATCTTCATCATTTTTTGTTTAATTGATAAACAAAAAAATATGTGTCCAATATTTTTTGATAATCCAACTGACGGACTAAATATTATTTTTTAGGAAAGTAGCCAATTTAGCCAAGATGAAGAGCTCATAGAATTATGTACTGAAGTGAATTCATCATTTGGTTTTAAAAATAGTGCCCAGATTGGTTTGGAGTATTTAAATCCACTCTTTTATACTCCATTTTAATGTGAATTTGGATGTTTTCCGTGATAAGAGTAATACTTTTAGGATTTATAATTATAACTATCAACTTACAACAACTTTGTTGAGCAAACTTGATTGAAATAAACAAAACAAAAAATATACTTAACTATAATTTATGCAAAATTTTTGCAGATTTTAATATTGTTTTTATTAATACTTTAATGATACAATTAGTTACCTACTTGTATTATCTAATTGATAAAATCTAATAATTGTTATGGTTTTCACTTTACATATAAAAACTTACTCTCTCTTAGAATGTGCTACATTTTAAACACGTTTTAAATTAGTTTTGAAGAAAAACAAAAAACAACATGATGTTCCAACAACACAAGTTGATGTTTTGTAATGTCTCAATTGAATGTAGGTAACATTAAACAATGACTGCATAACAATGAGATAACTTCTCAGCATGGTGGCGCTGACAGTTGGGCTCAAGACCGCGAAGGCGCTGCACTCGTTGCTGCGGCCGACTGTACTGGCACAAACAAGATTTGCGTCCACTATGGATAAGGGGACTAACTTCTTTTTTAGACAGGTGAGTTTATAATTCCTCAATACTGGGCTGTTACTCGTATTCTTTACGCGCTCAGGCGTTTCGCCTCGCCCGTCACGCCTCGAAACTAGACCTCTACCTATACGCTTAGTTACCACGAATCGCGGCGTCAAGATATATTTGTGGGTGAGCGTTGAGTTGGGGTTAAAACAAGTTAAGGAATAGCGATACAGCCCCGCCGCGCGTCGGCTTGATGGGTGTTGTGAGGCGCATTAGCGCGTTCCGAATAACAGCCCAGTATTGTATATTGCGGTTTGTGGAAATGATGGAGCGAGCTTGGGAGTAGGCATAAAGGACCCGCAAATGCACAAAAGATCCCACTGGGTCGAAGTGTATCCGAAGGGCCCTCATCTATATAAGATGATATGTATATTGCGTTCATATCCCTGCAAGAAGATGGATGTTAAATATGGCGCTGGCAGCTGGCATTCCATAGAAACTTGTCAAACTTTCCATACATTCGGATTTTAACGAATTCCGCTTACGATTACAGAGTGTTTGGTGCAACCACCCTAAGTCTTTCTCTGCATTGCGTACCGCCTTTAACATTGTGTATGTTTTGTATTCCAGTTATTTGACACAGTGTCCAGTACATACACATACGTACTCGGCGACCCAAGCACGCGCGAGGCGGTGCTCATAGACCCGGTGTTGGAGCACGCAGATAGAGACGCCAAGCTGCTCTCAGAGCTGGGTTACAAGTTGGTATATGCCAGTAAGTACCTTCTTCATATTGGATAGCTTTCAGCTTCTCGAGGAGACATCAACTTTCCGATGCTTCTGTTCTGATATACGGTGACGGCGATATTATCCGGCCAGCTCTTGTAATAGAGTAACGTAACGTACTTTTGTAACCTTTGTAATTATATGAAAAATGTATATGCATATACATATAATGTATAGATATGTCTCTCCCCTAACCCTGATTGTATTTTTTGGCTGACTGTTTATGTATCATATCATATATGTGTATTTGTGATATTTGTATATATGTGTGATTGTGTATGTATGTTTATATATAGAGCTATTTATGTACGTTTATTTTTATAAATATTTTGATTTTTGGTTAACAATAATCTCTGCACCACCTACTGCATAATCTAGTTTTATCTCTTTCTCGGATATCCAAAGGTTGTCTGGAAGAGATCGCTCTTCAGCGATAAGACCGCCTGTTGTCTACCTCTACCTACATGTTATTGTATTGTTTCTCTCTGTAACTCCTTTGTTTGTGTGAGGTGTGCAATAAAGAGTATTTGTATTGTATTGTATATATCTTACACGTTCAGTGTACCAAAGCATTAAAAAAATCTAAAAATAACAGTAGAAATTTTTAGTTCAATACTTTTTAAACATGTCTAACAAGAAATCCAAGAATTTCCACGTCTGGTCCACACCCTCATACGCACCACTTATCGCACGATTTTTGGGAGTCCCACACGCTAGTATGTTCTGTTAAGGCGTGATCCTTCACTTTCGGAAACCTGTCCCATCTTTTAGCATGTTGTTAGCGTATGTAAACGTGTTCTTACATTTTATGGCGTTACGTTGATCTATTCGATGTTTAGAATTTCTAACAAGTAACAAATTACATTTTTAACTTTCAGTGAACACACACATGCACGCAGACCACGTCACAGGCACGGGGAAGCTCAAATCACTCCTCCCTGGCACCAAAAGTGTGATCGGCGCCAACTCGGGCGCACAAGCGGACGTGCATTTGAACGATGGAGCGACTTTGAGCGTCGGGTCGATGAGATTGCTGGCGGTTGCTACCCCGGGACACACTAATGGTTGCCTCACTTATATTTGTCATGATCAGGTAGATATTTGGAATACAAAATTAACTATAGGTTGTACAGTCAGCATCATAAACATGTATACACTTTTCAACCTTATGTCTAGGTAATAAGGTCATAGAATGTATACATGTTTATGATGCTGACTGTACATTTGAGTGATGTGGCGACACTGAGCACTATGTTATTGAGGTAGCTTACATATGTCATGACTGTATCTACATTGTATTATTCGGTATAAAATGAAATAAAGCTCCAACTGTATGAGGTTAAAGTTTGTATGGGGAAACAAGATTAGTTAGACTATTTCATTCGAAACTTCACAATAGTATTCCTACCGATAAATGAGTAAATACGTGTTTCATCTACCCACCTACGTTCGAACGAGTAAGACACGTATCGGTTTACTCTATAAGTTTAATTCAAAATTATGGATAAAAGTGACTGTTTGCAGTGAAATAAAAGTGTATTCGGCCTAATTTTTCGTGCTTTTTCGGGTGGCATAACTAAATGCAACCATCATTATACGGACAAAGCATAATTAATAAAAATAGCAAGATGAATAAGGTAATAAGTGAACGATCATAATAAGTGTCAACTGTATCGGCCGAACGCGTAAGCGCTTCGAAAACTACGGCGCTTAGGACCTTTTTGTCACACAATCAATACGGGCATTTATTACCGTAAACGCCCGTTGCTCCAACACTCGGCAAACTTCTCGGAGCATTTATTAGTGTCCGCTAACTAAACCTGTAAGATCAAAGTAACAAAATGAACAAGAACAAATCTGTTTCGACATCCGGCGGCCGCAAAACTGCAGAGAGCTGTCATAAATGCAAACGAATAGCAGCCCCAGACAAAAGCGCACTATGCTCAGGGTGTAACCTGATTTTCCACTTTGATTGTGACGGTTACCCGGAAAAACTTTATAGATCTATGGAAGCTCAAAAGAAGCAGAATTGGAAGTGCAAGTCTTGCACCCGCAAAAGTAAACCACCTTGTTTAGGTGAAAGGTCTATAACGCCATCATCGAATGTAACGATTAGGAGAACCAATAAGAAAAATGATACCAAGACACAAGAGTCGGGGCCTGAAACGTTCGGTGCTCCATCTGCACCAACTAACACTTCCACTGTTGACCCCTCTGGCTCAGACGTGCCCTCGGTGCCGTACAGCTGTGAAAAGGAAATTTCAATTCTCTCGCCGTCTTCACCCTTAGAGCAACGTGTAAATGACCAAGTCCCTATGAATGAAATCTTACGGTCTTCGACACATAACGAATCTGGTAACCTCCAATTCTCAGACTCGCACGTAATAACAGAGAGCGACCAATCGGATGACTCCATATCACTCTCCGATAAGTTATCCAAGAGTTTGGATGACCTTCAGCTGGGACCAAATTATCTCTTACCGCAGCACGAGCTACATGAGAAAATAACGGAACTTGAGATTGCACTAATTAGTGCACAAAATGAACTGGACGAAAAAATTATAGAAAATAATGACCTCAACAAAAAGATACACAAATTAACACTAGAAACAAAGGTGCTTCAATCTCTCTGCCATTCCTCATCCACTGAAGGTAAAAACACTAATAGTAGCGCAAGAAAAAATAAAAGATATTCCCTAGTACCCAGTTTATCCACACCATCTTCGCCAAATGCTTTTCTACATACCGATAAATGTACCAGCACTATCAACAGGAATTTAATAAATATGCAAATGAAAATCATAGACCTAGAAACACTTGTAAAAGACATCGGAATAGAGATTACAGGGTTAGCGATACAAGTAGGAAGTTTGACACAAAAAATGCAAGAACCAAATACAAAATCATTTACTTCCCCCCCACAACGTATATCAAGAAAATCTCCCAATATTTCAGTCACAGAAAATCAAAAACAAAGACCTTCGACTACAATCTTAAAAATAGATACGCGGCCTAAAATTATTATCTATGGCACCCAGCAATGCGTAGGCCTAGCCTCAGCACTAACGCACTCAAGAGTAGCAAGTACCTACGTAAACTACAACACAATGGGTCTAACAAAGCCGCATGCTTGTAGCGCGGAACTGATCAACAATTGCCTGACTGCTAAGTTGGACCCTCAAGATAAGCTCGTGGTGTGTATGGGCGAAAATGATCACGACGTGGGATCCACCTTATCACCCCTCCGAATCTTACTTGAGAAGTTTAAAGACAATAGTGTTATAATACTAAGTTTAAAAAAAAACTATTATGTAAGTACCAACAAACTAAATATTGATATTCAAAATGTATGTAGCAAATATGAAAACTGTCGCTTTGTCAACTGCACAAGGCAAAGTATTTCTGATATGTGTAAATCTATTAACTATGCCATAGACTGTATCGACTATCTAAAGTTCAGCGAGATACGAAACTTATTGGTGTGCAAAGAAACAAATTGTAGACCGAAAATAAACACTAATGTACAAAAGAAAGGTACTATTCCGTACTTTTTCGCGCGCATTAGGTCTAAACTCACGGGCGACATTAATTCTTCCATAAGTTCCATAACACAGTGTCAAGGAAACAAGGGTTTATGAATTTATATGATTAAATATATTACAGAGCGATACATTGACGTAGAAGTAGAAAAAGGAAGAGAGAAAGAGAGTTGTCAATGTCGTAGCATAGACAACCTTTCAATGTATATAAACTATGTCTCCGACATAATTGCCCCGGAGAAAGGTATATTAATCGTATCTTAATAAATATAGTTACAACAAAGTATTACTTCATACCATGTTAATTAATAAATTATCAGAACTCAAAATACTTGCTTAAAGTTTGTAAGAACTAAAATATAACATTTACTCCACTGGTAAAATAACTAACTTAGATACAGCCCTACGATGCAGTTTACCATCTGCAGTTTGAACATCTACGACTCTGACTTTATTATCGTTGCCACTAAATATTTTAGTGACCCTACCCAGAGGCCAATGAAGAGGTGGGGTGTTTAAATTTATCAGTAAAACTACAGCGCCCTCTTTGAGATTAGGCAGATCCTTGTACCATTTAGTTCGTTCATTTAGAGAAGATAAGTAAGTAGTCTTTCGACCAAACCTTCCAGAAGTGCTGTCTTACTTGTTCACAAGTTCTCCAGAATTGCAAACGATTGGTAGGTATCTCAATTAAATCGTGCTGAGGTATAGCCATAATAGGACTACCTATTAGAAAGTGCCCTGGAGTTAAACAAGAAAAATCTGAACTGTCTTGTGTAGTGAGCTGCATGAGTGGGCGTGAATTTAAGATACCTTCAATTTCTATTGTTATGGTATTAAATTGCTCGTAAGTGAATGTTTTACATGAAGAAATTCTTTTCAAATGGAACTTAAATGATTGTATTCCACGCTCCCAGATACCACCGTGATTGGGACTAAATTGTGGAATGAAGTGAAAACGTATTTCCTTTTGAAGTGAATAGTTGTGAACTGCACCTTGAAAATCCTCACTATTGTGTAAAGTGTAAAGATCTTTCAGCTGATTATTGGCACCTTTGAAAGTAGATGCGTTGTCACAGTAAATGTCAGAGGGTACTCCTCGACGAGCGATAAATCTTTTAAGCGCTGCCATGAAGGTATTGGTGGACATGTCAGAGACTACCTCTAAATGAATTGCCTTGCAGGCGAAGCAAATAAATAAAGCAACATACCCCTTTGTGATGATGCTGTTCCGTTTTGAGGACTGCTTAATGTCAAATGGGCCGCAATAATCCAAACCCACCCTTTTAAAGGCCCGATCAGGTGTAACACGGTCCTTGGGCAGCGAACCCATTAACTGCTTTGAAGACTCTGCCTTATGTCTACGGCATACAACACATTTAAAGATTACGCTCTTTACCTCGCGTACTGAGTTGACAATATAATACTTCTGAAACAGATTGCCCAGAATAAGCTTTAATCCACCGTGCATCATTGCTAAATGCTCTTGCCTTATAATCAATGTGGATATGTGGCAATGTTTAGGCAAAATAATGGGAAACTTTTTTGAAAAATCTAAACCAGAGTGCTGTAATCTACCGCTTACTCTTAATATTGCATCTTTGTCTACAAATGGACAGAGACGACAAAGTTGCCCTTTAATCTGCTTTTTCTCTGCAACACATTTCAGTTCTTCAGCAAAATAGTGAAGTTGAACAGCTTTAACAATCATTTTAAAACCTGCTCTATACTCTTTAAGAGAAATCTTTCCTGTCTCCGTGATATTCTTTTTACACTTATTTATAAATCTCAATACATACGCCATTACAATCGTGGTCTTGTAAAGGCTTGAGTACTTCTCAAAGAATGGAAGTATAGGAATATCATCTACGACAGTTAAACATGTGTCGCCTTCGTCACTGTAAGTCTGAAAAGGCTTTTCCACTTCAGATAAAAATAAGTTATAACTATCACAATTAGTGAAGTAATCAGGTCCATGCTTCCATAGGAAATTGTCTGCAATATCTTGTGGATCTGATCCCCTTGAAAGAATGTCAGCTGGATTGAGTAAACCGGGTGTAAAATGCCAGTACATGCCTTCAGACAGTTTATTTATTTCGCGAATCCGATTGCCTATGTAAGCAGGAACCCTTACAGTTTGAGCCTCCAACCAGCAAAGTACAATCTTTGAGTCGCAAAACATATGTACATCAGCAATGTTTAAAATACCTTTAACACTTCGCATGAGCATTGCTAACAAAAGTGCTCCATTAAGCTCCAATTTAGGTATAGTGAGCTTCGAATTAATCCCTGCCAGCCTCGACTTGGAGCAAAGCAAGTGAATGTGAGTGACACCTTTGACCTTGTCCTTGATATAAATGCAACAGCCGTAAGCCTGAGCAGAAGCATCGCAGTAACCTATAAGTTGAACTTCATCTGCATCCGGAATTTGTATATACCGGTCAATACGAATGGTCGGCATGTTTGTAAGATTTGCATAAAATGATTCCCATATTTGTATTAATTCACTGGATAATGGCGTATCCCAGTCAAGATCGTTTTGCCATATCAATTGTAAAATAAGTTTGGCCTTCATAGTAACGGGACCCACGTATCCCATCGGGTCAAACAATCTGCTGATAGCACTCAGAACACTTCGTTTTGTCGGAGATTCAACGGGACTGACAACGCGACCACTCAGCTGGAATTCATCAGCATTCACGTCGTAAGATAAACCCAATATCTTGTCCACTGATTTGCCCTGATCTTTGTCTTTGGCCTTGAAACCAAAGCTTTCTTGAGGCAAATCGCTTAGCAGCTCTGAGCTGGAAAAATATGGATAATTTTGTGGATCACAGTTTTTTGTATCGATGACCTTTGCATGACCTAGTTCTAGGTACTCGTGTATAAATCTTATGTATAGGTCATGATAAACAGGATCCTTTGCAAATCGCCTCTCTAGGCTGTATAAACGCTGCAGAGCAATAGCGTATGAATTGGACGGGTCAACATCCTGCAATTCAACCTTGAGCGGAAATTTGACCTCGAATGTATTATTATCTAAGGTGACCGACTCCTGGAATACCTTTTCGCTATACTCGTGCTCTGACAGGGATTCATGATATGTATCAGGAACCTTCTCTGCCTCCCAAAATTGACGAACGCAGTGGTCAAGATCGGGTTCAACGACTGTATGCATAGCAATGGCTGAAGTGGTACCGGTTTGGCTGGTGGACGACACGATGTATCCCAGCTGAGTGTTGAGCAGGATGGGATCCGCTGGTCCGCCTTCTATTTTGCCGTCTTGTATAATTTTGAAGAAAACATCACTGGCTAGAAGCAGTGATATTCCTCCTGGAATATGAAACTCCTTGTCTGCTAACGCTACATTTTTTGGAATTATAAAGTTGCTCAAATCTATTTGTTTTTGAGGCAACTTCGATGTGATTTTTTGTATAACTGAGCACGTGACGCTCAGTTTGAAATCACGAACCGTTGACTCTATTGTCAGATTGATCCCTTTATTTGAGCTGTTGTTGTAAACATCACCTAATGTTCCTATAGTTTTATGAAGTTCATGCTGTGGCAACCCTAGTTGATTGGCAAATGCAGTTGTACAAAATGACGTTTGAGAAGCACTGTCCAAGAGTGCCCTCACAGTGTGTCTCTTATTATTACAATCAACTACTGTTACCTTGGCTGTGGGTAAAAGCACACAACTGCTGACAGGCTGAGGCTGAGCGACATGCATGCTTACTACAGGTTTCTCACATTCACCCTCTTGTACTCTCGGTGCAGGTTGGTCGACAGGCACATGTATCAAAGTGTTGTGAAGGCTGGAATGACAAATATTGCACTTAAAATTATACCTACACCTTTTGACATGAGAGGTAAGGCAGATTTGACACAGCTTATGTTTCACAGCGAATTCATTCCTATGCTCTGGTTTGAGGGCAGTAAACTCGGGACATTTAAATAATTTATGGTCCCTAGAACAAAAGGTACACTGTTGTTGAGACACTTGCGACCTTTCCATCTTGTTTACTGTAGCAAGATTCACTGACTTACTTACTGGCTTGTGCAATTTGTCGTTAACAACCGGGCTAGCCTCGAGAGTAGCAGCGCGTTTCTCCAGGAACTCTAATAACTCATCAACAGTGGCAACTATTGTGGTATTCCTGTCACTGTGAAATAATCTGGCAGTGAATGGGTCAAGCTTGCGTATTAAGATACATGACAATAATGCGTCCCACTCACCGACATGCTGTTTAAGGTTTTCAAGTGCTTTAACGCGCTGTCTGACAGACGCTACAAATTCTCTCAGTTGCTGGGCTGTACCTCGATGCAAACCTTGTAGATCCAATAGGCTGGTGACGTGGCTGTTAATAAGTAAGGCGGGGTTATCATACCTTTTGTCCAACAACTGTAGGGCTGGTTCGTATGACTCACCAACAATGGGCAGGCTATCAATAATATGTAATGGCTCTCCTTTTAAATACTTCTTTAAGAAACAAAGCCTTTGAATGTTTGAAATCCGGGTGTCTTCATGGACTACAGCACGGAACATTTCAATGAACGACTTGTAGCTGGATATGTCCTTTCCGTCATAAATGGGGATATCCAGAGATGGTAAATTTGCTATGCCTCGGGAACTTTCTGTTTGCTTGGAGTTGACTGAACCGACTCTTGACTTTAGCTGACGTTCGATATTTGCCAATGTACTCATGAAGCAGTCCTCGGTATCATCATCTTCTTCGCAGGGTTCGTCTAAGACCAGCAAATTAATGATCGACTCTTTGTATTTTGTATATGCTTCCGTTAAAATTTTTCTTCGTACCTCCAAATCCTCCGTTGTAAAATCCTTGTGTCGTGCTAACGCTCGTTCAACACGTTCAATAGAAGACTTGTATTGATTTTTTGCCGCGAGCCATTTCTTTTTCTCGAACTCCATGTTGCATGTGCAATTTGAAGTTGCACTACTGTATATAGATATGTCTGTGTCGCTATCCAGTTCGAATTGACACTTTGACAATTTGCGTTTAATATAATTTATTACGAAGGAGTTTTAATGCGAGCTCGGGAGTAAATTGCAATTGTCAAAATTTGACACGCTTCAATCTTCTTATGGAAAAATTTGGAGATTATAATTTAGAATTTATGTTTTAATATTGGATATTTACTCGAAATAACATCACACGCGAGAAATAACACTACAACTGAACATCTTTTTCGGCACCATGTCAAGGAAACAAGGGTTTATGAATTTATAGGATTAAATATATTACAGAGCGATACATTGACGTAGAAGTAGAAAAAGGGAAGAGAGAAAGAGAGTTGTCAATGTCGTAGCATAGACAACCTTTCAATGTATATAAACTATGTCTCCGACACACAGTGCCCTACAAAGACAAATGAGACAAATGAGTCAAAGAAAGGGACCATTATGCAATATTTCCCAGTCCTTAAAAATAAACCAGAAAATAAAGTGAAAAATCATTCCTTTCGTCAGCAATAGTTTCAAGGTTTTGCATCAAAATATTGCGGGCGCATTGTGTAAAATCGACACACTTAATTTAATTGTTAATGAATTTAGCGCAAAAAACACATCACTAGATGCGATCTGTTTAACTGAACATTTTATAACTGCTGGTAATGAGGAAAATTTTGTTTTAGACGGATACACACTAGCGGCAATCTACTCGCGTAAAAATGTAAATAGGGGGGGTACATGTATATTATTACGGGATGAATATATATTTGAAACACTGCCCTGGGTAAAAGATTTATGTATAGAAAAAGTATTTGAATGCTGTGGAGTAGACATACCATCGGTTAACATGTTAATTTTATGTTTATACAGAATACCAGGAGCTGACATAGATGTTTTCTTCTTGAAACTAGAACAATTACTCGCTAGAATTACAATAAAGCTTAGGAAAAAGATTGTCCTATGTGGCGATTTTAATATTGATAGATTAAAAAATAATCTCGAAATAGGTAAGGAGTTTGAAAGGTTACTGAATAGTTTTAACTTTAAATTACAAATAAATGAGCCTACACGAATAACAGCTCGCTCCAAAACATGCATTGATAACATTGCCACAAATTTTAAGAATAATAATAAGGCTGTAGTTCATCACTTACAAATCTCTGATCACTCTGCACAAGTCATAGATATCATGACCAAACCCACTATTAACCATACATACTGGTATGTTCGGAAACGTAATATGTCAGCTGAAAATAGAAAAAAGTTCCATGACTGTTTACAATCTTTAAGTTTTAGTGAGATTTATCAGTGCATAAGTATCAATGGTTCTTTTCCGGCTTTTCATGATTTAATAACAATGTTTTTTAATCTCTGTTTTCCAATCAGTAGGGTAAAGGTAAATGCTGCTGTAAAAAAGACATGGATAACGCATGGCATCAAAGTGGCTTCTAAAATGAAACGCAAGCTTCATCGACTATACACATTACAACCCAATATACAAAATAAGATGAAGTATAAGAAATACTCTACATATCTAAAAAGAATAACACGAAAAAGCCAGAAAACAACCAACGAAGCCCATATTAAAAATTCAGATAGTATAGCAAAAGCTACCTGGGCTCTTATTAATCAAACTGTAGGTAACAAACAGCCGCAACACATACTTAACAAAATAAAGTTTAAAGATAAGCTCACGGAAGACCCGAAGGAAATAGCCAATAAGTTTAACGAACAATATATACAAATAGTAAAAGATACCGATAATCTAAAACTTCAATATACAGCTCTACAAAAAGTTGAAAATTCTATATTTTTGAAACCAACAGATGTTAACGAAATAAATAAAATAATTATGTCACTAAAAAATACAAGCTCAACTGGGTATGACGAATTGCCAACGTGTATTCTTAAGAATAATTGTACTGCTTTAGCACCACCTTTAAGTTATATCATAAACCAGTCAATGGAGCAAGGTATTTTTCCAGAGCAATTAAAGATTACAATAACAAAACCAATTTTCAAAAAGGGTGATCGACAAGATTCTGAGCAATATAGACCGATAGCACTGATACCAATCCTAGCTAAAGTATTCGAAAAGGTACTACATAACAGAACAATATCTTTTTTAAATAAATATAACATATTATCAAAAAGCCAGTTTGGCTTTAGTAAAAGCAAAACCACTATCATGGCAATCTACGAGGTATTAAAAATCATCATGGACTGCAGGGATAAAAATACCCCAGTGCTGACAATTTTCATGGACATGTCAAAAGCGTTCGATAGAGTTTCACACAAGTTACTACTGTCTAAATTATACAGTTTAGGGATAAGAGGTAATGCCTATGACTGGTACAAATCTTATCTACTGAATAGATTGCAGTGCACTGAAATAACTAGTTTCTGTCATAAATCAAAAACAGTTCAGACCCATAGATCTGATTTCAGCAATGTTAGATATGGTGTACCACAGGGGAGCATATTAGGACCCCTTCTTTTCCTAGTTTATATTAATGATCTACCTGACATCACCAAACATAAAATTGTACTTTTTGCTGATGACTGTTCCTTGGTTGTAAGAGGCGATGACCCTTTATCCTATGAGTCAGAAGCTAACGTGGCGCTTAACAATACCATTTCATGGCTGGAAGACAACAACCTTAAGATAAACGTATCAAAAACCAAATTTGTAGAATTTTATGCACCCCAAGGCAAGCCTAAGTGTGTACAGCTATTATGTAATCTTAACTGCTGTAATCACCAGATAGAAAGAGTCTCTTCTATTCGTTTCTTAGGAGTAACTGTAGATTGCCACAATAATTGGAAAGAACACACAGATAAGCTCATTGATAAGCTTAGCAGGTTTGTTTTTGCTCTCAGACGGCTTAAAGATATCACTTCTCAAAAAACTGCCCTTCTGGCATTCCATGGCTATGTGATGTCGAATCTTAGATATGGTATAATTTTATGGGGTAATAGCACAAACGCCCCCAAAGTATTTCGACTTCAAAAAAAATGTTTACGTGCACTCTATGCCGCTAAACAAACGGACTCATGTCGACCGATTTTTAAAAAACTAAAAATATTAACACTACATTCTCTGTACATTTACGAAGTGAGCCTATTTGTAAAAACCAATTTAAGTTCATTTTCTACTGTTGCGTCCACCTCAAGGTACAATACTCGACATGGGTCAAACTTAAATTATCCGAAAACAACATCTGCGCTTGTCAATAAAAACATTATATTCATGTGCACAAAAATTTATAACTACCTACCTAAAGAGATGAAGGAACTAGACTTGCCCCAGTTTAAAAGTAAATTACATGCCTGGTGTCTTGACAAAATGTATTATGGCAATTCGGAACACTTTGTAAGACCCGTGACCTAATAAATAATGTTCAAAGTTTAATTTTAAGTGGGTATTTAGATATAAGATACTATAGATTTGTATGTCTGTGCCTCAGGCTGAAAATGGAGACGCCAAAATAAGTAATAAGACCTTTTATGTACACCCATTTTCTACAAATAAAATATTCTATTCTATTCTATTCTATTCTGTGCTAACTCTGGCTTTAAAGGCTTGATCGGAGTCTACCCCACGCACTAATGGTTGCCTAACTTCCATGTATCCTTAACATGTACGATATTAGGCGAATAAATTAAAATTAGGCTTTATATGTGGTTTCATAAGCGTGATAAGAGTCAACTCAGACGCTCAGGCGACAGTGCATGGAATGGTCGAACGAACTTGAGTTGGGTTACCGAGGTTAGCTAGGAGTGTCTACCCTACACACTTATGCCACTTGTGGTTGTCTAACTTGCATCTGTCATGATCAGATAGGATGGTTGGTGTATAAAATGTAATTATTGTTATAGTCTTTATTACTATGGATCAATTTTTTAGTACCAACTTAAGGATGATTTGTATAATTTGGTCGAGTTTACATCCGTGGAATGTCTGCTATTATATATTTAGGATTCAGTACTTATTATGTACTTATATAGCCTGTATCACGCGGCTCTACCGTAGTTCGTTATTATGGGACTACGACACGGCACCACAGCTTATATTATCAATATTATCGTTTCATTCGCAATGTTCCCTTTATCTTATCAATGAAAGATAATTGTAGTCAGCTATCAGCATTCGTCAACAAGAATATTCGCCATTGATAGTCTTTAAATGGTCACAGTTCTTAGTTTTATATGTGGTATAATACATCGCGAGCTATAGAAATGAAATCTACTTAAACATGCTTCCAGACGTAGCAATTTGTCTTTGTTTTTTGGTTGGTTTGGGGTTTTTGGTGATAGACAAAACTCGAAGGATTACCAGACCTGGCCCCGTAGCATGGTTGGCCTTGTCACGCGATAGGTGATAGGATAGAGCGTGCGTCACTGGCTGACACCGTTCGATAGAACGAGACGACGCTCTTATTTTGTCACTTGTCGCGTGATAAGGCCAACCATGCTACGGCTCCTGTATAATTGGATTTTCTCGGCTTTTTTATTAGCACTGTTAGCCAGATATAATCTATATTTTAAGTGAATATGAATATATTTTTTAAATAAATTTAAAATGTAAATATATATAAATTATTAGGGACTTATGTCACTAAGGCGAATGAGTTTCAGTCACCCAAAAATGATCGTAGGGAAAAATAATTTTGAACAAGACTAACGAGCGGTCGGTAGCTGTCTAAGGTTAACAAAGAAACACGGACACACTGTGTGTATCAAACAATCAATCATTTGTAGCAAGGTTTATTGAAAATAAAAAACCGGACAAGTGCGAGTTCAACTCGTGTGGTGAGGGTTCCGTAAAATATTGAGAATTTTCCCGTTACTTTGAATACTCAAACTTCTCATAGGTTTTCCTGTAATATTTGAGCAAGGAACTATTTTCCATATTTTTTTCAGAATTTTAAGCCTAGTAGTTTCGGAGATAAGGGGGGGGGGATGGTCAATTTTCGACTTTTTTCCTAAATTACTTCAAATCTGTTTTTGCTAAAACCGGTTTCGTTTGATATGTCACACAATACAGTTTGAGATAAAAAAAAAAAAACCAGTTTAATAGTGGCCCCCTTGTTCCGAATTCATTAATTTACTTTACGCGTCCATCTTTAGGTCACCAATTTACATATGTTTACCAAATTTCAACTCAATCGGTCCAGTGGTTTCGGAGCAAATCGGCTGTGACAGACGGATAGACAGACGCACGAGTGATCATATAAGGGTTCCGTTTTTTTCCTTTTGAGGTACGGAACTCTAAAAAAGATGATTATTCGCTTTTTTCCAGAACATTGCCTTCACCGGCGACACGCTGCTCATCCGTGGCTGCGGCCGCACGGACTTCCAGGAGGGCTCCTCCGAGTCCCTCTACAACTCCGTGCACACCAAGATATTCACCCTCCCGGACCACTACACCCTGTATCCAGCTCATGATTACAGGTAATTCACTCTCCTACCGGTCTAGTGCCGGAACGAGCCTGGGGTCCGCTTTGGTATGGTTACAGGTAAATAGTCATTAGACTAGATGTGCTTTCAACGCTATGTTGTTTCCTAACGGCGAACATAGGAGTATTTGCATCGAAAAACAGCTTAAAACTTTTTTTGCATCATCAACCTGCGGATCAAACATCAGCCCTATCAATGCTCTTCGCTCGCGAATTTCGAACTAATGTCAGTCGAAACTTCATCATTATTACAAGTGCTCGTTTTGTTTTTGACGATTTGATTTATTCAACGTGTTCCCTTTGATGTGGTAGTAATACGAGGCAGGTTGTAAAAAAATAACTTTTGAGCATGGAAGAAGGTGTGTTTTTTATTATAACATAATAATATTACAATACAATACAATACAATACAAATACTCTTTATTGAAAAAAAAAGAAAAAAAGAAAAAAACATTTATTCGTGACAAAACACATAAAAACAAACTGTATAGACACAATACACACAAACACATTTGCCACGAAATATACCACACCGGTGATATTGCACACCTCACACAAAAAGAGCAGTTACAGAGAGAAACAATACAATAACATGTAGGTAGAGGTAGACAACAGGCGGTCTTATCGCTGAAGAGCGATCTCTTCCAGACAACCTTTGGGTATCGGAGAAAGAGATAAAACTAGATTATGCA
The DNA here is from genome assembly GCA_932294315.1 of Epinotia nisella. NCBI lineage: Eukaryota > Metazoa > Arthropoda > Insecta > Lepidoptera > Tortricidae > Epinotia > Epinotia nisella. Next base: position 7,856,718 of record OW028687.1, read on the forward strand.
GTAGGTGGTGCAGCGATTATTATTAATCAAAAATCAAGAAATTATAAAAATAAACGTACATAAATACCTCTATATATAAACATACACACACAATCATACATATATACAAATAACACAAACACAAATATAATGAATATAATGATACATAAACAGTCAGCCAAAAAATACAATCAGGGTTAGGGGAGAGACAAATAATGTTCTTTAAGAAGGGATTTGAGGTTGCCGATAGATTTTGCTTGTCTGATGTCAAGAGGGAGAGAGTTCCACAGTCGGATAGAATTAATAGTGAACGAACTATTGTAAAATTTGGTAGATGACGAAGGCACAGTTAATAGCAAATTGTTAGAACATCTAACAGAATTTAAAAAACTAAAACGTTCTTTGAGATAGCGGGGGGTTGCAGGGTTAAAAAGGATATTATACAGAAGCGAAATAATGTGAGAGTTACGGCGATAACGGATAGGGAGCCACTTGAGTTTAGAACGGAAACTAGAAACATGGTCATATTTGCGTAACCCAAATATGAACCGAATGCAGACATTTTGGAGACGCTCTAGCTTATTAAGTTGTTCCTCAGAAAGGTCGAGATAGGATACATCAGCATAATCAAGAATAGGAAGAAGTAACGTTTGAGCGAGCGCAATTTTAGTTGCAGTAGGTAGAAAATTACGAAGCCGCCTGAGAGACCCCACTGCAGCAAATACCTTCCTGCTCACTTCACTTACTTGAGGCACCCAAGACAAGGATCGATCCATAAAGATCCCGAGATTTTTCACTTGCATCGAGTAAGCAATCTGAATCCCATCAAAAAGTATTGGAGGGAGATTTGCAAAATCAACTCTGTATTACTGATTATAATATAATTTAAAAATCGATGTAGTTGTTTGCTTTTCACTACAATAAGGTCTATATGGTTACCAACTAAACTAAATATTATTGAGAACTGGATTCCGCATAGGTCCGTCATTTTGTTTTCTTGCACATTATATTCAGGTAGTCATAAACTTAAATTTGTTAAATACAACATATATTTTATTATTTTTCATGCAGCTACTTCGAAAAATACTATGGATTTTCCTAGAAAAGTACTGTTAGAAAGAATTCGAAGAATTTAAAGGTAAGAAAATGGAAGATAAGTTCACTTTATTGGATGAAAAGCTATATCAGGGCCCATTTAAATATATGATTATGATCAAATATTATGTTTTATATCAAAACAATACCTAAAAACCCGCAAAATAATCTTGGTCGATATTTTGATGCAATTTACTCCTATGTGCGGAGGTTGAAGCCCAAAATATCATATATTTATTTACTCCGTAGGGCTCATTTAACACCAGCAACTTACTTTTACATATCTTCCCGGATCTTCCCATAATATATTCCTACAACTTCTCTTTCGTTAATATAGAAAAACAAATGCGCAGCCACATTTGCGCAATGTAAATGAGTTGCTCGCTAAGAATGTGTGCTTTGGAACTATACACACTTGAATGTATTAAAGTGGTTACTTGCTGCGTATTTTTAAGGTGGACTTCCGACCAGCGCGGCTCCGGCGCCACTAACGCAGCGACAGTGACGCGGCGATAGAGCAATAGTACTATACAATACGGAAATGTATGAGGGAACGTTCGAGCGCAGCGTCAGCTGTCGCTGCGACAGTGACGCTGCGCTCGAACGTTAGAGCGATACAAACGCGCGACTGTATCGCAACACTAGCCACATATCGCCTGTCATCAGTCATCACCATCGATACAGTGTCACGTTTGTATCGCTGCAAAAAGTCGCTATGTGTAAAAGCCCATACATAATGCTGGTTGGTGTATGATATGTAAACAATTGGCCAATCTTTTCGAGTATTATGTTCACCTAAAGTCTTATTTCCACAACCCATAGGTATAATATTGTATTGATATCTGTGAATATGATTAAGTACATTGCTTCATTAATTGAACGACGGAGTGAAGCGAAGTGAACGAAGTTCTCTTCTACAGCTTGGGCCAAAATTCTTCCGTATGTCCGTTTGTCCATCTGTTCTTCTCTATAGGTCGCATTTCTCAACCGATTCTCGTGAAATTCGTGAGGAGGTTCAATAATTAAAATTATATAGAATATTTTTGCCGATTCAGACTTTCGTTTTTTTAGGGTTCCGTAGCCAAAATGGCAAAAACGGAACCCTTATAGTTTCGTCATGTCCGTCTGTCCGTCTGTCCGTCTGTCCGTCTGTCCGTCTGTCCGTCTGTCCGTCTGTCCGTATGTCACAGGCATTTTACTCGAAAACTATAAGGTGTATTTGAATAAAATTTTGAGAATAGGTGTATTTTGTTAGCCGCTACATAGTTTTGTAATTAAAATGACAAAAAAAAATTTTTTAGGGGTGCACTCCATACATAAAACTAAAAGTCAAAATTTTTTTTTCATTGTGACCCCCCGTGTGGCACATCAATCGATAGGCCTTTCAAAATAAATATAAGGTTTCCTAGAATTTTTTTTGATTAAGTGAATAGGGTCGGAGATAATCGCCCCGAAAGTCACTAAAATTCTGTCCCCCCCCCCTCTAATTTTTGAACCGTGTATTTTAAAAATATGGAAAAATTCATGGACATAGGGCTTATTAATTTCATTCACCGAAAATTGTTTTGAACAAGATCGGTTCAGAGGTTTTCGAGATATTGCTGAAAAACTGCCTTCCATAAAGAAAAGGACGTAAGTGCCGTAAAATTTCTGTGACGATACGACCTTTTTAATAGGCACGGAACCCTTCGTTTTGCGTGATCCGACACGCACTTGGCCGGTTTTTTTAAAGAAGTTTTGTTTCAACAGCTCATTGTGCCACTAGTTTAATAATTGAGTGGGTTTATTGAGGTGATTTTTCATCTGTTCAGGGGACAGACTGCCACAACAGTAGGAGAGGAGAAGAAATACAATCCTAGGCTGACAAAGAGTTTAGAAGAGTTTGTTAAGATCATGGATAATTTAAATCTGCCATATCCTAAGATGATTGGTAAGTTTCCATATTTTTTTGTTCCACTAGCTAGACTATACCGTAGTCCATATGAGATTTGAAAAATCGTGCGTTATTAATCGGCATGCGATTTCGAGGAAAACCTTTTAACGAAAAATCAAAAAAAAAACGAAATAATGGTGTTAAAATTCTATTATTATCTAGAGTTATTTCTTCGGCCAAAAGTATACATAAATAAATATTATAGGATCATACACAAATCGACCTAGTCCCATAGTAAGCTCAATAAGGCTTGTGTTATGGGTACTAGACGACGATATATTTAATAGATAAAAAAACATAAGTAACGCCCCTCTTGCATGTAGTTGTATTGAAATTAAATGTTCCATGAAGTTTGTATTTTTTGCGCTGAATATGAGTATAGATATTTTTATTTTTTATTAATTAATTTATTAACAGAGGAGCAATACGGTTGCCACCAAAAGGGATGGAAAGGCTCTGTAGCTAAACTAACAACTAGTCTTAATGGCTGACGGCTTACCATAAACCTTCTTAATTTGGGCGGGTAATGGTTTATGTGCCACAGCCTCAGTTGCGGTAAATAAAAAAGAGTGGAACTATGACAAGGACAAGAATAATATATCCCTTTCTGTCACACTTATTGAGATTTGTATACAACCATCTCGCTAGGTCGATAGTTTTTCGAATGTGTCTAATGCATTAAAGTTGAAGTCACACACACAACATGTCATGTAATGTCAGCGGGATTGTTAAATTCAAGTTCTTTTTTCGTACCGGTAGCAAGTTCAGCAGCAAACTGTAAGTAAGATTGACTAAAAGTTTTTTCAGGATATTCAGTTTCAATTATTGTTTAGAAAAAAATATTTGGTTTCGATAAAACATCACAATGTTATATAACTTTATGCGATAATATACGCAACATTCCGTTTTAAACAGTTTTATTTTAATGAATAGGTATCAGAATGAATAAAGGATATATATAGGTAGATGCATCTTATAATCGTAAAAAACAAAGAGAATAATATTCAGACATATTAAAAAAAACCTTGCACTCAAATCACATTCACTCATTCGTTCATTCGCTACCTGTTTAGCAATAGCAAGTAGCAATTAGTACTCTGCGTAGCTGAGTGTGTAATCATTCACCTCAACTCTCATGCAGATACCTAAGATACGAGTTATTGCAACACCATGTAAAATACTGTTTGGAATTTGTTGATAACCACAAGAAAATCACGTCGGCGATGCAATAGATGGCTTGAACCTTTACTATGGATGAATCCTACTACGGTGAAATGTAAAAATTCAGTAAAAGCGTGTGGTTATTCTTTCATTTGAATAGTGTATTACAGATACCTGTATGTAGCAAAAAGGCGTCCTCTGATGCCTTGGCGCTAAGCAGGAACCGTCTACGCATGCTGGTAAGGGTGCTTACAGGACATTGTTGCCTTAACAAGCACATGCAAAAGTTAGGACTGTGTGACACAAGGTAGTGCAGACTCTGCCCTTGCCTTATGTGCAGCCGTAACTCCATTCTGGGCAAACACATCATGTGCCCGGTGGAGATTAAATTTATTGAGTTCAACAGAATTCTTCGAGTTTGCAGGACTTGACCAAGAATTGTAGTAAGTGGCGATCACAATAGATCAGCAATGGTCACAGTGTTATAAGGGCTCTCACAGCCCGGAAGCCAGTACCAGAATAATGATAATGTATTTCTTTATTTTACAGATAAAGCTCTTCCTGCCAACAGAGTTTGCGGGATCTACTAAAAAGGGTGACGTCAACTATTTATATGATGAACTTAGAAACGAGTAATACTCTAAAAATGGCTTGACTTACAATTAATGATTTATAGAGCTTTCTATTTTAATATACTTAATAAATAAATATTACCTTTAGTCTGTGATATCATAATCTTAAAAATCTGTAGCTTAGCTCAATCAGAGGTGCGCTGAGACAGCAAAAACTTTTTCCAATGTGTTATGTAGCGTAAAATATACTATAATAAGTTAGATAAAGAATAATAATATTAAAAATACAGATCAATTTTACGTGTAATAATAACATTGAATCAAGTTAGTTCTAATCTAGTATAAATAAATTACCGTCATCAAAAAAGTACCACTTTGTCGGATATCATACTGATCATATGAATGCTATTGCATCGATCATTGATCGCATGAGCGCTATTGGCGGGAACGGGAAAATATACAATTAACAATAGGTCTTATTGACAACCGGCAAAGTAGTACCTTTTTCTACGAACGACACAAGTATGGTAAAAGAGAAAACTTCAATTCCATTTTGTGAATAAAATGATGAGCAAGCTGGAGTTATTAAATTAAGTTAATGCATAAAATGATATTTGTTTACTAAGAGATTATTTGCTACGGTTGTTGTTTATAATTACAGTTTATGTAAATAAAAAATTTGAAAAATATATCTTATTTCTCATTTTAGTACCCGGTCCATTCGAATATCCAATTTTCTATCCAATGCAAACAAATTAATCTTAATTCACCAGAGCCTGTCCAGATGGAGCGATTTACGCGCGAGTATTAGAGTTACTATCCCGTCCAGATGCTGCCGCGCGTTTTCTTACTCGCACGTGAAACGCGTGCAACGAGCGCGACTCGCTCGACTCGCTCGTCACGCGCGAGCGCCGCGCGATTTGAGATACTCGGGCGCCATTACTGCGTCCCAGTGCGCGAGCTGTCTCGATTTTTCTCGCACTATCCGTCTCTCTCTTATTAGAAAACTTAGAAAGAGAGGTATAGCGCGAGAAAAATCGAAAGAGCTCGCGCGCCGTCTTGTGATAGCCGTGCAGGACGGCCCGCGAGCTGTGTCGTGGCCAGATAGACTATTCGTCTTTTTCTAATTAGAACGCATAGAAAAAGACAGATAGTCTATGTCGCCACGACACAGCTCACGGGCCGCCCTGTGATAGCCGTGCAGGTACGCGCGAGTCTGTGGCGGGTGGACGTATTTGGTTCAAAAAGGAGGGTGATAACTTCGATACGGAACTTTATAACTGGCTAAATCCCTCCCCCATAGGAACGCGCGTAAAACGCGGTACCTGAACGCAATATAAATTGAAGCGTGCGAGTGGACTCGCGCGTAAATCGCGTCCTCTGGACAGGCTCTTAAAGCAGCTACACTAGCTGCCCGCGCGGCTCCGCTCGCGTACGTATCACCGAGAACCCAGGCGGAGCCACGACATAAAATATAGCCAAATTCCATCCTTAAGGTCCAATCTATAGGTATAATGATGAAAGGTTTTTTGAAATCGGATGATTAGGTCATCATCCACCTAGCGTTATTTGTTATTTCCGGTTGTGCCCTAAAGGAGCCTGGGGTCCGCTTTGACACCTAATCCCAAGATTTGGCATAGGCACTATAGTTTTACGATAGCGACTCACAGGGAAAACTCTTATTGGGTTTCCTCACGATGTTTTCCTGCACCGAAAAGCTAACGGGAAATATTCCGTACATAAGTTCCGAAAAACTCATTCATTGGTACGAGCCGAGATTCCACGATCGCCGCTTGACAGCCGCATGCCTGAACGGAACCCTAACCGTTACCCTACCGCACTGACTCCCGTAACTTCCATATCGGATGATTAGGTACCTACAGAATATTAGGAGGAGGTTCTCAATTCGGTTGTATGTTAGGTACATTAGGTAGGAAATTAAGGATCACAATTGCATAAATATCTCCAATCTCGATTTAACGCAGGCCATCAAACGCAAGGCACCCATCAGTCTGATTCCCCTTCGTTACATTTCTCAACGCTATGACTTTTTCGTTAAGACTCCTTTGCGAGTTACCCGGCACCCCAAATATTTACACAATTTGGTGATAATGATAAGGTGTATACAGAGATGTATATGACGTCAAATAATTTCTTAATACCCGGAAGATTAGCGCCAGCTCTTGAGTCGGCATTAAATTTGTGTTGTTTTATTTTAATTTTAATTTTTTATTATATATATTTTTTTTCTTTAATTTTCTCAATAAGTACAACTAAGAAAAGTTGAAAAACCCCATTTTCATTTCAAAGTAGTACCGTACCGCCGCTGATAACATTAGGCTGCGAAGATGTTTTTTACATATATTTGACACATCTCTGGTGTGTAGGTACCTCTTCACCCTTAGCCTGTTATCGGCGGGGGTACAAAAACTTTACACCTTACCTACGTACTTTTCATAGGTACGTAGTTACCAACACAGAAATTGCCTGACGAGACGAGAGTGAGGTCGAGACATTTAGCAAAGCCGTGTTACAATACTTACAATATACGACAAGGTGTGACCCGAGTACCCGGAGTAGGTAGGTACCTAATTAATGCTATCGGATATTCTTCTAGAATATACCTTGACATATAGTGTCCTCCGTGTATGCCGCTCCCCATTGGCTCACACAGCCATGGAAGACGTTGTCTCCCTTCTTGCCACTGCATGTATAGTCTGTAATAGACTTAAAGGCCATTGATGACGATAGTGTACCCAGGCCGCACCACACGATATTTTGCCCTATCAAACGCAGTGCACTCTGGCTATTAGCGTGATCCCCTGCGACATTTCGTTAATACCTCCGCGGTTCGGCGGGATTGGGCAGGCATGGAGTTATTGATCCACTAATTTATTAGCGGTGTAAATGCTCTTAATCTCTTATATCCTATTCCCTACAAGATTAGAATAATCGTGCGTTAATCGTCAGGCCATTTTAAGGACAACCATTTTGAAACGCAAAAACTGTTATGGCTGTACAAGTGAAAAACCCAACTGCTTTTTTACAAATATTATAGCATGTGTCACTTCCACGATTAAGAGGAATCCAACGACACATGTCGAAATCCGTCAAACGGTTTAGGCTGTAGGGCGTGCCAAAGAATAAGACATACACACATATACATACATAAATACATACGCTCGAAAAACATAACCCTCCTTCGGCAGTCGGGTAAAAACACTTAATGATCGAAATATGTAAAACTAGAACAATTTTTCTCTTTAATATCCTATATAAACGAAGAAACGTAGAATGTTAGGTATATGGAATGAGGTAGGTATAATGTTATTTGAAGATACCTACATCTAATTTTTTATGCCCGGTTTTATTAAGATCACTTTATTACCGACAAGCCGACAACAATAAGATAAACATTTAACAAACCATGAATAACGGGGTAAGTCTTCAAGGTAGATGTCGTTACACGCTTCCCTTCCCTTTCCAGCTTCGAAAGCTCATGTTTAAGAGCGAATATCTACAATATCCGATCCGTCGAAAGTTCTGGTTCAAACCCAGATGGGAAGAATGATTAAAAAAAACCCTTCACTTTTCAGTTACAGTTAGAAAAGCTAATCAAAGTACGTTAAACGAGTAACAAGCAAGATCTTCAAATAAATCATCTTTTAATTTTGAAGAGTGGATATACATGCTCAATAAGAGAGAAAGAAACAAAATAGATTTATTTAACGTCACAAATTACACAATTAAACAAACAAACAAGCAAAAGAAAAAACTAAATAAGAGGACGTTAAACAGGAACCCCACTCAGCATAAAGCCACAGCAAGACACGGCCAGCTGAGGCGCTGATTTTAGTTTTTTTATTTTTAATATTGTTTTCACATCTCATGCTCGAAAAGTGTGTCATATTAGGCTTAATAAGCGGGGCTAAAGTAGTACATTTAGCCCCTAGGGAAAATATGTATACATATTTATGATTTTTAACACATTTAATTTGACCAATCAAAACACTTCACCATATTAAATCCACCAATCTCAAATCTTTCAAAAAACATTTATCTTTGATAGCAACCAACCAGAATACCTACAGCTACATAATAAAATCGACCAATTAAACATCAGGTGTTTTTAGTTCCTAATTCCAAATCATTTAAATCCACCAATCTCAACTCTTTCAAAAAACATTTCTCTTTGCTATCAACCAACCAGAATACAGCTACATATTAAAATCGACCAATCAAACATCATGTGTTTTTTAGTCCCTAATTCCAAATCATTAAAAAAGAAAACGCCTCACGCTAAATTAAACAATCTCTTCGCAGTGAAATTTGTTATTGATTGTGGATGGATAATCTTTGTTTTACTATTTTCTCGCAGTCGAAGTGAAAAGTAGAGTCTCGGGTCTAAAAGCCATATTACCCCTCGAATTATTTTTCCTCGCTTCGCTCGGGAAAATAACCATCTCGTCGTAATATGGCTTATTTTAGCCCCTTGTCATACAATCTACTATTTTCGTGGAGAAAACCTGCGAACCAAGTCGGAACCCGGGGGAAGTTATATTTATCTATTAAAAACTCTACATCTCATGATAGAATTAATTGGCTTGAAATAAGCATAGGTATTATGGTACATAACTTAATTAGATTATTACTATTATGCTGATAGAATACTTTAAATTCGAACTTCTTAGATGGCGCAATCATATTCAAAGTACCTACTTACTTACTTTTTGCTGTAAACGTAGTAATAAATTGTCTCTGGACGAATACTGTGTCCATTAAAAAAAATAGATGGATTGACTGTCACAGTTTAATATTATTGAATTATAATTTTACAATTAAAATCATAGTACAATGAAGGTAAACTAAAAGAGAACTATGAACTAGACTTATAAACTAAATATAAAATACCCCACCCAGTTCACCCGCTTGAGGCATGGTCCCTAGGACGCTTGCTGCATTGCCTCTTTGCACTGCTGGATTGACTGTCACAAATAAACTTATAAAAATATTGCTATTAAGGATTTACCGTATTTTAAGTGCCTTAATTATGTGTATGTGTTTATTTGTTCAGTTTGTGTCCGTGTGTAAGGTTTAAAGAAGAATAACACGGACATCGGACATCTTTGAATTCACTCAAAGTGGCCTCTCATCGGATCCCTATGTCGAACAGTGGACGTCCTTGGGCGTCACACGATCGTGTATATAGGTAAGTAGTTCTCACGGCTTAACTCACTCAACTCTGGCTGGTAGAGTTGAGTGAGTTAAGCCGTGAGAACTCTACAAATTCTACATCTTGGCTAAAAAGTTAGCTTGTTGGGTACATCCCTGTCGCCGCATAAACTTTCGCGCGTGCATACGGTATGAATTTATTATGACATTAAATAAGCGACGGGTCTATATTTTTGAGTTGTGACCATTTCGTGACAAATGTGTATACTGTGTCTACAATTTGTTGTTGCGTTGTTGTAACGATTAAATATTTTCTTTTTTCTTTCTTCCTTTTAAACAATTACCGCGACAGTGTTCGTCTGAAATAATATCACCGGATACGTCAATGAGGTCGAAACATCTAACACGACTCTACAAATAGAGCTGAGTCAGAATTTGCTGAGTACTTTGATCCATTATTTCAGGTATGTGTACTCTGGTGTTTGGATAAAACAGTCCACTTACAACCATTATCGGCATCATAAACCATTTCTAGAGGCATTTCGTCCTAGTAACTTCCTTAGGAACTATTTCTGTATCGACAGTTCCGAAGCTCTATGTATTACTTATTAATTATTATAATGACCACGATTCCAATATAATTCTCCACGTCTGTTGCTAACACTGAAGGAAACCTATATATGTTGCCTATGTAAAAACACAATAGATAAGTAACTCGCTTGCTATGCCATTGTACTGGTATATCTAACATTTGAAACGGCGACAATCTCAATGTCATTTAGAAATGTCACAATACCGGGGGTTCAGAAGTAATGGCTTCAAACGATAACGCGGGGGTGGCTCTAGTTGCCCCACGGTGTCAAAAAACACAGGCCATGGGAATTCTAATCTTATATCAATGTTATAAAGACTATCCGTATCAATTGATCGTCGACGGAATATAAAGAATTTAAAGTGCGAGAGACATGCAGTGATACCTATATAAAATTTATAGCGATCTTTCGAACATTCCAGGAAACAGTCATTTCGACACACTGCTGGTGCTTACACAGAGCGATAGTGTATTTCAACATCAGTACTTCATTGCAATCAGTCTTACTTAATAGCAATGTTTTCTGTATCGGCAGTCAAATCGTTTCATGTGTAAATTGATATTTTTTCAGAAGTCCTTACACTGCGGGCGGATGGACTTATCTTATATAAAAAATCATAAATCAAACATTAACTTCGTTCATTTTTGACTTCGTTGTCGGGTCGCGCTTAAAACCTCTTCTTCTTCTTTTTCGACGTGATAACGTCTTATGAATGGATGAACGCCAGTTGCACGTATAAAAAAGCGTGACTCAACGCACAACCCCAAACCGCTGGTTCTAGATATTCCAAATTTGGCACGTAGGTTCCTTATAAGGTTTAGGCGTTTTCAAAATTCGCCCTCTAAGGGGTCCAAACTTTGTATAGGGAAACAAGATTAGATCTACTGTTTTATTCGAAACTTCAGAGGAGTATTCCTAACGATAAATGAGTAAATACGTGTTATGCAATTTTTCATTAATGTTTTCTTATGATATCACGTAAAATTATCGTCCGAAAACCGACTTTACAGACAATATTTTTTTTATTTGTGTGCGTTCGTGGCGTCATTGTTCAATGTTTCACCAAATGGCCACCACCGAAGACCAGCGCTGGCAGCATTAAGCTGAGTTGTGACCATTTCGTGACAAATGTGTGTTGCGTTTTTGCGTTGTTGTATTTGTTGTTGCGTTGTTGTAACGATTAAATATTTTCTTTTTTTCTTCTTTTTAAACAATTACCGAGACAGTGCTCGTCTGAAATAATATCAACGGATACGTCAATGAGGTCAAAACATTTAACACGACTCTACAAATAGAGCTAAGTCAGAATTTGCTGAGTACTTTGATCCATTATTTCAGGTTATTACTCTGGTGTTAGGATAAAACAGTCCACTTACCTATATACAACCATTATCGGCAACATAAACCATATCTAGAGGCATTTCGTCCTAGTAACTTCCTAGGCACTAACAACTTCATTTCTGTTTCGACAGTTCCGAAATTCTAGGTATTAGTTATTAAAATTATGATAATGACCGCGATTCCAATATAATTCTCCACGTCTGTTGCTAACACTGAAGGAATCCTTTAAGGAATTTTCCCGGCGCCACGCATGGCCCAGAAAATTCCAGATTAACCTAGAAAAACGTGATTTGTAGGCAAGTTTGGCACGACCACCGGACTTGGCAGCCCCGGACTCCACTCAATAAGTTTACCAGTGTTCTTGGCCTACTGCGCTCTCATAAGATTTAATGAGAGATTTTAACAAACCGACTTATACGGATTGTCGTTTAGGTAGGTATAGTCAACAGCAAAAGTAGGTTATCATTGTTTCACCTTATCGCAATGGAATAAGGTACAAAAGTGATAATTTACTTTTGCTCTTGACTGTACCTACCTTTTTATTTTTATTTATGTAACTATGTGTCATTTAGGGGGAGACCTGGCATGTCACTTAATAACGACCGTACCAAGACCGCACCCTACCTAACCTGGGGGATAATCACGTAACGTTTCGAACGCGCGTTAAGACAACTCAATTGTCAATTTTCCATATAAAATTGACATTTAGTTCTACGTAACGTACGTACTGTTACAGGGCAGCCTCCGTGGAGTCTTCATGGAAACTCTTGTATAACACCCAAGCAGTTTATTAACCCGTAAACCAACACAAACTTATAGTTTTCAATATTCTTAAATTACGACTAACCATGTTTCCTTAATGTACGGTGTTATATACAGTCATAATGCTGTCGATGCTTTACCTACATTAGGCAATTTTATACGAATAAGCAAAACAGTTATGCATGTGTATAACAGTACAATGCGTTACGTGATCGACCTGTTGGCGTACTCGATATAGTAGTCGGGGGCTCAATCTGAATCAAATCTTGCATTCCAATTTGATTTCAATTTATTTCGTTCTTATACGTTAGCTCGGCGCGCGTGGAAGCCATTGCGCTCAATACGTTGCATTTATGTTGGAACGTGAAATTATTATATTTTCTTAAACATGCAATGAAATATTGACGTTGTGTTCTTTATAATAGGCTTCGAAGATCACGTTTCGGACTTGGCGAGAGGAGAGATCCGTAATAAAATTGGTGGCCTAAGGTCTGCGAAACGACCTTCTTTTGTTTCAGTATCAATTCGTGACCCAACATCGGGCGTTCATTTCATTGCATGTTTAAGAAAAGCACTATGCCTCGGCGTGTAATGGGGTTGCCAGCCTCGTATCCCTATCCGGCCTCGCTACGCTCGTCCGTCTATATCTACTTGGCCGGCAATCCATATTTTGGCTTCTGCAGTTATGTACTAAAATGTCACAGATTGACACGCCGTTATCTTGTCAAATAGTCACTTCATAAGTACATAGTTGTTATAAATGTTATAATGTAACTTTCATTTATGAAATATTTCATTTTAATTTTTTTCATTTTTTATAGTGCTTTTTTGTGTAATAATTGGTTTGCAATTGGTAGGTAGGTAGGGACATCTCATTTTTTTTTTTAAATCTGTTAATCGTTAAGAATCCATAAGTATTTGAAAATGTTTTAAACCGTAATTTGACCAAGGTTAAGGAAATTTCCAACCGTTTTACGGCGATAACCTCAAATAGATAGACAGACAGCTTGATAAAAAGGGCCATAGGGACGAATAAATCGGCCAGTCTAAAAATATCCCTGAGGGTTGAAATACCAGCCCTATAGGGCTAACATTAACATGACTCACGCTATGGGTTAGCGAAAGTGTGAATCATATTGGCTCAGGTTTTCCATCTGCACCAATGGCACCAACCAACCCTTAGCTTTAGCCGTTATCTGACTCAAAATCAGTCAATAACACACGCGAAAAACGAGTATAGTTGGTGAAAAGGTGGTTAACTATGCACAGCGTATTTAAGGAGGGGCTAAACTGCTTGTTGTAAATATATGAATCCATACAACTGCATAGATATATATAAGGTGGAACATGGAAACCAGTGAAGTGGGTGGGACCTGGATTAATGGAAAGACCTCTATAAATGTTACCAGTTGCCCCTTGTCCTTTCGTAACGAATGAATCTATAAAATGGAACTTCTTTTTCAAATGTGTTTGTGAAGCCGATTACTACAATAGGCATGATTCCTCATGTTAAAATTGGTAACGTAGTCCTGCTAAATGAATAGTAAGCCACCAAATTATTGTAATAAAGTATAAATCAAAAAATATAATTAAAATCATAAGAAGATATTATGGACCTAGAAAGTTTAAAAAAAATATGCTTTTTTTTACTGTCCAAGAGTAAATAGAATTTATTTTTGTATTACGCTATATCGCTGCTAACGAAATTTATAAATTTCTAATTAAAGGAAAAAATCAAAATTTAATGAATCCGGCGCGGAGCATTAAATTTTTAAATTTCTCCTTTAATTATAAATTTTAGTAAATAGAATCTTTACGTTTTTATAGAAACAACATTTTATGACAAATATGGACCGAAACACAGCATTTCGCGAGCGAAACAGCAATTTACTTGATTTTCCATACAACGATTAGTACAAATAGAAAGCTGTGACATCATACCTGTGTCAATTAGAAAGAAAGAAAGAAACATTTATTCATTAACACACGGGGCGCACATTTTAAACAAAAAAAAACGAAAAAAATATAGATATATAATTATATTAGCCTATTGTTGGTGAGTATATTGTCTCTAGCTACTAACACAACGAATCCTCATATCAATAAAGGGTCAGCAACGCGCTTGTAATTCTTCTGGACTCGCAAGCGTCCTTAGGCTATGGTGTCTGCTTACCATTAGGCAGACCGTATGCTTGTTTGCCCAAAAAACCTGTGTTAACGTAGTCCCTTGGTACCTACCTATTCCAATTTATTCATGTTTCACTATACTCATGTACCTACATCGTAATGGTCGACAATGTTCCAAAATCGGAAGTTTGATTATTTATTTCATAGCGTTGGGTCTAAAGTTCATTTTCACGTGGTTTAGATTTTCTGATAGGGGGTCTAATCGTAGGATCGTAGTCGCATGCTTCAAAGTCGACGACACTAAATTTAATGGATAGCTTCAAATTCTATCTACAAGTTACGATTTCAATTAGTCACGTTCTAAAATAAGACAATTTTGCATCGTCATCCAAAGACATAGCGTATTAAATTGCATGCCATGTTACTCCAAGTATTCCCACCTAGTTTGCTTCATTTGAAATTAAACCTTACAAGTTTACTATAAGTGTACCGAGGTCTTCGACCGGGAATTGGTTTGGAAACTCAGAGAACAAATTGTACCGCAAAATTCTCGTTTTTTATACCAAAAATTATAATAGTTATTTCTTAATTAATAAAGTTAAATTAGGAAATTGCTCCGATTCTGAATGTATCTACCAACGTGTGACATGTTCCTTGTTCTGACAATATATGACCTGTGGGTCACAAGTAACTTGCCAGTCCATAGGCAATATCATCTGCTTACTTTACAAACCTTGTATATGGCTTTAACACTTTAATGAAATGAACCGTGTTACTCATAGCAAAAGGTTCCTTTTGCGATGTTCGATTAATTTATAAGGGAGTTGTGGTATTGGGTAGTCGATAAGGTTGAGAATCCTTTGCAGTGGTGAAACACTGGGTCTTAATTGATTTGTAACTGGTTGGAGTGTTTGCTTTACTCGATTTGATTGGTTTGGCGAATCAGTGGATGTCAAGTGAATGAAGGATGCATTTACATAGTCGGCAGCTAGTGTCAATCTTGATCAAGTTGTAACTTGTCTATTACGATAAGATAAGTAATGAGGTAAAAGTGGTCACTGATGGATCTTTATTTAGGTAGCGATTGTGGTGGAGTCTTGTCAGTTCTTTGCTTGCTTGATAATCTTGTTATACTGTACACAGTGCGACCGAACATTTAAAACTAAGTTCGGTTTGTAGGTTTGGCGAACTGTACACGTGCTCAACAGAGAAAATGGGAAGAATACGACATGGAGGACTATATATATATATATATATAGGCAAGAGAGCAAGGCAAATCTACCAAGAGATCATTCCGATCACATCGTGCGCGTAGTTACTCCTCTTTATCGATTGTTCGTAGAAGCAGCCAAATAGCTCTTGAATCAATACGAATGGGTCCTCATGCTCTTCCTATTTACCCTTTTATATCGACGCAATATCAAACACTTACCCTCTTTTGGCCCGTTCCGCCCAAATTTGTGCTCTACATGACACAAGCATGTTAATCAACAGATTTCCATGGCAATTTTAAAAGGGCCCTTCGACCCGGGCCTTCCATTAAGACAATTACGCCCGAGTTATTTTAATCCCTCACGTTTTAGGCTCACCAAATTTAATGAAAATATTGCTGCATGCGGTTCGGCGGGCGATTTTTGGAATTGGTTAGTGGAAATGGAATGGATAAACAAGAAATGCCGGAAGTATTTTGCCTGAATAGTTTTAGTTTTCTATCCAACCGGAAGTTATGCTGCTTTTTTTTCACCGGCAAAGCGAGACGATGATCGAAACGGGATTGCATATAGAATCGGCGATGGTACACATTACATTTCTGTATGCGTATCCGCCTTCTGAAAAGCTTTCTACTATGTCGCATTATTATTATTTTCCTCGCTGCTCCGTAATCCTTTATGCATTGAACAGCTAAGTGATACGCAGAATCATCAGAATACATAAGTCTCACTTTGTTTAATAAAACGAATTCTGTTATTTTTTAATAATAATGAAATAATGTTAATGTACCTAATAATGATGAACATTGGTATCGAATACCTTGAAACACTTTTTGCGAATTGTACCTACGCATGCATTGGCACTAGACGTGTGGACCATTGCTATCCACACTGGTGATCATCACGCAGGTCGTACCATCCTTAACAAGATTTATGAAATAATATAACTATTAGATTCAAAACGCTCTCACGGCATTTGTTTCAAATGGCGCAGCCATGCACTCGCGTCGATACCGCAGTATTAAACCCTTGTTCGCCGTTTGACAGCGTACGTTCTAGAAATTTCCATAAAGGTGACGTCACGAGGAGGGGTGGTTGAATTGATGAAGTGAGTCAGAAATTTCTGATATGATTTGCAGGTACATATGGAATTGCTATGATGGACTAAAGCAAGCCAAACCAGGTCTAAATCATTGATCAGTTTACCTTTTTTCTGTATTTGAAAGGAAAATATTTTTGGTGGAGGAGTAAGGTAATGAAGTGTTACTCCCGTTTCCTCACAATGAGATAGGAGAATGTGTCAAATATACTTATTATTTTCAAAAGAGCAGAATGTCAACTTTTTTTCTATGGATAAGAATAAAATATTAGCTGACTGTGATTTAAGGCAGTATGTAGAGCCTGCAGTAGAAGTACCTAACTACTTTCTACGCAGAACTACATAGACACTTTAAAATGACATGGAGGTCAATTTGGTCCGATATGTCGTAAGGGTGGCGCTTTTACGGGCACCGAGATATCAAGTCAGAACGAGAGCGCGCAACAAATTGATATTTGATTGGCATGAGATTGACCTCGATTGCAGAATAATTATGGTGAATCCACCAGAGATGTACGTAGATATCCATACTAATATTATAAATGCGAAAGTGTGAATGTCTGTCTGTGTGTATGTCTGTCTGTCTGTCTGTTACCTATTCACGCTTAAACCGCTCAACCGATTTAGATAAAATTTGGTGTAGAGATAGTTTGAGTCCCGGGGAAGGCCATAGGATAGTTTTAATCCCAGAAATCATGCCCTAAGGGGGTGAAATGGGGGTGAAAATTTGTATGGAGCTACGATATTTATAAACGAGTTCCACGCGGGCGGAGTTGCGGACAGAAGCTAGTGTGTTCATATATTCGACACCTCGCATGCCTGACAGCTAGGTTTCAAATAAAAGTTGGGTTATCGCCCTAATTCCCTTATAAGTCATCTGCAGATTTTTGCACTTCGTGTCGTAGTCACTTCTGCTACTCACTGTACAAATAAGTTATAAGAGATGCGCTGAAAATTCGGTAGGTTCGTTTTTCGTTATTCGTCTAATTTGACATATTTTTCAATGTTCATTAATAGGCCGAATTATTCGATTCAAATGCCGAATATTTACCGCATGATTTTAGGGGTGTTCGTGTGCAAGTTGCAAGAATGTAATATAGTCAATACCTATAGTCATTGCCCTGTGAAATTATTATTTTGAACAGATTCTCAATGTTATTCAACTCACTCTATTGTAAATATTTTACTTTAAAAATCAACGTTTTTTAATCACTGAATGAGTCTGTTTTGGAACAGCTGAAGGCGTTGGGTTGGTCTCAGACGGTCCTGGCCTAGTTGGAGTTTTGCCTGAAACGCAATATGACTACCACGCAATACGTCTTAAACTGAAAGTGACTAAAACGCAAATTTACTAGTCAGTATATTGCCTACCGAAAAATTCAGCCGAATATTCGGTTAGGCAAACGCTGGACGGTTCAAGTTCGCTCGATCCAGCCTGGACCGAGTATTCAGTAAGTCCCATGTCCAGCGCATCTTTAGTACTTTTTACAAGCTTTATTTTAACTTGACCGTTCGTATGTAAAACTAAGTAAGTGTGTAAGTTGTCCGTCAAAATTTGCAATCCATTTTTCAGTCGCCGTTATCCCATTGAGCTGAAATTTTGGGTAATAGTTGGATGACAATTTAATATTATGGTACCACCGAGCTGATCTGATGATGGCGACAGAAGGTGGCCATGGGAAATCAGTACTTAACCGACGTAACCCCGTCGAGTTTGGGCTCGTTAGAATCGTCTCGAGTAGTTGATGACGGTATACAGAAAAGTACAGTCGCAAAGAAAAGCTTGTACCAAAAATGAAATTTTTGACAGAAACTTATTATATTATGCACTATTAGCGCGGATCAATAATTATAAATGCTTCTCGTATCACATGTTGCGAATCCTACAAATTTTCATTGCAAGTTCTTTTCATGGCAACATATATATTTGTTTGCATAATTTCGTCTTTATCATATTCTTAGCTAGATACAATCTTGGGGAGCGTTTATTTACATAACAAATAAATTTGCGAGGAAATAAAATAGGGGTTCGTTTCCCCTCGGAGCGTCTCTGAGGGCTTGGCTCGCTTTTCCCGACACATGCTTGACTCCTTGCTTCACCTCGTCGTACCGTGCTGCGAGGAAATTTGCACTTTAATTCATATACAATAAAGTTCATTTAACAAAAAGCCAGATAGGTATCAAGTTGTGAAATTAAGATTGTCGTTGAAGTGGTTGGTGGTTCAAAATGGTGACCGACGTTAAATCAAAGGACAATATCGAAAGGTAAAGTAAAGTTGCCAAGGCTCAGACGGGGATTTGGAAATCAAATCTAAATTGTCTCAAGCTTTAAGCTGTAAGTGCCAACAAGCTGCTTTGCTGACTATATTTATAGTACTTATACGTTTGCAAGAGGGAAAAACAGAATTCTTTTTTTATTTACTTTCTTTTAATGTTATTGTCGACTTCACATTTGAACAGGGAATTATATTCATCATTGAACTACCCAGCCAGGCGGTCAATCTGAGACTCGTGTTTCGTATTCCAATTTGTTTTTAATGTGTTTCCCGCGCTCACTTCGACGCGTGCTAAGCTAAGGTGTAGGTGTAAGAACGAAAGATCGAGAGACATTGAATTACAGAATAAGTAATACATAGTACTAATAGTACACGATGTCCACTCCTTTATTACTTGCCACTCCTTATACATTTTACTTTATTTGCCATTTTAGTAAAATATTAAACACTTTCTTTTCATTTTATTTTAAGTTAAACCCCCTTAATTTGGGTGTTTTAAACTACCACGTTCGAAAAAAGTACAAAAGGGCATAAGTACATTTATGAATCATTAGTACTGTGGTCAATTTATTGAATTAAAAAGTAAATAGCATGCTGTGTCTGTGACAGTGACATTTGACATTGACAATGACAATATAGAAGGAGTCAAATAACTGTCAATGTCACAACAATTTTTCTTACAAGATGCATAAGCACAGCTATGTAATATCCACACTCAGCCTTTAAATGGCTTCTTCAAAGTAATTTTCAGTTTTCTCAAGAACTAGCGAATATAAAAATCCATTATTTTTTATATTTACTCAGCAAGCCCAAATCTCTGAATGGTTTTTAGTTTGAGCCGGTATGAAAAAATGAAATGTTGTCAATTCCGCCAAAAATGCGAGTGGGATAGGCCTCTCGAACTCAAATTGCGAAGCGAAACCTAAATTTCACATGAAAATGAAGCGATAAATATATTCGTTTATATGTTTTATAAGCTTTATACTTGAAATGTAAAAAAAAGTAAGTAGGTACCTACCGAAATGTGTTCTTTTCGTGTGTCAATTTAGATTTTTAAATATTTTTCATCACACTTGCTCGTCAATGGCGTTATTACTTGCGAGCGTGCAGAGCAGTTATAGCCGTTTTACCTCCCACGGGCTGTTAAGTTTAGTTTTAAAATAATAGAACCCTCTGATTGGCTTAAGCAAATCTGGTTGCTGTGTGATTGGTTGAATAAAAAAATCTAGTTGGTCACGACGCCCCGCCCCGCAAGAATACTGCTCTGTGATTGGTTGAAATATTGAACTGCGCGCTCTACTAGCACTGATCTGGAAGTGAAGTTGTCAATTTTTGATTGGTGCTGCTGTATGAAACTTATATTTTTCTGTCTTTTGTTGTTATTTATTTCCTCGCAAATGTGATGAAAAACATTGTGTATAACACGGGCGTAAGAATATTGCAAACTCGAGTCATCAAAAGCCCTCCGCCTTCGGCGTCGGGCTTCTGATAGACTCTCGTTAGCAATATTCCACTTACGCCCCTCGTTAAACAATGTACTATTAATCCATTAAACCGATGGGTGAAGTTCGTGCCTCTATTCGTACTACTAAGAGTACCTATATTAAGTAAAACTCGGACAATTTTCCATATTGAATTGAATATATTAATAAATTGTTAGACAGTAAAGTGAAAATATGTCCAGCTAGCGGTGGTTGTGGTTTACCGAGCCACAGCCATACATGCCACTCGCATCAAATGCATGCAGTGCCAAACACCACACTTCTAATATATGCACACAGCTTGGTCGCATTATTTTAGTGCGTATTTGGCTTACGCTATTTGGTACCGCAAGTTAGCATGTTCAATGTGTACGTATCAAAGCTGTACCAAAGCTGGACACCGTTAATTAAATGGTTAACTTCGTTAACCGTTTAAAGGTTAACGTTAATCGTTATAGTTGCGTTAGTCAATCTCAAGAAAAACTGGTACAGGCTAGTTAGTTTAAGTACCTAGTACGTGAAAAAATAATAAAAAAGCCGGCCAAGTGCAAGTTGAACTCGCGCTCTGAGGGTTCCGTACCGTTTTCGCGTGATTTGTATCTATTTTCGGAATAGCTAGTTTATCATGACGGGATTTCATGTCACTAAGTATGTAGGTACCGGCGGTATGTATGTATGGGTGTCCCTAAACGCTGCGCTGGTTATATTCAAACAGTAAGTTTATGCGTTACAGTAACAAAATCATAGATTTTATACTTTACCTTAATTTGTAATGTAAGAGGTATGTATGTGAAACTACATTGCATTTGTACTATGTCAGGTTATCCTCTAAAAGAAATAACCCAATATAGTTAGCATACCTACCGGTATAAAAGGAGCGATGATGAAGGACTTTCTTGAAAAATTGATACCTAAGGTCTGTCAATGAATTCTAGTAATTCAATAAAGAAACATTATTAAGTTACCCTTAAACTTTCGCCATGTCCGTCTGTCTATCTACGCGACAATCTGGTAATTTTTGAAAGAATCTTGTATGAAACCTTTCAAATCCATTTTATTTAGCCACTGGCTGGATTCTGAAAATTTGAACGAGCCATATTCGTTATTTGAAAACGGTCACATAGTCAATATTTCGTTCATATAACGAGCAAAATTAACATCCCGTTTTTGGGCAAGTCACTGCATTGTTCCTGTAAGTATCGCAACTTGTACCTACTATGAAATATATTGAACAGGATTTTGGCGTTTGTATACGGAATACGGGAAATGATGATATTTTATAGTCTCAACTCATTCAATGTGGTTAGATACCGATAATGTATACGTGATATCGGCCACATCATCTCGAAGGTGGTTGTTCTCAATATATGCTGATTCAGCCTTAACTAAGCAAGTCCATTGTTCCGCACTCCGCTGGGCAAACTTGGCTTCTGTTTGTTGATGTACTCGTACTTGGCCAGTGACTATATTACCTGGGAATAGTTTGGTACGTTATCCAAGTATTCCCAACGTTGTACTCAATTTATACATTGTCTGGGTAGCTTTTGAGGATGTGCTTGTGTTGAGATTGAGTGTATTGTCATTCTAGATGTCAATAAATTGAATCTTCAAATCAATATGGGCCTTGTTGCCTGATGCATAATGCATAACCTACTTCCTACTAATATTATGAATGCGAAAGTTTGGATGTTTGGATGTGTAGATATTTGGATGTTTGTTACTCAATCACGGTTAACGCTCAACCGATGTAGATGAAATTTTGCACGAAGATAGTATATAGCCTGAATTAAAATATAAGTAGAATAGTTTTTATCTCGGGTCCATGCAGATGAAATTGCGGGCGGAAGCTAGTAATTAAAATATCTCTGTTCAACATGGCTTTGACATCACATTTTATGATTTTATCTTGTTAAATATTTTTATGATAAAACTTTATTACGTGTGTAATAAAATCAAATATCTGTTTTTCACGATTTAATTCAAACCAGTTTTAGAGAGAATAAAAAGTCTGTGGGACCAATTACAATTGCAGCACAAGAAAAAAAAACCGGCCAAGTGCGAGTCGGACTCGCTCACCGAGGGTTCCGTACAAACCTGTAGGTATTATAGACCTGAGTATTTGATATGAATTTCAATTTAATACTTCTACGCGTTCATGAGGAAAGATAATAACTTTAAAATTATAAAAAATATTTTTATAATATGATATGATGTAACTAAAAATTTACGTTTTTCGCAATTTTTCCTTTATCTGTGCTATAAGACGTTGCTTCGTACCAAATTTCAAGATTCTGAATTCAAGGGGAGTACCCAGTAGGTTTTGATTCCCTTGCTAGTTTCGAAAATTTGAAGAAATATGCGGCATAAACCGCTGTATCTTTTAATCGCGTTGGCTTAGAAGTTTGTTTTTTTCACAGTTCCAAGGGACTGTAGATCAATTTTAGCTTGATACCTCCACGCGTTCCTGAGAAAAAGGGTCTTGACAGACGGACGGACGGACGGACAACAAAGTGATCCTATAAGGGTTCCGTTTTTTCCTTTCGAGGTACGGAACCCTAAAAATGAGTGTTAAAGTCAAACAATACCAGCAAGGGCTATAAACGGCCAATTATGTGACTTCCCGAAAAAACAAGTAAATAAGTAATGTTTAGGTACAGTCAAGAGCAAAAGTAAGTTATCACTTTTGTACCTTATTCCATTGCGATAAGGTGAAAAAATGATAACCTACTTTTGCTGTTGACTATACCAGGTACACAATAAATGTAATGCAGTCAAAAATCAAACCCATTAAAATTAACCCCTCAAATGATTAAGTAGATAAAGGATAAGAACGCACGTATTATTTCTTTTTTTTCTCAATTATACCATGTTTCCCCTAATGTCATACAGGGTGACTCATTGCATTTAATTCGCATAAACGTGCTCCCACTCACTGCCACTTAATAATATCAATTTTGTCATTCTAGTGGGCAGTGTGGACTGTGGATTGAGTTCATACGCCGCAATCAATTTGTCCAAGTCGTGCACTCTATCACTATCACACTCGAAATTCGCATTGCTTGTCAAAAACTGATGCATCATCATTGGGAAATCCGGACAAAGCCAGACGAAGACAACATTCGGGTATAGTGCTCAATTGTACGCGAGCCCCAGTGCGCGTGCGTTATCCTCCCAGTGTACGTCCCTTTCCCTCCCGGGCGCGTGTGTCCGTCCCTCTCACTCCCGGAGGGTCGATCTATACGACGCTAGGTACGGCAACGGCATGGTGCTGTACCGTCGTTAGTACGCAGGTTTCTGGCGTCAGACTTAAACGCCAGTCGGCAGTTTGGCAACGGAACGCTCCCGCGGCCGCAATAATGTCGCGCGCCGTGCTTTTTATTAGTGTTTTTACCATATTTTTGGACGTCCTCCATGCAGGCCAGGTAAGTCGATGTCTGTTTTGTCGTTATTCGGTGTATTTTCCACGTAATTCTGTGTCGGCGTATACCGAGGCCACTAAGTCGAAAATCGATTGGACGCGTTCGAAATTGTTTTCACGTCGAGTGTAAAACAGTAGCTGAAACTCGTCGGCCGATTGATACAGACGCCTCAGCCGTAAAACTCTTGTGCTTTTACAGTGTTGTTAAAGATAAAATTACCTAGCGTTCTTTATAGGAAAATACTAGAACGAAGTTGCGTAACGGTAGAAACATTTTGCAATTGAACAATTGG
Source organism: Epinotia nisella (assembly GCA_932294315.1). Taxonomy (NCBI): domain Eukaryota; kingdom Metazoa; phylum Arthropoda; class Insecta; order Lepidoptera; family Tortricidae; genus Epinotia; species Epinotia nisella. Next base: position 7,881,231 of record OW028687.1, read on the forward strand.
CGCTTCTTTACGCACTTTTTAGTAGAGTTGAACATAATTATTGCGTCCTTGCATAACAAACCTTGCGTATAGTAATAAAAATGAATAAATTAAGCATTTAAATATAATAACTAAGCGAATTCCGTCGCAATTTTTAAATACAAAACATGAACTTGCCGACATTCATGGTTGCTTTTTAAAAAACAATATTCGTAAATCTAAACACAATCGCATAAGTATCTAAAATATATTATAGCTATTATAACTGCTAACAATGGATGATGGGTTGTGGGCTTGGAGAAGTTTGGGAGATTTAACAGTGGTTGTGAATTTAATCTTGTCATAATGTGGTTAGGTATCACAATGACAAATTAATTAACCAGTTACGTGTTCATTCAATATGACAGCCAAGTCGTGACAGGGTTATTTCACTGGAGTCACAAAATATTACAGACCCATGATTCCTACCTGAAATAACTTAATGCAGCACTAATAGCTTACTTAGGCATCTCTGGAATCATCTGCGCGGCTATTTAAACACGTTTAATAGTTCTATAAATATATTTTAAACATCAAAGTCATTACTCGTAAACAGATACGTCAGCGCTTTCTACGCTAACATTTACTGCCCGACTTTCATCGGTCCGTAAACTCGAGCGATGGGCAATATTTGACAATGGTGCTTACAGGATAGAACAATAGCTTCTTTATAGCGCTATATATTTTATGCAATCGTAGCATTTAACTGCTAACAAGATCTATGGTCGCTAAACGGGAAATTGCCGTACTGATAACAATTTTAAACCAGAACACAATAGCGGAGGAAAGATTTTAAATATGAAAAGAGTAAACCTATCTATCTAATCATAACTGGGTAATACATATGCATGGGTTAAATTAACGTCTTATTTTAACGGGGTTTCTTCTCGATATTAAATTAAACTGAGTTGATTCGTTTTCCGACTAATTAGTACCTATGTTTACTCTTAGGGGGATGCCTATGTCCAGCAGTGGACGTCTTTGGCTGATATAAGAAAGAAAGATATTCACAAACACACATATTAAACAATAAAATAAACAAAAAAAACATATAAAACATGAAACAAGTGTGTCTCTGCGGCAGTAAACCGGACACTGGCTCAGCATTATGCTGAGGTGTCAGACACCTACATCGCTGATTTTCAGCCAGCACACAGTCGGTGACTCACGGAATCGTCATTCAATTTTAATATATTTATAAACTACATTACTGGGATAGGTGAAGAGAGAAATAAACATAAATACGAAGTGAAATGTAATGTACGCACTAACTACATGCAGCATCAATCAATACAATAATGATATGATGAATTGATGATGATGAGTAAGTACCTATATTAGCTATTAAGACGCGAAATTATGTATGTTTATTATTTTATGGCTTGAACTATAAATATTTTTGGATTAAATAATATTTATAATGTATTCGTTCACTAATTAAATGGTTGTATTTGTATAAACTAAAGAACGTTGAGCGGCGGAAAATACAATTACATCTTTATTATTGAATACACATGCATACATGAGCAATAATAATGATATGATTGACTACAGAAATACAGGCATAATTGTTTCATTATCTGCTAAGCAATGCTTAGTATAGTTCAAATAAGGTGAGCCTTAAAAAAACTAAGCTGATCGTCAATAATATAATACTTAGTACAATTTTTTCTCCCTTTATCTATGGTACAATTAGATAAGTGACATCTATGAGGCCACATTTTTAAAACTACGGCGGTGTTACACGACTTACAAGCTTGATAATTATATTACGGGCTCCTGTGGCAGCAAATGAAGCCTGGGATAGGAACGCTGCCAAGTCTTTTAGTCTATAAGCACCCTCCTAGCCTCGCACGCTGCTTGAGTTACCTAATTTATTGTAGTCTTTCTACCGCAAGATTAAGACGAAGGTTAATACAAGATTTTTTACGTAACATAATAGATTCTCCTTCTATTACGACGAAGCTCAAGGTTCCGTTCTTCGTCACCGTCACTAAATATATAGTCGCGGGGATTGAATTATTAAAGAACAAGACAGAATTGATTGATGTTAACTTGGAAAGTGTGTGAACAATAAAAGAGTGGAATGGAAACCATTACACACAAATGAAGTCTCCCAATTAAATTACAAATTTCATTAAGTATCATGAATGTTGTTTATATAGCGGCAAGCTCCATTGTTATGTTGCCTACGCTATTTGTTATTAAACACTGAAACTCAACTATGAATATCTACTAATTACACAGCTAAATTTTAAAGAACATGAAGCTACCAAAGCCTTTACAAGCACTATAATACTATCAAGGACCACTGAGATTGCAAATACGCTCTAGGAGCATTGCCAACAATGCCAAAATGTCGACAAGTATGAATATACTTAACCAAATGTTGCCAAGTCAAGACTGCCTGCAACCCTCACCCGTGTTGGTTGGCGACGTAATTTATTACTTGTGTGGAAGTTGAAAGCACGATTTCTTACGGGTTTCAAAAGAGGAAAACAATGGAAAACAAATGCGCAATGCGTAAAAATACTTTATTAAATGGCTGCGGTAGGGAGGTTGCCAGTTTTGAGTATTTTTATCGTATTTTGCGCACACTAGATTCTTTTAAATTACCTCGAAAAGGTTTAGCTCCGTTGGTAAAGTTGAAACGACGAATATAGCCAGATTGACAACACAATAATGGACTACTAAGAATATTATGTTAGAGACTTCAATAATCTACTAACTGCCCAACTGCAAAATCATTCTGACCGCCGCCAGTCTATTTAGAATACTTTTTAAACGACTTCATAAGAGGAGGCGGTTCTCAATTCGTCGGAATTTTTTATTTTTGTTCCCCGATTATTCGAAGACGCCTGCCGATTTGGAAAATAATTTGTTTGTAAGGTTTTTGCACTTCCCAGGTGGACTCCCTTGGTCATCAGCTCAGGATCAGATGATGGGATCCTAGAGAAATCGAGGGAACTCTTCAAATTTCATAGGTACCTACACATTGAAGCGATTTGATTACTGATTTGAAGTCGGCTAAAATTTTATTTTTAAAGAAAATTATCAACCTTATGTTTGACAATTCAGTGAAAGATACTGCAAAGTAAAAGAAGTAAAACCTTATTGCTATGAGCTATTTGAAAATGCGAATCAAATCGAATGAAGAGAAAGAAGAGACCTGAGAGAGTCCGCAGAGACTCGTCATAATGCGGCTAGATGCTACAGTGATATCGCAGCTCGTAAAAATTGACGCAGTCTAGTTCTTATATCTATTATGTGGCAGAGTCAATATGTGATTCCACCAAGTGGGGCGCCAAGGTAGCCGACCTACGTACAAGTATCTCTGCTGACTATATATGCTTATGTAATCTGCGGATGAGTATTTTAACATTTATTGTATGGGAGCACCCTTAGATATTTATTTATTTTATTCTGTTTTTAGTATTTGTTGTTATAGAGGGTTGTCGCCAGTACAGCAGAATAGCTGGACATCCGGACATCCAGACATACGAAAGAATTTTGGCGCAGGCTAAAACGGAGAACTTCGTTCGCTTCGCTCGCTCGTTCAATTAGAAGTTTGTTCATTACTCTTAGCCATACCTACAATTTTTAGGGTTCCGTAGCCAAAATGGCAAAAACGGAACCCTTATAGTTTCGTCATGTCCGTCTGTCCGTCTGTCCGTCTGTCCGTCTGTCCGTCTGTCCATCTGTCCGTCTGTCCGTCTGTCCGTATGTCACAGGCATTTTACTCGAAAACTATAAGGTGTATTTGAATAAAATTTTGAGGAAAGGTGTATTTTGTTAGCCGCTACATAGTTTTGTAATTAAAATGACAAAAAAAAATTTTTTTAGGGGTGCACTCCATACATAAAACTAAAAGTCAAAAATTTTTTTTCATTGTGACCCCCCGTGTGGTACATCAATCGATAGGCCTTTCAAAATAAATATAAGGTTTTTTAGCATTTTTTTTGATTAAGTGAATAGAGCCGGAGATAATCGCCCCGAAAGTCACTAAAATTCTGTCCCCCCCCTCTAATTTTTAAACGGTGTATTTTAAAAATATGGAAAAATTCATGGACATGGCTTATTAATTTCATTCACCGAAAATTGTTTTGAACAACATCGGTTCAGAGGTTTTCGAGATATTGCTGAAAAACTGCCTTCCTCAAAGAAAAGGACGTAAGTGCCGTAAAATTTCTGTGACGATACGACCTTTTTAATAGGCACGGAACCCTTCGTTTTGCGTGGTCCGACACGCACTTGGCCGGTTTTTTAGACATATACGTATAAATGGGGGCACTGTAGTGTCCCCGCCCAGTCAACAAAACAAAGACTGCCGCCGTACCATCCTTTTCTCGTAGCCATTTAGGCCATTTTCAACATCCTGTATTTTTGTACTGGTTAAAGCCAGAACCCAGAATTTTCAGTAATATATAGGGTATAATATTGCTTAGATATAATTAATTTTTAGTTTAAGAAAGCCCGTCAAAAGTTCCTCCCTTCCTTTTAATTTCATTTTTTTATTAATTGTAATTTTAGATTGATTATACATTCTTGACCTGTAATTACCAGCAATTGTATTTTATTGCATATGGCTTTAAATTTGTATTTCTACCTAAGTATTTAATGTTTTGTACGCCCATTGGCAAGAAATAGAAGATCACAAAATGTAATTAACAACTCTGTATCGTACAGGCCGCCTATGTTCTACAATAAACATTTTTTCTGATTCTGATTCTTAGTTTTGTCACTGACATACTCACTCACTTACTGATGTTCAACATAGTTCTAAGGTACTTCTAGCAGACCCACAAGCTTTAAATTTTAAACATAATTTGTTTTTAGACTTTCATAAAAAACTTAAAAAATTGAAATTTTAGTCACGTTTCAGATATATACAAACTGCATAAGCTTGTAATTCTATACAAGTACATGCGATTACGAAGTTACTTTTGTAGTTCCTGCAAATAGTAATAACAAAGTATGTATTGATAACACAATAACTTACAAGAAGAAGAGAGATCCCATAAAAACATTCTATGTAAAAAATAAACGAAATCAATACTTCATAGTTTTAGGTATGCAAAAATTAATAAATGCAGTTGCAGAATTTTATTTAGCAAGCAATGCCTGACTAGACTCTACTAAATATCTCACAACTTTTTACTGTGGACGAGTTTCGAGACTAGGCCTTTTTATACATGGAATGTTTTTTATGGGATTGTACATTTCCATGAACATCATCACATCACGCTAGGGCTACCGGTGTCAAAAGTTACGCCACTGAACTGAACAAACAGTTTTAAAGTTGAACTAATGTTTCAATGATTCTTTTTTGTACCCTTTTTTCTCTTCACTACTTTGCATGACTACTCTAGGGGCAAATACTTCTTACTTTAAAGTTTAGTTTAAGAACTCCCATTTTGTATATTAATACTTTGTGCAGTCGATGTCAGAATCTGAACACGTCTCTATTGTCGAGGCATTAGAGACATGTTCAGATATTTGTGAGCACTTTGGCCGCTCCAATAGATCTGATGGCAACTGTACTTGTTTAATACTTTGTATCGTATAGTGAGTGAATGAGTTGGATATGAAAGTAGTTATGGTATGTTGAACATGATTCGAGCATTAAGATACTATCTTTTGCGGGTGCACTGTTCTGTTCAACGAACAAATTACGTAATTTTTGCCATTACAAAATGTAATAAATAATAATTATAATAGCACCATATGTTAATAAAAAACAATACATAACAATAACGGGGTTGTGGAGGATGAGAATGGTTGGATTGTAAGACATAATTCTTATAAGTAACTTCCTATTAGGTAGTAACGTAACTAGCTACATAGAGGATGATGGATGAGGGAAAAATACTAGGTACATGGCCACAAGAATAAATGAAAGAGTCAATTATAATGGTAACGACGATGATGATTATGATGATGACGATGACCGGTGATGACGTTTTAGCTAGAATTTTAGGATAATAAATGAAAGATTGCGTTGCTAGGAGTAAGCCCAAATAGGTAGAAATATAAAACGATCTAAACCTCAACTACATCGCCAGGGTTCCGAAGCCCAAACAATCTAGTATAGATGAAGAGTTCCTAACCACCTTCCATCTATATCATCAGATCAGTTTTATGATGCCATAATATTGCATTGCCATTTCTAAAATTCTACATTACTTTTAAAATTCTACATATTTTTGTATATTCTTTTTATTTTATTTTATAGAAATAACTTTATTTGCAAGAAAAGACTTAATACTACTTACACTTTCACACCTTTTATAAGGTAGTCAAGTAATTAATGCTAAGGTGCAAACAAATAACAATTACGTACTTATGTAAATATTTTTTTTGAATACTCTGAGTAAGCTTCCTCTGTTCCCCGTACTAATATAATTATACTGTATCACGGTGGAACAAGATTCGCCATCATCGTTGTTTAATGTTCTGTTTAACTTAAATAAGTACATAGTCAAAAAATAATAACAACAAAAAAGACAAATTTAAAGACACTAACAATAAGCGAAGAATGCGGGTGAATGACAAAATCATAGCGGCAGCGGCAATACCGCGCTAGTCGAACATGGAAGTTACCACGATCAAATTTTAAACGGATACAGGGAACAAATATAATCATGTGTACCGGCACAGATCAAAGAATACAAGTGTACCGGCAATACAGAAGGCACAAGATCGAGTCTTGTCCTGGGCTTCAGACGATGATGGTTTATTTTTCCATTATATTTGTTCTCTTTATCATATCGTTTACGTCAACATTATCTCGTATCACAGCCCACCATTTGCAGTCCTTATTTATCTAAATCAAAGCTCAGACTGTCGTCCATTTTAAAGGACGTTAAGCCTAGCGGTTAGAAGTGTCCAAGTACGTTCTCAATTTAAATACAAGGCGCCTTATACTAGACTTGCCGCCTGACAGAAACACAGTAACTAACGTTGTTTAAACTGAAAGAGACTTAGTATCTTTTTTATTTTAGTCGGGGGAATGGGACTGTGGTTTTCAGTACCGAAAACACATAGGCCTCTCTAATACTAACGTTCTTTAATAATAAGCTTGACACCATATATTCTGACTATTCTGAGCAATGTTAATAACTAAAACTTCATGAATTTAGAGTCCTAGCTTTTTTCGTAAAACACCCTTTCGTGAGGGTGCGCATAATACATACTATAGAGGAAAATAAATTCAGAGCAACTTAAAAACAATGCCACGTGGCAAGGATTAGGTAGGGTCGACGCCAAAAATACGTTTACACTATTTGCCTTATTGCAATGGAATAAGGTGCAAAAGTGTAAACGTATTTTTGGCGTCGACTGTACCTGCCTCTAACCTCTGCGAATCGCGCGTAAATTCGCCAGAACTATCCCCCAACTCTTTTGTTCAAAGCAGATTAAATCGGGAAGAGTAAAATAGTACCTACATTTTTAATTACGGCCGGTGCCAAGCGAAGACTCCGGCTTAAAATAAATTTTCTGCTATTTTCGAGAATATTTGGCAAATGTCGGTCCTGTGGTTGTAAAAGCGTTTCTTTCTGAGGATTTCGGGATTCCGAAAGGCTTTAGCGGGTATTGTTTCTAAATCGTTATGGAGTGCCACAGAACAAGTAAATACTATAGAAACGGTAATGGGCGGGGTGCGCGTAGCTGGTGTTATGATTAGACGCCCATGAAACTGTCAAACGCTGTCAAAACGCAGATCAGATGTTATTTGACCGTGGGTGACGATTATTGCCGTATTAAAAATAAAAACATGGTGTGTTGTGCAATTTTGTCGTGCCGAGAGGCAAACAGGGACCCAAGGGTTCCTCCGGGAGCGATTTCCTATCACCGGTAAGTACTGAAATAAGTGTTTTTTGAATAAATACGCAATCGATTATGACATTCGCCATTACTCCGTTGGTAAGATAGAAACGACATGCATGCTTTACATTGCTTGCTAGCTAAAGCCGCACATTAAGGAACTACCGTAATGTCACAGCAATGTATCGCGTTATTCGCGTTTGTCATTTTAACGGAGCGATTGTCAGTATGACTAGAGTGGTACCATGCCTAGTGTATGTACTTATCGATGATAAAATTGTATTACTTCATTTGTAACCCAGACGGAATTCGATTTCAATAAAATTATTATAAAATGAATAGGGCTGATTGTAGTCCATCCGTTATTTGTCATCCAGTAAATATATTTTTATTAGAAATACTTAACATGTATTAATATATAAATGTTAAAATTAACATTTAGTTATTATATATGTAGGTTGGTATGGTACCTTTAAGTATATTTATTTGTACGTTAATTCTGTCCATATTATATTCTGTCAATTTATTCTGTAATTTATAGAATAGAATAGAAATGTTTATTGCGTGTCACATTGCAGGTTACAGATGATGAAAACAATAAAGATATAGATGTGACGCCCTGCAAGGGCACTGCAATCATGAGAGGGCTAAAATTAATACTTATACCCTTATTCATAAACGTTCATCATACCTATATACATACTACTTGAGAGTCATCATTGTCTAAAAATAAGTCTATTTCTAGTTCCTTGCTGGAAAAACCCTGAATATTCTGATGAAAAATATTAATACTCAGATTGACTTGGTGGCGCTACTAGTTGAGCTCTTAAATTAATTTAGTTTTAAATAAATTTGAGCCTGCGGGAGAGGACAGGTTAAAAGCTAATAGACCCACTAAAGACAAGAAATATTTCTTAGTCAAAGAAATGATATTTGTTAATGAAACAAATGGCAATCGTATATCAAGGAATTTAAATGTTCAATTTTAAATGCCTTAAAACCATATTTTATTATTGTCTATGATATGTCATAGTCACCTTGAAAATACTTTAAAATTTGTACGTATTTTAATTAAAAATTGTTAGCATGGTTTCGTGAGCTACACGATTTCTCTGACAGTTGCTTTCAGCACGCGCACTAGATCAAAATTTTGTTACCCGATTTCTTAGGATGTAATTTCTCATACAAATAGCACTACTAACTGCTACTTAATCGGACTGATATTTATCAGGTTCGGATCGGCCGCAGTACGCAAATACTCTAAGAAATAAGGGCCTTTCTTATTTTACTATATGCATATATATACCATATAATATATAAACTATATACCTAGAATATAAAATATCGATAATTATGATTTTAGTCTCACCTCTTTTTCGTATTCTAAATTTCCAAATAGGTGTATCACCATAGAGTGTCATAGTAACATAAGACCTTTGGTTTCGAACGTAATCAAACGTCAAGTTCATTTGAACAGGGCGTCCATTTGGCAATCAAAAAGTTAATGTCAATTTCCGTCAAAAGTGCGTCACGCTCACACACGTTTAGTTATGCTCTAATGCAAGAAGGAGAACATGTATCAAGACTATTCACATATCACTTCCATACCTTGAAAACCCCTTTCGAAATTGGCTCCTATATACTGATAAAGAATAGACTTACGTGACATTTTTTTGGCATTGGAAATTAGACCGCAAGTAATGCAGTTTTGAGTTACTTTTCGTTCTAAAAATTATAACAGTTGAAATCGTAATGGAATTAAAAGCTTTTACCAATTAGAAGCGATTTGCAGTAGTGTTGACATGTACGCATTCAGTTATGATTGTGTGGGGCTGGCTACGCAGGTTCCCGAAGTAACTAGCTAACACGCCGCTTCCATCTTATTTAAGTATTCCGTGTGGAGTGCTTTTGTGTTTTGAGAGTCGGTTAGGTTTGGATATTTTTTAGGATGAGCCCAAGAGATTTTCTTAATGGTATGTTGGTTCAAGCGGCTCAATTGGGAATGCGATTCGGAAAATCTGATCATTTTGTTTGATGATTTCGACATTGTAAAAAGTTAACATTTTAATAGGTGTTTTAAACTATCTTCAATGTAAACAAATGGTTGCTATCCTAAAGTCTCCATTTTAAGGACGGGTACAAAATCCAGTCCACATTTAGCCGTACAAAATCCGACACAACGAGCAAAGTTGGGACCTCTGCCCGGTCTGGACAGGCCAGGCTTAGGCAAAGCCTCATTCAGGACAAGTGATAAGGAAACTACTGTGTTGGGATTTCGCATTGTTTGGATTCATATGTTGAGTTGGTGAATAATATGTACCACTAGAGGCAATTTAGGTAATATGGTTATCTATAGGTTTGAATTCATGTTATTAAGCATTGAGTACATCGCTATTTCTTTTAACACTTTCATTTCTCCTTGCACTATTTTTATATGTAGATCCATGGGATATGTCATATATATGTTAATGATGATGATGATGATGATGATGATGATGATGAAGATGCAAAATTATGTTACTTTGGAATCATAACATTAGTTTATTGTAACATCCAGTTTATTGTTATCAGAAACATAAATCGAAATGTTCTGCTTTGGTAAATTATATCCGGGCTTTTTTGGTGTGGCTGGTGTCGGGTCGTTCCCATCTTCCAACCTATTCAACCCAGGTTCAATACCTGGGTTGAATAGGTTAGAAGATGGGAATGACACCCGGTGTCGGTCTATTTTTAATTTCGTGAATCCAGGACATGTTGAAAACCGTTAAAATGCTTTAACGGTACCATAATAATAGATAATAATAATAGCCTTTTTTTATGCATATAAAGTAGTATTTTAATGTTTATTTCTTTCATTATTTTTGCGTAATTCCATACTTAGTACGTGTGCATGGCGTGGCGCTTTGCGCGCAAAAGGCCTCGCCTAACCTTTCCCATAATTTTCTATCTTGAGCTGATCTCCACCAATATTTGTCGAAACTCTTCAAATTGTCTCTCCATCTAAGTTTAGGTCTTACTTTTCCTCTGGTCTTATCTCTTGGTTACCACTTTGTGACTATTTTTGCCCACCTGTCGCTTGGCATCTCTCACACGTGTCCTGCCTATGCCCTTTTAGCTTTTTTATCTGAATGAATAACGTCTTCCACGCCTGTTTTATATCTAATACGGGTGTTGGTTACTCTATATTTTCTTGTAATTTTCAACATTGATCTTTCCATTGTCCTTTGAGATATCGTAAGCTTGTCCAACTGTTTCTTAGTTACGCTCCATGTTTGCGCGCCGTATGTTGATGATGATAAAATGGCATTGTTAAAGTAGCTTTTGAATTTTTGAATGATAGTTACTTCATCCCCGTTTGTCATAATTTTACATTTATTACGATTCATATCTAGTCCGGCTTCCTTACAAACTGTGTTGAATTCTTTTAACATGATCAGTGATCGGCGACCGGACGCATTTTTCAACGAAAGTAGGTATAACATGGATATGATTCTATTTAAATCGTGTACAAGTTATATATTAAAAATGTATGCAGTGTTATCGTGGTTTTAACATGTCTATTATGATTATGGCCACGTATAAATTGTCTATCAAACGAATGTCTTTAAGTCAACTCATGTCTTGCACTTGTCTCATTGTCGTTCCTAACATTATTTTACACATCAATTGTACATTTGCAACGAAATAACTGAACGTTATTTAGATTCAGTGAGTTTTTAACAATATGGTTTTATTTTTAACAACCAGTCTTATCTATATTCGTCATTACGTTTGACGTTAAAGTGACATAAAATGCTACCGCTCGCCGGTCACTGAATATGATACTTAGAGACGTAGGGTCTTCGGCGAAAATAATTTCGTCTGCAAATCGTAAGTTACAATACAATACAATACAAATACTCTTTATACTTAAGTATTTACTGTTTATATTTAGTCCTTTGTATTCCCAAGTTAGTTTTCTAAATATTGTAACACTAGCTTCCGCCCGCGACTTCGTCTGCGTGGACCCGGGATGAAAACTATCTTATATTTTAATCCAGGCTATAAACTATCTTCTGGCAAATTTTCATCCAAATCGGTTGAGCCGTTTAAGCGTGATTGAGTTACAAACATCCAGACATCTAAACATTCATACATCCAAAGTTTCACATTTATAATATTAGTAGGATTAGTAGGATATGTTAAGAGTAACATACCTATTGTTAAACCCGAATCAATATAATAATATCTTGCTTCGCAACTTTGCTATCATTATGCCAGTTTATGTAGTCGTAAGGCATTCAAAACAGAATCGCTTTTCTTGTGTCTGTTTTAGTGTAACCATGTGTAACTCTTAGGTACCTACCTACTTAGGTAACAGTGGTGAGGCTTCTATACATACTCGTAGAACTCGATTTCCACCGGCTTGTCCATTTCAAGAAAGTTGAGCACCTGAACAAAAAGTAAGTCGAATTAGGGCTAGGTATGATACGAGTTTCTTTAGACGCCACGCTACTGGTAGGTAAACACTGTGAAAGGATTAACGGATAAAAAAAAACAAATACGACTCTTAAAAGATAAATGTTCACAAAAACCGCGTGCAACAATGCAGTTGCACAAAACCCTCTGGCTGCCATACAGCGAGTAACAAATGACTGCAACTTTGGAGCCAAGAGCCCAATAACTCTTTTAAAACGATCTTTGCTGGATTTAATTGCAAGCGTGTTTGGGGATTCATGGGTTGGCGCGATTGTCCCTGGATACTAGAAGTTTGAATTGTGAGAGAAGTATTTGGGATGATACTGTGTCTATAAAACGAGTGTAAAGCATATAAAAAGTCTGATCTCAACGGAAGGTCTATTCGTCGTAAATATGTCTGAGCCGCTGAGGGGAATACGTGGCTTTCCAGATAATGTAAAAGTAAAGTAAAAAAGTAAAAAGTAAAATTTTATTTCAGAGTATGATTCACATTATGCACTTACAAAAAACAGTGGCTCACACTAGGCTAGGCCTGTCCTGTGACACCACTTTATTAAAGATAATTTAACATTAGCATTTCCATAGTTAATTATTTACATATCCGATAAAACATAATTGCATTTAGGAAGATGTGCGAAAAGTTTTTCCCTGTCCAAACATTTATGACATTGATATAAGATTCAATTTCACTTGGCCCGTGGATAATGTTTTTTCACTATACCCGTAACTACACCACTGTAGCTGTAAATGTAATAAAAGATTTTCTACTCATTATAACGGTAACACCGCAAAATTAAGAAAAAGAAGGCGCCGCAGGCGAAAATAATGAGTCTTCTTTAATTCAATTAATGCGCTCAGTCGGTCGTTGACCCCACTCGAGAGATTAGGACTCTTACTGCTCTTACCGCTAAACGGCTTCTACTGCGCACTATTTCAAACATTATGATGTAAGAATATTAAACTGCTTAATAGTAAAGGAACTAATCTTGGAACAATTATTTAAAGAGAGAACAAAGGTTAGTGTTCTGAGCGGATGTTTTATTGCATCTAGATAGTGTGGTTCGAAATGGCTTTACTATTTTTGATTTTACATTAAATGTAATTTTTCCACATTTATGTACGGTATATTTGGAGATTATTAAGAACTGATTCATGATAGATTTTAACTGTCCCAGGAAAACCAATCCGTAAAAAAGTATTAATTATTGTTTTGGGGAAGTTGCTTTCATTTTTAGGGTTCCGTACTTCAAAAGGAAAAAACGGAACCCTTATAACTAGGATCACTTTGTTGTCCGTCTGTCTGTCTGTCAAGACCCTTTATCTCGGGAGCGCGTAAAGGTATCGAGTTGAAATTAAAACCATATACTCAAATCTACAGTCCCTCGAAGCTGTGAAAAAATCAAATTTCTAAGTGACGTGAAAAAAGATACGGCCGTTTATGCCACAAAAAACGTAAATTTTGACACTCTCAAGGGAATCAAAATTTATAGGGTATTTTCCGTTGATCTAGAATTATGAAATTTGGTAAAATCGACTTATATTACAAGTTCTGACTATACTTTTTGTGCCCTAACAACGGAATAAAATATATTATACTAATAATATAGTAACGCAATTAACATAAACATGATAATTGTTGTGCTACTTTGGACTCTGACATTTCCCACAAAAACGAAAATTAAAAAAAATCTGCGTTTTACTAATATTACACGGATTTATGCTTTTGCAGCCCCGCTCTTAGTATCTATCTACATATACATAAGTATCTACGCTTTATTTTCATATTTTAAATACAAACATCATAAAACAAACAAAAAGTCTCAGTTGGTTCATCAACGCGAGAGCAACTGTCCTATTATACCTACTGCATTAATGACCAAAAGTTACAGTCAAACTGTAAAAGACAAGCAAAATCTCGTTAAAGAATTCATAATTAAGAAGTGCTTCGGCAGAAGTACTTGGAGTTCCATAAAGTTTTGACAGGTTTTTATGAGAAGCAAGAGACGAGTCTGACAATTTGTAAGTTGAAATGTTCAGAGTGCAGTTGCTATATTTTGTTTTCGTTTCAAATTTATCATGGGATGGATGAACTTTTATGTAGGTACAGTCAGCAGCAGAAGTAGCTAAGCACTTTAACATGCTCAGAATGATCTGCACAGAACCTTTTTCTTGACATTAGAGTCCGTGTGCAGATCAATTTGAGCACTAGGCCCGCTTAGCTACTTCTGCTGCTGACTGTATTATTTTTAGCTTAATGTATCGTACCTACTTGAAAAGAAGATGATATCTAAATTTTCAATGATATATATTATAGATAGTTCACTTAGTCCTGCACAGTGCAAAAATATATAATAATGACATTTTGCTATTAAGAGTTTTACGGCCATAATTCCTGCTTTTAGCCAAATTCACACGCACCGGACCTAAAAAGTCAACATAAAACCTAAAACTCTCTTTTGTTTATCATGCAGTTTAAAGCAAAGCTTAGAATATAATAACATTCACGTCATTAAGTTTGAATATTGCCCAACATATTTCGAATCGTTCGTTCGATTCATTACATTCTATATGTATGAACTCACGGGAGGTGTAATCTATATAACGTCACGGGTGATTTCTATATAACATATAAAATATAACGTTGTGTTCAGTTGAAAAATGCTCCTTTTGTATTTCTAAGACGCAATTTTCAAGTACGAAATAATAAAAATTAATCTAGCTAAGCCATATTGTTGTTTACAAGCGTGCCAAGTTTGGCGCTAAGGTGCCAGCGCCGAGTGCTCCAGCTTATTTCACTTACCCGCGCGGTGGGAAAACTCTATGGAATCTAATCCCCACCCACAAGATGGCGCCACCGTATTACGTTGGAGCTAAGCCGTACAACAGTACACTGATTATGAATAGTAAGTAGTAGTTCTATTTAGAACTATCCGCTATTTGACCACTAGTGGACTATTCTGTAAATTTACAACGTTATTTTCAAATAAAAGTCATTTAAATAATACATATTCAAATGACGAAGTTTTATTTAGTTGCCAGAGGCGTGAATGTTGCACCAAAAACAAACTTATTCTACTTTGTCACTTCTCAATATACGAAGTTAATGTTTTTGGAGGTTAAACTTTTATTGTTTGAAATTTTTGTCGTGTGTTGTTTTATAATAATAAAAAAAACAGAGTGAAGAAACGGGAATGTAGTCTGTGATTTTAGTTTAAAGTGTTTATTCAAGACACCGACATGGAGACCCGCAAGGCATTTGTATGCAACATTTGTATTAAATATATTATTATAGGCAACCATGGCTCTCGTCAAATAAGATACTGCTGATTCGACACAATCTCAAAAACAGCAAAAACCATAGCTGAACCAATTTTAAAGAATGTGATTTTGTGGAGTAGTCAAAAGACCATAACGTTAATTTTACACGTAGATTAGGAAACTTTTCGTAATCTTATTATAAACTAGAAGTGTAAAAAATTGGTCTATTCAGTAAAAAAATAATTAAATGCATTTATTATAAAAAACAATGGACGCTAGACCGAGTACTTAAAAATTTACCTCATAACATAACACTATAGTCCGATGTAGTGGTTCCCGTTAAAAAGATATGTTTGACTCTTAAAATGAGATTTCGGTTACATACAATATACATATTAGTCTCAGATATCTCTCAGCCCGTGTTGTTGTTTATTTGTCAGTCATAACCGTTTTTAGGAATTTTTACATAGGTGGGCTTATGTAACTCAGGGGATTTAGAATCCATTTCAAGCCTTTTTCCAATACATACATACTTATCATAATTTATAAAGATCACGCACGTGATATCCTTTAGTTGTCTATTCTTACATGTATAATAGATTACACACGATTTTTATGTCATTTCAATCGTACACGAAACTTCGCTTGAAATGTCAATAAACTTTTATTGGTACTCGTCGGAAATAATAAAGTTTGGCATTTTCAATTCGATTGACGTGAAATTACTTGAAGTCTACGATAATAGTAAGTACAACGATTGGTGAGATCCCAGAGCCGTCCGAAATACGTCGAGGAGGACCATCCGGGGGTTTTTAGTCGGTGCGAGTCCGACATAACCTCCGCGCTATCCCTGTGGCACGGAGGTATCCATAACGGATTTTCCTCCCATAAAAAAAAAAGGTACAACGATTGGATGACCTTGTCCTTTCTTAATAATATAGAGGAAAATAGTTCGAATAGTTAGGTTATTAAGTTAAGGTTGGTTTGTGCACTATAGAGCTCTTCAGTAGCTCTGTTTATGAAGCTACAAGTTACAATTTGACTACCAAATTGGTACCATTGAGGTGGCTGGTGTTTTTGATGAGTGTTGCTGGGATAGTTCAGTAAAATTATTAATTATATAGTTTCGTATAATGGGATATGGGAATTATCCGGAAACGCCTTTAAGTTTTCTTTGCAGAGTTTTCCTTCAATCCAACGGGTCGGCCATGTTCCACGGTTCCTTTTTCTTCCACGTTATACCGATCAAGTATCTAATTTCCAAAACATAAATGACCTTGATCCAGCCAGTTTTGGATATTACTGTTTTTGCGGTGTGTTCTGCGGGCGTTTCGAGATTCAAAGACTCTTCACAGTCTTTACGGAACTTTCCAGAACTTGCCCGACTATCCGTTGTTTGATGAGTTTGAGGCGACGACGTGCATACTCGTAATATGAACCACGTTTGTGGGTGATTACGTTTTACTAGGGTTTTATAATAAGGGGTCGGAGTTTTTGATACAAATCGCAGATGGAATACAAATAATGGAGTTGAAAGAAAGAAAGATACATTTATTCATAAACACACAGGACACACATATTAAACAATAAAATATTTAAACAAGAAAAACATATAAAACATGAAACAAGTGTGTCTCTGCGCCAGCGAACCGGACACTGGCTCAGCATTATGCTGAGGTGTCAGACACCTACATCGCTGATTTTCGGCCAGCACCGTTGGAGACTCACGGAAACGTCATACGATTTTAATATGTAAACTACATACTAATACATAATTGGGATAGGCGAGAGAGAAATAAACATAAATACGAAATGAAATGTAATGTAGGGCAACTACCTACATGCAGCATCAATCAATACAATAAATATTAACATTAAAATTAATTCTTACTTATGAATTTAAAACAACAATTAGATATAAATAAATGAACAATTGGCATATTGCTGGATTAGGAATTGAAATCACATATTTTGCTATTGTTTTGTCAACTGATAAATTCATCTTCACCAGCGTCTCTATACAAAACGACCTGTATTTTATAACGATTAAGTAGATATGTACCTCTGCGTAAAATATGGGACTTAATTTATTAATATTGCACGCAAATTATTGACATTTAATGTTACAATCAAGTTTCGCCAGGGTCCTATTACTTTCAATTATCTACTTTAATTTTGGGCAAGCTAAATATCCAAATACGTGAACACAATGTAACCCATATCCAGCTGACCGAATAAACCTAATTAGGCCCTTACAAATTCAAATCGGTCTGAAAATAGAGCCTAATATATACGCAAATGGGTGTCAGTGGATAAAGGTGGTGGTGAAATCCAAAAAATCTGGGTCTGGGTGGTCTTAGACATCAATGTGACATTATTACGATTTACATCAGTGTATGACCCGAAATGTGGATATCCAGCCATCTATAGTTTACTCAAAGAAATTAATAAATGAGATGGTAATACTGGACCTATATTTAACAATTAAGAAACCAATGCCTAATGCCAAATGTGTCAGTCAGTTCAGTTTACGGTAGAACAACTATGGTTGGAACGGACTGACGACGTCGGTGACATAGTTTTGCCATTAACCTGCTGTTTCTGGAACAGTTTTAATCCCTCACATAAACCGATAATGATTTTCCATTACGTTCCGAATGTCCCCCCCCTTTACTAGATCCCACACCCCACTCCATTACAAGTTTCCAGGTAAATCCCATCCACCCACCTTTTAAATTTATACCTAGTTATGACTGCCATAGTACCCACCCCTGTACTTCGGGGAGGAGCCAAAACTTAGTTTTTGTTTAGGTGCTCGGCTCACACAATCTTGTATAACAATGTTGAATTACTACACACGAAACATAGAGTTCTCTTAACTTCCCTGTAGCTCTGCTGCACAAGTCAGACTTGAAGGTAAGAATTGTTGAAAGTTAAATCAGATCTTTTTAAAATATGACATAGTTCATATGCACCACAGTTATTAAGTAATGAGAAATAGTAGGCAAACCTTGGCTAATCGGTGATAGTTAGATTTTTTGACAATATAATATTAACTATCAATTCAATTATTTCTGAAGTATTACTTAGTAAAAGTTCATGAATTTGTCAACCATTTCTGAACTTCTGATTATATGTATGATGTACCAAATTAATTTAATAAACATTTTTATTGACACATAAAAAAGTAGATAATTCGGTGATATACAGGTTAATATGTGACATCTGCTTAGTACAGAGTTAAAAAATAGAAAATTGTTACTTTTGCAATTCTAAAAATAATTGATGTGTTTAAAAACTATTACCCTTTCTTCAGTTTTCAGTTTTTCTTTAGTTTTTGCCATTATTTCATTTGTTTTTCTTCAATATATTTTTTTACACTTTGCACCGATCAACTAGAATCGTTAGACGTTACACTTACACTTATTGATTTGTTTGACATATTTTTGACGGATGCGTTCGGATACTTGCTGCACGTTGGCATGTTGAATGACAGTGCCGCCACCTACTGGAGATTATTACAAGCCGTAAACATATCGAGTAATTCTGCTATTAGGCCATAAGTAACTATCACCGAATTACTTCATATCACACATTAGCCAAGGTTTGCC
Source organism: Epinotia nisella (assembly GCA_932294315.1). Classification (NCBI taxonomy): domain Eukaryota; kingdom Metazoa; phylum Arthropoda; class Insecta; order Lepidoptera; family Tortricidae; genus Epinotia; species Epinotia nisella. The sequence continues at coordinate 7,900,400 of OW028687.1, forward strand.
CTACCTATATTTGTACAAAAAGAGATTATTTTTTTATTTAATTTTAATACATAAATACGATTGATTATACTTTTATGATTTTATTGCAAGACAAGCTGCCCACAACTTTTTTTGCATTTAAAAATATTATCTATGTTGACCAGGAACCTTACCTGTAAGCCAAATTTCACGGAAATCTGTTTAGTGGATCAAAAGTTATAAGCGAACGTACAATTTTTTTAATTGTCAAAATCAATTTACACAAGAAATCAAAAAAAGAAAAGCATCGGTAGATTGATTTACCATAATTAATGCATTTAAATTTGCTTTAAATACATGTTGCTATTAATAGTTACTGAAAATGGCAAATAGCATTTTTTCGTCCTCCTGAAAAGATTGTCACAACTGAGTTACTTGATTTCTACGTAGGGCAGCCAAAGTCTTCAGCTAATACATGTACATACCATATCAAAAGATTCAAATAACATAAGTACATTTTGTCAAAACGCCATATTGTCTTGCATTACACGCCAACTTCACACTTAATGTTTCTAGTTATACAAATAAAAATATATTAAGTAGTTACGTAGGTACTCACAATTTGCAAAAACTATTGATCTGAAAAATGGGTTTCTCATTCAATTTCATCAACACTTTTTGTTGCCTTGCCAATACTCGTGGTCTCGACACGCGGTGGCTCGCTATATTGGATGTAGGCTCTCCACGCTGCTGCCCCCGCGGGATTACGGGACCGTAAGAGGATTGTCCTGGAAACTTCTCAAGTAACCATGCTTTTGATTTTTGAAGGATGTTTCTAGCTTGCTTGCTTCTAGTTTGCTTTTATTAGTAATTGTTGTAAATTGGATTTTTGTACTTGTTATGTGTAATAAACATTTTATAAATAAAGCAGAGAAATAGAGTTTGAAATCATTAAAAAAAACTCATTAAAAAGTCAAGTGATGACGTGAATGATAGGTGGCCAGTAACTGAATGACATTTTCTTAAGTGGTCAGTAATTGGTCCTTTATCCCATTACACAATTAAGTGCGGTTACATACAGCAACTTATTGCATCTCCTGGCGCGATCCGCACGATAAAGTCGCTATTATATTGCAGAATAATATTTAATATCAAAAAAGCTATCGGACACCAAACCCAAATAAGTTCTCAGTAAACTGACACCGGTGGGTACGTTGTGCAAACACCTGTTCACTTAAGTACAGTCACTCGCAGTAATAGCTGCGCTTTTGTTCAGTTAGGTGCAAACGGTGCAAAGGATCTTTGGATGCAAACAAATTGGTAATAGTGTGTTGTTAAATGTTTCAAACGTAAATATACCTCTAAATTGATTGGTTATAGAACTAAGCAACAGATTTACTTAGGTAGTTTAACTTATACATCGTCAGTTAGGCATCCTCATGCCTCATATGTCATTTTTCGATCGGGGTCTCCTACCCAATCGTTTTTGGACCTAACCATCCATGGCATCCATCAGCTCAGAGGCTTTGTACGAATAAGAAAGTTTTTGGTGCAACGATTGATCTTTTCGTTCTATATTCTATATCCCTATTCGACTCTGACAGAGATCTAAAAAGTCGATGGTCTGGGTTTACCTACTCCGTCCGTCCCGTTATAGTTTGTTCTTTTTTGCATAGCGTTGCATTATGCAAAAAAACTAGATTGAACCGACCGGCCCAACTACGTGCAATTACTATATACTCCTAGCAGAATAACGGTGCAGGATCGCGGTCCTGTCCCGAAGGACCATTTACGTGGACAATGGCGTGCGTATGCGCATAACCGGTCTACTGCAGTCGGAACACGCAGTATGTACAGTTGTTGTTAAAGATATGATTACAATTTAGGACCGTATTTCTCTGTAATAAGACTAAAAACGTGAACAGGTATTAGATTTCGAATGTACTTATTAACACTTTATACGAACTTAGTCTTTTTTTATATAATTTTATGGTATGTTTAAAGGGAGTAGCATTATATTAAAACTTGCTGCTGATTTTATGCCGTCGTATTTATGTAATACTATGTCCATACACAGTAGGTATTACTTGTATTACTAAACCTTATCTTATATTGGTGTACGAAGGCCACTAAAGAGTATAAAATAATAATAGAAAAATGTATCGAAAACATTTTCATAATTTCTATTATGATTAAAATATGCCTAAGAGCAATGAAAACGGGTAGACTTTTCACTTTTCATAAAAAATGCTGTGCAAATCATATGAGTACTGCCTAGATTTGAACTGGGTTTTATTGCCAACTGTACTTTTTTGTATACCGTCATCAACTACTCGTTGAGACGATTCTTAACGAGCCCAAACTCAACGGGTTTACGTCTATTAAGTCCTGAATTCCCATGGCCACCTTAAGTCTCCATCATCAGTTCAGCTCGATGGTACCATAATATTTAATTGTCATCCAAACTATACGTAAACCCAAAATTTCTGCTCAATCGGTTGAAGATATCTGTTTCAAAGTTGAGTAGAAAGATTCCACCCGAACAAACATACATTGCAAGTTGAATAAAGGCTTATAAAATAGCATAACAATCTTTTGTCTACATATAAATAATACAAGCATATAATAACTGTTTCGCTGCGAATTTGTAACGCGGTTAACTAACGAAAATAATAACCCATTTACCAAGCATTGTATTGCTCACTTTCGTCCCGGGCGGGTAAGCACGACTATAAAGTTCCTATCAAATAAACAGTCATATGTTAGCTTAGCTCACTACATCAAAATGCCCAATGGAGCGGCAAATGGGCCCTTCTGCCCTAGTTGCGAGGAGCGCCCTAAACAGCGCGCAAGGCAAGACGCGTTCCGTTATTTTTAGCCTAAGGTATAAAAATGAAGGTTTTGTTGACATTATAGTGTTTTTAAGGTTCCGTACCTCAAAAGGAAAAAAACGGAACCCTTATAGGATGACTTTGTTGTCCGTCAGTCTGTCTGTCTGTCTCTCAAGACCCTTTATCTCGGGAACGCGTGGAGGTATCGAGTTGAAATTAAAACCATATACTCAAGTCTACAGTCCTTTAATTAAAGTTGTGAATAAATCAAACTTGTCCGGTTTTTTTTACTTGGATCCTTGAACTAAGAAATAATTAAAGACCTACCCGATCTATAGCAAAATTTTCAGACACATGTATTAAGTACATAGATCACCAAACCGCACAGTGTGCTATGCAATGCTCTGCAAAACACTTCCTGTGTAGAGGTAGATTTGTGGTAGAGTCCCGAGGGGTAATCACGTAACTAGTTTCGATTGCTATAAATTTTAATAGAATAAAAATGAAGCGATTAGAGACTATGTATGAAACACGTTCTACTCGCTCTATTTTTTTCTTTTTTAATTTCAAGCAACGGAAAAGAGTTTTTCGCCTAGACATGGCGAATCCCATTGAGTATACAAAATTTCATGTTATTCTAGCGTGTTGATTTAAAATGAGAACCGAACACGTTTGTACGGAGAGTCAGACAGACACGCTTGGTCTCCACAGAAATCGCAGTTTTTTTTTTTTTTGGTGGGCTATCTTTACGCCGGGCCGCATAGTACCCTTTTGCTCGGCGAGGGGGGAGCTTGAATGACCACAGGGGGCCACACAGCAAAGAAATCGCGGTAAATATGTTGTGTCACACACAGACATCTGTGGCCAGACACATCATTTACATTTACACTATAGACTCCATATCTAAATCTACGGCTATCTGGTTTGGCGGCCGGCCCAGTAAATGTTGGGACAATCGCTAACAGGAGTAATTAATATATGTATGTTCTGCTGACGCTAATGGCAGGTTTATGGACTGGAGTGGACACTGAATTGAATCGGAAACGAACGGTTTTGGGTGATTAATCGTTGGACAATGTAACGTGTGTTATATTAGATAGTCAATGAGTTGAATGCATTTAGGCTATTGATTACTATATTGGTAAAGTGTTGAGATGAATTTGAAAAATTACATTTATGTGTCGGTACATATAAGTTTGTTACGTATTAGGAAATGTTTACAAGTATTTCAGGCGCATGTGTGCAATTGTCAAGAAATAAAAATGTCGAAATGCTTTTGAAATGATGTCGGTATTATTTAGTTCCATCCAATTTGTTTTTTATTCATGCTGAACAAAAAAGGGAATAATATTTATATTAACTTAGCTTATTAAGAACCTGGTTCACTCACACTTATTGTGACAACAACTGACGACCACGAGAAGGGTGAATCGAAAAAGAAAAAATACTTTTTAAATGTTATCAAGTAATAAAGCGTGTTGTGTCGCCAAGAATTCACACACATAATCCCGTACGTTCATTCTAAGCTGAAAATGAATTCAAACCACGCCACTTGAAAAGAAAATTGCGCTGAATAATTTCCCTCCACGAGCATTTCCATTCACGTTTCATCTCACCTGATCTTAGGCGAACCAGTGTAAATCAGACCTTCGATTACGCAGTGTTATTACGGATCCCGGAGTCAAGATATACAAGGGATGAGCGGTGAGGCGAGGTGAAGCAAATTGTGAATATCACAGCCGGGTTTACGTGCATTGTGAAATTACTTTACCGTGTTAGCGTTGCTACGTCGAAATTTGAGCGTTTTGTTTGAAATTCTCTCGTGACGACGCTTGAAGGTAGTCTCTAATTAGAATATGTGGTTTAGAATTATTATACTTGGAGTAAGTATCGTTGGAGTGAAATTGTACCAGCTATTCCGTATATAAAACTGTAGGTACTTCTAAATTGGCGATAAACTACGGCACAATAAAAAAAAAAAGTGTTATTTACGAATTCAGAGATGAAGAGAAACGAACTGCATACTATTTATGTGCAGAATTAATTAGGTTGTATTATCTATCTAAATATTACGTGAGCACATTGACCAACAAAAGTAAGAGTCTATATGTGGATGTTGATGGCACACGTATGCTAGAATGCCTAGAGCACATTGTGGTAATAATGGACATGCCCCCTAACCTAAGGCTACCAGATTGACTTGTAGTACAGTCATTATAGATTTTGACCCGTGAATAATTAGTTCTTGGATTTTTTTTTCGTAGGTCCCTCGGGGGGGTCACTGGGAGTGTAAATTCAAAAAGTAGACTGAATCAGGCTGGTGCGTATATTCGAAAAATGGTTTTTCTTGAATAACTTGTCCATTTTTGATTTTACAGTAAAACCGTGAATACCAAAATTGTATGAAATTTGATTCTCTACAAGTTTGGTTCTCACAATTTTTATTCTAGGATCGATATTTTGGAAAATAAACCTGAAAAACACGACCAATTCAAAATTATTCTTATTATCTCCTTTGTTCCACGTTTTACGGCATGAATGAAGAGAAATAAAGTTGTAGAGAATCAAATTTTGAACAATTTTGGTACCTACCTTTTTTCCCCCAAAATTTCGATATTTTGGGGGAAATTATAAAATTGTGAGGACCAAACTTGTAGAGAATAAAATTTCCTACAATATTTGTCCTCACGGTTTTACTGTAAAATCAAAAATGGACGAGTTATTCAAGAAAAACCATTTTTCGAATATACGCACCAGCCTGATTCAGTCTACTTTTTGAATTTACACTCCCAGTGACCCCACCGAGGGACCTACGAAAAAAAAAACCAAGAACTAATTATTCACGGGTAGGGTCGGTTGTTTGGATATAATGACTGTACTATTGGAAATAACCAATGACCGACCGATTTACCAATTATCGTACATGTCCAGACCATGCGGCCATGCGTGGCCAGCCGAGCGTGGCCATTGCTGGCCACGACTGCAGTGGCCTCAGTAGCCCGGTCTTTCGGGCCGATTGATTTTGAGCCCGTTCTAATATGATCAAGCATTGTAGTTGATCGGAGTATTTACAATGCTTCTATTTTCTTAATAGCTCTCATATTTGGTCACTTAATTTTTTTTTTGATAATTGAATATGCTCGTTTGTATCGTTTGTCATTTGTCCATCAATAAGTATCGTAAACCCAGTAGGACTGAAGGCTGGCTATCGTAGAAATAGACGAGTGAAATAAGTTTAATCGATATAGGAATTAACCTTGTCTTGTATGTTTAAAGTAGCCTATAACGAGAATTTGAGAATACTGTAAATATTTTGTTTTTGATAAGTCACCTTTTATGTACAGCAGCTAGAGAAATTGTTAACATTTGATTTGATAGTATTTTATACGGGTTCCTAACTATCTGCCAAAAAAAATCGTTAATCCATATTAACGATTTTTTTTGGCAGATTTTCGCTTCTCAAACAATGTTTCCCAATAAAAAATTTGCCAACTGAATATTTACCAAAACATCTTTCGCAAGCAAATGTTAAACAAACACATATTAAACATATTTAGACATACATTTAGTTAATCATGGTATATTTCGCCAATTTTTGTTTTGACATTTAATCAAATTCCAAAACATACAACACTCAAAAGAAAATATAGCAAACAACGCTTTGCAAATGTATGTTTAGGCATTATTGTTTTTAGTCGTAGTTTGTTCACCAAATTTCTTTTACCCGATTTTCAATTCTAAATTTCACTCCGATTCCAAAACTTAGGTTTAGTGTCAATCTGACAAAACAACAATAAAATTTATCCCGTACAATTTAGCTAGGTCTTTATGCCAGGGTTTGGTCAGTGGCAGCATTCACCTTTTGTGAGAGCTGGGTGAGCTAGGTATACTTATAATATTACATTACAGTAGGTACCCAATTACTAACTTAACTTAGGTGCCTATGATAACCATTTTTGGCCCTTTTTAGGACCTTTCTATACCCCTGTCGTCATCATTCATATTCATCGATGAACTCAAGCCCCAGTTCAACTCGACAGTTCTGCGTTTCTGAATACCACTCCCCGCCCTCCGCCCGGGCTCCCACCAGAAACTCGCTTCGTCAGCCCTTCGTTTCATTGGCGCACTCGACCTACGCTTCGCTTGGGAGGTCGCCGGGTCGCTTCGCTCGACACCTCTCCCACTCGCTTTGCTTCGGTCTCTTACGCCCGCTCAACTCAGGACCTCGTTCGTCAGCTCCTGGCTCCGCGGGCTTTTATATACACACTACGGGTAGGACAGACAAGACCACGTGGAAGTGGGGTGCTCTGATTCGGTTTTCGGTAGTTTTTTTTACGTTTTTCATTACTTAAATGAATTTGCATTTTACTATCTTATGGCGTTTGGCCTTTATGGCAACTGAAATTTGGGACAAAAATGTTGATCAAATAAAGCCCTATGTCGAACATTTATTTGCGCAAACATTTTTCAACTAATAATTTATTTTTCACCTCACTAGCTCGGAAAGACCTTTTTTATTCTTTAAAAACAGATAGCAAAACTGCATTTTATCCACATGTGTGCAAAGAATATTTGAAATCCGAACGTGTTAATAAGTTACTTTTGTTGTCCGTCTTTCACGGCAAAACGGGGCGACGAATTGACGTGATTTTTTAAGTGGAGATAGTTGAAGGGATGAAGAGTGACATAGGCTACTTTTTATCTCTTTCTAACCCCCCACTTCCCTAAAATGGCGGGTGGAAGTTTGTATGGAGCATTCCGCAATTTTCAAGGTAGAAAGCTAAAAATTGGTATGTGAACTATTTATGACTAACAAAAAAAATCGTGCATCATTTTTTTTGGAAGACTGCACCTAACCCCTTAAAAGAGGGGGTGAAGTTTTATATGGGGGTCCAGATAGGTAGAGTCAATATGTAGAATCGATATGTAGAGTCCATATGTAGAGTTCATATGTAGAGTCGATATGTAGTCGATATGTAGAGTCGATATGTAGAGTCTATGTAGAGTCGATATGTAGAGTCTATGTAGAGTCTATGTAGAGTCGATATGTAGAGTCGATATGTAGAGTCCATTTGTAGAGTCAATATGTAGAGTCGATATGTAGAGTCAATATGTAGAGTCGATATGTATAGTCGATATGTAGAGTTGATATGTAGAGTCTATGCAGAGTCGATATGTAGAGTCTATGTAGAGTCGATATGTAGAGTCGATGTGTAGAGTCGATATGTAGAGTCGATATGTAGAGTCCATTTGTAGTCGATATGTAGAGTCGATATGTAGAGTCTATGTAATATTTACTAGTTAAAATAAAGGCTGATTATACATATTTCAGTTGTTTTTCTTATGTAGTACTTTCCTCAGTTTAGTGAGGTGAAAAGATTTGTGTTACACACGGGTGCAAGTTATTTTGACGTCTCGTGTGTTGCAACACTCGCTTTGCTCAGGATTCTATTTTTGAACCACTCGCTACGCTCAGGATCCTATTTTCGAACCACTCGCTTCGCTCGTGGTTCAACCATAGAATCCATTCGCTAGCTCGTGGTTCAACCCTAGAATCCATTCGCTGGCTCGTGTTTCAATTCCACACTCGCGGTTAAAATATAACTTTGCACCCTTGTATAACAAATAACTATGCCTTAAAACAATTCCAATTAATAATATTTTGCCTAAACAACGCATTTGGTAAAAGGACCATTGTCCTAATGAAAGTTGCTGTACTCAATAATATTCTGACAAAGTGATCGACTGAATTATGATTTGGCAAATAATTATTTGGAAAAAAATCAGTTGACAAAGTTTGGTTGGGAAATGAAATTTGGCCAAAAATATTTCGGTAAAATAACAGGCTCCCATTTTATATTCTTGTTGTTATATTTCGTATTTCGTTGTTTAGTTCATATACTCCACACCAAGCTAAGTTTAAGTCTGGGACTATATTGATTTGCGTAGGGTTATCCCCTCTCGTTTTACATATTGCTTCAGTATTAATTGCCTACGCAATTCGGACGTAGGTCGAACAATACACAACAACTAAAGCTTTTACAACTACGCTCGTTAAGGTATTTGCGAGGAAAAGTATTATTTATTCTTCGCAGTACTTTATAATAGGAAGAGGGATCGATAAATAAGAGAAAGCTTCAAAGTTGGGGCGAAATTTGACGTTTACGACATCTTGTCAATGGGTATTTCGAAGCAAAGGCTTGCTTTTGATGATTGATTAGGTTTGCCAGCTTTATGAAGTTCGGCTGATTTGAAGACTCTATTACTTAAGCAATATATATTAAATTTTTATATTACAAAAAATTGGGATAGCAACGGCGGATGGAGCAGATTTTAGAATATTTTAAGAGGGAATTACAGTGCACACTAGCGCCACTGGTAAATAATTGTGATTATTTAAATTAACGATAGATATTTAAAAAAGGAGGCCACTGCACACTGTATTTTGTATTTAAGTAGCTTGAGAATACATGAAACTAGTTTTTGTGTTGCTGGATTCGTCAATCTATGCGTCCAAAGTTATATAAAAAGAAAAATATGAAACTATACCTACATACAAAACATAAAACCATTATATAAACCTAACCTAGGGTGCCGCCGGCAGCGAGGCGGAGCTTAAGGTGGTCAGGGCGACAGAGAGAGGAACCTCCTGACTATCCGCGCAGGGTCGAGGAGTAGGTATCGCCTTTTGTATCTGACCCTTGATCCATCCATCTAGCGAGAGTCGAGTCGACTTAGGTATTATTATTATAACGTGACCGTCTCATCGGCTGGTTAATTAACCTGTTAATGTGGCCAGCTGCGTCATAACAGGGTTATATTACTATATTGAATATTTAAAAGTATCCCAGAACCCCGACTTAATACATATAAATTGGGAATGGATGAAATTTTTTGAAATGCCTGATTATTTTTTTGGTGATAGGAATAACCTTCCTTAGCACCAGAAAAAAGTATCAGATTTTTCAACTGGGTCAATTTTTTTTGAAAAATATAAACAATTTCCTCACTTACGTTTTGGGTCAGTTACGGCACCTTCCTCGATCGGTCTCATATTACAAAAAAATAAATTAAATTAAATATGTGTGGTAAACTGACACTGGCAATGATATTGACACTTGCAGCAGCTATATTAGTCATTACCAGTGTCAGTTTACCACAGATATTTAAGATTGTTTTTTTGTAATATGAGACAGATCAAGGAAAGTGTTTATTTACCGTTCTTGACCCAAAACGTAAGTGAGGAAACTGTTTATATTTTTCAAAAATAATTGTCACAGCTGAAAAATCTGAAACTTTTTCCTGGTGCTAAGGAAGGTTATTCCTATCACCAAAAAAATAATCAGGAATTTCTAAAATTTTCATCCATTCCCCATTGCGCAAGTTGTAGAGTCCGCACAAATAATAGTCTGATATAAATAGGAATCTAAAAGTTTTCTTAAACATAGTTTAAAGTAAATCTCCCCGATTAGTCCAAATCCTGAAGGCTCAGGCTGGACAGGGTCGACCCAATCAGATTACAGCTTGATTGCGATTTCATTTAACCGACATAATCGGCGCAACAATCGCACGCAGGTGATTAGGGGGCGGAGGTGAAAGCCGCTAGGTGGGATTCATTAGATCAACCGCTAGATGCTATATTCTATTAGCGTTAACTCTGGAACATCGAGAGTTATACGAAGCGAACTGGCTTAGTTGATACACTAATATCGACACGTTGGTACGATACAATATGAAAGACTGATACTCAATATAAGAAATAAATAAAAATCTGGTCGTTCTAGTCGCGCGTTGTTCACAAATCAACACAACTGAAAGGCTCAATGTGTCCTGAGGCCGGTTTGTGTAAAGTTATTCGAAATATGTATGTTAATTTTGTAATGTAACTACCCACACAAATTTAATGATAATTTCAAAAATATGAAAATTACTGAATTGCGTCTATACTTATTACATATTAGCTTTTATTGTCTTCGAGAATTCGTTTGATTTATTTTTCCTCAAGGCGCACTTCAGCGTAAAATTTGCCTATTTCATTTTCTTCTTGTTTGTCTTTTATTTTCAACTAGCTTTTTCCGCGGCTTCGCCCGCGTACTAAGGGCAATTTTTAACCGTCTACAAGAAAGGAGGTTCTCAGTTTGACCCGTATGTTCCGATTGAATTGTAATTTGGCACAAATACTTTTAAGAATTTTCATGTCCACAATATTAAAATTAAACATTGATGCCATTTTCGTAATTAACGTCCCAAAAAACATAAAAAACGACACCCAAATTGATATTTAGACATTTCAACCCCGTCGTACCCCAACAGTGGAAATGGTTTTTCACGTCCGCCACGTTGGATTTTAGAATCGTTGTTGTTTTCGTAATCAACGAGCGGATAAACCATAGAAATAATACCCATGTTGATTTTCAGACTTTGTCACCACATTTCCCCCTTTTATCCCCCCCCCCCCCCTTTATCGTTAGGAATACTCCTGTGAAGTTTCTAATGAAATATTTAGTGTAACCTCCGTCCCTCCATCGTCCTGTGAATTAATCTTGTTTCCCCATACATACTTTCCCATTTCAACTTCGAAAAATCCTTTCTTAGTGCACCCCTTGACCTTATAAGGAACCTACTTGCCAAATTTGGAATCTCTAGAACCAGCGGTTTGGGCTGCGCGTAGATATGTCAGTCAGTCAGTTTCTTCTTTTGTATATTTAGATTGCTTTGTGTTCTCAACATACGTGTGTCAATTTTCAAAGGAATGTTGATTTCCAAAACCAAGCAAGGACGGCACATAATTCCACTTCGCTACTTTATAAACTTTAAAGAGACATTTCGAATCATAAAGTAGCCTTTTCAACGTGAAAGGTAGTTTTATGTACGTCGTAAACTCCGCTGCTCTATCCAGACAAGTTTAAATGGTTTTCACACGACGGTAGAAAAGTAGTTTCTACAAATTTTATTCATACAAAACTTCTTCAGTTGCTGGGTAACGACGGGTCTCATATGACCTATTAACTCAACGTTTCGTCCTGAATTTTGTGGTATGTCCATCCTTGTGTGGTGTATAGTTTACTATGTATGAACTAGTGACACTCACATTGTTTTAGGTTCTGGCAGGCAGCAAGATAAGAGCGCACGTACGGACATACAATGAGGGATTTATGTGGAATTTAAGGATCAAACCACAAACTAACAAAATAAAGGAAGATAACAAAAAAAAAGGAAATATAACGTATAGTTAAAAATCGAAAGTACATCTATTTATTAGTCGGTGCCTGACACATGTAAACACGCATTTGATATCGTTTTTGAAGTTATAGTCCAGGCAATGAACTGACAACTTGTATGGAAAAAATGTCATATTTGGAAATAATTTATAATAGCTATTTTTTTTAATGTAACGTATATATTATCAATTAAATAGTTACCTAGAGGCAAAATCCAACAAAAAATCAGACATAAAAAAAAATTGCTCCTAAAAAGTCCGGATAAATATTAATATTTTTTTTCTTCATTTAGGTTCATTTACATTTGATTTAAAATATTCAATATAAATAAAATAAAAAAGACAATGAATGTTTAATTTAAATCTATATAAATACTTCCGGGTTGAAAGTTTGTTGGTTTCTTGAATAAAGCATCTTAGTTGCCTTTACAGGAATTTAAAAATAAGCTTTATAAACTACTTATTAGTAAGTCCTATTACTCATTTTCGGATTTTTTAATAGAATATTTAACTTCATTAATTAATGTATTCCTGTATTATTTGACATTTCACATTTTATTTATATTGACCCAGTTTTTTAATTTTTTTTTCTTCTTTTTGTTGTGATATTGTTATGTTTTTAATGCATTTAAAATTAATTTATTTATAAGTTTAATAATTAATAATTCTAATGATTTTGTACGCCTACAGGCAAAACATAGTGTTCCACAACCCATTTAATCCACCAATGTATCGCACCTATGTTTACAAATAAATCACTATGACTCACTATGACTATGACTAGAACAACGTTTTAGAATGAAATAAACAAAAAAAAAAACGCTATTATAAATTAATGTTTGTTGTTTTTTTGCCTGGATTATTAGTAAAATTTTATACACGCAACCAGTCATCATTTCACAAAAGTCTTAATTTTTGTAACTAAGTCAATAATAATTAACCTTTGAAATTCTTGTCTTGCGTAACTACATCGGTATGACAAACATGTTAGAATCTACTTAAAATATTGAAACTAGAGACTAGGGATGGATGGTTATATTTTTCATTTGGTATACCAAATGAAAAATATAACACACAGTAGCCAGTCCAGTAGATGTAACCGACTCTCTATTTTAGGACTGCGCTATATAAATGATGCCGTTGCGCACTACGTAAATATGCTATAAAAGGCGTTAATCAATTTTTCTCAAACATGCAATGAAATGTCGTCCTTACGTGCGTTATAACAGGCTTCAAAGTATCACGTTTCGGGCGGAACTACTCGAGAGAACTGGTAAGCAATTTCATACAAAATTGACGGCCTAGGCCGGGAAGTAATTTTTTTTTTCATTTTAATGTTAACATGGCGTCTGTGTTCATCTACAGGCTAAACAGCTGAATTATTATTTTTTATTTCTTCTAGTGGCAGAATGGTTATCGGACCAAAAATATCCGCGTTAATGCCTATTACACACGAACCTTTATTAAGAATACAAACCTGTATGATTCATTGTCTTGATGAATAAATTTAAAATATTATCTGTGTACGTAAGTCACCAGAGACCATAGACAATATTTAAAATCCTCTTTATTTTATCCATTATAGAAGGTTATGTATAATGGCCCTAATAGGGTCTATTCGAACTCTACACACGCGAAAATCGCGAAATACGGACGCCTTTCGTAAAAAAAAACAATAAGTATGGAGGATTGGAGGGAAAATTAATGTACTATTTTGAGTGGTGTATTGTTTTATTTCATTGCATATGTTTGAGAAAAGCACTATACATGCCTGGCCGTGAAAAGGGCTTGCCGGGTGAGTAGGTATAGATAGGATAGTGATACGAAGCTTCTTTCCCGGCGTCTGCAGTAATGTACTATTACGTGCCTGTTTCACTTTTATGACTGGAAAAATCAAGTTGCATTATTGCAGCGAATAGACAAAATCGATTATCTAATAAATCTGAAGTCTAGACGTACACTTGAGACAGAAGCACTTCATGTCGGATTCATAAATTGGAAAAACGTATTCATAATTAAAAGTGAAATTTCAACGAATACATTCTATGATTGAATTTAACATCTAAGTTTAACAATCAACACTGTAAAATACTAACGCTATATTAATTTATGTTTTTTTATTCATAGTAAATACTATAAATAAAAAAAAACAATAAGAAGTATTTTAGTTTCTTACTTACTGCTGCATTTAGGTTTAAATAACCTGAATGCCGAGCTTCAGAAGAGCAACGTTTTAATCTTATTACTTCTCTGTCAGTGTAACGACCTAGACTTAACGTGCTAAATAGGTACCTACGGGAAAACGCGCTGAAGTAGAATATATAATAGTTTTCAATAGAAAAGTCGATTTAAAACTCAATTTACTTAAAGGAAAATTTAATTTGTTTAATTGGAAATATGACGAAATTACCTGTGTTGGCGTTTGTACGCTGCGCTCTATTTGGCGATATGGCCGTGGCAACAAGCAGATCACGTCTTGTCATGCCACGAAATGTGAAAAGCACAAAACTGAAGCACACAAACAAAGAGGGCCCCCCGCAAGCCGCCTACACTCACAGAGCCTCACAAATAAATGAATTTTTCCTTGAAGAATATCATTTACTTGACAATTTATATTGATTCCAAGTAAAACACTTCATCTTCCTCTTGAACTATATTAGTGTAATTTATAATAAATATCATTGTTATTTGTGATTATTATAATTTTAATGCGGAAACACGCATTTGTAAGTAAGTTTATTATATATTATTATTCGGGTATTGGCTGTTCCGGGCTTCTATAAGCTCTATCACTGCCATACGGATCTATGGTGATCGCCAATTCTTTTTATCTTCTCACTCTCAGATGTTTTCAAGTATATGTATTGCGATCTGCGGCATTGTTTATGGAATAGCTGAAGACTACGAAGCATTTTCGTGATTGCTGACAAATGGTTTTAATTACACTCTGTCACGAAATTGTTATTCGTATTATACTCTTTATTGACGTAAATTATTAGTCTAATAAAGATAAGACGTACAATTGGGATCCACATCAACGAGTTTAGGTAACGATCCACGTATTCTATTACGACGAATGAACAGGGAACCTTTAATGAATTTATCTTGTCAGAGGGTACGCTAAGCAAGTTTCGGAACAAATTACGGGCGTAAAGTTGTCTCGCACCTTCGACTTCTGCAGTAATAACGGGTAGTTTGAAGACGTAGGGGGTTGACGAGCGCGCATATCGTGGATCCGCCTGGCGCAAACGACCGAGATAACCACTTTATTGCTTGACGACTTGCCAACATGAATCAATATGGTGACTCGATACTGCAAATGAGCAAATCAATATACTTAGGTACCGACTTGTTTGTATTCAGTTGTCGGCTGTCTGGTGCCAGGCTCGTGCAGCCCCATAAAGCTACAAGTTTTATAAAATAAAACTGAAATACGCGTTAAAGATAACTTAAGCAGCTCGCCCGAGTTGTTTTATGTGTGCGGCTTTATGAGACGTCGTTTGGCTGATGATAGGCCTTTTAGTTTATACTCGCCTACTACTATATATTAAATTAGTTTTTCGGGACGCTGTTTATGAAGTAAAATATCCTGTTTTACCACATGTATCTGGGTCATCTTGTAAATGCCTTTTTTAAGGTTATGAAAGTGGCAAACTGGCACTCTAGGATCTAGATAGCGGATGATTCTATAAGGAAAAAAAGAATGTAGTGTAAGTGAGATTAGCCGCCGGCGAGTGGCTGGCTCCCAGGCTCGCAGCGGTCTCACGGAGTGTCGCGCCGCGCTGTGAAACGGAGCATGTAGGTTAAGAGCCCTCGGCGCTTTGTTAGCGCGCTCTAATCACTGCCGGCTCTCGACGGCACGCGACTCGAGGGCTCGTGGCACTAGCGTTTTGTGCCTCTCCTCCTCGTCGCCTCGCCTATCTCACTTCCTATGCCTTCCTGGTGCGGTGCATAATTCAAAAGATTTGCAGCCCCATAAAATTATTAAAAAAACCTATAAATTTAAACAGACTTTATGCCCGGATTTGGCAGCAGCGACGGAACGGCTGGACACAATCCAAGGTACGCTTTTAATTCCACCAAATCGAGGTCGCGCCATATTTTTTTGGATAAACAGGGGCGCGGAACTACCAAGTTAGATTTGCCTACGGGAATTTAGTGGCCGTTGCAGAAAATTGGATGTTGGGGTAGTCATAAGGTTTGCAATGGTGTGGCGACGCGAAGGTATCGGGCGATATGGCTGGAGGACCACTCGCATCTATTATTGTTTTGGCAGAATTTATATGGACGGCGTTGACCGTGCTTTGAATTTGTAATTGGATTTCGTGAGAGCTCTCGTCTGGCGCGTTCGAATCTTTTTTATGGTATCCCGTGGGCGGAAAGTTTTTTATTGCTCCTCGCTTTTTACTAAGCTTTTGTAAATGACGTTTAATTTCGCTATTGTTCATGCTGTAGGTCATTTTGTTTATACGTTATATCTTACTCAAGAATTGTTGTATAATATAGGTATGTATGTACCGTTATTTGCATATTTCGTTGAGAATGTTGTCTTATGGTGTGGCAATGATGACCCTTGAAATTGAAACTATTCAAATGTACTTTTCCGTAAATCATAATTGACTTTTGTCCTAGGCATACTATTTCATCCTCACGTAACCTAACAAATAATGATTATTAACACAGTGAGAACCACGCAACAACAATTCTGTCATCATTATCATCATCATATCAGCCGAAAGACGTCCACTGCTGTATATAGGCCTCCCCTAGAGAGTGCCAAATTGACCGGTCCTGCGCCACCCGCATCCAGCGGACTCCCGCGACCTTTACCAGGTCATCAGACCACCTTGTGGGGGGCCTACCCACGCCGGGCCTTCCGGTACGTGGTCGCCACTCGAGAACCTTTCCGCCCCAACGGCCATCGGTTCTACGTGCAATGTGCCCCGCCCACTGCCACTTAAGTTTAGCAATTCGGAGGGCTACACAACAACAATTCATAATAGGAACTAAAACAAGTGAAAACAAATTACAACACAGCACACAACGAAGCTACTCCAAGCACTGACAAGCCAACAAGTCGACAAGCGCGTCCAAAGTTCTGCCCAACTTAGACACCGGCCAGACTACCTAGACTACTAAACACCCTTGTAGTCTTTCCACCAGCCATTTCTGCTTGAAATTCGTTTAAAACCGTCAAGTGTATATTCTAGCGAGGAAAATGGGTTCAAATGGCTTTTCCGACAGGCTAATAATGAGGTGCGGTTTGCCGTCCCGGGGGAGATGGGGGCAAGACGGCTACTCATTTCCGCCGCGGCGGAAGGCGGCCGGCCAATAAGAAAAAAATGGATTCAGAAGTCACTGGTACTCTTTTAAAGTGTAATTTTATATTTCCTTGTTTTTGGTGCAAGCTGTCGACGATGGTGGTTTGAATTAAGTTCTATTTTCACTTTAGTTTTACGTATGAGTTTTAAGTATACAAATTATACAATACAAAAAAAATACCTTAAAATATAACAGAAAGAGAGAAGTAGGTAGGTAGTGAAAATGGCGCAAAAAGAACAAAATTTAATATTTCATTCATTATTTAGGTTATACGAACTACGAACATAGAAAATCTGTATTTGGAAACGACTGTTACAGAAACATGTACCGTTTATTAAAAATCTATCTTTTTCCGCGATGTAGGAAAAATAATTGTTTGTTTAGTTCGGTACATATTTATCTTTTCCAGTGAGTAAACTTGAGATAGATATTATTGTCTACTTCTACTTACCAAGTAATGCAGGAAAAACGTTATTTTATTTAAAAAAATATTCATCATCATCATCATCATATCAGCCCAAAGACGTCCACTGCTGAACATAGGCCTCCCCCAAAGAGTGCCACAATGACCGGTCCTGCGCCACCCGCATCCAGCGGACTCCAAAAAAAATATTATATTACTCTAATTAGTTTTTATGGAAATATGGTCTTTGACTAAATATCAAATCAGCCTCTTTTTATGAAACGTTAAAAACGCTCCGTTAGTAAGGAATTTGTAGGGATTACGCTTAAGATGTCACACAATCAAACAACGTCCTTATAGTTAGTTTTTATGAATTTAAAAATCTTAAAATAGCAAACATAAATGGAAGATTGATCTTTCCCAGTATTTTACGAAAATACTGGGAAAGATCAACACCCTTGTTTTTTCATTATCTGTTGCTAATGAAAAAAAAAATTACTTTCACTGTTGTCAAATACCTTATTGCACCGAAACGATCCACTTGAAGGTTGTAACACTTAAAACTTTCAGTAGGTACTCTAAATCAAATCGAAGAACCCGTACCACCAAAGCCATTATAAGTTGGTCTCGATGCGCAAAAGCCTATTTTTTTGGCAAAACAGCATCCAGGTCGGACTGTCCTGGCATGGAGCCAGGGTTGGCAACAACACATGTAGGACGCCAAGTCCCAGTTATGCCTGCCCTAGTTTAGTTGAAGGTTTTTTTCTATTCTACGTAATTAGCGCCCTATTTTCTGGATATCCGTTCCCTTTGAGTATTAGTTAATTAGCAGGGCCCGGATTTTTCACGGCAAAACAAAACACAATCGTAAACTAGCCAGTGATAGAAACATAATTTTATCGATATCGAGTATTATTAGGTATATAGGTATAAAAATAACATGCCGATATATTTTTACATTATTGACTATTCATAGTGTGCAAAACAACCTTTTTATATTTTGAATAAAACACTAGAAGTGTGTTTTCCTTCCGAAAACGCCATAAGGTATTTAAGCCAAGTAAAAAGTCGCGATAAAGCTCATTGAAAATAAAAGACAATACAGTCAATAATAGACACTTATCACTCCATAAGACTTTAAATGTCATTTCATTACGTATAAAACATAAATTGCGTCTAGATATTATTTATTTCTTATAACGCTTTGAAACCGAAGTGTTTGATATATACGTATAATATTACAGTTATTAATAAAAATAAAAATGTATGATGTGCAAGATCGGATCAAAACGTGGATGTTTCTAATATAATTTCACACAAACTTCACGTAATTTTTATTAAATATTTATTTTATTTGGTGACGTTTTTTCTTCTACTACACAATTATCGATAGCGATAAAATAATGTTTCTACCACTGGCTAGATTACGATAGTGTTTTGTTTTGCCATGAAAAATCCGTGCTCTGTTAATTAAGATGTAATGATTATATGTATACGTAGTGTGTACCACTTTTATTACTCCGAACGTTATTTATACGTATTTATTTTACATCCCCTGAGGATAGGTTCTTAAATGTTAAAATCTAAATCAATTATCTTCTATATACAGTGTGTTACGCCATGCGGGCATTTATTAAAACTGGTAATAATATGTTCTATTAGCAATTATTTTCAAGTATTAGCAAATCATAATTAATTTTCCAAAATCCAAACCTTCAATGTACTACGTGTATGACGTCGTAATAAACAAAGTTTGAAGTGCTGTCATTTACACTTACTTGTCAATTTACTTTCCTGTACATTGTTGGCAATTTAAAATATTTGTTTATTAAGACGACTATGTGGTCTGTAATCAGTATCTTTATTGCTTTACATATGCAGTTTTTTGGAGCCTTTTAGAATTACCTTGAAGAAATGTGTTGAGTGGCACATTAAACTTGTCGAGATCATAAAAAGTGCGTACATGCAATGTACGAGTACATTGAATGTACATGGTTCATGGTCATACTGACTTATTGGTTGGAGAGCTGAGGTAAGAAGGTTAAGGACACTAGAGTTTAGTTTCTGGAATAGCATCGACACAAACAGCCATCGATGTAAAATGCTTTAGGGACGTTTATATTACTAGCTTTTTCCCGCGAATTCGTCCGCGTATAATTTGTTATCGTCTTTGAGAAATTATTGCTTTT
Source organism: Epinotia nisella (assembly GCA_932294315.1). Taxonomy (NCBI): domain Eukaryota; kingdom Metazoa; phylum Arthropoda; class Insecta; order Lepidoptera; family Tortricidae; genus Epinotia; species Epinotia nisella. Next base: position 7,920,323 of record OW028687.1, read on the forward strand.
AAATTATTTTAGGCTTATATATATTTTATGCTTAATTATCTATCGCAAAAAGCGTTTACCATTAAGGTGTGATTTCCGAGATAAAATCTATCTTAATCGTATGTAACATACGATTAAGATATATAATATAAACGTCCCTAAAGCATTTTACATCGGGGGCTGTTTGTGTCGATGCTATTCCAGAAACTAAACTCTAGTGTCCTTAACCTTCTTACCTCAGCTCTCCAACCAATAAGTCAGTATGACCATGAACCATGTACATTCACTGTACTCGTACATTGCATGTACGCACTTTTTATGATCTCGACAAGTTTAATGTGCCACTCAACACATTTCTTCAAGGTAATTCTAAAAGGCTCCAAAAAACTGCATATGTCTCATCATTTGTTGCGTACCACGTTTCGACGTAAATATAATCTTACTCCTTTTATATTTTAATGCCACTGCGCCTAGGCCGTGATGAAATTCAGTCTCAATTTGCGGGACTACGTCAAGGAATTTTATTAGGTCCCTTTTTTAATTAAGGAGGCGTCCATACGGCCGAGGGGTCTGCCGTTTCTAAGGCTATCATTATAGTTAATAGCTATGGGAGTTGCCTACTCTTGAAAAGTTAACAAGCCTGGGAAAATTCTACCTTAGGCTTCCTCGCGATGTCATTGCAGCTTAAGAAAGACATTTGTGATGTGGACCACCATTTATTCCCTGAATATAATTTCGGAGTTTTTCCGTGTGAAATGCTTCTTTAAGGATTTGGAATGGAAATATTCACAGCTCAGTTTACCTTTTCATACTACGCTGCTTTTGTATAATAAGGATGTCTAGCAGAAACGAGGTCCAAATACTCATATTCTAGTCTTTGAAGATTCCGCACAAATCGCGTTAACCTTATTTCTGTTTATTCTACTCGAGATACAAAGGAGATGAAATTCCAAGCGCTGTCTATGATTTTATGAGCATATTACTCGAGGGCTTTCACTTTGCGACCGCTTTGCTTTTTGATTACGAGTGGTAACAAAAAATCACAATGAAAATGTCTGTCTAGTTTTCCAGAGAATTAAATAATTTCATCACGATATTGAATTCCAGTTAAAAAGAAAATATTGAGTAAAGTTGTTCTAAGTCACGTTTCATAAAATCTGAATTGAAGATTCTCGCTGAAACTATTTTCTCGTAGCCGAGGAATGATTCCACACCGCCTTTGAATGCTTTTTAAAACGATAAAAAAGAGAAAACATATCTTTTCCGCTTTTCCGTCTGAGAGCCCAACTGTGCGCCAGCGAGCGATACTACGAGTATGTCACATCCGTGTAATGCTTTATTTTGTTATGCAGCTCTGCGGAGTATGTCGCTCGGCGCCCGAACAAAGTTATCTCCCTCACTTTGCTTCACGAGCTCGCTTAGACCCGGGAAAGAGAAAATGGCTGCTTGGTTTCAAGAGATCGCGAAAACTATTAACATAAAGGGAATGCGCTCTCGGCAGTCCTTGAACATACCTGCTTCATATAATTGCAATTTCAAAACTTCGAAGGCTTACAGTTCTTGTTCGGAATCACAAACAACTTTACAATCTTATGCTTCAAATAATGATAACGAGGTTGAAGTTATTGAAGTTCGTTTATAAGAACGTTAATTGCCAGGAAGTTTGTGAATTCAGGGGGTGTATGGACCGTGACACTTTTCGAGTGGACTCTGAAGATAATCGGTGGAGTCGCAAACGGCGCCATTTAAATGCGCCCGGTGATTATCCCGCTGACGGCTCGACTAGCGGGATTAAACGATTTCCAACACAATAACTGGCTTTCAGCTATTTCGACCGCCAACCGAATTTTCTAGGAATACTTACGTACTGATGCAGTATGTTCGTGTCGCGTCGTGTAAGCTTTTGGTTCCCTGGAATCTTTTGATTGATTTTACTATGGCGACTCTTATACCATTTAATTTAATCAAAAGCTTATATTAGACACAAGTTGGTTTTCACTGCTAATAAATGCACGTTCTTGTTTCAGGTACGTTATACTCCACAGCAAATTGGATAAGAATCCAATCAGCTAAGTAGGTATAGCATTTAGCCTTCATTTAGCGGGCCGGCGCGGCTCATCGTTGTTTAAATTAATTCCTTTGAGATTTTTCGAAAATTTACGCGTTGAATTATTAATTTAATATAAGGTCAGGGGTTTGAAATTATTTTTAATCATCCCCGCTGCGTGGCTGTGTCGTTGCGATCTTGAATATTCATTCTGTGAAGGATCCCGCATTATTTTTTCTAGAGTATAACCTAATTCTGAGTAATGAGGGGAACACGGCTTGGGAACAGGACAAAGCGACGTTTCTATACGCACTGAGTATTATATGGTAATTTGTATTTGTAGCTGTGCTAACAGTGTTTAAATTGTTATTATTTAATGTTCGTGTAAAAAGTAATTTGGTTTAAATTTCGTATTCAGAACGATTTCTGATATAAAGTTATATTACAAATATTTATTTACCATTTCTATACCTGAGTGAGTTCGTAATACCTATATGTAGCTGAATACCTATAGAATGAAGCCGACATGCATAATACAATATATGTTATCTCCGAAACTACACATATGATTTCAAAAATTCTTTCTTCAGTATTTAGAATGGACCTTAAATTCAAAACATTTATTCGTGACAGCAAATTGATGATGCTTAGGGAAAGACAAACTATATTTGATTCCGCGGCTTTGCTTGCATTCCTATAGGCGGACGAAGCTAGTCTCAACTAAAGTCGGCTCTGTGAACACAGTTATCACGTTTTGCACGAACATCGCGACACCCTTAAGATCTCGTTACAGATCTCGTTTGTCACGTGGACGTGTTGTTTTATATCACCCTTGTTTTACCTATATTCTCGAGTCTCCAGAGAGAAAGCGTGAACGAGTGTTGACTCTTACGAGAATTTAAATATTATTTTGCTTCAAATTCGTCTTCTAAGATTGGTAACGATGTCTAAATAACTGGTAAAGATAAATTAAAAGAAAACCAGCCAACTGCGTCGGGTCATGCACAGTGCCCCGACGTAGTTGGCTGGTTTATTTCCTCACACAACCCATTTAGCGCTAATCACGACATACATATATACCCGGCGTAAGAGGGCTACGGGCGATTTTCACTACTTATGGAAGTAAAGCTACTACGAACTACAGCGTAGCGCTACAAGCGTAGCTTTGCTGTGAATGAGTCAATGTGTAGTAGTCGCGGAGTAGGAGATAATTCAACCTTTCCAATATTAATCGTGACTGTCAATCTATCATTTCAACTTTGCGATTATCCCAGTTTTTTCAAAACGAATCAGAAAACATTTAAAAACGAATGCGTTTGTTAATTAATCACGTGAGAAAATGAAAAATTATTCCATTTCCTTTACCTGTGAAGGGTACCGGGAACCCGGATATTGCTTGAGCGATGTGATCCGGACGTAAATCAGACCCGACAAACTCGTACTATTCCTCATCCTTTTATCGCGAAAACGGACGGTTAATTTTACGAGTTATATCCAACCGGTTTTTAAGAGGGGGTTTTAATCCGAGCACTTTGAAATTATATTATTTTAACCAAGTTTTTACATTACAACAACTACATGAGAATCAGAATGGAAGATAGAAGGAAGAAGAGGCAGGGGGAGACTGAGACGTGCGTTTATGGTCCCAGCCATGAGAAGGCCAATGTAATGTCGTATTAGCAGCTCATCAAGACATTGCCAGAGAAGCAAACATAATGGCAAATACTCCACCGAGAAGAGAAGTAATTTCTCTTCTAAAATATATTATGATGATGATAAATAATATTTTGAAGGCAACGTTTTTTTTCTTCAGTTTGATTGCTTATATCAAGGATCTCGCTATCCCACAACAGTTTCATATATGTACTCTCAAATAAAAGTCATTTTGATGCCGTATGTCTGCGTCACGGCCTGCAGCTACATCCCATCTTTTGCGGCATAAAAAACGAAATTGTGTCGTGCCATATTTGGCCGCTCGCATAGAATTTGAACCGGGCAAAGAAATTGGCTGTCCGAACTCGTTGGATCATCAACGGAGAGCGTGTCAAATAAAGGCAGCGCCCAAAAATCTGGCACTATCATTTATCTCAGTTACATAACCTTAGTTATCCCGACACCACCCGGGTGCCCGGATAACGCGGTCGCCTGATGAAACTGGCCGGGTGAATACTGATGAAGGACACTGACCCGGCCCGGGTATTTATCACCTGCCTGTTGCATAATATGCTGAAAGACTAGGACAAGGGTACCTCTTTATATGATTAGAATGAGAAATGTGCTGAAATTGCTGAGGCCCTGTGTGATTCTTACCTTCATCTTTCTAGGATGAAAAAAATACGTGTATTTCGTACATTAATTGTACCTTCACGGATAGATGTGACCTGACATGTCAATGAGAGGGCGGGCTATTTAATAACAAAGGTCTGCAAATGAAGACATGCAAGACTTGAGAATGTTTTCGATGCGAGACTTTGGTCAAATATTGGTCCACATTAGAGCGCTCTAACAGCTATCATCCGTCAAGTAAGTAGTAACACATAATATACTCGTACATACGCATAAAGGTTTTATTGCTTTATGAAATATTTGAACTGGATACGAGGCATGTGTGCGGACCCGGGTATTTCCCATTGGAACACCCAGATATAGGGATCGTTAGAGTGGCGAATATTAAATAACTTAGCTTTGTGCGAGTTGCCGAATCGATTGGGATTCCGCTGAGGCCAGACCTTTTGAAGTATCGATTAAATAATTTAATTTGAAGATTGTTCTAAAAACAGAATCCCGGGTGGTTCATAGCTACTGGTTAGTAATAAAAGTACATTACAGTAAGTTTGTATATAAAGCTATTAATAAAATCTCGTCCTGTGATTAAGATTTATTGGACGCCTTTTGTTTGGTTCTTTGTAATATTGGTGAAGAGTTTGAGGTGAAGAGAGTTAATGAATATGCTGTTTTACATATTAAATTGTTTATTCGATTCGATCATAATTATAATCAAGAACAATACTTACGCCACCTATTGAAGTAATTGTTTCACAATAGGTATGGTATCATTCGTACTAGTAGGGCTATGCCCAGCAGTGGGACATAATAGAAGATGATGTGATGATTATGAGGTATGAAAATACTGTCGCGTACATTTGTGATAGATAAGCCTTCAAAAGTTACAAATCGGAAGCTTACTCTAATTGAAAAGAAAACAACTTATTGGAACATGATGAAAATGTGGTCATGACATGTAATATTGCTCTTTCCTCGCATAATATTTTTTACATAGTTACAAAAGCAAGATTTCTAAACCCCTCCTTATATCGCCAGTGCTTGATGCTTGTGTAGGCACGGTGCTAGTGCCAATTACTCTCAAACCGAGGCTCAGCGCTTTCAGAGTTAAAAATAAACCTTGAATAGTCCCCTGAATAAACCTTGTGTGACAGAACAATGCCGCAGTAGTCACGAGTGGGCGAGACCTTGCGACTTAGAGTGGGAATGAAAGAACGCCATAGAATTAGGTGATATCGGAATCTGATAATCGAGCCTGTGTAATCCTTCATATTTTTGAGACGGTTTAGACTAAGAGAATGAAAATGTGTTCTGGTATAGGTAATGTGTCCATTTTTCTATGCAAAAAATATACAGTAGGTAATTATTAGGGTACAGTCACCAGCATTAACATCACTCTAATTTTAGGGTCGTTAGGAAGTGTCAGATATTTTTTCCCGCTTTGTTACGGCAGTTATTAACACTGATGATGTTAGCTACAGCTCAACTGTACGGACTAGACTATGATGAGATTAATAAAGTGAATTGGTACTAATATTAATAGATCTGCTTTTCTTTATCAAAACGTTTTACCGTTGTATGAACATCTTGAAGGTTCAAACCGTTCCACAAATATATGTAGCTGAAGAAAATATGTATATAACACGCGCAGCTTATTAATATTCTGATGGTAGTTAGTTATTGTATGACCCTCATAGGTCTTTTTTATGGTAGGTATCTATTTAATGTTAATTTCTATACTTAGTACCTAAACTCTAATCAGCAACTCAATAGTCAGGTGCTCTCTATCTGAAATTAATAGTAAATTAAATAATAATTAAATGCTAGCACTATATATAACAGCAGTAGGTATATGTGCTTGACACACGTGACGAAGCAAATTCATTATAGTAACCACTGCGGGCAACGCGTGGAAGCCAATTACTTGAGCGCTTTCCGCTCATCGACTGATGAAGCTATTCGTTGAAAACTCCAATATCACGAAATACCTGGAAAGTGTTTTAACTTGATTAGCTTGCATTTTAGGGTATATTTGACTTGTATTTAATTGAAATCAAATTGGAGTTTTTGAACCTCAACTTATGTCCTCTTCCATACGTCTAGACGCTGAACATTCAAACTCGCAAATATTACCTCTATTATTATTATTGCGCGTATTGCAAAGAACACAGGCAAACCCGCGTGATAAAATATAGCCTATGTCTTTCCAGAAAGTTTATTCTATACTCAGGGGAAAGAGTTTCTGAAATTAGATGTCCTAAAAAAAGCAATGAAGAAGTGGTGTTCTAATTTAGCACATTATATGCCTGTACCTTTATTTGATCACACGTTTTTTATTATTTTGTGTGTTATAAATATATTCTTATTCTTATACAATCTCACAGACTTTTCCTCTATATTATACAATACAATACAATACAAATACTCTTTATTGCACACCTCACACAAACAAAGCAAAATTACAAGCAATATTACTAGAAATATTGATTAGTACAGATAGCTGCAAAACTGCACATTAGTAGATAAAGGTTTATATCCTGTATCTGTATACTTAGATTTGACGCAGATTGCATTGCTAACAACCCCCGTGCGGTGGCATTGTGAACTCGCGATGATGTATGCGAGCCGGACGCTCGTGACGAGGGACAAAGCTCTTTTCACGTGCACTGCATTTGTGCAATGGGCTTGTACAACGACAATAGAGGTTTAGCCATTTCAACTTACGCCGACTAAGTTGGAGTTTGCGTTACGTTTGACGTTTAATTTAAGGTTGTTTGTTTTGAATGATTCGCTTTGTGCGTGATATTGTAGTGGAATGAGTTTTGGGGAGGCTAGCTCTAGTTACAAAGTTTGAAATAACGATTTGTCATGTCTTTTGTGTTTGTACGGGGCGGGCTATGGCCGCATATTTACATATGCATTACGATTAGGTAAAAGAGCATGGGATCGGATAACCGTAGCTTTACTGTCAGAAGCGGGGCACGATCAATGTTACTGATCCCTGAGTTTATTCTTCTAAAAACTGTATCTTTACCTCATATTTGATATTCAGAATATTAGACATATCATAGAATATTTGACTAACTTCGGTGAGGTGACTTTAATCTCAACAAAAACTTCACGGAATCCATATCCTTCCAACAGCTGCGTTCGAGCGGAGATCCGCTACAGATGTCGCTACAACAGTTCGGAGTTGAAAAACCGAATTTGCCGAGAAATTTCTCGCAATTTACTTTCAAGCGTGGAATGTTCTAGTTTCCGCTTCACCAGTGTATTGTGTCAGATAAAATGGAATCCGCTGGTCCGGTGATTAAGCTGCGATCGTTCGGAACCACGCAGCTGCGCAAGGCCAGAAGGCCCTACGATTTTGGTCGCTTCAATGCGCTTTACGCCTTTATGGCTTCCCTGTGACATATCGTATCGCGCGGTCAGTGGAGTGGGCACTGGTAAAGCGGACGAAACAGTTTTGTGGGGACATATTCTGTGGATCTGCGTTCCGGTTTGTTTCCGACGCATATTTGAGTCGCTTTGATTGTAGTACGTCCTGATTGGGCTATTTGGCGAGTGTTTGAGGTATGGAGAGCTGAGCAGTTCGAGTTTAAACACACTGGCTATTTCCCTTCTATTACACTGAGTGATATCATAAAGAGCATAATTTGTGTGCCGATTTCGAAGGTTTTGTACAAATCTGGAGTAGAAATTGTCGCGATGAGTCCGTTTTGACATGGTTACCGCAAACGTTTCACACTAATTCTTCAGTGCTGTCAACTAGGATCACATTGCGAGAAATATATGAGCTCACGAAAGCGGTAACATAACAAAAGAATGGGAAATAACCGTTTCCTTAAATACTATCTACTCCGCAGAGAACGATGGACATCTTTAATTGTCACATTCCTCCGCAAACTCACAATCTAGTTGAGAGATGCGAAAACTTTGGACATTTGGAGCATCCACGGGAATGTTCATTTAAGTATTTTACCGTTATTTAATGGACACAGGCTGGTCATTCCTCTTGTCACTCGTCCGGTGTTGCCAGGCATTTTGCACCGGAATTTAAAAGGTGCGGGCGTGTAAGCGCAGTTGCCGGTATTTTGGGAGTAAAATGCGCTGCATATTTTTGGGCACCTTTCCGTTTCGGACCGACAAAAAGTATATAAAGATAAAATATAAGATGTTGACGTATGACCTTACAAATTTTAAATTCTATACAACAAGCAGTGGAGAATATGTTGCCATGTTCAACACATTTTAATAATAACATTTGGAAAAGGATAATTTATTTATTTATCCCTTTTCCCATCGAAGCTTAACGCGATTTGGGTTTAAAAAGGGGAAATATACTTTCAAGTCAGCAAAGTCTTTAACATCTTTTTCGTCCCCTTTCTAATTTAGGGGCGTCAACAAAAATTTGAATAATTTCTACAAAACCATCACAAAATCACTGGCGAGGAAATCTTGAGGTTAAATATTCGCTTTAAAATCAATGGGAGTCGCGTTGATAAAAGTAAGATCGTGAGGGAGGGATCAAGGTGATGACATCAGTAACAGTATCGATGGTTCAAACTTCAGACCCAGAGAGCCGGGCCAATCGATTAAATGTTTACGACATGCGACCAAAAGGTTTTGAGATAGGTACCAACAACATCCGTGAACAATCGGTGCATAAAAGCGTCCTTAATCCAATCCGGATTGAATAAATTCGTTGACATTGTATATTTAAACAAATCCAGGCAGTATGATTTAATTGTTTGAGAGATAATGGCTAAATTTTACTTATTGATCAAGATGCATTACTTAGTGATAGATAATTCATAATTTATTGCAGCCATGGTACAAATATAGGTCTTACATAGGGTATAGATTCTCATGGACCCTGGTAGGGCACAGCAATTTCAAATAAAAATAATATTAATTAAATCTAACTTAATCAGTAATAATCAGATTCTGTTATATGTATGTATGTATGTTATATTACTTAATTAGGAAACGAGATTTTGAATGATATCAAATCCGATTAAAAAACAAGCTAAAAAAAGTACAAACGTAGTAGTGACTCGAAAGCAGATAAAGAGTAAACAGAATAAGTAAATATACTGAATTACTGAAAGATTGTGTCCTGCGCAAATCCTACGAAATAAATAAAAATCGCTGGTAAGTATGAAAAGACTATTTCCTATTTTAACGTTACTACCTATACTTTCTCTTGTCATCACCTTAATAACCCACACCAACATTCTCGCAACAAAACAGTAACATTCGTACAAAATAAACGGCAATCCAACTCGTAACATTCCATTTCCACACGATGCGGACATTTTTACACGTCTAATGTTCATAATTCATTCACGTATGAGTCCCCAAGGTCTACCTTCCCGCGCTGTCCGTTACCTCTCCAAGGGACTCAAATCAATTAACTAAGGATTACACTGCTGCCCTCATTAAAACTTGTGTGACCTTTATAATGGCCTGAGAGGACTTCAAAAGTCCTGACATGACTGTTCATTACTAGAGTAGGCTGGCTGCGGATCGTTGGTTTAGTCGTGGTAAAGTATGCGGGAGACAGATGTTTATTTTTCAAGTCTTGTTCAAACTTGAGTACAACTCCTGTCTCCTGTTGCACGTTTTCTGTTTGTTTTCTTGTATCACCTACTAAGATATTGTAAGAACCAAGAATTTAGTTTAACACCATATTCGAACGCTATATTTAAATATAGTTATACGTATAGCACCTTGGCTATGTGTCGATAAATACTATATTATGTAAAGTTGTATTCGATCGACGACGGAATTGGTAATGTTTTATCCAACTTAATCCAGAGTTTAATTTGCCGCTCGGGGAACTTCTACAATGTCACCCTGACTCGCTTACATACGGTGTACTATTTAAACTTTCTAATGAATTGCATTTCAGTTTATTCGGGATTCAACTACGCTACACGGGAGTAGTTTTGGCCGTTTTTGTGAGTTTGTTAACGGTTAACATAACAATTAAGCTGCTGAAGCCAAGAGCGCTTGGTGTTGGCGAGTTGAATTGGAAGCAATATTAGAGCTTCACTTTGAAAGCATGGCATTTTGTTAGTAATTTACTAAATTAAAATGTTTTAACATGCAATTTACCTTTTTCAACTTTTGCGGGCTTTGGGCAACGCTGGTTTGGGACAGTTTATTTTAAGCCTGCATTTTTAAGTTAAAGATAAAATGATTTAAAGTCCAACTATTTGGATATTTTTTAAAGTTATTTGTACATTGCTTTTAGAAGATCACGAATATGTCAAAGAGAATACTGTTGGGGGAAAGTGGAGTGGAGGTATAGTGGGGCTACGACTACAGGATCATTGTGGAAACTCCTAAAATTGCTACACCTCCAACTATCGGTGTAACTATTTCTTTAGTAACTCTTGCGAAAATAACTTGCCCCCGGGAAATAATTAATCAAAAATATGCATATGTCACGATAAAATAATAATTTCAGTCAGTTAAAGTCTATTTATTTATTTATTTTGATTTATTTGGGGCATCAATAGCATGACATACAAAAACTCAAAAGTTAAAAATCTAAAACTGTAGCCAATAACAGATGTCCACAAAAATACAACCAATAAGCCAACTTAAGTTGTTAGTTGAAACATTCGGTAAGAACAAATATTTGTGTGATGAACATGATTATATGTATCTGAGTCTTGGATGTTTTCTAAGTATGTAAGTATTTATATCTATTAAATATATCGTCGTATCGTCGCTCAAACTTAGGGAACCCATAATTATGTAGTTCGATTTGTGTAAGATTGTCCCCTAATATTTATTATTTATGTATATTACTTATTTCGACGATCAGTTAGCCGAGTGGGAACGAAGCTGAAGGTCCTGGGTTCAAATCCCGGTAAGGGCAAATATTTGTGAGCATGAATACTCATATTTGTTTCTGAGTCTTGGTTGTTTTCTTTGTATTTAGGTATATCTATTAAATATATCGTCGTCTAGTATCCATAACACAAGCCTTATTGAGCTTACTATGGGACTAGTTCGATTTGTGTAGGATTGTCCACTAATATTTATTTATATTTATTTATTTATATTACTTTTTCATCGTATCATAATTTTATCATGTCAATAATAGGTATTCATTTCAATTTTTAAGTCAATTAATTTTAGCTCAAACTGTGAATGCTATTTGTCCATCAACAGGATGCTATAAGACTACACGTAGTGCTACAAATCCCAGTTTACCTTGATTACCTATTCCTTTCTACACGAGGTATTACTAACCCGAGGTACCTTAAGCTGCGTTTGTCTGGGAGTGCAAACTACGTATAAATCCGATTAAACCATTCTAGAAGGAAGTGGCCCATGGACAATACTCCGGTGGGAGATTGCGCTTCCATTTCGTGCAACACTGACCAGTTGATTAATTTCCGTAATTGAATATTAAAGCTACTGAAGGATATATCTCGGTCTTGGGTATAGTCTTGTAATGTTTTTATTTTAAGGCCACAAAAATAATTGAGTTGTTTGGGTCTCATTATAAGGTTTTTGTGACGAATCACGAGCTTACACTACAAGTACATACCTGTGTAGTGCCTATCTACCTAGACTATTAAAATTATTAAAAAAGAATAAAGAACCAAAATGGCTAAGCTAAGTGGTAATTATTACTGTACTCCAAAAAATAATTAACATTCTTTTCAGTGAAACCAATCAATGTCGCGTCGCAAAAATAGCCCCCAGACCTTGGCGTATAAAGTGTATGGAAATAGGTTATTTGACTTAATAAGGTCGCCTCTTTTCGTCTCCAGTATTACATAATTCATATAGTTTTTACGAGAATTTTATTTGTACCTCAGACTTTTTATCATCAACCTAGGCTTTACAGGTTTTTTTATCAACCTAGGTTTTACAGGTTTTTTTTTAAATAGAAAAGAAGTTCTATTTTCAGTACATGGCGTTTAATAACTTATCTGAAAGAGTTTATATATTTGATAATATGTACAACTAGTAGTACCAAACCGAAAACAGTTAGCTATTAGGTATTGTGATAGTTAAATAAAGTTCGCAAAAGATCATGTCTGTGTGTCATCACGGTATGTTACGCAGAATTATCATTTCATGGAAAACATTTTTTTTTCAGATACAGTAATGTTTCAGAATTGCTATAAATCAAACCTAACGTAACATAATGAGCTCTACACAATGACCTTTTAGCTGTAAAGCTAAACAGCTAACGGATTCTGAGGAAAAATCGTTGGAATGAAAATCAGACGAAAAATGCATTCGGTGAAACGTTTGTCGGTAAAAATCAAAGAAACAAAAGCAACTACAACTATCGCTTCATCAACTTCTAAAAACACGGCTTCAATTTATTTCTAAATTAGACGAAGGATGGGCGTTGAGCTCTATTTCCGTTTCCAGCTTAATATAATACAGGGTGGACCATAACTCTTTTTACATTTCAAACTAAAATAAAATGAAAACTAATTATATCAAATGAAAACCGTTTATTAATTATGAAAACACATGAATAGGGATTTTTTTTTTAAATTACGTCATCCATATGTGATCCTTCATTATTGCCGTAACCTGGAGCGAAAATTTTCAGTGACGGCCTGACAAGTGTTCCGAGAAATGTGGACCAAAAGTCCGTTAACTGTTGAATCGGTAGCTGCGTCGGGGAGCGGTGGCGGGAAGGTGAAGGACGCCATGGCACTAAATTCCCATTGGCCGCTCTTGCATTTCGTAACCCCGCCGCCTTACCCCGCCACCGCTCCCCGACGCAGCTACCGATTCAAAAGTTAACGGACTTTTGGTCCACATTTCTCGGAACACTTGTCAGGCCGTCACTGAAAAATTTCGCTCCAGGTTACGGCAATGCCAAAATAATGAAGGATCACATATGGATGACGTAATTAAAAAAAAAGAAAATCCCTATTCATGTGTTTTCATAATTAATAAACGGTTTTCATCTGATATAATTAGTTTTCATTTTATTTTAGTTTGAAATGTAAAAAGAGTTATGGTCCACCCTGTATAACATGTCGAGAAACGGTTAGGTCAAGGCCCATGTCTGCTGGCACGTGTGTTAGGTATTCCTTATCAAGTTGGTCTCGGGCTGATAAAAATGAGACGGACGCAAAATTATTAGTAATTTCACTACCAAAAAGTAGGTATCTCGGTGAAGGCTGAATAAGATTTAGGTAAGATTCGAATAACGAAGAGTTCCAGCAAGCACATTACAGATGATACCGATGATACCTACCTACGGTTAGTTTTAATACTTAGTTGTTTGGTGCACTCTTTCTGAAGATCACATGCAAATTAAGACGTTATGTCAATACGTTCGTAATTTTAATGTTCGTAGACAGGCGGAGCGTATGTCGACGGAAAACGCAAACGTAGCGCAGTTTGAGAGAGTTTACTCGTACCTTTACGCGCTGCGCTACCTACTCGTTGATGCACGCGGTGTCCATAACAATATTCTAACTTTATACCGTACGTACTAGCTGCCCGTGCGGCTTTGCCTGCGTATTACAGAGAACCCAGGCGGAGCCACGGGATAAAATAAAGCCTAGGTGCATCCTGAAAGTCCATTCTATATACTGATGGAAGAATTTTCAAAAACGGATAAGTAGTTCCGGAGATTACCCTACATACTACAAAGCTACAATATCACAACTTTTCCTCTTTGTAATATTAGTATATGTATATAGATATATATATACACCGTGGGCGTTAATAACCCGAAAGATTTAAACCACGTATTTTTGACGACAGTACGAGTAAATAATGCTATATCAACATGGGTCCAATTATGTGTCTTAATTAAATTACTTTTTCAGTACAAATTAAATCATATTAATTGACCGCTTCTTTGTGAACAAACCTTTACTCCAGAGAGTGAGCGAGTTTAATTAATCTCAAGTTGAGAAACAGAGAGCGAGCATGACACTTCACGAATCACTCCGATATCATACGATTCACGGCGAATGCAGTGACTTGTGTTCCATGACAAGAAGTGTCATGTCTAGCATGATGTTTACGTTGAAATTATTTCAATTTATTGGCACCACAAAATACCACAAATTGTAGGTATCCAAACTTTAGTAGTTACCACAACATTACAGTGCAGTTATTATTGTTGATACTTTGCGTTGATATCTTTTCCTTTGACTGACGTAACCAAAACCATTAACCATGATTATATCCGAAAGAAATCATACCTATTATTGTTTTACCTCATACTATAGCTGGAAAGAGATGATTACTTTGTTATAATATCGATCATGCTAATCAGTACGTATTTTAAATTCTCGATGTGTTGATTTATACTAAGTAAAATAAAGTAAACAACTATGTTAAACAATTACGCATTTTTATTAATTTAATGTATTAGGTTTTCAAAGTGTGTACCACCGTTTTCAGCACAAAGATTTAATCTTAAACTGATTTCATTATTTAGGTTCACAAAAGTGTTCTTTATCTCTTCTGATGCCGTTCCAATTCTTCATAATAATTCTTCTCTAGAGTTCACTGGTGTTGAGTATACCTTATCTTTCAGAGTTCCCCATAGAAAAAAATCCAATGGAGTTAAGTCGGGTGACCGGGCGGGCTAGGATTGACATAATTTCACACATTAACATTGACTAGTCGTGCTACAGCTCTTGACGATAACGTTGGATCTTCTGTATTCAAATTCATTATTCGATTATCTGTTCGTACATCTAGATTTATCGCGCTTTCCCTTGGAGTCTTTCTAAGCCCTTTTTCCCGAAACTGTCGGTGGATATCCACAAAAGTAGAATGATGAGGTAGACGACGATCTGGGCATCTTCTTCGGTATTCGGCGACTGCCTGGAGCGAGTTGCCATCCGCTAAATAAGCCGAAGGATAATGCGGCATGGCGAATTTATTTATTACAGTCAATCAAATTTTCAACGTGATTTTATCTTGCGTGACAATCAGTAATCATTTAAAATATGTCATTTTAGTGACATCAATTTCAAACTATCAGTGAAGGAAGGTAAATAGTTTGCACTCTCGCGATTGAGGACAGAACAAAAGTAGACAAGACTAGATTTCTAGTCTTAGCGATAAGAGAAAAGAGGAAAGCTACTTGTGTGATATCATAATAATTATTATTTAAAGCACTACGCTGTATTTTAGTTGCAAGTCACATCCTTTTATCACGACGAAAATTTTTCGCTAATGAAACCTTTTTGTAGGACAGATACCAAACTTAATTAAGTAAAACTGGCTAACAACCATGCAGTTCGTGCGTCTGCGTGTAAAAGTAGTAGGTGGCTACCTCACGCCCTTAGGGTGTGTTACAATTGAGATTTTGTAACTTGTGATTTGTTTTAAATAATTAATATCTCTTAAATTATGGGTTTTTGGACTATATTTTATATAACTTTATATACTCTAATTAGGCTCTAAAATCGTTGGTTTAAATCTTTCGGGTTGTTAACGCCCACGGTGTATATATATATATATATTTTTTCAATGAGATTATTTCATTTTAATATAAACAAACAACACATATGTATAATAATATACACTAAGGATAAACTAAACTAATAACGAAATAAAACATATTTACAAATAAAAAATTGGCTAAAGCTCCGAACCCGGAGGCAGAGTGCTCAGAAGGCTGGCAGCATTGCCGCGCTAAATGCCGATACTGACGCGCTGTGCAAGGTACAGTAAGGGAAATGTATTCACGTACCTTTTTATGCCTTACTGTCATAGTAAGAAGTGCGAAAAAGGTACGTGAATACATTTCCCTTACTATACGCAGGCTTCTGGTCACCTGTAGCGTCGATAAAACGCTTTGCCAGCTCTTTAAAAGTGCTAAGAGAACCTTGTCCCAATGGCCTTAGTATTTATGCACCGTTTAAATACATTAAGATCTAGGCTAAGTAAGTATTCAATCTTAACGTAGTTAATTTCCTATGTAGATTAGTGAAGATACAATCTAGGGTACGTTCCCTAGCTCTATAGTTGGACCAAATCGACTTACCCGGACCTAACGAACCTAGCTCGGCTCATTAGGGCGCGGCATATCTCGAGGGCGGCGCCCCTGATACACTGGCTCACTTCCGGTAATAACTAACACGTCTTATTAGATATACTTTATTGACTCTGGATACAAGTAAGGCTTGTTCACGAAAAAATGTAGCCATCGAAAACTAAGTCTCCACTGTCACCCAGTAGGTCTAGGTAGTTCAAACCGCAATTAGATAGCCAACTGAGTAATTTTTTTATGTGTAAGAATCTAAAATCTATCATTTTTTCCTTAAAAGTTGTGAAATCCTACATAATGCCAGTTAAGGCTTGAAGCTAAAATATTTGCATAGAAATGTGTCTACTTCTGGCATGATTTAAAAACAATTTATGGCGTGCATACGGTAATTAAGAGTCAGGAAAGATATTCGCGGACTTCCAAAAAGGATACAACTTTTTTTCGATTCGAGATAACTCTTTGTTACATTGTTATTCATGGTTCGAATTTTCACGACAAATAGGGTACTTCTGTTTCTTTTGTTAAATAATATATGCTGAATTGTTTTGAAACTTATGTTGCCTACAGTTACTAGGTGATGGTAGTGGAGCATACTTATACACGATTTACTGTCATTCACCATTTTGAAATTGGACCAAAAGTAATATCATCAAAAGTGAATTAGGTAAAAATGTAATTGTGTCTATACTTTTTTATGACCATTTTTTTTCGAAATGATTCTAGGCTAAATGGAATTTGGTCCAGCCATAATGAAATAGGTTCACATTTGAATACGTGCAATGTGAATGCAATGCAAATTTTTATATGAAAAACGTCAATTTTGTACAAAATTCGTATACGACATTTCCGATTCGTCATACGTAATTCCATATGGACGTATTTTTTTCGACCTATATTAAGAAGTCAATTTTACTTTTAGGGCGTAATTATATTTTTGGCTGGATAATTTTCCATGTCAAGGATTTTCAAATTGACATTCTTCAGATTCGGCAAATAAATTCGAGTTTTCAATTTTCCGTTTGTGCTGAATGACAGTAAATTATACTTGGCTTCGTCCGAAGAGGCTTTTATATATATACTTGTAGTAACGCATAGCGAACACCATTCTCGCACTAAATTTGAGGTTTTTTTTTTTTATGTGGGTACACTGGCTACTCGGCTTTCTTGCATTAGGCTGACACCATGATCATTCGCGTTTTAGTGCTTCGCCATTCCGCACGTATAACCTTACATTTAATGTTCAACATAGTTTAGTGTCGTTAATACATTAAAAAAATACCTGAAAGTAAATTCAGTGACGATGCAATATTTAAAAACTAAAATTAAAAAAGTTAGAACGGAAAATACTTCGCAGCAAACGAAGAGCAAGTGAAACAAGCCATCAGATGTGTCGCCAACTCCGACCAGATTCAAGAGTCTTGAGTTCGTCAGATTCATCTCCAGTACGCCGGTCAGAACCAAGAGGTTAGCACCTACAGATTTCACGAGTCTCAACTCGCGTGACCTACTTTTTCCATTTAGCAAACATTTCATATTAGTGTTTGCAATATATTGAAAAACATTAACTCGGTTATGCGGGCAGTTCGAGGGGCTGCTTCTTACCGATGTCATGTTAATGGAAGGCCATCCCATCTATAATTTATCTCGTTAGATAATTTGTTGGTCACCGTAATAAATGCAAATGCTGCATTGTACTCGGGCTTGCGTGCTTCTCTGTGGAGTTGTCACTACCCGTTAACTAAGTTTACGAACAGTATGCAGGACTGTTTTTTACTTAGCTATAATACATATTTACTCTTTCATTTCTCAATGAATATTTTATACCTGGGTTTGCGTGCTTCTCTGTGGAGTCGTCACTACCCGTTAACTAAGTTTACGAACAGTATGCAGGACTGTTTTTTACTTAGCTATAATACATATTTACTCTTTCATTTCTCAATGAATATTTTATACCGGGGTTTTTCGTGCTTCTCTGTGGAGTCGTCACTACCCGTTAACTAAGTTTACGAACAGTATGCAGGACTGTTTTTTACTTAGCTATGGTATATATTTACACTTACATTTCCCAATGAATATTTTATACCGGGGTTTGCGTGCTTCTCTGTGGAGTCGTCACTACCCGTTAACTAAGTTTACGAACAGTATGCAGGACTGTTTTTTACTTAGTTATGGTACATATTACATTTAAATTTATATAATGATTATTTCATTCTGGGTTTTGCGTGCTTCTCTACGGAGTCGTAACTACCTACTTAATAGTTTTTTGCAAACAGTATAACTAGGTATATGGACTGTTTCTTAACTTGTCCATGTTATATACGAGACACATCGGGAAAAAATCGTTTTATCGATTTCAAACCGCCGTAAAGTGGACAAAACTGTGTCGTCAAATCGTCGGGGCCAAATTCTCGACGTAATGACGTCATCTGATGATGAGGAGCCGAAGGATCTTGAGGAGTCGCCCCATCCTTCGCCCGTGGTACGGGAGCCTGCCGTGGTATTCGAGCCGAACGCGGCTCACCAACCAGACGCACCGCCCGAGCGCGCTCTCGACGCCACGGTACTTAAAGCCCCCGTTGATGAACAAACACCGGGAGTAACCACAGTTTTGCCGCCGGATACCATACACAAAAGTACAGAACTGCTGAATTCCTAGAAATACTAGGATCGATCCTACGAAAATTTTCAATTTCGGAAAAGATATTCAAAAAGATCTGGCAGTTCGTTTGAATACTGCGCTCCATCTGGAGATTCAAAGGAAGGTCGCAAGGAGTTGAGAGATAAATACCTTATTCCGACTCACTGCAAAAGAGTTGACGTGCCTTATCTGAATTTAAAAATAAAGGCAGCTCCCTCAGATATCATTCTCAGGAGATATAAAGCGATCAATTTATTACTGTCATCCAAAGAATAGAAAAGAATCCCACATTGATGCGAATTCTGATAAACTCTGGTCGCCTACTTTCTGATAGTTAAGTCAACACATTGATTCGCTTACCAGGTGAAACTTTATACTTACCTACTTCTTTGAAGAATGATATGAAAGAATCTTGTAAGATACAAAAATAGATAACTTCTTATTTGGTCAGAACTTTTCTGAGATACTTAAAGCCGCGCGGGCAATAAATAAATCTGGAGTGGATCTGAAAGCCGCCTGCAGCAAGTTCGTCATACAATTAGAAATATGCACCCAGTACTTAAAAAAGTAGTAAAAATAATAATAATAATAATAATAATAAAAAGGATTGAACGTGGGATCTTCCAGGGCGACAGCCTGAGTCCTCTGTGGTTCTGCTTAGCGCTGAATCCGCTCAGCACCTTGCTGAAGGATTCAGGGTTAGGTTGCCGGCTTCGGAGAGAGGGTGAGGTCATTTCTCATCTGCTCTATATGGATGACCTTAAGCTATTTGCACCGAATAGACATGACCTGTTGGAACTACTGAAAACAACTGAAGTATTCAGTAGCGCCATCAAAATGGAATTTGGTGTCGATAAGTGTGCGGTTATGCATGTACAGCGGGGTAAAGTTGTAAATTCAACAAATTTACAACTTTCTGAGACAATGTCACTCAAATCTATCTCCGAAGCAGAAACCTATAAGTATCTTGGTATGTCACAGTCATTGGGTATTGAGGGTGAGGGCGTAAAGCGGGCGGTGAAGGAGCGCTTCTTTTGTCGTCTGACAAAAGTACTTAATAGTCTTTTGTCGGGCGGCAACAAGGTGCGCGCCTTCAACGCCTGGGTGATGCCCTTGCTTACTTACTCCTTTGGCATACTAAGGTGGACCCAGACTGAGCTGGATGCCCTGGACCGAAGAGTCCGTGTTCTGCTTACTGCGCATCGCATGCTACACCCACGCTCGTCTGTTATGAGACTGTACATCTCGCGGAAATGTGGAGGTCGCGGCTTTTTAAATGCCAAAGACCTCCACAACCGCGAAGTGTGCAGCCTCCGGGATTATTTCCTGAACAACGAGTGTGGGATGCATCGCGACGTAGTAGCAGTGGACGGAAACTTCACCCCACTCTCCTTGGCAAACGAAAACTGGCGCAGACTTAAAGTAATGAGCGCCGAGGACCGCAAGGCGGTATGGAGGAGCAAGGAGCTTCACGGGCGGTTCTATAAGGCCCTCACAGGGCCCGATGTAGATCTGCTCGCGTCGGTGAACTGGCTACGTTTCGGGGATCTCTTCGGGGAAACCGAAGGCTTTGTCTGTGCAATTGCGGACGAAGTTATCATGACGAACAATTACCGGAGGTATATCCTGAAGGACGGTACGGTCGACATTTGTCGGGCATGCCGCCGTCCCGGGGAGTCACTCAGGCATATTATCTCCGGTTGTGGTCATCTTGCTAACGGCGAGTACTTGCACAGACATAACCTTGTAGCCAGAATTATTCACCAGCAACTTGCTCTGCTATACGGTCTTGTGGTCTCCGAAGTGCCTTACTATAAGTACACACCTGCACCAGTTCTCGAAAATGGTCGTGCCACGCTCTATTGGGATCGATCTGTCATCACGGACAGGACTATTCTTGCCAATAGACCCGATATCGTGCTGACAGATCGATCGAAACGCCAGGCAGTGCTCGTCGACATCACCATCCCCCATGACGAGAACCTCGTGAAGGCCGAGAAGGACAAAGCCAGCAAGTACCTAGACCTGGCTCACGAGGTAACCGCCATGTGGGATGTTGATTCGACGATCATCGTCCCGATAGTTGTTTCGGCGAACGGTTTAATAGCGAAGAGTCTCGACCGCCACCTTAAGAGACTCTCGCTAGATGGCTGGGTCAAGGGTCAGATACAGAAGGCGGTACTTCTGGACACGGCGCGGATAGTCAGGAGGTTCCTCTCTCTGTCGCCCTGACCACCGGTAGTTTAGGCCCCGCCTCGCTGCCGGCGGTACCCTAGGTTAGGTTTTTATAATGATTTTATATTTTGTATGTATAGTTTTATATTTTACTTTTTATATCAATATTGTAAAAACCTAACTTAAGATAAAATATAAATAAAGGAATAATAAAAAAAAAAAAAAAAAAAAATGGAAGAATTCGAATCTACCTCGCAAGCAGACAGCGCCGAGGCCGAGAGAGAGGACATATCCGCCGACGAAGACAACGCGCTACAACTCATCGAAGCAGACGCTGAGTCGTCGGAACGAGTACAGCCTTCGCTAGATTCGGTGAAATATGCTGATAGATATATATTTTCGACCAATGGTCTCTTATCACGAGTGGGCTGTCATTCTGTCCCATATCAATGGTTGTAAAATTCCCTTTTTTTCACGACTGGTTAGTCGGACTGATTTACCTACTACGTGAATATTCTGATTCCGACGGGCTCATTTTCCTGAATCTATCGAAAATTGACCGTCAATGTGTGCAATTCCTAATAGCCAACCCTGTAAGGGACAGTTTATTTTCTAGTGTATTCCTAGTACAAAAGCCGAATGGTAAAATGCGATTTATACTGTACGTATTTAAGTCGCGGGACTCTCACGAACGGTGGGACGTTTATCCACTAGATGACTGGTTACTTTTAGCATAGTCTAAACAAACTTGCACGCACAGACATTGTTCTACAGAAAGGCTTTATTAATGTATCTTGGCTTCATCATCAATGAGTTGCTTAAAAATCTGACAATGCTTGCCTCTTTCTGGGTTACGTGATTGATTCGGGAAGTTTCCAAGTCACCTTACCTTTAAAATTATTCCATATTATAAAAGGAATAAAGAAAGTTAATTAGTTACAATCAACCGTTGTACAATCGGAGTCTTTGCTAGTTTTCATATACATATATATCCTTATTTCGGCTTGTCCAGCAGCAACGGTTAAATAGTTAAAAAATATACATATATAGATAAATATGGCATGAAAATTATAACCCGTACCATCTGATTCCTTACAGACCTAGTGCCATAAGTCAATTGCGGCAGCTAATAATAATATACGAGTAAAACGAGATATATATGACTTGGAAATCTTAGATGCCTCGAAATCGGGATAAGGTATTGCTGGCGGTGATGTTAAGGCTAGCGAATTGTGATCCGATGCTGAACGACTTAAACATATAAATGATGTAGAATTGCTAGCCGATTTTTTTGGTTGAAAATCTATGCAAATCAGCTTTCCCAATGTCAAATAATCTTACTAGTAGATAACACTACTGTTATATTCCATATTGATCGGATGGGGGTGTAGGTACAATACCCTTATCTTACTGAAGTAAGAAAGCAGTTGCCACAATGGTGTGGGTGGTTGTCGTCATATTTTCGTGTCGTCACATACGAGTACAGTCGATGGGAAATACAGAAGCTGATGTGGATTCTCGACGTATCCACCCGACGTATCGAATGGGAACTGTCAAATGAGCTTTTCAGCATATTACTGACCAGTTTGGTTCCCGAGAAATCGACCTTTTTTCAAGTAGAATAAATAAAAATGTCAGAAATATATTTCATGGCACCGTGATCCGGAAGCCTACATTATTAATGCTTTTACAGTCAAATGGGACGATAATTACTTATTTTTATACTTTCCCACCCCTTTTTGGTGATACTCAAGTCCTTAAGAAGGATTGTTTGTGACAAAGAGCAGGCTTTAGTAGTGGTACCTCACTGGCCAACCCAACCCTGGTACCCACTTTTTTCAAGAGTCTTGTTACATAAAGAATTGCATTGCTTAGAACAAGTGAAAATACTATCATTTCTCATTACTCCAGCATACGGAACATCCACAACAAGCTGGCCCTGGAGGACGCAGTCTTGCACAGCCAGCCTTTTTTCTAACCGAAATGTTCCAGCATCGGCAGTGGATTTGATACTGGCTTCCTTATCGACCAATTCATTTAATCAGTATGACGTGTATTTAAGACGTTGGCACTCACACTGTATTAAATATGATGTACATTTATAAGTGGATTCCATATACAAAGTTATATATTTTTAGCTATATAGCTAAGGAAGAGCCAAATACAATACGCTAAATGCCTGTGGCTCAGCTTTAGCTTTCATTTTAGGCGAGATAATCGGACAAGATGAACGTGTTAAGTGATTCTTTGAGAGTATTTTTCGAACCCATCCTCCCAGGGGATTGCTTTAAAATATTTGGGAAAATTGTATCCCAACAATGATTTGTATTTAGATCATATCACATCAATCAATATAGATAATATCACACACAGTATCTAGTTTACAAATTACCATAAAAATACCTGAACTTATAAAATCATCACTTATAGGATGTTCACAGTCATTACTGCATGGTCCTACAGGTTTTTAATGAAAAACCGGAAATTTGTCTAGCAAAAACATTGATTGCATATGCATACCTAAACCACCCCAGTTACGTGGTGGTGTTAAACAATTGATTCTAAGTTTTCGTAAACTATAGAGCTGTCTCCACCCAGACGCTTAGTCGATGCGTATGTACGTAGCGCCTTATAGAGTAGCGGGATTGATATTGAGATCATCAAATCTCACAGCACGAGACATGCGTCCACCTTGGCTGCGCAGAGACTTGGAGTCAGTCTAGATATTATAAAAGGAACAGCAGAGTGGAGTGACAGCTCTAATACATTTATTTTTTCGATTTTATAATAGAAATGTTAGTGTTATTTCTAATGAAAGAACTAATTCCTTTGCTGAAGCTATAATTGGATATTCTTCCAAAACTGAATGGGTTATTAATATATTCGTATTTGATATGCCATACATCCGACTTTAACTGTATAGCCGACAACTGAGTTGTCTCCTTATATCTTCACGCCCCTTACATAAAAGCTCTAAAGGTCTACAAGTATATATATAAAAGCCTCTTCGGACGAAGCCAAGTATAATTGATGATTAAACGAACTTACCTGTACGTGAAGTTCAATCAAAATTATACGAAGGCTTCGTCCGAAGAGGCTAGTAACCCTCCCTCCCTGACATACGTCTGTATGTAAAACCCTTGGGCGTGAAAGAAAGCTCTGAACTAAATGATCATGGTGTCAGCCTAATGCAAGAAAGCCGAGTAGCCAGTGTACCCACATAAAAAAAAAAAAACCTCAAATTTAGTGCGAGAATGGTGTTCGCTATGCGTTACTACAAGTATATATATAAAAGCCTCTTCGGACGAAGCCTTCGTATAATTTTGATTGAACTTCACGTACAGGTAAGTTCGTTTAATCATCAATCATATTTTATAGTTTTGTGTGCTTACGTTGTTTTTCATTTTATCTAACTAAGATAATCGGCCTGAGCAACTAGAAAAATTGAACGGCCGTTTATTTTTCTTCTCAGTCGTGATGTGCGCTAGTTAGAACAATCCTCTCTTAGACCCAACTACATCCTCATTAGAGCGCCTATCTGAAGGGTCTAACTTCGCCACTGGCATCCCAACATTCACGAATGTCTTGAATGTTGTTTTAAATGTTTTCGCTTTTGACTTTAATGGTTCATACCTGGGTTTATCGTAGCTTTATCGTAACTATCTTATCTAAAACTAAACAATTTCATTCTCGTTGCTAGAAATATGTTTGTGAGCTATTTTCAAGACATGTCCCAGACTATATCTAGAATTTAATAAAGGGTAAAGGAGTAGTAGTTGTGAGTATGGAGCTTCGTGTGGGTGTTAGTTTTGTAAGTTTGTATGTAGGGAGTAATCTCCAAAACTACTATTAATGTCTAACACTATAGCACTAATTACAAATTGTAGCACACTGGGTATATAAAGAAACCTGATTGGTAAGATGAGATTAATTCGATTGAATTAATCTTTATTCGACTTATATCGTAGTTTTCTCTTATGAGAAAACTATTGACAACAAAAACAACAGTGATTTGAAATGAAAAATGATATCACAATCTGTATTCGGCCTGTCAGAGTACGTATAAGGCATAACCTTTTTTGAACCGACTTCAAAAAAGGAGGAGGTTCTATGTTCCACTAAATGTTTTTTTTTATGTTTGTTCACCAATTTCTCTGTCCATTGTGGACCGATTTCCAAAATTCTTACTTCCTTCTGAGGTGGTCCCATTGTCAACAAGTCAGATCTAATTCTTAGAGTAAATTGGAAATAAATAAGTCAAAGTCAAAGAATAGAATCCGCAACAGGCTTCGTCAGCAATACGTACTAAACTAACAAAAAGGACCGTCCCGGATTGGAAATTAAATGTGGAAATTTTCATGTACCTGGTATTTAGTTTGGTGAAGTACTGAATTGAAATCGGTGTAAACTTTGTTTCTAAAGTAAATTATATCCTAACAACTACTCATACGATTTCAAAAATGATTACATTTAGCGCGCATAGTCGCTTGCCTCAGAACTCCAGACTAAAGAACCAAATTACCCATCCCTAAACTGTGAAACGAATTATTAAATTCTGCTAACAGGGACTTATCAAAACGTAATATTTCAACAATTAAATCATTAAGGCACCTTGGCTCTAATTAAATATTTAGCTGAAAGGCCAAGATGGCAGTTTTGTATTTATTAGGCACCCAGCTACTTCGTCGTCGCTTGGTGCAAGTCATGCGCAAAATGCAAAGTATGTAAATCATATTAATGATGAAACGTGTATTACATATCGAAGTACATAGAGTATATGTGTGATATTGGAAGCGGGTTGAGAAGTTAAACTCAAGACGGTCGGTTATGAACTAATCGTTTATTAATTGACGCAAGGCTTATACTTGTATACTAGTGGGTACATGGTTAGGTGGGGGTCTACTTTAATATGATATCTTTTATGCTATGTTACTACATACATATGAACCATATTTTAAAAGACATAGTTTTATGAGTAAAATTTTAGTGCCCAAATAATATTTAATAATAATAATATCGTTTATTGCTTACCATGCTACATCTTAACTCTTAATGCTCTGTATCAGGAGGATAATTCACATGCACACATTGAAATTGTACTGAGACGAGAGACACACTAATAACTTGTTTGAATATTGGTTGTTTAAAACTGTTATAAGGAGCTATCACTTGAATTTTCTTCCATACATTCTCCACACATCGAAGCGAAATCCAGTGCAAATATATTATTGCGCAAAAACAAACATAGTGATTAAGACGTTATGCGTTACTATGAAAATTGCCTTAAAAAAGAGCCTGTGTGATGTTCGTACATAAATTAGATATATTTCCCATTTTTTCACTCGCATTTTCAAATACTGTTTCGATTTAAATTTTCAAATCGCTGTCCGCTTTCCATTTGAGTCGCTGGTTCCATCCACGCTTCGCCTGCCTTATCTGTAGGACTCTCCCCGACTTTATCAGCCACTTTGCCTGTTCCTCTAAGGCAACGAAAAGGATTTGCACTTGGCCCTTAAACTTATATCTAACAAAGTCAAACGCCATAGTAATAATGTATTATTTTCAGCCCTGTTGGATAAATAAGCAGAATCGGTTGATAATTGTCATACTCGTATAAGTAAATACTTATACGAGTATGACAATTATCAGCCGAGCCAAATGGTGTAGTTATTTTTTTCACGCCGTTGAGAACGTGAATTATGTAATTCATGGGAAATGACAATCATGCAAGGAATTTAATTGAATATTATATCATACATAACTATGATGTCTTTACACGTAAGACTCAATAATCGAATACATCTATTTCAATCATTTCACTGGTATTTTTTTTTTAAATTTATCCAAAAAATACTACACTTGCTAAAGAGATTTACCTACTTATTTTCGACCACTGTTCTATATATCTAAGTACTACTGAGATAGCGCATAGTTTCATTTCAAATAGCACACGATACTTTGTTTTAAAATATTGTTTCGTTGCTTGTTATATAAACTTCTATACCCAAAGTGGTCGAATTAAAACTTTTGTAAAAATATTAAAGCAGACCACTCTGTATGAGTGGCGGAAGAAAGTCCTTGTATAATAAAAAGGAGTGGGAAAAGCAGCTCTTTCTTGC
Organism: Epinotia nisella; assembly: GCA_932294315.1. Classification (NCBI taxonomy): domain Eukaryota; kingdom Metazoa; phylum Arthropoda; class Insecta; order Lepidoptera; family Tortricidae; genus Epinotia; species Epinotia nisella. The sequence goes on from OW028687.1 coordinate 7,947,580, forward strand.
TGCTTCACAATGCAAAGGGCTTAAATATGCATTGGCTTTTTACTCCTTTTAAATTTAAATCTATTCCTGTCTAGAAAAACTCATCTGTTTGCACTTTGCAGGCTTACCCAAGTATCAGGATGGTGGAATATTTTATTTTACAAGCAAAATGCATCAGTTTCTAATTTTACGACTACATTTAGGGGCACTTTATAAATTAGACCTGTCCTGTCAATTAATCGTACATATAGATTCTGTACGAGATATTGCAAGCATGATAATCCTAAAATTATAACTGTAACTAATATGATGCTGATGGGGTTCACTGGCAGAGATTAGAGCAATTTATAAACAGTGTTCACGAGAGTCATTGAGAGAATTCTTCAAGGAAACAGATATTTTAACACTGCTGTCGCTATACGTACTTGAAATAATAATAATAATAAAAAAATAGTCATTTATTTCAGATTTGCATCCATATGTTTACACAATTAAAATACTTATTTTAATTGTGTAAACATATGGATTTATTTTTATTGATTATATTTTAAAGAACTTTCTTTAAAATATAATCAATAAAAATAAAAACAATAACAACGTAAGGCAGCTTGTGGCGGGCTATTAGGGAGTAGCGACCCTACGTACCTGAGTGCTCCTGGGGGTGTCCTGTGGTCAGGCTGAGCCGATCGGGTGGATGGTTGGACAGGCCCCCCACCTCTGGCTTGCCTTAACCGGCCGTCCAGAGTGGAGTCGCAAGAGCTGTTGCTCGAGGGTAGATGTGGACACCTAAGTGGTGAGTTGGCTATATGTTTAAAGTCCAGTGCCACCTCTCTACCCCCCCAGCTCTCTGACCGGTGTTGCCCTTAGGCCATTTTTTAATGTCGCTATTAATAGGGGCCCATCTAGCAGTTGGCGAGTCACCGTCTGCCAGAGATAAAAAGTGAAACAGTTTTATTAGGCAGGCGTCCGATGTTTCACCAATAGCCCAGTCACTAGTCCATCATTTTCACCCAATAACCCGTTTTATTTAGATTCCATCAACCAGTAATAGTCCCTATACACCCCAGCGGGTGCTGTCTCTGTGTGCGTCCCATGACACGGGCAGGGACAGCATCCGATCGGTGTACTCCTTGCATTCCATTAAATTGTCAAAAAGGCCTCTACGTGTTGGCTCAGTTGGTACTTTGTAGGTACCTAGCCCCACGCACGCCTCCCAAAGGTCCGGGACATCATGTCCCGTTAAAAAAAAAAATATATATAATTAAAAATATTGTTAGGAAGAGTTTATACAACTTCCCAACGAACACTGATAAGCCCAAGGTTACCACAAGCACATAAAAGCTCAAAACAACTTTTTACAGACTAGTAAAAGCTAAAAAGTCGTTCTTGGGAAAGTTTATAAAATTCATAAATTTCATAATATCTTCTATACATTTATAGTAGATTGTTAATCAAGAGCTGCAAGGCACCCATTTCCAACGAGATATTTTGGAATGGTTCGAGTCAGAAATGGGTGACTTTCACCCGAGTTAAACACTCTACATTTCATATCGAATACGAGGAAAGTAAAAAAAAACAATATTTGTTCATAAATGTTCAAAGTATGCAATTACTTGAAATTAATAGAAAAATTAGAGCAATTTGCGAATATAATATAAATATCATACTTTCATAATTTAATTGTCATAGACGAAAATAGCCTATCCGAATATTTTCATATTATTTGTATTTAAATATTATTAGTACCTATTACTTGAAGTCGTTGAAGTGTGGCTGTATGCGTTTTTGCTTAGCTCACATGTACAACTTTAAGTTAAAAAACCGGCCAAGAGCGTGTCGGGCCACGCTCAGTGTAGGGTTCCGTAGTTTTTCGTCCGTCACAGTAAGTGTCCCCACTTAAGCTTAAAAAAAATGGGCTATTTGTTACATTCATTGTGATTTTGTAGAAATTACAGGTACAATAAACACCTGCCTATACGGTTAAATTACAAACTTAGTTCAGAAATTATTTTGTAATTTTTTTCAAAAACTATTCAACCCATCCAGTTCAAAATAATTTTCCTAGAAAGTTTATATAAAGTTCTACTTTTGAGATTTTTTCATATTTTTAAGAATTGGTTCCCGCATAATACTTATAAGGCGAGGACTAATTGAAATACTTTTCTGCACTAGAGCAGAAACGTATCACTTTCTTCACACTTTTTAGAACAACAACGACCCACTTTCATACCTTGAGATATGAAAAAGTTCTTCCGTTACTGGCCGATTGACAAACAGTGCACAGCCTAAGATATAGGCATGCAATTTGGAACATACATTATTTACAGTACGTGGACTCGTATTAAGAAAGGATTTTTCGAAATTTAACCCTCAAGAGGGTGAAATAGGGGTTGAACAGTTGTATGGAAATCGTTCATTTGGAAAGTTATAGACTTGAATATTTGTATGAAGGTTCCTCACTAAAAAGCAAAACAAATGATTTAGCGTTATTATAAAAATTCATCTCCTGAGGGAGTTAAAATATACCTACTTGAAAGTTTTATGGGAAACATGTCGTTTTTAAAGTTAGACGTTTAAAACTTCGGTCACAAGCTCCTAATGTGTTGAAGGGGTTAAGATGGGGGTTGACAGTTCACAATTTTTAATGATAAACTGTGGCTAGAAATATGAAAGCAGGACAGCAGATTTGTGTCATAATATATAGATTTATCCAGAAATATATATTTTAAAACTTGCCCCCTAAAGGGATGAAATAGGAGTTGTACCGAGAAGACGTTCATTTAAAGACTTAGAAATTTGAAAGTTCGTATATATATGACAACGAAGGGTTGTTCATAGGGGAAGTAAGTAGTAGTAGTAGGCCGTTGCCGGCGTAACAATTCAACAATTATTACAAAAATTATACTTACTACGCGGGCGAATTCTATAATAAAATTCCAAAAAAGATTAGGTACAGATCTTACTGACTCTAAATTAAAATCTGTCGTAAAACAAACACTTATTTCAAAGCATATTATAAGACAAACGATTACATCATGGATATATATATTTGGCAGTGACGAGCAATCTACGAGCACGAGTAATCAATCGCAAAAATAAATAAATGGGCTTTCTACTGTAGCAATACTTGCTGTGATATTAAAACTATGGTTTGTATACTGTTTTGAAAAAATGATACCTCGCTGAGTTTTTATCGCCGGTTCTTCTTCGTGGCACAGGTTTTCTTTTGGAACCCGTGGTCATCGACATTCATTAGGTGCATGTAATTATGCCTAAATTGAAGAATAAATAACTTTGACTTAAACCACTCTTTACCGTTCACTAAATGGAAAATGTTTTGTAAGAGAATCCATCATAGTTAACATAGATTCCTTCACCGATAAAAAGGGTCGATGCTTCAATAAAACCAATGACTTGATGGCTCGCCTACAAGGGTGTTCACGTATTATTACTGCGCCATATTTCAGTATCTGGAACATTTCATTACGGACGCTATTGCATAAATCAGAAGCACAATGCCGCCATTTGTGTACATGTTAGGTATACTTACACACTACTATTTAGATTACTGGTTTATGAAGCGATCGATTTTAGCAGGGTTTCATGATTAAATTGTTTGCGTGATTGTAAGTGAATATAGCTAGTAGCTAAGCTGTAGACTTTTGTTTTAGTTTTGCCTCTCCGGTAAGTTAATAAACTAGGACTTTCTTACTCACACGAATATTTTGTGATTTTTGTAGATGGGTCGTTCTTCTTTTCGACCGACAATAGCCTGTCCTTCGTCTTATTACGGCATCTCATTTGAGTAATGATGTTTCCGGTTTTATAATTTTCGAATGAACGTCCATATTATTTTATTAATTAGTATTATTTAATATTTCACCTTTTCTAACTAGCATTTTTTTAAACGGTTTTTTTGCTCGTGGAATGCCGTGACATAGTGGTAAACCAAAATGTGGTCCCCACTGAAAGAGTCCACTTTGTCACATATTTATTTTTAAAACCAACCGTAAAAAAAATATTATATTGGCCGGAAAGGAAACTTTAATTAGTTCTAATGAAGAAACCTATGCATTTTTTAAAAATCGCAATTCTAAAGTACAATTTTCGATAGTTCAAAAACAAAAAAAAAAACAGAAAAACCTCGGTTCATTGTCGGTAAAAAAGAAGAACGACCGAGATACGCAATATGACACAATATGTGTCAATTGTATTGTATGTCTACTCCTTTGTCTATGTGTGTCTTTTGTGTAGTGAATAAATGTCTTCTTTTCTTTTCTTTATACGCAATGATTTCAATTAATTGTATTATAAAACATTTCGTGTCATAACCAATTAACACTTCAGCTGTCTATGAATTTGACAATTCGTCGGTGTTATCGTCATTTTTCACAAAAGTGGCCATAGTTACCGCCATGTCACGATATAACATTTAAAGTTGAATTTCGCCACCTTCATCGCAACGGCCATGATAAAGTAAGGTTAAACATAATTGCTGAAATTGCAGTTTTTAAGCTCAAACTTATACCAAGTGCTGTCACAAAAGGTTTTGAAAAGTCAACCGCGTGGAAGCAGCGCGCCCATGTCCCATGTCCAGTGCTTTTATTTTCCTTCTGTTTCCGTATCCAGTGCATTTTCCCACCCGTTTGTTTCAGTTAGTGTTGGCGTAGATTTAGTTGAATTTAAAAATGCTGAAACGGATGGCTACTTCGCACTGGAAAATACGACCGTTTTACCGTGTTCATATTGAATTTTATTTATAAGTGCTAAAAGGTCAGCGGGTTTCATTTTGGTACCTACCCACTCTTTATAGCGGCTTTTTATTTTGCTATTAGAACTAACGTATTTCGGGTCTATAAGACCCTGGCAGTTACTGAGACACTGGCAGCAGTGTGCCAAAAGTCGCCACTAGTGGACCCACGGTAGCTCAGTTGGATTAGAGCGATGGGCGGATTCCATAGGTCGCGGGTTCAAATCCCGCGCGTGGCGAATGATTTTTCAATTTTTCTTTAATTGAAAAATAGGTTGTTTTAACTATATTGTCTATCTTCTATTTCCCCATTTGAGTTGTTACTTATGATATGCGTCATTGGTTTGTCTAGACACATCACAAACATACACATAATGAATCGATGGTAACTGTTTCCATCCTTTGCACCAAGTCGGTCATATGTCATATGGTCACCATATCTATAGCTGTCATTAAAACTTCGTGTATACGGTCCAAGGACACATTCTTGTGGGATAACAAACTTCTGTTGCTCAAACTATAAATTCAAGTCGGTTCATCTAGTCCAATCAAAGACATGAAAACATTAGATATGTTACCATATCACATCTGAACTATCCCCGACATGGGCCGAGCGGGCAATAAATGCAGTCATTTGGGACTGATGATGACAGGTAATGGCCCATCTGTTATCGTTTGTGCGGCGCAGTGTCCAGTTAATAGTGGGGAAAATACATGTCTGTAACTAGACATGATTTAACATAATACACCTGGATGGTCAGGAAATATATCGCGGCAAAAGGGAATCTACCTACTTATGACCTGGACAATAGAGTTGAAATTACAACGTTTTGATGTCTGCTTCTGTAATTATAATGATGAATGAGTATGATCGTACAGTAGCTGAGCGTTTTAAGGCATGCCAAATACATCAGAATACTTTTGTTCAAAATGTTCGCAAATTAGGAAATGCTTTTAGAATTTTAGTCATAGATAAAGTTACGTATTTTTCTGTAAATTATGATTTTAGATTAAATATTAAATTAACAAAACATTGTTTGTCTGCCGTGTGTGTAGATAATATCTCTTTGACACATATCTTAAAGCTAATTTATCTCAATAACATGCTAATTTTGTATTTAGCTGTTCAAACCACAGATTGAGTCTGCTCAAGCTCGTACTATTTTAACAATAAATTGTGTACAGATATTTTTTACCACTTGGTCCATGTAGACACTTTTACTCCTGCCTGAACGACGACCAGACGCATTCATCACACATAACGCGCTGTCTCTTTCAGTCCGCTGCTCCGGCCATGGTGGTCGTAATTTACTGATGCACTGGGTTGTACGGGGGTTGATTGGATGGTTGTCGAATTTATGCTTATAGCCATTTGCAGCAAAGCATATCAATCATCAGCTTCTTTGTTCGGTGATTGTCTTTGATCATAGTACAACCATCTAGAATTATAATTGGGCACTTTCCTGGGTAAAAAAAAAATCTATTTAGTCCGTCAGTTTGATTATCAAAAAATATTGGACACGTATTTTTTTGTTTGTCAATTAAACAAAAAATTACGAAGATAAAAAGTATACCATAATGTGACGTCACGCGGAACTTTAACGGGCTACTAAATATCATTTTTTAGGAATGTAGCCAATTACTATAATTAGCTATTGTCTGGTTTTCCTCGTCTTCCTAAGTGATAGACGAAAGCACAGGAAAATGACTACTGTTTTCCGTTTCTCCATGCTGACTTTACGTTTTAACGACTGAAATATTATGACGTGAATGAGTCGGTAAAACATAAAATATTAAATAATAAGCGAGATACCGAAATTCGTTACGGTATTTTAATATGAAGAGAATACAGGTATAAGATCCCTGGCTCGAAGCGATTTAAGTATTTAAATTTTCTTCTTTAATTTAGTATTTACAATTACATAGTAAACTCAACAGGTAAGGCTTGTGTTATGGATACTAGACGACGACATATTTAATAGATATAAATACATACATAGAAAACATTCAGGACACACAAACAATTATTCATGCTCATCGCACAACTATTTGCCCTTACCGGGATTCGAACCCAGGACTTTCGAACCTTCGACCAGAAGCTTCGGAGGTAGCATCACTACCCACTAGGCTAACCGGTCGTCATAAATCCTACTAATATTATAAAAGCGAAAGTTTGGATGTTTCGATGTTTAGATGTTTGGATGTTTGTTACTCAATCACACTTAAACGGCTTAACCTTTTGAGAGCTAAAGACGGCTGTGGACGCGGACGAAAACTCGTGCCACTGAAGCCACGGACGGCCACAGCCGCGCGTGCGCTTTGCGCTTTTAAGTTAATTTTATGTAATAAAGTTAAGTTCATGATACACGTACAATACAATACAAATACTCTTTATTGCACACCTCACACAAAAAAAGCAGTTACAGAGAGAAACAATACAATAACATGCATTAACGTACATTAATTTAACATGACAATATTTATCAGAAGTTTCATTTTATTCATATTTTGTCTGGCTATTGTTTTTGTTCTAGCCTCAGTTGGGCACCGTTTTGTTTTGCACCCTCGCTGTAATAAGGTTAACCGATTTGGATGAAATGTATTTAGCACGAATATAGTTTATAGCCTGGATTATAATATAGGGTAGTTTTTATCCCGGATCCACGCAGACGAAATCGCGGGCGGAAGCTAGTACAACATCAATAAATGATGTAGGTACTTAACCTTCTTGATTTCTCTCTTCATAGAATTGCAGCATAAGTCAGTGTAGTTGCGCATTGAGTGGGCTGATCGACCCCACTGCTGACACTGTCAACTAGCAAGAAATCCAATAAGCCTACGCCAAGTTTCACTTCATCATTTGTTTTATTCATTCAATAGAAAGAAAAAAATAAAGCGTCCTTAGGTTAATCGGCTTTCTATCAGGCCATATGAGCTTGCCTCCGTCCTGATATAAAAAAAAACTAGTTTTACCCTTATCTGAGTTTACTTTGGTTTATCTTAAACCGTCACTTCCCTATGTAACCCACAATGCATGTGAATAAATCCGGCATCCAGTATTGTTTCGCCTGAAAGCTCGCACTCAGAATTAGTTCAATCTAGACCGAAACTCCGCCGGTATTCCAATCGGAACTTGGTCCAATTTCGGTGTCGAAGTACGGGGCGGATTCTTCCGGACTTCCAAGCCGAAATGAAAGAACTGATGATGGGGCTGCCGGAGCGAAAAATATCTCAAAAACTTAGTCTGTGGGGTTACATTGCTTAGACTTTAGAGTTATGTGTTTTGTGGTGTGGGCGCTCATATGATGAGTTGTCTTCCATGGAAGTTTAGAGAATTATACTCTGAAAACCGCTCGAGGCATTACAATGTTATGCATACGTTTTCCTCTGCTGACTTGCCTATTTTACCTGAAAAGGTTAGTGGCAAAATTATTGTCTCATTTTATTTACAGTTTAAAGAAATTAAATGACGACTACGTAATTTGATCTTTAATGTGTTGTTATTTGTAGATAGATGCATATTTTCTTGAAAATCGTACCAATTTCCCTATTTGCAGTAAAGAAGATTAGTTATACTACGTTAAATTAAACCAGCACATTTATTGCCTCTTATAAATCGACAGCATACCATCGACGAATTCCCTGTATTTTGTAAATCGATAGATTTGCGCCAAGGCGCCGTAGTGGAGGCGCCAGCAGCAAATGAGAAATTCCTGTACGTGCTAGGGCTGCGTGACTTCGCCCGACACGCCGAGTCACGACGATAACGACTGAATCGACTCCACTCGATTTACTACCACTGAATTGAGTTGAACTAGTCGAGATTAGCGTTGACGTGACGATTGATTATCGTACCCCGTAGCTTGCATTGTTTAAGTAGAAAAATATATCAAGAAAACGATATTTCCTTACAGGGTTCATTTCTATATAGGCTTTGAAAGAACTCCAAGACAATATTTAGTCTTGAATAAAATTATTTCAGTCAGGTAAATTTTTATATGGGAAAATGACAGTGAAGTGTCGTAACGTGCCTTCGAAAAGTTACGTGATCACCCCTCAGGTTTAATAAAAACCCATATAAGATATTTAACATGTTCAATACATGTATATATCTACTATGTTTTAATTTTAACTTTCGAGGGCATTTCTCATAACGTTTCACGCGCCTTGACCTTGGTGGTGGCATTATTGACTAAATGCCTAAAGTTAGAGGTTATTCTCAGCTATTTGGTAGTAGACGGGATGCGGGGACCATTCTCTTCAACATCTAATACGAAAACTTTAGGATATCACCTATAATGCGACCACTAGAGTCAAATCGGGTGAAACGTTCTTAGAAAGGATTGTTATAGGTAACTAAGAAAATTTAATTTTGTGGACACTCAAGAAGCGAATATCCATACAGTCTGTAGGTAGTCACGAAATTTAATTTGGGACCCACCTAAGGTTGACAATCCTGTCAAATTTCATGAGAAAACAAATAATATTTTAGCAAAAAGGGTCCTAAATTAAAGAGCGCGACCGTACATATAGACAAGGAAACAGGTAGGCACAGATGAACAGAATTTTGTATAAATTCTTTGCTTTAGTGCGAATTTTGCGCTCAAATATCTATGACGCATTTTTTTGGTATTATAATATGTTCCATGTAAACCATTTTAAGTAAATTTTTGATGAAGTGATAATATTTTATTTCAAGTGGTTTGAACTTTTTTTTTTTTGCGCGGAGTTTGGTATGTATTTAAAATAATACCTGGAGCCGTAGCATGGTTGGCCTTGTCACGCGATAGGTGATAGGATAGAGCGTGCGTCACTGGCTGACACCGTTCGATAGAACGAGACGACGCTGCTATCTTGTCACTTGTCGCGTGATAAGGCCAACCACGCTACGGCTCCTGAACAGCAATCATAATATTCAGGATGCATTGGTGCTAACTTGACCTATATGGCTAGTAAGGTAATAAACGAACTAATTTAGACGTACAAAATAAATCAACTAATAGGTTGTGAAAGACGGACGGACAGATAGACAACGACTCTACAAGCGTTCCGATTTACCAGTTTTGGTCCAAAATAATCAACTGTTTCCCTTCCCTAGTAATCCGAGCGTTCCGCACGAGTATTAATTCGAGGATCAGGTAATGGGGACTTTATTAAGGACGGGTTTTTCACAAGCCCGGGATGTTAATTTTGAGCTCACGCTCTAGTGTGGCACACTTACCTAATGCCGTATTATTAAGTTCCGATGCAAAGTAAAGTTAGGGTGCTACTTTTAGGGAATTCAGTCTCAACTTTAATTAGTCTTAGTTTTATCGCAGGGTTTATGTGCTTAAAGGTTTGAAAGTAATTGAAGCCTGTCTGGTGTAGATTAGAATATACAAGTCTTGTTTACTCGTGAAGTCGGGAGATGAAGTGAAAACTAACTTGAATGTGTTTTCTGTTTACTTTGCCGTCTAAGCCAATTGCTTTTTTGCGTGGTTCTGATAGTAGTGGAAGACTATGGTACTATGGGACGTGGGGTACCTCAGGATAGCGCCACAGTGATTAAGTATGGGGTCGATGACTACTTGAAAGAATACACAGACATCAGCGATTATTTTTATAGTATTATGTACCGTACCTACTTTTCTTAACATAGACTTTATCACAAATATTACAACGTCTGCAACCAAGGATTGCGGCAGAATGACTATACAACTTGTTTATCTGACAGCTTACTCAATAAGCTATTTAAATTTAAATATAGAAGCTGTTATTTTTGTATGGCGAGCCCGCTTAAACATCAAACCTCTACAGTACTTATATTATTTATTTTATCCCACTAAAGCTCACATGTTTTTGAATACGACGTATTATTGTGAAGTAACGAAAATAGAAACCTCATACCTATATTAATATACTGTAACTAAGTGTGTAACAAACAATGTACTTACTAAATCAAATCTTGCAAGCCGATTTATACCTATTCCCTTATGGGCGTCGTATCGATTTTAAATTTTAAGTATGTATACTTAAAACAGATGAAACCAGTTGACAATGATTTGGTACCACTTAAAATGATGGAGCCAGAAGGTGGATTCTTTAATGGCTAATAGTAAACTCTAGTCAAACCTCCAGTATGCTCGCACTGAGAACTGCGTTACGCACTATTGTCACTTACTACACTTAGCACTAAAAATATTGATTTCTTATAAAATCTTTTTTTATCGATACTATTTGAAATATGTTTAGGTTGAAATTAAATGCGTTTATTTTAATGTTGAAAGTTAAAGTGCATGTATTTTAATAGGCATTCCCGTTAGCTGTCGACATGATACATTGGCCGCATAATAACACCCATAGTGTTCCGTTAGCGCAAGCTATAATTTGCCTAAGAAGCGCCGTATCGGGCTGTGGTCGATACAGTATATGTGGCTGCGTTTCCATTGATGTTACAACTTTTTTTAAATTAAATTCAAATTATTATATTTAATCATATGACTTACAGGTAAAAAAAAGGTAACAAATACTTAATTTATAAACTAATATTGAGGCCTATATACCCGCCAGGACGTAATTCAAATAAAAAGCATTTTCTGCCGGTGATTGGGAACAGTTCGGTAAAAATCTGTTTTAGCAGGAAAAAGAAAGTACAAAACAACATCATTGATAGAAAGGAACCTTTGTGTATACATTCGATGATTATAAATATAATTAAAGTGTAGATTAAGTTTTGTGGTGTTGTATATTTTTTGTGGTTTTACAATATAATGTTTATTTTACTCTCACACATTTGGGTATTTTAATTATTATAACATATGATACGATAAAACTAGGTCAACGTAAGTAAAACACATCAAATTCGAGCCCACAACTTTTTTCCGTTAAAAATACTCTATCACATACTAAAATACTCTATATCATGACTAAAAGAAATCCAACAGATAGCTATCAATAGCGAAGTGACGGCTATTCATTGGAGCTAAAGTCCCATCCACTTATAGTGACGTCACCTCGCTCGATATCTTATACCCCCGCCCCCAAGAGTAATGGATTCCGTCACGCCAACGGCTATTACAAGTCTGCTTTGTCGACTTCCAAATCGATAATGTACCTATGTGAGTGAAGTTAATGAAGTCGACTTTAATGAGACGCGAATGAACTAAATTGAATTCTAAGAGTTTTTTTTTGACTCAAGATTTCATACGTTACGGTATGCGGTGAAAACCAGTAAGTTAATTAATACAATGGAGAGTTTTAGGTGCAGGTATGCTGCAAATGCTAATTTAATTGACTTCTGCATTACGGAAACCCGTGAATAAAGTTTAACGTTATAATTTAATAATTGGATTGCTGATATCTTTTAAGATAAATGTATTATTTTTTATTAAAATTGACTGTGCAGTCAATTAGTATCTTTTGTATTTGTTTTGAGACTTCAAAAGGATTTGGATCGTTCACCTTTGGCATTCTCGGCCTCGAAGGTGATGCTAACATTTGAAGGTCCAGCCAGACTACGTCACTGAATTAAAATCAATTGCTAATTTGCGCAAATTTTAAGTAACGGTAACTTATAATTAGGCACTTAGACACAAACTACTTGGAATAGCATAAGAACTTTAAACTTTGCATGTGAAAAAAGAGGTTGCACGTTCTAAAAAAACTGGCAGATCGGAAAAAAACTTGTTTGATCTAGGTGTTTGCTATTAACATACATAGTTCATGAATAGGATCATTTCTATGGTATTAAGTTGTCAATGTCAATACATGTATGTTAGGCTTCATGAAAATCGTGTAGCCTTTTAAGCTGTCGTAGTAACCTCCAATAAACGTCGATACGATTAGTTTCCTGTCGGCTACCGCCGAATAGACGTCCGCCGATATCGTGCCAAGCGTGACGTGGCACGACACGCCGGATAGTGGGCACGCGTCAATGTTGAAATCTGATCGCGCGTACAACATCTATCCATACACAATGCGCTAGAATTTGATAAAATGTTGGTATTAAGTTGCATGAATTTTTCTGAATGAATTATGGCTATATATATTATCATGCATTGTGCCATACCTAGTTGGAGTATTGGTAGTAGTTATTAAGGTAAACGCATGGCATAAGAAAGCTTAGAAAAGTCTCAAGATAATAGGAAGGAATACTTTCTATCGGCATTTTTTGTAGCTACAGTATTTTTATGCTTATGCATATACATAAAAATATTATAGCTACAAAACATTTATGTATAACCTATCCTACCTTCATTAAATAAAAAAAGTATACTTTTACAGTACTTTTACGCCGTTATCAAGTTAGACCGGTTAGGCCTAGAAATTTAGTCCAGCATTCTCCAACCCGTTTCTAGTGGGACTACTACCTGTTACTATTTATCTGATGTTAGATAAATGATGTATCTTCATATGTATCTAGAACATACTTAGGCCTTTTCTTATTAAAGGTTCGATTCATCCCTTTATAGACATCGCAAGAATCATCTTAGATCTCTAAAGGCAAGATCGTTTTAATGGGAACCAATGTAGTTCCCATGGTTTCTAGTTCTATCTAGGCTCTAGATCAGGTTCTATGATCCAGTATTATCTTAAGCCTTAATAAAAACTACTACATGCGTCTATTGTTGAGCATAACTTATCATAAATATGACTATAACTATATATTATATGTATAACTAGAGACACTAGAGTCGAGTTAGCTAGAGAGAGTAAACATCCTCGAAATAAATGGTTGATTTTTAGATTTTTGCTATAAAATTTATTGGAATACTTTATATTACAAAACTATCCGATACCACTTGTATTAGTATCTGACATTAAAAAGAGCGCTAAAATATCTAACACGTACCTACAGCTCTAGAATAATTAGATTTGTGTCAGTCCGTTATTTATGAGCACATTGTTCTTTGGCGAATTATGGCAGATGCCGTTGTAGACATAGTTACGAATATTATATTAAATGTCATTTACCTTTCAATTCATTACTTAGCGACGGCCAGTGTGATATAATTATGTCTTTTTCACGTCACGTCTCATTAAACATTTATACAGCAAAAGTCTGGAATTCTACAGTGAGCTGAGTGAGAGAACAACTGAGTGCTTATTCTCAGTGAAGTTTGTTTAGTGGTTCATTTAAACAAAGTTCTTTGTAATTTCTAATAAAACGGTTAACTTAAAAATCCACCTTGTCTATTAAACATAAACAATTAACTTTTGCGGTGAAGGAATAAAACTTTTGCGCTTGAAGACTGCATTGTTATCATCGTAATTATATTTAAGATGTTGATGACTCTAGTCGGTGGAGTACTCGCCATTATTTTGGCTTCTCTGCCTGTGATGACTTGAGCTCTGATACGGCATTACATTGATCTCTCTTTGGCTTGATCCATAAACGCATGTCTCAGTCTTCCCATAAGTCTTAATATGAAACCGAAAAAAAAACAAGTGAAGAAAAAGATAAGTAAAACCTAAATTGAAGCTTTTATTATTAGAAACAGTTCATGTTATGTGTTATGTGTTGTGTTAATGTGTCCATTGCAGAAGTTATGGTTTGGAAATAACATAGTACAATCGTAAATATAAACAGACCCAGCTATAAGTGTCTAACTATTACTAAGGTAATAGTTAGACAGTAGATTGTTTCTGTAATCTTGACAACCTGAATGAGTAGTGATGACGAACTCAATAATTATTTCTTAGCCAAATAGATACAGCAGGATTGTAATCGAAAGTACCGCATACAACCGATTGCAAATGCACCTACATTGAATGCCATGATTTATTTATCCAGCATCCTACCGCTGGGCAATCAATGACCGTCTACAGGATCACGATACAAATCGCCAATCTACCTATACTAGAGTTCATACGATTGTAAACCTTGTATAAACCAGGTAAGAACTTTGACGTATACCTTATTTAACTTGGTATATTTTTACACGCTCCAGTTTAAAACATTGTATGTACATTCAGGTTTCAGTGGTCGTTACAGCCTTTCAAATTCATACATCAACCGTCTGCTCGCGTGGGAGACGCGTGGGCAAACTCAGAATAACTTAAACATTTTGAACCTTATTATTAGTGGTGTAAGCAACAAGTAAACTCAGCTAGTTCATAGATATCGATTTTATGCAGATACAGTCGGCAACATTGTTGGTAAGCTTGAACTTTTATGTAAATTCGTGTTTGCTGTTTACGATCGTCTCGAGAGGACGTATTCACACATTCGTCGAGCTAGGACAATGTAAATAAATAAGGAAGAGGCAATAAAAGATGTACGGTATTTTAGAATACAATTGCTACAAAAAGCGGAAGCGGAACAGAACTACTATATACCATAATATAGTCAGAATTATTTAAATTTTATATCAATTAAATTTAAAACGCTTTATGGATTTTCCAAAATTGGACTTAGTAGTTATCCGTATCGGTAATTGGCTCATCCTGCCATAGCATTTCTTTAGCATACCTGCCACTGTCAAAATGCTCTGGCATTAAATAACAAATCTGTATATACGGTTTATTTTCTATCGGAACGTACCTGTAATAATAATAATCATTTATTTCAGATAAAAATCCATAATTACATTTTAATTAAAAAAAACAATCGAAATATAATTACTTATACATAACAATTAAATAAAATTAATACATAACAATTAAATAAAATTAATACATAACAATTAAATAAAATTAATACATAACAATTAAATTACACAGTATGTCATAAAAAATTATACAAATTAAATTAAATTAAATTACCTACTTATATTTTATTAATACTATTTTCAAGCCTGTCACGCATGTGCACGTCGTTCCAGTGCCTCACCACAGGGCAATCATACTTGTACTAGTTCTATAGGTACTAGTTCTGGGTAACAGAACTGTACAGTAAACAAACTATAAATAGTCACATTATAATATCTTGTGTGGGAGTCGTGTACATTTATCGGGCACCATCAAACCCGCGTCCCGAACAGGCCCGGTGTAAATGAATAAAGCAAAGGCACTTACTAACACACATACCTACATTCCATTATAGGAGCGGACAAAATGGGCGGGATCCATTTAGGGAGGTGCTATACAAATCTGGCTCAATATTCGTACCTTGAGGAACAAAGCCTTACAAAACGGTACCCCAAAATCGCATTGCGTATTTAGCAACTGGCGGTCGGTAACGATTACCAGTTCGATTCCTATCCGGAATACGTTCCCTTTCACGCGCAATGGGTTAAATAAATTGGGACCCGGGTAATGCGGGCCAAATCCCCTCCCCGGGAATACCTATCCCGTATGATTTATTTTTTACGCTCCCTCAACCAAGACTTGGGGTAAAAGTCGAATATGCGAAAACTCTAAGTATTCATTGTTGATCGACGTGGAAATTCGAATGTTTTGTCTGACTCTTTCATGGCGGGAAGGATAAAGAGGGCTATAAAATTGAAGATAGGGTATCAGAGTTAATGGCGTTGATATCTTATTATTCCAGAGTTTTAAACTGGGTGATAATATGAAGCTGGCAAAGGTGCGTATGTTGGGTGGCTAATTCCGCATACTTTATTAGGGTTTAACACGGAGCGGAATATGCGAAAAGTTATAATAACTTTTACAGCGGTGGTTTATGGGTACTAACATTCTGAAAGTATTTACAAAGTTTGATTTAATTATACTATGATGACACGATACGTCAAATGCTAGATGACCTTAGACCGCAAGCCTCGAGGTTGAACTGAAGATGAACATGTCAAATACCAACAGCACAGAAAGTTAGGGTAGAGATAAACGGAGAACACATTGCACATGTCCATGAATACCTCAGAAATACCTCATGATTACCTCTCCTGCGGTTTGGACAAATTTAGTCCAAACCAAGTAGGTAAGATAATAGTGATAAGACCCTTTTGTACACACAAAGCAATGATTAAATGATTACCTTTACCTGGGCCAATTAGACAAGAGAAGGAAGTCAAAAGATGGACTGAATTATTGGGCACATAATATATGTTAATATACACAAAATAACCCGAAATATGGAAAAAACGGCAAAAGATTTTGAATTTAAAGAATTTAAAATTTTATAAAGCTTGACATTAGCACTGTGCTATTATGGTATTTCTTTTATAAATAGCAACACTGACAATAAAACAAAAGATAGAGTTAATGTGTTTCATAACAATGGACTCAACCCCACTCTACTTAATGGGATATACGAGTATGTATCATGCATTAAAAGAGCTTAGGTACACTGAAAGAACGGTAATGGACCTTTTTATTGTAAAATCTGTAGCTACTTGTTACGTTACCGCCAAAAGATATATCTCAATCCACTTAATTTTCGTCCAAAACTGACACCGAATTAATGTTTAGGGTTCCAAAAGGGTACCAAAAGGTACCTCAAAAGGAAAAAAAACGGAACCCTTATAAGATCACTCGTGCGTCTGTCTGTCCGTCTGTCACAGCCGATTCGCTCCGAAACTACAGGAAAACCTATAAGAAGTTTGAGTATTCAAAGTAATGGGAAAATTCTCAATATTTTTGTTTATTTTGTATGGAGCGCCTGAGTCTTAGAGTATAGCAATTTTGATACATTTTAATAAAATTTCATAACACAACATTTGAATTATGACATTATAGATTACATACGGAACCCTCACCACGCGAGTTGAACTCGCACTTGTCAGGTTTTTGTTTAACAACTCACGATAATTATGTAGGTACACACATTTTTTTAAATGCGCTATAGGGGTGTTGACTTTGCGCTAAGATTGGAAGAAGATGAATCTTTACTAGAATTGGTTGAGTCACCTTAAATATTACTTGGTCGTGAGTGTTATAATAGGCATAAAAAAATCTGGAATATTCCTGGAAGTGACATATCACTAATTAGCCTAGCTGAAATATTTCTCGTTAAAGCTTACACAGTGCAAACCCTTTCATTGAACTAAATGAATTTTATGCCATAATATTGCCGCTTTTGGAATTACGAATGCATTCAAATATATTCGATTTGCAATAACTGTTTATCGAAATGTTTATTTTACATTACCGATCATGAAATAAGCTATAACTTGCCTCAAATTAAACTTGATAATTAAACACCTCATTTGATAACCCTGCGTTTAATTTAGCTCGTTGAATGAAATCAATCAGCGCTTTAATCGATGAAACGCGACGATACGCGGCGAAATAACGAAAGTCTATTATTTTCCAGTGGTTTTATGGATAGGTACTGTTGATTTAAGGTAATGATTAGTGAAACGAAGTTTGTTATTTGGCTAAACGTTATATACACAAAGTGGCTAAATTCAGGACTCAATTGAAAAACACTTCAAAGATCGCAGAAATATCTAATACGGTCGTTACAAATATTTTTGCACATTTTGACTACCATACAATTATTGTAGCTTGTATTAATACAAATGCCGGAAAGTCAAGGGTTATCGCTGAGGATATTGTTTTAAGGCTAAACGATAGACAATAAAAACTACGTTTATTCTTGCCCTGAAACAAAATGAAGCAATTTACAATTTCCAAGTAATTTTTATTATTCTTGTAAAAAGATTTGTTATCATTCAAATCAACGCGATATCGAGTTTATTATGAGTCTTAAAAAAATTATACTTGTTTTCCTCCAGTCGCCCTTTCTTTTGATTTTTCTCTTTTGTAATATAATAATACTAGCTTTTGCCCGCGGCTTCGCCCGCGTACTAAAAGTAATTTTAACCGTCTATAAAAAAGGTGCATCTCAGTTTGACCCCTATGTTCCAATTGAATAGCAATTTGGCACAAATACTTTAAAGAATTTTCATGTCTACAATGTTAAATTTCAAAATCGATGCGATTTTCATAATTAACGTCCCAAAAAACTATAAAAACGACACCCATATTGATATTTGGACATTTCAACCCCATCGCACCCCAACAGGGAAGATGGTATTACACGTCCGCCACGTTGGATTTTAAAATCCTTGTTTTCGTAATCAGCGACCAGCGACCCGATAAACCATAGAAACAATACCCATGTTGATTTTCAGACATTGTCAACACATTTTCCCCTTTTAGGGGTTGAATTCTTAAAAAACCTGAAATATATATTTATTTATTTATTTAATCTTATTGCACAAAATACAAAAAAATATGTACAAATGGCGAGCTTAATGCCATGCTTACCCATTTATCGCTGGTAATACTCCTGTGAAGTTTTGAATGAAATACTCTTACTTAATTTGTTTCCCCATACAAACTCTGGATCACCATTTCACCCACTTAGGGGGTGAATTTTGAAAAATCCTTTCTTAGTGCACCCTTAAGGAACCTACGTGCCAAATTTGGAATCTCTAGATCCAGCGGTTTGGGCTGTGCGGTAATTGTCGGCTCTACATAGACTCTACTCTACATATCGACTACCTATCGACTCTAGATAACGACTCTACATATCAACTTTACAAATCGACTCTACATATCGACTCTACATATCGACTACATATAAACTATACATATCGACTCTACATATCGACTCTACATATCAGCTCTACATATCGACTCTACATATCGACTCTACATATCGACTCTACATATCGACTCTACATAACGACTCTACATATTAAGATAGATGTCCACAATATTAAATTTCAAAATCGACGCCATTTTCGTAATAACGTCCATAAAAACCATAAAAACGACACCCATATTGATATTTAGACATTTCAACCCCAGCTCACCCCAACAGGGGAGATGGTATTTTACGTCAGCCACGTTGGATTTGAAATATAAACCATAGAAACGATACCCATGGTAGATTATTTTATTATTCGTTAGTATCATAGAACCTGTAGGTACTAATTTTTCGGAGTCTCACACAAATTTCCATCCCCTATTTTAGGGGCTGAGGGAAAATTAACAAAAAAAAGGCAGGTATTTTTCGTTGGTAACAGAGTCTGTGTACCGATTTTTAGCTTCCTACCTTGAAAACTGCGAAAAGTCCCATATAAAATTTCACCCCCTCTTTTACAGATTTCCAAAAAAAAAAAGATGCACGATTTTTTTGTTAGTCACAAATATTCCACATACCAATTTTTAGCTTTCTACCTTGAAAATTGCGGAATGCTCCATACAAACTTCCACCCCCCATTTTAGGGAAGTGGGGGGTTAGAATGAGACAAAAAGTAGCCTATGTCACTCTCCATCCCTTCCACTATCTCCACTTAAAAAATCACGTCAATTCGTCGCCCCGTTAGGCCTTGAAAGACGGACAAACAAACAAACAAACAAACAAACAAACAAACACATACACTTTCCCATTTATAATATTAGTATGGATTGTGACAAAAATCAAGGGTTAAGTTTTTCGCAAATAAACGTGTTTTGTTAACTGTTTTTACACATTTAAATTGTATATCGTCTCTAGGTTGTTTTGTCATACCTAACAAATTGTCCAAATGTCTATCCAATAAAAAAAAAAACGTAAAAATCTCACTGGCTTTGGTTTTAGGTGAAATTATTATGTTGGTAGAATTTTATTTCTTAAACTGGCGAACAGCCATTTATATTCTTTGAAAAGACAGTGGGTGTTTCAGAGTTTTTTAAAAGTTAAATTGGTTTCTGGTAATAGAAGTTAGAGATAAGACGCCACAGTGCCAAGCGATTCAGTTGAAATTCAATCCTCTATTCCACTTAATAATAATTAACACAACGTGATAATGATTCGATTCCTGGGTAAGGTGATTTTATACAATTCGTGTATTTAGCATATGTTAACGTAGTAAATACTTTGATGATTTTTACTATAAAGAAGATAATATATTAATTCCGATTTCCACCAATCGCACTATAACTGTAGCCTACCTTTTAAATAAATACGTAATCAATCTGCTTAAAGTGCCCGCGATTCCAAGAACTCATCAATCTTCTCTATAGAGTGCACGAAGAGGTTCTCATAAAACATGAATGGCTTCACGTCCTGCTGAATTGACTTCCGCCAAAATGGACAATGCTTAGATCTCTTTATATTTTACGGAGTCAAAAGAACCACGTCATTTTGGACCCTGAGATATATCCCTTTGTCCTCTTATTGACGTATGACATCAGTTAAGGAAAATTGTTACTAGGTATTATATTTTCAAAATGCTTCGAATATCGGCTTGTAGTCATACTAAATGACTACGACCGTAAGCTGTATTTGTCGATATTAGACATACGTTATTTGTACAATTGTGGCGTAGCGGTAATGTTCCGATACCGATATATTTCGCGTTGGGAGTCCATTGTAGGATATTGGCATTATTGGCAATATAAACTCGAAAGTTGTGGCATTGTTCCTCGTGCTTATTGCGTTATAAACAGCGAGCGCGGTCTTCAGTAGCTGTGTGAATTACCCACTACAGCTCTTATCTTAAGGCAATAAAACGGCGCAACAGCACCCTCCGCCGGGCAAAGGTAAAGTTTGCATTTGACCTCACAGGCGCCGCGCCGCGCGCCCGGACACCCTTCAAGCACGGAGGCCCGCGCCTCTGACTCATCGCCGCCCTCCCGCGTCGTTTCACACCCTGCCGACAAAGCGATAAGATCCAATTTTCATCAGCGCATACAAAAACGAGGCAAAACCTACCTTTGCCTAACGTAATTAGGTACATAGTCAAACAATTTGTAATCGATCATGCCGATAAATCCCCATAGACGGTGGCGTTGAAACACAGACGCTAAGCTACTGTACCAGGGTTTACTGTAGTTCGTAACGGTTGACAGTCAAAAGCCGTTGTTTCCTAAAGTAATTTGAACTTTATACACGAACAGTAAGGCAGTGTTTCGCTGCTAGTAGGTTGTAAGGTAGTATGTTAAGTTTATTTCGAAGCGTGTTTTGTGTCGGTAATAAAATATGGCTGAAGCCAGAGTCGCTAGTGTATGCTAATGTTTTTTATAGGGCACAGGATTCGAGCGGGCTGATCGAATTTATATAAAACGGTTTTCTGAAACAGGAGGTGGTGGTGTATCGTTTGGGGGAGTAGGTATAGGAGTACGGAAGCGTGCGGTGTCGGCGTGACGCACGTAACGAGATCAAGGAGTAACGTGCGGCTTACTGACTGAATAAATGACTGGCAGTTTTGTCTGGGGTGCCTTTTGTTATTGAATGTGATCGGTTAAGGGCCTTTTACATGGTGCAACAACTCGCATGTGAGTTTTATTACATTGCAGGGTTTGATTAAATTCGTCGTATTTCGGTAGCCCGCAGCCACGCAATGCTATGAAAATCGCATACGAGTTGTTGCATCATGTAAATGGCCCTTTACTCTGCATCTTTAGACACGAGAAGTTTATGCGTTCCCTTAGTACCAATATTTTTATGCATATAGTGAAAAAACAATTGCTATCAAGCAATACCTATGTTATGGTATTATGCTTTTATTAGGGTTCCGTAGCCAAAATGGTAAAAACGGAACCCTTATAGTTTCGTCATGTCCGTCTGTCCGTCTGTCCGTCTGGCCGTCTGTCCGTATGTAACAGGTATTTTACTCGAAAACTATAAGGTGTATTTAAATAAAATTTTGGGGATAGGTGTATTTTGTTAGCCGCTACATAGTTTTGTAATTAAATGACTAAAAAAAATTTTTTTTTCAGGGGTGCACTCCATACATAAAACTGAGTCAAAATTTTTTTTTTCATTGTAAGCCCACTTGTATCAACTTTTACAACTAATTTTGAAAGGCACATCAATTGATAGGCCTTTCAAAATAAGTATAAGGTTTTTCAGCAATTTTTTTTGATTAAGTGAACAGAGTCGGAGATAATCGCCCCGAAAGTCACTAAAATTGTGTCCCCTCCACTCTAATTTTTGAACTGTGTATTTTAAAAATATGAAAAAAATCATGGACATAGGGCTTATTAAATTCTTTCACCGAAAATTATTTTGAACAAGATCGGTTCAAAGGTTTTCGAGATATTGCTGAAAAAGTGCCTTTCTTAAAGAAAAGGACGTAAGTGCCGTAAGGGTTCTGTGACGATACGACCTTTTTAATAGGCACTGAACCCTACGTTGTGCGTGGTCCGACACGTACTTGGCCGGTTTTTTATAACTAAGACCAAGGTCAATCTAAACGACGAATGTGACATCTAGACAAAATAGTGGCTGAGCTCGGGACGTATTTTGTTTTAAAGGCGAAATAATTTCAGGTCGAATTGGAATTTCCGGTTCCATTTTTGAGCGATGTTTATTCAACCTTATTATAACTGTTTCTCTAGTTGAAGAGTGGAACTCACTTCTGGCTAAACTTTTCCCAGCTACTTAGGACTTGCATCTTTTCAAGACAAGGGTGAACAAGCAATATCTAGGCATGTAACACCCTCGCCGTCACGTCATAATCAGTGACCAACAAATGCCTATATATACAGGGTGGAAAGATAAGTCGGGCCCTGGAGGGAAACTACCTTAAATCCTTAATCTGGCTCACTTTACTTATAGGAGACATTCCTTTATTTTTAAAAAGAAACAAAACACTCCTATTTCATCATCAATGGCCTTTGAGTCTATTACAGACTATACAAGCAGTGTCAAGGAGGGACTCCTATTTATTGTCTATAAAAAAAGTAACAAATGATCAAAAATTTTACAAATCTTCTTCGCCTTACCAATAGTAGATTACTGCAGAGGCCGGGAAAATAGGGGTTGCCAGCCAAGTAGATACTTCGAAGCCTAATATAAAGAACACAATGTCAATATTTATTTATTTATTAAAATAACTACAAAATTACATTTAAAAAAAAGCCCTGCAAAACTGTTTTATACAGTTTGTCCGCAGGAAGACTTTTAAAACCAAAAATAATTTAACATTACATTGCATGTTTGAAAATAATATTATTATTGAAATGTTTTTAAAATTGTATTATGTTACCTAATGCAAACTATATTACGAGAACAATATTGCTTTGCTATTCCGCTAAAAAACGTGCAGGTCGATCAGCGGAGATCAAATGCAACTAATTGCGTATAAACATGCAAAAAATTACAGCAAACCACCACCAATAATGAAAAAACCTCGACACGTGTTTCACCTCTCTACGAGGCATCATCAGGAGATGCTGGCAGGAGATGTTGCTTGCGCCACGTCCACTGAGCAATAAATAAAAAAAAAAAAAAACTGTGATCGACCTGCACGTTTTTTAGCGGAATAGCAAAGGAATATTGTTCTCGTAATATATCATGAATTTCCGCAAAGTAACGCCTGATTCTATAAATTATTTAATGCAAACTAACAAACATGAAGTCTAGATTGTTTGATCCACGCCGCATTAATATGTAACGGCCTTGAAAATAATGCCGACTATGAAATATTCAACTCGCTTGATTTATGACTCGATTATGTGTTTCCGAGGACGTCAAATGATGTCTTTAGGGAAAAACCTGTGACGTTATTTTCTTATATGGCAAAATCACAATTTTTTTGTGTCGCAGAATGAGCGTAAATCTGAAACAAACATTTCAGATATGGAATTCTTCATTTGATTCCGATGTATATTTTGAAACAGAAAAAGAAAAATAAAAAACCTCATTCATTTCCAAACTCACGTGAGCGTTTACCTACTTTGGCAACAAATTGGAGTCTCAGGATATTAATGTTTTCATATAAATAAGGTAAAATGTAACATCGTTTTGGAAAAGTTTTAAGCTGACTCCCGTGTGAGCTTTCACTCATCGGCGAAGAGGAACGGAGGCGTCTAATAAGGGTGGGGTGCTGAAGGTATCTTGCGCGTAAGCCTTGTAAGGTAACTTGCGTATCAAAAGGGTAATTAAAAGCTCCTGAGATTAGATTTTATAATTATGATAAATCGTTGAGGGTATTTCCTTCAAGATACAAGAAATACGATACAAGAACTAAAAATCACATCACATATTTTAACTAGACATATGTATTTAGAAATAGGGTGAAACACCGTTTTTATCTCATCTACTCGCAAACTATTGAATATAATAGTCTATTGTGAAGGTCACTTTTATGTAATATATAATTATAAGTAGGTTTATACATCTATGAAAGAAACAAGTTCTAGTTGAATAGGCTGTTAATTAAATAACTCGCAAGCCGGGAAGGACTGTCTCGTTCTAAACAACAGTTAATAAACCCGAGATTAGATCCATACTCGAGGCACGCCTAAAATGCTAAACAAAGCATTTGAATTACCATAGCTTAATTTTCCACTATATGAACAACTCACTCTCATGATAAAGCAGGGTTATTACCCAGGTACTACAGTCTAGAATGTCAGAAGTTCATACGGGGTTGTACGGACATTATGCCCTTTTACATGGAGGGAACTGGCGGCCTGCAGCGTGAGTTGCCAGCAGTAATAAAATAATTAACAGCCCTACCATCTGTATTACAGAAAAAGGTCCGAAGTTGTGATATAATATTAACCTCATTTGCGCAAGACCTTTGTAATAAACTTTGAAATATGTCTCTGTGGCACTCGTTTTAGGGCGTATAAAATGTGATAGTTCTCAGAGATTGTTTACATGGAATATGAAATAATTATGTTATTATTATAATCAGACAAATGCAAGGCTTTTCAATTCGTCGGATACCCTTATATTTAAGAGGAATTTATTTTAGAAAATATAACCTATTTATTAAATGTTTGCTGTATAAGCAAACATTTAATAAATAGTATCTTTCTCTTCAAAATCGGGGTTTCCTTAACAACGAATAAATGAATTTTCAACGGGCGGAATGTCACCATCTTCGATTTAACTGGAATTCCTGTAGACGGAAAGTTCTTGTTATCAAGAACACTTTCAAAGCATACCTTTGTCGGTCGCTGAATCTCAAACAGAAATAAACTACGGTGCGCGAGAAAACCCATTGACATACTTTCATTTCCAATAATAATTTCTACAAACATTTCTACCGATTAAAGTGTTTTAAATTTTTTGCGATCTAATAATTAACATGGCAATCAATTTGACAGAGGGACAAAAGACAAATTTAACTTTCCTAATTGGTTTTCCGCTTAAGGCATAATCCCTAAAAGAGTAGGATCATGACATAACCCGCTGAAATCCTTGTGTAAAAAGGACTTGTGATCGGTTACGTCAGTAATAACATAAATCCTTTTGTGTAACGGAGGAATTGGGTCATGTTATAATAATTAAATACTTAGGATTTTTCAGGACATTTATTCGGGAAGCGAATAAAATAGTTATTTTTGGATATGAGACATTTTGTACAAATTTTCTAAAAATTGAGAAATCTATTAGTGAAAATATAAAGATATCAGATCGCAAGTAGCGCCAAGCTTCCTACTCCACATGGCTTAACTCTACCAGCCACGCTCTACAAAATCTACATCTTGGCTAAAACGTATAGCTTGTGTGTGTTGGGTACATCCCGGTCGCCGCACTGACTCTCGCGCGTGCATACGGTATGAATTTATGATGATATACAAGCTTTTGCCCGCGGCTTCGCCCGCGTACTTAAAGTAATTTTAACCGTCTACAAAAAAGGTGCATCTCAGTTTGACCCGTATGTTCCAATTTAATTGCAATTTGGCACAAATACTTTTAAGAATGTTCATGTCTACAATGTTAAATTTCAAAATCGATGCCATTTTCGTAATTAACGTCCCAAAAAACCATAATAACGACACCCATATTGATATTTAGACACAACCCCATCGCACCCCAACAGGGGAGATGGTATTCCACGTCCGCCACGTTGGATTTTAAAATCGTTGTTGTTGTTTTCGTAATCAATGACCAGCAACCTGATAAACCATAGAAACAATACCCAAGTTGATTTTCAGACATTGTCACATTTCCCCCTTTTAGGGGTTGAATTCCCAAAAAACCTGAAACGCGTATTTACTCATTTATTGCTAGGAATACTCCTGTAAAGTTTCGAATGAAATAGTCTTACAAACTTTGTACCCACATATCACCCGCTTAGGGGGGGAATTTTGAAAAATCCTTTCTTAGTGCACTCTTAGACCTTATAAGGAACCTACGAGTACGTGCCAAGTTTGGAATCTCTAGATCTAGCGGTTTGGGCTGTGCGGTGATGTCAGTCAGTTAGTCAGCCAGTTTCTTCTTTTATGTAGCCAGTTTCTTCTTTTATGTATTTAGATCGACCCTAAATAGACTCTTCATATCGAATCTACATATCGACTCTACATATCGACTCTACATATCGACTCTACATATCGACTATATATGTATATCTATTCTACATATCAACTCTACATATCGACTACATAGCGACTCTACATATTTAGATAGATGTCCACTGTGTACTTAGATAGGTGTCGATTCTACATATCGACTACATATCGATTCTACATATCGACTCTACATATCGACTCTACATATCGAGTCTACATATCGACTCTACATATTGACTCAACATATCAACTCTACATATCGACTCTACATATCTGGACCCCCATATAAAATTTCACCCCCTCTTTTAAGGGGTTGGGTGCAGATTTCCAAAACGCAGTAGGGTAAAAAATGATGCACGATTTTTTTGTTAGTCTCAAATAGTCCGCATACCAATTTTTAGCTTTCTACCTTGAAAATTGCGGAATTCTCCATACAAACTTCCACCCCCCATTTTAGGGAAGTGGGGGGTTAGAAAGAGACAAAAAGTAGCCTATGTCACTCTCCATCCCTTCAACTATCTCCACTACTTATTGACATAATATGCCGAGAATATTGTTTATCTGGTATACTCCAAACACAAGTTATGAGGGTTCGAAAAAACGACGAAGCGCTTCGAGAACCCTTCGGCCGCCTAGACCAGTTACGTACGAATAATTGTTTTTCTTACTACGTAACTAGTTACGTACAATGATTTATTCTTCCTTGTTGGAAACCTGTAACGATCGCAAAACACTACGTAGGTTAGGTTCGTTACGTATCTACAGATGCCCAAAGGGCAAACAGACCAGAAATAGGAGCCCCGCAGAGCCGGGCTCCGACGAAACTGACGAATTACGAAAAAAATGTCGCAATTGGTTTCGTACACAGAATTTTAGATCGCAACATAATCCGAAAATATCGCAAATAAGTGCCCCCAGATTTGGTTGTTCATTGACACTGAATATCATTTAAGTTATTACTAATTTTATTTTAGAAATATAACCTTGTTCAAATAATAGCACTTAACGATTGGTATATATATTTATGTAGAGTTGGGGGAGAACGAATGCAGGTGACTCATGGGAAATTTCAACATGTGTCATAGGGTTGTCTAAACACCAGCAATACGATGTGCATTTCTTTGTTCTACGAGTATGTATTTGTTTATAATGTAAGTTGATCGTACGAGAAGTTATATTAAAACTCAAGCTGCTGTTAAAGTTTGATTATGGAACTATCACGATTGAAACTTTTTTAAATCGTAGGTCTCTATTAAGAACTCTTAGTTCCAATTTTACTGAAGCACTCTGCTTAACTATACTTTTTAATTTTTCCAGGTAAGTTCCGGTGGAGTGAAAACTCATAAGTATTTCAGTGGAATTTCCTATTAAAAGAAGAAACTTGGAACAATGCAAGGTTCGACCGAATACTTTCAGTTCATTTCAAAAGGCCTTCGCGAGTGAACGATTTATTTTGAAATTCGAAATGAGCTTTGAAGTACTCCGAGATTCAGCTCGTCGGCTCAAAGTTTTAATTCGACGAATATTTTAACAGTATGCAGTATCAATTTTTCTTCGTCTTAGTTTATTCGGAGTTTTAAGAAGCTGTACCTATTTAAAGGTAAAGGTGGGTAAACGATGAATCTCCCATGAAGCTTCATTCCATTAAGTAAACTGAACATTTAAAATGGCTTTAACACTCGTCTCAGTTTTGTCAAATAGACTTCAGATTTTTTAAGTTACATTGTATACATCGGTTGAAATGAGGCGAAAATCGTCCCCCGCGGTGAACAAACCATTCTCTAATCTCCCATCTGACAATGGACGCAACAGGGTCGTCATCCCGCAATACTAGCCGCACATAAAAAGGAGGCTTTATAAATTTCGTACGATCATCGCGAGATTGCGTGCATCCGGCCTAACGGGACTTTATGAATGTATGAACACACAGAGTTTTATGACCCTGTTATGGCGCCGAGGGCCCCAGGATTGGACCCAAGGCGATTGCGTGCTTATGATAAAATGCAAGTTCAAGTAGAATAGTGTGCAAAATGTTTTATGTAGGAGGACGAGATTACGGGCTTGCTACGTATGACCTTAACCGTAAACTGCACGTAGTGCTAACGCTACAAAATATTTAAACTGGGCCGTAAACGCGAATGCAATCATAAAACCATCATAAAGATTTTTGATATTTCGCATGTGTCGATTGGTTATAATTTCCTTCAAACGCTATTTTATTTACGGTAGGTACATTCATAATGTAATCTTTTTATATTTCCATCACACTATTTTTCAGATTAATGGACGGTAGATTAGAAATGAAAATATACCTGAACAAATCAAAAGTCATTGCATACTGCGCAATCGTCAATATTCAACACAAGAGCCTTCTTAACTAGGTACTCTTCACGGAACCATTACGGCGTAGAGTAAACACCGAGTCTACTCAGACCCCAGGTGACTCAGACTCATCAAAACACGTAGGGTCGACACCCTTGGGGGTTATTAAGCCATTAGGGATGAAATAGGAGTCGCTCTTATCTGAAGCAATAAGCAAAACAAATCGCTGCACGCGTGGGAGGAAAGGTGGTGAATTATGGGGCCTGCAAAGTCGAGATTGTACATTTGAATACTTAATGATGTTTTTTGGTTTTTATGCTAATTGTGTGGGCATAATTACTATAACGCTGCGTACTTACTAGACTAGGGACACATTTCAGTTTACATTTTTTAAACCAATTCAGTCGAACTAGCTTAACCCTTCGAATGCCCCTGTCAAAAATTGCTTGTAAAAGAGTGACCTTGAGGTTAAGATATAAGGCTCAAACGCTCTGGGACGGATCCGTCGCTAGGCATTCCAGGATTAAGTCTTAACTGAATCAAATTTGAATGCTCTTCTTTGCCTTTATATTGTTACTATATCTTAAAGACAGTATTAATCGAAATGCATATATTACTTTGCGTTTTGGTTACAACACATTTCCTTACCTGTATTGTCTATATTTATCTAAACTGTCCATCAAAGACAAAAGCAAATTTTGACAGACCACCGGAGAGATTCTACTATTAACAAAAGTATATATCTATATAATGGTTCCCATAATCGTGATAACAGTGGCGAACTCAAAATAATTTCTACCTGTAATCTTTGATCTAAATGACGTAAATAGGCGGGGGATGAAGAAAATTTAACAAATATTTCGGTTTAATAATGCAGAGAATCTCGTAAAGTTATGCTTCTTGCTCGTAAAGTTACAGCTTTTGAGCTGTAATTGAATAAAGTTTATAATTGATTAAATTTGTAACTTTAAAGTTTTGAAATGGAATGTACTTTACAACTGCAGATTCATGCAAACCAATATTTAAACTGCATACAATCTTAACGCTTTCGTGCATGTACATTTTAGAGGCATGCGAATTTGTGAGAATATAGAACTATTTATGGCAAAAGGGAATCGTAATAAACGTACTGCAACTCATAAACCATTATGTTTACCAATCACAAAACTGATGTTGTTTAAAAAAAAAACATTTTATATGGTTAGAAAAATTTAGAACGATATACCGAAATAGATCTGAAAGTTACCAACTAAAAGTTTTATTATTGAATTGTAATAATGGCTAGCAAAAGAACATTTTTACTCTGTGCAAGAATTTTATGAATATGATTATAAAAATGGATTGACATGTAACGATTTATAATTTTTAATCGAGCTTAGTTTTTAGTGAATGGCCATGCATTTATTTTTATTAGTATCATTATGTTAATATTGATATGTGCATGTTAACAGAACCTAAGTAGTGCTTGTCTCGCTATTTTTATTTTTCATGGTTATGATATCGTTAATTTAATTTAATTTAATAGACTTGTATTATTTTTTTGTAATATTACATGTCACTGCGTGACGAGATAGATGGTTCTATATACCGACATGTGTCTTTATTAACATCTTGTTGTACTCTATCTTAAGCGAATAAACGAATACCTAAACCAAAGTCAGAAAAAATATTAATAAATGTTTTAATCTTTATTTTGGTGCATTTTCATTTGCTTTATTATATTCAAGATAAATTATACAAAAAAAGACAATGAATGCGTCTAAATATCTATCGTCTCCATAATTAAATATTTTTGTAAATAGTCCATATATATTGAACTCAGCCACAAGGTATACAGTTTACAGAGTCATTAATAGTATGCTTACTTATGTAATCACATTACTTGTGCGGGAGACTGGTGCCCGGAGACTGGGGCAATTATTTCCGGGTGGAAAGTTTGTTGGATTTAAGAATCCAACCTTCTATTCTAAGATTCTTTATTCAAGAATAAATCATCTTAGAATAACTTTTTTAATATAATATAACAAAAAAAATATGATTAAGTACTAAGCTGTGCCCGCGCAGCTCCACTTGTATATTACGAAGAACCCGGGCAAAGTCACGGGATAAAATAACCTATGTTCATTGTCCATATCGAAATTCCACTAAATATCGCTACATTTCATAGTCCATATAGGAAAAAAAAACTCAAGTCCTTGCATTTTGGGGTGACGTGTTCGAATATGTCACCACTACATACAAAAAGGGCTTCACATAAGTTTTTTACCTATAACTCTTAAGCGAGATTTAATGTTAAACTATTTTTATGTATATTTCGAATCAAAGACAAACAAACAAACAAAGCCACAATTTTTTGCATCATCACAAATTGTTAGAAATATTTTTTCGTTCTTCTTAATTTCTTGTCTTGGTAATAGAAGTTATGTTTGTGCATAAATAATTATATTTTCTCTATGGTTTGTGTAACTTTACTACCGAATTTAATTTGGATTCAAACATCGTTACGTTTGTTGTGTGATAAGGGAGACCCACTTGGCCTCGAGGGGGACATATCTTTAGGGGTGAGCTACGAGTGTCGCCACGCTGTTTAAAAAACCGGACAAGTGCGAGTTCAACTCGCGTGGTGAGGGTTCCGTATATAATACACAAAAATATTGAGTATTTTCCCGTTAATAAACTCAAACTTCTTATAGGTTTTCCTGTAATCTTTAGGCAAGGAACTATTTTCCATATTTTTTTCAGAATTTTAAGCTTAGTATTTTCGGAGATAAGGGGGGGGGGGATGGGCAATTTTCATCTTTCTTCCTAAATAACTTCAAATCTGTTTTTGCTAAAATTATACAAAAATATATCTGAGATGCTTCCAACAACCCCTTTCATATTTTGATATGTCACACAATAAACTTTTTTAAATTGTTAGTTTACCCCCCAAAAGTGGCCCCTTTGTTCAGAATTCATTGATTTACTTTACGCGTCCATCTTTGGGTCACCAATTTACATATGTTCACCAAATTTCAACTCAATCGGCCCAGTAGTTTCGGAGCAAATCGACTGTGACAGACGGACAGACAGACGCAAGAGTGATCCTATAAGGGTTCCGTTTTTTTCCTTTTGCGGTACGGAACCCTAAAAACGGGGACAACTTTTTCGAAAACTTAACAGTGTGGCTTTTGTATAACGAACACATAAGGATAACGCTATATAACATAATGATGTTGAAGAAAAATGTTTGTTGTTATGTAACATTTTATAACCTCTGTGTGGGAGCATCATTCCACTCCGATTACATAAATCAAATCCCTGTTACATACTCGTATGTTTTACTATGTCGTTTTGTGAACATCTGGCAAATCAATTTTACATTAGTCGCGGGCTCGCTTCACGCGTACTAACGTGTTAGGACAAACGCTCAAAAAATATAAATTTGATATCCATATAATAAGTTTGCTTAAATAGTCTGCCAGTCATATTGCTGTGACTTGTACATGTACACATCTCATATTCGAGATTATTTTAAAAATTTGGGAACATTGCTACGATTAGATATACATAAATAGATAATTTTACATTGTATTTAAGTAATATGCACACTACAGAATTTTTCACGTTTAAAACTTTTGTAACCAAAATTCGAATCTAGCCCACGGGCGATATGACGGAGGACAAATCCAGGAAAATCCGTATAGATGGTGCTACTTACTGCTAAAATGGTGAAGCCGAGTCATATGTGTGTCCTGTGTGTTTGTGAATAAATGTATCTTTCTTTCTTTCTTTCTTTCTTTATATACTTATAAAAGTAAACGTAATTTCGCACTGCCGAATATTCTTGAATAAGTGGAAATGTCCTGTTTTGAACGTCTACGTAATTGGTTACTTATTTGCGAATCGTTGAAATGTACCTAATGGATAATTTGATTATTTAGCTTGAGAAAAATATCGGTGATGTACGTTACTCACCTAGGACGGTAAAACAAAGAAGATAGCCGGTATTTAAGTATGCGATCCATATATGGCTCTCTTTTTTACCCACCAAGGGCGGTAATAAAGAAACAAGCACAACATTTTCCGTCACCACCTGGCCAGGAAGTGGGATTTTCCGCAAGCGTTGCGGTCGATAATTGCCACTTTACTTCCAGGTGACAGACCGCGATTTATAAATTTTTCATGACTATTAAGGTATTTACTCTGCGAAGAGCATAATTAATATTGACGCATATTTCAATGCACTTTTATGGTCACAAAGATTACAGGATTGTCAGGCACACTTTTGCAGTATCCTTCCTTGGCAAAAATGATTTGAAACATTTCAAATCATTTTTCACAGCATCCGCAAAGTCTTGAAACTTTTCCAGATTTTTACACATTCCCAATCGTATTCGGACTTGAGATAGAGTGAGCACAAAACCTTTTGACAGATAGTCGGCGAGCGATCTGAATTCATAAGTATTCGCGCCATGTTGCGGACAGCCTTGCCAGAAGTCTTCTTCAAAATCTGGCTACTGGTTGCGACGAAATGTAGGGCCACGTTCCTTTATAAGCGATTAAATATACTAGGGTCAAGCAATATTCCTACTAGGATTAAATATACTTGCCTTAATTAAAAGTTAGCCTGACTATGTTATTATAGAAGATGTCATTTTCCTTCCGTCAATCCGGGTATAAGTAGAAGGTCTATTTATGTTTGTCACTTCTGATCTTAATCGCGATATGATTATCCACGCACGCCTAACTAATATGTCAGAAAAAGCGCACAAAACACATTTCAATGAAATTGGGATGTGAGATACCTACACTGTGTAATGAGGTCCAGAAAATATGAAACTAGACTCCCTCTGGAATAGCGGAGACTTACGAAATTCATAAACGTTTAACATACCTATTTTTGTTAAAATGCTGTTAAAATTGTTTGTCTTTATCTGTCACTTTGACATTTGTGTTTGTAAGAAAGGGACTAAACACATTATATTTATCAGATGCATTTTAAGTTGTATAAATAAGGGTTAATAAGTGGCTTTAGTTTATAAGTGGCGAAAACATTTACTTACAGGGTAGGTGAACAGCCTAGCTTAGTCTATAATATTGACTTGGCTACAACACTAGTAGGGATGTAGGGGTAGCGTAGGCACTGTGGGCAGAGCGTAAATATTTACTCGCCTGAGTGACAGGCAATTTGGATACTAATTTAAAGTAAAGGTAACCGACAAGCGGTCGTTTCGCTAAAGAGCGGTTTCTTCTAGACAATCTTTGTGTAGCGAAGATGTAGATTGCTTCTTCGTTGCCAAAATGAATACAATAGAATTTAAAAAAAAAAACATATATTAGGATTAAGTTTGTCATGGTCAGAAAAATGGTGTGATAGGTATATAAAAGCCTCCATGTGATTTTTGTAGCAGAGTTTAAAAACCTGTTATAAAAAAACAGTTTGCTTAACCGAGCCGCCTTTTTACACGATAAACAAATGTTTTCGGAACGCGGGTCAACACGGGATTCTCTATTTACAATAAACTTTTTACGAAAGTGGCTTTATGTTTGTCACGTTTAAAAAAATATTGTAGATTACAACCGTATAAATGATTATGGTTTTCACTCTGACTTTAATTTCTGTCTGCTATAATTTGAAAATTATTTATATATAAGATAAGATGTACCAATATCGGTGTTAAACATTACCTACGATATAGAATATTATATTCAATCGATTCTCGCGCTCATTCAGGCAAGCATTCATAGGATACTCCTCCGAGCAAATAATGCGAAAGTCTTGATGTCAGATTGTTCCGATAGCTCAGTTGGTTAAAGCGATAGGCCTGTGGTCGCTTCAAAACCGGCTCGGGGCAATAAATTTTCCAATTTATCCTTTAATTTGAAATGTATGCATATAATATCGTAAAGTTTTGCATCGAAGTTATTTCACACAAATTCTTGCAACAAAATGTTTATGTTTAGACCTCTGGTATAAAATACCTCAAGGCATTTGGTACACCATTCGTACTTTCATGTTTTCTGCATTAGAGTTAAAACTAATATGTATGTTCCTGGATATTTTATTTTATACTACACCAATCGCTCCTCCTGAAC
The DNA here is from genome assembly GCA_932294315.1 of Epinotia nisella. Lineage (NCBI taxonomy): Eukaryota > Metazoa > Arthropoda > Insecta > Lepidoptera > Tortricidae > Epinotia > Epinotia nisella. The sequence continues at coordinate 7,982,834 of OW028687.1, forward strand.
TAAAGCGTATCTTTACCAGTTTCTTTAGAATCAAAGTCCACGTTCTGCTGACACTACCGATTTCCGAATTCGCATTCCGTTTTATACGATTTTTATGTCGATGATAAACTTTTTACAGCGCCCTGAAATTTGTCTCTCCATTTTAGCTATCTTAAAATGGCATCTTATATGAACGCAGTTAACTGTAATGACCTTAGGGAAACTTAATGATTTAACTTTTGTTTATGCCTTAATTTGGGGGTATAAATTACATTTTCAAATGCGGACAAACTGCTACCACAAAGCTCTCTACAAAGAAAAGTGAAATATATGATTTCTGTTAAAATAAATATATTAAATGTTAAAAATCTTATTTTTGGTTAAAAGCTTTTTTTGTTGTCGCCTGATAGTGTAGGTTAAATCGGTCATTTATGTAGAACTACGAAAGTGCACCGGAAAAAATCTAATTGAGAGGACTTCATCAAGGAACTCAGCCAGGCCCGACCAATCAGCGATGAATCAGCCTGAAAATAGAATGTATTTGGCAATACAAGAACAAATAAGATTGGCGGAACGGTATTTAACCTAGTTCATATTCAAAGCTACCCTGAGGACGTACCACCATCTTACAGAATACCACACTTACCACAGCTCTTGCTCTGTAAAGTATGTGTTCTGGTGTTGATATCACTAGAGAGGCCAGCATTTGTCTCTTGCCGCCAAAACAGTGAATCCTCAAACCAATAAAGGGTCAGGAACGCACTCATGAAAGATCTGGAATAGCGTGCACTCATGGGCTACGGTGCTTGCACTTTCTATCAGGCAGGTTGTGTGCTAGAGTTCCACCGCCGCGTCGTGTAGTAAAAATAAAGGTAATAAGTGTGTCTATCATAGTGTTTTCAGTGGAATAACAGGAAATCAATTTTTTATACAAATCTACTTATTATATTATTAGTATCTAAAATTGTAAAGGCAACTGTTTTGATACAGATGGTCATGTGTGTCAAGTGTATACTCCATCATAGTTCTATTACCTGCTGTATTCCTCCTAAATATGCTTACTGTGTCGCGCCTCGTATTCTTCCACAATAGCTCGCCTAGTATAGCAACTATAGTTTATTTAACGTTAGTAAAACAGCCGGCCATCGACCTCCAGGTGCGGTGTTTACGGCACTGCGTCGGCTCGTCTCCCGGGACCGATTACTCGGTAATTCCTCTTCACAGTACCGTTTAACATTATTTCGGACAGGGCAGCAGTCTTTCCCACTAGTACAGAATGAGTATGTAAATGATGTGATGAGTTTCGACGACCGATTAAGCTTATTAATGTGCACACAAACCAGAAAATTAGTTCGCTTAAAACCACAGTATATTAGGGTTCCGAACCTCAAAAGGAAAAAAACGGAACCCTTATAGGATCACTCGTGCGTCTGTCTGTCCGTCTGTCACAGCCGATTTTCTCCGAAACTACTGGACCGATTGAGTTGAAATTTGGTATACATATGTAAATTAGTGACCCAAAGATAGATGCGTAATAGTACATTATTGCCGTGGCCGGGAAGGAGGCAATTGCAGGCTGAGTATTTGTTTAAACGGACGAGCTTGCGAGTCCGTTTAATTATAATACGAAGCCTGCAATTGCCATTCCGGCTGAGGCTAATATAGTGCTTTTCTCGAAAATGGGGGAATAATTAACTTTAAATATCATTGCACAACTTGAAAATATTACTGATTTCCCGCCGTTTTTCTTTTTAAACCGAATCGCAAGTGTATTTTTCCACCGAAAAACGCAAAATATTTGGGACACATAGAAAAACGTCGCGTTTGCAACAGAAAAATACGAGTTGAATTGGCCGGTTTCAACTTTTTAAAAAGTTTGGTAGGTACTCGACAAATAAAGGAATTTATATGTAACATTCCAGGCGGCCTGCAATGTTTTTTATTTTTTTATTTTGATCTGACCTGAAATTATACACTTTACCTTCCAATATGTAGCGACTTATGTACACTTTGCGGGACATTTTTGTGAAAAGTAAATTAATGAATTCAGAACAAGGGGGCCACTTTTGGGGGGTAAACTGGAAAATTTAAAAAAAGTTTCGAAAACTGTATTGTGTGACATATCAAATGAAAAGAGTTGTTGTAAGCATCACAGGTGTATTTTTTAAATAATTTTAGCACAAACAGATTTGAAGTAATTCAGGAAAAAAGACGAAAATTGACCATTCCCCCCTTATCTCCGAAACTACTAGGCTTAAAATTATGAAAAAATATGGAAAATAGTTCCTTGCCTAAAGATTACAGGAAAACCTATAAGAAGTTTGAGTATTTAAAGTAACGGGAAAATTCCCAATATTTTACGGAACCCTCACCACGCGAGTTGAACTCGCTCTTGTCCGGTTTTTTTTTCTTAATCATTTTTGCTTAAAACCCATATCTTGGAGAACTGCCCTCCAAGTTCGTACGAGTTGCTACACAGAGAAGCTATGTACGGTAGCCCGAATAAATATCTGACAAGACTCTTTCTAGAGCCGTCAGGAATCAGAATGCTGGTTACTGTACAAATTAATTAATCCGCTGACTAGGTGCTCATTTTATTATACTGTAGGTATTCAATTTAGTTTATATGCGAAGAAACTTCAAATACGAAGATAAATGAACCAACAACGGAATACCTTTTATTATGAAATTTGAATATTAATCTCTTTATGCATTTTTCCACTTTAGTCTAAAACAAACACGGCTAGGTGTTTGTGTTTTCACATCGTTACGTAGTTTTGCTACACAAATACGGATTACCTAAACAAATATAAGGAGTTGACGAGAAACAAATATGAATTTGAGCTTGTAAATATTTGTACAGATCAAAAGCAATTTGGGATAGATGTGGAGCTGAGAGCGGATTGTTCTGAACGCAAAACTGGGCTTACTATTACGAGTATAATGCAATTATAAAATTAAATGGTACGCGAAGATAGTCACTTGGGCGTGCTTTGAATGCCCGCATGGGGGTCAAACGGAGATTAGGTTCGCGTCTCTCATGTTTGTTTCCGAGCTACACTACGCACGTATCGTCGGGTTGAGCACTAAATTTAATCTACAGCTTGCCTCTAAATATATCTAACACATGTGCATTTGTGTCTCTCACACATGTGTTAGGACAATGAAATGCAAGTAATATCGCACGAATAAGGGCACGATGGTCGTGCCATTCAGTTCTTCACTCTAGAACTGTAAAAAATCCCGTTAGGCTGGCTTGTCCGATCGATTAGACCACGATTTTTTTATTTCCTTCTGGTTCTATTGATCGAACTCTTAAGTTCTCGTAGTCCGATGATCTAGTTTCCTTGTAGTCCGATCGATCGAACGATGAGGGCGTTTTTTCTCGTTGGTTCGATTGATCGGACATTGTGTTGTATGGAACCATAAATACTTGATAAGTTTTGTTAGTCAGGCTAATAATTCAGACACATTGGCAGCTAAAACAGAAGCTGCCGAAGTAGGGAAATAGTTTAGGCAACTATTTGTATTAGAATATTTAAAACTAAGTACCTAATTATATAGCAATACCAAGGCGCAAAAGCGCTGCGTTTTTATTTGGCTTTTTGCTCAGTTATATTTATATAATTGATTACGCTGATCTGTGAGGGATCGGTTATTAGCTCACTGTCACTACTGTTCTAAGCTACTGTGTAGTAGAGGCTTTTGGCTACGGAACCCTAAAAACAATTAAAAAAAATATTCGCGGTAGCAGCTCAGGACGTACGTGATAGGGTCACGTTAATTACGTAGAACATAATGAACACACATATCGTCTGTGGTCCCGGAACATCAGGAAAAACAAAAATTCTGTGGTCTGTTTTAAAGCTCCCGTGGTTCCATCGATCGGACAAGATGAACTTTTAGAAACCCATTAGTCCAATTGTAGGACTACAAGACTAAAAGTCCTTATTATCCGATCAATTGAACAAACACGACCACGTGGTCTACGGGAAAAAATCAACATTCATCAAAATAATGTTATATTATTAATGCGAAAGTGTGTCTGTCTGTCTGTTACCTCTACACGCTGGAACCGCTGAACCAATTGAGATGAAATTTGGTATGGAGGTAGTTTAAATTCTAGAATTTTTACGCCGTAAATCATTCCTTAAAGAAGTGAAATGGGGGGTGAAATTTTGTATGGAGCTAGGGTATACGAGTTCCACGCGGACGGAATCGCGGACAGAAGCTAAGTAGTACCCCATATATCAACATTCATCAACAACCTCATAATCATTACAACCACACATAGTCACGCAGTGCTCCCACTTATTTTTGTGAAATAAATATTGAAAAGTCTTTGGGGTATTCTGTTTCTGAGTGTTGTCAACAACAACGGGCTAAAAGATAATTTGAACGGATAATCAAGTCCTAGTAATTAGACGCGATTTGTAAGCTTTCACCTCAACAAATAGGACTTGTTGGGTGTGAAAAAAAACATTACCGTAACCTAAACGGCAACAGTTTCATTACCGCTCCGCGAAGAACCTTGTTCCCACACCGGTACACAAAATAGGTTAAATTACTGCAAATTGGAGGCGTTCTTCCGGCCTAAATCTCGAGAGGCTTTGCCTGTTTCCCTTACCTAATAATATAGGGAAAAAACAGGCGGGAGAATTACAGCGTTGTCTCATTTACACGTGGGATTACCTCGTATACAAAACAATCTCGTATATAATACTTCAAAAATGTGACGTAATAAACCTAAAAAATCAGGAGACTAATTTGTTTTTTAATGCTCGCAGTAAAGTAAAGTATCCGCGTTTCACTCGTATTTCTAGGTATAGTCCATTAAGATTTTATTACACCTCACTTTTTGCGAGACTTCTTTGTGAATAAGCGACTTTAGATATTATACTCAAGTTGAGTTTTCATTTGGTCGTGATACCCAATGATGTAATATAAAAAAGAGGTAGATAGTTCATATGCGCTCGAAAAATGGCACACTAAAATTTAGTAAATTGTGCAACTTGCCTCGGTTTCGAGTCGTCAATGGAAACGTTAGCTGTCAAATTTGGTGACCATTTTTAAACCCGGAATTGTATGTATAGACGGCATACCTTTTTATATTACATCATTGGTGATTCCTGTTTTCGTAGCAGTAGACAACATTTTGCAGCATTAAATAACAAAATATCGAGTTCAGTATTCATAGAGCTACAACAACCGATATTATTATTTGATTAACTAACCTCTTAAGTTGTTTTTAAGGCCAAATATCACGTAACGACCATTAAATTTAACAGGAAGCCGGAAAATAAGTAAACTAACTTCACGAAAAACAATTTTTACTGGTATCGAGTCGATCGGGCAAGGCCGCGAAAAGTTGGGTATTGTCTTGATCGCCTATTGTTCGGGGTCTTTTGTTTGCCCACCCCCTCCGCTGGGTACAATGCGACTCTATTCTGATGATGACACTGTCTTAGTACCTTTTGGCACGTTTTTATTCTGGGTTATTAAGGTTACTGAGCGTTGATGTTCACGAATCGTTGGGCGTCTAAACTGTTTTGTGCGTAGTTAATTATCTGCCCATTTTATTTTAAAAAGATGTACTATAGGGCGTCTCTATTGTTTTAGTATATTAGGCGAACGAGGATTGAGAAATACTTCTCATTATGTCAAGTATCAAATTGTATGTGGTCGTAATGTGAGTAAGTATATTCCACGATGTTCTGCAGCAACTGTCGTTCAGAAACAGTCGTAAAACACCACAACAACTTTGTTTATCTTATTTACAGGGTGGCATAGTAATATTACGTTTATACCTTTCGCCTCTGCACACGCCATACACCATATACAGGGTGGAAAGTTAAAACGGGGCAGTAAGGGCAGCTACTAGATCCCTTGCCGCCACGCAAAAATGGCATTAGGATTTCATTCCTAACTTTTTAAGTGATGGCAATCTACATTCACAGATTTTTGAAAAATAGTACAGTCAGCGAGAAAATCATCAATTTTGACGATATTTTTTTTAATGCCATTCGATCCCATTTCTATTAAGGATCAAAATACTCTTTGGGACCGACTAAGGTTTGACTACTAGAACGCCCAGAAATCAAAGAAAACTTTTTCCATACAGTGAGTATGGGAATCCCAAAGCTAATTTTGCTCATGTAGTTTTTTATGCCAATTCTGGTTTTATTTAATGACGGCCAGCTTTATTCTGTAAAAAGTTTGTAAAAAGAATACTAACATCCGTATTCAGAAATTCTGTTCGAAACTTAAAATTAACTAAGGTAAGGGTTTTACAGCACCTGTCCGCTCGTGAGTAGGTACTGTACACATAGTAACGTTTATGAATACGGGAATGCGTTTGTTTTTTTTTACCAATGGCATGTATTCTCTCATTTCTAATCTAAATGAAATTCTCCATCTCCATACAATTTGATGATCGTCTAACTAAAGGACTACTTGCACTTTGGGATTCCCATACTCACTGTATGGAAAAAGTTTTCTTTGATTTCTGGGCGTTCTAGTAGTCAAACCTTAGTCGTTCCCAAAGAGTATTTTGATCCTTAATAGGAATGGGATCGAATGGCATTAAAAAAAAATATCGTCAAAATTGATGATTTTCTGGCTGACTGTACTTTTTTTCAAAAATCTGTGAATGTAGATTGCCATCACTTAAAAAGTTAGGAATGAAATCCTAATGCCATTTTTGCGTGGCGGCAAGGGATCTAGTAGCTGTCCTTACTGCCCCGTTTTAACTTTCCACCCTGTATAATATACTGTTTGCATAGAGTTGGATTATTTTTCCACATATAAGATTGCATTATAAACCACGAACTTTCATGCGCCTCGCGGCGTACCTAGTTTGGAGTGTAGAAAGACTCCGATCTGTTTCACTCACCGTAACTTTGTTCGGCAAACTGTTCAATCTGAATTTGAACTAGGACGTCCTAGTACTTGGTAGTTATATCTATAAACTTTTATTGAATGCCAATCAATCACCAGAGTTGCTGGAATATATTTGCATGATTAGCACAAGAGTAAATTAAATAACCTATTCTATAGCGTCTGTGGTAGGAATCACGCCCAATATTAAATATAATGATAAGATACAAAGTAGAATTAGGGTTTCATATATTTTGGTAGTTTTGTTTAAACTGCTTGTCAATTCTTGGAATTATCCACGCTTAGAAGCTTTACAAAATTAATTAATTTCGTGGTGTGCAATTAATTTCTGTAACCTTTGGTCGCTTTATTAATTAAACGAAGCCGAAGCCTTTGACGTTAAAATTTATTGATTATAGTCTCTGGTGACCGATTATCTGGAAAATGTGGACACGTGTAAGCTTGTATACTAAGGCTTGTCCACGAAAAAAAAGACTCATCGAAAACTAAGTCTCCACTGTCACCCAGAAGGTCTAGGTAGTTCAAACCGCAATTAGATGGCTTACTGCAGCAACATTAATCTATTTGAGTAAAGGAAAAAAAAGAACCTCTATGACCCAAACATGAAAATTACAAAATCTAAGACTACAATCCTTTACCATATGCTTTCCTACAATTTCGAAAGTTAACTCAAAAATGGATAGCAGCCGATATAAGTATTCATAACCCCATTCAAAACGATAGGTGATGTGACCTTCTTATTAATTAAATTCTTAAAAATATTACATTTCATATTGAAAGCTTGAATTATACAACAGTGGTTACTTTTTTTCGTGGCCTTAGTTGTGAAATACTTTCTTGTCTATTATATGGCAGTAATAATATTTAATCCTGAATTTTTCGATAACAGCATCCTCTTACGTACGTAATAATGAAAATATCCTCTTAAAAAACCGGTTCGATCAAATAATTTTTGACGGAGCCCCCTCTAACCTAACTAGTGTTTCGCGATCGAAATGAGTTTCCTATGAAAAAAAGCAATTCTTCAATCGCAACTGCTTTCGTACGAAACAAAAAAAAACAATCACAACTGGTTAGAACTCTTCGGTTAAGGACATATTGGTGATAGGATTGACATGGAATTTTTAATAGAGGTCTTTCTTATTCAAATTTGCGAGTAAAAAACGAACGCGGCAAACATCTCCACCACTTTGAAAGACTAAGTTAATTACAAAGTCCGATGTGCTGTTGTTTCATCCGTATAATAAGTGAACAGTCCGATTCTCTGTCGCCATACATAGTCAATGCGGTAATCGTGGCTTTTAGCTGATGAAACCTCCATTCCTTAATCATTGCCAGGGTTAATGCTATGTACAATCGACAACACCGTTAACTGAACATTCGTGTACATTATTGCAATGTTTGTAGTATGAAAGTGTGGAGCCTTGAATGTATCCAGGTATCGACTGAAACTCGAATACGGTGGCATTTGAATAACTTTTACCCATCTGAAATAGGTACGTAGGTCTGCAGGCAAGGGCAAAGCATTTGATTTTTCCTAAAAAATAAATTGGCAGCATGTAGAATTCTTGTGATCCGCATAGCCTAATCCTTTTATTCATAAATCATGATAGCATAATCTTTTTATTCCTAACTCTCTGTTAGTAAAATAAGTTTTGTGTGTCTTTCATAAAAACAAACGTGAAAGAGGCAGATAACTAAAGTCAAAATATTTTATTATGGTTCCGTAATGATTTTCAAAAATTGAGCAGGATTAATTGAAATTAAGAGATTAGCACTAACACCCATGTTTTTCTTCAAATGTTATTAGTATAAAGTTACCCAATTTTTAAATGAAACTATTAGCAATATTATGAAACTGTAATTTCATCATCATCATTATCAGCCAAAAGATGTCCACTGCTGTACACTTAGGCTTCTGTCAAGGATACACAATAATTGGTACCAATCGGTAAACCATGCATTTCACTTACTATGTGTTTTACTGCTACTTGCCACATCTCGTAGCAATAATATGCTCGGTATTTTTTACTTTGTAGCTCTTACTTTTACCCGTTATTATAGTCTGATTTTGATGTCATATTCCCCCATCTATTCGCCATTAACCTCGATTCAAGGGGATCCTCAATGGTTTGAATATAATTTCACTATCTGCGTCTCAATAATACGTTCATTCCATAATAATTTTGCACTCATACAGCATGAATCTTCAATAACGCATGCCTACTACACATAGCTTTTCATTTCCATGCTTGCCAGACAGTGCATTCAACATGTAAAAGCACTACAATGTATAGAAAGAAGACGATTTTCCCAGCGCTTCATTATTTCCTCTGGCAACCCCGCAACCCTTCCTCGGCCTTTTTTTAAAAATGGAACGTGTCTCCATTCTTTTTTCCCCGACAAAGAAACGAACTGGCTGACAGCTGGCTTTTTGCTAATGAAACTTTTTGGTTGCATCCTACAATGCCAATTCGATAGTGAATCTAGAGAATATTGTCGGGGCGTTTCTTTTGACAAAGTTTTCTTATTGGCCGTTAGTTTTTGTTCGTAGATTGAAATTGATTTTGTTTTCTTTGAACTTGTTTACTTTTTACTGTATCTATCTAATCAACTTCTTGTGTAATTTGGCTCAAACGTTGGCTTTTATTGAGTTAAGCGTACTCCAAATTGACAGCCGTTTCTAATCTCTCTGTAATTGCGAGTGGAGGTTTAATATTATCCGTATGCTGATGACGCCGTAAGGGAAGCCATCACATAACTGGGTCGTTGATATTAACGCTGCACTATCAAGTGTAATAAATAACGGCTGTGGTTGTGGTGTTTGTTGTGTCCTTATTACTTTAGTGGCGTTGCGAGCATGTAGGTTCGCAGGGAAAACGAGACTTTAATTAAGTACGAATTTAGGCTAGACTTACGTTACATAAAGCGAGTTTGTGGCACTAACTAATCTATATAACTGCTTGTTCTTCTTATTTTACACGCAAGAATAAACTTCATACATTCTATGTTAAGGGTGTTAATTAGTACGGAAATACTGAGGTTTCGGTTTTTAATATTTGTTGGTACTTTGTAATAAGTGACAAAACTACTAGAATAAAAAACAACTCGTATCGTTTAACATGAAATAATGACATGTGACGTAACTCAACCCATAATGTAGTCCGAAGTATATTATGTAAGTGATTCGTCGATATGACAGTAAAAAGAAAATACTTATAACCGGCCCGGCACTAATGGAAATTACTTCTTTTCTGTCTTAAACTAAAAAAAACTAATTCATATTGTTTTGTTTTCATTAAAATTCAAATTAGGTACCTACTACCTAGTTAAAGTAAAACTCTTTTACCCGATAGTACCTTTTACTTTCTCAAAGAATATCACAAGATCTCAGGTTTGCATGTAAAGAAATCTTAACACAGCGCTGTTCCTCTATAAATACCTTCTCGGTTCAATGAACTTTCGTAGCAGCCGTAGCCGTAGCAACAGCTACGATTTCGTCGTAGCTACAGCTACGAATCATTGAAAAGACGTTTTGCTTGGTCGCTTTTAATTATTGGATCGACTTATGTTACGGGCGCTGAGGGGATTTAGTTAAACAAAATTGCTGTTAAGCTGACTAAATGCCACAAAGTAAACCTTTAAATGTATTTATACAGCAGCGTGGTTATACAAACTTTGAATCTTGGAATACTACGTTTTCTACACAGCAAATGCTCTGGGTGTTGTTTTTGTTGCTTGAATAAAACTCATCAACTTACCGCGTACTTTTTACACAATGCACTAAAATAATTTTGTTTTATTCGTTATCGAACGATCGAGCTAAGCGAACGAAGTTCTATGACAGATTGGGTCGAAAATCTTTTGTCTGTCGTCTGTCTGGCTGTTCTCCTCTACCAATTTTGAACAGGTCAAGTCACTTTTCCGAAAACAAAAAAAATTACAGACCGGTTAGCGAGTTATACAGCTCACAGAGCTACTAGTATTATTATCATCAATGGCCTTTGAGTCTATTACAGACTATACAAGCAGTGTCAAGGAGGGAGACAACGTCTTCCATGGCTGTGTAATCCAATGCGGGAGAGTGACCCCTAGCGTCCTAACTTACGCCTATACGTTTGGACTTATAACTGGTTACTGCCACTCCCCGTGTTGTTATCCACGCGGCGTAGCCAACGTGGGTGAAGTGTCCTCTCCACAGACACTGCATCGCCTGGGACGCACATGAAGATACACAGGGTTGCCCAAGACCTGTGCCTCTCTCTCGACCTCACCGACTGGGTCCGCGGGAACGACAAGTCGATACGCGCGGAGTCGGGTCGGTTGCAGGTGCATGACGGCTGGCACCGAGCCGGGTTTGTTTCAAGTTTTCCTTCTCTGTTGCTATCTCTTCCGTTGATCAGCAGGAGGACCACGTGCAGGCGAGACAAACTGGGGCACTAAGATCTTTTTTGTACCCCTCCTCCCTTCTATAAGTATTATTATACTTATTGAAGTATTATGCATTGGCATAGTGATTTTTATTGTTCGCTACACATCCATCCGGCGGCGATTTAGTAACGATGAAACCTACCAATCTATAGGTACAACACATCGGTTCGGTAGTACCCTTAATGACAATCAAAACAAACGGCGGTGTCATGGCCGTCACGGCGACGGTTTAATTGCTTCTGCTAATTGCTGCCTAGACGCGATGGACTGATTATGTAAGCCATGCTTACGCTTTCCCTGGACAAAAGTCGTTTATGCGTTTATTTCCTGTTCGCAATATCATCACCTTTTGGTGGAAGGGTTTGGATTTTTGCATGGTTCAATTGCGTTGACAGGGTTTGGAGACTGGAACATTTACAAAATATGATGTGTCAACGTCATGTCCCCTGTTTTGTGACAGTTAAAAATTACAGACATTTGATATAACATAATTAATATAATACAACTTATGGTAAAGCATGCATCGGTACAACTATAGCTAGGCTTACTATTAGAGAAAAATGATACGTGCCTGAACTCCTTTTTTCAGGAAAAAGGACTAATAATTTTATTTACGATAAGTAGTGTGATAGACGAAGATAGGAAGGTGGGTAAAATCCCTTTGATGTGATTGAGACATATCACGTTTAATTATTACCTACGTCAAATCTCGTCTCCGATTCGAGATTGAAAATATTACATCCCCGGCAGGACGTAGGGATTGTGAAAATGGGGAACTTTAACACATAGAGACATGAAAGAACGACTATCAACGACCCCTGTTGTGTCATTCCCAAAACTAGAGTTGCGGCTCTGATTACATATTACCAACAAAACAACGAAATAGTGATGAGCAGAAGACGCATCACCATGTACGATACGCGGCGTTTCTAAAATAAGCGAATTTAATGAATTGAAATAAATAATAATAAATGTATATAACCACACAAACAAGTTACAATACTAGAGGACTGCGTATTGAAAGAGTTTAGACCACACTATATAATTAAGGTGATATTAATTAAGTGATCACACATGCCCTTGTGGCATGGACGTGGACCGACTGGGTAACCACGGACTTTGTTTTTAAAACAGTGCAGGCCGCTTTTCAAGACACGCGACACTTTATGACATAATCCGCCGGTCTCTTGCCTGCTCTTCAATGCATCAATGTGCCTGCTCTTCTGGAGCCGCCTGGGATTGTCAGAGATGATGGCAAAATACCTGATGGTGTGTCTCTGGCTCTGTGAAGGTTGGGAGGAATACTTGTGTGGGACTTGTGTAGACACACTGGCAACGTCCCATTTCCAACGGACTACTTCTAAAGCGGGTGCATTGATGGAAAACACCGAAAATCTAAATCGTAATAAATATAGAGGCCTCGGCAGAGAGTACAACTTTGTACCCTTTGGCTTCGAGGCTCTCAGCACGTGGGGTTCCAGTGCGCATATGTAAGTTATTTGCAGAAATCGCGAAACGGCTGTTTGATGTAACTGGTGACCGAAGAGCTGGCGGCTTTCTCATGCAACGCATCAGCATTACAGTTCCGCGAGGAAATGCCGCCAGAAGAAGCATGCTGATCCTCAGTACAATTTTGGGGGAGGCCTATGTCCAGCAGCAGAGCAGTGGACGTCTTCTGGCTGATATGATGATGATGATGATATACTTTAGTAAATAAATGTATTTATTAAATGACCTAAATATCTGATCTGAATATGGATTTTTATTTACCGACCTTTTGGCAAAATTAAGGCTTAACCTGGTCTCTTGCTACGTGGTCTGATTATATCTGGCGGCCGACAGAGGGGTTTTTCACAGGTGTATGCACACATGGGCTGGCTTAAGGGAGTGGAAAATTGACATTATATGTGTTTTGTAACAAATTTATGTGTTCCATACGATGCTTACAATTGTTTTCACATATTAAGGTACCTAAAAATGTATTTTTTTTTGCAATCAAGTCGGCAGCAACACGCAAATATGTAGTCGTCTGATAATTTGTAGGGGAAAATATGAGATTGAACTTTTGTTTAAATTAGAGTGTTTTAGAGAAACATTTTTACTTAAGTTTATGCCAAGTGTAGTAAACATTCATGAAAAACATTATGTCATAATTTTCGTTGTAAGTGTAAACTAAGTTAAAAACTCTTTTGTCGCCATTGTATGGAGAAGCTTACTCCAAAGAGATTATAAATAACCTCTACGTTATGAGAGACAGTACTTCGAACAAAAAAGTACCCTAAAAAGTGGCTAATCTATTTCTCTTTTTACGTCAATTACCGGATGCAACTAAAATATTGCAGGAGTGACGTAAAAAACATATTTTCCTGGAGGAAGGTTAAGATTTTTTTTAAGATGCATTAACTTTTTTTGGTAAGTTTCTTTAAGTTGTTTGAATTAACGATTTTTATAACGTATTTTTTTCATTCGAAGTACATACCGAAGGGAAACTTTGATTCATGTAACAGATTCAGTAGGTAATGTAAAGTTTAACCGCCACTGTGTGCATGTGGGGTTTCTTACATCGGGGTGGATAATACGAGCTGAGCTACATGATATCCTTTAAACCTATAGCAATAGTTAATAACGCAACCACGTACGGGAAGGCGAGGCGTGGGTAGGCGATGACCTGGTAAAGGTCGCGGGAGTCCGCTGAATGCGGGTGGCGCAGGACCGGTCACTTTGACACTCTCTGGGGGAGGCCCATGTTCAGCAGTGGACGTCTTTCGGCTGATATGATGATGATGAATAGTTAATAATTCATAATCAAAATAGTAATTTGATAGTAACATGCTAACTTAAGACTGGCTCGAAAGAATATGTTTAAATCAGCTGCCCGTGTAGCTCCAGATCTCAAACAAAGCCGCGGGATAGAATATGGCCCATGCCCATTTAGAAAGATCATTCTATATACTAGTGTTTTTTTTTATCGGATGAGTATTTCCCGAATCTGCGCACTAACATAGAAACATACAGAGCTGTGAACTCACAAAACTATAACTGCAACTTAGAAAAATTTAAAAAACCCCCAATTTTTTCATTTTAAAGTCCAATATCTCAAAAACGGCTGAACCGATTTTGTTGAAACGTAGCTAAGAACCATATCTGTAACTTTCGGACAAAAAACTGCATTAAAATCAGTCCATTCGTTTAGAAGCTACGATGCCACAGACAGACACACAGACACGTCAAACTTATAACACTCCTCTTTTTGCGTCGGGGGTTAAAAACCGAACAAACGCTACCTCTTTATAATATCAGATTAGACTATGCTTAGCTAGCTCTCTAGTGACTTGGGTAATGCGTAGGTAGACTGTACTCTAAAATAAAAGCCTTTTATATAAAATCACTTATCAGGCTTTTGCCAAAAATACACGTACGTAATTCGAGAACCCTCTTCAGTCCCATCGATATTTCGTTATTGTGCTCCACACGTCACGTCCTACCTGTAACATAACGTGTTGTATGTATAGTATAGCATTGGCCTTAATCGAGGAGGATATTCTGATGAAAAACTCACACACATGGGTCACATTCTTACGACCAAATAGATGTCAGCATTGCTTTTATATAAAAGGATGATTGGGGCGGAAAGGTCCTCGAGTGGCGACCACGTACCGGAAGGCGCAGCATGGGTAGGTCCCCCACAAGGTGGACTGATGACCTGGTAAAGGTCGCTGGAGTCCGCTGGATACTAGACCTGTCATTGTGGCACTCTTTGGGGGAGGCCTATGTTCAGCAGTGGACGTCTTTCGGCTGATATGATGATGAAAAAGATGTACGTTGACGGATAATTTGCTATGCCCTTTAGTGATCGGGGTACAGAGCGCTATGGTATAATTATGTCGGTACGGCATGGAAATCTGAATGACCAAAGTTTCTTGCTGCCGTGTCGTGACGCGCGCGACACAGCGAATGTTTCACTTGCACTGTCCAAATTAGAAAGAGGAGGGTAGATTGTCTCGTCTCGCGTCACGTCCCGGTTTCAATTGTACTCCACAAAACAAGTGACAGAAAAAAAACTTGAAAGATACATTTCTCGAGTTGGATTGGACGAATCTACTGTTTCTGTTATAAAATTGGGATAGGTACTTGGAAAGAGTAATAATTTAGACAATCGTATTAAAATATTTCTCCTTTGTTTCTTACTGTTTTTTTTCGCAAAAAAGTGTCACGGCTGTTACAATAACTGTAAGGCGAAAAAAGGAGAGTTGTTAATTTAAAATATCATCTAATAAACTTCGTCGTCTCGGTTGTACATTATACTAAGTTAAAATAAGTCCTCCAATTGTATTAATATCTGTAAGAAACATCAACTCATTCCTTTGTAAAAACGCGTGAAATTTTAGATATTGTTTACATCCTTAATATTGTAAACGGCAATGTCGATTGTCCAGAATTATTGGCCGAACTTTCTTTCACTACTCCATCCAGATCCAAAAGGTATTTTCTTCCCCTTTCAATTCCTCTTCCTTCGCGTAACTATAGACAAAATAGTTTCCTAATACGTGCTGGAAAAACATTAATAAACTGACGAAGGAGCTGGATATTACACATCTTTAATAGTAACATCCAAACTGTGAGGCGTAGAGACACTGACAGAGCGTTTCTTTAAATGACCTTATTCCAACTGCATTGTGTTTGAATATCTTAATTACTATATTTTTTTAGTTTTATTACTTACCACTACTTCACTAAGGTTTTGTGATGCAGTGCAGGTATAGTGCTAGCCAGTTCTTTTTTTATATCTTCTTATTACTGGTGAGAACCTGTAATTGGCTTTTTGTATCACATGTTCAAATCTTATGTTAATTATTGTAGCTATTGGTTTTCCGAATAATAAATAAATAAAGTGTTCGGGATATCATTATAAGCCCTATTAATGTCATTATATGGCGTTGAAAGGTTTTCCTAAAGTTTGCGTCTGTATGAAGAAAATATACCTACGAGTAATTAACGTAAAAACAAAGTTTTTTTTTTATTTAGTCTAAAAATGTATTAGTAAAATAAGGTAGGCAACATGATTTCATAGTCTTATAAGTTATGTCAATATATTCTGACCAAATGGAGACAAATCGAACCTCTTTTTTCTAAATAACGTCTACTAAATCAAACCAAATAAATTCCAGACCCAAATCAAAATGTTTATACTTGTATCCCTTTCTAAAACTCAAATGTGCAGATCTCAACAGTATTTAGTAAATAAATTCCCTTAACACACGGCGAGCCCCTTAGCCCCAGGAAAGTAAAACAACCCTCTCGAACTGAGTTTATTTCCCCAAATGCTTCTTACAAAACCCTTACGACCTACTTAAGGTTTACGCGTATAAGCGACCGCTGTCTAGGTCCGTTCTGGTATCTTTTAGTAGCTAATTTTAAGAATCGATGAAAGGTAATATATTATTTCATTGAAAGTTTAGTGGGAAATTGGTATTAGTGTTTTATGTCACAAATCATAGATTAAAACACGAAATTCGGAGTTTAAACTTAACTGGCTCTCCATTCGCCGTCGTAGATCCCTCAGATTACTTTGCACCCTTTTTTCAATCTTGTCTGAGCCTTCTGCTCCAGGATACCTCAAAAGTAAATTTATTTTCGATACCCCTCGCCCAGGCTGTGAGCTGCGTACCTCCCGTGTCCTCAAAATATCCATACCTTCGCACCGCACTAGTTTTATGACTCACTCCTTCGCCGTACAGGCAAGCCGTCTCTGGAATTCACTCCCTCTCAACATCAGACAAGCCCCAAGCAAGTTTGCTTTCAAGCGGATGCTGCGTAAGCATCTGCTTAAACAAGAATTCGACTAAAATCCATCCACATAATGGTAGTATATATTGAATATGTAGTAGTATATCTTTTTGTATGTATCTTATATATTTTTATTTATGTATGTCTATATGTAGTGTATAATACATTTGTATTTTTTTCCTCTCTCCTCAAGTATATTCGTAACAGAAATTATCATACTTTTTTCTTTGCACCTGTTATAAGTCTCTGTTTAGCCCAATGGTTAGCTGGTAGAGAATGCCATCTGGCATTAAGCTCGCCATTTGTACATATATTTTTTGTATTTTGTGCAATAAAGTTTAAATAAATAAAATAAACTACCGCGCACGGACAACGATGTATGTATGACATTTAAATTTTTATACATGTAAAAATATGTGGTCTAGCTTTATTTTTTAAACGATAAGAATTGCAGTCAAAATTATCAGACCACCCCAAATGTTTGATTGAGTTACCTATTTTTTTGAAATTTCTATAACAACAATATTTATTCTTACTTTTGTTAACTTTGATAGATAGGTTGGGAGAGATCGCTCTTTAGTGATAAGATCGCCTGTTGTTTGCCGATGCTCTTATATTCGCTGTTTTATATTACTATTGAGTTGCGTAATAAAGAGTATTTGTATTGTATTGACGTTCTAAAGAGGTTTACAAAAATTACGAGTGTTGTCCTCACTGCTGCTGTGAAGTAAAATTATTATTAGTGAAGCTCAAATATCAATGTATAAAAATGAACAGAATAACGGCAAAGATATTTACATATGTACCAATATATAGTATCTAAAGGTATAGCGATGAACAGAACAGCCAGTGTGGAAGAGCGATAACACACATGAAAACACAGAGCTGTCGGCCGCAACGGCCGTGATGGAGTCTTTCTCATTAGTTAACAGGTCTCCCGTCTCCCGTACGGCTCGCAGAGAATTGCATAGTAAAATGTATTACGTATGTGTTAACACTTTCAGAGTCCACATAAGCAAGCAGCGACAGCTCTCTAAGTGACATTAAAATTCCTTTAGCAAGAGTTGTTGTGTAGTATCAAATATTTTCCTTGCAACGTAGTGGTGTTAACGAAAGTGGTATTATATAGACCATACAATTGGGAATTGATGAAATTTTTAGAAATGCCTGATTATTTTTTCAGTGATAAGAATAACCTTCCTTAGCACTAGATAAAAGTTTCAGATTTTTCAGCTGCGTCAATTATTTCTGAAAAATATAAACAGTTTCCTCACTTACGTTTTGGGTTTAGGATGGCGAATAAGGCGCTTTCCTTGATCTGTCTCATATTACGAAAAAATATCTTTAATATCCGTGGTAAACTGACACCGGCAATTATATTGTCAGCTGCAGCAACTATATTTATCATTGCCAGGATTAGATATTTAAAATGTTTTTTGTAGTATGAAACGAATCAAGGAAATTGTCTTAATCGCCGTCCTAAACCCAAAACGTAAATGAAGAAACTGTTTATATTTTACAAAAAAAAATGACGCAGCTGAAAAGTTTGCTACTTTTTTCTGGTGCTAAGGAAGGTTATTTTTATCACAAAAAAAACAAGTATTTCTAAAATTTTCATCCATTCCCAATTTCCATCGAAATGGTTCGTTAAGGTTGACGTTAACGACCCGACGACGACGACAAACGATTAACTTTATTAACGCCAATTAACTAACGAATGAAAATATCCCAATTCCATCCACACATTAATAAAAAATCTGCAATATTTAATATCTGCTGTCTGCATAAAAGCACCAGGCGATAGTTTTCTAAGAGCCGAAATCAAATCGGCCTGTAATTATTGTGGTCGATGCAACCCGCTGTAAGGGACACCATAGGGACGGTGACACCGAATAAAATAATTAATAATGTATATTTTTCTCGAAAAAGGATTAAAAACATTATAGTCACATGTAGAAAAAAAGTAACACAAGACAATAAATAATCTTGGTGTTTGAGCTAAAATATCACTGGAAAGGGCCGCAAAAAATATGTAACGGTTATTCTCGAAAATCGTGTCTGCGGGTCTGTCTAATTACCACAGCCCTGGATGAATGCTTTATATGTCGCTCTATATAGTCGTGGCAATTAGACCGCAGACATAAATATGGAGAATTATACATAAATAAGTAGGTAGGTTTAAAAAGGCTGTTCCATTATATCGTGTATTAGTGAATTAATACTTTTGTTGCCAACAATTGAATTTTTAGTTAATACCTATTTTATATGTTCGTTTCTTTGTTAGGTACTGAATACTCAATTAAAAATAAGCAGTTCAAATTCTTCTTTTTTTTTTTTATGTTCTCAACATTTCACTTAAACCATTCTAATGAACCTAAGCTCTATGTGGTTATAATGATGATTTATACTATTCTTACTCATTTATTTATGGTTTTCTCCGGACTTCATCATCATAGTAACTCAGTGATAACATAATTACAAAAGTGGGTCAAATTTCATCTCTATTGATCCCGGAAAGTTTCTTATTTAATATTTGATTTGCAAGACCCGAACCAAACCTTTTGGTACGGTCGACGCCAAAAATACGTTTACACTATTCGCCTTATTGCAATGGAATAAGGTGCAAAAGTGTAAACGTATTTTTGGCGTCGACTGTACAAATATATTAACGAAATAAAAGTTTGTGAAACCAAAACTAGGGTAAATCATGACAATTTTAAGTGGTATATACACCTTAGGTAAATATTAAACATCCTTGTAAAAAAATATGACAGTAAAGCTTTCTGAAATATCTGCTTAAAATACACTCAGCAGTTTGTTCAAAGCTCACGTTATGCGGAAACTCTGATCTCTTTGATGGGTGATTAAAGACCTGCTCGGAAGTTTCCTTAAGTATTCACAATTTCACACAAATATAATACATCTTGTTAATCAACAGAATTTTGCGACCTTTTCTTGTGTGCATTCTTATTTCTCTTTCTAATGTGTTGATTATGAGATGACTTATATTAAAATGTGGAACATAAAAGTTCCAATGGCGATTGTTAGATAATAAATAAATAAAAACCAGACAAATACGAGTAGGACTCGCCCACCAAGGGTTCCGTACAAAATTACAAATACAATACAATACAATACAAATACTCTAATATAAATAATATACTATATACTGTAATATGCTTTGTTTGTGTGAGGTGTGCAATAAAGAGTATTTGTATTGTATTGTATTGTATACTCTTTATTGCACACCTCACACAAAAAAGCAGTTACAGAGAGAAACAATACAATAACAAACAACAACACAAACAACAAATAACCACAACAAAAACACAACCAATAATAACAAATAACAAATACAAATGTATAGTTTTGAGATTTTTCCCTGTTACTTGTTGTATAATTTCATAGTTATAGGTCAACGGGAAGTACCCTATAAGTTTTGATTTCCTTGATAATGAGAGTGTCGAAATATACGTTTAATTTTTATTCATAGCTTCAAGGGACTTAAGTATATGGTTTCAATTTCAACTTGATAGCTCCACGCGTTCGCGAGATAAAGGGTCTTGACAGGCAGACATACACACAGACGGACAACAAAGTGATCCTATAAGAGTTCCGTTTTTTTTCTCCTTTTAAGGTACCTACGGAACCCCTAAAAATGGTTGTTTGTGCTACCTATAAGCAGCCAAAAATGCATGCTCAATGCCAGTTCGTCACGATCACTTACACACTTCCCTATGTACAGTCAGCAGCAGAAGTAGTTAAGCGGGCCGTGTGTTCAAAATGACCTGCACACGACTTTATTCTTAAAAAATTAAGAGCGTGTGTAGGTTATTTTGAACACCCGCCCCGCTTAGCTACTTCTGCTGGCGACTGTACGAGTACGTGTATGGCAAAAGGACCAAGACAATTTATACATGATTTCAGTACAGAAAAAACACGCCTTAGATGGCTCACCGTTGCATTAAGAATTGCCTTCCTTTACACTACTAGATAATATTGTTGCTTGTAAACACCCTGGCCAAGTCAACTAAAACTATTCAGAAATTACTCACAGCAAAGCTGTAACATGCACAGATTACCGAAGTAATCTGTATTATTGACATCCATCACAATACCATATCACTCGAGCCTGGATACGTTGCTGCATCATAGCCCGGACACAATGCTGAATAACGGCTATTAACCCAGTCGTTATCTGGTCTCCGCCCCGTTTGAAGCTTTGTTCCAGCTGTATTGTTCCTGTATACCCGGGAAAGAAATCCTCAAATAGCCTTATCAGATATACCCGGATAAAGGGCGGGGGAAATTTATTAGCTTTGCAAGTGAAAAGTGTTGCTTAGGCTTTGTAATCGTATTGTTTATTACTGCGCTGTTAAAGTTTGTTTCGGTATTTTTTAATGCAGTGAAATCGTGATTGTGGTGGGAATTGTATTTTTAAGACGGATTTCGAGAAATGTGCAAACTTGAGGAATTAATTTGCTCGCATTTAGGTAATTGTTTCCAGTGTGCAATGAATATTACTCAAATCAAATAAATTGTACGAGTAGTTTTCGTTTCTCTATTACATTACTTATAGAAAAATCATAAAAATTCGTATGTCCTTAATGCGTGTAGGTATGTACATATTTATTGAAGTTCTTCTTTGTTATGCTTAAAGCTACACTTACAAGTTCTACTTACTTACTATGTAAATTTACCCCTAATATTTGAAATTAATAACACTAATTTAGGTTGGCAAATATTAAAAATATCTTTAATGCAATTTAAAATTCTTAACTAAGTTTTAGTACGATTTACGATTACTCTTAAACCATTTCCTTGGGAACTAGCTCGAAGTTATGAGTAACGGGCGAACTTACAAACAGTCCGACTTGATATTAATCTTAGTATATATCTTTCAAAAGTTTCCGAACATTCGCGCGCGAGTGACGGGAGAAATGAGATAGGTTTTCATTGGATACAAGTGCTGAAGAAAATTTGAAACACTTCAGCCTTAAGAAACACCGCACATTCAGTAGTATGGTTTTTGTCTAAGGAATTGTGAGATATTGTGTATTGTTCAGACAGCCGTTTCCCCGCTAAGGAAATTATCAAACAAATTGAATACGTGACCAAAGGACCCCGCGGTGAATGTATGACTAAATGGTTTTCAGTCTATTTTTATAATTAAGTAGACCTCCACAATCTATTTACATTTTTATACACATAATCACTACTGGTATTGAAGAGGCTAGAAAGTAAGCAATAGATGGACGAGTTAGTTCGAGGGCCGACGCGTAGCGGAGGCCCTCGAAAGTACGAGTCCAGCTATTGCCCTTTCGGCCGAGGCTTAACATGGTGCTTTTCACGCCTACTGCGAGGAAATTGCAAATAATTATAATTTAAAATCAAAATGAAGTATCTAATTGAAGATCATAATACTAAACAGGCTCGCTTGCCTCGCGCCCGGCGCGGAGGAGAAAGAACGGGCGCACGCACGCCGGCCGACCGCGCGCGGTGCCCTGTGATTGGTCGATTGCTGTTCAAACTGTCCAACAATAAAATTGTTCGTGCGACGTCCAACTAACCCCAGCTTTGAAGCCTGAATTCTGACCATCTTTTGCCACATTTCCGAGCAGTGGCGTGAAAAAATATGTAGGCATTGATCCAGGTTCCATTTATTCCGCACCAATGCCACTGACATATTCCACAAAACTGTTGTAATTCACAAACAAAAGCATTCAATAACACGCACACAATTAACGAAGGATAATTGATCTTCATTCCACCGAATAGCGTTTATTTTGCAACGGTCGGACAAGTTAATAATGCGGGTAGAAGTGGCGTTTAGGGGCCGCTCACAAACCGTGCCAATTTGAAATGTTATATCTATCGTTGAAACTCATACATAGATACGCTCTTTTCACTTAGTACATTAAGAGCTGGTTAGTTATCGTGTTAGTTGAGGAAGGTCTTATGTGTGTTGAAAGCTGATGATTTTCGGACGTTTTTGGTCAGAGATGTATATACACGTCGGTTGGGTTCGGGCATTTGTCATTGCACCTCGGGACGTGTAGGGTGATGGATGGCCGGCAGCCGGCATGTTGCCAGTTTCAGTCAGGGTTTCGGTTTCTGTGAGTTCTGTGAGGCGTTTTGTACTGAATTGTGGTTGCTCTACGGAACGGGCTCGGGAATAAATATTTTCAAACTACTTACTGACTCATTCGTCTCGGGGTAGACGTTCTGCAAACTTAATTAAGTATGTTAAAATTACTAACCGATATTACCTACAATAAAAATTCAACCCTGTAAAGTATCATGCTAGTACTTATTAACTAAAAACAGGCTAAGTGCGAGTCGGACTCGCGCACGAAGGGTTCAATTTCAATTTATTTATTTGCAACCTTGTACACTTGACACATGCAACATGCATTTTTAGGGTTCCGTATCATTATCTATAAAAACGGCAAAAAAGTCATGTCTGTTGTATGGGCCCCAGTCCGACTCGCACTTGGCAGGTTTTTTAGTATTTGTTGTTATAGCGGCAACAAAAATACATCATCTGTGAAAATTTCAACTGTCTAACTATCACGGTTCATGAGATACAGCCTGATGCCAGACGGACGGACGGACGGACGGACAGCGAAGTCTTAGTAATAGGATCCCATTTTTACCCTTTGGGTACGAAACCCTAAAAACTGATGAAATGTCAGATGAAAGTATTATTATCTCTACCTGGTGACCATAGATCTTAGAAGTAGATTTACCGTATAATGTAAGTAACTGATGGAGATCTATTTCTGTCATTTGTTTCCGATTCAATTCATATTTCAATACATTTGGCGCTCTCTCTATTTCTTAACGTGATAGAAAGAGCGCGCATCGTACACTTGAGATATTGCCGAATTACATCAAAGTAGTCTATTCAACAACGTACCGGAAGGCGCAGCGTGGGTAGGCCCCCCACAAGGTGGACTGATGACCTGGTAAAGGTCGCTGGAGTCCGCTGGATGCGGGTGGCGCAGGACCGGTCATTGTGGCACTCTTTGGGGGAGGCCTATGTCCAGCAGTAGACGTCTTTGGGCTGATATGATGATGATGATGAGTTTATTCAAAACGCAACTCTACCGTCCAAGGTAGAAGATTTCAATTCCAATGTTGGTTTTATAAAAAGTCGGTCACATTAAACAATCTGAACCATAAAAAGATGAAACGAATTCTAAGCCCAGAATTGTTATGGGTAACCATTATGTAACCATTTAAGGCAATATTTGCTTATAGATCAAAAGCCATAAATTCAATTTTATCTATACATGAGGCATGTGTAATTTATTACGGCATTAGCAATAAAACCGCTTAGATATAACGAGATACGGGGGAGTTCCTCAGATTGCGTGACCAAGTGAGGGTAGTTCGTGGAGGGTAGTTCAAGGACGAACTACTGGGTTTTGCCACTCCTTTGTGTTTATACTTATTTATAATACATCATTAACTTAATAACTTAAAATATCATCATTGACTTACTATTACTACGTATAGACTGGCAACCTAGACTAGAACATTTTTCTTGACGTTTTACATCAGGCCGCCATCTTGGAGAAATCAAAGAGTATGTGAACGTGCAGTAGATGCGACAATGTTCTAAGTTCAGATATAGCCATATCGTGATTTAATACACAGACAAAAAAAACTACTTATTGATTTAATCACCGACATTTGGCATTTGTTATATTTTTTAATAGTTCTTTATAGTATTTTATTTTTATACTTTCTGAGGATGCCCTGTGTTGATGCAATTTGTCTCAGATTTGATGACAAAATCCTATTTAAGGTCCATGCGGATCCTCAGATATCGATTTTGATAGCAATCGCAGCAAGACAATAAACTAAATTGCGACTATTTTTGTCAGATTCTCACACCATGTAAGGTCTCTCGGGATCCTCAGATATAGATTTTGAAAGCAATTGGAAATGAAAATGGATGGTGGCTAATATTTAATATTCTTCTAAATTGCTAATGGGTTCATATTCGGAGACCTCACTCGCGTCTCGTAAACATTATTTAATACTCGAGCTTAAGATCTAAGTTAGCAATTAAACGTTGTCAATTCATAAAAACATATTAAATTAAAAAAGCAAATGGCGCAAAAATTAAGATCTTTAGAGCTTCAAAAATCAGTTTGGTAAGGTAAATATTCCATTAGCACGGCCGGTATTTAGCTAATGAGGCAAAATTGAATTAGGAATTTGCACTTCTAGATTTTAAATCTTTGAAATAATGGCCGCTATTATGGCGCGTATCTTATAAATTACAGAAAAAATAATGTTATTTAAAAAATCCGTGAATTTATCGATAAATATAACTTTTTTTACGTTTTTGTTGTTGTGTGTGTTGTTGGTGCAATAGCGCAATGCACAAGAGGGCATTTTTAAAATGTTCAAGTCCAACTATACACTCGAAACGACCGCCATCAGTGCCCGCCACAGACAAAACCAAGGTACCTAAATGGACGACTGTCATTTTGTAGTTTTTATTGCGATTAGTAACAATTTCGTTAAAAATGTATTTGTTTCCTTGCAAATGTGATGAAAAACATTGTATACCGATACCGACACGCACGGTAAAAATGTTTACAAACTAAATCGTTCGTAAATCATATCTTACCGTACTTGTGGCACAATGTACTTATTTATCTTAATATAAGTATAATGTGCTAAGTTACTGATATTTGGTATAACGCCTAACGGATTTTAATAAAACCATGCCTTTTAGTAAACTATTTGGTCCTCAGATTTTGCAATATATTAGTAATCTTCAATTTACTTCCTTGGGCTTTAGAGCGTAGGTACAACTACTTAATGGCATAAATTAGTAAAATAAAATAAATATTCGGGGGCAATTTTTCACAAATAGAGCAAGCTCAATAAGAAATACATACATGGGAAACATCCAAGACTCTGAAACACATATCAATTATGTTCATCAGACAAATATTGAGCCCAGGCCGCCAGCTTCGCTGGCAGGGTCACTACCGCTAGGCTAAACCGATCGTCATAATAAGACAAAAGCAATTGAGCCGTTTAATCACCGCCTCGTTACTTACAGATACGACTACTCTAACCAATATGGCCACAATTAACCCTCTCGCCCTTTGTTCCAGGTGAGTGAGCTGAGTGGGGGTGCCAACCCTTCGACTACCGCCCGCACACAGGTAACTGCGGACATTTTATAAACTGTAGCTTTTAAATGTCACAATATGCAAGCAAAACAAAAGCTGCTGAACATTCACGATTATGCATTATAATTTCTATTAATACGTAGTGTAGTGTATGTAAGATATATGTTGTTTTTTTGCTGTTGCTTTGAATGCAAAACATAGACATGGGTTGCGGAAAATATATATATTCAATGAATCCCTAACTTAATTGTCAGGAAGAAAAGGTTCTACTAAATAGCCTCTGAATTAGCGCGCCGCGCAGATTGAGATTCAGATTCATTCGTTACATGATATGAATCAAAGTATTAATTAGGATCAGTATCAAAAGTATATACAATGCGCACATCATGATCGTCAAATAACAAATAAAAACAATGCGATGCTATAGTTATTTTTTTAACAATTACGCTCGTAATCAGTTAAAATATTCTCTATGCATTGCCCGTCCATACTCCCATTAGTAGAAACAAATATGTGTGTTTTTCAAGTAAAACTAATAAATAGTAATATCAATGGGGTGGGTATAAAAGCGATGCACCACGCGCGCCTCAATAAAGTACATGATACATGCATTACCTTTATGCATTTTATCCAACACATACCCACAAGTATCACATTATATATCTACTACCTGCTGTCAATAGAAACCGCGACCGAATTATAATAAAAATGCCCTTACATCCACACACGTCATCATAGACATTTATTGTACCGGGATGACTGCTCTGTGAAATATCGGCTGTTAAAAAAATTATATTTGCTGCATATATTATATTAGCCCGATCCAATTTACTTAGGTACGAGCTTTTCAAGGTAACATGTCGATGATTCGAAATTTCGTTTCCACGGATAAGTCATTTGCTAAGCTTCATTTCTCTAAAAGGGTTTCATTTCATACCATAACCGTCAGTAACTTAAACTAATCTGATTTGAAATTGCGTTCAAATTAGTTTTTCTTTATCCATCACTTTGATGGTTGTCTAGAGGTAAGGCCTGAATCAATCAGTTTAAATATTATTGACCACCACCGCAGGCCGCGCCAGTGTGATTCAGGATTAAGAAAGAAATAAAACCTAGTTGAAGTAAAGACTTGTCAAGTTTTAGGATAACTTAAGGAGGTTTTGAGGTGAGTACATCACTCACCTTCGGTTTGCTGACGACATAGTAGTCTTGGCTGAGACCATGGAGGACTTAAGTACGATGCTCGATGACCTCAGTAAAGCTTCCGAGCGAGTTGGTCTAAGAATGAACATGGATAAGACGAAGGTCATGTCAAATGCCCATGTAGTACCAACTCCCATTACAATCGGACACTTTACGCTCGAAGTTGTAGACGATTATGTATACCTAGGACAGACTGTCCAGTTAGGTAGGTCCAACTTCGAGAAAGAGGTCAATCGTCGAATCCGACTCGGCTGGGCAGCGTTCGGGAAGCTCCGGCACATCCTTTCGTCCAATATCCCGCAGTGTCTCAAGACGAGAGTCTTTGACCAGTGTGTGTTGCCAGTGATGACATATGGCACTGAAACTTGGTCGCTTACTATGGGCCTCATAAGAAGGCTCAAAGTCACCCAAAGGGCAATGGAGAGGGCTATGTTAGGAGTTTCTCTGCGTGATCGCATCAGAAATGAGGTTATCCGCAGCAGAACCAAGGTAACCGATATAGCCCTCCGAATTGCTAAACTTAAGTGGCAGTGGGCGGGGCACATTGCACGTAGAACCGATGGCCGTTGGGGCGGAAAGGTTCTCGAGTGGCGACCACGTACCGGAAGGCGCGGCGTGGGTAGGCCCCCCACAAGGTGGACTGATGACCTGGTAAAGGTCGCGGGAGTCCGCTGGATGCGGGTGGCGCAGGACCGGTCAATTTGGAACTCTCTGGGGGAGGCCTATGTCCAGCAGTGGACGTCTTTCGGCTGATATGATGAAGGAGGTTTTATGTGTATGGTATTAAAAAACGCATGTCAATTAGTAAATACTGCAAACTATAAATTTTATGCAATTTGAGCCGCGTAATCTCCAATAATTACAAACCGCAAATAGTACCTGTGGTCTAAATGTCTCGGTTTAATATGTGTAATCACGTTCTACTATAGAAGTACTAACTTCCACCCGCGACAACCTCTGCGTGGACCCGGGATAAAAACTATCCTATATTTTAATCTAGGCTATAAACTATGTTCGTGCAAACTTTCACCCAAATCGGTTGAGCCGTTTAAGCGTGATTAAGTAACAAACATCCAAGCATCTAAATATCACAACATCCAAACTTTCGCATTTATACCTAATATTAGTAGGATGATGAGTGAGAGCCAAAAGTGTAGTTATGTGGTAATTTATCGTTACAACAAAACACAACAGTTCACACAGCAACACACACCGTACAATCCGAAAGATCTAAACGTTTCACTTTTTGCCCGACTACGGCAGAAAGGAAGGGATATGATTTTAGCAGTCTAATATTTGTATTTATGTGTGTTCCACCGTAGCGTTTAAGATACTGAACCGATTTTGATACATGCCATGGGCTATCTTTTGGAAGAAAAAATATGGTTGTCTGTAAAGTCGGTGTACGGACGACAATTTTACGTGATACGTCATAAGAAAACATTGATGAAAAATTGCATAACACGTATTTACTCATTTATCGTTAGGAATACTCCTGTGAAGTTTCGAATAAAATAGTCGATCTAATCTTGTTTCCCCATACAAACTTTCGATCCCCATTTCACCCCGTTAGAGGGTGAATTATGAAAAATCCTTTGTTAGTGCACCCTTAGACCTTATAAGGAACCTACGTGCTGTGCGTTGATATGTCAGTCAACGGAATGGGACAATGAGTCACACCTTTTCGTGCGTGCAGCCGGTGTTCATCGATTTATACGACGTTATCACGTTAAAAAAAAAAGATTTTTTTACTTACTTTTCCGTAGTCGGGTTACAGTATTTTTTGAACTGTTTATAATGTTAACCTATTCTAAGGGCTTGGCCACGACTTTCAGCGGCGGGAGCAGCCATATGTGAGAGTGAGAAGTAGCGCCCCGATCTCTCTCTTCCTATGGCGCACCGCTGCAGGTTGCCGCCACTGAATATTCCTACTTATTTTGAATATTCCTCACTACACTACGCTATATTTAGCTCCTCCTATGGTGACACGGTCTTTAAGTTGAATTAAGTTTTTAGGTTGCCAATACATCGTTCTAGATTATCCTTTGAAGTAAAACGCGTCAACTCACGTTGCCTTCAGTTTTAAGTTGCAACAAAAAACAGTTCAAGATAATCTTATGACTCACGTGAAAATGAAAACCTAGCACTTTGTAACGGTGCATGCGCCGCGTAATTATGTTGGCTGCCGGCGGGGGGCGTTCGTGATCGTCCGACATAGGTATTATTCTATAATGGAGTTTACACGCCACTGAGGTAAAAAGGGTTTTCACCCCACTGCGCAGTGTTCTCTTGGATATATTCCTGCGTGCCAAATCGACGCCGAATGATCAGACGCCGGGTGAGGCCTATTAGGTATTTTAGTAACCCTGCCTATACGGTCCAGGGTTATGACATAAATGTCAAAGTGACGATTTTAACGCCATTTTAGCTCAAATAGGTTTGTTGAACGTTTATGAATACGAACCTAAGTGTTCTAAGTCATTACAATGCATACTTAAGTGAGAAATACTCACTTCTTCTAGCTAGGATATCTGTCGACCTTTTTGAGCATTGTAAATCGTATTTACTCTACCAGTAATTTTGTCGACAAGTTGGCTCAACCTCTGGAAAATCCTTAAATCAGTGTTATTTAAAAGACGAGCGAAAAGGAAGATTTTCTGCTCAACATTTATATATCTAGGGCATGTCGCAAAGGTAAGTAAGTAGCTCGTTTCCTCGCAAGAGCAGAAGGCATATCTCATTGTCAAGCGAGTGGAACTTCTGATATGCTCCGAGGCGGTTTGGCCTCTTTCACTGAGTCATACCATACAAGTTTGCCCTACATTGGTTGTATGTACTTCGAAACTGTGCTGACAGGCTATCTTCGTGAGGATTGTTGTTTAATTTATCAGCCGACTTCAGTTCTTTGAGGTTGTTCTTTTCATTCCGAATCTTTCTCGATATCAGATTTCAATCGAAAAGGGAAAATACAGGGAATAAAATCGTATCGTATCGTAGGAAGCTTGACAAATTAAAAAAGTATCATTCCAATCGTCGAAACAGAAACAATCTCCTTCCGAATAGACAAACACAGGTTAAAGAAATCTAAGCAGCGTGTGTGGCTTAAATCAAAAGACTTAAAGGAATTGGAAATATCAGAAAACATATATTTATAAGTAAACTTAAGCAATACTTGACAAATAAAGCTTTTTACTCTTTAGAATAATTCTTAAATAAATAGAATTTATGAACTTTATGAACCTAATTAATGGATGTACTACTAGACTAGACATTAATGTATGTTAATAAATAATTGAATTGAATTGAAAACGTTTCCGTGTATTTGATAAAAATATATGCTATAGATATACAAACTGTCCTGCAGTTTGGCAGAAGAAAATAATGTAAAGCAAGGGTTGTTTAACTGAATAAACTTTTTTTAATTTTTTTTTTTCATTTTTCATGAAGAGAAATCTTATATACATGTCAAAACGACGTTAGAAGACCCATAATTTTTTAGTGCTTTCGTGTTCTCATGTAGGTACCATGTACCGCTTCGAACGCGCGTTGGGACAATTTATCTGTCATTTTTCCATATTAAAATTTACGTTTAGGTCTACCTGACGCACGCGCGTACAATGCGTTACGTTGATTGACCAGCTGGACGGACAGGGTCCGCTTTCCAATTTAATTGCAATGAGTTTACGAGCACACACACATGTTTCAGGTTAACTCTTGTTTTTAAAAGAAGCCGGTTTTTTAAAACATTTCTTTGAAGTTTACTTGTCCAGTGTGCATATGTATGTATAATGTATAACCCATAACAAAATATAAATAAGCGATAACCCCAACTTAACGATACAAGTAGGTACTTACTAAGGTTATCCAGACACAAGTTAATTCACCCGAAGCAATTTTAGCTACTAATTGACCTGTCCGCCCTCTCGTGCTGGGCAGCGGAAAACAGCTACACTCTTTTGACTTATTTGAACTAGCAACGTAATAACTATTCGTTATAAGGTTCAATATCAGAACAGCAATTTTAAGTTGCGCTAACGGTTCGCATTACTAACTTTCCACGTTTTGTTTTAACGATCATCAATTTTCGCTAATATAAAACAGTTTTTGATTTTTCTAAACTGCTTGCTACGCAATTTTTTTTACAAAATCTGTTTTCTCAGGCGGTCAATTACTTCATATTCCGTTTGCTTTGAAATTTTGATTTCGCTGGTTACATTTTAGCTTGTTTCATCGCAATATTTCGGGTGATGTACAAGTTTTCTTTTCTTTGATACACACCCGGGACTGGAGTTGTGTTGAAAATTGTTGGAAAATTTTACTAATTGGTGCTGGTTGATTAATATTATATACATACTTGAACATAACCTTATACTTTGTATGAGACTAGCACGGGACCGGGGTGCCCACTGCTGAATAGGCCTCACTTCCAGAGTACGTGACTCCCGGTCCCGTTCTAGTCTAATCCAATGATGATGATGATGAACCTAACACCTGATGGTAATTTTCCTTCGACCACATAGTACGATAGTGCGAGACAGATCACGACACACATAAACTATCTAGAAAAATGCGGATATTATAGCTCTGTATTTTGTTAGCCGTGAAGGAACTATTCTAGAATGCACTA
Organism: Epinotia nisella; assembly: GCA_932294315.1. Lineage (NCBI taxonomy): Eukaryota > Metazoa > Arthropoda > Insecta > Lepidoptera > Tortricidae > Epinotia > Epinotia nisella. The sequence goes on from OW028687.1 coordinate 8,014,919, forward strand.
TGCAATACCTAGTGATAGTTAGCACGGTTCTTTTTCACTATAGCGTTGCGCGAAACATATTGACATCAACTTGAAAACGGAATGAATAGTATCAAAACACTATCCACAGAAAACAAAAAAAAAATGAAAATCTACGCACTAAAGAAAGCAAAAAGGCGTGATAGGGAGTTTTACAAAACATATTTTATAGCTAACCTAGTGAGGCCCTGCCGCCTGCCGCGCAGATTGTTACGTAAAATAAAGTATAACACTGCCTAGTTTCGGTTTTATTACCATCCTTTTATTTTACGTACTTGTGAAAAGCATAAAATATCGACTAGAGCAATACCGACACAAAATAAAATATAACAATCCAGAATACAATGTCTGCGGCCAGTTAATATTTTCCGTTAAATTAAATGTTTGCCGTCATATAAATATCTATAACTGTTATTGTTAGGCTGTCAAACCCGGAATAAAGTTTTTGTTGAATGAAACTATAACTTTTGTTTCACTGCAAGTTTCGTTTGCTAGTACATAGTTGAGAGTGATTCGATGATAGAAGTCGATATTGCGCTCGCAGTGGCTCGAAAACCAATAAAAAACGGTAAAATAAAACGCAGGCTGTCATCGACTGCACGTGCCCAATCGATGCGGCTTGCACTCGATTTTTCCTTTCAATCACTCGGATATAAAGCCGTTTCAATTGTTCCGACCATGCTCCAACAGTGACTATAATAATAAAAGTTAATGTCAGATGTGCGTGCTTTACGCAAACTTACTGTCGCTAACATCTATGTTGTGTTTTGGTGACGACTAGGCTTTCTCCGTTTGCATTTCACAGTTTCATTCCAATATTCGAAAGTTCTTTGTGATTGCAATTACGCGCTAATACAATAAAGACAAATGTATACGTCAAAAACGCGTCACGAAATCTAGGTCTTAATTAAAAAGTTTCTAGTGTCAAGTTAGTCTTATTACATTTTTTTTAAATAAATAAATCCATAGCACAATTTTGAATTGAAACTATCCGTAACATGGAGCTGTAAATTCGAGAGTGGAAACCTGATGTTAACTGAAATAAATACTTACGTTCAAATTGAGAAATAAACGCTGGAAAACTGTAACGATTATGGTTTTATTGTTCACCGTTTAAATTTTCGAATGGTGTTATATTGAAACAACTTTATTCCACTAGCATACGTCATAAAAGCGTTTGGTATACATTATCATAAATTTCGCGGTAAAATGGCGCACTTATTTTTATGGCAACACTATGATTATAAATGCGCGTTTTGGGGAATTGTGTATTCTTCCTTCGCAGTAGTCAGCGCGTTTATGGTAATACTATTTCCTTACAAATAAAAACAGAAATGTATTTATAAGTTAAGAAAACACGCCGTCAATAGAAAATAAAAAAGATTCATATAACTAAAAGTGATGCGGATATTTTTGAGAAAATAAACTTGCACGTATTATGTAGGTACCCATTTTATTTGCATATTTATGAAATTGAAGATTCTCCACGAGATCTGGGAATATGTTATAACTTTCATGCATGCTGACGATGTAGCTGTTGTTGGGGGCACGCCTCGACATATGAAGAGCTCAAGAACAAATGGAATGCTACCGCCACAACAATCGCCGATTGGTTTAGAAACAAGCTAGAGGTGATGCCATTAAGCAAATCTAAAACTCAACAGTCTTGGGGTTTGAGCTGGATAGTGGATTCACCTGGAGCTCTCATACTATTAAGATGTGCGGTAAACTCGCTACAGAAGCCTGCTTCACCATAAAATTGGCGCGAATACTACCGTCGGAAGCGGTCCGTGCATGCTATTTTGCATCGGTACATGCACCTACAGTACGGGGTCGAGCTATGGGCGAGTGCTGCGGAGTTGTTTGTTGTTTAGGACGAAACTTAAAAATGGCTGATCGAGCAGGCGTTCGCGTTCTACGATTATAAGGAGCTATTTGGAAATGTTTTAAAATAATCATTAGTTACCTTGTTTATGTATGAATACATAATATGTGTACCCATATTGTAAAACTTTGACATGTAATTTATGACATTAGGTACCAATAAATGATATCGACGGTGGAAATTTCAAATGTTGTAAGGGACAAGCAGGCTGTTGTCCCTTACGACATTTGAAATTTCCACCGTCGATATGATTATGGCCTCGAAAGTATGCTACCTACATTACTCGAGCATAACACAACATTATTTGGCCAAGTGCGACTCGGACTCGCGCACGAAGGGTTCCGTACCATTATCAATAAAAACGAGCAAAGAAATCACGTTTGTTGTATGGGAGCCCCTTAAATATTTATTTTATTCTGCTTTTTAGTATTTGTTGTTATAGCGGCAACAGAAATACATCATATGTGAAAATTTCACCTGTTTAACTATAACGATTCATGAGATACAACCTGGTGACAGACGGACATACAGACGGATGGACAGCGAAGTCTTAGTAACAGGGTCCCGTTTTTACCCTTTGTGTACGGAACCCTAAAAATTGGCATAGGAACTGCGATTGTCTAGTAGTTCAAGTTCTAGCGTGCGACTCTCAATCTTGAGGGCTTGCAATAATAAGTTTTTCGGAACTTATGTACGGAATATCATTTTACGTCACTTTATTTCACTTAACAAAGCTCCTAAGTCCAAGGTCTAGTTGCCTCTCTGGGTTGGAAAGTTAGTCTGTAAACGCTCCCGCAAAGATTACCACTGAATGTAGTACCTATTTCAATATATGGGATCAGGCGGTAGTTGAATGCTCTCCTTTAGGATGCAACAAGGATAACGCCAAGATGAGGGGGAACATAAACTGAATGGGTTTAAAATTCATTTTATTGTCATGTCTTTGTGCATCCAGAATGACCAGGCTGCAGCTAGCTATCCATATTGATGCTTGTAGATCGCAGACTTCACTAGCACTCGTTCGGAAATTGCATCGGCGTTTTGCTCTCTTTGCCCGCGCCGCACCAGCGCTAATTGCTCGCAATCTATTGCGTTTTAATGTATTTGCGATCGCTGGATTTATTTCCATGATTATTCTAATCGATTTTACAAACCCTTTTTTTAATACGATCCTTTGTTTATTTTAAGTTCTCTTTAAATGAGTTAAACTGTGTTATTAAGTTTTTTTGAAAATTAACGACCGAAAACGACCCATTTGAAAATGACATCGATATTCTTTCATACTAATTTAATGTTAGCTAAGTGCAGTGGTAATAAAAATTGAATGAAATGAACACAAGTTTATAGTTTATACCTAGTAGTTCATACTTTATAGCCTTAGTACCTACTAAAATGCTGCGCCCTAACAGGGCTTGTGGTAAGCATGTACTTATATTTAAGACCTTTTGTAAACCCACAAAGCAACGAATGAATAAATGAATCATTTTAATTACCCTGGGCAAATACAGACCTAAAAAGTACCTAACAGAAATGCTTTGACTTGTTGCAAAGTAATAAAATCAGTTGCAATTTTTACCCACCAACATTTTATTACAATTTTAACGATTCGAAACGCCAATAACCAAGCAAAAACGCTATAAATACACCGACGCTAACCAAACGCGTGATATTATTAGCTATTAGCCGCAGTAATGGCGGCGGGCGGAAAAAGCGATAGCGCGTTAAAGCAGGGTCGACCAAACACATGCGTTACTTGTTCCAATTTCATATTAAGTTCCGCGGGATCGCTTCCACGCGACCCGAGCTAACGTGTCACGATGTGCCGGCGAAACACATTGATGTATGTGAAAATAAATCTTAATTTTTTAAACTTTATTTTCTAAAGTAAATACAAGATGATGTTTAACATTAACTAAATGAAATGAAAACTAAGTTAAATCTAAAAAAGGCCCTCGAGGCATTGTACCGAGGATGCTGGCGGCATTTCCTCATTTACATTAATTTACATTCAAGCAACATAGTTACCCACATTCGAGTAGTCTTTCACTGCGGCATTCATGAATGAGTTTAACAACGAATCCATGTAGATGTTAAATTGGAATGTGACACGTTTGTGTCCGATCGACCGACCCCCAGTCGTCGCGCCAATGGCTCGATTAGCGCGGAACCAGCCACGGCCTATTGTTTAGTGGTAAATAATATTTGCTGTAATCTACACGTTTTAGATACCTACCTACCTTTGTAGTCGGTACGATGAATCGGGTTCAATAAGCCCTGTGGAATAAATCAAATCTATTTAGGACATTAAAAGCGATACCGCGCTGTAAGCATCCGCCTGCTGTAGCGGCTACATTTACCTATCTACAAAGCTACCTTTATATGTGGTTAAGGGTAAATCACTATATCATTATCTTTTTACAGGAAAAGGTGTTCTAACAACAAAAGCATATAACTTTCATGAAAGAATCGTATCATTACGTGTTATATTTTAGGTAGTTAAGGAAATTGATAAACTAATTGGACTATGCATGGACTGCGAGCACAGAGTGTGCGTCACGTACCTGCACTGAAAGGGTTAATTTCTAGAATTAAAAGATGCGTGTAGGACCGTTCGTGAGCCCGAGATTTGCATCAAATTATCCTAAATTTTCTTTATTGTGTAAGTATCCCTTTGAGCGCTTGCTTTCACTTCTTTTTTATGCACCAGTTCTAAAAGGGGTAAAATAGATGTAGCAAGTATTTTATTTTGCTTCGGCTAACGTAGCTACAGCTGCAAAATTAATATATAACATACTTACACAAAAAAAAAACAGAAAAAATATGTACTGTTACAGACATTGTCGTTTATAAGTGTGATCGTGTATGATCTCTGTTAGATTTAATAAAATACCTAGTCATAAGAAACTTCATGTATTTAAGACAGACTACAACGAAGAAAAGTTATGCGAAGTTATGCGAACTTTGTGTATATTTTGTCAATGAGTTCATGAACACCAAAACTAATAATAAGTAATTTAGAAATAAGAAATGTCTTGATTTGTCTGATTTACCTAACCGACAGCAAAAGCTGGACTATAATTATATTTGCATGCTTACCTAAGTAGGATATGGTGGGCAGTAATAGAATACTATACTTGTACCAACTTAATGTGACCCATATTCCGCAAATAAATTCATTTCATTTCATAAGATCACTTCTGTTATTTGAAGAACCCTGCATCAGCTTTCCCAGGGGCGGGGCAAGGAAAATAATTAGTTGAAATTGAATAATCGGCGATAAAAACAAAAGACTGTTCTGCCGATAGCATGAAATTTCCCACCCTGCCTCGCCTCGTGAAAAATGTCCATAACAAATGTTGCTGGCATTATCAAGGTTCAGTTAACGATATTATTTCTGCAATAACATAAATCTTCTCAGAGTCTAGACTGCAGACGCCCTTAGTAAATAGCCCCGTCGTCTGCAGGGAAATTATAACTCTTAACGTTCGGTGAATAATTGTTTTCAAGGAAATTGTAAATTTAATACGCTCATTGACCTGACACAATCAAATGATTTATAAACTGCCGAATCCATAAACAGTTAACAAACCTTTTTTAGCTAAAATGCCGTTAAAATTCGTTTTTATTTCTCTGTCACTTTGATTTATTTATTTATTTATTTTATTTCATAAAACAACTTAACGGTAAGTATACATTTTCTGTTTCGCCAAACTTGATATTTGTGTTTGTAAGAAAGGGACGAACTACATTTTAAGTTTTATAACTGAGGGGGAAATTTTATAATTTACAAATATATAAGTAACCGTGATTTTATAATGTTATAAAAATGTAGAACAGCTTCGTTATATAAAGTTTTCAATCCAACAATTCCTCATTTTATGATTTCACTTCCGTTGTAGCATTTGACCATCGTTATTTCCGATTAAATGCATGCTCTGATAGATTTTTTAATGACGAATGATTTTTTCTCCGAATTGCAATACATAGCGCCATATAATATGATACAACTCATGTTTGCGATATTGACATAAATATGAAAGTAATTTTGTTTAAAATGTAATTAATTTTTCATATACAATGATCACTTTCCAAAAAGCAGAGTGGACGTTAATATGTTTTACCCTTTTGCAAGTCGGCAGCTGCAAATGACAAACGAAAGACAGTTTAAGGGTGAATATCCACCAAACATGTGCGTAGCTGAGTTTTCATATATTTGACACAATCCTGTCAAACATGCGAGGTGTCAAATATATGAAAATCGGTTTTGCTGTGCAATAAAATAGTTAAGTTTTGATGTGCAAGTCAAGCGATTAAAATATTTTTTTATTCTCGTTAAATATCTATTAAGTTTAGATATATAACAATAAATCAACGTCCAAGCCTCCTCTCATGGATGAGAAGAAGGAAGTTTAGATATAAATGTCACTTAATTAAATACCATCCTTCAGGTCATTAGTCAGCACATATCACATTAACCGGAGCTTTAATATCACCTGTACCCGTAATGTCGAAAGGTAAGGGTGTCGTAACTGAGTTAACCACTGAGTGCTAGTGAGTGCCTTTACCTCCAATTATAGTGCACTCTCGAAACGAATGTGGTAACTTGAAACTTGACTCAAACACTAATAAATGTGTTTGAGTCAAGTTATATATTATATTTAGGTATGGGATGGGGACGAAACTCGAGGCTTCTATTCGACATGCGCACTGAAATGACCACTCAAATAGAATAGAATAAATTTATTTTGAAACAACAACAGGCTATAATATAAGGCTTAAATATAAAAAAATTAAATCTAGTGTTGTTTCAAAAAAGGAGTCCACTCAGCATGACGCACACAGAGTGCAGCGACGCTGATTTTCAGTGGATCCGTCTGATAAACTAAAACTAACGTATTAATGTATATAAGAGTATATTAACCTATGCTACGAGATACGGTATACATATATATTTTCATTGCAGTGTGCAGTCCACGCTATGTCCAGCGAAAAACCAAACTAGAACCCGAGTTACAAGTACTTAATATAATAATATCGATGGTAACCTGTAATTGGCTTATTGTATTCTATCTATATAATCAATGTGTTTCTGTAGCTGTTGGTTCTCCAAATATAAATAAATAATTGTATATCCTACTCAAAATAAATTCTTAGCACGGACAATGATTGAGTCGCAGATCAGCTAGGCCTAGTTGCTTTAGTAGATGGCCTTTAACCTTATTTTTAAAAGTAAACAGGGAAGGAGAGTTTCTTATTGGTGGTGGGATATTATTCCAGCAATGTGTGGCAGCGTAACGAAAGCTGCCACGGAAACTAGCTGACCTGCAATGTGGACAGATGAGGCCGGGGACTTGTCTAACATGCATACTGGAAAGTATCAATTTGTGGTAGATGTAGGAGGGTTGCTTACTAGTAACAATTGCAAATAATAAAGAAGAGAGGTGAAGTGTGTGAAATATCAATTTGATTTCAAAACAATTCGGTTAATCAGCACTAAATCCCCGAATAGGAATGGATATTTTGAAGGAGCCTACCTATCTCTTAAATAAAAAAAATGTCTTCAATAATAAATATTATGTAATATAAATACCTCAGTAGCACAAGTGTCAACGTTTTTTAAATATAGTACGTACAGATGTATTGCATAATTATTTTCCATCGTATTTTCACGGAAACGTACGAAGTCGTCAGTCAGTCTCGGTACAAAGGGTACTGAGGTTGACTGAGGTAGCATGACAAATACGAACGTTTCCGAGAAAATACGATGGAAAACAATTATGCACTAGGTACATCTGTAGTTAGGTAGTTTCCATACAAGCTTCTAGCAAACTTTAGTAAATGTATCGCATTTTGACGTAATGTAACCCTGCTGTTGACAGTTTGACAGGTTAGCGAGCCGCGGTCGGGCCCCTGTCATCCCTGTTTTATTTAACCCGTTATCGAACTCCTGTCGTTTCACATTCAACTTTAACTGTATTGCCATAAGATGGAAATTGAAAGGTTGTGACCGAATAACCTCACTTATCATGGACGCTCTTTTCACCTTGTCTGTTTAGGTGATTTAGATTTTAACTGCAAGTTCTAAAGTCGCTATTTCAAAGACAGTTTGTGCAAGTTACGGTCTTCTGAATTAATAATAATTAATCTTAAAATATATTATGCTGTGAATTGTTTTTGACGTTTGTAGTATTGAAGGTTTCAATTTAAAATCAAGGCCACCTGAATTAATTTATCAGAATAAAGGAAACAGCTAAGGATATAATTGCTCTGTTATAAGTTTGCATCTCTAATTGTGAGTGAATGTGTGAATTTAAATAGAAATAACGTTCTAATGGACTTGGAAATGTACAATAAAACTGTTGGAATACAAAAAAAAATTGTATTAAAAGTTCGTAGGCATATGTTTATTCAACATATTCGATAGGATCATGGAACGCTACGAATCCCACTGGGAAAACATTACTTTTCATAGAGAAAGAGAACCCTCATGACTCTGCAGTTTCTTAATGAGGAGTTAAATTTCAGCAAATTCTGGTCCGAGTTCGTGAACTACACAAAATTCAACGAAGTCGACTTTTGGCATGCTCATGCTGAATTTCGGAATCGTAGGCGTCGGACTGGAAGTGCTGCCGCCAAGTCCCGTCACAATGATATTTGGCATTAAATGAATTTGTTGTAATCTGCAACGTCGTTAATATCGTATATAATTCAAGTTTATGATTTTCACTTTTTTTAATTATGAGTTGGGAAATTAAAATTACTATTTCACAACATATCTTTAATATTAGTGACAATAACAAACTATGTTTAAAAAAAACAAAAACTGCCGTCAAAGACTGTAAATATCTTTTGTTAGGGCCTAAAATATTTTATTTACCATCTACGGCGATATATTTTTCTCCACCCTTTATGACTGCGACACAAAGTGGCACAATGGAATATAAGTCCCACATTAATTCTACTATATAACGAGCTCGTACTCAAAATCGCCTAAATACGCAAAATAAGTTACGCCAGCACCTATTGGAAGAGATTTATGGCTTGGAAACAAATTTGCGTACTTTTTCACGGCGCCACTTTACGCAAACATTTGGCAAATCACGTGTTTATTCCATTCGAGCGAAGTTTTTCCTGAAGAGGGAAGTCGACATCTGCTACGATTTTTTGGGTTTCAAATCAATGTTGTTCATGAATTTAGAAGTTCGGGTTCACTACGCCGCAAATACCTACGTAAGTGTACTTCAATGTGTTTACCTAATGCTGCTATGTTGATATCTTTATATTTATCTTGGTCGTATAATGTTATAATGTATATGGTAATCTTAATACGAGAATGGTATAGTTTTCTGTTCCCTGTAATTAGTCATCCAGGGTCTCTTTTCAATACTGAATACGCCTCATGCAAAGTAGCCTGAGAAATGCAGAAGGTAGAGCGCTGCTTTTCCAAGATCCATCTTTTGTTGCTAAAATATCATGTCTGCGGCCGCGATATCAAAGTAAGCTCAATTTTAACACGATATGTTTAGCAGATTCGCGTCACGTATTACCGCTTACGTTGCTAACCTCGCATTTTTCCCAAACGTTTTATTTCAAAAGCAATCTTGCTACGTAAAAAATAAGGATCACGTTTCAGGATAATGAATGGAGAGATGCAGGGGTGGGAAAGTGAAGTCGATATGGCGCTTGGCCGGCTTGATAACTGGTCACACGCTTCGCCTCGTGCTTACTAACCTATGAATTTTACGGTATATTGGGTATCAAAGGTTAGTAAGGTCATTAATATGTTGTTCATGACGTAGCTCTGAAATATCACGCGATAATTATGGGTTTTTTTCTTGTTTTATAAATTTGTGTGTAACGTAGTAACTACCACTATCTCGTTGATTGATTTTATGGCTTGGCTTTTTTAATTATATATGAAGACAAAAAAGGAAGTACAAAAGCAACATCCACGACAGGGAATTGTACAGATTTTCGGCTCACCTAAAATTGGCATTCTAAACATGCATCCGTGCCAATTACTGCCCGCATTGCAGTGTGAAAATTAAAATTCTCATTCAAAGTCTTTCCCGTAATATCTTTATACACAGATATTTGGTGGATATTCTGCTGATGCTCCTCTATGTCTGCTGACGCTATGAGTAAGAACCAAACTTACAAAGGGCTGCGATTTACGAACACATTCAAATAAATAATTTTACCTTATTCTTTGCCGTTACTTAAAAAAATACAAATTCTCTACCTTAGATGTCTATGATATCCTTTCGTGTGGTTAATTTGTAACTTGTGACCAAGGACCGGAATTCTTCATAGCAAAAATCAAACTGTCAGAGGGTTTGACCAAAGTGTTTTATCGACTATCGATAAATAAATGTCACTTAATGACACATCGTCAAAGTAATGAAATCAGGCTTTTGGATATATACAATGTATGTAAGCGTAATGGTAATTAATAAAACAGAAAATATTTTTAATAACCATTTTAGTAACACGGCACGGAAATTACTTATGACAATCAAGCGACGTAAATGGCATATGTGACGTGCGTGGGCATGATTTATTTTAATATGGAGATGCAGGTTGCTTATCAAAGAGGTCAAATGTTACAGAATAATCGTATAAGTCGATATGCGATAATATTCCGTAACATCGAGAAGTGGAATTGTCGATAAAACAATTTGGTCATTCCCTCTGACAGTTTCATTTTTGCTATGAAGAATTCCGATCCTTGCTTGTGACAAACAGCTCGGTGGTATCGCGGCTCTAAATTCAATTCCAGCGTTCCAATATGAGATATTAATGAGCTCCAGTCAGATTTTCCTAGAGCGTACCAAACTGCTAGTTCGCTAGTCGGCGCACGTGCTCCTGCGGCTCTAACTGCGCAAACTTGGCCCCGCACTGCAGTGCACGCGTGAATCCTTAATGCTGACGTCATATTGGTGGAAAGATTAATGTTTGGCATAACATTTTTTTCATAAAGGATCCATGTCGCCTAAGTTTTCCTGAATCCGTATATCTTTTTCAATTGTTATAAATTATAAAATAAACTTTACCTAACCGGGATGTATACTATTTTTTTAAGTCCTAAAGTCTAAACAATTAACGATTTCGTCGTTTGGGACATACGTTGGTGGAATGCTAGTGGTATGCGCTAATTGAGATACCGAAGCATGTGGTTTATCATATTATCATACACATATACATCCACAATCGATTTACTGTCATTCGCCGGCAGAAATGGAAAATCGTCGACACGAAATGACGATTTTGAAATTGGACCAAAAGTAATACCATCGAAAGTGAATTAGGTAAAGTCAAAGTCAAAGGTTTATTTGTGCCAAAAGTAGGTAATGTTAACAACAGGTGTTATGTGACAATTTAAAGGATCTCCACTTTTTGCCGATGAAACGGCATACAAATTTTAAATGAGGCGATATCATCACCTTACGTAACAACCTAATTACAAATGATTTAATAATCATTATTACAATTTCCTTAGTCACACACTTAGACACAGTCATTTAAATATTGAAATTCAATAAAAATGTAATTGTGTCTATACTTTTTTATTACCAATTTCTTTCTTGTTCAAAATGAAACTAGGCCAAATGAAATGTTGTCCAGAATGAAATGTTGCCCAATTTAAGTTCGTATCAAAATTTAATATGAAAATTGTCTATTTTGTACAAATTTCATATACGACGTATTTCCGATTGGTCATATTCATTCAGTATATATATGTTACTCTTTGGTCATATTTCTGGAGTGTACGTAATTCCGTGTGGACGTATTTTTTTCGACCTATGTCAAGTACCTATGTCAATTTTACTTTTAGGACTTAATTAAATTTTAGCATTATTCAGCCTGGACAAATTTCCATGTCGAGGATTTTCAAGTTGACATTATTCAGATTCAACTTAAAATTTTGAGTTGTCTATTTTTCATTTGTGCTGAATGACAGTAAATCCCACAGTTCCAAAGTATGACATCCCAGGCTTGTCAAAGGGATATCTCCATGTTCACTGTCTCTCTGTCTTTCAAAATCGGACTGAAAACCATGTGATAAGGATATCATGTTCTGTCATTAAGGCAAATGAGTAAATGTTAGTCCGAATAATTAGACGAATTAAATTAAGGTTAGAAAAGTGCCTATTAAGGTTAGAAAAGTGGATGATGTAAAACCATCATTTTACCTAGATCGTATATATCATTGGCCAGTCGCAAACATAAGTTAAAAAGGAAAGAATTAGCTGTTATAGTTGTTATGCGGTAGGTAAATAACCTCACTAAGCTTTAGTAAACGAAATAAATAGGTTTTCCGTAACTGAATTATTTTTTACTAGCTTTTGCCCGCGACTTCGTCCGCGCGGAACTCGTTTATATCGTAACTACATACAAACTCCCCCCCCTTTTCACTCCCTTCATCATCATCATCATCGTATCAGCCGAAAGACGTCCACTGCTGGCACATAGGTCTCCCCTAGAGAGTTTCACTCCCTTGGGTACCTAATTAATTTTGGGATAAAAACTATCCTTTGTCCTTCTCCGGAATTCAAAGTATCTCTGCACCAAATTTCATCTCAATCAGTTCGGCGGTTTTAGCGTGAAAAGGTAACAGACAGACAGTTTTACTTTCGCATTTATAATATTAGTATGGATTGTTGAAACGAAAAGTGCTTCCTTATGGCTGAGTTACATGATTTTATAGATAAGCTTTTTCCAAAATTAATGGGTTGGGCAAGAAGGAACCCTCGATGCGCGAATCAGACTCGCACTTGACCGGTTTTTTTACAAACATAGACTCCGCTGCCAACTTGGTGTTTCTGTGGCCTGGCCTAGTCGGCGGTCAATAGTAAACTTGTCATTAGCTGTCAAATTTACTATTGACCGCCGCCGCAGGCCGCGCCAGTGTGTTGCAGGCATTAAGCCTCTCACAGACTGGCGCGGCCTGGCCGCTTCGGTCAATAGTAAACTTGTTATTAGCTGTCAAATTTACTATTGACCGCCACCGTAGGCTGCTCCAGTGTGGCACACTACAAACGGGCGCAATTTGTCACACCAACTTGCAATAGTTGGAAAGAGACAGCCATTCACTCTTAACCAGTCTAACTATAGCAAGTTGTTGTGACAAATTGCTAGACCTTTGAACGTGAGCACTTGGCTGTTGGTAGTAATTTGTCGCGCTATACCTCTCTTTCTAAGTTTTCTAATAAGAGAGAGACGAATAGTGCGAGAAAAATCGAGAGCTCGCGCGCCGTCTTGTGATAGCCGTGCTGTATATAAATAACTCATCCTTGTATAGGAATATTCAAAGCCTTATATAATTTTTAGTCTTTAAATAATATCAAACTTTAATATAATATACGGGGTGTTTCCTGTAACAGGAGCAATAAATTAAACGGAGGCTTCCTTACTGCATTTGTAGTAACCCCTTTTGTCCATTTCTTTTCAAATGTTTTTAACTCGGAGAAAAATTGATCTGAAGTTATGACCTCCGAGTAATGTATCTTGGCACCACGAGATCATAGCACAGTAGTCAATGCAGATTTTGAGGTAGCATCATGTAGTGAGTCATAATAGTTTTTGCATTTTTGTTTTCAAAAGATATTTTTGTGATTTTTTCAATTTTTTTAAATTTTTTTTTGTGTTTTTAAAATAATAAAATACTTATATCACTCCAGAAGAGTAAAAAAGTACACCAAAACTTTAGTTAAAGAAAAAAAAATCCGAAAAAAATATATTTTTTTTCAATTAAAACCACTTAGAAACAATTGATCACAAGCTTAATAATCTACCATTTAATTTATTGCTCCTGTTACAGGAAACACCCCGTATATTATACTACTCTTTCCTGCACGGCTATCACAAGACGGCGCGCGAGCTCTCTCGATTTTTCTCGCACTATACCTCTCTTTCTAAGTTTTCTAACAAGAGAGAGACGGATAGTGCGAGAAAAATCGAGAGAGCTCGCGCGCCGTCTTGTGATAGCCGTGCTGGTCTTTCGCTTATCTTCTACATTTTCGATCGATCCGTAATTTTAATCCCGTTCCTCATACTTTGGCTGAATGCGCAGAGCACCATGCTATTAGAAAAAAAAACAAATTCATGTTACCTACTCATATTGTTCAAATTTGTTGATACATTTATTGAGATTACGCCTGAATACGAAATTTGCGCATATAAGTTCTCATATTAGAATATATTTATTTTTTATGCTTGTTCTTTTGGTATACGTTTCGTGAATATCTATCTTAGTCCGGTTATAAATTATTAATAGTTAAAAGACAAAGCAATTCTGCCATTTTGACGTTACTGACAGCTTACAGATGTGGCGGCGATGTTTATATTAGAAAAAGAAATGAAAAATTTAAAGAGGTAAAATATTTCGGAAAATTAATTAACTGTCGAAGTCGCGTAAAAACTATCCTAAGCGGAAGCCAGAATAATAATGTACCTATAAAAAATGTTTCATGTTTTTCCGTTCATGGGAAACTGAGATCATTCGTGACAGAACAATGTATAAAATGATACTGGCTGATTCTTTTTTTAATTTAGAGATTTATTATAAGTGGAGATTATCAGGCCAATTATGAGTGATTGACCCTAGGTTTAGCTGTACCAATGTAAATTGTGTGAATGTACCCTGTGACAGTTTGATGCTAGTTTGCTGGTTCAACACCCACAACATATTTCAATTCAAGCCCTCTTTTAGGCCAATTTATCTGAGTCACGCCTAAGGTCTTATCTCATTGACGAAGAGTATATTATCGTTCGTCACGTTTTGAAGATAAGATTGTTGAATGTAGTCGAATTTATCGTACCCATGGGACCATTCCTGTTAGGGTAGGTGCTATTTGAAACTATACATGTAAGAGTCCCTACTTGTATATAAAAGTGTGCCTTTCGACTAAGGAGACTAACATTACTACTAGGAACTACTACAGCGAGATAGATCATCCGTTTCTTTCTAATTAGAACGCTTAGAAGGAGACGGGCAGTATATGTCGCCGGGACACAACTCGTAGGCCATCCTGTGATAAACGTGCTGAGATACTCATTTCTGAAAATGTGTCTGTCCGTTGAGAACGCGGGAAAATATTTAAGTAAGTTATATCGATACGAGTCCGAAACTATTCGACAATATTAAGTCTAGAGGCATAACCTAGCTCTCCTTTCCTTATTCGGTAAGTTTTTAAAATTCGAATAATAACCTTGGCAGAAAGAAGAACAAAAGTCAAAGTCAAAGTCAAAGTGATTTATTCTTCAATTTAGGCATATTACATGCACCTATGAATGTCGATAAACTACCACCGGTTCGGAAAGTAAACCTCTGCCTCGAGAAGAACCGGCGTAATAAACTCGGCGAGGTGTCATTTTTTTCAAAACAGTATACAATATATCATATCAGTATCAGAGTATTATAAAATTTTAAAATTACATTGCTACAGTAGAAAGCCTATTTATTTTACGACAGGTTTCTAGTGCAGGATTTTATCGCTGCCAAATATCCCTATCCATGATGTAGTCGTTTATCTTATAATATGCTTTTGAAATGAGTGTCCGTTTTACGACAGATTTGAATTTAGAGTCAGTAAGTTCGGTAATGTGTTTTGGAATTTTATTGTAGAATTTTATACAATTTCCCAAGAACGACTTTTTCGCTTTTACTAGCCTGTAAAAAGTTGTTTTGAGCTTCCCTGCGCTTCTGGTAACCTTGGGCCTATCAGTGTTTGTTGGGTAGTTGTATAAATTCTTCCTAACATACATTATTATTTCAAATACGTATAGCGACGGCAGTGTTAGAATATCTGTTTCCTTGAAAAATTCTCTTAATGACTCACGCGACCCGAGGTTATAAATTGCTCTAACAGCCCTTTTTTGTAAAATAAATACAGTCTCAATATCTGCCGCTGATCCCCATAAAATAAGACCATAAGTAATTATACTGTTAAAGTAAGCGAAGTAAACTAACCGTGCCGTTGCTACATTGGTAAGCTGCCTTATTCTCCTGACTGCAAAAGCAGCGGAGCTCAACCTACTTCCTATCGCAGTTATGTGGGAACCCCACTGCAGTTTAGAGTCTAACGTAATACCTAAGAATACAGTTGACTTTACAAATTCTATGGTTTCACCATTAAGTTTAATATTTGAGGCTAAGTTTACATTTGAGTTCGCTAGTGTGAATTTTATACATTTCGTTTTTTTCGGATTCAACACTAAGTTATTGGCAGCAAATCAGTCAGATATCATGGACAGGGTGTTATTTGGTTCAATGAGTTCAGTATCTTTCCTATTAACCTTGAACAGTAACGAGGTGTCATCGGCGAACATGACAATGCCTGATCTTCGGCTTACCATATATGGTAGATCATTTACATAAACAAGGAACAGGAATGGACCTAAAATAGATCCTTGAGGTACTCCCATCTCCACCACTGTCTCTGACGAAATGGCTCCATTTATCGCTACCTTTTGATTCCTTTGTGTTAAATATGACTCAATGAGATCTAATGCATGTCCTCTAATGCCATAAAATTTAAGTTTACAAATTAAGGTACTATGATCTACACAATCAAATGCCTTGGAAAGGTCACAGAAGACTCCAATGGCGTCCTGCGACTCTTCCCAAGACTGCAGAATGAATTTAATTAAACTTGCACCAGCATCAGTAGTTGACCTACCCTTTGTGAAGCCGAACTGCTGTGCGAACAGAATGGCGATTACTCCACCGACAAGAGCCTGGCTCTTAAATTTATGACGATGAACCTTATGTAAAAAAAACCTAAGGCCTAAGTTTCATTTCAGTTTCGACTTTTGATTTTATATTCGTAAAATATTTTTTCAGCTGCTAGTTTTCGCCGAAACTTTAAAATGACGGCAATCATGAGGTCTATTCTGACCGAACAAAGCATCTTAAGTATAGATAGAGAAATAATATCGTTACGTAATTAAGAAAGTACCCACGTCGTCCTCTCCCAGATATCAGATTGTAACAGCGATAAAGTCACAATACACTGAAAGCAACACGGCAGTCGTAAATCCCGAATGACGTTACGGTCGAGATTGAGAGCTGCATTGAATAATACAATTCAATCAGTATACTAACTGTTCATATACCCACAAAGTTTCCGCGGCTACTACATTGTCAGCTAAATAAATTACAGAACTACAATGTCATTTTGCATCGCTTAGGATTCAAAGGGCTTAAAATTGAATAAAGCAACAGTAAAGATATGTAGTTGTAGTAGTAGTAGTAGAGTACCTACTTAATGCTCTTAAATTACTAAAGCTCTTAAAATATTATTACTTTGCCGATTTGTCGCCATTTCAATGATACCTAACACGAAAGTTAACACAACATCCAATTCATATATTACACTGCGCATATATCATCATCATCATCATATGATCAGACGTCCACTGCTGGACATATATAATAAGTTATATTAATTATTCAATACAAAAAGTTGTAAATTATTTGCCTCGATACCAAAGCGTAAGTAGAAACATCGAAGAAAATAAACATCAAAATGAGGATTCTTTTCCGATGAAAAATAATATTATTATAAAATTAGATTAAAATATGATATTATAATTGTAATGCACAGAGAGTGAGTACAATCTAGACTCCTAGAAATATTCGTGGTTTCCCACAATTTTTGCTCCCATTAGTTTAGCATATACGTAGTTTAAGGGCAAAATGCTTACATAAAACTAAATCGCATTTGCCTCGGGCCGGGTAGGAGGAAATAGACAATTTCTATCCCTGTAATGGGCAGCTAGCATAAGGCAGTCGGATCCTATATTAACAAGTATGTTATTTTGTGATTTTAGCCGATTAAAAAAGTAAATAAAAAAATGTATGATTAATTGTTGTACCAATAATGTATTAAACTATGATTTCATCAAAGAATAAAGAAATGAAATGTTAATTTTTTACAACATCCTCTCTTTTTTACCGGCGTTTTCACATCTGCTTCTCATTTACATGTTTCCTTGTTGTGTGGAGTTTTGTTGTTTGTGTGTTGCATAAATACTTAACTCAATTAAAAAAAAACATACATACTAAGTACAAATAAAATAAAGGGACGGCAAAGCATTTGTGAGTTTTCAGGAATCTAGGCTTTTATAAAACTAGCGCCTATACCCCTAATCTTGGGATCAGGTTCCAATTGTTCCAAGCGAGAGTTGTTCGTTAGCTACGTTTAATATAGATTCTAATTTACTGTTTTATGGCGTCTATCAGTGTTAAATACTTTTACAATAAAGATCTAATTAAGTTACAGAAGAAAATAATGATCAACGTTGCTTTTAAGTATAGATAAAGTAATCTGAAGGATTTGTACAAGTTTTATAAATTTTAAAAGTAATAAATATTAAACATTTGAATGACCAAATAAATTGAAATTAATTATTCGATTTCATCACACATTGAAAAATCATGTGATATATTAACAGTGGCTTTTCAGTGAAGGAAAACATCGTGAGGAAACCAGACTTATCCCAAAAAGGTCTAGTTTTCCCTCTTGGTTAGAAGGTCAGATGGCAGTCGACTGCGTAAAACTAGTGCCCATGCCAAATCTTGGGGAGCGTTCGATTTCGTCATACCAATATTTCCCTGTGCGAACCTGCCGGTTCTGGGTTCAAGTCCCAGTTTGAACACAGGACCGTCAGCTTCGTAAGCAGCAGGTCGATCACGTAACACATTGTACGTGCGTCAGGTAGGTCTAAATGTCACATTTTATATTTTATAAAAAATACAGTTAAATTGTCCTAACCCGCGTTCGAAACGTTACGTGATTACGTACCCCTCTGGGTCACTAGATAGAAATGTAACTGGGTACCGGTTCGCAGGTTTTGTCCACGAAAAAAAGTCATGGTCACTAACCACTAGGGTAAACCGGTCATATTGAATGATTATTTTTTGCTTTACCTAAGCTTATTTTATATAAGTGCGTGTATGAAAGTTCGTGTGCATTAAAATTATAATTACTTATTAAAGAATATCTCTCACTGCTGGATCAATCATTATTTACGTTCCTTCTACTGATACAGCTACAATCACACTGTTTCCTACTAATAACTGGTTGTGTTGTGTATAAAGTAATTTTACCTTTTATATTTGCCATTTTGTTATCATATGACCCACCAAATCACCGTAAATCCAGTGAAAGCCTTATAATACAACTAAGTCCGTCCACAACTCCGAGGCAAAAGGCCATTCAATTACCGCGATGTATAGTCACTATCAGATCCGCCTATAAATTTAGGCTTTACACGTAAAACCTACATTTGATCGCTCCGCTGTGGCTGTATTAAGAGTCGCAACATTATACCTGTAGTTTAGTTTAGTTTAGTTTTTTATTCATCTCGTTGCACAATTTTCATATAACAATTACATTTTGCTAATATTACTTATTGTATACATCAGGGAACCCATGTGTAGCCGAGGGATAAAGTATAATACATTCTATACACTGGTGAAATACTTTTTGAAATCCAATTATTAGTTTCGGAGATTACCTCCTATACAAACTTGCAAAGCTATAATTTCACAGACTTTTCTGAACCACTCAAACTACGTTAAGTTTATTTAACTTAATTGAATACTTAACTCCATTAAAAAACATACATTTTGTGACTTTTCTGGAATCTGGGCTTTCGCAAAACTAGTGCCTACCCCTAATCTTGGAGTCAGGCCCCGTAGCATGGTTGGCCTTGTCACGCGATAGGTGATAGGATAGAGCGTGCGTCACTGGCTGACACCGTTCGATATAACGAAACGACGCCCCTATCTTGTCACTTGTCGCGTGATAAGGCCAACCATGCTACGGCTCCTGGTTCCAAACGAGTCCCGCGAATTGTTCGTTAGCTACGTCTTTTATGGCGTCTATCAGTGTTAAATACTTTTACAATAAAGACTTTATTGAGTTACAGAAGAAAATAATGATCAACGTTGCTTTTAAGTATACGGTAATCTGAAGGATTGGTACAAGTTTTATAATTTTTTTAAGTATTAATTATTATGTCCTATCTCAATTATTTATTTTGTTTCAAGTTGTTTTTTATCATCCAGTTTCATAAATTCTTTCATCAGTGTACCTATATAGCATGGACCAGGTCGGGATGGACAATTTAGGAGATATTTATTCCGCGATCTGAGGATTTTATAATTCACCTGCGGAACAGTAGCCAATGAAAGGCTTCGTAATCAACCTGGATAGAAATGACCGTAGTTATCTCCTGGGTGAATAACCAAGCCTCCTCTTCCAAAATATTGATGTTCTTTTCTTCTACTCTCTCTCAGTGAGATTGTTAACTTGTTTTCTTACAAATTATCCTTGAGAATATTTAACTACTTAGAATGCAACAAAGAATCCTCAAGAATATTCTAAGCTGAGGTTTAAGTAATTTGCACTCGAGTTTGTTCAATATTCATTAAGCTCCAGGTTTGTATTCAAAACGCGAATTTATCAAAATATGTAACGGACCGGCTGAGAGGTTATTTGAATTATTTAGACGTAGGTAGGACCTTTGGTAGCGCGAACCCCGAATTCTAATTACTATGCAAATAGGGGACATATATTTACGTCTTAAAAAAAGATTAGGTAGCTACATCACTGTAGAAAAAGAATCACGATGAAATTATAGCATAAATTTAAACAATAAAACGAAATACATACGTGTACAACGTGTAGGCTTAGCCTAGCTAAAAGCACTTAAGCTGTTATATCATACAACATCGTGACTTGTTGTTATTTCCCTATAGTGCGTTGTTGCGAGATTTCATCGAACAAATAATTCAGTTTTGGATACCAGCGCCATCTGTTAGTATGTTATTAGGCATGATTC
Organism: Epinotia nisella; assembly: GCA_932294315.1. Taxonomy (NCBI): domain Eukaryota; kingdom Metazoa; phylum Arthropoda; class Insecta; order Lepidoptera; family Tortricidae; genus Epinotia; species Epinotia nisella. The sequence goes on from OW028687.1 coordinate 8,035,674, forward strand.
CAGGACCCCAAAACTACCGGGAGACAATCTCTAAGGAGTAGTTCTCCCCTATAAAGACGGCGTCAAAATTACACGTGTGGGGTATTATCAAATGAAATGGATTATCTTTTCTAATTTTGCCGCAATTTCTACTTTTGATATAATAAATAAATAAATAAATATTTGCGGACAATCTTACACAAATCGACCTAGTCCCAAACTAAGCAAAGCTTGTACTATGGGTACTAGACGACGATAAACATGCTTATATACATAAATACATACTTAAATACATAGAAAACATCCATGACTCAGGAACAAATATTCGTGCTCATCACACAAATAAATGCCCTTACCGGGATTCAAACTCAGGACTTCTTGCTTCGTAGGCAGGGTCACTACACTACCAACTAGGCTAAAGCGGTTGTCATATTTTTGCTAATATTCCTTAAACTTGTGTATGTATTGAAATATAATATAATAAAGAAATATATAAAATGGGCAGTCAGAATATATCACAAAAAGCTTATGTATGGTAGTGAAGTGTGGAATGGATGTAGATATAGTCACGAAAAATGAGAAGGGAATGTTAAGGTGGTTTGGGCATGTAGAGAGGATGCATGAAAGAAGATTGACGAAGAGATTGTATATAAAAAGAGTGGAAGGGCAAGTTGGAAGGAGAAGACCTAGGCGAACTTTCTCCGAACAAATTGGAGAAATGTTACAAAAAGGCCAGGTCAAAAGTACCCTAAACCGACGAGCATGTATGAGAAATGTTATGAAGGTGAGTGAAGCGAAAGTGGTTTGTCAGGATCGTAGCAAATGGAGATCCGTGATCTCTGCCTATCCCTCTGGGAAAGAGGCGTGATTATATGTATGTATGTATGTATGTATAAAATTTATTCAGCTTTCATTTGATAACACACACGTGTATGTACGCGGCATGGTTTGGATGTAATTGTCACTTTTCCAAACGCGGCCTCGGCGATTTTGACGACGTCATTACTGGAGAGACCGACTCCTTAGAGATTGTCTCCCGGCATTTTTGGAGTCCAGGAGACATGGCTAACATGCTAAAAGAGCGTTGGTATCCGAAAGTGAAGAATTTTCCCCTAACAACCACTAGTACAAACGTCAAACTAACTGTGCGTTTTGGACGTGTCATAAAAAATGCTGAATTAATCACAGTCACAGCAGTCCTGTTATCACAAAATAATTAAGTATCCTTATTTTGGTACGTACAGACGGATAAACAGAAAGACGGTGCGCAATTATAATTGTTTATTTACACTGGGTCGAATGTGAATTGTGCTTCTGTTCAAACAACGAACGATTCTAATAATGCACCATGCTTGTAATACAATGTTAAAATTCAGTGGGAAATTGTGTCAGCGATATTTTATTAGCGTGTTAAGTGCAGTTAAATCGGTATTAGTAATAAAACAATGCGATGGAGCTCGTAGCTATTTAATACTAATATTACAAATAAAAAGTATGGAAAACTAAATACGTATATTAAAAATCGATAAACAATATTATGCTAAATATAGATGTTAATGATTATAATAAGTATACATTTTTACCGTTTACAAATGTTTATACAGTTGCATCAACCCTTAACATTGCCCATAAGCTTTCACTGAATTAGTTCATTAAAATATCGTTATACTTTAAGTATATAATATATATATATTGATATAAATATCAAAATCCATGTTTACATATAAATGCGAAAGTAACTCTGTCTGCATGCCTGTTAATAGTTGTAGTATCTAGTTGTAGTAGTATGGGAATAGTTTAAATCCCGGGGAAAGACATAAGTAGTTTTTGTCCCAGAAATGATCCCCTAAGGGGGAAAATGGTGGTTTGGAGAAAATTGTATGGAGGTACGATATAAAAGAATTCCACGCGGAGGAAGTCGCGGGCAAATGCTACTACTATATTTGATATTTGTGACAATTTATTTACGTATTGTTTTATGCTTTTTATTTTAAGTCGTAATTTTGGTTACGTAATATCTTTCTTCTCCTATAGAGGCAAAGTCATCTAATAGCCGCAGCTCCTAAGACCAATTCCTTCCAATAAATAACTTCAATCTCTCGTAATATAAAAAAAAAAAATAGATATCCATTTTTTCCAAATTTATTCCGTGGACGTAGCTTATTTATAATAAGATTTTATGCAAAGTAAAATAGGCCTTATCATTGAATAAATTAAGGTTCAAATAGGTAATAAGCTATGGATGGAAGGGTGGGCGCCAGGCGGAAGGAATAGGTAACGCCGCCGCCCGGGGGACCGAGGTGCGGAATCTTAATGTTGACGACCATGGGGTCGATCAAACACTTACATTTCGCATTCTAATTTGATCAATGTGGTAAGGTTAGGTGGGACCAAAGCCTATCTATCGTCTTCGCTGGCTAAGCCATTTTAAGAAGATGGGAGAAGATCGACAGGCGAAGATGAAGAGAGCATACTTGGACGACGACCCGTCGGTCGCCCCAAGTCTATCTCTGGAAGAATGTGGTGAAAGCGGATTTGTGTAAATTCGGCAATTATAGCAAAAATACCTATGGCCTAAAATGAACATTTTTCACAAAAAATACATGAATTTTTGTTCACAATTCGTTTTTTTGGTTTTTCTTACTCAGAATCGTTGATACTATCGATCCTTATACAAGAAAATGTTATCCGAGATTTTACTATGTAGGTTTTTTCTTCCAGTGCGTCAGGCCCATATAGATAAAAAAAGACTGCGCACAAAAATGTGACGATCTGAAATGGAATATGTGGAACACTTTTTTCTTCTATTAGGATCGATAATCAATGATTCTGAGTAAGAAAAACCCAAAAAAAACGAATTAAAAAAAAGTTCTTGTACACTTTTTTTGACAAACGCTCAAATATGAGGCTACACATGTTCAAAACTAGTATTTCGCGCTTTCTGAGGTAAGTCAAAAAATAGTTTATTTATACAGTGACATAATTTTAAACAAAACATGGTTTCTGTGACATACTGGTTACCAAACTTTGTTTTTTATTTAGCTTGATAAGATTGCCCGTGTCACCTGCACTAAGGCTATGCCTGTCTCACAGGATGACACTTTACATTTGATTGCCCGTTATTCTATTAACTACGCGCTAAAGAATTTTACATTAAATGTGTAGTACAAATATTTGACGTGATCAACAAAATAATGGTAGTAATTGTATATTATCCTAAATATTAACTGTATGCTACTGGAGGTATTTTTTTCAATTCAATTCAATTAATTTTATTTTGTACAAAGTCCATATCGTGTTAATAACATACTACTTAATTCTAAGGTTAGTATTATATATATTAATATAAGTTTTTACACATTGGGGCATGCAGCTGCACCCAGTGCTTCAACCACGGTGAGTCCCACCGGTCGGCCAGCGTGCACTGGATGGTATTGGAGCTGGCGCGCCACCGTCTCAGCAGGGAGCTACATCGCTTTCTGATGATCACGTGGAAGCCAGCGAGTTCCGGCCCTCCGCGAACATACCCGACCCGAGGCGCTGCAGTGTCGCGGCAGCCCGAACACCACCCTGTACGCGTTGTTGTACTGAACTTACAAGTTTTTTATATTTTGCATTTGGGAATGAAATGTGTAGTAGCCTCATATTTTTAACCATATTTTTGCTATAATCAATATCGTTCTTAATAGTTGTCGTAGTCCACGACATCCGTTACAGATGCTTTATGTTACACCAAATTGGATACAATTAACAGGTTAAAACCAGTTTTTTTATAAATGCCTCATTTACGTGATGTAAATGGGTCATATAAAATATGTTCTGATAATAATACAATTCCAAAATTTAAAAAAAATGGTCCACCCTAACGTCCACTGCTGGACATAGGCCTCCTCCAAAGACTTTTGACTATACAGTAATAAATACAGAAAACCAGTAAGAATTATATTCACGCTCGTATATTTTGTCACTTAGTCGTCATTGTTCATAAATTTTATAATATAAACAAAAATAAACAATGTCTCAAAAATTCCAAACATCTCACTTTGTCAGTAGCTGACACATCACAGCATTAACCTCAGATTCCTGTGCCCCAATAAAAAGGTTCGATTCCAATTCACCCTAGCTCCTTTTTTACCCGTCCCTATGGGTGGGGAGGGGAAGATGCGCGCGCCTCTAAAATCAATACGGTCGTGTTACGCACAATATACAGGGCTGGTGTCACGGTCATACCGATAATTACTGGGATATCAAGAATTAAATGTAATATGATAATGTTAATTTGATATTATTATTGATTGTAATCCATACTAATATTATAAATGCGAAAGTTTGTCCGTCTGTCTGTTACCTATTCAAGTGTAAACCGTTGAACTGATTCAGATGAAATTTGGTATAGAGACAGTACTACACAGTAGACAGTAGTCCCGAGTAAGGCATAGGATAGTTTTATCCCGAAAATCATTCCCTAAGGGGGTGGAATTGGGGTGAAAGTTTGTATGGAGCTAATACGATATAAACGAGTTCCACGCGGACGGAGTCGCGGACAGAAGCTAGTTTAAAATAAAATATAAGTTTTTTGTATAAAATTTGATGTGTACGTAATAAGATTAATAATGAATTTAATGATACAAACCACAATTAGGGTTTGCAATCCGGATCCGACTTGTATGTAAATATCCGGATCTGGATCCGCGGATCCGGATATTTCCATACAAGTCGGATCCGAATTGCAAACCCTAACCACAATGTATAACTAATGATTATTTACAAGGCATTTTATTTACAAAATACGGAATTAACAACGCATATAATAAGTCAAGTGCGAGTCGGACTCGCTTAGGAAAGGTTCCCTACTGCAAATGCAGGAAAAACACATTTGTTATAGGTCCCCTTAAATATTTACTTATTTATTTATTACTAATCGGTTGAAAATGAAATATGTATTACAAATTAAAATTTTTAAAGACTTTGATTAACCTAAAGCGGTTAAAATCCAACCCTGTTTAAGACGGACGAACGAAGAGATAGATAACAAAGCCTTAGAATAGGATTACTTTCTGCACTCTAAAGATGCATCAAAATATTCGACTTTTTATTTAAATATATTATATATGTACTTATTACATTTTTAAGTATAACAAAAAGCGTACGTACGTAATATAATCATAACTGAATTCATAATTTATACGCAATTCCTTTTGATGTTTAAATTAATACCGCCCATCGGAAATTGCAATTACATATTGTCCAAAGCAAATTTAACTATAATTCCCCTCAACTTTTAATCATCCCAAAAATAATTAATGTAAACCACGGGCTTTCAGCTGTCAGTACTGGACCCAGCTAATACCAGGGCCTCAATTCGATTCATCTTTTTCAAATCATAATGTACTTCTCGCACTCTTTCTGCACGTTAGCTCAGCGCGAGTGCGCGAAACCTGTTTAATTAAATGCAATTGGCATATGAAAGAGCCGAACCGAACACAACAGAGGCCCAGTGAGCTATTAGCTCGCTAATTATTGTAATAGCCTTTCAATCGAATTATTGACGGCGTTGGGAGATTAAGGCCGCGGACTGGACGCCATCGGATAGCGGGGCGACGACCGGCAGTTCATATATTCAAGCGACTTCAATGGGAAACTGCTCGTCGCTCCGCGCTGCTGCCCGCTGGCGTCCAGTCCGTGGCCTAAAACGTTTCTAAGCCATGTACTTTTGAGTAATTACGTCGACTATGAAAGTAATAAACTAAATTTAAGCTATGTTTCTTATAATAATTTCCTACAGAATGGATACCATGAGAAAGTTCCTAGAGTCTTATTTGTAAAAACTATCAGTGCGATTCGAATAATACCGATATATCGATTCGTGTTCGATGTTATCTTTACATACATAATTCGGAATACCCTATATTCCCGTTTATTTGTTAGTTGGTTGAATAATTAGAGAACGTAGATATTTTCAGTTTTCATCATGTTTCTCCTCTAGATATACTGAAATCTTTTAAATTGATAAAAATAAAGAGCACGGAGGACTTATGGGGCGTGTCAGTCAAGGTACTGGAAGCCATTCTGGAGGTCGTTGCACCTACTCTAGCTCTTATTTTTAATAGTTGTATAGACAATGGCATTTTTCCAGATTTAATGAAATGTAGTAAAGTAGTTCCTATTTTCAAATCAGGCCATAGAGATAATCCTTCTGATTATCGTCCCGTATCTATCCTACCCGCGTTTAGCAAAATATTTGAAAAAATAATGCTAACGCAATTGATTTCTCACTTTAATTATAACAAGATTTTGCACGCACAGCAGTTCGGCTTCACAAAGGGTAGGTCAACTACTGATGCTGGTGCAAGTTTAATTAAATTCATTCTGCAGTCTTGGGAAGAGTCGCAGGACGCCATTGGAGTCTTCTGTGATCTTTCCAAGGCATTTGATTGTGTAGATCATAGTACCTTAATTTGTAAACTTAAATTTTATGGCATTAGAGGACATGCATTAGATCTCATTGAGTCATATTTAACACAAAGGAATCAAAAGGTAGCGATAAATGGGGCCATTTCGTCAGAGACAGTGGTGGAGATGGGAGTACCTCAAGGATCTATTTTAGGTCCATTCCTGTTCCTTGTTTATGTAAATGATCTACCATATATGGTAAGCCGAAGATCAGGCATTGTCATGTTCGCCGATGACACCTCGTTACTGTTCAAGGTTAATAGGAAAGATACTGAACTCATTGAACCAAATAACACCCTGTCCATGATATCTGACTGGTTTGCTGCCAATAACTTAGTGTTGAATCCGAAAAAAACGAAATGTATAAAATTCACACTAGCGAACTCAAATGTAAACTTAGCCTCAAATATTAAACTTAATGGTGAAACCATAGAATTTGTAAAGTCAACTGTATTCTTAGGTATTACGTTAGACTCTAAACTGCAGTGGGGTTCCCACATAACTGCGATAGGAAATAGGTTGAGCTCCGCTGCTTTTGCAGTCAGGAAAATAAGGCAGCTTACCAATGTAGCAACGGCACGGTTAGTTTACTTCGCTTACTTTAACAGTATAATTACTTATGGTCTTATTTTATGGGGATCAGCGGCAGATATTGAGACTGTATTTATTTTACAAAAAAGGGCTGTTAGAGCAATTTATAACCTCGGGTCGCGTGAGTCATTAAGAGATTTTTTCAAGGAAACAGATATTCTAACACTGCCGTCGCTATACGTATTTGAAATAATAATGTATGTTAGGAAGAATTTATACAACTACCCAACAAACACTGATAGGCCCAAGGTTACCAGAAGCGCAGGGAAGCTCAAAACAACTTTTTACAGGCTAGTAAAAGCGAAAAAGTCGTACTTGGGAAATTGTATAAAATTCTACAATAAAATTCCAAAACACATTACCGAACTTACTGACTCTAAATTCAAATCTGTCGTAAAACGGACACTCATTTCAAAAGCATATTATAAGATAAACGACTACATCATGGATAGGGATATTTGGCAGCGATAAAATTCTGCACTAGAAACCTGTCGTAAAATAAATAGGCTTTCTACTGTAGCAATGTAATTTTAAAATTTTATAATACTCTGATACTGATATGATATATTGTATACTGTTTTGAAAAAATGACACCTCGCCGAGTTTATTACGCCGGTTCTTCTCGAGGCAGAGGTTTACTTTCCGAACCGGTGGTAGTTTATCGACATTCATAGGTGCATGTAATATGCCTAAATTGAAGAATAAATCACTTTGACTTTGACTTTGACTTTGAGTTGTACTTTGTAGATAGATATATCAACGTAAAATAACTTTAGGAATCTGAACTATAAATTGTATCCTCATGTTTCCCTAGGAAGAGCGGTGTCTCCCAACACAGGTATTTATTTGCTTACAGAGGGCGGCTTAGAATTTAGATCATAATTTATGTGTATTAATATATGAAATAAAGAATTTTATATTTTTGTATTTTTATCCCCGTGTACTATATCTATCAGAAGCATTGATTGACTTAAGTCTTAAGTGTTTTAATTTATGCTAGTTGAGATTCGTGACTAGGGTTGCCAACCGTACTATATTATATAGTATTGTACTATATTTTGAGTCTTTGTACTATATACTGTTGAAGAAATATATAGTACGCAAAATACTATATTTTGGGGGTCTTTACGAAGTGCTTCAAATTGCCCAGGTTTCAATTCATCATCATCATCATCATATCAGCCTAAAGACGTCCACTGTTGGACATGGGCCTCCCCCAAAGCGTGTGACCGGTCCTGCGCCACCCGCATCCAGCGGCGCAGGTTTCAATGAAATACTAAATAGCAACATTGCCCGGCCAAGTACTATATTTTTTACAGTGTACTTATATTTTTGTCGGTTTTTTCTGGAAAATACTATATCTCCCCCAAAAAAAGTTGGCAACCCTATTCATAACAGACATTTTGATTGAAATAAATGAATGCTGTTAGTCGTTACGATATATTGAAAGAAGAAAGATATAAAGAAAATACATTTATTTAACGTCACAAATTACTTAGTTAAACAAACAAAACAAGCAAAAGAAAAAAAACTAAATAAGAGGACGTTAAACAGCATCCCACTCAGACAAGACACAGCAAGCTGAGGCGCTGATTTTCGGTGGGAACCTTGTGGGGATATTGATTGGTGTATTAGTGTCCCATCATTAGATTTTTGCGAACATTAATATTAATTCCGGTGGCTTGATAATACAAGCACATGCCCAGGCTACGCCGGAATGAATACGTTAATGGTGGACGCATATACGAACATTAATCAACTTCCCACTTTGTCCAGATGACACTTTTGACGAGTTTATGAAAAGTGAACTTTATGGCCAGATTGAGAAGATTGCTTTTTAAATTGTACAAATTAGTAAACGTGTCCACCCAGTGGAAATGACACAACTTGGGTGGAGTGGTTCTTGAGAAGTTAAATTTAGAACTCTTTTATGACTTTGTTATGACCTACCGGAATTAAGGTTGAGAAATGAATATTATGATTTAATGTTTTTTTATTCTTTATTTATTTGTTTGTTACCTACTAAAAAAATCTACAAAAACACTAACTACTTAAAGTCCTGCAAAACTGTTTTAACAGTTTGACTGCAGGAAGACTTATTATAATAACTTATCTAATTTTACAAAACTAGTTAATAGTTCGACTTAAACATAATTCTACAGTAGTAATATATGCTTTGGTAATATATATCTAATGGTATATTTATGTAGGTATGAATAAATATTTAGGGTAAGGATTCAAGAAAATGTTTTTTTAATTTTCTTTTAAATAAGCGTGCATTTTGTTCAAGTCTGATGTCTTCGGGCAAGTTGTTATAGATATATGGCAAACGTTTTTTTAATGTTCTATCGTCATAGTAGTTATAAACTTGTTATGTCAATATTTAAAGGAAACCCGAGATTTTATGTATTTGAAAAACGTGTCACAGTATAAAAATACTAATATCGCTCAAGAAAGATCATAACAGGTAGAATAAAAATAAGAATTTAAATTCAGAATTATAATATATGTTGTAGGTACATATTAGTTACAAACAAAATCTTAACTGGGTTTTGCGGCGTGCCTTTCTAAAGTCGTCTATTGCCTCAATAATTGTATTAGTACAAAACCCCGATTGCTAACCTAATTGACATTACGATAAAAACGTTATGAGGTCCGCTAGATCCAATTAATTTAACAAGAATAAAATCCCCTTCGGCCGCGAGACGTGATTAAAATGACAAAAAGTTCCATTAACCCACAGATAACGAATAAGGGTAAGGCTTAGTACTCACTAAATGAGTATGAACTAAAGAGTTGACTTTCTTCGCGTTTATCTGATCTGTTGTTTTTTGAGCTTGCGTTTATTGCCAGAGCATGTCATTATGCAGGTATATTTGGAAATGCAGGCTTGATTATTTAATTTGTTAGTGCTTACGTTATACTATAAGTATTCAAAGCGATCCCTCTTATCCATGGGTGGAGCTCTGTGCCCAGCAACGAGACATATAGGCTGATGATGATGATACATCTGGAGTACACGTGTAGTCACGAACTTTAATTTGGGACCCACCTAAGATGGAATATCGTATAGCAAACTGAAGACTAATATTTTAATGGAGTGTCATAAAGTTTGCAATATACAACTTACGTTTACATGTTTCTAGGGGCAACCGCTCAGTGTCAACGTCAACCGGGCGGAAGGATTTAAACGATCATTTCCGATTTTTTTCGACTACCTAATTGTCACTCGTCTTTGTGGCCCTGTCTTCTCTCCGACCATATTTCTTAGGTATTTGCAAATTAATTTCGTGAAAATGTCAGTTTTCAATAAATTTTCTTGTCTGATACATGTTCGTAATGAGAAAAACGTAATGATAGCTTATGGCAAAGAGGTTATCAATTCGAGGGCCCATTCGATAAGACATTTAATTGTCTTATCTTGACACTTCACCACTATTATGAACTGATATTTTCGACCTTATTGCATTGTGAATTTTCTAGCAACATTTCAAGGAAATGGGTCCCAAATTAAAGTTACGAATAGTTATTTTACCAGCGCTGTGGGAACTTCTTCCTTTCTTCCATCTAGTTATTCGTTCCGTTTAATTTTGTTTCCATTTTCTGTCTACTGACAACATGCAGAATTCCAATAAAATAAAATATAAGCAGAAGGGAACAACAGCCCGTCTTACTAGCGTAGCGGAAAACAAATTACACAAAGCGTGGTATACTCATTCATGTACTCATGTATACCACGCTTAAGGCAGCGGAACGGGCTCGGGACGTCTTGTAGGGTAAATAAATCTCTCAAGTGTTAATCCGGGCCCTTACCCGACCGGGACTCCGGACCCCATCCGCAGTATCATTTGCGATAAGCTCAAGATTTTCTGTTATTGAATCAAAGTGGTAATGTGATATTGTCCTATCTTTATTGTTACGACGTTATTTTTCTAAAAAAATATTTGAGACGGCGGAGTATGCGAATTGTCAATGTTGCAAATGTCTATGTCGATAAGTATGTCTATAGAAGTGTCAATTCGGCACATAATTGAAATAAGGCTTGTTCACGAAAAAACTTAGCCATCGAAAACTAAGTCTCCACTGTCACCCAGTAGGTCTAGGTTGTTCAAACCGCAATTAGATAGCCAACTGAGTATTCTTTTTTATGTGTAAGAAACTAAAAACCATCCATTTTTCCTTAAAAGTTGTGAAACCCTACATAATGCCGGCTTAAAGCTAAAATTATTGCATAGAAATGTGTCTACTTCTGGCATGATTTAAAGCAACTGATGACCTGCATACGGTAATTAAGAGTCTGGAAATATATTCGCGGAATATTATAGCATTGATAATCTATTTGAGTATTTAAAGGAAAAAAAGAACCTCTATGACCCAAACGTGAAAATTCAGACAAATCAAGACATTCAGAGATTTCGAAAGTTAGCCCAAAAATGGATACCATTTGATAAACATATCCATAACGCCACTCAAAACGATAGGTGAAGAGATCTTCTTTTTAATTAAATTCTTAATAAAATGTCATTTCATATTGAAATCCTGAATTATGTCAGTGGCTACTTTTTTTCGTGGACAAGCCTTATACGGCACCATTACTTTACAATAATATTTTGGAAGTATAATTCCACCCATTTACTTTACGCCCCTATCCGTAAAGAAAATAGTGAAAAGATAATTTACTAACACAATTCTATGTGCCTGAAAATATATCCTCAATCTCTATCCAAGAGAAAAACAAATAAGGAAGCATAGAAATGCTAAAAGATACGATTTCAATTCGTTATTAAGAATTAATCAATATGGTCTAGACGTGTTTACCTTCACCGAAGTCTGATAAAAATTCATGACTTCGAACGATGATACTGAATAGCGGAGCCAGCAAGGGTAGGTAAGTTAACTATGTGACACTTTTTCTTCTAGTTGCGTTACTTTCATTTCCACACTGATGTTATGTGACTGGATGTGTAAAAGAACTCTGGCATTGATTTAAATTATCAATTTATCCATACGAGTCATCGACGTTGTTTCGGAAATCGATCGCCAAAAAATCCGATGGAGCTACCACCCTTTGTGGGTTTTGGCTTGCTCCATCATTCTTGGCAACTGTTGCTTGCTTTTGCTGGTCACAACATATTTAGTATAAAAATCTCTATTTCATGCCTGAATGTCAATAGAATTAATGTTTAATTATGAGTTTTACACACTCTAGGCCGCTGAAACCGTATTTTACTGTCATATTTTTACGTTTTGATTAAGCAAATTCGCCATCAATCACTGTTCAGAAACACAGTCCCTTGCCCAACCGCGGAACCCTCTTCAAACCAAACAAAATTTTACTTTATGAATGACTGGGAACGTTTCACGGGGTTTAAACTTTAATTTAAACCGCTTTTTCGCAGTCGACGTTTAAACGAAGATAAACTACTTTTCTGGTTCGTATGTAGACCGGATGGACGGGGGACAGACTCAGTTCAAATTGGGTTTTAAATCAGGCTATAGTTTTATGCACCACAATTTATAAAGTAATATCGACTAGGTGACATTTAATTCCTTTATAGATTATGAGATTTGTATCTAGATGAGAATTCTTTTTACTGTGATATAGTGTCACATACTGATTACTAAGCACAAGCGTCGTTTGGAAAGTAAATGTCAGGTTTATTTACTATGGTAAATTACCATGGAATATAAATTCAATTAGTTGATTAATTCAGTTATTTATGACTTACTTCTGAACACCAAGTCGCTGAAGAAAAGTTTGCAAACGTGGGTAGTGTTTGTAAACAAATGGGTCAAATACGTACTTAATTACTGCAATAAAGTCTCTAATATTAAATGTTGTATTGAAAAGTCTCTTTTATTGCCAAAGTGTCAATAAAAACAAAGTACAATTAAATATGCCACAGGATCTTCTGATGTTCGATCAAAATTACTTACTTTATTATTTGTATATTATTTATTGTTTCGTGTACATATTATTGTTTAAATTAATAAATTTATTTTGCAATTACTTCTTTTGGCTTTCATTAGGTACACTAAATTGAAATCAGTGCAAATTTTTGTTCCGGACGGAATGAAGCAACATTTAACTATATCGCTCTCTAAATATTTTTAATAATTGCTTTCCAAATATTTTTAAATATAATCCATACAAGATATTATTCTCGAATATTACAGTTTTCCCGTGATGCCTGATACGACTAATAGAGAAGCTAAATTCGTTATAGGTTTAATTAACGACTAATTGTTTGTTCCAAATTATATTCACACTTTTAATAGGCTATCACAGCGAGTTGAAGTAACTTGTGGATAAATTGCCAACTCGAACGACGAATACAAATTAGTTCGGCGGTTATGCTGCTTCAACACGCCAAGAGCACTAATTGTTTGCCGGCCATTATTAGTGTTTGCTGGGTATAACTAGGGGGCGGTGGTTATGAACCCAATGTTTGAAGCGGTCGGGATTTGGGGATATTACACCCTCCATCCCACCGTTTAGCCGTGGTGGATTGCCTTGGCAACTGTTCTCTCTACTTAAATCATTTATATTTTTCAACGAGCGAGCGAAGCGAACGAAGTTCTCCGTTTCAGCTTGGCCAAAACTTCTTTCGTATGTCCGACGACTGCCCGGTGGTTCTCCTCTACAGGTCGCATTTCTGTGCCGATTCTCGTGAAAATTGTAGGTATAGTCGAGTCAGGTTTTCGAAATTTCAAAAAAATTACTTTTTTTTAAACCAGTTCGCGGGTTCTAACTGCTCTAAGAGCTATTAAAATATAGCTAGAGACTTTAAAGGAGAAGTAAGTAAATTTAAAGTTTGCGATATTTTTCGTAAAATAAAATTAGGTAACATTAGTCTCAAAGTCACCCGAGTTGTTTACTAAAAAAACCGGCCTAGTGCGTGTGGTTCCGTGCCAATTAAAAAGTCGTATCGTCACAGAAATCTACCGGCACTTATCGTCCTTTTCTATAGGGAAGGCAGTTTTTCAGAAATATATCTAAAATATTCGAACCGATCTTGTTCAAAGATTTTTTCGGTAAAAGAATTTAATAAGCACTATGTCCATGTTTTTTTTTAAATACACCGTTCTAAAATGAGAGGGCCGACTATATTCACTTAATCAAAAAAAAAAAAAAAAATATATATATATATATATATATATATGTTTTAAAAGGCCTATCGATTGATGTGTCCATTGCCCGTATCATCATATTTTTTTGACTTGCAGTTACAGCCGCTGCACGGCTAGCAAAATATACCTATCCTCCAAAACTTTATTCAAATACACCTTATAGTTTTCGAGTAAAATACCTGTGACATACGGACAGACGGACAGACAGACATGATGAAACTTTAAGAGTTCTGTTTTTGCCATTTGGGATACGGCACCCTAAAAAGGTGAGGCCGCGGGTTGACACGACGAAAGTGATTGATATAGAATAAAATGTGGTGTATCTTACGTCTACGGCTTACTTGACTGTTTTAGTACCCAGATCTTTTTCACCTCTGCAACTAACATTCATTGCGTCTATATATTCACATTCACTAAAGTAAAAAACAGCGTATTGTTTAAAGCAAAAATCCTTCGGCTTTTGATTGACGTTTGGACAATACGCTTAATGTACTTAGTAAATGAAACCAACAGTGGCTTAGGCCGCATTTTTTTTTTTTTTTTGTGGCAGTTAGCTGCATTTCGTTTTATAATTACTCTACATGATCATCATTCACTTGCCCTTATCCTATTAACTATATGTAAGTGAAAGACTGCGTAGCATGTCATTTATTTCCATACTTCTGCGTCGACTGCGCCACCTGTCATCTCTTCACTTTCTTTCTTCCTCTTCATATCGAAACTTACTCGACCCCTGTCAGTGCAGTGAAACTAGTCACTCAACCGGTTCTCCATAACGCACAGTTAAATCAGTTTAATCCGCTGTAATGTAGTGTGCTAGCAGATAGATTTATGGTCCAATCCGATTAATTTATCGACGAGCCGACGAGGAATTTAATATCATTAGGCTCGAGTGAAATATGTAAAAATTCTACGAATTCAGGCGATATCCTGGTTTCCAGTGGAATTGTCATTGGAGTCCAATAATTGCATATTCGAGGTTTTAAGTAATCTGAATTGGATAAGTTCCTGCCATTTCACTAGTTGTCATTGCGGGCTATACGTGTCCTGGGGGTAATCACGTAACGTTCCGAACGCGGGTTAGGTATATCCAACTGTCATTATTCCATATAAAAATTGACATTTAGATCTACCTCACGCGCGTACAATGCGTTACGTGATCGACCAGCTGGGTCACTTAAATAAAATACATAAATAAATATTAGGGGACATTCTTACACAAATCGAACTGGCTCTTTAGTAAGCTCAATAAGGTTTGTGTTATAGGTACTAGACGACGATATATATAATAGATATAAAATACATAGAAAACATCCAAGACTCGGAAACAAATATTCATGTGTCACTCGAACGGACCCTGCTCAGCATGATGCTGGCTTTAACAGCCAACGCTGGTTTCCGCAGAGTTCATTTGGTGAAGAAACGGAAGGCAACACAAGAACAGAGTAACAAATAGACTACCATTGCTAGCGTACATGTGATCGCGTCGGGGTCACCACATGTACGCTAGCAATGGTAGTTATAAAACAGCGCACAGTTTAAAGATAAATATATTTATTTGTAGTTTATAATAAGTGACTTAAATTATAGTATTCTTGTCGTTGACATGTAAAAGATTTGACGGATGTTTTTCTTCTTCTTCTTAAAAGCCATGCGCGGTGCAGCCACACCGCGACGTAGTGTTGTGCTAATCGGTAACATAGACACATACAATTATTTTAACAATTAATACAATAAATTATACTACTTATTTATTGCAGACGTAGCAACTTGTTGGCGTGCGACATTTTACGTGTTTTTTCTACTCCTGTACTTTTATCTGTCATTTACATAGTCACGAACACTAATATAAAGACATACAAAATAAGTTTGCAGAAAAGTCTATACTCTATTCCCCATAACAGTACGGCACAACCGTGCTGTTATGTCGCCAAAACGATACGCTTAGCAGCCATACGCTTCTAAACCTATACATTAGGTACTACCAACTTAACAAACCACTGAATGTTTTTACTTTTTAGAAATTTTTGAACTAAAGGCATTGCTGCTGACTTAGGAAAAACCTTTATTCTTAATATGGCAGTACTGGCAAGTTGACATCAATTAAAAACAAAGTTAACCATAGACACCCATTTGTCTCATTTTCATGTTTCCCGAATTCCCGGTTATTTTATAAATTGTTGTTTGAGTTTGCGGCTGTTGTGTTTGCTACAAAATAGTTGGTGTTTCTCAAAAGTAATAAAAATGGATGACGATGAAAATATTGCTTCTACACCAGAAGAAATACACCGGCAGCCCACAAGCAGTGACCGAAAATTTGTTGCCTACTAAATCTCGGCACCTATACGACAAAGTTTAAGAAAAAATTATTCTTTGTTTAATTTTGCATTTTATTCCATAGTAGCTAGTCGTAGAAAAAGTATTGTATGCAACGTTGTATAACTAAGTCAAAAAACGCTCGTGGCGTCTTTCTTTACAATGTTCGCCTTCGGCTCACATTGTAACCCACGCCACTCGCCTTTTTTGACCTCTCTTATACAACTGTTGCATAAAATACTATAAATCGACCAAACATAGGGTTTTGTCAGCATTTTTATCTTATTCATGGACCATATTGACCATAAATATACCCATATTGAGTCTTACGTAAAATGCATTATAGTATAACATTTCAGGAAACTATTTTAAACTGCAAAAACGTTGAGGCTAAATAAACACGTTACTCATACAAAGTTTGCGGTCTTCAATTATTTTCAAGGGAATATTTTATTCAAATTTGCACAAAATTGTGCAAATTCCACCAACATTTTTTACCTCTTTGCATGGTAGATAATGTCTTTTACAAAGTAATTTGAAATTTTAAATCTAATGCTTATTAACTTACAAAGCTTTTTAAACGTCTCAGTGCTGGTTGGAAAATGAAACCCGGTTAGCTCGACTATCTAACTTGAATACATATAATAAAGACAGGATCATCACCATATCAGCCAAAAGACGTCCACTGCTGGACATAGGCCTCCCCCAAAGAGTGCCAAAGTGACTGGTCCTGCGCCACCCGCATCCAGCGGACTCCCGCGACCTTTACAGGTCATCAGTCCACCTTGGATCATCAGCCTACCCACGCTGCGCCTTCCGGTACGTTGTCGCCACTCGAGAACCTTTTCGCCCCAACGGCCATCGGTTCTACAATCTCTCAATGTGCCCCGCCCACTGCCACTTAAGTTTAGCGATTCGGAAGGCTATATCGGTTACCTTGGTTCTGCTGCGGATAGCCTCATTTCTGTTGCGATCACGCAGAGAAACTCCCAACATAGCCCTCTCCATTGCCCTTTGGGTGACTTTGAGCCTTCTTATAAGGCCCATAGTAAGTGACCACGTTTCAGTGCCATATGTCATCACTGCCAACACACACTGGTCAAATACTCGTGTCTTGAGGCACTGCGGAATGTTGGATGAAAATATGTGCCGGAGCTTCCCGAACGCTGCCCAGCCGAGTCGGATTCGACGATTGACCTCTTCCTCGAAGTTGGACCTACCTAACTGGACAGTCTGTCCTAGGTATACATAATCGTCTACAACTTCGAGAGTAAAGACAGGATATAATAGTTTTTTTTTCTTCTTGTTGCCAGTTTCAGTCAGGGTTTAGGTTTCTGTGAGTTAATGCGTTTTAATAGTAGACGACGGTTTTAACCCGCATTAATAATGCAAAATGAAGCGGTCACTTTCTATCGATATTAAAGATAGTAAACAAAAACAAACATTAAAGAGCCTTTGGAAATAAAATCACTCTATGAAAACCATTTTAAGTTTAAAATAAATTATCCATTGGCTTTCAAAACGGTAGCCTGCGTCTCTTTCGCGTTGGAATAGTTGCAGTTTGATCATGAAAATTATATTCTTGCCTAAGTACTTACATTTATATTTATTTGTGCACAAAACGTCTTCGCTTCTGTGCTACACTTGCTTGCACCCGCCGTAGCGAGTGCTACGGCGTAGCAAGTACACTGTTATTGGCATATTTTACATTTCATTTCTTTCTTTTTAGGGTTCCGTAGTCAACAAGGAACCCTTATACCCTGCTGGCTGAATGGTTACTACGGAGTATGTGAAAAAAATCATGGCAGTAGTACAAATAATGAATTTAAAAGTGAAACTATCACGGATAAGTAGACATAACTAGTTAATGAGTAATATTCGACCAACTTAAAACTGTACTTGGAAAGGCCAACTTTCGTACAAATTCGGGCGACGCAACCGCAACGTATAGTTGATGCGCGCAATGTTACGTATACTACCTACCAGGCACCTCTGTACTATTGCATACTTGGCATTCAATGGGTTAACTCAATCACTGCTAGGTTACGCTACGCTCATAGCGCTACGCCGTAGCAGGTTCTCTATAAGTAACGAAAAGCACCCGTAGCCTGTGTCCTGTGTCCCGTGTCCTGACTAGCGCTGAATGGGTTAAAGTTTCAGTATCCTTGCCGTATAACACTTTCACTGCTACGTTACGCAGCATGTGCTCAACAGCTCAACCGTAGTCAATATCTAAAAGCTATGTGTGTGTGTAGTTTTCACAGGACTTAAGACTCGCATGTGCATCGCTGTAAGGTTAAGGATGAATATTAAAAAAAAACTATACATACCTAGTTAAAGACTTATTAGTCTATAATTTATCTAATGTCCCTACATAGAGTAATTTCATTAATTGCTCATTGAAGTTGTTTTTGAAAAAAAAGCATTGCAAACAATCAATTATATAAGTAACGAATCAAGTATTTTTACCAAATCTATCTTTAACTGAGGCATTTTTTAATTTAGAAATGTCCTTCCAAAGCATATAGGTAACATTTCTTCAAGAAAACGAAATATTCCAAGCATTTAATAAATTGTCTAGAATCAGCTTGAATGCTAATTTAACTCTTTTTATGTTCTCATAAATTCCATCCTTGTAAGTAAAAAGTACAGAGTGTAAGGACCGCCGCGAGCATTAAGTGCGGTGCCTCTAGCTAGACTAGACAAGTGACGTTCTAGGGCTGTCTCCCCATTAATTTTTTTTTTCTTATTCATTTGTACACTGATGTGAGCTTAAAAAATTTGAACAAAATTAAAATGGACATGTGTAAGTGCAAATATATAAAAAAACGACAGTGGAAATCCAAGTTATCACCGATTTTATACGGAACTTAATCGCAGTAACAAATTTAAAACTAGCAATGGAATTAACGTAGGAAAAATTCTTTGTTCAAGTTGGTATTGAAAGTGGATTCATAAAAGTATAGATACGTATATATTGCATGTCGCCAGCTCTCCGAAGCTGAGATAAGTATAGTAAAAGAGTTTCAGGACATTAAGTGCGGCGCGCCACTAGACTTGCCAAGTGATGCTCTAGGGTTGTCACTTCATTACGATTTCTTTTTTAATTTGTTCATCCGTCCGTGCAACGGATTTAAAGTACCCTTTGATCTTGTACACTTGCTTTTAAGTTTAAGGACTTATGAGATTTTACGGATTCCGTATCGAAAGGTGTATGTTCAGTTTAGATGATCATTTAAAATTATACGATGAACTAAATCACTTGTAAAGTTGCCGGCAGAGAGTATTAAATCCCTTTACATGCATCGGGCAGGTGTTTGCTATTTGTATAAACATATTTTTAGGTCGCTTTTATAAGCATCCGTTAGATCAAACTATGGAAAAGATTATAATCTTAAAAGCTCTGAATAAATACAGATCTGAGAAAAAAACCGTACAACTACTCCAAGCAAAATAACCTTTCGTGTGAGTACTGTATTAAGTACGTACTTTACATCTGTTTGTAGTAATTAACAACCAAATTATATCTTTACGGAAACGTTTTCTCGGTATCCGTAATAGCTTGTTGTTGCCAGAGCCGTTCATGTACGTAATTGATAATTTGTCGGATAACTTGTTTGCTACCTATTAAATAATACTGAGTGCCAGGAACACCTGAGAGAAATTCTCTGTACGGTCAATAACAAACAATGAGGTATTTATTTATTTGTTCCTTAGGCAAACACTTACAGTCTAGCTACATGTGTAATAAAAAGGAGACACATTTAATACATATTTAGTTACATCATTACAAGATACAAACCAATAAACAAAAAACAATGCCAACACCGTTTTCGTAGGTAATCATTAATGTTACTTATAATATTTGTTATTTATGACAAGGTAGAATCTGGATTTGCTAAAATATAAATACATACACTCGCAGACAAAGAATACAGGTCGGTAAAATACCGTCGTATTTCCTAAAATAGTGCAAGGTTGTACAGTTTTATTATGCTGTCATGATCTTTATTTAATTTTACATCTAAACTGCAAAATTACAGTTAATAAAATAACATCACCAAGTTTTGCGGACTTGTAAAACCCATGAAAAAAACAACGTTAACAAAGCGAGATATCGCCAAAATCGTCGTTTTTGGAAATTGCTAATACATTTGGGTATTACGAAAAATATTATATTATGTAAATAAAACTAGTGTAAAATACTTTAAAACAACCTATTGCCCCGAAATTTTTGACCGCGAGTGTATTCATTCATTTATTAATACATGGAAAACCAACGGCAAGTAGTTGTTGTTGTGTTGTGTAGTTATCTAAGCTTAACTATACAAAATAAATCAGTAAATACAGGTTCACTATAATGGTAATTCATATTGCTAAAATCACACATCTATAAGGACTAACATTTATGTGCATACTCGTGGAATGTATTGCTAACTGTAGTGGACCGGAGCCAATTATTTATTTTCTTCTCAATTTACCCCGCTATGTTAGCTTTATTGGAAACCTGGGAAGGGACGTCATTCGCAGACCTAGTGATACAATCTACTAGTAGAACCCAAAGCTTCTTATAATCCGAACAATATAAATATGTAGACCAAAGTACCTATACTGCTTGATATCTTTTACAAAACTTCTTCTTAAATGTCAAGCTTGCAGGTTCGGGTAATTTACATGCTTTGTGTCCTACCAGTTACTAGATATTTTAATTTAGAAGCAAATGAAGCCCTAGTTCCAGTAACTTTGCACGAACCATTATTTCCTTATATGATCAAAGTAGGTTCTTAATTATCTTTCATCTGAATTTGAGATTTTTATCGAGATTTGTTTCAGCAACGGTTATAATTATAACCAATTGAGTGGTGTGAACTCAAAACATGAAATAAAATTCATCATTATCATCATATTAGCTGAAAGACGTCCACTGCTAGACATAGTCCTCCCCCAAAGAGTGCCAAAATGACCGGTTCTGCACCACCCGCATCTCGCAGTAATCTGGCTGTTGTATAAGATATTCTTTTTTACATTGTGATTATTTCCGATTTTTAGCATAGACATTATGCTTGGCGTGGAATCTTTTTATTCTGAGAATTAGGCACTTGACACCTCTGCCTCCTATCTTCAGAGTCAAGCATGCCACTTTGAGCAAACCAAGGCTTTGCATATGTTTCCGATTATAGAAGAGCAATTTAGGTTCTTTAACAATTTTTGTTAAGTTTGTTTTGCCGATAGTCATTTGGCATTCATCAAAAATGTAGGTTGATAAAATTTAATTAGCACATTTATTCTTTTCTAGCGGGTTACTTTGGCGTGTGTCAGCGCTTACAAAACACGACAAACTACTTTCCTTAACATGACAGGTTTGTCATCTAACCCTTTATAAACGAGGAATCGAGTATATGTGCCACGCTGATCACGTACCGGATTAAAATTCCTTTCTTTAAATTTTAGGCAGTAGTGGTAGTAAATCTTAAAATATTGCTTTGGTTTTATGTAATTTCTGATTTTGTGTTCATTAAAAAATATTGGTTTTTCATAGGACGTTTATTAATTGTCAAATCTGTTTCAAATATCTTGTATGGTTTTGGGTGATTCTAGAACAGTGTAAAGATAGGGGTCCTCATTTAAATTTAAGACACAAACCATTTATTACTTTCGTCGAAACTGTGTTAAACTTTCCAGACCGCTTTTCTGGATAGATTACTGCATGGACAAAACAGCTTAAATAGCAACTTAAAGTTCCACACTTCTATCTCTCTTAACTTCTTTTTTCATTATACCAAACTACCTCTTTTGATACTAAAATCTTGAATAAATTAATTATCGACCTCGATTTTACAAATGTTTCCCGGTAAAGTGCTGACGACGGCCCTAGCATAACGCGGTGTCAGACACACGAGTGGTTCACGGCATCTACATACATTAGCATAAAAAGGAAAGTTAGGTGGATTTTAATTCGGCTGTATGTTTTAGTTCAAGCCTTGTTCATTAGCTTTGAAATATATAATAGCTTTTAATTTATACTCGATAGCTCCTTGACTTAAATAAGGCATGGAAAATTTAATTATTAGGATTCGCGATTCAATGCGGCAATGCAGCGAGTGTGATGGGCATCTTTGCACCCGAAATGACACACTGTATTAAATTGTATTGTGTGTTTACTCCCTTTGTCTGAGCTGTGTGTCTTGTGATTATTAGGATAAATAGGTTTTTTTTAGGTTAGTTCGTGTAATAAGCTATTAAAATTGAATTTATGGAATTTATAGAATCCTATTGGTTACTTTAAATTTGAATAATAAGTAAAAAAATAGTAGCAATAAAAAAGTACATATTTTTACTGTTCAAGTGCCAATTTAAAGTTGCCAATTATGCTTTAGTTAAAAAATATTGTATTACAAATATGTACGTAAACGCGTAAAGTATTTCACGAACTAAACAGTAATTCACTTGATTTTCCATACCTACGTCAGTTAGTACGAATATCATGCGAATATCATATTGTGACGTCACAATATAATGTCAATTAGTATGAGCCGTTTCGGCTGCGCCAGCGAGATCCGTCATTGACTCTCATTGTTGTCTTTTTATATGTGCTAGCAATTGTAGGTCCCATACAAAAAAATTATCCTCTCAGAAAACTAGTTTGAATGGCATCGTAAAAAAGTAGGCAACCTATCAATTGGTTGGTAATTGTTTATTCGATGGCATCTAGAATACACTAGCCTGTAGTGGTCAACATTTCACTGTTTACTTTTATTAAAGCTCGTAAAATGCAAGTCGAGCTCTATTTTATTCAACAGGGCTTCGTTGCATTTTTGGTGCCAGTTGGCAAGCATTTTAAAGTGTTGTACAAGGTTCTAAAGCGTTCTACAATGTTCTTCGGGGTTCTAGGGCGGCGGCCTTGACTGTTCAATGCCGTTGAAAATTGCTGCGCTTGTTCTAGCTGTTTAAGAAACCTCGTTAATAGTCTGTTGTTCGAGAGAGAATATAGCGATTTGTGTGGGGTATGATAAAAAAGACGACAACAGAATAAACAAATACATTGTATACCTATACAATATTACCTTTATAACATTAAAAAAAACTATACGTATTTGTTAAAAATACCTACCTAGACGGACCATCTGTTCTATTATGTATGTTTAGAGAAGTTTAAATATAGACGGTTGCTGGCGTGTGGTACCTATTCTTAAATCTTGTTTCGCATCAAGTATTTCAATCTTAATTATTTATTGTTAACCCGCAATCTGGCTAGCTTGAAAAAGCAGTAACAGTATATTAATTTGAAACTTCCAGTTTAGCGGTTGTTTCTTAGAAACTAATAGCATATTTAGTAAAGTTTTAGTAATATCAGAGCGTAACGGCTGCACCCGTCCACTTAATCGCCGCTTAGGACACTCTTTACTGCAGCAGGACTCTCTTTGAATATATAAATAGTCCTTGTACTGTAAACAAACTTCAGTAAAACAGTTTTGCCAGCTTGGTAAGATAAAATTTTAACGTTACTAACTACATATGTATCAATGTTTCGTAAATATATAAAACATGTTATAAAAATATAATTACAGAATGTTCTTCTACAGATATGTTTTTTAGCAATGATTAAGTAAATTGAATGCTCATAAAAATTAGAATTAGTTGTAGTTTTTAGTTCTTTAGTTCTTGTAACGCTGAACATTTGTACACCTTTTTGGTAGGTCACAGCGAACTGTATTTTTTATTCTATTGGCATCTATTATGTAACCTGTGTTGATGATGTTGATGTTGTGAAGGGACGCCTGGCCGGAAACAGGCGGGCTGTCGATCGCTTGTCACGTTCATTCAGCCCCTTTCCCTCAGGTTGGCGCTAAGGTTACTGTCCCGGCAGCGTTCCCACATCAAATTCTTCCATTCTTCTTGTTTTCCTGCAGAACAGAAGGACATCTTTAAGGTCGACATCCTTCAATTCCCTCTCCTCTAACACATCTTTACCGAATGTATTAAACCGCGGTGCCGCGTACATAATACATTCCGCTAATACATGCTTACTAGTTTCTTCCTCCCCACAATGTGGGCAGGAAGCGTCGCTACTGATACCTATTACCTTCAAGTGTCTATTTAGAGTGTTGTGACCAGTTACGATACCAGTCAGCAATCTCAAATTGCTCTTACCTAGTTTCAGCAGATACCTGGTTCTTCTGTGATCCATACCTCCAATCATCATCTTTGTCTGTCTGCACCCAGATTCTTCTCTCCACTCTCTCTCCACATCTTGTTCTTTTAGCCTTTCTATGACCCCCTTTGTGACCTGAGCTGAGAAGGGAAGCACCGGTTCTGGGCCTATAAACTCCCATCCCGCCCCCTCCCTTGCCAGCTCATCCGCGCTCTCGTTACCCGCTATCCCCTGATGTCCTGGCACCCACGCCACTGTGACACCTGGGTGTACTCCTATCTTGTTGAGCTCTTCCTTACATTCTCTTACTAAGGCGGATGTTACCGTTGCCTTTCCTAGTGCCTTCAGCGCTGCCTGACTGTCCGTATAGATCACTACTCTTCCAGTCTGCTGCGTTGTCTCCTTTATCATCTGTGCGCACCTCATTATCGCGCACACTTCTGCTTGAAAAACGCTTGCATACCTCCCCAGTGGGATAGATACTCTTTCATGCAGCTTGGGTATAACTATACCCGCTCCTGCTAGCTTTGTTGATTTTCTTCTTGATCCATCTGTGAAGCAGACCGTCATTGGGTGTTCAATGTCTACTTTCCAGTTGTCTCTTTCTCCTATATGTACTCTGTACTTTTTGTCGAATATCTCCTGCCTCTTTATGAGGTCGTTGTTGGCTATCAGCATCTGTAGCTTCGATAGCGCCTCCTCCTGTATCAGCGCGTGTCTTTTATCCACACAGCTTCCTCTCCATTCTTTACATGCTTTCATTCGGTACCACTGTTCCATGGCTCTTTTTTCCACTTCAATTCGCATTGTCTTCATACCTAGCAATATTTCCATGGCATGCGTCGGGGTCGTTCTCATTGCCCCCGTCACCATCAGACATGCTAGTCTCTGCACCTTGTTCAGTTCTTTTTGATATTCTTTTATACTATGTAACCTGTGTATCACAAATAAATATTTACTTACTTATGGATGTGTTTTGTATCATTATACACCAGACATTGTAAATGTTGTTGTTACCATTTGAATTTAATTTTTTATTGGAAATTGAATTTAAAGACAATTTAAATTGTAATGTCATAAATGAAAGTAAGTAACGTTAACCGTAATCGACTCGATCGCTACCGTAACGTGAGGCTAGGTTCACATGGCAACGTCTTGCATGTGTTTTTGCAGTATAGCCTTACTTGACGCAGCCAATGTTGCAGTATTAATGAAAAGCTAATTTGATTGGCTGACTAGCCGGGTCACGTGGTTTAGTTTGTTTACATTATTTGAAGTTTAACTTCAAATTAAGTATATATTGGTCGAACAATCGTGCTGTTTCAGTTCACGGTCTCTCCTAGATTGAGTTTCAAAATG
Organism: Epinotia nisella; assembly: GCA_932294315.1. NCBI lineage: Eukaryota > Metazoa > Arthropoda > Insecta > Lepidoptera > Tortricidae > Epinotia > Epinotia nisella. The sequence continues at coordinate 8,061,655 of OW028687.1, forward strand.
TGACATGCCCCAGAAGAATTATTGTTTCTTACATCGGTCATGACATGATTATGTAGGTAACTCGAGTAATCGCTTACGTTGGTATAGTTGACTCTTTGAAGCATCTTGTTTACGATCGCATCTCGCCTCGCCGACTGTACTTCAGCAAGAATTAATATTAACGTAAACAGTGGCGGCAGTGTACACACTTGTGGCGAGTGGTCTCCGATATTGCAAAAGTTGTCTAACGGCGACTTCACACGATTGCTAAACGAATGTACTTGAAACTTTCCCATACTTTGGTCAAGTTGAAGTTGATTTGAGGATGTGACAGTAATAATAATAACTTAACTAATAAATAATACTATTGGAAGTCAGGAGCCGCAGCATGGTTGGCCTTGTCACGCGATAGGTGATAGGATAGAGCGTGCGTCACTGGCTGACACCGTTCGATAGAACGAGATGACGCTCTTATCTTGTCACTTGTCGCGTGAGTGATAAGGCCAACCATGCTACGGCTCCTGTAGTAGTGTGTGGAATATTTTGTATTGATAATCAATAGCGAATTACATATTGCACCGCAAAGGAGACCGCTGACGCAGCGCACACGCCACCGCACGAGGCGCAACTTCAGCAAAACACGAGTTTACCTATGTAATGCAATTCCGGTTGTTACTCACTCTTGATTCATTCGTTGAACACTTGTCATTGCACTTAGGCTATAATTTCTGTAATTTTTGATTTTTATTAAATTAGTTGTAAAAGTTTTTGGTTTTTTTTCGGACCTCCGATTGCAGCAAACGTAATTGGCGCAGTCGGTAGGATACTCGCGGGTAGTTTTCGCGAATAAATTCGGGACCTTCAACATCAAGATCACGCGTTCGCGAGCCACCCGGGTTGGCTATCAAGCACCGGTGACGAGTATCCAGAATCTACGAGCTGCTGACCGGAGGTGAATCCAGCAATCGATTCTCGAAGACGACCAAGAATGGAGCATATGTGAGTACACCTGAATTGTTCTCGTGTTGCTTGCTTCCTTAGTCCTTAGATCCTTAAATTTACTCACAATTTTTCACCCCAAGAATTCGGGATCCCGGGGGCCTACATCAAGTCAGGTTCGACGGGAACAGATAGATTCGCTTAGAAATTTAGATAATTCTGATTTAGATAATTCGTTGGATAATTTAGCCATTGGAGATTTATTTGAACCCGTTATAACAATGGCAATTAACCCGGACGACGTTTACAAGGCCTTACGCCTGGTCCCGGACTTTGATGGCAATCCTAACATCCTTACACGATTTATTAATATATGCGACCGGATAGTAGCCACTTATATGAGTAACGAAGCCGGAAGCGAACTGTCAAATCTGTGCCTAATCAATGGAATTTTGAATAAAATTACTGGTACAGCTGCAAGCACTATTAATAGTAATGGCATCCCTGATAGTTGGTTAGGTATTAGAACGGCTCTTATAAATAATTTCTCCGACCAACGCGACGAGACCGCACTATACAATGACCTCTCAATAGCCAGCCAGGGTAATAGGACACCTCAGGAATTTTACGATCACTGCCAATCGCTTCTAAGTACGATAATGACCTATGTGTCATTGCATGAGAATATTGTTACCACCATAGAAGCCAAGCGTACTCTTTATAAAAAAGTAACCATGCAGGCCTTTGTACGTGGATTGAAGGAACCCCTTGGTTCGCGTATTAGGTGTATGCGTCCAGACTCTATAGAAAAAGCCCTCGAGTTCGTACAAGAAGAACTTAATGTAATTTACGTACAACAACGAGGAGAGACAGCCAAAGCCCACCAATCAAATAAGGTGACCATGCCCTCACCAAATGTGGGATTTTTGCCACCCCGACCTTTCCAGCTATCTCAAGCACCAAATTGGCCTGCGCCTTTTGGTCAGCGCCCAGCACAGCAACCCCCGCAACCATTCAGATTCAACCCTGTACAGACGCAACCACAAAACCGTATGCCCACTAGAACGCAACAAATGTTCGGCGCCCGTCCGCCCAATTATAATCCCCAGAGTAACGTATTTCGACTACCCCCTAGAAACAACCCTCAAGATAACTCCACCCCCAGGCCTATGAGCGGTGTACAGGCTTACATCCCAAGAACATTGCCCCAGGCAAATCAACCTTTCTATAGACCGCGCGAGATGCACATGAACGAATGCTCACCCTACACTAGTGAATCATATTTCGATAATTACTATATGCAGCCGGAATACTACTATGACGCGCACGCAGCTAATATGTACGATAACCTTGTGGAATACGACCCCACCGCCGGACTGGATTCGGAACCAACTTATGAATATCAACCGAATGACGATGCATTACCCGCACCCAATACTAGTGAGCAGCAGGATTTTCGGTCGGACCGGAAGTCACGAAAGCCAAAATAGAGCTCAATTTGCAATCTCAAAGGCAACTGCCTTATATTCAAATTAACAATCCGCCCCTCAAATTTTTAATAGACACCGGCGCGAATCAGTCTTTCATTAGCCCCGAAGCAGTCCAACGTCATTTTCCAAATTATCCCCTTAATTATGACCCTTTTGAGGTCACCAATGTTCACACCGTGAGCAGGAATGACTACTCGTTGACGTTGCCCTGTTTCCCGGAATTCAAGGATTCTGGCGACATGAAACTATTCGTATACCGTTTCCATAACTATTTTGATGGTCTTATAGGACTAGATTTACTATCGGAATGGGAAGCGAAAATCGACCTAAAGATTAACATGTTAATTACGCGGACTTCAAGCAACCCCATACGGATGTATGTCGCGGCCAATGCCTGTAATTACTTCGAAGAGATGATCCCCGCTGGTACGTCAAAAATAATCAAAGTACCAATTAATACCGCTGACGGCGAGGCTTTCGTAAAAGAACAGATGATTAGTAGATGTATGATTCATCCTTGTCTTACTATAGTTAAAAATAATCGCGGCTACATTGAAGTAGAAAATCAGTCCCCGAATGACGTCATCTTCTCGCTCGACCAGCCAGCTCAAGCTGACCTCTATAACATTGAGTGCATGCGCACCGATCAGAAGGTTAATAACACACGCGCGCATGACGTAACGTCGCGATTACGTACCGATCATCTAAATAAGGAAGAGGCCGCTAACTTGAAGTTACTTTGCTCTCGTTATGCCGACGTATTTTATATCGAAGGAGAGTCACTTACCTTCACTAACAAAATTAAGCATCGGATTAGGACTACGGACGAGGTGCCCGTATATACAAAAAGCTACCGGTATCCTTTCATACATAGGGAAGAAGTTAGGGACCAGGTAACCAAAATGCTGGAACAAGGGATAATCCAACCCTCAGATTCAGCTTGGAGCTCCCCTATCTGGGTAGTACCTAAAAAAGTAGATGCCTCGGGTAAGCAAAAATGGCGTCTTGTAGTTGATTTCCGCAAGTTGAATGACAAAACCATCAATGATAAGTACCCAATCCCAAATATTACAGATGTGTTGGATAAATTAGGACGGTGTCAGTACTTCACCACGCTGGATCTAGCTAGCGGGTTTTATCAAGTAGAGATGGACCCCCAAGACGTTCCCAAGACGGCTTTTAACGTCGAACAAGGACATTTTGAGTTTTTACGTATGCCAATGGGCCTCAAAAACTCACCTAGCACCTTTCAGAGGGTTATGGATAACGTTCTGAGAGGTCTCCAGAACAAGATCTGCCTTGTATACCTTGACGACATAATCGTGTTTAGTACATCTTTACAGGAACATATGGCCAACCTCGAAAAGGTTTTTCAGAGGTTAAGGGAGTCCAATTTCAAAATTCAGATGGATAAGTCTGAATTTCTGAAACTCGAGACCGCGTATCTCGGACATATAATCGGTAAAGATGGTATCAAGCCAAACCCTGAAAAGATCTCTGCTATTAAGAAATATCCGATACCCAAAACACCAAAGGAAATTAAACAATTTCTGGGCCTTCTCGGTTATTACCGAAAATTCATCCCCGACTTTGCCCATATCACTAAACCCCTTACTTATTGTCTGAAAAAAGGAAACAAAGTTACCCTTGACTCCGAATATATCAGTTGTTTCGAGAAATGCAAGACTCTCCTTACAAATGACCCGGTGTTACAATACCCCGACTTTACCAAGGATTTCCTTTTGACTACAGATGCTTCGAACGTCGCTTTAGGAGCTGTGCTATCACAAGGTCCCCCAGGGTCCGACAGACCCGTATGTTATGCTTCTCGTACCCTTAACGAAAGCGAGCAAAATTACAGCACCATTGAGAAAGAATTACTCGCTATAGTATGGGCGACGAAGTATTTCCGACCCTATCTCTTTGGACGCAAGTTCAAAATTTTTACAGACCACAGGCCCCTACAATGGATCATGAATATTAAGGAACCCAACTCACGCTTGACCCGTTGGAGGTTAAGACTCAGTGAATATGACTACACAGTTATATATAAAAAGGGGAATACCAACACTAATGCTGACGCCCTGTCCAGGGTGGAAATTCACAACGAAGAGATCGAAACTATAGTAGCAGACGAGCTTTGTTCCATATTACCTAACCCCACGGAAACACCTGAGACCATAAATAACTCCTCCACGGAAACTGTGCATACCAGCGAAGAAAGCCCTATTTTAGAAGTACCTATTACAGACGAGCCCCTTAATAAATTTCACAGGCAGATCGTATTCACCGTTGTTGACAACGCGAAACGAAAGCCGACCACGACTAAGCCGTTCGACACCCACACACGTATATCCGTGCAAGTATCTAATTTAAACATAGAGTCCGATGTAATAAACGCTATTAAGGAATACGTTAACCCCAAGGTTAGGACCGCCATGCTTATCCAACCCCCACTCGCGATGTATAAAATCATCCCCATCATCCAAAGTAATTTTAGGAGTTCCGCCATGAACCTTGTGCTTTCCAAAACGGAACTAGAAAATGTCAAAGAGTATCTTAGGCAGCAAGAAATTATTAACAATTATCACGATGGTAAGACTAACCATCGTGGTATTGCAGAATGCTACTTAGCCCTATCCAGGAAATTTTATTGGCCTAAGATGAAGGATCAAATTACTAAATTTATAAACGAATGCACCACCTGCGGTCAAGCCAAATACGACAGGAACCCGGTTAGACCCAAATTCAACATTGTACCTCCTGCGACCAAGCCATTCGAAACAGTCCACATGGATCTTTTCACTGTTCACAATGAAAAATACATAACTTTTATGGACGTATTCACAAAATACGGCCAAGCCTATTATCTACGTGATGGAACCGCAGTTAGCATACTACAAGCCCTTTTACAATACTGCACGCACCATGGACTCCCCATTACTATAGTCACAGACAACGGAACCGAATTTACTAACCAGCTTTTCGCCGAATTTGTAAGGCTTCATAAAATCAACCACCACAGAATTCTAGCTCATTCACCTAACGATAACGGTATCATCGAAAGATTCCATTCAACCCTCCTCGAACACCTCCGCATATTGAGAATAAAGCAGAAACATGAACCTATTGTTAATCTTATGCCTTATGCCATCATAGCTTATAACAGTTCTATTCATAGTTTTACCAAATGCCGGCCCTTCGACTTACTGACAGGACACTTTGACCCCAGGAACCCCCTCGACACTGATATAACCGAGCGACTTTTACAACAATATGTCCAAAACCATAGGGAACAAATGCAACAAGTCTACGAGATAATAAATGACTCAGCCCTTGCAAACCGAACTTCATTAATGCAGAATAGGAATAAAACTCGGGAGCCTGAGATGGAATACGCTGTGCAGCAACAGGTATTTGTAAAAAATCCCCTAGCAAGTCGTCAGAAAACTGCCCCACGTTACACCCAAGATACAGTGCTAGCCGACCTCCCAATACATATATATACCTCTAAGAAACGCGGGCCAATAGCCAAATCACGCTTAAAACGCGTCCCTAAAGGAAAACCCTTGTTGCAGAGTTCGTTTGTTGCTGACGATCCCCCTGATAAAAAGCTCGGAGATAAGACTTGAGAGCCTGGATGACGGACCTGGACTTTTACCCTACAACCTTGGACCCATGCGACTCACGACCCATTACCACACCTACCTACAGTACATACAACTTGACGAGATAAAAGACAAGATTAGTTTAACTTTTGGGCAATTGCAGACATGCAAATCAAGGCTAGTTAATGACACGTACCTCTTATATGAAAATCAGTTAAACTATCTTATAAATAAGTTAATGAAAGTAGAAAGTCAGCTGGAAACCCTAGAACCGACACGAGTCAAGAGAGGACTCGTAGACGGACTCGGGATGGTCATTAAAAGTATTAGCGGCAATTTAGATCAAACGGACGCCATTAACTACAACAATCTTATAAAAAACCTACAGCTTAACCAGAATAAATTAGTTTCCGAATTAAATAATCACGTGAGCCTAAGCAAGGATTGGGCAAGTCGCCAAGGCAATATATTAAATACACTGGTGGAAAATCAAAAGAAAATTAACGCCACCTTAGATGTTATCTTAGACAGTAACGCTTATAGAGAGAATAGTTTAATTAAATACGCAAAATTCGCTCAACTTCTGATTATCCTAGGTGAAAATGTAGAGGATTTGAGCCAGGAGCTTGTAAGAATAGAAAATAGTTTAGCGTTTATTCGTAGTTCTAGCACTCATCATTCCATGATAGAAATTAGTGTTCTAAAAAATATGTTAGAGAAATTAAAGCTATTATACGGTAAAGAAAGAGTCTTAGATTTACAGTTGCGAGAATATTATGATGTAATACGCCCGGGATCCTATTACACAGATAGGGAGATAGTAATAACATTTCAATTCCCTATAATAACATCAGAGGTCTTCGATTTATTCAAATTATCAGTCGTACCCAATAGAAAGAAAGAAGCCCTCCTACCTCCTTACCCCTTCCTAGCAACGCACGAGGATTCATTCATGTACATGGAGGCAGAATGCCCGAAGTTCAGCCGCCAGTATATTTGCGAAAAAGAAACCAGCCTACAACTTCGTACATCATCTACAACTTCGGACTGCATTCACCGCCTAATCCGGAACGAGGACCCACAAGCATCCTGCCAACCCACTACGGTATCCCTGTCAAAGCCAGCCATGGAAAAACTCGACGATCGCCATTACGTCATCTCACTTCCACTACAGACGAAGATACAACTATCCTGTAACAGAGAGGACTATACGTCGCTACAAGGAAGCTATCTGGTTACCATCCCACTCAACTGTCACCTGCGAACAACAGAATTCACTATCACCAATAATAAGGACGAAATACGAGGCCACCCCCTAAAACTGGCCGAGATTCCTCACGATGATATCAGGATCCCATCTACACCATCCGCTCACATCAATCTGAAATCCATCGATCTCAGAGGATTACATGACGCCGAGAGCAATCTCATCTTCGAGCGATCCGTTCAGTTAGAGACAAGCCCAGCGACGCTGTACCATACAACGATACCACTGTACGTAACCCTAATACTAAGTGCAAGCGCACTTACAGCCATAATCCTACGAAAATTCTACAACAAAAACATAATTAAAAGGATATCAGAACCAGAGCCAAGCCGCGAGACCCCCGGAAACAAGGACCCGGGAAACACTGAAACACATCAAGCCCAAGATGGACTTCCGGCAATTTTTTCACTGGACGTAAGAAAATAATTGCCAATTTAAGGGCGGAGGAATTACATATTGCACCGCAAAGGAGACCGCTGACGCAGCGCACACGCCACCGCACGAGGCGCAACTTCAGCAAAACACGAGTTTACCTATGTAATGCAATTCCGGTTGTTACTCACTCTTGATTCATTCGTTGAACACTTGTCATTGCACTTAGGCTATAATTTCTGTAATTTTTGATTTTTATTAAATTAGTTGTAAAAGTTTTTGGTTTTTTTTCGGACCTCCGATTGCAGCAAACGTAATTAGCGTGAAGGAGATTGTGGTTTCAGTCAATATTGTTTATTAGCGCGACCCTCCAGTATAAATCATAATATCATTAAAATATTATATGATGTACTATTAATTATAACTCGTCAACAAACCGAGCGGCGTAAAATTCGCACGTTTACAACGTCGTAACCCCAACCCAAGATTAATGAGTACATTGATAAAGTACAAGCATTAAGTTATCAAGCGAGGGTTTCACTGGGAGCAGCATGGCTAGCACAAGACTGCGAGATAAACTTACCCGTCTCTTCCTTAGTGTTATATTTAAAAAGTGACGGAAAGTCTACCTCGTCAGCAAGATCGTTCGCGCGGCTTCTTTTGCTACCCATATCAGTTTCTAAAACCAATCAAGATTTATGAAGATCCGATTTTGCAACATCAGCATGTTTATTTTAAACTAAAATATAGTTTTTACTAATTTTCTATCTTACTTTCTATTGTAATCATTGCTGGAACACATGTGGAGAAGATTGAAGGTGTGTAGGAAGAAGGGGTATAAACGAGAAAAGATATATTTAAAATTACCCCACTGTTGGTTCAATACATGTTTTTCTTGGTAGGTACATATATAATTAATACAAAGACGGCCACTTTATAAAGTTTGATATTCTTACTGCCAGAAAGATTATCTAATGATATTACAATCAATTGTCGTATTCAGTTGAGTTTCTAACCGTAAGAAAGCTAACCTTCTCGGCCCCACTGTGGCCTCTCCTTAACAACGCTTTTTACGATAAGAAGGCATATTACGTGTATTGGGGATTTATGACGTGCATGTATGTTGCGGCTGTTATTATAATAGCCGTCATATTAGAAGCTTACAAACTCCGTGCATTTTATATACGGTTATATACACGGTGGGCAGGAGTATACCGACAGATTTTAACCATGGATTCTACTGCCTATTAGGACGAAGAAAGTAATATAAACATTGATAATGCCTCATTTTTGAGATATTCAATTATTTCAGTAATTCACAAGTTGAAAAATCTCAAGGGTAACTCTTAATAATGTGACGTTCGTGAAGTGTCAAGTTTTCTTCTGCACTCTTTAGACTAAGGTTTCGTTCACAAGGAAGTACTAGCGTTAATTATTTTTATTATTCCAGAAATTAAGTAAGTTAATGAGGCATTTTTGGACCCGTGTTGAAATAACATTATTTACTCGTAATACCACCAGGAATCCATGGTTAAAATCTGTCTCTAAACTCCTGCCCACCGTGTATATTCAATTTTGATACGTATATGAACCTTCTTAGTTTTTCCTAATTTTTTTATAAAAATAGAACCAGGTTCCTAATCCAACCCCTTATCTCTCATCCATGGCAGAAAACATGGGCTCTGCTGTCATCCCCCATTCTTTTCAAACAGGACTATAAAGAAATAAAGGGTTTTCTGATGCTTACGACCAAAACTTATACTTATAAAAAAAATAGTTTATGAAACTACGGTTGTTTGTACCTGATCCTCTTTTCACTTTTCAATAAAAACATTAACATGCAGAATAAAATAAGAACAGTGAGAGGCTTTACATTATTAAGTTGAACTACGTAAATATGTGCAGGTTCAATAAAATACAAGCTCATAGGAGTCAAACTAACAGTGCCAAAAAGCTCTACATGATCCTATATCGCCTTAGTTCGATAGTACCTTACCTTCTAGAACCAGGTGGTTTCAAGAAAGGCAAAGTTATAAATAGCATATCAAAATAACATGCTATTATGCCGTCTAGACGTTCTGCAGCGGATTTGCCTGCACTCGAATCTAAATATCCATTTTATTTTCAAGTACTGTCGGTATGTCGGTGCAAGAATTTTGCTTCATATTTTTAGTGCTTTGGGCGAGAGAATCGAAAGGTAAGGTATGTATTCAACTTCATTCCATGTAAGGTGCAGATGTTACAACATGAGCACAAGTTAAATTTTATTTAACTATATTGAAATCTCCTTCTTATAAGTTCTAATCTAGTCGACATATAATCGGCCACCACTTTTTTGAGGGCTACTTTCAAGGGTTCAGGCTATAAACACAAATTGCCACGTTAATGATTTGTAGAATTAAATAAGGTCTATTTGGTATCGCCGATTTTGATGGTGTAACGATTCGTCGTGGATTTATTAGATTGATAGTAAAAGTGCGTACGGTAGTTCTACTATTAATAACATACATTGTTTTCGCTCGTTCTACGGTTCATTTGAAAACTATCTCAAAACTGTATTTATGCTCACCAGTTTTTCTGTATGAAACAAAACGTTGGTCCTCAACATTGGCTGTAATGAAGACAGATTGAGGAATAATTGCTGTCATCAGCGCCGATTAATTTCACCGAGCTTATTTACGGAGCAATCATGATGTGATTTATCATACCGCCTGGAAATATTAAGCTCTCGATCAACGTAGATTGGTTAAAAATACGATTGAGTCAGAATTATAGCAACTAGTTGAAAAAAAAAATGTCGCCAAAATCGGTGCGACTCGCTAACACACTCTTGACTATGCGCTAATAGCCAAGACCATTTAAATATAATTCCAATACTTCATAACGGCGTTTCGGAATTAGGCCACCGTATTCTTAGACATGGATCCGCGTTAAACATTTGAGCCTATATTAGTTTTAAATCCCAAGGTTTTGATTAGCTAATTGTCATATATCCGGATACGAGAGGTTAAGCCCCTGATTGATGTGAAAATTAAATATTACCTCCACGGTATTCCCAAACTTGGAAAACCATGAACCTTGTTTTAATTGTGAAATGATGACGGCAAAGGTTCTAATGCGTCTTAGAATATCAATAGTTTAATAATCTATACTAATATTATAAAAAGGATAAGTCAGTGTGATTAGCGTTGTAAGTTTATAAGTTTGTAGGTATGTTTTGGGTAATCTCCGGAACCGCTTATCCGATTTCAAAATTTATTTCTCCTGAGTGTAGAATATATTTTCTGGATGGTGATAGGCTGTATTTTATACCGCGGGTTTGCCTGCGATCTTTGCAATACGCGGGTGAAGCGGCGCGGGCCGCTAGTGATCGATAAATTGGTCTTAAACTCCATTAGCTACTGTTTCCGCAACAAATTGTAGGCCTGTAATAGTTAGTTCTAGTGCGGTCGCCTCGGCACGTTTCCATTTATTCCATAGACTTAATACCTACAATACAACACAGCTATAACTTGCCTCGTTAGTGGAGAATGACGGGCGGAGTTCGCATTCGAGATCGCATTAGGCAGTTTGGAGTTCCAGTTATTAAGTATTGGTTCGTGAGCATGAATGTAATGGAATATTGTGCTTTTAAATGTATATAGTGACGTCGAGATACTTAGTGAGTATTCAGATTATCAAGCAACTGTTGTTTAATAATAGTTGCGGACTATCTCACAAAGGAGGCTTTTGATATTTTTTGTTATATTGCAACGTTTAAGTAAAATGATCTAACTTAAGGATTTAATGTAGCTACCCTACAAGGCCCATAATTTTTGTCTATTTGTATACATAAAGGGCATGTAATACTTATAATAATACTATAGGTAGTTACTTTACTGACGTCAAATTTGTGAAACAGGGGCCCGATCAGTACCCAGACAACACCCACGCGCGTCGTTCTTATTTACAAATACCTACAGTACACATTACAATTCCGAAGTTGCGGGACAGTTGGCAAGTTAGCGACTAAGAGGCATTGTGTGTCGGCGTCGAGTCCGACACGAATCGCCAACTTCGTGTTCCGACTCGAGTTTGCACTTAGCACCCTGGGCGAACTTCGAACTGATAATGTTGCTTTCATTTTATGGTGTGATTAGAGAAAAGTATATTATGATTTAGAATGGAAAATGAAGTTAGAAAAATATTTACAACATTTTCATTTGGCGTCTACGACTTTTTTCCAATGAGCATGTGTAGCATGACTTAGCGTATTTTTTTAGTTAATGTTATTATCGTGTCTATAAAAACATCCTTTACTATTACCTATATACCTTATTCTTATTACATTTGCTGAGTTCACGACAATCAACATCAAGAAAAGCCAGAGATATTTACAGAAAAGACAGAAATAATTAGACCTTAACTAGAAAACTTCTTAACACAAAGTGATATCATAGTTAAACTACTCAGTTACCAACGACGTAATCGCATAATGCGGTCAAAGTACATCGTCAATAAAGTTTTCTGATTTGCCGTGAGGTGACCGCTTTGATATATAAGGTCCAGACATCTGTCTTATCGCTCATCTTGTTCTTATAACTCTCCTTTATTACGCTATCACCCGCGAACGAAAAAAATCACAGAAGGCGATCTCCTTACAAATTTCTACCCAAACACGTGCCCAAAACCCGGTATGCTCATGTTCAAACTAAACGGCTGCTTGGCATCCTTTTGACACCCGCTCCCACCCCGCCCCCTCGTCCGCATACGTCCACATAATGGCAAATGTGCATCCTTTTTGTGGGGCCACTTTTCGGCGCTAGTTAGACGTTATGGTTTTTTCGTTCGCTGGCTTACACGCGTTATAAACATTAAATATCTGAATAAAAAAATCTAGTTTACGAGTATATATATTTTTAAGACTCCCGAGGTAGCTCAAATTATTTAGGACACGGCATTACGTATTTCTCTTCATCGCAAGTCTACTAGTTTGACCAAGTCACTCACCAGCAGAGCTGACTGCAGTTAATTAACGACCTTTCGCTCTGCCAGCCACTGCTCTGCTAATTTTCTGTGCTTATTTGCTCAAAACTCGCTATTCCGCTGCTAAGTTTATCTTACGAGTACGCTGTGCTAAATAAAATCTAGGTCGTACTTTTAGCGATAGATATAATGCAGGTCTAGAAAGGGGTTTGGGTGTTGTGGGTATTTTTTTTAGGTGAGCGGCCACTCGTAAAAGTGGTAGGTTATGATAGATCTATTCAAAACAAACATATTTAGTTATGAAATGTAAATACTCCGAAATGCATCGGAGCTGAGCTATTTGCAATATATATTTCCACAGGTCATATTGAAAAGTTATAAATAAAATTTAAATATCTCGGCTCCGACATTGTTTAATGCGTATTAAGAGGTTCGGAGAGAGAGGAAACGATTATTAAAAAAACATCCTTGGCCGCTGCAAAAAAAGTCTTTTTTTTCATACAAAGTTGCCCAATGCCCTTTTTAGGGGTAGGTACCTCAAAATAAACACGGAACCCTCATAGGATCACTCGTGCGTCTGTCTGTCCGTCTGTCACAGTCGATTTGCTCCGAAACTACTGAATCGATTGAGTTGAAATTTGGTAAACATATGTAAATTGGTAACACAAAGATGAACGCGTAAAGTAAATTAATGAATTCTGAACAAGGAGGCCACTTTTGGGGGATAACTGGAAAATTAAAAAATAATAGTTTCGCAAACTGTACTGTGTGACATATCAAATGAAAGGGGTTGTTGTAACTTGTAAGCATCTCAGTTTTTTTTTTAATAATTTTAGCAAAAACAGATTTGAACTAATTTAGGAAAAAAGACGAAAATTTACCATTCCCCCCTTGTATCCGAAACTACTAGGCTTAAAATTCTGAAAAAAATATGGAAAATAGTTCCTTGCCTAAAAATTACAGGAAAACCTATAAGAAGTTTGAGTATTCAAAGTAACGGGAAAATTCTCAATATTTTTGTGTATTTTGTATGGAGCGCCTGATGCTTAGAGCATAGCAATTTTACGGAACCCTCACCACGCGAGTTGAACTCGCACTTTCCGGTTTTTTTTGGGTCTAGTTATACTCGTATGTGTGAATGCAGATGAATGTGTCATGGTCCCCGAGGGTGATCAGATATTTACGTTTCACATTTTGATTTGGTAACAGTGTTTTTCACACGCTCGTTCTGATACATTAACTAGGCGCACGAGGAAGCTTTTATGCAGGTGGCGATATAAAAATATTTAGCCATAATCATAAGATTTAAGACGTATGAAATTATTCCCTTTTTCCATATGTCTTTTAACTATTAGGATACCCAATTTCAACCCAAACTTTAAGGGTATTGTATATCGTCAGGTGGCTACCAAAACTCACTAAGCGCAAGTACTTAATAGTTAAAGGAAAACTGAACTTCACTTCTATTTCGACGCATTAGTGAGTTTCATTAGTGAGTTTTGGCTGTCACACGACGATACACACATTCTGGTTGCTATTGAAATAAGAGAATCTTCGGCTAGGATTTGTTATTCGTGCTTTTGCGCACTTCTTTATCATTCAAATAAGCAAAGAGTTTATATTTCCGTGTGCATTTCACATCTAGTTTCTAGCTCACAAGGTATTTACCTGTTTCCTATTCCCATTTTCTTTTCCTATTTTTTTCCAATCTGAATCCCCTGTGAAGCTCCATTCCTTTTTCGTACTCGATCAATCTGTTTGCCGGTTTTATTTGCTGGATCATGTGACTGCATCAAATGTACTTTGAATTTGTTGGGTTCAACGCACTTTGAACACGGAACATGTGTGGAAAAGGGTTTGCTGGGGATTAGGTTTAAGCACGCTATTGGAAATTGTGTTTAAAATGTTTACGAAAAACGGTTAGTTTAAGGCACGGTTTTGCTCGCAAATAAAGTTATATGAAGCTAAAATACGGCATTAATCAATTAAAAATTACAAAACAAATCTAAATAAGTAACAGCTGCACTAAATAATCCAGAGTGTCTAATGAGTGTAGAATCAACATCGACCATATTTGAACACAGATAGAAATATATGACTTCTCATATTTTATTCACTTTAGGACCCCTACAGTACTCCATAAATAATCTATTTACGTACCTAGAGTATCCTTCATTCCTTATTTAAAAAAAAGTAACTGGCAATTAATAAATTGAAAACGGGCCACGATGCCGCTTCAATTTAGTAAACCTTGTTTTAGTATTTCAGCGAGGACACTGGCCACTTACAAACGTTAAAGTAGAAAAAGTTAAATGGCCTCGTGAAATTGCCAAGCAAAGCTGCCTATTTGCATTCAGAAAATGTTATTCTTTCTCTTTGTTTTCAAATTAACAGTTGTAAAAAGACAGCCTTTTATAAACTATTTTATTTGCTGGTAATTTTGAAGCAACGTAGGTTGTTTATTATAGTAGCCTCTACCTACTTTCCGCAAAAATTCTGACGATTCGTTATACTCGTGGACGTTGAAGTGGTTTTTGTAATAGGTACAAAAGTTCTTCCAGAGCTTCCACGCTCTCGAGTGCAAAAAGTCACAAACTAAAAATTCTCTGAAACTCCAATAGGCCAACCAAAAGGCAATCCAGACGACCCCCAGTCCGGTTACTGACCTTTCCGGTAACATTTCCTTTATTCGAAAACTGCAAGGTAATCGGACTTCCCCTAGTCTAGACCAATCAGGCATTTCTGTTATACTAACTTATGCACTAACTTTGAATCTATTCATTCGAGTAGGTAGTTTAGATTCTTAACAACTAAGGAAGTTTTGCAGAATTTTATTGAAAGTAGGTTGCTGGATACGTCCACAATAAGTGTTAGTATCTTAACTTTGATATTCCTTGAAAATGGTACGGAAACTTAGAATGCCATTGTTTCTAAGTGTTCCATTATGTAGTAGTAGCAGTATTAACATTAATTATAAACTTGTATATAATGAGCTCTGTACGAATGCTTTTACGAAATCGTCACGTCAAAATATAAAGATAATACTGTTTTACGGTCATCTTTCGTATCCCATTAACCGGTTTTTTCTCATTTTCGAAATCCTGAAGCCAGATTTCTATACAATACTTTTAGGTGCCGCACCGTGAGCTCGACTACAGGATTTCAAGCGACGCTCCTGGGTTCGATAAACAGCTCAGAGTGGTTAGCAAAACTGGCTCCCTGGATAGTTTCAAGTCGCGAGGGGTGAATATCGGAGCGTTAAAACCGCCTAATTTCTTTGGACACATTTTTGTCGATGTGTCTCGTACATTTTGATGACAATTCCGGTTGTTTGGTGAAGGACCCTGACTTCTATCATCTTACCAGAAACCTTACCTTGAAACTTATACATGAAATACAAAAAAACGTGTCCAAAGAAATTAGGCGGTTCAAACGCTCCGATATTCACCCCGAGTCACTCGACTCACCACGCCCAATTGTTTTCACACTGTCCTAATTAGAAAGACGAGGTTAGATCTCGTGTCGATTGTGTGTGTGTGATTTTCTCGTGTCGCAACTTGCTTCCAAGTCGCGTCACATCTGACTCAGGGACTCCTGTCTCATTCGCACTGAGCATCTCGCGTTGCGTCGCGGGGTCAGTTGCGCTATAGCCTTGCTCAGTTTTGCGGTCCTACATTATGATTCACAGATGATGTGTAGTCTAATTAAACTAAGGAAAGATGTACCGGTATTTTACGAATATCTTTCCTTTGTTCCAGGCAAGCAGTGGAGCAGAGCCCCAAGTGGCGGTGCTCTGCGAAGCCGGCTCGACGTACCATCCACAGTACATGTCCGCCGCTGGCCGGTGGACGCCCGACCTTACCACCAAGCCGCACAACTGCTTGAAGGACAAGATGGAGATTCTCGACTATTGCAAGAAGGTAAGTGTTTATAAGCGTGTTTTTTCTTAGACTTGTCAGGTGACTCCTCAGGTGAGGTTTACTCCAAATTATCTAGACAATCTCTCACTGCCTAATAAAGACATGTGTTGTTTATTTTGACTTATTGGAACGCGTAGTTATTTCTGCTGCTAACTGTACGTAATAAGGACGCTTTTTCGAGCATTGAACAGCGTTTTAATATTACGCGACAGTCAACACGAACCTGTAAAACGCGCAGCAGGGGCTCAATTCTATTACCTACTTTGCTCGTACAGTTCTTTAGTAGCCTTCGTTTTAACAAATCGATCCAGAAATAACGGAGTTATCAGGTAACAAAAATAATTGAACATCTAAAAACAAAGCTTTTCGCTTTTTTTGGAT
This sequence comes from Epinotia nisella, assembly GCA_932294315.1. Lineage (NCBI taxonomy): Eukaryota > Metazoa > Arthropoda > Insecta > Lepidoptera > Tortricidae > Epinotia > Epinotia nisella. The sequence continues at coordinate 8,078,576 of OW028687.1, forward strand.
GTTTATAGTTAAGGAAATGGAGATACAGCGAAATCTCGGAAAAGTATTTTAACACATAAACACATTCAGTTCCAAGAATATATGCTATGCTCGTAGCTGATCCTGTGGTTTTCCTCGTATGTAGCAGAAAGCACCTACGGCGTAGGCACCCGCTAGTCGGGACACCGGCACTGTTAACTACTAAAGACTTCGTAGCGCTACGCTCGTAACCGATGCCGAAGTAACATGGCAAAACCGTTTGTATTTATAGGAAAGCGCCTATGAGCAGAGCCTCCTCCCTCCTCGCTTCTACAAGCGAAAATCACTGCGAAAAAGTACGTGTTAAAATTGGGTCCGTAATGTTTCGTATAATGACAGAAAAAGTAACATAAGTGAGCTATGTTGATCATTACATCCGATACAGAATTGTGACGCGAGCCGCAGGTGAGCGTGATAAGAGAGCCGACGATGTAATTATCAAAGCTCACGCGTTTCATGACGTTTTTCAACAATTTTCGAGAAAAAGGCCGATTTACACGATGCAACAACTCATATGCGATTTTCATTTCAATGCGAGCTACAATAATTTACAATGCAAACATTATAATGCGAATACAGCCTTGGTCGAAAGTGTTGAGCACCCATGCGTTTTTTTCATACAAAAGTCAAACTTTAAAAGGTGCATTAATATATTTTATACTAGAAAGTTGTGTATCTATCGGAAAAAATCGTTATATTTATTGACGCTAAGGGAAATTCCGTGAAAAAAATATACAGTTAAATTCACACGCAAATAGCAATTTCAAAATAATATATATTAACATGTAACAACATGCATGCATGTATGCATGTATAATAATGACATGTTCAAAAACTTATTATATTTTACATTTTCGTGTATTTATGAAATTGAAAAAATAACACTTTATCCATAAGTTACAAAGGAAAACGTGGGGTGCTCAATACTTTAGGCCAAGGTTAGGCAATGTACCTAATAAAACTCACATGCGAGTTGTTGCACCATGTAAATCAGCTCTAAATAACTAAAATAGACAGAAAAAATTAGGTTTCATACAACCGCACCAATCAAAATTGACGAAACACACAGATACGCATGTCCCCCTCGTTTGAGTCGGGGGTTAAAAGCTGTCTGCTGCCTGACTAGCTCCTCCCTTTATAGATATAGGTAAGCCGTATGTCTACCGTCACTGGGAATGACCCATGGACCTATGATACTGTACTCTAAGGAATAACCAACCACACATGTATCGATCAGGGGGCAGGTTTTTGACATTGGAGCGCTCGAAAATTTAACACGAGTAAATACGATTGTGGTGTCAAAAATTGTAGACACTAAGTTTCTACCGATAGAATTGAATACGAGTTGTCAATACATTATCGTTTTGCAAATTTGTAACTGTCTATCTACAATAGTCGAGTTTTGCAAAAAGTTCTGGTTTTATAACAATGTTGAGTATATCAAAATAGCCGTGCTTTCTTACTGTCCTTTCAATCTAAAAGGTTAACTACATTCTACTTAAAAGTAGTCGTTTGCGATGATGAAACAAACATTTAGTTTCCATAATTAACAATGTCAATATTAGGATAATCTACAGATGGTATCACAATTACCCTAGTATCCTTAGTTATGTAGGAACATAGCTAAAACTGGAGCGGGGCGGATGTGAACTATCGGCTTCTTTACCACGATAGTTCTATGGTCTCCTGTCTAAATTCAATCAAGCAAGTTTAGACTGTTTTACCTATAGTTAACAAGCTACCATGCAGCTTCGCCCGCGTATTGCAAAGAACTCATGCAAACTCGCGGGATAAAATCAAACCTATGTCCATCTGAAGTCCATTCTATACACAAGTTTACCCCTACGTTCGTGCCATACGCGGGCGAAGCCAGTCATTTAGCTATTAGAGCAGCTAGTTAGAAGTTGGTAAATAAATGCAACAAAAACTTGAGGCCATTTCCAGAACGTGAAATGTACAAGTACTAAAGTTTAATTATAGTACCTAACTGTAGCTTTATAAATGTATTTTTTGCATTAAACTGAGGACATAATACCCCTTTAGTGTGAAAAGTTCGTGTTCTCTAACAGCTTTAGCTTCGTTTACAAGTAACAAGTGCTAACATAAAGAACAAAGTATGCAATATTCTTAAAAAATGCCTTTGATTTTTACTGCAACAGTTTTAACAAAATTCGCTGTAACCTGCCAAGAAACAAAGGAGCATCGTTCTCAAGTTCCCACAAGATCTCCCGTGTCCGCTAGCAACATCACAGGCGAAACTTTAAAGGATAAAAGTTTATAAAAAGCTCTCTACCTGTGCAAAGTAAATTGTGTTTAAACCCCACAGAACTGGAAGCCTTTAGTCGAAACAACTTGAATAACGAGTTGACCCTGTTCCGAGTTTTTAACCAGAGTTAAAAACTTTTTGCATTAATTTACCTCATGATTTTAACAAGACTGGATTTTTATAAAACGTCTTTATTTTTACCCGGATTTTAAAATCTGTGGCTTAGGCCGTGCTTCATCATTATAATTCAAACATGTTTTTTATGGTAATATTTTGGTTTCGTATAAACTCAAAGAATATAAAATACGCGTCAAAATCAAGTTTTTTCGACAATACAATCGTTAACGGTTTCATCAATCTATCAAATAGTCATAAGGCGCTCTACATATCTGCGTCAAAATTATTGTCCACAGGAAAGACTGAACACTAATCCATTCGTAGGTACTAAAAAATGTTTGATCACTTCATCATATATTAGGCAGGATTATATAATTTATAAGATATTTCCAAAGGAGTTGAGAATGTTATTGAGGAGTTGAGATAAAATGGCCGATTTTAAAGTATTTTTTGATATTAAATAATTATGAAATTGGATTTGTATTTCAAAGCTGGATCTCCTTGAATGGTATCATTCTTATCCGAACTGAGATCCGATGATGTAACCCTGCAGAAATTGCTGGAAATCCACAAATATGGTTTATGAGCAATGATTGATTGATTACTGTTGGTGATTTTCCTTTTCACGATTCCTAATTGTATATTGTGTACCTTTCGGATACGTTTGATACTGTCCATAATTTCATCAGCCATGACGCTAGTTTTTGCCATAATAGGGATGTATACTAAAGAAGGCAAAAAAATATGCCTAGTGACGAAAATCCTATTCAGATACCTCAAAAAATTACGAAGTTACAACCGTTTTAACAGCTTGTTAGAGAGAGAAAACGCTCATAGTAAATGACAATCGTTTCATATGAGGGTGCGTTTTGCGGAAAAGGGACAGAATATATGTAACCCCTCTTAAAACTTATGACACATAACTTTGTGAGTATTTAATCTCCTGCTTTCCTTTTTTTCTTCGTTTTACATTATTTTTAATCCTTTTTCGAGAAAATTCATAATTATTGGTTATTTTATTTAGTGTCTACACCCCTATTGTCGCTTGCCATAAAAAGAGATCTTGTCTGAAACCGTAACATTCTCAGGACAATAAAATAAACTTTGCATAGACTTCTGTAGGTTCGCTTTACTTTTTAACAATCCTGACACACCAGTTACCAGTTTACAGTTTCTGATAAAAATCTACTTATTACGACAATTAATAAAGTTAATTCGTTAGTTTAGTAAGTTAGTTGGTCATATTAGTAACCCGTGTATCTTCACCACATTATGAAACGCGTTGTGAAAAGCGTACGACGTCAAAACATGCTACAAATTCCAGAGCCAAAATTGAACATGTACAAGCAAGGTCCATTGTATAGATCTGTCATAATTTATAATAAAATACCAGAAGACATAAAAGCGGAGGACAGATATCCTGTATTATGTAAGAAACTTAAAAAATTCCTTATCAGAAAAGCATACTACTCAATCCAGGAGTTTATGACTGACATTGCATGACATTAAGTACTTGATAAGTTATATTACCTAGTTTTAAGTAAATCTATCAAATCTTTGACATTTATATACTGAAAATTGCAATGAATCAATATCTCGCTCAATGACTTCCAAAATGTATTTAATAATAAGAATAAGCATGCTGATTTTATATTTTATGACGTTAAATTTAAAATGAAATGTGAATTTAGTTTGTAAGATCTTTTGCAATGCCCTACCGGGGTATCAGTGCCTCTTAATTTGCAACCAACATCTATGTAATTTAATGTACCTGATTATGCATGAAATAAATGAAATGAAATTAATCAATAATGTTATTTTCCAGGTGTACCCGAGCCACGACATCACGAACATTGTGGAGGCGTCGCACTACGTCAAGGTCAGCAACTGGTGCAAGCTCGGCTCCGGCAACGCCGCCAAGTGCAAGGTCACCAGATGGGTCAAGCCTTTCCGCTGTCTTGGTACGTACCTACTGCTTCTTTAATAATAATAATGATAAATTGTTGTTTATTTAGGTACTAACCCTTTACATTTACAAAGATAGATTTACAAAGATAAAATAAAAATAAAAATTCAAAGTTAAACCTTTTTTCGCAGTAAAGGCGTAGTTGACACCTTACTCGTAAGATAGCATGCCGTGCACACTACCTTAATTAGCCTTATGAATTCGAAATTCGAATATTTATGGGGGGGGGGGGGCAAACATATAAAGTCTAGTTAGTAGGCCAAGTGGGGTAATATGAAAGGGCTTGAATTGCACATTAAAATTTTTTTTTACAGTGGTAAAATTTTGATTTATAAAGCAAAATGTTGAAAAAAATACCATTGCACTTACCTCTGAGTTAACCAAGCGAAAAATTTGAAAATAATACATATGATTAATATTAACGTATTTACGTTAATATTAATCATATGTATTATTTTCAAATTTTTTATACTTTTCCGATTATATTTATAATCGGAAAAGTATACCGAGACCTCTTTCTGGCGTATTTTTTTTATTCTTCAAAAATCGTTTGTTAATTAAGTTTGTAATTTTATACTTTTCTTTTTTAATTTTTTTTCTTCAAATTCGTATGGAAGTATTCTGAAAGTACCTTCTAGCAAATAAAAAAATAATTATCGAAATTAATTCACTTGATAAAGAATTATCGCTGAAAACCCAACATACATACGAGTTCCTTGGTCGCGTTAAAAACAAAATGCACCTATAAATGGCGCTGCAGGTACTCATGACTTATCTAGATTTTTCCAAAATTAATGGGCGGTGCAAGACGGATATGTTGTATGATTTTTTACGGAACCCTCGGTGCGCGATTGAGACTCGCACTTGACCGGTTTTTATATTTAAATTGAGTGCAAAGCCACATTGGTGCGGCGCTTCTTGCATCTGTGAGTCTCGTCAAATCTCACCGTCCTTCTCGTGTTAAACCTTTCTAAATATCAATGAAATGCGTCACTTCAAAACAATACGCGCATAAATACAATTTTGTAACCAAATCAGTTCGTTAAGTTAAATTAATATTTTGAAACAAAACTGTTTTGAACAGTAATGGCGAAGTACCGTGCTTAAAATATCTTATTACAATTGAATAAACTGCTATTGTATACCTAACCCATCTCTGAATTTTCTGACATTTCACTTTAAATCATTCAATACGCGAAGAAGCGCCCGTCTCCTATTAATGCTATAGACAAACTGGTAAATGAGAAGTGTTGGGTCGCTTCCTCGTGGATTGAACGAGCTACTGCAAATTCAACTTCGTAAACTACCAATTTGGTGGCAGAAGGTCCATTCCAATCGGACGCGCTGCTGGTCCCGGAGAGCTGTCTCTTCGACCACATCCACAACCAGAGCCGATGCTGGCAGTTCGCCCGCTGGAACGCTACCGCTGGCCGTGCGTGTGCGCAGCGCGGCCTGCGACTCAGGACCTTTGCCATGTTGCTGCCCTGCGGGATCAGCTTATTCTCTGGTGTCGAGTTTGTGTGCTGCCCAAAGCACTTCAAGGGTGAGTTTTTAGTTCCCTAATGACATACAATTTACTAGAATTGCTGGCAGTTTGCTCCTGGAACGCTACAGTGTAAATTTACTATAGCTTAAATTTTATGGCGAACAAATGTTTCAAATGTACAACGCCAGCTAAGAAATCGTTGTTGTTGTGCTACACTCGCGGTGAAAAATTTCCGGTCACCCTGAATTAAATAACCGCAATAGGCTTTTTTAATATTTTACACGTTTCATTTACATCATATACTATTCTTCTTAATACCCAAATGTATTAGTAATTTCCGGGATCCTATCATAAAAATTTCAATATCCAAAAATGAGAATTTTTGTGATATCTCCCTCCGTAAACGTTTTTTTTCATGGGTTTTTGCAAGTCCGATTTAAACCTGGTGATGTTATTTTTATAACTGTTATTTTTGCAGTTTAGATGTAAAATTGAATATAAAAATCATGACAGGATAAAAAACTGCACTACGACGGTATTTTACCGACCCGTATTCTTCGTCCGCGATTGTGGTTGTTGGTGAGAATGAATAATTCCACTACACTTTTTTGTTATATGGAAAAAGGGGAATTGGATTACGTTACATCAGTCAGAAGCAAACAATTTTTTTTAATAATTTTAATTATAACGCCCTCATCTAATAAATAATTTCACTTCCCTCACATTACAGAGAACGTCAAAATGCATAAGCCCATGGACGTCGGTGTGCCAGTGAGCCCGGGTGGCGAGGAAATGCTAGCAGCCTCGGCGGCCATGGATGAGCGCGATGACGACCTGTTGGACGATGACGACGCGCTCGACGATGACGACGATGACGACACGCTGAACCTGAGCGATGATGACGACGATGACGATACTGACGACGGTAAGTTTAAATAGGTATACAATTAATAAACAACAAATAAAGATAGTCTTTGGGACATACGTTTTTTTTAAAATAAGAATACTGAACAATTTAGTTGGGTTTTACAATGAGTAATTTGGTGGAACATATTGCGTCTAAAGAAGTAATTTCGCCGTCGTAACAGAAGAGTTTTATGTAATATGGAATGTTGAAAGGTTTTCGTTCCACCACCATCAAGCATTAAATGACGAGTTTGGTAAGTCGTTTTTTTTTACGAACGAGAGTATAAGAAGCCCGACTCCGAAGGCTTGATTTGATGGTTCGAGTTAAAAAATCTTACCATCCGTGTCCCACACAATGTTTTTCATCACTTTTACGACGAAATAAATGCATTTGAAACAAAATTAAACTAAACTAATCGCAATAAAAAATACAAAGTGTCAATCGTCCATTTTGTTAAAGGCCATGACATGACCTTGCGGGCGTGTGGGGCAAATACTGAAATAAAATTACAATTAAAAATATTTTACACAGACATAAAATAACTTAATTTTAATTTTAATTCCCTAAATAATTTAGTTAAACACGTTTTATTCGGGTTTTCCAACATCGTATTTAATTTGAATAAAAACCTTGCTTTATAACAGTTACGCACGAGTGACAGATACAATTTAAGAAAAAAAACCATTACGCTTTTAGGCATAATAAAGGCTATTGTAGCTCTGTATGCCTTCGCGTTATGAAGCCCTTTACGAGCAAGTGTCATGAAATAGTACATTAATTACCTAGGGCGGTAATTAATGTACTATTTCATGACACTTGCTCGTAAAAAATGTCTCAGATCGCAGGTATTTGCCACTCGCGCCGAGGGCAAGGGGGATAAATAAGCGATTTGAGGCTTTATTTACTACCACCCGTGGTGAGTACACAATTTTACGTCTCCCCCTGGCCAGCAAGTGGGATTTTCTGCAGCGTGCGATAATTGCTGCTTTATATGACGGCTAGGTATGACGTAATATAATATTGTTTAACGACGGGCGTAAGTGAAATAGTTATTGCGAACAAGAGTCTATCAGAAGCCTGACGCCGAAGGCGGAGGGCTTTTGATGACTCCAGTTTGCAATATTCCTACGCCCGTGTTATACACAATGTTTTTCATCACATTTGCGAGGAAATACAGAAAAATCTAAGTTTCATATAACCGCACCAATCAAAAATTGACGAAATTGACAACTTCACTTCCTGATCAGTGCGAGTGGAGCGCGCAGCTTCAATATTTCATTCAACCAATCACAGAGCAGTACAGCGGCTCGTGGCCACCTAGATTTTTTTTCAACCAATTACAGAACAAAATTCTTGTGGCGCACGGCCAACGAGATTTGCTTAAACCAATCAGATCACACCCATTACGCCCTTACTCGTAATAATAACCATTACGCCCTTTGGCGTAATAAAGGCTATTGTAGCTCTGTATGCCTGCGCATTATGAAGCCCTTTACGAGCAAGTGTGATGAAAAGATATAAAACGTACAGCGATTCCACAGAAACAAGTCTCAACAACGTCCACCACATCGTTTCAGACATGGACGAGGACGAAGACGCGGACTTGTCCAGAGACGACGATAACGAGGACGACGACTACACGGACGGGGACGACAACGCCTGGCCCCGCCCCGAGTCCTCGTCGGCGCCGTCCACCACGTCTACCACTACCACTACTACTACCACCACCACGGTATGAAGGTTTCTCGATATTCGCTATTGGTCATCGCCAGAGCCCGGATTTTTCACGGCAAAACAAAACACCATCGTAATCTAGCCAGTGATAGAAACATGATTTTATCGATATCGATAATTGTATAGTAGAAGAAAAAAAGTCACCAAATAAAATAAATACTTAATTAAAAAAATTGCGTATATATCAAACACGTCAGTTTCAAAGCGTTATAAGAAATAAATAATATCTATACGCAATTTATGTTTTATACGTAATGAAATGACATTTTAAGTCTTATGGAGTAATAAGTGTCTATTATTGACTGTATTGTCTATTATTTTCAATGAGGTGGTGGTATAGTCATTATCGCGACTTTTTAGTTGGTTCAAATACCTTATGGCGTTTTCGGACGAAAAATACACTTCTAGTTTTTTTATTAAAAATACAAAAAGGTTGGTTTGCACACTGTAAATTGTCAATAATGTAAAAATTTATCGGCATGTTATTTTTATCGATAAAATAATGTTTCTATCACTGGCTAGATTACGATAGTGTTTTGTTTTGCCGTGAAAAATCCGGGCTCTGGTCATCACTTACATGATTTGATCAAATTAAAAATTGTGACAGTAACACATTTTAAAATATGGGTTGATATCTTACAACATCGTTTAAAAAATGGACCGCAGGATCTGCAGCATTATAGATGTAGAAGATAAGCAATTGGATACGGGTCTAGACTCAAAATTTATTATTACTTCAAAAGAAAGGCGTAATGACGAAACTCCCATTCAAATATCTTAAAAAATTACGAAGCTACAACCGTTCTAATGTTGCTTGTTAGAGGGAGAAAACGCTCGGGGATCGTGACGTCACTACCATCGAGCGTCATAGTAAATGACAATCGTTTCATATAAAGGTGCGTTTTGCGGAAAAGGGAGAGAACATACTCCCTCTTAAAACTTTGGACACTTATAACTTTGTCATTATTAAACTTTTAATTTAACTTATTTCATAAAACAATTTAACGGTAAGTATACATTTTCTGTTTCGCCAAACTGAAACTGAGACTGTTTTGCGTTGCTTTTTTCTCCATTTAACTACATGTTTTATCCTTTTTCGAGAAAATACAACACTCCAAATTTTGTTTGTGAAAATATGTTTTTATTAAAAGTGTAGAAATAACACAAAATAATAAGCCAAGACGGAGACGTTTAACGCCCGAAAATTTTGAAAAATTCGGATCGTTTATTTTAACAATAGTAGATGGGACAGTATACTTAAGAAAAAAAAGTGATAATTAAAATTTCAAAAATCGTTTTGAAAAAAAGAAGTAGAGAGTTGCGTTATTATAATGTTTTATTTTTACACTTTAATAAAACGTATTTTCACAAACAAAATTTGGAATGATCACTAATACCTACCTATATGGAGAAAGCGTCGATAATTGATTTCATCGATATAGGAACTCCCTATCTTTTATAAAATTTTACCCCCTGAATTCCTATGTCTGATCGTTTATCATTTTCTATTAAGAAAACCAAAGTTATGTACCCAAAGTCAAGCATCCAAATAATCACCCATTGGTGGACTATTTGGTTACTTAAGTACACTACTAAAACTGCCGGAACGCCTCATCCAAATAATGGACATTTCCAGGCTTCTACGGCAACTTCTGACCCATACTTTTCCCACTTCGATCCACGCACCGAACACCAGAGCTACAAGGATGCTCAACAACGCCTTGAAGAGACCCACCGTGAGAAGGTTAGTTACTCTTATGTCCAGTATAGACACCTTTTGACTTACTATTACTACGAAAAGACTGGCAACCTAGAACAGTTTTGTTGACGTGTTCCATCAGGCCGCCGTCTTGGAATATCAGTATTAGTGCCCGCCACAGACTAAGCAAATTGAGGCTGGCTCGCATCAATTTTATGAGCAAACTTAAGCTAGAGGATATCTGCTCTAGGTATACATATAACTCAATGGGTCCGACATACTCGCATATACATGATCTGAATTTTGAAAGTAAAGTATCTACTCCGTCACTATATTTTATTACCAATCATTTTTAAATTCAGAAGGTATTCAAGATATGACGATCCCATTATCAGGAGGCAAAATACGATATTCTTCTTACTTTCACTCTTCACTTCACTTCTTTTCTCACTTTCTATCAAGAAGAGTCCAATGTCAGGTGATAAACGTAACCGTCATAAACCCAGATCAGAAATCGACAATTTCACGCAGTTATAAGGTGGAGCAGAGTTAATATATGTAATTGTTAATCAGATCACCAAAGTGATGAAGGAGTGGTCGGAGCTGGAAGACCGCTACCAGCAGATGATGACGTCGGACCCTAGCTCCGCGCAGACCTTCCGACAGCGCATGACTGCCAAGTTCCAGGCTAACGTGCAGGTAACACAGCCAAAATGATTTGTAAACACTTTAATTGACCAGTGACCTCTCCTTCTCATTAATTAGGTTTTCTTATGTATAAGTTGCACATTGCACGTAGAACCGATGGCCGTTGGGGCGGAAAGGTTCTTGAGTGGCGACCACGTACCGGAAGGCGCAGCGTGGGTAGGCCCCCCACAAGGTGGACTGATGACCTGGTAAAGGTCGCTGGAGTCCGCTGGATGCGGGTGGCGCAGGACCGGTCATTGTGGCACTCTTTGGGGGAGGCCTATGTTCAGCAGTGGACGTCTTTGGGCTGATATGATGATGATGATGATGATGTATAAGTTATAATTATAAGCCATATTTTAAGTTCTGTATCTCTCTCTGGGTGCCCTGAAAACCAGCGCCTTTAGCATATATTGCTGCTGGCATATGCTGAGTGGCATCCATTTTGGTGCATTTCAGATGTAACTATACACTTGTGTAATTTCTTTGTCACACCATATAAATATATTTCCATTCTATTCTTCGTCTATTCTAAAATAGTACATTGTTTAACGAGGGGCGTAAGTGGAATATTGCTAACGAGAGTCTATCAGAATATCTTTTGATGACTCGAGTTTGCAATATTCTTACGCCCGTGTTATACACAACATTTTGGCAACCCTCTTATTTAAGACGGCAGAAATAAGTATTCCTCACGTCTGTGAAACCGTCAGTGGATTATCATATGTGACCATGCTGTCTGAAGGATGTTTTAAAATATTAATTTTTTCAGGCTCTCGAGGAGGAAGGTGTAGCCGAACGACGCCGGCTGGCAGCGTTGCACCAGCAACGAGTCTTGGCGCATCTCGCGCAGCGCCGACGCACCGCACTCGCTTGCTACACGCGCTCGCTGAGGGACACGCCACCCAATGTAAGTACCTGGTGACTGAATGATTGTGATATATTTATTTATTTGGGTGTTTCGTCGAACGAATGGTCGCTCTAGCAGGCCGATCAGCTGCTACAGCTGCTGAAGGAATAGGGAAATTAACTGGAGGACCGAAGGCACTCGTTGGCGGACATACCGTTCATTATGAGGCTCTGAAGATGGTGAAAACCTAAGAAAACTAAAAATATTAAGGCATGTTTGCCAAAGAAACGACGTGTTAATCCACGGATTCGATTTTTGGTCTAGTGACAGTCACTTTTTAGGTACAGTCAGCATCAAAAGTAACTACGTAATCGAAGACGTCGAAAGCTCTTATTCACTTTTGACGTCTTCGTTTGCGTAGCTACCTTTGATACTAACTGTACGAAATTTTGTTCAAAAAATAGATGTAGAATTCCTGAGGGCGGCAGTAAAGAGGTACCTATTGAAAAGAACAAAGCTTCGTTTTGTCTCCCGAAATAGCCCAAGCTGGTGTCCATAAGCTACAATGACGTTTTACCGCCAGGCCCTCGCATACAAAGAGAACCTTTCCTGTCGCAGGCCCATCGAGTCCAAAAGTGTCTGCAGCGCCTGGTGCGCGCGCTGGCCGCCGAGCGCAGCGGCGCGCTGGCCGCGTGGCGCCGCGCGGCCGCCGCTGGCCGCGAGGCCGCCGCGGCCGAGCGGGCCAGCGCTGCTGATAGGCTGCAGGTGAGATATGCAATCTTTACTTTATGACACAACTAGCTTAGAACAAAAACTGGTTCGAGGAATTCGAGCACTCTCCAGCATTAAACTGGCCCATTCGTACTCTCACTTTGACTGTGACAACTGGAGAGGTTCCAAAAGTATCTGGCACAATTATTGTCCTCATATTGACTAGAACCAACGTCAGAATTATAAATGACCACAGCGGGCTGCCCTGGCAACGCTGTCAGTATGGAATAGGAAATTGAAATACGTACCTTTTAAATTTCATCAGTTGGATATGCCAATCGTTATACTTAAATTTCTTATAAACTTCCAAGTAAGATAACCATTCCACAATGTATGTGCTGGTACTGGCACCATTTACTTTCAAACCAGATGAGATGAAAAATAAGAAAATGGCATATTTCACAGGACGCCGACCGAGCCCTACAGCGCGCACTGACCTCTCTGCGCCGCCGCCCCCATCTGTATAACAACATTGGCACCGCTATTGAGGACTACGTTCAGGTTTCTGTCTTCGTTAATATCATGCAATTTTGGACCTTGAGCTCAAGCAGTACTTAATAGTGGATTATCTCGTAATGAATGACAATTGAAACTATCGCGCACATTAAAAAAATACGTTACCTATATGTTTTGTCGCCTTGTGAAAGCACCTGAGTCAGATGGCGTCACTTTGACTTGATGATTTCTCGATATATTTTAAATGGTCTTACTTTGTTCCGGGTTGGTATCAGCATATTATTTCTAGAATCCTATTATATTCGTTGTCAGACATAGCTTATTGCATACAATAACCACATCCCGTTCGATCAGTTGTTGTTGAATACTTTCTTCTACACTCTTTTCTTGTAGGTATTCATTTCATACTTTTTCGAGTCACATTGTAACAATAGGTCAGACTAACGATCCCCGTGTTCCTCAGTCCATGCAATCCAAGGACGACATGGCGGTATCTCTGATGTCAATGACCCCCGAGGCCGAAGAGCTGCTCCTGGACCGCATCGAGGCCGAAGTTCAGAGGGAACAGGCCGCCAGGGAGCAGCTCAGTGCTAAGAGAGACCAACGCACGCGCCAGCGTCAGGACATTCAGGAGGAAAGGGCTAAGGTTAGTATGCCTAGTGTCAATGATCCCTGAGGCGGTAAAACTACTCTTGTATCGAGGCCGAAATGCAAAGGGAGTAGCTGAGCGCTAAGACGGGCCAACGTAGGTACTTGCACGCATCAGGATATCCAGGAGGAGAGAGCTAGGGTTAAAATATCTAGTATTAATGACCCCCGAGGTTACATAGCTTCTAGATGGCATCGAGGCCTTAAAGTGGCATGAACGTACATAATGTTAATACTTTATTATCATAATAACGTAAATAATACATCATTACCCGACGGGTCGGGTGACGAGGAGCAGCTAGTTGAAATCTGAAGATGGTAGAATCGTTTCTTCTAAACCTGAGCTTTTGGATGAGATAGAGCGCTTTTACGGACAGCTATACACATCCACTCGCGGACCCGAGGTTAGACCGGCGGAGGGCCTTAGAGCTAAACTAATCCGACATTATACCGAGACATCCCGGACATCAGCCTGTACGAGATTGTAATGTGTGCCTTCCGAAGAAGGTTTGGTACCGTAGACCACATCCATACGCTCCGTCAGGTTATACAGAAGACTGAGGGGTATAACCTGCCCCTTTGCTTAGCGTTCGTGGACTCCGAGAAGCCTTCGATTCGATCGAAACCATGGCTGTACTACAGTCTCTCCAGCGGTGCCAAGTAGATTACCGCTATATCGAAGTATTGAAGTGTTTGTACGATTACGCCCAAATATCAGTCCGACTTCAGGACTGGAACTCGAAACCTTTTCCGCTGCAGCGGGGAGTCAGACACAGGGTATGTTATTTCTTCAAAACTGTTCACCGCTGCACTGGAGGAAGCTTTTAAGACTCTGGACTGGAGACGGCTAGGCATCAACATCAACGGCGAGTTCATCACTTACAGTCGAGTTCTCCAATATCTATACAGACAACCTTTCAAAAATATCTGTACACCGGCTTTATTATTACTGACATAAGACACATGTGTAGGTAGATATTTTTGAAAGGTTGTCTGTATAGATATTGGAGAACTCGACTGGACCTAGTTTGCTGACGATATAGTAGTCTTGGCTGAGACCATGCAGGACTTAACTGCGATTCTACGATGATGCTCGATGACCTCAGTTAAGTCAATGGAGAGGGCTATGCTGGGAGTTTATCTGCGTGATCGGATCAGAAATGAGGCCGAGTGATCATCCGATACAAACCTGTGAAACTTTCTAAATCAGATTTTAAAAGTATCCACCTTCACTTTCACGCATCTCTCCCTATTGATGTATTTTTTCCTCGCACACCGCCCTGCTACGCTGCCTCGCACAGCCCTGCTACGCTGCCTCGCACAGCCCTGATGGATACCCTCAAAGGACGTAATTTACGATCACCAGCCGTTACAAACAAATCGATGTTAGGTACATTTTATTTCTCTCTTTCAGACATCGAACGGCCTGAAGGAAACAGAAGAGACAGACGACGAGGCGAGCGAAGTAGAGCCCTCGCCCACTGCAGCGCCCGCCACCGCCGCGCCCTCCCCCTCCGCGCCGCCCGCGCCCTCCGCCTCCACCGCGCGTGACGTCACCACCCGGGCTGGTTACACACAGGAGACTACCACTACTGTGAGCACCTAGTGTTACAAGATTCATTAAATTTTTAGTAACCCATCGAGCGCCAATCATACCACACGCACTTTAGACCGCTACGCGCATATTTTGCTAGGACGTTAAGTTGCTACGGACTGCGGCGTAGCGCTACGAGAGTAGCGTGGTGGTGAGCGGGTTAAGCAGTTAGAGCCTGCAAATATGAAATATTACATTTCAAATTAAAAGGAAAACAATGTAAGTGACCTTTTGGCATCCGACGCAGACACACTCTTATCTACTGGCAACAAATCATTTGTCTATGCCTGAAGCCTCAATCGCACTGGCGCGGCTTACGGTGGTATTCAATTAAATAGTAAACTTGACATTAACTGTCGGTGAGACGTGGGTTTTCATTTTATTACAAATTGGTCAACCGAGTATAGGTACTACACGATGGAGGTTTTCCAGCGAAGCGAGACAGCTCTTATACCTACCTAAAAGCCAGTAAAAAGTAGCTGAGTATATTATATTTGTTTTAAGCGTTACATTACCTGGTGGGAGTATAATTTGATTATGCACAACAGATATTATGTTCTGCCACAATTGAATTCCTAACTGAATTCTTATAATGAGTATATTCTCAACAGCCAATCAGGTACAACTGGTCTCACTCCCACGTAGTGTAAGGCTTACAATGTCTTCTCAAACTTGGTGATTCTTTCTAAAATGGTCTAGCTCTGAACGTGTTTAAAACCTATCGTCAAAAGTGGTCATTCTAACCGGACGTTTGTTTGCATTGCAGGAGATTATTACCAGCACGGTGACTGAGATGCCCGAGGTCGAGACCGGCGAGACTGACGTTGTGGGCGAGACATCCAGCCGACGATCCACTAGCGAGGTATGAAAACAATTATTATTAAGGGCCTTTATGTGTCCCACTGCTGGGAAAATGCCTCCCTCTTTTTCTTCCACATATCCCTGTCCTGGCCAGCATCCCACCGGCCTTGGTCAAAGATGTCAAGTTGGTCTCGCCATCTCTTACGTGGTCTAGCGCGATGCCGTATTCGGTTCTGCGGGACCCACTTGGTAGTAATTGTAGTCCATAACGCTTCTGGCATGTGGTAGATCAGCCCGGCCCAGTACCATTTAAGTTTGACGACTGTGTGAGCTACGTCAGCTATCTGAGTTTTGGAATGCATACATACATACATACATATAATCACGCCTCTTTCCCAGAGGGGTAGGCAGAGATCACGAATCTCCATTTGCTACGATCCTGACAAACCACTTTCGCTTCACTCACCTTCATAACATTTCTCATACATGCTCGTTGGTTTAGGGTACTTTTGACCTGGCCTTTTTGTAACATTTCTTCAATTTGATCGGAGAAAGTTCGCCTAGGTCTTCTCCTTCCAACTTGCCCTTCCACTCTTTTTATATACACTCTCTTCGTTAATCTTCATTCATCCATCCTCTCTACATGCCCAAATCACCTTAACAGCTTAACTTGGAATGCAGTATTGTATTTTTAATGCGATCCTTTTAATTTCACGCCCAAAATACTGCATTCAGGCTCTCTGGCAAACCTTGAGGGCAGGTTTCTGAAGTTTTGTCAAAGACCAAGTTTGTGCTTCATCGGTAAGGATTGGAAGAATGCACATGTGTTTGCGTTTTAATGTTATGGGGAGGTTTCTCATATACTCCTTCATAGACCTTAGCTCCTTGAAGCGTTTCCGGTACGTCTGGCGACCACTTTGTCTTGTTGCGCCTGGAAGGAGACTATTTTATCCACGTATAAGTAATTATGGACATATTCCATTCCTACGCCATCCAATTATATACTCCTTCTTACATTGTTGGTCATGAGCTTGGTCTTAGACATATTCATCATTAATCCCACCTCAAGGCTTGCTCTGCTAAGGTCTTGTAGCATGACACTAAGCTCTGTAGCTCACAATGAGAAAAGAACAATGTGGTCGGCGAAACGCAGGTTAGTCAACAGTTTTCCGTCAACATCGATGCCCTTATGTCCCCAACTCAACTAGCCGCCAGCCTTCTAAATGAAAACAAAAAATACATAATAGTTGACTATGTACCTGTTATGATTATGATAAAACCTACTATGCATGTGCTTTTAAATACAGGTCACTCACATAAAAAAAACATATGAGTAAATTGTAAATCATTTCCTTCGAAGGCAGTGGTGGTAGTCTTGTACTGATGGTAGCCTTTCAGTAATATCCTCATTTTAATTGCATATCGAACTTTAGGTAAGTATCATGTACTTAGTTGATAAAAACAAAATAAATTATTCTTACATTACCAAGAACAAAACTCACGAAAACACTCGGAAAACATCCTCTTGAACTTATTTTTTTTACTTTTATTTAGGGTTTCGTACCTCAAAAGGAAAAAAAAAACGTAACTCTTACAGGAGCACTTTGTAGTCCGTCTGTCTGTCTTTCTGTCAAGACGCGTGGAGGTATCGAGTTGAAATTAAAATCATATACTCAGTTCTACAGTTCCTTGAAGCTGTGAAAAAATCAAACTTATAAGTAAACGTAAAAAAAAGATACGGCCTTTTATGCCGGGTACTTTCCGTTGACCTAAAACTATGAAATTTGTCAAGTAATGTCTTCTTATAACACAAGTACCTACCCACAGAGAAAAATCTGAAAACCATACATTTGTAATTTTGTACGGAAGAACCCTTGGTGGGCGAGTCCGATTCACACTCGGTTTGTTTTTAAATAAAGTAAGGACGCGCTTTGACCATATAAAATGTCGTGACGAAACAAGACGTCCAATGTTCCTATTTCCCTAAAAATTTAGCTACGAGTACACAGAGCGTTTTTAACACTTGCTTAATGTTTCTCTGCAGACGGAAGGCGAGGGCCTGCGCGCGGCGCTGGAGCAGGCTGAAGAGCGCGCGCCGCCGCCGCAGGCGCACGCGCTCAAGCACGAGGTGTCGCATTCTCAGCCTGTGAGTATTAATAAATTATAAAAATAAATAAATATTTTTGGTTGTCCACACATATTTATTTTTAAGATTGTTCTTACATTTATGTATGATTGTTAGTCACTTATACGTTTACTATACTCGCAATCGTTACCTAACTCGATCGCTCGCATAGTTTACTAAAATATTTTTTTACGAAAAAACTTTATACGAAGAAATTTATCCGCAAGGTCGGTTCTGGTTCCTCGCCGGCCGCTCCCGCGGCACGCTCGCTTCGCTCGCTCGGCTCGCGCACTGTGGGGTCGCAGTTCAACCTAATACTCCTAGTTCTCGCTCTGATCGTCGTCGTACAGTCATGAAATTTAATTTGGGACTCAGTTACTGTCAAATTGTATAGGAATACAAAGAATATTTTTGAGAAAAGGGTCCTAAATTAAAGAACGCGACCGTACCTAGGCCGATCGAATTTATCACATCTTTCCTTTGAAGTTATAATAAATTTACAGTCTCCCCTATTGTAATGGAAACCTGTGCAGGTCCCTACGTGGAAATCTGTGGTAATGGTAATTATTATAACCTGATAATGTTTCCTCAGGGCTACACGGTCCGCAGCTCAAACTCGGGCGCCAGCGGCGCGCTGTACCCGGCGCTGTGCGTGGGCGGCGCGGCGCTGGCCGCCGCCGCCGCCGTCGCGCTCGCCGTCGCGCGCCGCCGCGACCGGCAGCCGCAGGGCTTCGTGCAGGTTAGTGTCAATAATAATTTCAATCAATCAATCATTTTTATTGCAACCATCAATGATGTATTGAATTTACTTTCAAATCAAAGTTTAAACCGACTTCAATGGGGAATGAATGAAAATATCAGAAGTGCCTGGTTATTTTTTTGGTGATAGGAATAATCTTTCTTAGCACCGGAAAAAAGTTTTAGATTTTTCAGCTGGGTCAATTATTTGTGAAAAATATAAACAGTTTCCTCACTTACGTTATGGGTCAAGGACAGTCAATAGACACTTTCCTTGATCCGTCTTATAATCATCATCATCAGTCTATATACGTCCCACTGTTGGGCACAGGCCTCCTGTCATGAATGAGATCGAGGAAAGTGCCGTCCTTGGCCCAAAACGTAAGCGAGGAAACTGTTTATATTTTTCAAAAATAATTGACGCAGCTGTAAAAACTAATTTTATCACAAAAAAAAAGTCTGCCACTTCTAAAATTTTCATCCATTTTCCATTCAGTAGGTACTTCGGCAAGCCACATAGGTACATGAAAATTTCCCTACCAATTTACCACATGAACTGCTTTCCGAGAGCAAATACGTTGATTATTACAGAATAAACCCAAGTCGCTATGTGTCGCTGATAACATTTGAGGAGTTCCGACTATTCCTCAAGGATCTCAGAATTGGCATTTCATTAGTTGCTACTTCAACGAAATTATGTCATAATCTTTGACGTACGTACTCCTTGAGGAGTTCCATAAGTCATCTGGGTTAGGGTATAGCAAAACGGGCCTGATTTTAGGACTTGGAATTTTTGTTGTTGAATAATTTAAAAAAAATCGAATTTATGCAACTTTTTTGGTCAGAACTTTAAAAAAATACAATAAAACAAGTTAAATCAAAAGAATTGTCAAAAAACCCGACTGTTTTATGACAAATATTATAGCCTAGGTTGTCACTCCCACGATTAAGAGGAATCCAACGACACCTCATACATCAAAATCCATCAAGCCGTTTAGGCTACAGGAGGCCACAAAGAAACAGACATACATACATACTTACATACACTCGAAAAACATTACTCTCCTCCTTTGGCAGTCGGGTAATAAGCATCTTTTACTGATTACAATTTTTGATTACCTTGCCCGTTTAAGAACTAAAGCGGTCCAAAGTGGTAACGCCAATACGACACGTGGCGGACTCTCGCCAATATAACACACAACAAGCCAACATAACACACAACAGACAACCTCAAACAGGTAATCAATCAGAGCTTGATTGATATGATGATTAATATTTCACCCACACATACGTTACCACTGACCCATACAAACTGACACCGTCACAATATAATTGACCACAGATACTAATGTTCCTGCAGGTCGAGCAGACAGGCGCCGTGGCCCCGACCCCGGAGGAGCGCCACGTAGCCAACATGCAGATCAACGGCTACGAGAACCCCACCTACAAGTACTTCGAGGTGAAGGAGTAAAGCCTGAACCACACTGGCGCGGCCTGGGGTGGCGGTCCACAGTACATTTGACAGCTAATGACAAGTTTACTATTGACCGCCGCGGCCTGGCCGCGCCAGTCTGTGAGAGGCTTAAGCCGTCTCCGCCCCTCCCGACCGGGTTGCACCGTCTCGCGATCGGCAGCTTCGTCGTATAACCCAGCAGCTTCAACATCGCTGCACGGATCGGACCTGTACATATCCCGATGCAAGGTCTTCGAGAGTGTGTTTCGTATCCCGATTTGTTGTGACGCGTGCTAGTTATCCCCATACAGGGTCGTTTACCCTTCACATCTAAATCCTTGCCCTTTAATTATTTATGGAATGAATGTGTGTGTCCCTTTAGTCACTTTCTACCCGGTGGGAGGATATCTAAAAATCAGCTTTTGTAAAGTAAACTTTAACAGTAGGGTTCATTTTACAAGAGATTTTCACTTGAGAGATGTAGGATTTTATTAATACCAGCTTTATTATTTTATTAATTGGGTTGATATTGCAAAGCTTGTGTGATTAGTGGACATTGGATTTGCGGTTACTCGCAATTTTATGGGATATTCGTCTAATATCGTTTGGTATTATTTTGTTATTTTTTGGCACCAAAATATTTATTATTATTTCATAAGATTAGACTAAGTTTTTGTCTAGTGTCCTAGATACTCATAAGTGTCACCTTGTAGTGGAGTTTTAAATTTAAGTTTTCGAGGCCGCAGCCTCGTTGACAGTGTCCAATGTGTAGCTTACTTTAGATCTTCTTTTATATTTCTAAGACTCCTTTCACTTAATACATTTCATGATTGATCTCATTTTTTCTGTTTTAATATTAGTTAAGTATTAATTAACGTGACTATTGCCCATTGGACATTGTCACCGGGGTCAGTGGAACAAACGTCCATGGTACGCTGTGTAAATAGGCTCCGCGTACAAATTCGAACCTAAATTACTTACACTTAAAGCCCGCTTTCCTTTACTTTTTTAACGTAGGTAGAACATAACGTGAATTTTATGTAATAAAGTGCGAAGATATATTTTAATAATTAATGTGTACTTAGCGAAGGGACGGGCGGCCAAGCCGGGCGGGCGAGCGCTCACTCTAGTCTCCTCTAGTCACTGTCTCTTGTAGTCCTCCTCTCCTGTCCTCCTGTCTCCGCTCTCCCTCCCGCTCGCCCGCGGGACAATACATACGGTTCCCGAGCGCCCTGTACTCAACGTGTGTTTATATCGGCGGACCATCATCCGCTAGAACTTTTTGATTGTCGTAACAATTTCGCAAAATCATAAAGTGAAGCTTCGTTTTTTAGTCAACGACAGAGGCATCTAGAATAATTCGGCAATTTTTCGGCTACGGTTGTGTACACACCTTGGGTACTCGGTCGCGAAGCAAATAAGCTTAGTAAGTGTATGTACGGTTATTATATAAGTAGATGTACAAAAAGTAATACATTATTATACATGTTTTAGCGTCAGATACATAGATATAAAGCAAAATATTATTATATATCGCATTCGTCCGTTTAAAGTAAGGGCTTGCGCTCGTGTCTAATCCCACGTACCACACTTAATGTTACGCCGTAGTTAAGATGTAATTCTGCCTCAGTATTATATACATTTAAGCTTATTTGTTACATAAGCTAATTTATATACACTATTTGTATTCGTTTCGGGCGTAGTGGCGTTACTACATAAGGAAGTCATATCAGAAGCGCCACACTCGTGGCTGCGCGCGGCGATAGTGCGCCCGCGAGAAGCGAGCAAAGCGAGGAGGCGAAGAAGCGAGGCCGAGAGCGTGAGAAGGCGAGGCCGCGAGACCGAGAGCGTCAGAAGGCGAGGCCGCGTGGCCTAGAGCGCTCCCCGCCGCGCGCGGCCCGAGGCTCGCGCCCGCGGCTTGTCTTACCGCATTTACATAAGTTACTCACTGTTTAAAACGTAAGTTTAATCCCGCATCAATCGCTGTGTATTTTTAATAAACTGGAACTTACAAGTCAACCACATATTTTTTTAATCGAAAGTTTTTGCTCAATATCCAGCCGTCACCGTATTGGTAATAATATAATATCAGGTGGTTTTAAATTGAGCAAGTATTGTATATTCGTGGTTCGTCAATAATATTCGATGTTCGTAGAAGACCTGGTTTCTGTACCTTTCCTTGTCACTTACATGTATTTTAAATAAGTACATTATAATAAATGGTTTGACGATTTTTGTGTTTACTGTGCTGCATTTTATTGTGAGTTCGAAGTTCAAATTGAATCAATAAATAGAAATTTAAAAATTGGTGTTGTTATTGGTGGTGAACGCTATGAAATTGAAACCCTAATTAATTTATTGTAGAGTTCCGCACCCACCGTACCCAAACGTAACAAATGTTGCTCTATTCCTAAAAGGCTATTGCTGGCTGTCCGAGCGTTCGTCAGGCTATCACAGGGTTATTTTTTTTAAATGTATTACTTGAACATTTCACAAAGTTACCTACTATACGACCACAAAAAAAAAATATAACATAAAATCCTGACAAAAATATGGTCATTTTCCCTTTTGACGCCGCGTCTTCGTCTTTTGAATGAAACCCCACTGTCGGGAAATAACGCAGGTATGTAAACGCAAGAGAGATGAAATAAAATACCTACCTAGTTAGGGAACATAAGAATAGTGACTTGACAGGATAACCATGCTGTCGGTACTTACGGATAGGTAACTAATACTCGAGAATAAGCATTCAGTCCACCAGGATCCCCTAGCCTAATCCTAGCCGAATGGTAAAAATATCTAAGGTTGCATTCACAGTGCTGCGGTAATAAACATCTATTGTTAAGGGTTTTCTTGTTGTTTTCATATATGTATAACCTTTATTGACCTAGCGACCGGTAGCGACTGGCTAGAACGGCAATCTTGTCATTCAAATGTCATTACTTAGTGCAAAATGCGATATGTATGGGCTTATCTTTCTATGTATAACAAAGCAAAATTAAGTGAATAAATAAAGTCGGAAAACAGTAATGTAGTGGAAAATGTGATAGAAAATTATGGAAAAGTCATATTATTTGACGGACGAAAATATTATAAGAAAAAACCATATCAAAACGGAATTGTTTTATTGCGGTGCACCAACTGGCGAGAATTGAAGTGCAGTGGATATTTGACTGTCGATGTAAGTAAAATATTTTATCAGTACCTACGTATGTTTATTTTCGTACAGGTACCTACTAATTACCGAGCCATCTTATTAGGTACCTTCATAAAAGTCCGAATGTTAGGTATATGACCCAAATAACCCGCTATAACAACAAATACTAAAAACCAGAATAAAAAAAATTAAGGGGGCTCCCATACAACAAACGTGATTTGTTTGCTGTTTTTATAGATAATGGTACGGAACCCTTCATGCTGAGTCCGACTCGCACTTGGCCGGTTTTTGATATAATAACTATATATACTATAACTACTATATATACTTTTTCATCAGGGTACATCCATTGTAAAAGCACTACCACACGCATTAGCATGCGTAAAGAACATAGTTCAAAACTAAGTCGATCTGGGAATCATCATCATCATCATATCAGCCGAAAGACGTCCACTGCTGGACAATGGACATAGGCCTCGCCCAAAGAGTGCCACAATGATCGGTCCTGAGGCACCCGCATCCAGCGGACTCCATCCGGCAATACATAAGTGCAAAGACGAAGTCAGGAAATTGGATTCCCGGCCAATACGAGAAATATAAGACACAAGTGTTGGTCCATTAAAAAATAAAGGTTTAGATTTAGTGGCAATGGTACCTTCGCTCAAAGGATTAAAAAGTGCTTTATACAAAATCGAGAATGAATCTGCAGATGTTCAAAAAAACTGCCACAGTAAAGTAAGTGAGGTTGAGATTCCCAGAACAGAACACATTTAAATTTCGTTATGTGGGACTATTTAGATGTTGTACCATTAGGTACTTTACGATTTGTTGAGTAACCGGAAAACTGAGACGTACGATATAATACTCACTTTTTTACACCCAAGGTGACGACGCGCGTGTGTGTCGATATACTTCAATGCACGTAAAAAGAACGCTGGCGGCCATACACTTTATACGGTATCCGGCGCTCTTTTACGTGCCACCAGGTATTCATGTGGTTAGAAACAAAAGCGCGTCCACGGCGCGGCGTTTAACCATTAAGACACCAAGAACATCTAAAAGCGTTACGTGTTGTCGTGCCCACGGTGCCAATAGCAAGTGTACCTAGGTACACCAGTGCGCTTTCACGTTCAACGAGGCATGCGTCATATCGCTATCACACTTATTCTTACTTAGGTACTAAGCGTGACAACAATATATGACGCACGCCTGGTTGAACGTGAAAGCGCACCTGTGGACTTAGCTAATAATATATTTAGGTGTTATGGCGTGCGGTGTCAAAGTCACCTTCATTTTTTTAACTAAGGTTCATATTTACTTGTACAAAAATACTTGGCGTAGGTATGGGTGTCACTTTTCTACGTGAAGAATTGCGTCCAGTTACAAGCGCGGGGTGAATAGGCCCTTTTTAGGGTCCCGTAGCCAAAATGGCAAAAACGGAACCCTTATAGTTTCGTCAAATTCGCGTTCAAATCTGTGAACCCAAATATAATTTTATACAGTTCCAGTGTTCTTAAAGCCTCTCACAGTCTGGCGCGGTCAAATTCACTATTGACCGTCACCGCAAGCCGCGCCAGTAGGTATGATTCAGGCCTTATAGATCTTGCGATGCGACAGTAAACATAGTCACGTTACTGAAGATTTAAATTCGGAAAAGCGATATCTTCTGATCCAACGGCGAATGTTCAAAAGTTCAAAATATACATACACCTTATTGGACCTCTAGCGGTAAATTGAAGGGAGAGTAAGATTTACAGAGACATCTACTGAGATAAAGTGGGATCCGATTCTCTCACAATGTACGACACTTACAGGAAGTTACAATACTTCCCCTAACACTTACTTAATCTAGCCCGTCCAAACAAGATGGCGCCACTAGTAACAGCAGATGTAAACTGGTTCTATAGCACTATAAACTTAATTAGATTTTAATAATTGCCTGTTAATAACTGTTTTAGCGAAGTTGGTGAACTAACAGCTCCTAACTAGTTATTGGAGACTTCGGAACGTGTGGAGCTTTGAACAATTTTTCTTTTTATTAGTTAAATTTTAATCTTTAAGCGTGGTAACCTGTTATTATTATTTATTTATTTATTAAGAACAATTTACTTAATACTTAAAATTAAACATTGTCCCACAAAACTGTAGTAACAGTTTGACTGTGGGATCGGCAGTCTCAAGGTAAGACATAAACATAAATAAAAGTGTAATATACTATACATAAATCAGTTCAGTTATATACTAAGCTTACATGATATTATATGAGTAGATCTAGGTAATGCTTTTTTAATAGTCTCTTGAATTTATTCTTATTTTTTTCACATCTAATGGCTTCAGGCAAACTATTGAGTAGGTATGGGATACGCTTTTTGAGGGTTCTGTCCCCATAGTAATTATTTATCCTAGGAACATATAGTTTACCAGTCGCCATAGCCTTGGTATTATAGGTATGATCGATTGGTTTTAATGAAATATACTCTGGGTTATGTTCCAGACAGCCATGGTTATTAGTAGCAAGTAGATACTTATGTTTCATGCTTACCGGTAATATTCTACAGATTTTAAAGAGTTGTCGATAGTTATCTTTACATTTGAGTTTGATTTTTTCGTTGACCAGTAATTTTAAAAATCTAATTTGAAGTTACGTAAGGCGTGTCGTCATGTTTGAGCGGAATGTTGTGTTATTGTTTGCGCTTGTCTAGTGACGTTTTGGTCGTAATATCAGATTCTTTAGTATAGACGTAATACGCGTCAACTGTTGTAACAAAGATAGGTACCTATACCCAGCATTTTATTAGGTGATAGACAAAATAAGTGGGCAGGTATTTTTGATGATAATGATAATGTATTCATATGGGTCTCAGTGATACTCGAATTAAACGATTTTTTTTCCTTTTTGCTGCGTGTGATTTATATACAATTTTTTGTAACGGAAGGCGAAGTTTTTAGTGCTAAGTATTTTAAATTTGCCGTAAATTCTACGAGCAAAGATTCGAGTAGCTGCTAAGCTAATCTTCCTTTCTTCGAATAAAAAAACTCATAATAATAAGTTCCAAACTTTTCGTTCTTCGTCCTAACAGTAGGTACCTGCATGGATATTCGTATACCTACCCTTTTACACAAGTGTGTTTTTTTTAAAGAAGGGTAGGTACTTTAAGTCAGACTTAGTGTGGGGCAGTAGCGGATCCAGAATTTTGTCAAGGAGGGCGTCTCTTGCGTCCACACAATGTTTACCTACTCAATTCGGAACAAACCGATTAGATATTCGACTTATTTGTATTGTTTTTAAAATTTTTGCCATTTTGGTTACGGAACTCTAATTTTAGAGTTCCGTAGCCAAAATGGCAAAAATTTTGGTTCCCCAAAATGTTGCCCTGCTCGCTCGCTAAAAAAGTAAGCTCGATATGCTGTGCTCTTCGCCCACACACTTGTCGAAACTAATAATAATTCTTTATTTATTTTAAACTTTTATTTAAATACATTTTAGATAATTAAATAACCTACTAATATTTTTCGAAAGAACCCTTGGTTTATAAGCGCAGTAGCACATTTCAAGTTGAAAACAGCCTTTATTTAGTACTACCTTCCGCCCGCGACTTCGTCTGCGTGGACCCGGGATAAATACTATCCTTTATTTTAATCCAGGCTAGTAAACTATCTTCGTGCAAATTTACAAACAATAACAAACATCCAAATATCCAAGCATCCAAACATCCAAACATCCAAACTTTCGCATTTATATTATTAGTAGGAATTTTAACAGCAATTTCTTTGTACAAAACCCATGTAGGAAGAATATTTACTTCTTTGTACTTACTACCAACGGAACTAGTAATGTGCAAAGAATGAAAGTTTCTTCCTACATTACCTGGTTTTGTATGAAGAATATTTGTTCTTTGTAGGTATTATTGCTAGTAGGTAATGTAACTCAGTAATGTACGAAGAACAAGGGGATTATGTTCTACGAGCAATAACAACTTTCAGATCAATCAGATTTATTCATCAGCTCATTTAGGAGCCTTACTGATTCAAAGACGATCATCTAGCATAGCATTTGTCTAGTTGTCAGAATAAAATGACGAGCCGACAATGAGCGTCGGTCCTTAGGTTCAACCGAATTTTACAATCTATGTTCAAATTGTACAGCCAAAAGCGTTATTTAACGCTTTTGGCTGTGTTTGGAGGTATTTACCTCAATTTTTTAGTACACCCGAATGCCTGCTGATTTAGTCCTATGCCCGCTACACATTAAACGAACATGAATTCTTTGCTTGTTGTAATCGCGTTTTAAGCCGGCTGTACACATTGGGCCAACGTTGGCGCGTGAGCAGATGCAGCTATGCGTTAGAGGGAGAGGGCTATAATTCGATCTCATTCGTTTACATAGCTGCATCCTGCTCACGCGCCAACGTTGGCCCAATGTGTACAACTGACTTTAAAATTGAGAATGATTTTGAGGTGTGCATGTAGTGGATGTATCAAAACTAATTTTTATTTACCATTTTCTGGGCGTTATGCGTGATTGATAACTATGTATGTAATGTATGTCCACATTAGAGCAAGGGTCACAGAATACAGATGGACGGACAGACAATCATGACATTACTATTGTTGATTACGGAACCCTAAAAACCGTGAACCAATAAAATGAAATCAGAAATAAACGCAAATGTCAGGGAATAAAATGCTAAATTTACACTTGTACGTGATTTTAAAATAAAGTAAAAACATGTGCAACGTTAAGGTTAAACGCCATTAACTTTAACAATAAAATGAAGTTATCAAACACGGCCAATAAGCTTATTTTCACTTCACGTGCTCGTAAATTTCATCTTTATGCTGGGTGTAGGCAGTATAAAATGGCTTTTTATACACTAGTGCTTAAAGTTACCTTACTATTTATAAAACAATGGGCCCCTACAGCCAGACACGCAATAAAACGCGATAGGACGAACTACACTCAAGAGCACAGAAAATAGTTACGGTTAGAGTAGAAATACTAGGTAACCTGCGCTATGTTTTCATTGCTATTGGGTATAGAATATATAGATAATTTATTGCATTAACTTTGTTTATGTGCCGTCATTATACTTATCTAAATAAACAGACACTAAAATCTATTAAAGCACTAAGGTAGAGGGTCGATTCCACACATACGTAGGTAAAAACCTTAAGGTACGCATCCCAATTTGGTTTTGACTTGATACGCGCAGCCCGTTGAAATCTCTCTAGCTTCCATCTGTCAGAACGATCGTGCGAAATACATATATAGGTAAATCAAATTTGAATGCATAACGTCGGTATGTCTTGAATCGACCAAAGAAACCTACAAATTGATGACCCATGAAGCTGCATGGTGTCCTAAACCATAGTCTATACCTACATTCTAACTTCACTGCCAGTGTGTCCTTTTTATTTGTACGGCCCATGGCGAATTGCTAATGGACACGGAATTGTGCCATGCCGCGCCGACGTAACGCCACTTTCCTGTATGAATGACTACGAGATTGCCGTGTGTTCCATACTTGTCATTGTCACGTTATGGGAGGCAGCCATCTTGCGAATGGTTTATGAGAAAGTTAAGGGCGCAATTGCGCTAATATCACAAGTGAGCTAATAAAGGGAGTTTACCCTTGAATTGCCGACAGAAATTTCATCGAGTATTATTTCATAGACAACGTTTTCAAGTAGTTTCATTTCATCTACAAGTCATTGCGTCGAAGAATCGATACTCCGACAGATATTTCATCGAATATTATTTAATCGACAACGTTTCAAGTATTTTCACTTCATCGACATATAACGTTGTCGATGAAATGTCCGTCGTCGACAATTCAAGGGTACACGAATAAACGACACCTAACATTTTCAATACAAAAATCGGGGGCTTAATGCATACATGAGAACCTGTAATTGTGTAGATTCCATCATAATTGTGTAGAACCCATTGTTAGATTAGATCCCATCATGTTCTTTTAAAAAGTTTACTATTTCTGAAAAAAAATCTTATTCGATGAAATGAAAATTCTGTCGTGAATGAAAAAAACATTTGTCGGTAAAACAAGGGTAAACCAAACACAAATAAAACATACGCCTGTATAAAAAAGAGGTAGATAGGTTATAATCGCTCCAAAAGTGGCACACTAAAATTGAGTCAATTGGGTGCAACTTGCCTCAGTTTCGAGTCGTCAATTCGTGTTTTAGCTGTTAGATTTGGTGGCCATTTATAAACACGGAATTTCGTATAGACAACATCCTTTTTAAACATCCTTTCCATCATCCTTTGTTACCTCCTTTTTAAATTACATCATTCTAATATTCAAATATGTGACAACAACATACAAGGTTTACATAAGTTTTTACCTATACTGCACTGTGAAAAAATATAATAGGCCTACCGAATTCCCAGTTTCCTAAATCCATTCTACTGAGTTGGAAAATGAATAATGGCAACCATAAGAAACCCTTAACGAAGTCAACCCAGTTCAACCGCATGATAAAACTAACACAATTCACTCCTACGACTTGAAGTAAGTAAGCAAGTTTACGCGAAAGTAGGCAAGTAACCCTTTGTGTCACGAAGCTCTTCACTATTGTACAAATTACGAAACCTAACTGCGCGTCAGTATACTTGGCATGGCCTTGATAGGTTTCGTACGATTCGTACATACGGGAACTACGTTCGGTTCATCTCCTTCACATTACAATCAAATTTCAAAATGTTTTTCGTGCACGTTCCCGTTATTACATCGACAAACGTTTCATCAAATGTATTGTTTCGCAAAATTTACATTCCACTTTTTCGGTTTGTTTTGTTTGGTAAAAGACTTTATGGTAATTGTGTAGAACCCATTAGGTAAGTTTTGTTACATATATGCTTGCTGAAAGATACTGATGCAAGTGCTACTGGACTCTGAAGAGGGGGAGAGGGCACGCCGAAGAGGAGTATGGGACCCGCACTATAGGGGCGCTCCTCCCGGCGATTGACCAGGAATTGGATTGGAAATACAGGTCCTGTATAGGAGTCATAGTATCAGCCATACATTCTGCGAAACCTATCCGCAGCAGAACCAAGGTTACCGATATAGCCCTCCGAATCGCTAAACTTAAGTGGCAGTGGGCGGGGCACATTGCACGTAGAACCGATGGCCGTTGGGGCGGAAAGGTTCTTGAGATGACCTGGTAAAGGTCGCTGGAGTCCGCTGGATGCGGGTGGCGCAGGACCGGTCATTTGGGGGAGGCCTATGTTCAGCAGTGGACGTCTTTGGGCTGATATGATGATGATGATGATTCTGCGAAACAGTTATGTCGCAGAAGAAGGTCGCCGAGCGGATGCGCGATGACGATGCCAGTGCGCACCCGCTTCGGCGCAGACGGAGGGGGATAAGGTGTAGAGAATTTGCCGCTGCTAATCGCCAGATCCCCCAATGGGTAATGGGTAATCACCAGGCTCCAAACGTCTTGGAGAAGAGCCTACCCTTCACTCCATTTTGTGTGCGAGTGCTCACAAGGCAGCCGGGGGGCATCGTGGTAGAATGCTAGCGATCCCATGATGCCCCCCCTTAACGGCAGTTAGGGTAGACGCCGCAAAGAGGTTTAGTGGATATTCCTTCATAAGGGCGAGTCCCACACCGGGAGGATGCTTAAAGGCCTCTGCGTCAACAAATAACAAAAAAAAGATTTGTTACATAACAATTCTCAAAAGATTACTGTTTCTAAAAAAATATTGTCTATGAAATTAAAAATCTGCAAAACTGTACACATTCGATGAAACATTTGTCGGTAAAACAAGGTACAACCGAGCGTGACACATTGGATCACGATTGATATGGAATTGACGAACAAAATGAGGCAAAAATATCAGTTGTACGAGTATAAGCAGTAGGTAAGTGCACGTGCGCATAAATACGTATTTTATTTCACCTTTCTTTTGTTCTCCAGTGCGTTACCCGGCAGTGGGCTTTTTTTAACTAAGGTAAATCAATGCATTTCTTTAACTTAACCATGAGTACCATGACCTTAATTATGAATTAACTAAAATTTCGACTTCATAAATTTTAAATTTAATTGTATTAGCAAAGTAAATTCACAATTAAGTATAAATGACAGCTCTTAATATTTTGTTTATTTACGACGTCTATTGATCTTATTAGATCTAGATGTCTGAATATACAGGGTGTCCCTAAAACCAACGCCAAAACAAAAAATGCTGATAGGGCAGCTCATAAGGTATCCGATTAAGCAAATTTTACCTTAATCAACATTTCATGGTTTATATGGTTTATACTCTATCACCCCTCTTCATTTTGGCGTTGGTTTTTAGGGACAGCCTGTATATGTAAAATTCGGATATTGGAAATCTAACTGTCCAGTTGTGAAAATTTGCTCAAGCTCGTAGTGGTTGACGTACCACGTAAGTGGTAAGTCAACAACCCTATGTTGGCTATTTCAAAAAAAAATAGCTAACGTCATCACATAGGCAGTGGCTTCTGTCCTTTAGGTACTATTATTTTTTTCTGTGGTTGTGTTCAAAGCTCAAAGTGCCCGGCAACATTGACGACGATTGCCGGAAATTTTCTGTTTTCGGCAACGATGCATCACTAGTCATATGTTTTACCCGTAACGTGCCAATTATGATCAACATATATCTGTTATTTTATTGTTCTGTGTGGTTCTATAGGTAATTGTTGATATGTTCTGTTGAAAGACGATTAGTTCGGCTTTAATGGAGAAAGTGGTTTAGAATTATTCGTTATGGGTAGGTACAGCAATGAAGCAAACAGTTTAGCAACTGCGATGTTTTACTTTATTTATAATGGGTTCTTGCCATTGCCTCACTTTAACCCTTTTCCAGGCCGGCAGTTGGAAAATGACAATCCGATGTCAGTCTTATTCATTGACATTATGTTTGACTGCTTGTATGTGGTCGATATAACGCCTCTACCTGGAAAAGGGTTAATAGTGCATAGTGCAGATACACGGCTTAAACCATCGTAACAATTTTTACCGAACAATGAAAATTCGCCGTATATTACTGCATCTATAATTGACAACATTTCAAAATGTGTAATGATGCTTAAATCTAAAACTATTTAGGTAAATCTGTTACCTGAACGTAATAATGTAGTTTTCAGTTTTTTTTTTCGCACTCGTTTTTAAGAAAATCGCGAAATTGTATAAACGTGTATTAAACCGTGTGTAACGTCAATACTACGACTGTCATATGAAAGGTGTGCAAGCTGCCATACAGAGCCGTAATATCGACGTCATAATTTACTTACGACCTTCTGAAATTCGCTACTTTTCAATTTGTATTTCTGAATAAACTTTACAATTTAGGGAGGAATAAAAAAACACGTGTCCCTTAAAAAAACATTTTTTAGTGAACTAAATCATAAAATGGCCCACTTGAAATAATGAAATTTTGTCAATTAAAGATAGTCGCTGGGAACCATCATTACTTATTGACCCCGCGATTGTACGGTGAATTTAGATTCTCAAATGACTATGAAAATTTGCTGTGATGAGCTAAATATTGTGCTTTATTTTAATTTCATGTATATCCTTTTTTCCATCTGCCCTTAACTTCTAGGGATTCTTATAAAACAATTGGACTGTTGTACTTTTATTTGTGACTAACTGCTCGCGCAGCTTCGCTCGCTTATTGTTAAGAACGCAGGGAAACCCGCGGGATAAAATATAGCATAGCATATATCTCCACCGTGTCCATTCTATACGCCCGGCGGTGAAATATTTTTGTAAATCGGACGATTCCTATTTATAATACTAATATTAGTGTACATTAAGTGTCCAAACGAAAGCTAGTCGCACTTGCAGCAAGTGCAAGATGGTTACATACTTGCAGCTATGGTTGCTGTGACTTCATGCGCTCAAATCATACCTGAGTATTTATTAAATCATACAGAACTAATAACGCTAACTATTCACAAACAACATAAAATAACAGCTAATTCGTATATATTATTGGCCTGCCAAATACATCATCAATCGAAGTTTGAATTTCTCAAGGGACGGTGGGTGAAATATCTTAGACTTGTAATGGCAGAACGTCATATGTATTTGTAACCCTGTTAGATCTTTGTTCGTTTAGAGGGATGTAGGTTTACGTTTCGCTGTTCACGATGTCTCAGGTAGAGCGTCTTGGTCGACGTTATTTCGTAAGTAGAGAGTAGAGGTAATGGAAGTAGGGTGATGCTAATTGTAAGTATGAAGTCGGTGTTTCGAACTCAGATAAAGTAAGGATACACGCTTTTTAACCGACTTCAAAAAAGGAAGGTTATATTGTCTCTGAAGAGCATAAAATGAGAACGGCATAGATGATATCAATTGATCTGATTCAATATACAGAGGTAAAGTTTGTAGTGTTTCTTTGTACGAAGGAGATTATTACCGGAAGAGAGACTTATCCGAATTCAAAAATACTTATATCCAAGAGTAGGCAAGTATTTGAAATGGGCTGTCGTATGGATAAAGGATATATTTTATTCGGCAACCCTATATTTTATTTAATATTCAGTAGCGCGCAGCAAAAAATATGGACCACTAAGTATGTTCATCATGCCATTTTTGTAGCGGGGTTTGAGTATTTATTTAACCCCTAATTGGACTTAGTACGAACTCATGTTTTTAGTACGTCTGACATCGGGGTAATGCTATAGGCTACTGACATTTGGATGTTAGGTATTGGGATAGTTATTAATCCTATAAACTAGTAATGGGGCCACGCTTAATCTTACGAAGTACAAAAGTCGGCGTATTAAATTATAAGTTCTCCTCCATTTGTAGCGACCTGGAGCCTATTGCATAACTACTTGTAACTTATATTACAAGCGGAAACCTCTTTTCAACTCCTCGCATTAGAAAGAGACTTCCGCTTGTATTATAAGTTGTAAATTGTTATGCAATGGGCCCCTGGGGCCTATTGCATAACTACTTGTAACTTATATTACAAGCGGAAACCTCTTTTCAACTCCTCGCATTAGAAAGAGACTTCCGCTTATATTAAGTTGTAAATTGTTATGCAATGGGCCCCTGGTATAATAGTTTGTAGGTCTTTATGGGCCCTTATCCTACTTAAATAGAAAAACTTCACAAATTGTGCTTATATTGACTACCTAGGTACATACCAGTTACTAGTAATAAAAAGTATGCTTCGTAGTATCAAAGACACAAAGTCTAATTTAGAATAACACTAAACAAGCAACCTCTCTAGAAGAGTGACTCTTCGTCTGAATCCGCATTGCATATCCAGCGCAGAGCAACATTTCGGTATTGACTAGTTTGTCAAGGCTGCATTTCATACACAAGACTTGGCCTCGTGGTGTGTTGTTTTAAACTATTTTAATGGTAGGTATATATTATAATCACCCACATGATACTGAAAATACCTTTTTGTTTAATTCAACCTTTTTTCAACAGAAAACAGTCCCGACATACTGTCCTAACTAACTATCAGCCACTGAAAAGAGACAATTCAGGAATTAAATGTGTGATAAATCGTTATGGACAGCAGGGATCGGAACCGGTTTTTTCAAAAGTCCCCGAAGTAGTCTAATATTTTGAATTATTTTAGGCTCTTATCATGTATTTAGGTAAGATTTTCGTATTATTAGACAGCCTCATCAAAAATGATATTATAAACCTAAGGACGAAATTGAACGAAATAAAACCGGTATTTTTGTATGGTGAAAATACCGGTATCCGATCCTTGATGGACAGTCGGACGGTCAGCATGTACATAAATACTTCAACACCCACCAAACGCAAATCTACAAAGTAGACGGATATTACTTGAATAGGTACATCATTGTTAACATTTTACAAATTACTGTAACCACACGCCACCCAGTCCTATTTACTCTTGACATACTGTCCATTTAAATCTTTGCCTACCGTCATATTTATGATTTATGTATGAGGACCCTTTAAGATGAACTTACGCTAAAACCTGGTTTATCGATCTCAATTCGACATTCTACAGTGCCTTAAGAAAACCATGCCACTGTAAAATTTTACCGTCGAGCCCTAAAGCGCCTATCTTTTATGAATTGTGACAAATTAAGGAATAATCTCCTTCAAAGTGAATGAATTGAATCTCACTGTAGTCACTGTACTAACCGCCAGAAGCTCTAACCCCTAGAATTTTCGCAGCATTCGTCATAACTTATAGACATTGTGCGTTAATACCGAAAATCAATTTACTTCGCAATCCATTAATTTACGGATCGCTTCAATACTTATCTGTAACCAGAACACGTTGGTCCCCGTCTCCCTTCCCGCCCTCGTGATTGAGTTGGGCGCGCGCGGGTTTCAAAGATCTCCCGACGGCCACGTTACAGTGGGCGACAATAAAAGTTACCCCATGTTAAATACAATGCATAGTAAAGGGGCTGCTACCCTTATGCCGATCCGAAGATTACTGCAGGCGCAGTGGTGGCAACTTGTTTGGAATATTATCGGCAAATACGATCTAGTGATAGTCGTCTCGTTTTAAACGAATGTGATTTGTTTTCTTATTATAATGTAATGGCTGCCGGTTGTTAAATTATTAATTGGGTTCATTTATTGCTCATAATCGTATACCAGTTAGTGTCTGAAAGACGGTTTACAATAATTCAACGACGACGGTTTTGAAATTTTCGGCTGTTCTCTCTATCTACAGTTCGCATTTCGCTACCGATTCTCGTCAAACTTTGAAGCAGGTTCAATAAATATATACATTTTTTTGTCGATTCAGCCATTCCAAAATTAAAAAAGACAGGTTTGCGAGTTATACAGCTCACAGAGCCACTTAGTGTTAGTGTATGCAATCCACCATCGAGCTTGACGGCCAACGCCGGCAACCGGGCAGATGCCAGCCGACTTGTTACAAATTACTTGCCGGTTGCTTATGTAAGTACCTACTCGTATAATCGTTAGTGGGAAAGTTGGCCATAGGTACACTAAAATCACGAAGAATAGAGTGAATCTAGACCGTACAGGTTGAACATAACTTTGGAGGGGTAATTTATCAGTTCAGGGATTTGATAATAAATATTGCTTAATCCCTTAACTGGGCAGAATGTAATAAAGTTAACGAATTAGAATTATATCGCGAACTTGTAAATATTAATTGAATGCGTACCTACCTAATAACAATAATATTTATTTGCAAATATGTCATTTGAGAGGTTAATCCTGGCAACAATTCCACTACTTTGCGATAGATGGCGCTACTAATCTTCTCCTAAGGAACGAAGCATTGTGTCCCTCTCGTTCTATTCATAACCATTCATTAATATAGTAATATTTAAAAAAACAATTAATTACAATATAATTTTTAGGTTATGTTAATCGTTAAAATTTACTTTCTTTTATAAAATCTACAGGAAAATAATTCCCGGAGTCATCGAAATTGAATTAGCTCCGATTATCTATTCTCTGAATATTCTCTGGGAATTCTGAAATTTATGTGTGTTGCGGACGATGAGCTAGCAACCTATCACTGCAATATATCATAAAATATCACCTATATACCTGCAATTGCCAAAAGAGCCACTGAAAATCTAATTTCGTGTGGTCTACGGTCCTTTTGGAATACAGGCGTGAGAGTTTGTGTAATGTAGGTACCTACGGCCTATCTTCTGAAACAACATTGGACATTCCCTATATCACGATACAAATCGATCTCCATGTCACTTTAGCTAACCACTCCCGTACGCTTACCATGAGAGCCTATAGAATACTTACAATAGTAAACTTCTCTCGATATCGAGCTAACGCGCTTCGACTAGATTTCGATTCTCGCAAGTTCGAGCTGTCAAATGCGCCGTACTCATGGTGCCGATATACTACGAAAACAACTACAAAACGTTACTCGCTAGCGTCTAGTTTTCGATGCGTAATCTAAACTTTCGAATCGTATTACCAAACGGTAGCGTGAGTCACAAATTTGACATTTCGAATCGAAAAATACCGTAGTATCTGTAGTTTACTATTTCACTTCCAAAATGGTGCGTGATAACGTATTATTTCGTCAAGATTTACCGTAGATCCGATCGATACCTATCTCAAATTAAAGAACTTATAAAAATAAGGGTTTTGAATCGACAACTTATATCCGCAAAATTCGGATTGTCGCGTATTTTGTATTTAAAAATGCAAATAATTGGCACACGTTCCGCCATATTGGGTCGACAGACTTAGATGAGGATCATCGCACACTGTTAAAATTATACTTAATGTCGTTAAGCTTAAGGTATAGATTCCTTTAAAGTCTTTAAACTTTGGCGTTGGGGAATTTTTCGACGTTGGCCATGCGCGTATTCTGTAATGTCATAACCGACAAACGCTAGCATTTAAATTGAAACGATAAATGCTTGTAATTTAAGGCTGAATATTGAAAAATCTATTAAACTATACGAACAATCGAGTTAACTGTTGCGAGAAAAGTATACTTATATGGGACTCGGGGTACCGATTAGATTTTTAGTTCTGTGAGTGACCGCCAGGGGCGGTGTATAGAGTTTTCATACAAATCTTTAACTGTTGTCGATTGTCGCTAGCGTATTCCGACTTACTGTAAACTCACACTAAAGCTACCGTAGCTTTAGTGTGAGTTTACAGTAAGTCGGAATACGCTAGCGACTATCGACAACAGTTAAAGATTTGTATGAAAACTCTATACACCGCCCCTGGCGGTCACTCACAGAACTAAAAATCTAATCGGTACCCCGAGTCCCATATAAGTATACTTTTCTCGCAACAGTTAACTCGATTGTTCGTATAGTTTAATAGATTTTTCAATATTCAGCCTTAAATTACAAGCATTTATCGTTTCAATTTAAATGCTAGCGTTTGTCGGTTATGACATTACAGAATACGCGCATGGCCAACGTCGAAAAATTCCCCAACGCCAAAGTTTAAAGACTTTAAAGGAATCTATACCTTAAGCTTAACGACATTAAGTATAATTTTAACAGTGTGCGATGATCCTCATCTAAGTCTGTCGACCCAATATGGCGGAACGTGTGCCAATTATTTGCATTTTTAAATACAAAATACGCGACAATCCGAATTTTGCGGATATAAGTTGTCGATTCAAAACCCTTATTTTTATAAGTTCTTTAATTTGAGATAGGTATCGATCGGATCTACGGTAAATCTTGACGAAATAATACGTTATCACGCACCATTTTGGAAGTGAAATAGTAAACTACAGATACTACGGTATTTTTCGATTCGAAATGTCAAATTTGTGACTCACGCTACCGTTTGGTAATACGATTCGAAAGTTTAGATTACGCATCGAAAACTAGACGCTAGCGAGTAACGTTTTGTAGTTGTTTTCGTAGTATATCGGCACCATGAGTACGGCGCATTTGACAGCTCGAACTTGCGAGAATCGAAATCTAGTCGAAGCGCGTTAGCTCGATATCGAGAGAAGTTTACTATTGTAAGTATTCTATAGGCTCTCATGGTAAGCGTACCGTTGGTTATTCCGCCGGGTTTTCTGCGTCAGCGAGTTATGACTTCATACAAACCGTGATTCTCGATGTTGAGTCAGTGGGCTTTTATTCATAATGTTTCACTCCACCTCTCCTCATACAAACCAGCGTTAGTCTAATCTTCAACTACGCGTTCTTATTATGAATCCCGGAGTCAAGATAAGTAGGTATACTGGTGAGCGGTGAAGTGGTAAACCAAGCCGTTAAATGTAGTGGTTTCCTTGTTATACTTATTTGGCCATATTGAAACGCCACGGTCCTTTGAATGAAATGCTATCAGTGGTCGCTAACACTCCGCTAACACTCCGCTACAATTACAAGAGTGATTCATGATGACTTCAGTTCTGAGAGGACAGCTTTTGTGCGCGTTCGAAAGGTTAACAGTGAACCAAAGCTAAATTATCTTTTACAAACAAAGGAATATAACAAGACAACGTAGAAAAGTTTATTTCGGCCTTGGGCTCTTTCACATCTGGAGACTGCAAATAAGCCAAGATAATGTTATAACTAGCTCCTGTCCGTCACTTCGTCAGCATGGAACTCGTTTATATAGTACCTAGCTCCATACAATTTCCCCTCCTTAGGGGATGACCTATGTCCTTCCGCGGGATTAAAACTATGTCCTTACCATATTTAATCTCAATCGGTTCAGCGGTTTAAGCGTGAAAAGGTTAGTTACTTTCGCATTTATAATAGCTATATCCGTGGATATCTATAGGTAGCTGTTTTTCAAACGTCAATTAAAATTATCGGTCAGTTAATATCTAGTACCTTGTCCAGGCGTTGCCTTTGTTAGGTACCTATATGTTAGGAATGTTTACCTACACATAAATTGTCATTGACTCATTGTGTTTTATGTTATGTGAGTGAGGATTAAAAACGCAGACATTATTCAAATGTACAATTTTGTTCGTTTTTAATTTATGATGAGATTTCTACTAGCTACAGCCCGCGACTCCGTCCGCGCGGAACTCGTTTATATCGTAGCTTACCAACAAAGAAACATTCACCCCCCATTTCGTACCCTTAGGGGATGATTTCCGGGATAAAAACTATCCTATGTCCTTCCCCGGTACTTAAACTATCTCTATACCAAATTTCAACTAAATAATCTACCGTTTAGAATTTTGCTCCCTGAGTCCTGTTACAGGGCCCACCCTGTATATTATCTAATCCCTCTTTATAAAAAAATAAATGAGTGCTTTCTAATTGGCGCGC
Organism: Epinotia nisella; assembly: GCA_932294315.1. Taxonomy (NCBI): domain Eukaryota; kingdom Metazoa; phylum Arthropoda; class Insecta; order Lepidoptera; family Tortricidae; genus Epinotia; species Epinotia nisella. Next base: position 8,118,773 of record OW028687.1, read on the forward strand.
GGAAGCGAGGCGCTACGAATGCAGTACTGCATACGAACCACTCCGCTGGCGCGCAATATACCTAATACTCTAGGTACTGCGAAAATGTAGTAACTGACGGTATACAGTACAGACTAAAAAGAAAATCTGGGTGCGCGACGTTTTATCTAATTTCACTTAGTCTATTTTGATTTGATATACCATTGCTTTGTATAATGTAACGGATGGTATAATATTATTTCAGATAATTTACAAATGATCTAATGTAACAGTGATATCTGATATATAATGATTTAAGGGTATAATTACATTTAGTATAATAGACATTTAGTATATTTAATACATGGTATAAAAAGTATTTATCATAATGACTTACTTGACACAATTCGTCAATGCTATAAATTTCAGAAGATAGTCCCCGGGGAGACCGAGCTCTGCTCGGGTGAAAATAGAGAAAATACGGAGAAAACTAATATAGGATACGTTGATTTTACTACAAAATAACTTTAGATATAAATAAATGATTAATAAGTTTCATTTTTGGCAGGTACAAGCTTTTATTGCCGACTGTACTTTTTGTATACCGTCATCAACTAATCATTGAGCTTGCTCCTCCGAAGACGCGAACTGTGGCACATAGTAAGTCACCGCTAATTCGAGCTCTGCACTACCTCAATGTACTTCTCGCATCTGCATCTGACTGGGATGTTTTTGCTAGTAGCTGGGTAAAAGTCTGTCGTGAATGCTTGAAGTTCTGCGAGGCGATGGATAACCGTCGGTCTTCGGTAGTATATTAAGTGTTCAGTAAATGTTAATTCTAAGATTCACAGTGCATTCGTTTTGTAACTGTAATACTGTGTAATAATTGTTTGAATACATAAATAAATTTAGACGATTCTAACGAGCCCAAACTCAACGGAGTTACGTCGGTAAAGTACTGAATTTCCATGGACACCTTCATCAGCATTAAATGATTCCTTGTTTATAGCGATCGAAAGGTAAAAATAGCTACCAAAACCCGAATCAGCGCACCCCACTTCCACGTGGTCTTGTCTGTCCTATATACCCCTAGAGTGTATATAAAAGCCCACGGAGCCAGAAGCTCGCGAAGAAGGTCCTGAGTTGAACGGGTGCACGAGGCCGAAGCGAAGCGAATGGGGATAGGTGGCCCGAGCGGAGCGTAGGTCGTTTGCGCACGTGAAACGAAGGGCCGACGAAGCGAGTTTCTGGCGGGGAGCTCGGGTTTCGGGCAGAAGCTGAGTCCCAAAACGAAAGCGGGGTTCCGTCGACTTCTTGGCAGTCATTTTTATATGAAAACGCAATTATTTTAAATAATGTCATATAAATTTATGTCGTAAGTGCGATATATGAAAACGCAATTATATTAACTAATATGTATGCTAAACATATTTATATCATAAATGCGTTATACGAAAATAAAATTATGTCTATTGTAATTAATTTTGCCTATCAATATCAATCGATAATTAGAGTAAAGCAAAGTATATATCAAAAAACCATTGTATCGAACGATAAAGTAATTATATGTAAATTTATCGTGTGTCAAGTGTATGTTAGTTTTTCTGACATTATGACCCCAAACATCTGGGTGACATTAGTAAGCTCTCGGTAAAGTAGGTACAAAATACCGCATACCGATTCCGCCTGCTAAACGCGGCGGATGCCTAAGTGTTTTTCACTGTACGTGCATAAATCCTTGAATTCCTATTCCTATTTATAATAATATAAATGCAAAAGTATCTCTGTCTGCCTGTGAGTTACTTTAGCTTTTCAAGCCTCCATTTTGATGAAATTTGGCATGTAGAAAGCTTAAGCCCTAGGGATGGACACAGATCGAATCCCACGCGAGCGAATATTTATTATTTTTTTAACACATTTGCTCGTAATGTGCCTCTTATTACATCGCTTTTAGGCTAATAATCCTGGGTATTAAACACGCGTGTTTTATGACAATAGGTATATCCCGATTAAGATATTCTGCCACCTTGCAGCAAGGTGTATATGTATGGAATGGACACGGTACATTCTTAAATTAACCGGGTTGTACTTTTTTGTTTAAATTCTCGGCTAATGCATTCATACCTACTCGACTAAGCAAATTAAATCCTTTATTGTGAATTAATTGATTATTTCTTCTTGGATATAATATAGAAACGTTACTTTTGACAACATTTGACAACAATGACGATTGACTTCTTTCTCGAAGTTGGACCTACCTAACTGGACAGTCTGTCCTAGGTATATAATTATAGTCGTCTACAACTTCGAGCGTAAATTGTCCGATTGAAATGGGAGTTGGTACCTACTACGTGGACTTTTGACATGATCTTCGTCTTATCCATGTTCATCCTTAGACCAACTCGCTCGGAGGCTTTACTGAGGTCATCGAGCATAGTACTCAAGTTCTCCATGGTCTCAGCCAAGACTACTATATCATCAACAAACCGAAGGTGAGTGATGTACTCGCCGTTGACGTTGATGCCTAGCCTTCTCCAGTCCAGTCTTGAAAACGTCCTCCAGTGCAGCGGTGAACAGTTTTGGGGAAATAAAATCCCCTTGTCTTGGAGTCGGACTGACTTAGTGGCGTTCTCGTACAAAACACTTCAGTACTTCGATATAGCAGCACCGCAGCAGCAGATACTTGGCACCGCTGGAGAGACTGTAGTACAGCCCAGGTTTCGATCGAATCGAAGGCTTTCTGGAAGTCCACGAACGCTAAGCAGAGAGGCAGGTTATACTCCTCAGATTGACGGTACCTACTTTCACCTTATTATTATTTAAAAAACTTTTTCTCCTCCTTGAAAGAAACATCAATATGGCATGATTGACTTTTGACCCATATTTAAGTAGCTACTTAAGTTATATCAATGTCACAATTGACAATTTCAAACGCAACAACTGGGGCTCAATTCCAGATAGTCCTTGCGAATTATATGTAGGCAAAAAAAGAGAGCACCAATCTATTCGATTTCATTATAATCTCAATATACCTATTAGGTGCAAAATTGAGCCCATGTAAGTGTGTATTGTTTATTTGCCTATTTATGTACTGTCGATGTTAAAGATATGTAGGTACCTATACATTTTTGCATTATTTATTAGATACACGGTCAGGGAGTTAGTAGACACGAGTGAATACAGAGATCAAAGGACAGCGAACAAAGAATCAAACTTGTTTTACTTGTCTGCATTGTTCTTAATCGGAAGTTTATTTCTTCCCTGACACAATACTAGATATTCCGGTACAAATACGCAGTTAAACAATAATTGGCTGTGAAAACCTTGGCAGAAAAAAAAATCTTGATCCAATGGTCTAGGTACTATTTATAGTATCCCCGCCGATGACTAAGGTATAAATGTCCTAGACACTATCCCAATAATTGGTACCTAACTTTAATCTACACTACATTTATAACGATAACAGTGACCAGCAGGGTGTCCATTTTTGAAATTAAGGGGTTGTTTCACAGACTAACATAATCAGCATAATCTCTTGTTATTTCATTAACCTTATCTTATTAAACATAACGGATGAATACAAAAAGGTCCGATTTTTTATTATTATTAATAATAATAATACTTGTTCAATCCTCGAGGAAGCGTCCTACACCTTCTCATTTCGTAGATACTGGGTGGATTGTAAAAAAATTGTACGTAACGCAAAGTAATATTCACTCTCATTTGTATGGGAAAAAAATTGTGTAACACCAAAACGTCACACAATCGAAGCAAAATTCGGGTTGGGAAGCAAATAAAAAATATACCGAAAGGAATTTTAATATTCGAATATACCTAGCCGATTACCTATTTATTTTACCACCCAACTATGTAAAAACAGCAATTAAAAATCGGCCGAGTGCGTGTCGGACCACGCAAAACGAAGGGTTCCGTGCCTGTTAAAAAGGTCGTATCGTCACAGAAATCTTACGTCATTTACGTCCTTTTCTTTAAGAAATGCAATTTTTCAGCAATATCTCAAAAACCTTTGAACTGATCTTGTTCAAAATAATTTTCGGTGAAAGATTTTAATAAGCCATGATTTTTTTTCATATTTTTAGAATACACCGTTCAAAAATTAGAGGGGGGGACCCGATATAGTGACTTTCGGGATGATTATCCGACTCTATTCACTTAATGAAAAATATAGCTGAGAAACCTTATATTTATTTTAAAAGGCCTATCGATTGATGTGCCGTGGACTTACAATGAAAACAAAAATTGACTTTCAATTTTATATATGGAGTGCACCCCTAAAAAAATGTTTTTTAGTCATTTAATTACAAAACTATGGAGCGCATAACAAAATACACCTATCCTCACAAATTTATTCAAATACACCTTATGGTTTTTGAGTACAATGCCTGTGACATACGGACAGACGGCCAGACGGACAGACGGACATGATGAAACTACTTAAATATACTTTTACAATTTTCGTACCACAATTTAAAAACGAATATGGCTATCGACACAGTATGCGCTTGTATTGGTTGTAGACTAATTGTTGCCCGACATAAAAATGAAATCTTTCCCCAATATTTGATATAAGATATTGATGTAAAATATTTGTTCTCGAGACCTGAAAAAGTCTTTCCTTGATGTTTTACATGGGTTTAAACAGATCAAAAGCAAATTTCTAGAGTTGTTCAAATCAATGTTAATGATTTACCTACTGTGTGTTACTGTACTAAACTCAGATGAAATTTGTATGGGAGCAGAATTTTTTTTTTTTCGTTAATGCATTTTTTTCATATCTTATCAATGTTATAAATGTTGTTATATAAAATTGTACAAATCCTGTTAAACTATGAACAAGACTTACAAGACTACATGAAATTATATCTAGAATACATGTTACTTCAATAGGTAGGTACTTATTTTTTATAGAATTTTGAAGTAGTATAAGTAGAATTTTGTAGTATTTCCAATTTTGGAATGTACATTTTTTTTGCAGTTTACCCTACTAGCTTGTTTTATTCAGAGAGATACAAATTGGGCTTATTCGTGGATTGTACGACATACTCCGATTATGGTTCAGGCTTATTGTCAAAAGGAAACAAGACATTACAATTTAAGTAATATTTATTTAATGATCTCTTAACCTATGACAGGAAACATTTATAAAATAGCAGCTAATCACAATAATAAAATTATTATAACATTTACAAAACGTCCTTATTTTACAAACGTCGAGCAATATCTCGCCTCTAATTTAATACTAAATTGACTAATCCATTGAATCGTAGACAATATAGCGGAGGCAAAATAATATATTTTCACTCCGCATTACTTTATGGAAACAATATACTTTGCTACAGGTTTTCCCCGGCACGGAGAAAACATAACTGAGTAGAAAGGTCGTTAGAAAAGTGGCTAAAATAATCCCATTCCGGTAGTGCTTGAATTGATATAAACTATAGCATATTGATTACATAAACAGTCAGGTTTCATAACGTCATGCCTTTCTTTAAGGCATATTTCAAGAACTGCACAGGATCTCTATAAGGATAATTAAACAATTGTGTTTGAAAATGGCAGGTATCTTGTTAAACGACCGCTTCGTTTGAGTATTATTTCACATTTCTAAACTCACATTTTGTTTGAAAGCCGGCAAGAGCTAAATATAAAATAATCTGTTACGGATACAATATTGTACAAATACAAATCGCCTTTCCGCCAATTGCACCTAGCTTAAAATAGAATGCCAGGAACAGATTCATTTGTGAGAAAAAAACGCAATAAATGCTGATATAAACATTCTCAACAACAAAACATAGAAAACAAAACTAAACTGACTTAAATAAACAAAACAAAAAGTTTAAATTCTAATAACTTTGCCTAGTAAGCAGAGTAGGTATTCAAAAACATTCAACGCCATTGTGTATTATTTAACTCGCCTGATCATGTCAGCCAACATTACAGAAAAACGTGGTTGAAATCTTAAAGCATTTATTTTATGAACAAAATACTTGCTTTGACAAAACTAAAAAATAAAATGTTGGCGTTTCTGTGAACCTAACTCAATCGAGCACATTTCTTGACTCTCCTTAAACTAGAGGCTCGGCATTACTTATTTATTTCACTAAAATCTCACATCTCTTTGAGGAGAAATTTCTAGAAGCCACGTTCGAATTTCAAAGAATTATACGGTTAAACAGACGACCTCGAAATATAGTAGAAGACCTCTAGAGGAACGACTCGCTGTAATGTAACAGGAAATTACATTAATTTTCTATTACAACTCCTTGATGGTCTTGTTAAGTACAAATACGAATGGTGATTCAACTCTGTCAGTTCGAATCAAGTAAAAGAAAATGAATAACAAAGACGTATTTATTGTAACGATTGTCAACTGGTTCTTCAAATAACGATAGTCTTATTTCGTAAGCAGATGAAATAATTTGCGAAAAACTGTGTCGTCACTTCTGTACAAGTTAACTGACTTAGGAGTTTAGTTACTCGCCCGAGTACAGTCGACCAGAAAAATTACGCTAGATCAAGATAAGAATCGGTTGAAGGTATTTCTTGTGCGGAAAACTTTTTTTACGAAGAATTTTCGAATTTTGAGTTTGTCGTGATTTCGCGAAGAAGATACCGCCGCAGCGCGATGGAAACGACGGAGAAAAATTATTTCCTTAATAGTTACTTACGATCTACAATACATTTTGGTCATTTACATAATTACTTGTTCGTTTCTTTATTGTTCGTCATCAAACGTGGCCAGTAGAATTACATTATGATGAAAAAACTACTTACGGTTATGTGCGTTTTATTCATTCGTAAAGTACGTTTGTTTGCAATTCCAATTCAATAAACGTGTGAACATTTTTGGAACGTCTCGTGTTATTTGGAACACCCTAATTTTGTCAAATTCTGGCCTTATAAATCACGCAGGTACGCGGCCTCCCCAATAGGGCGACGGCCGGCAAGCACTTAGTTATGTACAGTAAAATGCTTATCAAGTTAACATACAAACGCAGTTCCAAATAATAATAAAAAATCTACCATTTAAGTGTTCACATTGCGATGTCAAAATTTCTAAATGCTAACGGCCGATATCCGGCCTCAAAATCCGGTTAATCCGTATAAAATGGCCAAAAAAGGGAATCAATTTTCGAAGCAGATTTTTCAATACATAGCACAATGTCCAAACGTTTGGGAAACTAGCACGAATACGACACACAGGCTAGGCTAATATCACAGGAGTGCTGGGAACGCTGCCCTCCGCCCGGGGCCACCCGCCCCCACGCCACCCCAGGTACCTATTTACCATTCAGAGGGGCGAAACGGGCCACTACCAATATATTTTGCGACAATTAAGATTTCTAAAGAAAAATAACTTGGAATTAGGTACCAATGATTTCTTCATGAATTGCACAATCTGCCGACTGATTACCAACAACCTTATTGTTTAGATAAGATACGCTCTTACGTTTCCTTTAGGATTTTGCCTTCGGTAATAGAATATAAATTACGATTTAGTAACTTTTTGCAACAAAGAGCAAACACATTGGTAACAAAACATATTCAATATAATACGGTAACAACTTTAAAATATAGTAAACACAGAACAGTTCAACGATATCTTTCCGAGAGTGTCTGTTCCGTCTAGGAAGAGTACAGCTAGGAAAGTGGTACGTGACTAAACCGTGCCTCGCATACCGCGTAGGTACGAGTGTTGTCGACTAGTTCGCAGATACCGCGTGGATCGTCTACTCTATCTATAACACTATTGAAGGCGTTTTTTCCTCGCGACTAGCGCTAACGTAACGCAGGGTAGAGCGCCTCGCGTTGTAAACGCTATGTGCAGCGCAATGCACTTTTACTTTCCAAGTGATCGAATGTTTAGAAACTGTCTGTGTTTTGGTTAGTTCGTACCGAACTTCCCGATCTAAACTAAGGCAAATAAAAATAATACTTCAGAGCGTCGGCACAGCCGTTCCCAGTCATTTTGCACTATATCTTAATCACTATCTTTAAATTATGTATCGTACAATAATGTAACATTATAATCGCTTAGAACTATTCTCTAATGTGAATCATTCATTACTCGCCGAGTCCCACGACACGACACGACGTCATAGCCAACCAAACACTTCAACTGTGCGATAATAAAAAATAAATCGTTGAACACTAATTGGACCGCGCTCGTCGGTAGCGCCTGAGCAACTTTCACTAAATAATAAAAAACATGCTAACAAAGTAAGTACTCCTTAATAACAATGAATTGGCTAAACGTCAGTCCGGGGTAACGTCCATGATAACACACTGTCCCGACTCGCGATGCCGCCGCGCATACCGGGCCGGGCAGGCTCTTCTGACACATTTGTTTCCGAACAGTGTCCGGTAACGCGGTCAGCGACTCGGGCGCATTCGGGGTCACACGAGCGCTCACTCGGCGCGCTCGCATCACAGCGGGGTGAGGTGCGCCGCCCTGCGCGGTCACGAGTCGAGCACCGTCAGCAGGCTGGGGGGCAGGAGCACGTCCTGACGCGGCATCTGGCGCGCCAGCTGCGCGCACCCGAGGTTCGCGTCGCCCAGCTCGGGGATGGCGTCCAGCAACGCGAGGCACTCGTCCTCGACGGCGCGCCGCGCCTTCTTCCCCACCCAGGAGTCGTCGCACTCCTCCCGCGCGCGGCGTCTCCGCGCCTCCTTCTCGCGGCGGGCCTCCTCGCTGAGCCGGCAGTAGGTGTTATTGATGCAGACGGATCGGCGCAGGTCACGCGCGGGGTCCTCGATGTTCTCGAGTTTCTGAGTGCAGATCTCTATGACGCGCTTGCGCTCCTCGTTTGCGCGCAGGCGCGCGGAGATCATGGAAAGCTTGGGGCGCGCGGCGGGCTCCGTGCGCGACGGGCCGAACATGTCGTCCTCCAGCGCGTCGGCGAGCGCGCAGCCGGCCAGCCCCGCGCCGCGAGCGTCGCGCTCTTCCTGCGGCGTCATCCTGCAACAACAAAAACAACCTCTATTAGCTATTAGCAGAACTCAATTTAAATCGGAAAACCCAGACAAAATCACTGGCGTGCGCATCGAAAAACTCATGAGAAATTGTTCGTCGCCTCAGGCGAGCGGCGTCGCATCGAATCGAAAGTAAATTATAATATTATTTCATTTCAATATTTGACTAATTAATCTCAGTGTAGCGTCATCGTTGAGTCAGACCTACGTTGGCCGTTATTCAAAAATTAAGTGTAACAAAGCGTTGAGGTAAAGATTTCGAACGATTTAATGGTCTTATTACATATCAGAGGCAATAAGTACATATTTGTCGCGAGCTTGTTTTAATTACGATTGTCGTTGTAGACGGGCGGGTTTACGAGCAAAACAAAGGAGCGTGCTTAAAAACCCGACAACAAATAGTGGAGCAACGCCTTGACAACGACACAGTTCGAACACCCACCTGAAAGATATATCAGAAGTCAAGACGAACACTCCCGAAACCAACATGATCACTGGGACCTGATTAAACACTCCTTAATGACACAGCAAAGTTCAAAACACTGGCACAATACGAACGCGCAATCCGTCACTTTGTCCTCGACGACGGTAAAAAAAAGAGAAGTGAAACAAAAATAAACCGCTCACAGCGCAACGCGTGCGCAGCGCGGCGATCGCTCGGCGAATGACAATGACAACATACTTCACTTCACTGTAGATAAGACATTGAAAAAGCCAATTGCGTCATTCGTGCACGGCTACGTACATACGTTCGTGCGGAGAGGAAGCCGTGACGTCGAGCCCCGTCATTTTGGACTCTATTGCCTAACCACCACGGCTCAAACATTTGTCGTGGCCACCAAACCATCGGCCCACAACAATATTGTAAAAGTGAAATCCATTAGAGGTCAGCGAGAGACGTAAAATATAACTACGGTGCAAGAGCTTTTTTGTATTAAATTTAGAAGTTTACGAATATTCCCCATCCCCACAGAAATCATTGAGTTAGAACAAAACAGGAAATGAGAAAAATAATTGTGAAACAATTAAAAAAACAACATCAACCAAGATTAACGATAACCCACGCTAGAAGGGGCTGTGTCCGGCCCGGGCCGTTTTCTAAGAAAAACGACGGCGTTTTTGCGCGGCTGAGCCATACCTAAGCCCGGCCAAGCCAAGACCGGGCCCGTGCCGACACCGAGCCGTTTCCCAGTCTCGGTCGCGGCTCGGCCTGCTATGGGTATGGCTCGGCCGCGCAAAAACGCCGTCGTTTTTCTTAGAAAACGGCCCGGGCCGGACACGGCTCCTTCTAGCGTGAGTCATCCTTAATTCAGACATAAATCGAGATTTTGTTTGAATAAAATGTGATAAAGCAACACATGTTATGTACCGGAAGATTTATTTCAGGGTAACGAGAAAACATCGAGGGCCCTCAAGGTTCAACAACAATCCTCGAGCTCCCAACCCAATAACGAAATAAAATGGAACTCGTCGTCTACTACACTCCAATAATTCAGTAAGAGCACTATGCTGACAACAATATGTAGACATAAATAAAACAATGACATCACTATTTGACAACGACGTTACAATTATGAATTTGAAATTCAGTAAAAATAGATAAGGTTAGGTTAATTAAGTTGTAAGTATTCCACTACTGACTTTGAGTTTAATAATGTCTTGTCTAGCCACGCCACGTCGCTCGATCTTATTATCGAAAGGAAAGTCGTTCCAAGATACGTGTCGCAGTTTCAAAACGACTGTTTCTAACCTATCATCCTTGTCTGGAAACTTCAATATTAAATCCAGGAACATTACAACAAAAACGTTGGTAGGTATTCCTTATATTGTTACGCCATTATCGACGGAAATTACAGGAAACTAACTACGCAATAACGTCGCGTCGTGTGACGTTGTTTAATTAAAATTGTGGTTGAATTGAAATTAAATCATACATTTTTATAAATCGATACTATTTGGTATAGCCTCGGGGCTTCCCCTTCAATCCTGAAGTCCCATTATTGATGCCACCCACTTGAAACTGTTTCCGCACTCAAACTAACCACAATCCACTGTTTGAAACATCCACTATCCAGTGACGGGCATGATAAAAGTCAGTATATTATCCAAATAAAAACATTTTAGAGACGCTGAAGGGTTCTGTAGTGACAGGGACCGAGAGCTTATGGAAAATTCACGTAACTGCAACTTTCGAAGCGCTTGACCCAGAAAGCCGAAATTTTGCAGTTTTGTCGGTGAATTCTCAGCTTTGAATAACGCCATGCATAACTAAAAAGGCGTCAAATGTATTTTAAAACATTATATGAACTAATATCCGTCAAGACATTTCTCACACTGATTAGAGTAACATTATGAGAGGCGACGAACTGAGTTAATGGACATTCTAACTCTGGTTCGATTGCGACGCATGAACAGATTGTCAACTTGGTAACTCGCCCAAGTCGCGCCGGTTCAAAGTTGCCCAGCGACGGGGCCAATTGAAAACATAGAATAGTGACAATGAGAAGCCCTCGGCGTGCCGCAGGCTCGCACTTGGCCGGTTTTTTTGAACGGCGACAGTGCGCCGCGGCGACCCCACCAGTTACGATCTAATAAATCTTGCCCGGCTCACCCGCTGCCTACTACTACCTGCACTTTCTTTTCTCTGTCTTGCACGAGCTTGGGGCATGAAACATATGCGCTCGAAGCGCTACCAAAACGCGGACCTTTTTTTAACACAAGCTTTAGATAGTATCTAAGTGGGTGACACTGACGGATAAACACACGGTAGGTAAATAATTGTTATCGCCAGCCATTGAGCACTATCATACAGATGGCGCTGCTGTATTCAATGCAGATTTAACTTTAAGAACATCTTTATGTTTTCTATCACGATTTTCATGTGTTGAAGTGGAGTTCTCCACTTGGTACTCTGTTATTATTGAAATAGATCAAACGCAATGGGCGTAACGTAATAATCCCAAATCTGAGACTCCTAATTGGCATTTGGTTTTGTAGCAGTCTTTAATTTCGCAAGTTACTTAATAAGGTTGACGCTTGCAAGGTCGTTCAAGAATATCAAATAACTTTTAAACTATCACGGTGCAACTGGGAACACAATATTCACAACCGCCGTATTGGATGTATTCATTAATGAGTTGTGTCATGGCGGCTCTGATTATCAGAACATGTATCGTCTGATGTGGACCTGATAGCAAATTTCAGTCCAATAATATGTCCAGAATAACTGTGTTTCTCGTTATTTGGTAGCGGGCGCATAGGGAAGATTTAGGGTTGATCAGGAGCATAGTGGGTGACTTTGAGATCCAACTTAACTATAACAATGGTTCCAGAAACAAATAAACCTTTAAAGTTAGCTTGACAACCACGAGGCTACAAAGTAGGTACAAGAATGTCACTTTATCGGAAATAAACAGTTTAAAGTTACGAGTAAGAATGAGCTGTTGAGTGGCCGAATGGACACTTTCACCGACCCTAGCTGCCCTTAATAGCCTCGCGATAATACGAGACTTCAAATTACTCATTTTGTACAGTAAAAAACCACAAACACCTTGATTTTCACTTCAATATTAAATAGAAACAGAATACTTAATGCATAATTGAATTGCAATTTTGATCCCTAATATTATTATTCCAAGACGTCTAAATAGCTTAGCTCCATTAATTTCGTCAAAACTAGCTATTTGTAAATGAGTTAAATGTCGAAGTCATCTAAGCAAACATGCGAGCAAATCGATACGCTAACAGGGTTATATCGTACAAGTGCTGATCTCTATGAATTGCTTTCCATAGGTAAAAATAAAAAACTTAGGTCAAACTTTTTCTTTATAAAAAAGAGTGTTTCAATAAGACAATGCTAAAGGTTACTCACATGTCATATATTTTTTTATCACACTTGCTCGTAAAGGGCTTCATAACGCGCAGGAATACAGAGCTACAATGACCTAAATTACATCCACGGGCGTAATTGTTTTTTTCTTAAATGGTATCTGTCATTCTTGCGTCAGTTAGGTATAAAGCAAGGAGGTTTTAACTCAAACACGATGTTTGAAAACGTATTTATAAATTAATTTAAACGTAAAAGCTCTAATAACATATGATTAATAGAGTTATATAAAGATTAAAAAATTAAAATGTAGCAATTTAGTGTCCTTGTAAAATATTTTTAACTGTGATTTTAAATCGTGGCCGAAGGGTCTTCGCTTTACTGAATGAACGACTGTCATTTTGTAGTTTTTACTGCGATTAGTAACAATTTCGTTTAAAATATGTAGGTAATATGTTTCCTTGCAAATGCGATGAAAGACATTGTATGCGACACGTACGGTAAGAATGTTATACATACTCGAGTCATCAAAACCCTCCGCCTCAGGCATCGGGCTTCTCGTTCGTTAATCATAATCTTACCGTACTTGTGGCACAATGTACTATCAGAGTAGCTTATTCAGAGAAATAAACTGAAATAATTTATGGCGAGTTTAAGGCCAAGCAAAGAGAAAAACATTCTAATACGTCTGTCAAGTGTTCATGTAAAATCAACCGCAATGAATGCTCGTTCATTGTAAATCCAACATTACACAATCGTACGATCAAGTGTTATGTAATAAGCATTAAGTATCCAAAGACCTGACACATGCATCTATTACAATTAAATCGCTTCTAGGTCAGCGACGAGTACGCTAGGGAAAACTAAGTTAACGTCGCTAATTTGTAATTTAATTTCAAACCAATAAAATATTCGTGTTTAAGGTACTCGGAAGATTTCAAATTGAGAATTGAACAAAACAACTATATTGTGAAGTATTCCATTAAGATAAGAAAAACTTCTAACCTATTTAGCCATAGTTAATTACAGTCTCTTCGTTAAAATTGTTGAAAACGTCAACTTTAAACTGATTATACGAATTCAGCAGTGAAAACTTTAAGTAAAGCGAAATAACCGTTAAAACGCAACCGTGAATCGTCGTGGAAGCCTGGAACCGCGTAATTTATCATGGGGACTAATCAAAATTACCATACATTATACCTACCTTACGAATATAAAGCCGTAGCGGTGATAGGCGCAGACAATGGACGGCCGCGCAAATAAATCAAGCGTAATGACCACGTAGTTGACGCTCTTTTTAAAGTTATTGGCTTTGTACATTACTTCCCTCTTTAATGGCACGATCCGAATTTTCCGACCGCACTGACAATTTTACCGGAGCGAGTCGAGATGACGTGTTAATTGAGTGACGTCATTACTCACTCACACTAAAGTTGTGCAAAGCGATAAGGTCAAATGAAAGGGATTTAAACATTCCGCCCTAATTTTGAGATAGACTTGATAACGATAAAATTCCGGGTAAAATGTTACCTGCACCCGGTGACCTAACGAGCGTCACACAATTTTCTAATTTCCTGGAATGAATACAAAATAGGAGGTTAAGAGGAACTTTATTAAGGCTCCTCGCGCCACTAAGAAACCTAGGAACGCTCTTGGCACATTTCCCACGGGCGTAAACTTGAATGGGGAAGGTACTTATGCTTATAGATCGCATTAGTCTGAGACAGTTCCTTCCTTATCGCCCAATTAACACATTGATGCCGCAAAAATACCAGCTTCTTTGAAAAAATTGAGTCATACTAGGTAATTTTCCGATGCAGACTAGACCAATAAGGCCTGCATGACAATGGCGCGGCTTGCGGTGGCGGTCGATAGTAAATTTGACATTAACTGTCAAGTTTATTACTGACCGCCACCGCAGGCCGCGCAAGTGTGATTCAAGCTTAAGTATATCGACGACTAAGGCTGGAAACAGTGCTCGACGCGCTGACGTCGGTCGAGCACTGTTTCCAGCCTAAAGATTGTGATTTGTGACATAGTTAAACATTTTTGCAAACAAAAAAATAGTCATCGTCATCGCTACTTAATTTCATGTTGATGTACAGTTTTTAACGTAATTAATGAACCTATAAGCCCATTATCTCTTTTTATAATTCAGTCAGTAGGGATCAGCCTTGAGAGACAAAGCCGTTTACGAGATAAAGTTGAGACGTTTTTCTCAGCCATTCGTCCAGATGAAATTGTCAATGACGGATATTTCAACAGAGGCCTTTGAGGCGTAATAACATTCTAAAGAATGACATGATTAAGTACGACACGGACGTAAATTGTCAAATTCAAATATATTTTCTATAAAAATGTAAATTCTCATACACACATCGATTTTGTTTAGTAGAAAAGTCAAGAAATTATTGTGATGACTAAGGTCGCTTCTTACGACAATTTCTACAGGAAAATTATTTCAGGAATAATTTATTATTTCTATACTGCGTGAAAGAAGAGAATGGAAGCGAGTAGGTATTACTAAAAAGTAAGTTTTATCATTACTTTGTAATGATTTTATTGCATTTAATAATTATGGACGTTGTTATCGTCGACCGAGCTTTCTCGAAACAAAGAAACATTTGATTTGGCTTACGTAGGTACTTGTTGATAATTTCAAAGCTAAACCAAAACCAGATCGCCAGATTGAGGCTTTAGTGAGAATTTAGGTGAATTACCTATCAAACCGTAAAGCGAAACAGTATATGGGAAAGCTATAAACTTCTTGTCTGCAAGTTCTGCAACGCAACAAAAAAGGCAGGCAGAAGTAGATTATTACAATTTGCATTACTTATAAAATTGGTATCGGTATCGAATTTGTACCGCCGCGCGCTCCCTTCCACATACGCCATGTCTTTTAACGTGTCTGAACGAGTGCGCGTGGCAAATACAAAACTTATTCCAAGGCAATACGTTTACTGGAATAGACCCTCAAAGCGTGCAGATCATTATGCATTTTTTAATAAATGTGATAATACAATTTTGCTGTGATGCCGTAAGTATCGGTAAGTAAGCTTTTAAATGATAGATGTACAACTAAAGACTTATTCAATTAATAATAATACAAACGGAAAAGCAATTGATAGTAGTGTCTTCGAACCTTATTAATGACAGTTAACGTGAACGTGGTATAGATTAAAAACTTGTCTGTCATACATTGACGAAACATTCTACGCAATATAATATGGAATGTCAATGCGATCATAATTGAAAATGAAGAAATTCCACAGATGCGCCTATTCTAAAAGCGTTAGAAATGATATCGAATCCGAATCGTTACATCTGTCTCGCTCACCCCCGCTGCGCGAGGTGAGAGGGAGACGCCGCGCTATGATCACCGCAACGAAAAAGGGCTGGTCAGGTAAAAATTACCCGAACATTAGTGTCAAAGCCACGTCTAAAATTAATATCTCTGTAATAATATCACTGTCTCAATTATAAGATAACATGAAATAAAATAAAAACTACTTCATGTTTAATTAACTCCAATCATCTAATTACTTTGAAACAGATGGCAAGCTACACGAGTATCCATTGCTCTTCACTCTTTGTTCCTTTGATTTCAACACCTATGGCTATTACCTACATCCGGTTTTCCTTTGTCATTTCCTGACATTTTATCATCTTTTCTTTAATTCAATAATTATTTATACTACTTTTGACTCATTAGTTATTCAAAATATAACTTTGTTTAATAACCGTTCAAATCTTATGATTGCATAAAATAATAGTAACGTACCCATTTTGAATGCAATATGCCGTTAAAATTTAAAGAAACACAGAAAGCGGTTAATGTCACGCTTATCAAAAAGTTTATTTCCGTAAAATTACCAGCCATTCACAAGCCGCCGTCTCAACGGCTCAAATTAAAACTGTTCATGTAGGTACTTATTAAATTTCTAATAAAAAATGCAACAAAAATATTAAAAATAAAAAAGTTGCAACAATTAATTATGAATTAATTACCTGATGACAAATGACAATCCTGTATCACGAACAATCCGTAACAACAATAACACTTGTGTACAAATCGAACTGTTAATTACACATAATGCGAGCCCGAACGAGCTGTATCACAAACGATCAACTTAGCACTTGTCCAAACAGAGCTACATACAGCCGTGCGTACGGAGCATGACGTCCGCTGTGGTTGGCGACGCGCGCCAAACTGCGCTCGTCCCATACATAAGTAAGTTCGGTGATTTATAGGGCGGAGGGGAGGGGGGACCAATGCGCCCCTTGCAAAGGATACCTCATTATCCTTACTCTAATCCGTGCCTTTTGATAATTTTTATTTATTTAGCCATGGGTAAGTTAACCTTTTCAAAATACCACCTAGCTCCAGAGAGACCATCATATTAATAGAAGCTTAAATGCCACTCTCAGCTCTCAATACGCCCACGCAATCAATTCAATCGTGAGGACTGCCTTCCTATTTAAAATGTCTTGTAATTTTACAGACACGTGTATAACTTTAGTATTTCCGCTTCAGTTCCATTAACAAATAACTAAAAATTACCTACCTCATTAAGTATGCGCGATTTATTACGTAATGAAAGCTGCTAGGAGACCGCCTTCCATGGCAATCAAACCCCCTCTGAAAGATTAAATCGGGACGAAAACAACTGGACTTTAATCCCCTTTCCAACCTTAGTGCCAGAGTGCCAGACCGCTAGAACCAGTACTAATTACATTAGAGTACGTAAGAGAATGTTCATTACCCAGTGATTCTTATGTAAAAACTTTGTTTTACACTGATGTTTAGTAACATTTTGACCAGAATGGGGAATGGATGAAAATTTCAGAAGTGCCTATGCCTGATTATTTTTGTTTTAGTGATAGAATAACCTTCCCTAGCATCAGACAAAAGTTTCAGATTTTTCAGCAGCGTGAACAATTTTTGGAAAATATAAACAAATTCCTCACTTACGTTTTGGGTTAAGGACGGTGTGGTCAACTATTTCCTTGATCCGTATCACACTGCAAAAAATATCTTAAATATCTGTAGTAAACTGACACTGGCAATGACAAATATGGCTGCTGTAACTGTCAATACCATTGCCAGTGTCAGTTTACCACAGATATTTTTTTGTAAAATGAGACGAATCAAGGAAATTGCCGTCCTTGACCCAAAACGTAAGTGAGGAAACTGTTTATATAAAAAAAAAATACGTAGCTGAAAAATTAAAACTTTTTCTGATGCTAAGGAAGGTTATTCCTATCACCAAAAAATATCAGGCACTTCTGAAATTTTCATAGATTCCCAATTGGTAAATAGGACCTAAGCGACACGGTTTTATATTATATAGGTAGGTGGACGAAAATTCTTTTTAGTGCCTAAAATAGAGATAAAAACTAATAAACAATTATAAAAATTTGTAGATGTATCGAAATATTTTCCTAGTAGTATTACGTTAGTTCTCAACCGGGCCTCATTGTTTATTATAAATTTTCCCACCACCCTGGGTTTTTTATTACAAAAAAGTCACATTTGGTACTCAAATGACCACTGCGTTACCAGTCCCCATGACCTCTCTAAAATAATGTCCACCGCGTTACCAAACATTTTTTTGTTTTATTTTGAGCCCAAATAATTCGATAATGGTCATCATTCGGATATACATAGGTATGTCATTGTGAATTAGAAAATAATAGTGTTTTGAAGATTAGCCGAATAAGTAAAAAATTATGGGTTAAAATGTACAAGGGACGTTTTTATAGGCATCAAAAAGAATTTTGGCCCAGGTGCCAAAAAGTTTCGTTTCACACTTATCCTGTGATCCCTGACTACAGAAATAAAGGAACTATTTACTATCCAGGGGATTTATTTTTATTTTTTGGTACCTAGGTAATTGAATGAATGAGTGAATGAATATTTTGTTTGTTAATAGTGGGGTTACAAAAAGCTTTTACTTAAAAAAAAAATTAAAGTTAAAAGTTTTTTTAAAGTTTTAAGTTCAAAGTTACGTCTACACGTTTCACACTTATCCTGTGATCCCTACAGTAATAAAGGATTAGGTTATTTTTAAGTCAGTTTTAATTTTAAATCTTGGTTTCATTGTTTATATGTAAAGTAAATGCAAGATGATGATTAACATTAACTAAACTACATTAAAACTAAGTAAAATCTAAAAAAGGCTCTCGAGGAATTGTACCGATAATGCCGCCAGCATTGTTTATTATATGGTATTATCATTGTAGGTACCTACTTAATGTATATTTTATATTTCTATCTAAGGAATTAAATTGTAATCGATAGGGAAAACGCAACTGCACGACGACTGCAATTTTTCAACCATAATGAAAATCAATTACAGTCAGTCTCTCGTAGGAGTCGTAGATCGACCTATACCTACCCTGGAAACGTTGCTTTAGTCCTAGAGTGTACCCTAGTTCTTAACAGTTCTTCATTAAAATGATGTTAAAATAATTTGTCTTAACTGTCACATTAACAATTGTGTTTGTGAGAAAGACAAAACATATTTTAGTTAACAGAACCGTTAGCACAAGAACGAGAAGAGAGATAAACTACCCGTCCTTTCTAAGAGTTCTAATTAAAAAGAGACGGATAGTAAGACAATGTACGCGTGTCATCTTGTCCTAGTCGAGAAAATCGTGAATAGGTTTGTAAAGTTTTGTAAATAATGGGGTTAATGTGTGGTTGTCTGATCGTAAAACATTACTAATTATATGAGAACAGCGTACAAACCTGTTGATTACACGTGATCACAAGTATGATTGCCCAATTGAAATTCAAGGCCCTCGTATAAACGTAAGTTTTACTACGCAGTTTGTAAATCGTCAAAATATAATTAAATAGTCTAAAGCGCGTTTGGCGTACACAGAATTTTGATGTCCCACAAAGGAGCCATTATTGTTTTAACTATCAACATTGTGTACAATTGAAATCAACAAAACTTGTTAAATGCATAAATTTATAGGTTTATAGGCAAGTAGTTCGTATTCACGATTTGTAAAGCTGTCATTTTATATCTTAATTGCAAAGAATAACATTACTGATAAACATAAGTAAAATAAGATGACAGTTTCGTACAATCAATGGGTGAATAACATATTCCGTGTTTTGCACGTGTCCACAAATGTTAACTTTGAAGATAGTTAAATATGAGGATTAAGTTTTTTTTTTGGGACAAAATTTATAGGAATATATATGTGTATTAATAAGAATGGCAGATTTTCACACCGAACATAATTAAATAAAATGTCAAAGTTGAAAATATTTTGGCTGCTGAAGGCGTCAACGCATTCTGGGGCACCATAAAGAGCCATAGAGCGCACTACACTGTACAGGCGGCGACATAAAGCCTTGGGCCCTCCGAGTTTCGGTGGGCTCAAGTTTCCAAAAACCCCTTCTAATTCCTTGCCTACGTTATAAAAGGAAGTTCTGGTGTAAATTTCAAGTTTCTAGTCCCAGTAGTTTCGGCTGTGCGTGGATGATCAGCCAGCACTTCTTATTTTATATAGATAAGAACAAAATCCAGTTTTATTAAAAAAATAACATAATTTATATGTCGCATTTTCTAAGATTTATGGCACTATTTGAAATAATCTCTAATTTCTCTGGTACTTATATTTACTAATTTCTTTGGAGCAGTCCTAATTTCTTTGGACATCGATATTTTAAACTGCTAAAACTTATAAAATTCTTTAGATAATTAAGGCAGAATAACATTATTTTTACATACCTAGATTAAAGTACTCCATTTAGCGAATATGTTTTAAAATAATGTGCCATAGAAATTAGAAAATCTTAACCGAAATCTGATATTCACCCCAAAAAAGGGTATAAGGAAAACGTATTTTCTTTCAAAGAGGCAAATTTGCTTTCGCGATGTTGCCGTGAGATGAAAAATTCACTACTTTACTCAAACGGGGTTTCAGCTTGCTTCGCTGTCCCGATGTTGCTCTTCCGGTGACCATATACATACCGCACTGCCACAAAAGTTAATTAAAAAGCTCACGGTAAACCTTATACAGGAGCCAAATACATAGGTAACTTTAGTTATTCTATTATTTTATACTTAGTTATCAAACACGGTTTGTATTTAGGTACTTAGTAATATTTTGTTTAGCAATATAAGTAATGAGTAATTTTTAACAAAATGAAAAATGGATTAGGTATTCAAATTGTTTCATTAAAATGAAAATTCTGTTTACATTATACACATTTCAAGTTATTTCGTTAATTCAAGCAATATGGTTTATGATAATGTCCCGAAAGTCAACGCCAAGCCGCAAACGGGTAAAAACCCAAGTCATAATAGTTATAAAAAAACAGGCAAAAAATTCTAGACACGTTTTCAAAAAAAAACCTTACTTAATGGAAATTGAACTTTAAATTTACTATGGCGTATATCACAATTAATAACATGCACATCACACTATTTTTAAAAAACATAAGTTTTTCTTCAACATGCTTTCAAGTGTTGATCAATTCCACACTTGAAAGCATTTTGAAGATAAAAAAGGCCATCTTTTAAAGCTAATTGTCAAATCTGCGTAATAGTTTTTATTTCAGTACAGTCTGTTAAAGTTAGTTGGTATACTTAGTATATCAGTACATTTTTGGGAAAAAATGGGTAATTTTATTTAAAACGGAGGCAGTTGTGGTTTGCTTTTTGTATTTATTTATTCACGGTTACTTATATACCAATAAAAATATTGAAGAAAAGAAAAGATTTCTAGCCATAGTACTTAAAACATCATTACAGGGTGTCTACTTTTTCTTTGAATGTCTGCAATTTTTTTATACATGACTTGGATTTTTCTAATTTTTTTATAACTTTTTTGACTTGGGCTTTCACCCATTTGCGGCTGGACGTTGACTTTCGGAACACCCTGTATGGACCTGCAAAAATTTAATTTATATAAAGAAAAACAAAACTCGGTGAAGAATATTTTATTTTATGTTTAGGTACCTATAACGATTTTTACAACATATATTTATTTCATTTGAATCTGATCAGCCTCTCTATTCTGTAACTAACAAGTTGAGGTGAGCTAATGAGCTGCAAAACATTGCAGCTCATTAGCTCACCTCAACACTCAACCACAAATATATATCTTGGCACCGTGATGCTAACTAAGCGTAGGTAGAGGTCTAGTTTCGTTAGGCATGACGGGTGAGGCGCATGAGCCCGTAGCGAATAACAGCCCTGGTTGTCAGATTCTGACCCTATTTATTTTTTTTCCCATAAAATGTACGAGTACTTACTATGTCCAACCTATGTCCAGCAGTGGACGTCTTTCGGCTGATATGATGATGACTTACTATGGAGCTCCATTTTGGGTCAGTTATTACAAAAAAAAACTCAAAAACTATGAACAGAAAGTTTTTGCCCCTTCAAAATTAAAATATACACTTAAATACGCACAATAGATATTAAAAAAAAAATCACGGGCTTGTTTTTAACCGACTTCAAAAAAGGAGAAGGTTCTTAATTCGTCGGAGATTTTTTATGTTTGTTCCCCGGTTGACGCCTGAACCCATTTGGTTTTTTTTTTGTTTCAAGGGTATCCTTCCCATGTGATCCCGTGGTCATGAAGGATCTGATGATGAGATCCTGGAGAAATTGAGGGAACTTTTTAAATTTTATAGGCAAACTTGAAGCAATTTGGGTACTGATTTGAAATGGGTGATGATTATAAAAAGGAAATATTTTTAGTTTTGGGAGTATTCTTGGTAGAGGTGGTCACATAGAGGAAACTTCCGTCTAGATTGATATCAAGAAACATAACTTTTTTATGCTATTAAAAATTTAGTCTTTCAAGGGACACGCCGAACAGTAATAAAGATGTGTTACTAGTAAGTACTCTACTAAATATTTGGTTAGGTACTATCTATGTATTTGATGAACCGATGGCCGTTAGGGCGGAAAGGTTCTCGAGTGGCGACCACGTATACCGGAAGACCCGGCGTGGGTAGGCCCCCCACAAGGTGGACTGATGACCTGGTAAAAGTCGCGGGAGTCCGCTGGATGCGGGTAGCGCAGGACCGGTCACTTTGGCACTCTTTGGGGGAGGCCTATGACCAGCAGTGGACGTCTTTCGGCTGATATGATGATGATGATGTATTTGATTGTGACCGTAGGTAGACGTCTTAGTTTGTTCTTTTGGTTGCTGTTTTCCACTTAATCGCTAAAAAGATAATTGGAAGGATCCTTTATCTCCCTTTACTTGGGTAGGTACTTTATTTTGGGTACAAAAAAGAAAAAATACATACCATAATATCGTACGATTCGGTACAGCAAATACAATTAGGTTGGTTCAATACATATAACTAGTTTATAATCCAACGAGACACAATAAAATTATACGATAACATGCATGGTTGTATATACATACTTATAATCAGTGATATATTTATCACTCGTATGTTCAAAATTATACAACGCATTACTATATCGGTTATATCTAATGTGGAAGTAGGTGCATGTCTAAGAGCTATTCGGTCGTTGCATAAACAGTTCACCTCGAATGGTTCGCAGACAACTGTCTAATTTTTATTGCGCAAGAGGATTGGCTGCGGTTTTAAATCAACTTCCCATAAATGCATTATCTTGTTGTTATCAATAGATCTAGATTATTTCAAATAGTTTGAACATAAATTAATTTTGTATTAAGCAGTAACGTCTGCTAACGAAATTTACAAATTTCAAACTAGCAAGAACAATGTTATTTCGAGTTCTACTCGATTATAAAATAAAGTAGAATAGTAGTAGTAGTTAGTTATTTCTTAGTAGTTTTTCTGCATCGCGTCAATAATGGTATTATTTTTAATTTCTTTTATTAACTTAATGGCTATTTTTCAAGTCTCGAATGGTGTCATAAAATATACTTTGCAACGAAAGAGTAAAAGTGTAAAAGTCCGTGCTAGTATAAAAGTAGTTTAATTTACGATGAGAGTGACTTAAAATTGTATAATACCTCGGCGCGATTCTGTTGTTTTCCTTAATTGCTTTCTAATGATTATTGGCTTGCTGCGGAGCACGTAGTTTATTTGCCGCATATTATTCGGTCATTAGAAAATTAAACTCCTCATTAAGAAACTTATTTACCACATCATGTTTACTATTTTGCTCTAAAACATGACATAAATGGGTACAAAGCGTTCTAAACAAGGTGTTGGTACTCACACTTAAGCACAGATTAAGTTAGATATTAGGTAGGTATGAATGTGGTGTTGTGTTCCTGGTCGTGAGTATCAAGAGTCTTGATACTCACGACAAGGGAGGTCTGGCGACCTTACTTGATAGTCTTGATTCAAGACTATCAAGTAAGGTCGCCAGACCTCCCGAGTATACTTATGTTGAGTTGAGAGTGAGAGACCCGCGTTCTCTAGCCACACCACAACAAAGGGTCAAATCAATAATGGGTTGGCAACGCGGTGTCTTTCTGTACTTACGAACCATAAAAAGTGTAGTTATTTCGAAACACAAGTAATATGTAGGTAGGTATATAGGGGCGAGTGCTGAGATGAGTCGAGAACAGCCCCCCTATTCTGTAACTTGTTTTAAGCTCACCTCAACGCTCACCCACAAATATATCTAGACGCCACGATTCGTTGTAACTAGGAGTAGGTATAGGTCTAGTTTCGTTAGGCGTGACGGGCGAGGTGAGGCCACGGTGAGACGCATGAGCGCGTAAAGAATAACAGCCCAGTTGAATCGCACGGCGGAGCTCGCATTCACAAAACTGTCAGTCGTGCTATCACCGCTGCCGTAGCGCTGTGGCGGCGCAAACAGCTATGCGGCAGTCCTGACGTACTCCTTATACTTGATATTATTTGAGTTGGCCGAATTGCATCAAAGTAGTCCATTCAAAAGGCAACTCTACCGTCCAAGGTATAGAAGATTCCAATTCCAATGACTGTTTTATAAAAAGTCGGCCACATTAACTATTCTCAATTATATACACATTTGAGAATAGCGGCCTCTATTTGCAACCAACATTGTTATTCCAATTCGATCAGATAATTGGTGTGTCCCGCTCACACATTTCTTGCGCAAAAGTGAGTGCATGCACCAATTCAATACATCAAAATGCGTATCGGAATTGGGCTCTTGTGGTACGTTATATGAATTAATTAAATAAGCGAGCGAAGCGAACGAAGTTCTCCGTTTCAGCTTGGAAAAAAGCTTTCGTATGTTCGGCTTCTGTCCGGCTGTTCTCAACCGACTCTCGTGAAATATTCTATAATTTATTAATAACGATTCAGATTTTCGAAATTAAAAAATAAATTGAAAAGGAAACAGGCTCTCGAGTTCTTACAGTTCACAGAGCCACTAATAATAAATGTTTCGCAAGTTGTATTGTTTGACATATCAAATGAAAGGGGTTGTTGTAAGCAACTCAAATATATTTTTTTTATAATTTTAGCAAAAACAGATTTGAAGTAATTTTGGAAAAAAGGCGAAAATTGACCATTTCCCCCTTATCTCCGAATATACTAGGCTTAAAATTCTGAAAAAAATATGGAAAATAGTTCCTTGCCTAAAGATTACAGGAAAACCTATAAGAAGTTTGAGTATTCAATAACACTTATGAAATTTAGATTATATACGGAACCCTCACCACGCGAGTTGAACTCGCACTTGTCCCCGGTTTATTGTTACTAGTTTCTTGCGCGACTAAGGAACTCTCTACGTATTTAGGTTTGTTAGTTTGTCAGCGATAATTCTTGATCACATGAACCGATTTCAATATTTTAGGTGTAATTTATTTGAAAGAATGTCTTTCAAAATAATGTATTTAGGTATTTGAAAAAAAAAAATATGTACATACAAAGGTGATTAAATAACTAACTTTGTCATTAGGCTCGTTTACAACTACGAGTACATATTCCATATTTCAAATTTATAGCATTGGTATTTCCTGGGATATTTAATGTTGTGACAAACTCTATGAGAAAAGTACCAACGTAACGTTGCTTTACATGTGTTTATGAGAAGATCAGACAAGTTCACACAGACTCCACCATCAGATTTATTTTTTAGAACTAGGTGAGGTCCAAGTTTTTTTTTACGAAAATGAGGAAGTTCTGAGCAAACTAAAATGTAAAGTAAATCTTCCTATTTCAATGGTAACCTTTAAAGTACTGCCTGTTTTCGGAAAATTCTACATCAATTATTTTAGTTATCTAGTAAACACAAGTAATTAATAGCACTGGTAAGGACCTTCCTCAACGCATAATCTAAGTATTAATTAATGTGGACCAGATTTATGATTAAAAGGCCATCGGGTCAACTTGCTTGATAACAGTCACTCGCATATCACCGCTACAATGCACACTTGACGTTGACTTGAACGCATAATAATTATACATGTATCTATTCATCTATAAATCCGCAATGGCACCTAATCCCAAGATTTGGCCTTAGGCACTAAGTTTTACGAAATCGACTGCAACCTGACTTTCGAACCCAGAGGGAAATCAAGACCCTAATGGGATTAGACCAGTTCCTCACGATATTACTGTTAAATATCAAATGATATTTCGTACAGTAGAGTAGGTATAAGTTTTTGAAATAACCCAGCGGTACGAGACGGGGTTCGAACCCGCGTCACTTACCGCTCGGCTAAATTTGCTCTCCTTACCTATTCATCTATAAGTAGATAAATCATGTAAACTTACTTAAATTAACATTTTTAAAATTTGTTTTTTCGATATGGTATCGAACCAGGGACCTTTCAGCAGTCGCTCTTAACCAACTGAGCTATCGAAGCGTTGCATAATTCAATGTTTTTTATCTAGTTCCTCCTTAATGATTCATCCAATATGTATTACCAAAACCGGACAAGTGCGAGTTCAACTCGCGTGGTGAGGGTTCCGAATATAAACTAAATTTCATAAAAATATTGAGACTTTTCCCGTTACTTGGAATACTCAAACTTCTTATAGGTTTTCCTGTAATTTTCAAGCAAGGAACTATTTTCCATATTTTTTTCAGAATTTTAAGCTTAGTAGTTTCGGAGATAAGGGGGAATGGTAAAGTTTTCGTCTTTTTTTCTAAATTACTTCAAATCTGTTTTTGCTAAAAAAAAAAAAAACTGAGATGCCTATACCAACCATTTTCATTTGATATGTCACACAATACAGTTTGCGAAACTTTTTTTTTAATTTTCCAGTTTACCCCTCAAAAGTGGCCCCCTTGTTCAGAACTCATTAAATTACTTTACGCGTCCATTTTTTTGGTCTCGAATTTACATGTGTTTACCAAATTTCAACTCAATCGGTCCAGTAGTTTCGGAGCAAATCGGCTGTGACAGATGGACAGATAGACGCACGAGTGATCCTATAAGGGTTCCGTTTTTTTCTTTTTAAAAATGAAAAACGTTTATGGCATGAGAAGCAATCATTACATGCTTCCAAAAATAAAAATAAATAGTCTCCCAAAACTCAAACAATATTTATAATTTTATACCTATCCAACCCACATTATTTTTACTAAAACTCAGAGAGGTAAATAAATAAGTTAATTATACGTGATTAAGTCTCTTTTAGTAAAAAAATATGTGAATGTAATGTAAGTACATAGTAAATAGTTAGTCCGAACTCTAGTAAAAAATAAAGTGAATGTAATATAAGTACATAATAAATAGTTAGTCCGAACTCTAGTAAAAAATAATGCGAATGTAATGTAAGTACATAGTGAATAGTTAGTCCGAACTCTCGTTGTAAATAAGCCATTAATGTAGACTTTTGAGTGGATGCGATAGCGATTGCAATATTATGGGGATTGGTGCATTTTCAAACAAACGCATTTTTTTTTTTTTTTTTTTTTTTTTTTTTTTTTTTAAGCCTATTGAGTGTCCCACTGCTGGGCAAAGGCCTCTCCCCGTGATCTCCATGCGTCCCTCCTAGGTGCTTCTTCCGCCCAATTGTTGAGAAATAGATCCAGGTCGTCCCGCCATCTCCGTCTAGGTCGGCCCCGTCTGCGGCGCCCATCATGTGGCACCCATTTCGTAGCTATATTAGCCCACCTGTCTGGATGCATGCGACAGACGTGGCCGGCCCAGTCCCACTTGAGCCTGGCAGTTTTTTCACCCACATCAGCTATGCGTGTTTTGGAGCGCAGTGTAGTGTTTCGGACCCGATCCGTCCTTTTGACACCTAGAATACTGCGCTCCATAGCGCGTTGGCAAACCTTCAATTTGGACTTACGCATACATTATGATATTTATGATCCATACAAAACATACTCAAAGCAGATTAATATCTGGCAATTCTTTTTACACGATTTATTTACCTACTTTGACTTGTAAACTACTGCTTGGCTACGCATTCAAGGTCTGTCGATACCTACATGGCGTTATCTAACTTGATCGTAATTCGCTTTGATTGCTAGTACACCTATGTAGTATAAGTTTAGCGTATAACCGTATAAGTATATTCAGATTATTTAAAACCTTTAATCACTAAGGTGTATGACGAGTATATCGATTCCAACTTAAATATTTGCAAAAAGTGCCGAATGTTTTTTTTATAAAAATGCTATCTAGCCTAGCCGTAATAATAAAATTAAAGGGTGACAGTACCTTTATCAATTACGCCATTTGTGAGTCTAAGAATACGTCCAATACAGAATCGAGAATCTGGAAAGCAAAGGAAAATATTTAAACATTTCCTTTTAAAATCCTTTCCTCATAGCCGGCTAAAAGGTTCGGTATCCTCTCTTCCTTATTAATAAAACCATGGACTATTTGTTTTGTTTTTTAAACAGACGATCTTCATTTTATCGGAATGCCGATTGGCCAGTGACAGCCAGCCCAGCTGCTCGGCCCTCGAGCGGCCATGCGTGAAGGCGCGATTCGACCTGCTCGTTTAAATTAAATATTTGAAAATCGAACGTAATTGTTTTGGTTGTTCATTTAGTAGTTGTTTTTTTTTCGGCATTGGGTTTGGCAAGTGTTTTGTGATACTTATAAATAAGTTGGCATTTTGGATTGAGAACACAGACCAAATAATCTTTTGTTATTGTGGGTTTGTCATTAGCCATAGCATAGCAAATCCCAATTAGTTAATTACCTAATAGTCACTCTAGTAGTACCTTATTAGTTTTGGTTTCAATACTTTAGCTACTAATGAGACCTATTTAACGCTGTAACACATTTATACAATACCCAACTGATCGTCAGAATATTCAAAGCGCGATAGAAAGTACGTTCTTGAATCGTCGTAGGTACTTTCCAAGATATAGCATTACATCACCTTATAGCTATGTTTATTCTTCAGGCGAGATGCTCGCGACTCCGCAGATGTAAACAACTGGATTATCAGTGTTCAAAATAAGGTAGTTAATTACATTTGGACGTTTAACAGAGAACTCACAGTGCGCCTTTAGGAATTTGACATTACATTAGGTACCTACGTTTAAAATGACAGGTTCATTTCTTAGCTTGATGAATAGGGCCCTCGAGCGGTTTTTGGGTTTGTTCTAACATCTCATATAAAAATATATACATAAAACATACAAAAAAATCTATGCTGACAAAAATCAGATTAAAAAAACAGGTAATTTAGTATCGACGGCGTTTTACAGAACATACAATTAGATTTAAGAATATTTTCTTTTTTTTCATGACGAAACAAATGTCAAAATCAGGTTTAGTTTCATTGAAGTCTAGCTATCCTTCCGTCGATATTTGCTTTTAGCCAACGCCCGTCTATCAGTGTCTAGTCTGAGTTGTCATTAGCATTCCATGTTACGTATTTAATTATGATTTGTGCCTTAATGTGTCTGTGTTGTCCGTCATTGGACTATATTCTGACTCGATTTGCCAACATCAGATTCTATGTGAATTCTATATAATCTGTCAATAAACAACAGTAAAAATAAATTATTCTTACATTACCAATAAACAAAATTCGCGATAATACTCTGAAAACATTACGTATTCACTTATATTTAATATTTTAAATTTGCTTGATTTATGCGGTCAAAAAATGGACGATTTTTCACCATAATAATCGTGACGTCCGAAGGACCCTCCTTGGGTTATGTTTTTAGAGCGTATGTATGTATGTATGTAGGTATGTATCTATGTATGTATGTGTGTATGTCTTATTCTTTGGCACTCCCTGCAGCCTAAACCGTTTGACGGATTTCGACATATGAGGTGTCGTTGGATTCCTCTTCATCGTGGGAGTGACACAGGCTATAATATTTGTAAAAAAGCTGTTGCGTTTTTTGAAAAATCTTTTAATTCCACTTGTTACCTAAGTATTCCTATTTCCCTATAAACTTCATGCTAACAGAGTGTTTTCGAATTTCATACTACCGTCGGTGCAAAAGTATGACAGAAGAATTATCTTAGATTAGAATATTATGAGATAATGTTTTAATAAGAAAATAAATTACTAGTTAATTCACATAAAATAACAAAAAATTAAAAACTTAATATACATACTTAATGTCAAATGAATGAAATGAAATGAATGAAAAAAATATTATTAAAAATATATATATTGATAAACATAAAAAAAAAGTTACGCGATATGATTCTCAAGACATAATATTTTGCATCCTGATCAATACGGGTTTAGAAAAGGTCTTAACACAGAATTAGCATGTTTTGAGTTCATTAAATACATAACTGAAACCAACAATAATAAATCGCCCGTCATGTCAATATTTCTTGACATGACCAAGGCGTTTGACTTAGTCGATCACTCAAAGCTACTTTTAAAATTAGATGCCTATGGAATAAGAGGCCAGGCGAATGATTGGCTTAAATCTTATTTGTCTAATAGGATGCAATGTACTGAAATCTCGAGATTTGTAGAAATAAAAAATCAGATAAACAAAATAGTGTATAGGTCACCTCTTCGCCCTGTTGTTTCCGGTGTTCCTCAGGGGAGTAACTTAGGCCCATTGTTATTTTTAGTTTTTATAAATGATCTTCCCAAAGCTACAAAACCCAAAACCATACTCTTTGCTGATGATACTACTATAATTGTTAAGGGAGACAATCAGTGCACATATGAATCCGACATTAATGAAGCCCTAACAGATATGAATAATTGGATAAGTAATAATAACCTACTCATTAATCTGAATAAAACACAGTATATGCAATTCCAATCTTATAGAGCAGTTCCTCACCAACTCAATATCAACATTAACAACATTACGCTACAAGATACAAAAACAATCAAATTCTTAGGTTTACATATTGATTCTTATTTAAATTGGAAGGAACAGATTAATTCGGTATGTTCTAGATTAGACCGGTTCATATTTGCATTAAAAAAACTGAGACAATGCGTTTCTTATGACTCTGCACTTATGGCATACCATGGTCATGTAGCATCAATTCTCAGTTATGGCCTAGTCCTATGGGGTAACTCAGTAGATGTTGAAAGAGTGTTTAAGCTTCAAAAGAAATGTGTTCGTGCAATAGTAAATGCTAGAATGGGAAGCAGTTGTAAACCCCTATTCAAACAGCTTAACATATTACCATTAGCGTGCATGTATATACTAAAAATTTGCTGCTTTACTAAGACCTTCCCAAAATATTTCATAAAGCGTTATGACATGTATACTATTAATCCAAGGAAACAATATAAAGATCTATTGTTACAACCACGCTGTGTAACTGACATGTATAAAAGAAATGCATATAACATGAGCATTATGATTTATAATAAGTTACCGATCGAAATAAAATCCCTTGAGGGCGAAAAGTTTAAACAAACTCTACGAACTTGGCTCCTTAACCAGTGTTTCTATAACATCAGAGAATATCTGGATCACTAAATGTTATATTATGATCTTTAGTTTTTAGTTGTGTTATAATATAATGTTATTAATGTTACAATGTAAAGTGTTAGTTACTTAATTTTAAATATTGTAATTCGTTGTGAATGTTACCTACTGAACATAATTAACACCCACCATAAAGAGCATATGGTAAAGATGTATTTGCATGCTGTTAACAACAGCTGAAAAAGGTGGAACAATTGTATATTTACTCTAAGGCATGTAAACTTACCCTTTTTCTGCAAATAAATTATTACTTACTTACTTACTTACTTACTTACTTACTCATTAATTCAAATGCAAAGAGCGTCTCGTGTTCATACATGTTAGAAATAAATGATTGATTACCTATATATTATATTAATAAATGTTTTGTAGTGCATATATAATTATTATACTACACTATTGTGTATATACTACATCAATAATGGTCTAAATGTCGTGTAATGTAAGCACTTCAACCTGTAATATATGATTTATAAGTATACATCTAGTTTATACTATTTAAAAATTGGATCTGCGTAGTAGATGTTTGAGTTCTGCATCGAAAAAACAATGCATTTTAGACTGACCTCTTGAAGCTAACAAATGCCGCTCGCTCATAAAAAGACTAGATGAAGGGCAACACTTCGATCTAGACGGGCAAAAACTTGGTTCGTGTCTGGTTTATCTTTTATGCTATCCTTGTAGTATCACTTCAATGTCTTATACCTACATCACCTACTGTATTCATTGATAATAAAACATATCATTTTACATGATAAATGTACATATAACACCATAGACGTGTTTATTACATTGGATTCTTCCAATTAGGATGAACTGTTTATAAATTAGTTAACAAATGTGGAAGTTGAATCAAAAATCAAATTATTATGAATATTGTACAGTCAGCGTCAAATACTTTGTAGCAACCAAAGTAGTCAAATAGTTCGGTACACCATATATTTAGTATGGTGTACCGAACTATTTGGCCACTTTGACTGCTACAGAGTATTTGACGCTGACTGTACAAAGCTTTTGGTGGACAATATTTCTTTAGCCTAATAAGGAATGCCACAAATACACTATTTTTTCATTTTCTTTTATTCGGTAACATTATGGTCGTGTATACATATTTTTGTAACTTTGGCCGTATCGATCTCTTCGTAATCGACTGTAATCAATATACATTGTTTTGGTATTTTTTTGCTAGTCGGTTACGTAGTATGGCCAATGCATTTCTTTCTATTCCTCTGAGCAAGCCGCATACTTTTTTAATACCAGAGGAAATATTCCGTTTATTTTACTGTACCTACATTTTTAAACGCCGGCCCATGCCGCCTACAACGCAACTACAATTTGTGAATAGGTTAGAGGATAGCAGTTTCGCAGTCCCGCATTTTGTAAATATGAAGATATGAGCATCGATAGCGAAATATATATACACAATCTTCCGGGTAAGGCCGCGAATTTGTGACCAATTTGGACGTTTCAAATTTAACATTCAGATAAAAAATGGTAACACCGAGAGGTTTCAAAACAATTTTATTATATTAAGCGTTAAAAACTGTCAAGGTCGCAAGGGATTAATTGATTTAAATCCTTTAAATATATAATAAAAATTTATTTCCGTTCAAAAGGTAACGAAAATTGTCTAATTTTTTCGACCACGCGTACTTAAACCCCGCGTATTTTCATAATATTGAACTTTTCATGGTCGTGTTTTTGTTTACAAAAAACAACAAAAATGTATGATAATATATCGATTGCTTTACTGATTGCGGAGTCATGATAGTCAAATGAATTTATTCTTTTATCGTTCTATCTTTTATCGAACCACAAATTATATATTTTCGTTACGAATACATTGGTGACGCTTTATAATTTTTTGACATAAGTGTCATGTATGTAACCGACTTTTTTTAAAAATACACTACATTTTTGTTACGATTACGTTACATTTTTGCAAAATGCAACTTATTTTTAAATTACGTAACGAAAATATATGGTAAAGGGAATTGAACACAGAAAAGTACTAACTTTAATTAGAATTTATTACATTTTCAATGATAAAACACAGTATGTTAGTTGGGTATTTTTATGATAAATAAAAAGTTGATATAATTATTCGTTTAAATAATTAAAAACAATGTTTTGCGAATTATAAATTGTTGAAAATTTACTAGAATGTAAAAACACTTCTCTA
Source organism: Epinotia nisella (assembly GCA_932294315.1). Lineage (NCBI taxonomy): Eukaryota > Metazoa > Arthropoda > Insecta > Lepidoptera > Tortricidae > Epinotia > Epinotia nisella. The sequence continues at coordinate 8,152,566 of OW028687.1, forward strand.
TTCTATTGATTTGATTGTTACGTGAAAATACTTTTTTGATTGTTTTTAGACTTTTAGTCGATTAAAACTTCATTTTATTTTATAACATGCATTATTTTAAATCTAGAATATTAACCAGTATGAACTTTTGTTACGTTTTAGTGTAACGTCACGTATATTTTTTATGTTAATTCTATGTCACATTCGTTAAAACTCGCGGTCTTAACCTTACACAAATCAAGCTAGTCCCAAACTAAGCAAAGCTTGTAGTAAAGTGGGTACTACGAGTAGACGACGATATACATACTTATACTCGTATATAATATAGATAAATAAATACTTAAATACACAGAATCCATAGCTCAGGAACAAATTAATATTCGTGCTTATCACACAAATAAATGCCCTTACCGGGGTTCGCACCCGGGACCTCGCTTCGTAGGCAGGGTCAACTACCAGCCTACCAACTAGGCTACAGAGGTCGGATTTTAATATTAAATTGTTATTACAGTCGTACATTATTTTACTTTATTATTGTTTTATTTAATATGTATTATGTGTAGTTGACAAGAATTTGATATCATTAATATGCAAGTAGGTATAATGATAATTTGCAAGTGTTTAAAAATTGTTAAAATTGAACCTTTTTTGCCTGAAACACAAGGAATCCTAGCTCAAGCTCTTAAAATAAGTTTTCAATAAATTGTTCTATTCTATTCTATTCTATCATTAGGTAGGTATCTTGATACGTGTTCATAACGCCAGAGTGCAATAGTCGTCTAAATTAAACGACCTTCACTCTTGTAGTAAACATGTTCAGACGTATTTTGTAAAGGATAAACTATAGACATGCAAAAAAAACAAATTTAGCATAACTCTCCGAAGAAAAATGTGGAAAAAGGTTTTATTCCACTATAGTACACAATAAATTGCACAAAATGTTAAATTAACTCCATTACCTACGTGTTACGCATCGGTATTTGTCACTCAGTATATGTATAAAGCGATAAATTACTAAGGCTTGTTCACGAAAAAAAGTAGCCATCAAAAACTAAGTCTCCACTGTCACCCAGTAGGTCTAGATAGTATAAACTGCAATTATATAGCCAACTGAGTATTATTTTTTATGTGTAAGAATCTAAAATTCATCCAATTACAACGGCATGTCCGTTTATTATACCTAAAGGCATTGTTTGACGAACGGCAGTTAGTATACCTACTTTTAGAAAGGAAAGGTTATTAGATACTGATTGAGTTCAATGAACAATAACTTTAAAATTTGTCAATATACTTATGAATTTATTATGTACAGGATCATTATCATGATCATCAAAGTCAAAGTCAATGTCAAATCATATTTATTCCGTTTTGGCTTGTAAAGCGTCTACGAAGGTCGCCCACTCTGCTATCATTGACACCTTAACATTTGTTGAGAGTGTTGAGACTCAAATATTCACAAATAACAAAGTGCGTAGCAGATCAGAGTCATGGGCAAAAACAATGTTTGCATTGACTGATTTAAGATGCTCTTCCACCGGATCTAGGTTAAGCCGCGTTTTTATACAAATATCACAGACGAGTTGGTCGTCTTGTGTGGTTCCAGAGCTTAGTTTGACTTTGGTGGAAACGCTAAATAAATACATAAATAGACAAAGGTAAATGAACCCTAGTTTAAGCAAATTTTCGGCTATAGGTAATATACATTATGTTGTAAAACGATCAAGAGTATTTAGGACGATTCCTGCACTTGTATCTTTATGACAAAACATATTCCTAGGACATTGTTCTTCTTGTTGTCGTATACGTACAGATAAAGTAAATGAAATTCTTCCTAATATTCTTAAACGCAATTAACTTGATGAAGCCACACTTTGATTTGTGAACGAAAATATTATTTTATTCCAGTTTGGGCTGCGATATCAAGATTTAACGCTTAATACGGCAAATAAAAGTTCGTATGTACCTATACAAAAACTGTATGTGCTGAGTCCAAGTTAACACTGACTTTAAAGACTAAAGTTATTGCAACAGCTCCAAATCTCAAGGGCAACGGCATTCTTGTGTGTGCTCTACAATGGGTAAGGTCAATTGGGATATTCTCACCCAGAGAAATCGTAACAGTAGCTACTTCACGACTACAATCACTGCTAGGGTAGCGAAGCGGTTTTCAGTGGTTCATAGACATCTTTGATAAATTGTCGACCTCGAGCGAGCTATGGAATCATGTAAGCCTCATTTTATACACCTAACATACTGTTCCTTGTCTTTATATATTAGAGATTGCTTCATTTGTAAAATCAAACCCAGACGAATTTAAATAATTTTTCTATTTTTCTTTTCTTTTTTTACGTAGTACGTAATATGTAGGTTACATAATCAACTGTTTGCAGCCCCGTCAAAAACGGCACACATATCAAAAAGTGTTCTATAGGAAATCTTCAACAAAAGACCAAATGCTATACGAGTCGAGAGTGTTATTGAATTTAAGAATGCACTGAGTAATTATTTACTTATAAAAGCATATTACTCTGTAAATGAATATTTAAATAATAATATTGAAATGAAAGTAATGACTATGATGTTTCATCATCAGCCTATATACGTCCCACTGTTGGGCACAGGCCTCCTATCATGAAGAGAGGGAACGGGCAGTAGTCCCCACGCTGGCCCAGTGCGGATTGGAGACTTCACATACCTCTTTGAATTTCTTCTCAGATGTATGCAGGTTTCCTCACGATGTTTTCTTTCACCGAAAAGCTAACGGCAAATATTAAATGATACTCCGTACATAAGTTCCGAAAAACTCATTGGTACGAGCCGGGATTCGAACCCACGACTGCCGTTTGGCAGCCGCATGCCTAAACCACTAGGCCACCGTAGCTTGTAATGACTTGGCTTGAGACTATGATGTTTCGTTTTTATAAATATACGGGGACAATCTTACACAAATCGAACTAGCCCCATGGTAAGGCTTGTGTTATGGGAACTAGACGACCGCCCAATTATGGAGGACGATAGGCTTTACATCAAAAATAGGTAAACATGAAGGTTATTACGCTGACTAATTTATAATTCTAGTTTTAGCAATCTTTTATTGTTCTATTGATATTAGTTTTAAATATAAAAACAACTAGGATAAATGAATTATCTATCTATCTAGGAAATATAGTAAAATCAGTGACGAAGGCAGTATTTTCCCAACAGTATAGATACGACTAGTTTTTGGTGTAGGTAGATCTGCACACGTAATATGCTAATGTGTGTGTGCCTTTGTCTCTTTCTAGCGCACCAGACATTAGTGTTGAATATTTCAAAAATGGCTCAAGAATATGAGTGATGTGAGAACATAAGTGACAATATCTTAACAATAATACGATTCGCTTTTAGTGTTGTGTTATTGTCACACGAGACTTGGATAGATTACTAAAATGTGCTTTGGTCTGTCGCGCCTTGTGTCGCCCCACTCTCGTGTGCTTCTAGTACCTACTAGCCGCGCTGAGGAATTAAAACAAGCAGTAACGAACGCCGAATCAAGTTTTCTTCTTAAATAATCACTGCTGAGGTGAAAATTGTGTGTGTTACTTGACAACAAAAATATTTGTATCATGTGCTTTTGAGTCTCTAGCTGCGTCAAGATTCTAACTTTTCTTCGAATTTTAGAATCTTTCGCTTCCCCGGGGCTCAAAATCAGCACTCGCAGCAAAAAAAGACTTTGCTCTCTTGTTGCACAAATACCTACTTGTTTATCATTTGCCTATTAGAAAAGTTTGAGATTAAGCTCGTTATTCTACAACACCGAAAAAAAAAGTTGGTTCTATTAGTTGCGACTTATTGTCTAAACATATTTACTTCACGCAAATGCTAGTTATGCTACACTATAACTATTAGTAGATGGTAGAAAGTGTATGAATGTAGAGAATTCCTATGCATCGTAAAAAGTGATTATCAGATTTCATCGGTGGATCCTTTTCCATCGCATATCAGTTTCAATTAAACGTAAACAAGAAAAAACGATTAATGCGTTTAAAATATTCACGCCGCAAACCAGCTCCGTTAAGCTAGCGCCGATCGGAAGCTATGGCCGTGCAAAGGAAAAACGGCTTAATGACGTAGGAGCCACGAACAATCTTAAGGTATTTTGGTTTGGATGGGTAGCGGTGAACGGTGCCGCGGCCTTGCGCTTCGAAGGTGAAAGTCTGCCATTATGAACCACGACCCGCCAGCAGATTTGGGTTATGACGGAGTGCTCCAGACTTCCGTGTTCTGAACGACTTCAGGATCTAGATTTTTATGGCAAGCGGGCACACATGTAACGTGAATTTTGCAAATGCATAGGTGATATTATATTTAGTTTAAGTTTTGCCGTCAGTGACAGAAATACGTTCTTTCTCGTAACTATGTTTGCTGATAATATGTGCAATGATTTTCGAAATGATCTGTTGTTAAATGACTTTATTGATTTTATTTTAAAACATGGTATATTTTTGACTACCTGGCTAGAAACGACTTGTAAACTTTAAATTCATATATTTAGACGTTAATGTCTCAATCGATATCACCTTGGGCGACCTTGCGTGCGAAAAACGTCTAAGAAGCGAGTGTATCGTAGTAATGCACCGAACTCGAGTGACGCTGCGACATGCCATTGCGAGAGCCTTGAGCGGCGCAAGCGTGGCGATTTTAGCCAACTCTTAACGTAAGTGGCTAGACTAATAAAAACACAGTTGAATTAAGAATCCTGCTTTTTTCGACTCGGTCGGAAAACTTGAAAATGTACCGAAATGTCACTATTCGGGTTTTGTTGAAAACTCGGGACTTAGCTGATTTTAAGTATATATCTCTATTGAAAAATCTCACCCAAATTTCGAAGACAGCAACATTTCTTATTCTGTGGCATGATAGAGATCATGTCAAGCGACAATGCGTTTCGGTTTTCTCGATTGTGTTTGTTTACAATCTATCATAAAATAATGATATATACTATTCAGTAGATATACTTATACCTACTGAATGCTATAAGAACTAAAGTGTTATTAATTAACAATAGTGTAATCCATAATTATGGCGATTTAACACATACAACATATATGTGTTTGCTCCATTAAGAACTGACGTGAAAGAGAGCACATAAAAACTGTTCTGACTTGGCAGTTTTGAGTCAAAGACTACTCAGTATTTGTAAGCTGTCAATATTTTCCGCTATTACGCCACTGACAGATAAAATGTAAAAAAAAAACAGTGATACTACCGACAACTCGTTGCATCTCGAACGCTGGGCGTCGACATATCTTGATCGTGAGATTTTGAGAATACGTAAATTGATTTTCGATCGACATCTGCCCTTTTTTTTGAAATATATCTTTAGGTCTTCATCGGCCCGAGAATTGGCCTCCTGTACATAGTTCACTGACAGTTGACACTGCCAGCTGACAGCTTACTGATACTGTACCGCGCATGTACCGAGAAATACAATATAATAATAATAAGTCCAGGAAATGGCCTCATAGGTCAGTCATAATCTGTATTTTAAAATGAATCGGCATATCTCTCATTAAAATCGGAAGGCGCGTATATTTGCATAGTATGTTTTCGTTCAGTCTGAAAGGCCGGTGTGGTGTTCATTGTTTGTCTTGTGGAAAATTCCGAGCTCTTGCTTGCTTATTGCTTTTGTCATTACGTGCATATTAACTCATTAACTTAGCACATTACCTTTAGGGTTAAAATATGTCGTAAAAGGTGCCTAAATAAATAATATGCGAAATTCAATTGTTTAGATGTTATACGTATTGAAGACTGTAGGTAGGTACTTACAAATGATATGAGAAAGCAATTTTGTTAAATAGCTTAATTAATAAAGAGTTTTTTTAAGAAGTACGATCGAGCAACTATGTATTACGTCCAAACTGATTTGACTTAACAAACGTTTTAACTTTTATGGGGGTCGTAAATAAATGACATGACGTGTAGTGAAACCATATCATGCTCAATTATTTTGTATGAAAAAAGAAGCAGTTATTTCACGAAATGTATGTACTCGTAAATGTGTTGTTTAGGTCCGACACTGATCTTCATCAGAATATTCGCCCGTATCAAATTTTCACACTGTACCTATAGGTACTCTTACCTCTTATATGAAAACACAAAAACAAACTGCATCCAACCATGACATCTAAAAGACATTTTTAACGTTCATTAACTAATACAAGGATACGATACTTGCAGTATACTGACACGGCCCGGTACATGAAACGGCTCCATGCATGTATGTAGGTACTTAAATATATGTATATATATATATTTATACCTACCCTGACGCTCGACAAAGGCGCTACTTCAATATGCTCGCCCCGTACCGCGCCAGTACTGCCATCCTTACCTGGGTCGTTCTTCTTTTCGACCGACAATAGCCTGTCCCTCGTCTTATTACGGCATCTCATTTGAGTAATGATGTTTACGGTTTTATAATGTTCGAATGAACGTCCATATTATTTTATTAATTAGTGATGTTTAATATTTCACTTTCTCTAACTAGCATTTTTTTAAATGTTTTTTTTTTTCGTAGAATGCCGTGACAGAGTGGTAAACCAAAATATTGTCCCCACTGAAAGAGTCCACTTTGTCACATGTTTTTTTTTAGAAACCAACCGTAAATAAATATTTATATTGGCCAGAAAGGAAACTTTAATTAGTTCTAATGAAGAAACCTATGCATTTTTTTTTAAATCGCACTTCAAAACCACAATTTTCGATAGTTCAAAAACCAAAAAAACAGAAAAACCTCGGATCATTGTCGGTAAAAAAGAAGAACGACCCACCTTTCAGATTGTTCTTTGCAACACGAACTAGTGTAGATATATTATAGTCTTGCTTGATTATTGCATGCTTTTATTGAGCTGTAATTGTATGTTGTTGTTTAGCCACTTTATTGAATTTACGTTCTTGAACTGAATCAATTTATTGAGGGCATTCACTGGAAAATGATGAGAGTTTTCAAAGGCTTACCTACTAACTGAACTATTAGGCAACGAAATGAATTAATTATTAAACATATATCTATGTATCTTGTTAACTAACTATATATTTTGTTGTTCGTCAGAAGCCAAAACAAGATTGATCAGATAACTATATCTACAGAAAAAAATGCAATGTTATCTAAGCCAACTCAAATAATACGATTATTAAATGACGTAATCAAGTTAACATTCTGGTGCTTATGTGGGACTCCCATCGGCTAATGAGGCCTATGGTTTACCCCTAAAAACCCATCTAGTGCCGCCTCTGCGCTATTTGTTGTCCGTCCTAGCCCATCGTTCACAACACACTGGGACCCTATTCCCATAGTCGACTTCTACGACATCCACGGGAATAAAGGCTTAGGCTACACCACGGATTCACACATCACAATAACTTGTGTCACATTTTCCTTCAAAATAACATTACACATTTTACGCGTGTTATCCTATATACACGTCCGTCATCAGCTGATAACCGTTCGGCGCCAATCTCAGGGCAATCGGTCGTTGGCTCTGTGACCGCGGAAAATGCCGCGGATTCGCCGTAAGGACATTATGACTTGAGTCATGGGTCACTCGAATCATACCTGGAGGTCTTTTTTCTAAACGGGACTTGTGTTCTCGCGAGCTAGGATGTTGCACAAATGTGCGATGACCTCGACGCTTTTCAGGAGGACTAGTCTAGTTATGCAGTATTACAGTTATGAATACCTACTAATAATTACACGGTTAAACTCACGTATTAAATGTCATTACGGGCGACATGTTTCGCACTCTTCGGGAGTTCTTCTTCAGGATGCCTTCAGTGTCAGTGCTTGAAGGGACACCACCGCGAAAAAAACTTACCCTGTGTCGCCCGTAGCGACATTTAATACGTGAGTTTAACCGTGTAATTATTAGTATTGTTTTTCACATGTCTCACTAAAGGTTAAGTTCGAATGAATACCTACTCTCGTCTTGATGTTTACATTATTAGTATGGCATAACACAATATTCATTCGTGTTTTGCTAAGTGAAAATTGAATCATATTAATTAAAATAAAATCGGGGTGGACACATGACGTGAGCCACGTTTCGGTATGGAAGTCCGTGGGAGACCAAATGAAATCAATTTATACGGACTTATTTTACAACACAATTCAAGCAAGTGTTTATACTTTAAAGAAGGACTCCGACTCCCTTATTAATAAATCTTAGCAAGTCTCAGTTAGCTAAAACAAGTCTGTCATTTTCTCTAAAACACAAATGTCAAAGTGGCATATCAAGACGAACGGTTTTAATGGCATTTTAGCTAAAATAGATTTGATGAATGTTTTGTATAAGGGCATATAAGTGAGTGAGAGACTGGAGCGGCTATTTCTGGATGTATTTGCAAACATTTCAGATGACGCAATGCACCAGAACAATTGTTTTTGTGAAACCAACAAAGACCAAAAATACATTGTAATCGGCACAAAGTTATAGTGTTGTATAAAAAATATTAATTGGAATAAATCGCATCGCATACTTACCTAGGAAAAAAATCCAGAACCGAACTCAACGATTCGCCTTTTTTTTTGTTTATTTATTACAACTGTGTTTACATAAAAAATCAAATTACATCGCTCCACAAAACGAATTATTTTGAGTCAATCCAAGGGATACATTTCGCATTCAAGTATTGTTTCAATTTGATTCGGGAATTATATTGAAAATTATAATATTATAATGAGTACTTTGTTCTCTTTTTTGAAGTCGTTTGATAGAAAAGAGCTAAGCGATATACGAGTAAACATAGAAAACATCCATGACTCAGAAACAAAAATACGTTCTCATCATACAAATAAATGCCCTTGCCGGGATTTGAACCCGGGTCCTCCGGCATCGTAGGCAGGGTCACTACCAACTAGGCTACAGAGGAGGCACTACCGAGCTGATCTGAGGATTGAAAGAGAAGGTGGCTATAATAACTCTTAATCTACCTACATTAGATATACCCGTCCTGTTTGTGTTCATTGGAACTCTCAACGAACAGTTTATGATTATGACCTGTGTGAAAAAGGTACCTACAGTTGGCAATAAAAGCTTGTACCAAAAATAGCATTTTTAACAGTTCCTTTTCATTGCGCACTTGTTTGTATTTTGTCCACAGCGTAGCGTAGGAAAGAGGCGGCGCGTCGTGGATTTAAAAACACAATATCGCGTGACAAAAACAAAGTCCCCTAACAGCGTCAAGAAGTGACGAATGCCTTATCTTATCTTTATCGCTCGCGACCATCACACGCCCGCATCTTTAATTGATACACAAATGACATGTCGGGGCACGTGGGGCGAGCGTTTCGATACAGCGCAGTCATGTCTATTAAAAGCATCGATTTAACGAGGCGAATGGAGGCGGAATATGGGTCGCGGATCGCGCACTTCTAAAACGTGTAACAGGTTCTTCGTTGCTCTTTAAACGTGGAGGTGAAATTACTTTATTTTTTCGCCGCAGTTTGTGGGGAATGTTTTCAGGTGTTTGTGCGTAGGTATGAATAATATAAATGTGTTCGGCACGCACTTAATGGTGGCACCACACTTGAGAATGCGTGTTCGCGTTGCATCGTTGCATCTCTTTCATTTGCCGTAGGAAGGAAAAAGATGCAGCACGAATATTTGTGAAAATACCGCCACCATAAGATGTTGGATTGGGCTCGATTGTGGATGGTGATATAGGTACTTTTACATAACACCTTACCAAGCAGTTTTTAATACCACGTCGATGGCAAACAGGCAAACGGGCGCCTGATGGTAACCGGTCACCGTAGCCTGAGGACGATTGCAACTTCAGGAGTGTCACATCTAAACAATAAAATATTATTATTGCACAGGATTGTTAATCTTCGAAAGGGATCGTATATAAAAATTAAGTCGTGAGAGGGGTAAATAAAATCGATAACAATACATTTTCCGCGTTTCTACTTGGTTTCTGATTCTATTCTATTAACCATTGGTTTTACCCCGTAACACGGGCAATCAGTAGATGACCATTGTTTGCACTACCTATATCCGCATTCAATCAGTACAAAAAAGCGATACAATTGCTTAACAAGATTAGGAGGATCTAGTCATACACTTGTGAAGACACTATAATTTGTCCCGAAAAAATAATCTTGTAAACCCAAATGACATCTCCCAAAAGTCCCAAATTCAACTCAATTGCGACTCAAACTGTATCGCCGTCTGTCATTTCCTGGGCAGATTACGCAGACCCGACGGTTCGTTATATTTTCTTGTGTACCCGCTCTTGCTTCCCGAAACTTCGGGTTGCGAAAACAAAAGACGGTTCAGTTCGCAAAATTCTGGAATATTCGAAACAAAAGCGCGAGTTCGAAATTCAATTTGAGCAAAATTGTGAATTATAACAAATTTGCATTCTAAATGCATTTACTATTTAGGTACTGATTCCTGAATTTGATTATTTATTAACTAGCTGCCTGCGCGCTGCTCTGCCCGTGTAGGTAGGTACTACAATGAACTGAGGCAGAGCTAGCTGAGGGATTACATATAAAAAGGGGAAATATGTAAAAACATACAAAAACAGAAAACAGAAAAAGTCTGATGATTAGTTTCGCAGATTACCCCCTACATAGAAACTTGCATTACACACCTCACCTCTCCAAATAAAGCATACATATATAAGATATAACAATAAACCAGCAATACAAGAAAAATACTTTTTAAAAGATAACGTTAAATTCATTTTAATTTATTTTTCTCAGCGCCGAGTTAAATGGGTTTGTCATTCAGTTGATGACTCGAAATGTTCTTCAACGTTTCGCCTATAATCTCTCTGACAAGAAACTGCGTAATTAGATGCCGAAATATGCTTCAATGACAAAAGTCAACGAACGGACATGTAAACAGATTTAGTAGAAATATTATTTAGGCATGTAGTCCACTAGACTTATGTATTATGAGTAAATACTAGTGGCTCTGTGAGCTGTAGAACTCACATACATGTCTTTAAAAAAAATGCGAGAAAGTGGCTCATCAAATAAAACTGTATAATTATCGAACCTGCTCACAAAATTTTACAAGAATCGGTTGAGAAATGCAACCTGTAGATGAGAACAGCGGCACAGACACCGGAAACACCGGACACTGGACGCCGGACAGACTTTCGGCCCACGCTGGAGCATACAACTTCGTTCGCTTCGCTCGCTCGTTCGATAAGACTAACTGGTGTGCCACATTCCACATTGATGTTTCCAGTCGTCAGTTATCGGATCCGTATTTTTTTAGTTAACTACGCAAAGTAACGAATTGGTGTACAATTTCATCAACCATTTTTATTTGGATAGTAAACACGTTTCATTTTAACTACTTAGATAGTTATTCGTTATTCACTATTAATTCGATCTTGGTTATTCTTTTTTTTTTCAGAACATCGAATTCTTTTTTTTCTGCATAGTCTAATTTAATAAATCTCCTCTTATGTTAGTTTTAGCCTTACAAAAAGTATAAAAGACATAACATAGCAACAAAAACTAAAAGTTGTAATCGTTTTCCGAGTACTTATTTGTTTTTATCATCTTTCTTTTGATAAGATCTCAAAAAATATTAATCTTTATACGAGGGGTTAATATGACGAGCTCGTTTCTAATAATGTAAAAAAAACTTTAAACTCGACCCTACTCTTTGATTTTAACGTTCACTTTTGAAGACAATTATGAGTGTTGCCTATTATATATCGACAACAACTATTTGATTCACATCTCTGCTCACCTGCTCTAGAGGGTCTAGACTCTAGAGTGACTTGCGAGTGCGAACGAGAAGTCCGGCGTAATGGTTTGACTCCATCAAGGACGTCGATTCTAGCCCTATTACCTAAATTTCTATACAGGAAGTCCAGTGAGAAAGAATTTAAAATAGGACAACAAACTAGAATTTCAGGATTTCATGTATGGAAATTCAGGTAATAGGGCTAGAATCGACGTCCTGATGCATATATTTACTCAATAAATGAAAACAACAAAAAGCGACCAAAAAAAATAATCATCACCTTAATACACTAAAGAAGCAATTATATTACATGTTTAGTGCCAGCCATATCGTATTAACCGAATGAATGCGATGCCATACACACTTTATCAGACGAGTTACAGCGACACGGTACTAAATTATGTGTTTGAGGGCGAGCTGATTCAATTGTATGTGTGGGTGCGGAGGACGCTTCCATTTCGATGTGTGGGTAGCTTTAAATGTGTTAATGTTATGTAAGTGCTATATTTTACCAGTTGTTTAGTAAAACAAGTGTAAGAAAATACCCCTAAAGTGGAAAGGGAGTTAATAAGGGAATAGGTACCTAATACATTTAATGACGTCAATAGTTAATATACTATAAGCTACGGTAGTCTAGTGGTCCAGGCATGCGGCTGTCAAACGGCGGTCGTGGGTTCGTTGGGACGAGTTTTTCGGCACTTATGTACGGAATATCATTTGATATTAACCTTTAGCTTTTTGGTGAAGGAAAAACATCGTGAGGAAACCTGCATACATCTGCGAAGAAATTCAAGGGTGTAAAGTCCCCAACCCGCACTGGGCCAGCGAGGGGATTACTGCCCATTCCCTCTCATCCATGAGAGGGGGGCCTGTGCCCAGCAGTGGGACGTATAAAGACTGTACGCGATAAAATCTGGGCATACCTGATCTAGTATATTTTTCCCCCAACTGCTTATTAAGAAACAACACTATTTTTTAATAATCCATAGACTTATTATTTTTTGTAAGTGTTGGATCGATGCTCGATCGATCAACTAATGTAACTTTTTGGTCAGATGATATTCTAAAAAGTGTAAAACACCTTGTTATAATGTAAATACGATAATGGTATTGTAGTAGAAAGTGAATGACTAGTAGTGCTAGGATTTTCATATACTGTCACTAGTCTTCACGTCGATAGTAAGTATTAGTCTTGGTGAATATGGGTCCATATTATATGGCCTGTTAGACGCCACGAAATCCTGTAGAACGCCTAAACCGAGCTAGCACCATGAGTGCTTATGAGTTTATAACTCGGTATAAAGGCTCATAAACTGTTAACAATACACAATAAGTAAAATCTTCAATTTCCAACCAAATCGTCGAACAATAAGGTTGATTTTGGAACTGCCGAAGTTAATACGAGCTTGCATTGTATATTGATCGTTAGCAAACCAAAAGCAATGGCGTCATTAGTCACATTCTTAATTTCTTAGTAGTAATTAGTAAATGATTAAAGGCTGGTTTGCCATTTTACTGGAATAAAAATTTGCCCACGTAATCGAAAAAGTGGCATTTTGCCTGTGTATTAACGATTCCACTGGGGGTGACATAGATCTATGTATAAATCTATTTCCCCTTAGGCCGTCTTTAAGAGTGAGTCTGCCTCAGCAGGCGTAGTGTGGTTGCCATTTTATCATAAGTGATACAATGTATCGTTGTGGAGAAGATATCCGTCACTCTCGCACTCGCATACTTGTCGGAATGTCTTACATACGTATGGCCATACGAGTGTTTAAACTCGTATGGCCTAGGGTCCTACTGATAGAACTTATTGTTTTCAAGCATGGACCTAAGATACTCGGGACAGGTTATACGTGATGCCACAATGAGAGACAGAAAGGCTTCTATGCAGCTAAATTAAGAACTGGTCTTAAAATGGCTGATCGCTTACCATAAACAACCTACTTAATTTGGGTGGGTAGTGATTTATTGGCCATAACTTCATACTAAATCAGTTGTGTCAAACAGAAAAAAGTGGAACTATGACAAGGATAACGAATGATATTTCCTTTTCTGTCACACTTATCGAGATTTGTATGCGACCATCTATCTCGCTCAGACGTGGTATTATTATTACCATAGCTTGTCCCGAGTATCTTAGGTCCATGGTTTTCAAGGTATTTAAATCCGTTTCTATTGGTTTCGATCGGTTTGAAACAAAAGAAATAGGTACAACTAATTACCTTTACTTTTTTTTACTAGTTGATTCAAATTTCATATATGTTTTATTGCATGGTGGGCCTCAAATGTGGGCCGTAAAGTGAGCGTTTTCATACTTAATTGACGGTCTACATATTACTATACAACTAGGTATAACTATTGACTTCTATAAATATTCCCATAACGAGATCACTAATTATTGCACTGACGTCGTTTGCTTAATTGTGGTCAGAGAACGTCCAAATTTGACAAAAAATCTTTAAAAACAACCCAGTCGTGAGGTAATGATAAATTTAAATGATAAGTACCAAATGAATAGGTATGCAAATTGTATATATTATTTACGGAATTTACACTAATTGTGGGTTATTTTCCTGCTTTTAACGATTAATCTGTGAGATACGCGAGAGATTTAGCAATACCGTTATCAATTTTAACATGAGGAAACTACCCTATTGTATGGCGTTTAAATAGTTATAAACGGATTATATGTCTAAAGTCAAGAAAATAATATTCTTCTCTCTTGTGGCGCATGACCCAAACGTTTCATGCAGTAAATACGTAACGTTTCGAAAGCGTGTTAGCACAACTCAACTGTCATATTCCCATACAAAAAGTGACATATAGTTCTACCTAACGCGCGTACAATGCGTTACGTGACAAGATATCGTCAGGTGTTAACTTATACAAATCTTCCGCGGGTGTCCGGAGTATAAGTGAAGAGGGCAGCGCCGTATAACTTGCTCTATCTTATGATCCTCTTCGCCAAAATTTAAATCTTATAAATAATGTCATATCTCTCACGTGTTGCGTATGTCAATATCAATGGTTATTGAACACTACTTATAAGGCTATCAGAGTGCCAGCACACATTTATCAGTTGTCACCGCAATACAAACGATATCGAAGTGTGGTTTACACTCGCATTCTACATATTTGAAATGACAATTCACCAGGAGTTCTCTGCACATAAGAACAAACGACATCAATTTGCACTTTAGGTACCTATTCCATAGTTACATGGTAAAAGTGATCCCGTCGCGTCGTCGTATTGCGTGTTTGTTAGAACATTTTTGTGGTAATAAAAAGAAGTGTTAATTTTAATAATGTGCGGCACCCCAAAAATCTATTTGTAGGAGCAGAAGTATCTTCTGTCAATCGGGTCGAGGAGTCAAAACGATTGTCTTTTTTTATTTAAATGTAGACTAGGTATAATGCGAGTTGACCTGACTAGGATTTCTAATTTTGAATTATTTCAGGAATATTATAATAGATAGGTCCATTTAATGGCGCATTATCGAACTCGGGGAAATACCCAAAGCATCTGAATTTTTGGAGCAAAAGGGATTGTTATAGGGACGCGTAATATTTTATCGCCCTCCAGGATTACTGGATGACATGGGAAAAGTTTTACGTAGGTACTTTGAAGTACTATGGACGAGAGAGGAGTGAGAAACAAAATGGAACTCACTTAAAATATTCCATGGTAATTGGCATGTTAATACCGATTAAGAAATCTGGAAAAACGTATAAATAAAACTTAAAAATATATAAATTAAAGTAAAAAAAAAACTTTACTCATTTGCTAAAATAAAGGCATTCATTTTAAGTGTTTTAAAAAAAGTGTAAGGTATGTTTTATTCCTCTTTGTAGCTACGCGTTTCTGTAATAACAACGTTGAAACGGTTGTAGCTCCGTATTTTTTATGATATTCGATTTGTGCTTTCTCCGCAAGGCATATGTGCATTTTGTTCTAGGCAGACTTTTAAGGTGATTTTCCACCGGCGTGGATTGACGAGGCGCGGCGCGGCGTGAATTGAAATTTGTATGGCAAATTTTCAATTCACTCCCGGGCGCATCTTCGGTGGAAATAGTACGGATCGACGAGAATTTGCGCGACGTGAATTGAAATATTTGTTTGTATAAAAATAAACCGTATTGTTTCTGAAATAGAGATTAAATTAACTCTGCAACAGAAACAATTTTCAATTCACTCCCGGCGCATCTTCGGTGGAAAAAGTACGGATTGACAAGAATTTGCGCGACGTGAATTGAAATATTTGTTTGTATAAAAATAAACCGTATTGTTTCTGAAATAGAGATTAAATTAACTCTGCAACAGAAACAAACATCTCGCTACAGGTGTTTAGTTGTTAATTCGTCGAGACTGCCGTAGGTGATTTTCCACCGGCGTGGATTGACGAGGCGCGGCGCGGCGTGAATTGAAATATTTTTAGTGGAAAAGGGTCAGCGCGATTTCAATTCACGCCACGCCTCGTCTCGTCAATCCACGCCGGTGGAAAATCACCTTAAGAGTACCTTTAGTAGAATTTGAGTCAAATACTGGATTCCAAAGAAATCTTAACTACGGCAAAACTGTCGCTATCTCACGAAATCACATTGCGCGCGGCATCCGAATAGTCCGATTCGAGTCAAAACGTACTACCCCGGCTGTTATTAAAGCGTTTTACGACCGAGTTCGCGAACGAGCGGTTTTATACCTGGTCATACTAAACCAGCGTAGGTACTCGTATATTTTGAAAAAAGTTAATCAAAAATAGCGGTTATGTAAAACTCTTGTCTTCAGATAATTCTCTTTGTGCCATTTGTATGCGTACTTTATAAGTAACTTAACAAAAGTCGATTGGCAGATCATTTTTTAAATTAACTCATTTGGGGAAACACAATGTTTTCTACAATGTCAAATTGGACGGTTTTCCTATATAGTTCCAATTCCTTATGCCTGATTTTGACATAGATATTGCGCCAAAATTGTGTGGACTAGGTAATTTATAAATGAATTCTATATTTTAATATTTAGTCAAATTGATACGTAAACCAAAATGCTGATTTTACAATACCATACATATATGTACGTACAGTTCTACGTGCAATGTGCCCCGCCCACTGCCACTTAAGTTTAGCGATTCGGAGGGCTATATCGGTTACCTTGGTTCTGCTGCGGATAGCCTCATTTCTGATGCGATCACGCAGAGAAACACCCAACATAGTCTTCTTATGGGGCCCATAGTACCCCACGTATGGCCCACGATTGACCTCTTTGTCGAAGTTGGACCTACCTAACTAGTCTGTCCTAGGTATACATATTCGTCTCCAACTTCGAGGGTAAAGTGTCCGATTGTAATGGGAGTTGGTAAGTACTACCTGGGCATTTGACATGATCTTCGTCTGTTATTTATACTTACTTTCATATAGCTTGATTACATTATATACACCGAAACCAAGCACAGTCCAGTTATGTCATACCTGAAACAAATTATATTAACTACATAATTTCAACGTAACCAAGTTTCAATCATGTAACGTTTCTTTCCTAACAAAAATAAACTCGGTACAAGCGCACCAGTACCCCATTCCATCCAAAAGACCGTATATCGATATAAATTTAAATGACACATGCGCCTTTTTAGTATCAACAATTATTAACAAGCGAGAAAGCTATAAGTGCGTATAAAGATATTGAATCATACGGCGTTATCGTTCGGAGAGGGTGTAAGGAGAAGCGCCGACCGATATCGCCCGAACCGGCACGGAAACTGTCGAGCGTTCGTGGCAGTGGCACACATACCGAGGCTAGGCCCTTGATTAAAAACAAAGTGACAGTGTCGTTCGGACGATTTAGTTTTCGTATGCTAATTTCGCTCCTTTATGCATCGTTTCAGCATTACTGCTTTGGCGATTAGTTTATCGAAGATGTTGCAGTAGTGATCTTGGCTCCTTAATAGAACACTCTAATTGAGACACCCGTTAGAATATACCTAAAATGCTTGTTAAATCTACCTACTTATCAAAACAATTTCAATATTGCCTGTAAATAATTGAATAGGTACAGTCGGCCTCATAAGTATATAGCTGAACACCTAAGTACCTTGTCGTTTTCACTCGTTTGTCAACTTCATATGGCAGTTTAACATAACGTTTAATGCGACACGGTACGGTACGGTGTTAAGCCCCTTGTGAAGCCGTACCGTACTACACACATCCAGCCGTAAACATAAGGTAAAACTAAAAGTATTATTCTGACATATGCTGAACTAATAATAGGTGAATTAATTTATTTAATCTCTTAAATTACCCTATGTCTACCCAAACACTGCATACTTTCGAATGATTCACTTGTATTTTATATATAATATAACACATTTATTCCTGACACATGCTAAAATTATGATCTTGACCTGCATTCTTTATACGCAACTGACATTTCCTTCTTTTATAACTGACACATTTCATTGAGAAAATGTTTTGGCGATAGCGAAAATACTTTTTCACCTCACTAGCTCGGAAAGACCTTTTTTATTCTTTAAAAACAGATAGCAAAACTGCATTTTATCCACATGTGTGCAAAGAATATTTGAAATCCGAACGTGTTATTAGTTACTTTTGTTGTCCGTCTTTCACGCCAAAACGGGGCGTCGAATTGGGAATGGATGAAAATTTTAGAAATGCCTGTTAATTTTTTTCGTGATAGGAATAACCTTCCTTAGCACCAGAAAAAAATTACAGATTTTTCAGCTGCGTCAATTTTTTTTGAAAAATATAAACAGTTTCCTCACTTACGTTTTGGGTCAGTTACGGCACCTTCCTCGATCGGTCTCATATTACAAAAAAATATATGAAATATGTGTGGTAAACTGACACTGGCAATGATATTAACACTTGCAGCAGCTATATTGGTCGTTACCAGTGTCAGTTTACCACAGATATTTAAGATAGTTTTTTGTAATATGAGACAGATCAAGGAAAGTGTCTATTTACCGTAACTGACCCAAAACGTAAATGAGGAAACTGTTTATATTTTTCAAAAATAATTGCCGCAGCTGAAAAATCTGAAACTTTTTTCTGGTGCTAAGGAAGGTTATTCCTATCACCAAAGAAATAATCAGGCATTTCTAAAATTTTCATCCATTCCCCATTGACGTGATTTTTTAAGTGGAGATAGTTGAAGGGATGGAGAGTGACATAGGCTACTTTTTGTCTCTTTCTAACCCCCCACTTCCCCAAAATGGGGGGTGGAAGTTTGTATGGAGCATTCCGGAATTTTCAAGGTAGAAAGCTAAAAATTGGTATGTGCTATTTATGACTAACAAAAAAAATCGTGCATCATTTTTTTTGGAAGACTGCACCTAACCCCTTAAAAGAGGGGGTGAAGTTTTATATGGGGGTCCAGATAGGTAGAGTCAATATGTAGAGTCCATATGTAGAGTCCATATGTAGAGTCGATATGTAGAGTCGATATGTAGAGTCAATATGTAGAGTCGATATATAGAGTCAATATGTAGAGTCGATATGTATAGTCGATATGTAGAGTCGATATTATCGACTCTATTATATACATATCTCTTATTAGATACATATCTACATATTATGTAGAGTCGATATGTAGAGTCTATGTAGAGTCGATATGTAGAGTCGATGTGTAGAGTCGATATGTAGAGTCGATATGTACAGTCCATTTGTAGAGTCGATATGTAGAGTCGATATGTAGAGTCTATGTAATATTTACTAGTTAAAATAAAGGCTGATTATACATATTTCAGTTGTTTTTCTTATGTAGTACTTTCCTCAGTTTAGTGAGGT
The DNA here is from genome assembly GCA_932294315.1 of Epinotia nisella. Lineage (NCBI taxonomy): Eukaryota > Metazoa > Arthropoda > Insecta > Lepidoptera > Tortricidae > Epinotia > Epinotia nisella. The sequence goes on from OW028687.1 coordinate 8,172,104, forward strand.
GAAAAGATTTGTGTTACACACGGGTGCAAGTTATTTTGACGTCTCGTGTGTTGCAACACTCGCTTTGCTCAGGATTCTATTTTTGAACCACTCGCTACGCTCAGGATTCTATTTTCGAACCACTCGCTTCGCTCGTGGTTCAACCATAGAATCCATTCGCTGGCTCGTGGTTCAACCCTAGAATCCATTCGCTGGCTCGTGTTTCAATTCCACACTCGCGGTTAAAATATAACTTTGCACCCTTGTATAACAAATAACTATTCTTGCCAATTCTAATCTAGAAGTAGCAACATCTTAAAGGGTTAATTGAAAACAAGTCAAAAGTTAGGTTTTTTTACAAAAACCTACCCTACATGTTTTAGTATTCGCTTTAGCAATTATATTTATGCCATTTTTATTTGTACGATAAAGGGTTCATACACACCTACATTTATTCACACAAATATCGAAGTAATACGTACATACCTACCTACCTACTTAATAAATTTCTTTAATTTTACTCTGATCTATTCAATTTCCGTAAAAAATCAAACAATATGAGAAAATACTATATTACTAGGTATACTATAACTTTGTTTAGTTACAACATTACAACAAAATGTCTGCTGTCAACAGTAAATGGGATCACTTGTTCACCGTCATCAATGTAACATTGAAATAAAATGTAACAAAATAACAGAATATGCAATAATAAAGTACCAGATCTATTCAATCCATACTAATATTATAAATGCGAAAGTGTGTCTGTCTGTCTGTTACCTGTTCACGCTTAAACAGCTGAACCAATTTAGATGAAATTTGGTATTGAGATAGTTTGAGTCCCTTGGAAGGACACACCTAGGATTGTTTTATCCCGGAAATCATACCCCAAGGGAGTTAATTGGGGGTGAAAGTTTGTATGGAGCTACGATATAAACGAATTCCACGCGGATGGAGTCGCAGGCAGAAGCTAGTACAATATATGAATACAAATGACTACACATTCTTTATTGCACATCGCATAGATGAAACAGTTACAAAGAGAAACAATACAATAACATGTAGGTAGAGGTTCACAACATGCAGTCTAACCGCTAAAGAGCGATCTCTTCCAGACATCCTTCAATTGTAATGAATACGTCGATTTCTCGTTTTAAAATTCAGCCCTAGAGTTAGAACGAATAAGGTTTTACGTATCCTTTATCTTAGTAGATACATCTAGTTAAACGTTTTAATTGATACTTAGCAAGCCTTACTCGGAAATATTGAGTATATACCTAGCTGTTTATAGAAAAGCGTGCCAGCGTTTCCTCTTCACTACAAAGAAAACTATGACAACGTCACGGCTGGAGTCGTTAGATGATATAGCGCACTAAGTAACGTAGTACTCTTTTTGATTCTCAATCTTAGTGCCAATAAAATAAAGTCTTTTTTAGATTTCTAATAGGTGACAAAGAAAGATGAAAATATGACACATGCTATATATATATATATCTGTTGTACCTATACTGTAATAAACAAGTTGTTTTTGTTTTAACATTAGATACCGACTTATCCTGATAAGTAATACAATAAAAAGGAAAGTACTTAAGAATGGGTAAGTTAATAAAAGGTTGATATTTACGTACTTTTTACCAGTTTCAGGGGCAATGTACTGTAACTGTAAAATGCACATTCAATATTACTTCATTCAACCGAAAACGTATGTAGTACGATGAGGCAAATTTGATTACATTATCGTTTTTACTGTTTCACATTTACGCTTACAAAAGTTACCCGTAGTAGTCAAAAAAGTTCCCCAAGATTTTACCTTTACTTATATACACAATACTATAATATCCGGAATACTTCTTATGACGTAATCACGTTCAATAAGTACAATAGGTACATTTACCGTTTTTTAAGTATAAACAATGGAGATTGGAGAACATTATCAAAAATAGACTTGTGTAAATAAGTTACACGTCATATATTTCAAAGGATCGAAAATAAATTCTAAAGTGACGAATGAACTAAAAGCAACAAACAACTCAACGTAAATATCGTAATATTCATATGAACCGTGAATCCATAAAACAAAAATATAATATAAACCGACCCAAAACAAAACGACAAAAACTAGGTGTTTTTTGTTCCACGTTTCCCTACAATAATATTGTCCTAGAATCGGATGCTTATCACGTCGAAACCCATGGTTAATGTCCACAGAGTCACCCAAAAAACCTTTACTATCTCGCATTACTCGGATAAAGTAAAACAGTAAACCATATTCAACACGGACTACACTTGAAAATCAACTCTACGGCTGTCACGTACGCCGCAAAATCAAAAGTCAGCTCTAAATCTATTACATCGATCCAAAGAAGTTCGGACTTTAAGATCTAAAGTTAGAAGTTATTCTAGAATGGCACTCGGCAGCCTTGTCGGTATCGCGTGTCCACATTTTTTACAGGTGTTCGAAAGATAACATGGTACTTACTTTATTGCTCTTATCGGTTATTGGTGCGAGGACTTGCCATTAAATAGTGATATACAAATGCGTTTTTGAAGGACAATTCTAGCTCGTTACAAGGTTACTCGGAAATTTGGCCTCTTTACATACTCATTGAAATTGTATTTGTGTTGTTTTTTCGATTGTCTAGTAGGTAAGCCTTATAAAATCTGTTACGAGTAGATGTGATTCGTCTCATCATTGCAGATCTACAAGAGAACAGAACTTGCAGTCTTAATATCTATTTAGTCGTGTCGTACATATGTACTACAGTATAATATATTATGCTCTACTATGACTAAGTTCGCGATTTGCCATAGGAACGTAAGCTGCAGTGCAAAGTTGCAAACTCAAATATTCAATAAAATACCTACTGCCATTGATTTGCACACAAGACTATTTGCAAAACGTGTCCGCCACTCATTTAAGTTGAACGATTAGTCAGACAATAAAAATTCCCGGCGCATACGCACAAAACAACACCAAACACGGCGATTCGATTAATTATCCCCACCTCCTTTTAACATAATGGGACTTAGGACGTTCACCTTAGGTTTAGAGAAAAACCCGCTGAAATTTTTGCTGTGGCGTAAGAACTCAAATATTTATAGACCAATGTCATCTCTGAGCCCTCTGCCAAAAGTGTCAGTGACTCTGTGCTTTGTGAATTTGAATTAAATATGGCGGTGGTAATTAAAAATTGTGGTTTTGACGTGTGTGACAGAATGATGAGGCCAGGGTTTAATCCTTCGTCAAAAGAAATATCTTGAACATTTTTAACATAAGATTCAAAAATATTTGGATAGAATTAGAAATGCATTTAAAAAACTAGGAACTGAGATTAACCCGATGCGATCTCGCTTCATCATCATCATCATCATATCAGCCCAAAGACGTCCACTGCTGGACATAGGCCTCCCCCAAAGAGTGCCGCAATGACCTCGGAACTCGTTTATATCGTAGCCTTATACAAATATATTAGTATGGATGTGAGAACAAAAGCGCACTAACGAATTTTTTATTATTTCAATATAATCTCGATATTTCAGAAACGCGAATCAGAATTGAGACAGAACTAACTAGCTAATAAATAAGTTTCTGTCAAAATTTTCATTTTTGGTAGGTACAAGCTTTTATTGCGGACTGTACTTTTCTGTATACCGTCATCAACTACTCATTGAGACTATTCTAACGAACCCAAACTCAGGGGGGTTACGTCAGTTAAGTACTGAGTTCCTATGGCCGCCTTCCAGCTCCAGCATCAGATCAGCTCCATGTCATCATAATATTGCATTGTCATGCGATATACACTCAAGAGCAAAAGTTTCGGGTACAAACTGTACCCAAAACTTTTGCTCTTGAGTGTACATATGCATGCATAATTTCAGTTCAATCGGAAACCGGGAAGTGGGTCAAATTTAACTTGCAAGATTTCATTACAGACACCAGGAAAAGTGAAACTAAAATAAAATATTGTAAAAATAAATTAGAATTTCTTTTTACAGAAATAAATCATACAATATGAACACTTTACAAGACCTGAGCGCGGTAACACTAAATTTATCCAATTGGATCAAATTCAAAATCTCTACAATATTTCTTCAGAATTTAAGTATTTTCATTAATATATTATATTGCGGATATCTATTTGTTTGGCGTCATATTTGGCATTACTCAGCAATAGCAATTTTGCGGCAGAGAGCAATCGTTTTACTACTTAATTTTCCCAATTTTTTTCTTACACAAATATTACACATACACTTTGACTGATCACACTAATCGAATCATGTTCTATCTTACAATGCTTTTGTACTTGGCACTGCGGGATCGACAAATCTTACGTCACTACGAGGTTTCCATGAATATTGTAACTAATATATCCCTTGGTTTTCACGCCATCCTTGCCAACTATAGGTAAGGGCGCATATTACTCGTACCTACTACTTCTGAAAGACTTTTACATAGGTAGTAGAATACTACCTATGTAAGTCTTTCAGAAAATAAGTAAAAAGACCGTCTGATATATTTTTCATCACACTTGCTCATCAATGGCGTTATTACTTGCAAGCGTACAGAGCAGTTATAGCCGTTTTACCTCCCACGGGCTGTTAAGTTTAGTTTTATAATATAGAACCCTCTGATTGGCTTAAGCAAATCTGGTTGTTATGTGATAGGTTGAAAAAAAATCTAGTTGGCCAAGCCGCCCTGCCCCGCAAGAATACTGCTCTGTGATCGGTTGAAAGATTGAAGCTGCGCGCTCCACTAGCACTGATCTGGAAGTGAAGTTGTCAATTTTTGATAGGTGCGGCTGTCTGAAACTTAGATTTTTCTGTCTTTTGTAGTTATTTATTTCCTCGCAAATGTGATGAAAAACATTGTGTATAACACGGGCGTAAGAATATTGCTAACGAGAGTCTATCAGAAGCCCGACGCCGAAGGCGATGATGTGATGGGGTGATGTGTGTTGTATGTAATTAATATATTTGTGACATGTAAATTGACTTTAAGAATAAATTGATTATGATTATTATTACTTATACCATGAAAGTCCCTGGTCCAGTATTATTCCAAGATATTTAGTGGAGGTACCGATTTGATAACAGTTGCAAAATTGAGTATTTACAGGCAGGCTACAGGTGTAGATTTTTATGTTCAATTCGTCAGGGCGCTATGTAGTATTATATTTAGAAAAGCACATTAAGTTAGTTTTAGAGATATTCAGCGTAAGAAGGTTGTTATTTAGCCACACGGACACAATATTTAGGGCCCTTTCAGCCTTTTCATAAGTAGACTCCCATGTTTTACCATAAAAGTCCACAACAGTATCATCGGCGTAGGGAAACACACATGCATCTTCAACAGTAAGGTTTGCCAAACCATTAATGTATGCCAGAAATAAGGTAGGGCCAAGAATACTCCCTTGAGGCACTCCAAAGGAGATGTTTGAAGTTCGAATGGTATGGTTCCCAATTTTGACTTTCTTGGATCTGTCATGTAAGTAATCGCTTAATAAGTGTAACGGCTTTGCCTTTGATCCCCATAGTTTCAAGTTTGTGTTTGTGTCGAACGCTTTTTTTAAATCAAGAAAGATTGCCAAGCAAAGTCAGAGATTTCCCTTGTGAGTGCCAAAGACGTTACCCTCTTTAGATAGTCCTTTGTGGAAACCAAACTGTGATTTCGAGATGATTTTAAGCTTTTCAAGGTAACCTATAAATAAATGAATAAATATTAGGGGACATTCTTACAAATCGAGCTAAGCCTATATAGTAAGCTCTACTAGACTACGATATATATAATAGATATCAATACTTAAATACATAGAAAACATCCAAGACTCAGAAACAAATATTCATGCTCATCATACAAATATTAAATATTTGCCCTTACCGGGATTCGAACCCAGGACCTTCAGCTTCAGTAGACAGCGTCACTACCCACTAGGCTAACCGGTCGTCAAACCTTTTAATCTGTTGTTAATCAGCTTTTCCAATATTTTTGATATGGCAGGTAGTACTGAAATGGGTCTGTAGTTATTGACATTTTTTTTCTAGCCATTTTTATACATGTAAAAAAGATGTGCACCGCTTGAAACGATGAGATTTACTCTGAATATATGTATTTATATGGAAGTAAAAAGTAATATTACAAAGCGACAGAAAAGCTCGGAAATCTAGATTTTTACAAGCAGATAATCATTTTGAGTGCATAGTGGGAATGAGCTGGTATATTCAATTTTAAAACAAAATAGTGAGTCCACGAATACTGAAGAACAAAATAAAAATGCAACAAGTGTTCCACGTAAGTACCTATATAGGTACTTCATATATTTCACATCTATAACGCATTTGCAAAAGTGATTGAACTTCGACATTGCAGCGTCCATGAAGCAAAAAAGAAATTATTAACGTTTTTACTATCTTCGAATTATGAACAGTCAGAAATCATACTTCAGGTAGTGTCATAACGCTCATTGTCCCGCACATACACACACACACACACACACACGCACGCACAACACACACACACACACACACACACACACACACACACACACACACACACACACACACACACACACACACACACACATACACACACACACACACACACACACACACGTAAAATAAAATTGTAACCTTCCACTAACTTCTACTGCGACTACTCGTAAATTGTTAATCATAATAGGTATTTAACTAATTTTAGGCGGTGAAACTGTTAATTAATCGGTACTGTTTGGTTTCCACAGGACAGGCCCAGCCTAGTGTGGGACCATAGCCTCTGTTCTGTATTGCTTTTTCCGGAAATAAAATATATTTCATATTTCATTTCATATTTCATATTTAAAATGCCTTTCATACCGGATATCTATGTTTGTTTTGCCAAATCGGTCGCGTGAAACATAATAAAATAATCACATTTAGTGTAAAAAAGACGAAACAATAATAGAAGGCCTGCACTCCTGCAGGGTACTTTAAGAACTTTTCGAACACGCGTAGCGTAGGATATAAAATTTACGGGTTCTAAAATTGGTAGAATGTTCTAACGCCGAAAAGTTACGCAACTATTCCGCTGGTTCCACTTACATTTGCCTTCAATTACCACTATTTTTACACGCTTAATTGTTAAAGGGCTTCCAATTTGTATATTTAGACATAATTTTTAGTTTGTTATCCATAATTAAGAAAGGTTTCAAGTAAGAGCTTTATTCAAATGTCTATAGGGGTGTAAAAGTTTTTGGTGACCGAAAGTACACCCAGAGAGCACTGACCCGGGCAGACGTCTGCGTCCTGTCACAGTCTGGGCTCGGCGTTCAGTGCCAGAAGTGCGTAAGGGTATTGGGCTATTCATTTTTTGTGCTTCTGTAATAATTGAACGAGCGAGCGAAGCGAACGAAGTTCTCCGTTTGAGCTTCGAAAAAAATATTTCATATATCCGGCGTCTGTCCGGCTGTTCTTCTCTACAGGTCGCATTTTCTACCGATTCTCTTGAGATTTTTGATATTTAACAGTGGCTTTCTGGTGAAGGAAAACATTGTGAGGAAACCGGTCTAAACCCAATAAGGTCTAGTTTGCCCTCTGGGTTGGAAGGTCAGATGGCAGTCGCTTTCGTAACTAATGCCTTCGCCAAATCTTGGGATTAGGTGCCGAACTGAACTTCAGGCTCCTTTACCGGGAAAAACGCTAGGAGGATGACCCATACAATAAAAATGCCCAATGAATTTTGAATCAATTAATAATCCTATCCTACTAATCCTACTATCCTACTAATATTCTAAATGCGAAAGTTTGGATGTTTAGATGTTTGGATGTTTGTTACTCAATCACGCTTAAACGGCTGAACCGATTTGGATGAAATTAATCACGAAGGTAGTTAATAGCCTGGATTTCAAAAAAAGATCTTTTTTTATAGATATTCGTCTTCAATTTTTATTACAATATTTTAATAAGAAAAAAAACTAATTAAATCCAACCAAACTAACCAGTTCAATCAATACCTACGACAGCACTATAAAATGTCAGTACCTACCGTTTAAGTCAACAACCAATTTCAAGACTTTGTTTTAGAAATACTAGACATCCGGCATCCTTTTATTGATGTAAATATTTATTTGTATTCAAAATAAGCTTCCTGACCTCGCTATGGATTGCTCTCAGCTTATTTAATGTAATTTATTTTACGTCACCCTAGGCCGTAAATGAGATTTTCTGCCCGCTACGCGAGGAAAAAATCTCACTTCCTGCCCAAAGCAAGACGTAAAACTTTAGACCAACCACGGGCGGTAATTCGTAAAGCCCCAGATCGCATATTTATGGCCCTCACTCACCAATCCACAAACATCTGCGATCTAGGGCATTCGCGAATTCACCGCCCTAGGTATTTATTTATGTAATGAACTAGTACAATAGCGAAGTATTTCGTCTTCCTTGCTGTTTGTTTACATCGGTGCCATTCGATGTCTTCTAACGTCTGTTGTCAAAGAGTACTCCTTGCCAGTAAAATAGATTAGTTCCATTAAAAATCCGCAACATATGGGGTCCGAAAGAAACTTGTCGGGCTATAGTATGATTTAAATTCCATTGGAGAGGAAAATACCATTTAAAAGGCCTTTGGGCGGCTAAAGGATATTATAGAAGTATAGCTTGTAAGTTTGTATGCATGGGGCAGATATGTGGCGTTCCTGGGAATATTCCCGAAAGTTCCTGATTTGTGTGGGGAATGTTGGATAATATTTCCGAGCTGGTAATATTTTCCATACAAATCTGGTAAATTGCCGGGAACAGCACATTACTAACAAAGGAGTAACATCTAGAACTGCTCATCCGATAAAAAAATCTTCAACCGGTTTCTTTATACGCAGGCAGAGTCGCAGGGCAGTAATCATTAAATAATGTTGATATGTCGAGGCACTTAGAGGTTGATGCTGATATCATTATTTTACACACTTATTTTTATTTTAACTTATTTTTGTCAATGTATTCATAAAAATATGCACAAAAGAGAGGGCAGGGAAGTGAAGTTAAAGATTCATTCTGAAATTTAACATTATCTTGGTCAATGGCGATTTGGATTTTCCTCGTATTCATATTCGAGGAAAATCCAAATCGCCTTAAATATACGTCATCATTGACGTATATTTTTAAAATAACTTGGTCTAATCCTACATTTGCTATATGCTGTACTTTTAAGATCAATAACAGTTTTATTTGAATCCTGTGACCAGACTTGCAAGTTTTTTTCACCAAAACTTGAAAAAATGTCGTAACTTAATTACTTGGCTTGTATCAGCCAATAACTTTCGGTCAAGGACGTCTCCTTTCTTATTTCTTCAAGGCTGAAATATTGCTTTAATACTATTACAAGGGTAGGGCACCTAATATTTTAACTGAAACTAGGAATCTTATTTTTTTAACGATTACTTCTCATAAACTGAAATCACAGGATCTATCTTCGAATCTGTGTTGTGCCCAAGACGATTAATAAAATAGTGGACGGGTAGATTATAGGTGCACGCGGTCTGGGTTTGCGCAACTCGACGACATAACTGCGCCTATTTTGCGTATGGGTTGTTGGCACTATTGCTATTCTTGCCAACCCAGTTCCACCAGGAAGCCTAGCAGACCCTTTATGTAGCCGATGGCCTCCGGTAGTGACGCCGGTATTCTGCCACCCCAGGGCATGTTAGATTGATGTGGGCGGCTGTCTCTTCTTCTTCCATGCAGGCTCTGCAGAGAGGACTATCTTTACCACCTAAAGTGAAAAGGTGTTTGTTTAATAGTGCATGACCGTTATGGCTCCTGTCAGAAGACGGAGTGCCGACCACTTTAGCTGATTTAGCTTTCTTGACAATCCGGGGTTGATTGTCGGGAGGGCCTCTCTGGTTGGTCTGCAGGTTAATTCCAATATTTTTGGTTGTCTACACCTTGGTGTTTAGTCGCAGTAAGCTCCGCAGCCATGATAGAGGAACTGAAGGTTCCGGTCCTACGGCTTTTGTGAACCTTCTCTAGTCAGTGCATCCACTGCGTGTTACCGCGTGAATTGCAGTGCCCTTTGATCCATTGTAAGGTTATGTCGTTGTTGGTACATACCTCTGATAGGATTTTGTGGCACTGGTGTATCTAGTGTACGGGTACTTTTAATTTTTCCTCTACATTTGTATAGATTTTTGTAGGGTAGTTAAATTTTGTGTACCAAAATCGATTGGATTACTCCTTTATTATTTTTCTTTAAAAATAAAGTTTTAACCGACTTCAATTTAGTACTCCGCCAAGCCAAATTAACATTTCCACATTTCCTTTCCACTTTACCACATGGACTGCTTTCCGAAAGTAAATACATTGATTATTACAGACGAAAACCATATCACTGTATGTGGGCCGATGATATTTGAGGAGTTCCGTCGATTTGGCACTCCAGTCCTAACTTCATTAGTTGCTATTTTAACGGAATCATATCAGAATCACTAACGTACTTTACAGTTTTAAGTACGAGTTCCATAAGTCATTTGTGGTCTTCATCATCTGTTCCACTTCACCAAATTTGTGATTTCCGGGTGTATATACCTACACTAGTCATAATAGAAAATACGAATTGAGAACCTCCTCCTTCTTTGACGTAGGTTAAAAAGAAGAGCTAGCTTTATGTTAGAAAATGACATCTATATATCTTTTCTCATTGACATAGCAGTAAGTTGTGCTTGAATATTGATAATAAATATTTGTATCTCTGTTATTCCTATTTTGAAACACAGCGACATGAAGGTATCCCTTTAAAATTCTTGGGACATGACACGTTTTGTAAGTCGAATCGTGGTCTAGGCTTTGATTAGAGCGAGGCACGCACATCGCAAGAACATCACACATATAATTGTTTTTACCGGGATTTTCACTCATGAACGTCAAGCTTCGAAGGTACTACTCGCTAGGCTAAACCCATCGTTAAACGAAATAAACAAAATGTTAATCTATGTATTAAGTATGTACGTATGTTTATACTGTATGCATTATATATGTACGTATATCAATTTAGTTAATTGATTTGTTTTCTTTCGAATCTCAGCATATAGGATCCTGCACCACTAAAGTTTCCGTTTAGCCCAATGGTTGACTGGTAGAGAATGCCTGCAGGCATTATGTCCCCCAATTGTACTTTTTTAACCGACTTCAAAAAAAGGAGGAGATTCTCAATTTACTTTTTTTTTGTTTGTTACGCGATCACTCGGTAAATTATGAACCGATTTGAAAAAATATTTCCTTTTTTGAAAGTGTATACTTCCAGATCGGTCCCATTGTCACCAAAATCCAGTTGTGATGATGGGATCCTGGAGAAATCGAGGGAACGCCTCAAATTTTATAGGCAAACTTGAAGCAATTTGATTACTGATTTAAATTCGGTTAAAACATGTTTTTAAAATAAATTATTTATTTGTGCAATAAAGTTTAAATAAATAAATAACTAGTACCTACAGGCTAAATAATCCTATACTATTAAACGAGCAATATTTGTATGTATATTTGCAATCACGTTCTCGAAAGCGGCTCTAACGGTTTCGATGAGATTTGGAAAATACGGGTTTAAGGGGCGAGAAATCAATCTAGCTGGGTAACATATCTCGGAAAATTAGTTTTCAACGTATTTTCTCTATTTTCACCGGAGCAGAGCTCGGTCGCCCATGGACCCTACAATAAACTGTAATAATCCCTCACAAAAGTCATAAATTCATAGTTTTAATATCTTTCGGATGGCGAAAGGCATAAATTAAATGTTTGATTCAATATCCAATCAGTATTAAACTCTAGCGTGAATTATATAGCCTATTAAATATCACATAGAAACGAGAACGAAGCACTGTACTTATCCTGATACATGTAGAGCACTTTTATGGCACAAGATCCTAGGTCCTAGTACTAAAAATATTACAGTACAGTTTTAACCTTTAATATCTATTATCTACCCGTGATCATGTTAACTTGTAAACGCAGCAATGTTAGGCGCACGGCTAGGTACATAATATATTTTTCAAACCACATGCTCGACAATGCCGAATTATAGGTCATGTAAACCCTACCGAAAGCAAGACATTAAATCCCTTGGTATTAGCCGGGTTATAATGTTGTACTGAATTTCATTATAACCCGCTGGTTAATAATATGATTTCACTTTTCATAATTCTTATTACTATATGCATAAAGTTTAATTTTGCTAAACACAATTTGTCCTAGGCCATGGCCTACTTGATTTGACAAAATAAATGAAGTTTGCCTCCGTGTGAACCCCGGTCCGGAGGAGCGCGGTGTTCGAAATTCGAATTTCGAATCTAGGACCACGGCTTGTGCTTTCGAATTTGGAACGTCGCGCGCCTTCTTTTGTTCACGCGTGACGAACAAATCGAGTTCTTGTAGGTGCCTATAGAAGATTTAATTTCAAAAATAATATTGAAAATGTCGAGTGATGAAAGTGTTTTGACTCCTGAGTTTATCAAATTAGATGCCATAGGCATTGTCAACAATCTGCTGCCAGAGAAGTCAAAGGAAAAATACCTAAAAGCCTACAACGATTTTGACAAATGGAAAGCTGTAAAAGGCGTAAAGTCTGTGTCTGAATCAGTGCTTCTGGTCTATTTTGAATATTTATCTACTGAGCCTGTTTTTTTGTCTCGCATAAGGTGTGAAAAGTAGAGTATACACCTCGGGGATAAGACTGTTTTAGTCTTGGGCGGTTGAACCCCTCACTGCACTCAGGACTCAGTCTTAATTCCCTCGCTTCGCTCAGGAATTAACTTATAACTCCCTCGCTACGCTCAGGAGTTAAATTATGAGTCCTTCGTTACGTTCGGGATTCAATTCGCTCCCGTGACATAAAACAGTGCTTTATCCCCTTGGTGTATAATCTACTATTATTCACGATGTTATTCCAACGAGTTTTTAGAGAAAATCTATAGTCTGTGTATAGGTGACCAAATTACAATAAATGCTCAACAAAAGACAGTGATTTGTAACTCATTTCATATTTTTACTCTTCTTTATTGTAAACGAGTACCTAAAAACGGATTTAACAATTTTGATGAGATCGGATTGGCTATACGCTACCGAATCTGGCCTTAATGGGTTCACACCCCATTTTTGTTACACCTTGTAAGTAGTCGAAGATGCCTTTCTTTGGGTTATTCGCTACTGAGACCGCACCCTTTACTTCGCACTGCGGACTACTGACGATTTTACAAGATTTTTTTCCAGTAGTCCGCACCCCTTACTCCGCACTGTGGACTTCTGAGTTTCTTTACACGATCTTTCTAGTTTACCGAACTGCGAATAGGTGGGACAATAATTTGTCACTAGTCCGCTCTCAGACTTCTGCCAGCTGCGCAGTATCGAAGATTTGAATTAGATGCATGCTGAAAGATAAACTCATTAGTGGGCATTTGGACCACTGGGAAAAAACCCGCAAAGTGTCTAGAATGCGGACTGCTGACAAAAAAAGACGGTAGAGTGCATTGCGGACTACTGGGAAACAATCTAAGTCGTATACCTACTGTGAAGACTATTGCGAATACCCCGTATCTTTGGAGCCCTATAATGATTCACAATGTATCTAATCTAGCTTCACGATAGTCAATAGGCGCCGCCCGAATATGGCGATATAACCGCTATAACAGTAACCATTCTTTCTCACCAGACGAGAATGTTGTCGTTACGTATATTAAAAAATCTTTTTCGTTCGGAGTTAGAGAAGTTAAACTTACGTCCTTTTCTTTAAGGAAGGCAGTTTTTCAGCAATATCTCGAAAACCTTTGAACCGATCTTGCTTCTAAATAATTTTCAGTGAAAGAATTTAATAGGCCCTATGTCCATGATTTTTTCATATTTTTAAAAGACACCGTTCAGAAATTAAAGGGGGGGGGGGGGGGGGGAAGGGAACAGAATTGTAGTGACTTTCGGGGCAATTATCTCCGACTCTATTTACTTAATCAAACAAATTGCTGAGAAACCTTATTGACAGGCCTATCGATTGTTATGCCACACGTAGGCTTACAATGAATTTTTTTTTTTGACTTTCAGTTTTATGTATGGAACGCACCCCTAAAAAAGTTTTTTGCCATTTTGGCTACGGAACCCTAAAAAGACAGATCCGAATTATTGTATACTTTCCAGAATAAAAATAACGACTCGATAGTTTTTTTAAGAAAAAATAAAAGAGGAATACAGCCACGTACCGTGCATTGAAAAGGACAAGAGAATTACTGGGAAATATTTGGTGAAATTTTAATTTAATTTAGGTAGTAATGTTAATCATCATCTTGTACCTATTTACTTTAGTAAATAAATAAATGTATATTTCTAACTACGTCGGCGCAGATGTCATGTACAGTCAGCAGCAGAAGTAGCTAAGCGGGCCTAGTGCTCAAATTGATCTGCACACGGACTCTAATGGCAAGAGAATAAGGTTCTGTGCAGATCATTCAGAGCATGTTAAAGTGCTTAGCTACTTCTGCTGCTGACTGTACCTACGGTTATACGGTCATTAAATTGTTGATTGCGCCCATATCGCTCTACAAACCGAATCACGATACTAAAAACGCTAAATAGTTACACAAAATAACTTAGCTTATTCTCATATTAGAACTAAATAATTGGAAGGCTCACTATTTAAAACAGTGCCGGTTTTATTACCGAAATCGAACACGTAAATCACCTATGAACTTTGGGCTTTCACCACATTGGTTAAAACTATTTCATTAATCATTGGGCAATACTTCGTAAGTAGTCACCGGCACTTGGTATATTTTTTATGATCATAGACAAAATTTCAAGATTTGAGTAAAGTAAACCTAGTGCTTGACGCTGGCCCATATATTGGCGCTTACTATCTTAACTGATTACAATAGAGGTGGACAAAAGGTCAATGTGGACAAGAGGGAGGGAGAGACAAAAGACAAAAGTGGACAAGAGGTGGAAAAAAGGTAAAATTACCTTAAAATTAATAATGTTCTTACTTTCGTGATTTTCTCATGTGGAATCTATTTTTACTTTTGACAGAGTCAATAGCCCAAGAAATCGTAGAGTCAACAAATCGTAGCCCAAAAAACTTGACGAACATGCACCATGGAAGTCATACATTACTTGCCCTTATACCATGTAGGACTGTAGGTAGTAAATATATTTTAGAAAAAAATGCAGGTATTTTCTAATGATAGGTATTTAGTATTTATCCACCACTAGTCTAGATCGATCGATACGAGTTAACATCATTTATTGCCATGCATTACATAGGTACTAAAAACTCAAAAGTAAAATCAAGTCTTATAAAATGATTTCAAATGTTAGCTACCTATATGTTATTTTATTACCGCTCAATAACACTTTTAATTGACTTAGTAAGAACCAATAAGCCTACCGAGATCGGAACCCATAAAAAAGGGTTGTACCTATTTTAGCAAATTCACCAACATCTATTATATCTTCACTTCAGCACCGTAAATTTAACTTATAGCCGTGGAGCCCGACCCATCCGCCGACTAGTGACGCAACGCGCCGCCGCCCCGACCGGTGGGCCGACTGGTCGGGAGATCCCGCGTGCGATTTCAATCTGTTTTCTTTGTCCGGAACTCAATACGTTGACTGGTTTGTTCACGAGTCGGGAGTTTAGGCGCGTCGTCGAACGAGTCTGGAGCGGAGACTCGAGGGTCCAGGGAGACAGGTGCGTTATTTCTCGGGAAGAGGGTCTCCATTTGAAGATCGGATGTATTAATTCGGTCTAGCGATGGCTTATTAATCAGTGAGATAAACACGCAATTGTTTATGTGGCGTATAGCATCAACATTACCTTGGTTCTCGTTGTAACTAGTGCTCTCATTAACGTAATGACTTTTAATTTTAGTAAAGTATTAATGCATTTCGTCAGATTATCTGAAACTACCTGGGTCTGTTTTTTCTTAGACATTGGCTCTAATAGCCAGCAAAAAGTGTCAAAACTACATTCATTGACCATATATAGTATGTGACGTCTTTGACTATTAGACACATATTGATTGAGAGGGGACGAGAAGTGACAGATAAAGCTATGGGGCTAAGTATAGGTATGTGGACCTTAATGTAATTGAAATCCCACCAAAAGCCAATATATTCAATATTAACAATACTCGTATCGTGGCTGTCGACTTCGCCGATAAAAGATTTGAGATCTAAATGAATGCCAAGTACATATTATTACTTAAGTTCTTTAATTTAATGAGTCTACCGTTACATAAAGTAGATAACTTAACAAAAATCAAAGTTAAAGATTTAACTATTACAAATCGCAAAAAAATACTGTTTCTTTATATTAGGTTCGTAACCACACAATAACATAGCTGGATGCCAAATTTCAACTTGATAGGTCATCTGGAAGTGGGTTATGTTTGTGATATTAGGTGAGTCAGATAGTAAGAAAAATCCCGATTTTTAGATGTTTGTATTTTAATGACTAATTGAACTATATTTATGAAATGTGGGGTTCTAGATAGCCTTTTTTTGGAGGTATTAATAAATGAACCAAGTTCGTATATTTATGTTTAACAGATTTTGAGTTACTTAAGGGTCAAAAGTGGCTACAAAAGGTTCGTGTAATATAACACACGGCCGCTGCGTCGCCAGTTATCTTCTTTTGAACTTGGCTTGACACACTGCCTCGTAATTCATTGCAAACGAACACCACATAGGATTCAAAAAAGAGCAAATAAAGTAACATTTATTTACCTTTCCTACAGTTTCGCTTCGATATCAACATTTCAATAATACGGTCTGATGAAATGTGAATATTTTAACAGGAATACAACCCTTTGATATCGTGCATCCGCGCTGCGTACGTAAATAGTTTTCGATTTTAATTTGATCGCTCCAGTTAATTACTAAATAAATGTAAAAGGCACTTATTTCACTAGAGGCACATACATATACAATAGGCATGATGACTAAGATTTTTTAACGATGACATTCGAACCAGTTTATGGAGAGGAACAAATGTTTGCATGGTTGCAAAAAAATGTGACAGAGATTGACCTCGCTGGCGGCATCTCAAACGCTTCATACTGATTGACTCAAAATATAACGTCACACTTTGGTATTTGAACTAATCATTGTAGGGAAAATCAAGTAAATTGCTGTTTCGGTCGCGAAATACTTCGTTTAGGTCCATAGTTGTCGTATAATTTTGTTTCTATAAAAGCGTAAGTAGGTATCCTATTGGTAGCTTTAAATTTACACTTGCACAATAAAAAAAAATGCATTTTTTTTCTTAACTTTCAAGGTTCCTATCTTATTATGGTATTAATTATATTTTTTAATTTATACCTTATTACAATAATTTGATGGTTTACTATCCATTTAGCAACACTAAATATGAGTCATTATGCCTATTATATCAATAGAGTAATAGAAAAATATAATTGGTACCTAGTATAAGCAATTCTAATTATTATGGCACATCAATTACAATTGTTGATTCGCGGGGTAATATTGTCTCATCAAAAATCGAAACTTACTAAGTAGGCCGTCGTATTCTACCGACATTACGCGAAAGTAGTTCGAATTCCTAACGCTTGGCGGTGTCGTAAGTTCAGAAAACCAAATTACGAAGATCCGCTACCGATTCTTTTGCTTCCTCCGCTTGGCACGTGATAATATAACTGTAGAGGGGGAAGATGGGTCTTGTTAAATTGGTGATCGTACGAGTACCTTTCACGATCTCAAGGCGCGTCACTTTCCCTGCTCCAGTGAGTTTTTTCCAACGTAACATCACCACGATTACATCAATATCGCATGCGTATCGTTCCGCCTGTATGCCGCTCTCGCACCTGTATGGAGTGGAGTGGCTGAATGAGCTCAATCCTTTGCCATTTAAAAAAGAGCTGTCATTTTTGGCGGGTTCATATGTTAAGGCGTTTTTACTTTTAATTACGCACGTGTTTTGTTGTTCTGGATAGAACGTATTTGATAATACGGCGTGGAAAGATTCATAATAATGAAACAAGTATGCGTCGGTTAGCACGTACTACTGAGTCCACTTTAAATTAGACTTTATTACAAGGTCCTACTAGGTCGTAACTGGCTCGTGTTGTTTATTGTGGCAGTAACGGTCGGCGTCCCCACGCCCCCCACTCCACTGCTTCTGCGTTTGTTGGTTTTAACAGATATATATGAATTTCGATAAAACTTTTGTTCTTTTAGCGACTAGGAATTTACTTATTATTTGATTAAAGTTTTTGGTAGCGTCTAATTTTGAACCTTTGCATATCATAATGAAACGTTGTATTTATATTGGGTTACTATGTTCAGAAAATAACCCTGTTATTAATACATTCATTTTTTAAACTTACGGGAGTATTTTAATGACTCACAGAATAGTATGTAGGTTCTATATGTACTACCTACAGATTTTATTATCATACATGAATAGATAAGGGCTTGGTGACGTATCAGGAAAATGGCTCCATTGTCTAATTTAGTTTTTAGGGGTAGTAATTCCATTGACAGAAAACGCTATGAATCAATTATATAACATATTAATTACTCAGAGAATTGTATTTTAACATTAAATATACATAATAAAATGAAGGCGATTATTTGTGATAAGAGCACGGATATTTCTATACTGAGCCTTGAATGTTTTCTATATGCATCTAAGATTTAATTTAGCTAATGTAAGTTATTTAAGTATGTATATATGTCGTCATCTAGTACCCATAGAAAAAGTGTTGCCTAGCTCACTAGATCGATTTGTGTAAAATTGAACCTCCATTTTATTTCTTTATGCACATCAGATTTCAATTTAATTTAAAGTATTAAAACATCTCAAGTTTGAAGTAATATCATAAGATGATAAATCCCTCGTAACATTTCTTTAATTACATCGTTTTTAGGGTGCCGTACCCAAAGGGTCAAGACGGGACCCTACTACCAACACTCCGCTGTCCGTCCTTCTGTCTCTGTGTCCGTCTGTCACCAGGCTATATCTCATGAACCGTGATAGTTAGACAGTTGAATTTTTCACAGATGATTATATTTCTGTTGCCGCTATAACAACAAATACCTACTAAAAACAATAAAATAATTATTTAAGGGGGCTCCCATACGACAAACTTGATTTTTTGCCCTTGTAAGACTCTAGCTCTTACGCAGTATAAAGTGAGCATCTTACTCTTTTCTTTACCCATAAAATTATGAGACAAATATAGTCTTCCGACAAAATGGCGCAGATAGTTAGTATAGGTATTAATATTTGACAGCTATGGAGTCGTATTAATTGAAAATGAATTACATTGGAAGTGTGTGTGACATGAAGTGAAAACAATCTGCCCTTGTGATTTTACGGTAAGTGTATACCATGTTTCCCATCTCAATTTTAACGCGCCCAGGATTTATTAAAGATCTCTAATAAAACTTATGAACATTAAAATATGCATCTAAAGTTTTTATCATTTTCTATTCTTGTTTCTTGGCCAGTGGCATGATAAATTAAGTGGCATCCATATAATGGCAAGAGTAACATAAATAATGAAGAATCTTGATGTCAAATATTGAATAACCTAATCAATTTGTAGGTTATAGAGTCCACCAAAACAATGGCGAATTACCTTAAAGCTTTAGGCGTCAGTTAACTCAACTATAACGCTTATTGACTTACAACACTCTTACAGTGTCTTTAAAGTGTATCTGCCTAACACCTTAAGCGTTAGAAAAAGTTTCAATACTTACAAGAGAGTTAATTCTGTTATAAAGTCTCTGCCTGTAGCTAGCACTCTTGTAAGTGTTTAAGTGTTAAAAACAGGT
Source organism: Epinotia nisella (assembly GCA_932294315.1). NCBI lineage: Eukaryota > Metazoa > Arthropoda > Insecta > Lepidoptera > Tortricidae > Epinotia > Epinotia nisella. Next base: position 8,191,877 of record OW028687.1, read on the forward strand.
TAAAGCTTTAACATCTTAAGTGTAATTGCTTTGAGTAACACTCTTATAATGCTTTAGGACTTAATTATTTTTCTTAACTCCTTTATAAGACTATTAGTTACAACTGAGAACATTATAACTCACTTATAAAGGTTAAGGTTATAATAATACCCTTAGCTATTACCCAAATGTTAGTTGGGTGAGACTCACGGGAATTTTCTATATATATTTTCTTCGATTTCGTGGTTAGTCCCATATTAAATGATTATCTTGTAAAATTTTGCTAGTGATGAAAAATACACCCTGTATATACTTATACAAACTTAGATTAAGGCAATCGTAGGGATTATTAAAAAAATACCTATTTGTAAACGAAGAACAAATTTTCATAAATCATGTTTAGCAAGTTTTATTAACTATAATATAAGAAATATCACTTCGAATGTAAAAAAAAAAGTTCTGGAGGTTGAGCCTATAGTTCCGATGATGGATGGGAGGGCTCGCATAAGGCACCTATGCACAAGATCAATCCTCCTAAAAAGCATATTCTTATAACGGTATATTGGGCAGAGTTTAATACATTTTATTCAATCTTACAACAATTTTCTACGCAGGGGTATATACAGGGGGTCCCACGGCTATGCCACATGGAGGGAAAGTACCTTGAATGTTGTAGATGGAACATTTTACTGAAAGAAGACATTATTTAAATTTTAAAAACGATTTAAACTGCATTCATGGATCTTTAAATAATTACATGGTTGAACCGGGAATCGAACCCGCTACACGAGAAAAAAAAATACCCTGTAGTTTTATCATACCGATCGAAAGGCTTCATCATAAGGATAATTTTTTGCTATATAACATAGTGTCAGAAATAAAACGAAGATTAAAATAATGTCTTCTTTCAGTAAAATGTTCCATCTACAATATTCAAGGTACTTTCCCTCCATGTGGCATAGCCGTGGGACGCCCTGTATATAGCACTCTACTTCGTAGACTGGCATCCATTCGACAAGCTTTGAGATGCGACAACACTCGCAGTACGATGCTAATACAACGTTAACACAAAGCGATCGCATCACGGCTCCTTTAAACTCAATATTACCGTCGTATTTGAACGAGCGAGCGAAGCGAACGCAGTTCCCCGTTTCAGCTTGGCAATTATTTTGTATGTCCGGATGTTCAGATGTCTAGCTGTCCGGCTGTTCTCCTCTACATGTCGCATTTCTCAACCGATTCTCGTGAAATTTTGTGAGCAGATGAATTTTTTTATAGTTTTTTTCTTGTCGATTCAATTTTTAGGAATTAAAAAAGACAGCCTCTAGTTAAACTTCTTATTGTTAACTAGTTTTTGCCAGCGACTTCGTCCGTGTTACTAGTTTACCAATCCTATACAAAACTTTCTCCCGCATTATGGAAGGAGTAAAACGTTCGTGATTATTTCCGGGAAAAAAAGTATCCTATGTCCTCCGAGATTTGAATCTCCATACCAAATACTATCTAAATCGGTTCAAGGGCTTAACCGTAACAAATAGACACACAGATCATTCTTTTTATTCCACGTCTGTGGCAAACAAGTATACGGCTCGCTTGTAAATTGCATACAGTATTATTTCGAATTGATATACTATCAATCAATCAATCGTTGACATACCAAGGTACCACGGTTATAAGCAAATGTCGGGTTCAGAAAATTATGAAATACCAAATTCATATAATTTTCGTAATTGTTCTAATTTCCGTACTTTAATGTAGATTAATTAAATTTTCACAAATAAAAAACTAGGTACTTGTTATTAATAGCATTTTTGCGTGCGACGTTCCGTTTTATTAGGTTTCCGTTACAACTAATATAGACTTAGGATAGAAAATAATTATGTTCTGTATGAATAAAATACTTTACTATTGTTAATTTTCAGGCACTAAGGGTAGATCACTTAACTAAATACATACATTGTATGGATGACATTATTGTTAAATACACTCTACCAAAGACACTTTTATAAAAAATCTACAATAATAAAAGTGACTTTGGTAGAGTCATATTGATATCTTCTAACTTGGACGGTAGAGTACTTAGTTTTTAAATGGATTACATTGGTACAATTCGGGTACAATTCGGCCAGCTCAAATAACTCCCATTATCATTTAAAACACCCTCTGCACAACACATATACATAGAAGAACCTTCACGACAAATAAGACTTTCGTTTTAAAAAACTGCCTCCAATCGGTTCATCCGTTTCGGAGCTACAATGAAATAAATACAGATACACAGAAACATATGTCAAATTGATAACCTTAAAAACTTAGGTTTAAAAACGTTTTGTTGTGCGTAAATACTTTTTATTATTTCCTAAACTGTGTTTTTTCCTACAATTTGCTAGCTCTAGGCTATGAGAATATTATATTTACTAAACAGACTTAATCACATTCAGTGACTAATTCCCGTTTAGTGTGAAATATGTACACCGAAGATAATTATATAAGTTAAAATTAAATGAGTTTATATAAATTAAATTCATTTATTGATACAAGCTTTCATTGCCAACTGAGACTACTCATTAGACAATTCTAACGAGCCCAAACTCAACGGGGTTGCGTCGATTAAGTACGAATTCCCATAGCCACCTTCTGCCTCAATCATTAGATCAGCTCTATGGTACCATAATATAGAATTGTCATCCAAACTATACTTATACCCAACATTTCAGCTCAATCGGTTGAGGTTAACTGGTTCAAAACTCATTTCCAATATTTGTCTCACACTAACAAACTAACAAACGAACAGGTCAAGTTAAATAAAAAAACTTGTAAGAAAAGCATGTAAAAAATAGACACCAGCATCCCTTAATGGTCGGTAATAGAACGGATCTTTCTTAGTCGAGCGTTTTAAAAAAAAATTACATTAAGTTTTTTTTCAGAATTCGGTTTTTTTGGGTTTTTCTTACTCAGAATCGTTAATAGACGATCCTGATACAAGAAAAAGTTTGTCCCAGATTTTACTATGTAAGTTTTTTTTCTTCCAGTGCGTCAAGACCATATAAATAAAAAAAAAAACTGCATACAAATTTTGACGATCGGGAATGGAATATATGGGACACTTTTTTTCTTGTATGAGGATCGATATAGTATCAACGATTCTGAGTAAAAAAAACCCAAAAAAAACGAAATTAAACCTTACTTTGTAGATGTCTTATTTTTGTATTTTCTATGAATGTATTACTTTTATAAATATTTTAATTTTACCATTATCTGTTAGCAACATTTTTTTTAAGATCAACCAGATTTTAAAAGTCTACAAGGTATGGGGGGAATCGGAACAATTTTACCAGCGAACGTGTTCCTGACACATGGTTTAGAAAATAAAATGTCATATTATATTACATGTATTAAATATTACTTTAAGTATTTATTTACTGGCCAAACAAAAATGTGTAATGTAAAAAAACATGCTTACCTAATTGGACCTTGTTTCATACAGCATTGTTTTACTTCGTATGACCTCATCACTTTAAAATTATTTGGATACCTCCCGAGCCATAGTATATCATTTATTAAATCACTTGTTACAGATAATTAAGTGTGGCAGTAGGCTATATCCCACAGACAACATGATAACGAAGCTAACGAAGACATGACTTTGGAAACTGTTGGGGTTAGCGCGGTAGATGTTGGAACGGAGTTCATTGCACCATAAGGCGTGCATACACAAATACACACGTTACGTAGGCACACTTATCCCAGATAGAACTACATATATCTATCTTGCGGGATTGACAAAAGTGTATCAGAAGCTTCGGTTTTCCAATTTTATTGAATCACAAATATGGTAATACTCGTACCAACATTAAGGTGAGTAAATATGAATGTTGGTTTTTGAAGCGCTCTTAAATAATCAGGTGAATCTGAAAAAAATGTGTCATTGTTCAATTGTTGTTGTCATTATTAATCTACACGTTCTTTTAAAATCTAGGGGGATAATAGCAAACTAGGTAAAAATAATTATTTAAAAGAGGCTGTTTTTTTTCTTAAAATTTGCTACTGCTTCTGAACTACAAATTACTTATATTTTCTTAGATCAGTTGTTCATTTGTAGCCGAGGATAAACAATTTCAAATATATTTGGTGGTATAATCACTTGCTACATACTATTTATGATGAAATATAAGTACTGCAAACACACCTTTAAAGAAAAGGCTGCTTTACTTAAATTATAATAGTGATTTTAATATTCCGTATTATTATTGGTAAAAACGAAACACTTATGTCTATCCGTGTACCTTAACTATGTTGAAACGAAAAAGATATTTTTGTCGAAGGCAAGTGTAGTACTTACTACCATTGTCAGACTATTGCTAAAGGTAACGTAAAATCAAACCGTTGGAGGGATTCGAATCAAAACTAAACGTCCCGGCATGACTCCAATCGGGATGCCTCCAATTTCAAGTTGACTTCGAAATCAGAACATCAGACATATTATGATAGAAAAAAGCGATATCCTAGGTATATCTTTTGTCATTCAAACAACTGGAATCGTGGCCCTAAATGGCCTCATGATCTCTTACAGTGGGAGATTGGTATTTATAATAAGTATATTACTAATGTTACAGTAGAAAATTAGTTTATCTAGGGCTATTTAAGTATTCACCCATGTTTTAGTCAATTAATGGCATTATACGCGTACCGAATTACGTGATAACTAATTCACGATAGAATAAATTATGTAGTAAGTAGTGAGGTACCTATTTGTAAATACAGGCCTAATGTCTATAATGAAACAATTATAATCATCGAAAATCAGAGAAAAAACATAATTCAGATAAAAGTATATTTTCCTGTAGGTATTATCTAATCCTGCCGATAAACATAAAGTTAATGAATATATGTAGTAAGTTATGTAAATTTAATAAACTTAATGAAGTTTTCCTACACTAACTTTTCTGAGTAAAGTATGAGTTTCGTGCTAAGTTAAAATTATGATGATTGCTATTATCTTAGAGCATACATAACTGGAGTAGCCTTTCAGTAACTTACCCCTCTGTAAAAAACCTTGCACAATGTGCAAAAAATCATACAAAGACAATTTCACAATCGATCACAAAATCCCCTCGCAAGAGAACACTGATCATAAAAATGCCCGCATGTTGCTGTAAGCACTTGATATTATAAACGTTCAACCACTTCGAGCTTTTAATATATAATTGAGTTTCAATATCCTATTAAGATGCTCCCCCCGCCTCCGCAAAATTCGGCAGATTTATTTGTATGCTACTCCAGTTATGTATGCTCTAAGCTCCAGTTATACATGTGCTCTGTATCTTTCATACTGATGAAATGTAACGAAACCAGTATTCAACAAAGTAAGCTTTCCATCCCGCGCTAATGCTCTCATTTACGCCATTTCTATTCAGGGCGTCAATGAAAATCAGCTTGTAATTTGTCAGTCTTTATCTCAAAGATAGATTAGGGCGCAGTTTTATTAAATTCAGTCCATTTTTGACAGGTCTTATCACAAAAGGTATAACGGATCTTTATAAAATCGAGCTTAGAATAGAACAGAACATCCCGGTTACCGGCCGTCTAAGCGTGGCCAATCATAGGAATATAATAATAGCCGTATAAAGGAGCTTTAACTAATAACCATAACTTTAGAAAAGTATACCATATTAGTTACATCACCATCATCATCATCATATCAGCCGAGAGACGTCCACTGCTGGACATAGGCCTCCCCCAAAGAATGCCAAATTGACCGGTCCTGCGCCACCCGCATCCAGCGGACTCCCGCGACCTTTACCAGGTCATCAGTACACCTTGTCTACCCACGCCGCGCCTTCCGGTACGTGGTCGCCACTCGAGAACCTTTCCGCCCCAACGGCCATCGGTTCTACGTGCAATGTGCCCTGCCCACTGCCGCTTAAGTTTAGCGATTCGGGGGGCTATATCGGTTACCTTGGTTCTGCTGCGGATAGCCTCTTTCTGATGCGATCACGCAGAGAAACTCCCAACATAGCCCTCTCTATCGCCCTGTGGGTGATTAGTTACATGCATCGGTGCAACTGGCTATTTAATCCGAAAAAACGTGTTCATTCGAAAATTCGCATTAAAACACGAGCCGAAATCGAATCACAAACGTCAGAGGCGATCCCCAACAATTCGAAACGCAAATCGAACGCTCTATTTGTTCAAATTCGAGTTTCAACGTAGGAGAGCATATCGTACCGATACCATTCAACCGCACGCACGTACAAACTTAATTTCCACTCATAAATAACCCAGCGCACGCTATATTAAGCCTTATATCTGTGCTAGTAAAGGCCCCTCAGAATAAGAACAGACGATATTACATGGAAAATATAAAGTGGCGAAGAAGTACATCGAAAACGCACCCAACATTCTATTTTTAAAATCGATGTGGTGACCGAAGTGGGGCTTGTAGCTTTTTCAATTATAATAGCGAGGCACCAAGATTGGAGACGTGATAATTTCACGGCTACCTGGTTTTTTATCTATGGTATGGAAAAAAGGTGAATGAACTACAATATGTATACCATATCTACATGTTTACATTATGATATCGCAATGAAGTGAAAAACCGGCCAAGTGCGTATCGGACCACGCAAAATTAAGGGTTCAATGCCTATTAAAAAGGTCGTATCGTCACAGAAATCTTACGGCACTTACATCCTTTTCTATAGGGAAAGCAGTTTTTCAGCAATATCTCGAAAACCTTTGAACCGATCTAGTTCAAAATAATTTTCGGTGAAAGAATTTAATAAGCCCATGATTTTTTTCATATTTTTTAAATACACCGTTCAAAAATTTGAGGGGGGGAAACAATTTTAGTGACTTTCGGGGCAATTATCTCCAACTGTATTTGCTTAATCAAAATAATTGCTGAGAAACCTTCTATTTATTTTAAAATGCCTATCGACTGATGTGTCACACGTGGACTTACAATTTAAAAAAAAATTAGACTTGCAGTTTTAAGTATGGATGGATACCACAAAAAAAATTTTTTTTGATCATTTTATTACAGAACTATGTAGCGGCTAACAAAATACACCTATTCTCAAAATTTTATTCATATACACTTTATAGTTTTTGAGTAAAATGCCTGTGACATACGGACAGATGGACAGACGGACAGACGGACATGACGAAACTATAAGGGTTCCGTTTTTGCTATTTTGGCTATTAACAGTAACGGAACTCGTCAGGGCCTTCTAAATCTGAAATCTAAAAATAGAATCAAGATCACTTCGTCGTGTCGTGTGACACACAATCTGCCCTTGCATTAAACGCAAATAGATTGTTATCAACATAAATTTAATTAATTAAATCAATAAAATACCTCACTCGACTAATATTAGCTGCACGTGCTACTGAAATTTAGGGTCGTCAATTGCATCTCAAATGATTTAACTTTCATAAATATTTAGTTTTATACTTATATATATTAGTAAAATACATACATATTTTTCTCACTGTCTCAGATAGTTCTGGTTAACATACTTATGTCGTCCCTAAAAAATTTGGAAGGTGACAAAAATATCACCGTGTACCAAAAAAAATATTGATTATATATATATAGTATTTATAGCGTATATCTCTAATGGGCACAATAGGCCAATTATCAGTCAACTATATACCTACAGGCCGAACAGATATCGATAATTTAAATGATCAGTAACGATTACAGTATTTTCTCCCCTGTCAAGTATAATCCGGGACTTATAAATAGGTTGCACAGTGTACTTTGTGCCTGATGGGAGGAAATAATTCAGCAGAAAGGTGTGCCGACATAGCTAAGTAACGGAGTTGAGTGCGGTTCGGAACGGGTACAATACAAATAGAGACACGCGGCGCTGTGACGTCACCGCCTCCGCCATTTAATTAATTCTCTATCTGCATTGAACATCTACTTTTATTTCACAGTGCAAGTTTACCTTGAAATTTTAAACGGCTTTAAACTCAATGGGCTTACATCGATTTTACTTTCGCCATCACATAGGTACATATGTATAATGATAGTTATAAGAAAATATGTAAATGATATTTGATTTGGCTGTGATAACGTGGTAAACAGCGTGATCACAAATATCTGAACGCGACCTCATTACTACTTATCTGTTCGATGGTCTATTTTTATTCGTCTCTTCCAACCCCAATAAGTTTCAGGCGCTCGCTTGCTCGTGCACCGAGACAATGTACGAGGCGCGACAAACAAGCCAAACATATTGAAATACGATTGTAATGTGAAAATGATGAAACGCATTGCGGTGCAGATATTTTTTTAACAATGGTGTATGTTGTGATGTAAATATATGTTGGCGATCGTGGTTATCCTTGTTCAAACATATGTCACATTTTATTACCAATGTTTTTATTTACTTAATCCTGTTAAAAAAACATAAATAGTTTACATTACACATTGACCGCGCTATTTCATTCATGAACAAAACAAAATCACTATTTAGTGGAACAATTTATTATCACCAAAGTGTTCACGGTGAATTTATGAGGCGAATTTCCTTAAAAAATATGGCTGTCTGCCAAGGTAATCATTTGTGTACATTGTAAAGTAAAAGCGCCCTTCATGGCTATGGCGTACGCCTATACTATAGGTACGTATGTACTTATTCTGTTAAGTGTGTAGCGAACAGTCAACCTGGCAGTCTACGCTTTCTCTACGACTTGAAGTGCGTTCAAGCGTAGACAATCTTCGACGAGTAACTTCTGTAATTCTATTGTTTTCTTTTTAATAATTGCAAATGGCTGGCGATTCGATTTTGAAATTACCGGGGTTTTTTCTACTAGCCAGAGAATTGTGAGCAGATAATATATAAAGTGCAAGAATTATAAACAAGTGCAGTTTTATTAGTTTGGTAATAAAACTGCACTTGTTTATAATTCATAATAATATAATAATCAATTAATATCTAATCTAAACTAATATATCTAATCTATCTATTATCAAAACAAAGCAAAACGATCTTTCACATCTATTTATTAAATTTTTATTGCACGAAAGAAAAACTCAGCGTACAAAAGTTGGATACAATAATGCCATATGGCATTCTCGACTAGTCGATCCCAAATTAAAGCAAAAAATATTGAGTGTACCTAACCTAAGTGTCTTCTTCTTTATCTACCTAGTGTTATCACGGCTTTTGTCAGTGTTCACTTATATATTATATTGGTTTGACTTGGACGAATATATCCGTGAAAACACGTAATTAAAACCGATAAATAATCAAACCTTTTCCATTTTTGGTGTCCGTTAAAAATAGCCCTTACTCGTACATGTAGTGTAGATACTGTTAGTTAAACCAGCTCCCTCAAAAAGAATGCACTTCAACAACTTTTACCTAAAAACGCTATCTCAGTCCCACAATGAAGCCACTCAAAATCATACTAAACATTACGTGTATCAAAATATTTTCACGCACGCACCAACCTAACCAATAACCTACAATAACGTCAACTCAGGGACTAAATTCTCAGACTAAAGGCAACCTTGTGTTGATTTACTGAGAGTTCTGAATTGTAGTTTTAGTATAGTTTATGGTGTAGTAAGTGTTGCTTACTGTATATTGACAGGTGGATAGCGGCGCGTTTGCGTGTGCGGTTAGTTAAGTACGCTAAGTGTTCATCACGCCGTTTATAGAACAACTACTGCAATTTTTGACACGAATTCCTTTTGATAACTAGTACTCAGCCACTTATCGTTATTTCGACAAATCAAGAATATACTTTTTACAGATTACAGTCAGATTAGTCTGTTAGAGATACAATTTTGACTCTAGTATCAAATTGATACAGTTAGGTCAAATCGGGCATTTTTAAAAATCCACCTCCTCGGTAATGCAGTATAAAGACAATTAAACATCTGCCGTGATTTACGGAATTACGGGTTGAAAATGGAAAGATCAATATACCACTTAGCACTTTTATTTTGCAACTACATTCAACAATTATTCAAAATAATGCTGTTTGACTGGTATCACAACATTAGGAATATCAAAATTCACGAAAATTCTCAAGGGACGTTGTTTCTTAGCTCTCTAATGTTGGATGGAAGTATAAAAGTACCTGCAAATCTGAGCCCTGAGCATTTGGCTGCATATAACTGTAGTAATCCATACTAATCCTACTAATATTATGGATGTGGATGGATTCACTTAATCTCAAAAACTACTGGACGAATTTATATGAAACTTCCCAGTTATATACCTTATATATCAGAATAGGACATAGGCTATAATTTATGTCAAATTTCATCCCTTTTAGGGACGAAAAAGGGGATGAAACTTTGTATGGAGACCAAATTGCTCGTTGCCTTCGTCAGGCGTTGGGCCTCAAAATGTATGGGAAAACTAAAATCAGACTCGCACTTGACCAAAATTCTAATTGATATTATTTAATTGGCTATAATTTATGTCATCCCTTTTAGGATAATTTTTATCCCGGGTCCACGCAGACGAAGTCGCGGGCGGACGCTCCAAACATTTTTGCCCATCATTCTTTGACAATCCTACTAATATTATAAATGCGAAAGTTTAGATGTTTAGATGTTTGGATATTTGTTCCTCAATTACCTACGTTTAAACGGCTGAACCGATTTAGATGAAATTTTGCACGAATATAGTATATTTTATAGCCTGGATTAAAATATAGGATAGTTTTTATGCCGGGTTCACGCAGACGAAGTCGCGGGCGGAAGCTAGTATTATAAATGCGAAAGTGTGTATGACTGTTACCTCTTCACGCTTAAACCGCTGAACCGATTTAGATTAAATTTCGTATAGAGATAGTTTGAGCCCCGGGGAAGGACATAGGATTATTTTTATCCCGGAAATCATCCCCTAAGGCAGTGAAATGGGGGGGGGGGGGTGAAAGTTTGTATGGAGCCACGATATAAACGTGTTCCACGTGGACGGCGTCGCGGGCAGAAGCTAGTATAAAATATTCTTCACGGAACATGTAGCACATGTTTGTTTAGATTAATATTAATTCGTTTAATTATGGCTACAAAAGTAAAGACAAGAAGATGGCTCCGTCCGTTAAATGTGAAGCACGTACAAGATTACTAACGCACTACGGACGAATAAGACAGGTTTACAATTTGGCACCTTATTCCATTGTAATACGGCGAAGACTGTATTTATAAATATATTTGACGTCGACTGTTCGTTCACTCGTAAACGTTGATTACCTGTATAGTGTTTAAGTAGGTAAGTACCTACTTCTCAGTCAGCTGCCAAATGGACAATGCAATGCAGAAACAACCATCAGCTCCCGCAAATTAATCGAGCGTATAAGGGTGGACAATCAAATACGTAAAATCTAAATATTGAAACGAATCTATTGCTGTAAGCTTAAAAATCTACCTTTAAGGATGGAATCTCCATTTAGTATAAAAATCCGCCACTCTGTGAAAGAACGAATTATTCAATGGGGAATGGATGAAAATTTTAGAAATGCCTGATTATTTTTTTGGTGATAGGAATAACCTCCCGTAGCACCAGAAAAAAGTTTCAGATTTTTCAGCTGCGACGATTATTTTTGAAAAATATAAACAGTTTCCTCATTTACATTTTGGGTCAAGAACGGTATATAGACGCTTTCCTTGATCTGTCTCATATTACAAAAAACTATCCTAAATATCTGTGGTAAACTGACACTGGTAATGACCAATATAGCTGCTGCAAGTGTCAATATCATTGCCAGTGTCAGTTTACCACACATATTTAATATACTTATTTTTTTGTAATATGAGACCGATCGAGGAAGGTGCCGTAACTGACACAAAACGTAAGTAAGGAAACTGTTTATATTTTTCAAAAAAAATTGACGCAGCTGAAAAAATCTGAAACTTATCACAAAAAAAAGGAATCAGGCATTTCTAAAATTTTCATCCATTCCCAATTATGAGAGAGATCGCTGTGAGCATTTTAATAAAAGAGGACATTATGTCACAATGACTAGTGAGGTGAGAGTGGAGATACTCTTTTTGTTTCAGTGCAGTATATGATAGCATGTTTTCCTACCAGACTACATGCATGATAGTTCCAACCTTCCAACCTTGAGTGCGAGACAGGGCTTCCAATCACGGGATTTATTACTACTACAATACCATGAAGTATTAGTAATAAATCCCGGGATTGGAAGCCCTAGTGCGAGAGCTAGATATCTGTCCCCGAAGGTCCATATAAGTATGAATCCATACTAATATTATAAATGCGAAAGTAACTCTCTCTGTCTGTTTGTCAGTTTCTCTGTTACCTTTTTACACTTAAACCCCCCGATTGAGATGAAATTTGGTACGGAGATAAGTAGTGTGCAGAAAGAAACCATCCCTGGAAGTCAAATAGGGAACTGAAGTTCATATGGAGATACGATATACATACAGTTAAACACGGACGAAGTCGCGGGCAAAAGCCAGGTACCTATATGTATTCTACACAATAAAATTATTCATAACTAATTTAAATTCGTTGTTTTGTGAGATTACAAAAGGTCTTACTTTTTGCAGCGATACAAACGTACGCAGTCAAAGGTCCTGCCAAAGTCACCAATATCGAACTATCGATACGGTATCGCGTTTGTTGAACTGCAAAAAGTTGCCGTGTGTAGACAGTTTTAGGGTTACCTAATGAAAAACCGGCCAAGTGCGTGTCCGACCACGCAAAACGAAGGGTTCCGTGCCTATTAAAAAGGTCGTATCGTCACAGAAATTTTAGGGCACTTACGTCCTTTTCTTTGAGGAAGGCAGTTTTTCAGCAATATCTCGAAAACCTCTGAACCGATCTTGTTCAAAACAATTTTCGGTGAATGAAATTAATAAGCCCTATGTCCATGAATTTTTCCATATTTTTAAAATACACCGTTCAAAAATTAGAGGGGGGGGGACAGAATTTTAGTGACTTTCGGGGCGATTATCTCCGGCTATATTTACTTAATCAAAAAAAATGCTAAGAAACCTTATATTTATTTTGAAAGGCCTATCGATTGATGTGCCACACGGGGGGCCACAATGAAAAAAAATTTTTTGACTTTTAGTTTTATGTATGGAGTGCACCCCTAAAAAATTTTTTTTTTGTCATTTAAATTACAAAACTATGTAGCGGCTAACAAAATACACCTTTCCTCAAAATTTTATTCAAATACACCTTATAGTTTTCGAGTAAAATGCCTGTGACATACGGACAGACGGACAGACGGACAGACGGACAGACGGACAGACGGACAGACGGACATGACGAAACTATAAGGGTTCCGTTTTTGCCATTTTGGCTACGGAACCCTAAAAAGCGAGACAGACATAGAAGCGAGCGGCTGCGCTACCCCGTACATTAAATACTACTCTTACACGAGCAATTAGTGCCGGTCACCAGTACGGTTGCCTCTTACTTGCAGGGTAGAGAAGGACGCCTGTACTGTTGACGAGAAGTAATAAGCGCATGTCAGAACACCTTTAGGCCGCGCAGGATCTGTTACGAAGTTGTGTGTACTCTGTGCTCCCGCGTAGCGCGCGCGCAAGACAGCTAGCTCACGGGTGACCGCGCCCGACCGCACCGTTACGTATCAGCCAGGTTTAATGACTCGCATAAAAAACTGTGCACTGTGGGTGGACAATGGCATTAGCTGGAGACGCTTCCACAGTCAGTCCACATTTTTCATATTTTTGGAGCTGATCTTAGCTAAAGTGTCTGTGAAAGAAGTACTCTTTCCCAGATTTATGTATTATGTACTAGTTAGAGCGGAGTAAAAAAATACGTTTTAAGGCCGTCACTGTTGCATATTTAATTGATTGTTTTAACACTTACTTAATCAAAAAAAATATGGGAAGAAAACTAGACAAAAAAAAACAACTTGACTAATAAGGAAGTAGGTAGGTAGTAATTATGTGGGTGGTTCAAGTCTTCTAGGCTTAAGTAATTTTATTGACTGTAGGTATCTATTACAAAATGTATAATTTTTACACGAACGTTTTTCTGCAATGAAACAATCGACCATGGCTGTCCATTAAATTTCGAATTTAAATCAAATTATTAACTCTACATGTATCTACTACAATCCCTAAAACTAAATATATGAATTAGTTTCCACCCAAACAATTAAAAAGTACGGTCAACGATAAACGTTTGAAATAATACACGTAAAGTAAGTAGGTACTCTGATAGTACGGTGTTTGTTATTCAGACGGAACAGAGCGCCGCGCCGCGCCGGCTTAGCCGATTGTTATGACACGCCTTCCGGCGCGCGAATACAGAATACAACGGCTAAAACATCGACAACTATAAACAGGTTAAGGTTTTTACACCGTTTCGAGGGCGTAGGCAAGGGACAGTAATAAACAACATTTAATTTTTTTGACTCCTTAATTTTGTTTAGGCATTTAATAGAATTTGAAAAGTTAGGAGACACGTGTTTTTTCTTTTTATTTTATTTTTAGTTAAACCGCCTTAATTTGGGTGTTTTAAAGTACCACGTTCGAGAAGGGCATAAGTACATTTAAAGGATGAATAAGATTAGTACTGTGGTCAATTTATCGAATTAAAAAGTAAATAGCATGCTGTGTCTGTGACAGTGACTTTTGACATTGACAATGACAAGATAGAAGGAGTCAAATAACTGTCAATGTCAACACATTTTTTTTTCTTACAATCAGCATAAGCACAGCTATGTAATATCCGCATTCAGCGTTTAAATGGCTTCTTCAAAGTAATTTCCAGTTATATCAAGAACTAGCGAATATAAAAATCCATTATTTTTTATATTTACTCAGCAAGCCCAAATCTCTGAATGGTTTTTAGTTTGAGCCAATGTTGTCAATTAGAACTTACACCGTCTAATGAAGATTTCGGACAACTATGTTGTGTCTCTGGTGGCGAGGTAGGTCGCTAGAGATCCCGATGATGCGGTTCAGAGTAGGGAACGAATACCGGTTTTAACCAAGACCGAAGAAACGAGTTATAACCGATTATTTTGACATATATATAACCGGTTTAAGGAACATTAATAACCGGTACAATTTTCTTTACTTAAATTATCAAAATATTATAAGTTTATTACATCATTTCTGTGATTATGACAAATAAGTACAGTTTTAGTGGTGAATCCTACTAATTCTACTATAAACTATAGTTTGGATGTTTGGATGTTTAGATGTTTAGATGTTTGGATGTTTGTTACTCAATCACGCTTAAACAGCTAAATTCTATTGGGATGAAATTTTGCACGAAGATTGTTTATAGCCTGGATTAAAACATAGGATAGTTTTTATCCCGGGTCTACGCAGACAATGTCACGGGCGGAAGCTAGTTATTAGATAATAGCTTAAAAAGGCGAAATCAGAGCGCTCATGTTTGTTAGTTGCGGTTTGACTATGAGGTGTCTATACAGTGAAACTGGAACTACGGTGATATTGCTTTTATTTCTAAACTAGCTTCCGTCCGCGACTTCGTCTGCGTGGACTCTGGATAAAAATATCTTATATTTTAATCCAGGCAACTATCTTTCTGCAAAATTTCATCCAAATCGGTTGAGCCGTTTAAGCGTGATTGAGTAACAAACATCTAAACATCCAAACATTTATAATATTAATAGGATTAATAGGATGATAGCGTGTATTTGAGTTGCTACATTATATAAGAATGGTCCAGTAGTTATCGTTTGGTATTTAGCCGATAATTTCCTTGTTTTAACCGGTTATCACCGGTTTTCGGTTATTTTTCCACCATAACCGAAATTATAGAGCCAGTATGCTTGTTTGCTACCGTCATTTTGTAAAAACCGAGTATTATTGAATTGGCTGTGTCTAATTTGTCTACGTTTATAATATACCTACGTTTTGCAGAAATTTAAAAAAATATATATTGATAAGACTTTTATAAAACGCGCAAAGCATTAAAACATGAGTAAATTCAAGACATATACATATATATATATCCGTACTTCCTACTAATCCATCCATACTAATGTTATAAATGCGAAAGTGTGTCTGTCTATCTGTCTATCTGTTACCTTTTCACGCTTAAACCGCTTGGAACCGATTTGGATGAAATTCGGTATTGAGATTAGTATTTATCCCGGAAATCATCTCTTAAGGGGGTGAAATAAGGGGTGAAAGTTTGTAATGGAGCTACGATATAAACGAGTTCCACGCGGACGGAGTCGGGGGCAGAAGTTAGTTGTCAATAGATACTTAGAATGTGTTAGGGGATAGAAATGCTTTTTAAGAGATCTGAAAAGTGCATTGAAATATAAGGAGATTATATCGAAAAATAAAAAAAGTTTCGTAAATATAGATATATATATACTTCTTTTCTTTGTTAGGCCGGAAACTTTTAGACCGCACCTCGTATCTAGCTATAGCTATCCATGGAAACCATAAAGGGTCGGTAACATACTTGCTATAGCGATGGACGAATGTTTTACGTCCGACATAAACGCGATCATGCTAGCTATGCTGCTGGTGAATAAGCGAATTATGCAGTGCTAATATGCATTAACACTGCATAGTTTTCAGTTTAAATAGTATTTTAAACCCTTGCCGTAATATTTTTAGCGTAAGGGACAAGGGTTAGAACAGAGGGCCTACCGCTAAACGAAATTCGTTTTCGTTCGTGTATCTCCGTCTCTGTCGCTCGAACGAGCAAGTGCGACAGAGACGGAGATACACGAACGAAAACGAATTTCGTTTCACGGTAGGCCCTCGGGTAGGTTAATATACTAAATATTATAACTGACGATTGCACGAACATGTATTTGCATTTGTACCCGTGACTGCTAAACTAGGGTTGCTTTATTGATGTTTTCATTATGCCCGTATGCCAATAGTACTAAAATCTTTCAGATAATCACGATAAGAATGTCCGATAGTCTTGTTATCGTGCGTTTATTTAACTGCCAGAGCGTTGACACTTATCAGAAGCGATAACGGACTTGAGTTCAGGCCCGCTAGCATAACTTGACTCTCTACTCTACTCGCGCGCGTGCTAGACTATCTGTCACTTTTTGACAGCATTAATCAGAAAGTGACAGACAATCTATCTCGCGCGCGAGTAGAGTCGAAAGTCAAGTTATGCTAGCAGGGCAGCTAGCACGGTCGCTTTTATGTCGAACGTAAAGCATTCGTCCTTCACTAGCAAATACATAAGTGCGAGAGTAACGCTACAGGTAATATACGTCGCATTGTCATGCTCATGCGTTTAACAGGCTCCCACAGACTGGCGCGGCCTGCGGTGGCGGTCTGTAGTAAACCTGGCAACCTATTGCGCGCCAGTTTGTGAGACGCTTTTGCTTGAAGCAAAAACAAAAGTTTTTGCGGCCATTTTATACGCACAAAGAGGCGTAATATAAATATATGGCTTTAATATTATGCTATGAAGAAAGAATACTATGCTTGCCTTCAAACAAAGTGACGACTGAGGTCATAAAGAAAGACAATGCAATTGAGACAACGCGAGCCTATGGTTTTATGGCCTCAATCGTCACTTTGGTTGAGGGCAAGTATAAATAACAACATATTTAAGTATTATAACTAGTATTTTTATTTTTCGCATGAAATACTCATAGTAGTAGTAGTAGTTTTGTAGTTACAGCGTTAGAATAAAATGATTGCGGTAGCTAAAACTAGAGTTGGTCTAAAAATGTGACGTTCATTTGATTATATACAGCAAGTATATTGAAAATGTAAATCGAAATAACGCATTAATTCAGCTCATTTACATAATATTATGCGATGTAGATTAAATCACGGCACTGAACCTCAATATCTGAACGAAATAAGTAGAATAAACAATCCTATTCTGAAAATTTTAGCCCTCTCCGTCTCCGCGTCAAGTTAATTCAAAATGGCTTGTATGCGGTTTTTGCACAATCAAACCCAAAAACGTATGCGAATTTGATACTAACTTTACAGACATTAAGGTCTAAAGTGTTTACATGTGTACAGATGTAACTGGGTGTATACTTAGGTCTTTTTCGAACGTGCGAGCGAAGCGAATGAAGTTGTATACTTCAGATTGGGCCGAAAATCGTTTTTCTGTCCGGCCGGCGTCTGTCCCGCTGTTCTCCTCTACAGGTCGCATTTCTCAACCGATTCTCGTAAAATTTTGTAAGCAGCTTCGTTAATTATATAGTTTTTTATTTATCGCGTATTTTTTTCGAAAATCAAAATAAAAATTGATGACTGCGACTCGCGAGTCACAGAGCCACAAAGTAAGCTATTATGGCACAGTATTGGATAGCTCGATGGGACGGCGAAAGATGTAATTAATCGACTTGGATATCATTGGAATACAAATTCCAGAGGATATCTTTATTATCTGCGGAGATCTGTGCTTACAAAGCTACAAAACTAACCGCTTGAACGCCATAATGACATATGGACTTAAGGGACTACATAGGTAGGAGCAACCAATTAAGTAGGAGCTAATTGAACATTGAAGTTGTAAAGTAAAGTTCTATTTGCTACACACACTTTATCTGTACACATAGGTATAGACATTTATACTTCAATAAGATGAAAACTACCAACAGTGAATGAATGATTTTATGATATTTATGAAGTTAAATTAGTAACTTAAAAAAAACTACGTAACCAAACCGATTTATCACAGAAATCATAACGAGTAGAACTAACAAAACACTAATAGATTACACAAATAGCATAAAATTGTACATTCGCTGGTGAAAATCGTTAAATCCAAACAGCGATAAGACTTTGTACGAAAGACTTATCAAACCTCATCTCGAGGCGTGATAAAACTTCCGCAATGACGTATATACTGAATTTAAATGTAATCGAAATATAACTTTAACCGGTTTACACAAGGTCTCGTTTAAAGTGCATAATTGATTGTGAGACGAGCTTATGGAAGGTTCATTCCGATCTGCAAAGCAAACTCCCCTTTAAAGGCGCCCCTTCTCGGACGTGGCAAAGTGCGTGCCCCTAATTCCACAAACAACCACCTTCATGCTATAATACACCTTGTTTCGTAATCGAAAGGTTTATTACTGCGTGTGCGATATATACAAATAACCACTAGGTAATTGTGGCTGTGACCGGCGACATTGAAATTATGCTGTACTTTATTGAAGCAATCTGATGACATTATTGATATATACGCTCGGTTTTAACCTAACCTAACCTAACCTGTTATTAAACCTACTAAATTTTGATCTTATTTAAACATAGGTACTCTTCCGAGTCCTGACCGATTTAGGCCACGACGACTGCTTGAACTCTGGCGTTGAACTCGTTCATGTCAATTTTTTTTTTTCGGCTCGTCTCGCTTAAAATCAAATCAATGGTAAATTTAGCAATGATTTCAAAATAAAATGTTATACTTACACCCATTTATAATTTGTATTGCACATGTTTCTTACGATTAAAATTTAAAAAAAAATGACTGTCTGTAAAGTCGGTTTCCGGACGATAATTTTACGTGATAACTTCATAAGAAATCATTGATGAAAAATTGCATAACACGTATTCACTCATTTATCGTCAGGAATAGGTACTCTGTGAAGTTTCGAATAAATAATGTTGATCTAATCTTGTTTCCTCATACAAACTTTGGACCCCATTTCACCCCCTTAGAGGGTGAATTTTGAAAAATCCTTTCTTAGTGCACCTTATACGCTACGTGCCAAATTTGGAATCTCTAGCTAGAACCAGCGGTTTGGGCTGTGCGTTGATATGTCAGTCAACGGAACTGGACAATGAGTCGGCCTTTTTCTTGCGTGCAGCCGGCGTTCGTCGATTTATTTATAAGACGTTATCACGTCAAAAAAAACTACTTGTTGAGTACTTGTTGTGTAAGTTCGTGGAAACTGAAATAAATAACAAACTTTTTGAAATATGACTATTTTCGTTTCGTATTGTTTTTAAACACACATTATAAAATCTATTTTATTAGCCTTTTAGGACGAGGCTCTGGGATTATTGATATCGTATTGGTAACTAGTGTAGGGACGCGTGAAAGAGTCGAATATTTCTATGCTTATTTATAGAACATTTTGTACGGTCGACTTCAAAAAATATATACAACTTTGCACCTTGTGCTATTGTAATACGGCATAAAATATACATATCTTTAACGTCGAGTGTACCGCGATGCGGCGAACACGCCATCTGCCACACTGGGTTGTTATTCTTTACCCACTCGTGCCGCTCACTCCACCCGTCACGCCTAACGAAACTAGACCTCTACCTACGCTTAGTTTCTACGAATCGCGGAGTCAAGATATATTTGTGTGTGAGCGTTGAGGTGAGAAAACATGTTACATAATAGCGGGGCTGCATCAAACTACGCTCGCCTCTCTAGGTAACCGGTAGGTGGTGACATGAATGTTCCGTTGAACGTTTCGGTATTTTTTCATGTAAGACTGTATTTTATCGTAATCGTTTGTTAATTAACTTTATTACTGTTTTTATTTTATCGTTATAAACCTCTTAGTTTTAAAATTATAACGATTTCTTTGCAATGGTTCCACAGCGCTTGGAAAAAAATATTGTTATTTTTTTTCTCGTGGTTGGAATGGATCTAGATTCAGCATATTTCATATGTGCACGCTAAGGAGACTCACAATGTATATTTTCGTACCTTAGCTATTTTATTATCTTACAATTTTTGAAGTGAATTAGGAATTATAAGATAATTAACTGTCATATTTCCTACAGAGCCATATTTCTTAGTTCTCAAAGTTTGTCGCAATCGAGTTAAAGTTTGAAACATGTATACCTACGTACTGTTCTCGTGTTATACTAGTTTTATTAGGAACTACTTTTAAACCTATCGCTAAGTAATCCCACGAGAAACTTATGTTACCGTACCTAACAAGCTAGTTAAAATTTATCCACATTTAATACCAATTATAAATTCGAGAGTAACTCTACATCTGTATGTTTGTCTCACGCTTAAACAGAAAACAAAAATATGCTATACTTTTTATGAGATTCCCTGATGAGATGAATGTTATGTTGAAGAAGAATACGTCGTTCCCTAAAAATGTGACGAGGTGGTATTTAGGGATATGTTTGATGTTAAATATCAACTTTGTTATTTTTGTAGACAACCTATACATGAAAATGATTGATTCCTACAACTTATTCTATAAATAATAAAATTACTAAACATAAATAATTCAATTTGCGGAAAATCCTTTTAATGAATAAAAGACAGGATTTTCTAGAAAAAGAAGTGGAACTAGCACAAATCAACAGATAATTCTGTTCATTATAAAATTTATAAATGAATATTAAAATGTGATAAAGAAAATTGTCTACTAAAAAAATATTAAGCTGTAGCAGACTTATTTCATTTAATGAAACAACAGGTGTTTTTGCTCGGTCTAAGTCACTTAAGTCATTTCCGTCACACAAACTAACCAAAATAATGTAAACAATAAGCAGTAATTACACAAATTACAGTCAAAGAGTGCCAAACTCGGTATGAATGATATTTGGTTTAGATATTCGCTCCGTCTACTGGGGTGGCCGCCCCCTCGCTAAATTGACCGGGACTTTTCCAACCTCGTACAAATTCCAACATGCAGTTGAAATATAAACCGTATCACAGTTGCTTAAGGTTTATTTTAGTTAAATAACGGGGAAGTAAAATAAGACCCTTTAGAAAGTTTTAGATGAAATGGCAGCGCCTAACCGACTTGGTAAGGGAGTGTTGTTACACAAATACGGCGTTAATAAACACAGGCATTTTATTTGAGTTTGGCTGTCTCCTCGTAAAGGTAAATTTTGCTAAATGAAATTTACTTACACATGTAAATGCTAATACTATTTTTATTGGTATATACCTGATATAAGAGAAAAATGTATATCAGTATTTAAGAAAATATTTCTTAAGATATATCATCTCATATGTTTTAATTTGCTAAATTTTACGTCTGGTAAATATTGAAGTGTACTTATAGCATTCATATAAAGATCAAAGCACAAATAAAAAATTAAATACTGTAGGTACAGTCAGCAGCAGAAGTAGCTAAGCGGGCCGGGTGTTCAAAATAACCTACACACGCTCTTAATTTCTTAAGAATAAAGTCGTGTGCAGGTCATTTTGAACACCCGGCCCGCTTAGCTACTTCTGCTGCTGACTGTACCTACTGAAAGATATGGGAAACTTGAGGGCTTATCTTTATATCAACCAATAAACCAGTTTTTAGTATTCCAGAAAAATATTGGTCCAACGAAACGTTGATACGATTCACTCTGTGCCTAACCATCTGTCAATTTAAAGCAATTAAATAATGTGTATAGGGTGGATTGCAAAAAAAAATTACATACTTAAGGGCCTTAATCTAATCGATGCTTTAACTTTTTTTCCATTTAGTAACGAAAGTTACCCATATAAAATGTATGGATAATTACCGATACGAAACCGAAAAAAATTAAATCGTAGATTAGATTAAGGCTCTAACTACGTACAATGTTTTTGCAATCCACCCTACATTACAGTACGAGTTTATTAATTCATTTGAACTTTACTGTACATACAGTAATTTGGTATAGTTACAAAAGGAAAATGAATGTCATAAGGCATTCTCTAGCAGTCAACTTTTAGGTCAAACGGTTAGTTGGTGATGATTATAATATTGATATTAATGGTTGTGATTACGTTATTATTGTATTGTTAAATCTTAAGATACTTCTCACGTTAACAATAATATATAACACAGCTGCGGCCCCCGAGTGGGCTGAACACCCTCCCGCAATCCCCTAGACATACCTATTTAAATAAAGTTTGACTAACAATAGTGAAATATAATCTCGAACGAAAATAACACTATTAGCTGTACCATCACGTATTTAACTTCTTCAATTTAGGTAAGTTCTATATCTGACACGTACGTGTCTGTAAAATGTCTAATATCTTTGTATTTTAGATTACTATTTTTTAACTTTACTGAGTTTAAATCTGTACTGTCTAGACTTTAAAATGTACAAACAGCTAAGAGCTAAAGTACCTACCTACATTTTCTTTTTTAAATCAAATAGAATAACAAAAATATCATATTTATAGTTACTAAAACGCGCACCTTATTGATCTATGATCTTAATCGAAATTACACATCCGCTTTATTGAAATTTTAACGGTAGCCATAAATACTAAACTCCGAGGCAATCTTCATGTATTGCCACAAGTGTAAATGATTTAAATCCGGACCTTTCCGTGATTAGCCAGCCGTGTGGTTAGCGAAACGAGGGAAACCATATTGTCTCTTTCCGACGCATTGTGTGAGCATCTCGCGCGAACAGGATAGTCGCTTTGGTGCAACGTTCGTAAAGGCACTCACACTGTGATGTAGTCTTATTTGGAGCAGTTTGTTTTTGTTTTTGGTTACGCGTCTTTTATGTCAATGAATGTTTTGTAACTTTAGACGTTTTGTAATGATGAAGATGTATTTGGATCATTTTAAAGGGAAATTGACGGAATAATAATCGTTATTAGGTCAGTTAGGCTAGGTTGCAAACTAAATACAAGACAAGGACGTGCCTAATTCGGAAAAAATCGATCTATACATACCTGCCTCCCAATCTCAGGCATTGCGAAAGATTACTTCCACAACCGTGTATCTATATTACTTAGTTATTTAAAATCCAAATGCGACATTGTGTGACATAGAATAAAGTTCAACAAAAACTAGAAACACACAAATATTAGTCTGGAAAAATATGCCGTAGACATTTAGCAAAGACAGGTAATTAAAGTCGACTAGATAACCGTAAATTAGTATAGCTATTAACAGACACCGCAGAAAGTATAAATCTCGACTAGTGTAAGAAAGACGTATCTTATCGGACGACTATAAATTTGTACTTTAGAAGCAACTGGACGAATGTCCAGGACTTTCCATGGACGTAACCGGCTATTTGGTAACGCAGTATAGAAATAACTTCTTACGATGTTATGTTGGTAGTTAACTAGCGAAGCCACTATCATATTAAAATAAAACGTATAGATTTAGGGTTCCGTAACTAATCTTCGGCCTATGTGCAGCAGTGGACGTCTTTCGGCTGATATGATGATGATGAACTAATCTTAGGCACTGTATCTGTGTTTCCGTTCATTTGGCAATATCTATTTGTCATATTTTTAAATGGGTTAATCCTATCTATGTTACGAACTGTAATAGTAATACCTATAGGTTGTGTAATTTTAGAAGTCACTATAATATTGTGTGCAACATTGTCTAATATTTCATTTCTGCGCTATCATAAAACCTACCACTACTTACACCAGCAATAAATCTGATAAATCACGCAAGAACATTACGTAGGTACCTCCTGGTTTTACAGGCACTAAATGGATGGCATGGAAACTAATAAACACATGGGATTCCAAGCGATAAAAAATATACCCATTTCGTAACTGGTTACAAATCTCAGTTATATAAATAATCCGCTTAATAAATTTGCTTATATAATGAAAAAAGTACCATCACCTAATTGTGGAATTTGTAACATGTTAGAAGATGGTCAGCACATATTGACGGAATGTGTCCGGAATGAAAGTCATAGGCAAGTATTAATCAGATCACTTAATCTCAGAAGAAGCTAAATTGATATATTTATGTGTGTTACGCAATATAAATAGCAATACGTAGGTGGGTAGATACATATTTTTAGTAATTTAGGTTAAGGTACAATGGAACTGGTGTAATCTTAAGTGATTAAATGTTCCTAAAACAATAAATGTAAAAAATATATATTATTGTGTAGGATATATATTCTGCTCTACGCTTACGAAAGTAATTCTCCAAAATACGTCAACACTATTGATTTGACTGTACATAGATAGTCTCGTTTTTTGTTTCCTAACAAGTGTGACACACATTATGTGTCTTATGTATAACTAGCTTCTGCCCGCGACTCCGTACCCGTAGAACTCTTGCGTAGCTCCATACAAACTTTCACCCATCCATGTAACAAATAGGCAGACATACAAACAGACAAACCCACTTTCGTATTTATAATATTAGTATGGATTAGTATATTAATAGAGTATTAGTATATAGTATATACGTATCATAGAATATTCGTATGGATTTAACAGTAAAACGCGCTAATCCACGGGGAGGATCGCTAGATTAGGTTGATGTTATGTTATGTTATACTCTACAGTTGAGAACGAATGGATTTGACATAAAACAGCTGATATACAAATCATCTTTGTTTAGCAAAAACGAGTAATACCGGATATCACTGAGAGAATATTTCAAAAACAAATATTTTAACAATGGCATCACAGTACATTTTTGAGCTCTAAAAATGTAGACATGTTCCGTAAAATGCATAGTGCGATACCGAGAGACATACACACAAAATTGCAATAACCAAGTTTCGGGTTAGGAAAGTCAGCAAATCCTTTTTGGGTCAATGCATACACTTCTACAATAAACTACCCAAGGAAGCATTGCAGTTTCCTAGATTATAAATCGGACAAGTGCGAGTCGCACTCGCCCGCCGGGGGTTCCGTACAAAATTACTGTACTTGTAGTATGAGACGATACTTGCCAAATTTCATAGTTCTAGGTCAACGGAAAGTACCCTATAAATTTTGATTCCCTTGAGAGTATCGAAATATACGTTTTTTGCGGCATAAACCCGTACAAAATTACAAATGTATAGTTTCCAGATTTTTTCCTGTACTTGTAGTATAAGACAATATTACTTGCCAAATTTCACAGTTCTAGGTCAACAGGAAGTACCCTATAAATTTTGATTCCCATGAGAGTCAGTGTCGAAATATACGTTTTCTGCGGCATAAACGGCCGTATCTTGTTTTTACGTTAACTTAGAAGTTTGATTTTTTGACAGCTTTAAGGGATTGTAGACTTGACTGACATGTGGTTTTAATTTCAATTCGATACCTCCACGCGTTCCCGAGATAAACGGTCTTGACAGAAAGATAGATATACAGACAGACAGACAGACGGACAACAAAGTGATCCTATAAGGATTCCGTTTTTTTTCCTTTTGAGGTACGGAACCCTAAAAACATATTTAAATACTTTTTTACTGAAAAAGGCGTTGAAAGAAGAGTAGGTATTTAAATGATAAATATAATTGGCCTGGCCTCTCATAGGACTATTTAAATAACAGTTTATTTCTTTTTCTTCCTTCTCTCATGTATTAATTATCTTATGAAATGTGTTACAACCTTGATAATAATTGAAACAGACATGTACCTAATAAAATGAATTACTTTGAATAAGATGACATATTAATTAAGCAAATGTGTATGTGTGTTTTTGTAACCGAATGGTAATTAATACACCGAATAAATATGTAGGTACAATGTAATCCTTGAAGAAGCAAAAGTGATTGTAAAATCCTGCTTAAAAAATCTTTTTATCTTAATAAGATTAAAATGCTACCTATCCTAACTTAAGTTATAATCCACGGGATGGATCACTAGATTAGGTTGATGTTATTTTTTACCGTAGTTGAGAACTGCATTTGACATACGATCAAATTAAAATGATACCTATCCTAACTTAAGTAAATAATTAATTGAGCAAGTGAAGTGAGTTAGAGGTCGACCCACTTGCTTTGTAGGTCGCCCTGGCCATTGTCCCCGAACTAACGTGATTGCAAAGGGCTTACATTGTTAAGAAAAATTACGGCTGTTGATACCTTTTGCTTCTGAGAAAAAGTGTAACTACGCACCAATTTTAACGCAGTTTTGAAACGGACTGCCGATAATCCATAGATACCTATTAATATTGTGAGTGCGTAACTCTGTTAGTATGTGTTTGACGCTTAAATGAATTGATTTTGATTAAATTTGGTAGGTATGGAGATAATTGTGTCCCGGAAAAATACATATATTGATTACTAGCTTCTGCCCGCGACTTCGTACGCGTATAAATTATGGATGACATGATATTCTTATGTTTCATGTCATCCATAATTTACCATACGATACCTACTACACTGATAAATTAGATTATTACGATTTCATTTCTATAAATTATGCGTGTAACAGTTCAAATCCTCATAAACGTTGTCGTCAATAATATTTAGTTATATTGATTTACTTAATCTTTATTGCAAACGAAGTACGTAAGTAGAAGAAAAATTACCAAAACCGGAATTTAAATATAAAATTTCATAATTGAAACAAATGGACCGAGGGCGAGACCCCAAAGATACTCTATATCTCCGGGTGTCTTGTCAAACTACCCCTGAGAGCCAAAGTCCTGAAGGTAAACGGGGAGGCAAGCGAGGCCGAAGGCTGAACTTTTCGTAGGAATGAAAGGCCCAACGTACCCTTATAGATAGCGCTCCATATGCGAGCCAGAGCATCGAAGGCCCGAGGGCGAGACTCCATGGATACTTACTATCCACAGGTGTCTTGCAAGCGAAACATGAGCCTTAAGTCCCAAAGTTGAGGGGTGAGGCAAGCGAGCCCGAAGGCCGAGCTTTTCGTATGAATGAAAGGCCCAACCAAACCAACCCTTCAGAGAGCGCTCTCTATGCGAGCCCGAGGGCCGGAGGCCCGAGGGCGAGCCTTCACGAACACTAACTAAACCCAGGTGTCTTGCAAGCGAAACCGGAGACCAAAGTCCCGAGCGAGAGAAGTCAGAAGAAGAGCGGCGAGGCAAGCGAGACCAAAGGCCCAGCTTTTCGTTGGAATGATAGGCCCAAAGAACCGTTTTAGAGAGCGCTTCCTATGCGAGCCCGAGGACTGGCGCACACTATCTCCAAGTGTCTTGAAAGCGAAATCTGAGTTCCAAAGTCCCGAAGGTGAGTGGCGAGGCAAGCGAGCCCGAAGGCCGAGCTTTTCGTATGAATGAAAGGCCCAATACATCGCTTCTATGCGAGCCCGAGGGCCGAAGGCCCGAGAGCAAGCTCATGCGGACGCTCACTATACCCGAGTATTCATAATAATATTTCTGAATGTCACAAACGCTGAAGTTTTATACATAAAAAATGGTACCTACTTAATTCTCCGCGGAATGCCGTTGTGTCCAAATTTTATACCCACGTCTCTTGACGTTGGTGAACGGTGGATCAAATAGTACCCATGTTTGATGGCAAGTGGCGTTACTTAGGAATGTTGGCATTACCGTCGTGTAGTATTGACCTTATCAAATAAAAAAATGAAAACTGGCAATTGTCTATGGTTCAGTTTTTTTCTGGCGGCAAATTTTGTAAGACTTGTTTTGTTTTTCGTACAAAATGGAGAAAGAGCAATATCGTTCCGTAATTCGCTTCTTATTTTTGGATGGAAAAACATGCGAACAAATAAAAGTTAAGTTAGATGCTGTCTACGTAGGTCTTTCGCCGTCTATGACAACCGTGAGATATTGGTATAATGAATTTAAACGAGGTCGTACATCTGTTTTCGACGAGGACCGCCCAGGGCGCCCGGCAGACGTGGTTACAGAAGAAGTCGTGCAAAAGGTAAAAAACATAATGGTCACCGATCGACGTACCAAAGTGCGTGAATTAGCAGGGGCTGTAGGGGTGTCGTACGGAACAGCAATTAATATAATACACGATAAATTAAATATGAAAAAAGTGTCCGCCCGATGGGTGCCGCGATTGCTCACGGATGAAAATAAGCGGTTACGGCTGTCAATGTCGAAGGAGTCTTTGGGCTTGTTCGAGCGAAATCCGCAGGAGTTTTTCCGTCGTGTCGTTACTGTTGATGAAACCTGGATCCATTACTATACACCTGAGACCAAGCGGCAGTCTAAACAATGGATTTTTTCTAACGAATCTGCCCCAAAGAAGGCGAAAACGGTCCCATCAGCCGGTAAAGTCATGGCCACGATTTTTTGGGATAGTAAGGGAATAATCCTTATAGATTTTTTACAAAAAGGGAAAACTATCACAGGGCCGTACTATAGTGAGTTATTGGATCGGTTTGATGAAAAAAAAAAGGAGACACGGCCCCATTTGGCAAAGAAGAAAGTGTTGTTCCATCATGACAATGCACCAGCACATTCATCCAAAATTGTCACTGCCAAATTAACCCAACTACGTTATGAATTGCTGCCACACCCGCCTTACTCGCCGGATCTGGCTCCCTGTGACTTTTTTCTGTTCCCCAATATGAAAACATGGCTCGGGGGAAAGAAATTCAGGTCAAACGAGGAGGTTATAGCTGAAACAGAAGCGTATTTTGAAGGGTTTGACAAATCCTACTTTTTGGAGGGGTTAAAGAAGTGGCCGAAACGCTGGGAAAAGTGTAAGGACCTAGAAGGAGATTATGTTGAAAAATAAAATAAAACTTTTAAAAAATATATGCGTCTTCATTTCTAACACGGGTACTTTTTGATCCACCCTCGTATGCTAATTCGACGTAAGTATTAAACTCAACCTATCATACATCTTTAGATGACCTCTGAATTCATACCAATTATGTATAGGAAGACGAAGATCAAGGTTGCTGGATTTCAATATTAACAGCGACGTTGACAGCGACTGAAATCCAAAATAATTAGGTTTCTAATGTCTAACAGCTACTATCGGTTGAGATATCAAACATTTTTGGTTATTATAGATAGTCTTTAGCCATCTAGCACTCATTTTCATCCCGTGGTTTTTCACGTTTTATCTATATTTTTTTATAATGTTTTAATGGAGTTCTTTATACTTTCCAGTCAAGTGTATGTTTATCAATTTTCAAGTCTAAAGCTCATGGATTTGAGGAGTTCCCATACAAAGTTTTGCCCCATTTTTTACCCCCTTTGAACTAATTTTTATCATTTTTACAGCCTATGACCTGGCCAGGGATTTTCTCGAACGATTAAGTAAAAGTTGCATCAAAATCCTCTATTCACTAAGCTTCTCTGCGTTTTTTGAAAAATATACATTTTCAAAAATTAAAACTACAAAAAGTGCATGCTGCTGGGTTTGAACTCGGGGACGCCGACTCCGTAAGCTATGGGTCAAGCCACTGGACTAACTATTAGTTGTAAGAACACGATGAATTTTCGAATATATTGACGACATGTTACCATGGTAATGATACTGTTATAACCCCGCTCTTGCAACATTATATAGTTTCTAGTCGCCTCAGAACCTATTTTCATCCCATATTTTTCATGTTTTATCTATACATTGCTAAAAGTTTGAATGGGGTCGTTTTTACTTTCCAGTCAAGTTTATGGTTACCAATTTTCAAGTCTGCAGCTCGTACATTCAAGGAGTTCCCATACAAAGTTCAACCCTATTTTCTACCCCCTTTGAACCCTAATCTTTAAGATTTTTATAGCTTAAAACCTATCCGGGGATTCTCTCGACAGATTAGTAAAGTTTGCATCAAAATCCGTTCAGCCGTTTTCACGTGATACTCTGACAAATAAACAGACAAACAGATAAACAGATAAACAGACAAAAATTCTAAAAACTGTTGGAACGTGTTCTGTTATCAATTCTAAGTATCCCCAGCCAATTTTTTTTCGTTTATCTTCCATGTACAGACTTTCGACCCTCTTCAGCTTTATTATATGTATAGATTTTCTTCTTTGAAATTACCCTATATGAATTAACAAGGGAGCCAATTGGGAATGGATGAAAATTTTAGAAGTCCCTGATTATTTTTTTTGTGAAAGGAATAACCCTCCTTAGCACCCGAAAAAATTTCCAGATTTTTCAGCTGCGTCAATTATTTTTGAAAAATATATTTATGACTGACTTTTAGATCTACCTGACGCGCGTACAGTGCGTTACGTGATCGACTAGCAGGTCATAAGTGGCAAATTGGATCTTATTTATGTCACGTTTTGGAACCCTTTGTTCCACCCAGACAAATCTAACGGCCGAATGGAATATTAGTACATTACTATAGAGGCCGGGAAACGAAGGGTTGCAGGCAGACCCAGACGGCCGAGAGTAGCGAGGCCGGATAGTGATACGCGGCCGGCAACCCTGTTTCTCACCGAGATTTGTATAGTGCTTTTCTCAAACTTGCAATGAAATAAAAATAAAAAGTAGTCCCTTTTATGATGATTTAATGCCAAGACGTTGGGTCACAATTTGACGTTTGATTAAAAGTAAAAAAAACTTTTTCAAAAACAAGCTTTTATTTAAATGCGCTAAAAAGAATAAAATAAACTTTTCCTTTAAAACTTTTACTATAAACTTATAACGTCATCATAACACATTTTCGATAATATAAAAGCTTGTCGCGAGATTTACCTGAGTATATACGAGTAGGTAATTCTAAAAAAGTTTTAAAGGAAAAGTTTATTTTATTCTTTTTAGCGCATTTAAATAAAAGCTTGTTTTTAAAAAAGTTTTTCAAATTTAACCTGCAAGATTACACCCGAACAAACATACATACATACATACATACATACATACATACATACATACATACATACATACATACATTGCAAGTTAAATAAAAGCTTTTAAAAACAAAATAAGGCCTACCAAACATCGAAACATACAAAATTTCACATTTATTAAACAAGACCGCATTTCTCTACCGATTTTTGTGAAATTTTGTGAGCAAGTTCATTAATTAAATTACATAGATTGTTAGTCGATTCAGTTTTTCGAAATTAAAACAAAAAAAGCTTGTTAAAAAAACGACAGGCCCGCGAGTTAATGCACTAAAAAGTATGTGTCTTTAATAATTACTTTTTTAAGGGTCGTTTAACAGATTCCGAGCTGGCTTTAACTATTCTGGACAAACGAGCATAGTTAGTAGTGCGTTCAACACAAGAGCCATAAACCGAGCCATAAGCCCGTGTTACGTGTGTTTGCTAATTACATGTCCCACAAAATGTCAAAAGATGCTCCGTATAACTAGCCTTGGGAGCTTTGCGAGCATCTTGACAATTTAGTGACTGCAATACAGCCATATCTCAATACATACACATTTGGGATGTGGCTCTATTGCACACTCGAAAGTAAAACACATTTGAGATGTGGCCGTATTGAAGTCACTACATATAAGGCACTGGTCCCACCGCGAGCGAGTAAGCTATGAGCTATCGGCTATTTTCTAGCTCAAGAAACGAACAAAAGATAATCGCTCTCGTGTAAATAAAAGAGAGAGTCATATATTTATAGTTTATAGCTGCCGGCGATGAACTATAATTTATTTACACTTGAGCTATTATCTTTCGTTCGTTTCTTGGGCGAGTAAGGCCGATAGCTTATAGTCTGTAGCCGGCGGTGGGACCAGTGCCTTAGGCTTGAATACTATTGCTCACCATGAGGAGCCGGATTCATACTTATCTGACTCTCTGTCAAAAACATCAACGCTCTGTGTCAGTACGGAGTTTGTAAGCAAATACATAATAATGACATCACAATTTGCTAGGGTCAACCAGCGACGGGAGGCGTCGTGGTGGAATGTTCGCGATCCCATCATGGCGCCCTCTTAACGGTAATGCGGGTGACGCCGGTGTGTTTTTAGTCGATATGCTCCTCGGATGGCGGCGGGAGGAGAGAATCCCACATAACCCCCAAATGGGCCTTCCCACGGTCGGGGGTATGCGTAAAGCATTTTCACACCGTCAAAAAAAAAAACAAAGGGTCAACCAGCGTCCATTTTTTTAATATCTGCAATAATTTATTTTTACTGTTGTCAAATACCATATTATTATTTAGCTACTATTAGTCGAAACACTAGTTCACCCAGCCATTCACCTAATGCTGCGTCGCTGCGGGGAATATTGGCAATATTGCCGGTAATTTTTAGTCATTCTCATTGACTTCGTTGTAACGCACAAACCTTTCTTAACGTTTACAGTATTTTAATAATAATAATAGTCACCGCCTGCCTCGATAACTAACTGTCCGGAGGGGTAAACGCGTAACGTTTCGAACGAGCGTTAGGGCAATTTAACTGTCATTTTCCCATACAAAAAGTGGCATTTAAATCTACCTGACGCGCGTACATTGCGTGATCGACTAGCGGACCTCTTTACAATTAGAACAATTTTATTGTCCACCCAAATCTCATCAACATTCCCCGACCCTCCGCCTTACAACCGCTCCAACGCCTGTTGGGACCGGTTCACGGGTATCTACCGATGAACACGTGAGTGGGTTCTAGCAGTTGTACTAACATGACATTAAACTTCATCTTCAACGAGCCTCTACGTGTTGGATACATAATAATAATAATCACCATCCCCCATGACAAGAACCTCGTGAAGGCCGAGAAGGACAAAGCCAGCAAGTATACCAGGTAAACTGCAACTGGCTGTATAGGTACCATTACCATTACGGCCAGTGGCAGTATACCTGGTAATGGTAACTTTGGCAACGGCACAATTAGTACATACACCTATGTATATCAAAGAGCACTGGCAAGTGTCCTTGGATTCCGACGTAACATGAATACAAAACAGTAACAAAAAGTCCATCCTGCAATTTCTAACCTCATAATGCAACGCTTTTTACTCGCAAAAGTAATTCCACAAAATTCATAAAATATTAGGGATGTTTTCCTTATACCTTAGCAAAAAAGGGATTTGGAATTCAAAAAACCTTATATCTAAAATTAGTATGTCTGTAGGTAATCAATGTACTCGTTATCACCCACTTATAACTAATATAAAATAACTAGCTGTTGCTCGCGACTCCGTCCGCGTAGAAGTTTTTATAGTCTTAGAAAAATGATTGCTCTCCATACAAACTTTTAACCCCCTTGAGGGTAAATAAAAAAAAGCAATGAAATTAATTTTCTAGTGTTTAAACAAACAGTCTAAAACCGAAGTAACAAATCTCATATTTTAAAAATGTCTTGCTCTCTACTCAAACTTTAAACCCTTTTTAACATTTAGGGATGGATTTGAAAAAACTCTGAAATTAGTTTTGAAGTCTTAACATACATGATTAGACCGAAGTTTTACTAGGTATAAAAATTTCTTGCTCCCCATATAAACTTTGAACTCCCTTTTAACCCCCTTAGGGGTTGAATTTTTCTAAACGCTGAAAGTACTTTAATGTATTTTAATAAGTAATCATTCTAATAACTTTTAAGTCTAGCTCAAACAAAGTGTTGCTCATACAAAGCTTACCCCCCTTTTTAACCCCCTTAGGAGTGGAATTTCCTTAAACGCTGAAAGAACTTTATTTGTATTCTAATAAGTAATCATTCTACAAGGTTTTAAGTATCTAGCTCAAAACAAAAAGTTTCCTCCATACAAACTTTGCACCTCTTTTTAACCCCTTAGGGGCGGAATTTTTCAAAACGCTGAAAGTAGTTTATTTGCATTGTAATAAGTAATCTTTCTACAAAGTTTTAAGTCTCTAGCTAAAGAAAGTTTCCCCCATACAAATGTTGCAGCCCGTTTTTACCCCCTCAGGGGTGGAATTTTCCAAAACGCTGAAAGTATTTTATTTGTATTTTGATAAGTAATCTTTCTACAAAGTATTAAGACAAAGTGTTATTGTATTGTTTCTCTCTGTAACTGCTTTGTTTGTGTGAGGTGTGCAATAAAGAGTATTTGTATTGTATTGTATTGTAAGACCCTAGTACAAAAAAAAGTTTCCCCCATACAAACTTTGGACTCCTATTTAACCCCTTTAGGGGAGTAGTTTGGGTGTAAATTTCAAGTTTCTAGTCCCAGTAGTTTCGGCTGTGCGTGTATTAATCAGTCAGAAAGTCTTCTTTTATATATATAGATTATGTAGCATACCTACAGATGACAGTAACAAGAAGGTAGAAAACTATACCTTCGGATTCCAAGGGCTTGCACTAAAACTGAAATTATTCATACCTACTAAAAATATCAAACGCTTTGCCATATAACGAAATGAAATCATAGCACCGATTAAAAGATCACCGTGGATAGAGTTACCCATTATCCTTCATTAAGGAGTCGTTGACCGCGTTCTTTTAAGGCGTACTTTAATTATTACACTGACTATATTCGTGGTAATCGCTCCTGAGGTACGAAACTAATGAAGTCAGACGAAAATGTTCACTCTCTTGGAAAAAACCCATCCGCCGAATAGAAAATACAATATTTTAGTGCTTACTAACGGAAAATTTGGCGGTAACTTCACAACAGGTCCAATGTAGACCTGATTGATGGTTGTTCTTAGACAATGAATAAGAATTAAAGTTTCTAACACATGAATATTCCAAGTAAACTTGGTGAAGTTAAAGTATGTAGTACCTATTCTAGTAGCATTTACAAGTCGCGGCTAGTCGAGGTTTACGTAGGTATGTACCACCTCTTAATATTTCCTATGTATCGCTTTAAAGGATCGTCTAGCTGAAGCTGAATGAAGGTATATTTTTAAACTAATTAATTTAATTTTTAATATCTTAATTTCTAATATACCTACATATTTTATGTCGTGCATCGCTGACCGAAAATACAATTCTCCTCATAGGAAGCCAAGAAGAAGCCCAAAGTTTCGTCATTTAATCATGCGGAGTTTTATAGTGTACTACTTTTTGTGGAAAAACCGTTTCGTCATGTTAAAGGTATAACTTGACTCTATATCAAAATAAAAACCTTGCGAGCCTTTTCAAAGCACGGGACCACTAAGTTATTACTTATTAACCAACTAAGCAACCAACATGGATTAAAAACGCTCCTTTGACCGAAATGGTTTCGACGAAAACTCCTTTTTCGTCAAAACGTATGGCCGCCCAATGTAGATAAATATATCATCAAATTATTAATTCATCCATAACACGCTGGCGGTCATCCGAATATACCGGCCGATTTATGTATGTTCCAATAACTGGATTTGACTGCACTAATGAGTTAAAGTTATAATAATAACTCTAACTGGGAGTTGTATTTAGCAACGAGTTTAGCTGATGTACCTAAAACTAAATTATCAATGTATTAAAATCTAAGTATACCCTTGTACAGAGGAGTTACAAACGTGTTGACAACCGTTTATTGTTTCAAATGGGTAATCACATAACGTTTCGAACGCACGTTAGGACAACTCAATTTTTATTTTCCCATCTACCTGACGAACGTTCAATGCGTTACGTGATCGACCTGCACGGTTCGTCGTCGTGCTGACGAGACGAATGCAGTCCCTCACTCTCAATACACAGCATCCTCGTGCTGACGATTAAGAACACAATACAAAATTGTCGTTCTTAAGTATTAAAAGCACTTATAGAAAGATATTAATATAGGAATCTGAATCAAGAGCCACTGTAGTCGAGCGGTTATTTATTTATCGTATGGCTGTTGCACACTGGTACAAATATGTATTCGTATCGAGTTCCAGTGTGCGCTGTGAAATTCAGAAGGAACAGTGCAGTTGCCGAGTTTGTTGTTAATTTCGAACCACCTGGAGGTCACGTGTAGGGTTTTTAGAGTTATTCCTACGGACGCAGAACAACAGCCGAGCGGTAAGGCACACTTTCAATCTGGAGGTCATCATCTGGTTTTTTTCAAAAAACTTTTGTACGATATTTGATAGTAGCTTTTCGGTGAAGGAAAAACGTCGTGAGGAAACCGCGTCTAATAGGAACAAGGTCTAGATTTCCCTCCTGGGTTGGAACTTTGAAGGCCAGATGGCAGTTGCTTTCATGAAACTAGTGTCACGCAAAAATTTAGGACTAGGTGCCAAAGTGAACCCCGGGCTCCTTTAGGGAAAGTTACAACCGATAAACGCTAGGAGGATGATGACTGAAATCGGCTTCCAGTGTGAAAATGATTTCACAAGCTATAGACGAGTACGCCCGCTCGCAGGCAATCATGTAGAAAATTACTGTCGCCTGCGATTTCCGATTGATAAACCCTGTTCAACCTTATGTGATTATCCAACTTTACACGCACTCCATACAAGTGTGGGTAGATTGGCTTTTAATTAAAAAATACAAAGGGACAGATAATGCAATGGACATAATTGTTTGTACAGGACCAACTACAATTAGAGCACCTAAAAAGCACCTATTGGTAATAGCCGATGTACATAATCTAGTTGCAAATAATTAAACTTTAAATTGGAAATCACAACAAACTCGGAGTGCAGCGAGTAAGGTCGCGTGCGCACGGCACTGATCGGTTTATCGTGAATAAATAAAGACACATGAGCCGGTCACTTCCACGTATGTAGGCGACAAATTACCACTATTAGTTTAGTCGGAAATGATTATGCGATAATGATAATGATTAATTTACACCTTGTTCATACGGTCATACGAGAACAGAAGTTTGAAACAGTTTTTTGTTGCTGATTGTTTCTATGCCACACAGAAATCTGTGATTTTACTGGCTAGTCTCGTTTTTCTCTGACGTTTAACTTATAACATTACCTATCGCTTTTTATTTTATTGTAATCCTCAAGGGCTCTTTTTCGTTGACCAAGTTCCGACCCGAAGGACCCTTACTTTGATATGCTATGCTAGAATTGACGTAGGCACTAGATTTTACTAAAGTGGCAGGCAACCATATAGCGTTTCATTGCAAACTGAAGGTTCTAACAAAGAGATAGCTGATAATAGATGAGGAGATATTCCAATAGATGTTCATGAGTAAAGTGACTTGAGGTGTGGTCGAATGTAGCCGTTGATATGGAGGTAGATATTTTTATGTCTTAATAATACCATTATAAATGTTTTTTGGTTTGTGGACTGTCAAGTTTCTTGCTTCGGGGGCGTCCATTAACTACGAGAGGTGTTTAAAAAAAGCCCGACCCCTCCGCCCTCTCCGGTGAGATGTCGTGAGATTCAGCTCATCCCTTCCGCCATCCTCCAATCCCTCGTGAGATTTTTCAAAATGTGTGTTTCTGTGTAAATGTACAACTTTGCAGCGTTTGCAAAATGTTATTAAAAATTATTGTGTAGGATTTGGCCAAATTGTAAAGGAAGATGTTTTACTTAAACAATATGATACAGAGAATAAATATAATGGAAAATAAACCATC
Source organism: Epinotia nisella (assembly GCA_932294315.1). NCBI lineage: Eukaryota > Metazoa > Arthropoda > Insecta > Lepidoptera > Tortricidae > Epinotia > Epinotia nisella. The sequence goes on from OW028687.1 coordinate 8,229,726, forward strand.
ATCGTCTGAAGCCCAGGACAAGACTGGAACTTGTGCCCTCTGTATCAAACAAAAATATTTTGTTTCGTTAAGGGGTGCAATTTTCCCATTGTTTCGCCGCTCACTCAATTCAATGCACACGCTAATATCGCACTAATAAACGATGCTACTAAGTACAACGCCCTAAAAGTACACTTATCAATGTAACACTTACACAACATATATATGTAAACATGTAATGTATCGTAACGACTTCCTCGTTGCTGGGTTTCTTCTCAACTCATCGTCACAAGTTTGCAACTCATTGAAATGCAATCTTCATGATAGAAAAATAAGGTCCACATTACGCCACCGTTGTTCAGTGAAGTACGAGGTTGTGATGGTAAATGACAGTTTCACCAGATTGACATAGATGGGATCTGATTGATTCAGAGATTCAATCGACTTTCCTTTTCGCATAAAAGTATATATTGAGCGTCGAATTTAATTCAGAAGTGAAAGTAAATCGATATTCGCAGGTTTATTGTTTTGACAAAAAACTAATTGAATGAGTTTAGGAAACTTTTTTAATAAATAGTATAATTATTTTCGAAATTAGTTGTCACTGCCAATATATTTTTATCATAGACTTCAACTGCTTATTGAGACGACTTCAACGAATCTAAAACGCTAAAATACTCATTTTTGATTCATACGGAGTTTCTATGGCCCTTTCCAGGTTTGCCAAGGCTGAGCCAACGTATTGCCGACATACTAAACGTAATATAGTTAAGTTCTGGCTCGCAAGATTTGAATGAAATTAACACAAGTGAGACAAAAATTAACAAATAAAAGCTTGTAGAAATAATAACTCGTGTATATATCACCGTTTGTATTTTTCACACAACCTATCGTATCCCATCACCCATCTATATCGAGATCAAGATCTTAGCAAGTTGAAATTCGTGATCTCTGCCTACCCCTCCGGGACTCACGCGTGACTTTGTATGTATATTATAATATTTAAAAGGTCTCATGTCACAAAATGTGCGATCCGAAATAGTTCAGATTATGTGCAACATTTTCATTACCTACATAACGGGCAATGTACTGGGATGCATACGAGTACAAAGTTCTATGCAGGCGGGTCACGTTTCTTGCCTCCACCAGTGTTGTTCTACAATAATGATAGAGAAGATTTTTTCCTGTATGTTTAAAATGAATCACCCGTGATGGAAGCTAAAATAGATGACTATATTTGGGTATTCTCCTTCCGCTATTCTACCCTAACATTCCAGCTCTGAATCAAACTAAAAGGGACTTTAATCACGGTAAAACGTGTTTTGTTTACTAGAACCAAAACTAACCTCCGACCTCCAACAGCTAAAACCGTCTCAAGTGGCTGTCATTATGGTGCCCTCTCAAAGGTAAATACGTAATACTAATGTTAAGTATGTAGATAATTAGATATCAAAGTTATTGGTATAATTTACATTAACTAAATTAAAACAATTTAAATCTAAAAAAGAGCCTCGAGTTATTAGTATAATTAAATACTAATAAGTCTCTACCTAATCTTATTGATCTATACTTAACAATGCACCGCGGAGAAGTTTCCAAAGTTGCGAAAATACTAATAAGAAAATTTCTCATAACTAAAATTTTATAAACACTGAAAACATGTCAATAACTCTCTGGACACATATATTACCAGCTGTTTAATTTGACTGCTTAAAGAATAATAGATTATACATGTAATTAATGATACATTCATGAAAAATTCCCAGCAGAAACTTTCTAAAGGAACCTTATTTTTAAATTCTCATGTAAGTTCCGGAAATTTCTGAGAACTTCCCTGATATTTTGAGAATGTTCTGCAACTTGTACATTGCTAATTATACTCCAACCATTTAATGTATAAAAATATTCTAACAACTGTATCATTCGTAACAATTTCGAAGAATAAACTTTTTTTTATCGAATACTAAATTCGTAAACAACAACAAAAATTACGTTTAATAGAATTTAACGTATTGTCCAAAACTCTTCAAAGAAAAGCATCTTAAAGGTTTCTCAACAGTCCGAAAATAAGGGCTTTATTCTATGCCGTCTCTGTCACGCGTGCCGTTCACAGGACGAGAGCAAAAAGGATAAAACTGTTGACATTTCAAATTTGGACCTTTCTCAATCGAAACTCGAAACAACTGCGTTGCCGCTACGTAGCAAACAAAAGTTAAGCTCGATTCTGGAATAATTCCTATGTAACTGATCACAATGAAGTTCATAACGGAAACTTCCGTAACATGCCAAATTTGGTTAAATAAACGCCTGCAGGGTATCGGACGTGATGAGTTTTGGGAATAAGCGCAGTGAATAAGGCTATATAGCTAGAGTAAATTAAGGTCACATGTTTGATTCTGTGTCAATTCCTCATCCTCCCCAGGGGTCCCTTAGAGTTAAGCTTTCTACATGCCTCATCAAATTATATGAACTACTGTACTTTTTAGAGCCTTTGTGTTTGTTTGTTTTTATATTTCAGAATTTTATCGTGTGTTCTTCTCAAGACAATTTACAGCCGAGTTCCGTATCCGAGTGGCTAAAATAGGCATTGATCTAATGTTAAAGCAATCCGAGTATTTAAGTTGCCTCCTTTGAAATAAATGGGTCCCTCCCATTTATTTCAAATGAGGTTCAGGTTAATTTCAGAATACATTTATATATAGGCCCTAGTGGGTAGTGACGCTGCCTACGAAACTGAAGGTCCTGGGTTCGAATCCCGGTAAGGGCAAATATTTGTGTGTTGAGCACGATGTATTTAAGTATTTATATCTATTATATATATCGTCGTCTAGTACCTGTAACACAAGCCTTATTGAGCTTACTATAGGCCTAGCTCGATTTGTGTAAGAATGTCCCATAATATTTATTTATTTATTTATATACAGCCTGGGCCAAAAGTATTGAGCACCCCACATTTTCATTTGTAACTTATAGATAAAGTATTATTTTTCAATTTCATAAATACACGAAGACGTAAAATATAATAAACATGTGCATATCATTAATATATATCATTTTGAAATTGCTATTTGCGTGTGAAAACTGAAGCTAGAAAAAGTCGGGTTTTACAATAAAGGTTTGATTGTATTTTTACAGTACACATGGTGTTACTTTTCCGCACTAGTGCGGAAATGAGCACTTTCCGTGCATATGTTGAAACTTTAAAGAGTCATATGTACTTTAAAACGTTGTACGATACACGTGCGAATAGGTAACTCGCAACTCGTGTCGATTTAAAACACTCCCTTTGGTCGTGTTTTAATTTATCGCCACTCGTTGCGAATTTCCTATTTTCTGCACTTGTATCGTAAATAACTATTTTGTGTACGGAATTTCCCTTAACGTCAATAAATATAACGAATTTTTCCGATATATACAAAACTTTCTATTATAAAATATATAAATGCACCTCTTAAAGTTTTACTTTTGTATAAAAACGCATGGGTGCTCAACACTTTTAACCAAGGCTGTGCTCGTAAAGCCAAAACCTCCACAACAACATATCGGATATAACAAAGTAACCAGTCAATCGTATGTACAAAAATAATGTCAGTTATAATTATAATGACTATCGGCTGTAACAACCAAAAATTGCTAACCCTTCGATGTATACTAATAGGTACTATAAAGAGGAGTCTGTGGTATTCTATGTTTGTAAGTTTGTATTCAATGGAACCACTTATCCAATTTCACAAAATTATTTCACTAGCTTATAGATTGGACTTTCTAGATGGACGTAGGCAATGTTCTATGCCACGTGTTGATCTGTGTGCTTTGCAATAGGCGGGCGAAGCCACGTGGGCATCTTGTGTTGATATAAAGGGCTTGACTATCATAGGACCTAGATGGTGTGGATTCTACAACTATACCAATCATATCATTAACAGAGAAGCAGAAAACAGATACACCTAACTTTCTTTTGCTAGCGTAAGAAAAAGACAAGATGAGTCTCAGCTTCTTCTCACCTACTAATGTATGGCCAGACTGTACGATCGTCACATATTTTTTAACCGACTTCAAAAAAGGAGGAGGTTCCATGTTCCACTGTGTATATTTTTCATGTATGTTCACCGATTTCTCTGTCGATTGAGGACCGATTTTCAAAATTATTATTTATTCGAAAGAGTATACTCCTGAGGTGGTCCCATTGTCACCAAGTCAGGATCTGATGATGGAATCCCAGGGAAATAGAGGGAAACCCTAATTGTATAGGCACGCGTGTAGTGATTTCTGTATTTTCTATTAGAACTTGTGTATTTACCCTCGGTAATCGTAACTCCTCAAAGATGTGAAGTACAGTCAGCAGCAGAAGTTGCTAAGCGGTCCTAGTGCTCAAAATTATCTACACACGAACTCTAATGTCAAGAGAACAAGGATCTGTGTAGGTCATTTTGAGCGTGTTATTTTGCTTAGCTACTGCTGATGCTGACTGTAGTGACTGTACGTCAAAGATACTGTCATGCAGAGATGGGCATTATCCGGATAATTCGTTATTCGAATAAACATTTATCGTCACTAGTTTATTCGCGAATAATTTGTCCGCGAATAATGTATTCGTCTACAATTTCGAATGACGATTACACGCGGGTTAGGACCGTTCGTGACCGTTATGTTGAGGCAAATAAAATAAATTATATTATTTTACTCTATTTCGTGGGATATATCGTGGGATAATTCACACCAATTGATCTAGTCCCAAACTAGGCAAAGCCTGTACTATGGGTACTAGACAACGGATAAACATACTTATATAGATAAATACATACTTAAATAGATATATTAAACATCCAAGACTCGAGAACAAACATTCGTATTCATCATACAAATATCTGCCCCGACCGGGAATCGAACCCGGGACCTCAAGCTATTTGCATTAGTAATTCTATGAGTTTGGTGAGTTTGATGTTGTTTTATATTAGGTATGTGACAAAAGGAAACATCGCAGGAAGCTTATTATAAAATCCCGTACATGGGCCTAGAAAGCACCCCTACAATATTAATTCAAGATATTATTTATGAAAAGCATTACGAAGAATTAATCGCAAATAAATTATTTGAAAATTATTTATCCGCGAATAATTTATTCGTCGAATAAATATTGGCGAATAATTATTCGAAATATTTATTAGTCATCCGCGAATAATTCTATTTATTCTTGTTCGTTATTCGTATTCTGATACATTTTGCCCATCTCTGCTGTCATGATTCCGTTGAAGTAGCAACTAATGAAGTGTCAATTCTGAGATTCTTGAGGAATCGACGGGACTCTTCCTATATAATCAGCCCACATATAGCGATTTGGGGTTTTTCTGTAATAATCAACGCATTTGCTCTCGGAAAGCAGTTCATGTGGTAAATTGGAATGGAAATGTGGAAACGTTCATGTATCTTGTGGCTTGGCAAAGTGCTGAATTGAAGTTGATTTAAACTTTGTTTTTAAAGTAAATTATTTAAATTACATACACTAAGCAGTGGTAAACTACAGCGTAACAAATGAGCAATCAAGTCCCATCAAGTCGATGACCTACTTTTTTGATTTTTACTTGTTGCTATACAACTTATTAAAATGCTACAAATAATGCAGGTCATACAAAGATTTAGGTTTTAATAATAAAGACGTACAATTTTGTACTCGCCATTGGTGATAATAAAGATAGCTTCAAATCACACATTTATCACCCTTGCCTGCGGCTCGCGCGTCAAATACCTGCGTATTGAAACGTTCATTATTTTACCGTCCAATGTGAGCAATGTACTCGTACCTACCATTGAAGTCCGGTAAAAATGTGACGACACGTAACGGAGGCAAAGTCACGGATGAAAATCAGTATTTGAATATTGCAATCATCGCTTCGTAGTCGGCTGTAGGAAGCGAGGCGACCTCCGTGACGTCACGAGGCCGCCGCTCTCTCTGCGTCGTCACAGCCCTGCGTAACAACAACAACTCTACGACAATCAACCTTAATGCTTTCAAAATAAGGATGTCTCTGTTTGCGGTATGACAGCCCTACGTAACAAAAAAGAGCCACACTATAATGTACCTTAACGCTTGAAAAATAGGGACGTTTTAATCAGTATGAGCACTGCGTTGTACATTTTGTGATTTGAACGTATACTTACTTGATCCAGTTATTCGTACGATGAAGCTCTTAATCGTTACGGAATTGGGACTAATTTCGTTTATTCGGAGTGTGATTACTCTTTCTAGTATAAGTATTATTATTTACCTATTTCATTGCAAAAACACTGATTTTAATAAAAAAAAAATGTAGTGAATTTTGAAATCGAAATGACAGCTTCTGTCGGCGAAAGTTACAAACAACGGTAAACTTTACCCTATTACTCAGATCTTGGAAATTACGTGTGTCAATAAAATAAGATAAGTCTTACCATTTTGTATACTGTTTTTTGAGATTCGATGTGTATTTAGTTTATAAAAGATGTGCAAAGGTTCAATGTATGTAAAACAGTGGAATATTCACACGGATATAGCGAGTAACATCATCCTAATGCATAATTCATTTTAATGCATATCATTAATTGTTCAGCGTTTTCTCTAGGCGCTAACATGTATAGAAACTGAAGATTAATATGCACTTTAACAGATTTATGTCTTTGAATCTTAAAATAGGTGTCAAGGCAGTGGCAGAAGCAGAAGACAGTAGACGTCTGTTCTTTAATACCTCCTTTTATACAACAGGGGGTACTAAATGTAGCAAAAACATACAGTTTCAATTAAACCCCTGAGATTTGTTTCCTAAATTATTATTTATATATTACAGTATGTGTTTTCATACGAAAAAACATAAAAAAGTGAAATATTGCTTTGCTAGTCTGAAGGTACTATAGTAGAAGGTAATATACAAATACAAATGTTACAAACACCTCCTTATTTAGCATTGCATCGAAAAATGGTTGCACGAAATGAAAAATATACACGGACTATTTTTAAAAGTTGAGGTTTTCGTTTGAGGCAAAGTCTGTTTAAGCTTCGGCTAACAGGTCATTAAAAAGCTATCCAGATTCGAATATCGAAGCATTCTCTGTCCCTTTCATTTTTCATTACGAAAAGTCGAAATGACAAAGAACTATCGCCAGAATTTTCAGAGCGTCGAAATTCTGTTTTCCACTGTGTGGACGGGAAGTGGTCAGTCGATAATAGACTTTATTACAATGGCTAAAAGGACTTCAGTAGGTTTTAGATATAGGTTGAGAGTTTGTTTTTTGCCAATGTGTTCTATTTGGTACGTTTGGAATTGACGTTGGACATCATTTTGCTTTCTGTATGATGTGATATTCTACTGACATTTTCTACAGGTGCTGATAGACTTGATCATTCTCATGTAACAGAATATTGAGCATTTGCCGTTTTTAAGAGTCCGTGGTAAGCTTCGCCGAATTTCACCTTCCCATACAAACGGAGTTTCGTTCTCATTTTGAAGCTACGTTTTGTTACAAAACTTTGCATTTACAATGACATGAGGTATGTCTAGGTCTGTAATTAGTTTATATGGCTCCAGTTTATAAAACAAACGAAATACAGCAAAAACAAGTTTTGTATGAAAAACTTAAATTCGCTCTATTTTTTTACTATGGTATCTGAAGCTACATAAACTAATCACAGACCTGGATATACCTTAACTTATTCTAAGTACAAAGTTTTAGAGCAAACTATGTAGCTAGTCGTTTTAAAATGAGAGGGTAACTACGTTTGTATGGAGAACCGAGCTCACTGCGGACTCTTTTAAGTTTTTCGAACTGAACAACGAACAGAGCCAAGGATAGAGCCCAATAACGCTCTAGTAGTCTAATAACTACCTAAATGCTGTGCGGGCGGCGAAACAATAACAAAATTGCTCGGCTCGGCCAAGAGCTCGAAGCATAGAATAGAATAAAAAAGTATTTATTGTTACTCCTTTTTGTTGCAAGTTTTGTCCGCTAAGCGGGTGTGGGTTGTTAATTGCATGTCTTAAAGGTCTAATAACTTATTTTTTTGTAAGTTAATTTAAATAAGAGCTATGAATTTGAATTAAATTCAAAACAGACGGATAAATCTACGCCTTTCTAGTTTATTTACGTACTGCACTTCCCCGACTCTTGTGCTATGCAGCATTGGGTTGTATTGCCATATCTTGTATAAGAAGGATCTGGGCTAGCGAGGCCTTGGATGCACATTTTTTTTAATTTATTGATCATATGCTCGAAGCAAATTTACTACCGTTCCACTAGATCGCTCGCTAGAATATTCGTTAAAACGCGCTTGTTTATTTTGTGAGCCTGTACCTGTAATGTAACATTCGCTAGAACGTTAATTATAAGTGAATACTCAAGTCTATCAGCACCTTAAGCCTACTTCGGTACGTTCTACGAATATTTTTGGTAGATTTATATATAAATACCCTTATTTTCTAACCATTACATAACTTTGCCTGCCTGGCTAGGACCTTTTGCATAACTCTCAAAACACGTGGGCACTTTACTTTCGAGATATAAATTATCCTATTTGATCCATAAACTACGCGTTTCGTGACCCATATTCAACGTGTGCTAGCCATATACTATCTTACATGGATAATAAACAATATAATTTTAATATTGTAGGCAAAATATCTTATTTCTTAAACGGTTCACGGTTTTAATTGGGATATCCCATTGTTTTTATAAATGTGGAGATATGAAACCTAATTGGGGAAAAAGGCTTCCTATATATGTAATTTTTTAGTCATCAGATTTCCATAAAATGTTTATAATAATTAAAATAATATGCTTGCATTTTCACTAGTTCGCTGCACATTCGTTTGACCTAAATGGAACTACGTCAGATGATTGTATGTAGGTTTTACTATGTTATTTGTGGGTTTTCACAGTGCTGTCATAATAAGTCCAAATTGGCATCATCATGATCATCACCCACTACTTTAATCGCCCACTACTGTGCATAGGCCTCTCTTCGAGTGCGCGACTCGTCTCGATCCTGAGCGAGAACTAGCAATCCAGAAACGACCCGCGATCTTCCTAATATTGAGCTTAGGAACAACAGCTATTCTAATTTTGTAATTAATATTAATGAAAAATCTGGCCATTATGTAAAAACAAAGTAAATAAATGTTGTGATAAAATTAGACTTGTCACAGACTTTTCATTGTATCGGTAATATGTGACGTGTAGTAAGTGTTTACTTTTTTTTATTTACATTACAGCCATTACAAATAGTACCAGTGTCACAAACGAGTATTCGGAGTTTCGCGAATTGTAATCAAATGGGAAGCTTCGCATTGACCTGCTTCGAATAATTTCAACTATACAAGTATTATGCTCGACGAGAATTCGCCCGACGCCTCGCTGGCCCCCGCTGGCCTCGACCCACTGCCGCGCGTAGCGGCGTAGCCCGTAGCGCTACGAACCATCCGTGCTACGACGCACGATCTAGTAGCCTTTGTAAAACGGCAATTTTCAGAACACAAAAAAATGAAGTTGAGATGTAATGAGGAATGTATTGGTATCGCTCTAAGGGCCGTTATAGACGGACTCCATTGCGACTGCTTTCTAAATGCAGTTCTTTTGCAGTCGACGTAACGTAACGTGTTCGTATGCCCAGTCCGCTTGCAGTCGCCGTGCAGTTCTGACGACTGCACTGACGTATATCATTATCCTCCTAGCGTTATTCCCGGTCGTGCCCTAAAGGAGCCCTTTGGTCCGCTATGACACCTAATGTCAAGATTTGGCATAGGCACTAGTTTTACGAAATCGACTGCCATCTGACCTTCCAACCCAGACGGAAAACTAGACCTTATTAGGATTAGACCGGTTTCCTCGCGATCGATGTTTTCCTTCACTCTGACGTATATATGGCAGTTTTTATGCAGTTCTATTGCAGGCTAGAGACCAAGAACGCGTTTTGAAACATGACATTATAAAATGTATGTATGTTTCCATTTTGTGTAAATATAGAATAGCCACGTTTGTATGAGCGCGACATTATTAGATATTGTTGACCTTATTACTGATAAGGATCAGTACAAAGAAAAGTAGCATAGAAAGTGCATTTACACCCTTACAACATTGGGCCCATTTCTCTCCGATCAAAAGTCAATCTAAGCCCTTAAAGAAACAATTATACGAAATATACACTAAATAAACACCCCTTCAAAATTAGTGTTTGCACTACTGGAGTTTATTTACTCGCAAACGGATCAAAATCATAAATAGAGACCGTTAATAATCAAAATACTTAATATGGGTTACGCTTGCACCTAATCTCGTTGGCCGAGCACCGAGGACGGGAATTAGTTACGTCACTCCTACGGATATTATAAATAAACAACAGAAGGTTTGGTTAGTCACTTTGCATGGTATTCATATTTCAATGTGTTTGTGAACGTGTAAGAACGAGGGCAAGTGACGAATCGAATTGATTTCAAGATAAATATGATAACTATTGTCAAGGTAAATAAAATATCTACTACCCGATTATATACGAAAGTGTTTCAATAATCTTCTAAAAAATTACAAAAGATGTGTTCGGGAGCGTAATTGAATACTTTTAACTTACTTTAAAATGAAAACACAAAAAATAACGAAACGGTCAAAGTTGACAATAGTCACGCCTATTTATTTTTGTCTCGCCTATTTTCAATTGAGGTATTTCGAGAAAAATTACATAATTAATGGCATTGAAGTAACTCAGAAAACGGATAGCGTTAACCTCATTTTATGTTTATGACATATATATCCCCACCATGGGAATGACGTGACTCGGGTTTACGTTACACGCTAGCGACTGCTTAAAAGATTTTTACAGTACACATGGTGTTACTTTTCCGCACGAGTGCGAAAATGAGCACTTTCCGTGCATATGTTGAAACTTTAAAGAGCCATATGTACTGTAAAACGTTGTACGATACACGTGCGAATAGGTAATAAACAGCTCGTGTCGATTTAAAACACTCCCTTCGGTCGTGTTTTAATTTATCGCCACTCGTTGCGAATTTCCTATTTTATGCACTTGTATCGTAAATAACTATTATGAATCTATACACCGCCACTGGCGGTCACTCATAGAACTAAAAATCGAATTTGTACCACGAGTCACTTATACGTTTACTATATCGCAATCGTTAACTCGATCGTTCGTATCGTTTACTCGATAGACGCGTATACGTATACTAGTCTGAACGTGACGGATGTCTTAGCCACACGGATACTACGTTGCAAATGTGTGCATCCAAACGCAAAAATCCCCAAGGTCCAGTTGTGAAAATTTAGTTTAAAGGAATCTACACCTTAAGTTAAATAACATTAAGTACAACTTAGTGTGCGCCAATTTTCCACTGATTCAATATGGCGGAATGAGTTCAATTTATTTGCATTTTTAAATACAAAATACGCGACAATCCGAATTTTGCCATATATCCACATGGTGTCAATTCAAAACCCTTATTTTTATACGATCTTTCATTTGAGATAGGTCGCGATCGAATCTACGGTACCTTTTGACGGCTAAATACGTTATCACGCGGTAATTTGCAAGTGAAATAGTTTACTACAGTCGCTACGGTAATCGTCGATTCGAAATGTCAAATTTGTGTCACATTGTACCATTGGTAGTACAAATCGAAAACTACGGTAGAATCCACAATTAGGCGAACTAAACTGGCAGGTAAAAATGCACAAACGTCGCCAGTTTGGCGAGTGCTGTTCATTTAAGGTTTTCTCACACTACGTAGAGGTACGTAGTGTGAGAAAGCCTTAAATAATATCGATACGAACAGCACTGGTCAAACTAGGGCCATACTCGTATTTGTGCATTTTCATCTGTCAGTTTAATTCGTCTAATTGTGGATTATATTTTACACGCTTTGGAGTAAGACCGCGCCATGAGTTACGAATTTGACAGCTCGAATTTGCGACAGTCGAAATCTATTCGAAGCGCGTTCATTTGATCCCAACTGTAGTAACGTAAGGTGTTTTCAATAGCCACTGGTGGTAGTGGTACTGTGCTAACGAGTAACTTGGCCGCGTGAGTGAGAACAGCAAGTGTAAGCGAGATCCCGGATACGAGCGAGCGCACTGCCTCCGTGGCCGGGCTGCGGTTTAGTCAGGTTTTAGTTGCAAGCCCTCTTTTGTTTACGACCGGTCTGCCTATCGCCAGAACGTTTTGCACCAGTCTATGAGTAGTCTATTCCATATTAGATTAGAAAAATCGTGTGTTAATCCTAATGCGATTGCAAAGTAAACCATTGTGAAACGCAAACATATGAAAATTGTTATGTTTGAAAAGCACTTAATGATCGAAATAAGTAAAACTAGTACAATTTGATATTTATTAAACAAAGAAACGAAGACGAATTTGTCCGTTAAAATTGTAATGTTATGTGGATAGAGGTATGGTTTAATTTGAGCTCATCACCCATTACAATGGAACGTAATCGGAGGTGTGCTTACAATGGTTCGTTTGTAATGATCCAATAGTAAAGCGTTGAGAACTTCCCTATGCTCTTCTCTATAGGCTGTTGACAGTATTGACTGATGACTATTGGAATTTATATTTAAGATGTGATCTATTTATACACAGTTTTTGACAATAAATGCATCTTATCTTATCTTATAAAACAACTTACCTATATATTATGTTCAAGTAATATAAAAAGGCGTCATAGTAGCAGTAAAATTATTGTTTTCACACCTGCTATTCAGAAAATGAGGGATCAAAGTTGTACTTTTATTCCCTGATCCTGAAATTAACGGTGACGGTGAGGTGAGGTTAAAACAATTTAAAGTACCTATAGCATAGCAGCTGTGAATAATTGAAGGTCAGACAAATAGGTCCGGCGGTGGCGATGCGATTTGTGAATGGAAACCAGTGTAGCGTACGGTGGCATACATACAACCATCACCGTTACCTCAACTGTCACAATTATTGTACCACTATATTCTCAATACTTACAGTATCTACCAGTGGCGGAGCGCCTAAATAAGCCAGTAGTGGGAACTGGCTACGATACTTGCTTAAAATATATTTTCTCAAACATGCAATGAAATGTCGTCCTTACGTTCGATTTTGAAGCCTGTTATAACAGGCTTCAAAATATCACGTTTCGGGCGGAACTACTCGAGAGAACTGGTAAGCAATGTCATACAAAATTGAAGGCCTAGGCCGGGAAGTAATTTTTTTTTAATTTTAATGTTAACATGGCGTCTGTGTTCATCTACAGGCTAAACAGCTGAATTATTATTTTTTATTTTTTCTAGTGGCAGAATGGTTAGCGGACCAAAAATATCCGCGTTAATGCCTATTACACACGAACCTTTGTTAAGAATACAAACCTGTATGATTCAATGTCCTGATGAATAAATTTAAAATATTATCTATGTACGTAAGTCACCAGAGACCATAGACAATATTTAAAATCCTCTATATTTTATTCATTATAGAAATTAATAGACAATATTTAAAATCCTCTTTATTGTATTAATTATAGAAGGTTATGTATAATGGCCTTAATAGGGTCTATTTGAACTCTACACACGCGAAATACGCCTTTCGTAAAAAAAAACAGTAAGTATGGAGGATTGGAGGGAAAATTAATGTACTATTTTGAGTGGTGTATTGTTTTATTTCATTGCATATGTTTGAGAAAAGCACTATACATGCCTCGCCGTGAAAAGGGCTTGCCGGCTTCGTATCACTATCCGGCCTCCCTACGGTCGGCCGTCTATACCTACTCACCCGGCAAGCCCTTCTTTCCCGGCGTCTGCAGTAATGTACTATTACAGTACACATGGTGTTACTTTCCCGCACTAGTGGGAAATGAGCACTTTCCGTGCATATGTTAAAACTTTAAAGAGCCATATATTATGTACTGTAAAACGTTGTACGATACACGTGCGAATAGGTAATTCGCATCTCGTGTAGATTTAAAACACTCCCTTCGGTCGTGTTTTAATTTATCACCACTCGTTGCGAATTTCCTATTTTCTGCACTTGTATCGTAAATAACTATTTTAGGTAAGCCTATAGTTATCTTATATACTCTAAACCCTTTAATAACTTTTTTGTTGCGGGTTGCCCATCAACAATTTTCACGTGCCGCCATCGCCACTGGTATCTACTCAACATATATCCTATACTTAAACGACCAATATTCGTATGTATATGTATATATATTTGTAATCACATTTTCGAACGATTTCGATGCAAATTGAAATATACAGTTTAGGGGGGTGAAGAATCGACCTAGCTAGGTCTCATATCTGGGAAAAATCGTTTTCTGCGTTTTATTACCCGAGCAGAGCTCGGTCGCCCAGGTACCACTTAGTTAAAGTACAACATAACCACGTTGCTCTTGAGCTGACTTTGACGTTTGATAAAATTAACAGACATTACATTTTTGTAAAAAGAAAACTGTAAACAACATGAACTGGATATGTAGATATATTTACTTACGTACCTAACCATATTCCAATTCAATCAGATGTCTAGAAATTGGTTTCTATCTGTGTGTTAACTAGTTTATTTATTGCATGTAAAACCAAGCCATACTCTCACATCGAGGGCTCCATACAAAGCGGGTAATGAGACCTTTCATATTGTCATCAACAAAAGAGTGGCACAACCGAATTTTTCCTTAGCCCGTTCATTACCGCCTGTCATTGTGCGGCATTGTGATATCGCATACTGATTGATGACGTCACACTCCCCACCGAGCCACGCTTCAGCCCCTTTATTCTGTAACTTGTTTTAAGCTCACCTCACCCTTCGCCCACAAATATATATTGAAGCCGCGATTCGTAGTAACTAAGCGTAGGTAGAGGTTTAGTTTCGTTAGGCGTGACGCGTGAGGTGAGCCTCATTAGTGCGTTCCGAATAACAGCCCCGCTATGCTACTCGCAGCTTGTTTCAGCTCGCCTCACCTATTCTATTCTTGTTATGCATAACTTGTTATATGGATAACAATTCACTATTATTAATATTATATTAATTTTGAGTAGAATCAGTTCAATTCCAGACGAATTAAATCCTAAAATAAGTATGTACAATTGTAAAGCTACTGTTACACATGCTCTAGAATAGCATGCTAAAAAGCGTGCTATCGGTATGCTTAATATGAGCATGCTTATGAACTGTTTACATTTGCTAGCAATAATCATGCTAGTTTTAAGTTCGCTCCTGAATAAGCATGCTTAAAGCAAACACTTCAATACACATGCCAGTTGATAGCGTGCTCTCTGCCAGTTCAAAGAAAACCATAGAAAATCAAGCAGCCATCCGCATGGAGCTGAATAAAATTATCCTTTTGCTGTCGATCCAAAAACTTCTCTCAGCTAGAAAGAGGAAAAAAGAATAGGAAGTGACAAATAAAAATAGACTGATCGATATTAGTAGCATGCTCAATAAGCAAACCTGTTCACACGCGCTAAAAGCACGCCCCCTTCCACCCGCGCTGCAGGTAGCATGCCTAAAAATCGCATGACCGGCGATTTTAAGCTACTGTTACACATGCTCTTTAGTGGCACGAAAGCATGCTAGTTTCAAGCAAATAGCATGTGTATCTGGAAAGTTGCTAGGAAGGAGCATGCTATTTCCATACATAATAATTGAGCATGCTCAAACAAGCATGCTACTACAGAGCATGTGTAACAGTAGCATTAGAGCAAACTCGAAATGAGCATGCTCATTATTAGCAATGTTTATATACACATGCTAGTAAGTAGCAATTGCTCAATAGTGGCATGCTTTTGTGCTAGTAATCAGCAAGTGTAACAGTAGCTTAAACCACCGCCATAATGTGTATTTCATGTAAAAACTGTACTCGTCAAATAAAGCAGACCTAAATACTTTTATTTATACTTTATCAAGTCAAAAACTGAATGCCCTAGCGACGGATACAAACTTAATGATTGATCAGAGTATGAGTACTTGTATCAACTACATGAAAGTGAAAGGGCCAATGGCTTTCGACTTTTTCTTGCCAATCCCATTATAATGAAAGCGGTCTCGCATAGGTTGTTATAACTTTTACAGAAAACACCGCATGGAATTGTTCTATTCTTTCTGTCTTTGATAGTTTATGAAAAATCACAAATTATATAGGTATGTAGATATATCTTGTGGTCACGGTTAACATAGTTTAGCGACAAAACCAAATCTATATTATAAATACCAGAAATGTTTTTGTGAGTTAACCATTTGCCTGAAATACGTCCAGTTCAAAGTTTAAGTTGCTGACAATGTTAGGTGTTATGATTAGATAAACTGATAAATAGGGTCACTAAATTACAATGTTAGACATCTTTTGCACCTAAGTTTGTCAATGGTATAGTTTACATTTCGTATAATTTTAATTTTGCAATCCTCACAATTTGTCAAAATCTCAACAATATAGCACAGCGTTTATCATTGGAAATATCACAATACCAATAAGCTTTATATCCTGCTAGCTAGCTGCCACCGTGACTCTGCCCGCGTATTACAGCAACTATAGGCTTATGTCCTAATTTTTTTTACGATGCTATTCGAACCAGTTTTTAGAGAGGAACAAATGTTTGCATGGGAGCAACTACAATTAAAGAACATAAATACCCAAAAAATTGAGTTAAAAACGGACCTCGCTGGCGGCAGCAGAGACGTTTCATTCTAATTGACACTGAAGTATGAAGTCACAGTTTGATATTTGTACTAATCGTTGTAGGTAAAGTCAAGTAAATGTCATTCAATTTTGTTTCTATACAAGCGTAAGGATTCTATTGGTAGCTTTAAATTTACTCTCGGATAAAAAAATGCATATTTTTTTAACTTTCAACGTCCATATTATCTTTTTATGATTTTAAGTATATTTCGTAGTTTATACTTTATTACAATTATTTGATGGTTTACTATCCATTTAGCAACATTATGCCATCAATTTTAACATGAGGAAACTACCCTATTGGATCCACGGTATATAACAATCCAATCTCCATTCTTTATACTGGCGAAGTATTTTTTGTAATCAGATGAGTAATTCTTCCAGAGACTAGAGAGAGGGAGAGAGAGAGAGAGAGAGAGAGAGAGAGAGAGAGAGAGAGAGAGAGAGAGAGAGAGAGAGAGAGCTCTTTACATGTCATATTACTACTGAAAAGCACTTCTACTGAGCGCTTAATGTAACATACGTATTATACACCTATTCCCTGAAATTCTGTCGTTCAGAGCGATCAATTTAAAGTTCATTCAATACGCTAAAATAAATATAACTGCGTACTAATAGAGGACGGAACGATCCAGCGAGATGAAGATATCGGTTAGAATAAGAAATGTATATTACATAATTACACTCTAACAGGTAGCCGAGTTCTTACCGGTATAGTACAATAGTTGAACGAGCGAGCGAAGCCAACGAAGTTCTCCGTTTCACCTTGGGCTAAAATTATTTCGTATGTCCGGCTGTTCTGCTCTACAGGTTGCAATTCTCAACCGATTCTCGTGAAATTGTGTGAGCAGGTTCAATTATTTTATAAAAAATTGTCGATTCAATTTTTTGAAATTAAAATATATATATATATCTCGCATGTTCTAGCTCACAGAGCCACTAGTTTAGTTGACAGATATTCAAATTATAATGGTAGGCATTCAGAAGATTTAGACAGTTCGAATACTGTATGTCTAAACCGTTCAATTCTTAACCCTTTTCCAGGCCGGTAGTTCGAAAATGACAATCGGATGTCAGTCTTATTCAATTGCATTAAGATATTATGTTTAACAAGCAGTATGTGGTCGATATAACGCCTCTGCCTGGAAAAGGGTTAATAAAGTTGATTTGACCTGTCTACTCAAATGCCTTTAAAAAAAAATAGTTTTATATACATGCATTAATACAAATTTTACACCCGGACATCAGTATCTTAACTTCCTATGTGTATTTAGTTAAGAACTCTAATTAGATACTCTTTAAAATACAAATATATATGAACCATGACGATAGACGACCCCTAAGTCAATTCATTAAGGCTGATATTAGAATGGCCGGGTAATGATAGGTGCTTACGTGTACCGGTGCGCGGGAGTATCGCAATGCATGCACTTATGCCCTGCATTCTTCCAACCATCTGCTTTCATCGTCCCGCTTAGTAGATACAGTCAGCACAACAAGTCTCGCCAACGCTCTAAGAATCCAACGACTCTATCGTCAAGAGAATAAGGATCGTCAGAGCATTTTGCCGACTGTATAGGGACGCTACTGCCCAGGCCCACCAACACGGTTCCGCATTCAGGCCATGCTCGATTCAAGTGGAGCCCCATCCCAAAAATGTTAGACGTTCCAAATAACCGACCAATCACACTTGTTTCGTCAAACTAGTACGTTCAAATAAAAGTACTATTTCCCGAACAATATTAAATAATGCGCTAGTATGGGCGTCGACTTAATTATTACTATTATTTACCGTCATAATTACGAGCATCAGTTGTTGCTATTAAATCAATTAGGAGATGCCTTTGAAACTGGTTTCGGCGCTTTTATCCCAGTTTCGAGCGGATCTTTGTTCTTAGTCTCATTTCAACTCTATCGTATTTATCGTTCCTTACTTTTCCTTTAGAGCAACTTAATCTCCATTATACTTACTTCATCTTAAGTCATAATACGCATCAATTGAGTGCTTATTTAAAGATTGTTACGAAAAAAACAATCGAGTGCAGCTATTGTATCTCACTAAAAAAGTATTAGTGGAACATTTGCCTACCTGCTAATTAGACAAAGAGCTCGGTATCAGCGCGTCAGTGACAGCTCGATACACAAACATTCACACACACACGCATCCGAGGGGAGAGCGGGCGTGGCGCGTCTGTACCCGTGCGGCTATCGGCGACCACTGGCAGTTCAGTTTAGCCAGTCAGTTCAGTGCCACCAGTTCACTTCACAACGGGCCGCGCACGAGCGCGAACAGCTGACGGGCCGGCTGCCTGTGCGCACACCTGTGAGTGCACTCTCACTCTCTCGCTCGCACGCTACGTAGCCGGCGTCGTCTTGCCCTAAAATCGCTGTGACGTGATTGTGGAATGAGCCCCGTGCGAACGGCGGTGATGTGGCAGATCTCAATGCTCTAGATCCGCGCTACCGCTACGTTGACGATGAATGACTTGAGACGCGATAGTATATTAGTAATTTATATAATTCAACACAACAGTCCGACAATTGATTATTATCAGACCACCATAAAGGGTTTGTAGATGACAGTTTGGCCAGTACTACGTCAAAGTTTATATGAACCGACAGCTATTCCATTCCAATTCTTCATAAAACGGACCTCTGTTAACTAATATGTGTAATGTTCTTTTCTCACAAACACAAATGTCAAAGTGACAGATATAGACAAACGGTTTTTTTTTGACAATGTACCTTATGAGATTGATTGATTGTACATTGATGCTCTTTTGGCATTACTTTTGCTCTACAAACCGCAAATGAGACGCAACATAACTCACGTTTTTATTTAAATATGAAATAAAAGGCTAAACAAAAAAATATTGGTTTGATGGACGTTATGAATAAGAGCATTAGGTTAGAGTTTAGACCACCTCATAAAGCTCAACTCCGTAATTAAATAGTTAAACGATTAGAATGAATTTGATCGTTCAGTGGATTGTGAAACCCTCTTACGTGACTTAACTCACGCCACTTTCACGAGGCGGCGCGCCTGCCGGGCTAATTTGACATTGACCAAGACACGAGATTTTGGTAATTTGCCGAATACCTTATTAAATGTAACTATAGCAGGTTTGCTTCACAAATTCCTGTAAAGGAGCGCGTTGATTTCGAAAATTGTACTTGAGACAACGTACCTAAACTAGGTATGTGCACAATACAATAACCGGTTTTCATTGTCTGTGTTCCAGCGTTAGACGCTCAATTTTGTATCCTAAATTTATTTTAGTTATTTATTCCTATAAATAATAATACTATTTATTTACTTAATATTGAACTTTTTGTAACTAAGCTAGGCACTAAACTTTCTTAAATAATTATGTTGATTGCCGAAAGTGGTTAAGTGTAATAAAAGTAATAATAAGACAACTACAACCTAGTACCTACTTATTTAGATACATTCAAGTGTAGATATTCTACAGTAAAAAAATGATTCATTCGGGTATTTCGGGCCTTAAAAGGCGAACTCCGTTGCGCTTGCTTAAGTGTGCACATGCAAAACTACATTAAGCTACAAAAGTATTTAGGCTACCAATTCACTCAAAATTTTCTACACAGACTACTAGTCCGGGTT
This sequence comes from Epinotia nisella, assembly GCA_932294315.1. Classification (NCBI taxonomy): domain Eukaryota; kingdom Metazoa; phylum Arthropoda; class Insecta; order Lepidoptera; family Tortricidae; genus Epinotia; species Epinotia nisella. The sequence continues at coordinate 8,249,997 of OW028687.1, forward strand.
AGAATGAAGTCGGTCTCCACCTAAATATTATTTACGATACACATGTCCTTAAATTAAAGTGACCAATACCAACCGCTACGCGTGGCGTGGTGCGATAAATCGCACTTCCTGACAAGGAATAGAAGTAAAAGATTGGACTCACTACGGACGGTAATAAAGAAAGCCGCATATTTATCGCATCAAATACCTGCGATTTGATTCTTTCTCAATTTTACCGCCCTATGTGTGTGTGTAATGTTCCTACTACTATAGATATAATGTCTAAGGTACATGGCGTGTCGAATACAATTCCATATCGATATAAAATCAACGTAGTGTAACCAAACGTGCTCGTCTGCTCTGCTTGTACATATCCGGTATGCACGAGCCTAAAATCGACAATCGCTGAATAAGTTAAGTAGGTAAGGTACTTATGGCGTGATATTCTTGCTTCGTATAACCGAATAACATTGCAAACGATATTGGGTTATAGAGCTACGCAATATACATTGCGCGCGTGTGGATGACAAAATTTAACGCTGCCATAACTTTCGTGCTGTTACTTTTTGTTTCGGTCGAGTCAGAAAGTGATAGCTCAATGCAAATATCCTAATTAGACACTAGTGCAAATGATTATTGTTTTGATGATATTATATCACTGTTCAATATCTCAAAGTATTCCAAACCCACAACCGAAACTAAATTGAGCAAGTTATAGGTATAACAGTTAAATTTACTCGTGTGAATAGGTATTGCATCTAGACACGCGGCAGCGTGTCAAGCCAAGTTCAAGCAAAGGAACTGGCTAGCCAGCGCCGAGTGTTACACGAACCACTTGGTGCCACTTTTGACCCTTCTATAACTCAAATAGACCTGCGGCTGAACAAAACTGGGTTTCGATAGCATTAAAGTTTTTTCTTTTTTGATATGTCGTTGGAGGCATGTTAAATAATACTTATGTAAAAAGTTAGAAATTTTCAGGTTTAGATTTCGGCTATATTGAAATATTTAAGTTTTTTGCCAAGAACTATGCAAATATAGAATTAGAGTCACAAAAAACTGTAACCTATCCAATAACATTTTAATTTCTTTACTATATTCTGTTTTTAGAAGTCTGGAACATCTGCATTCTGGTGAACGAAAAAATGCTTATAATTCCGAAAATAAAGAATTAGAGTCGCTGATATTGCAAAATTATGATATTATCGATCCACTTCATATACTTGAAAAAAGTTGGAGGTGTAGACAATCGGCTTGTCTAGATATTGATTTCTAGCTAAGCAGTATAACCAATATTGAATTAGAGTTTGTAGAGTTAATAATAAGCAGGTCATGATAATGATCTCTGTTACCAAACAAAAGTTTATAAATATAAAATCACGGCGACACTAAATACTGATACGTAAGCATTCCGGGCCTATATTAATACATTTCAAACTCGCTGTATGCGCGCGCCGCGCTGCGCACTGTGCCACCAGACCCCTATTCCGTAACTGGTTTTAAGTTCACCTCAACGCTCACCAACAAATATATCTTGATACTGCGGTGCGTAGTAGCTAAGCGTAGGTAGAGGTCTAGTTTCGTTAGGTGACGCTGTTTTAAGTTCACCTCAACGCTAACCCACAAATATATCTTGACACTGCGGTGCGTAGTAACTAAGCGTAGGTAGAGGTCTAGTTTCGTTAGGTGACGCATGGGGTGAGGCGCATGAGCGCGTAGCGAATAACGGCAGCGATCAGTGGGGGCGGGGTAGTGGCGTGCCCTTGACTCCACGTCAACCTGCGTCCAGATTCCATAAAAAAATCCGCAAAGCGTGTTTTAAACTAATATCAACCGAAAATAGTTAAACTTACCCTAATTTATTAGTATAGGGATTGCCCACGGTTTTGTTCGCGTAGAACTCGTTATCGTGTTATAGAAATAATTGATATGAAAATTATCATACAAATGACCATTCTCTGCAGAAATACCTACTAACAAATGACATACAATGTATTTTTTTTGCGAAGTGGCCAGTAACAGTAAGCTATGGAATAGATGGGTAGTAAACCGCAATTTACCTACCACATGAAATTGTTTTTGTATATTCAGGATGTAGGGTCGGTTCGCCGGTTATCGACCACCTAATTTAGTGTGCCAGTTTGCGACCACTCAGGTAAATTGGTGAACCGAGAGGATATTTTCTAGTTTTTTCAGTAGATTCCTGCCTAATAACTACATTAACTAGGTACTTAGAGCCTGTTCAAATCTATATATAAAAGAAGATTCTGACTAATTCATACACGCACAGCCGAAACTACTCGGACTAGAAACATGAAATTTACACCCAAACTACCTTTTATAAAGTTTTTTTGGAACAACGGATAAGAAGGGATTTTAAGAAATTCCACCCCTAAAGGGGGTTAAAAAGGGGTGCAACGTTTGTATGAGGGACACTTTTTTTTGAGCTAGAGACTTAAAGTTTTGTAGAAAGATAACTTATTAAAATACAAAAAAGTACTTTCAGCGTTTTGGAAAATTCTATCCCTAAAGGGGTCATAAAGGGGTGCAAGATTTGTATAGGAGAAACATTTTTTTAAGCTATAGACTTAAAACTTTGTAGAAAGATTACTTATTAGAATACTAATAGTGCTTTCAGCGTTTAGGAAAATTCTACCCCTAAGGGGGTTAAAAAGGGGCGCAACGTTTGTATGGGGGAAATTTTCTTTTTTGAGCTATATACTTAAAATGTTGTAGAAAGATTACTTATTAAAATACAAATAAAGCACTTTCAGCATTTTGGAAAATTCTGCCCCTAAGGGGTTAAAAAGGGGTGCAAAGTTTGTATGGAGGAAACTTTTTGTTTTGAGCCAGACTTAAAACTTTGTAAAAAGATTACTTATTAGAATACAAATAAAGTCCTTTCAGTGTTTTGGAAAATTCCGCCCTTAAGGGGTTCAAAAAGGGGTGCAAAATTTGTATGGAGGAAACTTTGTTTTGAGCCAGACTTGAAACTTTGTAGAAAAATTACTAATTAGAATGCAAATAGTCCTTTCAGCGTTTTGGAAAATTCCGCCCCTAAGGGGTTAAAAAGGGGTGCAAAGTTTGTATGGAGGAAACTTTGTGTTTAGAACCAGGGACTTAAAACGTTGTAAAAAGATTACTTATTAGAATACAAATAAAGTCCTTTCAGTGTTTTGGAAAATTCTGCCCCTAAGGGGTTAAAAAGGGGTGCAAAGTTTGTATGGAGGAAACTTTGTTTAGAGCCAGAGACTTAAAACTTTGTAAAAAGATTACTTATTAGAATACAAATAGTCCTTTCAGTGTTTTGGAAAATTCTTCCCCTAAGGGGTTAAAAAGGGGTGCAAAGTTTGTATGGAGGAAACTTTTTATTTTGAGCCAGAGACTTAAAACTTTGTAAAAAGATTACTTATTAGAATATAAATAAAGTCCTTTCAGTGTTTTGGAAAATTCCGCCCCTAAGAGGTTAAACAGGGGTGCAAAGTTTGTATGGAGGAAACTTTTTGTTTTGAGCCAGAGACTTTAAGCTTTGTAGAAACATTACTTATTAGAATACAAATAAAGTCCTATTAGCGTTTTAGAAAATTCCACTCCTAAGGGGGTTAAATAGGGGGGTAAGCTTTGTATGGGCAACGATTTGTTTGAGCTACAGACTTAAAAGTTAGTAGAATGATTACTTATTAAAATAAAAAAGTGGATTCAGCGTTTAGAAAAATTCAACCCCTAAGGGGTTAAAAAGGGGTGCAAAGTTTGTATGGAGTAAACTTTTTGTTAAAACTTTGTAGAAAGATTACTTATTATATATTATACAAATAAAGTCCTATTAGCGTTTAAAAAAATTACACTCCTATGGAGGTTAAAAAGGGGAGTAAGCTTTGTATGGGCAACACTTTGTTTGAGCTAGAGACTTAAAAGTTAGTAGAATGATTACTTATTAAAATAAAAAAGTACTTTCAGCGTTTAGAAAAATTCAACCCCTCTAAGGGGGTTAAAAGAAGGTTCAAAGTTTATATGGGGAGCAAGAAATTTTTAAAGTAAAATTTCGGTCTTATCATGTAGTTATGTTAAGACTTCAAAACTAATTTCAGAGTTTTTTTTCAAATTCGTCCCTAAGTGTTAAAAGGGGTTTAAAGTTTGTGTAGAGAGCAACACATTTATAAAGTATGAGATTTGTAACTTTGGTTTTAGACTGTTTGTTTAAAAACTAGAAAAGGAATTTCATTGTTTTTTATATTGATGCAGGCCTGAAATGGAAAGAGGAGCTGGATGCCGTTGAGCATTCCATTTCTTCAGCCTGTTATGCTCTGAGAAGCCTGAGGGAGGAACTCACTAGACAACAACTTAAAGTCATATACTATGCGTTAGTAGAATCTAAGCTTAGGTACAATATCAGGCTCTGGGGAAATAGCTTTAAGTATAACCTTAACAAAGCTTTGGTTGTTCAAAAAAGAGCCATCCGCACTATTGTACGCATTCCTCAATGGATATCTTGTAGAGAACACTTCCTGGAATTGGGCATTCTAACAGTTCCTTGCTTGTATATACTCGTGCGGCTTACTATTTTGTCAAAAATATCTTCAAATATGAATCTATCGAAGAACAAGATTTGCGCCTACAAACACGAACAAAAAACATTACACAAAGTTTTTTCCCGAAGCTCAAAGTGGCGCAGCACAGCACAAAACATCAGGCTGTAATTTTTTTTAACAAACTGCCCCCTGACTTAAAAAATATCACAATTTATAAGGTATTTCATAGACAATTAAAAGCATTTTTATTGAGAGGGTGCTTCTACAGTATTGACGAGATTTTTGTGCGTGATATCTAGTTATAAGAATTAAAGACATGACATGTATTAAGTTAAATAAAATGTACAAATTATAATTAGTTAAGCAATCTTTTTATGTATAATATTTAAGTAATTTTAATTTTAATGTAGATATTTCAAACACAATATTTGTATTGTTACTGAATAACTAATAAAAAAAATATATATAATATGGGGTTAAAAGAGGGTTCAAAGTTTGAATAGGGAGCAATCATTTTTCTAAGACGATAAAAACTTCTACGCGGACGAAGTCGCGGGCAACAGCTAGTGTTTACCATATCTTTAACTAGCTTTTGCCCGCGGCTTCGCCCGCGTACTAAGCGAAATTTTTAACCGTCTACAAAAAAGGAGGTTCTCATGTTGACCCGTATGTTCCGATTGAATTGCAATGTAGCACAAATATTTTCAATAATTTTCATGTCCACAATATTAAATTTCAAAATCGATGCCATTTTCGTAATGAACGTTCAAAAAAGCAATAAAAACGACACCCATATTGATATTTAGATATTTCAACCCCATCGCACCCCAACAGGGGAGATGGTATTTCACGTCCGCCATGTTGGATTTTAAAATCGTTGTTATTTTCGCAATCAGTGACCCGATAAACCATAGAAACGATACCCATATTGATTTTCAGACTGTCACCAAATGTTCCCCTTTTAGGGGTTGAATTTTTTCATCGTAAGCCCACGTGTGGCAATTTAATCGATAGGTCTTTTCAAAATAAATATAAGGTTTCTCAATGTTTTTGATTAAATGAATAGAGGCGGAGCTAAATCGCCCCAAAAGTCACTAAAATTGTGGCCCCCCAGGGATCGGAACCGGTTTTTTCAAAAGTCCCCGAAGTAGTCTAATATTTTGAATTATTTTAGGCTCTTAATGTAGGACTCTTTAGGTAACATTTTCGTATTTTTAGACAACCTGATCAAAAATGATATTATAAACCAAAGAACGAAATTGAACGAAATAAAACCGGTATTTTGGTATGGTGAAAATACCAGTATCCGATCCCTGTGCCCCCTCCTCTAATTTTTGAACGGTGTTTTTAAAAAATATAAAAATAATCATAAACCTATAGGGCTATTAGGGCTTATTAAATTTTTTCACCATAAATTATTTTGATCAAGATCGATTCATAGGTTTTCGAGATATTGCTGAAAAACTGCCTTCCCTATAGAAAAGCACGTAAGTGCCGTAAGATTTCTGTGACGATACGACCTTTTTAATAGGCAAGGATCCCTTCGTTTTGCGTAATCCGACACGCACTTGGCCGGTTTCTATAGATAACTAGCTTCTGCCTGCGACTTCGTACGCGTTTAAATTATGGATTTCATGATTATGATTCGTCCTAAAAGGGACGACATAAATTATACCCTATTAAATAATATCAATTAGAATTTTGGTCAAGTGCGAGTCGGATTTTAGTTTTCCCATACATTTTGTGACCCAACTCCTGATGAAGGCAACGAGCAAAAATATTTCGTCTCCATACAAAGTTTCATCCCCTTTTTCGTCCCTAAAAGGGATAAAATTTGACAATAATTATAGCCCTTGTCCTATTCTAATATATAAGGAACATATCTGGAAAGTTTCATGTACACTCATCGGTATATTTTGAAATTACGTGGAACGTACATCCATTCATACATCCAAATTTTTACGTTTATAATATTAGTAGGATGGTACGGAGTCCGACTCGCACTTGGCCGGTTTTTTACTGTTACTAAGTTACTACAAATAGTCAGTCCATATATCAAATTTTTTTTACTCATTTTGAAGTCAATAACTTATTAAATTCACATAATAATAACCGCATGTAATTTACCGTGATGATATGATTTGAAATACAAACGCAGCGCTTGCGCGGCGGAGCGGGGGGCGGGACGAGGTATCACTCTAGGGGCTCTCTCTAGGTTCCCGCGCGCCGCCGGTACGTGGTACCGCGGCGTGGTTATTTATTTCGCGCCTATTTTAATAGATTATACTATTACAAGGCAATCTATACACAGAAATTTCTTACTTTCCATTATATGGCTGCATATATTATTTTATAGTATTAGACTAATCTTTACAGACTCTAATTCAATATTAGACCTTACAGGACAAAAAACGCTTATAAAAATTCTTATTAATGAAATCTTATCTCTAATTCCTCCAAATTTTTGGCTTTGTCTATTAACTTAAGGATTTAAAGATATTGTTGTGAATTTTTGAAACTTTAATTCAATATCGACAAAATAATAACCGAATTCTGGTTTGACCCAGTCGCTCGTTATTTTTTTTTCTACAAACTTAACAGCATAAAGCATCATACATATTATAAACGATGAAGCTTAAACTTTGCACTCTAATTCAATATTCGCAAATCACCAATAAAAAAACATAAATACCTAATTTATACCTAACTCTCGTTCTAACTTTTCGTCATATTTTACAAATATGCTTAAAAATATGTCCCATACCATATAAGCATAACTTTTCCGACTTTAGAATTATCGAAACTTGTAGGGCAAAATTCCGGTCCGGCTACAGGGCTAAAAACCTCTTTAACGTAAACACATAAAACAACGTGTGTTTAATTATATCCATAAGGACATCAAGAAGCCCAAATTTCATGAAGCTAGCTTCTCTAGCTAAGATCTCACATTTTTAAATAACAGTAATTGTTATAGGTATCAAATAAAGCAAAGAAATAGAGTTTAATACTTGTTCATAACGTTATTTTTTTCCTATAAATACATATTTGGATTTTGCATAGAACTTGGCACTCATTTAGATCTCCATTCTTTTTTCGGCGAAGCCCACACAGCCTAGCATAACTTTTGTATTGAACTTGGCTCTCCTTTTTTACATTTATGTTTTTGGTGGGATTGCATTTAAATAAACTAGCAGTGCCTTCAACTATTTTAAATATCAAATATCATAAAGATCATCATCGTCACCTCTAATCAGCCAAAAGACGTCCACTGCTTGACATAGGCCTCCCCTAAAGAGTGCCGAAGTGACCAGTCTTGCGCCACTCGCATCCAGCGGACTCCTGCGACCTTTACCAGATCATCACTCCACCTACGCCGCGCCTTCCGGGACGTGGTTGCCACTCGAGAACCTTTCCGCCCCAACGGCCATCGGAATAAAGATCAAATTTATTTCAATAGAAAATTATTACGGGAATATATTACAATATTATTTCACATCAAAGCTATAACACAATAATAGTGTCAAATTAGTGACGTGCAAATTCCGGGATTGCGGGATTATTGGGTGCATCAATCGAATTTTGAAATTCGAACGCTCCCTCCGCCCCCCACGCCCGCGGCGCGGTCGCGCGCAAGGTTGCCGACGCCGGTTGGCGCGAACTCATTGCCCGCCGAGGTCATTGTACATCGAGTTCTGATGTCCTAAATAGAGAAAAATTTGGCGTCTACTCGCAGACATTCAATTATCAGGCGCATGTAGGTAACGACGTCATTTTCTATTTGATTTCTTCTTGTTGATACTTAAAAAAATACAGATTATTTATAAAAGGAATGGAAAGCGAGGCACGTCGATAAAAATTAACGCGGCGCGTGGAATTTAAAGTTTAATGAGATACATTGGTTCTCGTAATTCCGACGATAGGAACAACATTGCACTCAGTAACAACGTTACCGGATTTTTAAGCTATATCTGTGCTCGGCTTATAATGCTGTAAGTAAGTTTTAAGCAAGTTTTTGTTATGGATGAGAATTTGACTTGTTTCAGACTTTTAATGGTATACGTCATGTCAATGTCGTTTTATGTAACTACCTACCTATTGATATTGGTTCAGTTCAGAGGATACAATTAGTTTATAACTCCAAGTTTCCTCTTTTACCTAGAAATGAATATTCTAGAGCCTTCAATGTTTAAGTGGCTTGAAACATGTAGGTAGGTACTTTTCACATATATTCTGAGAGGTTTCTCTGAATATACGTATATTTATTTACTGTGTACAGTGCTACGTCACTCGCTCGAGGCCACGCGTAGGTAAGTCTAAATAAAGAGCTTTCTAGTAATTCTAGTCCATATCTATCTCGTTGTTTCGCGAGGGGGAATATGTTATCTAATATTATCATCCTAGTTAGCACAAATTCTAAAATAAAAGTGACGCTACATAAACTTTTAAGTTGCTACACGCCATACTCCATAGATATGGCTACAGGTTTTTAATTGCACTAGAATTCTTTTACTATTGTAGGGACTAATTAATGGAACATAAACACTAAACCTGCTAAGAGTCAGCAGCAACCTAAATAATGGTTCTTTTCTTAGTATTTGCCCTCCAGTGGAAAAAAATATTTTGTTCCTTACGAGCGATTCGAAATTACAAGACTCTTCACGACATTTCCTTTCCTCGTGTTAATTAGTTACAGAACAATGTTTTTTTTTTTATATTACGAAGTAGACTTTATTATTAACAAGCTACGCGTGTAAACATAGAGGTATGATAGAGAGAATCAGTTTCACTTTTGAGTATTTTAGTATCCTACTTTTTGGATGTTTGGATGTTTAGGTGTGTGGATGTTTATAATCACGCAAAAATAGCTGAACGGATTAAGATGAATTTTGGTATACATCTAGTGTATAGCCCGGATTAACATGAATTCTCTTTATCCCGAGAATCATCCCCTAAGAGGGGATGATTTCAAGTAGTTTCGGATCAAATCGGCTGTGACAGATTGACAGACAGACGCACGAGTGATCCTATAAGGGTTCGGTTTTTTTCTCTTTGAGGTACGGAACCCTAAAAACACCTTAACCAAACAATACAGAAGATCTGAAGTGGAGAACTTGTAACTAACCAGCCTAGATAAACAATAAAAGAATAAACAAATTCAAAGATTCTTACGCTACACATACAATTTCACCAAAAAAAGCATTTCATCCTTTAAAATAGAATGTAAGACCAATATCATCTAGGTATTGCTAAGGACTAAAATAAAATATAGAAAAATTAATTGATGATTGTTTATGACTTCTAATAATCAATCACCTATTAATTTTTCTATCTATATTTTATTTTAGTCCTTATCAATACCTAGAGCCTTATTTACTAGGATAGGTACATGTAAATTCAACAATCATAATAACAGCACAAAATGGTAGTATTCCAGACAGACATCGGCATCGATCAAATAGCACTCTCCGTTTACTTCGTTTGAATTCAGGCACAAAAACAAAATCAATAACGCTCTAAACGCCAATGTTTGTTCATAACTACGCTTACAAGAATAGTCCACTTCTGCCCACGTACTCGGCAAGTCAGTTAGCACAACTGGTGGCAAGCTCCGAACGTGTGGCTCGGCCGACTAATTGTTCTACCTGCCCTTTGTCGGATCCCGCCGACCTCTTTATCGTCTCAACAAAAACCGAGCCTTCACAAATCTCAAACTGATTTTTCGTTATAAATTACAATCTTTGCTCTTATTCCTTCACTAATTCAAATTAAATGTCATTGACAATTTAAATCCAGCTCTATTCCAGTTAGATAAGGTAGTTAGTCAAATGGAGTCACGAGCGATCATAAGCTGTGTGGTGCCCGTTCTAGTTCACGGAACTCGAAACCATGTTGATCGTATCGTAATCGATCGAACGAACACTAAATGTTAAAACGTACGTGGCGAATTTTAATATTCTAGAAACTAAACTTGTTTTATAAAGCAAAACCGAATCACACTACTTAACCAATTCAAAACTGGAATTAGAGACTGGAATTTATCTCAATTAGGTAACAAGAGAAGAATTGAATTTGAAAAAACCGTAATCCTGGAGTAGCTATTTTCCGGGATTTTTTGCTATTGAGAAAGCGATGCGTTTTAAGTATACGTTATTATGGCACGAACCCTCATGGCTTGTCGTTGCCGCCCGGCCCCGTTCTCCGTCCAGGGGGGCGTCCCCCTGCTAAACGGGATGCGCGCCTCCAATTTACATTTATGAAGTCCCGTAACAGATTCCGGGATGTTTACTTTCGATAATTAAAAACGTCTCAGGTGTAACGTGCCAATCCCTGTGGCAGTTTACCGATAGTTGGCTAGTAATTAATAGGTAGCTCTCTTGACTTGTGACTTAAGTATGTAGGTTTTTCAAGTAATATAATTGTAGAGCGTAAGGACACGCTCTACAATTATACTGTCTGAGTAAAATTACATCGTTTTTACATTTTCGTTGCTAACTTTTGACCTATTCTTATTTTGCTTTGTATTCATTTCATTTTTATTATAATATATAAATGTAAATAATTTATTAAAGCTAACACAAAAATATCTAACTATTAATATTAATTTTATTTATAATTAATTAAATAGGTTTACCAGTAGGTTTACCTAACATTAAAACTTACAAACAAACACAGTTGATATTACGATTGCTAGAGTAGTATATACATGCATTTTATAGTTCTTATATAGTTATGTAGTATATATATTAACAGACTATTCAGTTGTAAACTAACAAAATAACGTAATATGTGTGAAAACTAGGTATAAGACTACTGTCAATAATACCAGTATGAGTTTTTGTAGAACATCAGAAGGGACGGGCGGCTCTAATAACATTATGCAAAACACCCCGCGTGGTCGCCCGCGTTATACTGATCTGAGTGAGCCTCTCAAATAAGCCACATTTCGGACAAGTAGATTGAGGATGGAGAAATAATACTTCTCATATAACGACCTAAGTGTTATTACTTTTATAGTAAAACCTTAGCAACTAAGGGTACGGACAGGTAATATAAAAGATTATTTTAATTCATTCCGAACGCTATTATTAGAGAGAGAGAGAGACGGCCGTAGCATCGTGCGTGCGACTGTATTAGCGGTTTGCGTTGCACACAATGCTATAGACATCTTACTCTAATGACTGCGTTCGGGAAGAATGAAAAAATACCCTTGCCGAACTCATGCGCAATAACAGTCTGCCCCTATGAATTTAAAAAATAATGTATTGTACCTATAAGTAAAAGACTCGCGTGTTAAGGACATGTCTCTATCAGCGCAAGCATCTACAACGAGTTTTTTACGCCGGTTCTTCTCGAGGCAGAGGTTTACTTTCCGAACCGGGGTGGTAGTTTATCGACATTCATAGGTGCATGTAATATGCCTAAATTGAAGAATAAATCACTTTGACTTTGACTTTTTAACGAATATAGTCAAGGAACAGAGACAATGAGACTAACCAGAAACTAAATTAACTTAAATAAATAAATCATTTATTCAGTCACAAAGTGGTTTACAAGTGTTATTTGATGGTACCTGTTGTTATGTACATTTAAAATACCCGTGCTAAGAGGCACCACGCTTCCATAGTTGGTAATGTGAAATTGTGTATACATGTGAAGAATAGTTATGTTGTAGTAATTAAAATTACTGTCTATGGATAATATTAATATATCTGAAAAACCTGGTTCTAAAATTTTCACATATCGTATTTTCTACCATAACCATAACTTTACCATGACTAAAAATATTCAGTTTGCACAGAAGTCCTATATTAATCCACTCGCCGCCACTGACTTGAACACTAGTTCTTGACTGTTGCCACCCACCTGCCACCAACTTCATACGAAGTCCAAAAACAATAGACTTAAGACTTACGTGGCGTGGAGTGCAACCTCCATTTATTTTCTGTGGCAACGAATAGGTTAAACGCATACAGTACCTACTCTATGGACTAAACACAAACGTAGCAGGCAATGGGTGGTTAAGCGCATCCTCGCTTAACATATTCTCGCATCTATAGCATCCTATCATAAAATCACAAGTAACAAGCATATTTAGTCCTAATATACACATATTTTATGTTTCAAACAATTAAGAATCAATAGCTATAAACCGTTTTGCATTAATGCTAATCAAAACAATCGTGCTAATAAAATAGTTTAACGACGTATTGAATGCAAAAGTAGTTTTTTGGTCCACTGCTTAGCCCCATGTGGCCATGTGTGTGTGGTGTAAAGTTGGTCCCGGTTGGCAACGAAAAGGCTCGTGAAGCACTGTTGACCCACCTATGAAATCACGGTATTCAAAGAAAGATACCATCATAAGATTGTGTCATAAGATTTTTTTACTATGCCATTCGAACCAGTTTTTGGAGAGGAACAAATGTTTATACGGGAGCAACTACAATTAAAGAACATAAATGGGTCGTTCTTCTTTTTTACCGACAATGATCCGAGGTTTTTCTGTTTTTTTGGTTTTTGAACTATCGAAAATTGTGGTTTTGAAGTGCGATTAAAAAAAATGCATAGGTTTCTTCATTAGAACTAATTAAAGTTTCCTTTCTGGCCAATATAAATATTTATTTACGGTTGGTTTCTAAAAAAAACATGTGACAAAGTGGACTCTTTCAGTGGGGACAACATTTTGGTTTACCACTCTGTCACGGCATTCTACGAAAAAAATAAACATTTAAAAAAATGCTAGTTAGAGAAAGTGAAATATTAAATATCACTAATTAATAAAATAATATGGACGTTCATTCGAACATTATAAAACCGTAAACATCATTACTCAAATGAGATGCCGTAATAAGACGAGGGACAGGCTATTGTCGGTCGAAAAGAAGAACGACCAAAATACCCAAAAAATTGATTCAAAAACCACGCTGGCGTCAGCTGAAATGCTTCATACTAAGTGATACAGAAGTATGACGTTACAATTTTCTATTTGTACTAATCGTTGTATTATTGTTAATCAATTAAATTGCTGTTTCATCATATCAACCGAAAGACGTCCACTGCTGGACATAGGCCTCCCCCAAAGAGTGCCAAAGTGACCGGTCCTGCGCCACCCGCATCCAGTGGACACCCGTGACCTTATATTCATACTCATTTATTGATAGTATAAAAAAATACATGTCAAAAAAAAAAAAGAACTACTAAAGTTTACCAGGTCATCAGTCCACCTTGTGCCGTGCCTACCGACGCCGCGCCTTCCGGTACGTGGTCGCCACTCGAGAAGTCATTTTAAAGTTACTCTTGAATAATAGTAAAAAAACGTATTTTTTCTAAGCTTTCAAGATATAAGTATTTTTATGAAATTTAATTACATTTTGTAATTTATACTTTATTACAATAATTTGATGGTTTACTATCCATTTGCTACACGACGTTATCAATTTTTGTCAAAGCAATAATATATGGATTAAATTCTAACGGGTTTTTCTTCATTCGAATTTAAGCCATGTCACTTTGACATATAGTGTCCATGTTAACACAAGTGCAACGTCAAGGACATTTACCTTATTTGACAGGAAATTAAAGGTTAATTCGTCTAATATGAGTCATCAATTTGGTAGATACATATTATCTCTTTGGGGGAGGCCATGTCCATGGCCTATGTCCAGCAGTGGACATCTTTCGGCTGATCTGATGATGATGATGATATTATCAATTTCGGTAGGTAGGTTTTATGATGTCAATTTTTTTTAACATTCGAATAAAATAAAACTCAGGATGATATTCGGAAGTAGAGGCAAGTACTGCTGATTAGGTACATACACAATAACCTATTTTATATCGTAGCGTCGTAGGTAGCAAACTAAAAACAAACATAACATAAACCACCTTTTTACAAGCTTTATATTAACTTGACCTGTTCGTATGTAACTGGGTCGTTCTTCTTTTTTACCTACAATATATCGTAATTTTTCTGTTTTTTGCGTTTTTCAACTATTGATAATCATGGTTTTAATTTTTGATTTTAATAAACGTTGTATGTATATTTTATTTGGACTAATTAGTGATTCTTTCCGTGGCGATAATGTTTTTTTCTTTATGGTAGTTTTTCAGGTACTATTGTGACAGAGTGGCCGTTTTCAGCAGAGACCACATTTTGGATTACCACTCTGTCACGCGATTCTATGAAAAACAAACTTATAAAAAAATAACTGGATAGAGAAAGTGAAAGACTATTTAGTACTAATAGATGAATAAATGTATGGACGTACATTCAAACACTAAAACATTAATAACCAATACTCTAACTAATGACGTATGGTAAAATGAGGACAAGCAATTGTAGGTAAAAAAGAAGAATGACCCAACTAGTTAGTTAGTTAGTTTTACTGGGCATTTTCCGCAAATCGACATCCAACGTGCGTATTTTGCGTGAAAGGATTAGACCGGTTTCCTCACGATTGATGTTTTTCTTCACTGAAAAGCTAACGGTAAATACCTCGTACATAAGTGCCGAAAAACTCATTGGTACGAACCGGGATTCGAACCCACGACCGCCGCTTGACAGCCGCATGCCTGAACCACTAGGCTACCGTAGCTTGTCGTATGTAACTAACTAAGAAAGTAAGTATGTATTTGCACTTGCCGTTATCTGATTGAACTGAAATTTTGGGTAGTAGTATGGTTTGAATGACCCATAGAGCTGATCTGATGATGGAGACAGAAGATGGCCATGGGAATTCATTATTTAACCGACGTAACTACGTTGTGTTTGGGCTCGTTAGAATCGTCTCAATGAGTAGTTGATGATGATATACAGAAAGGTACAGTC
Source organism: Epinotia nisella (assembly GCA_932294315.1). Lineage (NCBI taxonomy): Eukaryota > Metazoa > Arthropoda > Insecta > Lepidoptera > Tortricidae > Epinotia > Epinotia nisella. Next base: position 8,265,330 of record OW028687.1, read on the forward strand.
AGCAATAGCTTGTACCAAAAATGAAATTTTTGACAGAAACTTATTTGTACGCAATCTACGCTGAACTTTTAGCGAAAAATTGCTTTTGGAAAAACTTTTTTCTAAGGAACCGAACGGAAAATCAGTTTTGTGTGAACACTGAACAATGCTGCCGTTGTGCTCGAATTTCGGACGACACCCAAATGAACACAGTAGCTTCGCCTTGTCACACTCTCACAGACTCACACAGATTCTCGGTACCGGCACATACCGAGCCGAAGGGGCCCGATAAAAACACAGATAAGGAATATGGACAGCCCTAAACAAAATTCTTTAACTACGAGTCGTTACACCCAGCACGGCTATCACAAGACGGCGCGCGAGCTCTCTCGATTTTTCTCGCACTATCCGTCTCTCTCTTATTAGAAAACTTAGAAAGAAAAAAATCGAGAGAGCTCGCGCACCGTCTTGTGATAGCCGTGCAGGAGCTAGATTTGGTTGTGTATGTATTTGTATACTCATTCTGACACGATACGTACGACGCCGTGCGTCGAAGTGAATACGAAAATGATTCATTGAAATGTGATTGGGATGGAAAGCAATGAACTAAAATAGACCTGCTGGTCGATTGCATAACGTGTCGGACGTACGTTAGGCAGTCCTAATAGGCTTGTGACCTAACATTATTTTACGATGCCATTCGAACCAGTTTTTGGAGAGGCACAAATGTTTGTATCGGAGCAACTACAATAACATAATGATGACTGATTGACTTAAAAGTATGAGGTCACGCTTTGCTATTTGAACTAATCGTTGTATAAAAAATCAAGTAAATTGCTGTTTCGGTCGCGAAATACTGCGTTTAGGTCCATAGTTCTCATACAATGTTGTTTCTATAAAAGCGTAATAATTCTATTGGTAGCTTTAAATTTACTCTTACCTAACTGGAAAATAAAAATAAATGTATATTTTAAAGGTCCATATCTTTTTATGATTTTAATTATATTTTGTAATTTATAATAGATTACAATAATTTGATGGTTTACTATCCATTTAGCAACACTACGTTATCAATGTTAACATGATGTCACTTCCTCAGCCCTATTGTCATTTTTTGTATGGGAACATGACACGAAATTGTTTAATGGACTTGCCCTAAAAAGTATGTATAGTATAACAATTAAAAATACGAGTTAAGATTAGAGAACGAAATTCATGTATTAATACTCGGACGAGAACCTTCGGTCCTAATGTAGCGAGATGAAAAAAAAACTGTCTGAGTTCAAGGGGCAAAAAGCACGATCGATAAAAAGTTGAACCCACGTTTAATTTCGTCCTAAAAACAGAACGACATAGACAACACATGTGGTAGCCATTAACGAAATGATAGATTCCTTTGAAACACAACGTTTTTACTTGTAGAATATAATATACCCCTACATAAGAATTAATGGAAAAAATATCACTATATACTTATAAGGATTTAATGATTATTTATAATTAATATCCATATTTTTGACAGTGTTGTATTAAAATAGGTACATTAGTTATACAAAATAGTCACTACTAATATTTATTACTGAAATCATTTTCTCGCTACTCCATGATTATACGTAGGTAGAACAGACGCTGCTATATTTTGCACAAAACCTCCTACGTTCGTTGTAATTAGATTCTAGATGCACCTAACGTTATTAAATGCATTTTATTTTTTCATTGTAAATGGATATTTTATATTTTCACCATTTAATTTACTCTTATAAATCTTATAATTCTGCGGCGCTACCCCGAATATCAAAGTTAGATTTTCGAACTTCGAATTTCGGTTTTCGGGTTTATACTTATAAATGTTATGTGCCGTTTCATACAGACCTACTTTAATTGGTGATCTAGGCATCGGAGATTTTTTCGCACGGTAAAGTAAGACATTACAACTAACACTAGAATATAAGTCTGTAACTAACACCTATGGATTCCGTCCGAAATAGAAGATTTATTATTATTATTACATTAGCAATAAAATTCACCTCGTATTCATAATTTCATACTCATACTCACTTATTTATGTCCCGACTGCCAAAGGAAAGGAGGGTTATGTTTTTCCAGCGTATGTATGTATGTATGTATGTGTATATGTCCTATTCTTAGGCACGCCCTGCAGCCTAAACTGTTTGACGGATTTCGACATATGAGGTGTCGTTGGATTCCTCTTAATCTTGGGAGTGACATAGGCCATAATATTTGTAAAAAAGCAGTTGGGATTTTCGAAAAAACTTTTGATTTCACTTGTTTAATTAGTGATTTTAAGTTTATAATCACGGACAAGTTTATAAACGATAATTTTGGAATAAGGCAACTGGAAAACTCTTTACTGTCTACAGACAAAAAACAGTACTATCACTCAAGAGTACGGGTTCACACCTATGATCATTTTCGAGCGTTTGCCATGTATGTGCACACGATTTTGAACAGAAAGTGTGAACCTGTACCCTTGGGCGATAGTACCTCTTGCAATTGCCAAACGTACAGTGATATGGCCTTAGCTAATATGCCGTTGAAATTCGTCTGTATTTGTCTGTCACTTTAATATTTATGTGTTTTTGAGAAAGGCACAAAACACATTGTCGTTAACAGTTGTTTGTTTAATTTTGTGAATTCCGCCTTTTGTACATTTTGTTCGTGCAATAAAGTTTAAATAAATAAATAAATAGTCTCTATACCTAATCTGTAGGTATCATTAGTACTGCACCACTTCAGTTAAATATAAACGTAACCTAGTCATTATACTTTCCGCGGTCATTTTCGTCGTCAGAAAATGCCGCATGATGTCCACAATGTGACACAGTGCCCTGTGCAAGACCGACATTACCAGCCCTTGTTCACAACAATATCCTACGCCTCAACATTTATAAACCACTATAAATTTCACCTCCGACTATGTACAGTTGTTACGAATGTGGTTCCAGTAATACGGGCTCACAGCGTGGATGTTTTATGAATACAGGCGTACTCAGAAGGTTGCGGCGCGGGGTCACCGGGGTTCATGAAACTTTTTGTCCTATTCCAGACAATGCTATCATACAGTGTATATGCTACGCACGATTATGCGTAATGACATTACGCTACATATGTTAGGTTATTTTGAGGCTGATGGTCCTGGGTTGGAATCCCGGTAAGGGCAAATATTTATGTGACGAGCAGGAATATTTGTCTCTGAGTCTTGGATGTTTCCTGTCTGTTGCATTATTTATATCTATTAAATATATCGTCGTATCGTAGGCCTTTACTCGCGAAGAGGTCCACCAAAATAGTTAATAAGATAAATTATGTTTTTAAATTAATAGAATAACTAGATTAACTAATACATATATAGTGTTAAAGTGTAAAGGTGTGGAATTAAAAGGCTTTTTTTTTATTTATTATATCGTCGTATTGAACGAGCGAACAAAGCGAACGAAGTTCTCCGTTTCAGGTTTCAGCTTGGGCCTGTCCAGCTGTTTTCCTCTACAGGACGCATTTCTCAACCAATTCTCGTGAAATGTTGTGAGCGGGTTCAGTATTATTTTTGTCGATTCAGTTTTTGGAGTTTAGTTTTTTTTTAAGTCATGTTTACGAGTTTTACAGCTCACAGAGCTACTAGTTTATTATTATTCGTTATTATAAAAGTTTTCTCCCGATGTTATTGTGAATGAAGGAATTATTTTATCCATTTCCTGGCGTCCAATTCCAAATTCAATCTAACGTGTCAAAAACTCAGAAAAAGCGCGCAAAACACGTGATGAACCAAATCAAATTCCACAAATGAAGCGAATTATTCGTTGTTACAACAACGGCTGTTGATTGGACTCTTAGGTCACGTGATCGGACCGGCTTGTCCGATCGATCGGACCACGATTTTTTTTATTTCCTGTTGCTTGGATTGATCGGATAATAAGACTTTCAAAGTCTTCTACCAGACTATTGGGATTTTAAAGGTTCATCTTGTCCGATCGATCGAACCAGCAGGAAATAAAAAAAATCGTGGCCCGATCGATCGGACAAGCCAGTCGGACCACGTGGCCTGACTTCATAACTACCTACATATTTTAAAATCATTTTAAAGTCTTTAACCCTTTTCCAGACAGCGGCGTTATATCGACCACATACTGCTTGTCAAACATAAATAATAACTTAATATCAATGAATAAGACTGACATCCGATGTCATTTTCCAACTGTCGGCCTGGAAAAGGGTTAAGTATAAATGTAACACTCGGCAATTAAATTTTATAAATCATTCTGACCTGTAAAATATCGCATTTTATGAATAAATTATTGTTGCTTATGTAATAAAATGTTGTGTTATAAATAAATTATTTGTGATTAAAATGTTTTATTGTTTATTTGATATAGTCCAGGAATTTTTAGCGTGTAGGTATTTGTAGTTTTACCACGTATTTGACGAAACGGTGTTTATCGTAAACTCACTCTGCAGGTATATTATTTCTTACCTGGAGGTATATTTTTGTTCGTCACTTCCGATCCCAGTCATATGTACCTATCTTATCAGTTTTCTTTTTGCGAAAATACACCAAATGTTGCTTAATTGTTTAGTATTCATATCTTCATAAGGAGGTGGTTAATATGCCATGTATCCTGTTCCTGGCACTGTCACGTATTAAAACAAAAGACGATCACGCGATGCCTACATACAAATTACGTATCCACTAGACGTTCGAGTTCGACTAATTGGCAGAAGATCGTTGTGTTAATACGAGTAGAAGCCATAATTGCAAATGATATAGGTACCGTGCTTACTCTGTGAAGCTACACGTGTATTGTGTATGGTTGAGATTGTTTATAATTTTATAAAAAAGTCATTGGAACTGGAATCTTCTACCTTGCACGGTAGAGTTGCTATTTGAATGGACTACTGTGATGCAATTCGGCCGACTCAAGTAATCTCAAGTATACAATTGGGGGCTAAGGTATAGGCCTCTGAGGAATGAGATGGGCTCGGGAATATACTAACTGTCTATTTCAGTCCTGATGTATTCTCAGGAAGTCTAAACTTGTCCCAAATTATCTTAAAATGTCAAGTTATTTTCATTTTGGTGGACTGACGACCTGATGAAGTCGTGGGAAGCCTTTGGGGGAGGCCTATGTGCAGCTGGACGTCTTTCGGCTGATATGATGAATTTCCTTTGAATGCGAGATACTCTGCTCCTTATCCCTTGGTTTGGGGTACTAGAAATATCAACAGTTCGGCCAGGTTTACTAAGACTATCCTCAAGTGGTTCACAGAATATTGTTATCATTTATCAAAGATAGCTTTAGATTTACACGAAAAATACTGATTTCGGAAAACTTTTAAAACTCCGTAAATGCAACAACTGAAAATAGGTAGGTATGTTTTATTTATTTAAATTTCATTGCACAAATGTAATAAAGTACAATTGACGGACATACCGCCTTCAGGTATTCTCTACCAGTCAACTACGAAGCAGATATTCGCAGAGCCGTCACATCAGAGCACATCTGATGAATGTGAATATTATCGTCATAAATGTGAGAACCCGATATCGTCCTGAGGCGTCAATATCCCTTCAGTTAATAAGGATAAAAACCCAAACTCAAACATTTATACAAAATACAAAAAAGCCCGTACATCATTTTGGCATTGAAATATGGATGGACTCCATTCAAAAATAACGTAGTTAACTTTTCGCCAGTGGGTTACCCCCGATTCCCTAACCATCATAATCGAGAAATAAAATTAAATACTTCGAACCTTCTGCGAAAAACTGTTGTGCTCTATATGGTTAGGAGAGTAAAATATGCTTGCCACTTTAACGAAGCACACCAAAGCATAATGTGTACTTACTTACGGCAAGCAGCAGAAACATATGCAGGCAAGTATGTGTGCATATTGCACAAGAGGGAAGTATGATACCTACGAGTAGGTACATGCTTAAAAGACTGCTACAGTTCGCAGCTCGCTCTTTTGCAAGCTTAACTAAGCAAACTCGCACAAACTCCTTTCAACTTCACTAACTTAAGTGGGTATATTTTTCAAACCACCCTCTTTATGTTCGACTACGTTTTAAATAGCATAATATAACTAAATAATTATGTTTCCTAAACCACTATTCTATTTTAAAATTGTCAAGTTAACAAAAAGATTGCCGTTAAGTAGTTAAAAGGTTATCTCAAGTCTTTACAAGATACACGGGTCTAGTCTAACGCGATATTTCTGATGTTCCGACGCAAATAAAGGTGTATATCATGTTAGACCCGTATATATAATAATGTAATATAATCTTGTGTACTAGTGTACAAAGCGCAAGAGTTTAAAGAGTTATAAAATTATTAAATTGATTGATATGCTAAGTATGCAATACTACAGTCTAGTTAGGCGGATTAGCTACAAAAGTTAGCATAACTTCGAAAATCTTGAAGTTTTATTCTAACAAAACCTGTTTTTCTTCAATTCCTAATGTTTCCAAGTTCCCAAGGAAATGGGTGCAGGGTCTGATATTGAGTTAATTACCTACCTGCGAGCCGAGCGTCCTTTTGTCGGTCGTCTCCGACTAAGTTCATTGATTCCGTTTTTGCGCCCGGCCTTCTGTCTACCGACCAAACTATAAGACCCCTCTTTCACCGTACTCCCACCTCACATCTAGAGCATTCGGGAGTGATTGAGAGAGGCAGAGGAGCTCAAGAAAGATGGTCGGGCGATACGAACGTTGTGCTATGAAATGAACGTTTAAGCATGTGTTTGTGGCAATGGCCGGGTTTTCCATCGGCACCATGGAATATAAACCCTGTCTCGTGCTCAAAAGGTATCCTTTACATTGGTGAGAGATCAGAAATTTCGCTAACAAATTTTCAGAAATGAACCTTATGCAGAGGAACTTAAGAGTCAACTTTGAAGCTGGGTACCGAAACAAGCTTAAATGAAATTCAACTGAGGTATTAATGACGATCTTATTCGTATGGATTCGTTATTAAAGATAAAAGCTTTCAATACAAATTAAAATAGTTTAACTAGCATAATGGGAACCATAACTTAGGATTAATCGTTCTTAAACTATCTAAATTCAAATTAATTCCGTAAAGTAAACGCGTTAACTGGGCTGTTATTATTGCTACTATACATTTTTAGGGTTCCGGTACCTCAAAAGGAAAAAACGGAACCCTTATAGGATCACTCGGTTGTCTGTCTGTCCGTCTGTCACAGCCGATTTGCTCCGAAACTACTGGACCGATTGAGTTGAAATTTGGTACACATATGTAAATTTGTGACCCACAGATGGACGCGTAAAGTAAATTAATGGATTCGGAACAAGGGGGCCACATTTGGGGAGTAAACTGGAAAATTAAAAAAAAGTCTCGCAAACTGTATTGTGTGACATATCAAATAAAAGGGGTTGTTGTAAGCATGTCAAATATATTTTTTTTATAATTTTAGCAAAAATAGATTTGAAGTAATTTAGGAAAAAAGACGAAAATTGACCATTCCCCCCTCTTATCTCCGAAACTACTAGGATTAAAATTCTGAAAAAAAAAATGGAAAATAGTTCCTTGCCTAAACATTACAGGAAAACCTATAAGAAGTTTGAGTATTCAAAAACACTTATGAAATTTAGATTATATACGGAACCCTCACCACGCGAGTTGAACTCGCACTTGTCCGGTTTTTCACGTTAGCAATTCCTAGGACTCTCATGTCAATGTCTCCTCTGACTTTATAAGTTAAAAATTTAGTTATTTATACTGTATTTTTTACAGACTTACAGATAGAGTTAAATTGAATTTAAGTTAATCCAATTGCTTTTAAAGCACAACCTAGCCTATTACCATTTACAGGTTCTGACGAATCGATAGAAAATTGGATATAGTCGAATCAACACAATAAAACGGGTAGGTACGAGACTACCTACAATTTGTATTGAGTTTCCACACAAAACCATAAATAAAGCATAAGCTCAAAACGAACCCGTTTTTTTGCTTATGAGTCTAGATCTAGATACGCATCAAAATCATTTAATTTCGCATCACTCAGGTAAAACAAGGTAGACATTTAATTTGCTACTAGCATACTAATACTGACTGTGATAGTTACACACTACTGGTTTTAACAGTTTTCCACCTAGTAACATTTGCTAGGTGCTTAACTACCCTATTCCTTCCTCATCCTCCAATCGGTTTTTCCGGTTGTCTCCTGAAGGATCCCGAGGTCCGCTTTAGCACCTAATCCAAAACCTATTCAATGTCTAAACTAATATTATAAAGAGGAAAAGGTTGTTTGTAGGTACGTTTTGTATAAAGGGGCAATCTCCGGAACTAAGCATCCGATTTCAAAATTCATACACGGTGGCCCAATAAAACGTTGACAAAATTAAAAAGTAAAAAAATTGAAAAAGGTTCGTGGTTTCCTTAGTTTTTCTATTATGTATTTACACATGTTAGCCGCCATTTAGAATAGACTGCTTGTTTAAAACTATTTGGTTATTATTGGTTTTCGCAACGTGGAGCAATAATTGGGAATGGATGAAAATTTTAGAAATACCTGTTTTTTTTTGGTGATAGGAATAACCTTCCTTAGCATCAAAGAAAGTTACAGATTTTTCAGCTGCGTCAAATATTTTTGAAAATATAAACAGTTTCCTCACTTACGTTTTGGGTTTAGGACGGCGAATAAGACGCTTTCCTTGATCTGTCTCATATTACAAAAAAATATCTTAAATATCCGTGGTAAATATATATTGACAGTTGCAGCAGCGATATTTGTCATTGCCAGGGTCAGATATTTAAAATATTTTTGTAATATGAGACGGATCAAGGAAAGTGTCTTATTCGCCGTCTTAAACCCAAAACGTAAGTGAGCAAACGTTTATATTTAAAAAAAAAAATGGCGCAGCTGAAAAGTCTGCAACTTTTTTCTGGTGCTAAGGAAGGTTATTCCTTATCACCAAAAAAAGAAGCGGGTTGTGTCGGAGATACAACCGTTAATTAAGTTTAAGTGGATACTTCTTTGTTGGCAATGGAACCGTAACAAATAAAACCGGCCAAGTGCGAGTCTGACTCGCGTACCGAGGGTTCCGTACTGAGCAAACTGTACTTAAAAAATCGTAAATAAGTAAAGCGACCTCTGTCGGCACCTACTTATTTAAAGGTGGTCTGTTTATCATCGATAATTCGTTGTAATAACACGTGAACCAAGTTTAATGTTTCTTTTGTTAAATAAAAGCACGATCACTAAAATCTGTATAAGTACTGATAAATCGGTATATATGGCAACATTGACTGACGTAGCTCATTTGACTCAAGATACGTTGAAAATAGCGGTCATTTCAGCATTATTTTCATGTCCGCCACATAAACTAAATAACATTTTGTGATTAACAACTAATGGCAAATAAAGAAGGATTAGACATGTAAACATGTAACAAACAATTATTTGAAATCAGATTAGGCTTCTCTACAAAAAGTTATTCCAGAACTGCCGTGTCAAGCCTATCTCATGTATCTCAAAAAGCATAGTTTTGAGAAAACGCCATTTGAAGTTTTTTTTGTACAGTATTTAGCCATGATTTACTATGGTAAAAACAGAGTTACATGAGTTACGTGACAGGGTCGTATAAGGAATTGGTAAGTTAAATTAAAAAACTGAGTATGTAGGTCTCGATAAAGGCATGGAAAATAAACAGATTTAGACCTGTTACGCGTAACTCATGTATCTCAAGATACATGAGATAGGATTGACACGGCAGAGAAGTCACGTGATACATTTTGAACTGTACCCCTATACAAGAACGCGAGCAAAGAAGTATCCACTTCAAAAAATCATGCATTTCTAAAATATTCATCCATTCCCAATTTCGTTACACAAAGTTGGAAGACGACAGTGTGAGATAGTTAGATCGCTTGGTGTCAGTCGTCAACTTGTCTCTAAGACTGTTAAGCGATTCAATGAGCTCGGCCGTAGGTATTGCAGACTGCCCAGGAAGAGGTAAAAAGAGGACTGTAAGGACTCCCAGGCTTAGAAACATTATCAAGAAACGATTTGAGCGTAATCCACGGATTAAAGTCCGAAAGCCATTCGACGGTGCAACGAACGTACTGTCGTAAATGACCTCAATTTGAAGGCGTACAAACTGCGTAAGGCACAACTTCTTGAAGATAAAGATAAAAAAGTTCGCCACGAGAGACGTCGTCTAATTAAGAAGCGTGCCGCTACTGAAGAAATGGAAAAACATCCTTTTTCAGATGAAAAACTGTTTTCCATAGAACAGACCCATAATCACCAAAATGATAGAATATATATTCTAGTCGTCCTGGAGCAATTGCAGTGATTCCTCACCGCCAAAAGTTATGGTTTGGGGTGGTATTTGCTCTACAAGCAAAACGCCCCTTATTGTTATAGAAAAAGGTGTCAAAATGAATATATATAGAAGAGATATTCTTGAAGTCGTAGTTTTACCTTGGAGTCAACAGCATTTTGGCAACCAACCGTGGATATTCCAGCAAGACTCTGCTCCATCTTACAGGGCCCGGCCCGTACTGTGCAGCAGTGGTGTAAAGACAATTTTCCCGGATTCATAAGCTCAAAAGAATGGCCTCCGTACTCGCCTGACCTAAATCCAATGGATTACAGTTTGTGGTCAAACTTAGAGTAAAGGGCCTATGCCACCAGGCACAGCTGCGCAGCTGCGCTTTTAACAAACGTTTGCGATACACAGGTCAGAGCAAAAGGAGGATATTTTTAAGACAGTAATTTTTTTTTATTTCAAGATAGTGCAGTTTTAATATCTAATGTTATTCTATGAATTTGGTGTAAGCAATAAAAAAAGGTTAGGTATGACGATAACGTGTCTATAGCAAACGACATATCCTCTTGAACTTCTAAAGCTATCAATCTAAACTGATGTGCGTTGCTCAGCACTAATTACTAGTTATCGCCTATCAGTATCGGTTCACGACAATATTATGTTTAGCGTATCTAATCTAATCTGCGAGATTGACAAATTCCCGCGATCAAAATGTACTCGTACTTAGTTGGCCAAAGTCGAATTAGATTAAATATGCGTAAGGTTCAAAATGAAATGACAAGGATCATGACATAAAGACCTAATTAATTGTGATCGTAATGTACTTTAGGTAAGTAACAATAATATGCTTAGTGACTTAAGCACGTACGGTGAAGCATGCGTAACGTCTCCCGTAGTTCTCACATAATATGTAGAGATCATATGACTTGTCTTCTATTATGGAATAGACTTAAATATAATGTGGTCTTGAATCATGAAATAAAGAGTTGGCACTATCTGGAATCGCAAGCTTCTATTGGCTACGATGTATTTGCCACCGTAGTAGTATTTAAAAAATGCGATTCCTTTTGTGAGCGAAATTCATAGCTGTTGAGATGAGATTAGAAATTAGAAACAAATAGAAATTATTTTTTGGAAGTTCGGATTTGTTAGATAAATTTTCTTCAAAGCTTCAAAATCTTACAGACGGAGATATCCAACAAACTTAGAATTTCAATGATGTCTCCTTTCTGGTATAAATAAAATCAAAAGCATAGCAAACGGGTACACTTCTACACAAACTGTATTCATTTTCATTGTTCTTTCCATGTAGTTTGCTGAACGACACTAAAATTTAACAGCATCTAACTCGATAGCACATAAGACAGGACTTATTAAATCCTTTTCGAGTTAATTTATTACCTTTCACTTTTGACAATCTGACAAATAAACTACATATCTCATTTAGTAGTCACCAGTCATTATGTCGTAATTATGCGTTCTTCCCTAACATGAACGTTCAAATGTTTCCTAAGAGCGCATGGCTCTAGCTTGTCCCATTTCCTATTAATATCTCAGCAATTTGCACAACGATCCTCGAACATTGGAAACAAATTGCCTTCTATTTAAATACGACGCAATTAGCCTGCGTGTTGAGCTTGTGGTCACTTTTAAACTGCTTTGTCATTACGGCTTAAAATGTCTTTAATAAAGTCACGGAACAAATATAGCACTGAGAAAACCGAACGGGTTTAAGCTCTTAAAAAACTTAGTCAAGTCTTCCCACTTCAGTTTCATCACACGCCAAACTTGAGTATTTAGGTATAGGATAGGAACAGTGATATATGTACAGTAAGGGAAATGTATTCACGTACCTTTTTCGCTCTTCTTACTATGACAATAAGGCATAAAAAAGTACGTGAATACATTTCCATTACTGTACACTTGATTTTTTTGTTAAAGAAATATAATAAATCCATTTTAAAAATTGTGCTGTGAACCAAATGTTCACACTATTTGCAACGGCGTTAAACAAAATAGGGTATTTTATTATTCATTGATTCATACAGTCCCTTCCCAGGTAAGATACCTCGTAGCGTTCCTAAAATCCAGTCTTATGGAATTCTGTATTTCAAATAAGAATCTTATTGTTAATGAAATACAGTTCAGAATGAAAGAATAAGTAGTAGCTTGATATGAGTTTCCTGAAATTACTTAGATATCCGGTGTCAACTCCGCTATTAAGAGGTACAATTTAAATGTTAAAAAAGTTTACTACTTTCCGTTTTTTCTGTAAGAGAGCTTTGTGAATGTTTGATCGATTTGTTCAGATTTGTTTTATTCCATGTGCAATTCACATAACCAGTTTAGGTTTATGAACAAGTCTGCCCTGAAACTTCTGTCTAGACAAAGTAATACTGGATTAACTTTCAGCTGTAGGTACATATTATATGAGTACTTATATAAAATAGGCACTTTCTATAAAAGAAAAGAAACGCTTGTTCACTGGATGAGAAGTTAGATCTCATATTCAAGCATTTTCACCACTATAAATCTGTAAAAAAAAAAAAAAAAACTTTATTTCAGACCGGTTGATCCATAGAATGTTAGTAACAAATGACTTAAGACTATATTAGGTTAGTAACAATAATCAAACAAAACAAACAATCAAAAATTTTTAAATACAGTCTGCCGCAAAGAAATCTATGGCTACTTCGTAGCATAGATTCTCGAATTGTCACTTGTAAGTTCTAAGATTAATTAACAGAAAAGTTCATGATTAGTTGAATCCAGCTTACGACACTCAAAACAACTGTACATCGAACCACACCAAACTCTATTTTCATTGTTGCAAACAATGTGTACTATAACAATTGTAATGAATAAAACAAAAATTGTAATAAATTACATGTAAGTTGAAGATAAGTTAGGTACTGTTGAAAATAAATCTAAGGTTATACTTAAGTATTTGATTTAACGTATTCTTTGTATTCGTTTGTATTCGGTTTGCCAGGTAAGTCTAAAGTGTCAGAATTAACTACGACATTTAAACCATTTTTTGTCATGTATCTTGCCATAAATATATATTAAAGTAACCAATTCTATCTATCCTCGTACTATTGTCTTCGGTCGCGATGATTACTTTTAAAAACAGTTTAAATGTATTGTACTGCGTATGTTATGTAATAAACACATCTTGATGTTTCGAGCCCATTTCAGCACTCATGGAGAAGCGGGTAGAATGTATCCTCATATCAGGAGCCGTAGCATGGTTGGCCTTGTCACGCGATAGGTGATAAGATAGAGCGTGCGTCACTGGCTGACACCGTTCGATAGAACGAGACGATGCTCTTTATCTTGTCACTTGTCGCGTGATAAGGCCAACCATGCTACGGCTCCTGGAGTCGCAAGCGACCTTAGTTAGGCTACAGTGTCTGCTTAACCATCACGCAGACCGTATGCTTGTTTTCCACCGATGTATACTTATTTAGATATCTGTTTTAAGAGCTCATTTTTCAAAGACGTACTATAGCGTGTTATCCGGATAATATTAAGAATAATATAATATCTCCGATCACCCACAGCTCTGTTCACTGTGGAACGCGTCACGGCAAACAAAGAGCAGTGAGTGATCTCGCGGAGGGTACAACCCTCGCCGCGGCCCTTAGATCGATATACGCAGGGCACCGGCGGATGTAAACACCATGTGATTATCGCTTATAGTTTAAATACATTTATTAGGTGTACTTGTACATAATTCGATCAAACAAGAATAAAGTTCATTCCAGCATTAGTCCATATTCACATTATATTCAAATAAATTTTACTCTGAGGTTAAACGGCAATTATTTGTATGGATTGATCTTAGGGTATGCCTCTTACTTAGGTATAGTTGAATTTACGCAAACATTTAACTTATCGCAGGTATTTCGTTTGTAAAGAGTGATATGTTTTTGTATGGTCTTGCATGTCATAAAAGCTAATTAGAAGATCATTTGCTACTTCATACACAAACTTCGCTTTTAACTAGGAACAAGCGAAGTTTGTAAAAATAGTTTAATTTACGTCGCTATTGTTGGCGCTTAGTGACCCGTCAAATAACGACGCCAACGTCACTTAACTTATTTGTGACCCTAGACCCTACCTGTCAAGCCCATACATTTGTTTATTTGTCCACGTAAAAGGATACGCAAAAAGCTCGGAGTGATCTCAGAAGGTCTTCTACCTGAGTAGTAAAGAAGGGCGCATCTATGGCGCAGTTTTCTGTCGTGATACGCCATTTTGTGACAACAGCGCTCCCCTCTGATCGATACACGCGCAATTACTGTTAACGGGAGTCGATAGTTGCTGTAAGAGCACATTTATGCCAATGCTTTTGTGAACACTTGGAGGTATTCACAGATATGTATATTGTACATTAATATGGGCGATCAATTTGATCATATTCAATCGGCAACACGCGAAGTTTAGGAGACTTACAAGCGACACTGCCTGACTAGTGCCAGTTTACATTAAAGCTGGGCCAGTATTCCAGCTGCGATATCGCCTCTTTTATGTCTCTGATTTTGAAGCTCAGACACATGAAAGCGGAGATGTGACAAAATGTCTTCCATATGTACGACATCTATGTAAATGTCAAGCAAACTGAGGGCACTTATTTCCTACGCGATTCTATACCCGTCTTAATGAATCTGCCAGAAAGAACTAGTTACTTAATACTAGTTATGTTTAGAAAGATACATTAGAATTCACTCGTACGATTCATTGAATATCTCACATAGATGTTACTAGAGTTTAGTCATTTCAATATATTCATCGATCTTCCATGAATCTAAGATTTAAATTTGACGAGGAAGAAAACGATATTTACCAAACACCGATCACAAAATTCTAGATAAATTTATGCGAGATTGAGGCGTCTGTGAATAGGGACTGGAAATACCAGCATAGGGGAGGCCTTTGCCCAGTAATGGAACACAATACCGGTACCTAACAATATGGTGTCCGCATTTATAAAGTGTGTGAGTGCGATAGAGATGGATGCTTATCCCGTAGCATTATCGCCAGTGGCTATCGAAAACACACATTATGACATTATGTTACTACTGTCTATAGAGAATAAACGCGCTTCGAATAGATTTCGACTGTCGCAAATTCGAGCTTTCAAATTCGTAACTCATGGTGCCATTGTACTCCGAAAACAACTTCAAAACGTTACTCGCTAGCGTTTAGTTTTCGATGCTTAATTTAAACTTTCGATTCGCACTACCAATTGGTGGTAATGGCTCACAAATTTTACATTTCGTTCGACGAATACCGTAGCGACTGTAGTAAACTATTTCACTTGCGAATTAGCGCGTGATAACGTATTTAGGCGTCAAGAGGTACCGTAGATCAGATTGAGATAGAGACCTATCTCAAATTGAAGAACGTATAAAAATAAGAGTATTGAATCGACAATCCGCAAAATTCGGATTGTCGCGTATTTTGAATTTAAAAATGCAAATAAATGGCACAAATTCCGCCATATTGAATTAGTTTAAAATTGGGGCACACTGAGTTATACTTAATATATTATATGCCGTTTAACTTTAAGGTGTAGATTCCTTTAAACTAAATTTCCACAACTTGACCTTCGGGATTTTTTTTCACCTACGCGATTTGCGTATTCTGTAATGTCATAACCGACAAACGCTAACATTTAAATTAAAACGATACATGCTTGTGATATAAGGCTGAATATTGAAAATAATAAAATGGTACTAATTGCGTTACGTGTTTTTGTATGTGTCAAGAACACGCAAGCATTTGCAATTTAGTATCGCTGTGGCTAAGACATCCATCACGTTCTGACACTTCTGACTAGTATGCGTACAATACGCGTCTATCGAGTAAACTACTTACACGAGCGATCGAGTTAACGATTGCGAGTATAGTAAACTTATATATAAGTGACTCGTGCGTGGTACAAATTCGATTTTTATGACAAGCATTGACGTATAATAAAGTAAATAGACGCACATGTCGAACAAAAATGTCAAGAAATGTGCCCCAAAATGACAACGCTAGCTATATTTCAGTTGTTGCCAATCGCGTTTACTAACCTGCATTAGGATATATGTTTAATATAAAAGATAACTTAGTGTTTTAGGCTTTAAGGGCCAAATTAGCAAATTAGAATCAAACAGATTAAAAACGTTTTAATTTATTCACATTTTATCATGTGACTTGATTGCTCACGTCAAAACTAAATAGCGAATGAATGGAGTCGCATTATAAAATTATTTTAATTATTTATTTATTTTTAATAATTCAATAGCAATATTTACAATTGTGTCTGAATCTCTAAATCTAATATACAGAGTGTTTTTTTTAAATGGGACAGTATGGGGAAATCCGAATCTAAAGGAGATAGAGGAAAAGTGTCCAAGGAGACATTAGGTGTTTTTTTATGTAAACAAATTTGGCTCATTAAAATTTTTGGTCAAGCGTGAGTTGTTCTTAAAAAATGATAAAGTTGGTCATTTTTTTGACGCGGGAAAGAAAAAAATCTGAACAGCAGAAGTTGGTCAAATTTAATGAAAACTAATCTTCATACAATTGCAGTATTGGCCTTTTAATATTGCTACAAGTGCCTAATATTTAAAATTATTCCATTTTTAAATTTCGATAATCCATAAGAGCTCCAGATGATTCAAGAGATGAACATTTTTTTTAATCTTCGTAAAAATCATGGCGCGCGATAGTCTTGAAATTATAAAAAAAAGAATTCAAATTTGGAACGAGTGGCCCCCACGATCGCCCGACTTAACGCCATTAGATTTTTTCTTATGGGGTTACCTTAAGGGTCGAATTTATGAATCCCGATACAACTCCGTACAAGAATTAAAAGATGCTGTTTACAACACTTTAAACACAATTCACCATAAGTATCTGTTAAATGCAACTAGAAGTGTCTTGAAGCGTGCTCGTACCTGCATAAGACAAGACGGCGGCCACATCGAACATTTACTCAAGTAATAAACCAACTGTATGAAGATTAGTTTTCATTAAATTTGACCAACTTCTGCTGTTCAGATTTTTTTCTTTCCATACAATGAAATAATCCTTACATGAAACAGAGTCGACCCGCGTCAAAAAAAAAATTGACCAACTTTATCATTTTTTAAGAACAACTCACGCTTGACCAAAAATTTTAATGAGCCAAATTTGTTTACATAAAAAAACACCTAACGTCTCCTTGGACACTTTTCCTCTATCTCCTTTAGATTCGGATTTCCCCATACTGTCCCATTTAAAAAAAACACTCTGTATAAACACTCTTATTTAACATACATAATCTGATTAATAAGTAAAAAAAAGAAATGACAATACAATTTAAATTCAATTGTAATAACTAAGTAATTATAAAATGTTCATGTCAACCAAATATTTTGTAAATATGTCCATTGAGTAGAAGTACTTTCGCAACAACAATGCTCGCAATTTATTTTTGAAAATGTTTAGGCTAGTAATATTCATAGCCGAGGCAAAATACGGTTTCGAAAAACATTAATTTATAATAGCGTTTTTTTTGTTTATTTCATTCTAAAACATTATTCTAAGATGCTTTATTCAAGAATCCAACAAACTTTCCACCCGGAAGTAATTATATAGATTTAAATTAAACATTCATTGTCTTTTTTATTTTATTTATATTGAATATTTTAAAGCAAATGTAAATGAACCTAAATAAAGATAAAACAAATATTAATATTTATCCGGACTTTTTAGGAGCTAATTAAATATTGATTTTTTTGATGTCTGATTTTTTGTTGGATTTTGCCTCTAGGTAACAATTTAATTGATAATATATCCGTTACATTAAAAAAATTAGCTATTATAAATTATTTCCAAATATATCATTTTTTCCATACAAGTTGTCAGTTCATTGCCTGGACTATCATCCACTCGTCAGGAAGCTTGTTGTAGAGTTGTACACCCTGAAATCGTGCGCAATGACTAACTATTATAAGCTTTGGCTGTAATTTACAGTGGAGATGTTTCCTTCTAGTACTTTCCCGCATATATCTTTCTTCTGCAGTCTCGTATTGATCTAGACCTTTAACCAGGTCAGTAAGGAGCATCAACATATACAAACAAGGGACCGTCAATATTTTCAGCTTTTTGAAGTGTTCCCTACATGACTCAGTCTGTGGAATTCGCACTATGGTTCTCAGAGCTCGCTTTTGTATAACAAAGGCTTTATGTATATTGTAATCGTAACCATTTCCCCACAGCTTGACACTATTGCGAAGTTTTACTCTATCAATGCATGATAAACCACTTTTAAATGCCTACGATCCACTAAGAAATATTGTATTCATTTAGACAGAAAGACCAAATTCGCAAATAAATCATGATTATTTATTTTTACAAGCAGAAAATACCTGAACAATTAACACTTTCAATTTTTTTATACATATACACAAAACATTGTTCGGTGGACATTACGTTTTATCAGTGCAGCTGACAAAGTCCTTAAAAATTATACGCACGACTAGTGAAAAGGGAATAAGACTAGGTATGTAGATCATTTTAGCGTGGTGTATTTGACGTATCTAATTAGTCCCGTTGCGACACATAATGATGACTTACAGTCTGAACATCAATTTATCTTTAGTTAAACATTTATTTTTAAAAGATAAAACTTGAAAAATAAATACACTAAATCGTTACCACTCTTCGTCGTTGACGTCTCTTATCTCGTGCTATAACTGCTGCCTACTTTGCACGTCGCTAAGGATTTCTCGGGAATCTTAAACTGAAAACCAAATAAGTTACAAATAACGTCACTATACGACTCCATGAAAAAATCTAATAGGTACTGACTCTTTAGGTTTTTGTTCCGTGATAATCTGTCATTTGTACTAACGAAATGATTCATTCAAAACCATGAAATGCCAATGATTTACGCTATCAATAGAACTTAGTTAAAGAAGTATATCCCATCCTTTTTTAATTATTTTCTATTGCTATAACGCATTTTTTACAGATCATTTTTGTCATTTCTGACAACCGTCAAGTCTCACGGTCGAAACCAGATTAAACGCAAAAGAGCCGCACGTTTCGATCGCGCGGTTCTTTTGGACGGCCACTTTTTTCGGCTGATTGTGTATCTAGTTACTTATACTTAATCAATTACTATAAGTGTAAGTATATGTTTTTTATACAAATATTTTAAGCAATCGCAAGCAAGTAACGTAAACGCGAGTCAGGTAATTCCCATGGTAGGGGGTACTGCTGCGATAATCTGTTATCAGAGGGAAATCTTACAGAGATACGTTGACGACATGTCTCTTAAAACAATGTTTCAATTAAGTCTCATAAATATTTAAATTATAATATTAATTTAAGAAAGTATTTGTACTTTTCAATCAAAGCTAAGTAGTTATGTCTTGAAATAATGAATATTTTGATTTTTTTTGGTTTAAAACGCTGTTTACCCTTATTAACACATGTCAACCCGTTTTGTTAAACCCGGGATAAAAAGACCTAGTTTATATTTAAAACTAGGTCTTTTTACCCGGGGTTTATCGACACAAAGGTAGGTAACTGGCGGGACAACATTTATAAGCGCTCAAAGTAAGAAATACGAGTAGTGCTCTACTTTGAGTAAAAGTAATGTTCAAGTGAGTTACACACTCCTAGGCACACAATCCTAGGCAAACATATGTTTATAGACTTTTGCACATGATTTCCTTGTAACAGGGCGATAAATATAAACATATATTTGACGTCGTCACAATAATGACTGCACTATGATTTCTAAATGCAAATGCGCCGTACATGGAGCGGTTGCACAATGCATTCCCTGCCAGTTCACACGATATTCTCAATGTAGGTACTGAGGTTACACATAACTATGGAACTTTAAAACTTTAATATTAAGCTTCAGTACCGTTATTCGAAGCCTAAACTATATATTTGAGAGAGGCAAAACTGTTTGCTGTGACGTGACGGCTGCTGATTGGTCGATACCCTACTCCTTTTCCCCCTCCACCTGTTTCCGTTTTCTGCCACCAGGGGTGGGCGCCGCAACAGCTGGAGCTGGTGCGCGCCCTATCCTCATTGGCGTCTTGTTTGTCGAGACGTACGGTTGACAAATTCAAAGAATTTGTAAGTTACGCTGATTTAGTTACATTTTTAAATATTTTAACGGTTTTACCGTTCGAAAGATTTGTTATAAACTGTAGTTTACTTTGCAGAAAAAATTATCATGTCAGACACGTCTAGTACCTCGTCTACTAGCCCGTCGTCCGATTCGGAGGAAGATACGATGCCCACTCCGTTAGCCTCATGGGAGCCGACCCCGGGACCATCGTCGCAGCCTGCGTTGCCTGTCGGGCCGCCACCACAACCGAGTCTTCAGAGGAAAAGAAAGACCAAGTCGAAGTCCCGACCCAAGCACAAGCGGCAGCGACATAGCGATGCTATACAACAATTAACTGACCAGGTTAGCGAAATCCAAAATTGTATTGGTAATTTGTTACAATCTATGGGTGCTATAACCCCCACTGTTAATTTGGAGGATGAGATAGAGGGCAACGTGAGCGGCGAGCTATATGAGGCCGAGGAAACTCAAGTCCCGGTTGCTAACGATAACGTGTCAACGTTAAAGTTTGCGTTTAACACAATATTAAAAGAACCGTCGGTTCCAAAATCATTGCCCGCTCACGTCGACCTCATAACGTCTGTTCAACATTTTGATTCAGAGGATTGGTCAAGCGTTCGATATTCTGAGGTACAGAAACTTTACTGCTCACAGCCAGCCTTTGTAGATCTTGAGACCAATGACGAGTTAAAGCCTTTCGATAAATTTTCAAACTTGAGCATTATTGAGCGTGGCTTTGCAGCTATTACCCAAGCATTAATTAAACAAGGCGAGGCGGCTGAAACTGCTTTCGACGCTTTAATAACATGGTCTCGTACCGCCACGGATCTATCCCCTCAGACATTGCAAAATAAGGTTAAAGAACTTTTTATGGAAGGTAGTTTCCAGAAGATCTCCAATGACGCATTGCAATTGGCATGTGGTCACCGCGCTGACCTTATACAACAAAGGCGTGATAGTATTCTGCGCTCAGTTAAGGACAAATTCTTCAAAGAATCCTTAAGAAAAATCCCCCCAAGTCCACAATTTCTTTTTCAAAAAGAGCCCTTAGCATTAGCCATTGAAAAACAAGGGGGAGTCTCCAAATCTTTCTGGCCGGTCCGACCGTCTACTCAAAGCAAACCTGCTGCGCAAGCAGGCTTAAACCAAACGAGCTATGCTCATAAAGTGCCCGCGCAGGGCACTTATGACCCATCTAGCATATTTATGAACATGCCTAGAGCTTTCTTACCTTTGCCTGCGCAAGGCAATTATAATTCGCTACCCAACAGTTGGCGCGATTCATTTCGTCCAACCAGACCAAATGCTAGTACCCAGGGAAAGTTTCCTCGCCAACGGACTGCTGGGCCAAGACCTCAGGGACCCTATTCCTATCAGCATGGTGCCCGTAGCCAAGGTAGGCAGGCTGGCCAGAACATCCCGCGCAGGGACTATAATCAAAAGAGAAAGTTCTGACTCGCACAGTTTTCGAGCGGGGCAGCTAAAGAACTTTGTAGACAAATGGGTATCATTCAATGCTCCCCAGTCCCTAATAAAACTGATTCAAGGCTTTCGAATCCCATTTTACATGCGACCCCCGCTGTCCATGCCAAACTTAAATTTTCAAACTCCATACTCGAGCGAAATGTGGGAAGCGATTGGAAAACTACTAAAAAAGGGAGTTCTAGAACCTGCGGATCATTGTCCCAGCTTTGTCTCCCCAATGTTCCTGACCCCCAAAAGCGACGGCTTGTTCCGCCCAATTTTCAATTTGAAAAGACTAAATTTGTTTCTACCAATCCTGAAATTCAAGTTGGTAAACATGCATCGAATTCCAATGTTTCTTCAGCCATTAGACTGGCTTGTAAAAATAGACCTTTCAGATGCTTATTTCCATCTACCAGTCGCAGCGAATCACAAACGTTTCCTGAGATTAATTTTCAACGGTCAGTTGCTGCAGATGACCTGTCTCCCGATGGGCCTAGCTTGTGCTCCAAAGATGTTTGCTTCTCTGACAAATTGGATTGCCCAAATTCTAAGGGAGAAGGGGTTTCGAATTTTAGTGTATTTAGACGATTTCCTCCTCGCAAATCAAAACCCACAGACCTTAGCAAAACAAGCTCTAGAAGCTGTAGATTTGTTAGAAAATTTGGGCTGGCAGGTAAATCATTCCAAATCCATTTTAACCCCTCAGAAGGTCATAGAATATCTAGGAATTTGTTGGGACCCTCACACCAACAAAAAATTCTTGCCGGAAAAGAAATGCTCAGGCATAATAGAAAAAATAAAACTTCTTTTGAAGCGCAACTCAGCGTGCCTGAAAGAGATGCAAAGTATAGTGGGCTCACTAAACTTTGCCAGTTTTCCAGTGCCACGGGGCCGCTTGTATCACAGAGCTCTTTTAAAGTTTTGTCAGAGCCTACTATACCAGCCCATCCACCTTCGGTTCCCTGTACCGCAGGAGGCGCTCCTCGAACTGTCTTGGTGGCTAAACAATATCAGCAACGGCTCCATGATTCACTATCCCCCAATTTCTCATTACCTAGTAACCGACGCCTCATTACTAGCGTGGGGAGCCCAAGTGGACAACATGAAGTTGTGGGGGCTATGGACACAGTACGAAGCCAGTCTCCATTCGAATCAGAGAGAAATGCTCGCAGTCCTGTACGCCCTAAGAAATCGCTGTCACTACCTCGCGAATTCATCACTGATGATACAAAGCGACAACAAATCGGTAGTCGCTTTTCTGAGGAACGAGGGGGGAACTCGGTCACCTGCCTTAATGAACCTCTGTTACAAGATTTTTCACCTGGTACATCAGTACAACATGCATTTCCAAATTTACTACCTTCCCGGGAAGTACAACTGCGAAGCAGATCGCCTCTCTCGCCTATCAGCCACTCCCGAATGGCATCTCCTACCCATAATAACGCAGAAGATATTTTCAAAGTGGGGCACCCCCATAGTAGACCTATTCGCGTCGGCAACGGCACATGTAGTCCCCAGTTATGTATCACTAGACGCGACAGATCCCCAAGCCCAATTTCACAACGCATTCAGTCGAACCTGGCATTATCACCTAGCCTGGCTATTCCCGCCACCATTTCTGATACCTCAAGTGTTGGCTCACTTAAATACAGCGGTAGGGATATACTTGATCGTAGCCCCCCGGTGGCCAAAAGTTTTTTGGAGGCCCGACCTCAAAAACCGATCCATCGCCCCTCCGTTCACAATATTTGCGCTGGATCAAGTATTGATAGACACGGCCACGGGCCGGCCCCCGCCTCAGGTCCAAGAGATGACCTTAGAAGTATGGAAATGTGGGGGTGGACGGAAAGCATAAAAAATTGGTCCCAGGAACAAAAGAACCTATTACTTTCTAGCTGGCGAGCATCCTCTTTAAAAACGTACAAACCTGCTTGGGATAGATGGTGTTCATGGACAAAATATAATAAAGTAGATGCTTGCAAGCCCTCGGCAGCAGATTTTGCAAAATTCTTAGTAGATTTACATCAAAAAGAGGGTCTCTCTTATTCTACAATTTTAGTATACAAGTCTGCAATTGCTACCTTAACAGACCCCAATATGCAGGTTAATCTAGCCTCTCATACGCTTGTTAAACATGTATTAAAGGCGATTTCCATTAAAACTCCAAAAGTAAACAAAGTCCCTATTTGGGATACGGATAATCTAATAAACTGGTTAAAAAATGGTATAATTAATGAAAATAGCCTATATGAATGTTCAAAGCAAGCCTCAATTCTGCTTTTGTTGTGTTCTGGTCGCAGAGTCCATGACCTTACTCTATTATCTATAAATGACAATGATTGTGTTATTTCCGAAAATTCAATTACATTTTGGCCAATCTTTGGATCAAAGACAGACTCTGCTTCAAGTCGCCAGTCAGGATGGCGTTTATTTCAGAATAATGACTGTAAAAATCTAGATCCTGTATTTTGGATTAAAAAAGTAATTTCTCTGTCAGCTGAAAGACGTAGAATTTGTAAATCTAATAATCTATTCATAACAGCATGTGGACCCCCTAAGGGCGCTTCGCGTACAGTTATCGCGAACTGGATTAAAAAGGTACTGCTGGATGCAGACATCAAGGCTAGTCCAGGAAGCGTGCGCCCAGCAGTAGCATCAAAAAATTGGGTACAAGATCTCCCGTTAGATGAAATCCTAGCTCGCGGTAACTGGCGCTCACAGAACACGTTTGTAAATTTTTATTGTAGAGAAATTAAACAAATGGCACCAGTCTCAACTGTAACAAAAACTTTTGCTCCTGTTGATTGTTGATTTTAAATGTAATTCACTTATGTGAAACTTATACTTAAACACATAGGACAGGAAAAGGAAATAAAACTTGTACACATTGTTTTAATTGGGATTTATTTTCACTTCCAGTTGATTATCACGTGAAGTATCACTTTACGTATAATTTAATATACTTGATTGCAGTTTTATTCTTGAATCAACATTATTCTTGAATCAACAACAACATAACCAATGTAATTGTTAATTTACCTCTAGATGTTTCCATTATAGATCACAAGTGATTCCTTACATGTATGCATATAAGTTTAGATTACACTGAAATGTACCTATAATTTGAATAAACAAATAGTATTAACTATCTGCGTTTAATCTATATACCCATCACACTATCATCTTGTAATGATATCACTATCTCCGTTGTTTCATAGACGTTACACAAAATAACGTATTCACATTGGCGTCTGGCCACCAGGCGATAACAAACAGTTCTCAAATATATAGTTTAGGCTTCGAATAACGGTACTGAAGCTTAATAGCAGTGTTTTACCTAAAAATAAAACACTTATTAAGCGGAATACCTTATTCGAAGCCTAAACTTTTATGCCTGCCTGGCGGTAGATTACGCAATGATCCACCTTCATTATTAACTGTAAACACGTTAACAAATGATGTTTATAGCACTACTTATTTGAGCACTTCACTTAGTAGTTGTTGTTAATTAATACAGGGATCATTGCTATTAATGGTAAATTATTAATTTGAGATCCAATGAGGATAGGGCGCGCACCAGCTCCAGCTGTTGCGGCGCCCACCCCTGGTGGCAGAAAACGGAAACAGGTGGAGGGGGAAAAGGAGTAGGGTATCGACCAATCAGCAGCCGTCACGTCACAGCAAACAGTTTTGCCTCTCTCAAATATATAGTTTAGGCTTCGAATAAGGTATTCCGCTTAATAAGTGTTTTATTTTTAGGTAAAACACTGCTATTAATGGTGTCATTGAATTGATGATATAATGAAAAGAAGTGGTAGGTATATCTATGGGTCGTTCTTCTTTTCGACCGACAATAGCCTGTCCTTCGTCTTACTACGGCATCTCATTTGAGTAATGATTTTACGGTTTTATAATGTTCGAAAATGAACGTCCATATTATTTTATTAATAAGTATTAATTTAATATTTTAGTTTCTCTAACTAGCATTTTTTTTAAACGTATTTTTATCGTATAAGTCCGTGACAGAGTGGTAAACCAAAATGTAGTCCCCACTGAAAGAGTCCACTTTGTCACATTTTTTTTTTTTAAACTAACCGTAAACAAATATGTATATTGGCCGGATAAACTTTAATTAGTGTTAATGAAGAAACCAATGCATTTTTTTTAAATCGCACTTCAAAATCACAATTTTGGATAGTTCAAAAACCAAAAAAAAAGGAAAACCTCGGTTCATTGTCGGTAAAAAAGAAGACCCCTATACGTCTCGGAGTGCTAAAGGTGACCATTCCCCCTAAGGTAGATTAATTGAATAAAAAAATTAGCGGCGGCGACCATGAGTTACTGCGGGATCCTGAGTAGTCGCCTGTAATCATAACTGAATTCGTAAGTACATGACAACACTATTGCAAAACGCTTCTAATTGGTAAAAGCTTTTAATTCCATTACGATCTTAACGGTCCTAATTTTGAAGAAGAAAAGTAACTCAAAACCGCGTTACTTACGGTCTAATTTAGAATGCCAATAAATGCCACGTAAGTCAATTCCTCATCAATATAGGGGCCAATTTCGGAAGAGGATTTTAGCGAAAAGAAGTGGTATGTGCAGTCTTGATATATGCTGTACTTCTTGAATTAGGGCATATCAAATAGTGTGTGAGCAAGACGCACTTTTGACGAAAATTTACATTAAATTCTAGGCTTCAAAATGGAGGCCCTGCTCAAATGAAGTTGACATTTACGTTCGAAACCAAAGGTCCTACGGGGTGTCCTAGACCTACCAGTCACAGTGACACCGGAGGTAGGTCAGCTCAAGAGGAACCTAACCAGCATAACATGACCCCCAGTAAAAGTTGCACAGTTTTCGAGTTATTAATTCTGTCCGGGAGTCCCACACACACCGTCCGGAGGGACGGTGCGTCAAAACATTCGTCCAATCTTAAAATAATAAGATTACGCTAAGGCGATATGTCGCAGAATATATAAATTGGTTTTTTAAAAGAAATTCAAATTTTAAGTTTTTTTACGAAAACAAAATAAAAATAAAAAAGCAGGCTGGTTAGGTTCCTCTTGAGCTGACCTACCTCCGGTGTCACTGTGACCTGGGAGTTCTGGGACACTCTGTATGTTATTATTTATTATGACACTCGTATGGTAATACACCAATTTCGAAATTTGGAATACGAAATAGGGGTGAGTATATAGTCATATTTATCGATATTTTATATTCTTGTTATACTTTGTTTTGGATTCAACTTAAATAAGCCTTAGTGAGATAAGGGTTAGGTAACATTAATTGTAACAGGGATAGCGTTTGCGTAATACTTCATCCGTTCTGAACCCGAGAAATATCACGAAGGAAAAGGAGATTTAAGAAGGATATTAAAAATAATATTCAGAAAATTTTAGTATAGTTTAACTACCATTTGCCTGCAATTTCGTCCTCAATTTCATCACTTTTCCAAATAAACAACTATAAATTGGAAAATTAATCGCATGTCGTGGGTTCGGAACTTTCGCGCATCCTATCGGCTGTCCTGTCATTTAGTATTTGCATTGCATGTAGTCTAACGTCTAACACCATTTAAGGTAGAAGTACTAGTGCCCGACATGTCAACAGAAAATACTTATTTGAATTGAATCACGATATTAAGCTCATTTAAGATGTATTAAACAGTTTCATACGGTTTGGGAGACGAGGTATTTACTCAAGTTACTGATATGGAATTCGTTTCATATGGTGATCTTATAAAAAATCCTGATAATATAAGAATTAGGTAATCAATCCGAATGTACGAGTAAATGGCAGGCGGTTATGCTGGCAGTCCCAATAGATGTCACTTCAGTACAAATGTCATGAATGACAGACTGACATTTATTGGGACTTGAAGGTTTAACTCATTGTCCCAATTGATGGCAGCTGGTTTTAACAAATATGTTCATAACTTATAAATAAGTTATTTGTCTTGAAATTGTGATATTGAAGTCACTAACATTTAGTAACTTAAAAATGATGACGTGATCAATCTTAGTTTATTATTCGCTAGTTAAATTATATTCGTCGAGTACTAGTACCGCGTCGGGCACTAGTACTTCTACCTTATATTAGGGTTTATAAATAAAATGCTATGTCTCAATACTTCACTGTAATGATAAAATAAAACGGCGTATCTAAGCTCTACTATATATAGGTTACAATACGTCTTATACGTCCTCTCACCGAGTTTTTTTAAGGCCAAGTGACGCCAACACATCGCGACACGTGTCTTAACTTTATTCCCGCACTTTCCAGGCCTAGCATCAAAAATTCAACACTTTCATTCCTCAGTCAAATACAATAATCGCGATTTTTATATGAAAAGACGGTTTGAAGCTTGTTTGAAGTCGAATCGACGTCACCCTACACCCACTCGCCGAAATAACCCCGTCGACGATAGACCGAAGGATTTTCAGCTTTAAATTTACGCAGTCAAGGGTCCTGTATCGATTCTCCATCGGTAATGTCATACTTGTCAAAATAGCTTCTTCCATTCTTTGTGCTTTGACGTTGGTGGAGAGGGCGTAGTGTATCTGTGTGCGTTGTCTCGATTAATATGTGTGCATTACACGGTCGTTATTACGATATTGCTCAGTGGTTTGAACGTATCGCTGTAGCGCTTTACATTGCGCGCAAAGAGGATGCATAAACCCACTATGAAAGAGAAACCAGCGATGTATACGAGCCACGTTTAATTGTAGTTGAAAATAATTGCGCGGGGACAGCAGCTCGGACCAGCTGTGTACGTTGATAACCGTGTTTTGTTTCATTTTCCTGCCATAACCGTACGTCTACGTCACCACCAACGTTGGACCCAACATTCGCTATAACCTGGCCGTTCTAAATTAGTTTTATATGCCCGCTACTGTATGTGTAACAAAGTTTTTTACAATTTGTCGGGTTGTTGGGCCAATACACTTTGATAATGGGTCAATGGTATGGTATCGCCTTCCGCCACTCCGCCGGTAGCGGCCTAAATATTTATAAATTACCTACTTACCGGTTTTGTTTGATTAAATTCTTGTTCCCCGTCGAGAAGGCAAGGTGAGTGAGAAATAAAGTGACATTTGTCAACGATGCTAATATTACAAATGTCAAGAAGGAGAAAATACCAATCAAACAATAAAACTGCTCGAAGCTCGCGAAATCGTGTTCGGGTTTTAAAACGATCATAAATAGTAAAACATTGAGTAGTAGTTGATTGACACTGATTGAGGTTATTGTTTCTCTCTCGTTCCTCAGACATAATTTTGATCGGAAATAATGCGTCCGAATATTTTTCCAAGGTATCAATGAGGATCCAATAGGAGTCGTCTTTTTGTTTTCCGGCCTGTGTAACCAGTTATTCACCGTGAAAAGTGACTGCGAAAAGTACAAACTTACAGCCTTGGCCAAAAGTATTGAGCGACCCACGTTTTCCTTTGTAACTTATGCGAAAATTGATTAAGTATTATTTTTCGATTTCATAAATACACGAAGACGTAAAATATGTATAATAAGTGTTTGAATATGTGCAAATCATTAATATATATCATTTTGAAATTGCTATTTGCGTGTGAAAACTGAAGCTAGAAAAAGTCGGGGTTTGCAATAATGGTTTAATTGTATATTTTTTTCACGGAATTTCCCTTAACGTCAATAAATATGATGATTTTTTCCGATAGATACATAACTTTCTATTATAAAATATATAAATGCTCCCTTTAAAGTTTGATTGATGTGAAAAATGCTTAATAGTTTATAAGTACTTCCAAAAAATATTGCATTGTTTTTAGAATCTATGCATTTGTTTTAGTAGGTATAGGTAATACGTGAATATTTGATGCTAACGTTACCTCATTCCTTAGTTTTACTACACATTGTTCTTGTGTGTGTTGTAGTAGGAATTATGTGAGTAAATTACTTGTTCTACTTCGTTTTTAAGAGCAGTATTTCGTCATTTTGCTGTGTTCGAAAATTTACATTTTAACTTGTACCCGGATAAAAAGTAAAGATTGCTAATGTAAGAACAGGTATACGTAAAAACAATAAACTTTAAATGTATTTATTTTATAAATATATAGTCTAAAGAAATATACTTATCATTACCATACCCTGCCACAGTTTTTGCAGACTTGCAACACAATCTTCACTATCGTCTGGGTGGGAGTCAATCTAAGACGGAAAAATCACATTTCAAGTTGACGATTCGAACTCGAACGTGTTCCGCGCTTTCGCTTTCACACGCGCCCTAGCTAGCGCAACAGAACGAGCGCGAAACACATTGAAACCAAGTTGGGTTGCGAGACGTGTGTTCCAGATTAACCCTTTGAACGACTTGAACAATTTAACGCGGAATTCGGCTCTAGAAAGTTTCCGTTCGAAACCGCTGTATAATTTAAGTCCCGTATCAGGTCTGCCTGATATACTAAAAGGTCGGGGTTACGATATCGACTCCGTAATTGGGACTGACTTAAAACTGGTCTCATTTAAAATAAAAACTATCTGCCCGTGCGGAAGCCTGTGATTATAACAGTCTTACCGAGAAGCCAGACGGAGCCACGGGATAATAAGACATAACATAATAGGCCTGTGTACTAAGATTTTTTTACGATACATATAAAGGTATGACGTCATAAATGTCACAATGCTATGTGTAGGTACAGTCACGGACTTTAATCGTTGAGCCATTTAGGTGTCAACTAATTTTGCTTTTTAATAGTTAAGCTATGAATATCCAGTTAAAGATGAGCTCTAAAAGGCTCAACGATTAAAGTCCTAATCGTGTTATGGAAAACAAGTAAAACTTGTGTTTTTTTATGAGTGTGAGCTGTAGGTTATGTTGTTAATTGTGTAATACGGCGGCATAGGAAATTCAAAGTTAAATTTATTTCCATCAACTAAGTTTTTTTTTATATGTAAGAATTTATTGAAAAAGTCGAGTCGCTTAAGGTTCATTGGTGTGTAATTCTTAACCAACGTCTCGCTTGGCATGGTCATCCTACTAATATTATAAATGCGAAAGTTTGAATGTTTAGATGTTTGGATGTTTGTTAATCAATCACGCAAAAACGGCAGAACGGATGAAGATGAATTTTGGTATACATATAGTGTATAGCCTGGATTAATATATACAATACTTTTTACTCCGGGAATCATCCCCTAATGGGGTGAAGTGGGGGGTGGAAGTTTATATGGAGCTATGATATATACATGTTTATATCATAGCGTTCCTCCGCGTGGAACTGCAGTTCGCAGGAAGTCGCGGGCAGAAGCTAGTGTTGAATATCTTAGTGGCAGAATCAGAAAACTTGTATGAATATTTAAGAAACTAAAACATATCACATCTAACGAACTACTAAATCAAATCAAATATACACTGCGTTGTATTTCCGTCTGGACAAGCTCAAACAAGACAAAATTTATCGAAGTTGAACGGGGACAAAGATGCTTAGGCTTACTAAATGTAAGGTACAGTCAGCAGCAGAAGTAGCTAAGCGGGCCGGGTGTTCAAAATAACCTACACACGCTCTTAATTTCTTAAGAATAAAGTCGTGTGCAGGTCATTTTGAACACCCGGCCCGCTTAGCTACTTCTGCTGCTGACTGTACAGTCGAACCAACTGATTCATGACCCATTCCACTTGGCCCACAAACGGCTTGAAATCGTCAAAATACACAAGCTACATTTAGAGCACGTTAAAAGACAAAAAAACCGGCCAAGTGCGTGTCGGACTACGCACAACGAAGGGTTCCGTGCCTTTTAAAAAGGTCGTATCGTCACAGAAATCTTACGGCACTTACGTCCTTTTCTATAGGGAAGGCAGTTTTTCAGCAATATCTTAAAAACCTTTGAACCGATCTTGTTCAAAATAATTTTCGGTGAAAGAATTTAAATACTAATATTTTTTAAATACTCCATTAAAAAATTAGAGGCGGGACAATGGTTGTGACTTTCGGAGCGATTATCTCCGACTCTATTCATAATCAAAAAAAATGGAGTTTTATGTATGGTGTGCATCCCTAAAAATATTTTTTTTGTGATTTCATTACAGAACTATGTAGTATGTAGCGGCTAACAAAATACACCTATTCTCAAAATATTATTCAAATACATCTTATAGTCTTCGAGTAAAATGCCTGTGACATACGGACAGACGAACAGATGGATATGACGAAACTATAATGGTTCCGTTTTTGCCATTTCGGCTACGAAACCCTAAAAAGAGGGAGAGACAGCCGAAACAGCTCATACAAATTGGCATAGTATTATGACATCACAGCATTACCTTCGTATAACCGTCAGCAAATTAAGTAAATTGCTGTTTTGGTCGTGAAATACAGTGTTTAAGTACATAGTTGTCATACAATTATTTCGATGCCTTTAAATTTGTTCTTGGTCGATAAAAATAAAAAATATGTTTTTGAAACTCAAGGCTCATATTTTTATGATTTTAATAAATATTTTCTAATTTCAACTTTGTCGTAATTATTTAATGGTTTACTGTCAATATATATAGCAAATTATCTATTCCTCTCGGGTCTTTTTTGTGACACGCGTCACGCCTTGCACACACGATAAAGATCAAATCGATTCAAATTTAATACCGTAATCCAAATAGAGCCCAGCACAAAAGGCTTTGGAGTGCGTTTACAATGACGATTTTATGAACGCTGGCATACCTTCCAACATTCCACAGAGAAGAAAATGTCTATTAACGCAACCAAACTAAAAGCATCCTTTTAAACGCAACGTTAAAAAAACTAGAAATGCCCGCAACTCCGCCCGCGCAGAGATCGTTAATCGCATTACCATGGAAATTTTCAGCAAAATTATTTCAACCGTTAAGAGGGAACATTAGCTGAGTCCATTTTCAGTTTAGATCAATATTTCTATCGCACTGACGTAGATGGATACACGCGTGAGCGCGATAAGGACAACTACACTTTCGACTATTACGAGTAGGTATAAATCATATATGCAAAAATCCAGGTTTCATTCTCGACTGTTTCGTCCTGCGAAACTTAACCAATCGTAACTGGAAACTGAATAGGAAGAAGATATTTTGTGTCAGATTTTCGCGCTTATTATTAGTTTTGTATATAGGCTTATGTTTGCGGCCTAATTAAAGCATTGTTTGCATTGCAGCAACATAGCACTTACAAAATTAAGAACATTCAAAAAATCAAAACATACAGACACAGATATTGATTATATTCATCTTATTTGAAAAATTCATTTATCTAGGGTAAAAAACCTAGGAGGAAACAAGCGAGATTGTTTGCACGGAAAAATGGCCTCTCATATATCCTCTCAAAAAATGAAAACACAGAAAATTGATATCTATTCTAATGTACTTATACTAATATTATAAAGAGGAAAATTAATGAGATTATAGCGTACACAGTTATATGTAGCGCCAATTTGAATATTACCTATTTAATAGACCAGCATAAATTATTTAAAAATGTATTACCTAATTGACCAAATTATCTAATTGGGAATGGATAAACATTTTAGAAATGCCTTATATGTGTGTCCTGTGTGTATCTGTATAAATTTATCTTTCTTTCTTTTCTTTTTTTTAGGGTTCCGTACCTCAAAAGGAAAA
The DNA here is from genome assembly GCA_932294315.1 of Epinotia nisella. NCBI lineage: Eukaryota > Metazoa > Arthropoda > Insecta > Lepidoptera > Tortricidae > Epinotia > Epinotia nisella. Next base: position 8,298,843 of record OW028687.1, read on the forward strand.
AAAACGGAACCCTTATAGGATCACTCGTGCGTCTGTCTGTCCGTCTGTCACAGCCGTTTTGCTCCAAAACTACTGGACCGATTGAGTTGAAATTTGGTACACATATATAAATTGGTGACCCAAAAAGGGACGCGTAAAGTAAATTAATGAATTCTGAACAAAGGGGCCACTTTTGGGGGGTAAACTGGAAAATTAATAAAAAAGTTTCGCAAACTGTATTGTGTGACATAACAAATGAAAGGGGTTGTTGTAAGCATCTCAGATATATGTTTTTTATAATTTTAGCAAAAACAGATTTGAAGTAATTTAGGGAAAAAGACGAATTTTGACCTGCCCCCCCCCCCCCCCCCCCCCCCCTACCCTTATCTCCGAAACAACGGGGCTTCAAATTCTGAAAAAAAAATGAAAAATTGTTCCTTGCCTAAAGATTACAGGAAAACCTATAAGAGGTTTGAGTATTCAAAGTAAAGGGAAAATTCTTAATATTTTACGGAACCCTCACCACGCGATTTTAACTCGCGCTTTTCCGGTTTTTTTTGGTGATAGTTACCTTCCTTAGCGCCAGAAAAAGTTTCAGATTTTTCAGCAGCGTCAATTATTTTTGAAAAATATAACCAGTTTCCTCGCTTTCGTTTTAGGTCAGGGACTGCACTTGCATCCATCGGTCTCATATTTATTACAAAAAAAGTATCTCAATTATCTGTGGTAAACTGACACTGACAATGATATTGACAGTAACAGCAGCTATATTTGTCATTACCAGTGTCAGTTTACCACAGATATTTAAGATATTTTATTGTAATATGAGACGGATCAAGGAAAGTGTCTATTGACCGTCCTTGACCCAAAACGTAAGTGAGGAAACTGTCTATATGTTTCAAAAATAATTGATACAGCTGAAAACCAGCAGCAACTGCAGTTGTTGAGTCTGAAACTTTTTTCTGGTGATAATGATGGTTATTCCTATCACCAAAATAAATAATCAGGCACTTCTAAAATTTTCATCTATTCCCAATTGTCAAATAGAATTAAACTTTTTACAAAGCAAATAGGATATAAATTCAAATAAAATTTACACTAAAAAGCCCGTTATAATGTTTCGCGATTCTATAGGCGTTTCAAAGCCGTAGTCTTTTTATAAAGGGTGTTCACCTCCGAGTTAACCTCTGTTGAATATTTATATAAGGCCCCGCCCAAGCACCCTGTACTGTCTAAGGGGATACTGTCTAAAGTAAGGGGTTCATTAATTTTAAAAGGCCCTATCCGCCTCATTTGTGTTACTAAAATGCGTCGCTTTATGCAATAAAGGTGGAACGGGCTCGGGGGGCATTCTATCGTCGATTGGATACTTAAAGTGTTAAAGTAATCTGTGTCAGTTTAGTTGAATTAATATAGTAAAAACCCGTTTATTCATAAAACTTAACAAGACTAAAAGAGTCAAATAGTTATTGTCTCTTTCTAACAAACAAATCAAGTGACCGATAAAGACGAGTTAATTTTACCGTAGCTTTAACTAATGAGATAATTTTTATTGCTGGCTACTCTAAAGATAAGATGTGTTAGATAAAACAACAAACAATTTACACATTAAAGACACCTAGTAGGTAATTGGGAATGGATGAAATTTTTAGAAACGCCCGATTATTATTTTGGTGATAGGAATAACCTTCCTTAGCACCAGAAAAAAGTGACAGGTGTTTCAGCGGTGTCAATTATTTTTGAAAAATATAAACAGTTTCCTCACTTACGTTTTGGGTTTAGGACGGCGAATAAGAATTTTTCCTTGATCTGTCTCATATTACAAAAACTATTTTAAATATCCGTGGTAAACTGACACTGACAATGATATTGACAGCTGTAACAGCTATATTTGTCATTGCCAGGGTCAGATATTTAAAATATTTTTTGTAATATGAGACGCATCAAGGAAAGTGTCTTATTCGCCGTCCTAAACCCAAAACGTAAGTGAGGAAACTGTTTTTATTTTTCAAAAAAAAATTACACAGCTGAAAAGTCTGCAACTTTTTCTGGTGCTAAGGAAGGTTATTCCTATCACCAAAAAAATAATCAGGCATTTCCAAAATTTTCATCCATTCCCCATTATGTACGTACTTATCTGCAATGCAAGCAGTACACTCCGCAGCAAAACAAAATACTCAGAAAAAAACAAAGAAGGACTAGGACAACTCGCATAATACAACTTTATTTTAAGGAATATTTAAAACTTTTACTAGCTAGTGTTGCTTCTAGTTGAGCTTTATTAAAGCTTTAAAAAAACCAGAGTGGGTAGTTATTAGAAAATACCGCAAAATATCGTCCAGTTCAAAGATACTATTGATTAGTTTTATTTATTTGGGTGGGTATTTTTCATCTAAGAAGATTATGTTTGGAACTAAGTGTGGATTATCTACCGTAAAGTAACTTCGTTTTACTCTCTGCTGCATTTGAAATTATGTAGGTAAGTATTTTATAGCAGAAATTATAAATAATTTCCTGTAAGTAGTTTTCCTCTTGTATCTTTACAACCGTGAACTTAATTAAATTATGCAAGACGTCGCTCGTGGTGTAACGTATAATGAATAACTGTTTCAAATTCTTATCACACGTGTAGGCATATCGGATGAACAGCTTAGTTACAAAACAAACACGCATAAAACGCAAATCGCAAAATTCTCGTTAGCTTGTCAACGCCATCTAGAGACGGCTGGCGCGAAATCCGCATCGTTACACTAACTCGCACCGTCGTCGCACCGCAGTAGGTACCATCGGCCAAAGCCAGAGTCGACCAGTTTCAAAACAGTATCGCATGCAATGCTATACATCGAATCAAAATGCGCCTTTAAGGTGGTCGACTCTCGTTTTGGCCGATAGTACCTGCGCTGTGAATTTTAGTTGTTCCGAAGGGACGTTCAAATTACCCGTTATGAAATATTACCTAAAATGGTTCTGCTATAATTATGAACACACAATAATCTTCATTCTAGTTTTATCTCTTTTGTGCTGTTTAATTATGAAATATTATCTTGAGCAAAATAAAACAACTTTGTTAAGTTAATTGGATGCCTAACTGTTTTACTCGACATAGAATGAAAAAGGTAGCAAATCGAGGCAAGGACGAATTCACGATACCTCTTTACATTATTAGCTGAAGTCCCGCCGTTACGAGTGGGTGAGCAAACGTTTAATGAAGAAAATCCTTATGATACATGCCAGTATACCTAAAAAATGAGTTAAGTCTTAGAATTTCATTTCACGTCATAACCAGTGTAACATGAGCTGTGATAGCTTTGAAAGGGCTCCTCCGCGCAGTTCTGGCGTGGCCTTCGTAATGGTTGTTCCTTTTACTGGGATGGACCTTGGATTTACTGATTCACCTCGCTTGTGGGAGTTCGAGGTCGCTGTGTGTTGTTAGGACGTGAAATTATTTGATGAATACTTATTGATATACTGTTTTCCGTCATTCTTCAATGATTTTAAGTAACTTTGTAAAGTAATACTAATAGTAGTAATTCAATGTATTGAACAAAGTAATGTTATTATAACATACGCCAATCAATATTCTTCGTAATATCTGTTCTTGTAAAAATAGATGAAGGAGTGGAATACTTCCTTACAATCTTTTCTATATAATATTCAGCTAAACTCGTTACTTAAGTATCTGTAGAGTACTTCTACTTACCTACCTTTTTATTAGTTATGAATATAAGATAGAAAAAACGGTCAAGAGCATGTGATGACACGCCGACTAAAGGATTTCGTAAAAAAAGTAAGTATTCATAGAATAATTTAACTCACGGTACTCATGTTCTTCGGTTTAATAAGGGTAGTTTAATCAACAAGAAGTCTATATTTATTGCCCTATCTGGTTCAGAACATTGTTCGTTGTAAGTATTCATTAAACACTATTTTCTTGGCTTTGCCACATTTTTCGATTGTGCGGTACATATAGATATCATCATCATCATCATCATATCAGCCGAAAGACGTCCACTGCTGGACATAGGCCTCCCCCAGAGAGTTCCAAATTGACCGGTCCTGCGCCACCCGCATCCAGCGGACTCCCGCGACCTTTACATATAGATATATCAATGATTTAATATCAGTACAATTCAAAATTACGGATTAGGTCAATGTTTACGATTTTCAGAGCGAGCGAACAATTAGTAACATTTGTATAAATGTTGCTTCTGATACCCTTTTTTATTTCAGCGGGCGTAGCATGGTAGCTATTTTATTACAAGCTTTTATTTAACTTGGCCTGTTCTTTTGTCAGTTTGTTAATGAGGAACAAGGACAAATCTTGAAACCTAATTTTGAACTATTAACCTCAACCGATTGTGCTGAAATTTTGGGTATAAGTATAGTTTGGATGACAATTCAATATTATGGTACCATCTAGCTGATCTGATGATGGAGACAGAAGGTGGCCTTGGGGATTCAGTAGGTACTTAACCCGTTGAGTTTGGGCTCGTTAGAATCGTCTCAACGAGTAGTTGATGACGGTATACAGAAAAGTACAGTAGGCAATAAAAGCTACTTAGTACCAAAAAGTATTTTTGACAGAGACTTATTTATCACTTATCGCTTATCGCTGTGGTTACTACTTCCGTCACGTCTGACAAGTAAGCGAGTGCGAGAGTGACGGATGTACATCCACAACGATAAGTGACCAAATGGCAACTACCTTAGGCCCGCTGTTTAGTAAGTCATTGTAACCACTGATGGCACCGATAGTTTAATTATACATAAGTATAGCTTTTGCCAGCGACTTCGTCCGCGAATACTCGCTAACCGCCTCTAGTGATCAATACGACGACTGTACAAAATCTAGGATGATTTCCAGGAAAGAAAAACTACCCTTTCCCTTCAGGGTCTCAAAGAAGATATTCATACCAAATTACATCAAAATCTGTTTAGCGGTTTAATTGTGAAAAGACAGACAAACTTCTTACTACAAACTCAAACTCAACTCAAAATGATCTTTATTCAAGTTGGCCTAGTAACAAGCACTTTCAAATCGTCAGTTAATTTTTTAGAGTAATTTAATAAGCTTTCGAAATAAGTTTACGCTTCACATAGTTCTCGAATTTATTAATAGATAACTCAGTTACGTTTCTTGGAAGTTTCTTATAAAACCTTACACAGTTACCCATGAATGATTTCTTAATTTTTTGGAGCCGAGTGGTGGGCACCGCGAGCTTATGCTTATTTCTAGTATTAATATTATGTATGTCACAGTTTTTCCTAAAATTGACAATGTTTTTATGTACATACAAAAGGTTTTCATAGATATATTGACAATGTAATGCCATTATATTAATATTTTGAAACATATCTCTAAGTGAATCTCTATGGTTCAATTTATATTTGCCCGTTTCTGCAAAACAAAAAACTAATGAATCTCCGAAGCACTGCCCCACAATAACATATCATATGACATAATGCTATGGAAGTAGCTAAAATATACTAATCGAGCTGTTTTCACGTCTGTTATTTGACGGATCTTGCTCACTGCAAATGCTGCAGAACTCAGTCTATTCGCGATATTAGCAATATGGGGACCCCATTGGAGCTTAGAATCTAGCGTTAAACCAAGAAAAACTGTACTATCTACTAGTTCTAATTCCTCACCCTTCACAAAGACACTCCCTTGCTCGTCCTTAACGTGATTCGTGACAAATTTAATACGTACTACATATATATATAATACATACACACAGTCATAAGGATTTTTTCACAGACAGACTTAATTTCGCATTTCTAAAATTAGTATGGATACTATTATAGAGTGCTAGTTTAAAACTGATTACGTACTAGGGTCGTTCTTCTTTTTTACCGACAATGATCCGAGGTTTTTCTGTTTTTTTGGTTTTTGAACTATCGAAAATTGTGGTTTTGAAGTGCGATTTAAAAAAAAATGCATAGGTTTCTTCATTAGAACTAATAAAAGTTTCCTTTCTGGCCAATATAAATATTTATTTACGGTTGGTTTCTAAAAAAAAAATGTGACAAAGTGGACTCTTTCAGTGGGGACAACATTTTGGTTTACCACTCTGTCACGGCATTCTACGAAAAAATAAAACATTTAAAAAAATGCTAGTTAGAGAAAGTGAAATATTAAACATCACTAATTCATAAAATAATATGGACGTTCATTCGAACATTATAAAACCGTAAACATCATTACTCAAATGAGATGCCGTAATAAGACGAGGGACAGGCTATTGTCGGTCGAAAAGAAGAACGACCCACTAGCTTTTGCCCGCGAATCCGTCCGCGTGGAACTCGTAAATACCATAGCTCCATCTTCATACATACTTTCACCCCCATTTCCCCTCCTTAGGTGATGATTTCCGGGATAAAAACTATCCTAGCACATAGGATAGTTTTTATAATTTCATCTCAATCGGTTCAGCGGTTTAAGCGTGAAAATGTAAGAGACGAACTTTTGCATTCATAATATTAGTATAATGTAATTTTTTTATTGAAAGTAAATACAAGATTATAATTTACATTAACTAAGATAAATTAAAACTAAGTTAAATCTAAAAAAGGCCCTCGAGGCATTGTACCGAGGATGCTGGCGGCATTTCCTCGCTGAATTGCAATGCTGATGCGTTGCGCGAGAAAGCCGCCAGCTCTTCGGTCACCAGTTACATCGACCATCGACCAGACGTTTCGCGATTTCTGCAAATAACTTATGCGCACTGGGACCCCACGGACTGAGGGTCTCGACGCCAAAGGGTACAAAGTCGTACTCTCTGCCGAGGCCTCTACATGTAATATTAGTATGGATAATATAGGTTTTGAAACAAGCTTTACAAACGAAGCTTAAGTTAAGTAATACAAAGATCTTTTAGTCGTATTTATAATTCTAATTTCAGGGCCACATAAGTGAATATATAGAATCCGCTTATAATGTAAGTAAACTAGTCGTAATACATCGTACCTATTAGGTTGGCGAGCTCGTGACAAAAGAGATCGTCGCAGCCTGAACAGTGTTCAGCCAGACGTGAGCACAGAATGAATCGAGCTGAAAAATAATTGAAATTGTTCTACTTGAAGTAACATTGGTTAGTACATTGTGTTACAAGTACGGTAAGATATGAATTACGAGAGTCTATTAGAAGCCAGACGCCGAAGGCGCAGGGCTTTGATGACTCGAGTTTGTAGCAATCTTAACGTACGTAAATTGTTACTAATCGTAATAAAAACTACAAAATGTCAGTCGTCCATTTTGTTGAATTTGACGTGAGGCGCTTAGAGCAAAGACCCTTCTGCATTCAGTCACGATTTAAAATCACAGTTAAAAATATTTTACCCAGACACTAAATCGCTACATTTAAGTTTTCTAAATCTAAATCATTCTGTTAATCATATTTTATTCGTGTTTTTACGTTTAAATTTATTTATAAATACGTTATCAAACATCGTGTTTGATTTAAAACCTCCTTGCTTTATAACTGACGTAAGAGTGACAGATACAATTTAAGAAAAAAACCATTATGCCCATGGGCGTAATAAAGGCTATTGCAGCTCTTTATGCCTGCGCGTTATGAAGCCCTTTACGAGCAAATGTGATGAAAAATTACTTACGACGTCTCATATTCCAATTAAAATAATAGGGTATTTTCTTATGTGTATAGGTATGGTAAAAAATGTCCGAAATAAAGTTTTTATTATTATTATCTCTTTATTTATATTTTATCTTAAGTTAGGTTTTTACAATATTAATATAAAAAGTAAAATATAAAACTATACATACAAAATATGAAATCATTATAAAAACCTAACCTAGGGTACCGCCGGCAGCGAGGCGGGACCTAAACTACCGGTGGTCAGGGCGACAGAGAGAGGAACCTCCTGGCTATCCGCGCCGTGTCCAGAAGTACCGCCCTCTGTATCTGACCCTTGACCCAGCCATCTAGCGAGAGTCTCTTAAGGTGGCGGTCGAGACTCTTCGCTATTAAACCGTTCGCCGAAACGACTATCGGGACGATGATCGTCGAATCAACATCCCACATGGCGGTTACCTCGTGAGCCAGGTCTAGGTACTTGCTGGCTTTGTCCTTCTTGGCCTTCACGAGGTTCTCGTCATAGGGGATGGTGATGTCGACGAGCACTGCCTGGCGTTTCGATCTATCTGTCAGCACTTATTATTATTATTATTATAGGAAACTAGATATTAGTTACTGATTTGATGGAAATAAATTATATATGTATGAAATCGTTGATTATTTGTTGCCTTTGGATATATCCATGTTTATGTAAGTACTCTATATTTTTACAAGCTTTTATTTAACTTGCAACTATGTTTGTTCGGGTGGAATCTTGCAACTCAATTTTGAAGCAGATATCTTCAGCCGAGTGAGCTGAAATTTTGGGTTTAAGCATAGTTTGGATGACAATTCAATATTATGGTAACATCGACTTGATCTGATGATGGAGATAGAAGGTGTCTATGGGAATTCAATATTTAACCGACGTAACCGCGTTGAGTTTGGGCTTGTTATAATCGTCTCAAGGAGTAGTTGATGACGGTATGCAGAAAAGTACAGTTGGCAATAAAAGCTTGTACCAAAAATGATTTTTTTGACAGAAACGTATCTACACTAAATAAGTTAAATTAAAACTAAGTTAAATCTAATAAAAAGGCCCTCGAGGCATTGTACCGAGGATGCTGGCGGCATTTCCTCGCTGAATTGCAATGCTGATGCGTTGCGCGAGAAAGCCGCCAGCTCTTCGGTCACCAGTTACATCAAGCAGTCATACCTATACACTATACACATAATAAATCTCTGAATTAAAAAAAGGATCAGCCAGTATGTATTCCGCTTAGGACATCCGCCGACTGTTTCAATTAATACATTATTCGAAACATTTTACCTCATTGAATTTGTAATTTCTTTTTCTTGAGGGAAATCGCCGTCATGGCTATCAGCTGTCAGTGAGACGTCAAAATGGCGGAATTGCTTTGCCTTTTACCTAGGTATTAATAATTTCGATCCGTTGGTAGATCACGTAACGCATTGTACGCGCGTCAAGTAGATCTAAATGTCAATTTTTATATGGAAAAATGACAGTTGGATCTACCCTACGCGCGTTCGGAACGTTACGTGATCGACCAACCGGTCTACGATAGACCTTAACGAAACGCATACCAAAATGATAAAGTATAAAAGAACAATCCTAGACTATTACTCTAGCAATATTTGTATGTATATAAATATACACATATATATATATATATATATATATATATTCCTACCTATATATATTTACGAAATCTCCAACGATTTCGATAAAATTTGGAATAGGGTATACGGGGACGAGAAATCGATCTAGCTAGGTCTCATGACTCTCATGTTAGTCCAGGCAATGAACTGACAACGTGTATGGAAAAAATGTCAAATTTGGAAATAATTTGTAATAGCTATTTTTTTTAATGTAACGGATATATTATCAATTAAATAGTTACCTAGAGGCAATATCCAACAAAAAATCAGACATCAAAAAACACATTATTTAATTAGCTCCTAAAAAGTCCGGATAAATATTAATATTTTTTTTATCTTTATTTAAGTTCATTTACATTTGCTTTAAAATATTCAATATAAATAAAATAAAAAAGGCAATAAATGTTTAATTTAAATCTATATAATTACTTCCGGATGGAAAGTTTGTTGGATTCTTGAATAAAGCATCTTAGAATAACGTTTTAGAATGAAATAAACAAAAAAACCGCTATTATAAATTAATGTTTTTCGAAACCGTATTTTGCCTGGAGTATGTCTGGGAAAATTGGTTTCTCCATATTTTTCGCCCGAGAAATCTTTTACATTCAATACTAGTTTACATATGGCAAGATTATGCTTACAGGTAGAGTTCTCATCAACTACTTACACATTACCAGTAAACGTTAAATTTGGTGCCGGCAGCTGTTATCCAATAGAAAACTGTCAAATTTTCCCATACGACCATATTTTTAACGGACGATTACCAACGATATGAAATAAGCAACTCTTAAAAGTGGCTACACTGTGTCTTTCTTTTAAACACGATCAATTAAGAAACAGCAGCCTTTTATTAAACAGCCATCACTCTTCGTCGTATTTTAAATTCGTACCTGAGACTATAAATCCACGGGTGTTTAAATCAATAAAGTTAACGACCTCTCAAATTTGAACGTTCGAACCTGAGTTTTTTGAAATAAGAACAGCTGGGGGTGTTGTGGTCGCGAAACTGGTACGCGTCGTCGGGAGGACACCTGCCTGAGTCAGCCTGCAAACTGGAAGTAGTTAAGCAAAAAACACCTATGTTAAATATAGAGTAAAACACATGTGATTTTGCGAAGAACTAAATAAATAAAATGATTACGTTATATAAGATACCTATTTGGAAATAAAATTCGTACTTAGTATAAAATGTTGGAAAAGAGTAATTGATTATTTTCTATTTCAACTTTTTTTTAATTAAGTATAGCTAATGTTTTTTTAAGGAAGAACGTACTTAACCTAATAATTACCAGACATCGTTAATTTTGTAGTATTTTCGGTGCAGCATGGTTGTGTTAACAGTGTTGGTATAAACAATATCAATCAAAATTGTTAATTAAGGTTAATATTATCATTATTAACGTTAATTAAACATTACAATTGAAATTGTTCACACCAATTCCGTTAATAACACTACGCTGCACCAAAAATGCTACAAAATTAACGATGTCTGCTAATCACATTATTAATACGAATCTGAAGTTGACTATGATTTGCTTAAATAGTACGCAATTTAATTTCTCATACGTTTCTAAATACACCAAGGGCTCGAAAATATCAATCCCTAGAGGCTGACAAGTAAATATGATTCAGAACAACTCAATGGGTCATGTAACGTGATTAAACATTCGTGCTTCAGTTCAACAACTTTTTGGTCCCGGTTCATAAAGTTTGAATTGAACCGAAGGTAGATTTTATCGGAGCGAGCCTGACGGACATTGTTTTAATATTCCATATCGTGTGCACGTGCGCGAAGGCGGCGCCCGAATACGACCGATTGCTGGCGACCAGACCCGAGTCCCTGCTCAAACCGTCATTAATCACCCCATGTTCAACTCAATTTCAAATTTATACTACACGACTTACGGTCTCAAATTAAATAAAAACACCGTGGAGCTTAAGCTCTTTCACAGAATGATCACCGTATGCCCTCGAGACGACCGTAGCGCATGCGAAATAATCTAGTCCGTTTCAGCCACAGTCAATCCATTCCTGCGTCTACTAATATTTTTTTACAACGGATAGGAAGTAAAACAGAGATGGATCTAAAATTCGTGAAAAGATCAACTGCCGTGGAAAGGAGTTCCAGTTGTTGTATGTAGGCCGTTATAACTCGCTTTGTGTTATATCGTGTTGATTCTCAAACCACTTTGTTTATTCGCGATATGCTTTTTGTGAGATAGTGTAATTTAGTTAAAAATGATATTCCGCCATTACTACTCTCTTATCGTTTTATCTTGAATTGAGTACATAAACCGTTTAGTTTATCTAATGTATAAAATTTCAGAGCGCTGATAAATCATCAACTTTACGCATTAAGACTATAAACGGCATTTGTGTATATTCATCATCATCATCATCATATCAGCCGAAAGACGTCCACTGCTGGACATAGGCCTCCCCCAAAGAGTGCCACAAGTACTCAGTAGGATATTTTTACATATTACAGAGGTATTACAGAGGTTCTAGTTAAGGAACGAAATCACATATAATATCGGTTAAGGAAAGCTACATGGGTTATTAAGTAGCGTACATATGTGTATGCGGTGGACACGTGTGCTGCATAATAACGTTTGAACCCGAGTCCAGTTAAATGTACCTACGCATAGAATCCAGCCGCGTGCTGGGTAATATTTCTCTACTTAATTACAGTAAAGATAATGTACTCCGACTTCGACAGAAACGGATTTTATTTCGCAAAAGGATTTCTCGAAGAACAATCAATAACAACCATTTATTTTTAGATGATAAAATACACATTATATACAGTTTCAAACTTCAAGTAATAGATACACCCACACGTTCATTAAAACAGTTTCAGGCGATTTTTATTTTTGCCTTGCTGGTAGTTAAATTCCAAAATATTGAAAAAATTGTTAAGCACTATGTTCACTACAGTGAAACCTAATTAAATGTAGTATCCAAAAGTAAATGTTGTATGCATTGCATTAAATAAGAGCTGCAGTAAAACAATGTACTGAAGTTTAATATGTGAGTACTCGTAGTAGGTATCCTATTATGGATGTCTGGATGATTAGATGTTTGGATGTTTAAATGTGTGTTACTCAATCACGCTTAAACATCAGCTCAACCGATTAGGATTAAATTTTGCATTAAGATAGTTTATAGTCTGGAATAAAATATAGGATAATTTTTATCCCGGATTCACGCAGGGCGGAAGGTTGTTTTATATAAAGTAGATACAATAATAATTGTTTTGGGCAAACGCCGTCAGCACAAATCCAGAAAATACTTAAGTAATCGTATTTTTAAGTAGGTACTAAACTAATGAAATCCATAATTGTGTCATATCAACCTAAATAGGTTCGAACCATTACACACGCTGATATTTTTTTTCACTCATTCGTTCTATTTATATCAGCTTTAGGCTGTAATCGACGAAAATAGGAATACCTATAAAGACGAAATCGAAGGCCAAAATTGTATGGCTTGGTACAAACTCTCTTGTTGTTTGGTCGTTTTTACACTTTCGACACGTGAAAACCATGGACCTATAATTACTCAGGACAAGCTATGGTAATAATAATACCACGATCGAGTGAGGTGTGACAGAAAGAATATATCATTCGTTGCCCTTGTCATAGTTCCACTTATTTTTATTTGCCGCAATTGAGTTAGTATGAGGTTGCGGCAAATGTACCATTACCCGCCCAAAGTAGGTTGTTTATGGTAAGCCTTCATCTGTAGCTATGTATGTACTGTATGTACAATGGACATACAACAAAGTAATCAGGTCAGTTTTCACCCACTTGCATTAGTGATATCGATTTGAAACTGAGAGAATACATAATATAATACATACTAGCTACCGCGCGGCTTCGTCCCTTATTGCAAAGAACGCAGGCAAATCATAACATATAGCCTATGACCATGCAGAAAGCTAATTTTATACTCAAGTAAAAGAATTTTTGAAATCGGATGGGTGGTTACGGAGTTTACCCCTTAGGTACATACAAACTTAGAAACTAAAATCTCACAGACTTTTCTTCTTTATAATATTAGTATAGACTCTATACTATAGTAGAGATAATATAGTGCACTCATTCAAGGTGGAACTCTCCAATTATTAATAGTAAACCCTAAAGTAAAACCTCGAATGTGCACGAATCGACCACAATGTAACGTGTTCTTTTTTTTCCTAAACTTCTTACCTAGTTGCTTGCTTGCTAGATTAGATTTCCTGATTGCTGTGACACAGTTTATCACGTCTGCAGGAAATGCCTATTCAGTATCCACCTATGAATATAAGTATACTACTATTATTATACAGAGGAAAAGTCTGCGATATTGTATTACGCGGGCGGAGCCACTCGGGCATATTGTAATAAACAAATGAGCACCGCTAAATTATCCCATGAACAGCTAATAGACACCATAAGGCAAGGGTCTCGCAGCGGAACGGGCGGAAACCGAACCCGCACACACCGGTCACTCACCCCCGAGATGCTGGGGGTGAAGCAGGCCTCACGTGGGGACATCGGCCTCGCACGGGTCTTCACTTAGGGATATTGCCCATGAACGGTTAGACTAAAAAAAGTGTGTGTCATATTATATAATAGTAGGGATATTACTTACGTAGGGCGTAAAACAAAGAATGTAGCTAAATACATTTACAGTACACATGGTGTTACTTTCCCGCACTAGTGCGCAAATGAGCACTTTCCGTGCATATGTTGAAACTTTAAAGAGCCATATGTACTGTAAAACGTTGTACGATACACGTGCGAATAGGTAATTCGCAACTCGTGTCGATTTAAAACACTCCCTTCGGTCGTGTTTTAATTTATCGCCACTCGTTTCCTATTTTCTGCACTTGTATCGTAAATAACTATTATGTAACATACTAATTTGGCCGTTATCTTTATTTCTGGGTTGTTCTCATATCCCGCACCAGATATTATTATTTTCTGTTTGGCCTTAAGGTTGACTATATTAGAGAAATGCCTTATGGCATTAAGATCTTCCTGTATTTGTAACTTGTTACTGTGCAATAAAGTTTAAATAAATAAATAATGTCTCAGATCGCAGGTATTTGACGCCTAGCCGGCTGAAAGTTTCTTTATTACCGCCCGTGGCGAGTAAAAAATATTTACGTCTCTCCCTGGCCAGTCAGTGAGATTTTACACACGCGTAGCGGGTAGATGCCACTTTATGCCAGATGTAACGTGAAAAATTAACTATCATTGAAATAAGTCGTTGCTGAATGCAGGTGCACGATACGTATCTGCACACTCAGACGAAGTCTGAAGCATTGCGTCAGTACTAATAGTTCAACATATGTCTTTGCACGCGGCTGTATGTGTGCGTGCATTTTTAACTGCCGCTGTGACTTGCGCCTAGTAACGACAGCTGCTTTGGCACTTTACACAAATCAAACCTACGACTACGAGTACAAGAGTAGGTACTTACAAGCGCACACAAATATCTCCGCGCGCAGTCTTGAGTTAACAAAAAACCGGACAAGTGAGAGTTCAACTCGCGTGGAGAGGGTTCCGTATATAATCTAAATTTCATAAGTGTTTTTGAATATTCAAACTTCTTTTAGGTTTTCCTGTAATCTTTAGGCAAGGAACTATTTTCCATATTTTTTTCAGAATTTTAATCCTAGTAGTTTTGGAGATAAGGGGGGGGGGGGGATGGTCAATTTTCGTCTTTTTTCCTAAATTACTTCAAATCTGTTGTTGCTAAAATTATAAAAAAAAACTGAGATGCTTACAACAACCCCTTTCATTTGATTTGTCACACAATACAGTTTGCGAAACTTTTTTTTTTAATTTTCCAGTTTACCCCCCAAAAGTGGCCCCTTGTTCAGAATTCATTAATTTACTTTACGTGTCCATCTTTGGGTCATCAATTTACATATGTGTACCAAATTTCAACTCAATCGATCCAGTAGTTTCGGAGCAAATCAGCTGTGACAGACGGACAGACAGACAACCAAGTGATCCTATAAGGGTTCCGTTTTTTCCTTTTGAGGTACCGGAACCCTAAAAAACACAGATCTCGTGCTTCGCTTGCTTGAAAAAAACGCTTGAAGTAATTACATTTTTATATTTTTAATTATTTTTCATAAATATTAGGTAAACAAAAGGGTGAATAATAAAAACATATAACTGTGCTGTGTTACAGTCGAAAAATATTCATTTTATTGTAATTACGACGACGCATTAAACTAAACTTGTTCAATTTTTTTTATAGGTACAAATTAATCGAAACTATATGATGGACGTTTTTAAGGTTCCATAGCCAAAATGGCAAAAACTGAACCCTTATAGTTTCGTCATGTCCGTCTGTGCGTCTGTCCGTATGTCACGGGCATTTTACTCAAAAAAATATATGGTGTATTTAAATAAAATTTTGAGGATAGGTGTATTTTGTTAGCCGCTACATAGTTCTGTAATGAAATGACAAAAAAAAATTTTTTAGGGGTGCACTCCATACATGTAACTGCAAGTCAAAAAAAAACATTAAAGGTCCATACGTGTGCCACATCAATCGATAGGCCTTTCAAAATAAATAAAAGGTATTTACAGAACAATGTAGCGGCTAATAAAATACACCTATCCTCAAAATGTTATTCAAATAGATATAGTTTTCGAGTAAAATGCCTGTGACAACGAATAGACGGACGTGACGAAACTATAAGGGTTCCATTTTTGCCATTTTGGCTACGGAACCCTAAAAATCAGTATAAATTCATGTGTGCCTTATCTTTATAATTTAAACCACATACTTACTTAGGTAGTACAGTCGAGTTCTCCAATATCTATACAGACAACCTTTCAAAAATATATATACACAGTCTTTATTGTTACTGACATTAGATTAGACGCATGTGTAGATATTATTGAAATAATGTCTGTATAGATATTGGAGAACTCGACTGTAATAGCGAATCGAGTTGAACTCACTTCGGCTCACTTTAGGAGCCTATAAATAATCTTATTTAAAAAAAACACCTTTACTGTTTATTTATTTCAATTGTACCAACAATATTTAGTATTATTAGCGAACAGCGCGCGAACTCACTTCAACTCACCTTAGGGGGCCTAACTAATCCCAATTTTTTAAATATTTTAATTTCAGTTGTTTTAAAATGTACCTAGATATCTCGACCTAAAAATATTAATTAATAACCTTCAGAGAATATGTGTCAAAGGTCTCGAATAAAACCGAGATTTTTTTCACTCTTCTTAAAAAAAATGCATCTTTTAGTCCTCGTCAATACGGACATTCTGACATTTACAACAACACCTGAAACTTAACGATATAAACAGCGTGGGACACTATGGCCGAAAAAGGGGTCCCTACCCTACCAGAGCGAGCGAATAAACATTTTGAATGTTAAAATGTCGACGCACGGTCGAGTCGGAGAACTATTTGGTTTATCACCATTAGGCGGAAGTCCCTGCGATCCCGTGCCCACTCGAATCGCACCCCGCATGCATGGTGGTATTCACAATGCTAACCGAGTCGGTTATTATGAACCAGTGTTAGTCTGACCTCCGATTGCCTAGTTGAGACGATGACGAGATGGTGCCTGACCGGTGGCCCAGAGAAGCAATCAAGAAATTTTATCGTCGGCTAGAAAATTTTCATTGATTTTGTCGAAGAGAAATAAATTTTTCGCAACGCACTTGATATGTAAGTAGGTACTTATAAGTATTTATTTGTGTTTTCTTTTCCCTTAATTGAACGAGCGAGCGAAGCGAACGAAGTTCTCAGTTTCAGTTTGAGCAAAAATGCTTTCGTATGTCTGTCCGGATGTCCGGCTGTCCGGATCTTTGTGGGCAGGTTCAATAATTACATGTTTTTTTGTCAGTTCAGTTTAGGAAAATCCTCCAAAAAAAAAAATAGAAATGGACTCGCGATTTCTACAGCTACAAATTACGCGTAGTTGACACAAAGTTACGCGTCAAAATATACCAGACACTAGAGGCATGGCGAGTGGGGTTGTGGATATAGCCCGCACAATGGGCCCTTGGCGCGGACAGGTGGGCCTCACTCGTAAATAATAATGTATTGCCCGATAACAGTTTTTATACGCATACGTACCCTACCTGCGTTACGAACGATGCGGTCGGCGAAACAGGAATGGGAACGTGCCGTATATACAGTCATGAACTTTAATTTGGGACCCATTTCCTTCGAATGTTGTTAGAACATTCACAATGCAATAAGGTCGAAAACTTCAGTTCAATTACATTGGTGAAGTGTCAAGATAAGACAATTAAATGTCTTATCAAATGAGCCCTTGAATTGATAACCTCTTTGCCAGAAGCTAACTGTACAGTTTTCTAATTACGAACATAGTGTCAGTGTCAGACAATAAAATTGATTTAAAACTGTCATTTGCACAAAATATTATTTGTAAATAACAAATATGGCCGGAGAGAAGACATGGTCAAAAAGACGAGTGACAATTAGTCGGAAAAATCGGAAATAATCGTTTGACTCGTTCCGCCCGGTCGACGTCTAGTTGTCTATGGCAAACTTTATGACACTTCTCCTAAAATATTAGCTCTAAACGTCTTCAAAGGGCCCTAAATTAAAGTTCGTGACTGTACGATATGTTTTTGAGATAATATTTAAATAATAATATTACATTCTTTGACAGATAACCTCGGACGAAACAATGTTTTGCTACCTAAACTAAAAGTAACACAAATGCTATGCCCTAGAGAGGCATGGCTCAGGCGACAGAGCTGAATGTTATCTCGCAAATATTTGGAATTTGACCAGCCCAACTGGGGAAGTATCTCCAGTTTACAGAAGACCGTAGTGTTCCTGGTGAGGTCGCTGGCGACCTCACCAGTAACACTACGGTCTTACCACGAGGGCCCTGCTGTCGACCACGTAACGCATTGTACGCGCGTCACTTTTTTTATGGGAAAATGACAGATGAGTTGTCCCAACGTGCTTTCGAAAAATTACGTGATCACCCCTCAGCAAGTGTCTTTAGCTGTCAACACAACAAATCTTCAAATTAATAAAGGGTCAGCACCGCGCCTGTAATTTTTCCAGAGTCGCAAGCGCCCGTAGGCTATGGTATAATCGTCAACCCGCCGTATAACAAAACGGCGCTGTTTTTTAAAACAGGGAGCTGTAATGTAATTTACCGAAATCAGTCTTAGACAATTTGTTTAGTTATTTAATTAGTTAAAGGAGAAGTGGCCGCTCAGGGGCCTTTACCGTATAGGTACTCTGGGATTGTTTATCTTTATAACAAATACTTTTTCAAATGTTAAAAACGTCATTTTAATTAATACCCCCTAGGTGCTCGCGCGGGTCCGCCCGCTTATTACAGAGAACTTAGTCGGATATATCATACATATAGGATATATCAACTACCCAGTGTGTTTGTCAAAGCAATCTACTTCTAAAATGTTGCTTACATGTAATCAAAAAAAAAATGCATTAGTAAAGAGTATTTAACCCTTTTATTCATAAAATGTGTTTTGACACAAATGTCAAAGTGCGAATATACAAACTAATTTTAACAGCATTTTACCTATAATAGGTTTTTTGAACTTTAATGAACGCCATAATTATACCTACTATTATTTTTCCGGCACTAACTTTCCTTTCTTATTAAGAACACTATTATATACCTATATTATAAGTATTATACCACTCTGATCTTATTACATATAGCGTATAGCCGTTACTGAAGCACTTTATATACCTAATTAACAAACAAAACAGCCGGCAAATAATTAGGTACATTAAGTTTAAACAAGATGCGAATCTAATTCGGCCGTTTCTAAACGAATACAGCGTATTAATTCGATTTCTACACACGGACTCCCAAATCACTAGGCGCAATCCAAGTCATTACTTTACAAATCGAATTTAATAACAGGATGAATGCGACTGAGCCATGCAGCATCATAAAGACAGTAGCAACATATTTTATTTCCTGTGAAAGACTCCACTTCGGATTATTTGCCCCACCGCAAACGCGCGACCCGTCGGCCGACTGATCGGCTGTTAGGTCGAAACCCACACAACGAGCCCTACCGTCCGCTGGATATCTCAACCAGTATCCCAAGACCCTTCCCCCCTCCCTCTTGAATTACAAATACTTGAACGAAACGGGCGTAATTGGAGGTTTCAGGGATCTTTGTGTGCTGGTGGCCGAAACAAGCGACCGTAAGATTTTACGAAAATTAACTTTATGGGGTACTTCAATCTAAACCTTTAGAAGATTAAGGTTCGCACATAAGCGCGCATTAGGCGGCTTCGGGACACTACTGTGGTTTCTTTAACCTTTATGGTTTACGCTGCATCAGATCTGCTTTGTTTAATCTGACATTGTTATTGAACTCTAGCTGTGCCCGAGGCTACGTCCGCATTAAACGCAAGGTGCTGTAGATATTAAAAGTATCCTTTTTAATTCTCTGAGACCAACTATCTCCACACCAAAGCAGGATCACAACAAGAAAACACTAACATTCACCTTAAATCGGCACTGAAACGTCAAAAATATAATATATGCAGAACACGTTTTTTTTAAACCCTCTTTTATTCTTATAAAGGTACTCGTAGGTATTAGCTAAAACGATGAAGTAATATATACTATTTTCTCCCGAAACATCAATTTATTTTTATAGTTCTTTCTCATTAATACCAGAACAGTTGTATTTATCGAAGGTACCTACACCTATAAAAAGCCATAAATAGACAAGTATTATCAAATAGAACTCCCAATAGACACTACATAGGTATTTATAATAGCAATACATAGATTACAATACAATTATGATAAACTGGTATTTCCATTTGAATTTGATGTCAGTATTGTCAGTAGTGCATTGCATGCTACCTAATTAAAATAGTCGGATGACGATGATGAGGTGCGTGGTATTATCAGTTCGTGATTTTCTGTAAAATACGTTCAATCATTTTATCTTTAACATTTAGATCGTGTATCAAACAAGTAATTAAACCTTGAATAGATGGATTTCATTATCATTGACCTGTCTACTTATCATTTTACCAAAAACTAAATTTTGTCGAATGACAACATTCGTAATTTAATAGAAGAATAGATTTATTAATTAGTATCATATCTCACTCAGTGTCATTAGCCAAACAAGAAGAGAGTTAATTCCAGTATTATTTCACACAAAACTGTAGTTAAAGCCCAACTTAAATAATTTATAAATTAAATTCAAACACACACGATATTGAAGAATAATTATAAACTAAATACTTTAAACACTTGTGTGAAACAAATGGAATGGACACATTCATTTAACTATTCGTTTTAGTACCGTAAAGTAATTAATATTGTTCTAATAAAGCTTAGTGACAAAACGGTTCTCCACATTAATACTTAATTCCACTTGAAGAACAGACAACGTCGGTATTGGACGAAGTTTAGTTCAAGTAATCACGGCTAAGTGGCCAGTACTTACCACTACCACTGGCTGGCTAAACGATACACATCCCAATACAGTCTTCTATCACTTTCCATTACGTAAAGTTAGATGGGGATAACGTATTGTTTCTAAAATACAAAGTAAAGCTTCTCCACATGAGCAGGCGAGGCGACCTAAAAAAAGGCTGCACTGAATTCTTTTTTATTTTTACCGGGCTGGCTGGCGATGAATCGAAAACAGTTCCTAAAAATTTTGCTATAATGCGATATTGTGTATGCTTTGTGGAAGTCGGCAGAATCTTAGCTGTTCATTTCCGTTGAATTCAGAAGCGGTTTAAATCAAATGCGTTTGGGTTTTACAGTTTTGATTAAGAGGGATTCCGAAGATTTTATTTTCAAGAAAATATAAGTAAATATCACATCGCATACATAATTAATGTTTTTCTTTTTTTACTAAACGCGGGTTGCTGCGGCGCCGCACCGCAGATATGTGGCCAGGCCTTATACTACCACGCGCAGTTTTATAAAAATAATGGCTGAATGTTTTTGATAAGAGCTTTTGGAACTAATTAATCAACTCAGTCTCGATCAATCGATACATAGGATTAACCAGAGCATACGCGCATTAACGCTCAAAGGAAACTGCTTACCGTAAACAGCAAAATATTCGATACATTCCAGTTTTTAAAACTTTATCGTACTTTGCACGTAGCAACCGCTGCGCACCCTCCACACAACCGACCCATTTTAAAACGTCGTATTTACCTTCCAGTTGTGGCACACGGGTGCCCTATTCAATTTGTACGGCTGGATGGGTCGTTAAAAATGTTCCCTTTCGATCATCCTTTCGTATTCGCTTCCTGTTCCTGCGACACTCCATGTTTGACAGACCTACAGCCCTCGGCTTAAAGGTTAATACGATGACGTTTTAATAGCCTAGTTTCCTCTGAATGATATCACGTTAAACATTTTAAGAGGCTACCAGAAATGGGTAGGTGCAAACAAATAGGTAATAGTTTTTGTACAGTCGAAAACATAAGACGGGTCAAAAATACCGGAATGCGCCTTTGGGCCATTAACAACGGAGTATAAGGTATTTTGATTCAAGTTTCGCTTGGACGTCATAACTGGATTCGACTGTATTTTGGTGGAAACTACAATAACTTAATAAAAGGACGAATGCTAGTTTTCTCTTTTCTATGCTTCTAATCTCCATAGACATCGAATGTTTGAGTTATATTAATACGAATAATAATACTAGTAACTTAAAATGACGATAAACGCGTCTGAAATAGACGCAAAGGCCTATGACGGTAATGCAAAAAGACAAAGAACGTAGTGACACTGAGTTAATATCAAAGGAACGCAAGTTTTCAAGAAATCATCATTTCGATGGTCAGAAGTCACAGTAAAATCACCTGGCAAGTATAAATAATAGTTTATGGTTGTCATTTATCGCTGTGGATCAAATATCCTTCGAGTAAGTATAATACTATCCGTCAATGTTTCTGATATAATTGACCATTATTAGTATTATTTACTGTATGAAGACTAGTTTGGTACCCATCACTATGTAATTTCGAAGTAGAAGTGCAATGATGTAATATAAAAAGAGGTAGATAGGTTATAAGCGCTCCGAAAGTGGCACACTAAAACTGTGTCATTTCACACAACTTGCCTCAGTTTCAAGTCGTCAATGGAAACGTTAGCTGTCAGATTTGGTGGCCATTTTTAAACACGGAATTTCATATAGACAACTTATTTCTTTTTTATATTACATCATAGTAGAAGTGTGTTTATTGCCGATTTCTCAACTTTGGCATATATTAATACCGCAACTTCAAAAAAAAAAATGGTTGTACCTGGACTCATAATTCTTTTTTCAAAGATAGCAAATATTGTGTGATTTTGGGAAATATGAATAACAAGTATACCTACTTGAGATTATTTGATTTGGCGGAATTGCATGAAAGTAATCCATTCAAAATCAACTTTACTGTCTATGGTAGAAGATTCAATTCCAATGACAGTTTTATAAAAACTTGGCCAAATTAGATAATCTCAACCATAATAATGTAAAAGCGAGAGACGTACGTACGTCTTATCCAAACCCCAAAACGACACCTTCAATGCATTTGAATAAAAAAATGTATCTATAGGTACCGAGCAGCGAGTAAAAGTATGTTAATTAAATCACGAATGTCACATAGTAACAGGGACTTATAAGTAAAGACGTAATTGATAACCGCAGCCTTGCTCACAACTTATCGCTTTGAACTCGATATCACATTAAGGGTAAGTTGCACCAAACCGTGTCGGTAATCGTAAGCGGTGTTCGTTAAAATCTGAATGTATATGGAAAGTTTGACAAGTTTCTATGGGATGACAGCTGCTGGTGCCATATAAAATGTTGATCGGCCTGTAATCGTAAGTTGGTGCAACCCGCTCTAAGTGACTGTTTAATTTAATACGTAGATATATGATGTTAATATGTACCTACAACTTAATACATCGGATAAACTACTTTATGTTTACCTGTTTTCAAGTGCTGTAATTTGTATTACACATGTACTCATTCTAAAAATATATCAATTATACACATACAAATCTGAAATCTGGTGTCTGAAATAAATGGTTATTATTATTTGTATTATTCTCAACTTCTAGAGCTAATAAAGGCTACTTACGCTCTTGGCGATGCGGAGTCGGTGTGTTGCTGGTTTTAACTGATTTTTAATCAAGAAAACAAATACAAAAGTGGTAAGTTGATGAGCTCCTGAAAAGGTAATAAATATTTTCAATTAAAATCCAATTTCCACAACCTTTTTAAAACGCAGAAGCTATTCGAATACAAAATAAATACAAAATCCGCGAGTCATTGCGGCATGGAATCAACCGTTGTGGACAGGACGAGCTTTGCATACCAATTGTAGCCACTCTGTACTAAAAAGTCATATCTATAGTTACCACTCGACTATGCTTACGACATTCTAAATGATCATGATAGCATTCAAGTTATACGAACGTAAAACGACCTAAGTCGACCGTGATACTAATGCACTTATGATTTTCTCGCTTACGAATTGAATGCGGACTGGTGAATTAGATTAGTAATATTGCCATAACCAATGTTACGATATTATATTACATGGTTGAGATTTAGAATAACCTCATAATTTGCAATTTCTTTTAACATCTGATAACACCAATATTGCAAACTTACTAGTAAACGATAGTTCGCGATGGTTTAAAATAGGTACCTACAGTCGCGAAAGGGAAATGTTTAGCCACTTGTCTTATTTTTGTCTTGCCTATTTTTACCCATGTAGTGCGAATCAGGCTTGATTGATATTGAACACGGACCGATTAACATTACACGGTTAATAAATACGATACAGTGACAAGTGGCCCAACAATCCCACTTCGCGACTGGCTATCAACTGAAAAGCTTTTTTTCGATACAAACCCCCGAGGTGAATGTGTAACCTTTCAAACGAGCGTTTAGGTTCGGACATAACTATACACGAGTTACGCAATTGCCTTGCATTGCAGGCCTAATGGCTTAGTAAAAATAAAAACCCTATCTAGATGAAAACTTAAGACAGAAACGCATTTTGAAACAAATGTAAATTGAAATGCCGTCAAGCTTCTTACATTTTACGTATTCGTCTAACTTGCGAGCAGCGTTTCACAGCAACTAAGTAATTTGTAGCCGAATTGGGGAGAGGAGGGGCGGGCGTCCTGTAGCGTACCAAATTAATAATAAACGTATCTCCCCTGCGAAAATATTCTCAATGGTTTCACATTCACATGCATAACTAAAGTTATGACCCTTAATAAGTTATATTGTTCCTTAATTATCGCCCTTAAAATAACCGTTGTTATTTAGATTTAGAGTAAACTGGCAAAAGCAATTACGGAATCACCTTGTTTTAATTAGTTGCTAAATGGTTTCGAGATGTATTACAAATCAAATCATTTACTTCAAGCACGTAGCGCTGACAATTTTTATTGAATAAATAGCAAATTTTGATACCCAGGTACTTGTTTGTAAGGTGGCTTGGGGTATTTTCGGTATATTTTTGGGCGAGTGGAGAGTACTACTTATTGACTTTTATTTTAATTATGTTATTTGATAATTTATTATTATTATTTATTTTGACTGTTTTGCTCCCATCGACTCTTCTTTTTTATTATTATTATTATTTTGTTGTTATATCTGACTTGTCTTTTTTAATTTCATGTACAATTTATAAATGTGTGTTTTATCTCTAAATATAAATAGTTAAAATGTATTTGCATGCATTATTATGTGTTATAGAGCAAATGTGTTAGAAAGGCGCGGCGATCGGTTAATTAGCTCTTAAGGGACCTCGGGTATGGATCCTTTCTATGGATGATGGGGCGGAGAGTTCCCCGCGGAACATGGAGACCAGTTGAGCGCGGGGCGATGGAAAATGCCACTCCGCTGAGACCTGGGGTGAGTCGGGAAGGTGAAGGTTTAGGTTTCTGGAGTGAGCGCGGTATCCCTACACCGCCACCAAGAAACCTTCCTAGGCTAACAGGAACCTAGCGTGCCAGCGCGGTATGTGTCCCTACGCCGCAGCCGCGCTAACTATTAGGTGGGCAGACGTTCACACTATACAGAGCGCGACTATGACTGACTATATGTATATTATGATTAAAATATATTATCGGATACTGAATATATTACCGGAAAATTATAACGAAACTTCTATCTAGTGTATTTTTTTTATTCTCCAAAAATCATTTGTAATTTAATATTTTGTGTTTGATATTTTTTCTTAAAATTTGTATTAAAGTATTCTGAAAGTACTTACCTTCTTTCAAATATTTTTTATCGAAATCGGTTCTTTTGATAAAGAAATACCTCAGAAAAACAAACAAGATTGCAAGTTATTAGTAATGTAGCACGGGTCATATACGAGTTTACGCAATTACACGCTAGATGTCGCTGCCTGTAAGATAGATCGCGCTAACGTTTGTTTGACATAGAAACTATAAGAAAGAGAGTGTGCTTCTACAGCGCTTTTATTTGTGGGACTGTCGGGGACTAACTCTCAACTATGGAACGGTTGTTCGTCTTTCGGATGATCACTCACGCGTCCTGGGTCTGTGAGTTGACATTCTGGACTCGCTCAGTATTGTATTGTTATGATTTTTCGAAATAAAGCAGGGTCGTGACGGGTATAGTGTATGAAAGTTTGTATCGAACCCTCGGTGCGCGAGTCAGACTCGCACTTGACCGGTCTTTTTATAATTATATGTCGAAGTAGTCTATAATTGCAATCGTTGCTTTAGCATCCTTCAGCATGGATAATAATTACAATTTGAATAACACTTCACCTTAAATGCGTTAAAGAACGAGGGAGTAAAACGAAATGGTAAAATAATACACATTATTTTACAAAAAGATGTACTATAAAAATAACTAATATATAGACCAAATAAGTATACCACAATCTGGCCTTCAGCCACATTCTCGTTTTATAGCAACACAACAGCATAAGGCAGTTAATTTGTTGTTTATTGTGTTAAATACCTTAAAGGTTAACACAAGTTTATGGTAAGTGCACGCCATACAAGTAGAATACGTGGTAGATATAATACTTTAAAAAAAGAAGAAGTTGTTTCTCGGGTAGCTATGAAAATGATAATACCTAGTCTTACCTAATAATACTATAGTAAGAATGAACTAAATTCTTGGACAAAAAAAGATTGCAAAATAAGTACACAGATAGTTAGATTTTAGAACAGCTTCAAGGTCTTAATATATGCCCTCAGGGTGGTAGCTTCCCCAAACTGTGCTTAGATACTAAAGATTGAAATGGAATCACAAAAATCATGTCTGAAGTCAGCTAATCCAAGTTAAATTGGGCACAAAATTATTCCGTCGGTACTCTTACCAGGAACAAAATAAAACGGGAAAATTGGCTCCACGCCCACATTATCCGGTTAACGGCAACTAAACGGTTTAAGTTGATAATTTCTTGTTTAATTAATGTATTTTTACTGTTCAATATGGTACCTATGTAAGAGTAATGAAGTCTTAAACACCGCAAACTCGTAAACATTGGTTTATTTGGT
This sequence comes from Epinotia nisella, assembly GCA_932294315.1. Lineage (NCBI taxonomy): Eukaryota > Metazoa > Arthropoda > Insecta > Lepidoptera > Tortricidae > Epinotia > Epinotia nisella. Next base: position 8,325,630 of record OW028687.1, read on the forward strand.
AGGTTTCAAAACTGAAATGATTATAGGTACCATAACAAGAACATCATTGTAGGTAATAATAAATGTAAGGTGTTATGCTGCGTCTATAGATATAATATTATATACCAATGACTAAATAGACCCATTACGGGCGCTGCAAAATAACTACAATATTATACATATAAGAAATACAAGAATACACAATAGCATTGTGTTTTTAATTCTCTTCTCGATGAATAATTTCTCTATCTAACAGCCTTCATGGTGCAACTGATAATCTACATAAATAATATAGCACATTACTATAGATGGCGGAAGTTAGGGGTTGCCGGCCGAGTACATATAAAAGGCCGAGCGTAGTGAGGTCGAGTCATGAGGCTGGCAACCCCTTTTCACGCCGAGATATACAGTGCTTTTCTCAAACACGCAATGAAATAAATAAAAAAAACTCCAAGAAATCAAACTTTAATGTCTAGAGAAACTAAAAGTAAACTAGCCAAAAAATATAACTAACACATATATTAGATACTATTTCTTCGTCGGTTTTTACGTGGGAACTCATATTAAATAACAAAATCAACTACTTTATTGAAAATTTTGCTATGTGACAACCCTAATGCCTAGAATTATCATAAAATTAGAACTTCTATATCTTCCGAACCCATTGAGTTTTTTTACGAATTTTTAAAATGTTTTGTCAAGTAACTTAAATAGTAATTTCGATTTATAGATTAAGGAAGCAAAATGAGTATTGTGTATTTTTATATATATCGCTATTTTCTCAGTCCTGACTCCTATCCATATTTTAAGGGTTTTTTTTTAATTTTTAAAATTATCAACCTTGAGTTACACGAATGTTGGAACACTTCTATGTTTTTTCTGAAGTTTCTGAGTACAAACTTGAAACAACAATATCTCGAAAACTATTCTGAATTGGCTACGCCCTTATTTGGGTCATGTCCGATTTTAGAGCCAAATCCCACACTGCCTATTATAAAATTTATAAAGGACACAATGTCAATATTTCATTGCATGTTTGAGAAAAAATATTTAGGTACGTAGATGAGTACCTACATGTATAAAGATTTTTGTAAGTTAGGCATGTGATTTAAATTTATTGCCACTCGCGGTCGAAATATGTAATCAACGCATGAAAACCATGGTATTTCTATAGAAGCTAAAACATAAATATTATCCCATAAAACATTCTTCTCATACCTACCTTTCTGTCCAGAATCCACAAATCCATAGTCAATTTGACACAAGATGTGGCATCACACCCCTGCAAAAGGTCACTGAACCCGTGAACTGAGCACCATACTATCGCGTTCATTTCAAAACGTCCCATCTCTCTTTCGAATACTGGCGCTTGACGCGTTTTTAAATAGACGAGGTATGACAGATGCGTTTAAGTAAAAACGCGTAATGCGATAGAGACACTTACGCAGTTGCGTCCTTTTTCGTGGTAGTGGTAGCATTGATGGGGATCCATTTAGAACTGTGGGGTGATTAGAGCTAATAAATACTGTGACAGAGGAGTCAATGACAATTGTAATAATAGTAAGGAAGTGAGGAATTAATTGTTTTATTAAATAATTATTTATTTTCTAAAGTATACAGAAGATTATAATTAACATTAACTAAATGAAATTAAAACTAAGTTAAATCTAAAAAAAGGCCCTCGAGGCATTGTACCGAGGATGCTGGCGGTATTTCCTCGCTGAATTGCAATGCTGATGTGTTGCGCTGCGCGAGAAAGCCGCCAGCTCTTCGGTCACCAGTTACATCAACCAGACGTTTCGCGATTTCCGCAAATAACTTATAACGATTAATAAAGAACGACGCCAAAGGATACAAACAAACTTACAAAGTTGTACTCTGTGCCGAGGCCTCCATATTTATTAGGTATGTTTTGGATATTTGGCGTTTTCCACCGCTGCACCCGCTTTAGAAGTAGTCCGTTGGAGGTGGGACGGTGCCAGGTGTATCTGCACAGGTAGCGTCCCATATAAGCAATGTCCACGGAACCGGAGACTCATCAATTTCGATAAATATTCTTTCACCCTTGACCTTGTATTGTTGGCTGAACCTATGTATTCAAGCTCTACTCGTATGAAAGCGTATTTCATCATAATCATCGTCATCAGTCCACCTTGTGGGGGGGTCTACCCACGTTGCGCCTTCCGGTACGTGGTCGCCACTCGAGAACCTTTCCGCCCCAACGGCCATAGGTTATACGTGCAAGAACCGTGCGAGAAAGCTTATTTAAAATACTTGTAACTTACGCAATTTATAATAGGCCGCTGGCCTAGGAATAGTATTGTGAGATTTAACAATGATATTATTGACCCTGTCATGTCATGGCTGACTTCTTATTTCTCAACAAAAAAAAAAAAACCAAGACTAGTCATATGGATTGGACACATTAACTGGTTAATTATCCAGTCTATGCAGACACGTTATACAATGTTATATCATGGTTAAATCTTGCAAACTGTTCTCCCCCACCTCTGTATAAATTGAACGTAGTTACCCCGAAAAGTAGCGAGAGGTCACCACTGAAATATGTGACTTTTGTTTTAGATAGAGGGTTCGAATTTCAAAATTTAATTTCGTGTATCGATCCTTCTCGCAAAACGATGTCCTATAATACTCGTAATAAGCTATACATTTGGATTTACGCATCTTACAATATAAATTAGTATCTTGATTTAATGGGATATTTACTTGATTGACGTAGGTAAATACTCGTAACTGATGCTCTTACAGGTATAGGGTATAGGGTATAGGTAGCACTGCAACGAAAATCGAAAGTCGAAACTCGCAATATCTCCCTCTCCGTCGATTGTACATGCAAGTGCGACAGGGGTGGAGATACACAAACAAACGAACGAAGCGTTTCATAGTAGCCACTCTGGTTCATCACTTCCGCATGGTATTCGCATTTCAATGTATTTCGCGCGGTCGTTCTGGCCCGTTTTCTCGCCGCGCGTGTAATGATTGCCCTAAATCAGAGAATAATATAATAGTAAATATAGAGGCCTCGGCAGAGAGTACGACTTTGTCCCCTTTGGCGTCGAGACCCTCGGTCCGTGGGGTCCCAGTGCGCATAAGTAACTGGTGACCGAAGAGCTGGCGGCTTTCTCGCGCAACGCATCAGCATTGCAATTCAGCGAGGAAATGCCGCCAGCATCCTCGGTACAATGCCTCGAGGGCCTTTTTTAGATTTAACTTAGTTTTAATTTATCTTAGTTAATGTTAATTATAATCTTGTATTCACTTTTAATAAATATTTTTAAATTCATAATAGTAAATACATTACCTAATATTGAAATCCATATTCGGCTAAAGGCCGTCCGTTTCGGTTCGGTGTTAGTCTCGCATCGATAACATATTTAAATAGGACTCCAGTCCAGACCAGGGAGATCTTAAGGTTTTTGGTAAAACTACAAAAGTGGCACGTGTGGCACTAAAATGCTTTCATAAACCATTTCTCCCATTCATTTCTCGTCAATGAAATCTGACGAAAGTAGGTATATAGTTCGTAGTATAAGTACTCTTTCTCATCCGCCATTAAGTAATTATTTAGTATCCAAACTCACACCATATATCACAATAAATTCCATTATTCCACAAGCTCATGATAACCACAAATCTCCCGGATAATTCCCGCGAATTTCCGCGTAATGATATGTCCACCCTACTTATTCTATGGGTTATCGATTGTCCCCGCGCCCCGCGCCGCTGCGAAGCCCACCTACGAACTGCGTCCCGCGCTAAACAGATTTTTGTTGTTTTTTTTTATTTCTGTATGGCCAGTTCTGTTTCAATAAATGCTGAAATTAATTTACTAATTGAAAACAATAAAAGTTATATCGTTTTAATCCTGACAGAGTATCTATAAATGCACACATTTTTCAGTTATCTAGTTGGGTCGTTCTTCTTTTCGACCGACAATAGCCTGTCCTTCGTCTTACTACGGCATCTCATTTGAGTAATGATTTTACGGTTTTATAATGTTCGAAAATGAACGACCATATTATTTTATTAATTAGTATTAATTTAATATTTTAGTTTCTCTAACTAGCATTTTTTTTAAACGTATTTTTATCGTAGAAGTCCGTGACAGAGTGGTAAACCAAAATGTTGTCCCCACTGAAAGAGTCCACTTTGTCACATGTTTTTTTTTAGAAACCAACCGTAAATAAATATTTATATTGGCCAGAAAGGAAACTTTAATTAGTTCTAATGAAGAAACCTATGCATTTTTTTTTTAAATCGCACTCCAAAACCACAATTTTCGATAGTTCAAAAACCAAAAAAACAGAAAAACCTCGAATCATTGTCGGTAAAAAAGAAGAACGACCCAGTTGCATTTTCGAAACTCTACCGACAGATTTATTTTTATTTTTACAAAATCTAAGGTTTTATACACAGCGCAATATTTTATAGATAAATAACTAATAGGTACTGCTTATTTAAAACAATCCCCAACCCGCACTGAAATCGGGGGATTGTAACTTATAAGTATTGTTGTACTCTATGACTGGTATCGTAACTGGTCACAATACTCTAAATAAACGCAAAGCTAATAGGTATTAGGAACGATACTTCCTGCCCACACTGTGGGGAGGAAGAAACTAAGTAATCATGCGTATTAGCGAAATGTATACGAACGTGGCACCGCGGTTTACGTTCGGTAAAGATGTGTTAGAGGAGAGGGAATTGAAGGATGTCGACCTTAAAGATGACCTTCGGTTCTGTAGAAAAACGAAAAAAAACGAAAATTTGATGTGGGAACGCTGCCGGGATAGTAACCTTAAGCGCAAGAAGGGCTGAATGAACGCGACAAGCGATCGACAGCCCGCCTTTTCCGGCCAGGTCTCCCTCCATTCACAACATCAACATCAACAACAATACTGGTGGATCTGTGAGCTGTAAAACTCGCGAGCCTCACCTGTTGTAATATCTTTTTTTTTTACTGACTCGAAAATAAATCTACTTAGCTAGATAATTATTGAACTTGCTCACAAAATTTTCACGAGAAACGGTTCGGAAATGCGACCTGTCGACGAGAACAGTCTTCAGAATCCGGATATAACCTAGACGAAAGAATGTTTGCCCAAGTCGAAACGGAGAACTTCGTTCGCTTCCCTTGATCGTTCAATTAGATCATAAATAGATTAGATTAGACTATTGCCACGCTCCGAGTACAACAAAACTGCTGCTTATTCCATCTTTCCTTTCTATCGCTCCTTGCAGCTCTTTTAGTAGTCGGGGTGGTAAAAGTGCTGAAATACATAAAGCAGGCGGGCGTAGCATGGTTGCCATTTTATCATAATAAAATAAAATGGCAATGGCAACCATGCTACGCCCGCAGAGCGTAAAGACACGTTTCGCAAATCAATTGAACATATTATTCATTACCAATGTGGGAGCGAGAGCGTGAGGCACATTAACATGTATATACAAAAAAAAACCCCACACAACAAACTTAGCTAAGAATAATTTCGGTAGACAAGACTTACGACTTACAAAAATCGGTTTATTTGTTTCGGAGCTACGATGCCACGTCAGACAGACAGACACACAGATACTATGCAGATACCATGTTTCGTCGGGGGTTAAAAAACTGCTGTCTCAGATTTATCCCCTAATTGAATATAAGTACAATAATATAAAATAAAATAGAAGTACAATTCCATCCCTGAAACCTGGCATAATATAAATCATACATTTTGCTAGTTATACATAGCTTTACGGTTAACCAACCAGTAACGGCTTTTTTTAATTTTATAGCAGGTACCTACCTACCATAATAAAAAAAACTACATTTATATAGACACTTTATTATTGACCATCGCATGATTGTACAGTAGATAGGTATTTATTTTAATTATTGAAATGCTATAACTCAATACACATTATTTGTATTCACATGAGAACTCCGAGTGTCAGCCGTAATTACATCGCCTCGGAAGTCGGAACGGAACACTCATGACGAAAATTAAAATGTCACATGGATTCAACCTTTTCCAATAATCATATTTAAATGTATGACGTTACTACATTATTTCTCTATAATCGAGAAGCTTATAAAGCTTCTTGTCTATAATTACGACTCATTGACAATTTGTCGTATGTTATTCAGCAAGAATATTATTATATGCCCAGGGGGGCGATTTTTGACTTTCGAGCGCTCGAAAATTAAATAAAGTAAATACGATTTCAGTGTCAAAATTGCAGGCAGTTGAGCGTTTTTCAAAAAAAGTATATACCTACATGAACTTTTTTTTCAGATTTCGATTATTTTGGGTTTTTCTTACTCAGAATCGTTGATACTATCGATCCTCATATACAAGAAAAAAAGTGTCCCAAATTTTACAATGCAAATTTATTCCAGTGCGTCACGATCATATAAAAAAGACTGCATACAAAAATGTGACCATCTGGAATGGAATATTTGGGACACTTTTTTCTTGTATGAGGATCGATAGTATCAACGATTTTGAGTAAGAAAAACCCGAAAAAATCGAAATCTGAAAAAAAGTACTACATGAAATGAAATGAAATGAAATGAAATATTTATTGAAACACACACACACATGTACACTTTTTTTGAAAAATTCCCAAAGTTACTTTCTACCGATAGAATTAAATACGAGTGGTCAATACCACTCGCTTTTCAATGTTCCATCGCTATTTCAAAATAGCATTTCATCAACACTAGGTACGTTATCAATTATACATAACATGAGGTCACAAGCTTATTAATGTTATACATATTTGTACTTGTAATATGTTTAGTATTAATAATTGTGTTTGCCTGTGACTTTGGTAAATGCCTACATGAACAGTAAATTCTGTATTCTATAGTTGATGTTATAAAACCACATTTTGTCTAATAAGATCGTACTGTATATGTAATAAAATTAACACATTGTGCAATTTATGGAATATTCTCGGGATCTCGGGTGCAAGCGAACATAGGTCGATCATTGCGACAGCGACCTATCTACATAACTTTTACTACTGATTTCATAGTCAATTTGCTTTCCCAATGGATCGATTCAATTATCCTGACCATTGAATTCTTATTTTCATTTGTGCAGCGCATTGATATGATACTTTTAATGCTTTGCTTCCACTATTCAGACTAAAAATATTGCAAAATTATTGTTTTAGAAATGACTTAAAAAGCGAAAACGGGTATCTTAGTTACCTAAACTTGGTGCTATATCATTTTTAACGTAGTTTTTTAGATTTTACTATTAACACAAAATGTTCAAATATAAATGACATTGTTACTTACTCTAACGTATATAATTGTCTCAAATCGTCAACATTCTTCTGAAAGCACTGAGCTACCTTCTTTTGATCAATTACGCTGTCTCGGACAGTTGTCGCCGAGATTCTCGCGATAATCTAGCTGAATGAAACGTGCATTATTACATGCAAAAAGTTATTTGCTAACGTGGCTTTTTCGCAAGGTTATCATTTATATTATGATACAAAGATCTAATTACAAAATTTATTCAACAAACGCTTCTGCTTAGTAAAAATATACAGTTAATATTATATAGGGTACGATAAACTATTCTCAATGTAATTTGAGGCGTTGGTTGGTGCCGAATCCACGATAGTTCAGTTAGCAAGAGCAGTGCACAAAATACAAAGGATGCGAGTTGAAATACACTTTTTGATTTTTTCCCTTTGATTGAAAATTATAGTCGCCTGCGTCGATATCTGACTAGACAAAGAACGAAAACATCTAACACGCTCTTATACCTCCACTAATAGAATTTTGTCAGATAGTTTTGAGCGCCTTTCTTCAATCATATATTATTGCGGGTTAATGTACGTGCCCCACACGTATCTACTGTACTTATTGATAAAACAAAAACGATTAGTAGCCAGTAAGTAAACTAGTAGGCAATGGAGACCCTCGTGGATCAGGTAAAGGAACGCATAATGCATGATTTTAAATATTATTGCAAATTATGAGTGTAAAGATCGTTGTATTACTCCACAAAGACCCCCACTCGTATCTACTGTATTCATAAAACAAAGAATATAAATAGTAAGTAAACTACTAGGTAGGCTATGGCGCGTCCTCGTGGGCCTCGTCCTACAGAAACGCATGTATGAACTAAATATAAGAACTTATTTAAAGCTTGACTGCCGCAACCTTTTATAAATTGTTAAAGTTAAATACGGCATTTAAAAACACCTCAATGGGGCATAATGATATTGCCGTTATTATTTTTCTGCACGTTTTTCTCCTAGAGAGAGCTGCTGTTAATGCTGACTGGCAGAATCCGTTGCCAGTCTGTTCCAGCCTGACGACACGGCCTGCATTCTGCATCAAACATTAAATAGTTGTTCAGCATGTTAATGATTTGATTGAATATCTACGCTTACTTACATGGGCAGAAAATGACATTGATATGTCTGTAAGTGTGGTACTGAATGCAAGCCTAAACTAAACTCTAAAGGGCTCCAATTTTTTTTCGCACATATTGAATCATCATATTGAGTCGAGGGGCATTCATTTTAAAATGATTTTTACTCTACCTAAATACATGACGATATACATACTTTAAAACAAAATGTGTGGAATTTAATATTTCCTTTAAATGATTTTAATGTAATCGAGACAATTTTGCAGTATTACTTTAATATTAGGAGCAATGATAGTGCCTTACACTGTCACTTGAACTTAAAATCCGTATCCACTCACATCCCGTATGTTATTTTCATTCGTTCGCCGCCTCATGAGGGGATACCCTAGGGGTGCCCGGCACGTGTGTATTAACAATAAATCTAGTTTTATGGATCCTTTAGTGCTTTTCATAATTGGAAGTCTGTGAAAAACATTTATGATAATGCCTTGCCGCAGACACTAAACGGTGGAGATACATTATAGCTTTTATAGCCAATGCGAGTGTAGATATAGTATAAATACATTATACTTAGTTATATTATATCATGTTCTAGAATCTACATTAAGGAGATTTATATATCTAAATAATAGGCGACTTGCCACAAATAATACCTACTTTAAGACTGAATAGTTTCGTGCTAATGCTAATGATTAATGATGTCCTACCAGATGTCTCAATCGAAGCCGACATCCTGACAAATTGGTTTTTTAAGATATTATTAGACTATACATAAAAAGGATCTATCAATTTGTCACTATGTAGATATCATTTGTCGAAATCACTTAGTCGATTGAGAAGAAAGTCTTTCTACATATTTGAGATAATGATGCCATTCCATAGTAAGGTAAACGTCCCAGTGCTCGTCACTGTTCTAATACATGACATTATTAGTTTGTTGTCAAATCAAAACAATAGAGGTGAACAATCCGAGCTTTAACTACTTAGAATCAAAAGCATTCCAGTTTATCTAAGGCTAATTAATTTAGGTATGCAATGTTTTTCAACCTGTAGGTCGTAGTCTCTTGAAGGACTTCCCAGATACTTGTTTTTTTTTAAGATTAAGTGATTAATTTTCTAAAGTATATAAACAAAAGTTGAGTTGTTATTGTATTGTTTCTCTATGTAACTGCTTTGTTTGTGTGAGGTGTGCAATAAAGAGTATTTGTATTGTATTGTATTGTTGAGAACAATGCAGGGTCGCGAAATAATTTTCCATACTAAGGGGTCGCGCCATTAAAAATGCGGAAAAACACCGCATAGGTAATATTATTCCCAAGTTTATTACATCTTATATTGTTTGCTATAGTTTAATTTTTTTAATAGAACCAATAGTAGATAGATCTTCGGTCATCCTGGGCATTATAATTATAGGTATATGAGCATCCTTCTTTGGAATTTCTAAGACATGCATGACCTTTCAGCTTTACAAAATCATCGCTATCCTAGATCAAACAGAATACGAGAGTTTTATAAATTTATTTTTCTCACAAAGCGTCCGTCCAGACTCCAGACAAAAGGTATTTCCATCAGCGCTTCACAAAGAAAGTGTCGTCGATCCATCTGTCAGTCTATATGAATGGGCTAATCTCCAGAACCACTGGACCGATTATGATGCGAATTCCGAAAGGTTTTCTTTGAACATTTTCTTTTGGTGAAAAGCTATTCGGACAAATGGGTTGGTTTTCGTTCGTTTTAACGCGATTGCTTTTGGTTATGCGATAATACTGTTCACGTATTACTATTGGTCTACCAGTGAATGTCATGATTTAGTACCCCAATCGCAGCGTAAGGCAGTTTAACAAAATTCGAAAGCTTTCTTGTTTGTGTATTTGTCTGCATCAGTGTATGGACTGAATATATGAGCAGTTTTTAGAAGTAGGTAGTGCCCCACATAGTTTAAACTCAATGTTTTTAAAATTGGTAACCAAACAACCTGTAGGTATAATATTTTTGTGAGCCAAGCTTCAAGTCCGGCCACGTGTAAAGAATCTTTACATAAACAAAATCGAAACTAGCAAAAATAATACAAGGAAACGTTTGTTTATTTCCAATAATGATTGCCTGTAATAAAAAACCAAACATCAATATAGGTAAGACAAAGGAAAGCTAGGCCAAGTTACAATTAAGTAAGTATCAAAACGTAAGCATCAAAACCAATAGCGTGTCATATAGGTGTCGTTTAGGTTAACGCATTTTTGTATAAGAGAGTTGCAACACTTGCAACACCGCGACGTGTCTTTCTCCTTTAAAATGTTGATTTATAAGCGTTCAAAAACCACACTGTGAACAATACGGCACTGCTTGTTATTACGCTCGGAATGTAGTCTAAACTTCTGTTAGATTACAAACCACATTAACCATACAGTCTTCTAAACCCTCCGTGGTACTACCGTGTCCCGTATGCGGAGGACCGAGCTATCATCTTGGAACAAACATTTATTAAATTGATTTTGAGCGACCGCAAAGTTAAGTTGGTGCTGATCTTTACATCGACTGGTCGCGTTAGGGCTCTTTTAAGGACTCTATTACATGCCCGTAAGGGTGATGATGGTTTGTTTGGGGTGTAAATTAAGAGTGGGTCGCCACAACTTCGTGGTGGCCGGTGATGGGATGAGTCACATCGGTATCGTGCATTCTTCACTCTGCGTGTATATCCGTTTTCAAGAGTTTTATTTCGTTTTTGAACCTGTCCAATGGGTCATTGAAACACGTTTGCCACCGTAATGGTTATTAATTAACCTATTATTACTTTGAATTGCTTCATTAAAAATATAGATTCCTATTAGATCGTTACTAATCTGATAACATTCAGCTACTACTTAGTATGGAAAGTATGACAAGTTTTTATAGGATGACAGCTGCCAGCGCCATATTTACCTAACGTTGATCGGCCTGTAATCGTAACTTTATAAAGATAAAAAAGAATACTTTTAACAACCTAAATACATAGAAAACATCCAAGACTCAAGAACAAATATTCGTGTTTACTCGTGATGATGAGGCTGTCTTGACCGATTTCGGCCACAGCGACTGTGTGTTATGGAGCCGTAGCATGGTTGGCCTTGTCACGCGATAGGTGATAGGATAGAGCGTGCGTCACTGGCTGACACCGTTCGATAGAACGAGACGACGCTCTGGAGCCGTAGCATGGTTGGCCTTATCACGCGACAAGTGGCAAGATAGGAGCGTCGTCTTGTTCTATCGAACGGTGTCAGCCAGTGACGCACGCTCTATCCTATCACCTATCGCGTGACAAGGCCAACCATGCTACGGGGCCTGATCTTGTCACATGTCGCGTGATAAGCCCAACCATGCTACGGCTCCTGGATTAGGTGTTACCGATTTGCACTATGACTAGAGTGTTGTTGTTCTACTCTCTGGTCTACTTTAGTGGCAAGTTTAAGGTCATGGGAGCGGAAAACCTTGGGTCGCAGCTTTCCGTAAGCGGCAGCTGCAGCACCAATTCTGCCATTAATTTCCGACTCCAGGTCGCACTTGGATGTTATAGTGCTACCAACTTACTTAAACTTATCCACTTCAGATAACGCTTCTCCACCGATGCTCACACTGGTATTACACACGTTGTGAAGGAGATCCATGTTAGTCATGACTTCTGTCTTTTTCACATTTATCTTAAGGCCAAATATAGTGCAAGCATCGTTGAGATTCGACATTAAGCTCGGCAAACCTTCTGCAGTATCAGAAACAAAGCATAGGTCGTCCGCGTACATCATTTCAGTCATAATTGCATGAGACACTTTAGTACGGGATTTAAACCTAGCGATATTAAAAAGTCCTCCGTCCATGCGAAAGCGAATGCCGATACCCTCAGACGAATTCGTCAAGATCTCGCGAACCACTACAGCAAAATACAGCGCAAACAGAATCGGTGCTAAGACACAGCCTTGCTTGACCCCACAGGTAACGGGGAATAGCTCAGACTGCTCACCACTGACAGAAATGCAGCACCTCATGTCGGCGTGTAAAAGCCGTAGCAGTTTGACAAACTTGCCAGGACATCCCAGTTTTGACAAAATTACCCAGAGGGCTTCACGAGGGACGCTGTCGAAAGCCTTTTGAAGATCAAATATTGTTTTATTACTCGTATTATGCAAATAAATACCACCAATTAGTAGGCAGGGTAATAGTGAATCCAATGTATCAGCTTGTTTTAATCCTACTCCACGCTTAAACGGCTCAACCGATTTGGACGAAATGTTGCACGAAGATAGTTTGTAGCCTGGATTAAGATATAGGATATTTTTTATGCCGGGTCCACGCAGGCGAAGTCCGAGCGGAAGCCAGTATTTTAAAATATTTTATACCGTGTACATATACTATTAAAACAAACAGACGACCGTGCGTTATAACTAAGTACTTCTACCTATATTATAATTCTAAAAAACTTACCTTACCCCTGTTATTTATGAGTGATTTCTTTTATGAATACAGAATGAGTTGGTTGACCCGAGATGAGTAGACATAGGTCACCTTTGAATCGTTATCTGTTGAACCATAAACGGCTACCTAATCAATCTTTTCTCGAGATGTTACAAATGAAACATAATGAAATGAAATGTCGCAGAAATAGTCTGCGAATGATTCTATTATCATTACTTAGGTCTCTACTCTACTTAAGTACCTACTTACTGTATTACTATCGTCGACATGGACGTGTATAGGGGGGAACCCGGGTGGGACGTGCCCACGCCAGCATTCTGGGTTACTCACTCGAAATTTCATGCTGGTCAATAAAAAAAAATAAGTATTTTGTTTTAAATTTGAATCAAACAAAAGATATAATACGATTTTCAATGTGTTATGAAAGGTAAAATGTTCATCTAAATCGAATGGCTATGCAGGATTCGAAAGTCAATTCGGTTGGACATTTCGCATAGTTCTGTGATATTATCATGTTACTCGAACTTTTTTTCTGGCACGTTAAGCTCGACGCACGTACAAATGCCGTAGAAGGACCGTATTACGTTAGTAATATTATATCATTAATTAATTTTGACATAAGTACTTAATTAAGCATTCGTCAGTTTGTCGCATGCAATAGCTCCCAGCACCCAGTCTACCACCTTTCCCAATAGCCTATACTTAACCTTATAGTACATTTTAGATCCCATCAACAAAAGTCCCTTACACTCTGGCGGGTGGCGGGTGCTATCTTTACGTCCGATGACACGGGTAGGGACAGCATTCGCTTAGCGTGCGCCTTACAATCATTAAATTGTCGAAAGGAATTGTTGTACGTGTTGCCTTCAGCCCCGCGCACGCCTTCCAAAGATCCGGGACACCATTGTCCCGTGCCGTGAGCGGGAAAGACATACAAACGACATAATAATACGTATGTACTAGTTAGCAACATATAGTTAGTAGCAGCCAAAGTAGCCAAATATTTCGGTAGATAGTAGATACACGCCTTTATTACTGTAGGGTAGCAGTAAGGATGTGTTACGAGAGTAGAACAACAACACTCCAGTCATACTGCTAATCGTTAATATCAAATCCAGAACACACAGTCGCTGTGGCCGAAATCGGTCAGGTCAGCATCATCATCATCACTTACACACAAAGCAAATAAATAATTCATAATTTAAATTACCTTAATTACCAAGGACCGCAAGGAATTCTTCATAGCAAAAATCAAACTGTCAGAGGGTTTGACCAAAGTGTATTATCGACTATCGATAAATAAATGTCACTTAATGACACAACGTCAAAGTAATGAAATCAGGCTTTTGGATATATACAATGTATGAGAATAATGGTAAGGAATAAAACAGCAAATATTTTTATTAACACGGCACGGAAATTACTTATGACAATCAAGTGACGCAAGTGGCATATGTGACGTGCGTGGGCATGATTTATTTTAATATGGAGATGCAGGTTGCTTATCAAAGAGGTCAAATGTTACAGAATAATTGTATATAAGTCGATATGCGATAATATTCCGTAACATCGATAAGTGGAATTGTCGATAAAACAATTTGGTCATTCCCTCTGACAGTTTGATGTTTGCTATGAATAATTCCAGTCCTTGTTAATTACCGATAAAACCTGGTAAATGACAGATTATTATTTTACACACATAATTAAACATAATACATACATACATATGTACTTAGATAACTACCTACCATCTGATAATTCATAACCCTGCCACAAAGAAATAAGGTATGAAACAAAAGAGTGCAAGTTTAGTATCGTTGACTTTAGACGTTGACATTTGAGTAACATAATAACTGAATGACGCCACTATTACCGTTACTAACATGGTTACAACTAACTAGGTAATTCTGTATTGTTTAAATACAGCCATAGTGGCTAAAAAGCGTACGGACCTCTTGTACCTGACCAATCATATTGTCTAATAGACGCCTGCAAACTATTAAAACTCATTCATTCCGTTCTATTCTACACAAAAAAGTTAATATAACTAAGTAGATAACAAAATGCATAATCAAGAGCTCGGTTACACTTGCACTAAATGCTCTTTAAGCTGTTTAAACAAGTGATTACCTATCACAGCAATTTAACTTTGTTATATACAATCCCCTCCAACCACTGACACAAAAGACACTCTCCCCATTTAAATATAAAACGCATTTTCCTTTGACACGACTATCCCCGTCCAATAAACCGGGAGCCCTATTGTTGCTTACGCGAAGATGTAATCTCTTATTTTATTATTACCTGAGTTAAAAGGGACAGAGAGAAACGACAACAAAGAAAAAAACTTTGTGACGTTAAGTCACAGCTCATTTTCCAATGTGGTTAGTGTGGAGAAGCAGTGTTATTAGGGTTCCGTAGCCACAATGGCAAAAACGGAACCCTTATAGTTTCGTCATGTCCGTCTGTCCGTCTGTCCGTCTGTCCGTCTGTCCGTCTGTCCGTCTGTCCGTATGTCACAGGCATTTTACTCGAAAACTATAAGGTGTATTTGAATAAAATTTTGAGGATAGGTGTATTTTGTTAGCCGCTACATAGTTTTGTAATTAAAATGACAAAAAAAAAATTTTTTTAGGGGTCCACTCCATACATAAAACTAAAAGTCAAAAAAGTTTTTTTCATTGTGACCCCCCGTGTGGCACCACATCAATCGATAGGCCTTTCAAAATAAATATAGGTTTCTTAGCATTTTTAGGGTTCCGTAGCCAAAATGGCAAAAACGGAACCCTTATAGTTTCGTCATGTCCGTCTGTCCGTCTGTCCGTCTGTCCGTCTGTCCGTCTGTCCGTCTGTCCGTATGTCACAGGCATTTTACTCGAAAACTATAAGGTGTATTTGAATAAAATTTTGAGGATAGGTGTATTTTGTTAGCCGCTACATAGTTTTGTAATTAAAATGACAAAAAAACATTTTTTTAGGGGTGCACTCCATACATAAAACTAAAAGTCAAAAATTTTTTTTTCATTGTGACCCCCCGTGTGGCACATCAATCGATAGGCCTTTCAAAATAAATATAAGGTTTCTTAGCATTTTTTTTGATTAAGTGAATAGGGTCGGAGATAATCGCCCCGAAAGTCACTAAAATTCTGTCCCCCCCCCTCTAAGTTTTGAACGGTGTATTTTAAAAATATGGAGAAATTCATGGACATAGGACTTATTAAATTCTATCACCGAAAATTGTTTTGAACAAGATCGGTTAAGAGGTTTTCGAGATATTGCTGAAAAACTGCCTTCCTCAAAGAAAAGGACGTAAGTGCCGTAAAATTTCTGTGACGATACGACCTTTTTAATAGGCACGGAACCCTTCGTTTTGCGTGGTCCGACACGCACTTGGCCGGTTTTTTTTGATTAAGTGAATAGGGTCGGAGATAATCGCCCCGAAAGTCACTAAAATTCTGTCCCCCCCCTCTAATTTTTGAACGGCGTATTTTAAAAATATGGAAAAATTCATGGACATAGGGCTTATTAATTTCATTCACCGAAAATTGTTTTGAACAAGATCGGTTCAGAGGTTTTCGAGATATTGCTGAGAAACTTCCTCAAAGAAAAGGACGTAAGTGCCGTAAAATTTCTGTGATGATACGACCTTTTTAATAGGCACGGAACCCTTCGTTTTGCGTGGTCCGACACGCACTTGGCCGGTTATTTTAAATGTAGTTGCTGACTCTGGACTGGACCGTAAGGGCGTAAGGGAGATGACAAGATACGTTAATTCTGTTTTACATGTGAATGCTGTTGCTAGGGCATGGCCGGTGGAGGTCTCAATAGATGTAAATTATCTTTGTGTCTATCGCTGCCGTTGAAGAAAAGACAGCACAGTCGGTATAGTCGGTCTTATTATAGTTACCTACTACAATATATAAGACTGGGGAGGACGTTCACTTTTTATGTACTTAAACCCAGATACAAAGTATTAGAAAAAAGAAATGACGGAAATATATTTAATCATAATAGTTTTTCACCCACTTCCAGATGTAAAATCCAAAGCTGCGAACAGGTATAGCCAACTAAGTAGTCAACGTCACAGGAGCGCACCAACAAATATGAAATTTCTTATTTATCTGATCTCAATATTAAGAATGCAAATAGGAAATACTAGTATTGTACAACATCTAAAGCCGGCCAAGTGCGTGTCGGGCCACGCGCAGCGTAGGGAGGGTTCCGTAGTTGCCTGCCTGTCTTTGTTACATCGACACGCGCTCGCCAACTACGTAAACGTTTGTTGCGTTCGTTGCGTCGCCCGAATTTGTACGAAAGTTGGCCTTTCCAAGTACAGTTTTAAGTTGGTCGACTATTACGCATTAACTAAGTAGTTGTGTCTACTTAATCCGTGATTGGGGAAGAAGAGATTATGTCCAGCAGTGGACGTCTTTCGGTTAATAGGATGATGATGAATCCGTGATAGTTTTCCTTTTAAATGCATTATATAAAATTAGGGCTATAAACGCAATATCACGCAAACGGATCTCTGAATCGAAAAATGGTTTCCAAGGACCCATAATATTTTTGAACAAGCTATCCAACGGTACCCACTTTAGGTACCTTTTTTCACAATTTTATTCTACCATTTGGTTGGCGGTGGTACGAAAAACATTCATCCCTCTTGCACACGTAATTTTTGCTAGAAATGCGTTGCTTAGTCTGGTGAGGATATGGAAGTAAACACGCATCGGCGACCGTCGGCCCACGGGGTGCCTTGAATGGCTTGAACTACGTCTTACTCGCATACAATATAGACCATCGGTGGCTTTATACTTGAGATTATTTGAGTTGGCCGAATTGTATCAAAATAGTCCATTAAAAAAACAACTCTATCGTCCTAAGACTCCTAGGAGAAGATTCTAAACCCAATGACAGTTTTATAAAAAGTCTGCCACATTAAATAATCTTAACCATAAAGTTCAACATAGCCTCGACAAAAATATCGAGGCTATGCGGTCGAGACACTATCCTGTACTATTAAACGAGCAATAGTTGTATATACCTACCTATATATACATATACCTATGTAACGGCTCGAACGATTTTGAGGAAAATTGGAATATAGGGGTTTACGGGGGCGAGAAATCGATCTAGCTAGGTCTCATGTCTGGGAAAATTCGTTTTCTCCGTATTATCTCTATTTTCACCCGAGCAGAGCTCGGTCGCCCAGAGACTTAAATAACTAAACAGCAACAAAATAATTAGATTGTTTTCAAAATATAGTACATTATGATACAAATGAGCTGTGAACTGCATGTGAGCGTGATAAGAGAGCCGAGGATGTAATTATCAAAGCTCACGCGTTCATACGACGTTTTTCAACACATTTGCGAGGAAATAAATAACTACAAAAGACAGAAAAATGTATGTTTCATACAACCGTACCAATCAAAAATTTACGAAATCGACAACTTAACTTCCAGAACAGTGCGAGTGGGGCGCGCAGCTTTAATATTTCAACCAATCACAGAGCAGTACAGTAGTATTCATGCGGCGCGTGGCCAACTAGATTTTTTCAACCAATCACAGAGCAGAAATTCTTGTGGCGTGCGGCTAACTAGATTTGCTTAAACCAATCAGATCACAAACAAACTCATAATATTGGGCTATTTTAAAAATGCACCGTGTTTATTTATACATACCTACGCCTTGTTGCGAGGTACATCTTAATCGGGATACCTAAGCATATACATATAACGCACGAGTGTCGCATTGCTATAAAACACGCGTCTTTAATATCCTGAGGGGCTACCGCGAAACAATGTTCGTTTTCGTTCGTGTATCTCCCTCTCTGTCTCTCGAACATGCAAGTGCGACAGAGACGGAGATACACGAACGAAAACGAATATCGTTTCGCGGTAGGCCCTCTGGATTATGAGCCTAACAGCGACGTTATAGAGGCAAGTTACGAGCAAATGTGTTGAAAATACATTTTATCTTGCTACGAGATGCATTCTAAAGGTACCTACTTAATTACTAAATTGTTGAAAAATAAAGTCTTCGGACTAGACGTGTGCGCCGCGCCGCCGCGCCGCCGCCGCCGACGATTTTTCCACGCCGCCGCCGCCGATAGATTTGACCGGCGTGAAATCGGCGTGGCGTAATTGCGTTTTATTCGGAAAAGTATTAATTATTCTATGCAATTTATTCAAGTAATTCCTATGCCGAATAAGGAGTATCTACGGCACATGTCATCTCTGTAATTTTCTACATTAAAGAGTTTACTTTAATTGACATCGCAATAATATATTTATAAGTACTACTGCTGCAAATCCTTACTTATTTCATTAATTTTATTGTGATGTAACCTTGATGTTAATTAAATAGGTTTTTTGTGCCTCCTGTAAAATTGGATCAGGTAGAGTTAATAAAAGGTATGCGACTTCAGCCAATAAGAACTCATTCTATGAAGAATCTGTTCCCCAATACGTCGGTCGGGTCTGGGTATACCACAAAGGGCCGATTCCATGGTTGTCCCATTGTGAGAACAAATTATCTCACTTATAGCCCTTGCTGGTAAAGTTCTATAGTATATTCTAAACAAACGTCTGGAGTACTACAGAAGTAGACAAATCGCAATAGAGCAAACGGGCTTTGTTACGGGTAGAGGCACAAGAAGGCAGATCTTAAATATCAGGCAATTAATCCAGAAGAGCAAAGAATTTAACATACCCATGGCATTACGCTTCATCGATTACGCCAAAACGTGCAACTGCATAGATTAGCGAAAAATGTTTGAAGTGCTTGAGGAAATGAGTGGGTTTTATAGCTGAACAAACATTACAGTCCTTTTTGGTGAAACCTATACTTGGTTGCCGTCCAATCTTGTGTCCGGCTGGAAGACATGGAGTCCAAACCCTTTAAGACCAATCGAGACGGGGTTGCATACTGTCCCGGCAACTATTCGTCTTGGTCGACGAACACGTAATACGCGGACTACGCAGAGTGCTTGAGAACTGGCAAGGCGGCATCCGAGTTGGTGAATAACAATTTGCAATACATAGTTGCCTATGAGACTAAACTAGCTAGCTACACTTCTAAAGAAAGTCGAATTGATCAGTGCACACTACGGCCTCCACTTAACCAAGAAAAAACGAAGCTAATGTTCATAGACAGAGCTGGGTTGATGCAGAGGGCACTAGAACTACATGACCTTGACTTAGTAGAAAACTTTGTCTACTTAGGCTCGCAGATCTCCAACGACGGAGACTGTATGAAAGAGGTCATCAGAAGATCGAAAATTGCCTAAACAGCAGTAAAGCGCTTGGAAAATATATGGAAGAACAGGAACATCTACCGCAACACCAAAGTCAGACTTATGCGCACCCTTCTCTTCTCCATTTTTCTTCATGCCTCTGAAACGTGGACTTGGAAGCCAGGCTTGAGAGTAAAAAAAGATATATTTGAAATGTGGTGCTGGCGTAGAATGCTGGTCATCATACAACGGCGCACTTATGTGTCGATACTTAAAGAGCTTTGTATAACATCCAGCTTTCAACCACATGCTTCCAGAGAATGATGACATTATTTGGCCACGTGGCCGGCCAAGACCGGTCCAGCTTCGAGAAAATGATAATGGTTGGCTGCGTTGAAGGAAAGAGGAGTAGAAACAGAGCACCCATGTGATAGATTGATGTATTCGGCGATGCCACGGGCGTCAATATCTAAGGCGTAATACAACTAGCCCAAAGTAGAAGGGTTTGGAGAATGTTTTTGAAGAACTGCGCTCTTGGTAGTCACGACCCTCATCCTTGAGGAACCGACAAAGAAGAAGAAAAATCAAGATTCCTAATTGATACATCTTTTAATTTTTTTTGGTGCAATGAAATTTCAGAAAATCTTAAAACTAATTTATTTCACCATAGGAAGTTACGCTTCATAGTTATTTAACCAAAAACCGAAAAAAAAGTACCACGCCGATTTCACGCCGATCACGCCGCCGCCGCCGATCAAAATCCCACCGGACGCCGCCGCCGATGATTTTGCCATCGGCGCACACCTCTACTTCGGACCCGGGAATTTAATTGTCATATTTTATTATGCAACGATAATATAATCCGGAAGATAACAGCGACTTGATTGGTGGTTTTACGACTTCGGTAATATTAATAGCGGCCGTACAGCGATGCAGCAGTACTGCTAACGCCATCTGTGAGGGAATAGCAGAACTAATGAACTTTACGTGTGATACATTTAAACTCTGTTTTTTATCCGACTGCCGAAGAAAAGGAGGGTTATGTTTTTCGAGCGTATGTATGTATCTTTGTGTGTATGTCTTATTCCCCTGCAGCCTAAACCGTTTGACGGATTTCGACATTATGAGGTGTCGTTGGATTCCTCTTAATCGTTGGAGTGACATAGGCTATAATATTTGCAAAAAAGCATCGTGTTTTTTTGAAAAATCTTTTAATTCTACTTGTTTATTTAACGGAGTAAAATGACAGGCAGAAATGTCAAACGCAACAAATAATGATACCAGCTTATTACAAACAGTGCAGTGCTATGATTGCGGTTTCAGGTTTAATTCTTAATAAGTAATCGGTAGTAGACCCCGCTATCGGAGGTGCAAAATGGTAGCTGTCAAGTTCTTAGGGATGGGTAAAAAATATTTATGCTGTCGATATTGATACTTGATTTTTCTGTATAATTAGTTTTTTTTTATGTATAAGTACCATTTATTTGACTACAATTTAACATGTTTTTTTTTGGGATCCATGATAATCATTGACATTAGAAAAACCGGTTTTCGCAATTTTTCCTTTGTGTGCTATAAGACGTTGCTTCGTACCAAATTTCAAGATTCTGACTTCACGGGAAGTATAACCTGTAGGTTTTGATTCCCTTGCGAGTTTCGAAAATTTGCGGAAATTTGCGGCATAAACGGCTGTATCTTTTGATTTCGTTGGCTTAGAAGTTTGATTTTTTCACAGCTCCAAGGAATTGGAGATAACGATAATTTCTTAGTAATGATGAAAGATTGAATATTTTTATTTATAAAAAGTAAAAATGTTTAATAAATGTTCATTTTTTATTTATATAGTCCTATTTTATAAAATAAACACGTTTAATTAAAGTCTTAGATTAGACTATCATTATGGTAAAGAAAAATTATCGACATATAGCTATAATTATCGACATGTAGCAAGTATTTCAAAATAAATTATTACCCATCCCTAAGAAGGGCTCGAAATTGACAGCTACCATTTTGCACCTCCGATAGCGGGGTCTTGTAATAATAGTACATTGGGTTACACGTACGGTAAGATATGAATTACGAACGAGAGTCTATCATGACTCGAATTTGTAACAATCTTACCGTACGTGTCGCATACAATGTTTTTCATCATGCATTTCATTTGCGAAGAAACCAATACATTTCTAACTAAATTGTTACTAACATTGACGTATAATAAAGTAAATAGACGCACAATGTCGAACAAAAATTTCAAAAAATGTGCCCCAATTTGACAACTCTAGCTATATTTCAGTTGATGCCAATCGCGTTTACTTATAACCTGCGTTGAGATATATGCTTCATATAAAAGAGAACTTAGTGTTCTGAGCTGTAAGGTGTAACGTTGCACGTACATGTCTTATTTACACATTTTATTATTATTATAATTTACAAATAAAATGAAATATTTAAAATCAATTACTCATTTTTTAAACTATTTTAACAAAATTATTACATTTTAATCATACACCTAATTAATTATTAAATTATTAAATATTCAATCAATTTAATTATTTATACACATTAATCGAATTTTATTTAATACCTATATTAATCTATTTTAATTCATTAAAATAAGATTGAATCAATTCAAATGTTTACGCGTTCACACAATTCTGCGCGACTGTACTCAGCCCCGCCATGCGCACTGCGTCTGCTTACGTCATAGAAAATTCGAGATGCAGCTAGCGCGGGCGCGGCCCGCCAGTCCGCGATCCACCGCTTCCAACGACAGCCCCGTGCCGGAGTGCACACAAAAACATACGTGTCGCGTGTCGTCTTGCATTTCGTGCGCTCTTTTAAAAATTTATCTTTTATTTTACTCGGTGGTCGCGGACACTTTTGAGGCGACATTTTCTTCGCCTGCCAATATAAGTTGGTAACGCACCCACGTAATTGGTAAGTTCAGTGCAAAGTGTTGAACGTTATTTTAGTAATAGGTATTATAAGTAGCTTAGCTTTGTTCGTAAAGTAGCTTACTCATGTCATGATCTTCCCCATTTTATTTAACATTGTAATTGTTGCTAAGCGCTTTATTAGTGGCTAAATGACCTTGCGTCTCATACCTAGTACCTAGTTTATAACTACCTACCTTTTAGAATATTGCCTACGTAGTTTCCATGTTTTTTCTAATAGGCTTTTTGTAACTCCGCTCTGCTTTTTGAACACAAACACGCTTACGCTTACGGTGCACCGGCTTATCCCAATGGTCCTATCCGAAGACAGGGTGTTCACAAAGCAGAGCGAACATGAACAAAATTTTAACCCGGTGCATAATTCACAGGGTGCGACATTTTACTTAAGAAGAAAGAAACGCGGACAGACGCACACCCACCATCTCGGCAGCCTGGGCTGGAACGCTTCAACGTTCGCCCGCCGCCGTTCCTGCTCCTCGTCACAGCCGGCCGAGCGTGACCCCTGCTTCGGACCGCCGCCGCCAGCCAGGAGAGTACCGGACTACGGCGGTTGATCTAGACGGGCAGACCACCCACGACCCTTTCTTTTTTTTTTTTCCGGGACCTGTGTCCCCAATATATATTTTGTAGATGTCTTGGTAGTTCTCATTTTCTACCTCCCCCCTACCAAGCGTCACATTGGCGCCCTTTAACGTGGTCTTAGACTAGATTTGCCCCGTAGTACTAGTTTGTGTGTTTGTTGTTTTTTTTTATTTTTGTGAAACGTTTTTTTTGTGTTTTATTTTTGGTTGCTCGTAACTAAGGTGTACTCCAATAATAATAATAATATTTAATTTTAACAATAATTTATTTGTCAGAATAATAATTATCAATTTTGTTTATTGAAATCAATTATTTGTGAATATTTGCATCATTCTGTACTAGTGTAGTCGCAAGACCGGTACAGTCGTGGCACACAAGTGTTTACTTAGTTAAATATTTTTTTTGTTGTGCATTATTTTAACTTTTGGTGTACACACTAGTTGCAATAATTTAATGCTTTTTTGGTTTTAATTTTTGTGAATGATTTATTTTATTTTGAGTTTTAATTTTTTTTTTGCCAACCAGGACGTTACATAGCATATTCTTGTAACAGACGGAGTAGCTTTAGTTATTAAGTAGGGACCGTTCAACACTTTCTACTGTTGCCGCTTACGTGAAATTGATAATATTTTATTTGTGTTTTAAAAAAAAAAAAAAAAAAAAATTTCCTTGATTTGAATTTTTTCAATTTATTTTTTTTTTTTTTGTAATGGCTTTTGCCGTAAAATTCTTGTCGCTTCAAAAGCCAGAATTAGAGTATGAAGTCAGTATTCGTGGTGAAACCCCGGGTGCAACAGTCCAGGAATTGCGGAAACAAATTTCGAAATTGGGACCTTTGTTTCCATCCGAGGACATTTTAGAGAGCCATTTCTCGGTATCGACCGACTTGAAGGGTATTAGTGACACCCTCTCTAAGGTTCAATCCAATTTAGACTCGCGACTCGACAGGAATGGTCTGCTGCGCACACAGAATTTATTACATCACCTGTATCACCGACTTAATCGCGTTGCTTGTGATGATTCGACTAGACCTATGTACGACGCATGCGCCAAAGAGTACCAAGGTCTCGTAGCTCGTTTGAACTCCGTTAAAGACACAACTGTTGAACCAGTCTTGCCAACTTCTAACGTAGAGCCTACAGCTAATACCTCACCGGTGAACGTTAATGTCACTTGTGACCGCGGTAGCTCCAATGAATTGTGCAAGATCAAGTTCGATGGCAAGACCTGCGTTCGCGCGTTCGTACAGCGTGTTACCGAGTTTTGTGAGGCTAGGGGTATTTCCGATGCTAAGATTCTGTCCTATGCTACAGAAATTTTTGTAGGAGACGCGTTACACTGGTATAGGAGTGTGAAGAGTCAAGTGTCCAGCTGGGTTGAACTCGTCAACTTGCTTAAGCAAGATTTCGGTCAAAGCGACTATGATTATAGGTTACTTTCAGAGATTCGTTCACGATCGCAAGGAGAATCAGAGAACATAACCATCTACCTATCAATCATGTCTGGCTTATTCTCGCGACTTTCCAAGAGCTTACCAGAGGATGAGAAGTTGGAGATCATCCTACATAATATCCGGCCTTGCTATGCCAGTACACTAGCGTCGGCTTCCGCAATTTCCAACATAGAAACTTTACGTAATCACTGTCGTAATTACGAAAGTATTCAGGCACGTCTTGCCGACTTTCGCGAACCACCCAGACGGACAGCTGACACTTTAGCACCTGAGTTTGCGTATGCTGGTACTAGTGCAAATAGGAACCACAATTTTAGCAAGTCTGATATGTACAGGAATGGTCATAATAAACCTTTTAATAAATATGCCTCGAATTTCAATAATAAATCGCATGCAAATAATAATTTTAATAACTTCAACAAATCTGATTCAAATACTAGACAGGTACATGCAATCACTGCGCCTCCCGCTAAAACGTTATTTTGCCCAAGGTGTCGTAATAACACTCACAACTTGCGTCAATGCAATGCCAACAAGGATGAGATCTACTGCTTTGTTTGTGGACATAAAGGTGTTAAGTCTCCAGACTGCCCTACTTGCAGGAAGGACAAACCCTCCACATCAAAAAACTAGAACAGCAGAATTGTGCTAGCCATCTTCTTGATAATAATTTTGACTTAGAGGATTGGAACAAATGGCTGAAAACGATTAATGTATATTTCAGTTCGTATAAGATCGACACAATTCTGCATGCCAAACCAATTAATGACAATCGTCCTTATGCTACAGTACAAATTAACGGTTTTGATGTGTCAGGTCTCCTTGATTCTGGTTCTGCAGTAACAATTATTGGTAATGGTGCTCATCAAGCGCTTCAGGGCCTCATTGTTCAGAAGGATCACTGTATCTCAGTGACTGCAGCAGGTGGTCAGTCTATGCAAAGCCAGGGTTACATTAATTTGCCTGTATACTTTCAAAACCAATTCCATTTAATCAAGGCTTACGTTATTCCGGACATCAACACTAATCTTAT
This sequence comes from Epinotia nisella, assembly GCA_932294315.1. Taxonomy (NCBI): domain Eukaryota; kingdom Metazoa; phylum Arthropoda; class Insecta; order Lepidoptera; family Tortricidae; genus Epinotia; species Epinotia nisella. The sequence continues at coordinate 8,351,713 of OW028687.1, forward strand.
ATTAGGTGTGGATTTCTGGCGTAAATTCAATATTCTCCCCAACTACTTAAACTGTATTAGCTTCTCTAATGCCGCGATAGTTGAGGAACAGCCTAAATTAGATAGTCCTAATTTCATTCACGGTTACGATCACTTAAGTGCTTCCGATAAATCCATTGCTGACAACATTATTGCGCAGTTCGAGGACATCTCTGCCGAACGCAAAGGATTGGGTGAGACCAGTCTCATTACTCACCGTCTGGATACCGGAGACGCACAGCCTATCCGGCAACGTTATTACCGGATGTCACCGGAAAAACAGCGGATTCTTGTCGAGCAGGTTGATGAGATGCTGGGCCTCGACGTTATCGAGCCCTGTGAAAGTGCGTGGTCCTCGCCTGTTTTAATAGTGACCAAAAAGAACGGACAGCCTCGTTTCTGTCTCGACAGCCGCAAGCTGAACTCGGTTACTCGAAAGGATGCGTATAACTTGCCTTACGTTTCCGAAATTTTAGATAACCTTCGCGACGCTCGCTACCTTTCGAGTATCGATCTTTCAAAGGCTTTCTGGCAAATACCTATTGCTGTGGAGGACAGGGAAAAGACAGCTTTCTACGTCCAAGGCCGCGGTACGTTCCGTTTTAAGCGTACGGCGTTTGGATTGACTAATGCTCCAGCAACGCAGCAACGCTTGGTTGACCTTCTCTTCAGAGAGTTTGACCTGAAAGTCTTTGCCTACTTGGACGACATCATCATCATATCTGAGGACTTCAATTCTCACGTGTCACTTCTGCTGCGGGTGTTAGACAAGCTTCGTCAAGCAAATCTTACAGTGAACCTGGAAAAGTGCCAATTCTTTAGGAGTCAACTAAAATATTTAGGGTACGTTGTCGACAGCCACGGACTACGCACGGACCCTGAGAAAGTTGAGGCCATTTTAAATTACCCGACACCTACTTGTCGGAAGGATGTAAAACGGTTCCTTGGTACTGCCACGTGGTACCGTCGGTTTGTGCCACAGTTTAGCACAATAGCAGGCCCTCTCAATAAATTAACTTCAAATAAGAAAGGTGGCCCGCCCTTTAAGTGGACTCCGGAGGCTGATGCTGCCTTTCAAAAGCTAAAGGAATGTTTGGTTTCCGCTCCTGTTCTTTCCTGCCCTGACTACGACCAGCCATTTGAGGTGCACACCGATGCTAGTAGCTATGGTGTTGGTGCCATGCTGACGCAGACCTTAGAAGGTAAGGAGCACCCAATTGCTTATATGAGTAAGTCATTGTCAGCAGCAGAAAAGAACTATGGTATTACTGAGCGGGAAACTCTTGCGGTCGTGATAGCTTTAGAGCATTGGAGGTGTTATTTAGAGAACGGAAAGCCCTTCACGGTATATACAGACCATAGCGCTCTGAAATGGTTCCTTTCACTGAATAACCCGACCGGCAGGCTTGCTCGCTGGGGTGTTAGATTGTCCGCGTTTCATTTTGAACTTAAACATCGTCGCGGCGTTGACAATGTCATTCCAGATGCCCTTTCACGAGCCGTTCCTATAAGTGCCATCAGTACATCTGATTTTTATACTAAAACTACTGATGCATGGTACAAAAATATTTACAATGCTTGCTTAACCAAACCCCAAAATTTCCCAAATTTCTTTATAAAAAACAATACCCTATATAGGTTGACAAAGGACAAACACGACTTGACTGACTTAACTTCAGAGTTTTCTTGGAAGGAGGTTGTTCCGCATGAACTGCGTGAGCAAATCATTCAAGAAAATCACGCAGAGCCAACAGCCGGACATCTTGGCGTCTTTAAAACGTACCGTCGTCTCGCGCTACGTTACTACTGGCAAGGCATGCACCAAGACGTCGTAAATTTTGTTGGTTCGTGTCACAAGTGCCTTCAGTACAAGGCTCAAAATCACCAAGTCTTGGGTGAAATGGGACGCCCAAAACAATGCAGTCGCCCATTTCAGACCATTTCGGTCGACCTTATGGGCCCTCTGCCTATCACGCGGAAGCAAAATAGCTACATCTTAGTTGTTACCTGCTGCTTTTCAAAATTTTGCTTAATAACTCCCTTGCGCGCTGCAACTGCCGTTGCTGTCTGTAAATTTATGGAAGAGTCGGTTTTCCTTGTCCACGGTCCGCCTCAAACTATTTATCTTGACAACGGTAGTCAGTTTGTCAGTAAAGTTACAGATGCTCTTTTCAAACAATATAAAGTCCCCAACGTATTTTTCACCCCCAAATACTCGGCACATATTAACAGCGTTGAAAGATTTAATCGTACGATTATAACATCCCTGTCAACGTTCGTAGAGGATGACCATAGAACTTGGGATCTTTTCATCCCAAGAGTCCAGTTCGCGATTAACAATTCGGTGAATGAAGCGACTGGGTTCACTCCTTCATTCTTGGTTTACGGCAGAGAGATCGCTACATGTGGTTCTCATTATATTAATAATGACTTGGGTGACAAACTTGAGTTCTTGCCTCGTGACATTTATGCCGAGAATCGTGGTTGTCTTGCTGAGTTATTTGACAAGGTGCAGGCAAAACTATGGCATGCTCACGAAAAAAATACCGCGCATTACAATCTACGTCGTAAGAGTGCAGAGTTTAATGTAGGAGATGTGGTCATGAAGCGTGCTTACGTATTAAGCAACAAGGACAAATATTTCAGCAAAAAACTCGCTCCAAAATTTATTAAGTGTCGCATCATTGAAAAAAAGTCACCACTTGTTTACATATTAGAGGATATGTCTGGCAAGAATTTGGGGACTTGGCACATCAAAGACTTGAAATTAGTAGGTTTAAATAAGTAAATGCACATTCATTACTTCCCGTGCTCTAAAAACAACTCTCTGCAAAAATAGTATTTGTAATGGTTCCCGGTTAAACAAAAACTGGAAACCTGCATTCGTTAGGACGCATTGGCATCTTTAGGTATAATCCAGATGTTACTGTTTTTATGAAAGCGAGAAGTATGAAAGAAAGTATGAAAGGATAAATGCAAATACGTAAGCGTATATTGCGCGGATTTTATTCTTAGGAACAAAATCCTTTCATGGCGCGCGGGGTACTGTAACGTTGCACGTACATGTCTTATTTACACATTTTATTATTATTATAATTTACAAATAAAATGAAATATTTAAAATCAATTACTCATTTTTTAAACTATTTTAACAAAATTATTACATTTTAATCATACACCTAATTAATTATTAAATTATTAAATATTCAATCAATTTAATTATTTATACACATTAATCGAATTTTATTTAATACCTATATTAATCTATTTTAATTCATTAAAATAAGATTGAATCAATTCAAATGTTTACGCGTTCACACAATTCTGCGCGACTGTACTCAGCCCCGCCATGCGCACTGCGTCTGCTTACGTCATAGAAAATTCGAGATGCAGCTAGCGCGGGCGCGGCCCGCCAGTCCGCGATCCACCGCTTCCAACGACAGCCCCGTGCCGGAGTGCACACAAAAACATACGTGTCGCGTGTCGTCTTGCATTTCGTGCGCTCTTTTAAAAATTTATCTTTTATTTTACTCGGTGGTCGCGGACACTTTTGAGGCGACATTTTCTTCGCCTGCCAATATAAGTTGGTAACGCACCCACGTAATTGGTAAGTTCAGTGCAAAGTGTTGAACGTTATTTTAGTAATAGGTATTATAAGTAGCTTAGCTTTGTTCGTAAAGTAGCTTACTCATGTCATGATCTTCCCCATTTTATTTAACATTGTAATTGTTGCTAAGCGCTTTATTAGTGGCTAAATGACCTTGCGTCTCATACCTAGTACCTAGTTTATAACTACCTACCTTTTAGAATATTGCCTACGTAGTTTCCATGTTTTTTCTAATAGGCTTTTTGTAACTCCGCTCTGCTTTTTGAACACAAACACGCTTACGCTTACGGTGCACCGGCTTATCCCAATGGTCCTATCCGAAGACAGGGTGTTCACAAAGCAGAGCGAACATGAACAAAATTTTAACCCGGTGCATAATTCACAGGGTGCGACATTTTACTTAAGAAGAAAGAAACGCGGACAGACGCACACCCACCATCTCGGCAGCCTGGGCTGGAACGCTTCAACGTTCGCCCGCCGCCGTTCCTGCTCCTCGTCACAGCCGGCCGAGCGTGACCCCTGCTTCGGACCGCCGCCGCCAGCCAGGAGAGTACCGGACTACGGCGGTTGATCTAGACGGGCAGACCACCCACGACCCTTTCTTTTTTTTTTTCCGGGACCTGTGTCCCCAATATATATTTTGTAGATGTCTTGGTAGTTCTCATTTTCTACCTCCCCCCTACCAAGCGTCACAAAGGGCCATATTAGCGAATTAGCATCAAATAGATTAAAAACTTTTTAGTTTATTGAGATTTTATCATAATGTGACTTGATTGCTCATGTCAAAACTAAATAGCGAATGAATGGAGTCGCATTATAAAATTATTTTGATAATATTGTATAAACAATACAGTCATTTGTAAATGATTGACGAAGTATGTTGCGGATTTTTGCTGTTTGGAAGTATTTTACATGTCACACTTTAATGAATAAAATCTATAATATTTTATTTATTTAAACAGGAAGACGAAAAACACAAATAAATCATGATTATTTATTTTTACAAGCAGGCAATACTTAAACACGTGTTAATACACGTTCATTTTTTTTATAAATACATATATATAAAACATTGTTCGGTGGGCATTACGTATTATCAGTGCAGCTGTCAAACTCCTTAAAAATTCTACGCACGACTTGTGAAAAGGGAATAAGAACTAGGTATGTAGATCATTTTAGCATGGTATATTTGACGTATCTAATTAGTCCCTTTGCGACGTATAATAATGACTTACAATCTGAATATCAATTTATCTTTAGTTAAACATTTATTTTTACAAGATTTATATAAACTTGAAAAATAAACACACGACGAAGTCGTCACCACTCTTCGTCGTTGATGTCTCCTATCTCGTGCTATAACTGCGGCCTACTTTGCACATCGCTAAGGATTTCTCGGGAATCTTAAATTGAAAACCACAAATAACGTAACTGTACTACTCCATAAAAAAATCTAATAAGTAGGTACTGACTCCTTAGGTTTTTGTTCCGTGATAATCTGTCATTTGTACTAACGAAATTATTTATTCAAAACCATGAAATGCCAATGAGTTTACATGAAATTCTTTACGCTATCAATAGAACTTAGTGAAAGAAATATATCCAATCCTTTTTTATTATTTTTCTATTGCTATATTTGCTATTAACGATTTTTTTCACAGATAATTTTTGTCATTTTTGACAACCGTCAAGTCTCACGGTCGAAATCAGACTAAACGCAAAAGAGCCGCAAGTGTCGATCGCGCGGTTCTTTTGGACGGCCACTTTTTTCGGCTGATTGTGTATCTAGGTTACTAATCGTAATAAAAACTATAAAATGTCAGTCGTCCATTTTGTTGAATTTGACGTGAGGCGCTTAGAACAAAGACCCTTGCATACAGTCACGATTTAAAATCACAGTTAAAAATATTTCACATGGACACTAAATTGCTACATTTAAGTTTTTAAATCTTTAAATCATTGTGTAAATCATATTTTATTCGTGTTTTTGCGTTTAAATTTATTTATAAATACGTTCTCAAACATCGTGTTTGAGTTAAAACCTCCTTGGTTTATAACTGACGTAAGAGTGACAAATACAATTTAAAAAACCGGACAAGTGCGAGTTCAACTCGCGTGGTGAGGGTTCCGTAAAATTCCTATTCTTTAAGCATTATATAAAATACACAAAAATATTGAGAATTTTTCCGTTACTTTGAATACTCAAACTTCTTTTAGGTTTTCCTGTAATCTTTAGGCAAGGAACTATTTTCTTCAGAATTTTAAGCCTAGTAGTTTCGGAGATAAGGGGGGGATGGTCAATTTTCGTCTTATTTCCTAAATTACTTCAAATCTATTTTTGCTAAAATTATGAAAAAATATATATCTGAGATGATTATTTTCATTTGATATGTCACACAATACAGTTTGCGAAACTTTTTTTTTTCCAGTTTACCCCCCAAAAGTGGCCCCCTTGTTCAGAATTCATTAATTTACTTTACGCGGCCATCTTTGGGTTACCAATTTACATATGTGTATCAAATTTCAACTCAATCGGTCCAGTAGTTTTTGAGCAAATCGGCTGTGACAGACGGATGATCCTATAAGGGTTCCGTTTTTTCCTTTTGAGGTACCGGAACGCTAAAAAAACCATTACGCCCATGGGCGTAATAAAGGCTATTACAGCTCTTACAAAATGCCATATTTTGTATTTGCTGCTTATTTATACTTAACAGAGTATTTTAGACCGGCCGCACACAAAGGGCAGAATTCCATAACCGAATTCCGATGAGTCGGCAGCCACATACGACCGAATTTCATCTACGACGGAAAATTATAAATGCACGTAAAAACCAAAAAAAAAATGGATCGTTCAAGTTATATCTATTTCTGGGCTGAAGTGTAAACTATGTGCTTTTAACTATAATATTTGATTGTATAAGCGTGAGGCGCTGGAACAGGAAAGACTTTCTTGTAAACAAATACTAATACTAATTTCCTGGTGGAAGCTGCATAATGGATGCATGGCTATCGATCCTAAAGGCAGAGCAGTTATGATTGGAGCTATTGAGAAGCAAAAACTTGTGTATATTTTAAACAGAGATGCTGAAGCCAGGTTGACAATTTCTTCTCCGTTAGAAGCGCACAAGTCTAACACTCTGGTGTACCATATGGTTGGAGTGGATGTTGGCTTTGAAAACCCCATGTTTGCCTGCCTTGAATTTGATTATGAAGAAGCAGACTTTTTATCCAGGAAATTATTCGAATTGTCTACCTATCATTATTATTAATATTTGATCTATTGTTAATATGTTACTTTTTGATCATCAAAAGGAGAATTAGGCTCAATCACTATGACATAAAGGTCATAAAGTGCCCAGTATTCTACTAAGATATTGAAATGTTATTATGTTTAATTGAATAAACCTTGTACGTCAAGTTGGTCGCTAACCGAAAAAGGTGGTAGCTAAACGTCCCAGTGCTTGACACTGACCCGATACTTGACACCTTCAATCTTATTTCATAACAATAGAGGTGATCAGGTGAATAATATGACGTGTCAACTATTAGGCATTACTGTTACGGTGTCAAACATTGGAACGTTTACGTTAACTTTTCTTCATCTAAGGAAGTAGCTACCTAGTTATTTAGGTCAAAGTTAAACACACCTACTCGTACTTATTATACTTAACATTACTAAATTCATAGGACCATTATAAACATGAGTCCATAAGATAATTCATAAGGTCAATTAAGGGATTATCACCAAACACCCACAGACAATCATAGCACACCTAAACTCAAATAGGCAAAATATCACAAACAGCCGTCCGCTTAGTCGACCAATCGTACGACCAGTCGACTGGCACCCTCAATCGACTGAACGCTGTTTAAACATCGTATCTCTATTTCACGTTAAGTTAAATTGTAAACTTTATACAGAGCCTCACAAAGCTGCTTTAAGAATGAAATTATCAAACAGGCTACGGGCATCTGAAAGTTAGATGCAAAAATTTGTGCGTAGCTTCCAACTCGACCTCGTCTCATTAATATTTGATCCAGAATCAGGAGATTAAGGCATAAAAGTTTCCAAATTATGGCAGAGATTCTATTTAATGCGTCAAACGAGTTTTTCAAATAGGCCCCTTGAAGAAAATCGCTCGAGACATGAAATTTAAGATGTTCAATGCATTTATAAATAAGTGTGGCAAAGGATAGGATAATCTTATTATCTCATGTTTATTTATTAGTAAAAATAATCAATATATGATCCGGTCCACAGTTTAAACCTCAACACATCGAGACTAGACGTTAATATAAATCCAATCGGATTAATAATCGCAACTAATCAATATAATTATGGAACAAAGTATAACTTTTTTTTAGTATACACGTTAGCGACCATCTAATTAAGGGTCCACAAGGTTGTTATTATATTTAATTGAAGAAACCTTGTTCTTCAGGTGGTCGCTAACTGAAATTGGTCGCGAATCTAGATAAGGGTGAGGATCCACCTGCGCTGTGCGAGGTAGCGGAGCGATGTGCGAGGAGAATATCCACCAATAGCATTGCTAAACCATGCATCTCGTCCTGTTGGTGCAGATTTTCCTCTCACACCGGTGCGCTACCATGCACTGCAATGCTCAATTACCTACTCACCTAGACTTAGACCTTAGACCCTACTTATATTCATTAATACTACCTGGGCGTCTTCGTAAACTGTAGACCCAAAAGTAAAGATAACAAAACGAAAGGAAAAATCAGAGAAACAGAACCGCGGGTAGAATAGTACATTGTTGAAGAGGCTAGAAAGTAAGTAATAGATGGACGAGTTAGTTCGAGGGCCGAGTGACTAGGCCCGGCCGACGCGTAGCGGAGGCCTTCGAAAGTACGAGTCCAGCTGCACTTTCGGCCGAGGCTTAACACAGTGCTTTTCATCACGCCTACTGTGAGGAAATTGCAAATAATTATAATTTTAAATCAAAATTAAGTATCTAATTGAAGATCATAATACTAAACAGGCTCGCTTGCCTCGCGCCCAGTGCGACGGAGGAGGAGGAGCGGGCGCACGCCAGCGCGCGCGCGCGCGGGGCCCTGTGATTGGTCGATCGCTGTTCAAACTGTCCAACAATAACATTGTTGGACAGTTTGAAGTCATAGATGGCCCCGTTCGTGCGATGTCCAGTCCAACTAACCCCAGCTTTGAAGCCTGAATTCTGACCATCTTTTGCCACATTTCCGAGCAGTGGCGTGAAATTAGTTATTTACGATACAAGTGCAGAAAGTAGGAAATTCGCAACGAGTGGTGATAAATTAAAACACGACCGAAGGGAGTGTTTTAAATCAACACGAGTTGCGAATTACCTATTCGCACGTGTATCGTACAACGTTTTACAGTACATATGGCTCTTTAAAGTTTCAACATATGCACGGAAAGTGCTCATTTGCGCACTAGTGCGGGAAAGTAACACCATGTGTACTGTAATAGTTATTTACGATACAAGTGCAGAAAATAGGAAATTTGCAATGAGTGGTGATAAATTAAAACACGACCGAAGGGAGTGTTTTAAATCGACACGAGTTGCGAATTACCTATTCGCACATGTATCGTACAACGTTTTACAGTACATATGGCTCTTTGAAGTTTCAACATATGCACGGAAAGTGCTCATTTCCGCACTAGTGCGGAAAAGTAACACTATGTGTACTGTAATAGTACATTTTACAACTAGTGTGAAAAGAATGTCTTTTTACCACTAGTACCGAGGTATCTTGCCACGAGCTGAAAGTTACTCGCGTCCGTAGGATTTACCACCTTTCCTAGGCCCACCCTACACGTGTCCCCCGGGTGGTGCAAAACGAGTAACAACAACGCCGAGCATCGGGCGGCGGTAACTAACCCGACCCATCAGGCCTAACAAGCCTTGCCAGTGCTAGTAGGAAATGACCAGCACAGCCCGCAACCTCGTGGTCATGTCTCACGAGATCGGTGGCCTTGGCTTTACCGCCTGGGCCGTGAGGAAGAAAACCTCTACAAAAACTACCCTAATCCAACGGTGGGAAACGCGCCAATTGGATGCATGACTGATAGGGTGATCAGTCTCTAGCGCCAACTTCTGCAGACCTGGCAAATGCAGTCGTACTTTGCCTTCTTAGGGAATGGCGTCACCCCTAAGTGACCTATGCTTCGTCCTTACTCGTGGGAACAAAATGTACAGTTCTGAAAATAAAATAAACCAATCACCAACCCTCATACAGCAAACTCTCCATAAGAGCATGTTCATAAGACCGCGGTGTAACTCTGATGGATCCGTGCCGAACGAAAAATTGGCTACAAAAACATTTCAAATAAACGAAAACCGCCAACAAACTAAGCACTCGTGGCAAAAAGACCGTATTCCGCCATCAAAAAGGAAAAGAATGGAAAATGGCCAAGCGCAACAGGAAAATGCTAATAAAAAACCAAATACAACCTCATTCGCAATTCCGACCCAAAACCAATTTGATGACCTAGACAAATTAGATGCTGAAGAAAAAAGCACAGCCAACAATGAACAGGAAAGGCCTCCTAAACCACAACCGATATTTGTAACCGGAGTCATTAATATCAACCCATTAAAAGAAATCCTACAAGGGATTGTTAAAAGTGATGATTTTACTACGACCACACTAAAATCCGGACACATAGTGAAAGTTATGCCTGCAAATATTGAAGCATACAAAACTATAAGAGAAAAGTTTGTTGCAGACAACATAAGTCATCATACATACAAATTGAAATGCGAAAGATCCTACAGAACAGTACTGCGTGGGCTTCATCAAACGGAGGACACCACCGAAATTACTGAACAGCTTAAACAACATGGCCATGATGTCCGGCAAATTGTAAACGCACTCCACAGAGTCACCAAAGAGCCTTTGCCACTCTTCTATGTGGACTTGGAACCCAAACACAACAACAAAGATATTTTTAATATAAAAGTATTGAATCACTGCAAAGTCTCGTTTGAGGTCCCTTATAAGAAAAAAGAGGTACTACAGTGCAAAAGATGCCAAAGGTTCGGTCACTCAAAAAACCAATGTAATAGGCCATATAGATGCGTGAAATGTGGCGCTGACCACCCTAGCTCCAGCTGTATCAAAAGTAGGGACACCTATGCAACATGTGCTAACTGTCAGGAAAAACATCCAGCCAATTATAGAGGCTGTTTTAAGTATAAGCAATACAAGGAACACATACTTAAACTCAAACCAAAAGAGACATTTGACAAGTTGAAACATCCTAGAACCCAGAAGGAAGCTGAAACACAACCCATAAGATATAATAACCCATATAGACAACCTTCCCAGACCTTCGCTGACATAACAAAGGGTAAACATAAAGACGAAAGCTCGACAAACGAAAATAACAACCTTGTAGGAGTACTAGACAAAATGTTAAACAAATTTCAAACTATCATGATCGACATGATGGACAGCATGATGAATCGCATGATTCAACTAGTTAGCAGCCTGTTAAAGAAAAATGACCCGTAACCTTAGAATCATCACATGGAATGCGAACGGGCTAACCGAAAGGAAACTGGAGCTTGAAACCTTCCTACATACAGAAAAGATAGATATCGCACTAATATCAGAAACTCGATTTACAACTAAAAGCCACATGTCAATTAAAAATTACACCCTTTACACTACTAACCACCCATCCGGGAATGCACATGGAGGAACAGCAGTCTTAATTAAATCAAATATAAAGCACCACCCACTTGAGTCGCATAATCCTGAAGAATTTCAAACAACACAGATAAAAGTACACGACGAAGGCGCTGGAATTACCCTTACTGCAGTATACTGCCCCCCTAGATACACAATAACCAAAGAACAGTTCATAAGCTTCTTCTCGAAACTGGGTCACCGGTTCATAACTGGCGGAGATTGGAACGCAAAACACACTTATTGGGGCTCTAGACTCATAACCACAAGAGGTAGGCAGCTGTTTCAAGCTGTTGAGGCTCTTAATCTGGAATGTACGTCCACTGGAGAACCCACCTACTGGCCTACGGATCACCGAAAAATCCCAGACTTATTAGATTTCTTCATAAGTAGAAACATCCCCAATGACCATATGCACGCAGAAGCGATAATGGACTTGTCCTCTGACCATACCCCAGTTGTTCTCAATATTACCGAAAATGTTATCCTTACAAGAGCTTCACCAAAATTGTATAACAAAATCACAGACTGGAAGAATTATCGACTTTATATTAACACAAATCTAAACTTACGAATTTCACTGAAAAATGCCGAGGAAGTAGAACAAGCCATAGAAATGTTCAACATAACTATACACTCAGCAATCCACGAATCTACACCAGCCAGAAAAACGGGTATAGCGAAGGAACACGTGTACCCAGCGTATATTAGAAATAAAATTCAAGAACGAAGACAACTGCGAAAGGTATGGCATACAACAGGCTGCCCAGTTGACAAGGCAGCATTTAATAAATCCTCACAAAAACTAAAAAACCTAACAAAGGATATGAAAGATAAAAGCCTACAGACTTACCTTGCGGGTCTGACACCGACTATAGACACAAATCATTCATTATGGAAAGCCACCAAGAACCTAAAAAGACCGAAATCTCAAGCAACACCTATTAAAACACATACCGGAACCTGGGCCCGATCAGATTTAGAAAAAGCCGATGCCTATGCAGAACACTTACATAAAGTGTTCCAACCCTATCCTAGTATCAGCGAAGAACACGATAAAGAAATAAAAACGCACATGCACACAGCACTTCAAATGAGCATGCCGCTAAGGTGTGCCACACCGAAAGAAATTAACAAAGAGATCCACAAACTACAAGATGGCAAAAGCCCGGGCTATGACCTAATAGATGCTACTCTACTAAAACATCTTCCTAAAAAGGGAATACTAATGATATGTAACATTTTTAACGCGTGTCTTAGATTAAACATGTACCCTAGTCAGTGGAAAATAGCACAGGTGGTGATGATACTGAAACCAGGCAAACCGCCTCAAGAAGTCACATCATACAGACCTATAAGCCTTCTACCAGTAATTGGAAAACTGCTAGAAAAGATCATACTTAACAGAATGCGCGAACACCTCATAGACATCATACCAACACATCAATTTGGGTTCAGAGAGGGCCACGGAACCATCGAACAAGTGCACCGGCTGGTAGACGTCATATCTAGAGCATTTGAATGCAAAAAATACTGCTCAGCTATATTCATAGACATTAGTCAAGCATTCGATAAAGTATGGCATGATGGACTTCTTTATAAAATTAAAGAAAAATTACCACACTCATTTTTTCTCATCTTGAAGTCGTATCTTGAGAATAGATGTTACGAAGTAAAACACAATACTGAAACATCAAAAATGCACTGTATCAAATCAGGTGTGCCCCAGGGTAGCATCCTAGGACCAGTGCTCTACCTCATCTACACCGCCGACCTACCAACTGGTAATAACACCATGACAGCAACTTACGCAGACGACACGGCATTGCTCTCCGTGCACGAAGACCCCAACATAGCCTCTCAAAACCTCCAAACGCACTTGCTGACAATTGAAAAATGGTTTGACAAATGGCGCATTAAAGCAAACAAGGATAAGTCAGTTCATGTTACATTCACGCTCAGGAGAAAAACCTGCCCCGCTATTAAGTTATATAAAGAAGAAGTCCCGCAAAGCGATGACGCCAGATACTTAGGCATGCACCTCGATCGCCGTCTCACATGGAGAAAGCACATATGGACAAAAAGAAAACAACTAGATTGCAAGCTCCGCAACATGTACTGGCTGATCGGCAGGAAATCGCAGCTATCAGACACCAGTAAAATGGCCATCTATAAAACTATACTGAAGCCTATATGGACGTACGGCATCCAGCTGTGGGGAACAGCCAGCCATAGTAATATCGAAATATTGGAGCGTTTTCAAAGCAAGGCAATGAGAACTATGTTCAAGATACCACCTTACATAAGTAATAAATATATCAACTTAGACCTCAATCTGCAAACAGTAAAAGAAGAAATAGCAACATATAGTAATAATTATCAAGTCAGACTGAATACTCACAAAAATGAATTAGCTGCGCAGCTGCAAGGAGTTGGCAGCCTGCAATTCTCCCGACTGAAGAGGAATAGTGTAGTGGACCTGGCGAGGAGATTCGCAGACAACGAATGAGGAAAGCATCATTGGATGGCTTCCTCAATATAGAATTTATAACCGATGAATGATATCAGACAGCAGAAAGGATTATTGTTTTGAATAAAACAGATTGCCAAGCTTTGCAGGATATAAAAAAAAAAAAAAAAAAAAAAAAAAAAAGTTCCCGCGTTCGCCTTTGGTTGGAGCAAGTCAACCGTGAGCCATCTTGCTAACGAGTTGTCAATAGATAGAACAATAATGGAACCTTTGGAAGCTGCACTACATCGGGAACATTTTAAATCTATACTAATCATCTTCATTTCAGATAATACAGGAGAATTATTATATATTTAATGACATGGAAGGAATAGTATTTTGGGTAGTACAGTCAGCATCAAAAGTAACTACGCAATCGAAGATGTCAAAAGTTCTTATTCCCTTTTATCTATAGGTACTAAAATGTACCTGTCTGTTGCTCTTGAGATAAGGCTCTCGCTTCGCCCGCTTGCGCACATCTAAGTAGTGCTAGCCGCGCTGAGGAGTCAAAAGTTTTAGGTCCTAGGGTAGTAAATTCCTGAATAATCACGAGACGAATACGTAAAATATTGATACTATATATAAGTATTTATATATTTATACTTATTGTTTAAAAAGAATATGTTATCACTGCCGAGGTGAAAAGTTGCATGTGTCACTCAAGAGCAAAGTTATTTGCATCTCGAGCTTTTGAGTCCATCGCTACGCTCAACATTTTAACTTCGAATCACTCGCTACGCTCGTACGTGATTCCATTTTAAAACTTTTCGCTTCCTCGGGACTCTAAATCAACACTCGCAGCAAAAAAACAACCTTGCTCTTTGATTGCACAGCAAATAACTATTGTCAGTCCCTTCGCCGATAAATCGGTCTGAGTAGGTATATTTAGACAGTGGACGTCTTTTGGCTGATATAGTGATCATAATGATGATGGTTGTAAGAGCAAATAATAATATCAGTTATTCTCCAGTGACACGGATGTTTTGCCAGACTGCTAAAAACACGATTCGCACTGTTTACAAAATGACGCTAAACCGTAATATTTGCGGGAATAGATTCAAATCATTGAGACTATATGTATAATTCTGTCGCCAGTTTAATAAGATCTTCGCGTCGTTTCAGTCCTTGTGCATTTACGATCTTTTATGGGTGAGGGACTCGGGGCATAAAGTCGGCACGTACCTACCTCCCCCATTCTCCCTCCAAGGAGGCGGGGAGGGCGAGAGTGTTGTTCCCTGTAAATGTCCAAAGTGATCACAGTTGAAATTAAACTGAAGATCGATTCGCACGGTGAAGTATGAAAGGTGTTTACTTAATAACAGTGAGTTTATACTTTTATACCTAATGCTGTTTAGAATTTTTGGACTATAGTAATCTTAGCTTTGTTGAAACTTGATTTCGGACTGTTTGCGTTGTACGAGGGCAATTTGGTTCGTCATTTCGCATCGCAATTTCAACGTGTTGTGCTCACTTGTTTCCGAGCTAACTAAACTAAAGAATGAGCGAGATGTACACGTACTACAAATAATGTACTTATCCATTTTTTCGCCTCATTACGTTTGTAATACGGTGAAAAAATAAATAAGTACATCTTATTGTAATACAGCCTTAATTGACCTCCTATTTAGTTAACATTTCAATACCTAAGTAGATGACTTCAGCTGTAGGTGGTCTGGGCTTTGATGATATTTCGTGTCTATCCGACAATAGAGGTCAGAATACCTGTGTCCTTTTTTGTCTTTGGGTTTTATGTTGTTCACTTTGTGTGGGAGTACATAGTTGTGTATTAATTAAATACAAAGCTATAATTTGCAATGTTCCTATATTGAGCGTTAATTTCGAAATAGGTAATTAAACAATTTTTAAACCCGTACCCGTAACCACTTGCTGGTACTTTAGTAGTCACAGTGCATTATTAAGCTTCCAACAAGCCAGTTGATGGAAACGGAAGGTGACTATAGGAAATCATAAATTAGGTAAGTACTTACTCATGATATACTTGATGTCGTAGGCTTTCCTAGAAGTCCAGAAGAGTAGTTAACTCATTCAGCGCCATTCACGACTCTACGGGTGCTTTTGGCTACGAATGGAGTGTTACGCCGTTACGTGTGCTACGCCGTAGCGCGTAGCAGCGTTTTTCCGCTCTGTAGCGGAAATCGCACAAAGAGGCAAGACTCATAATGTTGAGTCACTGGCCTTGAATGGGTTAAGCTGCTACGGTTCACGGCGTAGCACTTACGAGCGTAGCGTGGCAGTGAAAGGGTTAATGACTGCAAAAAAAGCATCGTGAGCAACAAATCTTGTCCCATAATTCAACATTGACCCGTTTTAAATACATATAGGTATACTTATATAAGTACACATATATAGGGTGGAAAGCTAAGTCGGGCCCTGGAGGGAAACTACCTTAAATCCTTAAGCTGGCTCATTTTACTTAAAGGAGACATTTCTTTATTTTTTAAAAGAAACAAAACTGCATTTAAAGATTTTCTAAAACTCGCTTGCCTCGCACGGGACTCGAACCAAATAAAATGAAAAAAAAAACAAACACTCTATTTGCTTATACTAATCGATAGTATTATTATTCAGGATAAAATTTTAATGCCTGGACACGTACAAACGGGACGATTAGATGGCCTGCAAGATGTTATTTATGAAACTTGCTATGAAACCGTTCAAGAGCTAAGGGTTGCGGTAGAAAATGTTATTAGGGGCATACACCACAACACTTTGCTGAAGGCTACAAAAAAATAATTTCAACGGCGACTAATTTTGTGTAGCCGGAACGAGGGGGCTCATTTCGAACAATTTATCAGTTAAATAATTAAAAGTGTAACAAATTGATAGTAAAATAAAGTTAATGTTAGATTTAACGATCATTTTTATTTTTAAGACTAAATGTTTGTAAGAGAAATTTTATCCTGAATTATAATACTATCGATTAGTATAAAAAATAGGGAGTTTTTTTTTTTTTATTTTAGTTGGTTTGAGTCCCGGGCGAGGCAAGCGAGTTTTAGAAAATCTTTGAATGCAGTTTTGTTTCTTTTTAAAATTAAAGGAATGACTCCTTTAAATAAAATGAGCCAGCTTAAGGATTTTAGGTAGTTTCCCTCCAGGGCCCGACTTATCTTTCCACCCTGTATATACATCAGTCGTGTTCGTTACACCATTTAGGTAGGTATAACACAAAAACTTTTTTTTTACGTCTTTCATACATTTTGTATGGCAGTACGAAGTTTGCGGGGTTAACTAGTTAGTTATAAAGGTTTTTTATACAATGATTTCCTAACGCTACGCTATCCTTTCGCACCCCGCCCCTGTTCAGGTGGATCGGTTTATTCAATTTGTATGATAGTGACACATGCGACAGAATAAGCAAGTCTGACATAATACATTTTAGGGTATCTTAGGGTTTACACAAAACCTCTTTCAACATCCTCCCTTTTTGGTAAACGTTATAGATGTAATCCAGGAATGCCACAGATGAATGCCAGTCTTGGCTTAGATACAGCTTTTGTAAGGATGTCTGCACATTGGTATTCACTAGGAACGTATTTTACTCGCAATTCATTACTGCTCACAAGCTCTCTTACATAAAAGTGTCTTGTCGAGATGTGCTTCGTTCTCCTGTGCATTTCTGGGTTTTGAGCCAGCTTTATTGCAGCATCGTTGTCAACCTGCAGAGTGGGAATTTCTTTCAGTGTAGTAATCTCCTGAAATAGTCGTTGTAGCCAGACTATTTCTCGAGCGGCTTCACTAGCGGCAACTATTTCTGCTTCAGTGCTTGAAATTGCAACTGATGTTTGTCTCCGGCTTGCCCACGATACGGCAGCTCCTGAGTACATGCATAGAATCCCAGAAGTGGAGCGCCCTGTTGTAAAATCTCCGCCATGATCAGAGTCGCTGTAGCATTCTAACACTCCAGGTTTGTGTTCTTTCCTGTACACAATAGCGGAATCTATTGTTCCTTTAAGGTAGCGAAAGATTCGTTTGACCTTGACAATATCTTCAGCAGATGGGTTAGCCAGTGTTCTGGATACGACACTTATGGCATATGATATGTCTGGTCTGGTTCCTGTCATGAGGTATGCCAGTGCACCAACAGCTTCTCGGTAAGGGAAATTGACTTCATTCTCTTTTTCCGTATTCAACTGTGCGTCTTTAATCATTGGTGTACTGATAGCCTTACAGTCACTCATGCCAAATCTTTCTAGAAGCTTGTTTATATAGTGTTTCTGAGAAACTTTTATAGTACCATCCTTTTCCTTCAGGATCTCCAGTCCAAGGAAGTAGGAAGCTTGCTTCGTTGTAATCTTAAACTTCCTTTTGAGTTCATTTAGAAACTTCTCGGATTGGTTTTGATTTGTTGAGGCAATCAAGCCATCGTCAACGTAGAGTCCCATTATAATCTTGTTTCCGTTTTTGTTGCGAATAAACAAGCACGGGTCCATGTCACATTGCTTAAAGCCAATTGATTTCAAATAGTCAACAATGCATTTGTTCCAGCATCTCGGAGCCTGTTTGAGACCGTATAAACTTCTCTTCAGTTTACAAACTCGGCTTGTACCATCATTATATCCTTCTGGTTGATTCATGTATATCTCTTCGCTTAATGAACCATTTAGAAAAGCGGTGGCAACATCGAATTGTATGAGAGAGAGTCCTTCGTTTGCTGCAACACTTAGGATTGCTCTGATTGTCGCCATTCTAGCAACAGGACTAAATGTTTCATCATAATCTATTCCTTTCTCTTGTGTGTAACCTCTCGCCACGAGACGTGCTTTGTACTTGTCAAGGCTTCCATCAGCATTGGTTTTCTTTTTGTAGACCCATTTGCAGGAAATCAGTTTTCTGTCCTTTGGTTGATCTACAAGAATCCAAGTCTTGTTCATATTTAAGGATTTTACCTCGCTTTCCATAGCTTTTAACCATTCAGTTTTCTGAGGACTTTTCATGGCTTCTTTGTATGTCTTAGGTTCGTCAGAATCATTAACAACAGCAGACATAATAAAGTCATCATATCTAACTGGAGGGTGTATAGTCGATCTATCGCGGAGGGTTCTCGTTGAAGGAATTTCCTCATGATCTTCATCAGAATCTTGTTCGGGAGTAACATACGCTTCGTCGAGATCTTCCTCTTGTAGACTAGGCATATCATTTGCTATTTGAGGCATATCAGAAGATACTTCGTCATCTTGTACTATATCCTCCCTTGCATCAAAGATCGGATGATTTTCTTGTACTATATCCTGAATATCCTCCCTTGCATCAAAGATTGGATGATTTTCTTGCGTCTTAGGGAAGTTTATCTCTATTTCAGTCGTCGGACTTCGATCGTCTGCTTCTGGATCATCTGATGCTAATCCAACAGATTTGATTATCGATTCCTTAAATGTTACATCTCTTGACCTGATTAATATAGGTTCGTTGTTCTTGTTCAATCCCAGTAACCGATAGCCATCATCACCGTCGTAACCAATTAAAATACATTTTTGAGCTTTCTTGGACATCTTTGTTCGCTTTTGTTTGGGAACGTGTGCATAACATTCTGTTCCAATGACTCTTAAGTGTTTAATTGACGGTTTCTTCGCAAACCATAGTTCGAAAGGTGACTTTCCTTCTTCAGAAGTCGGCCCAGTTCTGTTTAAAACGTAGGCAGCCGTGCTGACGAGCTCTGACCAGCAGGCAAGTGGGAGTTCTTCGTGAGCGTGCATCATAGTACGAGCAGCTTCTACCAGAGTGCGATTTTCTCTTTCGCTGCACCCATTTTGCTCTGGTGCATAAGGCATTGTCAAGCGGTGTTGGATGCCATGAGATTGAAGTATTTTCTCAACATCTTTATTTTTAAATTCTCCACCATTGTCGCTAAGGATTGTTTTTATAACATGACCAGCCGTCTTTGCTTCCTTAATCATCTGTATGAGCTTGTCTTTGACTTCAGACTTATGCTGGATGAAGTAAACATGACGATATTTGCTGTAGTCGTCTTTAAACAGTACGAAATAGCGCAATTTTGTGAACGAATTTGGAAATGGGCCACATACATCAGTGTGTATTATCTCACCCGGTTCTTTAGCTCTTTCTCTTGTTCCAAATTTACGTCTATGTGTCTTTCCATATACACATCCAGTGCATAATTCAGAATCGAGTTTCACTTTGATACCAAGTTCCTTTTCAATCAGCTGCTTGATGTGTCTTTTGTTCTGATGAGCAAATCGTTCATGATATAATTGCAAAGTGTTTTCTGTTGACACGATGTTCACTTCTGGGGTTTGACATCTGACAGTTTGTACTTTCAGCTTGTAGAGACCTCCATTTTTGACTCTTGTGCCAATCAGTTTAACTCTTCCATTATGTATCAGTTGACAGGATTCTCTTTCAGATGTGAAGACACTCTTTTCAAGTACATCTTGAGCAGCAAGTACAGAAAATAAATTTCTCTTTATTTCAGGGACGTACCATACATCGCATAGGGTAATTCGTTCTTTTTGACCATGGACGTATGCAATTAATTCAACTGTTCCTTTCCCAATAGCTCGTGTTGTAGATCCATTTGCAGTAGTAACCGTTTCATTCTTAGTAAAATGTTGAAAACTGGAGAATATGTCATTTTGACAGGTGACGTGACTTGTAGCACCATTGTCGACATACCAATTGTCAAGAACTTCATAGGATGTCACTGTTTCATTGGTCTCAACTTCCATTAGAGTCAGGTTAAAGTTTTTATTAGTAGCATCGCTTGTCGATGGCTTAGGTTCTTTGGGAGGTTTCCCATCCGAAATCCACTTGCGACATTGTTTGACGTTATGCCCGAAAATTTTGCAATACCCGCATTTCTTTTTTGCTTTACGTGTGGGATTTTGCACGACTAGCGCTTGTGCTTCAGAAGTCTCGTAGTCTTTATTTGTCAAAGATCTCTCGTAACTACAAATTTGTGCTGTCAAATTTTCAATGTTACGTTCCTTTTTTGACATTAGCATCCAGCTCGACTTGAACGGGAAGTAACTATCGTCGGGGAGCGTTTCTAAAATCTTGCATATGAGTAAAATCTCAGGAAGTTCATATTTCGCTTCATCCTTTTGTAGTTCAACCTTTAATTCATGCCATATATTTTTCAGCTTAGATATGTGCATAGACATGTCGTGAAGGGGATCTTTGCGATAGCTAAAGAAACTGTAGCACAGATTATAGCTCTTGTCTTCAGATGTGCCGTCAAATAGGGTGTGTAGTTCATCCCAAATTTGTTTCGCACTAGTTAATCTCATAACTTTCTGTAGAGTAATATCTGACATATTAGCCATTAAAATGAGCATCGCTGCACTATCCGTTTGATTATATTCTTGTAGAGCTTTTTGATAACTAGCAATGACGGCCGGGGTTGATGTTGACTCTGGTGGTGTTGGTGGCTTTAGATTGCCATTGACAGCATCCAGCCCTCCAGGAGTACCTCTCAGTAGTAACAGTACCTTGCAGCGCCATGTTGACCAATTTTCTTTTCCTTCTAATCTACCAATATCAATTTTGCAGCTTGTTGACGAAGTTGACATATTGACAGGTCTTGTTAGAATTTGAATTTAAAAATTGTTACTAATTATTTCTTGAAAAAATCTTCACTACAGTGTAAAATATTTTTCTTCACTCATAATTAATATAATTACGTATTACATACTTTGAATTATTCAATAAATACCGAGTTCTGCTACCATGTTCAGGTGGATCGGTTTATTCAATTTGTATGATAGTGACACATGCGACAGAATAAGCAAGTCTGACATAATACATTTTAGGGTATCTTAGGGTTTACACAAAACCTCTTTCAACAGCCCCCACGTCCGCATACGTCCGCATAATGGCAATGTGCATCCTTTTTGTGGGGCCACTTTTCGGCGCTATAGTTTTTTCGTTCGCTGTTTTTTAGCTACATTTCCGTAGTCGGGTTACAGTTTTTGAACTCTTTATGCTCGTGGGTGTAGGTGCCTATAACGCGTCAACAACGCGCACGTGATGTATTTTTTTTCTTATAGTATCAGACTAATATTTGACATATAATAAAACAACAATTTGATCAATAATAATATTTAATATATCGCATCACAAACTTGTATTTACATGATTGCTTACACTTATACGAACATTAAACAGCAAATCAAAAACTATAAATAATAAAACGGGTGTACTTACTGGTTATGCGACACAGCATTCTAAAATTTGAATTGAATAAAACTTATAACGCACTTGTGGAATGCTTACAAACAATTTAGGTGTAATACCAATCAAATTGCCACTGAATATTGGACCGTATTAGAAGGTCTTAAGGTATTTGAGGAAGAGTATAACATTATTTACAACGTCAACAACGTATTGGTTGTAATATCATTAAATTCTTAAACATTTGTTGCAGTCAAGCATCGGAGCACGTACAATTTTGAGGTGTCTGGGAAAGTGAGAATACAAAGGGCATTTTCCGTCTCCGTGAGAGGATGAAAGGTAATACTGGAAAGCTCCCATGCTAGATTTCCGGAAGCTTGACTGCTACTACTAACAATGTCACTAGGTACATACAATACTATCGACCCGGCGAAACCGGCAACCGAGCCGTTACACGCAGTAATAGGCTTTTTGTTATAACTAATAACAAAAGGCTGATTATTATCAGTAAAATCACCGTCACTTTATGATCGACCAAAGTCATTATTACTGAGAATTGACCAGCGTACCAGTTTTACCACTGAAGTAAGTTACAGAGGCAATTTTCTTGAAGCACTTATGGACGTGATAGCAACAGAGACTAGTAAGATTGGAGGACTTCCAAAATTTTAAAGAAATGGCGGTCTCCCGAGGCCACATGTGTTTAATATTGTGACCTTCATGTTCATGTCACACCATCAGAGTGAAACTGGTATTTTGGAAGAAAATTTGTTGTAACATTGGCAATCTTTATACTTTACTAGTGTGATTACATAATAATATAAACTGCCGTTTCTCAACAAAATGGCCGCTGCAAGCTAGATCGGTGGTGAAACCGGTAAGAACCTGATGAAAGCGGTTGGAACTGGTTTAGAACACGATGTCTTCGTCGCCCTCGTCCAGGAGGTTGGTCCCGCGGCCGTCCCCGAGGTCCCGGCCCATGCCTTCTAGGAGCAAAGCCTTCTTTCTCTGAAATAAATAATATAAGACTTCTCAGGCCATATCCAAAAGACACCGACGTTTTTATCCACGCAACAGATATTGTATATGATGTATACAAAATATCAGTTTAATCGAACACCGGAAACCCTTTGCACCAGGCATAAATTACACTAACACGCCAATATCTTCGCTACAAATACTGAACATCATAATTCATAATTCATTTATTGCGTGGTATCATGTGGTACAAAATAGGTCTTACATAATGGTTAGATTCACACATGAGCCCTGTTAGGGCACAGCAAGTATTTCTTAAAATTAAAGCTACAGCTAAGAGGTACAGTCACACACCTCGGATAACACATCATGATCCACCTAGCGTTATTCCCGGTTGTGCCCTTTAAGGAGCCCGGGGTCCGCTTTGACACCTGATCCCAAGATTTGGCAAATACACTAGTTTATCGAAAGCGACTGCCATCTGACCTCTCTAACTCACTCAGAACTCAGAGGGAAAACTAGACCTTATTGGGATTAGACCGGTTTCCTCAACATGTTTTCCTTCACCGAAAAGCTAACAGTAAATATTCCCTACATAAGTTCCGAAAAACTCATTGGTATGAGCCGGGATTCGAACCCACGACCGCCGCAAATACTGAACATGAATAATATTTACCTTAAAGTATGTACGTGTGAGCGAGAGATCGGAGCGTGGCCTTTCGCTCCCACCTACGCACCGCTGCCGCGTCGTGGGTAAGGCCTAAGGTTACGTTGACAACTAACAACATAATACCTAATCGCTCTTGGCGCCATGAACAAGACAAAACACACGCGCACCGATCGGCGGTCTTGACGTTAAAAGGGTTACAATTCTATTCATCGTCATCATCATCATATCAGCCGAAAGACGTCCACTGCTGGACATAGGCCTCCCCCAAAGAGTGCCACAATGACCGGTCCTGCGCCACCTGCATCCAGCGGACTCCCGGGACCTTTACCAGGCCATCAGTCCACCTTGTGAGGGGCCTTCCCCACGCCGCGCTTTCCGGTACAAGATGGAGATCTATACTAATATTATAAATGCGAAAGTAACTCTGTCCGTCTGTCTTACCTTTTCACGCTTAAACCGCTAAACCGATTGAGATTAAATTTGGTATGGAGATAGTTTGAATCCCGGGTAAGGACATAGGATAGTTTTAATTCTGGAAATCATCCCCATCCCATCCCATCAAGGAAATAGGAGGTGGGAGTTTGTATGGAGACACGATATAAACGACTTCTACACGGACGAAATCACTGACAAAAACTAATACCAAACAGATTGTGTATACTGACCGCTTCGGCCTTGTCCTTGATGATTTTCTTCTTGTCCTGGATCTTCTTGAGCCGGTAGAACTCCTCTCGCTCAAGCTCATCGAGCTCGGAGATGATGTAGGCCAGCGTGCGCTCAAGTCGCGGGATGATTACTGCAATCATAGAGGAAGAATAGAATAGAGGGACTCACATACACATACACACATCAGTGACAAGGGAGTAAGCATAGACAATACCAGAAGTGAGAACGAGATACAATGTCGAATCTCCAGTCCCCCTTGTTTATCACCACCTGTCAAAATATTGCAAAATAAGACGCACAATTGACGTCACCGATATAACACGACTAAATTATAAACGACATTAGACATCAAGAATGTATTAGTCTTCTGATACCTACTTCTCAAATTAGCAAGGTTAATTTACCGTCGTCCCTTTCGGGCATACGCTATGACGCTATCTATTAAATCCTCTATCTACGAATGCAATCAATACAGAGAAAAGTTTTTCCCTAACACACATTGTCGCGAAAATGACTTTTACCCACATTTCTTCGTTGACAACTTACTGAGACGACCTGAGACCACGGCCAGTGCAGCACAAGGCCAGTGATAATAAAACGAATCAAACTAAATTTGCCTATTATAAACGTATGTTAAAATGAGTTTTAGTGCTGATCTAACACATTCAGTGCCAAAAGTTTCGCAACGCTACGGTCGTAGCTCATACCAGGGTTTTTCTGTTTTGTAGAGGAAAGCATCTGCGAGCAGCGCACTGAAAGTGTTAACTGGGACTTACCGTGCTCAATAGCATTGACACGCCTGTTGGTGATCTTGATGACCTCATCCAGAGTGACAAAGGACGTCTGCAGAGACGCCAGCTCTACCAGCAGCTTGACAGCGCTCTGGAAGTTCTTCTTCAGCTTGGCGAGCTGCTGACCACCACGCGCCAGACCGGCGAGTTCGTACGTGTCCGAGCCGTCTTGGTACGACTCGAATATCGGCAGTGTGACACCTGGAGATGGGTTGATCAAATAATTGTATTGTAGGGCCTAATTGTACTGCCCGATTGGGTCATAAATAACTTACGCACACACTATAGTGATGTATGTATTTGTGCAGGCGAGCCAGCAATTCCGAGTAAGCAGTCCAATCAAATGACTTATGGCGGCCTATTCATTTTTGGTTGGATTGTAATGATAACAAATTACTGCTCACAGTAAATAAATTGTAACTTGCACAATATGTTATGGTTCGTAATTTTAGGACAATTCGATATTTAACCATCAAAACAAAACAATATAACCCTGTCATGAAGTGTGTATCATATAGACTAGTCAGTTGATCAGTTAATGTATGTATGATGCCATGACAAGGTCATATATCCCCGCTGAATGTCCCAGATCCAGAACCATTATAAGTTGTGATGTAACATTGTTAATTCATAATTAATTTATTGCGTGGTATCATGTGGTACAAAATAGGTCTTACATAATGGTTAGATTCACACATGAGCCCTGTTAGGGCACAGCAAATATTTCTTAAAATTAAAGCTACAGCTAAGAGGTACAGTCACACACATAAAAATAAATTAACCGCATTTATGTGCTCATAAGACTAATACATAAAAGTAGAAGAATTCAAGTTATTTGACTACATTATTATTATCATTATTATTTCATTATTATTCACTCATTATCTGGATGTCATTTTCTATAGTTATTATTGATTATGGTTGTTGAGTATTGGTTTTATAGAGGAAATAGGACTCATCATCAATCTCCTAGCATTATCCCCGGTTGTGCCCTAAAGGCGGCCGGGGCGGGCTTTGACACCTAAAAGCCTAAAGGAAATAGGACTACAGACTCGAAATTTAAGTTCATGGATGTACGACGCGCCAGCTCGAATATAAATAATAAATAAATACTATCTTACACAAATCAACCTAGTCCCACCCAAAGCATAGCTTGTACTATGGGTACTAGACGACAAAATTGACAATGTACATACTTATATAATATAGATAAATAAATACTTATATACATAGAAAACATCCATGACTCAGGAGCAAATATTTGTGTTCATCACACAAATAAATGCCCTTACCGGGTTTCGAACCCAGGACCTCCAGCTTCATAGGCAGGGTCACTACCAACTAAGCCAAAGTGGTTGTCAGTCATATCCTCTTAAGGTTGTTTTGGATTACTAACAGTGGGCAAATATATTCAATTCAAAGTACCAGATAACCTTATAAGTATCTACATAAGGATAATCACCAACTGTGCTTCAAATCCTAGATTAAATTATTTTCTAATGGAATAATTTGTAAGGTGTTCTGTGCATGAAATATTTTGAAGACATGCAATAACCTATTGTTTAACTATATTTTAACTCAATTTGCTTCGCTACTGCAAAATTTCCTAATTTATTTTCTTAAAGTCTAATCATAGGTTGTCATATTTTTATCATTGATTATATTTAGTATTTAGTTTTTATAAATTGTTTCTTTCATAGTTAAGTTGTGAAAGAAGGCATGTCTCTATATGGCTCACTGAGTAAAACAATATTTTTCAAAAGTATAAATCCAACTATCAGTCCACATTGTTGTATTTTTTTTTGTTACTACTAGTTTTCAAAGTAGTTTTGTAGTTTATTTATTCATAGCATAGAATAACAACAAGACAAAATTGATTTACCTACTTCTTATAAAACAATTAATTCCAATTTAGTACAGACAAACATACCAGCAACATTGTCTTTCTTGGAACGGATCTTGATCTGTGCCTTGGTAACATTTTGCAGGACCACCTGGTTGAAGTCTCCCGTCGTGAACTTCGCCTCGGCCAGAGAGAATGCTGCTTCCTTCATCACCTCACCCATAAGGGTCTTTGTCTAATGGAAAAAAAACAATATTGAATTTTCGATTTTTAATTTCATTTTAACCTTTAATTCTACAATTTCCACCCAGCTGGTCATAATTGTTGTATTTTTTCTTGAACAGAATCATTTGGACTATTCAGCATCACCAAAGTATGAACTATGAAGGCTTTTTTTTTTAAATAGCTATTAAAATATGGCTAAGTGGAAAAAGCAACAACCTTGACTCATTTTATTTTTTGCATTAAAAAGCAAATTAAAGCAAATGTTATAAAAATCGTATTTTAACCATTAAGTTTTAGTACATTCAAGACAGGACAGTAGAAAATTGAGGAGTAAATTACAATATTGGTGAATAAGACTTACTTCGATGATTTTTCCCAAGATCATACGGAACCTCACTTGCAAGGCATCAGCCTTTTTCTTGAGGAGACCATGGCCCTTGACTGCTCCGGCCAATCGGGCCTTTATTAACATCTGAGCTCTGAAAATCCAAGATACTTAAATAAGTAAAGTAATCACGGGACTACCCTATTTCTGACCCAAATTTTACATCACAGTTTTATTTATCATGAAGAACGTAAAGCAGTAACAAATACTTACCCCCGAGAAGGGAAAATTTGCAATTTCTCTTTCCCAGACATATTGATTTATGAAAATATCCCTTTACTGAATTTCTCACTCCCAATCACCTGATGACAGAAGACAAGTTGGTTCGTTGATAAAGTGATGTCTATGATTGGTCTTGTGATCTCGTCGTAATTTCAGTTTACGGATTATTCATTAATGAATTACAAATGATTGGGATTCTGTTCTAATTCATGAATCATCAACGTAAGAGCTGTCGATTACCTTTTAATTTATTAGATTTACTTGTTATTTTTAAATGTTTGTGTTATCTGGCTGTATGCTTGTGGCAATAGCTCGCAACATTTAAAAAGTAAAAATGTCATAGACAACTGGCGTTTACAAAGGTTGATAACAATTTAATGAAAGTCATTCAACTGATTAATTTTTATTTTACCAATATCGTAAGGTACGAAATATGTCTCAATCCAGGTATTTAATAAACATAACATGATTGAATAGACATTTATTTTTAGAGTTAGCAAAGACCATGAAAACCAAAAAAAAACTTTGTGACTAGCTTCAAGCAAGCTTCAAGTGTGTGACTTTGGAATGGAATTGGAATGGCATTTCCGAGTGTCAAACAAAACTGTCAATAGTGTCAATCCGACCCGAAAGTTACAACCAAACCAACCAAGCAGTCCTTTATTCTTTCTGCTTTGTATTTGGAGTGGATACTTCCCAACAAAAAACAATCGGGCTACTTGGTTGAAGTGTTATAATTTCTACACATGCCTAACAAATTTTCTTTAAACGCACGTTTCTAGAATTAACACGAAGTACAGGCAGGTAGCTTTCCCGTATTTCTTGTGTAGTTTTGTTTGTTTGTAACCAGATGATAGTTAAAAACGAAGTTATATTCGCTTAGTTCTTTTGATATCGTATATTCTAACGTGTATTTGTATTGCAGGTAGACCAACCATGGGATGGAAACTATAGCAGCAAATAAACATCAGTTCAGTCAAATCGAAATTGTTGTTCCAATATGGAGAATCTCTGTCGTATTTGTCTCAAAGAAGGAGCTAAGATCTCTATATTTGATAGCAAAGACGAAAACAGTGTACATACTAAACTATCCTTATGTGTTAGGGAAAAGGTGAGCAATATTACACATTAAAAAATGTTTTCTTATAAGATCCTTATTAGGATAATAGGAAACCCTTGAGAGCACAATTCTTGAACATATCATAATAATTTCAAAGTAAAATTCTTTATTTACAAGACTATGGTTGTAATATTAAACATATGGTGTACAATATGGTAGCATCTGACTATATGTAAAATTAAAATAAGACTTGAACTGATTAACATGTAGTTTTGGCATAACCCAATTGGTATTGTACAAATTGTTTCAACATATTTATGCAAACTTTCTACATCTTTAGTCATTTTTGCATGATTATCAAACATACTTACACATTTCTATTTTTCTATTGTTATAAATAAAATATTAAGTTACTAAATTGTGTATTTTCGTGTTAGTTTAGTTTTTTTTTCATTCATAGTCCTTATAAGTTTTCCATATCAATATTAACAATTTATTTCTTCATTTAATTACAGGTGGAAGATCTAGAGGGGTATCCCCGTAAAATATGCATAGCTTGCTACAGCACCCTGGAATCTGTATGTGCTTTCATCAAAAAATACAAGGAGTCTGTCAAGGTCTTAGAGAGTGGGCTAGTCCCAATAAAACAAGAGCCTCTTGAGGACACCTTCAATGATCACTCTGATATTGAAATAGGCTTATGTGAACTAAAAATTGAACCCAACTTTGTCCAGGATACTACATCTGCAGACATTTTAGGTGAACCATTAAAGTTGAAAATTGACAAGCTAAAACATTTGTCCATAAAGAGAGTAACTCCTAATAAAAGTTCAGAAGAAAATCCCCCATCCAGTCTTGCAGAATTTACTTTGGAGGATGGCACTAAAAAGAAGAAAAGGTAATGGCACATTTCATATGATGGTCCATTTTAATTTGGTTTCCGCTTGTTTTATATATTATGAGTTGCATTGATACAGTTGTTATATCTCATTCTCATTACAATAGCAAGCAAGTCTGCAATAATTATATCAAACATAAACCAAAATCTAGTGGGACTGTTTTTCCACATACATACCTACATAGTTTCTGCATTTTTAAGGAAATACTAAAAGCCCTGTGGTATAAACCAGTAACTGTATTAATTTTTCAACAAGTTTATTAATCAGCCAATTACATTTCAGTGTCAAAAAAGAAACTAAACTATCACTGAAAGATTTCAAGTTAATGACAATGAGGAAAAGAAAATTAAAACTAATCAAAAGACAGAAAGAGATAGAAGAGAGAAGAATAAATAAAAACAAGCAGACAGATAATGAGGATAAGGATTCAGAAGCTCCAAAACCTGATGAACCGAGGCCCCCAAAACTCTGCGATATCTGTGGTGACACATTTCCCACATCAGAACAACTATCATATCATAAGAAGAAGAAACACGTTGATGTCCCTGCTCAATGCCCCACTTGCAACCGCATTTGCTCAAGTACATACTACCTAAACAGGCATATCAAACGAAAACACAGTGAGCAGAAAGACTTCTTCTGTCAAATCTGTGGTACAGGATTTGCTTTCAAAGGGGAGTTGACCTCTCATTACAAGTCGGTGCATGTTAAAAAGACGGGACCACCAAGAACATGGTCTTGCAAGGTCTGTGGGAAGACCTATAAGTGTCCAAAGTCAGTTATTGTACACGAGCGGTCAGTGCATACAGGTAAATCTTATTACTACTTAAAGGTAACCTGTACAGGATGCAACTATTGACCCCTCCACTCCCAACCAAAATCCTGGATCCGCCCCTAGCAGGGCTGGTAATGTCGAGAAGCAATTGGTCATCGTACCTACTATGTACATGCATGCCTATTTACTTAGATATACAGAGTGGAAAGTTCAGATGGGGCTGTAAGGGCAGCTACTAGATCCCTTGCTAGTTGCTGCTACGTGAAAATGCTCTTAAACTTCTTAACTGATGACAATTGACATTCACAGATTTTTGATAAAATGTACAGTCAGCCAGAAAATCTACAGATTTGAGTAATTTTTTTTAATGTCAATCGGTCCCATTTCTATCAAGGATTAAAATACTCTTTGAGACCAACTAAGGTTAGAGTATTATTTGAATTAGAATTAATTAGACATTTGAATAACATTTCGAACGAAGTTATTGCACTTTTCATTAAGAGGGCAGTAGAACACCCACAAATGAAAGAAAACTTTTTCCATACAGACCGTAGGGTAATTAATTACAAAGTAAAATTTTCTTTAGCTTAAAGATTATTAAATGGTATGGAGACTACTACAATTAGGATACTTGAAATGATAAAAATCAGAGGTCCAACCGGACAGACAAACGATTTTCGGCCCAAGCTTAACTATAGTTTGTTCGGTTCGCTTGCTTGTACGATAAGTATATGTTTCGGAAGTTATATCTGGCTGGCTGGGGACTCAAAATCGTAAGCATATTTTTAGAGCTAACTACACTAGCGGTCAAAAAATTCGGGTCACCCTAAATTAAATAACCACAATAGGTATTTTTAAATATTTTACACCAGTTTTATTTACATAATATACTACTCTTCGTAATACCTAAGGTAATAGCAATTTCCGGGATCCTATCATAAAAATAACGATATCCAAAAATTACCATTTTTGGGATATTTCGCTCCGTTAACGTTGTTTTCTTCAAAGGTCTTGACGAGTCCGATTTAAACCTGGTAATGTTAATTATTTAACTTTTATTTTTACAGTTTAGATGTAAAATTAAATAAAGATCACTACAGGATTTTTAATAAATCCACAATGCACTATTTTAGGAAATACGACGGTAATTTACCGACCCGTATTCATTGTCCGCGAGTGTATAATCAAACATATAGTTTTGTTAATCGCAGATTATATCGGATTTCATGGCTAGTAATTAGAAAGGTAGACATTTCTCTATAGTTTCCTACTGGTAATTTTAAACCGTAACATTTCAGGCGAGCGTCCAGCGGTATGTACAATCTGCAACACAAGTTTCACCCATCACGACTACCTGAAGGAGCACATGCGTCTCCACACTGGCGAGACTCCATACAAGTGCCCGGTGTGTGGCCGGGGGTACGCGCAGCGCTGCAACATGAAGAGCCATCTGCGTATACACAAGGTTTCAGAACTAGACCCCGTGGCTCTGAGCAAGCTTAGACCGAACTATTTGAGGCGGTTGAAGGTATGATGATACACCATCGCCTCCAAACTCATTGGTAAAACTGAAGTCGACTCTGCATACAAACGTAGTTTGGTTCTAATTTTAAACCCTCACACTGCAATAACATGAAACTTGTTATACGCCCGCTAGGTTGGAAACAAGTTTCTGTTGCTATAAATTATAATAGAAAAAATGAAGTGATTAGGGAGTTAGTGTGAAAAACATGTTGAATGTTTTTTTCACACATTTATCGAACGAGCAAGCGAAGCAAATTTTGTGAGCAGGTTCATTAAGATTTTTTTTGTTAAGTAACTTTTTCGAAATTAATAATATAAAATTGGAAATAGAGGCTCGCGAGTTGTACAGCTCACAGAGCCACTAGTTTTAAATTTCTACTAACTTAAACTTGTTTCCGACCTAGATATGGCGGATCCTATTGTGTATACAAAGTTTCATGTTATTCCAGTACGCCGTTTTAAAATGAGAACCAAACTAGGCTGGTATTGAGAGTCGAGCGTCCTGGTGACTGGAGGAAGGACGCTTTTGCATGTGGTTGTAGAATGTTTGAATAGGTATTTGTTTTGTTTGTGTTACAACTTTTAAATATGTAATGTCT
This sequence comes from Epinotia nisella, assembly GCA_932294315.1. NCBI lineage: Eukaryota > Metazoa > Arthropoda > Insecta > Lepidoptera > Tortricidae > Epinotia > Epinotia nisella. The sequence continues at coordinate 8,384,324 of OW028687.1, forward strand.
ATTCGAAACCTTCCACCTTAAGTTTTTTTACCTATACTATACTTATTAGGACAATTGACAGGACAAATCAAATCTCACACGGTTTTGACGCTTTGTGCCACATTGACAAAATGCCAGATTCGCAAAATGCCAGTTTCCCACATTCGCAGAATGCCAGATTCTTACAATGCCGGATTTGAACTATACCAGATTTCCAAATTAGCAGTATGCCAGATTCGCAGAATGCCAGATTGGCGGAATGCCATGACAATTGTGAATTTGGCATTCTGGAATCTATCTTTCTGGCAATCCGACATTTTGTCAATCTGGCACAAAGCGTCAAAACCTCTCGCGCAACTCCGTTTTTCATAGTAAGTTAGAAATTGGTGCGTAAATATTTTGAAATCCTCCTTTAAAGGTTTCCGATTACACAGTAATTTACAGTGTTACCTTCTTTCATGTAAATAAGAGGTTAGTCCTGACCCTGACCACGTACATATTTGTATAGTACATACTGTACAAAATCAGTGCTAGTAACTTCTTTGAAACCGTCAATATCTGTTGTACATCGAATTACCTCCAGTTATTACTAGTATGTATAATCGACTCTGATGGTTACTATAAATAAACTTATTTGATTAATAATAATCATGAAGTGGCAGATATCCGCAGCCAGGATCGCGGCTCAGCTATACTTATCATAAAATCTGCATCTGGGGCGCTGCCGCGAACTAAAACGAATTTCGTTCGAGTATCTCCCTCTCTGTCGTTCGAATTAGCAAGTGCAAGTGCAGAGAGGGAGATACACGAACGAACTTCGTTTTCGTTTCGCGGTAGGGCCTCTGTACTATTTCTGATGGTGCACAGTCCTGTATGCTGTTAGAGCGAGATAGAGAGATAAATAACTATGGTTTTCTCGCTCTATCTTGGTACCTATATTTTATACAATGAAGCTATGCTACGTTATTACTTATTTTATTACATTTAGAAACTTCTTTTTTCTTGATTACTTTTACATTCGAGAATATGTTGGAATCACAGGACACTAAATACTATAGAAAGGGTATTAAGCGCGGTTTCTATCGGCACCGGTGTCGCCATCAACCTACAACTTTGTGACGGCGATCAGGTGACGTTGACGCGAAAGCTTTGAGCGCTTGCTCAAACTAGTGGCGCGCGTGCCACGCCCACGTCGCCTTTCTATAGTATTTAGTGTTCTGTGGTTGGAATATTAGTGATATATATAAAGAGAGATCAGAGCAGTTTTTGCGAGAATTTGAGATAAGTTCTAAGCAAAGCACGTTAAAAGTTTATTTTTATTATCTATGTAATTTTGGTTCAATTTCTTAGCTTAAAACTTCCCAAATATAAATTTCACATTACTTTATTTGATTATCTTATTTGAGTGTAATAAGATATGTTTTGGGTTTTTTCCCGTGCGATCGGAGCTAAGCGCTTTTCGTCTTTTGAATAAGCACCTAATAATTATCTACAGGGTACAGTTTCACAATATCATAGGTCTAATTGAGTACGAGAAGTTAATGTCACGAAATTTAGCTGTAACACAATTATTGATACATGTTAGTATTCGGAATAAATAGGAGGAATGTTATATTGGCTTTACTTTCCTGAAGCCGCCAATAAAATGTTTATAAAATTAGAGGGTGAAAATCAGAACGTTAGAAATATATGTTCAGTGTTCACCTTAAGTACCAAATCGCTTTAACACTTGCGAAGTCCAGTGGCATACTTAATGTACCATACAACAGCTTTGAAAATTATGCAATTTCTTTATCAATAGAACTCTGTTAATGTATTCGGGACACACAAAAAAATTATCAGTGTACCTACTTAAAACATTTGATATGGGGACTGCTAACGAGTTAGTCTTGACTTAAGATTAAACTTCACCTGGCCTGTGGAAATAGTAATTAACTACTACAGAGGCCGGGAAAAATGGATTAGCCGGCCAAGTAGATATAGACGGAGAGGCATACGAGGCTGGCAATCCCTATTGACGCCAAGGTATATGTATTGCTTTTCTCAAACATGCAATAAAATAAAAAAAACCGGCCAAGTGCAAGTCGGACTCGCGCACGAAGGGTTCCGTTTACCATTATCTATAAATACGAGCAAAAAAATCACGTTTGCTGTATGGAACCCCCCTTAAATATTAATTTTATTCTGTTTTATAGTATTTGTTGTTATAGCGGCAACAGAAATACATCATCTGTGAAAATTTCAATTGTCTAACTATCACGGTTCATGAGATGAGACAGACAGACAGACAGATGGACGGACAGCGAAGTCTTAGTAATAGGGTCGCGTTTACCCTTTTGGGTACGGAACCCTAGTAAAAACTAATATTTTTTTAATGGCTGAACACCATGACGTTATATTGAACACGAAATTATATTGAAACAAAAGAAGGTCGCTTTGCAGGCCTAGACCTCTAATTTTTCCATTAAATTCCATTACGGATCTCACGTCTTGCCGCGCCCGAAACTTTATACCTACTTCGCAGCATATTATAAATAACACAACACAAATTTCATTGTATGTTTGAGAAAGGGTATTTTTCAGTATACCTGTAACTTGGTTTGGCATAGAAAATGTAATGATTATATCCTCTTAGGAACAAGGTACGTAAAGTATGCAGATTGAGTTGTTTGAATTAGCTTCTTATTCTTTGTCACTTATTCCAGTTTTAAATATACATACAAGGTTGTTATTATTAGTATACACAATTCAATAAGTTAGAATCTTATGATTAAATTGTCGATCATAAGAGGATTCTTGTATAAGAAGTATTGAGACAAGGTTTTAAGAAAGTTAAGTTTTAGTTATTTAGGTACATTTTTAATTATTGTAGTAAAACTACACTGAGAGAAATAAACAGTGAATCCTAATGAAATATCAGTAAACTTAACTGATAAAACAGTAAACTTAACTGTTTTTTTCAGTTAAGTTTACTGATATTTCATTGGGATTCACTGTTTATTTCTTTCAGTGTATGGTGCACTTATGTTATGTTATTATGTACCCTTTTATTGGTACCCCATCCTAATGAAAAGCATCTTATTTTATGACATAAATTACCTTTAACGTTGATTCAATGAAAAAAGTTATCTTTTAGTTTGCCAAATAAAAGGGTTAATGTAGCAATAATAAGATATCTAATTAAAAACATTTATATGCACACTAAAAATATTGATTGTTATTGTTTTTGGACAATTCTGTTAATTCTATTGTAGTATTTAATGTTTGTGCAATTGTTTTAACATTAATTGTAATTTGCTGCGAATAAAAAAGGACACACGTTTCTATTTCAATAAAATGGTTTTATTTTCAAGACTTAAGAATTTTGAAAATCCTGATTTATCATTCAACCCTTACACTTACCAGGCTCAGCACGGTTATCGCATGTTAGACTATCCGTATATCGAGAAAGACTATGCGTCTCTTTCTAAGTGTTCTAATTACAAAGAGACGGATAGTCTATCTGGCCGCGACACAGCTCGCGCGCCGTCTTGTGATAACCGAGAGTGATGTATTGTCCACATCTTCATATCAGCCGAAAGACGTCCACTGCTGGACATAGGCCTACTTTGTTATGAATAACAGTGATAAACTATTTTACAGTACACATGGTGTTACTTTCCCGCACTAGTGCGCAAATGAGCACTTTCCGTGCATATGTTGAAACTTTAAAGAGCCATATGTACTGTAAAACGTTGTACGATACACGTGCGAATAGGTAATTCGCAGCTCGTGTCGATTTAAAACACTCCCTTCGGTCGTGTTTTAATTTATCGCCACTCGTTGCGAATTTCCTATTTTCTGCACTTGTATCGTAAATAACTAGTAATTTTCAGCTTACTGCCAAGTAAACGGTTACATATACCATACTTAAAGGTATAGCCGCAAAAGTATACATGCCGCTGACGCGCTCAAAAGTATTTTGACATGTTCTTCACTGCAGGAACGGCAATGATTACAATACGTTATGAAATCTAACATTTCCGTTTCTCGTGCGGTCTAACAACCTGAAAAAAACAAATTTTAGTTTAATTATTTCTCATAATCATAACTTACTAGAAGGATCAATTATAAAAGTACGTACAGAGTGACTAATTTTGTCCATAATTTATTGATTTCATTGTATAGCCAGCAGCAGAGATCCGTGACCCCCCTGCATACAAACTTCTACGCGGGAAGGTCACATTTCTCTACCGCTGATAGTACATTAAGTCTTAGGCCCTCAATCCATACTAATATTATAAATGCGAAAGTGTGTCTATTCACGCTTAAATCACTGAACCGATTGAGATGAAATTTGGTATGAAGATAGGTTGAATCTCGGGGAAGGACATAGGATAGTTTTTATCCCGAAAATCATCCCCTAAGGGAGTGAAATAGCGGATTGAAGTTTGTATTGAGCTATGATATAAACAAGTTCCACGCAGACGGAGTTGCGGGCAGAAGCTAGTTTAGATTATACAGGGTGTTTGGGAAAGCGTGTGCCATATGGCTAGGGTGGGTAGGCAACATGATTTGTTCCAACTAATAAAGACATATATGTAATCTTTCGAGATCTTATTTCAGTTCATAGAGGAAGAAAAAAAAGTTATGTGTCGACAAAGTGTGAATTACAGGGAAAAATACTGACAACCTCAACTTTATGGCACATTAAAAAAAACTAAAAATGTCTCAGATCTTCAAATATCACAAAAAGTTCCCCATTTTCTGCCAATTGCAAATATTGTGCACATGTTCGTAATATGTATTTTTTTTTGTCACTTCAGTTGGAAATTAATATATATATATATATATATATATATGTATTTTACACACAGACTCGCGTGTTCTAGGTGTACAGCTCACAAGGCTTCTTATACAATAATCGTAGTCTAGTGATTATTTAAGATCAGATCACAATATTTTAATTCAAGTAACTCACTCTTTTAATGAAGCCGAAATATCTTTAAAACATTTCAGTTTCTCCTCCTCAACATTTGTTAAATAGTTTATCTTGTTCATCTCTATCTCCTTCAGTCTCAATTCTTCTCCTTTGAGTTTCAACTCTAATGCCCGCAGTCTTAGCTCTTCACTCTTCTGCTGTACCCTTTCTTTCTCTAATGCTAGGGTTGTTTTAAATTTAAATTCTTGTAGGGATGGCTTTAATTTTTTCATCTTTTTTCCTGAAATTAATGTTTATTTTGTGTTAAAAAAAGGTTTAATAAAATATATTAGTATAAAAATTTTATTATATACATGAGATTTAAAACGGTAATCTACATACCTTTAATTTTAACTTTCTTTTCACTATTTAAAGACTCTCCAACATCACATTTACTGTCACCATCTGAACAAGAAAATATAAACATACATGTATTTAACATTTAAGTTTAGGTACTAAAATAGTTATTTAAGTTATTTTGTAAAACTAACACTTTATGGACTCCAAATTATTGTGATGATATTAATAATGGCTACAAATCCAAATGCAAAGATGTATGAATGGGTTTTTTACCTTGTAGAATATCATCAACGTCACAAAAATTACTTTTGCTCTTAGCAAAGTATTCAAGAGCAGTGTTGTCTTCTTCATCCGACGACATATGATCCTGACTCAGTGGAGGTTCATATCCCTCTGTCAAAAAGTCTGTTATTTCATCAGGAGTAGGTTCTGGTAACTCTACTTTACTGACCTGGAATATGACAAATACTTATCTTATTGAAACTATTTTGATCCACATAAATACTTAACGTATGAATGATCAAGGGGTTGATGCAGACCGCAGTCTAGATCTTCTTAATCACATGTGTCATGATAAATTACAGATGATTATAAGAACGATTGAATTAGCCATACAAACAAATTGTTACATTTTTCTTGTCCTACCTGTGCTATTGTTCTAGACAACTTTACATTTTGTGCATCAATAATTTTATATGGAAATGTGGTGTCATACAACAGCAAAAAAAAAGATGTACTACCTACTTACTTACTGGTCCTATGTAAGAAAGAGACAAAGGCTCTTTGAACTAAAAATCTGTTACATTTTATGTTTAGGGGTTTACCAAATAAACATTAATGTTATTTTTACCAAACGAGACTTAATCGTGTATAATTAAATTATTTAAATTATAACTCTAGGTGACCATGGATGTTGCAACACATCTGAAACGTCGGGAGAACTTAGAGTGCTAAATAATTAATTCTCGTTTAGTAAAAATAATGTGTCAGAATCATGAATGTTTTAATCAATATAACATGAATGTTTACATTTAATAAAACATAATGAGCAATCTTACCATTGCCATGTCTAATACATCTGCCTTGTCATCCAGAGGGTAGTCAATCATTTTGAGCAGCCTCAACTCTAAGCTTGTCAGTGCAGCCACCTGTTGCCCGTAGTTATAGTGTTTCTTCCGCAGCAAGATATTTGCCTTCTTTTGTGTTTTGTTTTTCCAGTCAGCCCACATCTGGAAATTGTTTCAAATGAAGCTACATGTACACGCTACATATACAGGGCGTCCCACGGCTGGCATAGCGGGCATAGCCATGTTAAAATTCATGATCTTCCTTGTATTTCTGACACTATGTTATTTAGCAAAAAATAATCCTTACAAAGCTACAGGATAATTTTTTTTCTCGTGTAGCGGATTCGATTCCCGGTTCAACCATGTAATTATTTAAAAATCTATGAATGCAGTTTAGATTGGTTTTTAAATTAAAATGATGTCTTCTTTCAGTAAAATATTCCATCTTCAATATTCAACGTACTTTCCCTCCATATGGCATAGCCGTGGGACGTGGACGTGTATAAGCTACATATTACAGTAAAACGAAAAACAAGTTTGCAATTTAAGGGCTCAAATACACGAATAAAAAACGGCTGTCCTCATGCAAAAAGTAAAAAAAAAACTAAGTTTAATGTTCTGAAATTGGATGCTCTCAAGTTTTATTACCACTACACGAAATACAAATCAAAACCTAAATCTAAATGACCCTTAACGGCCTTAACCGAGCTTATGATTTTAAAGACATGCTTACTTTGCACCATTTCCATGTATTTTTATAAACCCCTCCGTCCACGGAGTTTAACTGCAAAGCAATACGTTTCCAGAAATTTTGCTTGTTAGTGCTAGAGTACGAAACCTTTCCGTTAACCAAAACCCCATCTTCGCTTAGAAGATCGAGCAATTTTTTCATTTGAGCTTGGTTTACTCTACTCATCGCAGGATGTACTTTCGAATTACAACTAACACTAATATTATTACTAAACACTAAACAGGGTTAACTGAGTAAGAGCTCAAATCCCCATACTCAACCACCCCTAACTTCATATCCTGTGCACCTGCACCTGCAGAATTTATTTTTAGTTTTATTTTCTTTCATTTGTTTTGTTTACAATAACTACAACTTTTGACATTATTAGCAGTGTTACCAAATTAAATCACACCTCATACCTTTAGATTATATAATCTGTGCCTTTAGGTACTGTTAATTATTCTGTACTTATAGGTACCAATAAAACAGTTGGCTCTTATTTCTATGTGAACTTATTCGCTGTTGCGAATATATCGCTCGATAAGTGCATCTTAGTTAACAAAGTTCTAATACACGTACTAATTAGCGCTACAAAACACTTATATGATAGTTAACAAACACATATCGAATAAGATAAAGGTACCTACATGAACAATTATGAAACAATAGAATTAACCAAAACAAAATCAACAAATATATATATATGTATATAATATATGTGAGAGACATGACCAGGACCAACCCTACATATACAGTAAATGTTAATGGATCGTTCACCATCGTAATTAAGTTTAAACACCGTTATTTTTCTACATTTTGTTAAGTAAAAGTTTCATTCTCAAATCATGGTCACCCTACAAAACTAAAAAAAAAACGAACTTTAATCTTACCAACGCTACAAATGAGTAGCTTATAATCTTATAATCTACTGAATCCATAGGGTTGATCCTGCTCACGTCTTCTGATATATAAGTATGTATAATCAATTTATAGTGTAATTGTATGTAAAAAAAATATTAAGGGGCTACCCGGCCGAATTAGCTGTTTTTACGTCGCTTATGGTATGCTTGAACGCTGTATAAACGATAAAATTCCGTAGACTATATTTTCTGGTGAAAATTCAGGCACCTTATTTATTATCTGTAATGGCAATACTGAACTGACCGCCGCGACCCGAGGGCCTACCGCGAAACGAAAACGAACATCGTTCGCGATGTCGTTCGCGTATCTCCATCTCTGTCGCACTTGCTTGTTTGAGCGACAGAGAGGGAGATACACGAACAAAGTTCGCTTTTGTTTCGCGGTAGTAGCCCCTCTGCAAAGTGACAGCAATGACCAATATGACATGCATGACAATGACATGACAATGACAGTTGCAAAAATCGTCAAAACGGCAACGCACTGTAATTTTTATTGGTTGATTAGTTTTGTTTGTGTTTATTTGTCTGAATAATTAATCTTATCGGAGTAGTAGAGTACGCCAGACACCAACGTTTTGTTTAAACTACGAAAATGTTGCGAACGAAAATCCACATAGTGCTAAGTGCAATTGGTGCAATATTAGGCTTGTCAGCATTTATATGTTTTTGCATTGTTTACGCTAACATAGAGGCTGGAATGTGGGCGTTATTATCCGGTGAGTTGCTTGTTACGTTTTCCAAGGTATCTTTTACTAATAGTCGTCTACCCACTCTATTTCGTTTATAGACCTAAACGTAGAAAATGCAACACTTGACATTATTTAAACAAAACATTGCAGTTCGTCAAAACTCAATAAAAGTACAAAACAAGTTTAAAAGTTTTGTTGTAAGACTGGTTTTAAAGGAGGAGTTTCCTTATTTAAGTCAACTTGTAAGACCGAATTTTATTACATTATGTTATTGTTTACATATGTAATAGACATAAGGGTGGAAAACAAAATAAAATGTATATTATTAAGAGCCTTAATCTAATCTACGATTTAACTTTTTCCAGTTTCGTAACAACAACATTTTATATGGTTAATTGATGTTATGAAACTGAAAGAAGTTAAATCGGTGATTAGATTAAGGTCTTAACTATGTACATTTTTTTTGCCTTCCACCCATAAACAACTTACGAGTTTAAGGATTGCCATTATGATTCATTGTTTATCATTGCTATGATAAAGTTACAAAATAATAAACATGTTGATTGCACCTATTCCATCATTGAGTATGAGTTATGTAGATAATTATCTTGATGCCTAGTTGAATGTTAGTTTTTATATTCTTGTCTTTCTATTTACTTTGAAAATGGATGTATTATGTCTGAGATTTCTAAGAGTAGTGATAGGTCCTGCTAATGCTGGTTATCCAAATTTGAAGTGTCACTACTTCCAACTAGATATATACCATTTAATATTGCCATAGTAATGATAAGGCAGTGCCCTAATCAGGCACTGGACCACTCAACATTTAAGTTCAGGTACTGACAAAGTTAATTTGTAAAACTACTCCAAATATCTGAAATAAATGTTTTTATAGTAATTTTACTACTTATATCATATATACTATAATAAAATTCAGCATGGGCATGCTTAGGTTAGTACTGAAAATGATTAACTGGATAATCATAATAACAGCATTAACAATCAGTTAATCACATCCCTAATGAAATCTTTCTTACACAGGTATCCACGCCAGCTTAACCCTGATGCTGCACTGTCACTACCTAAAGGAGTCCCTTCATGTCAACTTCTCCCGTAAAGCTCTCGAGTATATCGGAGACTTCGGCATGATTGGTCTCATATCGGGAACAGCACTCACACTGTTCTACATCTTTCTGGAGATCTATGATGGCGCTGGTAAGTTAGCAATTATTCAGAACTTAACATATTCACTGTCCCCATACAAAGATCTGACAATGTCACACTTCCAAGTGTGATCCCAGTTCAATGCTGTGAATCCATTATGGAAGAACATACTCCTGAAAAGCAGGTGCATGACCCATCATTGGGTGCACTCGAAAAGGGAACATGTTAATATTGATGCCAAAACCCAGACAATACCATTCATTTTATCGAGTGTTATTACAACAAAGTTCTCGAGTGGCGACCACGTACCGGCAGGCGCAGCGTGTGGAGACCCCTCACAAGGTGGACTGATGACCTGGTAAAGGTCGCGTGTGTCAGCTGGATGCGGGTGGCGTAGGACCGGTGATTGTGGCACTCTTTGGGGGGGCCTATGTCCTGCAGTGGACATCTTTCGGCTGGTATGATGATGATACAACAAAGACTTACCAGCCGCATTGTTACAGCCGTCTTGCCGATCAACGACAGCATAGTGATCCGTCTCGTCTGGTCCTTCATGATGATGAAGTGGGGCGGCCGGCTCTACTACGTCACACGGTGCTATCTACGGACCTACAACGATCATCAGCTCTTCTCTGAAAACCCCCACATTGAAGAGACATAAGGATGTGAGTTTATTTTTTAAGGATAGAAGCTGGTGTTTGGTCCATTGAGAAACTTGTTTTCGAGGTCTGGATTTCTGTTTTCGAAATTGAACTATATACTAATAAACTGTACAAGAATATTTTGTTTCGTTCTTAAAATATTGTTGTGCTAGGCTCTATCCTGTTAATTTTTTTTGATAAACTTTTTTCTACAGTCTTGTCTCATTTTCCGTAAAATCTCTTGCCGACAGATGCCTTTCAGCCCTTTTGTGATTTTTATCGGATACTACTTTCGTAGGAGAGAAAATAAATTATTAGACCCACACTTTATTTATATTAAATAAGCTGTATCTGATGGTTATAATGATAAGAATCTCTCAGGATCCGGAACTGTTATTAGTGAAAATTAAAGTGTAATTTTCAAATAGACTTTCTCACAATCCTGGTCACTTTGGCTAGACCTCGAATTCAATATTTTTTATGGATTAAACATCTGAGGCCCTTTGATGGTCGGGTTTCTTTTGCTTAACTTCATCTACTTAAGATCTATTAAGTTAAGAGTTTCTTTATTTGAAAATAGGAGAACTGATAGATATGTAATTATAATTTTGATTCTATACCTTATATAATAAACCTTTTCAACTTTACGTATTACACCAGCACGGCTATCACAGGACGGCTGCTGTGTCGCGCCGGCGGCAAAGTAGACTATCAGTCTCTTTCTAATTAGAATGCTTAGGAAGAGACGGATAGTCTGTCACAGCTCGCGGGCCGTCCTGTGATATTCGTGCAATGTTTATAAGTTCGCAACATCGCGACTTTGAGGAGTTAAATTCACAGTAATATTTTAATTTTTTAGCTGTTACCTAACATTTAAAGTAAAAAGGATGTGCGTTTCTGAAATTTGCAGCCAAAAAATTGAGTTCGAAATAGAGAATGCAATCTCGAACCGAGATTGGTAATTCAAGGTCTCGCGTTAAAATTCTGATGTCGAGATTAGGGAATCGGGATCTCGTCAGCCAAATCGACGAGATCTCGAAAAATCTCTAAAATATCGAGATTACACTTTTTTTTAAACATAGGTAGCATTAGTATTTATTTCATCATTATATTATCAAATTATTTATTTCGAGTCACTTATATTCATAATATCATAATACATTTTTTTTTATCCGTACTAACACGTACGTATTTCTTTTGAAGCATAATCATTTTTTGCCAAGATCTGTCCGACATGCTTTGCGTACTGAAATCAAGTTCGAGATCTCGATTATTTCAGTCGAGATCTCGACCGAGATTTCAGCACACGAGATTTCCTGCCACCGAGATTCAATCTCGAAAGTTGCTCGAGATTTCGAGGTCTCGCGGGATCGAGATTGCATTCCCTAGTGACCGCCATCTCAACGCTATCGCAATATGCATGGAAAAGGTTGAGACACTACAGAATGAGAATAGTATGTGGTCGTTTCATTTGGCATTTTACACGCGGAGCCTCTACTTGTATATAGAAATTGATAAGTACTAGTTACCCAAGGTCTCTTTCACTAATCACTTGATAAAGTGTACATGCCTTTATAGGTAATGGTGCGGATATATCCTGTTGGTGTTAAAAACAAGTTTATTTTAGTTAAATATTATTAGAATATATGAATGTATTATTTTATTTGAAATGTGATAAATTTAAATAGGCTGGTTTGCAATTGAGACAGCTCGCCTCGCCTCCTGTTCATAATAATACTACAAAATAACTAGGTATTTAACTAGAAATCCTCTAAAGTGCTATTTATGTATTTTATTCTTTATTTTTATTAGAAACTGTACATATTCATGTTAACTCGAAAATTATTTTTGTGTCTAGAAGTTTTAATCTCTTAAAAAATGGAGGGTTCACGTCATTCTTGGATAGGACATATAAATTTTGCATTGTATAAAACTGTTACACAATACCACAGAGTAATGTAATGTGTTTCCTATAACTATATTATTCTAGTTCAGTAAAAAAATTGGTAATGAATTTTTTCATGCATTAAAATCGAATTTATCTCACAGAAAGGAATTTAAAATTATTTAATACAACCGATGGAACAATTATTCGATAGTCATTGTTAATAATGCTTTTTGATAGAGCCACGTAATTTGCATAGTTAGATCTTACAGGGATAACATATTATATAATTACTCTTAATTTCTTGGTGCCAATGGGGCGGGCAGTAGTAACGAATAGGTACTTCTTATTAGATTAGATATACAATGTAGTTGCGTTATCTGTTTCGTAACGCGATTTCTAGGAAAACAGTTTAATAACTATGCCTGTCCTATCACGTTATTAATATCGTAAAGTAAACTTTAATATTTTCAAAACTCAAGAAACGTGAGCATTACCGATATTTTAATCTGAAAAGCGTACCTTTGTAATTCTATTCAATTTCTAAATGAAATATTTTTCGTACTTTTTCAATTTGTAAATAGGAATACTTGAAGTCATTTGCTGATAACGATAAGATTTTGAATAGGTATACAGGGTGGTTCTCGTTAAACTGTAGATATTAAAAGGGGTGAAATTTCAACTCGTTTTATTGGTGAATTTGATATTTTTCGTTTAAGTATAGTAATTTGTATTTTTTTACAGATTTTTAAACTTTTTAGTAATTTTTTTGGTAGAGTACACCTACTTGACACGGTATAAATTTTTATCTACATGGTCAATTATAATAAAAAATGTAGGGTAATCACAATGGAATGGTTATTGATTATCAATAAAAATAAACAACCAATCAAAACAAAATAAGAATCAAAAAAAAAATTGAACCAGAAATTTCGTTTTTATACAGGAAACCACGTTTTTCTCAAAATCTTGCAGATACTTTAGTATTTTTCGTTACTTCTTAAATCGTTTCGACCCTTAGAAAAAGTTAGTAAAAAAAATGTAATCAAAAGTGTACTTTTGAATGAAGTCACAAATATTTAAATAACTTTATTAAGAAAAAACTTATGCTACTGTTGTAAAGGGCGTTCCCTGTATGGTATAAGGTGTTCAAAGTCCTCTTTCTGAGGGCACGAAGTGGCCCGAGTCTGAACCTGATGCGTAGCCCTTCGAATAATTCCTGGGTTATTTTTTATATCTTGCCCAGCATACAAAATTCTGTCGTGTACTTCTGCTTCGGTGTTGACGATAGTGCGGAATACCCGTTGCTTCATTTCCCCCCAAAGAAAATAATCTAATGGCGTCATATCAGGAGATCTTGAAGGCCGTCCAACGGGGCCATCGAGGCTGGTCTATCTATTGGGATATTTTTCATTTCAAAAATTTCCAATTCTTAAAGCCCAATGAGGTGGGCATCCATCCATTTGGAGAAACATGTGTTGTCTCACATTCAGCATCACGTTTTCTAAAAGATCTTGGAGCTCGTCTCTCAGTAGGACTAAAAATCTATTGGCATTCAGAGTGTTCGGGTACCGCTGCCTAAACGTTTATTGAAAATTGATCTTGGAAATTAGATGCTCTGATGAGCTTAGGATTATCGTAAGCCCATGTATTTAGATTTCGAAAGTCGCTTATTCCCGTGTGAGTAAATCGTGCTTCGGTCCATCCATAAAATTCTTCTGGGGAATTCTTCTGATATTGCCAAGTTTCCAAGTCGACATGACAGACCTAGGCCGGGCATCGCCAACTTGCCAATTTTGTACTCGTTGATAATGAAATGGGTGCAATCCTTCTTTTTTCAAAATTCTCCACACGGAACATTTTGAGATACCGCGTCTCAATGCCAAGCGTCTTAAACTAGTATTTGGATCCGCGTACAAGTCTCTGAAGACTTCTTTTTCCACGGCAACATCAATGATGCGTCCTTGCTCTCGGTGATCTCTGGCACTATATCCAAAGCCAATGTTGCAAAATCGGCGATGAATTTCTTGAAAATGGCTGGCTGCAGGTCTCAATACGTCATTGGGATAATGCTCCAAATAGGCAATACACGCTGCTCTGGCAATTCCATGGCACAATCCATAATAAATTAATAATGCATATTGTTTATTTGCAACGGTGAAAACTCTCTTAAGCGGGGCATGATGTTGTAAGTACTACACTAGAAAAACGACAAAATATAATTGGATTTTTTTAACAGCCGATATTTGACAACTGTCATTCCGGTACAATAAACGTCAATGATGACATAAGATGACTTAAATGGTACTGGGATGACAGCTGTCAAATATTGGATTGGATGTAAGGGCATTTTCACTATAAAAAGTGGCAAGCAATTGCGAGCGACTGAGTTCAAGCTTTATACAATTGGAATTAAGTAAGGAACAATTAAAAGCAAAAAAAATCCAAGACGTCTGTATTTTTTTGAGAAAAACTGGTTTTTTGTCAAAAAACTAAATTTCTGTTCCTTAGATTTCTTGTTTTGATTGGTTGTTGTTATTGATAATCAATAACCTGTCCATTTTGATTACCCTGCATTTTTTTATTTTATTATTGACCATCTAGATAAAAGTTATACAGTCTCAATTAGGTATACTACCAAAAAAAATTACTAAAAAGTTTGAGAATCTGTAAAAAAAAACAAATTAGTAAAAACAAAAAAGTCAGTTTCACCGATAAAATGAGTTGAAATTTCACCCCTTTTAATATGTACAATTTATCGAGAACCACCCTATTGAATGAAAATTGTACTATGAAAACGTAGTTAGAAAAAATAAATGTACTGTTTTTGAAAATGACTTTCATTATAATTACGATTCAACCCCTTCCATCCCTACTAACGTGCCCAGAAAATAAATCCGCTCTATTTTCGCATTAATGTCCTAGATAGCATAGATATCTCGCGCCAAAAGAGTCCATAAATCTATCTGGCATAGCCGCGTGCTTCCCGTTAGCTCTCTGTCAAGTCAAGTGGTGGTAGCGTCTTTGCCTCCAAGATGGAGGGGAAAGAAAACATTCAGTCCATAGATGAACGCGCGCACCGAACGCACGCCGCGGCCGGAACGCGGCAAACGATGTCCATGACTTAAAAACAAAAAGGACCACAGATGAAGTTGTATCCAGCCAGTAACACAAGTGCGTTCATGTGGAACCGAGGGATTCTGTAAAAACTAAACGCGGTGAGTAAAACTGGAATGCTAGAATGTTAAAGTGGCGCTGTGATTAAAGAAAAAAAGTGTCTGATATTTCAAACCCTTTGGGCTTAATTAATGATAAGAGCTCTCATTCTTGTCAGTCAAGCTTGTTATTTATTTTATTTTCGCATGGATAGATGAAATAAATTAATGCGTGGTCGTTGTTTGCTGGTAACCATTCATGTTACAAGATTATGAATGAATACTTACACTGTAAGTGCCATACATAAAGTTTATGTTTTTTTTTCCGGCGCGAAGGCATTGCTCCTAACTTGTATTCCAGGGTGGCTATTTTTATCTAACGCAAAGTTTATTAGCATTAGCACGGAAAGGCATGGGGCTGCAATCTGATCATCTTCCCATGGTGTCATTTCCAGCTTAGCAACATAATTATTTGCTACGTGGGTACTTAAGTCGGAGTAAGAATGTGTATAAATATATGTATATACCATGGGGTATTTCTTCATGTTGATAATTATACACCGCAGTAAGTATAGATATAAAGTCACGACACATAAACAGCTCATCCTGGCACTTAGGTATTCGATTATATTTCAAATCTGTCTCTTCAATGTTTTGTTATTTCTGAAAAATCCACTTCAACTACTATCTATTTCATAACTATTCGATATATACTTTTTTCTATTATGGGGCTTTAAAAAGTAGGCATTTCCAAAGGCAAAAAAGTGCACGCTCGTGATGGCAAAAAATGTGTTTGTGCTCACCTTTTCATGAATACAAAATCTCTTTCATGTTTTTTGCGAACGTAATCGAAAGTTCACACTTTTAAATTCATTTGGCAAAAAATACTACGAAAGTTCTGTACCTAACTTTCATAGTATCGAAAACTTGAATCAATTATTGTGAAAAAACCATATTGGATTCCACGGATTTATCCGCACCACTCCTAAACTATACTGAACTACCTAATTAAAATATTTTGACATCAGCTCTATTCTCAATATACTTACCTTACCGCATTTTTCAGCTCAAACTTTAAAGATACGATAGTTAATATTATAATTAAAATAAATGGTAAGCTGATACCTATAGTCGTATCCAACGAAACTGATATACCCACGGTCTACCACAGCGGTTGCAGTGGTAGCACGGGACAACTCAAAGTAAACGCTATACTACAAGGGTGATGTTGTACTTATAGAAATATTGACTGAAAGTTAATAATATTTAACAATGCGGCAATTCTTCGAAGTGTTTTAATTTTATGACCACTACACAGACTTTTATATTCAAAAATTTCGAGTGTGTTTGTGAATTTAAAACATTTTTGCAGCTGATTTTACCCTAGATTTATTTCTTGTATCTATTTGACGATACAATAATACAAGTGTATGTACCTAGGTTTATTTTCAAAAAATTTCTGCGCTTACTAATCTTTTAGATATGTTTATTGTTACTTCGTCGTAAAATTGTGTAAGGTAGACGAGAAAATTACAAACTAGAGGCAGATAAAGCACGTGTTGGTATGTCACAGTAATAATTATGATATGACTCGATATGTTTTCGTGTCAAACACAGGATCTTGCGTAATCCCCAAGACAGTGATTATTCTGTATTCGATTTTTTTGTTTTTTTTTTTTAACTCAGAATTGATCTACTATCGATCCCCATACAAGAAAAAAAGTGTCCAAAATATTCCATTCCAGATCGTCACATTTTTGTATGCAGTCTTTTTTATTTATATGGTCGTGAGCTCGTGACGCACTGTAAGAAAAAACTCAATACATAGTAAAACCTCAGACATTTTTTTTCTTGCATAAGGATCGATAGTATCAACGATTCTGAGTAAGATAAACCCAGAAAATCGTATTCTGAAAAAAAAAGTTCATGCACATTTTTTTTTAAACGCTCATTACCTGCCTATTCTGTGGTTCTGGGCAACAGACGTATGCATTTTAAAATGCAATTCTAAAATTAAAGGCTATAAAATGTTGATGTTCGCCTCAACTGGAACTATGCAATTACAATCCCACAGTTAATACAGCTAGGCCATTTCAAGTTTAGTTTAATTGCTCGTGTTATTTTAAAACGAGTGCATTGCAGAATATTATAGTTTTTAAATGAGCAATGTTTATTAAGTTTACCGGTTCAGCGACTTGGGGATATGCGATTAGTTGTTACCTAGTACGCTCGCGGGCTTTCCTGTCGATGCCTAGCACTTAAAAGATAGCCGTGAGGGTATCGGAGTGCGACTAACACAGCGTCAAACATATACTTCAAACACCATTTAAAAAACGCCAACCTATTTCCTTTAAAGCCGCGAGGCGTATAGAGAGCGAGTCTTGCATTCTTATTTGCCTTTTGTTTTTACCCGATCATGCATGTAGGATAGGAGCAGGTATGTATATTTCTTTGTCTCTAGACTCTAAAATCTAGAGTCTAAAAGGTATAAAGGCAATTTGATAACAGACACGTTTATTTAATTGCAAATGATAATGAAAGAAAACATTCACACAAGCTACAATTACAGCGCTGACAATGAATGCCCCTTGACTTATGTAATAGTTAGATTACTTAGTGGCACCACTCACCAGCATGACTAATACTTACTTACTGGTTCCCAAAAAGTAGCGCTTCCTAGAGAGTGAACGATCTACCTAACTAAACACGAATTAGATTTGTATCAAAGCGCTTGTCTAGATACAACCAGAACGGAGAACTGCATTAATGTGATGCCTATTTATACAACTTTATTGACTGTTTAGTAACCAACCATAATTGGCTTTGAGGAATAGTACCTAATACATTGTGTCTCAAGGGAGCAAAACGATATATTTACGACGAGGGCGGTATATTGAATTGTGAATGAAGCGAAAGATTCTAAGGGTTCTAAAGAAGAATCTTGAGAATAACGAAGGATTTGAGTGTTTACTTCAAAGATGGAAGTTATTTTGCTACCGAGTGGCACTTACTACTTTTTCACACCTTCTATAAGGGACATTAAAATCCTTCATTTGAGGGCAACAATGGCTCTTTTCTGAATAGCAAAAACAGGGAAGAAAAGTACAACTTTGATCCCTTATTTGAGGGCAACAATGAATCTTTCCTGACTAGCAGGTGTGAAAAGAATATATATTTATATGAACTTTGTCACGTGTAAGTTTATAACACAGAAATAGTTAAGTAAGTATCTTATTTATTTTTCTGTATCATCTATTCTGTTCTGGGCTTCAGCTTCTTGTTTTTTGTCACTTAATTTTTTATTCTTTCTTTCTTCAAATATTACTGAAGACGAATTTGCATTGTATTAGCATTTATTACGGGCCCGGCTAAGGAAATGCCTCTATTTTTATGTGGCATAATAATGGGTTTTATAATAATGGTCCAGTATCATGGGAGATCGTCTCCTCTGCCTTTTATTGAGCTTTAAGTATAACTGCCGTACTAAACGTTTATAATATACTAGCTTCTGCCCGCGACTTCGTACGCGTATAATTATGGATGACATGATATTCTTATGTTTCACCATACGATACCTACTACACTGATAAATTAAATTAATACGATTTCATTTCTATAAATTATGCGTGTAACAGTTCAAATCCTCATAAACTTTGTCGTCAATAATATTTAGTTATATTAATTTACTTAATCTTTATTGCAAACGAAGTACGTAAGTACTTATAGTAGAAGAAAAATGACCAAAACCGGAATTTAAATATAAGATTTCATAATTGAAACAAATGGACCGAGGGCGAGACCCCAAAGATACTCTATATCTCCGGGTGTCCTGTCAAACTACCCCTGAGAGCCAAAGTCCTGAAGGTAAACGGGGAGGCAAGCGAGGCCGAAGGCTGAGCTTTTCTTAGGAATGAAAGGCCCAACGTACCCTTATAGATAGCGCTCCATATGCGAGCCAGAGCATCGAAGGCCCGAGGGCGAGACTCCATGGATACTTACTATCCACAGGTGTCTTGCAAGCGAAACATGAGCCTTAAGTCCCAAAGTTGAGGGGTGAGGCAAGCGAGCCCGAAGGCCGAGCTTTTCGTATGAATGAAAGGCCCAAACCAACCCTTCAGAGAGCGCTCTCTATGCGAGCCCGAGGGCCGAAGGCCCGAGAGCGAGCTTTTCGTAGGAATGAAAGGCCTAAACCAACCCTTAAGAGAGCGCTCTCAATGCGAGCCCGAGGGCCGAAGGCCCGAGGGCGAGCCTTCACGGACACTAACTAAACCCAGGTGTCTTGCAAGCGAAACCTGAGACCAAAGTCCCGAGCGAGAGAAGTCAGAAGAAGAGCGGCGAGGCAAGCGAGACCAAAGGCCGAGCTTTTCGTTGGAATGATAGGCCCAAAGAACCGTTTTAGAGAGCGCTTCCTATGCGAGCCCGAGGACTGACGCACACTATCTCCAAGTGTCTTGAAAGCGAAATCTGAGTTCCAAAGTCCCGAAGTTGAGTGGCGAGGCAAGCAAGCCCGAAGGCCGAGCTTTTCGTATGAATGAAAGGCCCAATACATCGCTTCAGAGAGCGCTCTCTATGCGAGCCCGAGGGCCGAAGGCCCGAGAGCTAGCTCATGCGGACGCTCACTATACCCGAGTATTCATAATAATATTTCTGAATGTGACAAACGCTGAAGTTTTATACATAAAAAAAATGTTATTATAGATAGTCTTTAGCCATCTAGCACTCTTTTTCATCCCGTGTTTTTTCACGTTTTATCTATATTTTTTATAATGTTTGAATGGAGTTATTTTACTTTCCAGTCAAGTGTATGTTTATCAATTTTCAAGTCTTTAGCTCATGGATTTGAGGAGTTCCCATACAAAGTTTTGCCCATTTTTTACCCCCTTTGAACTAATTTTTATCATTTTTACAGCCTATGACCTGGCCAGGGATTTTTTCGACCGATTAAGTAAAAGTTGCATCAAAATCCTCTATTCACTAAGCTTCTCTGCGTTTTTGAAAATATACATTTCTAAAAACGCAGACACAAAAAAAATTAAAACTACAAAAAGTGCATGCCAATCGCTGGGTTTGAACTCGGGGACACAGACTCCGTAAGCTATGGGTCAAACCACTGGACTAACTGTCAGTTGTAAGAACACGATGAATTTTCGAATATCTTGACGACATGTTACCATGGTAATGATACTGTTATAACCCCGCTCTTGCAACATTATATAGTTTCTAGTCGCCTCAGAACCTATTTTCATTCCATATTTTTCACGTTTTATCTATACATTGCTAAAAGTTTGAATGGGGTCGTTTTTACTTTCCAGTCAAGTTTATGGTTACCAATTTTCAAGTCTGTAGCTCGTACATTCAAGTAGTTCCCATACAAAGTTCAACCCCATTTTCTTCTCCCTTTGAACCCTAATCTTTAAGATTTTTATAGCTTAAAACCTATCCGGGGATTCTCTCGACAGATTAGTAAAGTTTGCATCAAAATCCGTTTAGCCGTTTTCACGTGATGCTCTGACAAATAAACAGACAAACAGATAAACAGATAAACAGATAAACAGATAAACAGATAAACAGACAAAAATTCTAAAAACTGTTGGAACGTGTTCTGTTATCAATTCTAAGTATCCCCAGCCAATTTTTTTTCTTTTATTTTCCATGTACAGCTTTATTATATGTATAGATAGATAGATGTACTTACGCAAAATGTTTTGATACGAAATTTAAAATTTTTAGCTTTAAGTCTTTCAGCAGTTTATAGGGGCATGAACCGTGCTTCGTTAAATTATCTTTTTGTCAATTTTTTTTAAGCAGAACTTGGCTTTTGTGATACTTACATAGATATAATACGTATCGTCTGTAGGTTCGTTACACTCGTTACCTATCCCTTTCGCACTTTGCAAATTATAAAGTGCATGGAAGGTAGGTTTTCTCGTCTCGCGTCGCGGTGTCAGATGTGCTAGCCCACTGCAAGATTAATTTAGACAAGGCGCTCAAAACTACCCTATTTATCACTTTTTGTTTAGCCTAGCTAGCATGATCGCGGTTATGTCAGACATAAACATTCATTCTTTATCTTTACTAGCACTTGCTAATAGTATGTAATTGCGAGAGGGACGAATGTTTATGTCATGCTATATAGCTAAGGCTGTGTAAAGCGAAGTGCCTGTATTTTTTTTGTTTTTTTTTATCAAATATTTTGCAGGTACGGTCGACGCCAAAAATCCGTTTACACTATTCGTCTTATTGCAATGGAATAAGGTGCTAAAGTGTAAACGTATTTTTGGCGTCGACTGTACAGTCAGCATCAAAGTAGTTACGCAAACGAAGACGTCAAAAGTCTTTATTAAAAAGGAATAAGAGCTTTTGACGTCTTCAATTGCGTAGTTACTTTTGATGCTGACTGTACAAGGTTTTACAGGCTGCACTCAAAGTACTCTAAAGGATTCTTTTTTTAATCTACTAAGCTGTATCATCTACCGCATTTCCCATTTCCTATAAAGTAAAAGAACGATCCCAGTGTTGAAGTTTTTATTAAGGCAGATTATAGTACGAGTAGATTAAAGCACTTGAATCGAGTCAATCTGTACCGGTTATCACACCAGTTCATAATTGCGCGATAATCACTTTTTACGCCGACTTTGACTCTGTTTTCTAGTTCTGACATGCAATTTAACGCACATTATGCCAGCTAGCAGTCGAGCAGAGCTAGAGCCGCGGGCAACTTAATCATGAATCGATAGTAAAGCTCACTGTTATTCTCTGAAAATATAACAGGTGCAATACAATTGCTTTATACCAATATCTGTAGTTTAGCTGCCGACAATCATGCACCTGTAATTTTTAATACTGTAAAATTGTATTAAAAAGTTACATTCAAATTTAATACAACTAAACTGTCGCAGATCATAGTACCTAGATCACGTTTATGAGCTTAGTAAATACTGAAGAAATATCCCTAACACAGAGTTAGGGGCTTAGGGACTCACCTGACATCTAGGTATATTTTTGTCAGCCTGAGCTGGCTGAGCTAAGCCTCCCATCCGAACTCCATCTGCTAGGCAAATGCTCTCCCTTTACTTTCCATGACTAATTACTGAGGAAGGCTTCTAAGTCATTGTGTCATATCCATCTGGGCCTACCTACTCCATCTTGCAGTATCAACCTGGCAGCTATTGTTCACTAAGGTATCGATCTACGTAATACATTTAAGATTTTTTTATAATTCTTATAAGCACCGGCCACTGATAATTATCCATTCAGCCAGCACGTTCCGTTCCGGCAGATAACGTAATGGATCATAGTTTGTATTCCGACCGCAGGAAGGAAGCTCCGTGGGCATTCTAATCATCTTTCCTAGCCGACTGGCGTTAAAAAACCTCCGACCGCTTGGTTCGTTTTAAAAAAGTTGATTCGATTTTGTTTTTAATCGAGTTGTAGGAATTAGTTCTGATGGATAATTATGTTTTTTTTGTTTTGAACTGTGGGCGATGCCCTCATGTTTACGGAGGAAACACCTGCTTAACTCGGTGAATTCTTAATTTAGCTTTACTTAATAGTTACGAGAGAGAGTTTTTAGATAGAAGAAGATAACATGGACGTCAATTTAAATCGTATCTATGTGCGAAATGCACTTTACACAAAGCACGACTTGTATCAGTGGCGGATTTACACATTTGCCGCCAGTAGGCTGTTCAAATTTTGCCGCCCCTTCTGACCTCTGCAATTCGATACTCTAGTTCACAATCATAAATTTGCCGCTCCTAAAATCTGCCGCCCTATAGGCTCCAGCCTACTCACCCTGCTGGTAAATCCGGCACTGACTTGTATCTAAAACGTTATTAAGTGATTTCAATTCAATAAAATTCTGTTTCCAAACTACAGATTATAATCGATGTTTTTAATATCATAATTACTTCTTTTTTGCTGTGAAAATGCCGCTCAATTCAGCAACATGTGGTTTACAGAACGATAAAGAGCCACAGAAGGTTTCACAAAATAAAACGATTCGATGTTGCAAAAACACAATGCAACCGTGAACATTATGTTTTCGAGTTGTCACAATCGTGTGTGGGGAAATGGGAAAGTGATGCTTTGTTCATCTCATACCTACAGCTTATGAATACGGTATTTTGTTCAGTAATCAGTCATTTATTTGCTTAAACATGACGATACGATGCAGACCCTACTACTAGGCCGATGCCGTAGGTTTTTTTCTAACTACTACTAACTACTAATCTGTATTTTATAAACCGAAACGAAATTAGTGACCGGTTAGAATCTTTACACGACATTTGTTAATAAAAACAAAGCACGAAATCCCCGTTTCCCAGTTCGCTGGTCATAATATTTTTAAATTCGTAGACAGCTTGGGTGTTTTGTAAATTGTGATTTTGTCTGTATCTTCGCTAATTAAACCTTGCACTGGTGGGTGAAATGAGGCTATCGTAATCAGCTTAGGCGCACCTTGCAAAAGATCCGGCCAATGTCTTCATTGTGCGAGGACTAACAATTGTAACACGAGTGCATACAGGATGAAATGCTGTTTGGGACGATTTCGTGTGTGCCTGAGATTAACTGAGGTAACTTATGATTTCGCTATACTTCAGATTTGTCTGGTATAATTTTCTTTATTCCGAGCAAATACTTCTATTAAAATAAAGTGTATTTATTACTCCTCCATTTATGTGCGTCTTCTAATCGGATATAGTAAAAAAACACTTTTCATCTATGCAAAAAATAGGATAAAAAGTTACAAACCGAGTTTTCAAAAAAAAATTCTCAATACCGACGTCAGCGATCCGGATTAGGTAGGTAAATATTACCGCCGGCGTCACTATCAGTATTACTATGGTACCAATAGGGTATTTTCATCAATAAAAATTAAATAATTTTTTATGTACTTCTTACCATAAGAAGTACGAAAATATTACTTTTTTATAAAAACGACTATTTTATTTGTTATAAAATGATATCATTTTCAAAAAATAAAAATTCTAGTTGACTAATGAATCTATACGAATATTTTAAAATATATTTATAAAAATGGCCTATACAGAACAACGTAAGCAGCCATTTAAGAACCTTAGTTTTGATATTGCCTTTGCATTTTTTCCTTTATTTAGGGAACGTACTTATACTACGTGACCCATTTTTTTCAATGTTTTAAATATTTTTTGCAAACAGAAAGGAAAAAAAAAACTTGCTCATATTAGTCTTTATAAATAGCGCATTTGCCGCATAACCCCAACAGTGCGTGACAAACCCACTCCCACCCCTGAACGGGTCACGTAGTATGGGTACGTTCCCTAATATCTAAGAACTACCTAATTATCTATGCATAAATATAATAAATAAATATATGATAAATAGAAGAGAGTAGAGACTGTTCGATCCCACAGTCAAACTGTGCAAACGGTTTTGTGGGACTCTGTATAATTGTATATGCTATATTACTATTTGTTAATAAATAAATAAATAATATGTTTTAATTGTACCTACGCGGTCAAACTGTTGTGCACTTGGTCAACATAATATTAACGTAACTTACCTAAGTACATTACGGAGAGAGCAAATTTTTGAAACCACTCTGAATTTGTTACCTCCAAAGCTTTTGATAATAAAATACCTACTTAGTTTTTCATCCTGTATATTAGGTACCCACCTGTGCAACATGCATTCGAGACTGTTCGTGTGTCTGACGTGTATCCGACCATTGTACTAGGTAGACTAGCCATCTCTTCGCCACATTGTTTATGTTGCGTGCGAAATACCTAAGTGATCTATTGGTTCGTGCGAGACTAACTTACACATCCAAAGCACAAAACCTCAAACCTTGTCCATTAAAAAATTACTATAGCCTGATGGGTACAAGGTTGATTTTGCAATGAGACTAATTTGCGAGGTAGGAGGTTGTGACAATTTGAAGTTGAAATTTCATGCCTGTAAAGTTACATGGTTGTAAATGTGTACCAGCGAGCGTGATTTGGTCATTGTCGCATTGAAACTATTGAAAGCGAAGTCGAAGCTAATTTATGTGTTCGACTGTTTGCTGTGCAATATTTATGTTAATGTACTACCTATTGCGCGAGTTTTTTGTTTTATCAAAACTAGGTTATTTTTGTTTTACTTAAGGTCGCTTGCGAGGAGCGAGGCTAAATCTTGGAGATTACGTGACGAATGTTGATGATCTACCTATTATGACTTAAATGTGTTTGTTAAACGTGGGAAACAAACAAACAATGTGTAAACCACTTGATGATCTGGACCAATTCGACACAGGTGTTGGAATTGGAATAAGTAGATATCAACCAAGATACAGCCGTTTATGCCGCAAATTTTCGAAACTCGCAAGGGAATCAAACCCAATCAAGCAATCAAGGGAACCTACAGGGTACTTCCCGTGAACTCAGAATCTTGGAGTTTGGTATACGAAGCAACGTCTTATGTACAACACAGCTAAAGGAAAAGTTGCGAAAACCGTAAATTTTTAGTTAATAATAAAATAAATAATAAACTTTATTGAGTTACAACAGAAGTTGATCATAGAATAAAAATATTTTTAAATATTTTAAAGTTACTACCCATTGACGTATAATAAAGTAAATAGACGCACAATGTCGAACAAAAATTTCAAGAAATGTGCCCCAATTTGACAACTCTAGCTATATTTCAGTTGATGCCAATCGCGTTTACTTATAACCTGCGTTGAGATATATGCTTCATATAAAAGAGAACTTAGTGTTTGAAGCTGTAAGGGCCATATTAGCGAATTAGCATCAAACAGATTAAAAACTTTTTAGTTTATTGAGATTTTATCATAATGTGACTTGATTGCTCACGTCAAAACTAAATAGCGAATGAATGGAGTCGCATTATAAAATTATTTTAATAATATTGTTTAAACAATACAGTCATTTGTAAATGATTGTCGAAGTATGTTGCGGATTTTTGCTGTTTGGAAGTATTTTACATGTCACACTTTAATGAATAAAATCTATAATATTTTATTTATTCAAACGGGAAGACGAAAAACACAAATAAATCATTATTATTTATTTTTACAAGCAGGCAATACCTACTACAACAATTAACACTTTAATTTTTTTTATAAATACATATACACAAAACATTGTTCGGTGGGCATTACGTATTATCAGTGCTGCTGTCAAACTCCTTAAAAATTCTACGCACGACTAGTGAAAAGGGAATAAAAACTAGGTATGTAGATCATTTTAGCGTGGTATATTTGACGTATCTAATTAGTCCCTTTGCGACATATAATAATGACTTACAATCTGAATATCAATTTATCTTTAGTTAAACATTTAGTTTTACAAGATTTAATATAAACTTGAAAAATAAACACACGACGAAGTCGTCACCACTCTTCGTCGTTGATGCCTCCTATCTCGTGCTATAAGCCTATAACTGCGGCCTACTTTGCACATCGCTAAGGATTTCTCGGGAATCTTAAATTGAAAACCACAAATAACGTAACTGTACTACTCCATAAAAAAATCTAATAAGTAGGTACTGACTCCTTAGGTTTTTGTTCCGTGATAATCTGTCATTTGTACTAACGAAATTATTTATTCAAAACCATGAAATGCCAATGAATTTACATGAAATTCTTTACACTATCAATAGAACTTAGTTAAAGAAATATATCCAATCCTTTTTTTTTTTTTTCTATTGCTATATTTGCTATTAACGAATTTTTTCACAGATCATTTTTGTCATTTTTGACAACCGTCAAGTCTCACGGTCGAAACCAGACTAAACGCAAAAGAGCCGCAAGTGTCGATCGCGCGGTTCTTTTGGACGGCCACTTTTTTCGGCTGATTGTGTATCTAGTTACTTATACTAAATCAATGTTACTACCCCTCTCCTCATGAACGCGCCTACAGGTTTGCCCTCGATGCGCGAGTCCGACTCGCACTTCACCGGTTTTCATTTTGTTCCGGGAAAATTTTCACGCGCCGCCACTGGTCATGTCAGTGATCCACCTAAATGAAGCAAACGTTAAAACTGTATTGTTCAATCTTGAAATAAGCTCTTTTCTTGGATTTCTGGGACGACTAAGTTAGAAAATAAACTAAATAAAATACTTATATAAGCCGTGCATCCACAGTTTATAAATTGTTACTTTCTGCTTTACACCTATCATGATTTTTTTACCACATCAATTTACACGAAAAAAAATAATGATAAATATAAAATGATATTCCATACAGAATGACATAGGTATACTTACAAAGTCACGGGAAGAGTCTTATTTTCTGTATTATCCACTTTGCTTTCGACTTTGCTGACGCTACACTTAAAACTGTAAGGTCAACCGTCCAAATTGTCACTCACAAGTATAGATCTATTCTGGATACAATCAACAATGAAGCTGATACTTTACCACCTACCAATTCTATTATGTTTCTTATCTCGATCTCATCTTAATCTGAAACCGATTTAAATTCCGTACAGATTATTGGCCGATACAAACTTGCGAAATATTACGTGAATGTTGTGCCTAAAGATGCAAATCAATCTATTCCACTTTCAAGATTACGTCTTGAATTTAAATATTTTTAAGATATATTTGATTAATGGAAATATGTATAGCTGTGCGAGGTAGCGGAGCGGTTTGCGAGGATATAATCCACCGATGGCCGCGCTCACGCATTTCTTCTTACTGATGGTTTTTTTCCTCGCACACCGCTCCGCTTACTCGCACAGCCAGCCATCGTGGATAAGTATATTACTCACCCGAAGCAACTCGAAGGTAAGTTCCTCTATAGACTTCGAGTGTTTGGTTAACTTTAAGTCACGGCTGCGGTTTTTACTCTCTTTGCCTTCGATCAATGATCATACCGAATAACAAGAAAAGTGAGTTTAGTAAAATAACAGACTTTACCAATTCGACAGCACGCAAATGATGTGTGCTCTATGCAATGTGTGGTCCTACCTCTCGTCTGCAAGTAATTCTATTATTTCCTACTCGCATTCTTTCTTGCTAATATTTAAAAATCTGTATGCGAAATTCAAACCAACCTGTACACCATGCTGATAACCTGCTAGGCAACTCGTTTACGAAATAATGTGTGTGTCCAGCAATTGTAGATATTAAAGCAAAGAAGTGTTGCCTATTAAGGCCTCTAATAATGCATCAAGTTAAATTTGATTGATCATGCTACCCAATGTTTAAAGACGGTCTACACATAAAGTACCAATTAGTAAACATTTATATTAGCGGGACCAAGTCGTGATGTGTGCATTACGAGTGTAGAGAGCCAGTAACGTCGACTCGCTTTTCGATTAAGTAACTGCTTAATTAATTACTATAGTTGAGTTTCTTATTTGCGACTAAAACACGAACGTAAATTTTTAGTTCCATCATATAATAAAAATATTTTTAATAAATTTTCGAAACTCGCAAGGGAATCAAAACCTACGGGGTTCTTCCCGTAAACTCAGAATCATGAAATTTGGTACGAAGCAACGTCTTATAGCACAGATAAAGGAAAAATTTCGTAAACCGTCAATTTTTAGTTACATCATATAATAAAAATATTTTTATTAATTTACTTATATACCTACAGGTTTGTACGGAACCCTCGGTGCGCGAGTCCGACTCGCACTTGGCCGGTTTTTTATATGGAAAAATTACAGTTGGATCTACCCGATGCGCGTTCGGATCGTTACGTGATTACCCCCCTGAATTGAAGTCGGTTTAAACTGTGTTGTAAAGTAAATTATATGTAAGTACAAATGTTACATATATTTATTATGTACGCACATTAACATATTTAGAACTGATTGATAGCTACAAAACCTTACATAATTGCACGTCTGAAAATACTTATTCATGTAAATCTTTTTTTCCAAACGCCGCGCTCGGATGCGCGCTTTTGCGTGCGCTTGCGCAAGAAGTCGACCCATCACATCCCATTCCTTACGGCTTACACAATAAGGATCAATTTCTAATAACGTATTGATTCATCCCATTAATCCTTATGCCGTTCACAATAGGGATCAATTAAGTGTCAATGGGATAAAAGAACATAAAAGCCATGTGGTTTATAGGGACAAGGTTAGGGGGCTTCTTTTGTTTCAATAATTGCAACAGCATTCTTTGTGTGTAATTACATGAATTAGCCAGCGGCTGAACCAGCAAGGCTAGCTAGGTTTAGTTAGATCGTGGTAAAGGGAATTCATATTTAGTATTTCAGTGTCTGAGTATTTTTTAAATGTAGCCAATTGTTTAAGCATGGGTATACTAATCAATGGCAACTGTGACGAACTTTTTAGCAAATTAGTGAGCAAGGAATGCCCTCTCGGATGCTTAAGTACCTACCTGTATAGAATATAATAATTATAGAGGCATCAGGAACACCTACAAGAGCCACATAATAACATAAGAGATAAACAATCATATACTTAGGCCGGATAAGATTGATCTGTAATTCTTGTTTGGTTATTTTAAACGAGGGGCACCCCTTTAAAGTTTAAATTTGACAATCAGCTTCCATTTTGTCTATACAATCCATGAGCACTTAAAACAATCTTCGGGTCCATACTTTTCTTCAACCGAGCCCGAACACTGTTGTCCTAACAGCTCACGGAATGTAAAGTGCACCTTCCTTTCGGCTCGGACTGTACGCTATGCGCCGACTAACGGTTACCTAACTATCCTAACTAACGAGCGAGATGCATCTCGGGGCATTGCACCAGTTTCATACTGGCTTTGGTAATCAAGTCATTACCTCGCTTGTTCTGTTCGTACTTCTATTTGCATGTGAACTACATTTCCAAGGATTTGTTTGGAGCTAGGTCAATTTGAGATGGGCAAGTACCTATACACAGTATCCCCTGCATAGAAGTTTGACAAAATATCAACTAGTTATCCCCTGCAGCGGACTGCACCTAAGCGTTTGTAAGTCCACTAGTTTTCATTATGATCTCATTAAAACCGTAAATAGGTTTCATGGAGTGAGATTACTAACAATTTCTAGTTTTATCATCTTGTCAGTTGACGTTTCGAATGATTCAACACCAACAGTGATCGCTGTCAGTGATTAATAAACCAGGTTTAGCACTCAGCCGATTTGTCCACATACGTCATGTCATGACAAGGTTAGATCACTGTTGAATATTTTGAATTGTGTCAGACAACTTTAATATCTGTCATAATAAAGCAGTATTTATGCGCACTAAGATGTTGCAGACTGATGCCGGTCACTACAACAGAAAATGCTTGGACATATAGGAGTCGAAATCATGTCATGTCTCGATATTTAGTTAAAAATCAGTTTCAGCTTGCCTATTACACGCCTGTCTAAATATGTACGTACGTACGTACGTAACAATGTTCAAGTCGTATCGATTTGAAACTTTACGAGTAGGTAATATATCTGATGCAGAGGTAGATGAAAACACAATAGTTTGGCTCCATCAAGTTGCTCTGCTGGTAAACTCAGAATGTCTATGTCTATGGCTAATAGTAAGGACATATAAACCGGTCAAGTGCGAGTCTGACTCGCGCACCGAGGGATTCGTACAAAATTTAAAACAACATACCCGTTTTGTCCCGCCCATTCATTTTGGAAAAATCTTAACAACGCATAGTGTAGTAATGTAGTTAAGTCATGAGTACCTACAGTGCCATTTATCATCGTGCGACCAAGGAATTTAACTCGGTATTGTATGTTTGTTTTTCAGCGATAATTATTTATCAAGTGAATTAATTTCGATAATTCTTTTTTTATTTGGTAGAAGGTACTTTCAGTATACTTTCATACGAACTTGAAGGATTTTTTTAAAGTAAAACTATTAAATTACAACCTTACTTACTTACTTAACAAATGATGTTAAAGAATAAAAAAATACGCAAGATAGGGATTTCATTATACTTTTCCGTTAATATTTACGTTAATATTAATATACAACGTGTCCCAAAACTCAACGATAAGCCGGCACCAGAGGATGGAGCTGCTTATGATTAGTCGAGAAAAAATAAGGAAAAAAATATATCTAAATTATTTTAGAAATTACAGAAAAAAAATGAAATTCATCGAAAATCGACATACCTAATGGTATTTTTAACGACCATGTCTACAAATATTCAAATATTACTGTTTTTTTTTTGTTTTTGGAAACTTAAGTAGCCCTGCTATCTAACACAGTTCTTAAAAATACCATAATACATGTAGTTTTTACACAAAAAATAATCAAAATTCATTTTGTCCCTACAATTTTGAAAGATTTTTTCTTACAGTCCACTTTCAATCATCATGGTGTAAAAAAATTGTATTGACACCACTATGGCAATTATTTTCAAAAGTTGACGCAACTAACCAAGATTCCAAAATGATATAATACTTTGGGAAACCTAGTCACAACAAAAAACAACGAATTTTTAAACAAGAACCGACATTTTTAAATGTTGATATTAATCACTTTTGAAAAGGGTTGTTGTTGCAAGTTTTAAAATTTCAATGGAAAATGTGGGTAGTTAATACAATTTTCAAGTCAGTACACTCTGATCCTTTGTTCGCTGTGCACCGTTCCGTATTAATTGATGTGGCTCTCATACTAACAACTCTTGGCTTTGCTTTTTGGACTGGTGATCTGCAAACTGTACTGACCTGGCATTATTTTGGACTGTGATTGTGTTGTGATTGGACTTTTTCCGTATTCTGGATTGTTTAGCGTTTATCATGCCGCTACCGTACACACCGTTGGAATACGCTAATATGCATCTCATTTATGGAGAATGCCGATGCAATGCTAACGCTGCTAGCAGATTGTATCGAGAAAGGTACCCAAATGTTCAAAGACATCCGGATTATCGAGTGTTTATTAATGTACATCAAGCCTTTGCGGAAGGTCGTTTACCATTTGACAGGAGACACACTGGAAGACCTAGATTGGAACGCGATGAAGAAGTTCTCAATGAAATAGAAAACGATTCAACTACCTCGGTACGTGCCATAGAACTAGCTACGGGAATACCAAAAAGTTCTGCACATCGAATTCTTAAACGTCACAGACTTCACCCATATCACTACAGGCGTGTGCAGACGTTACTACCGCGGGACTATCCACATCGGGTCGCATTTTGCCGTGCAATGCTGCAAAAGCACAGGGAAGATCCCCAATTCTTAGACAAAGTTCTATGGTCGGATGAATCAACCTGCAAGAAAGATGGCTATTCAAATCTACACAACTTACATAGTTGGAGCAATGAAAATCCGCACCTGATGAGAGAAGACAAATCTCAGTATCAATTCAAGGTTAACTTATGGACGGGCATCTTAAATGGAAATGTAATTGGACCCTTTGAGTTACAAGGAAACCTTAATGGTGATGGCTATCTGAACTTTTTACAAAACGACTTGCCTGAATTATTAGAAGACGTGCCTTTACGTGATTTACAAAACATGTGGTTTCAAAATGATGGTTGCCCAGCTCACTATGCCCGTGCAGTGCGAGAATACTTAAACCAAGAGTATCCAGGGCGTTGGATCGGGCGACTTGGTCCTATCTTGTGGCCACCCCGTTCGCCCGACCTGAACCCCCTGCACTTCTTCTACTGGGGCTGTCTTAAAGACAAAGTCTACTCAAAACCCATAGCAACATTGGACGAGCTTCGCCAAAAAATCACACAAGCTGCGGATCATATCAATGGTAGAAGATATGCACGACGGATAAAACGATCATTTCTAAGGCGATGTCATGTCTGTATTCCTTTAATGCCGGTGGCAGGCAATTTGAACATTTACTGTAGTATTAATAATGTAGTAAATGAATTTAAAAAAATTAAAAAAAATTGTACCATTTCTTTGCATTTATTCAACATTTTTCAACAACAAAAATCCTTTTTTGGGTACAGTAAAAGTGATTACCGCCAACATTAAATAATGTCGATTCTTG
The DNA here is from genome assembly GCA_932294315.1 of Epinotia nisella. Lineage (NCBI taxonomy): Eukaryota > Metazoa > Arthropoda > Insecta > Lepidoptera > Tortricidae > Epinotia > Epinotia nisella. The sequence goes on from OW028687.1 coordinate 8,417,736, forward strand.
TTTAAAAATTCGTTGTTTTTTTTTGTGACTAGGTTTCCTAAAGTATTATACCATTTTGGAATCTTGGTTAGTTGCGTCAACTTTTGAAAATAATTGCCATTGTGGTGTCAATACAATTTTTTTACACCATGATGATTGAAAGTGGACTGTAAGAAAAAATATTTCAAAATTGTAGGGACAAAATCGATTTTGATTATTTTTTGTGTAAAAACTACATGTATTATGGTATTTTTAAGAACTGTGTTAGATAGCAGGGCTACTTAAGTTTCCAAAAACAAAAAAAAAACAGTAATATTTGAATATTTGTAGACATGGTCGTTAAAAATACCATTAGGGATGTCGATTTTCGATGAATTTCATTTTTTTTCTGTAATTTCTAAAATAATTGAGATATATTTTTTTCCTTATTTTTTCTCGACTAATCATAAGTAGCTCCATCCTCTGGTGCCGGCTTATCGTTGAGTTTTGGGACACGTTGTATATTAATTTAATTTTTTTCGCTTGGTTAACTTCGGAGTTAAGGGGGGAATGGTATTTTTTTCAACATTTTCTTTTATAAATCAAAATTTTACCACCGTAGTAAAAAAAAGAAAAACTGTTTTAAAATGTGCAATTCAAGCCCTTTCATATGACACCCCACTTGGCCTACTAACTAAACTTGAATTTTTGCCCCCCTCTTATCCGTCCTTTTTTATAGAAATTAAAAATGTATATTAAAATGTTTCATTTTCCATACACGTGTATTAGCTTTATTTACAATTATTCCAAATTTCAAATTAATATTAGTAGTTCCTGAGAGATTTAACTTTGTGACAGACAGACAGGCAGACGGACGGAGTCACACGGAGTTTTTAGGTCCGGAATCCTAAAAAAACTTATTTCATGTTTAACAAATGATTAGAATTCAACTCACATTTTATTACGACGATATTTTACGCCTACGCTGTCTGCGTCTATAAACGGTAAAATTTCGGGATTAGGTTAGTGTTTTACTGGTGTTATAAAAATATTTTAAAGTGGATACACGAGGCGGAATAAAAGTTTTTTTAAAATATAATATAGAAGTAAAAGTGCTTTATGAGAGTCACTTACGTCTTACGTAGTTAAAAACCAAGCTCCATAAATCCAAACCTTCACTTCAACGTATTATAGTTACTTTAGTATAGTAACCACTGTAAATGTTTCACGACTACTAATAAATTGTCCAAGAGCTCGCTCTTCTATATTCTGTACTAGCTTCTGCCCGCGACTTCGTACGCGTATAATTATGGATGACATGATATTCTTATGTTTCACCATACGATACCTACTACACTGATAAATTAAATTAATACGATTTCATTTCTATAAATTATGCGTGTAACAGTTCAAATCCTCATAAACTTTGTCGTCAATAATATTTAGTTATATTAATTTACTTAATCTTTATTGCAAACGAAGTACGTAAGTACTTATAGTAGAAGAAAAATGACCAAAACCGGAATTTAAATATAAGATTTCATAATTGAAACAAATGGACCGAGGGCGAGACCCCAAAGATACTCTATATCTCCGGGTGTCCTGTCAAACTACCCCTGAGAGCCAAAGTCCTGAAGGTAAACGGGGAGGCAAGCGAGGCCGAAGGCTGAGCTTTTCTTAGGAATGAAAGGCCCAACGTACCCTTATAGATAGCGCTCCATATGCGAGCCAGAGCATCGAAGGCCCGAGGGCGAGACTCCATGGATACTTACTATCCACAGGTGTCTTGCAAGCGAAACATGAGCCTTAAGTCCCAAAGTTGAGGGGTGAGGCAAGCGAGCCCGAAGGCCGAGCTTTTCGTATGAATGAAAGGCCCAAACCAACCCTTCAGAGAGCGCTCTCTATGCGAGCCCGAGGGCCGAAGGCCCGAGAGCGAGCTTTTCGTAGGAATGAAAGGCCTAAACCAACCCTTAAGAGAGCGCTCTCAATGCGAGCCCGAGGGCCGAAGGCCCGAGGGCGAGCCTTCACGGACACTAACTAAACCCAGGTGTCTTGCAAGCGAAACCTGAGACCAAAGTCCCGAGCGAGAGAAGTCAGAAGAAGAGCGGCGAGGCAAGCGAGACCAAAGGCCGAGCTTTTCGTTGGAATGATAGGCCCAAAGAACCGTTTTAGAGAGCGCTTCCTATGCGAGCCCGAGGACTGACGCACACTATCTCCAAGTGTCTTGAAAGCGAAATCTGAGTTCCAAAGCCCCGAAGTTGAGTGGCGAGGCAAGCAAGCCCGAAGGCCGAGCTTTTCGTATGAATGAAAGGCCCAATACATCGCTTCAGAGAGCGCTCTCTATGCGAGCCCGAGGGCCGAAGGCCCGAGAGCTAGCTCATGCGGACGCTCACTATACCCGAGTATTCATAATAATATTTCTGAATGTGACAAACGCTGAAGTTTTATACATAAAAAAAATGTTATTATAGATAGTCTTTAGCCATCTAGCACTCTTTTTCATCCCGTGTTTTTTCACGTTTTATCTATATTTTTTATAATGTTTGAATGGAGTTATTTTACTTTCCAGTCAAGTGTATGTTTATCAATTTTCAAGTCTTTAGCTCATGGATTTGAGGAGTTCCCATACAAAGTTTTGCCCATTTTTTACCCCCTTTGAACTAATTTTTATCATTTTTACAGCCTATGACCTGGCCAGGGATTTTTTCGACCGATTAAGTAAAAGTTGCATCAAAATCCTCTATTCACTAAGCTTCTCTGCGTTTTTGAAAATATACATTTCTAAAAACGCAGACACAAAAAAAATTAAAACTACAAAAAGTGCATGCCAATCGCTGGGTTTGAACTCGGGGACACAGACTCCGTAAGCTATGGGTCAAACCACTGGACTAACTGTCAGTTGTAAGAACACGATGAATTTTCGAATATCTTGACGACATGTTACCATGGTAATGATACTGTTATAACCCCGCTCTTGCAACATTATATAGTTTCTAGTCGCCTCAGAACCTATTTTCATTCCATATTTTTCACGTTTTATCTATACATTGCTAAAAGTTTGAATGGGGTCGTTTTTACTTTCCAGTCAAGTTTATGGTTACCAATTTTCAAGTCTGTAGCTCGTACATTCAAGTAGTTCCCATACAAAGTTCAACCCCATTTTCTTCTCCCTTTGAACCCTAATCTTTAAGATTTTTATAGCTTAAAACCTATCCGGGGATTCTCTCGACAGATTAGTAAAGTTTGCATCAAAATCCGTTTAGCCGTTTTCACGTGATGCTCTGACAAATAAACAGACAAACAGATAAACAGATAAACAGATAAACAGATAAACAGATAAACAGATAAACAGACAAAAATTCTAAAAACTGTTGGAACGTGTTCTGTTATCAATTCTAAGTATCCCCAGCCAATTTTTTTTCTTTTATTTTCCATGTACAGACTTTCGACCCTCTTCAGCTTTATTATATGTATAGATAGATAGATAGGTTTTCGCGGGCTGGGTTTCTGCAACTCAACGTCATTTATGTGCGCCTAAGATTTTGCGTGTATAGGATAGAAATAAAACGATTTGTTATACATGGCTCATGGCTCAACAAATATCTACACAATTGTAAGGGTTATTCCATGGACACCAGTTCCTAAAAGTATACAGTGTGTAAATTTGATATGGGCGAATATTTTGACGACGATTAGCGTAGGTCCTAAACAACACATTAACATAAATCTCGTCAACTGCTTAATTTTTTCACTACACGTCATATCATTTGTTTACGACACCCACAAAAGTAAAAACGTCTGTTAAGTAAAGTTAAGTCAAATCAGTTTGGACGTAATACATTGCTGTTCGGTTGTACTTAAAAAATATATCTCTTTATTAATTAAGCTTATTAACAAAATTGATTTCTCATATCATTTGTACGGTCGAAAACTATGGCTGGTTAAAATATACGCCCGTATGAAATTTACAGGCTATTTATAGATGTGAATATACTGACAGAGGAAAACGAGGTAACAGTGCAGTAAGAGACACGAGAAAATGACATGAATAACTCTATAGAAAATACTTTTTTGGACAAACTGATACACAGACCATTAAGGTTAGATGTAGATAATAATTAAGTTCATAGATGATGAAAATAATTGAATGTAATTGAAATCCTAGTTTTCTTAGGTTACTGGCCACTAGTGCTATAGAATCTGCTCCGACTATTCTATAATGCTGGCAGTAAGTATGTGTAAATTGTATTAATGTTTCGCGTTACCGCTCGCAAAAACCACATATACATTCATAGTAAACAGAAGGGTGAATGAATAATGAAGAAATGTAAGAAGTAAAGTGGTGCCTGCAAAAAAGACGTTAGGCTACGCGCGCACTGCGATGAAGTGCGTTTTTAAAATAGCAAAGGAAAAAAAAACACGATTGTCCAGACGCGCACAGCAGTGACATTTCCGCACGTTTTGGCAATCTAGTCCCAATTGAAGTAAGGCGACGACATGGCCGTGCAGCACCGTGTCGCGAGAACGCAACTGCGTCACTGGTGACTGGATGGCTCGATGGCTACCGGCCGCGAGTATTCCGCAGTGCGCGGGGTTTCATAATTGTCCATAGGATGCAGAAAATTCGTGCGGCGCCGCACCGCACCAACTCTGCAGCAAATCACAGATTTTAATCCGCATACGGATTATTTTTCGCAGTGCGCGTACTTCAAGGAGGTTCCATACTTCACAGATTTTGCGGAAAATCGGCAGAAATCCGCAGTGCGCGCATAGCCTTAAACTAGAACTTGTTCGTGCTCTTACTTCAGGGGGTTTTATTAAGTGGTTTTTACATCAAAACTTACTGTTTCTTCTGCTCTTATCTGCGTAGGTACAGTCGCCATCAGATATATCGGAGCGGCCAAAGCGCTCACAAATATCTGAACATGTCCCTAATGCCTCGACAATAGAGACGTGTTCAGATATTTGTGAGCACTTTGGCCGCTCCGATATATCTGATGGCGACTGTACCTATCAATCAACCTTTTACTTGCCTACATGTTTCATCCAATATTTACGAAATCGGGCTGGCAAAGATCGTTGTTATAAAATAACTCCTCGGATTCAGGTCATTAAATTCTTGTTCTACAACTTTGCTACTAAACTAAGGCCACGTATACGCACAGGCGATACACGGCCAAGTCTATCGTAGCCATAACACGCATACACGTACGCTAGTTTTCAATAGAAAGATATATCTTGCCACAAACTGCCCTGAGAGCACACGTTACGCTATGGTTCATGTAAACAATTAATCCAAGGGAATAATAGGCCATTAAACTTTCCTGCCGAGATGACAACGCGAGATACAACGCGGAAGTCAGCCGCGATCGCGAACCTATTCATACAGCAAGTGCAATCAACCTGGACCGCACTACATTGTTCAAGGTCCCGACCAACTTACTGCGACCCTCGGGTGTGACTCCCAACTTGAAGTTATTGTAAGAGAATGGGGTTTGCAAGGGTCAAGAACGCTGGTCGGTCCGCGCTGGATGCACGAACAAGATAGTAAATAAATTGGACCGAAGTCTTGTTGCACTGGCTTCGCCTGCGGGTATACGATTGCTCGTATGGAAATATTTCTGATACTCGTTTTTGTTGCAGTTCGAACGTACAAAGTTAGAAGTGATAATAAACAAGAATTACTCGTGTGAATTATACATTGCCCAGCGTGAAGCAAATACACTGTGAGATCATAAATAAAGTATATATTTTCCTCTGTAGTGAGATTTATAGGTAAATTTCCCAATTATTGACACCTTCATGCCTAATAGTCTACACCTACGTTCACCTCTATTGTTATGAATAAAGTATCGGGCCTGTGTCAACACTGGGACGTTTACCTTAGTCATCCGACATCTTATGGCACGAACCAGAAGTTCTCAAATCACGAGTAAAAGGTCAAATTAATTATACATTGTGCCAAAATGTTCCGGAACAGGTTTTCGAGGCATTCGTAACGTAAAATTTTGACCCGCGATATAGCCATTCTGTTATCTATGACATTATAGTCGCCGCTTACTATTTTTTGGTAGATAGAGGTTAGCAACCTTTCTAATAGTCGCCATAAAACATTAAACTACTAAACAACTTGTCAATTAGAATTAATTCCTGTTAATTTAATATTCTTCACCATAATTCGTAGGTACCTAATGAGTAATCGTGTATGGTGTCAATTTACTCGACCATTAGAAGGATTAACGTCATTAGTAAATGTCCAACGTTCTAACGGCCAGCTGCGTCATAAGTACCCTGTCGTTTTAACTTATCTAACTGTTTCCTTGAATAACATAAACGTGATCTTAAAAGCTTAAGAGCACAGGGTACTATGTGTAGATACATGACTGTAGGCTCTGGGTGGGATTAGATTGAATAAAGTGGATCGGTCTGCGATCTAACGGCTATCGCTTTAAATGCTAAAATGGGCATTGGCAAAGGGATTTTGCAATACCTACAGCTACAAAGGGCGGGCTAGTATATTAGGACCTTATTAATGTGTAAGCTTGCATATGCCTGATATGCCTTTAGAGCAATGTATAAGCCCTACAACGTGTCCATAAGTGATACTGAAATGTTCATTTTTGTTGAATGAAAAGATAATCTCCTTATCTAAATATTTGATACCCTACTCGTTATGAAGGCACGTCTTTCTTTTAAACTTATCGATACGTACGAATTGTTGGGTAGGTGTAAGAAACCAATTGGTTAATGAGGCGTGCTTCCATGAGATCACATTACCTAGAAAATAAATCAATACAATACAATACAATACCTAGAATGCTAGAATAAATTAATCGTTAGTGCTTCAATGTCCTAACCCTTTACTTGATTAGCCGTAGTAACGAGCGTAACGTAGTAATTGAAAACAAAGTTTTAACCGACTTCAATTTAGTACTGCCAAGCCAAATGAACATTTCCACATTTCCTTTCCACTTTACCACATGGACTGCTTTCCGAGGGTAAATACGGTGATTATTACAGATGAAAACCCTATCACTGTATATGGGCCTATAATATTTGAGGAGTTGCGTCGATTAGGCACACTTGACATTTAGGACTTCATTAGTTGCTATTTCATCGGAATCATATCAGAATCAGTAACGTACCTACTTTTACAATTTTAAGTACGAGTTCCATAAGTCATCTTTGGTCTTCATCATCAGTTCCACTTCACCAAATTTGAAATTTCCGGGTGTAAATACACTAGTTATAATAGAAAATACCGAAATTACTACATGCGTGCCTTCTATATTTGAGAAGTTCCCTCAATTCCTCATGGTTCCCATCATCCAACTGAAGTTTTGATAACAATGGGACCAACCTGGAAGCATATACTTTCAAATAAAAATAAAATGTACGAATCGGTTCATAAATGACGGAGTTCTGAGGTAACAAACATTTTAAAAAATACAACTGAATTGAGAAGTCATCCTTTTTTTGAAGTCGGTTAAAAATGGTGCCTTCTACGCAATACCGCAGATTACCATAAAGCCCAAACATAACGTTGGTAGGTCTTTAATAATGGTGCATGCGCATAACAACTAATTTAGGAAGTATTGTAATGCAGCAACACATGCGAAACATAATTATTTCTATTCCGGCTTCTTTCGACGAATTATCGACTACCGGATTAAATTATACGTGATTATACTAAGGAAAGATTACTTGCATACAGCTACTAATTATTAAATTATTATAATTAGATATTCGTTAATTCTGTTGTTGTGTGAAAACAATGGCCTTTGTGTACCTACACGAAAATGACATAAATGTAATGTTTTAAGTTAGGAAGGTATTTTTATTTAGGACCCTTATAGAATTGGCCCACTACATTGATTCAACTTTCAAAAGTAACCTAATTCAGCATTCGAGTCGCAAATAATTCACAAACTTTATTCATCTTACACCAACCTACTCGGTTATCAATTTGCTCATGTATAGAAACGATCATATGTTATTTACAATACGGTATATACTCGTAATAATGTTAGTCAACGTATAAAATTACTATTAGTTTATCTAATAAGCTTCTGACCGTTACATACAACGTAGAAGAGAATTTCAATCATGTCCAAGAAAGCCTCCCTGCTGCCTTAGCTATGTAAGACGAAACGCAATATATTTGTATGGGGAATGTAGGGTTTTGTTACATTTTTCTTCTAGAAGCAACTTGGTCCAGGACCGGTGTGAAGCCTGACTCAGCTTGTAACGGGACGGCGACCTACTTAAGGGATACTTAGATCGAGAAACGTTAGAATATTAGAACAGCGATCGCAAATGCGAAAGTTTTCTGTAGGAATAGAATACATTTTGATAAAGACGACTTACAAATAAATTTAATTTAAATCAGTAGGTAAACAGCAGGTCTTGTTAGGTACGAACGATTCTGAAATGATTTACGAAGTGTTACACTACAGCTATAGGTATATATGCAGGTTTGATACTAAAAAAGTCTCGATTTTAGCTTTTACCGCTACGCTTTGGATAAAACATTCGTAAAGTTGTAATAAGAATTAAAATGCGAAATTATTAAATCTAAATTTATTCACAGCGTTTACTAAGTTATAAACATAAACATTTTTTACGCCACTTTTGAAGCAAGTCGCCAATCGCCTACCGCCAATTCACATAACTGGATACAAATTGAAATTAAGCTGCCCTTCATGATTTTACTGAATTTTTGTATCGTCTTCTATAGACGTTCAAAATGTCATTATACTCATTATCATCGTCACATCAGCATGGCGATGATGACGTACGTAAATTACGTAAAGCCGTGACGGCGTTTACGGTAAGTCATAATCATAATGGGCGGTCAGAGTTTGGGAAACGTCACAGCGGTCGACGACTCGGTCACGGTCAAGTAACAGTACTCGCCCTAGTAAAGGGACAGCTACTGCCTAGAGACGATCAGAAATCCGTCATAGTTCATGGTATATAGTTATGGTGATTTATTCAATGAGCGACATTATGGGATTATATTGACATTGTAGCCTTTTTGTTAATACCTACTAGGATTGCAGGCTCAACTAACTAGAAATTGTTGGGTTAGTTCTTATGAAATGTAGGCAGTTAAAGTTATGACACGAGATTTTTTTGTTTAGATCTAAGATGTAAAGCAACTCCAATACAAACTGTGAACTTGTTGATAGCTTTGAGGGGCAGAAGTGGCAGTAGCACAGGGTTTCTGGTCACAGTTCAGGACGAAATTTTTCACCCTGGGTGGGAAGGTAATAAGGCTTCCCAGGGAGGTTGTCCCTAGACAGATTTGTTTCTGGCCGAAACGAAATTAATAAATTACTTATGAACGATGTAGACTAATATCGGGACTCGAATCGAACTGCTTGTACTTATTCGTCGAGACTTTAATATTAATAAAGTTATTGAGAATCTAATTTTCGGTAAAACAACGCAAACTCTATTCCGGGTCAGTTGCTCGTCAATAATCAAAAAGGTTTTTAATTGATTATTCCCCAGATTCCGTTATCGCAAATTCAAACTGATTAAACGTTGATTTATCACCCATTTAACGGGTAAGAAATCGACAGTTACAAAACATTACACATTACTCTCGCATCCTCTTACCTCACTCTTATTTTGAGTTTCTATAGTAGACCTTAAGTCAAGGTTCCAAGGTTGTAGTTTGAAAGTAATATAAAGTGTTATCGTGAGTTATTACACATTTGTCTTAACGAGATGGCATGTGATAACGATGGACTTAACTTGACGCATTTACCAATTACCTTTTTGTTTGACAGCATTAAGGTGCTAAAGAGGGAGAACTATTTTTCCTCTTAAGACTATAAAAAGAATTCCACAAGTGATTGCTTTTAAACGATTATTTCTGTAGGACCATTCGTTATTATTAATCTAACTAAGCATCTTAAAGAGACCCCTCTCTTTAAGATATGTTGGTGTTATCTATAAGTTTGACGTGTCTGTGTATCTGTGTATCTGTCTGTGGTATCGTAGCTCCCAAACGGATGGACCGATTTGAATGCGGTTTTTTTGTGTCATAGATAATTTTAACCCGAGTGTTCTTAGCTACGTTTTATCAAAATCGGCTCAGCCGTTTTTGAGATATTGAACTTTGAAATGATAAAATCGGGGGTTTTTCAACGTTTCTAATAAAGGAACTATTTTAATAGATAATAGGATGCTGTATTGATGTACCTAGGTATGTGTTGTTCGCTTTTAGTAAAAGGCGATAATTTTATTTGGAGTCATCGGGGTCGCCAGTGGACTTAAAGGCGGGTCACCAGCAGTTGGGAAATTACCTGGAGAAGAAGAAGGAAGTGGGAACGGCAATATCACCACGGAATGAGCAAGTGGCACTACTTAACTTAGCGCGTTGCATCGACCACACTTTACCAACCGGTAAACGTTAAAGATGGCGCCGGCAGCTGTCAAAATAGACCACTGACTTCCATTAGAAACAGTTTTTAACGGACGTAACTTACGATTATTTATTTATTTATTTATTTATTGACGGTTTGAACAAATACTCATTGCGTTAATCTGATATACTGGAATCCTCCACATCATGACATCACAGTGTAGATGGTAGAGTCTGACCAGCGAATCGTGTCGCAAAAAATTGCGGCAAATTTGACAAAACATACTGGCAAGGGTGGGGCCATGCACTTATCGAATATCTTTGTGCAATCTGCATGTGGTCAATGGCTTGTGTTATGGGTACTACCACGATATCCACAGAATATTCCGTGACGATATCGATAAAAGAAATGGGATGATTTGATCAAATATATGAGGAACGTCTACTACGTCAAAGAAATTCGATCGAAGATTGGATATAGAAATTGGACAAAGAAATTGAACAAGTATATATACAACATACCCCCTAACACGAAATGCATAGCGGCGTGATACTCGTAGGTATATAAAATTGACAGTTTATTTCGTAGGTAGAATTGTAGCCATATAAAGAATTAGAACAAAACATGCTTGTGACACGACTCGCTGGCCAGACTCGAGACGCCGTGTCTGGTGGATTGTATGCCATATGATCCCGTTGTCCCTGAAATCTGAGTAGGTACGAGGTTTGCAGATTTCCCCCGAGAAAAAGATTGGCCTCTTGATTGTCACACTGGGGATCTATCTGAACAAAAGCCTGTATCAATAGCACAGCCCACGCTCCACATAGCCGCTTTCCAGAGTTTCACAGAACCCTGTAAGTCAAGGTTCTGTAGGTCACAGGCACAGGGGGTCGCCTACCGCCGTACATACAAATCAGTCCTACGATACCGTCTCAAAAGGCACCTGCGTGGCTGAAACTTGGATGTATTTAAGACCATTCGGATTGAAGTACCTGTATAGGTATAGCTAGTTTTATTCGAGCGATGTCGACCTTATAGAATATGCAATAAGGGTACAGTTTCGTTGACATTTCGATATTGAAAACCATTACCATTGAACTCATAAAGTTATACGTGATTGGTGTATCAATGTGGAAAAGTATGTTGGACAGTTATATATGAAGCGAATTTGGTGATAATTAAACGTTGGCAGTTAAAAATAGGTGTACCTACCTACCTATGAAATGATAACGATAATCTAGGCGGTAGAGAAAATATAATTTTATGAAAAATATGCATATTAGATTCATTCATTCATCGATAATCCGTCTCCTTTTAACACGTTTTATCTCCTGCTAAATAACGCGGATGATGCAGAACCGGCTCAGTTCTTATGAGTCCTGTATTTATTTATTTATTTATTTATTTAAACTTTATTGCACAAAATACAAAAAATATATGTACAAATGGCTGTATGTACATATATTAGCCACGAGCCCAAATCGTCACACAGATGCATCGATGTAACCACATCAGCTGCGCGATCGTTCCGAATTCTGACTCGTTAACCCGTGTTTATGGACAAGGGATGCGTGCGGCGACACGAGACGCGTGTTGTCAGGCGAATATGAAAACGCTCCCGCCTGTAACAACGTCAGAAGTTTGTGTTTGGGCGACTTCTGACCCACCCGCCAGTCTGTTTGAACACGGTCTTAGGCCGCGTTCACGCACAAGCTCGTCGTGTCGTGTAACATTACACTTGTGCGTAAATGCGGCCTTAGACTAACCACGCATGGAAGCACGCCGCGCGATCACCACAAATCTAACCCCAATCCAACATGCTAATTCAAATAGAGCCCAGGGCATGCATCTTCAAGTCAAAGTCAAGTGAGGGCCCGCCCCATCTCCAACAGTTAGATAACATCACGGGCGCGAGAGTGAAAGTCTGCGGATTCACATGTGATGTGATCTGTTACGTCGGGTCTCGGGTGACGCCAACCGCGACGAACTAGCTAAATGGTAATAGTGGGCAGATATTTGTAGTGTAAAGTGCGGCGAGGGCGGGCTTTTTGGTTGGCGTAAGGCCGCGTTAATGGACAATTGGGACTGGCGGTGCGGGCCCCGCGTCGGAGATCGCCTAAACAAAAACTTTATGTGTGTCGTTTATGTGCGTGCGCAAGTATTCAATATCGCAGCTCCTGTCCATAAATAAACACGACTTACGGTAATTTGTCTTAGTTGCTTTGTTTTTGATTTTATTTTCCTGTTGCCCAGTCTTACCATCAGAAATTAACACTAACTTATGGCCTGCAGGTACACAATTTGATTAGTGTTTAGTGCGAGTCCGTAGAAATTGGCCCCTTTATAACTTTGATTGCAGGAAATGTATGAACTCGAAGTAATCACTATAATCAAAGTTTAAACAAAAACAATCCCGTAGTTGCGCGTTCTATTTTTTTGTGAGTAAAATAGGCCTTTAGCGGCATTTTCTGTTTTTTTCTCACACTTTGAATTTCACCCAGTTCTAACGCCATTTAATCGTTTTTGCAATACATACATGCGTTAGTAAATCACAACTTGACTGAAATGTTTACCTATATGAATATGAATCAAGCTATGAAGTAGATTAAGTAGGTACCCAGTGTATTAAAGTAGCCCCAATTTTTCCTCAAGTCACCCCAATCTACGGTACGTTAGAATTTGCTAGTTTTCAAATTTCACCATTGTCTGTAGAATCGATCCCAGTCGAGATCCGTCATGCAGGCTCGGTACAGAGGGAGTGCTTTTATTTAGGTAAATATATAGACTTCTCTGTAAATACTAAACATTTATTAAAGCACCTTTTATTGGAGTATATATAACATAACATCAAACCCACTCTAAACTAGGTATGACAACATAAACCTAGACCTTAGCATTCCCACAGAGTACGACATTGTAACCACGGGGTTTGCAGAAACGTTCCGTTGCTCCGTCCGCATTCCCGCGGCTCCGTGCTCGCGTGTAACGGAACGTAACTGTTCTAGAACGTTTGCACTACTTGCCGGGATAATGGACATACGGTAACATGACAATTTGTAGGAAAACATGACTTTGTGAGACATTTTTGGTAACAATGGTTAGGTTCATGTTCATAATCACGGAATAAACTGAATCAAAATGCATTGTCTGTTTACCGCTAGCAAGTGTTAGGCTTTAGCAATGCTTAATTTTAATTATCAGTTCGAGTATCACAAGTACAATCTACTATTTTTATCGCTTTATGCGAATAACAGCTGCATAGACTCTACGACTCTACTCACCCCATCTACGTCAGCCACTCACACCCACGGCGGCGTCGTGACTCGTGACCTAAACGTTCCTGTGAAAAATTTACCTAATACTTACTACGCAGGCTTAGCGACCCGAAGTGGATCTTGGCCTCCGACACTAAGACACGCCACTGAATACGACAAAACCGGAATAAGGATGACGGTTGGGCGTCAAAATTGTATGGACTAATTCTGGAATAGACTCTGTTCCTGTTTGGTCGAATCTACACTAAAATAGTTATGCATTGAAATAGAGGGAGAGTACCTATATCGAAAAATAAAAAAAAGTTCTGTAAATATATACTCACCGGCAGAAAATTTGGCCCAAAAAAAAGTTTACCACGCAGAAAAACATTATTTAATTTATTCAATTTATAGTTTGAAATCACGAAAAGCTTTTGGCCAATTTTTTTGCCGGTGAGTGTATACAGCGTGTATTTTTAATATTACCTCAAATTGTAACCAGAAGTAGATGTTAGGGCTATGAACATAAATATATTGCAAGAAATTTCTCTTAACTACCAACTTTTTTGTCCATATAAAATAATTCAGTACGCAATGGATCACTACTTTGTCTTACTGACGCAACGTCACAACTGTCACAAGTGACCAGCTTCTTCCATGAGTCAAATGTGTGTACGCAGTACATTGGTGCTCGATAAATTTTCAAAAATTAATTACGCTTCGGTAATTAAGTTTAAATTAAAATTTTCTTGCAATATCGGTTCACAGCCCTTACACCTACCTCTGGTTACAATTTGAGGTAATATTAAAAATACACGCAGTATATAGGTATAACTTCTTTTCATTGTTAGGCCGGAAACTTTTGTAGCGCTCCTCGTAAAATCATTTTTCATTTTAATTTCTTCACTGTGCTCAGTCCTGGGTAGCTTGTCGCCAATCATGAGCGGCAGTTAGAAGCTGGCACAGGTCTTTCTGGACTTTGTCTATCCTGCGATACCTTGGTCAGCCGACTGGTCGTCGACCATTTGGGCGCCCCAGGTACACTCTTTTGGCGGCACGATCCTCTCCCATTCTCTCGACGTGGCCGAGGTAGCGTAGTCGAAATGATTTGCTCTCCCCGATGATGTTGGGCTCGGTAACCATAATCATAATAATCATAATTTATTCATCACAATATATGGTACATAAGGTGTTCTAGATTACCAGTGCCTCCACTTCCTCATTCTTCCTTACTCTCCGATTCCAACATTTCGTTTCGACACTACATTCTTCTCTCGAAAATAAATTCTATCATCTGAGACACCCACCCACTGAAGTGGGTAGCTTGGTTTATCCGTGAAGCGCCTAAGTTACCATTGAGGACTTCCTAGGTCACTTCGCCAAATTTCTGCTATCCGAGAGCAAATTCATGGTTAGGTACTATGGATAGAAAAATCCAATTCATAGTAGTTCCGTTGTTTTGTTATGGACCCCAACGTCCCCTATGTAGAGCTGACTTGAGATTTACGTAGCCCTAGTAGGTAGAAACCAAATTGGAATACAATTAACGAAAATATTGTGAAAATTATTGCATTGTGATAGCATACAATGTAACTATAGAAAGTCCGTCCCCCTTGAAGCCGGTTGATAAAAATAAGGTACTGCAGTCACTAAGACTATGTAGAAATGACTTATGTACAGTACTAGGTACACTATTAGTAGAAAATATTACTGGAATACTTACTCTGATTTAGCTATCAATGCAAAATTCGTTATACCCAAGTACTTAACACACAGCATGTGTTGTGTTGTGATAATATCTGCTTGCCCCTGCCACTGTCAAGCAATAAATTATCTGCACAAACTGACGGAAGCCCTCCAGTATTAAAAAATACAGACGATCTATTATCTGATCGATTCCTATTGATAAACTATTCCTAGAGAGACAAAAAGGTGAAACTCGTCGATGTATAACGTAGGAAACATCTGACAATGGCCCTGTTTATCTATTCAAAAAAACATTTAGTACTCAACTGTGAGCTCTCACCAGTATTACTGTACCCTAAGTCCAGAAAAAGTATATATAATCACAGGCGAGCCTTAAACTGGTCCGCTAATAGCAAATATCGACACAAGCCTTGTGAATAATAGCCTTGGCGGTGGGAAGCTCGCGTCTATATCGTGAATTGATATACAAAGACCTATCTTACTTTAGCATCACAGTTAGATACAACTTTGTTCAACCATTCTTCGATATGTAGATTCTTCGAATAGCAAAGGAGCATTGCTTTTGTGGGAAATGGCGGAGAAAATGGGGGTAAAAACCCCTTCAAGGTTCGACAAAGCAGTTATTGATACACCTAGCAGAAATCAACAAAACTTGGTAAAAAATAAGTACGACTCTCCAAATAAAGATATGAGTTAAGAAAGAAAAGTCACCTATAAATTTCTCATCTTTGCAACTGCGTTAACCTGATCGCATCCTAAAGAACCCAAGAATTGGCGTAGATTGCCGTGTTGCGTTGTACTACTTGTAGTACCATTTCGCCAGTCAGGCAATTTAGACATGAAGTATGTAAGGTCGCTCCTGATCCAAAATTTTCCTTGAGCATATGCGGCAAGAACTGTCGTGCCGCTATTGGATTATACAACCATAAACGAAACTGTATCAGCCGACACAGGGACGCAGTGGCCATTGATGATAATGAATTCTAGTGGTAATACCCTCGTGTGAGACAAAAGAACATGATGATAATGATGATTACTACTATGTCTATTATGAATACATCCGAAACCAAATATTGTTACGACGCCCCAGAGAGCGTGTAAAATTTATCGCGAAACAGCGGAATTACGGCGAAACAGTGTGTGCGTGTCCAATCCTTTCCTTGCCTTTATTCGGCTTTTTGCTGCAAGTGATTGGATCAACAGCGCAATCCGTGACCGCGACCGTGATAGTATCTGATGATGTATCTAGTTCAAATGTCTGTCCGTCTGTCTGCCAAGTCTCGTCGAAGCTGATCTTGGAAGTTCTTGTTTGGGTTTGTTGAAAAAAAAAGTAGATTGATGGTTGCAGGTATTTTAGAATTATGATGTCCTCCCAAACGTATCCGTCGACGGCGACATCCTGACAATAAATCTCAATTACTTACAGTATTTAAAACTTCTAGTAGCTGTGTTGCACGTGTTTTTTAGCCGACTGCCGAAGGAAAGGAGGGTTATGTTTTTCGAGTGTATGACTTATTCTTTGGCACGCCCTACAGCCTAAACCGTTTGACGGATTTCGTCATATGAAAACCAGCGCCTTTAGCATATATTGCTGCTGGCATATGCTGAGTGGCATCATTTTGGTGCATTTCAGATGTTATAGTTACACTTGTTGTGACAAAGAAATTACACTTGTGTAATTTCTTTGTCACAACAAATAAATATATTTCTATTCTATTCTTCTATTCTATTCATATGATATGAGATGTCGTTTGGATTCCACTTAATCGTGGGAATAACATAGGCTGTTATTTATTCTGTGCCCTAGCCTAGCCTATGTACGCTTGCAAAACTGGGGTATGGTATGGACATATCTAATCCCTGTAAAAATCTCACTCCATACCCAGAGCCCTGGGCTGTTATTCGCTGCGCGCAAATACGGCTCACCCCGCCCCGGTCACCCGTTACGAAACTAGACCTCTACCTACGCTTAGTTTGTACGCATCGTGGTGTCAATGTATAATTGTGGGTGAGCGTTGAGGTGAGCTTAAAACAAGTTACAGAATAGGGGGGGCTGAAGACTATGACTGTTCAGCAACTATTTGAGGCAAAGGCACGCAGAAGAAAATTCCTCTAGCACCCCAAGTCATAATAACATTATGTCACAGAATTAAACTTTTTACGCGTCAGTTAGAATCATCGGCAATAAATAATAACTAGGTCCCGTTAGCTTGCGAATGAACATTTTTCTTCGTCAGTGTTTTATGTCTTTTTAATTCAAGTCGTGTTTTAAACGAAAAAGCATGTCCGTTACGTCGTCGAGGGAGAATGGTGGATTTATGCGATGTAACTGTGTATCGCTTAAGGTGAACTTCCGATCAGCGTGGCTCCGGCGTCACTAACGCAGCGACAGTGACGCGGCGATAGAGCGACAGTACTATACAGTACGGAAATGTATGAGGGAACGTTCGAGCGCAGCGTCACTGTCGCGCTGCCGTTGCGATAGAGCCGCGCTGGTCGGAAGTCCAGCTTTAAGATTCCTTGCACATAGCGACATACTCCCGTTTGTTTTTGCGGTTGAAACGCGTTCCTGTCACGAGGTGGAATTTGAACAGCACGGTTAGCACAAGACGGCGCGCGATCTGTATCGCGGCGAGATAGACTAAGTGTTCAACTCTTTCTAAGTGTCCTAATTACATCTCACCTGGATTTTCACCCTAAAGCAGAAAACTATCGAAAGCAGAGCGGGTGAAATGTCCTGAAAAGCATTGTTCTAATCAAACCGCTGTAGCCCCCCCTTACTTTGTTATGTAAATACTTATCGAAATTTAGTTATACTTATGTAACATTTGTTATGAGAGTAAGACTTATCTGCGTGAAATCGATCTGCGGCAACAGACACGGGTGGTTTTGGCCGAGATCAGAAATACGGAAGTCGAATCAGTAAAAATAAATAAAAGTCATTATTGTACAGCTTTAGCGGCCAGGAAAATGTATGAAATTCCTTTACTGTATACTTTTTTACCTTTTAATCATATACTTTGACCAAGACAAATCACTACAAACAGCCAAATGCTCGTAAGTTTAAGGGCCTAGCAATTTGTCATATCAACTTGCTATAGTTAGACTGGTTAGTAATGTATGGCTGTCTCTTTCCAACTATTGCAAGTTGGTGTGACAAATTGCACCCGTTTGAAGTGTGCTCAAAGTTTTCCTAGGTTTGTTTTTAATTGTCATAGACAAAACGATTACTTTTGCAAGAGATCGAAGGGACGTTTTAAAAAATGTCTCAAATAGTATTAACTGCAGAAATTAAAATATTTTCGAAATAATATTCAAAACGCACTAAAATGCGTTTAGATTTCAATCCCGTTAAAATCTTTAATAATTTTAATTACATAAAACATTAAATTGTAATCGATTCTAATGTTTTTAATTTTTTATGTGTGTCAATTGAAACTGGCACCATGAGTGTATATACTTTAAAAAAAATAGTTGGGTAGGAACATGATAGATTATTGACATACTACTCGCTATTTTAAAATTATAGAAAATATTATTTGATTTCCTCGCATTTATGGAGAAAAGCACTATACCTGCCTCGGCGGGAATGGCAATTCGTGGATTCATCTCTATTATTCAGCTTCGCTTCATCCGACAAAATCAACTCATCCACGAATTGCTATTTCCCGGCCTCTGCAGTAATGTACTATTACTTATCCGTCTTATCAGTTTACTAGTTTGTTTATATTTGTCAATGCAGTAATTAGTCACTTCACTTGCATTGAACGTTACGGTCTAAACCTTTCGCGACAAGGAACTTACCTATAAATTTTGTGGCAATGAGTGCTTGCTATCGGTGACGACGAGGGTTCTAAACGAGTAGTTACTCGTACGAGAATCCTAACGAGTACGCAAGTACGAGTATCCTAAATTAACGAGTTCGTTAGTTTCATATTCCTTATGTTGTCGGCGTTCGCAACGTTACTCGAAACTAACTTACAAAAAATATCTAATATTTGTTCCTAATATTAATCAAGAGAAAATTAATCTACCTAATTAATTATTCGAATAAAAAACTTGTCGTTGATGATTAATCGTGACTATATTAATCGGAACTCTTACGACTAAGATTAATCAATCGCTATTTGTAATCGTTAATCCTTAGTGGATTACATTTTACCCATCCCTGATTGTATTTAACTTACCTAACGCTGAATAAAACTATAAATCCGGTTCGCTTGAATAAAGTAGAATCTTACTAAAGCTCAGTCTCTTAGCTTAAATATTACGTTAAGACCTAAAACATCACTCGTGTGCATGCCGCCTTACTTTCACCTGTTCCTCGCATCTTAATAAATTTAAATAAACATACATTTGCCTTCGCGCCAACATTAATACGTCTTAGATAAGTTGAAGAATAGATGCATTGATTAATTTAGTACGAAGATGACAAACAAGCATAAGGCCGGCCTGGGTATAAGTAGCGCGAATGGTAAGTTGGTAACAAGCGTGTTGCCGATCCTTTATTGATCAGAGAATTCGTGGAATTGACAGCTAGTGACATATTGCAGATCCCTCTCAATGCACTTAATCCTCGGGACTACTCGGGAGTAGTCGGGAGCTCACGCATACCTATAGTCATTTCACCCAACCAACGTAACGTTGCCGTGTATAGAACAACGCCGTCGTTAGAAACCTCGACGGAATAAGAAACGAGTAAAACACGAGTTCCTCTTTTACCCGCAAGCACGAACGACTTTGTAGAGTAATAAATATATGCGCATGAGACAGTTTCCCGTAACGGTGCATAACATCACCGTTTTGATGTGATGGATAACATCTGTGTAATTTATAATGTCGTGTTTTTGTCTCGGAACTGGCAACACCGGCAATTTTATTATTATAGTGCGTTGGTAATGTTATGGTCATAACATAAGTTGTGAACATAACATAATCATTTATTAGGACTCGTAAGTTTGCAGTTGCTTTCTTGTGATTTAATTGGCTTTTTTGTTTATTTACATAACCGTACTGTAGGTTCCGTAATCTCAGGTAATTATAGTAATTTTTTTTTTATAGTAATAATCATTCATTTAAAAATCATTATGTTACATAGTTACCAGGGGTCCCCACACTAGGCTACGCCTGTATCGTGGAGAACCAGTTAATTTTAAACATCAGAAATGAGTTACCTTAAATATATAGGTAATTAAATATTACATTCGGAATAGTCACAAAAATTACACATTGAAAAGGTTATACTTAGAAACTAACTTAAATATCAAAAATAGCTTCAGTCTCGGCATAGTTTAATGAATGAAGAAATTTAAACATAAGTATTTTAGCTTAGTTTATAGTGCAGCTCTGTAGGTTACAATATTTCAGTAAGGTGTTGTAGATTGCTACCCTAACGTAATCGCCAAAACGTTTACCGAAGCTGGAAAGAACTCTAGGAACTGGTAACCTAAAGGCGCGTTTTTTAAGTAGTTTGTCATAGCAAGTCATAGATTTAGAGGTTTTGTGAGTAAATAATGAAATTTTAAGGATATAAAGTTGACGTACGGTTAAAACATATGATTCGGCATACAAGGTGGCAGTTGGTTTAAATCACACAACTGTGTTGTTCCAGTTCAACTTATTATGCCTTCTGAAACAAATGCCATGTTTTTTAGGGTTCCGTAGTCGACTAGGAACCCTTATAGTTTCGCTTTGTCTGTCCGCCCGTCCGCGGATAATCTCAGTAACCGTAAGCACTAGAAAGCTGAAATTTGGTACTAATATTTATGTGATTTATTTTATTTTATTAGGGTACCTCCCCTATACGTAACGTGGGGAGTGTTTTTTTTTTTTCATTTCAACCCTAACGTGTGATATATTGTTGGATAGGTATTTAAAAATGAATAGGGGTTTGCTAAAATCATTTTTGATAATGTTAATATTTTCGGAGATAATCGCTCCAGAAGTAAAAAAAAATGTGTCCCCCCCCCTCTAACTTTTGAACCATAAGTTTTAAAAATATGAAAAAAATCTCAAAAGTAGAACTTTATAAAAAAATATTTTGAACTTGATAGGTGGAATAGTTTTTGAAAAATAATTTCTGAACTAAGTTTGTAATTTAACCGTATAAGCAGGTGTTTATTGTACCTGTACCTAATTACTACAAAATCACAATGAATGTAACAAATAGCCCATTTTTTTAACGCTTAAGTGGGGACACTTACTGTGACGGACGTAAAACTACGGAACCCTACACTGAGCGTGGCCCGACACGCTCTTGGCCGGTTTTTGAAATATTGTTACCAACGTCATTTAAAACTTTGAATTTTACTTCTATAATTTATGATATTACCTACGTAGCTATTTCAATTAGGAAAGGGACATCAAAATTTGAGAACACATATGTTGACTGTACAAAAAACATTTATAATCTTTATATTACTTACCTACTTACTGACGTTAGTTCCTTTTTTTTCGCTTTCATGCGCAAACACCAATTTGCCAGTCACTGTTTGGATAATATTATATGAAGATTAAGTACTAATACTAACTTCATTATGTGCATTTAAAGTTTAAATTTATAACTGATAACCAACAACAGTCGTTTTCCGGGGTCATGCACTTTTCACCTTTTCAATCACACTCATGATATCTCCACCCAATGCAGAATGTTAATGTTTGTGGGTAATTATTTTACTAATAGATACCTGTCTCTAGTCATCAACTCCCGAGAAACTGACCCATGCATCCCGAAACTTAGAAATTATAATCTGAAAGCACGTCGTCTAAACATTTAAAAATAAATGCCGTGCATATAGCACTTTAAGACAACAAATTGCTGTAAAATTAACACTCGTAGTACACTTTAACCTTTGCTAGTAACTTGTATATAATCGGGGCCTTTGCGGCATTACTATAATGACAGGTTTAAAACCAAATCGCGTTAGAAAATTGGTCATTATCATTACTTCAGCGTGTTGAATTAGAAGGCAATGAACTCTTACCCGGATTGATATAATTTATTTGCAGTCAAGAAAATTACCCAGAACATGAGTTAAGTTCCGCTCGTACCCACGCCATATTGACAATATTGAGCACACGATATACTTATTAATATTGTTGTACCTATATTATCCCTTCCGACGCATATGACCAAGAACGCAAAAGACCAATGCACATTTTATTGGCGAATCGCGTGCTTAAACTCGTTAATTCGTGAATGACCATGCTAGCAAATGACCAAAAACGCAAAAGGCCAATACATACATCTTAGGAAAATCGCGTTTTTAAACTTGTCTATTCGTGAATGATCATGTCAGTAAATGATCAAATACGCAAAAGGCCAATGTTTACCCATCTCAATTATTGATAGCTGTAAAACATACAATAGGTTTTATTTAATTAATAACATATTGGAAATGATACATTTAATGAATGATGTTATACAAATAACACGCCTAATAATATAAATAAATATTCTACTTAATATTGACACTATTTTTTTACATATCATTCCTTAAATTTGACGGAGACCAGCTTTCGCGGGCTCCTATTTCTATGCAGTTTGCCCTTCGGACATCTGAATCTTTGGTACCGTTTGGTAGGTAGGTAACCAAGTTTTGTAACGAGCTACAAAATGGGAATCCGAAATTACAACACGGGATTATTTTTCCCGTTTCGAAGCTGGTTACGAACTTTTAGCATCTGAAGAACCCTAACGAACCTAACCTACCATTTTCTAAATGTTTTGACATCGGTCGATATTCCTCCAAGGAGTTCACAAAGTTATTTTGGTCATCTGCGTATTTAGGGTTTGGACATCTGCGTTTATGGCACATAGCTTATTAAGATAAGGACATCTGCGAGTTTGGTATCACGCGTAAAAACATTTTGGTAAATCACGTATTTGGTCATTTGCGTTTTTGTAAATATGTGAATTTGGTCTTTTGCGTTTATTGGCCTTTTGCGTTCTTGGTCATATGCGTCGGAAGGATATTATCTCAGCCTCACCTAGATTGCAACTACAATGTAGGAAGGAAAATCATAGACCTATCAACGAGTTATTGATTGAGAGTTGAGACTCTGAGACTTGAGACCACGAGACAGTGGGCAAAACTTGAGGAAATATTTACGTCCAATATAGTTTTGGTAATGGTGGTCTTTGTAAACGATAACATGATAATGTTGATGAAATATAAGGAATCTTTTGAAACTTCGGTATTTTAATCGTGGTCGTCCCTTACTGCACAATTGCACCTGGACATTGATTCCTATTAGCTTTCATTATATTACTTACAAGCTTTTATTTAGTTTCACTTGTCCCGAGGTTTCTCATCAAATCTTGCAAATTAAATTTGATCCACTTCCCGGTAACCGATTGAGCAGAAATTTTGCATACATGTGTAAAACGCGTGACAGTGCAATATTATGATGACATGGTGCTGATCTGATGAAGGAGCCGGAAGGTGGCCAATGGCCATAGGAACTTCGTAATGAAACGACACAACCTCATCGAGCTGTAGCTCGTTAGAATCGTCTCAATGAGTAGAAAAGTACAGTCGGCTAGAAAAGCTTGTACTAAAAATGTAATTTTTGACAGAAACTTATTATTATTACTATTGGTTATGCTTTCAACTCTTTGGTTGGATTTGTTTGGAACACAAAAAAAACTTCGACTATAAGTATGTCAATAACAAATGGAATTGATTTGAACAGTGTCTTAAGTTAATCAGTAATCACTGGTTAGTAGTGGGTCAGAAAAAAAAAATCCACGTGAATGACTAGAAGAAGATTGGGTCACAAGATTTAAAAAATAGTTTGCGAAATCCCTCACATGTAAAGTAAACGCCAAAAATCTTTCTTTTTTTGTGATTGAAACCTATTAAACCTTTGAAGCCTATTTTTCTTATGAAAGTTTCTACACTACTTGCAATCACTCAAAGAGTTGATAAATGGTGTTATTCTTGCTATCAAAGTAATCCCAAACCACAAAAAAATAACTTAAAAAGTATTTAACCGATTTTTTTTGTAATTGTTGTTAGCTTTTTTATAGGTTTACTTCACATTCACAACAAAATAAGTAACCCGATTCTTCATTTAACTTTGATCGCATTGTTTTTATATTTTAAGTCCATTTTTTTTATCTGGTATACAGAAAGAATAATAAAAACCGATTATTATATTCAAATTAATTTCATATTTTTTCGTAAATTAGCTTCGCCAAAATATTGTGTCAAACCTTAAAATTGATCAAAGTTTTACCCCATCTAATACTAACTTAGTTGCGGCAAATAAAAAAAGTGAAACTATGACAAAGATAACGAATGACATATCCCTTTCTGTCACACTTATAGAGATTTGTATACTACAATTTCGCTCGGTCGTGGTATTTCTATCAGGGATCGGATACCGGTATTTTCACCACACAAAAATACCGGTTTTATTTCGTTCAATTTCGTTCTTTGGTTTATAATATCATTTTTGATCAGGCTGTCTAATAATACGAAAATGTTACCTAAATACATGATAGAGTCCTACATTAAGAGCCTAAAATAATTCAAAATATTAGACTACTTCGAGGACTTTTGAAAAAACCGGTTCCGATCCCTGATTCCTATTATCATAGCTTGTCCTGAGTATTATAGGTCCATGGTATATATATCCATATCCACATCACATTAAAGGACAGCCACCTCCAGTCCAAGCTAATAAGAGCTGTAAAGAATTATCTGCGCAAACGCAATTATTCCGGACGCGTGTTATTAGCCGCGACCTGTGGTTAGCCCTCGGATTGTTCCCACATTTGAAGCTATTTTTTTTAACATCTCTAATTGGCTTCTCTACACGTTTTTGCTCCGATTTTGCTGTTTATTTTTTGTATGACGCTACAATTACGTGTGTATTATCCGTCGCTGTATCATCAGTGAAACAATATGTTTCGTTATTCTTGTTATTTTATGTGAGGATTGATTCGAGAATACCAATTTGCTTCTACTTCAATGTATGTATGCGCGTTGCTTCTACGCAAATCCTAGCTCGAACAACACTTTGAAATGTGATCAAACTGAAATTGGAATAATAACGCAATTGGAATATGTAACGAAGAAGAATCCTGAAGTTTCCTCTGAAAACCTCTGAGGCTCTGAATCTGAATCTTATTTTACTTACTCATTATTTGTAGGTACCAATTTGGGACTTAATCGCCTACCTGTATGTAATGTAAGTACCTAAAGAAGACACTGAAGACAGACTAATGATGTTGCAATAACACATCCGAAACGTCTAGATAAAGAAATCAATATAATTTTATGCCATTAAGTCACGTTCACTAAATATAATCTTTAGAATCAACATAAATGATATCAACATATTCCCAGTTAATGCACGAGTAAAAGTAAATGTAATGTAGATTTCAACTGCCTCCAATCATTATAAGGCACAGTACGTCTTTTATCTTAAAGGCGGCTTTTATTATAAGGCCCGTAACCTACTGTCTCGAATACGTTTATCTGAAGCTCATCTAATCGATTATTGGGTCACAGAATCAGACCGTCATATCATACCTACACTTATTTCCTCGACCTCGTATCTCGTTCAAACGTCTCAGTGCGAAGACAACTTTACATCAACCAAATAGAGTCCAAATTCAACGAAACTTACAAGATGGTATATGTATATGGAGATTTGGAAAAAAGTCGCCAGTATTAAATGCTTTCACATTCATGACATCGTTCTGTTTTTATGCGTGTTCATGAGTTTATGCGTTGTGTAGCGTTTTATCAATTTTCACGGACAACGCTCTAATTACCGGTACACTACTGACCTACACATTTTATTGAATATTTTCAAACGGTGTAGGTATACGTATATCATTTTAATTTGAGCACTTTTTAAATACATAAATTAGTCCGCAGTCAGTGATTAAGTCAGGTACACAGATTTAGACAATAGGCTAGACTTCGGTACCTACCTATGTACATATTTTATATAACTAGTGTAGGTACACAATGAGAGAACACTGCCGTACACTACTGCGACTGTTTCGGAGTTTTGAGTATATGAAGGTATTTATATCTATGAATTATGTCGTCATCTAGTATCCCTTAACTAATATGTATTATTTATTACCTAAAATTATAATTTGGCCCCACAAGAGTTTACGAGTTAAATGTTAAAAGTAAAAAAAAGACAGAAAAACATAAAATTATTTCTTGTCGCTAGGTCTAATGATACCATTGAGTCCTACCAGTCTTCGCTTTCATCTTTTAATTGGTTTGCCTAATCGACCATCAGTTATTTTACGATAAGTCTATCTATACAGCCTACAACAAAATGGCGTCTTTCCATATTCAATTCCCGTCACTTTAGTCCTTAGGTAACGGAAAACATATCGCGGTCCTCGCTTCAAAGTGCGTCGCCAAACAATGCGTTCCACGTCTTGGCACGACGACTAATTACTGTTAATGAATACGCAACACGGCATAACTGTTTATGTAATTAAGCTGCGAGATAAGTAGTAGGTTTACGGTAAGTATTAAATTAAAATGATACTTGCGATGCGTATGAGCAAACATAGGAAAATGGTCTAAACTCGACTCGTAATGTTATGGTGCACACTTGGCGGTATTTGCGCAAATATTCGTGCTGCACCTTTTTCCTTCCTACGGCAAATGAAAGAGAGACAATGATGCAACGCGAACACGCATTCCCAAGTGTGGTGCCGCCATAAAAGACATTAACCCCTTAGAAGAAGGGTCGCCAAAACGCTCATCTCCATACAAATGTAGTTCGGTTCTTATTTTAAAACGACATGCTAGAGTAACATAAAACTTTGTGTATTTACACAATGGGCTCTGGTATATCTAGGGCGGAAACTAAATAGCTTCTGTTGCTAGAAATTCAATTAGAAAAAAAATAGAGCGATTAGAAAAAAAAACGTACAAAGTCCAAAGTTGCTTCATTATTTTCTTTTATATTTCTATTATAAATTATAGCAATAGCAACAGAAACTAGTTTCCGATCTAGATATGGCGGATCCCATTGTGTATAAAAAGTTTCATGTTATTCCAGTATGCCGTTTTAAAATGACAACCAAACTATATTTGTATGGAGAGTCGACTTGAGTCGACCGTACTGGGGATCCTTTAGAGTCGTTCCGGATTTCATGACAATCAGAACTATTCTTTGGTTTCAATAATTTAGATAACTTTCTTCCAGTCAGATGGGGCGGAGTGAGTTTTTCACTCGACTGGCGATATTTTTTCTAGCCCGAATGAACGCGTCTCGACTCGCTCATACGAAAACACTAGCATTTCACTAAGTTACATAGTAGCACAATGTAAACCTTCATTTTAGTGCGCGTTCAGGTTTGACCTAGTCACAGATATCTGAGTAAGCGATCTGAGGTCATAGTGGCGGTGTGTACTCTTCACCTTTAGCAGCTCTACTTCTATTGCCTACCGAACGAAACTATAAGTTCTGAAATACTACCATATACCCAATCTCATCGTCACGGATATCTAGCGCGGCCTAAATCCAAGACAAAGCTGTTTTAATTTCTACTAAACGTCTAATCGAAGTGGGGTATCTGCCGGCCACTTAACGGTTCGTTAAAACCTTACCATAGACACGAGAGTAGAGGAAATGGCGCCTTTGTGCTGATTCTATGGTTGGTTGATTGTCTATGATCTTTGTTTGACCATTGGTTTACATAATCTGAACAATTGTGCCTTCCTATTATTGCTTAGCTATAAAATGTTCTATTATTCGATGGGACACGACGCTAAAAATGTTCCACCTCCGTAAAACTAATTTTTTTGGGAGGGTTTTCGTCTTTTTACTGTAATGCTAAGATAATAGCTATTCACGTCGTGGTCGGTGAAGGCGACCCTAGCTAGTTACGACCATGAGCCCTGATATGGCTTGCGAAGCCGAACTTACTCTTAAACACTCGGTTGCATGAAGCAAAGTAAAGCTGACATGCTAATATAATGCGACTGCCTCTAAGCCGGAGGTCCCGGGTTCGAATCCCGGTAAGGGCATTTATTTGTGTGATGAGCACGAATATTTGTTCCTGATTCATGGATGTTTCCTATGTATTTAAGTATGTATATCGTCGGTTTGGTGGTTTTATAGATGTTGAGTTATTGGTCAGATCATTATCGTTATCATCATCATCATCATCATATCAGCCGAAAGACGTCCACTGCTGGACATAGGCCTCCCCCAAAGAGTGCCAAAGTGACCGGTCCTGCGCCACCCGCATCCAGCGGACTCCCGCGACCTTTACCAGGTCATCAGTCCACCTTGTGGGGGGCATTGGTCAGATAAGAAGGAGTTATTTTGCTTCTAGAATCGTTTGTAGAACCGGACTTTATGAAAATTACTGGTAACTCTAATCTCTTCCTAATGGATACAGTTTAATTCAAACAGGAATGTATAGATACCTACTATTACTTAATCGAGATTTACATTTTGGAAACTTCTTTTTAAGTAAACTTCACAATTCACTTGCATTTTGAGTACTTTAAAGTAGTTAGGTACCTATCTAAAAATCTAGTAAACACTTGTGTAATCCCTGGCAATTCAAATGGCAACATTTTACGAGCAAAAGCAATTTGCATCTTTTTTTACGTTTTTACAGACGTTTATATAAATGTAGTCTAGATCTCAAATTGCCCTAATATCCGTTTCGTACCGCGCCAACCGCAAAATCACACTAAATTACTTAATGGCGGCTTAGTCGGCTGTTATTGTTTTGCAGTGCTTTGACACTGGATGGCAGGTGTCCGATGATAACATTGTATTGTTTTGTTTTGTTAGGCAAGGGTTACCTAAAAATAGTAAGGTGTTTTTCGTTTCTAGTATTTTCATCGTGTTCATTGCAAGGAGCTTAATATAGTGGTTGAATCTTTTGACAGTTTGTTATAGTTTTTCTTTCCCATTCAACTATAGCAATTATTAAAAAAAACCGGCCAAGTGCTAGTCGGACTCGCGCACGAAGGGTTCCGTACCTACCTCCACGCGTTACTGAGAAAAAGGAGCTTAACTGATGGACAGACAGACATACAGACAACGAAGTGATCCTATAAAGGTTCCTTTTTCCTTTTGGCGTACATCATCATCTTCCTAGCGTGATTCCTGGTTGTGCCCTACAGGAGCCCGGGTTCCGCTTTGACACCTAATCCCAAGATTTGGCATAGGCACTGGTTTTACGAAAGCGACTGCCATCTGACCTTCCAACTCAGAGGGAAAACTAGACCTTATTGGGATTAGACCGGTTTCCTCATGATGTTTTCATTCACCGAAAAGATAACGGTAAATAATCCGTCCATAAGTTCCGAAAAACTCATTGCTAAGAGCCGGGATTCGAACTCACGACCGCCGCTTGACAGCCGCATGCCTGCCACCACTACAGGCTACCGCTACGGTGGCGTAAGGAACCCTAAAAAACTCAGTGGTCAGTAATTTTCCTAGAGCTAAGCCTATATGAATGCGCTGCATTGACGGTCAGATCCTCAACATCTATAGGTTACTGTATATGCTTGCAATCAGATAGACCGAACGCCTGTTTGACGCCATACCGATTTCTTTGATTAATCCTACTAATATCATAAATGCGAAAGTTTGGATGTTTAGATGTTTTGGGTGTTTGTCGCGCTTAAACGGCTTAACCGATTTGGATGAAATTTTGCACGAAGACAAATTGCTACCCTAACACGTGCCCAAAACCCGGTCTGCGCATGTATGTGCATGTTCGAACTAAACGGCTGCTGGGCATATTTTTCATTTTCTTTTTTTCTTTCCACAGACCACTGACCATGTGGCGCGTCGCGCTCCTAGCGCTGGTGACGTCGGCGCACGCGCAGAACCGCGTCGTGGACGTCAGCACGGCGTGCGACCGCGGCTCCTTCACCGTGTCGCTGCATATGGCGCAGCCGTTCAAAGGCTTACTGTTCAGCAAGGACTTCTCCAGAGAGTGCAGGGTGCAAGGTGAGAGCGGTTATTGTGTCGGAATCCGTAGCTCGTTGGGCCTGCGACCGGGGCTCCTTCACCGTGTCGCTGCATATGGCGCAGCCGTTCAAAGGCTTACTGTTCAGCAAGGACTTCTCTAGAGAGTGCAGGGTGCAATGTGAGAGCAGTTACAAAATACTACTTGGCAAGGACTTCTTTAGAAAAATCAGATCTATCCATATCCATATCCATATCCATACTAATATTATAAATGGGAAAGTGTATGTGTTTGTGTGTTTGTTTGTTTGTTTGTTTGTTTGTTTGTCCGTCTTTCACGGCAAAACGGGGCGTCGAATTGACGTGATTTTTTAAGTGGAGATAGTTGAAGGGATGGAGAGTGACATAGGCTACTTTTAGTCTCTTTTTAACCCCCCACTTCCCCAAAATGGGGGGTGGAAGTTTGTATGGAGCATTCCGCAATTTTCAAGGTAGAAAGCTAAAAATTGGTATGCGGACTATTTGTGACTAACAAAAAATCGTACATCATTTTTTTTTGGAAATCTGCACCCAACCCCTTAAAAGAGGGGGTGAAATTTTATATGGGGTCCAGATATGTAGAGTCGATATGTAGAGCCGATATGTAGAGTCGATATGTAGAATCGATATGTAGAGTCGATATGTAGAGTCGATATGTAGAGTCAATATGTAGTCGATATGTAGAGTCGACACCTATCTAAGTACAAAGTGGACATCTATCTAAATATGTAGAGTCGATATGTAGAGTTGATATGTAGATTCGATATTTATAGTCGTTATGTAGAGTCGATATATAGAGTCGATATGTAGATCTCAAGACGAGAGTCTTTGACCAGTGTGTGTTGCCAGTGATGACATATGGCACTGAAACTTGGTCGCTTACTATGGGCCTCATAAGAAGGCTCAAAGTCACCCAAAGGGCAATGGAGAGGGCTATGTTAGGAGTTTCTCTGCGTGATCGCATCAGAAATGAGGTTATCCGCAGCAGAACCAAGGTAACCGATATAGCCCTCCGAATTGCTAAACTTAAGTGGCAGTGGGCGGGGCACATTGCACGTAGAACCGATGGCCGTTGGGGCGGAAAGGTTCTCGAGTGGCGACCACGTACCGGAAGGCGCGGCGTGGGTAGGCCCCCCACAAGGTGGACTGATGACCTGGTAAATGTCGCGGGAGTCCGCTGGATGCGGGTGGCGCAGGACCGGTCAATTTGGAACTCTCTGGGGGAGGCCTATGTCCAGCAGTGGACGTCTTTCGGCTGATATGATGATGATGTAGATTCGATATGTAGAGTCTATGTTCGATATGCAGAGTATATGTAGAGTCGATCTAAATATATAAAAGACTGAAACTGAGATGCACCTTTTTTGTAGACGGTTAACATTACTCTTAGTACGCGGGCGAAGCCGCGGGCAAAAGCTAGTGAAATACATATAAGAGACTACATAACGTCCCTGCATACGATGCGATGCAGCTATTCAAAATTAAACTGTTCAGCAAATACCTTCTCGAGAGTAGTGTGCAAGGTGACAGCATCCTCTGTCCGTTTCATCGCTACACGAGTAGAATCATATTGTATTGCAACTCTAAAAATGTTTCGTATCCTATCTTTCAGATTTATAAACCGAATGATAACTTTTTCAGGAAACCAGAAAACAAAAGTGTCTCTCCACCTGCCGACGAACGCTTGTGGCGTGAGGAGTTCTACCCTGAACAGCACTAGTGATGATCAGCTGTATTATACGGTGGAGCTGGTCGTCCAGATGGATCGGCAGCTGCAGCAGTCCACTGATCAGGAGCTTGTTGTTAGGTAAGAAGAACAAAGAAAGAACCACATAAGTCGGAGGTAGGTACGAAGCTATAACATAGAGCGAGATGGGACTAGAGTGACCTTGGTTTCAAATCCTATGTTGATAACCTACTGTATTACACAGTGGAGTTGGGTTTGCAAATCGATCGCCAGCTGCAGAAGTCTACTCTTCAGGAGCTTGTTGCTTCGTGAGGAAGACAACTAGTGAACGCTAAGGTCTCTCGACAAATAGACGTGCAATGTGAGGAGCTGCACTGAACAGCACCAGCGATTACCAGGTGTATACCCTTGAAGTAAGGTTCGATATGGAGTAGGTATATAATATAGACGAAAGACGGGAAATGAATGAACACTTCATTTGAAAATACATGGGTTTATAAAGGGTTTTCAGCTGTGGCTGTGTGCGTGTACTTGTGAGGTGGGATGCAGCTGCATGCAATAAAATAGGATCGTTAAATTATACATTAGATAAAGTTAATTATGTAAGATCATTGTGTGTACTCGTGCGTGAGACCACACACACCGCACCCTCAAATTACCCTGGAACTGGTCTTGCTGATGGTTCGTTCATGGTCATGTGAGGGGAACAACGAAAGTAACTCTCTCTACTTACTTAGCGACGCGCCTTGAAAACAAAATACGATGCGGTAGTTGATAAATTGCATTGACAAGTGACACCAAGAAAAATAGATACGTCTGATAACTATCTTGATGTACTGATTGTCCATGGAAATATATTTCAGTTTTTAAAACTAACACCCGACACGAGTTGTGGGGTGTCACGGAGTCGGGCATTAGCAAACTATTCACTATACAATAAGGCTAGAATAGTCTCCAAGAGCAATATTAAGAATAAAGTTCATAACAAGTTTTTTTTTTTAACTTTCAGGTGTAAACTTCAGCCGCGTGCAGTCCGCATCAACAGCTCGGCTCTTGAGGGCGTCATCAACTCCAAGCTTCGCGAGATGATAGGACAAGAAGCTAAGAAGACTAGGTAAACAACTTTCAGAATTTGACTTGTATTATACTAATACATACAAACACACACCCTTCTGCTGCAACATTTGCTCTCCAGGCTGACCAAGGTTAACTCATTCACTTTCTGCTTTGCAATTACTCCCTAGCAGCATAAGCTTGAGTAAGTGCTGGGTAAGAATCTTGTAGCTTTTTCTAAATTTAACTCTAGTAGAATAGACCACGAAATCGTGTACTGTAAATATGCTGCTTCGCACATTAGGGCGCCTGGAGCTGCGGCTGAGCTGGCGGCGGTGCGGAAGCGGGACAAGTACTCAGTACTTGCAAATTATTTATTGGTTCAGCTTGTCGTGGAGACGACTGGGTGTTGGTGCGCAGAGGCCAAAACCTTTTTTAGAGAAGTGGGTCGTCGTTTGCAGGAAAGAGGACTGGATCCCCGCTCTGGGTCCTTTCTGGTGCAAAGGTTAGCCATAGCTGTTCAGCGCGGCAATGCGGCTAGCGTGATGGGCACCTTTGCACCTGGAGGGACGCGGGGCGTGTTGTTTGATACTTAGTTTTAAGTTTAGTTTAGTTCAATTTTTAATTTTACAATATAAATATACTTACTTAGATCAAAAGTACAATTTAAAAAAGTATTTTTCTTTACTTGGCCGCCACTGACAGGAATCCTTGCTTTACCATTGACAATTACTATTTTCATCTGATGATTGTGTCTGCCCTTCCAAATGAACTAGACTTTTTTGACTGCATGCAAAAATAAACCTGCATGTTCTCTAGCAGAATAGCAAAGGAACATATTATTCTAGAAACTTAACTAGACTTGTAAATTTCAGAACCGGCCGCAACCGCCAAGGCTGGGTGAACCCCGCGGAACTAGAGCAGCGCGAGTGGCTCATGGAGTCGGCGCGGGCGTGGATGGAGCTGGTGCCGGCCGCGCCCACTAACGAGCCCGCCACCGTCGAGGTGGGGCAGCCGACGAGGCTGCTCATACAGTGCACGTTGCCTGGTGAGTACCAGAACATGGTAGGCTGAATAATAACAGGACACAATACCTTGAACAGACACTCTATAATTTAGGTAGGTATTACAGTGCAGAGAGTGGATGGAGGCAGGAGAAACGACTAGACATATTGTAATGGATTGTAAGCAGGTTACAGACACATTACAGGAGGCAGTAAGCAACATCAAGGCTCACTAACTTTTTAGAGGAGCTGGTGTGGTTAGATTAGCGCTATCCCCCTTTTCACGCAAAATAGGCACACTGGATGTCGACTTGCGGAAAATGCAGACACAGCACACACCGTGCACGTTGCCTGTGACTGCATGTACTATCGCCCAAGGGTACGGGTTCACACTTTCTGTTCAAAATCGTCTGCACATGCATAGCGAACGCTCGAAAATGACCCTAGAGGCGTATACCCGTACCCTTGGGCGATAGTACATGATGCTACTAGCCGTCTTCGGCGACGCCGAATCATCTTGGAGTTTATCCCGATCGGTAACTTAAGTATAGTCAACAGCAAAAGTAGGTTATCATTTTTTCACCTTATCGCAATGAAATAAGGTACAAAAGTGATAACTTACTTTTGCTTTTGACTGTACCTACCAGACTGTACACGTTAATTGGGAATGGATGAAAATTTTAGAAATGCCTGATTATTTTTTTGGTGATAGTAATAACCTTTTTTAGCACCAGAAAAACGTTTCAGATTTTTCAGCTGCATCAATTATTTTTGAAAAATATAAACTGTTTTCTCACTTACATTTTGTGTTTAGGACGGCGAATAAGAAACTTTCCTTGTTCTGTCTCATATTACAAAAAAATATCTTAAATATCCGTGGTAAACTAACACTCGCAATTATATTGACAGCTGCAGCAGCTATATTTGTCATGCCAATTCAGATATTTAAAATATTTTTTGTAATATGAGACGGATCAAGGAAAGTGTCTTATTCGCCGTCCTAAACCCAAAACGTAAGTGTTCCTCAAACTGTTCATATTTTTCAAAAAAAAATGACGCCGCTGAAAAGTCTGCAACTTTTTTCTGGTGCTAAGGAAGGTTATTCCTATGACCAAAAAAATAATCAGGCATTTCCAAAATTTTCATCCATTCCCCATTGCGTACCTACCTATACTTGAAACCATAATTAGATTCCAAAAAAACTACCCTTTGTGTTGCCATTAAAATGAGGAGGGTTGACACCGGTGAATTAGCATTATAGAATAGTTTCCATCATTTAGAAAGATGCAAATTCACCGGTTTCATCCCTCCTCATTTTAATGGCAACACAAAGGGTAGTTTTTTTGGAATCTAATTATGGTTTCAAGTATAGTAGAATTTTCAATCAATAAGTCAACACGAAACAAACCTATAACGTTTATGTACGATATAACCCCTCATCTTTTATGTTCCAGCCCGTAGATTCTTGTTTCGTTATATATGTGTAATTGGGAAAAACAAAAGCGATACCACGAAAACAAAAGGTGGTAATAAATATCTCTATCTTTATCGCACTTGTATATTGTAACAATAAGGATGTGCATATTCCCACGCCAGCTTCTATTATCTTGGTGCCTTACCAGTTCTCGTGTAAGACGATGATAATATATTCCTGTTATCCCTTATTAGGGACGTAGGGCTGGTAGAAGAGTTCTCCATTTGGCACTATCTTGCGCGGCTTCTTCCTACTCTTTCCATCCGAGACCAATATGTAATCCAAATAACCTTGTTCTTTTCCAGTCGGGGTCGGTCTCCGCATAACCAACTGCGTAGCTCACGACGGCCTGGGCGAGGCCTCGCAGAAACTGCTCGACGAGGCCGGCTGCCCCATCGACGAGTCCATCTTCTCCACCCCCTCTATCCACCGCCACAAGAAGGGGACGGAGATAGACTTCGCTGACCTTGAACCGGTGTGTAAAACAAATTGAATCAGTCCTAGTGGGCTAGTTTCTCATTTAGTTAAATTGTTTCGCTGCAATTATGGAATACATTTTCTGTAAATACCTACACGTAACTTGAAAGACACGGACAGAACACGCCCTAACTTTAAGTTTAACACATTTTCAACCATTTATATATTAAAATTTATATGCGGCTGCTTGACCGTGGCAAACAGTGACGTCATAGCGTACTATTTTCTTTGCTTTCATCCCGAATCGTTTTGACATTTCATAAAGGGTAGTTGAGCACCCTATTGTCTTTTATTTAGCCAAACTAAACTTGGCCTATCATCTATCCCTGTTGCTCATTGATTCATACGTCTCTTTCTTTTACATTTTATATGCACCTTACAGGTGGACCCACAACGGAATCTCGACGAAAACATCAACCTGAAACTGGCTAAGACCGACCCAGATCTAATGTTCAAGAACATAATGACATACCAGCACGCTGTCACTACATTCGCCGCATTCAAATTCCCCGACAGAGCGAAGCTTCATTTGACTTGTGGCATAGAACTGTGCAAAGGGAAATGTCCTGCTGTGGACTGCAAGGCCTTGCAAAGGCCACAGCAGACGAGGGAAGGGCTGTTGAGGAAGGCAAGGTTGGACAAGGATGCTAAGGGAGTCGTTATTGATCGGTTGGAGGTGTATAACAGT
Source organism: Epinotia nisella (assembly GCA_932294315.1). Taxonomy (NCBI): domain Eukaryota; kingdom Metazoa; phylum Arthropoda; class Insecta; order Lepidoptera; family Tortricidae; genus Epinotia; species Epinotia nisella. The sequence continues at coordinate 8,454,381 of OW028687.1, forward strand.
ATTGAGGTACTGGCGCCTAATATAGAGTTGGAGGATGAGGCTTCTATAAGAGGTAAGCAATTTTGTAGGTTTTTTTAATGGACATTAGAGTATTGTCACCAGCATAAATAATGGCCATAACAAAGCCGGCTAAAGAAACTTGTAAAGGTCGCCATTTGTACATTTCTGTGTCTTGTGCAAGAAAGTTTAAATAAATAAATAAAGAAGGTATCAACACGTCCTAACGGCTCTAGAAATTTATAGAGTCGTGTCAAATATTTTTCGCGCTGTTTTGTAGCAGATATAATATATATTCATGTGGGTGACTGTACGTAACGTAACGGACCAAATTCCAATCAGGATTTAATCAAATCCGATTCTAATATAAACTGGTGCATTGCATACCGCAATCGTTACGAAGTTTTATAGTAATAAGCCGGGAATAATATATTATATATCCTCGTATAGTGGCTTAACGGAGCCATTCAACGTCTCCCCCATCGACTCATCTTCGTACCTTTGTATCCCGCGACGCTGCGTTTAATTTTTTTGTGCGCTTTGTTAGGTATGACTTTAATAGTAGTAAGTAGTCCTTCTGTTAACCCACATATTTATCCATTCCAGGGTCAAGGAGAATCGAAAGCGAAGAGGAAGAATTAATCCGAGGCTTCTCTCCTGGCGACAAAACTATCTGCCTCTCGCCCGGAAAAATGGCCCTTGCCTTCTGTGTCTTAGGGGTGATATTCCTGTGCGCGATCGCCGTGGCTTTCGTCTCTTTAGTGAGAGCGAGACGGCGTCTAGGCAGGGAGCCGTTGCATACATCCCTCTCTTTCTACACGGGAAGTAAGAGTATGTTCTCGTCTAGTGAGAGCTCTAGTTCTGGTTTGAGTGGAAGCAAGCTTCTGCTTACGGATAGCCCCTACTTAGATCACCATTCCTCTTCAAGCAATAACTGGCCATATTCCAGAGCATTTTAAGGTTTATTTTGCTTGAAACAAAATTGTATTCTATTGTTTTCATTTGTCCGAATAACGATTGACCGTATAGAGCATGTATAGAGCGTCGACGATATAAAATGTGGTTGAAATACATAATCATAAACTGTACTCTTTGGTACTAAAGTTAAGACTTATGTTAGATCTCAGATACCTACTAGGTATTTTTTTTTAAATATGTTATCTCGCAAGTCTACGTAATTGGCCAATAGGCTGTATTTAGCATTCTGACTACAGATTTTGATAGAATGACTTATTTTATTTTAGAAAATGAATTATAACTCACTGGGATATAGCTCTAGAAAGATTAAAGACAATAGACCCATAAATAATAGTTACTTACTTCAACTTTGTTCTAGACGAACTTTATTTATTTATTTGGTGCTATCATAATATTACATGTAGTTCTATCATAATAAGATTAGGTAATGAGACAAGGAAATTAAATGAAATTCAAGAAATGTTAAGGAAATTCATTTAATTAACAGAATCTTAAAGACTGGTTTATTTTTCCCATTACCTCCAGTTAATTTTTCATTATTTTGATACTTCCAATTTTTATTTATTATTAGTCTGTAAGCATTAAGAATGTAATTTGAGGACGTGCTTTTGATCATGGTAGGTATAATTCTTGGAGAGGGTAAATGGTATTTGACTTTCCAAGTTTATATTTCCTAGGTTTTTTTACATGGTTGGTTGTGGGATTTAGTTTAATTTACATTTCATTAGCACTTCCTCGAGTATAGGTAAGTAAGTAGTAATAATATAATGTAAAAGTTTTAAGTACATACATACTTAAGTCGATAAGTACTTAGATAGAGTCTTCTAAATTGATATTTATTTTTTTGTGATATACTCCTACATGGAGATGATGGATGTTTTTATACCTACCTTTACAAGTTTCTATTAAATTAATAAATGGAACAACTACAATTGTTGCATTTTATTTATGATTTTAATGACCGTAAATACTATTTCAATTAGCACCTACCAACCTTAACAAACAACATAATGTCTGCGTATTTCCACTGTACAGTCGACTACAAAGAGATCGGTACGGCCAAAGTTACAAAAAGAATTATACACGACCTTAATGTTAAGGCAATAAAGTCGTGTATACATATTTTTGCAACTTTGGCCGTTTCGCTCTTTTTAGTCGACCGTAACATACTACACGATTTCCGAGAACAAGTATGTTTATGCCTTTATGGCCTACAATTCCATGAGGGCTCCGTCACGACTTCCAGCGGCAGCGGTGCCTATGTTCGTGGAAACGAGAGGCCACGGTCCCTTCTCTCGCTCCCACATGGCGTACCGCTGCCGGTGGCATTCGAGTTCGTGGCCGGACCGTAAGAATTTTATTTATCTAATTAGTACTGATACTTCAAAGCATACTCGTATAGTAGCTGGCTAGTATAGCTCAGAGAAATCCATTTAGCATTATTATTGACCAGTTACATAGGTCATCACCAATCTACACCAAATTGAGCTGGGTATTTCTCAAATAATGTGATTGACTTGTCACAACCATGTGCAAAAGTTAACGCTACTAATGCTTAATTTTTCTTTTTTTATACACGGATCAAAATGTTGACTAAATAAGCTATTATATAAATAAGTATTACAATATTTAACTGCTGGGAAATTCTTAACTTTTGCACATGGTGGTGACAAGTGACGTTAACAATTTGAGAATGACCCAGCTTTCAAATGGAAAATATCCAAATCCAAGTAGGTACCTATGAATTGCCGCACGGGGGAGTACCCTATATACCGCGTTGACAATACTTTGGAACCAGAACATTAGATATAATTCTGCGGTGCCTCTATTTTTGAAGTAGGTTCGCGCAACAGAAAATAATTTGCTGAAAAAACAGCATGATTTTTGTTTTGATTTTAGCGCCATCTAGCGGTAAAGAGTAAAATCATATGTAAATAATTTATAACTGGCAACACACTTGTTGCCGAGTAGTGCTGTGCCAAAAATCGATTAAAAATGGTGTGTCATAGACAACTGTTACTTGCTCCTCACTAAGCTATGCCGGTGCATGACATCATTCTGTCAAAGATTATGAAAATAAAGTAGACATTTGAGCCAGTACTTTTACAAACGTAACATTAGATTTGGAACTTGAACAGATGCAATTAATCATTTATTTTGAATATTCACTCCTACCCCCACTTACCTAAAAGTTAAAGGCATAGCCAGCACGATTATCACAAGACGGCACGCGAGCTCTCTCGATTTTTCTCGCACTATCCGTCTCTCTCTTATTAGAAAACACAGAAAGAGAGGTATAGTGCGATAATACCGACTGGAAAATAACAAGGTTATTTGGATTACATATTGGTCTCGGCTGGAAAGAGTAGGAAGAAGCCGCGCAAGATAGTGCCAAATGGAGAACTCTTCTACCAGCCCTACGTCCCTAATAAGCGATAACAGGAATATATTATCGTCGTCTTACACGAGAACAGCACGGCTATCACAAGACGGCGCGCGAGCTCTCTCGATTTTTCTCGCACTATCCGTCTCTCTCTTATTAGAAAACACAGAAAGAGAGGTATAGTGCGATAAAAATCGAGAGAACTCGCGCGCCGTCTTATGATAGCCGTGCAGGCATCTTTTTTCTTTATAACCTTTTAGTGTAAATCGCATACTATTAAATGAGCAATATTTGTAATCACGTCCTCGAAAATTACTGTAACAATTTCGATGAAATATTAAATATTTCACGGGGGCGAAAAATCGATCTAGCTAGGTCGAAGGTATATATGGAAAAATTCGTTTAGTTTAGAGCTCGTTCGTCCAAGTACAATAAAATAAAAAGCAAGCGTATTATAAAATAAATAAATAATTTTGTAGGCACCGTCTAGCAGAACCAGGTCTTTATTTTATTTACGGAAATCAAACAGGAATATTTAATTAGCATCATTCGATGTGTAATTTGTTACAAAGATTTTTTTATAACAATTTTATTAGTCAACTTATATATTTAATAATAAGCAGAAAATGTACATTATAATTTTGATGCACTAAAGACCAAAACAAAATATTTTCAGTCGGTATTTTTTATTTGGTTCAACGAGTGGAGCTTAATAACCCACATTCTGACATTTCTGTCAAAACAAGAGGCATTTCTGCGAGTACCGGCTGTGCAGTCTGTATTGCCTAATCTATGAGTTGGGCGGAAAGGTGATGCTTGCTTTCGCGACGATCTTTTTGCCTCGCCTTCGACGCCGTGTTCGTTCTCGCAGTGACGGCTGGAATTTGGAAGAAAAATATATGAACTGCGATTATTACTAAATAAAGTATTCCGTAAATGCGCGGGTTATGTTTCAATGCGTGATAATCTCATTGAAAGCTGTTCATAAAGTGTTTGTGTCGTGAGTTTGGATTGAGTACAGTTGGTGAGTGAGTGCATCTTGTGATTTTGTGAGTGCCGACGAATTTATGTGTACAACCGTGTGAGAACAACCTTACTGGGCTTTTAAGGTACGTGGTAATTTAATATGGCTTCAATGAGTGGTAATTATGGTTTAGTTTTAGTTCGGCGGATCTAAGTAGGAGCGAGTTTTTCGTAATCGGCTTAGTGGGCAAACTAATTAAACACTGCTCTTTTTAGTTTTCTTGTTGCTACTACTGCTATTCCCAGCTTCCGCACAAATGTTTCTATAAAGCTGTATTAGTCTTTAGTTGCTTGTATAACCAGATATATCTTAAAAACAATAATTGTATCAAAATATTTAGGGTGATTATAATTATTACTTTATCCTAAGTAGTAGTGGAATGTAAACATAGTATTCGCATCGAAACTCAAACCATGCAATTAATAAATCTTGTGCAATTTTCTGATGTCACCATTTTAGTTTCCAATGACCTTGATACAAGTTTCTATCTAATTCACCAACTTAATTTTCATGCCTAATTTTGCCCAAAATATCCATACACCATAAATAAATGCTCTCGACCGCTTTAGCCTAGTTGGTAGTAACCCTGCCTACGAAGCAAGAGGTCCTGGGTTCGAATCCCGGTACGGGCGTTTATTTGTGTGATGAACACAAATATTTGTTCCTGAGTCATGGATGTTTTCTATGTATTTATGTATATAAGTATGTTTATCGTCGTCTAGTACCCATAGTACAAGCTTTGCTTAGTTTGGGACTAGGTCGATTTTCGTAAGATTGTCCGCAAATATTTATTTATTTATTTAAATAAAATAGATTTATTTCAGGCAGAAACCCATATTTTTACATATTTTTTACATATAAAGTGCATTGCAAGAAATGTAACATATTTCTTAAAATTACATGATCATTTCAGTAAACTATGTTATATGGGTCGTTCTTCTTTTCGACCGACAATAGCCTGTCCCTCGTCTTATTACGGCATCTCATTTGAGTAATGATGTTTACGGTTTTATAATGTTCGAATGAACGTCCATATTATTTTATTAATTAGTGATGTTTAATATTTCACTTTCTCTAACTAGCATTTTTTTTAATGTTCTTTTTTTCGTAGAATGCCGTGACAGAGTGGTAAACCAAAATGTTGTCCCCACTGAAAGAGTCCACTTTGTCACATGTTTTTTTTAGAAACCAACCGTAAATAAATATTTATATTGGCCAGAAAGGAAACTTTAATTAGTTCTAATGAAGAAACCTATGCATTTTTTTTAAATCGCACTTCAAAACCACAATTTTCGATAGTTCAAAAACCAAAAAAACAGAAAAACCTCGGATCATTGTCGGTAAAAAAGAAGAATGACCCATATACCTGTCATATAGCAGCAGTGTGTAGTTTTATCAAGCACTCATAGTTATCAGAGGAGTGCCAAGGTGTTGTTAATTAGGGTGTGGTGCAACTGAATTAATAACTCACATAAGGGAAAATCCGGGCTTGGTTGGCTTCACATTTTCATCAAAACAATGTAGAGATGTTTTCAAAGGAATTTTATTTTACATCCGAATTTGGAAAATTTTCAATTATCCTAGTCAGAATCACTAGTACTACATTCTGATAATGAATAAAAGATCTATGTTTTCATACATTATTTAGTTTCCACATTGTGCCACAAAATGTAAAAGACGTCACAAAATGGAATAAAAAAGGGGTCCTTTTTCTCTATCACAATCAATTGTACTCATGATTCTGAGTAGGAAAAATCCAAAATACTAAAGGCAATATTTAGTAGAAGCCATAATCCATAATTAGATCTACACAATATACATGAGATTATTTGACTTGGTTGAATTGCATCAAAGTAGTCCATTCAAAAAGCAACATTATTGTCCAAGGTCGAAGATTTTAATACCAATGATAGTATTATAAAAAATCGGCTACATCAAAAAATCTCAACCATATACTATACGCAAAATAGGCGCAATTATAACATGAGTTGTGGAAATCCAGCCCGCGTACACCTATAATGATATGTGGTTTTTGCTTAGTATCTTCATATTTGTTCTATTCATTGCTGAATATTGGACGCGTAAAGGGTTTATTTAAAAGAACAAAGATAATAAAAACAAACAAAAGCGTGGCAATGCTGCCAGCCTTCTGGGCACACTACCCTCTGACAGGGATTTGGGCCAATTTTTTTATCTTTAAGTTTTAATTTATAGTCTTTTTTTGTCTTTGTAGGTTAAGTTGCTGAATATTAAATTAAAAATTAAATTAAAAATCATATATGATTTATTTCGGACTGGATCCATAAATTGTTAGTAACAATATATTACTTAAAAACTAGTGTTAGTAACATTAAGTAATTTAAAAACTAACTAATATCGGCCTATTATTGAGTCTAGTAGCAGTGTTGTGTGCCCTTTGATCATATGTTGCACTATGCCTCTCTATTTTGACCTATCCTCGGCAGCCCTAACGGCATCAGGTATTCTCAAACCAGTGATAGCTTGCTTAGAATATGACAGCACAATGTTGCCATTAGTAACAAAATACTTGGCATATTTGTGCAGCTTTTTATTTATTTTTTTCTTAATTACTTTATCTAGTCTGTTATGATGAAGGTTAAGTCCTCTCACAGACTGGCACGACTTGGCCTCGGCGGTCAGTAGTAAATTTGTCATTAGCTGTCAAATTTACTATGGACCGCCAACGCAAGCCGGCCAGTGTGATGCAGGCTTAAAGTGAGCTTTTCTAAGATGAATAGAAATTCGAAATAGGGTGTATTCAACATAAATATGTATATAGTTAACATTTTTTAAAAAGTAGGAATCCACTTCAAATCTTATCTGCCTATGAATGGAATTGTTCTCTATTGTTAAAGCCGACCGCTAATCACCCGTGCAAAATAAAATGCATAAATAACAAATGAGTTCATACGAATAACAACTTTATCGTAAAGTAATAAGGTTCAAATTTCATCAGCACGCACTCGACATAAAACCTTTTGGAAATAGGAGCCGTGATCGCCCAGGTGTTCGGCTCTTCCGTTCCAAAAGGTTTTATGTCGAGTGCGTGCTGATGAAATTTGAACCTTATTAATTTATTATAAAGTTGTTATTCGTATGAAATCATTTGTTATTTATGCATTTCATTTTGCACGGGTGATTAGCGGTCGGCTTTAACAATAGAGAACAAAACCATTCATCGGCAGATAAGACTTGAAGTGGATTCCTACTTTTTAAAAAATGTTCACTATACCTTACATCACCCAATCAACTGTTTCTTCCTGCAATTAAGAACTATTATAAAATACAATTATGTATATAAAATAAAAATATGATAATTCGAATCCCACCTATCATTCTCAGGATGCTATTTGAGCTCCTCCTCATCATTATATAATCTCTGCTGCAGGGATACACAGTGACAGAGATGATAAAAAAAAATGTTTAGGAGTTAACCCATAAAAATGAGATTACATTAAAAATTATGTTTGGTATACTTATTCTATACTAATTTGAATAAAGAGGAAGTGTCTGTGAGATTGTAGCTTTGTAAGTTTGTATGTTTTGAGTAATTTCAAAAATTCTTACACCTGCATGTAGAATGGACTTTCTGGACGTTAATAAACACGCTCTTACCTATTCAAATAATGTACATACATTGAAATGACCATTCAGTCAACTTGTTTTTTTTTTTGCGGGAATCAGATGACATGCTGACGTGACTAGGACTCATTAAATACAAAACATAAAATAGAAGACAGATTTTGTTTCTTAATGACCTTGCAAAGTAATCTATTGTGCTCCAATCTACAGTACCGGTCAAAAGTTTGTTTTTGGTACAAATTTGTACTTTTGTGCGATAATGTTTTGCAGTTCAGATGTCGAAAATTGTTTCCAACTGATTCGTTATTGTTTACGGAGATGTGTTTGATTAGTCAGAGGCAATTTACGTAGATTTCTAAACAACTGATTCCCTAAATACCAACATTGTATCTGATCATTGTACGTTTTAAGTGGCAAGCCCATATATGGCCCAGCCTTTGCCGTCATTCCTATAAGATTTTAGGGAATGCGTTGTTTAGAAATGTACGTGAATTGTGTCTGACTAATTAAACAAATCTCTGGAAACAGTAACGGATCAGTTGGAAACAAATTTCGGCTTCCGAACTGCAAAAAATTATTGTCCAAAAGTACTCATTTGTACCTAAAACAAAGAGTGAACTTAAACTTTTGACTGGTACTGTAAACATCTGTAAAAACATTGCACAGGTACAAAATAATGCAATATCTTGGCTAGTAATCCTAAATAGAAATTAAAATTAGCCTCCAGTCTAGGAATAGTAGTAGATTGTACAGTCAGGTTCTCCAATATCTATACAGACAACCTTTCAAAAATATATGTACATAGGCTTTATTACTAATGACATAAGACATACGTGTAGATATTTTTGAAAGGTTGTCTGTATAGATATTGGAGAACTCGACTGTACAACAAATGCATAAAACAAGCCATTTCACCTGAGTCGTTTATATCCACCTGAGCCACCAGCGAGGGTGGATAGTTAAGTCGAGGAATAAAATGGCTCATTTATGCAAGAGTTATACACACTGCTTTTCATTTCGATTGCGAGAAAATGACAAATATTAGCAAAATTTAACAAAATAATTTCATCCCCGCCACTTTACTTTTTAAAGTTTTTATGTTCAATTTTCGACTTAGGTACTTCATACTGCCAAGTCATTTAAAGGTTGGATGCGTTTTTAAATAACAATTGACTTCTATTTTATTTGGTTTTATTAATGTAGTAATAGATAGCACTGATGTGAAATTTATTAAAGCTAATCGAATAAAATTACAAGTTTATTCTAATACGAAGTTTTATTGTGCGTGTGGCTGTTAGGCCAGATTATCTTAGTCTTTAAAATAGTTTGCACTGCTGTACACATCCAGCACAAACAAAGACGAACTTTGCAAGTATGAGAAGTGAAAATCATGTTGTTAGGTATTGTGTTTTTAATATAGTAGCTTTTATCAACAGTGACTGCTTTGTGATTGCTCAGAAATAGTTAATAGGAATTTAAGTAATGTGACTGATTCATGATTTCACAATCTATTACTAACGTCATAGCAAATTGTAGATCACAATGATTTGTACCAAATCAAATTGGTTGTAAATTAACAACCCATCTATATCACCCTTGCTAGCAAAGTCATTCTATTTAAGTCAGACCAACACAACGGTGAAAAGCGGAAATAGTAATCTCCAAGAGAAAAAGCTAGTGAAAAAGGCATTCATTTTAAAGGATCTGAAAGCCTACTCAATGTCACGCTCAAAGTCAAGACCCTTTGGAGCGCCGAGCGTCGAGCCCGGGGCGCCGGCGTGCGTGAGAAAGGGCTCCTATAACGGCTCAGCCCTACCGTGGACGTATATGTGCAAATAAGGGAAATCCAATATCCGTCTGCGTACATGCGTACATAAATAATAAATAAGGACATAAATATCTGTACACGCCTTTATGACATTGACAGTAGAGTCCTGGTACATATATTTATGTATGTATATTAATACTCCTGACTGTACTTTCAAAAGATATGACCGATCGACAATGCAAATGAGACCTTTCTACCTACTCTACTTAATGTTCCTATAATTATAAGAATCCGTTAAGAAAAAAATCGAAAAAAATTCTGGTGTTAAAATTCAACTCTGTTGCAATGACAATATCGAGTCACCATTAAGATATTTTTAGGGTTCCGTACCTCAAAAGAAAAAAAACGGAACGGTCAAGGATCACTCGTGCGTCTGGCTGTCCGTCTGTTACGGCCGATTTGCGCCGGAACTACTGGACCGATTGAGTTGAAATTTGGTAAATAAACATATGTAAATTGGTGACCCAAAGATGGACTCGTAAATTAATTAATGAATTCTGAACAAGGGGGCCACGTTTGGGGGTAAACTGTTTTTTTTTTTTAAGTTTCGCAAACTGTATCGTGTGACATATCAAATAAAAGAGGTTGTTGTAAGCATCTCAGATATTTCTTTTTTATAATTTTAGCAAATACAGATTTGAAGTAATTTAGAAAAAACGACGAATATTGACCATTCCCCCCTCCGAAACTACTAGGCTTAAAATTCTGAAAAAAATATGGAAAAAAGTTCCTTGCCTAAAGATTACAGGAAAACCTATAAGAAGTTTGAGTATTCTAAGTAACGGGAAAATTCTCAATATTATACGGAACCCTCACCACGTGAGTTGAACTCGCACTTGTCCGGTTTGTTATATAACAGTTCAGTGTAAAAATATGTGTGAGAACTGACATATTTTTATATCGTAGTAGATAGAAGTAACTTATTTTTGAAGATTGAACATATTTTTTTAGTGTTCCGTAACTAAATTGGTAAAAACTGAACATTCATGCAAGCAACTCGGTGCTCGTTTTTGCCGCTTCGGCTAAACTCGGCTCTCGCACACCTCCGAGGTGTCGATACACCCAATCGCTCTAGGAACCAAAGAGTGCACCGTTCTCTTTATGCTACGAGATGCCATGATTTGATTTTTCTAGCTGTGCAACATCGGTTGAGTTAGACAGAGGACCTCCTGTACATAAGTACTATTATCTATTCTGTGGTGGTGTGGTGCTGGTGCCTGTCCGTGTTTCTGTCACTGAGATCAACAATGAGAAGTAATGGAACAAGAACATTCATTCATGGAATTTAGAGAGCGCGTACACGGAACGATGTTTCGAACTATGCTATCGGTGCAATTCGATACAACGAAGCGCGCCGTAGCGTAGGTGCGAGGCACTAGTTTCTAGGCACGGTGTTAGGAATTCTAGCATCCAACTTAAATATAAAACGTGACTAGCCCCGTTTCCTGTTTCCAGGTCGTTCAATGTTACTTCGATAGTAACATTGTATGTTGGGTTTAAATGACATTACCTACTTTATTAAATACGCTAGTGTAACATGCAAGGCATTTGCACGAACTGTTCATACATCTCTACTTACGGGGAAAATGTTCGTGATCGTATATACATCGTACCGGGTATGAGATGTAATATTTTACAAGTGTTCCTACAGTGATTTAATTTAAGGTGGTCAAATAATCAAAATCATCATATCGATGTAATTTTCTATAGTAACGCTGCGTTACTATAGAAAAACACTAACGCGCATGTTGTAAAAAAACTTAGACAAGAGCTTAGAAAAACCTGTTGCGACTTGCGGCACTACCCAATTTTTCTTAATGCAATCCTACAATTTTTCAAAATTTTAAAGTTGAGCGACGGTTAGCTCATCGTCTCGAAACAGCTAATGAAATAAGAGATCAAAGTTCAAAAACATTGCCGCTACTTAATCTTTTCATTAACCTTGGTTATGTCCAGCGTATCCTGGCTCTAATTCAATTCAATATCGCTAAAACTGTTTCTATGTCGGCTTCTAGGGCGATATAGGGGTAATTGTACCTATATGTGAAGTAGAGCACAAGGCCGTATCTCACATCAACTCACATATAGGTACGGCATATAAACTGGCGATTGCTTTTATATCTTCATTTTCTTCGCTCGAATCAGGAGTATGGTTAGTTTTATGAGTAACCAAAGCGTAAAGATACATTTGATTAGCTTGGGTTGAATGAACTTTTCTAATGAAATTCTAAAGATAGGAACACTTTTGAAACCACGGAAGAGAGTTTCTATTTAGCGGCTAACCAAAGCGTGTAAAAGAAAAAGCGTGATTCAACTATAAGGTAATAAAATAACAAAAGAGACGGTCTTTACACAAATATGTATACACTTTATGGCCGTATTTCTAAACGTCCAACAAACCAATTTTAGCTAAAATGCCGTTAAAAGTCGTTTGTCTTTATCTGTCACTTTGACATTTGTGTTCATAAGAAAGGGATAAACAAAACACATTTTATTTATCAGGGGCATTTTAAGTTTTATGAATATGGGGGTTAGTATACAAATATGGCTCACTACGTAACCATAAAGTAGCTCGCTTCATAATTTTTATATATCGATGCTTTTCTTCTAACACGGAACTACTTTGAACCGGATGTCATGCATACAAATGCAGATCCAGTTATTAGGTCATCCGCGCAAATAAACAAAGATCTCGTCAAACATGTGTCTCCTGTTTAGTATTTTATTAAATGTTAATTCATCGCTACAGAGGTGTATTAAAAAAGGGTGGTAGAGCGGGGAGGGTGCGTGCACAAGGGATATACGGCTGGTCGGCGCCAGGAGCGCGATCGATATCGCCCACAGTCGCGGCTCATTCTGGCCGAGTCGCGACGCGCGTACCCTCCCTTCGATGTCTGTGTACTCAAAAACCCTGTGAGTGACGTGAACTGTGAGCTAGTGGATTGGATGCGATGAGATAGTCGTTTACGGTATGTGGCTTACGAGATTTTGCGCGGATCAGTAGTGGGATTATAACTTGTAACACTTGATGTCATAATCCGGAGATTCAGATTTAGGTTAGTCAGGCGCGGTAGTAACTAAACACTACTAGTTTTAAAACGAATTACTCATGGATTTTAGTGTTGAGGTAGTTTGATGACGAGATATACTGTTTGTGGTGTATTATTCTGCTAATTCGACCTTGTAACACTGAAGCGAGAAAACACAGCGTTCGTTCAAAAGTTCGTACGAGGTCAGGCGAGAGTACGTAGAAGCTCGAGATGGACGTTTTCTTATATTTAATTCTATATATATATATGACAGCAAGATCTTGGAGATTTCTCTTATAAGGTTTGTCCACGAAAAAAAGTAGGCACGGTTGTAGGTATAATTCAGGTTTTTAATATGCAATGACATTTTTTAAAGAATTTATTAAAGAGAAGCTCTCTTCACCTATCGTTTAGTGGCGTTATGGATACCTATTTATATCAGCTGCTATTCATTATTGGCTGATTTGCGAAATCTCTGGATTTTGTAATTTTCACGTTTGGGTCATAGAGGTTCTTTTTTTTCCTTTACTCAAAGATTATCGATGCTATAATGTTCCGCGAATATCTTTCCAGACTCTTAATTACCGTATGCAGGTCATAAATTGTTTTAAATCATGGCAGAAGTAGACACATTTCTATGAAATCATTTTAGCTTTAAGCCTTAACTGGCATTATGTATAGGATTTCACAACTTTTAAGCAAAAATGGATGGATTTAAGATTCTTACACATAAAAAAGAATACTCTATTTGTTATCTAATTGCGGTTTGAACTACCCAGACCTACTGGGTGACAGTGGAGACTTAGTTTTCGATGGCTACTTTTTTTCGTGAACAACCATTGTCATTATAATAAAGGGAAATTTTGTATGCGAACCCTTTTATTTCAATAGGATTTATTCAAATACCAAACATATAATTGGAATGACAATCTAACTATACAAGCTGCATATATTGCTCACTCAAAGATGCCAATCCCAAGATGTTACTGCATTGCGACCTCGTGACCTCGGCATCCCAGATCGAGACAGCAGGCAGACTTGAGACTTCCCGGCCTGTTGCCGGGTATGCCGCACCCTAGCCACACGATCCGACTATTGATGAGACATGACGTGAGCAGTGCGGTTTCATTTGTAGCTGCAGTGGACCAGTCAAGGGTACACGTTCAGACTAGAAAAAAGTTTGCTCGTGGCTTCAATCCGTGGCAAGAACTGCAAGAAATATTGGTTATAGTTCTTGACTAGAGGTTGTTTAGGTTCGCAATGCGCTATTTGAGCAGTATACGGCAATATGATCGATAGATCCGTTGTTGCTCCAGTCATAATTCACAACATTGATGGATTCGATATTGTAGCATCATTTATCATGATTATCCGTCACCTGTTTTTATTGTGATGAGTAGTTTTTAGATCACATGAAACTCAGTGTAGTAGTTGGTATGTATATGTAATTAAAACACTATGTTTTGACTGGATATAATATGTATCATCAGCAAAATTGTGTTATTTTTTCAGCATTTTTATTTTATGAGTAGATTGCAAAAAAATTGTACATAGTTAAGAGCTTTAATCTAATCTATGTTCTCTGTACAATTTTTTTGCAATCCACTCTTATCTAGTTCTTCATACGTCCAATTCGAAATCAATGACAATCAAAATCAATGCGGCTTTCAGCCAGACAATACACAAATAAAGAAGGTTCGAATACGGAACACTAAGCCTAAAGCTTGTTTCAAATTGTCTTGTTTTACAGACTTGTATGTATACTGTACAAATGCTCGCTTCTCAAGGCTCGGACTCAATGGTGTGATAATGATCTGATGCAGACGGTGTCTGACATCATACTACCTATGCAAGTTAGGAAGCGCCCGAGTTGTTTATAGCATGTGATATCATTTTGTCTAGCGTCACTTAGGTGCAAGCATTTAAAATGTTATGAAAAGCGATATTATAATGATATGTTTAAATTTTCTATAGAAATTTCAGCAAATAACGGAATTATATCGTTATTATATCGCTTTTTTATAACGTTTTAGAGGGTTGGTCACTTAACCTTTTTATCTCCAGATAAGTCTATAATCTTTGCTAGTAAAAGAGAAACTGCACAAAAAAGTTACGTTCAAGTGTTGTTTATGGATTCAATGAGCGTTACCTTATACTCAGCGCGTCTGTTTTTCATCGGTACTGAGTGGTATGATATACTAGAGGTACTGTTCGAGTGACTCAGAGTAGACACGATACTTTGGCCCATTATTGTGTTAATGAATGGCAAAAAATAATAGGTGATCTCATCAACCGACTGCACGTTCGTGTTGAGCGGCCATGGATGGTTCTTGCATGCTTTTATATAAAAGTCTTCGTATTGTTAGTATGTGCGCGTGTGCTAAATCCGGACTATGATCGGTCACCTATGTCACGATGTATGCTATTAGCATTTCACGTGGATCGAATAAAAGCGAACTGATTCCGTAATAGCGATTAACATAACTATCACGCTGCATATCTTACTTTATCACTGGGACATTAGCCGTATGATAAAATTCTTAACTTGATTACGTTTACGTTCTTTAATCGTCTCAAACGGGCGATTATTTTTTACTGTAAATTTTGGCAATTACAACCGGTTATTTTACGACTTTTGGGTGTCATTACATCGTCTGCTTTATCGACAAGTTGAGATTGTGATGCTATCTCCCCCAGTTTGTATCTTGACCCCGCAATTGACCCTGAGACATGCCAGTTCTGTGACATAATGTAATCATTGTACAGCTCCGAATATTTGATATCGACACGGAATTGATTGGAATTTAACTGACGTGAATTAAGACATACAACTGTGGCTGTATCAATCATCAAGTACTATATTCTCTAAACATTTCTAGTATGTTTAGAGGATAGAATAGGTGCCAGAACATAATGCATACGTCAAACAAACAGTTTATGAACATAACTGGTTTATTGCTTCCGGAATCTATACTCTTTTTCTCTAAGAAAGCGGTAAAAATAAACAAAAGACGCTTAAGTTCAAGTGCTAACATTTAGGGCATGAGACCGGACAGACACCTACTAGTAGTTTAGTAGAAAGCAAATTGCGCGCTGCCCTATAGGTACCTTAGCTATTCAAACATCTCTTCGATTACGGCTTATTGGCTCGGAATTCAACCGGGTTTTTATAGAAATCTAAATATAGCACCGTGTGCTAGCCGCGTTAATACAGAACCAAACTGCGAACTGTCGGACAAACGTGCTCTTTGGTTAGTTTTAAAGGAAGCTGTGCCTATTTTATTTAATATACAAAGTTATAATGTTTATTAATAAAGGTGCTCAAAATAGATTTGAATATGAACCTTTTTCAGGGGTTTGCCATAGCAAAAGCAAAGGTAGGGTATTGAAGTTACAAGAGGCATTGTTTGAGTGCAACTCTTAAGTGTACCAAAGGGCACGGTTGTGCTCGAGTTTCATAAGAAGTGGAACGACTGCCACAATTTACAAATGACCACTCGTAGCCCTTTCTCGGTTGAGCAATGAAAGCTTTAATTGTGCTAACAATTGAAGGGGCGTGCTAGACGAGGCGAGGGCCTTTCTAAAGTCGATTATCAAGACGCCTTTGTTACTATTTGTTCCAACAAACGTTATTGTATTTGACTTGAGAGCGTGAGTTATATTTACCTTATTCATCTTACTAGAACTCTTGAAACTTTCGAAAATATTCCTATACTAGCTTTGCTCGCGACTCCGTCCGCGTGGAACTCATCTGTATCGTATATCCATACAAACTTTCATCCCCCGTTTCACCCCCTCAGGGGATGATTTCCGGGATAAAAACTATCCTATGTCCTTCCCTGGGATTTAAACTATCCCCATATCAAATTTCATCTCAATCGGTTCAGCGGTTTAAGAGTGAAGACGTAACAGACAGACTTTAGAATATTAGTATGAATTTATCCTCGCCAGCTCTTATAATAAGTTTCCGCTTGTTTTACTTTCGAAAGTTCGATAAAAGTGTCTAAGGACTGAGAATCGTGTTTAATATTCCGATGATGGAGTCCTGAGTCCCGCTTCGTCGGGGTCACCGACCTCGAATCCAGTCCATGTCTTAATGCACTCGCCGGCTCACGTAACAACCGCTTTCTGTATAGCTTGCTGTACTGTAGACATAGATACATGTGCACGCGTATTTACCGGTAGAATCCCGAGGATGAATACCTACATTTCTTTTCCGATTAACTTAAATTTCTTACTATTTGTTTCGTCAGTACAGTCTGAGGCGCATTCGCGAGCCTCGATTTGACAACTCTAAAGCTGCGTACGAATTTGAGCGGCTCAGCCTGAGGCATGCTCGCCCCGCGCGGCGAGCTGCTCGCGCGCCTAATAGTTCCACATAAACATGCGCGGGTGAGGCAGCCTACTCGCGGCGAGCCGACATTCAAAATGGCGTCGACGCAATGACAGCTGATTGATTTCGGGACCCACAACACCTTTTGATTTTCATGTATTTGTATCAATAATTGTTCCAAATTTACTAACAAACTATTACACACGCACGGCTCAGCCACTTGCTCAAATTGGTACGCGTTTTGCGCACAAACATGTTCGATCTTGTCGCTCTGTCCGCGGCACGCTCAGATACACGTCCAAGTTACGCGAGGCACACACACTGAGGCGCCTTTGAGCACGGTCAAAAGACCGCCATTGGCCGGCTCGCCGCGCGCTGCTCGCGCGCAGCGCGTGAGCGCGTACGAATTTGAGCAAAATAGGCGAGCCGTGCGTGCCTCAACCCGAGGCTGCTCTAATTCGTACGCACCTTAAAAAATGCATAGGTACGTTTTAACACGTTCGTTGACACTACATCGATAGACGTACCAAATGTGGGCTTAACAACGCTTAATTAATGAATTATATGGAAACAATCTTTCGTCGAATGTTTTATGATATCGCTATTATCAAATTACAGTGCTGCAAGTTAGTCATCATCGGCCACGTATTTCAGTAGGTGCCATTTTATCTTTCCACTCCACTTGTCAGTTCCTAGTCAGCAAAAGCAAGCTTACCATATTAGGCAAATGCTTCACGAGTAACTTACTCGCAGTAAGCCGTCAAGTTATCATAATGCTACGAGCTATATCGTTGGTACCGTGGCCTGCTTTTAGAATTTCTTTTTTGCGACTGGTACTTATCTTAGACAGGACAGGTTTGACTAGTATCGGCGCGGCTAGATTCTACCGTCTGTCCAGTCTTATAACTGGCACGATTTAAGACTTTACTATGTGAGCATTTCATGGCACATAATCTGACCAAATTATTCCATATCGTTAAAGAATGCGAATCTTTGTATGGAATTGGAAACATTACAAAGGAGTTAACCAATGCTTTAGGAAAATGTAGTATGTATAACACATGTGTAATGTAGCACTTGAGAAATTAGTAAAGCAGAAAAGGATAAAGTCTTTCCATTTGTATTTGTCAAATATAATCCTTACATAACAACTCAGTCTTTTAACTTAATATTTTCGTGCATACTGATTATGATGTGTCAATTGATGTAGATAACGACTATACGTCCTCAGAAAAACTCAGTAATCAAATCAAGGCTGGCGTGCGTATTCACGATTCAAAAATACACTATTCATATTGAATTGAATATACTGAGCAGATTCGCCCGAACAATTTGCCGGTAGTTGGACATCAATTTAAAGCAATCGGGCGTTCGCGACGCCCTCTACGTGGCGTAATTACAATGTGTACTTATGAATGGTCATGACTAAATTTACTGATGTCACGTTTTGTTGAATGCCTACGCCTATGCCTATGCCTGAGGTAACGTTACGTTGAATGACACGATGAATGAAGTAAATTACACCGCGAAGTCCTAAAGCAACTAACTTGAAAGTATTCATATATTTTACATTTGACTCTAGTTATTATGTATACGCCGCTCTCTGACTCTATCCTCATCATCATATCAGCCCGTCTTTCGGCTCCAGAGAGACCTCCCCCAAAGAGTGCCACAATGACCGGTCCTGCACCACCCGCATCCAGCGACACAGCTCTTATTCTATATCTTTTATCTAGTTTCATCTAGAGTTCCCTCGTTTTGCTTATCATCTTTGGCTTATGTTATTCGTGGTTTTACATTTAGTCATCTGTTTTCTGAGAAACTTTGTAATCGTAAAGTAGTAGATTCTGAGTGTTTTGAATAGACTAATTAGGAGCGTTTTGATCACTACCTCATACGTCGTTTTCATTAATGCTAAACACCTGTACAGTAAGGAAAATGTATTCACGCTTATTATGCCTTATTGTCATAGTAAGAAGAGCGGAAAAGGTACGTGAATACATTATCCTTACTGTATGTATATTGTATTTAGTTTTCACCATAAGTCTACTATGATTATCGTCCCACGCAATTACATTTAATTGAAAACGTATGATGAAAAATGCTTCATTCATACGGTTTAGCATCAACACAGGGAAAACGCAAGTAAAGCAATCGTTGTTTAGCTTAACAGAAGCGTTATTTATACGAAACAAAAGCTCTTTTATAGTCTGCGGGTTCCGACTTAGTACCCAGAATCGCTAATTGAGCATGACCTATTTATTGCTCTCAGTTTTATTAGCACGTTACGATCTGTTGATTATGTAGTGTTGATTTTATGGTATTTTTCTCAGGGCCTTTATAAAGCATATAAAAGAAAAGTGACGTTCTAGTCTCAGTAGTGGTGTGAGTTAAGAACCTTTAGGAAAAATTAGGGTTTTGTAGAAAACAATGGCTCGTTCTCAATGTCAATTAGGTATAGAACGTACGATATTGTTAAGTATATTTATATTTTAGAGTAGTTTGAAGAATTAACGCTGTCGGTTGACGCAATGCGGCTTTCTCGCGAGGAATAAAGTTTTAAAACTCTCCTCTATAGTATATACTAACAAAATCAGGACAGCTTTATCGAAGGTCTCACAAAACTGACCAGATTTAAATTGCAATGTATAATGTTTTCAATATCTTGTAATTAAGGTTACGAACTCATTAGAAGCAAACAAAGGTGTTTCTTCTTTAATGAAGATTTTTATTTTGTCACGAGGCTTTGATGGCTGTCACTGAATCCCAAAAAGCTTGCTGCTTACTCAAGCTGTAAGCGTTGTATTTATTTAAAGTATGTTGATGATTTTGACGTATGTGATGGTTAGTGTAAACTGCAAGACTGTTGTGTTTTGAAATAAAAAGGTTAATTGAAACAACCAGGGATCGGAACCGGTTTTTTCAAAAGTCCCCGAAGTAGTCTACTATTTTGAATTATTTTAGGCTCTTAATGTAGGACTCTATCATGTATTTAGGTAACATTTTCGTATTATTAGACAGCCTGATCAAAAATGATATTATAAACCAAAGAACGAAATTGAACGAAATAAAACCGGTATTTTTGTATGGTGAAAATACCGGTATCCGATCCCTGGAAACAACATCGAATTTACGGAACATAACGCAGTTATCAAGGTGACTAAACACATTATCTAATACGTTTTAATAATAAATGTTATGTTATGAGTCGTGGATTAAACAAAATGTTTGCTTTGCTTCAACTACCGCCAAGCACCCCCTCCTTTTTTCCTACAATTTTTTAAGCGAAATCTGTCTGGACTTATCGCCGAATTTTTTTTAATTGCTTGCAAAGTTAAATCAATTTTAAGGCTAGCTTTCTCTTCATACCGATCGCTATTGATGTATGAAAAGTGATGCTCCGTTGTGCAGCCCGATGCACACAACACAAGTAGGTACCTCGCTACGAGTTGAATAATTCAACGCGCATCATTACGAGCTGCTGCTATAACCCAAACCTATTTTCATTTCGTAGAAACTTGGTACCGTTTCATACGGCGATAATGTGCGATTTGTTCGTTCAACATTACTTAATTTCATTCTAAACTACTTTCTCTAATTGTTGTAATTTGCTAAGTAATAATGCGTACCGTTCTTTTTCATCACCTCGTATGTTTTGTAACAGTTTGTTTAGTTAGTTGCATCGCGCTGATAGAAACTCGATACGGGAAAAAACTCTGCTCGCCGAAGCAACGTCGACCATTTGTTAAATTAATATTGATTGGTTCCACCTACTATTAGGTTCGGATTTCACTGTTTACTCTGGTTTCCCGTTTGATATCGATTGCTTTTAAAAGTAGTCTTAAAACGAAACAACGTACCAATCATGAAGTTATCGTTTCGCCCCTGAATGGCAGTGTTCCAAAAAATTGTTCTCCAGGCATATACAATAGTCTAACCCACTTATTTTTGCGTAAGACGCTAACAACACACGTACGTGTCATCTTTTCTAAATCTAGAAACATTGTCTCGCCGTTCTCAGGCATTTTTCATGTCTGGTTTAAAACAATAGCCTATTTGGTCGTCGTCTGTTTATAATTTTTATGGGCGTCAAGAATTATATTGACCCAAATAAGACGATAGCGTCATCGCTTCACCGAGGCAGAGATCATGCATGTGGGCGTAAACATTAAGCGCCATCTTCTGACTGACTGATCTTTGGCAGCGAAACGGATTACTTTCATTCCAATAAGCGCACCCGTGCCCCTTCGGGAACTCAAATCAGATTACATCTCCAATGTAGAGTCGCTCGGGAGTGTCGAACAAGTTCAATTGCTTTTGCAATAGCTCGAAGGGGACGTACAAAGTAACGCGAGGGCTAGACACAACGGAGCTTCATCAAAGTTTTAGAAAACAATTCCAATGTTTCTTAGACAACAGTGAAGATGTATCGCGTGCTACAGAGGCAAACGTGCAGTTCATGTGTCGCTATAAAACCGGTCGGACGCAAACAAGCGCGCTCCGCCGGCCTTCGCCAGTTGCCGACGCCCGATTACGTCACCGTAACCACCGCGCTTATGTCATACCATTACTGCCCATTAGAGACGATATACACTTGCCTGACATATAACAATACTATACGGCCCTTGCAAAAAACACTGATTCGAATCATTATTCGATAGGAAGCTGCCAACTCTGCTGCTTCACGCTTCGCTTCAGATTTGACCGTCACGATGATTTTCAACGAAGCAAAGATGATTTGTTCTGCATGAATAGATACTACTCATGGCTGACGACGACGGCACGCCGTCGAAGTATTTAGGAACAATACGCTATATCGGTCAGCAATCGAGTACTGTACGCAAATGCGTTTGCGTCACTGATCAGGAATTGTTTACGACTGGTTAGTTCGTAGATGGTCAATGGATCTCCATACTTTTCAAAGTGTTCTGGGCGTTTTTGTGGGGCTATCAAAGAAACCTTTTTAATCCTTAAAGTTGGAACGTAATCCTATTAAGCTTTACCAAGAAAAAAGGGAAATAAATGAACATCCATACGTTTGCTGAGGTATCCGTGTTCAAACTGTTCTGGTATTTAATTCTCGTAGCCTCAAACACTACATAGGCATCATCGCTGGCAGCAAATGAGCCGCATCCTACTTCTACAAAGTTCAGTGCCGACACCCACTCACTAGATTCATTGACTTCCACCTCAACCGAGGAAGAATGGTGCAACCATAATTTGTGTTTCTATTTAGATATATGACTTCACTTGGAAAATTGAATCGACTCCCACACTAAAGGCCTCTTTCATGTAAAATAGGAGTAGAGAGTGCGATTGAATTTACGGTGCTATTAAAATATAAGTAGCTTTAAAATTGTCGTTAATATGCCTGGTTTGAAGGTAAGCATATAAATATCACAGGCAACGCGCAAGGTAAGAAAAATCGCTGGTTCCGAGAAATCTTACGACTTCGTTTTTTATTAAAAGTATGTTAAAAATAACCACCTGACAAATAGTGTAGGTATATGAGCTACTCCACCTATGTCCGGTCAGTGACGTCGGGCTAATTCACCGCCCAGTGGGGTGGCAATCCTAGGGAGTGTAACGTGTCCACAATACCGTGCCGTAATCTGTTTATATGTCACTTCACACCGTGTCCTGTTTATTTACTTAATTATACGGCCAGGAATAACGATGACAGATAGCCATTTAACCGCTGATGGATTATTTGGACGTTTGTCTTGTGCTTGATATGGCTTTTTCTCTTTCCCTTTGGTCAGAAAGGCACGGAATGACATTGACCTGATTAAGTACAATAGGAGCTTAATAAATCTCGCATTTATAATTTCTCCTCACTATTTATTGGGTAACCAGACCGGATATCCTATTGTTTTGATGTGGCTTCATGTTTCGTGTCAGTACGCTGTTTATGTTACTTATAACAGTGAGGGGAGCACGTGGGGAGCCGTTGGGTTCTGATCGTTAATTAATCGTAAGGTCCGCCCTCACCGGCCGTTCCGAGAGACTTCACTTTCAAATTGCTCATCCTGGGCTCGTTAAAGTTTACAGAGAAAATAAAAACTGTCATAGAAATAGTACAATCGTTAGAAGATGGTGAAAAAACAATCCATATTATTGGATACAGACGTTTGGAGTTGTCATGTTACCTGATTGCCGACTTATTAAGCTAAATAGATATAACCGATGAATCAGCATCCAAGGTCGCTTCAATGATATTAATAAAGCCTCAGCTAATATTGGATCATTAGCATATTTATTTATTTATTTATTAGGACCTTCAACAATAAGCATACTATTACATAATATTACTCTTATATGCTCAAATTAAAACTAAGTACCTTATTAATTACAGAAGGACACAGCATGCATCAATTAACAGTGAAATTTAAATAAAGACAGATTACAATTTGTTTACTCTAACTAATAATTAAATACTAAATCTTGTCAGTAATTGTGGCTTTTATGAATGGGATAGTTGTCAGGTTGAGATCAATACAATTTAGATTTTTCTTATGTTATGTATAAAATATATTATTGGGTGTCTGTTAGGGTGATTCATATAAGTGCAAAAAAAAAATATTTTTTATTTTTTCACTCTCAACCTCTTAAACTGATCTATCCTACTAGGAAACCTCCCAAGTATTTTTTTCAATTTTTTTGATTAATGTTTAAAGGTCGCTACCAGAGTTTGAAATTTTAAAAATTAATGAAATCAATTAACTTTTCTAATGAGAGTTTATTATTATCAAAACATTTTTAGGATGAAAATACTACATAAAAATAATCATCAAAACTTGCCATTTATATACAAAATAGAAAACAGTTACTTTTATACAAAATTTGACTTATTCACGTTGGGGTTTTTCTGTCTATAATTCTTTACTAGCAATATTAAGTGCTGCTTTTGTACCTCGTCATTTGTGTGCAATTTATTGTATTGCTCTATCAAAGCCACACCCCGTTCAGCGATATTATTAACGACTCTCGTATTTTTCACAATTTCTCTAGCTGACTTGTAACTTTTTTCTTCTTCCCATAGGTCCGGAGCAGTATCTTTTTTAACGAAGTCACTCGGAATCCCGATTGTATCAAAAAATGACATTGTATTTTTTGAAACGAAATCTTCGAGATTTTGATTAATAATTTCATCATGTTTCAAAGTAGCTTTTTTGGGATTGTGTACTGATCCTTCTTTCTTCAGTGCCAAAACCATTTTACGTTTTATCTCAGCAGAAACTCGTTTATCGAATAAAGCTAGGACAAACAGCTCTTCCGAAAGATACCAAAGATGGCCCAACATCTTATTTAAAGCGACTTTGGCTACAACTTTATTATACCTATCATAGTGAACAAAGTCTTTTAACATTTGCAGATCATTTGCAGAGGCCATGCAAGCTACTGGCACTGTAAACCAATATTTTGCGTAAATAATTACGACAAATATGCAGATATCCGTAATGTTGTTTGAATACGAAAATTTTTAATGCATACAAAGCCATCCAGTGAGCACGGTGCAATCCAGCTGGAGCTTTGAACGATATGTTATTTTCAGGTACTCCCCCTAAAAAGATAATGATCAAATAAAGAAGCTCCTTGTAATCGTCACGAGGCTGAAATGGTTGCAGTTGATTCTGAGCAAAGGCAATCATTAAAGACTTTTAGTATTTTTGTTATAATATGCTGCTTTTCTTTGATAGGAATACTTGCCTTTTACCACAAAGCCATCAAATCATCAGCCGTTAAAGAAGCAGATTTTTTCATCACACTTTTGTAATGGAAAAATAAACACATTACTTCTTTTGCTGTGGGTAATTTAGTTTGCACTAATTACGAACATGTTTGTCCAACTAACCATATTTCCGTTTTTTCCGTGTTTTTACATTTGAAGACATTATGAGGAAAACAATACCAACAACAAATGAATTAACTGTAAGTGAATAACTGAATGCACCAATTGCAACTGCTTTAATTTGTTATGAAGATTAGGGTAGTCAACTGTTTACGTTAAACTACTGTGTGGGTATATCTACAGTGATGGACTACCAGTAATACCAGTGTAACACCCGAATACGATTTTTTTATGTCAATTGTTAAATATTTTCATAAAATATTTTCAAAAATACTCGACCAAATACGAATCTCGTTAAATGCCTTATTGCAGATATTTTATTAACATTAATAGGTGGTAGCGACCTCTAAATGTTAACCAAAAATTCTCAAATTAATTGCTAATTAATATTTTATTGAATAGAATGATATGAAGGGTTGAGAGTTAAAAAAATCTAAAGTAGAATTTTTTGAATCACCCTATGTCTGTCGACTATTTTACGAATCTTAGTTTATGTGCGTGTGGGCTTCGGGCGTGGTTCTATATTTGGGTTAATGGATTCGTCCGCGCACTGCCACCAGCATGGGAAGTGCCTGTTAGTTCGTCCGTCCGCTCCTATCAGGTCTACCTATCTATCTAGACCGGCTCACCTGCTAATATAATTTGCTCTAGTTTCGCATTTTATTCCACCATTTAGTAGAAATACGGAAAGCCGACAAGGACATTTTCCAGAAAATGTCAAGAGGGGAAACGATATTAATAAATCACGACTTACCTATCTCTTATTTAATGCATTGAACTAGGTATTCCGAATTGTCAACTATAAATTTGCCTATCTGCATCTTAGTACATCTGTAGGACAAAATAATTGAGGCTAAACGTTTGCCACTCGTTTTCATATCAATCGTATAATCCACAGAGCAGGATTTAGTTAGTAATGATTGCTTAGACCACTTCTGCTGAGCTAATGACTCTATTTTAGGAGTCGGTCGTGATGTCGACACTTGTCGGCGGCTGGAAATCATTGCTGCCTAGAAACCAGACACGTACTAATTACGTTTCCAGATTTATATTATGTTTTTTGTTGAATCCTTATTCGTCTTAGGTCGACTCTCCCGTTAATTATTTCGAGCTTGAATCAATAATGTAATTTTCAATCGCCAAGACGAGCCAAGCGAAGCGCAAGAGCAGGCACTACCTACCTTTTCTCGAAGCGCTTCGTCGTTTTTTTGAAGCCTCGTATTGGATTATACCATATAAACAAAATTCTCGGGATATGACGACCGGTTAGCCTAGTTGGTAGTGACACTGCCTACGAAGCTGAAGGTCCTGGGTTCGAATCCCGGTAAGGGCAAATATTTGTGTGATGAGCATGAATATTTGTTTCTGAGTCTTGGATGTTTTCTATGTATTTAAGTATTTATATCTATTATATATATCGTCGTCTAGTACCTATAACACAAGCCTTATTGAGCTTACTATAGGCCTAGTTCGATTTGTGTAAGAATGTCCCCCAATATTTATTTATTTATTTATGAAGTCAATAGTAAACTTATTAAAGTACGAGTACGACTTTGTACCCTTTGGCGTCGAGACCCTCGGTCCGTGGGGTCCCAGTGCGCATAAGTTATTTGCAGAAATCGCAGAATCTGGTCGATGTAACTGGTGACCGAAGAGCTGGCGGCTTTCTCGCGCAACGCATCAGCATTGCAATTCAGCGAGAAAATGCCGCCAGCATCCTCGGTACAATGCCTCGAGGGCCTTTTTTAGATTTAACCTAGTTTTAATTTAAATTAGTTAAGGCGGCCTTTACGCCTGTAAGTTACTTACGTAAGTTCAGTACAAATATTGTTTACAGCGACTTTCGTGAGCTGTATTTGTACTGAACTTACGTGAGAACTTACAAGTGTACAGGCCGCCTAATGTTAATCATCATCTTGTATTTACTTTAGAAAAAAAAACAAAAAACTTATAAACATATACAGTTTAAATTGCATAGCTCTTATACTTTCGATTTTATTGATAGGTACCTAAAAGTTGATTTCGTTACTGACAAAAACATTACATGTAAAGTGATTGCCAAGCCTCCCTTGCTTGTACTCCCTTGCACACATTCTATATCTTGGCTAAAAAGTATAGACTCATCGCTTATTAATATCATCATAAATTTATACCGTATGCACGCGCGAGAGTATGCGGCGACCGGGACCGGGATGTGCCCAACAAAGCTATACTTTTTAGCCAAGATGTAGAATTTGTAGAGCGTGCCTGGTAGAGTTAAGCCGTGTGGAGTAGGAAGCTTGGCACTTTGCGTTCCGATATCTTTTTAACGATGAAAGCTATATGAGCTTGGGAGTGTTGGCAATCACTTCACATGTAATGTTTTTAGTGGGTGTAATTTTCAATAACAATAACTTTGATTACTAAAACAAATAAGAGTTCAAACTGCGGTTAGAAAAGCGACTGGCTGCGGCAACCGACACGCGCGCCTGCTGTGACGGAATTCTACATCCGTTGCACAAAATTAACAGTTACCCCACAACCAACCATGGCTCTTATAACCATACCCATAAGGATTACGTCATCTGTCAATTTAAATGGAAATCGTAACTGGAAAACAGCGTTTCCTGCCCTCGTGAATAGATTGACGGGTAATTTGCGTTTGGCGGCGAGATAATATTGGCCATTGTCTATATGACAAAAAAAACCGTAGTGACTGGTGACGTTCTCACGTAATTAAAATTAATACTATGTTAATATAAAAGTAACACAGTTCACAGATTGTTTTAGTCTGGGAGTGATAGCTGATCGTAAATGCAACGGTTACAGATTGGGGCCTGTCTCAATTTAAATTCATACAACTTGTTGCAGTTGTTCAGTTTATTCACCTTGCTCAATCTATCTAATCCAGCTTGAGAGAAAACATTGCAGTTTTGTTTGATTGAGTAACATTCTCACGAACTTTTTCTGCAATGGTTACTCAATTTAATATCGATAAGTATACTTCGTCATGCACTGTCGAGCGCCGGGAAGCTCTTATGTATACTTTGCATAACGAGAAAGTAAACATTGTAACGAATCAACGTAAGTGTAACAGGATTAATGTTTTACAGTACACATGGTGTTACTTTTCCGCACGAGTGCGGAAATGAGCACTTACCGTGCAGATGTAGAAACTTTAAAGAGCCATATGTACTGTAAAACGTTGTACGATACACGTGCGAATAGGTAATTCGCAACTCATGTCGATTTAAAACACTCCCTTCGGTCGTGTTTTAATTTATCGCCACTCGTTGCGAATTTCCTATTTTCTGCACTTGTATCGTAAATAACTATTTCTTAGTACCTAACGAGACTACGAGTACTCATAACGACCCTTGTTGATAATGAGTTCTTTTTGGACACTTCAGAAGTTTTGTGCAGCTGGGGCAAGTACATTATGTGAAGGCCAGTCAACTAGTACAATCTGACAGTCCTATCCATCTTACTGTAAACCCCCAAGCGAACGTAAAATTATTAACATTTCATTCACGATCGTAACTAGAGGTGCCCGGAAAGAGACCGTTACGTATAAGGCAATAATTCTTGCAATTTTATCGTTTGATACTCAAGGAACGAATTTATGGGTACTACTTCCTTGCTCATATAATTAATACCATGCACTTACTAACCGCTCTTGGTCGTAAATTGTGCTCAAATTTCGTGATTAATAAAAGTCCACATTTTTCATGATGGTTGTAACCTCGGTGACTCAACAGTTAGTCCTACCCTTTCACCTTAAGAACGCAAGGATGATGTCGCAAGTTGCATTGTACAGCTAAAATCCACATGCCCCTTACATTATATCCGTCATTCTCGCGCTTGAGCTCGTATTATGTATGACGGCACAAGAGACGTTATGTCCCCTCGTAATGGGAATAGCGTAACGTCTAGTCGTTTACTAGACGCTAGGGGAGACTATTGAAAGCCTACCGCTGTTTGAGGAAAGTAAAAACCGTGTGCGGAGCTTGTATCCGAAAACGAGTTTTGCACAGTTTCAAAGTTTTCTTGACTTCGGTTATCTGTCCTTATCTACTTAACATACCTAATATTGAGTTATGGTTAAAATAAGCGACCCATAGGCATTGTCGTTATATAGACATCCAGAAGGCATTTGAAACTAAATAAATTCGACGCTTTCACGCTTTCCTTGTGACCTTCAACTTAATATTTCTTGCGGGACTTCGTATATAAGATTGCTCGGCAACTCTTACGTGACTCACCCGGATTACGTACCTACTCAGTCTAGCCTAGTCGGTATATCTCTGTTAATACATTAATTTAAGTAGGTCACATTACTGGAGATTTCCCCGGTGCAATCGCTTTGCAATTCATATACTTAACATGTTAAAAGCTTATCACCAACTATGAAACGTATCATTATCCGGCAAGATTTCTATTCTATGCATTCATTGCGATAATAAACTGGAATTTTATCAAAAGAAAGTTGTACACAAGTAGTCAAGTTTGAAGTTTATCGCCATGATTTCGTCCTAATGAAGCTCCAAGAGAAATGCAAATGAGTATTCTTAACTTACCACAACTTTGTAATATCTTACTAATTTAGCAAAACAAGAAGGATTCTTTTAGAATTTATTTAAGTTTATGGTTTAATCTGTGGTATAATGGTTCATGGTGTACTGACGACGCGATGTCTGCGTGCTGCCGGCCGTCGACCCCGCCACCTTGCCAGTCGATATGACTGCTTTGTTAGAGTTTGCTTCGATTACGCCTACTTGTATATCAAGGTTAGATTTATATTTCTGGGGTTATTAGCGACACGCCCCACGAACTGTACACGTGTAACGTTAAGTATATGTAAATGTATTACTGACAGAGCGGCGAGATACGTTTTAGATATAGGAACGTTTTTAATTTTGCATCCAAGGGTGTTAATGAATACGAAAGAACAACACTAGAAATCGAGAAGCGATTAAGGACTTTATTGTATGCGAAAATATGAACAAAATGGAGAATATTCACTTGACGATATCACTTAGAAATTCTATCTCGAAAGCGTTCTTTGTTTACCTACTTTGGTAGTTGAGTCTACTGATAAAATCTCTCCAAGTGCTTGCTTTTCTCCGAATTTACTCTTATTCAATTACTCTGAAATCCAATCCTATTCCATGTAGATTGTATTGTCTATATTGAATGTTTTAATTGAAGCTTTTGATCTATAAATAGCTAGCGAAGTTATACATGTAGAAATAGGAATGACGTTGGTGCGTGATGGAAAGTGAGGTATTCCTTAGGGATTGAAGTGGATGCTATTTTAATTTTAAAGGAAGCCAAGCAAGCTATTATCATTAATTGTATCCTACTGACGGAACTGGGAGATTAAGTTACGGACTCACATTCTAGTCAACAAAAATAACAAACTTGTACATAAACAGAGTTGTTTCTGATGACGATGAAATCCTTTGAACTATATGTGTGACCATTTTGAATTAGGATGATATTATATAGGATGTATTTTCGAAGAGAACATTTAGACTACCCGTAGTTGGAACAAGCATATGAACTTATGGTTAATTACAGTTGTGATTAAAATTGGTTGTGTCTCTGGATCATCTAAGTATTTTTTAAATGCTGTAAGTATCATCGAAGTTAATTCTTAGAAAGTTACCATATACTCCTACGGTCTACGTAAATCAAATTTGGTCCATGGAAGATTACATCGGAATTTTGATTACTCCAAAGTTTTTAATGTATTGTCGACATCTTATCTTGATCTTGGGAATATAACAGGTTACATTATAGCCGCACTAATGTAAATTCTAAAGTAATTGTAACTGAACTTACGTTCATTTCTCAACATGATTTGATTGTCGATCTTAAATTGAAAAGATTACACAATGAAATCGAATCGTCTTCTAAATCTCTGCGCCGACAACCGATAACTTACAATTGTTGTTAAACAGTTACGTTTCTAGTTAATAGAAAAAAAAAACTATTATCGTTTTGTATGATTGTCTGCGATTTATGTGACGCTGGCTTTAGTTAAGGGGCATTGTGGCCGGAGGTAGACCTTCAGCTACATAGTTGTGCCATTATGTGAGAAGGCCGCTCATGAACAAACAAGCTATACTATTTATAGTCTCGTACCAAAGAGATGTTATAATAACAATGCTCAATAAAACAATATTGTACCTAGAGGCGAGAGGTTTACTTACTCAATACTACGTAATGAGTTCTGGGAAACTTGTTAATCAATAATGACTCAATCTTGCGGTCTTTGTTAAATATATTGTGTTAGTTATAAAGGTACTTACATACTATGGATATCTTAACTAAGAAACAAAACAATAGGTGGCTGTATATATTATGTAGTTCAAAGGCACACCAAGTATTTACTTTAATATTTATTCATTCCTTTATTAAGAGACATATTTATCTCTAGTTGTCAACGCAACGAATCCTCAAATAAGTAGAGGGTCGGTAACGTGGTTGTGACCTCTCTGCAGGCTCAAGCTTCCATACGCCGTATGTATCCAACGATACTTTACTTATATTAACAAATAATAAAGGTTAGTAGCATTTTGTACACATTTAGCTAATCACACCAGAATAACAAACATATCTCCCAAACAATACTTATCTACCAAGGGAACATGTGAACTAATGAACTAAGTATAGAATGCCTTACAATGGTATGTACCTAAGTGTACTTTTCATTACTACGTGTATTCAGACGCCACATTTTGTTTGCTCCCTAACTCTAGGCGTTGCAAAAGTTTACTGTTATTTCACTAGCTAGTGGTTAGGTCCTCATTTCAACAACTACTTACAGACGTCTTAATTTGCTCCACTGACATTAATACCTGAGAGGACACTTAGCGCAGTTATGACAGAAATTAATACAGTTTAACTAATTGAGCATGCACTGTGTTCAATTAGATTTAGGGCTCGGCTTTCTAAATATTTCAACATAACTAGGGTTCCTCGTATCATCCATTGTCGAAAGTATTGTGAAAACATTTAGGTTGTCATGGTTACTGTATGACTATGCAACGCTCAGATTGTGGCGCCGGGACTCATGGGTTAATTTGGGATTCACGGTGGAGCTATGTGTGACTCATTAATATTGACGAATAGAATGCTGAGTACATACTTACTAACTCGGCCACTCCTTGGATTCGTATTCAAAGTTTTGGATTTATGCGTTAAGTTTTTAGTAACAAAATTTATTGCGTGACTACAATCAGATACGGTTCAGTGTTCAGTCTATATCAGTTCTATTCATCAAACTCATAGTTCTATCTTCATGGTAGATAGATACAATTGTGCTTTTGGTGGCCATAGTTACGTAACGGCGTGAATCACTAAATTTGCGGCACTGACCTTGTCGTGTTAATTTGATCAACGAGTCTGACTACAATACCAGGTCCTGCTACAGTCAGCAACAAGAGTAACTACACGCTAAAATAATATAAGTAAACAAGCTCTTATTCCGTTGAAATAGCCTTAATATAATATGTTGATAATGGGCGTGTGACCTAATTTTTTTTACGATGTCATTCGAACCAGTTTTTGGAGAGGAACAAATGCTTGTATGGGAGCAACTACAATTAAAGAACATAAATACCCAAAAAATTGAGTTAAAGACGGACCTCGCTGGCAGCCACCGAAACGCTGCATACTGATTGACTCAAAAGTATGACGTCACATTTTGCTATTTGAACTAATCATTGTAGGGAAAATCAAGTATATTGCTGTTTCGGTCGCGAAATGCTGCGTTTAGGTCCATAGTTTGCGCCTTCCGACACAGGCATTAATGGGAGGCACCATCCCTTGTGTAATGTAATTGAAGTGTTTTTTACCAAATAAAGAATTTTGCATGTATTTGTATTTATAGTATTCATACAATTTTGTTTCTATAAAAGCGTAAGGATTCTATTGGTAGCTTTAAATTTACTCTTGGACAATAAAAAAAATGCATATTTTTTCTAAACTTTCAAGGATTTTATCATTTTCAATATATTTTATTATTTATATACTTAATTACAATAATTTGATGGTTTACTATCCATTTAGCAATAGGTACTACGTTATCAATTTTAACATGAGGAAATTACCCTATTAGTATGAAGCGTTTCGGCAGCCGCCAGCGACTTAATTGTAGATTTTTACTTTTATTTACCAACACTACTTTATCAATTTTAACAAGCCACAGTGAGGTCACAAGCCTATTTTGATCTCTTCGTGCGCGTACTTCTATACTTCTGACGATACATCTTACAATTTAGCTTAAATTAAATAATGTAGGTATTACCGGCTGGCAAGGCGCGGCCGACGTCTTGTTATCATATCTTATCACGAGCGTGATGTCATTGTGCCGAATAAAAATACACAATCAAATGCAGTTTTTGCGAATTGTACGCTATTCAATTTGTTTACTTTGTCATTCACGGATGTTAGGGTGAGATTTGAACGGTTATTTTACTGTAGTTGTTGCCAATTAATTCTACTTTCAAGGCAACGTTAAACATTTTGAAATATATTCGGTTTCAGTCTTAATATCGATGACTAAACCTCAATCAAGAAATGTAATCGTGTTTGATTAGTTAATTCCAAAGTCTAAAACTAATAAGTGAATGGTCTAAACACAAATGCAGTGCACGGAATACCGAAACAAACAATAATAATTTAATAGTATGGAATATGCATCGGAAGTCTATTTTGATTTATTCAAAAATAGCACTCAATCGATGCGGATATACGTAGAAATATCATACAACAGAAAAAAAAACGGTTGTATTATGTTTTTTTCTTCCATATATTGTCTTTTGTTATTTTCGTACGTTTTTTGATTTTTTTTTAAACACAATTTTTTGTAGATACCTTGAAACATAATTAACCCTGTTCCGTATGGTCTATTCCAGAAGGTTGATCGTGGCGTGGTGACGTCGCGATGACGACCGACATAACGGTGTCCCGATGGGACCCGTCCATCGGCCACGGGCAAGAGATCATCGACGAGTACGAGTACGACGGCGGGAACTCGTCCTCGAGGCTATTCGAACGATCGCGTATTAAAGCGTTAGCTGGTGAGTATTGGCCTCCAACGGCTCCAACTCTACACATAGTTGTTACGAATCTAAGAACAGCACGGCTATCACAGGACGGTCCGCGAGCCTTGTCGCGGCGACATAGACTATCCGCCTCTTTTTGGTGTAGTGTGGTAGTAGCGAGCGCGAGCCACTCTCGCAACTCTCGCAGCTTGTGGCTCGGACGCGGCCACTAAACGCTCGGTGTGCGCCGATGCTAGTTATACAAAATGTATGAAAGAATTTGTCCGCACAGCTTGTGGCGGCCACAAGTGGCTCAATGTAGAGCGACTCTAACGCCTTGGCCACGACTTTGGCCTTAAGCGACCTGCGGCAGCGTTTTATCTGTTCATTGCGCGGTCGGAACGCGCAACGTACTGTGATCAGTTGGGATCACACGCAATGAATTAGAAAAACCGCTGCCGCAGGTCGCTTAAGACCAAAGTCGTGGCCAAGGCGTTAGGGTCAAAATAATGCTAGAGTGAGCTTTAAGACGAGTACACTATGATTTGTGAGAGGTTGGGCAATTTCTGCATTGATGAGGAATGAAGACGAGTATATATATATGCCTCCAACTACCTACACAGAGTAGTTACGGAACTAGGGGCCAAATTATGTTGGTGTCATTGGCGAGTAGGTACTTACTACACGGTTTGTGAATGTGTAGGCAATTATTGTATTAATGATGAATGAAAACGACGGCGTAAGATACGACAAATGAGTATCGCATTGAAATAAGGATATAGATGGGTTAGCACACGCAGTTCATTATCAGGCTCCAAGCAATCACTTATCAGGGTCCCAGCTGGTCAGGTCCACTAAACGATCACTGGTGATAGAACCTTTCCATCTGTCATTTAATGTATGTTTCTTCTTCTCCTTCTGAGGATCGCGACCTTTATTCATCGGGCAGCTAATCTTCGCCACAAGCCTTTAATTAAGGCGCTCTGTCAAACGACTATGCATTAGACTACGCTAGTAAGTACCTGTTGCATCAATCTAGTCAGTCCACTCTGGATAAATCCAAATACGCGTCAAGTCCATTCAATTCAATCCACGTCCTTATTGAAGTGTATCCAAAAGGAAATTATGCTAATTAGGATCCCTTTTATGGCGCAATCGCAATAACCATTCGCTGTTTTATTGCCACTGCCAGAGTATAATACTGCTTGCCGTCTCGCAGTAATTCTGTAATTTATCTTTAGGTTTGGTCAAAATGGGCTGTACGTTTGAAAAGTTGCTATAAGTTAAGGTATTAAAATGTTCTGTGACTCTTATGGCCGTACCAATGCCTATTTGTCACACTACTACGAAACTCTACCTCTGCTTTGTTATATTTTACTACAGTACATCTGCCTTCTACATCACACACCATACCTCTAGTAGGTATTTGGACATTCGGTACTTAATTGAACGAGCGAGCGAAGCGAACGAAGTTTTCCGTTTCAGCTTGGGCTGAAATTCTTTCGTATGTCCGGATGTCCAGATGTCCGGCTGTTCTCCTCTACAGTTCGCATTTCTCAACTGATTTTCGTGAAATTTTGCAAGCACTTTCATTACTTATAAAATATTTTTTTTGTCTATTCAATTTTCGAAAACAAAATAAAAACTTGAAAGATAGACAGGCACGCGATTCTACAGCTCACAGAGCCACTAGTTAGAGGCATAGATGACAAAATATTATAATTGTGACATCACATTTAGCTATTACATTCTATACTAATTAAACTCCCTTTAATAACGCGGCAAGGGGTCGTGCAGGAAATTTAATTTAGTACCGTGGGTACATATTCTAATGCTCTTAAGCATGCTGGGGGCCTTAGTCATGCTATTACTACGCGGATGGCATGTGTGTTATTGAATTTGTTCAATAAGCAAACTTATTAAATTGCTTAAGACCGTATTAAGTGTTTGGTGGAGTAAGACAAAATAACGTCTCAATTGTTTATATTCTAGGGAAGTAGGTAAAGGGCATTTTTTTCGGACGGCAAATATACTAATATTTGTATTGGGGTCGTTCTTCTTTTCGACCGACAATAGCCTGTCCTTCGTCTTATTACGGCATCTCATTTGAGTAATGATGTTTACGGTTTTATAATGTTCGAATGAACGTCCATATTATTTTATTAATTAGTGATATCTAATATTTCACTTTCTCTAACTAGCATTTTTTTAAATGTTTTTTTTTTTCGTAGACTGCCGTGACAGAGTGGTAAACCAAAATGTTGTCCCCACTGAAAGAGTCCACTTTGTCACATGTTTTTTTTTAAAAACCAACCGTAAATAAATATTTATATTGGCCAGAAAGGAAACTTTAATTAGTTCTAATGAAGAAACCTATGCATTTTTTTTTAAATCGCACTTCAAAACCACAATTTTCGATAGTTCAAAAACCAAAAAAACAGAAAAACCTCGGTTCATTGTCGGTAAAAAAGAAGAACGACCCATTGTAATTCTGACTGCTCATTTGAATGAAATGTACATAGGAATGTAAAAGTGTTGTTGCAGCGTAGTATACTAGGTACATTTTTATTATGGATTGTTTTCTTAAGAAACAAGTAATCAATGTATTTTAACCAGCTTGTGATAGTGCTTAACCCAGTTCATGTTATACGACTATAAATAGCTGCAATTAACATAAGTGCGTTTATCAGTAGTATATAGCTTAGAAACAACCACGTATACACCTATTATGTGTATTTGTGTCAGCGAACTTGCTTATCCTGCACCAAGATAAGAATTGTGAAACAGAATCGAAGGCAAATACTGATAACTATATTTTTTTTTATGTCATGGTACTAAATTTAATAGCCACTTGTGATAGTTTTTAAGTTAGGTCCCCACCCAAAATCAGCGCCTCAGCTGGCCGTGTCTTGCTGTGGCTTTATGCTGAGTGGGGTTCCTGTTTAACGTCCTCTTATTTAGTTTTTTCTTTTGCTTGTTTAATTGTGTAATTTGTGACGTTAAATAAATGTATTTTATTTCTTTCTTTCTAATGCATATTAGTCCATTCAATAATTCAATGGTTACGACGTAATGCATTCATGAGTAATTATGTAAGAATCTTGTTCGCCATAAGGACAATTAATATTTAGTAAGAATACATTTTAATATTGACTAAGAGTATATTGATTCGTCACTAGTGGACCTGCAAATAATAATTTTGAACACGTTATTAATGCAATAGTCGTTTAGACGTATTTACAACTACAAAAATAGAATAAAGCAGGCAAATATGTATACCCTTATCGGCTGAAGCCACCGTTTCCGCTTTTC
This sequence comes from Epinotia nisella, assembly GCA_932294315.1. NCBI lineage: Eukaryota > Metazoa > Arthropoda > Insecta > Lepidoptera > Tortricidae > Epinotia > Epinotia nisella. The sequence continues at coordinate 8,491,752 of OW028687.1, forward strand.
CTGTAACAAGATCAGAGGTAATAAACATTTTACGTATTCTAACACAACCGCGGCTACTATTAAATCATCCGCTTCTGATATCGCTTTATCAATACCAGTAGAATTATCTAAAATTTCAAGAGCACTCTCGTTTTTACACACACCCGACATGCTCGTCCACAAATTCAACGTCTTTCAATCGACGAGTGGTGCAACTAGTGTAGTTAATAGACTGGACCTAAAGTTGTCAATATCTGGAGCATTGGTGTCGAATGTCCCGGTGGCCAGTTTGTTTTAGTCGCTCTGATTCTTCCCGTTCCCTCGACGAGGCTTTGCTAATCTCAGTTGCCTCTCAGTGGCCCTCAGTGCTGGTGACATGACATCTACAGAGTGCTATGATCTGATTAAAAGAGGGGTCGACATAGAGGTTCCTGGACTGGAAGTGTATTACGATAAAGTGGTCGCAGAGCTTAGAGGTTGGTGTTTATGTGAACAGCGTTATCGTTGTGTAAATAATGAATGTAGGATATTGGTTTGTAGGTGTATTGAGATAGTATGGCATGTGTGATTTGTTTTACGGATTTATACACACTTAAGGTAAATATGAAGCGATACTTACATTTAAATACGTGACTAAGCTACTCGGGAATTTGCTAGTTTACTCAACAAGTTCATTGTTAAACTGGTAAGAAGAAGTAGTTTCTTAGACGCAAAAGATGCTTCTTGGCAAATTTCCGCATAAACCCATAAGCAATACCTTCATCTCGCACAATACCACCCTTTCCGGTCCGCAGCGTGCGACCTGCAACCCGACCCGCATATAACATTACATATATTAGTTACCGAACACTACACCACCTCTCTGCCCTGTTACTGCGATGGCGCCGCCGGCACAGCACGTCCTGGAGCCTCGTGCTAAGCCGCCCATCTGGTCTCCGCGCCGCGGTCGGCCCCACTGGCGGTTAATGTGTCAACATTCTTTCCTTCTTTTAATACGTAGCAATGAACTATTACGTCCACTTTCATTTTGACCTGACAGGTCCGTTCTGTTCTTTTTTCCGTTAATTAAAAAAAACATTTGCCTTTTGAGACAATCATTTGGTCTGGTGTTTATTTGATTTACCTATACGTCCAATCATGGCTGACATGGCTCTTTATTTATATGTATTAAACGGAATGTAAATTGTAAAGGAGTCGCAAGCGTCCATAGGCTACGGTTTCTGCAGACCGCATGAAAGATTATAATCATAAACGTATCTTATTGATTGATAATTTTCTTACCCAACAGACGAACGAGAAAGCGTACAAAAGAAGACTTTCCAAAAATGGGTGAACTCCCATCTCGTCCGCGTGGGGCACCGTATCGGCGACCTCTATGTGGACATGCGGGATGGCAAGATGCTCATCAAACTGCTCGAGGTGCTCTCTGGCGAGAGACTGGTAAGACACCATCATCATACTCATTATCCTTTCCTGGCGGATGTTGACTGGCGCAAAACGAGCTAGTGAGCTCTCAAGTGACTGACGTGGGTAACCAATATTTGCGTTAAATGTGCGCCCGTGTCCGCATGAGAATCCCTCCAGCATAATTATAGTTAATGACCGCTGGTGGCCGTGACATTTAGCTATTGTCATTCAAGTGCAAGCCTTTGAATAGCAGCGACGAATATACCGAGCCGTTAAGCACGAGAAGTTAAAGTAGAAGTTATTGTAAGACATCTACAAAAGTACACTTAAACTTGAAATAGTTTGCAAGGCGGGGTCAATTTGTTCCCACACGACAGACAGTTTTAAAACACTACTCTGCTCATGCTATATTCTGTTTGATATGGGAAGCATAATCGTAATGAGGAGGTGTTTTTCCCCCAAGTAAGACAAAGAAGTTAATATAAAACGCCTAAGTTTTGGCTAGTATAAAAAAAACCGAAGTGGCACTATTGAACACTTGATTTTTATATTCGTTACTCTATATTTTAGTATAGGAAATCATGCTTCTAACTGTCTATCAATCTAGTATCCGAGCGTTACTATCGATCCTCATACAAGAAAAAAGGTGTCCCAAATATTCCATTTGAGATTTGTATGCAGTCTTTTTCTGTTTATATGGTCGTGTCGTGACACACTGGAAGAAAAAAAAATAGTAAAATCTGGGACATTTTTTTTCTTGTATAAGGATCGATAGTATCAACGATTCTGAGTAAGAAAAACCCAAAAAACTCGAATTCTCAAAAAAAGTTCATGTACACTTTTTTTTAAAACACCCAGTTTTACCTGGTTACAAAGAAAAATCAACTAGAACGCTAGAATGACGGATTAGCGTTACTGGAAACCCCAATCGCATCGTGTTACCGGATAATCCGACCATGTAATTAGTCTATACGTATATAAACGAACATTATAATATATGTCTAATTTAATGATAGACCAATCTACAAGACCTACAGTTTGTTGTCACCGGACTGCACTATGTTTACACTAACAAAGCGACATCACGACGATGTTATTGCTAATTCATGTCGACATTAACGACAACGTATAGAAGTAATTATGCAACTATACAATAGACAATAAAGTGCACTTTTTAGGTGCAAGTATGGCATAATAGGCCATCCTTGGTAGGCACTGGTCTTGGAAACCAAGAGACATATGTTGTATTTGTTCTTATCTAAAAATATATGGAAATTTCGGGCTGCTTTTAATGAACTGTCACTACTACGACTATATTTGTTATTTTATAGATACGATAAAAAAAAATATTTGACGTTTTCTTCCATAATTTTCCAACGTCAAATCTAGTAGAGACAACCCAAAAACACCCTTCCACTTAATATCGTATTCGAGAATTTGTTTCCTTATTCCGTTACGTCGTTGTGTTATTTATTTATCGTATGGCTGTTAAAATACACTGTTTTTATAATCTAAATTTACATTCTCTGTTGTGTTGCTAATCGATGTTTCCCATTACAGCCTCGCCCGACGAAAGGCAAGATGCGAATCCATTGCCTGGAGAACGTTGACAAAGCGCTGCAGTTCCTACGCGAGCAGCGCGTGCATCTAGAGAACATGGGCTCCCACGACATCGTCGACGGGAACCCGAGGCTCAACCTGGGGCTCATCTGGACCATTATCCTGCGGTTCCAGGTTGGTTTTTGATCAGTTTAAACCTTTTACAAAGCCGCGCCTCTTGGAAGCGGTTGGAAAACCGCTGCGGCTGTTCTGAATCGGGAGATTCAACTTGGGTCACATTTGGGGCTTAAATCGGCACCAGGTTGTTTCATTCATTTGATAATCTACGCGATTGAAATGATAGCTTCTTGATAAATAGTATCTTGTAGCATCATGATACTTGTACCTTCCTTCACGACCTAAAATTAATGGATTACTCCTAGCTTACATGATTTTACTCATTACCTTTGGCGACCTAATACAGATGTAGTCGGGCGTCTTCGATTTTTCAATTGAATTTGAATCATATATTTTCTCGTTATAAAACGGAAAGCAAGCAATTACTACTTGACATTGGTAATTAGATTCATTGCATATCTTAGCAGTGTTTAAATAACTTATACGATCCAATGCTATAAAAGGATTGGAATCCCGATAGTCGCGGTGATATCATTACGTTATTTATAGCCATATGATTCGTTTATAGACGGAATGCGTTACTTAATTGTTTGTTTTGGCATGATTACTAATCGAAAACGTTTTCATAGATCCAAGACATCACAATCGAAGAAACCGATAACAAAGAAACGAAGTCAGCTAAAGACGCCCTGCTATTATGGTGTCAAATGAAGACGGCAGGTTACAACAACGTGAATGTACGCAACTTCACGACCTCCTGGCGGGACGGGTTGGCGTTCAACGCCATCATACACAAGCACAGACCAGACCTGATTCAGTTTGAAAAGCTTCATAGAAGCAATCCGATTCACAATCTTAATAATGCGTTCAACGTTGCTGAGGATAAGCTTGGGCTTACCAAACTGTTGGATGCCGAAGGTAAGGTTTGAACATACTCATATATAACGTACCCTCAAATTAAACAAATCAACCAACATGCATACCGGAAGGCGCAGCGTGGGTAGGCCCCCCACAAGGTGGACTGATGACCTGGTAAAGGTCGCTGGAGTCCGCTGGATGCGGGTGGCGCACGACCGGTCATTGTGGCACTCTTTGGGGGAGGCCTATGTCCAGCAATGGACGTCTTTGGGCTGATATGATGATGATGATGATGAACCAACATGCATCCGTTACTATCGTCAAAAATGCAGATAACTGCAATTGACCGCTGCCCATCTAAACCTGAACACTTGTACCTCATCATAATTGGGAATGGATGAAAATTTTAGAAATGCCTGATTATTTTTTTGGTGATAGGAATAACCTTCCTTAGCACCAGAAAAAAGTTACAGATTTTTCAGCTGCGTCAATTTTTTTTGAAAAATATAAACAGTTTCCTCACTTACGTTTTGGGTCAGTTACGGCACCTTCCTTGATCGGTCTTATATTACAAAAAAAATGTATTAAATATGTGTGGTAAACTGAGACTGGCAATGATATTGACACTTGCAGCAGCTATATTGGTCATTACCAGTGTCAGTTTACCACAGATATTTAAGATAGTTTTTTGTAATATGAGACAGATCAAGGAAAGTGTCTATTTACCGTTCTTGACCCAATACGTAAATGAGGAAACTGTTTATATTTTTCAAAAATAATTGTCGCAGCTGAAAAATCTGAAACTTTTTTCTGGTGCTAAGGAAGGTTATTCCTATCACCAAAAAAATAATCAGGCATTTCTAAAATTTTCATCCATTCCCCATTGCGTAAATCATTTAATATTCAAAAACAATTTTCATTGTGTGTGAAGTACAAATGTAAATTAAATCTGTTAAAGACAAAGTTAAAATTAAATAATAGCAACCACAATACAATTTTACATATCAAACATTAATAATTAATATCAATCATGTCATGTCATAATAACGAATATCCATGTCCAATATAACAATGAAAATAAATAAATAAATATTAGGGGAAATTCTTACACAAATCGAACTAGGCCTATAGTAAGCTCAATAAGGCTATAAACAATCAATAATTAAAAATAATGAAAAACTTCATGTCAAATGAATTATGGCTACCACAGAATTCTCATAACTTTTATATAATGCTCATTGCTCAGAAAATTCTGACTTATTGGACCAATATATTGAATGCCTACCGCTCCCTTATTTTCGCTCCGTTATTCCGGTTGCCTGAAGAAGCCCGGTGTCCACTTGCTGCCTAATCCCAAGATTGCCGTAGATATTCGTTTTTGCCATCTTTCTACCACAGAGGAGGTACCTTGCCGGGTTTCCACACAATTTTCTTAATGCCATTTTATCACTTATCGCTGTGGATAAGACATCCGTCACGTTCCGACAAGTATGCGAGTGCGAGAGTGACGGATGTCTTATCGACAACGATAAGTGATACAATGGCAACCATGCTACGCCCGAAGAAAATTGTAGGGAAACCCAGCTTGACTCTACACATAAAGTACAAGAACGTTCCTAACTAATCACCTCTATTATTCCAGACATCGCCGTCGACCACCCCGACGAGAAGTCCATCATCACATACGTGGTAACGTACTACCACTACTTCAGTAAGATGAAGCAGGAGACAGTTCAGGGCAAGAGGATCGGGAAGGTCGTCGGCATCGCCATGGAGAACGACAAGATGATACAGGAGTATGAGACTCTCACCAGGTAAGATTCCTATGAATCGTTCAAATAGAAAACTTGGACGCGGCTGATGATATCCTCACGAGGCCTCATTTGTTCTAAAATCAAACGAAACGAAACTATTGAAACTTACTTCCTTTAAATTTCTATTTGTATTCCATTTTGGTCCAAACTCTCAAGTTTTTGGGTCACGAATTGATTCTAAAACAAAAGAAGGTCGTTTTGCAGGTCTAGGCCTCCAATTTTGTATGAAATTCCATTATGGATCTCTCGTTTCGCCGCGGCCGAAACTTGATACTTCGAAGCTGTAACTAACACAACGTCAATATTTCATTGCATATTTGAGAAAAAGTACCTACATTACAAAAGTGACATATTGTGTAAGAGAGAACATTCGACCATACGACTATTAGATACAAGGCTTATTTTTTCGAGTCATTTATTTCAGGCATTTAATCCATAAGTGTTAGGTAAAGTTACAAATCTTACAATGCAATTATTACAATTAAATTCGGTGTTAGGTAGTGGACAGTCCGCCGTGTATATGCTTTTGTGCATCATACTTTCAAGGTTTACCAAGTCGAGTTATATACGACGGATTTTGATGAACCCTGTAGGTAATATAGCTTAACCACAGATAGACAAATATACAAAATGTATGAAAAAAAGAACTGCTATTCGAAGTGAAGAGAAATTCAACAAATCAAACATAAAAATCGATTTAGCCGTTCTTGAGTTATAAATGGTGTAACTAACACGACTTTCTTTTATATATAGATATATGTAGAGCTTTAGTAATAACTGATTGTTCGTTCACAGTGACCTCTTGCAATGGATCGAGCGGACGATCGAGGCGCTGGGCGACCGAACATTCGCCAACTCTCTGGAGGGTGTTCGCCAACAGCTCGTCCAATTCGCCAACTATCGCACCGTGGAGAAACCACCCAAGTAAGTACTCTATCCGAAACTGTAAGAGTAAGCTATGTCAAACAAATGCAAGAAAAAACGACTTTGTTCTCTGACCATGAGGTAGCTATTTGCTTGCGTTTTTTTTGATATCATACTATACAATAACGTCAATAAATGTACCTTTAATTAGGTTTACATTTAGGAATATAATTTTAAGTGCGTTTGCGCATCAATATAAAATATGTCTTGGCGTCCTCCGCAAAACCATGCTTACACTGGCATCGAGACGAGATCCGCTTCTGTCAAATCTTTTTCTCTAGTTTTTGAAAGCTAACTAACCGCCCGCGCGGCTCCGCTTGCGTGTTACATAGACCTATTTTCATCCCGAAGGTCCATTGTATACAGTGTGAGTCTACATAAAGTGCACATATGAAATAGGGTGAATCTAGACCCTATTCCGTCGACGAAAAAAAATGGATTTATGGCTAAGTTTTTTTAAAATCGTTGTGGCACCATTGGTGGAGAGGGCAACAAAAAAAATTAAACAAAAATTTGTCAAAAAGTAAAGTCAGTCGTTCCGCATCATTCGCCTTTGATTTTTTTTTCAGTCGATGGAATTGGGTCTAGATTCTCTGCCCGCGACTCCGTCCGCGTGGAACTCGTTTATATCGTAGCTCCATTACAAACTTTGACCCTCCATTTCACTCCCTTAGGGGATGATTTCCGGGATAATAGTATTCTATGTTCTTTCCCGGGACTCACCAAATTTCATTTAAATCGGTTCAGCGGTTTGAGCATGAAGAGGTAACAGACAGACACACTTTCGGATTTATAATATGAATATTTATTAAGTTAACGTTTACTGTTCTCCACAGGTTCGTGGAGAAAGGAAACCTGGAAGTGCTCCTGTTCACGCTACAGTCACGCATGCGCGCCGCCAACCAGAAGCCCTACACACCTAAAGAGGGCAAGATGATCCACGACATCAACCGCGCCTGGGAGCGCCTCGAGAAGTCCGAGCACGAGCGAGAGCTCGCGCTCAGAGAGGAGCTCATCAGGCAGGAGAAGCTCGAGCAGCTGGCTGCTAGGTGAGTTTTAACCTTATTCAAAGGAGTGTAAGGTTGAGAATGAGTGACATTGATGTTTGATAACATTGTTTATGCTGCCCATTCAGCAGAGGTTAAGAAAGAATCACAGCATGCGCAACCTTATAATAAATACCGCTTTGCTATTTTTAGAAACCCGTTAGGTACCAATAAAACATTGGTTGTTGATATTATATGTAGGTTATTCGTGTATTTATCTACTGTATTGTAGTGCTTCTTTCTAGACTTTGGCGTGTCCCACTCGTAGGCAAAGGCTTTCCTTTCATCCTAGAAAGTCCCGTTTACCTAGAAATAGTATCACGCCGCTGGCGCAAGCTTTATGATTATTATTGATTAGTGTTTTAAATACAGATGATAAAGCCTCTAACACTCCCATGCAGTCTAAACTGGTTGATCCAATTCAAAGTGTAACCAACTTTCCTTTTTCCAGATTCAACCGCAAAGCCCAGATGCGCGAGACCTGGCTGTCTGAGAACCAGCGGCTGGTCAGCCAGGACAACTTCGGCTTCGACCTGGCGGCCGTGGAAGCTGCGGCCAAGAAGCACGAGGCCATCGAGACGGACATCTTCGCGTACGAGGAGCGCGTGCAGGCCGTGGTCGCCGTCTGCTCCGAGCTGCAGGCAGAGAGGTACTCGTACACTTTATAAGATAAACTAGCTGCTCATGCGGCTTCGTGTGTTGCAAAGACCGCCGGAAAACCCGCGTATAAATAAATAAATAATAAATATCGTGGAACAATTCACACCAATAGATCTAGTCCCAAACTAGGCAAAGCCTGTACTGTGGGTACTAGACAATGGATAAACATACTTATATAGATATTAAACATCCAAGACTCGAGAACAAACATTCATATTCATCATACAAATATCTGCCCCAACAGGGGATCGAACCCGGGACCTCAAGCTTCATAGTCAGGTTCTCTAACCACTAGGCTATTCGGTCGTCTATTCGAGTATAACCATCTAGAAAGTTCATTCCAAAGAATCTCAATCAGAATCGGAATTTTTGAACGTGGTTCTGTAGATTATCCATTCCATTACAAACAAAGTTTCAAACTTAAAAAGCTACATAACAATCTCACATTAGTATAGTCAGTATAGATAACTCATCCCTTCTCTGTCGCATAACACGGGCTCTTTCTAATCATTAAGTTTGCGCGTCGTATGCGTGATCCATTAACATACTATTGTTTATTTCGCCACGTAACGTGGCGCGCGATCGAGTGTCAACTGCGATAGCCTAGCATACCCAAATCGGTTAGTGGAACCGGAAGACCATGCATTCAGTACGACCATTTTAAATCGCTCGAGGTGCCTCTAGTAGATATTTATGCTAAGCAGAGAATAAATAACGTCGTCAGGGAGTGTTTTTGATCGACACGAGTTGGGAATTACCTATCCGCACGTGTGTTTTACAATGCACTTGCTATATGTATTTTTTTTTTCCTTGCGTGTTGCATTGTAAAATGTTGTATGATACACCTGAGGATAGGTAATTCCCAACTCGTGTCGATCAAAAACACTCCCTGACGGTCGTGTTTTATATTAAATAACTATGATAATGCCAAGTGCATCCACTCAAAAAACAAATTTAATAACGCTGTAACCGAAGACAAAAAACACAGTCTAAAAATTTAATTCAGCTGATAAGCCTGTTCACAAACACAGACGCCATGTTTACATAAAAATAAAAATAAAATACTTCCCGGCCTGGGCCTTCAATTTTGTATGAATTTCCATTATAGTTCTCTTGAGTTGTTCCGCCCGAAACTTGATACTTTAAAGCCTGTTATAACGCACGTAATGACGACATTTCATTGCATGTTTGAGAAATAGTACATTACATACCTAGGGCGGTGAATTCGTGAATGCCCCAGATCGCAGGTGTTTGTGGCCCGAACCGAAGGTGAGGGCCATAAATATGCGATCTGGGGCTTTACGAATTACCGCCCGTGGTTTGTCTAAAGTTTTACTTCTTGCCTTGGCGAGGAAGTGAGATTTTCTCCTCGCGTAGCGGGCAGAAAATCCCACTTACTGCCTAGGGTGATGTAAAATTATATAAGTAGAGGCGCCGTTTATGCGGATTTAGAGTCAAACAAACAATTAGCCTTTATAGCTCTTGAATTTGGCAATATTTACAGAAAACACGCGAACCTCTGAAAGACCCATAACAAGACGCGACTATAACTTGTTCCCCACTCCCCAGATACCACGACATGGAGCGCGTGATGGCGCGCCGCGACAACGTGCTGCGCCTGTGGGCCTACCTGCTCGAGCTGCTGAGGGCGCGCCGCGCCCGCCTCGAGCTCTCGCTGCAGTTGCAGCAGAACTTCCAGGTCTGTACGCGTCCGGACTGCCCTAACGGTATGCAGTACTAATCAGAGCTTTCGAAAATTAACTTTGTTAAAGTAACGGAAAAATTCAAGTCCTTCAGGCTTGCGTTATAAGTGTTATGACATAGGAAAGGACAGAGTGGACAAGAATATACCAAACACAGTTGATATTGTTTTTTCACACCTTTCATTCGGAAAAGTAAGTTTTGCTCCACGACGCGAGGGATCAAATTGCCACTTTTCTGTTCAAGCTACTTTTTTAATTTAATCATTGGCATGTAGCATTTACGCAATGTGACAATTGAACACAGATCTTAATAAAATAGTCGATTGTAATTTCATCGTAATCGATTAAAAACGAACATATTTCAAATTTTTACTTTAACAACTTTTCGTAATATTAAAAAAAAATGTCACAATAAGTTTTTTATTATTTTTAGAGCATTTTATTTAAATTTTCCTCATAATCGGTGTGAAAAATTGTATGTGTCACTCAGGAGCAAAATTATTTTCGTCATGGGCGTTAACGCTTGAATCCTTCGTCACGCTCAGGATTCTAACTTCTTCGCTTCACTCTGGATTCAATGTACCGCTCTCGCCGTAAATACCCCATTTTGCTCCATTGAGACACAAATAAACATTGCTCCGCTTCAATCGAAGAACTGCGATTGATAGATTATTGTGTTTACCTCAATGGAAAGGGCATGTGAACAACATACGGGATTAAAATGTGATCCCTCGAATCTATTATCGCACGCAAGCTCAGGCGATCTCACTGTGCTGTAGCTGTAGACCGGACTATGAGAGCCCTAAATCGCAAAACTTACAATTACAATTTACATATTTATGATTTTTTTTGTGGGATAGGGCCTTGACTTCAACTTCTTAGGGTGTTAGATTGAAGTATGAATATTGAAATATTTTTAATGTTTCTCTAACCTTTTTAACAGGAAATGCTATACATCCTGGACTCGATGGAAGAGATCAAGCTGCGTCTCCTGACCGACGACTACGGCAAGCATCTCATGGGCGTCGAGGACTTGCTGCAGAAGCATGCGCTCGTAGAGGCCGACATCAACGTGCTTGGAGAACGCGTCAAGGTAATGGGCTTCGAGTCCAGAGTAGTATTAGTTGTGTTTCCTTACAGATGAATGTATCATATCTTTGGCCAGACTTCTTTTCTTGCAAGCACGCTTTAAGGTAACATGCGCCTCGTTGCCAAATATTAGAGATCAAGCAAATATTATTAAAATTACATGAATGATAGACAGCAGTTTGTAGATTATGAAGGGCACCGGTCAAGTCTATATTTCACTAGATCTGGGGTAAGTCAGGGTAGTAATCTCGGACCTTTAGAATTTTTATTAATGATAAATGACTTGCCGGAAACGATAAAACACGCGAAGTGCTTATTATTTGCCGATGACCTCAAGTTATGTCTTGCGGTAAACGGGGGGGGGGGGGGGGGGGGGGGGGGAGACTGTAAGAGGTTGCAGGATGATATAGACAGGGCGGTACACTGGAGTAAAATTAACCATTTACAGTTTAACACTTCAAAATGTATGGTAACGACGTTCTCGCGAGCTCGCACTCCTATACAATATGATTATATGGTGGATGACAATAAAATGGTAAGGGTAACAGAAGTTAGAGATCTGGGAGTTGGATTTACCATGGAGTTAACTTTTCGCAATCATATTAATAATATTTGCAAAAAAGCTTACAGAAATCTTGGGTTTGTGCTAAGGACGGCAAAAGGATTCACAAATATGAAGGCCATAGCTACATTGTATAACGCCTTAGTGAGGAGTCAGCTAGAATGCAATGCGGAAATATGGGCTCCTCATGAAGCTAAGTACACTCTCATGTTGGAGCGAATACAAAATAAATATATTAGGTATATGTATATGAGGCAATACGGTGTGTACCCTTTTTATCCCTTGATGTACCCTACATTGTTTATTTTAGGTATGATCGGATATACGGAGCTTAAAGTTAGAAGGGACCTCGCACTCGCTACCTATATCTTTAAAATAATTCGAGGAAAGGTATACAATGCGGACATATTGGAGAGGGTAGGTATATGTGTTCCTCGCGGCGTGGGGCGCCGGCGGCGGCCGCCGCTGCTGTCGGTGCCGCGCGCGCGCACGCAGCTGCTGCGGGAGGCGCCAATGACGCGCGCGCTGCGCACTCTGAACCTCATAGGGACTGACCTAGATCTGTTCTTCTGTACACTGAGTGAATTTACAAGGATAGCATTGTTTAAAATTTGTTATTGTAAATAATTCGTTATAATGTGTGTGGTGCAAAATTATCGCATTGGGTCTAGCCTGTAATGATAATTGTATGTATGGAAATAAATAAATAAATAAAATAAATAAAATTATCTGAGTTTCCTGTCTAAACGTATGCTGTGACGCCGCCAAGGGGGATGAGCGTGTTATGTTCCTAAGTTCATATAGTTCAAAATAAAGAATTTGCGTGTATTGATGCCTCGCTTTTGAATAGTCATTAACTCATTCAAAAGTCAAGCAATCTTTTTGATTTCGTCCTCGTGACTCATTCGGGGGCATACGTTTTTGCCTTCTTTCTTTTGAAGTAATAAATACGTTTTGAGTGTACAACCCTATTAGTGTAATTCTGTATTGCAGGTGGTGGTGGGCCAGTCGCAGCGCTTCCTGGAACAAGAGGAGGGCGGCTACCGCCCCTGCGACCCCGCCATCACGGTGGAGCGCATCCAGCAGCTCGAGAACGCGTACGCCGAGCTCGTGCACCTCGCCGTCGAGCGCAGGTCAGTCCGAGTCATCTAACTGTGGGCCAGTCGCAGCGCTTCCTGGAACAGGAGGAGGGCGGCTACCGCCCCTGCGACCCCGCCATCACGGTGGAGCGCATCCAGCAGCTCGAGAACGCGTACGCCGAGCTCGTGCACCTCGCCGTCGAGCGCAGGTCAGTCCGAGTCATCTAACTGTGGGCCAGTCGCAGCGCTTCCTGGAACAGGAGGAGGGCGGCTACCGCCCCTGCGACCCCGCCATCACGGTGGAGCGCATCCAGCAGCTCGAGAACGCGTACGCCGAGCTCGTGCACCTCGCCGTCGAGCGCAGGTCAGTCCGAGTCATCTAACTGTGGGCCAGTCGCAGCGCTTCCTGGAACAGGAGGAGGGCGGCTACCGCCCCTGCGACCCCGCCATCACGGTGGAGCGCATCCAGCAGCTCGAGAACGCGTACGCCGAGCTCGTGCACCTCGCCGTCGAGCGCAGGTCAGTCCGAGTCATCTAACTGTGGGCCAGTCGCAGCGCTTCCTGGAACAGGAGGAGGGCGGCTACCGCCCCTGCGACCCCGCCATCACGGTGGAGCGCATCCAGCAGCTCGAGAACGCGTACGCCGAGCTCGTGCACCTCGCCGTCGAGCGCAGGTCAGTCCGAGTCATCTAACTGTGGGCCAGTCGCAGCGCTTCCTGGAACAGGAGGAGGGCGGCTACCGCCCCTGCGACCCCGCCATCACGGTGGAGCGCATCCAGCAGCTCGAGAACGCGTACGCCGAGCTCGTGCACCTCGCCGTCGAGCGCAGGTCAGTCCGAGTCATCTAACTGTGGGCCAGTCGCAGCGCTTCCTGGAACAGGAGGAGGGCGGCTACCGCCCCTGCGACCCCGCCATCACGGTGGAGCGCATCCAGCAGCTCGAGAACGCGTACGCCGAGCTCGTGCACCTCGCCGTCGAGCGCAGGTCAGTCCGAGTCATCTAACTGTGGGCCAGTCGCAGCGCTTCCTGGAACAGGAGGAGGGCGGCTACCGCCCCTGCGACCCCGCCATCACGGTGGAGCGCATCCAGCAGCTCGAGAACGCGTACGCCGAGCTCGTGCACCTCGCCGTCGAGCGCAGGTCAGTCAACTCAACATCTAACTAAATTGGTAGTCTCTTTAAAAGATATATACCACTAGCTTACGCCCGCGACTTCGTCTGCGTGGATCCCGGATATAAACTATCCTATATTTTAATCCAAATCATAAACTATCTTCGTGCAAAATTTCATCCAAATCGGTTGAGCCGTTTAAGCGTGACTGAGTAACAAACATCTAAACATCTAACCTTTCGCATTTATAATATTATATCCATATATCATATATATATATATATATATATATATATATATATATATATATACCAGGTGACACACAAATCGTAATACAAAATAAAGAAAGTGGGTCTATCCATCATTATTGATATTGATTGGTTTGGTCTTGTGTCTGCAGTCTTCCCGGTGTTCGCGCTATATATTTATTATTCGTCCCATATTAAAAGTTGTTAAAAATCATGGATAGATTAACTGTTTTTAGTCTGTATCATGGTAGATAACAACGTAGGGTAGTTTTTATCTACGGAACATGCATTATTTGTCCCCTGCGATGGTACGAAGCTCATAAGTCATAGTACTGACTTGAATAATCTCGATCACAGAAAGCGTCTGGAAGACAGCCGCAAGCTGTGGCAGTTCTACTGGGACATGGCCGACGAGGAGAACTGGATCAAGGAGAAGGAGCAGATCGTTTCCGTCGACGATATCGGCCACGATCTCACTACCGGTATGTAAATGTCCATTTTACTTTTTTTTTAATATATTGACCCTTAGGAATAACAATTGGGAAGTATTGGTCCGCGACCAACTAACAAAAAGACAAACAAATTACTAATAGAACATTGTTGTAAAGGCTAGAAAGTAGGCAATAGATGGACGAGTGGGTTCGATCGAGGTCCGAGCTGCAGGTGAGGACCTCGAAGGAGACCTACTGCGAGGAAATTGCAAATAATTATAAATATGAATCAAAATTTAGTACCGGTAAAACCACACAACTATATTCCAGGTCAACCAACTATGGTCCAAATTAATTCTCATATTACTTGCTCAGGTAGGTACTGTTTTCATGGGTGAACTTAAAGACGGGCAATATAATAACACAAAAAATAAAAACCTATAAAATCACAAATACTAAATCGGTATTGATAGAAACGAATGAGTTTACTATTTTACCATAGTGGGGGTACCTAGTGTACTATAGTTGTGTAGTTTTACGGTACCTAATAATAGTATTTGATTTTGTCGGATGAAGCGAAGCTGAATCTGACAATGGAGACGAATCCACGAATTGCCATTCCCGCCGAGGCAGATATAGTGCTTTTCTCCATAAATGCGAGGAAATCAAATAATATTTTCAATAATTTTAAAACAGCGAGTAGTATGTCAATAACCGGTATCATGTTCCTGCCCAACTTATTTTTTTTAAGTATGTACACGGCATGATTCATGGTGCCAGTTTCAATTGACACATAAAAAAATTAAAAACATTAGAATCGATTACAATTTTACGTTTATTGTAATTAAAATTATTAAAGATTAAGCGGGATTGAAATCTAAACACAATTTAGTTCGTTTTGAATATTATTTCGAAAATATTTTAATTTCATCAGTTCATACTATTTGAGACATTTTTTAAAACGTCACTTCGATTTCTTGCAAAAGTAATTGTTTTGTCTATGACAATAAAAATAAAAAGTTATACATTGCTAACCAGTCTAACTATAGCAAGTTGTTATGACAAATTGCTAGGCCTTTAAACTTACGAGCATTTGGCTGTTTGTAGTGATTTGTCTTGGTCAAAACATATGATTAAAAGGTAAAAAAGTATACAGTAAAGGAATTTCATACATTTTGTGATTGTTCGAATTGCTGCTTCAACTGGACTACAAAAAAATTGTTGGACAGTTTGAATTCATAGATGCCCTGTTCGTGCGACGTCCGACTAACCCCAGCATTGAAGTCTGAATTCTGACCATCTTTTTCCACATTTCCGAGCAGTGGCGTGAAATAGTACATTGTTGAAGAGGCTAGAAAGTAAGCAATAGATGGACGAGTTAGTTCGAGGGCCGACGCGTAGCGGAGGCTCTCGAAAGTCCGAGTCCAGCTATTGCACTTTCGGCCGAGGCTTAACACAGTTCTTTTCACGCCTACTGCGAGGAAATTGCAAATAATTATAATTTTAAGTCAAAATTAAGTATCTAATTAAAGATCATAATACTAAACAGGCTCACTTGCCTCGCGCCCCGGCGCGGCGGAGGAGGAGGAGCGGAGCCCGCCGGACGCGACCGCGCGCGGGACCCTGTGATTGGTCGAATCGCTGTTCAAACTGTCCAACAAACACATTGTTGGACAGTTTGACGTCATAGATGGCCTGTTCGTGCGACGTCCAACTAACCCCAGCTTTGAAGCCTGAATTCTGACCATCTTTTGCCACTTTTCCGAGCAGTGGCGTGAAAAATAAGTTGTCAGTTATTGTTGGACAGTTTGAACAGCGATCGACCAATCACAGGGCCCCGCGCGCGGTCGCGCCGGCGTGTGTGTGCTCCTTGCTCCCCCGCCGGAGCCCGGATTGCTTTCTTTCTAGCCTCTTCAACAATGTACTATTTTTGCGCAGTGTACCTGCTGATCTCCAAGCACAAGGCGCTGGAGGCGGACGTGCACGCGCACGAGCCGCAGCTGATGAGCGTGGCCGGCGTGGGCGACGAGCTCGTCTCGCAGGGACACTTCGGCGCCGACAGGATACAGGTAACCTGTCCACCACACCGACTATTTCATACTAACACATTTTATATTCAATTCAATATTGTAGGCCCCACTGCCAGGCCTATTCTAATGTACATTGTACAGTGCAAATGGTGAATGCCCTGGCAGTAATAGTATCTTCTCTATAATATTATCAAACCCTCTTTGCCCGCGCGGCCATAACATATGGGAAAGGGGCAGTTCTGTTGCACTCTCTGTCGCACCAATCATTGCAGGTTATTGCAACAGACAGTGCAACGGGTGTCTCCTTCTTACATTTTATGGCCTCGCGCGCAGCGACCGTTTGATAATAGCAGCTATGGTTAATCACGGATATATACCTACTTAAAAGTCTACAAGGAAACTTTCTGTATTGACTGGAGATTGAATTAGAAGAGTGAGTGTCTTAGAGCATACATAACTGGAGTAGCCATATGTCGTATTTGCGTACAAAAATGTCTGCAGAATTTTGCGGGGGCAGGGGAGCATCTTAATAGGATATTGAAACTATATATTGAAAGCTTTGAAGTGGTTGAAAGTTTATAATATCAAGTGCTTACAGCAACACGCGGGCATTTTTATGATCAGTGTTCTCTTGCGAGGTGACTTTGTGAATGACCATTAATCGATTGTGAAATTGTCTTTGTATGATTTTTTGCACATTTATGCAAAGTTGTCTGCAGACGGGTAAGTTACTGAAAGGCTACTCCAGTTATGTATGCTCTGAGGTGAGTGTTTAGTATGAAGTACAGATGTTTGACTTGTTTGCAGGAGCGTCTCCGCGACATCCTGTCGCAGTGGAACCACCTGCTGGACGTGGCGTCTCTCCGCAAGAACCGGCTGGACGCGGCCGTGCGCTACCACCAGCTGTTCGCCGACGCCGACGACATCGACACCTGGATGCTGGACACACTCCGGTACGTGATACTTCTAACCTACACTAATTGGGAATGGATGAAAATTTTAGAAGTGCCTGATAATTTTTTCGGTGATAGGAATACCCTTCCTCAGCACCAGAAAAAAGTTTCAGATTTTTCAGCTGCGTCAATTATTTTTGAAAAATATGAACAGTTTCCTCACTAACGTTTTGGGTCAAGGACGGCACTTTCCTCGATCTATCTCAATACAAAAAAAAAAAATTAAATATATGTGGTAAACTGACACTGGCAATGATATTAACAGTTGCAGTGCAGCAGCTATATTTGTCATTACCAGTGTCAGTTTACCACAGATATTTAAGATAATTTTTGTAATATGAGACTGATCAAGGAAAGTGTCTATTGACCGTTCTTGACCCAAAATGTAAGTGAGGAAACTGTTTATATTAATGATTGACGCAGTTGAAAAATCTGAAACTTTTCTGGTGCTAAGGAAGGTTATTCCTATCATCAAAAAATTATCAGGCACATCTGATATTTTCATCCTAATTGTGACTATAAGCCTGTGTTACACGGTTGTTAACTGTCATCTCCGCCAAGGTGACCTTGTAATAAAATGTTGAATATGCTGAGTAAAATATCGTTTTTATCACACTTGCTCGTAAATGCTGTTATTCAATGCCTGTATACAGAAGGACAATGGCCTAAATTGTTCCCGCGGGAGTTATGACGAGTTTGTAGTCCCTATGGAGTAATGAGCTTGTGTGTGATCTGATTGGTTTAAGCAAATCTAGTTGGCCGCCCGCCACAAGAATTCTGCTCTGTGATTGGTTGAAAAAAATCACGCGCCACAAGAATACTGTTCTGTGATTGGTTGAAATATTGAAGCTGCGCGCTCCACTTGCAATGATCTGGAAGTGAAGTTGTCAATTTCGTCAATTTTTGATTGGTGTCGTTGTATGAAATTTACATTTTACTGTCTTTTGAAGTTATTTATTTCGTCGCATATGTGACGAAAAACATTGTGTATAACACGCCTTCCTGGTCGGGCTTCTTATAGACTCTTGTTCGCAATATTCCACTTACGTCCCTCGTTAAACAATGTATTGTTTCTATTTAGACTGGTGTCATCCGAGGACACGGGCGTAGACGAGGCGCAAGTACAGAGCCTGCTGAAGAAGCACAAGGACGTCACCGACGAGCTCAAGAACTACGCCAACGTCATCCAGCAGCTCAAACAACAGGTGTGTTACATATCATATCACATACAGTTTCTGTTCGGGACACTAGGCCTCTATTTAATACAATAGGTATAGTACGTTCGAAACTGTAAGAATAAATCCTGATAAAAAAACGTAAGGATAAAAACGACCTCATATTAAGAGCAAGAAATAATTTTTGCTCGCGTTCGTTTGACAGAATTTACTATTACATTTTCAGATACAGTCTTCATCTCGAGGTGTCTGTCATTTACTCCTATACCAGCCCAATATAACACATAAAACCCTTGAATGGGTATAACTGAAATACAACGTAAATTCAGACAATCATGGAGGATATTGCGATACGGGTTCATCTCCATTCAAAAAGATACACAATAGCAGTAGTCCTCGTAGCAACAGCATCAGTTCTATGTAACAAAACTCATATATTACTTCTACACACCGACCCTTTGTAATCAGATTCATTTATTTAAAAAAAAATCGCACACAGGCGTCCGAGCTGAGCCCCGAAGACGCCAGCAGCACAGAAGTCCGCGAGCGTCTCGCCGCCATCGACTCCCGCCACGGCGAGCTGGCCGAGCTGGCCCGTCTGCGCAAGCAGCGGCTCCTCGACGCGCTGTCGCTCTTCAAACTGCTGGCCGAGGCCGACGCGGCCGACCAGTGGATCGCCGAGAAGGACCGCATGCTGGACACCATGCTGCCGCCCAAGGACATAGACGACGTCGAGATCATGAAGCACAGGTCAGTGGCTTGCTGCACTTGGTGTACGTCAGCTCAGACGCCCATGGACAAATGGAATCGTTAAATTGTCAACCCGATTGATATCTAATGTCTTCATTGAAACACTGCTTTATGGAGGCAGTTTTGGAAGTGAAACTGATCCGGGCGAACACTTATATGGTCCTAGTCTTAGCCTCATCGTGGTCAACGTTTATTGTATATTTCAATGTTTTATTTGCCGCGCGGCCATCCACAAGATATATTATTTTTACAGCCTTTTAAAGTGAGGCAGCGCGTATGTGTAATTTTTTATCAGCGCCTATTTTGTACCGTTCTATTGACTACTCCTTGTCCTTGTAAATTACGGTTTGTAAATGAGTTAATTGTTTGCAGATACGACGGTTTCGACAAGGAGATGAACGCGAACGCTTCCCGCGTCGCCGTCGTCAACCAGCTGGCGCGCCAGCTCATCCACGTGGAGCACCCGCAGGCGCCGCGCATCCAGGAGCGGCAGGCCGGGCTCAACGCGGCCTGGAGCCAGCTCAGGGACAAGGTAACATAACACACCACGGCCGGTAGAGGAATTACAAAGCTCCGAACCATTCATTGTTAATACAATATACTGATCATATTTTTTCTCAGGCTGAAGGCAAGAAGGACGAGCTGAAATCTGCCCAGGGTGTGCAGACGTTCCACATCGAGTGCCGCGAGACCGTCTCCTGGATTGAGGATAAGAAGCGAATCCTGCAGCAGACCGACAACTTGGAAATGGATCTCAACGGTAAAGCTCTTGCTGTTAAATGGTTACTTTTCAGGGTTCCAGCGCAATATTTATTTATCTTTATTTATGAAGTTTCGACACGGGTTTCACCGGTCATGATTAGACCCCGGATTCTTGGCGCGATCACGTGACAAAAGGGTGATTTGGGGAGTAAATGGAACAGTACCTATTAATTAATACGGATTTATTAAGATAAGATAATACAAAAAAAAAAGATTAAAATGTCGACGTCGCTCTATTGTTAACGGACTCTCCGTAACAGATCAATAGTTGTTCTAAATGACTTGTTTTCAGATAGTGTCATTTTTCGAGGCTACCTTTGTGATACACCACTTACAAAATAATTTGTTGTCGATTACTTTTAAAAAGTCATATTTATCAAGATATTTATTTAGAGACATTATTTTATTTCAATTCAACAAACAAAACATACGCCTTATGAGACAGTGCCTTGACACATTGATCAAAGTGACGTGCCAATAAAGCAAACAGTTTATATCTAAGGTCAAACTTATACATATAGGTTTGTATAGGTTGCATACATTGATAATAGCAGCGTTTTACCTACCAATAAAACGCTTATTAAGCGGTAACCTTATTTGAAGCCTAAATAAACAAATTGAGAGTAGCGAACTTGATTTCCTGTAACAGATCGGTCTAAGGCAATACCCCCACTATACCCCCTCCCTAGTGACGTCATGTCCTGTGCACCTGGCGGGGACCAAGTTGCTTGCTTGCGCTTGGAGCTCTGGTCATTGGATCTCAAATTATGAAATTGCTAGATTTACTAGGCAGAATTAAAATATTTAGGCTTCAAATAAGGTTACCGCTTAATAAGCGTTTTATTGGTAGGTAAAACGCTGCTATTAAGCTTTGAACCGTTATTTGAAGCCTAAATAAACAAATTGAGACCTGTTTGTTATCGCCTGGTGCACGGATTCGACGCCAATGTGACTAGAAGGAAGGGATTATAAAAATATAAATTATAAGACACATTGAACTCTGCAATTGTTTATTGTATGTAATCACACACAAAATATACATTTCATACATTATAAAAGTAATACGTTCAAATATCCTTCATTTATTATTCCAAAATTGATAACCAATAGAACTTATAGTATAGCCATAAGAACTAACAACAATATATGGGAAATGTTTCATAAAAACTGCTTATAAGCATGTTGCTGAAAAATCACATCTAATAACTAGGTAACTAAAAAATACAAGACTGTAGTTTTGCGATAACTGCATATAACACATTAATTATAAGACATATAATTGATTGGGGGACTTGACCCCAATCTTATTTTAGCTAAATTAACTTAACAGAATTAAATTTCAGGAAACAAAACATCCTAGTGTTTTATTTATATATATTGTATATGATATTTAAATACATCATCTATTTAATTTCAGTCCATCACTGGTGTAAATAAGTTAGCACAAGATTGTGACGGCATAGCCGAAGGTTCAATTGGGCGACAATAATATTTAAGAAATGTGTTTTCTGACCGCCAGTTTCCTCTAGCCAAGATTTCATCTAATGGACTATTTTCAACCCAACTTTTAGAGGCTACTGCAGGCCGGATGCTGCCTGCACTGGCTTTAATGCCGGCCTGGAGTAGAATTTTCTTTACCCAGCCAGAAATATTTGTACGCGACGCAGCTTTCGGCTGCCTACATGTAGTCAAAAACAAGTTGTTAACACCACAAGCTTCTCGTCTAGTTTGAGATAGTGAAATTACTCTCTTAACCCAAAACAATGTATCCAAAACTTTGCAATCTTTATTTTGAAAAATTTGCCAACCAGATTGACGATTTAATACTGTGTCCGTTTTGGATCCATATTTTGGCCAGAAAATTATATAATTATCAGTCACTATACAGCTCCTATCATCTACGCCTAAAAGTGTCAAGTCATGCACCCGTCGGCCAGAACATAACAACAATAGAATCGCAGCGCGCGCAGAACATTCGTATAAGCTATTATCATTGCTGTGATTAATTTTCAACCAATTGACAAGGATATCTGTATCCCATATTGGGGCTTTTACATGTTTTATGCCTGCAATATTTATGGATTTTAAAGCTTGGCGCACTAATATATGTGAACTGAGTCGGTAATTTTGGCTTGGGTCGCAAAGGGTGGAAATCGCAGATTTGTATAATAAAATAGTACTATACGCCAGGCCTTGTGTAAGATGAAGATCTATTAAAAATTTTGCTAAATCAGCACCCTTTGGCTTCGAAAGACTAACGGAATTGCGCACAGCCCAAACACGCCATTTTTGCCACGCATTCGTGTACGTCCTAAAAGAAGACTGTCTCCAACTTCTCTTTAAAAATTCAATTTGTTCCTGGGACCATCCATCTAAACTTTCCGACCACCCCCACATTTCCAGACTTCCAGAATCATATCCTGAGCCCTCGGCGGGGGGAGTCCTGTTGTCGCATCGACCAGGACTCTGTCCAGATTGTAAATCGTAAACGGGGGACCCAGAGCCCTGTTCTTGAGGTCCGGTCGCCAGAACACCTTCAACCAGCGTGGGGCTACAATTAAATATATCCCTCTCGCATTGTTGAGATGTTGTAGCACGCGGGGGATCAAGAAGGGTGGCGGAAACACCCACGCTAGGGGATAGTCCCATATCTGACTGAAAGCATCGTGAAAGCTGGCCTGATTGTCTGTCAAATCTAGGGTGCCGTACGATGGAAGGACATGTGCTACTGACGAAGCGAACAGGTCTATTGATGGGCGACCAAATCTGGTAAAGATCTGATTGATTATGTAGGGACGGAGGTGCCACTCGGGAGGCCTCGTAAGACGAGATAAGTGATCGGCTTCGCCGTTGTACCGACCTGGCAAATAATGAATCTCTGTATATATTTTGTATTGATCCAAAATTTTGAAAATTCGATAGGCAATTTCCATCAGAGGAACCGATTTTGTACCCCCTTCGTTCCTCATATAAGCCACTACTGTTCTGTTGTCGGATTGTATTAACAGAGAGGAACCGGCCAGGCGTTGACCGTGACCTTCTAGGACGTGATAAATTGCCAACATCTCGCGCTGATTGGAGTGAAGCTTTGCTTCCTCCGGGGACCAGAGACCCGACAGCTTGAGGTTGTCTAATTGGGCCCCCCACGCTTGCCCCGACGCATCCGTCACCAGGTAATTGCTGACTGGTGGGTAATGAATTGGAGACCTCGCTTCGAGATTGGTGCTCCACCATATTAACTCCTCCATCACGGGGCGAGGAATTAGGTAATGGTAGCGAGGGTTCTTTTGTAATAGACTTTGACAATGAATTAGCAAAG
The DNA here is from genome assembly GCA_932294315.1 of Epinotia nisella. NCBI lineage: Eukaryota > Metazoa > Arthropoda > Insecta > Lepidoptera > Tortricidae > Epinotia > Epinotia nisella. Next base: position 8,515,328 of record OW028687.1, read on the forward strand.
CTCTGTGATTTAGACGACCCCTGGGAACCATGAAACTGGCAAAATTTACCATCCCTACCAGACTTTGGATTTCGCACACATTGCCTTTTTTTCCGCTTTAGCAGAATTCGCACCTTTTCTTGAAAGTTTTGCGCTTTTTGAAGTGGCAGGTATTTTTCGTTTTTGTGTGGATTCCAAACTACTCCTAAATATTGGAGACTCTCTTGTGGGGTCAATACCGATTTGGCGTAATTGACCTGCCAGCCTTGGTATTCTAATAGCCGCGTCACTTCGAGAGCCTGGTGGGACAAGATTTGAGGGTTCTGATTGGCCAACAAAAAGTCGTCCAAATAAACTACTACTCGGAAGCCTTTTTCCCTGAGTATTTGAGCTATCCAATTTGTCAAGGACGCAAACACTTTTGGGGCACAAGCCAGTCCTAGAGGGAGACATGTCATTTGCAGTAATTGTTGGCCGTAAATTAACCGTAGGAAACATCGGTGTGCTTTGGCAACCGGCAGATGGAAGTACGCATTTGATAAGTCTATCTTTACGAGCCAATCGCGAGGTTGCAGAAATGAAGATATTTTCTGCATGCTTATTAAACGAAACGGTTTCACTAAAACGTACTCGTTTAGGTTCTTTAAATTGAATATCGGACGGGCTGAGCCGTCGCTTTTTGGTATTATGAACATTGGTGAAACGAAGCTGGGACTGGGATCTACAGGTTCCAATACTTTCATTTGTAGCATTTTTTGTATTACGCGATCCATTTCGCAACTCTTTGGAGTCGACCAAGGATGATCGGTTAAATTTGGAAAAAATAAAGGGGGTTTGGCTATGAAAGGTATTCGAAAGTTTCGAATTATCTGTAATAAAATTGTTGGAGCCTGTAAATCCTCCCAACGTTCCACAAAATCTACCAAACGGCCAGCGCAAAAATTGGTCGAGTCAGAATTTCCGTCTAGCCTGCCCCCGAGATGAGGAGGGCCCTGAGAACCTACCTCCGCGGTAGTTATTGGCAAAAGTGTCTGTGCTCTGAAAGTTTTTACTAGGCCTTTGCCGCGAAGGCTTGGTTTGTTGGCCAGTTTTATGAGCAAAGCGGGGGTAGTCGCGCGTTTGCGGGTGATAGTTCACAAATGGCGTAGGCAATGGCACCCGATGCATGACTTCGGGATAGGCGTAATTAGCATTGAACAAAGCAGGAGCTTTGTTTGGGTATGTGTTAGCATAACTAGGCATGGCCTGAGCTTGCTGTTGTGGCTGAGCTTGCGCAGCAGCTTTGTTGTTAGATGGCGCCCGGGGCGGCCAGAATATTTTAGAGGACCCGCCGGCCTTCTCAATTGCGTTAGCGAATAGTTCTTTGTTAAACAAGTTATCGCAAGTGGGTGGAATTTTCTTCAGGCTAGCTTTCAGAAAATTGTCCTTTACTGACCGCAAGATATTGTCGCGTCTTTGTTGTATTAGCTCGGCCCTATGACCGCAAGCAATTTGCAAAGCATCGTTACAAATTTTCTGAAAGCTACCCTGCACGAAAATTTCGTTTAATTTATCCTCCAATAATTTTGGTGTAACTACGGTAACAGAATTCGACCATTCAACTAATTTCTTGAAACCGCACTGAGCCGCTTCGTTTTGTTTTATAAGGGCCTGAGTGATAGTCGCAAACCCACGTTCAATAAGCGCTAGCGAGTTAAACTTATCAAATGGTTTAATCTCATCATTCGTTTCCAAATATGTGAAACCTGGTGAGGAACAGTATTGTTTTTGCACTTCTGCATAACGAACACTGTCCCAGTCTTCAGAATTGAAGCGCTGAACGCTGTTAATCAAATCAACTAAACCTGGCAAGGATTTAGGAATAGCCGGTTCTTTCAGTACGGTATTTAGCGGCAATTGGAATGAGCACCCGGGTGCTGGCTGTTCGGCAAGTGGGACCGGGGGCGCGGTGCCCGTTGCATCATCAGCAAAAAGTTCACCACTCACGTTTGCACTAATACTATCAGAGTGATCAAATTCCTCTACACCAGGGGTGGAGTGAAAGTTAGGTTGACAAGCCAGCAAAGGGTTAGGCTGAAAAGCAGCGCTACCCGCGATAAAATTGGATATACCACTTACTTGTGCAGTTAAATATTTTATCGAAGCAGCCATGCGGCGCCGTTTGCTCTTGTGCCGCTTTGCTTTGCTGGGCTTCCGCTTCTCGCCAACTCGCGCCGGTCCAGGTCCCTGCGTGTCCGCAGGCGGCATCGGCTCGTCTTCTATAGTGGGAGTATCCGCTGAGGAACTACTCGAGGAATCAGATGAATCTGATGTATCACTCTCCATTGTTCCAATACTCAAATCTGAAAATTATAAAACATTAAAAACCGAACGGTAACACCGTTAAAAATTCAAACAAGAAATTAATACTTTGCTAACAGGTGAGGGGATACCACTCACCTAATAGGTTTATTTAAAACGACCGATTGCTACGGCAAACAAGACGCCAATGACCAGAGCTCCAAGCGCAAGCAAGCAACTTGGTCCCCGCCAGGTGCACAGGACATGACGTCACTAGGGAGGGGGTATAGTGGGGGTATTGCCTTAGACCGATCTGTTACAGGAAATCAAGTTCGCTACTCTCAATTTGTTTATTTAGGCTTCAAATAACGGTTCAAAGCTTAATAGTTAATTCTAATATATACACATATTATATATACCATTTCCTGAATGGAACAGTGGGACGAAATAATTGTATACCAAAAAAATATGACGTACTTTTTTTATGTTCTCTTATAATTTAAGTATTATCTTGTTCTACCATTCCATTTACTCCCCAAGTCACCCTTTTGTCACGTGATCGCGACAAGAATCCGGGGTCTAGTCATGATCCCGGATGACTGACGCCCAGCAAATTGTCAATGGAGATATGCGTACACAATATTTCACTACCCTACAAAAGTAAACAAGTTGAGGGTAGACCCGAATAGTCCACTACCCGTCCATCATTTTACTAATTAACGGTAAAACCCGTGTCGAATTGTTATCTGACAATTCGCTGTACATCAACGATAAGGACCCAGCAACGGGGCAATGATGAGTATTTTCTGAAACGAATACACACACAGACACAGACAGATCACTTAAATAGTTGTAGGCAAATATCATCATTGCTATGCTGACAATACTCTGAGCGGCCGCACTGGTGGCCGCCACAGGTGGTGGACGGTTTCTGTCATACATTTTGTATCGCATCGGCGCACACCGAGCGGTTGAGTAGGTAGGTGCTAGTAGGAGTGGCCCGCGCTCGCTACTAGTGGACGTAATGTGCGGCCGCTCTTATTGCAGGCAGCAATATTGCACCGCAAATTGGGAATGGATGAAAATTTTAGAAATGCCTGATTATTTTTTTGGTGATAGGAATAACCTTCCTTAGCACCAGAAAAAAGTTTCATATTTTTCAGCTGCGTCAATTTTTTTTGAAAAACATAAACAGTTTCCTCACCTACGTTTTGGGTCAGTTACGGCACCTTCCTCGATCGGTCTCATATTATAAAAAACTATCTTAAATATGTGTGGTAAACTGACACTGGCAATTATATTGACACTTGCAGCAGCTATATTGATCATTACCAGTGTCAGTTTACCACACATATTTAAGATAGTTTTTTGTAATATGAGACAGATCAAGGAAAGTGTCTATTTACCGTTCTTGACCCAAAACGTAAATGAGGAAACTGTTTATATTTTTCAAAAATAATTGTTGCAGCTGAAAAATCTGAAACTTTTTTCTGGTGCTAAGGAAGGTTATTCCTATCACCAAAAAATAATCAGGCATTTCTAAAATTTTCATCCATTCCCAATTGCCGATGCCGTTGTATGTTTCCACTACGCCATATCCGCTCCGCAGGAGTGATGACGCTGCAGCGCCGTCTGTCGGGCATGGAGCGCGACCTGGCCGCCATCCAGGCTCGCATCTCGTCCCTGGAGGACGAGGCCAGCGCCATAGAGGAGGAGCACCCGGACGAGGCCAAGCTCATCCGCGAGCGCGTCACCGTCATCACCGACAACTGGGACCAGCTCACGCAGATGGTAAGACCTCACACCGACAAAAAAAGATACACGGAGCATTACGAACGACCTAGTGAAGCCGGTTTTCAACCAAGCCAAATAAGTTTAGCACACGCTCACGCACACATATACAAACAAAATTGCACAAAACTCTTCAGCACGTTTCGCAATGCTGTCAAGATCACCTATTTTGAGTTTTGTGCAATTCAATGTGTTTATGTGTGCGTGAGCGTGTGCTAAACTTATTTGGCTTGGTTGAAAACCGGCTTCACTAGGTCGTTCGTAATGCTCCGTCCATCTATCTTTTTTTCTTGGTCTGAGGGTGAGACATACTTTATTCTTACTCATTCATAATCATTTTATAAACCATTTTTATATAGCAGGGTATCTATACGAGTATAAGGTCAAAAGATTTGTCTCCGACTCCAGAAACATCAGCCTTTTGCACGGTGGTACCCCCTAGTCAGCCAATTCACTCCAGTGGTATTTAGGGTGGCCAACCACTTTCTATTCCTATTATATTATATATGTCGAAAATTATACGAACTTAACTTTTCGAAAACACCTATGGGCTTTTTAAATTTATTACGCAAATATTTAGCAATAGTAGAGTTAGTATTTATTAATGCGACGTAATTTCCTTTACCCCAAAACTAACTCGACTTCTATTGTTGCTGAACAGCTAAAAGAGCGTGACTCAAAACTGGAGGAGGCCGGAGACCTGCACCGTTTCCTGCGCTCTGTGGACCACTTCCAGGCCTGGCTCACCAAGACACAGACCGACGTCGCCTCCGAAGGTACGAACCCATCAAACCACAAGCTCTTTGATACAGTTCTAAATCGCAAGTCTTTCCTGCAATACATATACATAGACCGCAGCAGAACAAAAAAGTCATGCAACTTAAACTGAACTCTGTGTAACTTTCCATACGGTCCAAAATCATAATCGCCATCATCATATTCAGCCGAAAGAGTCGAAAGACATCCACTGTTGGACATAGTCCTCCGCCAAAGAGTGCCACAATAACCGGTCCTGCGCCACCCGCATCCAGCGGATTCCCGCGACCATTACCAGGCCATCAGTCCACATACCTGCTGCTTTCTAACTACACAGCCTTCTGGGCGCCACGCGAGTAGCCCAACGGCCATCGGTTCTACGCGCAAGGTTCAAAATGTAACGTTACTTATTGCAGATACGCCGTCGAGCTTGGCGGAGGCCGAGAAACTTCTGTCTCAGCACCAGACTATCAAGGAGGAGATCGACAACTACAAGGACGAGTACGCCAAGATGATGGAGTATGGGGAGAAGATCACAGCAGTAAGTCGCCTTATGTTGTTAAACCGAATCCTGATTATGTGTAATTCTAGAAAAGTTTGTACATCTTTAATTTTCCTTTTAATGTTCCCATGTATTTTAGTAATTTGATATGAATTTTATTCCTGTTTTTGATAATTAAAGCTCTTTAATATTCATACTGCCTAACTAATGCAATGACTGTCTGTCTACACGGCGTTAATAGTCGAGTACCAGTCAGTCGGTACCGAAGAACATCAATCTCAGTCTGGAAAACCTTCGCCCTTCATCCCAGAGTGACATGGCCTTATGAATATATCTGTTTCGACTAGGAACCGTCGACCCAAGACGACCCGCAGTACATGTTCCTCCGCGAGCGGCTAAAGGCGCTGCGCGAGGGCTGGGCCGAGCTGCAGCAGATGTGGGAGAACCGCCAGCAGCTGCTCACCCAGAGCCTGGAGCTGCAGCTGCTGCAGCGCGACGCGCGCCAGGCCGAGGTGCTGCTCACCCACCAGGAGCTCAGGTGACCTTCCATCCTCAGCCTACATGCCCTCCGCCTCCTCGTGCTCTTTCCTGCCTTGCCACGACTTCCCGTTTGGTAGTCTAACGTTAGGACTACTCTGCTACCAAAGCTTCGATAGTATTATAACATTACGTAAAAGCTTAGACACTAAATGAGTTCTTCCACAGATTGGCCAAGACCGAGCCGCCGACCAACCTCGAGCAAGCCGAGAACATGATCAAGGAGCACGAAGCCTTCCTCACCACCATGGAGGCCAACGAGGACAAGATCAACTCCGTCGTCCAGTTCGCGCACCGGCTCGTCGAGGAGAAACACTTCGACGCCGACAAGATCCAACGCAAGGCCGACAGCATCGAGCAACGCCGCGCCGCCAATCGCGACAAGGCCGTGCAGCAAATGGAGAAACTGCAGGACCAACTCCAACTACACCAGTTCCTCCAAGACTGCGACGAGCTCGGAGAATGGGTGCAAGAGAAGAACGTCACCGCCCAAGACGACACGTACCGCTCCGCCAAAACTATCCACTCCAAGTGGACCCGCCATCAGGCCTTCGAGGCCGAAATCGGCGCTAACAAGGAACGCCTCTTCGCCGTGCAGAACGCCGCCGAAGATCTCATGAAGCAGAAACCCGAGTTCGCCGAAATCATCTCCCCTAAGATGAGCGAACTCCAAGACCAGTTCGAGAACCTTCAGACCACAACCAAGGATAAGGGCGAGCGGCTGTTCGACGCGAACCGCGAGGTCCTCATCCACCAGACGTGCGACGACATCGACTCGTGGATGAACGAGCTCGAGAAACAAATCGAAAACACCGACACCGGCTCTGATCTGGCATCTGTGAACATTCTCATGCAGAAGCAACAGATGATCGAGACTCAGATGGCCGTGAAGGCGAAGCAGGTCACCGAACTCGAGACCCAGGCCGAGTATCTCCAGAAGACCGTTCCAGACAAGATGGATGAGATCAAGGAAAAAAAGAAGTTAGTCGAGCATCGGTTCGAGCAGCTTAAGGCGCCGTTGTTAGATCGCCAGCGTCAGTTGGCTAAGAAGAAGGAAGCCTTCCAGTTCCGCCGCGACGTGGAAGACGAGAACCTCTGGGTGCTCGAGAAAATGCCTCTAGCCACCAGCACCGACTACGGAAACTCGTTATTCAACGTGCAAATGCTTCAGAAGAAGAACCAGTCGTTGAAGACGGAGACTGAGAACCATGAGCCCCGCATTCTGACAGTTATCTCTAACGGGCAGAAACTCATCGACGAGGGCCACGAAGCCTCGCCCGAGTTTAAATCTCTCATTGAAGAACTTACTGCGAGATGGCGAGAACTTAAAGGTAGTATCTTATATCTCTTATTGTAACGAAATAAAAATTAAGCACCCTATTTCCCCGTGATTGAGGATCGTGATACAAAAAAGTAAAGAAAGCTTCTTGATCTTGTCTTGCCATATTGTCGGAATCAGTCCTCAGACCCCCTTGTCCGTGATTAGTAAGAGCCCTTTGTGGCCTACTTGCAGAATTAGATTTAATTACGATTAAAAATAATATTCATTGGAAAAGAAGATCTGCGCCAGTAAGGCATTAAAAGTTCAAGGCCCGATGGGTCGCGAAATTTTATCATTGTGTTGATCTTTGTTTCAATAAAAATCAAATGAACAAAGGGATTGCTCTTAATACGGTCCTCATATATGGTGTTATTCTCACAGATGCCATCGAACAACGCAAGAACAACCTGGCGCAATGGGAGAAGGCGCAGCAATACCTCTTCGACGCCAATGAGGCGGAGGCCTGGATGAGCGAGCAGGAGCTCTACATGATGGTCGAGGACCGCGGCAAGGTATGTGATCTTGTTGAGTGGAAAGTTGGAAAGTTTTCGAACATAGGGCCCAGATATGGCCCATATGAGGCAGGGACCCGTAAGCTGCTTTGATATCTTAATTTATTAAAAAAGTGAATCTTATATTTAAAGGACGAAATTAGCGCCCAGAACTTGATGAAGAAACACGAAATCCTCGAGCAGGCAGTCGACGACTACGCTCAGACCATCAGGCAGCTTGGAGAGACTGTCAGGCAGTTGACCAGCGAGGAACATCCTCTGAGGTAAGATTACGGTCTTTAAGGGTTCTGTGGTCATTTTTGTATAATTTAGCGTAGATCCAAACTGCAGCTTTTCTATATTTTTATACATAGTTCGATACCAGTTACCCTGTTCTAATTGCCCATTTATTCCAGCGAACAAATCTCCGTAAAGCAGTCCCAAGTGGACAAGCTGTACGCCGGTCTGAAGGACCTCGCTGGCGAGCGGCGCGCCAAGCTCGACGAGGCGCTGCGGCTGTTCCAGCTGTCGCGCGAGGTCGACGACCTCGAGCAGTGGATCACCGAGCGCGAGCTGGTCGCCAGCTCGCAGGAGCTCGGCCAGGACTACGACCACGTCACCGTGAGTACTGGACTTGCTTACAAGTGGACAAGCTGTACGCCGGTCTGAAGGACCTCGCTGGCGAGCGGCGCGCCAAGCTCGACGAGGCGCTGCGGCTGTTCCAGCTGTCGCGCGAGGTCGACGACCTCGAGCAGTGGATCACCGAGCGCGAGCTGGTCGCCAGCTCGCAGGAGCTCGGCCAGGACTACGACCACGTCACCGTGAGTACTGGACTTGCTTACAAGTGGACAAGCTGTACGCCGGTCTGAAGGACCTCGCTGGCGAGCGGCGCGCCAAGCTCGACGAGGCGCTGCGGCTGTTCCAGCTGTCACGCGAGGTCGACGACCTCGAGCAGTGGATCACCGAGCGCGAGCTGGTCGCCAGCTCGCAGGAGCTCGGCCAGGACTACGACCACGTCACCGTGAGTACTGGAAAAAAAGTCACAATAAATTATACGTTTTACTGAAATCAAAACTATCGATGACTGTTATATTTTCCTTATAATCGGTGTCAAAAATGTATGTGTCACTCAGGAACAAAATTATTTTCGTCATGGGCGTTAACACTTGAATCCGTCGTTACGCTTAGGATTCTAGTTACCCTCGCCGTAAATACATCATTTTGCTCCCTTGAGACACAAATAATTATAATTTAACGGAGGTTTGTTACGTTTTTTTGAATAAGGAGGCTGATGAGCAAAACCCTAACATGTATATATATTCCAGCTGCTCTGGGAGCGCTTCAAGGAGTTCGCCCGCGAGACGCAAGCCGTGGGCTCGGAGCGGGTGGGCACGGCGGAGCGCATCGCCGACCAGATGATCGGCATGGGCCACTCCGACAACGCCACCATCGCGCAGTGGAAGGAGGGCCTCAAGGAGACCTGGCAGGACCTGCTCGAGCTCATCGAGACGCGCACTCAGGTACAGGCTTACACAATGTGACAATCGTCTTGCGGCGTGTGTCAATAACTGAAATGGGGAACATGCATGGGACTTCAATTTCGAAAAAATTGCACTCAATCGATGCGGATATACGTAGTAATATCATACAAAAGAAAAAATTAAATAAAATAAAACCGGCCAAGTGCGTGTCGGACCACGCAAAACGAAGGGTTCCGTGCCTATTAAAAAGGTCGTATCATCACAGAAATCTTACGGCACTTACGTCCTTTTCTTTAAGTAAGGCAGTTTTTCAGCAATATCTCGAAAACCTTTGAACCGATTTTGTTCAAAATAATTTTCGGTGAAAGAATTTTATAAGCCCTTTGTCCATGATTTTTTTCATATTTTTAAAATACACCGTTCAAAAATTAGAAGGGAGAGGGACAGAATTTTAGTGACATTCGGGCGATTATCTCCGACTCTATTCACTTTATCAAAAAAAATGCTGAGAAACCTTATATTTATTTTGAAAGGCCTATCGATCGATGTGCCAAACGTAGGCTTACACTGAAATAGTACATTTCGATGCTAGTGCGGAAAGTATGTCATTACGTCACGAGTGCCGAGATATCTTGCCACGAGCCGTAGGCGAGTGGCAAGACTCGGGACGAGTGAAGAATGACATTTCCGCACGTGTATCGAACGACGTTTTTTAATACAGTTGCGAAAAAATAAGAAAAACAATAAGTAAGGAATTCGAGACTTTTATATTATTCATTCTGTAACATCATTGTAATACAGTTGGAAAATAATTAAGTTTAATACAGTTTATATACAGTTTAATACAGTTCTATCTTATTTATTTTATATTAACATAATAATTAATGGTACAATTTGTACAAGGAAAAGTAAAAAGCACTAGTGCGCGAAAACCAACTTTCCGCACGCTAAACAGCTAAGTAAAGTAGCACTTTTTGAGCAACTGTATTAAAAAAAATGTTGACTTTCAGTTTTATGTATGGAGTGCACCCCTAAAAAAAATATTATTAGTCATTTTATAAAACTATGTAGCGGCTACCAAAATACACCAATCTCAAAATTTTATTCAAATACACGTTATAATTTTCGAGTAAAATGCCTGTGACATTCGGACAGACTGACGTGACGAAACTATAAGGGTTCCGTTTTTGCCATTTTAGCCAAAATGGCAAAAACGGAACCCTTATAGTTTCGTTTTTTAGGGTTCCGTAGCCACGGAACCCTAAAAAACGACTATATTCGTTTTATTATACGGTCAAAAAAGGAGTTATGTTCCATTTTTTTTATGTATGTTAGCTGATTTCTTCGTCAACTGTGGACCGATTAAAAAAAATATTTTTGTATACGAATATATATATATATATACTCCTGTGATGGTCCCGTTTTTACCAAGTTACGATCTGATGATGGGATCCTAGGGAAATCGAGGGCAACCCTCAAATTTTACGGGAATGTATTACATGTTTCATGTATTTTCTAAAGCTATTCAGGTAATTGCGTTTGATATTCATCACTTTATGTGGGTAAGCTGATGATGGAAGGTACAATTCCTCAACAGTTAGGAGTTGGAGGATATTTTTTGAAATTTTATAGATACGGTGGACGCCAAAAATATTCGCCTTATTGCAATGGAATAAGGTGCAAAAATTTAAACGTATTTTAGGCGTCGACTATACGTATAGACCTTTAACCATATTCTTTCAAGTTATTCAGTTGAGGACAAGTCAGGATCTGATGATGGGATCCCAGGAAAATCGAGGGCAACCGTTAAATTTACAGACACGCGTGTAGTGATTTCGGTATTTTCTATTATAACTCGTGTATTTACCCTCGGAAATCGCAATTTTGGTGAAGTGGAACTGATGATGAAGACCACAGATGACCTATGGAACTCCTCAAGGATGTACTTCATAGATTTCGTTGAAATAGCAACTAATGAAGTGTCAATTCTGACATCCTTGAGGAATCACCGGAACTCTTCAAATATTATCAGTCCGCATATAGCGACTTAGATTTTTTTCTGTAATACTCAACGCATTTGCTCTCGGAAAGGAGTTAATGTGGTAAATTGGAAAGGAAATGTGGAATTTTTATGTACCTACCTATGTGGCTTGGCGGAGTACTGAATTGAAGTCGGTTTAAACTTTCCTTTAAAGTAAATTGTTTTATGACCAAATGTTATACGGACACTTCGTCCACAGATGCTGATGGCGTCCCGCGAGCTGCACCGATACTTCCACGACTGCAAGGACACGCTGCAGCGAGTGAGCGAGAAGGCGCGCGGCGTGAGCGACGAGCTGGGGCGGGACGCGCTCAGCGTCGGCGCGCTGCAGCGCAAGCACCACACCTTCATGCAGGACCTCACCACGCTGCACAACCAAGTACGCACACCCACCACCACGGCCGGCCTCGCACGCGGCTTAGCACCGTGTACCGTGTCGAGTTAAACGTCATCTTAAACTGCCGTATGAAGTTGTCCAAACGAGTGAAAGCGACAAGGTGTTCAGCTACTTATGAGGCCGACCGTATCTACTTGCGCCCTAACGCATAGCACGTGCTCTTTCATTTAGGTTGTTACGTTTTGTGTGGCAGTGACAACGCTGGTCGCGCGAATATGTGCACACGATATTGTCACTGGCCGGCAGTGCCAGTCGCGTTCGGGTGAATTTGCACCTGTGAGGTGCGTGCGAGACGTGTTCAGCCGAAGTGGCAAAAGGGACATGCCTGGCCGGAGGCAGCAAGCGAGCTTCTGGTATGCCTCCAACCAAAGGAATTACCAACTCACTAACCTCGCTAGGGAACAGGTGTTGTACGTAGCGCGCCACTTAGTATACTGGTCAGGCGATCATCTCTCACGTGGTTCCGTCATCCACGTTTAGCAATAAGATCGCCTCGAAGTCGGCTGAGTATTCGTGGATTTGCAGATGATAAAATAAGATACCGCCGTGAACCGATACTTACAACGTCACCATCTAGATTCCGTTGCCTCTTCTCAAACAGTTGCCGCTAGTATGCCATATTGAAATGGCAGCAAGAAGCATTTACTAAGGGCGGGTTGCACCAACTTACGATTACAGACCGATCAACGTTAAATATGGCGCCGGCAGCTGTTACCCCATAGAAACTTATCAAATTTTCCATACATTCAGATTTTAACGATTACCGCTTACGATCACAGACGGTTTGGTGCAACCCACCCTAAGACACTGACCGGCGCGTTAAGTCCATAACAATACAAGTAGGTATTTGCACATAACTTACAGTACAGCACACGGGATATCCGGGTCCATCTACGGGTGAATGTGTGCTGATTGAATAAAAAAATAACTGTATATGAAATATTGTCCCCAGGTGGAATCAATCAGCGCCGAATGCGCCCGCCTGGGCGCGTCGTACGCCGGCGACAAGGCGGCCGAGATCACGCGGCGCGAGGCGGAGGTGGCCGAGGCCTGGGCCGCGCTGCAGGCCGCGTGCGCCGCGCGCCGCTGCAAGCTGGAGGACGCCGACGACCTCTACCGGTTCCTCAACCAAGTCCGCAACCTCACGCTCTGGATGGACGACGTCGTCAGGCAGATGAACACCGGCGAGAAACCGAGGTGGGTCCACTCGTGTTTGCCATGCCAGCCGAAAGACGTCGACATCTTTCGGCTGATATGATGAAGATGACACATCGCCTATGTGACAGCCGACGTGCGTCCTTCTGAGACCATCCATCAGTTAATTTACATACAGGTTAAACTGGATAACCTGTGACGATAACCCCCCTTGACTAACATCACATTGGGGTCTATACTTGACTCTTCCTCCGCCCATCTCAAGCGATGCTGCATGGCTGCTGTACCAATACCTTTTGTAGCGACGCAACATATCCCGCTGGTATAATGGGTTTGTGGTCATTTTCAAATAATTGTGTACTCAACTAGCGTGAGTCGTTAAACAAATATTAACTCGGTGTCAGGTTTGTGACCACAATTATGTATCAAATGCACATTGGACAAGTCGAATACCATCCTAAACCACACACGGCAAATCAGCCAATCAAACTAGCCTTTCATTAATACTGTAATATGCGATTGGCTGCGTGAGCAAGTCACGTGGTTTTGTTTTTTTACATTCTTTGAAATGGCTAAAGAAACAAACTATAGTGGTATTCAAGACTGACTAAATAAACACGCTTTGTTTAACTATAACACTCTAAACTCTCGCGCTCTGTGCACATATTGAAATTATTACTTTACTCAGGTATAACGCGATATTTATATACCTTTATTTCTGACGTTTTGACACGGGTTTCTTCGCGGTTTATTTAACTGATCGATCGTTTTCTAGATTTGGTTTGTTATCCTATACCGTTGTCAATGTGTACTCTGACTTTACCAGGGACGTGAGCGGAGTAGAGCTCCTCATGAACAACCACCAGTCCCTGAAGGCGGAGATCGACACGCGCGAGGACAACTTCTCCGCGTGTATCTCGCTCGGCAAGGAGCTGCTGGCGCGGCAGCACTACGCGGCCGGCGACATCAAGGACAAGCTGCTGGGGCTCACCAACCAGCGGAACGCGCTGCTGCGCCGCTGGGAGGAGCGCTGGGAGAACCTACAGCTCAGTACGTATATTATAGCGGAGTAGAGCCCCTCATGAACAACCACCAGTCCCTGAAGGCGGAGATCGACACGCGCGAGGACAACTTCTCCGCGTGTATCTCGCTCGGCAAGGAGCTGCTGGCGCGGCAGCACTACGCGGCCGGCGACATCAAGGACAAGCTGCTGGGGCTCACCAACCAGCGGAACGCGCTGCTGCGCCGCTGGGAGGAGCGCTGGGAGAACCTACAGCTCAGTACGTATATTATAGCGGAGTAGAGCCCCTCATGAACAACCACCAGTCCCTGAAGGCGGAGATCGACACGCGCGAGGACAACTTCTCCGCGTGTATCTCGCTCGGCAAGGAGCTGCTGGCGCGGCAGCACTACGCGGCCGGCGACATCAAGGACAAGCTGCTGGGGCTCACCAACCAGCGGAACGCGCTGCTGCGCCGCTGGGAGGAGCGCTGGGAGAACCTACAGCTCAGTACGTATATTATAGCGGAGTAGAGCCCCTCATGAACAACCACCAGTCCCTGAAGGCGGAGATCGACACGCGCGAGGACAACTTCTCCGCGTGTATCTCGCTCGGCAAGGAGCTGCTGGCGCGGCAGCACTACGCGGCCGGCGACATCAAGGACAAGCTGCTGGGGCTCACCAACCAGCGGAACGCGCTGCTGCGCCGCTGGGAGGAGCGCTGGGAGAACCTACAGCTCAGTACGTATATTATAGCGGAGTAGAGCCCCTCATGAACAACCACCAGTCCCTGAAGGCGGAGATCGACACGCGCGAGGACAACTTCTCCGCGTGTATCTCGCTCGGCAAGGAGCTGCTGGCGCGGCAGCACTACGCGGCCGGCGACATCAAGGACAAGCTGCTGGGGCTCACCAACCAGCGGAACGCGCTGCTGCGCCGCTGGGAGGAGCGCTGGGAGAACCTACAGCTCAGTACGTATATTATAGCGGAGTAGAGCCCCTCATGAACAACCACCAGTCCCTGAAGGTGGAGATCGACACGCGCGAGGACAACTTCTCCGCGTGTATCTCGCTCGGCAAGGAGCTGCTGGCGCGGCAGCACTACGCGGCCGGCGACATCAAGGACAAGCTGCTGGGGCTCACCAACCAGCGGAACGCGCTGCTGCGCCGCTGGGAGGAGCGCTGGGAGAACCTACAGCTCAGTACGTATATTATAGCGGAGTAGAGCCCCTCATGAACAACCACCAGTCCCTGAAGGCGGAGATCGACACGCGCGAGGACAACTTCTCCGCGTGTATCTCGCTCGGCAAGGAGCTGCTGGCGCGGCAGCACTACGCGGCCGGCGACATCAAGGACAAGCTGCTGGGGCTCACCAACCAGCGGAACGCGCTGCTGCGCCGCTGGGAGGAGCGCTGGGAGAACCTACAGCTCAGTACGTATATTATAGCGGAGTAGAGCCCCTCATGAACAACCACCAGTCCCTGAAGGCGGAGATCGACACGCGCGAGGACAACTTCTCCGCGTGTATCTCGCTCGGCAAGGAGCTGCTGGCGCGGCAGCACTACGCGGCCGGCGACATCAAGGACAAGCTGCTGGGGCTCACCAACCAGCGGAACGCGCTGCTGCGCCGCTGGGAGGAGCGCTGGGAGAACCTACAGCTCAGTACGTATATTATAGCGGAGTAGAGCCCCTCATGAACAACCACCAGTCCCTGAAGGCGGAGATCGACACGCGGGAGGACAACTTCTCCGCGTGTATCTCGCTCGGCAAGGAGCTGCTGGCGCGGCAGCACTACGCGGCCGGCGACATCAAGGACAAGCTGCTGGGGCTCACCAACCAGCGGAACGCGCTGCTGCGCCGCTGGGAGGAGCGCTGGGAGAACCTACAGCTCAGTACGTATATTATAGCGGAGTAGAGCCCCTCATGAACAACCACCAGTCCCTGAAGGCGGAGATCGACACGCGCGAGGACAACTTCTCCGCGTGTATCTCGCTCGGCAAGGAGCTGCTGGCGCGGCAGCACTACGCGGCCGGCGACATCAAGGACAAGCTGCTGGGGCTCACCAACCAGCGGAACGCGCTGCTGCGCCGCTGGGAGGAGCGCTGGGAGAACCTACAGCTCAGTACGTATATTATAGCGGAGTAGAGCCCCTCATGAACAACCACCAGTCCCTGAAGGCGGAGATCGACACGCGCGAGGACAACTTCTCCGCGTGTATCTCGCTCGGCAAGGAGCTGCTGGCGCGGCAGCACTACGCGGCCGGCGACATCAAGGACAAGCTGCTGGGGCTCACCAACCAGCGGAACGCGCTGCTGCGCCGCTGGGAGGAGCGCTGGGAGAACCTACAGCTCAGTACGTATATTATAGCGGAGTAGAGCCCCTCATGAACAACCACCAGTCCCTGAAGGCGGAGATCGACACGCGCGAGGACAACTTCTCCGCGTGTATCTCGCTCGGCAAGGAGCTGCTGGCGCGGCAGCACTACGCGGCCGGCGACATCAAGGACAAGCTGCTGGGGCTCACCAACCAGCGGAACGCGCTGCTGCGCCGCTGGGAGGAGCGCTGGGAGAACCTACAGCTCAGTACGTATATTATAGCGGAGTAGAGCCCCTCATGAACAACCACCAGTCCCTGAAGGCGGAGATCGACACGCGCGAGGACAACTTCTCCGCGTGTATCTCGCTCGGCAAGGAGCTGCTGGCGCGGCAGCACTACGCGGCCGGCGACATCAAGGACAAGCTGCTGGGGCTCACCAACCAGCGGAACGCGCTGCTGCGCCGCTGGGAGGAGCGCTGGGAGAACCTACAGCTCAGTACGTATATTATAGCGGAGTAGAGCCCCTCATGAACAACCACCAGTCCCTGAAGGCGGAGATCGACACGCGCGAGGACAACTTCTCCGCGTGTATCTCGCTCGGCAAGGAGCTGCTGGATAGTGGAACGAACAGTAACGTTTGGTGCGGCTGTGACGGCGCGAGTCGAGGCCTCCAGTGGCTTAATGTGCGGCCGCTCTTGGTTAACTGACCATCCGGGAATGTTATTGCACCGCGATAACAAGCCGCTTATCATACAAGAAAAACTGGCAATGAAATTTGAATCAACTACAATAGAAAATAGTACAAAGTTTGTGAAGTGCTTAACAATAGTTTCATCTGCGACGCTACCCAACGGATACGTTGATTGCTTTAGTACCTACTTTGGTAAATTAAATTTAAAGGTGTCAACAATGGCAGTCATTGGAAAGCAACATGATGCATAGTTTAATTAGGATTGAATCATCAGTGTTAAAGTTATTGTTAGTATTGTATCATAGACCACAATACAGGGAAACATGACACTTTATTATTGATTGATACCCATATTCATATTGAATTTTTCCCGTTGTTGCAAACATTTTAATAGACCAGTTGTATGTTCAATAGCTTATTCATATTTTCCGTTATCAGACGTGTAGTCTTATTTATACGTTCAATTATTGGGAAATCCCTGTCTTTTAAAAATCTGAAGAACAGTCAGTAGATTTGTAAAGTGAATCCAGGAATGCTCACATTTGGTATGTATCTTTCCTCCAGTTCTGGAAGTGTACCAGTTCGCTCGCGACGCGGCGGTGGCAGAGGCCTGGCTGATAGCGCAGGAGCCCTACCTCATGTCGCAGGAGCTCGGGCACACCATCGACGAGGTGGAGAGCCTCATCAAGAAACACGAGGCCTTCGAGAAGTCCGCCGCTGCCCAGGAGGATAGATTCAGTGCGCTGCAGAGACTCACAACGGTATGGAAACTAACACACTTGTTGTTACACTGCTCGGAAATGTTGCCATACTTATGTGAGCGAGTCCTTGTGCATGCGGTAAAGGAAACGGAAACATGTACCTTTTTATCACTTATTGAAGAACAGGAAGAAGACGTTATGTATTTAGCACACAAATAAAACACTTGTATGTAGTTGTGATCTGTTAGACAATATTTACAATTTGTAACGCTGTCAAAAAAATCCCTATTAAAACAGGATATAACTACATACAGGGATGTACTTAAGTGTTTTACCTATACGAGTTTCAATTTCCTTGACTGTACAGTTGAATTAGACGAGCCTTCTCGGTAAATACTTGGAAAACTTGTGATATTTTATTAATAACTTGGATTGTGTGAGGAACACTTTGTTTATTTTTTATTTGCACTTTTGATTAATATGCTCGTGGGATTTGTAATTTTGATGTATATAGTGGTGATGGACATACTCATTATCAATTTACTATTATTTATCACTTTAACTTAACAGACCTTTGCCTGAACTGAATGCTGAAAAGAACTATTTTATGGCATTTGCAGGGTACTGTGAAAGTGTTAACACTATGCATGATTGTATAGCAGCTAATGATTTTTAATTAGTAATTACTATTTAAAACTTGCTTGATCATTCACTTGTTGAGAAATGGTTTTCGAAAGGTTAAAAATGAAATGTAAAGTTAGAATTTTTAAATAATGACTTTCGGAAATTAATTTCTTTGTTGATTTACATTTGCACTGTGTTGTTATTAAGTTGCACTGTTTCTCCTTTTTAACGTTCTTTTTTCTTTTAACCATAACTAGTTTGAACAACGTGAAGCGGCACTGTGGCCTAGTGTCCAACCGTGGGAAAAATGTGACGAGTCCTCCTTCACATTCCAACCTCCCCCTCCTGTGAAGAAACACCCCTACTCCTTACCAAATTTCTCCAACGAACCCCCAGTAGGAGTAGTTGTCAAGGAAATCATATTCAAAAGCGGAAAATACAACATGGAAGAAAAAATCCAACCCAAGGAGTTAACTTTGGATTGCTCTAAAAATCTTGTACGGAACGATTCCTACCTATGGACGAAAGTTGGAGGAAACAGTTTATCTACAATTTCTGAAACTAGTAGCCCCCCTTACAGTCCCCTTAGGAGAAGCACTTTATCGCCAGACATATACAGCTCAGTGTTTTTCGAATATCCCACCGATGCCGAACCTCACACATCAAGCATACCTTTCTCCTGTATAGACTTCATTTTATGGGAGCGACTGTCCTCTCTGTGGGTGTACCCTAACGTTTCGCTGATCAGACACTCCAGCGAAACCTCGTCAGTATCGGGTAGCGTGAAGAATTTCTTCCGCAGATTGTCAAGGAGAAGTAAACCTTCCGACGCAGACACTGTGAGCGATGTTGCAGTGCTATCCTTACCAGGACTTACTAGCAGTAATAGAGCTGTGAATGAGTTAGGGAAAGACGTAAAATCCATACCACTAAGTCACTCCTTACTTCTGTTAGTACAAACGCGTAAACTCCTTTTCCCTGAAGCCGAATGGTACTATAACTACTTGGATAGTGTAAGTGGTGACTGGTATATCGCATGACGCTATTTGTACGCTGTTAATTATGCATGGCCACTGATGCTTTCGCTTCTAAACCGAGCATGTTGTATAAATAGACAACAACAAAATGATGCCCACAGAGATTAAAAGCAAGTGCCCGGAAAGAGTGGCTACTTTATGTGGTCGCAGTATATGTCGCAGTGTGACTAAACCGCAGTTTATTCTAACACCAGCTCAATTCATAGCTGAACTACTACCCACAATGAAAGAGTTGAAAGGCGACCGGGACGTGCCATATCAGGAGAATAATTACGTAATAATCTTTGAACACCAGTAATTTATGTCATTGATGACGTAAAAAATGCGTGCCTAATGTTAAATTACATAAAAGCTAAGGCCTTTGACCGGCAAGTCTTACGTCCGTGATAAGCGGGAAAAATAAGAATTGGGAATGGATGAAAAATTTAGAAGTGCCAGATTATTTTTTTGGTGATAGGAATAACCTTCCTTAGCACCAGAAAAAAGTTTCAGATTTTTCAGCTGCGTCAATTATTTTTGAAAAATATAAACAGTTTCCTCACTTACGTTTTGGGGCAAGGACGACACTTTCCTCGATTCGTCTCATATTGCAAAAGAATATCTTAAATATTTGTGGTAAACTGACACTGGCAATGATATTGACAGTTGTAGCAGCTATATTTGTCATTATCGGTATCAGTTTACCACAGATATTTAAGATATTTTTTTGTAATAAGAGACGGATCAAGGAAAGTGTCTATTGACCGTCCTTGACACAAAACGTAAGTAAGGAAACGTTTATATTTTTCAAAAAAAATTGACGGGGAGAGGCCTTTGCCCAGCAGTGGGACACTCAATAGGCTTAAAAAAAAAAAAAAAAAAAAAAAAAAAAAAAAAAATTGACGAAGTTGAAAAATCTGAAACTTTTTTCTGGTGTTAAAGAAAAAAAAATTAGGCACTTCCGATAATTTCATCCATTCCCCATTATACGAAAGGAGGTCCCACGATGGCACGGTCGGCGTATGCCCACCATCCTTTACTGTTTCGGACGTACGATGCACCGCGTCACTGTGGCCTTCGTGTTTCAGAATGACAGATGGATGTACTCTCGTTTCTTCAAAACTTATTACCGTTAACTTCACTTTAGCATATCTGGTCGGCCTTTCTCTCTGTAAAATCACCATACTTACGTCATCTGTTTCCCCAGTTTGAGGTGAAAGAGATGAAGCGCCGCCAGGAGCTGGCCGAAGCCTCGGAGCGCGAGCGGCGCGAGCGCGAGCAGGCCGAGGCCGCGGCCGCCACCGCCGCGCGCGACGCCGTGGACCGCGCCGCCGACCCGGAGCCGCCGCAAGGTATGCGCACACGCTTATTGGTGGCTGATGAGAGATGCTTCTGGTCCCGAAAGTTAAGCTTGTTTCAAAAAGTCTTAGAGGTAGTATCTAATAGTTTAGGCTCAACGCAGACATGAGGTCCAGGTAGGGTTGCCAGACGGTCAGGATTTGACGAAATTTTTGTATGTCCTCCCGGCACCCGACAAAGCAAAATAAAAACCCGAAAAATAACTTCATTTTGTAGACATTTCTATCGGCAGCGGACAATGTAACAATAATGTTAAATGTTGTTGTTTTTAGTATATTTACTTTAATTTGATTTCATTTTTGTTTCTCCCAACCAAAATCCCGAAAAAAAGTGTTTTTTTTTCTCTATAAGGTCATTTGATCTGGCAACCCTAGGTCCAGTCGACGTCAAAGATATATCAATTTTTCGCCTTATTAGAATAAAATAAAGTGCTAAAGCATACATATCTTTGACGTCAACCGTACAATACTCAGATTCTCTGGCACGGGTTGGGGATACCAGGCGCGCGTAGCGCTTATTCTTGAATTCGAGTGCTGTCAACGGTTGTCGAATCAGCGATCGAATACCCTTGATTCCAAAACCGCGTCAGGGAATCGGATCCGGCAAATATGACGTGTGCGTTGAGCTTTCGAAAGCCGATAGGTTTATGTAGGCATTACTTTTTACCAAAGAACTTCGTAGCTTATTTTTTATATCTGCAAGTGAAGTGTAGATAAAACTTAAACATTTTTTTCTTAACTATCCGGATCAGAAGGGATCTACTACCACATCTGTGTGACCCAGATTTGCGCTTACGCAAACGCGCTGCGAGTATCATTGTCGTTATGAAAGATGACACGCAAACTGATATTAAACTCTGGAATTTTCAATCGTGTCTTATCATCCGAGTTCAAAAAGGTTTATAAGTTTTGAAAGCCTCAAAACCTTTTTATTTGCCATCTCTATAATTTATTTTTATAGTAACATAAAGAAAAACATTTCGCTGTTACCGGCTTACCGGCTGTAAGGAACATTACGTAACAGCGAAATGTTTTTCTTTATGCAAAGATATATCAGTTTAGTCCTCTTTTATTGCGACTAATGAGAATTAACTAGATCAAAAAATAAAACTCGTATCACGTCAACGTCATTAATTCTATATTTATGTTGTGTTACTAAAAATTAAGACGTGATACAGGTTAAAACAAAGCCTATATTCTTAGAACTAAGTAGTTGTAAGAAAAGATTTGTAATTAAATAAAACAATGGAATTCTACGAAGTTAACATCACTTCAAATCACATATTGCAATGTAAGCACGCATGTGTAATGTCTATTAGCACTACGAAAAATAATACGAAATTTCCACTAACTTTCACCAATAACTGGTGAATGCAGCTTGCATATGCAGTAACACTAATATCAGTAAATACTTCAAATTATACGAATATCGACTTTAAAGGATGACAAATTAAGCACATTTTGCACTACGATAGGCCATGGAAGGCTTACGGCATCGCTTGCCGCTTTTCGTGTAAATTCATTGCCCTTTATCTGGGTGCTCGGACGGTGAACGAAGTCTCAACTAAAAACAAAATGTCACCTCCGTGGACATTTATTTAGAGATTTTGTCATTTCCAAACAAAAGCCATAAGCATACAGACTAGAACATAAATCGAGAAACGAGTAAAAGTAGTTCTTCCTAGAAGTCTTACTAGATAGTGTGTTGTATGCGATGTCGCAGTCACATTGTATGATACTGGGACCACGCGTATTTAACGCCATCTAGTGGAACTCTTCTCAAAGAAAGACTTTAGTATACACATCCACCAGAGATGTGCTCAGCTATGGTTTTCATACAAGTGACACCGGGCTTGATTGACAGTTAGGTGTCCCCTGCATGGAAAGCAAGCTTCGCACTACTCTGATGGATGCGTAGACTATGTATTGGCTATCTCTATGTAATGGACACCTATGATTGTTATTTGTGACTTGTACCCCGCCGTTCGCCGCGCGAGCCCCTCGTGAGTGTAAAAGCCGTTACTTACCGATGTGTTGTCCACACATGCACACGCGTAGTCGTAAGGAGAACGTCCACTAAAGCGGCTGAGAAGGCCCAAGAACGACCGCACTCCCAGCCAGGTAAACCGAGCGCTTATAAACCTACCAATGTAAAAAGATACCCGGCTATACGCATGAGCTTGACGGTAGTTAAATGGGTGTCTAGTCTACAACTTAGACGGGTAACACCGCGCTCACGCTCAAGCAGTTTGGGACACGATTTTTTAAATTTTAACCGTAGCTTAGGCTTTGTATGTGTTATTCGTATAAAACGACGTTATTCGTTTAGGATTGTTTAGGTTTTTATCGTAGTTGGGGCTAAACAGCACTTTTCTATATTAATGCACGACTTTTAATGCTCATCACCATCTGTTTAGTTCATAGGTGACGGTGTCATAATTTATGTTCACGTCATTTGTCGATACACTGTCTTCATGATCATTTACAATCGGTATAATTACTTAAAATGTATCATTTTAAACTTAATTTAAGCGACCTAATAGTGATAACTAGATACAGTTATTCTTATTAGCTTGTACCTATATATAATTGTCATCTAATATTTCATCATAAATACCGATTGTCCTTAGCCTTACTCATGTTACATGTGAACTTTATTTTACGTATATCTACTAGTCATGTTTCCTTATTATTATTTATTACTGTGTGACGTCTAATCACGGTGAAGGTTTGATACTCTATCCTACTCACTTCTCTAGCTATTTATTTAGTAAAGTGTGTCGTGCCGTCTTCTATAACTGAAGCTGCCAATAAGGTAGGTGTGTCTCACATAATCGCTTCTATCTCTTGCTTCTATTTATATGCACCATGTAACAGATAAGTATATGTTTAGAGTGTCTGCTTGTGTTGTAATTATAGCTTCGCTTTTTATATTTACTGCTTTGTTTTATAGCTTTATTCTACGTGTTGTAGCCAGATTACTCATCGTTAGGGACAATTATACTAACTGGTCATCAGTTAGCCATAAAAAACTTAATAATATAACAAATGGGTATAACAATAGGTGAAATGGCAATGATTTATAATTTTATTAGGTAGGTAGTGGCTAATCTACGACTAGTTCCTGTACCTGTCATCCTATTCTTAAGTAGACATGATGTAGAAGTATTAAACATTGCACTGTGCATGCTATTGCATGGTATACCGTTGTATTAATTTGTGTCGAATGTGTAAGCGTATTCCATATACTCGTAAACTATTGGGCAATATAACAGATATGTCTGATTAACTCTTAATACTGAAAAAAAACTACGTGAATTGATGTACACTTGAGTGACGTCCACTGTGCGCTTCAATTCACGATACGCATACACATTCTCTTGGCAAATACTGTAGTACGACATAAGTAAGTTACATCGAATATGATCGTTTTTGCACAAAGTTTATAGTCGGAATAGCAGTGTAGACACTAAATAATTTACCAATAATGTTGTATTTTCTCGAAAAAGGATTAAAAATGTAGTCAATTGGAGAAAAAAGCAACGCAAGAGGTTAAATAATTACAAAGTTATGTGTAAAAAGTTTTAAGAGGGGGTATGTTCTGTCCCTTTTCCGCGAAATGCACGTTCATATGAAACGATTGCCATTTGCTATGATGCTCGATGGTCGTGACGTCACGATCTACGAGCGTTTTCTCTCTCTAATAAGTAATATTAAAATGGTTGTAGCTTCGTAATTTTTTTACATATTTGAATGGGATTTTCGTCATTAGACATATATTTTTGCCTTCTTTCTTTTGAAGTTATAACAAATTCAGAGTCTACACCTCTATTAGGGTACTCCAGACAAGCGTATTCTAACACCAATTATACCAAATCAAACGCAACCATGAGCTGAACGTATCTATGATGCATACACCATAACTTTAACAAAAATATAGCGGAGGCAAACAAAGATACATTTATGACTATTAGTAGACCTTAACTCGTTGCAATAAGGATTACAATTCGTCAGTTGACCGTATCGATGTAACTTATAAGAGTGGTGATACTGTAGCTGTGCATGGTAGTGTAGCGTAGCATTAACCCGCACGTAGTGTCGCATGCAGAGGCCAGGGCCGCCACGCCGCCGGCGCCGGCGACCCCCGCGACCCCCGCGACCCCCGTGGCCTCGGCGACCCCCGCCCGGCCCGGCTCCTCCAAACAGACTCCCGCTAAACCCGCACGGTCCTCCAGTGAGTATTGTACACGTAGAGGGTAGAGGGAATCGTGGTTCAAATTACTTTTAATGTTTATATTCAAGAAAACAGGACTAGCTTTTGCCCGCGACTACGTTCGCATTGACTTGACTTCCTTTTTTTGAATTTTTACTTGGATAAAAAATTCTATATGTAAATCCAGGCTATTTGTATACTAAAATTCATCTTAATCCATTCAGCCGTTTTTGCGTGATTTAATAACGAACATCCAAACTTTCGCATTTATAACATTATAGTAGGATGACGGCTGCTGGCCCTACACTTAACGTTTACTGGACAGTTTAGTAGTAGTCGTAGTAGTAGTAGTAGTAGTAGTAGTAGTAGTAGTCAATTTAACCCATTCGCCCTAATTTGAACCACGACTCCTGTTGAAACCTATTAGTTCCCTGTAGTTAACGGAATGGTGAAGTAAGTGTCACGTTTGTGTTCGTCGCATGAACCCTAACTATTGAGTAACATCAATGACGTTTATTGATACGAATGTAAGCATGACTGCTTTTGTTTTTGCTGCAAAGCGTTCGTTTTTGTGTTGCTTTGAATTATCTTTGTTTTTTGTTTTTTTTTCTCCACCTATTATCCTCATCCATCCATGACTGTACACATCTTGTCAATAAAAAAACATATAATATCACATTTCTGTCATGAATCATTTCATCAATCAAAACGTTCCCCTCTTCACCGCCCTCGTTTAAATAAACCTCTTCACCGCCCTCGTTTGCATACCTCTCCAACCCCTGCCCTCTCGGTTCCCTCCTACCCCTCCCAGCGGCTGGATCGAGCTCGAGCCCGGCCACTCCCTCGAGCTCCGGTAAGCTGAAGTCGCGCTCGCGCAGCAAGTCCCCGTTCCGGAGCTTCCGCTGGAAGACCGCCAAGAAGCTGCTGGCTGGAACGCACCACAGCGACGACGAAGGTACGCGGTAGTGGCCATTGGTGAACGTATGTCAACTGGACTATTCAGGGTAGCTTAGAGACTCGTTCTGTCTTTTTCTCATAATAGCATTGATCATCCAGAAAATGGTACATGTATGTTTTCAGGATATGTCGCCATGAGGTGATGTATAGATAATAATGTGTGGTTTAATTAATTGCGCAAATATTATTTCACTTATTTTTTCCTTGATAACATTTTTAAATATTTGCAGTAGCTTTTTGCACCATATTTTATAATGGTGACATTCTCCATAATTTACAAATATATTGTTAAAAATAAAATTACGTAACACCACTGTCCACTATCAAGTAATTTTAAGTGCATACTCTCTGATCAATTGTATTTTGACAATTTGAAAAATGAGTGTACGCACTGCGACAAAGCATCGTTCACGCCGACGCAACGTCGCAACTTTGTTTATTTTGCGATTATGTTCATAATGTTTAGTAAGAACATAGTTTTTGATTAAATTGGATACATTTGTCCGCGCTAACGTCGTGAGATTCTGTACTGACATTAGCAGTGGCGCTACCACGAAAAAATTCGTAGTTCGCATATCATTCTCTGTCGCTCGAATACGCAACCGTGATTGACTTAGAGATACACGAACGAACGAAATTGGCGTTTCGCGGTAGCCACTCTTATCTTTACTTGCGAAGAACCATAAAGTTGCTGCGTTATACGGCGTGAACCCCGTGATTTGTGATTATGTCCGCAACGTTTGCTTTGAGTGTGCTGCTGTGTCGTGCGCATGATTCGAGATCAGTATGGTTATAGTAATAAAACTGTGTTTACTTGCGTGGCTTTTATTGAGGAGGACGAATGGAGGTGGTATCAAACCTGTCACTAGTGGTTACGTTCGAGATTAGATTAGTTGTAGTTTTCAGGAAATAGCGGTAACATTAGACTCGAGTAGTCGTGTTAGTAATGAACATTTGTCTCCGTCATTGTTCCGAATGAAATTATTTGACTTGATTATGGAGTGAAGCACTTTAAAAAATAGGCAGTTCTTTCATACTTTGTTTGGGTTCGAAATAAATGTTCCTTACTCCAATAATAGTTTTATTTTAAAAGGTACGTTATATAAGGTTTGGAACAGCCGCGCGTAAAAGACTACAATTGTCGCTTTTTTGCGCGCGCATAGTGTCCAGTGTCCCCTGGTTGCCCCTGGTTAAAAGTATAACGTATCTTTACTTACATAGTTCCATGTTCTGCTGTGCATCAGCCAGATACTTGAAAAGCGAGTAGCTAGTACGTGTTGTAACTAGTGTGCCGTTATACAGAGGGCGCCAGCCCAGCGAGCGAGGACGAGGGCGTAGAGGGCGTGCTCGTCCGCAAGCACGAGTGGGAATCCGCCGCCAAGCGCGCTTCAAACAGGTAACACTTCTACTTACTATCTATATCTTAAATACTAGCTTTAAAGTCAAAACATTTATTGCAAGTCACATTACAGTTAAAGAGATGGATTTGGAGTTTTTATATGTACCGCGTGGAACTCGTTTATAAGGTGCCTCCATACAAACTTCCTCACTTTTCGGACTTAGAGGATGATTTCCGGGATAAAAGTATCCTATGTCCTTCCCCATGACTTGAAATATTTTTGTAAAGGTAACAGACTGACAGAGTTACTTTAGCATTTATAATATTGGTATGGATTTGTGTTGTAACATTTACATATGTGTGTAGTTGTCCCTCTGGAATGGAAGGTTAGATGCCAGTCGCTCTCGTGAAACTAACGCGTACGCCAAATCTTGCGATTAAGTATCAAATACTTAACTGCGATCCTAATATCAAATACTTAACTGCGACCCCCCTTAAAAGCCTTCTCGACCCCCCCTGGGGGTTTAACAAACACTGTCGTAGAGGATACAACCGCGGAAAAAGCAAGGAAGTGGTTTACTTATGTACGTTTATGAGGGAAGGGAAGATTATACATTGGTATTTGATAATTAGGTAAAAGGATTGTCCATACCATATACTAACCATCTATGACGCATTTACGCATCAAAACGTTTGAATGACAAGCAGAGGCCCTAGCACGTTAGGTTTTGTCGTCACGTTTTACGGCGAAAATGTACTGAGACGTCACGTAAAACATAACGATAAAACGTATCGTGCTAGCTGGGCTGGTGTAGTCGGTCTTTCATGTTATTACCGCTACGAAAAAGTAAAACATGAAGTATATTTGTTGTAAAAAGAACAGCGAAAGAATAAGATGTGTAGTTAGATTGCTAACATCACGCTTATGTTTAGATGGTGTTCCCGTGGTGTAAATACAAAAGGACAGTCATCTGTTCCTCAGAACCTTGGACTTATTGCTACAAACTTTTCAATAAATTAGACTTTATCTTCTTATCGGTTAACTATGGGTAATCATGATAACGGTTAAGGTACAGATTTTGGTTATGCCAACATTTAGATATGATAGATTTGAACCACTCGAAGAGAATTGGAATGTTTTTACATGTTATTTAAGTAGCCGTAGTTTAAATGTCAGTTCTTCAGACGTTAATTAGTCTTTGAAAACATCGTACAAGAGAAATACCTTAGACAACTAATCAAACTTCTAAAACCGAAGTGCGTTTTTAGAGTCTATGGTTTGGTTTTACATACAGAGCAATTAGTTAAGCGCAGAGATGTAGTTAGTGTAATAAGTAGGTATATTTTTGTGTCATCGTGTTGGTACTTATGTATGAAAGTCTTTAAAATTTGGTACAAACGCTAACACAGTTAACTGACCATCCTGTATTTATATTGAACCTTATTACAATGCACATAAAGTGCACAGATGGTCAGCTAACTGTGTGGGCGATAGTTCACTTTTGACGATACCGTTCCGAAATAACTGGAGTCTCAATAAACTTATTAATGCTAACTGTTCACGTTCCAGATCATGGGACAAAGTTTACGTGGTGGCGAAGGACGGTCGCATGTCGTTCTACAAAGATCAGAAGTCCTACAAGTCTGCCCCGGACCAGAGCTGGCGCGGCGAGGCCCCGCTCGACCTCAACGGCGCCGTGGTGGAGGTCGCCGCCAACTACACGAAGAAGAAGCACGTCTTCCGGCTCAGGTCAGTCAAAGCGCCGCCCAACCTGAAGGGCCTCGTGGTTAAGGTCGCGATAAACGGAATCCTTCGAATCTTCTAGGATTTGGTGTAACGGCAGTTCCGTTGCTAGGAGTAAGCCTATAAAATTGTAAGATTTCTTTAGGATCCCCTCATCAGTTCCTGACCTGAAGACCATGGGAGCACCTGGGAAGGATACCCTTTCAAACAAAAAAAGAATTTTCGAAATCGGTCTAGGCGTCTTTGAGTAATCGGGGAACATACATAAATATGTTATAACGAATTGAGAACCTCCTCCTTTTTTTGAAATCGGGTAATTAAGCAATATTTTATAATGTAGCACTTAATAGTGGGTGCCCTTTGTTTCCCATAATTTTGTTGTTCCGAATTTCGATGGTCAGAAGTTGATATCCATAAAATTTATAGACATACACCTCAGTAGTCATAATTTTTGTTAAGTATAACGCTTAATAGTTCTAATATCAATGACCTATAATATTAAATCCTATAATCTCAAAAGTCATAAAATTGATGACTATAATGTTTAAAGGTCTATCTATAATTATTCAGAAATGTTGTAAGGCATTTGTTTCAACGAACTAATGGTTGTTATTCATATCGTATTAATACCTAAAGTGAATTATGTCTAAGAAACCAAATCTATAACATCCATAGGTATATAGATAATTACTCAGAAACATTTGTAGACATACATTTGAAAGTGCTAATTCATTTCATTATGACTTTCGATAATAATTATGATGAAAAACGTTATGGACTAAAAATCCCCAAATATTAATTTTATCTACTACCAGGAAAGTAGGTTAGGTTAGGTTTCGTTAAAACAAAACAAACTTATTTCCTCAGATAGGTCTGTTAGTTACCTTGTGTCTCTCAGGGCGGAAATAGGAGCCCCGCGAAGCAACTCATTGGTGGGACGAAATGGTAAGTGATAAGCTACATAAGAAATAGGAAATGGCGGGCTGACTTCTCCGCTAAACCAAAAATAAGGTGTCTTGTCGTTTCACCAAAAAACATTTAGCAAATTTACACTTAACAACCAACGATTAGCAATTTTTTTTTACAACTAAACTTTCTACAAATGACTCATTTGACCAAATAATCAACAAACAAATTTACATTTTACAACTCAACTATCTACAAATGACTCATTTGACCAAATAATCAATAGGCAAATTTACATTTTATAAATGATCGATAGGACAAATTAAATTTTAGTAACTAAGTTACCTGTAAAAACTACTATCAAACCTATCAAAATGTAGAACCTATCAAAATAAGCATAAAACGTCAAATAAACTTTTCTCTGAGATCAACCAATGCCAAAATAGGGGTGTATAAAGTTCAAGTTTTTCAAATAACAACAAGAACAGGGACTTAGTGGCAATACCGACTCGGATCGCGGATAGGTTAGAAGATGGAAGCGGGAGCGCTCCCGCTTTCGTCTTCGAGGTTATTTTTTTTATAAAAGAGCGGAAACACTTGTTTGCAAAAAATATTGTAATTTTGCAACACAAACATTGTATTTTTTATCCTACGCACTACTCAAATTGGGATGTAAATCGTATGCCATTGCAATATTTATGGATTAGTATGTTAAAAAAAACCTATACTGACTCGTACAACCACTTGGGTAGGTTCGTTAGTTCAAGAACAACAATTTATTTAGAACAAGAATTTTATACCTTCTTATAATTATTGCGAGTGTTTTTATTGACTGTAACATTGTGAAGTCTGACACCACTATGACATTAAATGTTATGACTAACTAACCACGTGACTACCCATAATTATGACCTGCGAAAAAAGACCTTACAACAATTATAATAAGCAAGTTTATTGCCTTCAATAATATGAATGGCATACCATCTGGACATTGAATGTTATGACTAACCAATTTTATGACTAACAATAATGATGACTTGCAAAAATCGGAACTCCAATTTATATTGTTTAATTTTATGACTTTCGACAATATGACTTATAACAATTATGTTGGGAAACGGTATGGACTGAAAAAATCGGAACTTAAATTTTATGGGAACCAATAGAGACCCCTTAATAGTATCATAAAAAGATCCCTCCCGCATCGAAAACCAAACTGGTACAACTTGTTTTTAAGTAAAACCGGCTTCACAATCGATTATGTCGCTTAAGGAATAGCCTGCTAGGCTAAATTCTTTTTTGTTTGAAAGGGTATCCTTCCCAGGTGCTCCCACGGTCTGCAGGTCGGGAACTGATGATCCTAAAGAAATCTTACAATTTTATAGACAAACTCAAAGCAATATAGGTACCGATTTGATATCCGAAAACTTTGTTTTTAAAGTAAACGATTAATGAACAAAATGGTTATTGTGTGCAGACTGGGCATGGGCGCGGAGTTCCTGCTGCAGGCGCACGACGAGGCGGAGATGGCGTGGTGGCTGGAGGCGCTGCGCGCGCGCACGGCGGCGCCCGCGTCGCGCTCGCACACGCTGCCCGCGCCCGCCAAGGACGAGCCCAAGCGCCGCTCCTTCTTCACGCTCAAGAAGAAGTCAGTGCCAGCTCTTACATACCTATTCTCGCCGTAGCTAGCGTGCGCATGTGTGTACCGTGCCTATCCATCCGTGTACGTGGCCGTGTGTGTCGGGACACGATACTACATTGTGCCGCGAGGGTGGTAACAGATTATTTACGAATAAAAGATGATCACAAGCCTGACGCCGAAGACGGGGGGTTTTGATGGATCGAGTCAGTGAAGCATGTTACCATCCGAGCTGGACACAATGTTTTTCATCACATTTGCGAGGAAACGAATACATTTGAAACAAAATAGTGATCGCAATAAAAAATACAAAATGTCAGTGGTTCATTTTGTTTAATTTGTCGTGAGGTAGGTCTAAGCCCTCCGGCAAACGGCCACGATTTAAAATCAGACACAAAATTATTACATTTCAAATTTTTAAATCTTAAAATAATGTAGTTACGACATGTTTTATTAGTGGTTTTTACGATTATATTTATCTATAAATACATTTTCAAATATTATATTTTAGTTAAAACCTCCTTGCTTAATAACTGACGCATGAATGACAGATACAATTTAAGAAAAAAACCATTATGCCCATAAAGACTGTATACCTGCGCGTTACGTTGCCCTTTACGAGCAAGTTTGATGAAAATATAAGTCACGCCGACAGTATTCGTTGCAGAAAGGAATGATTTCAAAGTAAAATCGTGGGATACTTACTATACTGTCGTGTTTGTTGGGTTTGTTGGTATTATTGTTATTAGCTGTCCACTGGACTACTGACACACTGAATACTAACTACACATACATTACGATGTTTCTGAGTGTAGCATATTCATCATTCGTATTTGGGAATAATTAACTAACTCATAAGTAGTAAAGCGGCCGGGAAATGGCAGATGCCGTTACATTTTAAAACTAAACACATTGACTGCCAATGATTTCGTTGCGATATGCTCGTACGAACAGAAAAGCTCCTACGAGCAGAGCGCCTAATAGCGGGTTCTCTGTATATCCGAAAATAGAGCATAGTTTTGATGAAGATGGAAACCAACATGGACCAATGTTTGTAAACGTTAATTTCAAATCTTGTTGACACTAAGCATAACTTAGAAATGAACTAAATTCAAATTGGTGAAATATAAAATTCATGGTACATTTGCTTATTGGCATTTGCTTATTTAGCTTTATTTTATTAGTTGTAAGATCATACCAAATTCATTTAAATTTCATCCATCATTTTGACTTTCAATAATCACTTTTGTAAGGTTTCTTAACAAGTTTGTTGTTTTTACTAATTCGCATGATCGTTATCGTCATACAACTAGTATAGATGCGTTTATCGCGGGGGTTCAGACTGGACCATATGATCAAATTTTAAGAGTTCATCATGTCTACAGAAAATGAGCAAAATATTAAGTTGTGTTCACCTTACCAATATAAGATGATGCGAAAGAGTGCTACTTCAACCCCCGCGATAAACTTGCATTAGCAGATGAATGGGACACTAATGTATTGTTTTCTTGTATTGCAGTTAAACACACAGGAGCGTTACGGTTCGCGAGTCGTCAGCCCGAGTCGAGACGCCGCAATTCTCACGACGCTTGCTGCAGTAAGCTTTGCTGATGACGAAATTGTCACCGGCGGCAATGTTATTAAGTTTAATATTTCGTTGCGTACAAAACGTTATTTAAGACTGTTCGGTGATTGAGTGTTTGGATCGTTTGCCTTCGTCTGTATTGTATTTATTATCGCTCGGTAGCGACGGTCACCGACCGAGTGAACATCACTAGAGTTATATCCGAAACGACCCTCCCCGACGTGTAATTGTTGTACTTGAAAACGACTATAAATTATACATCTATAATTATGAAATTCTAAATGCGACGCTATTTATGGTGAAATAAATTTAGTGTTTAAATTTCAGATTGAGAAATATATTATATTGATTATTTATACAATATATATAAAATGGACATAGTGTATGTAAATTCGGTTGAACTAGAAATGTATGTCGTTCAGTAATCCCCTACTAACTCAAACTGAGATGTTCTATTAGAAATTATAATATTGACCAATCAAATACCATTTGACGGAATTTGAATATCGCATTTGATATGTTAGCTAGAGAATCGGATTGTAACCGCATTTACACTAGCGCCCCCAGTGAGCGGGGCGGGCTCCATGGCTGCCCGCCGTCGTCAGATTAAACATTAGCTACGTAATTGTACTAGTATAACATTTCCAATATAAAGTGTCTTCTCCCGCGATACTGCGCCGCTGCTGTTTGCTAAACGTAATGCCGCATTTTTCGGTACCTAAATATTATATCAGAAATTTCTTATTAGATTCTTCGTAAATATTGTAAGAGGCATTTAGTAGCTAGCTAGGTGTTAGGGCTCGGCCGCCGCAGCAGCGCGCAGAATCGCCTCGATGGGACCTGTAAGTATGCTTGATCGCCTCGTAAATGCTTCTACAAACTATCGTATCTTTATATAAATTTAATTTTAATTAATTTTACTGCCAGTCTCACAAATTGTTAATCGTATCTGAATCACCTTCCCTAGATGTTACGATCACACATTTTTAGTTCAGTTTTGTCTTTGTATTGTATAGAGGAGTGTGGGTGCGGTGTGGTAGCTACTCGTATGTGCCTGTGTGCTCGCGGCGCGCCGGGGCCGTGCGGGGCCCGTACCACCGCCGGACCGGTCCCGGGGCGTTTTCACTGTCTCTAATCCGGAGACTGCACGAATATGTAGGTCGCGTTTTTGTCGCTTATCATTGTGGATAAAATATTCGTCGCATTGTGACGAGCGTGTGAGAGTTATCGATAAAAACGCAACCGTCATTGCCCCCGAGGATCGGTCCTACATTAAGGATCCGCTCGCGACCCCGTCGGCGGCGTCGAATGATACTGCCACAATATAACACACTATTGCATGAGTACCTATGTTTACGTCATTATTTTATTTTAAATATTTTACTTTTTTGATGAAAATATAATAAATAATGTTTTCAAATAAATTTCCTTGTTTTATTATCGTCACCACAAAAGGGTTCATATGCTTTCCAGTTCCGGTTCTTTACCTTTATTATGAAAAGTGTCTTAAGCTCGATTAAGTGACTAAAGCATGTGCATTAATTCAAATTTGCCGGCACAGATTTTGAGGGCCGGATGGGGACGTAAAGAATAGGGGTGTAGAATTTATTATAACTTCAAAAGAAAAATATGCCTAATGACGATAATCCCATTCAAACATCTCTTTAATTACGAAGCTACAACCGTTTTAATATTGCTTGTTAGAGAGAGAAAACGCTCATAGGTCGTGACGTCACGACACTCGAGCGTCATAATAAAAATGACAATCGTTTCATATAAGCGTGCGTTTACCCCCTCTTAAAACTTTGGAGGACACAACTTTGTTATTATTTAACCTCTTGCGTTGCTTTTTTCTCCATTTGACTACATATTAATCCTTTTTCGAGAAAATACAACATTATTGGTTATTTTATTTACTGTCTACACCCCTATTGTTTTGAGGGTCAATAACTGAATATTGAAGTCGCACTATTTGAAACTGTCCTACCTACCTCTGATCCTGAAAATAACTGTTGTCACATTTCATATACTCGGCCCATTGATTTGTGCCATTTGATGTGTTTACTTTAGCACGTACCACATTGATATCTACTAACTGAACCAATATGTCTATTGCGAGTTGTTAATCTACTTACAAGATATCGTACAGCTAAAGATGTGACGTGTGAACCAGGACATAGTTATTTGAAGAAGTGCTTATCTCCTATCACACACATTTCTCCGCCGATTCCTGTCACCGATAACACAGATAAGGCCAATGGGATAACTTGCGCTGTAACCATCAATGAGGAAGATAGTACCTAGTGTCGGATTAAATTGGAGGAAGACAGAAAACGGTTGCCAAAAAATCTTAAAATTTGCTTTCAGTTAGAATTTGTTGGTATCATTGACAAGAGAACCTTGAACCTGTTATAGAAAACGGTTTAAAAAATCTTCAACACGAATCGAATAGGAGACACCGGTTTGTAGCAGTGGGCTAGTAGAGGCGTCTCTACGGCTTTGGGAATATAAGTGAAAGTTGATAATTAGAAGGCGAGTCCAGTTGAAAAGTTCATTACAAGAATAATGTTGAAATACTTCGTGTTATTGACGTTGCCGGTCACACTCTGCGCTTGGCAACTGTGTCGGGATGAATCCTGTCGAGCCGCCAGCAGGCAGGGGCGGATCATTGGGGGAGACATCACTGAACAGAACTCCAGGCCGTTTCAGGTAAGATGAATGAGATCATGAAATCTGTAGGTTTAATCTTAGCAAAGTTATTAAAATCAGTAACATAATAAATTCTTAATAATTTCTTACTCATTCAAGATCTATAAATTATTCAGTTCCTGCCTCGTGCGACTTGTTTCATATACCTACCTACTGAATGAATTAAATTCACAATATGTGGGCCGATAATATTCAATTCCTCATGGATCTCAGAATCATCTTTGAAACTTCATTAGTTGTTATTTCAACGGAATCAATCTGTGACGTAGGTACTTTTATAGTTTTAAGTGCATACTCGTAATTGAGGAGTTCCATAAGTCATCTGCGGTCTTCATCATTAATTCCACTTCACCAAATTTATGATTTTCGACTGTAAGAAATTACTACACGCGTTCCTCGCGCGCGCAATTCTTCATGGTTCCCATCATCCGACTGGAGTTTTGACAGTGCTACCTAACTGCGCCGTGGGAACTCAGAATTATACCTAAACTTTGCGCGCCGCAAACGGTACATCCGCCAGTGGGTCGGCGCACGCGCTCACGGCCGGACGCTGCTACGCGCACAAGAAAAGTTATTCACCAATTCTTTAAAAATGAGTTCGTAATGTTTTTTACGGAACACCTAATACCTATTTCAAATACTTACGTGATACGTTTAGGCCTGCTTGAGTTTCGGTTATTTTGTATACCTACCCCGAGCCTCCGACAAGTTTAGGTACTCCGCCACTCCGTTGTTTGTATTGATTTCATGTTTATATTTATCCCTGTCTAGCAGCAATTATACAATATGTCGTTATTTATATACTTACGTTATAAATAACGAAGATAGGAAGGTACCTACCTACCTATTAAACTTTATTTCGTACTGTCGTCGGGATACACCTACTTACTTAAAAAATGAAGTTACCTACACAACAAGTTTCGTTTTGTTATACCTATGTGGTAGCTAGTAAATTAATAGGTACAGTCGAGTTCTCCAATATCTATACAGACAACCTTTCAAAAATATCTGTACACAGGCTTTATTATTACTGACATGTACCTAGAACTCGAATGTACCTACATTCAGACTGTCGTAACCATAGACAGGGTGAGAGATACTTGACATTACATTTTAATTAACATGCTGCGTTGATATGCCTGTATGTAGGTATGTAGCTATGAAGTTCAGATACTGGCAGAATCTTCGGAAATACATACAAGTCTTTTGAAAAATGAAAATTGAAAAACGATAACAATTAAATTAATCTAATCAGTGAAGTGCATGGAATGTGTGGTTCTGCACGAATAATAAAACGTCCTAGCCGACACAATGTTTTTTTTAATACTACGACGGTGGCAAACATGCATACGGTCTACCTGATGATATAAGCAGACACCGTAGCCTTTGGACGATTGCGATTCCAGAAGAATAACAAGCGCGTTGCCGACCCTTTATTGATTTGAGGATTTGTTGTGACAGCTGAACGGAGATTTTTTTTTTTATTTAGGTTTAATAACAATTGTTAATATCAGTACATTCATGACTTCATTCATTTTGCATTGTAGAGATAGATGTCACAATCACATATAGGTCACACCACATGCTTTATAATTTATACAAAAAAATTAGAATTTAAAATATAAAGTAGGTTCTTAAAAAAAAATGTATTTTTATTAGAACGTTACGACGTCTGTTACTTAGATACATACAGCAGGGCAATTGCGTAACTCTTCATACGCGTACATATCACCTACCAGACTGACAAAATATAATTGTCATGCAATAAATCTCAACATTAACAATAAAATTGATATGTAAGTATCTAAGTACGAATTAGAGCAGCCTCGGGTTGAGGCACGCACGGATCACCTATTTTGCTCAAATTCGTACGCGCTCACGCGCTGACCATTTAGGGAAGGAAAAATATTCGTGCAACATTACATCAAGGTGAAGCAATTATAGTTGGTTACACATCATTATAAAAATATTTCAAAAAATATTAATTATAACTTCATTTCTAAGCGGTGTCAACCCTAGCGTCTATTGGCGGGCAAGGACCGGCGCGTTCAAGGTCGCTCCATTGTTAAATTTAGTAGGCATGGAAAGCGGTAGGTATGCGCTTTTTTATTCAGAGTCGAGTATCTGTTCGTTAGAACTATTATATAATCTGTGGTTTTGATAACAATGGGACCAACTCTAAAGGCATATACTTCTAAATAAAAAAAGAATTGTAGGTACAGTCGAGTTCTCCAATATCTATACAGACATCCTTTCAAAAATATCTACACATGCATCTAATGTCAGTAACAATAAAGACTGTGTATAGATATTTTTGAAAGTTTGTCTGTATAGATATTGGAGACTCGTACAAATTGGTTCATAAATAACGTAGTTTAACCCTTTTCCAGGCCGGCAATTAAAAAATTACAATCAAATGTCAGTCTTATTCATTGACATTAAGATACACGTTTGACAGTATGTATGTGGTCGATATAAAGCCTCTGCCTGGAAAAGGGTTAAAGGTAAAACGCACTAAAAAAATACAACTGAATTCAGAACCTCCTCCTTTTTTTGAAGTAGGTTAAAAAGTAGATAATGTCCCCATAATGAAAGCTAAAATGTGATTGGTACACTCTAAATATATGGTGTACCGAAATAGGTATTTGACTTCTTTGGTCGCTACAAACTATTTAACGCCGAGTGTACCTTTCTTACAAACACAAAACTCAAAATTATAGATAAAGACATTCGCATTTTATCGTAATATTTGCTGAAATAGGTTCGATGAAACTTTATGAATAAGGACATAAACGACTCAGGTGGCCCTGTACTCGCGAGTGGGCACGACGGGCGAGGTGGGGTTCTGCGGCGGCGCGCTCGTGCACGCGCAGTGGGTGCTGACCGCGGCGCACTGCTGCTACCACCAAGGGCAGCAGGTCGACCACGTTCAGGTACATTCATAAGCTTAATGAAAGAGAATGTAACAATTCTATTAAAACTGTTTTATTGTTTGAAACAGTGTTATTATATACCTAGTCAGGTACTTTCGTATTGCAGAAGAGCACAACGTGCTTCAAAGCATAGGTAGGTATAATTAGTTGACTCAGAGTAGCTTGTCGACCTATTAAACTCTTAGGTACCGGAAATATGAAACTTGGATTCCTAGTCAATCCAAGGTTCCAAAATAGGAATAAGTAATATTGGAATTTAATAGCATGCCCCCAACAATGACCCATCATATTAATTAAACTCTCGCTTACCTATAAATGTGAAGCTAAAATATCAATTTTACAGGCGATTCTCGGCGCGCACTCGCTGTACGATCGCTACGAGAACGGGCGCCGCATCGTGAACGTGGACGAAGTGCGGGTCCACCCCGACTGGGACCCAAACTCCTTCGCCAACGACGTGGCGCTCATGAGACTCGCGAACGTTATGCAGCTCACTGGTACGAGTGATAACACCACGGTTCTGTATCTAAAATCCTCAGTGTGTAGGTACCTCGCTGTACGGTCGCTACTAGATCTGTTTAAACTTGTAAAATTACAACTCCTAGGTTTGTGAACCGGGCCACTGCTGACAGGTGCAAGACTATTGGACGCTTTCATTCGAACGATTCAGCAGGTTGCCCATCGTGATAATTTAACTTGGTGATACCATCGAAATGTTGCGGGTTAATTTATGCTATTTGAAGTAGAAGATCGTGAACAAACACAAACGGGTACGTGGTAAAGTCCGTGATAATGCGGATAATGAAATGAACATATCGAGTTCACCTACAATAAATGTGTATACGGTCTTCGATTTTGGTGTATATGACCTGTAAGATCACCACAAGAATAGGTGTTGCAATCTTTTGTTGCCCCTACGATAGTGAAATCGCTTTCATAAACACTTTCAACTGTATTTTGATACGGATCACGACTATCTTCACATTTCAGAAACCATCGATGTGGTTCGACTTCCGTACCTGAGTATATCCAACTACAATTTCGCGGGTATGGGAGCCACAGTGTCTGGTTGGGGAATCGCAGCGCCAGGTAAAATATTTTCAATCCTGGAAACCCTCAGGCCACGTTTACGCACAGATGTATTTTTTTTATTTATGTATTTATTTGCATCAGGCAACAAGGCTCAATTTACAAATACCTTACAGACTAACATAACCATGAGACTACTTAGGCGATGACTCGCGATAAATGCGAAAGTAACTCTCTGTCTATCTTCCTGATACCTTTTCACGCTTAAACCGCTGAGCCGATTGAGATGAAATTCGGTATGGAGACAGTTTTAATCCCGGGGAAGAACATAGTATAAGTACCTATTTTTATCTTAGGATATATTATGAGTGAAATGGGGGGCCGAAGTTTGTATGGAGGTGCGATATAAACTAGTTCCACGAGGACGAAATCGCTGGCAGAAGCTAGTATAATAACTTTAATGTTTTTTAAACAGCTCCTAGGTATTGTAAAGACTTAGGTCAAACGTAATTACCCAGTTGAATCCAACCGTAATATACCAGGGGTGGTGTTCGTGTCTCCAACGCTGCGTGAGAAGCTGATGACCGTGATGACGGACACCATGTGCAACATACAGTACTTCAACCAGCTGCCTCCCAACACTGTGTGCGGGTTCCACGCCACCGCCGGCACTTGCAAGGTATCGCTATAGTATATTTAAACGAGTATATCGCTTATAGCAGTAAAATAAATCCTTACAAACGTCCGATTTGACGGACTCACACAGTCACGCATAAACATAAGTGGATTTCAGCGGAGTCGGCGGTGCATCATTCACGTGGGCCGCGCTAGCTTTTCAATTGAGTGCAGGTCTAAAAAGCTCTTAATAGACTCTAAAAGAGAAAGAAAGAAAATACGTTTATTTAAAAAGACACAAGAAATTACAGAAAAGAGATACTGCTTTAGTTAACAATTTACTGTGGTAACATAAACCCCGATCTCAATAACATCATCGTCATCATCATATCAGCCGGAAGACGTCCACTGCTGGACATAGGCCTCCCCAAGAGTGCCTCAATATGGTATGAGTCAATCAGCAGATTTTTTGTACAGCAAAGTACGTGACTTCTATACGTTTTATATCGTCGGTCACATCATGTATTCATTTAATCCTCTCATAAATATGTAGTACCAAAAACCTTAATCCGCCGACATAGAAAGTTCTTATGAACTCAAAATTTCCAATTGTAATTTCCGAATTGAAATCTATTAGGTACATTTCTTTTTAAATGCCCTCACCTTATAATTTTCAGGGAGACAATGGTGGCCCGATGACGATATGGTACAATGCCACAGAGGAAGTTATTCTGGTAAGTTTCAGGCATTCTCTGAGCTTTTTTGTGTACATGCATGGGTAACACGCATCGGCAAAATCATTTCTTTTTATCAGGTTGGCGTGGCATCGTTCGTGGACGCGAGCGGTTGCAACGACGAGCTCCCCTCGGTGTTCACTCGAGTGCAGCGGTATCTGCAGTGGATCAGCGAGAACACTGGCATAACGCTCGCCTGATAGCCCTGATACATAGACATAATAATTTGTATCTTACTTTCTATATAAATAATAAAAAATAAAAAAAACATATTTTTTTTACTATTTCGAGTACCTTCCCAATTTTCTTATATATGGCAATTCAGTCAAAATTCAACAAAAGTATTAAGTAACAATGCGGTTATTTTGATACAGAAGTATTCTTTCTAAAATGCACCAATAAAGATTTAGATGTCTAAGTCCTTTAGTCCGTTTTCGCAATTGCGGTTTCACAATTGGCTGCGAAAGAAGAATTATTTTTCGCTGTTTCGTAATTAATTGTCAAACAAGAATTTATTTTCTGTTTTCGCAATCAAGTTTCGTAATTAACTACGAAATAAGATTTTTTTTCCGTTTACGCAATTGCGGTTTCACAATTGGTTGCGAAAGAAGAATTATTTTTCGCTGTTTCGTAATTAATTGTCAAACAAGAATTTATTTTCTGTTTTCGCAATCAAGTTTCGTAATTAACTAAGAAATAAGATTTTTTTTCTGTTTTTGTAGTAAATTGGCTACGAAAGATGAATCCTATTTCACTGTAAATAGTTATCAAACAAGCATTTTGTTACTGTTTTAGTAATCGAATTTCGTAATTACCTTCAAAAACTGAACGAAAAAATAACAATAAAGGCGTTTGCCCATCACAACGTAGCATACTATGACCGTGGTATGAACGTGTGTGTCAAATACATGAAAATGATGGACCGGTGACGGAACGGTCTGATGGGTAAGGTCTTATACGTTTCAATACAAATAGTAATTTTTTGCCGATTACCTTTCTAGCACGGTCATATGATACGTTGTGATGGGCAAACGCCTTTATTGTTATTTTTTTCGTTCAGTTTTTGAAGTTAGTTACGAAATTCGACTACTAAAACAGCAACAAAATGCTTGTTTGATAACTATTTACAGTGAAATATGATTCTCTTTCGTAGCCAATTTACTAGTTAGTTTAGGACCTCATTAAGTAATTTATTTATTTACCAATGAGTTGCAATAGTGCGACTAATTCATGTTTAGTAATTAATTGTGAAAAAAGAAAATGGAGATGTTTTTAGTAATTAACTACGAAAGGAGAAAAAATATTCGATTGCGAAAATAGCCAAAAAATTCTTGTTTGAAAGTTAATTACGAAACAATGAAAAATAATTCTTCTTTCGCAGCCAATTGTGAAACCGCAATTGCGAAAACGGACTAAAGGGTCTAAGTTATTGCATGCCACGTTGAAATAATGTGTGTTAGTTAATAAGAGAGCGTTACAGTGCACACTAGCGCCACTGGTAAATAAGTGTGATTATTTTAAATTTAACGATTTGTACCTGCAATGCGAGTCCGGCTCACAATTTTTTTTAAGCAA
Source organism: Epinotia nisella (assembly GCA_932294315.1). Taxonomy (NCBI): domain Eukaryota; kingdom Metazoa; phylum Arthropoda; class Insecta; order Lepidoptera; family Tortricidae; genus Epinotia; species Epinotia nisella. Next base: position 8,557,741 of record OW028687.1, read on the forward strand.
GTCGGTATTTTCAATGAAAGGTCAAATATTTATATTGTCACTTAATCGTCTATCACTTATTTCGTATATTTAATTTACAGATAAGAATAAAGTTGTGCTATGTAGGTATTCATCATGCGACTCATAGACAAATTATGTTAAACTGAATATTTATGTTTCTTGTGTAAACTTCCTAATTAATATACCTACTTACGTATTTAAGAGCATCTTCTTGCCTTCAAATGAAAAGGGTTTTCATCTCCTATTGATAAACTATAAAAATCCATCCATTGCAATCCATCCTACTTAATCACAATCGAGATTATAAGTAGAGACAATATACATTTCTCTCGTTAAAAATTAACATTTTGATTTCGATGCGATTTTGAAGGGTGTCACCGTTTGCGTGCATGCACACGGGCACGGGCGAACGTACCTATGGCGAACTCAGCTGGCGCTCGGGCCGGTGTCGGTGCGGCGTACTTGGTGAATCCTTTACAAACCCATTCAAATTCGAGTTTCATGTGTTGGCTAGAAGTAGATACATACATACACTACCTACCACATAATTTTGAGGATTAGTCTTTGAGTGAACGACACGACACTCGTGACTTTGAACACTAATCAATAATCATTGATATTTTTAGACTTTTGGTAAGTAAGTATTATTAATTCAGGAAGCGTAAATATTTACAAAATCAGTTCATTGATGAAAGACTGCGTGTGATTCAATTCAAATTCAATCATCAAATTCGTTATCAAAAATCTTATTAATCCGGGCTAATCATTTTTGTAAAGATTACGTCGATACTATCAGCTCATCATGCTAATACGTTTGATATCAATGATATATATAAATCAAAGTCGGCCTGATATTGATTATATTTCAATTATAATTTGAACCAGGATGCGCGCGGTTTTGTTGGTTGGGTTAGCGTTAGTGGCGGCGGCGGCGGCCGCGTCGGCGGCGACGGAGCCGATGGTGGGGTACCATGCAACTGTTGGGATCCCTCAGGCCGCTAAGATCAAGGCGTTGGAAGAGGATCTCTTCGGCACCACTGACGATGGGACACTGAACCCACGGATTGTGGGAGGAGCTGTGGCTGCAACTAATGCTCACCCTTATCTGGTAAATACTATAGCTTAGGTACCTATTCGTCCTGTATGTTTCGCTTTTAAACAAAGCTGTAGGTGAAAGTAGTTACAACACAAATGATTTATTTGCTGAATACAGTTCAAATATATTAAATACAATTTGTTTCGGTTCAGTGTATCCAGCCTGCATGCAGGCATACAAATTAAGTATTTGGTTTTAGATTAAATTATCCAATTAATGAACGTTACTATTGTAACGTTAATTTATTAAACTAAACAATTTAAATAAACTGTCACCAGTATCATTATATTTCTACAAACATTGATTTACTTAGTCCCAAAGTTCGTAATCATATGAGCTACCTATAACGCAAGTAGGTATCTACCTAATCGTAGTATATCATAATTAAAAATACTTCAGTTCTTATGCTTCAAAGACCAAAATTATAGTCTCCAATGACATGCATCTTCAAGAGCAGCAGGGTTATTGTGTACCTACTACACCTTCAAAAAATGGCATTACATAACGCGCGTTTGAAAAGTTACGCGATTACCTACCCTGCCGGAGTCGGTATTCCGGTTTTAAATTTAAATAAGAGTGAGTAGTGTTCTCTGTCCATGCGTCCATGATGTATCTCCATTTGGAACACATCGACAGGGATCTCTTCCAAATACTCTTTTAAATTGCAAACGTATCGAGAGCATTGCAGATATTGCAATAGTCCAGTGCACTTATCAGCATATTTATTGGATTCACCAGGTTACGCTTTGTCTATAAGGTTAGACTTGGCTTAGGGCTTAGGGCGCTTCTTGGTTGATGTAACGACCTCTAATATTCTTTTAGGGCGGGCTTGTCATCAGCCTTATCGGCTTCTCTGGCAACTCAGTCTGCGGTTCGTCTCTGCTCACCGCCAACCGGCTGGTGACCGCTGCTCACTGCTGGTTCGACGGCGCCAACCAGGCCTGGCAGTTTGAAGTCGTCCTCGGCTCAGACTGGCTGTTCTTCGGCGGCACCAGAGTACCTACCTCCCAGGTGGTCATGCATTCCGCATGGACCCCCAGTACCCTGGCCAATGACGTCGCCGTCATCTATCTGCCCACTAACGTAGGATTCTCGGGTAGGTACATAAATTATTAGTGGCGAAGCGTCCTTGGGACGCAAATAAGGAAATAATACCCGGACTACGATCCACGAGTAATCTTGTGGAGAGTCAATCGCGTGAACCAAGAATTCGTCATAATAAAAGCAATTTAAATTAAATTGACCATGCGATAAACACAAAATGTAATTTTTCAAGCATAAATGAAGATCAGGGAGCTTCCTGTTAAGGGAATAACATTATAGCCATAGAAAACTAAATACTTATCTGTCAAATGTTACTTAGGTAATTCATTTATGGCTAAACTGGTGCCTAAATTTAGTTGAATAAAGAGTAATTTTAGTTGAATAGTTGTGTTGTGCATGGTCAAACTGAATGTCTGCCACATCGAAGACTCCGTAATGTTAAATATAAATACCTATTTTATTTTAGTAAATGTATTAATGTAATTGTTTCTTTACCAGCTGCCGTTCAGCCCATAGCCCTGCCATCCACCACTCAGCTGTGGGACACCTTTGCCGGTTTTTGGGGCACCGCCGCTGGATACGGCAAGACCAGTGATTGTAAGTGTGATAGAATTACAAGGTATTCAATCAACAATAAAGATTTATACTTACGGGATGCTAATTTTCAATTTCAAACCTGAAATGAGAAGCGACTTCACTCCTTTTCTTATTGTATTTACTAAGTTGTGCTTTGTCTATAACTAACCATTGTTGGAGTTGCGCACTAACAACACTTATGTTTTGCTGTCAAATCGTATCGCGCGCTAGTGCGACTTCTGCTCCACTCGCATTGCGCAAATTACAAAGAGTAGGGCAGATTTTCACATCTCGCCTCGAGCCGCGCTGTCGGGTAATTCCCATCTTCCAACCTATCCTACCCAGGTTGCATATTAAATTAATACGTTCAGTAAAAAGTTTAAATAAAGTCAAAGTTATTTATTATTCAATTTAGGTCTATTACACACCTAACATAATATATAATACTTAATAATATTATTTTTACATGCACCTATAAATAACCGTTGAACATCTAATCTAGCACAAACTGGCGTGACTACTGCCACCATGGTGAGCGAAGTACGTCTGCAAGTGATCACAGTCGCGCAGTGCCAGGCTACCTTCGGGGGCTGGGCTCTGGCTAGCAACATCTGCACTTCTGGAGTCGGCGCCGTTGGCATTTGCGGCGGTGACTCTGGTGGCCCTCTGGTGGTTAACAGCAACGGACAAAACATTCTGGTAAATTTTATTGATCTCCAGAGTAGTCGTAAATACATACATATCGAAGTTATCATCCATCATCATCATCGTCTGCCTATATTTCCCAGTGGACGGAGGCATAGATATATTTACTCCTAAATGCGAGGGAATGGGAAAATTTGGTTTAAAGGCTTCATAGCTTTCCCAATGGATCGTCACAATAATTTATCCCTCTGCCCTATGGCCTCTCTCACCCCGCAAGTTGCAATCAAAATCGATGTGACAACAACGGAGTCAATTTTACCGTGACCGCTTGTAAAATTGATAGGTTTAGGGTACAGTCCCCATCATATATATCGGAGTGGCCAAAGTGCTCACAAATACCTGAACACGTCTCTAATGCCTCGACAATGGAGACGTGTTCAGATATTTTTGAGCACTGGCCGCTCCGATATATATGATAGCGACTGTAAATGGCAATGAATAACGGCACAATTCAGAGAGAACGAATGATGGGCCCGAGAATATTTGGAATGGTGATCACGTAGGAATATAGTGTGATATGTGGGTACAGTCGAAGTCAAAGGGATGTACCTAAGTATACATTTGTCGCCTTATCACAAGGGAATGAGGTGCAAAAGTGGAAACATATCTTTGACATCTACCGTACATGACATGTTCCTTAAAACAGATTTGTTTATATGTTTTTGTCTATGAAAGATAAAAGAGGGGAAATGTTAACTTTAACTACATATATTTAATTAAAGATGGTTTGCTTAAATAGACTACGAGTAGATATTAGGTAGGTTACTTATCCAACACATGCAAAATATTCTGCTTTTTAGCATTTGCAAATTCTGATAAGATATAATAGAAAGATAAGATGTGAACTTGCTATTGATAACAGTGATAAGTAACATTATTAATTTTAAGTATTGAATCTGTTTGTTTGGGTTCTGAATTTACAATTTAGATTTTGGTTTGAAGCAATAGGATTGGTTAATAAATTAGATACTACGTTAGAACACACTTAAATATGCATAGACTGCTAAAATCATAGCCTTTGATGATTTCGCTTTCGGTCTTCAATTAGGCTGAGGCTTACCTACCTATATGTAACAAACAACCGCATTAATTTTAGGCAGTGCTGAGACCCCGTTTACACAGCGCCATCTAGTGTTGGCATTGACAGTAAAGTATAGAAAACTCTGACTCGGCACATATTGGGCACGCGATGTGAATGCATTTTACTGACAACTAATATGGAAAAATTACAAATTTGGAAATAATTTATAATAGGTAGCTGATTTTGATATTATCATTTTAATAATTACCTGGACACAAAATCCAACAATTTATCAGTCATCAAAAATATTATTAGTTAACTAGCTCCTGAAAAGTCAGAACGTTTTCAAAAGAAATAAACAAAATAAAAGCTATTATAAAATAATATTTTTCATGTAAAACGCAAATCAGGAATACCGATTGTTAATTAGTAAAACTGCTTTTATTTTAATATTAATTGTATTTAAAAAAAAACACTTCAACACAAGTTCACAATTTGAAGAGCTCCGATCGAATGAATCCTCGACTTGATATCGGTTACGGGGAGGCTCGTCATCCCCACTCTAGAACCGGTAAAATGGCGCCAGTCAGAAGTAAGGTAACCAATATCAAGTCTGTTAAATTCTTATATTCTAATTATAGTCCGTAGATGATTGTATATAAAATAATTAAAATTGATAATTATAATTTACAAAACCCCAATTCGATTAAGTAACGTGCCGACAAACAATAACTACGATTTTAGCAAGTAGCAAATGTTAGTTCCATTTTTCAACACTAGAGTGCTTGTTTAATCAAAACACGACTTTAATTTATAATGAAGCTTACAGATTCGTCCATCCTGACAACTGATATCACGACCTCGTGAATTATGTACACAAAAAAAAACCACATAGTACCTTAATATAATCCAAAATTTATCAAAATATACTTGTACAAAGTCGGTGATCAACTCAATCAAACCTTTGAATTCAAATCTTTCTTAAACGATTTAAATTCCAATTTCATACTTTCTCATGAGACATTTATGGTATACTTTAAGTATGCGGTATTGTGAACTGGATCCATTGATACACAATTTAATTAATTATATATCCTTATGCAATTTACTTTAATTTTCTTGAATTAACCTCTTTGAACATGTCCTTCTAATGTGCAGAATAAATTAATCCAATTCAATAATATTTCCAAATTGACTTCAACAAATAATAAAGCTTAAAGCTTATTACACAAATCAACCATAATTATCCTTTCAACCATAATTATCCTTTTTAAGGATAAACATTTATATCCTTTTAATCGTTATCCAAATCCTTCCATTAATTAATCAAAAACCATTAACCAATCCATCCAAAATTGTATCCCTCTGAAAAAGAAATTGATTAACATCCTTCCAATAACCATTAAACTGGTAACAAATCATCCTTCCATCCTTATATATTCTTAAAACCATCCTGTGAAATTTTATCTCAATTTACAGCTGTTTTGATTATGCCTACGATTCATTGGACCCATCTATTATAGCTGCCATACTAACATTATCTCCCTCCATTTCATCCGAACTTGAATCACCTTCGGACCTTTTGAAGTTTAACCATGGGTGTATCTTTTCAACCGGATATACAACCCTGTAAATAGCCTTTCCTTTACGCCTAGTAATTTGAGTATCTTCTACAGTATACCGATCATTACACATGACTTTAATAATTTTATATGGCCCGAAACATTTTGCTACTAGTTTTTTTGCTCTTTCCGGGACATAATGGACCATTCTACTCTGACCAAATCTCCTACTACAAATTTTCGAGGATCGCATCTAACCTTATCAAACCTATTTGTTTGTTTCTGCTGTGTTATTTCTATATGCCTATCAACGTCTGACCTTATTTCTGCTAATTTGTTTGTATCGTTGCCTTGCTCTGCGTCATTATTTATTGTTGAATGTAGTTTGCCTTCTGCCATGCTTGTCAAATTAAATCCGAATAATACTTCCGCCAGTTCTATCTGATAATAGCCACTGGCTAAATCTAATTTAGAAAACAAGGAATATCCCGATAGCCTATTCATATGGTCATCCATACATGGAAGGGGATAATGCTGTTTGATAGTCTTCCTATTCAATGCCCGGTAATCCACGCAAAGGCGTTTATCACCAGTTTTCTTTCTAACTAATATTATCGGGCTGGCGTATGGAGAATTAGACTCCCTGATAACCCCAGTAGCGCTTAACTCGTCTATCATTCCTTGCACCTCCTCCCTTTCTTTTTGCGAGAGCCTATACGGCCTGTAAACCACCGGCTGGTCATCGCTCAAATCAATTTTCATTTTTTTCTAAGTATGTGCAACCTAATTCGTTTAACGACGTCGCAAAACAATCCCGGTAAGAATTAACCAAATTCAACAGGCGTTGTTTTTGTGCTTCTGTAATATTACCAACATTTATTTGTTGTAAAGTAAACGGTTCAAGCAGTTCCTTACTCTCAATCCTATTAATTTCACTAAACCCAAGAGACTCTATGACAATCTCTGCCCTAGCAATTAATTCATTTCTCTTAAAAGTAATTGGATTTCTGCTCATTGAAGTGACCAAAACATGACCCATCCCGTCTTTAATAGAATACTAGCTTTTGCCTGCGGCTTCGCCCGCGTACTAAGAGTAATGTTAACCGTCTACAAAAAAGGTGCATCTCAGTTTCAGTCTTTTATATATTTAGATCGACTCTACATAGACTCCGCATATCGAACATAGACTCTACATATCGACTTTAATATCGACTCTACATATCGACTATAAATATCGAATCTACATATCAACTCTACATATCGACTACATATCGACTACATATCGACTCTACATATCGACTCTACATATCGACTCTACATATCGACTCTACATATCGACTCTACATATCGACTCTACATATCGACTCTACATATCGACTCTACATATCGACTCTACATATCGACTCTACATATCGACTCTACATATCGACTCTACATATCGACTCTACATATCGACTCTACATATCGACTCTACATATCGACTCTACATATCGACTCTACATATCGACTCTACATATCGACTCTACATATCTGGACCCCCATATAAAATTTCACCCCCTCTCTTAAGGGGTTGGGTGCAGATTTCCAAAAAAAATGATGCACGATTTTTTTGTTAGTCACAAATAGTACGCATATCAATTTTTAGCTTTCTACCTTGAAAATTGCGGAATGCTCCATACAAACTTCCACCCCCATTTTGGGGAAGTGGGGGTTTAGAAAGAGACAAAAAGTAGCCTATGTCACTCTCCATCCCTTCAACTATCTCCACTTAAAAATCACGTCAGTTCGACGCTCCGTTTTGGCGTGAAAGACGGACAAACAAACAAACAAACACATACACTTTCCCATTTATAATATTAGTATTAGTATGGATATGGATATCCCTTCCTCAATTTGATACTCTTTACAGGGTTGACCTCTGTAGTTACTTCCAACATATATATCCCCAGAAAATGCAGAATTACACGCAACCTCCAGCATGTCTACACCCTTGACAGAGATATCACTAGCAATTCGTAATTCAACAAACCTTTTAATAATCACATCAGTATTGTAATTGCTAGTGAAAATCAATTCTTTTTCTGTCTTTAACATTTGAATGTGCGGTTGTTCCGTAAATGTCTGTCCAACTAATAACGGATACTTAAGGCATAGATCCGGTACAACAATACATGTGACTTGGGCATTTACACTTTGAATATGCATATCTGTCTCACAAGAACCCAATGATGTCACAACCGCACCTCCAAATCCTACCATTTGTCGAGAAATACTGCTATCAAACTTGCCAAATACTCGCTTTGCCTCACTTTCACGAATTAAAGTCAAGTCACTACCAGGATCGACTAAACAGGTTGTCTCATGTCCATTAATTATAACTTGTTGCACATACTTGGACTTAATGTCCCTTAGTGGTTCGTTAATCAGTAGCACCGATTTATCCTTCGTTCCATCGTGATTGTTCTCATTTTGGAAACGAAAACACTCTGAATCGGTGTGACCAACTAAAGAACATTTTGTGCACTTCTTTATAGGTTTAGGACACTTCGACAACGGGTGGCCGTCCTGTTTACAATTGTAGCAACGTATGTTGACATTGGATTTATTTAAAGCACCCGTGGTTGTACTGGGTTTTGAATCTCTCATTCTCTTACTAAAATTAGTCAAGTTTCTAACCGGTGCAAATTTTACATTTCTCAAATATGCTAAAAGTTTATCAGTGTCTCTAAATTGTGCCGCTTCAGCCCCAAGGCGGACTGACCTATCATCTATACCGAACAAAATACATTCGACTGCCCTTTTTCCTACTACATTGCAACGGTTCAATAAAGCGACTTTTTCATAGTAATAGTCTTCGAGTGACTCGCCAAACTTAGCTCGTTTTGCTAACATATCCGTTAACATCTGACCATAATTTTCTTCTGAAGGAAATGCAGATCTAAGTTTGATTTGCCACTCGGCCCAAGAAAACAAAAGTGTCGGTAACCCTTCATACCACTTTTTCGCAACGCCTACTAGTTTAGGTAACGCGTAATGTATTATCTGACGCTCAGACCATTCATATAACACAGCACACTCGTTCACTTTAGTTAACCAATTCGATATAGTTTGGTTTTTGAGTGAGGGGTCAAATTCTGGCACTACATTAATATTTGAGAAAGTTTCCTTGCTATTTTTATGAGAGGATCCCAGTTTATCTAACAGCTTTGTAAATTGAGATAAAAACTCACGTGAAGTGTCTTCTGCGGTCGGAGAATGTTGACGTTTGTGCGAAGACCTGTTGCCACTTTGTGAAGTCTCCCGAGACCTGTCGCGGCGTCTGGATGGTTCTCTGGATCTGTCGTAGCGCCGCATCTGTTCCCTGGATCTACTGCGGCGCCGTGATTCCCGCAAATCGATGCTGTCGTTCCTCGTCCTGTTGTTACGCTCACAAGAGCGGCTTCGGCTTCTCGTATGGCTTTGACGTAAACGAGAGCGCGACCTCACTGATGGGGAACATCGCTGTAATTCCCTTGGTGGTGAGGGGCTACGCAGTACGAGCCTTCGTACAATTCGAGTTCTATTGCATCCACGAATAACGGGTGAAACTGCATCCTCACTTATTTCTTCGTTTCCCCCCGATATTGGTACCCCGACTTCATCACTCATTATTCACTATTAATGTAGTTATCCCACTTTCTGACTTGTAAAACGCAAATCAGGAATACCGATTGTTAATTAGTAAAATTGCTTTTATTTTAATATTAATTGTATTTAAAAAAAAACACTTCAACACAAGTTCACAATTTGAAGAGCTCCGATCGAATGAATCCTCGACTTGATATCGGTTACGGGGAGGCTCGTCATCCCCACTCTAGAACCGGTAAAATGGCGCCAGTCAGAAGTAAGGTAACCAATATCAAGTCTGTTAAATTCTTATATTCTAATTATAGTCCGTAGATGATTGTATATAAAATAATTAAAATTGATAATTATAATTTACAAAACCCCAATTCGATTAAGTAACGTGCCGACAAACAATAACTACGATTTTAGCAAGTAGCAAATGTTAGTTCCATTTTTCAACACTAGAGTGCTTGTTTAATCAAAACACGACTTTAATTTATAATGAAGCTTACATTCAAAACCGTATTTTCCCTGGAGCAGTTTATGAAGGGAGAATATAATTAAGGTATGGACGTAAAGTGTACAAAGAGGTACCTACTGACGTGCGTTTAAGGGCATACCATACGTATACGTCTTTTATAATGTGTATTACCCATAGCTTATCATTATTGCGGTACAATTTCTGTATATTTATGTTATTATTCCAGGTGGGCATCAGCTCCTTTGTAGCGCAGGCCGGCTGCCAGCTCAGCCACCCGTCAGCCTTCGCTAGGGTCACCAGCTTCTACAGCTTCATCATCGGCAATTTGTAGACCTGACTGCGTTAGCACTCAATATAGCGAAGACTGGGCTTTCCTATGTAAAGATTAAAGGAGTCCGACTATGCCACTATCTCAAAGATAATTTTCCTAGAAGTCTTTCCACGCGCTTTATTAGATTTTTTTGTGTCTCTTAGCTTGATTTCGAAAGTGTTTGTATGATGAACTGTACTTAAAAGCAGTGAAAGTGCATATAGATGATGTGGTTTTATTTGTTTTTATTTTCATTGCCTCAAAAGTGGTGGAGAGTCCCACACCTGCGAAATACGTTTAGTTACTGAAAATGAAAACATCTTTCGGGATGATCTTCAACTGGGGCAGGAATAGATTTGGGGAAAAGGCAAATATGAAAGAAGTAAAAGAAAAAGTCAATATCATTCAAGCTCCTTTATTTCGACCAGGTACCAAGCAAACAATGCATGGCCGTCAGACAGGCCCGACCACTCAACGCAATACCACTCTTATCCTAACGACACAAGGTGCATTTCTTAATTAACATTTTACCGCATAAAATATACTTTACAATAACCTTCTATACCCGTTAGGTACCTTTACCTGCCCTTGAGTTTCATAGACATTTATACATTTTTTGCACAACAATCAGTAAGTGTTCTACGTTAGTTTAATTCAAAATGTGCGATTTAAGCGTTCATATATTTTGCGAACCGAATAAAATTTTAATGACCTAATAAGTAAATTCCAATATGTTATTTGTATCTTCAATATAGTAAAAAGAGCCAGACATCAACGAAAATGTTGTTTGCGCTTTTTTGAAGTTAGTCACTTTGCTATAATATTGATAGATATTAACTTTACCCATCACATTTTTACCCAAAACGAAACGGGATAGACATTATCATCAACACTATTACCGTAAAGTGACTAGCCAAGTGTTGGTCACACTCTCGTATCGTTGATCTACCTATCTGATCATTAGTATTCATGTTATCACTAATCATTGATATTAGAAGCACAAGAAACAAATGAAATGTATTTACTTGGACATGTTACATGTTTAGTCTATTTTTTTTTGAATCACAACAATAACGCAACACGTATCATGCAATTAAATTGTCGAATATATTTTTATCTATACCATGAATTTGATGACACTTATTTGATAACAAATTTGTTTTTTTTTAGTTTATGTTATTTATAACAAATTATTCTATAACTATGAAATGTTGAGACTAGATAATTATAAATATAACTTATACAACGTTTAACAACTAAACTATAGTACAGGGTTTCGGATTAGTGCTACATTATAAAATGAACAATGACAGATTCTATTGTTATGACTAAACACACTACGAAAGCTACTTTTTCTATATTTGAAATAATAATTCGATGTTTAAAATAAATGGAACATCAAATTGCCAATCAAAAGAGGCTGACATTGAAATATTCACAAGCTGCTTCAGCGATGGGTTACCTTTTTACCGCCAACGTCCGTAACACGACAGTGACAAGTTAGCTTTGCCCAAAAATGACAATGACACGAGTAAAAAGTGTTATTTACGGTTCGCAAGGAACAGCGATGAGTCACACTGCAGTGAAAAGACTTAACATCTCAAAAGAAAAAGCCAATTGGTTTGATGCCGAAATTCATTATCTAATTAGATGTTAAATAGTACCGGAAAACTACGGTACCTTTTTTAAAGTTCGGGCTTTGTAAATGCATTTAAACGTGAGAACTTGAAAAATAAATATTTCAATAAACACAGTCGCTTTCACAGAAAAGTAAGCGCCTCTGCAGACAAGTTGCTAAAGATTCACTTTGCTCGGTTGGCGACTGTAGGGTGGTGCCTAGTGCATCATACTTAGCCTAAAGCATTTTCTTATCTAAGGTCGGGACACACGGCAAATTATTTTGACGCTAGACGTAAGACCACAAAATTAAATAAATTACTTAAACATTTAATAAAAAAAACTTTTAAAGTACATAGGCAAAACAATTAGCCTTGCGATCCCTTAAACTGTAAAGACAATTCCAGTTTCAGTACATTTTGTATTGTATTTACAAAGTTTAGAATTCATTCTGTCAGAGATAAAATATACTTGCGCCTAAAATAAATATTTTATACCTAGAACTTAAGAAAAATAACATGAAAGTAAACCTAGAAGGAAGCATTAATTAATCAACTACCATACGATATCACAGTTCTTTTATGCAAATAATGTAATTATAATAAAAACTCAAATAGGTATAAAATTACATTTGAAATAGCAATTAAGAGTAGTTGTTAAAAACTGTTTGTTGTATAATTGCAAATTTGACTTTTTTTTACATATGTCCATTGAAATACAAAGTTTAACGTGAAATGTCTTGACCTCTAGCGTATGTTAAGCTAGAGGCCTAGATTATTCCTCCAGACAAACACACATTAGTTACTGGCGACGTATGGGGGGGCGGGTCTTGTCGAAGATGATATCATCTCTGGCCTCTTTAAAAAATCGTCAGAAAACGATGACGTAATATATGGACAAGCCTCAAAACAAATATAATAGGAAAGGAAATAGGCACGCGATTTACTTAGGACTGTAATACGCACGGGCCACGAAATAAATAGCCATTATATATGTCAGTCCCGAGCATAAAAGACCCTAAAGTTAGACTAGAATTTTCTATTTTTTTTTCGTGAGGTTAAAATAGAAGGTTAACGTAAAAGTCTTCATTGTAGATGGCGGCACCACTTAAAACACCACGAAATTAGATAACATTTCGTGGAATTTTGTTCTGACTTAAGACATTTATATTTACGCCCACGAGTTTCATCATCAATCCAGATACCAAAATATTTCCAAGGGGTAAACGAAACGCCATCTGCAATGGCCTTTACGCAAGGCATTTGTTTTGATGTAGTGCAGAAGAAGTGATCAGATGAATGTGTGGCATTAACTAGGGCTGCCCGCTTAGGTCGGACAGAGCACTTTGAGTATGTAGTCCGTTAGTAGCGTCGGCACGGTGGGACTGTCTTCGTTGATGGCCTTTAGAACTGGAACAAAGAAAAACGAGGATTCATTAGAATAGGTACTACCTCAGGCGTATGTTTGCTTTTCCCTATAATATTTTATTTATTTACCGCACATGCATAAAGTACAACTCGCGGACTTAGTGCCTAAAATGCTTTCTTTACCAGTCAACCGCAGCAATATTCTACGCGTAGGGTCATTCTGGCCCTAGGTACTAGGGAATACAAACCGGTTTTAACCAAAATCGCAAAAACCGGTTATAACCGATCATTTAGAAAAAAAGATATAACCGGGTTTTGTAATTTCGAATAACCGGTGACGGTTATTGTTATACTTTTCCTTACTTAAATTATCATAATAAATTATGTTTCTTACATTATTTTTGTGTTTTTTACATTACGTACAGTTTTAGTGGAGAATTATTGGAAAACAAGTTTCGGTCAAAAATTTAATTTTTGGTACAAGCTTTTACTGCCGACTGTACTTTTCTGTATACCGTCATCAACTACTCATTGAGACGATTCTAACGAGCCCAAACTCGATGAGGTTGTGTCGTTTCATTGCGAAGTTCCTATGGCCACCTTCCAGCTCCATCATCAGATCAGCACCATCATCATCATCATCATATCAGCCCAAAGACGTCCACTGCTGAACATAGGCCTCCCCCAAAGAGTGCCACAATGACCGGTCCTGCGCCACCCGCATCCAGCGGACTCCAGCGACCTTTACCAGGTCATCAGTCCACCTTGTGGGGGGCCTACCCACGCTGCGCCTTCCGGTACGTGGTCGCCACTCAAGAACCTTTCCGCCCCAACGGCCCCATGTCCCATGTGCCCCCCAGCACCATGTCATCATAATATTGCATTGTCACGCGTTTTACACATGTATGCAAAATTTCAGCTCAATCGGAAACCGGGAAGTGGATCAAATTTAACTGGCAAGATTTTATTACAGAAAAGAACGGTCAGGTGAAAGTAAATAAAAGCTTGTAATTACTTGAAAAAGGCGAAAACAGTGCACTCATGCTTATTATTAGTCATGGTTAGACTCTAGAGGTGCCTATACAGTGAAACTCGAACTACGCTGCTTTTAGTTATAAATGAGAGCGTGTATTTCGGTATTGTCAATTTTGTCACAATGGTCTAGTAGTTATTTTCTGGTGTTTAGCCGATATTTTCCTTGTTTTTAACATTAAATAACCTTAACCGGTTATAACCGGTTTTCAGTAATTTTTTCACCACAACCAAAATCATAACCGGTTATGAAATATGACCGGTTATTGCATTCCCTACTAGGTACCTACTATGTATTTCCTTTATCCATCCTATGACTTATTAAAAAAGCTTCCCTCCTCTTCAATGCAATTTATACCATTCTAAATTAGAACCGAGTTGCATATGTTTCGTTTTAAACTTATTGTTTTAAATTTTAAGACAAAATTACTCTACCCTATTTTCTATTACTGTTGAATCAAATTTCATTAGGTACATATATTGAGAGCAGTGTCGCGTAGTTGCAGTATCCAAAAGGCAACTGGATGGCTCGCGGTATTTGAGCTCCCGAAGTGTTGATTTTAAACAAAACCATCGTAATATTTAGTCTAATGATTCTTTAACTTTGTTTTAAATTTTAAGACAAAATTACTCTACCCTATTTTCTATTACTGTTGAATCAAATTTCATTAGGTACATATATTGAGAGCAGTGTCGCGTAGTTGCAGTATCCAAAAGGCAACAGGATGGCTCGCGGTATTTGAGCTCCCGAAGTGTTGATTTTAAACAAAACCATCGTAATATTTAGTCTAATGATTCTTTAACTTTTATTGGTATCAAAATTTTATATATTATATATATATAATTATATAAAATACAAATATGTAAAGTGGGCTTACTTTTGATGAGCACTTGCAGCGTCTGATTGTCGGGCGGGCCGTTGTCCAGATGGAACGGTATCACCGTGGTCAAGTACTGAAACAAACGCGAAATTAGATTCATGGCCGATCTATTTCTATACTACCAGACCAGGCCGCTAATCATACTACCTAACTCCGTCCTGGCATAAAATCTACGCCTGTCTATTTCACTCTACTGGGTACTAGCGCCATTGAGAATAACGACGCTTGGTGTCGTAGGAAAAACGACTTTTGTTTTTCAACTCTGGCGCCTATACTATGGATAAGTTTTTTAAATTCCAGAATATAAACCTTTCCATAATGTTAGATTTTCTGCTATTAAAAAACGTACCTGGGATATATGTAGAGCATTGTTCGACGTCGCGATTGTAAACCCGGAGAAAATTTATTTTCTCGGGAAATGAGACCTAGCTAGATCAATTATTCGCCCTCATGATACTTTATAGGAGACAGCATGGAAAAGAATGAACAACCTAGTAGTAGCAAGTGGCACTAGTATTGAAGGAAATATTCACCTTTGACTCGGAGCCGGAACTGTTAAGGTTGGGCGACCGGGGCGGCGCCCGCTTCTTCTTCTCGGTGTGGTGCTGCCGCCGCTTGTTCTGCACGGCCAGCAGCAGCGAGATGAAGGTGTTCTTCAGCTCCTTCTCGTACTCCAGTTCGTCGCGTAGCGCCAGCTCCGCGATCAGGGTCTCGGAGAACTCGCGGATCAGGACTTCCAGCTCCATGTACGTTTCGTTCAACTGGGTTAGGGAGAGTTGGCGGAGTTCTGGGGAAGATTAAAAATACATGCGATTAAGTCGCGTTTAGAAAAAACAAAAACCGTGAAAGACATCGAATTATGTATTCCACGAACAACATTAAACCATAAGTCAAAACTTTTCCTATGATCTGTTTGTGACTGATTGAGTTGGTCTATTTTTTATCTATTGAATGACTTAGCTTGAATCGATCTATCTGTATACAGTCTTTCTGAGTATTCATTAAGTCTGCTATTCCAGGCTACATTATTCATATTAAATAAACACGTTGTGAATAAAAAGTTGAACATTATTATGGAGCAAAGACGACTAAATTGCTTTAATACTTCAAATTGCATCACTTGATAATTAAAGCGCACAAAAAACTGCGTCCACGCAGTCTCAAAGAGACATCCATTTATAGACGTTCCCAAGCCTTAAGGTTGTTGAGCCGTCAAGTTTTTACATCCGATATAGGGAATGATTTAAGTTTTTTTTAAATATACAACACGACTTGACTTAAGCAATGCATTCTATTTGCAAATGAATAGGTATAATTTTTCAATACTTAGGGCTCGTTAGCGCCTAGGACATATATACGGGTTATGAAAAAGTTGTCATTAGTTTGCTGTTAGAAGAACTTAGCGCCATTCGTTCTGCGACCACAAGCAACAATACCACATACCGGGGTGATTGCGAGCCATTGATTCAATTGTGAGAAAGGCTGCTATACCAATAAAAGAAATACAAAAAATTGCATACATTAAAAAAAAAACAGGAAATAAACACTGACGATTTTCACGCATTTATTTAGCAAAGCTAAGCGCAAACGCAAGTAACCAAGGTGTCATAACGATTGCGAGCACCAAATGTATTTTTGCTATCATAAGTGTACGAGATGGTCCAAATGGACCTCCTGGAGACAGTCGGTGTAAAGCAAACATCATGATCAAACACAAACTTACTGTCTTCATAAAGAGGCGAGTTGAGAACTTCCTTCCCTTTCTCCAGCGCTTCATTGTACTCCAGCACGTCGCCTTCAGACGACGGAGTCTCCTGCATCATGTCATCGATCTCTTGTATTACCTGGAAAATTTATAAGTAACCATATACCACTTAGGTACTTTCATTAACAAAGCTCGTGGGAGCATACCCGTTGGTTGCCTCCTAAAATATCACTCAATCACTCAGTTTTTAAAGGATTAACACTACTTACTCTTGCCTTAAGTAAGGTTGAAAGCTGCAATAATTAGAGTTGCAGTGTAGACACCAGGAGCCGTAGCATGGTTGGCCTTATCACGCGACAAGTGACAAGATAAGAGCGTCGTCTCGTTCTATCGAACGGTGTCAGCCAGTGACGCACGCTCTATCTCTAACCATGCTACGGCTCCTGTATTCAACACGATTATGTTTCTAGGGCCGTTATAGGACGTGTCAGATATTATAGGTATTCGCCCACTTTGTTATGACAAATCCTATTAATATTATAAATGCGAAAGTTTGGATGTTTAGATGTTTGTTACTCAATCACGCTTAAACGGCTCAACCGATTTGGATGAAAGTTTGCACGAAGATAGTTTATAGCCTGGATTAAAATATAGGATAGTTTTTATCCCGGGTCCATGCAGGCGAAGTCGCGGGCGGAAGCTAGTGATGTCATACATTCTAGGAATAGAAGTAAAAAACGTTTACGCTTGCTTATACCTATGTCTGTCGATCACGTAACGCATTGTACGCGCGTCAGGTAGATCTAAATGTCACTTTTTCGGAAAAATGGGCTGAGACAGTATTTGGTAGGTATTCTCCTGATGGGAATTTTCTTTACTGAACAAGATCTTCGACTGCTGTGCCAATGAGGATAGTTTATATGCTGCGAAGTGGTTCAAGGAGATCATCTTGTAACAATGCGTTAGTTTAAAACCAACTAACGATATATTGTAGTAAATTACAGGCTTTGTTGAAGCTATTTTGTAGGTAGGTTATATTTAAAACTTAGTCACCCGACTCGCGAGGAAATAATATTAGTAACCTCTTGCCTGAATTATTGCGCCATTGAAAATAAATGACGTTCTAGCTCCAAGAAATATAAAATGTGCTTTTTCACGAAACCATGCGTGAACGAAACGTTGTTACAATGAGTAGGTGAACTTATTGTATAATGTACATAGTGTACCTTATTGATAATATTATTTTAATGTGTTCGAAATATTATTTCGACTTGTATCTAATGGAACCATATGTATATTTTTACTGAATGCCGTGGAGTAGATTAGCTCAAGACCGAGCCTAGTGGCGTACTCGAAGAGGGGCCAATGCCCAGCAATAAGCGCTTACTGGCTTAAAATGATGATGACGAGCTGAGCTACGTGTAACCTACTTCATCTGCAGGCTTTACGTCTCACAGAAGGTCTGACTGAAGCCAAAGTCTAGTCCTCCGAGCTGTTCCCGTAGATGAACAATGGGATGGCTTACCTCGTCCGCAGTCTTGACAGGGCACTCGTGGTCCTGATGCAGGCCGCCCAGGATGAGCGCGTGCATGTCTAGGTCTGAAGCCACGGCCTCGTCCTCTGAACTGTGGATGTCGTCGTCCGGGGTCATTGAACCCTGGGAACAAAAGGGTAGGTGAGCAATCCTACGTTTTGTTGTATGTACGTGGGAACAAATTGCGTGTTTCAGAAACATTACATTACTATTAACAGGGATTTTGATTGCTTTTATGTATGTATTATTTGCCACGGAAATCCACAACTATTGAAAATTATGCAGATTACATATGGGTTACTTATATGGCCCCTAAAAAATTGTATGTTTTCAGTGATGAGTCGTGAGACTTGTGAGTTATTAACTAATCGTTAATTGATGCGACTTGACATGAATAAGGGACAATATAACCAGAAAATGACATTCTGTCTGGATGTTCGCGATTTATGAACAAGCTTATAAAGCTCTCTCAATTGCAAACTTTGAGTCCAAGAAACGGAACACAAAGTAGGTGAACAATTGTAGTCTCCTGACAAAGTACCTATTAGTTCGAAGAAATTGAGTTCTTTTGAAATTCAACGCTTATATGGTACTAGATTATGTAAATTTTAGGCCCGTACATTTTTCAAATCTCGCATAACAATCTACGTCATATTTCATTTTCCCATGCAACAAAGAGACACCAGACACCGCAGACGCATGCAGGCAGACGTATCATGTTTCATTACAAAAAGGACTTAAACAAAAGCGAGCTCGAAAAAGCCGACCTCTTTTGTTTTACTTGCATTTTATTCACACCAACTACATACAGACGGAACGGAAAAAGTAGCCGTAGGTTTTATCGACTTCATTAATGGAGCAGGCGATAACATGAGTCTATTCGGAATCATGGGAGTAAATGAAGCTGTGACGAAATAGTTCATTTGCGTTGTGCTGTTAATTAAGGATGAATCATATGAGAAACAATAACTAAAACAGCGATGTAGTAATTAACTATTATAGCAGATGCGAAATGAAGGCCAACGTCCTTAGTACACATCACAATATCACAATCAAAATTCTCTAGGAAATAAATGTGAGTGGTGTTTATTTTGCCTCGGACGTTATAAACGGCGGAGCAGTCAATAAGTATTTGCTAATAGCTCACCTTTTTGTCACTTAAATTTAAGGTGGGAATGTGCATCTTCCTCGAAAACGACTTCGTCCAGTCTATCGGCAGGATGTTGCCGAAGTTGCCTGTGATCGTCCACCACATTCTGAAAAGGAAAGAATAGTTCATTAATCCATGCCGCTTCATTACGAGTAAAATATAATAATTTATATATTTAGAATAATTTGTTGTAGCAAATACGCATTAGTTTGTCTATCTTTTAGTTACTGATCTCCATTCTCCACTAAAAAATTGCGAATTCACCACCCACATGGATAAAAGTTCGCATTTGTACCGACAGGTTACACAAGACCCAAAATACAGACAAAACAGTTTTTTTCTATAAACGTGTTCTTAGTTTACAAGTTTTCTTAGACACTTGTTTCTGTTTGTTCTCCAATAAATAAATAAATTTGTTGGTTAAAATTCTAATGTTAAATGGAACGAGGTATAGTGTATAGTAGGTATATTGTTATTGAAGGAACATAAATGGTTATAAGAATAGTAACTTGTACTTAGTTAGGGTGGTAGAAATTCAGATTTTATTTTATTATCATACAATCCATAGATGTGTCAGCGCTACTATTTTAAACGCAGGATCTGACTGCCAAGCACCATAATTCCTAAGACACTTTATCAACAGCTCAGCATCCGATTGAGTATCCCCGAGACTTAATCACATAATAAATGTGCCGCTAACGTCCGTTCTATCGGCTGGAAGTCGCATTTTTATTTTTATTATGTCCAACCAACGCTAAGATTATCTAAAGCTGACCCAATTTATCAAGTCAGGAATTCTTACGTTCGTAGAGCGACGGGATTTATTTCAGTTGAGAGTTATTTATTTTGTATGCTAGCTTGTTTTAAAATGCCCGTTCATTCTTGCTTTCGAGTACGGAAGTGAAGTAGTGTAACAACATTCGAATGTTTTGCATTTAACGCAACGTTAAATTCATAAATTCTTTAAAAAATGCGATTATTGTAGAATTTTTAGTTTAACGTGTATGCACGTTGCATTGTGTGATAGATACTGCGAAACCATCGAAATGTTTAAAATATATTTTGATATGAAGCTTTTATTTGTATTTAATGAAACATTACGGTCACAATGTTCCTTGCTCACTCGTTCTTTCTTTATCCCGGTCTTACCTCATAAAGTTTAATTTGACAATCAACTTGCGCCGAATCAGGTAGGCCAAGGTCTTCTCGAATATATTTAGGGACGCCTGAGGTTTATGCCACATTAATAATTCTCGGTGACTGGTACCGGTAGCCCAAATCGCGCTCCGCTATTAGTATGTTCGCAATAACCTTTGACATCATCTTGTATTAGTTTTGATAGTTTAAGTAAGGTACTAACTCTCTGTGTTTTTTATTGTTATTTATCCTTCCTATTAAGTAAAAAAAACTTAATGCTACACATAGTCCTTCGAAGAGTAAAAGTATTCTATCAGTAAATTCGTTAGCCTTCGAGTCATTGTATTTGCTACCAAGCGCCCGTTCTCACGTAAATGTGACTGAATCAGTATTTAAAGCATGTTCAAAAATATATGCCTCAAACATGCGTCTGTAGGTATGTAAAAATATATTCGTAAAAGAACCTCCTTCTTTTTTCAAGTCAGTTAATAAATATTCGGGGACAATCTTGACACTAATGAACCTAGTCCCAAACTAAGTAAACCTTGTAGGTACTTTGATGACTAGAGGACAGTATTCATACTCAAGTAGGTATACACCAGAGATGGGCAAAATTTATCCGAATACGAATAACGAATAAGAATAATTCTTCATTCGCATAATCATTCGTAATGCTTTTTGTGAATAATATCTTGAATGAATATCGTAGAGATGCTTTCTAGCCGGTGTACCCGTCCTGGCGGGTTCTAATTACACGCGGGTTCGGACCGTACGTGACCGTTTGTGTTGAGGCAAATAGAATAAATTATATTATTTGACTGTACTTGCATTAGTAATTCTATGAGTTTTTATGTTTGATGTTGTTGTATATTAGGTATGTGGCAAAAGGAAACATAGCAGGAAGCTTATTATAAAATCCTCAATAACGCCACATCACTACTTGGTGATCACGTCATGCTTTGGACGCGACCTGCCATCATGGGCGCTGTGAGTAGTGCATATTACTATAACGCTAGAGTTGGGAATGTGTTCTAAGCAATAACTTTTCAACCAACCAACGACATTTTATTTATTTTGATAGTGACTGAGATAATTACCATAAAGCAAAATTTTAATACTTTCAATACCAGGAACTCCCATCTAGAGAGTTCTCAATAACTTTGTTCGGATGCCGAACGATCCAAGTATAAATACAACTCATTTGAAGTTAGCGTCTTATTGCGTTTAGAAATTTAGATATGGCAATTCAAGTGTTTTCTTTAACGACGTTATTATCGGAGCGTTATACCTGTGCAGTTAAGCTCACGGGTCGTTTCGTTTTTAGAATAGCTGTAGATGTCGTAATGACAACAATAACTATCTCATTATTATTGGGCGGGTTCGGGAGTATTTGGGTAGAACGGACGCTTAGTACCGCGGGTTTAAGAACACGGGTATTCGGGCGGGCGTGTAACACGTGTAGCGGGAGCCCTCGTTGTAATGAGCAACCGCATTCTTAAATATTATTCGTGGACTATTCGAGTATTTATTCGAATGAAATGAGAATAATTCATTCGTCATTCGAAAGTGTAGACCAATAAATTAATCGCGTATAAATTATTCGCGAATAAACTAGTGACAAATAAATGTTTATTCGGATAATTATTCGAATAAAGAATTATTCGAATAATGCCCATCTCTGTCATACACTAACCCATTCGAGGCCACGCACCGCTACATGTGCTACGCCGTAGCGCGTAGCAGCGTTTTTCCGCTCTGTAGCGGCAATCGCACGTAGAGGCGTAACTCATATGTTGAGTCACTGGCCTTGAATGGGTTAAGTAAATAAATACTATAATACATCACGAATAAATTGCCTTACCGGGATTCAAACCGGGGACCGCCAGGCTAAAGTAGTCGTCAAAAGGTCTTGCAGACAAACATAAAACTCAACTCTGACAAAGATTTTTTTGCGTTCCGTAAGGGCAAATAGATCCCAGTTTATAATCGTACTAGCGGATGTCAAAGACAGAAGACTTAATGTACATTATCTGTAACCTTCAGTACGTGAGTAATCCTGCAGTGCTGAGAAGTTCTATCCTGTCAATATAAGGGCATATGTTTGTAAAGAATCCCGGTTGGTTACGTCTTTGTAGTATCGGGAGTGTCGTTGCGTCAGGCGTCCAATTTGCCGCAAGGCCGATGACGCGTCCCGGTCCAGAGTTATATTGTACTTTACCCTCGGTATGCCGGTTTATGACTTTACAAGAATAGTTGGGTTGTTCCTTTTACCTCAATGTTGTGTTGCAGACTTTTAACCTAAGAAAGTACTTTACTTACATAAATTAAAACATACGCACAGAAACTGGCATACCTACCTAAAGTACCTATAGGTAAGATAAATAAGTTTGAGAGGAATCGCGACTAGGCAGAAACGCTTTTATGCAAAAATGAGGACTGCACGACTGTGCAAAATAAAGAATGTAGAAGAGTTTCGATTTGGGAAAAAAACATTAGAGATCTAAGGACAGAAGATATAGCAGGGTATCTATAACTTTCTTCACCGCTCTTTTTATACAAATATGATACATACTATTATACAAACACCAGCGGTTATAGCACAAAAGTCGTTTCCCAAACTAATTAAGGTTTTAAAAATGATTAATGAAACGTAATATTCGAACATACCTTATGCGAACACATCATTAGAAAGCGGCATGACCTCTCAAATACAATTCCAATGACCTTTTAGATCAAATCTTTCTCTCAACCCAAGGGGTCTAAATATTAACGCAGTTAAGTTAAATTTATTCTCCCTTAATTCTAATTTACACCACCGAGCCCCGAGTTAGTTAAACTAGAATTACAAATTGTTTAAGTACAATTACTGGCAAACACAGTGGTAAGTACAATTTGATTAGTCATACGCCTCTATAATTATTTAATGGATGAATTGGGAGGGGCTGAAGTTGTTTATGACTTTAAAATAGGCTCTAAAGAGGCAGCTAGAGGATATGGGTTAGTGTCCACTACAGGTGTGAAGCTTTTTTTCTCATATATTTGACACCTCGGATGCTTGTCAGCTAGGTGTTACTTATATAGAAACTCAGCTACTAAACATATCTCCTGGATTGCGACCTTACGACCTAATGATGAGGGAAGATCAATAATTAGGTAGCTTCTTTCAGGAGATGCAAAAATAATTAAACAAGATAGTTTCTGGTTAGAATAGCGCCACTTTCTCATCCCTTAGGAGAATATAATTGGGGATAGGGTTGAAGTGGGTTGTGATCGGTGGGCTAGCAATCTATGACTTCAATATGACATTTCCCCCAACTTAAATCTACAATTTTATTTCTATACCAGTGCCACTTGAAAACTAAATTTAATGTAGGTACTGGCTTCCGAGTTTGGTAATGGACATGAGTTTATTTGGTGTGTATTTATGTACAAATAATAAACTTTTTTACAAATATATAAGGAGAGATGTGCATAAAGTCGTATAAAATAAAAGTGTAATAACCGTGCCGTGCTCGTGAAACACCTCTAAGCGCCCGTCATACAAGTGAGTCAGCCGGAGACTCAAATTGTCGCTAATTCGAGATGTCCCAGCATTCAATTGAGCAATGTGCCGCTTTATATCAATCAAACCGAAACGACACATGAACAACAGGGACTAGGTACATATAAAACCTTACAGACATTGGTGCGGTACGGGCCACGCCAAATATGCCTTAACTTCTTTATAATAAGGCGGATAATTTATGCATATTTTTGATTTCAACTGTACAAAGATTGTATGGGCTCATGTGTGTGTATGACATAGTGTTGCAGTTTGTCATACTTACTACTGGGTTCAGTAACTGGCCACATATTAATTAAATCTGCAGCATTAAACTGCATGTGAAGTGAACCTATTAGTACCTACTTGTGCGTGTGACCTTTCGTGAGTTGTCAATCTGCTCAGGTCGCTACTTGCACGTTGTGCAACACACTTTTACTCGCACAATCTGGACTCAATCCGCGCTCACTCGCACAGAGAAATTACCGACTTGGCTTACATTTTATTGACAAATTACGTAACAGCAGCAGCAGCAACAACATTGGGTGCTGTTAAGTCTAAGAGTGTGGGAAAAACTTTATTTGCCGAAGTCCTTATGACTCTGTATAGTTGTGATTAGAAAGTGGGATTTATTTTGCTGAATAACATTCAGTTCGAGAGCTATCCGGTGAATAAGAAAAGTGAGTTGTGGACGGGGATTAAAGTATATTTTTTATGTGACATTCTGTCAAAAGTCTGATGATAATGGCATATCAGTAAATAGTAGTTACTTGCATTGGGTTGGGGCAGAAATTCAACGTAGGTGTAGTACGGAAATAACAGTGAAGCTCTGAAACGTTAGATCTTATCAAACTCAAAACTCAAACTCAAAATGATCTTTATTCGAGTAGGCCTAGTAACAAGCACTTTCAAATCGTCAGTTAATTTTTTAGATTATTTTTTAAACATAAAGAATAACATATATATGATATAAAAATTGTATAAAAAATACTAGTAGAATGTTTCTAGAAAAACAATCTAATGTCAAAAAACAAAATATTACGAAAATAATACATTAATTTAGTCAAAATTAGTCCCATGGAGTTTTATCATTCATGTAGTCTTGTGTGCTATAATAAGCTTTCGAGATAAGTTTACGCTTCACATAGTTCTTGAATTTATTAATAGATAACTCAGTTAAGTTTCCTGGAAGTTTGTTCTAAAACTTTACATTTACACAATTACCCATGAATGATTTTTTTATTTTTTGGAGCCGAGTGGTGGGCACCGCGATTTTATTTTCATATTCATCGCATATTTCAATTGATTCGAGATATTTAAGGGCCAGTCAAATGAGAGCATGCGACGGCAAATGCAACAAACCATTCCGTTTATCGATCGTTAACATTGAGGTGGAGTTTATTTTTACATTAGTCACTGTTTTATCTTTGAGCAGTAAAGTCCCTTTCGCGCTCAAAGTATTACATGTAAAGTGATTGCCAAGACTCCCTAGCTCATATGTCTTTCAGCGTTAAAAAGATATCAGATCGCAAGTAGCGCCAAGCTTCCTACTCCACACGGCTTAATCTACCAGCCACGCTCTACAAATTCTACATCTTGGCTAAAAAGTAGGACTCTCGCACGTACATATACGGTATGAATTTATGATGACATTAATAAGCGACGGGTCTAGGAATACTTTTTAGCCACGATATAGAATTTGTAGAGCGCGGGTGTTGCGATCTGATATCTTTTTAACGCTGAAAGCTATATGAGCTAGGGAGTCTTGGCAATCACTTTATATGTAACGTTTTTAGTGGGATTTCATTCCTTTTTCCTTTTTGTAAGGTAATTTCTAGCCTGTTTTACGGGTTATATTTTTTTTCACGTACGACTAAATGGGAAAACAACACATACAAACTTCCATCCCCTAATTTAAAGGGTGGGGGGTGATTTACTAAAAGTCCTGAAATGTGTATTTTATTATTTATAACAAAGAGTCCCTGTATCAATTTTCAGACGTCTAGCACCAAAATTGGCGGAAGTCTCATACAAAAGTCTATCCCCTAGTTTAAGGGATTGGGGGGTAAAAATTCCAATTTTTAGGATTTTTTTGTGGTTTGCGTACTAATACTAGCTTACATACCAAATTTCAGGTTTCTATGACTTCACGAAGTACTCTAAGTGTTTTGATGATCACAGTCAGTGAGTGAGTCAGTGACGAAATCGGAGTTTATTAGATATCAATAAAATCGAAATTATAAAAGCTATGCATTTAAAACTTTATATGTGTAATAAGTCCCACATCATATCCCAAGAAGTTTGTTTATCGGGTATAATCCAAATACAAGTTATAAGGGTTCAAATAAAATAAAAAAATACAACCGAATTGGAAACTCCTCCTTTTTTTGAAGTCGGTTTAAAAACTACGCAGCGCTTCGAGGAAAGGTAGGTAGTGCCCTTGCGCTTCGCTCGGCTGGTCTTGGCGGGGGTACTGCCGTGCCCCCAGATAATGTCTACGATACTCGCTTTATAAACATTACTTACGCTTGAGTTAGGCTTATTGTTTATTTACCCCTAATAGAAATGTTTAATCAAAGATATGACAGTATTTAATCAGCTTCCAAGACACACAAATTGATATCGTACAAATTGAATCGAACAGTGAATATCCATTAAATTACGTTTAGGCACTTAGTCTGAAAAGGCACTCAATTGACTCAGAATGTCTTTAATGTCTGTTAAGAAAAACAATAGATCTTCGTTGACCCTACGTTTGTCAATGTCCTGAAATGATTGCCACGCAAAATGACACATATACGACGACGTCGAGTTGCAAAAACCAAGCCCGCAAATGAACGATATGTCCTGAAATGAATCGCCTATAATGCCAATTATGTTCCACGCGCCATAGTAACTTTTTCATGTTCGTGACAAACCAAATAAGAAGTTAAATAACAGCCAGCTTGGTGGAGTCATTAAAGATTGCATGACGCGCCATATGGCCGAGCGCTGATCTTCGCGTTGGTTGACACTTGAGACGTTGAGACCTAAATGGCATATGGTTAAACGTAGGTAGATGTTTATGTTAAAAATGAGCTTTCTGTTGAGGAAAAGAAACAGGCTGTTTTATTTTGCTACATTTTGTAGCACTGTTGTAATTTATTATATACATATTATACTACTTGTATCAAATTGTATCTGTTACCGACCGAGATGACATGATGGTATTGGTCAAGTAAATTTCACAATTATGTATATTTAATTGAAGTACCTACCGACATGTATTTATGTAATTTCTGGAGCAAATATTTTCAGATCTTATCTAAAGATATGGGTACAGACTAATGCAGTACAAGCAAGGTGGTACTAATAATAGCTATGAAAGAATTCGCTTCACCAATCGGTATAAAAATACTATGAATATTTCTGAAATGGCATGCCTTAAAGTCATCGAAGAAAGTTGCCAGTCAGGTTTTTTGGCAGTCGATTAAAGTTACCTGCCCTTTTCAGACCAGTTACGTAGGTATCTGATCCAGACAGCGGCTCCAAATTCATTAACATTCCAAAGAAAACATTAAACCGCATAATTAAATTCGTTTGATATTGTATTATCTGCTTTTTAAACTTTCTCTGTGTCACGATTCTTTTTTCCTACAATATTATTATGAATATGAAGGTTAGAATGTTTGTTATTTAATCTCGCAAAACAGTTGAACGGATTTATAACTTGCAAGTCGATTGCGTAATGTTCCGATAGGATATTAGGTAGAACTAAATGGAATTAATTAGAATGGAAGAATTACCTGTTGAGTTGTCCTAACGCTCGTTCGAAAGATACGCAATTACACCTCTGGATTAAAACGATAGTTTTTTTTTAGAAAAAGCCTTTTTATATAATCGGTCCTAATTAAGTTTTCATATAAACCATTTAATATGGTTCTTTAGGGTCAAGTCAAGATAACGCGATCACAATATGAATCCGTGCCAGTGGCCCAAAACCGTTTCACCGCCTGATACGGCACGGCACCGTTATATCAAACATACATTTGTTTTATTTTCGAATCAACTCCCCCTATTTGGCACTGACATTTGGTCGACTTTTATATCGAAACTACAAATCAAGAGAATGATCAAGAGAGATTTTTCCCGGTCATAGTCCCTACATTTTTTTTCTTTATTTAAGGAGCTTGTCACACAGGTGATCATGTCGCTCCGTTATATATAATCAACATGACATATGTATTTTCTTAATTACAAATTTTATACGGCAGTAGAAATCGACACAAAAACAGGCTAAAATCGCAAAGCATGATGTAGTTCTGAGGGGTGATCACGCAACGTTTCGAACGCAAGTTAGGACAACTCAACTGTCATTATCCCATACTAAAAGTGACGTTTAGATCTACCTGACGCGCGTACAATGTGTTACGTGACCGACCTGCTGGTTTTTTTGGTATATTGTATGACCATTTAGGGTAGTGTGGACACAAATTTGCAACTTCGAAAAACTTAATAACTACGAAATTTTGGGAGATTTTTTTTCTCTTTGGTCTAAAAGTCATAAACTTTATTTCTGAAAAACAAGATAGTATGATATTTTTGAAGTTAATTAA
This sequence comes from Epinotia nisella, assembly GCA_932294315.1. Lineage (NCBI taxonomy): Eukaryota > Metazoa > Arthropoda > Insecta > Lepidoptera > Tortricidae > Epinotia > Epinotia nisella. The sequence continues at coordinate 8,586,701 of OW028687.1, forward strand.
ATTTGCAACTATAAATATAACATTTTAAGTTTTGCTCCCATCCGGTTTAAAATATTGGTATAAATCGCTCGTCATATGAGAAATGTTATCAGAAATAAAGTTGTAGTACTTTTAATTTGCTTTCTTTAAAGCATAGAAAGAAGTCTGTGTGACTAATAATTCAATCAAAATCTCGAAAAAAGAAAGGAAGGTAAAAATTGATTACCTATTGAATAGTGGGACAACGCCCTTTGAATACCTATCTACCTAACATGAACCTGAAGAGCGCGACAAACCCGGTGAAGAACGTGCCGAACCTAAGGCAGATAGTGAAGAACCCGAGAAACCCGTGAATAAACCTCAAACAAAAAATAAACGCTGAGCGATTGTAATCATTAAACATTAATTACTTCCAAATATACGTTACAGATAAACGGGAGTCCCCATACAAATTTCTATGCAGGTTACGTTTTCCTGCAGCTTATTGTAGGTACATACCTACCTACTACTAATACTATTCCACTCACCGAGCAGGCAAATTAAAAAATATTGTATGCCTTTTCCGTTGGATACACAAAAAAGATAGGTACATATTATTTGCCAGAAATGCATAGTTTAGGTATGACTTTTAGACAAAAAGACATTCAAAATTTCGCAACTAGCACAAGTTTTTCGAGGTTTCAAATTTGTGTCTACACTACCCTAGCTGTTCCATACGACATACCAAAAAACCAGAATTATATCATGCTTTGCGATTTTAATGTCGATTTCTACTGCCCTATTATTATATTAACAACACACTTTCGAGCTAACTGCAATAGTGCTGTGGCCGCGTCTGACAACGGGGTAGCCAGGGCACTATTGCAGAACCCGACATCCTAGCTGGTGTTACATGCCAGAGGTCTACTGACAGCTTCGTTTTGGACACATTCCATTATAACATGGTATACATGTTCTGGTACAGTCAAGTGTAACAATATGGGTGCATAGTTGCATACAACTATTACAACTTACAGCTCTTAAATATGTTCACCGAAACAAGAGCTATGGGACATAATTTATGAGTAAGTTGTATGCTCCCATATTTTTAAACTTGACTGTAATCACATGCCACTTTTCCCATCAAATAAAAAAAAAACTTGTTTAATGGTATATGTATGTTCGGATCACGGTCTCATCATACAAGTCGCGTCGTCTACTTAACAAACAACCTATATCTATGAGGTTATCTGATGATGAGTCCTTATGGCATTGATATACCTAAGATTGAATTGTATCTGGCTCGAGTCAAAGGTTTAGGTATTTTCACCATAAAACTACCTGCATGCGTTTTTAAATATCAAGTGTAAGCCGAGTTAAAAATATCTACAATATAATTAGTCTATAGTATTTAATAAGTGAACCTATTCGTGTCAAGTCATGGATGACTTACACGAACAACTTTGTTAACATTCATTAAAGGTTCTTTATCGATATCACTTGCTTGGGCACAACGTAAGCAACGTATAAATTGGTAGGTAACGAAATACGAGTAAAAATAAACATTAAATCTGAGCTCCAATAAAACTAGGCTCAATTAGTACAGGCGCGGTGATTTGGTCATACACATAAAAAAATCACAAGTCATCAATGACTGTGAATTTTTATGAATATTGATAGTAGTTCTGGTCAAAGAAATTGGAGAATTAGGCCAACTGTGGCCTTGAAATGTGGAACCAATCTAGTAATTTAAGGATGATGTTATTTCAACTAACTTTATATCGCGAAACGTCTGGTGACCGTTGAGCTGGCGGCTTTCTCGCGCAACGCATCAGCCCTGCTAGCATAACTTGACTCTCAACTCTACTCGCGCGAGAGGTAGACTGTCCATCACTTTCTGATTAATGCTGTCCAAAAGTGACAGATAGTCTATCACGCGCGCGAGTAGAGTAGAGAGTCAAGTTATGCCAGCAGGGCTGCATTGCAATTCAGCGAGGAAATGCCGCCAGCTTCCTCGGTACAATGGCTCGAGGGCCTTTTTAGGGTTCCGTAGCCAAAATGGCAAAAACGGAACCCTTATAGTTTCGTCATGTCCGTCTGTCCGTCTGTCCGTCTGTCCGTCTGTCCGTCTGTCCGTATGTCACAGGCATTTTACTCGAAAACTATAAGGTGTATTTGAATAGAATTTTGAGGATAGGTGTATTTTGTTAGCCGCTACATAGTTTTATAATTAAAATGACAAAAAAAATTTTTTTAGGGGTGCACTCCATACATAAAACTAAAAGTCAAATTTTTTTTTTCATTGTGACCCCCCTTGTGGCACATCAATCGATAGGCCTTTCAAAATAAATATAAGGTTTCTTAGCATATTTTTTGATTAAGTGAATAGAGTCGGAGATAATTGCCCCGAAAGTCACTAAAATTCTGTCCCCCCCCCTCTAATTTTTGAACGGTGTATTTTAAAAATATGGAAAAATTTATGGACATAGGGCTTATTAATTTCATTCACCGAAAATTGTTTTGAACAAGATCGGTTCAGAGGTTTTCGAGATATTGCTGAAAAACTGCCTTCCTCAAAGAAAAGGACGTAAGTGCCGTAAAATTTCTGTGACGATACGACCTTTTTAATAGGCACGGAACCCTTCGTTTTGCGTGGTCCGACACGCACTTGGCCGGTTTTTAGATTTAACTTAGTTTTAATTTAATTTAGTTAATGTTAATCATCATCCTTTGGAAAATAAAAGTATAGTAATCTTTAATCTAGTAATTTATTGTTGATTACCCAGTTATTCGTTCTTAAATGTTGTTCTAAGTAACTCTTTGTTCTAAGCCGACTACATTAACCACTTTCTTACTTACTAGGTTCTATCTTTGTAAATCAGTGTAGACGCTCATAGGCACTTGAAACTAAGAAGTAAAAACCGGCCAAGTGCGTGTCGGACCACGCAAAACGAAGGGTTCCGTGCCTATTAAAAAGGTCGTATCGTCACAGAAATTTTACGGCACTTACGTCCTTTTCTTTGAGGAAGGCAGTTTTTCAGCAATATCTCGAAAACCTCTTAACCGATCTTGTTCAAAACAATTTTCGGTGATAGAATTTAATAAGTCCTATGTCCATGAATTTTTCCATATTTTTAAAATACACCGTTCAAAAATTAGAGGGGGGGGGGACAGAATTTTAGTGACTTTCGGGGCGATTATCTCCGACCCTATTCACTTAATCAAAAAAAAATGCTAAGAAACCTTATATTTATTTTGAAAGGCCTATCGATTGATGTGCCACACGGGGGGTCACAATGAAAATTTTTTTTTTAACTTTTAGTTTTATGTATGGAGTGCACCCCTAAAAAAATGTTTTTTTGTCATTTTAATTACAAAACTATGTAGCGGCTAACAAAATACACCTATCCTCAAAATTTTATTCAAATACACCTTATAGTTTTCGAGTAAAATGCCTGTGACATACGGACAGACGGACAGACGGACAGACGGACAGACGGACAGACGGACATGACGAAACTATAAGGGTTCCGTTTTTGCCATTTTGGCTACGGAACCCTAAAAATAAGCTTCTTTCCCAGAGTTAGCCTTGGTTTTTCCAACAAAGGCTAGAAGCCGTACTTGGCTATAACTTCGGAATTCAGATATCATGTATGTCAGCATCTTTGTATATAAACACAAATGAGTGTTTTGTTTGTCTGTAGTGGCTATCTCGAGCTGTCATCGTGTGGGTCGTATCCAAACGAGGCGCGACCTCAGACCGCCTTATAAGGAGATGTGTGGTAAGCGACTATATAAGCCGTGTAGGCAAAAACCTAGCTTATAACTAAGTTTTGTTTATACGGATTTTAGCTTGAGAAAAGGGTTCACGGAAGGTCACAAGAAAATGAATCTTCCGTGAAGATACCCTAGTTAGTATCTTTTTTGAAGTATCAGTAGACCCAGTTAAAAAACAATTACCAAGTTAAAATATTGTGTACGGAACTGTATTGTTTACACAACGTGCAAGCATACTATAAGCGACGTAAAAACAGCGAATTCGGCCGGATAAGCCCTTAAGAAAATGTTATGCTGGTTGTATTTTGGTACACTGAGCAATATGTGGTTGCATTATTAAACTTTCACGATTTTCACGCATTATTTTTTGTAAACGGGACTTTGTTGTGTTTTGTTATATTTATTTACAACGACGTTTCGAACGTGTTGCAACATCCTTGGTTGCGCGAATACTGGCAAGAGCGGGTATAATCATCTTATATTTGTAGGTACAGGTTTTTCAAACTAGGTACCTTAATGTGACCTATTAAAATAAACAACTTAGTTTGCTCTTATAAACTGTTATTGTTGATTTTAAGGAACTAAGTTTATAATGAACCCAGTTTACACACTTTTGTACAGTTTTTTCTCTTTGTCTTACAGTTACTATAGATAGGTACTTCGTGCTATCTTTTAGAAAGAAAGAAAATACATTTATTTAACATCACAATTTACACAATAATAAACAAACCAAAGAAAAAGATTTAATTCGAGGCCGTTTAACAGGATTTATCTATGTTTATAAGAAAAATAAACATTCTTATTTATAAATCCGAGCATATTTTAATAACCTACTCTACACGTGCGCTATGTAATACTTAAATCATAACATACATGCATAACAAGGTGCAATGGTGCAACGATAAAATAAATGGCGAACGGAGTTCTAAGAACCAGCTTTCTCATTTTACACTAAGAAATTACATTCATTGTACATATTGTGCAAGTGCCTATAAAATACAGTATAAAGCTTTTACTAGTCGTCTTACTCGTATTATCATGTAATTAAAATGTTTGTTACAGATCCACTATTTTCTTTGTGTAGTAGTTCAACATCGCTAGGTAATTGGAATGGCGTCATTTTCTGTAGTCTGGGTAAAAAAAAATATAATTCTATTTAGTCCGTCCGTCAGTTACATTATCAAAAAATATTGAACACGTATTTTTTTGTTTGTCAATTAAACAAAAAATTACGAAGATATAGCCCGTTAAAGTTCCGCGTGACGTCACATTATGATAAAAAGTGTACCATATTGTGACGTCACGCGGAACTTTAACGGGCTATATATCTTCATCATTTTTTGTTTAATTGACAAACCAAAAAATACGTGTCCAATATGTTTTGATAATCTAACAGACGTACTAAATATCATTGTTTAGGAAAGTAGCCAATTAGTACCTACTACGTCATAATGATGACTGAGAAATGAAAACAAAGGATTCACGATTTAAACTATTTAAATAATTTAAGTGAGAATCAAATCAGGAATTTATGCAAATATTCATATTCTTAACATATTCCGTAGGAACCAGATAAAAACTTTTTGACTAGATACTAGCTAATCTGCGGGCCTGTGATTCTTGCATTACGCGTGATAATATAATAGTGACTACTATTTGACTGAAAGCGTCGGATGCTTTGACATCTTATAACTATACGCCTTCAAATACTGTTTCTATCTACCTTTTCCGTAGGTGAGTAACAGTTAAGACAAATATAAGAACGCGATGCTTTTTTTTCGATTGGTCATGCAGCCTATAAAGGTTCCTAAACAAACTTCTTAGAATGGTGAGGACTGCATTCCGATACACCAACAAAGAAAAGATTGAACAAAGTCAGGTCTTCAAAACGTGTGTTGTATCATTTATTTTTATAGAATGTATTGACATCTTCGTGGTTGTTACTAAGTAATTTAGCATGAAGGTAAACTTGTAATTATAGTGAAAATAACCTTTTCCACAGAGCTAGGTGAATTAATCCATTCAATCTTATGAAAATATCATAGACCTCGACTGGGAAGATCTTCTTACTTTAACTGTAGTTTGTCATTGCATCGCAAATGGCGGAATACAAATCAAAAAAGTGGGTCTATTCAAGATACGGTCCGCATTCCAATTTAATTTCAATTTTTCATAGACCGGGAGATGACACAATTTTGCCGGTCATTTGTACCAAGTATGGCGACCCTTCAGAGGTCTAATTACATAATGACGAAAAGGAAAATGATTGTTACAGCGCTGGTACCGGTAGCCCAAATCCATTTTTTTTATCGATCGTATCGGATAAATTAAGAAAGTCAAACGATTTGTTACACAAACATTCTTGTAATTTCCGATAGTCGATGAAAAAAGAAGTAGGCGGTAGCGTAATGCCATACTTCGCCGGTGTGACTTACAGCCCGCCATACCGACGAGAACTTTGCCAGTTTGTTTGTTTAGCATTACCCTGCCGCCTACTTTTTTTTCATCGATTATCGAAAAATACAAGATTTTTTGTGTAAAAAACCGGCCAAGTGCGTGTCGGACCACGCAAAACGAAGGGTTCCGTGCCTATTAAAAAGGTCGTATCGTCACAGAAATTTTACGGCACTTACGTCCTTTTCTTTGAGGAAGGCAGTTTTTCAGCAATATCTCGAAAACCTCTGAACCGATCTTGTTCAAAACAATTTTCGGTGAATGAAATTAATAAGACTTATGTCCATGAATTTTTCCATATTTTTAAAATACACTGTTCGAAAATTAGAGGGGGGGGGGACAGAATTTTAGTGACTTTCGGGGCGATTATCTCCGACCCTATTCACTTAATCAAAAAAAATGCAAAGAAACCTTATATTTATTTTGAAAGGCCTATCGATTGATGTGCCACACGGGGGGTCACAATGAAAAAAAAAAATTTGACTTTTTGTTTTATGTATGGAGTGCACCCCTAAAAAAATTTTTTTTTGTCATTTTAATTTCAAAACTATGTAGCGGCTAACAAAATACACCTATTCTCAAAATTTAATTCAAATACACCTTATAGTTTTCGAGTAAAATGCCTGTGACATACGGACAGACGGACAGACGGACAGACGGACAGACGGACATGACGAAACTATAAGGGTTCCGTTTTTGCCATTTTGGCTACGGAACCCTAAAAACCGTTGAGTTTCATAATTTATCCGACACGATCGATTAACGCTCACGCGATTGGGCCGCCGGTACCAGCGCTATGATTATGATTTTTCTTTTCGTCATTACTTAATTAGACCCCTGAAGGGTCGCCATATTTGGTACAAATGACCGGAAAATTGTGTCAGAATCTCCCGGTCTATTACGCGTATGCGACCGCTTACAAACACGTGTCAAAAATGTCAGTAGAATTCGCGACGTACTATACTACCTATGTCTCAGTTGATCCCCTGTTTGGTGAATTTCAAACCGTTCATTCGAACAGGTTACTCTGGTACAAGTAATCGAATTGTCCGTTTATAAATGAGTCCTTTGACAGTGCATCGTTATGATTACGCTTTTTCGTTCAATCTATATTTTTAGAGGCGCCAGAATTGCTCCTGGTAAAATATTTCCGGCAATATTCTCATTAAATTAGTTAAAGACCGGTAGGCGTACGAAATGTGTTGCAAAAGTGATATAAACCAGAACAGCAGAGATAAGAAAGAGGGTTAAGTTCATAAAGATAACTGGTTCAAGAATTCCGCTGCACTTGACTCGTGAGAGTTAATGCAAGTATATATATAAGTTATGGTAATGTGTCATTACCATAACTTATATTATTCAAATATTTACAACGACAGGTATAGAATGAATGCAAGGGTGATAAAGATAGAGATACTTCTTATGCGATAGATTTTCACGGTAATAGCCCTGTACTACTAGTACTATTGCTGACTCTCTGGTACTACCGATGAGAAGCTGCTTTCAATATAGGTGAGTTCAGGGATATTCGAGACATATACAATACCTCCAGCATCGATCGGCGCGTCGCAACGGTTTACCCCACTAACCCCGACACGCCGGCGCCGAGGCTATAAATCCTTGTAAAAGCAATGCACTTTTATATACTTAGGTATGTATCCTTTCACATAAGTTCAATACCTATAACTCGCACAACTTCTGATGGGCCAGTTTAAAGCACCGGGAGATTAAATAATCTCCCGGTGTTTTAAACTGACCCATCAGAAGTTGTAGTTATCAGAGAAGAAGAAAGAATTATTTCAACATAATATATACGTCTTATGTATCTTACTATTTATTTATTCTCTGGGCACTGAAGAAGTTGTGATTAGTCGAGTGATCGAAGTGTGAAGCCAATTAAACATCACAGACGTTTTATTATGCATCCAATATAAAAGTGTACTGAAGCGTGTTTCGATCTCTTTGAAGTCGGATTGAATGACTAACGGTCAACAAAGCCGACCCATCGAGATTATCTTAATTATACGATCTACTATCAAGATTTGGGTTTGATTTTATTGCGCACTTTAGCTTCGGAACGGTGTGTTATTCCTCTAACCACGTACGATCATTGTCGTAGCTTCAGCGCGTATAATAACAACAATAGATTAGATAATTCTTGTGATCACCTGTCCCACATACGTATCGACTTATCGCGAAAATAAAGGATAGCAAAAACACCAGCTTTAAATTTTACATCAGTGTATGGCACCACACTGCATAATCTGTGGTAAAGAACGTTGCTGGGGAGATTCAAAATTAGAATTTTATATCAGTCCCGCGCTCGTGTTTTTGTTTTTAATTTCATTGGGTGATGTCACTAACCGGCCAGTGTGAATAGGGCCGCCGCGAATAGAACTGCCATAATCTCTTTGAAGTTGGCATTTATTTTCCGAAGTATTTGAACGCCGCTTCCGAAGACTTAGGATTTTTTTGTACTGACAAACGTGACTATTTCTATTTGAATTTAAAATAATAAAAAGTAAAATGAGAGATGTAACGGTTTCGGAACGTGACATTTAAGTAATATTTCACGTAGCGCCTGGTCTCGGTAGTTTACGAGTGTCTGTAGTGGACCCAAAAATAGATCAATGTTTGTATATTTTTTGTAGAAAGCAGGTGCCATACCCTACCGTAGAGCGCGTCAGGTCAGGTAGGGTAACCTTAATGCCCACTTCCTTCATAAAAAGTTTAGAAAAAGGAGGCGTAACACGTAAATTATATCCAACTCTATGAATAGGTGTAAACTGTTAAAAGTCACGGGCGCTTTAATTATGGGATATGGTACAAATACAAAACTATAACCTTTTACAGATGTAAACAAAGTTAGGCACGAGTACGAACGAGGAAGTAAATACTGTTATATGACCAGCGCCTAGGCTGCAAAAGTTTAAGCATCTAACGTTTTTAAAACGTACTTATTTGCAAACAGTCCATTAATAAATCAAAACTTTTAATCCTTCTTTATTATATTAATTGATTAGAAAGCTTCAGCATTATAATGGACGCTTTACTTGATTAATGATTTCAAATTCTTTGGTTTATTTTTGTTCGTTAAAAAAACTATCCCGTCTTCACGTCTCTTGTAATTGGATGATGCGGGAGAAATCAAATTAACGTTATTGTAAGTCAATTGTTGATCGAAAAACACATCTCAGACGTCGATATCGAAACTTTTTCCAATTGAATAACAAAAGTGTTTTAAGAACCACTATATTTTATCGGGTTAAGTAATTTTTGGGTCATTGTAACTGGCCATTAACAACAGGTTTTTTTCAAAAAGTAATTTCAAGGTAAGTAACTAACTAGTTTTGAAGGTTTTTTGGATTTTTTGGAAGTTTCTTCTACTATCACCAATAAAAGTCAATAAATTAAATGCACTGTGAATTGTATAAAAACCTACCTTAATCCTTTAGTATATTGACGTCTTATAAAATGCTGCTACTTACCTGGAACAAAAAATACAATTTATAAATATGCGAGAACAACAATGAGAGTTGTAAAGTACAAATTACAAATCTATCGTATTTGTCGTATTATTAGTAGGTAAGTAGTAGTAGATTACTGTAAAAAAAAGTACAGTCAGCAAGAAAGATTGTGCCAAAAATGTTTTACTGGCATAAACTCGTATATTCTATTGAAATAATATGTTCGACTACATCAATTATGATAAAGAAAAATACACATTAGACGTTTAACATATCAAGCTGGCGGCCATCTAGTTTAATCCGAAATAGCACTTGCGCAGAAAACTTGCACACAGTGTGAAATAAAACTAGTGATTGAAAGCAAAAGTGTCAACTGTCTTAGTGTGGGTTGAGTCCACTGTGGCACAGTAAACGTTTCTCAAACAGTAAGAGTCCGCCGGCTTATGCTGCTTGCAAACATTGTTCCCAAAAGAAAAAAAAACTTGAAGATCTAAAACTAAACACCAAAATAAATAGTTAAAGTTTCTATAATTAGTTATTGTTTCTTTCTCGTCACGCGTCCCGCGAACTAGCGTTACAAGAAGTTCACACGAAGTAAGTATTAGAGTAAGGCCGTTAAAATGATAATTTTTTGTCTGAACCAAATGTTCCAGCTCGTTTTCACCAAATATGTAAGCACTAGAGTCATTTGGGGTAAAAGCACGCTGTGGGTATAAGTTCGCTGTGCCCCGTTCTCCTACAGAAGTGAAGGGATGGAGATGCGTCTAAGCAGAATTCAGTGTCGCTTACGCCGCCAGTACGGAGCCACACACCGTCTACAAACGCAAAGGGAGTGCAAAAGCGCCCATATTGGACTGAGTATTTGACTTATGTTATCCTTGACAGAATTACTCAAAGAGTAACTTTGAATGTGTGTCAATCTAGAGCAGCTTAACAGGCCTGACCTACTGAGTATATAATGTTGACTGTGTTTATTATATTAGTGCATTAACATACGGCCTTTGGCGCCTAATTTGACCGTCAGGCCGCCTACATACTATTTACACTAGATATTACCCAACGACACCTCTTTAAAGAATACCCGCGGTGCTTGTAGCTAGGTACTCAAAGAAACAAAGTGTTGTTTGACACCAATTTCAGTTTAAGTGCTTTAGTTGATTTGAGTGTACTTCTTAGTTGGTTGTAAAACGGTAGGTACATTCTTAAGACAGCTTACTGCGACTAGTTTAACACATAATCTCAATACCTATTTAATAACTACACTGACGGCATTGATTGACATTAAGAATACGGATGGGATACCAGATTACGAGTACTACACTAAAAATAAAACTGTGAATATTTTTATTGCAAGCCCACCCAATGTTAGCTAACCTCCAAAGCACATTTTTATGTTCTATAAAACAATTTTTACGGACATTCTATCTATTAATATTACACACCTAGACCATAACGCTTAGGAATCAGATAGATGCGTTGGAACTAGGGATGTTACGAATATTCGCATTCGCATATGCGAATGGTTCGCATCATTATAAACATTCGCATCGATATTCGCATTCGCATCAAACGATGCGAATTTTTTGCGAATGCGAATGTGTGCATGTTGCGTTGAGTTCGCTACGCCGGCCACACGTCACCGTCGAGTCGCACATGCCGCACATGCGCAATGCTCGCAGACCGGTAGATACGTGATTAATTTTGACCAAAATGAAGCATTCGTAGATTTGTACCCCGCTGGTTGTTTGTGATTACTTGCCTTGTGTTTTTGAAGTTTTTGTCAAGTTCAGTTTTTTTCCTTTTCCTTGACATTCGCATTCGGATTTGCAAATTCGCATCCTAAATATTCGCATTCGCATTCGCGTTCGCGAATGTGATAAATCTGACATTCGTGACATCCCTAGTTGGAACGTATTAGGTTATGTATATTTTTACAATTTTAACTCCTACGCAAGGTCAGTAAATATTAACCTCACATAATACTGACTTAACTGTAGGTCAAGCCGCTTAAAGCCAATAGGCGCGTATCAAATATTTGATTTCCTAATAAATGGTCATAAAATTCTTATGCACTGCCGTCATGCAACACTACGACAAATAACATGTAGATTATAGGTGATCGAAACGCATAACGTAAGTTTATTTTATACAAACAGTGATAACAAGTTTTATACCGTTGAAATGATGTTATTTAAATAATTTGATATGACGTTAGCCCGGTATGCCCGAGATAATAAGTTCGATTCTCGGTTCCGTCCGCTAGTTACTTTTATTTTAACTTGCAATGTATGTCCGGGTACAATCCTGCAACTCAATTTTGAAGCAGATATCTTCAAGCGATTGAGCTGTAATTTTGGGTATTGGTATAGTTTGGATGACAATTCAATATTATGCATGGTAGGTACCATCGAGCTGATTTGATAAAGGAAACAGAATGGGAATTCAGTACTTAACCGACGTAACCCTGTTGGGTTTGGGCTCGTTAGTTGATGACGGTATAAAGAAAAGTACAGCTTGTACAAAAATATTTTTTTGACAGAAACTTATTTTCTGTATGAATTTATCTTTGTATCTTTAACACATTCACTGCCAAGAATCGCTACGCGCTACGCTCGTAGCCGATTCCGAGGTTTTTCCCGTATGTAGCGCAAAACGGCTACGGCGTAAGCGTCCGCTAAGGCGGGTTCCAGGCAGTGAAACGTCTAAACTAGAAATACGTATTATCGTAGAGGTTCGTTCAACCCACCCCACTCCTAGTCGTTGTTTGACTGGTGAGATTACGTAGGGATAAATGAGGCGCTTCTTTATGAATTGAACGATTTATAGAAATCTGTTAACGAACACATTTTTTTTCTGTACATAAGCCAATAAAGTGGTCTACCACTTTTGAACCTTAACACTCACACAAATAGAGTCAAAAAGTAGTGGACCACTTTCTTGATTTACGTACTTAAAATACTCGAGGGCCTTTTTTAGATTTAACTTAGTTTTAATTTATCTTAGTTATGTTAATTATAATCTTGTATTCACTTTTAATAAATATTTCTTAAAAGATGTGTACAAAACATCATGTCCAAAGATCTACAAAATAGCAATATGACTCGCGTTAATGTTATCGCCAGTGGCTGGTCTCAAAATGTCACTACTAATATAGCTGAAGCACAGATTATATAATAGTTCTAGCTCTGACTGAAGTAAGGACGAGCCCCAGTTACGCAAGCGGCCTGATTCCTATATTATAGGGCACGTAGGTCGCCGCGGTTAATGTCAAGCGTCAAATTGCTGCTTCATCCATCGTTATTATCGTGGAAAAGAATCATATAGTTAGTAGCAGCCAAAGTAGCCAAATATTTCGGCATTGCACGTAGAACCGATGGCCGTTGGGGCGGAAAGGTTCTCGAGTGGCGACCACGTACCGGAAGGCGCGGCGTGGGTAGGCCCCCCACAAGGTGGACTGATGACCTGGTAAAGGTCGCGGGAGTCCGCTGGATGCGGGTGGCGCAGAACCGGTCAATTTGGAACTCTCTGGGGGAGGCCTATGTCCAGCAGTGGACGTCTTTCGGCTGATATGATGATGATGATGATGACGTCTTTATTACTGTACGGTACTGTATTAACGGACAAACCCGCGAGATAAAATATAACCTATAACATCCTGAAAGTCCATTTTACATTCAGATGAAAGAATTTTTGCAATCGGATCAGCGGTTCCGAAGATTATATATTACATACAAACTTTGAATTAGTATAGAACTATAGAAGAGTAAGGATGTGTTGATATATTAGGTTACTTTGGCTGCTAATAACTATACGATGCCGACTGTGCTCTATGCATGTATATTAATCAATACTACTATGTATAAACTTTTCCGAACTTTATATCCATATTGCTTAAAATCGAGTTGCCATTATTTGTAAATAAATTAATAAATATAAGGGGACAATCTTACACAAATCGCACCAGCCCCGTAGTAAGCTCAATAAGGCTTGTGTTATGGGTGCTAGACGACGATATATTTAAATACATAGAAAATATCCAAGACTCAGAAACAAACATTCATGTCCATCACACAAATATTTGCCCTTACCGGGATTCGAACCCAGGACATTCAGCTTCTTAGACAAATTTAAACTTATGGACATCAAAACGAGGACATCTTTATAAGTAATTTACTGACACAGTTCAAAATATTGAAGCGTACCTATCAATGGCGTGGAGTCATCGTTGACATTGCTAAGGTGGGCATCGAGTTCTATGGACGTCTTGCCACTGTTGCCTGTAATCTTTCATAACATCAGACAAGAAACAAACAGATAAAAAAAACCGGCCAAGTGCGTGTCGGACCACGCAAAACGAAGGGTTCCGTGCCTATTAAAAAGGTCGTATCGTCACAGAAATTTTACGGCACTTACATCCTTTTCTTTGAGGAAGGCAGTTTTTCAGCAATATCTCGAAAACCTCTGAACCGATCTTGTTCAAAACAATTTTCGGTGAATGAAATTAATAAGCCCTATGTCTATGAATTTTTCCATATTTTTAAAATACACCGTTCAAAAATTAGAGGGGGGGGGGACAGAATTTTAGTGACTTTCGGGGCGATTATCTCCGACTCTATTCACTTAATCAAAAAAATGCTAAGAAACCTTATATTTATTTTGAAAGGCCTATCGATTGATGTGCCACACGGGGGGTCACAATGAAAAGTTTTTTTTTGACTTTTAGTTTTATGTATGGAGTGCACCCCTAAAAAAATTTTTTTTTGTCATTTTAATTACAAAACTATGTAGCGGCTAACAAAATACACCTATCCTCAAAATTTTATTCAAATACACCTTATAGTTTTTGAGTAAAATGCCTGTGACATACGGACATACGGATAGACAGACAGACGGACAGACGGACATGACGAAACTATAAGGGTTCCGTTTTTGCCATTTTGGCTACGGAACCCTAAAAACGAATGTTTAATAGCGAAAGCAGTTCTCACTTGTTACCTCTTCATCGCTAAACCACTTAACCTATGTACATTAAATTCGTATGGAGATAATTTTGACTCCCGGAGAAGGATATAGGACACCTTTTTTCCAGAAAATCATCGTAAGAAGAGGGTGGTAGTGCGCGGACAAAGATGCGAGTAAAAGATGGTAACAAATGATAAGTAATTTATTTCATGAGCTATCACGTGGAAACCTTTAAACAATGAGGGAAATAAAATGGTACTTTTTAAAATTATTCATTCGAATTACGATACGTTTTCCTTTCTGCTACTGATTACCAATTATGGCGTGATAATTAGCTGTTAACCACTAATAATCGCTTATCCTGACTATATATTTTACTGCTAAAGATAAACGAATATTGAATTAATGAATGGGAAATTATTCCCAACGTGAAAGTGAATATGATCTGAAAAAAGGTTCAAACAGCAACGGCTGGTAGTTCATAATAAACTTTATATGATGAATACTTAAGATTCAAATTACGATAAGTCGGACATGTTTGTTTTCTTATTGCATTAATGCTCAATTCAATATCTATCGATAGACACGAACATGAAATAAATCAAATCAGTATGCACTGAGGTGTATGATTGGTGTTGCGTGCGAGGACAGAGACACGACAGTCATATAAGGAGTAATAGAGTATTCCATAATGCTGGCTGGTTGAACTGCATAGTGATTGACGTGCGCGTGTGACGGGACGCCTGCTTTAAATTTTAAATCCTTTTAAATCATAGGCACGATGTATACGACTTGTGTACATATATAGTCAACAGCGGAAATAAGTTAATCGTTTCTCACCTTATCACAATGGAATTAGGTATAAAAATGTTAGGTTAACTTACATTTGACGTTGACTTTACATTTCGATCTACGCACGCAATACAATAAGGGGATGACATTTTACATTAGGCACTAGGCACTGCAAGTG
The DNA here is from genome assembly GCA_932294315.1 of Epinotia nisella. Classification (NCBI taxonomy): domain Eukaryota; kingdom Metazoa; phylum Arthropoda; class Insecta; order Lepidoptera; family Tortricidae; genus Epinotia; species Epinotia nisella. The sequence continues at coordinate 8,602,289 of OW028687.1, forward strand.
TGGCTTGTTCGCACCGATCGTCTTGTGAGGCTGCGTGTTTAAATATACAATGTAATGAATTTATTTTGTTGACAGGGGATATGATTCTCATGTTTCTTAATCGGATAAAACAGATTGCTGTTTTTTTGTTCGGCCAGGCGTCGTATCGGTTTCGGTATGTCAATTGATATTCCAGATAAGTATGAATCCACTAGTCATACCGAAAGAAAGGCAACTTCTTTACTACAGGATAAGTGAGAAATTATTCTATGTGGATGTTTAAAGTGGTTCGCATCATTTCCATATTATGGTATGCGATTGCGTACATTCATTACATCCCTAGTTCAGTCTGTCTCAAATGTTCAAGAGCGAAATTAACCTGAATTGCTCATTGTTACTATTTCCGAAACTATTTAGGATAAGGAGAATTTAAACTATCGTGCGTCACGTTTCGAATTATGACTACTGAATAACAAGGTTACACTCACCTAATTGTCACTGAGGGCGACATGTTTCAAACCCTTCAGGAGGTTTTCGGGTTGAATGTTCTTCTAAATTTATTAGTCTTAAATACATACTATGCGGTTGCAACAGTCACGTATTTATTGTCACTGTATAATATGTATATTTAGGACTATACTAAATTCCGCATTCAGAGTATCGATTTAGTACTAGAAAAGGGTCTGTCACGCCAACGCCTCACGCTTGTATGTGTACAATTGTACACATGTACTCACGCTTACTTATGCTACGAAATGTACGACCGCCTTTTACGTATTACCAACTAATATTGGTATTCATCGCACGATCTTTTCATCCCATTGTACATCTTGTTACACGTCAGACCCTACAGTTAGCTGCGTCATGCTTCGGCCCATTATGACCCCATAAACGGGGGTTTATTTCGTAATCACTGTGATATACAGTTTGTTTGGCATCGGGACCAGTTATTACACCACTGTTGTTAGTTTTGCGATAAATGGTATCTCTTCTTTTATGGGCAGTTAAAGAAAATATATCCGAGAATGGATTTGTTGTGTTTGTATTCTTATTCAGTAAACTTTCAAACTGTCGTATTTTTATACGTTCTGCAAATAAGGTAAAAATCCCAGTGTTGGACACTGCTGTTCTGTCCTCTATATCAATGAATTAAAATTAGAGGTGACATTTACCTAATGGTTGCCATAAGGCATAAGTTAATGGTCTAGTGTCAATCTAGATATTTGGTTGGCACGAAGTTGTTTATGAAAGAGAGCAAGATTATCTAATTCTGGAGTTGATGTGTGATAGGTATAATTGGAGTGTACCTACAACCGCAAAATTTTGCTTACGTGATTTGAGATTGAAGAACATACTTATTATATTTAACATAACAAAACTATTGTCAAACAGCATGTTAAATAGCAATGTTTTTATTTTTATCTGAAGGGAAATGCAGCATTACATAAATCAATTGGAGCAGCGTTACAAAGAGAGATACGCTTATCAACAAACAAAGGAAACGGAACGAAGAATGCCAACTTATCGCGAGGTCAATGGCCGCATTTTTTGTCACTTTGCATAATTATGGCTTTTGTGGACAGATAATGGTGTGAAATGCCTTCGTGAGAATTCCCTAAAAGATTATTGTTTTGGTTTGTTACGTTAACGGGAACTTTGTTATTGTTAATTTATTTAGTGGAATTATTTTGTGTCGTCATTAATTTGGAGACAATGGGCTCTATTCATTTGCAAAAGCAATTGTTTGCACCTGAGTATGTAAATTAAGTGGGTAGGTTAGTTAGACCGCGCAAGACCTCGACCCTACGTCCAAGTTACCGGGTTTCGTTCGACTTATACCGCGTAACCATTGGTGTCGCCTAAACAGACTCGTTGTTGTAATTATTCCCGGCACAAGTGGGGTTGGAAAGATAGTGCTATGTGTGAATGTGGCGAAGAGATCCAGACCATGGAGCACATTGTCCAACGCTGCCCTTTGATATCTTATAATCGACCCTCCGGAGATCTGATTCGACCTTCCCCCTGACGCAGCCAACTGGCTTAGATCTCTTAATGTCTTATTATAGTAGCCTATTCAACAATGTAATTCATACGATTAAATACATTGGGTAGGTTAGGTCCGCAGTTGACAAGAACCGCAAAATATCAAATTTATTCCATTATTTATGTACGCTACACGTCGCTTCTATTTCTAGATGTATCGTGATCACTCTTTACGCACTCAGACTTGTACCGATCTTGTTCTCGAACTAATTATACTTCGTTTGACCATATCTCAGAGTTTTTTTTTTTTAATTCGACCAAACATGCGACCGAGATATATTCTGATTTAACATCAGAAATAAAGGTAAATAAATATCGCGTTAAACCCGTGAAAAACAATAATTTAAATATGTGTACAAAGGTTATTTGTTTGTAAATATAGGTTCTCGATTTCGATGAGAGTTTAGAATTAGGTTTACGGGGCCGAGAAATCAATCTAGCTAGACTTCGATTCCGGGAATCGCTATTTCCGGGTCTTCATTCAAGACGCAGAGCAAAAGCTCGGACTTCAAGATACTAGCACGGCAACAATGTACGGATTAACAATTCTTATTGACACTAAAACAAACTGCAAATATCCATAAATCGAGGAGTACTCCACGAAGAAACGAACTGACCGCAGCGTGCTTCAGCTCGGCTTTGGTTATAAATATGTAAGTAAAGTAAGTATATGAAATTTTGAATAGACATTCTTTTGATCTCAAGCCAATAAAATTAACTGATTTTCATCAATTAAATACAAAGAAAGAGAAATCCGTTTGATACGCGTCAGTCGGAAAACGGAAATCCTCAATACGTCAGAATTGTTCACAGCTGGAAAACCAAACTGAATGCATCTTCGCTAAAAGGAAATCGCTGTTCCGTGCTGATTGTTGGGTAATTCTATAAATAATAAAGTAGAAAAAGTCTGTTAGAAGTAGAAGTACACTAGTTACTTTCTGCTACTACCTAGTGTTTTTTTACAGTAAATCAATGAATGCGGTAACGGCTGTTTTGTTCCTGTATAAGTACCACTGCACAACTTTTTGTATAGGATTAATACCGCCAAATTCTGTTTAGTTTTTAAGTTCCTACATATCTACTTTTATGACCTATTTTTTATATCTAACATAGTGCATAGGAACATTTTTATGAAATTCATAATAGTTGTTTATTAAAAGTAAATTTGAAAACCTGCATATGGTCGCTATCACGTTATAAACACAAACCAATATTTTCACCGTCACTCCAATAGAACGCGACAATTTCTTTTATCTGGTTTCATCAAGCGATAAATGTTCATGCTAACAGAAAAATATCGTATTACAGTAATTCTCGTTAAGCTTCAAGATGTCGCCCGTAATTACTGATTCGCGTCAACCATGACCACTGGGTCATCAAGTGTCCAACCGGATTGTCTGAACACGATACCGAGAAAGCTGAACTGAAACAAGATAATACGCCATGCCATGTCATATTGCCTTAATGGCACATGCTAGGGAGGCGGACCGTGAAGCTCAAGCCAAATAGAAAATTTATAAACGCAGTATACTGGCAGATTTGCTGAGAAGAAAAAGTTTTATGGAGTAAATTAGAATTTGAGATACATTATGTATAGATGGCCAGGAATGCCTGCACACTCATAGGTAGTGCTTAGTTAGGAATCACTCATAAAATCATTGCAAAAAACAAAACCTTTCATTTAGAGTTAGCATACTCCTCTGGATTGTAATCTTTGTGATGTTACGAGCTTTAATTAAAATGCTATGAAATAAGCCTCCTTAAGCTGAAATGGTTACCTACTATTTTGAAATGCCTACAGCCAACACCTACTTCCAAATCGACTAAGGTATAATAAACTCATATAGAAAATTAATAAAACTTGAGGATACTTATTACAATGTCCAAGTTAAGGTTTAAGTTCCAAGAAGACGTTACCCTAATATTTTAGTTTCTAACTACCAAGTTAATTATACACACACCATTACGCGACAAGATTAAGCTACGTAGACGGAATTACTCGCCCTTTGATCTCGCGTGATCTTCAGAAATAGCTTACCAGATTCAGCTATCGCTGGGGAAAGTGATCTTGATCGCGCAATTACAAAGCTTTCATGTTTCACGTGCGATCATTAACAGTTTTAAAAGATGTGTTTTTCTTGAAAAGTAGGTAAGTACATCTCATTAGAGTTCTGAATCAGAGGTTGTTTTATCATTCATTAAACAAACGATAGATTCCGAACAAGTACTCGTACATAAATTAAGAGAAGTAGGCATCAGAACAACCCGTCTTTAAATTCATTATTTGTATAAAAAGATTAGCACTTCAAAAATTCTCTATGACTGGTACCTCCGGGAAACAGTATCCACGGATTTCCATTTGCTATGATCTTGACAAACCGTTCTTGCTTCATTCAGTTTCATGACATTCTTTATGTATGAAGAATCTGGCGATTAGGGTGCTCTTGACTTAACTTTCTTTAGGTTTATATTTCTCCAATTTGGTTGGAAAAAGTTTGCCGAGGTCTTCCCCTTCCAATTATACCACTTTTCCCTCGTATTCTCTCTTTGTTTATCTTCTACTACGCCATGATTACTTCACTATTATTTACTTTACCATTACTCGTCATATACCTAAGTGATTTTTCTGTTGTACCGTCGCCTATATAAGGCCGTCCTTAATTTCAAAGCCTTGTAAAACAATTACAGTATGATTAATGAAGAAAAGCCATTCATAGGACTGCTAATGATTTATTAAACAAACAAAATATTGCAAAAACTATAACGGAAAAAAACATATTTAAAGTAAATGTTGCTAGTGGGTCTTATTAGGCACCCGGTCGCCTAATAAGGCCCGTTATTAATTAATTAAAATATACGTTTAATCAATATCAATCATCAACGAAGTAGTGTAGACAACTATTTACACTTTAATTACAATAATACACTTTTTAATTAAATCTATTCAATAAAATATTGAACATATCCCAAAATTACGGCCGTGCTGTGGAGTGTATTTTCCGGAAATCGTTTTTTCCAAGTTGCGATTTCTGCCATTCGGAATTTTTACCACTTAATTTTTTCTCGATAGTTTCTTTTCCCGATCAGAATTCTAACCATTCGCATATTTTCCCACTATATTTATTTTTCAATGGCTTATTTTCTTGACGGGATTTTTAACCATTCGCATATTTTACCACTTTATTTTTTTACCTTAGTTAGGTTCGGTTAGGTTCATTAGGTATCTTCAGATGCCCGAAGGGCAAACAGGCCAGAAATAGGAGCCCCGCAAAGCGGGGCTCCGTTGACATAAGGCGTCATGGGTTGGTTGCGATGGTATGCGAATGGTTAAAAATCCCGTCATGAAAATAAGCTATTTAAAAATAAATATAGCGGGAAAGAATGCGAATGGTTACAAATGCTTTCGGGAAAGGAAGCTAACGAGAAAAAACAAAGTAGTAAAATTTGCGATTGGCATTAATCGTGTAAGACGCGACAATCAGGAGGCAGCAGCACTTGAAGAAAACTCCAACGACTCTTAATAATTTTATTAAAATTGAAATACACTTATAAACTTTTAAGACTCAATGATGCAGCGTTACACCGTTGACGATCAGCACCAGAATGCCCGCCTGGGCCCCAACTCCTGGCCAAGAAACTCACCGTTATGGAGGGAAAATCCAGCTCCCTGATTGGCTCACGATATCACACGATGTCAGTGTCGTAACCCAATCAGAGAACCGCTTCATTTTCGCGCCACAAAATATACCAATCAAGGCATCCAAGTGTTGCCATTTTTACGAATTAAGAGTTACCAATTTACAAAATGAGATTTTAAATAGTTAAAATGAGTTTACACGATCAACAAACCTTATTGATTTAAACATTTTTAACTATTTTCTTTCTAAAAGCGTAAGCAATTGATTGATAAAATACTGAAACCTAACAATCGCCACTTAGAAAAAATGATTTTCGGAAAATACAGTATACACTCCACATGTGGGAATCTTTATATTAGCCTGTATCATTAGATTTATAATTAAATCAGGTCTTTATTCAATCATTATTTTTTACTTAACGTACTTTTAGTTTTACTCGACTACGTCTCGTTTTGTAACTTCGACCCTTGAATTTTAAGAACCCTTATTATAGAACTGTTGCATAAACTACTATTATGGATGAGCGGTCGGCGCCATATTTAACGTCGTTGATCGGTCTGTAATCGTAAGTTGATGCAACTCGCCCTAAATGAATGAAGTGCATATAACAGAGTAGTATTGCACAAGCCATAGAACCTCCATTGAAGTGATTACAGAAATCGTAAAAGAGTGCATACACGACGCGACAAACACGAGCATGCCGCCGGAGCGCAGCAGAGTTAGGGCTTCTGCACGTGATTAGTCAGCCGAGCTTAGCGTGACTGGGTCAAGATTCTGTAACCGACTTCAAAAAAAGGAGGAAGTTCTCAATTCGGTTGTATTTTTTTAATGTTTGTTACCTGAGAACTCCGTCATTTGTGCACCGATTCGTACAATTCTTTTTTTTATTTGAAAGTATATGCTTCCAGGTTGGTCCCATTGCTATCACAATTTCAGTTGGATGATGGAAACTATGAGGAATTGAGGGAACTCCTCAAATATAGAAGGCACGCATGTAGTAATTTCGTTATTTTCTATTATAACTAGTATATTTACACCCGGAAATTACAAATTTGGTGAAGTGGAACTGATGATGAAGTCCCTTATGACTTATGGAACTCGTACTTAAAACTGTAAAAGTACGTTACTGATTCTGATATGATTCCGTTGAAATAGCAACTAATTAAATAAAGTCCTAAATGTCAAGTGTGCCAAATCGACGGAACTCCTCAAATATTATCGGCCCACATACAGTGATATGGTTTTCGTCTGTAATAATCAACGTATTTACTCTCGGAAAGCAGTCTATGTGGTAAAGTGGAAAGGAAATGTGGAAATGTTCATTTGGCTTGGCGGAGTACTAAATTGAAGTTGGTCAAAACTTTGTTATAGTACTAGGCACGAAATCATCATCATCAAAAGCCTCAGTGTCTATGGGGTGGTAGGGTGATACGTTGCAACTATCACCCCATAGGGATTTCCCTACACATTCGTGCTGTAGGTATTATGGGTTCGCGGCTACGAGTTCCGATGGCGGCAAACAAGCACCCGACCAGTCAGCCGGTATGTAACTCAAGAGTGACACTCCCGTAGTCGACACTTTAAAGTACGTAAGGATTTGCTGTTTTAACAAGTTCTCTTACTCTTCTCTCCGCTCTGAAGTACTCTGAACTGAGGACTTGCCATACCTACTTTATCGATTATATAGTACCTACGCGTTGGAAAAGGACGTCATGCGCGCCTCGGTTCACTTAGAAAAGAGCTAACGTTGACTTGTAACTTGTACTCAACCATAGTTTTAAATGTCAAAGTTGACAGAAATGCGCAGAATTATTGCTGGACGTTTGCGAGAACCTCCCCGTATTTATACTATGAGTACTAAGACATTTTATAAGTTACGCCATCTTCGCAAACTAAGATGAGTTTTTGCGGTTAGGGTGCCCTAGAGATTGCATCATTTCATTCGTGTGATCTTTATCAGGGGCAAATTAAATTTAGTATTTTTAGACATTTTTATACACTTTTTTATGTTTAAAATTATAAAAAAAACTCTTTGAAAGTAGAAAATCTCAGATTATGGTGACTCATCTTTTCGAGATGTCGTCGCTTTCTACAAGATTATATAAGGGCATACCGAGTAAGTACCTACAGCTACGCAATTGCAACAGTCAAGTACAATTAAATTAATCAAGCCATAGTCATAAGTCATTGTACATCAAGGGGCAAATTACGTAATGTCTGGCTTAATTGCTTTTAAATTAAGTCAGTTTTCGCACGGATGCTTTTAAACCTCATCTCAACTATTCAATCTACTAGATTAGAAGTATACTAAGTAGTAGTGTTCGAAATATTAACTTGTGGATTTATCTTTGAAATTATTATAATTAGATTGTTGAACTTTAATGCAATGAAACGCATATTCACACGCATTGCACCGATCGAACGTATAAGAAAATCATCTGACTTGTGTCGCCTTATTAATCTCTCTAACTAGGTTCATTATTTGCTTAATATTTATATAAGTAAGTGTTGTTTCCTATCAAATCAACCTTTTCCTATCAACGTGACAACTGAACTTTGAACCGACCAAATTAGCCACAACAATAATTAAAAACAAAAAATAACTATTTCAGTACATTACATTTTTGGACGTTCCAAGACTCTCGTCTTAAAGTATGTACCTTATATAATGGAAATAAGACATACAATTTCATTCATATTTTAGACGTAGGTAACCGTGCATCAGCTCAGTAAATGGGTGGCGTTAGGCCAGGATTCGCACTGGCCAAACCGGTCGGGGGAATGCTCAATCCAGTTCCGAACGGCCGGCTTTCTTTGGTGTATCCTCGTTCGAAATAATTCTAAAGATTCTTTATAGCACTGAAACAAAAAAGAACCATTTTAAGTCCAGGGGATTTCACAGAATTGAAAGCTTCTTTTGTTTTTAGCCTGCTGCGGCGATTGGCGAAGCTGGTTTTAAATATTAATGCTGTTGGGAAGTTCTAAGATGTTGACGTGCACTGATGTTAATTACATGATTACGTGTGTTTTCGCGTAATTACCATTACGCGAAAACACAAATGCTGGGTAAGAAGTAGTGTCAACATGCTTAGTGCCAACCTAAAATGATGATCACTCTGTCAAGGGTGAAACAGATGAAAAAGAAGTATCTAAGATAAATAGTAACAGCTATGACTAAAGGTAGCCACGAGATCGGTGCACCAGATTGTAATCTCAGTTGATTTCTTAACGCTACTGTCTTTAATATCGAAATTTATATAAATATGAAATTTAATATCGATTCTACAGTTAAATCGGAATGGTTACCGTATACTGATTAACGATCCGAGAGCTTTAATAGTTCGTTATCTTGTCGGTCCAGCTTTTTTAATTTCACAATCCGATTGTGAAATTAAAAAGAAATCTCAAGCGGCAGCATGCAACGGTTTCGTTATTAATGGATATTGATCGGCCATTTTTTAAACAAAAGAGTTAGTTGTAATTGATTTTACAAATTAAATTAATACGTAGTATATCTTTCATGTAGTAGTGGATATGATATATGCAATCTATTAATAAACGGCGCTATACATTTTTTACAGTTAGGTCACCTTCGAAGATTTACGAATTCAACGACGAGGGTGGCGAACAAAAATACGGCCTGATGGTAAGCAGGCACCGTCGCCTATGGACGCTTGCAATGAGTTCCCACTAGGATAGAACTTTATAGTGTAGGGCTGATGGTTTCTCAAATGGCGCAAGTATGGAGCCATCGACACTTCATACATATGTATTTGAGCCGTTCGGCGAAGAGACCCTCGGACCGCGGCGTCCAACCGCGCACCGAATCTTCAATGGAGTGTGCAAGCGCTTGCTCGAGCCTTCGCGTGGCCAGAAGGCTGGCTTTTACCTCGCCCAGAGGATCAGTATTGCCATACATCGTGGCAATGCTGTCAGCCTTCTGGGTACACTACCACCTGGCAGCGATCTGGGGTTTTTTTATCTTTAGTTTTAGTTATATTTGTGTTTTCTTTTCTTCATCATCATCATCATCAGCCTATATACGTCCCACTGTTGGGCACAGGCCTCCTCTCACGAATGAGGGGGTTTTCTTTTTTTAATATAGTATATTTCTTTGACCAAATGTAATCAATTTTTTATCCTCACATTAAATACTTATGTATTATGTTAAGCTGTTCATATTCATAACAGTCTTGACATACGAATTACAACTTTAAATAAGTAGTGTAGTCATTTTTACATATATAACAGAATTTTCTTAGGTACTTATTTGTTCAAGTCAAAAATATACTGCAGTGCAGCAAAAAAGGTATTAACGCAACCCTTTTCATTTCATTATAATCCCTGTAATATTTCAGTCTGAGCAGAAAATATTCTGCACGACGACGCGACGAGTAATTGGCGAGGTATTGACCACCCGGGAATTCCAGGTTATTTCAGTGAAGCCGTGATTAGCAGCCACGTACAACATCGACTCAAAAGCAGAACAGCATTATCCCTATACTATATCACAATGCATTCTGATCCAACTTAAACTTTTTATGCAAGCAACAAGGTCGAAATTCCAACTGTTTACACATGTGACATATGAGCATCCGAAAGTTATCCCTCGATATACATATTACGTGTAAAGTACCAGATTTATGGTGCCGCGACTGCCGCGTAATAGGTGCGTGCGAGCGAAACGACACGACGGTAACAAGTTATAAAAGGCCACAGTGACTGTAAAAAAATCCTTTATGGAGATGAATTCTTGAAATCTGCGGGTAATACGAGTGACAGGGATGGAATCGTGACCGCTCATAAGTCTTAAGGATAAGCGTTGAAGTTGAACTTTTTTGAAGTACGGCGAGTCAAAGGAGGACATGATTCCTTCTCGAGATCGTTTTTGTTTCTGTCGCTGGAAGCTATTGAGCATGCGTCAGTCTTTAGAGATGGCGAGTAGGGTAAAGGGTAGAGGGGAGGGGTAGGGAGGACATGGGAGATGGAGACTGTCCTTGAAAGAAGCCGTTTGGCAAGGTTACTCTTGTTTGGCGCGATTACAACACCGGCGGCGGAGCTGAACTCTCGAACTAAGATAACCGGATCGTAAATCAGCTCGAATACATTGAAAACACATTAGAGATGACGTCGGGGCGTAATGAAAATGAAAAAGCAGTATATCATTCCAATATTCCTGAATCCCTATTATAGTTCGTTTATTTTTGTGCACCCGTATTTTTAACTACATGCTTGTAAACATTGATTTAGCTGCAAGTATTTGCAGGTATTAAAATTCTGGCGCATCGCCTATCGCCATTTGAACTTCTTTACTTAGCCGCGTAAGCTAACAATACTAATATTATAAAGAGGAAGTCTTTGAGATTGTAGCTTTGTAAGTTTGTATGTAATGGGTGATCTCCGGAACCTCTTATCCGATTCCAAAAATTCTTTCACCTGCGTGTAGAATGGACTTTCTACATGGTTATAGGCTATATTTTATGTGGATTTTATGTTCTTTGTTTTATATTTTATGTTCTTTGCTATACGCGGGCAATGCCGCGCGGGCAGCTAGTAATTAAATATAGTTCAAGCTTTAAGGAAAATAGTCGTACATGTTCCAGGCAATTGTTTGCTTACTCATTAAAATAAACCGTCCCATCTGACGTACCGTTTAGTCACACATACGTATTATTCTAGCCGGTCATGAAGGTGTTTGCGCGAATCGCTTTCTGTATTTGTAAACAAAGCATTACCATTTATGGTGCTTATGTAAGCGGAGATGGGAAACGCGCATCTTTGCGACCTTGCGAATGGTCTGGGTAAAGTAGTTTTTAGTAGTCTGAAATGGCGGGAAGTGATGAGGCCTAAAGGCAAAGTGGTGTGTAAAGGCTGTCCATGTATTATAGATTGCTGCATGTTAGTATTCCCGCCTAGCGAAGAAAGTAGAAAGCCATGTCGTAACTTTAGGGTAGTGGTTCCTAACCATTACAAGATTTTAGCTATGTAAGGCTTGTTAACGAAAAAAAGTCGCCATCGAAAACTAAGTCTCCACTGTCACCCAACTGACTATTCATTTTTATGTATAAGAATCTAAAATCCATCCAAGTTGTGAAAACCTACATAATGCCAGTTAAGGCTTAAAGCTAAAATGATTGCATAGAAATGTGTCTACTTCTAACATGATTTAAAACAATTTGTGACCTGCATACGGTAATTAAGAGTCTGAAAAGATACTCGCGGAACATTATAGCATCGATAATCTATTTGAGTAAAGGAAAAAAGAACCTCTATGACCCAAACGTGAAAATTACAAAATCTAAGAAGAATCCAGAGATATTGAAAGTTTTTCCATAAATGGATAGCAGCTGATATAAATATCCATAATGCCACCTAAAACGATAGGTGAAGATACCTTCTTTTTAATTAAATTTTTAAAAAATGCCCTTTCATATTAAAAATACAACAGTGGCTTTTTTCGTGAACAAGTCTTACCCTTCTGACACAACTCTGGCCAGAGAGTTGGAAACACAGTCAAGCAAGGCGACTTACTAGGCATTCATAAATTATTGCAAGCTTGGCTAAGCAAGGCAATGATTTATGATTGGGACAAATGTTAAAAATATAAACAAATTGGTATTTTTAAAAACATGACACAGATATGGGTAAAATTAGATCCGTACATGTATACCTACGTGTGTGTCATGTCATCCGCACATGTGGGCTGGTGCGTCACATTTCTGCATTGCGTATGCCGTGACTGCGGCGAACATAGGCACGGGGAGGAGGCAACGGAGAATTACCCCCTTATTCATAAAACTTAACAATCCTCTGTTAACTAAAATGTGGTTTTTCCATTCCTCACGAAAAGAAATGTGAAAGTAACAGATAGAGGTAAACAATTTTGAATGGCATTTAAGCTAAAACAGGTGTGAGCAACGTTTATAAATTAAGGGCAGCCTAGTCTCTATGTATGATGAAGTACCTACTACTTTGTTGGATAATTTGGTTGATGAGCTGAAAGCGATGAAACTACAATCAAGTTTATGGAACTTTTGAGTGATCTCTATTTCAGACTGCTTGGGTGGCGAAGGAATTTCGATTCTTTCAGCACGGCTAGTAGCCTAGTACAAGAACTACAAGATTGCGCGCGAAGTAAAAAAAAACTACTCGTCTTTTTTCAGATTTTTCTAATTGGAAGGAGTGGGATAGTCGATCTTCGGTCTTGTGCTGGCCACGCGGTACCGTTGCACCGTTGGGGTCCCATACGCAAGACAACAATGGCTGGATACATGTAATATCGCAGTTTGGTGTGACGTAAACAATACATTTTCCTTAGTATGGAATTATTCATAATATTTACCATTCATTTTCCCTGTAATATAAATTATATGTTCCTATTTATAAATACGTAGGTTCATCTTATCTTCTTCATCATAGATACGAATAAAACCTGTGGAACGTAAATTGAACTACATAATGGTGCTATAATTTTTTTTTATTTTATTTAAACATGGGAAACAAACAGCTAAAAATAGCACACATGAATACTTAAATTTAGACAATACAAAAGCCAAAACAGTTTCCACTTATAAATTAATATCATTATGATTGCTCAGACAAGACTCTCATATATTATAATATATAAAAAGTATAATATGTATTTATATATATATATATATATATATATATATATATATATATATATATATATAAAGTGAAATCTACTATTGTACACGATATTGGTTTAAAAAAGACATCATATTTAGAACTGGAGTGTTTTTTATAAACTATCTAACATGCCTACATGCATGAACTTAACAAAAAGTAAATTTAATTAAACAATTAAAATAGTTTTATGATTCCTTAAAGATAAAATAAAATTGCATTATTTACTTGCTGTTAATTGCAGAAACAAATTTTTGTACCGATGAAAGGTGAAAATGGTCTATGTGAGAATATTTATCGTTGTATTTTTGACATCTATCTCTATCTCTATAGGCTTGTAAACCTTATTGTTATAGTGACTATGGACCCTAATCTCAGTCAGTCGTTATTTAAGTATAAATAGTGTAATCTATTCCCTATTAAACTGGGAAATCCTACAAAATCCCAAAATTTCCAACACTACCAATTATTTCGTGGCTTAACTAATGTATTAATAGACTGAAACTGAGTATGTGTAATGGTTACGGTTATGGTAACGGTTATGGTTATCGCCCTGGATATGGATATTGGATTGAAGTAGAATTTGTCCCTATTTCAACCAGAATCCATGGGATATTACGTTCAACGCGTCTCCTAGTAGCTCTTCGGGGGAGGCCTATGCCCAGCAGTGGACGTCTTTCGGCTGATATGATGATGATGATCTCCTCTTAGCAAAGTAAACAGTATCCTCCTGTCATCGTTAGATGATACCGTTTTATAACGTTCTGCAGGTATACTTATATAGGTACCTTACCTACCTGACGTCTCATTCGAACTCTGAAAATTAGAAAGAGCTACATCAATAATTCTGGTTCATTGGATTAACAGCACGGACCTAATTTTTAAGGTTCCGATACCTCAAAAGGAAAAAAACGGAACCCTTATAGGATCACTCGTGCGTCTGTCTGTCCGTCTGTCACGGCCGATTTGCTCCGAAACTACTGGATCGATTGAGTTGAAATTTGGTAAACATATGTAAATTGGTGACCCAAAGATGGACGTGTAAAGTAAATTACCTAATGAATTCTGAACAAGGGGTGGCCCCTGGGGAGTAAACTGGAATTAGAAAAAAAAGTTTCACAAACTATATTGTGTGACATATCAAATGAAAGGGGTTGTTGTAAGCAGCTCAGATTTTTTTTTTATATTTAGGCACTGTTTTTGCTAGAATTTATTTGAAGTAATTTAGGAAAAAAGACGTAAATTCACCTACCTTATCTCCGAAACTATTAGGCTTAAAATTCTGAAAAAAATATGGAAAATAGTTCCTTGCCTAAAGATTACAGGAAAACCTATAAGAAGTTTGAGTATTCAAAGTAACGGGAAAAATTCTCAATATTTTTGTGTATTTTGTATGGAGCGCCTGATGCTTAGAGCATAGAAATTTTACGGCACCCTCACCACGCGAGTTGAACTCGCACTTGTCCGGTTTTTCGGCTAGCGTCACGGTGTCAGTTGTGCTAGCCCTGCAAAAGATTCACATACACTTACGGAAAACATCAAGCTATAACAGTAGAAAACTTATACATATAATGAGTAGGTAAAGCGATATCAGATTTCACTCAGAAAAGTCAGAAACCTTTGACTGCGGTCGCCATACACCGCTACTTTCCTAACTGTCGCCATATAACGGTCACCGAAGATGCAAAAACCATAGCACATGGGATCATCTGCCATCCGTCTTGTGCGACAATACAATCACATAACGGTGATATAATGGCTGTAGTTCGCGACAAGAGGTTTTTCTGTTACAGAGTTATGATGATAAGAGCGATCATGCATGCTAGGTATGTCGGATGAGATAGTGCGTTGTTTTTTGTCTTGTTCCAAATCGTAGACACCAAATAGTACCTACTGGTAATAAACCGACGTACATGTCGTACATGACAACTAGTAATAGTAAGACTTTCACTGCGCTGCTAAACTTGTATGGGGTAATTCCAGTGACGCGCTTAGGGCGTTCAGAACACAAAAGAAATGTGTAAGGGCAATGTGTGGGGTGCCTCAACGGGAATCCTGTAGGCCATTGTTTGCAAAACATGAAATTTTGACATTACCATGTATGTATAAATATACATTTTTGAAGCAGCTGTTTTTGTAAAAAAATACCCAAATATGTTCAAAAAAGCTAAAGATATAAATCATAGAAACACAAGAAACCCGAACAGACTTGTAATAGATTTTGTTCCCAGTAGTTCTCTTTTCATGAAAAGTAGTTATTATATGTGTATACGAATATTTAATGCTCTTCCAGATAATGTTAAGGATCTCCCTCTCAATTCATTTAAAGCACAACTTTATCGTTGGCTGAAAACTAAGATGTTCTATACTACAGATGACCTGTTTTTCCATGTTAGATGATATCAAGTAGAAGTTAGAAAAGTATTTAGTTAGGTTTAGTTAAGTTGACATTTGCATGCTAAACTAGCAAAATATGTTTTAGTACCTACAGATTATTATATTATCACCACCTCATTGTTACCATGTTTTGAGCAAATAAAGAATATTTCATTTCATTTCATTTCATCTTGTTTATTTCTTACAGCCTCTATAGAAACCTTTTACAGCCTATAAAGAACGACACTTCTTTTATTGATGCATAAAACTGATTTAATCGAAAGACGCACGATAATTCAATCGATTTGATACCCTATTTTTTGAACATTAAGAGTTATATTGTGTGAATTACACCTACTTAACACTCGTTGCGGCGCGTGAGTAGACAGTGTAATCTATTTTAAATTAATGGAAGGTCATGAGCTCACCGGGTGCGTTCTGTTCTACGCAGTTAACAGCTTGCCACTCTTGCCAGCGGAGAAATTGCTCTGGAAAATACTGGCCACTTATAAACAAATACATACCTACTTGTATCAGGAATAGGCGTTGCGTTATTTTAAAATTTAAATAAAGGAATGCTTTATTTCGTTAATATTTTTATCTATAATCTATCTATACATATAATAAAGCTGAAGAGGGTCGAAAGTCTGTACATGGAAGATAAACGAAAAAAAATTGGCTGGGGATACTTAGAATTGATAACAGAACACGATCCAACAGTTTTTAGAATTTTTGTCTGTTTATCTGTTTATCTGTTTATCTGTTTATCTGTTTATCTGTTTGTCTGTTTATTTGTCAGAGTATCACGTGGAAACGGCTGAACGGATTTTGATGCAAACTTTACTAATCTGTCGAGAGAATCCCCGGATAGGTTTTAAGCTACAAAAATCTTAAAGATTAGGGTTCAAAGGGGGTAGAAAATGGGGTTGAACTTTGTATGGGAACTCATTGAATGTACGAGCTACAGACTTGAAAATTGGTAACCATAAACTTGACTGGAAAGTAAAAACGACCCCATTCAAACTTTTAGCAATGTATAGATAAAACGTGAAAAATATGGGATGAAAATAGGTTCTGAGGCGACTAGAAACTATATAATGTTGCAAGAGCGGGGTTATAACAGTATCATTACCATGGTAACATGTCGTCAATATATTCGAAAATTCATCGTGTTCTTACAACTGATAGTTAGTCCAGTGGTTTGACCCATAGCTTACGGAGTCGGTGTCCCTGAGTTAGGCAGGCGTCCGATGTTTCATCCAATAGTCCTTCATTTTCACCATTGCACTTTTTGTAGTTTTAATTTTTTTGTGTCTGCTTTTTTGAAAATGTATATTTTTCAAAAAACGCAGAGAATCTTAGTGAATAGAGGATTTTGATGCAACTTTTACTTAATCGGTCGAGAAAATCCCTGGCCAGGTCATAGGCTGTAAAAATGATAAAAATTAGTTCAAAGGGGGTAAAAAATGGGGCAAAACTTTGTATGGGAACTCCTCAAATCCATGAGCTTTAGACTTGAAAATTGATAAACATACACTTGACTGGAAAGTAAAAAGAACTCCATTCAAACATGATAAAAAAATATAGATAAAACGTGAAAAACCACGGGATGAAAATGAGTGCTAGATGGCTAAAAGACTATCTATAATAACCAAAAATGTTTGATATCTCAACCGATAGTAGCTGTTAGACATTAGAAACCTAATTATTTTGGAAACTCAGTCGCTGACAACGGCGCTGTTGGTTTTGATATTGAAATCCAGCAACCTTGATCTCCGTCTTCCTATATAATTGCTATGAATTCAGAGGTCATCTAAAGATGTATGATAGGTTGAGTTTAATACTTACGTCGAATTAGCATAGTTCACCAACGTCAAGAGACGTGGGTATAAAATTTGGAAACAACCGCAAGTAGGTACCATTTTTTTATGTATAAAACTTCAGCGTTTGTGACATTCAGAAATATTATTATGAATACTCGGGTATAGTGAGCGTCCGCATGAGCTAGCTCTCGGGCCTTCGGCCCTCGGGCTCGCATAGAAGCGATGTATTGGGCCTTTCATTCATACGAAAAGCTCGGCCTTCAGGCTCGCTTGCCTCGCCACTCACCTTCTTGACTTTGGAACTCAGATTTCGCTTTCAAGACACTTGGAGATAGTGTGCGTCAGTCCTCGGGCTCGCATAGGAAGCGCTCTCTTAAACGGTTCTTTGGGCCTATCATTCCAACGAAAAGCTCGGCCTTTGGTTTCGCTTGCCTCGCCGCTCTTCTTCTGACTTCTCTCGCTCGGGACTTTGGTCTCCGGTTTCGCTTGCAAGACGCCTGGGTTTTGTTAGTGTTCGTGAAGGCTCGCCCTCGGGCTCGCATAGAGAGCGCTCTCTGAAGGGTTGGTTTGGTTGGGCCTTTCATTCATACGAAAAGCTCGGCCTTCGGGCTCGCTTGCCTCACCCTCAACTTTGGGACTTAAGGCTCATGTTTCGCTTGCAAGACACCTGTAGATAGTAAGTACCCATGGAGTCTCGCCCTCGGGCCTTCGATGCTCTGGCTCGCATATGGAGCGCTATATATAAGGGTACGTTGGGCCTTTCATTCCTACGAAAAGCTCAGCCTTCGGCCTCGCTTGCCTCCCCGTTTACCTTCAGGACTTTGGCTCTCAGGGGTAGTTTGACAAGACACCCGGAGATATAGAGTATCTTTGGGGTCTCGCCCTCGGTCCATTTGTTTCAATTATGAAATCTTATATTTAAATTCCGGTTTTGGTAATTTTTCTTCTACTTAGGTACTTCGTTTGCAATAAAGATTAAGTAAATCAATATAACTAAATATTATTGACGACAAAGTTTATGAGGATTTGAACTGTTACACGCATAATTTATAGAAATGAAATCGTAATAATCTAATTTATCAGTGTAGTAGGTATCGTATGGTGAAACATAAGAATATCATGTCATCCATAATTTATACGCGTACGAAGTCGCGGGCAGAAGCTAGTCTCTAATAAACATGTTTATGAAAATATATGGCAAACAAAACTAAATTAATCCACCACACACCACACTTACACCAAAGAAAACCAGAACAAGTTAAGGAACTCAATCCTTTTTTTTTTATTTGTTAGTTGTACTGAAAGAAAGAGCCGAGTGGAAGCTCTGTAACTTGCTACAAGATACTAGATAAGTTTTGCACAAAACAGCTTCATCATCATCGTCTAGTACCCATAGTACAAGCTTTGCTTAGTTTAGGACTATAGGTAGATTGTGTAAGATTTACGCAAATATGCATTTTTTTATTATAATGAGTTGACCGTAATGTGTCTGTTTTACATACCGCGTCCGCATTGGGCGTTGTGTGTTGTGTTGGCGATACGGAATCGCGAATCGCGACATATGGCGCGCGTGACGTCACGACTGGGCGAGATTGGGTTACTCGTTGCTGGCATTTGCATGTGGTTAACATTATAATAAACTTCAATAAAACATCGAGTTTAAGTTGACATTATAATATGTATGTAAGTAGTATATTAGTGTCTAGACTTCAAATACAGATGGGATTTCAGTTGAGATATTTGTTTATCATAGGTACTGTTAGGTACCTGAAATAGAATCTGAATCCGATTAGAAATAAAATTAATGTTATCAAAAACTGCAATAAGTATATATTATTTCTGTAAATAATAAATAAGTGTACAGTACATATCTTAGTCTATTCTTGATATAATATTTGTATATTAATGTACACGCTGCAATTTAAATTAATAAAAAATATAAGTTTTCAAAAATCTGTTAGTTGGGTCGTTCTTCTTTTTTACCGACAATGAACCGAGGTTTTTCTGTTTTTTTGGTTTTTGAACTATCGAAAATTGTGGTTTTGAAGTGCGATTTAAAAAAAATGCATAGGATTCTTCATTAGAACTAATTAAAGTTTCCTTTCTGGCCAATATAAATATTTATTTACGGTTGGTTTCTAAAAAAAAACATGTGACAAAGTGGACTCTTTCAGTGGGGACACCATTTTGGTTTACCACTCTGTCACGGCATTCTACGAAAAAAAAAAACATAAAAAAAAATGCTAGTTAGAGAAAGTGAAATATTAGATATCACTAATTAATAAAATAATATGGACGTTCATTCGAACATTATAAAACCGTAAACATCATTACTCAAATGAGATGCCGTAATAAGACGAAGGACAGGCTATTGTCGGTCGAAAAGAAGAACGACCCAGTTAGCGTTTAGCGAAATAACTCTCGGGATTGGATCTGTTGACAGCAGTTGGTAAATAAATCAATACATATCAACAAAACCTACCTAACTACTCACCATGAGCTTTCACACATAGGTATATCAGTAATTGGTTAGATTAAATGAGGCTTAACACCTGTGGCGAAGTTCATTGTTACGTCCAAATACTAAATGAAGTCATTAATTTCAATTAACAATAGCGCAAATGACAACTCGTAGATCACCTTTTCATTATCAACAAGTTGCTAAACATCCGGATGGGTTTAAAAAGTCGTATGGACCAAAGACAATCATACAAATGACACATTTTAGTCGTGCAGCGGTTTCTAAAGGATTGTATTCGAAACTGGATTGACGACTAGGCTGCATTCGGAAATAGGATTAGCGGTACATATTTTTTGTGATGATCTGGTGAGGTTTTATGCATTATAGAAAATATATGTTATTTTTAATAATTGTTAATGATTTCAACAAACGCATTTAAGGGGTTTTAAAGTTTTTAATCATACCTTTACTTTATTTATACCCATTAGTGAGGTTTTGATTGTCACAGGATTGACAGGATAGGCATAACCTCTCTCGCAATGTAACAAAAGGAAATGTAACTATGTTAAAAAATTATGTTATATTATGTTATACATTAAATTATTAAGTATACGATCAAAGCGGTAACCTTCTTTGTACTTGTTTTAAAATTATATTAAGGGTCAATATCTAGCAGTTTTATCTGTAGACAATACCATAGGCCATACTCGTACAATACAAGTTATAAGTCGCGAAGGCAGTTTACCTAAACATAATACGGTTCCATTGTCAAACAGGCCTTAAAACTTTGGATGTGCCCACAGGAATGAATGAACACTAATTCAAACTAAATGTTGACCCATAAATAAGAATTGGAGTCAGTGAAAAAAATGAGTTAGATTCAGGTGACTATTGTAATCGGTGAAAAAAATCTGCCATCCAAACGGAGTGCATTTTGGCGTCCGTTGATAAAATCGCTGCCACGCCATGCCGTAGCGTGCTACGTTCGTTGCACTGCAATTACTCGAGCGTGTAATTGGCCACTCCCTGTATTGTGGTTGTTATCGACGATCACAGCTAATCAGGGCGGACTTGCATACTTACTCACACCACACCAATTAAAAAGGTGAGCGATCGAGTGTAACATATTTTGAGCATGTCATTTTAAAACACAAATTTCTCATTCCCGAACCCAGTGCGATTCAGCTGTATTGAAACTTAGTCCAGAAGCGAGTTAATTATATTGTTAATTAGATCCTTATTTATGCTGATATCTCCACATTATAATATCGTGTACCTATCTAGTGATCCTGAATTTGAGAAAGAAAACATGTTTAAATAGGTATGTTTATGGAAGTAGGTGGTGAAGGAGCGTAAGTAATAATGTTTCCATAAACTTAAATCCAGTGTGTAAATGCTAATGAAATGACTCGATTTTATAAATACCTATGTATATTTACTAGGTACCTCACATTTCCTTCATTCGTTTTGCACGTATATTAAGTATTGACGTTTTGTTTATACAGGATGTCCGGTGGAAGATTTGAGTTTTTAGACAACATGTTGAGTTGAAGGTATATAAATAAGATGATGCCACTTTCCACACACACAGTGGAGCCATCATTGATTACAGTCGGGGCATTTTTGACTTTCCCCTGGCCCTCAAGAAATGTCATAATCTCAATGCATATGGCGTATTATACACACTAATGCGTATTAGAGCACTTTGTGTTGCTGTGTTGCGTTCCGTGGGTCACTTACGGTGCTGTCTGAAAACCAGCGCTGTAGGTGTCTGTCTGACACCTCGGCACAATGCTGAGACAGCGACCGTTTCACTGCCGCGAAGACACACACAATACGTGTCAATTGTATTGTATGTCTACTCCCTATATATATATAGACACACAGTCTTTTGTGTAGTGAATAAATATCTTCTTTCTTTCTTTCTTTTTCTTTTCACATTCAAAGATCTAAAATTTTTAAGGAATATGTATATACTAAGTATTTCAAGTAAACATGATTTTCAGATCGGTGTTTTACAATTAAGTTAAGTAAGGTTTCAGATGTGCGTACAAAAGTGTGTTCAACGTTTAGAAATTATTATTATTAAAAATATAATCCGCATTGTTTTCGTTTAATCATAATAAACAATTTTGTTCTACACCTCTTAGTTATTTTATTTTTGACGACCGGTTAGCCTAGTCTAGTGGGTAGTGTCGCTGCCTACGAAGCTGAAGGTCCTGGGTTCTAATCACGGTAAGGGCAAATATTTGTGTGATGAGTGATGAGCATGAATATTTGTTTCTGAGTCTTCGATGTTTTCTATGTATTTATATCTATTATATATATCGTCGTCTAGTGCCTATAACACAAGCCTTATTGAGCTTACTATAGGCCTAGTTCGATTTGTGTAAGAATGTCCCCTATTATTTAATATTTATATTTATTTATTTATTATCAAAAAATTTAATCTGCCACCGGACATCCTGTATCAAGGGATCCCAAATTGTTTCAGACTTTAGTCACGTATATACCAACTAATACTACTTGCTACTTTAAATACACATCATCGGCATCCACTTGGGTGGCAGTTACTTAAACCTTTTAAAATCCTTTCAACCGTTTTAAAAACGTAATCAATACCGCTGACAGTCCCCGTCGATGCCCATTACCCTGGCTACTCGTCCGTGGAAGCACACAATAACATGTTAAACACCCACGTATAGTCTATTAGCTTTATAGTAGTCGAATAAATAGTTCTTATGAAGCCTTTAATGCTTCTTACAAAGCGAACGCCGAATGATCAATGTTTAATGCTGTCAGGTCCTTTGAGGGATAGATTATCGATAGTTAGTGAGGGCCTGCAGTTTGGCTTACATAAATGTGACATGACCCCATAACGTCATAGAGATATCCTTTCAAAATGATGACGGAGATGAAAAAGGGGATATAGCGGGTATGAAACAGATTTTGTACTGGTTCAGTTGCTAATATATGAGTGAGCGTTTTTCAAAAAAGTGTACATGTACTTTTTTTTCGGGTTTCGATTTTTTTTGGTTTTTCTTACTCAGAATCGTTGATACTATCGATCGAAAAAAAGTGTCCAAAATATTCCATTCCAGATCGACACATTTTAGTCATAGTCATAGTGATTTATTTGTAAACGTAGGTGCGATACATTGGTGGATAAAATGGGTTGTGGAACACTATGTTTTGCCTGTAGGCGTACAAAATCATGTATAGTATGCATGCAGTCTTTTTTTATTTATATGGTCGTGACGCACTGGAAAATGAAACTTACATAGTAAAATCTGGGACACTTTTTTTCTTGTATGAGGATCGATAGTATCAACAATTCTGAGTAAGAAAAACCCAAAAAAATCGAAATCTGAAAAAAAAGTTCATGTACAGCTTTTTTTGAAAAACGCTTGAGTGAGATATAATATACAGTTCCAACTTCCAATGAAATTATTTCAACTGCTTTACGAGGTACAGTCAGCATCATATAGTTAGTAGCAGCCAAAGTAGTCAAATATCTCGGTACACTCCTTTATTACTGTAGGAGTAAGAATGTGTTACGATCTATTTGGCTACTTTTACTGCAACTAACTACTAACTAAACGATGCTGACTATACCTAGGTAAACATAGTATTTCTTTGTTAGTAACTTTGATCGTAAATGATGATTACTTAAAATGAATGGTGCCTCCTATTTAATGTCACTCACTGAATATGATATATCACTGAAGATGACCAAATCTTTCTTACTCCGGCCTAGCTTCTATACGACTATTATTGCATACAACGAAAATATCATTCAATTATGAGAAATAACTTGCGTCATAGTAAAGCATTTTTCAAATTCACGATTTTATCGTCAATTTCACCTTCTTAACATGTCTAAAGACACATAGTAATGACCCACACAATACTATACTATACTATAGACTATAGAGATTCTAAGACTTAAGACCACCTGAGGTGCTAACAGCGCTTTCTGTAAGATAGCAAAAGCATTGTAATAAAGCTTTTTCATTAGTTACATTACACATCACGGTTAGGCAGCTGAAAACGACTGTCGGACTGTAGTACCTATTACCTATTTGATTGCATGATAATATTAGTAGACACATGCCCGAGAAGTATAGGGACATTAAAGTAAGACATGCGAATAATGTCGATAAGACCACCCGAGCATAATCGCGTAGTCCGACTTCTGTAATTGTGAACATGGTTTTCAGATTTGGACGGTCACTTATGTCGAAGTACTTTTACATATTTAGTAAGAGCGTACTTCTATCTCAATTTCGATACGATTGGGTAAGGCGACTAATTAGCAACATTAGTGATCTATGGGAACTGCTAAAGCTGTAAACTCTTAATTTATGTCATCGACAAGATTCCTTTCCACGCTCCAGACACCTGGGGACTCATTATGTCTACTTTTTCTTCCACGTAAAGGTCAATGTTACAACCAGCCAAGTCCATGCGGGCCATTATGTGGGTAGTTGCGAATACGAGGTCGTCGTCCTGGCTGCGTGGGAATCGCCAACACACCGCTTCTATAGTCTATGTCCGATCTGTACAATTATAGACTCGTTATGAGCTTTAGACTAAAGATAACATCGGGAGGACTGGAGCTTTCATTGCACCTTGGAACATAAGTTTTATCATTGAGATGCGTATTAGATAAAACTGGTCGTTTCGAATTTCTAAATACTTAAATATATGGTTTTTGGCGGTGTGGATGACGACCTGTATTTATGAAAGTAATGAAAAACTTCGTCAATGCTGATGCACCAATAGTATTAAAAATTCTTGTCACTGGATAAAACCATTGCCAAACTCAGCGAAGTTGGGATGTAGATTTGTTACAGTGTGACACCAGGGCCCTATTTCAGCATCTTGACAATTGTCACCTGACATGACATTTCCATGTACATTGCTGGGTCAATAAGCTGTCTAGCAACCACCTTAACCTGTCGACGCAGCCATGTAAGTCGAATTATCATTGTCAGGCGACAATTGTCGATTTGGTGAAATAGAGGCCTGGCGGAACAAAATGTTATGGATTAGATCGTGAGCACTTCCCGACAATAAAAGCGACGGTCTCACGACGGGATTAGAAAGATTTCGGGTAACACCAGCACGTCTAGCACAACTTGCTGCTTAGTCGCTTCTCGCGTGACTAAGCGTCCCCTATCTCACTCGCACCGTACAAATTAGAAAAAGGGGGGTAGAGCTTTCTCGACTCGCGTCGCGGTGCGGCGTCAGTTGCGCTAGCCCCGCTGGATAAGACTATCTCGCGCTATAAGCGCTGCTATATTCAACATCATCCCAGCGTTATCCCGGTTATACCCTAAAGGAGCCCGGGGAAGGACGCGTTGCGTTGCTAATGTAAGTATTACTGGTTGAAATTTTTTTTAATTTTTTTTTTGCAACTTAAATAATTAAGTAATACTATTTTTTTTATTGTTAAGTATTGGCCGAGACAAGCGTTTAGAGCCTAGTGTGCAGTGACAGTCCTAGAAGTCCGACACCTGTGTACTTACTTATTTCGTGACGCTATTATATACTGTAGAGTGATCGGGTTTATTATCATAGTGTAGATATGACCAATTTTTCATTTAAAGTTAAAACTGTTATGCTACAGGCTTTAATACTGGTTAATTATTTATACCATTAAAAAGATAAAAATAAATGATTATGATGTAATTATTGTTTGTTTTTCCCAAGTGTAATGGCATTTCAAAAGCAATTTAATTGAAAAACTTCGTCTAAACTTGATTGCGCCACTCAACCGATGTTAGTTTAATAATTGTATAAATTCCTGGGTGAAGTAAGGAATGAAGTTTTACTGCCTAGCTGTATATGCATTCAATTAGCATCCCATGCAAGTAAATTACCCGGTCTATCTTTATTGAATCTCTTGGGGTCATGTTTGATTGAGCAATAAAACCTCTAAAACATGCAAGTTATCTTATTTACCTACTGGCATATCTAAATACTACTAGGTTTTCCCGCGACACCATTTGCTAGCACTAACTAAGACCCGCAATTTCTAGCTGTTTTAATGGTAATTTACGGAATGAAAGTGTCATATTTTTTTAGTCTACGATGTATTTATTGTAAACTCTCGTTGTATACGTTGTAAACAGCAGTTGACACAACGAGAGTTGACCAGCAGTTTTTGCGTGATTATGTTAACAAACATCGCAACATCTAAACATACAAACGTTCACATTTATAATTTCTAACCAATGAAACTGAACAATGCTCTAGAAATAGTAGTAAAATAAAAACAACCATGAAACCTAGTTAAAAATCCTGAAAGAAAAAAGACAAAACATAACAGATTCTATATTTAGATCATTATGTTGCTGAAAAGTATAAATTACTAAGTATAACCACTAATAACACTCGTGTAGGAAGGAAAGTGCAGCACTAATTGTAAGTCAGTTCCTCGGTGCAGCATCACAAATGCAAAAGGCGTAAGAGCCCCTTATAAATGCACAAACTACTTTATTCGTATTTAAGCTTGCAAAATTTTATTTTTCGAAATGCACTTCAACAATACATACTTACCTCGGACTCCTCGGAGTCCGTTATTTTACCGACAAACGTTTTACCGAATGCATTGTTTCGACAAATTTTCATAATCGATTTTTTTATCTCAGAAACCGTTAACTTTTTAGGCATAGCTAAAAGTTAATTGTGTAGAATTTGTAGAATCTGAAAAGTTTACAGTTTATGAAAAAAAAAATTTTTGATGAAATGAAAATTCGGCGAAACATTCTGTCGATGAACTATACTTTGTCGCTAAAACAAGGTAGGTTTACACCTTCTTACGCGATAGATACTTTTATTTTGTGAATTTAATTTACTTAAAATTACTTACTTAATACAGACTTCGCCAGTAATTGTTTCACTCAGGGATCGGATAACGGTATTTTCACCATACAAAAATACCGGTTTTATTTCGTTCAATTTCGTTCTTTGGTTTATAATATCATTAATATCATATATATCATATTAATATAATAATATCATATAATATCATCAAAATGTTACCTAAATACATGATAGAGTCCTACATTAAGAGCCTAAAATAATTCAAAATATTAGACTACTTCGGGGACTTTTGAAAAAACCGGTTCCGATCCCTGGTTTCACTATCATCCCATCATATAATTAAATTATGACCCACCGACAGAAATTGTACGGCCATCCTCTAAAAAAATAGGTATTATGTTTAATAATTATTTCTGTGCCTGTCTGTGCCCACATATTGCATCATATAGCACATATTGATCCGGATATACAGCATAATTTTTATTATTCTATAGACTTTAACTTGTTTTGTGAGCCTAATAAAATAAAATAAGCCTTTTTGTAGCCATCAGCCCGTTGACATGCAAATGAGGCTAAAGCGAGGTAGGTATATGCTAATTCTCTTCATCTAGAGCGCACTTCCGTCTACTGATAACTTGCAAATTGCGGCACTACAGGCCTCTTGTATATACATAATTTACTTTGCTGCAGACATTTTGAACATTGCCGGTTTTGTAGGGTAACTTCATAAAATGAGCAAGTTTTATTGATCCCAACTTTTTACTAGCTTGCAAAGAACGCAGGTAAACCCGTGGGATAAAATATAGCCTATAACCATCTAAAAAGTCCATTCTACAGGCAGGCGAAAGAATTTTTGAAATCTGATAAGCGGTTTCGGAGATTACACAAAACATACAAACTTACAAAACTACAATCTCATAGACACTTCCTCTTTATAATATTAGTATAGACACAGATCAAAGAATACAAGTAGTATAGATGAATTATTTTAGGTGGGTAAAATAGTCCCTATATTTAGGTTACCAATAAATAATGCTCTAACAAATCGGACTGTCAAGTAAAGTATGTAGCAATGTATAGTCTTGCGACTGTTCATTGTTTTTTTTTGTCATGGTTCTTCACATAAAAGGTAAAGGATGGGAAGACAAGCTCAAGGAAAACTGCAGATTCTAACTAAACCCTCAGTTTAAGTAGGTATAGATACTTAGGTATCTTAAAGAGAAGACATTTTTTTTGATGGCAAATCACGTAAACACTTAACGAGATCAAAGACCCGTTAATAAACCAACGCCAAGTAGTTAAAACTGAATGCCTAATTAGACGCTAATATATATCCACGAGTCTCAACGATTTGTATCTCCTAAGATAGGAACAATTCGTCTAATAAGGCACCATTAATCTTTAGAAAGCTAAGGCTACACCGATTAACTGACTCAGACATAAAACGTTATGAGTTTATTAAAACCGTTTAACTGTTTTGAAATTGATACAGCATTTTATAATCGTTAACCGTTAGTATCAGGCACGCAAACCTGAGTAAGGTCATGTTAACACACGCAATCCTTAAAATTACCGGCAAATCTAATAAGAACGGGTAGTTGTTAATAGTAGGCAGGCACCTAGTGAACGATATTAAAGTACTGTACTTACTTCGAAATATATATTCGAAATTAGAACACGCAATTGGCGACCACGATAGAAGAAAAAAGCAAAGGAAGAAGAAAACAAACGACAATACATGTCTGTAAAATGCTACCGTCAAGATGACTGCCACTAAATTAAAATAAAAAAAATGCATGATGACGTCAATTATGGTCATAGATAATACAAAGCTCATTCAGTATTCATCATGAGACTGCATCGGCATGGGCGACTGTGCGTGCGGCGTGTGCCAGCCCCACGCCGCAAAGACCTCCGTGCATAACAATACGGCTGTCAAACGTTTCGATTTACGCAAATCGCGCACTACATAATGGAAAGTTGCTTCAGAGTGGTAATTAATTCAAATTAATCTTTCCTTCCTAGCTTTTAGAATCCGTGCAAATTTCGCGAGTATTTCAATTTCATTTCAACCGAACGAATTCAATAGTTTGGAGATAGTCTGAGCGGAACTAAATAAATTGTGTATTGAATAACAATGGAGTCACATGCAATTCATCAGCATATTGACTGCTGCCCAATTAGAATAATTTTCATAGGCGCTCACCCAGACTATAAATTGACGTTTGAAAGCTTCTTTAAATTTTAATTTTGGCTGCATACGCCATAAGGTGCCTGGCCATTGGATATTCGGGAGTTTTTTTTTCATATTGGACGCAAGGTGCCTCCGACATCTGCCACTAGCCCGTCCTGCATATCCTTTTACACAAATCACGAAAGGAATCAATGTTATGCACCTGTCGTTCGCTTTTTTTCGACAACCTCCGAGGCCGCGTCCTGTGTTTTGCCAAGAAATGTAAATCCCAACTTTAGAAATCCTTTGTGGTTTGTGTTGAGTACCTACCTAAATACTATCGCTATACTGCAGAAGATGCAACCCTTCTGCAGTATAGCGATTCGACGAAAAAACAAGAGTGTATTTTAAAAGGGCTAGTATTTAAAGGTACGTCAAAAAAGAACCTAACGTCCTAAAAATACTGATTTGGACAGCTAAAATACTAATCTACTCGTTCATCATAATTCGGTTTTGATGTGCAATTGTTAAGTTTTGATGTGCATGTCAGTATTTTTTGGTGCGTAGGCAGTATTTTTTTGGCAAGCTATTAAAATTTTCCCTTTTAAGAGTAGGTACTTACACAGATATTTGTTCATTGAACAATTATGTTTATTAGGCCTTACCTATTGTCAAGTATTTTAGAGAACCGCTTTCTCAAAGATAGTCCTAGTATAGGTCGGGTTCGACCAAACAGGAACCAAAACTTATAGGTACTGAAGTGAAACGTAAAATTTTGAATACATAATATTGGAATAAACTCAATTCTGATTAGGACAAAGTGACGCTTGAATTTATAAACATACACTCAAGAAATTTGTTCACATTGTATGGGAAATCAATGAAAAGTGTACCCATTTTTTGCTCTTGAGTGTAAATCTGTGTCTGTGGTTACTTTGCTCATACACACATTCATTCCTTGGCGCAAATTGTAGTGCCCTATAGATAAGCCTATTTGGCAGCGATTTGTTTGTGCATATTATACTCCACAACCAAAAATGATGCAGTATGCACACCGCGGCCTATGTAGTATGCAATGCACACCGCGTAATCACGTGTAAATCGACAAAAACGCGCGTCGACGGCGCGTTTAAAAAACTCATTGTGGCCATTTATATACCTGCCTAATTTGTTTACGCGGGCGATTTTGTTTCTTTAAGACATTGTTGCCGACCAGTATCAGGCTATTGTTATTTGTTCCAATTTGTGTGCTCAGTCATTCGGACCAGGAGGGGGGCTACGGCTTGCGGATCTGTAAAATGTAATGCTTCCCCTACTTTCCGACATCCAGGTCACCTGGATCGAGTCCAAAAGCTGATACAAAACAAAATGTAATTTTAATTTTGCTTACAATGCTTCTTATCAGGAATTTCTGTGATTCAAAGATGACTTCATACCTACATAGTGCTACATTCTTGTCCAAGAAATAAACTTCTTATCTCGAGGTGACCTGATCTTAACTTAACCCTGATATTTTGCGATACAAGAATGTACTTCGGAATTCGAAAGACGAGACACGTGAGCTCTATAATGCATGGAAACAATGGACAAAACTAAAAACAATGTGAGAACAATAAGAACAATACCTACTGCAATCAATTACTCATCTCCCCAGATTCCCATAATGCTAGAGAGGAAACTTTTTCCGATCCGCGAATACAATGGGGAGTAGGTACTATGGATTCTTTTATAACTGCTTAGGAAAAGAAAGTTATGGCAATGGCCATCAAACCGATGAAGAATGCCTTTTTAAACTCGTTTTATGTGCCTGTAAAATGTTCTTACGAATTTTAGTATGTTCCAGCGCAGCGCTTAAGAATTCTACAATATTGCAGGAAATTAAGAAGAAGTTTTGGGGTTACATATTCAGTAGACACTATAATCTTTTTATATCTACAGTATGTAACACGACGAAAGGCAATCTTAACCCGTCAAATAAATGATATAACGTAATTAAAGGTCCTTACATGACATGCCAATAAACACCAGGCACTAAATTCCAGTTTGTGATTGTGGTACCTACGTAGACCTACAGTCTGGTTCGAAGGACCATTATTAAATGGTCTTTCGAACCAGGTTTTATTCGTGTAAGTAATTGAAGTGTTTAAAACTCACGTCAAAAAAAACGCAGATTTAAGGACGAGTTTAGGAATTGGCGACACCTATAAAATTTGAATGTAAGTTGATTGTAGATCAGATAAATGACGTTTACATCGAAAGTAGTAGCAGAGAATATTGATTTTTATCAGGCTAGTTTTCGCTTTATTAGACTTTGTAATTATTGTTTATTTTTATTAATATATAGTTAGTGCGTTAGCTGACCATTACGATTCTGATCGCGGTCAGCAACTCATCATATTCGATGACATCCGACACAATTTGTTCCCCATGCGTAAAAGATCTTATAAGCATTTCAGACATAATAGCAACGGAATAAAGTTGCAATTGCAACCAATTTAAATCCTGCTGCATTCTAGTTATAGATGCGATGTTGTGGCAATGACAATAACAAGTCGCAATTCTTGTCGCGTGCCACAACACAACACAGGGGTGGAAGTGGGGCAGGGTGTAGTGCGATGCGTCATCGCCACCCTCCAGAACGCACCCCGCGAAGCCGATCGATTCGGGTCACTAATGCCATGCGCAAAGCCCGCCCTTTGCCTTTATTTTTATTTTTTCCTGTATGTTTTCTCACTAATTTCTTTTTCTTAATAGTTAACACATATGATAATGTTAATAATTGCATTGTTCAAGCAGCGCGTAGGCGATATTTTTGCGTATGACTGTAATGATGATGTCATAATTACATGCTCTAATTAAGTTTATTAGGTGGTAATGAATACTCACTGGCATTCGTTCATTATTTCTTCCTGCGACCGAACTTGGACCGGCGCTAGCTTCTCCACGCTCTCCTCGTAGTTCCCGAAGCACTTCGTGATCTTCTCATCGAAGGTGTTCACCAGGTCTTCCAGGGACCCGGAGAAGGTCTCCTGGAAATTGTCCCCTTCCCCGTTTTGCATGTTGTCCTGTTTGCACTTCACCGGTTTAGGTACGTCGTTATCGTTTATTTTGTTGGAATCGGTTTTCATTTTGATAATTTCACTTAGATTTTTAATGTTATTTATGTGTATATCGTTGCCGTTGATGGTTTTTTGTGGGTAGTCGGCAGTGGATAGACAGTCGTCGGCATCTTCGATTTGCGCGAGCGGCGCTTCGAACTCGAGTTCGGCCATCCTGCCCGTTGCCGCTTCTCGCATGACCACACGTCCACACGCGCAGAGTTCCGCGCGAACACTGACACTGACAGTCTGACACTGACACGACACTACTACTACTAGCTACCGCCACAGACGGACTACGAGACGACCGCGACACAGACACAGTGTTATGCCGACACGGTATTTGCCGTAATATACCTACGGCAAATTTGATTAGGTATCCTCGGACCTAAACACGGCATACGGCAGCCGATCAATGCCGTCCGTATCATTGTATGGCATATTTCTTTGCTGTGTAGGTATTATGTATGAGAAGTTGATAGTAAATTTCTTGAAAGGGAGTTCCGAAGTGATGGGACAACTGTCATCAGGTCAGGGTCAGGATCAGGTTCAGGATGATGGGGTCCTGGAGAAATCAAGAGAAATCTTAAAATATTATAGGGACATCTGTAAAGATTTGTATAGTAACTCGTGCATTTGCTCTTGAAAAGCAGCATTTAGTGAAGTAGAATTGCCATCTGGTCAGGATCTAATGATGGAGTCCTGAAGGAATCGAGGGAACTATTCAAATACCTATTATAGGCACACCTGTAGGGCTTTGGGTAATTTGTATAGGTAGTAACGTGTGTATTATCTCTTGAGAAACACAGTTAATAATAAAAAAAAACTCTAGAAAAAGTACCTAATGATATCCCACCAAAAACATAAATGTGTAAATGGGAGCCAAGTTCAATATTAAGAATATGCGTGGTTGTCAACTTCGCCGACAAAAGAATAGAGATCTAAGTGGGTGCCAAGTTCAGTAGATAATCCTAAAATAAAATGTATTCTTAAGAACGTACAATTTCTTATTTTTTTTACTACACCAATGTTTGCTTTATAAAAAGTATAACTTCTTAGATCACTGGAATTATTTGGTTGGATTCATATCTCCTAGTCTCTTTATATTTAAAACTAATATCAATAGCGCAATTTTATATACCTAATAAAATCTAAAACAATTTAACAGCGCGCGATTTTTTTAAAGGGGCGGGGCGCCGGACGTGCGTTCGGAAATTGCATCTGACATACGTTCTTCAAAATTAAGATTATTAAAACTAGAATCATTAATTGGTCAGCGTATGAAAATACATTTTTACCTATTTTTAAAACGGACTTTATTCTGAGATGTTTCATGTTTTTTTCTTCAATTTAAAACATTACTTCGTATCCATTTTTTGGTAATTTAAACTTATAAAGTGTGTTTTCAAACGTAGTATTTGCTTCGCGATGGTTTGGGGGTCTACTTTGAAATTCGAATGTCGAAGTATGAATCGACCTATTCCTTAAATGAAAGAGGCAGAGCTCATCAAGTTCCAAGTATTCTAAATTTGTAATAGACCCCACACTATGAATTGTCAGTCCTCAACATCAAAATTAAAAGAAAAAGCTACTTTGACTCACGGAGTGAGCAAAAGCTGATTCTGCTCACTGTTTTCACGTGGCAAAATATGCTTACTCGAGCTGCTGAGGTGAAAATAACATTTCCATACAAAGTCTATGCATAACTATTATTCCCAGCTGCACTCATTTTGTATGTTCAATACATACAAGAGATTATCAATTAACACAATAATCTATAAAAAAACATTCCATGAAAAAAAAAATAGGCACAAGTCTCGAAACTCAGGCATGTCAGGCATTCTTATTCATCTTTATTTGCTTGCTTTAATAAAAGTATTTGACATAATAGTTTTAGGACTTTTAGGTAAGTATGCAAAAAATAACATGTGTTTTATTCAGCATCACGTCTTCTAAAAGATCTGGGAGCTCGTCTCTCAGTAGGACTAAAAATCTATCGGCATTCAGTGTTCGGTAAGAAGACTGGTCCAATAAATTGATCATCAAATACCGCTGCCCAAAGGTTTATTGAAAATTGGTCTTGGAAATTAGATGCTCTGACGAGCTAAGGATTATCGTGAGCCTATAAAATAAACGATCTTTTACAATTTTTACAAAAACTGACAGACATATTGTGTCAACTGTGGATTAATTTTGTTAATGACATGGACATGTCAATAGTATTTGCTTTTTATTTCAAAAAAGTTTATGTACAAACTTATTATCCCATATTCGACAATATTATCTTTTATTAATAAACAATATTTTACAATAGGAACTTATTAAACATTAAAAGAAGAAAAAACTTAAATAGACTAAAGTATCCTAAACTTAAGAATATAAAAATTAAATAAAAAAACCGGCCAAGTGCGTGTCGGACCACGCAAAACGAAGGGTTCCGTGCCTATTAAAAAGGTCGTATCGTCACAGAAATTTTACGGCACTTACGTCCTTTTCTTTGAGGAAGGCAGTTTTTCAGCAATATCTCGAAAACCGCTGAACCGATCTTCTTCAAAACAATTTTCGGTGAATGAAATTAATAAGCCCTATGTCCATGAATTTTTCCATATTTTTAAAATACACCGTTCAAAAATTAGAGGGGGGGGGACAGAATTTTAGTGACTTTCGGGGCGATTATCTCCGGCTCTATTCACTTAATAAAAAAAAAATGCTAAGAAACCTTATATTTATTTTGAAAGGCCTATCGATTGATGTGCCACACGGGGGGTCACAATGAAAAAAAAAATTTTGACTTTTAGTTTTATGTATGGCGTGCACCCCTAAAAATTTTTTTTATTGTTATTTTAATTACAAAACTATGTAGCGGCTAACAAAATACACCTTTCCTCAAAATTTTATTCAAATACACCTTATAGTTTTCGAGTAAAATGCCTGTGACATACGGACAGACGGACAGACGGACAGACGGACAGACGGACAGACGGACAGACGGACATGACGAAACTAGAAGGGTTCCGTTTTTGCCATTTTGGCTACGGAACCCTAAAAAGGTCCCCAAGGTCGGATCCCTGCGGAAGGGTTCCCATAAGACTGGCTGCGTTCCCCCTTTGAATAGCTATGCCGATCCGTTGGGCAAGAAACGAGCCAGCCCTATGGTCTTCGGATGCTTTGACCAATTTCCTTGACAATTGGCCAAATAATTGGTATGTATCTCCGTCTCTGTCGCACTTGCTAGTTCGAGCGATAGAGACGGAGATACACGAACGAAAACGAATTTCGTTTCGCGGTAGGCCCTCTGGTTCAGATATGTTGAGTGGCATCCATTTTGGTATAACTATACACATGTGTAATTTCTTTTTCACACCAAATAAATATATTTCTTTCTTTCAACGCGAATACCACTGTTAACACTTATGCTTGGTTTACATTATTCCAGTAGCGTTCCAGTCCAGCAATCCAATCCAGTGCTGGAATGCTACTGGAATAATGTGAACCGGCACTGGAATGCACTGGAATGTACCCATTCCAGTGAGCATTCCAGTCCAGTGACTGGAGAGACCGTCAACTTTTCATTCCAGCTCACCCAATCCAGCGCCACTGGAATAGTGTAGACAGCCATTCCAGTTGCAATCCAGTACTAGATTGAACGTTTTACAGTGAATACGAAATAGTTGTTTTGGGGACAAGTTCCAAATTTAATAATGAAATTGAATGAGGATCAAACTCTTCATTTTGTCTCTTTATACAGAGAACATGCATGTCTTTGGGACATCACGTCTGATTTGTATAAAAATCGAGATATTCGCCAATCCGCCCTCCAAAAAATTGCTTCGTTTTAGTTCATCTACTAAATCACTCACTTCTTGTAACAGTAGTAAATGAGCAGTATTTAAAAAAAAAATGAGTTTCTTTCTAGAAATCATTGTCACCGATGTGTTACCAATCCATCTACTCTTAAAAGACTGGAATAATGTAAACGATATGCTACAGTCCAGCACTGGACTGGATTAGCCCGCTGGATCACTGGACTGGAATAATGTGAACCGGGCATTATTTTGCGGTTGAATTTATTGATTGAGACTATTGAGAGTAAACATCTTATGGTATCGGAACGTACGCCGTGTTTCAAGAACGCACATAACGTCAATCTGACGTTTCTTTCAGTAAAATTGTCAAAGTCAACTTCAAAATTAAATAAAATGGGATTTTTTCAATAAACTGATATCATGTTAAACACTAAATTAGGGGGCATCGTCCAAAATAGTTATGTTTCTTTTTAATCGGAGTGCTCTAAAATCTTTAACTGCTTACGTCAGGTTGTACAGGTCAGGTTTTCACAACAAATATTTTGGTCTAACTCGTTACGTTTTGATATTTATTTTTGTTGTAATATAATTTCAGTTTGCACAAAAAGTGCCCCTACAATGTTCTTAGACTGCGTAGAAACTGCACAGACAAGGAAATCAAGGAGGCATTCATTAAGATGAGCAAAGAAGTATGTATTTTGCTATCGTTTCGTAATCGACATGAGTCGTAGTACTCGTAGTAGATAAAAGTTATGGTTGTCATTGACATAAACCTCGTTCTTAGAAACCAAGTATACAAATAGGGCCACCAGGCGGGCCGGGCGCTTGTTTTCCACCAATGTGGTATAAAAAAAGTGAACAACAATCGTCACTAAACGTCGTCATCGAATATATTGTAATTGTATCATAGCTATGCATAGGTAAGTTCATTATTCAAGTCTCTAGTGTTAAAAGCAGAGAAACAGTGACATCCCATATCCATTTGAGTGACAATCATCACTTTTTCCACTCTGAAAGATAATTTAGTTTGTTAATTAATTAAGATTGCATTTAGTTTATGCGCGCTCTACACTCGCGCCATGAACGCCCGCGATAACCGCGAATGACTAGTGTGGATAGGTTTACAGCTTCTCGTTTGCGCTTCGCCCCCCGGTGATGGGGAATGTGGCGAATCGCGACCAAATATTGCACCGCGAATCGCGGCGCGAGTGTACAGCGCGCATGAGTGACAATCATCGCTTTTTCCATTCTTTGAAAGATGACTTAGATTGTTACTTTATTAAGATTGCCTTTGTATTGACATCTTCCTCTACCTGGCTGCTTGCCACAAATATGTGTGCTGCATATGTATTATTGCTTTTCTATCATATTAAAATTGATTCCGTTTCTTATATACCTTACATCTCTAGCATTCTGTATGGTAGAATCAGAATTAGAAATCATTTATTGTCATATTGTGCGAGTACAGTAGTTGTTACAGGAAATAGAGTGTGTCACAATCAACTGCTTTACGGTATACAATAATTTAAAACAATGTTAGCAAATTAATATAATTATAATAATAGTGAGACATGTCAAGCACTACAAATATAAAACCATCAATAAAAAAATAGAAATATTAATATTCAATTATGTGGATAATAATTTCATTACAATAATCCTAATTAACTATTTTTATTTCTAATTATCTCTTTCAATCAATTTAATTTTATAAAAAATAACATTTATTGTTTATAAATGTTCATCAAACAATAAAGTTTTCAGCTTGGATAGAAATTTGTTCTCGGGAGTTCTGTCCATGAGATAGGTAACGAGTTGTACACTTTAATACCCATGTGATAACAGTTTATTGAGATCTAATCGGCTTTTAGGAGCAATTAACGCCTTATGCGTAGCTGCACCCTTCCTGTCATTACATTTCTTATTAAATAACTGTGAATTGTTCATAACAATTATACAATTTTCTAAAATGTACAAACTTGGAACTGTCAGGATCCCATACTTCTTAAACAACGGCTTGCATGACTCAGACCACTTTATACCACCTATAGTAAAGTAAAGTAAAATTTATTTCAGAGTAGATCCATTCACATATGCCCTTACAAAAAACAGTGGCTCACACTAGGCTAAGCCTGTCCTGTGACACCACTTTATTGAAAATAATTTAACATTAGCATTAACACAGTTAAGTATTTACATATCCGATAAATATTTATGGTGCTATTTTTTTATGCTATGTAGGTACACTTGTACAATATTTGTTTAATTTCCCCACAATACCAACCCGTAGCGTAAAGCAGAACAAATGTAGCTATGATAAACTAGAAGTGCGGTTTTTTCGGAAGTGATGAACCTTAGTTTTTTGAGAGCATTAATTAATTTGTTAATTTTAACTGACATCGTGTTTACTTGTTGTTTCCAATGCATATATTCGTCAATCACAATACCCAGAAAATTCGTAGAAGTACCATGTATGTAAAAGACAGTGAGTATCTTACATTTATTATTAATTCCGTGATTACAGTACCATCCAGATAAGAACAAGGATGCCAAAGCACAGGAGCGGTTTGTAAACATTGTTGAAGCATACAATGTGCTCGGGAAGCCCAGCAGTCGGGCGCAATATGACATCCTCTCCAGTAACCCACAGTCTGCTTATGTCTATAAGACGCATGTCCCTTGGAAGTGAGTACTAATAACTGCACTATTATACAGTCAAAGTATAAATTTTTCGCAATACTACAAAATTACAAGGTGCAAAACTGTAAACATATGTTTGACTTGGGTTTACACTGCAGCAAAGATCACGAAGAAGTCAATTAACTGACTCAAAAATAACGTGACACTTACGTTTGTCAAGCCAATAAGTGTAGATTTACTACTGCTAACTATAATTGGTTGTGGTTTAGGGAAAAGGATCCAACCCATAAGACATCACCATTGAAATGTATGACTTTTGTTATAGCCTGAAAGTTCCAAATTCACATGGTGTGGGTTGGATCCTTTTCCCTAAACTACGTCCAATTGTGAACAATAAGAGCCTATTCTGTTGGCCTGCTTTGCTTTACAACGCTTACACATTTGACTTAACAATTATTTTCTCATGTATTTTTGGAAAACATGTTGGGTATAATAGAGTTCCAAACACACTTCACTTGGCGCTAGATATAGTTTGCTCTGATTAAAGCTAGTGGTGACTTGGTGACCTTAAATTCGATGATAACGATAAGAAGTGGTTGTTACTTGCTCGAAGTTCGAAAGCTAACAGATTAAACGGTTAGGAGTGGGGGAAAAAGTGTGACCAACACAACAATTTAAAATTCCTGTACTTATTGTGTTGCCACGATAAAACTAAAATTAACTCTAAAATTAGGAAGAACAATACTGAACACCGATAACTGCAGTATGGGGATAAAAGGGAATATTAAAAAGTTTTAACTACAATACATGGCCTAAAGGGAGGCTCCGGAAAATGTAAATCTACGTACTTTGTAAATGATAATAAAGATATTTGAATTTACATTATATTTCAGTTTGCGCAACAATCCACACTACCATTACCAATATCCGAACAACACACAGAGCACACAGCGACCGAAACAGGAGAAGTCTTATTATGGCGTGTCCGGAGTCAATAAGATGCCAAACTACATGATCATTGTGATATGCTGTGGCTTTGCTTTGGTTGGGCTGGTCATACAGATGTATGCAATAAGGTGAGCTTATTGTTTTTTTTTAATGCTCTTGAGTATTTTGCAGGCCAAACCTTAGAGTAACAGAACCAAATGCAAATTAAACATTGCTGAACGAATTACAAATATTCTGTAAGGTGCATTGGGGTTATTCGAATATAAATTTTGATGAGATGACTAGACGTTTACCATTTTATAATTATTAAAAAAGTTTTATCATCATCATCATCATTAGCCTATATACGTCCCACTGCTGGGCACAGGCCTCCTCTCATGAATGAGAGGGAACAAAGAGAGGAGGAAAAAGTTTTATATATACTGCCATTGTTAGGCTTCTTATGCTTTTGCTAGGAAAAGATGTATGATTAGGATATATTCTTTTACTTCAATATGTATTGAGGTTCTAAAAATGAAATACTCAAAATATTATTTAATTTTTTACTGCAACGGGGAAATGATGAACTATATTGTGGTGGGGTTATTACATTTTTTTTCAAACTCTTCTCTATGGCACTTTGACTTAAGGTGATATGGGTCTTGAGGTTATCCTAAATCAGCGAATTTGGCTTGAAAAACACTTGTTTGGCATAACATGTCGCAAGCGGCTCACGACGACTTGTGGCAAGAACATAAAAGCCGGCCGTCTAGACGAATGTTGCCTGTGTATGAATATAAAAAAATCGGATTATACCCATCTACGCTATTACCCCAATGCACAATAACAAAAATTTCATGTAGTTTTATAGTGGTAAATATTACAGTCAAATATACTAGAAGTACAGTCAAACTCATTAGTAGCTGATACCAAATTGTTAAGCAACAAGGTATATCAAGATACCTTGTCGCTTTCACCCCTTTGTCAACTCTATGGCACCTTAAACATGACGTTAAAGTGACACAATACATATATGTTATTATTTATTACTAATAGTAGTTTAATGATTTTCTATGTTTCTTTTAGTATTTCTTGGGCCAATTTCAGACATTCATTTATAATACACCGCGAGAACATCAATGAGAAATCCAGGATAGCGGCCGAAGAGCTGGACAAGGTTCGTGCAGCAGCTCGTGAAAATGGCAATGAGGTAATCAAGTATTCTTTAAATAATTAAATGGGTATATTGTTTTTCTCCAAAATGGCCCGCTAAGTGTACATTAGTCGCTACATATTGGAAGGTAAAGTGTATAGTTTCAGGTCAGATCAAAATTAAAAAATAAAAAACATTGCAGGCCGCCTGGAATGTTACATATAAATTTCTTTATTTGTCGAGTACCAAACTTTTTAAAAAGTTGAAACCGGCATATAAAAGACGGCACAGGTCGTATTCAGCCAATTCAACTCGTATTTTTCTGTTGCAAACGCGACGTTTTTCTATGTGTCTCAAACAGTTTGCGTTTTTCGGTGGAAAAATACACTTGCGATTCGTTTTAAAAAGAAAAACGGCGGGAAATCATTAATATTTTCACGTTGTGCAACGATATTTAAAGTTTATTATTCCCCCATTTTTGAGAAAAAACACTATATTAGCCTTAGCCGGAATGGCAATTGCAGGCTTCGTATTATAATTAAACGGACTCGCAAGCTCGTCTGTTTAAACAAATACTCAGCCTGCAATTGCCTCCTTCCCGGCCACGGCAGTAATGTACTTTATGTACTATTATCATAGACTTTTATCAACAGCATAGAATGTACTATTATCAGAGATTTAATGTTACACTCGGGCCTCCAACGTCTCACATGGATGTTTAAAAAAAAAACTTAAAAAAATTATTCTTTTTCACACTTCTCATGTCTAAGGTCCATCGGCGATAGACAGATGAAATATATGAGGCTATCCAAGTCGAATAATGTTACAGGCCGTATTTTGAAATTAGATGGCGCTGCACGGTTGTTCAGCCTGGACAGTCATTTATTTTTATTTTTTCTATCCATGGTACTATTGAGTTAGGAAAGCATAGCTATATACATGGATAGCGTATATAGTAGAGGTAATAATCAGTACCTCAACTCCACGCAAGCGTTGAGAATGAACCAACGCAAAATATGCCCCGAGTAGCACAGGCATTCGTTTACAACCCTTTGAGGGTTCCTTACCAAAAAGATAAAAAAGAACCCTTAAAGTGCAACTCTGATGCACGGTAAATATCTCAGGAGCTACTTAACTACTTATGCTATCAATTTCAAATTTGGAACAATTGTACAGAAGGCCTAACACACGTGTATGAGAAATGAAATTATTTAATATATATAAGTATATTGTTAATAATATAATAAATAACTTACTTTTTATATTATTATTGTAAAAACCTAATCTAAGATTTTAAATGAATAAAGGAAATAATAAATAAAGAGTAATATAGTATTTAGATTAAGATTGCTACACCCTAACAGGGCCCAAGCTTATAGTAGGTACAGCTGTTTGCATTTGTAAAATGGGGTCGTGACGTGACGGGTATGGCCATGAACGTTTGTACGGAACTCTCGATGCGCGAGCCAGGACCGCCGTAGACCAGACTTATGTCCGATTTCGAAGATAAAATTAATTTCTTGCGTTTGCTGCAGTCTGACCAGCCAGTTATAATTATAACCGAGAATATCCAAGGCAATTCGAGTGCTCCCATTCCTGATTCTACAGAAAGTCTCGTCGGGATTCTAGCGGCAGAGCCTTTGTACTTACCGTCACCCTATATTCTTAAGGTACATTGAACTTTTAGATACATTGGTATCTTAAGGTGCGTACGAATTAGAGCAGCCTCATCCTGAGGCATGCTCGCCCCGCGCGGCGAGCTGCTCGCGCGCAAAATAGTTCAACATAAACATGCGCGGGTGAGGCAGCGTGCTCGCGCGAGCCGACATTCAAAATGGCGTCGACACGATGACAGCTGATTGATGTCGGGCCCCACAACACCTTTTGCTTTTCATGTATTTGTATCAATAATTGTCCTAAATTTACTAACAAACGATTACAAACGCACGGCTCAGCCACTTGCTCAAATTCGTACGCGCCTAGCGCACAAACAAGTTCGATCTTGTCGCTCTGTCCGCGGCACGCTCAGATACACGTCCAAGTTACGCGAGGCACACACACTGAGGCGCCTTTGAGCACGGTCAAAAGACCGCCATTGGCCGGCTCGCCGCGCGCTGCTCGCGCGCAGCGCGTGAGCGCGTACGAATTTGAGCAAAATTGGCGAGCCGTGCGTGCCTCAACCCGAGGCTGCTCTAATTCGTACGCACCTTTAGAATATGACCATAGTGTTTTTATGTAGGTACGAGTATATAAGATGTTTTATAATATCATTTATCAAAAGTTTTTGGTATGCCCCGTAAAAATATGTTACCTAAATCAATCGACTATAACTTGCCATATTTAAGTGCTTCCAAAACAGGTTCGTTCCAGTTTTTAACCAGTTGGTTACTTTTATTTAAACTTTCTTGGGATTTTGTTTTAAATGTTACTTTTTACAAAAGTTCAATATTTGCAAACCACTATTCAAACACTTGCTGGTATCCGATTGAGCTGAGATTCGGCATTATGCAAGTTTGTTAACACTGCAACATTTTGGTAAAATCAAGGGCAACAATGTGGCTTGATGACGGAGACGGAAGTTGGCTAAAGGAATTTCTAGATTACAATATACACCCTTCGTGTTAGCCCTCGCGAGAATCGTCGAATATCTAAAAATGCACACATCATGCAAAAAAAAAAAATTGCGCTTTATACAGCTCAAACGAGATTTGAACGCACGAGCTTTTCTTACTTTGCCATGTTTAAGGGTACACATCCTCTCAATATCTGCGCAAAATTGTAGAAGACTTGATTCTTTAACAGAGTCGTGTCTTAAAATCGAGTGTAGTCGCTGTTACTTAAATTTTTGTGTGACGTTAGCCCTAAGCAAAGATGAAATAAACACAGTGAGTTGGGTTCTCACTTTAATTGTTTTCGTTAAGGTTGAAGAGCCTGAGACATGCCTTAGCTTGTTGGACGCGGTCATGACACCCGAGGATGAAGTCGAGGTACTGATTATTGTTTCTTATGTGTAGCAGTGTTTATAACTAGCTATCCCGACGGCTCCGCCCACCTTTTACCTGGAACGTGGGCGGAGCCGAAGAATGGAATCTAAATCTTATGTCCATCAAGAAGATTTAATTCGTATACGGCTATAAGATTTTACGATGTCGCATAGTAGTTTTCGAGGTTACACATTACAAACAAACTTAGGCAGTCACAAAAGTAGAGTAAAGAGATAGCACCAGATCTGTTAATGTAGTATTCCGACAACATTGTAATATAGTAATTTATTTCAGAGTAGTTAACTGGAAAAATATGTGATACTTTAAAGGGTTTAAACAGTTACAGGTGAATTACTATCAGTTGACTCATGAATTTTTACCTATATTTTTGGGTGAAGGTATGTCTATTAGGCAATAGTAGATTGTGTCTAATGACTGATGTGACACTAAATATCTCAATAATAATTATTGTGATATTTAGTGTCACATCAGTCTAAATCGATAAATTTATGTCTAAATCGATAAATGTAACTGTTTGTTCAGGTGGAATCTTGCAACTCAATTTTGAAGCAGATATCTTCAACCGATTGAGCTGAAATTTTGGTTATAAGTTTAGTATAGCTTTGATGGCAATTCAATATTGTGGTACCATCAAGCTGATCTGATGATGGAGACAGGTGGCCATGGGAATTCAGTATTTAACCGTCGTAACCCCGTTAAGTTTGGGCTCGTTAGAATCGTCTCAATGAATAGCTGATGGCGGTATACAGACCAGTACAGTTGGCAGCAAAATCTTGGACCAAAAATGAAATTTTTGACAGAAACATTTTCGCACCTTGGTTTTCTCAGCTGAAGTAGGTAACGCTGTAGTAAGGCGCGTCATGCCAGTAATATTGTAGTATATGGGTCATTCAACTTTCTCTTGTTGATTTTCTGTCCCGGTAAGCCAAGAGACAACAGTGACAGAGTTTCTTAGAAAAAATACATATACATAATATTGGGCTCCTATCATGGTAAAAATAGTTGATCTACTTAAAACTTCCATCCAGCCAACGACAAATGCATGGTGCGTTCAAATCACAGCGCGAAATATTGTTCGACATCTTATATCTTTTATAAATTATGGTACAAATGGACGCTCTGTCGTCGGGCATCCAGGAGGAGGCGCCCTGGTGTATGCTCTTCGCCGATGATATTGTCCTTGTCGGTGAAGATGGACTCGGGGTTGAGAGCAGACTAGAGCAGTGGCGGTTAAAATTGGAGAATGTGGGCTTGAAAATCAGCAGGTCAAAAACTGAACACATGTTTTGCGATTTCGGTGGTCTCTCCAATTTTAGGCACATAGAGCTCGATGGC
Source organism: Epinotia nisella (assembly GCA_932294315.1). NCBI lineage: Eukaryota > Metazoa > Arthropoda > Insecta > Lepidoptera > Tortricidae > Epinotia > Epinotia nisella. Next base: position 8,647,224 of record OW028687.1, read on the forward strand.
GTAACGCTGCCGGTCTGCTCTGATTTTCGATACCTCGGGTCACTCATACAGTGTAATGGCGATATTGACCGTGACGTTAGAAACCGAATCAGCGCAGGATGGATGAAATGGCGACAGGTTACGGGAACCATCTGCGACGGCCGAATGCCCCTTCGACTGAAGGGCAAAATTTACAAGACCATTATAAGACCTGTCGTCATGCATGGATCAGAATGTTGGGCCACAAAGATGACGGATGAAACGAGATTGCATGTTACAGAGATGAGAATGTTGAGCTGGATGTGTGGCGTGACGAGATTGGATCGAATAAGGAATGAGTATATAAGAGGAAGCCTGAAAGTAGCACCCATAACTGAAAAGCTGAGAGCGAATCGCCTACGGTGGTATGGACATGTTATGCGGAGGGATGATAGTAATGTTGCTAGAAGGGCATTAAGTATGAATGTTGAGGGTTGCAAGAGAAGAGGTAGACCAAGGAAAAGGTGGATGGACTGCGTGAAAGACGATATGAATAGGAAGGAAGTGTGTGATGAGCTGACGGGCGATAGAGAGGTATGGAAGAAAAAAACATGCTGCGCCGACCCCAAGTAAATGGGATAAGGACAAGCGAATGATGGTACCAAATAGTAAAAAAGTGTATGTTCTCTTGAAATATCTTTTCTGTTCCCAGGTACAAACACGGCTTTTGCTAGAAAAAATAGTGAGTGGCGCCAAACCCACCGTCGCCACCGCGTCCATGGGACAAGCACTCGCCACGGAAAAGAAGTGATTACGCTGTTATTGTTTGGGCCAATCAACTATTTTTTGTTGCTTGTTGCCATGGTTACGTCTCCTGGGTCACTCTTTAAAACCATGATTTTATGGGATTTAAATCCACTAAACACGCCTGTGTGTGTGCGCAGGCATCTCCTTAACGTGATAGGAGTCCAAATTATTGTATATTTCTAAGAAACTATCACGTCACTCACTGTAGTATCCTGGCTTACCGGAACAGAATAACAACGAGAAAAAGTTGAATGACCCGTTTGTATTGAGAGGAAATCTATGTTTTAAGTACTTGTACAATAGTCTCACAGTTGTTTGATGATACTATAGTCAATATACTTTTTTTAATTTTTTACAACCCTATGTTATATATGTAGGTATGCTGTTCGATTTAGAACTGCTTTTGACGCACAATTAATATTGGTAGTTATTTGTTTATTATACTTTTGTTGCATTGTTGGAGTTCATACTGTTTCCTAAATCAAAATTCAGCTTCGTTTTGGCTTCACGTGAAAAAGATATGTGCCAAATTTACCACATTTCTGGAAGGTTTTACTTTTAGGGTTCCGTACCTTAAAAGGAAAAAACGGAACCCCTATAGGATCACTTTGTTGTCGTCTGTCTGTCAAGACCCTTTATCTCGGGAACGCGTCGAGGTATCGAGTTGAAATTAAATAAATAAACTCAGGTCTACAGTCCCTCGAAGCTGTGAAATAATCAAATCAATAACTTAGAAAAAATATACGGGCGTTTATGTCGCAAAAAACGTATATTTCGACACTCAAAGGAATCAAAATTTATAGGGTACTTTCCGTTGACTTAGTATGATATTTGGAAAGTAATATTGTCTTATACTACAAGTACCTACAGGGAAAAATCTGAAAATAATATACAATTGTAATTTTGTACAGAACCCTCGGTTGGCGAGTCCGACTCGCACTTGTCCGGTTTTTTCATTTTATGGATGAAAGTGTTATGTTGTGTTTAAAAAACCGTCAAACTCAACCAATTATAACTTATTTTTTGTGAGTTTGTTACTTAAATCGATTGTATAGGATACAGAATGCGTTAGTCGGTTTAATATAGTACGCGAGCAGATGAAACGATAATGGCTTAAATGTTGTGTACCTTATTGCAATGTGATAAGGTTTATATTTATACATTGTATCAATTTTGCGAGGCGCGCCACTTTCTTTTCATAATCTCACGTGCTGTTGAATAACATAACATTTGATATAAATTATATATAGCAAACATTTCAGTTTCCTATATTGATATGTGAGTAGTCTATCTGTAAAGTATTTGAACATAAGTACATAAGTAATGTAAGTAGATAAATATTTTTGTAGATACCTCATCTGAAATAAATGTACATACCTATTTTTGTAATTTTACATTGTAAACTGTTGTATATTTTGTAAGGACCTGTTAGTAAACTTATCAAATTCTCGTACATTGTTTAAGTGTATTCTCACGTAACCATCTGTAGACATGGGTTTTTTTCTGCTCATCAGTAAGTATTCATAATTTATATATTTTTTTAGTTTTATTAGTGTCCAAAATACCTACAATGTTAACTCACTCAAAAAATCGCGATACTTACCGACTTTATTGACCATAAAATAGTATCAAGATATTTTTGAGTGGGCATACTTTTACAGCTGTTATATTTTTGCCACGTGTGTACTTTGAGTCAATTTTGTCAAGAACGCATTAAATTATACATAATTGACGACCGCTTTAGCCTAGTTGGTAGTGACCCTGCCTACGAAGCAAGAGGTCCTGCAAGGAGGTTCGAATCCCGGTAAGGGCATTTATTTGTGTGATGAGCATGAATATTTTGTTCCTGAGTCATGGATGTTTTCTATGTATTTAAGTATGTATTTATCTATATAAGTATATTTATCGTCGTCTAGTACCCATAGTACAAGCATTGCTTAGTTTGGGACTAGGTCGATTTGTGTAAATTTAAAAAAAAAAAACCATCGGGCAAGTGTAGAAGGTATAATAAAAAAGTAACCTACTGGTTTCGTATATCATGAATGAATCCTCTTATAGAATTCATGTTATTGAACGAGCGAGCGAAGCGAACGAAGTTCTCCGTATCAGCTTGGTCCAAAATTCTTTCGTATGTTCGTTTGTTCTCCTCTCCAGCTGTTCTCAACAGGTCGCATTTCTCAACCGATTATCGGGTAAATTTTGTGGGCAGGGGCGCTAGCGCCAAACGGAAACGAAGTTCGTTCGTGTACCTCCCTCTCTGTCGCTCGAATAAGTAAGTGTGACAGAGAGGAAGGAACTTCGTTTCCGTTTCGCGGTAGGGCTTTAGGTTCAATTAAAACGACAGCAAAAGGACTCGACTCAATTGATATTGACATGTTACTTCTGACATTACCGAGAACTACAGACGTGCTGACTTACATTATTAATAAGAGCATTCTGACTATGACTTTCCCAGCTGACTGGAAAATCGCTCAGGTGACCCCGTTACCTAAAAAACCGAACCCCACTGACGTGTCTCAGCTACGCCCTATAAGTATTCTTCCTTGTGCATCAAAGATAATAGAACGGGTAGTTTGCGAACAGCTGTCCGATTACCTGGAGAAAAACAGCATACTTCCTGAACTGCAGTCGGGTTTTCGCAAGTGTCGGTCGACAGCTACTGCGTTGCTCGATGTAGTCGATAACATCCTACAGGCTCGTGATGCTGGTAAAAGTACATTTTTGGTTCTTTTAGACTTCTCCAGGGCCTTCGACTGCATTAGCGTACCTCTACTATTATCCAAGATGTCTTATTACGGGTTTGATGTCACTGCAACCAAATGGTTCAGTAGTTATTTGTCTGGCCGTGCGCAGGCAGTAGCGTTGCGTAGGGTGGATGGTGGTGCTCTGCGGTCCTCTGTTTGTCCTGTGACAAGAGGAGTACCGCAGGGTTCGATACTCGGCCCTCTGCTTTTTGTACTGTATAGCGCTGACATCATTAACAGTATAAACAGCTGTAAGTATCACCTGTACGCAGACGACGTGCAACTCTATTTTTCTAGCGCACCGTCAGACACATCTGCTACCATAAACACAATTAATGCGGACCTTGATCGTATTTCCTCTTGGTCGGAGAAGAACTGCTTGGTTCTTAATCCTAGCAAGTCGAAATATGTGGTTTTCGGGTCAAAACATCAAATCCGTAATACCCTTGCTGCTCTGAGTTCCGGTAATGTTGCCGTCATGGGCGAACCAATAGAACGGGTAGTAGAAGCAACCAACCTCGGCCTTCTTATGGACGGGAACTTGCGCTTTGAGAACCACCTACTAAATGTTGTGAGTAACTGCTTCTATCGCCTTAAAGTTCTATATAATATACGTGATTACCTTAGTGTCGATTTGCGTGTCAACCTATGTGAATCACTTATATTATCTAGGTTAAACTATTGTGATGTCGTGTATGACGGGTGCATTACTGGTCATTCCAAGAGGCTCATACAACGAGTGCAGAACGCATGTGCTCGTTTTTGTTTCCGAGTCCCTCCCCGGTCCCACATCACTCCATACTTGAACGCCGCCAACTTGCTTAACATGCCTGCACGCCGGCGCCTGCACCTGGCCACTCTGCTTTTTGGGGTGGTAAGGCACGAAACCCCATCTTACCTTTTTGATAAACTGGTATGGTCAAAAAGTGCGCGCAGATTCAAGGCAATGGCCATTATACCTATGCACCGAACCACTGCTTTCCGAGGTAGTTTCAGGTTTGCGGCGTCTAAGTGCTGGAATGATATCCCTCCCCCTATCCAAGGGGCGCTTAGCAGATACACCTTTAAGCGTAAGCTTAAAGGCTATTTGTTGACGCTCCAAAAATAGATACCTTAATCCAGCACTGTTACAGCAAAAAATATGCCAATTGTTCATTTGTTTTTTTATTTTTTTATTTTATCTAGTTGTTGTTTCATTTCCATAAGAACTTACATTTTAATGTAAGTATTATTGTTTTGATTAATGCTGCTGTAGGTAGTGCCGAACAATACATCTCACTTCGTATTTATGTTTATTTCTCTCTCGCCTATCCTAATAATATATTAGTATGTAGTTAATATATTAAAATTGTATGACGTTTCCGTGAGTCACCAACGGTACTGGCTGAAAATCAGCGCTGTAGGTGTCTGACACCTCAGCATAATGCTGAGCCAGTGTCCGGTTCACTGCCGCAGAGACACACTTTGTTTCATGTTTTATATTATGTTTCTCTTGTTTACTTTATTGTATAATATGTGTGTCCTGTGTGTTTGTGAATAAATGTATTTTCTTTCTTTCTTTCTTTCTAATAATTATGTAGAATGTTTTGTCGTTTCAGGTTTTATGAAATAAACAAAAACACATTTTTTTGAGATAAAGACAGGCTCGTCGCGAGTATTAAAGCTCATAAAGTCACTAGTATGGCAAGTATTTAGTACATGTATTCGTAAATATTGCAGGGAAACTCCTTCGGACCGCGTCCTCACAGAATACGGGCTGTCGGATGCTGGGGGCGACTGGTACACATCTTCATTTAGGAGCAGTATAAAGGTATGTTTTTATAGGTGATGGCTCAGCAAGGAGACGAGCAATAATGTATCTTAATGGCATGCAGTTACAGTTGCAATTTCAATACTATTCTATATAGGTAAAGCTGCCTGTCGCATCCCGGGCCTAAGCTTTGTCGTCGAAATTGCAACTGTAAGTAAGTAATATTTACTAGGTGGTGCGGGTAATGTACGGCTATGATAATGCACGGCCATGTTAATGTAGAGCCCAATAATTCGCGTCCAATGTACATGAATTATTGGGACGTGCATTATCACTCTGAGCAACCCTGGTCCGGGGTAATAATTAGAAGCCAATTTTGTACGACCTGATAATGCACGGCCCAATAATTCGCGTCCATTAATCAGAGTCCCATGTGGCTTCGGATTATCGGGCTGTACACCCCGCTTCGAGTTCGCTTTTGACAGGCAGGTAGGTTTGAAAGTTGGGAGCAAACTTGGTCTGGGGCAATAATTGAAAGCCATTTTTGTCCGCCCTGATAATGCACACCCAATAATTCGAGTCCACACAAAGTGGACGCGTATGATAATACGCGTCCACTTTTTGTGGACTGGGGCCGTACATTATTTGGCCGTGCATTATTGGCATTGTCGTGGCATTATCGGGGACGATGGGGAGCGTGGCTCACAGCGCCTATCTGTAACCCAGTTTTAATCATTATGCATACAAAGTCCGAAAAATAAAAAGCACACATGTGTTTCTCTTGAAGGAGAGAGCTTCTAGGTACGAAAAATGTGCCAGCTTTCAGAATTATTAAAATTCAGTAAAATTGTATGCTTTCAGAAAAAATCGGGTTTGGCGTTCGAAATAGAAACTTGGTTCGAGTGATAGTGTAAAATGTAAAAAATAACAAGTAATTTAAAATAAAATATTTTATTGAAAGTCGAATACGAATTGGTTTCTTTATAAAACCGGGCCCTTATAAGTGGAGTTTATGCTGTCTTGCCAAGTCCTGTATGAAATCGGTTTTATTTGTTATGTATACATTATTAATTACTATAACTGTAAATATATTCTCCAATCATCGTTAAGTCACGCGAATTTGGGTAGGTATTAGCTTCTTAGTTACAATATTTGCAATTCGCATTGGAAATGAGGCAAGTGCATAATTATAGTCGCATTGGAAATAAGGAAGAGCATATGTACGAGTATAACCGTGGTTAAGTGAATTTAGTTACGGTTTACGAGAAGTATTTTGCCTTAGAGTTTAGAGTGAGAGTGCCTAATTAATGAACCATCATCATCATACCAGCCGAAAGAAGTCCACTGCTGGTCATAGGCTTCCCCCAAAGAGTGCCACAATGACCGGTCCTGTGCCACCCACACCTGCCGGTACGTGGTCGCTACTCGAGAGCCTTAACACAAAATAACAGTACAGAGGGTCTACTGTCTAACAAACCCGATGTTTGACAGCACGTGCTGTTTCTCTCGCTCGTGCTAGTTATGGTGAAACGTAAACGTGACGTCATCGCACCAACACCCTCCGCGTCACGTAGTGTCGCTGCGATAGGATGAATTGCTAGGGCGGTTATTTTGAACGCGTTTATTCGCCTGACCTCACCCGTCACACCTTACGAAACTAGACCTCTGATTACGCTTAGTTACTACGAATCGCAGCTTCAAGATATATTTGTGGGTGAACGGTAAGGTGAGATTTAAAATAAGTTACAGAATAGCGGGGCTGGTTGGTGGTCCGCGAGAGCTGAGTTTAGCCGAAGCGGCAAGTGGAACATGCCTGGCTAAACATAGCATACATATGTCGTAACATTCCGAGTTCTGCCGTGGCTCATGCATGACGGCGTATGATTATTTTTAACTTGTCAAATATGATTTCAAAATTAATTTGAAAGTAAAAGAAAAACAATTCATTAAATATTTATTGAAATCAGTTGTAGGTACCTACTTACATTTAGGTATGACGTTGGTAGCAATAGTGATAACTTATGTACGTAAATGTTTTTAATTTTCGCTACTAGTTCTAATTTTTATACTAATTGGTTCTAGAGATGCACCATTTTGCAGATAAAAGTGAGAAAGGTTTCTCCCTGACAAAGTCTTCATGACATTGATTGAATTTCACTGGCCCTGTGGTAAAGGTTTTTCACTATAGGTACCTGTATAGTTAGGTAACTATATACAGGTATAGTGAATAACCTTATATTGTATGTATAACCTAAATTCCTATGGCTGTCTTACATTATGTATCTTACGACTATTAAGTACACAATAAGGTAAAAAAACGAATATTTGAACAATTAAGTTTGGAATTCAGATTTAATTATAAACATTTTGACTACGACGGGAATAGACAGTAGAAATCCAACGATATCCACGTATACACATACTCAAAGGACAAAACTTAAATCGTGGGTTTAAAGTAGCTTGGTATCATGGTAGTAGAAATGTACGAGGGTGGATCAAATAGTACCCATGTTTGATGGCAGGAGGCGTTACTTAGGAAAGTTGGCATTACCGTCGTGTAGTATTGACCTTATCAAATAAAAAAATGAAAACTGGCAATTGTCTATGGTTCAGTTTTTTTCTGGCGGCAAATTTTGTAAGACTTGTTCTGTTTTTCGTACAAAATGGAGAAAGAGCAATATCGTTCCGTAATTCGCTTCTTATTTTTGGATGGAAAAACATGCGAACAAATAAAAGTTAAGTTAGATGCTGTCTACGTAGGTCTTTCGCCGTCTATGACAACCGTGAGATATTGGTATAATGAATTTAAACGAGGTCGTACATCTGTTTTCGACGAGGACCGCCCAGGGCGCCCGGCACGTCTGCCGAAGAAGTCGTGCAAAAGGTAAAAAACATAATGGTCACCGATCGACGTACCAAAGTGCGTGAATTAGCAGGGGCTGTAGGGGTGTCGTACAGAACAGCAATTAATATAATACACGATAAATTAAATATGAAAAAAGTGTCCGCCCGATGGGTGCCGCGATTGCTCACGGATGAAAATAAGCGGTTACGGCTGTCAATGTCGAAGGAGTCTTTGGGCTCGTTCGAGCGAAATCCGCAGGAGTTTTTCCGTCGTGTCGTTACTGTTGATGAAACCTGGATCCATTACTATACACCTGAGACCAAGCGGCAGTCTAAACAATGGATTTTTTCTAACGAATCTGCCCCAAAGAAGGCGAAAACGGTCCCATCAGCCGGAAAAGTCATGGCCACGATTTTTTGGGATAGTAAGGGAATAATCCTTATAGATTTTTTACAAAAAGGGAAAACTATCACAGGGCCGTACTATAGTAACTTATTGGATCGGTTTGATGAAAAAAAAAGGAGACACGGCCCCATTTGGCAAAGAAGAAAGTGTTGTTCCATCATGACAATGCACCAGCACATTCATCCAAAATTGTCACTGCCAAATTAACCCAACTACGTTATGAATTGCTGCCACACCCGCCTTACTCGCCGGATCTGGCTCCCTGTGACTTTTTTCTGTTCCCCAATATGAAAACATGGCTCGGGGGAAAGAAATTCAGGTCAAACGAGGAGGTTATAGCTGAAACAGAAGCGTATTTTGAAGGGTTTGACAAATCCTACTTTTTGGAGGGGTTAAAGAAGTGGCCGAAACGCTGGGAAAAGTGTAACGACCTAGAAGGAGATTATGTTGAAAAATAAAATAAAACTTTTTAAAAATATATGCGTCTTCATTTCTAACACGGGTACTTTTTGATCCACCCTCGTAACTACTCCTAGAGCGGCGGCGGCGCATGCTAAATACGCTACGCAAGAAATGATCAGTGGGTTTGCGTGTGTAACGTACACCGCAGCGGGCTTACGGCTTTAGGAGCGACCACACGGAAGTTAAGAATATGACGACCGATAATATGTCACTATGTAATGCTATGTCATGTCCTGCTTCGGTGTGGTCAATCCTTTATCGCAGACCTAAAACCGTTCTTATTTCTAAGGCTCGATTGTATCAAGCAGTCGGTAATCGTAAGTTATGTCCGCTAAAATCTGCTTGTATGGGAAGTTTGACAGTTTTCTATGGGGTGACAGCTGTTGGATATTTAACGTTTACCGGTCTGTAAAATGTGGTTAAATAACCTGCCCTAAGTAGTCATAGTCATACATGTGCCTGACGTAAACACAGTCAGTCAAACAATTTTTTAATATAAACCCTGTCCTCCAAATGCGGCGGTTCGGGTACGATTATCGGCCGTCCGTCCATCTTGATGTCCGTGTATAATGCCTTGTATACACACGTGAAGCCGAACCTCTCTGCGGACTTGGCCGAATAGGCACTAGACGTGTCCATTCGTATAAGCTTGATGTTTCTGTGTACTGTGGCTTGTCTGTAAAAAAAAGTTCTTTGCTAATATCACTAGAATAATTCTGTTATTTATTTAATCGTGTAGCATACACTTAAAATGGGCAATTTAATATTAAAGGGAATAAGAATCTATTAGAGTACCTATACTAAAAAATTGCTTAGTCCCTTATTTTACCGACAAACTTTTCACCGAATGCATTGTTTCCCCGAATTTTCATTTTATCGAAAAAAAAACTCGGCAACGGTAAAGTCTGTAGGAACAGCTAAAAGGTGATTCTGTAGGACCCATTAGGTTAGGTTTGTTTTATAAAAATCCTGAAAAGTATACCTACAGTAGTCTAAAATGGTCTTTGATGAAATTAAAATTCTGTGAAATATACTATCGCTGAAACGATTATCGGTAAAACAAGGGTAAAACACAAAATTTTCTTTCGTTACAGTAATGTCAGAAATGATTCAGCGCGCCAAGCGGCAACTTAACTTAGTACGTACTTAGCGTAAATATTTATACAAAATTTCGTAAAACTTAGTCAAGTCTCGATACCCAATAAAGCGGTTGAACTGCGTGTTTGGACTGGTTGGAGAGTAGCCTGGGGAAAATCCAGGGGAAACCTCCGGCACGCTGGGGCGGTTTGAACACTGGAACTACGAGTTTGTGCTCCAGTGAGATTGGTTGAACGGTTTCAACAGAATCTGGGGTGTGACTGGTATCGAGCTACTGGGAGTTTTATCGCTGGTTTAGCTGAGAAAAGTCCTCGCGATTTTTTTTTCATACATTTTGCTATTTCCGCCCCAGTCCAAGTTGGCTCAGTTCAGGTTGCACAGGGCGGTTCCACAACACTTCGGGAGCTCAAATATCGCGAGCCATCCGGCTGCTTCTTGGATACTGCAACTATGCGTCATTGTTCTGGATAACTTTTTAACAACAAGTGAAAGCCAAATATTTTTCGAAAAATCCAACTGCTGTTTTGCAAATACATTGCCTATGTCAATGCCACCATTAAGAGGAATCCAACGACACCTCATATGTCGAAATCCGTCAAACGGTTTAGGCTGCAGGGCGTGCCAAAGAACAAGACATACCTACACACATACATACATACATACAGTCGAAAAACATAACCCTCCTTTCCTTCCTCAGTCGGGTAAAAACGTATTGACAACAACATTAAATCATTAAAAATGTTTGTATCATACTCGGTCGTATTCAGCAAATCGTTCATGATGCCCCGCCGCCTCCACCCAGGGTCTGTGGCGGCTACCTTGACTTCAACGAGCTTCTGTTCCTGAGGAAACCTCTCCCATAGTTTGGCTTCTGACTCTCGTTTCGCTAATATGTATAGAATCTTCTGAAATTTCGGGTTCTTGCAACGTTGCGCTTGACTCAGAAGATCGTTGCCGTTGTCTTCCTGAAACGTGTAAGAAGATAGAGTCAATTCAAGCTCCAAGGCAAAAGCCAGTAGGTTTATGCGGGCTGGGTTTCCTCAACTCGACGTCATGACGCCCTATTTTGCGAGGTGGGTTGGGAGGAAGACTAGCAGACCCTTGAGATAGCCGACTACTCTGTTTTGCCCCGTACGCTGCCACCCCCACGAATACATGGGCAGCTGTTTGTGAGGGAAGGGGTGCTTACGATGCGACGCGTATTGGGTCTGCAATGATCAGCAGGTGCTAATTATGTTGTTTTTGGCGCACGCTAGCTGTTCTTCCCACTCATCGCACACGCAATCTGTATAGCGTCAACATGGTTTTCGCCGTTTGCTTATGCTTTATAGAAACAGAATTCTTAGGCATTATGCAAGGTTGAGAGATCCAGCAAAAGCGTCGATTGCCTTAGGCTCAAGGCGATCGACGCTTTTGCTGGATGGATCCAATGAGTCCGTTGTTTTTCTTATTAGTCGCCTGAGCAAAACTGGGATCGTTACTGGTGCCTGGCTTATTCATATACTAAAACAAGCTTTCCAAAAGTCTCACCTCTTTCAAAGGCAACACGCCACTGATCATAATTCCCACTATGTTGTGGTCGGAGTCCACCGCCTTGAAGGACAGTCCTTCCATTAGCGAGTGACTGCAGTACTCATCCAGCTCAGGACATGTGTCGTTCTCCGAAGTGATGAGGCCCACCGCCCCGTTTAAAGGCTCATCGATATAAAATGTTCTGGAAAAAAGAAAAATCTCACTTAAGCACCTACCGAGCTAAGAGATGGAAAGTATTCCTCTACACGTCGTATTCCTCATTGCTTAAGAGACGTGATTCCCCCGTTGCGGAAGCAACTTTTCTTTGATTAGAGTTCGCCTCCTCTGAGTCTGTTTTTACATCGTGGAGTGGAAGTAATACCTAAGTGAATTTCTTGTTCCGCTTACGAAATTGATAATACACCTACACACATCGTGAACATTGTCAACTTCTGTTTCAAACATTCGCATTTTATTTTTCTCAGTGTTTTTGGTTGGTTTTGATTAACAATCGCGTTGTAGTAAGTAGGTACCTTCATTGTTTTTTTTTCAACGTAATGTCAAAAAACGGTAATCTTTTAGAATGATTGTACATATTAATCTTATAATGACTGTGTTAAAGCATTAGTCTCTCTGTCTGTGATGTAACTGATGTATGTTATTTTTTGCATACTTACTTTTTGAGAAGTTTCATGATGTTGCCCACGTCTTCCTGTAGGACAGGCTCTATGGTGAATGTCCGAGACATGTTGGCCGGGATTCCTGTACGATACAATATTAAATATGTGTCTAAAATGTTTGTGTACCAAGCATAAATACGGTTTATACATACTCATAATTATAAATATAGATACCTATATTTGTGTTGATATTCGATATCTAATCTTTTATAGAATCTGATATTTATCTACTTGTTCTATATTTAAGTGTTTTTATTATGTACTTTGTATACTCATAAACATCAGTTACAATGTTCTACAATTTTGAAAATCCTGCTGCTTTAGAGGATCAGTTTTTTTAATTCTATTATTTTCGGTCACCTGCGTGAAAAAAATACAAGCTAATTAATTAATTTCGATAAGATTCTTAATTTTTACACAGAATCCGTCAGATCGGAATGAATATATCTCCGCAGTTACCATGTAATTCGCATACAAGTTGAAGTTGGAATGCAGGCCGTCTGTCTCGGCCCTTACATCAAGTGTAGCCATAGTAAAGCGCATCACTCTTGTTTAGTTTCATCGATGGTCAGTTCGCAGAAAAATCTGTCGTTAGTTCATAATTGGCATGCCATCCACAGCTAATCACCAGGCCCCGTAGCATGGTTGGCCTTGTCACGCGATAGGTGATAGGATAGAGCGTGCGTCACTGGCTGACACCGTTCGATAGAACAAGACGATGCTCTTATCTTGTCACTTGTCGCGTGATAAGGCCAACCATGCTACGGCTCCTGATATTCAACTAGAATGTAATTACCTATTATGAGGTTGAGCTGGACTTTGAGTCAGTCAAGTGTAAAAATATGGGTGCATACAACTTACTCATAAATATGTCCCATCTCTTATGACAGCGGATTAAGGTGTCTGTACATATTATGAGATGATTAAATCGATAGGTACATATTTTTGCACTTGACGGTACCTACTCGAAAATCTAATTAATAAATATGTAGCATTTTAGCGACCGAGCGAACTGATACTATAAGTGCCTAATAAATTTGAGACCTTTTTAACTACAGGCGAATGTTTTTTTAACTACAAGTGTCATAAGTTTAACATGATTGTGTATCTGTGTGTCTGTTTGTGGTATCGTAGCTCCCAAACTGATGAATCAATTTAAGCGCGTTTTTTTTAAATCGATAGTCTCTGTCGAGAAGTTGACATAAGATTTGGAATGTTATTGATAAAGCTTACGTAAAACATAAGTAGTAAAAGCTATGCGATATTGCGCTGCTCGCTCCCGGAACGACGGCTAAAGTGGTCACGATCTGGGGGCTGATTTTTGACTTTCGAGCACTCGATAATTAAATCAAACTCAAAGTGATTTATTCTTTAATTTAGGCATATTACATGCACCTATGATTATATTTCATCGCTTCATTTTTCAGGATTTTCAGCCCCTGGCGGGCCTACAGCAGTAGTAGGGATAAGGCACTCTGATTGGTTGAATTGTTTTAAGTCAGTTGAGTGTCTTTTTAAACGTGCAGAAGTCACCTGTAGGTTAACGGGACTAGACGTGTGCGCCGCGCCGCCGCGCCGCCGCCGCCGACGATTTTTCCACGCCGCCGCCGCCGATGAATTTGACCGGCGTGGAATCGGCGTGGCATAATTGCGTTTTTTTCGGAACAGTGTTAATTATTCGATGCAAATTATTAAAGTAATTTTAATTCCAATGCCGAATAAAGAATCTTTAAAGCACTGACGACTCTCTAATTTTCTACATTAAAGAGTTTGCTTTAATTCGCTTTGCAATAAATTATAAATCGGCAATTCTGCAGTTTACGTAGTATACATGCATGATTATAACATTCTTGCGAACATACAGATACACACGCCATGGCAGATATCGTAGGCTAAAGTCAGAAACCTCTTAATTCCATTTTTCAAATCATTTACTTATTTCATTACTTTTATTGTGATGTAACCTAGATGTAAATTAAATAGGTTTTTTTAAGCCTCCTGTAAAATTGGACCAGATAGAGTTAAAAGGTTTGCGACTTTAGTTTTTATGTACTCAAGGATTAGAAAAACGACCTCTAATTCATGAGCGTGATCTTATTTCACCTAACAATCTATAATCATAATCAACTGGGGCATATTCCAGTAACCAAAAGTTTTTTTTACTCATTCCATGAAGAAATCTGTTCCCTAATACCTCTGGTCGGGTCTGGGTATACCACAAAGGGCAGATTCCATGGATGTCCCACTACATAAGAAATGCTCTACCCGTAAATGTGACAACTATTGAACTACTTATCTCCCTTATATTCCTTGCTGGTAAAGTTCTATTGTATAATCTAAACAAACGTCTAGAGTACTACAGAAGCGGACAAATCGCTATAGAGCAAGCGGGTTTAGTTAAGGGTAGAGGCACAAGAGATCAGATCGTAAATATCAGGCAGTTAATCCAGAAGAGCAAATAATTTAACATACCCATAAGTCCCAATTTAAGAAGTAAGAGTCCAAATACTTTAAGACCAATCGAGGCAGGGTTGCAACTGTCCCGGCAACTATTCATCTTGTTCAGCGAACATATAATGCGCGGACTGCGCTGACAGAGCTGACAGGGCGGCGTTCGAGTTGGTGAATTATAATTTGCAAGTCACTGATGACATGGCCCTAATACATAGTTGCATATGAGACTGAACTAGCTAGCTAGACTTCTATAGAAAGTCGAAATGATCAGTGTACAGTAGGGCCTCCACGTAATCAGGGAAAAACGAAGCTAATGTTCATAGCTGGGTTGATGCAGAGGGCACGGAACTACATTACCTGGACTTAGTAGAAAACTTTGTCTACTTTAGGCTCACAGATCTCCAACTACGGAGACTGTATAAAAGAGGTCATCAGAAGATCGAAAATTGCTTAAACAGCAGTAAAGCGCTTGGAAAATATATGGAATAACAGGAACATCTGATGATGATGATCTGTCCGACCGTTTTCGGTCATGGCAACCACTCCGACTCCTATCTAGCATTTTGGCGCTCGTGCGCTCGAAGATGGCTTATGTAGCCTATCCTTGCGGCGAAATTCAGTGCACATTGTGGGGACGTACGTACGCCGTTCTGGTAGTTGTATGCTATGGCAGCAGGTGGGTGGGCCTTTAACTGGTCGCGTTTATAGTCAAGGTCAACTTTGGGCTGATCCTCGAACCCGTGAACTTGGAGTGAACATCCTGCGCCATTCTGACCGCTGTGCTGCCAAACACTCCCATTGAGAGGGCTCAATGTTACATCTCTTCATATGTCGCTTTTGGACATCCTTGTACCGGAGGAGTTGTCCGCCTTGCTTCCGCTTGCCCTCCATTTCAGAGTAGAAGATCGCCACTCTCACCTCCGCCGTACGAGACACGTGACCGCACCACCGAAGCTGCCGACGCATTAGATAGGCCTCAATGCCACCAACATGGGTTCGTCGCAGGACTTCGGTGTTTAGCACTCTGTCGGACCATCTGATCTTCATTATGGATCACAGGCATTTGAGGTAGAAACGATCCAGAGTGCGATGTGGTGATCCACATCTCCACGTCTCGGAGGAGTATAGGAGGTAACAGGAACATCTACCGCAACACCAAAGCCAGACTTATGCGCACCCTTATCTTTGCCATTTTTCTTTATGCCGCTGAATCATGGACTTGGAAGCCGCGCTTGAGAGCAAAAATAGATTAAATAGATAGCACATTTGAAATGTGGCACTTGCGTAGAATGTTGGTCATCTCATGTATACAACGGCGCACTTATGTGTCGATACTCAAAGAGCTTTGAATCAACATCCGACTTTCAACTGCATGCTTCCAGAGAATGATGACATTATTTGGGCACGTAGCCCGCCAAGACCAGTCCAGCTTGGAGAAGATGATAATGGTTGGCTGCGTTGAAGGAAAGAGGAGTAGAGACAGAGCACCCATACGATAAATTGATGCAATCCGCGATGCCCCGCGCGTCAATATCCAAGGCGCAATAAAAAGTAGAAGGGTTTGGAGAATGTTTTTGAAGAACTGCGCTCTTGGTAGTCACGACCCTCATTCTTGAGGAACCGACAAAGAAGAAGAAAAATCAAAATTCTTAATTTTTTTTTTTGTGCAATTAAATTTCAGAAAATGTCAAAACTAATTTATTTGACAATGAGAATTTACGCTTTATAGTTATTTTACCATACACCGAAAAAAAAGTACCACGCCGATTTCACGCCGATCACGCCGCCGCCGCCGATCAAAATCCCACCAGACGCCGCCGCCGATGATTTTGCCATCGGCGCACACCTCTAAACGGGACTACGTGGTAAATATTAATTATATCTTCAAATGAAGCGATTCATATAATAATGATCGAACTTCACTTCAAGAAGTTCGTTTGATCTTATAATGTCAATGAACTATCACCGGTTCGGTAAGAAAACCTCTGCCTCGAGAAGAACCGGCGTAAAAAAGTCGGCGAGGTATCAAAAATAAAAGTAAATACGATTGTAGCGTCAAAATTGCAAGCACTTACTTTCTACTTATGGGACTTTGCATATTGGTGTGCGCACTACTTATTTGACCAAATAAAAACCAATATCGCCTAGGTCTCTTTTTGTTTAAATAAAGCTAACAATAAGTAGGTATTTGAAACATCAATGTTGTTTACGGATTACTGTTATAAAAATACGTATCGTGTCATCTCATATGTTACTTCATACATAAGCGTCTCTATACATAAAAAAACGGTGACTAGGTTCACTACTTGAATACGAGATCCGTATTTAGGAATGACATAATAAGGTAATAAGTAAATAGGTACTCATCCTATGATATGCTTAAAAGACAGCACCAAATGAATATCTTGTGGTTTGAATGCGGCAATTAAAAAGTTTGTAAATGATTTTTATGGGTATTTACTAGTAAAAAATATAACGAAATATTTACCAGTGATAAAAAAAATATACCATTGACTGGTGAGAGACCGGTCACTATTCTTCCAAGGTCCCGACCTTGGAAGAGCAAGGCGAAGGCTTTGCTCAGTAGTGGGACAATAAAAAAAAATGTACCTACCAATACAAGAATTTTATTCTGCTAAATTATTGGTCATAAGGTACCTACCTATACCTAATCAGACCTAATCATAACTTAAGTTAGCACTTGCGCTTGCGACCATGTTATGAAAATAATATACCATAACAAAATATAAAACACAATACAATAAATAATTAAAAAGGCAAATTAAGCTAGTGAGCCTGAGAGCACTACGAAAATACAACATGGCGATCTTTATTTTTAGAATAATAACGGATAATCTAATGCACGACATTTGTTCTTATCTATATCCGTTCTCAGCTTATTAGTAACACAATGAAAACCGGTTCTATAATAAATAAGATCACATACCTCGCAGTATCTAGCACTAGCAGTGACACATATTGCAAGAGGGGATTTCACATTTTTCTTAAAGTTTTTCTTACAACATTATGGAACGTGATGTTAGGACGGGCCGGGTGCGCGAGAGAGACTGTTTGAGTACGCGACTTGCGCATTTACATGTAACAGCGATGACAAAATATATTTTTAAGAGCCAGTTATTGTATTATATAAATATTTACGTGTGTAAGTAATGCTTCTACGACTTTATCCGGCCGCGGACAGTTGTTTCTTGAAGGTAAGTTTATTTACGTGTTTGATACTGGTGGTTTGATGCGTTAGATACTTGGAACCGAAGTTCACTGACCGGACTATTTTTATGGCTAGACCTTATAGAAAAAAACCGACCAAGTGGGTGTCGGACCATGCAAAACGAAGGGTTCCGTGCCTATTAAAAAGGTCGTATCGTCACAGAAATCTTACGGAACTTACGTCCTTTTCTTTAAGGAAGGCAGTTTTTCAGCAATATCTCGAAAACCTTTGAACCGATCTTGTTCAAAACAATTTTTGGTGAATGAATTTAATAAGCCCTATGTCCATGATGTATTTCATATTTTTAAAATACACCGTTCAAAAATTTGAGGGGGGGGGACAGAATTTTATTGACTTTCGGGGCGATTATCTCCGACTCTATTCACTTAATCAAAAAAATTGCTGAGAAACCTTATATTTATTTTGAAAGGCCTATAGATTGATGTGCCACACGTGGGCTTACAATGAAGAAAAAAAATTGGATTTTAGTTTTATGTATGGAGTGCACCCATAAAAAAAAATTTTTTAGTCATTTTAATTACAAAACTATGTAGCGGCTAACAAAATACACCTATTCTCAAAATTTTATTCAAATACACCTTATAGTTTTCGAGTAAAATGCCTGGACATACGGACAGACGGACAGACGGAATTAGCACCATGTTCTTAAAAGGGACTTGAAGACAAAGTAAGTCAGGCATAGCGTTAGGTCTGTACGCAGAAACGTGAGTCTATGTTATGTACACTTTTTTTGACCTTACAGTGTACGTTATGAAAGGAAGAAGGTTAGTATTAAGACATAGGTAGTACTTATAGGTAATTAATTATGTTTAGGCAGTGTCTTTTAAAGTAGATAATAGTTTTAGCATTGTAAGGCCTGAATAGACGACTCGTGGTTGTTAAGAATCAGCGTATTTTAGGTTTTGTGCTTGGGCGACCCTCAATTTAGAACTTGAACGGATCCAGAGCTTCCTGGGAGCTTCCTGATAGTGTTGCCAATAAGTTGTTTATTTTGAATCTGCCAATATTTATTGATGTGCCACACACTTTTAGTATTTGCGAATCAGGGTCAAATTATACCACAATAGGTACTACGGACCAGCTTGGGTAGACGAGTACCTACCTACAAAAGTGTTGTTAATAAAAATTATACAGTCTGAATAAAATATTATATCTATCTCTATCTCTCGAGTACTCTTTAGAGGCTACAATTCCGCGCAATTAAGGTACCGACCTCTTACTCTTTCATATTATTTCACCGAATTATTTTATTATCAAAACCTACACAAAATTTAACTGTGTCAATGACTAAGATTACATTTGATACACTTTTAAACACATTTGTTTCATAAAATATTAATACTCTCACACATATTCATTTACCGATGCGTAACATCACACAAAATGAAGTACTAAAAGACCTGGCGATTCCATATACCTACTTAGCTAGAATATTTTCCACAATCACACCACTACAATGAGAATTTACATATTTACTAATTCACTACCAGTATTATCCACAATATGAACGAAGACGTATCAAAACATTCGCAGTTTATTGATAACAGACGTCAATGTTCCCTCTAATCGGAGCCAAAAACATTATTTGAAACGCAATCAAACATGTTTATTGAATTAAAATTAAACTGGTGGTTTAAACCTTGCGAATAACTGATGATATTAAAAATGTACATATGAAATACAGTTGCATAAAATGCTACTTGCCTGTGTGTAGGTAACACTCAACGAAAACAGTGATAAACACGTATAGTGTGATTACAAACAACATTTTTACACTCATTAATGTAATTAATTAAGAGCACTGACATGTTGATGTACGTTCCAATGGGTTATCTTAAAAGTATGATGCTCGGACATTGCTTATATTGTTTCTCCAGGCGTTTGGCTTGCTAAGTTTGTAACGTTTTTAATCTCGTAATCGTTTAAATCTTTAAACTTGCACTTTGGTCATAGAAGCAACCATTAAAGTGCTATTTCAAAAATACCAAAAAATGCCCCCTTCAAATGAGGATGGTTGGAAACGCACACATGGCTTGCTTACTAACACTAGTTTAATAAGTATTATAATTGTCACTAACAACATGATCCAAGTTGGTCTTAATAAAAATATATTGATTGATATTAGTCTCTAGACTCTAGCAAGCTGCCAACATAACGAGTCCTCAAATAAATAAAGGGTAGGCAACGCGATGTGATTCTACTGGAGTCGCAAGTGTCCACCGGCTACCGACGACGACTACGACTGTTGCTTGGCGAGATTTTTTTATTTATTACAATTGTGTTTAAAGATAGGTATGTCATATTACATCGCTCCACAAAACCAATTATTTCGTTTGACAGTGGAGTCTGGTTTTAGTCTCAAAATAATACTTAGGTACTAATAAATTATCATAGTATAACTTAACAAAAAGGTTAACATACAGGTTAACTCATGGATGATCTATAAAGGGTGGATGCATCCTTTACCATGAGGTACTTTCGTAGGCGATATTTAAACCTAGATTTTTTTAGATTATGATTTTATGTTCTTTTTGAGTCCTCAGGGTTAGGTCCAATCAAATAAAACACACAGTACTATTTATATTTTATTGATAGATAATAAAATTATGAGATTATTTTGATTCCATATTAAATTATAATTGGTACAATTGAATTGACATACAAGAGTCTGTGTCTCGCATCCTACAATATACTTACTTAATTCTATATTCTTAAATAGGTGCTTAATTTATAAATAAAGGTGACGTTGCATAGTTAGAGAAAACTAAGTCTGAAGTAACTTAAAATTACTTCAACGAATTCAAAGGCCAAACATTATTTTCAGTCAGCATAAAACAACACAATTTCCCTAGACTAAGACATCACAATGATGACAATAATCACTTGTTTTTTTTTCACAGTGTTTTCTGATAGGCAATCATGTTATTACGGTCCGGCCGTGCCTCTCCATGTCGACGTAGCCAATTTCACATAGGTAATCTCTAGCTATGCTAGCTTACATGCTAAAAGGAACTAACTACTTAATTACTAAATTACCTCTAAAGAGAAAGAATTATGCCCTTATTCATGAACGTCTATCAAACTCATTTTAGTTAAAATGCCGTTGAAATTAGCTTGACCTTATCTGTCACTCTGATATGTATGTTTGTGAGACAGGAACAAAATATATTATTTATCAAAGGTTTGTCAAGTTTTAAGAATAAGGGGTAAATCATTGACTAAAATAAACAGAGATATCACGCAATCATCTGAAATACCTTTAGAATAGCCTGGGAGAATAAGAGTCAGGTATTTTTTAAATTGGATCTTACTCAAACTCATCATCATTGCTGGTAACAGGATGTCCTCTCATGCGAGGGAACATTTATCAGGTACGAATTACAAATAATAAGTTACAAAGATAAAAATAAAACACAGTTTGGAATGAGTCAAGCAGAGCAATCCTAGAAATTGCTTCGTTTGTTTTTGAAACTCTTACAATAGTACAGACGGCCTCATAAGTAGCTGAACATCTAAGTACCTTTTCGTTATCACTCGTTTGTCAACTTCATATAATTAAGTTTAACATGACGTTTAATGCGACACGGTAAGTTTAAGATAAATTCATTCAGATTGACTAGCCAAATCGTATTCTTATTTTGATTTGAGCGCAGACGAACTTTGTAAATTAAACTGCTTCAAGGCTTTCTTTCATTGTTGTGTAATAGTTTTAGTGTATACGTCACTCAACTCAAGCTTTTCTAAAATTCAGATTTGTAGCCTACAATGCATAAGTAGGTATATGTCCGACTTGATATCGAAAAGGGTTAAGAGAGCCTGCTCTTAACACCTTTATTAACGACGATGAATGGTATTCTCCCTTAATGATAAGATAAACTATAAATCTAGTTTATACTCTAAGATAACCGTGCGAAGTCAGGTAACGTTGCAAGCTTCTAGAATTTTGTGCATCTACTATTCTTGCTTCTTTTTAGTTTTTACACCGACTAATAGTCACTTCGTCTGCTAGTAGGATTGTGTCCAGGAAATCCTGTAAAAGAAAATTAAGTTAGTAAAAAACCTCTTGTTTCTAGTCAAATGTACAGTCACGGACTTTAATCGTTGAGCTATTTAGGTGTCAACTAATTTAGGTTTTTAATAGTTAAGCTATGAATATCCAGTGAAAAGAGAGCTCTAAATGGCTCAACGATTAAAGTCCGTGACTGTACTATGTAGTTGACGACGTCATCATCAAATAAAGTGGTAAGAGTGATTAGGTTCGCCATTTTTCGACTGTCTTTCAATGCCTTGAAAGTTCAAATTAGACGAATGTTTTTGTACCTTCGCGAAGTTTTCGTTTTTCTTTTACGTACCTACAAGAGAAATCAGAATACCCTTAATACAGTGCAAACCAACTGAAAGCTATGTAGGTACTTAGGTACAGTCACGGACTTTAATTGTTGAGCCATTTAGAGCTCACTTTATACTGGACATGTCATAGCTTCATAGAAAACCGAAATTAGTTGACACCTAAATGGCTCAACAATTAAAATCCTTGACGTACGTCGTATTATTAACTCAACTAACTCGTAGGTACTTCCAGTGTCAAAATTCCATCAATGTTTGTACCTATTTGACAACTTGTTTATTGGACTTCAAAGGCATTTTTTCACTTTATCGTAATCGATTGACGTGCAAAATTGTACTTCATATAGTAGCACTCACTTCACAGGTTCTTTATGTACACCCTCGCCTCCAAATGCGGGGCTTCAGGTTGCGGCGCGTAGCTCAGCTCGGCGTATAGCACCGTGAACACCCTGCGGAAGTGGAGGCGCTCGGCCGCCGCTGCGGAGAAGGCCGACGTCGTGTCCATCCGGAGGGCGCCCGCGCCAACCGCTCGGCCCACTCGCCTGGAAAATAGGGACCCTTGTAAGTAAACTAGTTTTTTCCACTCACTTCGACCGCGTAAATATTGTAAGACTCCCAAGAATGTAATGCCACGTAGGTACGTGAGCAATTTACAAGGAAACAAGGACGTTCTTTTGCATTATTTTAAACGCCTATATGTTCGGAATATTGGATATTATTTCAAGGACATAAAAGCCCTTCACCGGGATTCAAGTTACTTCAGTTCTGTTCTGTTCCAAAGGATGTGATACTTAACTGTTCTTTCTTGGCACTGATATGGAATATCGGATAGACAAGACTATCTTACAAATGTAAATAGGCTACTAAGCAATGCTCCAAAAATGGGCTTGCATTGTTTCCGACGGATAATCATCTGTCGATTACCACGGGTTTACCGTGGGAAAAGGCTCGTACAAATTAATTGAAGCGTAGCGTGGGTAACGATTTGCCGCCATGCTTTCGCTAGGCGCATGTTTCAGTTCATTTTTGCTTGCGGTTAATGCGTCCCCCCTCCTTCCGCACGTGCAAACCAGGGATCGGATACCGGTATTTTACCCATACAAAAATACCGGTTTTATTTCGTTCAATTTCGTTTTTTGGTTTATGATATCATTTTTGATCGGGCTGTCTAATAATACGAAAATGTTACCTAAATACATGATAGAGTCCTACATTAAAAGCCTAAAATAATTCAAAATATTAGACTACTTCGGGGACTTTTGAAAAAACCGGTTAAGATCCCTGGTGCAAACATGCAAATAATTACAGCAAACCACCACCGATAATGAGAGAGGCATCATCAGTTTATTACTAAATGTACTTTGCAAGTTGTTTACCCAAATATACAAACAAGCATATACCAACTAATGTAAGTACTATCTATATATGTAGCTATTTAAACAGTCGTTGGACTGATAACTCCGACATAATCATTTGTAGTTTTTAGTTCATATATCTGCATTTTGAATAAAAAATAGCTAAGTAGGTAGGAGGTACGTATAAATCGAAGAAATAAATGTTTATCATAAATTTGGGCATGGGTGACCTACCTGTCAGGTTTGTGAAACTACGAGTAGGTACAGTTAAAGAAGCCACCACTAACTTGTTGTATTGTTATCAACATTACTTAAGTATGATTCATCATCATCATCATATCAGCTGACAGGCGTTCACTGCTGGATATAGGCGTCCCCCAAAGAGTGCCACAATGACCGGTCCTGCGCCACCCGCATCCAGCGGACTCCCGCGACCTTTACCAGGACACGAGTAAGTTTTAAGTATGATTATTACGTATAATTTGCGGCACTATTTTGGTTCCCATCCGTCAAGCAATCAGAGACGGATACGTAAGTGTCACATGAACACCAATCTCATATTATTATGACATGACAAATTCACACTGCAATTATTATTTAGTTTAATTAAGGCACTAATAGCCAGTTCTATTGTCTGATCAGATCAAGGTTGGGTTGAGTAATTATGTATTATTTCCTGCATTATTTTTAAATTTTCAATTGCCGTTTTTGTCCCCGAATACGGAAGACTGGTGACGATCACACGATTGTGTCCACGAGAGTAGAATTGATGTCGTGCTCTAATGTCCTCGATCTCTTATTTTAGACGGAGTGGGTGGTTTTGGTTTATATCTTTTTCGCATTTAGCACCTACACCGCTAATTGGTTAATACAATATGGGTCCACTTTCACTCTTAACCATACCTACTACGCAATTAGAAACCCTTGGTATATACCGTACCCATGATCAGATTAGACAAACGTTCTTCTCTTAGTCCCGCGGTCTTCGACTGGTCGGAAGCTTGCCTGGTAAGGGTAGGATGATTTTCTAGAAGCTGTTATTTCTAAGGCGCGTGGAGGTGGAGAGCTGTTCTTAGATTGAACTCGATCAAATGTATGAAGCCGTTCGTGGCCCCGCTACCCGCTGGCGTCCAGACCGCTGCCTTATCATTTTGGCATTCTGATCTTTGTACTACCAGTCTACCTAAATACAATAAGTGCAAGCTGCAGATGTATTTTTTTATTATTATTAATGATTTGTGGGCCTTAATAGTTAAATTCACCGTTAAAGCCCGTTGCCACCAGGAAATTCCAGATTCTTTGGGTGGTGATATGTTGTGCTGTAGATAGGTACGACTTTCAGAGCATTGAAACAAACGAATGCTCTCGTTTTCTAAGGTACGACCTCCGTAGTCCTAGATATCACGTTGTTAATGAAACAGTATCATATCATATATCACTATGACTAAGGCTAGAGTGCAGCGTGACCCATTTTATTTAACATAGATGTTAGAATGTGCTAGATGGCTACCTATGTGAATATGATGCACAATTGAGATGATTGTTTAATATGCAAACTGCATTGGGTACAAAGTTCGCCAGGCTTATGAAGATGTATCAAACACTAGTGGGAAAACAGGTTTAGGTACAGTCAATTGCAAAAATATGGGTGCATACAACTTACTCAAAAATATGTCCCTAAGGCTCTTATGTCGTCGAATTAAGGTAATGTGGTACGGTACATATTTATGAGAGAATTATTCGATATATATTTTTGCACTTGACTGCACCTATAAGTACGTACAAATGAAGTATGACGTAGAAATGCCACAGCGACATTGGAAAAATACGGAACATTTAAAAGATTTGCGATATTAAGACACTTGAAATAAAATATTTGATAATTTCTTTATTTGTATTTCTTTTGAGAGGTTTCAAAAATTTTGTAATAACTAGATAAATATTACTTTATGAAGCCAATAAAAACAATAATAAATTGTAACATTCTGGTTTTTGATAAAGACGAAAACAAGACAAAACGATCTCCACGCGTGCGTGCTGCAACCATCTGTGTAAATGAGCCCTTAGATACTAGGTACCTACATATTTTTATTTTCAGTTTTGTTTTTATTTAATAAACTATGGTTCCCGGTTAATAAAAAAACAAATATAGGTACTAATTTATTTACATATCACAAATAATTACATTGCTCGAACAAGTCGAACAGTTTATATTTTCTATGTGGTTCATTTCATTTAATAATACTTTACTATAGGTCCGCAACTTATTTTTTCGGAAACTAGTAGTTGAGTGAAATGTCCATAACATGAACCGATCATTGTAAAGCGTAATTAGTTTCCTTGAGCATGTGGAGATGGGTTTGCACATGACATTGCTATCATTAGATGCTAATTGAGGAATGACATAATAATAAAGACGTCGCAGTATTGTTATGCAACTGCGTCACAATGTGTACTATGTCCTACCGAGGTCCTGTCTAGATCTATTCAGCCCATAGCTATTCACTGCTGAGTATAGTACTATTATTTATTACGCCACTCTCTTAAGTCCACCTGATTCACTGCTTACCTACTTGGTCAATCGGTATGCCGACTATAGTTCTAAGACTACTGCAAGACTATGAAGTGAAAGAAAGTGATTATGCTGCACTTCCCCTTTCTCGTCGAAACCTCATGGATGAGGGTCGTGAACACCTCAACTTTAGTCCGCAGTACTCCTAAAAAAACCTTAGAGTTTCAAGTGCGTTACCCTGCGTTAATCCTGATTTAGTCTGCTACAGCCACGTTTAAATTTTATTTGTGCTTTGATCAAAGTTAGAGAGGAAGCATCCCACTCGTTCTCATTGTGATTTTTCCATAGCGTAGATAGCTCAAGTGTTTCTTCATGGATTTAACGAACTTTGTATTGTTTTTAGGCGTTTCACCTGTCTGTTGCAGAATAGGGGTGTTATAAGTTTGACATGTGTATCTGTGGGTGTGGGTCTGTCTGTGTCATTTGACTGGCGGTTTCGGTATTTTTAAACGAAAGTCTTGCATGACGAAATGGTTAATTGTTGTGTCGGAGGTATTTTTATGTTGTTACCTGAATATATGTAGCACGATCAAACGATAAATGTTCGTCGGCAAAGTATATGTATGTAATAAGATTAAGAAGTACATTAACAGGTACATTAGAAGTAAGTAATTGCATCTAATCGCTGCGTAGTTTTGTATCTACTGTCAAGTGTCGTGACAACAATTCTATTGAGATGTCGCCTGATGAAGATTTACTCGTTAATGCGATGCAAAACGAGTATAATTGAAGTAGGTATGCATCATATACCTATGGCTAAGGAAAGCCAGTCTACACTTTAATTACCCTTACAATGTTTTAAAAAGGACACTTCAGGTCATCCTTTTTAACTGATTATCGACCGGCACCAGCCAAAATCCAAACCAACCTACCAAGGTAACAAATTTTGGACACTGGCACGTTTTGTTATCACGCCACGTATCGGTAAGCTTCCGAAGAGGTACAACGCCTTCACTTATATTTTGCCACTAACTTTGTAGGTACTGTGTCAAATAAACTCGGATAATAAAAGTAGGTAGATAGGTGCCACTCGCATTTCATATTTCTTGCAAGGAAGTGAATTAAATCGCAATCTACTTAAACAATAAGTTATTGCATTAGAATACTGTTTCTAAAATAATGTTTTTATTTAAGTCATTTGTATAATTGGTTAATGATTTTTTTCCTCATTACGAAAACTGCTGATTATTTTTTTACGACCTGAATTAATCTGTTTTCTGGTTTGGAGTTCATTACTTCAAGTATCAATTAACAGCATAAGGATGGCAATTAAATAACGCATAAACAAACGCGACTACTTTTCAAGTGTGGAATGGTACTTCCTAAAGCGGGTCCAATTTTATTAGACATCCGATCCGATAGTCTGATAAAACCGGAGGTGTCTTTTCATCTCCGTGCAAAAGTATGCAAAGTGCGAAAAAACAAAATGTTCTGTAACTAGAATCATTTTGTAACTAGGTAGGAAGTTTTTCAATGTAATTTCTATAAAGTGATTAAATGTATTACCAGTGTTCTGGATGTCTATACATACCTACATAGGATAAAACTCGGATATATACCCCACTTTTTATTAAAAGATCTTGGTTTGAAAATTGTTAATTCAGCATGAATAAATTGGATGAATATAGCTAGTCTATTCTTTTATCTTATATTAAGACCTCTTTTTGACGAGCTGACAGTTCCGCATAAATTGTTTTCGCAGACCTCTCTCTTCGAAGATAGATAAGAATCAGTTGGGTTTTTTTTAGATAAAGCTAATATCTCATACGGATCTGTAAATACTCGTAACATTATGATCTCGATTGTCGGTTTGTATCTCGGTTACTCTAAGTACCTACACGCTTTTTCGCTGCAAGGTCGGGTAGAAAGGCGCGAGACGGTTGCACGCACGTGGTTCGATGCGGCCGCTTCGTGAATGGAGTTTCGCGTAAAGTTGGGTTAAGTTTAAGGTTAACTTTGCAATAATAACTTACGATTAAAGCTACTCACCGTAATATCGTAACACAAGAGGTTGTGTTACGTTTTTTATCAGTAGTACGCTCACTGAATTCAAATGTCTGCTCTTTTATTTAAGTACAACCAATATTATTGTTTGAGATATTTTACTTTAGAGTAGATAGGGTATATGGTAAGGTTATGATGATTACGCGGCATTATTGACAATACAATAACATATAAATAAATAAATACATATCGTAGGACAATGGGGAATGGATGAAAATATTGGAAATGCCTGATTATTTTTTTGGTCATAGGAATAACCTTTTCTCAAACATGCAATGAAATTTCGTCCTTACGTGCGTTATAACAGGCTTCAAAGTGTCACGTTTCGGGCGGAACTACTCGAGAGAACTGGTAAGCAATTTCATACAAAATTGAAGGCCTAGGCCGGGAAGTCATTTTTTTTAAATTTTAATGTTAACATGGCGTCTGTGTTCATCAACAGGCTAAACAGCTGATTTATATTTTTTTTATTTTTTCTAGTGGCTGAATGGTTATCGGACCAAAAATATCCACGTTAATGCCTATTACACACGAACCTTTATTAAGAAAACAAATTTGTATGATTCAATGTGTTGATGAATAAATTAAAATATTATCTATACGTAAGTCACCAGAGACCATAGACAATATTTAAAATCCTCAGCATTTATTTTATTCATTATAGAAATTAAGATTCTTATTATCAGGTTATGTATAATGGCCCTAATAGGGTCTATTCAAACACAACACACGCGAAATACGGATGACTTTCGTAAAAAAAACATTAAGTATGGAGGGATTGGAGGGAAAATTAATGTACTATTGTGAGTGGTGTATTGTTTTATTTCATTGCATATGTTTGAGAAAAGCACTATACATGCCTGGCCGTGAAAAGGCTTGCCGGCTTCGTATCACTATCCGGCCTCCCTACGGTCGGCCGTCTATACCTACTCACCCGGCAAGCCCTTCTGTCCCGGCGTCTGCAGTAATGTACTATTCTTAGCACCAGAAAAAAGTTTCAGATGTTTCAGTTGCGTCATTTTTTTTTGAAAAATATAAACAGTTTCCTCACTTACGTTTTGGGTTTAGGGCGGCGAATAAGACACTTTCCTAGATCCGCCTCATATTACAAAAAATATTTTAAATATCTGACCCTGGCAATGACAAATATAGCTGCTGCAGCTGTCAATATCATTGCCAGTGTCAGTTTACCGCGGATATCTAAGATAGTTTTTTGTAATATGAGACAGATCAAGTAAAGTTTTTCATTCGCCGTCCTAAACCCAAAACGTGAGTGAGGAAATTGTTTATATTTTTCAAAATAAATTGACGCAGCTGAAAAACCTGAAACTTTTTTCTGGTGCTAAGGAAGGTTATTCCTAATATTCCTATCACCAAAAAATAATCAGGCATTTCTAAAATTTTCATCCATTCCCAATTCACACCAATTGATCTAGTTCCAAACTAGACAAAGCCTGTAGGTACAATGGGTACTAGACAACGGATAAACATACTTATATAGATAAATACATACTTAAATAGATATTAAACATCCAAGACTCGAGAACAAACATTCGTATTCATCATACAAATATCTGCCCCGACTGGGAATCGAACCCGGGACCTCAAGCTTCATAGTCAGGTTCTCTAACCACTAGGCTATTCGGTCGTATATGCAAATTTAATGTAAAATCATGTTAAGTGTAAATAGGACAATGTAGTTTTCCTTATCCATATCTATATCATTAATCTATAATCTACTCTATATTTATGATAAGGAGGAAAAGACTGTGAGATTGTAAGTTTGTATGTAGGGGTCCTTCTGAATCTTTCACCCGTGACCTTCTGAATGGACATAGGCTATGTTTTATACCGCCGGTTTGTCTACTTTCTTTGCAGTACGCAGGAGAAGCCCTTATAAAGAAAAACTTATACTTAAAGATATATCACTACTATTAAGACTTACTCTGTCTCCTCACAGAGGATCCTCATAAGCCCGCGTCCTCTCCAGGCCGTGTGCGTGGACGCCACCCTGATCTCCAACACTTTGTTGCAGTCTTCGGGCACCTTCTCCCAGATCCTCGCCTCCCGGTCCAGGTGACCCAGGACCTTGAGGATCCGCCGGAACTTGGGGTTCGGGCAGTCTTCGGATTTGTCTGTGTAGTCCATCTCCTGTGGAAGCAAATTTTATTATTTAATGTCGTTTTAAGGACATCCACAGTGATCTATCATCATTTTTGACATGAAAATCATGTATTGTTTTACAACTGGTTTAGCCTAATGGGTAGTCATCCTACCTACCCACCTACCTACCTACCAAAGCTGACGGTCTTAGGTTCGAATCCCGGCAACGGTAAATATTATTATGTGACAACCCTACACACAGTACTTATTAATCTCATTGCAATATGTGTGATATTGTGAATACATTTCGAACTACCAAGATTTTGGCACAATTTCTACACGTTGCGACATCATACTGAGGTTAATTTTTGGGAACAGTGTCGAGTTTGTGACTGTGTGCACTTGACATGTAAATGTTGCGGAACAAAATGTACACAATGTTACTGGTAACCACTATTTGGTCCCAAAGTTACGTAACTGTTCCTTAAATGTGTTGACACAGTGGGGTCAGAATCCATGGTTTTGAGAATCCATGTCAGTAAATAAGATTTTCGCCTCCATTTTAAAATCCAAACAAATCGACACAATGTCGACACAGTATTGGAACAATGTGAAGAGATTTTCTATATGGATGAATCCCCGTTAGTTATCATCGTAAAATACTCCAAGATTGTTATAAGAAAAAATAAAACAGAAGCTTATTTGTATAAAGGAAACTGGGAGCAGTTTATATAGGTAGGTACCTACTCGAAGATTCCTTATACTAGGGCTTTTTTTTCATGTTCACAATGTTAAATTTCAAAATCAATGCCATTTTCGTAATTAACGTCCAAAAAAACCATAAAAACGACACCCATATTTAGATATTTCAACCCCATCGCACTCCAACAGGGGAGATGGTATTTCACGTCCGTCCGCCACGTAGGATTTTAAAATCGTTGTTGTTTTCGTAATCAGCGACCAGCGACCCGATATACCATAGAAACAATACCCATGTTGATTTTCAGACATTGTCACCACATTTCCCCCTTTTAGGAGTTGAATTCTCAAAAAACCTGAAACACGTGTTTACTCATTTATCGCTAGGAATACTCCTGTGAAGTTTCGAATGAAATAGTCTTACTTATTTTGTTTCCCCATACAACCTTTGACCCCCATTTCACCCGCTTAGGGGGAGAATTTTTTAAAATAATTTCTTAGTGCACTTACACTTATAAGGAACGCATGTGCCAAATTTGGAATCTCTAGATCCAACGGTTTGGGCTGTGCGGTGATATGTCAGTCAGTCAGTTTCTTTTATATAATTATTGACTCTACATATCGACTCTACATATCGACAATACATATCAACTCTACATATCGACTCTACTTACCAACTCTACATATCGACTCTACATATCGACTCTAGATACTGACTCTACATATCGACTCTACGTATACAGAATACAGAATACAGAATACAGAATTTATTGGTAAAATAAGCATTTTACAAGTCACAATTTCATTACAATATACACCCAATATTTTAAGGTTTTTACCATGCAACATTATTATTACAATTATTTATTCGTTTGATTTCTGTTTAATACGGCGCTGGGTCAATGATCCGTCTGTTTATTTGTCATTTTTTTATAAACTCATCTATTGAGTAATAAGCCTTCTCATTGAGCAATAGCGGGAGTTTGTTTTTGAAAATTTTGTCACTTTTTGAGTCCTTTATATCAGCTGGAACTGAGTTGTAAATGGTTGGTGCCATGATGCTGAGCGAACGTCGAGACTTGGCAAGCCGGCGCCTCGGTACGCACAGCAGAGGACGCCTTCGGGTCGGGCGATCTGAAGTTGGCGCGGTAGTTTTGTATATATCCATATTTTTTCTCACATACATGCAAGCAGTTAGTATATATATACACGGTAAGGTTAATATTTTATGCTTTATAAATAAAGATTGTGCTGGGTAGTCAAGAGGTTTTCCGTCAATTATACGCAGGGCGCGCTTTTGCATTCTAAAAGGTCTGTCGCGGTCAGCGGCAGTGCCCCAGATATCTACACCCTGAATAAGAATTGAATGGAAGTATCCATGGTAAGCTGTCTTGAGATTCTCGACCGTTAGGGTGGGTGCCAATCGGGACAGCGCATAACACGCCGAGGCCAATTTGTCGCACGTCAACTGTATGTGAGGAGCCCATGTTAGTCCAGCATCGATTTCAAATCCCAGGTACTTTACAGTATCGACTTGTGGGATTTTGGTGTTGTGAAGCACAATATTGAGTCCTGTTTTTATCGTGTTTCTAAGTTGAAAATGAACGATGTTTGTTTTATCGAGGTTTAGTGACATACCGTTAGCGGAAAACCATTTCACGATTTGATCAATCACATGTACTGACACTACATAGGAGCTGGGGGAAAATTAACAAAAAAAAGGCAGGTATTTTTCGTTGGGAACAGAGTCTGTGTACCAATTTTTAGCTTCCTACCTTGAAAACTGCGAAAAGTCCCATATAAAATTTCACCCCCTCTTTTAAGGGGTTGGGTGCAGATTTCCAAAAAAAAATGATGCACGATTTTTTTGTTAGTCACAAATAGTCCGCATACCAATTTTTAGCTTTCTAGCTTGAAAATTGCGGAATGCTCCATACAAACGTCCACCCTCCATTTTAGGGAAGTGGGGGGTTAGAAAGAGACAAAAAGTAGCCTATGTCACTCTCCATCCCTTTAACTATCTCCACTTAAAAAATCACGTCAATTCGTCGCCCCGTTTTGCCGTGAAAGACGGACAAACAAACAAACAAACAAACAAACAAACACACACACACACACACACACACATACACTTTCCTATTTATAATATTAGTATGGATTTAAATGGAAATGTCTGTGTGCGTGCGTGCACACACGCTCACGCACGGTCCCGCCCCCGTCAGCGCGACAGAACTATTGATTGGGAAAAGTCTAATCTGAAAAAACCGGCCAAGTGCGTGTCGGACCACGCAAAACGAAGGGTTCCGTGCCTATTAAAAAGGTCGTATCGTCACAGAAATTTTACGGCACTTACGTCCTTTTCTTTGAGGAAGGCAGTTTTTCAGCAATATCTCAAAAACCTCTGAACCGATCTTGTTCAAAACAATTTTCGGTGAATGATATTAATAAGCCCTATGTCCATGAATTTTTCCATATTTTTAAAATACACCGTTCAAAAATTAGAGGGGGGGGGACAGAATTTTAGTGACTTTCGGGGCAATTATCTCAGACCCTATTCACTTAATCAAAAAAAATGCTAAGAAACCTTATATTTATTTTGAAAGGCCTATCGATTGATGTGCCACACGGGGGGTCACGATGAAAAAATTTTTTTTGACTTTTAGTTTTATGTATGGAGTGCACCTCTAAAAAAATTTTTTTTTGTCATTTTAATTACAAAACTATGTAGCGGCTAACAAAATACACCTATCCTCAAAATTTTATTCAAATACACCTTATAGTTTTCGAGTAAAATGCCTGTGACATACGGACAGACGGACAGACGGACAGACGGACAGACGGACAGACGGACAGACGGACATGACGAAACTATAAGGGTTCCGTTTTTGCCATTTTGGCTACGGAACCCTAAAAAGAAAGGCTCAACTAATGTACGGTCCTAAGCACTTCTTTCAGAAAGTTAAATATGGCATAGGTACCTACAAACAAAGTTCTCAATTTATTATGGACCTTACAGTTTACAAACACCTGTGTACAATTGGTAATAATAGGTGCCTATTAATAGGTATTTATCTATTAATTGGATGGTAAAGTGATTGAATTACGCACAGTACCAGACCGGATCGACTGTTGGAGCGGAACAGCCCTTCCTTTTAGTCCTTGAACCTTTCCTACTACTTGCGAGTTAGCGTGAAAGGAATTTTCCCGAGTCCAAGTGTTAGTTCATCATCATCATCATCATCATCATATCAGCCGAAAGACGTCCACTGCTGGACATAGGCCTCCCCCAAAGAGTGCCAAATTGACGTACCTAGTTATACATACTAGGTATATTGTTGTGGTAGACCTAACATTGTCATTTATTAATATTTGTACGTTTGGTATTAATTAAATGAATGAGTATGAGTATGAATATGAATAAAATTTTTATGTTAGTATCGAGTCAATAGTTCTCTTTCGTCTTACCGTGCGATGAAAAATCCGAGCCCTGATTATAAGTTTCCGCACTGCTTCAATATTTTGTGGTACAACGGCCGATTTCGGGCGACCTTCCTTAACTTCGTCCGTAAGCATACTACGTCCACGATTGAACTCACTAAACCAGTGATACACAGTAGTTTTTGATGGAGCTTCATCACCAAAAGTCAAAGTTAATTGATCTATGCATTGTTGTTGCGTTAAGCCACGCCGAAAATCGTAATAAATCATAGCACGAATATTTTCACGAGTAAGTTCCATTCTTGCAACGAGATAACATTTTAATTTAAACCCGCCAAAAACAAAAGACTAGCTTTACCAAGGAGGTCAAAAATTGTGTTTAAGAAAGTTGGAATCCTGGATTCCGGATACATAAGTAGCAGCCCTCGTATATATACAAATATTGCTCGTTTAATGGTATAGGATATTATCCTAGTAAAGGTCGCGGGAGTCCGCTGGATGCGGGTGGCGCAGGACCGGTCACTTTGGCTCTCTTTGGAGGAGGCCTATGTCCAGCAGTAGACGTCTTTCGGCTCATATGATGATGGTGATGATGATATGTATTTCGGCGTCATCCCGGGCACGGCAACGTGAAACTGTTCACAACTTCACACTTAAGAAATAGGTAATACGTTACTTTATAAATTCCAACAAGATTACCTACTATAAATTGCATATTGATAAGAATTATAAATTGCCTTGTTGTTTTCCATTGTTCATAGTATATTACAGCTGGCAATAATTGCTATTCAAAGTAACATTAAACACAGGCTTCCATCATGAGAGTTGATTTATTTATGTAAATAAATCAGATGATTATATACGAGTAATTAAACTGTATGCAGCATGACAATGATCTAACGATAAAAATATTACAAATAATTTGAATAAAATAAAATTTAAGTAGGTACCTAATGTCCATATAGGTGCGTATAATTACCTATTATTACCTAAAAAACTTCTATCATCGTAATTTTTCCACAGTTCAATTGCGTAGAAAAGTAATTCAATTGTCCCTTTTAATATAAAATGAAATTAGCATGACGACACAACATTATATAACCTCCGGCTAGCTTTAACATATTTTCGCTGTGAGTAGGTACCTACCTATACTTTATTTTTTCTTTATAAAGTTGGCAAGAATCAAGTCAAGTGCATGAAAGCGAGCAGATTTTGTAAATATATTCGATAGGTTAGGCTAGGCCACGAATAACAATGCCCATTCCAATGCCTATGTCAATTCTAAAGGTCCATTCTATTTACTGGTGAAAGAAGATTTGTAATCGGATGAATGTTATCCAGAGATTACTGCCTACATTTAGACTTACAAAGCTACAAAGTAACAAACTTTATCTCTGTATACTATTAGTTTGGATACATATGTAAGGTGAATGTTCCAGTACTCGACGCTGTCCCATTACTTAGCACCTTCAATTTTAATTCGTACCAATATATATGAACGGACAACAGTGATTTATTGGAATAAAGGTGCCAGCATTGGACCGTTTACTTCATCGGAATCTTCACTGATCATATAGGTACTTAAGGTTTTCTTTCATACAAGATAATCATCTTGTTTATACACTCTTGTTCTTGTTTATACTCTTGAACACATAAAAAGTAAAACATTTTCCGCAAAACAAAACCCAAGCAAAAGTCGCGCTCCATCAGATTGTAACTTTTCAGAACCTCGGAGATAATCCCGGGACCTTGCTTCTGTCGCTGGGAACGACATAAAATCAATAACCAATAATAGGTTCAGCCACGTTTAGATACAAAATATTGAGACTCATATTCAGCCGCATTGCCTACGCTGAACATGTATAGTTTGTGTCATGTATGAAGGTGTTAGTTTGAAACTACAACTAGGTATGACATAAGCATCATTACAGAATGATGTCCCTGCGGCATAAGAACTTAGGGCGTAGTAAGTTGCCGAGAGTTAATTTGAATAACATACAACCACGTTAACCTAACAACATATGAAATTTTACAAGCTCTGTTTTACTAATAAGTTTGAGGTGTGCTGTTCATGATTCCATACAAATGAAGCATGACGTAAACACGTTCATGACATTACTGTATTAGATAAATACAGTAACGTCATGAACGTGTTTTGATAGATAATCGAAACTATCGAAAGCAAATTACAGGGTCTAGACTTAGAGGGTCAGAACAGAATATACTGTCTGTTTTTACCTAAGTCACTTGACAACTTTGTCATCAAAAAAGGGTCCGCAGTGAGGCATACGAAAACTGCTTGAATAGGCATGAAACCTATATATTTTGAAGTGGTCTCTACATTGGTTGTCAAGGTCGGAAAATACTTTTTCATTTCGATCGTCCCTTTGCGGCGAGGTTCGCAAATCCGATTATGGCTGGGAAAACATCCAACGTATTTGCCGGGAAGAGGACTCGATTAGCGTTGATTGAATCGGGGTTCGGGAATGTAAATAAAAGAATAATAAAATAGGCGAGTTAGCGGAAAGAGGGCGATTTATCAAATTTTACCAAATACGAGATTTTGTTTTGCAGGCAATTTCGCACATAAATACCTATTTAGTGAATTTTTACCTTGAACACCTAAAGATTATAAAACCTAGAAAACATTAAACATCTAAGCATTACATTAAATAACTAGATTTTAAAATCCACAATAATAAACCTAGTAAAGATTCAACTGAATGAAAATTTGATTGAGCTACCAGAGGATAGATCCTTTATCATCTTCAGGATAAGGTAATTAGGTACTTACTCGTAAAACCTAGCACTTACTTTCGCTCACAAAAGACCGTGACTGAAACATATTGTAGATGTTTTCCTGTGTTTATTGATAAGAAACTGGCAAGCCGGAAGCAGAAGTTAAGCTAGAAATTAATCGCTACAAGTGATCACTGTAGCTCACCTGCGCGGTATACGATCACACCTGCGCGGAAGTGACAATAAAGAACAATACGCTTTCGAATAATGTTAACTCCAATAAAGGTGGTGTACATACGTGCTGAATTCAAAATGAAGTACGTTTTGAAGTCATTAAGGCCGTCTTGATTGCGAACTTACAAAATTAAATGATGATGCCTAACACATTCAGTGCCAACGGTTTCGTAGCGCTACGCTCGTAGCCGGTAACATGCAAAAAATCGTTTATAGAGGAAAACGCCTTCCACAAGGGTTCCCACCTGCAAGATTCGTAGAGGAAAGTTAGTAGAACGCTTGTGACAACTATAGGATGCTCATGCAAGAGAGCTCATTAATTTCCTTCCCAATGTTGCCTTTTCTACGATCACGGATGAACCCGAAATATGCTTAGTCACTAGGGCTAGGGCCTCGACGAGAAGAACGACCTCTGATCAATTAACCAATCCGTAGGTGAAGACGATGAGAATGATTCAATCTTACCTCTCTCGTGACGATGCCGTTCACAACCACGCCAACCATCTCTCCCAGGTCGTCAAAAGCCGCAATGGACACTCCATCGGACAGCGATGAAGATGCGTAGTCTTCCAGCTCTTCACAGCGGGATTCTGGTGTCTCCAGTAGCTGGATAGCTTGGTTCATGGGCTCATCGCGGAAGAAGAACCTGGGGAATAATTGATTGGAGTGGGACAGCCGTTTAGCGCAACATACATATGTACTCGTATTCCATAAATAATTCAAGAAGACCTTAAGGCGTAAAATTATTGATTATTCGCAATATTCAGTGGGTACAAACGAAGACAAGCTGGGTGTCTACTAATAAACTACTACTAGCTATCCCATTGCGATAGGGTTTACAAATTGTCAGATAATTGTGGCGACAATGACATCATTTGACGTGCCCGGCATATACAACGAATCCTTTAACTAAATCAATGGAGTCCTCATCTGGAGTCAGAGCCGCGCGTCCATAAGCTCAGGCAGACCGTAGGTATATGTGTATGCTGCGTGATATAGAAAATGGATAATATGCTAGCTACTTACCGTCTCAGGAATTCGATGGTGACCTCTCTATCGTCTGGCGTGAGCTTGCGCAGTGTGTAGGTGGGTTTCGGCTGCATCTCCGGCGCGATGCGCGGGCGCAGGCCCAGCTCCGACAGCTGCGCCGGGAGCTCGTCCGCCAGCTGGAAAACATACAAATTATAGTAGGAGCTATATATGATACTGAGAATAACGAGGGATTCAAGGAGTAATGTCGCTCCACGCAATGTTGATGTGAGTTTCGCTTATGACTGTTTTTCGGCGTGTCTTAAGTTCTTGGTAAGATACTCACGGTCGTTATTTTTTTCGTTATTCATCTCAAGTCAAATGAGGCATATTTTTGATAAAATCACTAAGCGGCATTTTTAATTTACATAGATTTTCTTATTAACAACTATGAAAATGGCTTGTGATAGCGATTACCAGCAGCAGCGTAATTGCGTAACTTTTCAAACGAGAGTTAGGGCACACATTCTCTCCTTCTAAAAATGGCAGTTGATATTTCCTAGTGAGAGTTTAAAAATTTACGCGTTTATTTTACTTCCTGCTGGTTACAGAAATCTGATTCGTATACTAACTGTTCTATTGATATTTTTTTAAATCCATTCAAGTTTAGATTTACGATAAAAATATTGTTATATTCTACTAAAATCGATAGATACCTAATATACCTATCCTTCATCGACAAGTTCCCTTATGATTGAACAAAGACAATTAAGAATATGACAACCTGCAATTAAACATAATTGTCTAAGTATGTACTAACAGTTTATAATTCTTACCTTAAACGGGGTCTTGCTCGGCATAGTCTTAGTGTAGCCGACTGCTTGTAATCAATAGCTCTATCGACAACTCGGATAACTGACTTATGTTGACAATCTTATAAATATTTACGCTACACAATATTAATGATGCGTTTATGTAGGTATCACGTATCTATCTAACATAATAGTACATTGTGTTACAAGTACGGTAAAATATGAATTACGAACGAAAGTCTATTAGAAGCCCGACGCCGAATTAGTACTTACATAGTTTTATTTACATAATAAATTGATGTGGAAATACGCACTTTTTATTTATTACATAGAAAAAATACGAAATAACTAATATAAAATAAATAAATAAATAAATATTTGCGGACAATCTTACACAAATCGACCTAGTCCCAAACTAAGCAAAGCTTGTACTATGGGTACTAGACGACGATAAACATACTTAAATGTATAGAAAACATCATAGAATATAGGCCTGTTAAGTTATCGTTCTGTTAAGGACCTAGTAACATCTAATATTTGTCCTAAGCAGAATGACGACGACGGCTTCTTTGTTTGCCGTATTTCTAATCCTAAAAAAATGGACTATAATAATAATACGTTTTGATTGTGAGTGAGTGAGGTTTATATACGTAAAATAACTGTTAGATATGCCTAATTTGAAGAATAACGACGAGAACATTCGGTGTCTTATGGTATCGATGGAACATACGTTTCTGAGTATGTATTCAATCTGTGATATTTGTCAGAATGGGACATGTTCTCACATTGATGACTGTCTCTTACATAACTTACATTCCGATGTTGAAGGACTAAGACATGAAAATGGGGACATATTCCGTCAATTATCTATATTATCGTGGTTTGAATACCAGCCCTGTCCCAAGACACATTACCGAACTTACTGACTCTAAAATCGATAAACGATTACATTATGGATAGGGATATTTGGCTGCGATAAAATCCTGTACTAGAAATCTATCGCAAAATAAATAGGCTTTCTACTGTAGCAATATAATTTCAAAATTTTATAATACTCTGATACTGAAATGGTATACAATATTGTATACTGTTTTGAAAAAATGACACCTCGCCGAGTTTTTTACGCCGGTTCTTCTCGAGGCAGAGGTTTACTTTCCGAACCGGTGGTAGTTTATCGACATTCATAGGTACATGTAATATGCCTAATTTGAAGAATAAATCACTTTGACTTTGCCCCATATTTTCATCTGTTTAAAAGTATGTTATACTCGTAGGTATGAACTCGATTTTATTAAGACTAAAACTAGACCTTGATACCTAGAGAATTTAAATGCGATCAATTCGTGTTCTTAAAATAATCTAAGAACACCTGTCCATAATTGTTGTACTTACAAGCTCGCCTGAAATCAAGTTTGATCTGAAATTAGGTTAAAAGCTGTCTCATTCCGCCCTTTACCGTTTGTCCGGTTCGATAGCCTTGAAGTGCGTACGATAAAAGCGATAGTTTAGGTATATATTCTACTTAAAATACAGATAGATCACTTGTTTTGCCGCCGCATCTAGCTATGTTTAAGATTTTAGGCCTTGTTTGCTAATATTTTATTACTTAAACTGTGATGTAGGTAGGTACGTGGAATGTCTTAAACAACTCTGCCTCTGAAAGTAATTATCTCTCACGTAACAATGCACCGACGAGAATTTTCCAAAATTGCGGATTGTATAATATTATATAATAATTCTATATAACATTAAGTGTCGTCCATTAATCACGTGAGACGTTGAAAGTATGCAGGTCAAGAATCTTACGTTGGGGAGAGGGAGGGTTTCGACAAATATCACGTTTTTTATATACCGCAGGAAATAAAGTAAATATGGACATCTTGGTTCCAATAGTCACTCTTGAGACCGTGCATGAGTTTCCCTGGACTGAATTGGAATAAATATCCTTTTGTGATTCGTAGTAGTTACATTGCTTTGCTACTTTTTTTTATTCCTACTAGGTCTTGTAAATACCTCTACTAAATGCCTTAACTTGCTTTGTTACTCTCATGTAACTTGTTTTTACAAGCCTTATATTAACATCACCTGTAACTAGTTTTGTATGTATCAAATCTTTACTAGATTCTTTTTTTACCTATGTAAGTACATCTATTACAGTCTTATGGATTTGAAAGTTTGTAAGGAAAAATAGTCTAACACACAGAATAACTTGGTAGGTAGGTACCATCAAGTTGATTTGTTAATGGAGCCAGAAGGTGAAACTCTTCAATGGCTAATAGTAGGGCTGGTACCTACCTACTTAAAATGTTTTCTTTTTATATACCTATATATAAAAGAAAACTTTTTAAATAGGTAGGTACCAGCCCTAACATGTATGTTAAATTTCATGAAAACAGTGACTGAGCTAGGTATTTTTAATCTGCTCATTTCCTACAACCTAAAGGTCACACTTGAGGTTGTTGCGGATTATTATCTACTGCTATTGTAATATCAATTAATTTATCTCCGTGTCGAAGCATGTAACGATTTGCATTAAATTACTAGGCAACGGATACTGTAGACTTTAAAGGAACTATACCTAACTTAAACTCTACAATCAAAATGTTTTTATGTTTCTACAATTCCTGGGTCTGATACCTACCAATCAAGATTTGACACCATATTAAATGTACTAAAAAAATATATGATTTGCTTTTTGGTTGGATTATAGAGCCATTCAACTTCAGTCGAATTTCGATATACTTAGACGATTGTTTTTGCTTCGTATGTAAAAGACTAGAAGACCGGCTTCAGACAGGGACAACACTTTTTTGGAAGTAAGAATAGATGAACAAAATTGTCTCGAATCAAATCATATGTTCTTACTGCAGTCGTCAGATTTGTGATCTCCAATATGCGATAATAACATTCAATTTAATGTTCTGTGTTCTGTCATACCGAGTTACGAGTGATAATATTTATTACTAGCCAAGGTAGCCTAGCGGACCAAGCATGTGGTTGCCAAACCGAGATCGGAGGTATAATTAGGTACGTCCGGAATATCATTTGATAACATAAATGATAAAACCTGCACACATATATGCGAAGTAATTTAAGAAAGCCTATATTGGACCAGCATGGGGACTGCATGAGAGGAGGCCTGTACCCAGCAGTGGGGCCAATATATATAGGTCGATGATGAGAGTTTCCATTTAGAGCGCTCAATGCAATGACTGAAGTTTAATCGTTCATGATATTAGTGACCAGAAAAAAGACATCCCTCTTGAACTAAGCTTCCTAGTTCGACACTGATTTTAATAGTTTCTTGGCACATCTTGGTTAACAGTCGATAGATTTTATGTCGAACAAAATAAATCAATGTCTCAAATCCTATCCCACATATATATCACTGCCGCACGACAATTCATAAGTAGTTCGTAGCATAAATAGCGGATTTGAAACGGAATGACTTGATTTATTCCTTTTTTGTCACGACTAGAATATAATCCGCATTGGCAGTTTACAGTGAGAGACAATCGGCTAGAATAACGTGATCAATATGGTCAATAAAATATCATAACACTAGGAAACTATAGGTGTAGGGTGCTGTAACCCTCAACATTTTTTTTCGCTCGCTTGCTAATGTTAGTTCGTAATGTTCTGTGCTCTGTGCCCACGCATGAACCAACAAATTGGTATAGTCAAAACAAATGATTATTTCGGAATAAGCTACGTTCAGATTTAAGATAAATGAATAATCAATATTTTATTGCGAACAAAATCATTTGTAGTTTTGAAACAGTAGCAAATAAGTTGAAAACGGCGGCTACTTTTCAAGAATTATTTGAATATATTCAAACTTTTAAATTAATATTAAGTTTTTTTTTACAAAAATGTCGCCTTGAAAAAAAATATTTAAATGATATTAATATGAGTCTGTTTAGTACTGGTTGCCGGTCAGTTGAATTATAAACAGTATTTTGTATTTGAAGTACAATGCAACAGGTATTTTTCCCAACCCATGGTATGATAGATGCGTTATGTCGAATGTATGTATATACGTTTTTTATACGATTTTCCAGTACTCTAACAGCAATAAAAAACACTTAATGGTGCAGGTAAATCTATAAATAGATATTGACAGATTCAATTCGCAGTGTAAATCATTATTTATACCTCTACATAGATGAGCGTTTATAATAACAACGTGGCATTGTGGTCAGTAAGTAATATTCTATCTATGAGGTCAAATAAAAAGTTACTGTCGTGCCTAGACCATGTCAACATGCCTCAATAGGAACGGAAGTTATTCTAAATGACGGTTATCACATATACCTATAAGGTAAGGTTATATTTTCCAGAAATATTATGTTGCCGTATATTGCTCATAAAATATACGTGCTCTTTGTGTTTTAGCGATCCGTAACGAAAATGGCAAAAAAGGAATCCTTATAGTTTCGTCATGTCCGTCTGTCCGTATATCACAGGTATTTTATTCAAAAAGTATAAGGTGTATTTGAATAGAATTTTGAAGATAGGTGTATTTTGTTAGCTGCTACATAGTTCTGTAATAAAATGCCAAAAAAAAAAAAATTTAGGGGTGCACTCATCAATCATTTTAAGTCCACGTGTGGCACATCAATCGAAAGGCCTTTAAAAATAAAAATAAGGTT
Organism: Epinotia nisella; assembly: GCA_932294315.1. Classification (NCBI taxonomy): domain Eukaryota; kingdom Metazoa; phylum Arthropoda; class Insecta; order Lepidoptera; family Tortricidae; genus Epinotia; species Epinotia nisella. The sequence goes on from OW028687.1 coordinate 8,691,113, forward strand.
TCTCAGCAATTTCAAAAGATTAAGCGAATAGTGTCGGAGATTATCGCCCCGAAATTCACAAAAGTTGTGACCCCCCTCTAATTTTTGAACGGTGTATTTAAAAAACATAAAAAAAACATGGACATAGGGCTTATTAAATTCTTCCACCGAAAATTATTTTGAACTAGATCGGTACAAAGGTTTTTGAGATATTGCTGAAAAAGGACGTAAATGCCGTAAGGTTTCAGTGAAGATACGTCCTTTTTAATATGCACGGAACCCTTCGTTGTGCGTGGTCCGACACGCACTTGGCCGGGTTTTTCCATGTTAAGAAGGATGTTCGCGCTCGATAAGGATGAATTTGCTAATACTTCCATATTTAAAACTTGTGGACGCTTAGTTGGCCTTTACGCGGCGTCGTAGGTACCTACCCACAATAAAATATATTAATGTGTCTAATACAAAAATAAAATAGACTAGCTGTCCGTGCAGTTTCTCCTGCATATTGCAAAGAATGCAGGCAAATCCGCGGGATAAATATAACATATAACCGTCCATAAAGTGCATTCTACATGCAGCTGAAAGAATTTTCGAAATCGTATTAAGCGGATCCGAAGATTACCCAAAACATACAAACTTACATTTTATAAAGGTACAATTTCACAGACTTTTCCTCTTTATAATATTAGTATAGATTAATTAACAAACTTAGACTCATAAGTCTAAGTTTGTTAATTAATCTATAGGTATTCATTACTAATAAATCGTTAAATATCAATTTAACTTACCAAATGTGTCAATGAGTATTACAATATTGTCATCGTATCGTGTAAGTTTGGTTTTTCATACTCAGTTTCTGCGTGTAATTACCTAATTACACAACTTTCCACGGTGAGGGATCAGGGCTCAGGGTAGTACCTACGCTGAATTTATATAACATACGGAGGCTAACTTGCTACGAGCTACGGCGTAGCACAGCCAGCTACGAGTGTAAGCTGAACAAAGGAGCCATTAGGCAACTAAAAATCTTATTTTAATTTCATACCAAATTCAGTGCAGCATTGCCACACACACACTCGAATGAAACGCTATAGGAATGTTGATTGATAGTGAATTCAGCAACTTTATTTGCAACGTTAAAAACTTTGCGCTACTTATTATGAAATTTGTAGCAAAATAGGAATAAGTGAAGTCATGATTTTATACGGTCAAACAGCGCCCATTTTTATCTTGGTGCATTTCAAAATCTTTAAAATAGCAAATTATTTTGTTGTGTTGTGTTGTTGAAGTTTGATGTTCTTCGAGTTTTTTCGTGGGTTTTGTTTATTGCTAATGTAAGAATAATATTTTCACTTCTCATGCTTGCAAAGTTCGCTTTTGTGCTGGATGTAAGCTGCAAAAAAGGCTTTTACGCTCTAGTACACAAAGTAAAATTGTTTTAAAGACTAAGATAATCGGGCCTAACAGCCACACGCACAATAAAACTTCGTAGAATCAACTTGTTATTTTATTTGATTTGCTTTTATGAACACATCCGTTTTTTTCTATTACTAAATTAATAAAACCAGATAAAAGAGAAGTCAATTAATATTTAAAAACGTATCGAATCATTATATGACGTGGCAGTATGAAGTACAGTCGCGATAAAATATATCGGAGCGACCAAAGTGCTCACAAATATCTGAACACGTCTCTATTTTCGAGGCATGAGAGACGTGTTCAGATATTTGTGAGCACTTTGGCCGCTCCGATATATTTGATGGCGACTGTACCTACCTAAGACTAATATCAAGTGGCGTAAATTAAACATAAAACTTTAAAAAGTTAAGTGGCGAGAATTAACTATTATTTTATTAAATTTTGCAATTTTTTGTAATGTTCTCTCAATTGAAGTGAAAAGCAGTGTGTATAACTCGGGTATAAATGAGCCATTTTATCCCTCGACTTAACAATCTACCCTCGCCGGTAGCTCGGGTGGATATAATAATAATAATAAAATCTTTATTTCGGAGCACTAGACTCCATAGCTGTGTGTATAACATCTACATACAGTTTTTTTTATCTCGGGTGAAATGGCTCGTTTTATGCACTTGTTGTACAATCTACTATTTTTTACTATCAAATACTTTTCAATAGGTATCAAAAAGCACGGCTACATTTATTGCGTTTTTCGAATTCCCGTTAGGTAGGCTTCATGTATTTATTTAGTCTGTCTTGATATAGAGCCTAAGGCAAAAAATACAGGACCACAACTACCACAAGACAGTGCACATGCTTGCAGCTACGAATATAAGAATGCAGGAAGTGAGAACCAGTTTTGCAAATGTCAATTGTATGGACATGTAATTGTGGCATAGTTCTCTTTGTGTATTCTGAATGAGTTATATTTAGAAGTGCATTTCTTTTGTCAGAGGTATATAATTGCATATCTGTAGAAAAATATTATTGTATTGAGTACCTTACCTACTACCTATCCTCTGGGTGCAAGCTTAGGGCCAACACACAATTAGACGTTACGACGACGTGCCGTGCGTTGCGTTGTAAAAAATCACGTCACGGCGACGTTGCGACAACGTGCCACGGCACGACGCAGTGACGTGATTTTTTACGTTGCCCGCCGTAGATTTCCACGTCACGACGTCGCAACGTTACACGACGCCGCAACGTGCCACGGCATATCGTCGTAACGTCTAATTGTGTGTTGGCCCGTTGTATTATCTTTGCAACTCACGACCATGTGATGCATTTTGATTGGTTCGTTAAGTTTCCATGTGATCACACATGTTTGTTAGCGTGGTTACCTTTAGTTTATGTAGTCTTCAGAAACTGTACCTACAGGTAAGTAATAATTTACATAAAAAAAGATGAAACTAAGTATAATGCAAAGATTAAAGTAAATTTGATATTACATCAAATCAGAATGAAAATCGGAACATCTTATCCTTATTATTTATTATTTATTTATTTATTAAGAACAATTTACTTAATACTTTATCGCATCAACATATCAACCAACTCAACAGTTCTTTCCGTATTTTCCTACTTTAATGTAGTTTTAACGAATCTATCCGTTTAACTGTTCGTAAGTAAAGCTAGATAATATGAAGAGCTAGAGAATATTCGACAATCCTAAATTAATTATGACCAATTCATCAATATTGATTGAGTGTTTTTTTTGGTTTTTTAATTAGATAGTTAGTCCATGCATATTGACATTGTATAGCCTAACTTCCTGATTTGCTAGCTATATTAATTGGGTGCTTTATTACTGCCCATTTAAATTGCAAACTAACCGAATACAAGATTTCAATATATAGTAATGTTTTTTTCGAGTACCTACTAGTTTTATTACGCAACTAATTAGTTCAGTAATAAAACTAGTAATTGATACTAACATTATGTAACTACTAGTTAGGTAGCTCCACACGCCTCTTACAAAGAACGCAAGCGGAGCTGCGGGACAAAATATACTCTTGAAATCGGATGAGTAGTGCCGGAGACTGCCCCCTATAAACAAACTTACAATCACAAAATTTACCATTATAATATTATATACTACTTATAGAAGTATAAACCAACCGGTTGGCAAAAAAATATCATTAATATCTTGCTGTTCTGCAAAAATTGAATCCTAAAAACAATAAATTATTGAAACTTAATCCCAACACTATACAAATCAAGCACTACATTATCAATAGCAAACATTGTAATAACAATTGCATAAAAAACGTAAATATGAATGAGTCATTGATATAAAAACTAAATTAGCATAATCAAACAGCGATGCCGGCGACGGCGAAAGGCGATCGTCGAACTATGGTCCTTGGTAATGATCATGAACGTGAGCAAGGCTGCGTTCGCGCTGTTGGGTAATTAGTGGTTTTACGCTATGCAGTCTTTGTAAAGTGTGACGACTGGTTATGTAGGTATCTCAACAGATATCAGTTGTCTTTGTAGTGTTGGTAGTTTTAAATTCAAAGGGTCTATAATCCTGATTTTGCGGGAAGGGAAAACACGATGACCTCTATTCGACAAGCGCTAAAAACAATAGTTTTAAAACTAAAGATGATTTCAGTCGAAATACCTACCTACTGTTAAGTATATTTATAGATATTGTTCATATTGTATTGCACCTAATAATTTCTGCATGCGTATATACACGCACCGGATGCAAGCACTCCAGCTAAGTAGATTAATTAATTATATTTTCACTTTTTCATCTGTGTGCCAAAGCAAGTGCTGATTATATAATTATGCTATTGTCTTTCTTCCTCTTACATACATCATCAATTCAAAATCAATCGTAAGCAATGCCAATAAGGTCTCAATTAAGAATTTTACAAGAATACATATACCCACGCAAAACAAAAAGACGTGATCTAGACAGCTAGATGAAGGTCTCAGAAAAAAGATTAATCAAAGGAAGTCATGACTGCACCAGATCTGCAAGTCTAAATCTTGTTTAAAATCACGTTCATCACGGCATGGCCTTGTTATAATATACCTATACCTACTTGCTGTTTCTAAAGTTACAGGATTTCAATTAGTTATACAGGGTGAGCAATCCAAATGGGTCAGTATGGCGGTTTTGGAAACCATAACAGATAGCGAAATCTTGGCTTAGGAACCATGACGTTGATTTTAGTAAAAAGAAAAACTGCATTCATATACTTACAAAAATACGTGTACCTACTCGGCCCAGGAATCGAACCTGGACTTTTTGAAAAATTAAATTTCGTTATTTTCCTTTGAATATCGGTTATGTAGCTCTTAAATAGTAAATGTTACTAAGAAACATGATATCTAAAACTAATAAAATGCATTGTTTTTAAACAACGAAATTTAATTTTTCAAAAAGTCCAGGTTCGATTCCTGGGCCGAGTACACGTATTTTTGTAAGTATATGAATGCAGTTTTTCTTTTTACTAAAATCAACGTCATGGTTCCTAAGCCAAGATTTCGCTATCTGTTATGGTTTCCAAAACCGCCATACTGACCCATTTGGATTGCTCACCTGGTATAGCGGGAGTCTGCTGGATGCGGGTGGCGCAGGACCGGTCATTGTGGCACTCTTTGGGAGAGGCCAGCAGTGGACGTCTTTCGGCTGATATGATGAATGAGTTAATTTGTCATTCAATCGGTCGATATTCTGCATGCGAATGCTTCTCGCAGGCGTATTTATAACGACCATTGAGAAAATCAGTCAATAAAAGCGTGCGATAGAGTAGTTCGAGCGTGCACATACTCCCAACTCACTACACCCGGACAAGAAAACTCCTGCCCTCCGCTATCAACCAGTTTAAACGGCTCGTCGCATGCGGGCACTATGGCAAATATTTTGGAAAACTCCCGGTTTCGCAGCCCGAATGCGGGCGCTTTCGACTAATATAATATTAACATATTCGCTTTTGGACATTTTCGCTTTGAATAAAGCAGAGCCAGTATTCCAACCGCGATATTTGACAGAAGGGGATAGATCCCCACTTTGATGTTTCTTTCCGTTATTCTGACGTTTAAAGACGAAGACTGAAAGTGGGGACATATATCACGGATATCTGTCAATTATCACGTGTGAAATATGTCAGAAAGCGCACATGTAAATTGTTCATGGAGGAATAGGATAATATGTTTCCCACCAAAAACATAAATGTAAAAAAGGAGAGCCAAGTTCAATACAAAAATTATGCATGGCTGTGGGCTTCGCCGCAAAAAGAATGGAGATCTAAATGAGTGCCAAGTTATGCAAAATCCAAATATGTATTTATAGGAACAAAATAACATTATGGACAAGTATTAAACTCTATTTCTTTGCTTTATTGGATACCTATAACAATTGCTGTTATTTAAAAATGTGAGGTCTTAAAGTAGATTAGATTTGACTTGACTGTAGGTACTATTAGCACCTATAGTAGCGGTACACTGGTGCAATCATGCGACGAACTTACTTTTCCACTAAATAATATTGTCAAATCGTCAGCTACTTTGTTACTTGGAAAACAACATTCAAAAGCCAGTGTCGCCATTACTTGGGAATTACCATAACGATCAATGAATGTGACTGATGAGCTTGTTCAGCTTGTTAAAGTAAAGAAGAGAATCGTGCGGTTAACACGTGGATAGCTACTGTGTTGGACGCGCTCGTCACGAAAATTTGCATGATTTTAAAGGTATTATTTGTTCAACGCAAACCGAATGCAGACGTCGAAATCTCTTGGGTATTCTACTAGGTGTACCGAGAACTCATCTTTATTATAATATAAGTTATAATATTCGGCTTCTTTTGTAATGGTAGCACTACGTTGCTTGTTCGCGTTGCGTCGTTGCCTTTGCCTCTCTTTCATTAACCGTAGGAAGGAAAAAGATGCAACACGAATATTTGGGCAAATAACGCCAAGTGGAGTGCCACCACACTTGTAACTAACTTATTGGAACAAAGTTACCTATGTCAAAAATATGCATATGACATGTCATATCGCGTATGTAGCAAACTTTTAAAACACTAATCAGTTTGTTTGTGTGACTTTACGTTGTCTCTAATTTTGATTCTTCTCGATAAATTAAGTGTTCAGTTGGATCAATTGAAGGACGCAACACTAGACGATGTCCTACTAGTTTATATAATACTAGCTGCCCGTGCGGATTTGCCCGCGTATTGCAAAGAACACAGGCAAAACCGCAGGATAATACATAGCCCAGGTCCATCGGGAAAGTTCATTCTATACGCAGGTGAAAGAATTGTTGAAATCGGATGAGTAGTTCCGTTGATTACCCGTTACATACAAACTCACTAAGCAACAGTCTCACAGACTTTTCCTCTCTATAATATTACTTAGTAATCTTAGTGTGTGTGGTGTGCATACAGCAGAAGTTGCATTGCAATGTGTGTATGTCATTAAAAAATGTAGAATTAAATCATGTCCATACCAGTTAAATAACTAATCGGTCGTAGTTATTTATGGATTGGAAGTTTACTGCATTTACCTCTAGATGTGTAAGTTCGTAAGCGATATTGTTCTTAGGACATTTTTTGTGGATTTTTATCTAAATGGCGGTATATTGGGGAAGGTGAAGAATGACGCATTTATTTAGAACTTATGTATGTTGGCAAGAATATAGTAAGTAAGTACCTATGTAACACACGAAAAAATAGAAAGAAAGGAAGGACTTTGTTTAGTGTCATTAAACAGCCATTTATAAAAAGAATTGTTACAACATGTGCATACTTCTCCATAACAACTTGCCTGATTGTTTATAATAAGAAAATAAGGTATTGTTAGGTAAGGTGAAAAAAAAGAAAGTCAAATAAGGTGCAGTATCTGCAATGTAATAAATATAGAGGCCTCGGCAGAGAGTACAACTTTGTACCCTTTGGCGTCGAGACCCTCAGTCGCGCATAAGTTATTTGCAGAAATCGGGAAACGTCTGGGTTGATGTAACTGGTGACCGAAGAGCTGGCGGCTTTCTCGCACAACGCATTACAATACAAACAAAATAAAATCGGTAACAAACTTTCAAGTTCGATTTCAGCATTTATTTTATAAATTTAAAGCATAAAAAATGGAATGGTTACAATTTGGTCACCTATACTGCACGACGTCATGTCATTCCCATACAGCATATGTCAAATGATATAGGGTGACCATTATTTTTTTCTATAAAGTTATTCATTATCAGGAGCCGTAGCATGGTTGGCCTTATCACGCGACAAGTGACAAGATAGGAGCGTCGTCTCGTTCTATCGAACGGTGTCAGCCAGTGACGCACGCTCTATCCTATCACTTATCGCGTGACAAGGCCAACCATGCTACGGGGCCAGATCAAAAGTTTTTCATCCTGATAATTCCTTTTGCATTGAAGTGGCTTTCAATTATTGACCAGGAAAAAGTAATTTCAAATAACGTATCCGAAGTAACTGTGCATAAAATTAATCGCAATTGTAAGGGATCTACTAATCAAGGTGCAGGCTGGTAATAGATGATGTTATGTAATACAATGTAAATGTTGTTATCTAAAAGTATTAAGTTCTAATTTCATACAAACTTAGGTATAAAACATCCACATAAAATAAGCAATCATTCAGAATAAAGACCTAAAACCTGGAATGCAATTTGCAATGCGGACTAAACTATTGCAGGGCGGTATACTTCACAGCATCTACTTACCATAATATCGTTTGCATTACGTTATCGGTGTCTCAAATAACATGCTTTATGTTTATAATGATCAATTGAACGTATAATACTCATATTACGGCGGTTTAGACTTAACAAATTAATCTATTGGTCTTGCACTAGCAGTTGGCTTTTCCCTATGAAACATAATGATATTAAAATGCCTACTCTTTTTTTGCAAACCTCGCCATGTACGAGTATCCCTGGCGTTGACACTTATCCGTGGGCAAGTCGGTGCTAATAAGGCTTTATTTTTCATTCAATATCTGTATGTGGTCTGTAGGTTACCAATTGTTTAAAAGCATAGGCAAGCCAGTGCTAACTGAGTTCTAGTGGTCGTCGCGCCGTTGCATCACGGTCAATGTATAGAGTGCAAGGTATTCACAAACATTTCAAAATGATTATTAAGACGACAGAATTTACAGATTTTTAGAACCTCTTTTACATTACGTGATCGACCTGTTGGAAAGTGAACGATGAAACTATGAAGGATTTAGCAAAAACACCAATCAATGAAATGATAAGCTTAAGGGCTCGGCCAGATGTCTGCGGTGCGGCGTTTCTCGGTAATAAACGCGGATTTCTGCATCTTAATACTATGTACAACCAATTGAATGTTTTTTTAGAAATAGGCAACTCTTTAAAAAGTCAATAAACGTAAAAGTAGGACGGTAAGGATAAAGGAACTGTCGAGGTGACAATATTCTGGCTTAGGCCCCGCCTATTTCTAGTTATCTGCTCTATCACGTTACAGGAACTGACTACATAAATTGTGTATCAAAATTCCAAGTATCTGCGTCACGATTTTGCAACCGGAACACTATTGTAGAATGTACCACAGCTGATTGTGATTTTCACGGACGGCTATCCAACCGAAGAATACTGATATCCAAGAGATCGTGTACTTTATAATGAATGCGTCAACTAGTGTTCAAGAAAATATAGCTATCTAGTATCTAAGTAACCCATTGACCACTTGATTGCATAAAAACGGTATCGATTTACCAGTGAGCAAATATATACCTTAATTGAAAGCTGGAAGGTAGCTATGATTTTACATCGTGCGTCGTATGCCATGACAAAAATAAGTAGTCAACCATCAAATCAAATCAAATCAAATCAAATTTATTTGCTTTAAGCACATTCAAATGCGTGCAAATACAATATAAATTACAATCATATTAAAATTAATTAATTCATATTATATATCAAAAATAATAAAATCAGTTAATAGTAGTAAGTCAATAATAATAGAAAGATACTCAAAAATTAATTAAAACATAATAAGATAGTCACATAATAATAACAATTATGTCCAGTGAATTAAGAGCATTGGCAAAATATTCGTCAATGGAGTAGTATGGCCTTTTTATAAAGTAATCCTTCACTTTTCTATTAAATACTTTCATATCGTCACAATCCCTTAAATCTTTGGTCAACTTATTGTATACTCTTATTGCATTATTGCCTAAACTTTTATTAAAATGTGCATAATTAGAGATAGTCAGTGTTAATTTATCATTATTTCTTAAATTGTAGCCTTGGCTTTGGCCTACTGTATAATACAAATTCTTATTTTGATGAATATAGAGACATACATGATATAGATATAACGAAACAACGAAAAAGTAAGAATTTTATTTTCAATAAACATATTGTCTATGCGTAACTGGTACTTTAGCCTTCAATGATCCGTAGTGCTTTTTTCTGTTTTAACAGGACAGAATTCATGTTGGTTCCGTTTCCCCAGACCTCTATACAATAACGGAGAATACTCTCAAAATAGGAGAAGTACACATTTTTGAGTATAACCTTGTCAGAATATTTCGATAAATTTTTTAATGCAATACAGGCACTAGCCAGTTTACTATTAACTTTGTCAATTTGGTTATTCCATCTCAGGTAAGGGTCTAGATTTACGCCCAGAAAACAAACACTGTTTGATTTACAAATCGGTATGTCGCACTCAAAGTCAGGACTATTACTACTACGGCGAAAGATCATGCAGAAGCACTTACTTCTGTTCATTCGTAATCCATTTGCTGTGAACCAGTGCGACAGTTCAGTCCAGCATGTTTGTATTTTTTCATTAAAAGCGTTTTTAGAGTTAGCATTTAGAACTATACTAGTGTCATCTGCGTATAGGTAAGGCGTCCCACAACTGATGCAACTCGGCAGATCGTTGATAAATATTATAAACAGGAGAGGACCCAGTACTGAGCCTTGGGGAACTCCATATTTAATCAATTTGTCATCTGACCTGACCACATTGTCTTCTACGTGGTTTTTTATTTCAACAAACTCAAGTGCCGTACCACGTAACATCCATGGCCTTGTAAACATGGTGACTCGGGGAGTCTTCTAGCGTCTTTAACGCCGACGATTTCCTAAATTAAAACAAGTGAGTAATTTTCGAGACATTCCCTTGGGTGACGTTCGGTTCATGCGCCAAGTGGAATATCGGAGAACATAAACATTATATCGCTGTTTTTTATGAAAACCGGTAAAGCGGTACGTTTATGGTGTATGTGTATGGTATGGTATAATTATACCGGATATGTTTCAGGGCGAGTGTGGGTGATTTTTGCGTAAGTTACCCTGCAGTGGAACAAAGCACGTAGTAACATTGCTATTGGCTACAAATTAATAATCATCGCTCACTTCGGTGATAAATGGAAAATTTTGCAAGTGCAGTCGTTATTAGAAATAATGGTCGCCGCTATATACAGTTATTGATTATGCAATACTAAAATTAATCAGCACGTTTGGACAGCCAATTACGTTAATAAGGATCTATTAGATTAATAAGACGTCATAGAATCTGTTAGGTATGCATGACGTATGTCACGACAGATACAAGGTCGTCAAAAAACGTGTGCAGTTACATTTAGACGTAGAGATAAGATCGTGCGAAATGAAGGGACAAATGTAGGAAAGTGCACGTCGCTGCAGAACTACGAAGGAATAACTAAAGATGCAACCGATGACGAAATAAACGCTGTTGACAGATTTTGGTATATGCTTATCTTCGTATATGTATATTGAATATATTTCATAGACAGGCTTTTCAGTGTCATGTCATACCTAATATGACGACCCACCGGTTGTTTTAAATTTTTATAATAAACTACAGTCGGGTTTTGAGTCACCGAAAATTTCTGTTGAGGTGTATGAATTTTAGGAGGCATTCGACGGTAACTAACATAGGTATATGACTACATACTTCAAACAGAACTACTAGTAGCTAGGTAATATTCTGTCCCGAGATATGACGAGGTCAGATGTGGTCGGATTCCCCAGACAATACTGTTACCGAAGATCTCGGGGGAGGCTGACGAGGTGACAGCGGTATGAAACCTATAGGCCGCTGATCGTACGCGCAGTCGGTATGGATGACATAATTGTTTGTCAAGGAATCGGCTCCGAAGGAAATATATTTTTGACTCTTGTTAATTTAATGATATTAACTAACATATTGTAATGTCAAATTTTATTGTTAGATTTTTCGCTTTCTCAAAAAGCCCTCTTTATTATTTACAATCACTCGTAGGGTAAATTAACTACCTCTGCGTATAGAAGTTACCAAACAAGGCGTATACCGGCTTTGCGTACCTACCTCGTTTACCATCCCATCTCACAAGTAGGTAAGTATTAATATAAGCATCAGGCGATTACAAAATACACAAAAATATTGAGACCTATCCCGTTACTTTGAATACTCAAACTTCTTATAGGTTTTCCTGTAATCTTTATGTAAGGAACTATTTTCCATATCTTTTTCAGAATTTTAAGCTTAGTAGTTTCGGAGACAAAGAGGGGGGGGGGATGGTCAATTTTCGTATTTTTTCCTAATTTTAATACCTATATAAATATAATAACATATATCTGAGATGTTTCCAACAACCCCTTTCATTTGATATGTCACAATACAGTTTGCGAAACTTTTTTTAAATTTTCCTGTTTACCCCCCAAACGTGGCCCCCATGTTCAGAATTCTTTAATTTTCTTTACGCGTCCATCTTTGGGTCATCAATTTACATATGTTTACCAAATTTCAACTCAATCCGGTCCAGTAGTTTCGGAGCAAATCGGCTGTGACAGACGGACAGACAGACGCACGAGTGATCCTATAAGGGTTCCGTTTTTTTTCCTTTTGAGGTACGGAACCCTAAAAATATATTTCTTGCCCGTCATTGCCTGATCTCGTTATAATTAGTGTAGTAAATAACCGTATTTCGAAATGTCTCAATATCAACGACAATGATAAGAATTCCTGTCCTGTTTACTATGGACAAGTGGTTATATTTAAACTGAAAATAATAAATGGAGAAGTTACTGATTTGACTGAGCTGAGTCAAATACCGTATTGCAGTTAGGAATATCAAACCAACTACGTTTTAGATTAGTAGAGATTATGGAATACAATTGGCAATGTAGGTAAGTAAAGGTAGGTTGGTATATTTTACAATAGGTAGTTAATTTAAATATTAATTTCAAAAGAAGTTTTTTAGGTTACCGTGAAATGTTAAGATTGTTACTTATTCGAAAATGCCTCGATTCGGTTGGTTCCCCGATACCTAAAAAAGCGTTAAATTGCTAGATGATTCAGCGAGGTTCTAAGCAAAGTAGGTACTTTGTGCGTTGTTTAGCTGGGCACTGTGCTAATTATCACCTCTTAACGAATGGTTCCGCATAGTTCTGTTGCAAGTAGTATGTACACAGTAGGTAATACTCTAATCAGTATTTAATGTTTTGATCATGACTGTGTCTCATGTTTGGGTCAAGAAGCCAAAAATCATATAAGTGTTCATACTACAATTTTCATAGTACAATTTCTAGCATATGTGGAGAACTATACTCATTAGACTTTGTCATTTTATACAACATGGTCAATTGTCACTTAATTAATTTCATAATCATAATTACAAAAAAAATGACTACAATAAACACAATATTAATTAGGTCTAAATTTTTTCAATTAATATAACAACGTAATAGGAGACAAACGAGCAAAGATGCCACCTGATCGAAGCAGCCATTTCTGAACGAGATCTTGATATGTAGGCGCTAAAAGGTGGCCTAACCTAAGGGTTAGGACAAAAATGTCATATGTCAGTGATTGTGTAGTTAATCTCCGGAGCTGTCTGCTATCTATCCTTTTTTAAGTGTCTAAGGTTGCGTTTACGCCCGGCGTATTTCCGCGCGAGACGACGCGCGCGCTTGTCAATCTTGTCATAGTGGCATAATTCATGCCTCATTTGGGGAAATCACACAACATGTGCGGAGAACGTTTAAGTTAACTTACCATGATCTTATTAAGAAGAAAGATCGAGATTCGATACGGGTCATATTTTACTTCGATTAAGATTATGGGCACTGTTATGTCGGCTGGTATTAAGTAGGTCAATTGAATTTGTACAAACTAATGTAGATTAAAGCCATGAGTTAACCGGTAAATACTAACTGGCAGAATATTATCACATAGACTCGTGATTTAAAAGATAAGAGAAACACATGGCTGCGGCGTCGCCAGTTCTAGGCTTGAACTTGGCTTGACTCGCTGCCACGTGTCTAGATCCGCAGCTCATGGACTGAACCACAGATGAAATACTAGTTACTTACAGTACTGAACACCGCACCATTGAGGCTATAATCGACGTACTCAACATCAAACAGAGGCTCTTCACCATCTGCCCTCAACGTGCCCTCAACTTCATTACCCATATGACCAGGTCTGGATCGGAAAGTCTGGAAAAAATATAATCACTGGCCGCATGGCGTAGTACTCTCTAGTACTCCTCTTGAGTAGAAGCCTTTGCTGTGGATCGGACTCGGTAACATCTGCAAGTTGAAGAGCGATGGTGAAGAGTGCCCAATTGCGCATAGCTGGCACATCCCTCAGCAATTAGGATACGACGAAGAAGAAAAACCGGACAAGTGCGAGTTCAACTCGCGTGGTGAGGGTGCCGTAGGTATAATGGTCTAAATTTCATAAGTGTTTTTGAATACTCAAACTTCTTGTAGGTTTGCCTGTAATCTTTAGGCAAGGAACTATTTTCCATATTCTTTTCAGAATTTTAAGCCTAGTAGTTTCGGAGATAAGGGGTGGGGTAATGGTCAATTTTCATCTTTTTTCCTAAATTACTTCAAATCTTTTTTTGCTAAAATTATAAAAAATATATATCTGAGATGCTTACAACAACCCTTTTCATTTTATATGTCACACAGTTTACGAAACTTTTTTTTAAATTTTCTAGTTTACCCTCCAAAAGTGGCCTCCTTGTTCAGAAATCTTTAATTTTCTTTACGAGTCCATCTTTGGGTGGTGATGGACTCGTAAAGAAAATTGAGTTGAAATTTGGTAAACATATGTAAATTGATGAATTTACATATGTTTACCAAATTTCAACTCAATCGGTCCAGTAGTTTCGGAGCAAATCGGCTGTGACAGACGGACAGACAGACGCACGAGTGATCCTGGGTTCCGTTTTTTTTTCCTTTTGAGGTACGGAACCCTAAAAAGGGGCCAAGTTTATGCTTGGCTTTGGCAGCTTCACTAAATACAACATCTTGTCTCAACGACGGATCAGGCTTGAAGCAGATTAGCGATGATACATCCCTTATACCTTATTTACATCCAAGCCTGAAGCAATAATAATGTAATCCATGTATAGTTTCCAACCAATTGTTCATAATCGGAAGTTAAATTGAAAATGTAGTTCTAGGCAATAATACCCGCAATGGCGTGTATATGTAGGTACTCTATAAGGTTCTATAGGCCTCGTCGACAAAGTGAACATTATCCTGGCATTTTGTAACATGAAGGGCGGATGTTAATGTGAGTTGGGAATGTCAGCTAGCTAGAGTTCCTATACATACAATGTCCGGAAACTAGCAGTTCGAGACCTTAATAGGCTCGTTGCCTGATTCCAATTAAATGATCTAACATGTAATAGACTAGTAGGTATGGAGTATGGGATGATTAATTGAATGATAAAGATACATCCCATTGCACGAATCGTTGCCGAGTCTTAGACGTTTATTTATTTATTTTAGTGTTGTTTTGGCTATATGTACTAGTGCCGCTGCGTCACTGGTTCAATACCTCAGTTGTTGCAATCTAATTTTAAAACAATACAAGTGAACGATTAGGTTTCAACTATTTCCTCAGGCATTAAGGCGTCGAGCATTGGACGTCTACCTTACATGCTCTCCTCAGTTTGAGAATATTTATTAGGTTGACTTGTACCAGATTGTCTCCAAATATTTATTTATTTTACAATGAAAGAGGCACACACCACGTTTAAGCTTTTTCATGGCAAATGTAGCCGAGAGTATTTGCAGGCACGATAGAGTGACCACACTTTTGTTTGTTTTGACTACATGGTTCCAGCAGAAATAAAAAAAAAAAACATAAAAAATTAACCAAAACCTACCAACGCGTAAATTTTGACGGACAATTAGATTTTCGTAACAGATTTTGAATATGCTCGTAAAATCCTTACAATTAACCAAACCTACCGAGTACCAAGTATAACATGATTAGTGATTAATTGAAATTCCTAAAACGGACAGGTTGTTTGCATTAATATATAACAAAGCAGAATAGTTAGAATGTACTAAATTAAATTTATCTCATACTATTATCTTATGTTACGTTGCCTTTTAGAAAAAATAAAAGTCGAAATGTTGTTTCTCACGTTCCACATAAACAATGGCAAAAATGTATATCAAAGATTGTGTTAAGTAAGATATTTCTTAGAAAGTATTATATTGTAGGTAGAAAAAAAACCTTTCACATTTGTTTATGAACGGTTAAAATATTTTTGTTATACTTCATGCAGGTGAGATAGTATCTTTGAATTGAATTAGGTTTTAACTTGAGTTATATATCAAAGTTTGGAGTTTTATATTGTACAACCATAACATATTCCACTCACCGTATATTTATCAATCCTAGCATTTTCATGTTCGAAGTGGGTCTTCTTCAAATTCACAATGCTTCTGGCACTAGTAACAGCCATTTTGTTTATTGGAAAAGTAAAAAATCAAAAACAAAAAGCTCTGTCAATTTTCGCGCGCAAACGGATGCGTCTCCCGCGAGTCGGTGGGACCGCGCTGAGATTCGAAATTGGAATGGTTGCGAAACAGCGCGCTTCTTTTATTATATAGTACACTGCAGTTTCTTGTAGACCGAACGCGCCCCCGCGCTCCCTTTCATTATTCTTCCTAAAGGTTGGCAGCAGGTTGTTACTTTAGTTTTTTGCGGGGTTGCATGACATTTTACATTACCTACCTTTTGAAAAAAAAAACGGATGAAATAACTACAATTAATGTATAAATATTTATTTAAAAATTGAATGTTAAGTCACAGTTCATACGTCATACCTACCACTGGATGATATAGGTCTGTACCGGTGCCCCGGGAGGAGTGCAAATAATTTTAACTTCGTACCTATTTAGACCAAGATTAAGAAGTAAAATGTTAGGTTTTAAAGTAAACTGAGCTCGGCTCACTTTATTTGAAATTTTGATACATTAGGTACAGTTCAAACAAAAAATTATAATGTAGGTATGCAAAAAAAAACTGCGACAAACTTCGATATTTATTATTCGATACTTTGATATTTTTTTTTCCAGTGGAATAAATTACATCCTTCAACGTTTTTATTTTCTTATTTATCTCATCATCCTCCTAGCGATTTCCCGGTTGTGCCCCAAAGGAGCCCGGGGTCCGCTTTAGAGAGACCCCGGGAGACCTATTCCCAAAATTCGGAGTAGGAACTAGTTTTACATCTGACCTTCCAGCCCAGAGGGAAAACTAGACCTTATTGGGATTAGACCGGTTTCCTCACTAGTCCAGGCAATGAACTGACAACTTGTATGGAAAAAATGTCAAATTTGGAAATAATTTATAATAGCAATTTTTTTTAATGAAACGGATATATTATCAAGAGGCAAAATCCAACAAAAAATCAGACATCAAAAATAAAATTATTTAATTGGCTCCTAAAAAGTCCAGATAAATATTAATATATATTTGTATCTTTATTTAGGTTCATTTACATTTGCTTTAAAATATTCAACATAAATAAAATAAAAAAGACAATAAATGTTTAATTTAAATCTATATAATTACTTCCGGGTGGAAAGTTTGTTGGATTCTTGAATAAAGCATCTTAGAATAACGTTTTAGAACGAAATAAACAAAAAAAACGCTATTATAAATTAATGTTTTTCGAAACCGTATTTTGCCTGGAGTACACGATGTTTTCCTTCACCGAAAAGTTAACGGTAAATATTCCGTAGGTACAATAAGTTCCGAAAAACTTATTGGTACGAACCGGGGTTCGAACCCACGACCGCCGCTTGACAGCCGCCGGCCTGAACCACTAGGATCATCTAAGACGTCAAAATTAGACGTTAATTAGATGGTAATTAGGTGATTCAAGTATTTTCTCCTGGATTAGTCGGTTTTCAGGTTCTACATAGTCTATTAGTAATTAGTCGTCTTAGTCCATAAATGATCTTGATACGAGTATAATAACTAATTACTCATAGCATTTTAAACAAGGTTGAGTATTCGTCTCGGTATAACTATGAACATTGTGAAATATGCTATTAAGAAATAAGTGCTAGTAGTTATCTAGGGATGTGGGATGTGGTGGTGGTGTATCGCTATGGCCACTGGTACCTGTTGCCACTGTCTTTTTAGCTGAATAAAGCCAAGTTTCCTCATTGTTTCTCTCTAAGTACTCCGTACGTACGTATCAAGCGGTACTCACATTAGGGAAATAGCTCATCTAAAATTTTTGTTCAGGGTTCCCCAAAATTATATCAAATTATATCGGTTTCTCCAAGGAAGTTGATGACCAGACTGTGGTAATGTCAGTATCAGAAACAAAACTAGTTTCTGGGTGCCAGAAGCAATTCTCGTTTTAAGTTTGAAAGAACACAGTGATCGATCGTATTGTGTCATAATATGTGGATTCTTAAATATGATCACAACGTACACTGTGTATGTATGTAGCTATGTAAGTATCTAAACACTTTATCGTACACAAGACACTGGTAAAAATACAGACACATTATGTTTAGACGCCACAGAAGCGAACTTATTCCTGTAAGAGATCTCTTCCAGGTAAACTTTGAGCAATTGAGTGAAGATCAGAAACTAGATGATGCGACGAAAAACGAAAACGACACTGTGTTCATAATAAACTTGCACTAAACGAGCGACCCGTGTAATTTCAGTTACAATTTTTTAGTAAAACAGAAAATAAGGGAGAAGTTAATATCTAATAAAAGAAAGTACTGCTAATACTTAATAATTTCATTAAACGAAATAATTAAATACTGTTTAATGAAAACACGCGACCCGTGAGTTCTGCCTGCGGCATGGATCCCACGACGCTAGCGGCATTTCCCCTTTGGACCACAATATAGCCATGTTGACTGACCAGGGTCCCATAGATTCTACGGCAAACACCGCGAAATCCTGGCTCTGTGCTAGAGAGGAGTACCCAGGGAGGTACCTACCAAAATCTAGAGACAACTTTCTCAATTCGGACCCTACCATTTTATAACGAAAGATACGGTACGAGTACAACCAACGTTGTTTAATTAACTAATGGCAGAAGTCATAACAGACGTCAGCAGGTTGTTATATCGAACATATTACGAGACTTGTTTCCGCCAGAGTGAAAACCCGCTTTAATGTTCCCCGAATAACCATTAGTCTTAATAGGAACTTTAGAGGGTTTTTTCCCGACGAGTTGCGCAGAAGTTACATATTTTAGTTTTTCTTTTGATATTAGAAAGGGGACAAGTGCGAGTTCAACTCGCGTGGTGAGGGGTCCGTAAAATATTGAGAATTTTCCCGTTACTTTGAATACTCAAACTTCTTATAGGTTTTCCTGTAATCTTTAGGCAAGGAACTATTTTCCATATTTTTTTCAGAATTTTAAGTCTAGTAGTTTCGGAGATAAGGGGTGGGGGCGGGGGGGTGGACAAAATTCGTCTTGTTTCCTAAATAACTTCAAATCTGTTTTTGCTAAAATTATAATAACAATATATCTGAGATGTTTCCAACAACCCCTTTCATTTGATATGTCACAATACAGATTGCGAAACTTTTTTTTAAATTTTCCAGTTTACCCCCCAAAAGTGGCCCCCTTGTTAATTTACTTTACGCGTTCATTTTTGGGTCACCAATCTACATATGCTTACCAAATTTCAAGTCAATCAGTCCAGTAGTTTCGGAGCAAATCGGCTGCTACAGACGGACAGACAGACGCACGAGTGATCCTATAAGGGTTCCGTTTTTTTTTCCTTTTGAGGTACGGAGCCCTAAAAAGCATACTAAAGTAAACATTTTTCCCATTTTTATGTTCGGTGTCGGTTCGATTCTCGGTTCATGTAAGCTTTTCATAACATCTGTGAATGCAATTCATCATTGCAAATTCGTCCAAGGGAAATTAAAATAATGTTTTCTTTATGTAAAATGAGTTAGTTATCTTATAGTACATTGTTTAACACATTCATTGCCCAGAATCGCTACGCGTCACGGGCCTGGAATGGGTTAACGAGGGGCGTAAGTGGAATATTGCTAACGAGAGTCTATCAGAAGCCCGACGCCGAAGGCGGAGGGCTTCTGATAGACTCTCGTTAGCAATATTCTTACGCCCGTGTTATGATTGTACACAATGTTTTTCATCACTTTTGCGAGGAAATAAATAACTACAAAAGACAGAAAAATCTAAGTTTCATACAGCCGCACCAATCAAAAATTGACAACTTCACTTCCAGATCAGTGCTAGTGGAGCGCGTAGCTTCAATATTTCAACCAATCACAGAGCAGTATTCTTTCGGGGCGGGGCGGCTTGGCCAACTAGATTTTTTTCAACCAATCACAGAGCAACCAGATTTGCTTAAGCCAATCAGTGGGTTCTATATTTTAAAACTAAACTTAACAGCCCGTGATGGGAGGTAAAACGGCTATAACTGCTCTAAAAGAATTTTTCACGTAGGTACGTTAAATAATATACTATAAGGTAGTTCCCGTTCAGGGCTATTTATTGGAATAAATGGCCCTGAACGGTAACTACTTATAACTAACCCGGTTTATATATAATTTCAGTGTCAGAGTATTAATAAATTTACATTGCTACAGTAGAAAGTCTAAGTATTTAAGCATAGTATTATTTATTTTGCGATAGATTTCTAGTGCAGGACTTTATCACAGTCAAATATCCCTATCGATGATGTAATCGTTTATCTTATAATATGCTTTTGAAATAAGTGCCTATTTTACGACCGATATGAATTTAGAGTCAGTAAGTTCGGTAATGTGTTTTGGAATTTTATTGTAGAATTTTATACAATTTCCCTAGAACGACTTTTTCGCTTTTACTAGTTTGTTTGTTGACAAAGTTGTTTTGAGCTTCCCTGTGCTTCTGGTAACCTTGGGCCTATCAGTGATCGCTGGGGAGTTGTATACAAATAATACTTAAGAGATATTTATTTTTATTAATAGTTCATAATAATAAATTTAATCTTTTATCGAGAACTCTTCCATTATGTACTGATCACTTCATATAATTTGCGGTTAACGTTGAATAAATTGCTACTTAATTATTATAGTCTTCTGACTGAGGCTACTGAGTTACCTGGAATATTGCTCTAAGTAATATAGTATTAATTGTATTTTGTTTCCAACTATTCCAGAGCCTATGACTTAGAGAACAGGAAAACCCAAGAATGATTGACCGTAAATATCAATTGAGAATTTTCCATAATCGTCGTAGTAAAACGTACTTAGTAAATTCAAACCTTATTGTCGCCGTATTACTTAACTTTTATTTCTTTAATCGCGGGCAAAGGTGAATCATAGGCAATTATGGAAATTGTTATTGCCACGATAAGTTGCCCAAATGTTTTTTTTTACATAAGTATTGAGCAAATCTTTAGTCTTTAAAAAGACCACAAAATACAGTGGTGGTGGACATTTTATGGCATTCGGCGTTGAGACCCTTGTCGAGACCACAGGTGACCAAAGAGCTGGCAGCTTCCTCGCACAGCGGATTAGTATTGCTGTTCTGCGAGGAAATGCTGCCAGCATCTTTGGTACGATGCCACGCTGGCCCTTTTTAGATAATCATGTAGTTAATTTTTAGGGTTCCGTAGCCAAAATGGCAAAAACGGAACCCTTATAGTTTCGTCATGTCCGTCTGTCCGTCTGTCCGTCTGTCCGTCTGTCCGTATGTCACAGGCATTTTACTCGAAAACTATAAGGTGTATTTGAATAAAATTTTGAGGATAGGTGTATTTTGTTAGCCGCTACATAGTTTTGTAATTAAAATGACAAAAATAATTTTTTTAGGGGTGCACTCCATACATAAAACTAAAAGTCAAAATTTTTTTTTCATTGTGACCCCCCGTGTGGCACATCAATCGATAGGCCTTTCAAAATAAATATAAGGTTTCTTAGCATTTTTTTTGATTAAGTGAATAGGGTCGGAGATAATCGCCCCGAAAGTCACTAAAATTCTGTCCCCCCCCCTCTAATTTTTGAACGGTGTATTTTAAAAATATGGAAAAATTCATGGACATAGGGCTTATTAATTTCATTCACCGAAAATTGTTTTGAACAAGATCGGTTTAGAGGTTTTCGAGATATTGCTGAAAAACTGCCTTCCTCAAAGAAAAGGACGTAAGTGCCGTCAAATTTCTGTGGCGATACGACCTTTTTAATAGGCACGGAACCCTTCGTTTTGCGTGGTCCGACACGCACTTGGCCGGTTTTTATGTTAGTTTTATTATTTAGTAAGTTATTTGTTTTTGTAAATAGTTTTTTTATCAGTTCTCTTTATAGTAGTATATTTTAATAATAATAGTTTGGTTTATTGGTATCATATTCACTAAAATTAGTATAATTGAAATGAAATACCTACTCAGCTCATTGACGTACGATCTATAAAATTTCGCCAAAGCGATGACATTTGCCGTATCTACACATAATATTATAATATAGTTTCCATTTATTATCTAGTTAGTAATAATAATAACATACAATAATAAAAATAATAAATAAATATTAATAGGACATTCTGAAGCAAATTAGCAAAATAATTGAGAACTTTTATCATATGCATATTTTAGCATATTATCATAATGTACGTTATAGAGTGAAGGTAAATTGGGTGAAAATGTATTTTATTGTCATATATAAGTATGTAATAAATTGCCAGTAAATAAATAATTTATCAGGATAGACTTATAGAAATCCAGTCTAAAGTCAGTTTCGAGTTTCTCACTGATACCGTATAAAAACCATGTTTCGACTTCTATACTAAATACTACTGTTTGTTGGACATTGTCATAAATGCTTGCTTCTTGCGTAACTTGTAATAGTTTTAGGTAAGGTGACTATTTATAAGTTTTCTTGAAAGTGAAATTTATGTGAGTAATTTATTCAGACAATAAAGTTTCTTTAAACCGAAACGCTTTTTTGACACAACTATTATACAAGTACCATATAAATATATTGTACCTGTACAGTTTTGAAAAAATGTACCTCGTCGGGTTTTTTACGCTGGTTCTGCTCGAGGCAGATGTTTTCTTTCCAAAACGGAGGTAAACTACCATCGACATTCATAGGTGTATGTAATATGCCTAAATTGAAGAATAAAGAACGTTGACTTTGATTATGTTTTCCGTGGCTGCAGTTGATAGCAATCTGACACACCGATAGTGTGTAGTATCTAATGCAAATAGGCGATATTGATATCAACATATATAATAATAATTGAAATTGAAATTGAAAAGTTTATTGAGGACGTAAACACATTACAAAAATAGCATTGAGGCAGTGGATCCCAAACTAGGCCGAGCCTGTATCTTGGGAGCCGAAAGATGTTACAAAGTGATTACACGTGTTGGCAGATATATATACAGATGTTTTAGTAACAAAAAGTGTGTTAAACTTTTAAGGCAAGCATAATTATTAGGTACTATAAAAACAATTTTAAGATAGGTACATAGAGATAAAGATCTATAGACAATTTTATATTTTTTAGATGCGTGTGTGTGTGTATGTATGTGTGTGCGTGTGTGTGTGTGTGTGTGTGTGTGTGTGTGTGTGTGTGTGTGTGTGTATGTGTGTGTTGTGTGCCGTCACTCATAATGACAGCATGGCTAACCTTTCTCTCGAAAGAGACATTGCGGCTCCACACTCCTACTTGCCTATAAATAATGTCACGAGTATTTAAAACAGTATTTTACATACTTATGATTTACTGTTTAAATTACCCGGTTCTACACTGTCTATGATACACGCTGACCCAGAAAGGCAGCATCGTATCAAAGCAAGCTATGTTTGTTTCCCTCCTTTAAAACTCTTTCATCGCAGTGCAAGGGGGTGCAGCCGCCCGTTTCATCCCTGCGGCGTTCTGATGGAGCTACGAATGAATCATTTCTTTCAAAGAGCTAGTCGAATAGATATTTTACAACTGTAAAAATATATGTTATTTTTACATGATCCAATTTTTTTTTTCAATTCATGCTATTTCTTTAGCTATTTTGAAGATTTTCCAATCCAATGAAAGCTGCGGGTGAGTAACGTTTGGGCGCCAAAAAGAACGTCAGTCATTGGCTGAAGATATTCTGTATAATTTTTCCCATACTGGACGTTAGCCGACAACTTTACGCCACGCCATTCCATATAACATTAGATTTTTAAGGGACACGTTTCGTCTACCTTTCTTTGTTTCTATAGGATATCAAAGGGAAATATTGTACTAGTTTTACTTATTTCGATCATTAAGTGCTTTCCAAACATAGTACCTACTAAGTTTCTGCGTTTCAAAATAGTTTTCCTTGAAATCTTATGACAATTAAGGGCGTGAATTGGAAATTATCGCGTTCTTTGAGCGTTTCAAAGAACGCAATAATTTCCAACTATTTAAGTTCTGACTAAATTAGGAAACAATAAAGACTGATTTTTCAGATATATGATTTTTGACTATGATTGTTTATCTGATTTAATCGATAAATGATTGCTTATAATTGGGTCGTTCTTCTTTTCGACCGACAATAGCCTGTCCTTCGTCTTATTACGGCATCTCATTTGAGTAATGATGTTTATGGTTTTATAATGTTCGAATGAACGTCCATATTATTTTATTAATTAGTGATATATAATATTTCACTTTCTCTAACTAGCATTTTTTTAAATGTTTGTTTTTTTCGTAGAATGCCGTGACAGAGTGGTAAACCAAAATGTTGTCCCCACTGAAATAGTCCACTTTTTCACATGTTTTTTTTAGAAACCAACCGTAAATAAATATTTATATTGGCCAGAAAGTAAACTTTAATTAGTTCTAATTAAGAAACCTATGCATTTTTTTTTTTATCGCACTTCAAAACCACAATTTTCGATAGTTCAAAAACCAAAAAAACAGAAAAACCTCGATTCATTGTCGGTAAAAAAGAAGAACGACCCAATTTCCTCTACTTATAGAAAAAAAAACCAAAGTTGGGTCTATATTTTCTTTTTTAAATCAGCCTACTTAAACAATACATTATTTTACGACACAATCAAGTTTATATTATGGTGTTTTACATCATCTAAAATCTCACTTAATGAAATATGAATAAAACTTCACTAAGTTAGGTATCGAAATTTGTTCAAAAAAGCCATTCCCAACGAGCGTTCCATCTCTTTTTCTCGTGGGCGGAAGGCATAAGAGTGTCTCTCACGAGGGGATGTGGTTTTTGCAAATCGACTCGAATCAAGGCATCCCATTAACGCACGATTTTTCTTATCTTAGATATTAAACTGTACTAGAACTGGAATAGAGTATTAAACTGTATGTAGCTTTTATTCTCAAATAACTTTGGAAATGCAGTGTGAATTAGGATCTGTTTTGTTTTCCACAGCTGAAATATTTTCAGGAATCGGTGATTCTCAAGCAATTCAGACGCGCTACGAGAACATATTTTATTATGACCCGAAGACGTGCGACTTGCGGAAACGGAGACCGATTTTTGACTTTCGAGCGCTCGACTCTTTCACTCGAAACCTGACAAAAATGATGAAATGCTATTTTGAAAAAGCGTTCGAAAATTAAAAACGACTGGTACTGACCCTTATTTAATTATATCGGTAGAAAGTAACTGCCTGTAATTTTAACACTGAAACGTTATTTACTTTTAGTTAATTTTCGAGCGTTCGAAAACCAAAAATCGTTCCCAGTGTTCAGAGCAGAACAAGATATAGAGTTATATGAGTAAAAAGTTTTTAATGTCATAGCTGCCTGTTACATCTACGCAGCCTAGAATAATATTTTCTTTTTCTTGTCTATAGTATAAAACAGATGAAGATTAGAGTTGTGATGTATAGTTTGGTGTAAAATTGATTTAATATAAAATAAATAATTTAAACAGTTTTCAGTGAGTTGATTTCTAAGCTAAATAGGTACCGAAGAAGGCGGAAACATTATCTATTTAGAACAGAAATTTGGTCCTTCGAGAATAATAATTAAAGTGAAGAAAAGTTGTAAAGATTGTGGACATGAAAAAATTTGAAATTTTCACAAGGAACTACAAAATGTCAAGATTATAAATTGTTATGTAAAATTGTGATCGGCGTGAACGAGTGCTTTCTAATTCGTATACGCATACTGGAAGTCTTTTATTTTCACATCAGCAGTGTCAGTGATTTCTGCCTGGCGCGGGAGGGTGACCTGCGGTGAGTGCACGTTTGCGTGTATCAGAACGCAACGCCGAACGTCAACGTCAACGTCAACGGCAACCGGCTACGGCAGTTGTCTTGTCAGTTTTCAATGTGAATATTTTGTGTAATTAAAGTTCGTTAAGTGTGGAAGATTGTAGTTTAGGAGTTTTGTATAAAGTTGTACAGTTGTTACGTGTAAATATGGCTAAATTGGAAGAGTTGCGAGTGTCCCGTGGATATGTTAAAAGTTCCATAACTAGAATACACAAATTCTGCAACTCGGAAGATTTAGCTACTGCTACTTCAGAAGCAGTGTTAGAAAAAAAATACCGGCTTAATAAGGCGTTCGATGAATACGAACAATATAACAGGGCCATCCTGTGTTTAGACCCTGGCGACCGCGAAGACTATGGGATAGTTGAAGACAAGCGTGATGAGTGTTCTGAAATTATCAACAGACTGTTAAGTGATACGGCTAGTTCAGGTGAGCAACCTAGTCTCGAATCGTCAGGAGCAAACCGAGGTAAATTTACGCATTTGCCTCCTATATGTTTAAAAAGTTTCAGTGGTAAAGATATAATGGATTATCATCCATTTGTACATATGTTTAAAGCAGTTATCCATTCGGATGCAAAGTTGAGTTCATGTGAGAAGTTGTATTATTTACGCTCCTATTTGGCAGGGGAAGCATTTGATCTGATAAAGCATCTAATGTTTAATGATGAGAGTTATGAAGTTGCCCTGAAGCTTTTAGATGATAGGTATAATAATAAATCTAAAATTGTAAATTTTCATGTAAATAGCATTATTGACATGCCTGCTTGTACAAAGTGTACAGCCCATGGTTTGCACTCAATAGTGTCAACTGTAAATATGCATCTTGCAGCATTAAAAAACTTGAATGAGCCAGTTGAATATTGGGATACATTGCTGGTCAATATTTTGGCCAAAAAGATTGACTCCTACACTTATCGTGGATTTCATCTTGAGCGTGATATGAATGAGGTGCCAAATTTGTGTGAATTTCTTGCATTCCTAGAGAAGCGAGCAGTAGCATTGGAAGTCACAAATGAGGAGCCTCAGAAGCACATACAATCTGTAGTCAGCGCAGCAGTTACTACTGGAGTCTCATGTAAGTTTTGCTATGATTCCCATAAGATTTATCAGTGTGCCAAGTTCAAAATGCTTCCTTTTAAGGAGCGGTCTGAGATTGTAGATGCCAATAACTTGTGCAAGTTGTGTTTGAATAATCACCGGGGTAGGTGTCTGCTTAAATTGAAATGTGCTATCTGTCATCAGTTGCATAATACTCTGTTGCATTTGCCAGCCCAGAATGAAATAGCTAATGTTACTCATGATAGTCATGATGATTTTCTCACTCAGGGTGTAAATAATAAATCTAATTATGATGGTGGAAGTTTTCCTGTTGAGTCTTTGAACTTAGTTGCTAATGTGTCAGCAAAACAGCAGGTCCATAATGTCTTGTTACCGACAGCTACAGTAAAGTTGATGAATAAAGATGGTACATTTACCCATGTTAGAGCTTTATTAGACTCAGCAAGTCAAGTCAGTTTTATTTGTGAGAGGTTGGTGAAAAATTTAAATAGTTGTGCATATAATTCTGATGAGATTGTAACTGGTGTGTGCAATGGGATCAATAATATCTCCCAAAAGGTAGATATAGTTGTTCATTCTTCTGTGAATGATTTCAAGATGAATGTGTCATGTTTTGTGACTAAAAATATAACATGTCCTCTCCCACAGCAAACATTTGACATGTCAGCATTAAATATTCCATCTTATGTTAAGATGGCAGATGCCAATTTTAATCAAACAGATGAAATATCGCTGCTATTGGGATGTGATGTATTCTTCCAGGTGATGCAGCACGAGTCTCTTCTGCTGACACCTTCTGGTCCACATCTGGTGAATACTAGTTTTGGTTATGTTGTTGCCGGGACTCTGCCAGCATCTGCTGGCAAGATCTCAACTTGTAACATTTGTGTTACCACTAAAGGTAATTCTTTAAAGTGACGTTTAAGTATTGGGATTGTGAAAAAGTAATTTATGATGGTAATACTGTGCCATAGTGATTTCTATTTGAATGATGTTTTGAGAATTTAAAATGGGATGAGTTATTATTATTACTGCAGTCCTAACAAGATGTGGATAGTTTTTGCCAATAGTTTAAATAAACTGGCATGTTCAAACAAATGTGATCTTCTGTGTTCAAAATAAAACTTTTGAGTATACATTAAGTGAATAGTTAATAGAGTTCGCAAGGTTAATAAGATGGTTCTAGATTTTGTATGGCGCTATGTAAATACTAACAATTTTGTAAGTGGATCTGCCTTTGTGGCTTGTAACTTGTGTGATTTCATGGCAAAATATTTTAATAAATTGTCAAATAGTGTTTTATATCCTATGATTTATACATAGTTGTAACATTTGTGTATGACATTGTATTTGAACATTGTCTGATCACATTGTAAATGTGTAATCTGATGAAGATGGTAAATTCAGATGTTAAAACATAAAGTTTCCAATATATAAGTAAGCAATGCATATTAAATGTACTGTTTCAATTTGTTTATCAAATTTGGCCTTATGTTATTTTTTGGTTTGGCCCCCAATATGTTCAGAGCAGAACAAGATATAGAGTTATATGAGTAAAAAGTTTTTAATGTCATAGCTGCCTGTTACATCTACGCAGCCTAGAATAATATTTTCTTTTTCTTGTCTATAGTATAAAACAGATGAAGATTAGAGTTGTGATGTATAGTTTGGTGTAAAATTGATTTAATATAAAATAAATAATTTAAACAGTTTTCAGTGAGTTGATTTCTAAGCTAAATAGGTACCGAAGAAGGCGGAAACATTATCTATTTAGAACACCCAGAGGGCATGAAAAGATTTGTACCAATGAGTTTCTGGAAACTTATGTGTGTCTTTCCAGTAAAGCTCCTTCACTGCGGCAGTGTGTAGACTGTGTAGCCCATTCCTCTTGTTCATAGACTGATACAGGAGGTCTGTGGCCATTGGAACGTGTCTATCAAGATATATTTTGGTACTAGCTTACGCCCGCGACTTCGTCTGCGTAGACCCGGGATAAAAACTATCCTATATTTTAATCCAGGCTATAAACTATCATGATGCAAAATTTCATCCAAATCGGTGCAGCCGTTTAAGCGTGATTGATAAACAAACATCCCAACATCGAAACATCGAAACATCCAAACTTTTGCATTTACAATATTTTTATCACACTTGCTCGAAAATGGTGTTATTATACGCAAGCGTACTGAGCTGTAATGGGCTATATTACGCCCATGGGCGTTATGGTTTTTTTTTTAAATAATAGAACCCTCTGATTGGCTTAAGCAAATCTGGTTGCTGTGTGATTGGTTGAATAAAAAAATCTAGTTGGTCACGACGCCCCGCCCCGCAAGAATACTGCTCTGTGATTGGTTGAAATATTGAACTGCGCGCTCTACTAGCACTGATCTGGAAGTGAAGTTGTCAATTTTTGATTGGTGCTGCTGTATGAAACTTACATTTTTCTGTCTTTTGTTGTTATTTATTTCCTCGCAAATGTGATGAAAAACATTGTGTATAACACGGGCGTAAGAATATTGCAAACTCGAGTCATCAAAAGCCCTCCGCCTTCGGCGTCGGGCTTCTGATACACTCTCGTTAGCAATATTCCACTTACGGCCCTCGTTAAACAATGTACTATTTCATCACACTTGCTCGTCAATGGCGTTCTTACTTGCGAGGGTACAGAGCAGTTATAGCCGTTTTACCTCCCACGGGCTGTTAAGTTTAGTTTTAAAATATATTAGAACCCTCTGATTGGCTCAAGCAAATCTGGTTGCTCTGTGATTGGTTGAAAAAAAAAACTAGTTGGCCAAGCCGCCCCGCCCCGCAAGAATACTGCTCTGTGATTGGTTGAAATATTGAGCTGCGCGCTCCACTAGCACTGATCTGGAAGTGAAGTTGTCAATTTTTGATTGGTGCGGCTTTATGAAACTTAGATTTTTCTGTCTTTTGTAGTTATTTATTTCCTCGCAAATGTGATGAAAAACATTGTGTAAGAATATTGCAAACTCGAGTCATCAAAAGCTTCTTCTGATAGACTCTCGTTAGCAATATTCCACTTACGCCCCTCGTTTAACAATGTACTATAGTAGGATTAGTAGGATAATGAATGGGATAATCATCATGGGTTAAATTGGGATGTTGGGATGTTTGAAAATAAAGAAAACATAAAATTATAGCAATTAAAGTCTGCAACTACAACAGTTTCTTTATTTTAGTAGCTCGTGTTTTCTTTTCATCAGCGTTGCATGCCCCGGTGAGTGCAATCAAAACATTTCTGCTCTGCATATTTTTGCAAACTCGTTAACGAACTTTATTTACTTTACTGCCCGTGGTCGTAGTTTCCTTATTCCTTAGAAACAACAAAAAAATGTTCGCAAGTTTAGTGAAATAGAATTTTCATATTTAGGTATAGGTATAGATTTACACACGCTTCACTTCTACTTTCAGCTACATTTTGTCGGACTACGGCAGAGCCGAAAAAAATGGATGTTTTTAGCAGTTTATGTTTGTATGTAGTGTGTTCCACTGAAGCGTTTAAAATACTGAACCGATTTTGTTAAATGGGGTGTCAGTCGATTCGAAATTATTCTCCGGGTGACATAGGCTACCTTTTGTATGAAAAAGAAAAATATGATGGATGTCATATAAGTAACCGACTTAAAAAAATGATATCATAGCGTGTGGGGTATCAAATGAAAGAGTAGAAGATTTCGAGTTCAAATATATGTATAAAAATATTATTCATAGTCACTTTTCAGTTTTCCGTAGTCGGAATATAGTTTTTTAAACTTTTTATGCTTGTAAACGAATTGACGGATGGATGGGTTGAAGCAACTTACCCAGGACAAAACACTATAGTTACCTTTAACTTTTTAACGTAAGTTGTATAAAGCTGTCTTTGCTAGTTACAAATCGTCTTCTGTGTACATGTGTACATGATAAATTTTCATCACTGGCATCATCAGCATAATAAACAGTTTTACCAAGAGAGCAACCCCGAAAACGAAAACAAAATCGGATGGTCCATAAAATTCAGTACCTATACAAAATGTATGGAAAAGTCAATTTTATTTTAATTTCATATTGGTTTGTGCTAAAGTAAAAGTAAACAGTCGTTGAAAAGTCGAGTTGCTTTATTTGACTGCTCTCTGGACGCCAGCGTTGGATACCTACATTTGTTCGAGATCAATGTGTTAATACACCCGCTTATCCCCGCAGCCGCGGCTTCAGATCTTTAGTAATATCCTGTGCCATACCAGGAAAACCAAATAAATACGATTTTTATAAATAGTCAGCGCCCAGCGCAGCGGTTAATAGTGACTTTAGAAGGCTGCCTTCATTCACTTCTCAGAACAAAACGCCTTTCAACAAACACATCTTGCGGTACGGGCCGTGCTGAGTGATCCAGTTACTTAGTTTACAAGTTTCTTCCTTTTGTTTTTTCTCGGTCACAAAGGGGCATAAGTTTTTATCTATATATATAAAAGAAGAAGTCCTGACTGACTGACTCATCAACGCACAGCCGAAACTACTGGGACTAGAAACTTGAAATTTACACCAGAACTTCCTTTTATGACGTAGGCAAGGGATAAGACGGGATTTTTCGAAATTCCACCCCTAAGGGGGTTAAATAGGGGTGCAAAGTTAGTATGGAGTGAACATTATTTTTTGAGCTAGAAACTTGAAACTTTGTAGAAAGATTACTTATGAGAATACATAAAAAGTACTTTCTGCGTTTTAGAAAATTCCACCCCTAAGGGGGTTAAATAGGGGTGCAAAGTTTGTATGAGGGAAACTTTTCCTTTTGAGCTAGAAACTTGAAACTTTGTACAGATTACTTATCTTAAAATAAAAATAAAAACAGCGATTTAGAAAATTCTACCCCTACAAAATAAGGGTTGATTATACGTTTCGCTATTCGTCAGCAGATGGCGTTAGTGTAGCAAATGAATTTAATTATTCCTTAAGGCATTTGCCACTGGAAGGCGGCAAAACGGCTCACTCCACTTTCAAACTGCCCATAAACTTAATGCAACATGAGACACCAACGTGTAACATCTCCAAACAAAGCAATATAGCACAAGTTTTAAAAGAGTGTAAGCTTATTATTTGGGATGAATGCACAATGGCCCATAAGGGAGGGTTTGAGGCCCTAAATCGGACGTTAAAAGATATAAGAGGAAGCAGTTGTTTAATGGGTGGAGTGACTGTACTATTAGCTGGAGATTTTCGACAGACATTGCCCGTTATTCCAAGGGGTACTCGAGCAGATGAAGTGAAAGCTTGCTTGAAGTCATCATATTTATGGCCACTACTAGACAAAATCTCACTACACACAAATATGCGAGTTCATTTAAGAGGCGATGAATCTGCTGGAGTTTTCGCCGATATGTTACTCAAAATAGGTAATGGAAGTTACCCATCACTTGATGGTAAAATTACGCTTCCGCCAAATTTATGTAAAATAGTTACACTATTACCTGAACTAACTGCTACAATATATCCGGACATACAAAATATACATGATAAATCCATAGAATGGTTGTGCGAACGTGCTATCCTAACCCCGAAAAATGACAATGCTGCCGCTATTAATCAGTTATTACTAAACGCTTTTGATGCTGAGATCGTTCAATACAAATCATTCGATTCCGTACTACAAAGTGATGACGCCGTACACTATCCCGTAGAGTTTTTAAACAGTTTAAACCCTTCTAGCCTTCCACCTCACATACTTAATCTTAAAGTTGGAGCACCTATTATGTTAGTTAGGAATCTTAGACCGCCTAAATTATGTAATGGAACTAGACTACAAATAAAAGCTCTCCATAAAAACGTTGTCGAAGCTACAGTAATTACAGGTTGCGCTCGAAGTGAAGTAGTTTATATTCCTAGAATCCCATCTGACTACCCGTTCGAGTTCAAAAGAATACAGTTCCCTCTTAAGTTATGCTTCGCAATGACTATTAATAAATCCCAAGGACAATCACTGAAATTGGCAGGCATTGATTTAAGAGAGGACTGTTTCTCTCACGGTCAATTTTACGTCGCATGTTCTAGGGTGAGTTCTGCCAATAGTCTGGTCATCTTAGCCCCCAAAGGAAACACCGCTAATGTTGTTTATAAAGAAGTGTTACGCTAAGGTGATCAGTTTTTTTTTATTTCCTGTCTTCTGCCCAGTGACTACGTCCCTTTTTTAAAACGAACTTGCACCCCCTTTTGCCCTATGGTTGACTGTCAACAATATTTTCTTAGTGCTGTCTCTTATTAATTGTGTTCCAAACTTTATGTGTTCCTATATTTAGCGAGTTGTCTATCAGCACATGAAAAATCAATACTTTATTTACCTATTCTTACTTTATATAGCTTCTTGAGAAATATAGAGAACCAGAATATATTGAATCACTCTTCAAACAATACTACTAGCCTGTAGACCAAAATAGTAATCGCATCATTAAATTCGCTTATGTGCATTTAGTTTTTAATGGTCACATTTCAGGTTTTGGTTTTTTTTTGGTTATGCCTTTAAACACTCATCATTGGCCTTACACATCTATGAAAAGATGATTTAAACAGCGTCCATATTAGAGGTGCGGCACTTTCGTACATGGTTTGTAAGGCCGATACGGGAGCGACAGCAATCGGTAACTACACTCTCCGTGTTGTTTTCCACTCAGCATTCATTCCTTAAGGAGGTCAAAAGTGGTTGGAAGTATGAAAGGGGAACAAGTAATTTTAGAAGTAAGGGAATTCCTCGGTCACATACTATAACTTCGGTCATAAAAGAAGGTAATGTAAGATCAAGACTGCGGATCATTTTTTAATTAAAGAAGTTTATTTTGGCTAATCAAAATGATTTATTCTCTAAAACCGTTAAATGGGGACTGGGGATAAAGATGGAAAGTTCTACGTTTCTTGGTATAAGCTCATTTTGCTTTCAAACGTGTGTAAAACTACTGAATGAATTTAGACAAAAACTTACAGTATTGTAGTTAAGAAGACATCAAAAAACAAAATTATGCTTATACATTATACATGACTTATACATTACTTTAAAAAACAACAATTTAAGCAGAAACGTATTGGTGAACTCACCGCACTCTTAAACGGATTTTGATGAAATTTGACGTAGAGATAATTTGAGACCCTTGGTAGGATATAGAATAGTTTTTCTCTCGGATCCCTTAAGATGGTAGAATTTTGCTAGCAATATTTTTTCTAAGGCGATAACAAATTCTACGCGGACGAAGTCGCGGGCAACAGCTAGTTTTTCATATATTAACTTGTTACCAACTGCCATGTGGTATATAACGGCCATGATTATACGATCATGAATATGGAGGCGATGCATGGTCCTAAATTTGTCTCTTAATGCTTTAGGTATATTACGGGAAAATTTTACAAACCCCATATGAGTCCGAATCGCTAAACTTAAGTGGCAGTGGGCGGGGCACATTGCACGTAGAACCGATGGCCGTTGGGGCGGACAGGTTCTCGAGTGGTGACCACGTACCCCCCCCAAGGTGGACTGATGACCTGGTAAAGGCCGCGGGAATCCGGTGGATGCGGGTGGCGCAGGACCGGTCACTTTGACACTCTTTGGGGGAGGCCTCCAGCAGTGGACGTCTTTCGGCTGACATGATGATGATATGAGTTGCAAAAACTGCGCATTGGTAGTCTGCGGTCTCCGCTGACCATCAGGGCACTACGCCTGTTTGCCATGATAAAAAAACATAGTTACCCGTCAATCGACTTGTCTACTTGGTCACATAACACCTGCAGTCACCTTCGGCAGCGCGTGAGCTCCTCGCATTCATTATGTCACTGTCAAGGTTTGAACCTGTGACCTCTACCAACTTGTCTAGCCTGAGGCAATATGTAACAATGACACATTGATAGTGAAAATATCAATGTTTGCAAACTTGTCGTGTAAGGCGACCACTTTAGGTATGGTCACAGATGAAATACTAGTTACTTACAGAAACAGATACTGCACGCACCTAGGTGGGGATGTCACTTTTTGGCCCTAGGGCCAAAAAGTGACATCCCCATTTAATTCCAAATTACTGTAGTTTAGATAATTAAAAATGCGAGACTATAAAACTACCTTGTTTCTAATATGTGTAGTTTTTAAAAATATTTTTTTGAAAATCTTGTTTTTGACACCCGGATATTACCTACGAAAAAAAATATATATTGCAAATTAGTGAATAAACTTTTCTGTTGTTTAAAGTGTTGTGTAATAAACACTTCAAAGAAATACATTTAGAGGCAGTTACGACCTCTCTACGTACATTTGTTACAAGATATTAATTATTTTATTGATTTTGGTTTTTTTTTTCTTCCATGTTCCGCCGTAGTAGGACACGAAATTTGAATGACAGCTTCATTATTGTGTCTTTTATCTACCCTATTCTTTACATGACCTAATTCCATGGAACATTCATGTAATCACATGAGAACTTTATAACTGGGTTATCCGGCCTCTAGGGTTGACACTTCGGTATTTTTAATTTTATACGCAGGATATCTATTATTTTTGGTTTTGAGTGAAAATGTGGTGCCGCTGCTTTGAGGACTGATTTAGTAAGTATCAGTCAAGTGCGAGTCGGGTTCGCATACAAAGGGTCCAAAAAATTATACCGTGTCATACATTGTACGATGGCACGGATCCTCAGTGTCCAACTCTGACTGGTTCTTGACCCGGTTTTTGTTGAAGAATTTAAATTTTTAGTCTTATCAGATCCAATAATTTTGGAATAACGGATGTCAAAAAACGAAAGAATATTAAAAAAACGTCCCCTACCATCTGCCGCAATAGCATTATTGAAAGCACCACAGGATGCTTTTATATCATCACAGGATGAAAACATAACACCATCATCTGAGTTATGTCCAGACGACAGCTATCGATTTGTGTAAGATTGTCCACTAATATTGATTTATTTATTTAAATGACGCAAAGCGCTAAAAAGCGTTATAAAACTTTGGGTAGATAGGCCTGTTTGAATTGTCCATTATATCTGCAATGTTATAGTTTATTATTCAATTAAAACGACGTTTAATTGTTCTAGAAATCTCTGATATTGAACTAAACCTTGTTGCAATAGGAAATGCCTAGTTGTATTATAAAATGTATCCGTTGCCCCTTCATCTAGAAAATTGTTGTGCCGACACAGGTGTACATTGAATGGCGTATGTTTAATATGATATGTGGTGTATTTTATCCTACTAGGGTTCACTACAATTGATGCTACAATAAATGACATAAGAATAAGTAGGTATACAGAGTGCTACAAAAATACCCCTATAGTTAGCAGCTCGACAAGCAGATGTTGCTTTGATATTAAACTCGTATTAAAAGGAGTTTATGCAAAGAAGATTTTAAGCATGTTTTTTATAAATTGGTAACCAATGCACAAGTAATAGGATCATGATATACAAAAACGTTTTATATCAATTTCTATGCAGCACTTCCGTAACCGAACACCGAACGTGTAAACGGCGGTTACCGGACAATTAAACGACTTATGTCAGTTACTTTTAATCAATTGTAGGAGAGTATTTTGTTTCGTTTCGCAAAGTAAAGATCTATTCATACTGATGCGAAATAGTACATTGTGCCACAAGTACCGTAAAATATGATTTACGAACGAGAGTATTAGAAGCACGACGCCGAAGACCGAGGGCTTTCATGACTTGAGTTTGTAACATTCTTACCGTACGTGTCGCATACAATGTTTTTAATCACATTTGCAAGGAAACAAATAAATTTTAAACGAAATTGTAACTAATCGCAATAAGATCTAGGTACAAAATGTCCTTCATTGTTGAAACATTTACAAGTATTTTTTGTAACACAAATTACTTGTTTCATTTCAATTTTGTTGAAGCATTTATAGGGTTCCGATACCTCAAAAGGAAAAAACGGAACCCTTATAGGATCACTCGGTTGTCTGTCTGTCCGTCTGTCACAGCCGATTTGCTCCGAAACTACTTGACCGATTGAGTTGAAATTTGGTACACATATGTAAATTGGTGACCCAAAGATGGACGCGTAAAGTAAATTAATGAATTCTGAACAAGGGAGCCACTTTTGGGGGTAAACTGGAAAATTAAAAAAAAAGTTTTGCAAACTGTATCGTGTGACATATCAAATGAAAGAGGTTGTTGTAAGCATGTCAGATATATTTTTTTATAATTTTAGGGTAAACAGATTTGAAGTAATTTAGGAAAAAAGACGAAAATTGACCCCCCCCCCTTATCTCCGAAACTACTGGGATTAAAATTCTGAAAAAACTATGGCAAATAGTTCCTTGCCTAAAGATTACAGGAAAACCTATAAGAAGTTTGAGTATTCAAAAACACTTATGAAATTTAGATTATAATATACGGAACCCTCACCACGCAAGTTGAACTCGCACTTGTCCGGTTTTTGAATTCGGTGATACTATTTCATTAATATCGATACAAGTCACTATGTTGATTTCGGTGTAAGTAAAAACTCGATTATCTCGTTAACTGCAAGGTTCATATTGTATGCCTTTACCACCAATTCTTTTTTATAATTAGGCCTGTTTTTGAATATTGAGGTCACATATCAAAATACTGAAAAAATATCTGTTCACCGAAGTCATATAAAACGGCTTGACTCGAAAAATCGCCCAAATGTGGCCAGATCCTATTTATGTAAAAAAAAAAAACAATAGAGTTCTCATTACGGACACTGTCAAATAATTATTGTACTGTACTGTGCTGTGCAAAAAACGTCACCGCTGAACCGGTTTTTAGAACTGTAAGTTAGTTATTGCTATTAATTTATATTAATATATTTGCACGCCGATTGATAATAGATTTGGTCAATTATTCCAGAATACGTTTACACGTACAAGACACATACAAGATACGTATGAAGGCAGGAATTGTTTTAGGGCCATTCTACTTTTACGTGTACATTTGCGGGTCGGTTTTAAGAAAAAATATATAGAAAAAAGTTTTATTTTTTAAAATTTTCAGTGTGTGTTTTGAAGTATAAAAGTCTATATTTTGTAAATACACCTCGAACAGCGATCTGTATCACATAGTTTTTGGGAAATTATGGTATCTGTTACATGTGACTACGAAAATAAACAACTGCGTTACTTTCCAAGCGTTTTTTAAAATTAATAAACTCTTTGAAAATGTGTACTTAGTAAACAACAGTTTTAAACTTTAGGTCTCTAGCAATCACACAATTAGCCTTTGTAATCATATACATCAGTTTAACATTAAAATATTTAATTAATAAAACCACTGCGTTGCTTTTTTAAGTAATCTTAACACTAATCTATTCCAATTATAGCATTACACAGAATAAAATTGGTTGCTTTTAAGCCTAGTGATAGACACAATGTATGCTATCAATTTAATAACAAAATAGTAGTCGAATATGGTTTAACTAATAATATAACAGGTCTTGAAGCAGTGTAGACAGAGAGACATGAAAAGTAACGCAGTGGTTGAAAACGTAACGCTGTGGTCATCTAGGCATACTTTAAGTTTTTTAGCGAACATAAGCAACAGTTTATTGTAACTGTACTAGGAAGCGGGTCAGCTTTAACAGGGCTTTTCAATGATGACAGAGGTTCAGTGTCAGATTCAGAAGAAGTGTAGACAAGACAAAGAATAGTTCTCACTAAAATCGATGTGCAAGACTACTTCGTGGTTTTTCGAGTCATCAATGGCAGCCCTGTACGCCTTGTACTGAACTTTTATATTGAACACGTGCTTTTTTAGTTGTTTTAATATATTTTCTAGCTTCATTATAAGTTCGATAACTGTACCTGTTAAGGTTTCTTTTACATTTTTCGTGAGTTTAATTTTTTTCCTTGATTTGTCGATAATTTATGACTTTCTTTCTACCTACTTCACAACTTTTTGGTCTTTGCCATTGTTATAGTAAATCTTCTTCAATTTACAGTGATCACAGGTAATAGAATCGGGTTGACATACTGTTTGTTCTATGATCTTGCAGTGATTGCTTTGTTATTGTGTAAAGCGTTCAATATGTATTGTGCATTAGTGTGCAGTTTGCACAAGCAGGTCTCTCTCGCATCAATGGACGGCTGTTTCACGTAAAATGGTCTGTTCTTAACAAAATAGCTATATGAACATTTCACGCCGGGATTTTCATTTTTGGAGGTGTTGAATAGGTGTTTCATCGACTCCAGGAGATATCATTTTTGCATTTTTCTTTTCTTTTGCGTCACTGTTTCTTTTTTTTCAGCAGTCGCCCTTGACACGTCATCTCTGTTGAAAAATGTATGGATTGTTTCAATCAAGACATTGTTTTTTGAAACGCGCTTTCTGTATCGCAGCCGCTCAATACCCAAGCAATCTTTTATAATTTCCGTTTTCAATTTACAGGTCTTCAAACTATCAAATTGGACAACACTTTATATTTATCAGTTTTGTCGTGGATTGAAACTTACAGTGTACTATCGGTCGATTTGGTTTTTAATTGCTTCTCCCTTTGCAGTCTTTTTTTAAACATGCGTACCTTTTTTTTCATCTCTCTTTATTCTTC
The DNA here is from genome assembly GCA_932294315.1 of Epinotia nisella. Classification (NCBI taxonomy): domain Eukaryota; kingdom Metazoa; phylum Arthropoda; class Insecta; order Lepidoptera; family Tortricidae; genus Epinotia; species Epinotia nisella. The sequence continues at coordinate 8,730,663 of OW028687.1, forward strand.
TTGCAGTTTAATACTTTTCCTGTAGAGCGCGGACATATCCCTTCTTACTTGTTTCCTCCCTCTTTGTTTAGCTGTCTCTGGAGCTGGCGGTGGCGTAGGTGGCGGCAAGGATTCAGGAGTGTTCAAAAGTATATTTTTGAGAGCCTTTTCACATTCGCGCCTTTTCTTGTTAGCTTTCCTCCAACGTTTTTTCATAGTCCTGTGTTCTCTTTCTGTCATTTCTCGTACTGACTTCTATGTAGCATGATATCTCTGACGATGTTTCCTCTTCACCTCCGCTTCACGAGCCGGATCTGCTTTTAGTTTGGCTCGGTATCGCCGTTGTTTCTCGGCAGGTGTTAGTGCCCTATTGTGTTGTTATTCGTCTGTCAATAAAAGAAGTAGATTTGTATTCAATTTACGTCAATACAACAAGGAAAACGGACAAATTCTACAACTGCGTTACTAGTGATACAACTGCGTGACTGTCAATACAACTGCGTTACCACAAGGTAGTTACGCAGTTGTTGAGTAACGCAGTTGTTAAATTTACCTAACCTTACTTATAAATTAACACCAAACACAAAAACTAACACCATAACTTTATAATTATGTTCTTTTTACAAAATATAATCAAATTAATATAAAACCATACTAAAAAACGAATTAATTTACCTTATTTTGGCGGTAACTCCGGTGCCACATAATAAACACACGCACTCCGTCGGACAGCTCGAGCGCAACTGGTTTCGACTTATTTTGTCGGCGCGACTCCAAACGCTCGTGGTAAGTCACGGATGTACGTCTATTAAATATAAACCTTGCGTTCTTGTGATAAAGCCCGTTTTCGGCAAATTACTGTCGGTAACATGAAGTAGTATTATTTTTGCTAGTCAGGGTGGACAGACGTACAAAAAACGAAATTATATTGATAATTAGAGTAAAAAATATATATCTGGTACCATTTTTTGGTTTCTTTATTGATGAAACTTAAAAGATTTTTTATTTATTTTATTCAATGGAAAAAGTTTTTGTAATTTTGCAATATATCTTGCACCACACGCTTGAGACACGTATTTTTTCTATGGAAAACAGCGGTGTTACCAAAATGGACAATAGAGTTTCCTATTTTTTGTCGAAATTATAATTAATATCATCAAACCCATAAAATCACAGTAACAACCTATTAGTTTAGATTCCCTTTAAAAAATATTTATTTCATGTTGTCATTTTGTTTGTTTTTAATTTCAAAGAATTGTGTGGAGACATGATAATGGTCACCAAAAAGTAGAATGGCCCTTTAATAGCAAGTCGGTGGCAAAAGTGCGTAAGGCACGCCTTATGGTAAGCGGTTACCAAAGCCTGTGGGTGCTTCCAATTCCAGGAGCGACACAGGCGCGATGTCGGGGAAAATCTGTGCATTCTTTTTAGGGTTCCGGTACCTCAAAAGGAAAAAACGGAACCTAAGGGTTCTATAAGTAGGATCACTCGGTTGTCTGTCTGTCCGTCTGTCACAGCCGATTTGCTCCGAAACTACTGGACCGATTGAGTCGAAATTTGTTACACACATGTAAATTGGTGACCCAAAGATGGACGCGTAAAGTAAATTAATGAATTCTGAACAAGGGGGCCACTTTTGGGGGGTAAACTGGAAACTTAAAAAAAATTGTTTCGCAAACTGTATTGTGTGATATATCAAATGAAAGGGGTTGTTGTAAGCATCTCAGATATATATTTTTTACAATATTGGCAACAATAGATTTGAAGTAATTTAGGAATTAAGACGAAAATTTACCATTCCCCCCCTTATCTTCTTACTACTAGTCTTAAAATTCTGAAAAAATATGGAAAAAATAGTTCCTTGCCTAAATATTACAGGAAAACCTATAAGAAGTTTGAGTATTCAAAGTAACGGGAAAATTCTCAATATTTTTGTGTAATTTGTATGGAGCGCCTAATGCTTAGAGAATAGGAATTTTACGGAACCCTCACCACGCAAGTTGAACTCGCACTTGTCCGGTTTTTTGAAGAACCTGCACATCGTTGAACGAGCGAGCGAAGCAAACGAAGTACTATGCTTCCGCTTGGGCCAAAATTCGTTCGGCCCTCCTCTACAGGTCGCATTTCTCAACCGATTGTAGTGAAATTTTGTGACCATGTTCGATAATTACATATAATTTTTATGTCGATTCAATTTTTCGATATTAAAATAAATAATTTTGAAAAATGGACAGGCTTGCGAGTTCTACAGTTCTCAGAGCCACTAGTCATATTTCTATCGACACCTCCTGTGGTGAGTATTGTATTTATATTATTTGGACGACACACAGCTAAAACAAGGAAGCTAATTGATTTCGATATTTAAGAAATAAAGAAAGAAAGAAAGAAGACATTTATTCACTACACAAAAGACACACAGAGATAAAGGGAGTAGACATACAATACAATTGACACATTGTGTGTGTCTTCGCGGCAGTAAAACGGTCGCTGTCTCAGCATTGTGCCAAGGTGTCAGACAGCGCTGGTTTTCAGACAGCACCGTAAGTGACCCACGAAACGCAACAAAGAATTCTATTTGATAGTAGACACATAATAAATAAATAATTAATGTATTAACGGGATGAAAAATACAAAGCACAAAACGCGAGACGGTTGGGATGTTAAAAGTGCTGGATGGGTTAGGGTTGGGATTTTTGGAGCGTCAACAAATAGCCTTTAAGCTGGCGCTTAAACGTATACTTGCTCGCACAGTAGTATATACAACGTCAGCACGAGTGCGCGCAACACGTTGATTGGCATCCCAAATTGATCTCCTAAACAATTACCTTTAATAAATAATTATGTCGTCTATGCAATGCTACATATGCCTACCAATGATTTTTTAATGATTTTAAATTGTACATGCTTGGTTTCCTTCCGCCGTTTTACGTTCTACATTTCCAATCGATTACAGAAAAGGACCAGGTTCTTCTTTCGACTGCCTTTCTTTAGTGCATAAAAAGTAATTTGCGCCGAGCGGATTGGTTCTCGTGGGAAGTAAATTTACTTTTTATGCAAAAGATTCATCAGCAAAATCGCCTCTAATAAAACTTTTTGCTCGAAAGTTTAATATTTAATTTGGTATTTTATTAGCTAAAGAACGGGATTATTTGAGAGTAATACGTCCTACCTATGTGCCTTTGTCCCTTATTATGTAGGTATGTGGGGGAGTAGTTACGTCCATTCCTTTGGACCGATTCCTACGCACCCACTTAATGAATAAGGTTTTTTTAGTGTCAGATGTGTTGTTGGTTGCAAAGAAAATTACAAAATAATAACTATCTCTACTCAATAATAGTATCTAATTAAGTATTTATTTAATTAATAAAATAAACATACAAAATGATACAAAATTCTGGCTTCCGGGTTTATTTTTACCAAATCTGCTTGTGCTTCTCATAAATCAGCCGTAATAAAATGAGCCGTCAATGCCAAATATACCGTAAAACTAATTTTATTCTTAGATTTTATAGTTCACTTAAGTGTGACATTCATCGGTAAATTACTTTATGCACCCACTTATGTTGCCAATGACACTTAAGTGGCATAAAACGTATGTTACCGAGCATAGTTCAGTTTTATTATGAACAAGAGGACTGTTATACAGAAATAAGTTTCAGTCAAAAATTTCATTTTTGATACAAGCTTTTATTGCCGACTGAATTCCCATGGCCACCTTCTGTCTCCATCATCAGATCAGTTTGATGGTACCATAATATTAAATTGACATCCAAACTATACTATTACCCAAAATTTCAGCGCAATTGGATAATGGCAAGTGAGCAAGTGACTGAAAAATGGATTGCAAATTTTGATGGATACCTTACATACCTACCTAATACTTAAATACGAACAGAGGGCCGATTTTTAACTTTCGAGCGCTCGAAAATAAAAATAAAAGTTAATACGATAATAGTGTCAAAATTGCAGACACTTTCCACCGATAGTATATATGCTTGTGACCTAAGATTTTTTACGATGCTATTCGAACCAGTGTTCGTATCAGTAACAAATGTTTGTATGGGAGCAACTACAATTAAAGAACATACACTCAAATTTTTTAGTTGAAAACGGACCTCGCTAGCGGCAGCCGAAACGCTTCATACTGATTGACTTAAAAGTATGACGTCACACTTTGCTATTTGAACTAATTGTTGTATGGATTGCTGTTTCGGTCGCGAAATAGGTAACTACCTACTGCGTTTAGGTCCATAGTTGTCGTACATTTTTTTTCTATAAAAGCGTAAGGATTCTATTGGAAGCTGTAAATTTACACGTGGACAATAAAATAAAATATTTTGTAATTTATACTTTATTACAATAATTTGATGGTTAAGTATCCATTTAGCGACACTACGTTATCAATTTTAACATGAAGTCAACAAGCCTATTTAAAACGAGTGGTATATACCCCTCGTTTTTAAATTTTCAATCGTCATTTCAATATTTTCGAGTTAAAGTCGAGCGAGCCCTCAAAAGTCAAAAATCGGTCCCCTGGTCAAGTTAATAAAGCTTGTAAAAATAATTGACGCTATAGTTTGCGCAACGATTTAGCTCCTGGGGTCTATTCAAAAAACGTATTGCATTTAAACCGGTTTAGAATATCACGTGCATCACGTGCATAATCCTTTTAAGACGTTTATGTTAGTTATATCTTGTGTAGAAGCGAGCCCGTGCGTAGAATAATATAATAAAATATGCAATTGGAATTTAAAGGTTGACTCTAGTTTGCGCAACCATTTAGCTCCTGAGGGTCTATTCAAGAAAAGTATTGCATTGAAACCGATTTAGAATATCACGTGCATCAGTGCGTGACCCTTAAGTTAGTTATACTTATCTCGTGTAGAAGCGAGCCCGTGCGACGAATAATATAATAATATATGCAATGGGGGATATGATATGAGACGTAATATTTGTAAAACATTATGAATATTATAAGTATAAGTGCAAAACGGAATCCATATAAGTTTAATGGATAATACCTACCTACTGGTTTAGGCACTGGTCCCACCGCCGGCTACAGACTATAAGCTATCGGCGATTACTCGCCCAAGAAACGAACAAAAGATAATAGCTCAAGTGTAAATAAATTTATAGTTCATCGCCGGCGGTGTGAACAGCCAGCTATAAACTATAAATATATAACTCTCTCTTTTATTTACACGAAAGCGATTATCTTTTGTTCGTTTCTTGAGCTAGAAAATAGCCGATAGCTCATAGCTTACTCGGTCGCGGTGGGACCAGTGCCTGACAGACATGCCAATTTCTCAAGTCTGTTGAGAAAAACCCAGAAATACTAAATACTGAGTGCTATCTCTGTCGCTCGGTTTTGATCTTGACATTTAACTGAAGCCTATAAAATATTTTCCTTTTTATTGTTTTGCACATTTACTGCTTCCTTGATTGTGTAATTTCACAGATAATGAACACAAGTCGGTCATTTGTTCTGACACATGTTGTACACTTGACAGGGGGCCGATTTTTGACTTTCGCCGAGCGCTCGATAATCATATACGATACGAGTACCTAAATACGATTGTAGCATCAAAATTGTAGGCACTTACGTTCTACGAATAAGGTAACTAAAACTCATTTTTCTATTATCTATCGCTATTTCTAAATAACATTTAATCGTTTTTGACAGGTTTCGAGTGAAAGAGTCGAGCGCTCGAAAGTTAGAAATCGCCCCCCTGTTTAAGAACTTGTCGCTTTTCATGTTTCAGTGCAATTAGGGAACTCTACTACTTATAAAGTAGAATTCTCTAGATAAGATAAGCCCAAAATTAATTATATAATTTTCTTAAGGACTGTTGTTGTACTATAATAGGTACATATTAGTGGCTTAGTGTAAACCTGTTGTTACGTAAGTCATTAAGTACAAAACACTAAGCCACTGCCAAAGTTGGCTTTCAAAAGATGACATTTGACATCAAGCGGGTATCAGACCACCGATAAATAATAATAAGAATTAGACGTTTATTTGGTTCAGTTTGTTTAGTTAACTTGATATTTAACGCCGTAGGAAAAGTTAAAAGGAAGGCGGACAAAAATAATTTAAGTGTAGTGATTTTGCCATTCTTAGAAGGGTGTTTTGGTGTATAAGGTCGTAGGCATTTATGAGAACTTAAGCTTACGGGGGAAACTCCGAAAGAAACATTGAATGTATAAGTATATAGTGAAAATGCCCTTACATCCCATATTTGACAGATGTCATCCCAGTACAATTTATGTCATCATATGTCATTATTGACGTTCATTGTACCGGCGTGACGGCTGTCGAATATTGGCTGTTAAAAAAATCTAATTATAGTTTACATCTGTATGGGTACCTATAATATTTTATAACACTACGAATCAAACATAATACTTATGTTTGATTCGTAGCTTCAAAATCATAAGTAGGTTCTAGATCGATTGACAAAAACGAATGACTATAAAATTCTTGAGAACGATTCACTTTTTGCCCGTGATCATGCACATCTGAAGTCAATCATTGAACAAAAACATTCGATCGTTGCTAGAAAGAAACTATGCAAAAAAGCCGGAAGACAAAGTGCTAAGTAACTTGTCTAATTATCTGGTACCAATTGGTGGGGAGCAAGTTAGGAACAAAGATTGTCCGGTGCGTCAAATTAAGGAACAATTGCTTGAACTATACCCGCACATATAGGTACATTTATGATTATCTACTTTGTCTTCATGTCTACATGTCAGACAAAAAAAACTTGTAGGTACTACTTACAGTATAAAGGTATGAGTATTTTAAATTATACGCGGTTTTGAAATTTTAAACTATGCATTTTTTACTCACGACGGAACGGAGAAGGTATATACCTAAGTATATGCGTTTGGAGTTGAGAATGCAGTTTGTTTGTGTACACCAATGTTCCCATTTATCTCAAAAACGGCTTGGCCGGTTTAGATACGGTTTTCAGTAATCGGTTTGTGGTTCAACAGGGATGGTTCTTAGATAAGTGTTATGATAATATATTTACTTTTCTTAAAGTTTGAGCTGCGTGTAATGCAAAATAGCTCCATCTGAAACATGTCATGTAAAATGTTCCCAGAGTCTTGCTAGGTTTTACTTTGAGACGGCCGATCGTGAAATGTTATAACTAGACTTTGACTGAAAATATGGGTTTAGCGATGTGAAATCAGTTAATCTGAAAAAATCTAGGTTTCGATTATACGTAGCTAAGTATCTTGTTTTTTTGGGATCCATTTAACTTTAAACATCTTTTTAATAAGATCAGGTGTCAACTGTGTTAATATAGCCTCTCTTAGCCCTCAGATTTATTTGCAGTTATGACGCTTGCGATGAAAGGTGCATACAGCCTTGGACAACTTGACTAATAAATTGAGAGGCAGGCTTTAGGAATGTCTCTATGATCCCGGAAGATAAAAGGCTAATAGACTGTCACCTGCCATTTTCATTAGTGTATGTAAAATCACAGACATAGTATGCAGCTAGATCACGTAAACGTACTTCGCGTGCTAACGATGTATATAATTCATACAGTTGCAGTCGAGATCATAGTTGCCCAACTTCCCGACAATCCCGGTATGGTCATTTATTTGTTTAATGAGCACAAATATATTTGTTAGTGGGATTTGGATGTTTTCTTTGTATATCAGTATATATTTAAATATAGATATGTATATCGTTGCCTTGTACAAGTTTTATTTAATTTTGTGTCAAGCTGTAGTCTAGTCTGCTAACCAAACCTGTACATTTCCAATTAAAGGAAAAAATATATAGGTATACACGGTGTTTTTTTAACCGTCTTAGAATGTATCCACTATACAGAATTTGAATCATCCAGCCGAGTGACCGCAGTGACCGCTAGCCGCCATCTTTGTAGATAATGTGGGTGGATGAACTTCGCACCGCGCGCGATACAGGATGTTTCAAACTTAATTACCTTTTATTACTAAAAACTTAACTAATACATTTTATTTTTTTCGCGAATGATTTACGTTTTGGATACATTAAGTGGGCTTCGGCTCTGAGACAGTTAAAAAAAACACATATCGCTCCGAGCAGGTTTCGAATCTGCGACTGCACGCCTAAGAGGGAACTACTTACCTAGTTGAAAGATTTGTCGACCGAGTAGATAGTACCGATAGTTCAGTTGACTACATAGAGCGACGGGGCCTCCTATGCCCGAATATCGCAAGTTCAAAACCTGCTCGAACCGAATATTTCCAATTTTGTCCTTTAATTTGAAATGTAAGTATAGGTACGTTTTAATTCGTTTTGGGCTTAATTTGTGTACCATGCGCCCCAAAAGTGATACTTCGAATATTACTTATAAAGAAAAGAACACAACGTCAATATTTCATTATATGATTGAGAAAAATATGTTAAATTATATATATGTCTCGGTGTTAAAATCTATTATCAATCATAGGTAACTGCCACTTCTCCATTAACTAACAAATCACTTTTAGGTTTTGACTGACTTCTTATTTATTGAGGAACATGGCATATCTAAAGCATTGGTATTGATATCAAGCTAGATTAATATTAGATATTGCATTACACCTACGTAGTCAGGTAACCTATGACCACATCTAACTACCTATGACCATGCGAGTCAATCGATAGCCGAATGAGTAAATGAATTGACAGAAACTGGGTGAAATCTACTTATATTGAGGTTTATTTTTGTCTCGGTACAAAACGGGAACGCGTCGCTTGCGCAGTTACAGACAAATAATAAGTACAGTATAGTCCTGACTTCGTCAAAATATGTACAGGGAGCCTATTGACTGAACGTATTAAATTGGTATTGATTTTGTATAAAGGCTGTCACGTTCACGATTCTACATAAACACGGCTTCATAAAACCGATTTAAATTTTCTACAGTTCGCGTAATAGAACCTCACATAGGCAACTCCTGTTATAGAGGGTTGTTTTTTACTGCGTACCCAATACTAGTATTACACAATAAAAAACCGGCCAAGTGCGTGTCAGACCACGCAAAACGAAGGGTTCCGTGCCTATTAAAAAGGTCGTATTGTCATAGAAATCTTACGGCACTTACGTCCTTTTCTTTGAGGAAGGCAGTTTTTCAGCAATATCTCGGAAACCTTTCATCCGATCTTGTTTAAAACAATTTTCGGTGAATGACCTTAATAAGTCCTGTTTTTCATATTTTTAAAATACACCGGTCAAAAATTAGAGGGGGGGGGGGGACAGAATTTTAGTGACTTTCGGGGCGATTATCTCTGACTGTATTCACTTAATCAAAAAAATTGCCGAGAAACCTTATATTTATTTTGAAAGGCCTATCGATTCATGTGCCACACATGGCCTCACGATGAAAAAAATTTTTTTGGGTTTTAGTTTTAGTGCACCCCTAAAAAAATTTTTTTTAGTAATTTTAATTACAAAACTATGTAGCGGCTAACAAAATACACCTATCCTCAAAATTTTATTCAAATACACATTATAGTTTTCGAGTAAAATGCCTGTGACATACGGACAGACGGACAGACGGACAGACGGACAGACGGACAGACGGACATGACGAAACTATAAGGGTTCCGTTTTTGCCATTTTGGCTACGGAACCCTAAAAAACTACTAGGTAACTAAGCACCTACCTGCTCTTGGACGACTATCACGACCAAAACGTACGGGTACACAGTACGGGTAACGATACCAACTTAGTTAGGTATGTTGTAGTGTGTTATCACGAAATTAGCATACGTATGTCTACTTCAAGCTTTTACGAGTACAGACGAGTAAATTCATCTGTATTTACTTGCTACTTATATATAGTTTCACATCTGCAGATGATTCGCAAAAAGGGTTTACAGCCATACTTTGCTAGATGTATTTACTTATCACGTTATCACGAAATTAGCATAGATTCACTTCAAGCTTTTATGAGTGCAGACGAGTAAATTCATCTGTATTTACTTGCTACTTATACATAGTTTCACATCTGCAGATGATTCGCAAAAAAGTTTGAAAGCCATACTACTTGAATTAGCATTTTTGAATGATTTTAACCTTCGAAATACGATACAAAACTGTATTATATTTAATCACATCGTAGGCGTCGAATGTAACTATCTTATTGTTATAGTTCTGCTGATTTTCTAAGAACTAATAAACAAACGGATTAAAGGTGTGATGTAATGACGTAGGTCGCGGGTTAGAGCCGGAGCCTTAACCGAGATTGCGCGTTAATGCGGAACTGGGTATCATGTTCAGAGACACATCCGTCCTATTTGCATATACTTAGGATTTTCCATTGTACTTGATTTTGCATGCCGGTGAGTAGGTATGAAATGATTAAAAAATATTTTACAACTAAATTGTTGATAGGACCAGTATAGTACCGGTCATTGTGGCACTCTTTGGGCTCTTAGGCCTCCGCGTATGTCCAGCAGTGAACGTCTTTCGGTTAATATGATGATGATGATGATGACTACAGAATTTTAATTGAATATACCTATAAGGTAAATCATTTCTTATTGACTTGACCATATATACACACCGCGAAACCAACATCGCCAGTGGACTTTGATTTTTATCTGTTAATACCTATTTATGTATGTACTCGTACTGCACAGTCGACTGTAGTTATAGTAGTTTCCAATGTGTTTTCTTGTGACTGTTTGAGGTCAAGCAACGCTGCGTCTGCTACGCCGTAGCGTGTAGTAGCATTTTCCCTCTTTGTAGTGGAAATCGTTCTTAGAGGCGTGACTCAAATGTGAGTATTTGCCGCGTATGGGTTAAACATTTAGGAGTAACATTTTAATAAATGCTTAAACTATGTCAGGCTGCTGTATGCGGATAATTTTTATAAAGCAAAATTTGGTTCCTTTGTTCAATTTCAGGAACATGAGCACTGGGAATTTACTAATCCAGTGGGGAATCGCATTCCAATTTGATTTCAATGTGTTTAGCGCGTTCGATTGCCGGTGGAGCGCGCGACACATTGAAATAGACATAAAACACATAAAAATATTTTATTCAATATCACATGGCATCACTTAACCACTTGAGTTACTTCATAATAGGAATGTTAAAAGTAATGTCTCAGATTGAGACACTGCTGTAACATTTGGACAATGATATTGTTGTCAATGTCACAGCAGTCTTAAATTGAACTTATTTAAGGTTTTTTTAAACTTTTTATAAGATGGAGTCTTACGATGATGACATGTATCTCTAGACTTGTTCTCGATGCTTAGTAGGCATACACTTAATCTATATATATAAAAGAAGAAGTCCTGACTGACTGACTCATCAACGCACAGCCGAAACTACTGGGACTAGAAACTTGAAATTTACACCAGAACTTCCTTTTATGACGTAGGCAAGGGATAAGACGGGATTTTTCGAAATTCCACCCCTAAGGGGGTTAAATAGGGGTGCAAAGTTAGTATGGAGTGAACATTATTTTTTGAGCTAGAAACTTGAAACTTTGTAGAAAGATTACTTATGAGAATACATAAAAAGTACTTTCTGCGTTTTAGAAAATTCCACCCCTAAGGGGGTTAAATAGGGGTGCAAAGTTTGTATGAGGGAAACTTTTCCTTTTGAGCTAGAAACTTGAAACTTTGTACAGATTACTTATCTTAAAATAAAAATAAAAACAGCGATTTAGAAAATTCTACCCCTACAAAATAAGGGTTGATTATACGTTTCGCTATTCGTCAGCAGATGGCGTTAGTGTAGCAAATGAATTTAATTATTCCTTAAGGCATTTGCCACTGGAAGGCGGCAAAACGGCTCACTCCACTTTCAAACTGCCCATAAACTTAATGCAACATGAGACACCAACGTGTAACATCTCCAAACAAAGCAATATAGCACAAGTTTTAAAAGAGTGTAAGCTTATTATTTGGGATGAATGCACAATGGCCCATAAGGGAGGGTTTGAGGCCCTAAATCGGACGTTAAAAGATATAAGAGGAAGCAGTTGTTTAATGGGTGGAGTGACTGTACTATTAGCTGGAGATTTTCGACAGACATTGCCCGTTATTCCAAGGGGTACTCGAGCAGATGAAGTGAAAGCTTGCTTGAAGTCATCATATTTATGGCCACTACTAGACAAAATCTCACTACACACAAATATGCGAGTTCATTTAAGAGGCGATGAATCTGCTGGAGTTTTCGCCGATATGTTACTCAAAATAGGTAATGGAAGTTACCCATCACTTGATGGTAAAATTACGCTTCCGCCAAATTTATGTAAAATAGTTACACTATTACCTGAACTAACTGCTACAATATATCCGGACATACAAAATATACATGATAAATCCATAGAATGGTTGTGCGAACGTGCTATCCTAACCCCGAAAAATGACAATGCTGCCGCTATTAATCAGTTATTACTAAACGCTTTTGATGCTGAGATCGTTCAATACAAATCATTCGATTCCGTACTACAAAGTGATGACGCCGTACACTATCCCGTAGAGTTTTTAAACAGTTTAAACCCTTCTAGCCTTCCACCTCACATACTTAATCTTAAAGTTGGAGCACCTATTATGTTAGTTAGGAATCTTAGACCGCCTAAATTATGTAATGGAACTAGACTACAAATAAAAGCTCTCCATAAAAACGTTGTCGAAGCTACAGTAATTACAGGTTGCGCTCGAAGTGAAGTAGTTTATATTCCTAGAATCCCATCTGACTACCCGTTCGAGTTCAAAAGAATACAGTTCCCTCTTAAGTTATGCTTCGCAATGACTATTAATAAATCCCAAGGACAATCACTGAAATTGGCAGGCATTGATTTAAGAGAGGACTGTTTCTCTCACGGTCAATTTTACGTCGCATGTTCTAGGGTGAGTTCTGCCAATAGTCTGGTCATCTTAGCCCCCAAAGGAAACACCGCTAATGTTGTTTATAAAGAAGTGTTACGCTAAGGTGATCAGTTTTTTTTTATTTCCTGTCTTCTGCCCAGTGACTACGTCCCTTTTTTAAAACGAACTTGCACCCCCTTTTGCCCTATGGTTGACTGTCAACAATATTTTCTTAGTGCTGTCTCTTATTAATTGTGTTCCAAACTTTATGTGTTCCTATATTTAGCGAGTTGTCTATCAGCACATGAAAAATCAATACTTTATTTACCTATTCTTACTTTATATAGCTTCTTGAGAAATATAGAGAACCAGAATATATTGAATCACTCTTCAAACAATACTACTAGCCTGTAGACCAAAATAGTAATCGCATCATTAAATTCGCTTATGTGCATTTAGTTTTTAATGGTCACATTTCAGGTTTTGGTTTTTTTTTGGTTATGCCTTTAAACACTCATCATTGGCCTTACACATCTATGAAAAGATGATTTAAACAGCGTCCATATTAGAGGTGCGGCACTTTCGTACATGGTTTGTAAGGCCGATACGGGAGCGACAGCAATCGGTAACTACACTCTCCGTGTTGTTTTCCACTCAGCATTCATTCCTTAAGGAGGTCAAAAGTGGTTGGAAGTATGAAAGGGGAACAAGTAATTTTAGAAGTAAGGGAATTCCTCGGTCACATACTATAACTTCGGTCATAAAAGAAGGTAATGTAAGATCAAGACTGCGGATCATTTTTTAATTAAAGAAGTTTATTTTGGCTAATCAAAATGATTTATTCTCTAAAACCGTTAAATGGGGACTGGGGATAAAGATGGAAAGTTCTACGTTTCTTGGTATAAGCTCATTTTGCTTTCAAACGTGTGTAAAACTACTGAATGAATTTAGACAAAAACTTACAGTATTGTAGTTAAGAAGACATCAAAAAACAAAATTATGCTTATACATTATACATGACTTATACATTACTTTAAAAAACAACAATTTAAGCAGAAACGTATTGGTGAACTCACCGCACTCTTAAACGGATTTTGATGAAATTTGACGTAGAGATAATTTGAGACCCTTGGTAGGATATAGAATAGTTTTTCTCTCGGATCCCTTAAGATGGTAGAATTTTGCTAGCAATATTTTTTCTAAGGCGATAACAAATTCTACGCGGACGAAGTCGCGGGCAACAGCTAGTTGTATATAAATGAGTTGTGACTGTTAGTTAACTTTGCAGTTGCAAAGTTTATCTACCCAGTTACTGCACTAATGTAAACATACATAGTACAAGTACCTAACTGATAAACCAACGTTGAGTAGTTGGTTCTAGATTGTCTTGTAATCGAAACCTATTACCTGACAGTCCATGCATTTAAATTGTTTTTAGATTACTATTGAAGCTCGTAAATTCGTTTGTGTAAAATTTTGTCAGGATTGTTTTTTATCCAAAGATAGTAATGAAAACGTGCGGCAGTTCCTATGCAATTATTGTCTGACTATTAATTATTACTACCAATATTGAAGTAGGACACTGATTCCGATACAACCGCTATTTCGGATATTGTAATACCAAGATCTGAATAAGTCGTTGCCTAGTTATGTTAGTAAGTAAAAATTAGATAACTAAGTAGATAGCCTTTTCAAAACTTACCTTTAAAATAACTTTGTTGGATGAATCTCCAAAACTGCTGACCACAGAATTGTTCTCACGTAAAATGTAACACACTCCTAATTCGGATGCAAAATATTATATACAGCGAAATCTTAGATGTATCCTTACGATCAAAGATTATTTACTATAGTGTAGCTATATTAGAGAGTTAGTGCTATGTGAGAACGGATCGCGAATGGTCACAGGAGGGTTCAGGAGCGATGAGGATGGTTCGCAGCTATTTACGTTCAGTACGACGCTCCTACACATGCGCAGTGACATGCTGTGAAATCACAATACAACGATAACCAACTGAAACAATGGCTGGTACATACTTGATTATCATGTGCAGATACTTGAGTAGAATGCCCAGCAGCCCAGTTCGTAGGACACATCCTTCAAAATGAGCTCAAAACTAAACATAAGTAGCTGATTTTAACAAAATAAATGTTTTTTTTTACTATTGTCTTACATAAAAGAAACAATGGGTTTTGAAAACCAGACCAACTAGGTACTTTAAAGAAGAAACAAGGCGTGTTCAATTATGTCTATACGAAGGGTAATACATGCATTATTTTCTTTAGAATGGAATGATGAGGCTGTTTTTCCAACCGACCTGAATGCCACTACGTTTCCATACCGATTGTAAAAAAATATAGCTCAGTGGAGCGGAGTACACGAATCCTTATCCTTCTCGCCAGCCAGGAATCAGGGCATGGAATACCTAAGAGAGTTAAATGTTGTGGAGTAACAGTGCCTTACCCAGTTGGAAGGCGCTGCTATTCCCCCACCTTGAAACTTCATAATCTTAGTAACCCAGTGATTGACAATATATTGCTTTTTTCTCCTAAAATTTAGGTAAGGAACATTATTCATATAACAGACACGTGTGTTTGTCGGTTAGAGGTAAGAGTTTGCTTGTGAAATAATACATGAAAATAACAATGTAGTAGGTATCTAAAAAAATATGAAACTATCAAATGTTAAATGAAATGCCATATTATGCTCCTATTAGCGTTTGTCGCGATTGTACCTAACCCAGGGTCCACTTTGGCCCATTTTTGAATTTGGTCTAATCCCAAGATTTGGCGTAGGCACTAGTGTTATGAAAGTAACTGCCGTCTGCCCTAACCCTTGGGATTAGACCAAATTCAAATAATCATATACCTCTAACTAGGTATGGATATATAATCCTATTTCTATTGTTTCGCCTAAGTAAGTTCCCACGGTCATAAACACCTCATTAGTTATGCTTGTATGAGATATACTAGTCTGCATTGTCTTGATTTACTCTATACCTAACTGGGTGTAAAACAGAAACTACAGCAGTCCATTATTTGCACGATTTGAGTTCCTTCCTCAAACTCAACTCAAACTCAAACATTTATTTGGGGCAATAAACAATTGACAACATTAATTTATTTTTATGACACCTGAGGGGTACCTAATCACGTAACCTTTAGAACGCGCGTTGGGACAATGCAACTGTAATTTTTCCGTATAAAAAATTACATTTAGATCTAAACACCTGACGCGCGTACAATACGTTACGTAATCGACCTGCTGGAAATTTATAAATATATGATTCGAAAGTATTTTGCCTCCTGAACACTGTAATATATTTATATACACTTAATATACATACATTCATACATTCACGCATTTATCCCTAAAAGGGGTAGGCAAAGCACATGAAACTTGTGTTCCAGTACCACTTTTAGCATAAATGTGGGTATAAAAGATCGACAAAATGTGATATCGCTGTGACCGGTTGCTAGCCCATCGCCCACAACACACTAACACACACATAAACTTAATATCACTTATTATAAAAAATACAAACGAATAAAAATACGGTATTTTTACCAAATCTACGACATAATGGTAACGGTTGTACCTAAAAATATTATGTCCTGTTGCGAAGAATAGGTATTTAAATAGGTACTTTTTCTGATTCTGATTTATTTTGGTTCACCTAATTCCGATCACTGTTCATAATAATAATTGTTCAAGTATCTCTTTATTTATGTTTCATCTTAAGTTAGGTTTGTACATTGTACAATCATTATATAAAAAGTAAAATATAAAACAATACATGCAAAATATAAAATCATTATAACAAAACCTAACCTAGGGTGCCGCCGGCAGCGTGGCGGGGCCTAAACTACCGGTGGTCAGGGCGACAGAGAGAGGAACCTCCTGACTATCCGCGCCGTGTCCAGAAGTACCGCCTTCTGTATCTGACCTGATCCAGCCATCTAGCGAGAGTCTCTTAAGGTGACGGTCGAGCGAGACTCTTCGCAATTAAACCGTTCGCCGAAACGACTATCGGCACAATGATCGTCGAACGGTTCAAAGGATTTCGAGATATTGCTGAAAAACTGCCTTCCCTATAGAAGAAGACGGTCACTTGGTCGGTTTTATTTAATCTGTCGCTCTTTTCTAGGCTCTTTCCCTGGCCATACCCTAGCTTTACTCGTACAGACAGCGCGGGTCTTCCGCAGGGTCCATTTCTAAATTTGACACGTTCCCACCATGTCACCTTCATTTCTCTGCCTATCAAAATGAGAACGACACTGTCTCTGTCGTTCTCATTTTGATAGGCAGGGAACACAACGGGGACGCGTCTTATTTTGTTAGTCGTAAAATATTATTTCTTCGCAACTACCAATGTCAAAGACCGCCTTAATGCCGGCGAAGTGTC
Source organism: Epinotia nisella (assembly GCA_932294315.1). NCBI lineage: Eukaryota > Metazoa > Arthropoda > Insecta > Lepidoptera > Tortricidae > Epinotia > Epinotia nisella. The sequence continues at coordinate 8,747,861 of OW028687.1, forward strand.
ATCACAACAGTTTAGCAAAGTGAATGATTGCATTATTGATATTATTTATGTTGGAGGATGTTTATTTATTGGATAATGTTACGCCAAGTAGTATACCTACTGTTATGTTATGTACATACTCCTAAGTAGATAATACCATGTGATAAATACTTGTATCTGATCTACGAGTCGGTCTAAGGCCGGCCTCATACGGACGGAATAGGGAATATGCATCTTTATTTTTTATTGCGAAAATCAAAAGTATAATCCAGAGGAATATAAACTGTAGCATTAAAACTTTCTTACGATTTTTTTTCTGATGTTATAGGCATTTGAAATCTGCACGCGCCGGAACCCACCGATAACGCTCTATATCAAAGGGGCATAGACTATGACGTCACAATCCATATTCTCGGCGCGTTTACTATGGAGTTAGTCATTCTTTTGTAATTATCTCCTTAAAATTTGCGTTTAAATCTATACTTGTCATACAAAATATCATTTCTAATTCAATATTTTATCTTACTGTTATGTGATTTTATCGATAAATTATTTAAAAAAAAACAGTGATTTTAAAGTGACATACAATACAAGATTTTTTTTATATATATTTCTGTTGTATGATATTCCTACGTATATCCTTATCGATTAAATGCAATTTATTCAAAATTGAAGTCCCATGCATATTCCCTATTCCGTCACTGAAGAGCATAAAAAAGGTAGGTACCTACACCGTTTGAAGATAGTCTACACAAGGTGTACCCGTTTTATATTAGCTGTTCAGTTGAGTGCTTCTGATTCAGTGACGAAGTTCCGTCTTTGTGTACCGGCCTAACAGAAAATACGAATACCTAGGTATGCCAAACTATCTGCTTACGTCATCACATTTCGATGCGAATTAACTCATAACCTAAGATTCTGCACCTAAGTAGAAATAAGATGTGGACAAATCACGGTTTACGAACTCTTACGGGGTATTTGCGTAACTTTTCAAACATGCGTAACTACTAGTAGGTAGGTATACGAGTGTTCAACCCGCTACGAGTGGGCCCTGCTGGGTCAATTTACAACAAGAGGAATTTACATATTTCAACTTCAATTTCATTTATTTCAGGCTTTTGGACCCATACGTGTTAGTTTGGACCCATATATAGATGCAGAACACCCGGGAGCAGAGCCGGCAATAGGCCGTACACTTAGGCCGTATCAACTGTCGTTATCATCTTACAAACAAACGTTATAATCTGGTTGTTTGTAAGTGGGCCTGCTGGGATTTACAGGTTGCAAGGCAAAATTTGTCCTAAGTTATTACCTAGCTTAGCGATACAAGTAGCTCGATGCGCGCGAAACGACTGCGCGTCGATTAGAAGCCCTTCAGAACCTAGATACTGAATAACATTACCACACATAGCTTCTTTCAGTAGCAGATAGTTCCTTCATCATGATTGAAGATACAAAGCATCTGACATCTTGTTGAACTTAACATCTATATTAGGTATGAACATAATATTATACCTATCTACTTATTCTACAGGCAAAACATTCCTATTTATGATTATATGTACAGTATCGATAAAAGTAATTACGATTTATCATTATTATCAAATTGCGTTAAGTCTCGATAAAATTTTGAATTGCATTCGTCATTATCACTTACCATACCGTTTTAGTTATTAGGTACTCGTTAGTGAGCGCGTATTTCTTCCCTACTAAGTATGTGTCTTTTAACATATGTACTGTGTACGAAGGGAAAGAATAAGTGTAAGGAACAATTAGAGGGCAAAGTGGTCATAGTGACTGGTGCAAATACCGGCATAGGGTTTGAGACTGCAAGGGACTTGGCTGGGAGAGGCGCGCGGGTGATTCTGGCATGCCGGAATGAAGATCGAGGTACCGCAGCCAGAGACAAGATAGTTGCTGCGACCAGCAACCCCGACGTGCAATATCGCCACCTGGACCTCGCTTCGCTGCAGTCCGTCCGAGCCTTCGCTGACGACATACTAAACAACGAATCCCGCCTGGATATACTAATCAACAACGCAGGCATCTTTGGAACTGAATTTACTAAAACAGAAGACGGCCTCCTTCTTATGATGCAAAGCAATCACTTTGGACCTTTCCTGTTGACGAATTTGCTGATACCGCTGCTAAAACAATCTGCACCGAGTCGGATAATAAACCTATCATCCGTCGCTCATAAAAGTGGAAAGATAGATTTCCAAAATCTGAACGGAGAGAAGAACACAGAGAAAACTTACAGTGCTTACGACTTTTATTGCTGTTCGAAACTCTGCAACGTTTTGATGACGGCTGAACTGGACAGACGGCTCAAAGGAACCGGCGTTACCACAAATAGTTTACATCCTGGAGTAGTAGAAACGGAACTAATAAAAGAGTTTCCTATTCTTAAAGTGGTCAGTCCAATCGCTAAGTTGTACTACAAGACACCGAAAGAGGGAGCACAGACTTCTATTTATCTTGCTGTGGCGCCAGAACTTGCCACCACCAGTGGTCGTTACTTTGCGGATTGTAAAGAAGCTAAAGCTAGCAATTTAGTTCAAAACATGAACTTGGCTAAACAACTCTGGGAGGAATCAGAAAAGACTGTAAAATTAAGTGATTGTTAATTTTTATTTATAATTTTTTCAAAGAAACTGCTTTGATAGGTACCAAATTATTTTTGGTTCGGTGCACTAGCAGAGCCAATATTTTTTTAACATATTAATAAAATTTGGTATTTATTCCTTCGTAACTATGCCCGAATTTCATTTGCCAGAAATTTCATTTGCCCACATATTCACGGGCCATAATTTTGTTTACCATAATTTCAAATGCCATAACTGTTATTTACCATAATATTCATAAGACAGATATGATATTTTCCATAATATCATATGATAATTCGTATAAACGTAATATGGATGAAAAAAAAAATAAGGATGATAATATGGGTATAAAGTTTTTTCTCGAAACGGAAAATTGACTAAGTACCGTAAAACCACACAACTATAGTCCACTACCCCAACTATGGTCCAATAATAAACTCATTCGTTTCTATCAATGCCGATTTTGTATTTGTGATTTTATAGGTTTTTATTTAAATTTGTGTTACTATATTGCCTGTCTTTAAGTTCACCCATGAAAGCAGTCCCACCTGAGCAAGTAATATGTCAATTAATTTGGACCATAGTTGGGTGACCTGGACTATCTTTGTGTGGTTTTACGCTAACAATTTTAGTCTTTCAAATAGTTAGCTAACCCATCTCCAGCTCACCAAGTAGGTACCTAAAGTATCTTGTAGTGTCCCAGATTTTTCGCCGTAAACTTGATAGATGCCTGACTGTGTCTAAATAATAATTAAAGAGCAAGGTGACATTGAGGTAGGTAGGCAACGTACAGATTAAATAAAACTTAGTTGAACGAATAACTGAATACGTATCAAATCGATAGTTTATGCAAATAAGTTTCGTTTGTCTGCCCCAATGAAACCTTGATCGGATATCCGACGTATAATATAACTAGTTCTATTATATCTACAAGGAACAAACCACCTCCTAAATACTTTTAGGTACTACATTATTTAGAACCTAACCTCTAAGAATCATATGCCGTTAACCTTCAGATGGTCTAGTCTATAAATAGATAATGTAAAATTAAAACGTCGAATTTTATTAACAATCTGTACCGTATGTTAACAAGGCGATCATGTCTGAGCTTTATAAGGAACAAACCACCTCCTAAATACTTTTAGGTACTACATTATTTAAAACCTAACCTCTAAGAATCATATGCCGTTAACATTCAGATGGTCTAGTCTATAAATAGATAATGTAAAATTAAAACGTCGAATTTTATTAACAATCTGTACCGTATGTTAACAAGGCGAGCATGTCTGAGCTTTATTACAGTTTTGAAGAATGACGCTCATTCATATTGGTATGGCCCCGTATTACAGCCGCAGTTAGCATGTGATAAACGAGAATATTAAGGCTTCCGTCACTTTCGAAAGACGTCCACTGCTGGACATAGGCCTCCTCCAAAGAGTGCCAAACTGACCGGTTCGGCGCCACCCGCATCCAGCAGACTCCCGCGACCTTTACCAGGTCATCAGTCCGCCGCGCCTTCCGGTACGTGGTCGCTATTCGAGAACCTTTCCGCCCCAACAGCCATCGGTTCTATCTGCAATATTCGGAAAAAAAACTTGAAAAAAAAGAAAATTCATGTAGTTACATGAACTTTACTATTTTAAATAGTTAAGGTTCTGTTATAATACTTCTTAATTCTAATAGGCGTCCTTGTTAAAATGTTGTCTATGCAAGATTATTAATCCTTTCTCATTGTCTTTAAATAAATAACTATATATGAACTTTACTGTTTTAAATACCTAGTCAAGGTTCTGTTATACCTACTTCTTAATATTCTAATTATTAAGATTAATTATACATTAAAACATTCATCTGTTTTCGTTCGTCTCAAAAAATTGAATACAGCCTACCAAAAAAGTCTAGGTAATCGGGCTATCACTTGATCTTGATTCGCCTAAATAGTAATACGTAGGGACAGAATAAACAGAATCAATTGCCCAAATTGGGTCGACCATCCGATCTAGTTTAATACAAATTGAGTTGTTCAGATTCAACGTTTGTCGAGGACAGTGAAGTACGAGTAGCAAATAATGAGAATACTTACATCCCAGTCAGTCCCATGTAAAAATTATAAAAAAAAGTTTTTTTTATCTAATATAAATAAATAAAATAAATGTCGTGGGACAATTCACACCAATTGATCTAGTCCCAAACTAGGCAAAGCCTGTACTATGGGTACTAGACAACGGATACCTAAACATACCTATTTATATAGATAAATACATGCTTAAATTAAGATATTAAACATCCAAGACTCAAGAACAAACATTCGTATTCACCATACAAATATCTGCCCCGACGCATTTTCGGTGTCTATATGCTCGGTAATGTTCGCCTAAAGCCGTGTCCGCTGCGGCAGGTATTCGTGGTTTTTAAACGTCAATAGTAGGTTGTACAACAAGTGCATAGAACGAGCCAAGAAGGGATTAAATGGCTCATTTACGCCCGAGTTATATACACTGCTTTACACTTCCATTGCGAGAAAATAACAAATATTTGCATAATTTAATAAAATAACAGTTTATTCCAGCCACTTTACTTTTTAAAGCTTTTATGTTTAATTTTCGACACGTGATATTAGACTTAAGTAGGTACTTTATACTGCCAAGTCATTGAATGGTTCGATACGTTTTTAAATAATAATTGACTTCTATTTTATCTGGTTTTATTAATTTAGTAATAGAAAACACGGATGTGAAATTTATTAAAACAAATCAAAAAAAAGAAAATAACAAGTTTATTATACGAAGTTTTATTGTGCGTGTGGCTGTTAGGCCCGATTATCTTAGTCTTTAAAACAATTTTACTTGTGCACTAGAGCATAGAAGTGGCATTTTGTGAGTACAAAGACGAACTTTGCAAGCATGAGAAGTGAAAAAATGTTTTGCATGTTAGGTGTTTAATAACATTGTCGTAGCGCACGCAGCTTTATTGTAGCAAAAATAGTACGTGAAGTTTTACGTTACTGACGAGCGCAAAAATAAGTTAAGTCATTACTGTACAGTTTTAGCGGCCAGGAAAGTGTATGGAATTCCATTATTGTATACTTTTTTACTATATATTTTGACTAAGATCAAAGATCTTTGTCCAATGTGTATATTTAATCAAATTTCTTTGACGAGGGCCCATTCCACTTATCCACTATCTTGGTTCAAATTTTTATACTATTTGCGTACCGTAAAAGCACACAACTATAGTCCACTACCCCCACTAAGTATGGTCCAAAAGTAAACTCATTCATTTCTATCAATACCGATTTTGTATTTGTGATTTTATAGGTTTTTATTTAAATTTGTGTTATTATATTGCCTGTCTTCAAGTTCACCCATGAAAACAGTCCCACCTGAGCAAGTAATATGAGAATTAATTTGGACCATAGTTGGGTGACCTGGACTATAGTTGTGTGGTTTTACAGTAGCCATTTTGAATGAAATGTCATTCGTACTATTTGATCAACTGTCGGTGTTTCTAGTAAATTTGATGAAGTCACACTCATTGCAATTTTAACCCTTTGAACGCGTTCATATTTGAATGGCGTGTGAGTGCACACGCCAAGCACTGTAACTTGATGTAACGTTTACACCGATAAAAACAATTCATAATATATTTTATTCATGATCAAAGTAGAGGTACACCTACACTCCGACCTTTTTAGTGGTTGTTGGCGTGGTGGGCACGACGACACACGACCACTTTATAGGTTCTTGGCGTACAAAGGGTCAAATATTTGATCAAAATTCTTTGATGTATTCCATTCCACTTGTCCTATATCTTTGTCCAAGATTTTGAGTAGTATCTATGAGAAAATAAAGGAATATGGAGCAAGTTTATGCGCTGTTATTACGATTCAATTATTATTAAAATATGAAATTCATGGTTTCATAAGCATTTATCAGAGACTTCCGTCATTGAGATCGTCCACTAGATCTGGTTAGTAGTCATTTTGATTAGAATGTCAAATAAACTTGGATCAAATATCAGTATTGCTAGCACATTTGATGAAGTTATCCAATTTCTTTGATCAAATGTCCAATTTGCATATCCAATATTTAATCAAATTTCTTTGACGGAGGCCCATTTCACTTAATATCTTGGTTCAAGTTTTTATACTATTTGCGTATCCATTTTGAATTAAATGTCATTTGTAATACTTGATCAAATATCGGTGTTTCTAGTAAATTTTATGAAGTCACCCAATTTGTTTGATCAAATGCACATTAGACCACCACCCTAAGACAAATCACTACAAACAGCCAAGCGCTCGTAAGTACAATAAAACAACTAATACAATTAGAATAATTTTACTACATCTATTTGACTACACGGGATATCTCCACTTGGACGAGTCGGGGTGGTAGAAGTTGCACTCCAACTTGTTGAGGCATGCCTTCCCGTAGCGGCACGGCTTGGGGTGCGCGAAGTGGCACAGCGGGTTCACGCAGTTGGGGTAGAACTTGCAGATGGTCGGGACACTCGACGGCTGGATGCTTTTGAAGCTAGCCACTGGGACTACGTGGGATGCTGTGGACAAGGTTACAGGGACAATAAGTTTTTTTTACAATTTAACTTGGCCTCTTCGTTTGTTAATGAGGGACACCTCTTGCAATTTAAATTTGACCCACTTACCGGTGACCGATTGAGCTGAAATTTATGTATAAGTATAGTTTGGATGACAATTCAATATTATGGTACCATCGAGCTGATCTAATGATTGAGACAGAAGGTGGCTATGGGAAATCAGTACTTAACCGACGTAACCCAGTTGAGTTTGGGCTCGTTAGAATTGTCTCAATGTGTAGTTTATGACGGCATACAGAAAAGTACAGTCGGCAATAAAAGCTTGAACCAAAAATGACATTTTTGACAGAGACTTATTTATTAATACGTTCTGTACGCGTTTTACCACTAAATCACCAGATGGTAAGCGATTATGAGTCTAGTCTAGTCTTGAGAGATCCAAGTTATAAGAAACTGTCAAAATGTTGGCCGGAAGGGAATTCCACTCGTTATAATCTATTTCAGATTGGAAGAGTCCGATGACAGCTGTCATCTCAGTACAGTTTATCTCATCAAACGTCAAATATGACATAAACTGTACTGAAATAGATTATAGCTCTCCTTGCGATAAGCAAAGTGCTTCGTGCGAATCAGTGGCACGCCAACAACATATGGGTGAAACCCATGGACGCGCCTAGTCAAAGATGATGAAATGGTGGAAATTAAAGTCTATGTGTAACATTCTGCACAATTGGCTTTGCACAATCGCAAACTATTACAATTATTGTAACGAAGTGAAACAAAACAAGTAGGTATTCGATGTAAATGTCCAGGAATATAGGCGTATGCAACATTCAGTATGCAGATACCGTAGCGACAAGACCGCCTTTTTTTAATGTTATTATTGTTTTTCTTTTAGTGTGCTATTTTTTCCGCCTCTTATCCATGAGAGGAGGCCTGTGCCCAGCAGTGGGACGAATATACCTCTAGGGCATAAAGTCGCTAATGATGATAGTGATGTGATGATGTACAGACACGAACTTTAATTTGGGACCCACTTAAGTTGGTATTTTATAGCACACTGAAAAGGAGTGTCAAGTTTGCTATAGACAACTCAAGTTTATACGTGTCTAGGGGCAATCGCTCAGTGACGTCAACCGGGCGGAACGAGTCAAACGATCATTTCCGATTTTTTCCGACTAATTGTCACTCGTGTTTGTGGCCCTGTCTTTTTTCCGGCCATATTTGTTATTTGCAAATTATATTTCGCGAAAATTTCAGCAATCAATTTTTTTGTCTGACAACACACATGATCGTAATTGGAAAACCGTAATGATAGCTTTTGACAAAGAGGTTATCAACTCAAGGGCCCATTGGATAAGACATTTTTATACTTGTCGACTTTAATGTTTGAATTAAGACACCGAACCATAATAATCACATACTTTTTTTCTATGAAGCTCCCAACTCAACTAAAAAAAATATTTCACAACTGTTTAGACAACTAAAATAAATTCGACCAATCACGTGGCGCCTTTACTGAACTATAATGAATTTGGACATCGGCACGTCACCTTGACTACAGTACAAAAGACATCAACGACGTTGAGCCGGCACTTCACTTGCACTTCGTTTCAGCAGGGCTTAATTTTCAATAGATACCAAGTTTGTTTAATTATTTCAGTTGACACGTCACCACTATTATTAAACTGAAGTTTTCGACTTTATTACACTGTGAATGTTCTAACAAGATTTGATGGAAATGGGTTCCAAATTAAATTTCGTGACTACGTTTTGGTAAGCAATAAAATATATTATGTATTGTTATGTATGGCGGCTCACCCACGGCCGGCGGCGGCGCGTCGTGCGCGTACACGCAGTTGCGGCGCGTGCAGGCGGCCGCGAACTTGCAGCGCGGGTGCTGGAACACGCACGCGCCGCCGTAGCGGCACTGCGGGAACTGCCGGCACGCCACCCGCGCGCGCTCCGCCGCCGACACTGCGCAGCGCACACAACGCCGTTACACTAATGCTCACAATAGGGTTGCGGAATCAATACTACATGGTTGTCGAGGCTAGAAAGTAAGCAATAGGTGGACCAGTTAGTCCAACTATTGCACTTTCGGCCGAGGCTTAACACGGTGCTTTTCACGCCTACTGCGAGGACATTGCAAATAGTTATAAATATAGATCAAAATTAAGTACCTAATTAAAGATGACATAACTAAACAAAAGAGCGTGGCCGCGAAGAGAAAAAGAGGAGCGGCGCGCGACCGCGCGGGGCCCTGTGGTTGGTCGAACCCCTGTTAAACAATAACATTGTTGGACAATTTGAATTCATAGATGGCGTTCGTGCGACGTCCAACTAATCCCAGCTTTGAAGCCTGAATTCTGACCATCTTTTGCCACATTTCCGAGCAGTGGGGTGAAAATTATATTATTACTCAAACATAATGAAGACATAAAAATAATGCATTCAAATCCATAATACTAATTAATATTAAAAATACGAAAGTGTGTCTGCCTGTCTTATGTCTGTCTGTCTGTCTGTTACCTCTTCACGCTTAAATCGCTGAACCGATTGACATGAAATTTGGTATGGAGATAGTAGTCCAGGCAATGAACTGACAACTTGTATGGAAAAAATGACATATTTGGAAATAATTTATAATAGCTAATTTTTTTAATGTAACGGATATATTATCAATTAAATTGTTACCTAGAGGCAAAATCCAACAAAAAATCAGACATCAAAAATATCAATATTTAATTAGCTCCTAAAAAGTCCGGATAAATATTAATATTTTTTTTTATCTTTATTTAGGTTCATTTACATTTGCTTTACAATATTCAATATAAATAAAATAAAAAAGACAATGAATGTTTAATTTAAATCTATATAATTACTTTCGGGTGGAAAGTTTGGTGGATTCTTGAATAAAGCATCTTAGAATAATGTTTTAAAATGAAATAAACAAAAAAAACGCTATTATAAATTAATGTTTTTCGAAACCGTATTTTGCCTCGGCTATAGGTTAAATCCCGGGGAAGGACATGGATAGTTATTATTCCGGAAATCATCCCCTAAGGGGGTGAATTGGGGGGTGAAAGTTTGTATAAAGCTACGATATAAACGAGTTCCACGCGGACTAAGTCGCGGGAAGATCTCATATAATTAATTACGAAGCTACAACCGTTTTAATGTTAGCGTAGCGTCATAATAAATGACAATATTTTCATACGAAGGTGCATTTTGCCGAAAAGGGACACGTGGCATTACCGTGGGACGCTCTGTACATATATATATTTTTATTTTACATGTGTATATGTGTATATATATATATATTTATTTTAAAGTTATAAAACATAATTTTAATTTGAATCATCCAGCCGAGTGACCGCAGTGACCGCTATCCGCCATCTTTGTAGATAATGTGGGTGGATGAACTTCGCATCACGCGAGATACAGGATGTTTCAAACTTAAATAACCTTTTAATATAACTTAACTAATACATTTTTTTATCGCGAATGATTAGTACGTTTTGCATACATTAAGTGGGCTTCGGCTCTAAGACAGTTAAAAAAACACATTGTTTAACAATACTTGTACAATTATGAATACACTACCGTTCAAATATTGGCCTGTTACAGGCTCCACCAGAATACAAAGGGTTTGCTGTGCAATAATACTTGGTACTCCATCATTGTGAATTCTACCATCATATTTTGTTAGATCAATTAATGGATGTTTATACTTACATGAAGGAACTGCATCATATTTGTGTGTATTTGTGGTCGTGGTCACAGTGACGTGGTTGTCACTACCAGCGCTCTCCGTCCTTTCCCTTGCTCCCTCCTTCTTTTCCTTCTTCTCTACATCAAATACTATTGGAGACTTCTTTCTCTTTCGCACAGGCGGCGATACGTCCATTTTATCTAGTGGTTCCGTTTCAGTCCTGTTTTCTTCCGACTCTGTATTGATTATCACTTGCGTGTCACTTTCTTCGCTAGTATCACTCAAACGTTTCTTCTGAGTTGTAGTAGTTGATAATTTATCGCTGTCTTTTGAATCCTTTTTGTCATGTTTTGCTATTACTTTTGTAATTTCATCATCTCTAGTTTTTTCTTTTTTGATTGGTGTTACTACTTCTTTGCTTTGAATTGGTTCCACTTCGTTATCTGCTACAACTTTATTATCTTTGTCAGATTTATCTTTAATTTTTAAGACGGCAGCCGTAGATTCTTTGCTTTTGTCTTCATCGTCTAGAACACCTTCAGTCAGTAGTTTCTTGGCCAGGAACACGTTAGGATCATATCCATCCATGGTGACAATAAATTGAGTGTCCTTTTGTTTGTCTACTGTTGGATTATGGATATTTCTGCAAAAATCAAATATTTGAAATTGCATGAAGTCAAAGTATTTGAATTTATAAAATGCAGCTTGGTATCACTATATCTCAACCGAAGGTAACAACATATAGTACGAGTAGGCTTAAATTAATGTTACATCATAATTTTCATTCAAGGAAATCTTATCACAGAAATTATGTAAAATGACAACATGGTTGTATTCTGATCTGATACGATTAGTCGATTACGCACTCATGCAATGAAATCGCTGGAATAACTTTTTGTGTGTATTGCGTCTAGATAAATAAAAAACATACCTACATTTTTAAAGGTACATATTTCGCTTATACAGAGTGTTTTTTTTAAATGGGACAGTATGGGGAAATCCGAATCTAAAGGAGATAGAGGAAAAGTGTCCAAGGAGACATTAGGTGTTTTTTTATGTAAACAAATTTGGCTCATTAAAATTTTTGGTCAAGCGTGAGTTGTTCTTAAAAAATGATAAAGTTGGTAAATTTTTTTTTGATGCGGGTCGACTCTGTTTTATGTAAGGATTATTTCATTGTATGGAAAGAAAAAAATCTGAACAGCAAAAGTTGGTCAAATTTAATGAAAACTAATCTTCATACAGTTGGTTTATTACTTGAGTAAATGTTCGATGTGGCCGCCGTCTTGTCTTATGCAGGTACGAGCACGCTTCAAGACACTTCTAGTTGCATTTAACAGAGACTTATGGTGAATTGTGTTTAAAGTGTTGTAAACAGCATCTTTTAATTCTTGTACGGAGTTGTATCGGGATTCATAAATTCGACCCTTAAGGTAACCCCATAAGAAAAATTCTAATGGCGTTAAGTCGGGCGATCGTGGGGGCCACTCGTTCCAAATTTGAATTCTTTTTTTTATAATTTCAAGACTATCGCTTGCCATGATGTTTACGAAGATTAAAAAAAAATGTTCTTCTCTTGAATCATCTGGAGCTCTTATGGATTATCGAAATTTAAAAATGGAATAATTTTAAATATTTTTTTACACGCCTAGGCACTTGTAGCAATATTAAAAGGCGAATACTGCAATTGTATGAAGATTAGTTTTCATTAAATTTGACCAACTTCTGCTGTTCAGATTTTTTTCTATCCATACAATGAAATAATCCTTACATGAAACAGAGTCGACCCGCGTCAAAAAAAAATGACCAACTTTATCATTTTTTAAGAACAACTCACGCTTGACCAAAAATTTTAATGAGCCAAATTTGTTTACATAAAAAAGCACCTAATGTCTCCTTGGACACTTTTCCTCTATCTCCTTTAGATTCGGATTTCCCCATACTGTCCCATTTAAAAAAAACACTCTGTATACTGTATTTATGGACCGAGTTTTCAAATACACTTAATCCTTTGTTATTAGACTGATGAGTGTTACGTTTCAAGGCTTCAATAGTTTCGAATCAAAGTGTTAGGGGCCATTTCGTCAGAGACAGTGGTGGAGATGGGAGTACCTCAAGGATCTATTCTAGGTCCATTCCTGTTCCTTGTTTATGTAAATGATCTACCATATATGGTAAGGCGAAGATAAGGCATTGTCATGTTCGCCGATGACACCTCGTTACTGTTCAAGGTTAATAGGGAAGATACTGAACTCATTCAACCAAATAATACCCTGTCCATGATATCTGACTGGTTTGCTGCTAATAACTTAGTGTCGAATCCGAAAAAAAACGAAATGTATAAAATTCACACTAACGAACTCAAATGTAAACTTAGCCTCAAATATTAAACTTAATGGTGAAACCATAGAATTTGTAAAGTCAACTGTATTCTTAGGTATTACGTTAGACTCTAAACTGTAGTGGGGTTCCCACATAACTGCGATAGGAAGTAGGTTGAGCTCCGCTGCTTTTGTAGTCAGGAGAATAAAGCAGCTTACCAATGTAGCAACGGCCCGGTTAGTTTACTTCGCTTACTTTAACAGTATAATTACTTATGGTCTTATTTTATGGGGATCAGCGGCAGATATTGAGACTGTATTTATTTTACAAAACAAGGCTGTTAGAGCAATTTATAACCTGGAGTCGCGTGAGTGTTTAAGAGAATTATTCAAGGAAACAGATATTCTAAAGTATCGTATCATCATACTCACAAAGTCTCTATGACGAGGGTGTCGTCTCGCACGCTCGACGTCCTGGCTTCCTTGCTGCGCAACGGTACGTAGTCAGTATTGACGATTTTCTTAGTTAGCATTGCGGGTGATATCTCCTCCTTCTCGAGTGGTGATCTGGAACATTCCATGTATCCTACTATCGAATCCAACTAATAAATGGTTTTTTTTATACTCGTCGACTTTAATGTTCGTACACTAAACTATAATCACATCATTTTTTTCTATGGAGCTCCCCACTCAACTGAAAAATATATTTCACAACTGTATAGACAACTAAAATAAATTCGACTAATCACGTGGCGCCTTTACTGAACTATAATAAATTTGACCAATGGCACGACACTTTGACTACAGTACAAAAGACATCAACGACGTTGAGCCGGCGCCTCACGTGCACCTCAGTTTCAGCAGGGCTTAGATTTTTATTAGATACCAAGTTTGTTTAATTATTTCTGTTGACTCGTATATAAAGTATTGTATACAATAGTTACACAATTAGCTCTTAAATTCTCGTACCTTACTTAGTACTCGACTTAAGAGCCCTCATTGTGTAACGATTGTATAAAATACTATATTATTACGGCCGATTCGAAGGCTACTCAGTTGACTTGCATACATACGCCAGGCGTGTGACGCGTCCGCTACTCCGTAGACACAAGGCCTCGCTACTCACTTGGCCTGCTTGTCTGTGTCGTCGCGGTCTGCCTGCACTCGTATGACTATCTTCTGCGCGTCGACACAGCGCCGCATTGGCTTCACGAGCGCGCGCTTCACCATAGCCGGCTCTGTCTCCACTTTTGGCGGTATCTGGAATGGCAACAGTATAAATAAGAATTGGGAATGGATAAAATTTTTAGAAATGCCTGATTATTTTTTTTGGTGATAGGAATAACCTTCCTTAGCACCAGAAAAAAGTTTCAGAATTTTCATCTGCGTCAATTATTTTTGATAAAAATAAACAGCATAAGGGCGGAAACTGTTTATATTTTTCAAAAATAATTGATGGACAGCTTGCTGACTGCTTGAGCGGTTTGTGTATTGCGAATGACAAATTTGTATTGAAACTGCAGATCACCCGTCGGCGACCGCTTGAAGCTTTTGGCACTGAATGCTCTAAGCACGGCACTCCAACGGCACGAGAGCAGTCGTCATATTGCATGAGGTCTCGACTGCTGTAAGCAGTCCGTCTATGGCGGGTCTCGACTGCTCTAAGCAGTCCGTCTATGGCGGGTCTCGACTGCTCTAAGCAGTCCGTCTATGGCGGGTCTCGACTGCTCTAAGCAGTCCGTCTATGTCGGGTCTCGACTGCTCTAAGCAGTCCGTCTATGTCGGGTCTCGACTGCTCTAAGCAGTCCGTCTATGGCGGGTCTCGACTGCTCTAAGCAGTCCGTCTATGGCGGGTCTCGACTGCTCTAAGCAGTCCGTCTATGGCGGGTCTCGACTGCTCTAAGCAGTCCGTCTATGGCGGGTCTCGACTGCTCTAAGCAGTCCGTCTATGTCGGGTCTCGACTGCTCTAAGCAGTCCGTCTATGTCGGGTCTCGACTGCTCTAAGCAGTCCGTCTATGTCGGGTCTCGACTGCTCTAAGCAGTCCGTCTATGTCGGGTCTCGACTGCTCTAAGCAGTCCGTCTATGGCGGGTCTCGACTGCTCTAAGCAGTCCGTCTATGGCGGGTCTCGACTGCTCTAAGCAGTCCGTCTAGGCGGGTGTGACTCACGTTGAGCAGGCTCTTGTGCGCGTCGGCGACGGCTCGCAGCAGCAGGCTGTGGCTGGGCGCGCCCACGCGCGGCCGCGGGCGCACGCGCACCACGCTCGCGCACACGCGCGCGCGCTCCAGCACCGCCACCCTGCGGGAACATTATACCACTCACCTCCATAACGTTTACAGACCACACTCAACTTTAAAATTATTACAATAGGGGTGTCTCATGTTCAAGTTGATAACGTAGTGTTGCTAAATGGATAGTAAACCATCAAATTATTGTAATAAAGTATAAGTTATAATCAAAATCATAAAGATATGGACCATTATTGTCTAAGAGTAATTTAAAGCTACCAATAGAATCCTTACGCTTTTATAGAAACAAAATTGTAAGACAACTACAGAACTAAACGCAATATTTCGCGACCGAAACATCAATTTACTTGATTCTCCGTACGATTAGTACAAATAGCGAACTGTGACGCCATACTTTTATGTCAATTAGTATGAAGCGTTTCGCTTGCCGCCAACGATATTTATGTTTTTTTATTGTAGTTGCTCCCATACAAACATTTATTCCTCTCCAAAACTGGTTCAAATGGCGTCGTAAAAATATCCTAGGTTATAAGCATATTTGAACTTCATCCGGAATGACCATTCTATGATCAAATAATTTTTGAAACCAATCAGGTAAGTGGTTCCGAGGATTACTCCATAAATACAAACTACTAAACTAACTAAACTAACCCCTAAATACATACTTAAATAGATATTAAACATTCAAGACTCGAGAATAAACATTCTTACTCATCATAAAAATATCTGCCCAGACCGGGGATCGAACCCGGGACCTCAAGCTTTATAGTCAGGTTCTCGAACCACTATGCTATTCGGTTGTCAAACTATATCCTCAGATTTTTCCTCTTTATAATATTAAGATAAACGTGATCGTTTCGCCGCAGCAGTGAACTCACTTGGAGGAAACCCTCTTAGCGGCTGGTTCTGGTTTGTCATCGTCCAACTTCCTCTGTTTCTCGGGTGGTTCGTCTTGGCGGCTGCGTGCTGGCTTCTGCACCCGCACTTCCAACTCCCTTTCCGGTGTGAACCTAAAATCATTACAATACTGAGATGGTTTACTTGACATTTGGCATTTATTCCTCCAAACAATTAATTTGATACAAGTTTAATTTCCCAAATTTCGCAAAAGTTCGAGTTTCAAAGTCTATTTTTCGAAACCGTCTGCATTTGACGATTGTTATAACAACATATTTATCATAAGATAACGTACTCTTTGACTAAATCCTGAAAAAAAATCTCTTTAGAAAATATACACCTGAAATAAGCCTGTTCTCTAAATCTGATGGGGTCAAATTATCATTATAAAGCTTTATGTCATTATATACCGTGGGCCAATATGTCATTGGGATTATTCCCTCTTTAATGTATCTCTCAAAATCAGAATGACATGTTTCCTTCTGTCCATTAAGACAAATGGAATTGTGGCACTAGAAGGTGCTGCTACCTGTGCTTTCGTGGGAACATTGCTAAACATTTCTTGTGATATGACCCTGTGATTCTTTTTATTTTGTAGGTACAGACAATTTCATACCAAAATTGACACTTAATATAACATGACATACCTGTTTAATATACTAAGTAAACATGCTTCAAAGGCATAACAGCCTTTACTTCATGACATGCGTGAGATAAAATTGTAAGATATAAACATAATATTTCAAACTCTCCTTACTACCTTAAGCATGTGTAATTTAAACAACCTTTCAGGACTTTCAGCCTCTTTCTCAACTTGCTTCTCCTCCCGTGCCCCAAGTCTTTCTCTTACTGGTCTCTTGGGCAGCTTCAGTTCTATTTGAGGGAGTGGTTCTACCTCTTTAGGGTTTTCTTTAGGTTTTGGGGACGTTGGGGATTTACGGGCACTGATTGGAGGGGTGGAGGGTGGTGCTGCTTGGGATATTTCCTGTAAAATAAACCACGCTATAAGTATATGTGTGCAGATGATTTCAATGTAAATTAGGTTCTGAATAAAACAACATACATTAATCTAAGTGAACGTAAATAACAACAGTGGGCATAGACTAAATTGATCTAAACAATATTATAACTGAATAATAAGTGTTCACATTTATTCTAAATAAAATATTGGTGACAAAAAATATAATACCTGATACACATCTTCAGCGAAATCGTTCATCAGCTCTTCAGCTTCAGTCCTGATTGTCAGAAAATCTTCATCATCTGACATGGAATCTAACTGCTCTGCCAATTTCTGTTTTAACCCTTGAATTTTGGCTTCAATCTCATTCATTTCTTTAATTTGCTCATCTCTTGGAGCTGATATGGTGGGAGGGATGGATGGAGTTACTTCCTCAATGTCAGGGTCACTTATAGTGGTGACACTCTCCACGTTAGATTGTGAAGGTTCCGGCTGGGTGTCAATAGTTGCAGGGTCAATAATGGGTAATATAGGCCGCTTTAACTCTGGTATAGAAGGTTTTGTGTCCACTTTTGGGTCTAATTTAGGAGTATCTAGAGTTATGCCATGGTTCTTCAAGATCTGACCAGCAAAGACATCAGTTATGGAGGGCTCAGATTCCTTCTCCATATTCATTAGTAAAGGAGGTATGTTTGGCCTGATCATCTCATGCTTTTTGCTTTTCTTCTTGCTCTTGTGAACTTTTTTGGCTTCTTTCTTTTTGTGTGTTTTTTCTTTGTCTTTCTTTCTCGATTTCTTAGAGCTCTCAGCTTTCTTTGTCTTGTCCTTATCTTTTTTATCTTTCGATTTCTTTTCTTTTGTAGCTGAACTGTCCTTAGCTTTTTCAGATTCTGCTACTTCTGAAATAATACACAGCCTTATTGCAATACATTTTCCCTAGTATTCATTAATATGCATGGTAATTACAAAATCCTTATATGCACCATTTCACAAGACTAGTAAATTGGCTTGTAAGGTCAATAGTATCACTACATGGCATTTCATTGTTTGAGCATGATTACAGTTATTAATATTTAACATGAAGCTGCTCACTTCAGTGTATTTCATCAAAATTTAGGGAGAAGGTCGACTAGTAGAGAATGCTTAATAGCATCAAGTCCGCCTTTTGTACCATAAGATATTATTTATGAACTAAAAAAAATCTTCAAAAGTCAAGGTGAAGCACTTACTTAATGGTGCTGTCACAGTGACCTCCTGCAATTTCTTCAGCACCTGATGCAGCCAGTTCACAAACAGTTCGGTGTTGTCACCGAGAAAAAGCTGCAAGTCATCCTCCATCTGCGCCCGCGTGCGCTTGTTGGCAACCATGACCATAACATAGTCAGGTAACTCGTCATCTGAAAAAAAAATCCATATGGATGTCAATACCAGACAAAACTTTACAAAGTGTACAAGTCTACAAAATGGTTGAATTGTAGGCAAAATGTCTTATCATTATCATTCAGTTGTACATTCCATAGTAAAATTGACATCTTGTAATACATTATTTGTCAATTGTAATTGTAAATTTTGTGATATACGGCCCTGTTGTACCCAAATGTATACAATGGACACTTGTCAATGTACCGGCACTGTGGTATTCCAGAGTATTATTTTATTTATATAAGTATTTAATACTAGCTTCTGCCCGCGACTTCGTCTGCATGGACCCGGAATACAAACTATCCTATATCTTAATCCAGGCTATAAACTATTGATGTGCAAAATTTCATCCAAATTGCTTGAGCTGTTTAAGCGTGAGTAACAAACAACACCTCAACTCAACCTATAACCTATACACAAAAGTCTTTTATTTTAAACTATAACAGGACCAAAGATCTAAGTATTAACATGATCATTATTCAAATAATTATAATTATACGGGTTGTGCTATAATGGCAATAAGCAATATGGGAAATTAAAAAAAAAAGGCAGATTATGGTTAACTTAAGTGATGTTTAAGTCACGCCTAACCTGTCGGTTTTGTTACTAAACATATGCAATTGACATTAACTATCGGTTTTGTTACTATCCGTAACTGTCCATTTAAGAGGACAAAAATAAGCAATATGCCCATTAATGTTTCTCAAATCATGTGAAGTATTGTTGCATATATTGTACTCACCAACATAGCACCCCAGTTCAGTGAGCTTGGCCTTGATTGCAGACTGAAAAAAACATATTTCATTGTAGTTATATAGACACAGTTACATGCCTTGGGTGACCTCAGCAATCGCCATTAATACATCTGGTTGGTATCAATTGAATTGAGTACAAAAGTATATACCTAGTGTAGTGTGTTTAGGAAGGTTTAAAGTCTCTCCGTGGAAAATGAGACACAGTTTGACAGGTTCCATGAATAACTTATTAAGCCTCTAGTGAAGTTAAGCATGAAAGTTATATTGGAATTCATCCATACATATCATATTAGTCCCGTAAATCGTTCAACTATCTTTAAATCCAGACACTTTAACCCGCTTCGGAACTTCTATATTATTGATATTTTATGTTGTAAGTATGGTTATGCGGAAGTCTCGATGACAAGTACGCACAGTTAACTTTTTTAAATAATTGAATATAATAAAGGTTGCTTTGTATGAAAAGTAATATAACATATACAGAGAGAGTAATTAAGCTTATTTACCCGCATCTTTTGGCCGATCTCACTGCCAACGACGTCCATTTCGATGATGAATGTAACCGTCCTTTTACAAGAAATTCCTCGTACATAAACTTATCCCATTAACTAAAACTTTAATAATAAAATTGATACATTTTAAATGATTGAGTATAGCTATTAACAACCCGTAATGTAATTTAACGTACGATATTTATTTCTTCTTTTGTCAATTTGGTCGTCGTACGTTACGTTTCATTCTGCGCAAACACATTTTTTTAGGTTAACAACTGGTACTCTTCTTACTGGCACCACACTTGGGGTTGCGTGTTCGCATTGCATCGTTGCCGTAGGAAGGAAAAAGATGCAGTACGAATATTTGGGCGAATACCACCGTGTGGTGCCACCATATTCAGTATAGTAATTGTATAGTGTCCTGTTCACTTTCTTTAAAATATGAATGTTAATAAATAATTACGTGCGTGGAACGGAAAAGAAAATAAAATGTCACTGTCAAAATATTTCGTTTAGAAATCTTATAACAATACGTGAACACACACTTAGCAATTTATCATGACAACTTGCCGTAGTTGGAATGAGACAGTAATACATACCTTTCATTCTAAATATAGCAAGTTGATGTGACAAATTATACTAGGTTTGTAGTGTGCTTAGAAATCGGGGGATAAAACACGAATGCAGCAATAAATTGGGCAGTTAATCCTTATAAATAAATGCCCTACCCAACTACCCATTGATTGAGTACCTACCGGTCTTCAATTTTATTTAAATAAGTATGTAGATATTTTAAAAACTGGATTCCCTATCAGGAATTCGAATCTTTAGGGTGGCTTAAAGGCCATCATACATACCTACAACCTACAAGTTTGTCATAACAACTATCTATAGTTAGAATGAATGGTAGGTAGGCATTTTGCTATCTCATTCCAACTACAGCCAGTTGTTGTGACAATTTGCATGGTTAAATCTCAAGTGCAGCGCCTTCATTCATTGAAGTTTCATTTTATTTTATACTTACTTACAGTCGAATTCGAAAGTGACGACATGGACCAAGAGATCAAAATTATACGAACACTATTATTGTTAAATGATTCTTTAAGAAGGTGCATATATTTTGTGAACTCTACTGTACCTACCTATTCTTGACTGATAATTTTTTATCATTTAAAACCTTGATACTTAAATAAAATTCATTTTTTTGACTTAATAACAGATATTAACCCTTTATAAGGCCCCAGTTATACAAATACGAGGGTGGGATGATAAGTAACTAGCCTTAGGTATTTAAAAAGTTAGAATAAAAAAAAATACTTCCTTAATTTTTTAAATATGTCTCTGGCTATCTCTGTTCTAAATTTGAATTTGGTGGCTAGAATATTTTATTGATTTTTCGACATTAGAAAATACATTGTGCCGGTTGTTTTTCAAAATGGATAAAATTGAACAAAGAGCGGTGATTAAGTTTCTTTATATGAAGGGTATGAAGGGGCTTGGTATTTATGAAGAGTTAAAAGATGTTTTGGGTGAATGTGCTTTTTCTTACGCCACAGTAAAAAACTGGGTGGCTGAGTTTAAACGCGGCCGTACAGGCGTCCAAGATGAAGCCCGCCCCGGACGCCCAAAAATCGTCACGACTCCGGAAATGGTGTCTAAAGTATACGATATGGTTTTAGCAGACCGAAGATTGAAGCTCTCTGAAATAGCTGACACTATAGGGATTTCCAAAGAACGGGTACATCATATCTTAAGTGACGAATTAAATATGAAAAAGTTATCTGCCCGTTGGGTGCCGCGTTTGCTTACGGACGATCAAAAAAGAATTCGGATGCTAAACTCTACAGAATGCTTGGGCCGTTTTCAGAAAAATAAAGCAGACTTTATACGTCGATTTATAACAACAGATGAAACATGGGTTCACCACTACACTCCAGAAACAAAAAATCAATCAAAACAGTGGACTGAATCTGGGTGTTCGGCTCCTAAAAAAGCTATGGCTGTAAAGTCGGCTGGAAAAGTGATGGCTTCTGTCTTCTGGGATGCAAGTGGAATTTTGTTTATCGATTACCTTCCCAAAGGTCAAACTATTAATGGAGAATACTACGCTAATCTTTTAGATAAGCTTCATCAATGTATTCAGGAAAAACGACCCGGTTTAGCGAAAAAAAAAATCATCTTCCATCAAGACAACGCAAGGGTTCACACGTGTGTTAAAGCTATGGCAAAAATCAACGAATTGAACTATGATTTGCTGCCCCATCCACCTTATTCGCCTGATTTAGCACCATCAGACTTCCACCTTTTTCCCAAGCTAAAAACTTTCTTGGGTGGACAGAAATTTGCCACAAATGATGAAGTCATTGCCGCCGTAGAAGCGTATTTTGCAGGCCTTGAAAGAAGTCATTTTATGGAGGGCATTACATCATTAGAAAGAAGATGGAACAAGTGCTTAGAGCTACATGGAGACTATGTCGAAAAATAAAACCAATTTTATCACGATAACCTAAGTATTTCTTTATTAGGCTAGTTACTTATCATCCCACCCTCGTACGCTACGTGAAAGTTAAATACACTACCATGTTTGTAATGCACTTTGTATAAAAAAACCTTAATCGCAATTTCTTGATAACCTATCATTAGGAATGAAAAAAACTAGAGGTAGTAATTTTTTTAAATTTCATTTATTTTATTAAAGTCAATATTTTGAAACTTATTTATGTAGTAGGTACTTAAATAAAAATAAAATAATAAATAATTCAAATATTTGAGTATCTACCTACTCTTATTATGATTGTCAATTTTATTAATTTCATAGTTGGTCTTAAACTAATATGGCATTTAAATACTAATTTATTATTGTTTTCTTCACAAGTTACACACATTATCTGTTTTATTTATTAAGTAGATACATTTTATTTCCAATAACATTAATAAAAGTACATATTATTAATGTACAATACTGATACTTTTACCAGGCTCCCGCCACTCTCCATGTTATAAAGGCCGTTCACGCGCCACTTCAATTCTCTCGCGCACGGCCAGCGAAGTATTTTATACTGTAGACAGATGTTATAAGGTTCATATTTGATTACAAGGGACATTTTGCTAAAATTAAAAGTAACGAGAACAGTGGACATTTACGTAGAATAATAATGAAAAACCCGTTTTTGTATAAATAAGAGTAAAACAACAGCATATTTTTGATCTGGCGGAAGTTTCGGTAACACGATACATGAACAGGTAGGTACGATACTTCATTTTGATAAAAAAAAATACAACCGAATTGAGAACCTCCTCCTTTTTGTGAAGTCTATTAAAAATAATTCAGGTTTTTTTACATCTTTGGCAGTACATATTATGTTTGGAATGTGTCTTCACTTAAAAATAAATATACAGAATGTAACACACTGAAAGGCAAATATGTATTTGAAACCGGTATAGTGTATTTCCATTCTTGTAATCCCCCGGCAAATATCGGCAGGAACTTCATACCACATCCGGTTTGAAGGACCATTTATGGTGAATGTAGAACAAGACAAAATGCCGTTACAATCCATAAGCTATTAACACAGTCTTCGGGTTCAGGCGAAATCCTTTATTTTGACATAAGAAGTCGCTTGTAAGCGAGTAAGAAAATAGTAGATTGTCTGAAGGAAGCAAAATTATATATTTTCAGCGAGGGTGGTATATTGATGAATGAAGCGAAGGAATCCTGAGCGTAGTGAGGAATTCTAAAGTAGAATCATGAGCGTAACGAGGGATTCAAGTATTTACGCCCAAGACGGAATAAAATGTGATACCGAGTGGCACATACTGCTTTTCAAGCTATCTATGAGGAAAACCCTCATTTGAGGGCAACAATGACTCTTTTCTGAATAGCAGGTGTGAAATCGTATATATTACTTCTTATAATTATATTTGCCCTTCTTTGAGTAACCTACTGTAGAACAGATCTACAATATACACAGAGGAATGTCTAACATTACACTATTTTTTCAAAACAGTGCGATTATTATTACCTACGTCAATTTAATCAGAGATATACAATTGTATTTCACATAAATATCACTTTACACACGTAATAGGTACAATATTTACAAATATTTAAAACTATGTTACCACTTTGTCGACTTGTCGCTCGCTAGCAGGACGGACTTTGTTTAAGATTTATTTGTTATACAAACAGATTAATAGCCATTTTATCAACTTTTTAAATAAAAATACACAAATAAATGGAAATGTGGATTATAATATAATATTATCTTAATACTACGAATACTTTATTCTGGTGGAATCTCAGTGCATCTTAGTCTAGAACGTTTGTCTTAAACGTACTACTGACACCAAACCTGCCTACAGGCGTATGCAGACGTTTCTGCGTGGTGCGTGGTGGACAGCAAATCTATAAGAAGCGAGACAAGGATATGAAATCCAAGGTCATTCTTATACCTTTCTCATTCTATATTCAAGCGTGCATTGTCAAGCATCATGCATGGTGTGGAAAATAAAAACGGCTGGGTGTAGGTCTGCAAGATGTGTCATGTGCTCATGTGTATTTAGTGATCACAAATAAATGGTTGTCTATGACAGTCTATGATACATCAGCAGGCTTCACATAGCCATCATTTTACATCAATCACCGAACTTGACCCTGAACCGCTCAAGGTCTGCAGGCAGGACTGGTGACATTAGATCGCTTAGTTTTTAAAATGAATTGAATTATAATAGCATTAAGTAAAACTTTAAGACTTAACTCGTTTAATTTCTCTTACTTATAATTTGGCAAAATATTTGGCGTAAAGCAGTGCTTGTATAAAAACGTGCTTAAAATACTCTTTGGAATACATCTTTGGTCGGTTCTTATAGCGAGCGAAAAGTGCTATACATTGGTCGTCCTATCAGTACCTTGCCCATAGCTGCCAATTTGGAACCTGGTGATCTTAGGTCCTACAGGGCTCACACGCGCCGGCCCGAGCCTTAGAGAGCTGGGTTTAGACGGGCTCGAGATTTTTAATGAGCCCGTTTTCGGTGTGCTCGAGTTTTTCACGGAATTCGTTTTTGGTGTGCTCGAGATTTTCGTTGAGGTCGTGCCGGAGTGGGGCGTGCTCGAGCCGTTGGTGGGCGCCGGCCGGGGGTCTACCTGCCCCCGGGGGTCACCGAGGCCCTGGGATCCGCTCGGGACTCCCCCAGTGACACTTGGCTGAGCGCCGTTCGTGTGTTGCTGTAGCTGTATCCGTGACGCTCGTTCCATTTCTCTAAAAAGAATGTGGGACTAATTACTTGTCTTAAAATGAAGTTAAATTGTTAATGTTGTTATAATTGGGAATAAATAATTCAAAAAGGCACTAAGAAGTTGGATGAAGCTCACAGGCGTCTCTAGCCCATGTAGCGCCCGGGTGCAATCATTACCCTAGTAAGTGCATATTTGAAAGCTATACAAGATTATATCGTCATGACTCTAGCTAGAGAGTCGTTGAGAGAGCTATATTTATTGTAGGAACAAGTTATTAGCAGTAAATTCGAAAGTTTTCATGTTGTGCTCATGATAAGAATATCTCGAAAATAAAGAGTGGCATGCAATAAAGAGTTTCCAATTACACTGGTGGAATGATGTCAATATTATGGTATGATCCTAATCGTTCGTCATGCCAAACTTTCATGTATATATAATTTGACGAGACAATAGAATGAACCAAAAATCAAGACGTGCCATCAATGAATAATGTTTATGTCAGTGCTTATTTTAAAAATGCGTATAATGCGTGATGCAACGCGGTGTGAGAACATCAGTGTTTTGATCCGTCACCAAACTATAAATAAATTGCCACATGTCTCATCTCATCTATTCCCCCTTTAATAGGATCACGGAAATGCGTCCTGTATAGTAATAGCATTCTTTTATTGTAGGGCATAAAAACTAAATTCCCATGCATCTGTATTCCTGTACACAAACTTATTATGACCCTTTTGTCATTAAAAATATCCGGGTTAGCTGATGAAATCAAAGGTACGTATCCTTTTAATGGATTAACGTCCACGTAAATCAACGGTCTTTTGATTGAATTGCTATCGGATAATGGAAGCCTGTTGTTGCTGTACTATCAATTGGGTAGTTTCCACATGTTAAAATTGATAACGCAGTGTTGCTAAATGGATAGTAAACCATCAAATAAATGTAATTAAGTATAAATTACGAAATATAATTAAAAACATAATAAGATATGAACATTAAAAGTTTAGAAAAAATATGCATTTTTTTATTGTCCAAAAGTAAGTTTAAAGCTACCAATAGAATCCTTACGCTTTTATAGAAACAAAATTGTACCACAACTATGATCCTAAACGCAGTAGGTATTTCACGACCGAAACAGCAATTTACCTGATTTTCAATACAACGATTAGAACAAATATTACACTGTGACGTCACGGTTCAATGTTAAAACAGTATGAAACGTTTTCGGCTGCCGCCAGCGAGGTCCGTCTTTAACTTAATTTGTGGGTATTTATGTTTTTTAATTGTAGTTGCTCCCATACAAACTTTTGTTCCTCTCCAAAAACTGGTTCGAATGGCATCGTAAAAAAAATAAGGACACAAGCCTATTAAATCAAGGACTACGCCAGGCCACTGCAGAAGCGTTATTACTGATTGAGAACTGCTGGTTTATGTATACATGTAACGGGGTCATCCTATCAAATTTGGCACTATTTTATCCAAGGGTTTCACGTGCACTGATGTTCTTCACAGCACTTTGCAGAAGCGATCTGAGGACTATTGAGATGTTCAAGTATGTGTACGTAGTTACCATTAAGTAGTCATAGTCACTCAATCTTATTAAATGATAAGAATACAGTTTCAGACAACAAAGATCTACGTTTTTAGGAAACAACTTGGTAAGTGTCAAGATAGTGCACAACTTTTGGGCCGATCAGATTGCGTCCAGCGACCCTCTTCTTTCGCTTCATATGCATGTTGACATATTCGTATCTAACCCCACCTGAAAGAATGTGTATCCTTTTCGTTTTCTTTGAGTTTAGTGGTAAGTTTGCTCTGGATAAAAAAAAAAGACGGCATACGAAAGATGAATAAAAACATCGAGTTTGTATCGCGGTGGTCCTACTGAACTATATAGTTTCCTAAAACCGTGACTAGTTACATTCTCTACTGAACCTCTCAATAGTCTCCAGACCGCTAATAGTCTCCTCACATAGTGATACCTTCAAGTTCTAATATACGATCCCATAGCGGACGTGCGTTCCGTTTTCCTGGTGATCTGGTTCTGGCATGCGGGCGACGATGGATACGCACCGCTCGTGAGCCCCGACAGGCGCGACAGAGGGCAGCACAGCGCGGCTGCGTACGCGGCACGGTATTGCGCGTTCATTATGACGTAGATGATCGGGTTCACGCAAGCGCTCGCGTACAAGAGGAGGTAGCCGGCGATATGGAATACTGGAAATAAATTAGTCTATTACCTACAGCGGTGGTCGGGAAGTGAGCGTTTACCAGTTGAGTAAACTAGCGTCTACCCTCGCAAGTTCAAGTAAAGTTTTTTGAATTTGGAACCTTAATTCATAAAAAATCTAAGAGTAAAAATTAGGTAAGGTAAGTCCTAGGGTGGTAAAAAAAGAATGTCTGAGATCGCAGGTTTGACGCCCGAGCCGAAGGCAAGGGCGATAAACATGCAATCTGAGGCTTTCTTTGTTACCATCCTTGGTGAGTACAAAATTTTACGGCTCTCCTGGCCAGGAAGAGGGATTTTTCGCACTCGTAGCGTGCGGCAATTGCTACTTTATGGCCAGGTATGACTTAAAACGAATTTATTTTATGCTGTTTTCTGTACAAAAGGACTTGGTTACAAAGCAAGGCTCTAATACTTATGATAAACAAAGTTTATTTTTCCGAGTTTATATAAGTATGAGAAAAAGTAGCTACTCCGACGAAGTA
This sequence comes from Epinotia nisella, assembly GCA_932294315.1. Lineage (NCBI taxonomy): Eukaryota > Metazoa > Arthropoda > Insecta > Lepidoptera > Tortricidae > Epinotia > Epinotia nisella. The sequence continues at coordinate 8,775,766 of OW028687.1, forward strand.
CAGAATATATACTTAATAGTTTATTTAGGTACCTACTACAAAGTTATAAACTGCTAGCGATTAAAGTACTATGTATAAATAGGTACATTTACCTTATTACAATTCAAAGTTTTTCAAGCATGTTACGCAATCGTGTTGTTAACTGGGGTTTTACTAAATTGATACACGTCCAATCCATGAGTGTTAAGGAAAATGGATCCATGAAATAGGTACTATTGTTAGAATCCTACTAATCCTATCCTACCTACTACATAATATGTAGTAGGATGCTAATGTTTGGATGTTTAGATGTTTGGATGTTTGTTACTCAATCACGCTTAAACGGCTCAACCGATTTCGATGAATTATTGCATGAAGATAGTTTATAGCCTGGATTAAATTATAGGATAGTTTTTATCCCGGGTCCACGCAGACGAAGTCGCGGGCGGAAGCTAGTATGTCAATAACACTAACAAGTAGGTGCACTAGGTACACAATTCTTCGTAAAATACAGAGGAGGATTTGTAACTATTAGCGTTTTCTACAATTAAAAAAAAAGAGTGTAGACTCTCGTTTTAAATTGTAGATCAAAGCAAAGATTATTGATAATCTTTGAGCAAAGTAACTCCTTTCCAATCAGAATTTGAAAAAGTATGAAGAGTAACTTACCAGGATATTGTACATGATTGTCAGCGACCTTCGCGATGGTGATCGGCAGGTAACAGACTAGGAACGAAAGGAAGATGGCGAGAACCATCTTGGTGATACGCCATTCGTTCCTGCGTGCCTTTGTCTCTCTGTTGTCTTTCACAGTGGACCGTTTCTCGGCGTTGAGGGAGCCGGGACTCGCGTGCTGGGAGCGTTGGTGTTCGCGCATGCGCTGTTCGGAGCTGAAACATTACCACTATTCATTAAAATATTTTACAAGTAACCGACTGCACCATCAAGCTGTTTGGACCTTCCTTCTAAGGCAGTCGGGTAAAATAAAAACGTCTGTAATCCAATCGATGACAATCCAGGAGACACGTGAAAGTGCCTTATATTAAATACCTACTACTTACTTCCCTATATACTCGTATAGGTCGACCGCTAACTCAGTCTAGTTAAACGGTCTATCTAAAGCTGACCCTGCTCTGTCCAAGTTAATAGGTATATAAATTTTCGTCTGTACAGAATGTACACATAAAATTGGGAAATATATGTTGAAACCGGATTATACCAGCCCAATAAGTGTATATCTGTTGTGTATACATATATACCTACTTACAGACTTTACTACTTAATAAATATGTATAGAATAGATAGGTATTATCAACCGGCGAGAATCGTGAAAATTTAAAATTCTCTTATAATGTTAACTTTACGAGGAAATCATTAAATACGTTTTTCGTCAAGTTCATTCAAAGTCAAAGTCAAAGTCAAAGTCAAAGTGATTTATTCTTCAATTTAGGCATATTACATGCACCTATGAATGTCGATAAACTACCACCGGTTCGGAAAGTAAACCTCTGCCTCGAGAAGAACCGGCGTAATAAACTCGGCGAAGTGTCATTTTTTCAAAACAGTATACAATATATCATATCAGTATCAGAGTATTATAAAATTTTAAAATTACATTGCTACAGTAGAAAGCCTATTTATTTTACGACAGGTTTCTAGTGCAGGATTTTATCGCTGCCAAATATCCCTATCCATGATGTAGTCGTTTATCTTATAATATGCTTTTGAAATGAGTGTCCGTTTTACGACAGATTTGAATTTAGAGTCAGTAAGTTCGGTAATGTGTTTTGGAATTTTATTGTAGAATTTTATACAATTTCCCAAGAACGACTTTTTCGCTTTTACTAGCCTGTAAAAAGTTGTTTTGAGCTTCCCTGCGCTTCTGGTAACCTTGGGCCTATCAGTGTTTGTTGGGTAGTTGTATAAATTCTTCCTAACATACATTATTATTTCAAATACGTATAGCGACGGCAGTGTTAGAATATTTGTTTCCTTGAAAAATTCTCTTAATGACTCACGCGACCCGAGGTTATAAATTGCTCTAACAGCCCTTTTTTGTAAAATAAATACAGTCTCAATATCTGCCGCTGATCCCCATAAAATAAGACCATAAGTAATTATACTGTTAAAGTAAGCGAAGTAAACTAACCGTGCCGTTGCTACATTGGTAAGCTGCCTTATTCTCCTGACTGCAAAAGCAGCGGAGCTCAACCTACTTCCTATCGCAGTTATGTGGGAACCCCACTGCAGTTTAGAGTCTAACGTAATACCTAAGAATACAGTTGACTTTACAAATTCTATGGTTTCACCATTAAGTTTAATATTTGAGGCTAAGTTTACATTTGAGTTCGCTAGTGTGAATTTTATACATTTCGTTTTTTTCGGATTCAACACTAAGTTATTGGCAGCAAACCAGTCAGATATCATGGACAGGGTGTTATTTGGTTCAATGAGTTCAGTATCTTTCCTATTAACCTTGAACAGTAACGAGGTGTCATCGGCGAACATGACAATGCCTGATCTTCGGCTTACCATATATGGTAGATCATTTACATAAACAAGGAACAGGAATGGACCTAAAATAGATCCTTGAGGTACTCCCATCTCCACCACTGTCTCTGACGAAATGGCCCCATTTATCGCTACCTTTTGATTCCTTTGTGTTAAATATGACTCAATGAGATCTAATGCATGTCCTCTAATGCCATAAAATTTAAGTTTACAAATTAGGGTACTATGATCTACACAATCAAATGCCTTAGAAAGGTCACAGAAGACTCCAATGGCGTCCTGCGACTCTTCCCAAGACTGCAGAATGAATTTAATTAAACTTGCACCAGCATCAGTAGTTGACCTACCCTTTGTGAAGCCGAACTGCTGTGCGTGCAAAATCTTGTTATAATTAAAGTGAGAAATCAATTGCGTTAGCATTATTTTTTCAAATATTTTGCTAAACGCGGGTAGGATAGATACGGGACGATAATCAGAAGGATTATCTCTATGGCCTGATTTGAAAATAGGAACTACTTTACTACATTTCATTAAATCTGGAAAAATGCCATTGTCTATACAACTATTAAAAATAAGAGCTAGAGTAGGTGCAACAACCTCCAGAATGGCTTCCAGTACCTTGACTTGATTAGGTACCTAATAACTATGTACATTTAAATATGTACGTATGGTTTCCTTATTACGTCAAAAAAACCACTCGTATTTCACTAGTGCCTTTACCACTGCTACTTAGGTAACATACCTGTGTACTACCCAGAAGATCCTCGCGTAGCACATCAAGATCAGCAAGGCCGGCACTAAGAAGGCGATGACGAAAAGAGCTGTTTTCGAGGAGCGGCCATTGTTGTCTGTCACTATCGAGCATGTGCCGAGTTCTTGGTCGTAGTCGAATTTACCTAAAAATACAGGTCGCTGTGAGTATAAGAAAGTTAGAATAGGTTTTTAAAATTTCATCATCATCTGCCCCATACATGCTGAACTTTGGAGCTGGGTTTTGTGAGAGAGGACCGTCTCTCTTTTACGCAAGCCCGCTTTTATATAGATCTTTCCTCCCTTTTTTGTTGCGCTATCTGGCTGGAGGAGGCGCCCCACACTACATTCGCCAAGACAGGGTCTCCACTAGAACTCGTTTACACCCCCAATTTTCTTTTCTGGGATTACGCGAACCCTCTGGCACTATGACATTGGATGATCTCAACTGAATATTTGTTTCTTATGCTTATTTTATTATTCAAATGGACTGAAAGGTACAGACCGATAATGACGATTATGATAGGAGAGATATTTTTAGTAAATTTTAAGTTTCTTACCCCATATCCCAATTAGCGTCGGTAACTGCATGCCGTACGAGAACAACCACGAGAAGATGATCATGAGAGCGATGTTGTACTTGCGGTAGACGCGCGCGTAGCAGCTGTGATGAGCGATCATGATGTATCTGAAAGAATAAAGTCATATTAACATTGTTGCTTTATACATTAGGTCAGGTACCATTAAGCGAAGGAATAGATCATTCATTCCACTATCACGCACTGTGGAGCGCAGCGGATTGGCGCATTTGTGGAATGAATTAACCTATGTTATGGACCAAATGTAAACTAGTATGCAATGAGAAGAATATAAGGACGCTTCCTTGTGGATTGACGAACCAATACCTTTAAGGTCTTTGACATCTTTTAAAACTGTGTGGAAATTGTGGAATATCGCAATTTAAGCAATCATGTAAACAAAAGAATGCTATTATAGGTTTCAATCCAAACTAACAGATTTCGAGAGAATATTGCAATTTGTTTCAGCAGCTGTGTTTGACGAACAAATTGATTTTTCAAAATCCTATTCGGCGAAGTGTTGATTCGACCAATAAAACACGAAAATGATAACTAGAATCAAACAAAGAAATTGGAAATGGCTTTGGTAGGGGTCATGCTTCGTCGGTACTTATTTATAAAATGGTTTGAGTTCAACAACTCAAGGGGCTTAGGAGCATGGCTTGTCCGCTTCTCATGCACGCGACATGCTGTCTTGCGCTATATTATAAAGCGGATGTATTATGACGGGATGATGACGTATAATATACTACCTTTTGCCCGCGGCTTCGCCCGCGTACTAAAAATAATTTTAACCGTCTACAAAAAAGGTGCATCTCAGTTTCAGTCTTTTATATATTTAGATCGACTCTACATAGACTCTACATATCGACTATACATATTATCGACTCTACATATTTAGATAGATGTCCACTGTGTACTTAGATAGGTGTCGACTCTATATATCGACTACATATTGACTCTACATATTGACTCTACATATTGACTCTACATATCGACTCTACATATAAAATTTCACCCCCTCTTTTAAGGGGCTGGGTGCAGATTTCCAAAACAAATGATGTACCTACGATTTTTTTGTTAGTCACAAATAGTCCGCATACCAATTTTTAGCTTTCACCTTGAAAATTACGGAATGCTCCATACAAACTTCCACCCCCCATTTTAGGGAAGTGGGGGGTTAGAAAGAGACAAAAAGTAGCCTATGTCACTCTCCATCCCTTCAACTATCTCCACTTAAAAAAATCACGTCAATTCGTCGCCCCGTTTTGCCATGAAAGACGGACAAACAAACAAACAAACAAACAAACACACACAAACACTTTCCCATTTATAATATTAGTATGAATTATTATAAAAAAAATGATGTTGATTTGATTTTTAATGGCTAACTAGCCGAATTCAGGTGTGCCCACGCTACACTCAGACTTTTGCGGTCTGCTGCGCTGGTAGCTGCAGAATACCATTATTCCTGTCATGCAGTACCACTACACCGACTTCTGGCCAAATTTCGGCACGGGACAAGCAACCGAACCCGACTCTAGAACGACGACGCATGAAATCGTTTTGTCCCCAAAACGTAAGATAATTATTTATTTACAAACAAATAAGTACGTAACATTCTTCCATAACTCATTTTAATATAGATTTTTGTATTCCAAATATAAAAAGAATACCCAAAATTTCTTACCGATTCAGTGTTATAAGGGCGATGCTTAACAGTGACACCCCGACGTTCCCGTACCTAAGGAAGGGTACTAGTTGGCACAGCACGTTGCCGTGGGACCACTTCTGCATCCAGAAGCCGGAGATCGCGAAGGGAAGCACCATGGCACAGAAGAGGAAGTCGGCGCAGCAGAGACTGTTGGGACATATATACTTGTCAAAACGTGACGGACGTCTTAACTACAGTCGGTCTTAGCCCCGCTGTAAGCGATTAAAGAATAAATAATAATCGTCATGATATAATAAAATTAAAATATTTACACGAAGGCAGTGTGGGTAATTTATATGCAAATACAACCTACTTTTTTTAACTAAGTGTACCTCTTGTAGGAAAAACCAAAACAATGGTTATTCCAGGTGCGTCATGAATGCTAATTATTTATTACAAGTCAGGTTTGAAATGGCATTATGAATCGCTGTAAGCAAATTATTCGGTCTTACCTGATGATGAATGCTGCGGCGACGTTGCGTACTTTAGGACACTTGAGGAGAGCCACAACGGTGAGTAGATTCCCGAAAAGGCCTACCACCATGATGAGGCCTGTTATGATCGCCGCGAACGTTAGTAGGCCCGGCGAGAACCTGGAAGTGACGAAAGAAGTATCTTGGTAAAGTTGGTAAAGGTTGATGATAAATTCCGAAGTGTCATTTCCGAATTTCATGATTATAATAGAAAATCATGCTCCACTGAAAGAATTTATGATTTTTACAGGATATAATACTAACATATCCTACTTTTTAACCGACTTCAAAAAAAGGAGGAGGTTCTCATTTCGTTTGTATTTAATTTTGTATTTTTTTATGTTTGTTACCTCAGAACTCCGTTATTTATGAACCGATTCGTACAATTTTTTTTTATTTGAAAGCATATGCTTCCAGCTTGGTCCCATTGTTATCAAAACTTTAGTTGGATGGTGGGAACCATGAGGAATTGAGGGAACTTCTCAAATATGTAGTAATTTCGGTATTTTGTATTATAACTAGTGTATTTACACCCCGAAATTACAAATTTGGTGAAGTGGAACAGATGATGAAGACCACAGATGACTTATGGAACTCGTACTTAAAAACTGTAAAAGTACGTTACTGATTTTGATATGATTCCGTTGAAATAGCAAATAATGAAGTCCTAAATGTCAAGTGTGCCAAATCGACGGAACTTCTCAAATATTATCGTCCCACATACAGTGATATATGGTTTTCGTCTGTAATAATCTAATAATGAACATATTTACTCTCGGAAAGCAGTCCATGTAGTAAAGTGGAAAGCAAATGTGGAAATGTTCATTTGGCTTGGCGGAGTACTAAATAGAAGTCGGTTAAAACTTTGTTTTTAAAGTGAATTACCTATAATATTCTATCTTAAATCACCTGAGTCCAAAATTTTCGTTAAGCGGTAACTAAATGGCGTTCAGTATTTGAAAATTCTGAATTATGATGCTTTCGAACCAATAACTCTTCAGATGTTTTGTGTGCCTGTTGATGAGTGTCATTGGAATGTTGTTCGTTCTTGATGAGCGTCAGTGTATGGGCAGTATGGGGTCTGTACTATCGCACTTTGCGAAACAAACTTCTGCATGAACATTAATTTACTACCACTTTTACATAGCAACTCGTGTGCATGTCAAGACAAAATATACCAAAGATGTTCTGCCACCAAAATAGTAGGTACTTAAGTAATTCCATATTCTATCTACGGCACGTTGTGGATATAAAATTTGATGAAAATGAACGCTGAGTTTAAAGGAAATAAAATAAATATATATCGGACCTGTAAATAACAGGATTTATTCCGATGAAGTAGGTAGGTACCTCTAGAATACTCTAGATGAAAAGGCTGACATCAAAAACTTCCTCCAACGTGCCTATTCTTAAGCCTCTGAAAAGAGATTGTGATCCCTAATTTCAAACAATTCATAAAATATGCTAAGTTATTTACATTCCAATGAATAAACAGCTTTGATATAATATTCAAAACATGGCTGTTTTCGGCAGGGAGAGATGGCATGAAAGGAACAGGATGTCTTTTGTGGGATTTGAAGACAAGGAGAGAAGTTTAAGCACTTCATAAACTTTAGTTGAAGTTACGGCGAAACGAAGTAATGCTACTTGTCGCGTTGTGATGTTGTTTTCCAAAGTACCTAGACAGCACAAGGGAATTAATGAATGACTATTTAAATTATAACACTACATTTTTATCCCCCCCTGGGGTCATTGTGCCGGTTAGCTACCACTATTGGTTTTTGACCACCCATTAGATAAGTTGGTGAATTGATAATTTACTTTAAAAACAAAGTTTTAACCGACTTCAATTTAGTACTCCGCTAAGCAACATGAACATTTCCTTTCCACTTTACCACATGGACTGCTTTCCGTGAGTAAATACGTTGATTATTACAGACGAAAACCATATCACTGTATATGGGCCGATAATATTTGAGGAGTTCCGTCGATTTGGCACACTTGACATTTAGGACTTCATTTTTTGCTATTTCAACGGAATTATATCAAAATCAGTAACGTACCTACTTTTACAGTTTTAAGTACGAGTTCCATAAGTCATATGTGGTCTTCATCATCAGTTCCACTTCACCAAATTTGTGTTATAATAGTAGTTATAACTAGTTATAATAGAAAATACCGAAATTACTACATGCGTGCCTTCTATAATTGAGGAGTTCCCTCAATTCCTCATGGTTCCCATCATTCAACTGAAGTTTTGATAATAATGGGACCAATCTGAAAGCATATACTTTCAAATAAAAAAAGAATTGTACGAATCGGTTCATAAATAACGGAGTTCTGAGGTAACAAACATTAAAAATAAAAAATAAATAAAAAATACGACCGAATTAAGAACCTCCTCCTTTTTTTTGAAGTCGGTTAAAAAGATAAATGAAGCGAACGCAGTTCTCCGTTTCAGCTTGGCCAAACATGATTTCGTACCTATGTCTGTAAGGCGGTTGTCCGGATATCCGGTTGTCTTCATGTACAGGTCGCAGTTCTCACCCGATTCTCGTGAAATTTTATGAGCAGGTTCGATAGTTAAATGGTTTTTTTTGTAGATTCAGTTTTTGTGAATAAAACAAAATAAGTTGTTGAAAAAAAGGACAGACTTGCGAGGGCTACAGCTCATAGAGCCACTTGTCTATTTGATTAATTCCTATTATATAATAGCAAAAATAAATGCATACAGATCACTGTATTTTTAGCGTCTGTCGAAATGTTTTAGTCTTTAATTGAAAAAGCCTTGTCATTCAGGAGGTCGCTCACTGAAGCCGGTCGCGTAGCCGACGCCGTGACAAAACGTTTTACAAAACCTTATAATGATGTGTAACCGAACTCTCGACATACAATTAATACCAGCACAAAATGCCAGTAAGAACAAAAGTTCCCGTGGCTAACAAAGGTGGACGGAAAAGCTTTAAAGCTGTTTCCTGCTTCTTTTAGCAGGAAACTCATTCTCATTTGCTTTTATTCAAAGTGCAGGTTGCCTGGACCAAACAGAGTGAACCCTTTGTATGTATCATTAAATTACTGTTTTTTTCGTTAGAGTATTTTAAAAAAGGCTCATAAACACTTTCTTGCGTAAGTATTAAAAGGTTTAAAAAATACCGGCAATTCATACTTAGGTATAACTTACTTGAAAAAACATATGTACAACAATACAAGTACTTATTAGGTAGTTAACTTGTTTGACGAACATGAAAAAGGAAATCTTCTTCTGCAAATCACGCGACGTGAAATACTGTGTTAAGATAAGGAAAAATCGAATAAATCTGTGTATACATACCTAGACATAATTTAGATGAATACAGCCATATTTCAATCTCTCAGTAGAGGCTTTTACGTCTTACGAGATTTATCGGACGGATTTGCCTTGATGGCTCTATTTGTGTTTATGTTGATAGGTAGGCACATTATTTACGTAGACAGTTCGGTACCTCGGTATGTGGACATATTGCTGTTAATAAATATAAGTTTATATGAATTCCCATATTAATGCGCTTTTGTTCGAAGTTCTAATTTGAGAGTTAACCAAAAACAAGTCCTAGTTTTGGGGCCCCGCTTAGAATCGCGTGGATTTTCGATTCCGATTTATATCGTTCTATGGAGACTTTAGTTTCCATTACGCCATGCCCAATTGCCCATACTCCTATAATAGTAAAACGTGACGTAATGGAATGGAGAAATATTAGTCATTTATTTGGGACGTTTTTTTGAAAAACGCTATTTGTAAACATTTACCGTTTGATAATTCACATGACATGCGTAAGATGATTTACTATCTAAGTAAATGTTTATTGAAAGTAAATACAAGATTATGATTAACATTAACTAAAATAAATGAAAACTACGTTAAATCTAAAAAAAACCCTCGAGGCATTGTACCGAGGATGCTGGCGGCAGCATTTCCTCGCTGAATTGCACGACTAGCACAACTTGCTGCCAAGTCGCGTCGCGCGTGACTTAGCGACTTCTGTCTCACTCGCACTGTAGAAACTAGAAACAGGAGGGTAGATTATCTCGTCACGCGTCGCGTCGTGGCGTCAGTTATTCTAGCCCCGCTGATGCGTTGCGCGAGAAAGCCGCCAGCTCTTCGGACACCAGTTAAGTAAGATTAGAATTTCAGGAGAATATAAATAAATATTGAAGTAGATACAAATAAAAAAAAACTCACTTTGATAGTTCACTTGGGGCTCCATATAGGGTCTCGTTGGTGATGTTGTCGGCCATTTTAAAATCTGAAATAAAGAATTTTTATCTTATTTTAACGCACTTTTATTCAAGTTTTTAGTGAGATTTTTATACTTAGGTAGATAATGAATATTTATAATCCAATACAGAATAAATAGAATAAACAAATTGAATCCGTTACACCTATAAAATGTATTAGAGGACATAAATACTTGTATTGTAAATTAAAACTTTTCAATTACTTATTTGCTGTCGTACGCACTTTATTCACATGACAAAACTATTAATCTACTTTCACAATGCACGTGTATATTCTTACTGCGACAACTTACAGTTTAGACAAATATTAGATTAGATTTAGTAGCACAACACTAAATGATTACCGATATGCATAAACTTTTTTATAGCGGTTATCATACACTTTGAGCACTCGAAATGTAAGGTGCTTACCGTACCCGATGCACGGTTTAAATAAAACCTAGTGCTAGGACGTAATTAACATAATTACCTACTCATAATTACGTCATTAAGGTTAACCTCAATTCATCATGCAGTGTTACGGAAATTCCGGATTTTCCCATTATTAAATATGAGGTTCCTACATGTTTAGCTAATGGCGACAGTAAAGAGATTAATGAAATCTCCAATCGTATTATGTGACCGAGATATCATATTGCCTATTATTTTTTTAATTTTAAGAATATAAATAAGCTGATATTATGAGAATTTCTGCATTAGACAGCTTCTGAGTATGAAATGAAATGAAATGAAATGAAATAGTTTATTTGCAAGATTACGGTTACAAGATCTTAAAAATAATAAATAAACCAACGTAATCAACCTGGATACAGGTGTGCAAATTTTTACGAATTAAACAATTAAAAAATGTATAGTTCCACGTGACATCGTGAACTATACATAAGACAGACTTAAATACTAACACTTACAGCTATTTGTTACATACCTATTATTTTCTTGTCAAATACTCCTTGATACTATAAAAACATTTTTCATGCAGCCATTTGGTCAACTTAGTTTTGAAAGAAGTCATGTTTTTTTAATTTAATAATGTCAGGTAACTTATTGTACAGGAGTATACACATATTATAACAATTATTTTCGTATATGGCAGATCTGCAGGGAGGCTGATCTAAAAGGTTCATATATTGAGCTCTTACATGTATTTTACTGGTTTCGCTGCGCTGAGTAAAATATTGCTGGTTTTTCTTGACCATACAGCACGCGTCCCTAATGTACTGACATGGAAGTGGAAGTATATTAAACTTATTAAATAAAGGCTTACAGCTGTCAAGAAACCAAGCTTTGTCCAAGGCACGAACGCATTTTTTTTGCAGTTTGAATGCTCTCTCTATGTCAACAGAATTGCCCCATAATAGCAATCCGTAGCCTAGAACAGAGGAAACGTGTCCATGATACGCCGTGAGCGCAGCTTCTACAGAAACTGTTTGTCTTATTCTCTTCAAGGCAAAGACAAATCTGTCTAGTTTCTTACAAACGTGATCCACATGAGATTTCCAATTCAAATTCTTGTCAATATTAAAACCTAAAAAATTTACAATGTCAACGGTCTCTACATAGGAATTATCATATTTAATTTGTAATGGTACAGGGTTCACCTTATAATTATGAAATTGCATGGCTTTTGTTTTAGTTATATTAATTTGTAGGTTGTTTCTTTTCAGCGAGCTAACCGTGTCACATAAAGTTTTATTAATAGTACGTTCAAATACGGATATATCTTTAATGTCACTTTTTATTATAAGAGTCGTATCGTCAGCAAAAATAATACAATCTTGATGTATGGAAACTGGTAGATCATTGATTGCTACAAGGAAAAGTAGTGGTCCAAGAATACTACCTTGTGGAACACCAGTACCATTTACTAAAAAAATTGATCTAAATTTTTCCTTAACCATGAGCTTATTTCTATCGTTTCTTTGTATAAGCTTCTCGATTTCGGTACACTGAGTTCTTTTCCCAAGATAACTCTCGATCCAGTCGTAAGCTTTACCTCGTATACCATAGGAATACAATTTATTTAAGACAATTTCGTGGTCAACGAAGTCGAAAGCCTTACTTAAATCTAAGAAAAGTGCCATAATAGGGGTTTTCTGATTAATGCTCTCAGATATAGATTGTATTAGTTGGATGGGTTTCTATAACAATGATATTACATTATTTATTATTACAAATAATTTGTTGCTATTTTAAATGGACGACATGTGTCGAAAAACCCGGAATATATAAATAGGTACCCAAGTACGTGAATAAGGTACCGTCGCCTAATAAGGCCTGCCTTAATTTCAAAAGCCTTGTAAAATAATTACAGTATGATAAATGAAGAAAAGCCATTCATAGGACTGCTAATGATTTATTTAACAACACAAATATTGAAAATAATCTTTAATGTTATTTACGTTAACAGAAACAACCTATTTAAAAAAATTGCTAGTGTTATAAATTAATTAATAAAATCGTTTAATCAATGTTTAAACATTCTATCGTATAGAACTAGTCGTAAAACACACTTTTTAATTAAATTGATTTAATAAAATATTAAACATATCCCAAAATTATACCTGTATTTTCTTAGTAGGTAAGGTACTTAGTATGAAAATGAAAAATTGATATAAAACGGCAGTAACTTTTTAAATAGAGAAAAACATTTGTGTGAGATTTGACACTATATATCAGCCTTTATCATGATATTTATAAATCGGTTCTTTATTCAAACATAATTTTTGACGTACTTTTAGTTAGGGGACTTTTACTTCAGTTCAATTAAGTCTCGTAAAAATACATAAATAATTTCTATGGCGCATTTTTTTACATATTCACTAAATGAAAAACCATACCTTGTTAAGGACTTTAATACTTATATGTAAAAATATGTTATTCTACCTTAATTATCTAAAGAAGTTTTAAAGTTTTAGCAGTTTAAAATATCGTCATCATCATCGTCATCATATCAGCCGAAAGACGTCCACCGCTGGAAATAGGCCTCCTCCAAAGAGTGCCACAATGACCGGTCCTGCGCCACCCGCATCCAGCGGACTCCAGCGACCTTTACCAGGTCATCAGTCCACCTTGCGGGGGGCCTACCCACGCTGCGCCTTCCGGTATGTGGTCGCCACTCGAGAACCTTTCCGCCCCAATGGCCATCGGTTCTACGTGCAATTAAATTTTATTTAGTTAATATACGTAACTATCTACTTGGATATACTTTAGAAAATAAAAGTACACTTAAAATAAGAAATTTATCCATAACACAGAAATATAGCACTGTATTGTAGTAAATGAGCGCAGTAGTGCATGATGTAAGCTAGGGTCATCAGGGCAATTTGTCGTTGACAATTAAGCCTACCAGGACCTATGCCAGGGGTCGGCAAACCGCGGCCCGCGGGCCGCATGCGGCTCTTTGAAGGGTCATTTGCGGCTCTTCGAGGACCCCTCATAAAGATGGGTTCAAGGAAATGTGATATCGAACATTGTGTAAATGGCTCTTTACGGTTTTTAAAATATATTTTTATACTGAAATTGGCTCTTTGGTTAGAAAGTTTGCCGACCCCTGACCTATGCAGTCCCTCGTTAACTTTATTGCTTCGAAACTAGGTAGTGGCATTGTTTACCTGTTTATCATAATCATTAATGATCATCATCAATAAATGTCTCTACTCTACTGAGTTTTTGTTAAATGAGTTTTCGCGGGAAGTGATTCGTTACGTTAATTATGTAATAGATTAGATTAGATTTAGATTAGATTTTTTTAATTTCATAATATACAATTACAATATAAATTAATGTTATCTTAATCTATATGAATTTATATCATGTCCGTCAAAACAGTATATTAATTACAATGGAATGTCAAAAATTAAATATGGTCATAAGTAAAATAAATATATAAGTATATACTGTCTAAGTATATATGTATCACATAAAAGATCGTTATATTACAGGAAAAAGTAAAAAATATTAATAACTATATAATAATCATTAACAAATGCCAAAAAACATACAAATAGGACAGTGTTAATTATTCTTAATATTTTATGTCCATATATTCTTTTAAGCGAGCGAAGCGAACGAAGTTTTCTATGCTTCAGCTTGGGCCGAAAATCGTTTGTCCAGTGTCCTACGACCCGCTGTCCGGCTGTTCTCCTCTACAGGTCGCATTTCTCAACCGATTCTCGTGAAATTTTGTGAGCAGGTCAGGTACAATAATTATATAGTCTTTTTTGTCGATCTACTTTTTCGAAACAAAAAAAAATTAAAAATACAGCACGCAATTTCTACAGCGCACATAGCCACTATTTAAATATTGATAATATTTGTCAAGAGGTCACAGCCTTAGCCACGATACATGGAACAGTACAGTCTGAATGTTCTTGAAAATGACAAAACTACTGCTCTGTAAAGTACAAGATTGGGGCCAATTTGATCCGACCTAACAATTAAGGTCCGACCGTCATATCTCGTGGCATTATCTTCGGTTACTTTAGCTGCTTTACGTCAAGTCACGCAGTTTCTATGTATGTGTACTTACCTACTGATATTACGCAAAGTATAACGAGTCATTTAACTCACGGTGTTGAGCATTACGAATACTAGGTACAATCACAATTTATAATAAGATACCCGATAATTTTAAGTGTCATAGGCTAAACTTATTTAAGAATCTAGTTTAAAAAATGCTATGTCCAAATGTTATTATAATTTCAATGACTTTTTTAATGATTCCTTTTATTTGTATTTTGACTCTTTCTTGACATAAATTTTTTTTTTTTAGTTTAATTACATGGAATAAAGTGTAATAAGACAATAATGTATGTACGCCTGATAAGGTAGGGTGTGAACCAACCAGATTTATTGCAACTGTAACTGCAAATTGTACCCATTTCCCACATGCTAATAAATTTCATTTCATTTCATTTCAATCATATCGTATCTACCTACAAAATTAAGCAAAAATCAGATTAATGTAAAGAACTAATTTATTTTTAGCCCATAGAGTACGTCTACCTAGGAGTGGGGCAAATCTTAGTGGGTTGAACGCTTTACATAGATATATATATTGTAATATGAAGCAACCAAGAGTTCATGAGTGAGCAACAAATGTAATAATATCGACCTACAAATTGAAAATTGAAATCAATAAACCCTACCCATGTTTTTTAAAACGCTCTCTTTATTGGATCGATGACCGAACCATTTAATTGAAGCGACGCATTGATCCAAATAACTGAGATGAATGAGTGCAGCGGGGTCATCCATATTGTTAGGATCCGTTCGGAACGTTCAATGGCAGGACAAAAACTTAACCTAACATGAGCATAGTGCCATGCAAAATTATTTCTACAAATAATAATATTGTAAAGAGGAAGAGTCTGAGGTTGTAACTTAATAAGTTTGTAAGGTAGCGGATAATCTCAAGAATCAGGTAGGTAGACAAAGGCTGATAGGCTATATGTACCTAACCCCGCGGCTCCGCCTGGGTTCTCTTTATACTTGGGTTTCTATTTATAACCGCGCGGGCAGCTACCATACCAGCTAGTACAAAAATAAATTGAAGGCTTTTTTTTAAAGTAGATAAGCCCTGGGGGTCAATTCATGACGTCCGATACGCATTCTAGTTTGAATTATTTTTGCCTTATTGAGCTTACTATAGGCCTAGCTCGATTTGTGTAAGAATGCCCCATAATATTTTTTTTTTTATTTATTTAATTTAACGTGTGTCGCGCGGGTAGTGCGCTCATTTTGTCACATTAGTCAGCGCGCAAAACACGTTTAAATCAAATTATGTAGAGTAGTTAGATACTTAAAGTATGCCTAGTTTCGAACCCCTATTCTAAGGGTGAGTATCCACGTACTAAGCTCTCTTTTTTAGGGTTCCGTAGTCAACAAGGAACCCTTATAGTTTGGCTATGTCTGTCTGTTCGTCAGTTCTCAGTGACCCTTACTAATAGAAAGACACCGACAAAAGGTAGAACAAAATTTTGAAAAGAACATTTTTTTTAGGGTACCTCCCCTACACATAAAGTGGGTATGTATTTTTTTCTAGGTAAACCTATGGTGTGGGATATCGTTGGATAGTTTGTTTAAAAATAAAACGGATTTTTACAAACCACTTTAAAGCTCTAATTTTTATAAGTAATTGTATCCGGCCCTCCACCGGTTAAATAGTTACTATAAAGAATTAACTTTGAAAACTATCACGGATAAGTAGGCATAACTATAAACATAACGAGTAATAAATAGTTAACGAGTAATAGTCGGCCATCTAATAAATTTTACTTGAAAAGGCCAACTTTCGTACAAATTCAGGCAACGCAACATTTAGTCGGCGCGCGCGTGTCGATGTAACAAAGGTCAAAGACAGACAGGCAACCACGGAACCCTACACTGCGCGTGGCCGACCACGCACTTGGCCGGTTTTTGCCTATTTGATACCCCGCGTGCTTGACAGCTAGGCGTCACTTGTATGGAAACTCAACCGCACCGCTCTGGGGGATGTTCATTCTAATAGTGTTGCAATTTTATTATCTTTCTCTCTTTCTTCTTTTATAATACTTTGTACGAAAACCACAACAGAATTTCGAAGTATGTACCTATATTAACAATGAATATTTACTTGCTACGCTTAAAATATTATATTGCCTACTGCTTTCGCTGTTGATAATGAAAATACTCAATATCATCGGAACATTAGAGTTTATTACAAAATGTAAGTATAAGAAGGCTTAATATAAAGAGCGTGTAACATCAACGTCGCTAAATGAAAACGATACGCTCCGAAGCGTACGATTGTAAACTAGTCATGTGTGAAATAACAAAAACATACAAAGGTCGTGCTTCAGAAAATGTAATCAGGCTCCTATTTCACTAACTTGACAATTGTCACCTGACAACGAAAATTATCCGTACATTGCTGGCTCCACAAGTTACCTAGCGACCACCTTAACTTCTAGAACAAGCAATGTATGGCGAATTGTCATTGTCAGGTGACAATTGTCAAGTTGGTGAAATAGGGACCAGGACCGATTAATAAATAATATATAAATATTAGGGGACATTCTTACACAAATCCAACTAGGCCTATAGTAAGCTCAATAAAGCTTGTGTTATAGGTACTAGACGCCGATATATATAATAGTTATAAATACTTAAAAACTTAGAAAACATCCAAGACTCAGAAACAAATATTCATGCTCCTCACACAAATATTTGCCCTTACCGGGATTCGAACCCAGGACCTTCAGCTTCGTAGGCAGCGTCACTACCCACTGGGCTGGGCTAACTGGTCGTCAAATGTCATACTATTTGACCAAAAACAGAATGGTAGTGTTGGTGGTTATGGTGGATAGGATTCATAACATTGTATAGTATATCTGAAGTGCATTCTAATCATTTAGGTACCTAATATGTTCCAGAAATGTACCTACCTACAAATTACGCCTCAGTGGGACTGGGAACTTTTGTGTAATATGCACGAAGTTGCACAAAAGTCACAAGACTGTTACATCATATCTTTATGCCAATGGAGCACAATGAAATTATAGTGATTTGAATTCATCTGGTTCTAGGTAACCATAATACAGTCAAAGTCCTTCATTCTCAGCCTAGCGAGGTTAAGGTATTTGCATAAAAGAAGTCGGCATACGCTATAGAAGAACTGCAACGAAAATAATCTTAATGCTACCAATAAATACTTAAATTTCAATTAAAAAAAACCGGCCAAGTGCGTGTCGGACCACGCACAACGAAGGATTCCGTGCCTATTAAAATGGTCGTATGACGTATCGTCACAGAAATCTAACGGCACTTACATCCTTTTCGGAAGGCAGTTTTTCAGCAATATCTCGAAAACCTTTAAACAGATCTTGTTCAAAATAATTTTCAGTGAATGATTTTAAAATTAGAGGGGGGACACAATTTTTGATGACTATCGGGGTGATTATCTCAGACTCTATTCACTTTAACAAAATGCTGAGAAACCTTATCTATATTTATTTTGATTGATGTGCCACACGTGGACTTACAATGATATTATTGTTTTGGTCTTGCAGTTACACGTATGGGAGTGACCTAGAAACATTTTTCTTGTTATTTCATTACAGAACTATGTAGCGGCTAGCAAACCTATCCTCAAAATTTTATTTAAATACGCCTTATTGTTTTCGAGTAAAATGCCTGTGACATATGGACAGACGGACATGACGAAACTACAAGGGTTTCGTTTTTGCCCTTTTGGCTACGTCCTAAATATGGGGGCGGGAAATGGTGTAGAATCGGGACAAGTCATGCAAACTCATGTCGGAGGCTCGGAGGCCATGATTCGATTTGGGTCGGGCCACTGAAGTAAGTTTTTTAGTCGTTAGCGCATATTAAGCCTTCAGCGAGAAAGAAGCTAAAGCCACTAATTAACGGCGGCGGGCACTTGCGCGCAATTGTTTAAAACTCCAATTTAAACCACTTAGCGACGCCTGCGCACCCGGCTGACTTTACACTCTAAATCCTCTACCAACGGACGGACCAAATATAATTTGCTATGTAACTAGAATTATAATCACGCCTGCAATGTCTAGCGTGTAGATAGTAGTGTGTAAAGACCCCGGATTTCCACCTATTATGATCCTGGCAATACTGTCTTGCTTCATTCGCTTTCATAACATTCTTCAAAGTTCATACATGGTTATCGGTGTTGGGTACTCTTGACCTGAACTTTTTTTAGAATTTCTCTGCTTCGTATACATAGGAAATTGTCAACTCATAATAGCGTACGTATTGCATGGCCGTTCAATAAAATATAGGTATCTCATCTCAACGGAAATCACCCATTTTCAGATGTAGGTAGGTACTCGTAGGACTCACGAATCGTAAAGATTTTTCTGAACGCAAATAAAGCAATTGGCCTACAGCATAGAATGGTGACTTGACTGATGGTGACGCACGACGCACGAAATGAGAAATGTTCTTCATTCGAATTTTCTTTTTTTTTATCGGAGACGACAAAAGCTTTGATTATAATTCTGTGCACAGCAGATACTGACATATTTGATCAGTTTTTCTACTTATTTATTTGCCAAAAGCAGACGATCCCCTTGGTATAAGCAGAGTTAACTCAAGGACGTAGGTAGGTACTCGTATGTCTTGATTAATTTGATTGCCATTTGTCGAACGTCTTTTGTTCTCGTTAGTGTCTCCGTAATTGCAAAAGTCCACCAGTTTGTGATAAATGCTCACCGTATTTTATAAACATATATGCATGCGAAACGTAACTTAGTAACCCTTGAATTAAGGTTCAAAATCAAACTATAGAAAATTAAGATAACAGACGAAACTGATTGCGGCCATTGTACACCAAGCTCAATATTATACCTCAAGGTTCAAGAGCGAATACAAACAGCTACCTACATAAACTAAATTTAGTCGGTGAAGAGCAATTTAGTACCTTCAACACCCTAGAGGGCTATCAGGGGTCGAGACAAATTTGTCAAATGTGCCCCTAATGGATTGGAATATATTTTTAGTCTAAATATTCCTGATTTGGATTTTTTAGGTAAATCGACTTTAGAATGGAAAATTTAGGCATGGAACTGGCAGCTTTCTGTTTCGGATGTTTTTGATAGTTTCCTAGTGGTAGATAATGGAGATTCAGTAAGTCATTAAAAATTACGAAATAATGCATAAAAATAGCATTTTAATAGAAACCCTTAGTATCAGCCATTGACGAGTTCCATCTTCTGGCTTCATTGTCATATCAACTTGAGATAACAATTTATTGTATTGTCATCTTTATTATATAAACTTGAAAAGTATCAAATCGATAATTATGATTAATGGCAGTGGGTGTAGGTCAGGTAGGTACATATAGTTCCTGGTGAAATTAAATATTATAATATAAGGTTTGTAATAAAAAAGAAAAGACTGCATGAACGTATAGATACATGACTATTTCTATGCGAAACATATAACACAAACAAACCACACAGCTGTGTGCTACATACATATACACATGGTGACGATCTCAATAGGTATAGGTATTAAGTATGTCTACAATAATAATCCGGTTATTTGACTTCCATTTCAGCTGTTGGCTTACGTGGCCTCATCTTAATTGACCATTAACTTGACATATTGTAGAAACTGGAGTAGGTACATCAGTCATCCAACCAAGTTAACTAGATTCTTTGAACGAATGTGTCACAACTACAATCGATGAACGAGTACTTACACTAACGTATATTTAATCTGTGAATGAATACGTCCGGTGAGACTGCCGATTTCTGCCGATCTCACTATCAATGAATGGCGGCATGTTTTAAAACGGTTACATTGATGGCATCCAATGATGACTACGACCAGCTGACCATGTGCAAGTTAAGTATAGGTAATTGTATTTGGTTCAAATAAAGGAACAACTCCTGTCTGTTTGCAGACGGCATTACGGAAGGTATTTTCTTCTTCCACAGATCATAATAATAAAATACAATGTCCTCTACAAAAAATGGAAACAGTCAAATTAGAACCGATCACACCCTGCGTTAGAAGTGTAATCTAAAAAATGACACAGTGAATATTTATATTTTAATTTAATTTTTCTTTACATGTAGGTACCTACCTAGAAATTGCGTGAACGATTAGAATTGTTTTCATGCAGTCACTGAAATTATATCTACGAGTACGTAATCTACCTAATACCATTAAATATCAGAACTAATGGAGATGCTAGAATTCTAAGCAGACATTGTGAATGACGCATGAGCTGAGAGGTATGAGTATAATGAGCGTAGGCGAGGACAATTGTCTGAATCAAAAGCAAGTAGGTAGTTTAGTATCCTACAAGTTTAACAGGTCCATCCGCGACTTTTATTCGTCTTTTAGGAGCTCACTATTACATGTACCGTCAATACCGGTATAGCTACAGTAGTATTTACTTATAGGCAATGATGCCGGTAATTTTGAGACTAACAGTTAGTAGCCGCATAATTTTAAAACTGTTCATATTTTTGTCAAAGAACCAGAATAACATATTAAAGTATTTAGCGATTTAAATCAAGCAAATATCACATCCAAATTTCTTGTACTGGCAACATTGCCGGCAACAGATAGGCAATAATGCTGGTGGCAGTATATCCAGTACCTATAATAAATATGCAATGCAGGATATAATTAATTTACGTCATACGACTTCATTTCAATAGAGGTGTTGACCCAACTGTGACAAGTTAAAAACTTCCTTCCTCCTATTGTTTTTACCTATTGCTTTGTCGACTCGAATGACCCAATTCGTCGAGAGCGCATTTTATAATAAAGAGCTGAAAAAACAAAAGTTGTTCTGTGGTTGGTTAACAGTTTAAAATGCGCATATACCTAAGTTGTGTTTTTATTACATAGTACATAGATTTATGTAAAACGCATTTTGTGCAGAATTAGTCTTCAAGTAAGGTTTGGGCGGAGGTTACCAAATTCGAAATACGTTCAATCCTGACTTTTCCAGTTTCTTATTTGATCAGATTCTGGGTAGATCATGTTTTTATTCTAAACTTGTTCCGTAACTATGGCTATTTCCACAGTACAAACGTATGCCAAATCTCTGTATGGTCAACTACATTGAAATTCAATGGTAATAAAAAATCAGCAATAATCGGTGCGCTGTTCTGTACTTATCTATAATTTCCTAAGATCCATAAGTCAACAGTCCACAAGTCAGTCCAGTCAAATCAGTTCAAAACGATAACAAAAGCAATTTCAATGTAGCCAAATAAATAAAAGTAAAGTTGGACTGTAGTGCTCCCTCAGGACGCCGGGAGACGGCCACGACGAGTGCGATGTACGGACAATTAACTAATTTAACAAGACAAATGTTAAATAAAGCCCATCGCCTCTAATGGACGCCTACGAGCTGATATATTATATCCTGCTGTAGCTTTGACCGGGGTTTTATTCGATTAAAGTTGCCCTAGAGTTGTATCAATTGTGGCTTTGTAAATTTTGTTAAGACGAATTGTGTTTCTGTAGACTTTTAATTTTATGTGAGGTCTTAAGAATAGCTTCAAAATTAATAACGGCCGGTCCGGTTTTATAAAGAACAGTCAGCGGTCAGTCGATTAGTAGTATAAACCGTCATTTAATTTTTAACCGACAAAAAGAGGAAGTTCTATGTTCCACTGTATGTTTTTTTATGTATCTTCACCATTTCTCTGTCAATTGTAGACCGATTTGCAAAATGATTTTTTTATTCGAAAGAGTATACTCCTGAGGTAGACCCATTGTCACCAAGTCAGGATCTGATGATGGGATCCTAGGAAAATTGAGGGCAACCCTCAAATTGTATAGGCATGTAGTGATTTCGGTATTTTCTATTATAACGCGTGTATTTACCCTTGGAAATCGCAATATTGGTGAAGTGGAACTGATGATGAAGACTACAGATGACTTAAGGAAATAATCAACGCATTTGCTCTCGGAAAGCAGTTCATGTGGTAAATTGGAAAGGAAATGTGGATTTTTTATGTACCTATCTTGGCGAAGTACTGAATTGAAGTCAGTTTAAACTATGTTTTTTAAAGTAAATTATTATAATATAATTAAGCCATTATATTAATGTGAATCTTTAGTTACTTAAGCCAGATAACCAATGTAATCGTTATTAACAATCATAATTAAACGTTAGATTACGTTACTACCCGAGCAGGTGCCACATTGAGCCATAAAACGACCGATGGTAATTCCAAACTTTGCTTCTCCATTGAAATCGCCTTCTCATAAATATCAAACCGTTTCCTCTTTAATTTATAGACTTCATCAACCTATTTACATTATAATGGTAAATCGTTTTACTTCGGACTCCATTTGAATGGTAGGTAATAAACTGATCCCGAGTTTGCTACAAAAGGACTAGTGTTTACGTTTATGTCATTGAGTTTGAGCCAATTGGCAGTTCGTTGCCCTGGACAGTAATTATGCTCATGATAAGGAGTATAGGTAGTGCTTTTGTTTATCATACTGTCGTTAAAAAATAATAACCTCAAACCTCAATTTCTTCACTTCCTAAAAAATATCTTCATTATTATTTAACGAATTCTTCAGACCTCTGTAGCGTAAGCACAAGTTTTCTTGCTAAGATTTGGATCACAAAGTATTGTGGATAGTACGGTCGACGCCAAAAATACGTTTACACTATTCGCCTTATTGCAATGGAATAAGGTGCAAAAGTGTAAACGTATTTTTGGCGTCGACTGTACATAAGCATTAAACCTCTTAACAATTACACCATAATCTGAAACTAAGTAGGATTATTTTCATTAGGTTACTTTTCCACCAACGATGTGCTAAGATTAGAATATTTTCTTTTCATAGTAGCATAGCATTAAGATACAATTTGGAACCCGACCTCAGACAGCAGCAGCAGACGACGTGTCGAGGCGACACGACTGGTTTCTATATGTACATAGTAACCAGTCGTACGCTGGATTCATATTTGTTTGACGTGACGTGTTCTGACGCGACAGAAGTACCTATACATTTAGTACGGATTTATTTACATTGTTTTGATGCGCTCTGACGCGACGCTTCTGTTGTGCAAGCGTCACTGCGCGTCATAGAATAGAACATCACGTCAGATAAGTCTGAATCCGGCTTTAGTAGCTCTCCCTGCTTGTCTCCCTGCCACTGATTATCTAACTGAACTATTATAGTGGTATAATCTGCAAAGAGTACCTATGGTTTTGGGCTTCATAGCCTTAGGAAGATCATTTATAAAAAGTTAAAATAACAATGGACCCAAATTACTTCCCTTAGGCATACCGGAAACTACAGTGCAAAGAGGTAACATGTAAACTATTAATATGGTTCATTGCATCCTATTAGAGAAGTAGATTTAAACTAATCATTCGCCTGACCTCTGATTCCATAGGCATCTAATTTTGTCAGTAGCTTAGAGTGATCATGATCAACTATGTACATATTAGCGTAGGCTTTTCAGTTTAGTTTACACTTTAGCCACTGCTTAGGCACTGTCAACGAACTCCGGCGGAAAGGGAATATCCACTACAAATGTTCATACATTGTGTTTTCATTTGTTTGACACCTCGCATACCTATGAGAGCCGAGTGTCAAATATATGATAACATAGTTTCGCATATCTCTAGTAGATATTCACCCTTAGGTACCCTGAGGCGTATTATAGGCAGGTTCTCAATAAGATTTAACGATCAGAACCATTACAATTCTCAGCTGTCTGTATAATAAACTTGTAATGATGATAATGACAAAAGAGTTCAAAGACACTTTCGCAACTAGCGAAAAGTATACAGATGAAAACTGGTGGATAAATAAAAAAAGTACTCACAACACAATTACAAAGACAATTGGGATCAAGAAATCTCAGCAAAAAAAAATAGAGGTAGCACTACTTTACAATGCCTCAATTTAGATCTAGCAAAGAGGCGTGACTAGTGGCGCTTCTAACTGGTAACTTCTGTAGGGTTGCTAAGTATGCTACAATTTTATTTATCGCCGGCGTAAAAAAGCATGCATATAAAATCCGAACGAAGGATGATGATTTATAGGACGATAAAAATTCGCGTGGTAACTCTTGATACGGGTAGCACACAAATTCGTCACTTGTGTATACCCTTTATGCGGTGTTCTTGCATGTTTCGATGATATGCCATTTTAAGTTTAGGTTAAGATACTTCTATACTATATAGGCAGTGTTGGGCGTAAAGCATTATAAATTGCATTACATTTAATGCAATTACGAGTAATGCATTACACGTGTAATTGCATTACATTGCAATTACGTAATGGATTACACGTGTACCTAATTGCATTAGGTACATGTAATTTGAATTACTTCGTAATGTGTAATTGAAATTACATTAATTCGTAATTGAAATTACGTAGTTTCGAAGATTACCTCTTCCATACCTATATTATATAGGTATGGAAGAGGTGATCTTCGAAACCACGTAATTTCAATTACGAATTAATTCTAGTCCGATTTCAATAATTGTTTCACCAGTACACTACTTATTTATAGATACAAAAAACGGGCCTTCAAGACTGCAATTGGCAATATTTTAGTCGGGTGGGGTCGAGGGTTTCGCTAGCACTAAATGTGCTATGTCACTCATGTGCTTACATATATATGTATACTTAATTAGGTACTTAGCTTAATCATACGACAGTTCTCATGATATTGAGTTATTGCATAATATACATGTGCTGTATCAGTGAATCATTCGTTCATATTTCAGACTTGGGTGGTCTTATTCAACAAAGTTCAGCAAACGTATTAATATTGTTTATCAGGGGTGAAATGCGATTTAACGGTTAAGTGTAGGTTTTTGTATAAAGAATTAAAATAATGTTCAAACAGAACCAAGCTAAAAGGAAGATTATTCTGTGGTTGATCGTCGTCCCAACTGGACTCGACATTACAAAGTAAGTTTTGTTTGTCTCTAATGCTTTTCAGTGTAACATTATTTCAAATAAAACGTAAAACTTCACTTTCTAACAAATCATTTAACAGTGTATTGTTGCGTTCAAGTACATTTCCACAAGCAGGTGATACATACTGTAAGAACCTTGGTGATTCATGGCAAAAATTTGAAAGGCAAATGTTTTTTGCATAAAGAAAAAAAACCGCACGTCTTAGTCACGAGTTAGAAAATGTCGGTGTCACCTCATTTAGTGACCACTAACGACGCAGCGTTCTCACTAAATCACTGGGAAATTCAATTGACCAACAAGAGATGGACAAGTTAAACTAGAAATTATATAAGTTCTTTAAGCTATTAGCCTGGTAATGTGACTTTCTGCTCAAACTGAGAACCTAATTACTTTTTTTTTGTAAATGGTTTCTTAGAAACGATTTAGGAATTTGGTATATTTTTCTATGAATAAAATAATAATAATAAATATTAGAGAACAATCTTACACAAATCGACCTAGTCCCATAGTACGCTCAATAAGGATTGTGTTATGGGTACTAGACGACGATATATTTAATACATACAAATACTTAAGTACATCCAAGACTCACAAATGTTCATGCTCATCACACAAATATTTGACCTTACCGGGATTCGAACCCAGGACCTTCAGCTTAGTAGGCAGCGTCACTACCCACTAGTCACTACACATAGGCTAACCGGTCGTCACTTTGCAACCTGTAAAACGGGATTACCACCGGCCGTCCTGTCGGTTGGCGTCAGACTCTAAATTTAATAATTAATTGTTATAATATACCTCAGGGCGCCTTTTTATTTACGATGGTCAGATTTCAAGTAAAACAAACTATTATGTGTAATACATTATTTAGTAGGGGTAACGATAGTACCCACTAGCTAAATAATAGTATATTGTTTAACGAGGGGCGTAAGTGGAATATTGCGAACAGGAGTCTATCAGACAGAAGCCCGACGCCGAAGGCGGAGGGCTTTTGATGACTCGAGTTTGCAATATTCTTACGCCCGTGTCACAATGTTTTTCATCACATTTGCGAGGAAATAAATAACTACAAAAGAGAAATGTAAGTTTCATACAACCGCACCAATCAAAAATTGACGAAATTGACAACTTCACTTCTAGATCGAGATAGTGGAGCGCGCAGCTTCAATATACCAATAATACCAATCACAGAACAGTACTCTTGCGGCGCTTAGCCAAGTAGTTTTTTTTTGTCAACCAATCACAGAGCAACTAGATTTGCTTAAGTCAATTGTCCTTCTGTATACAGGCACGGAATAACACAATTTACGAGCAAGTGTGATGAAAAAATATATTATAGTGTTCAATTTACATCTAGCTCCTTCACCTATCGCGGGCGGGCTGCGTCCACATCAGGAGAGAATAAATTAAGGGATAGTTATAGTTGTGTATAGATTTTATAAAATTTTGAGTAGGTATATTTTATATTATTTAAGAAATAATCAAATCATCAGGCAAATTTTAAGAATATAATCGTCCTACGACTCCTACGTAAATGGTCCCTTACTTCATTTAAAAACGGATATGGGAGTGGTATATCTTTGAGGCACAAAAGCCACCAGTATCTTACCACACAGCTGACCGTATACATTGTGTTTATTGAGTCAATAATGAATCAATATAAACCACATACCTTAACCAATTAAAGTAACGTGAGGTAACTTGCATATTTTACTGTCACGCAAATTTGAAGTTTAGTTCGACAGCAGAAGGTGCAAAATACCTGTACACAAGAAGGCTTTGTTTCGTAAACACGAGAGTTATACAAACGTAACTATGTGAGTCACCGATGACCATTACTGTGAGAGAATGTGACTGAGTCAGCATCAAAGACTAGTTGAGATAAAGATGACTCGTTCCAAGATAATATTTAAATTATTTCCCAATGCCATTACAATCCATTTTTTTCTTACTCTACGTAGTTAACTAGTTTTTTTTTTTTAATAAAATTTTATAGATTTAGGTAAGATAAACTGGAAGTATAGTCGACTACTTCACTATGATATGTAATTTTCGTAACCGACTGTCACTTAAAGAAGAAGTCGAATAGCCGGATAGGTGCTAAATATTTAATTAGAAAAGTGTATAATGAAAAAATTCAAGATTCGAGTCTCATGCGGAGTAATTGGTTTATTTCACTATGCTAGACGATTCTTCTGTTACCTACCTAATTATTACAGATCGCTTAGTGCCCAAAGACTCACGCTACTGTCACCTACCAGTCCTACCACCAACTACCACGGACAAACACAAACTAGTACGCAATTAAAATAATGTATATCCTATCCTCGTTTTAGATCATTCAGATTAAGTTTAGTGGATTAGTTGTCTATAAAAACTGGGATAAGCGCCGGCTTATGCAATACCCGATAATTTATTAGATAACTTATCAAGTTCGAGTGGATACCTCAAAAAGTACTTAACTGTTGATAATAACAGCTTTATGTAGCTCAATTGTAATGGCATGGTTAAACGTTGAAGCAATTATAGGTAAGTTAGTTAATTAACTAGTTAGAGGTATTTAATTAACAATCCATTACAAAGTCCCTAGCGTAGTTAATGGTATTCCTTAATTACTCTTCAGACGGCCATGGTTGATGTATGCGGAATACGGAAAAGATCGAAAGTGGGGATGTGGCGCCTATTCCTATAGTCGAAAGTCTCGAAAGCCATTCTACAAGGGCTAAGTGTGAGGTTTAAAAGCCCGATTTACGAGTGTTTAAATTGAATAGAGAGCGCGAACGTATTCTGTATAAAACGCAGTCTTTTTTTATACAAGGGGACAATCTTACACAAATCGCACTAGTTAGCCCCATAATAAGCAAAATAAGGCTGGTGTTATGGGAGCTAGACGTCGAAATATTTAATAGATATAAATCCTTAAATACATAGAAAACATCCAAGAGTCAGAAACAAATATTTATGTTCATCACACAAATATTTGCCCTTATCGGGATTCGAACCCAGGACCTTCAGCTTCGTAGGCAGCGTCACTACCCACTAGGCTACTGATCGTCATTATGTCTATGTAATGGTTATTGATAGATATAGGATATCTGGCCATTACCATTAAGATTAGTCTAGCGGCAGCACTTAAGTAAAGTATAAAATATCTAACACGTCCAATCGGCTTTAGAAACATCCATAACACGCCCAATCGCACGGGGGCGTATGTTTGAACCCCCTCCCCTGACATCATCATCATCATCATATCAGCCGAAAGACGTCCACTGCTGGACATAGGCCTCCCCCAGAGAGTTCCAAATTGACCGGTCCTGCGCCACCCCCCCTCCCCTGACATGTTCAAAATAAAAAAAATTGTGTAATTTTATGCATATTTTTATTGTTTTATTTTCATAAACCCCCCCTGAAATTTCTTGAACCTCCCCGAAATTTGAACCTGGCTTGTGTCCAATCGGCCTTAGAAATAGAGTAAGTACTAATGTCAGATATTTATGGTGCCGTGCTATGTTGTGCCAGATATTGATGCTGGTGACTGTACATAGAGATCATGCTTCCTTGACTGATAAATTGTATCTGTGAGTTATCCCCGGGGTGTCAGTTCAAAGCTTTTAGTTGATAAATGTATTTTTCATGCATTTTATGGAACTTGTTTTCAACGATCGTAAAAACGGGACAGAAGGACATGGCAGCTATCTTAAAATTAAAAGAAATAATGCGCATGTATTCAATAGTTGGTTTCCTCTTCGTTTATAGTGTTTACAGTTAAGTAAAAAAACCGGCCAAGTGCGTGTCGGACCACGCAAAACGAAGGGTTCCGTGCCTTTTAAAAAGGTCGTATCGTCACAGAAATTTTACGGCACTTACGTCCTTTTCTTTGAGGAAGGCAGTTTTTCAGCAATATCTCGATAACCTCTGAACCGATCTTGTTCAAAACAATTTTCGGTGAATGAAATTAATAAGCCCTATGTCCATGAATTTTTCCATATTTTTAAAATACACCGTTCAAAAATTAGAGGGGGGGGGACAGAATTTTAGTGACTTTCGGGGCGATTATCTCCGACCCTATTCACTTAATCAAAACAAATGCTAAGAAACCTTATATTTATTTTGAAAGGCCAATCGATTGATGTGCCACACGGGGGGTCACAATGAAAAAAAAAAATTTGACTTTTAGTTTTATGTATGGAGTGCACCCCTAAAAAATTTTTTTTTTGTCATTTTAACTACAAAAGTATGTAGCGGCTAACAAAATACATCTATCCTCAAAATTTTATTCAAATACACCTTATAGTTTTCGAGTAAAATGCCTGTGACATACGGACAGACGGACAGACGGACAGACGGACAGACGGACATGACGAAACTATAAGGGTTCCGTTTTTGCCATTTTGGCTACGGAACCCTAAAAAACAGTTAAAACCATATAGATACCGTCTCATCTCAAACCGCAAAAATGACTTTGATAACCTATCGTAATTATTATCGTCAATATTTTATGGCCTTTGACGCTACAGGCCGATCACGTAACGCATTGTACGTGCGTCAGGTAGATCTATATAAATGTCACTTTTTATATGGAAAAATGACAGTCAAATTGTCCTAACGCGCGTTCCAACCGTTACGTGATTACCCCTCATAAAAATAAAATTCGATGAGCCTTATGTCAGCTGTCCTGCTGCGACTTTTCTCTATATTTTGTGAATGTTAGTAAATTGTATCCTGGGTTAGTGATGTTATTTAGGTAAAGGTTGCTTTACTACACCCCTGAGGTTTGGATATTCAGCGCCTTTCACAATTGCTGTCAAGGAAGGAACTTTACAAGTACTATTACTATACATATAAAGGTAATTCGGTCTATTTAATGGAGATAAGTAGCCGAGATCTCCGCGAGACTACAAAGCCAGTCTTTCAGAGTTTGGGCGTTTTTCACTGAAAACGTATGCAAAAGTTATGAATTCCATTTAATGATTATCAACACTTGAAATAAAAATTAAAACTGCATGTAGTTGTTTATACATATTAAATATACGTTTTATTTTAAAATTCAACATAAAGATATATCAGTTTTAATTAATGCATAATAATAGTCATAAAGTTTTTATCAAATAATAGTACTATTTAATTTGTCATTCCAATGAAACTGTTGTCAAGTTCAATCTCAAATTTGTGAGATCGAGATTGAATTGCCTAAGTAAGTTCTTACTTGGTCATCATCATTATCATATTTAATCTATGACGATGTTCATTACGTATACGGAATTCTAACAAGCTGCCTATAACGCTAATAACTAGCGTGTTTATTAATTAATAGGAAAGAGTAATTGATAGACACGAGCATGATTTCATCATGAAGTATTTACACACATGATTTGGTATGAGTAGTGACAAATTTTTAATTCACTTTTCACCCACTTCATGCCCTCCCTTAACTTTACTCATTGAACGACTTTGTGAAAAACAAGGGCAGTGAAAAAAATGTCGGCGAAAGTCCACCCAATTTACGATTTTATCTAATAAAATGTCTTCCGTTTATCGTTATGCTACACACCTTACCGCGGTTCGAATTGGTGACATCAGTATATTATGGTACTCTGTGGCACTAGTGTCTTATTGAGGTCGAGGTTCATCTGGTTTAATATACTCTGGCTAAATATCTCTCTCGGCAGAGAGTACAACTTTGTACTCGAGATCGAGACCCTCGGTCCGTGGGTCCCAGCGCGCATAAGTTTTTTGCGGAAATCGCGAAACGTCTGTTTCATGTAACTATATACTACACTCTTATTAATATGATATGGGTATTTTGTCACCTGCATTCGCTTCCAGGCACATAACGAGAGTTCGCGACATAATTGTCATACAAATATCATACCGAAATGACGAGTTAAATGGACCATTCGGTCCTTGGTCACTATGCTCCACTTATATTCACTTTGTTCTATAAATTCCAGCACAGCTAAGACGAAAACAATGACATAAAATAGGTCGCCGATAATGATCCTATACACTCTAGTATACTATAGGGATCAGAAGTTGCGAACCATTGGCACACGATTGCATTACATTACAAGATGAGAAGGTTTGTGAGGATGTATTTAAAAACTCTTTCACGCAAAAATTCAACGGATTTTGATTCAATTTTCCTGAAATATAGCTTATACTTAAGAATGACAGTATGGCTATCTGTTGTTTCTATTTTTGTAATCTTACAAGTAATCCCACCAAAGACATAAATGTGAAAATGGGAGCCAAGTTCAATATTAAGAATATGTGTGGTTGTCAATTTCGCCGACCAAAGAATTGAGATCTAAATGGGTGCCGAGTTGAGTAGATATTAAAATAAAATGTATTCTTAAGACCATACAATTTCTTATTTTTTCTACTACAACAATGTTTCCTAAATATAAAACATATAACTTATTAGGATAAATTGATGCTCAAGATTTGACTTGGCTAGTTTTTCGGTTTAAAGTATCTTTATTCTCATAAGAATTACAATAAATTCACTTACATGGGAATATTTTTATATTACTAATTAAGCGTGCAGTATTTAAAGTAAATCATATTGATATGATGGATGCGAGGCCTACAACCGTGAAACTGTAATTGGTAACAATAATGGGGAATGGATGAAAATTTTAGAAATGCCTGATTATTTTTTTTGGTGATAGGAATAACCTTCCTTAGCACCAGAAAAAAGTTTAAGATTTTTCAGCAGCGACAATTATTTTTGAAAAATATAAACAGTTTCCTCATTTACGTTTTGGGTCAAGAACGGTAAATAGACACTTTCCTTGATCTGTCTCATATTACAAAAAACTATCTTAAATATCTGTGGTAAACTGACACTAGTAATGACCAATATAGCTGCTGCAAGTGTCAATATCAGTGCCAGTGTCAGTTTACCAAACATATTTAATATATTTTTTTGTAATATGAGACCGATCGAGGAAGGTGCCGTAACTGACCTGAAACGTAAGTGAGGAAACTGTTTATATTTTTCAAAAAAAATTGAGGAAGCTGAAAAATCTGAAACTTTTTTCTGGTGCTAAGGAAGGTTATTCCTATCACCAAAAATATAATCAGGCATTTCTAAAATTATCATCCATTCCCAATTGTACCTGATTGATATTTGTAATAACTTTGTTGTACATGTTAATTTTAAGTGTCATGTCGATTTGGAATAGTTCTGTAAGGGCATGTCATACATATCTTCAAATAAATAAATAAATAAATATTTACTAGTTAGAATACTTACTTATTATAAGAGACACAAAATAGGGTAAATATAAGTTGGGTTTAGTTGCTATGCTTACTTACTATAAGAGCTACACAAGAGTAACACCAAAGAGGGTAATTATATAAGTATGTTTATTCGTTGTATAGTACCCATAGTACAGGCTTTGCCTAGTTTGGGACTAGATCAATTGGTGTGAATCACGATATTTATTTATTTATAAGTTGGGTTTAGTTTAGTAGTTGCTATGCTTACTTATTATAAGAGACACAAAATAGGGTAAATATAAGTTGGGTTTAGTTGCTATGCTCGTCGTACTGTGTCTGTATTAGCCGGCCGGCCGGTCGCACTACCACTCTAAGCCAAAAAGGGCGTAAGTCTATATGTGTCTCTTACTGGCATGCGTCCATTTGGCTCAGCGCGGCAGCAAGTTTTTACATACAAGCAAGATAATCTGATATTTGCTTAATCAACTTATCATCTTTATCTTATGCGTAAGTAACTGTTTATTATATTGTAAGGTAATATCTTAGTCTTCGAAAAATTTGGCTTGCTGGTACCGTTTTACCGGTATATAGGTATTAAATTTAATGCATTTTTCATGTTTCTATGTTAAATAGATATTGAGTTATTAAGGAGCCAAATGGTCCGTGTAAAACCCACGGCTGCTGCGTCGCAAGTTCCTTTTGGCTTTGAACTTGGTTAACACGCTGCCGCGTGTCTAGATTGTTAGAAAAAAAAGAAAATCAGCCGGCCTTTTGAATACGACGTTAACGAGGAAGGTTTGCGACCCCTGAACCCTCTGTTGGGTGGTGTATTACCCGTAGATACGGTTGTGTTGTGGAGATGCTTTCTAACCGATTTGGGGAATGCTGCTTTATAAACGATTTGTGATAATGCTTAGCGATTAACCCACATACTTTTGTTGGGTAGGTTACGTCCGTAGTAGATATGCTTTATCGTTGTGACTTACACATGTTTGTTGACGAAAACAACTTGGACAATGGATCTATAATATCTGTATCTATGATTGCTGCTTTGAATATATCTATCGTTACTTACTTTCGGAGACAAGAAGAACATTTTTTGTCTATAGGTAGATGATTTTTGAGCCTCAAACCCTTATATTTAAGGGAGTTTGGTTATTAATATCTATTATATAACTTATATCTAATAGAGAGGCTAGCACAATTAAACACTAAACAGGCACAGGCGAGGGACTGGCTTATCGTGCGATAAAAACTATCCTTCGCTTTTAATTGGAGCAGAGGGAAAGAAATTGTGTGTTGGCATACGAAGTGGCAGACGGTTGTGCTAGCTAGACTAAAATTATAAAACATGTACAAGAAATACACATTTTTCCATGGGGTTTTTTAAAACTTGGTAACTCAATGATTCTCGAAGTGATTTAGAGTAAATAATTCGATATGTCCTTGAAAATAAAATATATCCTGACACATTAAATTACAAATACGTCATTCGTTATCGTTATGTAAAGTAAACGACAGCCGCCATTTAGTAAGTCATTCTCAACATTCTCATTTTCTAAATGACCCCCCCTTATTTGCTGCTAACAGCGCTCGCACGCTTTTTAAGACCACATCAATCTTCAGCCAAACCATTATCCTAACGTAACGCTACCGGAACGAGGCATTACAAACAAACCACCCGCGTAATCGATAAGACAATGGATTCTAAACCAACGCATTAAAGGTCCAAATTGCATGCACGCACATTCAGGTGACGCCTTCTAACTGGCAATATTACAAATTAAAATTTGCCATCTCGAAAATCGCGCGGAAACGTGTTACTATATAAATATGGATGGGAAAGTATATGTAGTAAATAAGACGACGGTAAAGGTAAGTTGGTTTGGGACGGCGAGAAATGCCGCTCGCAGCTCAAACGAGGGGATTAGCCATGTGGAAACTGATTAATAGAGCACTACCGGATCCGTGAAATTGATTAACATTGAAACATGAGTGACGTGGACGTGAAAAGTCGGTCATTGTTAAATGGTGCT
Source organism: Epinotia nisella (assembly GCA_932294315.1). Classification (NCBI taxonomy): domain Eukaryota; kingdom Metazoa; phylum Arthropoda; class Insecta; order Lepidoptera; family Tortricidae; genus Epinotia; species Epinotia nisella. Next base: position 8,810,747 of record OW028687.1, read on the forward strand.
AGTAAAACTGGTAGTAGAGGCCAATAAACACACCAGTTTAACGAACGCACACTTAATAAAAATCTCAGACAAAATATATAACCCATTTGTCGTATCATCAACAACGGCATCTAGTGTGGTAGGCGTTTTTAATTTGCACTTTCTGCTTTAAAGGCTCAATGTTTGTTGTTGCAAGTTTAATCTATTATTTCATGAGAGGAAAGAATATTTAGAAAATCTCTCTTCTCAATAATCGTTGATGAGAGTGAATTCATTAAATAAACGTTTCGATATAAAAATCAAGGAAAAATTATGTATGACTAATGACTGGGTACAGTATCCATACCTACAATGTTTCATTTTTAAACGACTGCCTTAAATAGACGCTTCAAGTTTTATGTATTGCTGTTTCTTTATTACATTTTACTTACTCATTTAAAGGTATGTCATACCTAGTAGTCCGTTTTAAACAACAAAAACGCTCGTTTGTTGCCAAACACTCCTTTATATGTTAATACTTAAAGGATTTATATTGTTTCTCCAGTATACCATAAAACATTACTGTATGTAGGTACTGTTACAAAGGAAAACGCACAAAGACACCTTTTATTTCATGCACTTTGTTATTAACCATGTGTACAAGATTGATATTGCAGACTAGTTATGAAGTTAGATAAGTGAAAATTGCGTAAAAATGGTGACCCAAGGTAGCTTTAGACAATCTATCAGTAGCCGGTTGTCTGTTAGTAATATGTATTGCTGCGGAAAGATACGTAGTTATGAGTTGAGTATGTATAGTAAAACCCTGATTTGTTTGTATATTACACTAATTTGATTGAAATCGGAACTATTGTTATCTTTGTTACCCGTTCGAACCACTACTCACTCCTAAATATAATATTGGAGTCAATCACAACTTTACTTTAACACTGACTCACACTAACCTGTTTACGTAGAAGCGATGACACAAGTAGTTTCGTCAGTGTCTATACTTACGAGAAATCCTTTTGGTAGGGGGAAAATCGACCGAACCTGACATGGAATCCGTTAGGTATCAATCATTGGTAATACGGGTGCCATGAAACTTCGCGCGGAATACTTTCAGCAAGTTAACAAGGTTTTGTATACTTACGTCTAACTTCTGATTGATCGTCAAGTTGGTCAAGTCTAGGTATTTTAGTTAACAGTCGGTTGAATTTGGAACTAAGGATCATTTTTTTTTTCATAGTAAATCAGTCTGTTTCAGTACGTGAAAGGCCTAATAAAGCATAACTCTTATTCATAAAACGTAACAAAGCCCTGTAAAAAAATATCTTTTGTCCCATTCTTCCAAACGGAAACATCGACGTAACAGATAAAGACAAACAATTTTTATAGGCATTTTAACTAAAATATGTTTGATGATCGTAATATAAATAAGGACATTATGAATGATGTAATATAAAAAAGAGGGTTTTTTTTTCATATTATCATTGGGCATTATGGTTGGTTTATGGAAGTTGTAACGGAGACTTTGTTTTTTTCTGCACTACGCAACTTGCTACGAATATGTCACTGATATGCGTCAATTGAAGACCCCTCGACCTTGCAGTTCCGCATTCTAATTCTAGCCGCATGGCAATATTGTACATTTTTATTGCATGCGAATGTGCAATGAAGACATAAAGTAAATGCGAAAAAGGTTTACTGATGGTCTGTTGTCGATCGAGTCGATGGTCGCCACGGCGGCAGTGTGATGACCGCCTTATACCATTAAGAAATTCAATTCAACGCGCATTCCTTGACACGCGCGTGGCTATTAAAATTCATTTGCCCTATTAAAGGCCTACCTAATGTTCATTTGAATATCCTCTTATAGCATTCCCGCTACTCAAACACTCAGGGGGAACGCCTCAATGGTCAAATCATATATGGACGTCCCACGAGGTTACGGTTTAGATTAGTATGGCAAACAGGTTAAATTGCCTCCGTATGTTAAAATCGTGTCATATCCTAGGTACTGTATAGGTAATTCATATTTATATTACAAATGTGAGAGTTAGTATACAAAAACGGTTGAAAATATCTATACCAGTTAGTTTGCATCGTTATTTTATTATCATCATAGTTTGTTTGAGTTTAGATGATGAAAAGTAATTAACACCAATCTAGTAGGTTCTAAAATAATGAAGCATAAACAATAGAAAGAAAGAAATAAGACATTTATTCACTACATGAAAGACCCACAGAGACAAAAGGTTGACACATATTGTGTGTGTCTTCGCGGCAGTGAATCGATCGCTGTCTCAGCATTATGCCGAGGTGTCAGACAGACACCTACAGCGCTGGTTTTCAGACAGCACCACGGAACGCAACACAACATACTATAGATACAAACGTGTGTATAATAAATAAATAATTAATGTAATAAATTTGTAAAATATGTAACAGTAGCACAATGGAAAAACACAAAGCAAAGAGTGAAATTAAAAGGTTTTTTGAATCAACTGCTTTTTTGCAAATATTATAGCCTATGTCACTCCCACGATTAAAAGCAATCGAACAACACCTCATATTTCGAAATCCGTCAAACGGTTTAGGCTGCAGGGCGTGCCAAAGAATAAGACATCACATAAATACACACATACATATATACATACATACGCTCGACAAACATAACCCTCCTCTCATTCGGAGTCGGGTAAAAAACGCGACACGGTTGGGATGTTGAATAGAACAAGCAGTAGCTATATCTACTCAGTACACGTGCCACACTTCGGTCAGTTTCATGACCTCTTTTTGTTATCTTTTTCTTTTATATTTAGCAAAAAGAGAAGTATAAAAATTTTCGTCATTTTAACTAAAACAAACTATAGGTAGGTACCATCCTACAGAATCACTAAACAATAAACATCTAGTGGACTTACGGTCGGTCAAATCTCCATCTAGCCGAGGCAAAATACGGTTTCGAAAAACATTAATTTATAATAGCGTTTTTTTTGTTTATTTCATTTTAAAACATTATTCTGAGATACTTTATTCAAGAATCCACCAAACTTTCCACCCGGAAGTAATTATATAGATATAAATTAAACATTCATTGTCTTTTTTATTTTATTTATATTGAATATTGTAAATTAATGTAAATTAACCTAAATAAAGATAAAAAAAAATATTAATATTTATCCGGACTTTTTAGGAGCTAATTAAATATTGATTTTTTTGATGTCTGATTTTTTGGTGGATTTTGCCTCTAGGTAACTATTTAATTGATAATATATCCGTTACATTAAAAATATTAGCTATTATAAATTATTTCCAAATATGTCATTTTTTACATACAAGTTGTCAGTTCATTGCCTGGACTAATCCAAAGTATTTAAAGCTGCGGGTTTAATCCGGATCCAAAGGGCTATAACGTGGTAATGACAATAAAACCTAATTGGGATATTACCCGGGAATGCGGGCATTTAACTATGACCACTCGTTACCTTGCGCGGTGAGGGCCCTCGAGGGATTAGGGGAGATATCAATGCCGAGGTACCACTTATTTTCTGGCGAGTAGGTGGATGATAATTGGCAGATTCGGGGGCCGGAATAGTAAACAAGTATGATGACTTCAATGAATCTTCGTTTCATTTAGTTTAAAGCGCGGTAAGTGTACTTATTTGCTGCATAACGTCGAGAACTCTCAATGGTGAACTTTTAGACTACTAAACAGTTCAATGTTATTCGTATTTTCCAGAAATTCAATACAAGCCATAATGATGCACCAATTTTAAATACATGTTTAGTGGAAAGATTCTCCTTACGTACAGATGACTTGACATTCTAGCAAGAGTAAAGTAGGTAGGTACATAAAACTCCCGTTAAATGTAATTCAAAGAACGCTGTCAACAATGATAACTATTTCATTCAACACAGAGACCTTCTTATATTGCTTTAATAGTGAATAACTTTTGATAAAAGATCACGTTGTTATAAAAACAATATGTCATGAAAGATATGATAATCGCACGAATGAGACGACGTCTGTATAAATAAAATATGGTTAGAGATCAAGACCACGGGCACACATATCATGGTTTATCGTTTCCTCTAGAGAAATAGGAAATAAACCTAATATAACATGGTCAATAATTGAGAATACCTACAAAACGAACAACATTTTAATAAAATAGATACTTATAGTCAAATACCCTTATTCAAAAAAAACCAGCCAAGTGCGAGTCTGACTCGCGCACCGAGGGTTCCGTATAAACTTTAATACAATATGCCCGTCTTTCCCCGCCAATATATTAATTCTGGAAAATCCTTACAACGCATAGTAGAAGTTATCGTCATGAGAAGAACAGCGCCATTTATCGGTGCACTTTGCTACTAACTTGCGCGACGAAGGAACTCAGCATATTTATTTATTTATTTAATTCACATATAAGTTAACAGTAACTACACCAAAACACTTATAGGATAGTAAACAAACACATAGAATACAATATAAGTATATGAACACTTATGAAATAATAGAATTGATAATTGATATGAAATAATATATGTTGGTTTTTAGGGTTCCGTAGCCAAAATGGCAAAAACGGAACCCTTATAGTTTCGTCATGTCCGTCTGTCCGTCTGTCCGTATGTCACAGGCATTTTACTCGAAAACTATAAGGTGTATTTGAATAAAATTTTGAGGATAGGTGTATTTTGCTAGCCGCTACAAAGTTTTGTAATTAAAATTACTAAAAAAAAATTTTTTAGGGGTGTACTCCATACATAAAACTGAAAGTCAAAAAAAAAAAATTCATCGTGAGCCCACATGTGGCACATGAATCGATAGGCCTTTCAAAATAAATATAAGGTTTCTCGGGAAATTTTTTGATTAAGTGAATACAGTCTGAGATAATCGCCCCGAAAGTCACTAAAATTCTGTCCCCCCCCTCTAATTTTTGAACGGTGTATTTCAAAAATATAAAAAAATTCAAGGATACAGCGCTTATTAAGTTCATTCACCGAAAATTGTTTTGAACAAGATCGGATGAAAGGTTTCCGAGATATTGCTGAAAAACTGCCTTCCTCAAAGAAAAGGACGTAAGTGCCGTAAGATTTCTATGACGATACGACCTTTTTAATAGGCACGGAACCCTTCGTTTTGCGTGGTCCGACACGCACTTGGCCGGTTTTTCATAGATAATTCTATATCACGTGAACTGATTTCAATATTTCTTATTTTATTTGAAAGGGGATACCTACTTACTTTCAGAATAATCTAGTAGGTGGTTGAAGAAAAAAAAATACATGTATTATATTTACATGTATTTGTGATTAAATTAAAAACTTAATCCAGAAATGATTTTTGATGATTTGAAGAAAAAAAACCGAGAAGATTTCATTATATTTTTCGTGTAATATTTATAATAATGTTAACCTTATGTAATAATTTCAAAATTTTCGCTTGGTAAACTTCGGAGATAAGGGGGAATTGTATTTTTTACATTTTCTTTCATCAATCTTAATTCCTTCACTATAAAAAAATATAAAAAGCCGTTTTAAAATGTGCCCTTTTATTTGATACCTCACTTGACCTAATTACTAGACTTTGAATTTTTGCTTCCCTCGTATCCTTCCATGTCATATTCGTCATTTTTCATACGAAATAAAAATATGTGTTTTTTTTTTCATTTTCCATACACGTGCGTAAGGCTGGTTTAGAACTATTCCATATTTCAAATCGATGGCATAAATAGTTCCTGAGATATTTAACGTTGTGACAGACAGACAGACGAACAGAGTCGGCATAAGGTTCCTTTTTAGTACGGAACTCTAAAAACGTCCTTCAAACCTATTTTAGTCAAAATGCCGTTAAAATTAGGTTGTATCTATAGTTCACCTTGCTTGATATTTGAACCCGTGTGAAAGGGATAATAATACATTTTAGAGTTTTGTTAAGGTTTATGAATAAGGGGGAAACAAAAAGTTACAAACATTATATTTGTATGTTCTTTATTTATTATTTATTGTTATTTAAGTAATTTTAACATATTTTTTATCAATTATCAATTATCACAGTAAGATCATATATAAATAGATAGATAGGTACTTATTTTCAACCTTGGTCGTAGGTACAAAAAGGCCCCAACGCCCAACATTAAACTTAATATTTCACTGTACAAAAGACCAGCCCCTGAAGCCAGTGGACGCCAGCCATCTTTGTCTTTTTCTTTTTTTAAATACGGATGTCCAGTGCCCAAAATTGGCAACACAACAATTACAGTTGCAGTTCCTATTATTATTCAGCAATACCCCGCTATTATTCTAAAACGCAATCGACTCATTAACGGTATTCTTCCGTGCTCATGTTACTAAGTCATGCGAAAAATTGCTTAAGCTAACTACGTTTCAATTAGTAATACTTATAAATAATTTGCTTTGGTTTAGCTACTACATTCATCATCATATTCATCATCAGTCGTTCCCTCAATGATGTCCAATTCTTGTCGACCAGACTTCTGCATAGGCTCTTATCACCCCCCGGTTTATCACTGACCTTAGTGCAGGAGCCGTAGCATGGTTGGCCTTATCACGCGACAAATGACAAGCGTCGTCTCGTTCTATCGAACGGTGTCAGCCAGTGACGCACGCTCTATCCTATCACCTATCGCGTGACAAGGCCAACCATGTTATAGTACAGTCATTATATCCAAAGAACCGACGCTACCCGTGAATAATTAGTTCTTGGATTTTTTTTTCGTAGGTCCCTCGGGGGAGTCACTGGGAGTGTAAATTCAAAAAGTAGACTGAATCAGGCTGGTGCGTATATTCGAAAAATGGTTTTTTCCAAAAAAACGGTTTTTCTTGAATGACTCGGCCATTTTTGATTTTACAGTAAAACCGTGAGAACAAAAATTGTAGAAAATTTTATTCTCTACAAGTTTGGTCCTCATAATTTTTCTTCTAGGATCGATATTTTGAAAATTAAACCTGAAAAACGGTGGGAACCAAAATTGTTCAGAATTTGATTCTCTACAACTTTGTTTCTCTTCATTCATGCCGTAAAGCGTGGAACATAGGAGATAATGATAATATTTTGAATTTGTCGCGTTTTTCAGGTTTAATTTCCAAAATATCGATTTTGGGAAAAAATGGTGGGAACCAAAATTATTCAGGATTTGATTCTCTACAACTTTGTTTCTTTTCATTCATGCCGTAAAACGTGGAACATAGGAGATAGTGATAATATTTTGAATTTGTCGCGTTTTTCAGGTTTAATTTCCAAAATATCGATTTTGGGAAAAAATAGAAGGAATCAAAATTATTCAGGATTTGATTCTCTACAACTTTGTTTCTTTTCATTCATGCCGTAAAACGTAGAACAGGAGATAATGATAATATTTTGAATTTGTCGCGTTTTTCAGGTTTAATTTCCAAAATATCGATTTTGGGAAAAAATGGTGGGAACCAAAATTGTTCAGAATTTGATTCTCTACAACTTTGTTTCTCTTCATTCATGCCGTAAAAAGTGGAACATCGGAGATAATGATAATATTTTGAATTGGTCGCGTTTTTCAGGTTTATTTTCCAAAATATCGATCCTAGAAGAAAAATTGTTAGAACCAAACTTGTAAAGAATTAAATTTCCTACAAATTTTGTATTCACGGTTTTACTGTAAAATCAAAAATGGCCGAATTATTCAAGAAAAACCGTTTTTTTTGAAAAAAAAACCGTTTTTCGAATATACGCACCAGCCTGATTCAGTCTACTTTTTGAATTTACACTCCCAGTTACCCCCCCGAGGGAAATACAAAAAAAAATCCAAGAACTAATTATTCACGGGTCAAAATCTATAATGACTGTACTATTACGGCTCCAGATGTAGTTGTAACTACATTGAATTTTGGAGAAAGAAACAGTCGAGAGTAGCACTTCAAATTTGCCCTGGAGGGTTATGTTTTTATATAAACCCGTTTACTATTTTCTTAATAAATAATATAATACCTCACGATAGCAAGTCGCCCGTAATTGTATGGGATGGTATGGGATATCGATATCACGTATACATTGGCTCTGTCCGCGTGAGATCAAAAAATTACTGGACTGACACGAGTCACACAGAAACAAAGTGCACACAAAGGAAACATGTATTTACGTAATTATCCCTAATTGTCGTTATGAAAAGGGCGAATATCGCATGTCAATTTTTTTGAATATGAATGAATGATGGAAAATATGACTAGCCTGCAGTGAGATAAAACAACGGTAACTTATATTTTAAAGGTTGCTTATGAAAGAAATACGTAGGATATGAAATAAGTAATAGGTATACTTCCAATAGATCGCGATTCCACTTAGATCACATGAAACACGGAAGATACCTAAACTTGTAGCATGTATTAATTTAATACAGATAATTAATTTTGATCAAGGAGATGGGAGCTGCTTAATTGCTCAAAATTAACTGTCATCAAAGGGAATTTTGTGAAGCTCAATGACATGAGAACAAGAATTGGGTACTTTCCTGGGTAAAAAAAATATAATTCTATTTAGTCCGTCAGTTAGATTATCAAAAAATATTGGACACGTATTTATTGTTTTTGTCAATTAAACAAAAAATTACGAAGATATAGCCCGTTAAAGTTCCGCGTGACGTCACATTATGATAAAAAGTGTACCATAATGTGACGTCACGCGGAACTTTAACGGGCTATATCCTCACCATTTTTTGTTTAATTTTTCAAAATTCACCCTCTAAGAGGGAGAAATTGGGGTCCAAAATTTGTATGGGGAAACAAAATTAGATCGACTATTTTGTTCGAAACTTCACATGTATTCCTAACGATAAATGAGTAAATACGTGTTATGCAATTTTTCATCAATGTTTTCTTATAACATTATCACATAAAATTATCGTCCGTAAATCGACTTTACAGACAACCATTATTTAATTAATAAATAGATAAGGAAAAATGTCAACGTAACCTTCAGCTTTTGAGCGTCACTTGTTTAGCAAATTGTATCAGTGCTTAGGACGGGACGGTAGCAAAGTGCTATCAATAGTCGTCTCTAATTAATACGGAAGATATGAGCAGTAAGTCAAGTTAACACTATATCACAGAACATAAATAACGTTATTTGTCGTAATTAGTCACATCGTATCGCAGTTCGTGGCCTTTGGGACTGTCTGTGCTTCAATATTTACTATTTATAGCCAAACAGACATTTTAAGTACGCGTTGGTGGAGTTATTTCTCCTCTCTACCGATATTTCTATAAAAAAATCTAAAAGTTAGTCAATATTTCAACAAATAAATCAAAGGGATTAACTGACGCTATTTGAAAGAGTAATAATTGTGTTGTTATATATTATATTTACGTTGTCATTTTCTTTATGTGTTTTGAAACGATATTATCTTAGACAGTACCTTAAACACGATCATAAATGTTTTTGCAAGTATGTTAACAAAAAGTAGGTAATGAATAGAACAATAGACACTGTTACCTACTAGGGGAAACGGCGCGATTGAAGTGGCCCCAATTTAATGAAGTGATTCTAAAACACTTCGGGACATCCTTGTGAAGTTTTTGAATAAGATATAATATATACATCATAATTAGTGTTCTTCTTCCAGGATATGAACGCATCCATACTCGTCTATCTCTCTTTTTCTTCTTCTTTTTAAGTCATTATTATAAATGCACTGCAAGCTGGCGCAGCTAGAATTACCTCGTCCATGGTTCGGTCAGACTGTTCAGAGTCAGAGATTATGATTTTGGGCCGAGTGCAGTGCGGTCTGGACGCAAGGGGAGGGGAAACGGCGCGATAGCAGTCAGTTGTTGCTCCACTAAATTTCTCGTGTATGAACGTATTGCCCAGTTTCCCGAGTTGCTGCATATGGGGCAATTTGAATGGGAACAGAATGGAGCCATACTGGAGCAATGATTGCTCCATTTTGAGCAATATTCGAATTGCTTGAAATCAAAAAAACCGGCCAAGTGCGTGTCGGACCACGCAAAACGAAGGGTTCCGTGCCAATTAAAAAGGTCGTATCGTCACAGAAAATTTACGGCACTTACGTCCTTTTCTTTGAGGAAGGCAGTTTTTCAGCAATATCTCGAAAACCTCTGAACCGATCTTGTTCAAAACAATTTTCAGTGAATGAAATTAATAAGCCCTATGTCCATGAATTTTTCCATATTTTTAAAATACACCGTTCAAAAATTAGAGGGGGGGGACAGAATTTTAGTGACTTTCGGGGCGATTATCTCCGACCCTATTCACTTAATCAAAAAAAATGCAAAGAAACCTTATATTTATTTTGAAAGGCCTATCGATTGATGTGCCACACGGGGGGTCACAATGAAAAAAATTTTTTTTGACTTTTTGTTTTATGTATGGAGTGCACCCCTAAAAAAATTTTTTTTTGTCATTTTAATTACAAAACTATGTAGCGGCTAACAAAATACACCTATCCTCAAAATTTTATTCAAATACACCTTATAGTTTTCGAGTAAAATGCCTGTGACATACGGACAGACGGACAGACGGACAGACGGACAGACGGACAGACGGACAGACGGACATGACGAAACTATAAGGGTTCCGTTTTTGCCATTTTGGCTACGGAACCCTAAAAACGTCAAAATTGCCCCGAATTTCCAGCAATTCGGCAATTTTTATCGCCCGTGTAAAGGTGCTCTTACGACTCGGGACGAGTGAAGAATGATATTTCCGCACGTGTTCAAACGACGTTTTTTAATACAGTTGCGAAAAAATAAGAAAAACAACAAGCAAGGAATTCGAAACTTTTATATTATTAATTCTGTAACATCATTGTAATACAGTTGAAAAATAATGAAGGTGTTCAAAAAAAAAATAGTACAGTTCTTATATCTTATTTATTTTTTATTGACATAATAGTTAACTGCGTGATCGCATCAGAAATGAGGCTATATCCGCAGCAGAACCAAGGTAACCGATATAGCCCTCCGAATTGCTAAACTTAAGTGGCAGTGGGCGGGGCACATTGCACGTAGAACCGGTGGCCGCTGGGGCGGAAAGGTTCTCGAGTGGCGACCACGTACCGGAAGGCGCGGCGTGGGTAGGCCCCCCACAAGGTGGACTGATGACCTGGTAAAGGTCGCGGGAGTCCGCTGGATGCGGGTGGCGCAGGACCGGTCAATTTGGAACTCTCTGGGGGAGGCCTATGTCCAGCAGTGGACGTCTTTCGGCTGATATGATGATGATGATGAATAGTTAATGGTAGAATTTGTACCTACAAGGAAAAGTGAAAAGCACTAGTTCGCGAAACCCAACTTTCCGCACGCTAAACAGCTACGTAAAGTAGCACTTTTTAAGCAACTGTATTAAAAAAGTTAAAACATACATATTAAACTCGTTGAAAATATTATGCAGGTAAAGTCATAGGGTGCCGTCGGCAACGGCACAATTCTACCTTACATTTCTCTCTTATTCTGCTGCTAGGAAAGATTAGTCCGGTGTTGGAACAATAGAGTTACTTTTAACGGTGTTATGATATTATTGAACCATAAAAGGGCGTACCGTACGGAGCTAAGCAGGGCGTTTACAAAACGCAGTTTTTTTACAATGTCTTACAATAAATATCTTTGTTACCTTGTTCATTCACATTTGTCTTTAAGCTTGACTTCTAAACAGCATTTATTTGTTTATTTTATTTATTTAAACTTTATTGCACAAATATACAAATAAAAGTACAATTAGCGGACTTAATGCCATCAGGCATTCTCTACCAGTCAACCATTGGGCTAAACAGAAACTTTAGTGGTGCAGGATCTTAAAAATTAAAAGTAGAATTGAAACACAAATCAATTAATTTCATGAATATACATACTTATACATATAATGCATACAATATAAACTTACTTATACATACTTAAATACATACAAGCATTGTTAGATTGAACAACCGGAGTACTGTTTTTTTACGATTGTCAACTACCTAATTAGCATGATCACGTTTATGTCGGACGTTAAAGCATTTTGTCTTTCACTAGCATATTAGTACGAGAGGGAACACTTTATGTCGGACTTAAATACGATCATGCGACCAGTGCTCATTACTTCATTTACCTCTTTGCCCTCCTTTCCATACTTTTCTATTTCATTGTCAACAGGCATGTAACACAGCAGTTGGCATAGTGAATTAATATAATAACATAGTCATGGAAAGTTACACACGATGAAAAGTGGACTAGAAATGTAGGTAACCCGTATAACCTTGCACCTGAATAAATAAACACACATACTAGAAACCAAGAGTACCTACCTACCAACTCAGTCTCTTATACAATAGAAGTGTCTTATTAAGGTTTCTGTGTTTTTATTTAAACACGAGGTTTTCTTTCCAGCAAAGCAACGTCGCAATTCAAAAGGAAATTATATAAACAAACCAAAATCTCAGTTGTATTAATATTTTACGGATCTTGTTTATTTAGGTATTAAACAAGATCCGTAAAATGTTATCTATTGGCCGTTCTACACTATCGGCGATGATCGTTGGTCGTGTGATCGTTTATAATCGGCATGATCGGCGATCGTGTGGGCAGCTCATCGCATCACGCCGCGATTCCCTTGATGCGTGCCCGAAAAATCGACAAGTCACACGGGTCGCAGGCGATCATAGACGATGATCGGCGAGTAGGTACAGCCGAGTCTGCCGAGCACAGCCGAGTACGCCCTCGACACGATCGTGCTCGCCCGTAATCGTGTGTAATCGCCGATAGTGTACAGGAGCCATATAATTTTTATGCATCAATGTAAAGTAACGTTGATTATTATTATGTGCATACCTACCTATTAGGTATTATCACTTAAAACGATGGTCAACAGTAGGTTACAATCTTACAATGTTCAGTCGACGTCACAAATATGTATATACCTACATTTTTCGCCTTATTACGAAGGAATAAGGTACAAATTCTCAACATATCTTTAACGCCGACAGCCTGATGACTGTGTCAATGCCTATTTACCTATGTATTGTCTAAAAGGTTCCAGCGTTTTCAACTCCATGTCATTTTCCAATAAGGAAAATATCTCGTGTTATTAACGTTGTTTTATAAATCCTAAGTACTGTTATAGAGCTATTTATGTACGTTTATTTTTTTAAATATTTTGATTTTTGGGTAATAATAATCTCTGCACCTCTACCTACATGTTATTGTATTGTTTCTCTCTTTAACTGCTTTGTTTTTGTGGTATGCAATAAATACTATATGTATTGTATTGTATTGTTTACTTAGTTGAAACATTATTAGTTGACTTGCTACTTGTAACCAGAGTTGCCAACTTCGCACACCTCTAAGTTGAATGCGGCTACTGTACACTAAGCGAAGTTAGGAGGTTTTGAATTATTTTTAAAGCTATATAGGCTGCCTTTTTTTAAATCCGAAATAAAGTGAGCGGTTATTTCTTCTTCTAAATAAGCTTCTAATTAAATGTACCACAAACTGCGTGATTACAGATTTACTTTTTTAATGCTATCGGCTTTGATAATCACGGCCACTGAGAGTTAAAAGTATCTGGAGTTAGTTGGAAGAGGCGTATTTTTCACCGGCATGACATTTACGAGCCTCAAAAGGGATATTCACTACACACTGATCCTGTGTTAAAAGTAGAACTGGCATCGTCACAAACTTCAGGACTCGTGTGAAGACAGCGTCACAGTATATGTAAACACGGGCAGTATATTAACACATTCACTACCAAGAATCGCTACGCGCTACACTCGTAGGCTACAAGTGTAGCGTGAAGCGATTCTCGAGTCGTAGCTGATCCCGTGGTTTTCCCCGTATGTAGCGGAAAGTGACTAAAGCGTAGGCGCCCGCTAAGCCGGTTCCTGGCTATTGGCGATAAACCAGTGCTGGTTTAAGAAAGTCTTGTTGAAATGAAAGAGTTAAAAATCTTCTATTGATATAAACTTTCGCGATTTTCATTATGTTATTTATTATATTATTTACTAAACGGCACTGAAACGGTTTATTTATTTACTTTAACGTTTTAATGATGTCATGGTACAATCTAGGAAAACATTTAAAAGTAAATTAAAACGGTTGGTGCCAAGACAAAGCACAACAGATTAAATTAGACCACCTACTGAAGAATTTAGTTTTATCTCTTTCTCCGATACCCAAAGCTTGTCTGGAAGAGATCGCTCTTCAGCGATAAGACCGCCTGATGTCTACCTCTATCTACATGTTATTGTATTGTTTCTCTCTGTAACTACTTTGCTTGTGTGAGGTGTGCAATAAAGAGTATTTGTATTGTATTGTATTGTATTAGACATTATGGCAAACCATCACATACATAAAAAATAGCAGATTTTGGAAACAGACGAGCAAGATGAGCCCTAAATCGAGCCTTCCAGTAAATATAATGTGTGAAAAAGATCCAATTAAAATAGCAGAACTTTTCAAAGTTCATTTCAAAGCGGAATCACCGCACGGGCCGTCAAAAGAGCCACCCAATCCCGAAGAAATGGGCCTCAAATCTCTTGTAAGAGCTGTAAGGTTCACAGTCGGTGACATAAAAGCTGCAGTGAAGGGCATGACTCGAGGAAAGTCACCTGGGCATGATTCACTTAGCATGCCAGAGTAGGTAGAGTATTTGTATTTGTATAATTTGTACTTTGTAGTCCCGGTTCCTAAAAACCGTACGGGTGATGCGTGTGATGTGATGGACAGCGTGCTTGATAAGCAACTACAATAAGAATATTAACATCTTCTCGCCGCAAGATTTAGGTTATATGTATGTACTTTGTTTGTGTGAGGTGTGCAATAAATGTGTGTGTTATACGCTGAAAGCGTACAGCGCCCTTCGGGTCCAATTCAATAACGCCTTTAGAGCGGTGTTGGGGCTGCCTCGCTACTGCAGCGCGTCGGGCATGTTCGCGGAGGCGCGCGTGGCGTGCTTCCACGCGAGCATGCGCGCGCGCAGTGCTGCGCTCGTGCGGAGAGTGCGTGCCAGCCAAATCGCCGTTCTATCCATGATAGCCGACAAATTAGATTGCCCATACATCCGGCATTGTTGTGACAGACATGTCCCAGCAAGATTAATCGGCAGTAGCTAAACATAATTATATAAGAATTTTATTTTATTTATTGTAATTTAATTTAAAATTTATTTTTTGACATTATATTGAGTTTTTAATTTTAATTTTATTTTTGATAATATGGATTTTAATGTATTATGAGTTTAAGTTACTCGAAATAAATGATTTGAATTTGAATTTGAATTTGAATAAAGAGTATTTGTATTGTATTGTATTTGACCACCTGTTGTCTACCTCTACCTACATGTTATTGTATTGTTTTTCTCTGTAACTGCTTTGTTTGTGTGAGGTGTGCAATAAAGAGTATTTGTATTGTATTGTATTGTACTTAAATTTTAGACGTTTGCATTTACGGCATTACAAATGATTGGAATCCACGAAAGAGAATCGTAGAGTCGGAAACCTTTAGATTTGTTGTAGAATCGTAAAGATATTTATATTTCACTGCCATTAAATATCATAAGTTTTCGGTGGCGAGTCGTCCATAGAACTCGACTCCTGTTGGCTTACTTATTTTATGACTCTTTAATTCTCGAAGAATGCTATTTATAGATATACCTACTTTATGCAGTGATGGTACTGGTATGGTGCTTGTTATATTGTGACTGCCGAGAGCCCTTTTAAATTTCCCAGTTCAGGAAATCGTAAACATGACATCCTGTTTGAACTATTATTTCTATATTAATTTAAGTAGAATATGGATGACACCGGTCTTCCGTTTTTCGATACTTAACGTTACGTACACTATCGAAACACGGAAAACCATTAGATAACCCAATTTAGGTTTATACGAGAACTGATATGGGATTAAAATTATATTTATTATCGTTAAAATATATAAATATAGCTACATAGGGAACTGATATAAAACTATTTACAACAACAAACAAATACCTATCTAAGTAAACCCTCCTACTTAAATTTTAAAACACCATAATTCGGTTTTTTTTACAGCCGATATCTGACAGTTATTATTCTCTACGCGCTCATGCTTAATAGTTACTAGGAATCGCGCCGTCAAGATATTATATTTGTGGGTTGTGGGTGAGCGTTGAGGTGAGCTTAAAACAAGTTACAGAATAGGGGGGTTGAAGTGTTAATTGCTTTTTAGGGTTCCGTACCTCAAAAGGAAAAAAAACGGAACCCTTATAGGATCACTCGTGCGTCTGTCTGTCCGTCTGTCACAGCCGATTTGCTTCGAAACTACTAGACCGATTGAGTTGAAATTTGGGAAAAATATGTAAATTGGTGACCCATGGAGATGGACGCGTAAAGCAAATTCAATTCTGAACAATTAGGCCACTTTTGGGGGGTACCTAAACTGGAAAATTAAAAAAAAAAAGTTTCGCATACTGTACTGTGTGACATATCAAATGAAAGGGGTTGTTGTAAGCATCTCAGATATATTATATATTTTTTATAATTTTAGCAAAAATAGATTTGAAGTAATTTAGGAAAAAAGACGAAAATTGACCATTCCCCCCCTTATCTCCGAAACTACTAGGATTAAAATTCTGAAAAAAAAAATGGAAAATAGTTCCGTGCCTAAAGATTACAGAAAAACCTATAAGAAGTTTGAGTATTAACCACTATAGCCAGTATTACGTCCTGGTCGTGGCCGCGTGATTGAATAGTTCGTCACTTTCCAACATTATTAGATTGAAAGTGTCGGATACAGCTACACTGTATCTTTTAATTATCACTTGATCGACCATATTAATATTCAGCTTACCCGCCGTATACCTACTATATTTAGCTAGTTCATACTAGGTACTTAGGTACCCTATACATTTATGGGTCATACAAATATTTAGGTTCGGGTCTCTTCTGTGCTGGACAATTGGACATTGCCAAAGTTAATAGCTATGAAAATTTTTGGTTGGTCAAAACATTTTTTTATATGCACACAGAAAAGACAACTTTTGTTTTACTCAATCTGTATGACTCTTATCTGTAAAAGAGTAAAAAAAAGTTGTAATACCTACAGAGCAAGGAATTCTGCAATGGCTGGGTATTGAGTACAAGGTATTGAATACAAACTAGATCGGGTTAAACTTGAATGAATGGGCAGAAAAATGGGCTTTGCCTTTGACCATCATACCTAAATCCTTTGTGAGAAATGACGATGACGTGCGGTTTTGAATAATAGGAATGGTCTCTGGTTTCTAAGGTAATTTGTAGAATAAGTCATCCTAATTGAGTAGGTAATGTGGTTAGGCATTGTGGCTGGTAAGCTAAAGCAATTTCCCAGTTTGACTGTCAACTAAGATTCCTATGTTAATTACTATGTAGTATTTATATATTAGTATGTAGTTTATATATTAAAATTGTATGACGTTTCCGTGAGTCACCAACGGTACTGGCTGAAAATCAGCGCTGTAGGTGTCTGACACCTCAGCATAATGCTGAGCCAGTGTCCGGTTCACTGCCGCAGAGACACACTTTGTTTCATGTTTTATATGTTTCTCTTGTTTACTTTATTGTATAATATGTGTGTCCTGTGTGTTTGTGAATAAATGTATTTTCTTTCTTTTCTTTCTTTCTTTCTTTCTACTTGCTTACATATTCTGATTCACCATTTGATTCACAAATTAGGTCAATATTATGCAGATTGACATCTGTTAAAGTACCTGTTTCTATTTTTTCTTATGAGAAAATCGAATGACAATTTTTTTAAAGTTAGAAATTACCTACTAATTTATTTTAACACCTACACGAGCGCAATGAAAAATATATAAAAAAAACATTTATTTTTAATGCTGCTATAGGTAATATATATATTTACTATACTTAGGTATAAATATGTAGGTAAATTTAAAATTACAGGCGCATTAAATACTTACTTCTTATACTTAGGGAAATACATTACGTACGTACACCAGTCACATAATGAATCACAAGTAGGTATGTACTAACGCTACTAACCACAGGTAAGGTAGTCGTAGAATCAATGAAAGTACATTATTTGAATAACTTACCGTTTGTTTTCAAAACTGCAATCCGATCAGTACGATTGTTCAAAGTATTCGAGCACAGTCAAATACTTTTTTATCTCTTTATAAACACTTATCACAGCATAATAAAGTATAGTTAAAAACACAATCCTTAGTATGTAGCGGATGGTCTCTGTCATCACAGAGTATTATTGTATTTTACATCTGACACTTATTATTTTTACGATATTTAGTAGTATTCGCGCCAAACCGGTGGCTTGACACACGTGCGTTCTATTCGAATGCATGTGTCACACTGACATAACGGCGTAACGAGTAGGCACGGAACGGTAGCGCACAATGCGTGCGCGCAGGCTACAGAGCAAATAGGTGAAGATAGTGCACTTGTTGGTCACGTTTATTCTGTGCATAAATATCGTTTGGTTAAAAGACCGGTTAGCCTAGTGGGTAGGTAGTGACGCTGTCTACGAAGCTGAAGGTCATCAAGACCTTAACATTATGTTATACAAGTATTAAATTACAACTCAAGCGCATTACAGACGTTGTAATTTACCAGAACAACCGACACACATGCAGCAGCTGTTGGAATGAGGCACCTTACCTTTCATTGTAACTTAATTATAACTGCGTCTTTTTCAGATGCAGTGATAGATTGCAATGTTTGAAATACGCTATTCGAAACACTAAATAACATATGTTACATAATGAATCCCTCAAAAACAGTTTTTTTTTAATAATGTCAAATAAGAGGTAACAAAATATAATTTTTCTTAGAAAACAGTAAAATAAAAAGGATTTTACCAAAACAATCGGCCAAGAAACAGAGGGCCTACCGCGAAAAGAAATTCGTTTTCGTTCGTGTATCTCCGTCTCTGTCGCACTTGCTAGTTCGAGCGACAGAGACGGAGATTCACGAACGAAAACGAATTTCGTTTCGCGGTAGGCCATCTGGTGCCTACTGGCACAGATTATATAATACCTACTGGGCTGGGCTGTTATTCGGTCGGAGTGAACCATTTGTTATTAATTTGTGCCACTATTGTCAATACACTGTGGAGGGACACCGGAGTGACTCACGCGCCGCTCCTGCCGGCTGCGTCATTCATAGTGTCCGCAAAACCTGATTTCGCCATTATGACGTCACGTTAAAGCACATTATGGATTGAAATGTTATGTCTAGTCTTTCATACAAGTCTTACAAATAGGTCTTTGTGGTGTTGGCTATAAGTTCCATTTTGATTGACTCTTGTCTGTGCCGTTGACAATGCGTTTCCAAACCGGGAAAAACATTAGACTAGGTACCGAGAGGTATAAGAGACGTAAATTAGGTACGACCTCTCGACTCTCGACGCACGTGATCTTCAATTAGGTATAAATAAATACCTACTTATTATTGGGGGCAATCTTAGACAAATCGACTTATTCCCAAACTATTATAGCAATTTATGCGTATAGTTATTAGCTTTATTTTTCTCACGGCTCAGGTTTTTTTATAAAATTTACCTTTCGATAACCGGGAGTCGGGACCCCAGGGAGCCACTAGTCCATACAAAAATAATAATTATTGATTTATTTATTTATTGAAGTATGACGTCACACTTAGCTATTTGAACTAACCATTGTACGGAAAATCAAGTTTACTATCCATTTACGAACACTATGTTATCAATTTTAACATGAGTCATCATGCCTATTGGTATCATAATTAATTAATTGTAATTATCCATGTATAATGTACCTACACCAGCTACTGTTTAGGCACCGTATGCGCGTATGTGCTTCCTTAGAACAAAATATGCACAGACCTCACGCACAGCGTTATTTATTTGACAGATAATGAAATACACGACGATTTCCCTATAACAAAAATAAGATCTTAATAAATGTTACATTTTGTTAATTATTAGTCAGTGTGCATTTGACCTGACCGATTCCGGAATAATGTAGGATCCAACCTTAGAGCATACATGATATGAAATCGTTGTTGACTATCATATCATAATGTATTAATCGTGCTCCTATGGTTATCATTATCACGTTGAGTGGTTAATTCAACTTTTACTTATGGCGTCATATTAAAATAACACACAGTCTGCGCGGAAAGGGGTCCGTCAGCATCTTACTTATTTATTTTTATTCGATAGATATTTTAGTGAGAAACTCCTTTGAGGAAAACTGAAAACTAGAAAAAATACGTTTTTTTAGCCATATGAGGACTTTATGAAGTTTTATTAGCGGAACCGGGACTATTTTATTCCATTGCAAATGTGTGTACCTACCCATAACACCCAACTACTGTGAAACAAAACTAAAATTAGGTAGTTAAACTAATTTAAAATTTGATGAATAAAAATGTTATAATTTTAATAATTAGAGGGAATAACGGGAGATACGCAATTATCTAATTGCGAATGCTTATGATTACGACGATGGTATAACTTGAGATTATTTGAGTTGGCCGATTTGCATCAAAGTGGTCCATTCAAAAAGCAACTCTACCGTGCAAGGTAGAAGATTCCAATTCCAATGACAGTTTTATAAAAAGTCGGCCACATTCAATAAGCTTAACCATAATCAGAATCACTTATGATTATTGTTTTACTTATCTACATATAATTATGGCGGTAAACAAGAATGGCATAGGCCCCTCGGACTAACTTTATCTTTTTTATTATTTGTTTTGGGCTTACCTGAACACATCGTAGGTATTATCTCTCTCCGAGATCAAACCACTATTGCGTGTTAAAATGATATCTCATCGTTCATAGTAATCATAGCCTGTAAACACGTTACCAAATTGGACAATGATGTAATTAATCTGATTACTGTACAATATTCTCTATGTTGTGTCACCTCATTCGAGGCCACGCAACGCTACGTGTGCTACGCCGTTGCGCGTAGCAGCGTTTTTCCGCTCTGTAGCGGAAATCCCACATAGAGGCATGGCTCATATGAAAGTCATTGGTCATGAATTCAAAAACGCCTAAAGCAATTTGTTTGAAATTTGACACAGGTACCTCGTTGGTTATCTGGATGAAAATATATTTCGTGGGACACTTTTAACTCGTAAAATTCAAGTAAATGGATCATTTATAAGTTGGATATGGTCGTTTGTGAGGACAAAATATTGTGCAAAAAGTCTTGCACAATATTCTCGATAGCTCCCGTGCGATGCTTTTGATCTATAATCGCAGTCAGTTTTTCAGGTTGTCTTGTAATATCAAAACGCAGCCTTGTCAAGGAAGGACAACTGTCAGCGAGAATATGTAAGCTTTGATTAAGATATTTGGAATACTAATTAAAAATTAAAAAATTAAAATTAAAAATACCTTTTTTGCCACATACCTAATCTACACGTTACAAAAAAGAAATAGGAGAGATAAGACATAAACTTAAAATTAATTAGCAACAATAAAATTGGTTACGTTAGGGCAATGGGTCCCAATCTCAGCATATGCTAGGGTAGGTTAATACCCAGCGCTGGTTTTCAGATCGGTAGGTACCTAGGAAGAGGCTGGGTTGCAGCGTTTCTCGTTTACTGTTATTAGTTCATGTTCTATTACTGTTATTAATTAAGGTACGTGCGACTATAATATAAAATAGTTTATATCGTAGCTCCAAAGCTCCATACGAACTTTCGCCCCATATTTCGCCGCCTTAGGGGATGATTCCCGGGATAAAAAGTATTATATATGTTAATCCAGGCTAAACACTACATGTATACCAAAATCCATCTTAATCCGTTCAGCCGGTTTTGCGTGATTGAGTAACAAACATCCAAACATCTAAACAGCCAAACTTTCGCATTTATAAGATTATAGTAGGAAATAGGATTATACAACGCTTACTACACAGGTTGCGTAGGTACTGTTAAATTAAAATAATTATCACTCCTGCACATCTCGTCACGAATTGCCATACCACTGCTTTTGATCTATAAATGCAATTAGTTTCATAGGATTCGGCGCTGTAAATTGCCTCCAGCTATAAAACGTACCTGTCTATCAAAAGAATTCACACCCTGCGGATCAAACGAACTAGCTATCTCTAATTGAACTGAACTCGCTATCTCAGTCGTGACAAAAACGGATACACGAGTTTACAGGAGAATAATTAATTTATAATTACACCTACCTACACCTATATAGGAAAATTATATGACTATGATTCTTGAATGTATGTATATTTATTCCGAAGTGGTGAAGTTGGTATAATTATGTTCCCAACTACTCGCGGTTGGCCGTACCAAGCTATAGATTATACTGTATGTAAATGTAATACAACGAAAAGTAAACACTAAGGTAAGGAACCTTTTAAGGTGAAAAAAAAAATTGTTATGGCACATAGGTTTCAACTATGGTAACCTACCTTGTAAATGAAATACTAATAAATGAATAAATAAATATGTGAGGACAATCTTACCTACACAAATCGACCTAGTCCCAAACTAAGCAAAGCTTGTACTATGGGTACCTACTAGGCGACGATATACATACTTATATAGATAAATAAATACTTATATATACACAGAAAACATCCATGTCCATGACTAAAGGAACTAATATTCGAGCTCAGCACGCAATTAAATGTCCTTACCTGTTTTCGAGCCCAGGACCTCCAGCTTCGTAGGCAGGGTCACTATCACTAAAGCGGTCGAAAATACTAATCTACGGTACAAAATATCCTCCTCAAACTAACCATACTTAGTCTTAAAATGTAATATTTTTCTTAAACATTAGAGCGACGTCAATAGGAGTAGGTAATTTGCGTCGCAGTACAGATAACCCTGGAATAGCCCCAACAAATCGTTGACCCTTCCTTGACCCGACGCGGATCGCGGACATCATTCGTCACATGAAAATGTTAGCTAATAAGAAGACACTGATAATATTTAACTGTCAGTGTTTGTTATTCTGATTGTTGGGTAGGTAGTACATACTGTTTTAAATTACAAGCAATGTACGGCCAGCAAATAAATTACGCCTCTCCGGCTGTTATTCGCTACGCGCTCATGCGCCTCACCACACGCGTCACACCTAACGAAACTAGACCTCTACCTACGCTTAGTTACTACGAATCGCGGCGTCAAGATATATTTGTGGGTGAGCGTTGAGGTGAGCTTAAAACAAGTTACAGAATAGGGGGGCTGCATAGAAGTTTGGTTTGTAACTTTGAATCCCACCAAAAACATAAATGTAAAAAAGGAGAGCCAAGTTCAATACAAAAATTATGCTTGGCTGTGGGCTTCGCCGCAAAAAGAATGGAGATCTAAATGAGTGCCAAGTTATGCAAAATCCAATATGTATTTATAGGAACAAATTAACATTATGAACAAGGAACAAAATAATATTACCGTTTCCTCGTTTAGTTCACGCTGCGTTGGCAGCTAATGAAACGAAACATAATTTCAATCACAATTATAATGCAAATATTAAATTTTAATTATTATGGTCCGCGAGCTAGCAACAGATTTTCATGACCAATCAACTCCCGTACGATAACCTGTGAGAAGGTTCAGAGTGTTGTATCATGAAGTCCCGTGGACGTCAGCTGCGGCTCCGTTGGAGGGTTGACCAGCAGCCTCCTTCTCACAAGTTATGGCACGGGAGAAAGTAACTGACAAAAAATTGTGTCTAATTACGTCGGGCTACTGCGTTACAAACTTCAGGGCATTAGCTGACGAGGTTTCCACCGCGACAGAACCAGCTGACGCGTTGATATATTTATAATAGCATATAAACTGTCATCTGACAAAATTTCAATTGAGAGGAAAACACTGATTTTTTTTACATGATCGTGTGCTGACGGACTCCACCACTGTACAGTCAGCTGACGATTTTTTCGTCATAATATTGGATTAACTATTATTTGATGATAAAATGAATCAAGAGGAACAGGCAATTTTTTTTACGTGTTTGGGTGGCTGCTGCTGGTCAACCCACGGGGCTTCATGATACAACATTCTGAATCTTCTTACAAGTTATGGCACGGGAGAAAGTGACTGACAAAAATGCCCCTAGCTCGCGGTCTATTAGGCAATTCTTAAACCATATTCAGGTATGGAATTTGGCTAGAAAAAATTACCCGCATACATAGAAAACACACCTTTCAATTACCTTTCTTATATAAAATAATTACTTAATGATAATAGAAAAGAAAAGAAAAGAAAAAGAAAAGAAGACATTTATTCACTACACAAAAGACACACAGATATAAAGGGAGTAGACATACAATACAATTGACAATGAATAATGTCCTTATCTCCGGACTAGTGTTTACCGGCATGTCATCTCGCTCATATTTGGAGTAGTCCAACTGGGGAAGTACCTACCTTACAGAAGACCGCAGCGATTACCACCTATTTGGTTTCGTGTTCTTGGTGGTGATGGTGACACAGAATAGTATAATATACGACATACGAATAATGTGGTCTAATATCATACTTGGCAAGACTCCTGATGCGTAATAGGTCAATCAAATACATATACAGTATAATATATGTATTTGATTGTAGGTAGCTTGTACGAATTTACTTCTTCAGAATTTACTGTTTTAATTTTCTGAAGCCCCAGCAACCTAAATCATAAATAATGCAATACTTTACCCAGTCGAACGAAGATTCTTAAATCGTTTACTTTACATCTTAATTTCAAAGGAAGTCGTCATTTTGCCATTAAATTAGGAAACGTTGAGGCTTTAAGTCACCCTAGCTTAAGAAAATAAGCACTTAGATGCAAATCATTTGGGAAGTAAGTTTAAGAATACTAAAATATTTTGCGCCAAAAGTACGTTGCAAAGTTGTAATGTGATATGCAATAAACGATTCTATTCTATTCTATTCTACACTTTTTTGAAAAACGCTCAATGGGTGGTGGGGTGGGGTAGGGTAAAACGGCGTAGCTTTCATTTATGGTACCTACTGGTATACAAGGTTTAAGATCATTTAATCTCATAAAGAATTGTACAATTCACTTATATGAGATAAACAAATTATTACAAAAAAAAATTGTTATGAGCGCACAAAGACACTAAACTATTATAGTATTTTATGCAACAGTTGTATAAGAGAGGTCAAAAAAGGCGAGTGGCGTGGGTTACAATGTGAGCCGAAGGCGAACATTGTAAAGAAAGACGCCACGAGCGTTTTTTGACTTAGTTATACAACGTTGCATACAATACTTTTTCTACGACTAGCTACTGTGGAATAAAATGCAAAATTAAACAAAGAATATTTTTTTCTTAAACTTTGTCGTATAGGTGCCGAGATTTAGTAGGCAACAAATTTTCGGTCACTGCTTGTGGGCTGCCGGTGTATTTCTTCTGGTGTAGAAGCAATATTCTCATCGTCATCCATTTTTATTACTTTTGAGAAACACCAACTATTTTGTAGCAAACACAACGGCCGCAAACTCAAACAACAATTTATAAAATAACCGGGAATACGGGAAACGTGAAAATGTGACAAATGGGTGTCTATGGTTAACTTTGTTTTTAATTGATGTCAACTTGCCAGTACTGCCATATTAAGAATAAGTTAGTAGCAATGCCTTTAGTTCAAAAATTTCTAAATAAGTAAAAACATTCAGTGGTTTGTTAAGTTGGTAGTACCTAATGTATAGGTTTAGAAACGTATGGCTGCTAAGCGTATCGTTTTGGCGACATAACAGCACGGTTGTGCCGTACTGTTATGGGGAATAGAGTATAGACTTTTATGCAAACTTATTTTGTATGTCTTTATATTAGTGTTCGTGACTATGTAAATGACAGATAAAAGTACAGGAGTAGAAAAAGTATAAAAGGGTACTTGGACAAATAATTATCGAGTGCCGCTCGCACTGCATGCAGCGCGCGACAATAACAGCAAAAACAAGTAATGCACGGAATCGTTACAACTAGATACGGCATGCGCTGAGCGTAGTCGGATTGACTTAAGTAGTTATCATTGTTTACGAGTTTATATAATTTGTTTAAGTATTATAATTGCTTAATATATATTTACTGTATAAATATTTTACACTGTGATATTGCTTTTTTTATAGAGTAACGTTTTATTGTACAAAGTGTGTATCTACATATATACTTTATTAAGTTTAATTATAAGTTTGTGTTATTTATTTAATTTTATATGTGTGTGTACATTCTCGAGTGCAATAATCCATGTGAATCTTGTTAATATTTTTGAAAGGTTGTCTGTATAGATATAATAACTTATAACTATCATATCACTAACTAGTGATATGATAGTTATAAGTTGTGTTTTAGCAGGTTGTGAGCAAATATGGATACTCCACCACCTCTTTCATTGATCCTTGTATTCAAATAGTGTGTACAGTCGAGTTCTCCAATATCTATACTGACAACCTTTCAAAAATATCTACACATGCGTCTTATGTTAGTAACAATAGGGACTGTGTATAGATATTTTTGGAAGGTTGTCCGTATAGATATTGGAGAACTCGACTGTACCTACCTATAGCCGGGTAGCTGGTAGTCCATGGCTTCTTCGTCGGATTTCAGCCAAGTGTCAGTTAACACGATGATATGGACTGTACTATTTATAGCTTCTATTACACATTTCAGTTCGTCAAATTTTATACTTCGGGTATTCGCATAGAGACATTTTAGAGATCCTTTGCTAGTTGTTAAATCGTTCTAGGTGCTGGTCACTTGGTAAGTTATTTTGTCCATCGTTAAGTTATGGGTATCTCTGGGTGTTGTCAGTTGGAGTTTTTTGGCAAGTTATGGATGATTTTAGGGACACCTCTGACGTATTTTATGGTTAAAAATGCTTCACCATTACCTATTCTTTGTTGAAGTTCTTCCCTAACGGCCTTGTAGTTTGCTTGCTGTTGAGGAGTTTGATCACGAAATATTTTGATAGCCTGGTTTTTCAGATTTTTTCTGTTTTGTAATATATTAATAGCTTCGTCCTGTGATTTGAAGCATACTTTAATGTGAATATGAGTATTAGGTTTGATACTGATCTGATAACCTGGTGATTGGCTAATTTTATCTTCCACTTTATGTTATATTTGATCCTTAATACCTGGGTTGTTCATAAAATGAAGGGTAGATAGCCGCGCGGGCTATAGATACCCTACTTAGGTAGGTAGTATTCAATATTTATATATAAGTGTAGAAATAACCAAACGTTTCAACGCCTGAAAATGTCTATTTTGTCATTTGATCTCTTTTTACTTTGCAACGTTTCGTGGCACAAAATATTACTTTTTCCCTGTACCAAAATATCGGCCAAGGCTGCTATCAAGCAACTACACCTGAGCCCGAAGTAGCAAATTAAGACCATACTAATAAGTCATCCATTAGCTGTGTAAATACGAGATAAAATGTCATAACGATAACCCTAATACATAAAGGTTCTGTTACACTAATATTATGGTAAGTAGGTAAACCTCGGTGTATTAGGCCTCAGGAATAAATTGAATACATTTTGTCGGGTATCAAATAAATAATCTTTATTAAGATACCGGTCAAAAGTTTAAGTTCACTCTATGAAATAAGGTTATCATATAAAATTTTGTTTAAATATAGAATATGTTTTGAATTTTAAACGTTTAATCGTTTCCAAGACTGATAGGTAAGGTTGGAACTAATTACAGATAGTTTTCCATCTATAACATTTTGTCAAACGTAGTTAAAAATGACACTTTGAAGGCCCAATGATGTAATATAAAAAAACCGGACAAGTGCGAGTTCAACTCGCGTGGTGAGGGTTCCGTAGGTGAGGGGCGGATGGTCAAATTTTGTCTTTTTTCCTAAATTACTAAATTAAATCTGTTTTTGCTAAAATTATAAAAAAAAATATATCTGACATGCTTACAACAACCGCTTTCATTTGATATGTCACACAATACAGTTTGCGATTTTAACCAGAGTTACCACGTTGGATGGTGATGGATAACCTTTGCGCCAGGAAGCAAGCCGCGCGAGCATCGGACCCTCTGTTCTTAATTCTTCTTCCCACTTCCTTGATGAAGGACATCGCCTCCGACCCCCAGCACCCCGTCTTCTCAAAGGCTAGAGGAACAAAATAATAATTACCCTTAAGGCTCTAGGGTCGAATATTTGTCCCTTTTTCTAACCGCAGCAAATTATGCCGCGGCACCAGCTGTCCGCACCGTTCGGCAGAGGTGCAAAGCGGCAAAAGTGCTGACGCACGTAGCGTCCCAGAGTAAACAAGCACTTGCCCTTCTGCCACGGAACCAAAGTTAGCCCGTGCGGCCTTTTGCCGGGCCAACATGGGCTGGGTGGTTCTAGCACACACGGGATGTTAGCGGATATTAAGGCCCTCCGAACGATGTCATTGAGAGCGCGGTGGCGAGGAAATCGCCCTGAACACCGACAGCAACTCAACGCGTGATGGCTATTCGCTTCCACCATGGAGCCGCATATGCATCTATGAGGTACACAAACATCGCAGACCTGGCGGAGAGCTGCCACACGCATCGAGTCACTGTCGAGGAGTGTTCTCAGGCGCTTTTGAAAATCAGCGCTGCGAAATATGACCTAACGGCTTCTTTGAACAAGTCCTTAGCCGAGTGGTCATATGGTTTACCCGACAGAATACGCAAAGCTTGTTTTTGTATTTTTAAGGGCCTATTGCGGTCTGCTGCTGTTGCCCAAAAGTCTATACCCTGAGTTAGGATGGGATGAAAATAGCCATACTAAGCTGCTTTTATATTTTCGATTCTCAAGCTGGGAGCTAATCTTGTTATGGCGAAGTAAGCTGAGGACAGTTTTCCACATGTCGAGTCGATTTGGAGTGACCCCGTCAGTGCTTGTGGAAGGCTGATGTCGTCTATCCTAATGTTAAACTCATGGTAGGTGGTTTTTCTCAGTTGGAAGTGAGTTACACAGGGTTTATTACATAGTGAATCTTCTCATAGTATCCATGTTTTAAGATTGAGTGCAGTTACCTAAGAGAAAATTACGCCTCACTTCATGAAGCTACTTCCGCTGTTGACTGTGAAAAAAGTTTACCGTGTCTTCTGTCGTTCTTGGTGCTTGTAAGGAATGGCCTGCCATAAGGAGCAAAAGTAGCAAACTTTTGTTAGGAAGTTTGTAAACGTCTGGGAAACGCTTCTGACTGCGAAAAGTCTGATAATTAAACTTCGTAAACTGTCACTAGACCATGACAACTTAAGTAAGAAGAACTTCAATAAATATGAATAAGTTTTATAAATTTCAAATAAAAGGAAAAATTTCATAACAAATTAAATTTTAATTTTGTTACCAGCGATACTGCGTAATACAAAATAATGAATAAGTTTTCTCCATAACTTTGATAGAGGAGATGAGAGTAGGTTTGAATAATTTTATTGAAACTTTCACACAATTTTCAACTAAACTGTTTAAAGCACAAGCAAAGCAATGCTTAGCCCTTTCTACTTGGCTATGTTTCTACTGACCACCCTGGTACTCTATTGTACATATTTTTCGTCTGCGCCGCTTTGGAGCTAGCTGTCGTAAAAGGAGTTTGAAAATTGCATGCAACTCAGCTGAAACTTAAATACCAATTTTGGGGAATAATTCATCAAATACCTGGTTCAGATTTTGAGTCCTCCTTGCTCGTTCGTCTTGTTTTGTTATCTGAGGGCCTTGCAGCAGCGTAATGTTTGTATTTTGTATTAGACACCGTTATTATTATGATGAATAAATTAATTTTTATACGTTTGGTTTTACAATATTCGTCTTGACGTGACGGCGAAGACAGTGACAGACCGTTTTCTTCTTGCCGGCTCGATGTGCGATCCGCGCAAGGAGGTTAAGTGGCCGAAAGGATTTATGGCGTAACCATTCCCCCGGCCTTGAAAGGAAGTAGCTTTCAAAGAAAATTGTTAATCACATTACAGCAACTACCGTATTGCTCAAAGAAAATAAAACATTACTTCTAACGCTACAAGATTATTGCTTGATGATATTTACAAGAAAGGCAATAATCCATTAGCAAGAAAATATAGTTATTATTGAGAAGGTAAAGGGCATAACTTAACAACAGGACGTTTAAGTACACCAGATTTGGTTTTTACTAAAGCCACTCTGGCTATCCCGTCCTTGCCTGTAATTAGTTCAGTTATTATGCCTAAAGGCCACTGAAGTGGCAGTACATTATCCTGAAGAATAAGCACAATTGTACCTTTCATGACAGACTGAGAGGAAGTATTCCATTTCTGTCTAGTTTGCAACGTATGTAAATACTCATCGCGCCATCTTCTCCAAAACGATTGCGTTAATCGATTCAATAATTGATATCGTTGTAAAAGATGATCAGACGTCGCTTCCGCAACTGACGCAGCTGGAAAATATACTAATGGAGCAACATTAAGGAAGTGAGCCGGTGTCAATGCGGAAGGTTCAGCCGGATCAGAACTTAGAACGGACAAAGGTCGAGAATTTAGTAAAGCCTCTATTTGACTTAGAACTGTCATTAACTCTTCAAATGACAATATTTGTTTACCTATTGTACGAAATAGGTGCGACTTGACGCATTTGACGTTGCTTTCCCAACAACCTCCAAAATGTGTCGCGTTTGGCGGTATGAATCGCCAAATTATTCGATTTTCTGATATTTCATGCTCCCATACTTCACGAAACTCGTTTGCAAGGAAGGTGTGAAGCTCTCGCAAGTACGTATTAGCTCCTACAAAGTTGGTGCCATTATCGGAGTATATATATTTGACTGGACCACGCCTGGATAGGAATCGTTTGAATGCTGACATAAAACTTGCTGTACTTAAATCAGTAGCAAGTTCCAGATGAATAGCACGAGTCGTTAGGCAGGTAAATAAACATAGGTAAACCTTCTGACTTTTCACGCCTCTTCTTCGAACAGGGGTACAATATAAAGGACCAGCACAATCATAACCAGTATGTGTGAAGGCCTTTTCAACTTGGTTGACCCTACATGCAGGTAAATCTGCCATCATAGGGTAATTCGCCTTTGGCTTGACTCGAAAGCAATAATTGCATAAATGAATCCGATGACGAATCACGCATCTAGCTGTAATTATCCAGAATCGGTGTCGGAGAATAGACATGAGAGTTTCAGGCCCTGCATGTAAATGACGTCTATGATAATGATCGACAAGTAGATTAATAATATGATCACGACGTGGTAATAATAACGGATATTTATAATCGTAATCTTCACTTGAGTTGGTAAGACGTCCTCCAACGCGTAAAATTCCATTGTCTAAAAATGGCTTCAGGTTTACAAAGCTCTTTGTATAACCTTTTTTCGATGTTATTTCCTTGATATTTTGTTTAAAATATACATCTTGTAGAGCTCGTACGATCTCCACTTCAGCTGTTGTTAAGTCATCGGCATTAACAGGGCCTTTAGACAACTTTTTTGTAAATTTTAATATGTATACAACAGTGCGAACATATTTATTCCATGACGAAAAGCGTTTAGACAACTCATAAATTACGTTGTCATTTGAACTATTGGTAGTTACTAAAGAGATAGCCTTTTCTTCAGCAACGTCAATTTCGTCAGGTATGAATGGTTTAATTGGCCACTCATCCTTGGGGAGTTTCATCCAAGAAGGGCCTGATAGCCAAAGGTGATGATTCACTAACTGAGCCGGTGTTAAGCCTCTGGACAAGCAGTCACATGGATTTTCGGATCCTTTAACATGGTAAAAATGATTGCTTGGCAAGTTGTCCTGAATCATGGTTACACGATTGGCTACAAAAGTTTGCCATCGATGTGGTGATGAGTGAATCCAACAGAGCGCTACTGTAGAGTCGGAAAAGGCAAGCACAGAGTTGACGGGATACCTAGTTGAGTAGGTGTCCACCACCTTTCTTACCAACTGTGACAATAACAATGCTGCACATAATTCCAGTCTCGCGAGGGAGACAACCTTCAATGGTGCAACCTTTGATTTAGCACAAATCAAATAGATGTCACCGCATTCATCATTAGGTAAAGTTACGTACGCGTAAACCATTCCACCATATGCCTTTTCACTGGCATCTGAGAAACCAACGATGGTTAACGAACAGTTTTCAATGACACCTATATGTCTAGGTATACTAATGTTGCACAAAAGTGGTAGTTCCGTCTGGAAGTTTTGCCACTTGCGAACAATATGATCAGGCGGCGTTTCATCCCAATCGATTTTTAATAACCATAACTCCTTTATAAGTAGTTTGGCAAATACAATTACTGGAGCAACAAGACCCAGAACATCAAACAGCCGAGCTACTGATGACAGAATATTTCGCTTGGTGCATGGACGTTCATCAAGGCTAACCTGGAATTTGAATACGTCATCCCCAGGGTACCAACGAAGTCCTAAAATCTTCAATGTTGTATCATTATCGAAGGTAACGCTTTGCGATAAATGTAGTTCTTTCGGTATTTCTTTCAAAACAGCTGTAGAATTTGACGATCACTTTGCCAATTGGAATCCTCCTCTTAAAAATAACTCCAGCAGTTGTTTAGTGGCTTGAATAGCTTGATTTTCATCGATGACTGAACTGGCAACATCATCCATGTAAATGTCACGAGAAGCTATCTCTTTGGCAAGTGGAAACTTATCTCCTTCATCAGATATTAACTGTTTAATAGTTCGCAGAGCCAAAAAGGGACTGCTTCGAAGACCGAAAGCAACTCTATTATACTCAAACACCTTTAAAGTTTCTTCATGATTAAACCTATAAAGTATTCGCTGATAAGGGCGATCCTCCCCCCGTACGTCAATACATAGATACATTTGACGTACATCAGATGTAATAGCGACCGCAAACAATCGCAGATTTAGCAAAATGCAAAATAAGTCAGCTTGTAGACTGGGTCCAGCGTGAAGAATATCATATAATGACAAACCACTGGTAGTTGTTGCGCTGGCGTCTAGAACCACCCTGACCTTAGTAGTTGTTCTATCTTCACGTATAATTGCGTGATGCGGAATATAGTACGCGTTGTCTGATCTGTCATTTGGAACTTCAGATAAGTAGGTTTTATCTATATGTTCACGAATAACATCGTCATACAGTGGTTTCAACTGAGGTTGCAAGCAAAACTTTCTTTCTAACGATAAATATCTCCGTTCAGCCATCTTGTAAGAGTCACCTAAACTCTTTGGGTTCAGCTTAAATGGTAGTGCAACTTCATAACGTCCGCAGTCTAAACGTTTGAATGTATCCTTGAATATATTTTCAGCGCTTTCTTCTTCAGCACTAAGAACTACACCACCCCTATCCAAGTCTTCCATTTCCCAGAATCTCTGGACTAAATTGCCCACTTCAATGGAAGAGAAGTATCCAACATTTAACTTGGAGGGATTCACTGCGGGTGCATCACCTAATATTACGTATCCTAATGCCGTTTCTAACGCATTGGGTAAACCGGGGTTGTTCATAATTTTGCCTGACATTAGCATCTCAGTGAATAACTTAACCCCAAGAAGAAGATCTATTTCACCTGGAGTCGCCCAGGTATCATCTGCCAGGTTCACATTATCGAACAAATCCGAGGCCGAGATATCTACATGACAAGTCGGTAAATTAGACGTTATTTCGTCCAACACCAGAGCATCGATTGTATACTGGCGTTTAGGATCATATCTTGATCTAAACGTGATGTTGACATTTCCACGGACGGGTTGCATGGTTCCACCTATACCTTTTACCGACGCCAACAGGCTATTATTCACAGCTAAACCCAAATTCTTGCAACACCTTAACGTTACATAATGTTTTTGGGATCCTGGATCAAGTAAACATCTTATTATTTTATCCTTACCGTTACGCCCACAAGCAAATACTTTAGCAGTAGCCAGAATCTCCGTTGAAGAAGATTTAGCACGCCCTGATGCTGATAGCGTACATACAGAAGCAGCACCATTAACTGTCACGGATGCGCTTGAGCTAGCCCCACTATCATCTTTAAATTGTGAGTTGCATTAGGCTCATTCCTATTCAATATAGGTTTCGAGTTATCAAAGTGTAATGTCGAATGATGTTTACCTTTGCACTTGCGACAAGTTTTTTTTGAAGAACATCTCGATGCAGTATGATGTGTGTTCAAGCAATTTGTACATGCGTGAATTTCCTTAACGAAATTAAATTTATCGTTAGGAGTCAATTTCATAAAAGCATTGCAACTATATAGTTCTGAATGATCAGCACCTTTACACATAGCACATGGGTTTGTGCTCTCTTGCGCCTGCGTGCTAACATATGCATGAGGCGTGCGGGGCAGAGGGGGACGAGCGGTGCTGGTTGCAGAATCGTTATCGACCTTGGTTGAAGTTCGTTGCGACGTTCGATACAAGATCTTCACTTGTTCTCTAACGAAGGTAATAAACTCGTCGTATGAGGGCATTTTCGAAGAATTTCGAATAGACATTTCAAAATTTTTTGTTGTGTCCGAGTCTAATAACTTAAGACCCAGGTGAACAAACATGAAGTCAATTAGGTTTTCGAGCTTAAGTTGCTTGATTGCTGAAATAGTAGCAGCAAATGAGTCTATGGTTTTTTCCAAGTTAGATGCCGAAGGACCATTGACAGGTTTCATTGACAGAAGTTGGTTTAAATAGGATGTAGCTAATGCGCGTTTGTCATCATATTTCGCGATCAAAGCCTCCCAAACTGTCGTATAGTTTTCTGCAGCAGGGATTACTCCAGCACAAACCGACTTAGCTTTACCTGTTAGATGACTAAACAAATAATGAACTCTTTCAGAATCTGTCAGTTTATTGTTCTCGTGAATAACACGTTTAAACGTCTCATAAAAAAAAGGAAAATTTTGAATTTCCCCATCAAAGGAAGGCAGATCAATCCGCGGAATCTTAATTGACTCATCCTTATATGTATGGTTCGAGTCTCTGGCCGTCGAAACGCTCGAAGCTGGAGCGTCAAGTTTTGTTATTTGACATTTGACTATGCAATAGAGGTCTTCAAATGCATTCATTGCGTTATAGTTGATATTATATTCCGTGTCTAGCTCCAGGTTCAGAAGATTGACGTCATCCATCAGCTCTATAAATTCTGACCGTAGTTGATCGACCAATCGTGCTTGTGCAATAAATTGTGTCAAAATCTTCATGTCGCTACCTATTTTAGGGATCATATCGTAAATGCCTTCTAAACGCAAGAAGCACTGAGCTCGTTTAGCTTCTGCAAGTTTAAGTCTCATTTCAGACCTTTCGTTTGACTTAGCCATGGTTGACTGTCAACTGTAACTATGGTAGCGTTACTTAATACGAATACATTTACGAAAATATTTCATATTATTTCGTAGAACTTACTGTACAATAACTTAATACAGTCAAGGAGAAATAATAATTATACACTAAGCACGATCTATCCAAAGAAATATATATCGAATAAACCGTCGTGTTACGTCAATGACAGACCAAAAAAACTGAGGCTTCTGGGAATAAATTACCCACCTGACATTTCCAGCTGTGTAAATTCTGGGTATTTATTAACTTAAAATACGCAAAATTACGGAATTAAAGAAAAACGGTGTTTACAATTATTGAATCAAATCCGATATGAAATATTTTATCGTTCGGCTTAGATTAATGAAATGTAGCACGATGAGTACTACGTACGCCGCGAGTAGACCACAAACAAAAAAACAGGCAATTACAATAAATTAGTATTGACTCTATTTATTATTTTGCAGTCGGTACTTAAAAAATAATACAGAATACGGCTCCGATACACCTTTTTCTCTGAGCAATTAGGCGGTTAATGTGTAAATTGGTAAAAATTGTTATATATCCGGTTCGAAGGACCATTTTATGGGGAATAATTCATCAAATACCTGGTTCAGATTTTGAGTCCTCCTTGCTCGTTCGTCTTGTTTTGTTATCTGAGGGCCTTGCAGCAGCGTAATGTTTGTATTTTGTATTAGACACCGTTATTATTATGATGAATAAATTAATTTTTATACGTTTGGTTTTACAATATTCGTCTTGACGTGACGGCGAAGACAGTGACAGACCGTTTTCTTCTTGCCGGCTCGATGTGCGATCCGCGCAAGGAGGTTAAGTGGCCGAAAGGATTTATGGCGTAACCAAATTTCATACATCATTATTCTGGCTAGTGACTTGCCCAACCTAATCTAACTGTTAAATCATGCAACACAACTAATCTAATTGATCGTCTTTGGTCCAGGTTGTCTAGTATACAAACAAATGAAATGTTTGACTACCTACTGATATACAGCCTTGGCCAAAACTATTGAGCACCCCACGTTTTCCTTTGTAACTTATGGATAAAGTATTATTTTTCAAATTCATATATACACGAAGACGTAAAATATAATAAGTGTTCGAACATGTGCAAATCATTTTGAAATTGCTATTTGCGTGTAAAAACTGAAGCTAGAAAAAGTCGGGTTTTACAATAAAGGTTTAATTGTATATTTTTGTCACTGATTTTCCCTTAACGTCAATAAATATAATGAAAATTTTCCGATAGATACACAACTTTCTATTATAAAATATATAAAATACCTTTTAAAGTTTGACTTTTGTAAGAAAAACGCATGGGTGCTGAATACTTTTGACCAAGGCTGTAGATTTCATGATCAATAGGTTTATTTATGTTAATAAAAGTAAATAAACCCTTGGGTAATTATAATTATATTAATTTGTTTCCTTTCCCCTCTATAATCTTAATATTTTATTTTACATTCTTTTTATTACGTATTCGTCGGCGAGCCGGCACACAGTAAATTTGGATTAGCATTATTCTACAACCCCAATTTCATTAGGACTAATTAAACAAGCGAAAGCAGAACACAAAAATCCGAGTAAATCTAGGCTCTTTTGGAAATGTCCCTAAGGTGACTTCCTGACTTGGCGGGGCGGGATCGGTGTGCGGTATTTTATTCTTTGACGTGAGCTTACTGATGGTGATGCCACACAAATTTCCTCACTTGTGGGTAAACTGTCAGTTTTACACTTGCGAAGCAGTCATACTCGTATCATGCGTGTAAGCGGGCGGTGAGCTTGCGGTATCTACTGCATCCCGCGCCAGTCAGAGAGCACTCTCATTAAAATGTAGTGTAGGCACGCAGTAACATTTAGAGCAATGACGCGTAATTGCAGCGTCCAAGAGGCAACCGGATGGCTCGTGGTATTTGAGCTCCCGAAGCGTTGTTGAACCGCACTGTGCAACCCGAACTGAGCCAACTTGTACTGGTGCAGAAATATAAGAAAAATATGAAAAAACCGGCCAAGTGCGTATCGGACCACGCAAAACTAAGGGTTCCGTGCCTATTAAAAAGGTCGTATCGTCACAGAAATTTTACGGCACTTACGTCCTTTTCTTTGAGGAAGGCAGTTTTTCAGCAATATCTCGAAAACCTCTGAACCGATCTTGTTCAAAACAATTTTCGGTGAATGAAATTAATAAGCCCTATGTCCATGAATTTTTCCATATTTTTCAAATACACCGTTCAAAAATTAGAGGGGGGGGGGACAGAATTTTAGTGACTTTCGGGGCGATTATCTCCGACCCTATTCACTTAATCAATAAAAATGCTAAGAAACCTTATATTTATTTTGAAAGGCCTATCGATTGATGTGCCACACGGGGGGTCACAATGAAAAAAAAAAATTTGACTTTTAGTTTTATGTATGGAGTGCACCCCTAAAAAATTTTTTTTTTGTCATTTTAATTACAAAACTATGTAGCGGCTAACAAAATACCTACACCTATCTTCAAAATTGTATTCAAATACACCTTATAGTTTTCGAGTAAAATGCCTGTGACATACGGACAGACGGACAGACGGACAGACGGACATGACGAAACTATAAGGGTTCCGTTTTTGCCATTTTGGCTACGGAACCCTAAAAATATATGTCGCAAAGCAGCCGATTGAAACAGCGGTTGCCTGAAAGTGTGTTGTGTACGTTGTTTATGTATTGAAATGCTGTTTCAATTGGCTACCTCGCGACAATTTTTTTTGCACCCCCCCTACCATTTCCGCCCCAGTCCAAGTTGGCTCAGTTCGGACGGTTCCACAACGCTTCGGGAGCTCAAATACCGCGAGCCATCCGGCTGCCTCTTGGACTGCAACTAACGCGTCATTGCTTTAACTATAAATAATCGATACTGACTGACTCGACTGTCAGTAGACACTGACAGCTCACAGCTTACTGATGTCGTAACGCTTCCGCACCAAAAAATCAGGGAGTCACTATAGTCCAACAAAAATGAATTTTCCTGTTCTAACGAAAATAAGTAGGTACAGTAAGGGAAATGTATTCACGTACCTTTTTAGGGTTCCGTAGCCAAAATGGCAAAAACGGAACCCTTATAGTTTCGTCATGTCCGTCTGTCCGTCTGTCCGTATGTCACAGGCATTTTACTCGAAAACTATAAGGTGTATTTGGATAAAATTTTGAGGATAGGTGTATTTTGTTAGCCGCTACATAGTTTTGTAATTAAAATGCCAAAAAAGATTTTTTTTAGGGGTGCACTCCATACATAAAACTAAAAGTCAAAAAAATTTTTTTCATTTTGACCCCCCGTGTGGCACATCAATCGATAGGCCTTTCAAAATAAATATAAGGTTTCTTAGCATGTTTTTTGATTAAGTGAATAAGGTCGGAGATAATCGCCCCGAAAGTCACTAAAATTCTGTCCCCCCCCCTCTAATTTTTGAACGGTGTATTTTAAAAATATGAAAAAATTCATGGACATAGGGCTTATTAATTTCATTCACCGAAAATTGTTTTGAACAAGATCGGTTCAGAGGTTTTCGAGATATTGCTGAAAAACTGCCTTCCTCAAAGAAAAGGACGTAAGTGCCGTAAAGTTTCTGTGACGATACGACCTTTTTAATAGGCACGGAACCCTTCGTTTTGCGTGGTCCGACGCGCACTTGGCCGGTTTTTTTATGCCTTATTGTCATAGCGACAAGAGCGAAAAAGGTACGTGAATACATTTCCCTTACTGTACCTATAACATTTTTTTTTCACTTTAATCACGGTCTATATAGACATTTGAAAGGGATAAACAAAGCCAACTACCGAGGCAATTCAAAAGGGTGTAACTTTATATAATTTTTAATAATGGGACATCTTTTTGTTACCAAGGTAGAATAGGGTTTTAGGCTTTCCAAAAAAAATGTACGCGGTCTCGCGTAAACACCCGGAAAGGACGTGATTACGAGCTTGATATGTAAATTTTATCACGAATTACATTATACAACAGATAAACACATGTTTTGCATACGTACGGCATTTACAAGTTATTCCGAACAATTTATAGGCTGGGGATACAAAATCGGGGTTTCATTCGAAATGGTCAATTAGAATGTTAGTTTAGTTTTAACTATTTACAATAGGACAAATCGGTAAATTGATAATAATTCCTATCTTATCGCAGTAAGATACTTGTATTTTACTATTTCTGAATCTGCTTAACATGTTTTATTTTTAGACGTTATTTGCTCCTTTGGTTTTAAGGATTTTTTTTCACGGCTGGTGGCCACAGCGGAATTTTTGTTTTGCTGAAAAGTTTAATTAGGATTAATCCAGTAGCTATCGAAAATTTACATTACTTATTGTCAAAAAATACTTCTGTCAGTCATCTTAATTACTTAATTAGGATTCCATACACATACAAGTGTCGAGAGCTTTCCAACTAAATGTTGGCACTGATAATGTTAAAAAGGATGAACATTCACTGAAACATTTAATTTGGTAATAAATCGAAAACCGTGCAACTTTTACTGAAGTCATGTTAGGCTGGTTCGGTTCCTCTTAAGCTAACCTACCTCTGGTGTCATTGTGACGTGTCACTTATGGGACACCCAGTATGTATATCTTTTGCATGTAGGCGCATAGTATAGTCATATTTTTACTGAAATGTATGCGCCTAGAATTTTTACCTTTTTGGAGTTCCGTACCTATCTTAAAAGGAAAAAGGCACCCATTTAGGGGAGGTACGCCTAAAACGGGTAAGCTAAGAGAGATGTGAATTAAAACATACTTAAAAACGTAAATGTACCAAACATTTTTATTACAAGGAACGTCCATCTAATATAGTTTTAAAAAATAAAAACGAACATAATCATTCCCTTCAATAATCTTAGAAAAACATAATATAGAACACCCTTCCAAATACCCGTTTTGCCCTTATGGGGGGCCTAAATCGGGTAACGCGTCTGGGCAAAACGGGTAAAGGGTAAATAATGAGATCAATCTACAAAAATAACATATTTTTAAAGTTCTACAACTTCTTTGTAACATAATATCACTTATATTTGGTAACTTTAAGCCTCTTGAATGTTTAATGCGCGTGGCGTCGATTTTATGTTTATCGATCTCTCCCTCTAGCAAGTCGAAGAATCTTTGTACTTGTGGCTTGTTAAAACCTCTAGCGCGTGCTAAAGAGGTTGGTTCTGGACGACGTAGAGCTAAATCAGGATGTCGTGTTTTAAACCCACTGTACCAATCTTCACCTGCCGTTCCATTTTTGAATGGGTGTGGGACGTTGTTGGTTTCTGCATATTGGCACACGAACTCTAAGAATTCTTTCTTGGTAAGTCCAAAAAACAAACCATCCATTTGAAACACATATTCGAGAAGTTCAAGTTCCTGACTGTCCGTGAATATAGTTGTGTACCTCCCAAGTTTCTTCTTCGGGCATCCTTTTTTAATGTGTCTCTGCAACGTGGATAAGTTTATACCGTACTTCTTAGCGGCACTATTCACTGAGGTTTTACTAGCTTCTTCCATAGCAAGTTTCATGACTTCCTCGTCCCATGATGCATTAGACGTTTTTCTTTTATATTTATTAAGCATCTAGAATAAAAAAAAAAATTAAAACTTCATCTCCACCACTCAAACCACTTACACGAGCATACTAGGGCAAATCGGGTAGATACCCGTTTTACCCCTACCCGTTTTGCCCAGAAGCATATTTTTATTTTCAACCGCCATAACCTCAAAACAAAACGCAAGACCAAGAACGAGTTTTTGAAATTTTGAAGCAGATTCCTTGCAAATACACAACACAAAACTTAAGTAAACATATTCCATACAGTATTTGAGTATTCAGAGTTACCAAACTTCTTTTTTTTTTTAGTAAAAACAGCAAAAAAAAACTGTTTTTCGTCTTACCTTGCAAGCGCTTGCGCCACAGCGGGGAGCCGACTGCCTGTGATTGGGCAACAATCACGCCACCGCACCGCACTCGTACATTCTCACTAATAGTCGTAATACGCACACTAACAAGCTTACCCGTTTTAGGCGGGCTACCTGTTTTAGGCTTACCTCCCCTACGATCACTTCATTGTCCGTCTGTCTGTCAAGACCCTTTTTCTAGAGCAAGCGTGGAAGTATCAAGTTGAAATTAATATCAAATACTGAAGTTCCATTCTGAAAACAGTGAATTTGTTACTATATCGCTTAAAAATACTGCTTGAATGTAACCACCCAACTAACATTTTGGTGTCAGCTAAGCGTATTACTATAACCTTAACCTTTATAAGTGAGTTATAATGATCTCAGTTGCAACTAATAGTGTTATAAAGGAGTTAAGAAAAATAATTAACTCCTAAAGTGTTATAAGAGTGTTACTCAAAGCAAGTACACTTAAGATGTTAAAGCTTTAACCTGTTTTTAACACTTAAACGTTTACAAGAGTGCTAGCTGACGCTCGTTAACTCTTATTGCTTTTTAGTTGTTGCCGTGGAGTGTCTTATAAAGCTTAAGGTGTTATATCTACTATAAGGTACAGGCAGAGACTTTATAACAGAGTTAACTATCTTGTAAGTATTGAAACTTTTTCTATCGCTTAAGGTGTTAGGCAGATACACTTTAAAGACACTGTATGAGTAATGGAGTTTGACTAAAGGTGTTGTAACTCAATAAGCGTTATAGTTGAGTTAACTGACGCCTAAAGCTTTAAGGTAATTCGCCATTGTTTTGGTTGACTCTAACCTACAAATTGATTAGGTTATTCAATATTTGACATCAAAATACTTCATTATTTATGTTACTCTTGCCATTATATGGATGCCACTTAATTTATCATGCCACTGGCCAAGAAACAAGAATAGAAAATGATAAAAACTTCAGATGTCTATTTTAATCTTCATAAGTTTTATTAGAAATCTTTAATAAATCCTGGGCGCGTTAAAATTGAGATGGGAAACATGGTAACGTTTACCGTAAAATCACAAGGGCAGATTGTTTTCACTTAATGTCACAACACACTTCCAATTTAATTCGCTTTCAATTAGTACGACTCCATAGCTGTCAAATATTAATACCTATACTACTATCCGCGCCATTTTGTCGGTAGACTATATTTGTCTCATAATTTTATGGTAAAGAAAATAGTAAGATGCTCACTTGAAACTGGGTGAGAGTTAAGAGTGTTATAAGACTCTCAGCTAACACTTTAACCGATAGTACGGTGTTTGTAGAGCATTGGTCAACACCATAGGTGTCAGTTAACACTGCTCTACAGGCTTTCTAACACCTTTACCTGTAATTCGTGGGCCTCTTTCGTGGTTATAAGGGTGTTAGAGCACGCTATAACACCTTTTTTACAGGCATTCTTAACACCTTAACACTTGGCTGGAACCGATATAAGAATGATATAAGGGTTATTTTAACGCTAGTGTGCTAGTTGGGCAGCGTATAAAGGGACACCCAGACGAACGGTAGCCCACGTCATACTGTCATGCCCTAAAATAAAGTTTAACACAGATTTCGTTCTTACGCCAGATGACTCGATAGTTAGGATCGCGGTACTGTAGCTGTAGACGACTAAAGGCCACCTCGGAAGACCCGATATCGAGCACTGTTTTTGACGAGCAGGGTTGCCGCTAAAATACTCCGGTAAAAATATTTCTGTTAGAGAAATATTTTTAACGGAGTATTTTAATTATTAGTCTCGCTCGATTATTAGGTTGTAATCAGCCAAGTATTAGGTACATTCAATTCAGAAACTTATTGAAATGTGAAAAATCACGCCAATTAGGGTTGACCAATGTTTTACTGCCTTATGGTTTTTAGCGCAGCCCTATCGTGTGCGTCTGTCAGGATCTTGGCGTGTAACGTCGATTCGATCGATAAGTGTGAAACTGCTGTGCCCGAGTGTGCACATGGTCTGTATAATAGGCGGACCTGAATGTGTTTAGCTACAAATTATGTGAGTACCTACGGCCTCCTCGGAGTTCAACCTCGTTGCGCGGGTCCGACTCGCACTTGTCGGTTTTATTTATTTTCATTGTTCTTTGGGTGTTACAATTGTACGTGCCCGCGAAAGGATTCTCTTTTTTGGTTAGGCAAGGGAAAACCGAACCTGAAAAGTGGACTTTTGACATTAGGGTTCTAAGTTAACCAATAACCTAGAGTTATCCTAGAACCTAGCAGTTTTGAAATGAAACTTAAAAGTTAACAAAGGTGGTACTTAAGGCTGTATTAATGAAGTGGATGAAGTTAGGTGTTCATTCATTAGATATTATTATAAACGTGGTGACTACTTATCTCTTTATGTCAAACAGCCAGATGGTCAGAGTATGAAAGTTTTGATGTAGGATCCCAGACAGCAATAAAACTACTAAGTTATGCTCCTATCGACCTTAAAAAGAATATTTCCAGTTATCTACGCTTTCCATTGCACAAAAGTGGCATAAAACAGGGATAATGGCTTTTCGAGGCGGCACATAAAATTTTATTTCGTTTGCCTATAAAATGCAGCGCGCCAATGCAATACAAAATGGCTAATTATACTCTAGGCGGCGCAGATCTTTTGTTTACTTCTATTAGGTACATTCCCTGGGCGACCGAGCTCTGCTCGGGTGAAAATAGAGAAAATACGGAGAAAATCGATTTTTCGCCCCCTTAAACACCCATATTCCAAAATTCATTGAAATCGTTTGAGCCGTTTTCGAGAACGAGATATCAAATATATACCTATACCCTAGCCTTCAATGGTAAAAAAAAAGAATAATAGCAATATTTATGGACTAATTTATTTATTGTTATAACACATAAAAATATAGGTACACAATACAGCAAATATTATATATTGCTCGTTTAATAGTATAGGATACGTACTGCTACGTAAACAAGGAAACCGTCTATATTTTAAATACCTACTTCTGTTTCTCGTTTCCAATTCAAAATAAACCTGAAATAACGTAATTTGAAAACCGGAAAAACTGGAATAAGTAAGTTGGTTTTGAATAATATATTTATAATCAGCCACTTGCCGGTCCCTACATGCGATTGAACTAAAAAAATTGCATACTTAATGTAAGTTAAGTAACAACGTAATATTACTGGCAGCACAGAGCTGATCAGATGATGGAAACAGAAGGTGCATGGCCTCAGCTCCTAAAAACTTGTACTAAAATTGAAATTTTGGCTAAAAACATTTAAATTGAACCGAACCGATCAAAAGGGCCAAAGTGCGTAATCATAAGTATTTATCATAACTATGTAATATTTATAGGAAACGGAATGAATTTCATAGATTTGAGTTCTAACACACTTTTTTGTAGGTAACTTCGATCTTTTATTCCAATTTTTACGTGTACGCCCTATTTCCCAGATCTATTAACCCAGTAACGAATGTTTCCCATTTGTCTTTGTATGCATGTCTCGTTGTCATTTACTAA
The DNA here is from genome assembly GCA_932294315.1 of Epinotia nisella. NCBI lineage: Eukaryota > Metazoa > Arthropoda > Insecta > Lepidoptera > Tortricidae > Epinotia > Epinotia nisella. The sequence continues at coordinate 8,855,383 of OW028687.1, forward strand.
ATCACAAAGGCTTCGGGGAAACATGAAAAACACACATTTGAAAAGCTTTGTTTGCTTGGGGATTACGTTGTTTATTATTCTTAATCATCATGTAGTGCAGTGTTCTAACGTTCTGACTTTACAAGTGAAATTATATTTTGTAATACCTACCCTGTTTATTTTACAAATTAATAGTAAGCCTATGTCTCTCCAACGACTAAGAGGAATCTAACGACACCTCACCTGTTAAAATCCATGAAGCCGCTTAAGGTGCAGAGCATAAGTAAACACTCGAAAAACATAGCCCTCCTTCTGCCGCAGTCAAGTAATAATAGCCAGCAGTTCAGGCTCTGAAATTTACCAAGTTGTTCTTAAATAAGGGCAGCCATAAACATGCCTGCTGATTCCGGCGGCGCGCATTTTGAAGTACTATGTCGAAATAATGACAGTCATCTTGGTTCATGTTCCTCTCAAGTCAGACCATAGTCCCTGATATTCAATTCAATTCAATTCAAATCATTTATTAACTCAGAAACCAAGATTTATTATTTGTATTATTCTTAGAAAGACTATGTTAGTACTTAGGATATCAGCAACAGATGGCATTGCAATTCAATTGTTAGTTGCAAAATGTTCGAAATTTTCGCGTAATAGTAATTTTTGTCATGTTTTAATTTACCTACGCTTTTTATTTCAGCCATCTTGTCAGTTGAACTGCTTTCAAACTGCCCGGTATTCTTATCATCGCATTTATTCTTTTAGTTAATTATTCGGTGGTCAATTCGACACATGCTTTTCCCAGTTCAATTTAATTTTGATTTGAGTTTAATGTTGCGCTTGGTTCTGGGCGCACTTTCACGAGCTCAGCACATGTGGATGCGAGAACGTTATTGTATGTATCTAAAGCAAATGAACTGTTTAAGAGATGCTTTCTTGCAAAAATAATCCACAAGGGAACGCAATAATAACAACAAAAATTTTCGCCGTACAGGCAAGCCGTCTCTGGAATTCACTCCCTCTCAACATCAGACAAGCCCCAAGCAAGTTTGCTTTCAAGCGGATGCTGCGTAAGCATCTGCTTAAACAAGAATTCGACTAAAATCCATCCACATAATGGTAGTATATATTGAATATGTAGTAGTATATCTTTTTGTATGTATCTTATATATTTTTATTTATGTATGTCTATATGTAGTGTATAATACATTTGTATTTTTTTCCTCTCTCCTCAAGTATATTCGTAACAGAAATTATCATACTTTTTTCTTTGCACCTGTTATAAGTCTCTGTTTAGCCCAATGGTTAGCTGGTAGAGAATGCCATCTGGCGTTAAGCTCGCCATTTGTACATATTTTTTTGTATTTTGTGCAATAAAGTTTAAATAAATAAATAAATAAAAATATATACAATATATGGACCTACGCTCTGAAATAAATCTTGTGAATTTGAATTTGAATAATACTTTTCACATCACTAGCTCGGAAAGCCCTTTTTTATTCTTTAAAAACAGATAGCAAAACTGCATTTTATCCACAAGAGTGCAAAGAATATTTTGAAATCCGAACGTGTTATTTATTAGTTACTTTTTTAAACATAATATTAACAATAGGTATGTAAATGTCAACAATTTTCGCCCATCTGATTAAATTATCTGATCAAAACAGGTTCTGGTGGTGGGGTTGGTGTTGGTCTATTTCAGTTGTTTTTGTTATGTAGTTTTTTTTCCGCTTTAGTGAGGTGAAAAGATTTGTGTGACACACAGGTTTACCGTCTCGTGTGTTGCAAGACTCGCTACGCTCAGGATTCTATTTTTGAACCACTCGCTTAGCTCAGGATTCAATTTTCGAACCATAGGATCCATACGGTAGCTTCTAGTTCAACCATAGAATCCATACGCTAGCTTGTAGTTCAATCCTAGAATCCATTCGCTAGCTCGTGTTTCAATTCCACACTCGCGGTTAAAATACAACTTTGCACCATTGTCTAACAAATAACTATTTTGTAGAACCTAAGTAAGTGAAAGAATTTAAAGTTGAGTTCTTTAGGTCATGAGTGGTCTCAAGATAAATCAATGTCCCTAGCAATTAGTAGAGCTACCTATATGTGCTCGGCTACATGCTGAATTGCTGTTGTGGAGAATTTTGTTTGTAATTAATTACGAATAAAAAATGTCTTGCATAAGGCACGTAAAGCCTGAAATGTAGTCCTATCCGATCGTATGCTATAAATACTTCAAATTTGTTTGTCAGTAAGTATAACATGTCAGCAGATAATGTTGCGCACGCACACACATCTAGATCTGATGCGGATATTAACAATGGGCCTAAACAGCGAGTTGTGATGAGCTGTCAGTTCGTAACCACACTTGACTTGTTACAGTAGGCGCTGTACGAACAAGTTTTTAGATATTACTTTTCAGATTACCTATTTAGTCATGGACTTTTATTGCATTGAACAAATCGTAGGACAATGATAAAATATAGGAACAGTATAATATTAAGCCGTGCCTGCCGGAATCAGTAGAGTCTCGAATGATTAAATGAAGTATAATATGGCTGATCGGATGAAATATAATCGCACCAAGTACCGTAATACGCACTATAGGTACAGTAATTGAAAAACGCGGCTTGCGGACGATGACCGCGGTATTCCACAGCACGGCCTTTAGTAGTCTTAGTAGACACTGATGTTATGAGTAGGTATATATTAAGTAGCCATGAATGGAGTTGTGGCTGGTCACGCTACACGATCCCGTGATGGCGAGATTGTCGGTGACCCCCGCCATTTTGATGACGGCAGTCCAGGGCCCCATTTCACAAAGCTACAGTCTTCAATTTTATAGTCGCTTGACCAATAACAACTGGCCATTTGGCTGGTGTTGCCAGTTTACGCGCGTCTCTGCGGCGTGCGAAGCCAGTCCAAAAATATTTTTGTGTTCTTAGTTGTATTTCAGATAGATCTTTAATTTCTTGTACTCACCTGCGTTTTATGTTCCATCTTTTATGTAATATTGCTTCTCCTTTGGTTTGTGTTTGCTGTTTTGTAACTTTCTTAATTTACCTTCTATCTTTGTTGTTTTTACTTATTTTGCATTGTTATATTATAAAATTTATAAACGTATAATTTATTGAAGTCTGCTTGTGGTACTCATGGCCGGTTTGGACGCGTCTTTGACAACTTTGAGTTTTGTTTGACATTTCGGTAGTTCGGGTCACCGTCGCCAGACAGCGCTGTATGATAGGTCGCGTTCAGCTTAGGCCATGCATGCGTACTACAGGCACCGTAACCGACACTCCACTTCAGGAGCCGTTAGCATGGTTGGCCTGACAAGATAACACGTCGTCTCGTTCTATCGAACGGTGTCAGCCAGTGACGCACTCTCTATCCTATCACCTATCGCGTGACAAGGCCAACCATGCTACGGGGCCAGGTCTCGCCGGAAGATAAGCGCCGGCTCTTGAGTCAGCATTATGCTAAGGCTGGACCTTTTCGAGACATTTGTGTGAATTTTGTTTTATTTTACTTTATTTTAATTTTATTTTTTTATCGTAGTTCTATAATTTATATAATGTCACAAATAAATATTTTTTCTTTATTCTTACTTCACACTGCACCGCACCTCCGTCCGGCGAAATTCGTAAGCGGCTTGAAATTGTAGCTTCGTGAAAGGGGCCCCTGTGTGCTGCTGTGGTTTGACCCACTGTAGTCAGGGGGCTCCCTGCTGAGGGAGCGACATCCTCATTAAACCGGAGGGGACACGATAAACTAATGGCGTGTAACACTTCGCTCCAAGGTGATTTTGTGTCACGAGAGAACCGCTCCCAAAATATTAATACAAAAAAAGTAATGATAAAAAAGATAAAACATTACTGCCATTGGGTACTTTTCAACACGGTAATTTTTAGTTTCAGTAAGGGTGTTTTGATAACGTTGTTTATTAAATCTACGACTATTTTAGCTTAAATGCCGTTAACAATCGTTCATCTCTATATGTCACATTCACATTCACACTCGAGCACGAATTTGGAAAATTATTTAAAAAATCGTATATAATCGACCTAGATTTTCGAACTGCTATTTTCAAGAGTACTTATTGTAACAGATGAGCTTTCATTTTAGAAAATGTGCTAAAGATACATCCTGTGGATGTTTTTATCGACATAAATGGTACGTTTACACACTCAAAAGCCATTAAGTACAAATTATTTGAGGACTATTGAAAGAGAGAAGATTATTGACTTTTCGGTATAATTTCAGGTGTATATTATTAGTGGCTCTGTGAACTGTAGAACTAGCAAGCCAGTCTTTAAAAAAACAAAATATGCCACCTGTAGATGAAGCATAGAACTTCGTTCATTTCGCTCGCTCGTTCGATAAATTTACGCAATAAGTAATAGTGCAAGCACACTGTACTCGTAACATTAGCAGTCAGGGTTTTTTTTAAATAATTAGTTCCTTATCTCTTTAAAGATTCTGCCCCTGATTTGTGTTATTAAATACCAAGGGCCACGATTGCCGCCATTACTTATTAAACGCCTCGCACTTCAGTCACATTATTCCGCTCGCATTATCCGCAGACGTTAAAGGTGACGGGATCAAGACTATTCACAAAGCGTAATGACCTTTCGTTACAGGTGGGCCAGTGGAAGACTGTCACCGAGATTTGTGACGATTGCATCCCCCCTATTCTGTAACTTGTTATAAGCTCACCTCAACGCTCACCCACAATTATACCTTGACACCGCGATGCGTAGTAACTAAGCGTAGGTAGAGGTCTAGTTTCGTAACGGGTGACCGGCGGGGTGAGCCGCATTTGCGCGTAGCGAATAAAAGCCCTGTCACGAATTCCGAAGTTAAGCCTGTCACAAACACGTCAATGGCGGCGATACGCAATCCTGGTCACGGGAATCCAATTTTAGCTTAGTTCGGATTTCGACACCCGGGCGTTCGGACTCCGATGTAAATGCATTATCTTCAGGCCTTTTTAAAATTCTAACTTAACTTATCCCTTGGTCCTTTAATTCACTAGGTTTTTCATCACTATAATGATGCATCGTTGCCGGGAACATTGAGGAATTTCCGCCAACGGCATAAAAAACTATATTTTCCTTTTTTCTGATTTTTAAAGAGAGAGACAGGAAGGCATATACTTCGCATTAAACATTCAAATAATTATGAGATTAAATATCAATAACAACTCAATACATTTTTAGGCATCATTTACCGAAATAAGATGTTATGGATTTTTATAAAACAGAGCCAAGACGATAAAAGAGCTATCGTAAATTAATCAAGATCCTTGATGAATTTCGTTACCGATCTATGGTTCTAATTATACCAGAAATAAGGTCACAGTCGAGTAGAAAATGTTTTATGAATAGACCAGGGAGGGCTCACAGCCTAGAATTATGTCCCTATTATAGCCTCAGGATTTGCGATAAGTCTTCGTGGTTCAATATCGCGTTTATTGATAGAATGTGGGTGTTGCGCATAAAAGGCTGTTTCCAAAGCATAATTACTATACTATTAAGACTTCATACCAATCAAGTTCAAAGTTTGTATGTAGGAGGTAATCTCCGGAACTATTCATTCAATTTCAAAACATCTTTCACTTAATGGACCTTCCAGCACGGCTATCACAAGACGGCGCGCGAGCTCTGTCCGATTTTTCACGCACTATCTCTAATATTAGAAAACTTAGAAAGAGAGGTATAGACATATTAAAATATAATGAAAACGGGTTACTCATGTATGTACTCACTGTCGAAAATCGCTCGACATGTTTCGAACCGATTCGCGGTAGAGGTATAGTGCGAGAATAATCGAGAGAGCTCGCGCGCCGTCTTATGATAGCCGTGCTGGATGGACATATTTTATCGCGCGAGTCCGCCGTGGTCCTCCGTGATACGCCGGTGAAGCCGCGTGGGCAGCTAGTGGATCGTTTGTTATAAAATCCCAATCAAGTAGGTAGGTAAGAGAGCTTTCATTGCTATCAGTTTTCAGCATCGTCTACAAGCAAATTTAAGTTAATTCGAAAGTATTCACGTTCGAGTACAATTTTTTTTAAACTGTCGAAATCTATATAAAGTGGATTTATACTTTAACTAAATAGTTATAAATTTCAACATTGTTTAAAAAATGTACTTATAAGTTTTATTTATCAGGGAGCATTGTCATCAAATCCACTGATGATTATCATTTCAATTCAAAACGACCACTGATACCGAGTGAAAATTGGTCAATGTAGGTAGAACATGTAATTGTGATTACTAGATGTCCGCGCGGCTCCGCGCGGCTCCGCCGCGGATACAAGGAACCTAGGCGGAGCGATGGAAAAAATATAGCACATAATCCCGTAGGAGGTCCATTATACATATATTAATTATGGTGTAATTTATTGGGGTAACTCTGATAATGTCAAAACTACTTTCATTCTGCAAAAAGAATGTCTCCGCATTATATACCGCTTATACAATACTGAATCCGTTAGAAATATTTCTAGGGAAAAGAAGTTTCTAACCTTAACTGGATTGTACATTTTAGAGCTGTGTTCATTTGTAATAAATCATAAATATAATTTTAATAACTGCTCAGAACAGCGTAACAATTTGCGATCACAGTATAAGTACAACATTTCACAGCCGGCGATCAAAAACGCAACATTACAGGAGCACCTTAATCACCGCTATCAAAGTTTTCAACCATCTACCCGTTAGCCTAAAAATGTTGTAATCAATTTAAGCGCCAGTTAAAGCGATGGTTGACAGAAAATGTTTTTTAGGATTTAAAAGAATACTTTGAGTTTTGTAGTTCTTAAGATGAATACTTAAATACCTACCTGTGTAACTTTTATAGTTAATACTGTATGCACGAAATGGGTTGCCATTGTAACTCATATACTTATAATTTAGACCAAATTGTACATGGTAAACAATAAATATTCTCTCTCTCTCTATCTATAACCTACTGAAGAAAGGGTTTTTAGAATAGAAGGCGTATTGTTTCTGATTACCCCCAACATACAAACCAACAAACTTACCAAGCTACAAACTTACATTTCACAGGCATTACACGTGTTTATTATTAGTATCGGCACAGATCAAAGAATACTGTACTTACCGCGGACCGTTAATGGTTTAACATAATATTTTACCGGTTATAGCTGCATTGACTATTTATATTAAAATATTAGGCGAAAATTAAAAGGCCCATTTCAGTTCGCCATTTATTGCAGAGTAACAGAGATAGCTATACAAGAACATATGCATAGTATAAAACAACTAAACTATGGTGGCAGCTCTGTCTACGTATGTTAATGTTGCTCAACCTGAACAATCTATTATTATAATCTCAGAGATCAGCTTTAGAAATTAAATATTCCTACCGAAATGATAAATTAGAACCTACCAGCACCTGTCCACTTCTCGGCTTAAACATTGACGAACACATAAACTGGAAAGTCCACGTCGATAAAATTTCAACCAAGCTGTCTAGGTTTGCTTACGCCCTTAGACAAATATTAATAAATACTAACTTAAAGACCGCTGTCTGTGCATATCATGCTTTTGCCCAGTCATGGCTCCAATATGGAATAGTGTTGTGGGGCAGTAGTGTGAATGCTAAAGATTTATTTTTACTTCAGAAAAGATGTATTAGAGTACTCACTAATATTAGAAATGAAGAGAGCTGCAGACCATACTTTTCTAAACTAAAGATACTTACCCTAACATCTCTGTATATATTAGAATCATGCAAATTTATACGAAAACATCATCATCTATACCCCAAACCCGAACACGTAAACCCACATACACATAACCTACGTCAGCGCAATAAAATAATTCAAGCAGTTCCCGCCAAACTAACAATGTTTAACAAAGGCCCTTATGCTATGTCTATAAAAATTTATAACAATATTCCACAATATATTCGAAATGAAGCAAAATATAATATCTTTGTAAATAAACTTAAGGCTTATCTTGTAACGGAATGCCCATATTCTCTACAAGAGTTCATGGGTCATTAGTTATTAGTCATATTATGTGTCGATGTAAGTATTAAAATAGATATCTTTTTTATAAAAAATATGTTGTTACCTAATGTGCAGAATTTATATATTTTATTTTATTTTTTATCCTTAGGTTTAGTTTAAACATGTTGCTACACCCTAGTAGGGTCCATGCTTATACTGGTTAGATTTTAAGAACACCTTTGTAAATACCATGGTTGCAACGAATAAATATGAATATGAATAAAATATGAATACCGTTAAATACTTTAATACTGGTTTATTTTCCGGTATTTGGAAGTCATATCGTTTTGAGAAATTACAATGTATATCTATATACATACAATTATACATACATGTAACGAAATATAATTATCAGAACCTGAAATAATTTTTGATGATATTGACCAATGGGAGACCCCGGCATCCGAGAAGAAATTTTAGTACATAAAGTTTCAGCTACCTAGCAAGTAAACAATTTGTATTCGTTTTCTACATCTTTACTGTCAATTGGACACCTATCGGCGCCTACGGCATTGTGCTAAGAAGGTTATCATATCAAAGCCGTCTACGGCGTCCACGACAAAGTGGGTTTAATTTAAACCTCATTCTTCTCCAAATATCTCGAATATGGGAAAATAAGTTTGTATATAAACTTTTTTGAAGTAAAATAAAACATGGCATATTACTATTGACATAGAGCCCAATGAAAAAATATATCCAAAGTTGACACAATACGTCTGTCAGATTTTGTAAAAAGTTAAAATACCGTTTATTTTCTGTTTTGTATATTTTCTCAGTGTTGTATCCAGCATATTTGGCCGACTCAACATTTATAATTTCTTATGTTGGAGAACTTTAAACTCAGGTTTGAACTATTGAGTTCAAACCTGAATCAAATCAAGAATGATCAAGAAATGATGATGTGTTCAAGAATTGTCTTGTTTATTTATTTTACATTGTCATCTCAAGTCAAAACAGGAGTTAAGTTACGTGACTTCACGCAACCAAAGTCACGTGGTCAGCTCACAGTAGTTTTTTAAATTAAAATTTTAGTACTTTTCGGTAAAAAACGAAGAGTTTATTGCAACGTTCCACCATGATTCGGATCGAATGACATATAATTCATCAAAACCGGACCATAACTGTAGATCTGATGGCATGTACAAAAATCGGCCTCGCGTATAGTGAACATTTTTTAAAAAGTAGGAATCCACTTAAAGTCTTATCTGCCGATGAATGGTTTTGTTCTCTATTGTTAAAGCCGACCGCTAATCACCCGTGCAAAATAAAATGCATAAATAACAAATGATTTCATACGAATAACAACTTTATACTAAATTGATAAGGTTCAAATTTCATCAGCACGCACTCGACATAAAACCTTTTGGAACGGAAGAGCCGAACACCTGGGCGATCACGGCTCTTATTTCCAAAAGGTTTTATGTCGAGTGCGTGCTGATGAAATTTGAACCTTATTAATTTACGATAAAGTTATTATTCGTATGAACTTATTTGTTATTTATGCATTTCATTTTGCACGGGTGATTAGCGGTCGGCTTTAACAATAGAGAACAATTCCATTCATAGGCAGATAAGACTTTAAGTGGATTCCTACTTTTTAAAAAATGTTCACTATAATACATACGTATATAGAAGATAGAAGATGAGTAACAAGGGAAGTTATTAGTATTCTCATACAAATGTTATGTCTCACAAAATGGCAAACAAATTCACAAAACAAAACGGACGCTGATGTCATCGGCGGGTAAGTAATATTTTAACGTATAACAACAGGAGCTCATCGAATAAAGAACAAATTATTCGACATTTTGGATAAGTACAGTGAAAAGCGAATTCTTGAGTATCTATCTATAAATATCGAAATATTATAGGTAAACCTATCCTAAATACCTACCAAACTTACAGAAAATAAAATAGAATACTTCTATTCAGATAAGTAGATACTATAAGAATTATTAAAATGTACATAATAATAGTCATTCAAATGGTGGTAAATGTTACTAATATGAACCCGTACAATATTGATTCATTAGGTACAAAAAAGGTGTAAAAAAAATATCACGTCAATTTATTAGAAAAAAAATATGACTGCAATATTATTTTAACAGCCACGAACGCACTGTAATATTACGGATATACTCCCGTGAATGAGCTTTTCATAAAACCGCTAAGCAGACCGTTTACAATAAATATCAATCTAGTCTGATTCGAATGGCACGTTATTCACAACTTGTTTCACATCGCCGCGCCGCTCGACCCTAGTATACATTGACGTTAAGATTCATAATAACAACGCGTAATTGGAGATCTGAATTACACTGGTTCGGAGGTAAGGTAAGGTGAAGCGTTTGTTGAATTCATTTCATTTCAACCCAGCGCTGTAAACAGCCCCGAGATTGGATCCGCGCCTCCTTTATTGCTGTTATTGAGCACGCTAGAGCCGCTGTAGTAGAAAGTTAAAATATACGACTCTTGTATTACATTATATGAAAATAACTTTATTTTCACCTCACTAGCTCGGAAAGACCTTTTTTATTATTTAAAAACAGATAGCAAAACTGCATTTTATCCACATGTGTGCAAAGAATATTTGAAATCCGAACGTGTTATTAGTTACTTTTGTTGTCCGTCTTTCACGGCAAAACGGGGCGACGAATTGACGTGATTTTTTAAGTGGAGATAGTTGAAGGGATGAAGAGTGACATAGGCTACTTTTTATCTCTTTCTAACCCCCCACTTCCCTAAAATGGCGGGTGGAAGTTTGTATGGAGCATTCCGCAATTTTCAAGGTAGAAAGCTAAAAATTGGTATGTGGACTATTTATGACTAACAAAAAAAATCGTGCATAATTTTTTTTTGGAAGACTGCACCTAACCCCTTAAAAGAGGGTGTGAAGTTTTATATGGGGGTCCAGATAGGTAGAGTCAATATGTAGAATCGATATGTAGAGTCCATATGTAGAGTCCATATGTAGAGTCGATATGTAGAGTCCATAGGTAGTCGATATGTAGAGTCTATGTAGAGTCGATATGTAGAGTCGATGTGTAGAGTCGATATGTAGAGTCGATATGTAGAGTCCATTTGTAGAGTCGATATGTAGAGTCGATATGTAGAGTTAATATGTAGAGTCGATATGTATAGTCGATATGTAGAGTCGATATGTATAGTCGATATGTAGAGTCGATATGTAGAGTCGATATGTAGAGTCTATGTAATATTTACTAGTTAAAATAAAGGCTGATTATACATATTTCAGTTGTTTTTCTTATGTAGTACTTTCCTCAGTTTAGTGAGGTGAAAAGATTTGTGTTACACACGGGTGCAAGTTATTTTGACGTCTCGTGTGTTGCAACACTCGCTTTGCTCAGGATTCTATTTTTGAACCACTCGCTACGCTCAGGATTCTATTTTCGAACCACTCGCTTCGCTCGTGGTTCAACCATAGAATCCATTCGCTAGCTCGTGGTTCAACCCTAGAATCCATTCGCTGGCTCGTGTTTCAATTCCACACTCGCGGTTAAAATATAACTTTGCACCCTTGTATAACAAATAACTATTAATTCAGATGAGGAACACCTATAATGATGGTTTTCGTAAAGGTGGCGCAAAAAAAACGTCAGAAAAAGAAGAATGACAAGACATTTTATGATGAATAAATTTGCTGTTCTATGATGATTTTTGATATTTTTTATATTTTTAATACCTACTCCTTTTCACATAGTCACCGAATCGATGTATGATTATTACTTAGATATTTTTCTAGCAGGAACAACATTTGTTTAGTGCTTGCCACAATAAAAATATCGACAATCCTGCTATCGATAAGTACATACTACTTCAACGACAATACGTACATACAACCACAGACTTATATTGGCTACCTACCTAGACGCCGCGTGCACCTACACTGTAACCATATACAGAGACACAGATTTGTTTTGGGACCAAAAATGGGTTTGGGAAAAACTACATGTGACATTCTGCGTCGATTTGAAAGACAATTTCGGTGTGTGTGTGTGTGTGTGTGTGTGTTATGGAGTAACTTAGGGGATAATTAATTCAGTGACACGAAGAAAGAAAGTTATGAAAGTATTGCAAATTGTTTTCTGAAGTATGTAAAATATAAATAAATTGATAGTTTTTTTTATTATTGTCTATTTTTTAACGCACCCTTGAAAAAGTTGAAGTGGTACTTATCGATAACAGAACTGTCGATGTTTTTATTTTGTCAATCACTTACAATAAGACGTTCGTGCTAGAAAAATATCTAGGTATAATGATTATTAAACGACTTCAAACAAAAGGAGGAGATTCTCAATTCGTTTGTATTTTCAACCGACTTTAAAAAAAGAAGGAGGTTCTCAACTCGGTTTTTTTATGTTTGTTACTGAGGTAACAAACATTTCAAAAACCATTCAATTCATTTGTCATTTCATTTCGGTGTTCTGAGGAACTCAGTCTTAATAATGAACCGATTCGCACAATTCTTTTTTATTTGCTTCCAGGTTGGTCCCATTGTTATCAAAACTTCAGTTGGATGATGGGAACCATGAGAAATTGAGGGAACTCCTCAAATATAGAAGGCACACATGTAGTAATTTCGGTATTTTCTATTATAACTAGTCTGTGTTAACACCCGGAAATCACTAATTTGGGGAAGTGGAACTGATGATGAAGACCACAACTGACTTATGGAACTCGTACTTAAAATTGTAAAAGTACGTTACAGATTCTGATATGATTCCGTTGAAATACTTAGCAATTAATGAAGTACTAAATGTCAAGTGTGCCTAATCGACGGAACTTCTCAAATATTATCGGCCCACGTACAGTGATATGGTTTTCGTCTGTAATTATCAACGTATTTACCCTCGGAAAGCAGTCCATGTAGTAAAGTGGAAAGGAAAAGTTTATGTGGCTTGGCGGAGTACTAAATTGAAGTCGGTAAAAACTTTGTTTTTAAAATAAATTATCGACAGTGTATTTGATGAAAGATTTAAACATTTTAATTTTACTTTTACTAACATATTTTAGCAAACATAGCTGTACTGCAGTAGTATGTAGTTAGGTGTATACGGACGAGCGGTTGGCCTAGTGGGTAGTTTTAATCTGTAACGTACTTTTCCAATTTTAAGTACGAGTTCCATAATTCAGCTGTGGTCTTCATCATCAGTTCCACTTCACCAAATTTGTGATGTCCAGGTGTAAATACACTAGTTATAATAGAAAATACCGAATTTACTACATGCGTGCCTTATATTGAGGAGTTCCCTCAATTCCTCATGGTTCCCATCATCCAACATTAGACAGAGGGACGGGTGGAATCGCAAAGCATTCAACTTTTAATAAAGTAAGTCCGACAAATTCAATGAAAGAACTATTATATAATCTGTGGCCTTACGTTCAACAGCTACGTAACGTTCTGTTGCACATAACGAGACTAAATTAAAGGGCGGAAAACGTTTCCGGCTGTGCAATTAACATCACGCTCTAACTTCAATCAACGCTGTTGACTTCATAGGTTTCTTTAATTAACCTTGCATATTAATTTCCATAAATTAATTACTGCGGAGCTATATACATATATTATGTAATTCACCACCACTCTCTCTCTCTCTCTACTCACTTCACCATTCGTCACTAAAGGTGCATTGATATAGGTTGTTTGGGCTTCATTTTTGTTGGTTGGCGTAATAATGGTGACAGTTCAAGAAGCACGGAATATATTAAGTATATTTATGTAAGAGGTCTCAAGTAACCTGAGAGGTAGAGTAGAGTACTTTGCTGACTGTACCTAGGTGCGTGGCCTCTATTTGTTTAGCTCTAACACGATTTTTTAGTAAGTTAATACGTATTCAGATAAATATTTGTGTTTGTTTAAAAGTACCGGCAGAAAATTCTGTTCAAGAAATATCACAATGACAAGTGGCGAGGCGTTCAAAGTACTTGATTTCCACCGGCATGCCTCAATACAAAACAATTGAGAATCTTTTCTTACAGATCTTGAATTAATATGGCTCGCCTCTGGCACACGGGTCAGATAGTACCAAAGGGGGGGCCAAATAAGCACTTAGAAAAAAAAAAAGAAAAAAAATTGCCGTTTTTCGACATGTTTTGTATTGGATCATGTAGAAAACGCTAAAATAAGCATGTTTTATAATATAAACTTTTTCTCTCCGATCAATATTTACCGAGATATTGGGGTTCAAAGTCAACCATTTTAAAGGGCTCTGGGACTTAAAAAAAATTCAGTTGTGAAATTTATGTCAGTATAACACCTCATTTTTATTGATGTATCCAATAAAATGTGCTAAAATAAGCATTTTTTATAATGTAAACTTTTTCTCTCCTATCACTATTTACCGAGATATTGGGGTTCAAAGGTCAACCATTTTGAAGGACTCTGAAACTGAAAAAAATTAGTGGTTAAATTTATGTAGCTTCCCGACACATGTCCAAAAACGTTAATAAAGTAGTTAAGCAGTGCCATATATATATTTTTTTAATTTCTAATTAAATAAAGTCGGTTCTGGTGCTTCGCCGGCCGCTACCGCGGCACGCTCGCTTCGCTCGCTCGGCTCGCGCGCTGTAGGGTCGCAGTTTAACCTAACACTCCTCCTCGCTTCGCTCGTCGTCGTACCTACACCGACCTGCCTTAGAGTAAATTACTCAGTCAATTTCGGCTTTTTCAAAACAAAAGACATATACAAAACATGCTTATTTTAGCGTCTTCTATACCATAGCATCATAAAAAATAGGTGTCATAATGATACCAACCCCATCGTTATTTTTTTAAAGTCCATAAAATTGTAGCCATTTAAGAGCCAATATCTTGGTAATTATCAAGTTAAGAGACGCTTATTTCTATACGATACAATCATTCAAAATAGGTCTCATAATGACACGACTTTAGACAAAAAAAAATGTAAGTGTTAAAAAATTTCAATATTCGGAGCGCTTTATTTCAGCCATTTTTGATTTTAAATAAAAATTGTTCAAGTAAAAGATGCTTATTTTAACGTGTTCTATACGATACAATCATTCAAAATAGGTCTCATAATGATACCACTACGAGGTAAAATTTTGTAAGTGTCGGCCCCCCCTTTGCTCCAGTCCAACCGGCACACGAGTAAAAACGTAATCTTAAATGATTTATGTATTTGAAATATATATTCGATACGTGTTATAAAACTTTCTTCCATATATTTTACAACTGAAAGGAGGTCTATTTTCGCTCGCCGCTTCCAAACCCATCACATTTCAATGTGTTTCCCGTGCTCGCTTCCACGCACGCTGAGCTAACGTGTCAGAACGAGCGTAAAACATGTTGACATGCGATTCTCATATGAAAGAGATGAACATAATGGAGGCCAAGTCAATGCTTAAAGTCATAAATATGCGTTGAACAAGCAAAGGGTAAATTGGAAGCAACAATATCCTCGTTTAATAGAACTCGCGATAAATTTGCCTATTTGTCATAGCCAGATAATTTATTTAGGGCCTGCCGAGTACAGGGCGTTTGTGGAATAATAATGTATCGGGGAAGGGGGTAAATCATTCATGCAAGGCAGTGTGTGCAACAATTTTTACAGTGCATAGAAAGTATAGGTAATTTCACGAGAGTTGAGGTGAATGATTACACACACAGCTACATAAAGTACTGATTGCAAAAAAAGTGAATGAATGAAATGAGTGAGTGAATGTAAATAAAAACGCTCATATATATTCATATACATATATTTTAATAAGAATAGGTATAGGTATAACCAACAGTAAAAAAAATATATTTTTATAAAGTATCGTCACTTAGCATATCTGAATCGTCAAGATTGATTATTACAAGTTTATGGTTTTCGGTTAGTTCATCAATCTTAGGTTCCTTTATTCTGTATCTTTCTTAATTTTCTTGGGTTTTTCTGAAAATATTCTGCAACGTCTCTTTGTCAAGTGCTTCAAATTCTTCGTTTAATTTCCTCATGACGCTATTGAATGTGAACTGTTCTGTCGCAGGTAAATGTTGACCGTCATTTCTTAAGTTCTGTCTAAAATGACAGAACACGTTAAATTTAATTTCCTGACTTTGTCTATTTAAAGTTTTCCCACGACCTATTGTTTCAGCCATGTTTCCGTAGAATAAAAACCTGTAGGTTTTCTTGTCTCTTGGAAAATCCGGTTGTCAATAAGTATGACAACGATGTAACGAGTGCCAGTTACTTCAATCATCTTTAAAGAGGTTTGATAACGAGATAACAAAGTAATGAACATATATGTGAATACAATTTTAATAGCTAAATAAATAAAGACAATGCAATTTGTTACCTACTTATTCTCTTTCGTTTCTACGATTAATATTATATATATTCATGTATATACCTACGCATATGTGACCTTTATTTGAATTGGTGTAAATAAAATTAATTAAAATGCTTTCTGTTTTGTATAAAGTCGATGAATTGGTAGAAATATATTAATACTTAACAAAATAGTTTATAGGAACTTTTTGGTCTTTCTTGCCATTCACTGTTGAACTTGCTATCGGTACAATAATAGAACAGTAATGTCAAAACTTCGCTGTCATTACATGACAGTGTTGTTGTGTGCGTGGCCTCAACTCTCGTGAAATTACCTATACCTATGTGCATATATATGAACGGGGAACGCCTCTGCGGCTATTTAGCAGTTACCTCAGTGAAAGAACGCAATTCATTAAAATGCAACGATGAGCCTTTGACCTTTGGAGTGCCACAAGGCAGTGTATTAGGCCAACTCTCTTTCTAATTTATAGAGATGGCCTCTGTCGCCTTCAGCTTCATAATTCTGACTTGTCACTTTTGCCGACGACACTGTCTTCGTCTTCCACGGTGCCTCTTGGGACGAGGTCAAATATTCTACTGAATTAGGCCTAGCAAGGGTTATGGAGTGGTTAAACTCTAATATACTCACACTAAATCTTAATGAAACCAAATATGTTACCTTCAGTATTAGAAACACTACTCAACCACATAGCAACTTCAGCATAAAGGCTCACTCAAGCAGTAACCCATCACTTTCGCCCTGTAATTGCTATTTGCTGGAAGCAACCAACATTGTCAAATTTCTCGGAATATATATTGATCAAAACCTTAACTGGACCCACCATAATACATTCCCTCTCTTCTCGCATCACAAAACTAATCTTTATTTTTAAGAACATTAGGTGTGATCCTCAATTGATAAAAAGCGTTTATTTTGCCCTCTGTCAATCAATTATCACATATGGTATTGAAGCTTGGGGAGGAGCAAAGAAGTCCCACCTAATTCAAATTGAACGTGCGCAGCGAGCGATTATTAAGGTTACCACCTTCAAAAACATAATATGTTACCCTACATCTAGTGCTTACAAAGATTTCGATGTACTATCTGTCAGGCAATTATTCATAAAGTCAGTTATCTGTAGACAACATAAATATAGTTCTGATGTGCGACCCCATCAAAGAAGGAGAGACATAGTCTACAGTATACCAACCTGCAAAACCAAGTTTACGCAATGCTTCCCCATATTCCTAGGGCCATATTTATATAACCGCATATCTTTTATATACCCCTAAAAAAAATTATTCATTTTATTACAAAACTATGTAGCGGCTAACAAAATACGCATAACCTCAAAATTTTATTCAAATACACTTTATAATTTTCGAGTAATATACCTGTGACATACGGACAGACGGACAGACGGACATGACGAAACTATAAGGGTTCCTTTTTGCCATTTTGGCTACGGAACCCTAAATAATTGGTACCTACTCAATTCTCCGCGGAATGCCGTTGTGTCCAAATTTTATACCCACATCTCTTGTCGTTGGTGAACTATCCTAATTCGACATAAGTATTAAACTTAACCTATCATACAACTATAGATGACCTCTGAATTCATAGCGAATATATAGGAAGACGGAGATCAAGGTTTCTGGTTTTTCAATATCAACAGCGACGTCGTCAGCGACTGAGTTTCCAACATAATTAGGTCCCTAATATCTAACAGCTACTATAGGTTGAGATATCAACCATTTTTGGTTACGATATAGTTTTTAGCCACCTAGCACTATTTTTCATCCCGTGTTTTTTCACATTTTATCTATATTATTATAAAGTTTGAATGGAGTTCTTTTAACTTTCCAGTCTTTAGCTCATGGATTTGAGGAGTTCCCATACAAAGTTTTACCCCATTTTTTACTCCTTTGAACCCTTATTCCAAATCAGTCAGTCAGTCAGTCAGTCAGTCAGTCAGTTTCTTCTTTTATATATTTAGATATATATATACACACACAGAATACTACGAAACAATAACAATATGTAAATAGCTAAAATAGACAAGTCGTGCAGTGGTTACGTTAGTAAGTAGTCTACTTAATCTTTTTTACAGCGTATGCAGCTGAACTTAGTTTTTTGAGTGCTACAATATGAGATCCCCATTGAAGTCTAGATTCTACTTTTATCCCCAAAAATACTGTGTTGTCTATTATTTGTAACATTTGGTTATTGATTTTCAGTCCTTTTATATAATTGTTAACATTTGGTAACTTGAAGTGTACCTTCGTCCAAGCACTTCTATTCTGCGCCATACGCAGGCAAGCCTGAGCTGATCTATCTTACAGGTGTACAGTCAGCATCATAAACATGTATACATTCTATGACCTTATTACCTAGACTTAAGGTCGAAAAGTGTATACATGTTTATGATGCTGACTGTACAATATCGTCGTAAAATAAATTTAATTCTTAAATGTACATCAGGTGAGCAAAAAAGTTTGATAGGTGCTTTATAGAGATTAATGATGTTGTAAATTACTTTGTACCTGTATAATCATTTGAACGAATGGCAATCAAGGGAATGAAAAACGTTCCCAATCGACGAGTCAATATGGATGAACGATTGAAAAACAATTAATCAATTAAAAGCACTTTAATTCGTCGGACGCGGGATAGGATTACCCAGTTGGGATAACTAATCGGCCAACTTTAGGGGTTCACACCCCATTTCATTAAATTATTGCCACTGAAATCTTCCACTAAGTTCGTCCTAGATTTTCTTCATGCTTGGGTGTATTTAGATTTATGAATTAGTAGGTAGTAATCGGATTATATTAGAAGCAGATGACAATATCACACTTATAATATTATAAATGTGAAACAGTGTCCATATGGAAAAAAACAGTAAATATGTCACTAACAAGCATGTTAATGTGTAAAGGAACAAAAAAGTTACGATTTTTTTTCTCGAATCGAAACAGTTTTTTGGCTCTCCTGAAAAATGACGAGTTGTCCCTTACGCCCTTTGAACCTACGGTAGTCGATATGGATGCTCAATCTCGCGATCTCGCGAGATCTCGTACGAAAATTGTACGAAACTCAATATGCATTTATTTATCACACTAATATTATAAATGTGAAACAGTGTCTACATGGTCAAAGACAAAGCCATGTGGTCAAAGATACATAATGAAGTAACATCGACGGAAATTGTATTTATACAACTAACGTTAAAAACTTCAATAGTGCGATGCAGAGCTTCACACATTTCCAGGCATATTCTAGCCGTAGTAGGTAATTCTTCCGATTTTTCTATGCGTTTGAACTCTGCCAAACCATATGAGAACGTATAAAAAAGAGTTTGATGGAGTTTAGGTATCGTAGACAGAGTTTGAGAAAGACCGATTTAAGAACACTTCACCAGCGCCATCTTTTGGTAATCAGTAGAAACATGGATTCTTCCCTAATGTGGTGTAGTGGCGTTGAGGACAAATTAAACAAAAATATGCGAACCGATTTTATTGAAACTTTCCAATATTGTTGTTTATACCTCAGAGTAGGATATAGCGTGCCGTTTTTTTTTTAGATATAATTACTTCAGAGGGTGGAATAAGGAACCAAAGATTGTATGGGACTTAATTTTTTTTTTTAATAGAAACTTGAAACTTCGTAGATTGATTTTATATCAAAATATTAGAAAACTAATTTCTGCGTTTTTGAAAATTCATTCCCTAAGGGGGTCAAAAGGCGTTTGAGAATTTGTATAAAAAAACGGTCACCCATCCAAATATTGACCTCACTCGACGTTGCTTAACCTTGGTGATTGTTGCGAAGTGTTCATCGCTATTAGACTACGTATTATAGGCAAGTAGTTTGTGAAGGTTACATTATATTTTAATGATTTTTATAATTACAATATCATTGTTTTTAAAATAAAACTGTACTGTTTACTAGAAGGCGACATATTTGTATAAGTCAGCTACTGTCTGAATGCATCACGCGTGTGGACCAAGGTGAAAAAGTTCCATCTCACGACAAACATGCGAGTCCAGCTGTTTGATGATGTAGAGTCGGGTGCGTATGCTCAAAAATTGCTTGATATAGGCGACGGTCGATTAAAAACTGATGATGAAGGTATGATTCTATTCACCAACCAACTTTGTCTTGTTGTGGATTCGGAAGACGAGCTTATTGCTCAAGTTTTTCCGAATCTGCAACAAAATATTCTGGATGAAAATTGTTTGTGTGAAAGAACCATACTGGCACCAAAAAATGAGACTGTATCAAAAATAAAATAAAAAATTTTGAAAAAAATATAGATTTTTTTATCGATACGGATCTCCAAAATTAAAAAAAAACATACATTTCCCCAACAAAAGACGTGATGTCGCTGATCCCCTGGCGGATGAGCAGTGCGGTGTGGGACGCTACTTGCGCTGATACGTTGGCAGCGTCCTACTTGCCAGTCACGTCTAAAGTAGTCCAAACAAGCCGGGGCAGCGGCGGATGCCCGAAAGCGATCCAAGTTTGGAAAGTATAGCTGTCTCGGCGCCCAGTACGATTTTGTCGCATTTGGTTTGGCGTCGAGACACTCGTCCCTTGGGGAAAAAGCACGCGTGGGCTCCACAAGGAAGGAAGTAAGCGGTTGAGGGACGCAACGTGTGACCCTCGCGCAGGCAGCTTTCTCGCTCAAAGAATAGCGATTGTAGTGAGGATCCTTAGCGACATAAAATGGCCAAACCTTACTTTTTTTGATAAAATTATGAAACTTGGCACAGTTATTCCTTGTGCTAAAATAAGCCGATTAAGATCGGTAGCCTTCGGGAGCCCCCCCTCTGGGGCCGGGGAGGGGGAAAGTCCCGCTCCGCCCGGCTTCATTCTAAAAATTCTAACCGTCCATGGCTAGCTAATATGTCGTGTTTGGTATCAATTTCGGATAAATAAATAACGTAGAATTCATTTCTCGTAAAAAAATGTTATTTGTCTTGAATTGCCGGTTGTTTATCGGGTTATCGTACTCTTCACATCGCTAATCTGTCGGCTAAAATCTATACTTTCTTTTCATCAACCTCTAGTACAAGACGTAGTACTTTTATTTATTCTGTGGTACAAGTTCGCACAGTCAGTCTCCAGAATGTGCACTAAGCGCAAATAGCAACAGCTTAATATGCAAACAGGCGGTAAAAATTGAGCACCGGCACGCGACTTAAAAAAAATACACTATTTATTATTAGCAAAGGTAGTTAAAAGTTATATTGTTCAAATCTACATTAAACTGGCTTTGTTTAAGTATTATTTGCATACGGAACTAAGTAGTAGTTTAACATTTACGAAGGCTCATAATAAAAATCATGTTATACAAAAGTATTTTACATTTTTTTTACTGGAAATGATTTTTACGTTATTAATTTATCCGAAATTTATACTAAATACCACCAATTAGCTAACCATGGACAGTTAGAAATTTTAAATGAATTCGGGCGGATAGGTATTTTCTAAAGCTCGCTACAAAAAATTGGCTTTATTTATATATTTTTTGTATACAGAAATAGCTGGCCGTTGAATATTTACGGATGCTCAAAATAACAAATTGGAGTTTTATAATTCAATTTTTATATATTATTTTTTAATTGCTGAACAAATTACTTTTTTTTCCTAAAAATAAATTCTACGTTATTAATTTATCCGAAATTGATACCAAGCACGACCTATTAGCTAGCCATGGACGGTTAGAATTTTTTGGATGAAGCCAGGCGGAGCGGTATTTTCTACCGCGCGCTACTCAATGTTTTTTTTATACTTTTTATTGTTAGCAAAGGTAGTTAAAAGTTATATATTTTCAAATCTACAATAAATTGGCTTTATTTGCATATTTTTTGTATACAGAAATAGCTGGCCGTTTAATATTTACGAATGCACAAAATAAAAATAAATTGAGTTGGAAATCTTTATTTTTATGTTTTCTTTTTTAATTGCAAGACAAGTAACATTTTTTATACCAGAAATGAATTCTACGTTATTTATTTATCCCAAATTGATACCAAACACGACATATTAGCTAGCCATGGACGGTTATAATTTTTAGAATGAAGCCGGGCGGAGCTGGACTTTAACCCCCCCTCCCCGGCCCCAGAGGGGGGGCTCCCGAAGGCTACCGATCTTAATCGGCTTATTTTGGCACAAGAAATAACTGTGCCAAGTTTCATAATTTTATCAAAAAAAATACTTTTGAAGAGTTTTTAGGCTCAAAATAATATAATTAATAGCTATGTTAAACTGTTAATAACTAAAGCTTATTCTCATAAGTACCGTATTATGTTGACTTGTAATTTTTATTATCAATAAATAATGAGTATTAGTATAGGAAACGAAAAGCGGAGTGAGATTTGTACGTCGGAATTTGCACTCAGTCGTCTTGTAAGCCACTCGGGAATAGTAAAGCTTAGGCTCGCCAGCGAACCTGAGGGCCAAAGGCCCGAAGATGAGCAAGGCACGCGAGGCCGTAGGCCGAGCTCCGCGTAGGGCCGAAGGCCCGAAGCGTCCCATCAGACGACGCTCTCTACGCGAGCCCGAGGGCCGAAGGCCCTCAGGTGAGCGGCGAGGGATGCGAGGCCAAAGGCCGAGCTCCGCGTAGGGCCGAAGTCCCGAAGCGTCCCTTCAG
Source organism: Epinotia nisella (assembly GCA_932294315.1). Lineage (NCBI taxonomy): Eukaryota > Metazoa > Arthropoda > Insecta > Lepidoptera > Tortricidae > Epinotia > Epinotia nisella. Next base: position 8,878,347 of record OW028687.1, read on the forward strand.
AGCGCGCTCTCAGAAACCCTACCCTACTGTCTTACAAGCGAACCTGAGGGCCAGCAAGGCCAAAGGCCGAGCTCCGCGTAGGGCCGAAGGCCCGAAGGGTGAGCCCACGCGGACGCACAACCCCCGCACGCTGTTTCACAAGCAAGACGGACCAGTGCAACGCCTGAGTAACAAATCTCTCTCCCGCTTTTCGCTTGCCATAGCAGTTTTTCACCTCCCTTTTCCTAGGAAATATTTAACCAATACCTGTCAGATTTGGATTTAAGTAAAAGTACAACTGCACACCGGTACCGTGGCGCGCTCGGGTAAGGGATTGCCGCCGCCACGCGACGCAAATGTTTTTTTTTTGTCACATTTATAAGTTAAATGTATGTAGAAAGTTAATGTTTATATACTTTATACAAATAGGGCTGTTTAATCATATTTTTTTTATAAAGCATTATCTCGTAGTTTAATGATAGGCATAGATTTTGTAAGAATTTTTATTTCCTATTTTTCTACTTTAGCACGAATCTCATTTTTTTTCAACGAACGAGTAAAATGCGGTTCCTGAAATGAACTCCTCATCCTTGAATTATACGAAAACGATATCAAACACGACCTATTTGATAAATTTATGGAGATATTGACGTAAGAGTGCGGCGTGGTAGATGGGATTCCCCCCCGCACCCCCTCCTACCTGCAGGGTGATACCACGTGGCTACCGGGCTAGATGACCACTAGGTGGTATACTGCGTATTGTGCCAAGCGGCTTCCTTTGTTGAAGATTTGCAAGGTGTCACTAATGTCGACTACAGGTCAAAATAAATCACTCATTCGGACTCTATAACTCATTGATTTTTCAATGTAAAGTACTAAAGTTAAGTAATTTCTTTCGCGGTGTGACCAAATTGCATTAAATAATATTTTAATTTATTTTTATTTTAGAACTAAATACTTGTCACCAACGCTACTGAGCCTTAGTCTCCGAATTTACACTGTGTGATTCAAATGATTTGTAAACATTTAGGCTGACTGTCATGTCAATTCCACTGAACACAAGCATGCAGTTTCTTTTCGATATCAATTCTTCTCCGATGCTTTTTATACTGTGTTATCTACGAATTTACATCAGGGATACTTTCGTCGCACTACTAGCGGTCAAATCTAATTAAACTTTTGCGAATCAATCACGAAAGCTGAACGCGTTACTATTCACAACGCTCAAAACTTTTAATCGCATTCCTATGGAATGAGGACGAAAATACGTTTTTAGGGTTCCGTAGCCAAAATGGCAAAAACGGAACCCTTATTATATTTCGTCATGTCCGTCTGTCCGTCTGTAGGTATGTCACAGGTATTTTACTCAAAAACTATCAGGTGTATTTGAATAAAATTTTGAGGATAGGTGTATTTTGTTAGCCGCCTCATAGTTTTGTAATTAAAATTATTAAAAAAAATGTTTTAGGGGTGCACTCCATACATAAAACTGAAAATCAAATTTTTTTTTTCATCTTAAGCCCACGTGTGGCACCAATCAATAGGCCTTTCAAAATAAATATAAGGTTTCTCATAATTTTTTTTGATTAAGTAAATAGAGTCGGAGATAATCGCCCCAAAAGTCACTAAAATTCTGCCCCGCCCCCTCTAATTTTTGAACGGTGTATTTAAAAAAAATTAAAAAATTCATGGACATAGAGGGCTTATTAAATTCTTTCAGCGAAAATTGTTTTGAATAAGATCGGTTCAAAGTTTTACGAGAAAATTTTAAAAAACTGCCTTCCATAAAGAAAAGTACGTAAGTGCCATAAGATTTTAGTAACGATACGACCTTTTTAATAGGCACGGAACCCTTCGATGTACGTGGTCCGACACGCACTTGGCCGGTTTTTTGTATTACATCATTTGGTGCACAATATTTCAGTACCCTCCAAAAAGTCAATAAAAGTATACCAGAAAAAAGTTCACTATCCGTCCATTATAATATTAATTATCACAAGTACAACACACAGTATCCGCGCACAGATTCGAGATACCTCCCGAGATTTCGGTTTCTCAATCACTGGTCTGGGGACGCCGATAAATTGAATCCATCTTTCCTATTGAAATTCTTCGGGTGTTTCTTGATTTAAATTGAGTAAAACTAGTTAAATATTTCCGTTTGATATCCTAGATAAACGAAGAAACGCAGACGAATTTGTCCGTTAAAATTCTATTGTTCTCTGGAATGAGGTCTAGTAGATAAGTACAAATGAGGGAGTACTAAAAAAATTACATAAAAAACTGTTGTTGAAATATACCTTAAACTTAATAAAACCAATAAATTACATATCCCGATTAGATAAATAAGGAGCCGGGACAACATCGATATATTCATATATAATTTTATTGGAGCTTGACAATAAGCCTCCCCGAAATTTTCGAACCATAAGTAAAATGTTGAGTCGCAATAACTCAGAACCAGGAAACATTTATTAGCAAAATGGAATAAATAAGTAATATAAATAGATTGCGTTTTGATTTCATAGAATCTTATATGTATTGAATTGGGGTAGTTGAAGGAAATACCTACATTTGTTATACAAACGACACTGTTTACATAATAGAAAAGCGATATCCGGCGAGTCCCAAATTAGGCTGAGCCTGTACCTATCTTGGAAATCATGGAGTTATTAGTTACATTACACCTGTTATCTAAAATAATAATTCGCTACGTGACAGAAGTTGTGTTAAAAATCATGACAAACATTAGTATATAACATTAAACTGAAAAACTATATATTTAAGTATATATTAAATTTTTAATAATTCTTCGTAATTTATTTATAAAGCAGGTACGCAAGCGAGTGTGTGAGTGTGTGTATTATGTGTGTGTAAGTATATGGATGTCAGAGCGAGTAACTACAAAATAAGTGTGAGACTCCTAAATATGTACATGGTCGTAGGAGACCTTGAGTACCTACCTAGCAAGTTAACCATTTCTTGAGAGTGGGTTTAAATTTGTAAATAGTGCATTATTTTAGATTACACGCTTTGCAGGCGGCTACGTAAGTAAATAACAGTAAGTCAGCATCACAAACTTTTGTATACACTTTTCGACCTTATGCATGTCTAACTAATAAGGTCATAGAATGTATACACGTATTGATGCTGACTGTACATACTACGTGCTCTACCGAACCGATGTTTGTCAGCTAGAAATCGGAAATCATGGCATCCCTGTCGCACATCCACGTGCTCGTTTGTTCCTAGCGCAATCGGGTGTATTACGAGCGAGAGCGAAATTTAGTCGTAGATATTGGCATAAGGCTTGATTTTGTTTTGGTTATTTATCAACATGTTGTAGGTACATACATGTACGCACGACTTAGTTTTATTTGCCTTGCCAAAATAGCAACATCACCTGTAACTAGGTACGTAGGTATTAGGTACATATACTGTTACATACTGTGCAAGTAACAACGCAATCAAATCATTCACCTACTCATATCGATTAGAAACCTCGTAACCATTGGCACCATCAAGTTAATCTGACGATAAAGCCAGACGGTAGTATAGTTAAAATTTTTTGAACTGAGCCGAATCCACTTCACGCATTCACAATGGCTTTGTGTTACTAAACAATAGGACACGTGCCAACAAAGAATGAAGGTAAATTTCTTGTTTATTACCAGGCTCGCTGTGAGCGGGGTTTTTTTTTAAATCTTTTAGTCCGTTTTGAATCTATTGATTAAGAAGATAGAGTTCATTATTCAATGAACATTTTATGTGGCGGTAACCTTTTTTTTGCAAAGTTTGGCACGCGCCAACCACAAACAAAGAAACTTGTTGGCACGTGTCGTATTGTTTAACTTGCATGCTATTGTTTTGAAGATAAGTAGATCGGCTCAGTTCAAAAAATTTTAACTATACTCTTCAATGAGTAAACCCTCACGGAAAAACTCGAATGCGCACCAAATAACAATAAAAAAAACCGGACTAGTGCGAGTCGGACTCGCCGACCGAAGGGTTCCGTACAAAATGAATGTATAGTTTGCAGACTTTTCCCAGCGGGCGTAGCATGGTTGGAATTTTTTCACTTACACTGTGGATAAGACGTCCGTCACGTTATGACAAGTATGCGAGTGACGGATGTGTTCTTGGTCAACGGAACCCTATAAATTTTGATTCCCTTGAGAATGTCGAAATATACGTTTTCTGCGGCATAAACGGCCTGCATCTTTTTTTACGTTATAGAAACAGAAATATTTATTGTATGAACTAACTAACTAAATTGTTAACTTAGAAGTTTGATTTTTCACAGCTTCAAGGAACTGTAGAGACTGAGTATTATGGTTTTAATATCAACTCGATACCTCCCACGCGTTCCCGAGATACAGGGTCTTGAGAGACTGACGGACTACAAAGTGATCCTACAAGGGTTACGTTTTTCCTTTTGAGAAGGATCCCTAAAAATTACATAAAAACATCAATTTTATTATTATATTAAGTATTATCATAGTCGCTTCAGTTCACCAAAAAAGGCAATTGAATCTAATTAGTTTCTATTGTTATTTGTTAACCTAAATGGGATTTAAATTTCAGTGCAATAGAAACAAAATGGGAGTCTCTGATCTTGAAATAAGTCTACAGGATCTCAATTAACGCCAGCATACCGAACCGGCATCTTACACATCACTTTCCCGCGACGTCCTTCAGTAAACGAGGATTTTCTTCACATGGAATGCTGAAGCAAAAACCAGTTCAGGTATATAGGAATTTAGGAATTTTAATAATATAAGTTACAACACACTTCCATATAATTGAATACTCTTTTACTATTATTCTTATACCTAATATCAATACGAAAGTAACTTTGTCAGTATTTCTGTTGTTTTTTGCCACAGCTAAACTACCGATCCAATTGTGATGTGGCATTGGTTTGACCTGCGTTCTTTGCCCGGGCGGAGCCGCATGGGCGGCCAGTCTATAGGTACTACCTAATATTATAAAGAGAAAGTATGTGAGTTTGTATGATTGTAAGTTTATTGATAAAGGGTAGTAATCTCCAGAACTTGTCATCCAATTTCCCGCCAGCGCGGGAGACAGCTAGTAATGTACGTGTGCGCGCGGCCTGATATGTGCAGTGCATGCTCCACTACAGGCAATCAGGCCGTACACTAATGCTGCAATACTAAATTTAAAAGTATTTTCCTGTACAATAGTACCTAAATCATATGAAAACTTTAAATTTGCATGTATTATAGGTATGTAAAATCCCATAAGTTCAAAGTCGTATAACCAAGTTGCATTCGCATTGCTATAGTCATAAGTGAAACTGAAATACCACAACTTTTAAAAACTTTTATTAAAATATAAGCTTTAATACAAGATTTATTAAAATCATTATTATCATCAATTCATACTTTATTACAATTATTTGATAAAACTCTACACAAACTCTACTCTTTATTAAAATTGTATTTTTTGTTTGTTTTATACTTATATACATTTTCAGTGGTAGGATCTATTTCAAATTTACATAATATTCAAAACATCGCAAATTTAAACTTTTAAAACACAATGAAATTGAGAAATTTCAACTTCATTATGTTTGGATGATAATAAAATTTTCGAGTGAACTTAATGGACACCTGGCTAATAAAGTTTAAATCACAATGTAATTTCGCAAAATTAGCCTTAATTAATTTTTCGACACGATGAAGTTTAAAAATAAATCTTATAATATAAATTTTGTAGGGTTCCATTGGAATTATCATCAATGAACTCCGTGAAGGTAATCGTCAGCCTAGTTAAAGACAGGAGATCATATTAAAACCGGCCGAGTGCGAGTCGAACTCGCACACCGAGGGTTTGGTACAAATTTGTGAATATACAGGGTATATTATTCGAACGGGGCAGTTAGGGGTAAATCCGAAACTACAAGAGATACGGAAATTTGCTCTAAGGAGTCACGAGACCGATTTTAGAAAAAATAAAAACCGCAATCAAAGATGTTCAAAAAAGCCTCATTTACGGCCGGGAATCGAACTCGGTCAAATCTGTCTAAAAATCTTTTTGCATCGGGGGTTAAAAATACTATATGACATAATGCTATGGACGTAGCTAAAATAAGCTAATCGAGCTGTTTTCACGTCTGTTAATTGACTGCAAATGCTGCAGAACTCAGTCTATTCGACAGATTAGCAATATGGGGACCCCATTGAAGTTTGGAATCTAACGTTACACCATGGAAAACTGTACTATCAACTAGACTAGGGGGTCCATGGACCCCACTTTAAGAAACCCTGCCCTATATAAAGCAAACGATGAAATTAACATCCGAAATATAAAACATAGATATTGGTAAAATTCAAAGTAATATGGTGCCGAGGTCGTAAGCCAAATTTGAATGGTCGAATTATAAGATACATATTCCGCCGACGATTGATCGACCTTTGGAAAATAATTATAATATTCTCGTTTATTAGAGCTTTATCCATTCTAATATTACAACGTAACTCTGTCTGTCTGTCCGTTACCTTTTCGTGCATAAACCGCTGAACGGATTTAGATGAAATTTGGTTTCGAGATAGATCAAGACCCCGGGAAGGACATATAATAGTTTTTATCCCTGAAATTTATCCCCCAAGGGGGAAAATGTTTGTATTGAGGTACAATATAAACGCATATGTTTGTTACAAGCGCACGAAGTCGCGCGCAGAAGCTAGTAAAAAATAAAATGCATATAGAATGTAATGTTACTTAAAGTTTACATGCGGCAACCGGCTGTCGACGTCCGCGCCAACCCATGCAAAATTGAATCTTCACACTAAATTATTACGTTTCAATTTGCTTTATCCGTCAACAAGTTGCTTTTGAATACAGTACAATAGGATTCCATTTCTGGAGCTGTTATAGGAACACCTTAATATCATTAAATATGTAATTTAAATATCTCGCGTCGAGAACACGAATGCTAATACGTAGCAATAAGGATTCAACTATCAGTCACAATCAGATAGTATTATATATGTACGTAGAAGATTTCAATTCCATGGACAGTTTTATAATAATTTATTTTAAAAACAAAGTTTTAATCGACTTCAATTTAGTACTCCGCCAAGCCAAATGAACATTTCCACATTTCCATTCCACTTTACCACATAGACTGCTTTCCGAGAGAAAATAAGTTGATTACAGACGAAAACCATATCACTGTATGTGGGCCGATAATATTTAAAGAGTTCCGTCGATTTGGCACACTTGATATTTAGGACTTCATTATTGCTATCTCAACGGAATCATATCAGAATCAGTTACGTACTTTTACAGTTTCAAGTAAGTACGAGTTCCATAAGTCATCTGTGGTCTTCATCATCAGTTCCACTTCACCAAATTTGTGATTTCCGGGTGTAAATACACTAGTTATAATAGAAAATACCGAAATTACTGCATGCGTGCCTTCTATATTTGAGGAGTTTGCTCAATTCCTCATAGTTCCCATCATCCAATTGAAGTTTTTATAACAATGGGACCAACCTGGAAGCATATACTTCCAAAAAAAAATTGTACGAATCGAGGTAACAAACATTAAAAGAACAAATACAACTGAACTGAGAACCTCCTCTCCTCCTGAGAAAGTCGGCCACTTTAAATAATCTCAACCATGCGCGGCTAAAGCAAAAAGTGACGGAACCCTACAGGTTTAACTAGAAAGAATTTGATCAAAGTTAATTACGAAAAAATCTTAATTAACTTTATAAATATTCTCTCCTAATTTGGAGTAAAAGATTTATCATCATTTTTCACTGCGATAGTGGCACTGCAATGGCGTCAAAAATTTTTTAAAACTTTTTTAAAGAAGGAAGATACTTATATTTGCAATTACATAAGTAACTTTCGTTAGTGCAATTCATCTCAAGGTTTTTGTCATTCATTTATTTATTTATTTAAACTTTATTGCACAAAATACAAAAAAAATATGTGGCATTCTCTACCAGCTAACCATTGGGCTAAACAGAGACTTATAACAGGTGCAAAGAAAAAAGTATGATAATTTCTGATACGAATATACTTGAGGAGAGAGGAAAAAAAACAAATGTATTATACACTACATATAGACATACATAAATAAAAATATATAAGATACATACAAAATAGTTATTTACGATTTAAGTGCAGAAAATAGGAAATTCGAAACGAGTGGTGATAAATTAAAACACGACCGAAGGGAGTGTTTTAAATCAACACGAGTTGCGAATTACCTATTCGCACGTGTATCGTACAACGTTTTATAGTACATATGGCTCTTTAAAGTTTCAACATATGTACGGAAAGTGCTCATTTGTGCACTAGTGCGGGAAAGTAGCACCATGTGTACTGTAAAGATATACTACTACATATTCAATATATACTACCATTATGTGGATGAATTTTAGTCGAATTCTTGTTTAAGCAGATGCTTACGCATCATCCGCTTGAAAGCAAACTTGCTTGGGGCTTGTCTGATGTTGAGAGGGAGTGAATTCCAGAGACGGCTTGCCTGTACGGCGAAGGAGTGAGTCATAAAACTATGTAGTGCGGTGCGAAGGTATGGATAGTTTGAGGACACGGGAGGTACGCAGCTCACAGCCTGGGCGAGGGGTATCGAAAATAAATTTACTTTTGAGGTATCCTGGAGCAGAAGGCTCAGACAAGATTGAAAAAAGGGTGCAAAGTAATCTGAGGGATCTGCGACGGCGAATGGAGAGCCAGTTAAGTTGGCGACGGTAGAAGGAAACGTGGTCATATTTACGGAGGCCGAAAATGAATCGTATGCAATTATTGAGGAGGCGATCCAGTTTATTGAGGATATCACCATAATCAATAATTGGCAGCACCAGCGCCTGCACCAACAACTTCTTTGTACTGACTGGGAGGAAATTCTTAAAATTATATAAAGTTCTCAGCGTTCCGGTGACCTTGCGACTAATTTCAGAGAGCTGACCATTCCAGGAGACGTTCGAATCAATAACTAATCCGAGATTTTTAACTTGTTTTATTACGTATAGCAGGCTTGTGGTCCAAGCTAAGGCCATTAAGTAGCTTTAAACTCATTCAAGCGGTTCCATATATCTACCGTGGTGAAATATATTACGATAAACCAAACACGGTATCATTGCCTCATTGTTTACCTTTTACAACGTGGTCCTTTACAATAAAGCGAAAAACATTGACGTCGATTGTTCAAAATACCTATTTAAAAAAATGCCCGCTTACAGCTAAATCCTGTACACCGGTTTACCAATTTCTTTAGAATTGGATTTATTATTCCTTTTAGACTTGTCGATAATCTCCTCATTGTATTCCAAATCTAAACAGTTTATCCCCAGAGAACCTTTCCATAGATATCCATTGGGACAGACTTTTCCATGAAAATACTGCCCACTTATAAAGAGGTATATACTTAAGCATTGCGCACTCTTAAGTCTTATGACCGTGCTAAACATCAGTTAATGCTTTTTTAAATCACATAATTAGGCTAAAAGCATTTGGTGCCGAGAAAAATATTTTTTAAATATGTACGCACAAAAATTGTTAAATTTTATAGAAGATAATATCGAAAAGACGCAAGTTTCATTCTCTGGATGGTCAAATTTGCATAATAACAATGAGCAGTTGTTTTTTATAACATTGGCAGTTCTCCAGGGGCTAAGTGGATGCGAATGCGGGGGTCGGTCTCTGAAAACATTCTAGAAGCGTATTGGAGATGAGTTTCTTTTTAAATGAATGGTAAATCATATTTATTTCGTGTCCATGGCTATTATACTTTAGGATAAAGTGCTCAACTTGCGTAAAACAGGCGCGTTGAGAACAAAGAGGTATTTAGTAGGTATATTTGTTTATCTCTGTGATATTTTATTGGTTAATATTGAATGAAAAAAAAACAACTAAACTTTTGCGAGACGAATTTACCTAATAGGTATAAAAGTAGGCAGTACTGTTTTCCAGTTCTACCTTATTAAAACGCAATTTCGCGTTAATTATTTATTTAAAGTAAGTACCTAATAATTTAATAAATAGTTATTAAAGAAATATAGCACTAGAAGTCCTTAAAATAATATTATAATCTTATAAGACCGGAATGAACATCCAATATAGGTATATCCAGCAGCACTTACGTGCTTCATAAATTCTGATTTACGTCGGGGACGTAGAATTCAGTTTTATAACTTTATAGTTTAGCCACGTTTGTAGACAATTACTTACTTAGGTACTTAAAAGTAGTATTGTTTTACAAGTTTTTTTTAAGTGTATTGTTTAATGTTTCAACGTACCTATTGTAATCTCTCATGCCATTCTGGCTGAACTGGCTCAACGATAAAATACGTTAAAGATGGAGGTATGTTTTTAGTTTATTTAGAACACAAAAAGTCACATAAACAAATAGGTATATATGGGTAATAATATGTGTTGATAATAGAATTACTGTTATTGTTTTAACTTTCTTTACTTTAGTACTAGTAACCTGAACTAGATTTGCTTAAGTTCGTTTTAGCCGTTTTTTCACATTTTGGAATTGAAGACTATTTTTTGTGGACTTATTTACTGATTAAACGAATGATATTAATATTCCATGCAGATTCGTCGCTGGTCCAACTTGGCCGTAATAGAGTAGGATAAATTAATCATTTGATGTCGTTTTAATTGAAACAACTGTTCTTGGAATAAAACCTATTCTATCTTGGTCGACTCGACCTAGTGTTGTATACTGCGCAGTTGATTACATTATATGCGCTAACTTGCTGATCATGCTGTGTGCAGCTGCCTTGGATGTCATGCTAGTCTATAAGCTACTTATTCATAATGAACCATTTTATCTCATAATGTATGATAGCTGTAAAGTGTACCTAATAAATAAATAAATTGGTATATCGAACGCTTTACCTACCAAACACTGAATATTCTATACCATTCCCAATCATAATAATTATTCGGGATATACTTTGACTGCGTGGAATTTGAGTATCTGAAGTCCCGAATATGAAAGTCACTACGACTATTTCTACGACCGTTACATTACAAAAGTCTTATTAATTAATTAATTTATGTGAGACTCACACGTCCTACGTATTTGCTTTATTACCATGTATAAATACGAAGGTTAAGGAGGCATAGAATTCGGGTACAACAGGAGCCTGTGATTAAAATGAGGGGGTAATACATCGACAAAGTTACCACGCCGACCGAGAACAATAATCGAGGAATCCTGAACCTTAAGGGCTTCGATTTTAGAGCGACAGTTTTCCTGAAACTAACATTTTAACGCAAAGGATATATAGCACTAGCTGAAGATCAATCAATAATTCATGAAAGGATAAAGGATCGTGTTATTAATTGCTTTATTATTCGAGGGTTGTCCGCGTCTGTTAACTCTGATGTTGAGAACACTACCCGTCTACGCTCGGTCCGAAAACAACGGGCTCATTCGATAGCCGGTTTCCATTACTATTATTCGAATCTGATATGCAATATTAGATCTGGATGCTAATAAATGAGAATTGTTTGATAAAATTCTTAATAATCTTACAATTTTATTTGTGGTCATCAGATCGTTAGTGTAGAATCGAAAACTTTTACCTACAAAATCTGGGTTACAAATACGCCTTTGCGTTTTTGGCAGTTTAAATAGGGTAATTTTAATAATTAGGTACCAACTATTCCACACTCAACTGTTACTACAGTTTTGTGTGACAATGTTTAATTTTAAGTATTCAGTAAATTGTTCTTATTAAATAAAAATAATAAATATATATATATACAATTAAGTAATTTCTTAATAATGCGGACGGAGCAGGGTTTTTTCCGCTCTGTAGCGGAAATACCACGTAATACAGGTTTACTTACCCTGCAAGCTTTGTACTTTAAAAAAAAGAAAAAATAAACAATTTTCGTTTTCATTTTCAAAGGCATGGCTAAATGGCCATGAATGGGTTAAATAATTCTTTTTTTTTTACGATTGAAGCCATTGCAAATGTTTATCTTATCCGGAATGCGAACCGCATTAAAGGGTTTTTATATTTTTATATTTTAAAGCCAGGGTCGGAAAACCTAAAATAATATGGTGTGTCCCTGGTTCCGTGGAGGTTGGGACGAATGCTTGTGTGGGACGCTACATGTGTAGACACACTGGCACGGCACCGTCTCATCTCCAACGGACTACTTCTAAAGCGGGTGCAGCGACGGAAAACGCCGAAAATCTGAAATGTAATAAATATAGAGGCCTCAGCAGAGAGTACGACTTTGTACCCTTTGGCGTCGAGACCCTCGGTCCGTGGGGTCCCAGTGCGCACAAGTCATTTGCAGAAATCGCGAAACGTCTATACGCTTACCATGAGAGCCTATAGAATACTTACAATAGTAAACTTCTCTCGATATCGAGCTAACGCGCTTCGACTAGATTTCGATTCTCGCAAGTTCGAGCTGTCAAATGCGCCGTACTCATGGTGCCGATATACTACGAAAACAACTACAAAACGTTACTCGCTAGCGTCTAGTTTTCGATGCGTAATCTAAACTTTCGAATCGTATTACCAAACGGTAGCGTGAGTCACAAATTTGACATTTCGAATCGAAAAATACCGTAGTATCTGTAGTTTACTATTTCACTTCCAAAATGGTGCGTGATAACGTATTATTTCGTCAAGATTTACCGTAGATCCGATCGATACCTATCTCAAATTAAAGAACTTATAAAAATAAGGATTTTGAATCGACAACTTATATCCGCAAAATTCGGATTGTCGCGTATTTTGTATTTAAAAATGCAAATAATTGGCACACGTTCCGCCATATTGGGTCGACAGACTTAGATGAGGATCATCGCACACTGTTAAAATTATACTTAATGTCGTTAAGCTTAAGGTATAGATTCCTTTAAAGTCTTTAAACTTTGGCGTTGGGGAATTTTTCGACGTTGGCCATGCGCGTATTCTGTAATGTCATAACCGACAAACGCTAGCATTTAAATTGAAACGATAAATGCTTGTAATTTAAGGCTGAATATTGAAAAATCTATTAAACTATACGAACAATCGAGTTAACTGTTGCGAGAAAAGTATACTTATATGGGACTCGGGGTACCGATTAGATTTTTAGTTCTGTGAGTGACCGCCAGGGGCGGTGTATAGAGTTTTCATACAAATCTTTAACTGTCGTCGATAGTCGCTAGCGTATTCCGACTTACTGTAAACTCACACTAAAGCTACTGGTCGATGTAACTGTGACCGAAAAGCTGGCGGCTTTCTCGCGGAACGCATCAGCATTGCAATTCAGCGAGGAAATGCCGCCAGCATCCTTGGTACAATGCCTCGAAGGCCTTTTTTAGGTTCACAACATTACGGGGTTCTACCTAGACGAATAATTTTGGCCATTTCTTAAGTTTTAATGTTTTATTTGAGTTTTTTTGTGATGTTTATTTGGTTTATTCGTTAGATCGTTACAACAGATGGACAACAAAGTGATCCTATAAGGGTTCCGTTTTTTCCATTTGAGGTACGGAACCCTTATCTTATATTATCTTATCTAGTTGAGGGCCCTTTCGGATACACTTCGACCCAGTGGGATCTTTTGTGCATTTGCCCTCCCCTTTATAGCTCGCTCCGTCATTTCCATAAACGAATGATGCAGCTTAGTGGGAGCACCTTGAATTCCTTTGGTTGCGGGTAGCCGTTACCAAAAGTGATTCATTATTTGTCTGGCAAGTGCATGACATTCACACAGTAAGTGTTCCATAGTTACATCCTCCACGCCACACATTCTACAGTCTACACTGTCCGATAGTCTCATCTTGGCCAAGAGATCCTTGGCCCCGAAGCGACCTGTGAACCCTAAAAACTATATAATTATTGAACCTGCTCACAAAATTTCACGAAGATCGGTTGAAAAATGCGACCTGTAGAGTAGAACAGCTGGATATACGCCGGATATACGAAATAATTTTTGCCCAAGCTGAAACGGGGATCTCCGTTCGCTTCGTTCGTTCGTTCAAAAACAAAAGTCTTCATTTCTATGGACAATAAGTAAAGACTTATGCACTTGTAAGTTATTTTTTTATTTTACCATACAAATAGGGAAGAGACGTGTATGCGAATTACTGGTCCAACGAAAAATAGCCCTTACCTTTGGCAATGTGCAAAGGGAACACGCGAAACTAAACCTCTGTTACAAAAAAACATATTCGGTAGGCATTTATATTTGTATTTCAACTTTTAAGGTTACAGGTTTAAAATCCCTTGAATAATAGCTAAAATATACCACACATTTTAATGAAAAAGTTGCCAAAGTTAAACAAACATTTTAATCACGGGCCAGTTACGAAAATACCGAAATCCTGTTTGGATGTTTACTTACACAAAACCGCCAACGTATTTCATTACATTTTTAATTCAGGGCTCTTAATCCGACGACGGGGCGGGTGAAATTTCACACGAAGCAGGATTGGAGGTCTATTTTACTTGACTGATGGATATGGTACTGCTATAATATTTGCGGCATGCCGTGTTGAATCCCTATAGGTAATGTACAGTCAAAATGAAATAATCGGCGTTCTCTCTCGCTCTCTTTAACCCATGCATAAAGAGAGAGAGAGGGGGAAAGGGAGAAAAAGATACGTGGACGCAGGATATTGGACCGCACAATATAGGGATCCACTGTGTTTATTTACAAGCGGGGCGTTCGGTTGTACGAGACACGTGCTGTCAGGCGATCGCCGCTCATGTCTAAACACTGCCTTAGGCAATGCGTTTGGACGCGATAACGGACGACAAATGTCACAATATAATATCATGCATCGAGCCCATTGATTTAGTATAAGTAACTAGATACACAATCAGCCGAAAAAAGTGGCCGTCCAAAAGAACCGCGCGATCGACACTTGCGGCTCTTTTGCGTATAGTCTGGTTTCGACCGTGAGACTTGACGGTTGTCAAAAATGACAAAAATGATCTGTGAAAAAATTCGTTAATACCAAATATAGCAATAGAAAAAAAATAAAAAAGGATTGGATATATTTCTTTAACTAAGTTCTATTGATAGCGTAAAGAATTTCATGTAAACTCGTTGGCATTTCATGGTTTTGAATAAATAATTTCGTTAGTACAAATGACAGATTATCACGGAACAAAAACCTAAGGAGTCAGTACCTACTTATTAGATTTTTTTATGGAGTAGTTACGTTATTTGTGGTTTTCGATTTAAGATTCCCAAGAAATCCTTAGCGATGTGCAAAGTAGGCCGCAGTTATAGGCTTATAGCACGAGATAGGAGACATCAACGACGAAGAGTGTTGACGACTTCGTCGTGTGTATATTTTTCAAGTTTATATAAATCTTGTAAAAATAAATGTTTAACTAAAGATAAATTGATATTCAGATTGTAAGTCATTATTATATGTCGCAAAGGGAATAATTAGATACGTCAAATATACCACGCTAAAATGATCTACATACCTAGTTCTTATTCCCTTTTCACTAGTCCTGTGTAGAATTTTTAAGGAGTTTGACAGCTGCGCACTGATAATACGTAATGCCCACCGAACAATGTTTTGTGTATATGTATTTATAAAAAAAAATAACGTTTTAATTGTTTAGGTATTGTCTGCTTGTAAAAATAATTAATCATGATTTATTTGTGTTTTTCGTCTTCCTGTTTAAATAAATAAAATATTATAGATTTTATTCATTAAAGTGTGACATGTAAAATACTTCCAAACAACAAAAATCCGCAAAATACTTTGCCAATCATTTATAAATGACTGTATTGTTTATACAATATTATTAAAATTATTTTATAATGCGACTCCATTCATTCGCTATTTAGTTTTGACGTGAGCAATCAAGTCACATTATGATAAAATCTCAATAAACTAAAAAGTTTTTAATCTGTTTGATGCTAATTCGCTAATATGGCCCTTACAGCTTAAAACACTAAGTTCTCTTTTATATGAAGCATATATCTCAACGCAGGTTATAAGTAAACGCGATTGGCATCAACTGAAATATAGCTAGAGTTGTCAAATTGGGGCACATTTCTTGAAATTTTTGTTCGACATTGTGCGTCTATTTACTTTATTATACGTCAATGATCGAGCCAGATTGACCGTCTGAGATTTTAGATGGGTGAAACAAGACAGTGATAATTAGTTTTACTCGTGCAGCTCAGCTGTCAACCCAAACTATTCACAAAGAACCTGGCAACGAATTTATTAAATAAGTTACACAAACAAACGAATGTACTATGAAATCCAGTTTTTTATTTATTTAAAGATTTTTTTGCCTTATACTCCTTCTAGTGTTCGCTGCCTGGAAGCAATGTACCTGTACCGTCATGTAGGTATTTTTTATACATTTTTGTTGAATGATGTATTTGGTGTAAATATTTAAATATGCCTGTAAATATTAATGCCTAAAATAGCGTACTTTCCGTTGGCATAGAACTATGAAAGGGTATAGCCGTGTTTGTATGGGGCATCGGCCCCAGAAGCCAAATAGATTGCCGTTTTGCTAATTTATTAGTCCATATGTAAGATGATACTTTACAAAAAAAACATCCTGAAATGCTGCAGTTTTTTGAGAAAATAAAAAAAAAACAAAATTGGTTTTCATTTTTGTTTATCTAAACTACTCAACGGATTTTTTTGAAACTTATACACATTATGTAAGTAATAATGATATACACTCGAGAGCAAAAGTTTGGGGTACACTTTGTATAGAATTTCAGTACAAACTGTACCCAAAACTTTTGGTCTTGAGTGTATTATTAAAAAAAAAAGGATTCCAAATATCCTTATAAATAGTAAAATTAGTGGATGAATGAATTTTGGATGGTGTATTCTTTTTATAGTTGGGTATGTAGCTATGTTGTTTTCTTTCTTTATTATTTTTTCTATGTTTAGCTCGCCATTTGTACATTTCTGTATTTTGTGTAATAAAGTCTATTCAACATTTATTCAGTAGTAAAATTATCACTTTAAATTTTATTTATTTTTTGTTTCCGGGATAGACACCCACCAATTTTAACTATATTATGTATAAACTAATATTCTATACCTAACATATTTTTTTTTCAAAAACATTAACTTGGATCAACACCTCCAAAATGAAACAAACTTATTGTATACCATACATTTATTGGACTAAATATATACAAGAATCTAATAAAAATAACACAAGAGCATAGTCAAAATAAACACATCTAACTGGCCATCAGTAGGCCTTATGTCAATGTTAATAACCAACCCTTCTGGATCAGAATCTGCAGACGTGTCACTTTCCGCACTCCTGGATGGTTTAAAACATGTCGCCTGTGAACGAATGTGAGTGTAATTTTAATAATTAGTATATTTCAAAACAAAACAGGATTTAGGGTAGTTTAAATGTAATTCATTATTTGTATAAAATAATATGGTTTAAGAGTTTTCTTAGTTAGTGACACTCAATGAAAATCTGGTAATTAAAAAGCAAGTATATTTACTGGATTTTTTGATACTTAAAAGAGACATTTCAGGAGTAGGTACAAACTCCTTTGTACTCCTGAAATGTCTCTTTTAAGTATCAAAAAATCCCGTAAATATACTTGCTTTTTAACAAAGCAGTTACAAAGAGAAACAATACAATAACACTTAGTTACTTTCGCATTTAAAATATTAATATGAAAGTATGGATGGATTTATAATTTTACGTAGGTACTTAGAATATAAATAGTAGATTGTATAACAAGATCATAAAACGAGCCATTTCACCCGAGACGTTTATACCAACCGAGCCACCAGCGAGGGTGGATAGTTAAGTCGAGGGATACGAGTAAAAGGACTCATTTATGCCCGAGTTACACACTGCTTTTCACTTCAACTGCGATAAAATAACAAATTTATTTTCAAAATTTAATCAAATAATAGTTCATTCCCGCTACTTTACTTTTTAAGATTTTTTGTTTAATTTTCGACCCGTGATATCACTCATACTCATTTATTGATAATAGGTACTAAAAAATATTAAATGTCAAATTATTACAATTATTAAATTTAGGCATGGGTATTTCATACTGCCATATACAAATCAAATAAAAAAAAGACGTGTGGCACTCGGGTCTGCCGCGGTAAAGCTATTGCATAGCATTTTGTATCAACTTATGCAATTATAATTTTTTATTTATTTTATTCATGCAGTATTTCTTTTTCTTTGATATTAATTCAAGTTACACTTTTTGAGCGTGGTGACCGATAAGAAAACATTTTTTTCTATTATTAAATAAATAATACAAGTACAGCTATTCACTGTTGTACATAAATACCTATACACCTATATACTTTCTCATAAACAGCTGCTTATGTATTCGTCCGATTTCGGAGCAGCTCGTCTCGATTCGTGCGAGTTTCGTAGAGTCGTACAATACGTCTAATCGCACACAACGCCGTGTCGAAGACTGCCGAACTGAAACGACGTTAGACGATGCACGGCCTTCAAGCCACACCTCCTTGCCCGTCGGAGTGGGGAGCGTGAGGTTTTTTCGTTACGGAATTTCTGGATTCGGTCCCCGCGCTCAAGGCCCGCGATAGAAGCTATGCAATAGCTTAATAACAAGTTTATTCTAGGATGTTTTATTGTGCGTTGTTTGTGCGTGTAGCTGTGAGTCCCGGTTATCTTTGTCTTTAAATTAATTTTACTTTGTGCACTAGAGCATGAAAGTGGCAGTTTGTCATACTTGCAGCACAAAGACGAACTTTGCAAGCATGAGAAGTAAAAATAAAATTTCTTTTTTTTATACCTTTGACACTGGATTTTAAGGGTTAGTTTTCTAGCTAGACGAATAGGTATTAAAGAAGATTAAATCAATATGATTTAGGTATACTAAAACCGGCAGCTTATTAGAATTTAGGCCTTAGCCTATCTAGCATGATCGCGATTATAAAATTGGACAATATAGCATTCGTCCCAGGTGTGTAAAGTGCCAGCGAACGAATGGTTTATGTTCGACATAAACTTGATCATGCTTACTTAGGCAGATAGGTACTACATCTGCCAAGCATGGCACATACACGTATTTATTTATTTTACTTTTATTTATTTGGGGCATCAACAGCATTACAGGAAAATACTTCAACCTTATTGCAATCGGATATTGATGCAGTTTGTGCCTGGGCTCTTAGAAATAGTCTCGCCCTAAATGACGATAAGTGCTCGATTATGTCGTTCTTGCGGGCATGTATTCCTATAGAAGTTCCTTACATGATAGAGGGTAAGCCGCTTAAGCGTGTCAATGAAATTAAAGACTAGGGCACGTTGTTTGACGCGAAGCTCACATTTAATTTGCACATTACCAAGATCTCCAATGAAGCCAGAAGGTGCCTGGGGTTTGTTATTCGCCAGGCTAAGTTATTCACAAGCCGTCAGGTTATCTGCATTCTATACAACGCAACGCTTACGTACGCAGTAAGCTGGAGACAAATGCCATTATCTGGAGCCCCCATGAGCAGCAATATAAACTCATCCTAGAAAAGGTTCAGAAGTCATTTATACGCTTCCTATACAAAAAAGAATATGGGTATTACCCGTTTTTATACCCGACACTCTTTATCCTTGGTATGGTGGATTACACATCCCTGGAAACCCGTAGAAATGTATATTTAATTAAATATTTCTTTCAGTTAATACGGGGACAATTGGCTAATCCTCAGCTCCTTTCCCAAATACCAATACAGGTCCCCCGACTTCCAAACAGTTGCGTGCCCGTCCCCGCGGCCTCTTTGCCGTCCCCCCGGCCAGGACGCGTGCTTTTGCCTCGTCCCCTTTGCACCAAGCATTAGGGCTGCCCAATGATATCCTGACCAGCAGCGTCCAGCTCGATATATTCTCAACCCCGGAGTCTACTTTTTTGACCGCATCGCGCCGCTATTTGGAGTCCATTGTTACCGCTAGCACCATTAACATGAATTGAGACAGAAGGTACCGACAATTATATAAGGATTAAATTAATGAATATAAAATGTAAAAATTGTACTGTGATTGACATATATAGTAATATAATTTAATGTGATGTAATGTACCTAATTAAATATAACCCAATGAAATAATATAAATATAAATAGTTAGTAGTTAGAATAGTTATAATTGAAATGTAATTGAACATACGTAATACATAATATTAACAATTAGCACGTAAGGATTATCTGTCAGTGATAATTTTATTTAATAATAAACAAACAATAAACAATAGTTTTAAAGAGTGACCCAGGGGACGTAACCATGGCATAGAGCAACAAAAAATAGTCAACAAGGCTTTCTAACATTACGAGTAACTAGCATTTATGTTTATGAGCTCTGTAACTTTGTAAAAAGTAACAAAGATTACTTCACAACACTAGCCTCACAACGGGATAACCTACGTACTCAATATAGGTATGACTTAAAATTGCCTGTGGTAATTTTTTTTTTTAAATAAAACATTTATTAGTGCCATTCGAGTTTTTAATCAGCTTCCAAATGAATTAAAAATGTTGTTTGACATAAAATTTAAACGAAATTAAAAAAAAATGGTTATATGTAACAAAGGTTCTACTCGTTAATTTTTTTTTTTTGAATTTTCGTTCTAAAAGTAAAATAATGTATAATATAATATATTAGTTTTGTTATTCCTTAGTTTTAAGTAAATATTGTACACCCGAAATGGGTAACCGTTGGGACCTAACACCTGTACTATTTAATACCATACCTATGTAACACGGTTAAACAATAAAGTTTTTCTATTCTATTCTATTCTATTCTTGATTGGCCCAGGTACAGTAGGTACAGTTCAATTTGATGAGTAGGTATTTATTATTTATATATAGGTACTTCTACATCTAAATTAATATAAAGCACCGATAGATTATTATCACAAGCTCTACCCGAACTTACTTTGTCATAGGATTTCAAAAGTGACCTATTTTTTTGCAGTTAAAAGATGTGATAAAACTTCACAAAAATCGAAGCCGAGGGCCAAAACTTGCCAGCAAAAGCAATATTGCAGCTCGCTTACTAAAATGAATTTAATAAAAGCCCGAAATGCGACAAACGTTATTTGATATTTGCGACGAGTGCCATAATAGCTTTGCCTTATCATCAATTTCGTATTACTTTTTACAAGCCTTATAGCTACTTCCATAGCATTATGTTATATGGTATTTTATTGTGGGGCAGTGCTTCAGAGATTCATTCGATTTTTGTTTTGCAGAAACGGGCTATTCGGGCGATATATAAATTGAACCATAGAGACTCACTTTGAGATAAGTTTAAAAATATTAATATAATGACATTACATTGTCAATATATCTATGAAAACCTTTTGTATGTACATAAAAACAATGTCAATTTTAGGAAAAACTGTGACATACATAATATTAATACTAGAAATAAGCATAAGCTCGCGGTGCCCACCACTCGGCTCCAAAAAATTAAAAAATCATTCATGGGTAATTGTGTAAGGTTTTATAACAAACTTCCAGGAAACTTAACTGAGTTATCTATTAATAAATTCAAGAACTATGTGAAGCGTAAACTTATCTCGAAAGCTTATTATAGCACACAAGACTACATGAATGATAAAACTCCATGGAACTAATTTTGACTGAATTTTTAATCTATTATTTTCGTAATATTTTGTTTTTTAACATTAGATTAGTTTTTCTAGAAATATTCTACTAGTATTTTTTATACAATTTTTATATCATATATATTTTATTCTTTATGTTTAAAAATTACTCTAAAAAATTAACTGACGATTTGACAGTGCTTGTTACTAGGCCTACTTGAATAAAGATCATTTTGAGTTTGAGTTATACTTATTCTCGACAGAGACAAGCTCGGCTTTTTGCTAGATGTTAAGCATGTAAGGGAAACGTTCAATCATCAAACTTTGGAAACTTCTCCGCGGTGCATTGCTGTACCTGGGTCATACACAATCATCAAACTTTGGAAACTTCTCCGCGGTGCATTGCTGTACCTGGGTCATACACAATCATCAAACTTTGGAAACTTCTCCGCGGTGCATTGCTGTACCTGGGTCATACACAATCATCAAACTTTGGAAACTTCTCCGCGGTGCATTGCTGTACCTGGGTCATACACAATCATCAAACTTTGGAAACTTCTCCGCGGTGCATTGCTGTACCTGGGTCATACACAATCATCAAACTTTGGAAACTTCTCCGCGGTGCATTGCTGTACCTGGGTCATATACAATCATCAAACTTTGGAAACTTCTCCGCGGTGCATTGCTGTACCTGGGTCATACACAATCATCAAACTTTGGAAACTTCTCCGCGGTGCATTGCTGTACCTGGGTCATACACAAATTTAGGTTCGCGTCTCTCTTGTGGACAGGACATTGCCAAAGTTAAGGACTAAAAAGCCTTAGAAAACGAAACTCGATTAAGTAATAAATTTCTTTTCGGGTATCGTGTAAATTTTTTCAGGTTCAGATATATTTCGATTACAGGTAAATAGTAATTTATCAATCCGATATGAGTTAATACTGGAAAACATAAACCATTAAACTATTTAGCGGTATAGTCAAATGCAACTATTACCGGTAAAATATTACATATTTTAAACCATTAACGGTCCCCTATACAGTATTCTTTGATCTATACCGATACTAATAATAAACAGGTGTAACGTCTGTGAAATGTAAGTTTGTATGTTGGGGGTAGTCTCAGAAACTATACCCATCCTATTCTAAAAACCATTTCTTCAGTACCTATGTTATATGTGTAGAATGGACCTACTGGATTACGTGCTATATTTTATCCCTTCGCTCCGCTTAGGTTCTTTGTGTACGCGGCGGAGCTGCGCGGGCAGCTAGTAGTTAATTAGTAATAAGTAGTACTTTGATTTGATTCTCATAAAAATAATCGATGAATATTTTCCTAAAAATCGTATTGATTTTTGTTTAGAATTGCATATAAATACATTAACTCCAATAAACTATCGGTAAATATATTTATAGAAACAAATTGTGTCTAAAAAAAAGTTTACGTAAAGTACACATTTGAATAATTCGATTTTGATTTGATTTCAATGTTTTTTGCACGGTTCCGTTGAAACGAGTGTGGCACACTTAAAAAAAAACAAAATTAGAATTAGAATAAGTATTTATAACACGACAGTTGCGAACAAGCATACGGCCTGCCTAATGGTAATCAGACACCGTAGCCTAATAGCCGCCTGCGACTCCTGGTAAGTCACAGGCAACTTGCCGACGCTACGGCCGACCCTTTATTTGAGGGTTCGTTTATTCAAGTACAACATATCATTGCTCTTGATCTTGACTATGTTTATTTTATGAGACGTCTAGGTACAACATATTTGCTTTAGTACAACTTAAAGTCAAATACTAAGCAGGCGAATTTCCCATATTGTGGAATTGTGTGGTTTGGTCAGTCGATGCAGTATAACTTAATATACGAGTATACGACTCGAATATGCACCACGCAAACAGAGCCTCGGAGTTGTTAACTAGAAAATAAAAAAAGTTACAAATCATGATTGGGAAACGCAGGCTAAAAAACAAATAATATTCCTGAAAGTAGCCAGGGATTCGCTAGAGAACAAATGTTCCACGAGAAACTAAGATAATTATCTCGTATAACGTGACATGTCGAACGATGTACGCCAACGCTGCGCCACTTTGCGCGACATCGTTGGCGACACGTCTCACGGGACATTTTACTATAGATTAGAACCTACCTAAATGACTAATAATATGACTCGATAATTATTGAGGTTTGAGGTATAGGCAGAGGGCCGCCAAAAAACTGATATATATATGTACATATAAGTGCATAAATGGAATCTACAGAAAGACAGTGTTTTTTACAAACAGATGAATCAATAACATTTGGGGTAATTTTTACATACAACGTTCTCGCCTGTTTCCTCCCAGGTTTTTTTTATGATTTATTCAAATAAGATCAAAGTGGCGTAACACATCGCAGTTATAGTGTTTTTGTTATGTTTAAAATAAATATAGGATATTGATATGTACATATGTATGAGTCTGTAATATATGTGTAAATATGGACCTTTGTTGCCTGTTTTTTTTTAATAAATAAATAAAATAAACAATATAGGGGTGGAACGATATAGGGGTGAAACGAGCACTGGATTCTCTTGAGGAGACTGCGCAAGGTGTGGACAAGGCTAGACTGAAGGCAGTTTCGAAACCGGAGTCTGGGGCTTGGCTGCATGCGCTTCCCTCTCCACACTTGGGCACTCTGCTTGACGACGAGTCGATGCGGGTGGCAGTGGCCTTCCGCCTGGGCTGCGATGTGTGCGAACTTCATTTATGCATCTGTGGCGCCAGGGTGGAGAGCAACGGGCACCACGCATTGAGTTGCTGTCGATGTGCGGGGAGATTCTCTCGTCACCACGCTCTGAACGATATTGTCCGGCTTTAGTCTCGGCCAATATTCCATGTGTGCTGGAGCCCTCAGACCGAAGCCGGTCGGATGGCAAAAGGCCGGATGGCTTGACCCTGGTGCCATGGCAGAAGGGCAAATGCCTACTGTTGGACGCCACTTGTGTGAGCACGTTCGCTGCCTCGCACCTTGGTCGCACCACCGGGACAGCAGGAGCTGCTGCCGAGGCAGCTGCGGTCAGTTCGTTTGTCCCTCTGGCGGTGGAGACGATGGGTTGCTGGTGCTCAGAGGCCAGAACATTCTTGGCGGAAGTTGGGCGCCGTTTGCGACTAAGAGGGCATGACTCCCGTTCCGGGTCATTCCTGTTGCAAAGGTTGTCGATCGCGATTCAACGCGGCAATGCAGCGAGTGTGATGGGCACCTTTACACCCGGAATGACACGGGGCGGGTTATTTGACTAAGTGTAGTTTTATTGACTGTATTAAATTGTATTTAAACTGTATTGTACTATATTTTGACCTTATTGTGTACCTACTAACAAACTATGGATGTACTTTGAAATAAAGTTTTAAATAAATTAATAAAATTTAAATAAACAATCAATACTATCTTTTGTCTCTATGTATAGATTTTTTATTTTCTTATTTTTGTAATTGTTAGGTGGCTGCAATCAATACCTAAAACTGCCCCTTCATAAGGCCGCAAACATAATTATACAAACATGTCATCAAAAAACGCGAAATCAAAACAGTCCACACTGAATTCCTTCTCTTCTTGTTCAGTTTCCAAAATGTTCGAGAACGAAACCTCGATTTTTACGTAAGATTTTTAGTCTAAGCTGTAGTTGTCCTTGTTGCGCTCACGCGTGTTCTCACCTATGTCAGCGTGACAGAGATATTTAGTATTGGTCTAGGCTGAAAAAGGACTCAGCTAATGTACCCTCCGCGCTGAGGGGCTATTCATTTATTACGTAGGGTAAGAAAATTTAACCGCTTCCTGACTCCCTCCTCCCTCCGCCCCCCCCTAGCGTAGCGTAAGCAAATCTTCTACGTAATAAATAAATACACCCTGAGGCCTTGGGACTTTGGTCTTAAGCGACCTGCGGCAGCGGTTTTTCTAATTCGTTGCGCGTGATCCCAACTAACCACAGTGCGTTGCGCGTCTCGACCGCGCAATGAACAGATAAAACGCTGCCGCAAGTCGCTTAGGACCAAAGTCGTGGCCAAGGCGTGACAGCGTCGGCCGCACCGTCCAGCCTGCCAGCGCGCGTGCATCGTGGAGGCTGGTGTGCACGTTGTTTATAAATATACAAGATCTAAACAATAATAACGACGTGCTTTGCGTTTGTTAATTATGCAGAACGAATTCTGTGACCGCATTCCCAATGTAATTAATCAATATCCACAACTATTTATTTTGTATTAATTTGAATACGTTGTCTGTTAAATTAAATACAAATTGGAAAGTAGGTAATTCATTTCTTTGCCGTTAAAATTGGCAGGATTACTCTGCTGAAGAGGATTTAAAAGGACCCGCTCTCAAGTCGGCTCTGGATTGACGTGTACCTATATAGCTCGATCTCACAGACTGGCGCAGTCTGCGGTGGCTTTTAATAGTAAGTAAACCTGTGAAGTTTACTATTGAATGGCAACGCAGGCCGCGCCAGTGTGATTCAGGCTTTACCGTTGCTTGGCACTAACTATGTGGCAACAATTGGTGGTGGTACAATTTGCTATTAACTGTGCCTTCGTCATCTACCAAATTTTACAATAGTTCGTTCACTATTAATTCTATCCGACTGTGGAACTCTCTCCCTCTTGACATCAGACAAGCAAAATCTATCGGCAACCTCAAATCCCTTCTTAAAGAACATTATTTGTCTCTCCCCTAACCCTGATTGTATTTTTTGGCTGACGTTTATAATGTATCATATATTTGTGTTTGTGTTATTTGTATTTATGTATGATTGTGTATGTATGTTTATATATAGAGGTATTTATGTACGTTTATTTTTATAATTTTTTGATTTTTGATTAATAATAATCTCTGCACCATCTAGTTTTATCTCTTTCTCCGATACCCTAAGGTTGTCTGGAAGAGATCGCTCTTCAGCGATAAGACCGCCTGTTGTCTACCTCTACCTACATGTTATTGTATTGTTTCTCTCTGTAACTGCTTTTTTTGTGTGAGGTGTGCAATAAAGAGTATTTGTATTGTATGTGTCAGCGATCAAACATTGGGAAACCTTGATATTAATGACAGAAACGGACGTCCCTTGGATATTGTTATATCTGATTTAGAAAAACGGACACATCAAAGTGGGGATATCCTTTACTTGTTGGGACGTCTCCTTTAAAAGTTTTTTTTATTTTTTGGAATATAATTTGAATAATAATAACTATATAGCTGCCCGAGCGGCTTCGCCCGCTTATTGCAAAGAACGCAGGCAAACCCGTGGGATAACATATAGCCTATAACCATCCACAGGGTCACACGCAGGTGAAAGAATTATTGAAATCGTATAATCGGTTCCGGAGATTAACCCATTACATACAAACTTATAAACTTATAGAGCTACAATCTCAGAGACTTTTCCTCTTTAAAATATTAATGATGATTTATAGATGATGTACAGTCGACGCCAAAAATACGTTACACTTTTGCACCTTATTCCATTGCAATAAGGCGAATAGTGTAAACGTAGGTATTTTTGGCGTCGACTGTACATCATCTATATTAATATTTTAAAGAGGAAAAGTATGTTACTCTTTAATATATTTGTAACTCTGGGCCTTAGACGCCTGAAATAAATGATTTATGATTATTTATCAACTCTAGCTTCTTGTGACTTAAAAAAACAAATTACTGTATTGATCACTTACGTAATCCAACTCGCATTTTCCAAAGAACAGATTAGAAAACCGGTAATTTATCACGAATTGCTTCGCTAAATTGAAAAGAAAAATACAAGCGACAACTCTATTGATCTGCTATTTTGTCAACCGGACGGTTTGTCGGGCAATAATTTATCATCCCTTCTCAAGGACCGCTTTAGTAATGAATGGTTGTATTGAAAAAGTTTGCTGGAGAGGATTTTTAGGAAATAACATGGACTAGTTAAATTAAGGTTAAAAAAATAATTGTTATTTACAGAAATGATCGTTAGAAAAATACGTGTTAAATTACACGTACTTACATTCGGAATTTAGTACCTACCTACTCGTTACCAATCAGCCGTACCTATTTATTCTGATATAAATGTGGCGTAAAGACTACCTCTACGGGCAACACATATCATTTAATTAATAGATTTTATACACATATCATTTAATTAATAGATTTAGGATGCGAAAGTTTAGATGTTTGGATGTTTGTTACTCAATCACGCTTCAACGGATGAACCGATTTGGATGAAATTTTGCATGTTGATTATTATTGAAATAAAAATTATGATGTAATCCCTGACTGACCCAGTAGGTACCTTATGAATGTAATATTATCAACGAAATCCTTATCATCAAACTTCAAATCCGGAAAATACTGTATTTCACTTTACAAGGAAACTTTTGAAGTAGGTACCTATCTCTCTTGAGACTATACATTACAGATTATAATATATTTACCACATTTAAGGTAATGTCTACACAGACCAATAAAAACCTAAATCAGATCTGTAAGCGGCATCGTAAACTTGACGGAGTGCCAACCCTAACGATTCCCTGGCCTGAAATAAAATCTTTATTGACAGACACTTGCCAGAATAGATAACTTCCAGATACAACTAAAGCAAATAATTAGGTAACATACTACTTTCATCCGGGAATGTAACTGATTATGACTAATATCAATATTCTCGTCATAATATCGCAAAAATTAACAATATCATTTATAGTATTCGTAAATAGTGATCATAAATAATCAAAGACGCATACAAAATTACTAAATTCCAAAGCTACAAATTCAAGCTTTTCCCCTGTATGATACCAGTATGAGTAGGTACATAAGTAATAAATGATGATCACTCTCAGATAAAAGCATAAGTAAGTAGTATATTGCTAGAAGCAAGAATAACGACTGCTTATAAATTAACTCAAACTATAATCAAATATTTTGTATATTTTGAATGATGATTAAATATTCTGTATCCATATTTCCAATTGCTAAGTACCTGTAATGGGCACATTTTCAGATCAGACAAATTTCTACTTATGTGTTGAGCAGCAAAATATTAACGAGTAAATAACTTATATGTAAATTTATAAATTTGTAACACATGTCTTATATTTAATGATCACAAAATGTACTTACAAAGTAATGAACAACGGGCATATGTTTAGTAATCAAAGAAAAAATAAATAAAGTACCTAATAGTACCTATCAATCGTCTTGGAAAATATTTGTTATGTCGAATGTTGATTTATCATGTATTACGAGACCCAGATACAAGAGCGTTGAGTAAATAAATTGTTCATTCCCATGTTATCCCATTGACACCCGTGTCGGACAATTTTGCTGTGTAATCTATTCCTTTTTCTCCAGTGCACTTCAGCGTAAGTATATTAACGAGGCGTCAATCAGATATTAGATTGTAGTGTATTGTATGGAACCTTTGCTTTTACGCGCCCTAAGGTAACGTGGCAGAACAAACTCGTCCAAAACATTATATGAAAGTAAAGAGCAAAACGTTTCATCGACTCTCCTCTCTCCTTCCCATAAAACAAAAACGCACCACTGTTTATGTACCTACCAAACACTGAAAACATTGGGTATTTACGATTGATTATTTCCTCTGAAAAACTAGGGTCTTGCTTAAAAATCTCCCTAATTTGGACCATGTTACCCAGACAACCTTTCCGATATTTAATGAGCCAGAATATCCCATTCAATGAAACGGAACACCCCATTTTGCGGCCCCTAGACACAATTTGCTTGCCTAAGACAAATAGTGACCATCTGTATCGGGGAAATCAGAGAAGTGTTAATTTAATATTCGAGTAGTACTTGAACTTGATATTTACTCGATTAGAGAAGTTCCGAGACTTCCGAGTCGGGCGGTTGCGCTGGACAAATACCCAGTACCTAGGTCAGAAAAAAACTTCGATTTGTTGTCTCTAAACCATCTGCAATAATACATAGGTAAAAATACAGTACATTCTATACATGCGCAAATAGTTATTTTTAATACAGTTGTTCAAAAAGTGCTACTTTACGTAGCTGTTTATCGTGGGGAAAGTTGGTTTTCACGCACTAGTGCTTTTCATTTTTCCTTGTACAAATTGTAACATTTATTATAATGGCAATAAAAAATAAATAAGATAGATAGATTAAACTGTATTTAAACTGTATTAAATTGTATTTTAACTGTAATTAGACTTCATTTTTTTCAACTGTATTACAATGATGTTACAGAATGAATAATATAAAAGATTCGAATTCCTTACTTGTTGTTTTTCTTATTTTTCCGCAACTGTATTAAAAAACGTCGTTGGATACACGTGCGGAAATGTCATTCTTCACTCGTCCCGAGTCTTGCCACTCGCATACGGCTCGTGGCAAGATATCACGGTACTCGTGACGTAATGACATACTTTCCGCACTAGAATCGAAATGTACTATTATGCTACAAGTGTGGAAAATAAGCGATTTCAGACGAGTGTCATTTTTATATATGAGCGAGTGAAACGAGCCGAGCCGCGTGTCGGTAACACACTGTATATTGACCAAAAACAGCGAATCTCGCCCAGAGGTCCTCACACCGCTTATAACTTATACCTCCGCTACAGATTGTAATAGTACTACGTACAGAAGGTTCTCTGTTAACAAATTCCCTGTTTATGTAAGCCAAATGTGCCTAAATGTGGCCATTTCTTTCTATCGCATGCAACGCGCTCTTTCGGAGGCGGAGCCTTAGAGCTAGGGTTACCGCCAGCTCGACCTATTAAATTATAGGTACGTTAGTATAATAGTGTATTTTAGTAACGATAATACGATTATTCTTTATTTACTTAGGACACAACTACACAAAAACTGTGCAATTTGCCTTTAGGTTATGACATCAAAACTGCCTGTTTCTGCAAAATGTAAGGCAAAGACACACAACTCTGGGTTACCTACATACATAAACATAATGTAAAGATAAATTCTTTTATTTTGTATTACACAGTATCGCATAGTAGCAATATTATTGCAATCGCATACATAAATAAGCAATCCGTGTCTAATATATATTTTTTTATAATGTTGGTAAAAAAAAGTGACAAAATATTGTGTAAGTGTGTGTGTACTCTTTCAGTGGGGACCACATTTTGGTTTACCACTCTGTCACGGCATTCTACGAAAAACAAACGTATAAAAAATGCTGTTTAAGTTAAAGTGAAATATTAAATAATCTTTCTCGCGCAACGCATCAGCATTGCAATTCAGCGAGGAAATGCCGCCAGCATCCTAGGTACACTTTTTTAGATTTAACTTAGTTTTAATTTATCTTAGTTAATGTTAATTATAATCTTGTATTTACTTTCATTATATTTTTATTATCAAATATAAAATCAAATATATAAATAATGTTAATCAATAAAATAATATGGACGTTCACTCGAGCCTTCTAAAACCGTAAACACCAATACTCAAATGAGATGCCGTAAATAAGACGAAGGACAGGCTATTGTCGGTAGAAAAGAAGAACGACCCGTGTAGCGTTGCCTCGCCTCGATTGGTTTAACATTCATACAAGAGATTTGGTTTTTCTTTGACCTACACCTTGTTCGATACCGGGTTTTAGTGTAGCCCAGCCGCAAGAGTAACAGAGACCAAACTTTTTCACCCCTTAAGAATTCTGTTCCCTTTTATTCTACTTAAGCGGGCGGCTAAATTAAATCAACCTTGAGTTGTACGCTTTGTTAGACAATGGGGTTTTATTTAATTAGCAGTTGGAGTTTAGCTGCATCTCGAATTAGGCTTTTATTTGACATGCAATGTAATAATATGGTTAGAATAAAGATACCTATACATTATAAAATCTACCCTTTAAAAGTACATCAGCAGAAGTATTAGCTACGCAAAATAACAAACGTTATTCTCTTGACAGTACAGTTGTGTGTAGATCATTTAGAGCACTAAGTAGCTACTTCTGCCGCTTTCTGTACGTATGTCAATCATTTGTACATACATTCTGGTTAGGCCGTTACTTCCTGGATGTCTTTACTTAGTTTAAAATTTGTATTATTGACTGCGTTCCAAATAGCAACACAACAAACCACTACCATGACGAGTGCTGATATATCTCAAATTCTCAATCAGCAATGTTTCATCTGACACCGACATCGATTCGTATAGATGCCTTCCTAAAATAGTACCTCTTTGACTTAGTAGTCCACCAAAACCTAGCTAGTGATAAACTTAAACAGTAAAAGGTCAGCCCAAATGGGCTCCACATAGATGTCGCATACCTACTGAACAACTTGTGGGTTACGGCCAACGTCTCTCTCTGGGTCTCACAAATTTTGCAAATATACCTATTCCGGTAGGATCGGTCACTTTGGCACTCTTTGGAGGAGGCCTATGTCCAGCAGAGGACGTCTTTCGGCTGATATGATGATGATACTGATGATACCTTTTCCCAATGATGTAATATAAAAAAGGTAGATATGGTGTCTATTCGAAATTCCGTGTTTAAAAATGGCCACCAAATCTGACAGCTAACGTTTCCATTGACAACTCGAAACTGAGGAAAGTTGTGCCAATTGACTCAATTTTAGTTTGCCATTTTTCGAGCGCGTTAAACCTATCTACCTCTTTTTTATGTTACATTATTGCCTTTTCCTAGCATATTCTGAACCTCATCTTTAAATCTAGGTACATAGCTCAGCTTATTAAAAAATATATATAAGGGAGGAAAGACGCGGTCTCCTCGTCATTCATGGCCAAATACATGGTCGCCCGGGTTCTTGTAATACGCGAGCGAAGCCACGAGAGCAGTAATACGCGAGCGAAGCCACGAGAGCAGCCGTCTTAACTATTTTACTGATGCTATCGCAGACAGAGAATGATGTTTTCTGGGCCTTACAACGATGAGTAATTCTAACCTCACCAATATTATAGAAAACGAAATATGAAATGATCAGTTAGCGAGTCCGACTTGTATTTGCCCTGGCTCTCTATTTGACCTGACACATCATCATCATCATATTACCCGAAAGTTGTCCACTTTTGGACATAGGCCTCCTCCAAAGAGTGCCAAAGTAACCGTTCCTGCGCGACCCGCATCCAGCGGACTCCCGCGACCTTTACCTTAGTTCATCAGTCCACCTTGTGAGGGGCCTACCCACGCCACGCCTTCCGGTACGTGGTCGCTACTCGAGAACCTTTCCGCCTCAACGGCCATCGGTTCTACGTGCAATGTGGCGCCCACTGTCACTTAAGTTTAGCGATTCGGTTACCTTGGTTCTGCTGTTACCTTGCTACTGCTAACATAGTCCTCTCCATTGCCCTTTGGGTGACTTTGAGCCTTCTTATGAGGCCATAGTCAGCGTCCACGTTTCACTGCCATATGTCATCACTGGCAACACACACTGGTCAAAGACTCTCGTCTTGAGACACTGCGGAATGTTAGACGAGAAGATATGCCGTAGCTTCCCGAACGCTGCCCAGCCGAGTCGGATTCGACGATTGACCTCTTTCTCGAAGTTAGACCTACCTAGCTGGACTGTCTGTCCTAGGTATACATAGTCGTCTTCAACTTCCAGCGTAAAGTGTTCAATTGTACTACATGGGCATTTGACATTGTCTTGTCTTATCCATGTTCATTCTTAGACCTACTCGCTCGGAAGCGTTACTAAGGTCCTCGAGCATCGTACTTAAGTCATCCATGGTCTCAGCCAAGACTACTATATCGTCAGCAAACCGAAGGTCGCCGAAACTCTGCGTTGATATTGGTCAGTCAGCCAGTCAGTCAGTCAGTCAGTTATTAGGGTTCCGTAGCCAAAATGGCAAAAACGGAACCCTTATAGTTTCGTCATGTCCGTCTGTCCGTCTGTCCGTCTGTCCGTCTGTCCGTATGTCACAGGCATTTTACTCGAAAACTATAAGGTGTATTTGAATAAAATTTTGAGGATAGGTGTATTTCGTTAGCCGCTACATAGTTTTGTAATTAGAATGACAAAAAAAAATTTTTTTAGGGGTGCACTCCATACATAAAACTAAAAGTCAAAAATTTTTTTTTCATTGTGACCCCCCGTGTGGCACATCAATCGATAGGCCTTTCAAAATAAATATAAGGTTTCTTAGCATTTTTAATGATTAAGTGAATAGGGTCGGAGATAATCGCCTCGAAAGTCACTAAAATTCTGTCCCCCCCCTCTAATTTTTGAACAGTGTATTTTAAAAATATGGAAAAATTCATGGACATAGGGCTTATTAATTTCATTCACCGAAAATTGTTTTGAACAAGATCGGTTCAGAGGTTTTCGAGATATTGCTGAAAAACATTTCTGTGACGATACGACCTTTTTAATAGGCACGGAACCCTTCGTTTTGCGTGGTCCGACACGCACTTGGCCGGTTTTTTCTTTTATATATTTAAATTTGGATGAAAGGATCTTCTTAATTGGATGAGCAATTCCTGAGATTATTCGTAGATAGGTATATACAAACTTACAATGATACATATTTATATATTTACAAGCTATGTTTCACCTGAGGATAAATAACTACTACTTACTACTTATTCACAAAATTTACCTCGTAATATTTGTGTAGTGTATTGGCACAAATGTAATTATCTGGCAATTATCGCATTCTATTACGTCACTACCTGGGGGCCTACCGCCAACGGCATTCGAAGTTTTCCCTCTCTGTTGCACTTACGTACGAACTCGCAAGTCTGACAGAGAGGGAAAACTTCGAATGCCTTTCGCGGTAGGCCCTCTGTTCCTTTTAGTAACAGGGCGTAGAAGATCTACAAAGCTATGGAGCACGGAAGCTTACAACTCATTTTTTTATTAAGGCCCGCTTATAAACTTAATGACGAGAGCGTCACACATGAATATTACGTAGGTAATCCTAACAAAACGTAAGACAAAACAAACAAACAACAAAGTTAACAAAGGCAGAAATTTTATATTGCAAAAAGGTATCGCAGTGCTTGTTTCTTCACATCAAAGGTTATATATATTACAAGAGTCCTTCGTTAGTGTTGAAGCTTGCTGTTGTTCTTGTCTTGTTATTTACAATCACCCATCCGTAATATTAAGGTTATAACAACACGTTTGAAAGATAGAAAAGTTGTTTTGGCCTTTTTATCTTTTTAGAGTTTCTTTTTTTATTCTACTTTTACAGCTTAGCGATTGAAACAATGCCCATTAAATGTTTTATATAGGTTAATAGTCACATGATGTTTTCCTACCAGTTAGCTTAAGAATTTTATTCAAAGTAGGTATGTCAAATACAATTCGACCAAAATTAAACAAGGTAGTAAAACAATAGGTTTTTATCTGTGTATCTTTCCTGTGATTAATAGTTTAGGAATGTGTAATATTAAATACTAATAATGTTACCAACAATTTTAATGCAGGTCCTACGGCATCCGCTATTTGAGGATATATTTCAAAGACCAAAGCTTAACTTATAAAAACCGCAGGGGTGTTTTTTGTACACGACCCAAGCCTTGCCTAAAAATTTAGGCGCTAGAGTATTATATTAATATATGATAATGTATTATAAATAAATAAATATTTGCGGACAATCTTACACAAATCGAACAAGTCCCAAACTAAGCAAAGCTTGTACTATGGGTACTAGACGACGATAAACACTTATATGGATAAATAAATACAAATACATAGAAAACATCCATGACTCAGGAACAAATATTAAAAACATTCCATATAAAAATAGGCCAAGTCTCGGTTCTCTTCCACCGTAAAAAGTTGTGAGATATTTCGTAGAGCTAAGTCAGGCTTTTTATTCTTTATTTCTTTATTTGCTTGCTAAATAAAATAAAAACTATTTACTTATTTATTTATTAGGACCTTCAACAATAAGGCCCCAGTCCTTATTGAAATATCTATCACTGAAGATAGCAAGCTCAATGACCTATCATCATCATAGAAAATTAGTGAAGCCCACTCACTACGTGCTCAAAACTTAATTCCTTTGAATTTTCTAGCAGAGGATATTTTCTACTTTGCAAACAATAAAATAATTAAATTAGGCGTGATTCATTATTATGAGCCCACCAGTTTTAATTAGACTGTCCCTAACAATAATTAATTTGAAAGACTTAGAGCCGCAAAGATGAAGTAGGTACATTTATAGACACCTTTACCTATGAATTACAATATTTACAAACTCTTAGAATCGATCAATCTGAAGCTTAAAAAAACCCTGCTTGTAACAACACAAACTATGTATACCGTGTATGACTTCCATAAGAACATATATTATAAGGGCTGAAAGTATAAGCTCTAATGATCATAAATTCGTACATTTAGTTTAAAAAAAACCGGCCAAGTGCGAGTCGGACTCGCGCACGAAGGGTTCCGTACCATTATCTATAAAAACGGCAAAAAAATCATGTCTGTTGTATTGTATGGGAGCCCCAGTCCGACTCGCACTTGGCCGGTTTTTTAGTATTTGTTGTTATAACGGCAACAGAAATACATAATCTGTAAAAATTTAAACTCTCTAGCTATCACGGTTCTTGAGATACAGCCTGGTGACTGACAGACGGACATCGAAGTCTTAGTAATAGGGTCCCGTTTTTACCCGTTGGGTACGGAACCCTAAAAAAATCATCAAATTAATTCGGCACGCATTGTATCGGTATCGGTAACAAATCTAACAACTGACAGTAACATTTGAAACTAGCTCTGCTTCTCTGAAACGTAAATAAATGTTAGCAGTAGAAGTAGATTGCTGCTCGAGAAAATTATTAAAAACTCTCCATAGGAAAGTGTTATATTTCTTCGATAAAACGGTTCACACCACTTAAAGCTATCGTTACTTAAAATTTATGTTCTAATGGATGTGACACGCTGTATAATAAGATGTAGCTTCGTATGGACGCTGCTCATGAATTCCCGATGTATAATCCATACTAATATTATAAATGGGAAAGTGTATGTTTGTTTGTTTGTTTGTTTGTTTGTTTGTTTGTTTGTTTGTTTGTTTGTTTGTTTGTTTGTTTGTTTGTTTGTTTGTTTGTTTGTTTGTTTGTTTGTTTGTTTGTTTGTTTGTTTGTTTGTTTGTTTGTTTGTTTGTTTGTTTGTTTGTTTGTTTGTTTGTTTGTTTGTTTGTTTGTTTGTTTGTTTGTTTGTTTGTTTGTTTGTTTGTTTGTTTGTTTGTTTGTTTGTTTGTTTGTTTGTTTGTTTGTTTGTTTGTTTGTTTGTTTGTTTGTTTGTTTGTTTGTTTGTTTGTTTGTTTGTTTGTTTGTTTGTTTGTTTGTTTGTTTGTTTGTTTGTTTGTTTGTTTGTTTGTTTGTTTGTTTGTTTGTTTGTTTGTTTGTTTGTTTGTTTGTTTGTTTGTTTGTTTGTTTGTTTGTTTGTTTGTTTGTTTGTTTGTTTGTTTGTTTGTTTGTTTGTTTGTTTGTTTGTTTGTTTGTTTGTTTGTTTGTTTGTTTGTTTGTTTGTTTGTTTGTTTGTTTGTTTGTTTGTTTGTTTGTTTGTTTGTTTGTTTGTTTGTTTGTTTGTTTGTTTGTTTGTTTGTTTGTTTGTTTGTTTGTTTGTTTGTTTGTTTGTTTGTTTGTTTGTTTGTTTGTTTGTTTGTTTGTTTGTTTGTTTGTTTGTTTGTTTGTTTGTTTGTTTGTTTGTTTGTTTGTTTGTTTGTTTGTTTGTTTGTTTGTTTGTTTGTTTGTTTGTTTGTTTGTTTGTTTGTTTGTTTGTTTGTTTGTTTGTTTGTTTGTTTGTTTGTTTGTTTGTTTGTTTGTTTGTTTGTTTGTTTGTTTGTTTGTTTGTTTGTTTGTTTGTTTGTTTGTTTGTTTGTTTGTTTGTTTGTTTGTTTGTTTGTTTGTTTGTTTGTTTGTTTGTTTGTTTGTTTGTTTGTTTGTTTGTTTGTTTGTTTGTTTGTTTGTTTGTTTGTTTGTTTGTTTGTTTGTTTGTTTGTTTGTTTGTTTGTTTGTTTGTTTGTTTGTTTGTTTGTTTGTTTGTTTGTTTGTTTGTTTGTTTGTTTGTTTGTTTGTTTGTTTGTTTGTTTGTTTGTTTGTTTGTTTGTTTGTTTGTTTGTTTGTTTGTTTGTTTGTTTGTTTGTTTGTTTGTTTGTTTGTTTGTTTGTTTGTTTGTTTGTTTGTTTGTTTGTTTGTTTGTTTGTTTGTTTGTTTGTTTGTTTGTTTGTTTGTTTGTTTGTTTGTTTGTTTGTTTGTTTGTTTGTTTGTTTGTTTGTTTGTTTGTTTGTTTGTTTGTTTGTTTGTTTGTTTGTTTGTTTGTTTGTTTGTTTGTTTGTTTGTTTGTTTGTTTGTTTGTTTGTTTGTTTGTTTGTTTGTTTGTTTGTTTGTTTGTTTGTTTGTTTGTTTGTTTGTTTGTTTGTTT
Source organism: Epinotia nisella (assembly GCA_932294315.1). Lineage (NCBI taxonomy): Eukaryota > Metazoa > Arthropoda > Insecta > Lepidoptera > Tortricidae > Epinotia > Epinotia nisella. The sequence goes on from OW028687.1 coordinate 8,916,261, forward strand.
GTTTGTTTGTTTGTTTGTTTGTTTGTTTGTTTGTTTGTTTGTTTGTTTGTTTGTTTGTTTGTTTGTTTGTTTGTTTGTTTGTTTGTTTGTTTGTTTGTTTGTTTGTTTGTTTGTTTGTTTGTTTGTTTGTTTGTTTGTTTGTTTGTTTGTTTGTTTGTTTGTTTGTTTGTTTGTTTGTTTGTTTGTTTGTTTGTTTGTTTGTTTGTTTGTTTGTTTGTTTGTTTGTTTGTTTGTTTGTTTGTTTGTTTGTTTGTTTGTTTGTTTGTTTGTTTGTTTGTTTGTTTGTTTGTTTGTTTGTTTGTTTGTTTGTTTGTTTGTTTGTTTGTTTGTTTGTTTGTTTGTTTGTTTGTTTGTTTGTTTGTTTGTTTGTTTGTTTGTTTGTTTGTTTGTTTGTTTGTTTGTTTGTTTGTTTGTTTGTTTGTTTGTTTGTTTGTTTGTTTGTCCGTCTTTAACGGCAAAACGGGGCGACGAATTGACGTGATTTTTTAAGTGGAGATAGTTGAAAGGATGGAGAGTGGCATAGGCTACTTTTTGTCTCTTTCTAACCCCCCACTTATCTAAAATGGGGGGTGTAAGATTGTATGGAGCATTCCGCAATTTTCAAGGCAGAAAGCTAAAAATTGGTATGCCGACTATTTGTCACTAACAAAAAAATCGTGCATCATTTTTTTTTGGATATCTGCACCCAACCCCTTAAAAGAGGGGGTGAAATTTTATATGGGACTTTTCGCAGTTTTCAAGGTAGAAAGCTAAAAATTGGTACACAGGCTCTGTTACCAACGAAAAATACCTGCCTTTTTGTCTCTTTCTAACCCCCCACTTATCTAAAATGGGGGGTGTAAGATTGTATGGAGCATTCCGCAATTTTCAAGGCAGAAAGCTAAAAATTGGTATGCGGACTATTTGTCACTAACAAAAAAATCTTGCATCATTTTTTTTGGATATCTGCACCCAACCCCTTAAAAGAGGGGGTGAAATTTTATACGGGACTTTTCGCAGTTTTCAAGGTAGGAAGCTAAAAATTGGTACACAGGCTCTGTTACCAACGAAAAATACCTGCCTTGTTTTTGTTAATTTTCCCCCAGCCCCTAACTATGTGGTGTCAGTATGTAGAGTCAGATCTAGAATCGATATGTATAGTCGATATGTAGAGTCGATATGTAGAGTCGGTATGTAGAGTCGGTACCTATGTAGAGTCGATATGTAGAGTTGATATGTAGAGTCGATATGTAGAGTCGATATGTAGAGTATATATGAAGAGTCGATTATTATATAAAAGAAGAAACTGACTGACTGACATATTACCGCACAGCCCAAACCGTTGAATCTAGAGATTCCAAATTTGGCTAATGGGTTCCTTATAAGTTCGGGTGCACTAAGAAATTATTTTTAAAAAATCACCCTCTAAGCGGGTGAAATGGGGGTCCAAAGTTTGTATGGGGAAACAAAATAAGTAAGACTATTTCATTCGAAATATCACAGGAGTATTCCTAGCGATAAATGAGTGAACACGTGTTTCAGGTTTTTTTGAGAATTCAACTCCTAAAAGGGGGAAATGTGGTGACAATGTCTGAAAATCAACATGGTTATTGTTTCTATGCTTTATCGGGTCGCTGGTCGCTGATTACGAAAACACCAACGATTTTAAAATCCAACGTGGTGGACGTGAAATACCATCTCTCCTGTTGGAGTGCAATGGGGTTGAAATGTCTAAATATGGGTGTTGTTTCTATGGTTTTTTGGGAGGTTAATTACGAATATGGCATCGATTTTGAAATTTTATATTGTGAACATGAAAATTCTTGAAAGTATTTGTGCCAAATTGCAATTCAATTGGAACATACGAGTCAAACTAAGATGCAGCTTTTTTGTAGGTATAATAAATAAATAAATAAATAAAAAGCCTTTTATTTCTAGATCACATGCAAGTAAAAACAAAGTAACATAAAGTAAATCTGAATAGAATTAGCTAAGAAAAACATAACACGAATTATTATTACTAAAATTAATCTAAGAATAAAATTATACTAAGAATTATGCGGCTAATTGTGCCGTTTGTATCCGATAAAGTGGTGATGAGAACCCCTTTACAGGGTGAAGGCCTCCTCCAAGCTTTTCCATATCTCTCTGTCGGCGGCTGTTAAAATTACTTTTAGTACGCGGGCGAAGCCGCGGGCACAAGCTAGTTTTAGTATATTTTGACGACGAGGTTATTTCAATTTAGCTCGGGGTTATAATGGCCACCAACTTTCCTTTACAACCTTCTTCCCGTGGGCGTCGTAAGTGTAGGCTATGGGAATAGGGTCAAAGTACGGCGTGGGCAATAGGCTAGCAGCCTGTCATTGTAATATCCATCTTTAAACTTATCATTGATAGAAGTAGGCCTGTTTCGATATTCAGACGTGAGTTTATGTATGTGTATAAGTTACTTCATTTACTGTAAATTGATAAAGCTCGCACGCTCCAAATTTGCAAGGAAATGGCCATAAAAATAGACTGTCCGCTACACATTAAGGTTTATTAACCACCAAGATTATGACGTCACATGAGTGGCTCGTGAAGGTCGTTAGCGGCCGAAAATTAATTCCTAAAGGAACCCCAACAATGGCCTCCGTAAATTGTGTTCAACTCCAACAAATTGTTGTCATAACTGCCTGGTTTGCGAGCCGTGATGAATGAGACCGTATAGGCTACGAACACATTAGCTCACTTGACACTTTAGGATTTTGAAGTACAATAAATCACTAGCTAATCTGAATTCACCTTAAAGTTATTTGCGCAAGTGCCAACTTAATCGCGATGTCATCTGATTTATTCAGGATGACTGAGCATGTTTCTTAGTCTGCTAAATTTATGTAGGCAATCAAACTTGATGGGGTTTTAATCTATTTACATATAATTAAGTAGTAGATCTGCTTAGTTAAGTAGATGCCCCGTGTGATGTTTGGTTAGAAAGCACAACCGCCTTTCATCTCGCGGGTTTCTTAAGAGTCCACCAAGGGAGTAATGTTGAAGTGAAGGGAGAGTAATGTGTGATGACGGCGAGATGCTTTATTTGCAAATGTAAAAATGCTAGAATTAGCACTGTAAATAAAGTTTATTGTGTTCTGCCACTCCTCTTGTAAATACGGGCGTGAATTTATGTATGCAAAGTTTCATTGTGATTCTGAGTTATCTACAAGCTGTAATAGTCAGACATGCATTGTGTTAAAAAAATATGTAAGAAACGTTGTTATATAGATTACTGCTAATGTTATTTATGTTCAAGGCTTTAAATTCATCAAAATACGATTACAAACAAATAAGTTTATAAAGCCGTTTCTGAAGCCATAACAGCAGTTGAATAGAGTTAAATACCCGCCCTTCCCGACGAAAGTTTGATGGCGCAGCTTTAGTTAAACACGAGAATTTGGGTCATCGAACGATTAAGAGGCGTTTCTGGAGTGATTAATATGATAGCTGCTTTATTTGCACCGAGTTTCGAGCCTAATGAAGGTTCTTATGGCCCTATAATGATACTAAATGAAGTAGATTAGAGTTAAAAATTATGTTGATGAATACGCCCAAATTAGAATGAAACCTGCAAGGTGTTTTTCAAGGCAGAGACAAGATCTTTGTTTTAGTTATTTGGGCATTTGCAAATAATTGTGTATCGGTTTTTTTTTAACAGCCGATTATTGACAGGCGTCATCCCGGTGCAATAAACGTCAATGATGACTTATAACGGCATAAATTATACTTGGATGACAGCTGTCAAATATTAGATATAAGGGCATTTTCACTACAATTAGCGTGAGTCGTAAAACAAAAATTAACTCATTGTCAGTTGACGACAATTAAGCATATAATTTATGTGAAGTGAAGACTAACTAGTTTCCCATTGTAACATGTTTAATATATTATATATATATGTTTAATATATTATATATATATGTTTAATATATTATATATATATGTTCACTCATTTATCGTTAAGAATACTCCTGTGAAGTTTCGAATGATAGTCTTACTAATCTTGTTTCCCCATACAAACCTTGGACCCCCATTTCACCAACTTAGGAGGTAAAAACCTTATAAGAAACCTAGGTACATGCTAAATTTGGAATCCCTAGAACCAGCGGTTTGGGCTGTACGTTGATATGTCAGTCAGTTAATCAGTCAGTCAGTCAGTCAGTCAGTTTCTTCTTTTATATATTTAGATATATATATTTGTGTTTCAGGTTTTTTGAGAATTCAACCCCTAAAAGGGGGAAATGTGGTGACGTGAAATATTTTCTCACCTGTTGGGGTGCGATGGGGTTAAATGTCTAAATATCAATATGGGTGTAGTTTTGATGTTTTTTTGGACGTTAATTACAAAAAAGCCATTGATTTTGAAATTTCATTTTGTGGACATGAGAATTCTTGAAAATATTTGTGCCAAATTGCAATTTAATTGGAACATACGGGTCAAACTGAGATCCTCCTTTTTTGTAGACAGTTACGTAAAAGTCCTGACTGACTCACTCACTTAAATCAACGCCCAGCCAAAACCGTTGAACCTAGAAAACTATTTTTTTTCACAATAGGTATATTATATAACGTTAGCACCCACTTAGAAGGGATTTAAGAAAATTCCACCCGCAAGGGGGTAAAAAGGGGGTTGAAAGTTTGTACGGAGATGGAGTAAAATTTTAAGAGAGACTTGAAACTTTGTGTATAGACTCCTTATTACAATACAAGAAAAATAATTTTACGGTTTTAGAAAAACCCACCCCTAAGCGGGTTAAATAGGAGTGTAAAGTATGTATGGGGGTTTTTTTTTACTAGAGATATTTGTATACAATTTGGTAGAAAGACTACTTATACAAAAAAGTGATTTCAGCGTTATCGAAAATTTCGTCCCTAAGAGGGTTAAAAAGGGGTGCAAAATTTATAAAGGGGAAACTTTTTTTTCTAGCTATAGACTTAAAACTGTAGAAAGATTACATAATAGAATACAATTAAAAATGGAAAATTCCCCTCCTAACGGGGTTAAAAAGGGGTGCAAAGTTTGTACGGGGAAACTTTTTTTTTAGATAGGAACTTAAAAAATTGTAGAAAGATTACTTATTAGAATAAAAATAAAGTAGTTATAGCATTTTGGAAAAGTTCACCTCTAACGGGGTTAAAAAGGAGTGCAGAGTATGTACCTATCCGTTTTCCAGTAATTTAGCTTAGTCCACATCAAAAACTTACAATGTTCCTTTAATTTATTATTGAAAAAAAAAAACAATGTAAGCAGAAAAGTCTTCTTTTGTTGATGGTTAAAATATTTATATTTGTAAAAACGAACATTTTAAGTAAGTTAGGTTTAGCAATTTAAACAAACGAACTCATCGCACTGTTACCTTTTAAGCTTAAACCATGGACGGATTTAGATGACATTTTGCATAGAGATAATTTAAGACCCTTGAAAGAACATAGGATAGTTTTTTTATCTCGGAAATCATCCCTTAATATGGTAAAAGTTTGTTCGGGACAGCGATAATTAAGCATGTGCCTAAAATAATTTAATAACAATAATTTCTCTGAGACAATAACTAACTACGCGGACGAAGTTGCGGGCAAAAGCTGGTGGTATATATATAAAGGCAAACTCCTGACTGATCTATCAACGTAGAGCCAAAACTACTGCGACTTGTCTTTTTTTACAGTAGACTATTTATATACGTAACTTCTGACTAAGAAGGGATATTACGAAATTTCACACCTAAGGGGAGGAAAAAGGTGTTAAAAGTTTGTATGCAGAACGAGTATTTTTAAAGCGAGATATTAGAACTTTGTAGAAAGATTACTAATTAGAATACAAAAAAAACAGCGATATCGAAATTCCGTCCCTAAGGTAAGGAGGTTAAAAAGGGATGCAAAGTTTGTATGGTGCAATTTTTTATTGAGCTAGAGACTAAACTTTTTAGAAAAATTACTTATTAGAATAAATATTTCCAGCATTTTGGAAAATTCAATTTTTAACGGGGTTAAAAGGGGTACAATGTTTGTACGGGGGAAAAATTTATTGAGACAGACTTAACATTTTGTAGAAAAAATTCTTATTAGAATACAAAAGGTATTTTCAGCGTTTTGGAGTATACGACTTTATCAAAAAAACTGAAAAAAGGGTGCAAAGTTTGTATGGAGGGCACTAAATTTTGAGTAAGAGATTTGTTACTTCGGCCTTAGACTATTTTGACCTATTTGAACCACAAAACAAATTTCAGCGTTTATTGAAATTCATCCCCTAAGGGGGTTAAAAGAGGGTTCATTGTGTTATTTGTGTTTGTATGGAGAGCAAGAAATGTTTAAAGTAAGAGATTTTAAACTTCGGTCCTTGACTGTTTGTTAAAAGACTAGAAAACTGATTTCAGAGTTTTTTGCTATTCATCTCCTAAGGGGGTTAAAAGGGGGCACACATTTATATGGAGAGCGAGATTTTTTTATTTGGTAGGTAAGAGATTTGTAAGTTTGGACATAGACTGTTTGTTTAAAGTACTTCAAAGACTAGAAAACTAATAACAGCGTTTTTAAGTTCATACCCTAGGAGGGTTAGAAGGGGTTAGAAGTTTGTATGGGGAACAAGTATTTTTGAAGTGAGAGTATTGTTACTTCGGTAATAGACTCTTTGTTCAAACTCGGTAATAGACTCATTACAGCGTATTTTGAAATTAATCTCCTTTAGAGGGGTTAAAAGGAGTTTTAACTTTTAAGTGATGAATCATTTGTTTGGTAACAGTCTCTTATGTTTTTTGAAATTCATCCCCTAAAGGGGTTAGGAGTAGGAAGTTTGTACGGGGAACAAGACAATGTTAAAGTAACGGAATTGTAACTTTGGTCAAAGACTAGAAAACAAATTACAGCGTTGTTTTGAATTTATACAAGTAGTTTTTGTAGAATTCTTCGGTCATGTAGGGCAAACCTTGCCTAAGCGGTGATATGAAGTAATTCGGTGATAGTTACTTATGGTCTAATAGCGGAATTACTCGATATCTTTACGGCTTGTAATAATCTCCAGTAGGTGGCGGCACTGTCACTCAACATGCCAACGTGCAGCAAGTATCAGAACGCAACCGTCAAAAATAAGAAAAAAAATATGTCAAACAAATCAATAAGTTTAAGTGTAACGTCTAACGATTTGAGTTGATCGGTGCTAGGTGTAAAAAAAAATGAAGAAAAACAAATTAAAATATGGCAAAAACTAAAGAAAAACCCTTTAGAGTAGTTAATAGTTTTTAAACACATCAATTATTTTTCGAATTGCCCAAGCACATGTCACATTAATCTGAATATCACCGAATTATCTACTTTCTCATGTGTCAATAAAAATGTTTATTAAATTAATATGGTACATCATACATAATATAATCAGAAGTTCAGAAATGGTAGACAAATTCATGAACTTTTACTAAGTAATACTTCAGAAATAATTGAATTGATAGTCAAAAAACCTAACTATCACCGATTAGCCAAGGTTTGCCCTACTATTTGGTAAGCCATTAATTAATCAAAATACGTAATGCAACTGCTAGCAGAAAATTAGGTTAGGTTAGGTTAGAATTGCGACCCTTACAGAACCGAACAGCTACAAGAAATGTAGGTTAGGTTAGGTTAGAACTGCGACGCTCACAGAATCGAACTGCAGATAACAAGGTAATGCTAAATTAAATTTGCTGATATTTTGTTAATCAGAGGTTTCTTTAGGCTCATCATAATAATTTCTGTTGATGATATTAAAATATTTATATTTGTACAAACAAATATTTCAGTTAAGATAGGTTTAGCAATTTAAAACTAACAAACTCTTCTGTTACATCATCTTACTGTTACCTTTTAAGCTTAAACCATGAACGGATTTAGATGAAATTTGGCATAGAGTTATCTAATTTGGAAGAACATAGGATAGTTTTTATCTCGGAAATCATCCCTTAAGACGGTAAAAGTTTGTTTGGAATAGCGATAATTAAGCACGTGCCTAAAATAATTTAATAGCAATAATTTTTGAAGACGATAACAAATTCTACGCGGACGAAATCGCGGGCAAAAGTCATTTATAAAAAGAAACAAAAAAGTAAATTGTCATACAAATTGAATAATTGTCGTCAGAAAACTGAGTTAATTTTTGTTTGAGGACTCACGCTAACTGCGGTGCGTGCATACACAACATTTTGAAAATGCCCACTTACGGAATACGAAATATATATAATCAGGTGTTAGGATGGAGGAAATATTCCCCTAAAGCGCGATACAAATAAGCGTTTCCCTTTTTCTGTTAAGAAGCAATTTAAATAAGAATACATCTGACGAATACAAGTTGTGATACTCTACAGTGATTCGGGCTATATTTCACAAGGAAATGTCACATAAAGAAAACGTTTGCAAATTATTATTTATACGTCGGTATTCTGAGATACGATGTTAGAATAGAAAATGCGCAGAAAAAAACTCCACTCATTCTTATGCAAAGAAGGTTCCGTAAGTAACTGATGAAGACTCCATCAAGTTCCTTGAACGACTTGTAGATATAACTGAATACTTATTTATATAATTATACTTAAGGTCTACATGATTACCTAATATGTACATATATTTTGAGCGGCGCCCAATTACAATCTCACGCCCAGGACTCATCATGAATTGTGAAAGTTACGTCTACACAATCGCTGTACCTCCCATTCCCCCGCCAAATGCCATGCTTGCCAAGAAACGAAGCCGAACTGGGTGGCTTAAGTAACCTAACAGTTGTTTTTGTTCAATTCTTAAGTTTAAAAAATAGCTCATCAACCTATTTACGATCTACGCAAAGAAAATACATTTGTATCTATACTAATATTAAACCACTTTGAATTCACGTTCTTCCTCACGTAATGTACAAGAATACCTAGTTACTTGAGAATTTTGCTTTTATTTCGTGGAACCTTAAAACATATATTTATGCTCTAAAAATTACATGTAAATTTTCAGATTAAACACTGTTTAACGCGCTGTGTTTGTGTAGGAGGTTGAATCCGTAGCTCCGAGGCTCCTATTATGTTTTATTTTCTGATATTGTGTCATGATATATTGTGTCCTTTTCTGTGCTAAAGCGATTTATCATGTCGCTCCAAAATCGGTATATTTATATAGCCGATTTGGGGCTGCTCGTAGCGACATAAACATTAAAGGCATAAATGGAGACACAGAATGTGATTGTGATTCAAGCCACATAATATATAAGTGTCACCTTGATTTTGTTGGTATATCGTGCTCAAATAATTATCCAAAATAGTCTGTATAATATATCCCAAGGGTGCGCTGAGTAGATACAGATCGACGCACCTACAGCATCTACACTCTCTAGCTCTCAACACAATGAATCCTCAAACCAATAAAGGGTCGGAAACGTTCTACTGACTACTATTATAGAGGAGGACATATGATGTTTTTTTGTTTTTTTTTGGGCAAAATCTTACATAAATTTGAACTAGTCCCGTAGTAAGCTCAATAAGGCTTGTGTTACGACAATATATTTAATAGATATAAATTCATACTTAAATACATAGAAAACATCCAAGACTCAGAAATAACCGGTCGTTCACACTTACAGTCGAGTTAATTGATATATGTACGTTCCCAAAGGTTCAATAATATCTGAGCAACCTTATGTTCTTTAAAATAAAGTCGTGTTCACATATTTTTGATCACTTTATCTGTACACATATTTTAGAACTCGACTGTACAAAAATAATCAGTTAACTCAACAGCAAGTACATTTTTCAATAATCATCAGTATCATCACCACATAAAATGCACAGGATATTCAAGGCAAACAAACTGTAATACTATTATACTATTCTGTGACCAAACGCGACGTCACTGGTTTTTAAGTCGACAACGACGTCAACGTATCTTTCGCATCCACAGGGGTAAATACGTTAATTTTTGAACGAGCGTAAGGACAAATCAACTGTAATTTTCCCTTACAAGAAATCACATTTAGATCTACTTTACGCCATTTAGAGCTCACTTTATACTGGACACTTCAAAGCTTAACTATAAAAAAACCGAAATTAGATAAGCTCCGGTCCAGAAAAAGAATCCGCACTAAGTATAACTTTGTACAGAGACGCAAGGACCACGAGTCGTATTACCCGTGATAAAATGTATGAAAATATGCTTAAAAGTTTTTAAGGCCATTTTTTATGTCGCTATTAATAGGGGTCCATCTAGCAGTTCGCGAATCACCGTCTGCCAGAGATAAAAAGTGCAACAGTTTTATTAGGCAGGCGTCCGATGTTTCATCCAATAGCCCAGCCACTAGTCCATCATTTTCACCCAATAACTCGTTTTACCGCTGGATGCGGGTGATTTAGATTCCATCAACCAGTAATAGTCCCTATATAGGTACACCCCAGCGGGTGCTGTCTCTGTGAGCGTCCCATGACATGGGCAGGGACAGCATCCGCTCGGTGTACTCCTTGCATTCCATTAAATTGTCAAAAGGGCCTCTACGTGTTGTCTTAGTTGGTACTTAGTAGGTACCTCACCACGCACGCCTCCCAAAGGTCCGGGGCATTATGTCCCGTAAGCGGAAAAAAAATCGAGGGAAATGATTTTAAACGTGATCGTAGAGCGGGATCTACTGTAGGTATATTCCCAATTATATTCACTACAACACAAACTTACGCTACAACTCATCAACACTTAAGTGCCTAAATCCTTATTAGGCTGAGCAGAGATTTCTCAAATTGAATTATTTAATTGCAAATATTCCTTACGAACATTATTCACTACGATAGTGACATTTAATGCCGACATAGAAACAAAGGAATCTGTGAGTAAAACGTTAGTGGGCACGAGTAGGGTGGAGTAGTTCGAAACAAGAGTGTCTTATTTCCGGGAGAGAAAGTACACCCAGATGAATGGATGACGGTTATTGACATGGAACTTATTTCGGAGTCTTAAGAATCATTTTTGGAACGTTTTGTCGTCACCAGGGATCGGAACCGGTTTTTTTCAAAAATCGCCGAAGTAGTCTAATATTTTGAATTATTTTAGGCTCTTAATGTAGGACTCTATCGTATATTTAGGTAACATGTTCGTATTATTAGATTGCCCGATCAATCAAATGATATCATAACCAAAGAACGATATAATACCGGTTTAATTTGTATGGAGAAAATACCGGTATCCGATCCCTGGTCATCACAATGGCGTATTTAAACAAATTCAATGATTTGAATTATCTTATTTGGTGTGATGTTTTGAATATATTTTTTATAACAGGGAATTTATAAACCATAACTAGTAGTCAGACCTTTTAACAAATGAAATAACCAGTAATCCAAATCAATGCTTTACAGACTTAATTCATTGAAATCATTTACTTACGTCAAAAGTATGCTCTAACATGTAAAAATTATATTTGATGTTCATACGGTGTAAAATACAAGAAACGGACACAATAAATAAAAAAAAACTATGTAAATATAAACTACCTATATACACATATTTCCCCCAAATCGCTGCCACCAGGCAAAGTGCCCATAAGTGTTCATAAGAGCCTAGGATAGTAAACGAAACAACTTGGACTTTTTTATTTCATTTTCCAAACATGTACTACTATTATTACTTTTGACATCCATTGTATAATGAACATAATTATTGCAATAAATGAAGTGAATTGAATTGAATCATTTGTTCGTGTAATAAGACAACACCGTGGTCAACGAGGTCATCATCCTAAACTTTTGACTTTCCTATGATGTTTATCTTAAATTAAATTACCTAAAGTAACTCGAAGTACTAATTGTATTTATAGCTGAATATAGGTAGGTACATATTGTTCGTGGTTTAACGCAAAAAAATCACTGTACTATTTTGTTTTCGATTTACATCTCATATATCCTACACCGGCACAAAGAATGCCCCAGAATGATGAAGACACCCCACACAAATCTACTTTGATATCTGTTTTCCAATACATCCAATATTTATTACGAATCCATGTAAACAAATGAAGGATATGAGATTTCTTTCCGAACTTTCTCTGTTATTTATACTCAGTGGGCGCCTATAAGATAATCTACCTAGCTATGGTTATTTCATTCGTTGCTAGTTTTTCATCTAATTTTTGAGTACACACGTGGCTTTATAATCTAGCTTTGAAAACACTCGCAATAAAATCTCACCACTCCTGCTTTTAACAAAATGAACACGAGTCTAGTTTTTTTTGTATTCTAAAAACTGAATCGAACAAAAAAATCTAAGTATATAATTATTGAACCTGCTCACAAACATTCACGTGAATCGGTTGAGAAATGCGACCTGCCATATCACGTAACGCATTGTACGCACGTCAGGTAGATCTAAATATCACCTTTTATATGGAAAAATTACAGTTGGATCTACCTAACGCGCGTTCTAAACGTTACGTGATTATCCCTCTGTAGAGCAGAACAGCGAGACAGACAGCTGAAACGGATAACTTCGTTCGCTCCGCTCACTCGTTCATTCAACTAGCTGCCCGCGCGGCTCTGAAGAGCGCAAATGTTAGGCTATCTATATTTTGCTTCGGCGGAAATCGCCATTCATGGATGCGTATGCAATTAGTAGGTATCCAACAGTATTCGTATTCGTATTCGTTTATTCATGAATGAATGAATGAATGAATGAATGTCGTTTATTCACCAGAAACATATGGTACATACAGATGTTACAATCAATTAGCGTCCCTAAATATGTTTCGCCAAAACAGGCATGTGAAAATTTTATGTTATAAGTTAAATTAAGAATTGTAATATAAAAATTAATGAATCCAATTAAAACTGAGTACTTATGCTTTTTTTGTTCAAAATTAAAATTAAAATATATCAATCTGATTTCAAAGTCAGCATTAAAAAATAAGTTAAAATAAAATTTGGTAAAAAATTAATAAACATTGTAAATACAGTTCTTAATATAAATTAAAACATGTCAATAAAATTAAAAAATAAAATGGTAGATAACATAATTACATTAAAAGAAAATAATACAAATGGGTTAAAATTGGATAAAGTCAAGATACTTTGGAGGAATAACAATACAAATCAAATTCACATATTAAAAAATTAGACTTAAACTTAAAAAATTTAAATAATGGTGTCAAATTAAAAACAAAAAACTTGCGAGAACATGCAAAAAACCTGTCCATCAAAATTTATGTTCAAAAAATTCCTTGATACTATAAAAACCGTGTTCGCACAATAACTTATATAATTTAGTTTTAAATTCTGGGTCAGATAAAGATTTTATAGTTGTCGGCAATTTATTGTAAATTTTGATGCACATGTTGTGGCCGCTTTTGTGTCTAAGAGCTAATTTGTTATTTGCCGGTAATGCCAAGCGATATCTTCTCTGCGGTCTAGTTGTTTCTTTATCAGTTATTGTAAAGAGTTCTAAATGTTGTTTGACAAAATTGGCTGTTTCGAAGATATAAAGACAAGGAAGTGAAAGTAAATTAAGTTTTATAAATAGAGGTCTGCATGATTCGCGATTTTTAACACCACACAATGTCCGAATGCATTTTTTCTGGGCCACGAACGCACGATCAGCATCAACAGAGTTTCCCCACATAAGGATTCCATATCTTAGTACGGACATTATATACGCATGGTACGTCGTCAGTGCAGTTTGTGGAGAGACGGTTTGTTTAAGACGCCATAGTGCAAAGATAAATTTATTAACTTTTTTGCAAACTATGTCAACGTGTTCCTTCCAGTTGCAATGCGTATCATGGTCATGCCAAGAATAGTTGTACTTTTTACTTCTTCTATAGCGTCAGAGTTGTGCTTGATTTGCAATTCATATGTCTTCGACTTATGTGATTTAAATTGCATAAATTTAGTTTTGCTGAGATTAATTTTAAGGTGATTAGTATCAAGCCATTTTACAACATCGCGTAGTGCTCCATTGATATAATTTTTAAAAGTGCCTTTGTTTCTACCTTCGATTATTATTGTTGTATCGTCCGCAAATAGAATACAGTCATGTTTTATCGAATCTGGTAAGTCATTTATGTATAGTAGAAACAGTAGAGGTCCTAAAATACTCCCCTGAGGGACGCCGTACTTATTGGTTTTGTAGCAAGAGCTGAATGTGCTGACTATATTATTGATAGTTTTATTTATTTGGGTACAGTGTTGCCTATTAAACAAGTAGCTTTCAATCCAGGAGTGAGCTGGTCCTCTAATTCCGTATTTGTATATTTTGTTCAAAAGTAGCTTGTGACATACTGTGTCAAATGCTTTTGACATATCAAGGAAAAGTACGCCTACTGGTATGCCTTGGTCTATACATTTGGTGATACGATCGTTGAGTTGAAAGCAGGCTAGTGCAGTAGATTTCTTTTTCCGAAACCCATTTTGCTCTGTTTTAATGATATTATTTTTTTCTAAGAAATTGTCTAGTCTAGAATACATCGCTTTTTCATATATTTTCGATATAACCGGAATCAATGTAATAGGTCTATAATTACAAAGGTTAGCTTTTTCCCCTTTTTAGGGTTCCGTAGCCAAAATGGCAAAAACGGAACCCTTATAGTTTCGTCATGTCCGTCTGTCCGTCTGTCCGTCTGTCCGTCTGTCCGTCTGTCCGTCTGTCCGTATGTCACAGGCATTTTACTCGAAAACTATAAGGTGTATTTGAATAAAATTTTGAGGATAGGTGTATTTTGTTAGCCGCTACATAGTTTTGTAATTAAAATGACAAAAAAAATTTTTTTAGGGGTGCACTCCATACATAATACTAAAAGTCAAATTTTTTTTTTTCATTGTGACCCCCCTGTGGCACATCAATCGATAGGCCTTTCAAAATAAATATAAGGTTTCTTAGCATTTTTTTTGATTAAGTGAATAGGGTCGGAGATAATCGGCCCGAAAGTCACTAAAATTCTGTCCCCCCCCCTCTAATTTTTGAACGGTGTATTTTAAAAATATGGAAAAATTCATGGACATAGGGCTTATTAATTTCATTCACTGAAAATTGTTTTGAACAAGATCGGTTCAGAGGTTTTCGAGATATTGCTGAAAAACTGCCTTCCTCAAAGAAAAGGACGTAAGTGCCGTAAAATTTCTGTGACGATACGACCTTTTTAATAGGCACGGAACCCTTCGTTTTGCGTGGTCCGACACGCACTTGGCCGGTTTTTTATATATCGGTTTCACTATACATTTTTTCAGTGCATTGGGAAATACTCCATGTTCAAATGATGTATTTATCACATGTGAAATGTGATATGAGAGTGTGAGTGAGATTTCTTTTAATATTCGAGTGGGTATTTTGTCATAACCGGTAGATTGTGTATTTTTAAGGGTTTGGATTATTTTATAAATTTCATAAGGTGGGGTTGGTGACAGGAATATACTATTAGGACAAGTATTCAGAGTTTTCGAATTCTTTTGAGCTGTGTCTGTAATTGAAAATCCAGTTGTGTTTATAAAGTGCTCGTTAAATGCTTCAGCTATAGGTATGTTGAGGTGATTGTATTGATATTTGATGACTATCTGTGATACTAATTATTTCGTTGGCTGTTGGTTGGTCAAAGTTTTGTTTTATTAAATTCCATGTTGCGCGACATTTGTTTTTCGCTTTTTCGATAAAGTTAGTATTGCAAATTTTTTGTGAGTGTGCAATACATTTTCTTAGTATGCGTGTATATGTGTGCAGTTCATTTTTACTTACATTATTGTTATTGTTTTTATTCTTATAGTGTTGGTAATAGAGTTTCCTTTTCTTAATGCAGCAATTCCTTAAATATTTTGTTAGCCATTTCTTTGTTTTATTACGATTAACGGTTATTTTAATTTTAATTTCAGGGAAGCAAAGGTCGTGGAATAATATTAAATTTTCATGAAGTATTTTGAATGATTCGTCAGGGCCGGCTTCGTAAATTTCGGAAAATGTTAGACTGTTAATTCATTCTTTAAACTTCTTCACGTTGTCGTCGCAGTAGTTCCTTTTTTTATATACCAATAACGGGATATATTTTTAATTTTACAGTTAAATGTTAATGTCTGCGCCGTGTCGTGGCCGGATAGACCTAGCGGATGGGTTTCGCCTTTAGCTTTGCGAATATTGCTAATAACGTGGTCAATGCAATTATTTTTACGGGTAGGTATGTTAATATGATTGCATAGATCGTAGTTGTCAAGCAGACTCAAATACTCCTTAGTAATATTGCATCATGCCATCACATACAAGTTTTACAACAATACATGAAAGCATATTCAGAAAGGAATTTGTCAGAATTAGATTTAAGTTTACATCTTTTATTCGGGTTTGGTCAAGTAAGAAGGATAATGGACTTGGCCATCTTCATATTTTTTAAATTAAACCGAAAAATCTATATTGTTTGTATACTTACTTGCAAGGGCATTCTTGTCATTGGAAATGCATTTATTTATTTTTTTGGATCAAAACGAGCTGCATAATGTTGAGCCATGATGTTATGAAAAGTAAATTCCATAAAGCATGAATGGTGAATGGTGAGCCCAAATATTAGCGTATTCTCAATTCTGCTATACCTAGTGCCATTATTATTTTCGCAAAACACGTGTACTTTATGATCGGAATACGAGTTGCCAATATACGATATATGAATTAACTGTCAAGTACAGAGAGTCGGCTATGAATGTTCCATAGCTTTCTCGATAGGCCCGTGTTTATACCGCCACGCGTATTTTATACGAAATTGTTTTTTGAACTTCAAAGAATAAAAACGTCGGCACTTTATTCAACTTAACCAATATGCTTTGATTTCTGTAATATTATGGTTTCTTGATTTAAAAAATATTATTTATTACAAGAAAAAGCCTATAATTTCGTTGATTAAATATTTATTTATATACCTAAATATTGTTGTTCCTCATTCCAAATTAATATAAAAATATAAACAAAGGGAGGAATACCATGGCTAGCAACGAATAAATGTAAATGAATATGAGTATTATTAAAAATTATCGACAAAAGGGAAAGAGTGAAAACACATATTTACACATAAACATAACTAATATTATCAACATATTAATAGATAGGTCCTGCTCTTATTTGGTTAAATAATTGAGTTAAATTTGGGGTATCGCTGCTATGTATTTTTTAATGATTTTACATCACACCTGTCCATAAAATGGCATCGCTACCAATATAGACTGTGATAGGCAAACATGCTGCTCTACACGTTGTGCAGAACAAGCATGTTAGAGTGCTGATACAGATACGTGCCTGGCTACCAGATAAGGGTTTTCCTCTACGAACACGTAGATTCATAATATATATAGTGTAACTGATTGGAATGGGGGAGATTGTATTATAGTTGACTACACATAATCTATGTACAACCGCTGTCCAGTGTCTTCTTGAAGTAACCTATTGAACCCCCACGCTCAGCATACCACAAGACAATTACACTTCCTGCCTGACCGCCCAAGACGTAAAATTTGCAGGCAAATGAAATTCGGGCAAACGATAGACAACCCAGTAGAATATCATCTCGCTCATATTTTGAACATCACAACTAGGGTGTATACTCGAACATTCACGTACTTTAAATGTTGTAAGAACATTCACAATGCAATAAGATCGAAAACTTCAGTTCAATAATAGTGGTAAAGTGTCAAGATAGAATAGAATAGAATAGAATAGAAAATATTTATTGTCACACAAACAGATGCGCAAAATACATCAGAGATAGAAAACAAAAACAAGATTATTTGTGTAACAAAAGGAATGAGCTCAGCATGTGCTGTGACAGTCATTGCGGCTGCACAGCGCTGGTTTTCAGCTCGTTCCCTTTCCTCCCATACCATCAACATAAAAAATAAAAACATAAATAAAAAACGGTACAATACAATCAAGAACGGTAAAAGAGAGCACTTAGCATTTATAGGGAAAAATACAGAGTAACTTACTACTGGGTTAATTTAGTTCCTATACTTGTTGGAACAGACAGGTTAATTCACTATATTCTATTGTCATGCCAAAGTTTATACAGATTAACAAATGATTTCCATGCACAGAAGCAAAATAATAATAATAATAACAGGACACAAGATTTAAATAGTCATAATATACCCTTCAGCTTGTATTTAATTGTTTCGACATCAAAATTAGGCTCAATTTGCGCTTGAACGTTGGGAGGGACAAGTTAATTCGTAAAGGCGGTGGTAGGTCGTTCCAAATCTTAGATGCCGAGTATTTAAAACAGCCTCGAAAGCCCGCGGTTTTGTGCTGCGGAACATTAATTTTGTTTCAAAACTTACTGCGAGTGTTTCGCCCATGAATGTCTTTCATCCACCTTATTTTTTTTAAAAGATATTCAGGTTTTTGTTTAGAAACTATGTTTCGGACCAAACTTGCCAAATGAAATGTCCTACGTGCAGTCATTTTTAAAAATTTCCTCTCATTGAGGAATGGTGTAATGTGGAAACGTTTGGGTACTGAAAAACTAAATCTAGTACAGGCATTCTGAACTCTCTGGATTGCCTGCGTGGTTTTAGCAAACAGTCGTGGCCCATATACGGTATCACAGTAATTGAACTGAGACAGTACAAGTGACTTAACTAAAATTAGCCTCACCTCTTCTGAAAGGAAATTCCGAATGCCATACAGAACTTTCAATCTATAGAAAGCGTTTCTTATTTTTATATTTACGTGTTCAATGAATCGCATATCACTATCCATCAATAAACCTAGATTTTTGGCCACTTCCACTCTCTCAACACCCTTCCCGTCAATCACGAGCATCGGATCATGGCTAATCGCGACTACGCTGCAGTTTAGAGCCCAATACAAGATATTTTGACTTTGACGGGTTCAAGACTAGGTTATTATTGTCTATAATATTTGTATTTAATATCAAGATCCTCATTTACTTACTCCACCGCACGTTCATGAGCCTTTGCATTGATAACCTCTTTGCCAAATGCTATCAATACGGTTTTCTAATTACGAGCATGTGTCAGTTTCAGACAAGAATATTGATTGAAAGCTGCCATTTTCACGAAATATCATTTGCAAATAACAAATATGGCCGCAGAGAAGACAGGGACAAGAAGACGTGATCGTATGACTCGTTCCGCCCGCAGTTGACGTTACTGAGCGGTTGCCTACGTATAAGCGTAAGTTGTCTATGGCAAACTTTATGACACTCCATTAAAATATTAGCACTAAATGTCTTCAGTTTGCTATACGATATTCCACCTTAGGCGGGTCCCAAATTAAAGTTCGTGACTGTACCTCCCCTCCGCCTTACAGAAGCCCGCAGGCGTAATAAAACCACTACTTACTATGTCTATATGATCTTAGTGGTGAGTAAGGTCACCAAAGTCGCTCCCGAGGATGCGCTAGAGTGAGGTAACTGCATTTCTTCTTAGCTGACGACACAACGCAAAACCAATAAGTTTCGGTCAAAAATGTCATTTTTGGTACAAGCTTTTATTGACGACTGTTACTTTTCCGTATACCATCATCATCTACTCTCCATCATAAGATCAGCTTGATGGTACCATAATATTGAATTGTCATCCAAACTATACTAATACCCAAAATTTCAACTCAATCGGATAACGGGAAGTGACTGAATAATTGATTGCAAATTTTGACGGACAACTTACTTCTTAACAGACTTATATACTTACATAACAACTGGTCAAGTTAATATAAAGCTTGTAATAAAGGACTAGCAATGCGCTTTTGACTCCAGTCCGTGCCAGAGTGTGTGCGCGCAATAAATTTAATTTTTACAAGACTGATATGGTGATATGACACCGATACTTCGAGTCAGAACGACTTATCGAGGTTATGAACCTAATACTTTAAAGTGAATAGCCTAGTGGTTAGAGAACTTGACTATGAAGCTTGAGATTCGATTCCCGGTCGGGGCAGATATTTGTATGATGAATACGAATGTTTATTCTCGAGTCTTGGATGTTTAATATCTATTTAAGTAGGGTGCCCTTTGTTTCCCATAATTTTGTTGTTCCGAATTTCGATGGTCAGAAGTTGATATCCATAAAATTTATAGACATACATATCAGTAGTCATAATTTTTGTTAAGTATAACGCTTAATAGTTCTAATATCAATGACCCATAATATTAAATCCTATAATCTCAAAAGTCATAAAATTTATGACTATAATGTTTAAAGGTCTATAGATAATTATTCAGAAATGTTGTAAGGCATTTATTTCAACGTACTAATGGTTGTTATTCATATCGTATTAATGCTTAAAGTTAATTATGTCTAAGAAACCAAATCTATAACATCCATAGGTATATAGATAATTACTCAGAAACATTTCTAGACATAATAAAACTACTATCAAACCTATCAAAATAAGCATAAAACGTCAAATAAACTTTTCTCTGAGATCAACCAATGCCAAGATAGTGGTATATAAAGTTAAAGTTTATTAAAGAACAACAGGAACAGGGACTTAGTGGCAAAACCGACTCGGATCGCGGATAGGTTAGAAGACGGAAGCGGGAGCTGTGCTCCCGCTTTCGTCTTCGAGGTTATTTTTTTTATAAAAGAGCGGAAACACTTGTTTGCAAAAAATATTACCTAAACTTTTGCAACACAAACATTGTAATTTTTATCCTACGCACTACTTAAATTGGGATATAAATCGTATGTCATTGCAATATTTATGGATTAGTATTTTAAAAAAATCTATACTGACTCGTACAACCACTTGGATAGGTTCTTTAGTTCAAGAACAACAATTTATTTAGAACAAGAATTTTATACCTTCTTATAATTATTACGAGTGTTTTTATTGACTGTAATATTATGAAGTCTGACACCACCCTCAAATTAAATGTTATGACTAACTAACCACGTGACTACCCATCATTAAGACCTTCGAAAAAAGACTTTACAACAATTATAATAAGCAAGTTTATTGCCTTCAATAATATGAAATGGCATACCATCTGGACATTGAATGTTATGACTAACCAATTTTATGACTAACAATAATGATGACGTGCAAAAATCGGAACTCCAATTTATATTGTATAATTTTATGACTTTCGACAATATGACTTATAACAATTATGTTGGGTAACGGTATGGACTGAAAAAATCGGAACTTAAATTTTATGGGAACCAATAGAGACCCATTTAAGTATGTATTTATCTATATAAGTATGTTTATCCGTTGTCTAGTACCCATAGTACAGGCTTTGCCTAGTTTGGGACTAGATCAATTGGTGTGAATTGTCCCACGATATTTAATTACGGGAAGTTCCATCTTATTCCATCTTAGTTATAAGGCTTGACTGTAAGCAAAAACTCGTAAGTAGTTTGCGGTAGTGCTAATAGAAACTATATAGCATGTGAATCCAAATTCTGAAGCATGTCTACCATAAATAGCATTCCACAGACCATTTAACCGCGCCCTGACAGTGATATGAAGTCACAGTCCCCCTTTATTGCCCTCTCATACTCTGGGAGGCAATTTTATTACGTTGACATGAGAAAATGGGCAAATTATTCGAGTTCACACTCGCCGCAAATATTTGGATAGGTAATTTCTACGATTGAGGCTAATGTGAGGAAATGTGAAAGGAATTCTACAAGGAAAGACAAGAATTCAGAAGATATATCGATAACGTACAGCTTCACTTTAGCGGTGGAAAAAGTGGTTTTAATTATAGCAAGTCAGTCAATACTATGGGATATTTTGAACCTCGTTATAATGATTAATTCGAAAAATCCATTTGTTATAAGGTTCTTGCCAAACTGCCGAAAAAATTATCCAGCGTCAAACCTTTATCTAGTACTAGTACTTTTATAAGAAAATAATAAAACGTTTATAGCAAAGCATGGTTACAAAGATGTTACAAAATAAAAATGTATCTCATGGACACTTGTAGGGTATAGCAATAGTTTATACAGTGAGTTCCGGCATGCGGGCATTTATTCAAACTGATAATAATATGTTCTATTAGCAATTGTTTTCAAGTATTAGCAAATCATAATTATGTAAATTAACCGCACAAATAAGGAACTAAGTTAATTAAACCTACCTACTTTAAAAAAAACCGGACAAGTGCGAGTTTAATCGCGTGGTGAGGGTTCCCTAAAATTGCTATGCTCTAAGCATTAGGCGCTCCATACAAAATACACAAAAATATTGAGAATTTTCCCGTCACTTTGAATACTCAAACTTCTTATAGGTTTTAACGTAATCTTTAGGCAAGGAACTATTTTCCATATTTTAAGCCTAGTAGTTTCGGAGATAAAGGGGGGAGGGTCAATTTTTGTCTTTTTCCCTAAATTAGGTACTTTAAATCTGTTTTTGCTAAAATTATAAAGAAAAATATCTGAGATGCTTATACAACAACCCCTTTCAAAGCTGGATGGACACTTTGGATTTTATTCTATCTATATATTTTTCCAGTCAAGGTGAGTGTCTATAGTAAGTCCTACCTAGTAGAGTAAATTCAGTAACTTCTTTAATTTGTAACTTCTTTACTATCCGTAAGCAAGTTTTTTTTCAACGAAGCAGCATGGCCTAAGCCCCATTTAAAAGTAAACCTGATCGATTTAACTTCAGAGTAAAATTATACGACTCCGATAACAATCCCTCCGTCTGTATAAAAAATACGAGCTAGGTACAAAGCAAGAGTCTATTACCGAACCAGTGAGCTATGTATAAGGCTCTGTCTCTCCTTACCATCAGGTGATGAAACTAAGATCATTAAATCTATCTTCAATCGCTCACCGACCCAAAGTGGGTCAAAGATCATGCACTAGTCATAAATAAAATCCCATAAAAATATTACATGTAAAAATAGGCCAAGTCTCGAAACTCTTCCATCTTAAAAGTTGTGAGATATTTCTTAGGGCCAACTACTATGACTATTCTGTAACAGTAAGAAAACCCCTACCAAAAGGCGAATCCCTACAACCGCTAAGTAATAATTTCATGTTCAATTCATTTTATTTATATACCAACATGGATCATTATTGTTAGTAAAACTTAGCTTAATATTAGTAATCACAAAATTCATAGCTCATAGCTAATTTAAAGACATGTGCTTAAAAATTATATCCGCGCAGGTGTGATAAAAGAATATTTCACATTTAGTACCTACAGTTAAATTTAATATGAAACTCGCGTGAAAATTACATCAGCGTGTCCAGCCAAGTTCAAAGCCAAAAGGAACTAGCGACGCAGCAGCCGTGTATTATATTACATGAACTATTTGGAGCCACTTTTGACTCCTTAAGTAGAAAAATAAGAAATTGTATGTTTTTAAGAATATATTTTATTTTAGGATTATCAACTGAACTTGGCACCATTTAGATCTCAATTGTTTTGTCGGCGAAATTGACAACCACGCATATTCTTAATATTGAACTTGGCTGCCATTTTTCATTTATGTTTTTGGTGTATTATTACTACCTCAAATGGCACGTTTGCGTGTCCTGCCATCGTGAGGAGAGATGTATTTTGTCAGATTCCTTTCGTCATTTTTCCTCAACAAAGAATACAGGAATGAAAAGCAGTGTAAGTGATTTATAAAGGATTTTCTCAATTGTATTATGACGCATTGATGAGACTCGAAGATCTAGAAAGAAAGTGTCTAATCCAAGAAGGTATTTTTATTCAACCACGGTGGCCAACAAGCATACTGCCAGCTTGTAAGCAGACACCGTTCCCTATGGACGCTTGAGTTTCAGTTTATCTCTATAAATGTAAGTCCCTCACTCACATAGCGATATCTTGTGAGCTCTTAAAGATTTATTGTGACAGTATTTTGTGAAGTTAAGAAGATACACTTCCTCTACTACAAGTATGAGCGAGATGTCATACCGCTGTGCAGTGTGTGTGTCCCTAGAACAGTGTAAACCCCTTCGGCCGCGTATGTAACCGGAGTTTTGTAACCAGCTACATAAAAATAAAAAATTATCCTCATAGGATACTGGTATCCAAGTAATAGTATTTTTTCCTTTACTGATACCTGTATGATTGTTCGTAACTAGTATCCAGTAAGGAATGAATAATACTCTTATGAAACCATGAGTGATCCGGACCCATGCTTTACCTAGGACCTATACCATATATTTTTTTTTGTAATTGAAGACATGGTGTGGTAAGTGACGAATTTCGTTGTGAGAAAAGAGTGAAAAGTACCAGGGCAACAGAAAGTATTAGGAGTTAGTCTACGCTTAGTTCATTATATTTGACTCGCAAAGTTATGCCCGTTTCACACGAGGGCAGAACAGTGCGGCAGAATAGTACGCAGCACAAGCTGAGACAGAACAGTACTATGCTATTCTGTCTCAGTTTATGCGTTCAGGTTTTAGCAGCCGTGCTGCCTACTGTTCTGTCCCACTGCTCTGCCCTCGTGTGAAACTGGCATTACATGAAATAAAATATATAATTCTTCGATATTGCGTCTTCTTCGTCTTACGCAACTGAAATTATTTTCTGTACTTAATAGAAGATAAAAATCATGAACCACTGTTTTATATCCACTGACATATATTGACATTGCCACCTAGGTGTTATGAAAACGTCAGTTATATAAAGAATGTTGAGTGCCATGATATCAAAAGAGGTTGATAGTACCATACCTATCTATCTTTCAAGTAGTTACCTACGAGGAATACAAAGTACTTTCTCGTAATCATTAGGAAGTTTTCCTAGTTTGTAACTCGGTTACGTGAAAGGAAAAAAATATATCACTTGGATACCAGTATCCAATGACGATCATTTTTTCTTCTTAGGTAACTGGTTACAAAACTTCGGTTACATACGCGGCCGAAGGGGTGTAAACATAGTCATTATGTTCAAACATCACATAAACTTGACGCACATTTAAAAAACACGTTAAAAGTTCTTTTTCATGTAAATACAATGGCTATATAAAGTTTTCCAATCACAATATCGTGTGTCGAATTGAGATCCAATAAGCATTAAAGGGCCATTAGATAGGCTGGAGGCAATATTGCAAGATTGCCTCTTAAAATACTGTACTTATACGTACATGAATGCGCAAATGTTAAATTAGATGAGCCTCGCTATATTTTGTCGCGTGTGATCATATCGCTGTGAGGAGAACAAGATTGGAAGATTAAAGTATCTTAACTCTCTGTTTTCGCGCATCAACTTGATAGTAGAAAGTATCGTAATTATGGTGACATTCTTAAAAATCTTGGTCTCGGATTTGAAATGTATTTGAATTGTAGATTTGCCTATAGATTTAGATTTAGTTATTTCGAGATAAAAATTACAATATAGATTTGCAACAATGTCAAAATTATAACAATCCGTATCAGTCTTATCACGTACGTAGGTACCTACGTACCCCGGTGAATCTTGATCCTTATAACAGCTGTCATCTCGGTACAATTTTATGTTTTAAAGTTTTAAATTGTACGGCGATGAAAGCTGCCATAGGGATCAAGATTCGCCGCGATACGTATAATTCTTTTTTTTTCAAAGCCGCATGTATTTTGCTTAGCAACCACAGTTGCTACAATTAATTTGGGGGCGGGTTGTTACTAGTAGAAGCAAGTGAATGGTTAGCTCTTCATGGTAACATTTTTGAGCAACGAAGACGGATGGTCTTGAACTGATGTGGCTATTTATACTGGTAAGTATAGCTAATGGTAATATTTAAAAACAAATTAAATTAAACATTTTCGTGTATTCTTCGACCGTTTCGCCACTATGAATGTTCGAACAAAGACACCGAGAGCCAATACTTCCACACCTCTCCTGGTATTCCATCTGGCCCGACAGCATACGCATTCTTCATACTTTTCACAGCCTTCCTTACTTCATCTATATTAATTTCCCTTACAACACCCGTATTCACTGCTTGGTTTTGTAGCACCCTGCTCCAAGCATTCTCTTCATTCATAAGCTTTTTAAAGTAGCCTTTCCACCGATCTTTTATACATTCGTCTTCCGTCAGCACCTTTCCAGAATCATCTTTCACACATTTTACGTGGCATATATCTCTAGCATTCCTTTCCCTTATTTTTGCTAAGCGATAAAGTTGTTTCTCGCCTTTAAGACTCTCTAAGGCGTCATATAATTGGTCCTCCGCTGCTGACCTGGGAATAGCAACTGCTCGCTTAGCTACCTTCTTACACTCTTTGTACTCAATCCTCTTAGCTTCCTTCTCACTTTCATTTCCACTTTCAATACTTTGCCACTCTTTAAATGCTTGCTTCTTTTTTTTCAGTCTTTCTTGTACCTCATCATTCCACCACCATGTTTCCTTGTCTATCACACATTTCCCTTTCGTTTTCATTTCCCCTCCTTATACAATTTGCCATCGTTTTCCAACATTCGTTTGCATTTAATCCTTCCATATCCTTCATTTCTATCATTTTATCCACCACTCTTTCTTTTAACTTATTTGCACATTCATGCTTCTCTAGCATATGCCATTTTATTTGACGTCAGGCAGGCGGCCGGTTGTAAAAGTAAATGCCAAATCCTTTGCAGCATGAATACTGAAACGAATGAGATTAGTGACAGGGTTAGGGCGTACCCCACAGGCGACAAACAGTCACGTAGAACACAAACAGTCACATAACAAATTTATATGGGGTACACATAGCGTACCAAAAAACAGAGAATAAAGACCTGGAGGTTCATTTGTGGAGGTTAAATTATGTTATAACATTAGCATACCCCACGCGACTATGTCCATATCCATTGTCCATGCATATTTTACGAGATTCCCTTCAACATAGTACCTATTACACAAAAATTGCAGAGAAAACTATATTTGTAAGTACGTTAAGGCGACAAATCTGTGTACCTGTCATAGCCGCCTATGTGTGTGTATGGTTTTATTGATGTGCGTATCATTCGAATTTTGAATATAAGTACTTGACATTGACATTTAGTTTTGTTTAACTCCACGTTAAATCTTAAGGCACTTTTGCCCTTGGTGATATAATTAAATATTTCTTCTGAAAATTAAAAAAATATATATATTGAAAAACTACATATACTACATCGTTTCTATGAGTATACACGGCTATATGCCTGAAGAAACGGAAATAAAAAACACGCTGTATACTTTTGGTTAAGTATGACATTTTTACAGTATTTTATCTTTACAGAAGATATCTGCAAAACATTTAGGGTTTGGGTTACAAAATAAAGTAGTTTTTTTTATATTTATTAACAATACATTATACATTTATAAAGAGGAAAAGTCTGTGAGCGTAGCTTTGTAAGTTTGTATGTTTTGGGTAGTCTCCGGAACTGCTTATCAAATTCTTTCACCTGCGTGTAGAATGGACTTTCTAGATGGTAAATATGCTATGTTTTATCCCGAAGCCGAGCGGGCAGCTATTAGATATCTACATAAAGAGTGGAAAAAGACATTATTTCTAAGATGTTTGGCTATTTTCTGTAAGACTATTAGGGATCTATCACATTTAAAGTATTGGATTAGAATCGAGTTTTACAATATATCGCTAGAATGAATAACAAATACCTAGTAGGTACTAACTGAAAATAAAAAAACAAATAGCCACCCCAGAAAAATCGGAATTTTAAAAGTATAAAAGTATTTCGACGACCGGTTAGCCTAGTGGGTAGTGACGCTGCCTACGAAGTTGAAGGTCCTGGTTTCGAATCCCGGTAAGGGCAAATATTTGTGTGATGAGCATGAATATTTTTTTTCTGAGTCTTGGATGATTTCTATGTATTTAAGTATTTATATCTATTAAATATATCGTCGTCTAGTGTCCATAACACAAGCCTTATTGAGCTTACTATGGGACTAGTTCGATTTGTGTAAGATTGTCCACTAGTATTTATTTATTTATTTATAACTAACTTTTGCCCGCGACTTCGTCCGCGCGGAATTCGTTTATATCGTAACTCCATACAAACTTACAAACAGACAGACAGCTTTACTTTCGCATTTATAACATTAGTATGGATTGTTTGAAACGAAAAGGGCTTCCTTATGGCTGATTTACATGATTTTATAGATAAGCTTTTTCCAAAATTAATGGGTGGAGCAAGACGGAACCCTCGGTGCGCGAATCAGACTCGCACTTGACCGGTTTTTTTACAAACATAGACTCCGCCGCCAACGCTCACAGACTGGCGCGGCCTGGCCGCGGCGGTCAATAGTAAACTTGTTATTAGCTGTCAAATTTACTATACTATTGACCGCCACCGCAGGCCGCGCCAGTGTGGTCCAGGCCTTAAGCTTCCCACTAGTCATTAGCTGTCAAATTTACTATTGACCGCCACCGTAGGCTGCTCCAGTGTGGCATACTACAAACGGGCGCAATTTGTCACACCAACTTGCAATAGTTGGAAAGAGACAGCCATTCACTCTTAACCAGTCTAACTATAGCAAATTGAACGTGAGCACTTGGCTGTTTGTAGTAATTTGTCTCAGTCAAAACATATGGTTAAAAGGTAAAAAAGTTCCTTCACTCCTGTATATAAATAACTCATCCTTGTATAGGAATATTCAAATCCTTATATAATTTTTAGTCTTTAAATAATATCAAACTTTAATATAATATATATTATGCTACTCTTTCCTGGTCTTTCGCTTATCTTCTACATTTTCAATCTATCCGTAATTTTAATCCCGTTCCTCATACTTTGGCTAAACGCGCAGAGCGCCATGCTATTAAAAAAAAACAAATTCGTGTTACTCATATTGTTCAGTTTGTTGATACATTTATTGAAATTACGCCTGAATACGAAATTTGCGCATATAAGTTCTCATATTAGAATATATTTATTTTTTATGCTTGTTCTTTTGGTATACGTTTCGTGAATATCTATCGTAGTCCGGTTATAAATTATTAATAGTTAATAGACAAAGCAATCCTGCCATTTTGACGTTACTGACAGCTTACAGATGTGGCGGCGATATATATATTAGAAAAAGAAATGAAAAATTTAAAGAGGTAAAATATTTCGGAAAATTAATTAACTGTCGAAGTCGCGTAAAAACTATCCTAAGCGGAAGCCAGAATAATAATGTACCTATAAAAAATGTTTCATGTTTTTCTGTTCATGGGAAACTGAGATCATTCGTGACAGAACAATGTATAAAATGATACTGGCCGATTCTTTTTTTGTTAATTTAGAGATTTATTATAAGTGGAGATAACATATCCAGCAGCAAAAGAAATTTGCAAGCAGGTTTTATCTTTCAGCCAAAAATGTGTCTGTGTGCTAAAGGTGCGGTCGGTGTAATAGCGTTCGATTATTTTTATCTGAGGCAAGCTATTATAGCCCCGTCAATGCCTCCGATTTATTGGAACGGAAAAAGAGAAAATGTTTTCTTTTAAGTGAATAATGCCCGAGTTTAGGTTATTCATCATGTTTAGCCAGGTTAGCTCCTTAACCCACATTAAATTTGTTTATAAACTAGCTTCCGCCCGCGAGAAGATGAAAACTATCCTATATTTTAATCCAGGCTATAAACTATCTTCGTGCAAAATTTCATGCTATATTTCGTCATAAATCTATGTCCATGATTTTTTTCATATTTGTTAAATACATCGTTCAAAAATGAGAGGGATGAGGACAATTTTGTGACTTTCGGGGCGATTATCTCCGACTCTGTTCACTTTATTAAAAATAAATGCTGTGAAACCTTATATTTATTTTAAGAGGCCTATTATTGCTGTGCCACATGTGGACTATCCTACTAATTCCTACTAATATTATAAATGCGAAAGTGCGGATGTTTAGATGTTTAGATGTTTGTTACTCGATCACGCTTAAGGCGATATGATTCGACTCTCTAACCAATCTGAGGAGGTGAGGTGCGCGGCAATCCGTGAAGCCCTGTGAAGCCTCGCAAGCGCGCTCCGGCTCGCTCGTTGAGCACGTGAGCGTAAATTCGTGCGTCAGTATAGTGATCTTACGATCGCCGTATTTTAATTGGACCGTGCAGGGGTCAAGTTTTTCGAGTTTTTATTGTATATATGTATGTATTTTTTTGCCATACGTATTTCTGATCATTTCAATTAGTATTTTAATTTTGATAGAGACATGTGTAATATAAATATTACCATAGATTAGTATGTAACATATAGGTGTAGTTACTTTGAATACTCAAACTTCTTATAGGTTTTCCTGTAATATTTAGGCAAGGAACTATTTTCTATATTTTTTTCAGAATTTTAAGACTAGTAGTTTCGGAGAAAAGGGGGGGGGGTCAATTTTCGTCTTTTTTCCTAAATTACTTCAAACCTGTTTTTGCTAAAATTATAAAAAAAATAATATCTGAGATGCTTACAACAACCCCTTTCAATTGATATGTCACACAATACAGCTTGCGAAACTTTTATTTTTATTTGTTTAGTTTATCCCCCAAAATTGGCCCCCTTGTTCAGAATTCATTAATTTACTTTAAGCGTCCATCTTTGGGTCACCAATTTACATATGTGTACCAAATTTCAACTCAATCGGTCAAGTAGTTTCGGAGCAAATCGGCTGTGACAGACGGACAGACAGACGCACGAGTGATCCTATAAGGGTTCCTTTTTTTTCCTTTTGAGGAACGGAACCCTAAAAAATAAGGTGGATTAAAGATGCCCATGGGCGAAACACTTGCAGTAAGTATTTAAACAAAATGTATGCTCCGCAGCACAAAACTGCGGGCTTCCGGGGCTGTTTTAAATACTCGGCATCTAAGATCTGGAACGACCTACCACCGCCTTTACGAATTAACTTGTCCCTCCCAAAGTTTACGCTCAAATTGAGCCTAATTTTGATATCGAAACAATTACAAGCTGAAGGGTATAATTATTTTACTTCTGAGCATAAAAATAGAATAAAATGAAATAACCTGTCGGTTCTCACAAGTAGAAACTAAATGAACTCAGTATAGTAAGTTAAGTTACTCTGTATTTTTCCTTATATGTATATGCTAAGTGCTGTCTCGGAACCGTTCTTTATTGTATTGTACTCTTTTTATATTTTTTTGCTTTGTTTTTGTTTTGTTTTTGTTCTACCTCGACCGAGCAGTCAATGTGGCATGAGTGCAAATGGGACTAACTGAAAACCAGCGCTATGCAGCCGCAATGACTGTCACAGCACACGCTGAGCTCATTCCTTTTGTCACACAAATAATCTTGTTTTTTTTATCTCTATATGTATTTTGTTTATGTAACTGTTTGTGTGACAATAAATATTTACTTTCAGAAGATACTCAGTCTTCTTAAATGTCTCATTTGACGGGACTATCTGACTTTAAGTATTGGTATGATATCAAAATATGTACCTGCCAGCTGGTTATATACTAAGGGATATTAAGCTTCAAAAAAAAAAAAAAAAAAATGATTAAGCAATTTAATATCAAATGCCTAGTCGGTCAGACCTCTAGTACATTGAGGCCCTGTTTGATAAAAATTCGTTAGATCAAACGTCTAATCAAATTTTACTAAATTTCTGACACTATAGGTCTAAATGGGTCCTTATAAATCAGCGAAAATAAAAGAGATATCAAGTTTATTTTTAAGTAAGTATAACTTAAGTAGCGAAACATACCTAGTTGTAAATGTTGTCTGGAATTCTTCAGCCTTCGAGTTGCCAGATTTGTATCGCTTTTGGTAGAAGTCAGCAAACCAGGCAGATAAACAGAGATGTATTGGCTAACCCCACGCAGTAAATGACCACATGTACCTATTGGGCACTGGGACGTTAGGGATTGCGCTGTGATGTGTGCCACCACCAAAACCCACACCAGGAAAAATTTAACCTGCGGATAAGAAATAAGAAGTGTTTTGTAAGACAAATTTCTGTTAAAACATTTATTTTTAGTAGGTACAAGCTTTAATTGCCAACTGTTCTTTAATTGCACAGCACAGTCATCAGCTGGTCGTTGAAAGGTTGAGTCCAAACACAAGCGGCTGAACAATGGTTTGCAAATCTTAAAAAACAACTTACTTACTTATATAGCTTCTTAAGAAGCATGTAAAAATAACGCAATGTGTATTAAGTAATGTTTTAGATTTTGTTATCCCATATGCTAACCAATTTTCAAGTCAATCAGCCAGGAATTTATTTATTTTGTATTAATATCTGTTTATTTTGCCTTGTCATTTATCACGCGATAACCGTGACCATAATACGCCTTCAGTGCCAGAAAAAAATGCAGACTCATAGGAGAAGTATGTAACTACAGTTGATTATTCGACAAAAGCACTTTCAGTTACCATGTCGTACTGTCAGGCGTTTATTTGACTAAAATGCCTTACTTATTTTAGGGTTCCTCATACATACCTCAAAAGGAAAAAACGGTTGTCTCTTTGTTGGCTGTCTAGTCTGTCTGTCTGTCTGTCTAGACCCTTTATCTCGGGAACGCGTAGAGGTATGGAGTTGAAATTAATACCATATACTCAAGTCTGCAGTCCCTTGAAGCTTTGAAAAAATCAAACTTCTAAGTTAACATAAAAAAAGATACGGTCGTTTATGCCGCAAAAAAAGTATATTTCGACACTTTCATGGAAATCAAAATTAAACTATGAAATTTGGCAAGTAATATCGTCTACTACAAGTACAGGGAAAAATCTAAAAACTATACATTTGTGATTTTGTACGGAGGCCTCGGTGGGCGAGTCCGACTAGTATTTGTCCGGTTTTTTTTTAAATTTATTTACAAGTTCGGCCCAACAACATTGAACTGTAGTATGGTAGCTCACTTTCTTCCAAAATGGTCATATTACGGGCTAATGAGGCAACCAAATACTCTCAGCTTCCTATGAAAAGCGGCGCAAAGGAGAACTCTGTTACAAAATATCACGTTAGCTTGCTACTGATTGAATAAAACCTGGCTTAAAACACTTCCTAAACCCTAACCCCCATCTACTCTTTATTTATTAATACCAAAAACAGAATTCGTTTCAAATCGCATTACTCCAAAAGCTCTTTTCGACGTCCTACAGACTTTATTTTCTAAGTCATTAATCTACCCAATAGTGAGTTGACGGTCATTAAATAAAAATTTCCTAGGCCCTCCACTCTGCTAATGGGTCGGAATACAAATGACTTTTACATAATCTCGCTTTAAACGGCGTCAGCGCAATGATTTTGGGAAAATATGTATATCGCTTGGCTTGAATCACACTTAAGCACTTTCGTGTTCCAGTAAAAACAATGTTTTAGGTAACTGGGTAGGTTATATATGAAACGTTAGATTTGTCAGTGTTACAACAAATTCAGCATTTCATTCTTATAATTTAAACCGGTTGTCCCAGGGTTAGAGGATAGAGCCTATCCTGAAGATAGGCACTAAATATTAATTATATATTTTTGGAGAACAGATTAGTGTGCAAATTTAGACCTACTAGAACTTATATTATTTGATTACTAAGTACTAGATAAGCCCAATGTTGTAATTCATTTTAAAAAGTTGGACAAACAATGTATGTAGGTATAAAAGTCCTGTAATGTATAAATTCAGTTCACATTATTCAAACTGAGAAAGCGTCCATAGAATCTTATTGGTAAGCCTGCCTGTGCCTGCTACTTATTTTATTATCTTTTAAAGTTAAAGCTTTTGAAATCAAAGTTAGCTTTTCCTTCGATACTCTCTAATACATGCTACTGCAAGGTAAACCTAAACTATACCCTGGGGCGCTAAGTTTGGGGCGGTACGCCGAGACCAATTAGCCGTATTAATTAGTATTCAATTATTTAACGACACGGTTAAAGCTAAACCTCAAACAACGAAGAAATTTGGTGTGAAAATAACTGTTCAGGGCCATTACTTTTAAAAAATGTGTCTATCAAAATGCTGTTTGTTTTAGATACTTACAGCTCTTTTAGCTACGGAAATTTTGAGTACCTATCACTTGACATGTTGCAAAAATTTTGTGTAAAATATGTTTTGAGCTTTCAGCGTACAACGCTTTTGTGAACTAATTTATTTACTTATATTAAATCCGGTAACGTGATGTATGTAACAACGAATCGTCACGTCACGAATAATTAAGCACGCGTTTGTGCATGGTTTTATTATTCAATTAAGTTGATGTTAAATAAATAGTTACTTCCATACTACCAGTGTGAAAAACTGACGATGGTTAAGCCAGCCTATTACCTACGAAGTTGGAGGTGGTCCTGGGTAGGAATCCCTCAGGGTATACGCGTAACTTTTGGGACGACGTTTGTACATACTTACAGGTTATTCGAAAAGTTAGGCCATCACCCTGCGTAAAAGACTATTAGCTATTTATTTACGTGATGAAGAAATAAAAATGTCTCTGTTCTTTTATATGAAGGTGTAACTACATAATATATGATGAGTGCCTATTTATTTATTACGATACGGATGTTACTACTTCCCCGTCAAGTTCCAATATTACACAAGCTTTTCTTTTAGTTAACTCAGATGAGTTGTCTAGGTTGACCCCATCGCCTCAAAAGACTATTTTATATAATATGGATTATTCAAACACTCACCAACTGCAAAGTAGTCAGATATTTCTTCCACCATAGAAACCTCGCAAAAGCTGGTCCCAAGATAGCTATCCCATAATATGTAGGTGTATATGCGTAACTTTTGGAACGACGTTTGTACATACTTACAGGTTATTCGAAAAGTTAGGCCTTCACCCTGCGTAAAAGAAAGACTATTAGCTATTTATTTACGTGATGAAGAAATAAAAATGTCGCTGTTCTTTTATATGAAGGTGAACTACATAATATATGATGAGTGCCTATTTATTTATTACGATACGGATGTTACTACTTCCCCGTCAAGTTCCAATATTATACAAGCTTTTCTCTTAGTTAACTCAGATGAGTTGTCTAGGTTGAACCCTCACCAACTGCAAAGTAGTCAGATATTTCTTCCACCATAGAAACCTCGCAAAAGCTGATCCCAAGATAGCTATCCCATAATATGTAGGTGTACATGACGGTATGTACAAGCAGTTTAGAGTAGCCATAAACGCCCAGTGGTCGGAAGGGTCGTATTTCAGAGCTATCGAGGAAATACACACCATGAACACGTGATGGTAAACGTGGAGAAATTACACTTGATTATTTTTCTTGCGGAGCACGAAGAAAATTGTGTCGGGGAGATCGAATACTTTGGTAGCCATGAATTTCCAGTAAAAAGCCGCGATTGCCTGTAAAAATAAAAATACAAGTTTGGATTATAAAATATTTGAGTAAATGAAATCCGCCCCGTATCTGTCGTCTATTGTACGTAATATTGCAACACAGTTTATACATAGAGAAAACTCCCAACAGTACTTACATAGGTAGTCACATCGTCGTGTTCACAGGCCCTTGTAAATAAACCTTTATCAAGAAGGTAGGATAAAAACTGAAATGAGACAATTCGTCTGTACCGAGATTAATATAATATGTTATCATACACATTCTTACATTAGTGGGAAATCATACTCTTCATAATTTGGGAGGCTATTTCAAATTACGCACACAATGTTTTTTTTGTTAGGTCATTAAGGCGAGATCCTACCCTGAACGCCTGATAATCCGTGAAGATAAAGATCTATCCTGGGAAATAAATAAATCAAATGCATTGATTTCTACCGATCTTTAGTACCCAGCATGGCTAGCACAAGTGTGCACGTGAGATAGCTCGCACGCGACTTACATATTAAAATGTAGGTTATGTACCTTTGTCGCGATTCATACCAGGAGCCGTAGCATGGTTGGCCTTGTCACGCGATAGGTGATAGGATAGAGCGTGCGTCACTGGCTGACACCGTTCGATAGAACGAGACGACGCTCTTATCTTGTCACTTGTCGCGTGATAAGCCCAACCATGCTACGGCTCCTGCAGGAATGGTGCGTATAGGATGATGGTACATACATACTAAAATGTAAGTACCTTTGTGCACCTTTTTACGTATCGCACGCGTCTTGTACTTGCACAGCTAGTTAGTCCTCTCAATCAGACATATGTATATACAATTTTTGAGTGGTTTAAGATCATTTGTAAAGCTGATGAAAATAAAGACCGTGTAGGTATATAAGATGAGTTACAATAATCAATCATAAAAAATAAATAACCTTACCATAACAGTCAAAATCCCGCAGTTGCAAACCTTGAATATATTGTAACCGATGAGCAATCCTCTTAGTTGGAACGGTTGCCGCTTCTCCATGAGCACCGGACCAACCAAGAGCACGAATAACAAGTACGCCATCAATATATTTTTTTTTATTTTTTTTTTTTAATACAAACACCAGTCTACGAAATTCACTGCGAAGCAATACAATTAATATCGGCGAATATGGTGTTGATTGCAGAGAGATGGAATAACAATTGAGGGCAAAATGAGGTCGATGTTTTGTCAACGGAGCTAAAATTAGGTTAAATCTAGAAATGTATAACTAGATACAGCCCGTATGCACATAGAAATAGGTTTAGAGTCTGTTTATGGGTGTATTTCTCTCGCGTTGGAAACCTTACACGTTCCAAAATAGGCGATTTCACCCGAACCCGGCTCCTGCTCTATAAGCACACGGACTGTACTTGTATTCAAAACTCCCTAAGATTATCCCAAATTCGCACTAGTTCAGCGTCGGCACTGTACAGCCCATATATATCTATACCCCGTTATTTATGATAGGAATGCATATAGGATGATGACGATAAATACTCAACTGAAATGTATGGAATAAACGACAAATTAAATTGTTACATACACTGCCCTTTAGGTAATTGTAAGGTGGCGTGGAAACACCAGGTCATTTTTCAGTGTTTGATTTGCTAATTTAGGTAATGAATTATCAAAATGCAATTCTACACCTACACGCTGAACATGCACAAATTTGACATATTCACATGACATGCGTGACGTATTTTCCTTTTTGACATTCGAAAAGGATTTTCCCTTTGTTCCACCCAGACAACCAAGTTTGATAACTGGTTAACTACACGCACTATTCTTCCGCGGAGATAACCAGTTATGTGGGTGGAAGTCTAATTCCATATTCTTAACCGAGTTTAGCCACTAGTTGTCTAGGGGGAAAGTAGCTTCTGCAAAAAAAAATTGTTATCTGAGTGGATTTGTTCTTCCACGTTCGTAACCGAGTGTAA
Organism: Epinotia nisella; assembly: GCA_932294315.1. NCBI lineage: Eukaryota > Metazoa > Arthropoda > Insecta > Lepidoptera > Tortricidae > Epinotia > Epinotia nisella. Next base: position 8,953,339 of record OW028687.1, read on the forward strand.
TAAGGTAGTTCCAGGGGGAACGTATTTTCCGCGTAAAAAACTGGTTAACCACATGGACTAAGATGTCTGTACTGTAAATACATATGTTTGTGAACCATTTTCGACCTCTTATTATTCAGCAATTACCTTCCCTAGAGATAGCCTATCGATGATAACCTACACAACCTCGTATCTGCAGCAATTATTTGATGGCAATAACACCCGTATTCCGAGTGTAAGAAAAGTGACATTTCTATTAAATCATTATTGCAGATACGAGGTAGAGTTGGTTGAGGTATAGCATCGATCTGTTCCTACCTATGCCACATGTATCTTTACCTAGGTACTAAATTCGGTAACGTAGCTAATGCTACAGGTTTTGGTTTGTTGTCGGTTATGTTTAAAGACATCTTAATCCATGTTGTTAACCAGATTTTTACGCGGAAAATACGTTCCCCTTTGACAACTACCTTATCACACTCAGTTACGAACGTGGAAGAACAAATCCACTCAGATACCTAGTTTTCTGCGCGGAAGCTACTTTCCCCCTAGACAACTAGTAGATAAACTCGGTTAAGAATATGGAATTAGACTTCCACCCATATAGCTGGTTATCTCCGCGGAAGAAATAGTGCGTGTAGTTAACCAGTTATCAAACTTGGTTGTCTGGGTGGAATAAAGTAGGAGCATTGGTTAAGGTATGAGTTTACATTTTAATACGTTTGGCTAAACATTGGGTAGGCAAGTGTAACTCTTGGATTTGTTACACTTGACGCTTTCCGATTCCTGTGGTCTGAATAACCCGCCCGCAACATGTGTGAATCCACTCCAGCGGCGCTACTACGAAAATCGTATGTCGAAATTTACAATATCTCCCTATATGTCGCTTGAATATGCAAGAGCGACAGAGATAGGCATAGACGATCGAACGAAGTTTGCGTTCCATAGTAGCTGCGCAGATATCTTTAGATACATATTGTAGTGTCGTGTTATAACAAATTGTCAATTTTTGTGCAGCCGCTTGTTTGAACATTTTGAATGCCAGTAATCCGCTAGGTGCTCTTCTCGTAGGCGCTTTACTCCGCAAAGTAGGAAATCGACGGTATCGGCTACGGATGTTACGCTACGAAACCGTAGACACTGAATGCGATCAACCAACTCAAGGTTGACTTGCTACGGGCTACGCCGCGGCGTAGCAGACAGGCTACATTTGCTCCTTAAAAAAGGACAGTTGCTTCTGCTGCTTGCTCTTGTCCCTCCCACTTAATCACAAAATAAGTTAGAGATATTGTAACCAAAGAGACATTTTATATAGTCTTTTCATTTCGTACCAACTTAACCTTGATTAAAGTCATAAAACCAAGGCATGACTACATTTTCGCATGTTGGAGAAGATTTGATCGTTTTTAATACAGTTCTTATGCGGGCACATCTGCTACCGAGACACCCTGAATAAAATTGCGGGTCCGAAGCTAAAGTTTATATTTTAGTTTTATTAAAGACGTAAACTATTTTTTAAAAGCTTTTATTTAACTTGCAATGTATGTATGTATGTATGTTTTTGTTACTATAGGTACATTGCACGTAGAACCGATGGCCATTGGGGCGGAAAGGTTTTCGAGTGGTGACCACGTACCGGCAGGCGCAGCGTGGGGGGCCTCACAAGGTGGACTGATGACCTGGTAAAGGTCACTGGAGTCCGCTGGATGCGGGTGGCGCAGGACCGGTCATTATAGCACTCTTTGGGGGAGACCTATGTCCAGCAGTGGACGTCTTTCGGCTGATACGATGAGGTACCAAAGAATAAGCAAAAACCGATAACAAGGTGGCATAAAAGTTAATCCCAAAGTATTAACGCCGCAGTTATTTAGATTCTTTATTAAATCAATTTTAGTGACAGGTGAAATATCCTAAAGATAGCGTACATTATTAACAGAAAAGTTGAAAAACCCCCGATTTTTTCTTTTCAAAGTTCAATATCTCAAAAACGGCTGAACCAATTTTGTTAAAACGTAGCTAAATACCGGACAAAAAAACCGCATTAAAATCGGTCCATTCCTTTAGGAGCTACGATGCCACAGACAGACACACATACACGTAAAACTTATAATACCCCTCTTTTTGCGTCGGGGGTTAAAATATAATTTAGGGAGTATTATTATTTAATATGGCGTGTCGTATACAAACGTAAAAAACTTTATTAAGGAAGATGTACACCAAGACCAGGGGCCCATTGCATAACAATTTACAACTTATAATACAAGCGGAAGTCTCTTTCTAATGCGAGGAGTTGAAAAGAGGTTTCCGCTTGTAATATAAGTTACAAGTAGTTATGCAATAGGCCCCAGGTTATTATTAACATTTAAAGTACCTGATGCAAACGCACCCTGAATGATGTTTACCAATGTCACATCGAGAGCAAAACCTACAGCTAAACAACTTAATTTAAAGCTGGTATCACTGAATCAGTACCATTTTGGATTGTCTATGGTGAGCAACACTGCACTGCACATGTCGACTGAAGGACTTCGTATCCATGATCAAGAAATGAATTGAAAAAAAAATAGCAAATGTCAAATATGACATTAACGGTTTTTTGTCGTAGCCAAAGAGAATATAACCACTACGTTTGGTCGTAGTTTTTGATGAAGATACACTATTACCACAATATATAACGGACTATCAACTCAAACTTAACGTAAATACTGTGCGAAATTGGTTCATCCGAATTATAAAGGTTGACTGAAATGGAAGAAGGTTTGGGTAAGTTGCATTATATCTCATTTAGGAGAATGAATGTTGACAGTCAATGAATGCCGAGTGAGAGTAAAAATTATCTTTCTGATCCACAAACTTATCAAATAGCTCAAGTTAAAGAATTTTCTTGTGTTCAAAATTGTACCAAAAATATAATTTTCATGTAGCTTTAACTTTAACAGGAAATGGAAATCTCTGTCTGTGAACAACACAGTGAAATAGAATAAAGACAGCGAGAGGACCCTTTTGACGCATAATGCTCTAAATCTGGAAAACGTCTAGAACGCAAAATTATCCATTATTTCCTAAACGCGGATTGACCTGAACGCATGTGGTCCTAAGCACAGATTGACCTGAACGCATAGTGTCCTAACGCAGATTACCCTGAACATATTATTATAAATGTCCTAAGCGCATATCACGCTTTGCAAAGTGTACTTACATAATATGTAAGTAGTAAAAAAGTATTCGGTCCTGGCACTCCGTCGGCCGCTGCCGCGGCACGCTCGCTTCGCTCGTCGTCGTACCTACACTGCCTTAGAGTCCCTCTGATACTCGTACTACTTTGAACTCGTTAACTTTAGTCTGTTAAATTTACTCCATTTTGCGTCTGAGATATTTTGCGTTTAGGTTTTGTGTACCAAAGTTGTATATTAAGAAAAAAGTATATAGACGCTTATGTTACGTAGCGCATTCGTGGTCTGACTACCCTTATAACGGCAAGGATGCCAAAAGTGTCGAGAGCTACGAAGCACCACAGTGATACAAACAACTACAGTTGTTATGTCATACGCTGTCAAAGTAACCTTCGATAACACAGTTAACTGACCATTCATCTTACTCGGGAGAAATATGGTCCACAATGGTCACTGTAGTGTCTTGCTGTCTGTACATACGTGTAAACATTTCATATAAAAAGTAAATAAGCGAAAGGAAAATCTCGATAAGATAGAAAACACGTGTAATATTTCTCTAAATAGAAGTAATCTCATTCCAAATAATTGATTCAGTTGTCCCTGACATCCTAACATACGGAGGGATGACACATTTGTAATGAGGGCCTTTATGAAGGACGGCCCCGTCATAATCGATGTTGTGCAAAAAGGGTCAAAGTGACTCGGGAGTAACGATGTGACACAAATAAATATAGAGCCCTAGGAAAATTAATGTCATGGGTCGGGTCGCGCGATTTTTGGATATGTCAGTTAACCCATTCAGCGCCACGCCACGCTCGTAGGGCTACCTACGGTGTTGTCCCAGCCCGATTTGTGGAATTTTTAATTCCATTTTCTATCCAGTGATCTTCATGAGATCGTGTAACCTTCATGTACTTTTGCTAGCTGGCAACGTCAAGTAGCAAAACTACATTTTTTTTGCTTTATGATTTTCAAATGAAAACTAGTTATTTAGATATGTTGATCTAAGAATTTTCCGTTTTAATTATTAAAGGTATACGAGTAGGAAAGAGCTACCACCAGATCTGTAACCGTAACTCTCCTTCGTTCTCTGTAGCCGTATATTTTTAGGGTTCCGTAGCCAAAATGGCAAAAACGGAACCCTTATAGTTTCGTCATGTCCGTCTGTCCGTCTGTCCGTCTGTCCGTATGTCACAGGCATTTTACTCGAAAACTATAAGGTGTATTTGAATAAAATTTTGAGGATAGGTGTATTTTGTTAGCCGCTACATAGTTTTGTAATTAAATTGACAAAAAAAAAATTTAGGGGTGCACTCCATACATAAAACTAAAAGTCAAAAAAAAAATTTTCATTGTGACCCCCCGTGTGGCACATCAATCGATAGGCCTTTCAAAATAAATATAAGGTTTCTTAACATTTTTTTTGATTAAGTGAATAGGGTCGGAGATAATCGCCCCGAAAGTCACTAAAATTCTGTCCCCCCCCCTCTAATTTTTGAACGGTGTATTTTAAAAATATGGAAAAATTCATGGACATAGGGCTTATTAATTTCATTCACCGAAAATTGTTTTGAACAAGATCGGTTCAGAGGTTTTCGAGATATTGCTGAAAAACTGCCTTCCTCAAAGAAAAGGACGTAAGTGCCGTAAAATTTCTGTGACGATACGACCTTTTTAATAGGCACGGAACCCTTCGTTTTGCGTGGTCCGACACGCACTTGGCCGGTTTTTTTATGGTTCCTTTTTGTGACCCAGAAGCTAAAACCCAAGGTGGCGCTTCCTCATGCAAAATTTATATATAACACTAGCTGTGGCTACGTATTGCAAAGAACGCAGGCAACCCAACGGGTTAAAGCATTGCCTTTGTCCATTCCATACGGAGGATCAGTCGTTTTTAAAATCGGATGAGTAGTTGCAGAGATTACCCATTACATACAAACTTACAAAGCTACAATCTCACAGACTTTTCCTCTTTATAGTATAAAATAACCGGACGACCGGTTAGCCTAGTGGCTGCCTACGAAGCTGAAGGTCGTGGGTTCGAATCCCGGTAAGGGCAAATATTTGTGTGATGAGCATGAATATATGTTTCTGAGTCTTGGATGTTTTCTATGTAGTTATATCTTTTCTTTCTTTCTATGGAGTTAAGTATTATATATATTATATATATCGTCGTCTAGTACCTATAACACAAGCCTTTTATTGAGCTTACTATAGGGTTAGTTCGATTTGTGTAAGAATGTCCCCTAATATTTATTTTATTTATTAAATAAAAAAATAAAACAGCCTTTTATTATTCCATACAAATACAAGATCTTTACATTTGTTTATAGCCCGATTTTTCCTACTATTGGATTTCGTCTTTCCATCTGCACTTAGGCCCAATATTAGTATAGACAAATATGTAGCTCACTATGTGAATAAGAAAAAAATATGTATAAAAACAGCGTCGTACCAACCACTCCCTCAACTAAAAACTCTTACTAAGCATAATTCTCTTGTATCTGGTATCTACTGGTATCTGGTACTCTTTTATGATAGTGAGTCACCTCGTGAGAAGCCAGTCCTCAAACTGGTCTATATTGATAGACATTCCGATGTCACATACTCTTAAAAAACGATTTCAAGGGTGATTGCAAACTTGAAAACGTACTAACTCTCTCGTATCAAAATTTACGCCATATCCATGTATTCGTAGATTTGAACCATTATTCATGTCAGCAGTTTGTTGCTCAATCTATTTTACATTATTAGTTTACGGGTCGTACATTTCCGTGTACCCGCTTGAGGAAATGAAACAATTAAATCTGCGGGAGTGTACCGCTGGGACTAACTCGCTGTGTTCCGGTACTGCTGTTATTAGTTGTGGAATAATATTGTGTAACTTGCCTTTTCCGTTTTGGGGCTTCATTAATCCTTACCTATGTAATATTATACTAGATCATTGCACGCGAATATACTCGTACATCATCATCATCATATCAGCCGAAAGACGTCCACTGCTGGACATAGGCCTCCCCCAGAGAGTTCCAAATTGACCGGTCCTGCGCCACCCGCATCCAGCGGACTCCCGCGACCTTTACCAGGTCATCAGTCCACCTTGTGGGGGGCCATAATTCGTACATAATTCAATTCATATATGGCAATTCTAACTATTTCAATGAAATTAACAATTATTTTGTGTCACAGTGATGTGGGTGTGTAATTTTGACACACGAATTACAGCTGAGCTGACAATAGAATGTGTGAATAGCAAACGTCAAGCAAAAGAAAGCGATCTCACTGAAGAGACAAAGTTTACATTGAAGAAATGAGAAGCAATAAATCAAGCTTAAAATACAACCCTACGCCACACGTGGCGAAAAAAAATTACGGGTGCTACACAATCAAAACAATGCTTGATAACTCTTCGAACCCTGTTTACTTCCTTTTCCCTCTTGCAACCCAACCCAATTAAACGTGGACGCCACATGTAGGACCTGCCTTTACGTACGTAAACACCGGCTCACTCACACACGCATGCACAGCAATGTCACACGTCCACCCTCGCCCTGGTTATTCATTATACTCTATGCTCGCCCTTGGCTTTCGTGTAACTGACGCGGCACCCCGTGCGGCTTGCGCCCGAGACGGTGTGTATCTATGTATGTATAGATACTACCACAAACACTACAGCGGCTGTACCCAAGAATGTAAAGTTCAGAAATATGGCTTAAAACTAAACTTTGCATAACAAAATTGACCAATCCCGTTGACATCCCCGCAATATCCGAGATAGTGATATCTAGAGTCGTTAGTAAGTGTTTAATCGGTCCCAGTGTAACAGATATGCTCAAATAAGTATCTCCTATTACTTCTAATCTTACTTATCCACATCTTGAAATAAACCATAGCTTAATGTACAATTCTGTACCCCTATAAAGATAATCACCTAATTATGTCCTTAACATTGGCAAAGTTAGTAGCGGTGGTTTGCAAAGTTTATCGGGACCACCAATACCAAACAGCTACAGCTCTAAAAGGGCACATGTTGATATATTTATAATACTTAATATACAATGCTGTTTAAAGTTGTACTGGTAAAATAGCCGTCCATACTACTTGGCCATTCACCGAAGATTCTCTGTGTGACAGTGAGCACTCCTCTAGTATAATTCTACCCCTTGATTCGTAACAACTGGGAGTTGTAAGAGGTCTATGTTATATGTGAGCTTGTGGCAAACTGCTCAGTAATGTGAATCGGCACTATTGTGGGACAGTTATTTCCCTGGTGAAACAACACCGGGACATAAACTACATATTGGGTGGTAATTTTCCTTTATAACCCAAAGGAGGCTTATAAACGTACCAGTTGCGGTCAAACGGAGGAATAAACTACGAATTGCTGTACTGATAAATGTGGATTTACTACATATTAAGTTTGCCTTAGTGCGGTATTAAGAAGTTAAACGCATGTATAAAACAAGGAAATAAGTAAACGCAATACTTAAGTCTAGGTCTAGGCAAATAACTATACTATTCCGTTCGAGTATTTCAAGCAGGCAGGGCCGTGGAATATAGCCCATTTACATCCTGTTGTAGTGTAAGAATATGTGAAATCGGTGCAGTAGTTCTGATCTGGAGATAACTAACTGCTTTTGCGCGGAGACAATATGCCACGCTATCTGGCAAACTCTACAACATTATAAACAATGAAATTGATATCTACCCTAACACAGCACATAAGTGTAGAGCTAGGGTGACTGCGTGGCTGGAAACACAGAACTACGGCGGCCTGGAAAACCTCATACTAGATACTTATAAACATATATAAATGCATAATTAAATGTAAAACAATCTCACCTACACACTGATATTCTCACGCACACACACACACACACACACTCACACACACTTACACACATACATACACACCTACTTGCACTACACATGTGTATAATTATATGTATTGTTAGAATTAGTTTTTAGAATTAGTAAAATAGCTTAAAAAAAAATATATATATAAAAAAAATATTGTACTACTACATACCTACATTTGGAAGAGCGGTGCCCCTTATCACAGGTATTTCTTACTTAAAAAGGGACACCAACACATGTCAAAACTTAGTACTTAAGATAACAAATAAATCATTTTTCATTTTCATTTTCATTTTCAACTTCTTACACAAAGCTACATAGGTAAAACTACCTACAAAATTACCATTTTGTAAAAGATTAAGTACTATAGATTTTTCTAGCGGACATGGTACAACGTAACATCACAACACGACCTCGTAGTCAGAGTGTTAAGGTGCGTGGGGGTATTTTTGGATTCCCTTGCATATTACATATAAATATTTAGTTGCCGTACAATAATTTCTGTTTCATTTATTCCAACGAATAGTGCATGGCTTACGTCGTGTTTACGTACAGACAGCTGGTAGGCGACAATGACCTTCACCGTCGCTGGTCAGTCACCTGAAAACACGCGCCGTGTTACGCTTGTGCGTAAACGCTGCTTTAGCGTGCCTTACGTTTAATTTCACGCACAGCATTGTAGAATGTCAGAGCAAATACTAAACAGATTCCAATTCTGGTTGTTTCAAACTGTCGGTTAGTAAGTTACGTTCGATAAAATCTAATTAAAGGAGATATTTGACAGTTATGTATGAGATCTGCCGGCGCCATATTTAACGCTAACTATAGTCTGTAAAATGTGTTTTCTCAAACTTACCTAATCACATTTCGGGCGCGGCGAGACGAGTACAAAACTGCAAGATGTCCTTTTTTAATTTCCTTTTCATATTTATTTGTGGCACAGCATCACGGCGTTCAGCCATAAAAAAAACTATGAGCAATATTTGTTTTTTGGTTCGTTATGATATTCTACTACAACTATTATTTAAAAAAAAACAGTAAACGATGTTTGCTATATTTTGCAGTTTTATTTAAGTATATAAAATTGACAGGAACATGAAAAATAACACATTACATATTAACAACAACACATTTAAAATATTTCATCTAAATATTAGCGGTAAAATTACTCAAACGCGTAGGATTTTTTAAAATCATTTTGGAGGCTAAATTGAAATAAAATCATTCTGTAATTCTATTTTATTGGATTTATTGTGCGTCGTTGATTTTGTTTTTAATATGAGTTCCGACGAAGAAATAGTATATATCTAATATATTTGTTAGTTATATTTTTTATCTACTTTACTTTTAGTTTCTCTAGAAATTAAAGTTTGATTTCTTGGAGATGTTTTCGTTTATTTCATTGCATTTGAGAAATGCACTATACATAATTATATACCTCGGCGTAAAAAGGGGTTGGCAACCCCTTACTTCCTGACCTCTGTAGTAATGTACTATTGTTGCAACCCGCCCTAAGTCGATTAGAGCTCAAGTTTGTCTGGAGCTATTGATGTAAGTAAACCTTTTGTGGACACATGTAGAAGCATCCCGTAATGCAATTACGAGCAAGTTGGTTCGCGTAGGCATCACTTGTTTTCTTTTCACTTGCCACTCAACAGCGACCCCGAACGAATTAATTCATTTGTAAAAGGATAATTTCGCCACATAGTTCACTTTTCTTTACGTTCCATATTGGTTAGGTACTTAGTTTTAAATACCTATTCAGCTCAGGTATAGGTATTTAAAAGCTTGTTGTTAACACACGTTTCCGTGGAATCTATAATCCAATCTACTTGAAATATGCTCCAAACACAAAGAGTTTATTTATACCAGGAATATTGCTTTGCATGATTAACAACTCCTACTGTATAATTTACAATGCTATTACAAAACAGAGTTTATTAGAATTAGAATGGAGTTAATGCAATTAGACATGTCTAAGCACTGGAGCAGCATAGTTAAAGGAGGCTCATCAAATACATTTATATCATATTACTAAAAAAACACATTAGTATTCATTGCGTGCTCGCCCAAGATTACTTTCCCTAATGAATCGCCGCAAATATACGAACAAAAAGGTCCGAACTGTGGGAATCTTGCGGCCGGCAGTCATCTTTTACCTCGGCGTACGACTCAAAAGGAAGGTTAGGTTAAGGTTGCGTTAAAGGTTTTATCTTGACCCCGAGATTTTAAGAGTTAATTCTACTAAGTTTAGTATGCACATTTTCATGCACACCTCTCCTATGGAATCGATCTTTGGAGTCTGGCTGCTGATAGAGATCGCCCCTTTATAATTAAAAAAAACTGATCCGGTCCATGTGCCAGGTACCGCCAGATGAACTAGCGAGGGAACTCTTCATAAAATTCCGAATCTTACCGGTCCCCTCACGCTATATATTTGAGGTATAGGTAATTTCACGAGAGTTGAGGCCACGCACACAACAACACTGTCATGTAATGACAGCGAAGTTTTGACATTACTGTTCTATTATTGTACCGATAGCAAGTTCAACAGTGAATGGCAAGAAAGATCAAAAAGTTCCTATAAACTTTTTTGTTAAGTATTAATATATTTCTACCAATTCATCGACTTTATACAAAACAGAAAGCATTTTAATTAATTTTATTTACACCAATTCAAATAAAGGTCACATAATATGCGTAGGTATATACATGAATATATATAATATTAATCGTAGAAACGAAAGAGAATAAGTAGGTAACAAATTGCATTGTCTTTATTTATTTAGTTATTAAAATTGTATTCACATATATGTTCATTACTTTGTTATCTCGTTATCAAACCTCTTTAAAGATGATTGAAGTAACTGGCACTCGTTACATCGTTGTCATACTTATTGACAACCGGATTTTCCAAGAGACAAGAAAACCTACAGGTTTTTATTCTACGGAAAGTCAAAGTCGGGAAATTATATTTAACGTGTTCTGTCATTTTAGACAGAACTTAAGAAATGACGGTCAACATTTACCTGCGACAGAACAGTTCACATTCAATAGCGTCATGAGGAAATTAAACGAAGAAATTGAAGCACTTGACAAAGATACGTTTCAGAATATTTTCAGAAAAACCCAAGAAAATGAATAAAGATACAGAATAAAGGAACCTAAGATTGATGAACTAACCGAAAACCATAAACTTGTAATAATCAATCTTGACGATTCAGATATGCTAAGTGACGATACTTTATAAAAATATATATGTTTTACTGTTGGTTATACCTATTCTTATTAAAATATATGTATATGAATATATATGAGCGTTTTTATTTACATTCACTCACTCATTTCATTTATTCACTTTTTTGCAATCAGTACTTTATGTAGCTGTGTGTGTAATCATTCACCTCAACTCTCGTGAAATTACCTATAGGCAAGTTGATGCGACGCAGTAGGGACCAATTTACCACTACGCGGGAATCATCCAGGCGGAAGTCCGCTCTAATGGTCCCCAGATGTAGACTAGAAAAAACATGCAATTCTTTTCAAATTATGGGGCCACGTATATACTTATACAATTTATGTTACCCTCAGAAATAAAAAAATGCTACCTCGGAGCTCAGTTTTGCATGTCAGCTCAAGCGCCTCTTGGTCCAAAATGCTTTTTAGGGTTCCGTAGCCAAATGGCAAAAAACGGAACCATTATGGATTCGTCATGTCTGTCTGTCTGTCTGTCCGTCCGTATCACAGGCATTATACTCGAAATTTATATCGTGTTATTGAATAATTTTTTTACGGGTGTACTCCATACATAAAACTGAAACTCAACATTTTTGTTTTCATTTGTGGCACATCAATCGATAGGCCTTTCAAAATAAGTATAAGGTTTCTCAGCAAGTTTTTTTATTAAGTGAATTGAATAGAGTCGGAGATAATCGCCCCGAAAGTCACTAAAATTGTGTCCGACTACACGAGAGAACAACGCATTTTTATTGTTGAACAATATTTAAAAAATAATGAAAGTTTGACTACTTACATTAATTTCGGAACGCCATTCCATTGCCCATCCTCCGCCCTGGCTCTCGCCAGAAAACAATATAGGTTTTGAATAAACGCTTTCGCTAAGTAAATCAATTTTAAATAAATCGGTTCTAGCACTTCGTCAGCTGCTGCCGCGGCACGCTCGCTCCGCTCGCTCGGCTCGCGCGTTGTAGGTCCTACAAAAATAGCAGTTCTGTGAGCTCAACTTATTTTTTTCGAAAAACTGAATTTACAGAAAAGTTCTATATATTGAGTCGGCTCACAAATTTTCACCAGAATCAAAGAACATTTTCCAAAAATGTTGGAGCTGAACTGCAGGCTACCAGGGCGTAGTGGATTGGCTGGTGGGACGGATTTTTCATTAAAACCTACATTAGTCTTATGACGGCCTTGTGACATCGTGTATTTGAATGCAATAGCATTCAAATGTTAGGCATTCCCATGATTACAGAACAACAGCAGCATCGGCATCGGCAGAAGTCTGGACTTTTGACCAATGAGCGGATCAAACTGATTCCTTTACTGCTACTGCTGTGTGGAAGACAAGTGGGGAAACCATCACAAAACCAGTTCCTGTAATTAGATGAGCAAACGAAACGACCGAAGTTCTCCGTTGCAGCTTAGGAAAAAAATCGTATGTCCGTCCAGATGTCCGGCTGTTCTCCTATACAGGTCGCATTTCTCAACCGATTCTCGTGAAATTTTGTGAGCAGGTTCGATAATTACATGAAAGTTTTATGATAATTCTGTTTTTGGAAATGAAAAACACGAAAACAGACTCGCAAGGTCTACAGCTCACAGAGCCACTAGCGGAGTACCTAATGAGTATGTTACAAAAAGCAACGATGGTCCACCGAACAGAGCTCGGCTCTTAAATGTATGATGATGATGGATGGAAGAAATCCTCATTGGATGTGGCTGGTCTCGGCAGAATTCCTGACGGCTCGATTAGGACGTAGCCCTGCTGCTTGCCCACGAACTAAAACTTCTCTGCCTTATGTAGCAGTGTGATTTACAACCTGTTTCGACTCACCTCCTAAATCTTCACCTCGAGATTCGTAGCAACTACGCGTAGTCGGTCTGTTGGGGTAGATGGCAAGCATTTGTATATAATACCAGCCAAGTATTGTGTTGCCTATGTTATGTCCTATGCAGTGTGTATCCTAAGCTTTGTTTTCGGCGTGTAACTGTTTTGTTTCGTGCGTTGCCGGCAACGTATGTGAATTCTGCGAGTAGTTTCTGTGTAGGTTTAAAATATATGAAAGCGGATATAATAGGACCAGAATATGAATTTTGTTCATCTCTTTTACCCCACGTGTCCACAACTTCCTACTCAACTCAAGGAAATTAGTTGCGTAAATCATCAAATCGCTGCGATAACAGAACAGTGTTTTTCTTCTGACAATAACGGATATTTTTCTCTTCGTGCTAAATATATCAATTATTCAGGAGATTTACATACTAGTGTGTGTGACACTTATTAAAACGCTGACGAAAAGATCGTAGGCAATCGTAGGTAAATATCAGTTAACAGGCTACTAGATTTGGAGTCACATTAGAAATAAATGATCGCAAAACATTAGGTCTCGTTTTGTTCTCTAGTTACACATGCTTAATAACCAAGTATTTATTGAGATGGATGGGTCAGAATTAGGAATAGTTATTTTTTCAACCCGACTGCTTTTTACCCGACTGCCGAAGGAGAGGAGGGTTATTACAAATAGCCATTGACTCGCGAATAAGAGGAACCACGACTCCTCACATATTCCATCATCCCGTTTAAGCTGAAGACCGTGTCAACTGCCAAAAAATAGACAAAATACAGTTGAAAATTATAACCATAGCTCCCTCTACCGTAGTCGGGGAAATATAGGGTGGATTGCAAAAAAAAATTTACAATGTTAATAACTTTAATCTGATCTACGATTTAATTTTTTACGGTTTCGTAACGGCAATTACATTTCATAAGGGTAATTGCCGTTACGAAACTACGAGGCGCTATGTAGGCGATAAGATATAAATATTGATTTGTATGTACTTAAACTTCCGATCAAACAAATCCAAAGCACTCGTAGCACAATACTCGGATATACGAGTAGGTACCTACCCACAAGTCTAATTCATAATTTACGCACACTATTAACTTTACTACTAACAAATTCCAGAAATCAGACAGGTTCTTCTACTTTCTTGTTTCACGTTTCCTATCAAATATTTACGTTATACGTCAGTTCGCTTACAGCCGGGGCTCGGCTCCATTCGTCCGAAACGACTTTTTACAGCACAGCCATTATTACCGAAAGCTTATCATCAGGGATTACATTTTTCAACTTATAATTGAATGCCAATTCTATCTCAACATCAGCTAGTCTCAATCATACGCATCTGTAAAGACGTTTACGTAAAAGGGAGAGCAAGCACCAACACAATTCACATTAATTATTTCAATACGTCAAAAATACGGTCTGATGAAGTTGAAGCTCGTTTGGTTACGCCAGATTTACGACCAAATGTTTTTTCCTTGACAAATACGAAATGATAAAACGGATTTAGTAGTAGTACGAGTATTATAAAACCTATGTTAAATAGAATAAAAGGGCAGTCAGCGTCAGTAATATTGATGTTTAAACCAACCTACTTTCATATAAATTACGAGTGAAACTTTGTTGTTTATTCAATTGCACGGCCCATTAACATTTTTATTAAAAAAGTTTTCGTATATTTGAGGGAAACGATTTGCGGTAATTCGTGGCAATTTGTTTACTGGCTTTATTTCACATTTCCAGCGAGTGAGTTTCCAGTTAGGTATTTTTAGGGTTCCGTACCCAAAGGGTAAAAACGGGACCCTATTACTAAGACTTCGCTGTCTGTTCGTCCGTCTGGTTGTCTGTCTGTCTCTGTCTGTACGTCTGTCACCAGGCTATATCTCAAGGACCATGATAGTAAGACAGTTGAAATTTTCACAGATGATGTATTTCTGTTGCCGCTATAACAACAAATACTAAAAACTTTTTACTTGTTTTAGTTATTTGCTGCAAAAAGAACTTTCCGACTTAGACTTAAAGTTGGCATTTCTAGCTTATGCTAATGTTTCACAGCGTTTGGTTATAAATAGGAACCAGTGGATTTGGTATCTCTAAATAAAACGGAACAGAAATTAGGGCGAGGAAAGGTTTCCCAATTCTTAACAAGTTTATTATTGTGTCCAAACATTCTGTTTAGGCATATCAATTAACAACAAAGACGCGCAATAATACTTTAGCAAAAGGAGCTCCAAGCAAAACGATACTTGAAAAAATACCTATCTCTTCTTCTCAGTCGTTTACTCTTGTCAGAGTGGTCGTGGTCACGTTTATGGTGTACTTACTCGGTGGGTCTCCATCGGTGTTGTACTTCTTGCCAATGGTATAGCTTTAGCTATGACGCGCCACTTCAGGCGATTTGTATAGCTTTGCGGGAGCACTGGACTGTGCTGCGACGCTACCACGAAAATCGAAACTCGATGTTCGCATATCTGCATCCCTGTCACTCGAGTAAATGTAAGTGCGATAGAGATGGAGATACCCAAACTCCAATTACATTTCGTTACAACTGGATAGTATTCACACTCAACTTAATTGAGTATGACGTCGTAATGTTTATAATTTAAAAACTCATCAAAAACCACCTTAAAACCTAATTAACACTATAATGCTTTCATATTTTTCAGTGTTTGTGAAATAATTTATGTTAACATAACATCTTATGCCTTGTCCTTTGAAAACTAGTTCATATTTAATGACATAAAAACAGCCTTATACATAGTACATTTCGATGCTAGTGCGGAAAGTATGTCATTACGTCACGAGCACCGAGAATTTGTAATACAGTTGCGAAAAAATAAGAAAAACAACAAGTAAGGAATTCGAAACTTTTATATTATTCATTATATAACATCATTGTAATACAGTTGAAAAAAACCGGACAAGTGCGAGTTCAACTCGCGTGGTGAGGGTTCCGTAAAATTGCTATGCTCTATGCATCAGGCGCTTCATACAAAATACACAAAAATATTGGGAATTTTCCCGCTACTTTGAATACTTAAACTTCTTATAGGTTTTCCTGTAATCTTTAGGCAAGGAACTATTTTCCATATTTTTTTCATAATTTTAAGCCTAGTAGTTTCGGTGATAAGGGGGGAGGGGGAATGGTCAATTTTCGTCTTTTTTCCTAAATTACTTCAAATCTGTGTTTATTAACATTATAAAAAAACATATATCTGAGATGCTTACAACAACCCCTTTCATTTGATATGTCACACAATACAGTTTGCGAAACTTTTTTTTTTAATTTTCCAGTTTACCCTCCAAAAGTGGCCCCCTTGTTCAAAATTCATTAGTTTACTTCGCGCGTCCATCTTTGGGTCACAAATTTACATATTATATAATGTTTACCAAATTTCAACTCAATTGGTCCAGTAGTTTCGGAGCAAATCGGCTGTGACAGACGGACAGACAGACGCACGAGTGATCCTATAAGGGTTCCATTTTTTTCCTTTTGAGTTACGGAACCCTAAAAATGAAATTTAATACAGTTTAAATACAGTTTAATACAGTTCTATCTTATTTATTTTTTATTGACATAATAATTAATAGTACAATTTGTACAAGGAAAAACGAAAAGCACTAGTGTGCGCGAAAACCAACTTTACGAACGCTAAAGTAGCACTTTTTGAGCAACTGTATTAAAAAATATTTTTCCTACTACTTCAAAATATTCACATCCGCCCATCGGAATCTTGACTTTCTTGAGTACGAGACCACCATCCTGAAAAAAGCTTTTATTCTCAACTGCAAGAAATTTGTCTGCCTGTCTTTATAACTCCGGATTCAAAGGCCTTGCCATCAACACTTTGATATCACATTTTATTTCGCTTTTAGAAAAGAAGTACTAACTGCGATTGTTTGTCATATTTCTGTGAATATTATTCAATTTTGCATTTGAGCCGTTCAGTTTGGAAAGAACTAAGAGAAATAAAAAAATAATCAGCCGAAATGTTACTCGGGAAAGTCTAAAAGACATCCATCATTCCTTTTGTTGTACGTCCTGTAGCTGACGTATAGGATTTCCTCACACGCGTGCCAGCACAAAAAGGAAAGAATAAATCAAAATACCCGTGTACGCGTGGATGCTCTTTAGGTAGATGTTGTACAATAGGTATGTATACTCATGGAAATTTAAACGCTTACCTTTATTTCTCTTGTCAAAATTAATAGTTTAAAAAACACTAGAAAAACACGCTTTTATAAATGCACGTAAAAACCAAAAATTAATTATGGATCGTTCAAGTTGTCTCTATTTCTGGGCTGAAGTGCCTTTCATTATAATATTTGATTGTAAAAGCGTGGGGCGCTGGGACAGGAAAGACTTTCTTGTAAACAAATAGGTACTAATACTAACTTCCTGGCGGAAGCTGCAGAAAGTATTTCCTGTTCCAGCGCCCCACACTTAGAACAATCTAGCTCTAATCTGGAGACCAATAAGAGTGCGAACACGACTATGATACGATATTCCACTTAATCGTGGTCAAAGTTCATTACAAGACCTTTCTAAATAGTCCAAACAAGGTTATGATACGATATTCAATAATGGAGTGCCAGTGCCTATCTTCCGGCTTCATCATCAGACCTTGAAACCTAATCGTGGTCAAAGTTCATTACAAGACCTTTCTAACAAGTCCAAACACGGGTATGATACGATATTCCATCATGGAATGCCAGTGCCTATCTTACGGCTTTATCATCAGACCTTGAAACCTAATCGTGGTCTTGCAATGACAAGACTTTTCTAACAAGTCCAAACAAAGCTATGATACGATGTTCCATCATGAAGTTCCCGTTCATATCTTCCGGCTCCATCATGAAATGAAATGAAATAATTTATTCGTGACAAAGCTTAATCATGCAATAACAACTTAAAATACTAGATACTCGTATATAAACTATATACTAAGCAGTTTGTCACGAAATGGTCTCGCCTCAGCATAATGCTGGCTCGCGAATGTCGCAAGCCAGCGCTGGTCTTCCGGCGAGACCATTTGTGGTCCACGTTCCCTGCTGTCCGACACGGCCTTAAAAAATAACTTAAAATCATCCAGTACCATATTATTGTATTGTCATCAGAACTACATACGGCTGCCAATTTTCATGTCGCTACGATCCTTGGAAGATGGTTAAATTAGTTACATACAGTTCGACCTAATAAAAGCGTGTTAAAAATAATAAAAGCGTGTGAATAACATCCCAATGTATGTTGTTGAATATGTGTAGGTAACAACTCAACTCGTCGTGATAAGGGACAGGAACACGACTCGGTGGCGCAAAGGTAACTAAGCGAATGTAAATAAACAGTGTTTGATCCGACTTGACATGAAGGAATGAACGTGTGAATAATTCTGTTGAGATGCCGCATGAAGTTTTGAAACAGTAACGTTAAATTATACATATTCAGAAATACGTAGATAGATGTCGTTTTAGATAAACTAGGTATACTCTTTCCAGTACTAGCCAACCTTGAAATAGCTACTTTAAGTATAGGTAAGAATGTCTTTCCTGCTTACGGGACAATGGTGTCCCGGACCTTTGGGAGGCATGCGTTGCACCGAAGTACCAACCACGTACCGACTGGAACAACACGTAGATACCCTTTTGATAATGCAGATGATAATTATCCCTCCCCGTGTTATGGGACGTAGCGTAGGCAGAGGAATCTCCCGCCTCGGTGTATAGGGACTATAGCAATAGTGACATGAAAAAATTGAACTGTTATTATTGTACATCACATTAACCGGTTCCACAGAATAGTATTTTATCACAATGAGGGCTCTTAAAGCCGAGTACCGTGTTAAGGCCACGAGGCTTGCCGAGTTGCCTAAGTGTAAGGTACGAGAATTTAAGAGCTAATTGTGTAACCTATTGTATACAATACTTTTTATACGAGTCAACAAAAATAATTAAATAAACTTGGTATCTAATGAAAATCTAAGCCCTGCTTAAACGAAGTGCAAATCAGTGGTGCCGGCTCAACGTCATTGATGTCTTTTGTACTGTAGCCAGCGTGACGTGCCATTGGTCAAATTTATTATAGTTCAGTCAGGCGCCACGTGATTGGTCGAATTTATTTTACTTGTCTAAACAGTTTTTTTTTCAGTTGAGTTGGGAGCTCCATAGAAAAAAAGTATGTGATTATAGTGTTTAGTGTACGAAGTCTTAATTCAAACATTAAAGTCGACTAGTATAAAAAATATTTTTGTTGGCTCAGTACTGTACAGTTCCATTGTAGCCACAGCAGCGTTGACATAATTCTGTGTACCAACCCAATGTGTCTTAGAGAGAGCTAGTTAGTTAGGAAATAAGTGCATGCTTAGTTTAGTGTAAGTACATATGCTACATTTTTACAACCACAGGGCAGAAACGAAACGAAACACAAAAATGTCAAATTGGGGGTATGCGAAATTGGCAACTCCGGATGCCACAAGCAAGTGATAGATGAGAGGTTACTTTTCAGTGTCGTTTTTTCTTGTAGACATAGGTATTCCATTAAAAAAAATCTTTTTTACTGGCAGAATACATAATATAGTCGATTGAGAGTAACAGTATTTAATTAAAATCCTAAATTAATCGATGAAAATTACTGCCGTCATGTATTGCTTAGTGCTCCATACACGGATGGTCTAGTCAATACCCAATGTTCAATATATTTCATGATATGCCGGAAGTTAGTCTAAATAATGTAACTAAACAAAAATATGTACGTAGGCTCTGACCGACTAATAGGCGTGTTTACCCTGACCCTATTGGCTGGGCGGGACGAAAAAGTATGTTTACCTCCCATGACCTTCTTGGCTAGCTCAGTGAAGTGGAAAAATTATCCACTTGACACTTCAAGTGAACTTAATATTATGGTGACATATTATATCCTATCAGCTCGTAAATTATCTGAACATGTTTTGAATGACAGTTTGTGACCTACGGTGTATGCTAAGATGCATGTGATGACAACTTTTTATTAGTCTTTCTTGATCTTATTCGTACGCACATGATCATTTTTGATGCAAGATCAGCACTTTTTGTGAAAAAACATTCAACCTTATTTAAAACAAACAAAGATGCTGGTAAAATAAATAGTAGGTTCTTAAATCAGCTCGTCATACCGAATGCGACGATGACTATGTGCAGAAAAGGCCCCCATTATCGATGTACCGTCATAACAAATAAGATCCCCGACCGAATCAAACAAGAACAAAATGATAAAAAAAATAAAAATAACTTGAAAAACTTACTACTTAACAAGGCGTACTACTCAATAGATGAATTCTTAAAAGATCGATCATTGAAGGAATGTTTCCAGCCTAATACTTAACAACTTTAATATTAACTATTTATCTTTGGTTCCGCTTGTAATGTATCTAACTCTAATAATATTCCTATTGAAATTAAAATAAAATTTAGATATATTTATTACGAATGTTAGATACCTACTTAGTAATATTATGGATGCATGTTAGCTATAAGATTATATGTGCTGTGCCCTAACAGGGTTCATGTATTGGACTCTAATGTATTGATAACACCTTTGTTAACAACATGATGCAATAAATAAATAAATGAATGAATGAATGAATGAAGATCCTATACCGACAACTTTTTAATGCGTATTTTTTGCGGCAATTACCCCGTGGGGGATAATTGGGTCACTTTTCTCATTCGAATTGGATTTTGTTTCCACACGCGTCGAGCAAGAGTGTCAGAACGGGCGCTTTGAAACACATTAATATTATTAAAATGTAGACTTTGTAAATGGGTAGGTACTAGGTACAATGATTCACGGAGTTTTGGGCCAATGGGAAAAAATAATCAGATAGTACTAGTCGTGATCACGGGTATGAAAAAAGGCAAACTTGGAAATAGTTTATAATAGCAGTTTTTTTTCTGTATAACGGATTTATAATCATACTATATTTTTGCCCGCGGCTTCGCCCGCGTACTAAAGTAATATGTATTGCCTTTTTCTATTATTATTATTACTCGTCGTATGTACAAGAAGTTGCTTTCGCAGATGTTCGTAAAACAAATACAAAGCCCTGGTACAATTTATTAACTATCAGCTTATGACTAGCATCATTACAGTATGTATCTCCACAGGCGCCTAATTTCAAGGGATAATCAATTTTTTTAGACCATCATTACCCAAATTATAATATTTTAATATCTGTTCTTTTTCTCTGTGGCTTGGCTCCATAATACCTCATAATTTTCTTCCTTAATAAAAATCTTTATATGTCACAATTATTTTATTAATTTAAGGCAAATTACACGTAATAAACCTTGGAAAATGGTGTGACCAGTAGACATCATGACGTATTCGTCACATTCGATACAGTCAGCCCCGTTGATTCCGTTACCAGACAATGGTCAAGCCACCTCTGGCAGCCGTGAGCTCCCCATACTCATGCTCATACCCCATGCTCAACCGGTCCACATCCGCAACGCGACATATCACCTCACGACAAAAATTATTCAGCTCGGTGTAAAATAGCTCCCCCGGTTGCGCATTGTAATCCCCGAATATAGGTATGGCGGCGTTTCATGATATGCCTTTTTTTTTTTATAGGAGAGGAAAAATGCATTACGCATTACACCCGGGTGTGGGGACGGACCCGGGTGGATATGTGGGACTCCTCGCAATGGGCTAATGGGGCCCCGAGTCTACCCACTAAAAAACCTCTCCGTCTTCCGTCTTTGTGCCTTAGTGGTGGGCTGAAGGAACGCTTGCGCTTTACTTCTTCAGCACCACCAGCACCTCTCCGATTTCCAGAGCACCGCCTCCGGAGGTCCTTGTTGACCTCGTTCGTTTTGTGCCAGTACGGGCATCCACCCAGTGACCTGGTGAATGTGAGGGGTGACAGGCGTCCCCATGCCTGTCACCCCGCGGTCACTCTACGGAGGCAAGCGGCGATCCTGTGCTGCTCGCCTTCGTCCAGGACGTGCGGCGCCGTGGATCGGCCAATGGGTCGACCTCCCTGGCCCGTTCCGCCATTTCCTTCTGCTGTACTGTTGTTTCGCAGAAGGCCTTAACTGCTTGCCAAGACCTGTCGCTGTCAACCATGGACTTGACCACGGCTGGGAGCGACAGGTCTGGCCCCACTATGGCCATGAGGTCGCTGCGCTCTGGCGGACACGCCTCTAGCGTGTGCTGCGCCGTGTCGGCAGCCGCTCCGCAATCGTGACACTCCGCCGTCGGCTCTCTGCCGGCAATTTTGTGCAGGTATCTCCCCAAACATCCGTGTCCCGAGAGAACCTGCACGAGCCGGAAGGTCAGAGCTCCGTGTGCCCGCTCCAGCCACTGCGACAAGACTGGCCGGATCGCCTCAATTGTCCGGGCGCCCGCACTCGGCCGCCCCAACCGGACCACCCACTCGGCAACTGCCTCGCGGGAGAGCTCTTCTCGCTTGGCCTCAACCTCTCGCGGTGCTGGCCAGAAATCCCTAGCTCGCGCCTCCTCGCGCCAGAAAAACACTGACGCAAGAGTCCTCGCGTCCAAATCCCATGGCAGGGATCCGGCCAGCACGCATGCCGCCTCTCCGGAGATTGTTCGATAGCCCCGTACTGACCTTATCGCCATCACCCGTTGCGCTTGACGCAGTTTTGTGACGTTCCTGGCGCTAAGGTTATTGGCCCATACTGGGGCTCCGTACAGGGCTATGGAACGTATGACACCCGAGTATAGGCGTCGGCACGATGCTTTCGGCCCCCCAAGGTTCGGGAGCAGGCGCCCAAGCGCACCAGCCGCGCCCAACAACTTTGGAGTCACCCGCTCGAAGTGAGCCTGAAATGACCACCGACTGTCCAGGATGACGCCCAGATACCGCATCGTACGTTGTACGGTGATCTGGACACCCCCCACGATTATGTGCAATCCAGCCTGGGGCGCTCTTCGGGGTCCGTGGAAACAAATCGCCTCCGATTTGTTTAATGCGACCTCCAGGCCTAGCCGCCTTATTTTGCTCACAACATGTGCTACGGCCGCTGTGGCAAGGATAGCGGCCTCTCTAAACGAGGCCCCCCGCGCTGTTACGAGGGTGTCATCCTCGTAGCACACCAGGTCGACTCCACGCAGACGACCACCCCGCAACACCCAATCGTATCCGATGTTCCACAGGAGTGGCCCTAGCACCGACCCCTGCGGAACACCGCACACCATTTCTCGCCGCCCCCACTCATGTTGCCCGGGGAAGGCCACAAACCTCCGCAGCAGGTAGGCCTTCACTATTCGGCTAAGATGGTGGTACAGGAGCGCCTCATTTATGCAGTCCCAGGGGAGGGTATTGAAGGCGTTGGAAATATCGAGCGACACTGCCAAAACGACCTCACCCCCTGACACTGCTTCCTCCGCTATCCTCTTCACCTGCAGGATCGCGTGAATTGTAGAGCGACCACTGCGGAATCCGTACTGGCAATCGGCCAGGTTCGGCCCCTCTGTCGCTAGGTGCTTGTTGAGGCGGTTCGCGATGATCCGCTCAAAGAGCTTACCAACCTCGTCAAGCAGCACGATTGGCCGGTAGGCCGACGGTGACTCCGCAGGGCGACCCTCCTTCCTTAGCAAAACCAGCCGACCGATCTTCCACGCGTCAGGGAAGCGGCCCTGCTCCAGACACATACTAAACAGCCGTCGCAGCCTCGGCTCAATGGCACTCATGGCTAGGATCCAGGCTCGACCCGGGATTCCGTCTAGCCCGGGTGCCGTGTTTTTGGCCCTCAGCCTCAAGACCGCTGCTCCCAGCTCGCCTTCCGTAACGCTCGGGGTCTCCATCTCGGTTTCCCGCTGCCTTTCAGCCTGCCTAAACCTGCTAGCTGCTAGAAGAATACTAGACAAATCGTTAAATGGTGAGTTTTGAACGATATGGCGGAGGTCCCCCAGCCATATCATGAAATGGCGGCGTTTCATGATATGCCTAGGAATTTCGTGATCTGGCGGATTTTATGATCGGCCGCCGACATTTATACTAAATACTATTATTTAAGAAAAAGAAAAGTTCGATTATCTCGAAAACCACGCATCTTTTACACAACCTATAAGTCCATTTTCTGGACCAGCCTAAAGTGCCCTATCGGTGGATAGAAGCTTATCCATTATTTACTGGACACCCTGTATATATTTAAAATTACTTTCGGGATTGTAGGATTCTTGAAAAAATCATCTTAAAATAACGTTTGAAAATGAAATTAACAAAAAAATACGCTATTATAAATTAATGTTCTACGAAACTGTATTTTTACTGGAGTAAGCTCTAGGCTTCAATCTATTTACGCATATAATTGGAATCGATTTGCTATTTGACGATGTTAGAGATGGCAGATATATTGTACCTACCCCGTTACTCAAAAAATATTTGCAAACCTTTGTACTAATATGTGTTTGCCCTCAAACACAAATGTTAAAGTGACGTAAAAAGACAAATTAGTTTTAAGATCATTTTAACCAAAAAGGTTCGATAAATGTTAAAAATTAACATAAGTATTTAATAAACAAAAATGCGGTGTGTACTCTTCCAAATTTCACTATTGATTTGTTGTCCAAAACCGCTGGCTGAATCAGAAATTAAAATTTCAACGCTTAATTGCTTGGATATTTTTACCATTCCAATCCCCGCCGCCTCTGCGTTAAAATTGATTTATTTGGCATTTTAAAAACATTTTGTATTTGACCAAAGCCAGCTTCATAAATCAATCAGAATAGGCTCGGCTCAATTGGTCGAAATTGCTCGTGATATAGGGCTGCCAGCAACCCAAAAGTTTACTTCGTTTTCCGTGAAGTAAATCTGTGAACTAGGTTACCCAGCCATGGAGGATGGTTCATGGCGTATTTCTGTGCACTAATAACTCCACCTTGGCCACTGTCTGTGTCTGCACTCGGAAAACTTAAGAATCTCATACTGAACGTACTACAACCCTCCTCACGCCTCACTACATCTGGTTAGTTCTAAGGCGACACGATCTTCGTCGCCTCTCCTAGAGTACTTAGGAGAGTGCCGTGACCATGCAAATCTTTAAATGCCTTTCACAACAAGCTGAAACCGTAGAACTACTTATATTCGTATCCGAGCTTGTACCCGCGTTATTATGTGAGTGTATGTGAGAGGGACGCACCGATTTAGAGATTCACTGCCTGCATAGCAAAATACAAATGCATGACCCTCACTCACTACACAAAAAAACTCTCTGGATGGCAATCATGAACGCTCTTATACTCAATTAGTGGTCATTATTGTATTTTATCCCTGTAAATAGCGCCGGTATTTCCTCAGAAAACCTTTAATTATCATTAAAAATATATGGAGACAAGATCGAATCATGGTCGAACCATAATATAATGAAATAATGCTACCCTATACTTAAACGAGCAATATTTATAATATTTTTAAATATATTTATTTATTATTGATTTGTCGCAGGCAACAAGGCCCATATTTACAAATACCTTACAGACTAGCTACAGCTAAAGATTTATATATATATATATATATATATTTAATTATTTAATTTATTACATATACAGGATGTTCCAAAACTTTGCCATACGGAGGGAAAGTACCTTAAATATTAAAGATAATAATTCTAACTACAGAAATAGGGATTGTGGAGCAAGAAGCGTGAAGAAGATGGTCATACTGAACAACTTTTCCCATGGGACCAACCACGAAATCAAAAAAAAAAAATCAGCTGTTCCATACATTAACTCTCAATTAACTCACAGTTAATTCTTAATTGGCTCTTATTTTTTTACGATTTCGTGGTTGGTCCCATGGGAAAAGTTGTTCAGTATGACCATCTTATTCGTTTTTGGTATTCTTGCTCCACGACCCCTATTTCACCCTGTATACTCAAAGATTTTTGAAAAATCACCAGCCTTAACCTAGAATCGAATCCACCAAATATGAAAAAATAAAATCTTTTTATTTTTACGATAGGTACCGATCGAAAGGGTTAGGAACTCATTAGAATAAAATTATGCTTTCTTGATTAACACAGCATCTAAAGAAATAACATGAAATTGTAAATTTTAATTATTACGTACCTATTGTATGCGATTTTATAATTTTTTTAATGCAGTGCCATTTCTTTTTATATAAAATGAAGTCTTCTTTCAGTAAAATTGGCTATCTGAATATTTAAGGTACTTTCCCTCCGTGTGGCAAAGTTTTGGGACAGCCTATACATTTGAAATCACTTTCTCGAAAACGGCTCTGACGATTTCAATGAAATTTGGAATGTAGAGGTTTACGGGGGCGAACAATAGATCTATCATCAGATTTCCTCATGTATGGGAAAAATCGTTTTCTCCGTATTTTTTTACACACGAGCAGAACTCGATCGCCCAGGGACTGATCTATTATAGCACGTTTTAGACTTTTAGTACTACATTTTAAGACAAGGTCTTCTTGGAACTAACTTGGGACAGAACTGTTATGTTGGTTATCGTGTAAGATATGATTTAAACTACCAAACAAGGTGTTGTTGGGTGTGCCAAAAAATACAGATTTCTTGACAATCCCGTGAATTTTTTGTTTACTTGGATACGTACCAAACGCGGGTTTAGCACAAAATGATACTGCAGCTGAAAAAATATTCGCTACATTCAATAACCGTTTTAAGTGTTTGGATTGTGTGGCTAGATTTTGTCATTCGCGTCTCTGGTCTATTCATTGAGATTTGCATACAAGAGAGCTATAATTTAGCAACGGGCAAAAAATTGGCTGCTGAAAAATTTGCTTAATATTTAGGGTTCCTTGTAAAACCCTTATAGTTTCGTCATGTCCGTCTGGCAATTTGTTCGTATGTTGGTGTGTCACAGGCATTTTACTCGAAACCTATAAGGTGTATTTGAATGAAATTAGGAGTTTAGGTGTATTTTGTTAGCTGCTACATAGTTTTGTAAATCAAATGACAAAACTACATAATTTTGTAAACGAATAACACAACTACATAGTTTTGTAAACAAATGACAAAAAAATAAGGATTATTTCCGAATAAATTTGCTAAATCAAAAAAAAACTGAGGAACTTTATATTTATACTTAATATTTTTAAATATCGATTGGTGTGTAGTGTACCAGATGTTGACCAATAGTGAGATATACTTATATATACCTATACACGTTGGTCAGTGTTTTATATACCGTAGCATACGTATGGGTTATTTATTTAATCGTATGGCATACATTCTTTAGTATGGGTTATAAATGGTATAAACCATTTATAATAAATTTATAATTTAGAATATTTTTCGTCTATAGAGACGAAAAATATCCTACTAGTTTCATAAATTTAAGGAAGCTGGTACCTAATTTTGCGCAAGAAGTATATTCATGTAGCGTTCCCGTCGCAGTATCGACCTGAATGATCTGTATTTTCATACCGTGCGTTAAAGAAATGGAGCTTAAAATGAGACAACTAACTTAGCTTTCGTTAGCCGTAGCGTCTGCTAACCTCATCATCCTCCTAGAGTTTTCCCGGTGATACCCTAAAGAAGCCCGGAGTCTGCTCTGGCACCCTAATACCAAGATTTGGCGTAGTTTTACGAAAGCAACTGCCGTATCACCTCCAAAAAAAAAACTAGACCGGGTTGGGATTAAACTGGTTTCCTCGCGATCTTTCCTTCACCGAAAAGTCACCTGTTAAATATCAAATAATATTTCTTTTTTTTTATAAGCAGTGGTTCCACGACCCGACCACCAGATCCCCCTTCACTTACGATTGTTCTATGGCAGCCCTGATGTAACCCAAACAATTAAGTAGAATATCTAATCCTTTATTTAATTAACTTTTGGCATCGGATGTTGATAAATATTCATATTAAAACCGGAGTTATTAAACTCGTGGCGGGTTGCGGGGCGGGGCCGTCGCAATTTCATAACGCGAGTTATATTCGCACTGTGTGTAGGTACATAATGGTTATACGAAATTAGTTTATGCCAAAGACGTGTCAACAAGATAATTTCGTATAGGTATATAATATACGATTGGAAAAGAAAATTAAGAATGTGCCATTGAGAAAAGTCGTGATAAAATGCTCACCTATATAAAATACTCATGAAAAAACAACGTTATTTTTACATACATAGGCTGCAATATCTTGAATGAAAATTTTAAATCGGAAAGTTGATGTAATTAATTACTCTTCTGATTAAATATCCCCGCTTGACCGTAATACAGATATGGACCACATTAAAATATGTAATGCTCACGCGGCTCCACTCTCCCACTCAAGTCCCGAGAAGAGAATGTATACTAAAAGCAAAGTAAGACCAGTCTGACTAGCTAGCATGATCGCGTTTATATCGGAAACAAAGCCATCTCCTTCAATTACAAATACTGACGTATCGTTCCAAGGAATATGTTCAATATGTACTGTACTAAACTGTAACAATAACATGAATGCAAACAATATTCCGCAAAGTTCTAGATTTGTATGAGAAATATATTGAGGAATATTCCCAAGCTGGAAGATTCCCCATACAAATCGAGAAACTGCACTGCTTACAAGTTACAAACGTCCGCACAAAAACGTGATAATGCGACAAGATTACAATATTTACTTGAGTCACTCTGGTTCTTAGGTACAATATGGACCACGATAAACCTCTTTACAGGGCTATGTGTCCGGGACCTGGAAAAAGCGATTCAGGTGAACATTCACGGGCCATTTAACAATGACACGGGACACGCCATAATATCCGGCAAGGCGGGACTTTGCAAATATTGCCTGCCTGTGTACAGGAGACAATGTCATTAGCAAAATGAAGAATATATTTCCAGCGGGCAAGCGTTATCGAAATATTATAATTTTGCCTTTTGTAAGTAGTCTTAAAGTCATCGTCATCAACGCTGGAATTGTTGCCAAACGGAAGTCTATCGTTATTTATTTAATAATACTGTCTATACTCTTACTCTATAAAGAGGAAAAGTCTGTGAGAATGTAGCGTTGTAAAATGTAAGTGTGTATGTAATTAGTAATTTAGATTGTACAGAAACAAGACAGTATTTCAGTGTCAGTCCATATGTGCTGGGTAGGTACTCTAAGTTCTAAAAAAGCAGTTTAGCTAATTTTCTTCCTTCTAACAGTTCAATGTGTCGGTAATTACTGTTTGCTTTGTCTAACTTCTTGATACATAAACTGTATGTCGGGAAAATCCAAGTGCCGCCACAGTTTGAACTAGACTCACTAAGCTACGTAATAACAGTACTATATAATAATAATATCAGAATTGGCCAAACGGGAGCAACTTTGGGAATGTAGTTGCATCGCTCAAGTTTACGTTATTGTAGTGTAATCTAGCAGGTACATAATCAATATACAACTGCTATACAATTGTTTTATCATATCACTTTGTTACGTTTAAACAGCAGCGCTGACTTTATTTTACAAAATCATCTATTCTGCATATATTACACATGTGGGATAGTTACTTTTTATAGTTATTTATGATGCTGGCTATGGCTGTTAGATTATGAATAAGGAACGATTGAATGCAGTTTGAATTGTTTTTCGAATTGCGAACGTGTTGACGGATGACAGAGTGTGAAAGTAAAGCTGAACGAAGCAAGACGGCGTCAATGTAAATAAATGATATTTTCCAAAAAGAGTTATATTTACTTCCACCTGGCCTGGACCCTCTAGAGTCTGAATACATATAATAATTTTCTCTGGGCCTAGTTAGTTATTTCTACTAACTGGGATTTTTCCGCAACAAAAATACAGCGTGCCTATTTTTTCTGTTTTTTTCCTGGACTATGCAGATGCAGGGTATCTAATAATTGTTACCGTGTAGGTACGCAGACCAATTCCCGGAAACGACCGCTAACAAATGCTATTCTAGGTGTAAACATTTTTACTGTTTTGTGATATGATATTTTTGTTACCAAGCTCGCCAAAAGGTTCGTTGCATATTGATGTTCGACTCGAGCTCACGTTTTTTTCCTTAAAATATGTAGCGGTCAAAATCAGGATTTACCACATTTAGGTATGACCATTTTTTTTTTAAATTTATTGATGAAAAGGGGCTTGTCGCCAAGGTATGACCATATTGTAATGTGCCGGCAAAGTTGTCGGCACGTCCTTGGTGACATGGCGGGTGATTGTATTCCTAGGAATGAGTATACAGGGTGCATTAGTGAGAGAAAATCGGAAACTGCAAGAGATAAAAAAAATTGCGCTTAGGAGTCTCGTGACCGATTTTAGAAGAAATACAAACTGCATTGAATCACTTTTGTATTTTTACGCCATACTGTCGTATAAACAAGGATGCTGTTTACCATAGAAAAACTTTCATATTAGCTGATACCTATTTAACCCTACAATGCATACAGTTCCCGATTAAGCACAACCAACATATTTGCGAATTACGTTAAAAATGAGGTAGGCTGCGACATCTGTTATACGTAAAAGGACATAAACTACACTAGGCTGCTACGTAATCCGGTGCATTGCCGCTAGACGGCGATGTCCTGCCACGGATCGAGTAAACAAATCAAATTTCGGAAGTCGATGCAAAATTTTGTTTTGGTCAACTTACGTGTAATGGTGTAATGGTGGTAAAAAAACAATTAAGACGTGAAGCAGCTAAAAAAATAGTTATTTGTTATGCAAGGCTGCAAAGTTGTTGTTTGGCGCGAGTGTTCGTATTGAAAACCGAGCTAACGAAGGATTCTAGAATTGAACCACGAACAAAGCGAGTGGTTCAAAAATAGAATCCTGAGAGTAGCGAGGGTTTCAAGAAACGAGACGCAAAATAAATTTGCCGCCGAGCGAAACACACCACTTTTCACCTCACCACAGCGAGGAAAAAGTTAGAGGATAGAAAAACAATTTAAGTATAATAAGTATTTTATAGGGTACATCAAACATATTACAAAAAAATCTAAGTATCTACCTTATTAATTTATTCATACATTTTATCTATGATACATTACATTTATGTTAAAAATTAAAAGTTAAATTGCTGCAGTTGGTAATATTAATAGTTACATTTTTTTTGGGCACTGTTATACTAGTGTTTGTTACTTGAGTACTATTGTTTTGTAAATTATGAGGACATTGGTCATTTGATTCTAATACTGTGGTAAATGTTGGAGACTGCGAAGGACCAGCGGGCGATTCCGAATGAGTTTCTGATATATTTACTTTAGATGTTGATGGACACGGATCTGACACACAGGGATCTGCGCAAGACTGGTTTAATGTTATTCCTCCAACTATTCCCTGGTATATTTTAGACTTGTTTTCTATCGAGTCTTCTATATACCCTTCCGCCACGGTACTAGACTTCCAGCCTCCGTGACGCTTCAGCGTGATTAAATCTGCTCCCGAGTCGGCTAAAAGTGTGGCTGACGTCCTCCTAAAACAGTGCCCTGTGTATTGTTCTGAATCTTTCAGGCCTAAGAATGCCGCGATTTGTCGTGGTAAACCACCAATTTTAGTGCTGCCCATAGGTTGCCTAACACACTTTCCTTGGCGATATTGTAGAAAAAATCGATCAATTGGTGTATTATCTGGGCGCAAGGCTCAATATTTTTCGACAATTTTCACATATTCGTCACGTATAACGAAGTTTCTGTCCATATTTGTTTTCGTGTTTGGTAGGTTAACCAGAAGTAATTTATCTGAATGGTGCTCGATGTTTTTAATTGAAAGGTATGTAAGCTCATTAGTTCGGCAAGCCCCACTAATACCTATAATAGGCTTGTGTCCTAATTTTTTTTTTACGATGCCATTCGAACCAGTTTTTGGTGTGGAACAAAGGTTTGTATGGGAGTAAGTACAATTAAAGAACATAAATACCCAAAAAATTGAGTTAAAGACGGACCTCGCTGGCGGCAGCCGAAAACGTTCCATACTGATTAACATTGAATTATGACGTCACAGGGTAATATTTGTACTAGTCGTTATATGGAAAATCAAGTAAATTGCTGTTTCGGTTGCGAAATACTGCGTTTAGGACCATAGTTGTCATACAATGTTGTTTCTATAAAAGCGTAAGGATTCTATTGGTAGCTTTAAATTTACTTTTGGACAATAAAAAAATGCATATTTTTTGTAAACTTTCAAGGGCCATATCTTTTTATGATTTTAATTATATTTCGTAATTTATACTTAATTGCATTTATTTGAAGGTTTACTATCAATTTAGCAACACTGCGCTATCAATTTTAACATGAGGACACAACCCAATTAGGACAACCTGTAAGGTAAAAAAAGAAGATTAGTTTTACAGAAGATACTAAATTTATACCTAACTAAATACTCTGAATAAACCTATTAGGTACTTGAAACAATTGCGAAAAAACTTACCTTGGTGGCAAGGTATACGGAGTCAGGCGCTTCATTGAGGAACTTTTCAATGTTACATGCGGTGAAAATCTTGGATTTTTTGGCTTTGTGGCCACTTGACTTGTTTTTCAAAAACGCCAATAGTTTGGGATAATTCTCAATGTGTATATCTTTTTTTGTTTTAATAGTAGCTTTCAACATGGAGTATAT
This sequence comes from Epinotia nisella, assembly GCA_932294315.1. Classification (NCBI taxonomy): domain Eukaryota; kingdom Metazoa; phylum Arthropoda; class Insecta; order Lepidoptera; family Tortricidae; genus Epinotia; species Epinotia nisella. The sequence continues at coordinate 8,985,962 of OW028687.1, forward strand.
ACTCCAAAGTGTGCTTGATTTTCTTGTCTTAGATACTTCTATAAAGTATGATAGTAGTACGGTCTCCGAAAACGTCTTGGCGCCTTTGGAATGTCTCCACGCATTGAACAAATCGAACGCCTTTAAATATTTCTCGCGTGATTTTACGGGCAGAAAACTGAATTCGGCATTATGTACAGTTTCCACCAACTCTGCAGGTGTTAAATTTATATCGTCACTGCTACTGGAGTCACTCATTATTTATAATTTCCGTAAATAACCAAAACAAATCTAAAAGGTGCGGAAGAATTTAATATTTTAATATTTTTTTTAACTTTTCCTTTCGGGTGCATTCAGAATTTGCACTATTAAAATAAATTCAACTAAAATTATCTTTTGAATATATTACTTATTTTAGTATTTTCATATTGCAAAATAATAAAATAATGTAATTAACTATATTTTAAATTATTTAATACCGAAATAAAATAAAATAAAATCAAATATCGGAACATGCATACTTAAATACGTCATGGCCGGGCCGACCCATGATTCTGAACGCATCCATAGAAAAAAGTGGGGTGTCGTAATACTACGTCACGTTCCAAATTCAAAAACTCTTTCCACGCTAGCGGATATAATGGGCTTTTGGGCGCAGATTTTGAGCGATAAAGTAAGCCTTTTCGAGCCGGTGAGGTGAAAAATATATTATAGTGTCTGCAAAACTGTGCATTACGGATCTGTAAGTGTAATTTTATAATATTATGAATTTACATAATTGAGCATGATTTTTCAAACGTTCCAGATTCGGTACTCCATGCATTGATGTTCATTGCGAGTACCAACCTAGTGAAGAATGTTTGCACTTATTACAGTCTTTATGACATTGTCATAAGTTTTAATTTTGTCTAACCTATAGGAACGGTTATTTATGTTTTGATCGTAGTTTGTTCACATTTCTTAATCATTTTTTTGACAATGTGCTCGAAGGTGTATGGTCCCGTGGGATATGCGATGCATGTCAACAGTGTATCCAATGTGGTTCATAATTGTCGAGTGTATATGTATGCAGATGACATGTGTCTACTTTATGCCTCAAATGACCCATTAGAAGTACAAAAGTGTGTTCAGGAGGATTTTGAAAGTATCACGAAGTGGGCACATGACAACGGAATCATCATTAACTTTGCTAAAACTAGATGCATGCATATACACTCGCCATATAATCAGGTAGCTAAAACTGCTAACGCACAGAGTCTCGATATAATAGGGCACACATATGATTGTTTACATGTCAATAAGCGCAACTGTAGTTGTGATAAGCTATTATACGTTGAAACGTTTAAGTACCTAGGTTTAACAATTGATAACAACTTTAACTGGAAGCCACATGTAAACTATATATGTAATAGACTAAGGTCGGTATTGGCAAAATTCTATCAACTCAACAGTACATTAAATAAAAACACACTACGGGTAGTGTATTACGCGCTCGCTGACTCCCTGATGAGCTATGGTCTTATTGTTTACGGTCGAACATTTATAACTTACATTAATGATGTCAAAAAATTACAAACTCGATTAATAAAGTTCCTTGTAAGCAAAAAAAGTTAAAAAAAATGCAACAAAGGATATGACAAGTTATTTCCCTTATGTAAGATCTTACCGATCGATAAAAAAGTGGAATATTTAATAGGGTTAGAACATTGTTATAGTGACGATCACAAAATAACCATTAGTAATAAATATAATACAAGAAGGGCTAGAGAAAAAAAACTAGTACAACAGAAAACGAGAAACTATTATGGTAAAAGAATGTCAAAATATATTGTACCAAAAATATTTAACAAAATTAATATCCTAAGAGAAGTTCCCAAAGTAAGCAAAAAGGTGTTAAAATCAAAGTTAAAGGGCTTCCTCCTTGATAATGAGTCACCGTCGACTAAATAAAACTATAAGGATAAGTACTTACCTACGAGCATGCTTAGTTGTTTATTGTTAAGTTAAATGCATGACGTAAGCACTTTATTGTACACAAGCACAGGGTAAAACCATAAAGATATCATATAAGAATGTTAAGTATAAATAGAAAATGTTAGATATAATTAAATAGGTTATTCTAGTATAGAACATGAGCGTTTCTCGCCATCAAACGTCACAGTTTGGCGAGTTTATATAAAAACTATAAAATGTAATTTCTTTTTTCTTAAATAAATAAAAAAAATAAAAAAATAAAAAAACGACTATGGGATGCGGACATATAACATCTAGTTTAATTCATGGAGTTCACCTTTGGGTACTAGAATAAATAAACCTTTTTCTAAGAAAGTATTGATTGCATTTTTTTTTCCAGGGAGCTAAGTCCTATTACAATTACATGTAATTTTTTTTTGCCATAAAAAAAGTCATGCATTGTAGCTTTGGACCTTGATAATAAATATCATCATCTTCAATAAAAAAAACCAAAGTCGGATGATAAAAATACACGAACCCGGTATAAATAACTAGTTCCGGAGTTTCGAAACAAACTCTAACTTAGCCTTCAGCCTTAGCGGTCAGGAGATTAACCCAATAATTACTCAACCTAAATATTATGTATAGAAATGTTAGTAGATTCAGTAGGTAGCTACCTAAACAAGTGAAGTTTGGTCATTAGCCCGAACTGAAGTTTGGGATGGGTATTTTACTTTGCCGAGTGATTTATCTACTGCTTGCTAGCTCATTAGCCTAAATGTTGTATGTGATTGTCTTTAATTGCACTTCGTAATTACCATTTAGCTACTTACTACAAGTCGATTCGGAGTTCGGACACAGACAGCAAAATACTGGTTATTGTATATTTTAGCACTGATAGCATACTGCGCCTAGTGATGTGCCATTGCCGAAAACACTGCCTGATTCCCAGGAACGGCCGACAACGTTGCCGGTAACAACGGCTATAGTGCTGGCAACTTTGCGACTGACACCGGTAACTTTGGGAAAGGTAAATATTTTGTTAGAAACTTTAGTATTTTAATTATTTTTCCCTGCGATGGAATTGGGTCTACATTCACCCTATTTCATTTTCATATCTGCACATCATGGAGACTCACGCTGTTTTATTTTTCATACTGTGATGTCATTTGAAGAAGTGTGGCTCGTGTACTGGAGTAGTCTATTGTTTATGGATAATTGTTTTTAAACCCTACTTGAAGATAACAATTAGACAATAGAGGTCAGTAATGGTTGGTTTTAAGTACTTTTCGTCACCTAAACTGAAACCAACTATACCGTACAATAAGACGCGAGCGTACTCCAGCTGGTCGATAAAGATAACCGCAATGAAAGTCACAAAAATTGTGCCCTCTAATTCTTGAATTTAGATGATTTAAATTTAATTATTAAAAAAATATAGAGGTATGCGAAGTCCCCAATCCACACTGGGCCAGGAAACGGCGGACTTGAGAAGGAAAGACGCCCTCCTACGAGAAGTGACCAAGATCCAGGAAAATCCTAACCTCCCAATTAATGTGGAGTTTATAAATCCTACCAACTACCGCCTAAAGTCCAGGAACGCTTCTTATAGCATCGCCAGAAACCTGCTCGACAATAATTTCAACCTGAAGCAGGAATGGTCGAAGTTATGGGATTCGGAGATGGCGGGTAAGCTAGGCTCCAGGATCATTCCAGGTTCCACAATAGAAGGGTCAGATCTCCCAAGACGACACTGGTGCAATATTAATCGGCTACGTACTGGCCTCGGCCCGCTCAATATAAACATCATTGCGGGTGGGCGGAGTCACCAGCTTGCCCCTGCGGTGCCGATGTACCAGCATATCATCGAGGACTGCCCCATTACGCGCTACGCCGGTGGCCCTCCAGAAGAACTGACCATCCTAGTGACGACGAAGCCATCAAGTGGCTGATTAGCCTTAATATTAATTTATAGTTGATTATGTATATTTGTTACTGTTTCATCCTTTGCCATACGATCAAATAATAAAACTGGGCCAGCGTGGGGAGTACTGCCCGTTCCCTCTCATTCATGATAGGAGGCATGTGCCCAACAGTGGGACGTATATAGGCTGATGATGATGATTTAAAAAATATAAAAAAAATCGTAGGCTTATAATCTTTCACCGAAAATTATTTTGAACAAGATCGGTTCAAATGTTTTCGAAATATTGCTGAAAAACTACCGCAAACCGCAACCGGCCAGTTCCGACTAAAAGTAAAAACAATAAGACGTAATGAACACAGTTGTGCAGCATGTTTCGTACGTATATTTGCACGTTTTTATATATCTTGGTTATACTTATATTATGTATATTATTATTATTTTACGTTTTTGTGCCAGTTTTGTACAGTTTGTTTGTCTCACGTAGACCTACCTTCCTTCCCTTAAAGGAATACGTTCGCCTTTGTACTTTGATCTTGTGTGACATGTGTATGCTCAAACCTGTTTTTGTGTACAATAAACTGATTACAGACATACAAAATCGTTGGCCACCTACGAGTACCTACATTGAAATCTAGGTCAACATATTCAATGCCAATGAATGCTTTCATTAATAACAGAGAAATTCGATTGTAGGACCCATACGTGAGGCGAAACCGGAAAGGGTCCGGAATATGAGGAATGGCTCTGCCCTACGTCATAATTCTTTGAGAAGGCGTTCCACAGACATTATCAATACAAAGGGAATAATGTAATACATGTGAAAAACGTGAAACTCATTCGTGAATTCATTTTATGAATTGAAAATAAATGAACCTCTTAAGCATATTTTTTATTTATTTAAAGCCACAGTTCTTACCTTAAAAAAGAGTTGGTTGGAGATACGTTGGTATACCAACCCTTTGTTAGTAGAGCGAGTTGCACCAAATTACGATTACAGATCGATCGACGTTAAATATAGCGCCGGCAACATGGAAACATGTGAAACTGTCCATATAATCAGATTTTATCGAACACCGCTTATGATTACAGACGGCTTGGTGCAACCCACCCTTACTAAATAGTACCTACGTAAGATTCACTAAACTTGCGGTCCTCACCAAGCACATGGGTACTGTGGATCAACTCGTCGCCAATTTGAATCGAACTTAATAATATCTATCAATTTATTTCTCCCACTTTTTCTGAAACTATCAATGACAAAACGCCTCGTTCCTCGTACTAAGTTACATTACCGGCATACCCCTTTTGCCATTTTCTTCGTAGTTCGAAATAATACAATAATAGTACATTATGATACAAGTGTGCTATGTTGGTCATTACACTCGAGTCGGTTTTTAAGCCTGAGCCGAAGGCGAAGGCTTAATGGAGACGAGAAGTGTAATGACCAATGCTCACGTGTTTCATACGACGTTTTTCAACACACTTGCGAGGAAAAGTAAATAAAAGTTCACATTTATTTAAAAACTTTAATTATTGAAACAGTTATTAAAAGTACAATTATTGAAATGATATGCTACCGCCTTATGAGGCATTTGTACTGTATGTTTAATTGTATTATTAATTATTTCATTGCTTTGTTCTTGGGTAACTGTAAATGTCGGTGATAATGCAACATTCTGAAAGGAGGTAGAAGAACATTGCGTTTCATCATTAGCAAACGTATGAAATCCCAAATCATCATTGGCATATGAGGTGGAAGGACGCGGTTCAGGGCAGAACTTCTTGGATTGTGGCTCCAAATGGATTGCTTGTGTTATTTTGGCACTTATGTCGGCTTTATTTTGGATGGAGTCCTCAATATATGACTCGGCGACATTATTAGATCGCCATCCCCCATGGCGTTTTAAAGTCAATATATCGGCTCCTGAATTAGCCAGCAATGTAGCTGAAGTCCGCCTAAAACTGTGTCCGGTGTAAGCGTCAGCCTGTGGTAAGCCTAAAAACTTGGCAATTTCTCTAGGCATCGATCCAAATTTGTTCACTCCGATAGGCTGACTCGTGCATTTGCCGTTTTGAAAATTTTGGAAGAACCGGTCAGATTTTCCTTTTGTTGAACGTAAACTTTCATATTTTTTCACTATTTCATAAAATGGTCCGTGAATAGTAAATGACCGAGGAATTTTATTTTTAGTGTTCGGAATTTTGACAAGTAGCATCTCTCCGTGATTCTCTATATCTTTTGTCGTAACGTTGTTTAATTCCTGACGCCTACAGGCACCAGTAATTCCGAATATTAATGTGACCTGAAAATAAATAAAATCATAATTAAGTTATAATAATCGTACTTAGTTCCTATTATATCAACACTCACAATATCGCCTACAAATATTATAATAATGAATACAAAACTAAATAGTGGAACTGACCTTTGTCGCTAGATATTGATTATCCGGTGCTTCTTTAATGAACTTCTCCACTTCATTAGGTGTTAAAACCTTGGATTTTCGACTGTAAAAGCCGTCTGAACGTCTTTTCAAGAATGCAGTTAGATTGGTGTACGCTTTGATGTCAATTGCATTTTTATTCTGCACGGTACTCTTCAACATAGAATATATACACCAAAGCGAACTAGGTTTATACCTCTTCGCCAGTTCACTAAAGTAAGCCATGAACACGTTCTCTGAGAAAGAGCTTGCATTTTTGCTATTTTTCCATTGAATGAAATTTGCGTAGGCTTGCATGTATTTATCTTTTGATTTTGAGGGCAAAAGACTATCACTCGCATTTTGCGCTTCAACTATGATATCTGGCGGCGTACACTCGATAAGTAATTCTTCGTTATCTAAATTCGACATTTTACAAAACAACACTAACGAAATGCAATACTGTGAATAAACTTAACAAACAGAAACCCATTTAAAAGATGGCAGCCGTAATTTTATTTTTTCGCGCGCTCAGTGCTGCATGCGCGCGCAAGTCTGAGATAAGGGCACCGGCAAAGTAGCTAATCAGCCACATATTTATAAATTTTGAAATTGGGTATTTATAGGTAAAAATACACCGTCAAAATATAAATACCAACAAGCTAACAAGCAGTTTCATGAAATTCTTTAATTATTTATCACATTTTGAATTGAATTTTATATTTACGCAAATAACTACTTAGCTGTTTTCGAAACATTAATACTTCTTGCTAATATTTAAAAAGATATGTAATGAAAAGGCACTAGTGCGATAATGTAGTGTAAAAGGCACGGCATGGGTAATATTCTGCATTATCAGTGTAAATACGCTGTAATAAGACCTACTTTACGAGCAAGTGTGTTGAAAAATACATTATACTCTTTATTGCACACCTCACACAAACAAAGCAGAAACGTTACTTACCTTTATTTATTCTCAAATTTTCGGGTGCTGTATGTATGTAACACGGTTATGCACGGGGAACAACGCAACAAAACATTATAATAAGCGAAATTACCAAAATTTACACCCTCCAAGAACAGCAGTGAAAATGTGAATAAATTTAATAAATCCTTTTACAGAAGTCACACTCATTCAATTCTCGGAATTATAAAAACAGTTGACGGGTCGACCGTTGCGAAATTTTCTCTTAATTTATTCCAACTCGTTCTGACACGGGCTAGGTACATCCGTGCTGTCCGGCCTGTCACTATCAGTCTATAACAAGGGCTGGAGCTACCAACTTAGTTATGCTTCACATTTTCGTTCTCCAAAGTTCGACGTTCTTCTAACTTAATACACTTTTATATTATTTCCTTTTCATGTAGTTGGGTAAATGGATAGGCTTTCAGAGCCACGCTCCGATACCTATCAGGATCTTGAAAGAATACTTTTTATTTACTTACTTACCAAAGTTAGGGTCCAGTTTTTATGCGCAGCTTCAAAGACTTGGCAACCCGAGGACAATTTTATTGGTCGAGGATGCTTTTATATTTATTGAATTACGTAGATTTGATTCAAACCTTAAGTACTACCAGCTATCTTCCTTATTCCTTCAAATGAAACGCGGTGAAATGTTAAACACAGCTGTTTTTTAATTGCATTTCACACCAGTAAAAAAATATCTAAGTGACTAAATTATTATTGACCTAATGTAACTACACCCTTAAATTACATTCCGGAAAAAATACGCAAGCGATATGACTGGTCTCAATTTGCGAAGGAAAATTAAAATGCGAACGCATTTTGGCCGGGCTATTTATAAATAAGAACGATTAATCATTTTACTCTTAATTAACGCACAGATTACGAATAAATTAATCACTTGACTGTTATAAATCACAAAAGCGTAATTTCTCGCTAGCTCTCAAAAAATATATTTAAGACAACAGGGTCATTCTTGAGAATTGCATTATTCATCTGATTCCCTCGGCGTTTTTAAATTTAAGAAATTTCTACTAAGTTACAATAAAATCAAATTAAATATATAATAATAAACATATTTATCGAATAGGCATCACTTTGGGTTAATTAGATACGGAAATATACCAATTCAAAGTTTAGCTGTCGGGGGATTCAGAAAACATGTCGGGGGAATCAGAAAACATGTCGGGGGAATCCGAAAAAATGTGGAGGGAATCAGAAAAAATGTCGGGGGAATCAGAAAAAGTCGGGGAATCAGAAAAAAAGTCAGGGAATCAGAAAAAGTACAAGGGAATGAGAAAAATGACAGGGGAATCATAAAAACTACAAAGGAATCAGAAAAAATGACAGGGGAATCATATAAACTACCAAGAGAATCAGAAAAAATGTCAGGGGAATCATACAAACTACAATGAAAGCAGAAAAATGTCAGGGGAATGATAAAAAGTACAAGGGAATGATAAAAATGCCAGGGAATGATTAAAAAACTACAGGGGAATGATAAATTGACAGGGAAATGATACGCTGGTAGTTTAAGATCAGATTTTTTTATTAAGAGTCCGCAGTAATCTCGGTTCAAGAATTTTCATGTCGACAATGTTAAATTCCAAAATCGATGATATTTTGGACATTTCAACCCCACCGCACCCCAACAGGGGAGATGGTATTTCACGTCCGCCATGTTGGATATTAAAATCGTTGTTGTTTTCGTAATCAGCGACCCGATAAACCATAGAAAAACGATACCTATGTTGATTTTCAGACTTTGTCACCACATTCCCCCCTTTTAGGGGTTGAATTCTCAAAATACCTGAAACACGTGTTTACTCATTTATCGATAGTAATACTGCTGTGAAGTTTCGAAAGAAATAGCCCAACTAATATTGATTCCCCATACAAACTTTGGACCCCCATTTCACCCCCTTAGGGGTTGAATTTTGAAAAATCCTTTCTTAGTGCACCCCTAGACCTTATAAGGAACCTACGTGCCATGGAATCTCTAAAACCAGCGGTTTGTGCTGTGCATTGATAGATCAGTCAGTCTGAGAGTCGGGGGAATCAGAAAAAGTATGTTTCTTGTCGATTATGCCGAAACTGTTATTAATATTAGAGTAATTACTAAATCAACACACATGCAAACATTCATGTGTTATTCTTTACACTAAACATTGTATACCAATTGCAGTAAATAGATTTTATATGAAAATAAAGGGGAATCAAGTCATAGTGAACCAAAGTCAGGGGAATCATATATATGCCTTCATTGCTCAGAGCTCCAGCGACGAGACGCGTCCTTTATCCGCGGCATTGGTAGCGCTACTGACATGGGCGAGGCACGGCAGGAATTCCGCGTCACAAGATGTTGCAGTAGGGATGTGCGCGTTGTTTAGTGAGGCCATGTGAGGCATCAGGGGAATCGTAGCTTAGCTCTGGACAAACCTTTGATATAGATTCCAACAAAACTACGATGTATAGGGGAACCATAGTTTTATTTTTTATTTTAATCATGTACCCTCCCCAATTCATACCCCTTAACCCTATTATTAATTAATCGAATTAACGATTTTAATCACTTAATAACAACTAATTGATTAACTAATTGGCCAAATGATCGTCTACTACGTTGTGAACCGAATAACCCTAAGACTTTAATGTGTAGCAAATCTGGATTCAGACTCTTCTATTCCTAACCCTACTGCGTCCTACTGAAACCTAGACCAACAAATAAGAAATTAATTGTAAGAAAATTAAAATATTTTTATTGTTTTTGTGAAAGTCCCCTACCGAACTATTATCCATTCGTGTAAGCAAGATCGTAGCTTTTGGATTTTATATCATATAATCCATTTTTTATTTATATTTATAGCATACTAACTAACCTATGTACTCATATTTTAGAATAAAGTTCTAAACGACGGGTTGTGTAGTAATCTTTACTCACACATGTTACTCTCTTGCTTCGGATGGGGATAGAATGGCCTAACCAACTTTACCTACCTAGTTACCTAATGAGTTTAAGACTCTACGAACGAATCTACCAGTATTTCGTACTTAACGGTCTGAGTAAGAAGAAAATACCGAAACAAACTTAATCAGACATCTCACTTTAATAGTGCTGCGTAAAAATGTAATTATATAAGCAATTTATTTACCTAAGCCTTATATATTATAACGCCGCGCCGATACCTCTATTTTATGGTCACTAGAAATATCGAATTTACCGTAGTTGAATGTGCAATATTCTTAAGATAATTATGTATGAAATAGCTAGTAGTTATATGGGTATTATTCTGCCCGTAACTACGGTCAACAGCGACTTGCTCAGCCTATCACTGGTCCCTATAACAGTTTTGTTTCCTTCTCCGAAACGAAACTGTTACCCTAGTCAATGAAAATAAAGGTGAAATTACGTTACCACGAAAAGATTTCACATTCAACTGCACAAACTCTACACCTCTCTTTCAAGATATGACCAATCATAAATTTATCCACTCTCGACGAATAAAATTAACCCTGTCGTCCTACCATCCCTAAACCTATCTTCCCCTAAGGTGTGTATGATTCTACCCTATCCTATCCTGATATTTCCCTACTCTGCTCATTTTTAAACCTTACCTCAGTTTAAAAGATGAGAATGTATGCCCTATTCTATCTGTAAATAGTTCAACCGGCTAAGCTGAGATATAACAACCTGACAGCCTGTGTCTTTGCCTCCCCCCACTGCGACCGTAGTCTAAATGGATACAGTGAGTAAGGCGCCCTATTATGTATATAGTTATATATATGTGTATTTAATACTGCCCGCTTCTCGAATACTACAGGACTTCGGCAAGCGAGGATAACCCTCTGTACCATCCTGTGGTCATGCCTTAGAGCGCAGAGGAATTTCGAGTAACGTCCGGATGTTTTGGCTGCCTCTTGGTCGATAAAAAAGAGACATCAGATCCACCCTTATAATCTGATTACGCACTCAAACTCCACCTTAACCTCGTTGGCACCGTTAGGTGAGATCAAGATGTCAGGCAAACTGTTTATGGTGTTTACCTAGACTGGGATCTGGCTTATGTGATAATAAAAATATTAAAACTACTCGAAACACTATTTCAGTACCTAGTACCATAACTCTACATTATGGAGTTATTTCTCTCCACAATGACAAGTCACATTCCTAGGCCTGTTAAAAGCCCCACAAAATTAAACACTAATTTTTAAAGAGATTCCCATCAACAAAACACTAATTTATAGAACAAAACACCCACTAAATAAACTTTAAAGTCACAGCCAGGAGACCCAATCAGTCCGAGTATTAATGCCACAAAAGCCCCGCGCCTAATCTCGCCTCCCTATTTATGCCGCCATACTTTTTATGATTTCTAAGATGTCTGTCCTTTTCATAAATTCTATCCTATTCGTCTATATTTTGCTTTTTGAGAACTTCGACAATTATATATTCCTCTATGCTCTGTGATTGGTCGATACTCGCGGCTACAATGGCGGGCTACGCTGTGAATGGCTGGCGCTCAAAATGCGTGTGAATACGTTCCGTTTATTTGTTAATATAATATTTCTGACTCCATTATTGTGATTGAAAACCTATTCGTTGGTCGATAGAGTTGCTTTTTGAATGAACTACTTTTCCGACCAACTAATAATATCAAATCTACATAGCAACTAGGTTCGATATCAAAATAAGTAACTGATCGGATATTCTTTATTCGTAACAATTGTCGTATGATTAAATTCATTCCTTTTAACATCCAGTAATTAGGCTAACACTAGGCTATGCCTGTTTCACGGTACATACGCCCCCACGAGAAATACGCAGTGGATGACTTTAGTTATTCACGAGAATTCTCGAACTCCTATATATATATTTTTAATATTATTATTATTTTTCCCTAACTCCTAGATTTGTCGGTGTTACCTAGTCATTTCTCCCCCCAATTCCCCCCTCCCGTGTACGAAATTAAAAGTGTGTCATGTTTTTGACCAATACTCCTTGATTGTTAGTGGTTCGAAAAAGAAAACTAACAAAACCCACGAAAGTCTCTCCCCAATTTGCCCGAAGTACCAGGTTGTGAGGCTGATAGACCCTAATGATCTGTTTTGGCAGAATCAAACTGAATCTTTGGACCTGGCTGGGCATCCTCCGACTCGACCCACATTGCTCGGATATGAATGATCCCACAAAAACTCTCCATACAAACCAGAGAAAAACTCTCACAAGTATAACACTATTTCAATCAAGTTTTCTTGGAGCGTGTCACAAGTTTGAATCAGATATTTGAACATTAAAAATACGGCCATGATAATTGTTAATAATTGTCTAAATTTGTATAATACTCTACAAAACTATTCCTGTTGAACATATGTATATGTATGTTCCGTTTTGTAATAGTCCCTGGGTGACCATTACGATATTTATGCCTTCACTAGCATTAAAAGTGCCTTTTTATTATTTCAAATAATCCACTGTAATTTTTCCCTAATATTGTAACTTCTTAGCAATATACCAAAGTTCAAATGAAAATATTCATTAAAGTTATAATTTTTTTTTTTCACATTTCAAAAATGAATGTTCGATGACAAACCATTTTTGATACAATTTGATGTCAAATATCCTTCTTCAAACCCGTGGTGTGTATACCCATTCGTAAGCATTAGCTTCTGTGCAGTTGTAGTCAGTAAAAGTTCTCTTATTAAAATGAGACGAATCGTAAAACGATTTTAACCTACGGATAACATTTTACTGGCTAATTTGTTTTTTTTTACGTTCCCCCAAAAACCAACAAATCTAGGTTGACTACATTCCAACAAGTGTCCTCTAGTAGCAACCCTTTTTCTCAAAAACACCCTTCAAATCTTCACACAAATTCCAACATTCATCTTTCATTCGTCTTTTCTCGGTATATGACTCAGTATACATATATGCACCCTTCCTCATTCGCTTTTTCACTCGATTGCTACAATCGGCCAATGTCCTTGACATGTAATCATTAGAAAAATAACTCTATCTTCCTTAGTCTATTTTATACAATCAATTTATTGCTTTGGGCGCGGGCCCATAGTGTTAAACGCTCTGGCAATGTTTGTGTTCATGGCTAGGAACCGCGAATTCATTCAATAGCGATTTCCGACCTTAAAAACCTGAGTGACCTGTTTTTCATTATATTTCAATTTACTGCCCCTTTTTATTTTATTATAGCAAAATGTAAGGCTAATATATCTACTCGCCCCCTTACTGAATGTCAAAAGCAATCGTATTAATGGTAAATAAAAGTAATATTAATAATTTGAGTCTATTTCCGTTCATTGCTTTTAATTTAGGAAATAATTTGTAACTAGATATCCAAAGGTTCATGAACTTGAATAATGAACGCATTCCCACTGCTTTTATTCTATTTTTTTTTTATTAGCACCACTTGTTCCACAAGTCAAGTATCACATTGCACTGTATCCAATTTGTCTTGTTGTAATATCAAAGCAGATGTATACCAAAATACCTAAAACATCTTATATAACCTTATTCCTAAAATACTTTGTCTAAATCTCAGAATGACTGCTATATATCTGCAATATATCGATTGAATTACCTACTGTAAATTTTGTTTCAACAAATGATAAAAAATATAATTACATTTAGAAAACAATATATAATGTACATATAACATTACCTAGCTCCGAACCGGTGGTAGTTTATCGACACTCACAGGCGCATGCAACATGTCCAAATTGAATAATAAATCACTTTGACTTTGACTTTCTCATCCTGCAACGTAGTATCTATTAACATTTCTAAAAGCAATTATAAAAATATGAAATTTTATTTATATATGTAAATTTTGTAAACTACCAAATATGAAGAAAATTATAAATTTTCCTTAAACCCGCTTCTGTTCTCTTTTATATATTTAAGTCTGATATCCTAAGCCGCCCCCACAACTAAAGAACCCAATGACAGCCCACATGCCAAAACTCATGAACCCGTCCGGACTACAGCCTGCGAAACAGAATTCCCACTTAATTTGCAACATACTAAATACCGCTTGAAAAACATAGCCCTCCCTTTGAGGCAGCTGGTTATAATCACCCTGTCTATTTAAAGTAAATAGCTCATTACTACACAATAATTTTGTTTATTTACTTTGCAATGAAATATAATCACAACTACTCCACTATACATTAAATATAAATTAATTACTGATGGTTGATCTTGTCACAGTCCAACTGTCATAAATAATGAGGTAAGCTCTTTCATTTCTATATATGTCTATATTGTTGTTTTATGTACATATTATAATTTATACTCTTAAGATACGTTCTACCATCTACAATCCCTTCACATAGAACATATTCAGTGTCATTGAACTACTACCAATTTCACATAGGGTGGTTTTTTTTTTTTTCCTATAGAATAGCACTATACTAGATACGAAATGTATAATTAAACTTACATGTCTCCAGAAACATGATAGAACATCATACAGTTTACTCGCTCCAAGCTCGTATTGTATGGAATAAGTTTCCCTTAACTTTAGTAGCACAACAAAACCACTAACACTCTTAACAAATTTATAACCCAAAATTGCATCATTTACACACTGATTCCCTTTGACACACTGTCACTATCACACAATTTATTGCTCCTGAGTGATTCTTTGTTGTAAAAAGAATATGATTATTCACTAATTTCGTCCCAAAATCAGAAATTCATTAGCAATCACAAATTTCACTCTAACTTGAATTTCACTGACTATTATTCTCCTGTCATCCTTGTTGTGTCACTTTGACGTAAAGTTTGCTTCGTTCGGAAATTCATTACCTCTTGTAATTGCTAGTAAATCCATTAACATGCTTCCTTACTGTCTGACTGCATTATTCATTCACAAATATGAATTTTCCATTAAAACAATTAGTTCTCTTTGTCTTTCCTCTCCTCTTTTTTTTTGTAATAGTTTAAATTAATATTCTCAGCTACTTTGCTATAAACACAAGTTTAGCATTAACTATTGTATGTTATAAGTAATAAACTGCATCACTCCGCCATCTATTGTAGAATAGGGTAATTATCAATAGGTTCGTGGGTTAGAATTTATTGTCAGTCTGTGACCGCTTACGCCATCTATCGTTGCATAAAATAATTTTTATGTTGACCATAGATAATCGATATACTGAGATCTATTGCCGAATAGATATTTTTAAGTTACGATACTACTACGGTGGCATTATTTATTGATTAGCTGTTTAACTAATGAAAATTATAATCTTTAATTAATAAATAATATAAAAGTATGATTCTAC
This sequence comes from Epinotia nisella, assembly GCA_932294315.1. NCBI lineage: Eukaryota > Metazoa > Arthropoda > Insecta > Lepidoptera > Tortricidae > Epinotia > Epinotia nisella. The sequence continues at coordinate 9,001,509 of OW028687.1, forward strand.
AAAAATAATTTCTTTAATTTATGTGAATATTGTCTATGGACCTTTTTACGAAATTATATTTATTTAAACAGAACGACCAAAACATTAATGTTTATACTAGACTAAACCTAAAATAAACAACCTAGTTACACAAATTATCTACAATTTTTACGTAGTTTCTTTCTATAAAGTCTATGATTATCAGTTCGTTATTTTTTTTTTTTTTTTTTTGACGCGTCGCGTGGCTGTCAAACAACTGTCAACGTGGTCAAAATGTCAACTTGTCAAATGTCAACGCTAAACGCCGTGTATCGTGGCTTGGCCTCCCACAATTTCGATCGATCGATCGAAGTTACTACTTAATCTTCGAAGTGCGTGTCAAACGAAATAAATACAGCAATATGAAACTGCTATTTGCTACATATATGGATGATTTTTCTCTAAGGTATGTATAATCTATGTTCCTTCACATTGCATTATTATAGTCAAACTTCACGTCGCCTGAACTCATTGCCCTTATAAGGATTTTAAACGTTAAAGTGCCATGAAACCTGTCAATGTTATGGGAAATAGTTCCATAAGATCCAACTTTAGTGATTGCTGTATTTACTTACTTATTATAACCTACGAAATGGTTTTCCCTATTTTAGACTAAGTTCTATTCTTACTGATAATTAATAACTAAGTAAACTGTAATTAACATATTGTAATATAACACTTGACTATTCCTTATTGAAATGATTATTCATCCTGATTCAATCCACTCTTGAAAATAACTAAAATGTTTCATTTCGCTTCATTATGTTTATGTCATAATTTCTTCTCATGGTCCTCAGGAATATAATGGCGATCTTGCTTTTTCAATCGATGGCTTGACAATGAAACTGGATATATTGTTCAAAGATGCCCAAGAGAAATCTACTTCTGACGCTACTCGTTCAAGTCAAAATTGACATATTTCTTTCCAATGAAACATGTGGATGATTCTAATTGTAAGTACATATGGTAGACCCATAGATGTATATATAATATATCTTAAATCATTCTATCATTTCAATTCAATTTTTAGTGTGAATATTTTGCTAAGCGTCCGAATTGTCAAAATATATTTTTATTTTACTAAAAATAATATCTTGTATCTGCTATCATAAATATAACCTAATGCTCTTGATGTTCCCGCTTGACATTAATCTTCTATTTGTTTCAATTTTCAGTTGTTTGAAAGAAGCAAGATGCTGACACTGCCATGATGCCCGGCTTGTTGGATTATTCACTTGACTTTGCCGTTCTTCTAATGTGATGTGATATAAAAGGTAATTATATGTATTATTTCTTCATAATGTTATCATTGATGTAATTAAACAACTCTGTGCGTTTCGTAACTTGAGCAAGATCCGCACCTACACGGCATACTCTTCATCTCATTAAATTGTTAATAAAGTCCTGTATGTGTCGACATGGTAATCAGTAAGTGCCTGGCTCCTCATATGCCTAACAAAACTCAGGAAATCATTGTTTTACTCAGGACATCATTGTTTTCTTTCATCTGTAGGTATGTATGTGAATGAACTTCTGTTCAATAATAAAAATAGAATAATAAGTCTATCTATATATGTCCCATTTCTGGCACAGGCGTCCTTTCATGTATGTTGCATTGTTCCTATCCAATCGGCGCACTAATATGGATTCCTATTATATAAGCACCCGTAAATAATTATAATGTAAAACTGCAGCGCCTGACAAATGTCTGTGAGCAAAAGCGCACAACATCAACAAAATTCACCCCTGTAAGCACATTATGCCAGGCAATTTTTTCTTTTTGTTATATAGTCCTAGCCACTTATTATTTCTTCAGTTATTATACATTCTTATGCTGTCAACTAAATAATTGGCTCCTTGTGTTCTCTGCTTCCAGAAGCTGATTATCATTTAACCACGCAGACATCCTGAGAGTCCTTTGTGAGTAGGCATAAGGATATAGCGAACTGGAATCGGCCCTGGCAAACAATTCATACTCCGTCTCAACTAAATGACTTTTATGTTATTGTAAAGCTGAACTTACTGCTATGTTGTTAAGGTCAGTAAACTATTTATATAGAACAAACTAATCGGTATACATATATTCTTACTGTCTCTGTGTATAGTTGATTATGATGATGAATATGACGATGATATAATTAAACATGATCCTAATCGTTTTCTGAATGAATAATAAAATTACCTACAAGAAAGTACTTATGATTCCAAATGATCTCATAGTTTACAATTTTAATACCTTTTGGTAAAGCTTATTTTATTATATGTAAAGTAATATCTATATCTATGTTTTTCAGAAACGCCTGCACGACACCGTGATGAAACGTCTACCATACACCCCTGAAGCTCTCGAACCAGCATGTGAAAAAGAACATCATCCCGCACCGGTTCAACAAGATAACTGTCATATATTTTCATGAGATCCTTCAAGACTCTCGCTTCGGCAACCTTTTTTTTTCTGAAAGCAATGCTTGACTTGCACTCTCTATGTGACTTATATTCCTTCAGGCTTCTTCTAAAATATCCAATCTCATGGAACTATTTGAACCTGACTTAGCAAATAGAATTGTTGAAGCTATGTATTAACTATTCCAGCCAGCCATTGATAACAAATTTCAGTTTTCCTTTTCTGCTTGTTAATCTAAACCTCTGCTCTTCATATTGTATTTTAGGCTTGTGTGATATTAGTGTCTTCCTATAAATATATTTCTAAAATAACTATAATTCATAATGAGGTTACAAACTATATCATGTACTAGTAATTGTTAAACAGTTAACTTTATACTAAAATATTTTAAACAAACTTTTTTAGACCTATAACATAATGAGTTTTTCAAATGGCTGTGATTTTTGTATTATGAGATGCAAGCTCTTGATAAAATTTCACTTATATAACGTATGGTTGTTATTCTTAGTCATTTTAATTAATAAAATATAAGCCTGTGAATAATGTACTAATGTATGCATGCTATCAGACTTCTGTATGATAATAAAATTTACTTCGCCTTTGCCTTTCCTCATTTCCTCGTTCTGTCATTGTTAGTAAGCCTTATTTCGTCTGGGTTCGAACCAGAACATAGAATACTTTGCATAAAGTCTTTATCCTTCATTATGCCTTCATTCTTACAAATTTCTAGTTATCTCTTTGCATCCCTCAAAACAAAGCTATCTATATGCTCTTATAATGAAGTAATGGCGTCATAGACCCCTTAATAATTAGCTAACCACTCTCCTTTACCCATAAATGTATGTTGCGGCATTGTAAGTATAAAAGAATCTTTAAAACAAGACTAATAAAAATCGAAGCCGATATTTGCAAATCAATAAGTTGCAAATGTGTTGACATAGATGTCGCTATGATCCATTTAAAACCTCCATACACGTTCAAGCCATTGAATGAACTGAGTAATTAATAACACACTAAATTTTTCTAAATTTAAAATTAATTTCATTTATTTGGTTACTAAAAGTACCTTTTTTTTTAATACTATAAATTAATTGACATGTCATTTAAAGGCCCCTTTACAATCATGGTATTGCACTACTTTGTGCATAAAATCTTAACGGACGGCGGTTTTGTTTTGACAGAACGCTACTGAGACGCTAGTTTATTTTGCAGTTTCTCTTCGTACTCATTAACTATAAATAAGTATACACGTGAAATCACGCTATGTTTGATTGAACAAACTGACGCAAAACCCTACAATGGACCAATTGTTCAACGAACGCGATTGTCACATATGTGATACGTGATACATGATGCATAGCATTTATCTACATCGTCCATAAGGTAAGCGACTTACTTAAATCCTTTTGTCAAAACCCACAATGTTTCATAGTTATATAGCAACTTTCCCTATGAATGAAACTACTCGTATCTCCTTACAATCCTCGGATGATATTCGCATTACAACCAAATAACCTAAAAGTATGTGCCTTAAGCAATTACATGACTAATAGTCATATGTATCAATAATCTAGGTATCACCTATCACTATTTCTAGGCTAGCGACTCACTACTCTTATCATTGATAAAAGGTCTAATAATAAGATAACTTTTCCACAGATCCTGTCGAAACAATGTCTTACAAAACGATCACATCTTGGATGAATCCAATCTAATGGCAAATAGGCGAGATGACCGTTGCTTGAAGCAAAACCAATGCAGATGTGGACAAAATGAATGCGATACTAAACAGCTGAGCAGTTCCTTAGGTAATGAATAATTTAACATATATCTGTTTTTATGAAATATTTGTGACTATGATCTCAATATCTTACTATGTAGTAACATAGTGTTTCATTTATATTATTCTTGATGCTGGCAAGCAAATGTATTGCCTACATGTTTGATCAGGCATGGTCATGACAGTTAAAACTAGACAGTTTTCCCGAGGCGCCCCCAAAATGTGATGATTTTTATTCTTTTATTTATTTGTATGGTTTTTTTTTTTTTTTGTCCTATTTATAAATGTCTAACCTTACATAAAACATTCCTCAACATTCTATTAAAAGCTATTAACTGGAAATTGTTCACATTCATTTCATACAATACTGAACTGCGCCCCCAATTCTACAGAACTGCACTGCATTCTTATAGATATTATTCTAAATGTACTATTATGTAAGTAGACAGACATTTTTCATTAACATGTTATTTTCATTTTATTTCCAGATGCAAAACATAATGGCAGAAAAATGAAAATTCAAATTTTGCTATGTGATACATGGCAATATGATACATATGGTCCGGTCCTGATGTTAATGAATGAATGAAGCAACCGCAACCCATGGACACCCATGTCACTCAAGAAAACCCTCACTAATATATTAATGGCATTAAATATCATAAACAACACCTATGATCCTAACAATAAATGATAATATTTGTTGGTTTGATTGACTAATGAAAAGAGTCTAGATCCAGATATTGCACACACTCCATCTCACAGACAGCAAAATGTAGCCATAAGGCTACTTTATACTAGTAACGGTCTATAAGAAGGCTATTCCCTAAATTTATGAAGATCCTGGTAACACGGTCACCAAAATGTACCCTCCCCACTTCAAACCCCTTAACCTATCACTAATTAACCGAATTAACGATTTTATTTAACTTGATAACAACTAATTAACTAATTATAACTAATTATAACTAATTGGCCAAATGATCGTCTACTACGTTGTGAACCGAATAACCCTAAGACTTTAATGTGTAGCAAATCTGGATTCAGACTCTTCTATTCCTAACCCTACTGCGTCCTACTGAAACCTAGACCAACAAATAAGAAATTAATTGTAAGAAAATTAAAATATTTTTATTGTTTTTGTGAAAGTCCCCTACCGAACTATTATCCATTCGTGTAAGCAAGATCGTAGCTTTTGGATTTTATATCATATAATCCATTTTTTATTTATATTTATAGCATACTAACTAACCTATGTACTCATATTTTAGAATAAAGTTCTAAACGACGGGTTGTGTAGTAATCTTTACTCACACATGTTACTCTCTTGCTTCGGATGGGGATAGAATGGCCTAACCAACTTTACCTACCTAGTTACCTAATGAGTTTAAGACTCTACGAACGAATCTACCAGTATTTCGTACTTAACGGTCTGAGTAAGAAGAAAATACCGAAACAAACTTAATCAGACATCTCACTTTAATAGTGCTGCGTAAAAATGTAATTATATAAGCAATTTATTTACCTAAGCCTTATATATTATAACGCCGCGCCGATACCTCTATTTTATGGTCACTAGAAATATCGAATTTACCGTAGTTGAATGTGCAATATTCTTAAGATAATTATGTATGAAATAGCTAGTAGTTATATGGGTATTATTCTGCCCGTAACTACGGTCAACAGCGACTTGCTCAGCCTATCACTGGTCCCTATAACAGTTTTGTTTCCTTCTCCGAAACGAAACTGTTACCCTAGTCAATGAAAATAAAGGTGAAATTACGTTACCACGAAAAGATTTCACATTCAACTGCACAAACTCTACACCTCTCTTTCAAGATATGACCAATCATAAATTTATCCACTCTCGACGAATAAAATTAACCCTGTCGTCCTACCATCCCTAAACCTATCTTCCCCTAAGGTGTGTATGATTCTACCCTATCCTATCCTGATATTTCCCTACTCTGCTCATTTTTAAACCTTACCTCAGTTTAAAAGATGAGAATGTATGCCCTATTCTATCTGTAAATAGTTCAACCGGCTAAGCTGAGATATAACAACCTGACAGCCTGTGTCTTTGCCTCCCCCCACTGCGACCGTAGTCTAAATGGATACAGTGAGTAAGGCGCCCTATTATGTATATAGTTATATATATGTGTATTTAATACTGCCCGCTTCTCGAATACTACAGGACTTCGGCAAGCGAGGATAACCCTCTGTACCATCCTGTGGTCATGCCTTAGAGCGCAGAGGAATTTCGAGTAACGTCCGGATGTTTTGGCTGCCTCTTGGTCGATAAAAAAGAGACATCAGATCCACCCTTATAATCTGATTACGCACTCAAACTCCACCTTAACCTCGTTGGCACCGTTAGGTGAGATCAAGATGTCAGGCAAACTGTTTATGGTGTTTACCTAGACTGGGATCTGGCTTATGTGATAATAAAAATATTAAAACTACTCGAAACACTATTTCAGTACCTAGTACCATAACTCTACATTATGGAGTTATTTCTCTCCACAATGACAAGTCACATTCCTAGGCCTGTTAAAAGCCCCACAAAATTAAACACTAATTTTTAAAGAGATTCCCATCAACAAAACACTAATTTATAGAACAAAACACCCACTAAATAAACTTTAAAGTCACAGCCAGGAGACCCAATCAGTCCGAGTATTAATGCCACAAAAGCCCCGCGCCTAATCTCGCCTCCCTATTTATGCCGCCATACTTTTTATGATTTCTAAGATGTCTGTCCTTTTCATAAATTCTATCCTATTCGTCTATATTTTGCTTTTTGAGAACTTCGACAATTATATATTCCTCTATGCTCTGTGATTGGTCGATACTCGCGGCTACAATGGCGGGCTACGCTGTGAATGGCTGGCGCTCAAAATGCGTGTGAATACGTTCCGTTTATTTGTTAATATAATATTTCTGACTCCATTATTGTGATTGAAAACCTATTCGTTGGTCGATAGAGTTGCTTTTTGAATGAACTACTTTTCCGACCAACTAATAATATCAAATCTACATAGCAACTAGGTTCGATATCAAAATAAGTAACTGATCGGATATTCTTTATTCGTAACAATTGTCGTATGATTAAATTCATTCCTTTTAACATCCAGTAATTAGGCTAACACTAGGCTATGCCTGTTTCACGGTACAATCATCAACTTAATATTCTAACGATTTAACACGATACAATATTTGATTTCAATCCATAACTAGTTCTTTTAAGAGTAGATTGTTCACAAAATGGCGGATGGACGCACCGGGGAATCAGGTTTTAGGTGTTTAATATTTTTTTATGACTACATCTACTTACCTTAATCAAAAAGTAAATCCTGCCCCAGTTAGATTAAGGGTTCAACTACTATAAAAAAATGTGTAAGGTCAATTATTTTATGTTTGCGGCTACTTTTTCCCTCTGGACGGTGAAAATTGACCCTCTCAAGAATCACCCAACAAACAAAAACCTTGGTAATAACTTTTATAAGTTTTAGTCGTAAATTTGGTCCCAAAAAGATTATCTCGTTTGGCCGTGACTTAAGTTTTTACACGGAGAAAAGTGGCTGGTACTCAGCTTGGAGTCTGTCATCTGTTGAGAAAAATTGCTCTTGTGATCTTGACAAATGTGGCTCGAGCCTTAAGGGGCGACCTCCCGGCGGCTATCCGCTGCCACAATTACCGACAAAGCGTCATCGCTGTTTTGACCTGAATAAAATGCTTACTCACAGGCAGTGAACCATGCAGCCAGCAATTTAACTTAGTACCTACTTCAAAGTGAATCACAGCCCATATAGTTAAAAGCAATACTTACTTTTGAATACTTTGTCACATTTTATAACACAGCGTTGACTGTGCACGGTAAACCTATGCCAATTTAGAATTCTTTTTAAATTACTTGTATTTATTGTCGTGCGCGTTGATCAAAAGAATTTGTGGCCTTACTCCTTTTATTCTCTTAAAATCCAATAATTCCGTCCTTCGCGATCGTTTTGGCATGCATGCACTCAAAAGCACACAATGTGGGAGCCTAAGTATTATTTTACCGAAATATTTTCAGCCACATTTCATTTCCCAACCAAACTTTGTCAACTGATTTTTTTCCAAGTCTGAAATCTCCAACGCTAAAAAAATGTTCGCCATAGGGCTTCATTTGGTCAATATTTTTGTCGAAATTTTGAGTTGCCACGTTATTATTATGGCCAAATGCCATAATAATATAATAAAGTGCAGTGCATCTTGTAGCCAGAATTATTCACCAGCAACTTGCTCTGCTATACGGTCTTGTGGTCTCCGAAGTGCCTTACTATAAGTACACACCTGCGCCAGTTCTCGAAAATGGTCGTGCCACGCTCTATTGGGATCGATCTGTCATCACGGACAGGACTATTCTTGCCAATAGGCCTGATATCGTGCTGACAGATTGATCGAAACGCCAGGCAGTGCTCGTCGACATCACCATCCCCCATGACGAGAACCTCGTGAAGGCTGAGAAGGACAAAGCCAGCAAGTACCTAGACCTGGCTCACGAGGTAACCGCCATGTGAGATGTTGATTCGACGATCATCGTCCCGATAGTCGTTTTGGAGAACGGTCTAATAGCGAAGAGTCTCGACCGCCACCTTAAGAGACTCTCGCTAGATGGCTGGGTCAAGGGTCAGATACAGAAGGCGGTACTTCTGGACACGGCGCGGATAGTCAGGAGGTTCCTCTCTCTGTCGCCCGGACCACCGGTAGTTTAGGCCCCGCCTCGCTGCCGGCGGCACCCTAGGTTAGGTTTTTATAATGATTTTATATTTTTTATGTATAGTTTTATATTTTACTTTTTCATCATCATCATCATCATCATCATATCAGCCGAAAGACGTCCACTGCTGGACATAGGCCTCCCCCAGAGAGTTCCAAATTGACCGGTCCTGCGCCACCCGCATCCAGCGGACTCCCGCGACCTTTACCAGGTCATCAGTCCACCTAGTGGGGGGCCTACCCACGCCGCGCCTTCCGGTACGTGGTCGCCACTCGAGAACCTTTCCGTCCGGAATTTTACTTTTTATATTAATATTATAAAAAACTAACCTAAGATGAAATTTAAATAAAGAGATAATAAAGTGCAAATTCATTAAGTAATGAAAAATATTTTAAAAACAAACACATTCTACCGCAAACCGAATCAGAGCACCCCACTTCCACGTGGTCTTGTCTGTCCTACCCCTAGAGTGTATTAGAAAAGCCCGTGGAGCCAGGAGCTCGCGAAGGAGGTCCTGGGTTGAGCGGGCGTATGAAACTGAAGCAAAGTTAGTGCGGGGAAGTGGCGAGCGAAGCGAGCCGGCGACCTCCCGAGCGAAGCGTAGGACGAGTGTGCCAGTGAAACGAAGGGCTGACGAAGCGAGTTTCTGGCTGGAGCCCGGGCGGAATGCGGGGGAGTGGTATATAGAAACGCAGGGCTGTCAAAATGAACTGGGGTTTGAGATCATTGAAGATGATGACTAAGATAGAACGATGACGACAAGGTGGTATAGAAAGGTCCCTGAAGGACAAAAAAATAGTTATAATAGGCACCGACGTTAAGTTACTAAGTGGGTACCATGTAATTAGAGATGAGCTCACCCATTTTCACAAAAGGTGAAAGCCGACACTGACCAAACCCGAGTATACAGACCTAGCTGGGATTAAGCGCCAAAATAGTATGGGATAAATGATCATAAATAAATGGGAAATATTATTTGGGAAGCGAAAATCTGCCCAAAAAAACTTCGATAAAAGTGTTGACCCGGCGCGCCTACAGCAGTTCTAGGTATTTGAGCGTTTGTCGTTGTTTTTCAAACTATGCGAATGGAAAACGGATAAATACCAGCTATTCTTACCTCTACACAGGAAGATTGTACTTTACTGTAGAAGCCGGGAGAATAGGGATTCCCGGCCAAGGAGATAGACGGCCGAGCGTAAGTACTGTACCTAAATGGAAATGAAATTAATTATAGTCACTTTAAATGTTCTATTTACAACGTCATTGTGTGTTAATTATCCATCTACATATATGTAATTAGAATAGTAAGAAAACAACGGTAGTCACGCATGAGTCTCACTTAGGTTGTCCGTTTGTTATTACATCACACAATGTATTTAATTACGCTAAACATGTCAAAAAGTGAGCAAGGCTGGGACCCCTTTTAAAATTAACCTAATTAAGAGCGCAGAGGTCACCAAAGTAATTTGTTGTTTCATGTCAAAATTCGGATAGTATCTAGGTTGATACAAATGTATCTAACATTTTTTTTTATTTTATTTAAATAATACATCGTAAAGAAAACCTACTTAGCCTTTCGAACCAGTTTTTGGAGATGAACAAATGTTTGTATGGGAGCAACTACAATTGGGTAGTTTCCACATGTTAAAATCGATAACGCAGTGTTGCTAAATTGAGAGTAAACCATGAAATAAATGTAATTAAGTATAAATTAAGAAATATAATTAAAATTATAAAAAGATATAGACCTTGAAAGTTTAGAATAAATATATTTTTTTTTTATTTTCCAAAAGTAAATTTAAAGCTACCAATAGAATCCTTATGCTTTTATAGAAACAAAATTGTATGACAACTATGGTCCTAAACGCAGTATTTCACGACTGAAACACCAATTTACTTGATTTTCAATACAACGATTAGTACAAATATCACCCTGTGACGTCACGATTCAATGTTAATCAGTATGAAACGTTTTCGGCTGCCGCCAGCGAGGTCCGTCTTTAACTCAATTTTTTGGGTATTTATGTTTTTTAATTGTAGTTGCTCCCATACAAACATTTGTTCCTCTCCAAAAACTGGTTAAAATGGCATCGTAAAAAAATTTTAGGACACAACCCAATTAAAGAACGTTAAATACCCAAAAAAAATGTTGAAGACGAACCTCGCTGGCGGCAGCCGAAAACGTTTCATACTAATAGACATTAGACCGCCTGTTGTCTACCTCTACCTACATGTTATTGTATTGTTTCTCTATGTAACTGCTTTGTTTGTGTGAGGTGTGCAATAAAGAGTATTTGTATTGTATTGTATTAATTCATGACGTTACAGTATGATATTTGTACTAATCGTTGTATGGAAAATCAAGTAAATTGCTGTTTCGGTCGCGAAATACTGCGTTTAGGTCCATAGTTGTCATACAATTTTGCTTCTATAAAAGCGTAAGGAGTCTATTGGTAGCTTTAAATTTACTCTTAGACAATTAGAAAAATGCATATTTTTTCAAAACTTTCAAGGTCCATATCTTTTTATGATTTTCATATATTTTGTAATTTATACTTTATTACAACAATTTGATGGTTTATTATCCATATGTGTCCATTGTATTGTGTGTCTACTCCCTTTATCTCTGTGTGTCTTTTGTGTAGTGAATAAATGTCTTCTTTTCTTTTCTTTTTTCTTTTCTATTTACCAACACTACGTTATCAATTCTAACATGAAGTCACAAGCCTATATTATCGCGGATTGGGCCGGAGATAGCCTACTGCCCACTCTTTCTACTATGACACGACGTTATCAATTTTAACATGAGGTAACTACCTACCCAATTAGTACGATGTAATTAAAACTGACACCCACAATGCCGTAATTGCTTTAAAAATATTATCACTTTACTGCCACGCCGTAGTCGCTTTCCGCTACATACGAAGTAAATCACGGAATCGGCTACCTACGAGCATAGTGCACAGCGATTCTTGGCAGTGAAAGTGTGACTTATAGTATTAACAAATCACTAAAGATTCCGTTGAGGCCAGTTTTCAAACACACGGTAATCTTGCGTTGCAAACAGTTCCTGGGTTGACTCAAGTTGAGTGCTTTGACCCAAATTTGATCCGTCTAGTGTAGCATGAAGGTCAGGTCGCGCATTTATTTATGCCACCCCAGTGTATCTTCGTGACCCCAATACTTATAGATGCTGCATGTTGTGATTGCCAGAAATCAATATTGATGATTTATTTCATATTTTCCGTTCAGGCACTCGGCCAGGAATACTTTTTGTTTGTTCCGCTTTCAAATAAATTTTGTTTTCGCAAAAGTGTAGGTATATTATGAGCAAGTTATGTGGAAGAAAGAGGATGCAATATGTTAAGTTTCATGAGTTTATTTTATTTGAGTTGTTTTCATCATCGTCATCATCATATCAGCCGAAAGACGCCACTGCTGTACATAGGCCTCCCCCACTATCCCGCGACCTTTACCATGGAGCTTTGTTTTAGATCCTTCCAAGTAAGGCATAGACAAAAGACTGTGAGTTGGTGAGATAACATAAAGGTCCAGGCGTCTTTTAATGAACCATGCAACAACCTCCTACTCAAGTTTATGATGTATATGTAAGGAAAATAAGCTACCTACTCAGATTTGTAGCTAGGGGTAGACATTATTTAGCAATGACCTTGAATAAAATACTAATACCCTAACTTAGAAATATCATCGACTAATTATGTAGAACCTTTGCTACTTTTAAGCCTGCGACACACTGGCGCGGTAAATTTGATAGGTAATGTAATGACAAGTTTACTATTGTCGGCCGCGGCCAGAGGGTTGATCACGTAACGTTTCGAACGCGCGCTAGGATAACTTATCTATCATTTTCCTATACAAAAAGTGACATTTAGATCTACCTGACGCTCGTACAATGCGTTACGTGATCAACCTGCAGGCCGCGCCAGTCTGTGATAGGCTTTAACCATTGCTACCTTATCTCAAATTGACATTGCATAGATACTACTCTTCATAAACAGCTTTGTTCTAATCACTCTAACTTGAGAAATCTATAACATAAATGCAAATTGATAATCACCTAGCATTCATGCAGTGACATTCAACTAAAATAGAGAGAAAATCTATCAAACTTTAGGAGCGTTTGGAGTATTAAGCTTATCTATAAAATCATGTAACTCAAACCGTTGAATCGATTGAGATTAAATTTGGTGCAGAGATACTTTGAATTCCGGGGAAGGACAAAGGGTAGTTTTTATACTAAAATTCATCACCTAAGGGGCTGAAAGGGGGAGTGAAATTTTGTATGCAGTTACGTATAAACGAGTTCCGCGCGGACGAAGTCGCGGGCAATAGCTAGTAAATAAATAAAATTCTCCGGTCATTTGTACCAAGTCTGGTGACCCTTCAGGGGTCTAATTACGTAATGACGAAAAGAAAAATGATGGTCATTAGCGCTGGTTACCGGTGGCCCAATCGCGTGGGCGTTAAGAGTGTACATGAGCTGAGCCTTTTTTAAGATTAGAGAATTCCCAATAAATATTTCTGTCGCGCTGACGAAGGCGGGGCCGTGCGTGAGCGTGTGTGCCCGCACGCACACAGACATTCCATTTAAAGGACCATGGATGGGCAGAAATGTCCCCCCCCACCAACAGAAATGAAACATGTCTCATTTAATAGATCTTAGCAACCTGATGATTTTTTACTATGACGAGGATCGCCATATTTATGGGGTTTTCTTGGAAAACCGTGTTTTGTTTTTACATATTTTTTGCTCATCTCATTGAAAGTTTTTGTTTTTTTATTATACTAGTTGAGTGATAAACAAGTATGCGGGGCTGCGTGATGGTAAACAGTCACCGCAGCCTATAGACGGATGTAACAACTCATGGTTATCACGTACCGACCATGTGACGTAAAGATCTTATGCCACAATACCCAGTAATTGCACTGCCATGTCTCACCCTTCAAACCGGAACACCGCCATGAAAACATAACTTCTTAGGGACAGAAATAGGTGAGACAGAGGTGCCCATGCAGACGACTTTGTACAAAGTCTCCCTCTGGTAATAAGTTACAGGAAGAAGGTTCCTAAATATATATTTGTGAAGTATTATTGTTAGTAACATAATATTTTTTCAACCTTCTCTTTGTAACTTTCAATGAGATGAGCAAAAAATATGTAAAAACAAAACACGGTTTTCCAAGAAAACCCCATACATAGGGCGATTCTCGTCATACTAAAAAATCATCAGTTTGCCAAGATCTATTAAATGAGACATGTTTCATTTCTGTTGGTCGGGGGGGACAGTGCCCATACAAATTTGCCCATTGTCCTTTAGAATACAATGTTATAAAATTCATCCGCGATGTTGACAGACCACTGTTGGCTATTAAATTATGTCTTCCACGACACATTTTCAAACTTACGTTTACCAATAATTACGTTTGCTTCCTGTGTAAGAGGTCTCGGATTCGAATCCCAGATAGTGTTTTTTTTTTCATGACTTTAAGTTGAATATTATCATTGTCTGGAATTCAATTAAATGCTATATTTATAAAAAAAAAATCGACACATTTAAGCAAATCTTAATATTGGTAAAAGATTTAAACAACTAACTTCGTACTAACTTAATTAATTATTTTTTCACCTCACTAGCTCGGAAAGACCTTTTTTATTCTTTAAAAACAGATAGCAAAACTGCATTTTATCCACATGTGTGCAAAGAATATTTGAAATCCGAACGTGTTATTAGTTACTTTTGTTTGTCCGTCTTTCACGGCAAAACGGGGCGACGAATTGACGTGATTTTTTAAGTGGAGATAGTTGAAGGGATGAAGAGTGACATAGGCTACTTTTTATCTCTTTCTAACCCCCCACTTCCCTAAAATGGCGGGTGGAAGTTTGTATGGAGCATTCCGCAATTTTCAAGGTAGAAAGCTAAAAATTGGTATGCGGACTATTTATGACTAACAAAAAAAATCGTGCATCATTTTTTTTTGGAAGACTGCACCTAACCCCTTAAAAGAGGGGGTGAAGTTTTATATGGGGGTCCAGATAGGTAGAGTCAATATGTAGAATCGATATGTAGAGTCCATATGTAGAGTCCATATGTAGAGTCGATATGTAGAGTCGATATGTAGAGTCGATATGTAGAGTCGATATGTAGAGTCGATATGTAGATTCGATATGTAGAGTCTATGTAGAGTCGATATGTAGAGTCCATTTGTAGAGTCGATATGTAGAGTCAATATGTAAAGTCGATATGTATAGTCGATATGTAGAGTCGATATGTAGAGTCGATATGTAGAGTCTATGTAGAGTCTATATGTAGAGTCGATGTGTAGAGTCGATATGTAGAGTCGATATGTAGAGTCCATTTGTAGAGTCGATATGTAGAGTCGATATGTAGAGTCAATATGTAGACTCGATATGTATAGTCGATATGTAGAGTCGATATGTAGAGTCGATATGTAGAGTCTATGTAATATTTACTAGTTAAAATAAAGGCTGATTATACATAATTTGAGTTGTTTTTCTTATGTAGTGCTTTCCTCAGTTTAGTGAGGTGAAAAGATTTGTGTTACACACGGGTGCAAGTTATTTTGACGTCTCGTGTGTTGCAACACTCGCTTTGCTCAGGATTCTATTTTTGAACCACTCGCTACGCTCAGGATTCTATTTTCGAACCACTCGCTTCGCTCGTGGTTCAACCATAGAATCCATTCGCTAGCTCGTGGTTCAACCCTAGAATCCATTCGCTGGCTCGTGTTTCAATTCCACACTCGCGGTTAAAATATAACTTTGCACCCTTGTATAACAAATAACTATTATTTTTCACTAGCAGCTAGCGCGGTTTCGCCCACGTATTGCAAAGAACGCAGTCAAACCCGCGAGGATAAAATATAGCCAAGTCCATTCTTATACAGGATTTTTGAAATCCGTTCAGTGGTTCCGGAAATTACTTCCTACATACAAAAAATATTAGATTTATTTTGAGCTCAAATTAATTATTTTGAAATAGTCACGTTCAAGTCACGAACATAAAATATGGTTTGGTATCATATAACAAAATTCGCTAAGTTGTCCTTCTATTAGTCACTTTACCCTACCTATTGTCTAACAATTTTAACGGGTTAATTCACAGTTTAATACACATAATATTAACTACCTATACCTTTTTTTTTTTTTATATGGGAGGAAAATCCGTTATGGATACCTCCACGCCACGGGGATAGCGCGGAGGTTATGTCGGACTCGCACCGACTAAAAACCCCCCGATGGTCCTCCTCGACGCATTTCGGACGGCTCTGGGATCTCAACTACCTATACCTATTGCCCTTGTTGGGTATTTGGTCTGCATGTGAACTATCTGTCAGGGTATTTTACGGTATTATGAATTATGACATTCGAAATAAAACTTTATTGTGACTTGTAATCAATAATAAAAGTGAATTTCCCTTTATATACTTCTGACAAAGGGAAATATAACAAAAAGATATCAATGGCTTTAGATTTATCTATACCTTTTCACACCACTTCCTAGTGGGGTCGGTAAGGCGTCGGTATCCTTACCGACCTTTAGTGTCGACAATTGCCTATCACTTTTTCATCTGTGTACGTATTTACCAGATCGTTACCGCCCCAAAAATCTGTGCGATAAGGACACTGCAGCTCCGACTAAAAGTCCAAAGTAAAAATCATAAGAATCAAGGTTTCGTTCTCGTCTGTTTCCTCCTCCGAAACTTTATCAATCGTAACAAAATTTTGGGAAATTAATATGAAGGAAATGTTAAATGTCGAGCTTTTTTGATTTTTGCGCTTATTGTTAACAATATTTGTGTAATAGGCGTATGTTTGCGGACTATGTAATTGGCCCGTTTTAAGCTTTCTTTGAAGTAACCTAGCACTTGTAAAAATAAGAATATCAAAGAAATCTAAACATATCGACACAGATATTGATGATATTGTTATTATTTCAAAATATCATCAATCTACGGTCAAAAACCTCGGAGGAAACAGTCGAGAACGTTTGTATGGAAAAATGACCAGTGGTCTTTCCTCTTAATTGTCAGTGTTAGATAAATTAACAAAATTCTTGTATTTTCCGATAGTCGATGAAAAAAGAAGTACCTAGGCGGCGCGTAATGCCATACTTCTCCGGCGTGACTTACAGCGCGCCATACCGACGAGAACACATCAGTTAGTTTTTTTACCAATTCAACCAAATGGCATAAATATACCAGGCTAATTTTTGCACAGTTTATCATCGTCAAAATCACGAAAATTAACATGCCATACTTTTCCGATAGTTCCAAATTGTTTTGCAAAACGATAGTAGGATATAGTAGGTATCCAAATATACTCTAAAGCCTGGCAGCCATAGTTATTACTTATTAACTACGATTAGCATAGTTAAAAACAAAACGCAATTACCTACATAACATTCGCTCAATAGAATATGGAATTGCAAATGCCACAAAGCGACCTGGACATAGTCGCCTTAAAAGTGTAGGTACCTAAGTTCTTACTTGTTTTTCGCATTTTTATTTTCGGAAACCATTACCTCAAGGAAGACATTTGCGGAAGCAAATATTAGACAAAATATTTTATTCATGTTCTCCCGGCCGTTTTATTGAAATTAAAATGGATAAATGGAGAAGAAAACCACTGAGGTGACGAAAATAAAGTTGTGAGGCTCCTGGGCCAGAACTCTGTATAATTTTCCTATAAATTACGGTTGGAGGGTTTCTATTCGGTCGTGACAAAGGTAAAAACTATTTTATAAAAAAAGTTTCGTATATATATTCAAAGGCTCCAAACTCCAAAGTTTGGACATGACAATACAGACTATTTACGTTTATGCGAGTATTTTTTTGACATCCGTCACTCTCGCTCGCGTATATTTGTCAGAACGCTTCTGTATTTTATCCACAGCGATAAATGATAAAATGTCAACCATCAGCATCACATCTGCGTGATGGGTATGCTCGCTACCTAGGGGTCCAAATTTAGATAGTCTTTTTTTAATGTTTAGTTTTAGTTATTTTAATTTAGTTTTAGTTCTAAATTAACATTTGTAAACATTTATTATTATAATAAATAAATGCATATTGAGTTTCGTACAATTTTCGTACGAGATCTCGCGAGATCGCGAGATTGAGCTTTCCATATCGACTACCGTAGGTTCAAAGGGCGTAAGGGACAAATCGTCATTTTTCAGGAGAGCCAAAAAACTGTTTCGATTCGAGAAAAAAAATTGTAACTTTTTTGTTCCTTTACACATTAACATGCTTGTTAGTGACATACCTATTTACTGTTTTTAAGCTCTTTTAGATCATGTAAATGGATTTAGCACACGGTTCTTAATTACAAAGTTGTGTGTCCTTTACGACAAAAATTAACCAATATGTCAGAAGGTCGTATCGTACCAAAAAAATCTTTCTAAATGTCAACTTGACGTAAAAATAGCCATGTCTCAGCTATGTAACTAGTGACTTGCACTGGGGATTTGCTGATATTGCATTGAGGATTACAGGAAGTTTGTATGAATAAGTGAAACAAAGGTTTTCTTGTAGTTTAATTATTTATTAAGATCGGGGATGTAAAAGAGTGTATCGTACATAAAATGAGAGTTACGCCAAAATGCATCAATGATTATATATGTGCAAAATGCTGTAACGTACATCAAGTGGGAGTTACGCCAAAATGCATCAATGATTGTATATGTGCAAAATGCTGTAACGTACATCAAGTGGGAGTTACGCCAAAATGCATCAATGATTGTATATGTGCAAAATGCTGTAACGTAGGATCAAGTGAGCGTTACGACCAAATGCATTAATGATTGTATATGTGCAAAATGCTGTAACGTAGATAAAGTGAGAGTTACGTCAAAATGTGCCACAAATATTTTTTATTTTAGTTGATACAGCAAAATGTATTACAAAAACGGGTTCTATTGCACTTTTTTTCATTGTCGTAACGGACACTTTTTTAAAGCTATCGAGACGTTATATACACCAATCGATAGAGAGAAAAAAACTGAATATAACTGCATTCATAACTCATTTTCGCCAAATTGTCCCTTACGCCCTTTGAACCTACGGTAGTCGAATTATAAAACACGTACGGTATGACAAAAGTTTTATCAGACTGTTGATGATTAAAACATACTATTGTTTGATTAAAATTTAATTACCTAGGTACTTTTAAAACCTGACATTTTTGAAAATCTGATGGTTAAATAAAAAATATTCAATAATATACAAATAAAGCGGATATTATAAACCACTACAAGCAGTGTCTACTATTATCTCACATGTTGTTAATCATTAAAATTGAATTCTTAGCATTTGCATCCGTTTTTAGTGAAGATTCTCGTAAATCTCGAAATATCGGGAGACTGGTTTTGTGGTCTCGCGAGATCGCGACTCGGTCTGAAATCTCGCGAGGTTGCATTCCCTAGGGTCAACCATAAGAACTAGTAAATAAATATGGCTTTAAATAAAGTCGCTCATAACATAAACATTATGTTGGCTCAACAAAAGTAGATAATTTATTAGATGTCCATAAATACGGGGTTATCATTTCTGGACTATACAAAGCTCTCAAATAAATTTTGTAAATATCAGATTAAGCTAGGGAATGAAGATTCACAAACGATACCTAGTTAATAACGATAATAAGCGGCTACATACAAAAACATTTTTTGTAAAGAAAAAGTCGGGAAGCCCAATTAACTACCCCCGCTTGCTCGTGAACAAAGGCTGGCCAAGTTAAATGCCTTACAACACTTTTACTTTAACTTTTGAATTAACAATTCAAATAGATCATAAATTGCAGTTGGTCGACCATATAAATCACCGACGGTTATGTAACGGACAGGAAGCTTGACTGGTCTGTTGGGAAGAGAGCTGAAGTGCTTCTTAACAATGATAATGGCCTCGTAAGGACATTGTTGAGTTTCGAAGATTTTTCCCGTCGTGTACGGTAGTCACGAACATGATATTTTATAAAGACTTTTTTTGTATTTATTCACAGTGACGATACAGTTTATGGAGATATTTTCTTCGGTTTCCGCGATAATAACTCAAAAAATAAAACGATTTAAACAGATTTTCTGACGTTTAACACGCGACTTTACCGATTACAACATGTGTCTTTTAGATCCGACGCATAACTTTATTCTAGTGCGTTATCGGGTGAAAAGGATCTGTTGGGTATTTAATTGTCATTATCTATTTAATTATGATGATTCATTCATTTGTTCTTAAAATCATATATATATTATTATATATATTGTTTTATGTATATATATTAAATGTTATTAATATATATTATTACACAGTCAACCTAGTCAAACTTCAAATCGCAGGTAGACTCGCTGTATGATTTGATTGCAAATAAAATAAAATGTCGGATCTTTCTGACCCGATATCCGCACTAGTTGTTTACATGGTCTATATTTTTTTAGTGTTGTGGGCAGAATAAAAATATTGATATAGCAACTAATTAATTTTTATATGATTACACTTACGAGATGTATTATTATGCCTTCACGACTAATGTTTTTAATTCATTTTAATGTAATTAAGACGACACATTGCAATTATGAGAGATTGATCGGCTTGATTATTTGTTGTAACATTTGCCTTACCAAAGTATGATCTTTTCTAGCAGGTGCATCCCCTTTTTTCTTCTTTACGGTTTAATGTTCGCTTTCACTCTCGTCACACATTACAAACATTTTCCTCGACTGCTTCATGATCGATAATTCACGTTATCTTTCTCTTGTTTGAACAACCACCTATATACACACTTGGACTATACAAGCTCAACTAGGCTGCCATCTAAGTACGGCTATCGGCTATTCGGCTTTTGGACCCGATAAACACACTAGATGAATAAACTTTTGCACTGGTCGACAAGAGATTAAAAATATCCGATGCGTTTTTTACTTAACCATAAAATTTTAATAATAAAAAGTAATAAAATGTTAATTAAATAATAGTGGGTTTTAATTTGTCAGTCAGATGAAACTTTAAGAATATATTGCGTTTTTTTACATAAAATATTAATATTCGATTAAAGATTGACAAAACACTAGGTGTCTCTCTTTTCATATCAGCCGAAAGACGTCCACTGCTGGACATAGGCCTCCCCCAGAGAGTTCCAAATTGACCGGTCCTCTTTTACCTATTCGTATAAAATCCAAAGATATCTGTTCCTCACCAGTGTTCGGAACAGTAATTTTTACCCCGTACCGGAGGAAAGATCTACATCGGATATATTCGACCCGATGCCGTAGTAATATTAAGTATATTTTTAGTTACTTACAACTTTTCACTTTTATTATTTCGGCTACATTGTTTGTTATCACAATTCTCCAGACTTCTGCCAAATATCATCATCAAAAACCAAAATATCCGAAGAAGTCCAAATAAAAAGAAAAAATTCCTCACTTTCTGAGTAATCCGCAAAAAGTAAATAAATTAAACGTCGTTAACAAAATAAAAAAGGTCCATCATTGCGATAAGCCAGGGGAAGTATTTCCCTTCAAATGTGGCTTCAGCAAATATTTCATACTGATACCGTCACAGAATTAATAGAGCAATTCACAAATCGTTGGTTGATCGCCGCCGGCGTGCCTATCGCGGATCTCGGGGCGAGCTTCACGAAATTTGCGCTGTCAACTTTATGGATAGCCTCCGACCATAGACATGTATCAAGGTTTCTAGGTAGATCACGCACACCATGGTAAATAATGTATTAACTAAAGCAGTCCTTTAGGCGGAGTACGTCATTTTCTTTACCAGTCACTTTCTGGTTAGGTCACGTTCTGAAGACGCCACTTTCTGCGGACGTCACGTTCTAAGGAGGCCACTTTCTTAGAGCGTCACGTTCTGAGAATGTCACTTTCTTAGATTGCCACTTTCTGAGTTCGCCACTTTCTGACTTTGTCACGTTCTGGGTTCGTCACTTTATGAGTTTGCCACTTTCTGACTTCGCCACTTTCTGACTTTGTCACGTTCTGGGTTCGTCACTTTATGAGTTTGCCACTTTCTGACTTCGCCACTTTCTGACTTTGTCACTTTTAGGTACCTACAAGAAGTTTATTTTATTTCTCTTAAAATCGAGTGGTCAGCGTTTAGGTCAAATATTTGAATAATAAAAAAATATATATTTTAATTCAAAAATATTTTTAAACCAATCTAAAAAGTATTAACTACACATTAAAAAAAACCTTTCGTAATACGTTGTAGTAATTTCATTACATTTGGAAACATTGGGACCGATTCTGAAACCTACGAGCCTGAGGTCCTGACTGAGATAACAAATATTAAAAAAACACACGAATTGAAAAAACCTCTTCTTTCACATATTTTGAACACGGTTAAAAATAATTAGGTTGTAATGATAGTAATAATTAAGCACATAAATTCAACCTACAATGTGAAGATAATAAAATAATGCGTAATATTTTTAGTTAGTAACATTTAGGAAGCGATCGCACGACGTACTCGTAGTGGTGTGCGTGTCTATTACGCATACATACAGCGAATCAAGCCACGCCGCTCTAAATATCTAATCTGTACAAGCTAAAAGGTTGACGCAGCCTTAAGAGAAATAAAATAAACTTCTTGTAGGTACCTAAAAGTGACGAAATCAGAAAGTGAAAAGTCAGACAGTGGCGAAGTCAGAAAGTGGCAAACTCATAAAGTGACGAACCCAGAACGTGACAAAGTCAGAAAGTGGCAAACTCATAAAGTGACGAACCCAGAACGTGACAAAGTCAGAAAGTGGCGAACTCAGAAAGTGGCAATCTAAGAAAGTGACATTCTCAGAACGTGACGCTCTAAGAAAGTGGCCTCCTTAGAACGTGACGTCCACAGAAAGTGGCGTCTTCAGAACGTGACCTAACCAGAAAGTGACTGGTAAAGAAAATGACGTACTCCGCCTAAAGGAAAGCAGTATCTTAACTGATGTCATACCTAATCAAATTTAACGTCCTATCTGATAAGATAAGATGCAATAACAGAACTTACTACACTAATAGCTGATAAGACCGAAAAGAGGGTTGTGAGCAAAACCGCCGGTACGCCAACGAACCCGCCAGTCAAAGGTGCACTCGACAATGGAGCACCAATAGTCCGCGGTCTTAAAAACCGGCGGATTGGCTCGCTGGCTCTTTGTGCATGCTTGAAATGACTGAGAGTCTACTGTTTTACTCGCCAATGGATCACTACGAAAGTCGGTGAGCAAACGAGCTAACGATTTATACCGTTGGCTCGCCGGCTCGCAAATGGAACACGGGTAAGGGTAACAAAAGTCTCTCTATCTTTCTAGACTTGAAGAAAGCATTTGACACCGTCTCTCTCCCCACTCATATTCGCAAGATGGAGAGGGTTGATATAAGAGGAAACCCGCTAAATTTACTAAGTGACTATCTGCAGGGGTGAACTAAAAAAATTAAGATAGGTGATTTTATAAGCCAAGAAGCTGATATAACATTTGGCGACCCCCAGGAATCCGTCCTAGGTACTACACTGTTTTTACTCTATATTTGACATGACAAACCTTAAACTACAGTGTGGACACACCTTGTCTTACGCTGATGACACTGTCATAGTCTTTGATGGGCCATCTTGGTCTGTGTTGTAAATAGCGGAAGCAGGTCTTATAAGGTTGGCATCTTGGCGAAAATATAATCTAATAATCCTCAATGTAAATAAAACCAATTGAATATGTTTTAATCAGTTCACAACGTAGCAATACCTAATCTCAAGCAAAATAATAAATAAATGCGTGGGGATCAATCTTGAAAGAAACCAAAAGAACCAACACATCTACATCAACTCAGACAGCCAAGCTGCTCTGCTGGCACTAGAATCCCTAGAGTCCTACTCTAAACTAGTCCAGAATTGTAAAAACAATTTTAACACCCTGGCTAACTCCAACAAAGTCATACTTAGTTGGGTACCAGGGCATTCATATTCATATTTATTCATAAAACCAGTTTACATGACATAAAGTAGAAAATTAAATACTACATTAAAATAATACTAATAACATTACAAAATTATGAAATAGTCTTGTCTTTATACGACATAAAATCATTATAAGTGTAAAAACAGGTGCTCGACAAGCCATATTTTTAATCGACGCTTAAAGCTACATAGGCTGGGAGCATCTATTATATTTTGCGGCAATTTATTATACACCATGGATCCCATTACATGCGTGAGTCCGTTTGATTTGGCGATCTTGCGACCAATGACTGCAAGTTTTCTGGCGTTGCGTGTGTTACGATTATGGATCATCCCGTTTGTTTTATAATCCGCTATGTTCACTCTCAAGCCTTCTCCATAGTAGATCCCAAATTGTAGTAGGTGATGGGGGGAATGTAAGATCGGATCCCCTAGAGGCAGTGATGGGCGTAGCCCAAGGGTCATCCGTATCGAATATCCTGTTTTCGCTGCTACTAAACGACCTCCCGGTGTCAATTCAGGCCGGTGAAATATTAATGTACGCTGATGACGTCGCCGCTATCGTTACTGCACCTACAATAGAAGGCGTTGGCAAAGCGTTAAATGATGCAGCCGCGCAGCTGGCTCAGTGGTTCGGGTACGAGTATAATGAACTAGCCTTAAATATTAAAAAAACGCATTACGTGCACTTTAATCTTTCGGGCCGTTGCATGCATGATGCCACTGGTAGTACAGCTGGGTGACAAAATTGCTTTAACAAGTCACTTCCACTACTTTCCTGGGTTTCGAGATCGACAATGGACTCAAGTGGGAAGCATGTAGATAAACTCTGCGGAAGGGAAGTGCTTGCTTTGCCCTCGGCCGGGTGGCAAAAACAGTGACTCCAGAAGCCGCTGGCGCCTGCTACTTTGCCACCGTACACTCACTTATACAGTACGGCACTAAACTCTGGGGTCTCTGTGCCCAGTGGCAAAGGGTTTTTCGCCTCCAGAAACGTGCCATTAGGAGTCTCGCTAGAGTGCCGCAGGAATTGTTTAAGGAGTTAGGAATTCTAACACTGCCTGCAGTAATCGTAATGCAAGTTGCTGTCGTTGTCAGAGTGAACATTCCGATATTGTAGGGAATGAAAAAGCAGATGAACTTGCAAGGAAGGGCGCAGAAACAACCCTGGTCGGCCCAGAACCGTTCTGTGGTATCACAAAACGGAAAGCATATTCTCTGCTAAACAACACAGAAAAATCAGAGGCAACCAAGCTGTGGATGTCCGCCAAAGGACAAAAACAGGCTAAAGCCTTATTTAAAGGGTTCAATAGTAAATTGTCTAAAGACCTATTACAACTCAAACGGCACAAAACCTGCGCAGTGACAAGAATCCTGACAGGACATTGCAAATTGAACAAACACCTGTTTCAAATGGGTATGAAACAGGACGCAACAAGAAGGCTCAAAGTCACCCACAGGACAATGGAGAGGGCTATGTTGGGAGTTTCTCTGCGTGATCAGAAATGTGGCTATCCGCAGCAGAACCAAGGTAACCGATATAGCCCTCCGAATCGCTAAACTTAAGTGACAGTGGGCGGGGCGGGCACATTGCACGTAGAACCGATGGCCGTTGAGGCGGAAAGGTTCTCGAGTGGCGAACACGTACCGGAAGGCACGGCGTGGGTAAGCCCCGTCACAAGGTGGACTGATGACCTATTAAAGGTCGCGGGAAGGTAGCAACATAATTAATTATTGGATTTTGTAAGATCTCGTGCTTTTAAACTTATAGGTAATCGTTTACACAGTGTAATACAAAATTGATTGACCTTTTCCAGCGAAAACTTCGTGCTAGATATGATTAACTTCTTGAAAGCTTCGAATGTGTAGGCAGAATATTCAGTTTTTACTAAACAGACATTCTGTTATATTTTTTCTTTAACCGATTTGTTTTTGCTCCCGCGATAACGATGTATAATTATTAATACCTGAACGTGAACGAAGCCTTTGTTCGCCTTAAGTGTTTTCAATTACCGATTCGTGAATACCGCATTGAAATCGGGGAGTATTTGCGACGACGGCAGGTCTTTATTTACAGTACTTGTAATATCGCTCTTCAGCGATAAGACCGCCTGTTGTCTACCTCTACCTACATGTTATTGTATTGTTTCTCTCTATAACTGCTTTTTTTGTGTGAGGTGTGCAATAAAGAGTATTTGTATTGTATTGTATTGTATAGTTGACTTAAACGTTAGAACTGTATCAAAGAAGGTCATAAATTTGTTAAGTATACGATTACCATATTAACACATTCAGAGCACAGAATCGCTACGCGCCTCGCTCGTAGCCGATCCAGTGGTTTTCCTCGTATGTAGCGGAAAGTGCCTACTAAAAATTATAATACATACTTTAGGCTGCAACTGTAATGACTAGATGCACGGCCACGACGTGGAGCGGCAGCGGCAGCGGCGCGCCTTACGTGGGAGCGAGTGATTGGAGCGTTTCGTCTTGCTCCCTCGTAACATGCGCCGCTCGCTGCCACCGTCGCTGGAAGTTGTAGCCAAGCCTCTACAGGTACAGTACACAGATAATCATTATACATTTACCAACGAGTATAAAAAACTATTTTATCCGAGTATTTTTTTTATTCAAGCCGTATGCGACAGGTTAATATTGCTCGAACAGGGATGTTATAACAGAAGTGCACT
Organism: Epinotia nisella; assembly: GCA_932294315.1. NCBI lineage: Eukaryota > Metazoa > Arthropoda > Insecta > Lepidoptera > Tortricidae > Epinotia > Epinotia nisella. The sequence continues at coordinate 9,028,148 of OW028687.1, forward strand.
ACTGCACGCTACACTGACCTCTCTACTCATAATCAAAAGGGAGTTTTTCAAAAAAAGTGTACATGAACTTTTTTTTCAGATTTCGATTTTTTTGGGTTTTTCTGACGTTGATACTATCGATCCTCATAGAAAAAAAGTGCTCCAAATGTTCCATTCCAGTTCGTCACATTTATGTATGCAGTTTTTTTTATTTATATCGTCGTGACGCACTGGAAGAAAAAACTTACATAGTAAAATCTGGGACACTTTTTTTCTTGTATGAGGTTCGATAGTATCAAAGATTCTGAGTAAGATAAACCGAAAAAAATCGAAATCTAAAACAAAAGTTCGTGTACAGATTTTTTTGAAAAACGCTGAAAAACGTAAATTGGCCCGTCCCTATTATGCGTGCGTCGGACGCGGACGGTCGCGTAGCGTAGTGCTAAGACTGCTAAGTGATACTCCACGAGCTAAGCCGTAGATGTCTCGTAGAGCTTCAAGCTTTTGCTCTAACAGGGCCTCAATACTCGTAAACCTAACGTCTAATCGAAACGAATATTAACTGAATTTGTGATTTACATCCTAATCTTACATGATTAGTTACGCGACAGTGTGAAATAAAGCGTCATTTTGAGTAAACCCAGAGTACTGAATTATTAATGTTAGGCGACTTCCTAATTTGTCGGTGCCCTCCGCAGATATCAGTAAGCTATCAGTATCAACTGCCAGTCGAGTTGGTACCGATACTTGCAGGCGTACTCCTCGCCTGCACTTATTAATATATACTATAAGTGCTTCCTGATTGGCGGCATGGCATATACGCGAAAGCAGGACGGTACGAATGCAATACTGCAGGCACACAGTCTCGTTTCAAAGCATGATAAATTCAAATTACTACGACGCAAATGTGATATTGACAGTATACTAACAAATGAGGAAATCTGTGCGATATCAGTAAGCTCACGTCAAAGTTAAAAATACCGCATATCGGTCCCGCCCCGCCAAGTGATGAAGGCGCCTTCGTCTCATTGGTTTGTGCATGATAAAAGCGAGAGCGCACCAATTAATACAATGTCTACCAAATCTAAGTAAATATACATACGTTAGAAACGCGTTCGTTTCATTCCAACATAAATGTTTCATGTAAGATGAAATTAAAATTAACGTCTCAGATTGACTACCTAATTCGGCTCATTGACCTTTGTAAGTCGACATTTTGAATGTTTTTTACTCGAAATCCACAATCATGTTCTTTTAAATACAATGACAATGCTCGGAAATCAAAAATTAATCCCATAAACACAGGAAATACGAGTTGTATCAGTGGTGGGAGCGGAAGAAGATATCATTTCTGCTGAAAGAGCCTCAATGATTTCCCTAGGCGCCGGCATTTCTGGATTTATGCCTCACGTTGTCAAATTACATTTGAGCCATTATTAAAATTATCACCTAATGATGTATAGCGGATTGGAGAAAGAATATTGACAAGTAGGATTTGTTTGCTGGCTGGATTGGACAATTATGTGTCATTCAATCTGCGGAGACGCGCCCAAATCAGGGTCCGTGTACCATACTGGTACCTAGATGTTTACAAATTATTTATTACCGTACCGAATACCGATATTCAATTTCGGTATCTAGCTTGTCATTATCATCATATCAGCAGGAAGACGTCCACTGCTGGACATACGCCTCCGCCAAAGAGTGCCAAAGTGACCGGTCCGGCGCCACCCGCATCCAGCGGACTCCCGCGACCTTTACCAGGTCATCAGTCCACCTTGCGGGCCTACCCACGCCGCAAATCACCAAAGAGACCGATATATGTACCTAGTAAAAATCTCTTATACTCGTAACATTGGTGTAAACTTTACTGTTGCAGGATTTTATTCTAAGGGGTTTATTTTACCGCGTTCAACTAAAGTTGCGTATATTTATACGAAAGTCGCGGGCCTTACGTCCTTATTGTATAAAAAGCATTACCTTTACGCGCCTTTCACGGATGTCAACTCGATTGTCCTTTACAGGCAAACTAAGGTAAGGCGGTGGACATAACACGACGTGACGTTACGGGCCCTCGTGACCTTTGCTTGTACAAATTGGGACATTTTTTTTCCGGCGGGGCGAGTTTGTGATCAACGATAAGAAGTCAGGGTGTCCCTTATCGACGAAAATATCGCAGAGGTAGAACTAGGCTCTTACTTCGGATATATCGCATGCTTAGGCAGATGGGGTAGTAACTACAACTTAGAAAAGTTGAAAAACCCCCGACATTTTCGTTTCAAAGTTCAATATTTCCAAAACGTCTCGATTTTGTTGTTGTGATGAGCAAATAAATGATTCTGAAACGTAGCTAAGAACCATCTCGATCACGTCAGCCTTCGGACAAAAAAATTGCATTAAAATCCACGATGCCACAGACAGACACACAAACATACAGACACACGGACACGTCAAACTTATAACACCCCTCTTTTTGCGTCGGGGGAAAAAAGAATAATCAATTCTTAGTAACTAGAGCAGTAGTAAAAACATCTCTCAATTACAAATTTGCAAACCAGTTGTTAGGTTGAAATTAATTGTTAAAAAATTTATCATTAAAAAAAAACTAGCTTATGCAGCATAAAATGAAAAATAAAATATTATAATGTTTAAAAACTGGTAGGAATACTGTTATTAGACGAAAACAAAGTAAAAATTGAGTAATAGCGCGAAATTTCGTACACAGACTCTTGATGCAACAGGAAATTTGTTTCAGTTGGAAAATAGGAAGTTCCCGAGTATGTTCAACATTTTCACAAGCGGCTGTACACACAACTTGTCTCAAACTTTTGAAACATGCCCGAACTAAATCTCCCGCTACAATCTGGCTTTGCGATTTCGATTTCCATTGTAAGACGACATGTTTGCTCTGGCTAGTAATCACAGTGATTTATTTCCACAATCTAAAATCTGTCGCGGTATTTGAAACGTCGATCGCTTTGGCTGCCGTCAGTTATTCGACAGTGATCAATGGAACGGCCGGCGCAGTTGGGGCCGGCGATATTAGAAAACAATTAGATGCGGTACAAAATTCCTGGTGATTCGTCTTCGAAGATTTATCACCCGTATTGCTATATTTCGGCTAAGTAGTCCATCATGCTTATGAGAACTCATTTGTTAATTATCATTTGCTATTTTATAGTATTACAGTATATTACGTGAATGAGATCTATATGACTCGACCAAAACGATATATTTACCACTCACTTCGTTCGAGCGCCAAAATATCTCGACTGAAATGGGTGCAGGCTTTCAACCCTCGGTTAACAATCTACTATTGTCGAGCCGCTTTTTTGATAAAAAAAATATAATTGTATTTGCTCTGTATGTAGAGCCGTGTTCCTGGTACTTCGCCAGAGGTACACTGGATCGCCAGAGCTCCCGAAGATGTTATCTTTTGAGAATTAGGGACTTAGGTTTATTGCTAACACAACAAATCCTCTAATCATTAAAGTATGGCCTACAGCTCTTCATCTATCTGCTTATTTACCATCAGGCAGGTCGTATGTTAGTTAGCCACCATAAAAATATAATAAAAAAAATGTGTAAAGTATATTTTTTTGATCAGGTTGATATATTTGTGTTATATATACGACACGCACCTTAGCCGGTTTTTTTAATCTAGAATTGTGCCTCTGTTGCTTGCTAGATGTTTGATGTAGGTACTGATTACATTTCTAGTACTGAAGTAATATGTAATAAATCTATCTTATAACTTGATAAGTGCATCTTGCTCTTAGACGAGTAACATGAGCCTACTACTTAGGAATAAAGCTCAAATCTAATACATTTTGCTGTCTCTGTATTAGGTGTTTCTTGATTGAACTTTATTTACTCGGAAAGTGATAAACAATTAAAGTGGCCAAAGAAGCTTAGTTACGCAAAAGCGCAAATACCTATGAGAAATTTGGCACCATATAATATTTTACACGGGCGTTTATTTTAATTAGTTCGACTTTGCAGATGTAGGTAATATATTCTGATAATCTTAATTTGGTTCGTTTTACCTGCGGTTCGGTAGACTTAATGTAAGTAAAAGTGGAAATAAAAATCAGAATAAATTGAACATTATAATTTATTTTAATTACATCTTTGGTAAGTACAATGGCGTAGGGTTGGCATGATGGACCCAAGAAATTGGTTCTTTGGTACTTAAATTTTTGGTGTTTGGCTTACACAATTTTGTCAAGTAATATATATAAAATTGAGTATTTTTAGGGTACGATTTAAAAATACATTTACAATATTGTGTCAGATTAGGTTTATACTTTAAACATTTTTCAGGTATATCATAAAATAAAAGATTAATTTATACATAATTCAAAAACAGTGCTCAACGTTTTATAACCTTTCAAAACTAATAAAATATCCTGAAGGGAAGGTATTAGCAAAATACCTATACACACTCGTGAGGTATAACAATTAAGTGCAGTAGCCTTATGTTCGACGTCTGTTCACCTGTACGGGTTAGTAATGTTTTGAGGACAGTTCTTAATTTGTAACAAAATTATCAGTTTCGAGAACAAGTATTGAACAAATGAAACCCTAGTTCAATGTGCATTTAATATAAAACAAGTAACACGTGTGATTAAGCAAATTTAAGTCCCATAATGCATATGAAAAGCCACTCTTCGCAGAACAGTTAATTATTTTATGTTTATTATCGCACATTGACATTAAGTAATTAGCGGTAAGCCTTACCGCACACGAATGTCATAACACTTCATGATAATGTCAACTTAAATTAGGCGCATTAGGGTACACCAAGTGGTTTTCAGAGATAGAGCAGTATTTACGTTTCAAAACGTGCACTATGTTTATTTGAGCAGTGGCCGATTTGCGACTAAAGAATTCAGTTTATCAAAAGTATCCAGATTGTATGCTTGTGTAAAATTAAATAAAACAATGGAATAGCTGGAACTGTATGAAACATCTATATGGTCGGTTGCGTAAATATTATAGCAAGACACATGTAAAACACTCCAATTCGAGTGTATTATTCCTTATTGTTTGGAAAACATGGAGGAACATAACTATAGTTTATAGTGTTTTATTTATGTCAATTGTCTTAAGTAATTCTCATTCTGATAATTTCTTCAAGTGTCCTACTTTCTAAGTATGGGTTTCTTCACGTAACCACTCCACGCAAGTCATAAATCATTTTATATATTACTTACTACGTGTACGTCGACAGAACACGCCGTGCAGTAGTTTCACTATAAACTTTAGAAATAAGTGAATAAGAGTTAGACATGTGGACAATTGTGGGCAATGTGAAAGAGTTGGAAGTTAACATTGAGATTGTATTAAGCGAGAAAGTTTACAGAGTAGAAATGAAAAGATGCTAGGAAGCTGGAGTCCCGACAAATTCTGTTACGTGAAAGACAAGAATACTAACGAAGTTTAGAAAGGTAAAATAGAGGTAACTTTAGACTTTTACGATTTCTCCATGTTCCCAAACATAGTTGTTTAATCTAAATGAACTGAATTCTCAAAGTAACCGACTGCCTGCAATGACTTCATTAGTATCACTTTACGTATCATTATGAAATACTTATTATTTAGCAAATAAATTATTAGAAACAAATATAGTCCAAGCATCGAAACCACGTCTTTAAAAACGGCTTAGTAGGTAAATATATGGTCTATAAGTATCGTATAAATTTCACCCACATCGCATCTTGACACTTTATTATTAACATACTTAGTTATAATCTCAGTTACTTGAAGAAGTTACCTACACATAGTCGTATTCAAATGTTAATGTTAAATCCTATACTATTTTTGGAATGGCTTGAGTTCACTTTGATTCATAAATGCAAAACATCAGAACTTATTTTTAACATTCGTGATTCTCACTCAAATTATAATCAAGCAGAAACGGGCTTAGTAAACAAAATATGATTGTGAATTCTGAGCCCGATTCTACTGTATCAAATATTCAAAATTGTATCCATTCAGCTTCAGCCGCTACTATTTAACAAGTGGTACAGTGAAAAGTTGTCCTTCAATTCAAGTTTCAAATAATTCATAAATTTAGGTAACTACCAATGAAACTCTGTGAAACCTACTTTTATCTCTTTATACAGCACCGTCTTCGATTCAATAATTATCGTTTCGAAATAATGTCTTTGACATCCCGCTTACATACAATAATATCACACATTGATATTGTACACTTAGTACGTAACTATTATCATTAGTGCTACAATTTTATCGTCATTACATTGTTATAAAAATTAGTCTTTAATTTAACATATCGTTGATTCACAAAAAATTAAAACTATTTTCAGAAGCATTTTTACTTTTCAGCAATAATGTTGCAGTGTTGTGAGCCATTATTGACCAGCAATTGGAACAAAATGGATAACTTCGAAACCAGGCCCCGTAGCATGGTTGGCCTTGTCACGCGATAGGTGATAGGATAGAGCGTGCGTCACTGACTGACACCGTTAGATAGAACGAGACGACGCTCTTATCTTGTCACTTGTCGCGTGATAAGGCCAACCATGCTACGGCTTGATTAACAATTTCTCAGAATTTTACACAAAGGAACTAAATCAGACTTAAATTCATGACATGATACATGGTACCTACATATTATACATACATCAATGAAAATATAACATAGTACCTACTTAATTTTTTCATGTTTTGCTTGTTTGAAGAGGAAGCTATTGCAATATGTATATTGTTTGCATTTACCTAGGAGATAGGGACTATATTTTTTCACTTTTGGTTTTAAATTCATGTAAAAAAGCAAGATTATTTACAGTACACGTGGTGTTACTTTCCCGCACGAGTGCGGAAATGAGCACTTTTCGTGCATATGTTGAAACTTTAAAGAGCCATATGTACTGTAAAACGTTATACGATACACGTGCAAATAGGTAATTCGCAACTCGTGTCGATTTAAAACACTCCCTTCGGTCGTGTTTTAATTTATCACCACTCGTTGCGAATTTCCTATTTTCTGCACTTGTATCGTAAATAACTATTAACTTCTGGCTTGGCATCAGTAGTGACCAGTAACTCCTCACAGCTGACTGGTCTTCCATCATCAATTACTGCATTTTAGTCAGAAAAATATAGACTGCTTAGCCTTTCATTGTTTTTTCCATTTTACAATATTTTTATTGCTTTTTAACATTATTGTATTCTTCTCCTTTATTGCTAAGCGTCTATACTACCTACGATAAATACAAAGAACTTTCCAGTTCATTTTGAAATCTTTGACGGTACCTATAGCCACAACTTCTCTATAATTATTTTTATCAATTATAATGTCAAATCATAAATTAAATATTACAACGAGATTGCACATTGACTTAAAATTATTTTTACTTAAGTATAGTTTGAATATCATCACGTTATCAATAACTTACTAGCCAACGCAACATTCATTCCTAAACGTCAACAGCATCCCATCTCCATTAGCACACAATCACGGACGGCTCGCGATGAAAATTATTTCTGTAAAAAAATCCACTTTGCACTCGCTCATATACAACGAGGTACTCGCTAATACGAGTATACAGTCTCACTAGAGTATTTATAGTGAAGTCCTTTCGAGATTATTTATCGGCTTGAGGGAGATACATTGAGTTCTCCCGTTAAGGAGTAGTCACGGCGGCTTTTTCTCAGAGATGCCGTCTCCGGGCGACCGTCACGCCTTCCGACGACACATCAACAAGTTCTTGTAGGCCTGCCGGTACTCGCTGGACATCACCACATAAATAATCGGGTTGATGCATGTCGTCAAATAGATAAGAATGTATCCAGCGATGTTTGCTAGCGGATTCGAAGTGAACTCTCGAAATATCTTTGTCAGTGTTATAGGGAGATAGCATACCCAAAACGAGAGCATTATTGCCATAATCATCTTCAATAGTTTTCGGTCTTTGGGTGTAAGGCGCGGCGCTCGAACCGGTCCCGGAGTTCGTTTTAAAGCTGCGGCCGCTTGTCGAAGCCTCTTTGTTGTCTCGCCACTGCTCGGTGTTCGAGGTTTTGCATCTAGAGCAGATTCTTCGTCATGCCCGTCTAAGGTGTCTACGCCTGACGATGATGACCGTTCAGGACCTGGGGTCGGTGGACAGTGTAGCACTGGAGGAGCGAGAAAATTTCTTCGCGGAGGTGCCGCGAGGTTAGTTCCATTTTCAGGGCCCGGCGACCTTTCTACGGCGGTGGACGCTGAGCCCATAGCCGAGTCTTCCCGCCCGGGTCGGGGCCGGCCCCGAGCCGGGGCTCTAGATTTTCTAGCTGCTTCTCGAACTATACAAAATATCCTGGCATAACAAATAACTATAGCAAGGCAGGGGAGCATGAAAGCTCCTACGAAAAGAAACTCTTTCGGAGATCTCTTGTTTTCATCCGGGAGTATGGAGCAGGAGCCGATGCTAAGATCCAAGCCGAAGCGCCCCCACTTCTCGAGCCACGTCGCTATCAGCGCTCCAAACGCGAACGCCCAAGTACTGGCCACCATGATTGCCAAATACTGTCTTTTGTACAGCCTGGTGAAAAAAAAAGGGCGTTAGAATCAATTTTCTTGCAACTGCTGCAATAATTGTTAAGTGAGTTGGATCAAGAGCCTGTAATACCTATATATTTCCCTGAATAATCACACTTTTAAAAATACCGCGCTGCGTTAATATTTTTTACTGGCATTGCTATTCGTGTACGGTAGGATCATTTGCTCATATACAAAGTCATCAACTGGGTCAACTCAATTCAGTTTTTCAGTAATTCCCAGTCGCAATCACGGCCATATGTATTTAACCAAATGAGTCATGCAAATTAATTACCTATTTACGATCTATGCTTTTTTTTGAGGTTTGACCGTACTCTGGTATCTCAAAAGGACCAGCACAATACGCGCGGGAATAGTGCAGTGCGCCTTTTTCGCTTTTGGCATTGGTCGCGTTCGCGCTTCGATCTCCCCGTGAAGAAATAAACAAGTCCACTTACTTAGGATACAGCCGCGGATGAGATATCATGACGTATCTATTGATGGTTATAGCCAGCACGGTGAACAGTGACACCGCCACCAGCGCGTATCTGGCCAGCGGGAACATACGACATAGAGTCTTCCCGTGGGCCCAGGAGCGGCGCCAAAACGTCGAGGCGGCTAGGGGGAGGTTGAAGCAGCAGAAGAGAAGGTCAGAGCAGGACAGGTTCATTATGAACACTGCGGTTGCGTTTCGAACCTGGAAGAAGGAAGCTGGGTTAGTGGACGTTGCATCTGTTGCATGAACTCGAAAACGATTTACGTTAATACCAATTGCAACTTAAGCTTCCCATATAACCGAATTCTAACTCGAAATCTACTATAATTACTCATATAGCTATCTAATCCGTTGTCCAGTACCCATAGTACAGGCTTTGCCTAGTTTGGGACTAGATCAATTGGTGTGAATTGTCCCACGATATTTGTTTATTTATTTATTTTAATAAATAACAGCCGTGATTTGAATCGGCTTGAGTTTAAGAATAACTGAAAATATTGTTACTGTAGTAATCTGTGTAGTTATAAAAAATATCTATAACCTGGTATGTAAACTGTAGAACAATTTAGTAGCTTTTATATCCTCAATAGTCTGTACTATGTCAATACATCATGGTTAAATCACCAGGGGTGCAGTTTTTTTTACAGCTATTGATATCGTTAATGTTATGTCTACTTCAACTTTCTATGATGGTTTAGTATTTTTTCAGTATTCAGTGGGGCCTGTAACAGGAGCAAATATTTAAAAGGACGCTTCCTTAGAGCATCTGTAGTAACAAGATCCATTTTTTTAGGGTTCCGTAGCCAAAATTGCAAAAATGGAATCCTTATAGTTTTATCATGTCCGTTTGTCCGTCTGTCCGTACATCACAGGCATTTTCAATAAAATTTAGAGGATATGTATGTTTTGTTAGCCGGCTACATAGTTCTGTAATGAAGTGACTAAAAAATATATTTTACAGTACACGTGGTGTTACTTTTCCGCACTAGTGCGGAAATGAGCACTTTCCGTGCATATGTAGAAACTTTAAAGAGCCATATGTACTGTAAAACTTTGTACGATACACGTGCGAATAGGTAATTCGCAACTCGTGTCGATTTAAAACACTCCCTTCGGTCGTGTTTTAATTTATCGCCACTCTTTGCGAATTTCCTATTACCTGCACTTGTATCGTAAATAACTATTTAGGGGTGCACTCTATATACATGTAACTGCAAGTCAATCGATAAGCCTTTCAAAATAAATATAAGGTTTTTAATTAAATAAATATAGTCGGAGAAAATCGCCCCGAAAGTCCCATAAATTGTGTCAATGGGCCCCCTACTTTTCGAAAGGGTATTAAAAAAAAACATGGTCATAGTGCTGATTAAATTCTTTAACCGATAATTATTTTATTGAAAGGTTTTCGAGATATTGCTGAAAAACTGCCTTCCATAGGGAAAAGGACGTAAGTGCCGTAAGATTTCTGTGACTATACGATCTTTTTAATAGGCACGGAACCCTTCGTTGTGCGCGGTCCGACACGCACTTGGCCGGTTTATTTTATATTTTTTTTTAAATTCGGAGAATTTTTGATCTAAAGATATGACTTCTAAGTAATGTATCTTGACACCATGAGATCATAGCACAGCAGCTGCTGCAACTGCTGTGCTATGATCTCGTGGTGCCAATTTTTTTATTTATTAAAACCACTTGGAAATAATTGCTTACAAGCTTAGTAATCTACCGTTTAATTATTTGCTCCTGTTACAGGGCCCACCCCTATATTCAGTTCTCTTCGTCGAACTACGTCCAATCAGAAGCATTGTTTATTCAACGAGAATAAATAATGACTAGGTACCATCCCAAGTAATGGAAAATGCTCGCACGGTTCCCCAACGTCACTCACTTTACATTTATATAACAACGATCTGGTATTTATTTTATAAGGTAAAGTTAACTACCGTCGTCGTTAACAGGGAAGGATAACAAAATAATGAACCATTGTTATTTTATTTTTTCATACTATTCAGGGAGGCGTCACTTAGACTGACCAAATGAGGACGCATTAATTATTAAGTCACTATGAGCAGAGATAACATCAGTTAGCGTGACATAGTCGTAGACGCGAGTAAGATTATGGGTAGATTGGTCACTTGTCTCCAAACGCTTTCAAAGTTTCGGTAATAGGTAAAAAAATCATACATATTCCTGGTTATCGATTATCCTTGTGCTATGTATTTCATTTCTGGAAGCCGATATTGCGACGCATTTTAAGGTTTTTTTTTAATTACTCGTACTCCTAGCGCATATACAAGTGTATGAGTGCGAACCACTACTAATTAAATGAGTTTAGAATGTGAATGAAATGAAACTAATTAGGTACTTTTGCATATTGGAAGCCAAGTTAAATATGCGTGCAAAGATAATTTAATACGATACCACATGCAATTCGTGTTTATATTCAATTTCCAAGCCTGAATGCATTGCTAAATACACAAAAAAATTAAAGGCACGTCGTTTTCTGTTAAGTAATCCAATGATTATTTACATTGTCTCAATAAATCTCACGACCAAAAACACATTAATCAAATTGAAACGTGCACAGTTCATTTGGTAGTTTTACTGCTGTTAAGTACATCAGTACAGAATAATATTAAAGTTCAAAAAGTGCGACCGATTCCACTGAATCCGGAAATATATCTTATTATTCTCGACATTTTCAACTTAATTGAGTTATTTCTGGAATATTTTACGATCTGTGTTCTCATTAATATGTATGTAAGTGATGTACAAAATTAGCCTTGTCTTGAGATACAATCACAGGACGTTTTTGTTATTCTTGCGGCCACAGCTTCAATGCCACCAAGAACAATGACCACGTATTATCTACGGTGCGATAAACAGACACTAAATTATGTATTTTATGAGTATGTTGATACTATCTAAATTACTTTGCGGTGATGGCTAAATCTACTGTTTATTTATTTAAGTAGCAAAGATTAATGTACAAATATTATGTCGAGGTTTCAATTTAAAATCGGTATTATTGTATGGCGTGTAATGAATATCACGAAAAGTAATTATTAATTAAGTATGGCAAGTGTAAATATAATTGAATAGATACGGTAAAGTAAATATTAATACAGGATAATGAATACCAAGAAGAAGTTATCAAGTCACTGGCAATAAAATACTCTACACAGGGTAATATATGTAGGAACTTCATTTAGAATGAATACTTTGCACAATACAAAGTTTCAGATCATTGCCAAATATTGAGCATATTACGATTAATAAGTTGATAAAAAAGTAGGAAACTTTCGTGATTTCAAAATGTTATTGGAAGTCAAATTCCGATAGATATTAGGTAATCATAACGATGTTATTATATGATAACCTTTCATTTACCGAATGTCACTTCCGTTCAATATTACGACATCGCGTTCTGTGAACTTTAGTTTATAAACTGAAACACAGATTCAACTATATTGGGAAAATTGTTTTGACTGAGGCAATTGAAGTTCAACTACTTCAAGTCGTTTTCAAATTAACTCAATCTTAACTTTTTAGTTACACCTCGAAGCCCTAAGTACTTTTGATAACTTTGTTCGAATGCAGATTAAATTATTAAATCGTCAAGAAATTGAAAAATTATAACTGACCTTTTTACATCGCGCCAAGGCAACAATAGTAATGAGGTTCCCCGGGATCCCCACCAGCATGAACAGCACACAGCACACGGATGCAAATCGCAGCAGCCCCTCAGGATAATCCTTAAATAGTTCCATCTTCGCCAACTCCTCGTCCGTGTACTCATCCAGCCCAAGAGTATAATTGTCGTCCTTAATCTCGAATGGACTCGGTGATAAATCACCCATTTTAACTTCCAATAAGCACACATCAATCACATGTCATTTCCGCACCGCATTGATGCCACAAATGAACGGTGCCCGCGAAACGTCACCCATTTCTGTGATTTCCTCACAATTTGTTTAATGAGTCGGCTTAGGTTGCGCGTGGGACAGGGCTCGGTTGGTAGCTGTCCGAGAAGAGCGGCTGGGTCTGCAGCGGGCGGTGATAAGGCATTTTGTGGACGATTCGGGTCACAGCTGGTCAGGAAACGCTCGTATCAGTGCGCTCGCATTGTTCTTCTCGCTCGCGCCATCTGCATGGACAATGTAAACACAATCAGTTTCAACTACTAAATATATCACATGTAAGATAATATAAAACATTTGTTAATAAACTTAAAACTAATTTATGTATAACTAAGTCGACCACGATATATTTGGAAATAACCGCTCAATAATTGATGTACACTTTTACGTAAGTACATATAGTATGGTAAAACTGTCACCTCCAATGCCATTATAATCAAGGTTAGATAATAAACAATACATGAATTTCTGACAAATCAAGCATTGAAATAATACAATTATTATTATTATTAATTAAGTGCCCTTACATCCAATATTTGACATCTGTCATCCCATTACAATTTATGTCATCATCATTGATGTTTATTTATTGTACCGAGATGACGCCTACCAAATATCGGCTGTTAAAAAAATCTAATTATAACACATTAATGAATGAACAAAATGTATAAATAAATGAATATGCAGTATGTAGGTACAGTCAACATCAAAAGTAACTACGCAATCGAATAGCTCAAAAGTTCTTATTTCCTTTTAATAAAGACTTTTGACGTCTTCGTTTGCGTAGCTACTTTTGTTTTGATGCTGACTGTATGTACTACCGGCCCAAGCCAGAGTCGACCTGGGGACCTATTTTTGACTTTCGAGCACTCGACTCTTTCACTCGAAAACAGTCAAAAATAATGAAATGCTATTTTGAAACAGCCCACTCGTATTCAATTATATATCGGTAGAAAGTACACTTACTTTACTGCACTACAATTTTCAATTTGTTTAATTTTCGAGCGCTCGAAAGTCAAAAATCGGCCCCCAGTTGGGCCAATATATATTACCAATTAGCCAGAATAGTCACAGTACCTACATATATTACCAATTAGCCAGAATAGTCACAGTACCTACATATATTACCAATTAGCTAGAATAGTCACAGTACCCACATATATTACCAATTAGCCAGAACAGTCACAGCTCGAATCAATCCCGCGCATACTTATTTTTAAACCACACATAACTCCTCTGATGACATGTTTTTCTCGTATAATGAGCTAAATGACAAACACCGCAAAACTGCCAAGAAATAAATTATTTATCTGTGGATTCATCCTTAATTAAGTCTTGAGTGATTATTGCCCAGCTTTATAAAGTTCTAATGCATATTTGATCATTAAGGACGAGTCACGTACTAAACTAGGCCTCATCCTAGTAAATGCGTTGAAAGAAACGGATGGGCCGATCAGTCGCAGATAATCGGCGGGGCGGCAGATCTGACTGACCGGCGATTTCACAGTTGTCTGATCGGGCGCTTCTCATTTGTTTACCGATCTAGGTTATTCCTTTATTCGCTTTATTATTCAAACAATTGTTCAAAGCTAACATCGGAGTAGATCATGGTTGTAATTTATGACGCTATTAATTACTAGTAACTTTGTAAGGGAAAAAGTTAGGTATATCCGGCATATACCACCATTTCGTGGCAAATGCGTTTGTGTGCATTGTGTCTACAGTTTGTTTTTATGTGTTTTGTCACGAATAAATGTTTTTTTCTTTCTTTCTTTCATATATTTGACGTCGACAGGTGACTAGTATGGAATGGAACAAGTGATTGAACAAAGATTTTGAAGAAAGATTGAACAAGAAACATAACTGCTTTTTTACACCATATTTTAGCCTATGTCATTTCCGGGATGTCTTATCTAGACACAATAAGATGATTGATTATATTAAAATATCCAATCTCCTCACTACCTAATTAGAATGTTAACGGATAACAGTATTTCCTGAATAGCGTCTGAAAGGCCCAAAATAGAATATCCAAGATCTAATTTCCCATTGCACCTCTCTAACGGCAAGAATTAAATTACCACAAACGAGAGGTCAAATATAGATAGATTAAACAATATTTTACATCCCAACGAAAGATAAAAGTATGAAAGTGTCACATTGAATCTCGAATCGGACCCCTGTCTCTATTATATTCCCAATAGGATTCTCAGGTTTAAATAAAAAACAAGTTGTATTAACAAGTTGCAAAATTAGCTCTTCATCATCATCTCACATATACATCAGACATAGGCCTTCCCCAAGAGTGCCAAAGTGACCGGTCCCGCGCCACCCGCATCCAGCGGACTCCCACGAGCCCACGACCTCATCAGTCCGCCTTGTAGGGAGTCTACCCACGCTCCGTCTTCCAGTACGTGATGGCCATTCGAGAACCTTTCCGCCCCAACGGCCATCGGATCTACGTGCATTGTGCCCCACCTACTAAAGTTTAGTGATTTGGAGGGCTATAATTGTTACCTTAGCTGCGGATAGCCTCTTTTCTGATATCGCCCAGATACACTCCCAGCATAGCCCTCCGTAGCTCTTTGAGTGACTTTGACCCATGAAACCCATAGTAAGCGATCACGTTTTAGTGCCATATGTCATCACTTGATTCACACACCCTCGTCTTAAGACACTGCGGAATATTGGACGAAAATATGTATGTGCCGTAGCCTTCCCGAACGCTGCACTGCCCAGCCGGAAACTAGCTCGTACGTCAATATAAAAGCTATTCCAAAAAAATCCTCAACCTTTCCCAAATCGATGCCCAGTTCAATAGTGATGCTGTGTTGCACGAGAATCGCAACGAATTTCAATTCGACAGTTTGTATGCGACACAACATTGCGCGTAAATTGTTCTTTGGACATTTCATTTTTTCATAGCGGCTCAAACTAAAAACCATTCAGAGATTTGGGCTTGCTGAGTAAATATAAAAAATAATGGATTTATATATATATTCGCTAGTTCTTGAGAAAACTGGAAATTACTTTAAAGAAGCCATTTAAAGGCTGAATTCGAATATTCCATAGCTGTAAGAAAAAAAAAGTTGTGACATTGACAGTTATTTGACTCCTTCTATCTTGTCATTGTCAATGTCAAATGTCACTGTCACAGACACAGCATGCTATTTACTTTTTTAATTCAATAAATTGACCACAGTACTAATCTTATTCATCCTTTAAATGTACGCAGCAGAACCAAGGTAACCGATATAGCCCTCCGAATTGCTAAACTTAAGTGGCAGTGGGCGGGGCACATTACACGTAGAACCGATGGCCGTTGGGGCGGAAAGGTTCTCGAATGGCGACCACGTACTGGAAGGCGCGGCGTGGGTAGGCCCCCCACAAGGTGGACTGATGACCTGGTAAAGGTCGCGGGAGTCCGCTGGATGCGGGTGGCGCAGGACCGGTCAATTTGGAACTCTCTGGGAGAGGACTATGTCCAGCAGTGGACGTCTTTCGGCTGATATGATGATGATGAAATGTACTTATGCCCTTTTCGAACGTGGTAGTTGAAAACACCCAAATTAAGGGGGTTTAACTTAAAATAAAATGAAAAGATAAAATACGTGTCTCCTAACTTTTCAAATACTATTAAATGCCTAAACAAAATTAAGGAGTCAGAAAAATGTTAATTATTCCTTATGAGTTATTTCTGAAAAATATGATCTCTGAATGAAATATGATTCGTTCTAAAGCTAAGTCTCTTTATTGAGGACCTATGAGAAGAGTACTATTATGTAGTTAGCAACAATAACACATGAATGACGGAAAGAGCGATAGGTATGCGGCGTCATGTCAATATTATACTGTTCATGCAATTATTATGATAAGATCTATGGACATTATTATTATACCGATAGGTATGGCAGCACACAACACAAGTACCTATCGTGATGTTAAAATGAATCAGCATGTAATGTTTGCTTTGTACGGCCGCTATCTAAGGACATTGTGAAATAATTTTATTAATCGTATGTACCTAAGTATGTGGATTGATTTAAAATTATTGTAATACGAGGGTGTTTCAAAAATTGGACATTTAATCAACCTAATTTCTAACAATTAATTAGTAGTTAACTAAATCAATTAGGTTATTTAACTCTTAATTTATAAAACTACTAAAAAATAATGAAGTACGAGGTGTAAAAAAAGAAAGATCAAGTGCAAGTCTCATTCACGCACCCAGAGTTCCGTACCTACAAAAAAATATTTTGGATGATTTAAAAAACCTATTTAGAAATTACTAGTTTAAATTTCCTAGAATATTTACTTGTATTAATCCTAATCATTAGTATTAATTACAAAGTTATCGCTTGGTAAACTTCGGAGACAAGATATTGGTATTTATTTTAAAGTAATACTGTATTAGAATATGCAACTCAAGCCTCTTCACATGATACTTGAACTAATAATACATTTTTACTCCCCCTCGTATCAGTAATTGTTCTAAGAAAATAAAAAGATATATATTATGTCTTAGTTTTACATACACTAGGGTTGTTTCGCAAACTGTATTGCGTGACATATCAAATGAAAGAGGTTGTTCTAAGCATCTCAGATAAAAAAAATATAGTTTTAGCAAAAGCAGATTTGAAGTAATTTCGGAAAAAAGACGAAAATTGACCAAAACTACTAGGCTTAAAATTTTAATAAGAAAATAGTTCATTGCCTAAAAATTACAGGAAAACCTTTAAGAGGTTTGTGTATTCAAAGTAACAGGAAAATTCTCAATATTTTTATGTTTAGATTATATACGGAACCCTCACCACGCGAGTTGAACTCGCACTTGTCGGGTTTTTTCCATAAGTTCCATAATTAGATATTGATTAATAAAGTGACCAAAGTAATATACTTACTTACATTCTGTAAAATTATCAAGGTTCAAGATATTACGAGTGACAAACGGACGGGAGCACAGAAAAACAAACAGCGGAGCCTGTTGGCACCCTTTGAATACCGAATCCAAAAAAAACTGTCAGTCGATACTAAAAATCGGCTTTATTATTCAATTTAATGTGTCACGACGCGGCCCTACGGAACGAGCCTTTAGGCAAGGTCAGCGACATTGATCGATGCGGTGACCCGACCCACTCATCTCGTCCGAATCATCGCCTACGCAACCTTCCAGCCCGAATCCAACGTCAATCTTTCTTGCTCAGGTTAAGTAAATGTCTTTTAAAAAGAAGATTTCTGAGGGAGCCTGAATGTAAGCTTTCAATATAAAATCTCCCTTAATGCACAGAATAAGTAATATGCTTAATGTGAAGCGATTTTTCGGAGTTTGGGCAGCGTGAGAAATTTAAATACGAAGTTAGTAGATACGGTAGCATTGTATTTAAATTTAAAATTTGAACTGTTTATTTCTTTAAAAACTTTTATTGTGTTTACATATGATCTTAACTTCTAGTCTTAAATAAAAAAGATTTTTTGCGTTAAGGAGCCTGCCTTAGAACTACACTCAAGAGCAAAAGTTTCAGGTACACTTTGTATAGAATTTCAGTACAAACTGTACCCAAAACTTTTGCTCTTGAGTGTAGTTATAAGTGCAATAATTAAACTTATGTACTTAATTAATTAGCTTACATTGACTTACAGTTGTGCTTGTTTAACATGTGTCGCTTAACTATATTTTTAATTTGACCTGCATTTTGACCCTCTATTGAGCTGGATAAATCATCAGGAAATCGATTTAAGAGGTTGTTGGTCTCAGACGGTCCTGAAACGCAAAATGACTACCGCGTAATACGTCTTAAACTGAAAGTGACTAAAACGCATAACAAACGCACTTTTGCAGTTACCTGTCCGGGCATTTTGCGTTTAAGTCGTTATACTATGTAGGCAATATACTGACTAGTCAATTTGCGTTTTAGTCACCTTTTTGCAATCTCAAATTTCTGCATATTTTTTAAGCTACGTTAGGGCCTTGCTTTCTCCTTTAGGTCTTTAATGTTATTGCTATACTGTGTTACAATTGATAAATCTATTTGGTCGTATACTGTTAACACTTTAAAATAGTTAAATAAATTTATTTCTGTGCATATATTTAATTTTTATAGGAACAATGGTTTTTAATGGCCGTATTTGAAGGTTATATATATTCTTAAGATACGTTTTATATGATCTTCCATAGCTTTCTAGGCCATAATCTGCTAAGGACATGTAAAGAAGTCTTAGTGTATTGTACGGTACTTTATGTTTAAGTATACACAGCTTTGCCAAGATGGATCTGAGTTTGCTACATACATGGTCAATATGGGGCTCCCAATTGAACTTGGGTAAAGTAAGTGGAAAGGTAGGTATGTTTCTTTGCAGTTTCTTGACAGTTTCTATGCATGGACTTCGTATTTAAATTTCTCACATTGCCCAAACTGCAATATTATTGGAGAAATCGCCTCACATTAAGCATATTACTTATTTATAATGGGTAAAATAAGTAGTAAAAGGTGCGATGCCCATTTTATTTGTATACATTGCCTTGAGAAAATGCAGTACCTAAACTTTATCAGCTTTAGGTCTATGATGATGAAATCCATTCAATGTGACAACGCCAAAACTTGTGATAAATAACGATGCAAATGGAATTGAACCTAATTTGAAATAAGAGTCAGCTCCATCTGATTGAAAAGAAGCAAGTTTCTGGTCAACAGAAAGGTTACTTTTGGGTAACTATACTAACAATATTCTTGAACCAAGAAGTTCATTAGGAAGATGTAAAATTATCTTGCGCCAAGATTTTTTCTCTAGGTTCTAGAGAATAATCTTAATTAAAAATGATTTCTGTTTAATTCAAGCTAATGGTTGTCTTCCTAGTAATTTTCTTACAGTTTTTTAAGGCGAACCAGACCGATTGGTCGAATTTCAGATTCCCTTTTATAAGGAGGAAACACAATGTAACCATTATGTACACGGTATATTTAATAATAAAATTATTTAAACGTTAACTTCAAAACTTAACCAAACTCAGGTTTAAGTATACAGGATACCAACGTCAAGAGAGACCGGTAAAGTTCAAAACAAAGGAGAGCTTTTAATACTTTTGGAGTAGTGTAACCATTTAGTGGTTTTGCTAGTTCAAAACTTCTACCTGCCTTCTAATGAGAGGCAGGTTGAAGTTTCACATGTAAAGGCGAGGTAATCCTCGCCTTAAATGTGACATGACACGGCGAGGTTGTGAAGGCTTATTACGTTTCTAAGTAAGTAAGACAAAAAAGTAAAAGAATGTACCTAACAATAATTATATTTATCCGTCCTTTCTAATTAATGAAAAGGAACGGAGTTAGGGTGTGAACTGGAGCCTGAATGCGATCGTTTTGTTTCTTCTCTTATTACGAGTATCCAACGACCCGAATACCTACTGCTTTTTGGGTCGAGAGTGTTAATGAAATATCGCTTGCCATCCGACTGCTTGCTTTATTAGGCTGTAAACAATGAGCTCATTTGTTTGATGACGTCACGGAGTGTAATGTCATGTAATATCGCTTATGGAAGCGTTGGTAGCAATGGCGTAATAGCGCACCCATTCATTGATTAGAATGTGACAATGTAGCTAAATATTAGACCATCCTGTCAGCCATTTCCAATACTTTGACAGAACTAGGCGGTCACAAATGTCTCACGAACTAGTCCGCAACTAACGCTTTATTTTAATTAACTGTTTACCTGTTTTAATGAACAGCTCGCAAGACCTACAAGATATACCCGTCCTGTTTAGACTCATGAAAACTCTTTCAAACATTGTACATTAGTATATTAAAAACTAGTACCAAAATGATATTTTGACAGAAACGTATTCATACAAAACATAGAAAGTTGATTTACCTAATTGAACCTATATATATTAACCCAGCGAAACTTAATCGAGTGATTTACTAACATTGAAGTATGTAATATTTTTATTTCCTTCCTATACTTGCATTTTTATCAATTGACCTTATTTAAGTGCAGTTCTTGTCCCCACAGCGAATGTTAAGTGACGTAATGTATGGTAATAGATACAGTCCTCATTCTTAAGTGAAATATTCAACAAGTATTAACATAAGTAGCAATATGGTAATACATGAGTATGCCATTATTTTTAAATGGCAAGAAAACATGATATCTACATACGTGGAAAGTAAATCGAAATACTTAGCATGTTAAACATTGCCAATATACTTAATTGTATACACACTTATTCATATATCAATAAAGAAAGTATTTTCAGTACCAATCGACTAATAAAATCCGGTTCGAAGGAGTTTAATCTGGCGTATGCAAAATACAGTACCAAGCAGTAGGTATTACCTATCAAACGACGGTCATGGATTCGAATCCCGGCTCGTACCAATCGGTTAGTTTTTCGTTACGAGTAGCTTTCTAGTGAAAGAAAACATATAGAGGAAACTTGCATACATCTACCAAGAGATTCAAAGGTGTACGTGAAGTACTCAACCCGCACTGGGCCGGCGTCGGGACAGTCGGGACTTCTGCCCATTCTCTCTCGTCCATGAGAGGAGCCTTGTGCCCAGCGTGGGACATGTATAAGCTGAAGATGGTTATCATGTGGTACATATCAACACGAATATATTACATGATTCGTATATTCTTTTACGGGTTTACTTTATACTGACTTCTGTGAAATTTGCAATTGAGGTAAAATGTTGTGGAAATCAACGTAACGGTTAAGGAAGTGTAATAAACAGGGAGGATCCGAGACTCGATTCCACCGCCTCAAATTCGCCCGACGGAAATTGGTTAACGTAGTAAATTTCCTCCTGTTCTTTTCATCGTGACGATATCGTGCCTTTGAACACTGAGCCCATTCGGTTTTCGGTTACAGTTGCTAGGACACGGAAGAAACATTTGGTACTTATTACAGAATATTTACACAAACGTGCGGATAACGTCTTTGATTTTTTACGATGTGCGGAAAGCTTGGGTGACACAATGTAAACGGACTTATGGTTTTATTCATAAACGCTCATCAAACCTATCTTAGCCGTTAAAAAATCATTTGTCTTTATCTGTCACAACTTCAACGTTTGTGTTTGTGAGAAAGGGACAAAACATATTTAGATAACAGAGGTTTGTAATTTTTTTTATGAATAGGTGTTTAAACTTTAATTGTGTGTCGATAGTTAAAAAACTTGTACAGAAACATTATTATCATCCCACTTTATAAGGATTTGGCTTTAACGTTTTCTTTACTTCTAGTAGTACCTATATAATAAGTATACATGTTTCGCAAACGTATCATCAGATCATCGCATCGAAAACGGGTCTCAAGATATAGAATTAGAAAATATAACTAAGGTACATAAATTTTAAAAATATATTAAATGCCCCCAACACGACAAACATAGCTAAGACTCTCGATTCAAAAAAACCGCACAATAATTGGTCCTTCCGTTTGAGAGCTATGATGCCACAGACAGACACGCAGCTGCACAAGTTACACAGATAGACATGTTAAACTATAACGCACCTCGTTTGCACTCTTAACGCATTTTACAGTTATACTACTACTTTCCTCTGGCCTATTTTCTATCAAAGCGGCGATATATGACACGACGGGGAATCGATGGGAAACTTATAATATGTTTTGCTTCAATTTCGCACCCTCGTTTTTACGTGCGCTGAGCTAACGAGTTAAAACGAGCGCGCGAAACACGTGTATATCAAATTACGTTTATAGCAACACGAAAGTCTCTAGTCGCTCCTTAAACACCTTTGTTTGAGGTCGTAGGTAAATTTTAGATCACCCCGTGTATAACGAAATTTTGTACAAGTGACAGTAAAACATCTTTATTAACCTCAGGTTAATAATGACGCAGTTCATGCGCGCATAAAACATGTTTTATAACATGGAATTCTTGATAAATTTTATAATGTTGGAACGAAGTGTTGTTTGAGTAATAATAAATTCATGTCAACGTTAAAAACCGGATAAGTGCGAGTTCAACTCGCGTGGTGAGGGTTCCGTATATAATCTAAATTTCATAAATGTTTTTTTAATCTGTGTTTAGGTACTTTGAATACTCAAACTTCTTATAGGTTTCCTGTAATCTTTAGGCAAGGAACTATTTTCAATTTTAAGCCCAGTAGTTTTGGAGATTAGGGGGGGGGTGGTCAATTTTCGTCTATTTTCCTAAATTACTTCAAATCTGTTTTTGCTAAAATTAAAAAAAAAATATCTGAGATGCTGACAACTTTCTTTCATTTTCACATTTACATATGTCACACAATACAGTTTGTGATTTTTTTTTTAATTTTCCAGTTTACCCCCCAAATGTGGCCCCCGTGTTCAGAATTCATTAATATGTTCACCAAATTTCAACTCAATCGGTCCAATAGTTTCGGAGCAAATCGGCTGTGACAGACGGATAGACAGGCGCACGAGTGATCCTATAAGGGTTCCGTTTTTTTCCTTTTGAGGTACGAAACCCTAAAAAATATGGTTTTCTTACGATCACTTGACACTCGAGGATTTGAATTAACCACTAAATCAAAATTTTAACAAAATAGGCATTTTATTTTACTTATCTAGCTTTGAGAGAAGCAGAGGGGTATCACCGTGCCACGGAAATTCGGATGCTTTTATACCTACAACTCGCCAGATCCCGGAAAAGCTAAGCAAGTATAGAGTCAGCTTCTTAAAAATAATATTTTAATTATTTAAGTTCCGGGATTCCGGGATTGTGTAGCATCACGACGTACGACTGTCTGTAACACCTAGGGTGAAAAGATGTTTGTTTAATAGTGCATGACCAGTTATGGCTCCCGTCAGAAGGCGGAGTGCCGGCCTCTTTAGCTTCTTTAGCTTCCTCGACAATCCGGGGTTGATTGTCGGGAGGGCCTCCCTGGTTTGCCTGCAGGTTCCTAGGGTGTGCCAATATTTTTGGTGTTCTACCTTGGTGTTTAGTCGCAGCGTGTTCCGCAGCCAGGCGGTGGGTAGAGGAATTGTGGGTTCCGGTCCTACGGCTTTAGACTCTGAACCTTCTCTAGCCAGTGCATCCGCAGCGTCGTTACCGCGTGAGTTGCTGTGTCCTTTGATCCATTGCAGGGTTATGTCGCCGTTATTACATACCTCTGATTGATAGGATGTTGTGGCACTCATGTATCAGCCCAGAAGTTGTCGCGTGACCTTTTAGGGCTTGCAGTACAGATCGACTGTCAGAAAGTATGCGGATGGGATATCCCCTTACCTTCCTGGAGGCGATTGCGTGAGCAGCCATTATTATACCCATACACTCTGCCTGGAAGACTGTGCTGTGGGTACCTAATGGTGTCGAGATACGTATGTTTAGGTCCTCCGAGAATACTCCTGATCCGGTACCTGACCTTGTCTTGGACCCGTCCGTGAAGATTCTTAACTCCCTGGGGTTAAGTCCTTCCTGGGTCATTTTATAAATACTTAATGTATGTTCATCATCATCAGCATATGGGGAGTTTCAAAAAAAACTTGAAACTTGAAACTTGAAAAAAAATGGCAGATTTAGGTAAACTAAACGACGACAATGATGTTTAAGTCACGTTTATTCTAACATGTCGGTTTTGTTATGCGATTGACATTGACTATCGATTTTGTTACTATCTGTAACTGTTCGTTTAAGGGACATAAATTAATGAATATGCCCATATACACGCCCAACTGCTGGATATGGGCTTACTCTTATAGAAGACCATATTCGATTAGATTACCTAATCTTAGGGGTTTAGGTAAGTGTTGTAATTTTTTTGTGAGCGGCCACTCGTAAAAGTGGTAAATTATGATAGATCTGGGTATTCAAAACAAACATATTTTGTTATAGAATGTAATACTCTAAAATGCATCGGAGCCGAGGTATTTGCAAATATATTTCCATAGGTCATATTGAAAAGTTAAAAACAAAACGAAAATATCTCGGCTCCGATATTGTTTAACGCGTTTAATTTTATATATCGATGCGTATTAAAAGGTCCTCTTAACGATAATTTAAACAACATCCTAATGCCCTTTAGGATTTTATTGGTACTAATACTAAAACAATAAGATTTTATCGCGAAACATTTATCAAATCTGTAACAGTTTGTTACAGATTCTTAAAGTCTTGTCCTGAAACATCCTTGAATCACGAACTTACTACGTAACAGACGGAATAGGCTAAATTGGATCAGGTTGTGATAACAAGTCTATTCTGAGGCCAAAGTACAATAATCCCCTGCTGAATACTGATGTTAATTGCAGAGTACTTAATTATGCCGTTTTCATGAAGCTGTCGAACAACAGGATGCCTCTGACATTTACGGTTTGTCTACATATTTTAGAATAGTTATTTGTTATCAAATGAAAATTAAATCATATAAATATCCATCTAATATTTGGTTAAAAAAACGATAACATTTGTTTATTTTATTTGCCACATTGAGTTTTTGTCAATTGATGCATATGAAGGTTAACAAATTAATTAACCTACTGAGTGAAACTCATGAACAGTTTGTAATTATAATTAAAGTATGAAGGCTAGTTTAAGCAATGTTATTGGTGTAGAAACTGTAGAATACATACTGAGTTAAAACATAACCCAAAAAACGTCGAATTTAGTTTGCTTTTAATTAACTTATACGTAAATAATTGTTTTTCTATAAAAATAACTTCACCGAAAGATTACCTATATCTGGATTATTTCACAAACATGTGCTCCAAAGCTTTTTTATGAGCAAACATTCTTAACTACAACAACGAAGGACAGATACATAAATACCTAAATGTTTTCTGTTCAACGATATTTTATGTGCTCAGCGTCGATTCGTTACTGGAAGATGGATTACATTTGGAATTGAAACGGAAATATTGAACGGCGCATTCAGTGGAGCGTAAAGTATAAGAAATAGGCTTATTTTGGTTCACTAGATTCCGGAACACCTCGGTGAATGTAGCCAAATTCAATATGAACGCGAATGGATATTATGGGGCCATCATGCGTTCACCACGCACGTAAACATATACAAGTATAGATTCGCATTATTTCTTCTATATGTGTCAGTAAGTATAAACGTGCGAGAAATATGCAAGTTACGTGTAGAAAGAGCCTTTCCTCAGGACTTCGTCGCATCTCTGACATACTGAATGACCCTAACGTTTTACGAACACCGGCAATCTACATACGAGAGGAACTTCACCAAGTATAGAAGGAGAGGCCTAACAAATGCTCTGGCTTGACATCACCAGAGATGACATGCGTTCCAACACCACAGCGAGATACAATATTATAATTATGCCGAAGATCCCAGACCCCAGGCTCCGTCCCAACTAACATTTTGGTGTCAGCTAAGGGTATTATTATAACTTTAACCTTTATAAGGGTGCTTGCTGACGCTCGTTAACTCTTATTGCTTTTTAGTTGTTGCCGTGGAGTGACTTATAAAGCTTAAGGTGTTATATCTACTATAAAGTGCAGGCAGAGACTTTATAACAGAGTTAACTCACTTGTAAGTATTGAAACTTTTTCTAACGCTTAAGGTGTTATTTGAGTGTATTATAACACCGTTATGAAGGCAAAGCCTGCACAATATTCTTGACTAAAGGTGTTGTAACTCAACAAGCGTTATAGTTGAGTTAACTGACGCCTAAAGCTTTAATGTAAGTTCGCCATTGTTTTGGTGAGCTCAACCTACAAATTGATTAGGTTACCTATTCAATATTTGACATCAAAATACATTATTATTTATGTTACTCGTGTCATTCTATGGATGCCACTTAATTTAACATGCCACTGGTCAAGAAACAAGAATAGAAAATGATAAAAACTTTAGATGTCTATTTTATTCTTCATAAGTTTTATTGGAAATCTTTAATAAATCCTGGACGCGTTAAAATTGAGATGGGAAACATGGTATATATTTACCGTAAAATCACAAGGACAGATTGTTTTCACTTAATGTCACAAACACTTCCAATTTAATTCACTTTCAATTAGTGCGACTCCATAGCTGTCAAATATTAATACCTACTAACTATGTTCGCCATTTTGTCGGTAGACTGTATTTGTCTCATAATTTTATAGTAAAGAAAAGAGTAAGATGCTTACTTGAAACTGGATGAGCGCAAGAGTGTTATAAGACTCTAACAGCTAACACCTTAACCGTTACTACGGTGTTTGTAGAGCGTTGGTCAACACTATAGGTGTCAGATAACACTGCTCTACAGGCTTTCTAACACCTTTACCTGTAATACGTGGGCCTCTTTCGTGGTTATAAGGGTGTTAGAGCATGCTATAACACCTTTTTTACAGGCATTCTTAACACTTTAACGCCAGTGTGATAGTTAGGGTAGCATCAGCTGAGGTTTCAACCGGGGCTAAAGCTTTGATGAAAGTCCATAAGTAATAGAGACCCTTACGATCTCATTGAGACCCAGTTTATTCTCGGGTGCGAATGTCAGACGACAATCGCTGCCACATAAACCCGTCGCTACGCCAATACTTGGGAATAGGTACCTAGCAGGTGGAGTTGGGCTTTTTCAGAAAACCATCGGATTAATGCTACAAGATGGGGAGGGGGAAGAAGAGTGAAAGAGACTTGAAAAGCTTATTCACCGAAAAAGACGCTTCCAATACCCTTAGGTATTATAGTACTTAGGGTCGGTTGCTTCAAACCTGAATGCACGGAAGTTTTGTGAGTTTTCAACGGAATGATAGCATTGATCTTTATGTATAATCGTAAGTTCAAGCAACCCGCCCTTATTCAAAGAATACAATCCCAAATTAACACAAAAAAACCGGTCAAGTACGAGGCTGACTCGCGCACCGAGGGTTCCGTACAAAATTTCATACAACATATATTTCACAACATATATATAGCCATAGTTAAGTCATGACTAGGTACAGCACTATTTATCGGTGCATTTTGTTACTAACTTGCGCGACCAAGGAACTCGGTATGTAAGTATGTTTGTTTTTCAGCGATAATTCCTTGTCAAGTGAATTCATTTCGATAATTCTTCTTTTATTTGCTAGAAGGTACTTTCAGAACACTTCCATACGAATTTGAAGGAAAAAAATTATTAAAATATATATTTAAATTTTTCATTTTTCATACACGTGGATTAGGTTTTGTTTACACTATTCCAAATTTCAGATTGATAGCATTTCCTGAGATATTTGATTTTGTGACAGACAGACCTTTTTGGTCTGGAACTCTAATAACGGGAAGTATTAATTACAACCTATGTTTTATATAACGACCTAAATTTGTTTTCGGCAGACTGTTCTCACTCCAATCCGAGCAAATTAAATTTTTCGCTCAAATCCATAATTTTTTTAAGGACATTACTTTTAATTTAACAAACTTTTACATCTGAAGCCGAAGATCTTAGTGGGAAATCAAGTTTTTATTCAGCAGAAATGTTCTTTATTCCATTCAAGTGCCTACTTGTTACGAACACTTGACAAATTTATTCAATTTTCAATCTTATTTAGCCGTGTTCAAACATTTATGCTGAAAGTGAGTGGAAAATAACGTTGTTAAAATAAAGGCACAGCGTTTCGGCACATTATTAAGTTTCCCAAATTGAATTGTTTACGAGTTCTGTTTGTGTGGCGCAGCGTTTTGAAGACTAATACTTACTACCGCAGCGTTTTGACTCGAAAATTCAACATGAATAAGTTATTCAGTTTACACTCAAATATAAATGTTCTCATAGATTCGATAGTCAACCAATATTTTTATTTCCTGAAAATAAGTTCGCTTTATTCAAAAGAAAAATGGTTAAAATTTGTAACGATATAATAATCGCGCCAAAAAGGCAGTCGCCATTATCGTGACGTCATAAGCGCAGTAGGTATGTCTTTTAGACATAGAAACGTCAAATGTGAATGCCCTTTACAACAAAAACTTGTTGCTTTACTGACGTCACTCACGAGAAAAAAATGGCGATCGGCGTTTTCGGTCACGTGACATACAGATAATAAAACTACGATTTTAATTTCAAATTAAAAATAAATGTTATGAATTCATAACAAAATAGTGATAATATTCATATTTATTATAGTAAAAACAATATAAAAAAATATTTTTATAATTTAATTTTGATTGATGAAAATACCCTATTATGACTACTAATAACTAGAAAGGCAGCGAAATATTGCGGCAACTGATTTTATAATTCGTAGTTCTAATAGGCGTTATAGACATTGGCGGTTATCTTCTTATATTATATGCTCATCAGATCACGACATCTCAATCAAAGAAACTTCACTGCTTATTTGTCGCGTGATAAGGCCAACCATGCTACGGCTCCTGGCCCCGTAACATGGTTGGCCTTGTCACGCGATATGTGATAGGATAGAGCGTGCGTCACTGGCTGACACCGTTCGATAGAACGAGACGACGCTCTTATCTTGTCACTTGTCGCGTGATAAGGCCAACCATGCTACGGCTCCTGGTTATACATAACACAATCAGTATAACAAAACCTCTATCTAGCGTATTTTTTTTTATTCTTCAAAAATCATTTGTTAAAATGGGGTTTTAATATTCTTCCTTCACATTCGTATGAAAGTATTCTGAAAGTACCTTCTACCAATACAAAAAGATTTATCGCTGAAAACCTACATACATACCGAGTTTCTTGGTCGCTGGTCGCACAAGTTAGTAACAAAATGCACCGATAAGTGGCGCTGTAGGTACTGATGACTTAACTACACTATGCGACGTTAAGATTTTTCCAAAATTAATGGGTGGGGCAAGACGGAACCCTCGGCGCGCGAATCAGACTCGCACTTGACCGGTTTTTTTACAAACGTAGACTCCGCCGCCAACTTGGTGTTTCTGTGGCCTGGCCTCGGCGGTCAATAGTAAATTTGTCATTAGCTGTCATATTTACTATTGACCGCCACCGCAGGCCGCGCCAGTGTGGAACACTACAAACGGGCGCAATTTGTCACACCAACTTGCGATAGTTGGAAAGAGACAGCCATACATTCCTAACTATAGTAAGTTGTTGTGACAAATTGCTAGGCGTTTAAACGTGAGCACTTGGCTGTTTGTAGTAATTTGTCTTAGTCAAAACATATGAAAAAAGTATGACTCATCCTTGTATAGGAATATTTATTTTAAAGCCTTATATAATTTTTAGTATTTAAATAATATCAAACTTTAATATAATATATATTATACTACTCTTTCCTGGTATTTCGCTTGTCTTCTACATTTCCGATCTATCAGTATTTTTTTTTAATCCCATTCCTCATACTTTGGCTGAACGCGACAAGAGCGCCCGCCATGCCATTAAAAAAACAAATTCGTGTTACTTAAATTGTTCAAATTTGTTGATACATTTATTGAAATTACGCCTGAATACGAAATTTGCGCATATAAGTTCTCATATTAGAATATATTTATTTTTATGCTAGATCGTTTGGTATGCGTTTCGTGAATGTCTATCGTAGTCAGGATCTAAATTATTAATACGTAAAAGACAAAGCAATTCCGCCTTTTTGACATTACTGACAGCTTAGAGATGTGGCAGCGATTACAAAAAGAAATAAAAAATGTAAAGAGGTCAAATATTTCGGAAAATTAATTAATTGTCGCAGTCGCATAAAGACTATCCTAAGCGGAAGCCAGAATAATAATGTACCTATAAAAAATGTTTCATGTTTTTCCGTTCATGGGAAGCTGAGAACATTCGTGACAGAACAATGTCTGAAATTATACTGGCTGATTCTTTTTTTAATTTAGAGATTTATTATAAGTATAGATTGTCATATTATATAAGGATTGATAAGACGAAGATCATGTCAAACGTCCAAACGGACACTTTACTCTCGAAGTTGTAGACGAGTATATATACCTAGGACAGACTGTCCAGTTAGGTAGGTCCAACTTCGAGAAAGAGGTCAATCGTCGAATCCGACTCGGCTGGGCAGCATTCGGGAAGCTACGGCACATCTTTTCGTCCAATATTCCGCAGTGTCTCAAGACGAGAGTCTTTGACCAGTGATGACGTATGGCACGGAAACGTGGTCGCTTACTATGGGCCTCATAAGAAGGCTCAAAGTCATCCAAAGGGCAATGGAGAGGGCTATGCTGGGAGTAGGTATCTCTGCGTGATCGCATCAGAAATGAGGCTATCCTCAGCAGAACCAAGGTAACCGATATAGCCCTCCGAATCGCTAAACTTAAGTGGCAGTGGGCGGGGCACATTGCACGTAGAACCGAGGGCCATTAGGGCGGAAAGGTTCTTGAGTGGCGACCACGTACCGGAAGGCTCAGCGTGGGTAGGCCCCCCACAAGGTGGACTGATGACCTGGTAAAGGTCGCTGGAGTCCGCTGGATACGGGTGGCGCAGGACCGGTCATTGTGGCATTCTTTGGGGGAGGCCTATGTCCAGCAGTGGACGTCTTTTGGCTGATATGATGATGATGAAATATTGTCATTTAAACATTTAAATATTATGTTTGTTTTTTACTAACTGAATAAACATTTCCCTCATCAACATTTCTCGTGAGTATATTGCTGAGTGAACTTAAATGTTTTTGCATTTTTCGTTTCAAATTTTATTTTCATTGCAAGTGTTCTTCTGTTTAATTTGCATTATATCACCGTAAAACTGTGAACATCGCTAGTTTGCGTAAGATTATAAAATGAACCAATCCAATCGTCTATTTATAATCAAACGCATAGTATTATGAACTAAATAAAGTAACCATTACTACCCATATTAAATGTATGAGTCATAGTTGCTTGAAATAAAAATC
Organism: Epinotia nisella; assembly: GCA_932294315.1. NCBI lineage: Eukaryota > Metazoa > Arthropoda > Insecta > Lepidoptera > Tortricidae > Epinotia > Epinotia nisella. The sequence continues at coordinate 9,059,852 of OW028687.1, forward strand.
AATTTATTTATTATTTATTTATTATACCAATCCTATTTCGCAATAAATGCGAAATTTTGGATGTTTGGATGTTTGTTGCTCAATCACGCTTAAACGGCTCAACCAATTTAGATGAAATTTTACACGAAAATAAACAAAGCCTGGATTAAAATATATGATTGTTTTTATCTCGAGTCCACGCAGACGAAGTCGCGGGTGGAAGCTAGTGATTTTATTATTAATTTATTGAATCAGGCGTTACTTTGCGGAAATTCATGATATATTACGAGAACAATATTCCTTTGCTATTCCGCTAAAAAACGTGCAGGTCGATCAGCGGAGATCAAATGTAACTAATTGCGTATAAACATGCAAATAATTACAGCAAACCACCACCAATAATGAAAAAACCTCGACACGTGTTTCGCCTCTCTACGAGGCATCATCAGGAGATGCAGGCAGGAGATGTTGCTTGCGCCACGTCCACTGAGCAACTGATTTTATTATTGTAAAGGCGATTTTTTATTTTTAGATTCAACCACTTTATCTAGCTAGACGTGGACGATTATTACACTGCCAGAATTACAAATATTAAACTGGTTTATTTTAAACAACCTATTGAAAAGATTGCACATCTCTATGTCATGTAGAGTCATGGAACAATGCTACGTCCTGCGAGCATGCTGGCTCGGTGTATAACTCCGCGACAGGCGTCCGTAATTATGAGATCCGGCGGTGCACGGTGAAATGGCCCTAGGCTGAGGGCCTACCGCGAAACGATTTTCGTTTTCGTTCGTGTATCTCCGTCTCTGTCGCACTTGCTAGTTCGAGCGACAGAGATGGAGATACACGAACGAAAACGAAAATCGTTTCGCGGTAGGCCCTCTGGACACATATGCCGCCAAAATTATAATATTGATCGCAGGGCCGGTCTGAAGGCGAGCTTATTTCTGAGGGGTATGCTCAACAGTGGGAGCATAAACTCTGAAAAAATTAAATTGATTGATTACTGTTCCGACATCATTTCGGCAAATCTCGCTCTTTTAATGCACTTTCTCCAGTGTCAAAAGATATCAAACGTATATGTATATTAAACGCAGATGCCAAGACTAATGCGACTGTAATTCAATACTATTAGTACAACCTATCGCAGTTTATTTGTATCATAGAGTGCAAACGTCCCGCTGGCAAGCCTCAGGGCGCCAAGAGGATTTTCTATAAGTAAGATACCTAGTTGCCTTCGCAAAGTTCGCTGACCTTTATCTTCGCCAATCGGAATAAATATGTCCCCGAAATAAGAGTCTTGCGAATGCGAACTTCGTTTAATCGCTCTGGGTAGCAAAATTAAGAGAAACTAATTCTAATTATTTTGTTCTTAGTTTAGTATAAGTACATATTTGTAATTTTAACCAGACAGAATTAAAATATTATTAAAATTAAACAGACAGAATTAAAATATTTTTGAAATTGTTTTTTGTAGGTATCTTACATACCTAATAATTACAGTGAAGCTACAATATATGAGAAAGATGAAATAAACTAACAATTAATAAGCTGCAATTTTAGTTTGGAAATATTTACTTATGAGCAATACCTATAGTTCTAGTAAAGTGTTATTAACTACTACTACTAAAGCTTGTATCACCAACAATATTATTTTTTGTTAGATAGTTTTTTCTTAAGAAGGGAATATAATGGCTTTATTAGAACCAAGTACTGAACGGGTATTTCCAATAAATTTCTCAGAAACCTTTGTCGACGAAATATAGAGATCCCCTGTTTCCTAATCTCACACGCTTGTGTGGTAATTGTTTACATTAATTTTGTCTACAATACACATTACAGTGCTCCGTAGACTGTGAAGTTGTTACTGGAACTAACTAACTTCTAGCAAGCAGACTGAGTTTTAATTACCTAAGCTACAACATAATAATATTCAGTCTGCATGGCTGTGCTATAGAAACATAATTGGAGTTCAAATCTCACAGTATGCGGGATTTTCCTGTGATCGTATAATGGAATCCACAATTAGGCGAACTAAACTGTAAATACAGCTAGGGTTCTATAGCAACAATTGTTTCTTACAACCAGCACTATTATTTTCCGCAATAAAACGAACTCCGATTTCGCGCATTTCACTTTGTTTTTTTTTATATCTTTGTACGTATTTTTTTTTCTAAAATCCAAAGTACGAATTTTTCGCATCTCTTGTAGTTTCGGATTTTCCCTCACTGCCCCAATTGAATAATACGCCCTGTATCGAGAAACCGCCAAGTTAGTTTTGTTTGTTAAAACTGCATTGGGATGCCTGACCTCGAATAGTATTTAACACGCCCAGGAAATGATTGATTCATGGAGGAGCGGAAAAACATGGCGGTACAGTAAAAATCGAGAATTAATGCGATTCGATTAAATGAACATTAGCTCTCATAAGATTTAAGACAAAATCTCCACTTATAATAAATCTCTAAATTGAAAAAAGAATCAGCCAGTATCATTTTATACATTGTTCTGTCACGAATGATCTCGGTTTCCCATGAACGGAAAAACATGAAACATTTTTTATAGGTACATTATTAGTCTGGCTTCCGCTTAGGATAGTTTTTACGCGATTTCGACAGTTTATTAATTTTCCGAAATATTTTACCTCTTTAAATTTTTCATTTCTTTTTCTAATATATATATCGCCGCCACATCTGTAAGCTGTCAGTAACGTCAAAATGGCAGAATTGCTTTGTCTTTTAACTATTAATAATTTATAACCGGACTACGATAGATATTCACGAAACGTATACCAAAAGAACAAGCATAAAAAATAAATATATTCTAATATGAGAACTTATATGCGCAAATTTCGTATTCAGGCGTAATTTCAATAAATGTATCAACAAATTTGAACAATGTGATATGAGTAACACGAATTTGTTTTTTTTTTAATAGCATGGCCCTCTGCGCGTTCAGCCAAAGTATGAGGAACGGGATTAAAATTACGGATAGATTGAAAATGTAGAAGATAAGCGAAAGACCAGGAAAGAGTAGTATAATATATATTATATTAAAGTTTGATATTATTTAAAGACTAAAAATTATATAAGGCTTTGAATATTCCTATACAAGGATGAGTTATTTATATACAGGAGTGAAGGAACTTTTTTACCATTAACCATATGTTTTGACTAAGACAAATTACTACAAACAGCCAAGTGCTCACGTTCAAAGGCCTCGCAATTTGCTATAGTTAGACTGGTTAAGAGTGAATGGCTGTCTCTTTCCAACTATTGCAAGTTGGTGTGACAAATTGCGCCCGTTTGTAGTATGCCACACTGGAGCAGCCTACGGTGGCGGTCAATAGTAAATTTGACAGCTAATGACAAGTGGGAAGCTTAAGACCTGGACCACACTGGCGCGGCCTGCGGTGGCGGTCAATAGTAAATTTGACAGCTAATGACAAGTGAGAAGCTTAAGGCCTGGACCACACTGGCGCGGCCTGCGGTGACGGTCAATAGTATAGTAAATTTGACAGCTAATGAAAAGTTTACTATTGACCGCCGAGGCCAGGCCACAGAAACACCAAGTTGGCGGCGGAGTCTATGTTTGTAAAAAAACCGGTCAAGTGCGAGTCTGATTCGCGCACCGAGGGTTCCCCCACCCATTAATTTTGGAAAAAGCTTATCTATAAAATCATGTAACTCAGCCATAAGGAAGCCCTTTTCGTTTCAAACAATCCATACTAATATTATAAATGCGAAAGTAAAACTGTCACTCTGTTTGTAAGTTTGTATGGAGTTACGATATAAACGAGTTCCGCGCGGACGAAGTCGCGGGCAAAAGCTAGTATAATATAATTATGTATACGATAGACATCATTTTTAAGTTTCGACGCGCTCTCCTGTGTTTATTAGTTAGTTAGACTAATTACAGCCGACCTTAAAACTAGTTTTTTTGGAGAACCTGCTTATTTTAAAGAATCCTTTTTGAATTACAAAACACTGTAGTCTTAAATTATCGTAGAAAAAAAAGAAAAATTACACAATGTAACAATGGGTATGTGCTTAACGCCTTGTCTCCTCTTTCTGTGACAAGAGTCGTTTATTACACCAATAACAAAACCTCTGAGAATATTTTGTCAACCGTTTCAATCGTGATTTGAGATTTTTCCCTTCATTCAATTTGGATCTTTTGTTCTAATCATGAAAGGAAGGAAATTGTCGGTAATGCTTTTGGCGTTGTGACGGAAAACTCATTTCCGAAGATCTGCTTTGGACCTCCTTTACGGCTTCATTTATTAGGTACTGTATACGACTTTAGCCTTTGTTGAGTACATGCTTTGAAGGTAAATTCAAAAGGAATTCAAATATACCTAAGCAAATCTGGATGGACATGAAAAGACGATTAAATACATTCATCGACTTTAGGTACAACTTTCGTAGCCAAGTAGTAGTAGTAGTAGTATCGCTAGCTACTAATCCAGTAGTCCTGGGTTCGAATCTCGGTAGGAGCAAATAAATATTTGTGTGATAAGCATGACTAAATATCTGTAAATATCGTCGCCTAATCGCTGCTCATAACATTTATATGTATTTACTTACAGCAACGCACGCATAGACGTGTGTTAGCGATAGGTAAGATTCTAAAATTCCCAGGCACTTTGATGCGGACTGTATAATCACGGTTATAAAGCAAACATAGATAATAGAAACGAGCGCGCCTTACATATTAAAATCAAATTAAAATCTAATTAGAATGCGCAAAGTCTGTCTCCCATCAACCCCGAGAACTCCACGGAATAGTGCTGAGCATTGCATGTTATTGAATGGGCCATTAGGCTTGTTTATACTGGGTCGCCAGCGAATTCGACGGTGGCGCCATATTTTTATTATGGCGTCACGCATCGGTTTTATTACGAAATTAAGAAATTTTAACACAGGTGGCATCGATTTTGTTACGAAGTTGTAACGAAGCTTACTATAACCGTAAACTCGGCCTTAACAGACAAGAAGAGCTGTATACCTAAGAGCACACGGGATACTGATTTCTTATATACCATTAGGTATAACACTTTTTACGACTGTTGACAGTGTTGACTGTTGCTGTTAAGAGTTATCGTGGAGATCCATTAGGCGCTACTTGAACAGACCTCATAAAAGTTGATGCCGTTAAATGTTTATAATTAAGAGGGTTATTAAAGAAAGCATCAAGTCTTGGATCAGTTATTATGAATATGAACGATAGTAATAAAAACTTTATGATAAATAACGACACTAAACTGACAATATGATTAAATGATTATCGGTACCAAAAGGTATATATATAAATTTGTTAAATATAACCTTTATTTTATCCTGCAGCACTATCTGGATTCTCGTGATACGCGACTGGAGGGAGCTAGTAATATTAAGTATGTATAACAAAAAATACCAGCCTTGTGGCCTTTTTTACGGTACTAATGTTTTTCAAGTTTTAAGTCGATAAAAGCTGGAACTAATAACGGTTATTCTGGGCGTGAAGTGCCACTTAACCCATATAAGGTTCCAATAAAATGGAGGAATAAAGTCGGAAACTGCAAGTGGTATGAATCGGCTTCTAAAGAGCGAACTCTCACGCAACAAATAAAGGGCGCTACGTGCGATAAATTACTGTTATAAATCAACTGAATGTTGCTTTTTCCACAGATTTTCACGTAATAAAGGGTGCACTCCGAGCAGAGTTTGTAATTAATATCTGTCGGGTAATCAATGCCCAACACAGTACAAGTGCCAGTACTTTGACTTCATATAAACCTTTTGGTATCCGGTAACTACACTATTAGTCCACATTCAAAATACAACCAAATTTTTACAGATAATAGTTTTGAAACCCGTCAGCTCTTCTGGTTGCTGCGGGATTTAACCGCTTTAAGGGGGACTTGGTAATTTACTTCGCTTTCATTATAGAATTGATGCTAACATTAATTTACATGAGAGTTTTATATGCTAATGGCATAAATATGCTAAATAGCCTTTTGTAATTCGGTAGTCGAATTTTAGCTGCCAATATGGTTAACAGTTAGTGGTACATGTAAGCGAAAAATACGGGTGTGAAGGTCCTTTCAATCCTCTAAAATATTAGTATTATATGTGAAAATTGTAACCTCTTATATTTAATTATTCCAGATATCTTCTCACGATTACTTATAGTTATGGCTACGTTTTTTTTTATTTATTTAGGTGTTAATATAGGTTAGAACTTAATCTACCACTTTTCTCAGTATATAAAATACTCAGTTTATGGATTATGTTCAAATTAAGTGCTGCGACCAATCTCGCCTCACAAAACGTATTTATATATTATCTCGTAAACAATTATTTTGATTACCAGGACTAATCTTAAAGGAGTGTTCAGTGTTACGCCCTTCCACTTCCATCCCTAAAGCGTATTTGTATAATCTGCTATTTAATCAGGCCTGTTCTGAATTTTCGCCGAAACAACGCTTTTGTTTGCCCTAAAATAAATTGTTTTCAACCCAAAATTTTAGTATCCGCAGCATAAATTTACGCGACCGAAAAATATCGCAGCCAAATATTGAATGTTTCGTCGGCTTCAGGCTAGATTGTTTCGCGTGAAAAATTAACCGCAATTTGACTTTGGCTTAAGCGCCCTCGCGAAATCCGAGAAAATTTAGTTTATTATTTTCCGTTCACAACTTTGTTTATTCGTCCGTGTAACACGATAGCTTTGGGCAATTTTTATAAAATAAAATCATTGATTGAATTATTCTCGAACCTTATGGTTATCAATAATAACTAGGTACTTACTCCAAAATCAAGTTAACATAGCTACGATGAGGATACGATGCAATAAATAAATAAAATAACCCCGAAAAAATAAGGTATCCTCTCAGCTGTGGAAAGGCCCCTCGGGCCAGAGTAGTACTGACGGTTTATCTGTGGCATGACCTGCCAGGCCCGCACTGTCCGTGTGTGTACTGTACTTGTCGTAAGATAACAACAGTGAATGTGACTACAAAAATAACGCACATGTCGTAAAAAAATCTTAATAAATTCGAGGCGCGTGTACGGTGTGCTGTTGGACTCCACAAAGGCTCAAATGGACCGTGAACAGTAAAGAAGTCGTATCCAACTTGGCTGGTTACTTGTTTGACCAAGAAATTGCTTTCCAAGCGTCGCTACATTGCTAGTCAATACGCTTCGCAAACTTCCACGAGAATCGTCTTTGTAGTCATTTGTTAATGATAATGTACAGTCAGCATCAAAAGTAGCTACGCAAACGAAGACGTCAAAAGTCTTTATTAAAAGGGAATAAGAACTTTTGACGTCTTCGATTGCGTAGTTACTTTTGATGCTGACTGTACTCGTACTTTATTCGGCTTGTTGTTGTTTACCGAATGATCAGGTCGATGAAACGTAAATTGTGTGAATATATGATTCTAGACGGCTGTCAAGGTCAAGGGCACAAAATTCTGAGCCATCAAGATTTATCTCGTTTGTCCAGATCCATTTGAATGTCAGACAAACTTCGGTCCTTATTACGGTCTGAACTGGCGAGAAAAGTTAGATGATTGTGTATCACTTATCAGTTATTCCATGATACCTGTTCAGAGCAGAACAAAATATAGAGTTGAGAGAGATAGTTATAGTTGTAAAAAGGCTTTAATGTCCTAGCTGCCTGTAACACCTACGCAGTTTAGAAGAATATTTTGATCTATGGTAAAAGACAGAAGACGATGTGAGTTGATTTGAATAGTTGGTTGTAAGTTGTTATAATATAAAATAAATAATTTGAGCAGTTTAAAGTGAGTTATACTGCGTGTGTCCCGGCACTGCTATTAAGATGCTGTCAAATACCGCTCCAGCTGGGAAATTACGTAGTTAACTTTTAGAGCGAGCTTTTATTTTCAGCTTCAACAAAAAATGACAATTTAAATATCTAAAGTTACGCGATTACCGTGCAGTAGTCACTATGAAGTTATAAGTTATCGTTTAGAAATTTGGCGCAATTCCAAAGGCTAATATTTTTGTCTGTAAGACATTATTGTAATAAAACTATGCTATAAGTAGACTGACAAAACAAAAATCCTTGTCACACTCAAACCAATTGATTTGCCCCACAAATCCGTGACCGCGCTTCCTCGCTCAGGATAATATCTCCGTAGCCGGACGCTAGTGCTGTAAGACCGAATTCCTAATATTTACAACGATGAAAATTTATGCATTTGGAATATTCCATTACATTTTGCAGTCCTAATATCTGCAGAAGGACGATGTATAAGGCTTGTTTTGTTAGTAAAGAACATGATTTTCTTTCAGTTTAAGATTTTCTGAGAATAATTGCAGTTTTAGTTAGAGGCTATGCAAATAAACTACTGCCCATAACGACGTCAAAATTATAATTATGTAAAACTATAAATTACTGTATAAAATTGTATGACATTTACTTTAGGTAAAAGCGTCAACGAGCCTTTTGTGACGACCATGAGTAAATATTTTCCTACATTAAGGTATATGTAATGGCCTTAATTGCTTTTCATCAGCACTACAAAGGCGTATTTACAGTAGTTAGAGCAGTTGCATTTTTCATTCATTTAATGCGCAAAAAATAAAGTTAAACTCAAGCAAGGAGCAAAGGTCTGTCTAATAACATTTATTAAGTTAAGAACACCAAAGCGTAACCGTTTGTGAAGCCGAGTATGTGTTAAGATTCCACACGTCGTTTAATCGTCTAAAATAAATTACATTTCCAACAAAATGTACTTACTTCCATTTTGTCACAACCTCTAGACGTTTGTTAATGGAATTTAAATGTAATTTGTCATACATTACATAAATATAATTATCAATCATTCATTAAGACTGCTAATGGTCGATTTTAAGAGTTATCTCAACTTAGCTGATAGTTGTGTTGTTTTGTTGACTTCATAGCTTAATAAATAACTATAAAACTAAAAAAATATGACAACCACTTCCGTCGATTCGGTCAAAATGTGATCTTTTCATTTCGTAAGCTGACTACGAGACCTACTACGAATATCATGATGCGTACTGAACTAATAGGTACTTTTTATACTCGTCGACTTTAATGTTTGAATTAAGACTTCGTACACTACACTAAAACCACATTCTTTTTTTCTATGCAGGTTCCAACTCGACTGAAATAATTACTATACAACGCTTTAGACAGCTAAAATAAATTCGACCAATCACGTGGCGCCTTTAATGAACTATAATGAATTTGACCAATAGGACGTCGAGTTGGCTCCAATACCAAAAGACATCAACGACGTTGAGCCGGCGCACCTTTGACTTGCACTTCGTTTCAGCAGGGCTTAGATTTTCATTAGATACCAAGTTGTTTAATTCTTTATGTTGACTCGTATAAAAAGTATTGTATACAATAGTTACACAATTAGCTCGTAAATTCTCATACCTTACTTAGGCCACTCGGCCCTTATTGTGTAACGATTATATAAAATACCTACTATTAGTAGTTACCTATCTAACTAGTAAGCGTTTTATATATGTTTGTCAAAAGTTACGTTACTAATTCTCGCTGAATGTACATAGAGAAGGTATTATTGATCGCTGTTATTCTATATCGAAACAAGCACATATTTAATAATAATAGCAGAATGTTCCGCACGTTTGACTTCTGTAAATTAAAAGTTAATAATAAACTTGTATTAGGAAAGTTAGCGATCCCGCGCATTAGGAAGTTAATCCGAAGTTTGATATTTGTTTTGACTTTTAAAAACTGCTCGAGTTTCCCTAGCGTGATATTTATGCGCTCTCGGAGAAATTCATACCAGAGAAATGCTATTGGTAATTTTAATATTTGTGTTTGTGTTCGCTGCCCCTTCCGCTCATGAGAGGGGGCCATCAGTGGGACGTATATATAGGCTGATGATGATGTGTTTGTCCGTTGATGTCCATGATCCGTTTTATTCAGACTTGACCTTGACCTTCATTAGGTTAGGTTATACTCGTGCACACCGCGAACTCTGTACGAGAGGTTTATTATTGAGTTAGGGCTGACTTCTGGAAGTTACGAGAAGTTAGTCCTAACTGGCGGAATTCTTGGTTTCAATATGTTTCAGGTTTCCGCCACAAATTACTGGTATTTTTGTAATACATCATCCTCAGTTGTACCCTAAAGGAGCCCAGTTTCCGCTTTGGCACCCAGTTTCAAGATCTGACATAGACACTAGTTTTATGAAAGCGCAGGTTTTATGAAAGCCATCTGACCTTCCAACGCAGAGGAAAAACTAGACCTTGTTGGGATCAGACCGGTTTTCTCACGATGTTTTCCTTCACCGAAAAGCTACTGTTTTTTTTTTGTTAGCCTGTTGGAGTGTCCCGCTGATGGGCAAATACCTCTCCTCTGGATTTCCACTCGCCTCTGTCCGCCGCAATCCTTGGCCGGTCACTTGAAAAGGCGTCCAAGTCATCCAGTCATCTCCGCCTGGGCCTGCCTCGCCGCCTGTATCCGTTCTGTGGCAACCACCAAGTGGCCGTATGAGCACACCTCTGTGTGTGCATACGGCAGACATCTTTTAAATATATTAGATGATATTTCGTTATTTATTTTTGTAATACAAAACAATCATGATGCGATTAGTGGGGACGTAGGTTAGGTGCATTTCATTTCGAGTTCCAGGTTAATTAAGTTTAGTCATTATAAAAAAACCTTAAGTAGGTACATTGAAATTATCGTATGTTGATTTATATGCCAATAAAGGTTAATCGTTTACTGAAACAGCTGCACTGTGTTTTGTTTTCAAGAAAACACAGCGCAACTAATTAATTGGGCATAAGGACGTTTACAGGCGAGTAAAAGCAGGATTAACACGCTATTGTAGACTAATTAATTACTTATTCACAAGTCGAGGCGACGCGAGGCTTGTACTCACTGTATATAATTGTAAACAGTTGACACAGAGTCGATATTAGAACTTCTATAACTTCGGTAATCATGTAAAAGTATCATACAGTGATTTAGGTTCACGTCTTTCCCGCGGCCATAGCCTATAAGGGCTATAATGCAAAAAAAATGGTGTGGCTCATAATAGGGAATATCTTTATTTTTTATTGCGAAAATCAAAAGTATAATCCAGAGGAATATCCTTAAAACTTTCTTACGATTTTTTTTAAATCTAAATTGAGGGGTCTAGCTTTAGCCAGTACAAAATTACAGGATGTTGAAAATGGCCTGAATGGCTTCGAGAAAAAGATGGTACGGCCGTGCCTCTTTGTTTTGCTCGACTTGGCGGGGCACCGTGCCCCCAAATAAAAATATTCGGGGAACAATCTTACACAGATCAAACTAGCCCCATAGTAAGCTAAATAAGGCCTGTGTTATCGGCTATTACCCATAACAATAACATAAGCTAGACGACGATATACATATTTGATGGATATAAATATTTAAATACATTAGCAATAACATCCGAGACTCAGAAACAAAATATTCATGCTCATAGAGGCCAACCCGTCGTCAACAAGTACCTGTATAACCTTCACAAAATAGATAATGAAAGTACTTCAATAACTTCTGTAACTGTGTAAAAAAATACTATGTTGACGATTGTAAAATAAATGAGTAGGTATTTCATACCTAAACAGCTATATTTCCTTAGTGCTGAAACTGCTGAGTTAAATAGAGTTCTCGAGAAAACACGTTGTCATACTCTAATGCAATTCTAACATTGCAAACAACTCCCGTGTGTACAAATTTGATCTCTCTGCTACGACTATAAGGTTCAAAGTAGCTTGACCGATTTTCAAGTGACTTCAGGTTTAATGTTGTTATGGAACCACAGTTGTTATTATGAAATGTCCACACTTCTTGAGAGAAAAGGACAAGGATTGTACAGTATTCTACAAAGTAAACCTGCTTTATTCAGTGCCGAGAATCGCTACGCGCTACGCTCGTAGCCGATCCCGTGGTCTTCCTCGTATGTATCGGAAAGCGACTACGGCGTAGGGACGCATATATCTCGTCACGGGCTGGGAATGGGTTAAGTGAGTGCTTGTTTGGTTATGTTAAACGTATTAAACTATGTCTCGGTGTAGGTACAAGTGAATTTAAAGCTACTAGTGATTTTTTATATTGTTTCAAAGCTACTAAAATATAGAGACACATAATAATGATCTAAACACGCTGGCTAATATTGGCTATCTTTAAGGTTTCTGACGATTAGGTAATAGAAGAAAGGTACGGCACAACGGAATGTCACCTCGCTCATATTTCGAGCAGCCCAACCGGATAAGTGCCTTACAGAAGACCGCTGCCGTAATAAATAAATAAATAAAATAAATAATATAATAATATCTATTTTCTCATAACATTTAAATTACTTGTTAGTTTTCAATAAATGGGTATTTCTAAGAAATCTGCATTATCATTGTCCGCCTGGACATGTGGTGTTGTGTTGCTGGTAGTGAGTAACGTCGCCAAAGCTCCCGAGGATGTGTTGAGAGTTAGGGACCCGCGTTCACCTCTAGCTATCAACACAACGAATCCTCAAATCATTAAAAGATCGGCAATGCGCTTGTCATTCTTCTCGAATCGCAAGCGTCTATAAGCAACGGTGTCTGTTTTCCATCTGGCAGACCGTGGTACAATAAGGTAGTTTCCTAAAGTTAAAATTGATAACGTAGTGCTGCTAAATGGATAGTAAACCATCAAATAATTGTATTAAATTATAAATTACGAAATATAATTAAAATCATAAAAGGATATGGACATTGAATGTTAAATAAAATGTGTATTTTTTATTGTCTAAAAGTAAATTTAAAGCTACCACAATAGAATCCTTACGCTTTTATAAAAACAAAATTCAATAACAACTATGGACCTAAACGCAGTATTTCGGGACCGAAACAGCAATTTAAATACTTGATTTTCCATACAACGATTAGTACAAATATCAAACTGTGACGTCATACGTCAATGTCAATTAGTATGAAACCTTTCGGCAGCACCAGCGAGGTCCGTCTTTAACAAATTTTTTGGGTATCTATATTCTTTAATTGTATTTGCTCCCATACAAACATTTGTTCCTCTCCGAAAACTGGTTAGAATGGCATCATAAAAAAATTAGGACACACATTAAATGTAAGTAGCAAGGAACAAATCACAATCTCAAACGATCATTAATAAAGATTAAAATGGAAATATATAAGATTTTTTGTTCATGGGCACTGTCTGAGTCATAAACTTATTGATACAGACAATTGTTTTACTTTAAGCCAGATCTCATTTTATACTTATAAAAGGTATAGTACCTATATCTGATGTTTTTGTGGTTTTTTTTTTGTTTAATATGTGTGTCCTATGTGTTAGTGAATAAATATATCTTTCTTTCTTCAAATCATAATAAAAGAATACTTTTAAGGGAATAAACATAAAGCTTCTTTAAAAGTATCATAAATGTATAGTCAAAACGTATAGGTTCCGCATAATAAATACTTAATCTTGAGGCGAAACAAAACAGAAGTAGGTATATAATTCAAGCTTCAGTAACATTATCGTAATATTACACAAACTCTTTAAGACAATAACCCTATTTATAATCTTCGATAATTGAACGTGTTTATAGTTGCAGGTAATAAAATTTAACACGCACGTAAACTGAACGCGGATTTCTAAATATTTAGGTGCGCAGATTCTATAATTAATTTAATCTCAAGTATGTGCTAAAAAAGGTAAGAAGCCACGTCATATGCATATTTTATAGAAAAACTGTTACACATAAATTCATGTATTGCTATCAGGACCGGGATGCGTTCCACAATATTTGACAGGACGCATACAGACTCTCAAATTCAGAATGACAGAGATATCGTAGTGGGGATATATGTTATAAATATGACTTATATAGGTATGGGATGAAATGACCTAGTTTACAATAAAAAGTTACCAACTGATCGCACGTCGTAAGGTTGGAAACTTTATACAGTGTGTAACGAAAACTGAAACTATGTTTTTAGATCATTACCGTGAATTTAAATGGTTCTTGTAATATAACACATGGCTGCTGCGTCGCTAGTTCCTTTTAGCTTTGAACTTGGCTGGACACGCTGCCGCGTGTCTAGGTCCAGTAGTATTTTATTCGGAAACTGGAGAAAAAAGTGTTCTCAGTACGCGACTAATTGCATACTGCTTTCCTAGAGTTGAGAAAAGTTTGGAATTTTCTGATTTTCACTATTTATCAGTTTAACATAATGGTTTTAAAATGTATTTCGTTATGCAGGCACTTACACGCTGTATAAGTATTTGCATGGAGATGAGTACCAATTAGTGTTATTAGAAGACTAGTCTTGAAGACTTTCGAACCTTAAAGACTCGCAAACCTTGAAGGGTTGAGCTTTGAAGGTTTGAGCTCAAAAACGGTTCAGAACCTTAACTACTCAAGTTTTTATGAGCTCTTAAGAGTAAGTCTTTAAGACTCAGCCTTCATACAGAGCTCAAGCTTTAAAATCTCATTTATTGAACGCTCAAGCCTTGGCGCTAATGAGCCATTAACGCCATCTTAATATAAATAATACGTCCTAGCTAGTGACTGTACCTACATTTTATCCCTTTGAGACCTTGACGAAGGTAAGTCTCGGTAAAAATGCTTTCTGTAATATATAATACGCGATAGCTATGGAAGTTTGCATTTATTGTTTTAGTTATTTTGATCCGTGCTGTACAAAACGACAACGTCACATTCGGATGGTACAGTCGAGTTCTCCAATATCTATACAGACAACCTTTCAAAAATATCTGTACACAGGCTTTATTATTACTGACATAAGACACATGTACAGATATTTTTGAAAGGTTGTTTGTATAGATATTGGAGAACTCGACTGTACCTAGCTTTAATTGGTTCACTTCTCTTCCGAAACAAAGTACCAACGTTTTCAATATATAGGTAGGTGAATTTGTGAAAACGATAGCTTGTTTATGTACTTGGCGGTAACTTGGTATTTATGCGATTAAAAGAATCCCGAATTAAAAATCATTTTTTTTGTGATGTTTGAAAATGTTATAGTAGGAAAAAGAAGAGAAATCATTAGCAAAAACATTTAATTGATTTAGATACCAGTTCGTGAAAACAAGCCGTTATGTAGGTTGGGCAAGTGTGCCGGTCGTTGGCACGGTTGTAATCGTTACACTGTCGTCAACTCCATGACCTCGGGATCCGGAGATGAATTATGACGGAGCGTTTATGATATTTATTACATAGATACACATAATCACGCCTCTTTCCCAGAGGGGTGGGCAGAGATCACGGATCTCCATTTACTACGATCCTGACAAACCACTTTCGCTTAACTCACCTTCATAACATTTCTCAAACCTGCTCGTCAGTTTAGCGTACTTTTGACCTGGCCCATTTGTAAGATTTCTCCGATTTGATCGGAGAAAGTTCGCCTAAGTCTTCCCCTTCCAACTTGCCTTTCCACTCTTTTTATACACACTCTCTTCGTTAATCTTCTTTCATCCATCCTCTCTACATGCCCAAACCACCTTAACATACCTTTCTCAATTTTCGTGACTATATCTCCATCCATTTTACACTTATCTCTTTTCACACTGTTTCTGACTCTATCACTCAATTTCACTCCACACATACGAGAAGTACGCTCTCATTTCTACTGCATTAACTTTATTACATATTTTATGCAAAAATCGGCAGACTATTTGACTTAAGGATAAAGGGTGGCGAAATGGTAAGGTCCGGCGCTGTTTTGTTACATTTAATAGGTATAACAATGTCGTGCGTATGAGTGTGTAAACTGACGAAACTTCGACGGTATCAAAATCAAAATCTCAACCAGAGATCTTTTTTTTCGAGCGCGCGCATCACATCGAATTCATATTGCGATGTTAATAAGTGGCGAACCAAATTAATTTCCTCGTCTACGGCCTCGACTCATATAATATATAATCAGGCCGGAAAATCGTGTCTGAAAAGTACTGTTTCTTGAAACATGAAATTAAACCGCGATTTTATCTCATAATCCTATCCCGTCTTTCACTTTTCTTCCACGAACATTGACAGTCACGTCACAGGTCATCAAGTGTCCCAGTATGCGGGTACACGCTCTGAATTCCTCATCTGGGAATAGCCGAGTCACGTAATCTATCATTTTAAATCTGTCGTGCTGGCGGGCGCGACGCCAACACTTCCTATATTCCGGACAAATAAGTGGTATTTTTTAATCGAGCTTTAGATTTGATTAGGATATTGTCACGATAAGGAATGTCGATAAAAATATTTTGATAATCTCATTGAGATGAAGACCAGATTTAAATGCCTGCCGATTTTTTAGGGTTCCGTAGCCATAAAGACAAAAACGGAACCGTTATAGTTTCGTTGTGTCCGTATTTCCGTCTGTCACAGGCATTTTATTTGAAAACTATAAGGTTTTTTGAATAAAATTTGGAGGATAGGTGTATTTTGTTAGCCGATACATAGTTCTGTAATGAAATGACTAAAAATTAACTAATTTTTTGGGGTGCACCTCCACTCCATACATGTAACTGCAAGTCAAAAAAAAATCATTGTAAGTCCACGTGTGATGCGATAGGCCTTTCGAAATAAATATAGGCAAGGTTTCTAAGCAATTTTTTTGATTAACTGAATATAGTCGGAGATAATCGTTCCCCCTCTAATTTTAGACAGGTATTAAAAAAAATTAAAAAACATGGTCATAGTGCTTAATAAACTCTTTAACCGAAAATTATTTTGAACAAGATTGGATCAAAGGTTTTCGATATATTGCTGAAAAACTGCATTCCCTATAGACATGGACGTAAGTGCCGTAAGTTTTCTGTGACGATACGACCTTTTTAATAGGCACTTCGCTGTGCGTGGTCCAACACGCACGTACAAAGCATTAATTTATTTATTCGTATGGCAAGTCAAAAGTCAGATATAAAGTCATAAATAAGCAAAAGAATTAATATCAAATGTACAAAAATATTTTTTTTCTTAAAATATAACTTAGTCATGTAATTTGACCCATTCCTTATTTGAACTAGATATAATATACCTACTACTTTAACCGTATGTACTAGGAATATCAACAAGACATGTTAAATAGTAATTACAATACAATACAACAATACAAATACTCTTTATTGCACACCTCACACAAACAAAGCAGTTACATAGAGAAACAATACAATAGTAATTACTCGTAAACGGATTATTTTAATCTGAAAAATCTGACCAACAACGATTCTGAATCATTTTTGAATGTGCACTTTAAACATTACATTACCCTCCTCGAACTCATTTACGGCGTTCACACAACCCGACCACGTGTCGTCTGATCCGCTCATCAAACAAAAGAAAAAGTAGTAAAACAAATGTCATTTAATTTAAGACTCTATGAGATACAAATTACGATTGAATTTGGTACAAACATACCGAATAAGGACACCAGAAGCGTAGGAAAGACGTTCTTTTGCTGTTATTGTATGTCTTGCCATCAAAGTATTTTTGTGTGTGGAGCATGTGAATGCATTTAATGATTACTAATGAATATGAGTTTTATTTGTATGATAAAAATCGTATTCCAAAGTGAAAAATATTGAAACTCAGGCATACAGATTATCAATCAATGCTCTCTGGTTTTTAAAAAGTACCTACATACATACTTTATAGTTTATACGTACGTATCTACGTACAACTTACTTTTGAATACCAGTAAATACATGGGGAACTATTAAAGCTAGTGAAAAAGTGAGAATACTTTAAGTCTCTCTGCTTCGAAAATATCTTAATTTCATAAGGTACCTACCTTGTTATTACTATTTGCAGGAACTACAAAAGTAACTTTGTAATCGCATGTATTTGTATAGGACTACAAACTTACTTATGCAGCTGGTATATCTCTGAAAAGTGACTGGCATTGGAATTTTTTTAGGTTTTTTTATGAATTGATAGGCTAAATACTAATTAAGTATATTTAAAATTTGAAGCTTGTGGGTCTGCTAGAAGTACCTAACTAAGGAACTTTGAGGGGCAGTAGTTCTTAAACTAAAAGTTCAAATTGAATGTTATTGAGAATATATTTAAGCCATATTATGCCCTATATATTACTGAAAATTCAGGGTTCTAGCTTTAGCCAGCACAAAATTACAGGATGTTATAAATGGCCTGAATGGCTTCGAGAAAGTACGGCCGTGCCTCTTTGTTTTGCTCGACTTGGCGGGAGCACTGCCGTGCCCCCAGATAGATACCAATATATCGATCGGTGTGAGTTTAAGGCTAGTATGAGTACCTTAGTATTTTAACAAGTATTGACTCCGAATAATATTAGTCACAACCGTCCAATTTGTCCAATCCTAAATGGTTTTCTCAAGCGCGCTTATTTAATATTTATTTATACACCTTTAATTCGAAACAAACATCCCTGTTACACGTAGGTACACAAATGTATACCAATTCATTTTTTGTCCCTGTAATCGCGGCTCTGTAATTTGATCTGGAAGCCGGAAGCGAAATACATTCCGCTAATTCGATTTTAGGTATGCCAGTTGCAGTTATGTTGATTCTTGCACTTCAGGTTAAATACCATCGAGGACACATTTAACTGACCACTCGTTAACTTTATTGCATTGCAATGCAACGATATAAGGTCTACAATGGTCAGTATGGGGTATTCCTGTTTTTACATTTGTGTCCTATTTTTGACGTCAGCCTCTTTGTGACGAAATTAATTTTTGCTTAGTTTGAAAATAATATGGGAGAACAGCAATAAGCGGTATAGGAACGTATAAAGACCCTATATCCTAAACCGAAAATCGGGAATGCAAAATGTTATAAGAGTGAATTAGATTAATTTCATGACATAAATTACAGTACAAAGTTGCCTTTGCTCAAAATTATAAGAATTTACATCACAATCGTCTCACAATAACAATATTCAAAATTATAAATACAATGATCACAAATAAAATTATTTCGTACCTATCACATATCAGGATCGTCAAAGTACAGTTCATTTTAAAATATAAACAATAATATACGAAAATTTCAATCAATCCTTATAAAATACATCAAACAAACACAGAGGAAATGTGGTGGAAGAGGTGTACTTATTCGTATTTCAGGATCGTATAAAGTGGAAATGATCTCTGTCTGGCTCGCTTGGGGTGATCGTTATTTATAATGTATCCTGGTTTACTTACTTCTATATAAGAGTATAGGTAAGCCTCGGAATTTTAGATGACGAATAACAGATTACATTATTACTGCATCACTTTTTCATTTAAAGTTCCGAACAATTACATTAGTGAAGTTAATTCTTAGACACTTCATTTGTGGTAGCGCTTTGATGAAAAGTCTCCGTCCGTGAAAAAGAGATATACTCGTATGTAATAACTGTGGTCTCCTACAATTCGGTTAGAAGTATTTTGTTGTTTCGTAAGACTAAGTGATTTGTTAGGTAAAAGCCACAAAGGAAAATAAGTTAGCGGAAATGACAAATCGACTTAATTATTCCCAAAGGTTAAGTGCGAGCGCGCATTCGTCATGGGTAACAAATAACCACTTACCGGGCAAGGCCGGGAAACTTACTTTTGTTCTTAGCTTTATTTTATTGTTACGTTTTGAGAGAAAACTATTACGTTTTCAACAATACTAATTTCGTTATAATATGGTTAATACGTTATTTCGGTACAATAATAATTACTTGCGAAATTAGGTAGGTACATGTATTTTGGGAGCAGATCCTAATCGGATTATAAATTACCAGCTGCCGCCCGCGACTTCGTCTGCGCAAACCCGAGATAAAAACTATCCTATATTTTAATCCAGGCTATAAACTATCTTCGTGCAAAATTTCATCCAAATCAGTTCGGCCTTTTAAGCGTGATTGAGTAACAAACATCCAAACATTCAAACGGCTAAACCTGCCTGCCTGTCACCTTTTCCCGCTTAAACCGTTAAACCGATTGTGATTAAATTTGGGATCCGGGAATAGACATATGATATTTTTAATCCCGGGAAAAATTGGGGTGCAATTTCTATAGGAGTACGATAAGTAATACTACGCCAGTAAGAAATCTAATAACGAACATCTCTTAAGGCGATTCCGATGAAATCGCAAGCAAAATCAAATTGGAAATAAAAGAAATAGAGCTAAGTACTTACTATTCATTTAAATGTTAAGCCAACTAGCCGTTCTGTTAAATTAACTTTGTCATATATTGCGTAAACAGATGCCAGTGACAGGAGCCCTGTTGAAAAGTTATCGTAGTTTGCTAAGAAAGTCTGCAGTACGAAGTAAGTAAGAACTACAGAGAGAACTCGAGATAATACAACTGTAACTATTTATCATGATCTGCTAAGCGGCGCGACAGTTGTTTATGTACTCCGTTTCGCTGGGAGACCAGTAAAACAAACTTGAATACTTTTTGCCCGACTACGGCAGAACCGAAAGGAAGGG
Source organism: Epinotia nisella (assembly GCA_932294315.1). Lineage (NCBI taxonomy): Eukaryota > Metazoa > Arthropoda > Insecta > Lepidoptera > Tortricidae > Epinotia > Epinotia nisella. The sequence goes on from OW028687.1 coordinate 9,080,278, forward strand.
ATATTGTTTTTAGCAGTCTATGTTTGTATTTACGTATTTATGTGCCACCGTAGCGTTTAAAATACTGAACCGATTTAGATAAATAAGATGTCAATCGATTCGAAATTATGCTCCGGGTGACATAGGCTATCTTTTGAATGGAAAAGAAAAATATGATGGCTGTTACATACAAATAAGTGACTGACTTTGAAGAAAATCTTTTGCTATCATAGCGTGTGGGCGATCAAATGAAAGAGGAGAAAATTTCGAGTTCAAATGTATAAAAATATTATTCATAGTTACATTTCCGTAGTCGGGATATACTTTTTTAAACATTTCTTGTTAACGCAGCCGTTTGTTAAACTGAGTTGTTAGCTGCAGTAAAATAATCTAAGCTTCCGAGGATGAGCTGTGTTGAGAGAGAAGGACCGGCATTTGTTTTCTAGCTGTCGATATAACGAATCCTTGAATCACTAAAGAGTCGGCAATGCGCTTGTGAGTTGTAAACTTCCACAGGCTACTGTCTGATCCATCAGGTAGGCCTTATGGTTATTCACCATCCTCGTAGTATTAAAAAAAATACATTACGATCTCGGATCTACGGTCTCGGACTCAGGGCTTAGAACCGGTACCGAAAATACCTGTAACATCCGGTATTTATAGATTTTCTTCGTTTTAGTTCCCAAGAACCGGTAAAGCAAAAATACCTATATATAAATATAAAATCAATACAAATCTTCCATTGTCAGTAACATTTCAACGACCTAGTTCTTTTAAAAGTGTTTTATTGGCAATATCCTCCAATACCAGCGAGCCCCGGCCCTATTAACAATTGGAAGCATTTCATTATTTGCCCCGAACTTATTACTACTGGGATTGAAGTGGGGTAACTGAAGTGAAACGTCTCTTTTTATTACAGAAATGCACTGGAAAATCATAAGAGTTTTCAAAGGCGTCTGACTGAACTCGTAAATTAACAAATAATAAATTATAGTATCTTGGCTCTATATTTTACGGAACCCTTATAGTTTCGTCATGTCCGTCTGTCCGTCTGTCCGTCGGTCCGTTTGTCCGTCTGTCCGTCTGTCCGTCTGTCCGTATGTCACAGGCATTTTACTCGAAAACTATAAGGTGTATTTGAATAAAATTTTGAGGATAGGTGTATTTTATTAGCCGCTACATAGTTTTGTAATTAAAATGACAACAAAAAATTTTTTTAGGGGTGCACTGCATACATAAAACTAAAAGTAAAAAAAAAAAACATTGTGACCCCCCTTGTGGCACATCAATCGATAGGCCTTTCAAAATAAATATAAGGTTTCTTAGCATTTTTTTTGATTAAGTGAATAGAGTCGGAGATAATCGCCCCGAAAGTCACTAAAATTCTGTCTCCCCCCTCTAATTTTTGAACGGTGTATTTTAAAAATATGGAAAAATTCATGGATATAGGGCTTATTAATTTCATTCACCGAAAATTGTTTTGAACAAGATCGGTTCAGAGGTTTTCGAGATATTGCTGAAAAACTGCCTTCCTCAAATAAAAGGACGTAAGTGCCGTAAAATTTCTGTGACGATACGACCTTTTTAATAGGCACGGAACCCTTCGTTTTGCGTGGTCCGACACGCACTTGGCCGGTTTTTTATTAATGTTTCCGCGGTATGTTTTACCTCTGCTGAAATAATCTTGAGGCAACAATGACGTTAGAACCGAGCGGTTCGAATGCTAGGAGGTTCGCCCGAAAACATAGTTAGTAAAATTAATTTTTCACATCTCATGCTCGAAAAGTGTGTCATATTAGGCTTAATAAGCGGGGCTAAAGTAGTACATTTAGCCCCTAGGGAAAATATGTATACATATTTATGATTTTTACACATTTAATTTGACCAATCAAAACACTTCACCATATTAAATCCACCAATCACAACTCTTTCAAAAAACATTTATCTTTGCTATCAACCAACCAGAATACCTACAGCTACATATTAAAATCGACCAATCAAACATCAGGTGTTTTTTAGTCCCTAATTCCAAATCATTTAAATCCACCAATCACAACTCTTTCAAAAGACATTTCTCTTGGCTATCAACCAACCAGAATACAGCTACATATTAAAATCGACCAATCAAACATCAGGTGTTTTTTAGTCCCTAATTCCAAATCATTAAAAAAGAAAACGCCTCACGCTAAATTGAACAATCTCTTCGCAGTGAAATTTATTATTGATTGTGGATGGATAATCTTTGTTTAACTATTTTCTCGCAGTCGAAGTGAAAAGTAGAGTGTATAACTCGGGTCTAAAAGCCATATTACCCCTCGAATTATTTTCCCTCGCTTCGCTCAGGAAAATATCCATCTCGTGGTAATATGGCTTATTTTAGCCCCTTGTCATACAATCTACTATTGTAATGTCACTTACCAAGAACGTCATTTGGATCTGTAACAAAAAAAAACATTAAATGAGTAAATGGGTCAATATTTCTTGTTGTTATTCTGTCCCGTTAGCCAAGAGACAATTTGGCAGAGTTTCTTAGAAAAAATGTTTAATATGGACTTCTAACATGATCTATAGAAAAAGGGGTCGAACGTGACAAGAACGGCACATTTAGTGAATTTAAACCCATAAAATTGCAGTTTTAAAACGTGACCTAGGAACTATGTGTAATAATGGCAACTAGTGACAGAAAAAGTTGATTCACCCAAATAAGCATTACATCAAGTACCTACGCTTAGTGTAAAAAATGTCCTCTCCTAATAATGGCTTAAAACCTTGATCGGAATCTGATTGTTAATCCAATTATCTGAATTCCCTAAACCAGTTTCCGAAAAAAAATCGTTTCCCATTTCCTTTTTCATTTCAGTAAATCCATTAACTAGGTACCTTAATTAGAGAAGCATATTGTTTTTTTATTTTTTATTTTATTTATTTTACTTTGCACGCGCTAAAGCTACTTTAATCTCTTCGCTTTCGGTTTATTATTTATTGCACTACTTTACTCGTACAAGCGAATGGCTACAGCACGCTTACCATGACTGGCCATCGAAAGCATACATTACTTTACTTCCGACGCGATCGAACTAACGCGCTTCGAATAGATTTCGATTCTCGCAAGTTCGAGCTGTCAAATTCGTCGTACTCATGGTGCCGATAGTATATAAACACACGGCGACACTAGCAAGTGGAAAAGAGCAATATATACTATTTAAGGGATTTCTACACCCTATTCGAAAACCACATTGGAAAAGGTTAATCTCGTTCAAAACGGTAGCCATAAGGTTAGGCTAACGGCTAACACAATGATAGTATAAGACAAGAGGTTTTCCGTTCGCTACTTAAAAAAAAGTGTTTATTAATTGTATACCAGACAAATGCTTGTTTTTACCTTGCGAACCGAGAAGCAAATTAATTGATTGTTACAATAAGATTACTATGTATATTGTATAACGTTTGCATGTTGTAGGTATTAATTAACTCTAGAAATACATTTCATAACATCAATCAATTAGGTTCATATTAGTGCTACCATTTGTTGTTCTGTTCTTTGAGGTATATAATATGTAATTTGTTGTACACAAGAAAAGGGTAATCAGAACAGAATATACGGGCACGAAGACGAACTTATCCCTATAAGGGACCTCTTCCAGTTAACATTAGAGCAGTTGCGCGTAAACTAACACTAAGTAAACTAATAGGATTGGGTTGCACTTGCAGACACTAATAGAGTATTATTTTATTACCTAGCATACTGCTCTCAGACTCCGATTCCTCCATATTACTGCTTAAAAGTCTTAAGTTTATTAGAGTAATGATGTGGAATTTATGAAATAATGGCAAAGCATCATGTCGCGCTGTAATTTAATATTCAGGGATTCACTATGGAAGAAATGTCCCGTTCTCGTGCGCCACATCGCCCGACGTCGCTGAAGACAAGTGACCCCAACGACGTCGGGCGATGTATGTGTATAGTCCCCTAGTGAATCCTCATTTGTAAGTTTACTGTGATCAGAACAAAGCGCCGCACGACTTTAAATAAAGCAGAATTGATGCCAGAGATGAAGCTCCGGCATCAATTATGCAATGTGATTATATTGCATAACCTAATGTAAAAGCGTGACGCAATCCAACACTTATTACACGTTATTCAGTCACAAACGCAGTGGTGGAGTGGGACGCAGTAACTAGTTGGACAGAGATGCTCAGCTCCCCTCACACTCTCTCATTACTTGCTTACTTAATTGTCATAATTATTTGACACATACCAAATGGCGGCTCATTAATTACTTAAGAAATTGAGCGAACAAACGCCGTCTTCGGAGCATGATAGCGGAGTTTGAGTAATAAAGAAGCGCTGAAAATTGATTGCAGTAATTAAATGGCGTGGCGAGACTGGATAATTGATAGTATACATTTCCTTCTAAAAGCGTTCCTCAGTAATAGCACTCGAGGCGTACCTTGGCGACCATTACAACAAGAGAGTGTGAGTATATTGTAAAATTGTATCATTGTAAAATTGTGAATAGGTATCAATAGTTTATAATTGGACGCGTAAGATGACTGAGGTTAGTTGTAAATATAACCTCTTGTAATCTAACCATCAGTTTACAATCTCACGAGATAGCTTTTTAACTACTTTTAACGGTTCGTATGATGATATTATTATGTATGTAAAAATATGGAAAATATCCGCATATATACATTTAGATTTGACGATTGAGTAGCCTAGTGGTGGTTCCTTTGAACTTGGCTGGACACGCTGCCGCGTGTCTAGAAAGAAAGAAAGAAAGAATTAATTTATTCAAGTAGGATTCATTGAACCACTTTTGCATCGTCATCAGCTACATATAGACATATTCAGGTTCTATAAAATATACTTAAAATTGTATGGATTTTACAATACATTTGTTTTAAAATAAGAGCCTATCTAGTACATGGAGCCTATCTAGATATTCTATGTAACTGTTCGACACAGTTGTTCCTACGTTAATGACTTAATTCTAAAATTGACTATTAGCAATCATGTTGGGAAATCATGACTTTGCAATTACCGAAATAAATGTACCTATATTATAATGTGTAAATTAACTCATAAAATCAGAATCCATTGGAGCAAGATTGATGTTATATATAATGTTGTTAAAAATACCTGTGTTTCTCAAAATGTAAGAACACAGAGCCTCCCAAGGATCCGATAGTAATAATACATTAACGAAAGGAATTAACTAAGGCCTTGATTACGTGGGAGACTCAGTTATTTTAAGATGACTTCTCTTCAACATAGGCGGTCTTCCATGTAGCTTTGTTATAAAAGTTGGTAAAGGGGAAGATTAATGGAACCGAGCCTGTTGGGAAATCTTAATTTAACTGTACCCAAGACAAACATGCGGTCTGGTCGTCACACTAGTTTCCGTCCCAGTCCAACCAAGACAAAACTTGGTAAATCGCATCCAATAATGCAGGAATAAACTGGCTCTAGAACACAATTTTAAAATATAAATTGTTCGTGACTCTTTTGAATCCAAGCTTAGTCTTAGAATACTCAAACTAGCTTAAAATCTTCATGATATTGTTGACTTTTCATTGTTGAACGAGCGAGCGAGGCGAACGAAGTTCTCCGCTTCAGCTGGGGTGAAATTCGCATGTCCCGCTGTCCGGCTGTCCTCATCTACAGGTCTCATTTCTCAACTGATTCTCGTGAAATTTTGTGAGCAGGTTTATAAAGTATATATATATATATACATATTTACCAGGTTATCAGTCCACCTTCAATCTAAAATTGCAAAAAGATAATTATATACTCAATCAGCTGAACTCTACAATGTTGCAAAATCATTTCGGCTGTCCATTTCACGTCACCTTGATAGGCTTGATAAATAGAGTTAATCCTCTAAGTGTAGGTACCCTAAATGCACGCTCCGTTAAGAGAGGGCCTTCACTCAGGCCGTATACACTACAAACGTCATGTCATGATTGTACTATCGGCAAAAGCCAAGCCTATCCATTTCAAAAATAGTTTCGCTTGCACGCGGCGATCTTGCGTGCAACTGATAAGGCCGAGGCAGATATTATACACTGCAACAAAATGCGCCTTTAGGTAAACTGGTAAAAGTGCTATATAGTAGATTATACACCAAGGGGATAAAGCACTGTTTTATGTCACGGGAGCGAATTGAATCCCGAACGTAACGAAGGACTCATAATTTAACTCCTGAGCGTAGCGAGGGAGTTATAAGTTAATTCCTGAGCGAAGCGAGGGAATTAAGACTGAGTCCTGAGTGCAGTGAGGGGTTTAACCGCCCAAGACTAAAACAGTCTTATCCCCGAGGTGTATACTCTACTTTTCACACCTTATGCGAGACAAAAAAACAGGCTCAGTAGATAAATAATGTTTGATTTCTTTGCTCGATGTCCATCCGATTTCCTTTTTAAAAAGGCCAATAACTTGGCATATGTATTAATTTGTATGTCATGTTTGACACTTATTGTTGCCCTCAGCATCGAATATATACACCACAGGCTACTTGGCTTCTTTGTAGCTGACAAATATTCAAAATAGACCAGAAGCACTGATTCAGACACAGACTTTACGCCTTTTACAGCTTTCCATTTTTCAAAATCGTTGTAGGCTTTTAGGTATTTTTCCTTTGACTTCTCTGGCAGCAGATTGTTGACAATGCCTATGGCATCTAATTTGATAAACTCAGGAGTCAAAACACTTTCATCACTCGACATTTTCAATATTATTTTTGAAATTAAATCTTCTATAGGCACCTACAAGAACTCGATTTGTTCGTCACGCGTGAACAAAAGAAGGCGCGCGACGTTCCAAATTCGAAAGCACAAGCCGTGGTCCTAGATTCGAAATTCGAATTTCGAACACCGCGCTCCTCCGGACCGGGGTTCACACGGAGGCAAACTTCATTTATTTTGTCAAATCAAGTAGGCCATGGCCTAGGACAAATTGTGTTTAGCAAAATTAAACTTTATGCATATAGTAATAAGAATTATGAAAAGTGAAATCATATTATTAACCAGCGGGTTATAATGAAATTCAGTACAACATTATAACCCGGCTAATACCAAGGGATTTAATGTCTTGCTTTCGGTAGGGTTTACATGACCTATAATTCGGCATTGTCGAGCATGTGGTTTGAAAAAATTATTATTTCATAGTCGGTACTTAACGCTACTACCAGTGCAATAATAATGTAATTGACTAATATAGATTACCCATTCACGCGAAATACACGTACACGAATAATATGTTATCGTAAACTTGTCTAATTTTAGACACATGTGAATAATTCCGATCAACTCATGATCGACCTCCTACGTTGACATCGTAAAAGGAACAGAAGCTAAGGTTTAGAGTTGTAAAAACAGTTGAAAATCGCCTATTTGGCCCATATTCGGCAGTAACGGTTTATAACGGGTGTTTCATTGAGTAAATAAAATGGATTCGTAAACGTAATAAAACGGGAAGCAGGTCAGGCCGGTGGAATAACACTGTTTGCCGTTTGGATTTAAAAAGGATTAAGTTAGGGTTGTTAATGACTGTGACGTTAATGTATGATTGTAATGAGCTTACTTTTTACCCGACTGCGCGACGCAAAGGAAGGTAACGTGTTTACCGAACGCAAAATGACTGTGTATCGATTAGAGACAAAGAGTGTAGGATATCATCTTACTTAACCAATATGTTTGTATACGCCGCTTATAATGTGTCCAGAAGGTCTGCGTGGGCCCTTCAAACCCAAAGTTTACGACGGTATAAAAATATCTAATGTTTTACAGATAGATAAATTATATCTGGGCTATTATTTATTGGGCTTTATTATATTGGGCTGATATGATGATGATGATGATGATGAAATTATATCGAAGTTAAAGTGATTACTTGTTAGATACATCAGATGTCGTATTGAACAGCAGTGTTGAAGTGAATTAATTCTGTACACCTCACTCGTATTGCCTGTATTGCATATACTCCTAGAGGTGTGAGAGGTAAAGAAATACGATTAATGTCCAGAGTTATATGGCAACAATTCTCACTTTGCTATTGTAAGTAGACGCTTTAATATAAATAAAGCTGTATAATAGACGAGGACAGATAATACTTTAATCCAGCTAATGTCTATGAATGTCGAAAACGATAAATGTATTACCAACGTCTGGAATAAGAACCTGAAGAGGGTGTATATACTTTGTCCGTAGAATTAGTTTATTGCCTTAGGCTTAGGTGTAGGCAGTACCTAATTATCGCACTCCCTTAGATAATCCTACCCCAAATTCACATACTTAGTGATAAAAAGTATCCTTGTATATGTATGCATACCAAATTCAGCAATTAAAGCATGAAAAGGTTACAGATAGAGTGACACACTTTCACATTTGTAATATAACTTACGGATAGCTGCGTGTTCTACAGATTTTTTAACCATTTGAACATCTAATGTAATCCAAGACAGATAATGACAATGCATGATATTTGTCAGGTAAATAATATACTTCTGAACGCAAGTAGGTAAGTAATAGTACATTACTGCAGACGCCGGGAAAGAAGGGCTTGCCGGGTGAGTAGGTATAGACGGCCGACAATAGGGAGGCCGGATAGTGATACGAAGCCGGCAAGCCCTTTTCACGGCTAGGCATGTATAGTGCTTTTCACAAACATATGCAATGAAATAAAAAAAATACACCGCTCAAAATAGTACATTAATTTTCCCTCCGATCCCTCCATAATGTTTTTTTTTACGGAAGTCTCCGTATGTCGCGTGTGTAGTGTTCGAATAGACCCTATTAGACACTATTAGGGCCATTATACACAACCTGATAATAAGAATCTTAATTTCAATAATAAATAAAACAAATGCAGAAGATTTTAAATATTGTCTATGGTATCTGTTGAGGATAGACAATATTTTAAATAAATTTATCATCACATTGAATCATACAGAGGGCCTAATGCGAAACGACAACGAACTTCGTTCGTGTATCTCCGTCTCTGAGGGCCTGCCGCGAAAGGCATTCGAAGTTTTCCCTCTCTGTCAGATTTGCGAGTTCGTACGTAAGTGCAACAGAGAGGGAAAACTTCGAATGCCGTTGGCGGTAGGCCCCCTGTTTCGCTTGCTAGTTCAAGCGACAGAGAGGAAGATACACGAATGAAGTTCTTTTTCGTTTCGCGGTAGCCTCAGATTTGTATTCTTAATATCAGAGGGCCTACCGCGAAACGAAATTCGTTTTCGTTCGTGTATCTCCGTCTCTGTCGCACTTGTTAGTTTGAGCGACAGAGACGGAGATACAGAGTATAATTTTTTAAATTTGAACACTCGAATTATTTACACAAAGCAGATATCTTAGGATAAATTTATGCTCAAGACTTGACTTGGCTAATAGTTTTTACTATAATGCTGGATATTTGCTTGCTATGTAAATCGGGTGTCCTGGACAATTTCTCCACCTAAATATTTGATTGATCAGATTCAGCAACTAGTTTAATTAACTAAGCACATATTTCAAAACAACTTAAACCAAACATCAATAAAAAGTCATATACTTTCAAGAAAATCATGCTAATAATCCTGAGATATTATAATTATAGATGACTAAATCCGAAAATAAAATCACCTAGATAAATGACAACATAAGAAAGCGCTGAAATGTCATAGAAATTTACAACTACCGGCGAAACATCTCTGTCCCAACCTGAGCCGACCCACATACCGCTCATTCACAAGACACTGAATCTATTTTAAAAGTACACGACAGCCCATCAAATCTGGCGCGTAAATAGGACATCCTGGCCATCTAGCTAGGCCATACCCTGGCCCTACCATTCACTTCGCCGTGAACGTGCCATGGCTCCCGTTTGTTATGGAACCATTAGCGAAATTGAGCGGATTCCAGGAGCGCAGAACAGATAATTGAGTCCGTGGTGCCATTTTACGACCAATTTATCATTTTTTGCGGCCGAAAGCGGTTAACGATAGCTTCAAATGTGGTAGGGCACTTTGCCGATAAAAGATCTAATTGACTGCGCATTACAGTGTTTATTTTATGAACCGTCGTGTAGATGCGTATGATTACAGAAAACGGAATGTAAATAGGGCTTAGAAACAAGAAATATGTTTTGTCTTCTCGTTGCAAAAGCAGTGACTGCAGCCCTGGGCAATCCTTGAAATAACACGATTGTTATTATCTAAGAGTGACTGACGACTACCGTCTTCCGACCTACAAGCTTTTTGACGACCTCTAACTAGATTGTATGACTGCTATATTTTTGAGGACCCCTAACTAGGTTGTACAGTCAGCGTCAAATACTTTGTAGCAACCAAAGTAGTCAAATAGTTCGGTACACCATATATTTAGTATGGTGTCCCGAACTATTTGGCCACTTTGACTGCTACAGAGTATTTGACGCTGACTGTACGACTGCTGTATTTTTTTATACCACATCGGTAGCAAATAAAAGTATAGCCCGCTTCGTGATAAGAGTTTATCGTAGCCTATGGACGCCCGCAACTCGACTTGCGCGTGCGCGTTGTCTATCTCATAATGCGCGTTCCAGTTGTTGTCATAGGCAATAACTGAAATCGATGAGATAAGGAGCCTTTTACATCACGGAAGCGATCAGTAATTGACAACTTATCTATCCAGGGAGTCAACTTTGCATTATCTGGAGGTCTATTTAGATCATCACATCGCAAACAAAAATTAACATCCTAATACACAATCAATATGAATGCGCGATCGAATGTGCAAGTGCAGTCGCTGCCGGTCAATGGGCGCTAAAAGACTCCACATTTTCAGTTTCAACGACAACATTTTAGTGACGCAATTCAATATTATTAGACCTAATAAGGTCTAATTTAACAGGCTATCGGACTAGTGCTAAAAAGTAATTGTTTGTTCCAAACATCCTGTTAGCGATCAAGATAAAGCTAATCATTAGAGCGCCCGTATTACAATTGCGATCGTTAACATACAGATCCCCGTTTCACAAACATTACTGCCGAAGGTGACACAGACAATTTGCTATACATTAGTGGATCGACAACGATCGGTACGATATCTAACACCCATATACCTACGAGTACAGTCATCGAAAGCTCTTATTCCCTTTTATTAAAGACTTGTGACGTCTTCGTTTGCGTAGCTACTTTTGATGGTGACTGTACCTATACTTGAGCAAAATTCGATTTGTTTTTGTGACAGCGCGAGACATGGCGATAAACAAACTGTACAATTTGCCTGTTCAAATTGATCACTTAACTATATCAATACCTTCTCCTCTGCTACTCAGACCGTTCCCATGAACATTCGTCGGAGATCGGCTCGGCTGTCAGCAGGGCGATCCCCTCGGGCCAGCAATTTTTAGTTTGGCTATAAATCCCATTACTCAAAATTAAAAATTGAAATTTAAGGTTAGAATTTGGATGACGGAACCCTAGGCGATGTGGACACTGTTTTATCTGACTTATCAGATATTAAAACAAATTTCGAAAATATTGGATTAGAATTAAATTTTAGCTACCTAATGTGAACTATTTATATAAAAAAACTTCTTACTGTTTGGATGATTTAAAATTCAAATTCAGTTATCTGACACCCAGCATAAAGATAGTAGACAGGAAGTCACTTTGTCTCCTGGGTTATCCCATCTTTGAAGAATCTTTTCCTGATTATATTACTAACACTATTTCTAAATTCCAAAGTCACGCAAATTGTTTACTCGAAATCAGTCCTCATTATGCTCTTGTAATTCTAAAGTTTTGCCTTTTTGTCCCTAAATTAACTCATGTGCTCCGCTGTTGCCCATTTTGGAAACATCAAAATTTGCTTTCACCGATAGATGACTTAGTCAAAACTAGTTTAGAAATTATTTTAAATGTTCAGCTCAATTAACAATCTTGGTTACAAGCAGGTTTGGCGGCTTAGGAATCAGCAAAATTTCGAGTGTTGCTTCCCCAGCCTTTTTTTCGTCCACCTATAGCACGTCACGTCTCATAGGAAACCCAAATCTCAAAGGAGCTGGGACGATATTTATTGCGATTTAACCTACAAATCGATTCTGAGCCGCAGTTCAGGTCTTCGCGCAAGACTTTTGGCGGTCGGAGCCAGAGAGGCCGGTCCCTGGCTACATGCCCATCCCTCTCCAAATACCGGTACCTTCCTGGATCCGACCTCCCTTCGTCTGGCGACTTGTCTGCGGCTTGGGGTCACGGTATTCACTCCACACATATGCCCTTTGAAGTCAAAAAAGTGCTTTTCAAGACATGTGACACTTAATGACATAATCCACCGGTCCTTGCCAGCATAAATGTGCCTGCTCTTCTTGAGCCGCCTGATGGCATTGTCAGTTGTGGCGGCTTTCTCGCGCAACGCATCAGCATTGTGATTCAGCTAGGAAATGCCGCCACCATCCTCGGTACAATGCCTCGAGGGCCTTTTTTACCCGACTGCGCGACGCAAAGGAGGGTAATGTGTTTATCAGCCTATATATGTATGTATGTATGTATGTATGTTTGTTCCTATGTGGCACTCCAGAGACCAAACGCGTGAACCGATTTTGATAATTCTTACGTCAATCGAACCGTCTTACTCTTGCGAGTGTCACTAAAGACATGACGGTAGTCAAAATTCAATATGGCGACAACCAGACGCCAAAATTGAAAAAAAAAAAAAAAAAAGTTAACGAAATATGTCGAGTGGGGTATCACTGAATAGGTATTTAAAAATCAGTTATAGGTTTCTCTTACAGTTTTTCATTTAGAGTGACCATTTAAAATCTACAACGTTATAAAGTTATAGTAATTCTGTTCAGTATTAATACTGCACTGCGCGACGCAAAGGAGTTGCCGTTGATATTGTGCTGGGATGTTACTGCATAAGCTACAAGGAACGACTTTAGACCGAGCTGTGGTTGATTTAAGTTCACGCATTTTTGCAAAAGGTCAAGCATATATAGTTTTGAGCCGCGTTAGGTCTCTAAATGGATTAATTATCAGTAGTTTAGACCACCGCAAGCTACTTAATAATCCTCACGATATTAACTCCCTCAATGAAATGACAAGATTGCGAAATTTGCCGTCTTTTAATACTAACTAAAAAGTGTTAAATAAAAAAAAGATAATTTAGAAAATAAAAAAACCCGACTGCAAAAAAGCTATCTTTAGAAAAAAAAACTGAAAAGAAAAAAACAAGTTCAGTAGTCGAGAACATTGAATCAGTTTCATGATTAACATTTCGTATGTCAATTTGGACCTTGGAGACAGCAACTTCAACAGTCGGGACCCATTAAAAGTCTAGGCTGCGGCACTAATGTTGACGACAATAACGGGTCCCGACTGTTGAAGTTGCTGTCTCCAAGGTCCAAATTGACATACGAAATGTTAATCATGAAACTGATTCAATGTTCTCGACTACTGAACTTGTTTTTTTCTTTTCAGTTTTTTTTTCTAAAGATAGCTTTTTTGCAGTCGGGTTTTTTTATTTTCTAAATTATCTTTTTTTTTTAGATTTAACTTGGTTTTAATTTAATTTAGTTAATAATCATCATTATCTAATAAAATCACTTAATTCAATTCAATTTATTTATTAAATCAGATAATAAGATCCATTATTTGTTAGTATTATCCTTAGAACGACTATGTTAGTACTTAAAATATCAGCAATACAATATAAATTCATTCATTATTCATTACCTAATTATGTAATATATCTCAAATGAAAGGGCATTATATAAATCTTTCTATTATACATTTACAAGTCACAAAATAACAATTTAACATAAAAATTAACAAACTTAAACTAGACATACAGGCCCCCTCGAGTCGTCCCTGGCGCAAAGGTACCCATCACACTCGCCGCGTTTCCACGTTGAATGGCGACGGACAACCTTTGCACCAGGTACGACCTTACGCGGGTGTCACGAACCTTCTCCCCAATTCGATGTCCCACTTCCCTCACGAAGGTAATTGCCTCCGACCCCCAGCACCCAGTCGTCTCAAAAGCAAGAGGTACAAAATAATAATTACTGCACAGGGCCGAATATTTTTCCCGCTTTTTGGCCGCGGCAAAATCTGCAGCGGCACCGGCTGACTGCACAGTCCGGCCGAGGTGCGAGGCGGCGAAAGTACTGACGCACGTGGCGTCCCACAGCAGACATTTCCCCCTCTGCCACGGCACCAAAGTTAAGCCGTCTGGCCTTTTGCCATCGGTGCGGCAGAGGCCCGGGGGCTCCAGAACACAGGGGATGTTGGCTGATATCAAAGCCCTCCTTACGATGTCGTGAGAGCGTGGTGACGTGGAAATCTTCCCGTACAACGACAGCAACTCAGCGCGTGATGGCCATTCGCCTCCACCATGGAACCGCAGATGCATTTATGTGGTACACAAACATCGCAGCCCAGGCGGAGAACTACTGCCACCCGCAGTGAGTCGTTGTCCAGGAGTGTTCCCAGGTAAGAAGCAGGCAAAGCCTGCAACCACGCTCCCGCTTCCACCGTTGACACCGACTTTAGCCTGGCCAAATTCACCCCCGTGGCTACACGCATAAGCTGTGCAAGAGCGTCCCTGGCCCCCACATCGATTATGTAATTAATTATTAATGCAAGTGATAGAAAGTGAAATGAAAATAGTTATTTGTTATACAAGGGTGCAAAGTTATATTTTAACCGCGAGTGTGCAATTGAAACACGAGCCAGCGAATGGATTCTAGGGTTGAACCACGAGCTAGCGAATGGATTCTATGGTTGAACCACGAGCGAAGCGAGTGGTTCGAAAATAGAATCCTGAGCGTAGCGAGTGGTTCAAAAATAGAATCCTGAGCAAAGCGAGTGTTGCAACACACGAGACGTCAAAATAACTTGCACCCGTGTGTAACACAAATCTTTTCACCTCACTAAACTGAGGAAAGTACTAGATAAGAAAAACAACTGAAATGTGTATAATCAGCCTTTATTTTAACTAGTAAATATTACATAGATTCTACATATCGACTCTACATATCGACTATTACAAATGGACTCTACATAATCGACTCTACATATCGACTCTACACATCGACTCTACATATCTACTCTACATATATTCTACATATCGACTCTACATATCGACTCTATATATCGACTCTACATATCGACTATACATATTGACTCTACATATTGACTCTACATATCGACTCTACATATCGACTATACAAATGGACTCTACATAATCGACTCTACATATCGACTCTACACATCGACTCTACATATCGACTCTACATATACTCTACAATTCTACATATCGACTCTACATAGACTCTACATATCGACTCTACATATCGACTCTACATATCGACTCTACATATGGACTCTACATATGGACTCTACATATCGATTCTACATGTTGACTCTACCTATCTGGACCCCCATATAAAACTTCACCCCCTCTTTTAAGGGGTTAGGTGCAGTCTTCCAAAAAAAATGATGCACGTTTTTTTTTGTTAGTCATAAATAGTCCGCAATCTCCGCATACCAATTTTTAGCTTTCTACCTTGAAAATTGCGGAATGCTCCATACAAACTTCCACCCGCCATTTTAGGGAAGTGGGGGGTTAGAAAGAGATAAAAAGTAGCCTATGTCACTCTTCATCCCTTCAACTATCTCCACTTAAAAAATCACGTCAATTCGTCGCCCCGTTTTGCCGTGAAAGACGGACAAACAAAGGTAACTAGTAACACGTTCGGATTTCAAATATTCTTTGCACACATGTGGATAAAATGCAGTTTTGCTATCTGTTTTTAAAGAATAAAAAAGGTCTTTCCGAGCTAGTGAGGTGAAAATAAAATTGTATTTTCTAATTTTGCTGCGCTGTGGTTTGTAATTATATGCCAGTCTTCCTTTAACGAACTTCATTAATTCTAGCTTACTACAGTTTTAGAAAAGCTCTTTCACTTCATAATTAAGTAATTAAAAATCTCTTTGTTGGGTGAAGAAATACCTATCTGTTTATATCGGCGGCTATAGATAAATTAAATTATATTCTCAATTTATAGTTGCCGAAATCGAGTTGTGAGGATGAAAACTTCGAAATTGTACCCATTTCATCTCACAATATCCTAAGACTGCGTCTGCACTATAGTACTGATTAGGACCGAGCGGCGTAACAAACCTACAGACACAGATTAAGTCGCTCAATGTGGATGATAGATATAAGGGTACGTATTGTAATACATACCTATAATCAATATGTATACGTTTACAACATATAAGTTCAAAATATATCATTTCAGAAAATACAACAATAGGAAGGCATAACAATGAAAATCCATAAAGTACATTGTCCATAACGGTCAAAATACATAGGTAACGATTAAATGCATATTCAATGCTTATAATGTATACGGTCAAAAAATATACCATCGGAAAATACAATAGTTATAAGAAATAATAATTAAAATTTAGAAACTACGTTTATCATAATAGTCGAAAATGCACATTTCAAAATAACATAAGAGATATCGAAAGTCAACAAGAATGATGTAAAATTACGTGTCCCATTATACTTAGTAATGTTCTAAACGTAATTTACTCATGCGTTAGCTCCGGCGCTGCGAGCTGTGTAGCCTACCCTAAGGCAGGTCTCGGTTAGGTACGACGACGAGCGAAGCGAGGAGGAGTGTCAGGAAGAACTGCGACCACAAAGCGCGCGAATCGAGCGAACGAAGCGAGCGTGCCGTGCCAGCGGCCGGCGAAGCGCCAGAACCGAACATTTTTTACTAATATTTACATAGGTAAGTACAAAAGTCCAGGGGTTTATCTAATACTAGCTTTGCCCGCGACTTCGTCCGCGTGGAACTCGTTTACATCGTAACTCCATACAAACTTTCGCCCCCCCTTTTCACTCCCTTAGGTAATTAATTTTGGGATTAAAACTATTCTTTGTCCTTCCCTGGAATTCAAAGTATCTGTGCACCAAATTTCACCTCAATCAGTTCAGCAGTTTAAACGTGAAAAGGTAACAGACAGACAAAGTTACTTTCGCATTTATAATATTAGTAGGTATGGATTGTTTGAAACGAAAAGGGCTGATTTATAGATAAGCTTTACCTACTCCAAACGCCTTTTTAGGGTTCCGGACCAAAAAGGTAAAAACGGAACCCTTATACTCCGTCCGTCTGTCTGTCTGTCACAAAGTGAAATATCTCAGGAACTACCCATGCTATCAATTTTAAATGAATAGTAGTAAACAAAGCTAATCATCGTGTATGGAAAATGAAATTTTTAAATATATATTTTTCCTAAAAGAATGGATACGAGGGGAGAGGGCAAAAATTTAAAGTCTAGTTAGTAAGCCCAGTGGGGTATCATAGGAAGAGCTTGAATTATACATTCTAAAAGGAAAATGTTGAAAAAAATACCATCCCCCCCTTATCACCGAACTTAACCGAATAAACGTAGACTCCGCCGCCAACTTGGTGTTTCTCTGGCCAGAGGGCCTACCGCGAAACGATTTTCGTTTTCGTTCGTGTATCTCCGTCTCTGTCGCACTTGCTAGTTCGAGCGACAGAGACGGAGATACACGAACGTAAACTTGGTTTTAGCTGTCAAATTTACTATACTATTGACCGCCACCGCAGGCCGCGCCAGTGTGTTTCAGGCATTAAGCCTCTCACAGACTGGCGCGGCCTGGCCGCGGCGGTCAATAGTAAACTTGGTTTTAGCTGTCAAATTTACTATACTATTGACCGCCACCACAGGCCGCGCCAGTGTGGTCCAGGCCTTAAGCCTCTCACAGACTGCCGCGGCCAGGCCGCGCCAGTCAAATAGTAAGCTTGTCATTAGCTGTCAAATTTACTATTGACCGCCACCGCAGGCCGCGCCAGTGTGTTGCAGGCATTAAGCCTCTCACAGACTGGCGCGGCCTGGCCGCGGCGGTCAATAGTAAACTTGGTTTTAGCTGTCAAATTTACTATACTATTGACCGCCACCACAGGCCGCGCCAGTGTGGTCCAGGCCTTAAGCCTCTCACAGACTGCCGCGGCCAGGCCGCGCCAGTCAAATAGTAAGCTTGTCATTAGCTGTCAAATTTACTATTGACCGCCACCGCAGGCCGCGCCAGTGTGTTGCAGGCATTAAGCCTCTCACAGACTGGCGCGGCCTGGCCGCGGCGGTCAATAGTAAACTTGGTTTTAGCTGTCAAATTTACTATACTATTGACCGCCACCACAGGCCGCGCCAGTGTGTTGCAGGCATTAAGCCTCTCACAGACTGGCGCGGCCTGGCCGCGGCGGTCAATAGTAAACTTGGTTTTAGCTGTCAAATTTACTATACTATTGACCGCCACCACAGGCCGCGCCAGTGTGGTCCAGGCCTTAAGCCTCTCACAGACTGCCGCGGCCAGGCCGCGCCAGTCAAAAGTAAGCTTGTCATTAGATACCGGTATTTTCATCATACAAAAATACCGGTTTTATTTCGTTCAATTTCGTTCTTTGGTTTATAATATCATTTTTGATCAGGCTGTCTAATAATACGAAAATGTTAGGTAAACACATAATAGAGTCCTACGTTAAGAGCCTAAAATAATTCAAAATATTAGACTACTTCTGGGATTTTTGAAAAAACCGGTTCCAATCCCTGGGCAAGGAACTATTTTCCATATTTTTTTTCAGAATTTTAAGCCTAATGGTTTCGGAGATAAGGGGGATGGTCAATTTTCGTCTTTTTTCCCAAATTACTTCAAATCTGTTTTTACTAAAATTATATTTAAAAAAAACTGAGATGTTTACAACAACTCTTTCATTTGATATGTCACACAATACAGATTACGAAACTATTTTTTTTAATTTTCCAGTTTATCCCCCAAAAGTGGCCCCCTTGTTCAGAATTCATTAATTTACTTTACGCGTCCATCTTTGGGTCACCAATTTACATATGTGTACCAAATTTCAACTCAATCGGTCCAGTAGTTTCGTAGCAAATCGGCTGTGACAGACAGACGCACGAGTGATCCGTTTTTTTGTTTTTTCCTTTTGAGGTACGGAACCCTAAAAACATCAGACAGTCACGACCTTCAATCATATTATCCTTTAATAAGAGAAAGAGAGAGAGAGAAGTTTACTAGGTGCCAGAATGCCCATGACACACGAATATGACAAATGAGCACGACAAAATGTAAAATGATTATGCAATATGCGGCCGCATGAAATGACCGGGTCAAGAGAGCAGCGGCGAAGCGGCGTCATTGTGGGGTTAAATTGAACGCAGACTTGCATGCAAATGTGGAAAAGTTACGTATGTGCTTGTATGTTTAGGAGAAATATGTAGGTAGCTATTTAAATAGCGATCACTGCACGAATATATAATACAGAAGCAGTGTCCTCATGTCCTCGACCTATAGGAACACCCCACTTTCGTGTGTCTGCCGTTCACAATAAGAATGATACTCGTACAGTCACGAGAAAACAAAAGCGATATCCTAGGGACGCCCCTATCATCTGTCAATTAAGATGAATGACCTCGGCCTTGGCTCGGCTTGGCTTTCAGTGGCAACCAAACCAATCCATATAATTCACTACATGTTTCCTAATATATTCCTTTTACAGCAAAAATCGGTCAAACCTCGCATCGTATTTATTGTTGTGTATTGATAAAATCTGACCGAGTTCATGACATTCGATATAATCACCTTCCCGTTTCACATTCACGAAGTTTACCAACCACTTTGGTCTGTCTCCGATCATTTATCGTTGTTACGCACTTAGGGATCAAAATATGCTAGAGACGAGCTTACAGTCAAGTACAAAATCTTTCATGAATTGGTCTAGCCTACTTGAACACAAAAGTACAACGCATGACTAGATCCTTTCAAACATTTGATTAAAAGTCTGACTCGTCCTGAAAAGATAATCAGAATGGATAAAGTATTTTTGAATCTAAATGACATATTAAACCTAGACACCATTAAATCCAGACTATATTTACTTTCAAGGCAGTGTACTTTGTCGTAGATGATGTTTACTTTCCATCAGGTGGCAATGTCGTCGCTGTTTGCTGACTTTGTATAAAAAACAACGTTACGTGTCAAAGAGTGTATTATTATTATTATTTTCGGCAAAGCAGAGATTTTAAAGACCCAAACAATGAATCTTTTATAAAAAGCATATGTGAGATCACGCTTAGAACATGCCTCCACAGCATGGAGTCCTCATTTTTAGGGTTCCGTAGCCAAAATGGCAAAAACGGTACCCTTATAGTTTCGTCATGTCCATCTGTCCGTATGTCACAGGCATTTTACTCGAAAAGTATAAGGTGTATTTGAATAAAATTTTGAGGATAGGTGATTTTTGTTAGCCGCTACATAGTTTTGTAATTAAAATGACTAAAAAAAATTTTTTTAGTGGTGCACATCATACATAAAACTTAAAGTCCAAAGAAATGTTTTCATTGTAAGCTCGCGTGTGTATCAATCGATAGGCCTTTCAAAATAAATATAAGGTTTCTCAACATTTTTTTTGATTAAGTGAATAGAGTCAGAGATGATCGCCCCGAAAGTCACTAAAATTCTGTCCCCCCCCCCTCAAATTTTTGAACGGTGTATTTTAAAAATATGAATAAAAATCATGGACATAGGGCTTATTATATTCTTTCACTGAAAATTATTTTGAACAAGATCGGTTTAAAGATTTCGAGATATTGCTGAAAAACTGCCTTCCTTAAAGAAAAGGACGTAAATGCCGTAAGATTTCTGCGACGATACGACGTTTTTAATAGGCACGGAACCCTTCGTTTTGCGTGCACCGATATTAACGCAATAGGATATATATTATTAATTCAAAATAAATTATCAAGCTGACGAAGGTCCAAATTCAAAGAATAGATTATTTCTCTTCAACTTAGGCATAAAATTAGAGATCAGGTTCTGATTTATACAATCCTAAACGGGTTACTGGACTCGGCTACTCTTCTCTGGAACATATCCCTGCGTTGCCCGGACCCGCACCCGCTCCTCACCTTATTTGCACTCCCTTTGAATCGAACCTCCTACGCAAGAAATATGTTTATTGTAAGAGCGTGTAAACAATACAACGATAAATATACTCACATAGACCTCTTTCACCTTTCATCGGTACAAAAAATTGTTTCTGCAATTAACAGCAAGTATAGATAAATACAATTTTATTTTATCTTTAAGGAATTATATATTAAAACCTTGAAGTGATAATAGAAAAAAAGAAGTGTGTTTCCTGTATGATCCAAATATCGCGTAACTTTCGGCAAATCCTGTATGGCGTCGTATCTATTTGTAGGAATCTTCCATATTACCGATGCGAAATTGTTACGAAACAAAAACAATTAAAATAGGTAGGTATACGAAAATTATATTCCATAGCAAATCCGGCTTTTTTATCGTCCAAGTAGGTAATTTGAATTATATTTTAGGAATTCCCAAGCTAAATATTCCCAGCTTCCGGTTGCATCCTGTAGGAACCCAGGATCCGCTCGGAACATACCGAAACTGAGGAAATAATTTTAATTATATAATTATCTTTTTCCTTTCATTTAAACTAACTATAAGATGAAACTTTATGTTAGCTATATTGTTAACCTATAAATGAAATGCTGTTTGTTGCCCAATAAAATAAAAATATGCTTATAAATGATGTTTTACTGACATTTGATCGCCATGAGAAACTTAATCCACCATCATTATAAAATGATAAGGGTGTAAAATTACTCTATATTAGGCACAACAATTAATCGAAACACATTACTCCATCTCCAGTGTCCTATTAGTCAAAGACGTGTTACTCAGTACGAGTAGTTCGATGCGGTCTATAATTAGCATGCCGCCTCTTAGTTGCGCATCCCTCTAATAACACAACACGCTCACGAGAGCGGGAGTCAAAATTAACAACACTGTTTAAATTATGAACCAGACAATTACACCAATTACCCACATGATGTTATAGTTCAATATTTACAATTCATTCGCTTATTATTTGCTTTGCTTTTGGTTCACATGACTTGACTGACGTAGAAACATATACGCAGCCTACGCAGCGGGATGCGGCGGCAGTGTTATGACCGCTTTAGATAGGTACGAATTTGAGTAGTGCTAGGCCAGTCCAACTAGCACTTTGGTGCGATATGATACAAGCCTTTGGTAACCTCCCCATGTAGGAATACGTTGTCACGGTTATTGTTGCGCCGAATATCGCACACCACCATAAGTATTCAATGTTTCATCATCATCATCATATCAGTCGAAAGACGTCCACTGCTGGACATAGGCCTCCCCTAAAGAGTCAGAATTATGTTTATTGAAGAATATTCACGTTTCATTTTACTTTACATATCTAGTGTACACTTTTCTAGATTTAGATGGGTTCTGACTATTTTTAATATTACGTATAAACCAAACTCATTCGTTGTTTATTTCATTAGTCATCAACCCTCTCTTACGTATCTCGTATTGATAGTGTAGACCGTTTGTATCTGCTATTAGTGCTAATATTTATTATCTGGCCAGCAGGTCGTGCGATAGTTTCTGTGATATTGCATTTGTGTAGGTATTCAACGTACAAATACATATAAATCGGACATCGGAACTACGCGTAGGGACGTGAACATACTTAGGACCTATTCGCACCCAGTGTGTGCGTTCCCATAGTTACAGTATTTCATACGAAAATACGTTCTATGTGCCACAGACCTAAAAGTATCTAAGTATGAGCGGGCCGATATAGAAGGTCCCTTATTGACTGAATAAATATAATGTCGAGAAAAGCTGATTGTTTTTTGTCCTCAGGCACTTTGAATAGCCAATTTGGATTAGACTGTTTGCACACACTCTCCGCTTTGACCCAGCCTTTATTTCTTCCTGCATTATGTTGGAGCGTAAATATGTGTTAAGCGTACGTTGTTAGTCGGGGACGCAGTTGGCCAGCTACGTTTTTTTTTCCCATGAACCTGTAACGTTTCTCCATAGAGCCGACGATAACCCTCGTATATTTGTTTGCTCGTAGGCTCTAGAGCCGTAGCATGGTTGGCCTTATCACGCGACAAGTGACAAGATAAGGGCGTCGTCTCGTTCTATCGAACGGTGTCAGCCAGTGACGCACGCTCTATCCTATCACCTATCGCGTGACAAGGCCAACCATGCTACGGCTCCAGATCTCCGCTAAGCATTTGAGCCTATAAGTACTTTTAAACCGCAAGGGCATCTTTTGATTAGGTGCCTAATTATGAAACCCGTATAAGGTTAATGCAAATTTTCCGCCAGAGTCAAGCTAAGCTACGTTCCGATATAAGTAACACAGAGCCGCATAGCTTAGCTTGAGTTGATGTGTATGAAGATATAGGCTTAACTCAAGTTTACGAAGGAAAAACTACTTTACATCAATATAACACACAAATGAAATTGAGAACATGGACATCATTATTACCTGATATGGTCAATGTATGCATTAGATACAGAAAACACCAAACGACATACCATACCCATATTACAGCAATGTAAACGCACTAAGATTAGTTTAATATTGAGCAATGAAACTCGACAATATTCTCATTTGTTTTAACATACGTAAAATGCTCTTCTCTCTTCTTACTTACATCAACTGACAACTATCTTTGCCACTACGGCGTGTTTTAAATACCCTCTTTAATGTGGCAAGGGACGAAAGAAACAGTCTAATAAAAAGTCATTCAGGAATTGAGACACGTGTTTTGACAGGGTTCGGGAAGTGTCACCGAATTCCGACAGGTTGCTCGCACGACGCGCTACGTTTCTGTGTCATGTCGTGTTGTCAGGTAAATTTTACAGTAAATGAGTAACTTCCAATATTATTTTTTTATTTTGCTCAGCAAAAATAACCCAATTTATAAGTTTTATTTTAGTTCATGTAGCGTCAGCCTTAAATGGCAATTTCCTTTGAAAATTAAACATTTGTCAAGTTTACTGCCACCCCTAATTGGACCGATGCTGGGGGCAAATAGCCTTAATCCTCTGAAACCCTGAGGAGACATGGTTCCCGCAATGGGACTGCGGAAGAAAAATGGGCAGTAAAGGTTCCAAAAGAGAATAGATAAAAGAGTTTAGCCCGTTTAGTCCCATTTCTATTTTAAAGTCGTTTCCTGAACAGTTGTTATCGACTATTTGCCTGCATGTGTGGCGGTTATTTATATGCAGTGATCGTTTTTTTTTTATTCTATTGCGCGTCTTGAACGAGCTTATTTTTATACCTTTTATGGGCTTTATCGGTTAACTCCGTGTGCCAGATCGTCTGATAGCGCCTCTTGGGCTAAACCCCTTACTAAAATATACCGTATACACATGCTGCCTCGTTCACTTTACTTGAGTTTGAGAGAGAAAGGATAAGTTTGTTCGGCCTTTTTGTGCTCACAGATGCTTCCGAATACGGCAGCGGTGTAGGTACCGCCTGCTTTCGTTTTATTGTAGTCGCAGAAGAATAAAAGTACCAGATGTTTATGCTGGAAGTTATCAGACCGTAAAATTTTAGGGTTGTTTTAATATACAGATTTATTTATCTTTTACGATAGATTTAGTGCGTAAGTCAATTTTAATTAATGACCATTGTATATAAAACTTTATTTTAGTATCTATAAATGCACCGATAAATGTAGTCTGCTTGCGTATATAAATACTTTTTAAAAGGAGTACGTTAATATTTTTTTATGAGTGGCCGAGTCACTATAACCACTTACGATGGAACAGGTAACGTCCATATTCTCCAAAGAGCAACAATCCAACAAAGTTGGTTTTTATTTATAATTTCCTTAGAGAAGCAAGTTTGGGAACATAGCCGAGATTAGAGAAGTTCTGAGCACTTATACAGAGCCTTGGTCCGCGGGGAGCAATTGAGGATATTATTCCCTATACATAATATTATATATGACCCTCGTAAAACTAAAACCTGTTCAAAAATGTTGTCATTGTCACTATTCTTCATAGATACGAGTAGGTATCTGACGTATTGGGCTAAGTGACAGTACAAATATAGTAGATTGTATGACAAGTGACTAAAATCAGCCATATTACCACAAGATGGTTGTTAAAATTGTTCGAGTGGAAATATGGCTTTTAGACCATAGTTATCACTTTACTTTTCACTTCGACTGCGAGAAAATAGTAAAAACAAAGATTATCCGTCCAAAATCAATAATAAATTCCACAGCGAAGATTGTTCAATTTAGCGGTATGTTTTCTAAAAGCTTTTATTTAACTTGCAATGTATGTATGTATGTTATAACTGTTATAAGCTTTTCTTTAACTTGCAATGTATGTATGTATGTATGTTTGTTCGGGTGGAATCTTGCAGGTTGAATTTGACCAACTTCCCGAAGTCCAATCAAGTTGAAATTTTGTACAATTTATGTAAGTCGGATGACAATGCAATAATAGTACCATAAACCTGGTCTGATGATGGAGACGGAAGGTGGCCGTAGGAACTCCTTAATTATACAGGATAAACCCGTCGTGTTTGGGCTCGTTACAATCCTCTCAATGAGCAGTTGGTGAGTGTGCAAAAAAAGTACAGTCGGCAAAAAATCCAACATGGCGGAACACCCAAGATAGCGGGCTAGTTATTTTTAATGCACTCCTACAATATGGGTATCAAATGAAAGGGCTTGCACAGAATAACTCAAAAAATAAGGTGACGTCACTCTAAATCCAATATGACGGACAATATACTGATAAACCTGTCCAGCGATGACTAAAAACTAAATTAAATATTACTACTAGTATTAAATCTACCAGTCACAATTCTTTAAAAGAACTGTATGTGGTATCAACTAACCAGAATACAGTTAGATATTAAAATCGACCAATCAGGAAACAGGATTCATTTTAAACATTTTCTATAGCTGCGTCCAAACGTTCAGGCGTGGTTGACAAGACATGGCATAAGTTCATAACTTATGCCATGTCTTGTCGGGATTGAGCGGGATAGACTGCTGAATATGCCCCGTATGCTATCCGCCGCACTCGGCCGTTTGAATGGTCAGTTAGGTACTTTTATTCGTGGTGTCAATATTTTGTATCTGTGTCAAAGCAGTTTATAAAATAAATTAAAAGTAAAAAAAACTTTTTTATAAACAAGCTTTTATTTAAATGCGCTAAAAATAATAAAATAATTTTTTCCTTTAAAACTTTTAAGTACTATCAACTTATAACGTCATAACACATTAATATTTAACTGTATTCTGGTTAGTAGATACCACATACAAATGTTCTTTTAAAGAATTGTGACTGCTCTCGTGTGATACATACAACTTTTCACCTCAGCGGCGAGAACATATAATGCAAAGGAATAAAACGCCACATAGAAGCAATGAAATAATTTTTATAGAAAAAAAACCGGCCAAGTGCGAGTCGGACTCGCGCACCGAGGGTTCCGTACAAACCTGTAGGTTTATAAATTATTAAAAATATTTTAATTTTATGATGTAACTAAAAGTTTACGGTTTTCGCAATTTTTCCTTTATCTGTGCTAATATAAGACGTTTCTTCTTACCAAAATTCAAGATTCTGAATTCACGGGAAGGACCCCGTAGGTTCTGATTCCCTTGCGAGTTTCGAAAATTAGCGGCATAAACGGCTGTATCTTTTGATTGCGTTGGCTTAGAAGTTTGATTTTTTCACAGCTCCAAGGGACAGTAGACCTGAGTATTTGATATACATTTTAGCTTGATACCTCCGCGTATTCCTAAGAAAAAGAGTCTTGACAGACGGACGAACGGACGGACGGACAACAAAGTGATCCTATAAGGGTTCCGTTTTTCCTTTCGAGGTACGGAACCCTAAAAACAAACAACAAATACATATGAAATAACAAACATTAACTACAATTACTCTCTCCCATAACATTAACTTTACATCGAGGTACGGAACCCTAAAAACAAACAACAAATACATATGAAATAACAAACATTAACTACAATTACTCTCTCCCATAACATTAACTTTACATCGAGGTACGGAACCCTAAAAACAAACAACAAATACATATGAAATAACAAACATTAACTACAATTACTCTCTCCCATAACATTAACTTTACATGACATTAAGAAAAAACTAAGTCCGTTTCCGTTTGTTTATACATTTTGCTGATACTTGTCGAATGTCCAAGATGAACTTACTTAAAAAACACAATTCACCCTCTTTGACGGTATCTCTCAACTCTTGAGGAGTTAAAACATCGGCTTCGTCACTTGATTCACTCATATAATTTAGTATAATTTTTGTTAAAGTTATGTTTTATCTCCAAGAAAACGTAATAAAGTTCAATCGCGCTAACTTTTTAAAGAATATAAAGTGCGTTCTGAATCTATATATTGTATTATATTCGTTCACCATATAAAAAAAAACTAGACTTATAATAATAAATGTTCGCGATAAATATCGCATTTCTTCATTGTATTTTAAGAATAATGAAATACTAATATGATTAAAATAATATTAGAGTTAATATAGGTTTCATATTTTTATACGAGTTTAACACGAGTCGAATTTTATTTTGTTTCGGAACGAGTTCTTCGTTCCCGCTTTTTGGGGGCCTACTACGAAGGTTTCGAAGTCGAATGACGAATCGACATATTTTATCTCTCTTTTTTTGTAACGGAGTGAAAGTGACACAGAGAATGAAGTTTAAATGTTCCAAGTTTGTATTACACTCCGCAGAATGAAAAGATGACCTGCGACTAACCTAAGACATGAAAAATTAAAAAGTTAGTTTTCTTCACGCTCGCAGCAAAATGGCATTTTCTTCACTGGTTTCAAGCAGCAAAACCGCCATGTTCGAGCCGCTGAGGTGAAATAGTACATTGTTTAACGAGGGGCGTAAGTGGAATATTGCTAACGAGAGTCTATCAGAAGCCCGACGCCGAAGGCGGAGGGCTTTTGATGACTCGAGTTTGCAATATTCTTACGCCCGTGTTATACACAATGTTTTTCATCACATTTGCGAGGAAATAAACAACTACAAAAGACAGAAAAATCTAAGTTTCATACAGCCGCACCAATCAAAAATTGACAACTTCACTTCCAGATCAGTGCTAGTGGAGTTCAATATTTCAACCAATCACAGAGCAGTATTCTTGCGGGGCGGGGCCGGCTTGACCAACTAGATTTTTTTTTCAACCAATCACAGAGCAACCAAATTTGCTTAAGCCAATCAGAGGGTTCTATTATTTTAAAACTAAACTTAACTGGCCGTGGGAGGTAAAACGGCTATAACTGCTCTGTACGCTCGCAAGTAATAACGCCATTGACGAGCAAGTGTGATGAAAAAGTAATTTCATATCACAGTTTATGTCCCCCTGTATATACCTAATATAAGTATATTATAGTGTCATAAAAGGTAAATTCGTAACCGCTTCCATAGCCAAAATAGTAACAAAAACCGGCCAAGTGTGTGTCGAACCACGCACAACGTAGGGTTCCGTGCCTATTAAAAAGGTAGTATCGTCACAGAAATCTTACGGCACTTACGTCCTTTTCTTTAAGAAAGGCAGTTTTTCAGAAATATCTCGAAAACCTTTGAACCGATCTTGTTCAAAATAATTTTATACACCGTACTAAAATTAGAAGGGGGGGCACAATTTTAGTGACTTTCGGGGCGATTATCTCCGACTCTATTCACTTAATTAAGAAAAATGCTGAGAAACCTTATATTTATTTTGAAAGGCCTATCGATTAATGTGCCACACGTGAATAAATATTGACTTTCTGTTTTACGTATGAAGTGCACCCCTAAAAAATTTTTTTTAGTTATTTAATTAAGAAAACTACGTAGCGGCGCTAACAAAATCCACCTTTTTTCAAAATTTTATTCAATATAGTTTTTGAGTAAAATACCTGTGACATACGGACAAACGGACAGACGGCCAGACGGCCAGACGGACAGACGGACAGACGGACATGACGAAACTATAAGAGTTCCGTTTTTGCCATTTTGGCTACGGAACCCTAAAGAGGATCATCCACATATATAAACCTCGAATAGGTACGTAATAAGTACGTGCGTACTCGTTTCAGGGTTTTATTATCAGAGAAAATGTTTTGTTACCGCCTGGATTGGATTTAATATTCAATGGCTGGGTCGCCATTGTCCAGGTCGATATATTTGATGTCGCAGCCTTTCTCCTTCATCCTTCACTTATTTACTAGCTAGTCGTTTCGTTCAACTTCACTCGGTTTATGTGCGAGGAGATTTAATGCTAGGGTCGTCGAATGTTGACAGTTTAAATAAAGGCCTACCAGAACGGGGGTTCCTTTAATATTTATTATTATTATTATATAATAGTAGGTATGGTACAGTCAGCCTCATAAAGGTTTTGCAGCGCCTCCTCGATATTTGCAGAGGCACACACCGATAGATTTGCAGCAATTATGCGCAAAAAGACGGCGTCTTTGCTGATCATGTTTGTTGCCCCATATTGGCGCACATAATTAAGCAAGTAAAATCAAATTTAGTTTTTAAGTTCTAACATACTTTTTAAGTTTTATTTTTTCCAGTGCATTCTAACAAAAAATTAGATCTTTGTCATCTTTAATAAATAAAATGCAGTAGAAATGAGAGCGTTGAGAAGTATGTGTGGAGTGAAATTGAGTGATAGAGTCAGAAACAGTGTGATAAGAGATAAGTGTGGAATGGATGGAGATATAGTCACGAAAATTGAGAAGGGTATGTTAAGGTGGTTTGGGCATGTAGAGAGGATGGATGAGAGAAGATTAACGAAGAGAGTGTATATAAAAGAAGTGGAAGGGCAAGTTGGAAGGGGAAGACCTAGGCGAACGTTCTCTGATCAAATTGGAGAAATGTTACAAAAAGGCCAGGTTAAAAGTACCCTAAACCGACGAGCATGTATGAGAAATGTTATGAAGGTGAGTGAAGCGAAAGTGGTTTGTCAGGATCGTAGCAAATGGAGATCCGTGATCTCTGCCTACCCCTCTGGGAAAGAGTCGTGATTATATGTATGTATGTATGTATGTAATAAATAAAATTGAAAAAAAAAAAACATCGATAGGTGCACTTCAGAACTTTATCGCTGAGCATTGAACTCGTGATACCTACTAAAATGTAGGTGGGTCGTTCTTCTTTTTTACCGACAATGAACCGAGGTTTTTCTGTTTTTTTGGTTTTTGAACTATCGAAAATTGTGGTTTTGAAGTGCGATTTAAAAAAAAATGCATAGGTTTCATCATTAGAACTAATTAAAGTTTCCTTTCTGGCCAATATAAATATTTATTTACGGTTGGTTTCTAAAAAAAAACATGTGACAAAGTGGACTCTTTCAGTGGGGACAACATTTTGGCTTACCACTCTGTCACGGCATTCTACGGAAAAAAAAACATTTAAAAAAATGCTAGTTAGAGAAAGTGAAATATTAAATATCACTAATTAATAAAATAATATGGACGTTCATTCGAACATTATAAAACCGTAAACATCATTACTCAAATGAGATGCCGTAATAAGACGAAGGACAGGCTATTGTCGGTCGAAAAGAAGAACGACCCAGGTAGGTTACACATATGTTTGACCTGTAATGCCTTATTACCAATAAATGATGTCTATCTCTACGTAAGCTGCTGACGTGAGAGCGGTTTCAGTGCAACTCCTCTGGCTGGAGTCGTGAGCGTCTATAAGCGTAGGTGACTGTTGACCATCAAGCAGGCCATTTACAATCGTCGTAGGATTAAATAAATATAAATAGTAGAATTCATTTAAACGTAACCGTAACACTATTTATTCGAGGTGGTATACATTAATTTGCAGCTCATGCGATCATAAGAGGGCGTTACAGTGCTCACTAGCGCCACTGGTAAATAATTGTGATTATTTAAATTTAACGATAGATATTTAAAAAAGGAGGCCACTACAATTTGTATTTTGTATTTAAGTACCTTGTGAATACATCAAACTAGTTTTTATGTTGCATGATTCGTCGATCTATGAACTCAAAAAAAAAACGGCCGCCGTTTTAACTTTGGACGCAAAAAATAATCACAATTATTTACCAGTGGCGCTAGTGTGCACTGTAACGCCCTCTTAAGAATAACTCTTTCCTCGGGTGATGAGTTGAAATATAAATCCGGATATAAATCGTAGCAAGCAATCTTAGTATCCTCCCAAAGGGAATGTCCTGCATATTTTATGTAAATATATTAAAACAAAATCGTGGATAAAGAGTGCTTACGAAGAAATTGCCTTACTTTATTGACACAAGAACGTTCAAAACAAAAAAAAATCGTTTATCACAATACATATAACATAAATACACATATTAGGTAGATCATGATTTTATGTGAAACAGCGTAAAATTACAAACAGACAGTTACTTCCACTTTTATATTATAATATTAAGTATGAAAACGAATATAGGGAAAAGTATGTAAAACACGTTTTGCATACTCGTATTCATTAGGATGCGTTAAAAAAGCGTTCAAAGGGACGTTGTTAGGCCGGAGACCAAAGAGTGCGAGATTTATCCCTCGCGTTACGTGCCGGGCGCGCGTGAGCCAAATTACGACCAAATTTGACCAAAACGTGTGTCAGGGTCAAAGTGAGATGGTGATTACCGTGTGATACTACTAACCTAACCGTAAGCGCTAAAATTATTTCAAATATAAAAGTTTTGTATTGAAGGAAATTGTATCTAATTTCTCGTAAAATCATGCGTAAGTGGGTAAATTTTGTTTTCGCTATTTGATAGTGTGCGAAAACAAATTACCTATGAAAATCAGATCTTCGAAACTTACCATTTAGCATTCTAAGTGAATCAAGGCTTTTATTTCGAGTTACTTTTTACGAAGAAATTCTAATTACCAAAGAGCCGACATAAAATTAAATTTTAGCAGGATTCACCTAGTTTATGTTTGCTTTTAGCAAAACTTGATCCAAAGTAAAGATAAAAAATACTATTTATTAAAAAAGTTGTCCAAAGGATTAAAGAGGGGTTCCCTGAATTGGTCAATTTGTTAACCTTCTAGCTGCATCGCGTCACATTCTCCTTAATATCCCTTTTTATTTTCATAAAACCAATGTTTGCGAAAGTTATTTGATTCCAGAATGTGTTGTGGCAATATTAATACCCTATGAAGTATCTAAAATATGTGTTACCTAATCGTAAGCCGTCAATAACATGTCTATTTTATTAACATCCATTTCGTTTTACTTAGTCTTATTGATTCTGTAGAGATTCGAGGTAGCTTTAATATAGTTTTGAATGTTTAACGTTTACGACTAGAAGTAAAATGTAGTATTATATAGAGTTCAGACAGGCAAAAGACAATGCCACTTTTATTTAACCCCCTGTGGGTTCGAGGGGTAATTTTGATTCAGTAATTTGAGGGCGGAGCTGCAGTAGAACTGAAGTTCGACTTTTCAAATCACTCCTTGACTACATCGTCCCTTACCATCAGGTGAGATTGTAGTCAAATATTCACCTGTTGTCCATAAAAAAGTCTAACGTAAAGTTACTGTGTTAGAAACATAATATAACTCTCCCATTCAAAACAGTTTTTCAGAATGTATTACATTACATAATGATTATTTACGACTTAATAAAGTATGCTGAAATGCAAATATAAAACTAGAGAAAGCATTTGATGTCTCAAAAGAACTTCGAGCTCACTTCTCTTAAATAAACTGACTCGTAAAATTCTGGTCTTACAAGAAAAGTTTTTCAGATTTATTATTGC
Organism: Epinotia nisella; assembly: GCA_932294315.1. NCBI lineage: Eukaryota > Metazoa > Arthropoda > Insecta > Lepidoptera > Tortricidae > Epinotia > Epinotia nisella. The sequence goes on from OW028687.1 coordinate 9,112,972, forward strand.
ATTTGACAATTGTCGCATTTAATAAGACTTTTTACTGTCACTTCGCCTTGTCGCGGCAGCTTGAGCATTAAATGAAATGCATTGTCAGACTTGTAAACCCTTTGAGTGACTTTTAATTAAAATCAGAATGAGACTTATACCACTACCATTAAGATTGAAAATCCTCTATCAACTTGTAGCCATAAACCGCGATTTATTTATTTTGATATTGTTTTATGAGACAAGATAAACATAATAAAATTTTAATGATAGCTATATTGTTATGCTAAGCGAGCAGTAACATTATCGATATGTTTTGGATCATAAAAGTAACTAATCAGATATGATCATTTTTATGGTTATATTCTAAATATCAGCGTTTTATTGCGTGGGGGGTTTAGTATCCGTTTCCTTACCTACACGCAGCCTACAAATGTAATGTTTAACCACAAGTTTGTCGGCTACTAATTATGAACTGGATACTTTAACTAATTTCGAAAGGTTTTGCTTTAAGTAGGTATATTTTTTTGACATTCTTAGTGACGATCGTTTTATCACAGATATATAAAAAAAATAACGGAACCCATCCGGGTTATTGTCCCTTAGCTAGAAAAGTAAGAGTTCAAATAAAAAAGCCTGACCAAAAGTTCGATACGTAACTAGGTATGCATTTGCCCGAAATATATACATTTTATCAATAAATAAACATTTATGGAAAAATAATTAATATTTGATAGATTGATTAATTGAGAGCTGAAAGCCCGACCACCTACGGTGATCAGCTATAATTTTGTGGATGGTGTGGTGTGCTCACGTGCCCGTTGTGTACTCGGATCTTCATAAATAAGATGGGAGCACACGAACGAGCTCAACGCCGGAGATGTAGCAGTCGCCGTAGCTGAAATCGGTCAGGAGAGTATATAATTGAGAGGTAGAGCACAGAGGAATGTCATCTCGCTCATATTTTGGAGCAGCCCAACTGGGGAAGACCCTCCACTTTCCAGAAGACCACAGCCATAAAAACTCCATTACTTGCTGTGTGGGTATTGTGTTCCTGGTGTTGAGTAAGGTCGCCAGACCTCCCGAAAACGCGCTGTATACAGAGTTAAGGACCTACATTGGTTGTATTTGATGGCATGTAGCTAGAGAGCTTTCGACAGACTTTTAGCAGACCCCTAAAAGGCAATAAAGTCACAATTTGTAATACGGTCTACAATACAGAGTCAAGGACCTAAGCTAAAGGATGTGTGAAACGTGAATAGTTTCTTTATACGTTCAATCTGGTAGTATAAAAACTGCTTGAGTTACGACATTACAAAGTGTTGTATCCCTTTCTATTCTCGCTCGTTCCGTTATAAGTTACTTTTATTATACAGTTAGTACGATAACACGTGCACTATTGAAACGCATCACCACGTTAAGACGCAATTACAGAAATCTAAATTTCGAGCTGCGGTAGTCCTGTGTATTTCCTTCGCCAAATCTATCGTATATCGCCTATACAAATATTTTTTCTATCATAGATTAACTAAAACTTTCACTATGCTTCGTTTTTATTAGGGTTCCGTAGTCGACTAGGAACCTTTATAGTTTTGCTTTTTACTTATAAGTAAATAAATGCTTTCTATTTGGTTAATGAACTGGAGCCGCTTAAAAAAGGCTAAAAATACACTAACTTTACCATAGGTGTCAAATGTTAAAAAAGTTGATAATCGTAACAAATATCAATGCATTACCATAAGCGGACAATCCACATAGCTCTTTAATTTCAATATTTTTGTAAATGACATCACACTACACCTGCATTTCATCATATCATACTTACCTTAGACCTGATTTGTAAACAATTACTTACCTACTCGTAGCTCTGAATTAAATAATTGACCTGCTACCTCTCCTTCTCATTAATTAGGTTTTCTTACGTATAAGTTATATTTTAAGATCTGTTACCTCTCTCTGGGTTCCCTGAAAACTAGCGACTTTAGCGTATATTGCTGCTGGCTTATGCTGAATGGCGTCAATTTTGGTGCATTTCAGTTGTATAAACACATCTGTAATTTTTTTGTTGGAAAATATATTAATATTGGTTCAAATTTGAGGGAGAAAATTGGGGACTACCGCAGCTTCAAATGCATGTTTTTTGTATAAAGCGCGCGCCAGCTGTTATTTCCTCATAAAGAAACTTGAAATCTATCGTATCCACAAAATATAATACGCCCTTGGCTATACTTAACCGAGTAGCAAATTATAATGAATCCCATCATAAACATAAATGGTAAATGAGAGCCATGTTCAATATTAAGAATATGCGTCTTTGTTGACTTCACCGACAAAAGAATTGATATCTATATGGGTGCCAAGTTCTATGTAGAAAATCCTCAAATTTTAGTTACAAGAACATGTAATTCAAGATCAAGATTTGACAGAACTTCCTTATAATGAACTTGACAGTACTTCCATCATGTAAATAGACTGCACAGCATCAAGTTAATACGTCGAAGATATTAATTTTTATTAAAAAAACCGGCCAAGTGCGTGTCGGACCACGCAAAACGAAGGGTTCCGTGCCTATTAAAAAGGTCGTATCGTCACAGAAATTTTACGGCACTTACGTCCTTTTCTTTGAGGAAGTCAGTTTTTCAGCAATATCTCGAAAACCTCTGAACCGGTCTTGTTCAAAACAATTTTCGGTGAATGAAATTAATAAGCCCCATGAATTTTTCCATATTTTTAAAATACACCGTTCAAAAATTAGAGGGGGGGGGACAGAATTTTAGTGACTTTCGGGGCGATTATCTCCGACCCTATTCACTTAATCAAAAAAAATGCTAAGAAACCTTATATTTATTTTGAAAGGCCTATCGATTGATGTGCCACACAAGGGGTCACAATGAAAAAAAAAATTTTGACTTTTAGTTTTATGTATGGAGTGCACCCCTAAAAAAATTTTTTTTGTCATTTTAATTACAAAACTATGTAGCGGCTAACAAAATACAACTATCCTTAAAATTTTATTCAAATACACCTTATAGTTTTCGAGTAAAATGCCTGTGACATACGGACAGACGGACAGACGGACAGACGGACATGACGAAACTATAAGGGTTCCGTTTTTGCCATTTTGGCTACGGAACCCTAAAAATGGGACTGCATTTGACTTTTGTCTGACCTGATGGAAAGGTAACACAAGGTCTACGATGGATCACGTTACCCAGAAGATCCCTGTTCATTCTTACCTTGAAGACATCGTTTTATGATTCCGGAAATACAGACGCCGGAAGAGAATTTCAGATTGAGGCAGCGCGAATTGCTAGTAATTCTCGATGTAAGTATAAATAATATAGGATCCATCACACACCTAAGCTTTAAATACGTGAAGCATATTTGCGTATCAACAGGGCCAGTGCTTCGTTACTGTCATCGTGACATGTCTGTACAGTCAGCCAGTGCGATCTAACGCTTTTGAACCTTAACGTACAAAGAATAGAGTCGAAAAGGGATGATCGCTGTCTTGGCTTTCTGTACATGTATCAAATAGGTGCCCTGGAGATTTAACCAATCAGACACGGTTTTTCTCTTTTTTCGTTATTTTGTTAAAATGCAGCCCAAATTTGTTGACATGGTTAAAAATGGTTAAAAGGAAGTTCTCCTAGCAGTTATATCACGGACAAAGCTACTGTGAAACTTTTTAAAGAATGTTTGGCCTTTGTGTTCACATGGTTCAACTACGTACAGGTGTTGCTATAAATGATTATATCTATTTCATACAAAGAGTTACTTACCTTCAAATATTACGATTCTGTTCGAATAGGCCTTGTTTTAGATCATAAAAAGTTATTTTTAAAGTTATTAAATATTTACAGAGCAAAATACGGCTGCCTCTTCAGAAGTATTAAAACAATAGCGATACGTAAGACTCATTCTGGTGGAATTTCCCTTTAGATATATATATGTAGGTAGAGCTCAACAAGTCGTATTCTCCATTTACCGTTACCCTAAGTAGTTATCTCCGGTCTCAAGTGATGGGTAAAATAACACCGACCGTGCCGCTTTAAAACTTAATATTTTGAGAGCAGAAACCTGTGACGTAAGATCTAAAAATCGATTAAATTTTCAGCAACGCTTTCGTTCTCTTGGTTAGTCTAGTCCAATTCAATTTTTTTTTTATATCCTTGGTATGTTATAGGGATATCCCTACTTTACTTTAATATCTGTCTGATGTCAATTAGGACAAAATCTTAGTTAGAGCATACATAACTGGAGTAGCCTTTCAGTAACTTACCCCTCTGTAGAAAACCTTGCACAATGTGCAAAAAAATCATTCAAAGACAATTTCACAATCGATTAATGGCCATTCAAAAAATCGCCTCGCAAAAGAACACTGATCATAAAAATGCCCGCATGTTGCTGTAAGCACTTGGTATAATAAACGTTCAACCACTTCAAGCTTTAAATATCCTATTATGATGTCCGATTATATTTGTACCTACATATACCCTTACACCGCCGTAGTCGAAATGACAGTCTATTAATACTCGTACTCTTCAATTAAGGAAAATCTTGACTAAACGGGAAAGCCATCCATGGACGAGGATTGAATTTGTAACAAGGAATTTGATTTTCATGAACTTGTCTCGGTATTTTTTTTCGTTACCGGATAATTTTATGTACCGACAGGACAACTATTTTACTTTTTCATATAGGGCTGGTCTTAGGAGATCGTAATGTTTATTAGAGTGCCATAATACACAATTTAATTGAATGAGCGAGCCAAGCGAAAGAAGTTTTCCGTTTCAGCTTGGGCCAAAATTCTTTGGTATGTCCGAATGTCCCGCTGTCCGGCTTTCCTCCTCTACCTACAGGTCGCATTTCTCAACCGATTGTCGTGAAATTTTGTGAGCAGATTGAATAATTATACATACAGACTTATTTGTCGCGTCAGTTTTCCGAAATTTAAAAATAAATACAATGAATAAAGAAGGCTCGCGAGTTCTACAGGTCACAGAGCCACTAGTAAATTAATTAAACAAGTAAAGTTGAAGGATATTAAAAAACACCCTCTCAGTCGGGTTTACCAATAAAATATTTTGGGGCCAACCAATTATATTCTGAAAGGAAATTAAGGATAGTTATATGAATTGTATGTTTTAGGCGCACCCAAATGAACCCAATATCTCTCTCCCCTTTCGTTTCTAGGGCAGTCTCTCTCGTCATTATGAATATGCCTTGACCGTGAAGCATACTCCAGTTTAATATACATAAATAACATTTTGTTTACGGACAGTTTCCGCGCTTCAAAACGGCTAGGTGAAGTGAAAACATCCACCTGAATCCAAAGTAGTTTCTGGGAACAATACAACTGTATAAATTCATTTTGAAAATGTGATTCGATCACGATTTCAATTTCAAGTATTAATTGAGCTTTAATTGTTTCATTTTTAGGATGGTTAAATCTCGTCGACTTTAATTTTGATAGTATTATGATAATGTAATCCCCACTTATAATAAATCTCTAAATTAAAAAAAGAATCAGCCAGTATCATTTCAGACTTTGTTCTGTTACGAATGATCTCAGCTTTCCATGAACGGAAAAACATGAAACATTTTTTATAGGTACATTATTATTCTGGCTTCCGCTGACAGTTAATTAATTTTCCTAAATATCTGACCTCTTTAAAATTTTCATTTCTTTTTCTAATATATATATCGCTGCCACATCTGTCAAGCTGTCAGTAACGTCAAAATGGCAGCATGGCTTTGTCTTTTACCATCTTTTACCAATAATTTAGATCCGGTCTACGATAGACATTTACGAAACGTATACCAAACGATCAACCACAAAAAATAAATATATTCTAATATGAGAACTTATATGCGCAAATTTCGTATTCAGGCGTAATTTCAATAAATGAATCAACAAATTTGAACAATATTATACGTAACACGAATTTGTTTTTTTATGTCATGGCGCTCTTTGCGTGTTCAGCCAAAGTATAAGGAATGGGATTAAAAGAAAATACGGATAGATCGAAAATGTAGAAGACAAGCGAAAGACCAGGAAAGAGTATATATAATAATATATATAATATTAAAGTTTGATATTATTTAAAGACTAAAAATTATATCAGGCTTTAGGATGAGACATACTTTTTTACCTTTGAACCATATTATGTTTTGACTAAGACAAATTACTACAAACAGCCAAGTGCTCACGTTTAAACGCCTAGCAATTTGTCACAACAACTTGCTATAGTTAGACTGGTTAGGAGTGTATGGCTGTCTCTTTCCAACTATTGCAAGTTGGTGTGACAAATTGCGCCCGTTTGTAGTGTGCCACACTGGCGCGGCCTGCGGTGGCGGTCAATAGTAAATTTGACAGCTAATGACAAGCTTACTATTTGACTGGCGCGGCCTGGCCGCGGCAGTCTGTGAGAAGCTTAAGGCCTGGACCACACTGGCGCGGCGCGGCTTGCGGTGGCGGTCAATAGTTTAGTAAATTTGACAGCTAAAACCAAGTTTACTATTGACCGCCGCGGCCAGGCCGCGCCAGTCTGTGAGAGGCTTAATGCCTGCAACACACAGGCGCGGCCTGCGGTGGCGGTCAATAGTAAATTTGACAGCTAATGACAAGTTTACTATTGACTGCCGAGGCCAGGCCACAGAAACACCAAGTTGGTGGCGGAGTCTACGTTTATTCGGTTAAGTTCGGTGATAAGGGGGGATGGTATTTTTTTCAACATTTTCCTTTTAGAATGTGTAATTCAAGCTCTTCCTATGATACCCCACTGGGCTTACTAACTAGACTTTTAATTTTTGCCGTCTCCCCTCTTATCCATTCTTTTTTATAGAAAAAATATATAATTAAAATTTTCATTTTCCATATACGTGGATTAGCTTTGTTTACAACTATTCCAAATTTAAAATTGATAGCGTGGGTAGTTCCTGAGATATTTCACTTTTCAACAGACCGACAGACGGACGGAGTATAAGGGTTCCGTTTTTACCTTTTTGGTCCGGAACCCTAAAAAGGCGTTTGGAGTAAGCTTATCTATAAATCATGTAACTCAGCCATAAGGAAGCCCTTTTCGTTTCAAATAATCCATACTAATATTATAAATGCGAAAGTAACTTTGTCTGTCTGTTACCTTTTCACGGTAAGCCGAAGATCAGGCATTGTCATGTTCGCCGATGACACCTCGTTACTGTTCAAGGTTAATAGGAAAGATACTGAACTCATTGAACCAAATAACACCCTGTCCATGATATCTGACTGGTTTGCTGCCAATAACTTAGTGTTGAATCCGAAAAAAACGAAATGTATAAAATTCACACTAGCGAACTCAAATGTAAACTTAGCCTCAAATATTAAACTTAATGGTGAAACCATAGAATTTGTAAAGTCAACTGTATTCTTAGGTATTACGTTAGACTCTAAACTGCAGTGGGGTTCCCACATAACTGCGATAGGAAGTAGGTTGAGCTCCGCTGCTTTTGCAGTCAGGAGAATAAGGCAGCTTACCAATGTAGCAACGGCACGGTTAGTTTACTTCGCTTACTTTAACAGTATAATTACTTATGGTCTTATTTTATGGGGATCGGCGGCAGATATTGAGACTGTATTTATTTTACAAAAAAGGGCTGTTAGAGCAATTTATAACCTCGGGTCGCGTGAGTCATTAAGAGAATTTTTCAAGGAAACAGATATTCTAACACTGCCGTCGCTATACGTATTTGAAATAATAATGTATGTTAGGAAGAATTTATACAACTACCCAACAAACACTGATAGGCCCAAGGTTACCAGAAGCGCAGGGAAGCTCAAAACAACTTTTTACAGGCTAGTAAAAGCGAAAAAGTCGTTCTTGGGAAATTGTATAAAATTCTACAATAAAATTCCAAAACACATTACCGAACTTACTGACTCTAAATTCAAATCTGTCGTAAAACGGACACTCATTTCAAAAGCATATTATAAGATAAACGACTACATCATGGATAGGGATATTTGGCAGCGATAAAATCCTGCACTAGAAACCTGTCATAAATAAATAGGCTTTCTACTGTAGCAATGTAATTTTAAAATTTTATAATACTCTGATACTGATATGATATATTGTATACTGTTTTGAAAAAATGACACCTCGCCGAGTTTATTACGCCGGTTCTTCTCGAGGCAGAGGTTTACTTTCCGAACCGGTGGTAGTTTATCGACATTCATAGGTGCATGTAATATGCCTAAATTGAAGAATAAATCACTTTGACTTTGACTTTGACTTTGACACGTTTAAACTGCTGAACTGATTGAGGTGAAATTTGGTGCTTTGAATTCCAAGGAAGGACAAAGGATAGTTTTTATCCCAAAATTAATTACCTAAGGGATTGAAAAGGGGGGGCAAGTTTGTATGGAGCTACGATGTAAACGAGTTCCACGCGGACGAAGTCGCCGGCAAAAGCTAGTAAATGAATAAAACCTTCAACAAATCGATATTATTCTGTCCGCTGAGGTGCGGAAGAACAAAATATTGAAATCAAAGTTGAACGAACTTCGACAAAGTACGGAAATACATCTTATTTCGTAAGCTGATTTTGGCAAGAAATTTCTTTCATATTTCGAATTCATGCTCAATCGAAAAGTATTTGTATAAAAACGATTATTTTCAGGACAGGTTTTTTTTAAGCGCCTACTACAAGATTATAATTAACATTAACTAGGATAAATTAAAACTAAGTTAAATCTAAAAAAGGCCCTCGAGGCATTGTACCGAGGCCGAGGATGCTGGCGGCATTTCCTCGCTGAATTGCAATGCTGATGCGTTCCGCGAGAAAGCCGCCAGCTCTTCGGTCACCAGTTACATCGACCAGACGTTTCGCGATTTCTGCAAATAACTTATGCGCACTGGGACCCCACGGACCGAGGGTCTCGACGCCAAAGGGTACAAAATCGTACTCTCTGCCGAGGCCTCTATATTTATTACATTTCAGATTTTCGGCGTTTTCCGCCGCTGCACCCGCTTTAGAAGTAGTCCGTTGGAGGTGAGACGGTGCCAGTGTGTCTACACATGTAACGTCCCACACAAGCATCCGTCCCAACCTCCATGGAACCAGAGACACACCATCAGGTCTTTTGCCATCATCTCTGACAATGCCAGGCGGCTCAAGAAGAGCAGGCACATTGATGCTGGCAAGATACCGGCGGATTATGTCATTAAGTGTCGCATGTCTTGTCTCCTGAGTTCCTGCCTTTCTCTAATTGATACATATTCGCTGGTTAACATATTTGCTGCCGAGAATCGCTACGCGCTACACTCGTAGCCAAGCCCGTGATATTCCTCGTATGTAGCGGAAAGCGACTATGGCATAGGCGCCCGCTAGTCGGGTTCCGAGCACTGAATATTTTTGCGGCTAATATGATTTCGATACGTTCCCTGTTTCGGTGAACTTTACATGCCATTGCGCATTGTTTTTTCATATATTTTAGTATTTTTTCAAAAAAAAAGACATAATTATTATTAGCATTATTTATTAGTACGAGTTTTTATTTTTTTATATAAATACTTTGGTACAGTCGAGTTCTCCAATATCTATACAGACAACCTTTCAAAAACATCTATACTCAGTCTTTATTGTTACTAACATAAGACGCATGTGTAGATATTTTTGAAAGGTAGTCTGCATAGATATTGGAGAACTTGACTGTACCTATTTTATTTATATTGTGTGATATGTTTGGTTTCGTTTTTTCAACTAAAGCATTAATAACATATAATGATTTTGTACTTGGTCAAAACTACAGTCGGGTTTCACCTACGTGCGAATTTACTTCGTCAGAGGGGTAAGTAATCACGTAACGTTTTAAACGCGCGTTAGGTAGATCCAACTGTCATTTTTCCACATAAAAATTGACGTTTAGACCTAAATGACGCGCGTACAATGCGTTAGGAAGATATAAATGTCAATTTTTATATGGAAAAATGACAGTTAAATTGTCCTAACGCGCGATCCAAACGTTAAGCGATTAGCCCTCAGAGACCAATTAACTGATCATAAACCGAAGGAACATTTCTTGTTTTCACCCCGTACGGAAATCAATTTATTTCCAAGTGTTACTTGCCGCTACCGATGTACCTAATATTGCAATTATAGTTCGTCCGTTTAGTTGAGAATTACATATAAAATATTATAAGTCCGGTATTCCATACTTACATGTCTCTGTCTACGAAAATTAGATGAAAGTGGGGATATGCCCTCTTCTTTGAAAGGAACTTCCCCTGTGGTCTTTTCGTAACACTTTCATGTAACCATAGTTGGAATAAAATATGTTTATGTCATTGAAAAACATTAAAAAGTTTAATATTACAACTCCTTTTCTCTCCTAGAATTTAAACGTAGGAGCTACAACATATTCATTCTTAATGTATTTATGATACGAAAATGTGCAAATAATTAATTTATATGTAAAACCGAAATATGCAGCCAATTATACGACATATTGTGTCGGGATTGAATAGCGCATATAATTGACAAAACACCTGTAAACATTAGGGAATTATCAGAAATACAAATAGATAAAAGTCTCCATCATCATCATCTATATACGTCCCACTGCTGGGCACTCATATGATGAAATGAATGATCTCAAAAGTGTCCAATAAATTAATAAATTAGCATTAAAGGCAGTCTTTGATTTTAAATTAAATAACGGAGTAGGCGGGCGTGAAAGTCCGCGCCAACGGCAGACAGAAACTTCCCTCGGTATTTTAAAGCCACATAGAAATTTACTTTCAAATAATTTCTTGGAACTAAATTCGCGAGGCGTGTGATTATTAATTGTGAGATATGGTTCGAGTTTCCTGTCATTCAGTCAGGCCTAAGGGCTGGTTTAGACAAGTCGGCAACCCCTCATGACGGTTAATGGTTATGAAGTTTGCCCTGCGAAAATTTGGACGTTCCTGAACTTTATCGATATACATAGGTACAAATCATAATAATTACCTAATATATAATTTGAAAGTCTAAGAGCATTGTAACGTAGGTACTTGTGGATGATTTAAGACTGTTTTGGGGTACTAACCTAACACTTAAAATTAAATTGAATGAAAAACCGGTAAAACTTTAATATTCAATGAAACTGCTACATTTCAGTGAGTCTTTACAAGAAAATCTATAATTAATAAAACTTCGCTGGTTTTCCCCATCAGTCCTCGGACTTCTTATAAGACGTTTCAAAATAATACGTATATAGCGAAAATAAAAAAAGACCCCGCCGTATCGGTTTTTGTATCGTCAGAATTTACGAGCATTGTCAGCATAATATAAGTATTCGCTAGTCGGCAGTGTAGACGACCCTTTTCAGATGCAAATCAGAAAGTTTAGAAAAGTTTGCAAACTTCCACGTTCATTCCGCTTACTGTGTTCGGCGCTCGGCGTTCGACGCGTCAACAACCAATGGGAGTATTGGCAAGCGAGTATTGAACTTTAGAAGGAATCAATTTAAGGAACTCTTATGTTGAACGTTGAAACGTTCACTGTTAAGTGAGGAAAATTGTTAAGGCTACAGTTTATACTTGTAAGAGTACTTCTCAGAGCGATTTACCTACTTTTTTGCTTGCTGCTTTTGAAATTTATTTCAACATTATAAATAAATAAAAAACAAATGAGAAGTACAATCTACATGTTTTATACAGATTCCGTAAACTAGCAATAGGTAATTTGACCACCAAAAAGAGCGAAGCGCTCTCAAAGGTGCCCTCTACTCAAAGTTTTTATCATCATCATCATCATATCAGCCGAAAGACGTCCAGTGCTGGACATAGGCGCAGAACCGATCATTTAAGCACTCTTTGGGGGAGCCTCTCCCGGACCATTACCAGGACATCAGTCCACCTTGGGGGGCTCTACCCACGCTGCGTCTTCCGGTACGTGGTCGCCACTCGAGAACCTTTCCGCCCCAACAGCCATTGGTTCTGCGTGGAATGTGCCCTGCCCACTGCCACTTAAGTTTAGCGATTCGGAGGGCTATATCAGTTAAAATACTACTAATAAATCCACGGTTCAACTCACGTATTAAATGTCACGACAGGCGACATGTTTCGAAATCTTTGGGAGTTATTCTTCAGGATGAGCCTCATACTACGACAAGCCCAGCAAGCATTAGTATTATTTTTAACATAAAAATAAGTAACAATTTTAATATTCTTATCAGTATATTAGCAACCAAGTTCACATACTACAAAACCAGTTTATTTTGCATAAACAAAACAAATATAACAAATAGAGCAACTGAAAACTGGCGCAAGGCCAGTATGCACAAGCATTTGATTTTGCTCACTGCAACACGAAGTTTTAAATATTTAAACTCTGATAACTTATGACAGTCGCTCTTTCATTCGCCGCGCCCATTTATTCGTCATCGCAACGTAATTGCGTATAGGTGCATTTTCATTGGTAAAGCATAGGTGCGGTAAAAGTCATCAGTCGATAGCACGTCTTTCTACCGTTTGTGCGGTATAACGACCAGTGAAATCTATCAGTCAAAAGCGTGCGAGAGAGTAGTTCGGAAAGGAGAGGGTTATGCATGCATGAACATACATATGTACAGTCGAGTTCTCCAATATCTATACAGACAACCCTTCAAAAATATCTGTACACAGGCTTTATTATTACTGACATAAGACACATGTGTAGATGTTTTTGAAAGGTTGTCTGTGTGTCTGTTGAAACTCGACTGTACACCGAAGAGAACTCCCGCCCGCTGCGATCAACCAGTGACGGCGCCCCGCATACAGGCACTATGGCATGCGTTTTGGGAATCTCCCTCACCCTGAATAAGACTAATAAAAATTAAAATGTATATATTGTCGCTCGTCAGATCGTTTTTAGTTTAAAGTTATTACAAAACCTGTTAAAAATTATAATGCTTGATTAAATTGCTTTTTTGATTAAGGAAGTAAACATACAATCATTTTGCATTCCAAATTGACATCAAAGTTTCACGCGCTTGTTCTGATACGTTACCTCGGCGCGCGCATTTATAAGCGAGCGCACGAAACTCATTTAAATCAAATTGAAACGCGAATATTATGTCTCTGATTGATCCCTTGGAGTTGATCGCGTGAATCTTTGTTTGAACTGGCTGGAACGATGTTATTTAGATAGTGGCGCTGCTCGCGTCTGGGGTGTGTCGGTGGTGTAGATCAGTATTCGCCATGATTGTTTATTTTGCTTTAATAGAATTATCGAGTGTTGACTACTACGTGCGTATACGGTTGTTGAATTAGATTCAACAGAGCACTGGAAACAATTTGGTTCGTCGCTTCGCATTTGTAATAAAAATAAAACAACAAACACATGCATAAAATGACAGTAATATTCAGGTAAATGTAATATTGGATCATTTCGCGGAGGGTTGGAACCCCCAAACCCCCCACCCCCTGGCTACGCCCGTGCTAGGTACTATATATGTATGTAGTACCTAGCACCTAGTAGTATGTTAGTACTATACCTGAACGATGATAATTGTGATTACAGTACCTGACTAGAGAGATATTTTATCGGTAAACTTAATTGGGACATTAGTAATATCATCCTAGGTACCAAAAGTAAATAAATGTAGATATATAACAGTAATGTTATTACGAGTAGACTAACGCAGAACAGTCCTATTTTCAGGTTCGAGCATTTTCAGACGTAGTCTGCTAAGCTGGTTCCTAAAATATCCCGATAGGTTACTACTGTACTTCATTATTCAAAATGGTTTAATCTTTGGATTGTGTAGTCTGATAAAGGGAGAGTACCTGACATATGTTGGAAAATGAGTAAAAAGATAATTTGATGGTGTAAAAATGTGCAAAAAAGCAGTTTAAAGGTAGCCTAAAAAAATCATCATTCTCCCACATGCAAGGAAACCCGATAGAATGATTATAAAAAACCGGTCAAGTGCGTATCGGGCCATGCGCAGTGTAGGGTTCCGTAGTTGCCTGTCTCTGTCTTTGTTACATCGACACGCGCGCGCCAACTAAATGGTTGCGGTTGCGTCGGTCGAATTTGTACGAAAGTTGGCATTTCCAAGTAGACATTAAGTTGGTCGACTTTTATTCGGTAACTTGTTATGCCTTCTCTTCTTAGCCATGATAGCGTTTTCCTTTTAAATAATATAAATAATAAATAGATAAATATTAGGAGACAATCTTACCCAAATCGAACTAGTCCCATAGTAAGCTCAATAAGGCTTTTAAATTCACACAATGTACTATTGCCGCGTTTTTTCCACATTCCCAATATAGTAGCCATTTAGCCAGCAGGTGAAAAATGGTTTTTCAAAGCCATAATATTTTTAACAAGATATCCAACGATACCCACACCATGGGTTTAACGAGAAAAAAAAACTCATATGAAATCAATTTATTTTTAAAAAGTTTTTTTTCTACCCCGTTTTCGGCGTGATTGATTTATATACCAACCCATGCCGAATTACAGCTTTCTAGTAGTAAGACGGACAAACGGACATGGCGAAACTATAAGGGTTCCTTGTTGACTACGGAACCCTAAAATGTTGTGTTACTTGATTACGACTAGTCATACTTCCCACCCCCTCCAAGATGATTTTAACTTTAGTTGCAAATGCAAATAATATGTCGACGGATATAATAACCCAATTCCCCAAAACTTACTTCACTACAATGATGTAATATAAAAAACCGGCCAAGTGCGTGTCGGACCACGCAAAACGAAGGGTTCCGTGCCTATTAAAAAGGTCGTATCGTCACAGAAATTTTACGGCACTTACGTCCTTTTCTTTGAGGAAGGCAGTTTTTCAGCAATATCTCGAAAACCTCTGAACCGATCTTGTTCAAAACAATTTTCGGTGAATGAAATTAATAAGCCCTATGTCCATGAATTTTTCCATATTTTTTAAATACACCGTTCAAAAATTAGAGGGCAGAATTTTAGTGACTTTCGGGGCGATTATCTCCGACTCTATTCACTTAATCAAAAAAAATGCTAAGAAACCTTATATTTATTTTGAAAGGCCTATCGATTGATGTGCCACACGGGGGGTCACAATGAAAAAAAAAATTGACTTTTAGTTTTATGTATGGAGTGCACCCCTAAAAAAAATTTTTTTTGTCATTTTAATTACAAAACTATGTAGCGGCTAACAAAATACACCTATCCTCAAAAATTTATTCAAATACACCTTATAGTTTTCGAGTAAAATGCCTGTGACATACGGACAGACGGACAGACGGACAGACGGACAGACGGACAGACGGACAGACGGACAGACGGACATGACGAAACTATAAGGGTTCCGTTTTTGCCATTTTGGCTACGGAACCCTAAAAAGAGGTAGGTTGTCTATCCGAAATTTCGTGTTTAAAAATGGCCACCAAATCTGACAGCTAACGTGTCCATTGACGACTCGAAACTGAGGCAACTTGTGCCTATTGACTCAATTTTAGTGTGCCATTTTTCGAGCGCGTATAAATTATCTACCTCTTTTTTATATTACATCATTGCTTCACTGACTTTATTCGCTTTCGAAAACACTCAAATCACACTACCATTTAACGTGGACTCAAATAAGAACGAGTAATTTTCCTCAATTATATCCCCGCATGGCCAGTTGACGGCACTTAAACTATATAAATTTTTGTGTTTTTCATGCTTTACAATGAGCAAATTACCTATAACTTTGCATAGATCATAGTCACAAAATTATCTTACAAATTACCGAGTTAAAAAAGATCAACGCTGTCTGTCATTCGTTCTATAGATTTATTAATAGGTGGTTTAACTCATATCGTTGTGGATGAGACGAAATATTTAGCGGAACGAATACTTATGTAAATAGAATCGAACTTGGCGGACACACTGCCGTGTGTCTAGATAACTTATGTAAATAGAATATTATAATAAACCAGACCCACGTTCAGTCCCTTCATTCAGTGTAAGTTACAATATTAAGTGACAAGTGTGTCAAGTCAACTGGCCGTAACGAAGAGTTTTCGGGTAAACCCGCTAAAATTACCACTTATAACACAATATAGTAGCTACTACTAAATGTTTTCCGTATATGTATGTAGGTAAGAATATATTGACGTACCTACTCTACTGACACAAAACATGGGTTGAAATAATACCAAAGCAATACTAATAACATTTTAGCAGCCCAGCTTATTTACTTGTTTGATTTCAAGATGACCCAATTCTCATTCCAGCTGGTCGATCACGTAACGCATTTGTAGAGTCACGGACTTTAATTGTCGAGCCATAAATGACTCTAAAGAGCCACTTTATACTGGACACATCATACCTTGACTATAAAGACCAAAATTAGTTGACATGTAAATGGCTCGGCAATTAAAGTCCTTGACCGTACGTACGTTAGGTAGATCTAAATGTCAATATTTATATGGAAAAATTTGATTGTCCTAACGCGCGTTCGATACGTTACGTGATTACCCCTGAGATATTGTCCATCTATAACTGAACAATCCTCAATAGTACCATATTTCGAATGCCAGGAGCGAGAATCACGCATGTTTTCAGTAAGATATGGACATACCAGTTCATGAACAATTATAAACAGCTGTGGTATTTCAGATTACGAAGCGAACCAATCGTGCCCATCTTATTCGACCCTTTTGAAACAGGATAACCTAAGACATATATTAAAGGGCGTTTCAGTTTACGAACTGCCAATGATCCCTATTCGAAAGAAGATACGCGTCGAAACAATTTCACAAGTCCTAGTCTAGGACATTAACAAGTTAACCCGTTCAAGTTTAAAGTGTCGCAGTTTAGGTAGCTATTAGTTTTAGGTAATACGTTTGTTAATGAAACAAAGTACAAAATTGTCTTTCATGTTGAGTGCATAGGCGCAGTTAAGTTATGTGCCGCCAGAGATACCAGCGAGCAAGTACGCGGAAATGGCAATATTGACTACACATCAGTAAAATGTAAATACTCCTATAGTCGACGAATGAAAAGGTCCTTTTTACTTAATTTCTTTACCGTTACAGTCCAGAATTCTGTCTAGAGTTGACCAACTGTTTCAGTCCCCGACTGTTCTCGTATATATAATCTAATCATTTGAAAAGTTTTCTGTTTATCAGTTTTTGATTGAACAGAATAGAAGAAGATTTATAGAAAGAAAAGAAAGAAAGAAGATATTTGTTCACTACACAAAAGACACACAGAGATAAAGGGAGTTAGACATACAATACAATTGACACATATTGTGTGTATTCGCGGCAATGAAACTCTCAGCATTGTGCCGAGGTGTCAGACAGACACCTACAGCACTGGTTTTCAGAGAGCGGCCCACGATTTATCGATTGTCACCTTTTTTCCCGACTGAACAACAGGCAAAGTTTACAAAACTAGATATCTACATACATACATACATATAATTACGCCTCTTTCCCAGAGGGGTAGGCAGAGATCACGGATCTCCATTTGCTACGATCCTGACAAACCACTTTCGCTTCACTCACCTTCATAACATTTCTCATACATGCTCGTCGGTTTAGGGTACTTTTGACCTGGCCTTTTTGTAACATTTCTCCAATTTGATCAGAGAAAGTTCGCCTAGGTCTTCCCCTTCCAACTTGCCTAGTCTAGATATCTAGACTAGATATCTAGTCTTCCAACTAGATATCTAGTCCTCAAATTCATCGTCTGTGGTTTAAGATAATATAACCAAAGTGAGGCAACTGCGTGCTCAATTGGCAAGAAGGGGAACAATTCAATTCTCTCGCTATATTATTCAGCAGAACGCACTTAGTGAAGACGTTTGCCTAAAAATAAGACCGCGATTCGAAGGTAGCTTCCATCTCTTGCATACTCGAAACAAGTGTTTAAGACTGTGTGCAAAATTAATTCTTGTGAATAAATGTCCCTATAGGCGATACCGTGGAGCATAATTACCTTAAACATAAAGGACAGTGCTCGCAATGGGCAGAAACATACATTTACATAATTCACTTTTATTGGGTGCCGTCACTTTTTACATATCTTGGTGAATCGCAACTACAATGCAATCTGTCGTGATATTGATAAGCTATTAGAGCTATTGGTAATTTGTGCAGGTGAATAAGTTTTGTGGTTAGAAATCCAGTATATTAAGATTAAATAACAATCTTCTTAAGGTGAAAAGGGAAATGATATTTTGCATGCGTGAGTGTGGGAAGGTACACATTTACTCAACGATGATTACCTTAGAGACTCGCCTCCGTAGGTAGACATTTATTTGATAGTCTCGCTATTCTAGAATCGTATGCCTACGAATTCGAATATCCAGCTTAGTATTGAAATTACAAGACGTCAAAATATTCACTTTGTACTATTTCAATACAATATACAATCTTTATACAGTACAGTCAAGAGCAAAAGTAAGTTATCACTTTTGTACCTTATTCCATTGCAATAAGGTGAAAAAATGATAACCTACTTTTGCTGTTGACTATACATTACTACGAAATACTTATTCAATTAAGCGACAGGATTATATCTAACCTAACTGACGTCAATATAAATTAGTAATGTAATGAAACCTGAAGACACAATAAGCTTTAATTGAATCTCATCTAAATCGGCAGTAGTTGAGTCCAATCTCGTCGTGCAGTTACCGGAGAAAAGAACAACAAATCTCGAAAACATTTTGTTTTCAAAATTGCATTTTTTGTTTCAAATATTACGTAAATTTCGTGGTTAGTTTCCCTTACAATTTCACATAAAATAAATACCAAGAAACTTTAATTTAAATAGGCGTTGCATGCTGAATATTAAAGTACTACATTGGCCAAACAGAAGAAATAACGTAACAAGAAGGGTGAAAAACGGTAACGGGCGCTCCATTTAATTGCCCCAAATATTTTTCAGTAAGTAGGTACCTACTTACATAAAAGAATCTGGATAATTTTAATAAAATTTCAGGCGCGAGTCACGCGATCCGCTAGACTCATGAGCGCTCCTAGACGGTCAGGGCATTTCAGCCGAGATAAATTACCACTGCAAGCCTTCTAGCAAATCGCAGGTGATTTAAGACTGAATGGGACCGTGGCTTGTCTTCCATTTTAGATGATATTCTTTTACGAGCTCTTTATATTTTCGGGCATACAAAGGAAGGTGCTATGAACTTATGATTTTCAAGAAGGTATTAGTCACATGGCTTCTTGTAATAATTTATGTAAGTAGGTACATATTGTAAAGCATTGTTCAAATACAATTGAAACCGGTTAGGTTCTCAAGAAAAAGTCTGTCCTTGTTGTCCAGTCTAATTTCTAGATTTTCTTATTTCGTTAATGATATCAGACGGGATGATATCATAAGGAGCATCAAATACATCTGTGCGAAATTTCATTAAGTTCTTCAGTCTATTAGGCTCCATTTTCCGATTTCCAATATCGTGGCAAAATTATGTTTTATTTTGTCTAGCATCTGTCTACATCTAGTGTTTTTTACTCGAAGATCACGTTACCAATGCCGCTGTTGATAGAAACTAAGAAATTGGATATTCTTATCTTGAGAAAAGTTTTTGAAACGCCGAGCGATATTGGGGAATGAAGTTTGAGGTTATTATAATTTGGCGATGGAAATAGACGTTGTTTTGCCAGTTCCAGTTGTCAACGAACTCAGCTAAATAATTAGATGAAGATTGCTTCGCTGAGCAGAAATGGAGTGAAATTAAGCTGATTCCATGGTAATATCGACAGATAGAATTCCAATTTGTTTCCGTACCTATAGATATAATTATTTCTTCGTAATTTAGCATTAGGTAAAAGCATTCTGCCATTGATATGAAGATTATTAGGTACTTATTTTGGCAAACTCGTACCAAACGGTACTCAATTCTCTAAGCTTAACGGTCGTGACAATAAGTTGTGTAAGATGTTTCGGACACTTCGTAGTTGTACCTATTTCTACAGCCGACTATGCTAATTACCTAGTGTTATCACAAAAGAAAGACCAAGGTAGGTAGTACTAGGTAGTAGGTACATACTGTAAAAATATAATGTTCCAAAGATCCCAAAAACCATTGCAATCTCGTAAAAATTCACTTTTCAAGGCCTCTATGACGTATATATTGTTAAATAGTTATTTGTTCAACAAGAGAGCAAAGTAGATTTTTGCTGCGAGTGTTGATGTTGAGTCCCGAGCAAGCGAAAGATTCTATAGTTGAATCACGAGCGTAGCGAGTGATTCAAAATTAGAATCTTGAGCGTAGAGAGAGAGACACGAGATGCAAATATCTTTGCTCTCGTGTGATACATACAACTTTTCACCTCAGCGGCGAGAACATATAACGCAAAGGAATAAAACGCCACATAGAAGCAATTAAATCATTTTATGTAAAAAAACCGGCCAAGTGCGAGTTGGACTCGCGCACCGAGGGTTCCGTACAAACCTGTAGGTATATTTTAAAAATATTTTTATTTTATGATGTAACTAAACATTTACGGTATTCGCAATTTTTCCTTTATCTGTGCTAATATAAGACGTTGCTGCTTATCAAATTTCAAGATTCTGAATTCACGGGAAGGACCCTGTAGGTTCTGATTCCCTTGCGAGTTTCGAAAATTTGCAGAAATTTGCGGCATAAACGGCTGTATCTTTTGATTGCGTTGGCTTAGAAGTTGGATTTTTCCACAACTCCAAGGGAAAGTAGACCTGAGTATTTGATATACATTTTAGCTTAATACCTCCACGCATTCCTGAGTTAAGAGTCTTGACAGACGGATGGACAACAAAGTGATCCTATAAGGGTTCCGTTTTTTTCCTTTCGAGGTACGGAACCCTATAAACAAACAACAAATAATATGAAATTACAAACATTAACTACAATCACTCTCTCCCATAACATTAACTTTACATGACATTAAGAAAAAACTAAGTCCGTTTCCGTTTGTTTATGCATTTTGCTGATACTTGTCCAATGTCCAAGATGAACTTACTTAGAAAACACAGTTCAGCCCTTTTTGACGGTATATCTCAACTCTTGAGGAGTTAAAACATCGGCTTCGTCACTTGATTCACTCATATTTAGTACAGTTTTTAATGTTTGTTTAAGTTATGTTTTATCTCCAAGAAAACGTAACAAAGTTCAAACGCGCTAACTTTTTAAAGAATACAAAGTGCGTTCTGAAACTGTATATAAATTTATATTCATTCACCATATAAAAAAGTAAAGCCTTAGCATATTAAATGTTCGCGATAAATATCGCATTTCTTCATTGTATTTTAAGAATAATGTAATACTAATATGATTAAAATAATATTAGATTTAATATAGGTTTCATATTTTTATACGAGTTTAACACGAGTCGAATTTTATTTTGTTTCGGAACGAGTTTTTCGTTCCCGCTTTATGGGGCCTACTACGAAGGTTTCGAAGTCGAATGACGAATCGACAAATTTTATCTCTCTCTTTTTTTGTAACAGAGTGAAAGTGACAGAGATAATGAAGTTTAAATGTTCCAAGTTTGTATTACACCCCGCAGTATGAAAAGATGACCTGCGACTAACCTACGATATGAAAAATTAAAAAGTTAGTTTTCTTCACGCTCGCAGCAAAATTGCATTTTCCTCACTGGTTTCAAGCAGCAAAACCGCCATGTTCGAGCCGCTGAGGTGAAAAAGTTTTTTTTTCTTACGAGTACACAAACCTTAATGGTCAGCGTTATGGAAAAATATACCCGAAATTATATTTACTTATGCATTCCTGTTAGTAAAATATTATCTGAGTAAATATTCGGTAATACTTATGTATAAAAGAGCAAAGAATATCCCTTCTTATCTACACTTATAATAAAACTCTGAATTAAAAAAATAATCAGCCAGTATCATTTTAGATATTGTTCTGTCACGAAGGATCTCAGCTTCCTATGAACGGAAAAACTTGAAACATTTTACTTGCCTATCTAACAAACAGTATGTGCAAGATTAGACATTCCAGTGTGTCCAGTAGTTTTGAGAAAAACGATGAGTTCTATTACATAATCGAAAAGATAACGTATGCATAAGGATTCGTAGTAATAGTTTTACGGTTTAATGAGTTCACCGACGAGACCTTCTAACTCCATAATAAAACGAATAAAGCTGTATAATGTGTCCTTTAAGTTATACGACCGTTGTCCATAAGCGCAGTTTATCATACAATCAAATTGCCCGGAGCTAAGCCGGTAAGAGCCTGGCTATCAAATAAATGATAAGCTCCTTACCTACTTGATAGGTACAGACTGCCTATTATAGAGGTCACCTATAATTATCATTAATTACGAAAACGGTTCATCATCATCATCATATCAGTGCTATAGTAAATGTGCCCCGCTCACTGCCACTTAAGTTTAGCGTTTCGAGATTCCAACTTCGAGTAAGAGGTCAATCGTCGAATCCGACTCGGCTGGACAGCATTCGGGAAGCTACGGCACATCTTTTCGTCCAATATTCCGCAGTGTCTCAAGACGAGAGTCTTTGGCCGGTGTGTGTTGCCAGTGATGACGTAAGGCATGGAAACGTGGTCGCTTACTATGGGCCTCATAAGAAGGCTCAAAGTCACCCAAAGGGCAATGGAGAGGGCTATGCTTGGAGTAGGTATCTCTGCGTGATCGCATCAG
This sequence comes from Epinotia nisella, assembly GCA_932294315.1. Taxonomy (NCBI): domain Eukaryota; kingdom Metazoa; phylum Arthropoda; class Insecta; order Lepidoptera; family Tortricidae; genus Epinotia; species Epinotia nisella. The sequence continues at coordinate 9,135,570 of OW028687.1, forward strand.
AAATGAGGCTATCCGCAGCAGAACCAAGGTAACCGATATAGCCCTCTGAATCGCTAAACGAAAACGTTGTCTTCATAAAATCCTTTTCAAACTTGGGAGCCGTTATTTTTTATCTGTGTTACCCAGGGACTGCATAACCAAAAAAAACCTGTATATTTGGTTACCGATATGACGTCATATAGGTTGTAAAATAGCGGTTTCGATATAGGAACCATTATAAGGACCGTATCGAAAAGAAAGTAGACAACGACTAGGTTTATTGACGATATAATTAGATCGTGTTTTTGAAAAACAACAAAAATAAATGGAAAAAATATAATTTATTAAACAATAAATTTCTGGAGAAACAATTGGCAGTGACTCTACTTGGCCTGCATTCTGACTTTCCTTTTGATATTCTGCATCAGGTTTTGGACGACTTTCCTGGTCACGTTTTCTACAGCCTTATTCCGCTTTTTCTTTAAGTCAGCAATGGAAGTTGCTGCTTTGGTATTTTTTTGAAGAGATCGTTTCATAATGGCCCAGTATCTTTCGATAGGGCGGACTTCTGGACAGTTAGGCGGGTTCATGTCTTTCTCTACAATATTCACCTTGTGGGCTTCATACCACTCTCTAGTCCCTTTCGAATAATGACAGGCGGCCAAGTCTGGCCAAAATAATGTAGGCATCCTATGCTTCTTGATGAACGGCAGCAACCTCTTTTGTAAGCACTCGTCGCGGTAAACTTGCGTGTTTATAGTTCCTGTAGCGAAATAAGCTTTTGATTTCAGCCCGCATTGACAAATTGCTTGCCAAATTAAAATTTTCTTTCCAATTTTTTCTATACTGATGGACTTATCCTTTTGAGAAACCTTTTTACTTGCCGAGACTGTTAGAAATTGTGGGCCAGGTAGGGTTTTGTAATCAAATTTACAATAGGTTTCGTCATCCATTATGATACACTGTAGTTTTTTAGTAAGAACTCGGTCATAAAGTTTTCTTGTGCGTTTTCGAACAGCAACTGACTGTTTTTCGTCACGTTTGGGCTGTTTTTGTTTTTTATATGTCTTCAGATTGCATCTTTTCTTGATTCGCTGGATCACTCCTATAGAAGTGTTTGCTTTACGAGCAGCATCTCGGATAGACATAGTCGGTTTACGATAGAACATTTGAACGACTCTATGCTGCAATGCTGGGTCAGCAGGGCCTCTTTTTCGCCCAGATTTTGGCAGATCTTCTAAGGTAACAGTAGTACCAAATTTACCTGCGATCTGAGACATTCTTTGTTTTACAGCCCTAGGTAAATAATGTACTATTATGTCATACCTGGCCTTAAAGTAGCAACGTACGACTAAGTCTAAGTACTACTGCGACTAAGAAAAGGAATCTAAAAGTTTAAGCTAAGTGCGTCCCACCCACAATCGCGTCCCAAAACGGAACCTTTATTTTCGTCATGTCTGTCTGTCCGTTTGTCACAGGCATTTTACTCGAAAACGATAAGGTGTATGTGAATAAAATTAGAAGGATAGGCGCTAAACAAAAAAATAATTTTAAAGGTGTACACCAAATTGTAACTGCAAGTCAAAAAAATATATCATTGTAAGTCCACGTGTGGCACGGCACATCAATGGATGGACCTTTCAAAATAAATATATAAGTTATTTCAGCAATTTTTTTTCATTATTATAGTCAGAGATAATCACCCCGAACGTCACAAAAATGAAACCCCCCCCCCCCCCCTCCCCTTTAATTTTCAAACAGTGTTTTAATAAAATTGTAAACATCATACTTATTACACATATGGACATAGTACTTATTACATAAATTCTTTCACCGAAAATTATTTTGAACGATCAAACAAGACCGGATCAAAGGTTTTCAAGATATTGCTGAAATACTGCCTTCCCTATGGAAGATTTCGGTGACGATATGACCATTTTAATAGGCACGGAACCCTTCGTTGTGCATGGTCCGACACGCACTTGGCCGGTTTTTTTTTGTTATGGAACCCTTCCATTTGCTTGGCTCGAATCGCCTTCTGCCGGTTTTTTCTTTTGTAATAACCTACATAGTTTTATACTTTTCTTTTATATACTCGACCTACACCTACCCGTACATATAAGAGACGACATACTTAATATGATAAGGGCTCAGATTTTTTGAAGCAATGGACAGAGTGAACAGCGTATACAATATGTCAGACACTCTTCTTAATGCGTCGTTATCTTTTTGTCTGGAATAAAGGATTTTTAGTTTTATTCTTATTCAGATGGAATAATAGTTAGAATTAAAATCAGCATTATAAGTCTCTTTGTTGGTCGTGGTCGATAAATTAATCGATACGCGATTATAAAATTTCTCTCAAAATTACTTTTTCAGCCGTGTGACTGTAGTATATTTAATGCATGCATTAAAATTTTACCTCGGGTTATCTCCTAGGCTAAAAATAAAGCTCTATCCGGATTATAAATCAAACTAAACATTATGATGCACTAACAGGTGTGGGCCGTCAGATGGTAAGATCAAAAAAGATAATTTTAACGACGATACTTCCAGTTGTTATTCCTAAATCAAACGATCGATCCTTAGTTAAATAACGATACTTAGAAACACAAGCGACGAATGCGTTTGTATAATTAATACAAACATAACAAGAATGAATACTAACATGTGGTGATGAGAAAATAAACGGGAGGGCAATGTACACAGACGTTGAGCTACCAGATTAATTGAAATGCAACACATTTTGGACATTAGTTAAAAAACATATTGTCCCGCCTGGGAAAACGAATGTTGGAAACCTTTCCTAAGCAAAGTTTACACACTTTATCGTATCCTATCCTTTTTTCGTGACTTTTCAACCGGCAGTGATCTATCTTTTATTTGAAATGAGTCGTGAAATTCCGTTCGCAGGTAAATATATCTCGGAGAAAGACAAGACATGGGATCCGTATTTACACGCTTGTGAAGTCACTAATTACGATAAATTGACTAGGATAATCCGATACTGTTAATTTAATACGGACAACAGAAACTTCCAGTTCCATTAGTCAGAATTTGTTCGTTTAAGCAAGTTACCGTTGTCGAGGAACAGAGTCTATTTTCACCGGAGCGATTATGCAGTCCGGTCAGGGCTTCCGCTGTCGTCACCGCCGAGGAAACCGCCGTCAAAACATTCGGTACATCAAAAATGTTCAACTCAATTGTTTTATAACCATTGGAACAATCCTCGTCAAAAAGTTCACTTTGACAACTTCTATAGTTTACATCAACTTTATTTATACACGTTTAATTTGACAGTGTCGTAAAAGTACTATCAAAATACTTTAACTGCAAACAATTAACGAGATAAAGATATCGCAAAGTCCAGTTTATTCAATTATTCATTCACGCAAACATTCATTTATGTGGAAAACTTTTTTATGATGCGCACGAATTCTAGGGCACGCGCGCCGAGAAATATATTAGAAAAATTCCCGAACGCTCGAATCTCGATCTTTTTTACGCGACGGGATATGTCGGAGCGGCCGGAACGGGGCGCGTGTCGTTTCGCCGGCGGCCCGACGTCGACTGCTGCCTTCAGCGGAGTGCTGAAAAATAAGAGCACATGGCCACCAGCCCCAGCCTCCTGGTTGTTATGAAACGCGGGTTCACTCAACCTACGGCCATGGGGAGTCTGATAAGTGCCATCCACGCCACCCCGAGCTTAAAGGGATATCGATGTAATTGTAGGACCAGTGTAATTGTATTGAAGTCAACAGAACAAATTTTTCAATTAAAGATTACTTAAAGGATTAAAGGCACCGCATTGATGTCAAGATTGTCAAGCTCGATGTCGCGTAGGACGGTTATTGATGTTCGAAGTAAGGCCTACTTATGCGGCGAAGGGACAAGGGTCTACTTGTGAAGGCTTGAATGATGGATGGTTGTGTAACTTTGTGAGTAAAGACGTTAATTCTAGCGTGAATTATGCCGATGGCCACAAACAATAAAGTAAATTCTCCGTGATGAACACACATGAACATAAGACGATCTAGACGGCCCTTGAGGCTTCCGTTTCTGGATTCATCTGATAATAATAGATAAGAACAATTACGTGAGTTAGGAACATTAGACTACTTATTAATTTCATAAGAGCAGCGACTGCGATTCTTACTTATTTCTAATTGTAATTTTATTACAGTGTTAATTTTCCCTAATAAAAAATCGCAGTAAAAGAGCTACTTTGAATTATAGACAAATACTTAATTTTGCCTATTATGTTTGTAATATATGTACTTACTGTTCAAAGTTATTTAACATAGATTTAGTATAGTTGTTCGCAACTACAGACTTGTAAGGCAACGTGCAAGTACGAATTATGCAAATAAGTGCATACCAAATATTACCAGGTAGAGAAGCTTAGTAACCGTTTTGCTTGAATCAACTTGGGTAATAGTTTCATAATACCTGGGATTTCAATATTATCTCAGCACATTCAGTACCTACACTACCTACTATATTTCCCACGTTCTATACAAAATTAACCCGCGGTATTAGGTAAGGAAGTGTTAATTGCAACTGCTCTTAAGATTTTCAACGATTTCATTACTGAAATCTCAGGCGTGTGGGATCATAATAAGTAAATGTACCTGAACCGAGATGAAATTTTTACTTAGAACAAGTGCATGTTATAAATATAAATAAGTTTAGTAGAATAGGCCTCCCGGTAAGATACTGATCGAATGGGGACTGGGGAGTTCGAGCACTAACCGCTTCCAATTCCATTTTAAAATCATGTTATAAAAAAATTACAAAATCTACTCAGATAATTTGAATACGTGATTTTAGTGTGCAAAAGAAAGACCAATATTTGCAAGTATGTAACACTGAGGTTGCCATAACTCTGTAGATAACAACTACACCCTTAAATGGCTTAGTACTCGTCCAACTGCAAATAATATCCCTTTTAAGCTTGGATCAGGAGAGAGACGGATGACGGCATGAAATATTGTGCGACATACAGTCAGCAGCAGAAGTAGCTAAGCGGGCCGGGTGTTCAAAATGACCTGCACACGACTTTATTCTTAAGAAATTAAGAGCGTGTGTAGGTTATTTTGAACACCCGGCCCGCTTAGCTACTTCTGCTGCTGACTGTACAAATTACTTGTATCAACTCGGCTATGTTCGATTGAATTCATGAAATACCATATTCAAAGAAGAGCAGTTATAGAGCAATGCGACTCGGCACCAATTTGATTAGGGCGGATTGCACCAACTTACAGCCCGTTCCGGCGTTCACATGGAGACATACGATTATTTGCGGGAACTGTTTTTTGTAGGATAGAAATAGAAATGTTTATTTGCAACAATACGTAAATACAAAGGTGTTACATATTTTAAACGTAGTTCCAGTATTCAGCTATAGCAGCATGCAAATGTTTAAGAAAACAATTAATTACATTCATTTAACATTTATTTGTCAGTCTTGCTTCCATATATCCTTTACAGAGTAAAAACAGTGTTCTTGAAGCCATTTTGGTAGTTTCCTCTTAAATTCAAGATCATGCAACAACTTAATGCAATCAGGAAGTTTATTAAAAAATTCGCGTTCCGTTTATAAATATCCCCGTCTTTGTGTCCCTTTAAACACATCTGCCCAGCTAGCACGTTACGTTTTATCGTTATGTTTTACGTGACGTCTCAGAACATTTTCGCCGTAAAACGTGACGATAAAACCTATGTGCTAGGGCCTCTGAACGCTATATAAAATATTCCCTATGAGTCTTTACAAATACGCAAACCTTTTTAATGTATATGCATGCTAGAGGCAAAATATTGTATTTTTTGAACATGGGCCTACAACTATCCGTAATCCACGCATTCATTTGTGATTGCACGTGTGTACTTTCTGTAATTTAAAGGCTCTGTCAACATGCAAGCATACGGTTGCAGAATCCGGTAATAAGCAATGCTTGTGTGCACGCGTGCATACTGTTGCCACTAAATCAGATCCTACAAAAACTGCACCCGCAAAGAATCGGATGTCTCCGTGTGAACGGGCTGTTACGAATAGTCCGATCAACGTTAAATATGGTGCTGGCAGCTGTCATTCCAATCTATAGAAACCCGTCAAACTTTAATTAAGAATTTAGGCCTCTCACAGACTGGCGCGGCCTGACCGCGGCGGACAATAGTAAACTTGTCATTAGCTGTCAAATTTACTATGGACCGCCACCGCAGGCCGCGCCAGTGTGATGTAGGCCTTAACGAACGCTAGTAGTCTGCGGCGGGCACTAGGTAATACTAATATTCCAAGATTGCGGCCTTATGGAAGACGTCAAGGAACATGTTCTATTCTAGGTAGCCAGTCTATGGGTAATTACGTAATAATGATATGACAATATGAAACTCCGACTATTTCACAATTTGCACTTTAAATAACCTTACCATCTAAGGAAATGCAAATCATTTCAACTAAACTCTTTCATAAACAGGAAATTAATTCGCATTAACAGTATTTTAATACCGTCCGATTTGCAAATTTGTATTAGCAGTTCCGTCTACGTGTTTGGCATTGAAATGAGGAATTGATTCAACTTAAATACGGTTTAATATTCGGAAAACGCATGTAGGTGGCTGCCCTTTTGGAGATAGGGACATGGCTACGCTGGACTTTTAACGTTGACAGTTTTTGTCTCACTTCCTTTGAGTATATTAAAACAGGACAGTGTAGTCGGCAGATTTTTGTCTCTGTTGCTTAATGTATATTGAAACAGGATAGTGTATCGGTATCAAAGTCGAAACGGTGGTGATTTTAATAGCATGTTTGGTGCTTTGGAGTGCATCGCAGTCACGTCCCAGCGTTGTCAGACAGTCAGTCTGTCCAATATCTGACTTGTATTAAAGGTTTTGTACCAAACTATTCGATTTTACAGAGCCATAAACTTTGAATGGCTATAAGATTTGAACCCAGGTGGCCAGCAGATCATAAATCTGGTTTTATCATTCGTTTGGTGCTTCTGCATGCCCGATTTACTAATGCTTTTTTCAATATTTAAGTGTGGTTGTTTGTACATATATAATTTTTTTAAGACAAACTTGTGCGTTTCTTGTCACCAGACGCATGTTCTCACCATACTTTCCGATGCGCTAATATATCTAAACACGTAAAACCAACGTACAAAATAATTTCAATTTTGTATTCGAAATAACATAAATAAAAAATCTGGGTCAATTTAGTATCTCATTTAATACCGATTTCCAAACATAGAGGATTATCTCTTGTGTAATTCTTCCTCTATGCCAAGCGTTACAAAATGTCTCATAAATTCTTAAACATGGCAGTGACTTCATCCTAAACCCGCTAAAAAGAATACATTGCTTCAGCATAATTATGCACACCGTCACAACATATACGAGTATGTATCACAATACGTACATTCGCCGCCGGCGCCGCGTCACTCCAGACTATTTTGCATTGCACCGTACAAATCCGTATTGCATGCAAAGTGAGCAAATCGAATTCTACACCCTCGAGACGGCGAACTGAACAGCAAGAATACAATTCAATTTTTACCAAAAGCATATCTGCGTAGAATACAAGATATGAAGTGTAACTTTATAAAAAGGCCCATGTTGGTGTGGTTAGCTCGGCATTATACATTCTTCTTTTCAAAGAGCGGACAGGTGTTTTGAAACTAAGGCCTTTGGAAGATAAAATGGCTTGTCTGCTCAACATTGAGTATTTGTTGAATAGAATACTTGTATATGAAAATGGTTAGGTACGTATGTCCTGTCTGCTTTATTGGAATCAGACATCAATCACTACTGGATCTTTAAAAATGTTTTATTTTCAATGTACGTTTAATCGGAATATAATAAAAGTATTCAATAAAAAGTGTGTTACGTTATTTTTCTTCAAAATCCATAGTGCTCATGATTCTGAGTAGGAAAAACCTAAAATTAAGAAAAAAAAGTGAAGGGTTTAACTTTTTATTGAAAACACGCAAGTAATTGTCAATGGCTTCATCGACATACTTCTTTCACCGTTTCGTATCATAACAAAAAGCAATTTAAAACGAATTATAATAATAGAATGTTGACGCTGATTAACTTAAACATGGAAGATAGATAGGTTTGGCCAACACATCCAGTAAGTTAAAGTAGCTGAATTAAGCAGCTATCCATCCAGTAAGCGCTTAGATTAAGTGAGCGACTCACCTTTAAGCCATGCTAAGTAGAACGCAATATATAATGTCTAGACCGCGAGCACTACAGATGTTCGTCTAGGACCTAGACTCCAGGTAAATATAGCAAATTGCGAATGTGAAATATTTGTATACTTTAAACTATGTTTATCGCAGTGGTTTACAGACAGGGCAGGTAGGGCACGGCGGAATGTCGTCTCGTTCATTTTAGGAGCAGCTCAACCGGGGAAGTACCTCCACCTAATGACGGCACCACACTTGGGGTTGCGTGTTCGCGTTGCATCGTTGCCTCTCTTTCATTTGCCGTAGGAAGGAAAAAGATGCAACACGAATATTTGGACAAATACCGCCAAGTGGGGTGCCACCATTACAGGAGACCACTACCACAATTCCACCACTACGTGCTTTGTGGGGACTGTTGAGAGTGTGAGACCTACATTAGGACTAAAGACAGTAGAGATAGCAGTCAACACAAATCCTCAAATCAATAAAAAGTTAGCAGCGCGCTTGTGATTCTTCTGGTGTCGCAAGCATCCATTGGCGACAGTGTCTGCTTTACCATCAGGCTGGCCGTATGCTTATATACCACCCTGATATTGTAAAAAACCGGCCAAGTGCGTGTCGGACCACGCAAAACGAAGGGTTCCGTGCCTATTAAAAAGGTCGTATCGTCACAGAAATTTTACGGCACTTACGTCCTTTTCTTTGAGGAAGGCAGTTTTTCAGCAATATCTCGAAAACCTCTGAACCGATCTTGTTCAAAACAATTTTCGGTGAATGAAATTAATAAGCCCTATGTCCATAAATTTTTCCATATTTTTAAAATACACCGTTCAAAAATTAGAGGGGGGGGGACAGAATTTTAGTGACTTTCGGGGCGATTATCTCCGACCCTATTCACTTAATCAAAAAAAATGCTAAGAAACCTTATATTTATTTTGAAAGGCCTATCGATTGATGTGCCACACGGGGGGTCACAATGAAAAAAAAATTTTTGACTTTTAGTTTTATGTATGGAGTGCACCCCTAAGAAAATTTTTTTTTGTTATTTTAATTACAAAACTATGTAGCGGCTAACAAAATACACCTTTCCTCAAAATTTTATTCAAATACACCTTATAGTTTTCGAGTAAAATGCCTGTGACATACGGACAGACGGACAGACGGACAGACGGACAGACGGACAGACGGACAGACGGACATGACGAAACTATAAGGGTTCCGATTTTGCCATTTTGGCTAAGGAACCCTAAAAAAGTTTATTGAATAGCGACACATCTAACAAACACGTTTGAATTTAGGACTCACCGTGCCAGCGGCGCGAGGGGAGACGTCAAAGGCTACCGGAAGGTAGGACGACAGGTCCCGAGGAGTAAATAAATGGGCTTTCATGTTGCCACTTAAACTATGTATATCGGATTTGCGGAAGTATTTAAAGATACAGTGATGAAAGTGAACACCTATGAAAAGAAATAACTACAACCTACCTACAACACTTTTCTTTCAATCCTCATCTTGATACGGAACATACGAATTTTGGCACAGAACTAAACGTATTTAATGCTGTTAAGAGTGTTAAATTCAGTTGTGACATCACATTCAAATAAGATTTAAAATTTCCTCAGCAGCATTATACTGGTTACATCTTAATGGATTCCAAATAGCTCTGCTACCTAATCTTAAGAATTAGCGTAGGTGTAGACAATTCTTATACTTACTCTATCTATTGTTGGTATAGTTCATTAGTTTCACCCAAACATGTTAATCTAGCCCATCCACCCGCCAATCAAACCGATATGTTGCGGCTCGCTGAGCCCACTAATCAACGCCTAGGCTTCCCGCAGTATGCTTGCGGCAGTTGACACATCAGCCTCTAATTTTCATACATCTTTCCAAAATATTTTCATGTGTTACTTATATAAAAAAAAGGAAACTGGGTTCAAGTATTCATTTGTGCCATATTTTGCTAACCCATATGTTGATATTATGTTGTATAAAAAATATTTTATTAGGTACTTGTACCTACATAAAATTTTGTAGTAAAATCATTAATTTAAGTTTCACATATAACTACTTCGGTGTAATTACTGTAAAATTATTTAGGAAAGAAAATTAATTGTATAACATTTTACGTTGCAAGTTACAGCACCTCACCAACAATGAATGTGAGCACTGAGCACCCATTAGATATTTAAAATTGTTACGTCTTTGCAAGCCCGTTAGTATTCTCATTCCACTCCAATTGTTTAATCAACGATAATCAGAAAAGTTCGTTACCTAATACAACGACTAACTTATATTTGCTTAACATTCTTTTATCACGATAGTAGAGTAAACATAGTATTAATGGTTTTATTTGGGTCAGCGATGTAGCGGAGAACTTTAGTTGCCCGATGGATATCTGGCGAAGCACGAAGGGAGACAACTTGGTGGTTCGTCTGACAGGTTATTTACGATCCCTCCAAGAACTTATCTCCAGAAAACAACAGCCGTAGCACTTGAGCTACATTTTCTGAAATAAATGTGCTTAGAATCTCTCCGATATGGCACGATTCTTGTGAGGCTCAATAAATCAGGCTGAAAGATGTACCAACAATTGGAATCACCAAATTGTATGTCTAGTTTGGAGAAAATTTACAAGAATAGGAGTGAAATTCGAATTGTTGAAGTGACAGTTCGTATCAAGTTGAATTTCATCAAGTTTTTTGTACAGTCGCCATCAAATATATCGGAGCGGCCCAAGTGCTCACAAATATCTGAACACGTCTCTAATGCCTCGACAATAGAGACGTGTTCAGATATTTGTGAGCACTTTGGCCGCTCGGATATATCTGATGGCGACTGTACGGTGTTGAAATGATTTACTGGAAGTCAAATCGTAATAATCGCATGATCGTAATAGGTATAAATACTTGACCAAAGAGAATATAATACTTCTTATACACACTTAGCTATGAATAGTATCCATGCCCATCAATTAAAATACTCAATGAGTCTTTTCAAACACACTTAGACACAAATTGCTATGCATAGTATGCATACCTACCTATAAAAAATTTTAGTTAGTTTTTAAACCTGCCCGCCAAAACATGTATTTTACTAGAACCGTGTTTTTTTTTTCGTGCCGAATATTCCAGTGTACTACGATATCTAATCCGGCCAGACAAATGAAAACCCCGTCTCAGTAGATTCTTCCAATGAAAAAAAAAAAAAATATTTAAGTAGGAAATTTTTAACACAAATCAACCTAGTCCCAAACTAAGCAAAGCTTGTACTATGAGTACTAGGCGACGATATACATACCTATATAGATAATTAAATACTTAAATACATAGAAAACATCCATGACTCAGGAACAAGTAGGTATTAGTGCTCATCACACAAATAAATGCCTTTACCGGGATTCGGACCCACCAGCTTCGTAGGCAGGGTCACTACCAACTAGGCTAAAGTGATCGATTAGAACATGAAATTCACTGTTCTCCTAAAACACTTTAAAGTTAACTTTTACCTGAACCTGATAATGCAACTTTCGACGTTTTTGAATACAACTCACGAATGCGTTTTTGCATTTACGTAGTATTTCGATGGTTTACTGCCTCAACCTCGTACCACCTTGTTGGAGACACCGCCAGACACCCCGCGACACGGTGTCGATTCCGTGCCTAACGGGATTGCGCTCCGCGCCCGCTGGACCAGACGCCATCCGACCGCGCTAAAGCGCACACCTTACATTTTTGTTATTTTTTATAAACTTAATTAAAGCCACGAGAAAATTTAAAACAGTTGTAAAATTATTGAAGAAGACCCTGAAGAATCCTCAACATTTTTTGGCGACCGTGACATCACAGAGGACATGCAATCTTCAGATTCTTCGGATGCTTCTTCAACTACAAAGCCGAGGAAGTGGAAGGCGTGAAGAACTGGACTCCTAGCTGCAGATCAACAATTATCAGGGGAGTGCCCGTTCCTTTTATTCCACTAATTCCAAATTCCTTTCCAGAGAAAGTCTTAGCTAAACGAGTACCGTTGTGGTTTTTTGCATATGGCACGTGTAGGTACGTGGCAGTTGGCACTAGTAGTTTATTTTGCGTTTTAGAGTGTCCAACTAATTAAAGTACAAGGCTAATGGATATAGCGTTCTCACATATCGAATTTAAGTGCTAAATAAAATAACATACCTATTTAATTACCTACCGAACTTAGTTAATCGAAAATATCCCTATGTAGGTATTTATAGCCAGCTAGCAATCACGAAAAGAAAACTGCAGCATTGGTGCATAGGTATTTATTGCATTCGCCGATTATTCCAGAATTGCGTAAACAAGTCGAGCGGCCGGAGGGCTGTTGCCACCCGCGGAGAACAAAAGATCACGCGCATCGGCCACTCGATCGGCGTGGTAGCACATCATTAAGCCTATGAAAACAACTTGGGTTTTGAATCTGAACTTCAAGGTTTGCCGAATTAAACGGTATTTATAACATTTTATTACTACTTGTTCATTAATTACGATGACTGACACAGAGTTAAAAGAGTTATTAAAAAAGCGTAGTGTAATTAAAGGAAAAGTAACTGTGTTTAGAAATAAGTTTGCGGAATTTGTGAACCAGACTGTTATCACGGCAAGCAAAATTAATGAGTTAACCTTAAGATTGGGCAGATTTGAAAGCGTATTCAATGATTTTGATGCAGTGCGGGATAAAATTGAGTCATTAACTAGTGAAAGTGACCAGCTGCAAGAAAACATCCAGATTGAAAACGATTTCTTTGATCTGATTAATTGCGCACAAGAATTTATCGAAATAAATAAACAGAAATTTTCTGATGCTGACGATAGGAGTGTTTGTAGCCAATCAAGCCAACAGATTAATGTTAGATTGCCTCAAATACAGTTGCCATCGTATGATGGTAACTATAGCAATTGGCTTGAATTTAGGGATACATATACTTCTATCGTGCATAACAATAGTTCACTGAATGAGATAAACAAGTTTCATTACCTACGCACCTCTCTTGAGGGCAGTGCGGCATTAGTAATAAAATCATTGGAAATATCTGCCTCAAACTATGCCGTAGCTTGGAAACTAATATGTGATAGATATGATAATAAGCGACAGTTGATTCATAACCATTTACAGTCCTTATTCCATATGGAGACCTTGACGAAAGAGTCAGATAAAGCTTTGAGGAACTTAATTGATCACGTAGCAAAAAATTTACGAGCACTGGAGAGCCTCGGCGAGAAAGTGGATTGCTGGGACACTCTAGTTGTTTTTCTTTGTTCCTCCAAGCTTGACCCGATCACATTAAGAAAATGGGAGGAGAAAAGAAACAGTTTCGAAGACTCGCCGAAGCTCGCTGATTTTACGGACTTTCTTCGTAGCAGAGCCGATGTGCTGGAGTCGTTGGCTAGAAGTGGTGGCAGTCACATTGATAAACCTGAAAAATCATTCCAAAAAAGATTAGATAAAGCTCAAAAAATGTTTGTGGCCGCTGTTTCTAAACCAACGACGACCAACTTACCTCAGGTATGCTGCTTGATATGCAAGGGTGACCACCGTGTTTATACTTGTAGTAAATTTCTCGAAATGACTCCTGAAATGAGAAGTAACGAGATATATAAATTAAAGGTATGTCCAGTTTGTTTTCGAGGTGGTCATCGCGCATATCAATGCCGAGCAAATCCATGCAAAATATGTGGGTATAAACATAACTCATTATTGCATCGAACGTACGTGCCTAATAATTCACAGGTACCTAGTACGTCACAGGCGAATAACTCGCCGCAAGGTGATAGTCATAGTAAAAATGCATGCCCAGTGTCATTGTCTTCCTGTGTAGCAACGCAAGTATTGCTATCGACAGCCATAGTCGATGTCGTAGACAAAGCGGCAGACCAAGGTCATCGCGTACGTTCATTACTCGATTGCGCGAGCGAATCATCATTCATAACGAAATCGTTACAAGAAAGATTAAATCTTTCCATTATTGAAACCAAGCCTACTGACGTCACAGGCATCAATAATATATCATTTACAGCTATACGACGGTGCAAGATAAACTTGCAAGCCAGGGATGGGTCTATAAAAAGATCCGTGCATTGTTTCGTAATCGATCAAATAGCAAATAACCTCCCGGCTAACGAGGTCGATATTTCATCATTTGAAATACCTAAAAATATTAAATTAGCTGACGAGACATTCAATAGTCCCTCACAAGTGGAATTGTTATTAGGGGCTGATGTTTTTTGGGATTTCATCCTCCAAGGTCAAATCAAGTTAGGAGTAAATAAACCAGTTTTACAGAACTCGCATTTCGGATGGCTTGTTGTAGGTCCAACCGCTTGTGCCTATGACAATTATAATAGATCGCAAAACAACAAAATACAATGTAACTTTAGCCACGAAATCAGCGTTCAACTTAGCAAGTTCTGGGAGCTGGAAGAGCTGCCACAGAAGTTAAAATGGACAGCCGAAGAAGAAGCATGCGAAGCTCACTTTGTCGAAAACACACATCAATTGCCAGATGGTAGGTTTTGCGTGAGTTTGCCTTTGAAAGATTCACCCGAAAAATTAGGGGATTCATTTTATATAGCAAAACGGCGATTAAATTATTTAGAAAACCGCTTCGAAAGGGAACCTCACGTAAAACAACAATATTGCGAGTTCATTCGCGAGTATCAGGAGCTCGTGCACTTAACGGAAATAGAAAAACCAGACGTAGCTAACTACTTACCCCATTTTCCAATTTTGCGCGAAAAAAGTACCACGACACGCTGTCGTGCGGTATTTGATGCGAGTTGTAAAACGTCGTCTGGTCTTTCTTTGAACAATTTATTGATGGTTGGACCTGTAATACAAGACGACATTTTTTCAATTCTCACTCGTTTCCGTCAGCATAAATATGTGTTGATAGGAGATGTTGAAAAAATGTACCGTCAAATTCGTGTAAACGAAAAAGACAGATATCTGCAAGTAATCTTGTGGCGCGAAAATAGTACGGAACCCATTAAGTATTTGCGCCTCGATACTGTCGTTTATGGAATGTCCTGTTCGCCTTTCTTAAGTATAAGGTGTTTACATGAAATTGCTAAGACTTGTGATGACTCATCTATAAAAACTATAATTGAAAAAGATATGTACGTCGATGACTTGGTAACAGGGACGGACGACCCTGAACATTTGACCTACATTCTAAATTCTGTATCACAAACCTTAGCAAATGCACAAATGAAATTGCGAAAAATTAAATCTAATTGTACTTACCTTTTTAATGACAATGATAACTTCAACGAACAAACGAATGTCGACTTTAATAGCGAATGTTCAACGCTCGGAATTAAGTGGAACCCGGCGTCGGACAAACTATCAATTTGTTGTGCTAAAGAATTCGATGTAGGTAATTACGATGAAAAATGTACAAAACGAACGATTTTATCCACAATAGCCAGCATTTTTGACCCGTTGGGTCTCTTATGTGTGTGTACAATTACGTTTAAAATATTACTACAGCGGCTGTGGGTTTTGAAGTTGGATTGGAACGATGAGGTACCCTCCGATATAAAACAAACGTGGCATAAGATCGTGCGTGGACTAACTACGTTATGTACATTCCAAATTGATCGTTACGTATTGCAATCGAACGCCGAAAGAATAGAACTCCATTTTTTTTCTGATGCGTCGATATTAGCATATGCCGCGTGCGCATACATTCGCTCAGTGAGCGATAAGGGAATAACGGTTCGTCTGCTCTGTGCGAAGGCCAAGGTCATGCCTTTAAAGCCAGCTGTGACGATTCCGCGCGCCGAATTATTAGGCGGATTAGTAGCAAGTCGATTATACGACAAAATTAAAAACTCATTACGCCAGAATATTGATAAGGTGTATTTTTGGACTGATTCAAAAATAGTCCTAGCTTGGTTGAATATATATAATTCTAATAAAATGCAATTAAAAACATTTGTATTACATCGAGTATCTGAGATTATTGAATTGTCTCGCGGCGCTGAATGGAATTACATCCCATCTGCGCAGAACCCCGCTGACTTAGGATCACGCGGAGTGTTGCCAGATCAGCTGACGCCGGATGGGATGTGGTTCGGAGGGCCGAGTTTCCTGCAGCACGGCGAGATCGACTGGCCTTCTCACAATGAATCAGTTGATTTAATTTCAGATATACCCGAAATTAAGTCAACTGTTAAAGTTATGAACGTAACCTTGAATCCATCAGCGGATTTCATAAACATGGAAAACTTCTCTAGTTTAAATCGATTGAGAAGGACAGTCGCATACATTTTACGATTTATAAATAATTGTAAACTGCCTCAGAATAAATTTCAAGGCCCATTAAATGTACAAGAACTGCAAGCGGCTGAAATTGAGCTTGTAAAAATGGCTCAAAGAAATTCATTCTCTGACGAGGTGAACATGTTAATATATGATGTTCCAATAAATAAAAAATCTAAGTTATTGTCTTTAAATCCATTTATTGACAACAACAACGTCATGCGCGTGGGTGGTAGATTAGGTAACTCGGACTATGCTTACGAGAAAAAACACCCGATTATCCTAGATAACAAACATTATTTAAGCACACTTGTTTATGAATATTTTCATAAACAATTGAAACACACTGGGCCTCAACTGCTGCACTCAAGCGTACGCGAACAGTATTGGATTATCGGAGGAAGAGTATTGGCGCGAAAAGTATACCGATCGTGTATAACTTGTAAACGCGTGCGCGGAGCAGTTGCGTCCCAGATTATGGGAAATTTGCCACCCCAGCGCATAACGCCAGGGTACATATTTGAGGTCACGGCTTTAGATTACGCCGGTCCGTTTTTAATACTAAATAAAAAGGGGCGGGGAGCGAGACTAATTAAATGTTTTATGTGTATTATGTGTTGTTTAAAAACTAAAGCCGTACATATCGAAATCGCAAGTGACCTTAGTACTCAAAGTTTTATTTTAGCTCTTAGGCGATTCATTGCTAGAAGGGGGCGGCCACGCGAAGTTTTTTCGGATAACGGCCGAAATTTCGTTGGGGCAAGTAAAGAAATAGGTCAGTTTCTTTATAACGCTTGTGACTCTGTGTCAGAGGAGTTTGCTAATGAACATATACAGTTCAGATTCGCGCCCGCGTATTCGCCTAACTTTTCTGGCTTAATAGAAGCCGCGGTGAAGTCCGCGAAATATCATATTAAAAGAATAATTGGAAATATGCATTTTACGTATGAAGAACTTATAACGATATTCGCGCAGGTTGAGGCTATTCTCAATTCGCGCCCTATCTGTCCTCTATCATCCGATCCTCACGACCTGTCCCCGTTGTCCCCAGGGCACTTCCTCATCGGACGACCATTGACCTCGCTACCAGCGCCGAATCTAGAGGAAGCCAACCCGAACCAATTGCATAGATATGCAAAAATCGAGCAAGTGCGACAACAGTTTTGGGCCAGGTGGAGCTGCGAGTATGTGGCTCAGCTCCAGCAGCGTGTCAAGTGGCGCGTACATCAGCCCGGCCTGCAGCCGGGACAGCTCGTCCTCGTCAAGCAAGCCCACGGCCCGCCGTTGACATGGCCACTAGGACGCATCGTACAGTTACACAAGGGCTCTGATGGGCTCTGCCGCGTCGTCGACGTCAGAACCAATAAGGGCATCGTACGACGTGGCATCTCTTGCATCTGCCCCCTGCTGGGTGAAGACGGAGATGCTCATCAACAAACCTCTTGAAAGCAGGAGCTTTCAAGGCGCGGGAGCATGTTGGAGACACCGCCAGACACCCCGCGACACGGTGTCGATTCCGTGCCTAACGGGATTGCGCTCCGCGCCCGCTGGACCAGACGCCATCCGACCGCGCTAAAGCGCACACCTTACATTTTTGTTATTTTTTATAAACTTAATTAAAGCCACGAGAAAATTTAAAACAGTTGTAAAATTATTGAAGAAGACCCTGAAGAATCCTCAACACACCTCGTACGTTGTTACAATCGAAAAATTAACCTAGTTGTGTTTGAAATAAAGTTGATATTTATATAGTTATATTAAGATGAGAAAATTATTTTTTCGACTCGCAGTCGGTCGAATAATGGGTATAAATGAAAGCGCCTGAACAAAGAAGGAACTGAAGTAGGTACGTTATAAAAACCACGTTTGCAACTCAGCCAAATGAGTCTAGGGTTTTTTTCCATTAATTATTTTCACGTTTTAAAGTCATTATGTATGGCGTCGTTGAATTATTTATTCTAAATTACTTTTTGGTTGTAAAAGGAAAGGATTTATTGCGGTTTTGTGTGTGTTTTGAATGGAAAGGAATGAATTAGTCTGGGAACTACCAAAGTTTAGTAATAAATCTTGAATTTCGATTTTAGAAACCTTGTTGAGCTTTTGATTGTGATTGTAGAAACGTAGCAGAATGGGCAGAACTGTTTAGACATAGCTGCAACTTCAGCTCCATACCCGTCATCAACTTCCATAGTTGACCAAAAAAATTAAAGCATTATGCACTTATACACGAGCAATATATATTAGGTACTATACATATATGCACTTAACCTTACTTAATTTTGAATGAAACTGCATAAACTCCATATGTAGCGAAAAGCGCCCATAAACGCTCTGATATGTGTCGTTATTGGCGCTGAATGTGGAAAAAATATCGTTTCATTCTTAAAAAAATAGTTTTCGCGCTCAGCTCGGTCACTCTGTCATATAAATTACTAGCTTCTGCCCGCGACTTCGTCCGCGTGGATTCGTTTATATCGTAACTCCATACAAACTATCGCCCCCCATTTCGTCCCCTTAGGGGATGATTACCGGGATAAAAAGTATGCTATAATGTTAATCCAGGCTATATACTATATGTATACCCAAAATTCATCTTAATCCGTTCAGCCGTTTTTGCGTGATTGAGTTACAAACATCTAAACATCCCAACATCTAAACATCCAAACATCTAAACATCCAAACTTTCGCATTTATAATATTAGTAGGATAAGTCATAGCTTTCACATACCTGTGTAATATTATCATAACAAAGACCTGATCGGACTGAGCGTTTCATCATCAACACATGGACTACCTATAGAGTACCTACCCGGTAGGTACTTACTCGAACAATCACATCAGCACCATCCGATATTTCCGTGTTTAAAGTAATATTGGAAATTACACTTGAGTTATCGATTCAACATCGCCTTATGCCTGTTGTTTCGTAAAACAGAGCAGGGTTAATATTAGAGTTTGAAAACAAACTGCGCAAAATTTAACGCCAAGTTGTTTAGGAAACTCGAAACTGCGATTAAGGTTGAAGGTTTAAAAATACGGGAAATTGGTTTCTGTTTGGTGTCGGACTGTGTTAATCGTGTTTAAGGAGAGACGACTCAATACAATATGTAGCCCACGTGCGGCCTAACCTAAGATTATTAGACAGGGCTATTTGTTAATACTTGATAACCACGCGTCAAATGAATAAATTAATGTTACTAGGGAACAATCTTACTCATATTGATCGAGTCCGAAACTAAGCCATGCTTGGATATTCAACGACAATATACATACTACTTGTATAGATAGATAAATAAATTAAAAAAGATAAAAACATCCAAAAGTCATGAACAAACAAACTTGTGCTTGCCGCTTGTGTTTAGCTTGTGCTGTACCTATGTACAAACGTTTGCCTTTACCGGGTTTTGAACCAAGAACCGTTAGATTCGCAGGCATTACCAACTAAAGTAAATTAGGTAAAGTGGTCGGCTAGCGTGATCATTATTGGCATATCTACCCTTTCTTTCAATTTTCGTTTTTCCAGGTGCATTCTCAGCTTTTATTTTGTTCGATCGAGCCTACGTTTTGTATTCATTATGTAAATCTTGTAGTTAAATCATATGAATGACAGTTTTGGCTGATGATAGAGCCGCAAGGAAGAGGAGAATATGAAACGAGTTTGACCATGATTAAATGAAAGAGCAAAAAAGTACTATCGACAATCAAAGCTTAGTCTCTTAAAATGTTTTTTTTTTACAAAAGCATACTATGTTTTTCACGTACAAAGATGATGAATTAAGCATTACGCATGGCATTATTGTAATCTTATTCCTGCATTATTTTATGGTAAGTGTTAAAATAACCAGTTCACATTAAAATATCTCGTTAACGTCTTGGACTTATCTTATCTTGGAAACATGTATCTTGAGCATAACGCCGTGACGGAAAAACGCGATATAATTGTTACCTTTTGTGTCCTTTTAACAAACAAGGAAAGTTTCTAGTTATTTTTAATCAAGAACGCAACAATAGGAATTCATGTTCCGTATAATTATAATAATTAATCAATGTCTACTCTTTAGGTATATTCCAAATTTCCCTGAATCTTGCAGGATTTCGGATAAAAAATTATTACTAACTTTTGGGTCAAACAATTAACTCCTCCAGCAACTTAAAAGAAACCTTTTTTATTTAAATTATAATTCATCTCTATTAGCATCTTCAGGTAGCCATTATTATTTCAAATAAAAGGTGTAAATTAAGCCGTTCAGAAAAAGTTTTTCTTCGTAAATTGATTAGGTTAATTTTATGAAAATTGCCTTAAGGCTCTCACAAACTGACGCGGTATGGCCGCGGCAGTCAATAATAAACTTGTCATTAGCTGTCAAATTTACTATTGACCGCCACCGCAGTCCACGCCAGTGAGACTAGAGCAATGAAGTTTTTCCTACATTACTGATCACTGCTCTAAAAATGGAGTAGGTATAATGTTTTCATGCAGGGACCCAGTTATAGTCTATATCATAGAGATCTACTTTCATATCTGTGTATTTAAAATTATCATGGTGTGTTCACAATAAAAACAAGTGCGAGTTCAACTCGCGTGGTGAGGGTTCCGTATATAATCTAAATTTCATAAGTGTTTTTGAATACTCAAACTTCTTATAGGTTTTCCTGTAATTTTTAGGTAAGGAACTATTTTCCATATTTTTTTCAGAATTTTAATCCTAGTAGTTTCGGAGATAAGGGGGGGGGGATGGTCAATTTTCGCCTTTAAGGGTTCCGTAGCCAAAATGGCAAAAACGGAACCCTTATAGTTTCGTCATGTCCGTCTGTCCGTCTGTCCGTCTGTCCGTATGTCCGTCTGTCCGTATGTCACAGGCATTTTACTCGAAAACTATAAGGTGTATTTGAATAAAATTTTGAGGATAGGTGTATTTTGTTAGCCGCTACATAGTTTTGTAATAAAAATGACAAAAAAAATTCTCAAGGTTTCTTAGCATTTTTCTTGATTAAGTGAATAGGGTCGGAGATAATCGCCCCGAAAGTCACTAAAATTCTGTCCCCCCCCCCCCCTCTAATTTTTGAACGGTGTATTTTAAAAATATGGAAAAATTCATGGACATATGAGGCTTATTAATTTCATTCACCGAAAATTGTTTTGAACAAGATCGGTTCAGAGGTTTTCGGGATATTGCTGAAAAACTGCCTTCCTCAAAGAAAAGGACGTAAGTGCCGTAAAATTTCTGTGACGATACGACCTTTTTAATAGGCACGGAACCCTTCGTTTTGCGTGGTCCGACACGCACTTGGCTGGTTTTTTTCCTAAATTACTTCAACTCTGTTTTTGCTAAAATTATAAAAAAAAATATCTGACATGCTTACAACAACCCCTTTCATTTGATATGTCATACAATACAGTTTGAGAAACTTTTTTTTTAATTTTCCAGATTACCCCCCAAAAGTGGCCCCCTTGTTCAGAATTATATTATTATATTATATTATTATAATTACTTTACGCGTCCATCTTTGGGTCACCAATTTACATATGTGTACCAAATTTCAACTCAATTGGTCCAGCAGTTTCGGAGCAAATCGGTTGTGACAGACGGACAGACAGACAACCGAGTGATCCTATAAGGGTTCCGTTTTTTCCTTTTGAGGTATCGGAACCCTAAAAATGTTAAGAAATGTATAAAACAGAAATGTATAAAATATAGTTCAATACAGCTCCCATAGAAGTACATTATTAAGTAGCAAAAAGTAACAAACTATTTCTGTTTTCCTACTTATCGAAGCATTGACGTCAAACAAGCAAATTGAAATTGTATTAAATAGCAAATTGCGCGTACCTATTGCCTTACACGTTTAATTGCGGTTCTAATTGATTTTCTTCCATGAACCAATCATTAATTAACACCATATTCACACAAGGATTTTTTTTTCTCTGAAATAGAAATTGCTTCTAATTGAACGCCTTTTGTGCCGTAAATGGATGTTTGAGATGTTTTATTCACATACTAGCTTCTGCCCGCGACTTCGTACGCGTGAAACTCGTTTATATCGTAGCTCCATACAAACTTTCGCCCCCCATTTCGCCCCCTTAAGAATGATTCCCGGGACAAAATGTATTATATATGTTAGTGTCCAGGCTATACACTATATGTATACCAAAATCCGTTTAGCCGTTTTTGCGTGATTGAGTAACAAACATCTAAACATCCAAACTTTCTCATTTATAATATTAGTAGGATATTTAAGACCAGTGACCCACACGAAGCCACAAGTTACAATGTTACTAGTCTAAACCGGGCACAGCGCAGAGTCGCTTGACCTATAACGACTGACCAGACCATTTGGCCTGTGTTACCTATTTAGTTCAGACTAGTAAAATTGTAACTTATAGTATCGCGAAACGGGCCACTGTTCCTTCATCACTCTGAATTAATTGAAAATTCTATTGTTGTGTACAGTCGAACTCATAAGTATGAAAGGGATTTTTCCACAACCTCACAGACTTTTTCTCTGTATAATATTAGTAGAGACAGATGTGAGGTAGATCCTTCTTGTAGTCCATATTGGACCATTCCTTGATTAATTAGTCTACTAACAGATTAGATTACTCCTTCTTTACTGAATGAGCTACTAAACCATCAATCATGGCCTGTCTGGTCATAGACAAATGAACAACGACGCACGGAGCGTGCCAGAAATCTTGGCAATAGCGATCACTGAGGCGACTTTCATCCCGATGCCATGCTTCGTTAACCAAAGCTCGTTTATTAATAATTCGATCGCAATTTAACACACTACACCAGGTATTGTAATATACCCAAGAGGAGTTAAGTAGGTATTAGTTGAATTAAACAATAATTGGAAGTCTTCGAGGGTTTTATTTATATGATTTGTACTGCTGATTGCTTGATGTAGGTCATGGCAACGGCAAAAGTGGCAAGAGAAGAGGCCAGTGTTGCCCCCAGAGTACATAAAATGACAGATGGTGCGTTTACACAGTTTATCAAAAACATTTATTAAGGTGCGCTTAAACTCCATTACAAGGAGGGCTATTTGCTCACGAATTGCAACGTCTGGATGAAAGTCGCGAGACTGATCGCCCGCTATTGAAGAATTGATCTCCTTGCTTGGTCGACTTAATGGGGGGTCTGGGACACTGAAAAATGCAATCATATAACCTTGTCATGACGTGACTTCACATTAACTGGTTAAAAAAACTAAATATAGTCAGTCGATATAATAGCAAATGAGTGTACAGTCGAGTTCTCCAATATCTACACAGACAACCTTTCAAAAATATCTACACATGTGTCTTATGTCAGTAATAATAAAGCCTGTGTACAGATATTTTTGAAAGGTTGTCTGTATAGATATTGGAGAACTCGACTGTACCTAGAGATTTAAAGGAACTTTCAGTTATAACATTATACTTATCTAGCAAAGGAACAACAGCCTGGATGTCAGTTACACTTCCGTAGCTGAAAGTGTCAATAAGCTACGTTGTACGCGTATAAACCCAAAAAAATGGTGTCGTTTTTTTTGCCTCATGCATAGGTATATAATCTTTGGTAAATGTGTTAGTCTTG
Source organism: Epinotia nisella (assembly GCA_932294315.1). NCBI lineage: Eukaryota > Metazoa > Arthropoda > Insecta > Lepidoptera > Tortricidae > Epinotia > Epinotia nisella. The sequence continues at coordinate 9,159,604 of OW028687.1, forward strand.
TGTAAATGTAGAAATAATTGGCATCGAGGACTGATGACACTCATCAGCAATGTCAGACGCACACCCGCGGTACGCCTCACTGACTCTTAATTACGCTAATTATTAAGTTTTCCGATATATTTGTTATATTTTTCCAGACCGTTAGAAAGGCCAACCTACACGCATTCGAATATAGAGAAAAGTCGTAAAAAATAAAAATAATAATAAAGATTACAGTTGATTGAACTCATGAATCACAGAGAATATTTCGTAAACCTTATGCAAAAACCAAAACTTTTCATAACTAAGTACCTTTATTATGTAAATCTAGAAAAGTTAGCTACCCACTGCATCCAGTCGCCACGCGCAGGGACTTTTAAATTGAATTTGAAAACGTTTTAGTAGCATTCTGTAAATACTATCTAATTAAATAGAACGCTTGTCTGGCGAAAACATTTGTAAAATCAATTTTGATTTCAAAAGATAGTACTATGTTGAACAGTTTCCGTTATTTTAGGGAATTGCGAACAACTTGTATCTAAAATTGAAAGCACTCTATCCAGTCTCTGAGTGGGTTTGGGATAATTTGATCCGATTCAATCCCTCGAAAACACCGTCCGTTGACTGCTATTCCATCACTTGTACAGTCAAATACAAAAACATTATATCCATTTTTACAGAATTTTAAGCCTAGTAGTTTCGGAGATAAGGTGGGCCCCCCCACCATGGTAAATTTTTGTCTTTTTTCCTAAATTACTTCAAATCTGTTTTTGGTAAAATTATAAAAAAATATATATCTGAGATGCTTACAACAACCCCTTTCATTTGATATGTCACACAATACAGTTTGCGAAACCTTTTGTTTTCATTTTCCAGTTTACCCCCCAAAAGTGGCTCCCTCGTTCAGAATTCATTAATTTACTTTACGCGTCCATCTTTGGGTCACCAATTTACATATGTTTACCAAATTTCAACTCAATCGGTCCAGTAGTTTCGGAGCAAATCGGCTGTGACAGACGGACAGACAGACACACGAGTGATCTTATAAGGGTTCCGTTTTTTTCCGTTTGAGGTACGGAACCCTAAAAACAGATAATTTTTTTAGTAGCCAACTAACTGTATACTGGGTTGTGCTCAAAACAAATGTTTGACATGATGCCCACAGCTGCTTTCTACAGTCGTTGCGCTGGTGTCCCAGTGGTCACAGTTCTAAACTTGCCTCTACCTATTATTCTGTTCTGTGACAACATACATTATAATGTACCTAGTTCTATTTATTCATATTGATTCCAAAAGATAACGTGACTTTTCGTTTTCCCTCAAAGTCCTCCGATTAATGTAAACATTACAGAATATAAACATCCGATTAAGGGCAGGTTGCACCAACTTACGATTACAGACCGATCAACTTTAACTGACAGCTGTCAGTCCACAGAAAATTGTCAGACTTTCCATACATTCGAGTTTTACTTAAGATTACAGACGGTTTGTTGCAATTAGGATTGTTCATTTTTTTTCTTAAGTGCTATTTCGAAAACCATTTCGAGATATGAGGTATTCAAACAGTTTCCGACATTTACTTCATCAAAATAATGGATGATTAAAGATATTTCAGCATATATCCGTGTGACCTTTGTTTGACCTTCTGTGGACCTCCCTCGTGGCTGAATCAGAAAAGACTTCGGTCATTAAAAAAGAAACACTTATCGAACCTGTGGTATTTTCCGTCACTGTCAAGCTTCTGTCAAGCCACTATAAACATAAACCGACTTTAACAGAACTGTGAGATACGAAATTAATTTAAATATCGTTATTTGTGATTAACTTAATGGAAGACATGGAAAATTACATGAAATGTTATTATCCAACGTGTAAAAACGACTCCAAAAATAGCTCGAAAACGATAGTTCGCATCCGGGAAGACTTGCGTGAAAGATGGTGTCGTGAAGCCAACGTGGAGTATTCAGTATTATCAGTGGTTATACACAATACTGCTGCGAGGATCACTTCGAAGTAAGTATAAAAAAACTACATGCATTCAATTCATTCAGTTTTAAAAATATAAATTTTATAAATACAGAAAGGATATCTACTAGACTCATCAGACTAAAAGCTAGCTTTATGGGCAGGTTTATTAACAGAGTACATACATACATATGTATTACACGCCTGTGTTATGTATGTGCGCGGTTTTGTCGTGGTCCCATTGATTTGTCCCATCAATGAGACCACGAGGGAGACTTGTTTCTTGCAGTCCCATTAAGTTCTATTGGAATGGACTTAAACATGCTGTATATGTATGTGCGCTCCCACTTTTCTTCCAACACTAGGTAGGATATGTTCGTTAGGTGTATGATATCCTGGTATTTTGACAATTTTTTTGCTCTGTTTGCCCTTCGGGCATCTAAGGATGCCTAACGAACCTAACCTACGTATCTATAACCTATCTTTTACAACATATGTGTAATTTATATTATATACAGAAAGTGAAATGTAATTAATGGGATCTCGAGAAACAAGCCTCCCTCATGGCCCCATTGAGGTTAGCAAGTGACAGTATTTACACACATATTTAAGATTTCCCTAATATATTTTGTTTCTTAGCTTATTTACATAACTTTTCATATTTAATTGTTCATATTGCAGCCTGAAAAAGATGTGACAAACAGCAACTTTAAATCTGTGAAAAAAACAACCGACATTTAAACCTACAGCGAAGCTAAGAAATGTTGGAGCTACTTTACAGGAAGAGAATATCTAATGTTGAAAATAAAACATGTTATTTAATTCAGACCACTTTTTATTAATTTTGTAAATATATAAGATAAGATGAGCTTTTATTTCCTTATAACAGAGTTTTTGGCCATATTTTATGCACTATTTTAAAAATAAAGTTTTATATTGTTTGTTTTTTATTATTTTTCACTAATATTTCACTTTCCTATTCATTATTCTTAAAATATTCTTCTTCTTCCGCATAAGGACCGCCTAAAGCGGTGAAAGCCTCCTCCAAAGCTTTCCAGGTTTCCCTGTCTTTAGCTTTTCTTCCCCAATAGCATCCCGCTGTCTTTTTGATATCATCACTCCATCTTGAGAGTGGTCTTCCTTTTCTTCATATGCTGTCCATGGGGTACCATTCTGTTGCTATCTTTGACCACCTTTCATCTTTAACTCTTAGTGTATGCCCTGCCCATTTCTATTTGAGTCGCAGCGCTCGTTTGACTACATCTGTGGCATTGGTTATTTTTATGATTGACTTGTTTTTCACTCTATCACTAAATTTCAATCCCAGATAGCTTCTCTCCATTCCTCTCTGACATACCTTCAGTTTGTACAGCGTTTTTTTGGTTAGGGGCCAGGTTTGGCATGCATAAGTGAGACATGGGAGTAGACAGGTGTTCATGGGTTTAGTTTTCAATTTAGTAGGCATTTTAGTTTTGAAAATTTCCTTCAGGGACCAATACTTAGTCCATGTGAGTTTTATTCTTCTATCAACTTCTTTTTCAGTGCTTGATTTAAAGGAAATTAAGTGACCTACATAAATGTAGTCTTCAACATATTCTAGCGGTGACGAATCTAGCATGATCTGTATAGGCTGTCTGTTTGTCATTACTTTTGTTTTGTCTTCGTTTACATGTAATCCCACTTTTTTGCTTTGAGTTGCTAGTGACTATATATATATATAGGTTTCCCAAAACTGTTCCGCATGCTTAATGATGTTATTTATGTAACATGCATCAAAAGTTTCCCATACTAAGATAACATTCCTTGTTACTTCGAAACATGGGTCAGCAACACAAAACAGAGGCTTTTTCTTAGCACATGCAAGCATGTGGCATTGTATTTGGGTTTTAAATTTATTGCAGAAATTTCAGAATGAGAAATGAACACGTTTAGAATGACAATGATGACATTGACAGATGTCTACAAACCATCGATTGACATTTAAAACTTTTTTTTCTATATTGGGCGTGTCCTATACATAGATTCAGCCACCACATGTAATTTACGAGAAGTCGTATCTCATATTTTCAAAAAATTATAAAAAATAAACAAAGCGATGAATTGCTAAAATATTGAAATTAGTTTCTTGAATTACTCTATATTTTCGAAAAATAAAATAAAAATGGGGGGTTAAAAAAAATGAACAATCCTAATTAGTGTAAACGTGTGATTATTAGCGTATTTTTTTACTCCAAGAAACCCAAATGAAATTATACCAACCGTTATTCTGCCAAAGGAATTATTTATCTGCTGAATGTCGACAAATTGATAAAGCATCCAGAAATATATAATTTATTCCTACAAATATTTTCCGTTTGCGTCAATTTGAACCAATTGAGGGCACTCATGGGCCGTTGACTCGCGGTGAGCGGCGTTAAGTAAATTTACTTTACAGGGATTTTATTGTTCTTCGACTTCTGTTATGGAAGTGTGGGCGAGTACTTTGTTTGCAGGAACTCGGGGATGCCAGCGCGAGTGTATATCCCATACATTTCAGAGAAATACGCCCACACCACACATACACGACATTTAAAGCCTGTACGCTATATGTCGACGATAAACTTATTCAGCCTTAGTGACTACTGCATCTGCAATATCAGCCAAACAAATACAAAAATACCATACCTATACCTACACAATTTTTATCAAGTATCTGTCAAAAAATATTTTCGTTGCACGTTCATATAATACTCGTCTATTAGATTTGCTCTGGCCTTAGGATGTGCAAATTGCGGAAAGTTTCCAAAAAGACGGAAAAGTTCCCGGAAATTTCTAGAATGTTTCACAAGAAATAAAGGAAATTTCCAATTTGGAAATGGAAAGTTTCAATTCTCATACAAAAATGAGGAAAATTTCCTATGTTAAATTGCAGAACGCAATTTAGGAAACTTTCCGTCGGCACATCAGTACTCTGGCCAGCTTCGGGCACCATACTCAGAGGAGACTCAGAAGAGGATATCCCTACGAAATCGCTTTTGTAAGCCACGTTTCCATACAAGTGACGCATAGCTTAGTATTAGTAGCTGAGCTTGGCCGATTTGTATGAAACAATCATTATGCCCACATGTCTACGGTGAAAAAATCCTTACATACAAAATACGTATTGCAATTAAAAATAATTTTAACAAATAAACTTTGGCACCCATTAGGATGATTTTAAAATCCGTAAGCTGGCAACTTTCGCAAAACGGGCCATAGAGGGTACACGATTGAATACGAAAATATTTTCTTAACGAACTTTTAAAAGGCAACACATTTATGCGCCTTTACATTGTTTATTGTTCCCTTTGATGTTAAAACGTTTCACCCAAAAAATGCTTCATTGTTGCTAATATTTACAAAACACCTACACAATGTAACCTAGATTTTTTAATAAAAGAAAAACAGGTTAATAGGGTATTGTTAAGTGTTGTCACTGTCACTAAATGGGAACAGTTTCAAATTTCATATGTTTTCTCTTGATTCGCACTTTCGTTTCAACTTGTAACGAACAGTTTGATCACAGCTAACTCAGCGACCTCTAGCGATATTGTTGAGAAAAAAAATGGGTAACATTTTGGACATGAATATTTAGCTTGGCACTGAATGAGATCACATGGGTCACAGGCTACGGGCCCGTTTCGCTATATACTTATGGAGTTTAACAGTTTCATAGCCAGGAACCCGCCCAGCGGGCGCATACACCATAGGGCTACAGTATACACCCCGTCCTGGTTACGAGCTCCGAACTCTCTGTTCTGTCTCACCTTTCTGGTTTCCTCTCAAATTCCTTCGCTGTTCAGGCTATTCGTCTGTGAAATAGTCCCTCTTACCGTCAGGCAAGCTCAGAGCAAATTGTCCTTTAAACGCAAGTTGCGTAAGCATCTCTTTTCTATTATTTAAGAATGATGGTCCTGGTGATATCTTTGTGCGGGTACATCAAATGAGAAATAATATATTTATTAAGATAAAAATAGTAGGTATACAATAAATAACAAAAAAAAATTAACTACTAAAATTACTAAAACTAACTTAACCTATGGGGCCTACACTATATTTACATATATCCCCTAAATCGATGCCACTTGCTGGTAGGGTGCCCATAAGGCTGGCTGCATTTCCTCGCTGAATGGCAATGCCAATGCGTTGAGCGAGGGACGAGCCAGCCCTATGGTCATATTGTATGTATTTAAGTATGTACAAGTAAGTTTATATTGTATGCATTATATAAGTATGTATATTCATGAAATTAATTGATTTGTGTTTCCATTCGAGTCTCAGTATTTAGAATCCTGCACCACTAAAGTTTCTGTTTAGCCCAATGGTTGACTGGTAGAGAATGCTTGATGGCATTAAGTCCGCCAATTGTACTTTTATTTGTATATTTGTGCAATAAAGTTTAAATAAAAAAATACGGGTAAAACTACGGGATCGGCTACGAGCGTAGCGCCTAGCGATTCTTGGCAGTGATTGTGGCTACAACTACAACGCTACGAGCGTAGCGTAAGTGTGAATGAGGTAGTCAATATAAATTGTCCTCACTGAAAATTAAAAGCTCGCTTCGGGAATTAAGTTACGCGATCCAATTTGATATTGATTTGATTTCGAAGCGCTTTTAGTATGAAATTGGAGTGCATAAAGTATATTTATTCTCGAGAACAAATATCTCTTTAATGTAATAACAGGTGTTATTACATTGGTGAGAGAGAGAGTTGTAGGTACACGCAAAGGCATGCACTAATTAGGGAACACAGAAAAAATCCGAAGAGTCATTTGTGCAAAGCCATAGTTATTCCGAAATTTCTAAATTCCGAACGCCATTTCCCGCTAAACTATAATTAACAACTTAGAAAAGTTAAAAAACCCCCGGATATTTTGAAAGTTCTATACCTATCTCAATAACGGCTGAACCGATTTTATCGAAACGTAGCTAAGAACCATCTCGATCACGTCAGCTTTCGGACAAAAACAACCGCATTAAAATCGGTCCACTAGTTTAGGAGCTACGATGCCACAGACAGACACTCAGACACGTGAAACTTATAACACCCCTCTTTTTGTGTCGGGGGTTAAAAACAGAGGACGCAAATGATTTAATGGTACAGTATTTTGAAACTGTTAGGAAAAATGTCAGGGTCATTGCCTGGTCTCTCGCCCCGCCGTCAGTCCATCGGGACCCTCGTTAACCCTACATGATAGACAATAAATTCTTCTTGCGTTACACCCGCTTTGGTCACCGAAACCGAGCCATTTGGGACACGGGTACGTATAAGGTGTGATGACAACACTAATTAGGTAGTCACCTGCAATACTCGTATCTCAAAGGACACGATCAAAAATAACCGATAATACTCTATTTATAGAGATAAATAGAGTATTATCGGTTATTTTTGATTTGATTTGACTGTTAGAACGCTAATTAATTTATTAGGTACGCAGGATATTACAAGTATTACCATATTAACTTGTCGTTTAAATTTCTTTTTAAAGTAGTTAAAAAGCATGCTTTACAAAGTAATTTTGTCCTAAAGTTTAGGTATTTTAATAGTGCACGTTAGGTATTTTGTAGAGATCAACCGCATGAACACACAGAAAAAAAATGCTTGAATCAAGAAATGTGTTTAAGGAAGCCGCTATTATCTTTATTCAATTAAAATGATTCTCTCGAACCGTAAGAAGGATAATTTCGCTTTATTCGAGATTCGTTGATAAGAACACATACATACCTAAGTGATCCGTGTTTACTGTTGAGAGGGACGATATCTCATCATATATTAATTTCATTCCACTAAGGTTGCAAACTGAGTATTTATTCAGCCAATGTATGTAAATACAATAACTGTCTAAAATCAATTAATTAAAAAAATATATAACCAATATTGAATCAGATGGGGGCGGTCATTCGTATTTGACCATTTGCCACGGGATCGCAATCTAATGCAAGGCGGTTTGCTCAAAGTCGTATTACTATTGTTCTCCATTACACTAGAAAAAACGACCGAATGGTATATGTACGAAGGTTCAATTTCCTAAACGCCACAAGTGATAAGATGCCGATATGTCCGAATTATCCGATGGTTTATTGCACCCTACGAATTCTCGCCTATTGGACCCGAATTCTTAACCCTAGAAGGTAGCGCGATAAAATCTATGTTTCAGCAGAATATACAAATAACGGTAAAATAGAGGTACCTACGAGCTATATCTCCCTAAATCAAATTGGTAATAAATCTAACAGTTGAGTCTGTTATTCTGACTCGGACGAAAATTTATTGTAGATGGACTATCGCAAAGCGCCTTGGATATAAAAGGAAGTTTTATTGTGCCTTTCTAGCCAGGCCACGTGTGAACTTAACCGTTCACATAGTTAATGAATATGTATGTATATACATAGGTACTAACTGTGCTAGCACTGAGGGTCCACCCCCGTAGTATCGCAATCCCATACCAACTTTCGCTCGCGCTTTCAACTCGGTAGTAGGTCATACTTATCCGGGACAAAAACTATCCGTCTCCCGGAACTACATTCATGCCAAATTCCATTATAATCGCAACAGACACACTTTCATATAAGCTTCCGCCCGCGACTTCGTATGCGTGGACCCGGGATAAAACTATCCTATGTTTCAATCTAGGCTATAAACTATCTTCGTGCAAAATTTCATCCAAATCGGTTAAGCCGTTTAAGCCTGATTGAGTACCAAATATGTGAACATCCAAACTTTCGCATTTATAATATTAGTGGGATAGAGTATGGGTATTTTACTTTATTTAGAACTCATCCACACAGGTGTGCTGAACTGTTTTTTCGTTCAATTCACGTATTATTATTTTATGGAGCTAAAGCTCTTTTCCTTTCGTACTCGTACCCTACATTTTAGCTAATAAGAAAAGACAACGCAAACCTATCGTGCGTAGGTATTACAATGTTAACAATTTTTTCTTTAAGTGCATTATTAAAGAAACAATGCAATTTTTCCCGGTAGGTATGTCAGCAATGTCAGCATACTTACACGGAAAAAAATAGACGCTTAGCAAAAAAAATTGTGTGCCCAACACCAGTTAACCTTTTCAACGCTCTGTCAAAGAGAAAAGTTATGAACCACACGCCAAATCAACAAGACATTTAGTGCGGAGTTAAACCTTATGCCGTTGCAAGAAGGTTGCTATCGCGCTGGGCTCCTTGACGCATATATCAGTCGTTGGCGTTGAACCTGCGGTGCCGATATATGCGTGGTTGGCGTCGAAAAGATTAAGGAAAGTGCCTAGCTTCTGCAAGCGACGTAAAGTGATAAGTGATTTAAAGCAAAGGCAGTAACGCCACTAGGCGATTTTCCTCGCAACATTTTATATAGTATTTATTACTGTCAGCGAATCCAAAGCGGAGTCCCTAGGGCATCAACTAACATAATTTCACACGGTAGGTCTCGGTTCTAGTCGACTTTCTCACCTCTGTCACTTAAGTTATCGTAGGCAGTAGGCACCTATGCAATACCGTAGGCCGCTTTAAATGTCCTCAATTCCATTCTCAAAGTTTACGCCTAAAATAACGTAGGCCGTTCTCTTGGGAGTAATTCATTAATTAATAATTAACTTGAAACTCCAGTTTACGATTGTCCTGTCCATTTTCTTGAATTACAGACGCCTTAATAGTTAGGCTTAGATATTTAATGTGGGTTTATGACCGTAAACGGCAAAATGTTAATGTGTATTTCTAGATTGTTTTATTAACGATACGCGGTAGTGTAATATAAAAAAATATAATTATGTTAGGAAAATATTTTGTCAATAAAATAGGACCTATTGTAGTATAAATTGTCAAATCCACGAGGACGCGGCACACTCCTTATGATCCCGGCCCTGCTAGTTTGTGTTTGGTCGAAGGATATTATACCTACCTACTCGTACCTATGTATATCGTATTTGAATAAGCATTTATATATTATGAATTGTTATGTATCTTAGTAGTTTGAATTATAGCATGTCCACCTATAAGATTTTATGTTTAGCGTTATGATTGACTGATAGAGAATGTCTTAAGGCATTAAGTTCGTCATTGGTACTTTTTTTATCGTGAAATAAAGTTTAAATAAATAAATAAAGTGATAAACGTTTTTCCCTGTCAGAGTTCACATATAGGCATAAGATTGAATTTCACCTGGTCTGTGGAAAATGTAAACTATAAGTACATGTAGGCATTGGAAGCCTCGTCGTGGATTGAACGACCTACTTATAAATACGGTTCAAAAGAAACTCGCATACGGAATAAAAGCAAAACCGTTCGATTTTATGGAAACGAAATACAGAGAGTGAAGTTGAAGACAAAAGAAATCAAGATGGCTAACTACACAGTCGGATGGAATTGTACTTCATTAAACAAAAGACTGTAAATCGACGCAGTGCCTAACGATGTTTGATTTGAATGAAGATACGAGTATTGCTCGAGACGAAGGACGTAAGTATTCACGACGGGACATCGACAGTTTGCTTCGAACCAGTTTAAAACTGAACTCTGATTACGCGCTGTCATTACGAATTTCAGGTTTAAGTTATACTAGGAACGAGTGTGAGGTTGAAGTAGATAGGTTGTCAATTACATAGCTGAATGCGAGTGGGTGTGATCGTCTAACAATGGCCAACTCAAAATTACTTATGTGATTATAAATAAACGAAGACAGAGGTACCTAAACATTTAGATATAGATATTTCTCATTACAAATTCAAAGTCCTTTAAACCAGTTAAGTAAAGTAACCTTATTCAACCTGTGGGTCGCGACCCTTTGCGGAGTCGCGTTGCCGCCTGAAGAATAAGGCCGCAGCTTCATGTATTAGGTGTATATATTTGAAATTAGTAAAATGAAAAAATATGAGTTATAAACTTTTAAATAAAAGTACAAAGGATGGGGGTAGCGGCTACTTTTCCATACTAAAGGTGTAGCCCCTTGAAAAAGATTGAAAAGCACTGGTTTGCTTCATTCAAAGCGCTTCACGCACATGAAACGTCCGTGCGCTATAAACTCTTCTCGTTATAACTACATACCTACCCTTTAACACATTCACTGCCAGGAACCCGCCTCGCGGGCACGCTTTCCGCTACTTGGCGGGAAAACCACGGAATCGCTACGAGCGCTACGATTTTTGGCAGTGAATATGTTGAGTTTACTACGGACTACGGCGTAGCAACCGTAGCGAAACCGAGTGGCCCAATCTGCATAGGTACCTTTCGCGTTCCGTGTTTAGCGAGGAAATCTATCAGACGAGCGTGCGAAACACATTGAAAAGAAATTGGTATGCGAAACGTATTCGTCAAATTCGGTGTCTTCGTTAACTACATACATCATCATCATCATCATCATCATCATAACAGTCGAAAGACGTCCACTGCTGGACATAGGCCTCCCCCAAAGAGTGCCAAAGTGACCGGTCCTGCGCCACCCGCATCCAGCGGACTCCCGCGACCTTTACCAGGTCATCAGTCCACCTTGTGGGGGGCCTACCCACGCCACGCCTTCCGGTACGTGTAGGTACATAACTATATGTACAACTACATCACAAACATAACGTATCAGTTCGTTTGCCTTGAGATTGCAGAGCGAGAAATCTAAGATAACTATCGATTCACGTTGCTTTTTTGATTAGTTCGGTACAGACCAACTATTGGACGAAGATTGGGTTCGACAACCGTATAACACTGATGAGGCGTCTGGCTTACGGAAACAGTCTAGTATTCCACGTGATTACGGGCTAATAGTTCCGTTTTCCTGTTTACATTTTTGATTACCCTTAAGATGTCTCAACATTCGGTCGTAAACGGTATTAGGGTGGATTGCAAAAAAAAAATACGTAAAGCAAAGGAATATTTACAAAAATGTTACACGAAGTAAACAATTGGAAAAGCAAATTAAAAAAATACCGAAAGGAATTTTAATATATGCCTAGCCGATTACCCATTTATTACACCACCCGACTATGTAAAAATAGCAGTGAAAAACAAAGAAATTACCTAATTAAGACATACACAACACAATATTGTTTTTAGGGTTCCGTAGTCAACAAGGAACCCTTATAATTTCGCCATGTCCATCTGTCCGTCCGTCCGTCTGCGGCTTAACTCAATAACCCTTAGTACTAGAAAACTGAAATTTAGCATGAGTATGCGTATCAATCACGCGGACAAAATGGTACATTTTTTTACTGTACTGTAATGTGGGGGTGTCATTTTTTTTCGCCGTCAAACCCACAGTGTAACAGACTAATTTTTGTTAGAGTCAAGTGGGCAGGGGGGAGCCCCCGCCCGGCTTAATGGTTACTACTGGGTATGTGAAAAAATTCATGACAGTAGTAGGTACATATAATGAATTTAAAAGGAAAACTATCACGGCTAAGTAGGCATAACGCGCGTGTTGATGTAACAAAGACAGACGTGCAACTACGGAACCCTACACTGCGTGTGGCCTAACACGCACTTGGCCGGTGTTTTATATATTTATACTTTTACAATTTTCGTACCACAACATAAAAACGAATGTGGCTATCGACAAACGGGCTTGTGTTGGTTGTAGACTAATTGTTGCCCGACATAAAATTTTTACGTATGCAGTCTTATCTGCAATAAAACGCAAAATGTAGCGTTACACAGCTGACGTAACACAAAGGAACGAACTTTGTTATAAGATATTGATATAAAATATTTGTTCTAGAGACCTGAAAACCCTTTATGTTTTGGTGTTAAACTGACCGCTAGCAAATTTCTTGACCAGAGCTGTTTAAATCAAAGTTATGATTTTTTTGTTTACTGTGTGTTACACAAAAGTCAGACGAAATTTGTACGGGAGCAGAAATTTAATGTTTTTGATAATGCATTTTTTTATCTATGTTGTAATATAAAACTACAAATCCTATTAAACTATGAAGAAGACTACGTGAAATCATATACATGTACTTCGATATATATATTTTTTATAGAATTTTGAAGTACGATATTTCCAATTTCGGAATGCACCTACTTACATTTTTTTTGTTGGCAAATACGGCCAAGTGTTGCCAACTTAACATTGTCATGTAGGTATGTACCGTTCAGACGGTTGATGATGAAGTCTTCATCAACCGTCTGAATCTAAAATCGCCAAGTAATTGATTATGGGTAAATTTGTTATATAAAAAGAAGTCATTTACTTTACTTACATAATATACTCGTATGTCTTATAACTGCACAACGTATTTTCATGATCTAGCGCGCTAGGTATTATTTCATAAATGTATCTTCTAACATCGACACAATTTATTAGACCGAGAAAAATCCTGTACCAAGTTTGGAATTGGATAGATAACTACCCGTTCGGCGCGCTTTTGATTTATTTGTACCTATCGGACGATACCTTTGGTTTGATGAAAAAATTACATCGTTGGCAGGAATATTCCCATGTGTCTAGATATAAAATTGTTTAAGAGTCTGGAATCAATTTTTCACGGCCGGTATTTTCGAATGAGCTTCATATTAAAAATGTCTAAGCTAGGTATATAACATCGACGAGAGAAATTGAAATCTACACCCACCAATAACTCTTCTTACTGGTCCAAAGCATAAAGTCACAAACGATTACTGAGCGCATCACTCGAGAATTTCTGACTTAGTGTTTTAAAAGACTCGAGTTCTGGGATCCTGATTTAGTAGACTCGATTCAGAAAATACAGGACTTGATGAACTCGAAGTCTCCGACCGTGAGTCATGTCCAATAACTCAAGTCTCTAAACACCCTCGAGTCTTCAAACTTGAGTTCATCAGATTCAAAATTAAACTCGGAAGTTAGGTTAGGAACCCTAAAAATAAATATATCTTGGAAATGCAATGTGTTTTGTCGTTGTTCATAAAGTTGGGCTCAAACCGTAAAGTAGCTGTGTTTGAACTCCGCCCGCAAAAGAACTCAGCCGCAGAAAAGACGAGACTCGACTCTTAATACTCTTAATGCCACGCTCGTTTAGTTCTCGAGACTCGCTTAGTAAGAAGTCTGGCAATATGTGTAGCCTTAAAGTTTTGAGCCGAATCTTATTATACGGGACTTTTGAATCTCGGGAACACGTTATTCTCGGAACGAGTTCGCTGACGAGTGCTCTCACGACTAGCATTGGTTTGTAAATGTAGGTATAGGAATCTTATACCAAGGACATCGTGTCTCTTTCCTTTACGTTTATTGTAAGAGCTATACAAGAAGTCACGTTACAAGCCAAATTGAAGTTAATGCCCGGACCGGACTTAACCATTCACTGCCACCGACGTTTTGCGTTTGCTTCCATACAAGTTTGTTCCTAGGGGGCGAGACTTAGCAGCGAATGCGTTACACACAAACGAAATATAAGCCTATTTATGTAGGCCTCGCGTTTCTGAGAATATGACATCATATAAGTAAGTATTTGGTACAATTTTGTCCTCATTTTCCATGATTCTTGAAACTGTAATTTGGGAGTGGAATGTTGTTTATCTTAATGCTTTTCAGTTGAATCACTTAGGGCGAGTTACGTAACTTACGATTACAGGCTGATCAACGTTAAATATGGCGCCGGCAGCTATCATAGAAACTTGTCAAACTTTCCATACTATCAGATTTTAACGAACGCTTACGATTACAGACGGTTTGGTGCAACCCACCCGGTAGGTGTTTGAATGTAACTTACTTGTATATATTTGCCTTGGATGATCTTTTACACCATAAGTTTCTGCTTGGATCATTTTCTTTCCGAAATAAATACGCAGTTAATCTATAAATGAAATTTACTTAAAATATACTCACTAAGTTAAATCACTTAACTCAGGCACATCACCTACCCACCAGAACACTAAACTGTTCTCTGCATGGCACGAGTATTTCAATTCTTCGTTTAATATTAAACTTTCATTATTAAGTCGTACATTGGGTGCACTGTTGTCTTGAATGGGACTTGTACAAAGTTGTCCATTCGGTTCACTGTCATCTTGGATGGGATCTCTGAAGTGATACTGGCCGGACCCAGTGGCAAGTATAGGTCTGAAGGGATGGATGGATACGCTGTTGCAACAATCTTTGTGCATGGGAAACTGAAACAAAAGTATTGAGGATTTATTCCAAAGTATTAAGCATAAAAAACAACCATATGCATATTACGATAAGTTTCAAAATTAAAGATATTAGCAGATAAATATTGTAACCAATA
Source organism: Epinotia nisella (assembly GCA_932294315.1). NCBI lineage: Eukaryota > Metazoa > Arthropoda > Insecta > Lepidoptera > Tortricidae > Epinotia > Epinotia nisella. The sequence goes on from OW028687.1 coordinate 9,174,754, forward strand.
CAAAAATATAAAGTAGGTAAGTATAAGTTCAACTCTTTCGTGAGATAACAGATTTGAACCTACAAATAGTCAGGTGGTGACCTTTTGAAGCATTACCGGTTTTATACGCAACATCAGCCTGGACTACTATTTCTTATGTCGTATGTAATAGGTATATACAAGAAAATCCGTTAAATCTTTACCTTGAACGTCGCATTATCTCCTTCAACATTAGTAACATCTAAACTATTTTTCCAATCCACAGCATCAACAGTCCAAACTTTCAAAATCCCATCCGTGCCTCCAGTAACTAGATACTTTCCACAGGGTGATATGTCAAAGTATATCCTCTGATTTGTGTCGACCACTCGGCTGAGGATGTTCAGTGGTCGGCGATAGTATCTAATGTCCCATACTAGTAGTCTGTGGTCTTTGCGCGCCCCTGACACCAGTTTCAGCCCGTCTGGTGTAAATTTCATGTGGGTTATTCCACCTAAAACAAAAAAAACATAGTAGTAACACCAGATTGTAAAGTAAAAAAAGAAAAAAGTTTTTAGTAGCACCAAAATTATCCATTTTTATAACTTTTATTGACATAACTTACTGAATTACCATAAACAAAATAACAGTTCGCCTACCAGAATGACCATGCATCTTTCCAATGCTTTTATATCCACCCATTTCATTGACATTAAAGAGGTTTATTGTGGTGTTCCATGAACCCACGGCAAGCATATTGCTGTCTATAGCAAAACAGGAGGCGGGGAAGGTGATCTTGTGCTCGGCACAGTCTCTGCCTGGTCTGAAATTTTAGGAGATTTAATTAATGATAAGCTACGGTAGCCTAGTGGTTCAGGCATGCGGCTGTCAAGCGGCCACTCGTACCAATGAGTTTTTCGGACCTTACGTACGAAATATTTACCGTTAGCTTTTCGGTGAAGGAAATCATCGTGAGGAAACCGGTCTAATCCTTTCACGCAAAATAGTCGATTTGCGGAAAATGCCCAGTAAAACTAACTAAAACTAATGCTTGCTGTCACTAATTTTATTTTCATTGAAGTATCTACATTTTTATATCAATAGGTAGAATAATTCAGAACGTTTTTCAGGGCAAATAGGTGATGTTTCTGAGTTGTGTAGCATTGAAATCTATAGTATAAATATTAAGTGGTTCCAAAGTGGCATTATTAATCTCAAAGAGTCCCCAGGACTAGCTGCTAGAAATTACACCAGGAAAAAAATAGAGACAGAGAAGAAGTTTGTCACAGTAAACTTTAAGTCTCTATTTTCTTTTCTAATACAATTTCTAGTACCAGAAACAAGTTTCCGACCTAGATATGGCGGATCCCATTGTGTATGTACAAAGTTCCATGTTATTCTAGCATGCAGCATAAGGTAGAACACCAAAAATATTGAAACACCCTAGACACCTGCAGGCAAACCAGGGAGGCCCTCCTGACAATCAACCCCAGATTATCAAGCAAGCCAAAACAGCTAAAGAGGTCCTGATGGAACTGGGTTGACACGAATAACAGTAGAGCCCGTAACCCATACGCAAAATAGGCGCAATTCCGATGTCAAGTTGCGGAAACCTAGCCCGCGTACACCTAACCTATATATCCTATATTCTAGCATGGCATCTTAAATGAGAGCCAAACTGTATAGGGTGTCGACTAGTTTCGAACATGCTAGGGACTCTTAAAAATAATTTGCTGGTGTTAGGGAATTTCTTCAATAAATCAGTAAATTATATTGTTTATTTACCTATCTACATCAAAAGTCCGTAAAACTTTTTTGTACCCAGCAACAATCCTGGCACCATCCAGAGTGAATGCCACGGTCACCGCAGGCTCCATCTCATCCACGGGGTTAAATCCTCTGTATGAGCACCGCAGTGAACCATCAAAGGCGTCCCACATTTGAACAGGTGCGTTTTGTCTTGTTGTCAACCAACTAGGACAAAGTGAAATGGTATTTGAATTTATTTTACCACTTACTTCATCAACCTCTACTGAGCATGTGACCTGTATGCACATCACCAAGATGCTAGGAGATATTATTCGCTGCTTATGCATAGCATATTACTATGGCTATGTATAAAATCAGTTATTACAAACATAGACATCATTTATTGGTAATAAAGTATTACAGGTCATTGTTTACACTTGTACAGTCGAGGAAATTTAATGTTTAGCACTTTTGGACTCTATTTGAATGATGTTAAGGTCCAATAGTACTAAATTTTCAATTTCCTCAACCATACATTAATTTGTTCCCTGAACATGTTAGGAGTCCAAATTATAATATTTTTTCTAATAAACTTTGACACTGTTGTATCCTGGTTTACCAGAATGTTAACAACATGAAAAAGCTGATCAACCCATTTAACATCTTTAACAATAAATAAATAATACCTCACTTTACAAATCACTTAGATGACTCCATGAATTTCTGTGTGTGGAATCATCTCATAATGACAAATTATGCTAGATTAAAGAAATTAAGCAACTTTTCACACTTTTATATATTTTAAGTTAACTTACCAGCAAGACTCAGGAACACTGCTATTCATTCCTGGATACCAACAAAAATCATAAACCAATCCTGCCTCCTTAACATGAATAACAGAGTCCAGCACATCTATCGTACGATCTGGCGCCGCAGATTCGGAATATAAGTCTCTAGGCAGCTCAGTTACATGTACTCCGTCATTATTCACCACAGAGAGGCAGCAGGTACCATCGGGAGACCATTTACAGCCTCGCAAATAAGGTTGCACCTCCACTTTAGCTTTAGGTGAACTAGACCAAGAGGAGTTGCATAGTTCCAGCAACGTTCTGCCACTAAATAAAGTGGGATATTGAAATAAAACCTCTTCCGCACCGGTGATCAATGGCTCAGATATTAACTTATCAGTAATAATAGGCCCGGGTACGTCTGTTTCCATTGATGTTTCTTCTTCCATTTTAAATATACTAGTTATCACGAAATATTAAACGTTAAAAGCATCACGCAAATAAAAACACAATCCAGAGCCATATATTTCATTTGTCATGTTGACTGATGTTGACATTGACACTTTGTTTACGTTCAGAATTTTTATTTTTGTGACCGTGACAGATTCATAATATCATAATATCATAATCGTTTATTGCACCATGGTAAAATAAAAGTTCTTACAATATATATATAAGTGTCTCATGGACCCTGGTCGGGTGTAGCAAACTTAATAACTAAGTACAGCAACTCACATACTTTATATTATTAAATTGTTATACCTACATTACCTAGTGTGTGCAGGCAAAAACTGCTAAATACAAAGCAAAAACACACAAGCTTACATATATCTAAATTACGTTGGATATAGTATATATTATATAGTACAGATTTTCCGTCTGGCGTTCCGAGCTAGACTCACAGCTCAGCTCACAGAACAGAAGAAAGACGTTCCAACGTGTATTGTAATGGTGGCACCACACTTGGGAATGCGTGTTCGCATTGCATCGTTGTCTCTCTTTCATTTGCCGTAGGAAGGAAAAAGATGCAACACGAATATTTGGGCAAATACCGCCAAGTGGTGTGCCACCATCAGGGTGGCATCACAAAAAAAAAGGTGCAACAAATATTTGGGCGGTATTTGCCCAAATATTCGTGTTACATCTTTTTCCTTCTTACGGCAAATGAAAGAGAAACAACGATGCAACGCGAACACTCAACCCCAAGTGAGCTGCCAGTATAAAATATTTGTATGAAATTCTACCTTTTGCATTTAATTAAAATGCACTAATTTCATATTAAATGCACTTGAACACGTTAATATTATGTAACTGGCAGATAATTATTGTTTACTAGGCAACGGAGTCTTGCAACTACATAATAACGCCTGTCGGGCTAAATTTACGTCTTTTGTGGTGTCTCCAAAAGTCTGACCAAGCTCACTCTAAAGTAAAGACCTCTACAAGACCATTCAAGCCTGGAGAGCTATCCCAGGACTGAAACATTCCAAAGCGCTCATTAGAGCCTTTAGCAAAAAGGCGTCCACTGACGCCTTAGCAGCAGAGGAGACGGACGCCTACACACATCCTAACCGATAGCCCTTGTCTTATGCGCAGCCGTAAGTCCATTCTGAGCAAACACTTCATGTGCCCGGAGGAGATCAAACTTCTTGAGTTCAACAAAATCCTGCAATTCTTCGAGTTCACAGGACTTGACCAAGAATTGTAGTAAGTGGCGATCACAATAGATCAGCAATGGTCGCAGTGATACAATCAATATATAGAAAAGTACTCTGTGGATACAATAGCCACTACCAGCAAATTAATAACAAGTTTACGTCAATTGAGGTCTACCGCCAATTCAGGCCTTACATTTCATAAATATAATTTTTCTGTGACTTTTGGCAGCAATCAAGGAAACTAATTCAATGCCACTGCAATGTAAAATAGAAAGAAGCAATATGGCGGCGCCTAGAGGCGCTCGGCACGAGTCTTGGCGAGGTGAGGCCGTAGGAGTGCTAGCGATCCACACTCTCGATTTATACAGTTGCTCGCTACGTCTACTACTCGTACAAGATGGACGTGATTGAAGTGACGGCGTTAGCTACTTTATGTGCCTACCTACCAATATTATAATCTCTTGCCTCCACATCACCAAAATAAAAAAGAAACGCAAAGGCAAAACGGAGAAGGTGGTGGATAACGCCAATACACCTCAATTTACTCTGCAGCTGCAAAAACAAAGTGAGCGAGCGAGCGCGAGAGTGTGGGTGATTCGCTCGCCTCACCCCCTCGCGTACTTTGACTCGCGTCCGAAAAACCGACAAGCGGAGAAGAAAGCAGACAAGAAAGACGATGGAACGTGGATGGAACACGAGCGCACCGTCTACGAGTGTAGACGGTGCGCTCGTGTTCCATCCACGTACGGAACGCGAGTACGAGAGTTCGTACTCGCGTTCCCTCCTGTAGTCTGAGGGCCTGCCGCGAAACGAAATTCGTTTTCGTTCGTGTATCTCCGTCTCTGTCGCTCAAAGTGCGACAGAGACGGAGATACACGAACGAAAACGAATTTCATTTCGCAGTAGGCCCCCTGAGTTATTACCACCACCTTCGAAATACGAAGTTATCTCCATCTCTATCGCACTTACCAAACTCGAGTGACAGGGATGCAGATATACGAACTTCGAAGTTCGTGGTAGCGCGGTAGCGCCGCTGGCCCGGCCAAGGCCCGGCATTTAATTTTCATGCATCAGTGTTGCCTCAGAACAATAACTAGTTCTGTGAGTGTTGCAAACTCTAAATTGTAAAATGTCAATGTCAATGTCAATCAATTTCTCGTTTTGCCCAGCTTGATTCGTTATCGTTATCGCTCGCTCGCTCGTGCCAGTCGTTAACGTAAATAGGCACTGCAGAAAGGCAAAGCATTCACTATTTCGACAATTAACTCCAATACCTATGATGAACAGCTGTATAACCAATTAAATTGGTTGACAGAACCGTAACATAATCGTTACACAATGGCAGTAACCTTACATTGCAGCGCATTCTGTAATTATTCATTCAATAGTCAATATCATGCATAACAAATAAGTGCGTGAGGTGTTTATATTAAAATCGTTGCAGATGAAACTGAGTTTGTTTAGTCGCGGTGCTCAAGGGATTCGGTACGCGGTGGGGAGATATTCGAAGATGGCCTTTACTGAGAGTCCGGCTAAGGCGTCATTGTGCTGCGAGGAGTCGGCGGACGGGGCGCCGCCGTCGTATGCGATGTACGAGGCCCTGAAGGACTCGTGCCAGAATAATGCGACGTTCTTCCAGCCAGATGACAGTGAGAATGGCCAGCGGCTGTACCAGGGGTTCATGACGTTGATGGATCATATAGACACTGTGTGGCCGCTAGTGGACCATGTTCGCAAGGTAAGAGTCAATATCACTCTATGTAATATATAATATATATTTTATAAATAAATATTTGATGACAATACACTGACAATCTATACTTTAAAAAAAATTGTAAACATCCAAGGCTGAAGATAATCAAATATTCATTCAAATCACTCACATAAATAGTACACTTGTTGATGTTGATGTTGTGAAGGGACGCCTGGCCGGAAACAGGCGGGCTGTCGATCGCTTGTCCCGTTCATTCAGCCCATTTCCCTCAGGTTGGCGCTAAGGTTACTGTCCCGGCAGCGTTCCCACATCAAATTCTTCCATTCTTCTCGTTTTCCTGCAGAACAGAAGGACATCTTTAAGGTCGACATCCCTCAATTCCCTCTCCTCTAACACATCTTTACCGAATGTATTAAACCGCGGTGCCGCGTACATAATACATTCCGCTAATACATGCTTACTAGTTTCTTCCTCCCCACAGTGTGGGCAGGAAGCGTCGCTACTAATACCTATTACCTTCAAATGTCTATTTAGAGTGTTGTGACCAGTTACGATGCCAGTCAGCAACCTCAAATTGCTCTTACCCAGTTTCAGCAGATACCTGGTTCTTCTGTGATCCATACCTCCTATCATCATCTTTGTCTATCTGCACCCAGTTTCTTCTCTCCATTCTCTCTCCACATCTTGTTCTTTTAGCCTTTCTATGACCCCCTTTGTGACCTGAGCTGAGAACGGAAGGACCGGTTCTGGGCCTATAAACTCCCGTCCCGCCCCCTCTCTTGCCAGCTCATCCGCGCTCTCGTTACCCTCTCTCTGATGTCCTGGCACCCATGCCACTGTGACACCTGGGTATACTCCTATCTTGTTGAGCTCTTCCTTACATTCTCTCACTAAGGCGGATGTTACCGTTGCCTTTTCTAATGCCTTCAGCGCTGCCTGACTGTCCGTATAGATCACTACCCTTCCAGTCTGCTGCGTTGTCTCCTTTATCATCTGTGCGCACCTCATTATCGCGCATACTTCTGCTTGAAAGACGCTTGCATACCTCCCCAGTGGGATAAATACTCTTTCATGCAGCTTGGGTATAACTATACCCGCTCCTGCTAGCTTTGTTGATGTTCTTCTTGATCCATCTGTGAAGCAGACCGTCATTGGGTGTTCAGTGTCTACTTTCCAGTTGTCTCTTTCTCCTATATGTACTCTATACTTTTTGTCGAATATCTCCTGCCTCTTTATGAGATCGTTGTTGGCTATCAGCATCTGAAGCTTCGATAGCACCTCTTCCTGTATCAGCGCGTGTCTTTTATCCACGCAGCTTCCTCTCCATTCTTTGCATGCTTTCATCCTGTACCACTGTTCCATGGCTCTTTTCTCCACTTCAATTCGCATTGTCTTCATACCTAGCAATATTTCCATGGCATGCGTCGGGGTCGTTCTCATTGCCCCCGTCACCATCAGACATGCTAGTCTCTGCACCTTATTCAGTTCTTTTTGATATTCTTTTATACGGACCCTGTGCCACCAGACCACGGCTCCATATAGCACCCTGGGTAGAATGTACACTTACCAGTGTTTCAATTTTTGACCTAGCTATACATATTTATGTACTGCTTTTTTTGTTTGAGGTGTGCAATAAAGAGTATTTGTTTTGTATTGTATTGTATGTATTTCAAATCAAATATATTTGAATATAAGTCAATTCAATGTTTTAGAATACATTAAAATAAATCTAAGTTGCTATTTCATACATTTCATTAATTTGCATTCATATTATTCATTAAATGGACTTGCAGATATTGATACAATTATAGAAAACAAAAATTTGAAGATAGTATTTATCATTAAAAAAAATGGTTGCAAGTTAAATTTAGGACCAGTTAGTTCTCTGTGCTTCTGTATAAACCTTTAACTGATGTGACATACATGTCACAGACTCATTGCGAAAACAGTAAATTTTTAGTTACATCATATAATAAAAATATTTTTAATAATTTACTTATATACCTACAGGTTTGTACGGAACCCTCGGTCCGCGAGTCCGACTCGCACTTGTAAAAAATGTTTTTACAAGTGCGAGTTTAAAATAGAATCAGTATAAGATTCTGCTTGCTAAACCTTTAGAGTGATTGCCAGAGAGGAATAACATTTTTGTAGTTAATATTACCAAGTTAATATTAATTTTCCGTCTGCTATCTACTTTGCGATCTTTTCTTTTGCGTAAATTCTTACCCGTTCGTACAGACAAACTTTCTACAATATGTCTATATGTACATGGTCTTTCAACTTTCTTTAAGTTGTCAGCAGATATTTTCGAAAGGTTGTCTGTATAGATATTGGAGAACTCGAATTTATGTATCTTCACAAACAGGAAGTTGTTGATTCTTGGTAAATAGGTGACACTTGGTACTTAGAGGAAAAAATGCAATTGTAAAGGATCAAGTGTTATTAACGTTATTGTAAATGAGTCATCACATCAAGATCAAGTCATGCTCTCTCCTCAATATCAATATGTCATCAAATTAACACAATGCACATTAGATATAATCTGAAATATTAACAGAAATGTGTCTTTATAAGTCATATTAATAAATAACGAAAGATATCATGTCAATCACTTGTCTTTGTGTGTGACTTGTGCCTGCAAAACATAAGATTTATTTATAAAATAATCTATCCGTCTGTGGCAACTGGCTCTTAACAAACACATTCGGGGCCATAGGTGACCTAATTATGATAAGCAACTGTAGAAATTAGGTATGTTAAATGTAGTTTATTGCTATTGTAAACTTGAGCTAGAGTGAATGTTCACATGTGTTCTACATAATAACATAGTATCAAAGGTCATATTTATGTTCATGTTGAAATAATGGAATATGTGGGATGAATCCTGTTATTGTTTGTTTAGTTCATGATGGTCCCAGTCTGGTTCTTATTTGTATGTTGATAAAGTTTAAATTCGGCGAATCCACCCGCCTGCAGGAGATAAAATAAATATAGTAAGCCTATTACTTTAGGAAAAAATGGGGCTCCTATGACAATTTAGTTGCGACCTGTGGCATATCATAATTACGATCTGTTATATGTGAAAATTAAAACAATAATTTAGGAAAAATTGTTTGGACAAAGTCACTCCTCATTCCTCAACTCTAACCTGTTTTTTAATTAGCCAAGATGTAGAACTTGTAGAGTGTGGCTGGTAGAGTTATGCCGTGTGGAGTAGGAAGCTTGGCGCTACTTGCGATCTGATATCTTTTTTACGCTGAAAGCTATATGAGCTAGGGAGTCTTGGCAATCACTTCACATGTAATGTTTTAGTGGGATTTTGTTATTCATAGGATCTTTTCGCCAGATAGAAACAACCTAATTTATTGTGCTGGTTTGTGACCATCAGAGTTGATGAACTGAAATTATATTTTTTTCCTTTTTTTCGTTGATTCCATTTAAATAACTAAGTACCTACTTAAAAATGTATAAGGTTCACAGTTTCTTTAGCGTCTGTTGAATTGAAATAGCTGGCATAATTACCCTATTAGAAAAATAACGTACAGTAATCTTACACTTAAGACGCGTTACAGAAACTTGTTTAAGGCTTACATGTGGCGAGAATGTATCTTAAAAATTTTGGTCCATACCGAAGGGATGTACTCCACTTTATCCAGATAAAGTGGAGTACAGTCTGGGGTATTCATATAGGTACATAAATAAGGACATACCTAAATATCTGTACACGCCTTTATGACATTGACTTTTGATTCTTATTTATGTACGTATATTAATGCAGGGGTATTAATCAGTCAGGGGACTGTACATATAAGTGTTGGCACTTCACTGATGAGACTCTATCACTATTCATCATTCATCAGCTATTTCTTCCATCTGTATCACCACATTATACTTCCAGTATATCCCATCCTTGTCTTTCCACGTCACGGTTCATGTTTTGTGATATAATATTTATATATTACTCGGTCACGAACACTGGCTTTTCGAAGTTCAATCATTCACGAAACTCCGATTGCGGTTTTTTCCTACCGACTCCAATTGTGAATCCAGGGGCCCACTCAAACACAGAATTTTTTATCAAAATCGGTCCAGCGGTTTAGGAGTAGTTCAGTGAAAACATACGTACAAAAGAATGTCGTATACATTTCATCATATCAGCCGAAAGACGTCTTTAAGTCTACATGGACTTCCACTGCTGGACATAGGCGTCCACAATTCTTATTCGTATTAAGGTGTTTTTATATAAAACACCTTATTCTTATTTCCCAGGTAGCACCGCAGTACGATTTCGACGCATCTTCCCCTGGCAATGGCTACCGAAGTTTCGTCTCCGTAGTGGACTCTTGTGTACTGCATGGATTGAAACTAAGTCGGCAAGTTTGCACGGGCAGAGACGCCTTGTTGTTCCGAAAAGGATACTTCGTTAGGTAAGTTCTATAGTGATCGATTTTCTTTAGAATATTTGTGTAGATAGAGACTCAAGTGGCACTGGGCCGGTCACCGCGATCGCATGCATCCGAAAAGGTGGGCTAGTATAGCCACCATGTGGATGCCGCAAGGCGACGTCCACGGGGCAGGCGTATAGACGCAGATAGCGCGAAGATTTAGCTGCCTTCCTGGGCAATTGGCCTGAAGAAGCGCAGGTACGGGAGTCATGGTTAGCAATGGAAGAGGCCTTTGCCCACCCATGTAGGCTACAAAAAAAATGTATAGATATATATAAAAGCTATTGGTCTATGAAGGGAAACCTTCCGATGAGTTTGGCGTCTAATGTCTATATTGAAAAATGACGATTTTTCAAGCATAAAAAAGTATAAAAATGTCGAGTAATAACATTGACGTAAAAGAAAAATGACGATGTATAAAAAAATCGAGGTATAATAATGCCGATTTTCAATCACGAGACATGAGAAAGTTTTAGACTCTATTTGAATGACTTTAAGGTCCAAAAGTGTAACATTCAATTTCCTCGACCGTACGACAAATTGTCATTGTCTAACAATTATAAAGTTGATGAAGGGCCTGTTTTTTTCCCATTTGTAGCTAATTTGCGTTTTTAAATCTTGCCTTGAGTGGTCTGAGCTATTTTAAACACATACATAACAATTAATAATTGTTCTATGAATCCTATAGCAGTTGGCATCCATCTGTGGTTTGCGTCACACAGCTAATAAATCACGTGCCATCCTTAAGTGCTAACTATACTAGGTCATGAAGACTATGAAACAAGATATCCATTTAGTCAAACTTAAGATCCATTATATTTTGAATACTACCCAAGAGCAATGAAAACAGATTGAGTTTGTATATGATATCTCTGCAAATCGTACCCATTTTCATTGCTGTTGTGCTTTCTTTCTAATGCTATGCTAAACAAATGAAATATATAGTACTTGTAACTGATATAGTTCTCATCCAGTATTTATTTATGGCAAATCAATATTCATTTTAGAAATAAAGTTGTGTCTATTATTTTAGGATTACTTTTGACTATGTCTTTACTCTACTACAATAGGCTTGTGACCTAAGATTTTTTTACGATGCCATTCGAGCCAGTTTTTGGAGAGAAACAAATGTTTGTATGGGAGCAAGTACCATTAAAGAAACCCAAAAAATTTAGTTAAAGACGGACCCCAGCGAGGAGAGCGCCAGCCGAAACGCTTCATACTGATTGACTTAAAAGTATGACGTCACACTTTGCACTTTGAACTAATCGTTGTATGGAAAATCAAGTAAATTGCTGTTTCGGTCTCGAAATATTGCGTTTAGGTCCATAGTTGTAATACAATTTTGTTGTTGTCTTGATTGCAAACGGGACGAGCTGAAGGCCCGACCACCTGCGGCGGTCAGCTATAAATTTGTAAATGGTGTGCTCACGTGCCCATTGTGTACTCGGGTCTTCGTAAATAAGATCGGCTACGTGAGCCACACCAGAGCACATGTACGCCATCAGCGCCAGAGTTGAAGCAGTCGCCGTGGCCGAAACCGGTCAGGAGAGCACAATTTTGTTTCTATAAAAGCGTAAGGATTCTATTGGTAACTTTATATGTACTCTTTCACAATAAATAAAACATGTATATTTTTTCTAAACTTTAAAGGTTTTAATTTTTATGATTTTAGTTTTATTTTGTAATTTATACTTTATTACAATAATTTGATAGTTTACTATCCATTTAGCAACACTACGTTATCAATTTTAACATGAGGTCACAAGCCTGTTATTGCAACTTACAAGTCTTACGACCTATATCAACTTGTCCATCTTATGCCACCATACCATATCTCTGTATCACTTTAAGTTAAGCAGCAACCTAATTTGCGGTGTCGTGCAAAAACCAACTCAAACCCAATACTCATAAGATTCATTATATTACAGGGAAGTAGAATCCTGCGGTCAGCTTCTAGCGTCACTCGGTACGTGCCTCCACCACGTCCACACGCTGTTGTCATGGGCGCCCCCCGGAGACCTGTTCCCTGCGGAGGCCCGGTCGCCTGAAGAACTATTCTCGCAGGCTGATACGATAAACCAGTATTGCTTCTATGGAAGGTGTTTGGGATTTCAGGTGATAGTTGGATTATAATAGGCTATTCTACATTTTTTTTCATATATTTTAAAATGTTCGTATAGATTCGATAGTCAACTAGTCTTTTTATTTCCTGAAAATAAAATCGCTTTAAGCAAAGAAAAAATGGTTAAAACTTGAACAATATATAATCACGCCAAAAAGGCATTCGCCATTATCGTGACATCATAAGAACAGAATGTCCTTTAGACAGAAACGTCAAATAAGCACGTCCTTTACAAAGAAAACTTGTTGCTATACTGACGTCACTCACGAGAACAAAATCGCGGTCGGCGTCTTCGGTCACGTGAAATACAGATAATAAAACTATGATTATAATTTTCAAATTAAAAATTAAACTTACCTATGTATTTATAACAAAATAGTGATGTATTCGTATTTTTTGTGGTAAAAAAAATGTCCTATTGCGAAGACGCTTTCCTCTACTAGGTTTTTCACATGCGGTCGGCTACGGGCGTAGGGCTACGAAAACGTTGGTACTTAATGTGGGTATTCTAGTTGCTGCTGGGTACTTAGTTATCATCATATCAGCCGAAAGACATCCACTGCTGGACATAGGCCTCCCCTAAAGAGTGCCAAATTGACCGGTCCTGCGCCACCCGCATCCAGCGGACTCCCGCGACCTTTACCAGGCCATCAGTCCACCTTGTGGGGGGCCTACCCACGCCGCGCCTTCCGGTACGTGGTCGCCACTCGAGAACCTTTCCGCCCCAACGGCCATTTGTTCCACGTGCAATGTGGCAGCGCACTTAAGTTTAGCGATTCTGAGGGCTAGCGATCCGCAGCAGAACCAAGTTAGCCTATGTATTACCTTGGTTCTGCTGCGGATAGCCTCATTTCTGATGCGATCACGCAGAGAAACTCCCAACATAGCCCTCTCCATTGCCCTTTGGGTGACTTTGAGCCTTTTTATGAGGCCCATAATAGTAAGCGACCACTTACTTAGTTATAGTTAAGATTATTTAATGTGGTCGACTTTTTATCAAACTGTTATTAGAATTAGAATCTTTTCTACCTTGGACGATAGAGTTGCTTTTTGAATGGACTGCTTTTGATGCAATTCGACCAACTCGAATAATCTCAAGTACGCCTGCCACAGAAAAGAAGGATTGGTCTTGATCACTGAGGCTCTTCTAGAAAAGTACGAAAGCCAGGGAACTTGAGACTTGACGTCACCCATAAAGCATTGCATACAAGTTTCACTTTTTAATTCATCAAGTATTGTCAGAGAGTATTATATTCTCATAAAAGAGACAATCAAAGATATGTGTTGTAAATAATCGCATTATCAGCGATTGAAGGCAAAGCTAAACATTTCCACCCTTAAGCTATAAAATTAAAATTAACATCATTACTGAAGGTGTGCACTTGTTCTTTACAGATTGTGACGTAAAGAAAATTTCGTTCTAGCTTTAGTAAGCCATTTTCCGGATTACTATTTTTTTTATTGGACATTCTGTACATTATATCATACACAACCTCCGCTACGATCCCTGATAGAAAAACATCCCAGCGGTCTTCAAGAGACCAATTAACAAATTAAAAATAATTTTCAGTTCCTACCCTCAATGCGTGGCATATTGAAAGGCATATCGATATGCATGGCGGGCTTCTCCGAAGCCTACTACAGTCACGGGAACCTGATCAGCTCCGTATGGACTGGAGGCCAGTACCTGATCGACCCGGAGATGAGGGCGCGACGGATAGTCAACATATCGCAGTCCGCTAGTGTGGAGTTCTGCAAGGCGTTTTGGTTTTTGGCTGAGAGTGGTAAGGAAAGATTTGTTTAAGAAGACTTCGTACAGTCTAGGTCAAAGATATGTAACTAAAATTAGAGCACCAGACTAGACTAGTAAATGAGATGAATAGGGTTGATGATAATACACGCACAATACTGATATTATCGTAAGTTATTAAGATAACTTCTAAATTCTCTCAATAGTATTTTATACAATCGTTACAGAATGAGGGCTCTTAAAGTCGAGTACCGTGTTTAGTCCACGAGGCTTGCCGAGTAGCCTAAGTAAGGTACGAGAATTTAAGAGCTAATTGTGTAACTATTGTATACAATACTTTTTATACGAGGGAACAGAAATAATTAAACATACTTGGTATCTGGGTCGTTCTTCTTTTTTACCGACAATGAACCGAGGTTTGACTGTTTTTTTGGTTTTTGAACTATCGAAAATTGTGGTTTTGAAGTGCGATTTAAAAAAAATGCTTTGTTTCTTCGTTATAACTAATTAAAGTTTCCTTTCCGGCCAATATAAATATTTTTTTACTGTTGGTTTTTTTTTTTAAATGTGACAAAGTGGACTCTTTCAGTGGGGACCACATTTTGGTTTACCACTCTGTCACGGCATTCTACGAAAGACAAATCGTTTAAAAAAATGCTAGTTAGAGAAAGTGAAATGTTAAATAATAGTAATTAATAAAATAATATGGACATTCTTTCGAACATTATAAAACCGTAAACATCATTACTCAAATGAGATGCCGTAATAACACAAAGGACAGGCTATTGTCGGTCGAAAAGTAGAACGACCCATCTAATGAAAATGTAAGCCCTGGTGAAACGAAGTGCAAGTCAGAGGTCAGGAGGCTCAACGTCGATGATATCTTTGTACTGTAGCCAACGTGATTTACCATTGGTCAAATTTATTATAGTTAAGGAAAGGTGCCACGTGATTGGTCGAACTTATTTTAGTTGGCTGAACAGTTGTGAAATATTTTTTTCAGTTGAGTGTGAACCTCCAGAGAGAAAAAAATGTGATTATAGTTTAGTGTACGAAGTCTTAATTCAAACATTAAAGTCGAAGAATGTAAAAAAGTTCTAAAGCCCGGTTTAAGTTAGGAATAAAGCTTGCGGGTGTCTGTCTACTTCCGAACCTCGCTTCAAATTAGGGTGGGTTGCACCAAACCGTCTGTAAGCGATTTTGTAAAAATCTGAATGCATGGAAACCTTGACAATCTTCCATAGAAACGGAAAGACAGCTGGCGGTGCCATATTTAACGTTTATCGGTCTGTAATCGTTGGTTGGTGCAACTCACCCTTGGTGACCATTGTAGAAATCACTTGTGTTCCTAACAATGATGACGAATTTTAGATTAACATTTCAATACGTCAGCTCACTGTTGGGTTCGAAAAGACACCATTTACCTTCTATAAAATTAAATAATGATGATTCAGAACAGTGTATACTCGTATCTCTTTACAGAAATAATGAAACGCGTACCTAGTCTAATGTCATCAACGGTGGCTGTCAACAAAGTGATAACCATACCGCCCGAGCCTGTCACAGTGACCGCTACGGACGGCAAGGAGGTGACCGTTCTACCGCCCACGGTGCATCTCGGCTTGCAGAGCCTTAATGTTAGGCTCATTAGTGTTAATAAAAGAATGGGCATGGTAAGTCAATTGAGACACTATTTCAAATTAACCCGAAACCATCGTTCTTAGCACCGGAGAGACGTACGACAGCTGGCGATGGCAACTAGCGTTGAAAACTTCCGGAAAAAATCCCGTTTCTTTCCAAACGGCTCGTTTTTTTCCGGATTTTTACGGAAAAAACCATGAAATTTTCCGCTTCAATTTTTTCGAAAAAAATCAATTTAAACAGGTTTCAATCGGTTATTTTTCTTAATACTGGGGGATAGGTGAATGATTATAGACTTAATTTGCCATTGACATCCGTGTCAGTTCAGTTCAGTTGTCACAGTTGTGTCATTACGCTTATAGGGTTTTTTCGTTAAAAATCCGAAAATTTCGTAAATTCTCGAAAAAATCATATGATTTTTTCAGAAATTTTCAGCGCTAATGGCAACAACTATAGCCGTTGCTTTCATATCAATGTTAAAGGTTAGCGATCTTAACCGTTTCGAACGAGCGAGCGAAGCGAACGAAGTTGTATGCTTCGGCTTTTCTGGTGGCCGATGTCCCGCTGTCCGGCTGTTCTCCTCTACAGGTCGCATTTCTGAAATTTTGTGAGCGGGTACAATAATTATATAGTTTTTTCGTAAATACACTTTCGAAATCCATTAAAAAAATTTTTTTTAGTGCAGGCACGCGATTTCCACAGGTCACAGAGCCACTAGTAATATTCATATTTAACCTATTAAATGCAAGCAACTACTATAGTTGTCGCCGTTGCCAGCTACCGTACGTGTCCCAGTGCCGAGATTGATTGTAGTAATAGTCATTTAGTACGCCGTCAGTCTCAAAGCATCAAACATCCTTTCAACTGAGTTTTATTTCCAGTACCTTAAAGCAAATAAAAACGCCAGAAAAACATTTGGGTCGTTCTTCTTTTTTACCGACAATGAACCGAGGTTTTTCTGTTTTTTTGGTTTTTGAACTATCGAAAATTGTGGTTTTGAAGTGCGATTTTAAAAAAAATGCATAGGTTTCTTCATTAGAACTGATTAAAGTTTCCTTTCTGGCCAATATAAATATTTATTTACGGTTGGTTTCTAAAAAAAACATGTGACAAAGTGGACTCTTTCAGTGGGGACAGCATTTTGGTTTACCACTCTGTCACGGCATTCTACGAAAAAAAAAACATTTTAAAAAATGCTAGTTAGAGAAAGTGAAATATTAAATATCACTAATTAATAAAATAATATGGACGTTCATTCGAACATTATAAAACCGTAAACATCATTACTCAAATGAGATGCCGTAATAAGACGAAGGACAGGCTATTGTCGGTCGAAAAGAAGAACGACCCCTTTGTATAATAAAGTCCAGAAAAAAAGGTCTTCTAATCTCTTTTCTCGGGCCTCTACCTCTTCTAATAATAATAATAACACTTTATTTCAGACCAAATATCCATAAAAAAATACACCAGACAGAAAAGACAGATAGAAATACAAACATACATAAAATCATTTTAAAATATGTCACGTTCAGTTAGACGCGCTATGCATTGTATTCCAATGCAGCAAAAAGGGTCCGTCTAGGCGCGCTGCTACCGTCTGTAGGAGTAATAAGAGACAATCCTGTACTTTTTTCCAGAACGGCGAAGGATCCTCGTCCCTTCCAGCCGCAGAAGGCGTCCTCTTCCATTGTCACGGCGGGGGCTTCGTGGCCCAGAGCTCGAAGTCCCACGAGATGTATTTAAGAGAATGGGCAGCGAAGCTAAACGTACCCATTTTGTCTGTGGACTACAGTTTGGCGCCCCAAGCGCCGTTTCCTCGCGCGTTGGAGGAAGTGTACTACGCTTATTGTTGGATGTTGAATAATTTCAATACGATTGGTACTACTGGTGAGTATCATCTTTCTATTTGTAAGTATTATTGTTTTGATTGATGCTGCATGTAGGTAGTGCCGTATAATACATCTCACTTCGTATTTATGTTTATTTCTCTCTCGCCTATCCTAATAATATATTAGTATGTAGTTTATATATTAAAATTGTATGACGTTTCCGTGAGTCTCCAACGGTACTGGCTGAAAATCAGCGCTGTAGGTGTCTGACACTGGCTCAGCATAATGCTAAGCCAGTGTCCGGTTCACTGCCGCAGATACACACTTTGTTTCGTGTTTTATATGTTTCTCTTGTTTAATATGTGTGTCCTGTGTGTTTGTGAATAAATGTATCTTTCTTTCTTTCTATTTGTTTGACATTTGTACATTATGGTTGTAATGTTAAAGTGTTGTCTTTGGTCTGAATTGGTTTGCCTTATAAAAATGTTAAAATGCGTTCAGAAACTGGCAGTAATGACAAACATTATATCAATAGTATTTATAAAAATAAATAACTTGTTTCTGGCCGTAAGTTATTTTGTACGTATTTTCATTAAGATATCGATATTGATAAAGTAATTACTTTCATATTTTCAAGCGTGGACAAGAAGTTAGAGCCTTCGATACTGTTCAATGGAAATCTAGTTGGTCATGATTTGAAATCTAGTAATCATTGAGGATTTATGATATGTGTAGTAAAGTAGTGTATGCACCCTCGTGTGTATTATGGAACCCGCTGACACTCATTTCATAAAACCACTCTCATTACGTACAGTACATAAACTACTATTATTTAATCAGACTAACGAATTGTAATTTTATACTAACTATATTATGTGCATTGTAGACAGCCTCAGCTTTTTTTTTCGTTTTTGAAGTGTATTCTCTCTGTATTCATAAACGTTTAACAAACCTATTTTCGTTAGCTAAAACGCCGTTAAAATTCGTTTGTCTCTATCTGTTACTTTGAGATTTGTGTTCGTAAGAAAGGGACAAAACATTATATTGATAGGCGTTTTAAGTTTTATGAATAAGGGGAAAGTCGATACTAAGAGATTCCTAAAAATGTCAACTTAATAGATACAATATGAAAATGTTTTTACTGCAATTGCTTTTTAACCCCCGACGCAAAGAGAGGGGTGTTATAAGTTTAACGTGTCTGTGTATCTGTCTGTGGTGTCGTAGCTCCCAAACGGATGAACCTCTTTGAATGCGGTTTTTTTGTGTCATAGGTAATTTTAACCCGAGTGTTCTTAGCTACGTTTCAACAAAATCGGTTCAGTTTTTGAGATTTTGAACTTTGAAATGAAAATGTCGGAGGTTTTTCAACTTTTCTAAGTTGTAGTTATATAATATAACTCGTCAAGTAATCTCCCAGTTCTCGGTCTGGTGTTCAACATTACTACATATTTATAAATAAACTACGTCGAACAGGTAAAAGGATAGTATTCGCCGGCGACTCGGCGGGCGCGAACCTCCTAGCGAGCTGTACCCTCAAGATCCTATCCAGTGGACT
The DNA here is from genome assembly GCA_932294315.1 of Epinotia nisella. Classification (NCBI taxonomy): domain Eukaryota; kingdom Metazoa; phylum Arthropoda; class Insecta; order Lepidoptera; family Tortricidae; genus Epinotia; species Epinotia nisella. The sequence goes on from OW028687.1 coordinate 9,193,969, forward strand.
GAGGAGTCCCGAAGGACTGTTTTTGGCGTACGCTCCACTGTTAGTCAGCTTCACACCGAGCCCTGCTCGCCTGCTGTGCCTCATGGACCCCCTGCTGCCCTTCGGCTTCATGATGAGGTGTCTTAAAGGTTAGTCCGCTACGGCCTCCCTCTTCTAGCTACTGTCTGTTTAGCTGGTGTGCTATTGCTATCTGTTGTAAGGGATCCTTAGGTGGTCTTAAGTGGATTCAGACCGGTATGGCCCTAAGACAGTTAAGCTACATGTTAAATCTTAAATTAAAGATTATTTTGCATGCCTTATGATCTGCTTACTTCAGCTACTGTGCAATTTGAACAGCTAATGTGGCTGAAGTAGAATGAAAAGAGGTCATAAGGAGAAAGTAAAAAAAACTAAATTAAAATTAAACATGTAGCCTAACTGACAGCTATATTGAGAATTCATTTTAGTCATTCTATCAGTTAAACACACACTCTTGTTACTTCAATTTAAAATGATGGTTTATAAGCAGACGTTTTTGCTTAGTACGTAGTTAACCCTATATTTTTATTTTCAGCGTACGCGAGCCCCAACTCTTCCGGCGGCAACACGACCTGCGGCCACAAGTCCTGCAATTGTAGCAAGCCTAGTAGTAACATGGCCGCTTCCAACGTGACCACGCCCCTTGACAGCAATGGCTTCCTCAAAGTCAGCCCTTCGCAAGGTAAATCAACACACATCTTCATGTAGCAGTAGTGTCAGTCCTGCACGGTTATCACAAGAAGGCGCGCGAGCTCTCTCGATTTTTCTCGCACTATCCGTCTCTCCCTTATTAGAAAACTTAGAAAGAGTGGTATAGTGCGAGAAAAATTCTTGCCTATTGGCCTGATATCGTGCTGACAGATCGATCGAAACGCCAGGCAGTGCTCGTCGACATCACCATCCCCCATGACGAGAACCTCGTGAAGGCCGAGAAGGACAAAGCCAGCAAGTACTGGCCTGGCTCACGAGCTAACCGCCATGTGGGATGTTGATTCGACGATCATCGTCCCGATAGTCGTCTCGGCGAACGGTTTAATAGCGAAGAGTCTCGACCATCACCTCAAGAGACTCTCGCTAGATGGCTGGATCAAGGGTCAGATACAGAAGGCGGTACTCCTGGACACTGCGCGGATAGTCAGGAGGTTCCTGTCTCTGTCGCCCTGACCACCGGTAGTTTAGGCCCCGCCTCACTGCCGGCGGCACCCTTGGTTAGGTTTTTATAATGATTTTATATTTTGTATGTATAGTTTTGTATTTTACTTTTTATATTAATATCGTAAAAACCTAACTTAAGATAAAATATAAATAAAGAGATAATAATAACGAATTTAACATAAATAATAACTATTACATATTTGCGACACTGGGTAAAGATCATTACTTCAGTGATGATCTTTACCCAGTGTATCATGCATGCAGTGATTATCAGAGATCGGAATTTTCGCGGCAAAACAAAACACTGTCGCAATCAAGCTAGCGTTAGAAACATTTTTTATCAATATCGATAGTTGTGTAATAGAAGACAAACAAGGTTCACCAAATAAATTAAAATATTTAATACAATTTTTTACGTGAGGTTTGTATAAAATTGTATAGAGACAGATGCAATGTCCTATTGAGTAGGTACTCATTTTCTGAAGTGTCTATTATTTTCAATGAGGTGGTATAGTCACTTCATTAAAAGTTTTACCTCTTTGATACCCGACTACGACAAAGCCAAAAGAAAGGGTTGTTAGTTAATATGATAAAGTATAGTTAAGGTTTAGATGGAATAACACATATAAAACAATTCTGTATCTTACCACTTCTTTTGCATATTTTAAATTAACAGTCGCGAATGATTATAAAATAATGTAAATATATAGGCATGTTTTTTTAATATAACAATACTCGATTTCGATAAAAGACACGTTTCTAACACTAGCTAGATTGCGACAGTGTTTTGTTCGGCCCTCGAACTAACTCGTCCATCTATTGCTTACTTCCTAGCCTCTACAACAATGTACTATTTCAGCCCAGGTAGGTACAGGCATTTAAAACGTTATGAACTGGACTCGTACTTTCGAGGGCCTCCGCTACGCGTCGGCCCTCGAACTAACTCGTACATCTATTGCTTACTTTCTAGCCTCCACAACAATGTACTATTTCAGCCCGCTCCAAACAACATTAAAAATGACGTTGTCACACTCACAACATTGAGCTTCAACTTTGCACTTTGCATTACGCTAAAAGATTTTCAAATAAAGTTCGGCTGTGTAGTATTTTTTTATCGGTTTCCATATCTCCTTTAAAACCATCTTCCCAGGACTTATCCTACAGTGGAGAAGTACATTGGATCTGTATGAGTTTCCTGCACAGAACAAGTAAATACTATAGAAATGGTAATGGGCGGGGTGCGCGTAGCCGGTGTTATGATCAGACGCCCATGAAACTGTCAAACGCTGTCAAAACGCAGATCAGATGTTATTTGACCGTGGGTGACGATTTTTGCCGTATTAAAAATAAAAACATGGTGTGTTGTGCAATTTTGTCGTGCCGAGAGGCAAACAGGGACCCAAAGGTTCCTCCGGGAGCGATTTCCTATCACCGGTAAGTACTGAAATAAGTGTTTTTTGAATAAATACGCAATCGATTATGACATTCGCCGTTACTCTGTTGGTAAGATAGAAACGATATGCATGCTTTACATTGCTTGCTAGCTAAAGCCGCACATTAAGGAACTACCGTAATGTCACAGCAATGTATCGCGTTATTCGCGTTTGTCATTTTAACTGGGCGATTGTCAGTATGACTAGAGTGGTACCATGCCTAGCGTATGTACTTATCGATGATAAAATTGTATTAAAAGTCAAAGTCAAAGTAAAAGTGATTTATTCTTCAATTTAGGCATATTACATGCACCTATGAATGTCGATAAACTACCACCGGTTCGGAAAGTAAACCTCTGCCTCGAGAAGAACCGGCGTAATAAACTCGGCGAGGTGTCATTTTTTCAAAACAGTATACAATATATCATATCAGTATCAGAGTATTATAAAATTTTAAAATTACATTGCTACAGTAGAAAGCCTATTTATTTTACGACAGGTTTTTAGTGCAGGATTTTATCGCTGCCAAATATCCCTATCCATGATGTAGTCGTTTATCTTATAATATGCTTTTGCAATGAGTGTCCGTTTTACGACAGATTTGAATTTAGAGTCAGTAAGTTCGGTAATGTGTTTTGGAATTTTATTGTAGAATTTTATACAATTTCCCAAGAACGACTTTTTCGCTTTTACTAGCCTGTAAAAAGTTGTTTTGAGCTTCCCTGCGCTTCTGGTAACCTTGGGCCTATCAGTGTTTGTTGGGTAGTTGTATAAATTCTTCCTAACATACATTATTATTTCAAATACGTATAGCGACGGCAGTGTTAGAATATCTGTTTCCTTGAAAAATTCTCTTAATGACTCACGCGACCCGAGGTTATAAATTGCTCTAACAGCCCTTTTTTGTAAAATAAATACAGTCTCAATATCTGCCACTGATCCCCATAAAATAAGACCATAAGTAATTATACTGTTAAAGTAAGCGAAGTAAACTAACCGTGCCGTTGCTACATTGGTAAGCTGCCTGATTCTCCTGACTGCAAAAGCAGCGGAGCTCAACCTACTTCCTATCGCAGTTATGTGGGAACCCCACTGCAGTTTAGAGTCTAACGTAATACCTAAGAATACAGTTGACTTTACAAATTCTATGGTTTCACCATTAAGTTTAATATTTGAGGCTAAGTTTACATTTGAGTTCGCTAGTGTGAATTTTATACATTTCGTTTATTACTTTATTTGTAACCCAGACGGAATTCGATTTCAATATAATTATTATAAAATGAATAGGGCTTTTATTTTACTTTATTTTAATTAAAAATTGTTAGCATGTTTTCGTGAGCTACACGATTTTTCTGACAGTTGCTTTCAGCACGCGCACTAGATCAAAATTTCGTTACCCGATTTCTTAGGATGTAATTTCTCATACAAATAGCACTACTAACTGCTACTTCGGACTGATATTTATCAGGTTCGGATCGGCCGCAGTACGCAAATACTCTTACTCTAAGAAATAAGGGCCTTTTTTATTTTACTATATGCATATATATACCATATAATATATGATGATTGCGAAATTGTAGTCAAAATTGACGTCAAAAATGCTTTCAATTCAGTAAACAGGGATGCCATGTTGACAGAAGTTAAAAACAAAATTCCGGAACTATATCAATACCTTCTCTGCTACGCAGACCCTTCCAAATTAATATACCGTTCCCATGAACTTTCTTCGGAGGTCGGCTGTCAGCAGGGCGATCCCCTCGGGCCAGCAATTTTTAGCTTGGCTATAAATCCCATTATTCAAAATTTAAAATCGAAATTTAACGTTTGGTATTTGGATGACGGAACCCTAGGAGGCGATGTGGACACTGTGCTATCTGACTTATCAGATATTAAAACAAAGTTTGAAAATATTGGTTTAGAATTAAATTTCAGCAAATGTGAACTGTTCATTCAAAAAACTTCTTACTGTTTGGATGATTTAAAATTCAAATTCAATTATGTGACACCCAGCATAAAGACAGTAGACAGGAAGTCACTTTGCCTCCTGGGTTCTCCCATCTTTGAAGAATCTTTTCCTGATTATATTACTAACACTATTTCTAAATTCCAAAGTCACGCAAATTGTTTACTCGAAATCAGTCCTCATTATGCTCTTGTAATTCTAAAGTTTTGCCTTTTTGTCCCTAAATTAACTTATGTGCTCCGCTGTTGCCCATTTTGGAAACATCAAAATTTGCTTTCACCGATAGATGACTTAGTCAAAATTAGTTTAGAAATGATTTTAAATATTCAGCTCAATGAACAATCTTGGTTACAAGCATCCCTCCCTATTCGGTTTGGCGGCTTAAAAATTCGCAAAATTTCTAGTGTGGCTTCCCCAGCCTTTTTGTCATCCACCCATAGCTCGTCACGTCTCATAGGAAATATCTTAAGGGATCTACCCACAAACTATGAGACTGCGGGCGTGGAGGATGCCAAGAATGCTTTTAAAATTGCTTGCCCGGGTAAAGATTTTCCAGATAACCCAAAATCTCAAAGGAGCTGGGACGATATTTATTGCGATTTAACCTACAAATCTATTCTGAGCCGCAGTTCAGGTCCAGATCGCGCAAGACTTTTGGCGGTTGGAGCCAGAGAGGGCGGTCACTGGCTACATGCCCATCCCTCTCCAAATACCGGTACCTTCCTGGATCCGACCTCCCTTCGTCTGGCGACTGGTCTGCGGCTTGGGGTCACGGTATGCACTCCACACATATGCCCGTGTGGCACGGACGTGGACCGACTGGGTCACCACGGACTTTGTTGTCAAAAAAGTGCAGGCCGCTTTTCAAGACATGCGACACTTAATGACATAATCCGCCGGTCTCTTGCCAGCATCAATGTGCCCGCTCTTCTTGAGCCGCCTGGCATTGTCAGAGATGATGGCAAAAGACCTGATGGTGTGTCTCTGGTTCCATGGAGGTTGGGACGGATGCTTGTGTGGGACGCTACATGTGTAGACACACTGGCACCGTCTCACCTCCAACGGACTACTTCTAAAGCGGGTGCAGCGGCGGAAAACGCCGAAAATCTGAAATGTAATAAATATAGAGGCCTCGGCAGAGAGTACGATTTTGTACCCTTTGGCGTCGAGACCCTCGGTCCGTGGGGTCCCAGTGCGCATAAGTTATTTGCAGAAATCGCGAAACGTCTGGTCGATGTAACTGGTGACCGAAGAGCTGGCGGCTTTCTCGCGCAACGCATCAGCATTGCAATTCAGCGAGGAAATGCCGCCAGCATCCTCGGTACAATGCCTCGAGGGCCTTTTTTAGATTTAACTTAGTTTTAATTTATCTTAGTTAATGTTAATTATAATCTTGTATTTTTATTTCAATAAATTTTATTTCGATTTCGTAATATATAAACTATATACCTAGAATATAAAATATCGATAATTATGATTTTAGTCTCACCTCTTTTTCGTATTCTAAATTTCCAAATAGGTGTATCACCATAGAGTGTCATAGTAACATAAGACCTTTGGTTTCGAATGTAATCAAACGTCAAGTTCATTTGAACAGGGCGTCCATTTGGCAATCAAAAAGTTAATGTCAATTTCCGTCAAAAGTGTGTCACGCTCACACACGTTTAGTTATGCTCTAATGCAAGAAGGAGAACATGTATCAAGACTATTCACATATCACTTCCATATTTGAAAACCCCTTTCAAAATTGGCTCCTATATACTGATAAAGAATAGACTTACGTGACATTTTTTTGACATTGGAAATTAGACCGCAAGTAATGCAGTTTTGAGTTACTTTTCGGTCTAAAAATTATAACAGTTGAAATCGTAATGGAATTAAAAGCTTTTACCAATTAGAAGCGATTTGCAGTAGTGTTGACATGTACGCATGCAGTTATGATTGTGTGTGGCTGGCTACGCAGGTTCCCGAAGTAACTAGCTAACACGCCGCTTCCATCTAATTTAAGTATTCCGTGGTTTCCTGTTACATCCATATCCATACTAATATTATAAATGGGAAAGTGTGTGTGTTTGTTTGTTTGTCCGTCTTTCACGGCAAAACGGGGCGACGAATTGACGTGATTTTTTAAGTGGAGATAGTTGAAGGGGTGGAGAGTGACATAGGCTACTTTTTGTCTCTTTCTAACCCCCCACTTTCCTAGAATGGGGGGTGGAAGTTTGTATGGAGCATTCCGCAATTTTCAAGGTAGAAAGCTAAAAATTGGTATGCGGACTATTTGTGACTAACAAAAAAATCGTGCAACATTTTTTTTTGGAAATCTGCACCCAAACCCTTAAAAGAGGGGATGAAATATTATATGGGGGTCCAGATATGTAGAGTCGATATGAAGTCTATATGTAGAGTCGATATGTAGAGTCGATATGTAGAGTCGATATGAAGTCTATATGTAGAGTCGATATGTAAAGTCGATATGAAGTCTATATGTAGAGTCGATATGTAGAGTCGATATGTAGAGTCGATATGTAGAGTCGATATGTAGAGTCAATATGTAGAGTCGATATGTAGAGTCTACATGGGGCTGTGTCTAAATATCAATATGGGTGTCGGGACTTTAATTACGAAAATGGCATCGATTAAATTGGAACATACGGGTCAAACTGAGATGCACCTTTTTTGTAGACGGTTAAAACTACTTTTAGTACGCGGGCGAAGCCGCGGGCAAAAGCTAGTGGTATATAATATCTTGCATTGTTAGTTCGTTCGGTCGTTGGTACAGTCAAGTGTAAAAATATGGGTGCATATATATTGGGACATAATTATGAGTAAGTTGCATGAACCCATATGTTTACACTTGACTGTATGTACGGGTCTAACAACTTCCCGATGTCCAATCGAGTTGAAATTTTGTACAGTTTTTTACGATGCCGTGCGAACCAGTTTTTGGGGAGGAACAAAATGTTTGTATGGGAGCAACCACAATTTAAAAAAACGAATCAAAAACGGACCTCGCTGGCGGCAGCCGAAACGTTCCATACTAATTGACATTGAAATATAACGTCACAGTTTGCTATTTTGTACTAATCGTTGTATGGAAAATCAAGTAAGTAAATTGCTGTTTCGGTCGGGAAATACTGCGTTTAGGTCCATAGTTTTCATAAAAAAATCTTGCTAGGGAGTGTATTGGTAGCTTTAAATTGACTTTTTGACACTAAAAAAATGTATATTTTTTTCTAAATTCGTCCATATCTTTTTATGAGTCTAATTATATTTCGTAATGTATGCTTTATTTTATTACAATTAGTTGATGGTTTACTATCCATTTAGCAACACTACCTTATCAATTTTAACATGAGGAAACTACCCCATGTACCATGAAGCTGGACTGATGATGGAGACGGAAGGTGGCCATAGAAACTCCTCAATCACACAAGATATTTAAATCCATCGTTGCTTGTACCAACATTATTATTTTTTACAGAATCTTATGAATGGAGTATCTCATAAATAAATCTCAAATAAAAATAATATTAGATCATCATTTCAGCCTGTAATCGTCCACTGCTGAATATAAGCCTCTCATTGCGTACGCCACTCCTCCCGGTCCCGTGCTAATCTCACCCAGAGCTGAATAACTTCTTTGGCCTGTAATAGTAAACTTCGAACTGTACACACAGAAGGCATAAGCGAAGGGCCGTCGTCGTTCTCGGAGGTGTCTCCGTCGGACCTGGCGGAGCTGCAGGCGCACAAGTCGGGCAGCGAGCGCCGCCAGTCCTCGGACACCACCATCAGCGCAGCCTCGCTGCAGAGCGAACATACCGCCACTGGTGAGCATACTCAAACTCAATAGTAAACCTGGAACTGTACACACAGAAGGCATAAGCGAAGGGCCGTCGTCGTTCTCGAATGTGAGTGCTGCAGGCGCGCAATTATCATGGGGCCCTTATTTTGTAACGATTGTATAAAATATTATTACGATGGGGCGCCTCGCGAAAGTTATATACGCGCAAGATGCGCAACTACTCCTAGGGCGCCGAAATGTCGCAATTACCATTGTATACTGATTTCTTTCATATTGTTCAGGTTTTTCTCCACCCGAAGACAAGTCGCAACAAGTTGTGTCGGACTTTCTGGAGCGCTATGTTCTGGACAGCGACACGGACTCGGAGGGCCGGCGCATACCTGTCATCAAGCCCAACCCTGGCCAGGAAGAAAACAGGTACAGTCAGCAGCAGGTCTTCGTGGGTCCGGCTTGTCATAATAATCAAGTTTTTCGTCTCCCGAAGACAAATATTTGTGTAGATCATTTTGACCTCTTCTGCTGGCACGATAGGTTTTATGATCAAGTCTTACGGCTCAAATGGCCTAAAAGGTCACGTAAAACATGACCATAAAGCCTATCATGCTAGCTACCTTGCTGATGACTATGTGTCAATACCTCACATCTCAAGCATCGCAACAGTAACATTACATAAAGGATATCCACATTCCCAACTAGACGAATGTGTACGAGTTCGAAATGGGACAATCTTACACAAATCGAACTAGCCCTCAGTAAGCTCAATAAGCCTAGTATACTAGACGACGATATATTTAATAGATATAAATACTTAAATACATAGAAAACATCCAATACTCAACAAATATTCATGCTCATCTCACAAATATTTGTCCTTACCGGGATTCCAACCCAGGACCTGCTGCTTCGTAGCCAGCATCGCTACCCACTAGGCTAACCGGTCGTTATAAACAAGCGACGTTATAGACCTAAACCTTCTGGTGGTTGCCGGTAATATATTTGCCATAGTGCTTGAAGAAAAAAACGCTGAACCTGTTCTTATCTCTAGTCACAGAGAAGCAGAGTCGGAAAACTCCAGCACACTGGTGGGTGAACTACCACTAGAAGACCAAGACCGGGAGAATAAGAAAAGGATAAAAACACGGTAAATACCTCATTGCTTCATCGATAATGTTATTTATTAAGCAAATAACATTGAGTTTGATTTTTGAGACAACGTCATTCTCTACCTGTCAATTATAAAATTACCACCAGTAATTTTCTGACTAATGTTTTCAAATTCTACGGAATATTTTTTGCTTATTCCGAAATATATTTTTAAACCAGTATTGTATTATTTTAGCACTATACTGGTACATTTTGTTTATGTTTATTTTTTCGTTTAAACAAATGATTGAAATATGTAAGAAAAGGTCGAAGGTTGATGTAGTGCATCGATGAAACGTTCGTATTTGTCATGCTACTTCAGTCAACTTCAGTACTTTTTGTACTGTGTGTGACCAACTGAAATAGCAAGACACGTTCGTGCGTTTCCGTGAATATACGATGGAAAATAATTATGCACTACATCTGTAATGAAATACCTAGCAATTGTGAGGTAGTGTTGGGAAGGATTACCATAATTAACTCATTTTAAGCGTGCCGTGTTAAGTGCGCCTGCACAGCATGGAATCTTCCGCCATCAGTGTCAGGGTGAACTTTGATACCCTGCATGCTTAACAGTTACTCAAATATATGAAAACATAGCTTTGCACATATCTGGTGCAAATTCACTCTGTTCTGTTTAACAAAAATAAAGTGCATAATAGTGAACTTCTGTTCATTGTAGCATCAGCGAAGCCGCGACGGGCATAATGGGCGCCATGTCGTCTAGACTAGCGTACATCACCGGGTCGAACAATATCTCCAGGACAACGCAAGAAGAGTGAGTCACTAAATATTACTACATTGTAGCAACAGCGAAGCCGCGACGGGCATAATGGGCGCCATGTCGTCTAGACTAGCGTACATCACCGGGTCGATCAATATCTCCAGGACAGCGCAAGAAGAGTGAGTCACTAAATATTACTACATTGTAGCAACAGCGAAGCCGCGACGGGCATAATGGGCGCCATGTCGTCTAGACTAGCGTGAATCACCTGGTCGAACAATATCTCCAGGACAACGCAAGAAGAGTGAGTCACTAAATATTACTACATTGTAGCAACAGCTAAGCCGCGACGGGTATAATGGGCGCCATGTCGTCTAGACTAGCGTACATCACCGGGTCGAACAATATCTCCAGGACAACGCAAGAAGAGTGAATCACTAAATATTACTACATTGTAGCAACAGCGAAGCCGCGACGGGCATAATGGGCGCCATGTCATCTAGACTAGCGTACATCACCGGGTCGAACAATATCTCCAGCACAACGCAAGAAGAGTGAGTCACTAAATATTACTACATTGTAGCAACAGCGAAGCCGCGACAGGCATAATGGGCGCCATGTCGTCTAGACTAGCGTACATCACCGGGTCGAACAATATCTCCAGCACAACGCAAGAAGAGTGAGTCACTAAATATTACTACATTGTAGCAACAGCGAAGCCGCGACAGGCATAATGGGCGCCATGTCGTCTAGACTAGCGTACATCACCGGGTCGAACAATATCTCCAGGACAACGCAAGAAGAGTGAGTCACTAAATATTACTACATTGTAGCAACAGCGAAGCCGCGACGGGCATAATGGGCGCCATGTCGTCTAGACTAGCGTACATCACCGGGTCGATCAATATCTCCAGGACAGCGCAAGAAGAGTGAGTCACTAAATATTACTACATTGTAGCAACAGCGAAGCCGCGACAGGCATAATGGGCGCCATGTCGTCTAGACTAGCGTACATCACCGGGTCGAACAATATCTCCAGCACAACGCAAGAAGAGTGAGTCACTAAATATTACTACATTGTAGCAACAGCGAAGCCGCGACGGGCATAATGGGCGCCATGTCGTCTGGACTAGCGTACATCACCGGGTCGAACAATATCTCCAGGACAACGCAAGAAGAATCTATTTAATTAAAATACTATAATATGTTATCATACAAAACTGAATTCTTCATTTATAACCTAGTTACAAATCAGGAAAAAATCCTTGTTCGTAGCTAGTTACAAAACTTGGTTACAAAAAACGCGGACGAAGGGAATTGATATGCTACTGAAATTTGTGACGACGTTGGAAAATAGTATATTATTGCAGACGCCGGGAAAGAAGGGCTTGCCGGGTGAGTAGGTATAGACGGCCGACCGTAGGGAGGCCTGAAAGTGATATGAAGCCGGCAAGCCCTTTTCACGGCCAGGCATGTATAGTGCTATTCTCAAACATATGCAATGAAATAAAAAATACAACACTCAAAAAACAAATTTAATATCGCGGTAACCGAAGAAGAAAAAGACAGTCAAAAAATATGATTCAGCTGTTTAGCCTGTTATTGAACACAGACCTAACTCGGAATAAAGTCCTGCACTAGATATTTTTCGCAAAATAAACAGGCTTTCTACTGTAGCAATGTAATTTTATAATACTCTGATACTGAAATGATATATGTATACTGTTTTGAAAAAAATCATACCTCGCTAAGTTTTTTGCGCCGCTTCTTCTCGAGGCAGAGGTTTTCTTTCCGAACCGAACCCGTGGTAGTTTATCGACATTCATAGGTGCATGTAATATGCCTTAATTGAAGAATAAATCACTTTGGCTTTGACGCCATGTTTACATTAAAATTTAAAAATAAATTACTTCCCGGCCTAGGCCATCAATTTCGTATGAAATTCCTTTATAGTTCTCTCGAGTTGTTCCGCCCGAAACGTGATACTTTGAAGCCTATTATATTATAATATAACGCACGTAATGACGACATTTCATTGCATGTTTGAGAATAATACTACTAAATAACAACTTATAATGCAAGACTAAAAGCTATTATCATTTCAGGTTAGCAGTACGATCGAACCTAGACGCGCTTATAGCCCGCAGCCCGTCCGACGAGTTCATATTCTCGGTGCCGCGCGACCCGCTGCTGTCCCCGTACTGGGCCGACGACAAACTGCTGCGGAGATTCCCTCCCTGCAGGATACTGGTTAGTAACACTCATCAACTTTAATAGACCCTTATCTGGTTACAATAAGGTTAAAATTAGTAGTGCGTTCGAATCTAGCCGCCGTTTCTCTATTGGACCGACGACGAATTGCTGAGGAGGTTCCCTCTTTTCTCGTCCCTTATGTTGTTACAATAAGGAATATATGATTAAGAAAGATAGTGCACGTGGATGGTTATCCGTACCCCATAGAGCTCATCCCGCAGCCGTACCGTATCGTTCGCAAGAAAAAAAAAATTAAACCGTACCTAGTGTGACCACTAAGGTCGTGACCACCCATTGTGCAAGCAATAGAACACGCACAAGGAGACGAAGCCTCTCCTCACTTAACCAATACAATACCGCTTGTTAGTTGGAGATCGTCTACGGTTCGCACGGCACGTCTCTGAAGCGAGTCAAAAACGGCCCAGTAGAATAGAATAAAAATTGTTTGCAAGAATACGTAAGTACAAAGGTGTTACAATACAGTGTGAGTCTCCATAAAGTGCACATATGAAATAGGGTGAAGCTAGAAAAAAAAAACCCGTCGATGGAAATAGGTCTACATTCACCCTACTTCATATGTAGTGCACATAAAAATGAAATAAAGTGCTTATGGAGACTCGCACTGTATTTTAAACATAGTTCCAGTATTCAGCCATAGCAGCATGCAAATGTTTAAGAAAACAATTAATTACATTCATTTTAAGTCTAAGTACCTACATAAGATATATTTGTCAATCTTGCTTCCATATATATTCCTTTACAGAGTAAACTTAATAAAATTAAATAAATGTAATATAATGTAAGAGTAGTATTTAATTATTTGTTTTGTTACTAACACTTAATTTAATTTAATTTTATTGTAACTAACACATATGTAAGTTACGATAATATTAAATTAAAAGTAACTAACACTAGTTTTAAGGCCTAATAATGTACAGTTGCATACACTACTTTATCTACACACATATCTAAATCCTCAACGATGTGTTCGGGAACCATTAGAATAACCGTCATTGCACCGCCATGGCCGACTAGATTTCAAATCGTGACCAGATGTCCAAAACAAAATCGAGTTGGTCATGATTTGCTCTGACCTAGCACATCTTACCGCGAGTCACGCGCGAGTAGACAAATCGGCGCGACTTGGAGCTTTGTCGGGCCACGCTTCGGAATTTAAAGTCATTACTTTATCAATATCGATATGTTAATGAAAATACGTACAAAATTACCTACGGCCAGTTTCTGAACGCATTTTAGCGGGTTCATAGTATGCGAGTAGATAAAAAAATGTTAGGACAGTACAAGTGTATTGGAACGTTCCAGACGGTGCACCTCGACCCGTGCCTGGACGACTGCGTGATGTTCGCGCGCAAGCTGAAGCGGCTCGGGAACGTGGTCGGCATCGACGTGCTCGAGGGCCTGCCGCACGGCTTCCTCAACTTCGCACTGGTGAGTCCGCGCGGCCTCGCAAGCCACCTTTGTACGATGGTGTAATATTACTACAACTGCGGTAAGATATGAACAAACGTTGGACTATAGGGGGCAGTTTGAGGGCAAGGTAACGTTTACAAAAAAATCCTAACTTACGAGTATTATAATGTACCTAGTGTTTGTAACATTAGTTACCCGTTATCATTTATTCATCTTTAATGTGTAAATACTCTTTGAAGTGAGGACTGATAGCCCACTGAAGTGGCCACTTAAAAAACAAATAAATAGCTGACATGCGTCATTATAACTGTTGTTCATACTTATATTTGTTGGTAGAGTGCTGTCTAATAAAAATAGAAAGATTTGCTTTATTTGTTAATTTGCATATCTATGTATTGCAATGGATACGATACTATCTAACTAACGTACAGCCTTAGAGCCGTGTTCATAGAACTTGACATTGCCCAGTTACCTCATTTGTGTTTTGATCCTTTCTCACAGCTGCAGTTGTCTGAGTGACGGATAAAGCCAAACGAACTTTTTCGCCATTTTGACTTATGTGTAGTCCAAGTACCTACGTTTATAAATAACGCAGTTAGTTGCTATGATATTTGGAATTTCACATTATAAATACTAGGTACCAAATACTAAGTACAAATACTCGAAAGTGAATTGATTGATTTGCGAACCTTACCTATCATTCTGACATGCCACGAAAATGCCCGCTGGAGTCCGACGTATGGATATGAATCACGAACGGGAGTCTATTAGAAGCCCGACGCCGAAGGCCGGAGGACTTTTGATGACTCGAGTTTGTAATCTTACCGTACCGCATACAATGTTTTTCATCACCCTTGCGAGGCAATAAATAACTACAAAAGACAGAAAAATCTACGTTTCATACAGCCGCACCAATCAAAAATTGACGAAATTGACAACTTCACTTCCAGTTCAGTGCGAGTGGAGCGCGCAGCTTCAATATTTCATTCAACCAATCACAGAGCAGTACAGTAGTATTATTGCGGCTCGTGGCCACCTAAATTTTTTTTCAACCAATAACAGAGCAGAATTCTTGTGGCGCACGGCCAACGCGATTTGCTTAAACCAATCACATCACATCCATTACGCTCTTAGGCGTAATAAAAAACCACTGTAGCTCTGTATGCCTGCGCGTTATGAAGCCCTTTACGAGCAAGTGTGATGAAAAATAAGTTTCTGTCAAATGTCTGATATGATGATGATGATGATTCTCAACAACTAAATTTCTCGAAGTAAAAGCTATATTTAGCCCTTCGAACGTCCGGCTATTGCCGGCTGTAAAAAAACAAACTTATTAAGATTTCTTCTAGTGGATGCCCATCAGCGTCGTTGTAGACCTTAATACAAAGTCATGGACGCCGATGGACGTCCAATTCATCTTCATCTGGATGCTGCGAACGCCAATGGGTGTCCTGTTTTCATAAGCGGCACTCGGCAATGAATTACAGTTAATACCATATAGTTATCAGTTATGCGTTCCTTTTAAGATTATCCAAACCGTGCCCAAATCATCATATATTTCTCCCACAGATGGCCAAAGAAGCGAACGAGGGTTCGAAGCTGTGCGTTGAACGGATAAAGCAACTGCTTGATCTAGAAAGTTCCCCCGAGCGTCGCTGACCGGGCTGCTACGAGCTCTGCCTAGAAGCCGTCTACACAAGGCAGGCTCCGCAAGCATACGCCCTCCCGTGAGACATTTCTACACAAAAACTGTAATTTTTAATCAAAAGGATCGGCTACACGCTTTGTGTCTCTGGAGTCGACAGACCATAACTTTGCCAGCGTCGTGTTATTAAAAAGGTTTTCTGACAATCGAGTCAATCATTTTGTTGCTGTGTCCAGTGAGTGTTCTAACAGGCGAGGATTCGATGTCTTGTGTGACATGGACAGTTTCATTAACTACTAACTACTCATTTTAGAATTTTACATTGCGAAATTGCGGCGAATTCTGCCTATAGAAGGTGGGTGACGCTCGATAACTGACGGGTTCAGGGAACTGTAGTTTGAACTGTACAGTAAGAAATGAATTCACGTACCTTTTTATGCCTTATTGTCATAGTAAGAAGAACAAATATCACATACTTAATTTAGTATTAATTGGTGTCACATTGTTTAGAAAACTTGTCCCTAGAGCTGAGTAAATGCGCCGCTGTGCGCTGTGTGTCAAAATGTGGCGTCATTCGACTCTAGCCCAACATAGAAAATTGATTTGTTTTAAAATCGAATTAAAAAAAGCAAATGCCACTGTTTTTCGAACGAGCGAGCGAAGCAAACGAAATTCTATGCTTCAGCTTGGTCCGAAAATCGTTCGTATGTCCGGGGTATGTCACGCTGTCCGGCTGTTCTCCTCTACTTAAAAGGGACCCTTTTATCAACCGATTCTCGTGAAATTTTGTGAGCGTGTTTATTAATTATATAGATTTTTTGTCGAGTCACTTTCGTTTTTTTTTTATAAAAGATGTGCTCGCGAGTTCTACAGCTCACTGAGCCACTCGTTTAGAATGGTTTATATTCCATTGAAGAGGAGACTTTACTAAGCCTTTAGGTGGCCAGGGGTTACCCGCGTGCCTCGTCGCTAGCGCTACGCGCTCCGCCCCACCTCAGATTACACCCGGAAATCGACTATACCCGGAATCATAATTCTATGCCATCAAATCTACTACTGTCAACAACTACTATTACTACTGTGTTCTAATGTTCTGTGTTGACATTAAAGTGAAACATTCGATCAATAGTAAAACTATCGTCGAAAAAATTCACGTAATTAATTAATATATTAGTAATTTAAAAAAATACAATTTACAAACCTTGTTTAAATAAACGTACTCATGTATATACAAGTATTACGATTTTATTTAGTTAAAACTGTAGTAGAAATGTCTACATTGCAATTGGGTTGTGTCCTAAATTTTTTTTACGATGCCTATCGAATCAGTTTTTGGAGAGGAACAAATGTTTGTATGGGAGCAACTACAATTAAAAAACATAAATACCCAAAAAATTGAGTTAAAGACGGACCTCGCTGGCGGCAGCCGAAAACGTTTCATACTGATTAACATTGAATCGTGACGTCACAGCGTAATATTTGTACTAATCGTTGTATTGAAAATCAAGTAAATTGCTGTTTCAGTCGTGACATACTGCGTTTATGACCATAGTTGTCATATAATTTTGTTTCTATAAAAGTGTAAGGATTCTATTGGTAGCTTTAAATTTAGTTTTAGACAAAAAAAAATCTTTTTTTTTTCTCATTTTTCAAGGTCCGTATCTTTTTATGATTTTAATAATATTTCTTAATTTATACTTAATTACATTTATTTGATGGTTTACTATCAATTTAGCAACACTGCGTTATCAATTTTAACATGTGGAAACTACCCAATGGCAATACAGGTCTCAACCACATTACGCAAAAATATTTTTGTCTGAATATGTGTGTATATTATTATATATCTTTGGTATTTCAATTAAAAATACAACAACTACTACTACTCGGGGGTATGGTGAAATGGGGGCGACCACGACATTTTTTCTCCTCACTTCATTGTCGGTATCTTACGTCCGTCTGGAGAGGACGAATGCTTTCTTTAGAATTATTTAGTTAATTTATTTATTCATAATTTGATAAATAAATGTAATATCTATGTATTTCCGATCAGTCTTACATCGATTCTGACGATTATATTTCGTTATAATAGGGTTGGTTACACCTGGAACGTCATACTGACAATGGTAGTTTTCACTGTGACATTTCTTGGTAGATTTGATGGAATTTAAGTATGTTTCTGGGTATACAGCAGCGGCACTACCACGAAAATCGAATTTTGAACTTCACATCTCAATTGCTCGAGTATTATAAGCGCGAGAGAGACGAAGATATACGAATTACGATTTTCATGGTTTATAGCACTGCAGGCGTAGCAAGGTTAACACTGTGTATAAAACGGCCATAAGGCTGTGGATAAAACGTCCGTCACTTTCTGACCAGGCGAGTGCGAGAGTGACGGATGTCTTATTGACAATGATAAGTGATGAAATGGCAACCATGCTACGCCCGCAGGTCCTGGTTACGTGTCACGGATTGTACTATTTATGAACAAACTTAACTGCTCAATCAATTAGTATTATACTTGGAAATTAAACATCATTAGGTATTGCTTTAATAATTTCAACTTTTATCACATTATGAAGGAAATTGTCCCCCAATTAAGAATGTGACCGTGTTACATGAGAATTAAGGTAGGTATATAATTGTCTGGATCAACAATCGTAATCAAGATTCGTTAAATAACAAGATCTAAAACTATACTTTCTTAGAGCTGTTTATTTTTTTATGAAACATTTTTGTTTATTTTATTTGTAAAAAATGTTGGCCCACTAACTTGAACCATTTCAATTATGTTTAATTTTCCACACTTTTAAAGTGCTTTAAAATGTATGTATGTAACTTAACCAAATCACAACTAATTGTAAGTATTTGTGTAGATAATTGTTGGATGAACTTGTAAATATGAATTGTAAAATACTTTTTAACGAACACTGCAGTATTAATCAGGGCGGAGCAGTGCAGATTTTAAATGCCGTACGGATTTGGTGAATTTCGCTATAAATATTATCATATTCTTTGATGTTTTATCGTTTGCTCTCTTTCACACGGCGGTTATTTAACGCGAAATAGGGACGCAGCGCTCTGTTAGAATGAGATCTGTGAGAATATACATATCTCACTCGAACATGTAGTTGCGTTCCTATTATATGTTAAAAGTCCCCAGCGCCATGACACAAGTCTGCTCCCCATACAAACGTAGTTTGGCTCCATGGTACTCACTGACCTATGATACTCAGGACAAGCTATGGTAATAATAATACCACGTCCGAGTGAGATGGTAGCATCCAAATCTCGATAAGTGTGACAAAAATGGAAATATCATTCGTTATCCTTGTCATAGTTCCACTTTTTTTTAATTGCCACAACTGATTTAGTATGAAGCTGTGGCAAAAAAACCACTACCCGCCCAAATTAAGTAGGTTGTTTATGGTAAGCCATCAGCCATTTTAAGGCCATTTCTTAATTTAGCTGCATAGAAGCCTTTCCGCCCCTCATTGTGGCATCACGTATAGCTTGTCCTGAGTATTATAGGTCCATGTTTGGCTCTCATTTTAAAACGGTTTGCTGGAATAACATGAAAGTTTAGGTTGGAAACTAGTCCCTGAGGGGAGGAGAAAGAGAAGACAGAGGAATTCTTACATAGTAAACTTCTTTTCTCACCATTTTTCTCCTATTACAATTTCTAGCAATATAAAGTAGTTTCCAAACTTTGGCAATGGGCGGGGCACATTGTACGTAGAACCGATGGCTGTTGGAGCGGAAAGGTTCTCGAGTGGCGACCACGTACCGGCAGGCGCGGCGTGGGTAGGCCCCCCACAAGGTGGACTGATGACCTGGTAAAGGCCGCGGAAGTCCGCTGGATGCGGGTAGCGCAGGACCGGTCACTTTGGCACTCTTTGGGGGTGGCCTATGTCCAGCAGTGGTCGTCTTTCGGCTGATATGATGATGAAAATAGTTTCCGACCTAAATACCGCCATATTTAGGCCGGAAACTATTGTGTATACGAGTTTCATGTTATTCCAGTCCGTTTGTATGGAGAGTCGAGCGTGCCGGGAGCTCTTAACTCGCGTCGTAAAACAGTTGGTGTGCATTAGGGCTTGCTATTTCAGCAAGTAGTCGTTGAGTCATTGTTACTATGTTAAAATTTTATTGTTATATTATATCATAAATTATAATGTTGTCGTGTGTTGGTGTTATAAAATTATACATTACTTACCTAGGGCGGTAAAACAAATAATGTCCTTGCCTTCGGCTCGGGCGTCAAATACCTGCGATTTGAGGCTTTTTTATTGCCGCCCGTGGTGAGTACAAAATTTTACGTCTCTCCCTGGCCAGGGAGTGCTGCGATTTTCCGCACGCGGTAATTGCTACTTTATGGCCAGGTGTGACGTAAATAATATTTTTTTCTAACTTATTGTCTAAAATTCTAAAACTTTGTAATTTTTATTGGATTGTTAAATTGATTTGTAAGTACCTTTTTGTTGTGGATTCTGGACTTTTTGTTCGTATTGTGACGACTTGAAATGCTCAATATTTTTGATATCGTTTTCTCGAACGGCAAACTTAAATTGTGGTTGATGCCCATTTTAATTATTTCAATACGTAAATTGAACCTGGTTTTAGGTAAGAATTTGTGAGGCTATGAGCTAGTATCCAGGATCCTATATCAGAAAACTTACAATGGGGAATGGATGAAAATATCAGAAATGTCTGTTTTTTTTTTGGTAATAGGAATAACCTTCCTTAGCACCAGAAAAAAGTTTCAGATTTTACAGCTGCGTCAATTATTTTGAAAAATATTAACAGTTTCCTCACTTACGTTTTGGGTCAAGGACGTAGACACTTTCCTTGATTCGTCTCATATTACAAAAAAATAGACCCAAAACGTAGGTGAGGAAACTATTTAATTTTTTGAAAAATAATTGATTAACTTTTTTCTGGTGCTAAGGCAGGTTATTCCTATCACCAAAAAATAATCAGGCACTTCTAAAATTTTCATCCATTCCCGATTGCAATTCTCAAATTGTAAATTATTCTATGAAATGTACTTGTTGACTTGTACATTGTAAAGTTTTGTGGTATAGGGCCCAGGAGTGTAATAGATCAAATAAAATACTCTGTTTTACTGGAAGGTATGTGCGGGCAACACCTTCCATTATTTTTTAAGACATTTCATTATGATAGCCAGTTAAGACGTATCGTCATTGTTTTTTTTTTTAATTCTTTATTTAAAGGGTTTTGTCAAAATGACAATGTCACTCTATAGTGCCACTTACTAACTATTACAAATTAAATTCTTAACTATGCACCGTAGCAGCCGGCAGTCATTTCCGTCTGCGTATGCCCACCAGAACCAGGCTATACAGAGCATTGAAAATATTTGAAGTGAACATTATGAACAAAGTAATTCGTTCAAATATTGACCTTATTGTGTTGTGAGAAGGTTCAGATTCTCTTTCTAAGTTATCGTTTTCAAATAACTTCAACTATACAACATTATTAACCTTGTTTATCTTGATTTACTTCCATTGCCCTAGAATCTCTGCTAGACTCCTTATTGTTAGTAAATTTGAGCATTTTTTCGTACGTACGAACTGAGACGGGTGTTTTATACGTAATAGGGTATATATTTTAAATGTATTTATTGTACGAGACTGTCCTGTGTCTTGTCTATTTCGCCTGTTTATTTAATATTTATCTAGTGCTCAGCACATTTAACCTTTTGACAGCGAGGGTGCAAAAGAAAACAATGAATAAAATGAAACTTCTGATATATATTTATAAATATTGTCATGTCAAAATTAATGTACGTATCATGAACTATTTAAAAAATGCGTCAAGTTACTTGTAAAGCTTTTTATTACATAAAATTAACGAAAATGCGCAAAGCGCTCGCGCGGCTGTGGCCGTCTTTAGCTGTCAAAGGGTTTTCAGAACTTATAAGGGTGGATTGCAAAAAAAATGTACATACTTGTAGTTAAGAGTCTTAATCTAAACTACGCTTTAACTTTTTCCCATTGTGTAACGGTAATTACCCATACGTTTTATATGGGTAACTCTCGTTACACTATGGAAACAAGTGGAATTAAAAGATTTTTCAAAAAACCCAACTGAGTTTTTGCGAATATTATAGCCTATCCCACGATTAAGAGGAATCCAACGACACCTCATATGTCGAAATCCGTCAAGCGGTTTAGGCTGCAGAGCGTGCCAAAGAATAAGACATGCATACATAGATACATGAAATTAAAATTAAAAATTAAAATTATTTATTTACCAAAGATACACTGGAGTTAATAAAATTTATTGAAATAAAAATACAAGATTATAATTAACATTAACTAAGATAAATTAAAACTAAGTTAAATCTAAAAAAGGCCCTCGAGGCATTGTACCGAGGATGCTGGCGGCATTTCCTCGCTGAATTGCAATGCTGATGCGTTGCGCGAGAAAGCCGCCAGCTCTTCGGTCACCAGTTACATCGACCAGACGTTTCGCGATTTCTGCAAATAACTTATGCGCACTGGGACCCCACGGACCGAGGGTCTCGATGCCAAAGGGTACAAAGTCGTACTCTCTGCCGAGGCCTCTATATTTATTACATTTCAGATTTTCGGCGTTTTCCGCCGCTGCACCCGCTTTAGAAGTAGTCCGTTGGAGGTGAGACGGCGCCAGTGTGTCTACACATGTAGCGTCCCACACAAGCATCCGTCCCAACCTCCATGGAACCAGAGACACACCATCAGGTCTTTTGCCATCATCTCTGACAATGCCAGGCGGCTCAATAAGAGCAGGCACATTGATGCTGGCAAGAGACCGGCGGATTATGTCATTAAGTGTCGCATGTCTTGAAAAGCGGCCTGCACTTTTTTGACAACAAAGTCCGCGGTGACCCAGTCGGTCCACGTCCGTGCCACAAGGGCATATGTGTGGAGTGCATACCGTGACCCCAAGCCGCAGACCAGTCGCCAGACGAAGGGAGGTCGGATACACTTAATATTATAAACGTTATGTCCGTCAGACGCCAAACTAGGCTGAGCCTGTATCTTGGCTGTCTGCGAGTGCGATTAACACGAAATAATTAAAATATTACCATTTTTCAGTACAAAACACTAACTTCTGTTGTTTGTTTTAAAAAAAAAAATTTAAGTAAAATTAAGATAAGATTAGATTAACATTACATTTTAAAACTAAAATTACTATTTGCGTATGTGTGAGTGACTGTGGGTTTGGTGTGTGTGTGTGTGTATATATGACTGTGTTTGTGTGTATGTGCGCATGTGTGCGTGTGGGCGTGTGAGAGTTCCACAAGACTACAACAGTTTCGGTTTGGTTATATTAGGTTTTCAGTCAGAGAATATGAAAGCGTTAGTAACCAGTTCTTCACTACACATTTGGCTTTAAACACGGGTAACGTAACGTAACATACGCTCGAAAAACATAACCCTCCTTTCCTTCGGCAGTCGGGTAAAAAGTTAAAGCATAGATCAGATTAGGGCACTAACTATGTACAATTTTTTCTGCAATCCACCCATAAAGCATTATTCCCTGTCACACTTACATACATACTTGCTAGTAAAGTAAGAATTATTTATGTGCGACAAACGCGATCATGCTAGCTAGGCTGAAACACTTAATTTTAGAAAACCTCCATATTATCACCGTCTTTCCTGTAAAGGGCAGCTTGTATTGTATCGTCACTAATGTCCAGTTTTACAAACACATTATATTATAGGCACACGATATTTTGTGGCACTAACTGAACAATTATATTAATGGACGTTTGTACGACTGGATGTTAGTGTTGCATTTATATCGGAAATTAGTTTAATTTATTATTATTATTTATAAGCAAAAAATATTAAATTGTACGTAAAAGTTGCCTATTTAATTTAAGCTTGGTTTTATAAATATATGTTAAACCTAATGCGAAGTACAGTACTGCTTCTCTTGTACCTTTCTCATGTCTAAAACTTTATTGACCTGGTCCTAGGTAGTCTTCCAGTCATGGTCTGTTTCTATTTTGAATTATTGTCAATAAAAAATTGGATGCCTGGGAGATAAAGCTCAGGGCTAATGTTCTTCACATTTTATTGTGTTTACCATGTTTGGCCACTGTTATGGTTTTACTGACTTGGAAATCCTTCGGTATAAGTTCTCCTTTATAGGGTCGCATCCAGCATAATTTGATGAGCCCTAAGTAAACCAGTATTGTAATGTAGGTACAGTCACCGGCATTAATCCATCGGAACCTTGACAGGTATAGACTTCAGTACTGATGCGACATCAATTGATGACGCCAGTAGGTGTAGACTTCAGTACTAAATGCCACATAAACACCGAAAGGTTAATCCACGATAATAAAGCGGGCAAGAATATCTTACATGAACCGCCCTAGAAATGAAGTCTTTGAGTATACCTGGGCCAACATTATTTGTAAAACCCAGCCTAATCTAATTGGAAATCACTTTTATCTATTGTTGTTTTTTATACTAATCTGGTGTCCAAAATCTCGGCATGATTCTATTCGCATATGTTACTGTTAAATAAGTGCTTGTTATGTTGCTTTAAATTTAATTATAGTACCTATGTTAATTGTTAAAACTATCTTGCTTTAAATGTTTTACTATTTCGTCACTTGTTCTGAAATGTCAATGCAATATTTAACAATGTCTGTGATAGGATAGTGAATAGCGGCTTTGAAAGCATTATTAGGTACCAGTATTTAATGCACGAATAAAATAAGAATATGCGATAATTGTATTATAAACAATGTATGAGATTGTAAAAAAACTGTATTTAACGATATTTTTGTAGAATAAAATGTCTAAAGCGAATTATTGACAATTCATTGTATCAAAATGAACCCAATATTTAACACAGTACAGGCCTTAACGAAGGAAATGATTTGACTAGACGTTAAATAAAATAGTAGGGGTGTAAACACTAAATATAAAATCATCAATAATGTTGTATTTTCTCGAAAAAGGATTAAAAATGTAGTCAAATGGAGAAAAAATCAACACAAGAGGTAAAATAATGACAAAGTTATAAGTATCGAAGTTTTAAGAAATGGTATATTCACATTAAGTCCCTTTTCCGCAAAACACGCCTTCATATGAAACGATTGTCATTCACTCTCGACGCTCGAGGATCGTGACGTCACGATCCCCTGGCGTTTTCTCTCTAACAAGCAACATTAAAACGGTTGTAGCTTTGTAATTTTTTGAGATATCTGTATGGGATTTTCGCCACTAGGCATATTTTTTTGCCTTCTTTATTTTTGAGTAATAATACATTTTGAGTCTACACCCCTATTGAAATTGTTTATGACCAAGCTGTTAAGTCCAAAGTAGTGGAACTAGGCATTGATATCATACGATATCTTATGCTAACAACAATTAACTATAAAGTATTTCAAATATAAAGTAATGCTATATTGAATCTTGTAGTATTATTTTTCTCTTCTAAGTTAATCGCCTATTATCTTCGGGCGAGCATAGCAGTTCGCCGCGTGATTCCGGCTTGTGTGGACAGCTGCAGGCTACACGGCGCCCTGCAAAACTATATCCCTATTCGTTCCCTATTTTTTGTCGCGAACTGCATCCACATCCGCAAAAACTCCGCATCGATTTTTGTAGATGTTGAAAATGATGCGGAACATCCGCGGTTGCGGATGCGAATGTCTGCAACATCCCTGCTTCATAGGGTCACTAGCAACTAGGAGAAAATGGTAGTCAGTGGTTGGCAATGCAACTCATGAATACACCACAAAATAAATGACAGTGATAAGTTGGTAACAAATAAAAGCCCAAATTATGTTAATCAGGTTTATTATACTAATCCTAGGGTTGTAGTGAACATGATATTCAACAAATAGGTTAGGTACAGAACATGTAGACATTTATTACTCAGATAGGTAAATTGACTTTTTGGTAAATGGGTCGTTCTTCTTTTCGACCGACAATAGCCTGTCCTTCGTCTTATTACGGCATCTCATTTGAGTAATGATGTTTACGGTTTTATAATGTTCGAATGAACGTCCATATTATTTTATTAATTAGTGATATTTAATATTTCATTTTCTCTATCTAGCATTTTTTTTTAATGTTTTTTTTTTCGTAGAATGCCGTGACAGAGTGGTAAAATAAAATGTTGTCCCCACTGAAAGAGTCCACTTTGTCACATGTTTTTTTTAGAAACCAACCGTTAATAAATATTTATATTGGCTAGAAAGGAAACTTTAATTAGTTCTAATGAAGAAACCTATGCATTTTTTTAAAAATCGCACTTCAAAACCACAATTTTCGATAGTTCAAAAACCAAAAAAACAGAAAAACCTCGGTTCATTGTCGGTAAAAAAGAAGAACGACCCACATATGTCTAACCAGTATAAAATAATTTACAGACACATAAATTTCATCACGTTAAAATCAGTTAATCTTTAACAGAACAAACATTTCAAAACTAATCAACAAGGGAATTAAAATTATTGAACATCATTTCTAAGCAGTGCAAAGTAAAAACTAAAAATCAATAAAATTTTAAATAAGATCAGGTTTTCATTACATACTTGATATCAATTTATAGGTTACCGGTACAAATGTCTTAACATAAAACAATATTGCGAGGTAAATCCATATTAGTTGATTCAGAGTTGTTGGGTACCAAAATGGGAACTCCTTATATCATAATCTTACTTAAAGTATTTCGAAATACATTTTAGTTAACAGAACGCCTATAGCCAAGAATAACCTATTATTTTACACATTCAGATGAAAGAGCTTAATTACAACTTTGATGGTTTTAATATACTCACTGTCAGTGCTAAATTGCAAACATTAGATCAACAACATGCAAGTACTTATCAATAATCCATTCTGTACAATATATGACATTGAAATTAGTGAAGTATCAGTCATATCTATTGTTTTATGGCCTCAAATTCCACAACCACATCTATAGTCCATCTATTACAAATATTGCAACCAACAGCGTAACTTTGCCATGAAACGGTCAACCTCCCTGGTGGATGCCAATTATAAATATATATACAGAATTATAGATCAACAAGGGGTCGTATAATCTTGTTGGCTCATTCTACTTAGTACATACAAATACTAGAAATTTATTGCAGGGGTCAAAAAACCCCCAATTCAGTAGTAATAAGTTAATTCCATTATAACGTTTTATAGAATGCTGAAATAAGTGTTTTAATACCGTCTATGTAAAAGAGACCATGTTAGCCTGTTTAACTATTGCTAGTAAGAAATTTTATATTATGCTAAAACTTAATTCCTATTTTCAGAAAAAAATAACTAGCCTTTATTTCTTAATTCTAAATAGTATCAATCAAAGTTGGTGTTGGTGGTTTTTAGGGTTCCGTACCTCAAAAGGAAAAAAACGGAACCCTTACAGGATCACTCGTGCGTCTGTCTGTCCGTCTGTCACAGCCGATTTGCTCCAAAACTACTGGACCAATTGAGTTGAAATTTGGTAATTAAATGTAAATTGGTGACCCAAAGATGGAGGCGTAAAGAAAATTCATGAATTCTGAAGGGAGCCATTTTTGGGGCGTAAACTGGAAAATTAAAAAAAAAAGTTTTGCTAACTATATTGTGTGGTGTAAGTTTAGGTCAAGCGGCTATATGCCGACTCGCCTACGACTCGTTCTCGTGTCTCCGTAATGGCGTGCGGCCGCAGCGGGGCAGGGGGCGTGGCCGTCATACGTGGCGGGGGGCGCGCTACCGGGCTATCGCTGCACTAAAAGTGCGGTGCCGGTTGCGCGCTCCGCGACTTGTTCTTATATAATTTTAAGGTAAGTTGTAGTGTGTAGTTTTGTAGGTTAAGGTCTGTATAAATGCATGTTTTGTGCCACTTTTGTATAATTTCACTGATTTCTCTATTGTTGTGTGTATTTTATACCACATGTAGTTATCGGCATTTAGTTGAGGGCCCCTTCGGGACCAACTTAGAAGGATATGTAGAAAAAGAAGTGTCAATCAAAGGATTGTTTTTAAAATTTACTATTTTCTGTACATTTCTGAACAAAATGGAAATATGACAAATAACAGATACAATATTAAATACCTTATTAAACCCTCAGTTTGGCGAAACAGAAAATGTATACTTACCGTTAAGTTGTTTTATGAAATAAATTAAATAATAAAATAAACATGCATTTTTACATACACATTTTAATGAACTGAATAAGTAACCCTATTACCAAAACTATGCACAAATAGGAAATGCAAGATTGCAATAGCAATAGTGCAGTGTTGGTTTTTCTGCACATCCTTTTGACAGCAGCCACTAAAAAAAAAATTTAAACTGAATGTGGCTGATGCTAGTGCCAACTTACGCAAAACAAAATATAAGGATTAATGTTGAAGGCTAGTTACATTTTTCTAAACTACACCTGTCTTAATGGTTTCACAGAGGCAAAGTTACTTTTGTAGGCCTTTGGCTTAACATTAATTTATGACTGTCAGTATACTTAATGAGTGACTTATGGTTTATACAAATGTATCACTTGGTTTTACAATTATGACCAGTTCTATGATGATTTCATGGTCTGCTTTCTATTGAGAACTTTTGACAATTAAATTATTATTAGATGTCATAACAAAATCTTCATATTATCATCAAGAATGAAAATAAGATTGGCACCAACATAAATGCCAATTCTAAAGGAAGGTTTTAAGAAGATTCTCTAGAGTAAACTACCTGTGGCTGAGAATGTCTTCATACAGATAAATATCAGTATCACCAGTAGTAACATCTAGTAATAATTTGAGTGTAAACTCATTTCATCATACAATGGAAATCGCAACGTTTTTTGTACATACTGAAGTCCACTTGTTAGCTCAGTCATGGCCATTCGTTTTGGCATGTGGCACTGTTCCGTTAGGAAGGGGAACGCTCTGTGGTTGTCTGATGGTCTTCTGCAACACGTGAGCATCTGCCGGCTCTATCCTCTTGTAATAGTGCTCTTTCGTCTCTACAATTTCGAAACCGAACTTCTTATAGAAATCTATCGCACCCTCATTGTTCACTTGTACATGTCTGAAAGTAATAGTGATATGGACTTCAATTAATCAGTATTTTCATTATGTGTAAGATATTTTAATCCTGCATGGTTATTTTAGAAGTAATTTTGTACTCAAATTATATACATTTTAAAAAAGCATTTAAAAAATATGATACTCATAGTAGTCAAAATAGATGCCATGAACTTGATGTACAGTAATTTACGTACATTTTTCACTCTTCTTACTATGGCAATAAAGCATAAAATACGTGAATACATATCCCTTGCTGTACAGTCAATATTCAAAATGTATAACTTTAATATTTAGACTGCTTTTGTCTATTAGATAGAAACCTTAAGTCTGCTAGGAGGTCGCCAACAAGCCCCTCCAACTGAGCAACGTATGTCGGCACGGACTGCAATTTTGCTGCAAACAACTGTCTACACGGTCCGTGCCGACCACGGCGACTGTCTAGCAGATTCTTTACAGTAATGAACAGAGGCGGATTATCCATATAGGCAAACTAAGCACACAGGAGTGTGAAGATCCAAAGGGGAGCGCAAATGTTTTTCATAATAATTGTTAATCTATGGCCACTAGTGAGGTGAGGTGATTGCCTAGGTTGCTTTTTACATTTAATCCGCCTCTGGTAATGTATGAAGATATATGACTGCCTCCATGCTCTGATGGATAAATCTCTAAAGAATTTAAGGTTGGTAAGGGTAATTTAATAGGGTTAGTTTAATGTTATAAATTTTTGTAACATAAATAATAATATTGACTGTATATTTGTGTTTTTTCCCGGCAAAACATATTTGGTAACTACAGATCAAAGAAATATCTTTTGCCAAGAAACTACACATATTTTAACTGAATTACACTCCTTGAAGCTGAGCATGCTGCCTCTCTCTTGTCACCGCAATCCCAAGTATACCAACTTGGTAGTCTCAAAGGAATTTAAATTCAAGTTAATGTTTTATAACCAAAGAGGTATCCTACAAAATTAAAATAGAAGCTCAAATAAAATAGATCAATACTAATAAGAGGGTTTAGGTGTAGGTTGAAGGTTATATATACTAAATTCAATAATACAAACAAACATAACCTGTAATTAGACTTAATGGTAAGTAATCCCAAGTATACCAACTTGGTAGTCTCAAAGGAATTTAAATTCAAGTTAATGTTTTATAACCAAAGAGGTATCCTACAAAATTAAAATAGAAGCTCAAATAAAATAGATCAATACTAATAAGAGGGTTTAGGTGTAGGTTGAAGGTTATATATACTAAATTCAATAATACATACAAACATAACCTGTAATTAGACTTAATGGTAAGTAATCCCAAGTATACCAACTTGGTAGTCTCAAAGGAATTTAAATTCAAGTTAATGTTTTATAACCAAAGAGGTATCCCACAAAATTAAAATAGAAGCTCAAATAAAATAGATCAATACTAATAAGAGGGTTTAGGTGTAGGTTGAAGGTTATATATACTAAATTCAATAATACATACAAACATAACCTGCAATTAGACTTAATGGTAAGTCTGTTAATAACAGATTCACTCTTTTC
The DNA here is from genome assembly GCA_932294315.1 of Epinotia nisella. NCBI lineage: Eukaryota > Metazoa > Arthropoda > Insecta > Lepidoptera > Tortricidae > Epinotia > Epinotia nisella. The sequence continues at coordinate 9,224,143 of OW028687.1, forward strand.
TGAAAGTTAGCCTAGAAATCTTTAAAAAAGGTGAACTGAACTGGAAATGAGTTTACTTACAGGAAAATGCTGTCGAAATTGCCCTCCTGCTCAACATATTTGAGCACATGTTCTACCATAAGAGAACCAATGCCCAGTCTTCTGTATGGGTAGAGGCACCCCAGCGTCATTATGTACAGCCTACGCGAGTTCTCTGATGTGTCTATCCTACAGCACACTGCGCCCACCACGATATCATTGTAGTACACTAGCTTGGCCAATTCACCTGCCTCCAACACATCCTTGTAGAACTTGTCGTTGTAAGATACGGGGAATACAACTGTGTTCAGCTTCTTCAGTTGCTTTATATTGTGAGGCGTCACATCGCCTAGTTCTATTTTAGCTCTGAAAAGGCAAAGGTGGTCTTTTACAGCAAATTCAAGCAATAGAAGTCGGACATACCTAGTACCAACAGAAACGTCTTATCGTCATGATAACAAAGTTGTATGATGTAGTAAAGATGTTCACACTTAGATAGCACATTTACCTAGTCATTTTAATAACTATTCTATAATATACACTAAAAATTTAAAAACTAATCTAACACAGTTATATCACACGCAGATCACTCCCGCCATCTACTACTCTTCGAACAATTGTAATGTAAAAGAGTTTTTGGGAAACGATTAAAAGTAACCTTGATTGACATATAAAATATGATATTTTTTTTTATTGAAATATGCTTTGTTATATTAATTTTCTTATAAATCTTATAATAAAAATTTTACTTTACGTTTTATTAAATTAAATATTAATTAAGGCTAATGAATGATTACTTATAATCAGCAATCACTTAATACTTATAATGACGTGTTTTAGTTTAACAATTACTGAAAAACGCCTCAATTGTGTTTTTAATAATGTTGCCACTTTTATAAATTAAAAATCTACTAAGAAGTCCCTTGTTTTAAATAAATTATACGTGTATACATGTTTTAAAAAGGACGACACTGAACCATAGACAAATGATATAGCGCCAAGATTCAAACGAATATTCCCATTCTTTTGTTTTTTAGCCCAATGTCAAGTAGTCTTATTTCAGCTAGGAAATACAGATAAATATTTCTGTTTCAAAGGCAAAATTAATCAAAATGATGCTAAATAAATTGCGCTGTGTTCAGTCGAATATAATTTTCAGTGTGCGTCAGAAGAAAATATATTCTTCGTTTGATCGAATGCAATCTGCGAAGACTCAAGAAATGCCGTCTAAATTAGAAAATGCTGATATCCAAATAGACTCAGCTAATGAAGGGATTACAGAGATATTCCCGACTCCGCGAGTCGTTCCCATGGTTTTATCGAAGACGAATTCTGAAGTCTTGTCTTTCGATCAAGTTCCTGGGCCGAAGGCTTTGAAATATTTTTCCAGCCTGCGTCAATATTCTTTCCAGATTGGTACACAGTTGACGGCGGGGATTCTAACTTTAGGATTCAACTTAAGTATTATAATTTTAATATTTTAACAATTGTTTTCAATTTAACATGGGATTAATAATTGTCTGAAAATTTTAGGCGCTACTGTTAGTTTTTGTTATTCCGTCTGATAAAATATCCTTTTTAGGGGGTTCTGTACCAAAAAGGGAACCCTTATGGTGCGACTCTGTCCGTCTGTCTGTCACAATGTTAATATCTTAGGAACTACTTATGCTATCAATTCAAAGCTTGGAATAGTTGTAAAAGAGCCTAACGCACGTTATTTAAAATATAATAATATAATATAATTAATTATGAGATAATTTTGAAAGTACCTTCTTTCAAATAAAATATTGAAATCGGTTCATGTGATAAAGAATTATCGCTGAAAAACCGACATATATACAGAACGCGCCGGCAACGCGTGTCGTGTGACGACTAGGAACCGCGAATCGGTTCAAAACATGTCGAGCGATATTCGACCTTAAATACGTGAGTTTTCATTATATTTTAATATACATACACAATTACTTGATCGCGCAAATTAGTAACAAAATGTACAGATAAATGACGCTGTAGGTACTGATGAGTGATGACGGTAACATCTACTGTGCGTTGTTAAAAAGAGGCACCAGCACTGTTTCATTCAGTGTAACTCAACTGATAGGTACCTACTCAATCATCATCATCATATCAGCCGAAAGACGTCTACTGCTGGACATAGGCCTTCCCCAAAGAGTGCCACAATGACCGGTCCTGCGACCTTTACCAGGTCATCAGTCCACCTTGTGGGGGGCCTACCCGCGCTGCGCCTTCCGATACGTGGTCGCCACTCGAGAACCTTTGCGCCCCAATGGCCATCGGTTCTACGTGCAATGTGCCCACTGCCACTTAAGTTTAGCGATTCGGAGGGCTATTCCGGTTACCTTGTTTCTGCAGGATAGCCTCATTTCTCATGCGATCACGCAGAGATACTCCCATCAGGATTCCTTTTGGGTGACTTTGAGTTTGAGCCTTCTTATGAGGCCCATAGTAGGTATATACATTCTTTGTACATGCAGAGCGTATATATCTCGATATAATAATTATTAATTTTATTATATAAATTGGCTGATTGAGCAGCCGTACCTACTCCCTCTTGGCAAATACGTGTTTCTTGGCGCGGGGATTACGTTGGGTTTTCTACGTTTGTTCGCGTTATTTAGTTAGACTAGTGGTATATTATTATTGGAAAGCTTAATTAAAAATCGCCGTTGAGTTTTCCTGAATGTGTAACAATAAGAGTCTTCACAGCCGGCTAGAATATTAGTATGTATAGAAGTTTATGTTTTATGATCTTCAGAAAAAGAGGTAAATCTACTATATTTTTCTCAGGCAGCTATATAAACATGAAATACCCCTTAACGAACATGTCCGCCCTTTTCGACGAGTACGGCCCTGTGGTTCGGTTCGTAAGTCCCGTAGGAGCGGACATTGTGTTCGTGAACCACCCGGAGCACATCCAGAAGGTGTTCACGATGGAAGGGGAGTACCCCGTGAGGTCGGCGCTGGACTCTCTCGACAAGTACCGCACGGAGCGGAGAAACAATCTTTTTGGATTATATTCGATGTGAGTATACTTAGTCATTTCTTTACGGCATGTGCGAAGTATAAATTATTTGATCCCACGGCTACATGCCACATGGAGGGAAATTACCTTGAATATGTAGATGGAACATCTTACTGAAAGAAGACATTATTAAAATATAATGAAAACGGCCGGGTCACTCACGTATTTAATGTCGATAATCGCTCGACATGTTTCGAACCGATTCGCGGTTCTTAGTCATGAGCACACGCGTTGCCGGCGCGTTTAGCACTGCGGGCCCGCGCCCTGCTCGCTCGGCTGGTTTGCGCAGGCGCAGGCGGGGTCAGCCAGCGCAGAAGTCGAGAATCTACCCTCATTTTCTTCAGCATTGTTCCATGTCGGGTTACACACAACACTTAGATACTACGTCACTTGCTTGAACACATTATTTTAATTAAAAAAACAATTTAAACTGCATTCATAGATTTTTAAATAATTACATGGTTGAACCGGGAATCGAACCCGCTACACGAGTTTTTTTTTTGTTTATTATACCGATCGAAAGGCTTCACCATAAGGATTATTTTTTGCTAAATATCAGTGTCAAAAATAAAAGGAAACCATGAATTTTAACATTTTTAATTCAAAATTAATCAATTTAATTTATCAAATGCTCAAAATGAGTCCCATTCTGTTGAATACAAAGTTGCACTCTTTTGATTATTTCGCTCCCTGTCGATTTTTACCCGACTGCCGAAGGAAAAGAGGGTTATGTTTTTCGAGCGTATGTATATGTGTATGTCTTATTCTTTGGCACGCCCTGCAGCCTAAACCGTTTGACGGATTTCGACAAATGAGGTGTCGTTGGATTCCTTTTAATCGTGGGACGGGAGTGACATAAGCTATAATATTATATTTTCAAATAAGCAGTTGGGTTTTTTGAAAATCTTTTGATTAATTTCTTTTCTCGTGTAGCGGGTTTGATTCCCGGTTCAACCATGTAATTATTTAAAAATCTATGAACGCAGTTTAAATTGTATTTTAAATTAAAATAATGTCTTCTTTCAGTAAAATGTTCCATCTACAATATTCAAGGTACTTCCCTCCCCCCATGTGGCATAGTCGTGGGACGCCCTGTATCCTCTGCCATTCCCATACTTCGTTATGTTTGTGTTTGCGTACTATGTCCTGTGTCCCATGGCCGCGTCGCGAAACGCCGCGCTTAAGGCCGCGGGGTTACGAGTGGACGTGCATAGATGGAACTGCCGCTCGTCGCCTCGCTGTCTGGCGTCAAGCAAGACCCCGGCCTTAGAGAGACTAGTACCTAATCCTTGACTGCCAATGCCAATGTGAACCGGGTCCACTAGATATTTTTTGTAGTACAGTCAGCAGCAGAAGTAGCTACGCAAAATAACACGCTCAAATTGATCTAGACAGTCCTTATCCTCTTGAAATTAGAGTCGTGTGTTGTGTAGGTCATTTTGAGCACTTGACCCGCTTAGCTACTTTGCTGCTGACTATACGTATATGCAGAACCGTCTACTCCTAAGCGTTGTTTCGGCAGCCCGGAGCGATCACTCTTTACGAACTGATCTTATACGTACCCGTTGCTCGATTTCTTTTTCAAGTTTAGGGTTCACTAGATGGCACTGTAAAAGCGGGGTAGATAGATCAAATGAAAGGCATTCGAATCAATATAAAATCATCAACAGGCAAGGCCAAGATTGGGCTCGCAGGAGGTCCTTAGTATGCGCGCCTCTGCACACCACTGTGTCTCAGAACATGCAGAGCCTGACGGATGTGTGTCACCGCCTCATGCACAAGATATACGCTCAGAGGAACCACCAGGACGAACTAAAGTCGGACCTGTATAAAGAAATTCATAAATGGACATATGATTGTATGGGTAAGTCGTTTCCATGCGGGATTATATGTCGTGCACGACAGTCGACGTCCAAGATTAACCCTTAAATGCATAATGATGTATATATGCATCGTATATTTGATGGTCCGTGGCTCAATATGCAGCTATCCACTTCAGCTATCCGTCAATCTATACAACATGACACATCTATTTCAATTTATTAAAAAGTTATACAAAAAATCATGCATTTAAGGGTTAAGACTTACTTTTTTCGCCTTATTACAATGGAATAAGGAGCTACAGCGCAGGTAGGTACACATATATTTTACGTCGATCGTACAGTCACGGACTTTAATCGTTCAGCCATTTAGGTGTCAACTAATTTTGGTTTTAGTTAAGCTATGAATATCCAGTAAAAGGTGAGCTCTAAATGGCTCAACGATTAAAGTCCGTGACTGTGCCGTTTTTACCCCGTTGCTTTCCAAAACTACGTCTATTATAGATTATAGCCATTTTATTTCAAACTAGCTTCTGCCCGCGACTGCGCGTGGAACTCGTTAATAATTAATATATACATTATGTATGGAAAATCTTGCGTTCTTTTTGGGACAGCCTTTATATGCTTTCAAACAAAGAAAGAATTTGACAAATCGGTACATATAAATTACCGAGTTATCGCGTAACAAACACACAAAAAAAACATAGTCGAATTGAGAACCTCCTCCTTTTTTTAAGTCGGTTAAAAATATGAGTACCTTATAAGGTTCGAAAATACAACATGATGGATTCTTGATGTACTCGAAACATGTCACCAACGCAGTGCTAACGTAACTGACTTTCTCGAACGAATCCTCAAATCAATAAAGGGTCGGCAGCGCGCTTCTGGTCGCACCCACTGGCCGTCGTCACCATCAGGCAGTCCGTATGCTTGTTTGCCACCGTCGTGTATAAAAAAAAACTGGAATTATCAAAAGTGTTATTATTGTTTCTTTTAGGGATGATATTATTCGCGAAGAACTTTAATATGTTGGAGACTGAATTGGTATACTGTCAGGACGATGTGTCCTGGCTTTACAACAGCTTGGATAAAGCTAGCCAGGCTATAGTCAAGTGCGAGTCGGGGTTCCATATGTGGAAACTGTTGCCGACGTTCGCCTGGAATTCACTTGTGAAACATTGTGATATCATTGATGGGTAAGCTGTGCATGATTCGTGAATTACATCTAAACATTCAATCCAACCGTCATCACGGTATAATTTATAAACGTCAATGGTGACCACAGATATTATGATGACATAAATTGTACTGGGATGACAGCTGTCAAATATTGGATGTAAGGGCATTTTCACTATAGCTTGGTGTTCGGGTACATAATAGGCTTGTGACCTAAGATTTTTTTATGATGCCATTCGAACCAGTTTTTGGAGAGGAACCCAAAAAATATAAAGTTAAAGACGGACCTCGCAAGCGGCAGCCAAAACGCTTCATACCGATTGACTCAAAAGTATGACGTCACACTTTGCTATTTGAACTAATCATTGTAGGGAAAATCAAGTAAATTGCTGTTTCGGTCGCGAAATACTGGGTTTAGGTCCATAGTTGTCATACAATTTTGTTTTTATAAAAGCGTAAGGATTCTATTGGTAGCTTTAAATTTACTCTTGGACAATTAAAAACATCTTTTTTCTAAACTTTCAGGGTCCATATCTTATTATATTATGATTTTAACTATATTTTGTTCTTTATACTTTACTACAATAATTTGATGGTTTACTACCCATTTACCAAAACTACGTTATCAATTTTAACATGAGGTCACAAGCCCATTTACTGTTTGTAACAAAAATCCCCATGACATTATCTAACGTTCGATCGGCATTAGGTTATGACTTAAGACTTAGGAGTGTTAAAATTATGACAAAGTTCATAATCATAATCATTTATTTGCGTAAAAAAGGGTTATAATTATAACATAGTTGTAACTGTAAAATATACATGTTTTTGGTTCCACCTTTCTTAACTGTCTATGCAGCATGCAAATTTTTATAACATAAACATAACTAACCTAACCTACTTAAATTTAATATTGCTCAGTTTGAGTCGGAATATCAATAATATTATATTAGACGAATGATAGATGATTACTTATATTAGTAGAGTGGGTTGCTGCCACTATAGTGAAAGAAAAGTAAAATTCTCACAGTTACCGATTTCTTTCTTTTAGTTTGATTGGTAAGCAAGTATTACAAATAAGAGAAAACTTCGACGGCAACGACTCCTTCAATAAAGGTAAGATTTAAAATATTTCTAAAAATCAACAGAAGCCAAAATGATATACAGTATTGCAAATTTTAGGTATGGAGTCCGTGGCAGCGGCGATGCTGGTAGACCAGCAACCAATTAACGTAGAAGATGTATCTACGGTGTTAATGGACATGTTATTGATTGGAGTAAATACGGTAAGATTTTGACCTTTACTTTTCCGTGGAGAAAATTTGCAAAACACTGGTTTAGTACGCAATATTTTTCGGGGGAAGGCTGGATTATAACTTTGGACCCCCATTTCACCCTTAGAGGATGAATTATGAAAAATCCTTAGTGCACCCCTACGTGCCAAATTTGGAATTTCTAGAACCAGCGGTTTGGGCTGTGTGTTGACATGTCAGTCAACGTAACGGGACAATGAGTCACACTTTTTCGTACGTGCAGCCGGCGTTCAACGATTTATAAGACGTTATCACGTCAAAAATCCGAGTGAACCCCTAACTGCGGTCTCACGCGGAGGTCTTCAGGATCACAAATTGAACACACTGAAGCGCGCCTCGTACAGTCAGCAGTCATACATATATTTGACTACTTTGTCTGATACTAGAGTCTGGCCAGGGAAAGATGAGCCTAGAAAAGAGAGGCAAATTGCATGCCTCTAGAAAAAAGCGGATGCGGTGGCGGTCAACAGTAAATTTGACAGCTAATGACAAGTTTACTATTGACCGCCGCGGCCAGGCCGCGCCAGTCTGTGAGAGGCTTTCCATCATTAATAACCTCCTATTTTCAAGATTTCAACGTCAGCATCATTCTTGCTGTATCATTTGGCGAAACACCAAAGGGCACAGAACATTCTCGCACAAGAAATAGACGCCGTAGTAACCAGCGACTTGACAAGCGTGCAGAATATGAAGGATAGCACTCCCTATCTCCAAGCCTGCATAAAAGAGACATTGAGGTACGTACAGAATTTTGTTACATTTTAGAGCGGTTACACACGGGGACATTTTGCAGCGATACAGTATATGTTTGGTTAATAGTGTCGCGATACAGTGGCGCGTTTGTATCGCTGCGAACAGTTGCCGTTGCCGTTGCAGTTGTGTATAACTGCCTTTACCTTATGCGGGCGACTGCGGAAGACATTGCAATAGGGTATTTGCCTTATGTTAAAATTGATGAAGTATAAATTACAAAATATAATTAAAATCATAAAAAAGATATAGATCTCGGAAAGTTTAGAAGGGCATTTTTTTATTCTCAAAGAGTAATTTTAACACCACCAATAGAATCCTTATGCTTTTATAGAAACAAAATTGTACAACTATGGACCTAAACGCAGTATTTCGCGACCGAAACAGCAATTTACTTGACTTTCCGTTCAACGATCTGTGACGTCATACTTTTATGTCTATTAGTATGAAGCGTTTCGGCTGTCGCCAGCAAGGTTCGTCTTTGGCTAAATTTTTCGGGTATTTATGTTATTTAATTGTAACCCACAAGCCTATTGCTAAATTAATGAAAACCTTTAGCGTGACGTCCTAAATAAGCCACATACAGGCTGATTCCGAACACAGCTGCTCCATACAAAATCTATGGCATTCGCGGAATTCAGCCTGCCCTAACTTTAGCAAGTTGCTGTGATAAATTGCAAAGGAGTGAACAGACAATGACTGCACGATCCTTGTCGGAGACTTCAATAGAGCGCTGTACAATACCTACTGATAGTTTAGTTCTGTTGTCGTTGTCAAGCCTCTCACAGACCGCGGCGGTCAATAGTAAATTTGTCATTGGCTATCAAATTTACTATTGACCGCCACCGGCGCCACCGCAGTCCGCGCCAGTGTGATTTGTGATTCAGGTCTTATTTCGCTTTTAGGTTGGTGCCTCCCATGCCAATAGTCTCGAGGATACTCCCCAAAAATATAATATTGGATAAATACAAGTAAGTTGTTTTATAAACTGACATAATAAATTTGGTCTCCGTAAATAAAATAACTAAAATTGTTGTTTTCAGTATTCCAAAAGGTACTTTAATAATTATGGCCAATCAAGATACGGGCCGAAAAGAGAGTAACTTCGACGATGCCGAGAAATTTTACCCAGAGAGATGGCTGAAGGAAGAGTCTCGAGACTACCACGCGTTTGCATCCATACCCTTCGGTCATGGGGGCAGGAAGTGCCTAGGACAGAACATGGCTGAAGCCATGATGTCTTTGCTCACCATTCAGGTAATCTTCCGGTACAATAACATTCCTGAACCCTTTGAACGCCACAATCATGTGGCTGGAGTAGTTTGCCAAGCACGATGAAATATTCCTGCAAACTAAAGTTACTAGAATGTATGAAAGCTACTTTGACAGTGTTTGATAACTTAAAGCGCCATAGACGTACAAGAGGTTAACGAGCTGTTACAATTAGGTCTGTTGAGTTCGTTACGAACCGTTTACGTAGAAAACTGACAAATATTCGAATTGTAATAATTAGCAAAGATACCAACTCATCACCCGTTGGTTGTTTCAGATTTTGAAAAAGTTCAAACTCGAATATCACTATGGAGATATCAACCCAACAAAACAATTTATTTGTAAACCAAACAAACCCCTCAAGATAAGGTTTGTTGATAGAAATAACTCGTAACATGTTTAAGTCTATTCTATATGGAAGATTCTCGCATCTTTAAGACATCTTCCTAACTCAATGCCATTGTTGTCCGCTTAAGGCCGTTACACATCTAGCAATTGGTCATCACTTACTTTACCTACGTGTAATGGCCTTTATTTCAAGTACCTTCAGGGTCTACCTTGGGGTGCTATTTAAAGGTGGTTTTTCCACGACAGTTAAGCTTAGCTTAACGAGGGTTAAGCCATGTTGTGTAGTTTGCAAGGAACGTAACTTAGCTTAGCTTAGCAAACGTGGAAAAGCAACCGGGAGTGAGGAAGTTGACATAGGGATAATACTTGTACTTGAAAAATTAGAAAAAATGTATTTTTAGCAAGTATTGCTCTCATTCACTTGATTCACTACAAAATGACATGACAAATATGAGTTCTATGAAGGTAAATGAGAATAAAAAAGAAACTCGGAATGTAACCAAAGAACATTCGAACAAATAAACAGTGTATAAAAATGTATTCAAACACGTACCTAATTCACTGATTTACTCATCTTATCAACATGGGTACTAGAATTTCGGAAATCCTATCACAATGAGCTTTCATAAATTTTTAAAAGAACTTATTTTATACATTTGGAGCAATTTAGCTGTTGTCATTTGCAAATTTTGATTACTAGATTATATGCATTTACCATACCTGGCCATGAAGTATCAATCCCACTTCCTGGCCAGGGAAAGACATAAAATTTTGTAATCACCACGGGCGGTAATAAAGAAAGCCTCAGATCGCAATTAGTTCAATTTGCAGTCAAATACCTGCAATCTGAGAAATTCTTCGTTTTACCGCCCTAGGTAAGTAATATACTACAAGACTTATTGTGTTTGTGAAATAGTAAAGTTTGCCTCATTTTTGGTCACTTCTATTGAACACCGTAGTGTCCCAGGCAACAAAAACAATTCGAATTATAAAATTATAGGCCCACGGTTATAATTTAATTGTATATGATGTAAGACAATGTTAGTTTATTCCACATTAATTTATTTCACAGTCTTTAAACTTAGACTAAATTCGTTTACAATGTGTAATAATAAATGTTATAACTTTTAAAAAAATCTTCTTATTTGTGGCAGCTACAATTATTGCTTCAGGTGAAGTAGGCTCAGGCTGATTTGTGGATTTTTTTGGTTCCATTTTCTATCAACCAAACTGTATTTAGTTGTGTGACCATTAAATAATTTTGCAAGTTATTCCTACCACAAATTCTTATTAATAGGAAGCGAGTGAAGTTTTCTACAGGTCGCATTTCTAATAAATTTTTGGAAGCAGGTTCAATAATTCGTTCTTTTTGTTAATTAAGTATTTTTTATTTTTTAAATAGACTGGCTTGCGATTTTTACTGCTCACGGCACTGATAGTAGTGGGAATAACTCAGTTTCAAAGTTCAGTTCCCAACCATCCTGGGCCTATTTCACTATCTCGGCAAAACAGCGATACAACAATAAATTACTTAATTTTCTGCTGTATATAATACATACTCCTGACCTCCGTCTACCTACGCATAGTTAATGACAGGGTCAAGTTATATTGGAGATGATGTGAGTCACTGTATTTGCTAATATGTGAAACAATACATACTGAATTAGAAATTATAAAAAAAATCCTCAATATACAATTAATTTAATTTGGGGTTGCTAAAGAGCACCTTGACATATAACATTTGATGAGAGTATATATTATTATCTCTTAATTTATTTAGCTTGAATAATTACTGACATTTAACTGTTGCCCTGAAAGTGTTAAACATATTACAGAGCAAAGGGTGGCTTTTAGATAGTGATATCTATGTATGGTTTCCATAAACTGTGAAACTACCGGTTTTGAAAGTATCTGAAATATGTCTTTATAATTATGTATAGGTACATCAAAATATATTAAAATAAGATTTTACTGCATATTGTCATGCCAGTGGCAATATATCAGATACCTAGATCTATATCACAAAGTGACAGAGTAACAAATAATATATGGCTTCTGATAATTTTATTATAAAGCAAACTTAGTTACGATAACAAATAACTGACCTGGTCATCAAAGTTTATTTACACTAGCCATCTACCGATTCCGTCTTGAGAATATGTTCAGATATTTTCCTCTTGTCATCTCTTTAGCCTCTTCTAGCCCAAGCTGATAAGCCATGTCATGCAGCTTCTTCACTTCCATTATCAGGCCGCTTGTGGAGAGAGCTGCTAACTCTATCAAATAGAAAATGATCAAATTAACTTTACATAGACAATATTATTCGAAAAAGTCAAAAGAATGCAAATAGCCTATTATCAAACATAACCAAGAAAGCACTTGATAACTATATTTGAAAACGATTAGATAGATGCTATATTATTTTGGGAATGCTAGTTTAACATAAATTGTAGTAGTACTTACGTTGCATTACAACCACATCTTCTTTAGTGAGTCCTCTGCTCCAAGGGGGGGGCGACTGATTGGGATTCTGGAGCGGTGCGAATTCTGATACTCCCGGAACTGCGAAATCATCAGAACAATTCGACTTATTATCGGCCTGCGATGAATTACCGTTCCCATCGCCCATTGTAAATTAAAAGTTTAAAAGCAAGTCGGTTATAACCGAAATGCCAGAAACCAAATCCAATACGTAATGGAGGACGGAATGACAACATCATAAAAGAAACCAAAATCCCGCGCTTTTTGAAAATTATTTTATTCGAGTTATATCAATTAAAAAGTGATAGGTTTTATTTTATACTTACTTTGTTCCGGCCATAGCTCTGGAGACGCACGATCAAGCTTTTCTAGGCTCAAAAGACTTTCCTCGAGGGACGCCAGAGGAATATCGTCGGATGCTGCTAGCCCTAGAACGTAATCATAACATCACGAACAAAGGTTAAGTACTGTTAACACAGAAATACTAGTGAACAATCATTAATATCAAGTTACAAATGAATGAATACAATATAAGTTCGAAAAGAGGTAATTTAACACGTAATTTGCAATATAATCACCTTCCTGTTCCATTGGACTCTGTTTCGCGGCCATTTTCCAATTTTTGACAACAATAAACAGACAGTGTACACATACATAGACATTTAGACTGTCATGTCATGGCAGCGAACGATTATGCTAGCGTCCACTAGGCTCGCCGAGCCGACTCGAATCGAATCGAAAAAATTCGCCTTCATACATTACTATGAATGTGCGTCCATTGATTCGGCGATGTTAATGTAGTTAATGTATGAAGGCGAATTATTTTTGATTCGATTCGAAGTGCCTCGGCGAGCCTAGTGGGCGCCAGCCTTTATATGTCCGGATTGAACATATGTGATTTCCTTATCGTAGTAGTTATACTTTTTTATTTCACCAAAGTAAATAAAACTTTTTCCAATTTTTTTCACTTAAAAGAATTTTCTCAAGGCTTTGTGTTGATATAATACTGAACGACGACGGCACGACACTACAGTGGAATCCACAATTAGGCGAACTAAACTGCACGGCTATCACAAGACGGCGCGCGAGCTCTCTCGATTTTTCTCGCACTATACCTTACCTCTCTTTCTTAGTGTTCTAATAAGAGAGAGACGGATAGTGCGAGAAAAATTGAGAGCCAGTGCTATTTATATTGATATTATTAATGGCTTTCTCACACTTCGTACCTCTACGTATTTTAATTTATTATATATTTTCTTATTTTGTATTTTTTTGTCTCTGGTATTCACTGTGATTTCTACTATTTTAGTAAATTATTTTCATTTTGTGATTGGCATTGTTTTCCATTGAAATTGTTAGTATTTAACGCGATTTGATTCAATTAATAAAAACCACGAATTACTAGAATGTATAATAAAACCATATTTTTCAACTGAGTACTGTACGCTTGGTCCATTAAATACATGAACAAAAAATTGCTTAGTTTATTAGATATATTTTTTTATAAATACCTTATTTTAAATATGTTTACTGAATAATTCTATTCACATTTTAGTCATTGATGTTTTAAAAATGTGTGATCAAGTTTAGTAGCATTTTCACAGCTTTTCAATGCCAACACTGTAACATTTTTTTTCGTTCTTTCTTCCGGTTGACAGCCAAAAGCAAGGTGGGTTACAGCCACATGGTATTTTGATAATTTCGTGAAATTGTGGAACTGTTTGGATTATTTGTGATATCTGAAACGCAAGGTATAATCCAAATTACCGTATTGTGCAATTTGGCTTTGAAGCACCAGATTTACGTCCTTTAAGAAGTGATAGCGTATTCAATAACTGTCATGACACGAGCGTCGATACCATTTTATTAATTTACTTTTTACAGTATCAATGAAACAAATTCAACTAATTTGTATTTTTAACATTGTCCCTGTCTGAGATCCATATTGCGGTCAAAATTATCATTTATGACTTGGAGTAAACAAAAGTTTACATTTAATTCAAATAGCATAACCTAACTTTCGTAACTTGTGAAGATACACTAGTCATTCGGTCTCGTGGCTGTTGTGAAGTTCTGTTTTAATTGTATTTGCCACGGGAGCGCCGTCGATATACAAAGTAATGTTGGTAAGGGTTTCTCTTCATAATATTTTTTATTGTAAGTAATACATTACATTTGTATTTCAGATGCGTTCCGTCACGCTGAAGGATGTTGAACAAGACAAGGTCGTCAAGACCGTCGCTGCCCACTTGAAAAAGTACGAAGATTAGTATATTCTCTTAGATTAACCCTCATACATCATAAAATGTAGTGTAAATGGTATTATGTTTATGCTGGCACTTCACTTCGCGGTATTTGCCCAAATATTCGTGTTGCATCTTTTTCCTTTTTATGGCAAATGAAAGAGAGGCAACCACGCAATGCCAAGCAAAGTACCAGCATTACAGTGACAATTTTGCATATATACGTGGTAGACCTTCCAATGAATTAAAGTCCTTTTATATGTCTTTGGTTCATTCATTACTAGTTATTCCTAAAATTTTATACTAGAATTCCTCGGAGGATCACTGCTTATTTTTGTAGTCTCTACATTGAGTAATAAGATGTTCAAATCCAGCTTTCTCTTTACAGGACGGGCAAGGTGAAGGTCCCAGAACACATGGACCTTGTGAAGACTGCTCGTTTCAAGGAGCTGGCTCCTTATGATCCCGACTGGTTCTATGTGCGCTGTGCTGCTGTGCTGCGCCACATCTACATCCGCTCCCCAGTTGGAGTAAAGACTGTCACCAAGATCTTTGGTGGCCGCAAGCGCAACGGTGTCACACCCTCACACTTCTGCAGGTGATGTTTTGTTTTGATTTAAGTACTAACAAAATATAAGATAACTCGTCTGACTAAGAACATATTATTTTATTATTGGCCAGTAGTGGGGGCTACTGCCTGTTCTGTCTCATCCATGAGAGGAGGCCTGTGCCTAGCAGTGGGATATATATAGGCTGAATTATTATTATAGTGGATGATGGTTCACTACTTATTTAAAAAAATAAATAGCTAACTAATTTGGCATCCACAGCACATATTTATGTGTTGCATGCAGCTTCTCATTCTTTACCTAAGCCATGTGATGTTGATATAAAGTTATCCCTACCCTTTACAATATAAAGATTCTGTTATTTTTAGGCTTGTATGTATGTTGCTTCCGAGTATGAGTACTAAATAAGTATTCAAAGTTTTTGAATTATTTTAAAGAACAAATTTATACAAGTGTAAAAAAATACTATTACTTAAAATATACTATAAAGTGTTCGCTAGATGTCGCCAACACGCCCCTCTGACCGAGCGACATTGGTCAGCACCAACTGTGTAGACAGTTGTTTGCAGCAAAATTTCATACTACAATGGTCGGTGCCGACCAAGGTCGCTCGGTCGGAAGCTTAAAGTATTATTGGTCAGGTTTTTTACAAAATGGTTTACATAAATCAAATGTTTATTTTCTCCAAGGATTCCACATTTTGGAACAAATTGAATAAACACTATGTTTTGCCTGTAGGTGTACAAAATCAGTAGCATGATTAATACTAAACTTATAAATAAGTTAAATTTAAAATGCGCTAAAACATAACAATATCACAACAACAAAAAAACATGGTCATTGAGAAATAAAAGGTCAAATAATTCAGGAATTCATAAATTCAATCTAATTAAATTACAAACTAATTTATATGTCAGATATTACTAAATGAAGTCAAATTGTCTATTAATATTTCCAATATTGAATAATTGGTTGCCAGCGTGGAAAATGCCACCAGTGGGGACTTTTGCACTAGGAACTGCTAGGGGCGATTTAAGTTAGGTAATATTGTATAAATTGTAGTGTGTCTTAATGAATACTTATATTTATTATGAATATTATGATATAATTTAATTAATAAAATTTGCAAATTAATTATATTTTAAAACGATAAAAAATGGAAATTATTAGGTTTTCAAGTAAAAAGTTTGAGTTTTTTCCCATATAGAGACATGCTTTGTATGAAAAAATGTACACAAATTGATTGGCCACGCCCCATTTATGAATAAGCTAGGAATTCCGTGGCGCGTACTGACCGACATGGCATTTTCAGCCAGTGACCCATCATCCTGTGTGATAAAGCCCGTGCTAGACGGTCGCCAACACGCCCCTCCGACCGAGCGACCTTGGTCCGCACCGACCGTGTAGACAGTTGTTTCCAACAAAATTTCATACTACAACGGTCGGGGCCGACCAAGGTCGCTCGGTCGGAGGGGCGTGTTGGCGACCGTCTAGCAGACCTTTAAGGCAATAGATCCAACTATGGCAATTATCAATAGGGTTGTAGACTCTTAATGTTATTATCGACGACCGAATAGCCTAGTGGTTAGAGAGCCTGACTATGAAGCTTGAGGTTCCGGGTTCGATTCCCGGTCGGGGTAGATATTTGTATGATGAATATGAATGTTTGTTCTCGAGTCTTGGATGTTTAATCTATTTAAGTATGTATTTATCTATATAAGTATGTTTATCCGTTGTCTAGTACCCATAGTACAGGCTTTGCCTAGTTTGGGACTAGATTAATTGGTGTGAATTGTCCCACGATATTTATTTATTTATTATTACTCCAAAAGAAAGAAGGCAAAAAAAATTGCTTTATGACAAAAATCCTATTCTAAATATCGCAAAAAATTACGAAGATACAACCATTTTAATATTGACAATCGTTTCATGTGAAGGTGCGTTTTGCGGAAAAGGGACAGAGTATACCCCATCTTAAAACTTTGGACACATAACTTTGTGATTATTTATTGTCTTGTTACTTTTTCCCCGTGTGACAAAATTTTATGACTCGAGAAAATTCAACATTATTGCAGCGCGCGAAATAACCGTAGAATGCAATCTTACAAATTTCTACCCAAACACGTTTCTAACTAAACGGCTGCTTGGCATCCTTTTGACACCCCGCCCCCACGTCCGCATACGTCCGCATAATGGCAATGTGCATCCTTTTTTGCAGGGCCACTTTTCGGCGCTAGTTAGACTTCTATGGTTTTTTCGTTCGCTGCATTATTGATTATTTTATTTGTCACCATTCCTATTCTAATGAATTGATTACCCTGATATCTTTGAATTAAATATGCAATATTTTTATTTCCAGATCGTCTGGCAGCATCGCCCGCAAGGCGCTCCAGGCTCTGGAAGCTCTGAAACTCGTCGAGCAAGTCCAAGATGGTGGCCGCATCCTCACCGTCCAGGGCAGGCGTGATCTCGACAGAATCGCCGCTCAGGTCAAGCTAAAGGCCAAGCAGCAGGCTAAGCAGCAAGTCATCGTGCTGTAATTCTAATAAAAGAATAACAAAATATCGTGTTTCATTTCTTATACTGGCACCACACTCGGGGTTGCGTGTTCGCGTTGCATCGTTGCCTCTCTTTCATTTGCCGTAGGGCCCGTAGGAAGGAAAAAGATGCAACACGAATATTTGGGCAAATACCGCTAAGTGTGGCGTTTTGTTTCCGCTATGTGCGATTTATCGCCCTCGTTTCGTATGGCACCCCAGTCCGTCTCGTGGTATTGAAGAAGTTCTATGCTTCAGCTTGGGCCGAAAACCGTTCGTACCAGTTCTTACGTCCGATGTCCCGCTGACCCACTGTTATCCTCGTGAAGTTTTGTGAGCAGGTTCGATAATTATATATATTTTTTTCGTCGATTCAGTTTTTGAAATTATTTAAAAAAATATTTTTTTGTTTCGCGAGTTTTATAAGTGACTGAATAAAACCTGTCGTGTGTGTAATTTTATTTAAGCTCCGTAAATAACTAGTGGCTCTCTGAGTAAGCTCCGCCGTAAATAGCTCGCAACCCAGTCTTGTTTAAAAGAATTTACATAATTGCTGAACCTGCTCACAAAATTTGACGAGAATCAGTTAAGAAATGCGACCTGCTGCGACAACTTGATGCTATGTCGCGTCGCGAGCGACTATCACTCGCACTGCAATTTGGAAAGAGGAGGGTCGTCTGAGGCTCAGATTGCTAGCCCCGCAGATAGACAATAGTCAATTACAATACGCGCCACATAAGTTTTCGTAGTTGTCTCCCGCACGCCCTTCGAACCCCTCTGAGACTGAATTTGACCTTCATATGTAAGTAAGTTACCCGTCAAAATTTGCTATCCATTTTTAGGGTTCCGTACCTCAAAAGAAAAAAAACGGAACCCTTATATCACTCGTGCGTCTGTCTGTCCGTCTGTCACAGCCGATTTGCTCCAAAACTACTGGACCGATTGAGTTGAAATTTGGTAAACATATGTCAATTGGTGACCCAAAAATGGAGGCGTAAAGTAAATTAATGAATTCTGCACAAAGGGGGCACTTTTGGGGGGTAATCTGGGAAAAAAAAGTTTCGCAAACTGTATTGTGTGACATCAAAATGAAAGGGGTTGTTGGAAGCATCTCAGAGTATTTTTTATAATTTTAGCAAAAATAGATTCGAAGTAATTTAGGAAACTTATTTTTATATGGCAACAGTAATATAATTATCAAATGTGTCAAACGTCTTAAATAGTATGCTGTCCTAATCTTGACACTTGATAATGGTAACTAAGAAAGTAAATGTTCCATAATAAATTGCACTGTTTTTGCTTTTTAAGAGAATTAAAGGGTGGCTTACTGCAAATATTATTCACATTGAAGAATATCATAAAAGGTTTAATTATTATGTCTAGTCAAAATTGAAATTTTGGAGAGTGGTTTGATTATTCTTCTTAATAAAGTTAAAGAGAAGAGAGAGTAGAATGAAGGTAAAGAGTTTTATTTCATATAAAGAAAAAAAAAAGATATATATATATATACAGAGTGTTTTTTTTAAATGGGACAGTATGGGGAAATCCGAATCTAAAGGAGATAGAGGAAAAGTGTCCAAGGAGACATTAGGTGTTTTTTTATGTAAACAAATTTGGCTCATTAAAATTTTTGGTCAAGCGTGAGTTGTTCTTAAAAAATGATAAAGTTGGTCAATTTTTTTTGACGCGGGTCGACTCTGTTTCATGTAAGGATTATTTCATTGTATGGAAAGAAAAAAATCTGAACAGCAGAAGTTGGTCAAATTTAATGAAAACTAATCTTCATACAATTGCAGTATTCGCCTTTTAATATTGCTACAAGTGCCTAGGCGTGTAAAAAAATATTTAAAATTATTCCATTTTTAAATTTCGATAATCCATAAGAGCTCCAGATGATTCAAGAGAAGAACATTTTTTTTAAACTTCGTAAACATCATGGCACGCGATAGTCTTGAAATTATAAAAAAAAGAATTCAAATTTGGAAGAAAGGCCCCCACGATCGCCCGACTTAACGCCATTAGATTTTTTCTTATGGGGTTACCTTAAGGGTCGAATTTATGAATCCCGATACAACTCCGTACAAGAATTAAAAGATGCTGATTACAACACTTTAAACCCAATTCACCATAAGTCTCTGTTAAATTCAACTAGAAGTGTCTTGAAGCGTGCTCGTACCTGCATAAGACAAGACGGCGGCCACATCGAACATTTACTCAAGTAATAAACAAACTGTATGAAGATTAGTTTTCATTAAATTTGACCAACTTCTGCTGTTTAGATTTTTTTCTTTCCATACAATGAAATAATCCTTACATGAAACAGAGTCGACCTGCGTCAAAAAAAAAATTGACCAACTTTATCATTTTTTAAGAACAACTCACGCTTGACCAAAAATTTTAATGAGCCAAATTTGTTTACATAAAAAAACACCTAATGTCTCCTTGGACACTTTTCCTCTATCTCCTTTAGATTCGGATTTCCCCATACTGTCCCATTTAAAAAAAATACTCTGTATATATATATAGTGGGACAATTCACACCAATTGATCTAATCCCAAACTAGGCAAAGCCTGTACTATGGGTACTAGACTAGACAACGGATAAATATACTTATATAGATAAATACATACTTAAATAGATATTAAACATCCAAGACTCGAGAAGAAACATTTGTATTCATCATACAAATATCTGCCCCGACCGGGGATCGAACCTGGGACCTCAAGCTTCATAGTCAAGTTCTCTAACCACTAGGCTATTCGGTCGTCATAACTTTTCTTCCTTCTGCTTGATCAGTTGCATTGTCTGATTTTAAGAAAAATATTGATTGTTCAAGTATCATTATTATTTTATCGCGTTATACATAGTGTTGCAAGTTGCAAGACGCTGTTTTTATAAATTTGCCGCTCTTTTCTAGGCTCATCTTTTCTGGCCGATCGCACTTGCTAGTTCGAGCGACAGAGACGGTGATACACGAATGAAAACGAATTTCGTTTCGCGGTAGGCCCTCAGACTATAGATAAATGACGCCTGCGTTTATATATTTCGAGTAGCAACACTATCTGAAACGTCATTGTCAAAATTGATTGATTTGATAGTTTTGATACGTACCGTGACTAACTTCATGCCTTAGCTTTTGCTTTCCAATATTTTTCTCACGGCGGCGCAGTCACTCAGCTCAGAATCGTTTAGTACAAAACAAATTACGGATCTGTTCGGTTGGACATGCAGTGAGTGATGACAAAATGTTGGTGACATTTGATATACGTATTGGTATATTAGCCGTTATATATTTGTTTACTTGTGCCGTGTGCATTCAGTATGGAAGCCCTGGGGGCTCTTTATACGTGGCGGAAGAGCATCAGAGCGATCCAGGCAAAACGTTTTTGATAAACAAAGCTGAAGAGAGTTCTGGTCTAGAAAGGGGAAAACGAGATGTGTCCGTGTCACCGACACCAGCTCTCGAAAAGAACATCAGTACATGGGTAACTGTTTATTTCCTTATTAAATTCAATTAGCCCCTTTGTTATTTATTTACTGTAGGGCGCCCGGCATATGATTTATCACTGTCATTGTGGCGCACTCACCTTGTTACGCACTTTCCTGTATTTACAAGATGACTTTACATTTTCTCGTCTTCGCTTTCCTTGACCTTGACACATTATTTTTGTCAAAATAGTTGCTCTAGCTATTTTGGCGTCGTTGTTTCTGACAATGTCTTTACTCTAAAGCTAGTACAAATACAGTTATTATTAATATGTGATCATTCCTTCAATAAATTTTTCTTTATGTTGTATTTGTCCCTGAATCCAGATGACAACAGTAGATTTGTATAATATAACACTAGTACCTAAAATAAAATATAAAAAAAAATATAGTGGGACAATTCACACCAATTGATCTAGTCCCAAACTAGGCAAAGCCTGTACTATGGGTACTAGACAACGGATAAACATACTTATATAGATAAATACATACTTAAATAGATATTAAACATACAAGACTCGAGAACAAACATTCATATTCATCATACAAATATCTGCCCCGACCGGAGATCGAACCCGGGTCCTCAAGCTTCATAGTCAGGTTCTCTAACCACTAGGCTATTCCGTCGTCAAAATGCTTAGGAAATTTCCCTTATAAAAATAGGTTTATTTATAAATAAATATAGAAATTTATGTTTAGAGTAGTTTGTTTACCCCGTGAAGACAGTTTCCAAAAGGATACATAATGACCTACAACATTATTTGCCTTAAAAAAATCCTAGTCCAGTAAATCAGGGATTAACATTTTTTTCTGCTTCAGACAACCCACCTAAATGACAGTCATCAGCAACTCATGGTGCATTGGGTGGGTGAAGGCTCGAATGTCATCATCTGCCTGGCCCGTGACTCCAGTCCCAAGAGCAAGGGGGTGTTCTCACCTTCAGCTTTGTTCATATCTTATGACTACGGGAAGAACTTTACTAACAAAACAGATAGTTTCAAGCTGGATAATACATCAAACAGTGGATATGCACAGTTGGATAAGTTCTTCAATCATCCGAGGTATCCGGAGTTTGTGAGTATTTTATTCAGATTCTAATATTAAGTCCTATTAAGCAATATAAAATAGCAGCCACTACAATGCCTAAGTCCGGAGCATAATCTGTGTCAAACTAAAACAGTAAGCAGTTTCACTTAATGATAGTTAATTATTGACACTGTTTTGTGTAGTTCAATTAACAATGTTCCCATATTAATCACCTACTATTTGTGTAATTAAACTCTTCCTTGTAAATATTTATAACAACATAGATTCGTAATGATACTAATGATAGTAATGATATTTGCAAGTTCAATGAACATAGGTCACAGACCTTATCAATTCAGAATTGAATCAGGTGGTTACACTAATTTGTTGTCTGATTAAATAATGGCTTGACAAGCTCAGTATACCTCAATCATAATGCAAGTAATGCATTGTCTCAATTTGAGGCAGTTAGTGTCTTATCATACAATTTTAGACAATTCCCGAATGCATCCAATATCTTCATGAAGATCATTTACCCTATGTACCCGTTTTAGTTAGGCTATTTTGACTTGTGTCATATGAAATACTAGTTACTTACAGTAGCAGATACTGCACGCACATAGGGCAGGGGTGTGTCTGCGCAGTGATTATGTGTGTTCACTTTATCTATATGGGTCTGCTAAAAGGTCGCCAACAAGCCCCTCCGACCGACTGTTGTTGTATGTGCTGCACACAACTGTCTACACGGTCGGTGCCGACCAAGGTCACTCAGTCGGTGGGGCTTGACTGGTACACGTGCTGCCACTCGCACCACGTGTACCCGTCAGCCCTTTGATTTGGGCCCCAGGGGACAGACTTAAGTCAACGCGGCGGGATAACGTCCGCGGGCATCGTGCAGGTAGCCTGCTTGTACAGTCACCATACGGGATTGTTGAGCCACTTGCCACTGGATCGTATTTAGCCGTTTAATGCGAGTCGGGAATGATCGGTTATACTCGCAAATGGGAGGCATCGAGGAATTTCGGAAGCTACGACCAATTCCGATCGTCCCTCAAACGTTTTCTGTTTCTCAATAAACTTTTTTATGTTGGTATTGACAACATGCATGCGATTGTATACTGTTTACACGTTACCATGGGTGAATTGTACGATCATTTTCGATGTTTTCCGACCAATAGAATTATTTCCTCAAATTAACGACTCTTTCTGTCGTAGCTACTAAACCGTATGTAATGGTAAATGACAAACACGATAAATATCATTTTGCTTATGTCTGGCCAAAACGTTTCCGTACTATGGGGTTCGTAAACAAGAACGCAGACATTTGGTCGATACAACTGATAGAGGGATGGGCGCATAATGTCCCACTTGCTAAACGTCCCTCCACCAAAATTGCGTCCCATTCGCAAAACGTCTTCTTTGCAAACGGCCCCGTGTGCAAAATACCCCATTCACATTATACCCCATACACATTTCGCAAAATGTCCCTTTTATAAAAGCCCGTCCCCCCTGCATAGTGGTCCTTTCGCAAAACGTCTCGTATGCGAAATGTCACATGCCATTGACCGCCACAATAAATAGTATATACAGCCAGGCAAAGACAACAGTATAAAGGTAGACTAAAGAGCCCAAATAGATTTGACCACGACTTTATTTATACGGGATCTGCGAAAGGGACGTATTGCGAACGGGACATTTCGAGAAAGGGACCTTCTGCGAAAGGGGCGTAATATATGTGAAGGGACATATTGAGAACGGGATAGTTTCCAGAAGGGCCGTTTTGGGAATGGGCCATTATGCGGAAGGGACGTTTATCGGAAACCTAGATTGGTTCTATGGTTATTGTTGAGCATCGTAAGTAAAAAATACTAATTTTGCACAGGAGACATTTTGCAGATGGGAGTAATTTTGGAAGAGGGACGTTTTGCGAGCGGGACCGTATGCGCCTAAACCTTAAAATAAAAAGAGGCACCAGCACAGACATTGTATCCTAATTTAAGTTACTGAAATAAATAATAATAATTGTTTTTGGTTTAATGTACATTTAAATATATGAAATTGTGTGGTTTAGTATTTGATATGCTATTAGATTTTATTAAATCATTCATCACTGATAAAATTTTCGTTGTTTGTATTTACGTACTGATACACTTTCATTTTTGTAGTGTGTGTTTGTGGACTCTACCAACAAGAAGTTGTTCTACACAAGTGACAATGGGCAAACCATCAACCGCACAGACTTGGACTTCCACCCCAGCGAGCTGGCCTTTGATGAGGAGCTCCCGAACATGTATGTCATCTTGGACAAAGTGGATTCTAACAGAAATGTGAGTTCTATTTATAATAATAATATACCTAATACTAGCTTTTTCCCGCGGCTTCGCCCGCGTATTAAAAGTAATTTTAACCGTCTACAAAAAAGGTGCATCTCAGTTTGACCCGTATGTTCCAATTAAATTGCAATTTCGCACAAATTCTTTCAAGAATCTTCATGTCCACAATGTTAAATTTCAAAATATAATTTTGAAATTTAACATTGTGGATTTCAATATAAATAGCTTAAGTTATATTTGTACCTACCCTAATCTCTAAACCAAATAAGTAGTTTATTATGGGTTAAAATTACCACTTCTTGTTTTTGGAAGAGCGGTGTCTCCTGACACAAGCAAAATTAATTGCTTAATAGGAGGCTCCAACCTTGGCTATTGTAAAAATCCTTTTTATAACCAAATAAACTTTTTTCATTTTTCATTTTCATTTTTCATTTTCAAAATCGATGCCATTTTCGTAATTAACGTCCCAAAAAACCATAAAAACGACACCCATATTGATATTTAGACATTTCAACCCCATCGCACCCCAACAGGAGAGATGGTATGTCACGTCCGCCACGTTGGATTTTAAAATCATTGTTAATTTCGTAATCAGCGACCAGCGACCCGATAAACCATAGAAACGACACCCATGTCGATTTTCAGACTTTGTGACCTCATTTCCCCCTTTTAGGGGTTGAATTTTCAAAAAACCTGAAACACGTATTTACTCATTTATTGGTAGGAATACTGTTGTGTAGTTTCGAATGAAATAGTCTAACTAATCTTGTTTCCCCATACAAACTTTGGACCCCCATTTCACCCCCTTAGGGGTTGAATTTTGAAAAATCCTTTCTTAGTGCACCCCTACACCTTATAAGGAACCTACATGCCAAATTTGAAATCTCTAGAACCAACGGTTTGGGCTGTGCGTTGATAGATCAGTCAGTCAGTCAGTCAGTTTCTTCTTTTATATATTTAGATAAGCCTTTATTTAACGACTTTTTACGGAGATTATACGCTATATAACTATGGAGAGAATGAAGGGCAATTTCCTATAAAATTAAAAATTAATTTTCTATAACTACAAATTTTATAAATTTATTTGCTATAATCATTCATCCCTTCTGCCACTATGATCCATCAGCAGGATCCATTAATGGCGTCGAGTGTATTTTGTGCATTGAGATTCATCAATGGAGCCGAGCGGACTTTATGTACACTAGAATCTATAACGTCGTCTAGAATCCATCAATGGATTAGTGTGAACTTTTTTAGACCAGGATCCATATGTGGATTTTGATTTACTTTGAAGTCATCTAGAATCCATTAATGGATTTATCTGGACTGGAAAGAAAAACATAATTTGACGATGAATCAACATACCTATTTATAATGCAAGATACATTTTTAATTTCTTTGTTTTATTATATTTATATTTTTTGCTTAGACAGATGTTTTCCTTGACCTGTCTAGAGCTTCCCTGAAAATCCCTGACTTTCCCTGACCACCATGAGCTTCCCTGAATTTTCAGAAAACGGACACCCTGTTAGTATACTATACCTGAGTAAATGACCCGAGTATTTTTTCCAGCTATATTTAACACTCGACGGTGGTAAATCCTTCAAACTCATCCAGAGCTACGTGAAGACATTCATCTGGGCTTCGGGACCCGGTATCCAGAAGACGTTCTACGTAGAACGGTGGAAGCCGAACGGAACTAGCACCGTGCTCAGTGCGAGTGATCCAACAGACTTCGAGCATGCTACCACGGTTTTCCAGGATGCGAAAGACTTCCAGATCAAAGGCGACTTCATGTTTGCGACGAAGCTCAGCAAAGAGGTAAGTAAACATGTAATTTAATGAATGGAAATAGGTATTATATTGGGAAGCATCGATCCGGATTACGTAATTAGGTGTTTATTTGTATTCCCTCTTCCCGATACAACATGCGGGCCTAAATTATATTGGGAGCGGAATATGCTGATATATTTTAGAGAAATAAGAGAACTTTGGAACAGGACAAACATTTTGCTGTCGGGTCCTAGTATGACTCCTAACTTCTGTAGTTCTTGATCAAATTTATACATGCGGTCGTGTTAAGGTTTGACAACAAGTGAAATCAAAAGATTTTTCGAAAAACGCAACTGCTTTTTTACAAATATTATAGTCTATGTAACTCCCACGATTAAGAGGAATCCAACAGCACCTCATATCTCGAAATCCGTCAAACGGTCTAGGCTGCAGGGCGTGCCAAAGAATAAGACATACACACACACATACATACATATATACATACATACGCTCGAAAAACATAACCCTCCTCTCCTTCGGCAGTCGGGTAAAAAATAATTTAGAAACGGTTAGGTATGATAACGCGTGACTTATGTACAGTAAGGGAAATGTATTCACGTACCTTTTTATGCCTTATTGTCATAGTAAGAAGAGCGAAAAAGGTACGTGAATACATTTCCCTTACTGTACAAAAACCAGTTCATTGAGAATATCCTCGTCATCGAAAGTGCAACAGACTGAACATAACATTCCTTTTTCGTTTATTTGCATTGTAAATTACGCAGTTTTTGAAATAAAATAAAATGGAACGCCGCTGCTGTGAATCCTATCGCAAAAAGATAAAAATGATTTCTTAAATAGTAAGTGCACGCAACACGAAACACTTAAAATATTGTTAAATTATTTTTTTGCATTTAATTAAAGCTTAACACAGCTATGCGATTTGAATCTTCTTGCCAAATATATGAGGTCGACATCTGAAAAGATTATTGTATTAAAAGCACTAATTATGGAAATTAGTGGCGGAACTTCGTTTTGTTAAAACAAAATTAGAGTTAATTTCCACTTGCAGTAGGTATCAGTTTAGTTTATCAAGCTTGTGATCAAACATGTGGCGCTGATATACTAGGTATTCCATCTGGTATTTTTGCTTCACGTCATGACTCGACACAGCTATTACTTTATCTAGTAGAACTTATATTGACACGCTTCAAGAATGTATCAAGTAGGTAATATTAACAATCGCAATGACTTCAAATTAGTCAATTATCCTTTATCCCTGGAAGCAATAGATTCATAATAGGATTTCATTTACTATTGTCATTGCATTACGGCATTGATGGCGTTTTCACAAGTGATCATTATTATTGCACATACTTTTTTTAGCATAGTAAACTTTTTCTAGTTTGGACCAAATTTTCTGCCGGTGAGTAGGAATATATCCAATAGTTTTCCTATAAAAGAATAGTCAATCACATAACAACATCACGTTGCATTATTACAATAAAAAAACAAATGCTGCTACCGACTCCGTAGTGTGTGCTTTATTCAGTCCATAACATTGATTGAACGAAAAGCAACCACGTGAAAGGTGCATTTTGAATTGAGTCTTTTTGGCTAAAAGATAAAGTCGATATTTCAATGGTGAATGCTGATGCTTGGATCCTGTTACTTTGACTATGTCCAGTTGTAAACGGTCCCGGCCGAGGAAGCGGGCAGACAAGTGAATAATAAGACAAATTGTCCTTGCTGGCCGGCCGAGCCGTCGCCACCTCTCCTGGCCAGCAATATGATATACAAGCAAGAAGATCAGGATTCACAGCCCATTACTCACTACTTGCGTACCTAAACTAGCAGAAAGCATAGGTATTGTTACATTTGAACCTACCTTTTCACGTCATTCAAATCGTTGATTTCCGTCACCTATATCGAACATACGAAAACATTTATTTGGATTGGTGGTAATTGGCCAGAGCAAGCGTACGGGAGTTACGGCAACATAGGGGAGAGGCCTCAAACCCGCATAGATTACTTTTCATTAAATTTGACCAACTTCTGCTGTTCAGATTTTTTTCTTTCCATACAATGAAATAATCCTTACATGAAACAGAGTCGACCCGCGTCAAAAAAAAAATTGACCAACTTTATCATTTTTTAAGAACAACTCACGCTTGACCAAAAATTTTAATGAGCCAAATTTGTTTACATAAAAAAACACCAAATGTCTCCTTGGACACTTTTCCTCTATCTCCTTTAGATTCGGATTTCCCCATACTGTCCCATTTAAAAAAAACACTCTGTATACACAAGTATGGTCATGCTTACCTGGTGAGTGGCTTCTCGCCTTACATTACACAAGTAAGGAGAAGCCGCTCTTTATCCGGAGTTATATGGGTCGTTCTTCTTTTCGACCGACAATAGCCTGTCCTTCGTCTTATTACGGCATCTCATTTGAGTAATGATGTTTACGGTTTTATAATGTTCGAATGAACGTCCATATTATTTTATTAATTAGGGATAAGCCAGGGTAAGCCAGTCCTGTCATACTGGTCTAATTTGACAGACATTCAGATGTACTCTATGAGTAATGATTGCAAAGATTCAAACAAGAAATTCAAACAAGAAACAAGATATTTAATATTTCACTTTCTCTAACTAGCATATTTTTTAATGTCTTTTTTTTTCGTAGAATGCCGTGACAGAGTGGTAAACCAAAATGTTGTCCCCACTGAAAGAGTCCACTTTTTCACATGTTTTTTTTTAGAAACCAACCGTAAATAAATATTTATATTGGCCAGAAAGGAAACTTTAATTAGTTCTAATGAAGAAACCTATTCATTTTTTTTTTAAATCGCACTTCAAAACCACAATTTTCGATAGTTCAAAAACCAAAAAAAACAGAAAAACCTCGGTTCATTGTCGGTAAAAAAGAAGAACGACCCATATATTCTGTTTGACGGTAACTAACTTCATTTCTCGTTACCAAGACGTGACATGTATATAAAATCTTTGGTTCATTTGCATTTTAAACTGCTAATTGTTATGCGAGAGATTTATTTATACGTGTGTCACGTTATACGAAGATCAATTGAGATAACATATCAAATACGTCATACGCAACTCTTCTAATTTGACTGACGGAAAGTTTACGACATGCAATTTCTAAAGGAGGGTGGGCAAATTGGCCTATATGACCAATAAGGACAAGCGATATGTCACTGGATAGATTCTAAGTTCTAAAACTTTTACTATTGGCAAGTAGTCCCAAATCTTTGTGTGAAAAGAGGTATCGTGAACATATGTATTTGTGTAGGAAGACACGAAGTATATATGTGTATATTTTCTTATGTGTATTTATATGATCACACGTTTAAAACCGTTGTAGAGAACTAAAACAAAAATAAAATTAATCTTATTAATGGAATGTTTTTTTTTATCTTGCTATAACTTATTTTACACAGCGATTCAAGATTTCCCGCCATAGAAAAAGTTGTAGAATATAAAAAAAGCTTTCCAATGATATATGGCTTGTTATTGGTTTCTAGGCCAGAGTCTATACAAATCTGCCCATCCTCCTTTACTCGCATGTACGTATATATGGGTTATTAGTCTTAATCGAATTTAATCCTATTTATTCTACAACACGCTATGAAATGGTGTTGGCTGAAGTTAAATTATTTTGATACCGATTCCAAATGATGACAGGAAAATAGATCAACGTAGCTAACAATAACCATAGAAATTGCAACCTGATACATTTTGTTTTCCACGCTCGTTTATTGTGAGGTATTGACTCAATACCCAATACTATTAAGTATTAACGCCGCGAGTTCTTAAATATTCTTATCCTGCTTTTTTGCAACCAATTTTGACAGAATCCGAAAATGAAATTTAACTGCGGTGGGGATTTGTGTGTCGTTGGAGCTCAACGTCTGTCATTAGTGCCTCCTCGTTTCGGTGGCGCTGTAACCCAGGGATCGGATACCGGTATTTTCTCCATACAAATTAAACCGGTATCATTTCGTTCTTTGGTTATTGTATAATTTTTGATTGGGCAATCTAATAATATGAATATGTTACCTAAATACACGATGGAGTCCTACATTAAGAGCCTAAAATAATTCAAAATATTAGACTACTTCGGGGATTTTTGGAAAAACCGGTTCTGATCCCTGCAGTGTAACCCCTTCTGCACAGCGGCAGCGCAACTGCGGGAACCGACCCAGTTATATCATATGCTCATAAACTCTTCATATGATTACGGTCTATTTATTTTAAACTTGACGGATTAGAAAACATTCCAAACATAATAGCTACGAGTACAGTCGAGTTCTCCAATATCTATGCAGACTACCTTTCAAAAATATCTACACATGCGTCTTATGTCAGTATCAATAAAGACTGAGTATAGATATTTTAGAAAGATAGTCTGTATAGATATTGGGGAACTCGACTGTACATGCAAATAAGTGAAATAATATGAGCAACATTACGTACTGGTCACATGTGGAACTACTAATACCTATATCGATTTACGCCCTATTCTTTGCATCATGGTTGGCGTTTTTAAGTATATTAATTTATCTTGGACCTAGACAGTTATCCGATAACATACATTTTCCGGGCCTGATTGAGTCACTATTATTTTGATTGAACCCTAATTTGAGTATAATTTTTTTAATTAAAAAGTTCTAATATTAAATCCCTTAGCTGGGATATCCAATAAAATTGTTTCGCTTTGTTTGATATAGTAAAGTGCGTAGCCTAAACTATTGGCTCTGGACTCGCGAGCCTGACATATAATGAAAATTTATTTCGAAAGTGTCTCGACAAAAAAAATCTATATAATTAATGAACCTGCTTACACAATTTCCCGAGAATCGCTTGAGAAATGCGAACTGTAGAGAAAAACAGACGGACAGCTGGACAGCGTGACATCGTGACAGGCACCGGACCTACGAACGATTTTCGGCCCAAGCTAAAGCACGGAACTTCGTTCCCTTCGCTCCCTCGTTAGAATAAATTCGAAAAGTTTCCGTAACAACGGGATCCTGCCTGCTTCATTATTTTGCAAGCGAGCGTTAGCACACTCACATGTAAAATGTTAGCATTTAAGTATAAAATATGATTAAACAATACGTATCTACTATATGTACCTACTCTGTATTTATTTATAAATTTTATAATAGAGACTCGTACCTGCAGACAAACTGTTTAAACAGTTTTGCAGGGAAATATATTAGAATAAGTTTTTTTATATCTTTGGTTAATAAATAAATAAATAATAATAGATTTGGGTTTAAATATCATTTATTCTCATTATGAATTTAACAATTCACTTATATAATCGTTATAAAACCCGCGTCCGGTTGTTTTAGCGATTACCGAACATCCTCAGACCTCACAAACTGCCTTTGTAATAATTAATAATACATAGTTTGGTTATGTATAATAGACTCTAATTGCCTAGTGTTCTCGCAAACAACTCTGAAGATTTCGATGAGATTACAGGGAAAAATTCTGTTATCAGCTACGAATAGCCAAATGTTTACAAAACAGACATTTCTAATAAACATTGACGACACACACGATGTTCTCACAACGGTCGCGGCGGCCAGTCTAGACTTGATATAAATGCCAAAAGATCGATAAGTACTGAATTGCGTTGTAGGATGAACGCGCATGCGTGATGTGACAATAGGTATTCTTGGAATATTTTAACGCTTTTTCAAACGTATTAAACACACGAAGTTTTTGCCCGACTACGGCAGAGCCGAACGGAAGGGTTATGATTTTAGCAGTCTATTATTATTATTGTTCTAGTATGTACGTGTGTTCCGCCGTAGCGTTTAAGATACTGAACCGATTTTGATGAATAAGGTACCTATTCATCGATTCGAAATTATACATCTCTCTTTTCCGTAGTCAGGTTACAGTTTTATGAACTTTTTATGAAAGAAAGAAAGAAAGAAAAAACATTTCTTCGTGACAAAAATACATAAAAACAAACTGTAGACACAATACACACATACACATTTGCCACGAAATGGTCACAACTCAGCGTGATGCTGGCAGCGCCAGCGCTGGTCTTCCGTGGTGATACAGGAACAATGACGCCACGATCGCACACAAGGACAATTTACAAAAGGAGTCATAATAAATAAGTAGGAATAATACAAACTATTAAAAGCAATATACATTAAAATATGAAAATAAACATAAAAAGACACCTTATAAAAATTAACTCTCAAACAACACGCATGGTGTACTGTGGTGGCCACTTTAAAAAGAAAAACCGGCCAAGTGCGTGTCGGACCACGCAAAACGAAGGGTTCCGTGCCTATTGAAAAGGTCGTATCGTCACAGAAATTTTACGGCACTTACGTCCTTTTCTTTGAGGAAGGCAGTTTTTCAGCAATATCTTGAAAACCTCTGAACCGATCTCGTTCAAAACAATTTTCGGTGAATGAAATTAATAAGCCCTATGTCCATGAATTTTTCCATATTTTTAAAATACACCGTTCAAAAATTAGAGGGGGGGGGGGGACAGAATTTTAGTGACTTTCGGGGCGATTATCTCCGACTCTATTCACTTAATCAAAAAAAATGCAAAGAAACCTTGTATTTATTTTAAAAGGGCTATCGATTGATGTGCCAAATTTCAAGATTGAGTTCACGGGAAGTACCCTGTAGGTTTTGATTCCCTTGCGAGTTTAAAAAAATTTCGGAAATTTGCGGCATAAACGGCTGTATCTTTTGATTGCGTTGGCTTAGAAGTTTGATTTTTTCACAACTCCAAGGGACAGTACACCTGAGTATTTGATATAAATTTTAGTTTGATACCTCCACGCGTTCCGGAGAAAAAGGGTATTGACAGTCGGATATTGGACGGACGGACAACAAAGTAATCCTATAAGGGTTCCGTTTTTTAATCCTTTCGAGGTACGGAACCCTAAATAGAAAAAGACTGACTAGTCTATGGTAAATTTGAGTTTATGCTTGTTGTTACACTGGAAAAATCTCGAGTCTCGAGGCATTTGGCTGATGAGAACTAGGATGGAAAAAAATTGACTACAACCCTTATGATAGCCTTCCTACTTCATACAAAAACCCTATAGCGATGACCTTCAATGAGTGTTGAACCAACTTCGTTCCCTTCGGGGTGTCCCTTCTCATATTTTAGAAGTGAAATACAGTTGACGTTATAAGCAAACAATTGCCCTCACAGTTCCACCAGTGTATTACAAAGAACCCAGGCAAAGGCAGGGATATATCATATGTCCGTCCTGAAGATCCATTCTATAATTGATAAAAAAAAAAATCGGCGTAGGTGTTATGGAGTTTTTTCCCTATATACAAAGTTACATTTCAGAGACATTATAATGCATCTTTATTATTACTATAAACTATATGAAAATCCCGCAAAATAATATCAAAAAAAAGTTTCACGTCGCCCTTACCGCTTCTTAGAAGTACATGTGCCATTACCATGTGCTATATGGTTAGTTCACATGCCTTGTAGGAGTCGAAGTAGGAGACCTATTTACTGTCGCGAATTAAAGAAAAATAGATACTATCACAAGACCCAGTTGATGACCAACGGCGTAAAGCATAGGGTTAAGGTAGATGGGCAGGATATGCAATATGTGGACGAGTATACCTGCTTGGGCCAAACCGCAGCCTTCGGTAACAGGCAGTCTAAAGAAATCGATCGACGCATCGCAAACGCCTGGAGAGCTTATGGTCCATGAAGGCGCTAATGAAGGGTAATCTTCCTTTGACACTGAAGCGCAAGCTCTTCGATATGCGTATCCTGCCTATCCTAATCTATGGCGCCCAACCTTGGTCACTAACAGAAGCCCAAAAGTCCCGAGAATCCTGACTCAAGATTTGCCAGCGAGCAATGGAACGCGGCATACTCAGAGGTTCCTGAGGACCGATCGGATCAGAAACACGGAGCTGCGTGCACCAAAACTATATTCGTAGATATGGGTGCCAAGACCGCGAAGCTAAAGTGGGACTGGGCTGGACATGTCTGTCGGATGCACGCGGGGAGCGATGGGCCAAATAAGCCACCGAATGGACCCTACAGGATGGCTTCCGAGGTAGAGGCAGACCGAGTAGGAGATGGCGGGACGACCTTGATACGTTTTGTACAGATTGTCGAACACTGGCACAGGACCGAGAGGAGTGGCGGAAAAAAGGAAAGGCCTTTTCCCAGCAGTGGGACACAATATAGGCAAATAATAAAATAAAATAAATATACTATCACGATCAGAACAAACGATAAAATTAAAGTCATTGTAACAAAACAATAAATCGTAATCATTGGTAAATAGGTACTGATTTGATTATTTATGTGAATCATTGTTGTCGTTAGCTATACCTATTAATTAGGACGATACTGCACAGATCACAAAGTTACAATTTCATTGTCAAAAAAAATGTAATTAGTACGATTGTGAACTATGGTATCGATATTATAAAGAGGTAATATTTCTGAGTTTATACCTTCGTAAGTTGTATAGGGTAATAACTAATGTGCAACTCCTCATCTGATTTCAAAGATTCTTTCATATGTGATTGGAGCCGCGCGGGTACCTACTAGTATTAATTAGTACCTATACTAATTTGTCACCATGTGGCTCATGATTCACATCTTATGACTCATTTACCAACTGTTTATAATATGAAGTACATTACCTACTCGGTTTTCATGAGGCTACATCCTACTATAATAATATTATTACAAAAATATGTATAAGATTGAATGTTTATCATGTTTTATCCTTAATATGGGATGAATAAATTATGGATGAAAGTTGAAACAGGAGTGCACGCGAACCCACTACGGAGAAAGACATATTTCCATTGCATTCCAACGCGTAACCGCGTCCTGTTCTGCGGCCATGATGTCCCATTGTGTCGGATACGACTGGGAGGAGTTTATATTCACACACACATCACTAGGTATATCAATAGTGCATTTGTACAATTAGTGAACTATTCTTTGATAAACCTTCTCTTTCTTTAACACTCAGCGCGTAGTATGCCGTAGCGTATAGTACGCTCAGGGCTTACGCCATATGTAGCGGAAGATCAATCGTAGCAGTTTGACGAATAGATGATAAAAGGGTTAACATAGAAGCAAATATCGCAAATTAAAAACATGAAATATGAAATTAAACAAGGAAAACAGAAACATGATTTTTTCTAGAACTTACGAGGTTTATTGATTCCTCGTTTGAAGTGCTGAAAACACATTTAAGCCGTGAAAAGTCGTATTAATTTGATAAATGTTTGCGTAGGCATGTAAATTCGACCTGACATTTGGTTGAGCCCTAGAACACAATACAGTATATTTTGAGCAGTATTCTCCTTTATATAAGTTGGTTTTCAATCGGACACCTAAGTCTACTCTTTTTTTAACCCCCTACGCAAACGCTGGTCTTGTAAATTTAACATATGTGATGATGATGATGATGATGATGATGATGACGATGATGCTGTCCTGACGGATTTCGGCCACAGCGACCGTGTGTTCTGGATTTGATATTAACGATTTGCAATATGACTGGAATGTTGTTGTTCAGTATGTATATTATATATTATTATATTCACATATGTATCTGTGTATCCGCGTGTCTCTCTGTGACATCGTAGCCCCTAAACGGAACCGATTAGCACCGCAATGGCCTAGTCAGGTAAGGGTAGAAGGGGGCAACTGTCTCATTGATTTGCCCCCTTCCCTCCCTTCTTTACCCCCTTATTCATAAAACTTAAAATGCCTGTGATAAATAAAGTGACAGATAAAGACGAACGAATTAGGATATGACGTCAGTTATGTTCCTAAACTAGAGTTTATCCCTTACACCGAATAGTTTCTTCTTTATCTGCCCGCCTCTGAACACAATCATGGCTACGTCGTTGAACAAGAGACCTATACTTCTTTTTAACTAACGAAGACGGTTTGTCCGTACTTGTGTTGAACATTATCCCTGTGTGGGTAATCTCTGAAAAGGGCAATGCTCACACGTATCACACATAGACAATGTGCCGCCCAGCTTCCCACACATATCTGTAGTTTAGTATAGACACTAATGGGTTTGTCTAGAAAATTACTTTATTGGTTCGAAAGAAAATTTTACTAGGTATATTCCCTTAAGGCATCTTATTTGTTTCCTGAACTTTAGCTACAGATACATAAAAGAAAAATCGTCTCCAGCGATTTAAAGAAAGACGAGCAGTTGTCAATTCGCTCTGTTTATAATAGGTCGTAGACGTGTTTTTATACCTATGATATAATTTGGCCAAGCTGAAGATTCCTTCCCAGTATTGTACAAAAACTTTCTTTACAGCGCAACACGTTGGACCTGTACATATCCCACATGAAAGGACCGTTCTACAAAGCGGAGTTCGAAACTGAACTTGACATGAAGAAGTTCCACATTGCCGACGTTACTGACAAGCGTATATTCGTCTCTGTCATGCACACTGAGATACTGGCGGATCTGTACGTGTCGGAGATCAGCAATGACTTCACTCGGTACAACTTCATGCTGAGCTTGGAGCAGATTCTGTGCTACTTCCCTGATGGGAACTGGAAGGATACTTGGCTAGAGTGAGTTAATTTATCAAGTTGTTCATTTATTTAGAAATTAGTTGGAACCGGTACATCACTTATGGTGGGTTGCGTCGACCAGATTTGACGGGCCTTGGTGTTTAATATGGCGCCGGCCGCTGTCATTCCGTAGATAACCGTCTGACTTCCCATACAATCAGATTCAATGGACGTAACTTACGATAACCGACTGGTTCATACAACATTAGAGTCTGGCTACGTCTGTTTGTGTTACGTCTATAATTTTCATCACACTTGCTCGTCAATGGCGTTATTACTTGCGAGCGTAACAGAGCAGTTATAGCCGTTTTACCTCCCACGGGCTGTTAAGTTTAGTTTTAAAATATAGAACCCTCTGATTGGCTTAAGCAAAACTGGTTGCTCTGCGATTGGTTGAAAAAAATAAATCTAGTTGGCCAAGCCGCCCCGCCCCGCAAGAATACTGCTCTGTGATTGGTTGAAATATTGAAGCTGCGCGCTCCACTAGCACTGATCTGGAAGTGAAGTTGTCAATTGTATGAAACTTAGATTTTTCTGTGTTTTGTAGTTATTTATTTCCTCGCAAATGTGATGAAAAACATTGTGTATAACACGGCCGTAAGAATATTGCAAACTCGAGTCATCAAAAGCCCTCCGCTTTCGGCGTCGGGCTTCTGATAGATTCTCGTTAGCAATATTCCACTTACGCCCCTCGTTAAACAATGTACTATTTATGTTTCTTTGCGAATATCGTGTTGTGTGACTACTATTTTAATATCAAGCACGGCTAGGGTTTGTTTCCAGATTAGAGCGGTTACTCGCGGTGACTTTTTGCAGCGATACGAACCCGCGTTTCCTTAGCCTGCATTAAAATTGCATCGCGTTTGTGTCGCTGCAAAAAGTTACCGTGTGTACCCGCTCTTGGTCCGTACGTCAGTAGATTAAAGTCCTTATTCTTGTTTGATAGAATCCGGCCCAAGTGTAATATTCTATTATTAAACAGAATGAAAAATATAAAGACCGCAACGTCCGCTACACAATGTATTTCATTGCCCTTACCCCTTGATGCCTAGTACAACTGAGTCACCAACAACGTGATTAGAACAATAACGCTTGACAACTGATTCCCGGGGTCAATTTGTCAATCATTTTTGAGTACTTAGTTACTCAAAAATGATTGATTGACGTTGATGGAGATGGAAGAGCCCTTTAGCGATAAGACCGCCTGTTGTTCACAACAGTTTATATTTAGGTTAAGCTTCATGTACCTGTTGTTGTCTTGGTGAGCAGTTGATGTTACCCTTTTGCCGCAGGGACATGACCGAAGACCCATTCACGGATCTGTACCGAGTTGAGGGTCTGAAGGGTATCTACATAGCGTCGCGCGTGGACTCCAAGGCGCAGGCATCTCACGTGGGCCCGGAACACCTCATATCGCTCATCACCTTCGACCACGGCGTCAACTGGTCGCCCATAAACCCGCCTACTGAGGACGAAAACGGTTCGTACTTTATTTATTAAGGACGTTCGCCGTCAACACAGCGCATTCGCAGGAGATCTGGAGCCCTTACTTAATAACAGTACAAGATACTCTCAAGGTTATGTACATAGTGTCTCGCGTAGACTCCAAGGCGCAGGCATCTCACGTGGGCCCGGAACACCTCATATCCAGAGCTAGTCGCCCATCAACCCGCCTACTGAGGATGAAAATGGTGCGTACTTATCTATCAACGCAGCGCACACCCAAGATTTCTTACTTACTCAATATCAAGGTTATCCGCAATGTGACCCGCCTGGATTCCAAGGGCAGGCGTTTTAGATAAAACGCAGGTCTCTCGTCAACTCAGGAGATCTGGCTACCCTACTCAATATCAGTTCTAAAGGGTCTCAAGTATATTGGGTCCCGTGTGGAATTTAAGGGCCCAGAGCACCTGGTATCGCTGGACACTACACTAGCAACCTCAGCGGTAACACAGCGTTGAAGACTTTTTAAAGTTGGCCCTTGACAAGTCAGGACCTCTGACGTCAGTGGCGACCTTACTCACCAGCGTAACGACAATTTCTAGTATAGAGTATCTTGCCGAGTCGAGGTTCTTAGGGCTAGGCCACAATTACAGGGGCACCATCGATTCGATTTCGTGACCGAGCCCATTTTTTCGTCACCCTAGGCCGTAAGTGGGATTTTCTGCCCGCTACGCGAGGAGAAAATCTCACTTCCTGGCCAAGGCAAGACGTAAAACTTTAGACAAATCACGAGCGGTAATTCGTAAAGCCCCAGATCGCATATTTATGGTTCTCACCTTCGGTTCGGGCCACAAACACCTGCGATCTGGGGCATTTACGAATTCACCGCCCTAGGTATGTAATGTACCTACTATTACTTGAAACGCGTCGGCGGGAATCATTCATTCAGTTGAAAATTTACCTACGAGTTTGAACGCTTTCGCTCAAGAATTTCACAGTTCATTGCACAGTGGCGGTAGTTGAAGTTGAGTGTTTTAATTACAACGTGACCTCAGTCGTCTAAGGTTCTGCGAAGGCGAATACTGACACCTTTGTTCTGGGCCGCCATTTTGGATATTATCTCAGGCTTTTATCCTTTGTTCTCAGGTTATAGTGCTTTTATCCCTTGTTGTCAGGGTTATCTGTGGTTTGACGCCCAGTAATTTCAGTGTGAAGAAAAAAAGATGAAGACGATTAAGACTAAGATGAAGAAGATTTTACGATAAATTATTCATCTGTTGCATAACTAGTTTCAATTACATACATAAAATAATAGAAATATATAAAAAGTCCCGAAACATGAATTACAGCTAAAAACGTAAGAACATCAGTCTCGCCAGACAAGACTTTTGGTTAAAATACCGCACACCGGTCAGTTCATCTGTTTCAGAGCTACGATGCCACAAACCGACACGACACACAGATACAATGTTAGACTTATAACACCCCCCGTTTGCGTCAGGCGTTAAAAATATGCGTTGATGTCAACACGTCATTAATTGTGTAGCAACAAAAAAACAATGTATAACAATAATGCCTTATTTTCATTCCACACATGGTTAAGGTTATATTAAAAGTGTAATGACGTCCTAGTAGGTATTATAGAACACCTGAACCATAAGGACCCAGTCTTTCCTAAATGATACAGACTGTATGTTATGAACTAAAGGTTAATGAACTAAAACCTAAAACTAAACCCACTAATAGTTATCTAAAGTTATTATTTTTAAACAAAAGTATTGATATTTGAAAATTGAGTATTTCTGTACATTTTTTTTTATAGATACGACGATTATGCCAAAAGAAAGTTAATTGCGCTTTTATTGATAACCTACGATAATGAAGGGCAACAAATTATACATGTTATTTATAAATCGTTGATTATAGATACATTCATCACATGACTGGTTCCGATAGGAGAATATCAAAACTTGATTTAAAAACTTTATGCCATAATAAAATTAATCACGCGTCTTACGGTCTCTAGATGAAATCCGTATATATAGGTAACACCCTAATGGTATGCTAAAGAAAAAAAAAACAATTTAGTTAATATCTTCATCTGGCTATTAAGGACTACATTACATACTCGTCTGGTATTTGACACCCGAGTTAAAGGCCAGTGACCTGAGGCTTTCTTTATTACCGCCCGTAGAACGTTTTACGGCTTTCCATGATCAAAATGTGGGACTTTTTCGCTCGCATTGCGAAGCAACAACAGAAAAGAAAATCGAAACAATTGTTTAATACAAATGTAATCTAATTTCTAACTAAATTGTAACAAATATAACCGTTGATATAAAAATCCTTGGCAATGATAACAAAGTGGATTGGCGCCAATCACATATTAAATTACATGTCACCCGTGTACACATGCACGTGCTATAAAAGGTGTGCGTGTTTATGTATTACACGCACTCGAAACTCTCGCAATGGAAAAAAGTTTAAGCATAGATTAAGGCCCTTAACTATGTACACATTTTTTGCAATCCGCCCTTAAATCATTGACTTTTGGTTTCGCAAACTCTTAAGAAGCCATTAATCAACAAGGAACAAACTCTTCAAATCACACATGGTTTAGCTTTGGTTAAGTACCAACTTAAATGTGAGATATTGTAAGAGGCCATACATTCCTAATGTGAAAGGTTTCTCACTTAACTATGGACAGTAAAATATACTGTGTTAAGGGTTCGTTTTAATAAAAGAGCGTCAAGAACGGTTCCCTACGTAATATTTGACTAATTGTAAGTATTCCCTTGAAGATCTGCACGTTTTGGCTGTAAAATGCCTTAAAATGGGAATATCGGTGTCACAGAATTCTTTGCAGGCGAAGTCGACAACCAGAGATATTCCTATATTGAACTTGGCTCTCATTTTCACATTTAAATTTTTGATGGGATCTATGTCTGGACAGTGGACAATGCAACTCTAATGTAATTGCAATATGCAGGGGATAAAACCAAGCGTTTGCTCGGTGTTTTTTCGATAATGACGGGTTCGCAAAAATCTTTAAAGTACACAGAACATATTAACAGGCACCAAACTTCCATAGATAGTTCTATAGACACAATTGGTCAAAATACATCGTCGTCTGAAGGACATCTTAGGTCAATTTCAGAATTTTAGATCACGATATTCACTATTATTACGCCCGGCCATTGCCCTCTTATGTTTGTTTATTAAACCTGTTCGTCTAAAACGAGCTTGTTTTCAGGTAAACCATT
This sequence comes from Epinotia nisella, assembly GCA_932294315.1. NCBI lineage: Eukaryota > Metazoa > Arthropoda > Insecta > Lepidoptera > Tortricidae > Epinotia > Epinotia nisella. The sequence continues at coordinate 9,265,659 of OW028687.1, forward strand.
GAACTGTCACATCGAGAATTCGTGCAGTCTCCATTTATGCCAGAAGTTCAGTCAGCTGTATCCAGTGACGAGGTGAGAATTGACTACTTATTTATTATGTAAGCAAGAAATTATGTAAAAGCCTTTTATTATTGCGGCTTTTGCGACCTTTCTACAGTGAAGCTAATGATTGTTGTTATCGTACTTAATGATTTGCGGCGTATATAGGCTCTAACTGTAATAAACAGCTAGAAATGGTTTAGATAAACAATCATGGTTTTGAGAGGGTACGCTATGCATGTTTTAAAGCAATCTAATATTGAGGAATGCGATCAGGACTCTTATTTCCTTATTCATAAACGTCTATCGTTTTTATTTTTTTGTCTTGTTTAGCCTGCAGCGGCCAGTATCAAATTTGTCCATAAGAATTCATCAAATCTATTTTTAAAAACCGGCCAAGTGCGTGTCGGACCACGCAAAACGAAGGGTTCCGCGCCTATTAAAAAGGTCTTATCGTCACAGAAATTTTACGGCACTTACGTCCTTTTCTTTGAGGAAGGCAGTTTTTCAGCAATATCTCGAAAACCTCTGAACCGATCTTGTTCAAAACAATTTTCGGTGAATGAAATTAATACGCCCTATGTCCATGAATTTTTCCATATTTTTAAAATACACCGTTCAAAAATTAGAGGGGGGGGGGGACAGAATCTCAGTGACTTTCGGGGCGATTATCTCCGACCCTATTCACTTAATAAAAAAAAATGCTAAGAAACCTTATATTTATTTTAAAAGGCCTATCGATTGAGGTGCCACACGGGGGGTCACAATGAAAACAAAAAATTTGACTTTTAGTTTTATGTATGGAGTGCACCCCTAAAAAAATTGTTTTTTGTCATTTTAATTACAAAACTATGTAGCGGCTAACAAAATACACCTATCCTCAAAATTTTATTCAAATACACCTTATAGTTTTCGAGTAAAATGCCTGTGACATACGGACAGACGGACAGACGGACAGACGGACATGACGAAACTATAAGGGTTCCGTTTTTGCCATTTTGGCTACGGAACCCTAAAAATGCCGTTTAAATTCGTTTGTCCTTATCTGTCACTTAGTCAATTATGTGTGAAAGGAATAAAAAAGAGGTCTGTTAAGATTAATGAATAAGGGGCTTATTATATTAGGACTTTGTACAGTACGGGAAATGTATTCACGTACCACCGAAGAACCCTGTCGCAATTGGCAGGCCGCCGTCACTCAAACTCGAGTGGTATGTCACCTTATTGCGATAGTGTTCTACGGTGGTACGTGAATACATTTCCCTTACTGTACCTTTAAACAAATGTTAGCATATAATGTAGTCCCAAATTCCCAATGTGTTGTGTTCTGTTATAAATACTGAAGGTTATAGTTACAAAAATTGCCTCCACGGAAAGAGAAACTAATGTGCTATCGTATACTCACCCACTTAACGATAAACTGTAATAGTACTCTTGACAAACGCTTAGTAGCTGATTGTTATGATAACATTGTTTGCCCTCGAAAACTCAGAATAAGGATGCGGGCGGTTGAATTTAAACTCTTTGTTTTGCCCTTGTTCTTAGCTGCGATTTTCCTTTATGCAAGAAGAACGGTAACTAAAGAAAGTATGCACTTTCGGTGCCAAAATGCCTTTATGATGTAATTTTAAGCAGACTTTCTAGACTTATTCTAGAATCTTAGATAATCCGGTATAATAAAAACAAGTCGGTCTCTAATTGATTTTAAAGTATATGAAAAAATACGAAATTTGACTATTCCCCCCTTATCTCGGAAACTACTAGGCTTAAAATTCTGAAAAAAATACGGAAAATAGTTCCTTGCCTAAAGATTACAGGAAAACCTAATAAGAAGTTTGAGTGTGCAAAGTAACGGGAAAATTCTCAATATTTTTGTGCATTATATATACGGAACCCTCATCACGCGAGTTGAACTCGCACTTGTCCGGTTTTTTACCTATAACGGTACTATGCCGTATATGTAGTAACACACGCAATAAGTGACACATAGGCTATCATCAAAATCATAACTCAGTTGCTGCTGATAAAGTGTTTCCTCTCGTATAGTTCGGAGAAACCACCGGCTCAACTTACAGTCCATTATAGGAAGTGAACTTCCTGCATTGTTATACAACGCAAGAAGAACTGGGAATCGCCTGGAAAATTACCGCTTTGTATAAAACCGACATATCTTGAAGTATAGACGTAAAACATTTATTTATAGGTAAAAGGCACTTAATCTAGTACACCATCCTGCATAACGGTTTTTAGGGTTCCGTACCCAAAGGGTGAAAACGGGACCCTAGTACTAGATGTGTAACGATTTAAAGTAGTAAAGACTTAACAACAATTTTCGCTTTAATATCCAAAACCTTACATACAGTCCAAACGGCTTGTTGGGTTTTGCCATATGAGGTTTCGTTGGATTCCTCATAATCGTAGGAGTTATATAGGCTATAATATTTGAAATAAGCAGTTACGTTTTTTGTAAAATCTTCTGATTTCACTGGTTATATATGCAATGACAGCGGTGGTATTCCTCCTTACGTCAACATCAAAATAAAACAAAACACGAATTCACGTATGCAGCGAATAACCCCATTTTAGTATAATCAGTATTCAGTAAGTGAATCATTTGATAGTGATGTCTCGCGTTCGTTGAACTGTCTTATTGTAGTCCCCTACGATTGATATCAGTAACTTGACTATGCCGTTTGTGTTTTGATCTTGAATTATTGAATGGATCCTTTGTTACGCTACTGAATGAATGCTTTATTTTATACTTCTACTCAGAGTATACTTTTTTAGGCTCCGCCTTGTAAAGGGGGCGTCGCAGGATCGCTCTTGGCATTCAACTGCGTACTACTCAGAGTATAGTAGCTGAAGAAAAAAACGTTACTCATAAACGTTTACTAGCTTCAGAGCCCTACAATGTTACAATCGAGTAGCTATTTTATGAACGTATGAATCATATTGGGATCATCTTAATCGTCTATTTTATGCTAATAAACTGATGGCATCTCTTAAATTGTTATTCTTATTTTGGTATAACTGGTTTATATCCTGTCTGAATGCATGCAATCGATTATATAATATAATAAATTAATTACACAAACTAATCAATTGCATGCGATTATATATAAACGGTGTTGAATGTACCTACAATGTAAACCAGAGAGACACCCACCAGTGTAGGTAGCACCCGTAACAGGATAAAGTAAAAATGTTGTGGTTAAGCCTTTTTTATCGCCAGCTGTATACTTCTCAGAATCTATTCGCATTACCACATTTTCCTGGTTCTATAATTGACCGACCAATTGAATCGAATTGTAATAGAATATAAGTCTGATAACGACTCCGACGAGGGCGACCTCGCGTACACAGAGTTCAAAAAACAAGGGTCGTCATTCCTGAGGTCAATATTTAAGGGCTTACGTATCCATATTATTACGTAGGTATATTTAAAATATTTACCTATATTATAAAATTGTACAAGAGGAGACGCGTTTTAAGCGGATTAAAAATTTAACTAATAATTTGAGTTTTAGCTCCTTAATTTTGGCAATATCCACAGGAGAGACGCGAATATAAATCTGTTCCCTTAACCAAATCGACCAGATTGTCTTCTAATACCTATTTATTTTTGGTTATATTTAATTTAGGTCTCATTTTAGCAATTTGACTCTAGTTCTACTTCTAGACTCAGTTTGACTTTAGTTTTAACATATACAATACATGGGTGATTTTAAACGATTTTAACGGTTATTTACTCTTTAAACATGCGTTTATATCTACGGCGATATAAGTCAGCTTATATCATTATTTAAATGAGTAAATTAATACCTCCTAATCAGTTCCTCAAATGACTAGGTGTTGTTTATATCATTGCAGTCCGCCAAGGAATGTGAACAACAAGTTAAGGTAAATTAGTGATGTGCAGTCAAAAGTTTTAGCTCAGTTGGCAAATTGAATGAAACAGGACGCCATATTATGATATCTTATGTCATGTCAATCTAAGCAATTTTGTGTGAGGTATACAGATTACGAACGTGTATAGAAAATTAACGGCAAAATGTTCTGAAAGTGATGGTTTACTGACGACTGCATATATATTCCTTAAACGATTAATTTCGCAGTTGTATATTTTTCTGAAATCGCGCATTTATCACTGTATACACTCTTATCAAAAGTTCCAAAGAAATAAGTGTTACAGAAGAAAATCGCTAAAAGGAAATATATTCTATATATCGATTTGTGTAAGAATGTCCCCTAATATTTATTTATTATTATTATATAACTGGAGATTATTTGAGTTGGCGGAATGGCATCAAAGTAGTCCATTCAAAAAGCAACTCAATCGTCAAGGTATAATATTCCAATTCCAATGAAAGTTTTATAAAAAGTCGGCCATATTCAAAAATCTCAACCATACATATCGTGTTTTCTTCTGTGAGCTCTAATATGGCTCGCTACGCTAAATGTAAGACCCTATGGCATTCTAAAGGGAGGAAATGAAACATCTACAAATTTAATATTTTGGGAAACGAAAATTTGCAATGTGAATCACTTGGGGAAAAGTTTCTAGCCCTTACTGATTGACCGATTCCTCTTGCTTGATAAAATTAGGCTAAACTAAATTAACGGGGGTCTACTGTTTCATTTAATATGTCAGCACATATGGCACATTGTGTAGTCGTTATCAAATACATTGTATGAGTGAACAACGTGCTCAAAACATCTGAACACAAATTATTGCCAAGTCATTAAAAGGTGCTCTGATATTTTTGAACACCCTGGCATATTACATGTGTTTGATGCCGACCTGTTCGCGCAGTGTTATGCTAACATTCGTGATTTCATGTTTTTTGCGGCGTTTCAGTTTTTGGTTTAGTGCTTTTAATTTAACAAAAAATCTAATGACTTGTTTGACTTGTTTTTTATTTGACGTCTTTAAAATGTTTCCCGCATGCTGCTTATTTGTATAATTGTTTCATAGTATTGATTGTTATTATTGATCACCGATGCACTACTACGATACTTAGGTATGCTCGAGTGTGTGTCACTGTAATAATATACTCGTACGTGTTTTATTTGTGTGTGATTACTGTCATCTTTATTGGACTGTATGATGCTATGCTAGGATATATTGTGTAACTATACAAACGAGTAGGTAAATACCTATCTATTGTTTTAATGATATAACAACTAACGACAACTCTAAAAATCATTGCGATAAAAACCTGTGTAAAGGGATACAATTAAACAACAATTAGTTTTATCTTATCGCAGACATTGGACCAGACAACTCAATAAGTGTTACGAAATTTATTCATATCCGAACATATCACATGAACTAACATGAATCATATTTGTTTTTTAACTACTTTTTATTATTGCGTAATTAACATGGTGGAACATAACACATTATTAATTAACTTCTAGGCGACTGGGCGATTGATTCTATTAATTATAATATTTATAATGACCAATTAACAATAAAAAAGTAACCAAGTGTGAAATGGTGGTGGGTCTATTGGTAGGTTATTTATATGTTCAGTTGCAGTGTTCATATCTAAATGAATTAATGTTTAACTTGATCATTTATGTTGACATTATGACTTTGATGACGAACAATTTTTATAATTGTAATGTGATGACTTATTTAGTTCAGACAAAGAGTTGACAATTCAAATGAAAAACGCCTATTTCCACGGTATGTTCATTTCTATACTGGATTAACTTTATTTTCCAGTTTAGATGAAGTAAAATGTAACACTGTTACCGTTTGTTTAAGTTGCAGGTTAAAAACTACTGATTGGACGTTGTTTACTTGGCTATAAAAAAACTAGTAAATTGTAGATAAAAATATACACACAATTTTGAGACCTCCGTAATATGTGCAAAAAAAGGCCAAGCAATAAAACATGCTTCATTTGTATTTTTCACAGGTCTGCAAGCATTATGAGCTCAAAGTCAGCCCCAGGAATAATCATGGCGACTGGTGTGATGGGCAAGTCCCTAAAGGGCATTCCTGGGGTCTACATCAGTAGGGACGCGGGTCTCACTTGGAAGAGGATCCTTAAGGACTATTACTTCTTCAATTACGGGGACCACGGTGGCGTGTTGGTTGCCGTCAAATACTTCAAGTTGCGCGGCGAGACTAGAAAGATTCTGTATTCGACGAACGCGGGAATTGAGTGGAACTCTTATCAGTGAGTTGTGTTTTGTATTTTGCAAGTGGTTGGTTATGTAGATTGGTACTTGATGTGACTTACGTTTGAAAACTCGGTTGCTCGTAAACGAACTTCTTTATGGTAATTCGTTCTAGGTGATAAAATTTAATCTCACTTCAGGGTTTATACCACGACTAGCTTCTGCTCGCTTCGTCCGCGTGCAACTAGTTAATCTCGTAGCTCCGTACAAAATTTCGCCCCACATTTCAGCCCCTTAGGGGACGATGTCCTTCCCCGGGATTCAAACTATCTCCATACCTAATTTCTTCTCAATCGGTTCAGCGGTTTAATCGTGAAAAGGTACCAGATAGAGTGACGGACTTACTTTCGCAATTATAACATTAGTATAGATGATAGTCAGCCATCATACATTTTTAATATTGACGTTATTAACATTAATTAATGGTTTCGATTTTACCATTTTACAATTATACGTACAGTCAACTGCACCAATATGTATTCACTCAAAGTTTCAAAATATGTATACTACAACCTTATTGTTGCAGAAATAAGGTCTGTGTACATATTTTTGAGACTGTGTGTAACTGGTGTATACATATTACATATATATGGTGCCTTTGACTTTACGCTTCAATGAAAATGATAACTAATGTTGTATCTATGGACAGACAGACACGTTAAACTTATAACACCTCTCTCTTAGCGTCGGGGGTTAAAAAAGATGGAATGTGTTTGCTGTACAGTAGTATAAGTTTGCCATTTTGTTAATTTTAAGAGGCGTTTTCCTTGTGTTTGTATTATTATATTATTTCGATTTTCCTTAAGCGGAACTAAAATATTTGGTCTAGGTACACTTGGTAATCTGCATATAGTCTGATACATAGTGTACAAGTAGGTAGTTTCTTTATTTTAGTAGCTTATAATAATATAAATTTCCTTACTCACTCTAATAGAATATTTTAAACTCACTCGCCACAGTAATTACGTAACGATTATGAATGTTATCGGCTGTACACAGGTTCAACGCAGACGACCTCCGCATATACGGCCTCATGACAGAGCCAGGAGAGAATACCACCACGTTTACCATGTTCGGCTCCGCCAACGACCAGCACCAATGGATAATCATTACCATAGATCTTCAGAACGCCTTCGCTAGAAACTGCACCGCCGACGACTACAAGTTCTGGTCACCCTCACCGCCTAATTCTTCAGTATCCTGCGTATTAGGTACTAGAGACACGTTCCAAAGGCGATTGGCACATACTAACTGTTATAACGGCATTAATTATGACCGACCTATTAAGAAAGAAGTTTGCGAGTGTAGCAGACGAGACTACGAATGTGATGTCGGTTTTCAGTTGAGTAATAAAGCTTGCGTCCGGAATAAATCCGCCAAACACGATCCTTACGCTACTCCCTTCCCTTGCCGACCGGGCAATCTGTATCAAAGAACAAAGGGCTACAGAAAAATTGATGGCGATGTTTGTACTACCTCCACATACATACCTTATGCGCCCGACATGGTCCCTTGCCCCTTAGACGAACCAACAGAATTTATCCTCGTTGCATTAAGAGACAAAATCGCGCGGATAGACTTATCAGACAATTCTACATTATTCCCAGTCAGAGGCCAAAACAACATAGTCGCTATAGAGTTCGATTTGAAGAACAACTGTATCTACTGGGCTGATATTGAACTTGATAAAATTAGCCGTCAGTGCTTCAATAACGGTACAGTACAAGAGATCATCGTTGATACTGACTTGGCCAGCATTGAGGGCATGGCTTTGGATTGGATATCGAATGTGTTGTTCTTCGTCGATGGAATGCGGAAGAAGATAGAAGCAGTGAGAACAGACTTGGCGATCGCGGGAAGAATGAGAGTTACTATCCTAGACTCCAAAGTGTTATCCAAACCAAGAGGGATCGCCGTTCACCCTAAGGCCGGATACCTATTCTGGACTGACTGGGACAGGACCAATCCGACCGTGTCCAGGTCTAACCTTGATGGTAAAAACGTGAAGAAACTATTCGGCAAGCCTATAGTCCAATGGCCCAACGGCATCACCATAGACCAAATGGCTGAGAGAATATATTGGGTAGACGCTATGGAGGACTACATAGCCAGCGCTGATTTAGACGGCAGATACTTCAAGAGGATTCTGTGGAAAGACGAGAAAGTATCACATCCGTTTGCCGTGGCTGTACTAAAGGGCAAGATGTACTGGGACGATTGGAAAGCGAAGTCGATCTTCATTGCTGACAAGGATTCTGGAGACAACGTTATAACGATAAACAACTCCTTCTCTGGCTTGATGGATTTGAAAGTGTTCGCACATTTCATCCAGCACGGTAGTAACGCGTGTTCGTACAAGAACACTAGTTGCGATACCATGTGTCTCGGGGGTCCGGGGAAAGCGTTTAGTTGCCTGTGCCCGGATGGGTTCACGTTAATAAATGGGAAATGCACGTGCTCCAACGGACTGGAGCCATCCGGTAACATGACGTGTCCTAAGAAGCCTGGCGCATCTTGTGACGCTGTAAGTATCTGTTAATATGAACAATATGCTTTTTTTTCTCTTAAAATTACAAATTTTTATGGGTCTTGACCTACTAAACTTTTTTTTTTTATTCATTTAGAACACAAACAGTCACATAACAAATTTATATGGGGTACACATATAGTACCAAAAAACATAGAGAATAAAGACCTGGAGGTTCATTTATGCATACTACTTATGTTAACAAAACAACCTAATAATAAGACATAAAAGGCAAAAAGCTTAAAAGAAAATTATTTTTTACCGGTCCACGACGCAGTAAACTTCAACTATTTTCAAGTTTGATATATTCCACTAAAAGACCTTGGCTTGGTCGCTCGAATGATGTGGGATCAGGGTGAGAAGGGCATTAACATTTCCTCTATGTATTCATAATATTATAAGCGCAATAGGGGTTTTGTGATTGCGGTCACAAAAACTAAATGTAATGTAACGTTTGTAAACAAAGTGGGGATAATTCCACTATTGACATTTAACGATAACGTTCCTGTTATTTGTGTCACTGCATACCGGGGCTAAAAGTGCATCGAGCTCATATTAAACTTTGGCATTGCTTTATCGTATGATTCACGGGATTTTCCTGAAAGTAATTTCAAATTACGTATTTCTTCTTGATAAAGTCCCGGTAATTTAAATACAGTCTGATAAGTTTATCATTTACATATTACAGCATTCTGATGAATCACTTATTAAATATAATAATAAATATTTTTGCGGACAATCTTACACAAATCGACCTAGTCCCAAACTAAGCAAAGCTTGTACTATGGGTACTAGACGACGGTAAACATACTTATATAGATAAATACATACTTAAATAAATGGAAAACATCCATGACTCGGGAACAAATATTCGTGCTCATCACACAAATAAATGCCCGTACCGGGATTCGAACCCGGGACCTCTCGCTTCGTAGGCAGGGTCACTACCAACTAGGTTAAAGCGGTCGTCATTCGTCGCGGCGGTCGTATTTATTATTAATTGTCTGTGTACAGATGTCTAAAGTTCCATTCGATAGGGTCCCGAATAAAACCAATTTAAATTGGCGCAGGAGCAATTCACGTGCAAAAACGGCATGTGCATCAGTATGTCGTGGAAGTGCAACGGCAACGACGACTGCGGGGACCTGTCGGACGAGGCGGGCTGCCCGCTGTGCTCGGCGCCGCTGCTGGCGTGCCGCGACGGCTCGCGCTGCTACCTGCCGCAGTGGCGCTGCGACGGCGACGTGGACTGTGCCGACCACAGCGACGAACTGAGTAACCTACATTTTTTTTATCACACTTGCTCGTCAATGGCGTTTTCATCACACTTGCTCGTCAATGGCGTTTTCATCACACTTGCTCGTCAATGGCGTTATTACTTGCGAGCGTGCAGAGCAGTTATAGCCGTTTTACCTCCCACGGGCTGTTAAGTTTAGTTTTAAAATAATAGAACCCTCTGATTGGCTTAAGCAAATCTGGTTGCTGTGTGATTGGTTGAATAAAAAAATCTAGTTGGTCACGACGCCCCGCCCCGCAAGAATACTGTTCTGTGATTGGTTGAAATATTGAACTGCGCGCTCTACTAGCACTGATCTGGAAGTGAAGTTGTCAATTTTTGATTGGTGCTGCTGTATGAAACTTAGATTTTTCTGTCTTTTGTAGTTATTTATTTCCTCGCAAATGTGATGAAAAACACACGGCGTTACTTTACGCCCCTCGTTAAACAATGTACAGTCGACGCCAAAAATACGTTTACACTTTTGCACCTTATTCCATTGCAATAAGGCGAATAGTGTAAATGTATTTTTGGCGTCGACTGTACTATAACCTACTTCGAAGAATAAGTTTAAAAAAAATGTATTTACATATTGCAAAATACATATTGGACAAAGATCTTGGACGAGTGAAACACCACCCTCAGCTATGTTTCATCCAAATCGGTTGAGCCGTTTAAGCGTGATTGAGTAACAAACATCTAAACATCAAACTTTCGCATTTATATTATTAATAGGACAGGAGCAGGACTAGTATATTCTGTTCTTTAGTCGATAAGTGTTTTATTTTCCTTCTTGTCGATTTATATATTTTTTATTGTGTTTCCCTTTTCAATCAGATTGCACAAAACCCAATTGCGACCCCGACAGCCAGTTCCAGTGCACAAGCGGCATGTGCATACACAAGAAATGGGTGTGCGACGGAGACAACGATTGCCGTGACGGTTCGGATGAGCGCAATTGTACCGTGAGTATTGTTTGGTTTTATTGTCATCTTTTACCCGTTTCTCACTTAAATACCACATGCCCAATATACCCGATTGCTGAAATATAACGGTAACATATTCTGAAGTATTTTTGATACTTTTAGTCTCTTTGAAGCGGAGAGTTGACTAGCAAGCTTGTAAGTTATGAAATTCTACGTAACTCACGTTCTATTATTTTCTTATTTCGAAAAATATGTTATAATTATAATCATAATGGACAAACTCAGCCATATCAAAACCAAATCTGTAATTTTGAGAAATGAGGCGATTTGAATATGTCTTTTTGGCATTTGTGCCTATGCCATATCTCTATTCTATACAGGACAATTAAAACATACTTGTACTCCGCCGGTAGGCGAGGTATATTACATCTAAATTGTTCTTAAAGTCTTTGAAAATAAGGTCTACTTTTGAAGAAACACTGACATTTTAAAAGTCGCTTCCTAACTGAACCATTAATATATGTAAATTTTTCGCAGCAACCAAAACCGTCTTTCAAAACCAACATCTGCTCCGAAAACAGTTTCGCATGCAGCAAGGACCCCGCTCCCATCTGCATACCTAACTCGTGGGTGTGCGACGGAGAGCGCGATTGCCCCGGAGGCGAGGACGAAAAGGACGACAAATGTAAAAACTCGACATGCGCCCCGAGCATGTTCAGATGTCCGAGTGGAAAATGCATATTTAAATCTTGGGTAAGTTGGACTTGTCGAAATGTAATTACCTTATTCATTAGTGGGATAAAAAAAACTTATTTATCGAATCTGCTCACATAATTTCACGAGAATCGGTTGGGAAATGCCACCTGTAGAGGAGAACAGCCTGACAGCGGGACATTGCGACTTCGGACATACGAACGATTTTCGACTCAAGCTGAAGCATAGAATTTCGTTTGCTTCGCTCGCTCATTCAATAAACAATCATCAACCCTATTTTAGGTAAAATGCCGTTAAAATTAGTTTAATTTTATATGTAACTGACATTTGTGTTGTAAGGCAGAGCAAAACACATTTTAGTTAATTGAGTTTTGTTAAGTTGTATGAATGAGGTTAATTTTATAGTTTACTAGCTGACCCCGCGATCTTTGTACCGCCATTAGATAAGGCCTTACAAAAGCTCACCGGCCCTTCAATTACGGGGCCATTTCCGACCTACAAATATATTTGCATGCGTTCCGTTTAGAATTTATTTTGTTATTTTCTACCCCCTTTTCATATATTTATAGCTTTAATGGGTTCGTCTAACCGCTTTATTGGGTTCGTCCTACGAATGCAACAGTAAGGGATTTAAACAAACCATATATTTACTAAAACATAAGCTTTGACACCGGCTACTTGTAGCGAAACTAAACGTTAAACCTTTAGACGACCGGTTAGCCTAGTGGATAGGACGCTTCCTACGAAGCTGAAGGTCCTGGGTTCGAATCCCGGTAAAGGCAAATATTTGTGTGATGAGCATGAATATTTGTTTCCGAGTCTTGGATGTTTTCTATGTATTTATGTATTTATATCTATTAAATATATCGTCGTCTAGTACCCATAACACAAGCCTTTATTGAGCTTACTATGGGACTAGTTCGATTTGTGTAAGATTGTCCACAATTTTTTTTTACCTTTCAAGTCGAATTAGGTTAAATGAGACATGATCAAAGTAAAACTTTTAGGTCAACAAATGTTTGCTCTACTAAGGGTAATTACAGGTATGCGACGGCGAAAACGATTGCTCCGACACTGAATCATCCGACGAGCAAAACTGCACAGCCCCATCCCACTCTAAGCTGCTGCCCCGTCCAGAAAAGGCCGATTTCCCGTCCAACGGAACTTGCTTAGACTGGATGTTTAAATGCGAGAACAACAACTGCCTACCGTACTGGTGGCGGTGTGATGGGATCAACGACTGTGGGGACAACTCTGATGAAGTGGGATGTGGTTCCTTAGTTTTCTTCTCAAGCACACCGGCCCCTGAGCCTGAACAAAGAGACAGGAAGTGCGCCAAGACTCAGTTCACTTGTTCTACTGGTAAGCTTTCTAGTTTATTTTGTCTTATTGTTTGTGATATTCGTATGTTGGTCAAGTGTATATTACCGCATTGGACACATGGGATGTGGTTCCTTTAGCACGCCAGCGCCTGAACCTGAGCAGTGGGAGATAAAGTATGCCAAAACTCAGTACACGTATTCTATTGGTAAGCTTTCTAGTTTAATTTATTATCATTGTAGAGGCTAGAAAGTAAGCAATAGATGGACAACTTAGTACGCGCCGGCTATGCGTCGACCCTCGAAAGTACGAGTCCAGCTATTGTACTTTTGGCCGAGGCTTAACACATTGCTTTTCACGCCTACTGCAAGGAAATTGCAAATAATTTTAATTTTAAATCAAAATTAAAGATCATAATTGAACAGGCTCGCTTGTCTCGCGCCCCGGCGCGGAGGAGGAGGAGCGGCGCTCGCCGGCGCCACTGCGCGCGGTGTCCTGTGATTGGTCGAATCATTGTTCAAACTGTCCAACAATAACATTGTTGGACAGTTTGAATTCATAGATGTCCAACAATGTTTTTGTAGTCCAGTTGAAGCAGCGTTTCGTACAATCAAAGCCTGCCCCCCCTCGTGCCCGCGCCGCCCCACTCCATCCCGCCGCGCCGCTTTGGCGAGGGGGCCGTGCTCTTTTGTTTATGTTTAGTATTATGATCTTTAATTAGGTACTTCATTTTGACTTATATTTATACTTATTTGCAATTTCCTCATAGTAGGCGTGAAAATCACTTTGTAATGTCTCGGCCAAAAATGCAAGAGATGGACTCGTCTTCTTCGAGCCCACTCGCCTACTTTGAAGCCTTTACAACAATGTACTGTTTCACGCCACTGCTCGGAAATGTGGCAAAAGATGGTCAGAATTCAGGCTTCAAAGCTGGGGTTAGTTGGACGTCGCACGAACAGGCCATCTATGACTTCAAACTGTCCAACAATGTTATTGTTGGACAGTTTGAACAGCGATCGACCAATCACAGGGCCCCGCGCGGTCGCGCCGGCGTGCGTGTGCTCCTTGCTCCTCCGCGCCGGGCGCGAAGCAAGCGAGCCTGTTTAGTATTATGATCTTCAATTAGATACTTAATTTTGATTTAAAATTATAATTATTTGCAATTTCCTCGCAGTAGGCGTGAAAAGCACTGTGTTAAGCCTCGGCCGAAAGTGCAATAGCTGGACTCGTACTAACTCGTCCATCTATTGCTTACTTTCTAACCTCTTCAACAATGTACTATTGTACAAAAATATGTTATCCTGTTTACCCAGGCATATGCATCCCCCTCTCCTGGGTATGCGACACAGCCGACGACTGCCCCAACGGCGAGGACGAGCGCAACTGCCAGCGGCGCGGTGGCGGCGCGGCCCGGCGCTGCGGCCCCGACGAGACGCCGTGCGAGGACGGCCGCGGCTGCGTGCGCGCCGACCGCGTCTGCGACGGCCGCGCGGACTGCGCCGACCGCAGTGATGAAGTGCATTGCGAGGTTAGTAGGCTCACTTACGTATACATGGCCGAGGACTGCCGCAACATTCATTTGAAGCACCCTCACATGTTGATGTAACGATGCAATGCAATATCAAGTACCTATCAACAATTCAACACTATGAAAATTTTTGAAATGCCTGATTATTTTTTTGGTGATAGGAATAACCTTCCTTAGCACCAGAAAAAAGTTTCAGATTTTGCAGCTGCGTCTATAATTTTTGAAAAATATAAACAGTTTCCTCTCTTACGTTTTGGGTCATCACATCACCAAAAAATTTATCAGGTATTTGTAAAATTTTCATCCATTCCCAATTAGTATTATTCCCCAGTAGTGAGTTGTAACGACTTGGTCGCCAGGGCCGGCCGGACTACACGCAGTGCCCGGCGGGCTACTCGCTGTGCGGCGACGGCATGCTGTGCATCTCGGAGGTGTCGCTGTGCAACGGCCACCAGGACTGCTACGACGGCAGCGACGAGGGCAACTGCACCAGCGACCCTACTCCGGCCCACGGCATCCAGGTAAACTCACCTCCGATAACATATAGCTTTACAACTTATGCCAGGGTAATTGGATTGACACAATATTTGTTCCTCATCTGATCACTTTAAGTAGAACCTCACAAACCAGCGTTGATAGTAATTCTGATCAAAAATACCACCTATCGCCTTCTCTGTGAAGTCGACATAATGTGGCCGACATAATAGTATTTATGTGACTGTACATAATGAGAGGCCTTGAGAAGGCCTCATTATGTACAGTTGCATACACTAATTTATCTACACACTTATAATAAATCCTCAATGATGGGTTCCCCACCATTAGAATAACCGCCATTGCACCGCCATCGCCGACTAAATTTCAAATCCTAACCAACTAGATGTCCGTGACGAGATCTAGTTGGGCATGATTTGCTGACCTCTGGGCCACGCTTCGAAATTTGAATGTCATTACTTTAACAATATCGATATCTTAAAGAAAATACGTACAAAATTACCTACGGCCAGAGACAAGTAAATTATTTTTATAAATCTTATTGATGCTAGTCATTACTGACAGTTTCTGAACGCATTTCAGCGGGTTTATAGTATGTGTAATAAAGTGTAGATAAAGGTGCAATAAAGTGCAAATTTGGGGACGAGCACCGAGGAGTAAATGGTCCGCGCATAATGGTCAGGTGATTTATTCTAGCTGGTCAATCGTACACTGATTTATTGCTATGCTTATAATTAGTATTACACGTCGGATGCATCGATGCCTTTCTGAGGTTAATTACGTAATTTTTTATCACACTTGCTCGTAAAGGGCTTCATACAGACGCAGGCATACAGAGCTACAATAGCCTTTATAATGTTTTTTTATGTTGTGTGATCTGATTGGTTTAAGCAAATCTCGTTGGCCGTGCGCCACAAGAATTCTGCCAGTAATTGGTTGAAAAAAAATGTAGGTGGCCACGAGCCGCAATAATACTACTTTTGGACACTAAAAAAAGTGCATTTTTTTAGATAAGATAAGATAAGATATATTTATTGTCAAAACTGTGTACATTGTGATAACATGTTATAAAATAATTTGTATCAACAGCTTGCCCATTTCGGACGTACAAAATAATGATAGGATAAAATTTGAATTCAATAAAAACGGATATGTAACAATAGGCATTCATAATTAGACGAAATATTCATTTAGGTCATAGAAACATTTGCATAACAGCCAGCATTTAATGTAAAGTAATCTTTTTATATGATTTTAATTATATTTCTTAACTTATACTTTATTACAATTATTTGATGGTTTACTATCCATTTAGCAACACTACGTTATCTATCAATTTTAACACAAGGAAACTACCCTATTGCACCGGCGCAGTGACAGGTTCCGACTATAACACAAACCATACTCATCGGCGACGTTTTAATATACTGTTATTCAACTGTTACTAAAAACTCACCATTATTACCGTCCAATGGTTTTTTAGATCCTCGGCATCGGCGTGGACCAGCCATCAATAAACGCCAGCAGTTTCCTCATCTCATTCTGGATGTCTCAGCAGAAGATGTTCATCTACAGCTTCCTGCCCTCCATATCGAAGGTCTCGGACGGTGTGTGGCGTAACATGACGTGGATTCACGAGAGCACTTTTAGGTAAAAATAAATAACACATTATTATACTACATTAATAATTGATTTTCTTCAGTAAAATATATTATATTATGTTACGTCATAGCTGGCCATAAAGTAGCAATTACCGCACACTACGCGTGCGGAAAATCCCACTTCCTGGCCTGAGAGAGACGTAAAATTTTGAACTTACCACGGGCGGTAATAAAGAAAGTCTCAAATCGCATATTTATCGCCCTTGCCTCGGCTCGGGCGTCAAATACTTGCGATCTTTTTTTTTGGTTTTACCGCCCTAGGTAAGTAATGTAGTATTTCTGAACCACTCCTCAGTCGTGTGTATTGTGTTTTATATGTGCATCTGTCTGTGACATTGTAACACCCAATCGGATGAAGCGATTTGAGTCTTGTCTGTCGAGAATTTTCTTAGTTATGTTTGTTGTATCAGGTGTGTATTATTTATTTTTTATTCTAGATTTATCGATTTGGAGCCGTACACGCAATATAATGTGACTTTCTATATCCAAGACACCAGAACGAATAAGACTTACCCGTCTATGAAGTTTGTTAACACCACTACAGGTGAAGGAGGTACGTAAATTTCAAGTCTCTCATCCACAGAATAATCTATCCTTGGTTAGTCAAATTCTCGCGAAGGTCATTTTAATCAAATCACTTTTAACCGTAGCAGCAGCCCGTGAGCTCATAAAACAGTTTTCGGATGAGATAGTTAATTTTGGCATAAGAACGTGTAAGAGCAAGAGAGAAATATAGACCCCGAATCCTATTCTCAATGGGTATGGTTGTTTTTTTGTCATAAATTAAAACTTACAAAGTTTTTATTCCACATGTAACCTTCATGCTTTGATAATAAGGTCAGCATTTGAACATTTAACAACTGATATTTCTAATATAACCATGGATAAGAAATAAAAATACATTCACTAAGATGTAAAGAAAATGAAAAATAAATGTTTAATGTAACATTAAGATCCTAAGTACTAGCAATAAATGTAAAATGAGTTAAAATGTTAATATTATTCATGGAACCCAATACGAGTTGATTGAAGAGATCAGAGATAATGGGGGATGGATGAAAATTTTAGAAATGCCTGATTATTTTTTTGGTGATAGGAATAACCTTCCTTAGCACCAGAAAAAAGTTTATTCTTCAGCTGCGACAATTATTTTTGAAAAATATAAACAGTTTCCTCATTTACGTTTTGGGTCAAGAACGGTAAATAGACACTTTCCTTGATCTGTCTCATATTACAAAAAACTATCTTACATATCCGTGGTAAACTGACACTGGTAATGACCAATATAGCTGCTGCAAGTGTCATTGCCAGTTTCAGTTTACCACACATATTTAATTATATTTTTTGTAATATGAGACCGATCGAGGAAGGTGCAGTAACTGACCCAAAACGTAAGTGAGGAAACTGTTTATATTTTTCAAAAAAAATTGACGCAGCTAAAAAATCTGAAACTTTTTTCTGGTGCTAAGGAAGGTTATACCTATCATCAAAAAAATTATCAGGCATTTCTAAAATTTTCATCCATTCCCAATTGGCTACTTTCCTAAAAAAACTATTTAGTCAGCATTTTAACAAAAAATAATGAAGATATAGCTCGTTATAGTTCCGCGTGACATCACATTATGGTACACTTTTTAGCATAACGTGGCGTCATGCGGAACATTAGCGGGCTATATCTTCATAACTTTTTGTTTAATTGGCAAAGAAAAAAATACGTGTCCAATATTTTTTGACAATCTAACTGACGGACTACATATAATCAGTTTTGTTTTGCTCAGGAAAGTACCCAATTGAGTTAGCATCACCATTTGTTCACCAGTGCCCTCACCGCCCCTGAAAGTGAGCGTAATCCAGCTAACCGGCAGCCGCATCCAAGTCATCTGGGACCCGCCGGCCTCGCCCAAGGGCCGCATAGAGTCCTACACCGTGTCCTACGCGCCGCCCATACCACCCATGGAGAAGACCACTAAAGGCACGGAGACGAACATGACCATCAATGGATACTTTATACCTACCATGAACTATTCGTTCTGGGTGAGTACTAGCATTCTGTACGCTTACATATCACGGCCTGTAACTTTTCAACGACGATCCAATTTAGGTTTAGGATTTTTGTTTCTTCTGAATTCCGTTATATTGTATTTGGAAGATCGACAACCCTGAATTGTCAGAACAGAGATCTTTATATGCATTTTGTAAATAATAGTTCATTGATGAGAATTCTTATTTACTCCATCTAAGGTTAGTTATCTACTGTTTCTATTGTCAATATCTTTACAAAATAACAGAGAGATAGCTCTTTTAATCGTCAGAATGACAATACTAAAGAAGGAAACGTCTGTTAATAGCCTTCGAAATGTCGATGGATGATGGTGTTTTTAATCTATGTTCACAAACAGCCAAAAGTGCAACTTGATTCTTTGAGGGCCTGATCTTCTCGCACTTTCTTGCATCAACCTAGTGGTTAGTGACCCTGCCTACGAAGCGGACGGTTCTGGGTTGGAATCCCGGTAAGAGATATACATGCCAGTAAGTTACGTTAGCCTAGTGGTTCAGGCATGCGGGTGTCAAGCGGCGGTCGCGGGTTCGAGTCCCGGTTCGTACCAATGAGTTTTTCGGAACTTATTTACGAAATATTTACCGTTGGCTTTTCGGTGAAGGAACATCGTGAAGAAACCGCTTTAATCGTCTAATCCTTTCACGCAAAATAGGCACGTTGGATATCGATTTGTGGAAAATGCCTAGTAAAACTAACTATACATGCCAGTGGCGGAGCACCTACACTAGCCGATTTCCACCGGCTTGCATAAACTTATTTTTAGGCAAGCCTATAGTTATTTAGTTTTGGATTTTTTTAAGTATTTTTACAAGCTTTTATTTAACTTGCACTGTTCGTACATGTAAGTATGTAATAACTAAGTTGTCCGTCAATTTTTGCAATCCATTTTCCAGTCACTTGCCGTTATCCGATTGAGCTGAAATTTTGGGTAAATATAGTTTGGATGTCAATTCAATATTATGGTACCATCGAGCTGATCTGATGATGGAGACAGAAGGTGGCCATGGGAATACAGCACTTAACCGACGTAACCCCGTTGAGTTTGTGCTCGTTAGCATTGGCTCGATGAGTAGTTGATGACGGTATACAGAAAAGTACAGCCTTGTTCGTCTTACTATGGGGTTAGTGCGATTTGTATAAGAGTGTTCCGCTAACAGTATGAATGAATGAGCAGGTGACGGCCACCAACGGCGCGGCCACCTCCGCGTCGTCCCCCGTGCTCAGCATCCTGTTCGACGAGGTGGGCGACGTGGACGACCTCAGCCACGTGGAGCTGCGCCGCCTCAACGACTCCGCGGCGGCGCTGAGCTGGCACAACATACGCGGCGTCGAGGGCTTCAGGCTGGTCGTGCGCCCGCCCGAGCCGAGCTACGTGCAGTGGGAACCCATTGTTACCAACGGGACCAATATCACATGTGAGTGAGCTCTTTATCTGGTTTGACACTTTTTCTCAAATGTGCGTTATAACAGGCTTCAAAGTATCACGTTTCGGGCTGAACAACTCGAGAGAACTGCAAAGGAATTTCATACAAAATTGAAGGCCTAGCCCGGGAAGTATTTTTTTTTAAATTTTAATGTAAACATGGCGTCTGTGTTCATGAACAGGCTAAACAGCTGAATTGTTTTTTTCGAATGCGTTCTCTATGGGCCAAGTTAAAGTTAACATTAGTTTACCGTCAGTTACACTATGCAAACATAATATTTAACTGTAGTAAAAAATCACGCAAATTGAAAATTAAACATTTAGCCACAAAGCCATAATTGTATATGCCATAAATTTAACGTTTGCCATAAGCATCATTTGCTCTAAGTAGTTTGTAAAGTTTTCAGTATTAATTCTTATAAAATGTTATGGTTTTCAGAGAAAATCATTTATGGCATATGACGCACACTAGTGGTATAGCCTTATGGCAAATAAAATTATGGATATCGATGGTATCCGGAGTAAGATAATATATCATAACTATTTTATTAGCGAGCGGGTTTCACTTACGGTCTTTTTGCAATACTGGGGCATATATCACAAAAATTACAATGACTCCAGATGCAAAAGATGTTTTTTCCCCTTTCAATTCTACTTCTAACGAAATACTTCGTTTAGGTCCATAGTTGTGGTACAGTTTTGTTTCTATAAAAGCGTAAAGATTTTATTGGAAGCTTTAAATTTACTTTTGGACAATAAAATAAATGCATTTTTTCTAAACTTTCAAGTCTTTTTATGATTTTAAATATATTTCGTAATTTATACTTTATTACATTTATTTGATGGTTTACTATCCATTTAGCAAGACTACGTTATCAATTTTAACATGAGGCATCCTAGCTTGAGTACTCTGGGTATGCTGCTAGGATGCTCCGACCGGTCAATTTACCCAGACGCTTTTCTCAGATGCATTCTCGTCGCGTTGTGCCTTAGAATGGCTATATTGCCAGAGAAGAGCTTGAAAGACGTGATTTTCTACAAAGCACGAAGGCAGTTTTTGATAAACAATCTATACGGGTTTATTATTATTACGTTCACTTATAATCACTGTAAACTAGGTAATTGACGACAATCCACTTTTTCTCCAAAATGGCCCGCAAATTGTACATTAGTCGCTACATATTCATTCTTCATAAAGATTTACGTTTTCATCCGTACAAAATCCAAATGGTACAGGCATTAAGGCCTCAAGATCACGCTACCAGGCTGCAGTTGAGAAATTTTTGGCCAAAAAGTCATATCCAAAAGAGGTGACATTAACTGGCCTCCTCGCAGCCCGGACCTGTCCCCAATGGATTTTTTTCTTTGGGGATACCTTAAAAGTAAAGTTTTTGAGACCAACCCAGTGTCTGTTGAAGAATTGAAGCAACGTATTCGCGAGGAAATGCAAAACATTTCTCGGAACACTTGTCAGGCCGTCACTGAAAATTTTCGCTCCAGGTTACGGCAATGCCAAAATAATGAAGGATCACATATGGATGACGTAATTTTAAAAAAATAAAATCCCTATTCATGTGTTTTCATAATTAATAAACGGTTTTCATCTGATATAATTAGTTTTCATTTTATTTTAGTTTGAAATGTAAAAAGAGTTATGGTCCACCCTGTATAAATTCCTTTATTTGTCGAGTACCAAACTTTAAAAAAAGTTGAAACCGGCATATAAAAGTCGGCACAGGTCGTATTCAGCCAATTCAACTCGTATTTTTCTGTTGCAAACGCGACTTTTTCTATGTGTCTCAAATAATTTGCGTTTTTCGGTGGAAAAATACACTTACGATTCGGAAGAAAAACGGCGGGAAATCATTAATATTTTCACGTTGTGCAACGATATTTAAAGTTTATTATTTCTCCATTTTTGAGAAAATTGGTATTATACTCGCAAGCTCGTCCGTTTAAACAAATACTCAGTCTGCAATTGCCTCCTTCCCGGCCACGGCAATAATGTAGTATATCTTCTATTTGTTTCCAGTAACAAACCTGCCGACCGGCGTGCGCATCAATGTCGACATCATGGCGTTCAAAGGCAACATCACCGGGCACCCGCTGACCATATTCCTGAACCCGCAGGGGGAGCAGGACGCGGCGGTGAGCAGCGCGGCCGTGTTGCTGAAGGAGCGCACGTCGGTGCAGCTGGCGTGGGCGCCGCCCGCCGCCGCGCGCTACCGCGGCAGGCAGCTGCAGTACGCCGTCTACTACAACGACGTCATGCACAATAGGATTCCTGGCAAAGAGAGTGAGTCAACCTTGCACTGTCAACATGAGATGCGTTCAGAATGTTACTATTCAAAAGTGCCAAAATTTAAAATAAAAACCGGCCAAGTGCGTGTCGGACCACGCAAAACGAAGGGTTCCGTGCCT
This sequence comes from Epinotia nisella, assembly GCA_932294315.1. Classification (NCBI taxonomy): domain Eukaryota; kingdom Metazoa; phylum Arthropoda; class Insecta; order Lepidoptera; family Tortricidae; genus Epinotia; species Epinotia nisella. The sequence goes on from OW028687.1 coordinate 9,288,240, forward strand.
ATTAAAAAGGTCGTATCGTCACAGAAATTTTACGGCACTTACGTCCTTTTCTTTGAGGAAGGCAGTTTTTCAGCAATATCTCGAAAACCTCTGAACCGATCTTGTTCAAAACAATTTTCGGTGAATGTTATGAATAAGCCCTATGTCCATGAATTTTTCCATATTTTTAAAATACACCGTTCAAAAATTAGAGGGGGGGGACATACGGACAGACGGACAGACGGACATGACGAAACTATAAGGGTTCCGTTTTTGCCATTTTGGCTACGGAACCCTAAAAATGCGGTGGAGAGGTTTGCCATTTTAGCCGACGATAAATTCTTATTGATAGAGTCATTCGTGTCGTCATTTCATAAACTACAATAAAGTTGCCGTTAATAATTTTCATATGATTGTATCTACACATACTATAAACCCGCCAAAATGCGTTCAGAAATTGACAGTAATGACCAGTGAGATTAATAAAGATTAATAAAAATAATTAACTTGTGTCTGGCCGTAGGTAATTTTGTACGTATTTTCATTAAGATATCGATATTGATAAAGTAATGACTTTCAAATTTCGAAGCGTGGCCCAGAAGTCAGAGCAAATCGTGACCAACTAGATTTTGTTATGGACATCTAGTTGGTCATGATTTGAAATGCGGTGCCATGGAGGTTATTCTAATGGTTCCCGAACACCTTATTGAGGATCTATTATATGTGTGTAGATAAAGTAGTGTATGCAACTATACCCAATTAGGCCTTAAAAGTAATTTTCTCCAAAATGGCCCGCAAAGTGTACATTGGTCGCTACATATTGGAAGGTAAAGTGTATAGTTTCAGGTCAGATCAAAATTAAAAAATAAAAAACATTGCAGGCCGCCTTGAATGTTACATATAAATTCCTTTATTTGTCGAGTACCAAACTTTTTAAAAAGTTGAAACCGGCATATAAAAGACGGCACAGGTCGTATTCAGCCAATTCAACTCGTATTTTTCTGTAGCAAACGCGACTTTTTCTATGTGTCTCAAATAGTTCGCGTTTTTTGATGGAAAAATACACTTGCGATTCGGTTTAAAAAGAAAAACGGCGGGAAATCATTAATATTTTCACGTTGTGCAACGATATTTAAAGTTTATTATTCCCCCATTTTTGAGAAAAGCACTATATTAGCCTTAGCCGGAATGGCAATTGCAGGCTTCGTATTATAATTAAACGGACTCGCAAGCTCGTCCGTTATAATAATGTACTAATAAAACCACACTCGTATTTTAAGACCTCATTATGTACAGTCACATAAACTATGTACTATTAAAGTATCTATTTATTTTCCAGCCAAGATATTGACGAAGAACACAAGCATGACGATAGAAGGCCTGCACGCGTGCGAGAGCTACATATTCGCGGTCACGCTCGTCAACGGGCCCATCGCCAAGATACACGAGATCATGACCCGCGAGAACGCTAAGTAAGTTCTGTCATACGACCGCAAAGTTCCCCCATGTTTAGGGTTCCTTACCCAAAGCGTAAAAAGGGGGCCCTATCACTAAGACTTCGCTGTCGGTCTGTCTGTCTGTCCGTCTGTCACCAGGTGTCTCGTGAACCGTGATAGTTAGATAGTTGAAATTTTTACAGACGATGTGTTTCTGTTGCCGCTATAACAACACATACTAAAAAACAGAATAGAAGAAATATTTAAGGGGGCTGCCATACAACAAACGTGATTTTTTTTTGCTCGTTTTTATAGATAATGGTACGGAAGCCTTCGTGCGCGAGTCCGACTCGCACTTGGCCGGTTGAGCTTACGGAAAATTCTGCTAGGTCGATTATCTTTCAACTAGTTCCCTCTTACAACGCCTTAGGGAGGCGTGTAGCGACAACTATCTAGAATACCCAGGCTTCTTAACGGCACCAACATCTCAAATTACACCCAGAACTCGTCAGTGACGATGCACCTCCATACTAAATGATTTTTTCACACCTCTCATTCAGAAAAGTAAGTTTTGGTCCCCGACGAGAGGGAGCAAAATGCCACTTTTCTGTTCAAGCTACTTTTTTAATTTATTCATTGGCATGTAGCATTTACGCAATGTGCCAATTGAACACAGATCTTAAGAAAATAATCGATTGTAATTTCATCGTAGGTAATCGATTAAAAACGAACATATTTCAAGTTTTAACTTTAGCAACGTTATAGGGGTCGTTCTTCTTTTTTACCGACAATGAATCGAGGTTTTCCTTTTTTTTTGGTTTTTGAACTATCCAAAATTGTGATTTTGAAGTGCGATTTAAAAAAAAATGCATTGGTTTCTTCATTAACACTAATTAAAGTTTCCTTTCCGGCCAATATACATATTTGTTTACGGTTAGTTTTTAAAAAAAATATGTGACAAAGTGGACTCTTTCAGTGGGGACAACATTTTGGTTTACCACTCTGTCACGGACTTCTACGATAAAAATACGTTTAAAAAAAATGCTAGTTAGAGAAACTAAAATATTAATTTAATACTAATTAATAAAATAACATGGACGTTCATTTTCGAACATTATAAAACCGTAAAATCATTACTCAAATGAGATGCCGTAGTAAGACGAAGGACAGGCTATTGTCGGTCGAAAAGAAGAACGACCCATAGGTACATTTACATATTAAAACTTGAGAATTTTTCGTAATATTTGAAAAAATTGTCACAATAAACGTCATTCTTCAATAAAACTTAAATAAAAGTTATTTAATTTTTTTTAGAGCATTTTATATCAATTTTCCTCATAATCGGTGTGATAAATGTCTTCTTTTCTTTTCTTTTTTTTCTTAAAAGTTACATGTGTCACTCAGGAGCAAAATTATTTTCGTCTTGGGCGTTAACACTTGAATCCCTCACTACGCTCAGGATCCTACGTTAGAATCCCTCGCTACGCTCAGGATTCTATTGTAGGATCCCTCGCTACATTCAGGATTCAATACACCGCCCTCGCCGTAAATATACTAATTTGCTCCCTTGTGACACAAATAACTATTTCACACCTTTCATTCAGAAAAATACAGTTTTGCTCCACGACGAGAGGGAACAAAATGCTACTTTTCTGTTCAAGCTACTTTTTAATTTATTCATTGGCATGTAGCATTTACGCAGTGCCAATTGAACACAGATCTAGATATAATAATAGATTATAATTTCATCGTAATCGATTAAATACGAACATATTTCAAGTTTTAACCTTAACAATTTTATATGAAAATTTATGAATTTTTCGTAATATTTAAAAAAAAATTGTCACAATGAATTATACGATTTACTGAAATCAAAACTCGATGACTATTATATTTTCCTCATAGTATGTATGAAAAATTGTAACTGTCACTCAGGAGCAAAATTATTTTCGTCATGGGCGTTAACGCTTGAATCCTTCGTTACGCTCAGGATTCTATCTTAAAATCCCTCGCTACGTTCAGGATTCTATCATAGAATTCTTCGCTTCACTCTGGATTTAATGTACCGCCCTCGCCGTAAATACATCATTTTGCTCCCTTGAAACACAAATAACTAATCTATGGAGTGGCGTAAATTTATACATTTCTCTCATACTAACAATGACTGGGTTCCAGCACTAATGTCTTCAACAAAGCTTTAATTAACGGTTCTGTAATGTGTTCATAGGGCACCGATAAAGAATATACACGTAATATTCAACGTCAACAAGACACGAATGGAAATATTATGGAACGCAAATTGTGACGTCATCCACGAAGAAGTGGCATACAGGGTAAGTGAATTGAATACATACGCCTTTACTTTTTACCGCCAATCTTACTAATATACTCCAGGCAAAATACGGTTTCGAAAAACATTAATTTATAATAGCGTTTTTTTGTTTATTTCATTCTAAAACGTTATTCTAAGATGCTTTATTCAAGAATCCAACAAACTTTCCATCCGGAAGTAATTATATAGATTTAAATTAAACATTCATTGTCTTTTTTATTTTATTTATATTGAATATTTTAAAGCAAATGTAAATGAACCTAAATAAAGATAAAAAATATATTAATATTTATCCGGACTTTTTAGGAGCTAATTAAATATTGATTTTTTTGTTGTCTGATTTTTAGTTGGATTTTGCCTCTAGGTAACTATTTAATTGATAATATATCCGTTACATTAAAAGAATTAGCTATTATAAATTATTTCCAAATTTGACATTTTTTCCATACAAGTTGTCAGTTCATTGCCTGGACTAATATTGTAAGTGCGAGTTTGGAAAATATCATCTCCCCTGTTGGGGTGCGATGGGGTTGAAATGTCTAAATATCAATATGGGTGTCGTTTCATGGTTTTTTGGGACGTTAATTACGAAAATGGCATTGATTTTGAAATTTAACATTGTGGACATGAACATTCTTAAAAGTATTTGTGCCAAATTACAATTCAATTGGAACATACGGGTCAAAGTGAGTTGCACCTTTTTTGTAGACGGTTAGAATTACTTTTAGTACGCGGGCGAAGCCGCGGGCAAAAGCTAGTCGTATGATAATCTTACAAGCACTACTTTGAAATTCTCCTAAGTATTTCATGTACATCAATCGAACGATCTTAGGTGTTATTTCTCTAAATTGAAGGCGGATATTTATTTGCATTGCAGCTGGACATAACGGAAGAGACTCGCAACAAAGTCAGTCGCTACGAGTTGAAGCCGACGACGGCAGTAACGTTGTCTCACGTTATCGAAAATGTGGCTGTCGGAGGGCGGTACAATATCTGCATTTCTGTGAGTATCACACACTTACCTAGTCTATGGACAAAACATACTAGTACAGGTAAAATGAGAACAGTGTTTCCCCGTAACAAGTCTTTATAACATTATATTGTTTAACGAGGGGCGTAAGTAGAATATTGCGAACAAGAGTCTATCTATTCTTACGTCCGTGTGAAATAAATAACTACAAAAGACAGAAACATCTAAGTTCATACAACCGCAGCAATCGAAAATTGATGAAATTGACAACTTCACTTCTAGATCAGTGCTAGTGGAGTGCGCAGCTTCAATATTTCAACCAATCACAGAGTATTCTTGAGGCGCGCGGCCAACTAGATTTGCTTAAACCAATCAGATCACACACAAGCTCATTACTCGCTAGAGACTACAAACTCGCAATAAATCCCCCGGGAACAATTTAGGCCATTGTCCTTTTGTATACAGGCATGGAATAACACCATTTACGAGGAAGTGTGATGAAAAATTCTTTTTTCGTTTGAAAGGGTATCCTTCCCAGGTGGTCCCATGGTCATCAGGGCGGGATCTAATGATGGGATCCTGAAGACATCGAGGGAACTCTTCAAATTTTATAGGCAAACTTGATGCAATTTGGGTACTGATTTGCAGTCGGTTAAAACTTTGTTTTTAAAGTAAATTATATTGAAACTTAACGAATGCATACTATGTATACAGGCCAACGTACCGTCAGCAGCCGTCACGTGTAAACGCGTCCTCGGAGCGCCTATCCCGACGCCGTCCGGCGTAGTCGCGTGGTTAGCGCCCAACGGGCATCTCATGGTCAACTGGGAGAACCGACGAGATGACGAGCCAGACAAGTGAGTATCGTTCTAGGGTGAATCTCCGGCGGTTTGAAACTTTTCTAAAATCATTATCCTCTCACGATTATCTCCCCAAAATTAGGACAACCTACGATAACTTTGATAAAATAAAGCCCGGTGCCAGTATAGTTACAATACAATACAATACAATACAAATACTCTTTATTGCACACCTCACACAAAAAAAGCAGTTACAGAGAGAAACAATACAATATAGTTATACGTTTTAAGAAAATATTGACGCCACGAGTATGCGCGGGGAGGCGGGCGGCAGACCGCCGTGAGCGACGACAGCGGAATGACAAAACGCAGCGGCTACTCTGCCCAGCGGTGTTGGTCAAGCTATAGTACTAGCACAGTATAAAGAACTGCAACCAGTAGGCAAGCTTCATTCATCTTTAGAATTTACGCACCCGCTCAGCGTAACAGCTCAACAGTGACAACCCTGTTGTCAAAAATATGTTTGGAGAGATATTAATTAATTAATTTAATTTTCATGCATTTCATTAGTAGATATGTAGTTATTTTATAAACACTCTCACTCACTCAGATCTTTATATAGAAATATAAGTTTAGAAACTGCGACCATTTTGTTTCGTTTTCAAAATCGTTATCTAAGGATCCGAGGGGCTTTTTAATACGAATCCGAGGTTGGATTTTCAAAAAATGGCCGCATTCTTGATTTTTTTTTACGATTTCGTTCAAAATCGATATTTATAGTCCAGGCAATGAACTGACAACTTGTATGGAAAAAATGTCAAATTTGGAAATAATTTATAATAGCAATTTTTTTTAATGTAACGGATATAATTATCAATGAAATAGTTACCTAGAGGCAAAATCCAACAAAAAATCAGACATCAAAAAAACTATTATTTGATTTCGTTCAGAATTGATAACCGAGGGAGGCGCCTAGGGGCCTCTTTATACGAATCCGAGGTTGGATTTTCAAAAAGTAGCCGCCATCTTGGAAATCTTTAAATACCTACAGTCCGATTTCGTTCAAAATCGATATCAGAGGATCCGAGGTGCTTTTTAATGCGAATCCGAGGTTAGATTTAAAAATTCAATCATGGATTCGTATTAAGAGTCCCCTCGGACCCTCAGATATCAATTTTGGACGATATCGGACCGTATTTAAAGATTTTCAAGATGGCGGCCACTCTTTGAAAATCCAACCTCGGATTCGTATTAAGAGGTCCCTCGGACCCTCAGATATCAATTTTGAACGAAATCGGACCGTATTTAATGATTTTCAAGATGGCGACCACTTTTTGAAAATCCAACCTCGGATTCGTATTAAGAGGTCCCTCGGACCCTCAGATATCAATTTTGAACGAAATCGGACCGTATTTAAAGATTTTCAAGATGGCGACCACTTTTTGAAAATCCAACCAGGGATTCGTATTAAGAGGCCCAGGAAAAAATAAATAAGACAGTTTGGGGTTAATCGGGTGTTTTTCACCCCCAGGGGGTAACAGAGGGATGAAACTTTGTGCAGGGTATTACCTCCTCAAAAGGCATCGTTTGATTATAGTTTCGACCCAAAAACGCTGGGGGCAATTTTTCTTAGGTTATCCTGCTATACGCTTTCATTCTGGATCGAAGATGAGTTCTGTCCTTGTATTCCTAGATTTAAAGCAAGATCGATAAAGGTGGAGTCCTCGTAATATCGATGTTTAAACTTTGTCAACCTCACCTACTGCCACTTGGTCATTTATAGTCTAAGCATTTTACGGTCCGCTAGTATGGCGAAATGGAAATAATTTGTAATAGCTGTGTTTTTCTGCGTAACAGATAAATAATAATTATAGTAATAACGTCGAGACTAAATCCAACAAAATATTAGTGATTTAGATATTTTAATAAATAATTGAAAATTAATAAATTCCTGAAAAAACGGAAAAAAATGTTAATAATCTTTTTTCTCTTTATTTTGATAAATGAATATTTGCTTCGTAACTTTGATGATAAATCAAGCAAAAAATGTTACCGGATATTTACCATTTATTGAGTTAGACTCAACATTTTTTTAATTTCCCATATTTTAGTGTATAAAAATTATTATTGACCGTAGGCACCGTCATTCCTTCTTGAATTTAGTAGACACAAACATTACAAACGAATCGCGCACTAAACAACAACGGAAGGTGGATTTTAGGGGGTAAATACTAATAAATTTATGTGTGCAATAAATGTTTTGAGTTTGAGTTTGAGTTTAAAAAAAATTAAAAATGCAAATAGATCAGTAAGATTTGGGATTTTCATTATCGGCACTATTTAATTGTATAATGTACAAATCGCCTCATAAAATACTTTGCAACTAATGTTTTTACAAACACCTCTTAAAGTAGGTTTAACAGTGCCGCGCGCGAGCCGCAGAGCAAACGTGATTGGCCGGTTGCATGCTAGGCACCGCGCCGTCCGCCCGCTCGCCCGCGTATATATCACAAGTATGTCTAAGCCACAAGTCACAAGTGTGTTATATCACAAGTAAGTATGTAGTACCTATGTCTAAGTAGGCACTACGCATATAGGAAATTATTATGTACTGAGATAGAGTCATCAGCTTCCTCCATGTACTAACGCCATCTATTGACCAATGCTTGAGTTATCTGAATCATGTGTATAATAAATATACATGCATAGCATAGTACGTTCAGCACGGCTATCACAAGACGACGCGCGAGCTCTCACGATTTTTCTGGCACTATACCTCTCTTTCTAAGTTTTCTAATAAGAGAGAGACGGATAGTGCGAGAAAAATCGAGAGGGCTCGCGCGCCGTCTTGTGATAGCAGTGCAGGGCTTCTAGGCTACTTTTTCACCGGAAATATGCGAAGATGTGTTTCTATAGGATTGATACTTAGCTATTAAAGAGCAGTATCAGTTGCATAATGGAATACAGCTTCGCACATATCTGGCGGATACGGGGCCTTAAGGGTCTTCTACTGCAATCGAGGGTCGGGAATGTAAGAGAATTATACAGAAAACGACGTTCAACCACCTTGAAAAAATTCATACAGCTAGCCAATGAACGTTACTACTCGTATATCATGAAACATTCGAATTTAAGATAATGCTTATAGTTCAGTGTAAAAAAAAAACAGAAAATCACTAAAAACGTGTAAATCGCACTCCCGTATTTACTAAACTGAGTCGGAAGTATCAATAATTATTAAAAGAATTTTATGAAATAATAAAGTTAAAACTATAAACAATGTATTAAAATCTTCATTTCTTGATAAATATATTCTTATTTTGTGTAAAAGAATCACAAAGTTGCCCAATTTTTACGCTCAAAATCTTCATACAATTTACTATGGAGCGGCGCACTACGAGTGCGACCGCTCGCGGCAATCAGTCTTGGTTCATTCGGCCACGCGCCTCCGAAGTGAGAGCACGCCGCTTTGCGCCGCATTCACAGATCGCGATCGAACCGTGTACATACACAAAACCATTGCACAGTGGTAATAGTTAGGTAAGTAGAAAGTAGTTAGGAGGTTTACATCACTTGCCATTCCTATTTACCGCTAATATTAAGCATAAAAAATAACAATCATCGCTATAATGTGTATATAGATACAGACAGAGTTGGGCATTCAAGAATAAAATATATTATTATATATTATTGAATAATTTCGCCGTGAATATTTCTTGTGAGAAAATTGAATAAAGTTAACTTATTCTGATAATAATAAATCTAATCATGATTTTTTACTTTAAATAATGTTCAATGAATAATGTACTTCTATAAATTACACTTGGTGACGATGGTCTGATGATGGGGTCAGGAGGTGGACAGTGGAACTCCTCAATGGCTACTTGTATACCCCTCGAGTTTGGTCTCATTTTTTTTGTTTTGACGAGTTCTATAAATTACAATTGGTGACGATGGTATGATGATGGAGTCAGGAGGCGGGTAGTGGAACTCCTCAATGGCTACTTGTATACCCCTCGAGTTTGGTCTCATTTTTTTTCTATTGACGAGTTCTATACATTACTCTCGGTGACGATGGTCTGATGATGGAGTCAGGAGGTGGATAGTGGAACTCCTCAATGGCTACTTGTATACCCCTCGAGTTTGGTCTCATTTTTTTTTTGACGAGTTCTATACGTTACATTCGATGACGATGGTCTGATGATGGAGTCATGAGGTGGATAGTGGAACTCCTCAATGGCTACTTGTATTCCCCTCGAGTTTGGTCTCATTTTTTTTGTTTTGACGAGTTCTATACGTTACTACCATATAAACGACATTTACATATTGATATTTAGACACAACCCCATCGCACCCCAACAGGGGAGATGGTATTTCACGCCCGCTACGTTGGATTTTAAAATCGTTGTTGTTGTTTTCGTAATCAGCGACCAGCAACCAGGGATCGGAACCGGTTTTTTCAAAAGTCTTCGAAGTAGTCAAATATTTTGAATTATTTTAGGCTCTTAATGTAGAACTCTATCATGTTTTAGGTAACATTTTCGTATTATTAGACAGCCTGATCAAAAATGACATTATAAACCAAAGAACGAAATAAAACCGCTATTTCTGTATGGTGAAAATACCGGTATCCGATCCCTGCCAGCAACCCGATAAACCATAGAAACAATTGCCATGTTGATTTTCAGACATTGTCACATTTCCCCCTTTTAGGGGTTGAATTCCCAAAAAACCTGAAACACGTATTTGGGTCGTTCTTCTTTTTTACCGACAATGAATCGAGGTTTTTCTGTTTTTTTGGTTTTTGAACTATCGAAAATTGTGGTTTTGAAGTGCGATTTAAAAAAAAATGCATAGGTTTCTTCATTAGAACTAATTAAAGTTTACTTTCTGGCCAATATAAATATTTATTTACGGTTGGTTTCTAAAAAAAACATGTGACAAAGTGGACTATTTTAGTGGGGACAACATTTTGGTTTACCACTCTGTCACGGCATTCTACGAAAAAAACAAACATTAAAAAAAATGCTAGTTAGAGAAAGTGAAATATTACATATCACTAATTAATAAAATAATATGGACGTTCATTCGAACATTATAAAACCATAAACAGCATTACTCAAATGAGATGCCGTAATAAGACGAAGGACAGACTATTGTCGGTCGAAAAGAAGAACGACCCATTTACTCATTCATTGCTAGGAATACTCTACATAGACTCTACATATCGAATCTACATATCGAGTCTGCATATCGACTCTACATATCGACTATACATATCGATTCTACATATCGACTCTACGTATCGACTCTACATATCGACTCTACATATCGACTCTACATATCGACTCTACATATCGACTCTACATATCGACTCTACATATCTGGCTGGACCCCCATATAAAATTTCAACCCCTCTTTTAAGGGGTTGGGTGAAGATTTCCAAAAAAAAAGTTATGCACGATTTTTTTGTTAGTAACAAATAGTCCGCATACCAATTTTTAGCTTTCTACCTTGAAAATTGCGGAATGCTCCATACAAACTTCCACCCCCCATTTGAGGGAAGTGGGGGGTTAGAAAGAAACAAAAAGTAGCCTATGACACTCTCCATCTCTTCAACTATCTCCACTTAAAAAATCACGTCAATTCGTCGCCCCGTTTTGCCGTGAAAGACGGACAAACAAACAAACAAAAATACACATACACTTTCCCATTTATAATATAAAGGTTTAAGGTTTAAGACTATTTAATCTCATAAAGAATTGTACAATTCACTTACATGAGATAAACACCATTATTTAAAAAAAATTGTTATGAGCGCACAAAGACACTAAACAGTTAAGTAAAAAACCGGCCAAGTGCGAGTCGGACTCGCGCACGAAGGGTTCCGTACCATTATCTATAAAAATGGCAAAAAATCATGTCTGTTGTATAGGAGCCCCAGTCCGACTCGCACTTGGCCGGTTTTTTAGTATTTGTTATTATAGCGGCAACAGAAATACATAATCTGTGAAAATTTCAACTCTCTAACTATCACGGTTCTTGAGATACAGCCTGGTGACAGACAGACGGACGGACGGACGGACGGACAGCGAAGTCTTAGTAATACCGTTTTCACCCTTTGGGTACGGAACCCTAAAAAGGGTAAAATATTAGTATGGATTATTTATTATTATTATTTATTTTGAAAGATCTCCCTGTGGAGATTGTGTTTGAGTTATATCAAATGTGCAACAAAATGTACCACATTTAACCGCGGGAAAATATTCCCACCTATTCTTACGGAAAAACGTGTCGACGTAAACTGTACACAGCAGTTAGTAGGTATATTGTCATTAAGATGACATAACAATTACATTACACTTACAATGTTTATATTTGGTAACAAAATCCAAAGTTACAATTTTGTTGGCGAGTCAAAGTCCGACGACCCACTGTGCATACGTACATGTGTGCGTGTGCGGTGCGCGAGCCTCGATCGTTGTGAGAGTAGCGCTAAAAACCTAAACTTCGCTCGTGGGGCCTTAAAATCCAAAATATCGGCCATCTGAATGAAAACAAACAATGCACTGCGTTCCTCTGCACCGAATTGTATTGTTGTTAATGCACTTGTTACTATTAGGGCTGTTGTTTTTAAATGGAAACATATAATTATATTCCTTGGTAAATTTTTAACCGAGTACTAGAATATTTACGATTATTTTTATATAAATGTTTTAGAAATATGCAATTTTTAGGAACTTTAAAAAAATTAGTGGAATGGAACGGAAAACAAATCTTTATGCCACATTTTCAGAGGGCCTACCGCGAAACGAAAACGAACTTTGTTCGTATATCTCCGTCTCTGTCGCACTTGCTTGTTCGAGCGACAGAGAGGGAGATACACGAACGAAATTCGTTTTCGTTCGTGTATCTCTGTCTCTGTCGCACTTGTTAGTTCGAGCGACAGAGACGGAGATACACGAATGAAAACGAATTTCGTTTCGCGGTAAACATATAATATGAATTGACGTCATCTACGAGGAGTTTAATCATTTAGTTCATAAGTAGATGGCGTTTTTATGTAAAGTTAAATTCTAAGTGTTATATCAAATAGTGGTACAGAGGCCTCTCTAGTAGAGAGCCTGGTTAGTTTCACTGTAGAGAGTCAGCACGCTGCAGAAGGCTACATTGTACAGACATTGGTCGTTCTCCTTTTTTTTTGTCGTCGCCTTTATCTATTAAATGATTCCACTGAATTCAACATCAGAAGATATTTACCAAACTTATTTATGAACGTAATAATACGCTAACAGCAAGCTCATTTTACTGGTATAAGGTAAACGTCCGAGTGCTCGACGCTGTACTAGTATATAGCATGGACACTCTATGTCAAAGTGACATGGCTTAAATTTGAATGAAGAAAAGTCGTCTTAGTTCGAATTTAACCCATATTGCTTTGACATAGAGTGCCCATGCCATATACTAGTACAACGTCGAGCACTCAGACGTTTACCTTAGTTATATTATAATAAATTTAAACTGTACATTCGTTTTCTTTAATTTAATACCCATAATGAATTACCTACCAACTTCAGTTACTACTGCAGTGCAAGAATTTGCAAATGGATCTCGTACTACGAACTAGGTACTCTGGTAAGCTAACATTAAACTACCTATCTTTAGTAGAAAATAGTTGTTAGTGTTGGCAATGACATATAGGTATCATACCATCATCATCATCATATCAGCCAAAAGACGTCCACTGCTGGTCATAGGTCTCCCCTAAAGAGTAGGTATGATAGGATACTCTTTAGGGGATATTTAACAGTAAATATTTTTCATGCATTGTGTCATTACATTATGTCAACAAACATGAAATAAAATTCTTATTATTTTTTGACTAAATTATGATTATTTTTATAAATTGTTTGTACCTACTTTTACCGTTTACGTCATTATTATTACGCCGTGAATCGTCGCATGAATGCTAGCTACTAGCGCATCGTAGAAAACGATACAAATTATCTGCGTAGGTAGGTTTTGTGTCTTGGGGCCCGGGAAGCGCAACCTTGAATGCTAACGTGTGCTAACGTGTCAAGGTCAAGGCACTCGTTGCGCGCCGACGCTGCGAGCGAATGTGATCATTAACACAAGCGGCAAGAGTTCAAGTTCAGTTGTAGAATTAAGCAGGACTATTCAAATGTGTATTATGCTTGACATAAACCTTTTTTTTGCTCGATTTATGTACTAGTTTACTTGTCTATATAATAACGTTACATTTAGACACAAATTGTTTCTATAAATATATTTTCCGGTGTTTATTGGAGTAAATGTATTTATATGCAATACTAAAGAAAAATCAATTCGATTTTTAGGAAAATAGGTTCATCAATTATTTTTATGAGAATCAAGTCAAAGTACTACTTATTACTAATTATTTCTACCAACTTATGGCCTCTATCACCCGAGCCATGCAATTTGTTAATTTATTGGTTTTACGTGTAAAGAAATGGTTGGATTTCACTTTTTAGAGGTTAAAGACAATAATATTGTTGTGTTGACGATTAAAAACAGCTATTTCTATTTTTAGTTTAAAAAATCGGCGTTTTTTTGGCACTATTTTTTTACACCTACTTCCGGGTCGAAAGTTTGTTGGATTCGTAAATATAGTATCTTAAAATATGTATTTATGACGAAGAAAAAAAAAAACGGGCTATTATAAATTAATGTTTTGCGAAACCGTAAAATGCTTAGACTATTAAGACAACTCTAATTAGCGAGCAATCACGCGTGTTCATTCAAGTGTATGGCCGTACTCGCGCCCAGTTCAAATTATACGATGTCTTCATTATATGCTGTTAGTGTTTACGAGCTTATTGGTCAGAGGAGCGAATAAGACGCACGCGACGTTTATTTAGGTATAAGCCTCTTCCTTCCAAATTGTCATGGGTCCCATTGGAGAATTGGTTCAACTGTCAATACAAAGTTGTCATCTTTTAAACTAAACTAACTTCTATGTCTCACCGACACAAAGCGAGTCTTCTGTGCCAAACAGGCACGAAATCCGATCATCCTTTAAACTGTCAACTTCAATTCCAGATACAATTACGAAATCATAGTCTCCGAGACCGAGATACCTGAGGACTTGGTCCACCCGAGTGAGTCCATGCGGGTGGAGCAGGCGTCCCACTCGCCGCGGCTGATCTCGGTGCCGGTGGCGCGCGGGCCGCTGTACTGCGCCGTGCGCGCCGTGTCCCGCGGCGGCTACTATAGCGACATCAGCGAGGTGCATACGTTGGAGATGGCCGGTGAGTATGTGATGTTCTCTGGAGATGTTCCCCGAGGACTTGGCCCGAAGGGTGAGCCTACGCGGACACTTACTACCCCCGATTGTCTTACAAGCGAAACCTCCCCTTCAGAGCGCGCTCTCGGTCACCCTATACCCGAGTGTCTTACAAGCGAAGCGTGAGCGGCGAGGCCCACGAGGCCGTAGGCCGTGCCCCGCGTAGGGCCAAAGGCCCGAAGCGTCCCTTTATAGAGCTCGTACTCTTCGCGAGCCCTACTAGTTGAACCATATAAAGGCGCACTTTCAGAGCAAGTGTATTGTAAAGAGTGTTTGTAGTATATTGTTATTTGAGTAAGTGTAATATGCCTTCTGTCCAGGGTCCCCGGAGGCCTCGCCGGCGGCGGCCTCGGCGCTGTGGTGGGGCGGCGTGGCGGCGGCGCTGGGCGCGGCGGTGCTGGGCGCGGCGCTCCTGCACGTGTTGCTGCGCAACCGCCGCCTCGCGCGCTCGCTGCTGCGCTTCAGCTACGACAGCCGCCGCGGACAGGCCACCATCGACCACGGTACACTTACCATACCAGTCCGAGCGCAGCGCTGGGCGCGGCGGTGCTGGAGACTGAGAATACAGTTTTCATCGAAATACACATTTATTGAAAACTAGCACGTAATTTAATATGAGAAAATAGCTCAGCGTGACATGCGCTTGATGCTGGCGTGGCCCACCGACTGGCGGCGCGCGAGCGCCGCCGCCCGACGTGCTCCCTCCCCGCGCCCCGACCCCCGCCGTCGGCCGGAGCCCGCGCTTACATGGAAGATTTCATACACACCACTAGAGCCACTAGCGGAGCGGTAGATCACGCAACTTTCAATCAGGAGATCGTGGGTTCGAAGTCGACCCCGGCTCGTACCACTGGATTAGTTGCCCGACTACGGCAGAGCCGAAAGGAAGGGATACGTTTCAGCAGTCTATGTTTGTATTTACGCGTGTTCCACCGTAGCGTTTAAGATACTGAACCGATTTTGATAAATGAGATGTCAATCAATTCGAAATTATGGTCCGGGAGACATGTACTTTTTAGGGTTCCGTACCTCAAAAGGAAAAAAACGGAACCCTTATAGGATCACTCGTGCGTCTGTCTGTCCGTCTGTCACAGCCGATTTGATCCGAAACTACTGGAACGATTGAGTTGAAATTAGTAAACATATGTTACAAATGTGTGTACAAATTTCAACCGAAGGGCGATAAATATGCTATCTGAGGCTTTCTTCATTACCGCCTACATTTTAACACACCTAAAATTTTACGTCTCCCCGGCCAGGAAGTGGGATTTTTCGAACGCATAGCGTGCGGTAATTCCTACTTTATGGCCAGGTATGACGTGAAGTAAATTAATGAATTCTGAACAAGGGGGCCACTTTTGGGGGGTAAACTGGAAAATTTAAAAAAAAAGTTTCGCAAATATATTGTGTGACATATCAAATGAAAGGGGTTGTTGTAAGCATCTCAGATATATATTTTTTTGTAATTTTAGCAAAAACAGATATGAAGTAATTTAGGAAAAAAAGACGAAAATTGACCATTCCCCCCTTATCTCCGAAACTACTAGGCTTAAAATTCTGAAAAAAATATGGAGTATAGTTCCTTGCCTAAAGATTACAGGAAAACCTATAAGAAATTTGAGTATTCAAAGTAACGGGAAAATTCTCAATATTTTACGGAACCCTCACCACGCGAGTTGAACAGTTTTTATTCAAAAAACTTATATACGCCTTGAAAAACCCTATCTCAATAGGGTTAACTTATGGTTACCTTATGGTTACCACATCCGATATGCTTACCATAACAATAGGGTTAATATCAGTAAGGTTACCTTATCATAAGGTTACCAAATTGATAGGGTTACCAAATCAATAGGCTTAAGCCTGAAAAGGGGTTTTCCGGTCCTTGCTACATACTCGATGTGTGCATAAAAATGAGTACAACAACACCAATTGTACAAAATAATTTATTTTATCAAATTATCACAAACTAAAAAAAACACTACGAACTAAAATTACATTATATTTCAAATACTATTCTCAGGGTTTTTATAATATGCTTTAATTTTTATACAAAATTCTAACAACTCACTATGTTATCCAATTGAGGAACAATTTGGTATATCGTCCTATAATAGAAAAATAAATTATAGGATGGATTATGTTGTGCCGTGATTTTTGAATTGGATGATATGTTTTGCGTTGGCCGGACTATCAAAGTGTCATTTATTTGGCTATGCTGGTCCTAATATTATTGTAAGATTCTGAAAGGTGATACAAACGCTCATATTATATACCGTTTGTTTTTGCAGATGACGACGACGTGCCTCCGATCCACGGCTTCTCCGACGACGAGCCGCTCGTGATCGCGTAGCCGCCATCTTGTCATTAGCCAATAGCTGGGGGCATAACAATGTTACACTTTAAATACGAACATCATTTACTACAGTAACCGGCAAACTTCTTGAACATTAGATGAAGTGGTGGGGGAAAGTTTGCGCATCCTACACTTACGATCAAAACAAAGGAACCCACATTTATTGAATTACAAAATACACATTTCTTTGTGTAATAATGTGTATGTGTATTTTTTTTACTAACTACGCACTTTGGAATGTAATAAAAAGAAAAAAATAACATCGTAGACTATTATGTTACAACTACGTTACTTTGTATAGGTAGTCTTTTCGTAATAAGACTCAACAAAAACACAACAAATAGTTATTTTGCAAATGTCAAACGATCTACCAATCAGGCGGACACCGCCTCCTCTAAAGGAAACCGATAATCTGCTTCGGCGCAGCCAAGGCCGTTTGCTCAAGTTGTTTGCCGTCTACTGTACTTGATTCATCCCGAATATTTTCCGAATGTTTGTCGAAGTATCTCTAAATTTTGATGGTGTTTTCAGTCGTTTAAAAGAGTTCCTGATTTGACGATCAAATTATAATACATCAACAACATTGCGCTTCAGTATACTCCTTTAACAGTATTCTTTTTAACATTTTGGCAACCGCAAAATTTACGAGTGATAAAAATGATGAAGATAAAATGACTAGGTACGTGTAACATTTTTATATTCCTAGTATGTTGTTAGTAAACGCATGTCCCCAATACATTCATTCAGTGTACATTCAGCTACAGAGACACGTGACCGCATGCACGGGAGGTCAAGTTTATCTGAAGCTGACAGTGCATATCGACGGTGGAAATTTCAAATGTCGTAAGGGACAAAAGCCTGCTTGTCCCTTACGACATTTGAAATTTCCACCGTCGATATTTAGACGGTATTAATTTTATGTCGATGAAAATGTGTGTTGGGGCGACTGGCATATTCCACAGAAATTTGTGTCTTATTATAAATACAATAAGGTTGATGTTTATTGTCATTACTCGTTGTCTCAAAATATAAGATGTGCTTTTTCTTGGTACTATTCAGCTTCGCAAATCGGTAAAATTCGTTATTTTGAGAACAATTGTATGTGGTCATCCACTACGAACGTAAAAGTGATTTAAAACTAGCCGCAGACTTAAATTCGAGTATCAAAATATATGTAACTCGATTATGTTTTTCTAATTTCTGGTTATTATGAATAAGTAATCTCAAGTATTTATTTGCCAGTATGCGTTTAGGTATCTCTTTAAAATTTTACTTTTTTTGTATTATTGTTGTTGAAATGATGAAAATCTAATATAACTATTATTTTTGCAACAGCATTTTCAACACAAACAATTATTTATGTTATTAAATAAGCCCAGAGTATTATTATATTTTAATCATAGTTATTATATTACAAACTGTGGTTGTAATTCTCTTGTTTTTCTCAATGTAAAGTAAATAATGACATGTTAAGAAAAATATCTCTTATGAATACGGGCTGTAAATTGTAAGACTTGTTGATTGTATTGTTTATAGGTTTTTATTTACCTTGCTCATTCGACAAATTGTTGTAGATGTAAAAGACAACCCAACTTTAAGTCAGATTTGACGCCAAAGACCTTTAATGTAGAAGTACAATTAATTGTATTTATCTAAAGTTTCGTGATACAGGATCTCTGAGGTAATAGAGTGATAAGTTTCTCGCTGAGAAGATAACACTTGACCTTTTCCAATTAGATAAGTAAGACAAGGAAAATGTTATCTCTCCGATAGACGATGGAATAAGCTGCACTATTTTTTTTATAGTATCAAGAATGTAATTGATGAAAATGAAATTGTCGGTCGGTGTCTTGCCTAATTTACCTACATATGATATTCAAACTGAATGAAAATAATTCGTTTTCTGCATGACAATCCAGGGACCGGAACCGGTTACTTTAATCAGGAATTTTTGAAGTGGTTTTTTAAAACCCTATCCGTAATGGTAACCTTGTGATATTAACCTTACTGATAGGGTAACCCTATTGTTATGGTAATCATATCGGATGTGGTATAAGTTAACCCTAAAAATCTCAATAGGGTTAACTTACGGTTACCTTATGGTTACCACATCCGATATGCTTACCATAACAATAGGGTTACACTATCAGTCAGGTTACCTTATCATAAGGTTACCAAATTGATAGGATTACCAAATCGCTTAAGCCTGAAAAGGGGTTTTCCGGTCCTTGTGAAAATCCCTATGCGAAATATCAGTTTGACTAATAATTAGTGGAGCAGTTGTCATAATATTCCAGAATCGTAATTATAACGATAACAATTTCTGACTAAACACAGTTTACATTAATGTCAAATATATGTTCTATAAATTTTTCTCATTGCAAAGAAATAAGGAGCAAAAGTATCTTGTTTTCATCCTATCTCTGACGTTAACCGTACGAACGGTGACACAGTTCACTGCCCACTCGTGATACTTACTGCAACGAGATAGGGTCTACTATTGGTAAATTTATTGTGTTGCTCGTAATACAAAGATAGATAGATCGTAATACAAAGGTATTACGATCTATTATGAACAACAGTAGTAAAGTGTGGCTGGTTCCACGCTAGGATCTCCGTTGAATTCCGCGATGTCATCAGCTTAGATCTCCACATTCCTCCGGTTGGGTCGGTTAGGTTAATTTGCTAAGTTCCTATAGGAAGTTTTGTAAAGCTGCGTTTAGTTGTTTTTTTCTTATGCTTTCGATTCTTCGTTAGGCACGAGTTACTCATAAAAATTGTAAACAAATGAATGGAGAAATAAAATTATCGTATTAATGTTGTTTTTTGGAGTAATATATCCCTCTAAATATAAAGCCCTCTGGTTGCCACAAGATCACGATTTGTATCCAAGATAACAAATGTCAATACGGGCAAAGTGTCAAATTGTATAATGACGACCTTATTGTGTTGTCGTTAAGGTCGTCTATATGCAAATTGGTTGGGACCTGAATATTTAAATACTGCATAGTCCGTTAGATCAGACTGTGTGTAGGTAATTAGTAATCACAAGACTGGAAGTAGGCTGACGTAACGTCTGAACATTCGGCACCAGTTAGGTATTATAAATATTCGGGGACAGTTTTACACAAATCGATATGATATCGGCCTAATGTTATGGGTACTAGACGACGACATATACGGGGTGTTTCCTGTAACAGGAGCAATAAATTAAACGGTAGATTATTAAGCTTGTGAGCAATTGTTTCTAAGTGGTTTTAATAAAAAAAAAAAAATGTTTTTTTTTCTTCAACTTAAGTTTTGGTTTACTTTTTTACTCTTCTGGTGTGATATAAGTAACTTTTTATTTTTAAAAATACAAAAAAAAAAATTGAAAAAATCACAAAAATATCTTTTCAAAACAAAAATGCAAAAACTATTATGACTCACTACATGGTGTTACCTCAAAATCTGCACTGACTACTGTGCCAATGCACAATGTGTTGATCTCGTGGTGCCAAGATACATTACTCGGAGGTCATAACTTTAGATCAATTTTTCTCCGAGTTAGAAAAAATTGAAAAGAAATGGACAAAAGGGGTTACTACAAATGCAGTAAGGAAGCCTCTGTTTAATTTATTGCTCCTGTTACAGGAAACACCCCGTATAATAGATATAATACTTAAATACATAGATAACATCTAAGACTCAGAAACAATATTCATGCTGATCAGGAATGAATGAATTATTGGGGCTATCCCAGAAGTTGCATATTTTCTAGTTCCATATGGATCTACCGGGATATTCATTTTGAAGGAAATGTCCCAGAATTACCATATGAAACTACTGGTACATATTCATATCAAACGTCTACCTCTGCCAAGTACAATACAACCTTTGTATATATATCATCATCATCATTGTCAGCCTGTAATCGCCCACTGCTGAGCATAAGCATTTCTTCGAGTACGCCACTTATCCCGATCCCGTGCTAGTCTCATCCAGAAATGACCCGCGGTCTTTTTTACGTCGTACGTATATATATATTTCACTTCTCATGCTCGAAAAGTGTCATATTAGGCTTAGCAAGCAAAGCTAAAGTAGTACATTTAGCCCATGTACCTATGATACTCAGGACGTGATGCGACAATGAGGGACGGAAAGGCTTCTATGCAGCTAAATTAAGAACTGAGGGCCTACCGCGAAACAAAATTCGTTTTCGTTCGTGTATCTCCGTCTCTGTCGCTCGAATTAGCAAGTGCGACAGAGACGGAGATACACGAACGATGTTCGTTTTCATTTCGCGGTAGGCCCTCTGGTCTTAAAATGGCTGATGGCTTACCATAAACAACCTACTTAATTTGGGCGGGTAGTGTTTTTTTGCCACAACTTCATACTAAATCAGTTGTGGCAAATAAAAAAAAGTGGAACTATGACTTGTCACAACGAATGATATTTCCCTTTCTGTCACACTCATTGATATTTGTATGCTACCATCTCGCTCGGACGTGGTATTATTATTACCATAGCTTGTCCTGAGTATCATTGGTCCATGATTTAGCCCCTAGGGAAAATATGTATACATATTTATGATTTTTAAAATATTTAATTTGACCAATTAAAACACTTCATCTTATTAAATCCACCAATCACAACTCTTTCAAAAAACATTTGTATTTGCTATCGGGTCGTTCTTCTTTTCGACCGACAATAGCCTGTCCTTCGTCTTATTACGGCATCTCATTTGAGTAATGATGTTTATGGTTTTATAATGTTCGAATGAACGTTCATATTATTTTATTAATTAGTGATATATAATATTTCACTTTCTCTAACTAGCATTTTTTTTAATGTTTGTTTTTTTCGTAGAATGCCGTGACAGAGTGGTAAACCAAAATGTTGTCCCCACTGAAATAGTCCACTTTGTCACATGTTTTTTTTAGAAACCAACCGTAAATAAATATTTATATTGGCCAGAAAGTAAACTTTAATTAGTTCTAATCAAGAAACCTATGCATTTTTTTTTAAATCGCACTTCAAAACCACAATTTTCGATAGTTCAAAAACCAAAAAAACAGAAAAACCTCGATTCATTGTCGGTAAAAAAGAAGAACGACCCTATCACCTAACCAGATTACAGCTGATATTGAAATCGACCAATCAGAAAACAGAATTCATTTCAAACATTAGGTGTTTTTTAGTCTCAAATTCATAATCGTTAAAAAAATAAACGCCTCTGACCGTCAATAGCCGCGTTCAAACGTTCAAGCGCAGTCAGCATACATGGCATAAGCTATGAGATTGAGCGGGATAGACTGCTGTCTATCTCGCTTTATCTTATGCCCCGTATGCTGTCCGCCGCGCGGCCGTTTGGAGGCGGCTATTGACGGTCAGAGGCGTTTATTCGTAGTGTCAATATTTTGTATATGTGTCAAAGTAGTTTATTAATAGAAACATGCCGCCAAATTTAACAATCTTTTCGCTGTGGAATTATAATTGATTGTGGATGGGATAATATTTATTTTTAATACAGGGTGCACCAAAAGTCCGTTAAGTTTTGAATCGGTAGCTGCGTCGGGGAGCGGTGGCGGGGTAAGGCGGCGGGGTTACGAAATGCAAGAGCGGCCAATGGGAATTTAGTGCCATGGCGTCCTTCACCGGAGTACAACGTGCGTTCTGCGTACGCGAGTATTATAAAAATAACGATTCTTTAACATTATCGCAACGAAAATATTGCAATCATTACAATATACGGCATAAAAGTGAAGCTCCATCGATTCAATTGATTAAAAGTTGGGTAAAGAAATTTGAAGAGACAGGTTCAACGTTAAAACAACCACGATCCGGCCGACCTAGGACATCAAGAGATCCCGAAAATATGGAACGTGTAAGAGCGTCTGTTCGTGAACAACCCAGGCTCTCTACTCGAAAGCGGTCTAGCGTCTTAAATGTGCCCAGAACATCTTTAATCCGCATTCTTCATAAAGATTTACGTTTTCATCCGTACAAAATCCAAATGGTACAGGCATTAAAGCCTCAAGATCACGCTACCAGGCTGCAGTTTGCCAACGAAATGCTAGAGAGGTTTACCAGCTTTACCAACATTTTTTTCTCAGACGAGGCACACTTCCACCTAAACGGGGATGTCAACAGGCAAAATTGCAGGTATTGGAGTGAAACCAATCCGAAATTGAAGCATCAAAAACCCCTGCATTCACCTAAGGTTACTGTATGGGCAGCTTTGTCAGCAAGAGGCATTATTGGACCCTACTTCTTTGAAGATCAAAGAGGACGCAGTGTTACAGTGAATACAGAGCGGTATATTGTCATGTTACAAAACTTTTTTGCTCCTACGCTACAGGATTTTGATGGTTTTAATCAACAATCGTGGTTTCAGCAAGACGGGGCAACATGTCACAGCTCCAATAACTCATTGAGTGCAGTTCGAGAAATTTTCGGCCAAAAAGTCATATCCAAAAGAGGTGACATTAACGGCCTCCTCGCAGCCCGGACCTGTCCCCAATGGATTTTTTTCTTTGGGGATACCTTAAAAGTAAAGTTTTTGAGACCAACCCAGTGTCTGTTGAAGAATTGAAGCAACGTATTCGCGAGGAAATGCAAAACATTTCTCGGAACACTTGTCAGGCCGTCACTGAAAATTTTCGCTCCAGGTTACGGCAATGCCAAAATAATGAAGGATCACATATGGATGACGTAATTTTTAAAAAATAAAATTCCTATTCATGTGTTTTCATAATTAATAAACGGTTTTCATCTGATATAATTAGTTTTCATTTTATTTTAGTTTGAAATGTAAAAAGAGTTATGGTCCACCCTGTATTTTCTCACAGTCGAAGTGAAAATTAGAGTGTATAACTCTGGTCTAAAATCCATATTACCCCTCGAACAATTTTCCCTCACTTCGCTCGAGAAAATAACCATCTCGTGGTAATATGGCTTCTTTTATCCCCTTGTCATACAATCTACCTACTTACTATTACATAATTGGCGACTTCGAAACATTGATTATCTACATACTTTACTTGACATCGTCCAGTATATAAAAACAAAACCAGGTGTAAAGCCTAGTATGTAGTTCCATATGGTATCATTTATTTGAGATTTACATATGTACCGATTGTTCCATACTGAACTAGAATTATGGAACTCCAGGGATATCCCCGAATTATTTGCCCTTACCGAATTCGAACCCAGGACCGTCAGATTCGTAGCCAGAGTCATTACCACAGTAAGTAAATATATTTCTAAAAGCACCGTATCAGCAAATCCCTTACTGTACGACCTTTTTACTCCTGCGCTCCATTGCACACCAATTACTACGCACACATGTACCACCAACTACACTGGCTTGCAGTTTACTTTATTGTAGCGTCCCGACTCCCGAGTCTGTGAGTGCGTCACATCGGACGCACTAGGTTAAACCGGTCGTCAAAATTGAAGCATATACCTTGTTCACCGTATGCGCAGAGCGGCGACGGTGCGCACGGTCCATTCATGCGCGGGGAGAAGTACCAGCGCAGTATCGCGCCACACCGCCACGCCCACCACGGAGTGCCGTCCGCCCACGTTGCACGTTAGAGGACCGCCCACACCTGTCTGAATTGTATAATAGGTGAGGCCCTTGAAGATTTGGCTTTTGTCTATATGTTATAGCATAATATATATTGCATCCAGTAGGGCAGCTCTCGGACGTCCCAGATATCATTGCAACGATGTCGTCGAATCAGAGCTGACTTCGTTCGTGTATTTCTCTCTCTGTCATTCGAATTGGTTAGTGCAAGTGCGCTTCGCGGTAGTAGCTCAGATTGTGCGATCTTCAAGCTATGAACTGGCGGGAAATGGCGCAAGTGAGGACAACTCGTGTCGGAGGCCAAGACTCGCTTTGGGTTGGTGAGAGCCATGAACTCAGTTAGTTATAGTCAGCAGCAGAAGCAGCTACGCAAAATAACCCATATTAGAAAAAGTTTACTATGCAGAAAAACATTATTTAATTTATTCAATTTATAGTTTGAAATCACGAAAAGTTTTTAGGCCAAATTTTCTGCCGGTGAGTGTAGCTTATCTTAGTGTCGACTGACTGATAGAAAAGTCATAAGCTAAACGTACCACAGATGCCCTAGACTCAGTGGAAGCGTAAAACGTACCAGCGGATAGAGTGACTCGGCGTTCGGTAGACGAGAGGCCCTCGT
Source organism: Epinotia nisella (assembly GCA_932294315.1). Lineage (NCBI taxonomy): Eukaryota > Metazoa > Arthropoda > Insecta > Lepidoptera > Tortricidae > Epinotia > Epinotia nisella. The sequence continues at coordinate 9,313,627 of OW028687.1, forward strand.
TGCACGGACGTGGTGTCAGGATCTATGCTCGCTGCCGTCGCGGTCGCGCTCTGATAGCTAGGTACACATGGAATATAAACTTACCACAGATGCCTTGGACTCGATGGAAGCGCAGAAAGTATCAGGTGGCAGAGTGACGCGGCGCTTGGTAGATGAGAGCCCCTCGTTGCACTGGCGTGGTGTCAAAATTTCTGCTCGTTGCCATCGCGGTCGCTCTCTGATAGCTTAGGTAATAATTTAATGTTATTTTTTTGTTTGCAGTCAGGATCAGGGAACCTACTGTTTAAGTTTAGTATTGTAGGTAGGTTGTCTTGTTGTCCACCTACTCTCAAAAAAAATGTCATCTTTTATCATTATGAGCTTCGTTAACTTAATTGAACCGAATCCAACATTTTTGAATCATGTGACGGGCTAAATCGCGTTACCTAAAATGTCTCTATGCAGGTGCAAAAAATACATAAGGCAAACGTCCTAGTCGTCGACATTGCACTAGGTATGTCATGGGCACTTTATGTTAAAGTAACATGGCTTAACAACGAATTAATAAAAATCCTTTTAGTTCGAATTTAACCCGTATTGCTTTGACATAAAGTGCCGATGTCATACACTAATGCAACGCCGAGGACTAGGACGTTTACGTTAGTGCATAGGTAATAAATCGGTACTCTACCTTGATCGTATCCCCCCCAGCCCACGAATTTACAAGTATCGCCAACATGAGGGTCCGCCACACATGCTGGATGAACGTTCACTCCCAGCTTGAGAGGACGTTTCCAGTGCTGAAACATCATACTTAACGAACAACAACATAAAAATAGTTATTTACGATACAAGTGCAGAAAATAGGAAATTCGCAACGAGTGGTGATAAATTAAAACCCGACCGAAGGGAGTGTTTTAAATCGACACGAGTTGCGAATTACCTATTCGCACGTGTATCGTACAACGTTTTGCAGTACATGGGTCGTTCTTCTTTTTTACCGACAATGATCCGAGGTTTTTCTGTTTTTTTGGTTTTTGAACTATCGAAAATTGTGGTTTTGAAGTGCGATTTAAAAAAAAATGCATAGGTTTCTTCATTAGAACTAATTAAAGTTTCCTTTCTGGCCAATATAAATATTTATTTACGGTTGGTTTCTAAAAAAAAACATGTGACAAAGTGGACTCTTTCAGTGGGGACAACATTTTGGTTTACCACTCTGTCACGGACTTCTACGATAAAAATACGTTTAAAAAAAAATGTTAGTTAGAGAAACTAAAATATTAAATTAATACTAATTAATAAAATAATATGGTCGTTCATTTTCGAACATTATAAAACCGTAAAATCATTACTCAAATGAGATGCCGTAGTAAGACGAAGGACAGGCTATTGTCGGTCGAAAAGAAGAACGACCCACATATGACTCTTTAAAGTTTCAACATATGCATGCAAAGTGTTCGTTTCCGCACTAGTGCGGGAAAGTAACACCATTTAAAACATATTCAGTCATTTTTTATGTTATTAATTGTTAACAGTGGAAGTTCTTAAGACTATAAAGGTGCTATGAATGGCACTGAATGATTAAGACATAGTTAGGTTTAAATGCTGTGTTTTTAGTAAGCATAAGTACCTCCTGTAGTGTTTGATTAACTAAATAAATAAATAAAAATACTTGAACAAGTCTGGGACACATAATAAATACCTAATAGAGCTACGTCCGGTGCGCATGACGCTGCGTCACGTCTTCTTCATACATCTTGCTGCATTTACCTACGCCATCAGAGTATTTTGAGCAGCGGTGTGGTCGCTCCCTTACATTGACCACTTCCCAGGCACCATTTTTGTCTTAATTTAACGAATTTAATTTTGCATTTAGGTAATACTCACTAGCATAGCCAAGTTATGGGCTAAGTTTCCGGGTTTATACTTAGGATCGACGTGAATCTGGGCCATGCGCTGCTGCGACTGCACACTGCTTTCATCTTCCAAGTCCCATATACCCGCTAAAAGCGTCACTTCTCCCGGAGCCGTCCTCCTATAAATATGTAAGTATGATGAGTCATGTATGAGCCAGTTAGCCCATACACTTGGATGTTTTGATTGTTTAGAGAACGGAGAAATTAAGTTATAGTTATTGAACTGATTTTATTACTTTTACGAGTAAGGTACAAAATAGTTAGATTAATCGGCCGTTCCTTCAGTTGATGCTTATCGTATGCGAGTTATGTATGCATTAATACCTAGTCTAATTCAATTTATAATTTCATATTGTAGAGTGGCTTAAAGTAGGTCCCAACGTAAACGGAAAAATGTAGGTACAGTAGTAAGGCTGTACATGTACAAGTTCCTTTACGAGATTTTGATAATATATAGCAATATATGACATAATGTGGTAGCAAGTAAAGTATATTGTTTATACCCATAGACGCAATCGGCAGCAGTAACTGCAGCGCGTGGATGTACCAGGGAAGCGTAGCACAGGATACTCTGAGGACTCTTCGTGAGAACCGCAAACGCTAGCCACGGGTGAGATCCTACATCTGCTTCTCCATTCTGCTTGTCTGTTAAATTCAGAAGTACAATATTATTAAGCTTCCAACCGGGAGTGTACGAGGAGATGATAAGGAACTAAGATGCGAGAAAATTAGGTTCCGATGTGTGATTGCATCATACATTTAGATTATTTAATTACTTACAATGTTCACATTCTTTTATAGGATCCTTCACCGCTTTACCGCAATCTCCAAAAACACCTCCATTGTCATCAAATACGTCATCGTATTCGGAATCCTCTGCCGAATGAATCAGTATTGGCCTTGTTTGTACGCATTCGGAACTATCTGCCACTCTTTCAGTTGTGGTAGTCCTTCGTCCATTCTTGGAGTAGATTCTACTTGTGTTTCGTACCAAATTGAGGAGTTTGAAGCCTTGAAGGATATGAAAGTCTGGGTGGGCTTGATAGTCGACAGTGTGACTTTGAGTGTCGTATGAGATTTCTTCTGAATTTTCTGCTGTAAAAATTGGTCTCCGTCTCGGAGGTTTAGATGTTCCCATAGCTACACGATCAACTGCAAATAAAACATTTTCACAAGAGTGACTCATTAGTAATCGTAAATTACCTGTGTTAAACTAGCTTCTCGTTCTCACCTAGCCTGGGATCAAATGTCGAGTATCCTGGTGTCTCGTCATCATCAATATCGTCATTGGTATCATCTACTGTACTGTAAGGAGAATCGGTTTTTCCACTGCTGACATACGACCAGCTTGAGCCAGGTCCATGATCGGAATACAGCCCCACTAAGCCAGGCCTTGGCAATTCCACCACGTAGTCTTCCACATAATCTTGGGTATCATATTCATACTTTGTCCCAGTGACTCCGTAGGGATTATTGGTTGGTACGTAGGATTTCTTGAAATTTGAATTTTTGATGTTCGCATAGGGATCTACATAGTCATCCTCAGGAGTGACTATCTTATGGGTTACTTTGGCTGGCGCTGGCGACGCCGGAGTTTTAACTTTGCGATTTGGAATCGGAAACTTTCGACTCATTAGGGCATTTCTTTGCTTCAAAGCTGTTGAAATGTCGCTACTTTTAGCAGATCTTTTAAGACGTTTAATGGGAAAGTCGTCCGCAAAGTAAACTTTAGATGGTTTGTCGGACGGTAAAGGAAGGATGCAACAAATGAATTGTGATTCCGCCGGTGTCTTTTTCGGATAGTACCTGAAAATAATTACATCATTAATGCACTAGCTTTTACATTGGATTGATAAGAACATATAACATACTAGCTTTTGCCCGCGGCTTCGCCCGCGTACTAAAAGTAATTTTAACCGTCTACAAAAAAGTTGCATCTCAGTTTGACCCGTTTGTTCCAATTGAATTGCAATTTAAATTGTAGACATGAAAATTCTTGAAAGTAGAATTTTCATGTCCACAATGATAAATTTCACAATCGATGCCATTTTCGTAAGCAACGTACCAAAAAACTATAAAAACGACACCCATATTGATATTTAGACATTTCAACCCCATCGCACCGCAACAGGGGAGATGGTAATTTCACGTCCGCCAAGTTAGATTTTAAAATCGTTGTTGTTTTCCTAATTAGCGACCAGCGACCCGATAAACCATAGAACCAATACCCATGTTGATTTTCAGATATTGTCACCACATTTCTCCTTTTTAGGGGTTGAATTATCAAAAAACACGTGTTTACTCATTTATCGCTAGTAATACTCGTGTGAAGTTTCGAATGAAATAGTCTTACTTATTTTGTTTCCCCATACAAACTTTGGACCACCATTTTACCCACTTAAGGGGTGAATTTTGAAAAATCCTTTCTTAGTGCAGCCCTAGACCTTATAGCCACGTGTCATTTGGAGTGTCTAGAACCAGCGGTTTGGGCTGTGCGTTGATGGATCAGTCAGTCAGTCAGTCAGTTTCTTCTTTTATATATTTAGATTTAATAAAAATATTATTCTTTTAATTTAATAAGTATTTTTCTGAGACCGATATTATAAGAACATAACTAATTAAGTATTTACTACCTGTCACGTTTAATATAAACCAGTCCGTTTCTGGTCTTGCATTCACTTTTTTTCAAAAACGTGCATATATTTTGCACGTGAGTCGTCTCTTCCTTATACACTTTGAATGTTACTTTGTCGGTGATCAAGACGGTTTTATTTTTTGTTGCATTTATGTCACGTGTATTTGTTGGCACCGTGTGACGACTTGTATTCATTATATCTTTCCAAATAAACTTATCACTGTCGGGAAATTTGAAATCGAGTACGTCTTCATTGATTGCACCAGGATTCTTTGTAGTGCTTGATAATACTGTTGATTTAGCTTCACGTTCATTTGGCCATGTCAGCTGGGTATGATCTTGAAAGCGGATGTTCCATCCATCATTGGGAGCTGTATCTCCATTAGATTTGTCGGCAGAGTTGTTATCATTGAAAACAACTTTGTCACTTTCATCCGTGTCGAATTCGCTGACTTGTTCAAACTGCGGTTCCGGGTTCGCGCCTTTTATTTCAGCAAGTTTGTCATTGAGCCACCAGAATTCACCGTCAATTTGCGCATTGGTGATTCCTGATGTTACGAATAATATTATAAACGTTGAGAGCATGTTGCCCATTAGTTGGTCGGTCGGGATTGTGGTTTGTGTGTCAGTTGTGCCGGAATAAAAGGAAAGAAGCGCAGGATATTGCGGCTGCGCAATTAGAGGACAATTCGCGAGCAGTTAGTCGCGTATTATTTCGCGATGATTACGTTTATTCGCGATCGTGTGCGCGCACGCCCTGTGACCGTTTGTGGCCGATCACTGAACTGGTCCCCTTTTGTTGGGGTACGGTTGGCAGAATAGATACGGAAACTAGGTCACAAGGATAATTATATGTTATTTTGAAGTGTTGTATTGTAAGTTAAGCTCATGGCCTTCGAAGTATCATTTATAGCTCTACTTCAAAAATAACTCGTATATCAATAAAAATATTCTATAGTAAAGGATATTGCTTGATCTATGCGAACGTGAATATAGGTGCATAGACAAGTTTCTTCACGATGATTTAGCTTTTATCGAAAACGAAGTTATTAAAAAAATATGTGCGATATAATATCTAAAACTATAACTATCTGTTCCATATTTTATAGCTTTCTTTGCAGACTATACTAGATAATAATTAAGTAATTATTAACATAACCGTTTTGTACCTTTATATCCGTGTGTAGAGAATTGTGTTTTTTTTCTACGTGTTCTACAATTTGTTCTAGAGATGTACTGTACCTATGCAGGTACGTATATCCACTTACTATGTCCATGACATACTTGTCTTAATACTAATATATGTCACTAATGAATTAAACGTAAACAATCGGTCACTTTTGCACGAAAATAAAGCCAATGTGGGTCAATGTTATGACTATTATCAGTATGTTTATGACTCAAAGGTCACTAGGTGTAATGCGTTTGCTATGAATGATATGTTAGATAGTTTGGGGCCAGTCTTACACAAATCGACCTAGCCCCAAATTAGTAAAGCTTATAATTATTCCATTTACCAGCTACGGTAGCCTAGTGGTTCAGGCATGCGGCTGTCAAGCGGCGGTCGTGGGTTCGAATCCCGGCTCGTACCAATGAGTTTTTCGGAACTCATGTACGAAATATTTACCGTTAGCTTTTCGGTGAAGGAAAACATCGTGAGGAAACCGGTCTAATCCTTTCACGCAAAATAGGCACGTTGGATGTCGATTTGCGGAAAATACCCAGTAAAACTAACTAACTAACTAATTATTCCATTTTGTGTATGGATTTATTAGAGTGAAGTATTTTGATAGAGAACAGAATGTTTCCTGTCTCGCTCTATCTTATAGCTTATGTGGTTATATCGTTAGTGTCTATAATTTTTGTATCTGTGTCAAAGCAGTTTATTTAAAAACCGGATAAGTGCGAGTTCAACTTGCGTGGTGAGGGTTCCATAAAATTGATATGCATCAGGCGCTGCATACAAAATTCACAAAAATATTGAGAATTTTCCCGTTACTTTGAATACTCAAACTTCTTATAGATTTTCCTGTAATCTTTAGGCAAGGAACTATTTTCCATATTTTTTTCAGAATTTTAAGCATAGTAGTTTCGGAAATAAGGTGGGGAGGGGAAATGGTCAATTTTTGTCTTCTTTCCTTAATTACTTCAAATCTGTTTTTGATAAAATTATAAATATATATATCTGAGATGCTTACAACAACCCCTTTCATTAATTTGATATCCACACAATACAGTTTGCGAAACTTAAAAAAAAAACTAGTTTACCCCCCAAACGTGGCCCCCATGTTCGGAATTCATTAATTTACTTTACGCGTTCATCTTTGGGTCACCAATTTACATATGTTTACCAAATTTCAACTCAATCGGTCCAGTAGTTTCGGAGCAAATCGGCTGTGACAGACGGGCAGACAGACGCACGAGTGATCCTAGAAGGGTTCCATTTTTTTCCTTATGAGGTATGGAACCCTAAAAAAAACATGCCGCCAAATTAAACAGTTTTAAAATAATTTTAATATTTTTACGTGGAATTTAATATTTATTGTGGATTAAACTCTGGTCTAATAGCTAGATCTTCCACCTCGTGGTAATATTAGGCCTATTTTAGACCCTAGCAATCTACAATTATTGACCGCCGGAAAGAAGACTCTGTAAGACCCATGTAGGTAATCAAAGCTCCTGAACACGTTTAGGATTTCAAATTTTGTCTCTAAAGTGATTTAGTAAGCCATTAAATATGTATTTACTTAAATTAAATCTATTTTAAAGTTAGCTTTGGTTAATATTAGCGTATTGATTCCACACCAAATCTAGACACGCGGCAGCGTGTCAAGCCAAGTTCAAGCTAAGGAACTGGCTAGCCAGCGCCGAGTGTAATATTACACGAACCACTTGGTGCCACTTTTGACCCTTCTATAACTCAAAACCTCTTTAACGTAAACACATTAAACTACGTGTGTTTAATTATATGTATAAGGATCTAGAAGTCCAAATTTCATGAAGCTAGCTCAAACGGTTATAAAGATATGAAAGTTAAAAAGTCGTAAATTTTAGTTTTGACTGACATATAGTACGGTTGCGCGCGTTAATTTAGGACCCTTTTCGCAAAAATATTCTTTGTATTCCTATACAATTTGACAGGATTGTCAACCTTAGATGGGTCCCAAATTTACGCTCGTGACTGTACCTAAACCTAACCTACTTCCAGATGACCTAGAAGGATGAAATTTGGAATCCAGCTCGGTAATTGTGTGTAAGCGTAGGAAAAAATCTAAAAATAAAAAAAGTTAAAAAATACGGGGGGTTCACATACAATTTTTTTTAAATTGTAGCGTTGGAACCGTTACAGGCAGATATTTGAAACTATCCCAATATATGTATTATTATATTTGCTATATAACAGAAATATAAAAATAAAGTTAAGTCAAAAAATAAGTGGCAATACGCGCTAAACAACCGGCCAACGGTGTGTCATCGGCGGCCCGCAGCACCACATAATTATACACAGAACAGAAGTAAATCTACATAAAAGCGCTACCGAGCAACACGGAAACGCAAGAAATCTCAATACCTGCCTAGTTTTGAGATCTTAAAGTAGGTTAGATTTGACTTGGCCAGTTTCTATCAGAAAAAAAAAAAAACCGTCTTTCACGGCAAAACGGGGCGTCGAATTGACGTGATTTTTTAAGTGGAGATAGTTGAAGGGATGGAGAGTGACATAGGCTACTTTTTGTCTCTTTCTAACCCACTTCCCCAAAACGGGGGGTGGAAGTTTGTATGGAGCATTCCGCAATTTTCAAGGTAGAAAGCTAAAAATTGGTATGCGGACTATTTGTGACTAACAAAAAATCATGCATCATATTTTTTTGGAAATCTGCACCCAACCCCTTAAAAGAGGGGGTGAAATTTTATATGGGGGTCCAGATATGTAGAGTCGATATGTAGAGCCGATATGTAGAGTCGATATGTAGAGTCGATATGTAGAGTCGATATCTAGAGTCGATATGTAGAGTCGATATGTAGAGTCGATATGTAGAGTCGATATGTAGAGTCGATATGTAGAGTCGATATGTAGAGTCGATATGTAGAGTCGATATGTAGTCGATATGTAGAGTCGATATGTAGAGTCGATATGTAGATTCGATATGTAGAGTCTATGTTCGATATGCAGAGTCTATGTAGAGTCGATCTAAATATATAAAAGACTGAAACCGAGATGCACCTTTTTTGTAGACGGTTAACATTACTCTTAGTACGCGGGCGAAGCCGCGGGCAAAAGCTAGTTTTTAAATAACAGCAATTGTTATAGGTATCCCATAAAGCAAAGAAATAGAGTTTAATACTTGTTCATAATGTTATTTTGTTCCTATAAATACATATTTGGATTTTGCATAACTTGGCACTCATTTAGATCTCCATTCTTTTTGCGGCGAAGCCCACAGCCAAGCATAATTTTTGTATTGAACTTGGCTCTCCTTTTTTGCATTTATGTTTTTGGTGGGATCAGTATTAACGCTTACATTGACGGGGTCAACCCAGCTTATAAAGGGTGATTCTCTAATATGCACATTATTTATCTATATTTTGATAACAATCTCAAATTACTTTAGATTGTTCTCGAAAAGATTATTAAGATGTCAAAGTAAAGTAGTTACAAAAATTAACTAGTTATAACGGTGCCAGGCAGGTTACACGAGAAACGTTTTATCCGTTTTTGGCGTAAGCTGCAAAAACCTTCGTATTGTGTATACGATCTATGCAAATCAACGATATGATGTCATATGATATTGACGATTATCAATTATTATGGCTTTTACGTTATTAAAATTGATCATCTTTTCTGTCTAGCCGAAGCCAGGAACATCAAGCGATGGAAACACTTGTAAATTTTTGTCATAATTGTGTTTTTTCGGTAGCCATAGTTTACCTGAGTTTTGCTCTTAGGTGGTTTACATTCATAACAATAGGGGTAAACAATAGGTGTCAAATATTAGATAGCACCGTCATGTTTTTTACCTAAGTATTCGTTCACTTTACACAAAATCAAAGAATCACTCCGAAACATAAATCAGAGACGTCAGTTGCATGCGAGTGCAGCCGACATCGCAATTGATTCAGAAAATGAGCCTGCAGTACCCACTGTGTAATGCAGATTGTGTTCGGATTCTGATTCACGTTTTGTTCAATTTTTGGATGCGGGTTTACCATGCCTATATAGGCTATATAGCTTGCTACAATTAACAGAGTAAACATGAAATAGGAAAACACAAATGTATCAGACTGTGCACAAATTATCGGGCGCCAAAATGAGACAACTTTTACAACATTTTATTTAATTTGCGACTCCTTAAACGTCTTAATAGGGATCTTGATCCTGCATCAGTTCAATTTCACCAATGGTTGACTGTAGAGAATGCCTTAAGCCAATAGTATTTTAGTTTTATATTAGTACAGTCAAATGTAAAAATATGGGTGCATACAACTCTCAATATGTCCCATCGCTCTTATGTCAGCGGATTAAGGTTTTGGTACATATTTATGAGAGGATTAAATCGATACATATTTTTGCACTTGACTGCACATTTCCTATACGTATAATTTATTTTCCTATTAAAAAACAAAAGCAGACGAATCTCAGGAACACACGATTTGTACATTAGACCACAAATCTCACACTATAAAGGAGAAGACTTGTTTATTCAGTTTCAACGTAGAAGTATGTTTGCGGCAAAGTAATTCTGTTAATTACTCGGCCTGTGATATCACAGACCGTGTAATTATGGTAGTGATTACGACACTAGATCGCATAATTTGGGGGCACGCGGTAGCTGGCTATATTAAAATTAAATGGCAACATGATCTTGATCAACACTTTCCAAGCACGGTGGTATACATAGAGTTTATTGTTACCATATACATATATGGAGGATTGTCAGTGTACACAAAACATGTAATACAGGAACTACAAACAGTAAAAAAAAATTGACGAGTAGAATATATTCTACACAGAATTTGCGTAACTTTTTCTCGGAGTTCTGTAAACGAATGTCATTGTTGAATGAAGTTGCCAAATTTATAGTTTAAGTACAGTTAACAAGAAATTACGTCAAGCGCCAATACAATTCAATACATACTTACTCTTAAAAAGCCAACATCATAACATGCAGGCAGAGTAGAGGTGAATAAAAGTCGGTCTCAAATTAAGTCCCAATTAAAGTAATCGTAGTTGTCAAGTACACCAGCCGCAAGTAATTATATGTCGGTATCTATATTTTTTTAGGTTTATGTGTTAGGTAAAAATTATAAACAGACTCAACGTGTTTATAATAAACTTTACGTATTGTTAGTAGGTAAGTGTAGGTATTCGCATTAACAAGTTTGCTTTAATAAGCAGAACGCAAATGATGCAATAAACCGTTCACAAACGGAGGCAGAAGTGGAAAGAGAAATAATTTCCAATGCGTTAGTTCACAATACTTTACAGAGTACAGATTGTACACAGTATGACCAGTAGCAATCGTAACGGCTAGTTTACATTGGGTAGTCAGGCGTACTTTGCAGTCGGCAGCGCCATGCTTTTTTCATGCCTCCGACGAATTCGCTGGACAGCCCAATATAGTCAGTCAAGTCATGATAAATTTAATGCAGCGACGAGTAACATCAGTGTACGCTGCTTTCTATTATAAACACATGGTCGGCCACACATCGAAGATGTAGCGCGTTCGTAGCGCTACGCTCGTAGCCGATACCATGCGAAAAATCGTATGTAAAGGAAAGCGCCTATATGGGCAGAGCATCCACCCATAGGTAGACCGCTTAACTCATCAGTCATCGCCTGCGCCGCGCGCGGGTGCGGGGGTAGGACGATAACGGGGAGCGGGCGACGTCCGGGAGGCGAAGCCCAGCGCCCGCATGCCGCTCGCTCCCCGTTATCGAAAAGGTAGTTTATTTATTTATTTATTTATTGAAGTTTGGTAATGAAAGTATTCATAGTGATTGTGTGACGGCAGCTGTGTGCGTACTCTGGCCAGTTCATCGGTTCTATTAGAATGCATGGTAGGGCTGCGGTGCATCGAGCTTATACAGTTTTTTAGGTCAAAGGGAATTGCAATCTAAACAAACGAAGCTATTTGCAATGTGCATGTGACGTCATTTCACTCTTCTTTCACGGGATGAAAAACTGAAAGGCTTTATTGTACGCCTTTGCATTTTGATTGAGTTGTCGTTTCATCAAGCGGTGTTCTAAACGGAATAATCACTTTTTGCTAAAATGCTAAACTGAAGTATTTCGCCGATTTTCCAGAGTACTAAGGTAAATGTCCCAGTGCCCGATTCTGCCCCCACAATAGTTGCCCCCTGCATCTTAAGTATTTATGCACTCGAGTAGTTGAGGTGGGTTGACGGAATATACGACCATATTCTGTACAAGTACCTACAATATATTCACCGCAAATCAGTAGTATCAGTATCAGTACCCGTCCGACAATAATTAACGCTTACAGGTGGTTAAGGTTCCTGAACACGGTTTAATGAATCAACTTCGTTTGCATTATATCTTGCGTCAGCGCATGTGTGTTAGAGCGTGTCACACTGGTACAAAATGGTTAATTCTAATTCTAACTGCTATTACGCTAAAACAATGTAAGTTAAGAATGTTTAAACAAGGAACGTCAATAATAAAATTATCGTCAGTTTTTTAAGATCCTCTTCACTGGATATTACTTAGATTTTTTCATTCCCTCCTTATCGTAATCCAAGTTGCATTCTTATACAGCCCAGGGTCCGCTAAAAGTATCTGCCTAGGGTTTGCAATCCGGATCCGACTTGTATGGAAATATCCGGATCCGCGGATCCAGATCCGGATATTTACATACAAGTCGGATCCGGATTGCAAACCCTATATCTGCCTCTTACTTTTGTATATAGAGCTGATAGAGTCTGGCAAATGAAAGATGACAATGAGTTTTTTTATGGAACTTTTATATGGCAACAGTAATATGATTGTCAAATGTGTCAAACGCTTTAAATTAGTATGATGTCCTAATCTTGATACTTGATACGGGAACTAAGAACGTAACTGTTCTACAATAAATTGGACTGTTTTTGCTTTCTAAGAAAATTAAAGGGTTACCTACTGAATATGAATATGATAAAAAGTTCAATTATCATGTCTCGTCAAAATTTTGGAGAGTGGTTTTGAATAATCTTCTTAAATATAAAGTAGAATTAAACTAAAGAGTATTACTTCATATAACATTACTTCCTTCTACTGATCAGTTGCATTTTGAGAAATGAAGAAATATAATAATTGTTCAAGTATCACATTTTATCGCGTTATACACAGTGTTGCAACACGCTGTTTCCCTGGCCAGACTCTATATACCACCTGAAAATTTTAGTGCATTTAGCAAAAACCGCAAACTGCGCCAGATTCCGATAAAACGCCGAGCAGACAAGATTTATAACCCAGGCTCCTTAAGGTGTTACTGGGTCGGGAAGCCGCTAAATTGGATCACGATGTCGGTACTTTTCGTTTGTGATGAGATTCTCGAAATCAATTCAAGAGACGTAACCTAAGTAGACATCAAAATAGATTAATATTATTGGTAAAATATGTATGCTTGTAGGAGGCTTAATTTTTTTAAATTAACAAGCTTTTTTTAGATAGACCTGTATGTGTGTAACTATGTAATGGAATCTTGCAGGTTAAATTTGAGCAACTTCCCGGAATCCAATCAAGTTGAAATTTTGTACAATAATGTAAGTCGGGTGACAATGCAATAATATGGTAACACAAACCTGGTCTGATGATGGAGACAGAATTGGCCGTAGGAACTCCTTAATTACACAGGATACACCCGTCGTGTTTGGGCTCGTTACAATCCTCTCAATGAGCAGTAAAAATCCAACATGGCGGAACACCCAAGATGGTGGGCTAGTTATTTTTAATGCACTCCTACAATATGGGTATCAAATGAAAGGGTTTGCTGAGAATAACTCGAAAAATAAAGTGACGTCACTCTAATTCCAATATGGCGGACAATATGCTGAAAAACCTGTCCAGCGATGACTAAAAAGTAATTTTTTTTTAAATTTAAAACAATAACAATTTTATTTTATTTAAATGGGCTAAAAATAATAAAATAAACTTTTCCTTTAAACTTTTACTATCAACTTATAACGTCATAACACATTTTAGGTGATATAAAAGCATGTCGCGAGATTTAGGTACTCGTATATACTCAGGTACTGGCAAATGAGAGAGAAAATTGGAAAGCATTGGGGGAGGCCTACCTACGCCAAAGAGGCGACTTCCAAAATTATAATTATATAATAATCGATAAGGAGATAATAATCAAATCAAGTTGAATAACAACAATAATTATATAATAAAATCAAATATTTATAATTTATTAATATAAATTAAAATGACAACAAATGAATTTTTAATCAATATTATTTTTTATTTTTTGTTTATTTTATTACACTCAGGTAAATCTCGCGACAAGCTTTTATATCATCTAAAATGTGTTATGACGTTATAAGTTGATAGTAAAAGTTTTAAAGGAAAAGTTAATTTTATTCTTTTTAGCGCATTTATATAAAAGCTTGTTGAAAAAAAATTACTTTTAATTTTTTAATTACGTTGTTTAAAATTTAAGGCATTGCAAAAAGTTTACAACACTTATTGATATTGAGTGGAGCAATATTGAACACTACTTGCTTTGTGATTATTTTGGTGTTGTGTTCCTGGTAGAGAGTAAGGTCGCTAGTGCTCCCGAGGAAACGCTGTGTTAAGAGTCGAGAGAGAGTGGGACAGTCGGCCTCATAAGTAGCTGAACACCTAAGTATCTTGTCGCTTTCACTCGTTTGACAACTTCATATGGCAGTTTAATATGACGTTTAATGCGACACGGTATAAAGTACACCGAGCGAATGCTGTCCCTGCCCGTGTCATGGGACGCACACAGAGACACCACCCGCTGGGGTGTATATTATTATAATTTTTAAATCAATAAAGGGTGCTTGTCATTCTTCTGGTGTGGCAAGCCTCCATATGAATGAATGAATGAATGATAATTTATTCGCTGAATATGGTCACATTAGCTGGTATATAAACAATGCTTAGTAGTTATCTAACATATTCTACCGGAAACCGGTGTACGAATTTTATACAATAATAATTAATTAAATAGGTAGACACCAGTTAGTACCTAAGTTTAACGGTCATAGTGTATGCAAACATGTTGAATAAATGTATATTAATATTTTTATTATTAATTGTAGGTACTTGGTATTTAATATCTATTATTATAATATAAAATAAATGGAATTTAAATTATTTTGCATCTATTATAAGGTCAATTAAATTTGGAATACTTAATATCTATTAAATCTACATGTACTTTTTGTTAGGAACTCCTTGGTAGTATAGATACATTGTTCAGTTCAGGGATCGGATACCGGTATTTTCACCCTACAAAAATACCGGTTTTATTTCGTTCAATTTCGTTCTTTGGCTTATAATATCATTTTTGATCAGGCCGTCTAATAATACGAAAATGTTACCTAAATACATGATAGAGTCCTACATTAAGAGCCTAAAATAATTCAAAATATTAGACTACTTCGGGGACTTTTGAAAAGACCGGTTCCGATCCCTGGTTCAGTTAGCCACACTTTGAACGTTTTACAGAACTGTCTAACTGGTAAACTGCTTATTTGTAGTGGTATAGAGTTATAAATCAATGCGGCCATATAATAACAGATGTCTCTATATAATTCTAGTTTTGGACCAGGCATTCTAAGAGGAAGATGGCGACGGTGTCTGTTTACTGTCACGCAGGCCGTATGGTTGTTTGCCACCGACGTAGTATTAAAAATACTTTTATTTTTCATTAATGTATTTAGCTGTCACAATGCTACAAAGAAAGGAAATATTCTCTATCACGAAAATCGTTAATCCACGAAACAGGCAATTTTCTATTCGTCGGAGTCGGCACTAGAAATATTGCTGTAAATACGCGGAAGAATTCCGTTTGGAATAAAATTTCATCTGGAACGAAATCCGCAACATTGTTTCGGAAAGGTTCTAAAGTTGAAATCGTTGGATGCTCTTCGGTAGTGTTGCCAGGTTTAGCTTTTAAAATATCTTGAAACTGTTTTTCAGTTAACCTCAACGTTGCCCAAAAGCATTACATCCCCGTGATCTCCATATAATTGAGTAAGTTTATTTTTAATTTTTAATATAGAGTCAGGGCAGGGAAAGATGAGCCTTTTTTAATATGGCAACAGCAGAATCATTGTCAAATGTGCCCAACGTCTCAAATTAGTATGATGTCCTAATCTTGATACTTGATATGGTAACAAAGAAAGTAACTGTTCCATAATAAATTGGTCTGTTTTTGCTTTTTAAGAGAATTAAAGGGTGGCTTACTTCACATTGAAGAATGTCATAAAAAAGTTAAATTATTGTGTATCGTTAAAATTGAAATTTTGGAGTGGTTTAAATTATTCTTCTTAAAATAAAATAAAATACAAATAAAATAAAAATAAAGTAGAATGAAGTTAAAGAGTTATTTCATATAATTTTACTTCTGCTTGATGAAGAAGAATAATAATTTTTCAGGTATCATTATTATTTTATCGCGTAAACAGTGTTGCAACACGCTGTTTTTTAGGGTTCCGTTGCTTGAAAGGAAAAAGCGAAACCCTTATAGGATCACTTTGTTGTCCGTCCGTCCGTCCGTCAAGACCATTTTTCTCAAGAACGCGTGGAGATATCAAGCTAAAATTTATATCAAATACTCAGGTCTAACTGTCCCTTGGAGCTGTGAAAAAATCAAACTTCTAAACCAACGCAATCAAAAGATACAGCCGTTTATGCCGCAAATTTTCGAAAATCGCAAGGGAATCATAACCTACAGGGAACTCAGAATCTTGAAATTGGGTAAGAAGCAACGTCTTAGCACAGATAAAGGTAAAATTGCGAAAACCGTAAATTTTTAGTTACATCATATAATAAAAATATTTTTTATAATTTACTTATATACCTACAGGTTTGTACGGAACCGTCGGTGCGCGAGTCCGACTCGCACTTGGCCGGTTTTTTTAAATATGCCGCTCTTTTTTAGGCTCATCTTTCCCTGGCCAGACTACCTATTTAATATATTTTTCAACCGATGTTGTTTTTCTAACTCACTTATTTTTGCTGTCAATCACTTGGCCAAAATTATTAATTAAGCACCATTAGTTTTTCATATAAAAGTCAAACCTTGTATTGACATATACACGGTGCCCGTGAGCATTGCGAGAGATTTTAATCACGAATTCCTGAGGCTATAAGGAGTAATAAATGTTATATGAAACTAGGTCGAATTATGATTTTTAATTTTTTTCTTATTTTCATACCTACACAATAATTGCTAATCTAGTAAAAACGTGTTTTTAGGACGAGATGTCAAAGTAGATGGTTAAGTCTCGCAACGTCACAATCATAAAGGTGTTTCATACTGGAGATTTCATTACAACATTTTTACACAAAAATGGAAATATCTCTAAAACCGAACCGAATTTACTCGACGTTAATTAACATTTTTAACTTAAAATATAGTCAGGAATATCCTGTTAAAATCTCGCGCAATGCCCACGGGCACCGTGTATATAACTTAAGATAAAAAAAATACAAAAAAAATTCGTCGAAAAAATGCAAGTGGTTTCGTATTCGATACCCGACTTTTAGCCTTCAGTTTTCTAGTTACTTCGAAATCACATGGACAAAAGTTTTGTAAGGTTTGTGTATATTTGTAAATTGACGATCGAAAGAAATAAAACTACTGCCACATGCTTAAATATAGAGTGTACTTATCAACTACCTAATCAATTAAATTTTACTAACTAGGGACATATTTTCCCGGTAAAAGTGGGAAATTAAAACCTGGCATCTCAGGCTCCGGTGAGGCGGGAGAGATTTGTGTGTCGGATCCCGCGCGAGGAAATAGCCAGTTCTACGGAACTCACGGAATACTTGATGAATGGTGTAGATGGGTGTGATAGTAGGTGAGGAATTATAAATCTGCTAAAAGAAGTCTTGTTACTTATGTACACAGCAAGATAAGCTAGGTACTGGTTTGGGCTGTCAATTTATAGTTCAGGGAAACACTAAATTAAAAAAAACGCGTAGTAATTGTGTTGGCACTTGGCAGCCGTCATCCCGGTACAATAAACGTCAATGATTGACACAAATTGTACTGGGATGACAGCGGTCAAATATTGGATGTAAGGGCATTTTCATTATAGCTTAGATTTAGCATGGCAGAAGAAAACAAGGTATGTAATTTTCGTAACCTGCCTTAGGCCTAAATCACACTGGCGCGGCCTGCGGTGGCGCTCAATAGTAAATTGGTAGCTAATGACAAGTTTACGCAACATTCTGTGAGAGGCTTAAAGCCTGCAACACACTGGCGTGGTCTGCAGTGGCGGTCAATAGTAAATTTGACAGCGAATAACAAGTTTACTATTGACCGCCGCGGCCAGACCGCGCCAGTGTGTTGCAGGCTTAAGTCATCAGCATCTTAAAAATGGCGGATGGTCAGAGTATTGCCACTGTGTGAAAGTCATTTACCCGAGTAAATTGCATTACTTCACTTAAATGCTTTCAATTTTCAATCAATATTTACGCTAAACTACTAATTGAATTCGTCATGCAATGACAAAACTCCTTGTTTGTATGGAAGATGGTAGACAATTAACCTTTTGACAGCGAGGATGCAAAACAAAACGGTGCCCAACTGTGGCCAAAACAAAACAATAGCCAGACAAAATATGAATAAAATGAAACTTCTGATAAATATTGTCATGTTCTTCTTCTTCTTCTGCCTTCCCTTGGTCCCAGTTCTATCTGGGGTCGGGCCTCCTTGTACAGCGGCGCCAGGACGCTCTGTCCCGGGTTGTCATGGGTGTAAGATTTTGCGCTTTCAATTCCCTTTCATAAATATTGTTATGTCAAAATGACAATATTTATCAATATTATCATGTGGCCGTCCGTGGCTTCAGTGGCACGAGTTTTCGTCCGCGTCCACAGCCGTCTTTAGCTCTCAAAGGGTTAAGTAACATTTGTGTGTGAACTTTGCACAATGGCAACATTTGTGTGACGTAGGCAGGATACATCGTCGGGAATGACATCCCGTGTTTTTTCTGCCATGAGCTTGCCATGAGATTTAGATGCAATTATAGTTAAAATACATTCATAAGTCTACGTTAAACACGTTTATCGGGTAGCTGATTACGAAAACAACAACTATTTTAAAATCCAACGTGGCGGACGTGAAATACTGTATTCAATCGGAAAATACGTGGAAAATACGGGTCAAACTGAGAACCTCCTTTTTCATAGACGGTTAAAAATTACGCCTACTACGCGAGCGAAGCTGCGGCCAAAAGCTAGTTTATTATATTTGTGCAGAAATTGTTCAGGTGTTGTTGTTATTTTGGTTATATTTACTCATAGAGATGGGTAGGGCACCCGGTAATTACCCGTATCTACCCAAATTGGTGAGTATAAACTATGTTGAATGGTTTTTAGGGTTTCGGTACCTCAAAAGGAAAAAACGGAACCCTTATAGGATCACTCGGTTGTCCGTCTGTCTGTCTGTCGCAGCCGATTTGCTCCGAAACTACTGGACCGATTGAGTTGAAATTTGGTACACGTATGTAAATTGGTGACCCAAAGATGGACACGTAAAGTAAATTAATGAATTCTGAACAAGGGGGCCACTTTTGGGGGGTAAACTGGAAAATTCAAAAAAAAAGTTTCGCAAACTGTATTGTGTGACATATCAAATGAAAGGGGTTGTTGTAAGCATGTCAGGTATATATTTTTTGTAATTTTAGCAATAACAGATTTGAAGTAATTTAGGAAATAAGACAAAAATTGACCATTCCCCCCCCTTATCTCCGAAACTACTAGGCTTAAAATTCTGAAAAAATATTGAAAATAGTTCCTTGCCTAAATATTACAGGAAAACTTATATGAAGTTTGAGTATTCAAAGTAACGGGAAAATTCTCAATATTTTTGTGTATTTTGTATGGAGCGCCTAATGCTTAGAGAATAGGAATTTTACGGAACCCTCACCACGCGAGTTGAACTCGCACTTGTCCGGTTTTATTTCAAAAAGTAACAATTGTGTCCTGATTTTATTTCATGAAATGTTCAAAGTTAGTTGTTAAAAAACTTTGAACATTTCATGAAATAAAATTTGTCATAATAAAATATTCATTATGACGCGTTCACGAGATAATAAATATTTTTTATTGTGTGTTTCTTTCCGCAATTAGATAAAATTAAAACGGGAGCCACTATCAGAATAGTAACTATAAACCTAAACAGAATATAAGAAAAATATTATTAGGTACTGAAATATGCAATGTGTGCTGCGCGAATATTTCGCCGCTTCTGACCCGGTCAATTGATGTTTATCGGTTGGTTGAGACACTTATTTTGATACACATTTTGCGTAAAGTACAGTCGCCCACACTCCTAACTGACCATTTGTGAACCTTATGTCACTGATATAAGGTTCACGAATGGTCAGTTAGGAGTGTGGGCGACTGTACCATTAACTCTCTATTTTCTTACCGCGCGCCAACACAAGCCACGCCATATAATACGCGCGTGGACATTTGCCCAATGTCCAAAAATTTATTACAAGATGAAGGCAACCACAGTTGCACAATCAGTTTAGGGATGCGCGAAGTTGGCATTGTGGTTTCCACAAGACAGTGAAAGCTCAGTGATAACGCATTCTTATGGTATCATCGAGATGATCTCATGATGACGGAGACAGAAGAGGCTATAGCAACTCCACAAGATTAAACTCGTCGTGTTTGGGCTCATTGAACCCTCTCAATGAGAGGACCCTCTCGAAAAAGTGAAGTAACATATATGAAAATTTTGACAGAAACCAATTATACAATTTAATTTGGTTGTGCAATGATGAATGGCGGTGAATACAGTTCATAAAATATTTGCGTTCGATTTCGTTCGGCTCACTGCGTCTGATTAATATTTAAAATTTAGGTCGCCACAATCGTTTATCAAGGACGATATATTATTCCCAGGCTACCATTCAGCTTTAGGTATTAAATTCGAAAAGTCTGGTTTGGTATGTTAAAAAGCTGATCCGTACAAAGTATTTATGAAACTGTTTTTAGGGTTACGAACCTCGAAAGGAAAAAACAGAACCCTTATAGGATCACTTTGTTGTCCGTCCGTCCGTCAAGACCCTTTTTCTCAGGAACGCGTGGAGGTATCAAGCTAAAATTTATATCAAATACTCAAGTCTACTGTCCCTTGGAGCTGTGAAAAAATCAAACTTTTAAGCCAACGAAATCAAAAGATAAAGCCGTTTAAGCCGCAAATTTCCGCAAATTTTCGAAACTTGCAAGGTACCTAATCAAAACCTACAGGGTACTTCCCGTGAACTCAGAATCTTGAAATTGGGTACAAAGCAACGTCTTATAGCACAGATAAAGGTAATTTTGCGAACACCGTAAATTTTTAATTCCATCATATACTACAGGTTTGTACGGAACCCTCGGTTCGCGAGTCCGACTCGCACTTGGCCGGTTTTTTATTTATTAACACACATACTAATTAACCTTTTTATCAATCATTTGCGAATTTACATCGGTACCTGAGACTGGGTTTTTATTTACCTCTATACGTACTCGTAAGTTATCACATCCATTTCCATAGTATTCAGCATTTGTGCATATAATGTCAAATAATGCAAAAAAGGGAGACCATGCATATGGTCTCCCTTTTTTGACATTTAGTCAAACCACACAGTTTAAAATTAAGATATTGAATCCATTGGGTTTTTCCTAAATTTAATTGTAGGTAATTTTTGTCCCTTATCTCTTCATTGCCCCATAATTGAACAGTTACTACTTAGTCAACTAAAATATAGTAAGCCGAACAGCATTTAACTATAACGTAATTTGATTACGTTGACTATACGTTCCCTATACATTTCTACTACGTATATCGCATATCGCGCGTTACACGTACAAAGCCAGGAGGACTATTTTGCCCGTCGCTTTCCACCCCAATAACATTTTAATCTGCTTCGTCTTCTCGCTTCCACACTTGATGAGCTTATGTGTCAGAACGAGCACGTTATGTTTATTAAATGTTATTGAGATGTGATAAAGATGAACGGAATCGAGGCTCAGGTAGAGCGTCGAGAAATCACTTCACAGGTGAAATGATTCTCTATTAAGCTAACTGAGCATTGTGATGTTAGGTTCGGTCACATTTGCGCCCCTATTTCGCAACATTGTTCGTCGAGGTCATGGGTTAGGTACATAAATATTCGTCATATCTAAATCGTCGTCGATCGTCGTCGAAACATAATATATGAAGCCTAATTTTTACTCACCCTAAATTAATTATGGATATTGAAACTCAATACAATCAGTTTTAATTACCTATTGTTCAAATGGTAATTCATGCTATTGCGTAAATCACAGTCACAGGAAATAGCTAAATCAATCGAACAGCATTTTGCGTTGAAATACAACTCCGTTGAATTGGTTTCCGATTTCTAGTATTTCTCGTATTGAATAGGTACCTACTTGGTCTTTATTTATATTCAGCCAGCTAGTTACGAGTGAAATGGTGTTTACAACTACCTGATTACGTCACTTACAAGGCTTTCTGAGCACATTTATCACAAATTTAAAAGGCTTTTCATCCGAGGAGGTTAGACGAAAATTGAACTGAATTCTCAGTTATTGAAAACTAATTACTAATATTATGACTTAAAATTTTTGTCAACTGACGTCGAAATATATTTCATATCCGATCTGAAATAACTTACTTCGCCATTCCATTGGCTCAGCGAAGGCTCAGTGAATCTTGGACTCCTTTACGAGAGTGGGCCACTAATTTACCTGTATCCATCTAAAATAATGAAGTCAAATTCCTGAAACTCCCTTTATATCTGTGTGTCTTTTGTGTAGTGAATAAATGTCTTCTTTTCTTTTCTTTTCTTTAAACTAACACTGAAACAAAACATTAATTTAAGTAGTTTTTTAATTTGTATAATTACAACGGGTGTGTTGTCCCGTGACCGTGTGTGAGACATCCGAAACGTTGGGAAACCTCAGTGAGGTAATTAAATAAGTTAATTATATGTGATTAAATCCTGTGTAGTAAAAATAATATAAAACTATGTCATGTTGAGTAGTAAGGCTTAAAGTACTTAAAAAACATCAAAGAGCACGTGCTTTGTCATTGTTAGTCTGTGATTACACTTTGAACGGCTCCACCTTAGCGCCTGGCTAATAATCCAGTTAAAAACTAACTTGAAGCATAATTGCGCATTTTCTTTGTGTGCACCCGCTCAAAGTCTAGGGCTCGAGAATTAATTATTGCCGTCTTCTAGGCAATATCAAAAGACTACTAGAGGTAGATGAAAGTCAATAAACTAGTAGACATTCATTAAGTTTAGCAGTTCATACTGTCTGTGTTTAATTATGCATTTAAAATGAATTTAATACTTTAGGTATTTTGAAGTCTATTTATTCGCGGTAGTCCAACAAACCGTACGTTTATATAAACTCCTATAAACACCCCACACAAATATATTAAAATATCATATAAATATATTCATAAATCTAATCTATTTGGCACCTTGACTATTTTGCCACTTCTAGTTATTATGTCATGTCAGTATTTAAAGCCAATTCCACATTACCACTATTACCGGACGTACTGGCTTTACTACGCATAGGAGTATTAAAAGCAAATCGGCATTACAAGAAGTGTCAGCTGAAGCTAAAGGATTATTCCTAATATCACAATTTCCATACGCATTATAATCTTCACATTGCATTTTAGGTTTATCATTCACATATTACGGTTTTTTCTAATTTATTAAAAAGTCTTCTTGGTTACTTTCCCAACGAAATAATTGTAATTTTTCATCACACATCCCAAGAAATCAAGATCATTTCTGCATTTTGGAGATTCCATTGTCATAATTGCCTCTACCTTAGCTGGGGCACACCTTCTGATGTAAAATGTTCTATGTACAATAGGTCTTTAACTAAAAAAATGCATTTGCGATCTTGAATTTGATACCATTTTTAGATGCAATTGTAACCTGTCATTTAATTCTTCAACACTAGAACCCCATACACCGATGCCATCAATGTAGGTACAAACTCCCTCTATGTTTTCGAATATTTGCGCAATGGTTCTAGCAAACTTCTCTGGTGCTGCAGATATGCCGAAGGGCATCCTTTAAATCCTTAAATATCTATTCGAGCGATGTGAGCCCACAAGAATAGAAGAATATCTTTACAAATTGTGAAAGTAAGAGTTTGTCAATAACAGATGGAGTTAGGTCTGATCACAAGGGTCTCTTGCTTAAATTTGAATTTTATAAAATTAAAGAGAAATTTATAAAAGCACAGATTAGTAAAGCTGAAAAATAGTGTAGAACTTAAAATTATGAATCTTGACCCGACTGAAGACGACCCTAATACTAACTATGAAACCATACTTTCTGTAATAATAATAAGTAAGGAGTTCAGTGTAATTTGTCCAAAAATAAATTACATGTAAATGGGATACTGGCATTTAGTGATTATGTGACCAAAGGAATAAGGAGAAGTAGAGATAATATGTATCAATCAACTGTATGATGATAAATCCCACACTGACTCAAAATTCTTTCATGAACATGTTAGCTCATATTCGAAAGCTATAACGATCAGGGAAAATATACGCTAAGCTAACAGTAAAATAAAAGCCGTTTGGAAAGCAATTAATGTAGAGACTGGTAGAAATATTATCTACAGATTCAGAACATAAATTACTAATAAATAATCAATATATTTCGAACACTGAAGAAATTGCTAATGTTTTGGAATTATCAAATCAAATCAAATCAAATCATTCATTTCGGAAGTAGGTATTTCCATAATTGGTTTGTAACAATGGTCTTAAAAAAACTCATTATATTTTACTAATTTACCATTGAATGCAACTGTTCTATATGGACTACGTAGGTAGGCATATCATTTGTCTTACAGTTTAGTCGTAATAAATCTGTCATCCTAGCAAGGTGTTTTACCAATACCGAATTTAACAGCAACAAAGTAATTATGTATTGTCCGAAACCTACCTTAAAGAAAATTCCCAACAAACTTTACCAAACTTTTCTTCTGAGCACATCCCAATCAGTGACGTCAAAAAAACATACAAGAGTTTAAATATTACGAGTAAAACTACCCAAGATCTTTGGGGCCTATCCGTAAAAGTTCTAGATTCTCTAACTAATACAATTGCTTGCTCCTTATTTATCGGATTTGTTCAACTTAAAGGCACGTTCCCGGACCTAATGAAATTTAGTAAAATCACTCCCATTTTTAAGTCAGGACGTAGAACAGACCCCTCCAACTACAGAACAATCTCTGTTCTTCCTGTGCTAAGTAAAATCTTTGCTGCTGCCAACTGCTATCTCATTTTAACAAAAACAAAATACTTCATCAAAATCAATATGGTTTCACTAAAAGTAGATCGGACAGCTGATGCGGGCTGTCGCCTGATGACTATTATCGTCGATGCTTGGGAGGGCTCACAGGACGCTATTGGAGTGTTTTGTGATCTCTCCAAAGCGTTCGACTGTGTGGATCATCGCATGCTACTGCGCAAGCTTGAGGTCGGATATTTTTGGTATAGACATCAACGATTTGCCTTACATGGTTAAAGACCTAGCAGACGTCGTTCATATAAGATAGAAAGGAAAGATAGCGCTCTTGTAGGTACATATTAATAACGCACTAACCATCATTTCCAAGTGGGTTGCAGCCAACAATTTGCAATTGAACGTGAAAAACACCAAATATTTAAAATTGTCTACCCGATGTTATATATGATGTAGGACCAATTATATAATTCTTGACGGTGAAAGACTTAAAAATGACAGGGCAACTTTATTCCTTGGCATCAATATCAATATAGATTCTAAGTTACAATGGGCTATTCACATTAATGCTCTGTCGGAGAAACTATAAGCTCTGCAGCTTATGCGGATTATAAAATGAGACAACTTACAGATGTAACTACAGCGAGATTAGTCTACCTACTTCGCATATTTTCATAGTCTAATGTCATATGAAATCTTGTTGTGGGATGTGGCTGCGGACATTCGAGACTATATTTATATTGCAAAAGCGCGCGATTCGTGCCATATATGAGATGCGTCCTCGCGACACTTTAAGATAACTTTTCAAAGATATAAACATACTGACCCTACCTTCCTTGTACATCTATGAAAATATTATGCACCTGCGTAAAACAATTAAATAGTGACAATCATAATTTCAATACTAGGAGCAAAGATAAAATTATCTTTCTTAGGAAAAACTATCTGGTTTTTTAATAAAATCCCTAAAGAAATCACCGGTCTCACAGAAGGTATAATCAAGAGTCATGTAAAATCTACTTTATTAAAGACAGCTTTTTACACAATTAGCCAATATATAGAAGGAAGGGTATAAAAAACAACAGTAAGACCAGCAATGCTGTACGGCTCGGAGTGCTGGCTCATGCGAAAAAATGATACACAGAGGCTTCATGTGAACGAATTAAAGATGCTACGATGGTCTGGAGGCGTCACCCGTCTGGACACAATAAAGTCAAAAAGTCAAAATGATTTATTCTTCAATTTAGGCATATTACATGCACCTATAAGAAACAAGTATATCCGTGGCTCCTTCAAGGTTGCTGATATATCCTTCAAACTGGTACAAACTCGTTTACGGTGGTACGGGCATGTAATGCGGCGACAGGATAATGACATGACCCGTAAAGTTATGGCCATTGAAGAGGGCAAACGAGGCAGAGGACGCCCTCCCACTACCTGGACGCGAACCATTTCCGCTGACATGAAGACGTTGGGTATAAACCCAGAAATGACACAGAACCGTAAAAAATGGCGTGATAGTATTAGGGGGCCGACCCCGTATAGGGAAAAGGCAAGGAGAGAAGAAGAGAGCCAATATATAGAAGACAAAGATTCCAGGAAGCTTCTGCATGACCACCACCGGGTACTACCGCCAACGTGTAACTTAACCAAGTACAATCAGTTTCGACTTGCAAAAGTGCTATCCGAAGGCCTATTTGAATAAATATAAACAATATATCTGGAGAATGGAGTCTGAAATGTACACAGATCTGAATTGGCCTCATCCAATTTTTGCATCCAAAAACCGCTTGGTGCATTGAGCAAAGCAAACACTTTGACATTTTGCATTCTGCTTTTAACCTCATCTCAGGTATGAAATTTAAATTTAGGCTGAATTATGTAAGTATTTATTGCTCTGGGATGAAGACAAATACGCGATTTGCCATTCGGTTTTCTTAATAACAGTAAACCTATTGACCCACTTTGTCGGTTTTGTTGCCTTCTCTATTGACCAGTTGTTTCATTTTATCCAACTCCTTACGCAGTTCTGTCAATAATGAAAATGGAACTCGCCGTGCAGTTCGCACAACAGGCACTGCATCATCACGTAGTTGTAATTTGACCGTTTGGGGAAGGCATCCAAGAAGTAGGTAAGTAAGCTTAAGCCTGCATCACACTGGCGCGGCCTGCGGTGGCGGACCATAGTAAATTTGACAGCCAATGACAAGTTTACTATTGTCCGCCGCGGCCAGGCCGCGCCAGTCTGTGAGAGGCCTTAAGAAGGCCGTCTATGGGGTCCACGACAATTAATGGGTTTAATTAAAACTCATCCTTCTCCCAATATCTCGAATATGGGAAAATAATGTTGTATATAAACTTTATTGAAGTCAAAAAACCATGGCATATTAATATTATTGACATAGAGCAAAATAAAAAAAAATATCCACAGTTGACACACGTATTGTGTCAACTGTGGATATTTTTTTGTAAACATTGTGAAAATACTGTTTATTTTATGTACCGTACGTATAAAATACCGTATGTTTTGTTAATTTTCTCAGTGTTGTCCATAGTTGGCAGACTCAACATTTATAATTTCTTATGCTGAAGAACTTACTACAGGTTTGAACTCTATTCTTGTTTATTTATTTTACATTGTCATCTCAAGTCAAAACAGGAGTTAAGTCAAGTGACGTCACGCAATCAAAGTCACGTGGTCAGTGCACAGTAGTATTTTTAAATTAAAAATTTAGTACTTTTTCGATAAAAAATTAAAAAAACGAAGAGACTCTCCAGCATGAGACGAACTTTTATTTCATCATCCACCTATCGTTATTCCCGTTTGAGGATGAGGATAAAGGAGCCCAGGGTCCGCTTTGACACCTAAGATTTGGCATAGGCACTAGTTTTACGAAAGCGACTGCCATCTGACCTTCTAACTCAGAGGGAAGACTAGACCTTATTGGGATCAGACCGATTTCCTCCCGATGTTTTCCTTCACCGAAAAGCTAACGGTAAACATTCCGTACATAAGTTCCGAAAAACTCATTGGTACGAGCCGGGATTCGAACCCACGACCGCCGCATGCCTGAACCACTAGGCTACCGTAGCTACTGAAAAAAAGTTCTGAAAAATATAAGGTAAATCTTTAATGGTGTTTGAGTAATATTCCTCGTAATGCTGTTCTTTTATCTTTTAATATTATTATCGTAAAACCTAACTCTAAGATTTTAAGTAAATAAAATAAATAACAATAACATCTAAGGAAATTATTTGCTACACTGTCGTATAGTGATACGGAAGAATTTTTACGTCCCTGCATCTAAGGTTGCTTTTTCCAATAGGTACCTAATAATTATATACCTATACACTAGTGTTAGTGTTAATCACTTAACTAACACACGTAATCACTCACTCTCACTCATACACAAACACTCTTAGTACTTAAAGACAGCGTAAATTTTGTTTTATTAACCATGTGTAATGTTAAACAGTTTAATAGTTCGATCATCATCATTTGCTTGTCCTTATTCCATTCACTTGGGGTCGGCATGCAGCATGTTTTTTTCTTCCATACTTCTCTATCGCCCGTCAGCTCATCACATACTTCCTTCCTATTCATATCGTCTTTCACGCAGTCCATCCACCTTTTCCTTGGTCTACCTCTTCTCTTGCAACCCTCAACATTCATACTTAATGCCCTTCTAGCAACATTACTATGATCCCTCCGCATAACATGTCCATACCACCGTAGGCGATTCGCTCTCAGCTTTTCAGTTATGGGTGCTACTTTCAGGCTTCCTCTTATATACTCATTCCTTATTCAATCTATTCTCGTCACGCCACACAGTTTAATAGTTCGATCATATTATAGTTATTTAATTATTTAATAACTTAATTTTCCTTTAGTTACGTTCATGTCGTGTTCCTTGTGACGTGATGCTGAAGTGTTTAGTTAACCGATTCAGTGGGTCCCAAGATACAGGCTCAGCCTAGTTTGGAGCCCAACGGATAGTGTCTGTATAATCTGTAATGTTGTTCTTGATTGTCTAATACATTATTCTTATTTATGGAACCCTTAATGCTAATGTTAATGCTTGCTATAATGTAATGTAGCACTTGTTTACCTAGTAGTGCACAATGTATTCTATACTATTAAACAATCAATATTAGCATATATATATATATATATATATATATATATATATATATATATTTATATATTAGCTAATATTGATTGTTTAATAGTATAGAATATATTGTGCACTATTAGGTAAACAAGTGCTACATTATACATATATATATAAAACATATATAGATGTTAAACATATATATATATTTGCAATCACGTTCTCGGAGACGGCTCTAACGATTTCGATGAAATTTGGAATATAGGGGTTTACGGTGGCGAGAAATCGATCTAACTAGGTCTCATGTCTGAGAAAATTAGTTTTTTCCGAATTTTCACCCGAGCTGGGCTCGGTCGCCCAGGGACTGTGGATTAAATCAGTAACAGTTTGAAAGTCGTGTCTTCGGACACAGATTCAGTGTGAAACAATTAGTCCCCCGAGCTACTGAAAGCTGCACGGAGGCGGGTAAATCCCCCGAATGGGGCATATTTCACCAGCGTGCCCCCTGCGGCCACCGTACCCAAGTAGCTTAAGTTAGCACACCCACCGCGCTAGTTTACTGAATTACATGTACTATGAAGTTTAGACAAGTACTTGACATTTAATGCTACACTTTAAGTAGCATGTGATAGCATTTGAGACCTTAAATGCATACAATTTATTATAATTTAGGAAAAATGTGACAAAAATGTAAATGTTGGATAGCATATCTCATTAAAAGTACATACCTATATATAACAATGCGATTTTTTTCATTGTCAATAATTTTCAGCCTGAAATCGCCTACCGCTGAGCACAGGCTCTTCGAGTACGCCATCCGTTCGGTTATTGAGTCATCAGGTAAGTTTGTTTTCCGTTGTAATGTAATTCGACTTGTGTATTTGTTGTCAAACGTCAAATGTATTATGAAAAAAGTTATTAAAAGTAAATATTAATACAAGAATGTAACTACTTACCTACTTATATAGAAATAATAGCAATGCTACCAATGCGCCGTCCCGTGGTTTTTGAATAATATAATATCCCTCCGTAATAGAATTGCACACAGCGAGGTACGGGCTACGTTCAGCATTCTACTCCCCGCCATGCATCATAAAACTTTATTAAAAACCGACGAGGGCATTGTTACGATTACGATTCAAAATTAAAAGCCATCTATTCAGAACCAGCCGTGGAAGTAAATAAAACTGTATGGCCGTAATATCACTTGCATATTCACAAACTACGCTATTTAAATTCACTGCAGGCGCAATCCAGCCCTGAAACAAACATAAAAATATGCTTATGCATCGCTAGGTCTCGAAACGAGCATCATGCTCCATTCCGGGCTCACGCCAATTTAAACTTTAACACAATTATTCACAGTTTCATCTGCCCGTTCAGACATAAGGTTTGAGACTTTTTGTCCGCCATTTTGAGTTGTGAGAGGGATCGGCTGAACAGTTGCGGTTTTCCAACTACATGCTAGTTCTATTTAACATTCACAAGTGAGGTCCGTTGTACCTATGTATCTACATTTTTGATGCTACACCGATGCCATCTCGTAAAGTCCCACGTGTTGAGTAATTTATGGGGGCGAACTGTATACGTTCATTTAACGTACACAGTCTCACACAGACACACACCACTTATGTAATGTCATTTATGTTGAGTAGGCGGTAGGTAAGTTCATTTAAGTAGGTATTAGGACAATACTACTGATAGGGAGTAACACGTGCTCCAATTGTGGCAAATTTAGCTCCTTTGCGTACTTTCAGACCTACCTTACTTATCTTACCTTAATTGTATGTATTTTATTTATTAGGAGCCAGCGCTAAGTACCCTGTAATAGCTATAATTTAAATTAATTACAGACTTTCAATGAATCTGCTCAAACTTGAAGCGCAAACACAGGTACTCTGGACTTTGTTCGTTAAAATAGGAGTTACAAGCAATTTGCAAGTTTTTTAGATGCTATTACACAATCAGCATAGTTGCAAGTTGCAGCTCGGCACTTACCGGAGTGGGAGAGACAATGCTCACGAGCTCATTTGCCGGTGTACTGGCTTGTGCCTTTATATTTAGTTAGTTCTGTTTTACATTTTTAAATATGTGCACCTGCATTTTCTTTGCTTCTATTTATAGGTATTCGTATAAATAAATGAGTGTTGAACTATGAGAACTATAATCTACAATGTCACAATATAAGTCAACGTATATACTTAACTGTAATTGTCTGTGTTTGACTTGACTGACACAGTATAGTTATATTTTTTACAAATATAGACGCGGAGCAAAAGTCCGTCCCTTTCTTTCTATACATAGGTACTAAACGTGCAATGTGGTTTCTATACATAACTAAACGTACAAACAAAATGGGTTTTAAATGAGTACCTGCCTTATACGCTCGAGGCTTTAACAAAAACTGCTCTCATTACAAATACAAACGAATAGACGGCAAGCATTTTTATTTGCTGCATTAGGTAAACCTAATGAATGTTCACACTTCGTGATGAATTTAAAATCAAGTATATTTCGATCAGTCGGTATTATAAGAACAGTCAAGTGTAATAATAGCGTTATATTAGGTGTATGTATATCAATTACATTAAACCCCTATTTTAAATTGTCGAACATCGGCATCGGTTACGTTGCTTGCTTGCTTGATAAAAATAGCCTGATGTCAGTCAGCCTGTCGAATGTTGTCGATTTATTTTACCTCTAGGCATCAAACAATAATACCCGATAATAATACTTTATAAGTTTGTACGCACAGAGATCGTGCAGTAAATTTGTTATGAGCCAAAATCCGGCTAGTCTAGACGCCGCTCTCTGACGTGTACCTTCCGAAAACTAAGTTGAACGTTGTCTGCTGAACATCAGGATGTGGATATCTTTAACGCAACATGAGAGCCGGTTTTTGGGTAGACTGTACTGGATAATAACAAAAATGTTTACATAGTGTATGTGTTTGTTTGAGATTTGCTGTAAAATATGTAATTAGGTTAAACAAGCGGACATCTATCCTCGTCCACGTTAGTGATTTGGAGTTGGATGGAAAACGTGAGGTATTGGTTAACTGTAATCGCTCGTGATAAATATCTATGAATACCATTTATAAGCGAAGGATAGCAAGCATTGAATCCCTCTGTTCCTTCCTAAATTAATGATGTATTTAATGCTGAATAAAAACAGATTTAAATGAGTCAGGTTTTCCGTTCAGCCCAATCGGCGATTAGTGGCAAAAAGAAAATCCATCGGCTCGCAGTCGCCGGCGCCGGTCCGGGCGGATTACTGCACTGTGTTGCAATTGCGGTATTTCCGATATCGACAACGTATTCTAACTTGTAATATAAATGAAATCAGCCTTTCCTGAACTATACGTAAATTCGAAGATGCCTCCCTTGGATTTGGATATTTTTTATTAGGCAGTTCCTAGTCCAGTTTCTCTCAATTTTGTTGATTGTTGCTGTACTTGCAACTACCTAGAAGACTTAAAACTATCAGTTTAATTGAATCCATACAGACATGTATTTTTGTGACACACTTAAACCCGTTTTATGATGGGGCACGCATTTTGAAACTCTGTCACTTAGGTATTATCTCATCGCGTAACTACTAGGATAGAATGACGACAAGAAAAGTTGATCGACTCGAATAATAATGTAAAAATCGGCTAAGTGCGAGTTGGACTCGCGTGATTTGCAGCTACTTTAACTATTTTGGGCATACATGATTTTTTAGTGTATCATAAGCTCCCGTCACGAAGCATGGTGACTACCAGCGTCTGAGTGTCTCTTTAAGCTGGTTATATTCAAACAGTATTTTTATGCAATACGGTGATTCTAGGTCAAAATTGCGAATGTTTGAATTATGCGGCATAATCGGCCATATCTTTTGATTGCGTTCATTTAGAAGTTTGATTTTATCACAGCTCGAAGGGACTGCTGATTTCAGTAGTGGTTTTAATTTCAACTCGATAACTTCACGCGTTCCTGAGAAAAAGTGTCTTGACAGACGGACAGACAGACAGATATAGATAACAAAGTGATTCTATAAGGGTTCTTTTTATAACATTTGTTGTCCTAATATATGAGCTCAAAATCCCCTCGACCCTTTCTACGTGAATGAGTAATACAAATCCAACCACAGTCTGTCCAGTTATTAAAATACAATTAAGAAAGACAAAGTAAACATTTACAATAAACCAACCAAGTATTAACCGGGCATGCTGTGTCCTAAACAATTCGAAGACTTTTTCTTGCAAGAACTAACCTTTTATCCATAACTGGTGTGCATCACGAGTATGGGATTATGTAAACTGGAAACCAGTGCTGGGCGAGTTTGTGGCTCTTTCCCCGGTGTTTGTAGCCAGTAACCAGTTGTTTAGCACAATATTGTTCGATGTTATACCTTTTACCAGTAGGTACATATGGTTCTTTTTATGAGCGATTGGATGAAATTTGCTTTTAGCTTCACAGCAATGGAACGAAAACTAGCTGCAATTATTTATTGTTTAGGATTTGACGTCGCTGATCATTGGACATTGCCAAACAGTTACTACAACTTTCTATGTCTATGTCGCGTCTTTGTATGTCGTACTTCGAGTGGCAATGATGTTCTACGCCACTTTTTACATAATTTGCCATAACTGTCGATATGTCACAAACTGTTATTGGAATATATTGGATTGCGCCTATACCTGATCTTAAAGCATGGGTAGCCAGATGTACAAATATAAATTAGCTAAAACTAGTGCCGACGCCAATACTTGGAATAAGATATAAGTCATTTTTAATTAAAGTGTAGACCTATTCAGGAGGACAAAGAAGAAATAATATCAAATGATATAGCGAGTGGGAAGTAATTAGGTGCGTAATTTATTGCTGCGGGAATCACGACAATGATGTTGGAAAATCTAGATAAGAATAAATTTATTTAAAAACATAGGTCTGATACAAATACACAAAAATAACCGGCAGGCCCCGAACTAGGCTGAGCTTGTATATTGGGACCTAGCAGTACCCTATAAAAATGAAGTGTGATTGACGGCAATTCTGTTCAAATTACACTCAAATTTTAATACTATATAGCTGTGTGCATGTGTGTGAATGTGCGTGTACGTATGCGTGTGCATGTGCGCGTTCGTTTTTTAACACTTAAGGTATAAGTCCCGGTGGTGGACGCTGGTTCATTACTTGGCACCTATGATAATTCATAGCAGTAGAGGTGAACAACAGGGGTTCCAATTATTGAAATTAAGGTATCAAACATTGGTATGTTTACCTCATCTGAAGAATATCATTAAATACTTTTCGCAGTTTTGGTTGCAGATTTTCAACATTAAAGGCCGTAACAATTGACACGATACCTACGCGCATTTTGTAAATTAATACCAATTTCTAGAAATTATTATAGTTCCCAAACATGTATTTCAAAGTTACGGCCCAACTTGGGCTCTCTGACATCTTCATCTCAGTTCAAGAGTGTGTTTACATAGCCGTAGTAGGTAGTTCTCAGTCGACTGGTATAAGTTTACTATTATAACCACAAAGTTATGGAACGACACCGGAGCTTGCTTGACACACCGTGTATTAAGATTAATTTACTGTATGTTAGCATAGAGGTAAATACGTCTCTGTACACGTGTTAGTTTCTCTATCTTTTAGTTTCTGATCGCGTCTCAATTGCTCAAAGGTTAAATGGAAGAGATCCCTTACAGGGATAAGTTCGCCTTTGTACCAACTTAACCTATTTTGTCTGTGTATTTTTACCAATGTCTTGTGTACAATAAAGTATTTACATACCGTGTACGAGGTGACACATCTCATGTGTCGTGATTTCGACTTAGGTATATTTTGCCTTTGTAAATGCAGCATTAGCGTATTTTATGCTTCGGTGTGGTTGATATTATAGACTCACCATGCAAAAAAAAACGACTTAATAAACATAGCTAAGAACCATTTCGACAGACACGACTTTCAGTTTAATAAGACCGCACTCAAATTGGGTCAGCCATTTGTGAGCTATGATATCACACAGATACACTTAAAATACCCCTTGTTTGCGTTGGGGTTTAAAAATATACGTGTATTTATTTACATTTAACATCCTCTTCTGCTCCTTGGTCCCAAAATACCTCTGGATAAGCAGCTATCTACACAACCTTCGCTTAAACGGGCGCCAACTGTCCTGCCGGGCTGATTTATATTACAACGGTTCAACATAATCTATGGTTCAAGTGCACTCCACGGAGAAAAGACCGAGCGAACTTATTAAAAACTTGAGCTTCCGCTTTTATACTTATTAATACTACTTTAGGTTCACAGATTTATCCAGAGAATGAATAGATCACGACGATTAAACTGTTAAATAAGTATTTTGAGGGGTCTATCAGGTTAATTTGTTTCGTATTTCAAAATGTATGGCACGTAAGTTCTCACACGTTAGTTCGGCGCGCATGTAAGCGAACAAAACACAATATAACCTTCAGTTCGTCGCCAAGCTTTAAAGTCTGATAATATTTTCTGTCGTACAACACTGAAACATTGTGAACTTGCGTCATATCTACTAGCGCCAGTCGCATGTTTCAAGCAGACACTTTAGTGTTTATTTACTGACATAAAGTCCCTTTAAGAGGCGAAGCATTCCTGTGTCCGCGCCGTTAAATTAGCATTTTTTCGCTGCGAGTAAGTACAAGTTTGCATAGAACTATTATATACAAGTAATTAGTAGCGTTATTATTCAAGAGCATGGAATAATAACACTACTAATTACTCATATTTAATCATGGAGTAGTGTACATAATTAACATAAGAGTAGTTACTTGCCTTCATGAACACACATTACACAGTAGCACGCATTGGCATTTTGCCCCAAAATGTCAAGGTCGGGTCGAAATATACCAACCTACTGACATGGTATATTAGGTATCTACTATTGTCCTTGTAATTATTTATTAAACAATATAAGACTCAAGAGTCAGTGTAAGCGCTCATAACACAAATGTTCCCTTTAGAGACGCAGTAAATCTTACTATTACCATCAGGCGCGTCGTTCAAAAACGTCTGCCTATTGCCTACATAAGTACTAGTGCCCGACGCAGTACTAGTACTCGACGAATATAATTTAACTAGCGAATAATAAACTAAGATTGATCACGACATCATCACAATTTCAAGACAAATAACTTATTTAAAAGTTATGAACATATTTGTTAAAACCAGCTGCCATCATTTGGGACAATGAGTTAAACCTTCAAGTCCCAATAAATTTAAAATTCATGACATTTGTACTGAAATGACATCTATTGGGACTGCCAGCATAACCGCCTGCCATTTACTCGTACATTCGGATTGATTACTTAATTCTTATATTATCAGGATTTTTTATAAGATCACCATATGAAACGAATTCCATATCAGTAACTTGAGTAAATACCTCGTCTCCCAAACCGTATGAAACTGTTTAATACATCTTAAATGAGCATAATATCGTGATTAAATAAGTATTTTCTGTTGACATGTCGGGCACTAGTACTTCTACCTTACCTAAGTTGATTTTTTGTGAAAATTCAAGACGAAAGAAAATATAAAACCCTAGCGAGGAAGAGCTACTCGTACGTAAGGGACGTGCCAAACGAAACTCGCTACAGTGTTCGCTATGGCCAACACTCCTGACCCTGACACAATTTCGTGCAAAAATGGCTTAAATCTCGACAAGGTTTTGGCAACACTTACTTCAAATTTGAAACTTAATCTTAAAATATACAAGACCAGACGAACTAGTGCGAAGTGTTTTAATTTCCTGTTCGCTAACTAGAGCTAGCCAACAAAGGCTTTTCGGAGTTTGGAGGGTTAACCGGACCGCAGTTCAATTAAGTACACTGCGATATTGTGAATTTAAAGTACACGAATGCCTCCTTGCTTTGCTATACACCGTGTACCTATGCCTTTGTTTCCGATAAATTACTGTGTATTGTTTTTTAATATTCTTTAACTTTTATTTGTCATGAAACTAGTTAAGGTATAGCTACTAGTTACTTTTATCAATTGTGCTTAAACCATAACGATACCTAGATAGAGTATTTTTTTATTCTTCAAAAATAATCTGTTTATTTTTTATACTTCTGTCTTTAATTTTTTTCCTTCAAATTCACAATACAGTTTGCGATGTAGTATGAAAGTATTCTGAAAGTACCTTCTAGCAAAAAAAAGAATCATCGAAACTGTTTCACTTGATAAAGAATTATCTCTAAAATCAACATAACAGGTGGCAAGTTATTAGATGTAGCACCAGTCGTATACAGAACACGTCACATACGAGTTTACGCAGTTATGCGCAAGATGTCGCTGCCTGTAAGATAGATCATGCTAACGGCTATTCGACGTAGAAACTATAAGAAGAATAGTGCGCATTCTTCAGCGCTTTCATTTGTGGGAGACGTTTGATTGTGGGACGTTCGGAGACAAACCCTCAACTATCGACTTGCGGTTGATCGTGTTTCGGATGATCACTCCTGCATCTGTGTGTGAGTTGGCATACTGGAGCCGTAGCATGGTTGGCCTTATCACGCGACAAGTGACAAGATAGGAGCGTCGTCTCGTTCTATCGAACGGTGTCAGCCAGTGACGCACGCTCTATCCTATCACCTATCGCGTGACAAGGCCAACCATGCTACGGGGCCAGGACTCGGACAGTATTGCTAAGATATTTTTCAAAATAAATCGGGGTCTTGAATGTATAGTGTCTGAAAGTTTGGACGGAACCTTCGGTGCGCGAGACAATCTCACACTTGACCGGTTTTTTTAAACACGGAATTTCGTATAGACAACATATCTACTCCTTTTTTATATTATATTACATCATTGATTTACACTATTTTATTTTCTTCTCCCTTAATTATAAACATTCAGAAATCCGCTAGCGAGTATGCCCATTCGGTTACAAGTGTTACAACATGTCATTCGCGTATAGTAGGCACTCGGTCGGATCGATCATAGATCCCTCTGCCGTCTTCTTATACTTATGTGCATTATATGGTAAAAGTACCAAAAGACTATGACAATAAAAAACACACTTTCAAAAAATCAAAGCTTCTTACAATAATTAACACTTTCAAAAAACCAAAGCTTCTCCAACTTTGACCCCCCGGATCACTGACCCCGGACCAGTAAATTAAAACTCATGTTAAGAACAGAAAAGTCGGGGGAGCTATTATTGGCACCTGCGGACGGGAGGTAAAAGCCTATAAATTGGCCGAATAGTTGTTTGTACGTGGGAAACGCCACTTGCAGCGGACGGGGTAGTGTTAGGCCAAGTTGTGCGTTCCTAGCAAGTCCATCAAGTCTAAAAAATATTATTTAGTAAGCGCGGTATTGTTTTTCTTTATTGTCAATACCACGTAAATTTTTCGGTGGGGTTTATTTTTAGTTATTGTAGGTTGCTAAATAATCGATTTTAGACACAAAAGCGCAATTACCAATGATAAAGAGTCTGGGTTCTAAAAATTTATAATTTGTCAATATGATTTGTACAAGGCATTTTTATCTAAGTCATATATGTGAAAACTATCGGCAAGTTATTTAGGAACTTGGCCTTTGTTTTCACTGTAGAGGTTTCAGGATATCCGTTACAGATTTGTACTGGCCACTAATGGGATTGCACTTGATGTTGAACAGCGCTTCTTAAAATATTACGGCATGCTCCCTCAGCATTCTTTTGTAATTTTAACATTACTGTTTAGTGAAAAAAAAAACATTATCACGATTTTGTCATAAATTCGTACCAACTTAAATTTGAATCATGTTTTTTTTATTTGGTATTTTTTGTTATCGAATTTACATAATTATACTAATAATAAAAAACGGCACAATTCTTATCTACTTAGTTATTGTACATTTTTGAATTCCTGTGACTACAATAACATAATGACCTTTTTCAATTTATGAAAACTTTTGAGATCTTTATCCGGTAACAATATTATTCGTAAAGTAAAATAATATGGTGGTTTTCATAAGAAATACCACAAAAGAAACTAATTTTATGCGACCAACAGTATCTTAAGTATAAGAAATCCCATGAAAACCAGTGCAGGTACTTTAAGAACCGCAAAGTTTGAGAGACCATGATTTAGTAGCCACATCAAACTAATGGCCAGTTTTCTTAGTGGATTTACGTTCCGTTTTATTTTGGACCCTCCCGGCAGTCCAGTTATACATAATAGCTCCTTTTTATACTTATTACTTAGTTGAGAACTTAATTACATCTACAGTGAGAAAGACGGAGTCCACGAAAATATTAACAACTTTCTAAGTAGTAGTTACATATTCCTTTTTGCTTTAAGAAATAAATAATAGGCATTTTTTTCATGTACTTAATTATGATTCATTTTGATAGAGTTTTCGGACTAGTCTGACTTGATTGTATCCATTTACAAGTATATGGACATTATGATTAATTTTGATAGAGTTTTCGGTCTAATCTGACTTGATTGTATCCCTGTTCTAGGCAGTATCGGGTGTCTGTGTTACCCGTTTAACTTAGAAACTACTTTGAATATGCACTATCCGTTACAGATTATGTATTTATAAGTATAAAATTGGCTACTTGGTATGTACAATGTTCCCAATAATATTTCAAAAATATTCTCAGAAAATATTTAGTTATGCAAACATCGCCGAGCATTGATAAGTATCAAAATATGAATTAGAAGCACCACTAAACATAAATTCAATTCTCAAGTCAGATATAAAATCCACAGACGTTTCCATTCACGAACCACCTTGTATCTCAAGACATTGATTGCTTTCTGCCAAGTTTACATAAGCAGCTTTGCGTCTACGTATCACAAATCATAAATGTTCAATATTACAGCGCGGAACATTTAATATCCGTGGTACAGGTGCTCTTCCGTCCGTTGCGGGAGATCGCGGGAACACAGCTTCGCGTTTTATTAAAACTTCAACTATTCTAATGTATTCTATGTAAATTTGTTCCTGTGAATTATTATCATTTCTTTCGGTTTAGGACTGGTTAAAGTTACGTTACGTTGCAGTTATTAATCTGCCTTTCAATTTTCATGGTGTTTTCAAAGATAAATCTAATAATGTAATTTGACAAAGTCATTATACTTAAGATGAGATAAAATATTTTAAGTAATTTACAGAAATGTTGATTATAGTGTTATAATTATGATGCCTACAACCCCTAATGTTGATGATTATTGTATCAAGAGAACAAGCGAGGATTGATGTGATCACAGATAATTGATGCATGTTTCACAAAAAGGACGTGTACATATACTTAGTTACTCAAGGTCAAGGTCCGGTCAGTTGACCTACTAAAGTTTGCCCTAATGCTTCACTAGACCTAATGCATTTTTCTTCGAAATAGTGAACTTTTCGGGTTTTCTTTCTTTGAATATCATCCAATAGAAGTCGCTAGGTTAGGTTTTTTTGCAATAATCCTACAAAGTTTACTATTTGAGAAAAAAACCCGGCCAAGTGCTTGTCGGACCACGCACAACGAAGGGTGCCTATTAAAAAGGTCGTATCGTCACAGAACTCTTTCGGACTTACTTCCTTTTCTATAGGGAAGGCAATTTTTCAGCAATATCTCGAAAACCTTTGAACCTATCTTGTTCAAAACAATTTTCGGTGAAAGAATTTAATAAATGTCCATGATTTTTTTTTATATTTTTAAAATTTTTATGACTTTCGTGGCGATTATCTCCGACTCTATCCACTTAATAAAAATAAAAAAACCGAGAGACCTTATATTTATTATGAAAGGCCTATCGATTAGTGCACCCCTAAAACATATTTTTTTAGTAATTTCATTACAGATGTAGCGGCTGACAAAATGCACCTATCCTCAATTTTTATTCAAATACACCTTATAGTTTTCGAGTAAAATGTCTGTGACATACGGACAGACGGACAGAAGGACATGACGAAACTATAAGGGTTCCGTTTTTGCCGTTTTGGCTACGGAACCCTAAAAATGCATGAGGTCTAATGAAACATTATGTCAAGTGAAGCATTTAAGGCTAAATTAGTTAGGTCTAACAAGTAACGGTTCGCCGTTACTCAAAAGGTTGTAAATTATCTTTGAAGATTTGATGCTGTAGCTTATGACTTATGCCGAGTCTTCACTAATTCCTTCCCCCAAGGTATAATTTTCAATAACAGGTGCGTTCAATATTAACGTCCCGTATTCATTACGGATTCCCGATAATACTCATTTTTTGACGATAAATTCCGGAAATTCTTAATAAATGTCTTCGCTTATTCAGTTTCCGAGGTTAATTAAAGGTCTTTAATTACGAGAAAACCACGGCCGAGGGTTATAATTG
This sequence comes from Epinotia nisella, assembly GCA_932294315.1. Lineage (NCBI taxonomy): Eukaryota > Metazoa > Arthropoda > Insecta > Lepidoptera > Tortricidae > Epinotia > Epinotia nisella. The sequence goes on from OW028687.1 coordinate 9,355,105, forward strand.
TATTGAATTACACGAGAATGGTATTGAGATTTCCTAATAATATTCGAAGGATGTGATTATAATTTTGTAATATGATGAGGGGGCGCGAAATTAGAAAAGGGAGCTACTTCAGAACCAAGGTATTTGTGTAAAGAAACCAAATGAAGAACTAAGGGAATGCCAATTAAATATAAGTAATCTTGCGTGACATCTTATACACCTGTAATTCCACTTACCCACATCGAAAATGCCAGTTCTTCATTTGATGTATAAACTTCTTTAACACTGACTAAAATTACGCATAGTTTTAGAGTCGTTTACTTGACACACTAAGTTGTCCTTGTTACCCAGGACCACACAAACGTAACCGACAAGGTTTCTCCAGAGATGTACGCCTCTTCAACGTAAGCAGACCATAATTATGCAGGCACAGTCTCCTTAAAGCCTGTGTTTTGGTGCATAAGCACGCATCTGTGAAGTTTACGCCGTGACATACTTAAAGTTAGAAAGCAGGGTTTAAAAGTCTTCTTTATAGGGGCGGATCAGAACTGCCGTAAACTATCAAAGTTTTGAGATATATGGTGTATTTTTTCGAATAGGTACTTTAAATATTGCGAGACGCTAATAGTTGGGGGTTTGACATTATTTGAGAATACATTTTTCAGAAGGATAGCATAAAGTTAAATAAAAAAACAGCTAGTTGAGTTATTTATAAGCGTAAACAGAGCTCGTTCGCAGAAAAATCACTTTGAGTTTGGATGCTTGTATAATTTTTAATACCAAATAAACTCTTTCACGTCACTCACTTGACTGTACCTGAACGATGACGACCCGAACTTCGAACAAACAATTATAATTCCGAAACGCAATGATTTTTAAAGCTCCAAAGTCAACTTACAATCTTTACTAAAGTAAAGTGGTCTGCAGATAATCTAATTTCCATTTTACGAGGCTCGGTGGAATTCAATTTATTTCCTTTGCCTGTTGGGGCATGGAACGGAAAAATCAACTAATTTGAGATTTTTCCGGCGTAACGGATAAAATAAAAAAGTATTCGTATTAAAACAACCAACTTATTTTATTTGCTTTACTTCACCTGCCCTATATTTTGCGATCCTTTGTATATTAACGAATTAGCTTTGTTTGATCTCATAATTAATATATATATTTATGTACACTGGAAAAAATATTCCATATTCAACTTTGGTACATTGACTACCTAACTGTAAATGTTACACAGTGGAGTGTTTCCCCGTGATAACTCCTGTGGTTTTATTGTACACTAGCTCTCTGTGGCCGTTGTTGGTTCTGTCGTCCGCGCGGTCGCCATCGGTCACCAGCAATCCTTTCTTGTCCCTGAAAATATGAAATAGAATTTCATCAATTTCGTTTCACGACGGTTGAAAAAGTCTTGATATTATTTACTTTAATATGCTTTGATTAGTATTATCAATTATTATACGTATTGTACTAGCGCTGCTAGCGGTGTAGTCAAAACTAGTGCGATATACTGCCAGTGCCACTGGCTGAGAACAGGAGCCATTTAGCGGATTTGCTAACGGCACATCAGTAGTCTAAATAAGCGCAATGTAATTCTAATTATGTCTCCAATGATTTAATAAATATTTTCGAGAAAGTAAAAAAAGAAGGGTTTTTATTCCGCTTTAATTTTATCCTTTAAAAAAAGCACAAATTAACGATCTAATAGTTTGTTTATGTAATAAAAGTAATGAGTGGTAAGCCAATCCGGAAAATTATTAGGTACCCGACGTACCCGTTGTATCAGCGAATTCTTTTGGGTAAATCCAATGACTTCAATGAGTAGGTAGGTACCATATTGCAACGTCGTCGCAAACTAACCTGGAATTAATGTTGTCTTTGTTCTTTTTGTTTTTCCTGAAGAAGCAACACGCGATGATGCCCTGCCGCTTCCAGCATAGCAGCAACAAGTCCAGCACGAGCAGGCACAGGAACACCACCACCACAGATAGACCGATGATGGTGCCGGCTGAGAGAAGCCCTGCGTTGACTAGTTTTGCTAGAAATATAAATAATTGTTACTGGAATTTACCTTTGCCCAAGAGTGGGTTTGGCTTGGAATTTTCGAGCCGCCAGAATGCCTTTAACTCTCGGCTTAACGATTGTTGACTATCATTATACTAACGAGATAGGTAGTACGAGTAGGTAAGTCTTAACACTTGTGCTTACAATTTACAACGCTTAGGAGCATCTTCTTGAGTCTTTTTTCATTCTCTCCTTTGTCAAGATTACTAGGACGCAGCGTGCCGTAGTCTTCGTTGACTTTCTACAGAGGGATTCTTTCGTTTAGCATCCCATCAGGGTATACGTATTACCTGGTGTCGTGATTTCTTTAGACGCGAAGTCCGAATAACCGTGGGAGTTGTGTGCACGCACTTCGAATTTGTATTTCGTGTTCCTCTCCAACTCGTCTAGCGAAAATTCAGTGTCCGAAACAGTTTCTTTTTGGCACAACGTGTAATTGACTATCTCCCCAAAAAACTGTAACAATGATATCAATTTGGATATAGTACACGGCAGGTAGGTACGACAATGATCAATTTTACGGTGACATTTTTCTAATAGTTTGTGTGTACAGTTTACACTAGTAATAAGATATACTATTGCATCTTGTAACTTCACCGCAACAGAAAGAAATATACCTAATGCGTTCATAATACCTTTTTGGGATCTTCATAAATTTCATAATACAGACAAATGCCCAATTGAGTAGACCGTTAAATGGAATGTATAAGGACGTGGGCCACTGAGTATTATAGGGCTCTACACATTTATGGTAATTGTGTAGGATCATGTCTCGGTTGTTTCAAAGTATCGGTAATCGTATGTAACATGCGTGAAAATCTGTTTTTACCTATGGGAAGTTTGACAGTTCTCTATGTATCCTACTGATCAGTAAAGTATTTCCTAAGTCGTTACTGCTAAGCTAAAATCGGGCGTAGACCAATGACGCAAATAACTGTTGAGCGCTGAATGAGTTAAACGTTGATTTTATATAAATCAGCTAGGTACCTATTTTACGAGTATATAGAAAACTCCCGTGAGAATCAGACATATTCAAATATAATGAAAGTCGCTCACGTTTTCAATGGCGAAAATCGCTCGACATGTTTTGAACCCGACCTTAAAAACGCGAGTGACCCGTTTTAATTATATGTATTTAATACATGTATTACTCATGTATGAGTTTTCTTCTTTCACTCTAATTTAGGATCGATCGGCCATGGCAATATCAATCTGTTACGTTACTCATTATTTTCAGTACGTGCAAAAATATCAACAACTCCAATATCCGTCCAAGTTACGGTAAAATCGGTACTTACTGGGCAGAATTCGACGCTGTAATGGTCGATGGGATCTCCGTTGGCCTCGGGCTCGTCCCACCTGAGCTTGCCTTGATTGCCTCGCACGGCTACCGGCGACTGTGGGGCGGATCTGAAGATTTTCGATATTTTTAAACATAATTTTCCTCGTATAGTATTAAGGTACGACTTTAAGGAATCCAATAAAGAAAACTCAGGCAAAGGAACGAAATAATATAATCTGGATATGGTATAAAAGCAGTAGCAATAATTACGAGCTTCTTTGCATACCTATATACTCACTTAATCAATGATGACAGTATTATATTAGGCTTGAATAACTTTTATTTGCATATAATGTTTAATTTCTTTTGAAATTGATGTAAATATGTTAAAAAATATAATATTCTATGTCGCTATTTGTACTTAAAATGGAATATCAATCCAATAAAGCAATTTAATTATTTTGTTAATTATTTGTTTTAATTTACATAGGTAACGTACAGATTACTCATTTTTTTTTTCTTTTTATTTAGGTAAACAAACAGTCACTCCAAGGAAATCTTAATATTAATTGTCCTTATACATAAATACAATATGTGTGACCAACACCGTTCACCACATATTACTTTTCTACATTCATTTCATCATTCGGAGTAAGTGGTTTTATTAAAGGGAAGATAGTGTTAATATGTATTACATTTTACATGAGTAGTGAAACTTAGCTGAGTTAAACTAAGTACTCATGTAGGATTATCACTGCCAACTACTGCACAAATAGAAAGTGGGGAACACACAAAAATTCCGAACAGTAATTTGTCCGAAAACATTCAATACTTCGGAGAGTTCCGAACGTGTTTTACCGATATTTGTGCTCAAATATACGACATATTTATTTTTGTTTATATTGCTATACGACAGAGATGATTGAATAAAACATAGAATTAGGCTAGGTTAGTAAATCCTGAAAAATCCAAAAATTCATTCAGCGGAATTATGAAATTCGGAAAAATGCTTTTAGACAAATTACTCGTCGGGATTATGGTTGAGATTTAATGGGTCATTCTCAAATTGTTAACGTCACTTGTCACCACCATGTGAAAAAGTTAAGAATTTCCCAGCAGTTAAATATTGTAATACTTATTTATATAATAGTTTATTTAGTCAACATTTTGATCCGTGTATAAAAAAAGAAAAATTAAGCATTAGTAGCGTTAACTTTTGCACATGGTTGTGACAAGTCAATCACATTATTTGAAAAATACCCTAATGTGGCCGAATTTTTATAAAACTGTTATTGGAATTTGAATCTTCTTACCTTGGACGGTAGAGTTACTTTTTGAAAGGACTACTTTGATGCAATTCGGCCAGCTCAAATAATCTCAAGTATACTTAGTGTACCCTAGGAAAGTAGCAACAACAGAAACGCTACGCAGTACGCAGTACGCTTGTGGCGGTAACAGAAAATGAAAATACCAAAACAATCCTTACGTTTCAGGAGTCACAAATTGTATGGGATCAGACCAATTTCCCTCGCCAACCGCATTTTGTGCCGCGAATCTGATTAAATACGTGTTATTCGGCTTCAGGCGGTCTATAGTGAAGTTTCTGCTCAAGTCGCATGATCTGGAAGGATGGACGCTGGTGGTGTCATAGTTTTCCTCTAGGTCGTATTCCGCGAGGTAACCGTGGACTGGTGCGTTGTCCGTGTTGTCTGGCCCTTCGATCAGGAAGGTCATGGAGGTAGCTGTTGTGTTTATTACTGTTACCTGTAAGTTACGTATAATTTAAAAAGGAAATTAAGAGTGACAATACTACATGAATTCATTCCTCCACTGTTATATATAATTTGATATTTAACAGTGGCTTTCCGATGAAGGAAAACGTCTCTGGGTTGGATTGGAAGATCAGATGTCAGTCACTTTCATAAAACGAATGCCATCGCCAAATCTTGGCATTAGGTGCCAAAGCCGACCCCGGGCTCATTTAGAGTACTACCGGGAAAACGCTAGGAGGATTACTCCACGATATTAATTGTTACTTTTATTTTAGAACCCAGTAAAAATATATATAAAGCACTACGTACGTTCTTGATTGCTGACGGTTTAAATGCTTCTCTCAAGTGTATTTTCTTCGTTGTATTGCCATATTCATTGCTAGCTGCACATTCATACTCTCCATACATAGATACATTGCCAATAGGCACGGCTAAATAATGTCCTGTATTGTTGTCACTCAGTTCTTTTAGTAGTTTATTTACTTGTACGTGTTCCGCAGTCGTTGTTTCTTGTTCTGCGTTTCCGATGAATCTTTAATAATTGAATATAGTTATTTTTATTATTAAGTTTAATTTGATTGTTAATATTAAGAGCCATGCGTGTGATGACTGATGAAACATTGTTTAATTTGATCGTAGCTTGTTCCGTAGGCCAAATATATTCCGGATTAACTTTCTTCACAGGCAATGTCTTTTTTTATGTAAATCCACGAAAACGAAAAAAACCCTGTTCCACAGAACCTTTTGAAAAGCTCTGTGGACGAAATGTATGCGGCTGTAGAGTGTAGATTGTTTTTTTTTTTCAATTTACAGATTTAGCCCTTAAAATTTCACTATTGATTTAAAAAATCCATCCTTCAGGTAACTGCGATAAAAAGTATTAATATTGGGTGATTCTTTAGAGGGTCGATTTTCACCGTCCAGAGGGAAAAAGTACCCGCAGAAATAAAATAATTGACCATACACATTTTTTTAGGCAAACATATATAATCTAGGGGCAGGATTTACTTTTTGTTTAAGGCAAATAGAATTAGTCATAGAAAAATATCAAACACCTAAAACATCATTCCCCTTGTGCGTCCATTCGCCATTTTGTGAACTCTGAAAAGAACTAGTTATGGATTGAAATCAAATATTGTACCGGGTAAAATAAAATAAAGTTAAATGTAAAGATATAAAATCTATTTCCTGCAATTGGCATACAATGTTTAGTGTACAGAATAACACATTAATGATTGCATGTGTTGATTTAATAGTTACTCTTATACTACTCGTAATAACAGTTTCGGAATAATCGACAAGAAACATGCTTTTCCTTATTCCCCTGACTCATTCCCTCAGTTTTCTGAACAGGATAAATATTTTTCTTAAGTTTTCTTGAACAATATAATATCTTATCATATATTATTTAATAAAACATCTGCTCTCAAAACTACCAAAGGTTATAATTCCCTTGCCAATTTTATCAATCCCTTGTAGTTTTTAAGTCCCTGGAAGTTAAACATTGAATTGGAATATTTCCGTACCTAATTCACCCAAAGTGATGCCGCCTACTCGATAAATATGTTTATTATTAAGTATTTTATTTTATTGTAACTTAGTAGAAATTTCTTAAAATAAAGACCGACAAGGGAATTAGACGAATAATGCAATTCACAAGAATGACCAGTGACTGTAATAGACAGCTGGTATTCGCACCGAGCGTCGATAAAAATAGAGGCTAAGCACAACACTTTGTCACATGGGTGAATATTGTGTGTCTTAGGTAGCAGTGGCGGAGCTCTATACAAGCTGATTCCCACCGGCTTGGGTAAATAGTACATTACTGCAGACGCCGGGAAAGAAGGGCTTGCCGGGTGAGTATGAGTATGTATAGACGGCCGACCGTTAGGGAGGCCGGATAGTGATATTAGTGATACGAAGCCGGCAAGCCCTTTTCACGGCCAGGCATGTATAGTGCTTTTCTCAAACATATGCAATGAAATAAAACAATGCACCACTCAAAATAGTAGATTAATTTTCCCTCCAATCCTCCATACTTATTGTTTTTTTTTTTACGAAAGGCGTCCGTATTTCGCGTGTGTAGAGTTCGAATAGACCCTATTAGGGCCATTATACATAACCTTCTAGAATGAATAAAATAAAGAGGATTTTAAATATTGTCTATGGTCCCTGGTGACTTACGTACATAGCTAATATTTTAAATTTATTCATCAAGACATTGAATCCTTTATTGACATGACATGATTTAATGACACGAACCTTTATTAAGAATACAAACCTGTACCTGTATATTCTTAATAAAGGTTCGTGTGTAATAGGCATTAACGCGGATATTTTGGGTCCGATAACCATTCTGCCACTAGAAAAAAAAATTCAGCTGTTTAGCCTGTAGATGAACACAGACGCCATGTTAACATTAAAATTAAAAAACAATTACTTCCCGGCCTAGGCCTTCAATTTTGTATGAAAGTCGCCGGGAAAGAAGGGCTTGCCGGCTTCGTATCACTATCCGGCCTCCCTACGGTCGGCCGTCTATACCTACTCACCCGGCAAGCCCTTCTTTCCCGGCGTCTGCAGTAATGTACTATTACAATGCAAGTGCTCTAAAAGTGCGGCTTTATTTGGTTCAACATAAACACGGGAACTCGTCTATGCCCGCGGGGCGGAGCGGTGCGGCGCGGGGCCGTGCGGGAATGGATTTCGGGCCAATATTCCCACACACGTGCGAGAACGAGATTTCATGACAGTTAAAATTTCACCTTTTAATTATATATTTTTTTCCTTGCATGATGCATTGTAAAATGTTGTATGATACACGTGTGGATAGGCAATTCGCAACTTGTGTCGATCAAAAACACTTCCTCACGGTCGTGTTTTTGGTCATCGTCACTCGTAGGGAATTACCTACTTTCCACACTTGTATCATAAATAACTATTTAGGCAAGTCGATAGTTACGTGTATACTCTAAACTCTTTCATAACTAACTGCTTTTGTTCCGGGTTGCCCATCGAAAATTTTCACGCGCCGCCACTCTGGTAGGTAGTGCAGCAACCCGATACATACACCGTCTCTCTTTAGTGTAGTGTAATTTCCACACTCCGTCATTTTGAATGATTTTTGACCAAGCTTATTACGTAATGAAATCGGTAGAGACGAATAAACACGGAATTGTTAACTATTTCATCACTAATTGATCATTATTAATTACAATTTATATTATCCATACGGACTATGCGAACATTATTGACGTGACAATGAATGACGTCGGCGAAGCAATTATTTGAAAACTGGCATGGTAAATTAAAGGTTGACTTCTCTGTATAATTCAAAACAGTTCTATGAATCATACTTCCATACTATTGTAGATGGCGGGTTGCTCGTATGGGCGCAACTCATGTTGACTGTGTATCCGCTCCAGCCCCAAAAGGTTTCATTCGGTTTTGGGAAATGTGGCTGGTAGAAAACGGTCATGTACATTTCCTGGGTAATGTTGTCAACTGCAAAAAAATATACAAAACAGGTAAAGTAGGGTATAAATACTTGTAAATGTTGCTCCAGAAATTCTCTAGGGGATATCTCTCGTGACACGGAGCGCCAGCATCGTCCGGTTAAGTGACGCAACGTTGCCAGAATTTGCACTACATGTCGCGCAACACGTGGTTCTATGAAATTTCATGACACGCCATGTTGTCAGACATATCAAGCAAAAGTCACGTAATTTCGACTGACGTTGCTGGCGACACGGGTTGTGGAACGTCCATCCTATAGTAAACCCCTCTTATAAGCTTAAGGTACAGATCCGAGCCAATCATTTGAACTTATTGTTTTACATCTCAAAGTCCCATTTGATTAAACCCTTTTGACATCCGCATACGAGGGCTTTAAAGACGTTCTACTAATTATCATAATAAAGATCTTTATATGCACTTGCTATTATTTCCAACAACACATATGTAGTAGGGGATATTAAAATAATTACGAACCACTTTAATACTCGTTTGTTTAGATGGAACATATGATGTAGATTTGTAGATAATAAACAGTCCGGTCGACTATTTAGGCTGCGCATCCACCAGAGTTGTGCTAAGCGGTGTTTCCATACGTTTAATACCTAGCTCATTTGACAGAGACATTATGAATTTAAGCATGTATTTATCTATGACTATGGTAGCTGTAATATCTTCTGGTAGGTACCGTACCCATTGTAGGTACAAGCGAGCCTTAGTTTGGGGTTAGGCTCATTTGTGTAAGGGTGGTATTCCACTTGTCCAAGATCTTTGTTCAATGTGCAATGCGTGGCTCACATTTTTTAAGCAAAATGTGAGACGCAAATGCTCATTGGACAAAAATCTTGGACAAGGGAAATACCACCCTAAGATTGTGTCCCCAAATAACAGTAAAGAATAAGATGTAACTTACCTTCATTGCCAGCACTGCATATATAGATGCCTTCGAATGTAGTGGAGACGTTCATAATTGTCAAATATATCTCTGAGGTGTCACTAGTATTCATTACTAGTTTTGATACCCTGTTAAGAAAATAAACTGTACAAACATTTGCCATAAAGTGTGATAAGGTAAGTTATCATCTACAAGAGTACCTAACCTACTGTCATTAGGGGTACTTAATTCGGGACTTGCATGGTTAGTCTGTGCTTGTATTTACATTGAAATGCGAATACCTATTACTGCCACGAATATGGGTGTATTAGACTCATGTTAAAATTGATAACTTAGTGTTGCTAAATGGATAGTAAATCATCAAATTATTGTAAAGTTTAGAAAAAATATGCATTTTTTTAAATTGACCAAGAGTAAATTTAAAGCTACCAATATAATCCTTACGCTTTTATAGAAACAAAATTGTATTATAAATATGGACCTAACAACAATTTACTTGAATAACGATTAAGTAGTACAAATAGCGGACTTGGGGATTGTGACTTCATACTTTTATGTCAATTAGTATGAAGCGTTTTGGGCTCCCCTCAGCGAGGTCAATCTTTGTCTCATATGTTTAAGTATTATGTTCTTTAATTGTAGTTGCTCCCATACCAACATTTATTCCTCTCCAAAACCTGGTTCGAATGGCATCGTAAAAAAAATCTTAGTCTACACCCGTATTGGTTTGCAAATTAACTCACGTTCCAATTCAGCGAGGAAATGCCGCCTCGAGGGCCTTTTTAGGGTTCCGGACCAAAAAGGTAGAAACGGAACGGTGGTGCGACTCGGTCCGTCTGTCCGTCTGTCACAAAGTCAAATATCTCAGGAACTACTAATGCTATCGATTTTAAATTTGGAATAGTTGTAAACAAAGCTAATCCTCGTGTATGGAAGATATTTTTTTTAATATATACAGTACCGGTCAAAAGTTTAAGTTCACTCTTTGTTTTAGGTACAAATGAGTACTTTTGGACAATATTTTTTTGCAGTTCGGAAGCCGAAATTTGTTTCCAACTGATCCGTTATTGTTTCCAGAGATTTGTTTAATTAGTCAGACACAATTCACGTACATATCTAAACAACGCATTCCCTAAAATCTTATAGGAATGACGGCAAAGGCTGGGCCATATATGGGCTTGCCACTTAAAACGTACAATGATCAGATACAATGTTGGCTTTTAGGGAATCAGTTGTTTAGAAATCTACGAAAATTGTGTCTGACTAATCAAACACATCTCCGTAAACAATAACGAATCAGTTGGAAACAATTTTCGACATCTGAACTGCAAAACATTATCGCACAAAAGTACAAATTTGTACCAAAAACAAAGGGTGAACTTAAACTTTTGACCGGTACTGTACTTTTAATTTGTTTTAATTAATTTTTGTAATTGTAAAAAAGGGCGGATAAGAGGGGGCGGGCAAAAATTCAAAGTCTAGTTAGTAGGCCAAGTGGGGTATCATATGAAAGGGCTTAAATTGTACATTCTAAAACAGTTTTTCTTTTTTTTTCTACAATGGTTAAATTTTGATTTATAAAGAAAAATGTTGAAAAAAATACCATTCGGGGGGGGGGGCTAACCTTATCTCCGAAGTTAACGTGAATATTACCGGAAAAGTATAACGATACCTCTATCTAGCGTAATTTTTTTTTATTCTTCAAAAATCATATGTTAATTTAGTTTGTAATTTAATACTTCTGTGTTTAATTTTTTTCCTTCAAATTCGTATGAAAATGTTCGAAAGTACCTTCTAGCAAATAAAAAAAGAATTATCGAAATTAACTCACTTGATAATGAATTATCGCTGAAAAACCAACATACAATAAGGGTTAACTTATCACCGTAGAACCCTATATTAATAAGGTGACATACCACTCGAGTTTGAGTGACGGCGGCCTGTCAATTGCGACAGGGTTCTACGGTGGTACGCGAATACATTTCCCTTACTGCACCTACATACCGAGTTCCTTGGTCGCGCAAGTTAGTAACAAAATGCGCTGTAGGTACTCGTGACTTAACTACACTATGCGTTGTTAAGATTTTTACAAAATTAATGGGTGGGGCAAGTCGGGTGTGTTGTATGATATTTCGTACGGAACCCTCGGTGCGCGAGTCAGACTCGCACTTTACCGGTTTTTTAGGTTTAACTTAGTTTAATTTAATTTAGTTAATGTTAATCATCATCTTGTAGGTATTTAATTTAGAATATAAATGTATTTGTCACACACGTTTAAATGGCAGCTCGGGATATTGCCGATTTTTGCACACCTTGATTATATGTCTACTTCATCTGTCTGTGACGTGAAGTGTAATTTGTCAAGGACATTACTGTCCTAATAGTGAATTCGACAAACCTGTTGTCATATTCCAGGCCGTCTACATTGGTCCAGATGAGTAACTCCGGCGCAGGCACGCCAGTCGCCTTGCAGACTATTTGTGCTGGGGAGCCTTCCACTACCGTCACGTTATCCAACGACGTTATTTCTGGCGGAACTTTTACCTATAATAATAATTTACTTTAAAAACAAAGTATAAACCGATTTCAATTCAGTACTTCGCCATGTCAGATATTATACATGAAAATTTCCACATTTCCTTTCCAATTTACCACATGAACTGCTTTCCGAGAGCAAATGCGCTGATTATTATAGAAAAATCCAAGTCGCATTAGCGATTATGTGGGCTGATAATATTTGAGGAGTTCCATCGATTCCTCAAGGATCTCAGATGATATATTATATCATCTACCAGCCACGCGTTACAAATTCTATATCTTGGCCGAGTTAAGCCGTGTGGAGTAGGAAGCTTGGCGCTACTTGCGATCTGATATCTTTTCAACGCTGAAAGCTATATGAGCTAGGGAGTGCAATCACTTTATATGTAATGTTTTTAGTGGGATAAAATTTACTGTTAAATTCATCTGGTATATACTTACATCAATAAAAATGTTTATCGAAGCAGCATCCACTTTGTTAGAAGCAGTACATACATAAGTTCCTGCATCGTCTTTTTGTATACTATCAAATTTTAATGTATTGACCACTTGCGTCCAATTTGAGGTAACATTTTCTATTGGTTGTCCTAACTGAAATAAAGACAATACTACATGAAGTACGAAAGATAATCCCTTATTTTCTGTTATTATGTACGCGCTCGTTTGCCTCTCACCTCACCTGTCACCTGTTACGCTTAGTTACTCCGAAAAGCGGCGTCAAAATACATTTGTGGGTGAACGGTGAGGTGAGGTTAAAACAAGTTACAGAATAGCGGGGAAGTGCAAGGGGCGTAGCGTCAATCATATTCGTATATAACCCTTACTTTTCTTCAAGATCTAAATAATGTAATGTGATCAGTGGCAAGGCAAATTTTTATGGACGCCACGCCACTGAAAAATGCCTAATTGGGAATGGATAAAAATTTTAGAAATGCCTGATTATTTTTTTGGTGATAGGAATAACCTTCCTTAGCACCAGAAGAAAGTTTCAGATTTTTTAGCTGCGTCATTTTTTTTTGAAAAATATTAATAGTTTCCTCACTTACGTTTTGGGTCAGTTCCGGCACCTTCCTCGATCGGTCTCATATTACAAAAAAATATATTAAATATGTGTGGTAAACTGACACTGGCAATGATATTGACACTTGCGGCAGCTATATTGGTCATTACCAGTGTCAGTTTAGGTACCACAGATATTTAAGATAGTTTTTTGTAATATGAGACAGATCAAGGAAAGTGTCTATTTACCGTTCGAGGAAACTGTTTATATTTCTTAAAAATAATTGTCGCAGGTGAAAAATCTGAATCTCTTTTCTGGTGCTAAGAAAGGTTATTCCTATCACCAAAAAAATAATCACGTATTTCTAAAATTTTCATCCATTCCCCATTATACCTGAGGGTGATTACGTAACTTTTTGAACGTACGCTTTAGTGCTAAGTAGGACAGAAATGATAGGTACCGAATCAGTAGTTTTGATCCAGGTGTATGTAGGGTACGGCGTGCCGTCCGCAACGCACTCTACAGTCAGATTGTCGCCCGAAACTATACTCCCAAGAGCTTTGTTGAGTTTCGGCTCATACATTTTCGGTCTTGCGGCGACCTGTAAATATAAAAATAAATGAATATTGGCGTCCGAAGGCTATAAACCTCGAAAGATGTAAATACTCGTACTACCACCCTATGATGAATAATATGTGTTAGAAAATAATTATAATTGAATATACTTGCCTCTACATTTATATGGACTGTGATAGTGTTGGAGTCGATCATGTCTGTAACTGTGCAAATATAGTTTCCACCGTCGTCTTTGCTTACGTTTTTTATTAGTAGACCCTGTGAGGGTAATATGATATGCTTTGTGTCGTTGTTAATCTGAAAATAAATACCTATAAGAAACTATAACACACACAAACAGTACTTATGTAGGTGTACATGTTTAACAACTTTTTTATCACGACGGTGGCAAATAAACATACGGCCTACCTAATGGTAAAAACAGACACTGTAGCCTTTGAAAGATGGCGACTTCAGAAGAATTAATACAAGCGTGTTGACAAACCTTTGTTAATATGAGAATTCGAGCAAGTTCGTTAATTTGTACATCAAGTTATGCCATTTGTCTGAGGAATAAATCTATTGTAAGATGTTGTTTATCTTTTGATGGTAGGTCCTGAACCTTCTCAGAGCATAGACTCAGAGAATACTTAGTTATTTTAAAGACCAAAAATTCCACTTTTCCTCTTTCACTTTCAGAATACTGATCCACGAGCTAGCAATAGAATTTCATGAGGTAAGATGCTTCAGAAACTAAGCTTTCTATAGCTTCGTACAAGTAGCCCTTCGTAGCCCGGGAAAAAAATACTAACGAAAATTTGGCCTGCCCCGGGGACTATTAGAGAACCTGCGCAGTAGATGATCTTCGTGGGCAATATGACGTGACGCAGGGTAGGGCGCGCGTATCCGCGTATAGCAACGGTGCAGCACTGCTGTCTAGGCATGCGCACTAGAATCAAGCCATATTGGTTCTACTTTGGTGTCAGGATTTTACCACTTAATTTACGTTAACCTAAGTAAGTAACAGTAACTTTTGTGGTAATAAAAAAAATTCAATGAAGTCCATACCCCCACTTGATCCGAATCAGTAAGTAGGTACCAATCTTTAACGTAATCCACGGTACTCCGCACTTCACATCTAACCAGCGAGTCCTCACCGATGATTATGTTCTGATTCTGACTAGTATTCACAAAGTACGAGCTATCTAGAAAGAAAATCAGTTGGTAATCAATAACAAATTTTAGCATAATTAAATGATTAAAACTATTTACGGTAATACTGAATTCAAACATAGGTTAATCGGTCATTAGGTAATAGTTGATTACGTGTTATATTTTTTTGCAATCCACCCATGCAACCCCTGTAAAAGTGTCCCAAAATTTCCATAATACTTTTATGAACTTTCCTTTTGTGTTGCGCTATTCAAATTATATGGAAAATGGTAACACAATAGGAAACAAACATTGGGCCTTTTTGTCTTATTAAAATCGAAAAACTCGTGATTCTCAGTGAAAATAACATAAAACTGTCAGAAAAAATAGGGGCTTTTCTTTGAGAACCGCTCAGAAGGATTAGAACTGCTTTCACTCTAAAATAATAATACATACCATAAGCTTGAATATTATACGTTTTGAAGTAGTTGACACCTTCGAAATTGGTCCGGCAAGTGTAGTTCCCGGACATGGATTTGCTGATGCTGCCCACTATGAGGGTCTTTATTCCATCATGTTGCTGAATCTCCGTATATACGTTTTGATTACTCGTATCTGGTCTTAGAAAAACAATGCACTTTATTGAAAATTACGTAATATTAAGGTTATTAGCATAGTCCGGAATTATGATGGCATTTTTGAGCAGTCATAGTGACTTCTAGTACCTACATACACTTCGTGATATCCATATTCACGTAATAAAATCTTCACCTCTCACAGACTGGCGCGGCCTGCGTTTCATGTATTAGTGATTTTTCAGGTTGCCAAGGTGCCAAAGCGAATCCCGGGCTCCTATTACCGTAAAGTACGTCGTCACTGTCATTTATGCCACTGAGCTCAAAAATGCCACCATAATTCCGGATACTTATAATGATTAGTGGTAAACTGAGGTGGTAAAGAATGATTTGAGGCTAAATTTAATAATTGTATTCAAATCATTTTTGGGTTACACTCAAGTCGTCCTGATCGTTACAGATATCCTAAAAACATTTGGTTTCAGCACCTAATTTAGTTCGAACTTTAATAAATTTATTTTAAATACATTGAATAGGCATTCTTATCAGTTATGTAGAATACTGTTCTAGACCTACTTAGATATTATAAATTTGGAATGTTAGAACACAAAATGTATGTCCTTACCCATTTTGTTCAATTGGGTCACCATTTGGGTCCAGCCATATTAGGTGGTTTACTGAGTACCCGACTTTATCGCATTTGCAATTTTTGATATATGTTGAACCAGTTTTGTCTATATATGTCTGGTATTCATTATCAGAGAAGCATGCCGTACACACTGAAACAAATAATCAGTTATTAAAATACTTAGAATCATTTTTAGTAAAAGGTTTTATTGCTGTCTGTACTTTTTTACAGTTTTCAACAACCCACTGAGAGGATTCTAATTAGCCCAAACACGACGGGTTGATCTTGATCATCATCAGACCAGCTCTTGGTACTGCATAATATTGCATTGTCAACTGACGACCTGACTTAATAAATTCTAGTGCGCTAGCTAAATGCGCTTCTAAAAAATAAAAATAAACAATAAACACAAATAACATTAGACATTACGATTCAATGTAAATAGATCTATAGTGCATACGCATTTTTAGGGTTCCGTAGCCAAAATGGCAAAAACGGAACCCTTATAGTTTCGTCATGTCCGTCTGTCCGTCTGTCCGTATGTCACAGGCATTTTACTCGAAAACTCAAGGGTGTATTTGAATAAAATTTTGAGGATAGGTGTATTTTGTTAGCCGCTACATACTTTTGTAATTAAAATGACAAAAAAAATTTTTTTTAGGCGTGCACTCCATACATAAAACTAAAAGTCAAAAATTTTTTTTTCGTTGTGACCCCCCGTGTGGCACATCAATCGATAGGCCTTTCAAAATTAATATAAGGTTTGTTAGCATTTTTTTTGATTAAGTGAATAGGGTCGGAGATAATCGCCCCGAAAGTCACTAAAATTCTGTCCCCCCCCCTCTAATTTTTGAACCGTGTATTTTAAAAATATGGAAAAATTCATGGACATAGGCCTTATTAATTTCATTCACCGAAAATTGTTTTGAACAAGATCGGTTCAGAGGTTTTCGAGATATTGCTGAAAAACTACCTTCCTCAAAGAAAAGGACGTAAGTGCCGTAAAATTCCTGTGACGATACGACCTTTTTAATAGGCACGGAACCCTTCGTTTTGCGTGGTCCGACACGCACTTGGCCGGTTTTTATTTTGCTAAATATATCGTTCTAAGTAGGTACTCAACCAGGGTCGATTGCTCTAACCTTCAACTTTTATAGCAAACATGGTTTAAATTTAATCAAACGTAAGCGAAGTGACGTTCAGCGTTCGGGTTATTGATTCCTTTTGTAGAGTAAAATTTTATAAAAGTTCGCCGGATCTTATTAAAGTTTGGCCCAACTTGGTCCGCGGTAGATTGTAATCAGACGCGTTTTATTCCTGTAATGACAGCCTCAAGGCTCAAGTTTTATATTACTAGTTCAGAGTTCGTCATACCCACCAATTTGGAATAATTATGACGATCAAGTTTTAAGAAAAACATGTATTATCTAAACCGCGTCAGCCTGCCTTCCCTTTACATATGAGTAAGTGTACCTATGTCATGTTTACGAGTATGTCGTCGTAATGTCAGTCGTCCATTTTGTTGAATTTGACGTGAGGCGCTTAAAGCAAAGACCCTTCTGCATACAGCCACGATTAAAAATCACAGTTAAAATTATTTTACACGGACACTAAATTGCTACAATTGTTTTTAAATCTTTAAATCACTCTGTTCATTATATTTTATTCGTGTTTTTACGTTTAAATGTATTTATAAATACGTTTTCAAACATCGTGTTTGAGTTAAAACCTCCTTGCTTTATAACTGACATAAGAGTGACAGATACAATTTAAGAAAAACCGGACAAGTGCGAGTTCAACTCGCGTGGTGAGGGTTCCGTAAAATTCCTATTCTCTAAGCATTAGGCGCTCCATACAAAATACACAAAAATGTTGACAATTTTCCCGTTACTTTGAATACTCAAACTTCTTATAGTTTTTCCTGTAATCTTTAGGCAAGGAACTATTTTCCATATTTTTTCAGAATTTTAAGCCTAGTAGTTTCGGAGATAAGGGGGGGATGGCCAATTTTCGTCTTATTTCCTAAATTACTTCAAATGTATTTTTGTTAAAATTATAAAAAATATATATCTGAGATGCTTGCAATAACCCCTTTCATTTGATATTGTCACACAACACAGTTTGCGAAACTTTTTTTTAAATTTTCCACTTTACCCTCCAAAAGTGGCCCTCTTGTTCAGAATTCATTAATTTACTTTACGCGTCCATCTTTGGGTCACCAATTTACATCTGTGTACCAAATTTCAACACAATCGTTCTAGTAGTTTCGGAGCAAATCAGCTGTGACAGACGGACAGACAGACAACCGAGTGATCCTATAAGGGTACCGTTTTTTCCTTTTGAGGTACCGGAACCCTAAAAAAACCATTACGCCCATGGGCGTGATAAAGGCTATTGCAGCTCTGTATGCCTCCGCGTTATGAAGCCCTTTACGAGCAAGTGTGATGAAATAGTTATTTGTTATACAAGGGTGCAAAGTTATATTTTAACCGCGAGTGTGGAATTGAAACACGAGCCAGCGAATGGATTCTAGGGTTGAACCACGAGCTAGCGAATGGATTCTATGGTTGAACCACGAGCGAAGCGAGTGGTTCGAAAATAGAATCCTGAGCGTAGCGAGTGGTTCAAAAATAGAATCCTGAGCAAAGCGAGTGTTGCAACACACGAGACGTCAAAATAACTTGCACCCGTGTGTAACACAAATCTTTTCACCTCACTAAACTGAGGAAAGTACTACATAAGAAAACAACTGAAATATGTATAATCAGCCTTTATTTTAACTAGTAAATATTACATAGACTACATATCGACTCTACATATCGACTCTACATA
This sequence comes from Epinotia nisella, assembly GCA_932294315.1. Classification (NCBI taxonomy): domain Eukaryota; kingdom Metazoa; phylum Arthropoda; class Insecta; order Lepidoptera; family Tortricidae; genus Epinotia; species Epinotia nisella. The sequence continues at coordinate 9,373,887 of OW028687.1, forward strand.
TTGACTATACATATCGACTCTACATATTGACTCTACATATCGACTCTACATATCGACTCTACAAATGGACTACATATCGACTCTACATATCGACTCTACACATCGAGTCTACATATCGACTCTACATAGACTCTACATATCGACTATACATATCGACTCTACATATTGACTCTACATATCGACTCTACATATTGACTCTACAAATGGACTCTACATATCGACTCTACATATCGACTACATATCGACTCTACATATCGACTCTACATAGACTCTACATATCGACTCTACATAGACTGTACATATCGACTCTACATATCGACTCTACATATCGACTCTACATATGGACTCTACATATCGATTCTACATATTGACCTTACCCCCATATAAAACTTCACCCCCTCTTTTAAGGGGTTAGGTGCAGTCTTCCAAAAAAAAATGATGCACGATTTTTTTTGTTAGTCATAAATAGTCCACATACCAATTTTTAGCTTTCTACCTTGAAAATTGCGGAATGCTCCATACAAACTTCCACCCGCCATTTCAGAGAAGTGGGGGGTTAGAAAGAGATAAAAAGTAGCCTATGTCACTCTTAATCCCTTCAACTATCTCCACTTAAAAAATCACGTCAATTCGTCGCCCCGTTTTGCCGTGAAAGACGGACAACAAAAGTAACTAATAACACGTTCGGATTTCAAATAGTCTTTGCACACATGTGGATAAAATGCTGTTTTGCTATCTGTTTTTAAAGAATAAAAACCGGCCAAGTGCGTGTCGGACCACGCAAAACGAAGGGTTCCGTGCCTATTAAAAAGGTCGTATCGTCACAGGAATTTTACGGCACTTACGTCCTTTTCTTTGAGGAAGGTAGTTTTTCAGCAATATCTCGAAAACCTCTGAACCGATCTTGTTCAAAACAATTTTCGGTGAATGAAATTAATAAGGCCTATGTCCATGAATTTTTCCATATTTTTAAAATACACGGTTCAAAAATTAGAGGGGGGGGGACAGAATTTTAGTGACTTTCGGGGCGATTATCTCCGACCCTATTCACTTAATCAAAAAAAATGCTAAGAAACCTTATATTAATTTTGAAAGGCCTATCGATTGATGTGCCACACGGGGGGTCACAACGAAAAAAAAATTTTTGACTTTTAGTTTTATGTATGGAGTGCACGCCTAAAAAAAATTTTTTTTGTCATTTTAATTACAAAAGTATGTAGCGGCTAACAAAATACACCTATCCTCAAAATTTTATTCAAATACACCCTTGAGTTTTCGAGTAAAATGCCTGTGACATACGGACAGACGGACAGACGGACAGACGGACAGACGGACAGACGGACAGACGGACAGACGGACATGACGAAACTATAAGGGTTCCGTTTTTGCCATTTTGGCTACGGAACCCTAAAAAGGTCTTTCCGAGCTAGTGAGGTGAAAAAATATATATTGTCATTATTTGAAATCGTTATATCTAAATAAATTACGATCAAAGGCAACTAAAAAATATTGTTGTTGTTATTTAAAATTGTTAACGTTTAACTCTTGCTTGGATATTCTGACAATCTCTACAATTATTATGTTGAATTAATAATGCCAATATTCCGAACACAATGTCATGGCGACTAGATAGTGTCAGCATAATATTGTTGATTGCGGTTTAGTGATCAATGCAGGTGAATGCATTTGCCGTTTATGTTTATCAGTTTAGTTGCGCTATATTGATTATTTTTTATAAAAACCGGTAAAGTGTGTTCTGTTATCGATTCTTATAGCTCTTAATTAATATTTTTGCTCATCATCATTAATATATTGGTTTTAGATCCTAGAGCTTTATTTTATGTATAGATCTTTCCTTGTAGCGTGTGTTAGCTTTTCGTCTTATTAAAATGTCAGCAAACTCTAACAATACTGTGCCGTTACAGTGCCCCGCCGCTAAGAAGTCAATCCTGAACTATAACCACGAACTTCGAAATTCGAAGTTCGGGTATCTCCATCTCTATCGCACTTACATTACTCGAGTGACAGGGATGCAGATATACTAACTTCGAGTTTCGATTTTCGTGGTAGCGCCGCTGAAACGTGTCTCTAGTGATGTGACACGTTCAAGTATTGTGTCGATAAAAGTTGTGTCAAGCGTAAGTACATTGACATATTGTGTATTGTTTTATGTACAATTGTGTAGTTTTTATTAATTGAAAAATGTTTTGTAGCTACCTACCAGACGCAAATAAAATTAAACTGAATCAAGTTGAAGTCACTTTTGAAAATTGCTAAATAAAATCTTATTAATGTACCTAATAAAACAAGAAAAGAAGAAATTATAAAAAAAATACAAATATAACATTTGTAACATACCTACTCAATATAGTGTCTATGATATTGTTGCCTCTCACTATTCTGTCACACGCATCAAAAAAGTATAGGTAGCATTGTTTTCCTATTGTTGAAATTGTTAATATTTAGAAGCTTTATGGTTGTGCAGGACCATAGTAAATTTTATATAAATTAAGGTAATTATTTATTATTTATTAAGTGCTTTCAAAATTAATAACTTTTACTGACATAAGACGCATGTGTAAAAAAAATTCAAAGGTAGTCTGTATAGATATTGGAGAACTCGACTGTACCATCTAAATGGCCCTTAATAGTAATCTGTTCCTCCACTTTTTCTTTTATCATAACTAAGTAAAAAACCAACATGTTCCTACCTGACTCCTTCAGTTTCTAGTTAAGTATCCCTCTGCCAAAAGTAGTTACAATCCGTTCAGCTGTTCTTAATCCAAAAAAAACAAATACTTTTTTATCTTCTTATTTGTCCCGTATCAAATTCCGCTTTTCACCCGCTGACATGGTAAGCCAATAAAAACAATTTGTTCCCGCGTTGACCTGCGGGAAGCCTTAAACACAATCAGTAGGATTGGTCTTACTTGCTGACCATACGTCAGTATTGGATATCAGAGTGACATTTAATCAATCTACTCGGCTTGAGGCCCTTGGTGTTCCAGTTATAGAAGATGGTAGGTACTATAGTTATGTAGTTGGACGATTAATATTATGTAACAGTACCGGCGGTCTAACTCCTTCGTATTGTTTTTGCTAACTTTTTTGAATATTCCCTGGGAGAGTTTTATATTTTTACATCAATTGGTGCAAAGAACAGACTCCTTGTAGGGCAGACGAGAATATCCCGTCACAGAAAATGCTTATTTCGAAGAATTTTCATTCTTTTTCAGATACAAAGGTTATTATGGGTCTGTACTGTACAATGAAATAAATGAACTGAGTTTAGATGACAACCTTAAATGGTTCACTTTCAGAGTTTGTATGATTTGTTATGTATGTATAATTGTTGGCATTATATATACTTTCACCTTGTTATTTTGCTACAAGGTTTACCTTTGCAATATAAGGAGTCAAATTATTACCGAAATAATTTATTAGTTAAAACTAAGTTAAATCTAAAAAAGGCCCTCGAGGCATAGTTAAGTTAAATCGCAACGAACGAAGTTAAAAATAAATATTTTCAACAACATTAAATGCTTCCGGGTGTTATTAGTTTCAGCTTATTGTATAATGAATACGTGTTTTTTTTGTGAGCTAAATCATTTCTTTCAAATTTTTGACTGCATTTATACATATGTAATCCACGTAAACAGGTCTTAGTAAACTATAACAATTACATTAGCGAAGTGTTAAAATTATGGCGGTGATAATAATTTGATGTCTCATTCTGACCAAATTTTTAAGCACTCATAAAATTGCCCTCAGGACTTTGATTTCATAGCGGTCATCAAATTTTAATAACAGCAAACTGCCTGAGTTACGTTAACAGTTTCCTGGACTTATATGGGTTAATAGGCGAGTTAAAGCATGTTATGCGCTACGTGCCAAACAACCTAATAGTGGAATGCCATAGTTCTTACAGCACTGAAAATAAGGCTATTTTTGTTTACTATGTGGTCAGATCATTATGTGAAGGATATACGAATACATATAGTGTAGGCGCATCGGTTCATTCTGATTAATCGATCATAAATATGTATGTTAAGCCAGCTAGGATTGCAACATGGAAGATTATTGACATCTACTCGGAAAAGTACATTCAGCCGCAGAGAAAGTGTGGGAGTCAGCATTATTGTACCTAATATATTAGGTATGTTGAGAAATCAACTATTTGTATTGGTATTGATTGATCTTTGTCACATACAGATTTCGGATATCCCCCAGAAAGCATTTAAGTAACCTTCAAAATTGAGAAACGAAAATAGCTTCTATAAAAATAGGTAACGGAAATATCGGAACCAACAAAAAATCTGTTCGTAGGTAGGTTAGATTAAGTTCTGCCATGAATGAGTGTATTTCCTGAGACATGTGTCACGAAATCGTTATGAATCACAATATTTCTTGAGAAAACCACTGGTTGAATAATGTATTGTTGTTGTATTAACACTATTGTTTGTCGTCTTGTACTAGGGACGTGGTTGAAATAGTTATTGAAACCATGAACACAAGCAATGAACGAAATAACACTAATAATCATTCATACAATTGCAAGGAAGTGTTTTATGTTCTGAGAACTTTCATGACTCGAAAAAAGGGCAATTTGTATTTACAAAATACCTTCATATTTTTAATTTTCATTCAAGTTGAATACAAGGGCGAAATGTACGTGATATATTTATCAAGTCACCGTTTAGTATTAGTGGCGAATCGGGTGATTCATCAAACATTACTTTTACGTCGCGAATTGTACTATGGTCAATGCGATGCGAACTGAGTTCTAAAGGCACCTCGCGACTGGTTTCTATAATATTTAATATACAAGTAAGTATATAACATACCCGTTATGGGCATTGAGTTATACAATACAGAACTAACATTCCCTAGCATAAGTTTGCGCCTGAAAACCTACTCTAGTGGGCGTACCTTTGTATAGTCTGCGGCAGACCCTTCTACTGAATTCCAAAATGGCGGCCCAATCGAAGAAGTCACAAAGATGTTCTAGGTGGCCAGTCTAACTGGGTAAAAGAAAAAAACTTCCAGTAAATAAGACTATTCGATAAACCCACCTCATATGTCGAAATCCGTCAAACGGTTTAGGCTGCAGGGCGTGCTAAAGAATAAGACATGCACACATACATACATACATACATGCATACATATATACATACATACATACGCTCGAAAAACGTAACCCTCTCCTTCGGCAGTCAGGTAAAAACTGACTTTTGACTACAATCGACATGTAAATTCAATACATTGTCTAGCGCAGCACGCACGTCATTCTTAAAATCGTTATTTTAATACGGGTAACGGTTTCTATGCAGATGAGCTACTGTTGCTTAACAGTAAGGTCTTCGCATGCTTCATTTCGAGGTCTATAATTATTTAATACCTTCAAAGCGATTTAGGGCCATTGCCTTTTGCACCATGGTGCAAGACCATTATATGTACAGTCAGGTGTAAAAATATGGGGGCATACAACTTACTCATAAATATGTCCCATCGCTCTTATGTCAGCGGATTAAGGTTTCGGTACATATTTATGACATGATTAAATCGATACATATTTTTGCACTTGACTTTACAATGTATGAATGAATAAACTGAAAACTGTGCAGAAAGAACCGATTGCATTTTTCTATAATGTACAGTCAGCAGCGAGTGCATGTAGCTGCGCGGGTCAAGTTCACAGTGACCTACACGCGACTCTAATATCATGACAATAAGGACTGTTTCGATCATTTGAGCGTGTTATTTTGCGTAGCTACTTCTGCTGCTGATTCTATTGTGAGTTATGTGTGTGTTTTATATTTTACTTTTTATATGATTAATTTAAAAAACCCTTTTTAATTAAATTATGACTGAAAATTAATAAGGGATAATATAATACAGTAGAGTAGCTGACAGGCACACATAAAATAAGAGTAGTGTGGAGAAGATAAAAGCGTATGAATATCTTTTGTAATAATTAACGTAAGATGTTAACGGTATGGTAGGTAAGTACTAAATGTAATTCACTGATTGACGATCTTAAACAAATTTGTAAGTAGATATGTATTTAGCGGCTTATCATTTCAAACAGCAACAAAAGGTAGCAAATGCTATTGTGTAAAATACCGACGATTGAGATTCTGCGCCACAAATATTCATATTGTCAGATTATCTTAATAGCCGATAACGTTTTCCCCGAAGAATAAAATGGGTCATGAATGTCATCGTCGTATAGTCGTGTTTCGTGTAGCGTTTGAATGTTTGAAGCGATTTAAGGTATCGTTATGGATGCTAAATGAATAGAGAGCCTCATAAAAATTGGCTATGAGTAATTTTAAGTGCAATTGTATGATGTGAAATAAATAAATTTAATCTAATCTCATCATAAGGTTTTAAAATATATTTACTTGTAGAGATAGATTTAGCCAATTAAAAGTTCCAACTTATTGCCATATGTATCATACTCGTACATATTTGCAAGTTTCAAATCGATACGACTAATGGAAGTGGATGAAAATCGACTTACAAGATTTGACCCTTAAATTGGCAGAGTATCTGAATGCACACATTTTTTAGTTGTCTTTTTGTAGTTTTTTCTAAAACGATTTTTTGCACTTTATACAGTGCAAACGAGACTTGCCCGAACGACTTTTTCGTACTTTGCGAAGTATGAAAAAGGGTTAGGTACCTACGTCGAGTTGGAAAATATATGCTCGAATAAAGTGATAAAAATGTTGTTCACATATTTTTTATTGTAAAGGTTGCTCAGATATTTTTGAACCTTTCGGAACGTACATATATTTATTAATTCGACTGTACATTGATGAAATAATACTTCGAGGTGAAGTTAAAAGTTGTAAAAATAAGTAGGTACGTTGAAACTTTATTCAGTAAAAAGTGTGTGAAATTTAAGACACATAAATATATTACGTCTCATAATCGGTAGGTAACCCTTAGCGATGAAAATTACATGAAAGATACATGTATCTTTCAAAGGCCCCTGTATTTTTCAGTATCTTTCCTTGCGGATCTTCGATTGAATCTTTCGCAAGTTTAAGTTTTTTACGTGTAAAATACATTGTGTTTTTCGCATTATTATATTATATTATGAATAGTGACTCGGAATGTATCGACTCTCATACATACAGGTGACCTTTCATTTCGCTCAGACTACATTTCGATATCAGTTAACTAAAGAGGTTGAAATGATCAATTATGACGAAATACTTATAAATTGGAGTCGTTAATCTATGCTCTATGTGCCGTGAACGTGAAGTCAACTTTGCGTGAAAGGCATGACAAGATTGACAAGTGCGTTGTTGATTGACAAGTCCTTATTAAATAAACATGTAAAATACACGGTTTAAAACAGATATTATACGTGTATGATTGTATTTGTCAGACAAACGTCAGTTTTGTTTTTTTCGAAAGTTACATGTATTTTATAGAAAAGATACAAAGAAACAACATGAATCTTTCGCCATTTTCATCGCTAGTAACCCTGCTCAGTTTCGGGACGGAAATCCAATAACCATTATTAAATAAACAAAATTCAGTTAGAAATACATTTTCATGTAAACAAAATTTAATACATTAACTCAGTTGTAGGTAAAATATATAGAAACGCTTTTTCTTAACAGCAATTGGTATTTTCCCCCGAATCATTTATTTATTTCCACACTTAAATACAACTATCTTTACTAAGTACTAAGCTAAGACAATAGTGTAAATATTTGTACAGCCATGTTACCCATTTCTAAGTATAATGCTGTAAAGGCGCCTTAACTAAAAAAATGTTTTGAGAAAATGTTATTTTTGTACTAAAAAAAATGTTTATTTACTATCACCTCAAGGGCAGTGGAGAGGGCTATGCTGGGAGTATTGTGATCGATAAGTGATCGCATCAGAAATAAGGCTATCTGCAGCATAACCAAGGTAACCGATAGGTATAGCCCTCCGAATCGCTAAACTTAAGTAGCAGTAGTGAGCGGAGCCATTGCACGTTGAACCGATGAAAGGTTTTCGAGTGGCGACCACGTACTGGAAGGCGCAGCGTGGGTAGGCTTCCACAAGGTGGCTGGTAAAGGTCGCGGGAGTCCGCTGGATGCGGGTAGTGCAGGACCGGTCATTGTGGCATTCTTTGAGGGAGACCTATGTCCAGCAGTGGACGTCTTTCGACTGATATGATGATGATGATTCCTATTATTATTACCTCGTGCGGGCAGCTTTCTCGCGCAGAGAGAAAACAGCGCGGGAATGCAGCCTACCTACGTGATGGGCACCATACCAAGTGCCTAATTTTGACAGTGTTATTATTAATGTTTAGTTTTAGTTACACCTTACATCCTTCCCAACTAACATTTGGGTAATAGCTAAGGGTATTATTATAACCTTAACCTTTATAAGTGAGTTATAATGTTCTCAGTTGTAACTAATAGTGTTATAAAGGAGTTAAGAAAAATAATTAAGTCCTAAAGCATTATAAGAGTGTTACTCAAAGCAATTACACTTAAGATGTTAAAGCTTTAACCTGTTTTAACACTTAAACACTTACAAGAGTGCTAGCTACAGGCACAGACTTTATAACAGAATTAACTCTCTTGTAAGTATTGAAACTTTTTCTAACGCTTAAGGTGTTAGGCAGATACACTTTAAAGACACTGTAAGAGTGTTGTAAGTCAATAAGCGTTATAGTTGAGTTAACTGACGCCTAAAGCTTTAAGGTAATTCGCCATTGTTTTGGTGGACTCTAACCTACAAATTGATTAGGTTATTCAATATTTGACATCAAGATTCTTCATTATTTATGTTACTCCTGCCATTATATGGATGCCACTTAATTTATCATGCCACTGGCCAAGAAACAAGAATAGAAAATGATAAAAACTTTAGATGTATATTTTAATGTTCATAAGTTTTATTAGAAATCTTTAATAAATCCTGGGCGCGTTAAAATTGAGATGGGAAACATGGTAGGTATACACTTACCGTAAAATCACATCACAAGGGCAGATTGTTTTCACTTCATGTCACACACACTTCCAATTTAATTCACTTTCAATTAATACGACTCCATAGCTGTCAAATATTAATACCTATACTAACTATCTGCGCCATTTTGTCGGAAGACTTTATTTGTCTCATAATTTTATGGGTAAAGAAAAGAGTAAGATGCTCACTCTATACTGCGTAAGAGCTAGAGTCTTATAAGAATCTCAGCTAACACCTTAACCTGTAATTCGTGGGCGTCTTTCGTAGTTATAAGGGTGTTAGAGCACGCTATAAGACCTTTTTTACAGGCATTCTTAACACCTTAACACTTGGCTGGAACCGATATAAGAATGATATAAGGGTTATTTTAACGCTAGTGTGCTAGTTGGGTTTTGTACACAGTATTTATCATTATATTTTAGTTTTAGAATTGATTCTGTATAAGCATCTAAAATTATGTGTGCCAATTTTTTTTTATTATGGCAAAAAAACCAAGTAGGTAGGTACCTATCTAATTAGTTAAGCGCACCTACTTTTTACCTACACTGCTGATAAAAAATGACTAACAACTGTCTATAAAATATTTAACAAATTATTAATTTTAAAATAACAATCTTACGTCATTTCCTTAATAAAAACGAAACGAATTCCGGGACTTAATCACTGTAGTTTCACAACAATGCATATGTGAGCACTCCGTAATTCGTTTTTTAGGATTGATTGGCTTAAAACGCACGGTTTAGATCAATTGATGTACCTATTTATTATCGGTTACGTGTCTGCAATTTTTTGGTAGGAAACAAACACTGAATTGAGAACGTGCGAGTTCTGTCAAAATAATTTGTCAAAGAATTGCTGAAATACGTCATCATTTCAATTTGGCGTATGTGTTACTATCCGTGCCGTTTAACCCTACTCTTACATATACTAAATTTAACCATGAATCATAGCAACCTTACCAAATGTAAGCGATACGAGACGAGAGAATGAACCGAGATTAAAGGTCCTGACATCAGCTTATACGTAACAGCTATTTCTGGTTCTACTTTAACAATTTACCGACTTAAAACATATCTTTTACGACTGTTTAAGTGAGTATGACTACAAAGGCAAGGTAAATAGGTGGCATAAAATTGATTCTGATCAGTAATGATGCGTGATTATATTAAAAAACAATTGGGACTTAATTATATTACCATATAGTATGGCCACTATGCGATGATATAAATACTAATATAGATAGAAAACACCAAGACTCGAGAACAAATAATATTTATTTAGTGCTCATCACACTAAAAACCGGGATACGAGCTCAGAACCGCTAGTTTTTTGTCAGGGTCACGACCATCTAGGCAGAAATTATCATCATGGCCTTACTTTTTGTTGTTTTTTTTTTGTTCATAATGTTTTATAGCTCGTACCTACGTACAGATGTACGATAGAGTTGAAACATGGCGTTCAAATTTTGCTGAAGTTGATTAAGAAGCTTGAAGAAGTTTGCTTGCTTATTGCTTTGACCAAAACACTTGACTCCAGAATGCGCGTTTGGAATTAAGAATTGGCATTGTTCCACGAGTGTTCTGTGAAATTTAGTGGTGCTCACGGCCATATCAATTTAGTGCGAGTTGCGTTTAATGCCGCTAATATAATTCGGCTCAGTAAATAAATACAACTTATTACTTCTAATATAAAGACGTCAATAAAGCTCTTGAAACAGTGTCATGTGATATCTTTCTGTCTGTCGCTTTGAGATGAGACAGTTTTTTACTCGACTGCCAAAGGAAGAGGGTAATGTTTTTAGATAGTGTGGTGAATTATACTTAATACTTAGTTTACGTATATTACAGAAATGAAATACGGGGAATTTACAAAAAAAAAAATTATACGGCTTAGTATAAACTAACATCCGTATTTGTTTTGATACAGTAACATCGGTTAAGCAATATCCTGTAATAAGTTGGAACAAGTTGGAAACACGTATCAATAGAAAAACTCATTGTAACATTTCTCGAGCGCAAACAAGTTGTTCATATTACTTACATAATATTATATGGTTACATAGGCAATATTTCTATTGATAGCAATTAACGCCCCAGCAGCGACAACAGTAGCTCCATTCAATTCTAGCCAATTATTTTGCGCCTCGCTCTTATTTACTCACTTTACTGCGAGTGCTCTAACATCTAGTCTAGCGAGGTAAATAGTCTAAGTAAATATTTATCAATTATGAGTGTTCTTGGCATTATTTTGTTTTAGCAATGACTAAAATGGCGCTCAATTCATCGATTCTTTAGAATGTGGGTTGTGTCATGCTCAGGCTGAAAATCAAAGATGAAATCCCTTTTGTTCAAGAAAGTTAAGAATGTTAAATATTAGTATTTTTGGCTATAATTAAAATTCCGAAGCGTGGCCTCTTCGATACTGTTCAATGTAAATCTAGTTGATCATGATTTGAAATCTAGTCGGTCATGGCGGTGTAATGGCGGTTATTCTAATGGTTGTAGATCATCATCCTCCTAGCGTTATTCCCGGTTGTGCCCTAAACTCTAAACGAGCCCGGGGTCCGCTTTGATAGTCCGTTTGATAAGGGGAAACAGTATAACATTTTGGAGTACAGCAATGCCATTTGGTACGAACGTTGTACACGTCAACCTAAGCCTAAAATGCCCGGCAGCCACTTTGAACTCCGCGACAGTTGGGAGGGAGGGGGGTCAAAATACAGACCTCCCGGCGCTCAGAAAAAAAAATCTGGCGGATTAGTTTGGACATTTGAGTCAAGTTTAGTATCGTTATCAGGTAACTAGATGATGCCCATTCCATCCCCATACCAGTTTTTTAGGGTTCCGTAGCAAATATGACGCAATACTTAAAATAATAAACTTTTAGTAGTAACGAAATGCAAACAAACCCTCATATTTTCATATTTTTTGTATTAAACTTGGTGTAATTGCAAATTTTATTAACACAGAATAACAATTGAACCTAAAAGTTTGAATCACGTGTTTTCACATTACAATAACACTTTCTGGGCGCAGAGCTCGTAATCCACGACATCGGCTATAGATGAGAGTAGCGCGACGAAACGTTGGCACTGAATGTGATAATCAAGTTTGTATAGAGTGCGCTGAAGTTCTAACGCAAAACCAAGAAACTCATTTCAGTAAAGAGTTTTAACCTTTTATTTTATTGTTAAAATAACATCGATTGGAAATACGTCTCCTCCCCTAAGTTATCTGTTCGTTAGTAGGAAAGCATTGGGAGCTCGGTGCAGAATTTAATGTTATTTCTCCCCAGCGAAGGAATTAGCACATGGAAAACATCCGGAGCCAACCAGTATTACTTTTACGGGGATGGGAATATAAGTATTAAGATAACATAGTATTTTTAGATTAGTTATTGAAAATAAATACGTTTATTACTATCTACTTTTTGAAGATAACTTTTTATTGAAAATAAATACAAGATTATGATTAACATTAACTAAGATAAATTAAAACTAAGTTAAATCTAAAAAAGGCCCTCAAGGCATTGTACCGACTGTACCGAGGATGCTGGCGGCATTTCCTCGCTGAATTGCATTGCTGATGCGTTGCGCGAGAAAACCGCCAGCTCTTCGGTCACCAGTTACATCGACCAGACGTTTCGCGATTTCTGCAAATAACTTATGCGCACTGGGACCCCACGGACCGAGGGTCTCGACGCCAAAGGGTTTATTACTATTATATTACTTAGTTTATTAGAATACCCGCAGTTTGCTATACTATAATTATAAAAAACCCCAAAATTCAATAATTTGGAGAAATAATGGTTTAATCATGATATACATATATGATGTCTATGAAATTCATCTTGACTTCACATATCAACACCGGTTCTTATGCCATAGTTAGTTAAATAACTTTTTTTATCATTGTATTTTATTTGTATGCTTTTTTTATAAAATGTCAATTTACAAAAAAAATACGTTTTAAAGTTTAAAAAAACTTACGCAAGCTTTGATTAGTTTTAACCACTTGGAATTGGAAATAATTGTAGACTATAAACAGTTTATTTACTCAAGTTAAGTAATCATCAATCACCTACAAAATTATTCCACTAACATTTTTAAAAGGCATTAGCCAGTGATTACTAGTTGACTACGCTATAAAATGCCATTAAATCTTGTTCAAACATTATAATAAACAATTTCGATTTCTTCACTTAGAGTAGTTAGAGTCCCGCATGATCTACTGTCTAATACGTTCACGGTCAGATCATTTGACCCACACTATTTGTTTCGAATCAGAGCGGTGGACAATAGAAATTACGGGTTGCATTAGACGCCAGAACGTTGTCTTCATAAACGTTATGGCTTGTTGTAACATGGGGTGACGTTGCTTGAGCTGATGTAAGTGAGTTGTGGAATGAATACGTGGATCTGTTGGCCTTTTAATATGTTTAGACAAATAAATTGGTGTGTAGGTTTAGGGTTTTGTGATTTAAGTATCGAGTAAGTATGTGAATTAATAGAATGATGTTATTTGATTACAAGACAAAGTGCAACATAATGTGGCACTGGATTGAGCGGGTTAGGACTACTTTGACATATAGGAGTAGGTCATACTTTGGCGAAGAATATCCTGCTTGACTCTGTCAATAACCCCGTAAACAATGGATTGCCTGAGCAAGCTACCTCTTGCCCTCCTGGATACTGATCCCCGAGAAGTTTATACTACCATCATGGGTTTAAAAACAGACAGTGCCCTTGGATGGGACAACATACCAACTAAATTCTTAAAAAAAGTTTATCCTCTTGTGGCCCCTGTAAGGATCATTTGGTCTGAAATAAAAAAAATGTTTTTTTTTTTTAATACCTATATTGTATAGTTTGGTGATTCATTGTAATACCATAATACTACCGTATTATGGTACGCTACCGCAACTGTGTTTCAAAACCGAAACTTACGATACTTGCGAATCTTGCGATACGTCCTATGAGTTGCATTACAGGAAAGCAGTTTGAACTTTTTTAGTCTTTACGGCGATTAGGTCATTAACACATTCGGTGCCGAGAATCACTACGCGCTACGCTCGTAGCCGATTCCGTGGTTTCCCTCGTATGTAGCGGAAAGCGACTACGGCGTAGGCACCCGATATCGGGTTCCCGGCACTGAATGTGTTAAAAGTTGAAATAAACTCCGTGAATCCGTCACGTAGGTATCCTATGGAATTATATTCTACTGCAATATTGTAAGATGATACACTCAATATCATTTGGTTTCGTTGATCTTCGTTGAAAACCAAATTGTACCTATTTGAACAGCATAATGCTGACAGTAACTTTATGGATCACATTTTTTTTACATTACTTAATATACCACCGGAATTTCTACAACAGCGAATGGTCTATGGTATGCGCAAGCGTCTTATTGGAGTGACATAAATATTGTCGTTACGGCGGTCGGCTCGCGTGCGCGGCTCGCTCGACCAATTACGACCTATTAGGGCTGCTTCTTCGTAACCCGTCATGCTATTCTTTGTTACCAGATTATTGTTTAAATTCTGCACAAGTGCGGCAATTAAGAGAATAGTATGCACCTAGTGACTTAAAATTTTCAACTATTTTCGGATTATTCCTTCAATATTTTGAATGTTGATTGAACTTTGAATATAATGATTCACTTGGCAAGATGTCGGTTTTTCCCTTTGATTATCTAATTGACTAAGCAAGAAGGTAGGTACTTAAAGTTCTTCAATGAATAACAAGAATCAGAACAACACACATGCATACAATCTATACAAAGTGTATAACAGGTCCTATCTATATATTATTTGCATACTTATCATTACATTAATGATTGAGGCTTACGATCAAATGGTATCGCTAATCCACAAGCTGGCTAAATCCCTAAGGCTCTAAATTATTCATAACTTACGCTTACGAAACTAAGATAACGCGGTGGAGTCGAGTCAACTAACACTAGTCCCGGATAAGTCAGAGTTTAATCGAACGTTTATCCCACTAGGACACCTAGTGGCTTATATTATGCAATGGTGTTGTTAATTTTGGAACATAAAACTGTTAATTAAGGTCACACATTGTACGTTCCAGACCGTGACGTGCCAGTTATTCTCGCTTTATGTAGATTGGCGTTGATTAAATGCAATGTCAAACAATAGTTATCAAGTATTGTAGTTATGATGTGTCATAATAAAGGTGCGTACTTTGTTTCAAACGGCAAAATGTTATTTTATTCGATAAAAGACTTTTGTTAACGAGGCGACGTCTCGTATTGTATGGCAGCGCAATATTATTGTTTTATCGGTGTGTTATTGTTATATTTTTACGATATTAGGTCATTATCATCATCCCAGCGTTTTTCCCGGTAGTGCTCTGAACAAGCCCATGGTCCGCTTTGGCACCTAATCCCAAGATTTGGCGTAGGCACTAGTTTTATGAAAGCTACTGCCATCTTACTTTCTAACTCAGAGGGAAAACTAGATCTTATTGGGATTATGTTATTTTACGATATTGGATATTGGGTATCCTTTCAAATCATCCGCGGGAATCAGGGGCGTGGCAATTCCGATTTTGTTAATGAACTGGGGCCGCTTATAAAACGCTAATCGCTACAACTTAGAAAAGTTGAAAAACCCCCGATTTTTTCATTTCAAAGTTCAATAACTCATAAAACGGCTGAACTGATTTTGTTGAAACGTACCTAAGAACCTTCTCGATCACGTCAGCTTTCGGATAATAAAAACCGCATTAAATCGGTCCATTTGTTTAGGAGCTACGATGCCACAGACATACACACAGAAACACAGACACGTCAAACTTATAACACCCCTCTTTTGCGTCGGGGGTTAAAAATACAGCTTTACTATCGTGTAAAGATATCAAATGTAAAAAAAGTTAAAAAAACGAAACATAGGACCACAGATAGTAAAACTCTTTGTTTGTAGACTATTTAACATAGATACTTAGAACATTTTCAAAATTTAAGGAGAAAATAAGGGACTACGATGGCTCAAAATGTAAGTTTCTGTAAGGGCCGCGGACCAGTCCGTATATCGTCTTAATAACCAGACAGATCAGTTCAGTAGATAATTATACGAAGTATAGTACCTATTCCAGGTTTTTGTAAAGGACATTCCGACGGAGCTATATGACATTAAAATAAACCCCAAACTATTTACGTTGCTATTTGCATGCCGTTATCCTGCAAAGTGCTTATAATAACGTCTCGGTAGCTTTTCTTAAAGGTATTGGCTACTCATTTTAATTAAAAAGGAAACGAGATGTATGTAGTTTTGCATACGATCTGTACAAACCGGAATTCCGAGTGGATTGCGATCGACCACTTGTAAGGGACCGAGAGGCAAAATGTGAATAAAATGGGCTTAGTTAGTATTTAACATTATATATCCGTACTTATTATGTCAATAATCTTCAAGGAGTTTCATTTTAACTACATATTTACATTTAATTAACTTTGATAATATGATGCTATCGGTGGGAACCTGTAATTGGCTCTTTTGTATTTTACTTTATAATCAATGTGTTTCTGTAGCTGTTGGTTCTCCAAACATAAATAAATATACCTACACTAAATCGGACCTCTTCAAAAAACTGCATTGAGTTTTCGATATGTGTGAGTGAGAAGCTAAGAAAAACTGGTTGAGACTGGTATTATTATTGGCAGAAAGTGAAAATAAACGCGGATTTTTAATGCGGCTGTAAAAATAGAACGAATTTTCGTTACAACAGGTCTGTTGGTTGATCACGTAACGCATTGTACGCACGTCGGGTAGATCTAAATGTCAATTTTTATATGGAAAAATGACAGTTGGATTTATCCGACGCGCGTTCGGAACGTTACGTGATTACCCCCCGGGTCTTGGAGTAGGTATTTTATACAGTCTAGTCTAGCTGTTAAAAAGTACGCTCGTCATCATCAAGGTAATGTTTAGCAAAAGTATGTGAGTTTACACTTCCTAATTCCTATCAAGCGTTGGTACTTTTAACCCGCTACACTAACGTGAATCTTAAATAGGTACCAGTGACGTGAACCAGTTAATTATCTGCTTACCCACTAATTGGGGCGTAAACCCGAGCTTTCAGAGCCATTAAGGTCATTGATTACCAAAATATCAAGCCGAGGAAGCTAATACCACGTATATGGCGGTGCGGAAATTAGCGGCTTTTGCGGATTTTATGAGGAAACATCTAAAGACAACTTTGTTTATGGATTAAATTGTATATTTTCATGTTTACGTGTGAATTTTAATTGAGTGTATAGGTATAAAAAATGAATGGAATTCTACATTAAGGAGAGCTGATGATTTTATTTATTTATATCTTAAGCTAAACCAATATACCTATACAAAACTCGTATCATAATGAGTTCTGAAGGGTGATTAGGTACCTTTCGAACGTACGTTTACGACAACTCCACTGTGATTTTCCCGTACAAAAAACGATTTAGATTTACCTGACGTATATGTACAATGCGTTACCTACGCATAGGATTAACAGCAGGTCGATTACGTAACGCAGTGTACGCGCGTCAGGTAGACTAAATGCCATTTTTTGTACAGGAAAATGACAGTTGAGTTGTCCTAACGTGCGTTCGAAACGTCCCCTCAGAGTACCCTCGTAGAGTCTGTCAATAAATAAAATACACGGATGAAAAAAATACAATTTATGGTTGGCGTATAAACTCGAGTCCCATCAACCTACTCGTACATAAGTGTAGCGACCTTATCAACCAATTGAATAAATTTGGTAAACGGTGTATTTATTATGAAGATTATATAAGGTCTTTGTCCTCTGGCATTTTTGTTAACTAATATGTAAGTTTGCTTCAGATAAATTAAAACGTATGCATAATAAGGTTTTTACTTGGGAAATAATTTAAATCAATTATGAGTATGTAGCTCTAAATATTTATTTAAATCATTATTCACATAAAAAAAAAGTTGAGTAGCGGTAATTTACTGATGTAATGAATATTAGAATAATTTCTCGTCTTCCTTTCCATCATCACTTATTGACTCTATTGCAGGAACAACAACAACAGCAGAAGTCATCATTATCATCATCATCATCATTATCAGCCTGTAATCGCTCACTGCTGAGCATAAGCCTCTCTTCGAGTACACCACTTAGCCCGGTCCCGTGCTAGTCTTTTTTACGTCGTCACCCATCGAGCTGGTGGACTACGACTTCTTTTTCCTGTAAGTGGCCACAAATCCGTTAACGTTTTTGTCCACCTACCGTCACGCTGCCTGGCAATATGGCAGCAGGACTGTAGCTACCCTTTTGCAGTGAATACCAATATACTAAAGACCTATTCTAAAACTACTCGCATGCTTGCACTATTTTAGTTTCAGCTTGCATTGCACAAGTAATACGCAAGAGAATTTGGCTATCCTTTGAAACATTCATTATATTATGTTCAGTATATTATGGGCTACAAAATGATAGTTTGACACGAATACCTACCGCATATAATTTGGAATGCCGGCATGCCAATATGAAAAGTTATATGTATCGACCAATATAAAGCACATGAGCTGTTTTAGGTTACCAGTGATAGTTAACGAGCTCAACTGGCTAGCGACCGCTTCAAATACTCGTTGATACCCGCTAGTATTGGGTTACGCATTTTAATAATTCGTTCCTTTACAGCAAAGCCCTGATATACTTAAGATGTCGTAGATTGTATGCCTTGCAAACATTCTTGATTGTACGGGGGTCAGAAATATCCGTGCATGTTAGTCTCTTAATTGCTAGAAAATGTAGGTTAACATCATAGTATTTATAACAAATACTAGACATTCTGGCATAGAAACGATTGATGCCCGTGCCAAAATGCATCGACCCAATAGTTAAGACTAGTATTTGTTTTCATATACTGCAGGAAAGGACACTCAATCATCTTTCGGCCGCGCAGCGTAGGTTATGCCACGCCGTAGTTCGTTAATGGTTGAAGTACTCACATGTCATTTGCGCTAAAACATTTATATGAGCATGTTTCTTGGAATCAGGTCCTATGAAGCGCCTCGCCACTAGGTCTAACCTACTAAAATTAAAAACAGTAGGTAAAAGGCGTTTCAAATATATTTTACATGGAAAAGTATATGAAAGATGAAGGAATTAGAGGTAACCTGTAGTTTAGTGACGAAACATTTAAAATCCACGCGCTCAAGCCTTTAGATCCCTATCTAATACATTAGTGTAACTACACATGCCATTGTTGTGAAGATTGGCCTCATTGTAATCGTTACTAAGAAACGTTCTACCACTTTGAGGATGTCTTTGAACGCGTATCCCTTTACCTTTGAACGTTTGATCTAGAACTTCAAATTACTTACAAAGAATTCTTTATCATGTATAATTTTATTATTTATAGATCTTAAAAGCTTTTATAATAATATTTGGCTAGAACTCCTCGAGATTTTAGGAAAATCTAATTCATAGGAAAGACTTCGAACTTCCTCGAATTGAACACATGTGCCGGGCGGGCATCTGTGATTTAGGTTACGTGTTTGACGTGCTTTGTTCATTTAATTTTTTTTACCCATTTACAATTTAAAGTCTTAATCCACACCGAAAAGAGCAATATAACCGTTTGTAAATGGTTAGTTTTATTATTTATTAACCCTTATGGGTGCATAATATAGGAAGTTTTTTTCAGTCATATCGCGTTCTTCGAGACATTTTGTATTTATTTTCGAGACTTTATACATTTACTTAATTTTACCACAAGAAACTGAAGTTCCCACATTACGATAAAAAAAAAGTTCCCACATTTGATGAAGAACGAGATGAATCAATAAAATTCACATAGCAATCCTATTCTCCTTATAATTTTTCTTAGGCCACGTTTATGGACAGGAAAGTGTGCGGCGGCGCCGGCTTCTAGTTGGAAGTCATCCAAACAAAAACATTTATGTAGTTTTGCGTAGGAATGTTTGTGTATAAGGCCTCAGCATTTCTATAGTCGCCCGACTACACGCGTCTCGCGTCGCCGCGCCGCACTCATCGTCTGTCCACAAACGCCATTATATCAGCCGAAAGACGTCCACTGCTGGACAAAAGCCTCCCCCAAAGAGTGCCAAAGTGCCCGGTCCTGCGCCACTCACATCTAATGGACTCCCGCGGCCTTAAACTTAATAACATAAAATTGACTGAAGAAAAAGTCATCCCTAACCCACCCTAAACTCCCGCAACTTGTCAAAGGGTTTATATTGACTGTCAATTTACAATATTTTTCGATCCGTCTGCCATGAAGATTACTGTCAACTTGTCAAAGAAATTGGCATTATATTTCCCTCTACTCCGTCTACTCTACAGTCAAACAATTCAATTACTTTGAATTGAAATTCGTAATGTTTGTTTACTCATGTAAATTACCTATTTGTAGACATTCGATATTTGACTGATCGTTGATTTGATATTGAATTACGAATATTCAAACATTATATTTATGATAATGTTTAATACTCAATGTTCGAAATTGACGTATATCATTTACGTTTGAGATATTCATTTTCTTTTGAAGTGTATTAAAATAATATTAAATGGAAAATCTGAAATGTAATAAATATAGAGGCCGCGGCAGAGAGTACGACTTTGTACCCTTTGGCGTCGAGACCCTCGGTCCGTGGGGTCCCAGTGCTCATAAGTTATTTGCAGAAATCGCGAAACGTCTGGTCGATGTAACTGGTGACCGAAGAGCGAGGAAATGCCGCCAGCATCCTCGGTACAATGCCTCGAGGGCCTTTTTTAGATTTAACTTAGTTTTAATTTATCTTAGTTAATGTTAATTATAATCTTGTATTCACTTTTAATAAATATCTTATTCAGAATATTAAATTAACAACTTTAATGGATTGAATATATACGCTTTTTTTTATAACTGATAGTAAACAGTTTAGAGTCCTGTCCATTCATCGTATACTTATTTACCACAAATAGATTTTAGTTTGACAATAATTTTGAAGCAATAAGTAACCACACATAAATATAGGTAGGTAACTACTTTTAAATTTCGTAACGTTATAGGTATGAATCTTTCAAATAACAAACACTAAACGACTTCATACAATTCTCTACAAGATTCTTAATCAAAGGGAGCCGCCAACAGCAATTTCATACAGATAAATGAGCTTAATTGTTACGCATTCTCAAAACATTTAATGGTGCTTTTGTAAGCTTTGACTTAATTCAAATCAAATCAACTTTGCGTTACATTTACGTGTCACACCATAAAATAAACACTTAAATCAAAACAAAAGTTTAAAACAATAAAATAGAACTCACCTTTCGAAGAAATAACGACGAAAATTGCAACAAAAATATCAAATCCCTTTTTCGTCATCATTTTCTGACATGCAAACAAACGAAGTCAACCGAAACACAATTTTAAAACAAAGGATTACTGGCCGTCAATAACGAAAACAACTATGACACATTCTACTTTCGCGCCATTTTCATTCAAATGCGTTCAAATTTCGAAGGAGCGTTCCGAAACGTAACGTTAAATTATGTAGACGGTGATCTCCTGATGCGTGGCATAGCGCGACTGACGTTTGTAGCTTGCTTGCTTGCACGACATGGTCCGAAATAGGACGTATATTTTGTAGCGTAAACATCACGCTTATTTTTAGTGCCGACCAATTTAAGGCACTCTTGGTAGTAATGTCGTTGGTAACTTTACCAGTATAATGATGCTGCAGTTATCCGAAAATAATTAATTACTCGCTCTTACCTTACCTATTGCGATCCTTAACCAATTTATTTTCAATCTTTATTTACTAATTTTATTTTCCGCGCTTATTTTTTAGGCATCACGCTTTTTTCCAGCCAGTCAACCTTTTTGTGTTTTTTTAATAGGCCAGGAGGGGTTATGAGCCACAATGTGTTTCGTCCCTACTTAAATAAATTGCCTCCTTCTAAACAGAACGGTACTAATGGTACTAAGAACGGATAACCCAGAGATAAAAGAGGGGCAGCACAAAAGATGCAACGTTGCTTAATTGTTTGTTTGTGCAAAATTGAGATTATATCTCGTTTTATTTTGATGACTGCGTTCTGACGTTGCGTTAACATCTTGAAACTTTATACAATAAACAAAAAAAATAAAACACAAAAAACAGAAAATTTAATCAAAACATTAAAAAAAATAGAACTGCAATTTTTGTGGCATCCGTTGGCGTTAGGTAGTAGACCAACGGCCTGAGATGCGTACAATAATAGACGATTATATATGATTAGAAATATAATGTAGAGCTTTTTTTTTCTGGAGCCTAGATTAGATATAATCATTTATTTTGTCACTGTGCAAATTGCTACTCGCACTTGTAACACATTCGCATTTTCTTTCAAATTTCCTTTAATATTACTCACATTTATTTGAGACTTGCAAACGCGCGAGAAATTGATAAGACGAACAGCAAAATAGTTTATTAAAACGTTTAAATTTTCAGTCGTTCCAAAGGTCAAGAAAAGAAAAGCGTTACGAAAAACGAGACAGACCCCGCCAGGAATGAATTCTTCATCAAAATGCTGACATTGTTAGGGAGGAATAATTTATGTTGCTATAAGGAATAACGAGATCTCCGGCCCTGAGGGCCCGTTAATCACCTTGTAATATTCTGGTTCTGGCCTATAAATTGAGGTAAAATAATTTGTAAGTAGGTTTATTTTTTCCTTGAATATAAATATAATTAGCGCTTAGCGTCGAGTTCGTTACGTCTTCGTTCTTCGGAGGCTTGCAGATTAACCTCACATGCATGCGGAGATGTGATATTGACCCATCGCGCTGGGAGATTTTGGCTCAAGTTCGGTCAAAGTGGAGACATACAGTGAAGGTTAATAAATACTAGTTGACTATCGAATCTATATATATATATAGAATAGCCTATTATGTACTTACAAGAATTTTGCTTGCAAAAAAATTATATAAATATCGGTTGTTAAAAAAAACCACTTCTAAGTTTACCAGCGCTTTCTTTTTTTATTGTCATAGACAAAACGCTTACTTTTGTATTGATCTATGTGACGTTTTTACAAGTGTCTCAAATAGTTTTTAATAAAAAAAACAAATATTTTTGAAATAAAATACAAAACTGACAAAAATCCGTTTAGATTTCAGTCCCAACGAATATTAAATTTAATTAATTTTAATTACATTAAACATTCAAACACATTTAAACACAAATATACTTACTTATGTATAATTATTTAAATACTGCTTATTTATATATAAATAAAAATACAATAAATAAGTCATATTACATGTTCTCGCCATCGTTTCTCGATCACATAGTCAAACTAGGACATGGGAAACTCCCAAGTTTACTCTCTTCACAAGAGCATGGGAAGACACTATTGACCCAATTGCCTACAATAACAGACCAAACGAAAGGGAAAAGCTGATTATTCCTAAACGTTGCAGACCGTTTCGAAGGAAAACAGTCCCCCTTTCAGAACCAAGTGTGGCCACCTTACCATAATTGAAAGTAAACGCTGCGAGCGGTGGCCAAATATTCTGGCACACCCTTTTGAGGCTCACAGACCTACATATTGGCGTATCCGTTTTGATACACATGATCACATGAAACAATGCAATTGGTAGGTAGGTAGGTACTTACAGAAATTATATTGTACAATGCATATACCTATTTCATTCTTTCTTGAAAATTACACGAAACGCTCTTTTTACACGATTGTCCAATAAAAAGGAGTGTAATGTCTTGGTTAAATTTGCGTTTGATAAATAATTTTTATTTTTGTATGTTTTAGCAATAACTTTCATAAATTATGATTATTTTGTATGATTCAGCAATAAATGAGATTTAAAATGCTAAAAAATTTACTATGTCTGGTTACATACAGTCAGCAGCAGAAGTAGTTAAGCGGGCCTAGTGCTCAAATTGATCTGCACACGGACTCTAATGTCAAGAGAATAAGGTTCTGTGCAGATAATTTTGAGCATGTTAAAGTGCTTAGCTACTTCTGCTGCTGACTGTACAACTAAGGCGTTACATTTAATTTTTCAATATACGATCGAGATATTAGTAACCGCTGCGTCATTTACTTTTAAGCTTTAAATATTGTTGGTCTAAATACTCTTAAATAAGTCTAAGTAACAACAACCAACAACATAATGTTAAATGTTCCTATTCTATAGGTGATTCGCCTTTTTTACTAGCAACATGCTGAATTAATTAGGTTTACTAATCCCAATCGAAGGTTTAGTTAAACCATCACAGACGAACGAGAGCGAGTAACTGTCTGTCCTCCGATTGTCCACTCTAATCCGTGATAATCCTGAGATTTCGCCATTATGTGCCGTTGGCTATGGCAATGCGTTCGGGAAAAAAACATTGACAATTACGGCCTGAAAGGAAAAACTAACCATTGATTAACTACTCAATCACGGGTTATTGTATAGGTTTGATGCTCTATCATTAGTGTCTGCGAATGAAAAGGTGTAGGTACCTTGAAAGAGTTTTTCTCTGTAATTTATTTTCTTGAAGTGTATGAAAACGATGTTATTAGAGGTTCTATAGGATGAATAGGGATGGTATAATAATACTTTGATAACTTCCAACAAATAAACGTGTTCTAAACGGGAGAAAAAGTATGAAGACGTGCCTCAAGGTAGAAAATTACATAGGATACGGGGCCTGCTCCCTGCTGTAATGTTTTTAGATTGTTATATAACTGTTGATGATACAACCAATATATCTGACATACACCTCTGAAACAAAAGCTTACCAAAATAAACCTAAAAAAAATCCATTCAGAAGTTGTAAAAACTGTCCATTGTAAAGTTTACGCTCGAGTAGGAGATAAATTTGTTTATCCTACACATTTCATCGGACAACAGCAGCTGTTCTTCGAATACTCTTGTATCTATTTTTGATATCTTTGTTCTAGACTTGTATTAGATGGTAACAGAACCACACAGAACTGAAACACATGTTTAATAGTCTAGTAGGAATAACACACTATAATGATCTTACGGTACAGATTAACATACGAGTATATTATTGACGCGAAAGACAAAGGAACATTCTGTGTCGGCAAGATGGAACCAAGAGTATACTCCAGATTTGACGTTTGTAGGCAATGCCCCTCTTGACCAACCACTACCTACCACCCGGACAATTCTCCCAAGCTTTCCAAACAGCCAACACCAATCATTTTAGAAATTGGCATAAAAATTTCGCTCACAAATTCCATGACTTTAAAAAGGCGAATTGGGACGGTTTTCAGAAATGGCTTGACAGTGACTTGGAGTCTGCAAATCTGGAACCTCAACCTGCAAACTATAAAAAGTTCACCGAAGTTATC
Organism: Epinotia nisella; assembly: GCA_932294315.1. Taxonomy (NCBI): domain Eukaryota; kingdom Metazoa; phylum Arthropoda; class Insecta; order Lepidoptera; family Tortricidae; genus Epinotia; species Epinotia nisella. The sequence goes on from OW028687.1 coordinate 9,399,226, forward strand.
ATGAAATAGAAATAGAAATCTTTATTGTATGACTGTGTAAGTAGAAGCGGAACATGCCAGCAGATCATCTAACAAGAGCATTTTCCATCACGGAAAGTGTAAACGCCATCAAACAACTAAAACTTGGTAAAACTGCGGGTCCTGATGAGATGTACAATATGAATTCATTAAAAACGTGGGCCCTTTGGCTGTAAGTTGGCTTGCTGCTCTCTTCACAACCATCATGTTTAAAAATCAACTCCCCGCCGAATTCAAGTTATCCAAGGACAGCATTACTTAAACCGGGGAAATCGGCTCCTTTCTTCTTAGTACATTCTCTTTTGGACGCCATGTGCAATCTGTGTTCCCCGCCGCTACCACAGAGTCTGCTACATATGTCACAGTCATACCCTGCAAAAAAATTGCGGATCATGTACCAAATATGTTAAGCGAGAGACGATTCGAGGTACACCTGGGAGATACTAAAAATAAGCGCAGGAAACTAAACAACGCCCTGCCACAGGGTTAATAATGACACTCATATTATTCAACCTGTACATTCACGACATACCCGAAACTATAGCAAGAAAGTTTATTTACGCCGACGATATCGCATTACTAGCCCGGAGCCGTAGGTTTGGGGAAGCGGAAATCTTGTCTCTGTCCGATTTCTTTTCCTCGTGGAGACTCATACCAAAAGCCTCAGCAAAACAGAGGTCTCGTGTCTCCACCTCAACAACAAGCTAGCAAAGTATCATCTTATTGTTAAATTCCAAAACCAAAACCTAAGGTATAATGCCCTCCCAAAATAACTCGGCGTCACCCTGGACAGATCTTTAACATATGATGAACATCTCTACAAATCGTCTCTGAAGCTGGTTACACGAAACAACATCCTGCACAAACTATGCGGTACTTCGTGGGGTATTTCGGCGGATGTCCTCCGAACGACGGCAATTAGTCTCGTGTGCTCTGCAGTTGAATACTGCACCTGCATGGTGTGAAAGCGCACATGTGCAAAATGTGGACACGAGGCTGAACGACGCTATGCGATACGTATCTGGCACGATATAATCAACACCATCTCACTAGCTGCATGTGCTGAGTCATATTGCTCCACCTATCTTTCGAAGAAAACAGGCGCTTGTAAGGGAAGCCGGACAGATAATGTCTCGTTCTGATTTACTGGTTCACCAAACCACCAGCACAAAGGCTTAAGTCACAGCGACCGACTAGTAAGGCTGCCAAAGAACTCATACAGGATGGCTTTACAACGAAAGAAACGTTGAGGAAAGAGTGATTGAAAGCAGCTACGGAACTCCCATTTGCTTCACTAGATCCAGCGCAGAAACCTACAGGCTTCCCCCTGCCAAGGAAACACTGGTGCCGTCTGAACAGAATCCGCACTGGGCACGCCAGGTGCAATTACCTAAAGCACAAATGGGGATGGACAGTGCGGCCTTGAAGATCAAACCATAAACCAGACCGTGAAGCGATGTCGTAAAATATGTTATCAGGGCTACCCGGGAGACCTCTATAATTTAACACCTGAAGCTGTGGATAGTTTGTACAATCTGGATGTGGATATATATATAAGCTACTATTTTTTATATATACTACATGAAACGACATACGAATAAATGAATAGTCTCTTTCCAAGCGTGCTAATTAGAAAGAAACGGATAGTCTATCTCGTCGCGACACAGCTCACGGGCCGTCCAGTGATAACCGTGCTGGAAGCAAGCGCAAATGTAATTTTGTAATCAAAACGAATACGAAGAGAGTAAGTAGATATCTTCTGTGACAAAAAAGATATCTGTTATAAATTTCATCTCTTTTTAACTTGTTCCGTGACCCAATTTGCGAGTCGTTCGTAAAACTTGCCGAGCACGTCGGGCATAACTCGTCAACTTGTAAGGACTAAAGTTTCCTGAAACTTCCTCACAAGCATACTTTGTCAAAAAGGAACAACGTGGCAGTACCTACTTATTGAGAGATTTTTTTCGTTTAAGGTCGCAGTAAATGTTCAGAATACTTTGACTTGGAGTTGAACCATAGCTCTTAAGTATGAAATACTTACAAAGAGTTTCATGAAATGTAATTGTCGCTGTCTTCTTAAGACCCTCCTTAAGAAGACAGCGACAATTACATTTCATCATTTGTGTTGTATTTATTAAAGCCAGACCAATTTTTCGATAGTCGAGCATAATAAATTTGAGTTTGTCTAGAATGGAGTCCAAGAGCTTATCATCTTGAGAGTATTTCTTTATCCAGCATTATTTTCTTACGTCTCTAAGGGATACGTGGTGTTGAGAGAGGTCCAAGTGTTTATTTTCGAGTAACATTTCGAAAGGACAGGGATGGCTAACCCGCCTTTGTGAACTGGTAAAGAAAATAAGTCGGCTTCAAAAGAAGTTACGTCACTTGCTAGTAAGTTTGGTAGAAAACTGGAGCATAGTGTGTTTGTTAGGGGTTCGAAGGATCGGTTAGCGTTTTCTAAAACTCTTAATAGGAACGATTTATATTGTGTCCCTTTGGTTAGAGCGGTGTAAGCTGCTTGTGTTGAGTCTTTACATATAGCAGAAAGTTTTTCTATTGCAGAAGTCCAAGAGTTGATTTTTTTGTTGACAAAGTTTTCTTTTCCTTCGCCCATATAACTACCAAGGAAACGTGACTCAGTTGTAATGGTAACGTTAACAGCCTTGAATATTTGCTGTGCACATTTCTTGTCATTTTCGTTTACAATTAGGAAAGATTTTTTGTATGAAAATATATGAGCCAGCCATCATATTTTTCGTTTTCATACAAAAGGTAGCCTATGTCACCCGGAGCATAATTTCAAATCGATTGACACCCCATTTATCAAAATCGGTTCAGTATTTCAAACGCTGCGGTGGAACACATGAAAATACAAACATAGACTGCTAAAAACATATCCCTTCCTTTCGGCTCTGCCTTAGTCGGGCAGAAACTAAGGCTGCGGCGGGCAGCGGGGCGATGAGCGTGCGTTCATACATATAGATTGAACACGATCAATTATATGACTGCTCGTCGCCCCGCTGGCCGCTGGCGTCTAGTCCGCGTGTAGCATCCTCTGTAATTCATGGCACCATCATAGCGTCATCTATTGTAACGGTATATGTTTCTAAGTGGTCAATTAGACATTTTATTTTTAACTTTTTATTAATGTCCTTGAGTGAATTTTGTTAGTCCACTGAATCTGCTAAGTTGTCTTAAACGGGTTGATCATAATCTAGATTACGTGCTTAAATTGAAATTTACCATTTGATTGCTTTTTGAGAAAGGATGAACATGAAACCATACAATAATTATAATAAGTACATATCCTATGCTTGAAGTACTATGGTCTGATTGTGAACCCAGCGAAGACCCAAGTCATTGTTATTGGTAGCAATAATCTGATTTCCAGAGTTGATTTTGCAAATCTCCCTCCAATACTTTTTGATGGGATTCAGATTGCTTACTCGATGCAAGTGAAAAATCTCGGGATCATTATGGATCGATCCTTGTCCTGGGTGCCTCAAGTGAGTGAAGTGAGCAGGAAGGTATTTGCTGCAGTGGGGTCTCTCAGGCGGCTTCGTAATTTTCTACCTACTGCAACTAAAATTGCGCTCGCTCAAACGTTACTTCTTCCTATTCTTGATTATGCTGATGTATCCTATCTCGACCTTTCTGAGGAACAACTTAATAAGCTAGAGCGTCTCCAAAATGTCTGCATTCGGTTCATATTTGGGTTACGCAAATATGACCATGTTTCTAGTTTCCGTTCTAAACTCAAGTGGCTCCCTATCCGTTATCGCCGTAACTCTCACATTATTTCGCTTCTGTATAATATCCTTTTTAACCCTGCAACTCCCCGCTATCTCAAAGAACGTTTTAGTTTTTTAAATTCTGTTAGATGTTCTAACAATTTGCTATTAACTGTGCCTTCATCATCTACCAAATTTTACAATAGTTCGTTCACTATTAATTCTATCCGACTGTGGAACTCTCTCCCTCTTGACATCAGACAAGCAAAATCTATCGGCAACCTCAAATCCCTTCTTAAAGAACATTATTTGTCTCTCCCCTAACCCTGATTGTATTTTTGGCTGACTGTTTATGTATCATTATATTTGTGTTTGTGTTATTTGTATATATGTATGATTGTGTGTGTATGTTTATATATAGAGGTATTTATGTACGTTTATTTTTATAATTTCTTGATTTTTGATTGATAATAATCTCTGCACCACCTACTGCATAATCTAGTTTTATCTCTTTCTCCGATACCCAAAGGTTGTCTGGAAGAGATCGCTCTTCAGCGATAAGACCGCCTGTTGTCTACCTCTACCTACATGTTATTGTATTGTTTCTCTATGTAACTGCTTTGTTTGTGTGAGGTGTGCAATAAAGAGTATTTGTATTGTATTGTATTGTACACCTTAAAGCCTCTCACAGACTGGCGCGGCCTGGCCGCGGCGCTCAATAGTAAACTTGTCATTAGCTGTCAAATTTTCGCCACCGCTGGCCGCGCCAGTGTGTATTTTTTTAAGAACGACTTTGTGTACTTTATTCATCTCGTGCAACCTTTTTTACTCGAGTTCCTCAGAAGAAAGGTAATGTTTTTTGAGCGTAGGTATGTATGTTTGTGGATAAGAATAATAGAATAAAATAATATATAAAATATTGTCAAATAGAGAAACAAGTAAAGCAGGGGATTAAATAATTACAAAGTTATAAGTGTCCAAAGTTTTAAGAGATATAGAATATTCTGTCCCTTTTCCGCAAAACGCAGCTTCATATGAAAGGATTGTCATTTACTATGACGCTCAGGGATCGTGAGGTTTTCTCTCTCTAATATTAACAAGCAATATTAAAACAATTGTATAGCTTCGTAATTTTTTGAGATATCTAAGTGGGATTTTCGTCCCTAAGGCATATTTTTTTACCTTCTTTCTTTTTGAGTAATACATTTTGAGTCTACTAGAATAGGGGTGTAGACTCTACACCCCTATTCTATTTCACAGGCTACAGACAAACGGCTTGATGGATTTTGACATATGCGGTCTTATTAAATTCGTCTTATTTGTGAGAATCTATAATATTTTATAAAAAGCAATCGGGTTTTTAATAAAATATTTTAATTTTACTTGTTAGTAACATCTCAAGTTTAGTTATAAGTAACAGATTTTGATTGAATAACCGCATTAAGGCAATTTGATTAGCTTTGTACAATTTTACTCAATTAAAATCAACATGGGTTTGTTAACCGAAAATTGTCTCCTTTCTATAATAATTATTGTCTTTAACTGTACCGAGTCTTAAAACATACGTAATTATTATAAGGATAAGAAAACATTTAATAACTTGCATTTACAAAAATTTATACTAAACACGATACAACTTCAGTGTTACTTAGGTACCTACTGGAACTGAATGATGAAGTAACAAATCTAACTGAATTATTAAGTACAATCTTCAAATGTTCACGTCTCACATCGCAAATCCAACTGATGGAAGCGAGTTAAATCTCTCCTCGAGCCCGGATTTATTAGCTCGTATCTCGCATACAAATGACGAAAATCTATGCTTGAAATCCCGCGTTATAAGAACACCAGGATAATTCGACCCTTCCAACCTTTTAAACAACATTACGTGCATACAACTTGACGTTCACGGCGGGTTCAAGACGTAATGGTTAATATCCCCTCACTCCATTATGAAGTTAGGATTACGACTGATCGAAATTTAAACCATCTATGAGTAAGAAATATTTTCGAACATTAATATACGCCATACTTCATGGTAATTAGTTTGGTAATCGGGGTTTTATGAAGAGGCAACGTATACCGAGATTCGTTTATCGTATCCGCGTGACAACTTTTTCATGATCTTATTCGCTATCGATTCTTGTATAGTTAGTCCCTAAAGTCTTGCAAGATTTAAATTATACAGACTCAGTTTTTTTATGATTTTTTTATTGGTACCTTTTTAGAACACTACAAATGTCACACTGTTTGTCATTTTTGCAGAGGTAAAAATTGCCCTTCTACCAATTATACACTCAAGAGCAAAAGTTTCGGGTACACTTTGTATAGAATTGCAGTACAAACTGTACCCAAAACTTTTGCTCTTGAGTGTATTTTTCTGATTGAATAACATACTTTGTATCTAATTTTTATTTTCGTTTTGTTAAATTTTAGCTATACCTTGTAGTTGCCATTCCACTCAGTTAACTACATAGAATGATAAACCTAAGCGTCAATAGTCCAAATACATTAATTTTTATGCTGTTTATCTGTAGTAGGTTTATTTGGACCGTCGCATTGTTAAATCATACCTCGTAAACCAAAAATATTACAATTGGTTCGTAAGACGATGATCAAGTTACCTTTGATCAACCGAGTTATCTATTAATAAATTCAACAACTATGTGAAGTGTAAACATATTTCGAAAGCTTATTATAGCACACAAGACTACATGAATGATAAAACTCCATGGAACTAATTGTAACTGAATTTTTAATTATGATTTTCATTTATTTATTTTTTTGACATTAGATTGTTTTTCTAGAAACATTCTATTAGTATTTTTTATACAATTTTTATTTCATATATTTTTTATTCTTTATCTATATTAATAAAAGAAAGTTGTGTTAGTTCCTTTGCTTATAACTCGAGAACGGCTAAACCGATTTGGACGATTTTGAGTTCGTTGTGATCGTCTCGGCCTAAAGTTTAATAATAAGCTTTAAAAAAAGGAAAAGATTCACAAAAAAGACCCCGCAATTGCAATTTACAAATTAAGAGTTGAATAACCCGCCATGGTCCAATGCGGCCAACATTATAAAATTGAATTGACGCATGTCGAGTCTGTTCAAGATCAATATATAAACGCCGGTAGCAGAGTTTGTGAGTACCATTTTCAAATAAGAATTTATTTTTATTTTTGTGTTTGGCAATCAATTTGACAATCACGTCTGTCATAATTTATCAGTGGTGCTGGTGGATCGTTTTCGTCGTGGTACAATGCCAAAAATCGTAAGTATTTGTAATATTTTTTTATTGTAGTGTGTAACATATTTTTTCTAAGGATTATACATACCCAGTGTCCCAGGACATTTTTAATGATGATGTAAGTTAATAGTACAGTAATATTATGAATTTAATAATAATTTATTTCAACTTTTTGTCATAATTGGGAATGAATGAAAATTTTAGAAATGCCTGATTATTCTTTTGGTGGGAATAACCTTCCTTACCACCAGAAAAAAGTTTCCGATTTTTTAGCTGCGTCAATTGTTTTTGAAAAATACAGGGTGGACCATAACTCTTTTTACATTTCAAACAAAAATAAAAGGAAAACTAATTATATCAGATGAAAACCGTTTATTAATTATGAAAACACATGAATAGGGATTTTATTTTTTAAAAATTACGTCATCCATATGTGATCCTTCTTTATTTTGGCATTGCCGTAACCTGGAGCGAAAATTTTCAGTGACGGCCTGACAAGTGTTCCGAGAAATGTGGACCAAAAGTCCGTTAACTTTTGAATCGGTAGCTGCGTCGGGGAGCGGTGGCGGGAAGGTGAAGGACGCCATGGCACTAAATTCCCATTAGCCCCGCTTGCTAAGCCTAATATGACAAACTTTTCGAGCATGAGAAGTGAAAAATCATTATAACATGGCAACCGGCTGTTTAATTGATTATGCTGTTGTGTTTTCTTTCATGTAGTGATTCGCTGTTTCTTTTTGGTTGGACAATTATGCCAATGACTCTAAGTATGGCTTTTTATGGTTTGTGATAATTGTATAACTATGGTCGATAGTGATCTACCGCCTTCACCCCTTCACCGCCTTCGCCTTCGCCTCATAAGAAGGCTCAAAGTCACCCAAAGGGCAATGGAGAAGGCTATTCTGGGAGTTTCACTGCGTGAACACATCTGCAGCATAACCATTGTACCACCGATATTGCTCTCCGAATCGCTAAACTTAAGTGGTAGTGGGTGAGGCACATTGCACGTAGGTATTAGTTATGTTTGTGTTAGACAGTTTAAATATGTAATGTCTATTCGAATTCGTTTTCGAATACGTTACCACTGCATACAAGAAGGGCTTTAAATTTTTTTTACCTATAGGACTGATGGCTATTGGGGCGGAAAGGTTCTCGAGTGGTGACTATGTACCGGAAGACGCACCGTGGGTAGACCCCACAAGGTTGACTGATGACCTGGTAAAAGTTGTCGGAGTCCGCTGGAAGCGGGTGACGCAGGACCGGTCATTGTGGCTCACCCTTTGCAGCAGGGGCCGTCTTTCGGCTGATATGATGATGATGTTGAAGATGATTACTAATAAATAAAATTTACAATCTTTGGTCAACAACGTCTACTCAGATGTCACTTACATAGCGTCCAAGCAACGAAGAGGTGAATAAAGTGAACGATTTTTACTAAACAAGTTTCAAAGTCCAAGTGAGGAACATCTTTCCGTGGACACCGTAGTAGATGCTAACGAAATCTTTCAGTACCCAACAGAAATTTTAAATTCGTTGACTCACTCTGGAATTTCGCCGCATAAATTGGTTTTAAAGCAAAGCGTACCTTTAATAAAGTTTTTTCTCCTACGAAAATTCGACCCGCCGAGAAAAAACTTATTGCATAAAAAGTATTAAGGTATTACCTAAATAAACAAAACTGGCTCTAAGACATAGTAGGTCTCTAAGTAAATAATAATTACATCTTGCACCACCCGAGCGAAGCCGGGGCGGGCAGCTAGTGTTTAATAAATTACTCTAAAAAATTAACTGACAAATTGAAAGTGCTTGTTACTAGGCTACTTGAATAAAGATCATTTTGAGTTGTGTTTGAGTTTGGTTTAAACTTTTAAAAGCGATAGAAGCATCGGTATGGTTTTATATTTTGCTTTACCTACTACGATTCATTCGCCAAATTTCGACAAATCCTTTAATTCATCTAGCCAACATACCTACTTACCTATAGGTAAGGAGGTATGTTGGCTAGATGAATTAAAGGATATGTTGGCTACTATTAGTACCTAAAACAATACACTCTGCCGATTCACCAACTAGTACAAAATAAAATCTAAAAATTGAAAATGGAACCTTTGTTCGGCGGCCGCACTGCGTCCCGACGATGATTGATTTGTCACAAAAATGAGCATTTATTTATTTCCCAATGGCGAACGCTACACAAAATAGCTTTTAGATTAAAAGGCCGGCTGATGTGTGCGCGACGCCTTGTCCTCCGGGACATGAACTTTTGTCTCGTGTCGTGCAACGGTGGCTAGTGCATTTAGTTTGCATAGTAAGTACTTGTTATTCAACGTTATTCATTTTTAGGGTTCCGTACCTCAAAAGGAAAAAAGGCACCCTTCTAGGATCACTTTATTGTCCGTCTGTCCGTCTGTCCGTCTGCCCGTCTGTCTTTCTGTCTGTCAAGACCCTTTATTTCGGGAACGCGTGAAGGTATCGAGTTGAAATTAAAACCATATACTCAAGTCTACCTATACAGTCCCTTGAAGAAGCTGTGAAAAAATTAAACTTCTAAGTTAACGTAAAAAAAGATACGGCGGTTTATACCGCAAAAATCGTATATTTCGACACTCTCAAGGGAATTAAAATTTATAGGGTACTTTCTGTTGACCTAGAACTATGAAATTTGACAAGTAATATCGTCTTATACACTACACAACTACATTATACTACAAGTACAGGGAAAAATCGGAAAACTATACATTTGTAATTTTGTATTGAACCCTCGGTGGGCGAGTCCGACTCGGTTTTGAACAATGAAATGTTCTGACAATACAAAAATGTAGGATAGGTAGTTGTTAATTAAAAGGGTGACTTTTTAATTACCTATTGTTTTCAATTTTATTATATTAAAAGCTGTGTTTTAGGTATAGCTAATTGTCTATCGAGATCAGTGGTATGCATTCGTTATTGGAGGCCAAGACACACTTTGAGTCATTGGGCCAGAGTAGTAATGAAGTACATTCATATACTTAGTTACTTACTGTGTAAGTGTAGAGAAGTATGTAAGTATATTTTTCCACGCTTTGAATGGATTTAAATGCTCAATATTATTTATTTAATCGTATGGCATATACATATTTAAATAAAATAGGCAAGTCACTCACTCTGTCACTCCATTTGTCATAAGTGTATTAGTTGTATTCACTATGGCTGCTCTGATTGGTCGAATCGCGGTTCCAACTGGACTTCTAAATCATTGTTGGCCTGTTTGAATACATAGACAGCCTGTTCATGCACCGTACCTACTGACCATCTTTCACCACATTTCCGAGCAGGAGTGCCGTGAATAAAAATATATAGGTACCGTTTTTCTTAGACAACCGAAACCATAGACAAAATTATATATTTTTCCTATTGACACCATAACCACGTGATCACAAATGTTGTAAATGAAGTAGGCAAACATGTTTCACCTCCCTTTGCGATAGCTGTTAGGGAGGCCACAGATGGTCCGATATTATTAGGTGCCCAATGCGCAAGGGGAGGCACGTGGATTGCCAATCAATTTCATATCGGCTTAACTGTACCCGATATACGTTTATATTATAATCGGTTAGTTTTTTGTTTAACTTGTATATCGTAATGTAAATATTTCTGTATAAATAATAAATAAAAAATAAATACGGAGCAAGCATAAACAATAATGAAGGAAAAACGTTGTTTTTAGCTTTCAGAGAAAAAAATCTCGATAAATTTAATAAAATAAACATGAATACAAACTTTCCTCACTGTATACTTTTAATAATTTTCAATCAGGTAAAACATATTCGCCTCCCAACATTTATACTGGAAACTTGTCTGACTGAACAATTTTCAAGTGCCGTAGGTGAAGAAAATCGAATTTCTCTTAAATTTGCTACTGGCCTAATATATTACTTAAGCTGAGATATTCCGCCACCAACTTACTTGTGTCTTTTCCCAAACCCATAACTAACAACTTTACATACTAACCTTAACGGCACCTTCTCAGCAACAATACTCCACGCCGGAAAACATAAGTTTGCCGGCCGTGCGACGGAGAAAGGTCACCAGATAACGTATCGGAGAGACCTGTCAGTGTGAGAAAAAAACTGCCTGATAAATGAACATTCCTGCCTGGTCCATGATTTATAAGAAGGCTTTTCGAGGTATTGTTCGAGTCACTCAAGGGATCAAGACGAATCGTTTGATATCGTTTACATTTGGCCCCGATGTCAGCGTGATCACGTAAACAAACAAGTAAACAATTCGTTTATTTAATTTTACTTTTTAACTCAGTTTGTAAATTCAGAAAACCACGCGCTTTTTTTTAGTCTTATAACACTTTTCATTCGATATTTTGGAATAACTTTTAAATAAACATTTGATTACGCAGAATGCGCAAACATTTACTAAAATGTATACAAATGTTGTCCTCTATTGGTTGGAAATGGCCCAAATATAAATGTAAAAAAGTTATATTTTGTTTATCTACAAAATAATTTCATGTTTATTGCTTTATTTACTCGAGATCAATAATTCACGTTATTTTATCCGAATGCATCGCCAAATTTATATTCCGTGTGTAACTATTAAATGAGCAATATTTGTATATATATATATATATACGTACCTATATATATTTGCATTCACGTTCTCGAAAACGGCTCTAACGATTTCGATGAAATTTGATATATAGGGGTTTATGGGGGCGAAAAATCGATCTAGCTAGGTCTCATGTCTGGGAAAATTCGTTTTCTCAGTCGTCTCTCTATTTTCACCCGAGCTCGCCCAGGAACTACAAACTTACAAGCGTACATTTCGCAAACTTTAACTCTTTATTATTAGTAGATTAGGTATACCTATACGTATTCAATTGGGAATACAATGCCGGATCCTTTTGCTTTCTACGTGTTCGTCTTTGGTTTCCTCGTCTGTTGTATGGATTAGGTATTTTTAATTCGCAGAGAAACTGTGTTACTATCTGTGTTGTTGCACAAAGCAAATAAATTAAGCCGAACAAACAAGCTCTTTACGCGGCGCTGCGACAGGCTTATCCAATAACGGATACTTTCATATTAATTAGCGGAAATTCGCTAATTACTCTAGGACAGTACCTTTGAGCAATAAATGATTGACAACGTAACCATACAAATCGAATAATTTATACTTTGAAAACTTTAATTCATATGACTGAATGTTGATAATGAAATGAATGTTAAGTTAAAGCCCAGCAAATATACAGAAACTTAAGGTGATGGCATTAGGGCTTCCAATCCCGGGATTGGAAACCCTAGATGACACCAATAATCAACAATCGAAATCGAAAATCGTGTAAGGAAATCGTGTATTTTAATAAAAAAAAATGTCTATACCTTCATAGAATTAGAACAATAATTCCAATGTGTCCTAATTATTTTTTACGATGCCATTCGAACCAGTTTTTGGTGTGGAACAAATGTTTGTATGGGAGTAAGTACAATTAAAGAACATAAATACCCAAAAAATTGAGTTAAAGACTGTAACGGAAAGCCCATATTCTCTTGTAAAATATGTTGTTAATGTGCAGAATTTATATATTTTATTTTATTTTTTATCCTTAGGTTTAGTTTAAACCTGTTGCTACACCCTAAGTAGGGTCCATGTTTGTACTGGTTAGATTTTAAGAACACCTTTGTAAATACCATGGTTGCAACGAATAAATATGAATATGAATATGAATATGACCTCGCTGGTGGTAGCCGAAAACGTTCCATACTGATTAACATTGAATCATGACGTCACAGGGTAATATTTGTACTAGTCGTTATATGGAAAATCAAGTAAATTGCTGTTTCGGTTGCGAAATACTGCGTTTAGGACCATAGTTGTTATACAATATTGTTTCTATAAAAGCGTAAGGATTCTGTTGGTAGCTTAAAATTTACTTTTGGACAATAAAAAAAATGCATATTTTTTGTAAACTTTCAAGGGTTATATCTTTTTATGATTTTAATTATATTTCGTAATTTATACTTAATTGCATTTATTTGAAGGTTTACTATCAATTTAGCAACACTGCGCTATCAATTTTAACATGAGGACACAACCCAATTATGAGTGAAAATTATACGATATTATCTCTTAGCAATGACTTAAATCTCTAGTTATCGATATTTGAGCTCCAGTAATCGATTCCCACGTTATTTTGAAAGATATTAATAGCGATACATAAAATAAACTTAAATTAAAATCTAGTTTAGTAAAATTAAGTTATCGGCAAAAGAGTACATACTCGGTTTGTTCCCAATTCTACAGATTTCTATTACAGATTTCCAATTCTACAGATTCCCAATTCTACGGATTCCCAATTCCACAGATTCCCAATTCTACTGATTTCCAATTCTACGGATTCCCAATTCTACAGATTTCCCGTTCTACAGATTTCAAGTTCTACATATTTCTGATTCTACAGACTCCCAATTCTAGTCTAACTAACTATCCCAAAATATAGATACATACATCATACAAGTGTGATCATGTGATTAGAATTAGAACATTTATAAAAATCGGAGCTTGTACCTTTTTTCCGAACAGATAAAACCTATTTCTTTAGATTAATAATTACTATTGGGAATCTGTAGAAATGAGAATCTGTAGAAATGAGAATCTGTAGAATTGGGAATCTGTAGACATGGGCCCAAAGGTGTCTGTCTGTGTATTTGTGTATCTGTGTATCTGTCTGTGGTATCGTAGCTCCCAAACCGATGGACCGATTAGAATGCGATTTTTTTGTGTCATAGATAATTTTAACTCGAGTCTTCTTAGCCATGTTTCATCAAAATCGGTTCAGCCGTTTTTGAGATATTGTACTTTAAAATGACAAAATCGGGGGTTTTTCAACTTTTCTAAGTTGTAGTTATATTCTATCTACTGAAAGAGACTGTGCATTAATACACTTCTAAAAGCATTAATTACGAGTACTATTCATATTAGATTAACTTTCAAGTAGCAAAAAAAAACATACTATAGGTTTATTTCATCATGCGAAAATATTGTACTACGTGTTACAATCCGATTTGTTACATCATTGAACGAGCCAGCGAAGCGAACGAAATTCTGTGTTTCAGCTTGGGCAAAAATGCTTTCGTATCTCCAGTGTCAGTCCGGCTGTTCTCCTCTACAGGTCGCATTTCCCAACCGATTGTCGTGAAATCTTGTGAGCAGGTTCTGTAATATTGTGATTGACCAATTTAGAGTTTAACAGTAACTTATTTATAGTGTATCAGCGCAACCTAACGTGTATAAATAGATATATGTAGGTATTTTTTTTTTTTTATAAATGGGAAAGATTTATTGAAATAAAAATACAAGATTATAATTAACATTAACTAAGATAAATTAAAACTAAGTTAAATCTAAAAAAGGCCCTCGAGGCATTGTACCGAGGATGCTGGCGGCATTTCCTCGCTGAATTGCAATGCTGATGCGTTGCGCGAGAAAGCCGCCAGCTCTTCGGTAGCCAGTTACATCGACCAGACGTTTCGCGATTTCTGCAATTAACTTATGCGCACTGGGACCCCACGGACCGAGGGTCTCGACGCCAAAGGGTACAAAGTCGTACTCTCTGCCGAGGCCTCTATATTTATTACATTTAATTCTACATATAAGACACTCTTCCTCTTCACCCGTACTTACTGGCCACATGCCATACTTCTACCATATTTGTATTAATAGTACAGTTCAATAAATATAGAGATTGTTTTGTCCATTCAGGTTTTCGTTTTTTTTTTTGGAAAGTCAGGTTCATGAATTCTACAGCTCACAGAGCAGTAGCTCTGATAATAATAATTACAAATTATTATCCACCTATGCATTACGTAAACGTAGGCGTAGGTAGTATTTATATAATATAGCTGGTGAAATTATGGTTTTGTTTGGATAAACCCAGTGACGTTTATATACAGCCGGTTAAACAAATACCACAAATGTAGGTAGACATTGTATACAAAAATGTAGGTATAATGGCAGAATGTTGGGTTTCTGAAAAGTTGTAGGTACAAGACAATCAATTACATCTCAAACGCCCGAAAAAAACTTCACACAAAAGTTATTATAATTCCGGCGATGTTAACAATATCCGTGACGGCTGGCGCCCCGTCACCATAACTTCTCGTTGCATCAGGAATTCCTAACATATTGTGCACAAATCACGAGCAAGTTCGCGCAGCTGCGGCGAGCACTGCGATATCCATCCTCGCGGAAATAAAGACTGTGATCCAACTACAAGTTTCACAATAGAAATATGACGTGAACGAATTCTTTATAATCAGTTAATTGTTTGAAGACATTCATAGAATTGTCGAGCGACAATATGGGTAACAACCACATCTTGGGCGTAAGGTATGCAAAGAAACCAGCACAATGACTGAGCGCGGAAGTGATGCGGTGGTGCCCTCTCGCGACTCAAAACTACCAGATCCACGATACGACGTCCACGCCTTCGCGGGCTTCGTTTTCTATATGTACAATAAAAAAAACCCGTCCACGTTCTATCCGTAACGTCCTTGTTTTACGTCTGTTTAATTTGCTTTGCGCCTTGCGTCATCTTATAAGTTTGACGTGTCTGTGTGTCTGTGTATCTGTGTGTCTGTGTATCTATGTGTCTGTGTGTCTGTCTGTGGCATGATGGCATCGCAGCTCCTAAACGAATGGGCCGATTTTAATGCGGTTTCTTTTGTCCAAAAACTGAGGTAATTGAGATTGTTCTTAGCTACGTTTCATCAAAATCGATTCAGCCGTTTTTGAGATATTGAACTTTGAAATAAAAAAGTTGGGGGTTTTTAAACTTTTCTAAGTTGCAGTTATTGATGATACCCAGTGGTGTGAGCCGGGATTCAAACCCACGACCTCCATTTTTAAAGTCGCGTGCCTTACCACTCAGCTACCTCTACAGTGGCTCTATTCTGCGCCTTGCGTATGTATGACAAATCGTACAGCGAAGGAAACATTGCTCATTGTCTTCTGAAAGGAAATTTTACTGTACATCCATGTTGTCGCATAATTTGCGATGTCATGACGAAATGAGCTATCATTGAAACAAGCCTGAATCTTCTTCAGATCCCGATTACATTTTAATACGCTTAATGCGTATAGTTAAACGTTAGCTTGGTTTGAGATAGACATGAAACACATTAAAATGCGGACATACAAAAACAGATCACCAATTTACAAAATTATCTGCGACATTATAACCTTTACTCTACAATCTCTACATGTCAGTGTCTGTGTACTACGGTTAACGGAGCGTTATTAAAAGGCTAACGATGTTGCCGCCGGCTTATCCGCGAGGCTTACTTCTGTGGGCGATTATAAACAGGCGACGCCGACGCTATTAACACCACGGTCTAATAGCTTATTAAAAAACGGTTGACACAAGCTGCCAATGTGAATTTGAACTACAGACAAGAAAATTAGAACACCGTATTTTGGCCACCATTGGTATTAGCAGAAGAGAAACCCATGATTTGGGTTACAGGGTCAAAAAAGAGATAGGGCGAATTTGTCAGCTACTCTCCAGTGACAATATGTTATTATCAAATTCTTTCTGTGCACTCTTTTCAGAGTGGTGGGGGCTATACAGACCTAAATGTCTTAGTATCGGTATTTTTGTTGCTGTACCTCGCGTTTTTCTTCGCATTGTCTCGCGGAGTAGCTACTTCAATATGTTATATCTTTACTCTTTAATATGTAAATATATATTATATACACGTTTACTCGTACATAATAAGAACGGTAACGCTTTGTGTTGAATTAACATTTTTGCACACTACGTTACATTTTGCGCTGAAATAAAATATAACCAACTTACCGTATAGTATAGCTTCAACTGTGCTTGCATGTCAATGCAAGCTGTTACCTTGTGGAACATGTGAGTATGGCTCACAAAACAGCTCGATCGAAACTTCACGCCCCTAGAAGCTCGTAATTACCTACATAGGCTTTAGTAGTTTAAATTATTCAGAAATTTCATTACAATAATTTTAGCTGTTTGGAATTTATCCGCCCAGTTAGAATATTTTACGCTCTTGTAGGAAAATGGTAATTTGTACTGTAGTGTTTATTGAAGCTTGATATTTTCATTAACAACAATTTAATCGTACTTTCGCTGAAATGGGTATAAATATTGTAAACTACTAGTTTCTTATATGTACACTGATTTCAAATAGGTATTATGTATATGTAAAGTACATTCGACGACTCATTCGCGAAATCTACGACACTACATTCAAGATACCCCTACCATAGCAATAGGTGTTTGGGGTCGACCCATATGGAATGGCATCACCACCTTTCTACCCGTACCTAAGTACATGAACCGACTACGGGATAGCCTTGAAGTGTGTTGTGGTCGATGGGTTAGCAACCTATCACCGCAATATCTCATTTTCTTCATCTTTAAACCTACGATTGCTAAAAGTGCCAATGTTCATTTAATTTCATGTGCTGTGCCTACCACTTTTGGGAATAGGTATAGGCGTGAATTTATGTACCATAGCAATGAGTCGAGTCAAATATACCTCCTGTATCTGTGCTGCGAAGGTCTAGAGAAGCCGAATAAACGTCTTCGTCCCATTCATTTGTCCAGCGTTTGATTAATGATATTTCTTTTCCGTCCTTGGCATTAATCATTGTTTGTTTAATTTACTTTGTTGGCTTTCTTCCATATTTATTATCTACGAGCTTTATTGATGTTGACAATACTGTTTAAACGTATTCTTGAGCTTTATAGGAAAATTAAGATGAATCGTTGTTCGTTTACTTCAAACATTCAATTAATAAAGATTATTAATAGAATCTAGAGTTACAATGTGTATAGTTTTCATTTTTCATAGATCTCATACCGACTGATAATTACGATTTTTTTAATTTATATCATTTAAAAATTTAATAATAATTGGTTTTTAATTTATTATTTATTTTTTAACTCATGTATCATAATTTTAATCATTAACTTTTAACTGACGACGTGGGTTTAGAGTGACACTAACGACGTGGTGATGTCTGACAGACGCCATATTTCAAATAGATTTAAAATATCCTATTGACATGCGAGTATTATCAAAGCTTTCAAACTAAATAATTGGAAAATTATATCAGGTAATTCAAAATGGGATAAAAAAACGGAATAACTTAATTTTTAGGGTTCCGTAGCCAAAATGGCAAAAAAGGAACCCTTATGGTTTCGTCATGTCCGTTTGTCCGTCTTTCCGTATGTCACAGGCATTTTACTCGAAAACTATAAAATTTTGAGGATAGGTGTATTTTGTTAGCCACTACATAGTTCTGTGTAAATTATTAAAAAAAAATACGGGTGCACTCCATACATAAAACTGAAAGTCAAAAAAAAAACATTAGAAGTCCAAGTGTGTCATCAATCGATAGGCCTTTCAGAATAAAGGGTTTCTCAGCAATTTTTATGATTATATGAATAGAGTCGGAGATAATCGCCGCGAAAGTTACAAAAGTTGTGTCCCCCCCGTCTAATTTTTGAACGGTGTATTAAAATAATATAAAAAAACATGGATATGGGCTTATTCTTAAATTCTTTCACTGAAAATTGTTTTGAACAAGATCGGTTCAAAGGTTTTCGGGATATTGCTGAAAAATTGCCTTCCCTATAGAAAAAGACGTAAGTGCCTTTTTAATAGGCACGGAACCCTTCGTTTTGCGTGGTCGACACGCATTTGGTCGGTATTTTTTAATAAATTATGAGGTCACAGTTTTTTTCTAATATTTTTTTTGAATTTGGTTCAGTCTTATTTTTTACTAAAATTATGAAGATATTATCAAAAAAACATAAAATATATTTTGATTATAAGATGTTTCATCATATTAAATAAAAGAAAAAGTTCTAACTTGAAACAAATAAAAAATACTGACAACACATGATTTAGTTAGGCATATTTTTACTAAACTAATTTGCAGACCCTAATGATATCATTACCTATGGGTATATACACTCAAGAGCAAAAGTTTCGGGTACACTTTGTATAGAATTTCAGTACAAACTGTACCCAAAACTTTTGCTCTTGAGTGTATAATATGTAGCGAGCAGAACCTTGTACTGACAGTAAGCCTTACTTGCTTTTTTCTTGGCATTCTATTTGAAAATTCATATTGCTCAAACTTGAAAGACGAAGGTGACGTCCAGGAGACGTGCACATGTTTTGTACATAAACGCCGTGGTGACGTCTGAGAGACGTCGATAGCTCCGTACCGTAACTTACTCGTGCGCACGAGTCGTGCGCACATGCCGCGGTTGCGGTCTTGGCTGCGGCTAGAGGACCCCAAAAAAGGAAGCTAGCGGAAAGCATAGCGTCAGACGCCACGCATACGCAAAAATATTTTCGAAATAAAAGTGGTGACGTCTGTGAGATGTATACCACGTCAGTTAAAGGTTAAATTATTTGTTTTACATAAGTATTAATTTTAAATAGGTATAGATCTGAATTCATATGTTAATTTATTTAATTTACTACTAATTATATTGTAATACCAACATTTAATGAATTATTATTATTACACATATAAATATGTAACAATGAAGTGATCAAAGATTTTAAAATACTGACATTTAATTTTAGAATATACATAATCATTAATTAATGTAGTATCCAAATCTACACTGCATGCTGAACATAGATAATTATTGATATTCACTTTACTTGTTAATACAAAGTTTTAGTTGGATTTTTTTTGTAGGAATAATTGGCTATTATTATTATTTTTATAGTTACAATGTGCATTACATATAATTTAAGGTACATATTTTATTTTGAGCAGAATATCTGAGCAATTTTTAGCTTGCAAAAATTTCCACCTGAAAATAATTTAAAAGGAAACATTCAGCTTTATGAATTTACTTGAACAAATTGATTAGTTGACATATAATCATGTACCTACATAAAATGGTGTCTGTAGGCTGCTGCATTCAGCATGCTTACCAATCAATTGATTGTTACCTTGAACTTGTAGGCCACAATGATGTGGTGCCAAACTTAGGTACCCATAAGATGCCAGCCAGGGCCATGTTTTATTTTTTCTTTAAGAGCTGAATGTCATAATAGACATTGCATATACACAAGGGCCAGAGTTATGAATAGAAGACAAGGACGCTTCCTTATGTTGGCTGGGCTTTCACAGCCATTCATCTCAAAACCCGCTCGGTCGGTATAAGTGGATCATCCACTTAGAACCCGAACTGGATATAGGTCAGTAAACATAATATTCCTATACATACCTCACGACACTATACTCTTCACTAACACTTCTATGGGCAAAGCCTGAAATATTTTTTTTAATTTGAATTTAAGTACTCATTGAGCTTTAGGTATAAGAGAAGTGTATTATTATACAAAGTACAGCAAGCAGCAAGGAAAAGAGTGTCGTATGCACCCTGGCGTTGAAGTTCCTATGCGGCATTACGCACTTGGGCGGTTAAACAAAAAAACCGGACATGTGCAAGTTCAACTCGCGTGGTGAGGGTTCCGTATATAATATTCAAAAATATTGAGAATTTTCCCGTTACTTTGAATACTCAAACTTCTTATAGGTTTTCCTGTAATCTTTAGGCAAGGAACTATTTTCCATATTTTTTTCAAAATTTTAAGGCCAGTAGTTTCGGAGACAAGGGGGGGGGGGGGGAATTGTTAAAATTCGTCTTTTTTCCTAAATTACTTCAAATGTGTTTTTGCTAAAATTATAAAAAATATATATCTGAGATGCTTACAACAACCCCTTTCATTTGATATGTCACACAATACAGTTTGCGAAACTTTTTTTTTTAATTTTCCAGTTTACCCCCCAAAAGTGCCCCCCTTGTTCAGAATTCATTAATTTACTTTACGCGCCCATCTTTGGGTCACCAATTTACATATGTGTACCAAATTTCAACTCAATCGGTCCAGTAGTTTTGGAGCAAATCGGCTGTGACAGACGGACAGACAGACAACCGAGTGATCCTATAAGGGTTCCGTTTTTTCCTTTTGAGGTACCGGAACCCTAAAAAGAGGTAGATAGGTTATAAGCGCTCTAAAACTGGCACACTAAAATTGCACCAATTTGCCTAAGTTTCGAGTCGTCAATGGAAATCTGTAAACTTTAGCTGTCAGATTTGTTGGCAATTTTTAATCACGGATTTCGTATAGACAACATATCTACCTCTTTTTTATATTACATAATTGGGTTACAAGCAGTAGCCGTTAACTAGACATAATGCGTATCTTCTGCTGACCAACTCTCATTCAAAATATAATAATTTGGAAAATATAAAGTACAATATTCACTACCCGAATCCTGCAGGGAAGGTGCTTATTATGCTTACTTACCTGCAGCATACGTTTATTTATCTGTAATACCTTTCGCATGCTCCCATAATAATATATATAATATTAATTTTGGAAAAACAACCTTTATTGATGATGTTAAGGTGTAAGTTACGATCTAACAAAAAAGTTATTATTACGAAGTTGTCAAAGAAACGAGTCGCTTTTATTGCTTGATTACAGTAAATAAACGTCTGCACGTTTATCGGTACATTTCAGGGTTGGTCGAAAGAGCATAGTGTAAAGAATAAAGTAAACCATTTTAAAATATATATAATTGAAGCGCTGTCAGTGCAATTTATCTAGTGCCCTCTTGAAAAAATGACTCAGACAGATGGTGTCTGTAGGTAGATCGTTTTTTCTTTGACACGCCAAAAATCCGCAAACATACTTACCATACCACTAACATACACAAACATACTTACTTTAGATACTTCATTGAGAAAAAGAAAAGGTCTAAATTTTACGTTCTACATTTACGTTCCGTTCTTACGTGCAAAGTTTACAGTATTTCCTGCCTTACCTATTGTTTTCTTGACACACCGGTTCAATACATGCCTTCAATATTGATTGAGATATTTATTGATAAAATTATAAATAGTTTTACATGTCATTAATGTTATTTATTTTTTGTTTATTTATTTTGATAGCAATAAAGGCTAGCTTTAGGGTGTCAAGTCAATTGTTTGAATTAAATAGTCAAACTTTGGGATGTTTACCATATCTTAGTGTGTGTATTACATGTGTGCTAGTGCTATAAAAAGGGGGCTATTATTTTCTAGTTATCTTCCTACACTGTGCTATGATTGACTGCACATTATTGGCCGGTACATTTCCGGAGAGACCATTAAAGGTTCGATGAATTATGGTATGACGTCACGTGTGGCTACGTCATTGTAATTATTTGTAATTAACACTAGGGTGGAAATGCAAGGGTTGACGCTGGAAAAATAACAAAGGTCTAATTTACTAGAAAAAATGCACTGTGAGTTTTGCTTTACATTCATCATCATCATCATCATATCAGCCGAAAGACGTCCACTGCTGGACATAGGCCTCCCCCAGAGAGTTCCAAAGGCTTTACATTACGTAGACATATTTTGTATTCATATTTTTCTTTTTCTGATATCCAATATTTGGTTTATTGTTCGGAATGCATTGTGATAAAAACATGTCCAAAAATACATAACTCGATTTGATGTTATTCCAAAAATCAGTTTTGTACGTAATTATTGCATGCCTAAAGTTTTTTGAACGAGGGAGAGAAGCGAACGAAGTTCTCCGTTTCAGCTTGGGCCGAAATGCTTTCGTATGTCAGGATGTCCGGCTGTCCAGCTGTAACAGCTGGACAGCCGGACCTGTAAAGGAGAACAGCTGAGTTGTTCTCCTTTACAGGTCGCATCCTCAACTGATTGTCGTGAAATTTTGTGAGCAGGTTCAATGATTATGTAGATTTTATCTGTCGATTCCGGTTTTCACAATAAAATAAAGAAAAGAGACAGGCTCGCGAGTTCTACAACTCGCAGAGACACTACTAGTTTAAATAATTAGATATTTGGATATTTGTATCAACTTGGACATCCGCGTAGGCTTTCAACGACAGTTTTGGGTTAGCTATCTGTCAAGTTTTGAAATAACTGTTGGGACATGAAATTGTCTTGTTGCTTGTGATCTGTACGAGTAGCATTGTCTGCCCATTACGAGGACTGAAATCTTATTTCCTAGCAGACTAGGATTAACAATTCTACCCCAGAGGGTAGAATTGTTAACGCTCCATGGGGGCGGTGATGAGGTATTTATCGAATGAGTCTTTTGCGGTCCAGACACTATCAGTAATAATGTCATTATTATGAGGTAATCACATTACTATGTTATTGTATTGTTTCTCTCTATAACTGCTTTGTTTGTGTGAGGTGTGCAATAAAGAGTATTTGTATTGTATTGTACTATTGACACAGCGATTGAAATTATTAAATGACATTACCAAACGAAGTTATGACAATATTATTCATGTCAACAATAACGGTAGCCGCATTAAAGGTAGTGTTGAGGTATAATTCAGTATTATTTCGTAACGTTCTAATAATCCCTTGTGTCATGTCGTTCGATGAATACTTCTAAGTGTGTTAACTAATATCTAAATTTGCAAATACTTGAAAGTAAATATAAATACACCCAATCACAAACCAATTGTAACTCTACCTCAATGGTCCTATTCTAAATTGGACACACGGATCTCTCTAAGCCGGCGGACACCTACATTAGGGCGCGACACGTCGAGGCGGATTATCAGGATTAGCAACTTCACAGTACAGAGCGATCCTAATTAATGGAACAAACTTTTGACACATTTTGAATGACTAATGGGGTTTTTGAATATTTGTTTTGGCTGGATTTGTTTTGATATTATTTTAAAATTTCATAAATACTGAGAACTGAGAAAAAGTCTTAGCAGTTTATTATTCAGTTTAATAGAGTCAACATTAAATGTTGTGTTTCGTAGCACTGTATTGACGGTAAATAGATATTTGTCCGTTTAAGAATAAGAATGTTGGTCAACTTTCATACACCTCCCAAGAAAACATACGGAGTTTTTTTATTAATTTTTTGTTTAAATATTAATCTAATAGAAGCGATATTAAGTAATTACCTACATGCCTCCATGCTTCTAATTTACATTTGTTTACTCGCCGAGAAAGTACAACCATTTTCATATTCTCCTCACAGCTTCGAAGTTTAATTAAATTTCCAATATTGCTCATTCATGATGTGATTCATACAGCCTCAGGGTAGTGACACGGAGGCTGACGCGCCGCGGCGACGCGCCGTCGTGACGCCGACGGTGCGTTGCCTGGCAACGCTGGCACCGACGGCGTGTTGATGACCCTTTGGTAAGTGAGTACGGCAGGCAATGTGACAAGACGTATCGCGTACTAATAAATATCAATGTGTTGTTGCGTTTCCACGCGTAATGTATTGAGCACGTTAAATATCCAAATTACTTTATACTTGTGTGTGATTATACAATTTGTCACCTCAGCACCGAGAACAAGTATAAAAATACAAGATTGTATTACTTTTATATTTCATTGTCAAAAAAAACGCACTGATAATATTGGTATGTGATGTGTTGAGTCGGATTAATCTCCACCATACACAGTACAGGCCTTTAAGCATTACTGACATTGTATACATTGTTAGCAGGAGTGTGTTGACATAATGCATGCTCTACAAGGTTTATATAGCTAGCTATATAGCAATTTATCGGCTTATTTAAATCAGATAACAATGCAATCACATGGTATAGATAGTTCGTTCCACGAAGACTCCCCCGATACTATCCCCATAGAAGAGGACTGCGTCTTTGTGGATTAAACGTTCTTTAATACCATACCATCGAGCTAGTCTAATGATGGAGACAGCAGGACTATAGAAATTACACATGACAATCCTGTTAGGATACGTTAGAATCGTCTCAATAAGTAGTTTAACGATTTACGTTTTAAGTTAGTCAGTTGTAGAAATAGGAGAATATTGCAAAGCATGGATAAGTAACTAGTAATATTTAACTTGAAAATATTAATTTAGCTAGTCTATTAGAGCACCTACTTCACGATACTGGAAAAAGTTGTTGAAAATTCATCACAACATTTTCCTTAGTTAAATCTTTTTTTTTCTTCTTGCAGAAAAGGGTAACCTAAAGCGGTTAAGGTTAAACCCTAAGGTAGTCTTAAATATTTACCTACGAATTCCTGTGTGGAATTTACCTCTTAGAACATCTATCGCAACACCAATATTTGTTGGTGAAGTATGTAACTCGCTAAATATTTATGTACGTACTTAACACAATTAACGACTAAGCGACGCCCACGCTTTTTCATTGCGAAATTATGCCCTAATTTCTATACGTTCATCAAACCTATATTAACTAAAAAATAAATAAATGTGTAGACTTGCGAGAAGGGCCCTTTCTTGTGAATGTATCGATCTTTAACGCTTAAGGAAAGTTGGTTGACCAGGTCATTTTCCCCAGACAGTCCCATATACAGGATTTTACAAGTTTTACAAAACGGTAACTGGCCTTCATTCTTTTTATTTTCCCGCTCAATTACTCTTTAATGGATTTTGTTCCGATTTGAATATATTTGCATCTTCAATGTTAGCCCGCTTGTAATTTAACACCGCTTAAAGCGCTTTACTTTTTAATTACTTATTGATAGCTGGTTCTTTTAAAAATCTTTTACGGAGATAATTAAAATACACCGAGAATCTAATATTAATTATTTGTAGGCATCTTTTTAATTTACCTGGGAGGTTATATATTGTTGACTGTTTTTAGTTTTTCTATTATTACCGTATTTTTTTTAATAAATAGTTTATCTTCATATACACTGTCGTTTATTACATTAAGGATCGACCACACTTAAACTTAAAATACGCTGGCATAATTGTCACTAAGTGACGTGTCAAACGCATAGCATGCACTCAAACTAGAGCTAAATAGAGCTGCGCTATTGCAATTGCAAATCAATGGAGGAATTAATTTAATAATAAATATTGTATAGTATTAATAATGTGATTTTGACGCAGTTGAATTTACGCAGCTTCAGTGTATTTTGAGCATCGGATGATTCGCGTAACACGCGACGCGTAACTGTGTAAGCGGGGCGTCTACGTATTTTCACATAATTGAACGAGCGAGCAAAGCGAACGAAGCTCTCTGTTTCAGCTTGGTCGAAAATGCTTTTGTATGTCCGGCTGTAAGGCTGTTCTCCTCTACACATCACATTTCTCAAACGATTCACGTGAAATTTTGCGTGTTCTACCTACAAGTCACAGAGCCACTAGTTATTCAGTGCCTATAAATTCCGTAGCGCTGCAAAACTCCATTATATAGAGAAAGGGTCTGTGACAGGACTTGAGCGGAGCGCCCACCTAGTGGGTTCTTGGTACTAAAAGTGTTAAGCTTTGTTGTGATCAATTCTATATGACTGCAAGCTCGCGTTTATGAACACGCTTAACTGCATGAGACATCGCGCGCGCTCGTATGGAAATCCATAGCACCCGACAAGCGCGCGCGTCGTGTTGCGCGAAATTACCTACGGCTGTGTATAAACGCAGCCTAAGTTATGTGAACGTAATGTATGCAGAAAATTACCTCACAACATTTAAGTGCCCTTATTTTCCAACAAAGCTTAAAAAATAACGGGTAAAAATCCATTTTCTCGCAGACAGCATGTTGAGCAGTTTAAAATAATGCTAAGCTTTTTTATCTCGCACATTGTAGGTACAATAAATTGGGATGCGAGATGAAAAATATGCGTTATTACCACGGCTCAGAGACTTCGTGTCAGTATGATAGCCTATTCTGACTAGACCGTGCGTGTGTAATGCATATAGATACAGCAGGTCATCAATTTAGGTTTATCACTTTTGGATCTCAGTCGCATTTCAATGCTCGTGAAACACATTTAAATGCGATTGAAGTGACAAAAGCAAATTTTAGTTCTGGATTCTTAACAAAAAACTGGTCCGTGCTACACGAGTGATGCATATGCGGAAAGAATATCTCTCGAGACTTTTCTTCTCAAAACGGGATTTGTATACAAGCATAAAAATCGTATATCCAAAAGCAAGATGTATATGCACTTAACCAGTATAAATTGTTTAAACCATTCAATAAGCTGGCTTTAAGTTACAAGAAAGCAGGTGCGTATTATATTGCCTGATACATTTGAAGATAATTAGGTACAAAAAAAGGAAAAACAAAATAACATGGGCTTGTTTAATTTGTGTACCTACTTAATATATTATCTAGAATTAAATGAAGGTAACAATAAAATTACTTTATTAAGATTTTACTTTTATTATGTTATTTAAACAAGTGGAATTAAAAGATTATTCCAAAAAACCCAACTACTTTTTTGACTATGTCACTCCCATGATTAAGAGGAATCCACCGACACCTCATATGTCAAAATCCGTCAAACGTTTAGGCTCCAGGGCGTGCCAAAGAATAAGACATATACACATATATACCCCAAGCAAGTTTGCTTTCAATCGGATGCTGCGTAAGTATCTGCTTAAACAAGAATTCGACTAAAATCCATCCACGTAATGGTAGTATGTATTGAATATGTAGTAGTATATCTTTTTGTATGTATCTTATATATTTTTATTTATGTATGTCTATATGTAGTGTATTATATTATAATACATTTGTTTTTTCTCTTCTCCTCAAGTATATTCGTAACAGAAATGATCATACTTTTTTACTTTGCACCTGTTATAAGTCTCTGTTTAGCCCAATGGTTAGCTGGTAGAGAATGCCATCTGGCATTAAGCTCGCCATTTGTACATATTTTTTTGTATTTTGTGCAATAAAGTTTAAATAAATAAAATAAATAAATATACATAGATACATACGTATTACGTATGTATGTATCTATGTATGTATACATATACACATATACATACACACATACATACGCTCGAAAAACATAACCCTCCTTTCCTTCGACAGTCGGGTAAAAATATACGACTGAAAAGGTAGTATTTGATGATTCCATGCTTTTAATATGACTGGATATCTAACTATGTAAACCTGAATCCTTCACGTTACAACTGATTCCTGATTTTATTCCCAAACTGAGTAAGCAATGAATTTATTACTTAAGAGTGAACTCTTATTTAAAATAGCTCAAAGACAAGTTCAATTGTTCAGTCCGTATTCAGCAACTCAGCTTTTTGCTTGAATATGTGTGCCAAAGCCACCTTGCCCACTGTAGTCTGCGTTAAAAGCATGTTTTCTGAGTGGGCGGTCGAAGAATTTATTGTAGTCATCGCGGACTAGTCCCGGTGGAACGTCGTCCGCGTAAATGTCTTCAATCTCAAACTAGGTACGCATCGTTGGGAACAAGCTCATGACCTTATTTCGAATCCTCGATTATTAAGACATCTATCTAAAGAAAGTTTACAACTAAATCAAATGTGTAACCACTGTTGATCATTATCAACATGATACTTTACACACTAGGAGGTCACTCTGACTTGACATTTTGCAGGCTAGCAGAAAATGCGTGCGACGCGAGAAAAGGGGCGACAAAGTTCGGCGGCGCGCTTTTTTTCGCGACGCCAACCACTTTACACACTGTGTGTATATATGCACTTACATTTTGGGGCGAAATGGTACTTGTCTTTAAATATTATTTCAAGAATAAGCGGAGTAGAATAATTGAAGAAATGCCAAAAAATCTATTTCTTGTTACGTAAATTAATGTCATTTTATTTAAAGTTTGTGAAGTAAAATAATTTAAGAAATACGATTTTTTTTCTCTATATTACGTATAAATAGTGATGATGATGATGATGATGTCCTCCCAGAGGTATCCGTCGACGGCGACATCCTGACTGGACTGCCCTTCAAGAAAAAATGAGAAGTTCTTAACCCTATGCTAAATGTTCGCACGAAACAGATTGCAAGAAGAAATATATATTAAAAAAAATACGTAAATTAATGTCATTTTATTTAAAGTTTGCTGGATCTGTCGACAACCCTCTATTTATTATTTTGGGCATCAAAATCTTTGGGTCCTAATCAGTATCTCATCTGGCTGCTTGATATGTTTCCAAAAGTACAGTCACGAGTTTAAATTTGGGACCCATCTAAGGTTGACAATCCTCTCAAATTGTATAGGAATACAAAGAATATTTTTGCGAAAAGGGTCCTAAATTAACACGCGCGACCGTACATACTTCTTTTGCGCATAAGCGGTCTGCGGATCAGAGGATGCGTATAGCTGTTTTTTTCATTTGTGTTAGATGTTTGTTCAATTTGCAGTGCGAAAATCTCGTCATAAACCTCTCGTTCATCAGTAGGAGCTCTCGTATAGTTTATTCCATAAATATTGCCAGCTAACATCATCAGGAATGGAAATTCTGTGCTTTAGTATTATTATCGAGGGCTTCTAGTTAAAGGGGCGTATAAATAAGCAAAACTTTTACTTTTCAGGCCCCGTAGCATGGTTGGCCTTGTCACGCGATAGGTGATAGGATAGAGCGTGCGTCACTGGCTGACACCGTTCGATAGAACGAGACGACGCTCTTATCTTGTCACTTGTCGCGTGATAAGGCCAACCATGCTACGGCTCGGAGAGGTAAAAAACTGAATAATTTTTTGCGGCATTTCCCAACAGTCATTATGATGATAGTGATAATTAGTTAAAATTTATAGTCATATAAACATACGCCTCTACAATAGTGCGACACATTTTGGTGATTCACCCTTACCGAATTGTCGTTTGCGGGTACGCCTTTTTAGTCTGCTAAATATTAGATACAAAATTACATACCTAATATTATTTATATCAAGTTTGTTATTTTTTCTCTCGGATTTATTCACAATAGCCACTACAAAAAGCGAATAAGGTTATTGTTTAGCACGCGTACAGTAGGGCAAAAATGTGGGGTAATTCAAAATTATGTTAGAATGTAAGATTGTGTTGCAGCGTGAGTAGAGAAAATGAGTTTGTAGTTAGTTCATTGTCTAAATAGTTTAGAGCACTGAGGCAAGGCAGAGCCTTCTCGGGGTGTTAAGCATGATAATGAACGTATATTCCGGAAAAAGGAAGAACGTTTTCTGAATAAACTATGCAGTCTTTCATCCTAGTTTTATAAAACAAAACCTTATTATACTGTACAATGACGAATTAATTATGGAGTATGATTTATAAGTACAACTGATGAAATACTATTATTAGAAAACGTTTTATTGTATTTAATATCCTCGCCGTATAGCAAATAACACGCAAGCCGTAAATTCTCACAATACTGGCCACTGGAGGCCATAAAATGGCAGGAAAGTGGGAAAATAAAAGCATTCCGGACCCCCAACTCACGAATCAGGCCCTCTAATTGTGCATTTCCTACCGCTTCCGTTACGCTGACGTATGAAAATGTATTTACTTTTAAATCTTGGCGAAGTTAAAGAGTAGTTTTCTCAGCTTTATGGAAATGTAATTCTTTATTTTGACTGAGATACATTTTGAATTTGGAATTAGGCATGTGTAAAGAATCCAGGTATGTTCTTAGCCGTTTTATGTTCATGGAAGAGTTTATTAGCATATTTAAGTAATAACTAATTTTACTCTTCTATGGCTAGCAGAGGTTTGATATAATAATATTATGTGCTTCCAGATAACTAGCCAGTTTCAAACAATATGCTTAACTCTTATTTTCCTCTTTAAATTAAAATTATTACAGCATAAATCTTTCCGTGACCGATTACACGATTTTTTGCGATTTTAAATACAACTACATAACTACTGTGTTCCCGTAATTTTTAACTAAAAAACAGACGCACGAAACCTAAACGTAGCATACCATAATAATATTCACAAGTACTACTAACGAGTAGTAGAAATACTTTAAACACATTACAAAAACGAAGCATGAGACATGCAGACTGTAGACGTACTGAGCGACAAAACTTAATCAAAGAGAAACCGAGTTTACCTTTAGAATTCGCAGCAGCGCGGCGAACAGAATCCAAGCGTATGACAAATTGAGTTTACAATTTCCCCATTTTTTACATCGAGTCTAAAAATTAATTCAACTGCACCAAAACTCATTGGTATGCGCGCAACGGTCCGAAAATCAACAACTGACTGAACATTGTCTATTCAGACCGCGTCCGATTCAACCCTTTCTCCTCTCAGTTCATTTCTTTCCAAAAATTGTGATTTTATTTCCCTTAGTGCGAATGCAATGAAATGTCATTTTGTCAGCGCTCCCCTTTCGCAAATATCATGCTCTTTGTCATTATTGCTCATTTAATTCGTTCTCATGTTTGTCAATCAACAGTTTGACAACAACATTATCTGAAGCAATATATTGACCTCAATATATTTACAATATCCTAATCCTAGTATAATATTGTTATGTATTTATATTATACAAACGGAAATCATCCCCTAAGGGGGTAAAATGGGGAGCGGAACTTTGTATGGAGGTATGATAAAATAGTCCCACGCGGACGGTCGCGGGCAAAAGCTAGTTAACAAAAATGTTTAATCTGTCTTGTATACCCATAAACAGCAATCGAAAATGGCCATGCAGCATTGAAAAGTATGGCTGGAAGATGTTAAAGGTGTATGGGTTTTCATACATGCGTGTCGGCGCGATTGTGCTCATCCATAAATGACGCACAGCCCGTATGCCATTTGTTTCTTGCAAGTCCCAAGGTGCCCTAGATTGTTAAAAGCGCAAATACACTTTCTTCTTATTTTCAGATAACACCTGTATCAAATACAGATGCACGTAATTTCACTCGACTGCACTTACTCGTTTCAGAGCGCTGTAGTGCATTTACCACCAAATCCACTTATAGTCTTCCTTTTATCAATGTGTCACGCTAAAGCCGGCGCTACCCCCAGAGTCCGTTTACGTTTGTGACCACCGAAACGGATTAATTATGGAAGCCTGGCCCCGAACAGTTCACTCGTCCCTTACGGCCGGGCAAGCGCCAAACATACCTACTCAACGGCGGGCGGCTTGCATTGTTTTACGGTTGCCACTGAACGCGGAGTCATTAATCTGAGATATTTAACATTCCAATTTGAGTTCAATAACGACTGACTTCTACGCCCGCGTAGATAACGTTTCGAACGAGCGCGTGATGAGCGTTTTTCAATAAAAGTGTATATGAACTTTTTTTCCAGAATTTGTTTTTTTTTTCGATTTTTTTAACTCAGTATCGTTCATCATACAAGAAAAAAGTGTCCCGAATATTCTATTCCAGATTGTCACATTTTTGTATGCAGTCTTTTTTTATTTATATGGTGACACACTGGAAGAAAAAAAACTAGATAGTACCTATAAACGTTCTGATTAAGAAAAACCCAAAAAAAAAGAATTCTGAAAAAAAAGTTCATGTACACTTTTTTTGAAAAACGCCCTGATACATATTACAATCAAATTGAAAGAAAATGATGTCTTAAATAGCTGCGCGGGCAGATAGTAAATAATCAAAGTAGAATGTTTCAAAACCTTCCAGCCTTTGGACGTGGCAGGTTTGCTGCAAGGTTTGGTGTATGCCTATGCGTTATGAAGCCCTTTACGAGCAATTGTGATGAAATAGTAGGTATATTGTGTTACAAGTACGGTAAGATATGAATTACGAACGAAAGCCTATTAGAAGCCCGACGCCGACGGCGGAGGGTTTTGATGACTCGAGTATGTAACAATCTTACCGTTCGTGTCGCGTTTTTCATCACATTTGTGAGGAAACCAATACATTTTTGACTAAATTATTACTAATCGTAATAAAAACTACAAAATGTTAGTCGTCAATTTTCTTGAATTTGACATGAGGCGCTTAGAGCAAAGACCCTTCGGCATACAGCCACGATTTAAAATCAAAGTTAAAAATATTTTACTCGGACACTAAATTGCTACATTTAAGTTTTTAAATCTTTAAATCATTCTGTTAATCATATTTTATTCGTGTTTTTACATTTAAATTTATTTATAAATACGTTTTCAAACATCGTGTTTGAGTTAAAACCTCCTTGCTTTATAACTGACGTAAGAGTGACAGATACAATTTAAGTAAAAACCATTACGCCCATGGGCGTAATAAAGGCTATTGTAGCTCTGTATGCCTGCGCGTTATGAAGCCCTTTACGAGCAAGTGTGGTGAAAAATAAATTAAAATCTGTGAACAATATTATCATTTAATTATACATTATACTTCGTCTCGTCGTAGTCGTCTGTATGAAGTCCTAGGTTATAATCGCAAAAAGTGGCCGCCATATCGAACAGTTTGGTTAATAATCCGATTTGCTCTGTAGATTTTGCTAAGTATCCGATATTGACTGATATACCTAGGGAGGCAAGGAAAGATGATGGATACTGAATCTTTAATTACTCCGATTCAACAATTTTATAAATTGCTGAGCTTAAAAATAGTTAAAATAAATGTTAGTGGTAAAACAATACCATAAAGCTTTTTATAATTATAGTACGCTTCTATGTGTTACTACATATGCCAAAAGATAGTTACTACATATGCGAACCATAAGCAGGTAGTCAGGAAAACAGTAGGATTTCAACCAAAGCTTACTATTAATTTTAGCTGGTGCTAGAAATACATTGTCATACAGATAGAGACCGCTAGTTTCCGTGAAACGAAACGTCCATGTTTAAAATTACCATAAATGCTTATATCTCATTTCGCTACATTGTTTGCTGTTGCATTTGAAATTCAAGTTCCTCTGCGATTATTTTAATCTATACGTTTTAGTTGAAATAAAAGCAAAATGTGGTGGGGGTAAATTATGATTTGTAAGCAGAAGCTGGTAACTTTATGGCTGTACATGTTTCTCGACGCTGTTGCCTGAGTGTAATGTGGTTTTTAGGAAAACATTGCTTTTTAACGTTGCAGTTTATTCATGTGTATCTTGCTTACAATAAAAAACAAACTCTTTATTGCACTCTTCTATAAAAGAACTCAATTCAGAGAATAAAACTTAAAAGTCGACCTAACTTTTTATTTATTAAAATAAAAATCGGTAGACTGCTTTTATGATTTCGTGCCATACTTGTATTCATTAGAATGTTAACTGTATTAACTTTAGGTTCTACGCGAGCGAAGCGAATGAAGTTCTCCGTTTCAGCTTGGCCCAAAATTCTTTCATATGTCCGGATGTCCATATGTCCCGCGGACCGGCTGTTCTCCTCTATCGGTCGCATTTCTTAACGTAAAATTTTGTGAGGTGTGGTTCCATAATTATATAGATTAGATTGAAGAAAAAGTACTTTAAGTGAAAATGGTTTCAGGTTATTCATGAGCATGAATGCCAGGTATACTATGTGAATACCACGAACCACAATACTTACGTAATAATAGTTATTTAATCCGCTGTTAACTAAACCGTATATAAATCCTATTGCTTTCGATAAATAAAAGATGATCTAAGAAAACGTGGTGTAAATGACAACAACATACACAGCGAAGTGCAGGTAATACGCCGAAAAAGTTAGAATACAGATTTTATATGTGCCGAGCGTGTTTTACTCATTTGAATATTGAGGATTTCAACATTAAAGGCAATACGTGAATGCAAAAAATGTTACCAAAATTTTATGCGGAATTTTTCAGAATTGTATCGCGATACAGCCATATTTTATATCAATAACAACTGAGCACAGGTGGATTTTTCGGCAGATAATATCTCACTCGCGGCAGCTATTGTGTGTTACAACATATTGCATAAGCACTTTTTTTTTTGTACTTATAATTGAGCATAGTCTAATTATAAAATGCAATATTCTTCAGTAGTCAAATGAAATCTGATTTCGTTAGGCCGGGTTTTGTGAAGGTCCATTATTACTTAATGGTAATTTAGTAATTTTTTTGACATTACTTACCGACGTAAGCTCTAACGGGTCTTTATAAAACCGGATGTTAAAACGACTTATATATGATCAAAACAAATGGCACACATTTTTTGTTCAGGTATATACGCTTTTTTAGGGTTCCGTAGTCAACAAGGAACCCTTATAGTTTCACCATGTCCGTCTGTCCGACCGTCCGTCCTACTAGCTTAGCTCAGTGACCCTTACTACTAGAAAGCTGTTATACATAAGTAACAAAAAAGTATCATATTAGTACAATTTCCTTGAAAAACTTTAGCTGCAAAATGAATATTTATCACGTGCAAGTGCAATAAACAAAGCACAAATTAAATAAAAGGCGTCTTCTGCCATGATTCACTGTTAGAGCCCTCAAATCTCGATAGTTTACGGGGGACTGACCCCTCGTAAACGGAGATTGGGTGAGATGACCAAATTTACTTAGACACGAGTACTGTACCAATATACCACTATTGTACAGTCGCGCACAACGTGCATAAAAAAGTACGGTGCGACCGTTTTTTAATATTTTTTTCACAAGTGTTTCGAAATAATAATATATGCAATGTTATAATATATATAACGTTGTTTGAGATTTGCAACTGTAGGTATAGAGAACATATAGAACGTAGTGAATAGCTAAAACCTATCTATGATCTACATATGTACATTTTACACACGTTTATAGGTACGTGTTGCCTAACGCTTAACCACAATACATGATATGATGAGCATATATATATATATTACTCAGAGTTGTGCTGCTGACATCGGTTTGCATTTGTAATATGTACAAAGCTATTTGTGCACTAGGTATTCAATATACAATTTTTTTACGAAACCTAAATAGTCTTAATAATACGGTTTGCTCATTGCAATTTTAGGGTTCCGTACCTCAAAAGGAAAAATCAGAACCCTTATAGGATCACTTTGTTGTCCGTCTGTCTGTCTGTCTGCCAAGAGCCACTATCTCGGGAACGGGTATAATCATATACTCAAGTCTATAGTCCCTTGAAGCTGTAAAAAAATTTAACTTCTAAGTTAGTGTAAAAAAAAAATACGGCTGTTTCTGCCGCAACAAACGTATATTTCGACACTCTCAAGATAATTAAAATTTATAGGGTACTTCCCGTTGACCTAGAACTATGAAATTTGGCAAGTAATATTGTCACTACAAGAACAGGGAAAAAATCTGAAAACTATACATTTGTAATTTTGTACGGAACCCTCGGTGGGCAAGTCCGACTTTTTATAATGACCTTGCGTTTCCCCTGATGGACATTGAAGACGAGGTCTAAACTGAGGCGAGCTTATCCAAAAGATGTTGTCTATTCACTTTAACCTTAATGACTTCGATAATACAGACGCCTACATATAAAGATCCAAACTAAGAAAAGGTTTACAAAAACTTTTTAAACGTTATTGAGCTAAATTTTCTTGGGTTAAAAACTCCACTGTAATATGATTTGTGAACACGACTGTACATCTCCACACCTATCATCTTTCCGCTGTTCCCTTCGCAAGGGTCTACAAACATAGGAGATGAATCATAAAAATGAACAATAATACTTCACCACGCACTGAATTTTATGACCATTGCGCCCTAAGCTGGCGGTTTATTTTACACTTGACAAAACTTTGATGATGAAATTCTCGTAAAATTGTAGGTTGATGAAATGGCTTTTGAAACTGTCGTTAAAGTTCAATTCTAAAGTGTCAAGGTGAATAAACGCGACATATAATGTTTTTAGGGTTCCGATACCTCAAAAGGAAAAAACGAAACCCTTATAGGATCACTCGGTTGTCTGTCTGTCCGTCTGTCACAGCCGATTTGCTCCGAAACTACTGGACCGATTGAGTTGAAATTTGGAACACATATGTAAATTGGTGACCCAAAGACGTCCACGCGTAAAGTAAATTAATGAATTTGGAACAAGGGGGCCAATTTTTCTCGGGTATATTTATTTATTTATTTAAACTTTATTGCACAAAATACAAAAAAATATATGTACAAATGGCGAGCTTAATGCCAGATGGCATTCTCTACCAGCTAACCATTGGGCTAAACAGAGACTTATAACAGGTGCAAAGAAAAAAATATGATAATTTCTGTATAGTAGAAAAGGGTATAGTAGAAAATTAAAAAAAAAAGTTTCGCAAACTGTATTGTGTGACATATCAAATGAAAGGGGTTGTTGTAAGCATGTCAGATATTTTTTTTATAATTTTAACCAAACAGATTTGAAGTAATTTAGGAAAAAAGACGAAAATTGACCATTCCCCCCCTTATCTCCGAAACTACTAGGACTAAAATTCTGAAAAAAATATGGAAAATAGTTCCTTGCCTAAAGATTACAGAAAAACCTATAAGAAGTTTGAGTATTCAAAAACACTTATGAAATTTAGATTATATACGGAACCCTCACCACGCGAGTTGAACTCGCACTTGTCCGGTTTTTTAAAATAAAATCCTATACCTATCTATACACGTGTTGATTTCAGATTTATACGAGTATTGCAGTACCTATACTTTCAATATTTGTTGTACAAAATAAAAACAAACGTCTAAACTGAGGAGTAAACTTGCAGAAATGAGTTTACATTTTTAAGTTGGGGGAAACACGAATATTTTATCTCCTTTTTATATGCTCCGCGTTCTGACTGCTGCCCAGAAGCCCCAGTGGGCTGTATGTTAAAATGTTTCACGAAATACATTTGGCTAAAACACCAGAAAATTCAAAATACCCAACACATTAACGTGAAATAAATCACAAAGCCTCCAAAGCTATAATCCTTGTGACAAAACGAGTCCTCATACCGCCGGATTCAACGAATTTATGGATAATAAGGATTTAAATAGCTCTGCTTTTATAATTTCCGTCCGCGTTGCACCCTTCTGGTAATCCCCAAGAAGACGGCCAAAACGATACAGTAAAGGGTTCTGTTCTGTATAGCTTAATTCCAATAAAACTTTGAACGTGCAACGAATACCGCTTTCGGTTCGGAGGTTTTCCTTCCGAATTCTGCAGGGGGCCAAATCTGCATTAGAAGACAAATCCTTGACAATGTGTAAAGAATAAAAATGTCTTGAAGGATAATGTAATTTTCACCGAACTATGTTTCGCACAGTCATATTTCCTGACTTGCAAAGTGAGCTGATATTTTGGGCTGAATTCATGAATTGATCCTATTGACAAACTGTTTTGCTTTTAAGAAGCAAATATATATTTAACTAGCTGTTGCCCGCGAATTCGTCCGCGTAGAACTTGTTATCGTCTTAGAAAAGTGATTGCTATTAAATCATTTTAGATGCAAGCTTAATTATCGCTACCCTAAACAAACTTCTATCATCTTAAGGGATGATTGCCGAGATAAAAACTATCCTATATCCTTCCAAGGGTCTCAAATTATTTTTGCCCCCAATTTCATTTCAATCCGTTAAGTGATTGAGTATAAAAGGAAACTACCTATATCTAAATTGAAATGCCCGTTTTTACAAATATAAGTATTTTAAGTTGTATTAAAGGAAAATAATTTTTTTTGATGTTCAGTAAGCTACATTACCTACTGGAAATTTTTGCTTAAATCCGTTCAATAGTTTTACTCACGTTAGTCCGGGTTACATGTATAGTTTTGTGAACAAAATTATCTTATGCCAAAAGACGTAGTACTTTCCATTTCCATCTACAGTCCCCATTTAACACTGTTAGAGAATAAATGATTTTGATTAGCCAAAATAAACCTCTTAAATAAAAAAAAAAGATCCACAGTTTTAATCTAACATTAGCTTCAGTTTGTTTCTGTGAGCATCGCAGTTCTAACCTAACCTAACCTACATTTTTGTTAGCTGTTCGGTTGTGTAAGAATCGCAGTTCTAACTTAACCTTAGAGGATGAATTAAAAAAAACGCTGTAATTTGTTTTCTAGTCTTTGACCGAAGTTATAGTTCCCTTACTTTAAAATTGGCTTGTTCCCCTTACAAACTTCCAACTCGTTTTAGCTCCTTTACGGGATGAATGTCTTTTAACCCCCTTATGGAATCAATTTGAAATTGATTCCATAAGGATTGAAACGCGGAATTTAGTTTTCTAGTCTTCAAATAAACAGTCCAAAACAGAAGTTACAAATCTGTTACTTTAAAGAACTCTTGTTCTCCATACAAACTTTGAACTCCCTTAAGGGATGAATTTCTAAAACACTGAAACTACAACTGTCTATGGCTGAAGTTACATATCTCTTACTTTAAAATGTATTGCTCCCCATACAAACTTTGAACCCCCTTTTAACATCTTTAGCGGATGAATTACAAAAACGCAGAAATCAGTTTTGTGTTCTTTTAATAAACAGATTAAGACCGAAGTTACAAACTCTTACTCTAAAAATTTCTTGCTCTTCATATAAACTTTGAACCCCCTTAGAGGTAGAATTTTCTAAAAGACTGAAAGTATTTTTTTAAATCTAATAAGTAACCTTTCTACAAAATTTTAAGTCTCTAGCTCAAAAAAAAAGTCTCGGCCATACTAATTTTGCACCCCTATTTAAGCCCTTTAGGGATGAAAAATCCCTTCTTATTCGTTGCCTACATTATACTTGTAAAAGGTTGATCAGGTGTAAATTTCAAGTTTCTAGTCCGAGTAGTTTCGACTGTGCGTTGATGATCGTCAGGCAGTCTGTTTTTAGGGTTCCGTAGTCGACTAGGAACCCTTATAGTTTCGCTTTGTCTGTCCGTCCGTCCGCGGATAATCTCAGTAACCGTTAGCACTAGAAAGCTGAAATTTGGTACTAAAATGTATATCAATCACGCCAACAAAGTGGTAAAATAAAAAGTGTTTATTTTAGTTTATTAGGGTACCTCCCCTATACATAACGTGGGGAGTGTTTTTTTTTTTTCATTTCAACCCTAACGTGTGATATATTGTTGGATAGATATTTATAAATGAATAGGGGTTTGCTAAAATAATTTTTTGATAATGTTAATATTTTCCTAACTTTTGAACCATAAGTTTAAAAAAAATTAAAAAAATCTCTAAAGTAGAACTTTATAAAAACTTTCTAGGAAAATTATTTTGAACTTGATAGGTTGAATAGTTTTTGAAAAAAATTACAAAATAATTTCTGAACTAAGTTTGTAATTTAACCGTATGAAGCAGGTGTTTATTGTACCTGTAATTTCTACAAAATCACAATGAATGTTACAAATAGCCGCTTTTTTTTAACGCTTAAGTGGGAACACTTACTGTGACGGACGAAAAACTACGGAACCCTACACTGAGCGTGGCCCGACACGCTCTTGGCCGGTTTTTTTGTATGTATTATATAGATTACTAGCTTCCGCCCACGACTTCGTCTGCGTGGACCCGAGATAAAAACAATCCTATGTTTTAATCCAGGCTATAAACTATATTCGTGCAAAATTTCATTCAAATCGGTTGAGCCGTTTAAGCGTGATTGAGTAACAAACATCCAAACATCTAAGCATCCAAACATCCAAACATCCAAACTTTCGCATTTATAATATTAGTAGGAAGGATATTAGTAGGATTAGTAGGATATATTTACTACCTATCTGAAGTAAATATTTTTTTTATCAAACAATAAAAAAATATTTTTTGTTTCCGGAGAGAGTTAAACCATAAAATATATGGGTAATTGCCGTTAT
Organism: Epinotia nisella; assembly: GCA_932294315.1. NCBI lineage: Eukaryota > Metazoa > Arthropoda > Insecta > Lepidoptera > Tortricidae > Epinotia > Epinotia nisella. The sequence continues at coordinate 9,439,660 of OW028687.1, forward strand.
GAAACTGTAAAAAAATAAATCATAGATTAGATTAAAGCTCTTAACTATGTACAATTTTTTTGCAATCCACTCATATTTCATTAGCAATACAACGCTATTCATCTGATTGGCAAACTGTGTTGCATATAAAATACAAACAGTTGTTTATTAGTTCGAAACGATGTTTTCATTGGATTGATCATTTTGTTTTTGGAACGGCGGCGCCACTTTTGTATCGAGTGCGGCGCGGGGTTCTTCCAGAAGCAGGAGTTACGCGGACACATGGCCACACATACGGGGAGGAACGAGTTCCATTGCTCGCTCTGCTCCAAGAGTTATCCCCGCAAGAAGGCGCTGGACGTGCACATGCGAGGCCACCGCGACGAGCGTCGCTTCCACTGCGGGCTCTGCGGCAAAAAGTTCCTGCAAAAATGCACCTTAACCACACACGCTAAGACACACAATCCCCCGGATGAACAGAAGAAACTAGCGTCATAAGTATACCTAGATATTTTTCTAGCACGAACGACTTATTGTAGCGTCGCTTCCACTGCGGGCTCTGCGGCAAAAAGTTCCTTCAAAAATGCACCTTAACCACACACGCTAAGACACACAATCCCCCGGATGAACAGAAGAAACTAGCGTCATAAGTATACCTAGATATTTTTCTAGCACGAACGACTTATTGTAGATCAGTGATATTGCAATTTTTTATCGCGAACCTATTTTAGACCATCTCCACTTAAATCAGTCACTGATACTTATTAAGGCTGCCAGCGACGAGGCATGCTCAATTCGTGCGAAGTTGTAGACATAACTTGGAATATAATTTTCAGACTCTATAGGAAGAATATTTTACGTAGGTAAATTTTACGTTTCATGTAGACAAGTAAGCGTCCAAGTTTACTTTAAGAACTTACATCATTTTAATTGTAGTAAAGCAGTATAGAGCAAATGTAAAAAAAAAAATGTCAAGAAAAGCGATATGATGATATCTAAGGCAGGGTCCAAGACCTATACAGACGCTCCTGGTATCTCTCTGTGGTGCGCTCCTAAACAGGGTGCAACAATTCAAATACTTGGGTCACTGGGTCACCGATGATTTAAATTAAAAGATAATTGTGATCTAGAGAGGGAACGCAGGTCGCAGGCCGTCCAATGCAATATGTTAGCTCGCAAGTTCGCACGGTGTTCACAACCAGTCAAGGTAACCTTATTCAAAGCGTTATGCCAGTCCTTTTACACGTGCGCCTTGTGGGTCAATTTTACGCAGCGGACATATAGCGATTTGCGTGTCCAATGCAACAACGCGTTCAGGATACTGATGGGTATGCCACGGCACTGTAGGGCATCCGGAATGTTCGGGGAGGCGCAAACCGACGGTTTCGCGGCCATAATGCGCAAACTTTGCGGCGTCCGGCGTCCCTGCTAGCCCGGGTACAGTGCAGCACCAACAGGATCCTGAGCGCGTTCGCGGACCGACACAGCTCCATGTGCTTGCAACCCTTAGTTAAGTAAGTCAACATTTTGTCATACATTAATACTTTATTGTATATTACTAACACTTATGGGTGCAAGCCTGAAATAAATTATTTGAATTGAATTGAATAATAGTAGCCGCACAAAAAGGCGTCTTGTAAGAAAACTGATGTGTGCGTTCAAGCTGTTGACACCGTTCGGACCTATCTCCTGTTCTGTATACATATACTCGTACATATACATACATATATTATGCCTAGCTAAGGGCGTTACTACAGTTAATCAACTTCCGGTGCACGCCAATTTTAAAAGTTGACTTATTATCAAACTGTTTACATATTACGTCCACCTACAACTAGCAGGATTTATATTCTTTTCTAAATGTTGTATTAATCAAATTTATAGACAGTCACAAAAATTACTGATCTCTCAAGAATAGAAAAACCGACAATTCAAAAAAACCACTGAAAGTTTGATTCATGCCCTTACTTATATCATCTTTTTCCATTGCTATCAACGTTATCAAATCCATTCCGTCTAAGCAGGTCCTAAATTCTAACCTATGTATTGTCTACTTCTTCCAAATAAATAAATGCCTATCTAAACATCAGTGCGCAAGCCTCCTGCACTCCTCCCCTAACAGTGCCGTAATGAAATGCTATAGGTATTCATGTCGCCTCAGCGATACACCCCCGGCATACTGATACTGAAAATTCCAAAGCTCCGAAGTTTCGCCTGTCGACGGAAATACATTATCGTGCGAGAAATTTGCCTTTATGATTTTTTTAAGAGTTTTGGTCGGTTTAGATAGGTGATTTTAGTTTAAATCATTGTATTGATATAAGATGCTCGCCGGGTTTTAGATAGGATTATGGCGGCGTAGGATAGAGCGTAATAATGGTAACATTACTTCTTTAACAATCATAAACTATACAACGATCGTTCACTATGTACAGGCGTCATGATTCGAGATTCTAAATGTAACATCCCCTAATGGCATAGGGATATAAAAGGCCCTTCACCAACAATTAGTGACTCAGGTATTTTAATTTTTAACAAATTCAACTCTAACTCATAGTAATATAGGCGCTTTCATTCAAGATTCGTTTATTAATAGTATTATATAATTTACGTAACTCTTTATCAGTCGCCCGATAAGTTAACAAATGTTGAAATTAATTAGCGTCAAAGCACGGCCATAAATTACACCCTATTTTAGTCCTTTCGGATCTGCATTCCCTAATTAATGGAACAAAGTTTTAGAAGCGAGCTGCGAAATACAGCCGTATTCATTTTCCAATTTGTAATCTGACATGTTTCGTTTACGATCATTGTACCTAACTTATGTTGAATTTCACTGAAGTCAAAATAAAAACAAGGCACACAATGCAATGCATGGATTAATCGAAGCATATTAGCGAAATATGTATGCTTAAATTACAACTGCAAGGGTGTCACATGTGCATTGGATTGAAAACGTGAATACTAATTATCCCAATATTCTTAGAGGTATTAAAACATCCAAAGGGTATGTCTTTGAACTGTGAGGCTACAATAAAAGAGGTTTTCTTAGCGATGAACCCGGTATTCTAATATTTGACGAACTGTTATGAAGGAAAGCGGCTGCGGATATGTATTCCCACTTATGCTACAATTTTCAAATAATGTAGCTAATGGAGGGGACCCGAAGTAGTGGATTAGGATGTTACCAGGAAATGATTAGACGAGGAGCGGGAGACTTGTTAAAATCGCTCACGTGAAGTCAGCTCTGCTTATGTTTTTTTCTATATGAGAAAGGAAAACGTATTATTTTAAGACGGCTCTTTAAAACGTATCAATGCAGACTGGAATAAAAAGAAATCCATCGCAGTTATTAAAATGGCGTGATTAACACGACATGTTGTGACACGCTACAACGAAATTTTATTTACTGTTTAATTAATTTATTCATCATCATATTTTCAATTAGCAATCGCAGGAAACGAGATGTAAATGAAAGAGTTATAAATCTCAACGCTTTACTGAAAGATTAATTTAATCACAGTGAAAGTGAATTAATCATTAAAAAGTTTTCGTTGGATGTTCAGAATTCGGAAAAAACTCTCTTTAAAGGGTAAAAAGTTTACAAAGTAATTATTTGTAAAGTCCTCATCCATTACCATATGGGTGGATTGCAAAAAATTTGTACATTAGTTAAGAGCCTTAATCTAATCTGAGCTTTAACTTTTTTCCATTGTGTAACGGCAATTACCCATACATTTTATTTGGGTAACTTTCGGTCTTTCGGGTAAATTTATTTTTGCCAACTAAGACTTATCATTACAAATACCTTAAGGGCTGTACAATACAATTGTATTCCAAAAAAATAAGTCACGTTATTTAGGCGCTACGGTAGCCTAAAGGGTCAGGCATGCGGCTGTCAAACGGCGGTCGTGGGTTCGAATCCCGGCTCGCACCAATCAGTTTGTCGGAACTTATGTTTATGTACGGAATATCATTCGATAATTACCGTTAGCTTCTCGGCGAAGGAAAAACATCGTGAGGAAACCTGCATACATCTGAGAACAAAATCAAAGGTGTATGTGAAGGCCCTATCCCGCACTGGGCAAGCGTGGGGACTACTGCCCGTTCCCTCTCAACCATGAGAGGAGGCCTGTGCCCAGCAGTGAGACGTATATAGGCTGATTTATTGTAATTCATTAAGCGACGAAGCATCGTGGCAACTGCGGTGTAGTGTAAGTCACATGTAAATTTAATAGCGTGTTTACACATACTTTTTACTTGTTAATTTACAAAGCTTTTAGGAAAAACCAACGGATTGTAAATAAAATATGAAATGTACAAATTGCTGTTAATTTTTTTAATGTGCTTATTCTCGTAGCACATTAAATATCCATCGCGCTGAAGGTATTGAATGAAAATATATATTTATTCTTTGCGTCCAAGGCGCAACAAAGTAACTATGAACGTGAATAGGTGCTATCCCCAGATTACTAAAAGACTGTCAAATAGTAGGCACCTCGTACTCACAGACCATCCTAGAAAATAAAATATTATGTTCGTACAATCCGTAAGAAATACCTATTTAGTTTCCTTCCCTTTTAGACTATTGTGTCCTGTGAGTCAGAGCCCCGCTGAGACAGAATTACTCCTAACAAGCTGACGCATCAACGACACCCACTGACTTGCTTACGGGTTTTGTTTACGGGTCTTTTATGTCGGAATTCTATTATATTTTTTATGATCAGAAGTAAAATGACAAGGTTTACAAATAAACCTGCAACTTGATGCAGTATGGCTTTTTTCGAAAAAACACCGACTTTGAGATAGAGAGCCTATGACTAGACGATATATATTTTTTAAGGCTCAATGTTTAAATAATATGGAAAATACAACACATGGTAGTTGACTAAAAGGAAAAATTGACGTGTAACTTATTCCAAATATTTTTTAGCTCCAAGAAAGATCAGAGAGCGGAGCCTGCGGTTCTTTTTTAGCAGGTACCTATACTATATAATATTTATATTCTATTAAAAACAAAATTTGCATGCCTGGCCAACTCTCACGAACAGCAGTTCTTATTCAGTTGGAAACAAAAGATTTGACATAATATAAGTAGTATTTCGTACATTCTGCCTATGCGTAACATAATGTGCGAGGTTGTGTTAGCGCGAAAATCCCTTTCAGTGCGAACCTACATTAATAGAGTGTGTTGCGCTCAGATTCTATCTATCTATGCGACTTAGCTTGATACGTTCGTAGCGACCGTAGCGTAGATGCACGTTTAAAACTTTCACTGCTAGGAACCCGCCTAGCGAGCATCTACGCCGTAGTCGCTTTTCGCTACAAGCGTAGCGCATAGCGATTTTTGGCAATGAATGTGTAGTGTTAACACATGCATCTCGCAGAGGCGCAGATATGCTACATTATTAATCTCTATAGTCCGTTTTTACGGTAAATACGGTAAACAAAGAAGCAGTCGTCGTCAACCTTTTCTGCTTGGGACTAATATTAGATGTTACGAAGTCCTTAACAGAACGAGAACTTAACAGCCCTATATTAATTATTTTGTATTTCAGCCGTTTTTTTTTACTAAATCTACCTTACCCGGAAAGTCTGTTTCTGTCTCTTTACTTTTGGTGAAAACAAAACGTTCGGGGGAGAACGAGTCGGTTTTTTTGCTATTTGGTTGGGCCATCGCAGTCCGCACGCCACCACACACAGCTAGAAATAAAATCTTAATGTTAATCAACAAATAAATCTCGTAATCTGATTTCAACAATTTGCTGATTACCAAGAAAACAAGAAAAAGAACGTGATACGATTGACAATTTTGACAATGTCGACAGCGAAAAAAACATATTTTAAACCTCTTTTTCTTTAGGTTTTTTACTATGCAACCTTTCCAGAACTGAATGAGGAAATTTAAAATAACAGAGTCACAAAATAAATATTTTCAAAATAAATATACTGTTGTAAGTATTATTTAGATATAAATAATGAAAACACTTCTATCATTTTAGGGTCGACAACAATAATGTAAGTCTTTTTTAAGTGGCATAAAGTGTCTTACATAAAATACCTCGTGCTTCGTGCTTTATCCTTCTTTCTAATGCTAAAAAAATACACTATAGTAAAATCTTGACTAGCATAATTCCTGATGTTCTTTGAGCACCTTGGGAAATGTAACAGTAGATATATGTATTATGTATAACTTAGTCGTAACATGGCTATCACATGTATCAATTGGTTAATTAACTAGTTATTGTGTCGCCCTATGGAAGCGTGCTAGTTAAGTTCACTAACTAAAACTGTACCTACTAAAGTAGTTATTCCGATTTTGAAATCTGGTCCTTGGTGTGTTACCTATTGGCAAACTTAACCGATCACAACCTGTAACTTCAGCCGAACATCCCTTCACGATCATAAACAACTATTTGCGCGAACATTATTTTTATTTCCATACTAAACTAAGAACGCGAAAGATTTGTGATAGGAAAGTACAATAAAATGCATAAGCAATATTTATTATTTTATCGTGAACGCGACTTTTATAGTGAGTCTGATTTATTGGCGAACAATTTAGGGGCGGCCGCCATTTCCGATTTTACGCATCGCGGGAGCTTCCGCAGATTTTCAAAATTTCCAAATGTTATCACAACTTTCTAATGCAAGAAATATCTTTTGTCACTACGCTCAAGGGTTTGCAACATTACACTAGTATGAAGAGGTATGATTGAATGTATAGTTAGTATATGTTTGGTTAGTACTTACTAAAAGTTTTGCCTCTACTAAGCGCATCGACATCGATGTAAGAGTAATGTTCAATCAGAGACATGCGTTTTCCAATTTGCGAGAATATTCACAATGACATGCGAAATGTCGAATCAAATTGAGCTCCAGAAAATGTTTTATCTTGACCATTTGATAGAATTTCAGATTAAAGTTCTTATTGTTGGTACCAGCAGAACGACCTCTGCGCTTGTCGCGAGCAGCCTTTAACTTTATTTTTATATTATTAGTTGTTATAGAGAAACTTTACGTGTCTGTGGCGGTTCATAAGATTTGCCATTATTAAGATTAAGTCGACTTTTTTTGAAAAAAATACGTTTATTTTGTATCGAGACCCTCTTTAATTTTAAACTTTATTTTATTTTAATTATTTGTTATTACAGTGATCACAATATTACACATCCTGTGAACATTTAAACTTTACGTCCGCGCTATGATACCGACTACATTAAGTAGGATTTCATTTACCGTATGTATACTATGTAGTAGTTAATAGGTAAAGGGTTGGAGCATAACATAACTTCGACATGTTGAAAACTGTATGACATACACAAGATTCAATATGACATGGCCTGTCAGCTGTGTTCTTATTTATACTAATAGGTACGTTTTTTCCACACCTCGCTTATAAGAAGTCGACAAACAAATTATTAAAACTGGTAGCCGATTCGATAAAAAAATTATAGAGACTTGGAGAGGGTGCTCTATTCCAACAATGAACAATTTTCAGGAACATTCATTATAATTACTAAGCTACCATGAGAATTATAACAGTAAATCTAAGGCACTGTAGAATTTATAAATTACTACAATTATAATAATAAACTGTACTAAAATCAAACAATTCTGAGTTTACCAAATTATTGTATCTATACTAAAAATACTTTCAAAATTTTAATTTTTAAAACGATGTGACTACTGATAGTGTTTTGTAATGGTCGTTCCTCTTTGTAACTGCTTCATTTGTGTGAGATGAGTATTTGTATTGTAGTGAACGTATATCGCCTTCCAAGATTTGGTTACATTGTTACATGCACACATGCTTAGTGACATGTGAGGTTAACACAAAGCTTGTAAAGAGCATAAAGTTTATTTAAAGCTGATGCGAAACGACAACTCTTCACATAGTTCGGTACATTTAAAATTCTCTTTGGCGTGAATTCTTTATATCCGTAAGGCAGGTTAGTAAACGTGTTTTGGCGGAGTAAGCCTCGGCTTTACCGTTCCCTTAGCAGCCATTCCTGGGAGCTGGGGATCAACATAAAATAAAATTGAAGTATCCATACAGAAGGTGCGGTGCATTACGAGTTCAGCTTTAAGAGACTGATTTCCTTGGGTTATTCACCGTTTCGGGGTCCATTTGGGCTTCAAATGTTGTGTTTGAATAAAACTTTTTTATATAGGCATGGTACGTAGAATTATGAGAGTAATATAAAACAAATTTTCATACTGAACTTTGGTTACGCATTACATGAAACGCTTTAATACTGTTTACATGATATGGATACTACATACTCGTAGTTCACTGATTTCAGAAAGGGATTCGAACCAGTTTTTGGAGAGAAACAAATGTTTGTATAGGAGCAACTATAAATTAAAAAACATAAATAGTCAAAAGTTTCAGACAAAGATTGACTTCGCTGGCGGCAACCGAAACGTAAATTGCTGTTTCGGTCGCGAAATACTGATATAGATCCAGTAGTTGTCATACAATTTTGTTTCTATGAAAGCGTAACGATTCTATTGGTAGCTTCAAATTTACTCCTGGACAATCAAAAATGCATGTATTTTTTTCTAAACTTTCAAGGTTCTTCTTTATTTTTATTTCAAATCTTATTATTCTTATTTTTATTTATACTTTATTACAATAATTTGATGGTTAACTATCCATTTAGCAACTCTACGTTATCAATTTTAAAATGAGATGAAACTACCCTGTTGAATACGTGAGTTTTACCGTTATTCGTATAGTTGGTATAATCCTAGCTTATCCTATACTATTAAACGAGCTATATATGTATCATCATCATCATATCAGCCGAAAGACGTCCACTGCTGGACATAGGCCTCCCCCAGAGAGTTCCAAATTGACCGGTCCTGCGCCACCCGCATCCACCCGTATCCCTATATATATATATTTATTTATATTATATATAATATATATTTGCAATCACGTTCTCGGAAACGGCTCTAACAGGTCTCATTAAACGAGCAGCCGGTATTACAAAATTGGTTATGAATAAATTCTCATGAAACAGCAATACGCACACGACTTAATTATCAATTAATTTCAATACGTGAACGCATTAGTCACTAGTACGTTAATTGCCCTGCCATGTTGCGTTTATGATGTCAGTCAAATCATTTGATGTTATATAATCGATGTTCTGCACCAAATCACTAGTCGTTTCACTTATACAGTGTGTAAAATAGCTACTCTTAAATTAGTTCTACATGATTTAAAAATATAAGCGTGTTACAAATAACGCAGGTTGTGCCGCAGGATAAAATAATAGTCTATGTCCATCCCATACATCATTTTTCTTTCTAATTATTTTCTCTAAAGATTGTAAGCCAGATCAAGTAGGACAGACGTGTAGAGTGACACTGGACAGGGAGCTCACGGACCCTGATTCCTGACTAGTCCTGGCAAGACCTTCAACATCAAGGGTGCGCTGCAACTCGCAGGTTACATACTAGACGCACACATAGAAGCACTATGCTTTCCACCCTGCGCAGTTGACTTTGTTACATTGGCTCAAATAACAAAAATAACAAACACAGTCAACTGCGCAGGGTAGTAAGCGTAGTGCCTCTACGTGTGCGTCTAGTATGTAACCTGCGAGTTGCAGCACACCCTTGATGTTGAAGGTCTTGCCAGGACTAGACAGGAATCAGGGTCCGTAAGCTCCCAGTCCAGTGTCACACTACACGTCTTTTATAGGGTTCCGTAGCCAAAATGGCAAAAACGGAACCCTTATAGTTTCGTCATGTCCGTCTGTCCGTCTGTCCGTCTGTCCGTCTGTCCGTATGTCACAGGCATTTTACTCGAAAACTATAAGGTGTATTTGAATAAAATTTTGAGGATAGGTGTATTTTGTTAGCCGCTACATACTTTTGTAATTAAAATGACCAAAAAAAATTTTTTTTAGGGGTGCACTCCATACATAAAACTAAGTCAAAAAAAAAAAAAAAACATTGTGACCCCCCGTGTGACACATCAATCGATAGGCCTTTCAAAATAAATATAAGGTTTCTAAGCATTTTTTTTGATTAAGTGGATAGGGTCGGAGATAATCGCCCCGAAAGTCACTAAAATTCTGTCCCCCCCTCTAATTTTTGAACGGTGTATTTTAAAAATATGAAAAAATTCATGGACACAGCGCTTATTAAGTTCATTCACCGAAAATTGGTTTGAACAAGATCGGATGAAAGGTTTTCGAGATATTGCTGAAAAACTGCCTTCCTCAAAGAAAAGGACGTAAGTGCCGTAAAATTTCTGTGACGATACGACCTTTTTAATAGGCACGGAACCCTTCGTTTTGCGTGGTCCGACACGCACTTGGCCGGTTTTTTAATGTTAGTATAGGTACATAAAAATATATCACTCAAGCTCCTTCGTGGTGTCAAACACGTACGCGTTGAAAAGAAGTGGAGCGTATCTTTGTGGATTCTAACGTTCCATTGCTGATTGCATTTGAGTGATTTCTAGCTTTTATTGCTGATTGTATTTTTTTTTGCACAATCATCCAAAAACCAACCCAATGAGCCCAAACACGATGGGTTAATCTTGTGTAGTTTAGCGAGTTGGTATGGCTACCTTCTGTCTCCATCACCAGAAGGGTAATCACGTAACGTTTCGAACGCTTGTTAGGACAATTTAACTGTAATTTTTCCATTAAAAAAAACCGGACAAGTGCGAGTTCAACTCGCGTGGTGAGGGTTCCGTATATAATACACAAAAATATTGAGAATTTTCTCGTTACTTTGAATACTCAAACTTCTTATAGGTTTTCCTGTAATCTTTAGGCAAGGAACTATTTTCCATATTTTTTTCAGAATTTTAAGCCTAGTAGTAGTTTCGGAGATGAGGGGGTGGGAATGGTCAATTTTCGTCTTTTTTCCTAAATTACTTCAAATCTGTTGTTGCTAAAATTATAAAAAATATATATCTGAGATGCTTACAACAACCCCTTTTCATTTGATATGTCACACAATACAGTTTGCGAAACTTTTTTTTTTTAATTTTCCAGTTTACCCCCCAAAAGTGGCCCCCTTGTTCAGAATTCATTGATTTACTTTACGCGCCCATTTTTGGGTCACCAATTTACATATATTTACCAAATTTCAACTCAATCGGTCCAGTAGTTTCGGAGCAAATCGGCTGTGACAGACGGACAGACAGACGCACGAGGGACGAGACGCATCCTATAAGGGTTCCGTTTGTTTCCTTATGAGGTACGGAACCCTAAAAAGTGACATTTAGATCTACCTGACGCGCGTACAATGCGTTACGTGATTGACCCCCAGATTAGCTCTGCGGTGCCATAACATTGCGTTGTCGCCGAACTTGATTAAGTAAGAATGCCAAATTTAGAGCTCAATCGGTTGCAAGTGGCTAAAAATGGTTTGAAAATATTGAAGGACAACTTAAATAGATACATCGTGAGGAAACCGGTCTAATCCCGATTTTCCTTCTGGGTTGGAAGGTCAGGTGGCATTCGTTTTCGTAAACCTATAGTGCCTACATGCTACCCCGAAATCGTTGAGAATACTATCGGGAAAAATGCTTGGAGGATGATGAACTTCAGATATACAAACAGTGCAAGTTTAATAAAAACTTGTAATAAGTAAGTATTTCCAAAAGTGTTAGGAATTTTGAATTTGAACTATCGATAAGAAACTAAAATTCTCATGCTTATAATGACGTTCCTGTAACATGTTTTCACAATGCTTTGTTGAGAAGGGTAAGCAAAGCTTGTTACGGAATATTTGACGGACACAAAACATCAAAAACACTTCCTCATTACGACGGACCTCAACAAACCACACACTCCTGTGACCAAAATAACAATTTTAGTCGGAATGAGGGAGGGGGATGAAAGAAACAACAAGATATGTTGTCAATAAAACCAGCAGGTGTCCGGAGGGATGGGGTCGTTCACCTCTGGACTGAGGTACTTAGCCTTTTATTACGAACTGTGGTTAGGGGTTAACAAGTTGCGGAGTTTGGGTTTATTGAAATGTATGTGTTTCTGCAAATTGACCGAGTGAGATTGGAGGAGATCAAAGTAGTTACTTACACATCGTGCGAGGGTATTACCTACTGCCGGTTTTTATTTTTGAAGCCGACTGTTGATCACGACTTTTCAACCTAGAATTAGAGGTTGTGAAAGCTGCTGAATCTACGCAAAACCTTTTTTCCCAAAATGTTGCAAAAAAAAACACTCGAGTCACGGAATCCCATACGTATTTTGTCACTCCCTAGAAAAAAAGGAAAAGGAGGTAGGTAAGACGCTCTGAAATTGTTTTAATATTATAAAATATGTTATCTTAAGAGTCCGAACCAGAGTGAGAACCAAACCACGTTTGTATGGAGAGTCGAGCGTCCTGGCGGCCCTTAATATGAGTTTATTTATACCTAAATAAATCATCTCAATATGAATCGTGTGACGCCACTAGAACATACATATTATGTAGGTGAGTGGGTATATCTATTGTAATTTCCCTGTGACTTGTGTACATTGGTCCCATGCAAGTTGGGAAATATATGATTCTGTTAGAAACAATATGCAGTATCCATCTTCGTGGAAGTATCAGCACTATAATAAAATTCGCCTATTTATACAATAAAAACAAAGGGCATTGGCAGGTCCCCGAGGAGCGAGCGATGGCAGCCTGTCCGTTCTGTCCCTTAATAAATTCTTTATTCCCTCCCGCCTGATATTCTCTACCAGCCACCGAAATGTGGCCGTCGCGAGAGATTCTCGTAATCTTTCGGACTTTTTTGGATTTGCTCGTAATTGGTCCAGATTGAAAAAATCAATGTTTGGTATTGGGTATTTACTGTTAATTGGCGCTATTTGTCGGAAATGTACTACAATTGATTCTATAAATTGTGCACAATTAAGCAAATGATGTAGTTTACAATTTGTTTACACCATTTTGAAATAAAATTACCCCTACGTATAGGTTCATGCTATTTTGTTACAAAAAGAAATTAAGTTGACTATTTAAAAAATTCTTTACTAGGTATGTATGTATTTAATTCCGCTCACTTACTAATAGTACAGTACAGACCGGAGTACCTACTACTGGCACACTGGCAGGTAATATAGACTTTAAATTCTACGTTTACGTGAGTTAACATAGTTACATTTCCTTAATTATTTTATCCTCTTGGAGTCTTGAATGTTAATTTTCAAGTGAAGTTTAAATCTTGTAGCCTAATTATTTATCCTGAACTTAACTCGTCTTAAAGCATCCCAACTTTACATCGACTTTAAAATTAGCACAAACAGCAATTGAGAAGAAAGTTATACGATGAACAAATTACTTACGCTCCTTGCTGCTTTTGAAGTTTCGAGACTTTTTACGTCCTAGATCAAGCACTGTAAGTATCTGTAGGTAATATAAGTAATAAAAAGTTAGTTGCTAGGTAGATCATGTGCGATTACCCGAATGAAGGAAAGTTTTAAGAACTCTGTATCCTGACGCGAACAAACTCTGAGTATAGCGTTCTCTGTAGTTTAACTTTACAACTAAACCCCAAATTTAACAGGTTAAATTTCGGTAGATCAAAGGGTTAAATTTCGGTTTTATACTTTTTGCGTAGTGCTATTGTTTTTGAAGTTAGTCATTTCTCAGTGCTGAATACGGAAAATATGCATTAAAAGGTCTTGCTGGGTCGGTTACGTAACGCATTGTACGTGCGACAGATAGATCTAAATGTCACTTTTTGTATAGGAAAATGACATTTGTATTGTCCTAACGCTTGTTCGAAATGTTACGTGTTTACCCTTCTGAAATATGAAAATTATCATCTGTCTGCCTTTATGCTTAATTATTCATAAAATACAACGTATGATCTACATAAGATATAAACATATTTCTAGAATATTAGCTGTGCATTGCGAAAGCAATTTAGCACATTTTACGAAAAATGGAGTATTGAGGGTCTATGAAAAGACCGTAATTTCCGAAGCCCAATCCATTACACAGGTACTTCCACAAGTCACAAATATAACGTCGTACCTATTAATACACAAACAGTTCGCCCGGTCAATTTCGATAATTAAATTTTGCTTGCTAGATAGATCCGTCTGGCTTTCGACGTAGATAATTAATTAATTGACAGTACAATGGAGGGCTGGGGGGGCTAACTGTTCGGGGTCACTTCGCTATTAATAACGTTTGCTTAGCGTGACTAATCACCACATGTCATGACCCGATAATATTTATACGCGATATCGATTTTGTGGATTGCGTGGAACAAATAAAATGCGATTCCGCAAATGTACCTACTTATTTTCCAAGCTTCAAACGCCAGTATAAACATTCCCGAAATACAACTCTATTGTGTAAGTAAAAGGATGGTTATTGCAATTACTTGAAGGAGTCATACAAGGTTGTTTAAGTATGTAGCTGAAATGTGAATGTGGGAACGAATGTCCGAGGGTTGCCCTATAAATGTCAATAGCTTGCGTGCTCAAGTAGTAATGTATTGGATTTCAATCCACGGCTCGTACCTATTTTTATTTGAAATCTGTTGTTTTGGTGACAGAAGGTAAAATGCTGGTTGTGTTGGCAGCGGATATTATGTACAGTCAAGATAAATAGAGCAAATCAACGCGATTTCGCCCGTCTGTTCGTAACTTAATTAGATACCAATACCTTCCGCACAAACTCGCGGACTACTCCGGTATGAACCCCGTCAATTTCAACCTGTCTTTGGACTCTTTGGAAAGCATAGACTGGATGGATTTTGGATTTTGTGTAATTTCGTCTAATTCAAAGACAGCTAAAATATTGTCCATCCGGTTGTGTAACTTGGAAATAATCGATATTAGTTTTCCATTAAAAAGACAGCTTTGCTCGAGATGTGACTCATGGATAACAAAAGATATCTTCAATATTAAATCGTTGTTGTTTGAATGTATCCAATTAGAACGGAAATTCCCTCTGAATGAGGAATTAAAAACACACATAGATTCATTAAATCATACCTACATATAACTACGAAATCCAGCAATGTAAACATGGTTCTGTACTAAGCAAATGTTTAAGACACAAAATCCGTGCAGAGCTATGTGGGATGTCAAAAGTGTAAATAAAGAAAGAAGAAAGACCGGCCGTCTGACTACTGCTTTTACGGAACTTATAGAATGTAGGTACGAACGGCTTGAAGTACAACACTAAGAAAGATGCAGTTAATGCCATGAATGCTAGGTTCGTAGGTGCTGCGGCGGTGGCGGTGCTGCGGCGGCGGCGGCGATGCGCTGACCTTGACCTCGTGCGCGCCTATTAGCTGTAGGTATGCTGCTGCGCGCGTGCCTGCTACCCCCTCTATGCGGCTTGCGCTGTTCACTCCCAACGAAGTCTACACTATTATTAAAACCCAAATTGAGTCGAAAAAAGTGCAGCTTTGTAATAGTACATTACCTACTGCAGAATGCAGTAAGTAAGCCTTCCTGGCCAAGTATGAGTTAACCGGACCGAACCGCAGGTGAGGTTACATTCATATTATGGCAATTCGTTGTTTTTTTTACTAAAAAGTTTGCGTTTAGTGTTGAACATTGTTCTATTTTTACATGACATGAATATTTTAGTAAAAAAATGAAAATGATTGTTTTTGAAACTCCATGTTAATTTTAGAATGGAAAGTTTTAATCCAACATGATTTATAAACTGAAATTACTAAATACAAACATTAAATCTCACACTATACTTCTACAACATTACTAAGTACAAAACGCAACGTGCATACTTTTTCTGTTTCGCGTTAAGTGTCACAGACTATAAAATGGCTGTTTAAGGCTCCAAAAATATATCTACCTCATAAAATGTCATACCAAAAAGAGAGATCGATATATATTTGGAGCCTCCCTCCTATAACCATGTTATAATAGCTAAACTGTAATCTCTGGTACTATGTTTTTTTTTTAAGCAGATCTAAAGAAGATGACCTACTGTCCAGTATGTAAATTACATACTTACTTACTGGACAGTAGGAGATTCCAAATTTAAAATCTCGCTTCTTACTGGATAGTTGTGAATAAGTCTCCGGTAGAGTTCATTTTCTGGATATTTTTGGAGATGTTATGGCAACATTACATACCATTTTTGAGAAAAGTATGTTGTTTGAACTGGTCATATTTGTAGCGGTTTCAAACTACCAAAAGTTAATCGAGCCTTGGTCCACCTGGACCTTATAGCGTCTAGTTTATAATGGAAGTGACAGCACAAAATGTCAGCAGCGTTGTTATAGGTATCGAAACCTGGCCTCGTTAGCAGGCTTTCATTTCCTGAAATCTGAACAGCTAAATAGAGTAACGTACCTATCTGTAACAATTTGCCCAACATTTCCTTTCAACATTGTTATTCACTACTTCATTTAACTCACTTCATCGCTCACCCCTTGTATATCTTGACGCCAGGATTCGTAGTAGGAAACAACACGTGATTCGAGGTCTGTCTTATTCTGGTTTGCCTAAGGTGAGGTGAGGTGAAGTTGTGAATAATAGGCTAGGATCGCATAGTTGCAAACAACATTAAAACGGGATGGATGCAAGTCGGTCGACGCTCTCAGGATTTTAACTTAGCTCGCTAATTGTTTTATAATTGAGTGCCTAAGAATGCACTCTGTTACATTTTCAACGATATTGAGCGGCTAGAGTACAACACCATGTTAAGTTTCGCTAATGGAAGGAAGGTATTGTCAAATAACCTTTTTCTACCAGTGCTTGACGCGATACAGCCGCGAGAACACTTTATCCTCAAGAAGAACTCCGGAAGAGTTCGAAACATGTTGCCCGGAAGGACATTTAATCATGTTTAATCGTCTAATTATTAGTTTAACTTTAAACATGACTCATGAAAGTTTAAATTTCATTAAGTTCGATTGAATTCTATTATCGATACATGTTCGTAACATAAATAGGTAATTAAGAAAAAAAAAAACTATTTATGGGCCGCGATTCCAGGTGTTTTAATTGACAGACGGAGAAGACTCCAGGATATCGCTTATCTTTCATGTCTCTGTCATTGTGATTTCAAAAGATATCCTAATGTGCATTATGTCATATCGGGGACGTCACATTTTACCTAGCCTAAGGCCTGAATTTATGAAAAAACTGTCACATCGTATGTCTTTTAAGTAGGTATAAATGTAAATTGCGTCCTAACCTAACATCATGTACCTACCTATAGTATGTAGGTATCCGACTCAAACATCGTTGCTCATTCGACTCAAATTAAACTGAATATTTAAAGGAGCTCATTTTTAAATCTTACTCCCCATATAACCTCGTGAAATAAAATTGGCCTTGTTTAACATAAACAAATCCCTCTTAACGCACATCTAGCGGAATAACAATACAAAAGGAAAACGAGGAATACAAAAATAACCGAGGTTCATTCACAAACGTAATGTCTGTAATAAAATTATTCTTTCTTGGGGCAATATTTAATTTTATGGAGTGGAAAACGTCTCTGCGAGGGGGCTACAAGCAAGGACAAAAGCATGATTTGTTACTGAAACGATATCTCTAGGAAATTTTCATTTAACAAAGCAGCAACATTAAAGAAGAATCTCTCAACCTTTTCTAAAGAATAGGACTAAAGTCGACGTTGAAAATACTTTTTTCACTCCTTCTATTCGAAAAAAAGTCTTTTGTAGCCCGTTTATAGGGAGCAAAACTTGTTTTTGATCCCTCTGCATTTTTTTTTCAATCTACCTTTTTTGCCCTAGGGAGCAAAATTCATGTTTGCTCCCTGCACGCTCGTCATAGACCACATAGAGAAGAAAGCTGTAAAACGTTATTATAAAAAAAAAACTGACGGCCAAAGCCAGGCCAGAGACAATACGTAATTTCAGTAGCGTGTTTAAGGAGACACATTCATTGAGCGTTTTTTAAACACCGCGCATTTTTCTTCGTGGAGCGTTTTTAGTGTCTCATAATATTGTCTTCCTTGAACGCTTTTGAAGATTAATATGATTAATAAATAAAACTATGGATTTATTGATACTACTTTCTAATAGCCACGTGTTATTTCAATCAATGTTTATTTGATTTAATATGATTACTAATATATTGATATTAGAAGTCTACGTATTTTTTTTAAATAAAAACAACTACTGTCGTCACTAATAAAAAGCACGTAAAAGCAGTTCCTGTTCCTATGCTAATATTTTCAATTTAAAATGATGAATTCATCCAGTTCAAGTGAAAATGATACGTTAACACCGGAGTTTGTTAAAATGGAAGCAGAAAATGTAGCTTGCCTGCAAAACGCAAAGCAAAATATTTGAACGCCGAATATATATGAAACCGCCCATATATATGAAAGAATAGTAAAGGTGCAATATAGTTTCCAAGAACTATTCAAAATATAAGCAGCGTTCTGTTCTTTGGAGTAATACGAGTACTTTATATTTCACGCAAAAAGTGTGAGTCAGCATGAACAACGACATTCAAATAAATACCTACTTACGCTAAACGAGGTGCCTAAAGACTCGTATGTTCTTGGCTTATGACTGAAAGACATTTTTAAACGTTTTACTGTTAACTAATTTTTACAATCCATTTTTCAGTCGCTTGCCGTAATCAGATTGAGCTGAAATTTTGGGTTTAAGTATAGTTTGGATGAAAATGTAATATTATGGTACCATCGAGCTGATCTGATGATGGAGACAGAAGGTGGCCATACGGGAATTCAGTACTTAATCGACGTAACCCCGTTGAGTTTGGGTTCGTTAGAATCGTCTCAATAAGTACTTAGTTGATGACGAAAAAGTATACAGAAAAGTACAGTCGGCAATAAAAGCTTGTACCAAAAATGTCATTTTTGACAGAAACTTATTTTAATTAAATATTTACTGTAATTATCGTGTTTTTAATCACCATGGAAGGAGTGAAGGGAAGAGTGTATTACGCGGAAGCAAAATTATTTATATCTCGGGCGACGTTGAGTCCTTCACTACGCTCAGGATTCAATCAGTAAACCTCGCTTCAATACACCATTTTGCTCCCAAGTAATACAATTTACTATTTTAGAACATTTTTTGCTGATCGCCATCTAACGGGTCTTGATCTTGATTAAAAATATCGCGTACCTACTTACTTCTGTTTCCAATTTGTTGCTATTTTTCCTAAAACAAAGAAACGCAAGAACACCTACTTACGTTAATTTTAATACTCTGAGTAGATTACGTAACTTGCGTCATTATTTTACCACTCAACTGTATAGAACCATGTCATAATAGGATTAAAACGTGGTTTCGAAATTCATTCTCTCAGCGTCCTATTCAAAGGCTCATTTACGACAGGGAATTATACTTTAGAACTGACATTGTAATAAATAGACGCGTGCAGATATTATAATCATATAAATTATGTCTCCTTCATTCTGAATCCCTAAACTAAATGTATGCGAGAGAGAGTATATTATAGCATCAGAAGGCATTTCTGTGAATTATGAGTTCTAGGTTTCCTTCAGGCTATACACTATTATATAATATTATTCAAGAGGTATTTCAAAAGGGTCTTGTAGTAATAATAAACCTTTCATACATTTTCTGGCGTAGGCAGAAAAGTCTACGTCCTACTTGAGTTGAAATGTGATTTACTGGAAAATAATAATTAGTAGGTAAGTACGTAATAAGTATTAATATTTACTGAGCCTACAAGTATTTCGGTCTGGTTTATAGTTTCGCCATGCCCGTGTGTCCGTCTGTCCGTCCGTCCGTCTGCGGCTTAGCTGAGTGACCCTTACTACTTAGGGATCCGTCCGTGTGCGTGATATTGGATTTTACAGCCAAGCCAAGTAAAGTGTAGCCCCCCCTCTAAATGGTTACTACTGGGTATGCGAAATAGCCACGAATTGGGTAAGTATGAAGTCCAGTTATATCCTGAATTAAAACTAACAAGGCGCCTGCAAAATCCATATAGCAACAAGTTTACCACACAAACATTTTCCATTAGCACTTTAGTGCAATGGTCAAGCTCCATAACTTCCCTTCCACCTTTAATGCACTTACCACAGCAGTACTAGGTAACTATAGTTAGATATAGCGTTTACTTACCTACCTATATGTATAGGTAAGTAAACGCTATATTTAAACTGAACCTTCCCTACTCTATAGGTTTGCTTCCTGCAGAATATTTAGGGCTGCGACACACGTATAGCGCTTTAAATAAAGCGTGTAGTTAAGTTATAAATGTTATAATGGACGATTTTTCATGTCAATGGAGTTGAAGTTTAATCTCGTAGGTGAAAATCAGAAAAGTGTTGTGATTTATACTTTCATGTAAACGTATCGGCTGCGAGATGTGACATTTTGGTCAGACTTCTTTATTCAGAAACTACTGATGTTGTTAGCGGAGTTAGGTAGGTGGGTACCTGCGACTTACTACTATTTGTTCAACTTCAAAGATTAATAAAATAATACATATATAATCATCATCATCATCATCATATCAGCCGAAAGAGTGCCAAAGTGACCAGTCCTGCGCCACCCGCATCCAGCGGACTCCCGCGGCCTTTACCAGGTCAGTCCACCTTGTGGGGGCGCATTACTTCATTGGAAACTAAGGTTCTTACCGATCATATTGCCGCGAGTATCATGCTTAAGTAGCTATTTGATTGTAGAATACATATAGTTGAGATAACGACGACATACCGACATACAATATACCTACTTCTGCCCTAGTATTTTGTCTGTATCTACAATTTACACAATAACCGTCGACATCAGTATTTTACACACTTAGACATTGTACAAAATAAAATCAATTCTCACCTCGCAGACTCGGCACTCCGGCAGTTTGCAGATATTCTATTCACATCTTGTCTCGGCTCACTTCACCAGTTACCCCCTTATATCTTGACATAAAAATTCTTAGCAACGCCGTCCTTGGAGGTTCGAATTACACTGGCTCACTTCAGGCGAATTGTCGGTGTTATGAATATCAGCCCAGACTCACTGCAGTCGGTACGATAAAACAAACGCAGCTGTGCTTAGCGGGCGAAAGTAGAGGTGCCCATTTAGCCGGCCCTAGAACGGCTCGGGCACTTATCGAACCCTAGCTTAGCCCCCGACCAGACTGGTGCGATTGCCCCCCCTCTTTAACTACGAGTAAATGCATCCATATCTAACGAACAATAAACAATATTTGTTATTCTTGCCTAACCTCAACATTATTTTACGTTCTTTTAAATTAAATACTTTCACGGTCTCATACGTAAATTGAGACCCTCGTGATATATCACACTATGGCTGTGGCCGGTGACAGCCAAACTGTCGCTCTATCCAGAGACATACATATAATTATAATGAGGCGGATCCTCATGTGCCGCTTTACGCACCTTATAAATTTTCCTAGTGCCGCAGGATATTATCCATACGTATAACAGCGGCGGTACAACATTTGACAAAACAGTAATACAGTACAAAAAATTCTATGAATTTTATATGTGACATATGATAAAATTTTCAGACTGGTGCTATTGTCCATGACGTGTTCAAATAACCTTAGCTAAACTATCTCTATCCGGCTGTGCGGCAGCACAAATTCGTTGCAAATTGAGTTCAAGCCTGATTTATAATATTATTAATAAAAAAATATTAGGAGACAATCCCACATAAATTGGCCTTGCTCTCAGTAAGCTCAATAAGGCTGGTATTATTCATAATAGACGACGATATACCAATTCATTTTACCTTTTCCGGGTGTTTGAAAATGAGAATATTTAATGTACCTACCATTTAATTTCGCTCGCTCACACATCTCATTCATATTTAACCTATATCCCTGTTCAAAGTGTGCTCATTAAAACTAAATGCTAAAATTAAGCTTCTAAATTCAAATTATTATTGTTAGTCAGACGGTCCAGGCGGCGGTTCTAACTCAGTTCTACATAAGATTCGCTAGATAACGGCTCCTGAGGGCGTTATAATTAAATTATAAACTTTTCTAGAAGGGGCGGAGGGTCAACTCGACCGTTAAGTAAATGCCATATCGTAAAACTTTATTACGTGCCAAATAAAAGGGTTATACACTTTTACATTTGTTCTGTACGCGGTAAGATTGTAAAAGTAAATTGCGAAAGTAATTGCCGTTTTAGATTCTGGAAACAAAAATCGTTAACGCATCCATTGTTGTATTTTTAATGTTGTTGGAAAATGTTACCTCGACGTTTGCGTTTTATCTCTGGGAAATTTATAGCGAGGTTATGCTGGGGGAACAAAGTTCCCGCCCCGTATGTAGGTACTAGAACAGCCGTTAGTCTGAGCTAGTGCCGTGCTAACTTGCGCTCACGTTTTTATACGGCTGACGCGCTATTATTATCTTTGTAAAGGCTTACCTCCGTGGTTTTAAACTGGAATAGTTTTACAAACAAGCTATGTCCATTTCAAATTCAAATTTATTTATTCGTGACAGTAATTAACTGATACAAACACAGAAATGATAAAGACAAAAAACACGGCTTAGGCCGTATCACGAAATAGTCCCGGCTCAGCATTTGGAATGTATAATTTGATTATGAATATTTTCGGTATGTTCATATACAAAAAGAACAAAGACATTTATAAATTTTACAGTAAGTACAAGAAATCTTTCTCGTATATTCGCGGATTTTTCGTTGATTTTGTACAATTCTGAAATCATTTCTATGTATGAATAAGATGAGTACTTTTGATACGATATGTAGCTGCCCGCGAAAGTACCTACTAACAAAATTTGCATTTTTTTTTCAATTTGGTATGATAAATGTAAACGTTGCCTTGGAAAATAATAAAACGTGCAATATTTTAACACGACACAGCAAACTATTTTTTTTTACAAAATGGCAGCGCGCTTGGGTAAAAACTAAATTTGAAGTACCTACATAGTTTGGAAAACCATAACTGCGAGTTTTTAAAGGTGGCATCTTAGGAGCCGGGCCTTCCTTGGTGCACCACCTACCTTATATAGATTTCGATACTAATCCTTTTATCAGTTAAGTTAGTCCCTAGAGTACAAAATTTTTTTTTCTAAAATATTTACCTGGTTAAGCCAACCCACCATCACATTTTTATTATTAATAAAATTATCACGAGCACACTTTCTACTTCTTCTGTATCCGATGGTAGATAAAATTATTTAACGGCCGTTTCACCTCTTCCCGAAAATACAAGGAAACCTCTGACCTTTTCAAATGATTCCTCAGTTACTTCCACTCGACTGAAATTCCGAAAAGCCTTTGCTAAATACCGAAAAACTTTCGTACGTGACCCCATCAAACTGCGGCCTGAGGGACCCAGAAGGTTTTTTCTTACTTTTATACACCTAATATGTGGCCTCCTTTTTATATGTTAAATAAAAATAAACTATTATAGCATCCTCGAAGCTATTGAAACTATTTACAGGCTAATTACTTCTGAAAGTTGTTTTCTTGGAAAATACGCGTTTTAGTTGTTACCTGAGCCACAGAATAGATAATAGTGCGTTATTATTTAAAAGATTTAGACAAATTGATGGAGCACTCAGAAGTGGTAAACAAATTCAGATCAGTCAACTCTGTACACAATTTCAAGTTTCATTTCCCAGACATAGGTTCCATAGAATACACACATACACACATAAATTGCTACCATCGTCGTTGTGGGGTAAAAACGTATGCACCCTAATTTTTAATTGCGTATAATTCTGACGTTTCTCGGTATGTTCAGGCCAAAAAAATACTGATTGAATCTGTGGTGAGAATTAAAAAAGAAAAAATAATATGTTCATTACTATACATTATGTTATTTAATTTTAAATTGCACAATTTGGACATAAAAATATAAAGTTATTTTCTGAGGAAAATGATACTATGAATATTGGCAGATATCGCAAACCTTTGGTTTAAAATATTAATATTTAATATTATGTAATGTGTGTGTACCTACCTTATCTGTTTTTTCTATGGAATGACTACTGTTCAGCGAATTACAATGGTATAAAACAATCGTAAATATTAAAAAAAACTGGACAAGTGCGAGTCGGACTCACCCACCCAGGCTTCCGTACAAAATTACAAATGTATCGTTTTCAGATTTTTGCTGTACTTGTAGTATTAAGACGATATTACTTGCCAAATTTCGTAGTTCTATATAGGTCAACGGGAAGTACCCTTGATTCCCTTGGGTGTTGAAATGTACCTATATGTTTTTTGGGGCATAAATAGCCGTATTTTTTTACGTTAACTTTGAAGTTACTTTTTTTCACAGCTTCAAGGGACTGTAGACCTGAGAATATGGTTTTAATTTCAACTCGATAGCTCCGCTCCACGTGTTTCCGAGATAAAGGGTCTTGTAGACAGACAGACATACGGACAAAGGTTCCGTTTTTTTCCTTTTTAGGTAGGGAACTCTAAAAATAGGTACAAAACAGAACAATCATTTTAAAATATAAGTCATAAACGTGTAAAATAGTCTATTTACAAAGTGTACAACTACTTAACTAGACGCGGGAGGTCCAAGGTCGCAGGAGTCCGCTGGATGCGGGGCGCAGGACCGGTCACTTTGGCACTCTTTGGGGGAGCCTATGTCCAGCAGTGGACGTCTTTCCGCTGATATGATAATGATGAAGATGATGCTTAACTGATTGTTTAACGAAAATACATTTATCTAACGAATAAATCTATCGTTTACTATTCGAGCAAATGGGTCGTTCTTCTTTTCGACCGACAATAGCCTGTCCTTCGTCTTATTACGGCATCTCATTTGAGTAATGATGTTTCCGGTTTTATAATTTTCGAATGAACCTCCATATTATTTTATTAATTAGTATTATTTAATATTTCACCTTTTCTAACTAGCATTTTTTTAAACGGTTTTTTTGCTCGTGGAATGCCGTGACATAGTGGTAAACCAAAATGTGGTCCCCACTGAAAGAGTCCACTTTGTCACATATTTATTTTTAAAACCAACCGTAAAAAAATAATTATATTGACCGGAAAGGAAACTTTAATTAGTTCTAATGAAGAAACCTAAGATGCATTTTTTAAAAATCGCAATTCAAAAGTACAATTTTCGATAGTTCAAAAACAAAAAAAAAACAGAAAAACCTCGGTTCATTGTCGGTAAAAAAGAAGAACGACCCAAATATTAGATTTCTCATTTTAAGAAAATTTAATGCATGCAATTTTAACTGTGATATAAAAGCAATACGTAATAATTTATAAAGTATTTTTTTATCTGCGTTCTCTGAAATGTAAAATTTTGCCTGCTGTCAGAATTCTACGCAATAAAAAATGAGAGATTAGATGACTGTAAGTAGGTATCTCTCGTTTTTACCTAAGCATCTTTCTATATGTCTATGTATATTCCCAGTCAAATATTGCCGGGACTTGAAACGGACTCGCTCGGTCAATAATTCATGATCGTGATATAAGTATATGTTTAGATTTGTGCTTTAGCACAGATCCTAAACGAGTTCGGCCGCAAATCTAATACCTACGTTCTTTTTTAAATTTATTATTAATACATTATTAGCGGGAGTACCAACAAAACTGTCGCAATACCTATATTTAAACAAGATATACAATAGGAATCGATCTTCATTCAGTATTGAGCACGGGTCTGGCGCATTGTTATATTATATATTAGATTACAAAACGAGTGAAAAGCCTATTGATATACTCGTCCTCTGTACAGTCGGTGACATTTGGTTTTTGTGACGCTGTGCTACATATTATGACAAAATACCTAATGTAACATAAGGTTAATAAATATTCTTTACAGTACACATGGTGTTACTTTCTCGCACTAGTGCGGAAATGAGCACTTTCCGTGCATATGTTGAAACTTTAAAGAGCCATATGTACTAAACGTTGTACTCGTACGATACACGTGCGAATAGGTAATTCGCAACTCGTGTCGATTTAAAACACTCCCTTCGGTCGTGTTTTAATTTATCGCCACTCGTTGCGAATTTCCTATTTTCTGCATCACACTTGCTCGTCAATGGCGTTATTACTTGCGAGCGTACAGAGCAGTTATAGCTGTTTTACCTTCCACGGGCTGTTAAGTTTAGTTTTAAAATATAGAACCCTCTGATTGGCTTAAGCAAATCTGGTTGCTCTGTGATTGGTTGAAAAAAAAACTAGTTGGCTAAGCCGCCCCGTCCCGCAAGAATAGTGCTCTGTGATTGGTTGAAATATTGAAGCTGCGCGCTCCACTAGAACTGATCTGGAAGTGAAGTTGTCAATTTTTGATTGGTGCGGCCGTATGAAACTTAGATTTTTCCGTCTTTTGTAGTTATTTATTTCCTCGCAAATGTGATGAAATAGTAGATTGTATGACAAGGGGCTAAAATAAGCCATATTACCACGAGATGGATATTTTCCCGAGCGAAGGGTAATATGGCTTTTAGACCCGAGTTATACACTCTACTTTTCACTTCGCTGCGAGAAAATAGTAAAACAAAGATTATCCATCCACAATCAATAACAAATTTCACTGCGAAGAGATTGTTCAATTTAGCGTGAGGCGTTTTCTTTTTTAATGATTTGGAATTAGGGACTATAAAACACCTGATGTTTGATTGGTCGATTTTAATATGTAGCTGTATTCTGGTTGGTTGATAGCAAAGAGAAGTGTTTTTTGAAAGAATAGTGATTGGTGGATTTAAATGATTTGGAATTAGGGACTAAAAAACACCTGATGTTTGATTGGTCGATTTTTATATGTAGCTGTAGGTCTTGTGGTTGGTTGATTTGATAGCAAAGATAAATGTTTTTTGAAATAGTTGTGATTGGTGGATTTAATATGGTGAAGTGTTTTGATTGGTCAAATTAAATGTGTTAAAAATCATAAATATGTATACATATTTTCCCTAGGGGCTAGATGTACTACTTTAGCCCCGCTTATTAAGCCTAATATGACACACTTTTCGAGCATGAGATGTGAAATAGTAGATTATACACCAAGGGGATAAAGCACTGTTTTATGTCACGGGAGCGAATTGAATCCCGAACGTAACGAAGGACTCATAATTTAACTCCTGAGCGTAGCGAGGGAGTTATAAGTTAATTCCTGAGCGAAGCGAGGGAATTAAGACTGAGTCCTGAGTGCAGTGAGGGGTTCAACCGCCCAAGACTAAAACAGTCTTATCCCCGAGGTGTATACTCTACTTTTCACACCTTATGCGAGACAAAAAAACAGGCTCAGTAGATAAATAATGTTTGATTTCTTTGCTCGATGTCCATCCGATTTCCTTTTTAAAAAGGCCAATAAATTGGCATATGTATTAATTTGTATGTCATGTTTGACACTTATTGTTGCCCTCAGCATCGAATATATACACCACAGGCTACTTGGCTTCTTTGTAGCTGACAAATATTCAAAATAGACCAGAAGCACTGATTCAGACACAGACTTTACGCCTTTTACAGCTTTCCATTTGTCAAAATCGTTGTAGGCTTTTAGGTATTTTTCCTTTGACTTCTCTGGCAGCAGATTGTTGACAATGCCTATGGCATCTAATTTGATAAACTCAGGAGTCAAAACACTTTCATCACTCGACATTTTCAATATTATTTTTGAAATTAAATCTTCTATAGGCACCTACAAGAACTCGATTTGTTCGTCACGCGTGAACAAAAGAAGGCGCGCGACGTTCCAAATTCGAAAGCACAAGCCGTGGTCCTAGATTCGAAATTCGAATTTCGAACACCGCGCTCCTCCGGACCGGGGTTCACACGGAGGCAAACTTCATTTATTTTGTCAAATCAAGTAGGCCATGGCCTAGGACAAATTGTGTTTAGCAAAATTAAACTTTATGCATATAGTAATAAGAATTATGAAAAGTGAAATCATATTATTAACCAGCGGGTTATAATGAAATTCAGTACAACATTATAACCCGGCTAATACCAAGGGATTTAATGTCTTGCTTTCGGTAGGGTTTACATGACCTATAATTCGGCATTGTCGAGCATGTGGTTTGAAAAACATTGTACGCCCCTCGTTAAACAATGTACTATAATATCGCGTTGACCATTTTTGGCAATCTCTTTCAATTAAACAACATCACATAACAAGGATATACTACTTGTCGCTATTTGTTAAGACACATGATCTTGATTCTTTTAGATTCAGACGATTACATCTAAGGTTAAGACGATTACATTAACTGATAACTCCATAGGCTATAGTATAAAAATATGTGTGTGTTATCCACCAGGGATGTGCGAAGATGTGTTCATCATAAGTAGGTACATCTGACATCTCGCATGCTTGACAGCCGACCGATGTAGCCCTCGCTACTACAAACTAAACAAAATAATAATCTACTTCTTCTAATCGCTGAACTTAAGTGTCAGTGGGCGAGGCACATTGCACGCGGAACCGATGGCCGTTGGGGCGGAAAGGCTCTCGAGTGCGACCACGTACCGGAAGACGCAGCGTGGGTAGACCGTCCATAAGTTGGACTGATGACCAGTTGGTCGATCACGTAACGCATTGTACGCGCGTCGGGTAGATTTATGTCAATTTTTATATGGAAAAATGACAGTTCTATATACCCGACGCGCGTTTGGAACGTTACGTGATTACCCCCCTGGTAAAGGTAGCGGGAGTCCGCTGGATGCGGGTGGTGCAGGACCGGTCATTGTGGCACTCTCGGGGGAGGCCTTTTTGCCATTAGGCGAGGCGCGTAGGGTCACTGCTTAGGCGGGTGCGCGGCAGCGGCAACGGCCTGCTAAGGGCGTTAGTCCAGCGCCACGACTGTCCGCTCACAAAGTACTGGGTGGGGATGGCTATTGGCAGGGCTATGTAGATAATACATACATATATTTTTTAAACTTTGAAAAATGGAATTAATTATTGGACCTGCTCACAACAGTAATATTATGTGACTCTGCGAGCTGAAGACCTCGCAAGACACTCCTAATTAAAAATAATTATTGAAAAACTGAATCGACAAAAAACTTCAACAAATTATTGAACTTGGTCACAAAGTTTCACGAGAATCGGTTCAGAAATGTGACTTGTAGAGGAGAACAGCCGGACAGACGCCGGACATACGAAATAATTTTTGCCCAAGCTGAATCAAAGAACTTCGTGCGCTTCACTCTCTCGTTCAATAATTAAGTAATCTGTTCCTAACGATCTGATTTTGAAACGTAAATATAACTAAATTATGAATGAAATTAAGAAGCATTTGAATTTTTGCAACTAATTATTATCAGTCTTTGCACAAAGTATTTTTAGAGAAAAGTTCATAAAGTGCAAACTACCCAGTAAACTGCTAAGTAGTTTAATATCCACGATATTCAAACTCATGAGAGGTTTATTAGTTTCCGTAGAAAAAGAACTTAGCAGCCAAATATTCCTTAGTAAGATGTGCTATTTTACTATAAGAAGCTCGAAACTTTGACGATAGGGGCCTCAATTTTGCAAGTAACAATTTCATTCCAACCCAATCTCAATATACTTAATCCATTAGTGTGTCATGCTTGCACACATCTGGTTCGTGCTTACGAAAGAGGGAGCCCATGGATCGAGTAAAATCATAATATGATTTCAATACGTCGAAAACGCGTTGCGCAGTAGATTTATGAGTTCTAACCTCTAGAAAATATACTTGCGCTGCATTTTTAACGAAACAGCAGGTACACGCCATAAAATGTATGTATACAGCTCTATTAAGGGTTGTAGAATTATCTACTGCTGGATCTAATTTGGAAATTATATTTCTTACTCGTATAATTGATTAAAATTAATTACATACATTTTGGTGAATTTTAAATTATCGTCATGACTTTTTATTACCATTACTACATTACACTTTTTATTAACATTATTACTTTTTATTTACTCACCAAGTAAATATTAACATGCTCTAATCTAGTTGAAGTGATGTCTGCACAGATCTAGATCTGTGGATGTCTGAATATCCAAGGATATTTCTTAGACACAGACGAGAGTCTTAGGTCGGATTTGTTGAAGAAGGGGTCTGTCTACCTACTTTTTTTATTAATTAGCTACGTTAATACAATAAGTATAATTAGAATAAAGGTGTCAAACACTGGGACGTTTAACTTAATTGCAATAAATTTACTCCTTTCGGTACCGGTAGCAACCATCCGGAAGAGAAGCGAAATATTGTATCCCTGAAATTATCTCGGACAAAGCGCGGCAGCAAAATAATTTATAGGAACTCAGTGGCTCGTGCAGCGTTGTGTAGAGAGCAATAAATCACGCAGCTAACTGTCGTTAGCTCGCCTCCGATCCGAGGCAGCCAACGCATGGCACTGCTTAGGATTCACCGACTAGTTTCTAATGGTTACTTAACTTGGAACAGCACAGCGGATGTCAACGAATTATTGCACTTGTAAACTTATTAGGATCAAACAAAAGTAGGTAAGCTAAGTCGTCCAATGAGGAAGATATTCCTAATGATGACGTAGAAATCTTGTCAAAAACAAGTACATAACTAATGTTATTTGAACTTCAGTTTTCATATATTTTTTGACAAAGGTGTCCTTTTGAAACAAGAAATACGGAGCCTCTGAAGAATATCCTTAATATTTTAAGCACTATGCTACAATTTATTTTTCTTCTATGTGAAAAGACACCGTATTTCTCCTTAAGTATGATTATTGCAAGAAATCGCGCTTTAGTGATAATACCTATAGCAATAAAAAAACACTAGGTATTACACGGCATTACTTCCGTTAAATATTGTGCAACAGATTTTTAATCTGATAACTGTACCTACTTATGTATCTCGTTTCAGCTTTTGGTTACAATTTTGCATTGTCACGACTCATTTTAATCTAGTTACAATCTTACCAGAAATAATACCATGACGATGGATGGCATGCCACAATACGGCGACATGGGCTGTTAATGTTTTCGTGACCGTACTACAATGGTCAACACTTTCCTAGTCGCCTAGTACCTACCTTCCATACTAGATGTATCTACTGATAGGGTGACCATGTGATCGGATTTGTAAAAGAGTTATAGACCTAGTCACACTTACTTGCTTACATCATATTTCAGGCTGCCGTAGAACATGCGACATAATTAAAATATTATAAGAATAAACGAAATAAAAATAAATATTATAAGAAGAAACCCAAATTATTGGCGGGAAATTCAAAAAATCTTGAGCTGGTCACACTTTGTGTAGTAGGAATTATAGTTTTGATACTAGAAAATATTTTTGATTTTCTGTGCACACGTAAGGTAACTACTAACCTTTTTTTTTTTTTTTTTGTTCATTTTTTTTTGTTTTTTTTTTTTTTGTTTAGGGGGGGGAAATGCGTTACGCATACCACCCGGGTGCAGGGGGTGACCCGAGTGGTTATGTGGGACTCCCGTATAAGCTGATGAGACTCACGGTATACCCACTAAAAACCCCCCCACTTGCCGCCTCGCCGCCATGTGGCGAGGTCACGGGAACGCTTGCGCACACATCCGCGACCCCGCTGGCGGCAGCCACCCACAAGCGGCTCCCTCGCGGACGCCCGAAGGCCCTCCACGAGAGGCACGCCAGATGTTTTGGCGCGCCTGCCTCCTCCATCTCCACACGTTCAGTAGCGGACCCCCCTGAGTCCGCTACGAGGAGATCATGGGTGCGGGAAATTCCAGCACCCGGTGGCGGATCAGGTCTGTGGTTCCGCCACCGACCACGCCTCGGCCGCAGAGGATAGGGAAAGCGGCGCACCGTAATACCGGCATTCCTCTTCCTCTGCGGCCCCACCAATGCCGCTTCCGCGGAACGGCCCCGTCAAGTTCGCAGGGGGTAGGGAGAGTGGCGCACCGTAATACCAACACGCCTCTCCCCCTGCGATCCCGCCTCGGCCGCAGAAGATAAGGAGGTACTCCTTTTCTGCTGCGGTCCCTGCCCAACGCATCCTAAGCGGGCAATGCACAGCCCGCTAGGAGCGCTCTCCTCGGGCCAGCCAGCAGGCCCCACACAGGCCGGCCCTGGGTGCCTCTTAGCTTCGCCGTGGGTTGCAGTCCACGGTTACTAAGCCCCCCCGCCCCGACAAGGCGGGCACCCTCGAGGGGGTAAGGTAACTACTAACCTAACCTAACCTACAAAAATAAGTTAAATATACGTTCGAGTTAAATATAATATCACATCATTTCTATCACTATATATACAGTATACAGTCAACGACAAACGCATAAGTTTACCGTTTCTCACCGTAAGTATATCATTGTAGCAAGGCGAAAAATGAAATGTAGTGTAAATAAGACTTAGATCTATAATAAGTACTATGCCAAATATCAACTCAATCGGAAACCGCGCAGTGGGTCAAGTTCAACTTAACATTTGAAAGTTTCTTTCTTGCTTGCTTGCTTACAGGCTACACCGGAATAGGTAAAAGCACGTGAAACTACTATTCACGTACCTAATCAAAGTTATAGGCAAATGTTTGAGCTAGTACATAAAGTATCAAAATATTAATGCAGCACTAACCTACTAAGTTGTTTACGACTTGTAAACATTGCAGTTTTTCGTTCGTTTTCGTGGTTTTCACATTGTCGTAATTATTTACGAGCTTAAACAATAGATTGCGGACCTCACTCGGTATATACTCGTAGTCATATTATTTAAAATAAAACATAAACCGTGAATCATTTGAATGAATGACAATGTCATAAATTGATAACTGACTTTTAGCCTTTTTTTAAGCCATAGATAATTGATGATACCACAAGGAAATATCTGTCAACAAAATTTGGTTAGCCTCTTAAAATATTTCCGTGGTCCGGATAATGTTGCACAATTGAACAACAACCGCAAATAAAATTACAATATAAAAATATACTTTTTACGTTTGTTCTTTATTTACATCACTGAATTCAAATGTAATTTGAGAATACTTTTTTCCAGTAGTCAGCCTACGAAGGAGCCTTGTCAAAATGCAATCATAAAGGAAAAAAAAATAAATGGCGGTACATAGACTTTTCAACATTTTGATAATGCTGATCGTACTAGCAGTTAATTAAGTAAAGTTTTTTAACTCCCAGGGGTCCCAAAATAATACAACCACTCGTAGCTCTATTGTAGCTGAGGATGATTCAAACATCGAGCTAATAGCTAGTTTGTTACAAGGTACAGAGCCATCTAGCGGCAAATGTTGCAACTAAAAGTAATTCTAATGTAACTTAGAAATAATATTAGCATGCGTTTTATGATATTTTTTAGATTCTATTTATGTAATAAGGTAATTTATTAAAGTAATTTTCGGAGGCTAAAACGCTTGCTATATAGTAGCGCTATCTGTTGGCGAATTTAGGTAAACTTCAGTAATGTATTGAATAAATTTATTACGTTAAATACAGTATATATATAAAATATTATCATAGGGGGAATTTAATGTTCTATGATGGGTATTCCGCAGCCGTCTTCGCATCCAAATCTTTCTATTCTTCTTCTCGTTCCTCTAATTCTCATAGAGACCGCTCTGATGATTGATATTTGTATTTTTACTTTGATCCAGCTTATTATTTGTGAGTATGGTTTGGACCATTTTGAACTAAACTTTGGACCAACTAAACTTCAGTTAACTTAGTAATGAGGAGGGCCGTTAAACAAAAGTAATACTAGAAAGATATGAAATAATGTAATAGGTAATTACCAGAAATAAAATATGTCTACCTACGTTTAAAAATATCCGGTTGGGATGTACTATCGCCCAAGGGTACGGATTCACACTTTCTGTTCAAAATCGTCTGCACATGCATAGCGAACGCTCGAAAATGACCCTAGAGGTGTATACCCGTACCCTTGGGCGATAGTACCTACTCAATTCTGAATGCCAGGTTTGTCCAAATAACTACACTATCAACATGGTCACCATACTCTCGGAATTTTAGAGATAATCTATTGTGTTGAGTGAATGAGAGATGAACAATTGGTAGTGAAAGTCAGGTGGTCCCCTTTAGTCATGCCGTAAACATTGGTTGGAATAAAATAAGGTGTGAATGATATGCCCTGTTTGGAGCTTAACTGCGGAACGCCTATTAAAGTGCTGTATCATATAAAAAATGAACTATCGAATTCCGATCTTAATACTTAGATGACAAGATTTACTTTTAAATAATTATAAAAATGGACATAACCGCTTTTAACAAGTCGCACCTCTATCGTCATCTTTTTGTAAGCATTATGTCAAACCTCGTATCTTTGATTGTGTGACAATAGAATTTGAACTTTATTGAAAAAGGAATCAAGTTACTTTTACAATGTTGAAAATGGATGAAATGTGACCTGATAGTGCAGGGCATTTGTTACCAATTAAGGTGAAGAGTTGCTGATGGTCGCATTTAAATGGTGTTAAATTTTGTTTAACACATTGTAGATGCGGTGTTAACTTACATGCAAGGACTTGGTATATTACATCAGTACTACGTCAGATAAAAACGTGATGAAACGCAATTATATTTTTTGCTTTCGATTAATTATACAAGTTATAAATAAATTATAAAAAAACTAGAAACCTGTCGTAAAATAAATAGGCTTTCTACTGTAGCAATGTAATTTTAAAATTTTATAATGCGATACTGATATGGTATATTGTATACTGTTTTGAAAAAATGACACCTCGCCGAGTTTTTTACGCCTTTCTTCTCGAGGCAGAGGTTTACTTTCCGAACCGGTGGTAGTTTATCGACATTCATAGGTGCATGTAATATGCCTAAATTGAAGAATAAATCACTTTGACTTTGACTTTTTTTTATTGCTCTTTTCTTTAAAGACGAGAAATGTGCTTATATAAAACAAAACAAATAACGAATAGGATCGAAAAGCTCCAAAATCCCAGTCAAAAACAAAAAGGTTCGTTGCGGCCGCTGTCACATGTGCAAACAAACGTCTTGTAGTACCTAAACCAAACCATCAGAGGATAAACAAAATTGGTAAACTATCGAACTGCAACATCTGTAGCGTGCAATATTCGAGATTTAGGTGAGATTTTGTATAGAAATGAATCCGGTCAATTGGCTAGCCATCTGGCGGTGGCGCCATTGTGTAGCACTTAGGTACAGTAGGATAGCATGAGTAATTCACAAATTGCACAATGGTTGACTAGATTGATTTTATATACATTATATGCATAGGTTAACCGTTATTATTGTCTTAGATAAATTATTCGTCTGTTCTTCAAATATCTTGGAATCGTCACAGAATAAGTAATAGTACAATTTCAACGTTTTACAAGTTTTTTCCAGCATAATCCATTAAAGGCACGGACAAGTGTATCGAGTACAATACTATGCATAATTCTATAGGGTATAAATACCTTTATACTTCATTAATTAAAAAAAGAATAACAGTTTATTATTTTTTATTTTAACTTATTTCCTTCAAAGCCCACTTTTTGTTCTATTGTTTGTCTATTTAAAACACAAGAGCATCGTTCCTAGCCATAGAGTAGTAATGCAAAGTACTCTCAGATACTTATGCTCGATTTACACGTATTAGTTGTTAAGCATTAAACTAAATTTTATGTGACTAAATGCGGCCAAACAATCAATTTAGTAATAATTTACACGTAAATTACAAACTGTATATTTTTCGGTTAAGTGGGTATTAGGCGTGGCTAATCACTTGATATGTTTGGACAGGCAATATTTTAGTTAAGTGTATAAGTGCATCGTATTCTCTAAATGAATTCACCAAGGCAGCATTGTTCGTAATGTGCTATAAGAGTGATATGTAAATAAACACTGTACTAATGTTATATTCTAAATAATGTTATAATATTAAATAGTTACACTATTATCTTAGGTTCAATGCCTGTAAAAATAGTTGTAAGTGTGAATAGTAAATAAATAAAAATAAATAAAAAAAGTTAGAAGTTGTTGGAAGGAGTTGGAAGTTGAAGTGAAATAAATATAAGAATTGTATTTCAAGATCATTTTAAAAAATTTGAGGTGCACGTAACTCAGTATAGTTAAGTTTATAAAATAATATGTACCTACCTATAACATTATTCTTTGTGGATACGGAGTTCAAATTATAGAAACAAACAAGTGTAACAAAAAAGGGTTTGCAGACATTGTGTCGGCCATGTCGATACCAAAGTATTTTAATTGTAAATATCAGATCAATATCAACTCTCGATCCATATATCGTATTTACTTATACAATTTTAGACAACATACTTTAAGGATTTTTTCGATTCTTCTTTATCTTCTAGTACATGAAGGAAAGTTGCACTTGTACCCGATTAGTTTTTCTTGGTACTTAAGCCAGTTTCCTACCCCAAGCCAATGCGTTGTTGAACACACATCTTGGCTTAGCTAAAGAACTTAACTAAAATAAAGTCCGTATGTCATACTAAAAATACTGAAAATACACTTACTAAAAATTAAGTTGCTTAAAATTGAGTTATTTACTTGATAACTTAATACGTGTAAAATCAGCATAGAGTGTAAACAATATACAAGCTGACCCACTGTATTGTACCGTTTGTACTCCATTCGGCACAGGACCCAACTGGTCACGAGTCTGATAAATGTGTGGTCACTCCGATTTTCTAACCCCGCGCCGGCTCATCCGGACCTAATGAAAGCCAATCGATTTGACGGAACTTGCGATTCAAAGTTTATCCTACAAGGGAAACACCAACAATAGGCTTTGAAACGATGTGATTTTGCACACAAATGTTTGGACGTGAGATATTTGGCTATCGATTGCATCTACATATTCGATTTCGCACCGACACTACCTCAATATATAACGTTAAACTGCTCATATATTATCATATCGCAGGGTGATATCTATACCTAATATATTTGTAGAGCCTGTAGCACATATTGGGTACTATAATTAATATTATTTTTGACATGTAAAATTTTATACTATATTTTATTAATAAATGAGTATGAGTATCCTTTATTGTACTAGGTACTACAAGATAAAAGTTATGAAACATAAAGCATAATGGCGTGAATCTTGTATGTATATATAATTATAATTACTAACTATTAACGTTAATGTGATGATTAAATTAATCGAAGCTATTAAGAAACTATTCTAAACCCAATAGCTTGTCCGTTAACCTAACACTAATTCTGTCAAGGAGATGATTACATGATTGATTAATTAATTACATTGATGTTACGTAGATCCATCGGTTTCCAGTAATCTCTAATTGTTCTAATTATAGGGAAATAATTTGATTGCAGTTGCAACCAGTGAACTCGCTAAGTTCTAAAAGAGTGGATTGCAAAAAAATTGTACATAGTTAGGAGCCTTAATCTAATTTACGATTTAACTTTTTACAGTTTCGTGACGGAAATTACCCATATAAAATATATGGGTAATTGCCGTTATGAAACTGTAAAAAATTAAATCATAGATTAGATTAAAGCTCTTAACTATGTACAATTTTTTTGCAATCCACTCAAAATGTGTAGGTGTACAATCAACTATAACAACTTTTCAAACCCATCGCTATAATTATCGCATTTATTAGAGAACAAGTAATTAATACTTTATTTAATAATGTTGTTAAAATTAAACATACCCAACTTACAACCCATCACAATGGCGATGCAATAAGAAGGGTTTTTAGGTATTAAGTTTTAACGTACGTTTATTGCCACGCAGGAAGCAAAGTTGGCGCAGTCGACGGGACTGAAATATACTTTGTACAGTCAGGGCTATTAATATACGTACATAAATATCTGTACAGGTCTCTATTGTCAATGTCACAAAGGCGTGTGCAGATATTTATGTTTTTATTTATGTACATATATTAATAGCCCTGACTGTACCTACTGGTTACATTATAAACACAGATTTTGTCTATCAAAGCTGCATTCAAGCGAAATACTTCCGCGCCATATTGGTTAAGTTATTTAACAATATTTGCTCATCTTATTAGCAACGCTACGAAAACGAACCGAACCAAAATTGTAACAACAACTGCCATCCCGACGACAGGACGAGGAGCCTTTGTTTCGATCCAAATGGTGTCAATTAAGCTAACGTCATAATCCGGCCCATGTTTGCCGAAGGCCGGCCGGCAAATAAGGTATTGGATTAATACCCATTTCTTGACATTGATACGCCACGAATTCGGTTACTGTTTCAGCGTAGTGCAGTTGTTTTTACCCCATTCCTTCCTAGAATGTGAATGGGTGTTTTTTTTTACCGCCGCGCAACAAAACTTTTAAAAATATAAGGTTAGATCTTGTTCTGTTTTAGAAGAAAATTAAAATTTAATATAACTACCTTGAAACTAATCCCGATCACTACGGACTATATTCTCGGAGTATACTGTTTTCAATAAATACCTGCAGATAGATTGGAAACTTCTTTTTAAACTCATTTTCAAAAAGTGAACTGTAAAATGATTAGTATTTAAAATGTTAAGAGAGCGTAATTATTATTATTTACTGATTAGTATTTTTTTATAAGTGGTGACCGAAGTGGAAGCAGTGGTATTGCCGGTCACTGGGTAATGCCGTTCACTCCAATATCTCAATAAAACTAGTATTTAGAATGATGCCATGAAGCTTGAGGCAAGGGTGGGGTGGAGTTTTAGCAAGTGGCGAATAGTAACAGTCAAAGTGCGTGAGATTGAAGGGCGTATATTGGCTTACAGCAATTATCATGTAGTTTTTGACTCCATGTTGTGGTCAACATGAACCAATTTTTCACAGTTAGAGTAACATATTTTATTATTTTAGTTACAAATATTTTAGTTTTTAGTTGTTTTCACACATTTCACACGGAGGTGTTACAAACCAACCGCCGAGAAACAGTGTACTCCGATATTGTTTTGCTACAAGTATTAAATCTCAACAAATACGAGTATACCCGTAAACTTTCTTGGCTGCCACTACGAAATTTATTGTTCAATTTTGCTATTGGTTACCGCAACCGAATTTAAAGCCTTAAACTTTGTTTTGGTGAGATGTGCCACTGGGTTGTTAATTTATTACTGGCTTACTTGACGGTGGAATTGAAAGTCTAACATGGCGGTAAGGAATTATTTTGGCGCGCATAAGCATAATTATTGTTAGGTTTATTTAATACTACGACGATGGCAAACAAGCATACGGACTGTCTGGTGGTAAGTCGGTAGCTAGGAGCTACCACCAGACAGTCCGCCACTTATAAAAAAAAAACTGCAGGCCGCGGATGAATTGTGTAATACAGATATGCTTGCCTCAATAACCAAAAAATCGAGCTCCAATTTACACCTACACAAGCTTTTGCCCGCGGCTTCGCCCGCGTACTAAAAGTAATTTTAACCGTCTACAAAAAAGGTGCATCTCAGTATGTTCCAATTTAATTGCAATTTGGCACAAATACTTTCAAGAATGTTCATGTCCACAATGTTAAATTTCAAAATCGATGCCATTTTCGTAATTAACGTCCCAAAAATCATAAAAACGACACCCATATTGATATTTAGACAACCCCATCGCGCCCCAACAGGGGAGATGGTATTTCACGTTGGTTTTTAGACATTTTATCAATTCCCCCTTTTAGGGGTTGAATTCCCAAAAAACCTGAAACATTTACTCATTTATTGCTAGGAATACTCCAGTGAAGTTTCGAATGAAATAGTCTTACTTATTTTGTTTCCCCATACAAAATTTGGACCCACATATCACCCGCTTAGGGGGAGAATTTTGAAAAATGCTTTCTTAGTGCACTCTTAGACCTTATAAGGATCCTACGTGCCAAATTTGGAATCTCTAGATCCAGCGGTTTGGGCTGTGCGGTGATGTCAGTCAGTCAGTCAGCCAGTTTCTTCTTTTATATATTTAGATCGACTCTACATACACTCTACATATCGAACATAGACTCTACATATCGAATCTACATATCGACTCTACATATCGACTCTACATATCGACTATACATATCGACTCTACATATTTAGATAGATGTCCACTGTGTACTTAGATAGGTGTCGACTCTACATATCGACTCTACATATCGACTGTACATATTGACTCTACATATCGACTTTACATATCGACTCTACATATCGACTCTACATATCTGGACCCCCATATAAAATTTCACCCCCTCTTTTAAGGGGTTGGGTGCAGATTTAAAAAAAAAATGATGCACATTTTTTTTGTTAGTCACAAATAGTCCGCATACCAATTTTTAGCTTTCTACCTTGAAAATTGCGGAATGCTCCATACAAACTTCCACCCCCTATTTTAGGGCAGTGGGGGGTTAGAAAGAGACAAAAAGTAGCCTATGTCACTCTCCATCCCTTCAACTATCTCCACTTAAAAAATCACGTCAATTCGTCGCCCCGTTTTGCCGTGAAAGACGGACAAACAAACATACATACACTTTCCCATTTATAATATTAAGTATGGATATGGATATGGATATTGATTCCAAGAACGTATGCAGTGAGTAAAATCTACAACAGGTAATACTCATTTCTCGTACACATTTCTATGAAGTCTACTACCTAGTCTAGTTATTTCAGCTTGCATGGGGGGTATCTCGTGTCATGTTGTTTGATTTTGAATTGTTGATTGAGAGAATCGGCACTTATCTAGCAATGTAGAATTGTAAACTGTAGAGTAAGTTTCCGTCAGAACAAGTTTTGTTAGTTTGCAGGTTGCAGCTTGTGTACCTTCGTCGATATCACGATGCAGAAACTTATGCGAGTTTGCTTTACAGTTTCTTAGGTGGTAAAAGTGTTTTGTGCATGTACTGTACTTGTATAAGACAAGACATAGGTAATGCCTAAAAAACGTGCAGGGGTTTATGGAATAGAACACACTAGGCGTTTTGGCGGTCCGCGGTAAGGAGGTACTGAAAAGCCTCGTGTGTTCTATGAATTTAATCGCACACTTACCTAAAAAAAAGACTGAATTTATTTACCTTTATTGTTCGATTTTGTCTCTAGAAGGCGAGTGCATTATGTAACATTTTGTATCTTAGCAAGTTTTCTAACAATCCGCACATCTAACATGCTGCTAATAACGACGCTAATGATGGTGAAAATGTAGTTCTCAAAATCATTATTGAAAAAGTAGGATTCAGTTTTAATTATATCTTTCCCCTTTTATTCAATAAGTAACAAAAAAGTTTAATCCCTACTAAGTGATAGGGCACCACGCCGTATTGACAGTCCGGAGTTAATTAAATAGGGTAGTTCTTATATCAGAGCTTACTACTTGTACTCAACAGCTGCTAAGAGAGCCGTATGATTTATTTTATATTTTGACAACTTTTTCTTGTTATACTCACGTTGGTTCAAGTAGACAGAAAAGTAACTAATTTAGAAAACTGTCATAATACTTACTACGAAGCAATTATTTATAAACACGCATGGAATAGTACGTGAAATATAATTGTTATACCTCCTGTAGGTATGTTTTAACTAACCTAGAATTTTTTGAATTTTGAATTTTATCATCACACTCACCACATCATCTAGTGGTTGTGGTCTTCTTTTTG
The DNA here is from genome assembly GCA_932294315.1 of Epinotia nisella. Classification (NCBI taxonomy): domain Eukaryota; kingdom Metazoa; phylum Arthropoda; class Insecta; order Lepidoptera; family Tortricidae; genus Epinotia; species Epinotia nisella. The sequence continues at coordinate 9,481,077 of OW028687.1, forward strand.
TTTGTAATATTAAATAAGCATCTTTCTCTATTCAATAACGGAAATATTTTTAAGTGGTTCCTAAACTAAGTAGTTATACTTTTGTATACCCATGAATATCCGGAATGAAGACAAATCTTGCGTATTACCCGTTATTACAGTAAAATTCCTTTAATTCTGCTCGGGAACGGGGGCCATTTTTATAAAGTTCTCGGCGAGCATTATTCTTCGTTCGCATTATCGTTAAGTTCGCACTAGAAGAGTGATAGCTTCAGAACTTGGCCACAGTTTACGGGGTATGTTTTATCGCGCTCCCCAGCGATGGGGTTGGTTGGCACTTTGATGGATAACATATTGGCGGGGTGTCAATAGGCGAACTAAATTGATAGAGCACGTATGATGGGTGCATAAGCTAATTAAGGCATGCTACGTGTTTGGAGTGTCGTGAGGACAGGATTTTCTGGTTAAGCATAAATGTACGGGCTACTGGATGACTCAAGAATGATTTTAATAGTTTACCTATGGTATATATGAATATGATATAGCGAATAGCGAGCTTTAATAGTAGTACATTACATACCTAGGGCGGTGAATTCGTGAATGCCCCAGATCGCGGGTGATTGTGGCCCGAACCGATCCGAGGCTTTACGAATTACCACCCCGTGGTTTGTCTAAAGTTTTACGTCTTGCCTTGGCCAGGAAGAGAGATTTTCTCCTCACGTAGCGGGCAGAAAATCCCACTTACGGCCTAGGGTGACGTAAAATACTCTTACGTATTACTTATGATTAGGTACCTTACTTTGGAATGCTTCTTCTGTCTCTATTTTTTTCTATTATAACTTCTAGCAACAAACAAGTTGCCGACCTAGATATGGTAGATCTCATTGTATTTCATGTTATTCCAGCATTGCCGTTTTAAAATGAGAAGTATTGAGAACCACGTTTGAATGGAGAGGGCGTCTCGGGGACTCTTAAGGCTTCGTTTTTTTTAATCCGTACAATAATTGACTGCATTCCAACTGCAGTTTGTGCTCGTTAAAGGCCTCCACATATCGAACGCGGGTCGTGCGCGGCGCGGGGCGGACACGGCGCGGGTTGGGCGCGGTTGAAGCGGTATTCACTGGGCGGCCTGTCGTACTTAAGCGTGTCCAACGCCGTAGTAACGCGCGCCCATCGCAGTAGCAACGCGTGTCCAGCGTGGGACCAACGTTCAACCTCTATGTGATTGCTCTCAGCAACACCCGTGTCGGTTGTCACATAGACGGAGTGTGCGTTAACAACTTAAGCAAGGCTGACGACATGGTGTTGCTGAGTGCCTCTGCGTGTCGACTTGGCAAGCTTATTTCCATCTGCGAGCGGTATGCCGCGAGCCATGGATTGATTTATAACGTAAACAAGAGCGAATGCGTCGTCTTTGGGGTCAAGGGCAAATGCACACCACCTGTTATTAAATACCTTGTCAACCACTGCGTATAGTTGAACAGTTTAAATACTTGGGGCATTTGGTGAACTCAGACCTTAAAGATGACGCAGATATTGAGCGCGAGCGCAGAGCGCTGTCCGTTAGAGTTAGAACAAATATGATAGCTCGCAGGTTTGCTAACTGCTCAAAAGAAGTGAAACTTTGTCTTTTTAAAGCCTACTGCACTATCTTTATACAGGCCGCCTGTGGGCAGATTATACGTATAACCGGTATAGCGCTCTGCGCGTGCAGTATAATAACGCTTTCAGGGTGCTGATGGGTCTGCCCAGATTCTGTAGCGCATCAGGAGCCGTAGCATGGTTGGCCTTATCACGCGACAAGTGACAAGATAAGAGCGTCGTCTCGTTCCATCGAACGGTGTCAGCCAGTGACGCACGCTCTATCCTAAGTATCACCTATCACGTGACAAGGCCAACCATGCTACGGCTCCTGGGATGTTTGCAGAAGCGCGGGTAGACTGCTTCTACACCGCTATGTGCAAGCGAGCCACATCTCTGGTGCGCAGAGTGCGAGCTAGCTCCAACAGCATTCTGAGCAAGATAGCGGACAGGATAGATCGCATGTACTTGTACCTACAACTGCTGCATGATACATGCACGCAGAAACAAATAATAGTATAAAATTAATAATGTAATGTAATGTACTAACACTAGTTTAATACCTAAGTATTATAATAGGCATGATGACTACATTTTTTTCACGATGCCATTTGAACCATTTTTGGAGAGGAACAAATGTTTGTATGGGAGCAACTACAATTAAAGAACATAATTATACCCAAAAAAATGTGTCAAAGGTTGACCTCGCTGGCGGCATCCCAAACACTTCATACTGATTGACTTAAAAGGTGACGTCACACTTTGAACTAACCGTTGTACGGAAAATCAAGTAAATTGCTGTTTCGGTCGCGAAATACTTCGTTTAGATCCATAGTTGTCATACAATTATGTTTATATAAAAGCGTAAGGATTCTATTGGTAGCTTTAAATTTACACTTGGACAATAAAAAAATGCAAGTTTTTTCTAAATTTTCAAGGTTCATATCTTTTTATGATATTCAATTATTCATTATATTTTTAATCTATACTTTATTACAATAATTTGATGGTTTACTATCCATTTAGCAACACTATGTTATCAATTTTAACATGAGTCATCAATGATGACTCATCATGCCTATCGTTACTAACGCCATAATCCAAGTTGGTCGTAAATAAAGTATTTTAATTTAATTTAAAGGGATGGTAAACAGAATATATTTTAATACAGAGTCAGTAATCATTCTTGAATAGTACCTAAACCTACTTGATGATTTTAATTTTGCGCCGCGGCGCGAGCGCCGGCCTGCGTTCAGCACGGCTATCACAAGACGGCGCGCGAGCTCTCTCGAGTTTTCTCGCACTATACCTCTCTTTCTGAGTTTTATAATAAGAAAGAGACGGATAGTGCGAGAAAAATCGAGAGAGCTCGCGCGCCGTCTTGTGATAGCCGTGCAGACCGCGTTCGATGTGTGTTTGAAGTGTAGTTTCAGTGCTTTACAACTTGCGCGCCGCGCTCCACGCGCGTTCGCGCCGCAACCGTGACCAATGTGTGGAGGCCTTAAAGGCACGCTGCGTTGTATGTTGATTGAATAAATTGCTAAGCGTTGGCTAATTATGTAATTCAGAACGAATTCAGTAAAAACCATATACAACCCATTTCATTTTAACCTGTTTTCAACTAACGTTGTATAAGGCAAGTAATTAAATTATTCCTAACGTAACTAAAACACCTTATCATTAAAGTAATGCGAAAAGGGCCTAAATGACAAATATTTCATGTCTACATGAGCCCGTTTGTGTATTAGAGTAGAACAGGAATCCTAATTAACTAGCGAGAACATTACCTACCTTTTGAAATTCATTTCGTTTCTAACAAGTCTAGCGGACCGACGTTAGATGAAACAAACCAATAGATGCGTGATGCGTGAAAAAATTAATGCACTTAATTAACATACTTACAGTAATTAAAGATTTTTGTTTGACAAAATACTAAGACTATGAAGATCTCCCTAACTACATAGGTAGGTAATGTACGAAAACGAAAATTGTTCTTTGACTTTTCTACATAACTAGGTTAGGCTTAATATTTTGTCAAAGGATCTTTAATTAGATTTTCAATACCTAGCTGAAAGCCAGAAAAGGTTTAGTTTTAACCTTTGCGATGTAAAATAAAAGCTGTCCACCTCTTTTACCCTTCCAGAAAGATAATCGTCGAGTGAAGAAACAACTCACATTTTCAAACAACTGCACAAAATATTACCAAATCATAATTTTTATTCCATAAGGTACCTAACTTTTGAGTTTGACATTTCAGTGAACGCTTTGGACGCCGTAACCGCATCTATTATTTAATCCATCATATGTAACCGACCTACATTTTATTTTTCATACGCCAGGGGCGCACTATAGTTAATCCGTATCATCTGCTACCCGGGTAATTATTTAAAAGGGAGCAGTATGAACCGCACTTAAGCCCTAGCGCGTGTCCAACCCTAATTGTTGCCTCCGATAACCAATAACAGTTCGGTGTGGGGTGACCCTAATTTTGGACATTGGTCGCAAAATTACAATTGTAGAAACGGCAGATTGTTATGAGTTTCTATCAGTAAAGTTTACTGCATGTTTGGTGATAGTTGAAAATTCGATGGGTATTCAAATTCGTTAAGCCGATTAGCTGAATGTCATCTTTTTTGCCTTTATACGAATAGACTTCACATTTTTATTTATTACATAGAAAATGAAGAAGGCCCCCCCACAAGGTGGACTGATAACCTGGTAAAGGTAGCTGGAGTTGCTGGATGCGGGTGGCGCAGGACCGGTCATTGTGGCACTCTTTGGGGGAGGCCTATGTCCAGCAGTGGACGTCTTTAAGCTGATATGATGATGATGATGACATAGAAAATAAAATATTAGGTGCATTGTCTGTCCCACCCGCAGAAGTGTATATTCATACTTATTTCGCAATTCTCTATTTGAGCTGATTTATCTCACAATTTTAGTGCTTTGTTTTTCGATTCACTTATTGATCCACTTATTTATGTCTTCGAAAGTCGTTACGTTTTATGGAAACATTCCGTATATTTCCACTACGAATCAGTGCACAGTGGGCAATAATACTCCTCACGACACTAAGATTGCAATAACTAAACGGCACGACTTCAATCGATGCAGATTTCAATCCATTACTTTGATATTATTGGCTCATAAAAAAATTCAAGGTGATATTTTATGGTTTATCGTTATTTGAACTCAATGAATGTTCGGAATGAGAAGTCCCAAGAACAGCAATTGCTTGAAGCTCCGGCTGCCAGCAATCTTGGTCAGCCATCGGATCAAAAATATCGCCCAGTATAGTTCGCCCAAGCAATACTTAATATTTTTTAAATGAGTAATTGTTTGAAAGAATCCCTTAATTATGGATGTTTTTTACTAGTTTTCTGGGGGCTTTAGAATTAATTCGTGCAGAACGGTTTCCGTTAGTCCTCGTTATTTTTACCTATGACTTACGCGTCGGGGCGTAGGTATAAATAAGTATATTCCATTTTTTTACTTATAAACAGAGCATAAAAATACATTAAAATAGCGTAGATAATCGTTTCTAATCTCGATTCTGACTAAGGTTGCCAACTTTTTTTGGGAGAGAGAAAAAACTGGGCAATGTTGCTATTTAGTAAAATTTAATTGAAACCTGGGCAAATTGAAGCAGTTCGTAAAAACCCCCAAAATATAGTATTTTTGCGTACTATATATTTCTTCAACAGAATAGTACAATACTAAAGAGTCAAAATATAGTACAATACTATATAATATAGTACGGTTGGCAACCCTAATTCTGACCGAGCAATTTTGAGATTTCGAGTTATTTAGTGTGTGTGAGCTATACTTTCTTTCAATTTAGGGTTGACCTTTCACCAAGACATTTTACTTGAATGTGCACTGGTGCACTACTCTAAAGGACATGGGTGGTTCCCCTCCGCTATATTATAAATTACATGCAGTGGGGTGTGTCATTGTTCTGTCCATTTCTCAAAACATAACCCTCAGTATATAGTCGATAACCAAATAGTCATTAAATTTACAGTATTTTATGTTTCACTGGCATCATGATCTTTTGGCAATAGAAACTACGAGGCTATAGGCGGCAGCGGCAGTATAGAGAAATATGAAATTCACAACTACGAATAAAATTATGTGTTGCACTCAGTCTCTTTCTAGGTAAATGTACCTATGACAAAATTCTCAGATGCTTATTTATAAAACTCCATTAAATTCACGATTTAAGAGCCTGGTTTACAACGCCCGCCGCTAACGATGTTATAAGTTTAATTTGTTTACGCTACCTTTGTGTTTCTCTGAGGAATCGTAGCTCGCAAACGGGTGAATCGATGCGAGGGCGTTTTTTTTAAATTAAAATTCTTATCTGTCAAGATGGTTCTTAGTAATGGTTGTTGTCGAGGGTCTGTTAGATTTTTTTTTATTAACCTGCGTATTAGAACAGTTATTGTCTGTGGAGTAATTGCCATATATTTAAATTATAATGGCTTTCAAATGAAAATTAGTTTGTGTTTACTTGTCGTTTTTAACATGAGTATCATTACACAATGTTAACTAGCAGAGGAGGTTGCAAAAAAAATGATTTGAGGTAAGGTGGCCTGGGGTCTTTTCGATATATTTTTGGGCGAGTGGAGACTGGAGAATATGGTTCGTGTTTGGACTTGAAAGCCACAATTTATGAAGTATACCTTACCAGTGATGCCATTTTTTGTGAAATGGCATCACTCGTAAGGTATACTTCATATATATGAATAAGTATATTGATCAACGCTTGATGAAAATACTTTTTAACAAGTTAGTGCGTGTCGGACGGACCACGCAAAACGAAGGGCTCCGTGCCTATTAAAAAGATCGTATCGCCACAGAAATCCTACTTTTCTATAGAAAACCTTCCCTCCCCCACCCCTATAGGGAAGGCAGTTTTTCAGCAATATCTCGAAAACCTTTGAACTCTTGTTCAAAATAATTTTCGGTAAAATGCGTTAAAAATGACAATCTAACGTTTAAACAATCAGACAATGAATTAACTTATTATATTTATCAGGTTCCTGGGTTACATTACACGGGGTAATTGCAAAAGTCCTCAAGAGACACCAAAATCGGATTTTTTTTCGTAGCACACGTATTTACATAGCTAGCGACCAGAGCGAACAGAAGCGACGGGACAGATACACATGGCTCTTGACAAGTGTTGCGAGAGTTGAAAGTGCTTTTAATTTAGTAGATATTAGTTATTTTCCACTTAACCCCATTTTCGAGCTTACTCCAATCGACCTCATGTAAAATTTTATGAATGAGTTAGTATTGACAAGTTACAATACTGACTGATATTAGAACTGTGGTAAAATGTATTAAACTGCGTCGATTGACTGCACCCTGTGGCTTCGTGACGCATGGAGCCAGGGAGGGACATTATCTTTATATTTAAACGATGTTTTCTTTTGGGATTTTTTTTAACCACTCTGTCAATGTCACAAAATTGTCATTCATACCGGAATACAATTAGCACTAAGCCTGGCTAAATTATTATTTGATAGGTCATTGCATTTTTTTTTTTATCAAGTGTCCAATACTGATTTCTCAATAGTTTTCGACCCTATTTGGTAGAATAAACTGAAATATTATTCGGCCTACGTCTATTCCTGTTGTAATTTGGCTACTGAACTACACTACAATTGACTTCTGAAGTAAAAAACCGGACAAGTGCAAGTTCAACTCGCGTGGTGAGGGTTCCGTATATAATCTAAATTTCATAAGTGTTTTTGAATACTCAAACTTCTCATAGGTTTTCCTGTAATCTTTAGGCAAGGTACTATTTTCCATATTTTTTTCAGAATTTTAATCCTAGTAGTTTCGAAGATAGGGGGGGGGGATGGTCAAAATTCGTCTTTCTTCCTGAATTACATCAAATCTGTTGTTGCTAAAATTATAAAAAAAATATATCTGACATGCTTACAATTTGATGTGTCACACAATACAGTTTGCGAAACTTTTTTTTTTAATTTTCCAATTTACCCCCAAAAAGTGGCCCCCTTTTTCAGAATTCATTAATTTACTTTACGCATTCATCTTTGAGTCACCAATTTACATATGTGTAGCAAATTTCAACTCAATCGGTCCAGTAGTTTCGGAGCAAATCGGCTGTGACAGACGGACAGACAGACAACCGAGTGATATAAGGGTTCCGTTTTTTCCTTTTGAGGTATCGGAACCCTAAAAAACAAACATGTCTAATTGTTGTGAATCGAGCGGAAAAAACGAATTTGTAAACTACCTACGCATTAAGAAACACTGATTTTTAATTGAGAATATTTGATGACTATTTAAAAAACGTCAATAAAATAATGTAATCGTAATAGTTTAAAAATTTCTAAATATTGTTACCACAGATGTACGGACGGATATCAGGATGTTATACAACATGCCCTATTGTTGCCAATGCGTGCCCGCGCGCATCAGCGACAAAAGTTCACATGAAGAACAACAAACATGAAAATTAACCTTGTTTGGACCACGTTGTAGTCGAAAATAGAAATAGAGGTACAACAGACTTCGGAAAATTCCTTTAAAACTATATACCCCAAACACAGTAATGAAACAGTCGGTAAAAAAATTACATTGTAATAAAGACGGCGGTAGAAAGACCCATTGGTCCCACTAACGAGAATAAATCATCATTTTGTCGTATTTTCACCTTTAATAGCCGGTAATTTAACCATCAATGGAATAAATTAATATTAATGATCCTTGAAAATTTTATGGTCACCCTTGTTTAAAGGTGCAATATAGTGCCGTATTATCCAGTGTTCAAAGAACTTGCGTTGATGGCAGAGGCAGTTTACTCTCGGGCTGTATTTACTTAATTGTTATGGAAGCGACATATGCATGGACTTAAACCCCCCCCCATCCCTAAGTTTAGGTGGTAGAAATAAGACAACCGTTAATTTTGAGACATTTATTTTTTTATAAAAAATTTGCTTCAGTAATATTCTTCACGGATATCCGTCAAGCCGAAATACAGACATCCATACATACATAACATGCGAATAACGTATTCAAGCTTCGACTATAGGTAAGTAATTAATTTAAAGTAGATACAATTAGTAAATAATTCGGCTTTCATTCATTTGTACGGGTTGATAAACGAATACTGTTAGGTAATTAGATTGTTTAAGTCTACGATACTAATATCCAAAAAAATCAGTACTTATTCATGAGCTTAGACTCCTTTTAATTATTGAATGATCTCTTTTAGCAGTCATTCAAGAGAGATGAAGATATTAACCTGAACTTAATGTAAAGTAACAGTTTACCAGCATGGTGATGAATTGTTTTATACTCAACTCAGTAGCTTTGTTATAATACTAAAAGTACTTTTCAGTAAGTATCTATCAAAGTGTTCGCGATTGCAAAATACATTCCATTTTTTTAATAATTATGATTTCTAAGCTGTATTCGTACCTACTAATCCCTTTCCTTTGGAGTTTGTTCCCGATTTCTACTTATTTTCTACTCCCGTTGTTTGTTTGTGGATTGCTGCATATGTTTATAAAATTAAACACAACAATGACTTACGAAAGCTTACTTCATATCATTCAATTTTGCATAGAAGCAATAGAGCTGGGATCACTAAATGAAAATACTTCGTCATAATTTGCATAGTCAACTTTTAGTAGGTATGTGTATTTCTTATTTGGTGACCCCAATAAAACATCTAAACCTAGACAAATAAACAATTAGATAGGTAATCTAGAAAATATTTACAGAACTTAAGAATAGTTTATTTACAAGCCTAATCCAAATTAAAAATAGCGGGTATATCTTTGTTAAGCTAAAACATTAATGTGTAGGAGGTATTTTTGCTCGGTACCAATAACTATGAGACTTTATGGTACTTAGCAGGTGTTTAGTCGTTTTATGTGTTGCTAGCTGTCTTATGTTTTGGTCATCGCAAAGCACTAAAGGCGTAAACATTTGACTTTTAAATAATTAAATCTTATAGTAAATAGTAGATTACAGATTTGCATTTCTATTTGTGATGTTATAAAAATGGAAATTTAAAAAACTTCAGATTTCTCATAAAATAAAATTCCTAATTATTGTGTATGTACACTTAAATATAAAAATACCCTCATTATAAAGTACATACTCTACAAGGCACGTTTTGTACCTCAACAAACGGCTATAGTGTAAAATGTTCGAAATTCGTAATCTAATATCGTGAAATTCGCGTTCGGTGGATACAGAGACGTATAAAATGCGAATCATAAGCAATATGGTGTAGATAGTAATAAATAAGTGATACGAAGTAATTGTAATAAATAAATTATATCTAAGGACATAGTTAAGCTGCTTACGTATGTACTTAATAATAAAGTAACAAATTCGTTTTGGCAGTTTAAAAATACTGGTTCGCTCATCACATCTACACAAGCTTTACTTTCTCACAGATAATACGACGATTACTTAGGAACTGTACACACTAAATAGAAGAAGAATATTTATCATTATACACTTCAGTAAGATCACTATTCAATATTCATCTCAGTTACGAAAAACATAGGTGATTCAACTTCTAATCGCTGAATAATTTTGCTTCGCTATGGTCTCAATGTTGGTAGCTTTACAACGAGCAGTCTTCTTCATTTCTACAATAATAATATTTACCAACATACAGACTGAAACACAGAAGGTAACTTTCATGTTCCTAAAGGACCCTCATGGATAGATTTTGCTATTAAACTCATACCTAATGCGACAAGACCGGGGTATGTTTTTTAACAAGTGTTGGAATCTTAGTCGGTCAAATCAGTCATTTTAACCAAACTACCTGTGTACAGTTCCAAAATCGCATATTATGAACAGAGCTTAACATTATATAAAACTACATGAGACGTCTTTAGTTTGCCAAGAACGACACAAGTAGAAGCATCAAACTTTAAAAAACCATAATTGCTTTAATCACGAGGAGCTTGCCTTTTCACGAGAGCAATGTCTATAAAAGCAACTTGCCAACTATTAAGGCTAATAGTTAGATAGAAAATATTAGTGAACTTTAGAAATGGGACTTTCATTTTAAGCTCATAGCTGATTAAAACCCAAATGAGTCGTTCTTGGTGAATTATCATTTCTTTAGATTCAGATTGATTACACAGCTGAATTCTTGCCAATAATCTGACCGCCACTCGTAGCATACACGCGGCGACCATCGAATTCCACGGAGGAGTTCCTTTTCAGGGCATCATCAGCTGTGTCTTTTAGGGGTTCCTTCTCATCCCTGTAAAAATACAACTAATTAACAACCTGTCACTCTGACAAACAGTGTCTCTGTCCTTTCATGCGCTAGAAATTAGAATTATATCCTCCTGTCCTGATTTTGTACGGTCTGGTGCGTATGGGCAGGTAAAACTTTACTTTATATTTTACAATCATCAAAAGTTGAATATAAATTCAACTTTTGATGATTGTAAAATATAAAGTAAAGTTTTACCTGCCCATAAACCCAAAAAATATTTGGATTGGTTCGTTATACGCAAATTCTCCCTTGCTTGAACTTAATGCTAATAATTATCATTGAAGACAAGGAACACAAGTACCATCAACATTATAGTTCGAGTAATGTTTCCCTAGGAACTCACATAAGAGTGATAGTGATTATTGGTATTAGAGTTATTCGACGAACCTGTTGTTTTAATGTAGATGTAACGCGAGAACAATTATAACACTGTTTTAAAATATAGCGGAAATCTAAGTTATGCAACTATTTTAAATGCACGGATTATCTACTATATAATATAATATAATAATAAACAACATAGATAGTTTAGAAATAAAATAGATTATAACTTTATATCATCTTAATCATTGTTTTTTCGGCAACACTAGTATTGTAAAACTGTTATCTGGAAGAGCAAGGCCTTCTGACACAGGTAGATAATACCTACTAGGAGGACTCGACCAAAATGTATATACCACGCAGGGTTGAACGAAATAAAAATGATGAAATATATCTAACATATTTATAGCACAGAAGGCAAATATCTGAAATAAAAACATTCAATATAAAATACAATGACCAATTAGCTAGTTAAACCAGTACACACTCAACCAAAAGCAAATTCTAGAATCTTCTACCACAAATGTATTTTTATGAAATCCGTATCCCGGGCAAATGTACAAATGTCGGTGAACAGAAATGTTGTTTCCCTATGATTCGCGACATGTTGAATATAGCACGAAAACTGCGTGTCGACGTAGTCTATATTTGTATATCACATTTGAATTTGCTTCGAGTAATGGCACAATCGGTAACATCATCGGGATGTCAGATAATTAGGAATTTGGTATTTGGTACTTAATATCAGTTTGAAAATATTATTTTGTAGAAATAAAATCGAAATAGTATTCAATTAAAATAACATTCTTCTAAACAACTCACACGTGTGTTCGCTTTCGTACAATTGCCCACTGTATAAGTACTAAAAAGTGGTTCAGATTCAAACATTTTAAAATAAATATTTACAAAAATTATACACACCTCTCACATATTTACCGGGAAAATGAACGAAAGATTTCACGTCCAATATCCCGATTGCAAACTAGTTTCTAGGTAATATAAAATAAATAGTCCAATTAAAAACTCACGTAAGAAGATTTTGTACCTTTTCGATTACAGTAGGTATTTCTCAAATCTTCTAATATGCGACTTTTCAAAGGGCCTATCGAGGTTCAACAAATGCCATATAAACAAGCATACAATCGACAGCAAGCACAAAACAAATACACTGCCAATTACGACATATTGCAAAAGACAAGTCATGTGAATTTGTGAGAATATAATTATGTGCAAATCAGGAAGGTTTTCTTACACTGGCGTGGTCGGAACATAGCTATGGTGACCGGAGGGCAGCGTGGGGGAGAGACAATTATTATTAGTTGTCAGTGCAATATTCAACAAAGTGCATTAACTTAGTATTAATGATAATTGATAACCAAACCAAACTGAAAATTAGAATGAAAGGTGAACGGTCGTAAGAGATGTTCCAGGCGGGGACTGGCACACACAAACGGAATTTCAAGACACGGGCAAGAACATCTGCCAAAGGCTTTAATTTAGTTTAAATTTTCGATATCGATCCTTCTAAAACGAGACGCTTTACACAGAAATCTAATTACATAACATAATTTAATCAAGCAGAATTAATATTTACGCAATTTAAAACCGAATCTAAATCCAGAGCGGTATTTACAAGAGGCTTGTGCAAGCGTAATGCTTTGGTAAATATGTACAAAGGCCGAGAGCTAATAATAACTTATTATCAGCCGGCCGAGGCATCCGCACAAACAAAGCATGCAGACAAACTAAAGCCTTACGTCGGAGTCGGTACGAGCTTGACGGGCGGCGGCAAGGGCGCGGGGGAGGGCGGCGCGCGCGGCTTCGTGCTGCAATAAGGGAGCGGGAAACGCCAACCGTACAGACTAGCGGGCAGAAACATCTCTCATCGACACTAACACTCAGGAAGGAAACAACCAAAGGAATCACGTAAACACAAAAAAGGAAATCATGATTGTTAAAATGTCGATGGATAGTGCTGTCAATGAACTTTAATTATTGATTAACGAAAAATAATTACTTTAACTTATGAACGAAAGTAAAGAAAATGTTTCAATACCTTCCCAACTTGGCTTCATCTTCCTTATGCTTCTTGCCGCGTTTGCCACAGAGAGTGGCGATGACACCCTGGCGCCTGAAGCAGAGTAGCAGGAGGTCCACTATGAGGAGACAGATGAAGACTCCGGCTAACGCCAACCCGATGATAGCGCCACTTGACAATAGTTGGGGCGGAGCAAATCCGGAGAAGGGTACACCTGCAGGATTAAAAAAGTCTTAACAACCAGATATGAGATGAAAGGATTAAGAAGGAGCAGAGAACACAAAATAAAATATAAAATTTAAAAAGTGACACGTATCAACGGCGTCTTTTAATATTTTTAATACGGTTTATGAGTCTACTGCTCCTTCCATGGTTAGTTTGTGCATCACGTCGCGAAAGCTGTAATGTTAATGGGTATGAACTTGATTGTAATAAATGCAAACGGAGAATTTGTGCATGAGGACCTATGCAATAAAATTGTACGAATTTGTGAACATCTCGAAGCAAACATTCATTACAATCTCAATGGTGATCACAGAGGAGTGCTTTCAGTTGAGGAAAACGTGCACCCAATCACCGTTAAGAAAAGAAATTTCAACAACTTTAAATTTCCAATAGTAATATTAGAAAGCTCTCCGCTAGAATGAAATGGGGTTTGAAAGAAAATGAAGTATGATGATTATTGAAAATGATATACAATGATGCACAAATATTATACTTATACTTTATAGAAAATATAAAAGAAAAGTTGTCAAGATGCAAACATTCCAATTAAATTCAATAAACGCAACATAAATAATGTTCAAACCCCATGACAACTTTGAACTATTGAAGCGAATATCGAGATCTATGTTTTTAATGTTAAGAAAGACGTGTTTAAAAACAACATTGATCGGAATCTACGAAACCATCACCGTAGTCATATAACCTACAAAATATTTATGTAATGGTCATTTGCAGTTTGAATTTATCAATCTATATCGTAATGCAATTAGTGTCACTAAATTTGATAACTTCAAACGACAATAAACTACCGTAAACTAAAATTTCAAAAATGTACGCGTAGTAAAACTGCTAGACCACGGGAAATTTGGTAATTTTGAAGAACGTAATTTGACAAAATCGAACACACTTAATCAGCAGTTTCAAGGTCTGAATGATCCATGCGTGGATGAAAATAATAAGGAAAACTACACAATATCTTAAGAGACCCAATATATAATTAAATAGGTAGGTACTACATTTTAATTTATCTAAAAGGCAACATCTTATGAATACATGAAATTATGGTTGGCTATATCATATCGGTTGAATAATCGTTGAAAGTAGGTAGGTAGTAATAATGACCATGCTAAGGGTAAGGGTATTTTTGGTTGAAGGTGTACACAGCTAAGTGGATCATGCAGTATAGTAATTAGGTCATTCCAATGAAAACTATACAGCAGAGTTAACTATTAACTATTTATCAATACAAAGTATATTTACCCGGAGGCAGTCAGGGCGACACAAACACTGGTTGAGTGAACGACATTCAAGGGTTAATGAATTAATTAATTTCTTGATAAGCATCTTGACAGCTTTCTTTTGGGTTTTCTTGGGTTAGGGGACACTTCAAACTAACACGGATCGAAGATGGATAGGAATGAATTACTATTTGTATAACAGTACTTCATTCGCTTCAAACAAAAATGATTAGATACATTTGTTTTGGAAACATTTATTATTTTGACATTGGTCGTTTTCCTAACAGATCACATTCGAATCCTTCATTTATTTCAAATATCTTTTGCCTAGCTGATATCTTAACCTCTATTACTTTCAATAGCTCATTTCTCCCTAAATCCTTCTGCTGGACGCCATCCTTCACAATATCACTACTAAATATAACTATCAATTTTCACAATATTCTATTAAAAGATAAAATAGTTATCAAAAACTCGTACATACATATTTGCAACTCACGAATATTCAAAACCTTATGGATTAGGCGTATTTATTCATTAATATAGGTACACTAATACGACGTACGTTATATTTTGGCAGTGTTAATTTATTAGCGATTTTTCTATCTAATTCAGTACTTAAACTTCTTTGACACATAATATTAATCACTTAACGAAGACCAAAAATCATAATTAAAATCTAAATTTTGATTTCGTTTAATGATATTAATATAATTTTTGTTTAGAAAACTTTATACCAAATCATTTGATGATATTTAACGTAAATTAGATACTTATTTACATACCAACGTATTGCTTATCACAACGAGTCCTTTTAATATTTAACAATAGTCGTCTAAGTTTAGATTTAAGCTGATGATTGATTTATGACTACATACATTAATTATTTTATACTAAATATTTTACTAGATATATAGCGATCAGGATTTCCATTTTAGTGTGAGTCCATTTGAAAGTGGTTGGACATCCATTTGGGTTACCTAGAAAACATGTGTTATGATAATATTGCATACAATAGGTAAATATCATGTGATGAAATTATTGAAAACTGATAATACGAGAAAAAAGTAACTCACCAGTCGTAATAATAAATTAACACCAACAGAATATAATGATCTCAACGATAAAGAAAAATACTTAATACAAATCATAATAATTATATGGAACTCAAACTTATATCAAAAACCATTAACTCACAATCACATTAACACAGTATGACAACTCAACAAATTTCCAAATAAATCTCATACAATCAAAATTATTATATGTTTGTACCTTTAATGGCTTACAAAAAATAAAGGCAAGATTTTAAAGTATTAAGCAGACTAATACAGTTTAGTGTTTTATGATTAACTGAATACAAAAGATAGATGTCTGAAATAAACACAAAAATAAAAGCCACATAACGATCACTTAAAAACTACTTTGTTTACAAAATAATACGAAATTAATTTTACGTACATAAAAGTAAAAATAAATCGGATGTAATTTTTATTCCACTGGAGCAACTGAGTTGCTACATCATAAGCAAACTGGGCAGTTTTTCACAAGTTACGTGCACTGAATTAAAATTATGAATCACACATCACAAAAACAAAGACACTAAAGCAAAAATTATTGATAAAGAAAATGCAGCAGAAGGTGCTGCAGTTGAGTATAATGGGTTAGGAGCTGTATAAACGTCGTAAAAGCCAGCTCGGAGAGGCACTTCATTAGTCTCTTGGTACTCACCGAGGGCGGTCTGGACATAGAGTGTCGCAGGCTTAGAGTAGCCCAAGATATTGTGGGCACGGACATGCATGCGGTAGCGGGTGTCGGGTTGCAAACCGGTGATTTCGTAATTAATGGCCTCATATGACTTGAGTTCTTGAGTAAGGCATTGAGATTCGGACGCTTCTCGCCATTCCCCGCTTACTTTCAGGACCTGGTAATCAAAGAAATTTTTTAGTGTTTACTTCAAGCCAACAGTAGGCAGAAAGTACGGCAAGATCGGTATAAGTAGCGTGCTCTCTTTTTTTGAGAACGAGACCTTTTTCGGATTATTTGTTAATAGAATATAAATTAGTTAGGTAGTGTTATACACATTTTAACGTAATCTCTTCAGGACTAAACCTGATATATGTATAATAAATAATAATATATATAATACACATTATTAAAAGTAAAACTGCAATGTTAAAGATGCTCACCGGACAATAGCCGACTTCATACATGTCGATTGGTTCGCCATTATGAGCTGGTACTCTCCATTGCAGCTCATACCTGTCGGCATATTTTCCATGCTGTAGCGATTCAGGGCTAGGTATAGGTTCTTCTCTCCATTTTGGTTGCTCAGGTGGAGATCTAAATAAATAAATGAATAGTTCACTTGGGGAAGATGCAGCAAAACATAGAAGAAAAAGAAAAAGACTTGTAAAATACCTTCTTGGCATAATAACGCTAATTGGTGCTCCCCAGCTCCCGGCTCCAACAATATTAACTGCAGCAAATCTAAAATCGTATGAGAACATTGGCTTCAAATTCTCAACGACGTATGGAGAGTTCACCGACCACGTTCGGTTACTAACGTAGTTCCAATCAAAGTTCCCGTTTTCTTTGTATTGCGCAGTAAATGCAAGAACCGGTGGACTCATTTCCTCGGCAGGCCCAACGATATTGAACGTAACTGACGTAGCTGTTAGTATTTCTTGCCGTACCTAAAAACAACGATCAAAGAAACTTAGAACCAAAATCATATTGAAATTGAACATGTATCAGAAATGTCGCGTTTTAGCTTACTTGAGTGACAGGACCCGGTACAAAAGCTTCTCTAAGTTCAGTGGAATGAACAGCCTCGCCGTGCCTGTTGGTGGCGATACATTTGTAGTGTCCGTATAAAGAGCGGGCAGTTGGAGTGACCACAACGTGGCTGTAAGGGCCTGCTCCATAAATCCTCACTTGTGGTGATTCTACTAAATCCAGTTCGTGAAATCTGAAAAATAAATAATTGGTACTGTGTTATGGTTTTGCAGTCGTTGTTAAATATAATATTCACAATAAAGGTTCTACTACTACTACTACTACTATTTCTTGATACGTAATAAATAGTTCGGAATTTAGTAAGTCACATGTGGATTTTTTTAACATGACAAACATTTTTATTTTTGATTTATTCATCCTGCTTTCTTTCTTATTATGTTACCCATGAAAAAGTTATGATTAAATAGCGGCATAAAAATAAAACGCCGTTGAATTTGACGCGGAAACCTTATTAAATTTTACAAATTGAATGGAATCACTTCATCATGTCCGAACCCGAAAATCTGAAAAATATTGATGTCCAAATTGCCCATCACTCAAAACTAATTACCTCCATTTGATGGTTGCATTAGGAATACTCTCCGCAATACAGCTAATATTGACTGGTTGAGAATTCCAACTCCAAACCAGGGGTATATTCTGATTCGGGTTGAATACAGGCTTAAATTCTACAATCAGATGTCCATTCCTCCGCGCTTCGCCACCTAAAATTATTTTTAAATATTAATGTCCTAAATTACACAATGCACTGACGGAATGAAGAAGTAAAATAACAATCTGATACATACCGTCATTATTAGCTATACATTCGTACAATCCGTCATCTGTTCTATTAAGATTAGAAATAGTTATTATTGCACTAGTTTGCATTTGATCACCAGTTTGACGGGAGCTGGTTTCAATGTTTATTCTGAAACAATAAGACGAACAATGCAACGTAATCACGCCCACTACGAACTGGCTCATGTTCAAACATTTTTTTTTTGATATCTTACCTTCCATCATCGTTAGGCCCATTCACAAAGGATTCAGTACTAGATCGTTTACGGAACCTGATTCGAGGAGCAGGCCTTCCCGTAGCCTTGCATTCTAATTTTCCCTCGGTTTTCTCAGCAACCGTTACGTTTTGCAATTCGAATATCTTCGGTGGCACGAGCACTTCTACTTCAATTTCTGTTTCATTTTGACCAGCTTGATTGCTAGCGCTACATATGTATTTGCCATAATCTCCTGCTTCAACTCTATCAAAGGTTAGCAGACCAGAGATTTCATTTACACTGAAACGAGAGGTTGTTGCCAGATTCTGTGAAAAATAAAAATAGTATTGACGAATTGTACGTCATGGATTGTTTGAGGTGAGCTTTGGAAAGAAAAGCATATGACAGAAGAAACTTGAGAACGACTTGCCTCTCGCGTTGAAGCTTTAATCCAAGAGTAAGTTGGTGGTGGTTTGCCTCTTGCTTTACATGTGATAGCAGCTGATCCTCCTTCTTTAATTTCTACTCTGGGTTCACGTTCTTCCATCTCCGGTGCAGTGTAAACCTGGATTTAAATAAGTAGGTGTTTTCATGATTTTATAAATAAATATTATGCCTAATTAGGCAATACCATGTATCTCTTTTGTTACCTCAAGTTTGATATTCCTTTCAGCAAGTTCACCAGTTTGAATGACAACAGCTCGGCAAGTGTATGTTCCATCGTCACTTTCTTCAATGCTCTTAATCAATAGACCGTTGGCATGGATAACATATCTGTCACCCGTAGTGATCTAAAAAGTAAATAAAAACAATTAAGGCGATGCCTTGATTAAGCTGGGTCCGCTGCGACCTGCTTTTGTGTTTTTCTAACACCTAACATGTTATCCGTCTATTTCGGCAAACAAATAGGGTTTTGTTTTGATTGGCAAAACATGTTAGGTGTTAGAAAAACACAAAAACAGGTCGCAGCGGACCCGGCTTCAGAGTCGATTCGCGAATACCACGCCCCTTTGACAGAGAGAAGCTTTTATGCCTTCCGCGCACGAGAATAAGAGATGCAACATTCTTCGGGAATGGATTTTTTGGACAAATTTCGATAAATACCTAACTTGGTGTAGTTTTCTTCATATTAATGAAATATGAAGAAAATTTCATTAAGCGGGAAATAATATCTTGTTTGACTACTCAATCCAAAAAATCCAAAGTTGGGTCTTTATTTTCCTTTTTCTACTGAGTGTAGACTAAGAAAAATAAAGACCCAACTTTGGATTTTTTTCTATCGAGGAAATTTTAGGCATATAGTCAATAATTATATATCTGAAAATCAGACCTTTTCCTAATTGTTTCCTGATCTAGTCAGAACGGTGTTTCAAAGAACGCGATAATTTCCAATTCACCCCTTAAATACTAGTACTACTTGTAGTATATGTTTTATTATGTATCGTTTACTATTCTAGTTTATGATTTATTGCATTATACTTACGGGTGTTCCTTCTTTGAACCAATCAACAGAGGGTGCAGGTTCGGCAGCTACCTCGCACATCACTTTGAAGTCTTTACCCTTTGTAGCGTATTGATTTTCATTTGCGTTAATCCATGTAATAGCAACTGAAAGAATTCGAATAACTTATGTAAAAAATTCACATCCTGCATTTCATTTATTTACAATTATTCATTTAAATTCAATGTAAGTATACAGCATGAGTGACACCAAAACACTAACAAGATAAATTATTATTTAACAGAAAACAATAAGATGTCAAAAATAAAAGTCGTCAATTTGAGAGTATTCGAAATCATAGAATACATTAAAATAGATATAAATTATTATTATTCCTTTAATAAATGATGTGTACAAAATAACTTACCAAATGTATCTAATACGACCCTGGCGCTCAGAGGTTCATTGGTATAAGCAGACACACATGTGTACTCTCCAGCCATGGCAGGTGTTATGGACGAAATGTATAGTGTTTGCAGTTGCTTTGCCGGGCTCGACTCTGTATAGATCTCTGGTCTAGTGCTCGGTCTGTTCACAACATAAGATGCAAAATTAGTCCTGTTAATCATACTATGAGGGATAGGGATAGGAATACAATCAAGCATTAAAAATGATTACGTTAGGTATTAAGTTAAAAGCCATTATGAGAACAGCACAAAAATACACAATGAAAAATCTGCATCGAGCATTACTTAAAAACAACCTATCACATTTTTTTAAAAATACGCCACTGTCCAACAAGCATACGAGCTGCCTGATGATAAGCAGACACTGCAACGTAGTCTATGGACGCTTGTGACTCACAAACGCGTTGCCGGCAACCATACACTGGAAGTTCCACTTCCAGTGTATGGTTATATAATGATAGGTATCCGTTGTGTTGACAGCTTGAGACAAATGCAGGTCCCACACTCTCAACACATCGCATCCTCGGGAGTCTGGCAACTCATCGGACCGCCAGGAACACAACATCACATACCGACAGAGAGTATGTAGTAGCATTATTATGGATAAGGTGGAGGCACTTCCCCAGTTGGGCTGCTCTAAATTTGAGCGAGATGATAATCCGCTGTGCCCACCTCTCTAACGGCCCGGCCACGACATTGCGCGAATCGCGGCGCGGCAAGCGTTTTATCTGTTTATTGCGCGGTCGAGACAACACACTGTGGTTAGTTGGGATCACACGCAATGAATTATAGAAAACGCAGCCGCCGCCGCACAATGTAAGCTTGAATTTGAACGTTTGACAAATTGTGCAACTTTAAGGCAGAAAATTAGCATTATTCTGTATTCCATTAATACTTACGATGCTGCATTTATGACTTGACCCTTAGGGTCTTTCCACTGAGGTTGCGTGACGTGCGCGGGATCGGGCGCATTGGCCTGGCACGTCAGCACGACGGACTTGCCCACCGCCACCGTCTGCTGCTCCTGCTTCGGGAATATCTGCAGGTTCTGCGCTGAACATCCTGAGGACAAGAAGGTCATTGTTACTTTAAGATTCTTGACATACTTTTGAAATCATGACGTTTACTGATTCGCTCTTTAATCCCTTGAGCGTCATAGTATCACGAAAAGGGATGTTTGTGTAACATAATAATATAAAGCGAAAAAATCCTGGCGCGTTATTTTGATAGTATATTTCTATGGAAAATTCACGATATTAAAAAGAAAACAGGAAACTTTGTTGCCTGGAGCGGAGCAATGTTTAATTAACTTTACTGCTATTTATTTCGAGGCACGTGATGCTGTTACTCTTAGTTAGTTACCCTTCTGCCACAGCACACATAGTATTGCCAGCGCCCCAACTTTATACTAAATGTGTACACAAGTACCCTACAAGCTGCTTTGGAGCATTATACAATTTAAAACTGAGTTGTGTGCGGCTGTGAAAGTTCTGTCTAGCAGTGAATAAAGTTGGCTCGCATTTTCAGTTGTCTGAAAACCACCAAAGGTTGGTAATTACTTAAGTTCACTGCTTGCTAACTAACTTACATTTTCGACTTAGTAAAATAAATTAGATATAAAGTTTACTTTGAAACTTAATAATAATAACAGTCGCTACAAACTTCAGCGTTCGATAGTGTACAGTGTACATGCTCAGTAGAAATATTTATTTCACAAAAATGCCACTATTTTATACATATTTATAAGGATTATTGGGTTTATTCTTGGGTGTCAGGCTGTAAAGTTTTTCTTGCATTGAGATGTCAAAAAACGCGTCATGTTTTCCGGCCACGCGATGTTTTACTTCCAATGCAGGCGAGTTTGCAGGTAAAACTCATCATAAGCATTTGTATTTATTGATAATGATAATCCATACATATCCATACATACATTAATATTATAAATGCGAAAGTAACTCTGTCTTTCTGTTACCTTTTCACTCTTAAACCGATGAAATTTGGTATGGAGATAGTCAGAGTCCCGGGAAGGACATAGGATAGTTTTTATCACGAAAATCACCCCGTATGGTCTTGGAATAGAGGGCGGAAGTTTGCGTGGAGATACGATATACACGAATTCCACGCGGACGAATAGGTGATTGCTATTTACAGAAACAAATACCATAATTTTACTGCTGAAATAAGTCATAGCCAAACGGTTACGCTTTATAAATTGAGAATATAACAAGTATTTTTGCGTTTGCTCTCAGTCCGAGATATGTATATTATATAAACTTGTATGATAGCTATATTGATTAAGGCTGTATCGTTTCACTAGCTACCCGTATCTAGATCTCGCACCGCAGATGGTATCTGAGCCCTCGAGGGCGTCTGCCCCATTCAGCCTCGCAGCTCGTTATTTCAGAGGTTTCCACATACACACCATCATACACATACCTATGTAGGTGCGAATACTTACAGGTGAACTAAGAGAGCTTTGTTAACGTAAAGAAGGGAGCATAATAGACTTATGGCTTAGGGATATTGATCGAGTTTGTGTTCCCGAAACTAATAAGAAAGAGTATCTACCTATTTCAATAGCGTTAACTTTAGCAACTTATATTATAATCTTCCCGCGGAAGCTACGCCAATATTGTGGAAGTAGTCGTAAAATCGTGTAGAAAACTTTTTTATGCATGTTAATAAAGTGGTCACTGTTTTTCAACGCCGAAGACTTCACCGAGGTTCATGTTCTTTTACCACGTATATACCTTATAAAAAGGCAAAGATTATATGCATTTCTTTCGACGATGTTGCGCTTTGACAAAACATTATTGTGGTAAACTTACATGATTTAAATTCAAATCATTTCCATCCAGCATACGAGCTACCCTAATATCTATATCATAATCATATTCCTTGTGCGTAGGTCGTCACATCTTCAGCTGGTGACAAGTGTCGTGGTATCGCCAACCGGGAGGCTGCGTAGACACTGAAACTTATTACGACGCCATTTTTTCGGAATCACAAATGTATTTTCTGCAGCCGAGACACATGGAGTTTTTTTACAATGTTTTAAGTATGCAGTCCGCGTTTTCGGGACCCTTCCTCCCTCCTGCCCAACGAGCTGCATTTTATACGATATCAAGAAAATTACGTCTACGACAAAACAACAAAATTATACCGAAGTGGAAAAGTCATTACAGCAATAAATTCTCTAGATAATTTCTTAAATAAAAGCTTGTCAGTGAAGATGAAAATAAACGAAACAGAGAACAAGATTTATGTTGATTTAGCGCGACTGTTATGAAAACCGACGGATGAGGGAGATGAACTTTTATTATGTAAAAAATAAGTCGAGGAAAACCTCTAGCATACAGGCATGCAAATTGGCTAGGGGAATTTGTATTGAATTCCCATATGAAAGAACCATCCCGTCGGCTCTGTGAAGTAAATTTTCAATAGATGGACGCGCCAAGAAGATATTTTAATGTTATCGTTTGTTTATGTGGATATAAAAGTGGACTACTAAGGAATCCAGGGAAACCTTTGACGACAAAACAAGTGTTCATTTCCATAAATATTCAATTCGATTTATACTACCCCCTAGCGCCATATTTAACAAGAATACTTTCACCTTACAGAAAGATGTTATGTGCTAAACCGGCGCATCAAAGCTTTCTATGAATTTTGAAGACGGTTATACCTCGGAGGCATGAGAGAAATATACTTATTTTCTAATCTCCGCACTTTATCTTACTATACAATAAAAGATGAATTTTACTGCGTATAATACAGGGTGGCATTTTGCAATTGCATTAATGTAAGAGATACGAGGTTGATGAAGTAAGCAGTCTAAATTACACCAACGGGCATTGGGGAGGGAGGGGAAGGACAAATTCGCCAACGAGGGGACAAGTGAAATAAGCGAGCGTCGGATTAAAGGGTTTGCGGAAAATTTGTATGCTTCATAACGGCCCAGGCTCCCCACTCGGTTTTGTATTACCAATTATGTTCATTTAATTCCTAACAAGCTCTTCGGTCGGATTTGTGGATGCGTGACGGAAAATTCATTAATGAGCCTCTGCTTTTGCGCAGAGATGATGTGTGTACAATGTAAAGTCAATTTGCTAAAACCATAACGTAAATTCAGTGGGATATGTATGCAAACATTTTGATCTACAAGCAAACCACAATCCCCAGCGCCTTTAAAACCCAACATCACAATACCGTAACAAATTCAACTTTAGTTACTTTTCTACATACCATGTGTCAGTCGTCAGAACCGAACCTTTTACGAGACAGAAAACGGACTGATGTAAAAAACGACCCTTTTCCCCTAAACACTTTTTAACATCACCTTTGACTTTCCTACAATAGGCAAATCGTAATACGTCGGTGCAACGAACCGCGTCAGTTTCAGGTCTACCGGAGACGTCCCCTGCCCATGTCCCATTGGAAATCAGTCTCAAGACCGCACGACAATCGGGTCCCTGTTCTTCTACAATTGTAAGAGAATTTGAGTATAAAACATTGCAAGTACGAACAGGGTATTGTGATTAATCGCGTAGGCATTATTTCCTAATTAAGCTCACCTTCCCCCGGATCCGATTCACCCTGGGGAGTGCCGGGAAACTTGGAACAAACACGATTGTACTCCGTCTATTGCAGCCGAAAATCCCGAAATCTGTTGACGATAGACGAAAAGCCGAGAATTAACGCAACGCGCATAATTAAAGCAGAAACTCGGGATGCGGTCTAGTTGGAGCTAAGCACATAAGTTGTTGCCTCTAAGTCTATGTTTGTTGTACTCGTAGGACTTCCGATTCATGGTTAAATTTGGTATTTTTGCCTAATTAGGTACTAGTATTATCCGCATAATTATTCACGTATCATAAAATAAACGGTAGACCACAGGGGTAAAGGTACTTCACCTGCGTACTACATCTTAAACTTAAGACGATGATATAAACTGGTAGGTGGAAAACCGTCCTACTTATTAAATCAACAGTTTGTAACTTTTTCGCACAAAAACTACCGAAAGGGTTTTGATGTAACTTTCCAGTAAACGTATAAGAAAAGGTAGGCAGAATCTGTAAATAAGATTGAAATAAGTACTGGTAGATGATGTGTCATATTGACTTCACTAATAAGTATACCTAGGTAATGTTTATACCTTAGGTATAAGTTATAAATTAGGCAGTTACTGACTTAGGTAGACCGGTAGCACGCGTATAAAATTCTATACTTCAATCAACTTAACATATTTGAGCATCTGTTTTCCTTTGTTGTTAACAAATGATAATAGAATGTGACATCCTAGTTCACCCCATTTGACATGTGACTCCTCAGGCTTAGAAAAGGCCGTCACTGAGGGAAATGAGATAAATTACTGCTGTGGTTTGTTTGTTCTACAAAAGGGGCCAAACCACCTGCGGCGAAACGTTACTCATCTTGTAAAGCCCTTGTAATCGAAGAAAAGCGTAATGATTCTGCACAAAAGCGTCTTATATAACCTAACAATCTCGAACCAGGTGCTCGAGTTCCTGGGATTACCATTACCGTACCTATTTAGAGTAAACGAACATCCGTAACAATAAATTTCCAAGGTAATGCCACTAAACTTGGCTAGGGGCGTCATCATTATCAGTTTAGCACGAGGGTCTTCTGAAAAATATAAAAAGCTCGATCTCCGAAATCCCGTTGAGTGTGGGGGCGTAACGAAGTGTGGCCCACTTAAAACAATAGCTAAATACGAGGGTCGATCTCCCAGGGCCATTGTGCTCAAAACTGGAGACCACTCAATATGTGCTGAATTCGTGGAATTTTTATGGGGAGCATTTTGAACTCCTTTATTGCCCCGGATATTTACGGCGTCCCGTGGGCCATATAAATTTGAGGCTTTTTTAGAAGCTGCTCTGCCTGTTGCATAAAACGTATGTATAAAGTTTATCCCATTGTACGAGTTATTGTTAAAGTTGACTTGCAAATATATTTGCATAAACACACTCAACCTATTAGCATCACCTCAACTGTTTTTCAAATACAGATACTTACTCGTATTCCGCAAGGTAGGTATGCCTTTAAATATATATTTTTTAATATTTAGACTGTTTATTTCAGTTAATTAAATTAATAGGTACATTTTTTTCTACTAATTACTTAGCACAATCTTTATTTTTAAAGATTATTTGCTAAGCTTAACTAAGGCCTCAAGGGCTCTTTTACATGTGAGAGCCTATACGTATACAATGACTTACCTACCGCATTGCATGTTTGATTCATAAAGTGAAATTTAAATTTTTACCAATAAATTTCTTAGTCACGTACTTCGTTTTTCCTACCGTTGGATATAGAACAGATAATACATATAGAATATAGCTTATTAAGATAGAAACTATTACATGCCATTATAGTCTTCATTTGTTTTGTGAAAAAGTACAGTACCTAGTCCAAATCATAGTTATATCGACATTTTTAACTAGTGTAAAAGTGTACATAATTGCATTTGTTTTCACGTCTGCAAAAACATAGAATATCGCCAATTTATCCAATTTCACCCCTGTCTTTGTCAGGCCATTAATTACTACTAGATGCTACTCCGTTGCCCCCCCTATCCCATTTTACCCCGCTATACTCCGTTTACCCCGCTGTACCCCAGAGTACTGCCCTCAGTTTATTGGCCGCAAACAAACCGACATGCCTTCACCCCGTATTTGTTTATTACCTTTGCGAACTTCAACTTTAATTGACTTTTACGAAGATATTTCGGTTTGTTTTAACGAAGAATGTAGGTAATGGAACTCTGACATAACAATGCCATTTTTGTTGTAATATAGATTAACTCAAACTTTAATTAAATATACCTTCGTCATGTTCTAGTTATAATTAGGTCTGTTATTGCAAGCATGAATCCTCCGAATTTTTAAGAAGGAAGAAACGATCATATCGCTGTCGCAAATAGTAAAAAATGAAGATAATAATTATGTAAAATAATATTATGAGTATAGTTTACGAAGTACAAAATTCGTTGTTATAAGTATGATTTACTTCTATTTATGTTGATTATTATGTTTCTCTTAATTAAGGTAAATGTCCCAATGCTCGACACCTTAATGCCTAATAGTTGACCTCTATTGTGTTGACATGAGATTTAAAGTGGCATGTATTAGGTCAGTGTCGGGCACTGGGACGTTCACCTTATTATTTTACTTCTATCTTCCACTTAAACTGGCATTTACGAAGACATTCCGTGTTTAACATGACCGAAGAACTATTAAAACCTTTAAAAACTGCGGTTTCTTTGACGGCGGTCTGAAGAATGTAATGACGTCACGGTCCCGATAGGGTCGACATGCATTTAACCCGTTTTGATTGTCAGAAGGATGTATCTTAATAGTATATCCTTGTCAGATATCTTATTCTCTGTTCGGAAGACTCGGCCCACCTACGCAGCGATTACGGTCAATTCTAGACGTAATGGCACTGTGAAATTTATTTCTGTGCGGTCATCTATATACACACAAGCTAAAATCATAACACCTTTTGGCTTAGCCGTAGTCGTGTAAAAATAAGGATATACATGCAAGCGTTATACTAATGGGTGCAAGTGAAATCATTTAGCTGAGTTAACTTTCAGGCCCATAAAATATGTGGCCATCAATAGATCTATACAACTTTATCTGAAAATCATATTATGAGTACTTAATAAGCAATATAAATTTATAACGAAACGAATTCGTTTGGACGCGGGCTACCCTTATCATTGCAATAAAACTTCAAAGGGAAATACCGACCCACGAGGAATGCCAATTTGTTTTGGTAAGATAAACGCCTCGATTTCTAAAACGCGTAATTAAAATTATTTCGTGAATGAAATATTGATTAAAAACTGTTTAGCAAAGAAATACCTATGTTGAATGAAAATAGGTGGGTTGATGGACTTGATTGGACTACAAACGCCACAAAGTTAGGGCAAATTCGGGTGTGTGCGTTTACGACCAATTATCTGGAAATTAGAGTTTGCTTGTAGTTTAGAGTTGGAATCTTTTTTGATCTCAATAAAAACCACTATGCAATTTTACAACAAAAATTACATTTATGTAGATCGGTTTATTAGTGCACCGAGCTTACATACATTTGGCTAGTTGCCCTTTACTTCGAGCTATTTTTTTTTACGTTCACAACGGTTTTCATAAAATGTATACAACTGAATGATTCTCATGCATAGACTGCACCCAACGCATCTGACACCACGATGGGCTCGTCTTCATCATTTACGTCACATAGTAAATTAGCAGGCGTATTCAGCAATTTCATTACCATCGCAATAACGTGCACGTCCCCAGCGCAGCCAGTGATTTGTATTCCGCACCTCGCCACCGCCCGTCTGACCAGATTAATTACCATCCCCATGTTTACCAATAAGCCGTGACTTTACAGTAATCTTTGATGAAATGCAGATTTACGCGCTACCTGATTAGATGAGGTTTCGGAACGGTTGATAGCAAATAATTAAACTAATTTAGGTTACCCGAATATGGGTTACAACTTGACTCGGAACAAGCGCTCATTAGAGCTATATCACGCTATACTCAGCGTAATTTAGTTAAGACAAAAAATTTGGCAACATTGAATTGGTGTTATTTATGAACGGTAGAAGACGATATTTTAATATCCGATTATTATAACGGATGATTCAGGAGACTTGAGCAGGATCAACCCTATGGATTCAGTACATTATAAGATACTCATTCGTACAGTCAAGAGCAAAAGTAAGTTATCACTTTTGTACCTTATTCCATTGCGATAAGGTGAAAAAATGATAACCTACTTTTGCTGTTGACTATACCAGCATTGGTAAGATTAAAGTTCTTTTTTCTAGTTTTGTAGGGTGACAATGATTTGAGAATGGAACTTTTACTTAACAAAATGTAAAAAAAAGGTGTTGAACTTAATTACGATGGTGAACGATCCATTGACATTTACTGTATGTGTAGGGTTGGCCCTGCTCACGTCTCCTGAAACACCCTGTATAGGTAACACATGAAATTAAAAGTAAGAAATTTTTGATTGAATACATACCTACGTAACTAAGCGTCGTTCCAGTAAAAAAAGCAGGACAGGGAGATGAAGACTAAGAATTATATCTATATATACGTATGGCCGCTAGATTCGGATGGCGCAGGACCGGTCAATTTGGCACTCTTTGGGGGAGGCCTATGTCCAGCAGTGGACGTCTTTCGGCTGATATGATGATGATGATGGTAAGTATGGCGAAGAAAAAAAAGTTAAAGTTAAATTGTACCGAAATTCCAAGTATGCTCGATCGAAGCTGCTTTATTTACACCGAAAAGAGCACCGCTCTTAAATAATGGAGAGGCGCCATAATGCTCAGTTCACGTCGTCCCAGGAATCTGTGATTTCAGTTATTTGTATTCTGAACGTCGCCGCCATCAGATTAATTATCCGCCCCAAATTTACCAATAAACCGAAACTTTTCAGTATTTGTCTTTGATGCAATACCCTTTCATAAATAGAGGACAATTTATATTCATTTTATTTATTTATCTTTAAGAAACGTCGAAGAACGTTCCACTTCCGAAGAAACCTCAAACAAGCTAAGAGTAAAATGATAGACTTCTGTTATACTCGTAAGTTTCTTTATACGCGTTTAAATCTGTATTTCTAACCTTTTGATAGCGAGGGTGCAAAACAAAACGGTGCCCAACTCTGGCCAAAACAAAACAATAGACAGATAAAATATGAATAAAATGAAACTTCTGATAAATATTGTCATGTCAAAATGACAATATTTATCAATATTATCATGTAGCCGTCCGTGGCTTCAGTGGCACGAGTTTTCGTCCGCGCCCACAGCCGTCTTTAGCTCTCAAAGGGCTAAACATCAACTACTTATGTAAAGATTCAATGTCACAGACCGAAGACGCTATACGCAAACACCGCGCGCGCTACAAATCACCGGCGCGCTATATTTACCTAAAGCTTACCGATATTTTTTAGCATTCCATAATCCAAAGACAAACAGAACAGCGGCATGAGCGAACGCATGTAAAGGCTCAGAAAGCTGATCGCTCGTTCCCCGATCACGTGCTGTTTGCCAAACATTTAGCTGACACCGGGGGACAAACGTGCTTCACACTTCTGTTAAGATATTAAACTACGAAGATACTTAAACCTCACTGACAGCACGCTAACACAATAATTACAAAGTTTGAAAACAATTCAAATTTCAACAATCCCGAGTGGAGTTACCCAGGCATAAATTACTAAGTACGAGTTTAGTTCTAACCCGACACCCGTAAATTCTACAACCGTAAGATTTAACCCATTATTTAAGGCGACGCATGAGGATAGTCTACGAATCTCTTGAGACAGAAATTGTAATTGTGGCTGGCAACATTTCGTGGTTCTACCTCCCGTAATGTATTTGGGTGTTTTAAAACTATTGCAGGCGAGTTAGTTAATGTGATTTATATCATTTCGAGTAGGGGAGAATAGCTAGAGGTCAATAATTTGGAACATTTTATTTACTAACAAGTATATACTTAATTATCTGTATTTGTAGCTCCATCGGCATATTGCAAAGAACGCAGGCGAAGCAGCACGGCTATCACAAGACGGCGCGCGAGCTCTCTCGATTTTTCTCGCACTATACCTCTTTCTAAGTTTTCTAATAAGAGAGAGACGGCTAGTGCGAGAAAAATCGAGAGAGCTCGCGCGCCGTCTTGTGATAGCCGTGCAGATTAAAATATGTAGAGCCTACCGGCCGCTCTACGGAAAAAGAAAGTAACTAACATTTATTTCAAAACCGATGTTTTTACGTTTACTTTTAGAGTCTAAAAGTGCCAAAAAGTAAAAACACTTTCTTTTCCCGTAGAGCAGCCGCTATGTCTGTCCATTCCATACACAGGAAAAAGTATTATTAAACCGGATGAGTGGTTTCGGAGATTACCCTCTAAATACAAGCTTACAAAGCTACAACCACACAAACATTACCTCTTTATATTATTAATATAAATTAGTAATACCTATTTTGGAAAATCTAAAAATATATGTGTTGAACTGTCTCGAATTAGAATTTTACATAGGTACTTTAAGTGACTCAAACAGATTTATTAACGAGGCGATATTTCACTTGACTTCGTTTAAGTAAACTGTTACGATGACGCCATCGCCCGAGTCCACATGGAGAGCAAATAGTTAAAGAAACTTCCTTACATAGTTTCATGTATCATGAATTCATGAACCTCATAGAAACTGTATTTATGAGGCTTAAGGCCGATTTCGACGGTGCATGAACTCGCATGCGATTTTCATTACATTGCAGGGTTTGGCTGAACTGTCATAACTCGGCAGCGCGGAGCCCCGCAGTGTAATGGAACTCGCATACGTGTTCTCGCACCATGTGACTAGGGCTTAATGGTATAAATATCCGCATAAGCCGTTTCCAGTATGCAAAAAACCGACCAAGTGCGTGTCGGACTGCGCACGAAGGGTTCCGTACCATTATCTATAAAAACGACCAA
This sequence comes from Epinotia nisella, assembly GCA_932294315.1. Classification (NCBI taxonomy): domain Eukaryota; kingdom Metazoa; phylum Arthropoda; class Insecta; order Lepidoptera; family Tortricidae; genus Epinotia; species Epinotia nisella. The sequence goes on from OW028687.1 coordinate 9,512,963, forward strand.
AAAAATTACGTTTGTTGCATGGAAGCCCCCTTAAATATTTATTTTATTCTGCTTTTTAGTATTTGTTGTTATAGCGGCAACAGAAATACATTAACTGTGAAATTTTCAACCGTCTAACTATCACGGTTCATGAGATACAGCCTGGTGACAGACGGAAAGCCAGACAGATGGACGGACAGCGAGGTCTTAGTAATAGGGTCCCGTTTTAATCCTTTGGGTACAGAACCCTAAAAAAGGGTCATATAGAGCATAGAGCACGAGGTCTTTTTGTGGTACAGTCAGCATCAAAAGTGCGAATCGGAGACCTTAAAAGCTATTATTCCCTTTTAATAAAGACTTTTGACGTCTTCGTTTGCGTAGCTACTTTTGATGCTGACTGTAAATTTTTAAGTTTTTTATTTATTTATTTAATACATTTTTTATAAATATTACAGTGTGGCACATAAAGCCACTATTTAAAACCTGGAAGGTTTAGGCAATAGTTGGCGAGATGACACGGTTCATCCCGCGATCCTTAAGTTAGTTATAATGAGTAATAAATTGATATAAAAATAATACGAATAGTAAAAAGAAAAACAATTTCAATTTTATTCCTTACCTACACCTATTCATCTAAACTCAGGTAGTAGGTACACACTTTTTAAGTAGCTTCTTACATTTGTCATGAGCATGACTAATAATGGCATCGGTAAGGTCCTGTAATAAGTTATTGGGCAGACCTTAATTCAGATTATCTTCTTCACATAACAATAACATTTCAATATGATCTTAATGTTAGTTCTGACACGAGTGCAAGTGAGCACGAAACACGTTAGAACGCGATTAAGATGTGAAGCTGTGAACCAAAACATATCTCCTTGACATGTGTTCCGCAACGCAAAACTCTACACGCCTCCCATAGATTCATATGAAAAACGGGATATTAATTAAATTCTCCGCAGACTTTCGTTAAAGTGACAGGTTGATTTATGGCGAGTGAAATTGGCTGAAGTACCGCGGACCGCTTTATTACCATTCCGACGACTTTATTACAAAGTCCTACGACAAATGTGACAACGGCAGACGGGAAATTGGAAAATGTGACATGTCAAAAAAACAGGAAGAGGCAGTGTGACGATGGAAATGTTGAGTGGACGAGGCGGGTTTTTCCTCGTATTTTCAACTGAACTCGCGATAGACGTGTTCATTCGAAATGACAACTGACCGCCTTCCAATAGCTTTGATAAGGGTATTCAGAGCACTGCTGTGATTTAGCTTTATGATGTGTCAATAGTCTTTACAGAGTCGTTGAGCACACCTGAGCTTTTACCTGTGTAACGCCTATGGAAAACAAATAATATGAATATATAGACTTGTAGTGAAATCGTAACAAATAAAAACAAATTGCTATAAATATTTCGATTTAAACATTTGTTTGGTATCGGGGCTTTAAATCGTGTTTGGCCAATATTGATATTTATAAAGAATATAAGATATTTCCACAAAACAAATGTATGTAAAAAAGGTTGGAAAATTGCGCATTCACCGAAGTGGAGGGACAAGCTTATTGGCACAATATTGTCAATCACGTGTTGTCCTGGAACCAAATTTTCTTTATATAAAACATTTTTCTTTACAATATTTGTTATACAAGGTGTTATCGACTATCGTTAACCAGTGTCATGTAACCAGGCGATTATTCCTTAAATATAAGAAATATCACAAACCTTTAAACTACGTTACAAATTACGTTATCCAATGAGTTGAAGCATATCAAAAGTTAAAAAAAATTAAACTACCTACCTAGATATATCTATAATTGTAATGTCAAACGTAACGTATACTAAACCTAAGGCAAATAGGAATACTTAAAAAGATTCTTCACACATGAAGTGGCTGGACTTTGTGCCTATGCTTTATTTGTTAATAATATGCATACTTAAGACATGAGCAAACACAAAATTAACAATTATGACGATGCGTTTTTGCTCTAAAGAAAATTAAATAATTTTAAAATTAAATATTGGGTGCAACTGAAGAACTCAAATTCGATACTGTAAACTCGGGTTACTTTGACCCGCATAAAAACCGCACAGCAATGTCACATAAAAAAGTAACAAAGTGAGAAGTTAGCAGAAAAGAAAACTAAGATGATTTGACCCCGTTCAAATTCATAAAGAAGCGGTGGACAGAGTAATTTACGAAAGCCAAAGTTACCCCCCAGGTTTACGGTACTTTGAATCGACGCAGCTTAAAACCGTAAACGAAGATATTTTGGTCATTGACATGGCCTATGTATATTGAAAATCTCTTACACGCAAATAAATAGTTTTGTAACCCTACTTGCTACTATGACTACCACAAAACTAATACCAAACTGTTACACATGGATCCGACAACATGGGCAATACGAACAAGTGAAGTTAGATTAATTCGTACTTCGAAACAATTTTATTCGTCAGTCGGTAGTTGGATTGAGCAAGTTTAGAATTAGTTTGCAAGTGGTACGGTGATACGGGCCAGGTATTGTCCTAGAACTAGGTGATTTGATTTCGATCGTATGACAAAGAGGGGGGGGGGTCTGTTTGTCTGTTTTTTTAGTAATTTAATGACAAAACTATGTAGTGGCTAACAAAATACACCTATCCTCAAAATTTTATTCAAATACACGTTGTAGTTTTTGAGTAAAAGGCCTGTGACATACGGACAGACGGACAGACGGACATGACGAAACTATAAGGGTTCCGTTTTTGTCATTTTGGCTACGGAACCCTAAAAAGAGACTGGGTTACGTGAAATTGAATATATTACATGACCACTCGAATAACACCCTCGTAGAAATGACTTCAAGATTATAACGTGTGTGTAAACTCGAAAGTCAGCGATTATTTTCACCAGAATTTTCATACAAAAACACCTGCTAAATTTTCAATTTAAAATCCCCTTATCCCGTTAAAGCTATTAACACACGCGAAAACAATATTTACCCGGGGCACTCCATACCCGGTAGATGCACTAACTGGGAAGTGGCGGCCGCATAATTTTCCAATTATATTTCCCGTCCAATTTTCCGAGGTGTCGCCCGGAGCACTCGTCAAGTGCAGCCCTACGGAACCCCACTACGGGACCCTATAGCTACAGAACCCTCGCAAGATCCCTGTTTATAATGTGCAAAAGTCAGGTGCATCGCAATTACAGGTCTTTTGTACCCGAGTTTGCCGAGTCGGTGAAGCATTGAGAGTAGGTACCTAATTTGATTGTGTGCTTGGAATCTAGTTTTAATTAAGTAAACGTTTCTTGGTGAGGTTCGTTAGAGCATTTATGGAGTTGAATATTCTGAAGATGGTTGTGTCGCCAATGCACGAGAAAGCAATCCTCTCGTTTCTGACTTGTCCACAGCGTATTACGTTGGAGCGAGACGTCTCTACATATAATTGCAGCGATTTAACGATATATTATGTGTAAGTAACAGGGTGCTGTATCTTTCTTTTCTATTTGATAAGTTACACATAGGAAGGACACTGATTCTGATAAATAAGTGGCTGCCTGCTGGTCGATTAGGTTAGGCATTGCATTGAAAGTGCGTCTGGTGACGGTGTGTCTAAAGTCTAAATGACACCTTTTGTATGGGAAAATTACGTGTTTACCCCTCTGGCGTCCTCATCATAGCGTCATCCTAATGCCCCGGTTGCATCCTAAATGGGCCCGGGATCCTTGAGGAAAGATGTTGGATTTCGGACCTTGCAAATCACTTCCCGGTAAAACGTAATACCTAACGGATTGTCATTTCATTACGATTAATTAACAATGAAAGTGTTAGTAGCAAAGCGTGGCTGAGATAAAAATAAACGGATACAATGAGCCACTTTATATAATAACTGTTATTTTGTACGGCGTGAGAAAATTCAGTCGATAATCAAGAAAATTGTTGGTTAAGGCGACGTAAGGCAAAAGTAAGTAGTAGGTAAGGTAGAAGTACTAGTGCTCGACGCGGTACTAGTACTCGTCATCCATACTTGCAATTGCGACAGATAAGATAAGATTACCGTCACTTTCATCGCAACTAGATTTAATAGATGAGAAATGTTTGTAGCTTTCGCATTTCACACGCCAAATTTAAAATAGAGAACCTATTTTCTAATTATGAATAATATTTATGATGGCGTTGTCTGCTCGTGTTTGGTGAGTTAATTAAAATACTACAACGGTAAGTTATGAACATATTTTATAATTGTGTTGATGCCAGAATGTACGGGAAGATATTATTTAAGTTTCTAAATGTCGATTTCGTTCATTGTTACTTTGATAAACAAGCGTGTCATCTATTAGGACTGAAAACCGTCGCAAGTCTAATACTCGACACGGCTGACATTTATTGGGACTATGAGGTATTTTCCAAGTCCCAATGTTTGTCCAGCTGTTTTTTAGGATTTCATAGGCAGATATGACTAAACAGTGAACGAAATGTTTACAGTTTCGATACATCTGCCTATCTTTCCGTAAGTCACAGCCATTTTACTCGGAAAATACAAAATACATGCACTTAGGCGGTTTTTTGTATTTCTTTTACAGTTTTTATTAATATGTTTTTACGTTCAATCTATTCAAAATATTCTGTATTTGTGTTTTGGGGGAATCGTTATTTTAGTTCATCCCATGATTTATTTTGTTCAAAATGTGGAGCCGATTTATTTTATTTTATTAAACATAAAAAGTAAATATTTTTAACGGAATACGTTTGTGTTATTCCATTATTTAATTTCGTAGCTAGATTTAACACAAATCACAATGTTTTTCGGTGTTTTTCCAGAATCATACGCAGATGACATCTTTTAGGACTGCCAGCAAAAGCACGTGACAAATGTCACGATTCAATAGGATTCAATAGGATTGTCCGAGTAAATACTCGGACAATCCTATTGACTTGTTTACATTTTATTTCATTTTCAGAAATTTTGATATGGTCATATATAAAACAACCCAAAATGAAAACAACAAACAAAATATTTTTATTTTATTCAGTTAAACAACCATTGTTTTGTAGCATTTTACCTGCCAAACTAGATACATGAATATGTTTTGTATTGATGTGTAAATGAACATAATATCACGAAACATATTTTCCTTTGAAATGTCGAGCACCCGGACGTTTACGTTAAGTAGTAGTGCGTATTAAACAAGTAATAAAACTATCTTTGGTTGTTTTTATATTATTTTCAACCGTTTGAGTCCATGTCAAACTAAATCGATCACAACTTGACAAAAATGATAATAATCAATAATAATGTTTTTTCTCCTGGCTGGAGTATCTAAGAAACCCAATATTATTAGGTATATGAGCAGGTAAAATAATCTATTTACAGGGTTATTGGTATTTCAATGTATTCCTGTTAAGGGGTTATAGGGGAGGTTGATTGCAATGTTTTGGACCACAAACAGCATTATGCAAAAGTGAACTATTTTCGAAATAATTCACTTTTAATTATTTCTTTGTAAATGACGTTGTAATCTTATTTTTTTAAGACCCCTACTAACAAGACACAACAATTAATTAATGATTTTAAAACAACATTTACTCGTACATGAAAAAATGTACGGCTCAAAATTAGTAAGCTTATTAGTTATTTCATCAACTTGCTTTAAAAAGAGGACTTAATGTAGTTATAAAAATCGTATGAAACTTGGCTGGCAGATTATTTCATTAACTTTTACAGTTCTTCAGCTTTCCAAAAAAGTTAACTAAGTATTTTATCAAAAAGAACCATCTCAATGGAACGGAGTGAAGACTAATGTTATAATATTATTATAAAAAAGTCCTGACTGATCATCAACGCACAGCCGAAACTACTGAGACTAGAAACTTGAAATTTACAACAAAACTTCATTTTAAAACGTAGACAAGGAATAAGAAGGGATATTTGGAAATTGTACCCCTAAGGGAGTTAAATAGGGCTACAAAGTATGTATGAGAGAAACTTTTTTTTTGAGCTGGAGCTCTAAAAGTGTGTAGACTTAAAATATTGTATAAAGATTACTTGTTGGAATACAAAAAAGTAAAGGGGGTTCAAATATTCAAAAATATGGAGAACAATAAAATGTTAAAGTAAAAGATTTGTAAGTTCATTTTCAACCTACATGCGTACAAAACTAATTACAGCTTTTTTTTTAAATTCCTACCCTAAGAGGGTTAAAAGGGGGTTCAAAGTTTGTATTGAGAGCAAGATATTTTTAAAGTAAGAGATTCCTAACTTCGGTTTTGTTTGAAGACAAGAAAAATAAATTTTAAATTTAGATAAATTAGGCGTAGAAATATTTCTCAACCCTTGGAAGGATATAGGATAGTTTTTCAACTGGAAAATCATCTCTTAAGATAGTAGAAGTTTGTTTGGGACAGCGATTATTAAGCTTGCGCCTAAAATAATTTAATGAAATGACACCATTTTTTCTAAGACGATGATAACAAGTTCTACGCGGACGAAGTCGCGTGCAACAGCTAGCTTTTACTAGACTTTTTTTCAACCAGTCACGAAAATTATAGGATTTATAAAACAAGTTCGAAACTGTACCAAAATGAAGTCAGTGAACTTGGGTCCAATTTTCAGAACGCATTCCTGGAAAACGTACGTAAATCCTTTAGGTTTACTCATTCTTTCTTATGACTTACATTGACACACTGAAAGATTTACTTTTTGAGGCACACAATGGTGCATAAGTAATAAAGTAGTCATTCAGCACGTCTTGCTCACTGGTCTTTAAATATCAATTTCAATTCGCAGTATCATTTAAATGTGAATGCAACTTAATCGAGCACAATCCCTAACTAAGAGTGCGATTTCCTCAGTATAATGGTGTCAGTGAACAAATGGAGACATTCCGCGGAACCCGGAGTACTTACGGAGTCGGACGTGCCGCCTCGCAGCGTTTATTTCCGAGTTCGTGTGCACAAAAAGACGCTATGTCACGTGTGTGCAAGGAGATCGGTGTCATGGTTTTATTCGACAATTCAATGAAAATTCGAGTTCTACTGGCAAAGTGTTGTTGTTCTTTTAGCGGTTTTTTTGCTATCTACAGAATCTCTATAGTACATTGTTGAAGAGGCTAGAAAGTAAGCAATAGATGGACGAGTCCAGCTATTGCAAGTATTGCACTTTCGGCCGAGGCTTAACATAGTGCTTTTCACGCCTACTGCGAGGAAATTGCAAATATAATTTTAAATCAAAATTAAGTATCTAATTGAAGATCATAATACTAAACAGGCTCGCTTGCGTCGCGCCCCGGCGGAGGAGCAAGGAGCTCACGCACGCCGGCGTGACCGCGCGCGGGGCCCTGTAATTGGTCGACCGCTGTTCAAACTGTCCGACAATAACATTGTTGGACAGTTTGAAGTCATAGATGGCCTGTTCGTGCGACGTCCAACTAATCCCAGCTTTGAAGCCTGAATTCTGGCCATCTTTTGCCACATTTCCGCGTGAAAAATATATTATTTATCTCAAAAATATATACAATTTATATCATGTGTCATTTTGACTTTTACAAGTGGAAATTTTTCAATGGAATATTGAACTGCATATATTGCCGTGCCGCCACGCTAAAATTGTCATCACTTATTAAATATTAAGATTTGTCAATCGATATGCACAAACCATTGACAAAATGTATTAGTTATAGGAAATGTAAACACGATATTTTTGCATTGTGTTTGTGTGTTAATCAAAATTTAGAGTCGGCAATACGTGAGTGTTTTACATATTTGGATTTCCCATCCTGATTATATTATCACAATCATATATTATGCTTGCGGTACAAACTTACAATCAACTAAGTACCAGTACAAAAAGTACTATACAAACTTATAACTGCATCCAATAAAATCCTTCGAAATCGTACTTAGATCAAGCTTCCTATTTCGCAGCATCACCTCAAATTGTGTTAACAAGTGCAATTACAATTAGGCTAAAGCCGAGGCGACGGCAATTACGAGTACAGTCCCCACAGTGGGTCATTTAACGTCAGTGCTGGTCCCCAAGTCTTGGCAATTAGTTCGGAGATGCCGCCGCACGCGGCTACGGCGCCACTGTCGCTCGTTAGAGGTACGTGAGGAAACCTTGATGCGTCTACTGTAATTTGTGTTTGTTTGTACAAATTAAGTAATTAAATTACATGACTGACATGTACGAAGTTATGTTTTCCTATTTGACGCCTGGCTGTCAAGCATGCGAGATGTCAAATGTATGAAAACATATTTTCAAACATTTTGTGGTGGATATTCACCATTCGGGTAGGCGACGCCGTATTTGAGAACGGCGTCAACATGTGTGCTCGTACCTATGCCCATCATGCACTCCATAAGAATAAATTACATATAAACGTAAAATAACCATGAATTATGCTTGCTCTTGACATGATCGTCAAATAAAATCAGTCCATATTTTATTCTTGAGACCCATTAAAGAAAAATAATCCATTGAGCTAAGTTTGTGTGGGTTGCCATGAAAACATAGTATAATCTAATATCGTTCCTAAAACAAGTTACTTATTAGCATTGTACATTACTAAAAACATGTAAATTATGTTTTACTTTGAAACAAAATGTAAATTTTCCGGAAATATAAATTAAACAATTCGTAGGCAGTGTTTGCACTAGGTAAGTAATAACCGGATTTTTTTTATTACACAAACTGGAAATAATGCCAATATTTGTGCACTTATCTCGTAAAAACAACAAAATATAAATAGGTTTTCCTTTTGAAATGACGGGACCCACTTTCGGCGAGCAATAAAATGAGTAAAAAGCGCTCTTTGCAAGTGAGAGTTTTCACAAAATTAAAAACAAGTGCGAGTTCAACTCGCGTGGTGAGGGTTCCGTATATAATCTAAATTTCATAAGTGTTTTTGAATACTCAAACTTCTTATAGGTTTTCCTGTAATCTTTAGGCAAGGAACTATTTTCCATATTTTTTTCATAATTTTAATCCCAGTAGTTTCGGAGATAAGGGGGGGGGAATGGTTAATTGTCGTCTTTTTTCCTAAATTACTTCAAACCTGTTTACGCTAAAATTATAAAAAAAATATATCTGAGATGCTTACTACAACCCCTTTCATTTGATACGTCACACAATACAGTTTGCAAAACTTTTTTTTTTCTTCAGTTTACCCCCCAAAAGTGGCCCTTGTTCAGAATTCATTAGTTTACTTTACGCGTCCATCTTTGGGTCACCAATTTACATATGTATACCAAATTTCAACTCAATCGGTCCAGTAGTTTCGGAGCAAATTGGCTGTGACAGACGGACAGACAGACAACCGTGTGATCCTATAAGGGTTCCGTTTTTTCCTTTTGAGGTATCGGAACCCTAAAAAACCGGAGCTCATTTCTATTTGCGATTAACTTTATTTGAATTCATTTGGCCAGACGCCCGCGGCCTACTAATGGACCCCTTATCCTTAGATTCGGGACGATCTGGAATAAACAATTTAGAAAAATATAAATATCTACGCAAGAAATCGTTGCCTTTGAATTGGATATTCATCGTGGTTATTACGAGAATACCATAATTATAAATATATTATAATAATAGGTCGGCAAAATATTTGGGCAAGTCCGGGGGAGTCGGCCATAGGAGAAAAATGGTCAGCCGAAGAAAAGTTTACATGCAGACTGGGTCTCTTTGACTAACGGTTTGAATTAGTTGTATGAGTTCGCTTTGACGTGCACCAAGTAACGAGTAATTTAGTAAGCATCAACTCGCATTTCAAACGCGAGTATGTAAATAAAATGTGTGTTTTTTTTTCAATTATAATACGTCTAAGCGTCGTTAGTGATAAAATTACAATTCAACTTTGCTCGAACTCCGACAATTAGTTGATTCATAATATGTAGTACATTGTGCCACAAGTATTAGGTACGGTAGGCTTAGAGCGTACATAACTGGAGTAGCCTTATGTCGTATTTGCGTACAAAAAAGTCTGCGCAATTTTGCGGGGGCGGGGGAGCGGGGGTGTCTTAATAGGATATTGAAACTCAATTATATATTAAAAGCTTGAAGTGGTTGAATGTTTATAACATGCGGGCATTTTTATGACAGTGTTCTCTTGCGAGGCGATTATGTGATCGATTGTGAAATTGTCTTTGTATGATTTTTTGCACATAGTTCAAGGTTTTTTACAAAGGGGAAATACTGAAAGCTATTCCAGTTATGTATGCTCAAAGACGGCAAGATATGAGTAACGAACTAGTCTATTAGAAGAGTTCTAATCAAAGACCCTTCGGAATACAGCCGCGACTTAAAATCACTGTTAAAAATATTTAAATTACTACTTTTAAATTTTTAAATAATTCTATTACTGATTTCGTTTACATTTATTTATAAATATGTTTTCAAACATCATATTTAAGTTAAAAGCTTTACTACTGACGCATGAGTGACATACACTATTTAAGAAAAAACCATTAGCCTTATGGGCGCAATATAGGCCATTGTAGCTCTGTATGCCTGCGCGTTATGAAGCCCGTTACGAGCAAGTGTGATGAAAACAAATGTAACTTTAATACCGCCTAGATCATCCTCATGTGTTATCACAGACACTCTAATTATATGCGAAACCAAATGCGACTGGAAACATCAATCCATCTCGCATGACGGACAGCTTAGCATTATCTTCCACAAACCCAATTTAATATATTAAAGGACACCCGTTACCCTCGGCCGACTCAGGTGTGCCTCATTTGTCACATCACTTTACGACCGAGATCAAAACTACAGGCTTAGTCGGGCTTACACGTACTCGTAAGGTTTACGTCAGTTCTGCACATGAGACACTCCCCTTAAGTAAATAGAGAACACTGTAGGTAGGTACCAGATAATTATAAAACATAGAAATTAGCATAAAATATTTTTAAAAAATCTGCTAGGGCGCTTCGCAAAATGGCCATATGATATCGAAAACTACTTAACGAAGGAGGACTCGGTTATTTCAAGCAATATCCACTGTTCAAATATAACATCTTATTTAAACTCTATAATAGGTAAGTATTACCAAGCTCGTATTACAAATCCTACCGACAGACAGGAAGTTGTTACCTATGGTAACTCTTCAATTAATTCTATAATATTGATTACAAAAGTGGATTAGATGAGTATATATAGTATACCTCTCTACTGGCTGTTTGACTTGTTCATATTAAAATGTACCTAATCTAGTTATGATATTATTCAAAATAATAACATATGGCATAAAACAAAAGAGCTGTAAAATATTATAATAGTCGTAACATGGTTTGATTGGATCAGTTGAGTCATGTCATGAAACTTTTTGTTTGAGAAGCGCGGTCTTAGCACAGTTAGTCTAGCTAGCTTGAATATTCATAAAGGTCATAGACACGGCTCAGAGTTAGCAACGGACACGTTCAACAAGGTTGGCTCATTGTGCGCCAATTTGTGAATGAACGTTACTATTGACGTTTCTTTGTAGGAATTCGCTTCTGTTATTGTAACATAGAGTAGGTTAGTTTGTGAAACTGAGTGACGCGAGAGTACCTAAACAGTTGCTAATGTACCTATTGTAGAGATTTGCTGTGGTTTTTTGTTAAAGGGTTCTTGGTGCGAGAATTCTATTATCTAAGTGGAAGATCGATAAACAAATATACATAGGTAAGCCAAGAATCATACTCAGTATACTTTTTTAGTTTTAACAATATTTTACTATTACAAGTTGGAACGCAATGGCACGCGCTATTAACACTAACTTTTTGCTCATGATTTTGTACCCACATAAATCGTAATGATTTAAACCGTTTTAAAGTCATCGAACGGGATCATCTCAATCTATTGTAATTCTATCAAGAAGTCGCGCTTGAACAATCCCATTTATTCCGTTACATTAAGTCACTCGGCTCGAACTGGCCAACTGTACCCCATTAGTCATTTCTATAATTTTGCAATCGGTATCATAAACATGAAATTACTTTTATTTGTTGGACCGTCACGGAAGCTTGGACATAAAAAAGTTAGGTAAGTAAAATACTGTTATACTTATTCTAAAAGCTCCAAAAACTGTAAAACATCCTATCTGTCCTTCGTTGACCTTATATCACAGTTCATTTTAATTGAACGAGCGAGCGAAGCGAACGAAGTTCTCCGTTTCAGCTTGAGCCAGAATTCTTACGTATGTTTTTTTCAAGCTTTATAGTTTCACCTGTCCCGATGTTTGTCATCAAATCTTGCAAATTAAATTGTATCCACTTCTCGGTAACCGATTGAGCTGAAATTTTGCATACTTGTGTAAAACGCGTAACAATGCAATATTATAAATACATGGTGCTGATCTGATGATGGAGCTGGAAGGTGGCCATAGGAACTTCGCAATGAAACGACACAACCTCATCGAGTCCTCGCCAAAAATGATTTTTTTGACAGAAACTTATTTCATTAAATAAGACAGTATCCTCCTGTATCTTGCAAGCACTATCAACACCATCATTTTCAGCCTGTAATCACCAAATTTTTATCATAGAGGCCTCTCATCTCGGCCCAGCTAATTGAAATGGTAACCGCATATCGCAAGTTAATCTTCCGAGCTAAAAACACCATTATTCATTCAAAGGCGTTTCCTTTATTTTGCACAATCTCGTATTTCTCATGTCCGTTTTTCCTTTTAGCTTGATAACAACAAAAACAAAACCACGTCGTGTTTTATCGGCGCAGACACACGCACCTGTTACCCGCAAAAACAGGCACATCTGTTGCTTGTCAATTTTTTGCCGACCTCTTCCGTTTCGAATCGGCAAACAAAATTCCACCAACTTATTCCTAAGTGAAGATTGAGGAATAACGGACTTTTTGTCGAAGCGATAAGAAGTTAAAATTAATGTGGATAATATAATTGTAGCTGTGTGCATTATTTAACTGACATAAATTACGCAGGTATATAGACGTTTTGTTTCTATAATAGCAAAACACGACAACGTACTTTCAGAATGTCGTTCTGGCTGAGACACTTAGTCATTCATGTCGACTTTAACCCCCCTACTTATAAACGTAGAATAAGCTTGGAATAGTTATGCCATGCATTGTCCTTATCTGTAATTGTGACATTTGCATCTGAGAGAAAGTGACAAAGCATGGATAAGCTATTCCAAGCTTATTCCACGTTTATAAGTAAGGGGGTAAATGTTCTATGCGGCGCCGTCTGAATGAACAATGAAGACGAGATGGGAAAAATAAGCAATTATGATGATGATGATCTTTCCGACCGTTTTCGGCCATGGCGACCACTCCGACTCCTATCCTAGCGTTTTGGCGCTCGTGCGCTCGAAGATGGCTTATGTAGCCTATCCTACCAACCAATCCTATCCCATCTAACCAATTATAAGCTATGAGCGAAGCACAATGTTACAAGTGGACCAAAACATCATTCCTATAAGCTGAGTGACACTCAAGTGTTTGCCAGACTGCTCTGAAATGGAATTGATTGACATGGATGGCGTTGAAATGTTTTTAGGGTTCCGTAGCCAAAATGGCAAAAACGGAACCCTTATAGTTTCGTCATGTCCGTCTGTCCGTCTGTCCGTCTGTCCGTCTGTCCGTCTGTCCGTCTGTCCGTATGTCACAGACATTTTACTCGAAAACTATAAGATGTATTTGAATAAAATTTTGAGTACAGGTGTATTTTGTTAGCCGCTACATAGTTTTGTAATAAAAATGACAAAAAAAAAATTTTTAGGGGTGCACTCCATACATAAAACTAAAAGTCAAAAATTTTTTTTTCATTGTGACCTCCCGTGTGGCACATCAATCGATAGGCCTTTCAAAATAAATATAAGGTTTCTTAGCATTTTTTTTGATTAAGTGAATAGGGTCGGAGATAATCGCCCCGAAAGTCACTAAAATTCTGTCCCCCCCCCCTCTAATTTTTGAACGGTGTATTTAAAAAATATGGAAAAATTCATGGACATAGGGCTTATTAATTTCATTCACCGAAAATTGTTTTGAACAAGATCGGTTCAGAGGTTTTCGAGATATTGCTGAAAAACTGCCTTCCTCAAAGAAAAGGACGTAAGTGCCGTAAAATTTCTGTGACGATACGACCTTTTTAATAGGCACGGAACCCTTCGTTTTGCGTGGTCCGACACGCACTTGGCCGGTTTTTCTACAATGTTTCTTCAATGCCGTTATGTTTTTTTTAGCTGGCTAAAAACCTACAAATTTTGAAAAATGGCACAGAATGCAACTGCCGCGTTTTCGAAGGGTCTTTCAACACTGGCAGTTCTATTTGCAGGATTTTAATAGCAAGTACCTATTAAGAAGTAAAGTACTGCGAAGGCCATACACTCGTGTTCTAAGCTCATTTACAGTGTGTAAATATGATACGGGTGAATATTTTGATGACGATTAGTGTCTGTCCTAAACAACACAATTACATACGTTTACAATCGGCTTAATTACTTTTTCATACAATATAATTGAGCACGCAATGTATTCACTACACGTTATGTCATTTGTTTACTACATTCATAAAAGTCAAAACGTTTACTTTGTTAAGTCAGATCAGTTTGGACGTAATACATTGCTACTCTATTTAAAAAAAATACTTTTTATTAATAAGCTATTTAACAAAACTGCTTTCTCATATCATTTGTAAGGTCGAAAACTATAACTGGTTAAAATATACGCCCGTATGAAATTTACAGGCTGTATTGCCAGGGGTTTTGCAAAAGTATGCGAAGTGCAGACTACGTGCGCAACGCACCTCGACCAAACCTCCCTAGGTGCCCCTGTTCCGGGGGACGCGTCCCATTTCCTCTCCGTTGTATGGGAGTACGCCGATGACAAATAGCCCAGTCAATGATGCATGCTAGGCACGAATAATAGACCTTGACGTTTCGAAAATATAATAGGAGGTTTTTTTATTGTTATTTTGAATGAGACTTGATTTAAAGTATAAATTACAAAAGAATGGTAGTAAACAATCTGCTTAAATCGAAGAATAAAGAACTTTGATTTTGATTTCTAATCTATATATTTCTTAAAATTTTCTGTTGCTTACAGTGTGTGTGTGTAGATAGTTAAGTGTCAATGTAAGACGTAATTTAGGAATTTGAGAATAAAATGAAGTAAAAACATTCTTGGCGGTCAGTCTTGTTGAACGGTTGAACTAAATGCGGCCATCATAAACTGAAAGGGATTTTAAAATGTAGCCCACATGACCTTAATGTCTGTATTTTTACCTTTAATATAAAAGAAAGCACCAGAAATAGCTTTTTTCGGAAGGTTTTTAACAGCATTTTTAAAATAATGTATGTGAAATACAAGTGCCCAAATTACCCTATTTTTTTAATGTTCTTTTAATAAACTTGGTCCAACCCAACAGAACACTAATGCGATGCCCGGGTGTCTGTTCGTCTGTTACTGGCAGTTTTGTCAAAGACCGTTGATCTTTATTGCAATCTTAGATAACAAAATCTAGTCTCGATCTAGTTTTATCTCTTTCTCCGATACCCAAAGGTTGTCTGGAAGAGATCGCTCTTCAGCGATAAGACCGCCTGTTGTCTACCTCTACCTTCATGTTATTGTATTGTTTCTCTATGTAACTGCTTTGTTTGTGTGAGGTGTGCAATAAAGAGTATTTGTATTGTATTGTATTGTAAAACAGGCCGCTTCATCGTTATTATACAAAATTGAATTGTTCAAAATGTTTTCTCGTGTAACCAACAGTAAAGTCAAAGGAAAAAAAAAAGATGGCGTTGCCGTCACAATAACATCGAGCCCACGCAAATTAATTCTAAAAAATAGTTAATGTGATTTTTAAAGTATAAAAACTTGTTGATTCAATAAAACTTATTGTAAATACCCGCGATAAGTGTTATCTCAATAAAATATTACGATCTAGTGACTTTGTGTGAACAAAACAGTGCAACATTACCAGTTCAGTATCAGTGACTTATAAGTGAATATTTTCCAAATATTATTGTAAAACATTAGTCTCCGCAGACATTTTGAACAGTGAATAGTTTACAAACAAGTGAAATTGGACATAATCACCACAATTACAGTGCAGCAAAAACATTTACAGTTATTTTTTCAAAAAAGGACGCGCGATCAAAATATAAACAAAGCTATCGACCAATCAAAACTCGTCTTGCGTAAGACCGAAAATGAGAAGACACTGTTTAAACTTCATGAAGAATAGCTGTCCTTAAGATAAGTAGTATTGAAATAAGACTATTTTGATAATTTGATGTTCCAATATACCGAATATAGACAGAAAACTAAATAATTAACCCAGTTCGTGAGAATAAAAACAACGCCATCTATCGCCGAAGAGCAGTAATATCATCACATTCATCACGATACTAAATTTAGCCTATCAGCTACTGACCACTAGAGGGAGCTAGCCATTGATAGAGGCCAACATTTGAACATATCGAACAAGACGCCAGTTGACAACAGAGGGCGCTATTGACAAATTTTTGTATTGTCCAAAAGAAGGTGTTAGTATTTTTATTCAAAATGGATTATACGTGCTCAGGGTGTACTCAAAAAATACATGATAGATGCTTCCTTACCTGTATACAGTGTGAAAATCACTATGACCTGGACTGTGCAAACGTCTCTATCCAGCGTTTTTATAATACAATGACTGCAGACCACAAACAAACTTGGATATGTCAACTATGTCGCTGTAAAATGCCTAAAAAAGATAACACGAATACACCGGTTTGTTCCCGTGATGGTCAACCGCTCCACGAGCTCCTTACTCCAAAAAGGATGACCAGCAAAAATATGAAAAATAAGCCAGCACTCAATTTCGATGATACTTCAACCAGCATCGAAGATAGCATATTAGGTGAAACATTACTCGAACAGGCGACGACTACTTCGGAAAGTAATGTGATATGTATAAAACAGTTCGAGAAACTGCTAGACAAAAAATTTGAAAGTAACAGGATATCACTGATTACAGAAATAAAACAAGCTATCTTGGCAGAAATTACCACTGAAATATCCAAACTTAAATTTGAGATAGTAAAAAATAATAATACCCTGTCTGAAGAACAGAAAAGCCTGAAACAAGATATTAATAAAATAAATAAACAGATACATCATTTAGATACCCAGAATAAACAGCTACAGAAGGAATTAAATGAAGTTCAACAAAAACTACTAGACCCCAAAGAAGAGACACAGCCAAAAAAATTACATACTCCCACTTTCATCCAAAACAGTGACAATTGTAAAAAAATCGTCCTTTTTGGTTTAGATGAACATTATTGGGAAACTGAGCGCAACCTATACGAACGAGTGATATATATCTTTCAAGACATTCTACAAGTCAATCTTGCGGGTTACATAGAAGAAATAGGCCGTATAGGCAAAAGGGGCCCTAAGAGACCGGTGATGATAGAATTACTGAGCAAAAAGATGGCAAAACATCTGATTGAAAACAACCGTTTTTTCAAGAACACTGGATTATGTGAGTTTCTAGATGAAAATTCTATGCAGGAGAAAAGAAGGATAAGAGAGATACTCATAGATGCTGTGCTCATAATTAAAAACAATACTTTGTTAGTAGACGGAAAATTGCATGGTTATAACTTTGAAACGAAACCCACCATTTTACACTCCACCCAAGAATTAGTACCCCATCAAAATGGTAGCGACTCCAATAATAACCATGAACACCAGAGAATAGAAAATCACCATCCAGTTGACACATGCTTGACTCAGCAGAGCCAGGAGCGAAGTCACCCTCATAATCTACGAACTCGCCCTAGAAACCCCAAACATACTTTTCGTGTCTAAATTCAATATACTCTACCAAAATATTCGTAGTATAAGCAATAAACGACATTTACTTGAATCTGCAACTGAAGAGGACAAGAATATACATGCCATCTGCTTATCGGAGACCTGGATTACACAACCAAAGGTAGACTTACTACAATTAGAAGGATACCAAGTAACTTCTATGTTTAATAGGAGCGCTCATGGAGGGGGCGGCGTATGTGTGTTCTTACGGAATGATATACCATTTGTTGAACGAAAAGATATAACTGCTTTGTCAATAGAATTAACATTTGAAACCTGTGCTGTAGAAATTTCTTATTTAAATTTGTTAGTAATAGTTATATATTGGCCTAATAGTCATAGAAATATAAATCTCTTTTATGAATCGTTAGAAAATCTCTTACAGATTGTTACAATAAAAGATAACAAGAAAAATATTGTAATAGGCGGAGACTTCAATGTAAACATCTTAGAAAAGTCCTCGTCTACTTTGACACTAATAGATCTTTTGAAGAGCTATAACTTTCAACAAAATGTATATGAACCCACACGAGTCACAGAAACGAGCTCAACATGTATCGACTTACTTTTTACTAATTTCCATACCAAAGATAATATAGCCTCTGTTAAAGAATACGGCTTTTCCGATCATAAAGGTGTAATGTATACCATACCAAATAATAATAATGTAGAGCAGGAAAGAAAAGTATGGTTTACGAATAAAAGAAAATTTACAGAAAAAAATATGCAATACTTTAAATCCAAATTGTCAGAAATTAACTGGAACTCTATTATTAATGCTACGAATGATATTAACGAAAATTTTACTTCATTCTCAAATACAATACAAAATACTCTTGATACATTTATTCCAAAAACTCAAGTAAAAATTATGAAACATTGCACTAAAAAGTCTTGGTTAACCACTGGTATAAAAACGTCATGCAATAATAAACGACTTTTAAAACTGCTGATTTCAAAAACAAATAATCCAATTTTAAATAATTACTATAAGACTTACGAAAAATTGCTCAAAAAGACAGTAAGAAAATCAAAAAAACTACGTTACATCAATAAAATTAAATCTGCCGATAATATTACAAAAACTATGTGGGAAATTGTCAAGGAACGTACAAATAAACTTCCATTAAAAAATAGGCGAAATATTAAATTAAATATTAGAAACTCTGTGACTGAAAACCCTAATACCGTTGCAAACCACTTTAATGACTTTTTTATATCGGTAAACGCGCAGAGAAGTGCGTGCGCGGACGGCGTCGCCGGCGCACCGAGCCCACATGCTATCGGCCGCCCTGTGGCTAACCCCACTCCCAACTCCTTCTACCTACAACCAGTTACTATCAGAGAAGTACACAGTATTATATGTAACCTAAAAAATAAACGCAGCTTTGGTCATGATGAAATTCCACCAGTCCTTGTTAAAAAATGCGCAGATGAATTGACCTACCCCTTAACTTTCTTAATAAATCAATCCTTTGTACAAGGAATAGTCCCGGATTCACTAAAACATTCTATCATCAAACCAGTACATAAAAAAGGAAATCAAACCGATTGTAATAATTACCGTCCTATAGCCCTTTTACCGACATTCTCTAAAATAATCGAAACAGCTATGTCTAAACGTCTCTACTCATTTTGCGAAAAATATTCCATTTTCAACAAAAATCAAAATGGATTCCGGAAAAACCACTCTACAACTTTGGCAGTTTATAAATATATCGATCAAATATTAAAAATAATAAATAGCAAACAATATGCCATAGGCATATTACTGGATATGAGCAAGGCATATGACCGGGTCTCTTATAACGTTTTACTGAACAAATTATATGGCATTGGTGTGCGAGGAATTGGGCACAAATGGTTTACCTCGTACCTCAAAAACAGAGTTCAATGTGTAGAGGTAGAACATTATAATAACAATACCGGAGTCATAACACACGTGCAATCAAATAAAGCTGATGTCACTGGATCCATTCCGCAAGGAAGCGTATTAGGTTGTCTACTATTTATTATTTATATTAATGATTTGCCCAACATATTAGATACCCCAAGCGTTCTATTCGCTGATGATATTTCCGTAGTTTTTCCATGTTCAAACGAAAGTGAATTAAAGTATAACATTGACAACATCCTACACAAACTAGATTCCTGGCTAACGGAACATAACCTAGAATTAAACTACAGTAAAACTAAATTAATGCAGTTCAGACCTTATCAAAAACGACCTTTAAATATAAACTATTCCTTTAATACGATCAATTTAGAATGTATCGACACCTTCACATTGCTAGGATTAAATATAGACACAAATATTAATTGGAAAGACCACATTCAGAAAATAAGCTCAAAACTATCCAGATTCACGTATGCCTTGTACGAATTAAAAAAAACAACAGATTTAAAAACCTCCATATCCGCTTATTATGCCTACGCCCACTCCATATTCCGATATGGCATACTGCTTTGGGGCAACAGTACGAATTCGAATAGCCTATTCATATTACAAAAAAAATGCATCAGAATCCTAGTTAATATAAAACGGACACAGAGTTGTAGGCCATATTTCAAAAAGCTCGGCATTCTAACACTTACTTCATTATACATCCTAGAAGTCTGCATCTTTGTCAAAACACATAATACTTTTTTCTCACAAGCTAAAGACCGTCATGTAAAACCATTAAATCTCCGCCATAATAATAACCTAGCCTTACCTACATCCAGTTTAAAAATATACCACTCCGGTCCACATATGATGTGTATAAAAATATATAATAAAATACCACAAGCTATCAAATCCATAGAACAAATTAACCTATTCAAAAAATCATTAAATAAGTATTTAGTACAAAACAGTTTTTACACACAGCAAGATTTTTTCGATGAAGTGTCTGTGAAAAGATAAATCTTTTTCAAGCATTCTTTTTCCAAGTTGTGTCAATATAATAGTTTCTGTTGGACTTTAATTTCTATTAACTTTAAGCGAAGTACCAAATTCCTACCAAATTAATTACTATATGTAAGAAATCTATTTCAAGGTAGAATTACCTAGTACCTAGTATCCAGGTAGTACCTGTAACCTAGATGTAACTTAGTTTTAAGTTTCTTTGCTGTGCCCTTACGGGGTCCATTTTATTACTTGTAATTTTATGTGTGCAATAAATGTTTTGAGTTTTGAGAAGTCTACCCGTTAATTTAGCATTGCAATAAGAGAACGCCTTCACAGCCTCATTTGTATCGGGAATTAGCGCAGTGCATACTAATCCTGATCAATTGCAGCTGGCCACTTGTGGAACCGCACCATAGCCCAATAAATGATACAGACCATGATACAGGACCAACAAGAATCCTGCAACATCAATATCCATGAATCGATATTGAACTTTTGTAGATTAACAAAAAAGTTCATTTTTAATTGCGGTCGAAGCGGGAGGGACTGACACTGTTCGGAATTATTCGACACACGGCTTTATGGCTCTTTTGATATAGTTCAATTTATGAAACGGTGAAACTTTATCTGTGCAATTTGTTGTTTTAACAGTATCCAGCACAGCGTGCTAGGGGAAACATAAATTTTACACTCGTTCTGTGGATGGATGCGAATGGAAACCGTTACCTATGGAGTTTGGAAATGAAAGTTTGCGCAAAAACCGAAGCCGATCCGATATTATTTGACTATTTGAGTAGGAATTGGGAGTACTTGTAACGGCAGCCTCAAATATTTCGACAAGTTTTTGCTATTTCTCATGGCATGTGAAATAGTCGTGCAGGGAGTGACTTTATATACAAATTGTGCAGTATTTGATAGTCTTCCCGTCCATTTTCGGCACCATGTCAGTACAAATTTAGACTGATGACTGCCGTGCAGCCCGAATGGACACAACGGGTACTCACGTACTCACGAATATAGCGAGATGGATGTCGCCTATTGTTATCCGTACCTGAAATATAAGAGACATTTTATTAACTTTCAGAATCACTACACTTCTGTGAAATCTTTTTAAATTTTCCTCAATGCGCATAATATCATAACGTTTAAAGCGAAATTGGTTCGTTTAGTTACCATTAAACGGTCTTTAAAAACCTCGAAAGCTACAATAAAAGTAGCGCCCCATATTATTTTAAATTTAAACACGGGACAATAGCCCAATATCAAACACTATTAGCCTGCGCCCGCGACTTCGTCTGCGTGGACTCGGGATAAAAACTATCGTAGGTATATTTTTATGCAGGCTATAAACTATCTTCGTGCAGAATGTCATCCTAATCGGTTAAGCCGTTTAAATTGAGTAATAAACGTCTAAACATCTAAACATCTAAACATCCAAACATCTAAACATCCAAACTTTCGCATTTATAATATTAGTAGGATAGTAGGATGACAGTGACTGCAAAATAAAACCTTCTCAGCGGACCAGCGCGTGGCTTGAATGCCAAATGATGGTCAAATAATCGCATCCAGGGGTAACAAACTACGGGGCCCTTGCGCTCAACACTGACTAATATGGCGCTCTGTGTCTAACGTTTGCTACCCCTGCTCTCACAGACATGTTAAATCACTGGCTTTGAATCCGCAAAGGCATCGGTCAAGTGGCTAATGCAAATGGTGGCATCAATAACGCACCCCTCGCCGCCCAAGTCTCATATAATGCTTTTAACGTCAAATCAAACAAGGCTTCTAATATAATTGCTTTTGTTAAAAAATCTTATTTAATTGTTTTAAACAAAACGTCCTATCTGTAGACCGTACGTCCGTTGTGGTTGCCAGCTTTCGCCTGGACGGAGTGAAAAATGGGGAATACTTTAACGCAGTCATTCGGTTTTTATGACTAGCTTATAGCTGTATTCGATAACGTACTTAATTACTAAAATATGCTATAGAGAGCGGTTTGAACAAATAATATGCTTTAAACATTTAGATACATATAACGCACTTCTTGTGAAATGGAGTGGCTGATACTCGGAAAATATGTAAAATAAAAAATAAAAGTCTGGGTACTTACGTAGGTTTATGTGACTTGTGTCGATAAGTACTGTAAAATGAATCAAATTTTTGTAAAACCCGCAAAAATATGTCAGGAAAAATATACAGACGTAAGCTATCAATCGTAAATGCTCTATTATCTCGACCCGAAATTCACTCAAATGTATACAGAAAGGGGAATCGTTTAAACAATCAAGAAAGCAATATGAGCTATTAGGAACACAAAGTTGGGGCAGCCCTTTGTTCATTTTATTTAGAGTACGTACAATTTGCCTCCCCCTAAAACTAATTTATATTAAGGTATTACCGCTGAGGTATTACACAGCTCATATCGAGTTATTTCCAGATGGGATCATTCGCAACCCCTTTACGTCAACGCTGAGGTTCTTAATAATTAGGTATGTAATTGTTTTACGCAGATTTATAGATAATAGGTATTACCGTTAAATTCTTATTAGTACCTATACACCTGATGTTACCTGCAGCGGGGTGATTGCAAAAAAGAGCGTAAGACATACCAATTTTTATAGTTACACATACTGAATACTACACAATAATCCTAAAACTAAAGTATAGTAAAAAACATAATATAAGTGTTAAAATTAAAACGCAAACTAGCCAAAATTAAATTAATATAACTAAACATTTAAAAAAGACCTGAATTTGAACCCCTAGGTAGCCGTACCCATCAATTTGGAATAGCAATCCTTTGCGCAAGAAAGCTGCCCGCGCGAAGACACACACCACACACCTACTAAAAAATTAAGTGAAAATGTTTTAATATTGTATACGCAGTACGCAGTTGAATATTGTGGCTTGTCACTTACATTTGCCTATTTGTGGAACTTGTGACGTTAGACTACTGCTACTATAATGCATATAGAGTATTCGTGTAGTGTACTAGCATTTTTTTTAATTAAACGCCAACGCAATCATGGTGTCATACATGCCTTTTTAGGGTTCCGGACCAAAAAGGTAAAAACGGAACCCTTATGGTGCGACTCCGTCCGTCTGTCTGTCTGTCACAAAGTCAAATATCTCAGGAACTACTAATGCTATCGATTTGAAATTTGGAATAGTTGTAAACAAAGCTAATCCTCGTGTGTGGAAAATGATTTTTTTTAATATATACTTTTAATTTGTATAAAAAAGGGCGGATAAGAGGGGGGGCAAAAATTCAAAGTCTAGTTATTAGGCCAAGTGGGGTATCATATGAAAGGGCTTGAATTTTACATTCTAAAACAGTTTTTCTTTTTTTTCTACAATGGTAAATTTTTTATTTATAAAGAAAAATGTTGAAAAAAATACCATTCCCCCCCCTTATCTCCGAAGTTAACCAAGCGAAAAATTTGAAAATAATATATATGATTAATATTAACGTGAATATTACCGGAAAAGTATAACGAGACCTCTATCTAGCGTATTTTTTTTTATTCTTCAAAAATCATACGTTCATTTTGTTTGTAATTTAATACTTCTGTGTTTAATTTTTTTCCTTCAAATTCGTATGAAAGTTATCTGAAAGTACCTTCTAGCAAATAAAAAAAAGAATTATCGAAATTAATTCACTTGATAAAGAATTATCGCTGAAAAACCAACATACAGTAAGGGAAATGTATTAACGTACCACCGTAGAACCCTATCGCAATAAGGTGACATACCACTTGAGTTTGAGTGACGGCCGCCTGTCAATTGCGACGGGGTTCTACGGTGGTACGTGAATACATTTCCCCTACTGTACATACCGAGTTCCTTGGTCGCGCAAGTTAGTACCTAACAAAATGCACCGATAAATGGCGCTGAAGGTACTCATGACTTAACTACACTATGCGTTGTTAAGATTTTTCCAAAATTAAAGGGTGGGGCAAGATGGGTGTGTTGTATGATATTTCGTACGGAACCCTCGGTGCGCGAGTCAGACTCGCACTTGACCGGTTTTTATTCTTGAGTGTACTACAGCCAAGGATTTCAAATAGTGAACAAAATTTACGTTGTTCCCTGTCAATGTTTCCTCTCCACCTGACTCGGCAAGCTTTTATTACTGCCCGCTACCCAGTCACGTAAACATGTACTTTTATCTTTTTTGCGACAATTTGAAAGCAGGGCGCTATTTTTTGTTTCCTAAGCCGTAATTTAGGAGGGAAATTTTGACGTAGATAATACCGTAGTACGCCTTAATTAACTTTATTAGAATTTATTTTGTTGAAACGTGTCCCCGAGCGTTACTGAGCCCTTTATCCCGAAACTGGTGAAATCTGTTTTCGGGCGGTAATGCGTTAATGCGCTTAGACTCGTACATTTGCTATCTTTTTAATTGCTTTATGATGGCTGAGTTAAAAATATTCGAGTTGTTTAAAATATGCCAAGCTTTAATTGTGTTTTGTTTTTACAAGCATTATAATTTATTTACTGTAACTTAGTAACTATGCATGTATATTAGATAAACAATCAAATCATGCAATTCGATTTCAGCTACTTTCATTAGACGTATCGCTCAAAAATTTTGGAAGTACATATTAGTATATCATACATATAATGAGAATACAATAATTTGACCTGATTCATTAATATAAGTTGACCTGATGATGGTGCCAAAAGGTGGAACTCTTCAATGGCTAATTACGCACTAAAATTATATTTATTAAGAAAATAAAACACGTTTTTGGATAGTTTCCTTATAGGTATCATAATTGAAAGTGCTTTTATAATCATGCGCAGATTGGTTTGATATAATTATGTTTTAATATTACTCGTGTAGAGCTACACGTAAAGACTATTGAAGCATATAATATGTATGACCTAAAGCCGCATATCAAATGTACAAACCACATCTGTCTCATCTTACTATTCCAAGAAAACGGACTAGAATAGAGGAACAGAAATTGTAAATGGTCATATTCCGTTAACGAAATCAGTTCTGTATTCGAATTTTTGGCTTAAAGCTTGGGACTCAAGTGGAGGCTTAAGAAGACTGGAAGACGTTGGAAGCACGTACTGTTTACATTGACGAGCACTTTGCATTGGGGCGCAAACAGAAGTGACGTAGCGATTGCAGGGGGCTGTTGTCAAACAACGAAGTAGACGTAAAGTAATAGGTATGCTTGAGATGAATCCGCAGGAGGATGTTTAATCTGTGCCTGTTACATGTATCTTAATCGCGTATATTATATTCATTGCTACGATTTAAGCATGGTTTCATATACTGCTATTTGAATTAAAATTTCTTTTGAATTTATATTATTAACTGTATAAAATATTATGAATATATATAGTAATTTTTACTTTACCCAATGTTAGTTTCGCTTATTAATATATCAAAAGGATTCTCTGATTGGTTTGGTTGAGAAGAATTAGCAAAGCTATACAATTAAATATAAAACGCAGACGCCTATAACTTGACGAAATTTAAATATAACTTCGTAAGTGGTTTCAACAGTTATTATTTGAACACAGAAATATTCGCCTAAGCGAGTAAAATAATATTCCGAAGGAAAGTCCTTCAAAAAACAATATTTTAAATATACATACTTGTAAAGCAATAGTTGATTTAAATACAAAGTACATATCTTAATATACAGAGCTTAGTACATACTTATTCCTTAATCGACTTGACTCTTAAATACCTAGTAGTGTCAATTATATATTTATGCACATTTTTAAGGTTTTTTAGGTTGTTATTTTAAGTTTTACTTACCCAGCTATGATACGCAAAATATATTTTATGAAGCATGCCTACTGTAAAATATAATATAATGGCACGTAGTTCACTGTAAGCGGCATAAACCTCTGTATTTTTTTTATTCATAGCAATATTGATTTTGTTTCAATGTATTTTGTATTTTGGTATTACATCGGTCGGAGTTCTTAATAATTCTGAAGACAGTAAACTATAATTATTACGCAATACGTAATTTTATATGTTGTCGAGTGCTGCTTCTTTTGACATTTATTCCGTCCCCTGTTGTTATAAATTCCTAGTTATTCCTTCACAAAATGTCGAAGGCTGGCAACGTCGTTAACTTGTCAAACGCATTATAACAGGCTGAACCCTCTTCAAGTGAGAAATTGACACTTGTTACAAAACCAAGCCTTTGCTTACACTTCTGAATGATTGATAGAGCTTAGTTGTCTTCGATGAATTCATATGATTACAAATTATTCTTAACAACCTATTATTTATGAATTGGTTGGTAAGTATTTTAATAGGTCGCAGTATTTTCCTATGAATACCGAAGAAATATGGTAACCGGACATTTTAGTGTAGTTCCTCCTAATGCATTCAGTTGTAAAAGAGAACTCGAAAAATTTGATGATTTTATCACATGGTGAACCACTAGAAGAATATGCTTACAATTTTGATCATTTATTTATTTTTCAACAAAAAGCATAACAGTTAATCTAAGGCACTCTGGAATTTATAAATTACCACAATAATTAACAATAATTAAAAAAGCAAACAACATCAGTAGGTACTTAAGTATAAAACAATAGACAAACAGATTCCATCGCCTCGCAGAACTTCATACACTCGTCACAGATAGAGATCCAGCTACTAGCAAATATATCACATTCAGGTGCTGATGCGAGAAGCTCATTGATACAGTTGAGTGCGCGAACAAGTGGTGATTTGCCGTGGGACACGGTGCGCGTTTCCGGCACTGCCAGCAGCTGACGGGTGCGTGACCGGAGATTAAAATTGGCCTTAGTGCGGACAGTCGGAACTACCTCTCAAAACACTACAAGCACTAGTCAGCAGTCCATAGTTGCGCCTTACCTCTAAAGCCCAGAACTCTAAGCAGGAATTTAGACGGATACAAAAAAGGATAGTAGGTAACCATATAACGTCTTATATAAAAACGCAGGATCATCAACCACTATACAACATAATGTGGACAAATATAAATTGTAGTAACAAGATTCCTGATTACGTTGTAACCGATTGAAGCATACGTTAATAAGAATGAAAAACTAATACAAAAAAAAACTTTCATGATACAAAACTTAAGTAACAGGCTAATAGTAACAATAGTTAACTTTACGACTTCTAATACATTTCGGCGCACGCCCCCTCGATTCAAACCTTTGAAGCAAGACGAACTGCACAATTAAGTTCCCAACTATCTGTCGCAGATGCAGTCTAGAGACGATCAACTATTACTTGTACGATTCCAAACTGCACGACGATCAAAGTTACTGGGTCCTTCGCTAAAGGTCGTCGTTATACAAAGTGGGATCCACGTAACCTGGTTGCTTTGTTGGCCTAATCAAATCTAATCCTGTGCAAAGTTTTCCAATAACCTCCCTCCGGTCATCACGCATTCCTTCATCCTGTGGAGACATAAACCGTACCTAATCTCGTAAAAACTGATGTCCCGAGTAATTTGGTACGTTTGAGATATGATTGGCTGTGATTAAGTATATTATTTATCTGCGCCGCGAATGGGTTTAGGCTTTCGGCAAATTAAACTTGTGCAATATCATAATAACTGGTGCATGTTTGATTTAATTTATTATAATCCATATTTTTTTACGGACAATAAGCCTTTGTTGGTGTTTGTATTAGTAAACAGCTCTTGGAGTTGGAAACTTAGATAGGCTAATATCAAACAATGAGTAAATAAAAATAAAAATAAATTGTTCAACGGGCATCATGCTTACTTTAACACGAAAAGTGAACCAAGGAATTTAAAAATTAACGCAGCCATTAGCTGGAAACAATTCCCCACAAAACTTCTCTTTTTACCAACCCTTGCTTTCAAAAAAGACGCTCCAAATTCACAAGTCGCCGTAATTCTCCGTCGTCTAGACGCACCATTTAACTAATGAGATAAATCTTCTTAGGGGTGATTTTTACCCCAAACAAGTGAAGTAATCTTTCAATCTTTTAATGACATAAGTTTGGGCGTTGCGATTGTTCAGTTGGCTCGATCAAGCGGTACTGCAAAAATACTTGTCACGACGGGGGTGGTTTATTATATGGAATTACAGATGTACAGATTAATTGGGCATTTTACTTGCTGTTGCATCTTCCTTTTATCTTAATGGTTGTAAGCATATCATAAGGATTGTTTTGTTACTTGGACTGTAACTGTTGTATATCCTACTAGCGTTTTTCCCAGTTGTGCCCTAAAGGAGCCTGGGGTCCGCTTTGGCACCTTCAATATACTTGACATTTGGATACAATCAAATTTTGAGTAAGGCCTCAGGCCGTGGTCGTGGGTAGACGATGTTTCTGCTAAATCAGAAATAGCTGTGGATATAATGGGAGAATGGAAGAGTCTAAATATTTCAACGTCCACGCAAAATAGAAAAGCATTTTCCTTGCATAAGTTTTCCGTTTTTAGGGTTCTGTACCTCAGAAGGAAAAAAAAACGGAACCCTTATAGGATCACTCGTGCGTCTGTCTGTCCGTCTGTCACAGCCGATTTGCTCCGAAACTACTGGACCGATTGAGTTGAAATTTGGTACACATATGTAAGTTGGTGACCCAAAGACGGATGCGTAAAGTAAATTAATGAATTCTGAACAAGGGGGCCACTTAGGAGGGGTTTACTGCAAAATAAAAATAAAAAGATGCGCAATCTGTATTGTGTGACATATCAAATGAAGGAAAAAAGACGAATTTTGACCGGAATGGTTACCCCATTATCTCCGAAACTACTAGGCTTAAAATTCTGAAAAAATATGGAAAATAGTTCCTTGCCTAAAGATTACAGGAAAACCTATAAGAAGTTTGAGTATTCAAAGTAACGGGAAAATTCTCAATATTTTACGGAACCCTCACCACGCGAGTTGAACTCGCACTTGTCCGGTTTTTTTCACAGAATATACTCGTATATCGGTTAATTAGTATGATTATTTTTGCAAAAAAATTAAGCTCCTAATTAAGAAGTAAATACACGTAATATAGTAAATGTCCCAGTGCTTGACACTGACCCTATATTTGGTATCTTGAATCTTAACTCAAACTACTCAAAGCAATTAAGATGACAAACATCTGGCTAGCTCAACTGACGCCGCGACGCGACGCGAGACGAAAAAACGCACAGTGCGAGTGAGAAAGGAGTCGCTAAGTCAAACGCGTCTCGCCTTGGCAGCAAGTTGAGCTAGCCACCATTGCGTCATCTATTGGTATTAGTGTGTCAAACACTTGAACGTTTACCTTATGTCTACACCTTAGATATCGAGAAAAGTACAATTAGTAAACTTACAACGCGATCGATATTCTCATATTTTCCTACTCCTGGGATCTATTGATCAAACTAACGACCAACTCTACCAATTCGTAATTTGTTTGCTAAAAGAAATTACAAATTTAATCTAAGAAAATAACCTCCGATGGGTATCATCAGTCAAATTGAGGCCTCCCCAGCCAACGGGGGCAATGGAATGGAAACTCTCAAAAATGTAATCCATTTCTCAGATGAGTCACGAGATAATGACGCTGAGAAATATATCTTGCGTAATGACACTTAGCGATTCGGATTCTAATTCTTTGTTATCAGAGTACAAGTAATCGTATGATCTCGGAACTTTTAAGTGGTTTTCATGGTGATGTAAAAAAGTGTATATATTTTGACGCGGTGCGTGAATACTCGTTGTTGTACAATAAAATGTATGTTGAAACATATGAAATGAGTAATGTTAAAGAAGATATAACATAGATAACTATCACAATATAGTTATTACGAATACTTTTATTTCCAGTTCTGAACTGAAGTATATTAAATTAAGTCAACCTAATTTAATATACTTCTTCTCGTTTCGATAGTTTCCTATTTCCTTGGTTTAGATTGTGCGGAACCAGAAACCGGTTATGGATTGGCCACGGCTGTTTATATCCAGCGGGAAGTGCTTCAGCAGGACGGACAGTCATCGGGAGGAGCGCGTGTGTTTTGCCTGGGCGGGCGTGAGTCTGTACCTCGAAGGGGGAACCTTGGCAGCTGTAGTATGCCTTATAAAACTTTTACGGCCCGTAAGAAGGGACGGTGGTAGCTTATGGCCGTAGACGGAATGCCTGGTGGCTTCTTCCTGTTTTTGTTTCTCAACGCTGCACGCTACCTCTCGACGGGTCTCCGGCCGGGGGGGGGGCAATCCTTGCTAGTGGGTACAGCCTGTTCAGCGGAGTGGGTTTGAGACATATGAATATGAGTATCATTAAGTGCTAGCCACAGCACTTAATGATACTCATATTCATATGTCTCAAACCCACTTGTCCTGCGTGAGTGGAGCGTATTCACCCGTCGAATAGCGGAATGCCAAGCACTTGGTTCGAAGGGTGTGTGCAGAGACACCACAGTGCGTTGAGGTAAGTCTTCGGAGCAGGCTGTTGCGCGAATTAACCTTTTGGCGTATTTTGACGCAGTGGGTCTTAAGCGATAGCGTCCTATCGAGGGTAATGACCAGGTATTTACAAAACAATCTTTAAAATGCTGAAAATATTTTTATAAGTAATGACACTTCTATTGATGGTCTCTATTGAGTAGGTATACTTACTATTGATCATTTAAATAGACCAATATTAAGTCCAAGAATTGATAAATTTGTCTCGACGCAAATGGTTTCGTTACGCCATTAGTTTCGAGTGAGTCAGAGTGAATTAGGGGAGCAGACGGCACTCAACAACATTGCAACAGTTTCTTCCTCTACCTCACTTAAAATGCAAACATTTTATGAATTATAAGAAACCTTATTTCAAAACATTTAAGTTCAAATTTGCCTACTATGAATGCAGCACGAGACACCATGCGATTGGGCTCATTGTTCCTCTTAACAAGTCATTCAATGACTCGTATACGTACATTAGGTACTGTAGACTCCGAAAGTTTTTTCTATAAAAAAGTTAAGAATTTAAATGAAGCATTTTTGTTCGGAAGTGTCGGTGAATCTGTTTTACATTTATTACGAGTGGATTCAGTGGATAGACTGCTGTTAGAAGAGTTTTATTTCGAAAATAAAATACCGTACCTAGCTAGTAAAGGAAAATATATTTTAGCATCGTACCTATGTTCAGTCATCTGCAGAGCAAAGTGACTGCCTCCCATCAAAAATTCTGATGCATAGAATAAAAAGTTAAATTATTGTTTTATACAGCGCTGGTAAGTTAGGATACTGTGCATAATTGTTATTAATTTGGTCTAGAGGAAATTGATGTACAGATGTAGTGCATAATTGTTTTCCATCGTATTTTCTCGGAAACGTTCGTATTTGTCATGCTGCTTTAGTCAACCTCAGTACTTTTTGTACTGTGACCGACTGAAAAAACACGATCGTGCGTTTCCGTGAAAATACGATGGACAATAATTATGCACTACACCTGTACGGTCAAGGACTTTATGTTGAGCCATTTAGGTGTCAACTTATTTTGGTTTACTATGAAGCTATTAAGTGTCCATTAAAAAGTGAGCTCTAAATAGCTCAACAATTAAAGTCCGTGACTGTACATAGCAATTACATGGTATCAATTCCACATGTGTAAATGCTTCAATTACTAGTTTCAAACAGAAAATTTGATAATTATTCTTAATTACAGCAGTAGGTACGTAATAATTAGGTTATAACTTATTTGAACATTGATGAAAACAGGTCATTTACTTCTGCCGAACATAAGAATTAACAACGGCCAAAAGTGCTAACGAAAATAAATTTAAACAACGAGGCTGAATTAAGCAATTGGTGCTTCCTGTATCATTCATCATGCAGCGTTAGCCGCTCGACGTGCGGCTCACTTGCACAAATTGATCGAAAGGGATACAAGAACCATATTCCATATATTAATTTTCCTTGCATTCAAGACTTACATTTTTACGTTGTCCAATTCTAGTCTTCTTAAATAGTAAAGTCGTTATTTCAATTATGTTATTGTTTTTATTATACATTATTACATGGTTAAGTGTATTGGCAAATATTGTATTATTGTGTTAGTTTCTTGAAATACCCATCTACATTTTTGATTTATTGTTATATCTACTAACTGGTTTATTGATAAGTGAATATTTCACTTGGAATATAATATGATTTACAGTATTTAATATTGGCTGAATTTACTAGATATCACCTCAATGTGTTTAAAATTGAAATTTCTGCGATTTGGTCACGTCCTCATTTACTCGTTCATGATTTTCATAACCATGCATTTGACATGAACTTTACTTTATTTTGATGTGAATACTAACTGGGGTGAATTTATATAATAATCCTTTAAGTCGCTAGCCAACTCACTTCCTTATCAGAAAAAAACGTTCGTATTAATTATGAGAATAATAACCGGATTAATAAATTACTGATTTCCAGCAGGTCTTTTATTTGAGTTAAGGCGATTTTTTGCTGCCTAATTGTCTTTTGAGTTCAATAAATTTGTATTTGAATTAATATTGCTGTTTCAGTATTTCACAATGGGTTTTTCGACAAATATCACTGCCGGTGTTTCAATTTCAAAATGCATCACATCAAAAACAATTCGCATACAGGCAGCTATCAGATCAACTTTTGTTTCAACGAAACCTTTTGTTCACAGAATCCACAGTTTTTCATCGCTGTCGCTTTCAGCTGTTTTGAACAATGCGTTTTTGTTATTTCATGTGATACAAAAATGT
Source organism: Epinotia nisella (assembly GCA_932294315.1). Classification (NCBI taxonomy): domain Eukaryota; kingdom Metazoa; phylum Arthropoda; class Insecta; order Lepidoptera; family Tortricidae; genus Epinotia; species Epinotia nisella. Next base: position 9,546,328 of record OW028687.1, read on the forward strand.
TTATTAAAAAACCGCTATTAACAACGTTTGGGTTCGACATGTCGTTTTATAAAACGAAAGAGTTATAAATATACAGCGATCCAGTTAAATAGTAGACTTAAAACTGTAAGCATCAAGGTTGGTTTTTGTGTCATTTAGTTTTGAGATTTTTGTTTCAGTTATAATGTAAAATGTGCTGAATTGTGCGGATATTTAAATATTCACGCGGAGTTGGACAGTACGGTCGAAGGGGCGCACGTTTGATATGTCGGTTGAGTTGAGCGACGTGGGAATCTGTGTGATCTTTCATACACATACCGACTTGGCTAAAAATAGAAACGCCGTTAAAGGATGTCTGTTGTAGCTTTACATCGAAATATAACTACCTATTTACAATTTAGGTATATAACAAACTGCGAAAATAAAGAGTAAATCAGATACGATGCACACCTGGTCTTTGAAGTTATGCTGTGTGCTGCTTTTCTTTGTTTAATATCTTTATTTTGGTCACGTCTTTAATATTTTACAAAGTTCAGGAAGATGACCTCGTGATTTTTAAGATGTGAATATATCACTAATTTGTCTAACTTAACAATACCCAAGAAAGCTTACTGTCATCAAGCTTTTTTACTGGTAATTTTTAGGGTTCCGTATGAACTTATAAATTTTATTTTTTAATCATAAACACCAAAGCGTGTGGAGCAACCAATAATCATTTTCTGTGTGAAATTATTCATGTTTATTGTTGGTTTATTTAGCAAGAATACAAAAACCTTTGGAATACTTGTTACTTAACAAGATATTGGTCTTTAGGAAGGGGTCCATACATATTCCCTTAGCCAAACTGGCATTTCTCGGCTAATTTGATGTGGCCACCCCTGATTACGGGTCAAGACCTCGTCCATTACGTCCAAGTCAGATTAAATGCCCTGTCAGGTGACTGGCAACTTCGGCATGTTTGAAAGTGTATTAATTGGTTAATTGTTTCCATTAAAACGGACGGTGTTTGACTTAGGCTACAACTTTGGTATAAGATTGCGCATGTAAGCACTTTACTGTACTAAATAAATCTCTAAACTTAGATACGATTAAATGGCAAAAGTATGCGGGATCTCTTTCTTTTCAGCTAATCTAATAATACCAATGCTTAAAGTTTTTATGAAATTGACACTTACTTTTTTATTTAAGCGATGTCTATCTGAGTATGTATTTTTTTTATAGAAATAACTCAAGGGAATCTTTAAAGATTTGAGTAAGGTTATTTTATTTATTCAATTTCGACTATTAACGATACCGTAGCTGAAATAGATCTACAAAATAGCACATTACACTTTCATAGCAATTATATATCTACTGAGTATTTTATGTTACCCTATCTCAAGAATTTTACTGTAGTAACAGCCCAAAAATGAAAACGTACCTACTTTTAAAACAATACACGTTTTTTAAACTGCAACATCAGCACCAGCATTTTTCTGAAATTAAACTCGCGCACCATTGTATAAATACAAACTGAACGAAAACGAGTAAACCTCTGTTGCGTCGACTTTCGTAATGGATACTTTCAATTTAAAATATTTCATTACTTCGTTTCGTTTAATACTGTTGAGAGGCAGTTTTGTTCATATTTCACGCATACAGTAACTGCTCATACATTTCCTATTTATGCAAGTAAACAAAATATTGAAATCATACATGCAGACAGCATATTCGTTAGTATTTATTTTATTACACGTTATTGTACACAGCCCAATAATTTTTAAGGGACAGGCTTACTACATATTTATTAAATGTCATAATATAAGAATGAGAAAAATTTACGTAACTAAACGATAATACGAGTATGACAAATAATACCATCTACTCGTATATACGAAACCTACAACCAAATTGTCACCTTAACGCATGTTTGTACATAAGTATAAGCTTGAAATAATAAGAGCCTTTTTAGGGTTCCGTACCAAAAAGGTAAAAAAGGAACCCTTATGGTGCGACTCTGTCCGTCTGTCACAATGTTGAATATCTGGAACTATTTATGCTATCAATTTGAAATTTGGAGCAATCGTAAAGAAAGCTAACACACGTGTATGGAAAATGAAAATTTTGAATAGGTATTCATTTTTATTTTCTGTGAAAATAAAGATAAAGTGGGGTATCATATATTTTGCAAGGAGGAGTTGCACTTTCTAAAAATTGTTTGTATATTTTTCTACAGTGGTAAATTTTAGATTATCTCCGAAGTTTACCAAAGCGAAAATTTTGAAATTTTTACATATGATAAAGAGTAACATAAATATTACAGGAATAATATAACGATATCTCTATCTTGCGTATTTTTTTTTATTTATCAAAAATAATTTCTTAACTAAATTTGTAATTTAACTACTTTGAATGTAATTTTTTTTGTATTCAAATTGTTGTAAGATTATTCTTAAACTTAAAAAAAATATGATCTTTCAAGTATAATTATCTTTTTATCGAAATCGGTACACGAGATAAATAATTATCGCCGAAAAACAAACATACTAGGTTGCAAGTTATTAGAATAGAATAGAGTATAGGTAACTTATATTATGTGCTGTTTAGATTATTCAAGAATGAATGTGGTCGTGACGGGAATGGTGTAAGAAAATTTGTACGGGACCCTCGGTGCGCGAGTCAGACTCGCACTTGACCGGTTTTTTTATTGATGGTCATAAACATGTTCTCCAAAATGACCCCACTTCTTACCACTGCTTAGGTATAGTCGCGGAATGAAAAGGTTGGCCACTTTTCGACCTTATTCGAATCATCCAATATAACTTATTTGGCATATTACAAGATCTTTTCGATTGAACAGGTCTATATGTACTATGCTAATGCTTTAATTGCGTACCCTCTGCGTACTGATGCTAATCCATAGTCCATTCGCCCCACTAGAATGCCAGAAAAAACTAAATAAAACCATGGAATAACAAATGGCTCGTGATTTAGGTTTAGCACTTGTGGCCTGGGCTACAGTGAGAACGTAAACACGAGGAGTTTCTCTAAACAGCTCAGAGGTTATTTGCAGTGCGGATAGCGTACGATTTACTCGGCCGTTCACTTCTGATGCTGGCTTTCCGCCTATTGAAAGAATGTTCTTACCCTAATGCTTTGTTGGATTACGTTGCCAGCGTAGAAATGATATTAATAAAGGAAAATAAACATAAAGATTACGTTTCCTTTTATCAAAACCCTGCGCTGTGGATATTCACATTACAGAAAGTAAACATTGAATGTACATATTGTATATAAACCTTTGGATTCTAGTAATGTTTTATAGTCGTCAACCGATTACGAAACAAAAACAAAATCAGCACAAGTAAACTTAACTTAAAGTTGTTTAAATCGTTAACATCAATTCAAATATTATATATAGATTAATATAAGGATACCGTGTGTTCAATGTATCCGTCGATAAAAAAATTAACACGTTAATATAGCCTTTTATCATAACTGTACAATGCTGATAATCGCGAACGAATTAATTAGTAATTACTAATCCAATATTCGGTATATTCCAAATGTACACATATTATCACGTTACAATCATCAAAGCCGAAAACTCTTTAGCAGATTCAATCGAGCACGAGTAACTCATTAATTCGATTAGGGCAACGAATGAACTGAACAACAAAAACATTTTAGCGTTCGAGGATACTGGGCAATTTTAATGCTATAAATGGCAAGACATCAGGATTACGTCCGTAAAATAAAATAAAATTGGGTTCATTCTTAGTTTAGTACAAAGCATCATTTAAGTAAATACTGAATCCATTTGTAAAGTTAGTATTTAGATCGGGCATAGTAAAGATCATTCTGATTCCACCAATATTCTCTTCGAAATGTTGTTAATTTTTGCCTTAGGTACTATGATTACGTTTTTACGTACCATAATCCCCTTATGGATTATGGGTTCCTTCGGAAAGATACATATTACAATGATACAAAGCAAAAACGCATGTGATTGTTCCACTTCAAATGGATTAAAGATAGGATAAAATTTTATCAAGCCCAATCTCCTTATTAATTTACAAGCCTAGTACACGATATTAAATGCCATGACAACAGAAAGTGAAGTATAACGCCGAACATAAAGAGCCATAAACGGCTCGAAAAACTCAATGACGGGTGACATAATATAGCTTACAATGGAAGCTCGTTCGATATCGAAAGTCGACACAAAAGCTCTCGGAAGCCTCTCGTACACCCGTTCTAATAAAAACCGGATATGGTCGGATACAGGATGCGATCACCGCAAACTCCCTTACTATATAAAAAACTCCCCAATAAAAAAGGGAATCCTTAAATTCGAGCGCACTTTGTCAAATGCACTCTTCAATTTAAACTTTTCCACAAGTTTTTAACGACGAGTTTTTATTTCGCGCGTCCTAAATGTGAATCATATTTTCGCTCCGGGAACCTTGGAAGTGTCGATAAGTTGATTTTACGACTCAATGAATACAGAGTGTGGCGCGGGAAGAGAGGGCGTCTGGGCAAACAAAGGCCGAGAATGTTGCTCTTCGAGAAGTTGAGGATGCATCGAATATAAGCCGTGCACAAAAGTAAGGCGATATGTCCCGGGGTAACCAAACAAGCAACCCCAATAGAAAACAAATTGACATTTCAATGAAACCCGCCCAAGGACGAGCCCATTTGCAATTCAAAGAAGCACTCTTCAATAACATGCCCAGAGCGTATGGAAATAAGTACCCGCGTTTTGAAAAGGATCTGATTTCTGAATAGATACGCCTTCTTGAAGCCAAGTATTCGAAGATTAGGAGAACGGTTCGATATCTTGGAAATCGTGTGGTTTTCGTCGATGTAAATTCATAGGGTTGATGTTTATAGTTGGACGTGAAGGGCGGCGTTAACGATTCAAATTGGCGTGTTGCTCACTGGTTCACTAGAGCAGATGATTAAGGATGTGCATTGAGCATTGACTAGCACCCGGAAGACTTTTCAGGGTAATGAAGTGGTATATTGCCACCGAACATTATGTCACCCGCACTTATGAGAGTTACTTAGAAACTTCTAATTTAACATTACTCGGTAGGTACCTATGGCTATCACGTCGCCATACAACTAGGTAGATATATAAGTAAAGTGCATTAACACAGCGTAAAATAAAGTAAGGAACCCCATAAATGTACCCCCAGAGGCGCCCTGGCGTGCCCCCTGTCGGTCCAACTTTACTCCACTGTAATTGTTATTTATGGTGACTTTCTGTGACCAAGGATTCGTATTAGATGTTTTCTAACACTAAAACTTATTCATATACCTACGTGAATTCAGTTGTGATATATGATTTACACACTGTTGAGCATTAGGCAAATCGACTATGCAATTTGCATATGCCCGAGTTTTGGTTGCGGGAGCCAAATGTACTAGATTATCTGTTATTTCGTAAAATAATGGACATTACGTATTACGTACCTACACGTAAAGTGTAATTCTAGGAAATAATTCTGATGTATTTCCGAAATCTGTACCTAAAGTAAACCAGGAATATTAAAAAAACATATACCTAGTACATATACATTGCGATAATGTAATTTTTGTTCGAAGAAACTTAAGACAATCATGATTTTAAACAATAAATATGAAAAAAATAACAAATTAAAAAACTACTTAAAATAATAATTAGGTACAAAATCTTATAACTAAACTTAGAAGCTAAAAAAGCCCCCGCGGCATCGTGCCAAAGATGCTGGCAGCATTACTTCGCTGAATCGCAATACTAATTGCGATTAGGTAGGTAAATATAATTTAATCAATTATTAAATATGTTTAATCTTTTGTTTAACTCATGTCTGACTGAACCATGAATTAGATACCACACAGTAACCTCAACACGTGTTAGGTCCATACTTAAAATCCCATACAAATCTTACAACCGGAATTAATATGCTTGCGATGACAGTTTAAATATATTCACATGGCCTGCATTCGTAGGATGAAGGCAATAATTCTCTCTGTACGTCACCGGGACAGCCGCGGAATGACGTCGACACTTATTATTTTAGATGAAGTGAGAAATTCCAATTTGGAAATGCATAAATTATTATCTCATTTTATAAATAAATGTATTCCTAGTGATACTAAGTTAGGATAACATAACTGTCAATCGAAGACAAGTTACTAGTTTAATTTTTATTCAGGCAAAGGCATTATTTCGACCATATTATACTGCCAGTCAAACATGTGTTTTAACTTGTACAGTCACGGACTTTAATTGTTGAGCCATTTAGAGCTCACTTTATAGGGACACTTCATAGAAAACCAAAATAAGTTGACACCTAAATGGCTCAACAATTAAATTCCTTGACCATACGAGTGAAATGGACAAGCAATTGTAATTTTTTAACTGAAGGGTAAAATTGTTCAAACCTATATACCACTTAGTTCAAAACTACAGTAAAATATACTTGAAACGTATTATTGAAAAACTTCTAGCCAATTCCTTTTTGTCGAGTTTATCTAATTATTCTTTTTAGAACCTGCGCAGTATAGGTACTTAACTTCCACTATAAATATTACTCAAATATTGTTTAAGTTCGCATTTCAATTGTTTGAAGCGTATGGCTACAGCAATAATAACTCTTCGTCTCCGCTTACGAAAACGATCCAAAAACAAAAGATTACTTCATCTTAACAAAGAAACTTGAGCTGAAATCATTAATTATTTAGTTTCAAAATACAACATCTGGACTACGGTTGCGCAACTTATTCCTCTATTACGCTACACGTGTACAGAGATGATACGAAGAACAATAAAAATCTAATATGCCACGCAACGTGGTATGTGAATTTTATGATCCCCGAAATGTGTGACATAATTTCTCGTCTGTAATATCTTCAGAGCATCATAAAGTGCCGACAGTACGTCACGGTGGATAAGAAGTCGATCAGATCCTCGAAAAAATGAACAAAACTTTTTATGAGAGGTTATTACTACTTGGTGGATTACTCGGTTTTGTTACTGCCGTTCGCGACGTAAATGAAAGTCGTTTTGAATGACTACGTGATACGAAATGGAAATGCGTCTTTAATTTTAACCTCTTCGTAAATAATAAGAACTGATAAAGATGACTGAAATTACCTAATTTCAGGTAACTGAAGAACGTGAATGAATTCGTTCACCGAAGGTTAGACACACAAACGGCAAAATGCGAACTAAATGTAAAATGCTAAACCCTAAAAATGAACGATTAGGTACACAAATTGTCCATCACGCAAATTGACGGCACAAGTCGTCAACTGTTTTCCTTGAAAAAGATCGGTTTGGAAACTCATAATATTTTTACGTTACGATTTACGTTGGGCAGTTAGATTAGGTTCAACAATGCGTTATAACAATAATAAATTGGTAGCCCATTGTCCGCCATATTTCAACCCAACTCCCTTTAGTTACGTTACGACGCCCATGGGGAGCACTATTCCACGCCGAAACTACGTTCTTATGAAGTCTGAAAATCAGGCTTTATTCCATTGTTATTAGATGAAAAACATATTTTTGACGTCGATTGTCCATCGATATAAAAGTTCTCCTCAGACACAACTCCCCGCTTCAATCGAATACTAAGCTAATATGCTAACTTATATTTGTTACTTTTTTCCTTAGTCAAGATATATTACTATAGTTGAAGTTACTTTCCTGAATTTGTAATAGCCCGCGAGCTAGCAACAGATTTTCGTGACCAATCTACCCCCGTATGATAACTTGTGAGAAGGTTCAGAATGTTGTTTCATGTGATGCCCCGTGAATGTCAGCTGCACGTAAAAAAAAAGTCATTTCCCCTGGATGCATTCCATCTGACAGACTTTTCACCACTGTATAGCTGACGATTTTTTTCGTCATGATATTGGATTTACTATATTGATACAATAAATCGGGGGAAATTACATTTTTCTTCACCTGTATGGGAGGCTGTTTCTGGGCAACCCACCGACGGAGCCGCAGCTGACCCGTGGACGTCAGCTGCGGCTCCGTCGGTGGGTTGCTTCATGATACAACATTCTGAAGCTTCTCCCAAGTTATGGCCCGAGGAGAAGTAACTGACAAAAAATTGTGCCTACGCGTTTATTTATTTATAATAGCATAATAAACTGTCAGCTGACAACATTTCAGTTGAGCGAAAAAAAACTTGTTTTTTTTTCATCTTTGTGTGACTAGCTGACGGTTTTTCCACCAGTGTATAGTCAGCTGACGATTCTCTTTTCGTCATGATAATTGCAAACCGCGCGCTCTTAAAACACATAAGTGGCACCATACGGTACCGCTAGGCTATAATGGGTTATCATTTGGGCATATTCACTAATTTATGTCCCTTAAACGGATAGTTACGGATAGTAACAAAACCGACAGTTAATTTCAATCGCAAACATTTATTTAGTAACAAAACCGACTGGTTAGACGTGACTTATGCATCATTTTAGTTAACCTTAACCTGCCATTTTTTTCTCCCCGTTTGATTATAAAATGAATCGGGGGAAATGTCATTTTTTTACGTGTTTGGGAGGCTGACTGCTGGTTAACCCGCCGACGGAGCTGTAACTGACGTCCACGGGGCTTCATGATACAAAATTCTGAATCTTCTCACAAGTCATCGCCCGGGGAAAATGACTGACAAAAAAATGCTCCTAGCTCGCGGGCTATAAATAGCATGGCAATTTGCAGTTACCAGCAATGTTGTAGGTACTCACTTATCACAGTTAATGATCATTCTGATCAAAAAACAAATTATTATACTGAAAGCTATTAAAATTGGATATGGCGTAATAAAGTAGCTCACTAATTACTTAAGAAATAATTAACAGCGCGAACATGTGCGTAAGGAATGGTAATTTCATTGCTTTCATTTGTTTATGACTCTTTGAACAATACTCTTTGTCCAATGACGTAACGTAACCGAACGGGCCACATTTCAAAAATAGAACTACTCTTTGTTCTATTCCAAAAAAAAGGTATTTTATTTTTAATTCGTGTTTGGACAAAGGAGGCATTGAACTTTGGCAATTCTGCTCTAATTCTAGTCTGGCTCGAATTAAGTTTTATTGAACAAATGAACAATGAAGTACTTATTGATTTGTGTGGTTTGATTTTGTTAAAGGGTATATTTTTTAAATTATGTATTTGGGGTTTCACGCATCCGTTGAATATACTTTAATATACCACATGGCATCATACTTATTAGGAAGTGTTCATTAAAGCTGTTTGAACTTTTTAATTTGGGTGTACATTGCACTAAGGCCCGGCTATCAAGCCAACCGGCAATTTCCTGTGCAAGATATATTGGAGTTTTTAACGACGCGTTTATTAACGTTTATTTATACTGATGCTATGGGTTATCGGGGATTTGCGGGTAGTTTACGACAGGGGAGCTAATTTCTGTCGCTTGGAATGTTGTTAGGTTTATGCAAAACATCTGTGTCGGGTTAATTCGATTTTTGGCGTTCCGTACCAAAATTGGTTCAACGGAACACTTATGGGATCACTCGGTGTCTGTCCGTCTGTGTCAGGCAGATTTTATAACTGGATGTGAATTCCTTGGCAAACTTATGCAAAATCACCAATGTAAAAAAGACATGCTAAAGAACCTGTATTCTTTTAATCATGGTTTAAGTGGTGGAAATGTCAACTGTGCTTCTTACCTAACATCAATCCAAACGAAGCTGGTGTCATTTACCAAATGAAAGTAACCAGCATACAAGGATACGTCCATACCTGTAACAAAAAAACATATTAATATAAAATTTATAGCACAATAAAAAAATGTACAACTCGCAAACTTAATTCCTACAACACATAACATTAATCACATTATCAATTTCATTTTCACATAATCTTGAAAAAGCGTAAAAGCATACGTCTCCCATCACGTGCCAAAATCGTTCATTTCGCGCTTGGCGGTTCTTTGTAACATAAGTACGGAGTACCATATCCGACTATAAATCCAACATCGCCCCGGACCGCGTCCGCCCGCGCCTTATCTAAATCATCCTCAAATAAATCAACTGGAAAATTGAAACTCCGCTGCCCCAATGCCAAAAACTAACTTTGATTAACTTAATTCATTCACCTGATTAAATAATTCGAATACTTCGCTCAAAGGAGAGCTTTGAGAGAATTCGCTTTCGAATAAATTTGGGGTTCTCTACGTGTGGTATAAATTTGCCTATGTGTTCGTTTGAACGCGTCTAAATTATTACAACCAAAATTTGACAAATTCAACAGGGAATGGGATCATCATGTGTTTGTCGTTAGGATATAAGTTTGAGTTTATATAATTTTAGCTTAGTTTATTTTTCGCCAATTTAAGAATAACTTTTTCCTCCATTTGTTCTATTTTTTATTGTTTTTTGTAAGTTTGTATTTTGTGACTATAATCATAACTCACAAACATATGGGCTTAGATTTTGGCTAATAAGACGAACCACCACAAGTGCATAAAGATACGAGATAACTCGACTGTAGCCATAAATACAATCGTTCACAGTCTTCCGTGCGAAACAATTGAATACGTATAAGGAATCGTAAATCAATGTAATCTACGTGATAAAAACTATTGAATCTCAGGCATTGTGCGGAGGCGATGCTATCAGGGCGGTCACTCACAGAACTAAAAATCTAATCGGTACCCCGAGTCCCATATAAGTATACTTTTCTCGCAACAGTTAACTCGATTGTTCGTATAGTTTAATAGATTTTTCAATATTCAGCCTTAAATTACAAGCATTTATCGTTTCAATTTAAATGCTAGCGTTTGTCGGTTATGACATTACAGAATACGCGCATGGCCAACGTCGAAAAATTCCCCAACGCCAAAGTTTAAAGACTTTAAAGGAATCTATACCTTAAGCTTAACGACATTAAGTATAATTTTAACAGTGTGCGATGATCCTCATCTAAGTCTGTCGACCCAATATGGCGGAACGTGTGCCAATTATTTGCATTTTTAAATACAAAATACGCGACAATCCGAATTTTGCGGATATAAGTTGTCGATTCAAAACCCTTATTTTTATAAGTTCTTTAATTTGAGATAGGTATCGATCGGATCTACGGTAAATCTTGACGAAATAATACGTTATCACGCACCATTTTGGAAGTGAAATAGTAAACTACAGATACTACGGTATTTTTCGATTCGAAATGTCAAATTTGTGACTCACGCTACCGTTTGGTAATACGATTCGAAAGTTTAGATTACGCATCGAAAACTAGACGCTAGCGAGTAACGTTTTGTAGTTGTTTTCGTAGTATATCGGCACCATGAGTACGGCGCATTTGACAGCTCGAACTTGCGAGAATCGAAATCTAGTCGAAGCGCGTTAGCTCGATATCGAGAGAAGTTTACTATTGTAAGTATTCTATAGGCTCTCATGGTAAGCGTACTGTTCCCCATTACACTTATCTTGTCCGGGCTTGTCGATATAAAACAAAATTGCGTTGCAGTTTGACAGTTTCTGTACGAGTATGGAGGCGGCCAAGCATGATAGTTTTATTTAGTTTTTGTTTTGTTCGTGAAGTTTGCAATTTACAGCGTCAAATGGAACAAACAGACAGTATTATACGGGATAGGCTCTGTAGGCGACGGGTGCAGGCACAGGTCGAGAGGAGCGAAATTAAAACAACTGGGGATTGCTTTTCAAGGTAAAGTGCTAGAGTGCATGGACATGATGCGTGTATCGCTCGGGAGCTATAAGGTAACTAAACTGGGATTGGCCGATTGACAGCCGATGCACACATATGCATGCGCTCGCGCACACGTTTATTCAACACATAGGAAACAACGGCGGTGAGTATTTTATACTAATTAATATGTTTGTTTTTATGTTACAGGTTTACGTTTTAGATGCGGTCGTATAGCGTTGTCTACAGGCTCTGTAACAGGAGCAAAATGGGTGGATTGCAAAAAAATTGTACGTAACGCAAAGGAATATTTACAAAAATGTTACACAAAGTAAACAATTGGATAGTAATTTGTATGGGATTTTTTTTGTGTAACACCAAAACGTCACACAAACGAAGCAAAATTGGGGTTGGGAAGCTAATAAAAAAAATACCGTAAGGAATTTTAATAATGTAAAAACAGCAGTAAAAAAACAAAGGAATTACCTAATTAAGACATAACACAGAATTGTTTCTTAAATATACTTTTTCAATCTTCGTACCGCAATATAAAAACGAATATGGCTATCGACACATGCGCTTCTGTTGGTTGTAGACTTATAGTTGCCCGACATAAAAATGTTACGGTGTAACACGGCGAAACCTTCGCCGTGCGCCCGCTAGCGCACTGGCCGGTGATAAAGAAAAAGATAGTTTTTCACGACCGTGTTTTGTTTTTTTCCTGGGATAATTCTGGACTAGCTTACGCATCCGCTTTAAAAAGTCTATTTTATGTGTAATATTTAACATAAACCTTCATAATTTATATTATGTACCTACAGTTCTCGATATTTCATCTGCTTGTAAATATTATACCTACATAGTTCATACATACAAGGGCTGCTGCTTATACAGGTATGTACCTATTGTATTTGTATATAAATTCTGTGTTGTAAAATAATGTTTGTTAAACCCAATCCAAGCCTCATTTTGCCCGTCACTGGCCTAACCCATATGAGGCTTGGATGGGTTTGAACCTGTGCTAAGGAAAAAGATTGTTTCCAGCCCTTTATGCCTGGATAATCTCCAAACCGCTGGCTGCTACTAACTGCTGTTCGACAGCTGATTATACTTTCATCTGCGCCGCTGCCTCGCAGCTACTTGAAGGTCTACTATCTCCTTGCTGACTACGGACGTTTCTACAATTCAGGCCAGTGACCATCAACTAGTGAATGCTCCGTACTGACTGAACATATTACCCATTCTGTATATATTTCTACTTTCTTTTATTATAATATTTTATTGTATATAAACAATTCGTTTTAATTCCTACCTGGCCGGCTAGCCGGGCTACAACGGATGCAGTTTTATCTGCAATAAAACGCAAAATGTAGCGTTACACAGCAAACGTAACACAAAGGAACGAAATCCTTCCCCGAACTTTGATACAAGATATTGATATAAAATATTTGTTCTAGAGACCTGATAAACAATGTCCTTGATGGTCTACATAGTGTTAAACAGACCAAAAGCTAATTTCTTGGCCAGAGCTTTTTAAAAGTTAAGTTAGTTAGTTATTTTCTTTTCAAAGTTAAAATTTTTTGAATACTGTGCGTTACACAAAAGTCAGTTTGTATGGGAGCAGAAATTCGATTTTTTCGTCAATGCATTTTTTAATATTGAGTGATGACATATGGCACTGAAACTTGGACGCTTAGCCTCATAATAAGGCTCAAAGTCACCCAAAGAGCAATGGAGAGGGCTATGTTAGGAGTTTCTCTGCGTGATCGCATCAGAAATGAGGCTATCCGCAGCAGAACCAAGGTAACCGATATAGCCCTCCGAATTGCTAAACTTAAGTGGCAGTGGGCGGGGCACATTGCACGTAGAACCGATGGCCGTAGGGGCAGAAAGGTTCTCGAGTGGCGACCACGTACCGGAAGGCGCTGCGTGGGTAGGCCCCCCACAAGGTGGACTGATGACCTGGTAAAGTTTGCGGAAGTCCGCTGGATGCGGGTGGCGCAGAACCGGTCAATCTGGCACTCTCTAGGTGAGGCCTATGTCCAGCAGTGGACGTCTTTCGGCTGATATGATGATGATGATAATATAAAACTGTTCAAATCCTATTAAACTATGAACAAAACTACGTGAAATCGTATCTGAAATACATGTTACTTCCATACGGTGGAACGGGGTTACTTTGATTCGGGGGGTGACTTTGATGAAATAGGTTTTTCTCCGAAATCATTGTTTTTACTTGTGGGTGAACTGTGGCAGTGACTATATTAGTATTCCATCTTGCTGTATACTCGATTGAATTTTCTTAATTTCAAATAGTTCTGCATTTATACTGCATTCTAAATTATCAAAGTAGCCCCATTTTTACCTAAAGTTACCCCGGTTTACGGTACTTATTTTTTTGAAGTATGAGAACATTTCAAATTTTCGAATGTACAATTTTTTTGCAATTCACCCAAATATTTAAAAGGGCACTTCCTTAGAGCATCTACAGTAACCCCTTGTGTCCAATTTTTTATATATATTTCTTTTATTTCGTAGATATTTTGATCAAAAGTATATCTTGGCATATCATAGCATATCAGTCAATGCAGATTTTGAGGTAACATCATGTAATGTTACAATAGTTTTTGCATTTTTGTTTTCAAAAGATATTTTTGTGATTAATTATTTTATTTTTGTTTTTTTAGTGTTTTAAAATAAAAGTTACTTGAATATCACTCCAGAAGAGTAAAAAATTCCCCAACGCCAAAGTTTAAAGACTTTAAAGGAATCTATACCTTAAGCTTAACGACATTAAGTATAATTTTCCACTGTCGACCCAATATGGCGGAACGTGTGCCAATTATTTGCATTTTTAAATACAAAATACGCGATAATCCGAATTTTGCGGATATAAGTTGTCGATTCAAAACCCTTATTTTTATAAGTTCTTTAATTTGAGATAGGTATCGATCGGATCTACGGTAAATCTTGACGGAATAATACGTTATCACGCACCATTTTGCAAGTGAAATAGTAAACTACAGACGCTACCGTATTTTTCGATTCAAAATGTCAAATTTGTGACTCACGCTAGCGTTTGGTAATACGATTCGAAAGTTAAATTACGCATCGAAAACTAGACGCTAGCGAGTAACGTTTTGTAGTTGTTTTCGGAGTATATCGGCACCATGAGTACGACGAATTTGACAGCTCGAACTTGAGAATCGAAATCTACGCGAAGCGCGTTAGCTCGATCTCGAGAAACGTTTACTATTGGACGTTTTCGTTAGCCACTCATGGTAAGCGTACGGGTTTCTTTAGTCTGATCTTCGCGTTGCAAGTTTCTGTACATATTTTTCAGTAATGTGAACTTCCCAGAGCTTGCTATGCCTGATAGAGTCGAAAGCTTTGCTGTAGTCTATGACAGCGTTATAAAGGGTTTTTCTAAATTCTGTGTATTTCTCTATAATTTGTGTTACAGTGAACAGATGGTCGATTGTAGAGTAGTTCTTTCGGAAGCCAGATTGTTCTCTACTCTGGTTTTTTTCTATTTCAATTGCAATATGTGTAGCTACTAACTTTGAAATATATATATATATAGGTTTGGTTTGCTCCCTTTGAATTGTATTTTTGTTTATATATTGGTGATGTCCTTAGTTTAATACAAATCGAAACAAATAAACGCCATAAAATAATACCGATAAAATGGCAATTATTATCCTATCCCTATATTAACTGAGAAAAACGCAACAAAGATCCATTGACCGTAGCCCCACAGATTGTATCGAGCTGCGGGTTGATTCTGCGACTCCTTAGATGAAATTAAGATAAGGGTGCGTCCACACTCGGCACGTTCGGTAAGTAATTGGACGGGGCGCGGGGCGCTATCGGGGCTCGTCAATCGTAATAAAACTCTGCAAATCGTCGGGATGCAATTTAATAGGGCGGACCGATGCATTTTTGTTTCTAACTAGATGAATGCTGCCACACTTTATGTTATTGCATTGATACATACCACCTAATTCGTAAAACGTAAACGGCCTCTGTTAGTTAAAAAGATTAGAGGAGGATCGGAAGATAAATCTTTTTCTTACATACATAAGTGATCACGATCAGATAAGTACACATTTTTGTCAAACCCGTTTGAACCAAAAGAGCACACAATCAGTTTTCATTGTTCTTAATGCTCTATAACAACAATAAAACTATTCTTAATTTAAGTTTTCCAATACCTGCACACCAATCACCATACTTCAAAGAAATTGTGAATTAAATTTAAAATTGTCCGATACATATCAACTCGATTTCTTCTAAAAAGCAGTCGATATCTTTTTATTTCCATTTCAAGTACCTATCATTACTGTAAAGTGAGGTTGAGGACCCCTTGATCATTACACACATATTTCAAAAGTACATTAAATCGCTATAGACCCGGATACAGCTGCAATGCCATCGTACAATACTTATATTTTAATGCCGTTTTGTTAAGTAATACACTTTCTCCGAAACCTATCACTTATAGAAAGTATGACTTAGGTGTAAAAGCAATTGTTTTCGCCATATTTGGTGAGATATAATAAAAGTTACAGTTTAGTGTTTTTCTATATATTTCCGATACGAGTATGTTTGGCAATCGGCTTTACCCCAAAATGTTGTCTCGTTCGCTCGATATGCTGTGCTCTTCGCACGCGCATAGCCCAACTTGCAAAATGTCAGTATAAATTCATATTGTGTAAACAAATGATTATTTCGGAACATTAAACATTCAGATTTCCGATAAATTACCAATGTATTTTTAGTAAACGGGACTTAGTCGCGTAAAATAAAATGCATTTATTTACAACTGCAACGCCGCCGCCAACGTTTAGCTAAATATCTATCCACATTTCCGACCCCAAATAGCATAAGTCACTTTTTAGGGTTTCGTTCCTCAAAAGGAAAAAAAGGAACCCTTATAGGATCACTCGTGCGTCTGTCTGTTCGTCTGTCACAGCCGATTTGCTCCGAAACTACTGGACCGATTGAGTTGAAATTTGGTAAACATATGTAAATTGGTGACCCAAAGATGGACGCGTAAAGTAAATTAATGAATTCTGAACAAGGGGGCCACTTTTGGGAGGTAAACTGGTTTTTTTTTTTTAAGTTTCGCAAACTGTATTGTGTGATATATCAAATGAAAGGGATTGTTGTAAGTATCTCAGATATTTTTTTTTATAAATTTAGCAATAACAGATTTGAAGTAATTTAGCAAAAAAGACGAAAATTTACCAATTCCCCCCTTATCTCCGAAACTACTAGGCTTAAAATTCTGAAAAAAATATGGAAAATAGTTCCTTGCCTAAAGATAACAGGAAAATCTATAAGAAGTTTGAGTATTCAAAATAACGGGAAAATTCTCAATATTTTACGGAACTCTCACAACGCGAGTTGAACTCGCACTTGTCCGGTTTTTTTAAGGACACATGTGACAGTTAGTGCTATTAATTACATTATTCTGAAATAAATAAGTTTCATATCAAGGTAGTGTGTAAAGGCCTAAGCGGATGTAATTCCTTTTAGCAAGGTATAAACTAACTACTACATAAATTAGATAAAGCGGGAACATTGCCCCGGGCCTACAGGGGAATCCAATTAAGTAACAACTTTCAGAAGCAACCGAACCGATTTTAAGGTTTCACATAAACCCAGTTTAGACACTGTCAGCAAATAAAATAAACCAGTAAAATGGGTTAATTGTCTTACTTTATAACCATTAAAGTTCATATTAGCTAATATTGGACTATGAGCCCGCGCGGCTCAGAAATTTCCTAATAAAAATATATTTGTTAAGTGCTTCCTCAAATTTCTCCTCTTGATTTTCTTGCCTGTGCACATTAGTGCGATATAGTGCCCTATTCTATGAGAGCCAACACTTGGTCGAGTTTCTGATCAATGCCATCAAAGGTTTCCAAGGCAGCAAATCAGTCTTCCAGTTTTACTTAGAAAGCTTGGGAACCCATAGCGGTTTAGAGCAAATACGGTCGGAGCCTCAACTTCATCAAGCGGACCCTCGATATTCAGAGTGCCTCGTACGAGCTGGTGGTCGCTTCCGATTTTGAACTTAGCGATCACTGAGACATCTCTCTGAACATGCGCCTCATCCGCCCTGATGAAGTCGATCTCATTTTTAGAGTTCCGTACCTCAAAAGGAAAAAACGGAACCCTTATAGGATCACTCGTGCGTCTGTCTGTCCGTCTGTCACAGCCGATTTGCTCCGAAACTACTGGACCTATTGAGTTGAAATTTGGTGCACATATGTAAATTGGTGACCCAAAGAGGGACGCGTGAAGTAAATTAATGAATTCTGAACAAGAAGGCCTTTTGGGGGGTAAACTGGACAATAAAAAAAAAAGTTTCGCTAACTGTATTGTGTGGCATATCAAATTTGTATTTGTGTGTGGACTTGTTGTAAGCATCTCAGGTTTTTTTTTTATAATTTTAGCAAAAACAGATTTGAAGTAATTTAGGAAAAAAGACGAAAATTGACCATTCCCCCCTTATCTCCGAAACTACTAGGCTTAAAATTCTGAAAAAAATATGGAAAATAGTTCCTTGCCTAAAGATTACAGGAAAACCTATAAGAAGTTTGAGTATTCAAAGTAACGGGAATATTCTCAACATTTTACGGAACCCTCACCACGCGAGTTGAACTCGCACTTGTCCGGTTTTTTTTTAATGGTCGTGTATTCAAAGTAACGTGTAGTAACATGGCGGTATTATAGGTATCTACAACCTACCATATACAATAGTGACGTGAGGGTATTTTTATCTATAGGTTTAGCCTAAGATACGAACAGAGGATTTTTTTGCCAACCCATTGGCGAAATATTTTTTAATGTACTCAATTCGATATAAAATACTTTTCATCCATGAAACACATGGGCGACGGTCGGGCCGCAATTCGTATTTTATTCTAGTTAGTTAACCTATACATCGATCGGTATACGTTCGACTAAGTTAATCCTTATGTAATAAATATTGACAGTCGGTAGCTAACAAAAGCTACATCAATGAGGTGAAAGGTAAAATTAATAACCATGTTATTGACACACGATATACCATAACATTGCAAAATGTTTAATTTTATCAGTAAAATCAAGGACACTAAAATTCATATCCAGTCTGCTTTCATCACAATACAATCGAAATCTCGCCGTAGAGTAAAAAACATTTTTTACATTTCCACGCCTTGTGCAGAGAATTCGAATATTCGGAATATTTAATCAAGGTCTCGTCTCTTAATCAGACCGGTGTTCAGCTTGAGAATAAATGACAGGGCAGGTATGGGGCGAATTTAATTTTCCATGCCAATAATTTCGGATACATTCAGACCCGTGACGTGGGCCGACAAATCTATTATTATTGGGTATTAAAGGGCGCCCTGTATTTACGGCTTTATTTGTAATCATTGAATTTTTTGGGGTTCTTTGCACGAGGGAAGTACAAAATAAAGATGGGGCTTTTTAGTAGCGAGTTGAAAATAAAGAATTCATCATGTGTTTAACGAGTCATGCTAATTTCGAAGGAGTTAAAAGGTTATAGTAACATTTATGTGGCATTATTATTTGAAGTAGGTACCTTAGATCTCTAACGTTTAAGCAGAAAATAGAACGTAAGTTCATCTGAGATTTGTGGGAAATAATCCTCATTTAATTTTCTGCTTCCTGCGTTACAGTAAAGAAAGCAATAAGCGCCTTTTTGAGAATTTCAAAATACAATTGTAAAAGGGAAAATTCAATATCTCAGAGCACAACAGCGTATTGTGAAGTGGACAATGAGGAAAGACATGATATTGGTTGCGGCTGAAAGGAGTGAAAATATATCAACTTGGATATTTTCAACGGTAAGGATAATGGAGAATTGTGTACAATGTGATTGAATAAAAAAGCTATTATGGTATTGTTACATTCGTTCATTTTGTTACGTACTTCACCATGTAGGTACTATCGTAAAATCACAAAATACTTAAAATAAAATGTTGTTCTTCTGTATGTGTGATACTTTTTCCTATAAGTAAGAAGATAAACATATTATAGTTTTGATTACGATTTCTTTCTATAATAAATGTAAACAAAATTGTAAACCATATCATTTTAATAGAAAGTCCAGTAAATGTTGAAAATAAGAGTACTTCTCATTAACTGCATCTGAATTACCTTACATTGCTCCTGAAATAGATTCAAACAACTCTCATCACGGCACATCGCATTACAAAAACTTAATAAAAGCGGCCCATTTGTATTTTCTTTCAACGTCTCATTTTGGGACAATACGCCTAATGTAATGCCACAAATGAATACGGAATTCCGGGAGGGTTCCGTAAAACTGGGGAGAACTGGGATACCGCCCGGGAAAGAAGGTAGTAAGAGCCAATGCATTTAATGCAATTTCTAGCTTTTTTTCTTTTAAATACGGCAGTAGTGCGAGTGTGGCAACAGCGGAAGCGACTCAAAGTGAATCAGCTCGGAGCGGACATGCCTGGATTAATTCGTTAAGACTTTCACAGAAGAACAAAAATAGACAGATCGGTAATCGCTTTTGTCCTAGAGTAATTTGCTTTCACCGATTGTTAATGTTCAATGCAACATTTAAGATCGCGGTTTATAATAAAATACTCGTATTTTAGGATTGATTAGGTACTAATGAAATGGACGGCGATTAAGGTTTCGCGTGTTTTTTTTATGTTAACGTCTTTATTATTAGACTCTCACTCAACTGCTTTATTGCCCATCGAATGAGTTATGGTAAGATAATGATGTAAGCATTCTAATTTTATATATGCCATTGAGTTTTATTGGTTTTCTGTGAAATGAACCGATGAAAAATCTCGCATAATGAAAAGGTTAAAATTTGCATAACACTGATTGACGTTTCATCCCTTTGCAAATTCCGCAAATTCAAATTCATTATAGAACGGATAAAAAGAAGCCCACAGCCTTAGATACAAAAAATAAGTCCTGGCAGCATAATATTTTTGTTTTTAAGGGAATGCCAAAACAGCAAACATGTTTTTCTGGCGAGACACTAGTGCACTCCATCGCGGCGAATATGGTTCTGCATTTCGCCCACACGTCGCTTATTCAATAGAATTTGATGTAGTATCTCCGCTATATTTCCACGGCTTACTGTTTTCCCCGACCCGGGAAATATAATAAGCGGGTTATAACATTTGCATATAGATCACCGTGTTCCCCCAAAAGTACCTATATTGTTATTTCCAGAATTTTCTTGTGAAGAGCTGTAAATAATAATACCCCAGTGTGTGATAGGATCTGGTGGGTATTAGATGAAGCATTAATTACGTTCACGTTCATGAATATTGATTTCGACGGAAATAATGATAGAGAAATTTCTCTTTACTGTTCAATTATATCGTTTATGTGTTTGTTATCTCTTTTCCGTGGTGTATTTCATATAGATGAAAGGAACATACTAACATTATTTCGTGCTACACAAAGTTTCAGTAGCTTCAATTTGCAGTTTAAGGTATTTAATTTATAAATGTTTTAATTCAAATTCAAATTCAACATTTATTCGTAACAACACAGAAAATAAAAGAAGAAATAAAAGAGAGTTTAGGTTTTCAAATCACTATATTTAATTTAGAATTTATATCACGATTTTTTTTGCTTTTTAATTATTTTTGCAACAACAACATTACAAATACTTAAAACCGTGGTAATATAATGTAATAAAAATAAAAATTGAAACGAATAACATTTATAAAACGCTTTGATTGAAGTTCAAAAACATTACATATTCGTCATAAATCGAAGTAGTGTCTTAACAATAATTAAAATAGTTTTTTTTTATCTTCATACCAAGTTAATGAATATCCTAAACCAAACTACAAATATTTGAAAACATTCCTATGGTTGCTATACCAGTATAAAATTTTAAACATCTACCCTAAACAAGCCGCATACCCGATCTATTTCAGTTTTCGGTTCAACATTAACGCACTGGTTCAAAGCCTATAAAAATTCTGTGAGTGTCGCAGAGGGCTCAGAGGAAGGCCTGCTATGGAGAATGCAATGCGGTGCGCCACCCACATTGAGTATTCGTTACATATCCATATTTATATCCATACATATTAGATTAAATACGAAATAGTTTTACAAAAATTGGATCGCTCATACACCTAGGTGTTAGGTACGTGTAGGCCTGTGACAGTGCGCGAGGTTAGGATTGTAGCGGTCAAAATTGGATAAGGTTTGGCAGCAGCGAGCCTTTACTGTGAAATTGGATAAACTCAAGGCAATAACAAGTTTCATCGTCATATTTGTTTCTTTTCTAGTCTACCAGCGCGGTCCATAAGTTTAATCTCAAGTAAGTCCAATTTGATGATTGCCAATCGAAAATAGATTGGCACTCATCAAGTTGGTGACAGGCATTGTGCATTGTAAATAATTTTATGTTTAAGCTCTTTATAATGTAGTGTTTAGTTTTAACAATAGTTTTGTAAGATTTTGTATTTACTAACCAGTGGATATAAGTTATCTGAATAAATAAATAATAATAATAATAAAATAAATAAATAATAAGTTTCTGGCTGGTGCGGTTTAACATGAAAATAAAATATGTCATTTATTCTGCTTGTTCGTGAATAGTTTTGAGGTTTCTGTTGGTTGTGGTTTTAATTTGATGGCGTTTAGAACAATAGGAAGTCTGAAAGTTTTCGAAATATTTCAGTTGGAATATCGTTCCGTGATCAAGTTCCTGACAAAGGAAGGGGTCAGCCCGACCGATATACAAAAAACCAGACAAGTGCGAGTTAAACTCGCGTGGTGAGGGTTCCGTAAAATATTAAGAATGTTCCCGTTACTTTGAATACTCAAACGTCTTATAGACTTTCCTGTAATCTTTAGGCAAGGAACTATTTTCCATTAAATTACTTCAAATCTGTTTTTGCTAAAACTATAAAAAAAAATTATCTGAGATGCTTTCAACAACCCCTTTCATTTGATATGTCACACAATACAGTTTGCGAAACTTTTTTTTTAATTTTCCAGTTTACCCCCCAAAAGTGGCCCCCTTGTTTAGAGTTCATTAACTTACTTTACGCGTCCATCTTTGGGTCACCAATTTACATATGTTTACCAAATTTCAACTCAATCGGTCCAGTAGTTTCGGAGCAAATCGGCTGTGACAGACAGACGCACGAGTGATCCTATAAGGGTTCCGTTTTTTTCCTTTTGAGGTACGGAACCCTAAAAAGGTTAGCTGCTGTGTACGGGGATACCTCTCCGTCATTTTACACCATTAAAGAATGAAGTATGCAGTTTGGTTTAGGGTGGGAGTCTATTGACGACGAAACTCGCTCCGGCCGACCTGTGGAAGCACTCACTGTGGACTGCTTGAAATTAGTGAAAGAGGAAGTTCTGAGTGATCGAAGACTGAAGACTAAAGAAATAGCGGCAAAGACAGGGCTTTCGAAAACTTCAGCCCTTAGGATTCTTCATGAACATCTACTCATAAAGTTAGTGCGAGGTGGATGCCCAAACTTCTTTCGAGCTTGCAGCGAAGTGAGCGAAAAGAGTGCTTTCAAGACGTTTTAGACGCATATAGACGACAAGTAGAGAGTTTTTTAGAGTCAATTGTTACGGGGGACGAAACCATGGTTTTGCTCTAAGGTCCTCTCTCCAATAGGGAATCGATGGAGTGGCGTCGTCCTTGGTGAAAAGCCACCTAAGAAGGCCAAGGTACAATCCACCAAAAAGATAATGGCTACGGTATTCTGGGATTGTCACGGAATACTACTGATTTATATATAAGGAATACCACGGTAAATGGTAGCTGCTACGCCACCCTTACTGAGCAGTTACGAGAGATGATCAAGCAGAAGCGTCGTGGAAAACTTAGCAGTGGTGTTCGGCTTCTCCACAATACACCCGTTCACACTGCTTCAATTGCCAAGGCTGCTGTTGCAAAATGTGGCTTCGAGGAATTTCGCCACCCACCCTATAGTGCTGACCGGGCCCGAGTGACAATTATGTATTCTCGAAACTTAAGGCAGACTTAAGGGGAAGAAGATTTTTTTTAGATGATGAGTTGCGGGTTACGCCCATTTTGAGGACAAACCTTCTGAGTATTTTTCAAGGGGATAGAAATGCTTCTTAATTGAAATAGACTATATCGAAAAATAACAAAAGTTTTGTAAATATATATAGTTCTTTTCTTTGTTAAGCCGGAAACTTTTTATCACTATGGAACGTAAAAAATCAACACGCGAATAGAGAATGCAATTCCAAACGGTTCGAACCGTAGTTCGTCACATTTAATCTTTCAAGGCTTGAAAGCTTTGGTTTGGTATGTGGCGCTGTGGGCTTACCCAGGACAACTTATGCCCATTCTCAAATGACATACGGCCTTTATTGGCGCGTGTACAACCGGTGAACTGAAATAGGATTCGAGAGATGCAATTTCCTCAATCCAACACAGGCTGTTGTAACGCGACTCACGTAGGACTACTGACAGATCAAGCGGACAATGTCGGGATTTAACCGAACGTCCATTTTCGGACATTGTTTGGTTAAGTGCCGTTTGATTAGCATTGTTACTACGGCCCGATGCCGGTGCGTAAACGGTTGCGATTAATTTGATCGGTATCTGTCGTTGTTACGGCGTTCAGGTACGGCTATATTGTATATTGTCTTAGGCGTATCCTTTATGGTAATAATCTCGATAAAGCTAGTAATGATAATAGTTACACTACGGTACAACGTAACTCGTGAACGATGATTTGGGGTCTAAAGCTATGGTTTTAAGCAAAAGACAAACTATTTATTCACCCCAATTTTCTCTTTGTGCACTCAAATAATTTAACAATCATTGCTTCGCGTCATTAGCAAACGGGGCCAACAGTATTGACTGCAGCAGCCTATTTTAATCACAGAACAAAACCAATAGCATTCCATGTCAAAACAAAAGTGGTACTTTCTAACTCGCTTATAAATTCAGTTATCAAGATGTTGGGCGTGATCGTGTAAAGTTTACATTGTTTCGACCCCCGTTGATCGAAACAAATCGATTTTTAAAGAGAAAGTGTATTAAACCAGTGAAAGGTTCGTCGTGATTCTGATTACGGCGCTTGACAAAATACTGCGTCATTTTCATTATCCACAAACATTGCTATCTTTCATCCGAGTCATATTTTAGAAAGCTGTCGGGCGTTGAAAATGTATAACTTTGCCGATAAAAATATTGGAACATTTCGAGATAATGTTAAGTCACGAACTGACGGGTAAAACCTTAAATAGGTACCTATTATAAGTACTTACCCTTAATGCAAAATATCGGAGCCATTCTGGCCTGATTCATTAAACTTTTTTTTATATATTTTTTTGTTCCGGCAGAGATCTTAGAACATAAAAATTATCTGGAGATATTGCACTTATCCTTTAAGGAGGAGTAAATTTCCAATCGATGGAATATATTCCTGTCAGGTCCTTAGTTTTTTGAATAGTGGATGAAATCTCGACCGTAATGTAAAAATAATATTAATTATATAATATATATATTGCATTGCATTACCAAGATAACTCAAAATCCGTAAATTAAAATTTTCAAACCAATTAAAAGAGATCACATGGCAACCTCAGAAAAAGTATGTTATAAAAGTTGTACTTACATTAAAGGTGACTAAAATTCTTTGTATTTTTCAACCAAACAATACCAACTAATTAGTCGGTAAAACAAAGTACACTCAAGAGCAAAAGTTTCGGGTACACTTTGTATAGAATTTCAGTACAAACTGTACCCATAACTTTTGCTCTTGATGTATTACCTGTATCGTTTGTCAAGTAGATGTTTCACTAAGCTACTATACTTAGCCCTAACTGATACTGAATTGGTCTGAGAAACTCGACACTTGGACATGAACATGATGATCATGATCTTGGATGATGAGTCGACAGGGTCAATTATTACCGAGGAATGAAACATCATTGAAGCACATTTAGGTTAAAACACCCATATTAGGTACTAAGATTCATACAACATTTTTCTTCAGTATCTTCCCAGGATCTACCTACAAAGCCATTTAATTTTGTCTTTAGGTAGATCTGAAAATGACACATATGACTGGGATTTTTCAGTAGTAATGAAGTTTCCCATGAATAAATAGTGGATAATTTTTTTGAAAGCCAAAAGATTTGTATATAAGATTTTAAAGTAAATTATTGTTAAGCATAGTTATTATCTAATACATAAATATATACATATAACATTAACAGTAAGAACGTAGATTAAGGAAGGATTAGTAGTCATAAATTATATAACCTAGATATAAGGTTGTTTGCTGTGCCCCTTACGGGGTTCATTTTATTATTTTATTATTTGTAATATTTTGTGCGCATGAAATATTTTGAGTTTGACACTTAATATTGGACAAAATTCAGAAATAAGAAAATGCACATGCAGTACTAGATCTACAGCCTCAATAAGATATGATAACTTCACATACAAGAACGAAATGCAATGTGTGAGATGTTAACACTTATACAAGTGCAAGAAGAAAGAAGAACATAAATTAGGTACAGATGGTGTACCTAGTTGTACCTCAAATCAATACTAATTTAACGTTAAAGGCATCCCTTAGACCCACGCGGTTAAAAAAACTGGCTTCAATGAACTCGTGATTAGTAAATTTATTGAAGCGTTTTATTACGTTTTATAAAAGTTAAGGACAAAGCCGCAAAGCCGCCCTTGGGAAGCCCTAGCAAACTATCTCACAAAGGGCTCGCTGGTATGGCTTCTGCCCTTTGATTTGCCATCACGATATAATTACGTCTGACACCATACTTAAGTGACTCTCTTTCAATTATATTCGGCTTTACTTTATATTGAATTGTGTATTGAATTGTGAATATGTTAATTTATTGAATCAGGCGTTACTTTGCGGAAATTCATGATATATTACGAGAACAATATTCCTTTGCTATTCCGCTAAAAAACGTGCAGGTCGATCAGCGGAGATCAAATGTAACTAATTGCGTATAAACATGCAAATAATTACAGCAAACCACCACCAATAATGAAAAAACCTCGACACGTGTTTCGCCTCTCTACGAGGCATCATCAGGAGATGCAGGCAGGAGATGTTGCTTGCGCCACGTCCACTGAGCAGCTCTCGTAATATATTGTGAATATGTGTTTGACTATTTCTACTGAGTCTCCCAGATCCGCAAAAATATTTGAGTAAATAAACAAGTGCGCACTCGACAATTGACCCAGAATTGTCCCGAAATCCGCGAAGAATCTTAGCACGAAACTTATGGACCTTGTAAACTGTAACAAAACGGAGGTCGTCAAAAATCGATGGGGGCGGATTAAGAAGTTTCTTGGAAATTGTGTGTCGTGTGTTTACCTTCTCCGCGGGGACCATCAAAATGCGCATAAATCATAACTTCCAGCACTCGGGGTTGCTCAAAGAAGACTGTCGCTTTCAATTTCCGAAAACGTTGCCCAACTTTATCCTGTTTTTGTTTGGTCTATTGATGAAGGAAATTTTTAATGTGTTTTCTTCTGTACTTAAAAGCCACGCACAAAATGCCAATACAGAATTGAGAAAACATGTCAAAGTTGATAATTACATTTTCTTTTGCTTGCTTCTATTCAGCGTGCCTACTTCCTTTGACAAAATAAGTTTTTGCATAACTTACCATACCAAGTAATAAATACGCTTAGGTGTAGAAAAATATTCGACTTAAAAGGGACTCAGTATAATGGGTACTATTATTATGACTTCACACCTTTAATAATATCGAACCTTCTGAACTTGATGCTTACCTAAATAAATTCTTAACAAGAGAGGCGTAAGTTCGAAAACCGCACTTTATTTGCTCAAAGAAGTTTCAACAAAGAGCTTATCGTTTCAAAACTGTACTATTGTTCAGGTACATAAACGTCGGATTAGCAAGTGCTTACACCGTAAAAAACTTAAAGTGCTACGTTCAGCCGTGCCAAGAAAAGAGGAAAAGTCTTTGTTCTTAGCAGCCAAAACAAACTGTGCGTTTGGGCGTTTGTTACAATAACAAACAAGGGGGAACAGAGCACGTACGGGCATACTGCGATGGTGTAGGCTTGGACAATTAGTTGGGTCAATACAAAAATATAACGGCTAATAAGTATGTTTGGAGTTTGCTGTGTCCTCAACACAACCCAGGGTGTGGAGGGTGAAGGTAAAAACTACATTGTGATAAAAAAAAACACAAGAAGCATTTATCTACCTTTCCGTATGATTCCCTAAAATGTATAGTACAGAAAAGAAAACTATTGTCTTTGTAAAACAATTGTGTAATGTGTTTGTGCCACGTGTATAATCGTAACTATAAATCATAAGCTACCTGGATGCGATTTAAAATTTACGGAAATTGCACATTCATGTTCAAGAGGCAACACAAAATAGTACTTGAAAGTTTATACAGAAGTTCACTGCTTACGCGTTAAGAATAACCACAGTTTGTATTGAACCAATAATAACGAGTTTACGAAAAGTCTGAATGGAAATATTGAGGCGTAAAGCCGTACACTAAACACTTTTAAACTCAGGTTAAAATAATTTGACAATAAAAATATAGATCGAATCGGCACATAACTATCTCACCCTGCCTATTGTCGCTATAGGTATACGTTACAGTACGCCCATACTTGTACCTATATATCTTTGCTTTTGTTTCCTAATTTTTGTTTCTTGTTATTATTTAGGCGCATTGGTTAGCCAAGGCGTAACTAAAGGTTTTGCGAGTAGAATTGTCGGGATAGCTAAGCCAATGTTCTATCTCTAAATCCAAAATCATAATATTAAGAGTAGGTCTATCGCAAGCTAACTGATTAGAATACCTCTTACGCTTTGAGTTTTAATGTCATCTAAGTACGCGCGCGAAAGCTCTATGTAGTACCAATCGCATCCACTCTTCGTGTGCTCAAAGCTTTATAACACCGAGTATATTTTACAAGCATCTTAATCAGTGCCATGCAGAAAAGGCAATTCGACGCAAACTCTTGGAGTCAGGTTGCCGTGAATGCTGGTATTGTTGATATTCGTACATGTTTCTGAGAATGCTAGCCATTTTCCGTTAAATGTATTTCCAGACGGAAGGTAAATTATATTCGTTATACTATTAATAATAATAGACTGTTAACATTTAACACTTGTATGTATAAATAAAAAAAATATCAACAAATTCAAAACACGAAAGTACTCCTCACTGGAGCCGTAGCATGGTTGGCATTATCACGCGACAAGTGACAAGATAGGAGCGTCGTCTCGTTCTATCGAACGGTGTCAGCCAGTGACGCACGCTCTATCCTATCACCTATCGCATGACAAGGCCAACCATGCTACGGCTCCTGGTTACAGTAAAACCGGAGACAAATGCGTTAAGGAAGGCGTTATGATTTGTCGGCGCGCTGATACAGCAAAATTGCGTCTGCCGGCGTTAATTGTGCAAACAAGAGGAAATAGAGGATCAGGAGACAGAAGAATATCCACAGCGGGGACTGGTGCGGCGTAGTCAGGTGATTCCGGAATTGTTTGTTAGTTTTAGACGACTGGATAAAAATATTGAGATTCCGCGCACACTTTTGCGTCGCCGTTGATGTGATGATAAACTTGTCAAAAATCAACACTCGTCAACAAAAAAACAGCATTAGGTACTATGCAGAACAACACGAAGAAACTAATAATTTCAGTGGATAATACATATAAACATTACCCATATTCATTACCATCCTGCTTATGGTTTTCTCCATTATGATTGTTGCGAGCCATGATTTCTCCACTTGATTAACAAAACGTTTACGGAAACTTCATTGAATTTGAGAACTGACTCGTTTCACTCGACAACCGTTTCTCCTAATGGAAACAGCTTTCCGGTTTTCCATAATGTACATCTGTTTATCTGACGTTTACCGACTTTAATTAAAATGCATTTAATTTTCAATCTCATTTATGGCACTATAGTATCGGAAAACGTTTTTCTAGGAAAACTTTCAATAGCTTTAGTAGTTGAAATGACTGTGTTGTCGTTTCTACTTTCCCTAACGAGGTCTTTTGCAGCTGCGTTTTTAAGTAATGAAGAAAGTGCTTCATTGGAGAGCAAAATAATAAAGGGAACGTAAAAATAATAGTATATTATTGCAGAGGCCGGGAAATAGCAATTCATGCATAAGTTGAGTTGAATAGAGACGAATCCACGAATTGCCATTCCCGCCGAGCCAGATACAGTGCTTTTCTCCAAAAATGCGAGGAATTTAAATAATATTTTCAATAATCTCAAAACAGCGAGTATGTCAATATTAACCTATCGATTTCCCGCCCAAGTTATTTTATAAAAGTACGTAATTAAAATTTAAAACAAAAGATTAAACGGGATTGAAATCTAAACGCATTTTGGTTCGTTATGAATTTTATTTCGTTTTATCTATGCCAATAAAAAAAAGAAAACTCGGGAAAACTTTAGGCCTACGTCACACTGGCGCAGCCAGCGGTGGCGGACCATAGTAAATTTGACAGCTAATGACAAGTTTACTATTGTCCTTAAGCACACTACAAACGGGCGCAATTTGTCACACCAATTTGCAATAGTTGGAAAGAGACAGCCATACACTACTAACCAGTCTAACTATAGCAAGTTGTTGTGACAAAGCCTCTACACGAGCACTTGGCTGTTTTAGTGATTTGTCATATTCAAAACGTATGGTTAAAAGGTAAAAAAGTATACAGTAATGGAATTTCATACACTTTCCTGGCCGCTGAAACTGTACAGTACCTAATGACTTAACTTTCTAAATTTGCGCTCGTCAGTAACTAGGAACTTCACTTAATATTTTTGCTACAGTAAGGCGAACATTTGAAGATTTTATTGGAGAAAAATTGTTTAGTTTCCGTTAATAACCTCATGGGGAACGCTTTAACTAGGTTTTCGAGTAGATTACATTCCCTTTCGCTCATTATGCACACATACTGGCATCACAGGTACAGATAAGTATAATAAAAATAAGATCATAGTCCAAACATATTCCTTATCCCGAAGGTTGTCACGTGTTCACTGATAAAACTCCCATTAACCGCCACATGTGGCGAACATTTTAATACGTACCCAACTTTAGAAAAAAAACTTCGAGCTCAAGAGGCCTCAAGTACTTAAAACAGCAGTTCAAAGAAGCAATAAGTAGATAAAATTAGTAATCATAAACTACTTTAAAATTTGTTTAAAATAGTAATCGTTTCTAACAGTGGTAAAGTTGATGACAGACAAGTGTTATTTCCCCGCCTCGCATAGGCCTCAATGTAGTACTTGCATAGAACGACAAGTGTCTGCAATGTCCAATTCAAACAAAGGACGCTAAGTAATTCATAGACGACAAGGGGAAAACCATGTTCCTTAGTTCATAATCAACTTGCTAACCACTTATTAGAGGGGTGAAATTCCTTTTTTAAATTACTATAGACATTCTTATTCGCTACCTAAAATAGAATCCACAATTAGGCGAACTAAACTGACGGGTGAAAATGCACAAATATGGCCATAGTATGGCCAGTGCTGTACATATCGATATTATTAAAGGCTTTCTCACACTACGTACCTCTACGTAGTGTGAGAAAACCTTTAATAATATCGATATCACAGCTCTAGCCAAACTGTGGCCACGTTTGTGCATTTTTACCTGTCAGTTTAGTTCGCCTATATAATTGTGGATTCTAATTTACAATGTACAGACGGACACTATATTGTAATGGTTGGATTAAAGCTTTAAAGCCTATTACCATTGATTGGGTGCACCAACTGTTTTTTTTTTCGTGTAATCTTCTGTCATAGGTGTAAAACATTTTCAATCGTATTTCAGTAGGTATATAAACTACTACTTTGCAATAAAATTGGACTTTACTTATTCCAAAAGAAATAAGTCTTAAGTTGGGTAGCTACTTCTAATACTCAAAAAAATCGGTTTTGTCGAGAAAGATAATACAAATACTTTTAATAAAAGCTATCCAAGAATAATTGGCTGACTTCGTCTCGAATTTAGCACGGGGGAATTAAATTCTTAGGCGAATAAATAGTCATGTTTCAATAGAAATACGGATCAGCAATAAAATTTTATTGGAAATACAGGTAAGTGAACGTCTAAACGTCTAAACAAGAGGTGCTTCAGTTGTTTCCAATAAATCTTGAACACGGAACCGAGCGCAGTAACGCCAGTAACGATTCGAGTGCCTGAACTGTACGTATCCTTAGATGCGAACGAATATTTTCACACATTCAATGTATTTTCCATACTAATAAATGATGCAGCAAATATGTATAGGTATATAATGAAACGGATCTTGTAACTGTTACTTCTTTCTAATATTTCACTATTCATGAGCACTGGTCATGAATATCATCGAAAATACACAAAAGTAATAAAAAGCTAAATTTTGTGAATGCCAATGCTATAATTCGTGAGAATGTGGTAAACTAATAACATATATGCATTGTATAATAGATAAACACGGTTGAAGACCAGGAAATAAGAAAGAGCAAATAGAAAAAAATGCAAAGTAGCTGAAAAGTGTAATTAGCGTAAGTAAACGATGAAGCTATTCTCGAAATCGTGATGTGGGGAACGCATTTACATACCTAAATCATTACATTTTAGTAATAAACTAGTTATAACCAAATAAATTGCATGCTGTATATGCCTCGAAATAAACATCATAAATAATATTCTCAATGTGTAAAATGTTGCTAAAATACAACTTCAACGATTTAGTTGAATTAAAGCCGTAGTTTGTGCCTGAGTCCAGGAATTCACGCCGCGGCGCGGCTTTATAAATTTATTTGTTACAAATGGCCTGGTTGCGCCGAAATGTTTCTTTATTGCAAAACCTGAAACTCCATGGTATTTTACGTTTAAAACTTCACTCTGTACACATCGGACATGTAGCTGCTAACAATTCAATTCGTTGTTCGTTAGTGCACTTCGGTTTATATTGCAGTAGTAGGTACCTATATTGATCTCAACATTGGATCAAATTTTACAGCGTATGAAATACACTTTAAAATAACTGCAATTATATTTGACGGGGATGCCAAAGAGCTTCATGAGCTCATGACATGATCCTTGCTGATCAAAATACCAGTAATAACTTTCAATATTGTATTTATACTGGTGATTTACCTGCCATTATTTATTAATTAATTCACTGTTTACTTGTCCCAAAATTCACCTATACCTGCTCGGTTGCTGCCCCATTTAGAAATTCCGTCTTTTGAAAAACCTATTAACTCACTTTTGAAATCCCAAATTGAATTAATTTTAAACATTTGTTTTGGTGAGCAGGCATGGACTAAAGCCACTCTACCTATTAGGTACGGTGGCTTGAGCACCCGCAAAATTACAAGTGGTGCTTTGCCAGCATTTTTGTCTTCGATTCACAGCTCATCTGATCTCGCAGACAAAATCCTAAAAGCCTCTCCGGCTTCAAACTGCGAGATCACGTGCTTGGTTGAAGGCTCGAATGCCTGGCTAGCTGGACCGAGTCCTAATTTTCCCGCAAGGCCGAAAAGACAAAGGGCCTGGAAAACTATCGCTTCCGTCTCCCCTCTTAAGTCTCTAATCAAAACCCCTACAGGCAAGGAACGGGCGAGGTTTCTAGCAATGTCTAGGCCAGAGTCCGGACAGTGGCTTCATGCGTATCCCTCGCCCAATACTGGTACCTTCATTGACCCATCCACAGCCAAGGGCGCTCGTCAGTGCCAACATTCCTGCGGCTCTGGAGCCCCAGATCTGGCGGGGCGATGGTAAGCGCCCTGACGGGATGCCATTGATCCCATGGAGGATAGGCCGTGCGCTGCGACTAGCAAACGGTCCGGAGCGGCAGCTGACGCCAGGGAGCAACATAAGGCAGGCAATTACAGCTGTCTCGGCGCCCAATACGAGTTTGTTGTATTTGGCGTCGAGACACTGGAACCGGGAGTAGGAGTGCGCGGGAGCTCCACAAGTCACTCGCCAAATGGTTGAGCTAGGCAACGGGTGACCCTCGCGCAGGCAGCTTTCTTGCGCAAAGGATTGCTATCATAATCCAGCGCGAGAATGCTGCCTGCGTAATACGGGTACACTACGCTACCTAGGTCCAAATTTAGATAGTATTTTTTTAAGTTTTAGTTATTTTAATTAAATTTTAGCTAGTTTTAGGATTATTGTGTAAATAAATATTCTTCAATGATATTTACCTAAGTACCATATCGTAAGAAGTTTAAAACTTTCATCATTCTTGTCTGTCGTAATATAACGGTTCTAAAAAGTATTATGCAGAAATTGTAACTTCATTATTCCGAACACAAAACTGAATCAGCATATTAATGTTATTTTATTACCGATGTGTCATATTTATACGCAACGGCTATGCGATTTGCACTAGAGCATGAAATATGTGCACTTAGCACCAGTTAGAAACGAAATAGTAATTAGTTAACCAGGGCACATTCCAAGCGGACCTGGCCAAGCGACCACGTATACCGTACATTCATATTTTAATTCAAACCCCACGTGACAGTATGCAAATCAGCACTTAAATTGCATTTTTTTATTTGCTTTAGTTTTCAAGACTAATCTTTCTCTTCAAGACTTCATAAAATTTTATAATACGTATATTTCTCATTAAAATTCTTGCCCAAAATCTCAATGAGTTTATTTAGTAAATCAAGTTAATTCATGTAGCGTAATTTCCCAATATCCCCGATTAAAATTGCTAAAGACCTGTTTAAAATACAACACAAAAGTTAAAGGGCACAAAATGCACACGCGGGAAAATTCTGCCATCAATCAAAACATGCGTCAAACTTCTAACGCTCGGATTTATAATTACCAACCCCAGAATTATAAGTTAATTTCAGCAAAATAATTATAATGTACTCCCCTAATTATAAAATGTTTGTTCATTTTGCAAGTTTCGGCGTAAGATTATTTAATTTCTGGCACAATACAGAATTTCAGTTTTTGAAGCTGATGTTGCAACTGTTTGTTGGCAATTAATAATGTAGGTTTCCGTCAAGTTTGTTTACTGTTTCATGCATGAAGAGGTAGCCTCAATTATTATTAGAGTTTAATCTGTACACAACTCAACATGGATATCTTTTACCAATGATGAGTGATGATGTTGATTTCACACGACAAGTCTATAGTGTGGCAAAGTTGAATAGGTGAAACACAGCCTACACACACAGGATAACATTATTCGGTGTACCTATGTAGTCAAGTGTTATCATGGTTGTAGAATAGATTATTTACAAAAACCAAACGTGTATCAAATTATAATTTTGAGCAACACACCACAGAAATGAGTATATTCCACAATATATTCGAAATGAAGCAAAGTACAATATCTTTGTACATAAACCTAAGGCTTATCTTGTAACGGAATGCCCATATTCTCTACAAGAGTTCATGGCTTATAGTATATATATACACCGGAATATCTGAGATCTAAATTTCAATTTGTTACATCCTGGTTGCGAGCTCCGTACATCCAGGAGTCTTAAACTCTGTCCTGTCTCACCGTACTGGTTTCCTCTCAAATTCCTTCCCTGTTCAGGCTATTCGTCTGTGGAATGATCTCCTTCTTACCGTCAGGCAAGCTCAGAGCAAATTGTCCTTTAAACGCAAGTTGCGTAAGCATCTCTTTTCTACTATTTAAGATTGATGATCCTCGTGATATCTTTGTACGGGTATATAAAATTGTATGTATTTAAGTATGTATAAGCTTACCGGGATTCGAACCCGGGACCTCCAGCTGCGTAGGCAGGGTCACTATCAACTAGGCTACAGTGGTCATCAACAATACTAAAAGCACGTTCCCTTAGTAGGTAATAGGCCTTGTAATTATAGGCATATAACAATTAGTTGGTGCTAGGTAGAATAGCCATTAAAATTAAACCGTCTAGCTCTTATTAAACATTCAGACAAGCGAAATTCGGGCAGTTGAAACATAATCGCGAATGTTTCACTTATTTGTGCCGACGACTTAACAAAATTTATTATCTCACTAAAAGTTTCGGGATGCTACATTGTTCATAACAGCGTGTGAAGTTACGAATTTAATTTACTCGCACTAGAAATTCATAACAAGTTCTATCCATACATATATATACACGTTATACGAGTTAACTTTGTTTCAGTAAGGAATTAAAAAGGACATCATATGAACAACGACACAAATTCTGTAGAAGTTACGGGTAGCGTTAAGGGTAAACTCGGGAGTTTAACCTGGGAAATGTGAATGTGGCATTGTGTGTGTGTAGCATTTGTGAAATAGCGCAACTATTCCGAGAGATCAAATTAGTTTAATAATAAGGGTTTTAAAACTTTGTATCAATATTAATTAAAATTACAAAAACAAGCAATATTTATTTTATTTCAATGTTTTAACGTACTAAATACGTTTTAAAAGGAAACTTGTGTGATATTTCCAGTACAATGGAATCCTGTTAAAAGTCTTTCGGGGTCAAAACACTTGAAAGCAACTAATGTGAACATAATCTGCACCAGCAGGTAGTTAAGAAGGACTAGATACTGAGAGTTCAGAAACAAATTACTTTTTCACGCCACTGCTCGGAAATGTGGCAAAAGATGGTCAGAATTCAGGCTTCAAAGCTGGGTTTAGCTGGACGTCGCTCGAACAGGCCATCTATGACTTGAAACTGTCCACCAATGTTATTGTTGGACAGTTTGAACAGCGATTCGACCAATCAAAGGGCCCTGTGCGGTCGCGCCGGCGGGCGCCGCTCCTCCGCCGCGCCGGGCGCGAGGCAAGTGAGCCTGTTTAGTATTATGATCTTTAAGTAGATACTTAATTTTGACTTAAAATTATAATTATTTGCAATTTCCTCGCAGTAGGCGTGAAAAGCACTGTGTTAAGCCTCGGCCGAAAGTGCAATAGCTGGACTCGTACTTTCAAGGCCATCTATTGCATACTTTTTAGCCTCTTCAACAATGTACTAAAGTATATGTACTAAAGTATGATAAAAATACCAAGATAAATATTTAGATATTTTTCTGGATGGTTCCCATTATTGTTAATGAACGAGAAATCACATTAAGGAGATCATCTTAAAAGATTTTTTTAAACAAACACAATATTAAACAATCATCATCATAATATCAGCCGAAAGACGTCTACTGCTGGACATTAGGCCTTCCACAAAGAGTGCCAAAGTGACCGGTCCTGCGCCACCCGCATTCAGCGGACTTTACCAGGTCCACCTTGTCGGGGTCTACCCACGCTGCGTCTTCCGTGGGCAACGTGGGGTCAATCGTCGAATCCGACTCGGCTGGACAGCGTTCGGGGAGCCACGGCACATCTTTTCGTCAAATATTCCGCAGTGTCTCAAGAGGGACGGTCTTTGACCAATGTTTGTTGCTAGTGATGACATATGGCACTGAAACGTGATCGCTTACTATGGGCCTCATAAGAAGGCTCAAAGTCACCCAAAGGCCAATGGAGAGGGCTATGCCGGAGTTTCTCTGCGTGATCGCATCAGTAATCAAGCTATCTGCAGCAGAACCAAGGTAACCGTTTATCCCTCCGAATCGCACATTGCACGAAGAACCTATGGCCGTTGGGGCGGAAAGGTTCTCTAGTGGCGACCACGTACCGGAAGACGCAGAATCCCGACATATTAAACAATGTCTTGTATTAATTAATTCTAAACAAAATTGATAACTCATTCGGCTTATATCCTGAATACAAAGAAACCAGGTAAGTCAGTGGTTCAGAAAACAGTTTTCAATCAAACAAGATCCCAGCATGGCTTCACTAGAGTATAGTCTTCGTATCGAATCTAAATTATTTGCTTTGACTCAAAGCATGTATATTGGATCGGGCTGCTGCTGTTGACATTACAACATTTAGAAGCAGATCCTGGATTATTAAGTCCTAGTAACTATGACTGTTACTTATTAACATGATACTTTGAAATCCCGTTTGGAATCGAAACACGATAATGTAGACTCAGAATACAAGTCAGTAACAGTTTGTTGGAAGTATAATCACGCATTTCATTCAGTGATCGATGTAATTGAATCCATATTATTTCCTATAAACGTGCATTTAGTTGACTAGTCCTTAGCAAATACGGCCTTGATATGATAGGATAGTAATTGATATGGAAATGAAGAGGAGTAGGAAGGTGACAAAATAGGAATGGCAACGATCACCCGGAGTACGAAAGGTATTTTCATTTTTCAAAACATAAAATAACTCTTGTTACATGGGGCGAGCGAGGCCGCGGAAAAGTTATTGTTTTATTATGTGTTAGTTCACCCTTCAATGTGATTGATATATCTGCAGTGGAAAATATTGGATGGGTTTTACAGGAGATATATTTGATTAGGGCGCAAAGCAATTTTACATATTCAAATTTTATATCAATATTATATTAATGTAGAATTTTATACAATTCAAATGTATTTCTTGCAGGAGTACCTACTTTTTGATCATACGAGTAGATTGTTATATAAAGTCAAAGTCAAAAGTCAAAGTGATTTGTTCTTCAATTTAGGCATATTTCATGCACATATGTATGTCGATAAACTACCACCGGTTCGGAAAGAAAACCTCTGCCTCGAGAAGAACCGGCGTAAAAAACTCGGCGAGGTGTCATTTTTTCAAAACAGTATACAATATTTATATCATTTCAGTATCAGAGTATTATAATATTTTAAAATTACATTGCTACAGTAGTAAGCCTATTTATTTTGCAATATATTTCTAGTGCAGGATTTTATCACTGCCAAATATTCCTATCCATAATGTAACCTTTTATCTTATACGAGTAATATGCTTTTGAAATAAGTGTCTGTTTTACGACAGATTTGAATTTAGAGTCAGTAAGTTCGGTAATGTGTTTTGGAATTTTATTGTAAAAATTTTATACAATTTCCCAAGCACGACTTTTTTTGCTTTTACTAGCCTGTAAAAAGTTGTTTTAAGCTTCCCTGCGCTTCTGGTAACCTTGGGCCTATCAGTGTTTATTGGGTAGTTGTATAAATTCTTCCTAACATACATTATTATTTCAAATACGTATAAATCAATTACCCTTGTTAACTTTTAGACGCATACAATTATACATTTTTACTCTAAAAATAATTTCATAATGCTTAGGGAACTCTGAAAACTTTGCACGTGGAAATGAAATCATTATACATCATAATCCTTCTTTTAATTACTGAAAAGCCGTTCGTATGCGGTTTACTTTATTTGTTTTACGTATAAATAATATAAGCTCTTGGACGTAACGGGGTAAGGACCAAATGTTTGGCACTGTAGCACAATGGAAATCACACTGGAATGTGTGACACTGGAATAAATTTATAAATCCTACTAATCCTACTAATATAAATGCGAAAGTTTGGATGTTTAGATGTTTGGATATTTGTTACTCAATCACGCTTAAACGGCTCAACCGATTTGGATGAAATTTTGCACGAAGATAGTTTATAGCCTGTATTAAAATATAGGATAGTTTTTATCCCGGGTCCACGAAGACGAAGTCACGGGCGGAAGCTAGTTATGAATCTATCTAAATAAAACATGTTAAATCATCACAAAGATGGAGCAGAAAAAAACAATCAACTTTGATATGTTCTTGAAGAAAAAATAAGCAAGAAAATCTATTCAATAGTTTAGTATGGACATGTCGTAATTGTGTCTGCGCCTTTCAAAAAACACTTTCAGTTGATTTAAAAACTGAATATTCAGTCTTCAATAACGAGGACAACACTTTGTGTCAGGACCGGCCAAAAATTTGGTCCTTACCCCGCCCCGGTAATATCCCGTAGTTCAATGTTTATTTACATCGCCATATTTTTCACCTTTTTGGGAATGGAATGCATGCGCAGGACCTTTGATAGGGAGCAAGTTTGGTTACTTAGCTAATTCGTTTTATGATTTCAGTGCCAAGTTGAGCCAAAGAAACAAAACATTAGTTTAACATTAACATGTTGCATTGTCAGATCACCTAGGGGGTGATCACGTAACTTTTCGAACGCACGTTAGGACTATACTCAACTGTCATTTTCCCAAAGAAAACCTTTAGATCTTCTTCGCCAACTATTGCCTAAACCATCCAGGTTTTAAATAGTGGCTTTATGTGCAACACTGTAACTATTTATAAAAATTTGTATTAAATATTTAAAAAAAAAACTACTAAGTGTTCGACCTGCTGAGGGATGATCAATTGATTGTGTAACTTTTCGAACGGACGTTAATACAACTCAACTGTCATTTTCCTATACAAAAAGTGACATTCAGATCTACCTGACCCACGTACAAAGTGTTACGTGATCGACCAACTGACTTCAATATGTGTGGACTCTGGGAAGTCGTTCAAATTTGACTTTCATGTTTTGATTACAGACAGATACCAGGACGGGTGAAACTAAATAAAAGCTTTTAATCAAACTCTACCTATGTCAAGCGATATAATAATTAATAGGTAAAATCCGGCTTTAGTAGGTGTGCATTTTGCTATGAGTTAATTATATACGTTTGGAAGCTTAATCGGTACGTAAAAAATATAGTTTTTTTCAAATTCCGAAATATGTAGCCATGTTGTGTCTACATTTTCTTTAAAGTCCTTAAAACGATGCCGGGCTGACTAGTCACACTTCTTATATAAATTGCTATTCATCTATATGTTTTAAGAGTGTCGGAAAGTAATAAAAAAACGTTAGAGCCTATGCCCAATCTCTGTTGAAGATAAACGATCACATTCAACTGTGATCGTTCGGATCTTTCAGACTGAAACCGGGATGCGTATGGCCCAGTTTTATAGCTTTCACTAAGTGTTCGTAATCAGTCTTGATTGTCGACAGTTGACGATCTTCCATCATCGCACAATGGGTCGTTCTTAGAAATCAGAATAGTTAACGATAATAGCTTACGTCTATCTAGCTTATAGCTTAACTGAAATAAAAGGTTTAATCACGTCCGCTTTTCTCAATAAAAGTTGACGCATCTCTAAATTTTCGCAAAGACATGCAAATTGTCCCAAACACAAAATAGATTTGATAGTGGGCTTCTGTTACAAATAAATAAGTTTTGGTGAAAAAGTTAAAAAAAAACTCTTTACTTCACAAGTTGTTTCTGGCAGTTATTTAGTAAGTCAAGACACATAAAAGAAAAAATCGTAAACCAAGCGACAGGTAAGTATCTACGTACATTATATTCATGACAAATTGTAAAGGACGCACCACACCAAAGCACTCGCGAGAGCCTGAATGATTTATCATATTCCTTACAAAGCCAGGGAATCCGGTGATACACAGCGTTACACCGCATCAAAATAAGAAAGGCCTTCAAAGGCTAGGTGGCGTGCCTTTATTTATGGAGCCTTTTGTTGCGAAATATAAATAGTTCTCGCTGAAATATCGAATGGTAGGGTGCGTAGGAAATTAATGATGTGGTCAGTTTGGATTGGATTAGGGTGAGAGATGGTAAAAGGGTGTTGTAAGGCTTTGTAAAACAGCGAGGTTAATGGGTACAGTGAATTTATCAGGGGTCTCAAGTGTTTTGCATTGCTTGATTGGTAAAGTAATGATATAGCGTGGACTGGGCTTGAAAAGGGAGTATGAATCAAGTGGGCAATCAGGGGAAAGCTTTTATTTATTATTGCGCTTTTGCATACAGGTACACGCCGATGGTAGGTAATTTAAATAGTCATTGCTATTGAATTTCAAACTATTCCACTTGAAATATTCAAATAATTTTTCGACACTATTATACGGCAGACTTTACGAGTAGGTACAAATACATTTACAATGGCATCATTAAGTGACAAAAAAGTACATAAAAACGTTGCCTAGAGTTCAAAAACTGCATATTTGTCTGAGGAGCTTCAGAATAAGTTACTTAATTAATGTAATGTAATTTTTTATTTTAATTTGCAAAATATTTAGAAATCTATTACAATGTCGCATTAGGTTTAAAAACACGTCCTTATAAACCCATACCTACTAATGTGTGTTAGCTGTTATTGACCAATTAAAAACTTAATATTTCACGAGAACGAATATTTTATGCACTTACGGCAAGCAAAAGGAATCAAATAAAACAGGGCCGTAGCGAGAAGCCATAAACTTTTATTTGTATTACACCCTCGTTTGAATAAATTTTACTACCGGCTCGTAAATATTACCTACTCAAATTATACGAAACGTTAACAATGTCAGTGCATTCGGGAATTGTTATTTTTGTAAGCAGACAAAACAAACTTTAAGACGCAATCTTTAAAATTAGGATCTGAAGATGGCCATTTTGGTATGACATGAATAATTATAATTCCTTCATTTTTACCGAGATGGCGGTACTGCGTCGATATTGAAATTATTGTCCCAGATTTTTGCATATTTTTTAGTACCTACTTAACACAAATGATCTATTGGAGGATGATGAACAAAAATTAACTATACTTATGTAACTTATAGGGACTTATAGGGACTTTTAGGGTCGACAGTCGAACGTAATTCCATTTCATTTTAGTATGATTTGGGATTCGCGTGTTTTATCGAGGACATATTACTGGTGATGATCCAGTTCAAACGACGACTTGCACAAACTGTTAAATTACACTTTTGAAATGTCCACTTTTATTCCCTTACACCGGACGATGTACCTATTATAACTCATCTTATGACTCGAGTCATAATCTCACATTATGTGACGGGTCACTGCCCGCGCGAGATGTCCGAGATACGAGTAATGTCTCACGTGCATAATTCATACAGCGTCTTCCATACGGGTTGCGATAAAATTCCTTACATTTCAGCCTAAGCCGGCGCTTAACAAGATGGTATCGGCTAAATTTGTGTAGATGGACTGACCGATATATTTATTTATTTACTATCCACACTTACCACTATTTTTATAGGCATTGAGCCTAAGACAATAGTGTAACTATTTTATATTATAACGTTATTTATAATAGAATATTAGACATATATCTGACAATAGGAGTACTCCTATAATAGGTACTAGAATA
Organism: Epinotia nisella; assembly: GCA_932294315.1. NCBI lineage: Eukaryota > Metazoa > Arthropoda > Insecta > Lepidoptera > Tortricidae > Epinotia > Epinotia nisella. The sequence goes on from OW028687.1 coordinate 9,589,010, forward strand.
TTTCTTAGGCACAATATTCTTATAATATATTTAGAAACTCAGTGATTTGACACAGTCAGCACCGGTTTGCTGTCATAAAGTATTAAATGACTAAGAATACGAAACGTAATTTTACGAGTGTCGTTGGAACAAAAATTATTTTGGTAACATATGGAAAAATAAAAAAACTGGTTAGATACTTTACTTACTTTTATGTCATAAGAAAAAACATAAAAGTCAAGTAGAATTGAATAAGGATATAAAAATAAGCGCTGTAGAACACTGATCCCGAAGATCTAAGTAATGGTATCAGATTGCAGGAACAATATCCATTGTCTACGAGAACCAATTTTAACTGGCACCAGACGCAATTCATACAAGAAAAGTATCAAGACCAGTACCTAGACTTATTGTTTTATCGAAATAAAGCGTGATCATCAAATCATTGAGTCTGTTGTTTTACCTCTGTCTGTCTGTATCCTTATTCACACTTTTTTACTTACCGTATATGTGAGGTGTGCATTTATATTTGTTTTTACAATCGGCATAAAAGTTGAACAAAGCCTTTACCGCGACACTTTTAATCATTAAAATTACATTGCGATTGCGTACTCAACGGAGTTAATATACTGGCACTCCTGTATTGATAGTATCAAACGATAAAATATTAACCGTTAGTTACAGAATACGCTCCCATGTGCCATAAAATGAGCGCCATTTTATGACATTTTCATATAAACAATTCTCAGTCGCGTGTCTATAATTACATAAGTAACTGTGTTTATTAACAGGGATGTCAGGGATAATACAATACAATCAAGATTTTGTTTGACAATAGATTTTACAACTAGAAGGTTTTTGTCAGTAGGTAGGTACTGCCTACCCTAAGTTGGGGACTAGGTAAAGCGTGAGCTAAGGGAGCGGGGGAGCTAGATCTCAGTGACACGAGAGACGGAGAGAAGTCTCGGAGAGAAGGTGTGAAGCGGGTCGGGCTCCTCCACGGTGAACCCGGGATAACGCGAAAGTAAGCTCATTTAGGTATATCTGGGGGCACGGCAGTGCCCCCGCCAAGTCGAGCAAAAAAAAGCGGCACGGCCGTACCATCCTTTTCTCGAAGCAATTCAGGCCATTTTCGACCCCCCTATAATTTCGTTGTGGATAAAACAAGAAACCTGAATTTTCAGTAACTAATCAGGCATTATATAAACACGGTATATTTAAAATTTCAGTCAATTTGAACCAGTAGTTTAAGAATGACAACTTGTTAAAGTTTCTAAATTTTGTCACTCACTGACTGACTGACTCACCGATCATCAAAAGTCCAAGGCACTTCTAGCAGACATAGAAGCTTCAAATTTAGAATACAAATAGAGTGTAATGTCTTAATCATGGGAAAACCTATCTGTCAAGTCAAGCATAGTCAAGTCAAAATAAAAAAAATATCATAAGACAAAGCCTTTAACAAAATTCGTTAGAAGTAGATGGTACCAAAAAGTAGGACTCTACAAAAAGAAGTGAGATGCCATCAAAAACATCCTGTAAAAAAAACCCAAGTCTCGCAGCTCAGTCTTTCTACCGTAAAAAGTTGTGAGATCCATGTAATACCAAGTCGGTTAATCTATTTAGTCTCTACTTAAAGGACCTTCTGTCTTAAGTTATTATTAAAAATATTTTACGTTCTAAATAAATAGATCGACTTGGACATCGCATGAAAACACAATGAATATTACAATTATATTAGATAGATTCTTTAGTCTATCGCGCCTCACGCGATTGAAACTCGTTGCTGTTGGTTGCTGGCCCGTCGTGCTGTGTAGTGTGATACATACTAATAATCAAATCATGCGATGTCCAAGTCGACACATCCAACATAGCTGACATCCATCTCGACAGACAAGACTTTCGTTTAAAAAAAAACCAAATCGGCAGATAAATACACATGGCAATCTTACAACACCCCTCGTTTTCGTCGGGGGTTAAAAATAAAGAGCACTACGCAACTTATTTCGAATTTATGAATAAAACTAGCTTCTGCCCGCGACTCCGTCCGCGTGGAACTCGTTTATATCGTAACTCCATACAAACTTTCATCCCCCATTTCACCCCCTTAGGAGATGATTGCGAGATAAAAACTATTCTTTATAAAAAATGTCCTTCCCTATGACTCAAATGATCTCTATACCAAATGTCACTTAAATCGGTTCCGCGGTTTAAGCGTAACAGACAGACAGACAGAAACACTTTCGCATTTATAATATTAGTATGGATAATTTATGTCTAATGTCTAGCCCCGGTGAACTCAACGTCAGTACCATCTTTCTACAAAGGCTAAAAAAGTCCATAAAATAATTGAAAATGCTGTAACCAACCCATGTAAAACAGCGGTATGAGTAACATTTTATAATTAAGTTTCTAAAAGGAAATGGCAATTCTCTTGACTTTATTTTCTGCATTGCAACTGTTCGCGTAGTTGATATTATTTGAGCCACTTTAATTAATATTCCCTTTACAAAAACTGTTTCGTTTCGTACTTTCTATCAACGAAAAGCTTAAGATGTCCGCCAGATATTATTGAGTTCGCTACTTCATTCACCGTTTGTAAACAAAACAACCGATATGTACCTACTGCATAAAAGTAGGATTGACACTGTCTATGGTTCAGTGTTGCCACATGAAAAGAAGTAGTTGCCAGACCATATTTTCAACGGTAAGAAAAGTATCGATTATTGGTGTATGTCGATTATTGGTACGATTAGTCGATTAGATCGTTGTCAGTTAGTCTTTATTATTTATTAAAATTTAGAACTGAAATGGTAAATTGAATTTAATATTAACCTGATCAATTGAAATTGACAATTAAAAGTTCATAACACGACTACGTATAAATTAATAATACAAAATACTTGTCTAGTCATGTCGTCACCTTTATGTGTGCAAGAGTATATATATGTTTATTACAAAACAACCCACAGGTAAGGCTTTGTTAAAAGATAAGCTGCTTATGCCGTAAGAATATTACGTTACGTTAAAAGAGAAATGGAAGGGCAGATAAGCTTCTTGATATTTTTCTACTACTTACTTCTTGTACATGCAGACAGAGATGTGGATACTGTGAAACGGAAGTATAAGTATTTATATTCTGAGTAGCGCCCAGTCCAGTTTTCCGTACTTAAAACATTTTACACACTGCTTTTATCTTCGATTGCAAGAATATAACTAATTTTGCAATATTTCATAAAATAATAGCTCATTCCCGCCACTTAACTTTTAAAGTTTTCGTGTTTAGTTTTTGACACGTTTTTTTAGTCATAAACAATACTTTGTACACTAGAGCATAAAAGTGGCATTTTGTGTCTTATATCCAGCATAAGGCGAACTTTGCAAGTATGAGAAATGAAAAACATATTTTTTTCTTGTACCTATATCAGAAATAAAGTATGCGTCTGTTCTAACACACATAATCTCTAGACAGGTCAATTTGCTGTGGTATTTTAATACAAAATAGTGTATAGGTACCGATACACTATTTTACATATACATGTGTTTGCTATGAAAAAGGTGACTAACGTCCAGTGAGTCATACGTAACTCAGTTTAAGACCCGTACTTTCTTGCTTGCTCCGTAACAATAAGCTATAAAATCAAAATGAAATTGGTATTCTTGCACCATATTGTGTAAGAAGTATGTACTTGCGCTAGGTACCAATAACAGCAGGTCAGGCCCCCAAGGCGCCGAAGTTGTACCAACAAATAACACCACACACGGAGGTCCCTGGGGTCGAGAAACTTTAAGAAAGTCGGCTATGGCCCATTTGTGTCCAACTGCATTTAGTTTTAACTAAGGGACCACTGAAAGCTACCCTTTTAATGCCACCAACGCAGGAGATTTTGGATGTTATAAATGATGGTTGGCTTGGCATCTGGATTATATTAAAAAAAAATTCTACTCCAGCACTGTAATTTGACAATTAAAAGGCTAACATGAATATTAAAAATATACACTTTTCGTGATTCCACTTAAATCTATGATCTATGAATTACATTATAATGCTCCGACGGATATTATAATAAATTATAAGCCAACTGGTATTTTTTTTAATTTGCGTTAAAGTGGCCAGCGCCTACAGACCATGTGCCAGCGCGAAAGTGTTTTATTTAAATTTATGTTTCCATGACCGCATCCATGACAAAAGTTTATGTAAATGAACTTATTATTACTGTAACTGCCATATTTACAATAAAGACTCGTTTATTATTACGTAAATTACAGATATGAAATAAGAATAATTATTTTTCCAAAAGATTTTTATGTTTGTACGAGTACATCTACTTAAACAGTATTGTTGTCTATGGTAATAAAAAAACATAAAGCGCGGGAATTGAATTATTTTCAATTGTCAGTTAGGTTCATTGGTAACGCAATTTATTTAACTTTTGAGGTTGTAACTGAATTTGATCCATCTCCAATGCCAACCGCTCCGGACTTTCTACAAAATGAAATAAATATGTCCCAGATCTTAAAACAAAACAACGCGCCAATAATCATAACAAAAAACACCATTCAAAGCCTTCATATTCATTACCATAAATAAAATGTTTGTTTTTACATGTCTGTATTTTTATTTATTTATAACTAAAAGTATAAGTTGGTTCTAGCTGTCGTAGAAAAAGTACTGTATGCAACGTTATATAATTAGGTCTTAAAATTCTCGAGTCTTTATTAACAAAACTCGCTAAAGCTCGTTTTGTTACAGCGACTCTCGAATTTTAAGAACCCATATTATATAACTGTTGCATAAAATACTAATGTCATATACCTACTTCGTGCGACAAGTCTGAAGACATTCATTCTCTTATGGAGACAGCACAGTGATGGAATTTGGACTTTTAAACGCAGTCGAAACTTAAAGTATTAAAAATTAAATCTATATGGGGGTGGCCTGCGTAACAAAACCCCTTTTCTTAAAATAATAATATTTTTTTTAAAAAAGAAACTCTTTTTCTTTTCGTACCTCATCTATTTACTTTTCTTGCTGAAAACAATCGCCTTTACGTACCTGTAAACAAAAATAGGCATTATTAGCAAACATTTTACGTAAATAATCAATTCACCGGCTACTCAATAACTACACAGTAGGGTATACAACTAGTGGAGCGTACAAAGTCGGCAAATGGTTCATACGAGTTTAATGACATTGCAACCAACTTGACGCAACATAGTTTCATTAACTCCAACGGAATTATGCCCTAATAATAAAGGCTTCGACACACTTGTTAACATCGCTTAATTTCTTAATAGAAACAAGAGAACAACGACCGCAGCCGACGTGTTAATCACCTCAATAAACGCCCGCAGAACATAAACAATTTGGAACTGTTTGTTTACGCTCGCTTTACAGAGAATACAGTCATGAACATTCGACTGCATATTGCAACTACTGTAAAACGAGTGCTTTGTAAGATTCAGCCTTAAATCCATGGATAACGATTGAAATTGCAACATCATACAAGCGAATAGTGCAACTTTTGTGAGAGCATTTGCCTCAGGATTTTGCGCTTTCCCGTATCAATTTAGGGTGTAAAATAACACAAAACTTGTTACAAAGATTATGTGAAGGATTCAAAGTGTAGTCGGTGCGTAAAAGAGACGATAAATTTGAAATAAATTTCACGCTCTGCTTCTTGCATTGTTTAGAGAAAGTTGGAAGTCAATCCTTATTGTCTATGGATTTTCATACAAATTTGAATGTTAATCAGGGAAAGTTGCATTTTTTGTTTGGAATGGTTTTGGATCCATGTATTCTATGAATGTATGTATTGGCCAAATACATCACTATAATATTTGTAGGTACTCGACAAGGTACATAAGTAGATACATTGAGAGAGGCAGGGCACAAGGAAATGTTGCCTAACTCACACATAGTGCAGCCCAATTGTGGAAGTACCTTCACCTTACAGAAGTCTGCATCCTTATTAACATCACTACTTGGTCTTGTACCGATAGTAAGGCGCTGTGTTGAGAGTGTGGGACCTGCATTATTAGTCTCTAGCTGTCAACAAAACGGATCCTCGAATCTATAAACAGTCGGCAACGAGCTTGAGACCCCTCGGAGTCTAAAGTGAAGCGTTCAAATGTTACCCTAATGATGTAATATAAAAAAGAGGTAGATATGCTGACGACTCTAAACTGAGGCAAGTTGGTGCAACTGACTCAATTTTAGTGTGCCACTTTTGGAGCGCTTATAACCTATCTAACTCTTTTTTATATTACATAATTTTGTTACCCTATGTCCATATTAGGCCGTATGTATGTTTGCGGCCGTCGTGATAAAAAAACACAGAGATACAGAGAGAAAGTAGAGGTAAAACAGCAGGCGGCCTTATCGCTAAAGAGCGATCTCTTCCAGACAACCTTTGGGTAGTGGAGAAAATATTAAAACTAAGTAAAAGGTGGTGCAAGATACTATTACCAAGTCAAGTCAAATAATGTAATGCGAAATAATGGCACAAGTCACACAAGATCAAAAAATAAGAACATAAACATTAATTATATCTCAAAATTAAACTGACTACCTACTATATAAATAAAAAAGAAAAGAAAAATTATAATAATTAAAATGTCCCTATACCAACTAATTTCCTATAATTACAACATTCGTCCATGCAATAAAAAACACTCTCTATTAAAAAGTGTTTTAACCTCTGTACATTCAACTCATAAGAAGGATACTCCAGGCAAAATACGGTTTCGAAACACATTAATTTATAATAGCGTTTTTTTGTTTATTTCATTCTAAAACGTTATTCTAAGATGCTTTATTTAAGAATCCAACAATCTTTCCACCCGGAAGTAATTATATAGATTTAAATTAAACATTCATTGTCTTTTGTATTTTATTTATATTGAATATTTTAAAGCAAATGTAAATTAACCTAAATAAAGATAAAAAAAATATTAATATTTATCCGGACTTTTTAGAAGCTAATTAAATAATATATTTTTTGATGTCTGATTTTTTGTTGGATTCTGCCTTTAGGTAACTATTTAATTGATAATATATCCATTACATTAAAAAAATAGCTATTATAAATTATTTCCAAATTTGACATTTTTTCCATACAAGTTGTCACTTCATTGCCTGGACTATAAATGTAGCATACTGTGCACTGATCGTGTCAAAATTCATTAATATGATTACAAAGAAATTGAAATAGATACGTAATATAATATTTAAGTACCTAGAACAAGAACAATATTAATGAATGTTAATTAATAGCAGAGATCCAGACAGATGACTCTTAATTTTATGTGAGTTCTCAATCGACGAGGTCTATTCAATAGGCAGCTTATTTCAGAATCAAGGTTGCCACTAATAAAAACATAAAAAGTATAGGTAGGAAAGTAAACATTATAAGACAAAAAATATATGGCAGACACAAACAAAATCGGAGCGGCAGTAGATAGGTAAGTCAATATCATGCCATTTTGAAATAAGGCTATTAATCAGAAATCCGCAATGGACAAACGTTTACCGACATCGATTTCGGAATTAGGAAGTACGCAATGTACGAGTAGAGACACAGCAAAAAAATATGAAAAGAACAGAAAAAGATGCAGAAAGGATCGCCCCCGTATAATAGATTGTCACCAAAAGCGAGAGGATGTTGATTGTTGACTAAAGTTTAGTTTTTTTTTTATATTGCTATTTAGTTGTGTTTAGAAATTCACATATTCAAATATACATTTATTTTATTTTAATAATATACTGGCAACCCTAGTTAGAAACGTTAATTACATAAATTTATGAGCACTGTGGGTGGGTTAGACAATGACTGAGCTAAAAATAACGTGATATAAATTTAGAATTATTCAACCCTTATATGATGTTCTGAATTACAATTTATGGCCCAACAAGTCGTTTTTACGCAACATTGAATGAATAAATGAATGATATTTATTTCGTGTAACCATAGACACATTTTATTAGTAGGACTAACAAAACTAAGGGGTATTCGTGACTGAAACAGATAAATTCATTTCAGGCCCCGTAGCATGGTTGGCCTTGTCACGCGATAGGTGATAGGATAGAGCGTGCGTCACTGGCTGACACCGTTCGATAGAACGAGACGACGCTGTTATCTTGTCACTTGTCGCGTGATAAGGCCAACCATGCTACGGTATTGGTATTTAAGCAATTATTATAATTGCCAGTGTCAGTTTACCACAGATATTTAGGTTTTTTTTTTGTAATAGTAGACGAATCATGGAAAGTGTCTCCGTCCTTGACCCAAAACGTAAGTTAGAAAACTGTTTATATCTTTCAAAAATAATTGACGCCGCTGAAAAATTGGAAACTTTTTTTTGGTGCTAAGGAAGGTTATTCCTATCACCAAAAAAATAATCAGGCACTTTTCATCCATACCCAATTTGTTCTATTTTATTTAGTTCAATTTAGGATAAAAGTTTCATATATGTCAATAAAAGTTGGGTTTAATATTCGATTCCCGTCGAGTAGGTACGCATCGTAAAATATGAATGGGAAAATTTCCTTTCAATTAATTTTATGATGTTCTCGTATTCCTTAAGTGACATTTATGCAGCAAAATCGTTAATTTTATATACTATTACATATACCTACGGAATAGTGTTTAATCGTATTAAGTATGAAAACGACGAGTATCACGGATAGGTCGTATTCAATATTTAATTTTGATATTGTATTTTACTCGTAACACTATAAATACCTACTCGAATATTTAGACCATTTGCGATATTTGCTATAATGCTATAAGAATAACAAGGAAACAATCGAATAAAAAATTAAAAGTCACAATCCTACTAAATAATACCGTAAAAATTATGTACAACATTCCGTTCATTTCCAATAGTAGACCAAATTTCCCGCAACGATTTATAAATTCGGTACTTAAACCAAGTCAAGATTAAAAACTGCCGCTTCCATAGAACGTCAATCGTACCATTAATAAGAACTAAGTAAATACTGGCATTTCAAAGCCAGCCAGGATAAATTGCTCGGAATAGTTGACTCAAGCAACTCATTGTGCTTATCGATTTACTGTCAAATGAAAAAAATACAAGGGAAGCAATTTTTCAAGAAAATATGTTTGCTACGCTCGCATAATCCTTGACATGACTATTTTTCTGTGCGTTTCCTTTGCAAACATAATTCGTCTCGTTACGAAGCAAATCGTATTTCATTTTGTAAAACCAACAGCATTTCTTAGCAGTGTTTCCAAATAGCAGAGGTATCAATGTCTTTGATTGTTGAAAATATTATATTGAACAAATAACTACTATAATCTGAATAAAATGTTAAATTATGCCATGTCATGTTGTATAAAAAAATTTAGTCTATTTATAAAGTCTGCTAAATTACGGTTATACTCGTACTAAAGAAACAGTTTAGTCTCAAGTGCAAGGTAAACGTTATCTCAATGAAGGCAGCAATAAAGAGAAACCAGAAATACGCACCAAAAAGGGAACCTCAAGTCGTCATAAAGTGGCGTAGACAAACAAAAAATCAGAAACACTTGACCGGCTTGCTTGGCTCCGAGCGAGCTCGGGCCCATAAAAAACAAAAGCACTTTGGACTACAGCCAGCCAGCTCCCGATTCAGCCCCATTCAGTAAGTATTTTAACTTAAAATTGTTAAATAAAACCACCTATGCGATATATTAGTTAATAAGCATATTGATATTATGTATGTAATTACTTCATTCTGCCTTGCCCTCGGTTATCTTTTTCCAATAATATAGGATAATACATTATTTACGCTTTCTAAATTTAAATTTAAATATCCTTATCATCGAAAATACGTACCTAGGTATTTAGTTGCTCATTCATTAATCACTATTCGTTTATGGGTTGTAATTAATGCGCTTCTTTAAATTGTCATTTTCGCCTTCAAATTTACTTAGTCGTCTACTAAATTAATTGGTCAGGGCTAAGTTATCAATTTAGAAGATAATATATTTTATCGCTACCTGAGTTTTGTGAATTGTTGTTTGTAAATTGGCTCTATGGATTTATCACATTGTGTTGGGATAGTAAAGTTGGCGTATTAGTTTAATAGCTGTTCTGTTCTATTAACCCGTTGCTTACATACAAAAAAAGACGTTACGTTGCAGGTGCTAATGAAAACTTTAGTCGCTGCACTTATAGTTTTCTTTTGTTTATTACAAGCGGTTACAAGAAAATATAGAGAGTGATTACAATTAATGTCTTCATTTCCATCATCTCCACTTATAATAAATCTCTAAATTAAGAAAAGAATCACCCAGTATCATTTCAAACATTGTTCTGTCACGAATGTTCTCAGCTTCCCATGAACGGAAAAACATGAAACATTTTTTATAGGTACATTATTATTTTCGCTTCCGCTTAGGATAGTTTTTATGTGACTGCGACAATTAATTAATTTTCCGAAATATTTGACCTCTTTAAATTTTTCATTTCTTTTTCTAATATATACATCGCTGCCACATCTCAGTTACAGATTCTGTAAGCTGTCAGTAATGTCAAAATGGCGGAATTGCTTTGTCTTTTACGTATTAATAATTTAGATCCGGACTACGATAGACATTTACGAAACGCATACCAAACGATCAAGCACAAAAAATAAATATATTTTAATATGAGAACTTATATGCGCAAATTTCGTATTCAGACTAGACGTGTGCGCCGCGCCGCCGCGCCGCCGCCGCCGACGATTTTTCCACGCCGCCGCCGCCGATAGATTTGACCGGCGTGAAATCGGCGTGGCGTAATTGCGTTTTTTTCGGAAAAGTGATAATTATTCTATGCATTTTATTCAAGTAACTCTAATTCCAATGCCGAATAAGGAGTCTCTACGGCACTTGTCAACTCTGTAATTTTCTACATTAAAGAGTTTGCTTAGTACGCTTCGAAATAAAAAAAAACGCCAATTCTGCAGTAGGTATATGTACGAGTATACACGCATGATTATAACATTCTTGCGAACATACACGCCATGGCAGATATCGTCGGCTAAAGTCACAAACCTCTTAATTCCATTTTTCAAATCATGCTTTGGCACAGTTATACAATACAACATGTGCTTTGGGACGTCAACGTCATGAAAAAAATAGAAAACAAGAACAATTAATTTATTAAAAATCTAAAAGCATAAAAAACAAATGGACATCTTGTGATGATATTTATAAGTACTACTGCTGCAAATCTTTACTTATTTCATTAATTTTATTGTGATGTAAATTAAATAGGTTTTTTTGTGTCTCCTGTAAAATTGGATCAAATAGAGTCAAAAGGTTTGCGATTTCACCCAATAAGTAAATGTGCATTCGTTCCTCTAATTCTTGAGCACGTAATCTTATTTCAGCTAACAATCTATAATCATAATCAACTGGGGAATATTCCAGTAACCAAAAGTTGTTTAACTCATTCCATGAAGAATCTGTTCCCTTATACCTCTGGTCGGGTCTGGGTATACCACAAAGGGCAGATTCCATGGTTGTCTCTAAGAAATGCTCTACCCGTAAATGTCACAACTATCCAACTAATTATCTCACTTATATCCCTTGCTGGTAAAGTTCTATTGTATATTATTCTAAACAAACGTCTGGAGTACTACAGAAGCGGACAAATCGCAATAGAGCAAACAGGCTTTGTTAAAGGTAGAGGCACAAGGGAGCAGATCTTAAATATCAGGCAGTTAATCACATGGCCTTTTGCTTCATCGATTACGCCAAAACGTTTGACTGCATAGATTAGCGACAAATGTTTGAAGTGCTTGGGGAAATGGGTATTGTACCTGAACATCAGTCCTTTTTGGTGGATAATCTATACTTGGACGGCAAATGTCGTGTCCGGCTGGAAGACATGGAGTTCAAACCCATTAAGACCAATCGAGGCAGAATTGCATACTGTCCCGGTCGGCGAACACATAATGCGCGGACTGCGCAGAGTGCTTGAGAGCTGGCAGGGCGGCATCCGAATTAGTGAATAACAATTTGCAATACATAGTTGCCTATGAGACTGAACTAGCTAGCTACACTTCTTAAGAAAGTCGAATTGATCAGTGCACAATACGGCCTCCACTTAACCAGGAAAAAATTAAGCTAATGTTCATAGACAGAGCTGGGTTGATGCAGAGGGCACAGGAACTACATTACCTGGACTTAGTAGAAAACTTTGTCTACTTAGGCTCACAGATCTCCAACGACGGAGACTGTTTGAAGAGAATTGCTTAAACAGCAGTAAAGCGCTTGAAAAATATATGGAGGAATAGGAACATCTACCGCAACACCAAAGTCAGATTTATGCGCACCCTTATCTTCTCCATTTTTCTTCATGTCTCTGAAACATGGACTTAGAACCCCGGCTTGAGAGCAAAAAAAGATACATTTGAAATTGGTGTTGGCGTCAAATGTTGGTCATCTCATGTATACAACGGCGCACTTATGTGTCGATACTCAAAGAGCTTTGTATCAACATCCAGCTTTCAACTACATGCTTCCAGAGAATGTTGACATTATTTGGCCACGTGGCCGGCCAAGACCAGTCCAGGTCGGAGAAGATGATAATGGTTGGCTGCGTTGAAGGAAAGAGGAGTCGAGACAGATCACCCATATGATAGATTGATGTATTCGGCGATGCCACGGGCGTCAATATCCAAGGCGTAATACAACTAGCCCAAAGTAGAAGGGTTTGAAGAATGTTTATAAGATCTGCGCTCTTGGTAGTCACGACCCTCATCCTTGAGGAACCGACAAAGAAAAAGAAAAATCAAAATTCCTAATTGATACATCTTTTTATTTTTTTTGGTGCAATTATATTTCTGAAAATCTTAATACTAATTTATTTCACTATAAGAAGTTACGCTTTATAGTTATTTAACCATAAACCGAAAAAAAAGTACCACGCCGATTTCACGCCGATCACGCCGCCGCCGCCGATCAAAATCCCACCGGACGCCGCCGCCGATGATTTTGCCATCGGCGCACACCTCTAATTCAGACGTAATTTCAATAAATGTATCAACAAATTTGAACAATATAAGTAACACGAATTTGTTTTTTTTTAATGGCATGGCGGGCGCTCTTGGCGCGTTCAGCCAATGTATGAGGATTAAAAGAAAATACGGATAGATCGGAAATGTAGAAGACAAGCGAAAGACCAGGAAAGAGTAGTATAATTGTATATATTATATTAAAGTTTGATATTATTTAAAGAACAAAAATTATATAAGGCTTTAAAATAAATATTCCTATACAAGGATGAGTCATACTTTTTTGCCTTTGAACCATAATGTTTTGACTAAGACAAATAACTACAAATAGCCAAGTGCTCACGTTTAAACGCCTAGCAATTTGACACAACAACTTACTATAGTAGACTGGTTAGGAATGTATGGATGTCTCTTTCCAACTATCGCAAGTTGGTGTGACAAATTGCGCCCGTTTGTAGTGTGCCACACTGGCACGGCCTGCGGTGGTGGTCAATAGTAAATTTGACAGCTAGTGACAAGTTTACTATTTGACTGCCGCGGCCAGGTCGCGCCAGTCTGTGAGAAGCTTAAGGCCTGGATCACACTGGCGCGGCCTACGGTGGCGGTCAATAGTATAGTAAATTTGACAGCTAATGACAAGTTTACTATTGACCGCCGCGGCCACTTAATGCCTGCTACACACTGGCGCGGCCTGCGGTGGCGGTCAATAGTAAATATGACAGCTAATGACAAGTTTACTATTGACCGCCGAGGCCAGGCCACAAAAACACCAAGTTGGCGGCGGAGTCTACGTTTGTAAAAAAACCGGTCAAGTGCGAGTCTGATTCGCGCGCCGAGGGTTCCTTCTTGCCCCACCCATTAATTTTGGAAAAATCTGAACGACGCATAGTGTAGTTAAGTACCTACAGCGCCACTTATCGGTGCATTTTGTTACTAACTTGCGCGACCAAGGAACTCGGTATGTAGGTATGTTGGTTTTCAGCGATAAATCTCTATCAAGTGCGATTATTCTTTTTGTATTTGCTAGAAGGTACTTTCAGAATACTTTCATACGAATGTGAAGGAAAAATATTAAACACCTAATTAACAAATTATTTTTGAAGAATAAAAAAATACGCTAGATCTTAGAGGTTTTGTTATACTGATTGTATTATGCCTAACCTGATTGAGATGAAATTTGGTGCAGAGATACTTTGAATTCCGGGGAAAGACAAAGGATAGTTTTTATCCCAAAATTAATTACATAAGGGAGTGAAAAGGGTGGGCGAAAGTTTGTATGGAGCTACGATCTAAACGAGTTACGCGCGAACGAAGTCGCGGGCAAAAGCTAGTAAGTTAATAAAATTGTTAGTACCTACGTATAGACCCCATCCCTGAATTAAAACAGTTAATTCCTAAACGTCAAACCATGTTTTTACTCCACGCCACTTAACAATGTAGAAACTTGTGTTGTTTGTGCCGTCTTTAACATAATTATGGTATTTGTTTTAGATATATTCGGTATATACTAGATCTTTGGGGAGGGTTATATACCCTCCCCAAAAATCAAAAGTCGTGTTGACCGATCTCCTTTCGTTTTAAATGTTACGCAAGGAGTGAAAGTCAAACTTTAGATAAAATAAAAAAATGTTAAAAGACCTTATTAAATGTTAAAAAAATCAAAAGCCCTTAAAAGGAAACCTAAGAAAATACGGACAAGATTTCAGCAAATAATCCATCAGCAACAAAATGAAACTTCAGTGATCTTAAACTTTTTCTCGCTGCTTTCAGCATTATTTTCGTTATTGATAAGGTAATGAATCAAATTCCTTATTCATTTTGCGGTTCTTTAAGGGTCAAAGAGATGGGGTTATTTGATTTCCACGACTAAAATGTTCTTTTACTTATCTACGTAGGCGCGGAAAAAAAAGAAAGGTCAGAGACATAAATATACGTATATTTCGCAACCGAGGATTGTCGCAAATCATCCGACCGAAGCGCCATAAAGAAATGAACAGTATGTCATCCTTCCCAGTTATGTGAGTCCGCATTGCGTTCCGATTGCGCTCGTTCCGAAGCAGGGTCGCTGAACGGCCCTTTGTCTTCCGGAATTCTTTTGATTCCAAATCTTCTCTGCCATTCTTCTGAGAGGCAACATAACGTTAAGCAATAATGCCTGATAGCAAAGGTTACACATTACGCAGCCAGACCCATAACTCCTTATCACAGATTTCGGTTAGACTAAAACAAACTTATCACCGGGCAAGTTTAAAATATGACCCCGTCATTCTCAACACTCGACATAAAATTTATGAAACCACTTCATTCTCGAGCTTTCATGGTCTCACAAAAGATTAATTCTAAAGGTTGCGGGATGAACGCGAAGAATTTCATAGAGATTTTTAATTTTATTTAGCCGCCACGCTGAGGCATTGCTGGCGCGGGTCCTCCGAGATATACCTGGGCTAAAAATAAAATAATACCGGGATAAAGAGCTCTACTTTTCGCAGCAGTGTAACTTGCCTTTATTGTTTTACTTTTTGAGAACAATCAGTTCTTTATGTTCGTTTTCTCACCGACGGTTGGAACACGAGTCGGACGTAACCTGAGCGTTGCTTGACCGTGTTACTGAGTTAATTCTGCATTTAAGTGCGTGTCGGTGAAGGGAGTAGAACAGCCAAGTCTTTCATTAATAAGATTCGCAGGGTTCAATTACAAACGGTCAAGAACAAGATCTCAAGATGCACTTGAAATCTGATCGGTACAGTCATCCGTCTTGTAGATAGTGGGTATTATGTAAATGGGTGAGAATTTAAGTAGTAGATCCCAAATAAACTCAAGTAGATTTAGTATGTAGGTACATAATTAGCTGTAACTATATGCCTGTCAATAATGAATTCATTTGTGTGACATACGAGTATATACTGTTACGACATTTTGTGTACAGAATGTGATCAGTTTAAAGACAAAGGCTTCAAAATAATGTCAATTTTATAATAGAAACTATTTAAAAAAGTTATTCTTTAGACTTCATCAAGGCGATGAAGAATTTCAAATGAACCATTAACATTGATCTATTCAAAGTAAGGCGTTTAAATATGGGTTTCCCAAAATCAAATTACCATTAAGCAAGACAAACGGGACAAAGAGGAGGGATCCATCAAATAGATGCACATAATTCATGGGAGGCATTATAAACGCGATGGTCATACTAAAGAAAACAAAAAGACGCATTAGGGAGCCCAAAATCGACTTCCCTCGAAACGGAGGGACTCAACACACGATTGCGTCCCAAGGGACGAGAGCTCACGCTTTTGAAGTTAACACAGAATTCGTTTGCCGTTTCACTGATGGGTGAGAAACAAATTCAGGAAAATAGTAGATAGAGTCTGGCCAGGGAAAGATGAGCCTAGAAAAGAGCGGCAAATTAAAAAAAACAGCGTGTTGCAACACTGTGCTTAACGCGATAAAATAATAATGATACTTGAACCATTATTATCTTTCTTCAATTCACACAGTTGCATTGTGTGAATTGAATCAAGCAGAAGGAAGTACCTAAAGTTATTTATATGAAATAAAACTCATTAACTTTATTCTATTTTATATTTAAGACGAATAATCAAAACCACTATTCAAAATTTCAATTATATTCTTCTGTATTAGCAGTAAGTCACACTTAAAAGTAAAAACAGTCCAATATATTACGAAATTACTTTCTTAGTTACCATATCAAGCATCAAGATTAGGACATCATACTAATTTAAGACGTTTGACACATTTTACAATGATATTACTGTTGCCATATAAAAACTTGTCATATAAAAAAGGCTCATCTTTCCCTGGCCACAAAATTGTATCCATCAATACAACTAATTAATCGTCTTAGATATTCTCTAGCTTACCTGAACACCCTCAAATTATTTATTTGAGGGTGTTCAGGTATTAGTTAAGAATTACCATTGGGCAATTATCTGATTGACTTAACTTATCCAATAGGAATCGGTTTAGTTTTTGTAGCATGCGTTCGTGCTGACAATTTGCACTCAAACTTGGCGCGCGTTGAAGCGATCGCATACAAACGAGAATTAAGTGGTAAGTCAAATCTGCCAAAATGCCTCGGAATGGAATCAGCGCGACGTAAAAGAAAAATTATAAATTTTTTACGCTTCTTCTTACAATAATCAAGCTTGAACGCTCATTTTTCGTATTTTCCTGTAGATCAAAGATACGGCGATTGGAAACTTTGGTCCACGGCCCCTCGCTGTTGTCTTATATAGGGGCAGAACAATGCTGGAAGGACGCAATCCTGAGACGCCCTCTACATCACGCGCGCTTTTGTTGAGCTTCTATTGTTCTTTTTTGTTTTCGTTTTTAAACAATTTAGCGGCAACCCGCGGGTGATTGGACGTGAAATAGACGATTCGAAAACAATTTAAATTTCAAATCAAACACGATATGCAACGATGAATGTATTTATGTTGTTATGTTAATAGCACCATGTAAATATGTTTATTTAATATTTATGTGATGTGCTGTAAGATAAATCCTTTTGAGCGTGTTTATCTGACGCTCTGGTTTGAATTTACAATCTCGGTTGCGTTGAACTGTTGATCTACAGAGAGATGTCTTGGCTATTCCTGTGCTTACGAGTACATTAATTCTTGGCTTGTGAATTACGAATGATATGGCTCTTTGACCCGATGGAAATTTACCTTGCGTAAATAGTATAATAACTAGGTAAATAAACTTTGCATCAATGGAACAGATATAACATGGAAAATATACATCTAAGAACAAGTATCAATATAACAAACAAGTATTAGTAAAATAATACATTTTATTTAGTACTAACAGTAGGCCACCGCCGGCGCCTTACAAAGAACGCATATTTTTTTTATTTTTTTCCAAAAAAAGTACATAGCATTCAATATGTTTAATTACCCGCCAAACTGTTAGAACAGTTTGTTGGCGAGACTGCGCTCAATTTATGTTTTTACAAACATTTATCTATGCTATGCCCATATAATGATATTATTGACTATTCTAGCCACATGCAAACAAGTGCTACTAATTGTTAAAGATTCTACTTTTTAGTTCCGTTAAGCTACATTTTTTTTCCTCCCTTAGCCAATCATGTTCATTAAATATTTTAGGAACTATAAGTTCATTTGTTCTTCTGCCGTAATAGTTTTTAACAGAGGTTTATTCATATTTATTTTTCCTAATGTTCCTTGTCCTATATTTACCTTGTTTCAACACCTTAAATTTATTACTGTAATAATTTTCGATGACTATCAAATGCTGCACCCTTTGATGTATAGGCAATATTTTACATAACTTAAACAATTTGTCGTAATTGCCTCTTACTTTGTTTTTTTTATTTACTAGGTACTTTATAGAACTTAATTGTAACTTTTTTATTTCATCTAAATATGTTTGGAAGGTGCGTCCATATACACTAAGGCTAAATACCTTATAACTGAGTCTGCTAACGCATAAAAAACCACACGCATCGTTTGTTTACTGACTAATCTGTTTAAATGATACAATCTACTTAACACTGAACGATGTTTTGAACAAACCGCGGTGATGTGACTTTTCCAATTAAAGTTGTTATCAACGTGCATGCCTAAGTACTTATATTTATTGACATATTCTAGCGGTTCACAGTCACTTTGATCAGTAGTTTGTTTATGCAAACAATCGTAACTGTGCCCTATATAAAATTTAATTGAGTAACAAACATCCAAACATCTTAACATCCAAACATCTAAACATCCAAACTTTCGCATTTATAATATTAGTAGGATCACAAACAAGTACGGTTTGGCTATCCACCAAAATAATGGCAAAATTTTAAATATTTCAAAATAAAGTGTGGAATGTAAAGATAGTTCCTGTAAAGATAGTTGTAAGTGTGGTAAATAAATAAATAAATAATAAATAAATAAATAAATGTTTTTATGTGCCCCTGTAAAACAATATAAATAAGTATAGTAAATTGTTTGTATAGGTGATTGTTCTCAAATAGATTCGGATAGAAACTGATGTACTGCAACTATACCACAGAATAATAAAATTTAGGCTGTTTAGAATTTTGCAATACATTGTAGACATTAACATTATGAATACGAATAACTGAGACCGATGTAGACAATGACAGCCCTCTGCGAAAGTGTACCGTGAACATAACTCGAGGAAAGTGAATTTGATTGTATTCAATTAACTTCGTTTCTCAAACGTAAAAAAGTCTTCAAATGCGATGATATTTCAAATTGAACCGAGAAGTTTAGAAAGGCAAGCTAAACCATACATATAGTACCAACGAGTAGCTATGTACCTTACTAGTCTTTGCTTCTTTGCATTGAGCCATCCAAATGACACATCCAGAGAGAATCTAGATTCGTAACCGTTAGATAAATCCTAAACAAATTTACCGTCTCACAAATTACCCAATCAGAAACGTGCATTTTTTTGATTGCGGAAAGTTGGACAATAGTAGGATCAAAGCCTCATCGTGAATTAAACGTTCAGTGCCACTGAAACACGTTGTACCATTTTCGAATGCAAAATAAAAAGATACAGCGAATGTGTTAAATGTTAATTAACATCAGTATGTAGAACACCGTAGTAAAAGTTACATAGGTATATCAGTTTCCAAATTTTCCAGATACTACTGCTATGTAACTAAAAGGATCATTTATCCAATCTTAAACCAAATTGACGGCTGCACCTGATATTCGTCCATTTCTGTTAGTCACACAATGCACATCTAACATCTAACTGACCTCAGGCAAACCAGTGTAAAGACCTCCAATTACGCGTTATTACACGAATCCTAGCGTAAGATTATACTAGTGGTGGGCGGGTGATAAGGTGAGGTGATAGACAGGCACCGGATACCGGTATTTTCACCATACAAAAATACCGGTTTTATTTCGTTCAATTTCGTTCTTTGGTTTATAATATAATTTTTGAACAGGACGTCTTATAATACGAATATGTTATCTAAATACACGATAGAGTCCTACATTAAGAGCCTAAAATAATTCAAAATATTAGACTGCTTCGAGGACTTTTGAAAAAACTTGTTCCGATCCCTGGGTAGATGTTGTGTTGTGAATAGCGGAGCGGCGACAAACGAATAGTGTAAAATAAATAAACTCAATATATACGTTACGAGTGGTATCAATATCAACCAATACGATACGTGAATAAAATTTTAAAGGCTGTTTATTGCAGTTAATGCGGACGGGGACCCAATAGTCATATGCATTTTTAAGATATTTGTATATATATTGACGACCGGTTAGCCTAGTGGGTAGTGACGCTGCCTACGAAGCTGAATGTCCTGGGTTCGAATTCCGGTAAGGGCAAATATTTGTGTGATGAATATGAATATTTGTTTCTGAGTCTTGGATGCTTGCTATGTATTTTAAGTATTTAGATATACATATTATGTATATCGTCGTCTAGCACCCATGACACAAGCCTTATTGAGCTTACTATGCCGGGAGTAGTTCGATTTGTGTAAGATTGTCCCTTCATATATAATACATGTTACCGTCAGATTATGAACGCCGTCAGTTTATAATCTTATTCGCTATATTATAAACTGTCAAAACCGTTCTTAATTTAACGCATTATTTTTCGTTAGTTAATTAATGTCAAATCGTAAAATTGTGAACTGAGATAAAATTGGCATGCTGCGAAAAGCACTCTGCGCGCTAATTGGTTGAACAAATTATTCCACTTACGTCAGCTCCCACATACATCTGCGGGTCGATCACGTAACGAATTGTACGCGCGTCAGGTCAGATATACATGTCCCTTATTATATAGAACAATGACAGTTGGATCTACCTAACGCGCGTTCAAAACGTTACGTGATTACCCCTCTCAATAAGATTGTTTTTTTTTACTGAAAATCTTATTAAATTTACTTTGTCACTTTTCAGTGTCGACGGAGCGCCGGCGCAGCGCGAGGCTCCTATTTCTGGGCGGTACTACCTAACCAACGAAGTAGCGAAGCGAACGAAGTTCTATAATGCTCCAGCTTGGGCCGAAAATCGTTCGTATTCCCGGTGTCCGGTGTCTGTCCCGATGTGCGTCTGTTCTCCTCTACAGGTCGCATTTCTCTACCGATTCTCGCAGTGAGCAGGTTCGTTAATTACATAGTTTTTATTTGTCGAGTCACTTTTCATATTTCAATTATTATTATTTTGGAAAAAGGCTCCCTAGTTATACAGCTCACAGAGCCACTAGTTTTATCGCAGTTCACAATTTGACGATTTGACATTGACATATTAACGAACGAAAAATAAAGCGTTAAATTACAAACAGTTTTGGGAGTACACAACTTTTCGACAGTTTATAATATCGCGAGTAAGATTATAAACTGACGGTTTTCACAATCTTACGGTGACATATATGTTCATTGGTTGGAATAGTTAGTAGCTCGCTCTCATACGTTAGCGCATATCCATCCGTGTCTAAGTGAATGATAATCTGTATTAAATTAAATTAAATATAACTGAAATACTGTAAAAGGTGTAATAGTTAAGTTTTCGCAGCTTCATTTTTTAACTATCCCTATTTTCCATCACTAGTCATTAGATAAATGTTTCTTTACAAAATTGGGACAATTGCCCCCACTACTACAGTACTTTCAGATATTGGTTACCTATTTACTCCTGTTCATCTCCTTTTGGTTCAGTGGCCATCTTACTATTTAACTTGGAAAATGTGTCTGTTAATTAAACCGATTGGCGTTTAAACAACAGAGCTAAATAGAGGAATGCGGCCGTGTTGTATTAGTAATTGTGCCTATTAAGCCATGTCTGTTAATTTAGTCCTAAGCACTGACTGAGACCCATTTAGTTCAGACTGATATGACTAACACGATAGTTATTTCAGATAACCATAATAAAAAGCTTCGTAAATTTAGTATCCTTGTCATTGAAGCATATAGTGCCTAGTGTTCAGGAATTAGCATAGAACATTTAGTTTGGTTAATTTCAGTATCTCATTCAATATAAAATTTACAAAAAATAGAACACATTTGGCTACCTACCTATTACTATTACTAGCTTCTGCCCGCGACTTCGTACGCGTATAAATTATGGATGACATGATATTCTTATGTTTCACCATACGATACCTACTACACTGATAAATTAGATTATTACGATTTCATTTCTATAAATTATGCGTGTAACAGTTCAAATCCTCATAAACGTTGTCGTAATAATATTTAGTTATATTGATTTACTTAATCTTTATTGCAAACGAAGTACGTAAGTAGAAGAAAAATTACCAAAACCGGAATTTAAATATAAGATTTCATAATTGAAACAAATGGACCGAGCGAGGGCGAGACCCCAAAGATACTCTATATCTCCGGGTGTCTTGTCAAACTACCCCTGAGAGCCAAAGTCCTGAAGGTAAACGGGGAGGCAAGCGAGGCCAAAGGCTGAGCTTTTCGTAGGAATGAAAGGCCCAACGTACCCTTATAGATAGCGCTCCATATGCGAGCCAGAGCATCGAAGGCCCGAGGGCGAGACTCCATGGATACTTACTATCCACAGGTGTCTTGCAAGCGAAACATGAGCCTTAAGTCCCAAAGTTGAGGGGTGAGGCAAGCGAGCCCGAAGGCCGAGCTTTTCGTATGAATGATAGGCCCAAAGAACCGTTTTAGAGAGCGCTTCCTATGCGAGCCCGAGGACTGGCGCACACTATCTCCAAGTGTCTTGAAAGCGAAATCTGAGTTCCAAAGTCCCGAAGGTGAGTGGCGAGGCAAGCGAGCCCGAAGGCCGAGCTTTTCGTATGAATGAAAGGCCCAATACATCGCTTCTATGCGAGCCCGAGGGCCGAAGGCCCGAGAGCTAGCTCATGCGGACGCTCACTATACCCGAGTATTCATAATAATATTTCTGAATGTCACAAACGCTGAAGTTTTATACATAAAAAATGGTACCTACTTAATTCTCCGCGGAATGCCGTTGTGTCCAAATTTTAAACCCACGTCTCTTGACGTTGGTGAACTATGCTAATTCGACGTAAGTATTAAACTCAACCTATCATACATCTTTAGATGACCTCTGAATTCATACCAATTATATAGGAAGACGAAGATCAAGGTTGCTGGATTTCAATATTAACAGCGACGTTGACAGCGACTGAGTTTCCAAAATAATTAGGTTTCTAATGTCTAACAGCTACTATCGGTTGAGATATCAAACATTTTTGGTTATTATAGATAGTCTTTAGCCATCTAGCACTCATTTTCATCCCGTGGTTTTTCACGTTTTATCTATATTTTTTTATAATGTTTGAATGGAGTTCTTTATACTTTCCAGTCAAGTGTATGTTTATCAATTTTCAAGCTCATGGATTTGAGGAGTTCCCATACAAAGTTTTGCCCCATTTTTTACCCCCTTTGAACTAATTTTTATCATTTTTACAGCCTATGACCTGGCCAGGGATTTTCTCGACCGATTAAGTAAAAGTTGCATCAAAATCCTCTATTCACTAAGCTTCTCGGCGTTTTTTGAAAAATATACATTTTCAAAAATTAAAACTACAAAAAGTGCATGCTGCTGGGTTTGAACTCGGGGACGCCGACTCCGTAAGCTATGGGTCAAGCCACTGGACTAACTATCAGTTGTAAGAACACGATGAATTTTCGAATATATTGACGACATGTTACCATGGTAATGATACTGTTATAACCCCCCGCTCTTGCAACATTATATAGTTTCTAGTCGCCTCAGAACCTATTTTCATCCCATATTTTTCACGTTTTATCTATACATTGCTAAAAGTTTGAATGGGGTCGTTTTTACTTTCCAGTCAAGTTTATGGTTACCAATTTTCAAGTCTGTAGCTCGTACATTCAAGGAGTTCCCATACAAAGTTCAACCCCATTTTCTACCCCCTTTGAACCCTAATCTTTAAGATTTTTATAGCTTAAAACCTATCCGGGGATTCTCTCGACAGATTAGTAAAGTTTGCATCAAAATCCGTTCAGCCGTTTTCACGTGATACTCTGACAAATAAACAGACAAACAGATAAACAGATAAACAGATAAACAGATAAACAGATAAACAGACAAAAATTCTAAAAACTGTTGGAACGTGTTCTGTTATCAATTCTAAGTATCCCCAGCCAATTTTTTTTCGTTTATCTTCCATGTACAGACTTTCGACCCTCTTCAGCTTTATTATATGTATAGATTATATTGCGTTATTTAACTTATTTAATGAATATTAGTGATATCTACCTTAATTTACAATTTTAATAGAAAGTGTCTATAATTGCATGTACTAATATTATCAAAAACACTATTCTTCAATAAAATTGTGATATGTCTGTTAAAGAAGAATCGTGGAATTAAAAACCGAAAAGTCGTAAGTTCCATTAATATTAGCAGTTTTTTTTTACTTAATTGACATTCTTAAATACACGCGAGCATTGGTTGTTGAAATATGCCACCTATTAAGAAACGACAATTTAATGAAGTGGTTTGTTGACGACCGGTCTTAACCGCTTAACGCTTACGTAGCAGGTAGTACCCTGCCTACGAAGCTGACGGTCTTGAGTTCAAATCCCGGTATGGGCAAATATTTGTGTGATGAGTATGAGCATTTGTTTTTGAGCCTTGAATGTTTTCTCTGTATTTAAATATTTATATCGACGCCTAGTACCCATTGTACAACATTGAGAAGTAAGTGGGGCTAGTTCGTTTTATGCCAGATTGTCCCTTAATATTTATTTATTAACATATAATTATAATGAGTTATTAGCATCAAGTCACAAAGTCTCTACCACGTCATCATGTCAGCTGAAAGACGTCCATTGCAGGACATAGGCCTCCCCGAGCCACAATGACCGCTCCTGCGCCACCCTCATCCAGAGGACTCCCGCGACCATTACCATCAGTGGGAGGTCACGCTGCGCCTGCCGGTACATGGTCGCCACTTGAGGACCTATCAAAGTATCTACCTATGTTTAGAAAATTTATGCTAGAAATGAAAACGCATTTGTACTAAATGTATTGAACGCTAAACCAATATAAGTTGGTCGTAAATAACGTTAGGACCCGCGCATCGTGGGAAACTGAATCGCAATCAGAATCAGTTGAATCATTCTCAGCTTTCGGTCGAAGCAACAAAGCGACGACGAAGTTTGTGTGAAGTTTATTGTTACTTCTTCATTCGGTTTCACATCATCCTTACGCATTTCTACGAATGCAGTCTTAAGATAATTGTTGAGAGTATTCTTAATTCTGTCGTTGATTCAGCGTTTAGTGGTAACACAGGTTACCGACATGAAACATGCGAAATATGGTTTTGCATCTACCATAGACCACGATATCTCATCATCTCATCTCGATGAGAAATGCATCAGTTGAACCGTGAACGATTGGTGTGGGTTATCGTTGTGGGTCCGTCACTCTCGTACTTGCATACCTATTTATCAGAACGTGACCTATGTCTAACCTACGGCAATCCATACTTCCATACTAATATTATAAATGCGAAAGTGTGCCTGTCTGTTACCTCTTCACGCTTAAACTGCTAAACCGATCGATTGAGTTGAAGTTTGGTATGGAGATAGGTTGAATCCCGGAGAAGGACATAGGATAGTTTTTATCCCGGAAATCCCCTGAGGGGGTGAAATGCGGGGTGAAAGTTTGTATGGAGCTACGATATATACGAGTTCCACGCGGACGCAGTCGCGGGCAGAAGCTAAGTAAGTATCTTATAGATAGCAATCATCATATTCGTGCTGATGTTTCTTAGCTGGTTTTCCCGTCAGTACAGTGTTGGCATACACCTGCTTGATGGTAAGTAGACACTGCAGCCTATGGACGCTTTCAACCCCAGAAGAATCACAAGCGCGTTGCCAACCCTTTACACACTAGAGGATCCGTTGTGTTGACAACCAGAAACAAATGCAGGTCACCTAATCTCAACACACCACAGCACCCTCAGCAACTCTGGCGACCTTAACGAAAACCTTATTTTCTTTCTACGAACCGAATCTTGTTCTATTATTCATCCAATAAAATAGGGTAACTTAAATTGCCAAAAAAGTTTTTTACTTACAGCTATTATAACAGCAATCCCATGAAATATGCGCCCGCATGCGACAGTTTAAATGCTACTGCAATTTAAGGTATTACTTTATTTATTACATTTGATGCTGGGTATAACACTTATTAGAAAAAATTAAAAACCCGGACAAGTGCGAGTCGGTCCCGCCCACCGAAGGTTCCGTACAAATGTCAAATGTATAGTTTTCAGATTTTTCCCTGTTTTGTAGTATAAGACGATATTACTTGCCAAATTTCATAGTTCTAGGTCAACGGAAAGTACCCTATAAATTTTGATTCCCTTGAGAGTGTCAAAATATACGTTTTTTGCGGCATGAACAGCCGTATATTTTTTTACGTTAACTTAGAATTTCGATTTTTTTCATAGCTTCAAAGGACTGTAGGCTTGAGTATATATTTTTAATTTCAACTCGATATCTCTACGCGTTCCCGAGATAAAGGGTCTTGTCAGACAGACGGACAATAAAGTGATCCTATAAGGGTTCCGTTTTTTCCTCTTGAGGTACGGAACCCTAAAAATAATATTTACGTCACACCTGGCCATAAACTAGCAATTACCGCACGATATGCATGCGGAAAATCCAACTTCCTAACCAGGTAGAGACGTAAAATTTTGTACTCGTCACGGGTGGTGATAAAGAAAGCCTCGGATCGCATATTTATCGCCCTTGCCTTCGGCTCGGGCGTCAAATACCTGCGATCTGAAACATTCTTTGTTTTATCGCCCTAGGTAAGTAATGTAGGTACTATTAAAAATCAAGGCTCGCAACGAATGCGTTTTAAACATGAGTCAGTTTAAATTACTCCTGCGACTTATAAGTTTTACCTTTTTACTAAATTCGATACACTATAGTCTTCATATTTCAAAACTAAAATATATTATTTTAAAAAGCGTCTGTCGCACTGAATGTGTTTTAACCATTTTGTATAATATCACGTCTTATAAGGTGTTTTCTGAACCAAGAGAATCTCGGGAGGGTGAAATATTTATGTTTATAGACTGAGACTTTCCGTTAAGTCATCAAGTTGCAAGGCGTCGGCTTAAGTGCTCAGAAAACAGCTCTTCTGAATAAAATATTAAATACATTTTGTCATGCAGACGTGAAAGTGTGAACTGAGACACATATAAAATGATTTTCAATTTCTAGTATAAATTTTAAAATATAATAGAAGTCATGCTTTTAGAAACAATGAAGCACTTTATTTCACATTAAACTACGATATTCAGGTATCTTTTTTTACGTTAACTCAGAAGTTTGAATTTTTTACAGCTTCAAGGGACCGTAGACCTGAGTATATGGTTTTAAACTCGTATCCTCGTAAGTGTTCCCGAGAAAGAGGGTCTTGACATGTGATCCTATAAGGGTTCCGTTTTTTTCCTTTTGAGGTACGGAACCCTAAAAAAGTGGA
Source organism: Epinotia nisella (assembly GCA_932294315.1). Taxonomy (NCBI): domain Eukaryota; kingdom Metazoa; phylum Arthropoda; class Insecta; order Lepidoptera; family Tortricidae; genus Epinotia; species Epinotia nisella. Next base: position 9,616,505 of record OW028687.1, read on the forward strand.
ACTATGACAAGGGCAACGATATATCCCTTTCTGTCAGACTTATTGAGATTCGTATACTACCATCTTGATCGATAGTCCATAGCTTGTCCTGAGTATTAATAAAGGTCCATACTCACAAGCCAAGCCAAGCCTGTCGCTGGTGTAGCTCAACCGCGACAAAAAAAGATAGAATAATGTAGGTACCTATGTAACAAGTAGCGTTAACAGTGTAATGTGTAGCCCGGGTAGCCTTTTACGATCGCTGGCTTTTGCGAGTGTTAAAATTTCAGTAGCACCTTTACCGGACTTCATTATGAAAGTAAACACAGCTGGGGCCTAAAAGCGTGAGCGTAAATGAATATTCCTCATCCTTAATTGCTGTCACTTTTATTTATTCAGAGTAACGCGATACATCATGACACCGACACAGTAAACGTATCGTAAGTATTTTAACTGATATAACCTCTGAAACGGTGGACGTACCATTTACAATCATAAGTATCCAAGTATCCAAACACAGTGGTTGGACCAGTAACTTTTAGTATATATCAAAATCATTGTTTTGCGATGAAGCTGTCAAATGAAGTACCACCTAAACTGATAAAGTACATCAATGATGCCATTGCTCGTGCCCTTCCTCTTATTATCAAAAAGAAAAGAGATAATTAGTATGATTAAGACTTAAAAACTTTCATATTATGTATGCCGTTTTAAAATGAGAACCAAACTACGTTTGTATAAAGAGTTGTCTTGAATCGATCGTGCTGTAGATTCTTAAGAAGTCATAATTATAACGCATCTAATGTGCCTTCACCGAAATTACCTTTAAATTGGTGCTGTAACACATAGTCAAGATACTGCTTTGTAACGCCCACACTGTGACGCCGGATGCATTACTCGTTAATGTCAATAAACGGTGCCCAAAACCCAGACACTTAATTACAGTTGAGTCACAGCCACAGCTAATGTGTGAAGAAGTCATGAGACCATTGTTTCGCTGTTCATTTAAAAAGCGTCGTTAACTAGAGTTCATTTCATTAATCATACATGACGTAATAACATCAACGAAGAATATGAAGCTGTTCAATTTTAATTGCTGTGTAACTGTTTTCATGGCGATTTTATTATGTTTTAGGTGAAAACTATAGGTCGAGCTTTACTGAGACGGCGCGGGTGGGCGACGCTACCCGTTCTGTCACCTCAACGCTCAACCCACAAATATATCCTGACGCCGTGATTCGTAGTAACTAAGCATAGGGTAGAGGTCTAGTTTCGGACTATGGTCTCCTATAAATCACGCCGTACACTGCGTCACAATGCTTGCTATGGAGATGTACTGTTGTGGTCGTAGGCTACAACAACAGTACATCTCCATAGTATGCATTGTGACGCAGCGTACGGCTTGATTTACAGGAGACCATGGCCTTAGGCTTGACGGGTGAGGAGAGACGCATAAAGAATAACAGCCCTGCAGCTGGTATCGTCTCCTGTACCGTCAGCACCGTCTCAACGGTAACGGTAAGCCTACAATACCTATACGCCTATTTTTGGGAATAGATTGCATGTGAACTAAGGCAAGGAGGAAGAGCTTCGATTGTCTGTTTGTTGGATTCTCTGCGTCTTATTCGTAAACATTTCAACGTGTTCGACGCGCTACTAAATTGGTGTCACGTTAAGTCGCTTTTCTTCAGTATTTTATAGAATTACAGTGAATAATTTTATTTGTATTTTCCTACTTCAAAGGGCTTTGAAGCTTATTACTGTGAGTTTAACTTGGTCAGAAAACAATGGTTACTTTCTAGTTTAATAGAGTGAAAATCTACTTAGCTTTATGACTATTATAGTTGTTGCAACAACTTTACAAAAGAATTATATACACTTGTTCTTTATCGTGATTCAACAATACTTACTGTAAAGTCAGCATCATAATCATGTATACATTCTAGGTGGTTCTAGGTCATTGCTTAAACATAAGGTCGAAAAGTGTATACATGTTTATGATGCTCACAGTACAATTAATAGGCAAGTCAATACATAAGCACGACTAACTCCGGGGAAAAATATGATCATTTAACAGATAATTATTAATCTTTTAATGAATTTAGGAGAAACTAGAGAAAACACAGCGAATTAGAAATTGCGGAAGTGACAGAAACCGCATACAGGCAACCAAAGCTCATTATCATGGCGTTTAGGACTTCCCTTAGAATCAACTCTAACCACTAAGTTCTAGGTAAAAAATAAAATTGATGACAGAAAACATTAGTTGACGTTACGATCAATTAATATCTAACACGACTGACTAAATAAAATTAGTTGATGTAGGTACAAAATATTAGTGGCTGGATGTATTTTTATGAAATTATATAGTTACGGACTCGCTTCGTCTACAATTTCATTCACTCAACTCTATATGGGTGTGTAAATTGAGTAACACATTTTCATTACTCAATGGTATCGATTAAATAAAAATTAAAAAGCTTCGATCTAATATAGTTTATTCCAAGATTATATAGTCCGTACACTTTTACGTGACCTCAGATTGAGTAAGACAAATCAAAACTACTTACCGTAAAAACTACAACGGCGTGCTCGTCTCCTGTATGTACCTACCTCGCAAAATGTTTGTTTTTAGCAGTGACCGTCGTAAAATGCTCAAAATTGCGCACTTTACTCCAACACGTCTAGTAGAGGTCATAAAAATGTTTTTGCATGGACAACACACCTATCCACTTTACCTGTTAAACATCAAAAACTGATCGTCTGGGTAGTCTGTTTGTCTACACGAAACCGTTACCTGCATAAAAATTATGATCCTCTATTAATCATTCTCGGTATTGAATTGATTTAATTAGTCAGTTTGGATGAGCTTTATATTATAATGCATACAAAAATCTCGATGTAAACCTTTTGTTAAATATCAACGGGAAATCTCTCTTGTAAATGAGGTAACTATACATTATTGTACATATTTAGTACTACAATTTGTTAAATTACATTTCGTCGTATTTAAAACATCGGTTTTACTTTTTTGCATTAGTACTCAAAAAATCGGCTATCGTCTTACAGGTTCGTGATCATTTTGATATTTTACTATACATGTACTCGTACATTAAATTAAATTCAAGGTCTTAGTTTTCCATTGGGACCAGACTATTTACATGTTTCCCTACCACCTTATTGTTTACTGAGTATGTGTCAATATGTGACTCGCACTTAACAACACTCATCTATACGCCATGGGATTCATCTAAAATATACTTCAAAGAGAACACCAATCGAGACATTCCATTCGAACTACAAATTCGAATTTTAAGTTCTGGCTCTCGACGGCTTCACAATTTTCAATGTGAAAAGTTTTCTGTAACTTGAATGGAAAAGTGAAGGCAACATAATACAAACAGCCACCACAATTCTACAATTCGAGGCAAACCAAAAAAGCCCTTACGTTTATTCGTTTCGACGTCCCCTCCAAGGATGTTCCTAATTGCCGGATCTGTCGGAGCACATCGTAAACATCACACCGCTTGACACATTTAACACTATTTACCCTTAAAACATATAACTTTTTATGATAACCGGCTAATGGACAAACTCGACTTTTACTACTTTTACTGGCTTCTTAATAAATTCGACCCGAGTTGTTTCAGTAAGAGGGACTTTTGTTACATTTTTGTTTTAACATTTCTATTTCGGTTCGTTTCTATAATCAACCTTTATTTCGGAAACAATTAAAAATACTTAAGTAACACAACCTATGAGTAATCATCAACATGTTCCACGCAATGACAGATCATATGAACGACGTTCAAAGTAATCGTAAAAATTAGATCAAATCTATTGCACGACATGCGCTCGCGGTAGGTCAATGTCCTGATAATGATCATCACTTGCAAGTAGATCACGATATTTCAGTTGCAAATAACCAATATCAGTGAACATAATTTTAATTGTGAATCGAATTGAACGCACGTTTCAACTAATTAACTAGCAATGAATACTAGGAAACTGCCAGAAACGCGCATAAAAAGTGAATGAATGTAGACTGAAGCAATTGAAATTCGCGTGGCTTGCTGGTTCATTGTAAGCAAGTGTTAAAACGAGTAAGTCTGGCTGGATCGCTTCTGAATACTAAGTCTGAAGGTTTTGCTAGAATACAAATTGAACCGAGAATCCTTCCGGGCATCTCCCACTTGTAAATGTACATAAATGAAACAGTGTCCCATTTTTAACAATTCATCAAAGTGATTTAGGAACGATTTCAGTGGGTAGGTGCTTAATATCCTAGCTCTTCGCTGACTTTGAAATTTATGTACCTACTACCTTACAACAATTCAACGATTTGCCCCGCTGTTTTATTTTAATCTATTTTCATTCTTGTGACATGTCCCGTATTCCCGGGGTAATGACGGAGCATATTCTAATAACCAGTTAAAATTATCGCAACCGGGCGAGCGGGTGCGAGCAATTGGTGACATTCATTTTAATATAACAAACTTACAAAGACAAGTGGTCTTCATTAATATTTATGAAACCGACAGGCTGACGAGGCATTACCATGAGATTCTTGACTTTCCAAGCCGAGATACTAAGAATAATTGTTTGAAATATTTAATAAAATCACCTAGCTGCCGCTTTTTGATGCTCGAGTTGCTCAATCTCGGTGGGACAATAATTATGGAACTGATTAAGGATTCGTTTTAATTTTGTTCTTATTAATAGCTTGTTTAAAGTTTCTATTTTATGATCGCGAGTTTTCGTAAGTTTTGTTACGGGTGACATACTGACAATGCTCAGCGTGGGAAATCCTCAATTACTAAACAGTGGCACAGTGACCCTGATATCGTTCTAACAGCCCGAGTTCACACCATGCTATCCTTCAGTTCCCTTAATGTTTTCTTAAGTACTCCAAGTCGGCGAAACCTGCAACTATGGTAAGTTGGGAGGTCATTAGCCTAACATTAAGCATAAAGATAGCTTTGAACTGGCTAGTAGCCAAACTGCCTTCGATTGGATGACGAACCTTTCTATAGAAAATCTCCTTCGTTCATAGCAGCCAAGTTCGCAGACTGTTTGATATTACGAGAATGCGAATATTTTTGATACAAAAGATACATTCAAGATAATATGGACTAACGTACCTACTCTAGTATATACATAACATGATTTTACCCACCAATTATTTAGATATAAGTTGTCATCACCGTTTACGTAGATATTTTTTAAATACCTAACTTGCAAGGTGACCGAAGAGCTGGCCGGCTTTCTCGCGCAACGCATCAGCATTGCAATTCAGCGAGGAAATGCCGCCAGCATCCTCGGTACAATGCCTCGAGGGCCTTTTTTAGATTTAACTTAGTTTTAATTTATCTTAGTTAATGCTAATTATAATCTTGTATTCACTTGCAAGGCAACTTTATTTAGATGTTCTAATTTTACCGTTGTAGAACAGACCACACACAAACACATTGTATTAAGAACATAAGGTAAGCACTCAAGTTCAGTAGGCATTCGTTTTTTGCCCAGCGGTCTTAGCGATTTTTTTGCAAACGGCGTCAGTGGACCCCCTGCTGTGACAACCGTCGCCGACACTCGTCTCAATAGACACCTGTGGAATCCAAAAGAGATAGATTTGTCGGTGCTCGACATGTTTTTCTGTCTTTTGAACACCTCATTGTTATCTTTATGTTTCGTAACTGTTGGCGAAACTTTACAACGAGTGGTTTGCCACCGTATAATGTTTATTTCATATTTTTTTAAAGGTTCAAAATAATGAAAAGTAGATCAATATACACACTTATTATTTTATTATTTATCGAGATGATTTTTATAGGCAACTTCGATGTCTTATATGATTGTTTATACTTGTAAAGTTACTAGGTAAATACTTCGATGTGACTAACTCTAAAGAAATACGTTAAAGGCATCCAAGTTTATGCCTAAAACAACCTTCCTTACCTTTAGCAATAGCAACATCGATTGCCTCTTGACCGATGTAATTTTAGATCTAATCCAAGAGGTTGAGTTTAATGTCCTATCATTATTAATGCTCCTTCTGAGTTATGAGCGCTCTTATCGATGCACTTATGAACCGAAATAGCACCATTTAAGATATTAATGCATCATTACAAACTTATAAGAGCATAGATTACTCATGTAGTGAATTTGGTACAGTTAATTTGGCAGTAATCTAAAGACGGGCAGTGTAAAATGGCTGTTTTGTTTTTGTAATTTAGTAAAGAATATTCTAAAGAAAAGAAAAGGAGTACAGTGTCAAACGCAATATGACTTATAAAAGTGATATGTAATATCCAACTTTAACTTATATAGCCAACCAACGATAGTAGCAAGAGCTACAAAAGTGTCATAAGACTTATAAGTTGGTGGAGTCACTACAATGTGTTAAGCTCATACAGTCTAATGTTTTATGAATGAGCATTATCAGATGTATTCGGCACAAATGGAAAATCGTCAACACGAAATGACTACTTATTTCGAAATTGGACCAAAAGTAATACCACCAAAAGTGAATATGGTTAAAACTTAATTGTGTCTATAATTTTTTATAACCAATTTTTTTCTTGTTCACAATTAATCTAGCCCAAATGGAATTTTGTGCAGTGTGAAATAGGTTCATATTGTAATACGTGCAAAGTGAATGTTATCTAATCTAAATTTAATATGAACACCAACAATTTTTTACAAAATTCATATAATGACGTAATTCCGATTGGTCATATTTTTTGAGTGCACGTATTTATTTCTTTCGACCTACATCAAGTATGTCAATTTTACTTTTAGGACGTAATTACATTTGCATTTTTAGCATTATTCAGGCTGGACAAATTTCCATGTGGAGGATTTTCAAATTGACATTATTCAGATACCATCAATAATTTCGAGTTGTCAATTTTCCATTTGTGCTGAATGACAGTAAATCCTTTATCATAATGTTACTAGTTACCAGCCATGCGAGACAATGCCCATGACATTTCCAGGGAAAAAGTGTCGATTAAAATGTATGTTCATGTTATTTTCACGAGATTAAAAATACATGTAGACCACACTTTATAAGACGCGAATTACTTACTCTCCCTTGCATCTACATTCTGGAAGTATGTATGTTCGTAAGGGAGCGCATGTACTTTTTCAGCCAAATAAAAGATGCTCCAAATCGTAGGATGGTTACCCGCCATGAAAACAGACTTTGTTTGCCAAAATCAAACCTGGTGATGCACAGCAATAGCCCGTATGTTAGATTTATAAAAATCTATAATATACTCCCCAAAAATTTAAAAGCTGAGGAAAAAGACCATATATTTAAACTTAAGTTAAAAAAGCTTCTTATAGGAAAAGCGTATTATAAAGTCCACGAATTCTTAAATGACAAAAATTTGACATGAAATATTTTTAATTAACAATTCTATTCTATTATATTGTACTTATGCTCTTTAATAATGTGTTTAAAGTGAAATTATTTTTAATTATGTTAAAATATTTTATGACATTCTTTGACATGAATCTAATTATGTGTTGTGACATTGCCATGCCCTACCGGGGCCCACATGAGACTCAATGTACCTAGTTATTAAGATCTGTACAAAACAATAAATGATAATGACTAATGACTACCTCAAGCTTTAATTTACTGCATACTTTAGCGTTATTAAGAAGTTTATAAGATAGCGGGCACTGCGATCGCAAGGCGAAACGCATAGATGGCAATCATTATAGGCCAAGAATGGTGGGAAATTACCACTACAACTAAATTCATGCTCTTGTGTGAAAAAACAATGCAAATTAATGCATTTCACCTGTGGGTAGGCGTTCTTTGCAAAACTTAACAATTTACTCGGAGCGTACATAGAATACCTATGTACATTTTTGTAGCAGAATTCACACAATGTAACATATTGTAACTAAGATAACACATTCTTCAACTCTGGGACTATAATTGTAAAGGTAAGTAGAAGTGCCTGCTAGACGACTTAAAGCTTGCAGCGGACTAGGCCACTTATATGAAGGAAGTAGGAAGGCATTGAGAAATCGTAGGGACGTGAGCAGTTTACAGCAGAGTTGCACATGCAATTTGTAATACACATTTGGTCAGTATGATTTAGTTTCTAGTTAAGTGACTTTTCAATGTGGGTATTAGTAGTGTTATAAGTGGTGATTAGATTAAGTAGTGACATGTGATATTTACAGCAGAAAAGAAATTGACGACCGCTTTAGCCTAGTTGGTAGTGACCCTGCCTACGAAGCAAGAGGTCCTGGCCCCGTAGCGTAGCTGGGTTGGCCTTGTCACGCGATAAGTGATAGGATAGAGCACGCGTCACTGGCTGACACCGTTCGATAGAACGAGACGACGCTCTTATCTTGTCACTTGTCGCGTGATAAGGCCAACCATGCTACGGCTCCTGGGTTCGAATCCCGGTACGGGCATTTATTTGTGTGATGAGCACGAATATTTGATCCCGAGTCATGGATGTTTTCTATGTATGTATTTAAGTATGTATTTATCTATATATGTATGTTTATCGTCGTCTAGTACCCATAGTACAACTAGTACAAGCTTTGCTTAGTTTGGGACTAGGACGATTTGTGTAAGATTGTCCGCAAAATATTTATCTTTTATTATTATTAAATAATAATAATGTCAAATATTACTTATCTCATTTCCTTAATTGCATCTGCCAGACCAACCGGCATGGCACACATAATTTCAGAGGTTTTACATTCCAAACACATTTACAGTGCCTGTAGAGAAATGTAACCTTCTCTGCATAGAAGTCATTGATGTGAAGAAAGTAGGGATGCATACCGCAATTACAGTTACAGTTTCCTAAAGCCGCATTTACTAGTGAGTAACTAGGATACAGTTTCCTAAAGCCGCATTTACTAGTAAGTAACTATGAAGTGTAAAAATTTAAAAAAATATCTTGTTTGTGAATGAAGGTTGTGAAATTCCGCACTAAGTAGATGGACGCACTAAGCGGATGGATGGATGGTTCGTCCATCTAGACGTTCACTAACATTCTTCAACTCAGTTAAAACAGAACAGACGTCGAAGTAATTAAATCACATGATAATAATTTTGGCAAATCTTGTTGCTTGTGGCAAGTTATTATGTTGCGTTATTTTCTCCGAAACTATTTTCTTCTTAATATTACTACGTAATACGACTTGTTTAGAATTAAATGTGTCCGACCGAATTGTTATTCAGATGGAACAAGTGATTAGTCATGCCTTTGATAAGTCGACTGCAATAACTTCGGTAGGTAGGTACTAGACGTGTGCGCCGCGCCGCCGCGCCGCCGCCGCCGACGATTTTTCCACGCCGCCGCCGCCGATAGATTTGACCGGCGTGAAATCGGCGTGGCGTAATTGCGTTTTTTTCGGAAAAGTGATAATTATTCTATGCATTTTATTCAAGTAACTCTAATTCCAATGCCGAATAAGGAGTCTCTACGGCACTTGTCAACTCTGTAATTTTCTACATTAAAGAGTTTGCTTAGTACGCTTCGAAATAAAAAAAAACGCCAATTCTGCAGTAGGTATATGTACGAGTATACACGCATGATTATAACATTCTTGCGAACATACACGCCATGGCAGATATCGTCGGCTAAAGTCACAAACCTCTTAATTCCATTTTTCAAATCATGCTTTGGCACAGTTATACAATACAACATGTGCTTTGGGACGTCAACGTCATGAAAAAAATAGAAAACAAGAACAATTAATTTATTAAAAATCTAAAAGCATAAAAAACAAATGGACATCTTGTGATGATATTTATAAGTACTACTGCTGCAAATCTTTACTTATTTCATTAATTTTATTGTGATGTAAATTAAATAGGTTTTTTTGTGTCTCCTGTAAAATTGGATCAAATAGAGTCAAAAGGTTTGCGATTTCACCCAATAAGTAAATGTGCATTCGTTCCTCTAATTCTTGAGCACGTAATCTTATTTCAGCTAACAATCTATAATCATAATCAACTGGGGAATATTCCAGTAACCAAAAGTTGTTTAACTCATTCCATGAAGAATCTGTTCCCTTATACCTCTGGTCGGGTCTGGGTATACCACAAAGGGCAGATTCCATGGTTGTCTCTAAGAAATGCTCTACCCGTAAATGTCACAACTATCCAACTAATTATCTCACTTATATCCCTTGCTGGTAAAGTTCTATTGTATATTATTCTAAACAAACGTCTGGAGTACTACAGAAGCGGACAAATCGCAATAGAGCAAACAGGCTTTGTTAAAGGTAGAGGCACAAGGGAGCAGATCTTAAATATCAGGCAGTTAATCACATGGCCTTTTGCTTCATCGATTACGCCAAAACGTTTGACTGCATAGATTAGCGACAAATGTTTGAAGTGCTTGGGGAAATGGGTATTGTACCTGAACATCAGTCCTTTTTGGTGGATAATCTATACTTGGACGGCAAATGTCGTGTCCGGCTGGAAGACATGGAGTTCAAACCCATTAAGACCAATCGAGGCAGAATTGCATACTGTCCCGGTCGGCGAACACATAATGCGCGGACTGCGCAGAGTGCTTGAGAGCTGGCAGGGCGGCATCCGAATTAGTGAATAACAATTTGCAATACATAGTTGCCTATGAGACTGAACTAGCTAGCTACACTTCTTAAGAAAGTCGAATTGATCAGTGCACAATACGGCCTCCACTTAACCAGGAAAAAATTAAGCTAATGTTCATAGACAGAGCTGGGTTGATGCAGAGGGCACAGGAACTACATTACCTGGACTTAGTAGAAAACTTTGTCTACTTAGGCTCACAGATCTCCAACGACGGAGACTGTTTGAAGAGAATTGCTTAAACAGCAGTAAAGCGCTTGAAAAATATATGGAGGAATAGGAACATCTACCGCAACACCAAAGTCAGATTTATGCGCACCCTTATCTTCTCCATTTTTCTTCATGTCTCTGAAACATGGACTTAGAACCCCGGCTTGAGAGCAAAAAAAGATACATTTGAAATTGGTGTTGGCGTCAAATGTTGGTCATCTCATGTATACAACGGCGCACTTATGTGTCGATACTCAAAGAGCTTTGTATCAACATCCAGCTTTCAACTACATGCTTCCAGAGAATGTTGACATTATTTGGCCACGTGGCCGGCCAAGACCAGTCCAGGTCGGAGAAGATGATAATGGTTGGCTGCGTTGAAGGAAAGAGGAGTCGAGACAGATCACCCATATGATAGATTGATGTATTCGGCGATGCCACGGGCGTCAATATCCAAGGCGTAATACAACTAGCCCAAAGTAGAAGGGTTTGAAGAATGTTTATAAGATCTGCGCTCTTGGTAGTCACGACCCTCATCCTTGAGGAACCGACAAAGAAAAAGAAAAATCAAAATTCCTAATTGATACATCTTTTTATTTTTTTTGGTGCAATTATATTTCTGAAAATCTTAATACTAATTTATTTCACTATAAGAGTAGACTAGTAGGTACTAGAGGTGTGCGCCGATGGCAAAATCATCGGCGGCGGCGTCCGGTGGGATTTTGATCGGCGGCGGCGGCGTGATCGGCGTGAAATCGGCGTGGTACTTTTTTTTCGGTTTATGGTTAAATAACTATAAAGCGTAACTTCTTATAGTGAAATAAATTAGTATTAAGATTTTCAGAAATATAATTGCACCAAAAAAAATAAAAAGATGTATCAATTAGGAATTTTGATTTTTCTTTTTCTTTGTCGGTTCCTCAAGGATGAGGGTCGTGACTACCAAGAGCGCAGATCTTATAAACATTCTTCAAACCCTTCTACTTTGGGCTAGTTGTATTACGCCTTGGATATTGACGCCCGTGGCATCGCCGAATACATCAATCTATCATATGGGTGATCTGTCTCGACTCCTCTTTCCTTCAACGCAGCCAACCATTATCATCTTCTCCGACCTGGACTGGTCTTGGCCGGCCACGTGGCCAAATAATGTCAACATTCTCTGGAAGCATGTAGTTGAAAGCTGGATGTTGATACAAAGCTCTTTGAGTATCGACACATAAGTGCGCCGTTGTATACATGAGATGACCAACATTTGACGCCAACACCAATTTCAAATGTATCTTTTTTTGCTCTCAAGCCGGGGTTCTAAGTCCATGTTTCAGAGACATGAAGAAAAATGGAGAAGATAAGGGTGCGCATAAATCTGACTTTGGTGTTGCGGTAGATGTTCCTATTCCTCCATATATTTTTCAAGCGCTTTACTGCTGTTTAAGCAATTCTCTTCAAACAGTCTCCGTCGTTGGAGATCTGTGAGCCTAAGTAGACAAAGTTTTCTACTAAGTCCAGGTAATGTAGTTCCTGTGCCCTCTGCATCAACCCAGCTCTGTCTATGAACATTAGCTTAATTTTTTCCTGGTTAAGTGGAGGCCGTATTGTGCACTGATCAATTCGACTTTCTTAAGAAGTGTAGCTAGCTAGTTCAGTCTCATAGGCAACTATGTATTGCAAATTGTTATTCACTAATTCGGATGCCGCCCTGCCAGCTCTCAAGCACTCTGCGCAGTCCGCGCATTATGTGTTCGCCGACCGGGACAGTATGCAATTCTGCCTCGATTGGTCTTAATGGGTTTGAACTCCATGTCTTCCAGCCGGACACGACATTTGCCGTCCAAGTATAGATTATCCACCAAAAAGGACTGATGTTCAGGTACAATACCCATTTCCCCAAGCACTTCAAACATTTGTCGCTAATCTATGCAGTCAAACGTTTTGGCGTAATCGATGAAGCAAAAGGCCATGTGATTAACTGCCTGATATTTAAGATCTGCTCCCTTGTGCCTCTACCTTTAACAAAGCCTGTTTGCTCTATTGCGATTTGTCCGCTTCTGTAGTACTCCAGACGTTTGTTTAGAATAATATACAATAGAACTTTACCAGCAAGGGATATAAGTGAGATAATTAGTTGGATAGTTGTGACATTTACGGGTAGAGCATTTCTTAGAGACAACCATGGAATCTGCCCTTTGTGGTATACCCAGACCCGACCAGAGGTATAAGGGAACAGATTCTTCATGGAATGAGTTAAACAACTTTTGGTTACTGGAATATTCCCCAGTTGATTATGATTATAGATTGTTAGCTGAAATAAGATTACGTGCTCAAGAATTAGAGGAACGAATGCACATTTACTTATTGGGTGAAATCGCAAACCTTTTGACTCTATTTGATCCAATTTTACAGGAGACACAAAAAAACCTATTTAATTTACATCACAATAAAATTAATGAAATAAGTAAAGATTTGCAGCAGTAGTACTTATAAATATCATCACAAGATGTCCATTTGTTTTTTATGCTTTTAGATTTTTAATAAATTAATTGTTCTTGTTTTCTATTTTTTTCATGACGTTGACGTCCCAAAGCACATGTTGTATTGTATAACTGTGCCAAAGCATGATTTGAAAAATGGAATTAAGAGGTTTGTGACTTTAGCCGACGATATCTGCCATGGCGTGTATGTTCGCAAGAATGTTATAATCATGCGTGTATACTCGTACATATACCTACTGCAGAATTGGCGTTTTTTTTTATTTCGAAGCGTACTAAGCAAACTCTTTAATGTAGAAAATTACAGAGTTGACAAGTGCCGTAGAGACTCCTTATTCGGCATTGGAATTAGAGTTACTTGAATAAAATGCATAGAATAATTATCACTTTTCCGAAAAAAACGCAATTACGCCACGCCGATTTCACGCCGGTCAAATCTATCGGCGGCGGCGGCGTGGAAAAATCGTCGGCGGCGGCGGCGCGGCGGCGCGGCGCACACGTCTAGTAGGTACTAAATATTTACTCAGCGGAGAAAACTTCATGGTGACCAAGATATTCAAAACAAACTAAGTACAGTTTTTGAAATACTGCAACCTTTGGCTGTCGAAGGCTTTCTATATGATAAAGACTTAAGAGCCCTATAACATTTGAGCTGTAAGCCAATTCGCAATTTTTACGCGACGTTGCCATTCCGCTCGCGCTATCATTTGTCTCACGTCTTACTCGCTGCAATGTGAAAGACGACGAAATAGTGTTGATCCAGCGCTGAATTGCGCATTAGTGAGGACACAGTATGCCATGTATGGGAATGAGAATACAAACGTATTGTAGGTATTGTTATATGATTAAGTGTTTAATTAATCCATACTTCCATATTCATACTAATCCATACTAATATTATAAATGGGAAAGTGAATGTGTGTGTTTGTTTGTCCATCTTTCACGGCAAAACGGGGCGACAAATTGACGTGATTTTTTAAGCGGAGATAGTTGAAGGGCTGGAGAGTGACATAGGCTAATGTTTGTCTCTTTCTAACCCCCCACTTCCCTAAAATGGGGGTTGGAAGTTTGTATGGAGCATTCCGCAATTTTCAAGGTAGAAAGCTAAAAATTGGTATGCGGACTATTTGTGACTAACAAAAAAATCGTGAATCATTTTTTTTTGGAAATCTGCACCCAACCCCTTAAAAGAGGGGATGAAATTTTATATGGGGGTCCAGATATGTAGAGTCGATATGTAGAGTCGATATGTAGATTCGATATGTAGAGTCGATATGTAGAGTCGATATATAGAGTCGATATATAGAGTCGATATGTAGATTCGATATGTAGAGTCGATATGTAGAGTCGATATGTATAGTCGATACGTAGAGTCGATATGTAGAGTCGATATGTAGAGTCGATATGTAGAGTCGATATGTAGAGTCGATATGTATAGTCAACATGTAGAGTCGATATATAGAGTCGATATGTAGATTTGATATTTATTTATTTATTTATTTGAAGATATGTATACATGCCCTTACAGAACTATTCCAATTCGACATGACACTTAAAATTAACATATACAACAAAGTTATTTATTACAAATAACAATCAGGTACAATTATTGTTACCAATTACAGTTTCACGTTTGTAGGCCTCGCATCCATCATCTCACAGAATCTGAGGCATTCTTTTCTCACAGACGCCCATCGCCACGCAAACAGGTCGCACTCGGGTGCTGATGCCAAGAGAGCATTCAAGTGTGTGAGGGCACGGAGCAGCGGAGAGTTCAGGCGCGACACGGTGCGTCCCGCTGGCAAAGCCAACAGATCGCGTCGCCGCTGCCTGAGGGCTATCCTGGGGACGTCTGGAACATGCAGTCGCACAACTCGACTCACCAATTCTGGACAGTCCGAATCACCGCGCAGGGTCTGACACGCAAACGTCAATAAGCGATATGTAGAGTATATGTTCGATATGTAGAGTCTATATAGAGTCGATCTAAATAATTATATAAAAGAAGAAACTGGCTTCGTCCGCGTACTAAAAGTAATTTTAACCGTCTACAAAAAAGGTGCATCTCAGTTTGACCCGTATGACAATTTAATTGCAATTTGGCACAAATACTTTCAAGAATGTTCATGTCCACTATGTTAAATTACAAAATCGATGCCATTTTCGTAATTAACGTCCCAAAAAACCATAAAAACGACACCCATATTGATATTTAGACACAACCCCATCGCACCCCAACAGGGAGATGGTATTTCACGTCCGCCACGTTGGATTTAAAAATAGTTGTTGTTTTCGTAATCAGCGACCAGCGACCAGATAAACCATAGAAACAATACTCATGTTGATTTTCAGACATTGTCCCATTTCCCCCTTTTAGGGGTTGAATTCCAAAAAAACCTGAAACACGTATTTACTCATTTATTGTTAGAAATACTCCTGTGAAATTTCGAATCAAATAAACTTACTTATTTTGTGTCCCCATACAAACTTTGGACCCACATATCACCCGCTTAGGGGGAAAATTTAAAAAATATTTCTTAGTGCACTCTTAGACCTTATAAGGAACCTACGTGCCAAATTTGGAATCTCTAGATCCAGCGGTTTGAGCTGTGCGGTGATGTCAGTCAGTCAGTTTCTTCTTTTATATATTTAGATCGACTCTACATATCGACTCTACATATCCACTCTACATATCGACTCTACATATCGACTCTACGTATCGACTCTACATGTCGACTCTACATGTCTACTGTACATGTCGACTACAAGTCAACTCTACATATCCACTCTACATATCAACTCTACATATCGACTCTACATATAGACTCTACATATCCACTCTACATATCAACTCTACATATCGACTCTACATATAGACTCTACATATCGACTCTACATATAGACTCTACATATCAACTCTACATATCGACTCTACATATCGACTCTACATATAGACTCTACATATCGACTCTACATATCTGGACCCCCATCTAAAATTTCAACCCCTCTTTTAAGAAGTCAAGTGCAGATTTCCAAAAAAAAAAATATGCACGATTTTTTTGTTAGTCACAAAATAGTCCGCATACCAAATTTTAGCTTTCTACCTTGAATGGATTTCTACTTGGAATGCTTAATACAAACTTCCACCCCCCATTTTAGGGAAGTGGGGGGTTAGAAAGAGCCAAAAAGTAGCCTATGTCACTCTCCATCCCTTCAACTATCTCCACTTAAAAAATCACGTCAATTCGTCGCTCCGTTTTGCCGTGAAAGACGGACAAACAAACACACACATACACTTTCCCATTTATAATATTAAGTATGGATTCCAGAGGGTCAATCACGTAACGCATTGTACGTGCGTCAGGTAGACCTAAATTTCACATTTTATATGGAAAAATGACAGTTAAATCTACCTAACGCGCGTAAGAAATGTTACGTGATCGACCCACAGGCTATAAACTATCTTAGTGCAAAATTCCATCCAAATCGGTTGAGACGTTTAAGCGTGATTGAGTAACAAACATCTAAACATCCAAACTTTCGCATTTGTAATATTATAGTAGGATAATAATATTTATTTACTGAAAATATCATTATTATCAGTGCATATAAAACCATCGGGCAGGCCGTACACTCGTTTACCGCCGTCATGGTAGATATAAAAAAGTTACGA
This sequence comes from Epinotia nisella, assembly GCA_932294315.1. Lineage (NCBI taxonomy): Eukaryota > Metazoa > Arthropoda > Insecta > Lepidoptera > Tortricidae > Epinotia > Epinotia nisella. Next base: position 9,633,462 of record OW028687.1, read on the forward strand.
TTGACATCCATAACAATTATGCAATTTGTATAAAGCAATCAATTAAGGAAAAACAGTTAAACATAAAGATTATTATAACACCAATCTTAGATACTTCCACTTCCAACAAACAACGATCAAGTCGATACTATCGTCCTATACGCGCACACATTAACAATGTTTCATGCCGCTACACACCGTCCGACGCACACTAGCATAAATGTCACGCATAGCGACGTTGCTAGCTGTGCGGAGCCGACGAACATAGGTCCTACCTCGACGAGCGCTGGCGCGGGTCTGAGCGTTAGGCAGCGCGTGGCCGCCGTAGTCATGTAAAATGAGGTATTGTTTAATAATTCGTCGAAAATAAATCGTGGTGATTTAAATCCACTTAATAAATGTTTCGTAATAAACAGATACTGGAGATCATTTTGGTATCAGAATTACGTTAAGATAATGCAGGGATTTTGAGAAATCATGACTTGATTTTGACCGTTTTCGGTGCAAAATGTAATTCGTTTCAGATTTTTTTCTCAGCCCATGGCTCATAAAAATTTAACTTTTAATTACTTTAATTAAACTACAGGGTATTTGTGATTGTAACAGATTTTTTTTTGTGCATACTATTTAACTAATTTGACCAATTATCACTCCGAAATGAGGTCTCTCACGAGATTTAGCTGAAACATGCCGCTGCAGAAAATTCATTACTAAATCAGTAAAAAGATTATCGGTCAATTGTCATGCTGATATTGTAAAGGAGAAATCAAACCATCTTCACCAACTAGTTGTTATTTAAAAAAACGAATGGAAGGTATGTAATTTTGACGATAAAAACTTACAATTACGCGTGTTTTTTGTTATAGTCCTCTTAAAATAAAATACAAAAACACGATCATCTAAGAAGAGGGTGAGTGAGTTTTAATGGAATATAAGGTCGCATAAGTTCAATATTAACCCGTGGACTGCATTGAAATTTCAATTCTAAGTATGTGAAGGTAGGTTCCTGATACGAAGCACATTACGTGCACAAGAGGTGCGTGGGGCATTAAAACACTTGACAGGGATACTTCACACTATCGTTGCATAGTACAAGTAGGCAGTATGTATGTCTATAACTCTGGTTAAGTATAATAAAACCTTGCTTAACTACTTTTAGAGACTACCTAGTTCATTGACACCACAAATGGCCAAGTTGAACGTTTTGACCACAATCTCGAGGTATACCTAGTTTAAATGTCTGTGGTCATTTCATGCATAAGTATAAATAAATAAATAAATAAATAAATATAAATAAATAAATATTGGGGGACATTCTTACACAAATCGAACTAGGCCTATAGTAAGCTCAATAAGGCTTGTGTTATAGGTACTAGACGACGATATATATAATAGATATAAATACTTAAATACATAGAAAACATCCAAGACTCAGAAACAAATATTCATGCTCATCACACAAATATTTGCCCTTACCGGGATTCGAACCCAGGACCTTCAGCTTCGTAGGCAGTGTCACTACCAACTAGGCTAACCGGTCGTCAAAGTATCGGATTGAACTTTTGGAGACAATCACAGCCCTTTTCATTTATGCAAGGAGGAAATTTTGGCACTCATGGTATTATACATACAGCAAATTCTCATTATTTACTGGTTTAAAGACAGGTTGAATCTCATTAAAATTTTGAGTCACGCCAAATGCATCGTAACACGCTACAGGTAAGTACTTATTAGGTATATATCTAAAACATTGACAATCGTAACAGTTCCATTGACTGAGTATAAGTCTAAACCTATGTGCCAATTACAGTCCCAACTGACGCACTTGACTCCACCTGCATTCAGTAGGTACTGGTGTATGTTAACCCCGTCAAGGTCCGAGGCACTCGGCCAGTCTGCTGTCACACTCTGCTTACTGCACACCGGACCCGCAAACCCGTTGTGTGAATGGGTTGTAGACATTTGGCCAAGGTAAAAGAAATATATGTTGTGAACTATGTAGTAGTTTGCTCGCTTTGTCTGCGTTGTATAATTTCCCAAGGGATTACAGTTGGCCTTAAATAAAAATGGCAGGGGTGAATTGTGATTGTCCTCACGGTTACAAGAAAATTGTTGGAGACTGTCAACCCTACGTACTTATATTGCACCAATCAAAAGATGGACCAGTTGAAGGAGTTTTAAATCCACGAAATCCAAGACCTGAAAATGTTGCTAAATTTTTTGGAGAAACTCACTTGAAAGTGCATAAATCTGCTGTGGCTACATTCTGTGGCAAAAATTATATTTCCATCTGTTTGTTCAGATTCAAAACAACAGACCTTTTTTTTACAATTTTATCTTGTAAAATTACCATAAGTTACATTAAAACTGTAGTTTCTTGTAATCTTAATGCAACAGCAGTAGTCTACTCGTGAAGTAGGTACGAGTACTTGGGTAGACAAGAACCGCATTTTTATATCCCGCCACAAGCGTTGGGTGGTCCAAAATATGTGTCATACGGTTTTATTTGGCTTATCGTTAAAAAATATATAGTTGTACGCTCGCAGTAAAGGGCGCCTTTTATAGTCGATATTTTTATTGCAAAGCATTGAATATGTATGATCTCGAAATGTTGTACGCTGTGAAATTTACAAATTATGCACAGAAGTACTTAATTACGTTTTTTTTAATAATGGGTTCAGTGACTATTTCTAACAAAGTACGATATCTAATTAAATAAATATGAATCTAGTTAATTTTGAAATAAACCAAATAATCTTAACCCGTATTTTATAGAAAAAGTATTTTTTTATCTTATGCAGAAAAAACAGTCAATGATTACATATTTTGGGACTGTTAGACATTATTCCGTGAAAGCCGTCTAGATCTCGCGCTACTGGCTACTTGGAAATTTGTATGGAAAATTTTTTTGTGTAACAGCAAAACGTCACACAAAAGACACGAAAACGTCACACAAAAGAAGCAAAATTGGGGTTGGAGAGCAAATAGAAAAAAAACCATAAGGAATTTTAATATTCGAATATAGCTATCCGATAACCTATTTGTTTTACCACCCAACTATGTAAAAACAGTAGTAAAAAACAAATAAAATACCTTATTAAGACATAACACAATTTTTTTTTATAAACATACTTTTTCAATCTTCGTACTACAACATAAAAATTAATAAGGCTATCGACATATGCGTTTCTGTTGGTTGTAGACTTATAGTTGCACGACATAAAAATGTTACCGGGGTCAGTCTTATCTGCAATAAAACGCAAAATGTAGCATTACACAGCTGACGTAACACAAAGGAACGAAATCCTTCCCCGAACTTTGATATAAGATATTGATATAAAATATTTGTTCTAGAGACCTGAAAAACAATTTCCTTGATGATTTACATGGTGTTAAACAGACCACAAGCTAATTTCCTGGCTAGAGCTGTTTAAATCAAAGTTATAATTTTTTGAATACTGTGTGTTACACAAAAATCAGATGAAATTTGTATGGGAGCAGAAATTTAAGTTAATGGATTTGTTAATATTTTTATCAATATTATAATATAAAACTGTACAAATCCTATTAGATTATGAACAAGACTATGTGAAATCTCATCTGGAATACACATTACTTCAATACTTATTTTTTTATAGAATTTTGAAGTACGAGGACATTTTAAATTTTGGAATGTACACTTTTTTTGCAATTTACCCTGATAATAAAACCAAACTCGTACGATATACAATTACATTACTTTCCTTATACTTTCAATATTGCTTTATTACCTTTGTCTCATAAAGCATTCTCAACGACGTCTTTATGGTGGAAGATAAATTTACTTTTGGAACAGTAGTTACTTTTGCAGTAATATAAGTGAAACATAGCCTAGTTTTTACACTGTGTTCAACTTAAAAAATCTGCGATTATGTCAAGAGCAAAATCTAGTCTGAAAACAGGTAAGTAACTCAACAAAACTACTCATCAATTTAGTTGAAGACGTGTTAAGAACGGTTTTTATGATGATTTACAGGACATTTGATATTCCCGTTGATTGCGTCAATTTAAAATGTCGTAAAAGTTTATGCTCAAAGCACGAGCCAACTCGTTTTAAATGCCGGATGATGGAACTGCAATATTACATCAGTTTAATGAGCTTTCATTTAGTACCAGTCTTTAGGCTTAAAGAGATAAATGTTAGTTGAAAAACTCTAATCAAAACGGACGTCAATTAAGGTTGAGATATGAATGAATTCTAAATTGGTCTAGTATTTCATTAAAATTATGTCATCGAAAGTCATATAATCCCATAAGCATTTGAAAAAGTTCTTCCAATTGTACAAGAGAAACGTTATGAATACATATTGTATTAAAAAGCAAATAATATATAATAGTCGTTGTTCCAAAGTCATAATAACATTTTATATAAAATCATCATTAGAACCCCCGCCGCGTTTAAATGAAAAAAACCTCCATGTCATAGTAAAAGAAAGTCGAAATTATGACATCTAACTTACTGACGATCCGTCACACTCAGCTGCCGGCATCAAAGGGAAATCACTGTACCGTGACACGCTGCTCTTTTAAATACTAAAAAACACTTCATAATAGTAAATGTAAGCTTGAACCCTGCACACCTTTCAGATGATTAGAAAGCTGAAGCATTTCATAGTAAAATTAGTGACTTACATTACACTTCAGATTGTGCAAGTGTGGCGAATTATGAGACGTTTTTTCGACGTAACGATTTCATGAAGATTTAGACGGTTCATTACTGCTGAATGGTGTTACTACTGGCAGTTGGAGTTCAAAGTTTTATTACGCTGTACGCGTTCTCGGAACTACGAAATTAGTTCACTAAAATTATTTTCTCAGCAAATTAGACCGCATTCATACTTTAGAAACTTTTTTAATATCAACTGGCATAGTACTGAAACTTATTTTACTAACATGAAAGAATAGCTGAATTTTCAGTCAAATTATTCACTGGATCTACAAAAATAAAACATTTACCAACTTAATCTAAGTAAAAGTAAATTATTAACTTTGCCCACTTTGGGCAGAAACCGAGTCAGTAGGGTGAAGTCGCGAATAATTTTAGACGTTGCAGTTCCTGGCAACTGCAAAACCAGTCCAAGGAAGGCAACCGGTCACACCGGTTCCTATCATTCTCGAAACGAAAGCGAATAGCGATAGTTTTGCTAGAGGAAAACGGACATAGGGAAAAGTTTTTAGATATGCCTTTTTTTTCATCCACTGCAATTTTGTTCTAAGAAATAACTTGTGATACAATGCATTTTATTTGAAAAATAGTTAGGCAAAAGCAGATTCGCAGGTTTGTTTAATATCAAAGATAATAACCAAATATCAGCTGTGGTCTGCTACAACTCCGCTTATCCAGGCAGGACTACCTGTTCCAGATAAGATAATTCTTATCAGTAGTATAACCCACTAGCGCAGACGCCAACTTCATTGACCGTGCAGATTGCAACGTAAAAAACCGGCCAAGTGCGTGTCGGACCACGCAAAACGAAGGGTTCCGTGCCTATTAAAAAGGTCGTATCGTCATAGAAATCTTACGGCACTTATGTCCTTTTCTTTGAGGAAGGCAGTTTTTCAGCAATATCTCGGAAACCTTTCATCCGATCTTGTTCAAAACAATTTTCGGTGAATGAACTTAATAAGCGCTGTGTCCATGAATTTTTTCATATTTTTAAAATACACCGTTCAAAAATTAGAGGGGGGGGGACAGAATTTTAGTGACTTTCGGGGCGATTATCTCCGACCCTATTCACTTAATCAAAAAAAATGTTAAGAAACCTTATATTTATTTTGAAAGGCCTATCGATTGATGTGCCACACGGGGGGTCACAATGAAAAAAAAATTTTTGACTTTTAGTTTTATGTATGGAGTGCACCCCTAAAAATTTTTTTTTTTGTAATTTTAATTACAAAACTTTGTAGCGGCTAACAAAATACACCTATCCTCAAAATTTTATTCAAATACACCTTATAGTTTTCGAGTAAAATGCCTGTGACATACGGACAGACGGACAGACGGACAGACGGACAGACGGACAGACGGACAGACGGACAGACGGACATGACGAAACTATAAGGGTTCCGTTTTTGCCATTTTGGCTACGGAACCCTAAAAACCAAGGCGTGAGGAAGCAATACCTACCTAATCAAGATTCACTTGTTTAATATAACTTTGCGTATAATATGTTGAATGACATTGCCACAAAATAAATACCGCAGCAGCAAGTAATTACGAGTTATGTCCTCTACGATTTTTTTAATGGATAAAAGTTCAAGATTTTCTGTTTCTCGTCATCTTGTACACCTGCGAGTCTACCGCTGAGATTATGTTGTCAGTTAGCGCCATAACTACGTGTCGCCATGATACATGGGTTATGTGATTCATCACCGCGACCCATATCGGCCATATCACGCATTACTTTACTGTTGGGGTATAATAAGAGACGTGCGCTCAAACCCACTTTCGAAATTGTCGTTTTACGGCACACGTTTATGACTGAGAGATTCCAACTCCCATGATAATACGAGCATAAACATATTGCATTCTTCAAGAGACAACTCAAGCGTTTTACGGTATTTGAATTTCTTATTTAAGCAACAAGACACCTTATAATTCATGTTGAAAGTGTATCTAATATTGTACAAGTTACATTTAGAGTTTAGTAGTGCATAGTTTCGAAACTATAAATCCCTCTTCAGCCAGCATTTAGTATTTATAGTTGGCGGTTGCAATGTTGCCTAATCGCCGACACATTAAATCGATCTCAGTTTCTGTTTGCGTTCAGGAAGTTCTTGTAATAATTTCTAATGGATTTAAGGGTTACATTGTCCTTATCTTAAGTCAGTTTTACTTCCAAATACGTCGTCATAGCTATGGAGTGTTGAATTGAGGGCAAGCTAAACGCTGTTAAGTTTGCCGAGGCACTAGCCAAACGGCCGCCGGAACATTATGAACGTTAGTCACACGTGAAAATTGCTCTTTGACACTGATAGCATCTAAACTATCGTGTAATATCTAAAGTTTGTTGTTTCCTAGAATGGAGCTGGTCGTAATCTAAAACGACCGCGGCCGTGGAAGGGCTGTCGGTGTCGACGCCATTACAGCAAGCGCCGCAGACTTAACAGGCTTAAATGACTGAGGCTAATGACATGGCAGATGCGCTGACTCCGTGAATATCATTTTATATCTCAGTTAATTTAGCATAACAGTGATGTGGTGTCAGACATGTATACATGGGTGAGCCAGATTCTATATTCAGGTTACTTGTTTCTCTTTCTAGAGTAAGAAAGATCTGATTCGGCTACTGAATACGAAACTTTGGGGGCATCCATTAATTACGTGAGACGTTCGGGTTGAGCCGAATCTCATCTAATCTTACTTTGGGGAGAGGGTGGTTTCCGGCAAATATCACATAAGTTTTTTTAGCAAGTTATCTTATTTTTTTAATAAATCCAACATATTTACACTAGAAACACACATTTCGAAAAATCTCACGTGAGATTGGGGGACGGGGAGAGGGATGAGCCAGATCTCACGACATCTAAGGTTGAGGGTGGGTCAGAAAATTTCTAAAAACTCTTCACGAAATTAATCGACGTCCCCTTTTGAAGAAACAGGAAAAAAAACGTCCAAGTACGTGTCGGATCACGCAAAACGAAGGGTTCCGTGCCTATTAATAACTTCTTATAGGTTTCCTGTAATCTTTAGGCAAGAAACTATTTTCTTTATATTTTTCAGAATTTTAATCCTGGTAGTTTCGGAGATAAGGAGATGTTTTTGCTAAAATTATAAAAGAAATTACCTGAGATGCTTACAACAACCCGGAACCCTAAAAAGATCATCATCATCATCCATCATAGCATTCACAGCTTCTTGTGGTTTTGATTTACCCGTAAATAATGATCTTCGAATGTGTTTCTAGTTTTATTGGAAAACTCAGAAGTTTCTTGGTTCGTTATATATTAAGTGCGTTACGTAGATATTAAATATCCGTTACATCTTCTTCAGTTTTCTTCGTTGCTTTTTTAAGGCTTGTGCAGAGTTATTGCTCTCATAATTGAATTCTTATCCGAGTTGGTACCTTGTTATTATTTTATGAAAATTTCGCACACAGTCTAAATTCTTAGTTTAATAAAATGAGAACGGTATATAACTGCTGTTTAAAGCAATACTATTTAACTTCCATTAAAATCTCATCTTCAGTGTTCATAAAGAAATAGCGGGGTAAGTAAGGTTTAGCGAGCGAACTTCCGATAGAAGTTGATTTGAGATGTTTGTAATCTTGACCCATTAGAGCGATGGTTTCAATTTCAATTAATATGTACATACTACGGTTGCAGCAGGCACCGCCACATATCAAAGAATTTAGGCGTTTTTTGCTCTTTTGCAAAAATCGCGAAACATCTATTTGTCTTCTTTTCTTTAACTACTTACTTGCACGAATCCAACTCGTAGTATTAGTAATTACTTTTAAAAAACTAGCAGAAGGATGCTGAAAAATATGTGTAGTATATTTGATTACTTGAGCATTCGATATTCAGAAATCTCTAGCAGACGCGCTGGTTGAAAACGTTGGAACACACGGATACAGAATTTCCATTTGATTGATTTGCCGGCGCTCGGACGAGTCGGACGAGAAAGTAACGCACGAATGCGCCGAGAACAAATGTAGCAGAAATAGCAGAATCTGCCATTGTTCCAGGCATCACCTGTGAGCATAACGGACACCAACGGTTTTTGCACAACTAGGCCTCGCCCTGTCTCTAATCACGTTTCAGTTCAGTCTGCGGCTGCTGTAGTTGCTAATAGGCTTGTGACCTCATGTTCAAATTGATAGCGTAGTGTTGCTAAATGGATAGTAAACCATCAAATTATTGTAATAAAGTATAAAATGCATTTCTTTTATTGTCCAAGAGTTAATTTAAAGCTACCAATAGAATCCTTAAGTTTTTATAGAAACAAAGTTGTAGTACAATTATGGACCTCAAGCGCAGTATTTTGCAACCAAAACAGCAATTTACTTGATTTTCCATAAAACGATTAGTTCAAATAGCAAAGTGTGACGTCACACTTTTATGTCAATCAGTACGAATCGTTTCAGCTGCCGCCAGCCAGGTCCGTCTTTGAGATCAAATTTTTGGGTATTTATGTTATTTAGTTGTAGTTGTTGCTCCCATGCAAGCATTTGTTCCTCTGCAAAACCTGGTTCGAATGGCATAGTAAAAAAATCTTAGGTCACATCACAGGCTTATTGTTATACAACCAGGGCCCTATTTAATAAACATTACAATCCTATAATTTTGTAAAAAAGTGACATATTTGTTAAGTTTCACTAACTAAAACAACAAATATGTCACTTTTATACAAAATCGTAGGATTGTCATGTTTATAAAATAGCCAGCTGAATGCACCAAAATCCAGGCTTTAAGTTATGACTCATAGCAAAAGTGGCCGTGTAAATATTTTTCTTGGTTACCTACATTACTGCTTTGTTTGTGTGAGGTGTGCAATAAAGAGTATTTGTATTGTATTGTATTACATCCAGTCGTAGTGTGGCGTCAAATATATCTTTAGATTGGACAAGCCGTTCCTTTGAGCTACATTTTAATAGCGAGATATGGTACTTTTTCTCTCAAAATAGGAAAGCCGCAGGGAAACCAGATTTTTGCATTCCTCGCCACTTGTAATTTTCATTATTAGTAAGAACGGCTTAATTGCTAATTAAATACATTTGAAAAGTATGAAATGCGCATTTAATTTTTGCTCACGAGTCTACTGGCATGAATTTATTTTTTGCCGGTATTGCGCTCTCTCCCACGCTACAGATGAAGGTTGTAAATTTTAGATTTTTTTCTTTTACGTCTTTTAGTTTCTAGAATCATACAGAGGATGTCTTCTCTCTTGGGATCACCGACCGCATTTTTTGTGTTTAGGTCTACTTGGTTCTGTTTTATTCTGTTGAATATTTACAGGTTTGTTTTTTTATGTTGACTTACTTGGAGATTTGTAATTATTGCCGCATTAGAAAAAAAATTGTATACAATTATTTATTGTAGGTATACAAAAACATATACATGAGTAACAACATACCTATTTTAAATTAAAAAAAACAACAAGTATTAATAAAAAAATGACTGACCCCATTAATTAATCACGTAAGTACGCCTAATAAAAATTCATTCCTGTAGGGATCATCACATTATGCACCAAACAGGTGCAAACATAATCAACATCAATTACAATCAGCTACTGGCTGGGCCCACCTCCGCTTATCGTGACATAACCTACAAATCGTCATTCATGCTAAATGACTCACACACATGCATGACCAGTTTGAAAACAATTCAAGAAACGAACATGAATCTAAAAGTATACCAGTTTCAAAGCGATATATTGTTATTATTTGGTAATCATAACCTGTTACTAACAACTGCCAGGTTAAATCGCTCGTAAAAAAGTTGGTTACCTGATAAAGTTGCCAGTAACACCGCTACAGCCGCCACACCTGTCGCTCCAAGCCGCTGGGACCTCATCTTGTCTCTTTTTAACACGCTATTCGTTTGCGTCCTCGTAAACAAGAAAAACAACAGAAAAATTCAAACTACTCTTCAACGTCTTTGTTTCAAAACAATAAACAATTTCACTCGCGTTTTTATTACACCTTCGTCTGTATCATTCGATAAAGATAAGTAAAACCACAAAATGCACAATAAACTGTCCTTATATCAGTTTATATAATAGTCTTATACTAGTTTCACTGTAGTTCATTATGACGTTTGTCTGTAACGGCTTGTTTTTAAGGAGTTTAAATTTGGAAAAACTTGTTTCGTGTAGTTGATCGAGTGGGAATGCCGGGAAGCGTGCGTCCGCCTGTGGCGAGCTCTCAGCGACACTGGCTGCGCGACGGGGGCGACACGGCGCGGCGGCGGCCGAATGTGGAACTAAGCGGCGTCAGAGCCTCGTCCTGTGGACTAGCGGCATTGAGGCACGCGATGCACCGAGCACGAGGATCCAGACTACTTAAGGCATGCTCCCGGGATTTATCGGTACTTCTGGAAGTATCGGGATTTTTCAAAAAACCTAATACCGGTTCTGGCGGATAAAATCCCGGTTCTTCAAATTCAAATGATGTTGTATTCAAATGACAAATTCTTGAAAAAAACACTATCGGGAAAAGTAATTGAATTAACAAAAGACCACAAGATAATTTGTATAAGACCTATATAAATCATATAAGGTAGTTAGATGCAAAATTTAGCTGAACTAACTAATTATAATGTGAACAACAAATGCACAAAGAAATTTAAAAATGAATAGTATAAGGCTGGAGTAAAGACTGGTCACTTAAGGAGATCATGAAAAGCAATCTAAGTATGCATATAAGCAAAACATTTAACACATTTATCCTACCATGCCTAACCTACGGTTATGAAACCTAAATAAAAACCAAAGGGAAAAAATTGCAAAATGCCAAAGAGCCATGGAGAGGAGTATGTTAAAAACTAAGCTTCACAAGACAGGGGTCCCAGTTCAGACATAAGATCTCGAACCAAAGTGGTATACATCCTCATTTGTGTTGGACACACTGTAAGAAGCAAGTCAGAGAAGTGGAGTCAGAAAATCACCATGTGGCATGGTAGAGGTCGCCAAGTTAAGAGGTGGGAAGACGAACTAAAACTAACTGCTGGCCCTTACTGGACAATAAGAGTGGCTAGAGATAGGAAACATTGGAAGGAGTTGGAGGAGGCCTATGCCAATAGGCACACCGAACTAAGAGATTTTTCATAAACAAGAATTGCGGAAAAATAATGTAAATTATTTCACTAGTTTAGTTTGGGTTTAATTGAGATTGAAATAATATGCTTATTTTGTTAAGTTTGTGCGTACGTATTAAGATTGATAGGTTCTTTTTCCATTTGATTTAACTATTTCACACGACTGTAAAAAATGGTTTGGTATTTGAAATACATATTTATATGTAGATAGGTACATATTCGTATAAGAAATACCTACTGCTTTTTCTCTATGATTGTTTCATTGTGCAATTTGTTGATTCGTAGGTTATAAAATAGCCTCCGTCCATCCAGAAAACCCAATCATACTGGTAAAATAATTTTTGAAATCGGTTAAGCAGTTTCAGGAACCGTAATTTATCTTCTAGGAAAAGTCTGTGAGCTTTGTATTCTCATCTCACAGACTTTCCTTTTCACAATATTAGTATAGAGTATAGATATAGATTAACCAATTGATGAGAACTATGGTGAGAACATTACACTCCACACCTTTTACTACAAGATTTAATAACAACTAACAATCTCTTATCTTATTCAGCTAAATTTTGCACCTAATATGATATTTATAAAATTATGTTTTAGTATTTATTATTATTTGTTTGATTATTTTTCCCTGTTTTGTTTATAGAGAATAGCATAATTTAATTAAAATTGGCGTTTTAGTTCAAGAATTACTCATTTAGTTACAAAAAATACTCCGTACCGAAAAGTAGGTACCGAAGAACCGGGAATTCCCGGTACTGGCTCAGTACCGGAAATCTCAGCCCCGATTCTTGGAGTAGTGCACCCCCTAAGCAAGACTGATTGTTCCTAGTTTTAATAAGTGATTATCTTCTCAACAGCTGTGGTCAGGTATTAGTGAATATTGGTATCTTTGTTATTTTTAGTGCTGGTACGGTTTGTTTGTTTGTACAGTGTGTTTTTGAAAATAAAATCCCACGAAAACCATTACCTACATGTAAAGTGATTGCCAAGAATCCCTAGCTCATATAGCTTTCAGCGTTAAAAATATTTATCAGATCGCAAGTAGCGCCAAGCTTTCTACTCCACACGGCTTAACTCTACCAGCCACGCTCTATGTATCCTAAGGGTTTTGATGATCACGGGGTGAGTGAGTCAGTGACGAAATCGGCGTTTTTTTAGATACCAATAAAATTTAAAGTGTAAGAGCTAGGCATGCAGTTCAAACTTTATATGTTTAATACGTCCACTGTTGACATCATATCCCGAGAATTTTGTTTATCTGGTAGAATGCAATTCCAAACACGAGTTATGAGGGTTCAAAAAAAACGACGAAGTGCGTCGAGAAAAGGTAGGTAGTGTGCGCCCTTGCGCTTCGCTTGGCTCGCCCCTAGATAAATATTTATGCACATTAGGTACCTATCCTATCTAAAAGAAAATAATTATTTTTAACCATTTGACAAGGAGAGGTATTCCCAAGTCTATTTGTGCTGGTATTTGTTAACGAAATCTACTCAAGTCACTCACTCAACTAGAACAAGCAAAACTAAGGTACCTACCTACCTACGTAAACGATTGCAAGATTCAAATACTGGACGTACCTCGTGGGACTGGGCACACCTCACCCAGTCCCACGTCGTACGACCCTTAATTAAAAATTTAAAAATTGTTAAATAAAACAATAGATCATTTACAAATTCGACAAAAGGGTCAAAATTATGTAAAATGTGTCATCAAAGGTAGTTACTTAGTTGAAAGTATGATTTCACCATTTGAATGAAACTTTAAATTACTATCACACTAATCATACGGTTAAACTCTCAAACTGAATGTCATGACTGGCGACATGTTTCAAATTCTTCGGGAGTCCATCAGGATGAGTGTACTGGCAGCTGTATCGCGTTGAGTATTAAGGTAAAGTCCCAATGCTTACCTTAAATACAACTTTTACAATTGACACCTCTATTGTTTTGACATAAGATTGAAAGTGTCAAAAATTCAAAATCATGTATATTGGGCCAGTGACGGGCGATACGTTTAATTTAGTATAACTTTAAACATGACTCATTTATTTATTTATTTATTAAAAACATGTTAACATGACATTACAGTAAAAAAACCAATGCGTCATGGAACGAAACTAAACAAACACTATCATGAAAGTTTAAATTAGATTGAGTACCTACCTTACTTCGTTTTCGTGAATTAATGACTGTAAACGTGTTTATTCCGATCGAAAAGAATGTTGACTCAAAAACAACGGTTTATAACCACAAATTAACTGCTTCATCAGTCGCCGCACGTCGCCGCTGATTATCAACACCGTGTCAATTTGGTTATTTTTGATGCTTCATTTCTCTCCGATGACTGATTACGGCATGCATAATTAATTTTATGCGCGATACCGTGAATAAATAACAAACAAAGGATTTTTATCGTATATATATGTAAGTATGTACGTACTGATAAATACCTACAACATTATGCGGAATATAAATGACTAATTACACGGAAATCGCGAAAAGTCTGGTTGATGTTACCTACTGCTGGTGACTTTGCAATTCGAGGAAATGCCGCCAGCATCCTCGGTACCTACAATACCTCGAGGGCCGTTTTAGGGTTCCGGACCAAAAAAGTAAAAAAGGAACCCTGGTGAGATCCCGTCCGTCTCCGCACAACACAGTGCACCACAATCGGACAACTCCTGGACCACCTCTTTATTGCCGTCCGCGACGATTTGCTCCTCAAAAACTAACAGCTGCCAAGAAAGAATTTGAAGATTTGGTACAAGCCGGAATCGCGCGACCTTCACAAAGCCCTTGGTATGAACCATTACACATGGTCATTAAAAAAGACGGTGTGGCGATTACCGGGCTTTAAATGCAAGAACTATCCCAGATCGTTACCCCGTTCGATACATTAACGATTTGCCAACAACATGGGTGGAGCTAAAAATTTTACAACTATCGATCTTGTGAAGGCATACCATCAAATACACCTGTTGCTGAGGTGGATATCCCGAAAACAGTGAATGTCACGCCATTTGGTCTCTTTGAATATCCTTTCATGACCTTCGGCTTAAGGAATGCTGGACAAATGTTTCAGAGGTTTATCGACGAGGTCACACGAGGCCTCGATTTCGTTTTCCCTTATGTCGACGATATTTTGGTATTTTCATCAAGCGACATCTAAGAATTTTGTTAGCGTCCACATCGGGTCTTGCTTGCAGCAGCTCGTCAAAGGTCAATGGTGCCCGCTGGCATTCTTTAGCAGGAAGCTGACTCCACAACAGTCACAGTGGCCGGCGTATTACAGGGAATTGTTAGCCGTGTACGAAAGTGTACAACACTTCCGCTATATACTAGAGGTCCTGCATGTTACCATCTATACAGACCACAAGCCATTGCTGTACGCTTTCGTACAGCGCCGAGAAAAACTTCCGCCTTCACAATTAAACCAGTTACCTTTTATTGGACAATTTACAACGGATATACAATATATCAAGGGCGAAGATAACGTAGTTGCAGACGCGATGTCTCGTATTGAGGTCATTTCTTTAGAAGACGATTACGAAGCGCTTTAGAAATCGCAAGAGACTGATCAGGAGCTCGCAGACCTACACCAAGGAAATAGTGGTCTTAAACTTACCAAGCTCAATATTCCTGGTACTGATTTCTATTGAGTGCGACGTCTCAACCGGAAAACCTCGTCCCCTTAACATCAAGGGCAGGCAAATTGTAGTGAGCATCGACCGCGTTAAGCCAGCTTTTATTGAGGTTTGCAACAAATTTCATGCCAAAAATTAAGCTCTCAACGGTGTATCTTCGGGGCCGGCTAAATTATCGTGTAAAATCTCCTAGGTACTTGTCCTAGCTTACCTGAGTTTTGTCCTAGTGAAAAAACGGGGAAAACGCCTGCAGGGGCTACTACCCAACGAATCCAGCCACCAATCACGCGGTCCGTCCGCAAGGTAACCTTTAGTAAACGCGATGATTTTTGTTATTATTAATTCGATGATTTATTTTTCTCTGTTGGAAGGATGGTGTGGCGACCTCCTTGTTAGAGCTAAGTAAGCTACCTATTTTGTATTGACAGACGGCAATCGTCTTCTGCTGTCAGTCGAGGACAAAAGAGAGTTCTTGTGCTGGACTTCTGTATGTCCGAGAAATATATACCTTTTACTGTTTGTCGTCAGTATTGTACAAGTTGTTTACCGCGATAATAAATACCGAGTTATGTACGCATTAGTTTTATGTCCCGCCGTGGACCGAAACTTCGCCTCCAAAAATTTACTTCTGATAAACTGCAATAGTCAGTAACATCTGACTTAATTTATTGCATATATTATTCTGGGACCCTATTTCATCAGTTTCTTTTGATGTTGACTGTACAATCAACTACTACTATAGCTATTATAAATCGTTTTGATTTAGGGTTACTACTGCTCACCATTAGATAGGTTCGGTACTCACTACTCACTCTTAAAACCGTTTATTTGATATCAATTTTAAAGATATGTATATCTACGAGTTTCTACATGTTTTTCGCGATGACGATAGATACAATTAAGTAATTATAAACAATTTTATCTACATTAAAAACTGTTTTATTATCAGAGGGGCTTGCGTATCTTTTTGAATGAGCGTAAGGACAACTCAACTGCAATTTACACATAAAAACCGGCCAAGTGCGTGTCGGACCACGCAAAACGAAGGGTTCCGTGCCTATTAAAAAGGTCGTATCGTCACAGTAATTTTACGGCACTTACGTCCTTTTCTTTGAGGAAGGCAGTTTTTCAGCAATATCTCGAAAACCTCTGAACCGATCTTGATCAAAACAATTTTCGGTGAATGAAATTAATAAGCCCTATGTCCATGAATTTTTCCATATTTTTTAAATACACCGTTCAAAAATTAGAGGGGGACAGAATTTTAGTGACTTTCGGGGCGATTATCTCCGACCCTATTCACTTAATCAAAAAAAATGCTAAGAAACTTTATATTTATTTTGAAAGGCCTATCGATTGATGTGCCACACGGGGGGTCACAATGAAAAAAAAAATTTTGACTTTTAGTTTTATGTATGGAGTGCACCCCTAAAAAAAATTTTTTTTGTCATTTTAATTACAAAACTATGTAGCGGCTAACAAAATACAACTATCCTTAAAATTTCATTCAAATACACCTTATAGTTTTCGAGTAAAATGCCTGTGACATACGGACAGACGGACAGACGGACAGACGGACAGACGGACAGACGGACATACGGACATGACGAAACTATAAGGGTTCCGTTTTTGCCATTTTGGCTACGGAACCCTAAAAATGACATTTCGTTCTACCTCTAACGTTCGTACGAAACGTTACACAATCGACCAGTTGGTTCAAGCCTGATGCACGAAATATAGGACTCAACCTAACCTTCAACTTAAAAAAGGTCTACTACTCTTTTAAATCCCTTACGTCGAGTAAACCATGATTTTTAAACTTCAACCTCCAACTTCCCAGAGCCGTCAAATTCTTTTGATAGACAAAATTATTGATGGGATTGCTGTATGATGCTGCCACTCACAGCAACGAGATTCGGTGAAAGTTTTTTAATCTACACAATTCGTATTTAAATCTGTGTGGTACCTAACTCGGAAACCAATCATAAGCTAAATTGACTTTTAAAGTTCCACGTTGACCTTTTTGCATTTGTGGTTCTTTATATTGTGATGCTTTATATTGTGTGTAATTGAGATACTCATTTGGCTGGAGTGCAAAAAAAATATACATAGTTAAGAGCCTTAATCTAATCTACGCTTTAACTTGTTTACATTGTGTAACGACAATAGGCATGATGACTAAAAATTTTTCCCGATGCCATTTGAACCAGTTTTTGGAGAGGAACAAATGTTTGTATGGGAGCAACTACCATAAAAGAACATAAATACCCAAAAAATTGAGTTAAAGACGGACCTCGCTGGCCGCACCCGAAACGCTTCATACTGATTGACTCAAAGGTATGACGTCACACTTTAGTATTTTGAACTAATCATTGTAGGGGAAATCAAGTAAATTGCTGTTTCGGTCGCGAAATACTGCGTTTAGGTCCATAGTTGTCATACAATTTTGTTTCTATAAAAGCGTAAGGATTCTATTGGTAGCTTTAAATTAACACCTGGACAATAAAAAAAATGCATTTTTTTTTCTAAACTTTCAAGGTTCATATCTTTTTATGATATTAATTATATTTTGTATCCATTTAGCAACAATATGTTATCAATTTTAACATGAGTCATCATGCCTATTACCCATACATTTTATATGGGTACAAACTGAAGCGGCCGTAAGTGCTCACATAATATTGATTTAAACTTTCACGGTTCTCACACATTTTTGTTACTAAACGGGATTTAATCGCACATGTTTAACTTATTAACTCAGAGCGATAATTAATCTACTAATGTAAGAAGAAGCGATATCGACAAATTAATCAATTATCATTCATTAAGCTAACTAATTAAAATATTTTATTATCATAGGATTTTACCAGCGGTTTATTGAAATGATCCCACTGGACTAAACGGGTTATCGAATTACGCTGCGCTAAAATTCATACTAATATTACTAGTAGACTCTGTGAGCTATAGAACTCGCGAGACGGTCTTTACAAAAAAAAAAATATTTTGAGAAATTGAATTGACTAAAAAGTTCTAATTAAATTGTATATAACACTCAACACACGAGATATCACAAGAAACAATTTCACGAGAATCGGTGAGAAATGCAACCTATGGAGGAGAACATCCGGACAGCGGAACATCTGGACATCCGGACAAATGAAATCATTTTGGGCCAAGCTGAAACGGAGAACTTCGTTCGCTTCGCTCGCTCGTTCAATAAATGCGAAAGTAACTGTCACGTTTAAACCTACTTCAACTACTACTTCAGAGGACTAGCATTAGCGTTGCCGATCTTTTGAAACCTGTACACTCCTTTCTTGAAGAACCCCATAGGTCAAGGTAGGTAGTTCCTCGGGAAAACTACCACACTTACGACAGAATACCTAGATTATGTTTACATAATAAGTACTTTGGAGCTAACCTTAAGGTTTGTTCGGACAATAAACACGAATAATCAATTATCGCGTTTCATTAATCCACCGCAACCCGCGTTCTGCACCAAATCCACTTATAGAGATATCATAAGTATCATTACCAAACCCGATACCGACATGTCGGGCCGCCCCTATTTGCAGTGTAACCTTAATAGATCCAACCAATTCTCGATTTAACCCGATGCGAAATGAAATAAAAAGCATACCTCGGGATGCTCGGCTAAATTAATTGAAAGGGGATCAGGCCCTTGTTTTGACTGAGCAAATAGAATTAAAACATTCCCCATAGGTACGATAACAAACGCGCTATTGACCAATGTAAATAAAATATGATGCCCGAATTTCATTTCATTTCAGTCGGCACAGAGCAGGCACTAGCTATATGGTTGTCAGACGGGCACAAACCGATAACACAAAACGGTTAACTTGCTTTTAACATGATAGACGTTTACTAATTAAATTTTGGGATTTACTTTCAGTAAACTGTGTTAGAATTTCGGCAAGGAAAAGCGATTACATTTTGATGACAGTGATTTGGCCCGGTCTAAGCCTTCGCCTCATTTATCAACCCTGGCTACCTAATCCAAAGCTCGGTCTAGACGATACAGAGACCTAAATACATAAGTACTTTATCAAACGAAAACCTCTGAACGTTTACTCAGTTCAACATCAAAGTGTTTCATCTGAAAATGTAATATTTCTATTGGGTTATTCGAAAAATAAGCTTACAAAAAAACCTTTTTACCTTCCTTGTGCTCGTTAAAACTAAGCAGGTATAGAGTTATTTTTTTACTTTGATAACGTTGTTTTTAGGGTTCCGTACCTCAAAAGGAACAAACGGAACCCTTATAGGATCACTTTGTTGTCCGTCTGTCTGTCGGTCTGTCTGTGAAGACTCTTTATCTCGGGAACGCATGGAGATATCGTTCTTCTAAGTTAACTTAAAAAAAAAGAAACGGCCGTTCATGCCGCAAAAAACGTATATTTCTACACTCAAGGGAATCAAAATACTTTCCGTTGACCTAGAACTATGAAATTTGGCAAGTACAATTTACAGGGAAAAATCTGAAAACCATACATTTGTCATTTTGTACGGAACCCTCGGTGGGCGAGTCCGACTCGCACTTATCCGGTTTTGTTTTAATATACTCGAACTAACAAATGTATAGTTTATTATTTTTTCTCGATTTATGGCTTTTCTAGCCGGAAATTTATTTTTGGTCTCATACAAGCTTTTGATCCTGGACAGAAATGGGATCGATTAGCATAAAAAAAAAGTTTGTCAAAAATGACCATTTTCTCGCACCCTGTATGTTTTTCCCAAAATCTGTAAACGCCAATCTTCATTCATTTGAAATCGATGGATGTTCTGCTAAGACCATTTTCGCCCAGCAACACGGGATCTGGTAGCTGCCCTCACTGACCCAAAATCTATTTCCACCCTATTCTATTTATTTATGTATACGCGTAATATACTCGCGGGCAGAAGCTATTGGTAGGTAAATAAATGACCTATATTATTTGCATTTACTGTTCACATTTGGGTGAAAACATAACAATAATGGGTGTTTTTCAAAAAAAGTGTACATGAACTTTTTTTGTCAGATTTAGATTTTTTTGGGTTTTTTTTACTCAGAATCGTTGATACTATCGATCCTCATACAAGAAAAAAAGTGTAGGTACCAAATATTCCATTCAAGTTCGTCACATTTTTGTATGCAGTCTTTTTTATTTATATGGTCGTGCGTGACGGCGCACTGGAAGAAAAATCTTATATAGTAAAATCTGGGACACTTTTTTTATTGTATGAGGATCGATAAGTATAGTGTGGGCGTTTGGTGAAAAACCTTACTTTTTTTGATAAAAGTATGAAACTTGGCACAGTTATTTCTTGTGCCAAAATAAGCCGATTAAGATCGGTAGCCCTCGGGAGCCCCCCCTCTGGGGCCCGGGAGGGGGGGTTAAAGTCCCGCTTCGCCCGGCTTCATTCTAAAAATTCTAACCGTCCATGGCTAGCTAATATGTCGTGTTTGGTATCAATTTCGGATAAATCAATGACGTAGAAGTCATTTCTGGTATAAAAAAATATTATTTGTCTTGAAATTAAAAAAGAAAACATAAAAATAAAGATTTTCAAGTCCATTTTTTTTATTTTGAGCATTCGTAAATATTAAACGGGCTGCTATTTCTGTATACAAAAAATATATTTATAAAGCCAATTTATTGTAGATTTGAAAATATATAACTTTTAACTACCTTTGCTAAAAATAAATAGTGTAAAAAAAAGATTAAGTGGCGAGCGGTAGAAAATACCGCTCCGCCCGGCTTCATCCTAAAAATTCTAACCGTCCATATCTAGCTAATAGGTCGAGTTTGGTATCAATTTCGGATAAACCAATAACGTAAAATTTATTTTTAGGATAAAAAAATGTAATTTGTTTAGCAATTAAAAAATAATATATAAAAATTGATTTATACAACTCCAATTTTTTATTTTGAGCCTTCGTAAATATTAAACGGACAGCTATTTCTGTATACAAAAAATATAAAAATAAAGACAATATATTGAAGATTTGAAAAAATATAACTTTTTAATACCATTGCTAACAATAAGAATTGTAATTTTTTTTTTTTGTAGCGCGCTTTAGAAAACACTGCTCCGCCCAACTTCATTTAAAAATTCTAACTGTCCATGTTTAGCTAATAGGTGGTATTTAGTATCAATTTCGGATAAATCAATAACGTAAAAATCATTTCTGGTATATAAATGTTATTTAACAAGCAATAAAAAATATTTTACTAGAACATATTTTTATTATGAGCCTTCGTAAATGTTAAACGGCTAGTTAGTTGCGTATGCAAAAAATACTTAAACAAAGCCAGTTTAATGTAGATTTGAACATTATAACTTTTAGCTACCTTTGCTAATACTAAATAGTGTATTTTTTTTAAGTCGCGTGCCGGTGCTCAATTTTTACCGCCTGTTCAACCTAAGTGCACATTCTGGAGACCGAATGTGCTATATTCGTTCTTGTGATCATAAAAATGATGAAAGATTAAGAAATATTTGTAACACAATTTTAATTTGCACAGTAGTGGCGTTCCCTTAGAGAAGTACGTTGTAGTAGTTGTAAGGGACCTTAGAAGTGTCGCGAGGCCTCATGTTTGTATTAGGTGAGAGCGTCACTATTATCGCCAATGTCACTAAGATCCCTTTTTCAAAGTCATATTGTACGAGTATAAGCGGAAAAGGCACATTATTACGTATAATGTACTACATGTCTCGAGAGTCAACGTAGTTTCCTCCACTGAGACATAACTGGGTACATTTCAAATCCCTCTTCAGTTGCATTGCGTTTTGCAACCAGCTTTGCATTAACATCTTGTTTAGTTTAAACAGATGCTGACCACACCAGGGTTGTCAGACCAGTGTGGAATCCATTGGCCAGCATTTTGCTTCCATGTCTAAGCAGAGGGACTGGGTAAGTTTTGATGACGAACAAACGCCTAGTCCGAAACATGTAGGTACCTACCCCTTGGTAAACTGCCCGTTATGTGTGCTGGTATAGAGCAGTTTCCTGTAATTGCTAGTTGTTTATCGGGTTATCGTACTCTTCGCATCGCTTTATTTTCATCAACCTCTAGCTAGACAAGACGTAGTACTATTACTTATTCTGTGGTACAAGTTATATCTAAATGTTGAGATTTAAGTACTAAAAATATAGCAATAATAATAAATATTAGGGGACATTCTTACACAAATCGAATTAGCCCTATAGTAAGTTCAATTAGGCTTGTGTTATGGGTACTAGACGACGATATATATAATAGATATAAATACTTAAATACATAAAAAACATCCAAGACTCAGAAACAAATATTAATGCTCATCACACAAATATTTGCCCTTACCGGGATTCGATCCCAGGACCTTCAGCTTCAAAAATATTTGTTTACTAGAAAGAACCGACGATTGGAGGACATGCCTCAGACGGAAACTGCCCTATACCAGCACACATAACGGGCAGTTTACCAAGGGGTAGGTACGTTTTTGGCTATGTGTTAGATCGTCATCAAAGCTAACCCAGTCCCTCTGCTTGGACATGGAAGCAAGGTGCTGGCCAATGGATTCCACACTGGTCTGACAACACTGCTGGGGCCAGCATCTGCTTAAAATAAACAAGGTGCAGTGTAGATGCAAAGCTGGTTGCGAAACGTGATACAAAAATTATGAAGAGGGATTTGAAATGCACCCAGTTACGTCTCAGAGGAGGAAACTGCGTTGACTCTCGAGACGTGTAGTTAATTATATGTAATATTGTGCCTTTTCTGCTAATACTCGTATAATATGACTTTGAAAAACGGATCTTAGTGACATTGGCGTTAACAGTGACGCTCTCACCTAATACAAACATGAGGCCTCGCGACACTTCTAAGGTCCCTTCTCTAAGGGGACGCCACTACTGTGCAAATTAAAATTGTATTACAAATGTTTGTTAATCTTTCATCATTTTTATGATCACAAGAACGAATATAGCACAGTCGGTCTCCAGAATGTGCACTTAGGTTGAACAGGCGGTAAAAATTGAGCACCGGCACGCGACTTAAAAAAAATACACTATTTATTATTAGCAAAGGTAGCAAAAAGTTATATTGTTCAAATCTACATTAAACTGGCTTTGTTTAAGTATTTTTTGCATACGGAACTATATATATATATAAAAATATGTTCTACAAAAATACTTTTTATTGCTTGTTAAATAACATTTATATACCAGAAATGATTTTTACGTTATTGATTTATCCGAAATTGATACTAAATACCACCTATTAGCTAAACATGGACAGTTAGAATTTTTAAATGAATTCTGGCGGAGCGGTATTTTCTAAAGCGCGCTACAAAATTATTTTTTTACATTACTTATTATTAGCAATAGTTTTAAAAAATTATATTTTTTCAAATTTTCTATAAATTAGCTTTATTTATATATTTTTTGTATACAGAAATAGCTGTCCGTTTAATATTTACGAAGGCTCAAAATAAAAAATTGGAGTTGTAAAATACAATTTTTATATATTCTTTTTTAATTGCTTAACAAATTACATATTTTCATCCTAAAAATAAATTCTACGTTATTGATTTATCCGAAATTGATACCAAACACGACCTATTAGCTAGCCATGGACGGTTAGAATTTTTAGGATGAAGCCGGGCGGTGCGGTATTTTCTACCGCGCGCTATTTAATCTTTTTTTTACACTATTTATTTTTAGCAAAGGCAGTCAAAACTTATATTTTTTCAAATCTAGTATAAATTGGCTTTATTAATATATTTTTTTTATACAGAAATAGCTCGCCGTTTAATATTTACTAATGCTCAAAATAAAAAAAATTGAGTTAAAAATATTTATTTGTATGTTTTCTTTCTTAATTTCGCGACAAATAACTTTTTTTTATACCAGAAATGAATTCTACGTTATTGATTTATCCGAAATTGATACCAAACACGGCATATTAGCTATCCATGGACTGTTAGAATTTTTAGAATGAAACCGGGCGGAGCGGGACTTTAACCCCCCCTCCCCGGCCCCAGAGGGGGGGCTCCCGAGGGCTACCGATCTTAATCGGCTTATTTTGGCACAAGGAATAACTGTGCCAAGTTTCATACTTTTATCAAAAAAAGTAAGGTTTGGCCATTTTATGTCGCTAAGGATCCCCACTAGTATCAAAGATTCTGAGTAAGAATAACCGAAAAAAAATCGAAATTTGAAAAAAAAGTTCATGTACAGTTTTTTTGAAAAACGCTCTAATGCTGTTTAATAGTCAAGGTGCGTTTAATTAGGCACTTATCATAAAATAACGGTTTCATTATCTACTCGGGAAATGACTTACTTACATTATTTGGAACGATATTTCACACAGCATTTTAGTCAAAATATTTAAGAATCTGTCCTTTTCGTTCCTTCTGCAGGATATGATATATAAGTATACTTACAGATATATTAATAATAATTGCTCATTTTATTATTTGCAGTTCTTATTGTCAAAATCTGCTTAGTGAAAATAACGAAAGCTACACGAAGAATAGCTGTTAACGTTAATTTGCGTTTGGTTTTAGTTGTTAATTTCGCCAGAAGTCTGTTTATTACATATAAGTACATAGATAATTTCAAAAGACAGACCTACTATTCTCAATGAGTTGTCTAATCTAACAGAAGCTTCTAAATTGTGACTAATTTGTAGGGTGTAATGAGGCGCCCCGTCAGCCGGGGACGTATTTTTGTAGTGTGCTGAGCCATGTTATTCATTTGATAGGATTGCTAAAGTCAAAATGCAATGGGATAGAATACCTATAGATGATAATTTGTATGTGTTTTTTCATAGGTAGTGATAAAGTCAAAGTCAAAGTGATTTATTCTTCAATTTAGGCATGCACCTATGAATGTCGATAAGCTACCACCGGTTCGGAAAGTAAACCTCTCAATATTGTTTTCAATTATCAATAATACATTATTTAGAATCTCTTTTAACATTAGCTTGATCTCTTTGACCAGTCGATAGACCGACATGTTGCACTAAATCAAGAACTTTAAGGCCGCGGTCTGGACGCCAGCGGGCAGCGGGGTGATAAGCGGGTATTCATATATTCGAACGACTTCAATGTGTGAGCACACTTGTTCTGTGGTGAGCACACACTCGCCGCCTCGCTGCCTACGCTGAGTACTATATACTTCTGAAAAACCGGACTAGACAAAGCAAATGGATCAAAATATGTCATGTTTTCTCTGTCACCCGAAACTCGTGTTTTATGAAACTGTCAGTCCTCCAAGCATTGCAAAAATGCCTCGAGCGCGCTCGGTCTCCATGACACCTCGGCAGGGGTGAATTTTTGCACCCCAACGTTGTCCCGACGGATTACTCACGGCCCACTGGCCAGATCAGAACCGATATCGTTAAGGAAAGGTGAAAATGTTACCGACGAAAATCTAAATAAAGCAATATGGTCCCGCAATCATGCGTGAAATGTAGAAGCGGGTTGAGATTCATTTTAAAATTTGCATATGTGTTGCGGGATTATGATGTGTGATGGTGTGTGGGACAAATGGGGTACTCTAATATAGGTCAATACCTACCAGTTGCCAAGATTTAATTATTCATTTTTTTATTCATAATTACGAACAAATTTGCTAGGTATACTGTTAATAAACTTAGTTTATTTTACATGTCTATTATATAATGTGGGGGGTTAGGTCAACTATAGGTACGTCGCTGACCTAACCCGTCGTATTTGAGTATATTGGTACAGTCGAGTTCTCCAATATCTATACAGACAACCTTTCAAAAATATCTACACATGTGTCTTATGTCAGTAATATAAAGCCTGTGTACAGATATTTTGAAAGGTTGTCTGTATAGATATCGGAGAACTCGACTGTATAATCATTGGATTAATTTGTCATTCAGTATCTGTCTCCTTATTAATTGAACGAGAGAGCGAAGCGAACGAAGTTCTCTGGTTAAGCTTTCGTATGTCCGGATGCCCAGCTGTTCTCCTGTATATGTCGCATTTTTCAACCGATTACCTTGAAATGTTTTGCAGGTTCAATATTTAAGAATATAGATATTTTGTCGATTCAGTTTTAGGTTTCTTTTTTAAACACAGACTTGCGATTTCTACAGCTCACTGAGCCACTAGATATTATTTACTAGACAGATATTTTGTCCATGCAATGAGAGAAAGTAGGTACTGAAAAATAATTCTCAATCACAATGTCAAAAATGTGAACTTCAAAATATTAGATACCGATACCGCTACCTATCAGCGTGCGTAAGTCAATTTCAAACTTATTGTGAAAACCATTAGTCATGTCACCACACGACATGCGAAAGTACCCGAAGATAAACTTGCTAGATTGCCTTGAGTCAGATTGACGGAATTTATTTTAATATTTTTGCACAGTGTCATCAATTACCTACTAATACATACCCTATTCACTATTATATTCCATATAAGAATAGTGGCTCTATACATATTTTTTGAATTTGGAAAGAGCAGAAGTGCCTGATTATTTTTTTGGTGATAGGAATAACCTTCCTTGGCACCACAAAAAAGTTTTAGATTTTTCTGCTGCGTTAATTATTTAAAAAAAATATAAACAGTTTTCTCACTTACGTTTTGGGTCAAGGACGGTCAATAAGGCTTGTGTTATGGGTACTAGACGAAGATATATTTAATAGATACAAATATTAAATACACAGAAAACATCCAAGACTCAGAAGCAAATGTTCATGCTCATCACACAAATATTTGCCCTTAGCGGGATTCGAACCCAGGACCTTCAGCTTCGTAGATAGCGTCACTACCCACTAGGCTAACCGGTCGTCTAAATATACATCGTCGTTATATACATAATATTATGAGATACCGTGACACTAGTGAATTCAAAAAGCACTTAACACATTATTTTAAAAGCATGCTACTTTAAATGACTGTAACTATTGGTGAAACCGCGTGTAAAGTTTCTCATTTGTCATTACCGCGCACTCACTTTAATGGAATATAATTCTGCTCGGAACATTTTTGTTCCACCTCTTAACTACCTAGAATACCGGATTAAGATTCTTTTAAAGCTATCTGGGTCACCTTTACTTATAGGACCCATTTTCATTCATTAGAGCGTCAAGCTTCAGTCGTATTTAAATGAAATTAAACCTTTATCCTGTAAAAGTACTACTGTGTGACCGAATAAAGAGATAACGCCTGTGAAAAAAGTGTACATAAACTTTTTTTTTCAAAATTCGATTTTATTGGGTTTTTCGTACTCAGAATCGTTGATACTATCGATCCTCATACAAGAAAAAAAGGGTCCAAAATATTCTATTCCAGATCGTCACACTTTTGTATGCAGTCTTTTTAGGGTTCCGTAGCCAAAATGGCAAAAACGGAACCCTTATAGTTTCGTCATGTCCGTCTGTCCGTCTGTCCGTCTGTCCGTCTGTCCGTATGTCACAGGCATTTTACTCGAAAACTATAAGGTGTATTTTAATAAAATTTTGAGGAAAGTTGTATTTTGTTAGCCGCTACATAGTTTTTTAATTAAAATGACAAAAAAAAATTTTTTAGGGGTGCACTCCATACATAAAATTAAAAGTCAAAAATTTTTTTTTCATTGTGACCCCCCGTGTGGTATATCAATCGATAGGCCTTTCAAAATAAATATAAGGTTTCTTAGCATTTTTTTTGATTAAGTGAATAGAGCCGGAGATAATCGCCCCGAAAGTCACTAAATTTCTGTCCCCCCCCCCTCTAATTTTTAAACGGCTTATTTTAAAAATATGGAAAAATTCATGGACATAGGGCTTATTAATTTCATTCACTGAAAATTGTTTTGAACAAGATCGGTTCAGAGGTTTTCGAGATATTGCTGAAAAACTGCCTTCCTCAAAGAAAAGGACGTAAGTGCCGTAAAATTTCTGTGACGATACGACCTTTTTAATAGGCACGGAACCCTTCGTTTTGCGTGGTCCGACACGCACTTGGCCGGTTTTTTTATTTATATGGTCGTGACGCACTGGAAGAAAAAACTTACATAGTAAAACCTGGGACACTTTTTTCTGTATGAGGATCGATAGTATCAACGATTTTGAGTAAGAAAAACCAAAAAAAAACGAAATCTGAAAAAAAAGTTCATGTAGGTACAGTTTTTTTGAAAAACGCTCCTGTATGTTTCTGAAAACCCTAATAAATCTAAATCCAAAAAAGCGACATTCGCTCACTGCAACCACGTTACAGTTTCCATAATTGAACTCAATAAGGACTTCCGAATTCCTTACCCACATCTCCCACCGCATTCTAAGACTGCATTAGACTCCTACGTTATGAGTTGGAAAATGCGACACTTCTTACCCTTAGAGGGGAGGGTAGTATTTATGATGTCTCTTGATTTATTGCCTAACCACCCCTGCGTTGAGACGTTTTGTTATTCTTTGTCTACAGTGACGGTGCGGCGAACTTGTGACTCAGCGGAGATACACAGCAGCAATACCACAAAGTCCTTTCCTTTATACAATTAACATGCGACGTAGAACTTTGTAATACTCACGATATGAATAAAGTAACGCTCATTGACTCGAGTTATATGCGAGAATATCCGAAAGATAAGTGATCTTCATGTTGCATTACTGTTAAGTAACACTTCCTTTTACGCTGGATGCAGGGAATGCATGACGAGCGAAAAACATTCACGGGATAAGAACCAAGAAATGGAGCAAACATATACACATAAAGTTTAAAAGATTAATTTCATATTACATTACTTTGAGTTAAATTAGGTAGTACAGTACATTTTCACTTAGTTCTAATACTAAATGGATCAAACTCAAATACACTATTCCAATCATCCTGGTTAACCACGGTAGTGTTGAGGTGAAGAGGATGTTCATCGTAAGGCGGAATTGATGTAAGATAAATTATTGTACATAAATCTTATGAACAAACAAATTATGAAAAATGTAGGTAGGTACTGCCATAAAAATCAGTTCCCAAGAGGTCCTATAGAGCAATATTGTACTATCATTATATTAAATCTTAAAAAATAGGCTCAGTAAATATTACCTACACCCGAAAGGTTACGTGGGTAAAATGACCGCCTAAGTCCTCTCACAGACTGGCGCGGCCTGGCCGCGGCGGTCTATAGTAAATTTGTAATTAGCTGTCAAATTTACTATGGACCGCCACCGCAGGCCGCGCCAGTGTGATGCAGGCTTAAGCCTGTTGTCTACCATAGACTGTAATATAAGTCTAGGTCATGTCTCATAATTGTATTGTATTGTATATTAATAAAACCCTCGATTTTTTCATATCAAAGTTCAATATTTAAAAAACGGCTGCACCGATTTTGTTGAAACGTAGCTAAGAATCATCTCGATCACGTCAGTTTTGGAACAAAGAAAACCGCATCAAAATCGGTCAATTCGTTTAGGAGCTACGATGCCACACACAGACACAGACACACAGGTACACAGACACACAGATAGACAGACACGGAGCCACGTCAAACTTATAACACCCCTCTTTTTGCGTAGGGGTTAAAAACCGACTGTTTTAGCAATTCACGAGTTTGTCGCCTCGTTTCAGAATAATTGAAGTGCAGTCGGTCAGTCAGATGCAACGCCGCCGTCCCTTCCTGCATGAATTCATACATTATTCAGAGTCCTCAAACCAAATCCAAGCATTTGTACTCTCTTTCATGTCCTTTGCGCAAGGGAGATCAGATTCAGAATTTTGTAGTTTATTTAATGGAATTCCTACTTACTGGCAATGTCTTTCGGTAATCCACGTTTTCGTTTGAATTCTCTTCGTGTGCTAGATCTGAGGAATTTAACTAAACAATTAAAAATTTTTTTTTGTTTGATAATAATTACAAATATTTATTAAAAGTGAATACAAGATTATAATTAACATTAAGTAAGATAAATTAAAACAAAGTTAAATCTAAAAAAGGCCCTCGAGGCATTGTACCGAGGATGCTGGCGGCATTTCCTCGCTGAATTGCAATGCTGATGCGTTGCGCGAGAAAGCCGCCAGCTCTTCGGTCACCAGTTACATCGACCAGACGTTTCGCGATTTCTGCAAATAACTTATGCGCACTGGGACCCCACGGACCGAGGGTCTCGACGCCAAAGGGTACAAAGTCGTACTCTCTGCCGAGGCCTCTATATTTATTATTATGGCCTCTATTTCATTAAAAATTATAATCATAATTTATTTCAGATACGGATATTTGTTAGTAGCGTTCAGAAAAACTTAATTCTAGTTTTAGTAGTTACATACAAAACATTTTACATTGTTTGTAACGTGTGACATTTAGATCTACCTGACGCGCGTACAATGCGTTACGTGATCGACCCGCAGATGTCAACTGAGATGCATTATCTATCGGAAATAGTTAATTGTTATTATAACAAATATCAGTTTCCGGTCTGTTAATTTTGTTGATTTTCCTGGGCCTTTATAATACGAATCGTCATTTGTAAATGTTTGCTAAACATAGATCTATAGGCGCTGCGCCATTTAAACATCACCTACTTTCTCACTGCAATTGATGTTCGGATGAAGTTTAAAAAGTTGAATACATATTTTTAAACTATTGTAAGTAATGCTCATTAAAATTATTCTGACTATTAAATGCGTGCTTGTAAATTGTTCCGTCAAGCCTGACCATCCTTAGCGAATAGTAAGTAATCTCATAACCAAATGAAGAAGTATTTTAGAATATTCCTCGTTTTATTTTATATCAAAAATCTACCAAACCAGTTAATAATTTTGGCCTCTATCTGTTTACCAGTTACATAGAATGTATATACAGTTAGGCTACACTTACTAATGGAATGTACGTACCTAGGTACTTATATAAATAACTAATAGCTATTATTTGTCTTTAACGCTTTCCTAAAATCAATCGACAGGTAGCCCAAAATCACTTTCGCAACTTATTTAAGAGGCCTATCTTTACATGTTACGTGTGCTCTAATTTCCACCTCGAGTTGGATGTAAAAAATGTACGTAATTTGGATTTCATGAGGAAAGTCACGCGATTGCTTGCACGAAAGCAGAGAGAAATGTGAGAGAGTTCTTTTTGGATAGTGAACTTACGGCAGTTGCTAATGTGGCTAGTGGCTTTTACAGAATTTTTGCACGTATTTCAAACATAGATTTTTTAAAAGGTTATATATATATTACCTTTTCTATCTACAGCGAAATGAAATTGTATTTGCCTTCTGCAGGATTCTGTTTTCATGGGGGATCCGGTAGGTGCGCGCTTATCCTTATGTGAACACTTGCCCAAAATTGACACATAAATACAAAATTTAAAAAATAATTTAGGTACTTTTTGATCGTTATATTCAAACTTCAAAGTTAGCTATTTATTTTGTTTCCTTAATATGTTGCTTTGTAGAATTTCAGCGATAAAACATATTCACTGCCAAAGATTTCGTAGCGCTGCGCTTCGTGCGCTTGAACGCGCAACCCCAAGTAATCCAGGCAATGAACTGACAACTTGTATAGAAAAAATGTCAAATTTGGTAATAATTTATAATAGCAAATTTTTTATTGTAACGGATATATTATCAATTAAATAGTTACCTAGAGGCAAAATCCAACAAAAAATCAGACATCAAAAAAAAAATTCGCTCCTAAAAAGTCCGGATAAATATTAATATTTATTTAGGTTCATATACATTTGCTTTAAAATATTCAATATAAATAAAATAAAAAAGACAATGAATGTTTATTTTAAATCTATATAATTACTTCCGGGTGTAAAGTCTGTTGGATTCTTAAATAAAGCATCTTAGAATAACGTTTTAGAATGAAATAAACAAAAAAAACGCTATTATAAATTAATGTTTTTCAAAACCGTATTTTGCCTGGAGTAAAGTGTGGTGCCACCATAAAGGAGATCGCCTACGAGCAGAGCGCCCGCCTAGCGGTTTCCTGGCACCGATCCGCGTGTTGCATATATTAAAAAATGTACATATGTAGTGTACATATGTGTAAGAGCCTTAATCCAATATATGCTTTAACTTTTTCCATTGTGTGACGGCCATTACCCATACACTTTATATGGGTAACTTTCGTTACACAATAGAAAAATATTAAAGCATAGATTAGATTAAGGGCCTTAACTATGTGTACAATTTTTTTGCAATCCACCCATATAGTATAATTATATACTAGAAAATCTAATAGAAGCTCTCAATAAAATCTCTGGTTCTAAACCTACGGTTTGCGAGTGGAGCGACCTACCGCAAAGGGTGATCGATCAATAACCGGGTCATTGCCGACGGAAAATAGAACGAGCTAATGCTTAAAATCTAACCCCACACGACACATATGTGCACCTAATGGATAGCCGGGACCGCGTGTCGAAAAACAGGAGGATTGCTTTATTCAAAATAATGGATAGTTTAAATTAATTGTGCATTAAAACGGACGCATGATATTTTTTCTTTTGTACACCTTAAAAAAACTTTAAATCGTATGTGGCGATATTGGCGACAATCACACAAAAATCGACAAGGTCCCAAACAAAGCCATTTTAAGTTTTACAGTTCAACTTAAAAAAAATTGGATGTCAAGACAATGATATGTGACATTCATAAATAGATACATTGAAAAGATCCAAGATTCAATGAAAATTTAGATAATTCACGACACAACTATAAATGCCCATAACAGAATTCGAGCCCCGCAAGTTTCAACATAAAAATAAACTGAACATAAAAATAAAAATAAGATTATAGCAAAGATCTAGTTTTACAGTACCAAATGCCATTGCATCGTTTTTTTATGCTATTTGGGTTTATTAGGTGACGAAAAATTCAAATTACGTTTTCTCGCTCTCCTGTAAAATTTGCCAAAAGTGAGTTACTTGTTTTCTACATTGGGCAGCCGGGCTTACAACCAGGTATATGTAAGAAAAGTAACAGTTGAAGGCAATGTTTCGCAATTATGGCTGCAGGTGAATAGCACTTTTGTATTATGTTACTGTGAAGTCAAATACATCGACAGTGAACTTTGCTTTATGCAGCTCAACACATGCCGGGATAGAAATGGCAGCTACTATTCACCCGTGCTGATTGTACTGTACACATGATGCTTCTAACAACCATAACTTGAAGTCAAGAACGAAGCTGTAAGCCACCTTTGACACAAATAAAATGCAGTAACGTTGAGAATAGCTTGAACTCGAGCATTAGTTAATGCTTTAGGGATTTGAAGTGGTCGAAATGCCACTGAGAAACATCACACGTCGAAGATATTGTTTGGTTTGGAGACTGGGATATTTGCTCGTGTCCTTAGCTGCTATGCTTGCACTAATTGGGTGTATCGATATACGTAGGATTGCCGGAGCAAAAGTGAAGTGATATACTTTTGAAATATGTATTTATCTGTGTAGTACAAATGGTTGTGGCATGGTCTTCATTGCTGAATATCCTGTCCGTCTTGAACCTTTTAGACCACTTTTGTCACCAGCTGCTTCCAACCCATCCTTTCCTCGGTTTCTATCCTTCATCGTGGTTGTGACTGTGAGGCCAGAGCAACAGCCTGATCTGTCCACCGACTAGGAGACCCAACTTCTCCAGGTTGACTGGTTCTCTGCGGGCTACGTGGCCAAAGTAGCTATGAACTCTTTGGTAGTAAGTAATACCTATAGAAAAGTACAAATGGCAGACCTATGCTTTGAGGCATTCTTGCACAATTCAGTGGCGGTGGCGTCTTAAGGGAAAGGCCACGAGAACCATAACACAAATATTGTTCATCAAATAATATAAATAATACCTATACATATATTTATTAATAAAATGACTGTGGCAAAAGAACATACTGTCTGATGGTAATGCTACACCTATATTGCTTGTTTTTTCGTCAACTTTCATTTGATATCCCACACATGTGAGTGGATTGCAAAAAAATTGTACATAGTTAAATAAGAGCCTTAATCTAATCTATGCTTTAATTTTTTACAGTTTCGTGACGGCAATCACCCATATATTTTATATTTTATATGGGTAATTGCCGTCACGAAACTGTAAAAAATTAAAGCATAGATTAGATTAAAGCTCTTAACTATGTTCAATTTTTTTGCAATCCACTCATGTATGTTTCCGTGTCGACTTTGATGACGTCATTACTGAGGAGACCGACTTCTTAGAGATTGTCCCGGCAGTTTTACGGTTCAGGAGACATGCCTAACAACATACTAAAAGATGGCGCTGGTATCCGGAAGTGAAGAATTTTCCCGTAACAACATTGTACTACTAGATGGTAGGTAATGTACATAGATAAAGTAACATTCGTCTCACGGACTATAAACCTAAACGGCAAAAGCTAATGAAGCGTTTCGTATCAATTTACCAAGCGATGCTCGACCCGATGAATATAAGCATGAAGCTGTACTTCCCATCCCGCACGATATACCTGAAAGACCGTTTTCACGAGGCGACGACTAAGTATCAAAGAGTTCCCAACTCAAGAAAAATAAGTTTCCTATCTCACATTTTGACTAACATGTTACAGGAAACTTTGCAGCAAGAATTATGCGAGTTTGTAGTTCGCCAGTGCTAGTGTATCCATGGATAACATATACGTAAGACAGTTGTTACGCGAACGTGAGCGAACGTATTTTTCGTAAACCGTCCCGTTTTAATTAACTTAAAGTGAACATTCGCAGCTACAAACATAACTCGGTGCTAAGAGTGAATCTAGTAAACAATTAAAATGTAGTTGTGCGTGAATTCAATAACCAATTGGTTTATTTCTTACGATAATGACCTCCTACAAGTGTGAAATAATATCAACCTACCCCAAATCAAAAAATATAAATTTCGACGCAATTAAATGTTATCATTGCGATGAAATTAACGAGATTAATGGCTTCTACGACTGGATTGATAACCAGACGAAGATAAAGACATTGAAATGCAAGCAATGCAGTAAACATACGTGTGTAAAGGTATTTATCCACACAACACTAAAGAAAAGTGAAGTTGGTCTACCCACTTGTGATACAAAATATCATGTTTACTCCACGGATGAGTCAAAGACTAGACAAGGCAGAGGGCCACTTTGTAAGGGTCAAAACTGCAAACAACCAACATACACAAAAGTGATCGACCAAGATCGATTTCTTAACAAAGAAATAATAACATGTCAATATTGTGGCATTATTAATGAGATTACTGCGATAAGTTCGTCACTTCGTGATGCCCCGATTGGCAAAAAAGTCGGCGAATGGCTAACAAAGAATAAAATTAAACAGACGCGTCAAGATAAAATTCAAAATAATTTAAAAAGGTTCGACCAAGCGCACAACCCAAAAAGGACTCGCTGGCAAGATAAAAATAGGCATAATCTGACTTTACCCGTCATTAAAACATCAAATAGTTTTCAAGATCTTCCAACTGAAAATGAAGAGACCGTTGATACGCCAGCAATTTCAACGTGTGACGAAACTGAGCGTAAGATAGACGAATATGCAAGTGACTCAAGTACCACGAGCAAACGAAAATATCCTTCAAGTCCTATATCACAATGGAAATCCGCAAAGCGGATGCGTGCTCAGAAATCAAAAGTAACGCAGGCGTCAGAAGAATTTCACAAACACAGGCAAGAAAAAGCAAAAGTCAATTACAAAAGTGACCAGCAGACAATGACAAAGCGGCTCCCACCAGTGATCTGCACAAATGAATTGTGGTTAGACTCTACCGTGATATTTAAAGAAATTCTGCAGCTGGCTAAAAAGCATAACTGTGGTGTAAAATGTGACCGCGAATCAGGTGCCATAACTTTCACGCCAAAATCACTTGAAAACAGAAAAGAACTCATAAATGATCTAGGAAGCAGGCCTGATTTTGAATACCACACGTACGGAACTAAGTTAGAGAGGCGTCCGTCAAAAAAAGTTGTTGCAAAAGGTGTTCTCTGCAGTGGATACACTGAGCAGGAAATAATTGAAGACATTGAAACCCGATACGGGCTAAAACCAGAACGTACGCTACCACTCAAAAACTCAGCTATGATTCTTATATTTAGTGGTGAGACCGACATGCGTGACATAAAAAGCATCTCAACAATACTCTGCCAGAAAACAAAGATAGAAAAATATAAAGTAAAATTGACTGCAATAACACAATGCAAGCGCTGCTTAAATTTTGGTCATGTGCAAGCTCATTGTGGTAAAAAACCTCGCAGCGATACTGATGACGTAATAGATAGTGAAGGAAATACAACACTGGTTTGCT
The DNA here is from genome assembly GCA_932294315.1 of Epinotia nisella. Taxonomy (NCBI): domain Eukaryota; kingdom Metazoa; phylum Arthropoda; class Insecta; order Lepidoptera; family Tortricidae; genus Epinotia; species Epinotia nisella. The sequence continues at coordinate 9,670,128 of OW028687.1, forward strand.
CAAACTGCCGTCAACCTGGTCACACGGCGAGACAGGCCAAATGTCCAATGTTTCAAGAAGAGATAAACAGGCAGCGTGAAAGACGTCTTCAATTCATAAACTCAAATAACCAAGGTAATAAATTACAATCCACACACAAACAGCAACTAATCCAACCCGAAAAATCCTTTGCTGACGCTACAAGACAAGAATCAGATAACACTACTAATGTTACAACGAATGCCACACAAGATAGACCTACCGAACTTCTTAACAGAGTTATGAATATTCTTCAAATAATGCAACAGCAAATGATGCAACAAATTGAGCAATTGAAACTGCTGATAACTAAAAATGCATAATCTAGATAAACAAGCTAAAACGAATAAAATCCGCATTCTTCATTGCAATGTCTGTGGACTAAAGAAAAAGATAATGGAGATTAAGAACCTAATAGCAAAACATGGGCCTCACATAATAGTACTTAACGAATGCAATACGGATTTGGAAAGTTACACGTATAATATTTCTAATTATGACAAACTTACTGACACAAGGCAACCTCATCTTGGTACGGCTATGTATATACAAAAAGGTCTGCGTTGGAACCAAGTACAGCTTATACCTGGATTCGATGATGGTGAGAGAAAAATAGAAGGAATTGCCATTAAACTATGTACTAATTTCACAACTGGAGAGCAAATTACGATAAGAGGTCTGTACATACCACATGTCCCTTATGGACAAGTAAAGAGAGAGTTGCAACACTTACTTGAAGACGTTGACTGCGTAAACATAGGTGACTTAAATCTCAAAATGTCGTTACTTAAGCACCGCAGAACTGTAGGAGCAGGAACAGCCGTTCAAAAACACATAGATGAAGGCGACTGTAAACTGATTCATACGAATAAACCATCAAGACCATTTCACGCAGGTGAACAAATTCTAGACGTCGCTCTCGTAACCGGTTCCCTGCAATATGAGATTGGCGAGAACTGCAGTCAAATTGAGTCCATATCATCAGACCATTTGCCCTGGTTATTTACATTGAGCTTGCATACAGAACTAGAGATAAAGAAGATCAGGTGTATGAAACAATTATGGACTGAAGTTGAAACGCAAAAATTATATAGAAAACTAATAGAAGATGGTTTAGACCAAACAGTAATTATTGACTCAGACGAAGCTTTAGAAACCTATATAAAAAATCTTGAAGAGGTAATTATTAATGCCCTAGACGTAACAGCACCGCATAAAGTTATGAATCACAAAGACCATCTTCCGTCTAGTATTCAAAAACTAATACTTTGGCGAAATGAATTAAAACAAAACGTTAAGAAAACGCGTGGCCACCCTATTGCTAAACAACTTTACAACGAAGCTAAATTGCAAGTCCAAAAGTCACTGGAAATATACAAAGAACAAAGTTGGAAAAAAATCGCTGAGGACTCAAATGATAACAGAGCTAAAATTTGGAAATTACAGAAAACCCTTAAGAAACCCATACCAAAATTACCTTTGTTACCCGGTTGTACGACTGAAATGGAAACTATCAATACATTAGTAAATGCTGCTATAGTCAGGGACTCCATTATATCAGAAACTGATACAGGCACTGATATAACGACCCCATTTCAACCACTACCAGAAGCATCACCTGAAGAAATTAAAAGAGCCATCTTCAGTTTCAAAAACAAAAAAGCTCCAGGGCCAGATCAAATAAAAGTCGATGCAATCAAACTAGCTGGACCAGCATTTTGGCAAGGGCTAAGAAAAGCAATTAACTATGTCCTATTCACAGGCTATTATCCAAGCAGATGGAAACTTGGTGAGTGTATTTTTCTGCACAAAGCGGGTAAAGACTTTAGGGATTCCAAGTCTTACAGACCAATAACATTACTGAACATAATGGGAAAGATTTGCGAGAGAATTATGCACAAAAGGATAATGAGTATATGTAGTTCACTGATTCCCGATTTTCAACACGGGTTCATGACTTGTAAAGGAACCAGTACCCAAATTTTAAGGACATGCAAGTTCATCTGTGACGCACTAGCTGAGGGTGACAGTGTCGCAATGATATCAACCGATCTAAGTAAAGCCTTTGACTCTATTAATCATAAAGGACTTATACGAAAACTACAAGACGCTGACATACCTAATAATGTTATCAAACTTATTGAAAATTACCTAACAGACAGAAGAATAAGAGGTAAATTCAGAACAGTTATAGGAGAAGAAAACAATTTACTCAATGGAGTGCCCCAAGGATCTATATTGGGACCTATAATATTTAACCTCTACGTTCACGACCTCCCAAAAACCAAAATTGCGGGACAAATGCTCTCACAATATGCGGACGATCTTTGTATACTTAACGCTTCTGAGAAACCTGACCACGCGACCACAAGGGCTGTATGGGCGGCGGAAGAAATAATTGACTACTATAAAAAGTGGGGCCTGCAGTGCAATGTCAATAAAACGGAATGTATAATGTTCACCAGAAAACAGGCAAGAAGCTCATCTAGGAAAGGTTACAAACCGACTGTGAAACTTAAGAGAACAATATTGGAATATAAAGAAAGTGTACGATACCCGGGTGTGATATTGGATAAAAGACTCAGTATGAACGAACACGTGAAAAAGGTTATTGCCAGAGCTAAAAGCGTAAGAGCGATGCTGTCTCCCATAATTGGATGGTATTCCAAAGTAGATATAGAAACAAAACTATGTGTGATACAAGCATGCCTGCTACCTATTCTTGATTATGGGGTAGTGCAACTGCTTTCTAGAATAAGTAAGACGAATCTTCTGTCAATCGAACGTCAGTATAGAATGGCACTAAAATCGGCTGGAGGTTTCCCAAGATCACTTCCGAGCTCTACTCTGTGGGAAATGCTTGACGAGGACCCATGGCATCTTCGAGTACATGATCTACATCATGATATGATCAATAAATTAGAAAAAATGTGCATGCAAGGCCTCGCTAGCCCAGGTCCTTCGTATACAAGATATGGGCAATACAACCCAATGCTGCATAGCACAAGAATCGGGGAAGTGCAGTACGTAAATAGACAAGAAAGGCGTAGACATGTCAGTCAGCGCCGTGTCCCGCCTAGGGACCCCCTGTTTTGAATTTAATACAAATTCATAACTGTAATTCATCTCACATAAATTAAGTTATTAGATCTTTAAGACATATGTAACTACTACCCACACCCGCTTAGCGGACAAAACTTGTAACAAAAAGGAGAAACAATAAATACTTTTCTATTCTATTCTATTCTATTCAGTCTTCCTTATTCTTGAAATTGAACTTACGCAGCATGGATTAGGAATGTATTTGGCGATGGAAAAACTAATGAAGTAAGATGTTTCTAAAGTAATCTGATGTAGTTGCTTCAATAAAGCACACATGAACGCACCAATGGACGCGCCGGGGATGCAATTAAGCCACCCCCACCCTATCATTCATGGAAAACGCATCTAAACTATAAATAAAAAAATGGCAGAAATGACGAGATTAATACGAGGGTTCCGCCCAATACAATTTTGTTTTTTATATTGTAAGTTGAGAACGTATAAATAGCATCTGCTCTTTCTCTGACGATTTTGCGTGATGTTTCTATTTTTAAACCCCGACGTAAAAAGAGGGGCGTTATAAGACTTATAAGTTAGACGTGTCTCTGTGTGGCATCGTATCTCCTAAATGAATGGACCGATATCTATGCGGTTTTTTTTGTTGTCCGAAAGCTGATGGTGATGTTATCGATATGGTTCTTAGCTACTCGTATGTTTGAACAAAATCCGTTCAGCCGATCTTGAGATATTTAACTTTGAAATGAAAAGGTCGGAGGTTATTCAACTTTTCTAAGTTGTTATTTATTATACTATACATACTGGTATAGTACGTACAAAACTGTAAGAATAAATCCTGTCAAAAAAACGCATTACTACCTCATAGTTCTCTCACTATGAGGTATAGTTCTTTAGAGAGCTAAGCTGCTGCTCTGGCACAAAGTCGTTTGCTTGCGTTTGTTTAAAATAATTAACTCTTACAGTCTCGGACATAGTATAACTTCTACACATGTATACATTATATATATATATATATATATATATATATATGATTCATTTTAATGTTTACTTAAAAACTTACTTAAGATTTTATTTATTTAAAAAAAAACGCCGATTTCATCACTGACTCACATTGATCATCAACACCCCTAGGGTATTTCTTGAAGTCCTAGAGAGCTGAAATTTAGTATGTAAGCTAGTATTAGTACACAAACTATGTCTACATATCTATGTCAAAAATACAATGAATACTCCCATTCACTCGTGAATTATCACTCGTGAATACCCAAATATTTATATAAAACATTTCTCACGGAACCCTAAAATCGGAATTGGCTGTCGGAGGACTTTATTAAAAGCCGATTGGATTGCTTCTAACTGTTGTTTACCACGCCACGCCACGCCACGTTTTATTAATATTATTTGTAACAGGAACACAATTTAATTACACCAAATAGTATTTATTCCTACTCGTGTTATGGGTCATAGAGATTAAATAGGTAGGTTACCTAAAACCTATAAAGGTAACTAGTCAGGAATGCTTATGTGACTGTACCTAAAAATTAAGCTGATTGAAATTAGGATGACTGGCAGATAGATATGGAATCAATCCGATGAGGAATAAAATGAGCATACATAAATTTTTAGATGCATTTATCATCAATTTTAATCCAATTCATAGATATGCACAAACACATCCAAATTCTTATTGCTCAATCCGTTCGCGTTGCCATTTTTTGTCCCGTTAATGTTCCCATCACCATTCGCCCTAGGAGCTGCCATTCACGTGTCATTCCCGATGACAGGCAGCACGTGGTGTTGTCATATCAGCTTACTTTTAATAAAAAGCCGATTCTTCCGTCCCTTTATTAGATTACTTACCAGTGTAAACATTTCGAGCTATCGAAAGTATTCACGCCCGTCAACTAACGTTGTTGAATTATTAGTTTAAAATCCCTTATTCAAATTAAATTAGGTATTAAAAGTGTTACGCGATTGCAAACTGATGCTTCACATTTCGTATAAAGATTAAAAAAATAGGCAAGAACATGACACATTTTAAGCCCTTCTGAAGCAAATCTGACGATCACTACGCTCTAGTCTTACCCAGGAGCCGCTCTAAACGTTTATTAACTAAATGATTATTAGGTTAATTATAATAATAATTATTATTATTTCAGGCATTGCCCATATTACAACACAAACATACAACATAATCATTAGCGTTAACATTTAAATACCTATTTCAATCAACATTAAACTTACATTAACTAAAAAAAAAAACAATAAAGTGATAACTATTATTACTACATTAATTTAAATTATAAAATGAAACCTGAAAAATTAATTAATTGATACATTTTATTTCTGGACTCCATGTGGATGGAGTTCCAGTGCTTCCATAGTGGGCTGTTGATATTTTCAGCAATGGCTCTAAGGAGGCTGTTGGGACTGTCGCGAATGCGGCACATCAGAGAGGCCACGCGCTTGCTTCCATGCGCTCCTCGCAGAACATGCATACGCTACAATATCATGGGAGTCTCACATCCAGCATCCTGAACCCATTATTATATTGGGCGCGCGGAGTCGTAGGTTTTCGGGTATACTTGGTCCATAGGCTGCAGGTATAAAATGTTTGACAGGTCTCAAATAATTATGATTAAATAGGTTTAGGTTTTAAGACAAGTTTAGTTTATGTCTAGACCTCAGTGGTTACTCTGGTTGACTATGAAGCGTATTTGCGGAATCGATGTCTTCAAAAAATGTATTTAAGTACTAGCTTCTGCCCGCGACTTCGTACGCGTATAAATTATGGATGACATGATATTCTTATGTTTCACCATACGATACCTACTCCATCGATAAATTAGATTATTACGATTTCATTTCTATAAATTATGCGTGTAACAGTTCAAATCCTCATAAACTTGTCGTCAAAAATATTTAATTATATTGATTTACTTAATTTTTATTGCAAACGAAGTACCTAGGTACTTATAGTTGAAGAAAAATTACCAAAACCGGAATTTAAATATAAGATTTCATAATTGAAACAACCGATGGCCGCTGGGGCGGAAAGGTTCTCGAGTGGCGACCACGTACCGGAAGGCGCGGCGTGGGTAGGCCCCCCACAAGGTGGACTGATGACCTGGTAAAGGTCGCGGGAGTCCGCTGGATGCGGGTGGCGCAGGACCGGTCAATTTGGAACTCTCTGGGGGAGGCCTTTGTCCAGCAGTGGACGTCTTTCGGCTGATATGATGATGATGATGATGAATTGAAACAAATAACTCGAGGGCGAGATCCCAAAGATACTCTATATCTCCGGGTGTCTTGTCAAACTACCCCTGAGAGCCAAAGTCCCGAACGGAGAGGCAAGCGAGGCCGAAGGCCGAGCTTTTCGTATGAATGAAAGGCCCAACCAAACCAACCCTTCAGAGAGCGCTCTCTATGCGAGCCCGAGGGCCGAAGGCGCCGAAGCAACTAAACCCAGGTGTCTTGCAAGCGAAACCGGAGACCAAAGTCCCGAGCGAGAGAAGTCAGAAGAAGAGCGGCGAGGCAAGCGAGACCAAAGGCCGAGCTTTTCGTTGGAATGATAGGCCCAAAGAACCGTTTTAGAGAGCGCTTCCTATGCGAGCCCGAGGACTGACGCACACTATCTCCAAGTGTCTTGAAAGCGAAATCTGAGTTCCAAAGTCCCGAAGGTGAGTGGCGAAGCAAGCGAGCCCGAAGGCCGAGCTTTTCGTATGAATGAAAGGCCCAATACATCGCTTCTATGCGAGCCCGAGGGCCGAAGGCCCGAGAGCTAGCTCATGCGGACGCTCACTATACCCGAGTATTCATAATAATATTTATGAATGTCACAAACGCTGAAGTTTTAAACATAAAAAATGGTACCTACTTAATTCTCCGCGGAATGCCGTTGTGTCCAAATTTTATACCCACGTCTCTTGACGTTGGTGAACTATGCTAATTCGACGTAAGTATTAAACTCAACCTATCATACATCTTTAGATGACCTCTGAATTCATAGCAATTATATAGGAAGACGAAGATCAAGGTTGCTGGATTTCAATATTAACAGCGACATTGTCAGCGACTGAGTTTCCAAAATAATTAGGTTTCTTGTGTCTAACAGCTACTATCGGTTGAGATATCAAACATTTTTGGTTATTATAGATAGTCTTTAGCCATCTAGCACTCATTTTCATCCCATGGTTTTTCACGTTTTATCTATATTTTTTTATAATGTTTGAATGGAGTTCTTTTTACTTTCCAGTCAAGTGTATGTTTATCAATTTTCAAGTCTAAAGCTCATAGATTTGAGGAGTTCCCATACAAAGTTTTGCCCCATTTTTTACCCCCTTTGAACTAATTTTTATAATTTTTACAGCCTATGAGCTGGCCAGGGATTTTCTCGACCGATTAAGTAAAAGTTGCATCAAAATCCTCTATTCACTAAGCTTCTCTGCGTTTTTTGAAAAATATACATTTTCAAAAACGCAGACACAAAAAAATTAAAACTACAAAAAGTGCATGCTGCTGGGTTTGAACTCGGGGACGCCGACTCCGTAAGCTATGGGTCAAGCCACTGGACTAACTATCAGTTGTAAGAATACGATGAATTTTCGAATATATTGACGACATGTTACCATGGTAATGATACTGTTATAATCCCGCTCTTGCAACATTATATAGTTTCTAGTCGCCTCAGAACCTATTTTCATCCCATATTTTTCACGTTTTATCTATACATTGCTAAAAGTTTGAATGGGGTCGTTTTTACTTTCCAGTCAAGTTTATGGTTACCAATTTTCAAGTCTGTAGCTCGTACATTCAAGGAGTTCCCATACAAAGTTCAACCCCATTTTCTACCCCCTTTGAACCCTAATCTTTAAGATTTTTATAGCTTAAAACCTATCCGGGGATTCTCTCGACAGATTAGTAAAGTTTGCATCAAAATCCGTTCAGCCGTTTTCACGTGATACTCTGACAAATAAACAGACAAACAGATAAACAGATAAACAGACAAAAATTCTAAAAACTGTTGGAACGTGTTCTGTTATCAATTCTAAGTATCCCCAGCCAATTTTTTTTCGTTTATCTTCCATGTACAGACTTTCGACCTTCTTCAGCTTTATTATATGTATAGATATATCCCTAATCTCGGATTCATAATTAGGCGGACAAACTGAAAATCTTGCCACACATAGGGAAAAAAAGTGATATGTTTATGTCGATACAAATATGTCGATATAACCTTGTACCTACTATAAATCTGATCCAATTTGTATTTTTTTATCAAGTAATGTCGTCATAACTCTCACACTCATACATGCCATTTAAGTTATTTAATTAATATCATCAAATGCTATTTTATTCTATGAAATTGACGAAATGGTTACCTTTGCCACAGTCGGTGGATCATTGTTATTTGTAAAACATGTGTACTTTTCGACGTATTGCCGCGAATGTGAATCCGTCCAACTTTCCGTTAAAATCGATTTTCGGCCCCGTTTTCATGGGAACACTAAAGTTTTCATTTTCTTTGTGCTCCTTTAAAACTGTTGGTCCTTGAAATGCTTTGGATCTTGGACGTTCTTAGTACACACTCATTTTTGTTGACGTGTATATCGCCGGACACATCTTGCTCGCGAGTCTTGACTCATTATATCGAATTTGTCATTAGACATAGACAGAAAAACTTTATTCAACATATTAAATATACAGTGTACAAATTAGACATAAGATTAGACTTAAAACCTAATACAGTACCCTACATAAACGTTTTTCCATTAAATCGAAATCGTGGGGTACAGAAATGGTATGAAATTCAAAACTTTTGTTGGCAATTGTAACAAATAATACTTTCCCCTAAACGATTTAGGACAATGGCAGTTTAAGTCGAATGCTAAACACGTGTCAAACGTCGTGACATCGTCGCTAAGTTGAAATAAAATAACTGTTCATATCATCCATTGTTCGATGTCGTTTTTATTATTATATCGCTAAGGTATAATTTTGATGAGCATGAGCGCTTTCGAATTGTATCTATGGATAGGAATAGGGGACGTCACAATAAGCCTGGGATGTGCAATGCGCGTGACGAATCCACGCACCCTGTACATGTCATATTATGCCCGATGATGTAAAAAATGGAATTAAGCGCATCAACTATTGGGGCATTAAATGGGATGATTGTAAAATGGTTGTTGGCCCACTTCGGCGACTTTTTCGCTTTCGGTCGCAACCGATTAATCGCAATTGATACGGATTACACATATTCGTAAGTATTTTAAGGGGCATGCCTATATAAAATGTAGGTAATACATTCGCAATGTACCTATATATACTCACCGGCAGAAAATTTGCCCCAAATTGGAAAAAGTTTACTATGCAGAAAAACATTATTTAATTTGTTCAATTTATAGTTTGAAATCACGAAAAGTTTTTGGGCCAAATTTTCTGCCGATGAGTGTAGTAGCCAAAGCTACTTTTGCATCCTTTAGTTTGTATAAAAGTCTAAGTCTATATTTTATATAATGTTCTCAATGAAAACTGAAGGTGTAAAATATTAGGACCGGTCGACGTCATTATTAAATCTTATTTGTTCCATTGAAATAGGGCGAAAACTGTATCTTAGCCCTCCGTGCAGTAATTAAAAAGAATATTGGGCTAATTCAACAGAAAGTTACCGAATTAGACAATTTTTTTTTCATTGATTTCTTAAATTATTATTATTATAAGCAAGGTATTTAAAAAAAAGCAATGCTTTAAATTGAAGTTATATTTTTGTTATTTATGATATGTGTAAAAGCTTCCCTCTGGATAATTTTAGAGCTAATTAACACTTTCAAGAATTATGGTGTAGGAATAAGTATCCAAGTACTAAATATATACATACGACATACAATCAACTCGTTCCATTACTTCTGTGCTAAAGAAAATCGGAAAAACTTTTTAGAAATGTTACGTATGTAAGTGATGTGATGACGAGCGAAAAAGACGTATGGAAAAAATGCGCCGACTCCAAGTAAAGGGATAGGGGCAAATGATGATGTTAATAAATTTAATATACCTAGTGTTCACACCAGGAGATACCTCCATTCAATTACACAATTAAAATGGCAGTTTGAATATTTTGAAAAAGACGCATGCTTGACAAACTTAACCCTACAATTCAATGGAACCGTTGTAGGTATATACAGAGTGTTTTTTTTAAATGGGACAGTATGGGGAAATCCGAATCTAAAGGAGATAGAGGAAAAGTGTCCAAGGAGACATTAGGTGTTTTTTTATGTAAACAAATTTGGCTCATTAAAATTTTTGGTCAAGCGTGAGTTGTTCTTAAAAAATGATAAAGTTGGTCAATTTTTTTTTTGACGCGGGTCGACTCTGTTTAATGTAAGGATTATTTCATTGTATGGAAAGAAAAAAATCTGAACAGCAGAAGTTGGTCAAATTTAATGAAAACTAATCTTCATACAATTGCAGTATTCGCCTTTTAATATTGCTACAAGTGCCTAGGCGTGTAAAATAGTAGATTGTATGACAAGGGGCTAAAATAAGCCATATTACCACGAGATGGATATTTTCCCGAGTGAAGCGAGGGAAAATATTTCGAGGGGTAATATGGCTTTTAGACCCGAGTTATACACTCTACTTTTCACTTCGACTGCGAGAAAATAGTAAAATAAAGAGTATCCATCCACAATCAATAATAAACACCTAATGTCTCCTTGGACACTTTTCCTCTATCTCCTTTAGATTCGGATTTCCCCATACTGTCCCATTTAAAAAAAACACTGTATAGTAAATGTTCTCTATTTATCATAAGGAAAGCTTATAAGTGCATGCATAACCAAATTCCACACACCATGTCCTTGGTCCGAGATGAATATGCATGTGATGTGACCAAGTCGATGGTACTGACTAATTGGTTTAGAACTCGCGTCTTGTGTTCTGCAACACAGGAGGTCAATCTGACTCGATATAATGCACACCAATATGATACTAATGCGTTGCAAGTGCTTCTTCCACGCGTGCCGGGCTAATTTGCCAGAACAAATCCCCACGACACATGGATTGGTATGCGATGTGTGGAGTAAGATTGATCTCCTGTTCAATGCAATGCAGGGTCGTGTTGAGACCAGCAAGCTCTCATTGCAAAGGGGCAAGTTGCAAACAAATATTCTAGTAAGTATACCTAGAATCAGTTTTACGGGCCTAAATAATTTCATTTAGAAGAAAATTATAAGTACTATTATATTCCATGATATATAGCATCTGAAATAACGTCGGTTTGATAAAAACTGTATTCAATTATTTTGAAAAAATAACAATATATCGATGTTCATTGGTATAAATTACAAGAAACACAAATACTAAAAAAATACGGAACCCTAATAAGTCTTAGGTGTGGACAGAACAATAATGAAATACAACAAATTTATAAATACCTATATTCCGTATATATAAATCTTAAAATTGTAACAGACCTGACATCTATCAGTGTTCTAAAAAAACAATTTAGTTGAAAGCTTATTGAAGTTCGTTCGTTAAGGTAAATTAAATAGATGGCGTTCAAATTAATACCGATAATCGAAATCGAATAATGCGAATGGCCTAAATAAGGGTTTAGTTCTTTATGAAATGTTATTGTTGATGCTTAAATTACAGATAAACAAATTATATAGTAATCACGATCACTCAAGGAATTACGGAACAAGTTTAACTTCATATTAGACGGGTTAGTTGTATTTAATACAAACGACATCTAGCGAGAAGTAGAGTAATTACGGCTATTCGATCGGTTTAAGAAGTAGTTGTTAACTCGATACTAGTATATATTGAGATACCTTTGACATTTGTTGGGTAACTTGTCTGGCTATTGGGCGTTTTAGCATCTACCGACAAATAGTGGAACTACGTGTTAGGTCAGGCAGCTAACTGAACAAACTCGATCAAAGAATAAAGTATAGGTTATCCGACCACGAATGAAATCACTATTGTGTCTGTGCACTTAGCTGTATAGATGGCCAACTGGGATTGGAAGGGTTTTACTTAGTTACTTGGTTTAAGTTGGGTGACATCTAAAGGTGAGTAGATGAATTAAAAGATTAACAATCCTACAAAATTTAAGAAGTATTATAAATTAGGCAATCACCTCAAAGAACAGACGTTTTAAAATGAGTAGGGTATGGATGTGCTTTAGGAGAAAATAGTCATCTGTTGTTGAGTAGGAAAAACACTATACTACGGGATATTGGTTAAACCAATAGGAAACGAGAATCATGGCGTTAACCAATCAGTTGTTTTCCCTCGAGAACGGGGTGAGCTCATCATGGGCTGGAGAGATGAGGGGCTCTCAAGGGTGGAGAAGAGAGATAAGGCCAGCGCCACGTGGATCGGGACTTTTGCCTGGAGGACGCGCGACGAGAACGAGGTGTTAGTGCAGTGTGTGAAAGTATGTGAGTGCTATGAATTTACTCATTGAACGTAATAGGATTCTCGTAGGGATAGGTTACAATAGGATGTTCTAGGATTTTGTGTGTGTTTAACGTTTTATTTCCACAGATTCTCGTCGGTGAATGTTTTAACTTCGTGTGGCAAATATTGGTGATAGATTACTGTGTTACGCGTGTGTTCGTTATCCTTTGCTACATATCTACATTAACTTTGAGGTTATAATGTCCGTTGTGTAACAATGCAACTGCCTAGTGATGAATATCCCTTTAAATGTTTATGTGACGAATTCATAGAATCGTAATCGTTTAGCTTGCATTTAGATAGTCCGGTTTAAAGACTACTTACATTGATATTAGTCATGAACAGTCGAGCTAAGCTTTGCCTATTTCTACAAATTTCTATTGTCCCAACCGTAACCGTAGTTCGTATTTAATTAATGAGCAACCAATATTTGCCAACATTAAGTATTCATCGGTGGCAACGAAGGCGTAGGTATACCTACTACTTTACCTGACTAATAATGAAAGTGTTTTTATTTGACTTAGGTATCCTACATATTGTGCATGCTAATTTAAGATTAATGGTGATGGTAATGCTATTTACTGAATATCGAGTGCTATTCATACAAGGTGGTTATATTTTAGTTGATGAGTCCCTATTTTTGGAATCAATTATTTTAAATCTAAATAGTATTTATGACCTTTGAAATCTCTTCACGATTTAGTGCTATGTGTTAGCTCATGCGTCAACTATGTACGTGGTTAATTAATTGCAGTTTCATAGACCTACGTTCGATGATATTTAAATTATATTTACTCTGTCGTGTACTTACATCATTATAATTATTAGGTACTGTTTAATATCTGCGTTAGTGATTTACGTATCAATCACATAGGTAATTAATTTACCAGTAGATTAATTTACGTATACGTGGTATGAATATCTTTCACTGTTACTTTTATACGTACATTAATTGGGTACTGGACTGTTATTCGCTACGCGCAAGTGCGGCTCACCCCGTCGGTCACCCGTTACGAAACTAGACCTCTACCTACACTTAATTACTATGCATCGCGGGGTCAAGATATATTTGTGTGTGAGCGTTGAGGTGAGCTAGAACAAGTTACAGAATAGGGGCGCAGTTTTCGTCTCTGTACGAGTAGGTTCTGTTAGTCTTTAGATATCCAATTTATAATAATATATCTATAAAATTACAATGCCTTTATTCACATGGTTTGTGCGATTGGAGGGCTTTGCGAAAATCAAACCTTTACGAGAAAAGGGTATAATATATTATTGCGTCGAATGCGGTACTACTCTACGGGTTCAGAGTCTGTGTTATCGACGTTACGCCGTCAACTACTATATGACATCCAACGGAACTTCGGCGAGACATCACCACATACCACCACCACCACATGCTACCAGAGGCTCCGTTACCACTGCTGCGTCATCACACGGAGGGTGTGCGGACATCGCTCGAGCTGGCTGTAGATGAGACGTTTGGTCCATCTGTAAACTGTTCCTGGATAGCGCCTATGACAACTGTATGAACGAGACATCGCCACATACCACCACCACGTGCTTGCCAGAGGCTTCGTTACTACTACTGTGTAATCACACGGGGGTTGCGCTGATGTCGCTCGAGCTAGCTGCAGCTGAGACTGTTCCTGGATAGCGGCTATGTTGTATACAACTGTATGGATGCTGATGAAGAGATCCTTAAATGGTTATCTAAGTTTCGCAAGGCTTTCCGACCGCGTGAGCTATGGTACATATTGATTATTCTCATGCGCTTTAAATGGCATAAATATTGTTACCTGGCTAGTAGGTCGAAATGCTATCGTTGCGTCGTGTGATACGGCTTAGATATTTTACGTACAACCGTGATCAAGCGATCCTTGCTTATATATTTTATTGGAATTTAGGTATCCAATTAATATACGGTCTTTGAACTTCGTGATTTCTATATGTCATATACATAGATATATATATCAACATATACATAAACATACTAATCAATTGTAGTTGCTAGGATTGGTCGCAGTGGAGTCTTATTATTGGTGACCATTCTAGCAATGACCGTCAATGATGTAATGTCCCTAACTGGACTGCCAATCGTTTTTATTACGATTCTGTGTGGAGTGTTCCAGCTATTAAAGGTTTTGATAGTACATGTAGTACCCAAATATACCTAATAACTAATTGCGACGCTATGGGTTTATTCCAGATCGATGAAATGCGCTCATCAAGGCGATTAGGGACAGTCTTATCAGATTCCGCTCTGTCAGACTTCATCTTTAGCTCTGATCCACAGGACGGGCCTTGAAAAGGGCTGCAGTCTTGGTTAGGTACCGGTGCGCCTTGATCTGTTTGCGTGAAGGCCTTGGCCTGTCATTCAAAACACTTTAGACCCGCGAGGGCGAGACGTTTGTACCGTTGTGGCTGAAACTTAATCATCAAAGACCCCAATATATATTTACCTACTATATACTCTATTATATGGGCGAGATGAGGTGTGAAAGCTATACGATGATACATTCTATTGATGACTTGAGAAAAACTCCTTGCTGTCGCAAGAATCTGGTCAATGCTGAGTCTTTGCGGCTGCATGTCTCAGTAGTGATATTAAGACTGATTGGCGTTTATTGGGGATGACTGTACTATTCGATCTGGATACTAAACCTGAATGCAACAGCGTGTCTTCTTTGCGTAGTACGAGGTACTGTACATATTTGGGTGCGACGTGAAATTATAATCCCATCGGTTATGCGTATGCATACTTATACTCACAGTCGTCGTGGCCGGAAACGGTTATCATATTATCATCGTCAGCAGCAGCAGAGCGGCGTCCTCATCATGCCTATATACCTATTCCAACTGGCTTCTAATATAGCTTACAGTTGTTCATCGCTATTGCTATATGCAATATAAAATGGCTGGTCTCATAATATTATGGGCTACGCTCTTATTATTGCCATGTATATGTTCATTCGTCGGGCGCTATTGTCACATATCTATTATAGTCTCGGTCCTGTGCCTTCGGGTCTGTACCATATACGAGGATATTCCGTTTGCTCGTGTTACGTGTTAGGTAGGGACTGCCCGAGTGGTTTGCTTGACGCGCCCAGGGGTCTGGCAACGGAATTGGTCCTCGTGAGACTCGGCCTTCGACATAGTTGCCAATACATCTTATCCAGAAATGGTTTGATGTTATATGACTTATGCATGGTACTTCTACGAGGTCCTGTGGCTTTATGGTTGCTTGCAATCAGCCATTTTATATCTACAATGTTCGAGATTTATATTACCTACAATTGGTAAGAAGCCAGATATTACCTATCCGTTCCTGCCTTGGAGAAAATATCATCGACGTTTCGACGCAACACGTTCTAGTTTTAAGGTTTATTAAATATTATATATTTTATCATAATCACCCTACATAATTATATTCGTCATTAACTTAATATATTATTTTAACCAATTTTACCTTTAACTTCTAAGTACTTAACATTTATCTACTGTAACCATTTTACAGTAACCTAATTTACTCTGCTTCGCATTCAATTTGTCTAATTTTACCCACTTACTTAAAATATAACTTCTTTATTAATGCCATTATTTATCACACAGCCAACGACGGTATTTTATAAGTAGGTTAGGTTCTTGTGCTATAATTTCCTTTAGTATTGTGTTCACATAAATAATATTTTATATTTCCAGTAAATTTGTCCTTAGTCTAGTATCCAGCTAGTAACATTTATAATTAGGATATTGTAGGGCGTTATTATATTTAGTTTAGGTAATTTTATTTTAGTAAATTATTTAGTTTAAATTGTAATACTTGTTTAGACATGGTCTGGCTCAGTTGTTCGTACATTTCTCACACCTCAGAGAATCCTGGTTACTACATTTCACAACTAGATTATAGTCCTGACATTAGATGATCATGCCTCGAATTGTTTAATTTATCTGGTATTTATAATGCTTGATTAATTGTTTGTACTAGGATAAGTTGGCAACAAGGGTTTTTGTTGAGTCCGCCTTGTTTTCCCTTGTTTAGGTATTGGCCTAAGAATCAATGCGGATGTCTAATAAAGTCCTCACCGGCTTTGTTAGATAAAATAGTCAAAGTTTCGAGTAAAATCACTTTTCTGAATATAGTATTGTTATTTGTTTTCTCTCTCTCATTCCTTGTTTGATTTATTTTCTTTCCCTTCAGTTAGAACCTTAACATAAATTTCAGTAGCTTAAAGCTTTTAAGTATCAAAGATTCTTCACAACTTCAAGTTCCCAGAGCTTCGGGTCTTCAGGTTTTCATGTAGAGTAAGTATCTTAGGTAGGCTGTAGGAAGCTTTAGGTAAGCTTTAGGTGGGCTTAGGTAAGCTAGGTAGAGTAGGAGGGCTTTCAAAGTTTGATGATGGGGGAAACGATACAATATGTGTTACCGTGACCATGATGTAATATTTATTTGCATATGTACAAATAGTTGCCTATTTTAGGCACAATTTGATGTTCGTGCAACGGTTGAGGTCTCTTTCAAGTGAGAAATGTTGAGCGATTGTGTTGGGCTTTGTTTGAACAGGCAGTTTTATAAGCTTCTCATTATAAATTTATTTCATTTCTTAAATTTCAGTTTTTGTGTATTGTGTACTTGTTTATTTTATATTGATCTATCCTACCTTTTTCGAGATTGAAGGAATTACATGTATGTTTCCAGCTGGTATGAATAGCACATCCTTTAGGTAGGAGTGTAGAAAGCTAGCGAAATACAATTAAATAGGAAAATATTCGAAATTTAGTACATTCATTGCATGTTAGTTTTATGTTATATTGGTTTAATATTACTTGTTTTCAGGATTTTTTGAAATTATATGCTGTTTTAGCTCCTTATAGATTTTTGTCCTTCAGATTTTAATTTTATTTACATTACAGTATAATAAATCCATTTAAAATTAGCTAATTAATGTGTCATAATAGGTAGATGATTAGTTTATTATTGCTTTAATTATGCCATAAATTACTTGCTACTCCCGTATAGGTGTATTCAGATTTAATTAATTGAGTTACGAGTATATACATCTCAAGGCGCTTACTTGGAAGTCCTGGTATTAGTGGGTTTTTTAGATTGACAAAAATTGAGTGGGCGTATCCTACTATATTGTACTTTAAGAAGGACGTTTCTAAACAATTCAATTTTTTTTTATAATTTTATTATTGATTTAGCTAAATAGTTCATTTACTTGAAGTTAAATTAATAATATTTTTTCATGTGATTTACAAAATTGACTAGTGATTGACATTAAGTCTTTGCAGTATAGGTACATTTAATGTAACGGATATAGATTTCACATTATAACATTGCTAGAATTATTGTTTTATTAGGATTTTCGTGCCATATCTTAGTTATGTGTGCATGTGCATGTTGGAAACAATAATTACTATGCAATTTGTCGACTGTATTTAATAATGCTGTGTTTTATTACAGGATTTGCTATCAGAATATTTCCGATAGGGTTTCCTTCTCTTGGTAGATTACTACATTTTTAAATTATTTAGCTTAGGATTAGTAATTGGTTGTAGCTTTATGTAGCATTCCATTCATTTGAAAATATGAGGCTTCGTCGAAATTATTTAATTGAATTTTCATGTCCATCCATTTACGTTCGATCGCAAGTCATATTTTGGGGTTTTATTAGAGTTTATTTTACCGTATGTGAATTTACAAATATTTAGTAATTAGTCCCGGTCCTTTTCGTTACCTATTCGAAAATTATTTAAAAATTATTAGAAGTTTACGAATAGGTCATTGTTGTATATTAAATTTCCCCTTTATTGGTTATAATTATATATATTTATATGCAATTTATTGTTTACTAAACATTTCCTAAAGTTGGTTATTAAGCATAATATAATAGAAGTATTTAACGTACAGTTTAGCGTTTGACTTAATTATTCACATTTTATTAAATACTTTCTTTTATTCTTAGTTCCACATTCGAAAAAAAAAACATGTTAATACTATATTTTATTTAACGGTCTGCATATAATTGAGTCGGTAGTGCTATACGGGGCGGATAATTTTAAATAATGCGTTACTTGAAATTAGAGGAGTAGATGAAAGCTACGTATATTTAA
Source organism: Epinotia nisella (assembly GCA_932294315.1). Classification (NCBI taxonomy): domain Eukaryota; kingdom Metazoa; phylum Arthropoda; class Insecta; order Lepidoptera; family Tortricidae; genus Epinotia; species Epinotia nisella. The sequence continues at coordinate 9,688,788 of OW028687.1, forward strand.
ATAATATCTTTATTTTTCCTTATTTGTTCAGATTTCTTGTAAGTATTCAGTTACGTTAGGAATAATACCTCGTTATCTTATCTTTTGCTATTTAAGTAATCTTACTTAAAAAGCGAAAGAACATTATAATATTTACAATACGGTCCTTATATCTATCAGTGAATCTGTTAATCCAGAATCGCTACGCGCTACGCTCGTAGCCGATCCCGTGGATTTCTTCATACGTAGCGGAAAGCGACTAAGGCGTAGGGACGCGTATGTGTCGTCACGGGCCGGGAATGGGTTAATTGTGTTTTCGTTTAGATTGGGACGCCAATTTCTTACTTTTTCTCTTCGTTATCCTTGTGTAATTAAGTTTATGGCGATTATGATATGGTCTTGATAGTTAACTAAGGATATGGATTCTGTTCTCGCTTAGATTGGGCGGAAGTTTAACACTATTCCTTCAATTAGTTTAGCAGGTTTATATTTTATCGACAAGAGCAGTGTAAATTTTTTTAATTTTTTCGTAACGCTTTATGTAAATTAAAAATATTTTGTTATAGTTTGTAAGTTAATATTTAGTTATTATTTTTCTCGGTCCCGAAAACCTTCCGTTTGTAAGTTGATTATTATTTCTGTTTCTATATAGATGCGTAGGTAGTGTAATTCTAGTAATAGTTCTAGATTTGTACGGCTGAGGCACAGATATAATATGATATTGTATGGATATATATTAGGTAAAGAGATAATCATTTTATATCGTATTTATCCATTTGATAGTCTGCATAATTTGACAAGCAATTAATTATGATTTAGTTAGGTGGCATATTTTAGTACATTTAATTTCGATTGGAAATCGTTTAGTGATTAGGGCTCTGCCTTGGTATATCAGCAAGTCATTGCAAGACTTATCTGGCTTAGTATTAAACTAATAAATAACGTTCTTTATAACGCACTTTTATTAAATAAAATTCAGTCAATTTAAATTTAGTTGCAATAAGGTTTAGGTAAAGACATAAAATTAGTAGAAATACGTTGACAATACATTAATTATCAATGTTCTTTTGTGCTTTTCGTTTCAAACTTTAAGACAGGGTTATTCATTTGTGTCGTTAATATTGTTACTTTCTTATTTCTTATATATTATTTGATAATTGAGTAAAGATTACATTTTTTTTCCGTCCATTTAGTTGACTTTGATTTTATTATATTAATTTTGTATTTTGTTTATTCTTCTAATATAGATGTCTTCTGTTTAGGATTAGTTATTTTACTCCGGTAAACTGCGCTAAAATAACATAGGGCGATTGTAACAGACCTGACATCTATCAGTGTTCTAAAAAAACAATTTAGTTGAAAGCTTATTGAAGTTCGTTCGTTAAGGTAAATTAAATAGATGGCGTTCAAATTAATACCGATAATCGAAATCGAATAATGCGAATGGCCTAAATAAGGGTTTAGTTCTTTATGAAATGTTATTGTTGATGCTTAAATTACAGATAAACAAATTATATAGTAATCACGATCACTCAAGGAATTACGGAACAAGTTTAACTTCATATTAGACGGGTTAGTTGTATTTAATACAAACGACATCTAGCGAGAAGTAGAGTAATTACGGCTATTCGATCGGTTTAAGAAGTAGTTGTTAACTCGATACTAGTATATATTGAGATACCTTTGACATTTGTTGGGTAACTTGTCTGGCTATTGGGCGTTTTAGCATCTACCGACAAATAGTGGAACTACGTGTTAGGTCAGGCAGCTAACTGAACAAACTCGATCAAAGAATAAAGTATAGGTTATCCGACCACGAATGAAATCACTATTGTGTCTGTGCACTTAGCTGTATAGATGGCCAACTGGGATTGGAAGGGTTTTACTTAGTTACTTGGTTTAAGTTGGGTGACATCTAAAGGTGAGTAGATGAATTAAAAGATTAACAATCCTACAAAATTTAAGAAGTATTATAAATTAGGCAATCACCTCAAAGAACAGACGTTTTAAAATGAGTAGGGTATGGATGTGCTTTAGGAGAAAATAGTCATCTGTTGTTGAGTAGGAAAAACACTATACTACGGGATATTGGTTAAACCAATAGGAAACGAGAATCATGGCGTTAACCAATCAGTTGTTTTCCCTCGAGAACGGGGTGAGCTCATCATGGGCTGGAGAGATGAGGGGCTCTCAAGGGTGGAGAAGAGAGATAAGGCCAGCGCCACGTGGATCGGGACTTTTGCCTGGAGGACGCGCGACGAGAACGAGGTGTTAGTGCAGTGTGTGAAAGTATGTGAGTGCTATGAATTTACTCATTGAACGTAATAGGATTCTCGTAGGGATAGGTTACAATAGGATGTTCTAGGATTTTGTGTGTGTTTAACGTTTTATTTCCACAGATTCTCGTCGGTGAATGTTTTAACTTCGTGTGGCAAATATTGGTGATAGATTACTGTGTTACGCGTGTGTTCGTTATCCTTTGCTACATATCTACATTAACTTTGAGGTTATAATGTCCGTTGTGTAACAATGCAACTGCCTAGTGATGAATATCCCTTTAAATGTTTATGTGACGAATTCATAGAATCGTAATCGTTTAGCTTGCATTTAGATAGTCCGGTTTAAAGACTACTTACATTGATATTAGTCATGAACAGTCGAGCTAAGCTTTGCCTATTTCTACAAATTTCTATTGTCCCAACCGTAACCGTAGTTCGTATTTAATTAATGAGCAACCAATATTTGCCAACATTAAGTATTCATCGGTGGCAACGAAGGCGTAGGTATACCTACTACTTTACCTGACTAATAATGAAAGTGTTTTTATTTGACTTAGGTATCCTACATATTGTGCATGCTAATTTAAGATTAATGGTGATGGTAATGCTATTTACTGAATATCGAGTGCTATTCATACAAGGTGGTTATATTTTAGTTGATGAGTCCCTATTTTTGGAATCAATTATTTTAAATCTAAATAGTATTTATGACCTTTGAAATCTCTTCACGATTTAGTGCTATGTGTTAGCTCATGCGTCAACTATGTACGTGGTTAATTAATTGCAGTTTCATAGACCTACGTTCGATGATATTTAAATTATATTTACTCTGTCGTGTACTTACATCATTATAATTATTAGGTACTGTTTAATATCTGCGTTAGTGATTTACGTATCAATCACATAGGTAATTAATTTACCAGTAGATTAATTTACGTATACGTGGTATGAATATCTTTCACTGTTACTTTTATACGTACATTAATTGGGTACTGGACTGTTATTCGCTACGCGCAAGTGCGGCTCACCCCGTCGGTCACCCGTTACGAAACTAGACCTCTACCTACACTTAATTACTATGCATCGCGGGGTCAAGATATATTTGTGTGTGAGCGTTGAGGTGAGCTAGAACAAGTTACAGAATAGGGGCGCAGTTTTCGTCTCTGTACGAGTAGGTTCTGTTAGTCTTTAGATATCCAATTTATAATAATATATCTATAAAATTACAATGCCTTTATTCACATGGTTTGTGCGATTGGAGGGCTTTGCGAAAATCAAACCTTTACGAGAAAAGGGTATAATATATTATTGCGTCGAATGCGGTACTACTCTACGGGTTCAGAGTCTGTGTTATCGACGTTACGCCGTCAACTACTATATGACATCCAACGGAACTTCGGCGAGACATCACCACATACCACCACCACCACATGCTACCAGAGGCTCCGTTACCACTGCTGCGTCATCACACGGAGGGTGTGCGGACATCGCTCGAGCTGGCTGTAGATGAGACGTTTGGTCCATCTGTAAACTGTTCCTGGATAGCGCCTATGACAACTGTATGAACGAGACATCGCCACATACCACCACCACGTGCTTGCCAGAGGCTTCGTTACTACTACTGTGTAATCACACGGGGGTTGCGCTGATGTCGCTCGAGCTAGCTGCAGCTGAGACTGTTCCTGGATAGCGGCTATGTTGTATACAACTGTATGGATGCTGATGAAGAGATCCTTAAATGGTTATCTAAGTTTCGCAAGGCTTTCCGACCGCGTGAGCTATGGTACATATTGATTATTCTCATGCGCTTTAAATGGCATAAATATTGTTACCTGGCTAGTAGGTCGAAATGCTATCGTTGCGTCGTGTGATACGGCTTAGATATTTTACGTACAACCGTGATCAAGCGATCCTTGCTTATATATTTTATTGGAATTTAGGTATCCAATTAATATACGGTCTTTGAACTTCGTGATTTCTATATGTCATATACATAGATATATATATCAACATATACATAAACATACTAATCAATTGTAGTTGCTAGGATTGGTCGCAGTGGAGTCTTATTATTGGTGACCATTCTAGCAATGACCGTCAATGATGTAATGTCCCTAACTGGACTGCCAATCGTTTTTATTACGATTCTGTGTGGAGTGTTCCAGCTATTAAAGGTTTTGATAGTACATGTAGTACCCAAATATACCTAATAACTAATTGCGACGCTATGGGTTTATTCCAGATCGATGAAATGCGCTCATCAAGGCGATTAGGGACAGTCTTATCAGATTCCGCTCTGTCAGACTTCATCTTTAGCTCTGATCCACAGGACGGGCCTTGAAAAGGGCTGCAGTCTTGGTTAGGTACCGGTGCGCCTTGATCTGTTTGCGTGAAGGCCTTGGCCTGTCATTCAAAACACTTTAGACCCGCGAGGGCGAGACGTTTGTACCGTTGTGGCTGAAACTTAATCATCAAAGACCCCAATATATATTTACCTACTATATACTCTATTATATGGGCGAGATGAGGTGTGAAAGCTATACGATGATACATTCTATTGATGACTTGAGAAAAACTCCTTGCTGTCGCAAGAATCTGGTCAATGCTGAGTCTTTGCGGCTGCATGTCTCAGTAGTGATATTAAGACTGATTGGCGTTTATTGGGGATGACTGTACTATTCGATCTGGATACTAAACCTGAATGCAACAGCGTGTCTTCTTTGCGTAGTACGAGGTACTGTACATATTTGGGTGCGACGTGAAATTATAATCCCATCGGTTATGCGTATGCATACTTATACTCACAGTCGTCGTGGCCGGAAACGGTTATCATATTATCATCGTCAGCAGCAGCAGAGCGGCGTCCTCATCATGCCTATATACCTATTCCAACTGGCTTCTAATATAGCTTACAGTTGTTCATCGCTATTGCTATATGCAATATAAAATGGCTGGTCTCATAATATTATGGGCTACGCTCTTATTATTGCCATGTATATGTTCATTCGTCGGGCGCTATTGTCACATATCTATTATAGTCTCGGTCCTGTGCCTTCGGGTCTGTACCATATACGAGGATATTCCGTTTGCTCGTGTTACGTGTTAGGTAGGGACTGCCCGAGTGGTTTGCTTGACGCGCCCAGGGGTCTGGCAACGGAATTGGTCCTCGTGAGACTCGGCCTTCGACATAGTTGCCAATACATCTTATCCAGAAATGGTTTGATGTTATATGACTTATGCATGGTACTTCTACGAGGTCCTGTGGCTTTATGGTTGCTTGCAATCAGCCATTTTATATCTACAATGTTCGAGATTTATATTACCTACAATTGGTAAGAAGCCAGATATTACCTATCCGTTCCTGCCTTGGAGAAAATATCATCGACGTTTCGACGCAACACGTTCTAGTTTTAAGGTTTATTAAATATTATATATTTTATCATAATCACCCTACATAATTATATTCGTCATTAACTTAATATATTATTTTAACCAATTTTACCTTTAACTTCTAAGTACTTAACATTTATCTACTGTAACCATTTTACAGTAACCTAATTTACTCTGCTTCGCATTCAATTTGTCTAATTTTACCCACTTACTTAAAATATAACTTCTTTATTAATGCCATTATTTATCACACAGCCAACGACGGTATTTTATAAGTAGGTTAGGTTCTTGTGCTATAATTTCCTTTAGTATTGTGTTCACATAAATAATATTTTATATTTCCAGTAAATTTGTCCTTAGTCTAGTATCCAGCTAGTAACATTTATAATTAGGATATTGTAGGGCGTTATTATATTTAGTTTAGGTAATTTTATTTTAGTAAATTATTTAGTTTAAATTGTAATACTTGTTTAGACATGGTCTGGCTCAGTTGTTCGTACATTTCTCACACCTCAGAGAATCCTGGTTACTACATTTCACAACTAGATTATAGTCCTGACATTAGATGATCATGCCTCGAATTGTTTAATTTATCTGGTATTTATAATGCTTGATTAATTGTTTGTACTAGGATAAGTTGGCAACAAGGGTTTTTGTTGAGTCCGCCTTGTTTTCCCTTGTTTAGGTATTGGCCTAAGAATCAATGCGGATGTCTAATAAAGTCCTCACCGGCTTTGTTAGATAAAATAGTCAAAGTTTCGAGTAAAATCACTTTTCTGAATATAGTATTGTTATTTGTTTTCTCTCTCTCATTCCTTGTTTGATTTATTTTCTTTCCCTTCAGTTAGAACCTTAACATAAATTTCAGTAGCTTAAAGCTTTTAAGTATCAAAGATTCTTCACAACTTCAAGTTCCCAGAGCTTCGGGTCTTCAGGTTTTCATGTAGAGTAAGTATCTTAGGTAGGCTGTAGGAAGCTTTAGGTAAGCTTTAGGTGGGCTTAGGTAAGCTAGGTAGAGTAGGAGGGCTTTCAAAGTTTGATGATGGGGGAAACGATACAAATTTCGATCGACGCGCTGGTCTGATTTACCCGAAATTAGAAATTTATCAACGGTTCCGCACAGAGGGCCTACCGCGAAACAAAATTCGTTTTCGTTCGTGTGTCTCCGTCTCTGTCGCTCGAACTAGCAAGTGCGACAGAGACGGAGATACACGAACGAAAACCAATTTCGTTTCGCGGTAGGCCCTCAGACGCCGAGCAAGTTGCATACGTACATGTCTGAGAACGACTGATTCTGAAACCAAGGGTTTGTAAATAATATTTTAATTTAACTTGTTTTTGCGAAAAATACCACACACCCTGACTTTCCCAAAAAGAGGGTTAGGTATCTGGCTATTTTCTATACGGGCAATATAAAAAGGGCAAAAGAAGCACCGTTCGTCCAGCAATGATTTGAAGAGAGCATACATAACTGGAGTAGCCTTATGTCGTATCTGCGCATAAAAATGTCTGGTATATTAATAGAATATTGAAAGCTTGAAGGGGTTGAACGTTTATAATATCAAGTGCTTACAGCAACGTGCGGGCATTTTTATGATCAGTGTCCTCTTGCGAGGCGATTTTGAGAATGACCATTGTGAAATTGTCCGTGTATGATTTTTTGCACAATGTGCAAAGTTTTCTACAGGGGGGTAAGTTACTGAAAGGCTACTTCAGTTATAATAATAATAATAATAAAGATCTTTATTGACAGGCAATAACCCATAAATCAAAAATTTACATAAAAAATTAAATTGTATAAATGTAAAAATAAAAACCTTAAAATGCTATATTATGTTTAGGCAGTCGCAAAAAAGAAGACCTACTTCTTGTTCCCTTCGTGATGCACGGAAACCCAACGTGTGTAGATCGTATTACTTAGACACCTGGACAGCTCACGGAGGATACCGTTGTCCGACGTTCGGACGCGGCTCCAGAAGGAAGCTATGCGGGAGCGTATGATGGCAAAGAAGTCCGGCACTTTAGCTTCGGCAAACATGCTCGATGCGCTGCAGTATCTTGGCAGTTTCATTAGAATACGGTATGCGTCATATACTGCACTCTAATTTTGCTCATCGCGCGTTTCGTGAATCTGCTCCAGAGATGACATTTGTAGAAACATAGACAGTATGCCCTAAACAATGTCACCTTCACTTCATCACTACAACGCGCGAACCTGCGCGCGTGCATGTTGCACCGCACGGCCAACGCTCTGCGCTCCCGTTCAATGTCCTCGTCATCAACAAGACCCTCCGCAAGTATGTGTCCGAGGTATCTAAATGTTTCCACTCTTTCCACCTGCGCTCCGTCGAAATATACTGGCGGGACTCTGGCTGGACCCCTTCCAGCTTATGTATGCTCTAATGTTTGAAAAGATAATCCCAAATCTCAATGACCCAAAATATATCATTTTGTGATCTTGAAAGCTAGAGGAATAGCTAAAATAGTATCTAAGGTTTAGTAACTGAACAACATGATTAAGTCCTCGTTTTATCATACCGAAACTCTCAATAGGTACGAAATCACTCAACGCTGTCATTTACTCAGAAACTGACGCCTCCAGTGACATTTGCTTGATCTTTTTTGGCAAGGTTGTCTCAGGCTACGAAGTACCACTTGGAAAAAGCATCCAAATAAAACAAAGATGTTTATAGCGACAACATAATAATAGTGCATCAAGAAGTAGGTATGTATACCTACTCATACCTATAATACACAGTTACAGTGAGCTCACGTTACGTGCTTGTGTACTATCCTGCAAAGGTCGTGTCAGAATCAGGGTTCCTAAGGGATGATCGTACACGGCCGGCGTCATTTGTCGGGCGACGGTCTCGCATATTCATGAGGGCCCGTCTTTCAACGGCGGGTAATAGTTTTTTAATCTTGACATTCTGTCGGATATGAGCAAAGTTCTGCTTTAACCTTGCTTTATCTTAGAGTTTGGGGTTCCCGATCAAGTTGTGAGTGAAAATTAATGCTGATTATCAGTGTGCAACTGTGCACATGCATTGCCATATTAATCACACAATATTTATTTACGATACAAGTGCAGAAAATAGGAAATTCGCAACGAGTGGCGATAAATTAAAACACGACCGAAGGGAGTGTTTTAAATCGATACGAGTTGCGAATTACCTATTCGCACGTGTATCGTACAACGTTTTACAGTACATATGGCTCTTTAAAGTTTCAACATATGCACGGAAAGTGCTCATTTCCGCACTCGTGCGGAAAACTAACACCATGTGTACTGTAAAATAGTTTTACCAACTTGATGAAAAACTTTCACAGCCCAGATCCTCCAGTAAATGCAAGAAGACTTCCATATCCATACTATATAATATTATAAATGGGAAAGTGTATGTGTTTGTTTGTTTAGTCCGTCTTTCACGGCAAAAGGGGCGACGAATTGACGTGATTTTTTAAGTGGAGATAGTTGAATGGATGGAGAGTGACATAGGCTACTTTTTGTCTCTTTCTAACCCCCCGCTTCCCTAAAATGGGGGGTGGAAGTTTGTATGGAGCATTCCGCAATTTTCAAGGTAGAAAGCTAAAAATTGGTATGCGGACTATTTGTGACTAACAAAATAATCGTGCATCATTTTTTTTTGGAAATCTGCACCCAAGCTCTTAAAAGAGGGGGTGAAATTTTATATGTGGGTCCAGATATGTCGTCGATATGTAGAGTCGATATGTAGAGTCGATATGTAGAGTCGATATGTAGAGTCGATATGTAGATTCGATATGTAGAGTCTATGTAGATTCGATCTAAATATATAAAAGAAGAAACTGGCTAACTGACTGACTGACATCACCGCACAGCCCAAACCGTACCTTATAAGGTCTAAGAGTGCACTAAGAAAGGATTTTTCAAAATTCTCCCCTTAAGCGGGTGATATGTGGGTCCAAAGTTTGTATGGGGAAACAATATAAGTAAGACTATTTCATTCGAAACTTCACAGGAGTATTCCTAGCAATAAATGGGTAAATATGTGTTTCAGGTTTTTTGGGAATTCAACCCCTAAAAGTGGGAAATGTGACCATGTCTGAAAATCAAAATGGGTATTGTTTCTATGGTTTATCGGGTTGCTGGTCGCTGATTACGAAAACAACAACAACGATTTTAAAATCCAACGTGGCGGACGTGAAATACCATCTCCCCTGTTGGAGTGCGATGGGGTTGTGTCTAAATATCAATATGGGTGTTGTTTTTTATGGTTTTTTCGGACCTTAATTACGAAATATAACATTGTGGACATGAACATTCTTGAAAGTATTTGTGCCAAATTGGAACATACGGGTAAAACTTAGATGCACCTTTTTCGTAGACGGTTAAAATTACTTTTAGTAGGCGGGCGAAGCCGCGGGAAAAAGCTAGTGGATCTATATATTTTTAATAATACCGAGATGATAGAATTCCATCACAGTATTATAGGTACTGCAGCCTGCGATAATATGTGACAGAAGAAAGCTCTCAATAATAACTGCCACAACGCTATTTCTAAAGTTATGGATGTGGTTTTTGCGGGCTTTGTGGGTTTAACATAATTCAGATGACTGGACTAACCTACAGATTTATTAAAAGAGTTGTCTTCACATGGGTCATTCCTGTATATGACTAGCACGGGACCGGGATGAGCGAAGTACTCGAAGAGAAGCTTATGCTCAGCGGTGGGCGATTATAGGCTGATAACTATGAATGGTTCTTCATTAATATTTTGGAGCTGTAAAGCGAAATTTCAATATCCGCATTCAAAACAAATATTTTGTTCAGGAGTTTTCTTTCAATGAGATTTATTTTGATGAATAAACACGTTTTTAATTATAATGCCGCCGGCCCGAGTCCCATGCAATATGCAAAGAGCAACACGCGGCATGAAAATGTACCATAAAAGTTACGCTACTTGGTGAATAAATGGGTTTTGAAAGCTGTTGGATCGTAATGTGAACCGATTACAGATTCTGATACAGTCTTTGAACACTGCGATTTTTTACAATAGCCTCAATTCGAGATGACTATATATCTGACATCCCCGGCATCTCATAAGAATACATCCACTTTAACTATCTCTGTCTTTCTGATTATGAAAGACATGAACGTGTAAATATCCCTAAGTGAAACAAATACGGTATCCTAGGTTAGGTATCTGACAATTATCACGGCCCTATATCATAATGCTAACCGATTACCTACAGACTCTTTGTGTCTGCCCAATCGGTTTCGTAAGCTCATTTCCACGTGCGTCCATGCAGCTTAAATGTCTTAAACAGCGCACGAAACTGATTCGTAATTGACGCCTAGTTCTCAACACTAATCGCCGAATTGGAATCTGTTGAAGTGAAAACTGCACACACCTTCCGCTAAAGGCCTTCCGCGCCCTCTTAGGTTACGTTGTATGCTTATTCATACAAATAATATTCGATGTTAGTATTGAAGAATGAATTAAACCATTCATAAATACAACTTGAACATAAATAGTACCTACTTCATAAAATTATTTACGAAACAAAATGAAATAATGTAATTTCCTATAATAATTTCTATTCGAATGCAATAACGCATTTTGCTTCCAATATTATTATTCATAAATAATTAAGATGAAAATGCTGTTATCATATTCAGAAATAAGCCATTCCGTACGCAATATAAATAAATTCGTATTATTTCACTTAATGCATCATTCACTCAACATTAAAAATAAATGTCAACGCGTTCTATAATATGTATACCTACTGTAATGCATGCAAGTCGGAGGAAAAAGGGAAGGCGGGGACATTTGTATCCATTATTGTCATCAAATTAAATCTGCGTGCCGGCTCGCTGCGTCGATTCGCTAATGGATTGCACTAACTCGAATTGATGTATGGCAAGTGCACGAAAATAATTGGGTCGTTCTTCTTTTTTACCGACAATGATCCGAGGTTTTTTTGTTTTTTTGGTTTTTGAACTATCGAAAATTGTGGTTTTGAAGTGCGATTTTAAAAAAAAATGCATAGGTTTCTTCATTAGAACTAATTAAAGTTTCCTTTCTGGCCAATATAAATATTTATTTACGGTTGGTTTCTAAAAAAAACATGTGACAAAGTGGACTCTTTCAGTGGGGACAACATTTTGGTTTACCACTCTGTCACGGACTTCTACGATAAAAATACGTTTAAAAAAAAATGCTAGTTAGAGAAACTAAAATATTAAATTAATACTAATTAATAAAATAATATGGACGTTCATTTTCGAACATTATAAAACCGTAAAATCATTACTCAAATGAGATGCCATAGTAAGACGAAGGACAGGCTATTGTCGGTCGAAAAGAAGAACGACCCAATTCTGTATCAGAAAGATTTTACAAACTAATCAAGAGTTCAAGACTTGGTGCATCTAGTTCTTTCATGAATTAGCAGAATATATGGCAGATTTTTAGGAGTCTCGCAATATTTAACGATTATGTTCACTAAATAGTAGGTATATTAAAATATAATGAAACGGGTCACTCACGTCTTTGAGGTCGAATACCGCGCGACATGTTTCGAACCAAAACGTGAGTGACCCGTATCATTATCTACACTTATATCTAATAAATATATGAATTAAAAAATAATCAGCCAGTATCATTTTAGACATTGTTTTGTCTTATTTTATCTTATCTCATATGGATGTCATTAATATAACAGGAGTGAAGGAATAGAGACAGGAAAAGGAACTTTAAGGATTAACAGCGAAGAGTAGGTATGATAATACGAGTATATGTGTATGTATGAAAGATTTTTAGTCTCGGATATATTTAATGTTTTATAAAATTGGGTAAAAAAACCGATCTTTTAATCGCTATTGCGAAAACTCTAAGTAAGATGTAACATTTGTTGGCAAAGTTTTATTTTTAGTATATCTATGTAAATTACATGTGGGTCGTTCTTCTTTTCGACCGACAATAGCCTGTCCCTCGTCTTATTACGGCATCTCATTTGAGTAATGATGTTTACGGTTTTATAATGTTCGAATGAACGTCCATATTATTTTATTAATTAGTGATGTTTAATATTTCACTTTCTCTAACTAGCATTTTTTTTAAATGCTTTTTTTTTTCGTAGAATGCCGTGACAGAGTGGTAAACCAAAATGTTGTCCCCACTGAAAGAGTCCACTTTGTCACATGTTTTTTTTTAGAAACCAACCGTAAATAAATATTTATATTGGCCAGAAAGGAAACTTTAATTAGTTCTAATGAAGAAACCTATGCATTTTTTTTTAAATCGCACTTCAAAACCACAATTTTCGATAGTTCAAAAACCAAAAAAACAGAAAAACCTCGGATCATTGTCGGTAAAAAAGAAGAACGACCCATGTCCGTTAATTTGGTCCTAAAGTTTATCAGAATACTTACGTCCTGTGATAAGAAGATATGCAAAATAACACTGTTTTTTTTTTGCCTAATATGATATACCTACAACACAGATTTTTTTTTTACCTGTGATAGTTCGTTCGTTACCTTGTGTTGTGTCCTTCAGAGCGGAAAGTAGAAGCAAATAAGTTATTGAAATTAGATTTATCATTGACCATTATTTTATGACAATAATAAGTAAACTTCATGTTCAACTAAAATGGATTCTGCCGTCAATTACTTATAAAAATATTGGTCACTATAGCCCGACAAGCCGCTATTAGACCTTGAGATAATTGTCGCTGTAAAAAACATAATATATGGCAATAATGTACATACGTCATGTATAGTCAGGACAGTCCCAACTAACATTTGGGTAATAGCTAAGGGTATTATTATAACCTTAACCTTTATAAGTGAGTTATAATGTTCTCAGTTATAACTAATACTCTTATAAAGGAGTTAAGAAAAATAATTAAGTCCTAAAGCATTATAAGAGTGTTACTCAAAGCAATTACACTTAAGATGTTAAAGCTTTAACCTGTTTTTAACACTTAAACACTTACAAGAGTCCTAGCTACAGGCAGAGACTTTATAACAGAATTAAGTCTCTTGTAAGAGTGTTGTAAGTCAATAAGCGTTATAGTTGAGTTAACTAACGCCTAAAGCTTTAAGGTAATTCGCCATTGTTTTGATGGACTCTAACCTACAAATTGATTAGGTTATTCAATATTTGACATCAAGATACTTCATTATTTATGTTACTCTTGCCATTATATGGATGCCACTTAATTTATCATGCCACTGGCCAAGAAACAAGAATAGAAAATGATAAAAACTTTAGATGTATATTTTAATGTTCATAAGTTTTATTAGAAATCTTTAATAAATCCTGGGCGCGTTAAAATTGAGATGGGAAACATGGTATACACTTACCGTAAAATCACAAGGGCAGATTGTTTTCACTTCATGTCACACACACTTCCAATTAATTCACTTTCAATTAATACGACTCCATAGCTGTCAAATATTAATACCTATACTAACTATCTGCGCCATTTTGTCGGAAGACTATATTTGTCTCGTAATTTTATGGGTAAAGAAAAGAGTAAGATGCTCACTTTAAACTGCGTAAGAGCTAGACTCTTATAAGACTCTCAGCTAACACCTTAACCTGTAATTCGTGGGCCTCTTTCGTAGTTATAAGGGTTTTAGAGCACGCTGTAAGAACGTTTTTACAGGCATTCTTAACACCTTAACACTTGGCTGGAACCGATATAAGAATGATATAAGGGTTATTTTAACGCTAGTTTGCTAGTTGGGGTGTGTATTGGCTTTGTGTTGTTTGTTGAATGTAAAAAAAATATGCTTTATAATATAAAGGTGCCTATTCATCCATATCTGATTTCAAGTATTCGATATTTAAATATTCCGCAGATTGTGACTCCGAAGACTGACTCTGATGTGTCGCTTTCAAGACCGCCGACCTCATTTATAAAACGTTAGGTCTGGGATTTAACTAAAGGACCTTTTTTCTATATGTATTCATCTTCATTTTTCATTACAATATATTAATAAGATACTATAGTTAAATCCAACCAAACTAACCAGTTCAATCAATACCTACGACCGCACTATAAAATGTCAGTACCGGTCATGTCAACAATCCATTTCAAGACACTGTTTATAGAAATACTAGACAATCCTTAATCCATTTTTTGCTGAAAATATTTAATTATATTCAAAATAATCTTTCTGACGTCGCTATGTCTGTTCTGACAATCGCGAGATATTTCGTCTTCCTTGCTGTTTGTTTACATCGATGACATTCGATAACTTGTAACGTCTATTGTCAAAGAGGACTCCTTAACAGTAAAATAAATTAGTTCCATAAAAAATCCGCAACGTGGCTAGCTATAAGGTCAGAAAGAAACTTATCAGGCTATATATGAAATTAGAGCTATCATTGAACATGTTTTGATGACAATATTAAGTAGATTTAATGTATAATTATTTCAGTCTTCAATTACTTATACTAACGTATAAAAATAGAAGAGACAATATGAAATTAAAGTCCGTTGAAATTATTTTATAGATGCAATAGAGACACTTATTAGAAGCTTAAAATATGTACACATATATTACAAATTTAGTTAGTTAATAATCACAATGCTGAGTAATAATGACGTAGGTACTCGTAGCTTGAATTACACCATATACGGTCGCTTGAAAACTATTTATTAGACACTTAAAATTAGCCGCTCACCTATTAATTTTGTAAACATGTAAATTTAAAGGCGAACATGTCAATTTAAAGAAGGCGCGGCCAGAGGTGGCGGTCAATAGTAAATTTGACAGTTAATGTCAAAATTACTACTGACCGCCACTATAGGTCGCACCAGTGTTTCAGGCTTAAGAATGACTATCAATTAACATTTGTACATTTGGCATCTGTCACAAAACTCGCGAACTTGCGAAAATGAGATGTCATAAATTACATCTCATTATCTCATTTTAAACACAGATGATATTTCAAGACAAATTGAATAGTCCCTTGATGTGCTAGAGAAATGTTCAGGTAATCGACAGCTTGCTGCACAACATCTTCTCATTTTCTGTCGGTATCTTTAGATGTGAACTTTATTACATACAGTTCAAAGTCAACTTTACAATTTTTTACACTTCGTTTAGAGATGCGCTTTGTGGAAAATGAACATTTGTAATGTAATGACGACACCGATCGTCCAGTAATTTCAGAGTTACGAGCGAGTTTATGACGTAGACTCCGCATGCTTTATCGTCAAATTATTACGATAACATTTTTATTATGAGACGTGTGTGACTGCTCAAAGTAAGTAAAGATAGAAGGAAATGATACAGAGGACGTTATATGAAATTAGAATACGAGTAATTACTTGAACTTGGCGATCAAAAATTCACTGTAAACGTACTCAAAAAATCGAACCAGTACCGTTTTGAAGCTGGCACCAAAATAAAATTGTATTTAGAATTTGATAGTAATTAAAACTATAATAATAAAAAACATTAACTTTTAAGGCTGCAAAAAAACAAAAAGGAAAAGTGATTGGAATACAGATCACCCAAAACTTTAAAAAAAAACTTAATAGTGATGTTTTTTTTATATTTTAACGAGCCCGTTTCGTTTTGCAGCTGCGCAATTTTTAGGGTTCCGTAGCCAAAATGGCAAAAACGGAACCCTTATAGTTTCGTCATGTCCGTCTGTCCGTCTGTCCGTCTGTCCGTCTGTCCGTATGTCACAGGCATTTTACTCGAAAACTATAAGGTGTATTTGAATACAATTTTGAGGATAGGTGTATTTTGTAAGCCGCTACATAGTTTTGTAATTAAAATGACAAAAAAAATTTTTTTTAGGGGTGCACTCCATACATAAAACTAAAAGTCAAAAAAAAAAATTCATTGTGACCCCCCGTGTGGCACATCAATCGATAGGCCTTTCAAAATAAATATAAGGTTTCTTAGCATTTTTTTTGATTAAGTGAATAGGGTCGGAGATAATCGCCCCGAAAGTCACTAAAATTCTGTCCCCCCCCCTCTAATTTTTGAACCGTGTATTTTAAAAATATGGAAAAATTCATGGACATAGGGCTTATTAATTTCTTTCACCGAAAATTGTTTTGAACAAGATCGGTTCAGAGGTTTTCGAGATATTGCTGAAAAACTGCCTTTCTCAAAGAAAAGGACGTAAGTGCCGTAAAATTTCTGTGACGATACGACCTTTTTAATAGGCACGGAACCCTTCATTTTGCGTGGTCCGACACGCACTTGGCCGGTTTTTTATTTAAAGTTAGTTAAAAAACGTTTCAAACTCAGCGCATCTAAGAACAACGGACGGAACGAAGCTCAAATAGATCCCATTCGACAAAAGCGAATTTTGAAAGCGCGATCCAGTTGGATCGGGATCCTTACAACCACAAAGCAGTTTCTGTGTATTCAAATACTGCTAATGCAAGTATCGGAGAAACGTGAGAGTTTGACGCCGGTTCCCGCCGTAAGGAGATTACCTTTAATATTTCAAAACCCAAGTGCATCTTTGCCTAAGATTTGCATTATTGAAAGAAAGATCAATCGGGTGAGTGAAGAGTTTTATTCCAATAAAACTTTGCTATTTTATATTATAATATTCGAGAGGAACTTTCACAAGGTTTGTTTAGTTGGGGAAGAGTTTTAGCTGGGTTATAAGAAGTTAAAAAAAAAAACACTAAGCACGTAATGTTTGTGTTGCCTATACAAACCTTATTATTAACTTAGTGACCACCTTGATGTATTTGCTAGCATTTAAGCATGGGTATAAAGTCTTTCTAACTGGAACAAGTATTTATATATAAGACTAGCTGTTGCCCGCGACTTCGTCCGCGTAGAACTTGTCATCGGTTTAAAGAATCTATATTCTTTTAAGAATTACTATAAATTCACTTACATGAGTATACTAATTAAGCGTGCAGTATTTAAAGTAAAACATATTTACTAGTTAGAATACTTGTTATCGTCTTAGAAAAAATATTGCTCTCCATACAAGCTTTGAACCCCTTAGGAGGTGAATTAAAAAAACCGGCCAAGTGCGTGTCGGACCACGCAAAACGAAGGGTTCCGTGCCTATTAAAAAGGTCGTATCGTCATAGAAATCTTACGGCACTTACGTCTTTTTCTTTGAGGAAGGCAGTTTTTCAGCAATATCTCGGAAACCTTTCATCCGATCTTGTTCAAAACAATTTTCGGTGAATGAACTTAATAAGCGCTGTGTCCATGAATTTTTTCATATTTTTAAAATACACCGTTCAAAAATTAGAGGGGGGGGGGACAGAATTTTAGTGACTTTCAGGGCGATTATCTCCGACCCTATTCACTTAATCAAAAAAAATGTTAAGAAACCTTATATTTATTTTGAAAGGCCTATCGATTGATGTGCCACACGGGGGGTCACAATGAAAAAAAAAATTTTGACTTTTAGTTTTATGTATGGAGTGCACCCCTAAAAAAATTTTTTTTAGTAATTTTAATTACAAAACTTTGTAGCGGCTAACAAAATACACCTATCCTCAAAATTTTATTCAAATACACCTTATAGTTTTCGAGTAAAATGCCTGTGACATACGGACAGACGGACAGACGGACAGACGGACAGACGGACAGACGGACAGACGGACAGACGGACATGACGAAACTATAAGGGTTCCGTTTTTGCCATTTTGGCTACGGAACCCTAAAAACGCTGAAATCAGTCTTCTAAGTAACAAATCCCCTTAGGGGATGAATTTCAAACAACACTTAATTTCGTATTGCAGTCTTTTAAGAGGCTCTATAATCCCAACGACCTTGAGCGATCGGCTCGGTCGGCTCCCCGCTTCCCCTGCACAATACATCGTACTTATGACGAAGGCAGCGAACGAAAAAACAAAAGGCGATTCCTTATAAATTTCTACCCAAACACGTGTCCAAATACAGATATAGGTAACGAAAATAGGTTTTGGGAGCACTAAGTACGCCAATTATCTTTACAAGGTAGTAGCGCCACGAAAGAGGCTCTGAGATCCTAAAATCTAAGTAAAAATAATTACAAAACGATTGTTACTCACGTGAGTGACAGTAACCTGACATGTACCTACTGTTAATTAAGATTCTATTCTGCCTTTATGGCATGTTTACAGTCACGTACTTTAATCGTTGAGCTATTTAGAGCTCACGTTTTACTGGATAATCATAGCTTAACTATTAAAAACCAAAATTAGATGACACCTAAATGGCTCAACGATTCAAATCCGTGACTGTACGTAGGTAAGTCTCATTTAGGGTAAATAGTTAGTAGCTGACCACCGTTCAATAACTGGCCACCTCATACTAAAATTAACTATATTCACCTATAATAGAATTCATTTTAGTATTAGGTTTCAATTACTGGCCACCCTTCAATAACTGGCCACGTCATACTAAATTGAATTCTATTTGTAGCGGAACAGAGTTCGTTTTTAGTATGAGGGGACTAATTATTGAAGGGTGGCCAGCTACTGGCGATTTACCCTACTATCCAGTCGTTTTATTGACAACTATAGTATGAAAAAATAACAATTTTGGAAATAATTTATAATAGCAGATTTTTTCTGTGTAGGTAACGGATATAATTTATATCGTCATTTAAGTAATTAACCCAGAGACAAAATCTAACAAAATATCAGACATCAAAAAAAACTTAATTAGCTCCTGAAAATACCGAAAAAAAATGTTTTAAGCTTTATTTTGGTTAATTTATATTTGCCCTATAATATTCAAGATAGAACATACAAAAAAAAAGAATGCTTGATTTCAATATATGTGACGTTTTTGGGAAAAGGTCCCACTTTGTCGATATGGAGTTAAGAGTAGTTCCTAATACTACAGATCATACGCTATCTTTTGGTGAAAGATTCATGTCTCTAGGTGCTATAGTTATTTTTTTTAAATTCTGCATAGTTGCAGAAGTGAAAAAGCGACAATTGAGAAAACGTTGGTTAAAGTTTGGGATGGCAGAAAACACACTTCTACTTTTAAGTTATAGAGTGGTTGGTATTAAATGAATGGGCATACTTTAGGGATTTCAAATTAGTTAAAATCATGTATGTAACCTTAGTATTTTGAATGTTATGGAGGCTTGAACATAAAAACAGGACGAAAATATGTAAATCCTGAATATGGGTTTATTTCTATATTCTATTATACGGCACGCAGATTTATCATTAAAGTTGTATTTATAAATGGTTTCCCATGCTAAAAAAGACAGAAATAATTCTGTGGATCCTTTTATTTAGTTATTATGTCAAAAAGTTAATAACAAATGATTTGAAGTGCCATGCATAAAAATTAAAATACATGTGTCTCTTATAACATGAGATTACTTAAAAAACATACTTATCAAGCATAGGAAGTATGTAAAATATCAAATTATAAGTACTTTTTGTGTGTATAAAGTTTAGTGATTTTATATAGGGAGCGTCCCACTTTGTCGGTTTACTAAACTTTAGTGCTTCTTCATTGAAAGTGTTTGTGTTTGGTATATTTTTCAGTTTTATGTGTGAGATAATGGTTTGTTATTGTTAATCTAAGAGTCTTTGATACTAACGTCGTTTGTTTAAACTTTTTTAAAGTAATTGAACGAAATTTCTTTTCGACTCAAGTTTAGTGACCCACTTTGACGGTTTGGTCGTCATCAAAATCATAGGTTTATTACAGTATGTTCTATCAGTTTTCATCGAAAGTTGATTTTCGGTAAGTTTTGCCATATTTCACTAAACTGCCCGTAACTCCGTAACTAGAATCAACAAAGTGGGACCTTTTACTAAAAACCGTCACATATAATTACTAATGGAAAGTTATTCCGCCCGCGACTTCGTCTGCGTGGACCTGGGATAAAAACTAGCCTATATTTTAAACCAGGCTATAAATTATCTACGAGCAAATTTACATTCAAACATCCAAACTTTCGCATCCTACTAATATAATAAAGTTTGGATGTTTAGATGTTTGAATGTTTGTTACTCAATCACGCTTAAACGGCTCAACCGATTTGGATGAAATTTTGCACGAAGATAGTTTATAGACTGGATTAAAATATAGGCTAGTTTTTATCCCGGGTCCACGCATACGAAGTCGCGGGCGTAAGCTAGTTTATAATATTAGTAGGATTAGCGTGATTGGGTAACAAACATCTAAACATCCAAACTTTCGCATTTATAATATTAGTAGGATTACTGTGATAAACACCTAGGGACTCCAGGAGCCGTAGCATGGTTGGCCTTGTCACGCGATAGGTGATAGGATAGAGCGTGCGTCACTGGCTGACACCGTTCGATAGAACGAGACGACGCTCTTATCTTGTCACTTGTCGCGTGATAAGGCCAGGCCAACCATGCTACGGCTCCAGATACACTACGGGACGCAGTCAGCAATACCAAGGTACTCACTTACTTTCTAGAGGAGCTGGGGTGGTTAGACGCGCAACCCTGCCGTTTCACGCAAAATAGGCAGGTCGGATGTCGATTTGCGGAAATGGCCAGGAAAACTAACTAACTACTGTGATAAAATTCAAGCGCATGAAAACTGATCTCTAATCTCTTACTTTATTTGTACTTATATCAGTATACATACATCGTCATATTGTCACGTTTTTCATAACCGGAGAGCAATAACGTCGGCGTGCGTGCTCAAGATCTATTTATATGCCAAGAAATAATTACGTTTCTATATCAGGCAATTCGATAGGTCCTTATACAAATACTGTAACATCATATGAATTACATAAACCAATAGAATTTCTTTTTGTAAAAAATATAGGTACTGTTACGTGGTCTCTGGTCTTAAAATGGACGTTATCGGCTGATAAACGCCAGGGAAATTTAACTTCATGTTCGCAGGAAATGTAAAACTTTGTACCTGCAAACTATACGGGTAGTAATAAAACGAGCCTCATCATCCTCCTAGCGTTTTTAGGGTTCCGGTACCTCAAAAGGAAAAAACGGAACCCTTATAGGATTACTCGGTTGTCTGTCTGTCCGTCTGTCACAGCCGATTTGCTCCGAAACTACTGGACCGATTGAGTTCGAATTTGGTACACATATGTAAAATGGTGACCCAAAGATGGACGCATAAAGTAAATTAATGAATTCTGAACAAGGGGGCCACTTTTGGGGGGTAAACTAGAAAATTTAAAAAAAGTTTCGCAAACTGTATTGTGTGACATATCAAATGGAAGGGATTGTTGTAAGCATGTCAGATATTTTTTTTTTATAATTTAAGCAAAAACAGATTTGAAGTAATTTAGGAAAAAGACGAAAATTGACCATTCCCCCTCCTTATCTCCGAAACTACTAGGATTAAAATTCTGAAAAATATGGAAAATAGTTCCTTGTCTAAAGATTACAGGAAAACCTATAAGAAGTTTGAGTATTCAAAAACACTTATGAAATTGAGATTATATACGGAACCCTCACCACGCGAGTTGAACTCGCACTTGTCCGGTTTTTTCCGGTAGTGCTAAAACGAGCCCCGGGCCCGCTTGGACACCTAATCCCAAGATTTGGCGTAGGTAAGTACTAGTTTAACGAAAGCGACTGCCATCTGGTCTTCCAACCTAAAGGGGAAACTAGATTATTGGGATTAGACCGGATTCCTCACGATGTTTTCCTTCGCCGAAAAGCCACTGTTAAATATCAAATGATATTTCGATTTCGTAATTTTTTTTAAAACCTTCTGGTACGGCCAGGGTTTGAAACCGTGACCTCCAGATTGAAAGTCGTTCGGCTACAGTGGCTTAAAATTAGCCTCTTATCGCTAATGAATCGCCCTTGTCATCGGCTCAAGTCCATTGGTTTTTAGGGAACCGTACCTCAAACACACGGAGTCCTCCGTAAAATTGTGAATTTTCAATTACATATATCGTTTAAAAATACTGTTTGAATGTAACCATTGTAAAGGGATCATACACCGGTAAACACTTTGTATCGGCAGTGTCTCTCTATACTCTACTAACTCATGTTACAATTATATTTGTGGATATAAAATGTACAGGAGCCGTAGCATGGTTGGCCTTATCACGCGACAAGTGACAAGATGAGAGCGTGGTCTCGTTCTATCGAACGGTGTCAGCCAGTGACGCACGCTCTATCTTATCACCTATCGCGTGACAAGGCCAACCATGCTACGGCTCCTGGTATTGATTTTTATGAAATAATTCAGTAAAACACAATACACCTTTAACCAGTCGTAATCCACTTTCATCAAACAACGGTACTTAAATATGTATTGTTTAATTAAATTTTAAAATGGTGAAGACAGCGATTTGCCTAACTACGTATTGTCATTTGCGAAATATTTACCCATGTAGGTATACGTCATAGTTATCCTGTCGTATTCCCTTAAGTAATTGTGATGATGAAACGACGAATAAGAAAACAGAGAATTAAAATAGCGCTGTGGATGTAAAAGTGGAAAAAGTGTGTGGTAGAAACGAAAAAATATTCAAATAAAGATCATCAAAAATGGAAGACGTCCGTGAACCTGATAATCACCTTGATGTATTGAGGTTGGAGTATTTACAATCAAAAACATTAAAATCCTCCAATTTTCATCAAACATGCCATTCAAGCCTTAGATTCTTTCATCTTTTGAATAAAAGTATCCAGTAGATAAAAACAAAGCCGATAAAAATATCAAAGTACCAACCAGCTACAAAATTGGTTCAGGATAGTATCTAATCATTTAAATCAAATTAAGTAGGTAAATAATTTTTTTCATAGAAAAAAAAATAATTTACGAGGAGAGTTCTCTCCGTTAAACATTACGCATTGTAATTTATTTTAACCTAGAAACACTTTTTAAATGTTTATAGTCCTTCGGCCACGTTACTTACGCGGCCTAATCCACCGGTATCCAAATCTGAGTTCAAAATCGTGACGCATCTTATTTTCAATTATTTAACCCGCTAGGCGCCGCTAGGGCCTGGGAGACGGTTTTAACTTAGGAGCGCTCGAACATTAAATTAAATACGATTCCAGTGTCAAAATTGCAGGCAGTTACTTTCTACCGATAGGTTAATTACCACTCGTTTTTAAAGAAAGCTTTTTTAAAATAGCATTTTATTATTTTTGACAGTTTTCGAATGAAAGAGTCGAAAATAAAAAAACGGTCGTAAACAGTTTTCACTCCATATCAGAAAACGCATGTCATCTGCTACGCGCGTAGGTCTACGAAAATGTTGGAACTCGGAACTGAATGTTTGTTTGCTACGACACAGTGAATAACGCAACTTTTTTCTCAAACTCATATATAGAAGTTGCGTTCGAGAGGTAAAACTTTCCACTAACACACGGTGCCGCATAGTGCGACAAGATTCGTTATTGAATCGTCGCCAAATCCACTTAGTTTTATGACGTGGAAAATGCGATACGCTTGCGTGGGGGTCGTAATGGAGGCCTACGGTGGAGGTTGTTCTGATATTTTAGAAGAAATATGCTCGGACTTTAACCCCACACGGAGATGAAGATTATAAATAAATCTGAAACGGAAGCGAAAATGGTAGGTAGCTATGCTGCAAACTACAAGTTATAAGTCTAAACAAGTAACACTGTATAGTATGTACCTATTCTATTTTACTGATAACTACGTATATTAAAAAGAACAGGCCGAACCACACTGTAAAATAAAGCATATTTTCATCTACAAGGTTCATTCTATATACCTACTGCTGAATAGTACATTGTGTTACAAGTACGCTAAGATATGAATTACGAATGAGAGCTATTAGAAGCCCGACGCCGAAGGCTTTGATGACTCGAATTTGTAACAATCTTACCGTACGTGTATACAATGTTTTTCATCACATTTGCGTGGAAACCAATACATTTTTAACTAAATTGTTACTAATCGTAATAAAAACTACAAAATGTCAGCTGTCCAATTTGTTGAATCTGACTTGAGGCGCTTAGAGCAAAGACCCTTCTGCATACTGCCACGATTTAAAATCACAGTTAAAAATATTTTACACGGACACTAAATTGCTACATATAAGTTTTTTCTCCAATAGGAAATGTGCGCCTTACTGTAGCAAAAATAGTACGTGAAGTTCCTCGTTACTGACAAGCGCAAATTTAAAAAGTTAAAAGTCATTATTGTACAATTTTAGCGGCCAGGAAAATGTATGAAATTCCTTTACTGTATACTTTTTTACCTTTTAATCACATGTTTTGATCAAGACAAATCAATACAAACAGCCAAATGCTCGTAAGTTTAAAGGCCATTTGTCAAAACACCTTGCTATATTAGATTGGTTAGAAGTTTTATATTTTTTAATTGTCATAGACAAAACGATTACTTTTGCAAGAGATCGAAGTGACGTTTTAAAAAGTGTCTCAAATAGTATTAACTGAAGAAATTAAAATATTTTCGAAATAATATTCAAAACGAACTACAATGCGTTTAGATTTTAATCCCGTTTAATCTTTAATAATTTTAATTACATAATCGATTCTAATGTTTTAAAAATTTTATGTGAGTCAATTGAAACTGGCACCATGAGTCATGCTGTGTACATACTTTAAAAAAATTAGTTGGGCGGGAACATGATAGGTTACATACTACTCGCAGTTTTAAAACTATTGAAATTATTATTTGATTTCCTCGCATTTATGGAGAAAAGCACTATATCTGCCTCGGCCGGAATGGCAATACGTGAATTCGTCTCTATTGTCGGATTCAGCTTCGCTTCATCCGACAAAATCAACTCATCCATGAATTGCTATTTCCCGGCCTCTGCAGTAATGTACTATTAAATCTTGAAATCATTCCGTTAATCATATTTTATTCGTGTTCTTACGTTAATATATTTATTTATAAATACGTGTTCAAACATCGTGTTTGAGTTAAAACCTCCTTGCTTTATAACTGAAGAGTTACAGAATTTAAGAAAAAAACCATTACGCCGATGAGCGTAATAAAGGGTATTGCAGCTCAGTATGCCTGCGCGTTATGAAGCCCTTTATCGAGCAAGTGTGGTGAAAATATTTTTTCATCACACTTGCTCGTCAATGGCGTTATTACTTGCGAGCGTACAGAGCAGTTATAGCCGTTTTACCTCCCACGGGCAGTTAAGTTTAGTTTTAAAATAATAGAACCCTCTGATTGGCTTAAGCAAATCTGGTTGCTCTGTGATTGGTTGAAAAAAAAATCTAGTTGGTCAAGCCGGCTCCGCCTCGCAAGAATACTGCTCTGTGATTGGTTGAAATATTGAACTCCACTAGCACTGATCTGGAAGTGAAGTTGTCAATTTTTGATTGGTGCGGCTGTATGAAACTTAGATTTTTCTGTCTTTTGTAGTTATTTATTTCCTCGCAAATGTGATGAAAAACATTGTGTATAACACGGGCGTAAGAATATTGCAAACTCGAGTCATCAAAAGCCCTCCGCCTTCGGCGTCGGGCTTCTGATAGACTCTCGTTAGCAATATTCCACTTACGCCCCTCGTTAAACAATGTACTATTTCACAACGGATGAGAATTTTATTCCCTACATACAAACTTTACCACACAGTTTACCCCTTTATGATATTCGTATATAATTATGGTCTTTTTCATTGAAAAGGAACGTTCGTGCGCAATTACAATGCTCACTAGCGCCACTGGTAAATAATTGTGAGTATTTAAATTTAACGATATATATATTTACAAAAGGAGGCCGCTACACACTGTATTTTGGATTTCAGTACCTTGTGAATACATCAAACTACTTTTTATATTGCTGGATTCGTCGATCTATGAACTCAAAAGAAAAATGGCCGTTTTAACTTTGGACGTATAGATTGACGAATCCAGCAACATAAAAACTAGTTAGTATTCACAAGGTACTTAAATACAAAATACAGTGTGTAGTGGCCTCCTTTTGTAAATATATATATCGTTAAATTTAAATACTCACAATTATTTACCAGTGGCGCTAGTGTCCACTGTACGCCCTCTTAAGCCATTATTAACAGTCTTAAAAATAATATGATGCTGCTTAAAACCTACCCTTCACTTCGATACATTTTGATAAAGACAACTTTAACAAGTAGTTGGTACTTTTGACAGCGAAGTTATCAGTTTCGAATAAAATAAAATCATTTAATATGCTTCCAGCATTAGAATATTGAAATAAAGTGTACATTTTGATCACAATAATTTGTCTCTCCTATTCTTCTCATTTGATCTCCAAGCAAACTTATTGCCAAGTGTTCAATGTAGCAGAAAGCGAAATGTTTGTAATATTATACAAGGCACACATTTAAGATTTTCCACAAGCCAAAACTGATATACAATTTTGTTGAAAACTACAATCGCCCATTGCGAGCAATTTGGCAAAGCCTGGGAATATTTTCGTCTTTCCCGGCAATTACGATTCTACTGCGATTTCCGGAAAGACATAAGCGCAGGAAAAGTTCTTCTGTTCTTATGGCCTTTTACGCAGAGCCTAAGAGGAATGACGCAACAAATCAAAGTAACGACTGTTACGGAATGAAGTAGGATTTACAGTGAACTATTAAGGACAATTAATAACTTCATGTCAAAAATACTTTTTTTTAAATATTATAAATGCCACCCACATGTCTTAAAATATCCATACCCGCATTCTAAGTCTGTATAATAGGTACTAATGGGAATTGCAGCCGTTGGGAGGTAGATAGCTATCTCCATTTCAACACAAGAAAAAATTGAGTTCTCGAATCTAACCTCTGATCTAACTAGGTATTATTGCTGGTAAAACATATGTTTTCCATCTACCAAGTACTTGGTGTAATATAAATAAATACTCAGCGCAATAAAAAACAATCACTTGTTGCCGCAAAACCTTTTTTTTGAAGGACGCAGTTTAGCGTAGCACTCTCAATCATTTACTTGTACTTGCTTTTACGAATCATAATATCGTGATTTGTCATTCATTCGGCAAACGTACACTAATTATATGAAAAACAGTAAGTTGTAGAAATAATAATATAGATACACTTCGTATAACTATATAGTCCAATTCATCGTTCAGCCGCATCCACTTATCTATGCACAGACCGCGAGAACTCTCACGAAAACTGTAAATAATACCTTAAGATAGTTCAGGCAAAAGTTGTTTAGGCCACAGCTGGAAGTTTCAAACTTATAATTTCAGCGGGTATGGAAGCATGTCCGATATTTGATCAAGCTAGTAACGAAATGGGTTATAATAATATGAAATTTAAGCATTAAAGCAGGCTGAACCTGACGAATTCAATTAAAATATAAGAATTTTCACGTCACAAAACCTCTTAACTCGTTTTTAAGCCACCCTAAAATTTTACGCTGACAGGCACGACAACTGAAAATTAATGAAGATTTTAGCTGTCCTCTAGCAGTTTCTTAACATAATCATAATCATAATAATCATAATAGTATTTATTGGTAATGTCATAAATTACCGACCAATAGGTTAAGATATTGGTTGTTAAAGAGTTCGAACACGAAATTTTCAGAATCATTTATCAGAATCATTTATTCGCTCATCACAGGTAAAAAAAGGTGTAAATGTAGAATTAAATGTAGTTACATAACCATGATGTGCCTTTTGGCGTACGAATTTTTAGTTTATACATGTCAAATCAAATAATAATAATAATAATGTGGTGCAATCAGTCAACGTAAGGCAGCTTGTGGCGGGCTGTTAGGGAGTAGCGACCCTACGTACCTGAGTGCTCCTGGGGGTGTCCTGTGGTCAGGCTGAGCCGATCGGGTGGATGGTTGGCCCCCCCACCTCTGGTTTGCCTTAACCGGCCGTCCAGAGTGGAGTCGCAAGAGCTGTTGCTCGAGGGTAGATGTGGACACCTAAGTGGCGAGTTGGCTATATGTTTAAAGTCCAGTGCCACCTCTCTACCCCCCCAGCTCTCTGACCGGTGTTGCCCTTAGGCCATTTTTTAATGTCGCTATTAATAGGGGCCCATCTAGCAGTTGGCGAGTCACCGTCTGCCAGAGATAAAAAGTGAAACAGTTTTATTAGGCAGGCGTCCGATGTTTCACCAATAGCCCAGTCACTAGTCCATCATTTTCACCCAATAACCCGTTTTATTTAGATTCCATCAACCAGTAATAGTCCCTATACACCCCAGCGGGTGCTGTCTCTGTGCGCGTCCCATGACACGGGCAGGGACAGCATCCGCTCGGTGTACTCCTTGCATTCCATTAAATTGTCAAAAGGGCCTCTACGTGTTGGCTCAGTTGGTACTTTGTAGGTACCTAGCCCCACGCACGCCTCCCAAAGGTCCGGGACATCATGTCCCGTGAGCGGGAAAGACATAATAATGTCATGTCACTAATTAAATACCAAAATAGAGATTAAATAATTAAAAAAACTAAGCATTTTTTACAATACGAATAAATTAAATTAAAATAATATTTAAAATAAAATTTAAATTACCTATATCGTACCGCAATACAAACTTTCACCCCCTTAAGTGATGATTGCCATGATAAAACCTATTTTATATCTTTTCCCGGGATTCACACGATCTCCATACCAAATGTTATCTCAATCGGCTCACCGGTTTAAGTGTGAAAAACTAAGACAGACAGATAATTGCATTTGCATTTATAATATTGATATGGATTTTGTTCAATGTTATTATAATCTTGAAAACGGCCCGGGAATCCTAAAAACCAGGGATATAATAAAGTTCTTAAACTGAGTGGCATCTATATTATGTTGGAGTTTATTCTAGTCGTGTGAAAAAAAACTAACTCTTGTTTTATCAACTGAGATATTGAATTTCATTTTGTAATTGTAAATATTTGAGTGAACCTTTTCATTTTAAGAATATCTTACAAAATGTTTAATACAAAAAAAAACCAAAGCAAACTAACGCAGATAGAACATACTTAAACATTATAAATACATATTTTTCCGCTTTCCATATTTTGGAGTTGAAAGAAGTTCCTTACAAGAGGTTTTTATTTATTATTTTTCCTTCGCAAAGGACACGTTTTGTCAATAAGGGACGTTTCCCCCGATTGCTTTTTTTCAACACAATACCTAATGCAAATATAGGGGAAACACCATCTCTTGGCTTATTTCTAACTTGTTAAAGCTTATGGCTTTAAGAAAACGGCAAGTTGGGAAATAAACATGTTCTCTCCCAGAGTTCCTTATGGCATTGTTTTTTTTCTTTATGAGTAGGTGAATTATCAAACAGCTACACATTATGTGTAGCGTTGCAGAAATTGAAATCTTAACATTATAAGTTCAAGCTCGTGAAAATTGCATGTGGATAAATTGATTTATCCATTAAATTAGCAATAGACTAATTTATGAATAATAAATGCAAGTTAATACCTTAAAAACACATATACTGTATTACTAGGCCTTGCTTTAATTCTGGGCACATAAAAATTGAATAATAAAATCTAAAACCAATCCTACTAATATTATAAATGTGATATTTAGTTTGGATGTTTAGATGTTTGGATGTTACTCAATCACGCTTAAGCGTCTCAACCTATCTGGATGAAATTTTGCACAAATATAGTTTATAGCCTGGATTAAACTATAGGGTAGTTTTTTTATCACGGGTCCACGCAGACGAAGTCGCGGGCGGAAGCTAGTACAACATAAAGCAATAAAGAATGCAACGACAAATAAACACTCGCAACAGAATATGTAACAAAGCCTAGCCATGAAAGCAAAAACTGGTTTTATAAATATACCTGTAGTCGAACTTCCCTCGAATCCAAGCCATTATCGTAGGTACACATCTTCCACTTTCAAAAGGACATAAGAATATTCGTTTCACGTAATAAAGATGACTTTTCAGGCTTGAAAGCTGGCGGTTTGGGGGTGAGTAATAAAAGGGTTTATGTATATCACTTGATACGTCGCTCAGACGCTTTTTGGGTCGAATAGTATGGAGGTGAGTAAATAAATCTTCGATTCCCTGTTCGAGGATATTTCAGCGCCGAGTAGACTTTTTGTGCTCAGCAATACCGCGGCAGATTCTCGCCTAATGTTGCGGAAATCACATTTTTGCTCGTTTCAAACAAAGGAGAACATCGGCCGGTAACGGCAGTGTGTCATAGTTTCGAAATTTATTTTTGCACGTGAGAGGCTATTGTGGTTTTTCTACGCTTCAGCAATGTAATGCCTGTGAAAAAATAACGACGAAGTTTGAAACCTAGTTCATTGTAATAAGCCCTACTAAGTCTCAAGTCCTTGAAATTGCACTTATTAACTTTTCACCAACATTTTTGTGACTAAATATTTTGATATAATTTAATTTACTCACAAAAGCAAATCGTAGTGTCTCTAATTTGGGCTGAGTATCACTCTCAAATATTTTTGAATAGAGCTGCGCTCAGCCTTCTTTCTTAATTTAATAAGAAATTATTTAAAAAATAGTCAATCCCATCGATAAAATTATAACTCGCGGAGTTAGTAATTAACTGATACACGGAACTGTAGAAATATGTCCTCCACGAGATGAGATAGTTAAGAGATACTCGTAAGTATCTCGTTTTTATGCTGCCTACTCGTACGTGTTACTTCGCTACAAGAGCACTTAACACGTTCAACTGTTTCACAAAATTTAAATTTCTCACGTTCTTACCTCCAACCTGAACATAAAAGGATATTTTGCGAACTGTTTCTGAATAACTAAACAATGTCGGCCCAATAGTGTTAGCGTGTAGCGAGTTATAGTTTGTAGTGGGCCGTCATAAACTATGTACGGCTCGGATTACGGAGGAACAAGAACTCCGGCCTGGCGATATTAAGGTGGTTTACAACCGACCGGTTTTAGTCTAAAACTGTGTACGGTGTTTAAGTTTTAACCCTGTTTGTCGGACGTTAGCGCTGTGAGAATAGACAATAGAGGGTTGTTTTAAGATACCTTTTCATAAAAAAACCGGACAAGTGCGAGTTTAACTCGCGTGGTTAGGGTTCCGTATATAATCTAAATTTCATAAGTGTTTTTGAATACTCAAACTTCTTATAGGTTTTCCTGCAATCTTTAGGCAAGGAACTATTTTCCATATTTTTTTCAGAATTGTAATCCTAGTAGTTTCGGAGATAAGGGGGGGGAATGGTAAAATTTAGAAAGAAAGAAAGAAAGAAGACATTTATTCACTACACAAAAGACACACAGAGATAAAGGGAGTAGACATACAATACAATTGACACATTTTCACATTCTCGTCTTTTTTCCTAAATTACTTCAAATCTGTTTGTGCTAAAATTATAAAAAATATATATCTGAGATGCTTACAACAACCCCTTTCATTTGATATGTCACACAATATAGTTTGCGAAACTTTTTTTTAATTTTCCAATTTACCCCCCAATAGTGGCCCCCTTGTTCAGAATTCATTAATTTACTTGACGCTTCCATCTTTGGGTCACCAATTTACATATGTGTACCAAATTTCAACTCAATCGGTCTAGTAGTTTCGGAGCAAATCGGCTGTGACAGACGGACAGACAGACAACCGAGTGATCCTATAAGGGTTCCGTTTATTCCTTTTGAGGTAACGGAACCCTAAAAACGTAGCAGATAATATTGAAAATACCTTTTGTATAATGATAGTCTCCTTTATAAAAGAAAAGCAAATGAATCTTATCAAAATAAAACTAAGCAAAAAATACGGCTAAATAAATGATGCGTCTGCATAAAC
Source organism: Epinotia nisella (assembly GCA_932294315.1). Lineage (NCBI taxonomy): Eukaryota > Metazoa > Arthropoda > Insecta > Lepidoptera > Tortricidae > Epinotia > Epinotia nisella. The sequence continues at coordinate 9,721,070 of OW028687.1, forward strand.
CTATAGTAATAATCGGGACGTTCAGGCGATTCCGTACCTCAAGAAGAAAAGCAGACGAAACAATTTTGAGATACCTACTTCATCTTTTATCCTCATTTTGTAAAATTTTCGAAACAGTCGTATTTTCAAAATAACGCCATACATAATAATAGTATTAAAATGACTGCAACAGAAAATTTCATTCCCAATTTCTGCAACTTGCAAGAATAAGCTGACGTCTTTTATTTTCCCAACAAATCGTCGAGCATTCCTCCAAGCTCGGCACGCGCGCAGCTTTCTTGGTACAACTAGTTTGTGCTCGTCTCAAATTATAACAAATGGGCCCATACATCACCCAGGCAGGTGGCGCTGCCTTCGTTACTCTGATACCCGCTTAGGTAATTCCATTGCCCCTTTTCGGGTTCAGCGCTTAATAACACTATCTGCGAGGGTTATGTGGAAAGTAAATTCGTGTTTTCTTTTGAGATAAATATAACAGAAAATCACGTTCAATATTGTGAGAATAAACATTTTTATACATGTAACAATTTTCTTGACATTGATAATTATTTACGCTAAATCTTGACGTATTTAATCAGTTATATAACTAGGAAGGATTATTTATGTTTATTAGCTGTCAATCTGCCTCTACGCCTTAGCTTAGGGCAAATCGGGGCTATTCACTTTTTAGCCACCTAATAGGGTAGTTTCCTCATGTTAAAATTGATAACGTAGTGTTGCTAAATGGATAGTAAACCATCAAATAGTTGTATTTTTTTTACGAAACATAATTAAAATCATTAAAAGATAATGGATCTTGAAAGTTTATAAAAAATATGCATTTTTTTACTGTCCAAAAGTAGATTTAACCAATAGAATTCTTACACTTTTATAGAAAAAAATCTTTGACAAATATGGACCTAAACGCAGTATTTCGCGACCTAAACAGCAATTTACTTGATTTTCCATACAACGATTAGTACAAATATCAAGCTATGACGTCATACTTTAATGTTAATTAAATAGTATGAAACGTTTCGGCTGCCGCCAGCGAGGTCCGTCTTTGGGATTTTTTTTGGGTATTTATGTTCTTTAATTGTAGATGCTCCCATACAAACATTTGTTCCTCTCCAAAAACTGGTCCGTATGGCATTGTAAAAAAAATTAGGACAAACGCCTATTTCTTTGATCACATTCCTGTCGAAATACGAGTACCTCGAAATTTTCATAGTGTAATCAATTGAAGAGGTCCTTAATCATAGTGAACCGAGCTCCGGCAGTACGATTCATTATTATACAGTATAAAATTAAATTTAGTGCACAAATTGCTATATTTGCTATACGTTGTTTGTTAACAAAACAGATTGGTATTTACAATAATTGTACGAGTATTATAATTCTTTTGTTTTTATTTGTATGTCCTCTTAATTCATTAATTTACTTTACGCGTCCATCTTTGGGTCACCAATTTACATATGTTTACCAAATTTCAACTCAATCGGTCCTGTAGTTTCGGAGCAAATCGGCTGTGGGAGACGGACAGACAGACGCACGAGTTCTGATCCTATAAGGGTTCCGTTTTTTTCCTTTTGAGGTACGGAACCCTAAAAGTGTAAAACACCTTGCTATAATGTAAATACGATAATGGTATTGTAGTAGAAAGTGAATAATCATTGTCAGTATTTGCTGTACAAAAATAAGTATGTTTTCTAGTACCCCATAGTACAGGCTTTTTACCTACTTTGGGACTAGATCAATTGGTGTGAATTGTCCCACGCTATTTATTTATTTATTTATGTATAACGCAAAAACTCATATATGCTCATACATTTAGATATGATGCAGAAAGTCAAGTATTTATTACACAAAATACAGAAATGTACAAATGGCTAGCTAAACATAGAAAAAAATAATTGTATTTTTATTTTATAGTATTCTATCTATGGATTATTTAAAAAAAGTGCTGTTCCTTATATTGTATTTTTATTTTATAGTATTCTATCTATGGATTATTTAAAAAAGTGCTGTTCCTTAATAAGCAGTTGGTAGAAAATATACTAGATCGTATGCCCAGACTTTATAGCGTGCGTCTTTACTTTAGTTTGTATATAAATTCCGCACGATACTTCATACTGCACCGCAGCCAGCCTTATTCACTTATAATTGGTAAAGCAAATTACGTAGCTTAATAAGGATGGTCGGTCCGTTACACGATGGTTGGTACCAACTCCAAAAAGGTTCGCAGATAATCGGATTGGGCGCGGAACTTGTCCAAATTGTTTTACTTGGCAATTAAAGTTGCCTTTATTACTGCTTAATATACTCTCGTAATTATATTAGGAAGTTAATGTTTGTGGAAATTATGTCAATTGATGTATTTTGGCTTCTAAATTATTCGTTTTTTTTAAATTAAAGATTGACCCAGTCATTGACCCTAGTCTCACCTGATGGTAAGCGACCACAAAGATAAGTCGTCTGTGGTCTTCATCATCAGTTCCACTTCACCAAATTTTTGATTTTCGGGTGTAATTAAAGTTATAATAGAAAATACCGAAATTACTATATGCGTGCCTTTTATATTTGAGGAGTTCCCTCAATTCCTCATGGTTCCCATCATCCAACTGCAGTTTTGATAACAATTGGACCAACCTGGAAGCATATACTTTTAAATAAAAAATTAATTGAACGAATTGGTTCATAAATGACGGAGTTCTTCATAAAAAAAACAATCAAATTGAGAACCTCCTCCTTTTTTAAGTCGGTAAAAAAGTAGAAACTGACTGATTGACTGACTGACATAATTATCAATGCACAGCCCAAACCGCTGGTTCTAGAGATTCCAATTTTTTTGGGACGTTATATAATGGGGTAGTTTCCACATGTTAAAATTGCTAACGCAGTGTTGCTAAATGGATAGTAAACCATCAAATAAATGTAATGTAAGTAAGTACTTTTGCTGCTTCGCACATTAGTCGCACCATGCGGGCGCCTGGAGCTGCGGCTGAGCTGGCGGCGGTGCGGAAGCGGGACAAGTACACAGTACTTGCAAATTACTTGTTTGTTCCGCTTGCCGTGGAGACGACTGGGTGTTGGTGCGCAGAGGCCAAAACCTTTTTTAGTGAAGTGGGTCGTCGTCTGCAGGAAAGAGGGCTGGATCCCCGCTCTGGGTCCTTTCTGGTGCAAAGGTTAGCCATAGCTGTTCAGCGCGGCAATGCGGCTAGCGTAACGGGCACCTTTGCACCAGGAGGGACGCGGGGCGGGTTGTTTGATACTTAGTTTTAAGTTTAGTTTAATTAGTTGTAATTATTGTAAATTGGTTTTTTGTACTTGTTTTGTGTTTAAAATATATTAAGTATTAATTACGAAATATAATTAAAATTATAAAAATATATGGACCCTGAAAGTTTAGAAAAAATTGGCATTTTTTTTTATTGTCCAAATGTAAATTTAAAGCTACCAGTAGAATCCTTACGCTTTTGTAGAAACAAAATTTTACAACAACTATGGTCCTAAACGCAATTTACTTGATTTTCCATACAACGATTAGTACAAATATCACACTGTGACGTCATGATTCAATGTTAATCAGTATGAAACGTTTTCGGCTGCCACCAGCGAGGTCCGTCTTTAACTCAATTTTTTGGGTATTTATGTTATTTAATTGTAGTTGCTCCCATACAAACATTTGTTCCTCTCCAAACATTGCATGGTTCGAATGGCATTGTAAAAAAATTTAATATTTTTTAATTTAATATGTGTGTATGGGTCAAACTGAGAACCTCCTTTTTAGAAATACGCTAAGTACGCGGGCGAAGCCGCGGGCAAAAGCTAGTTTGTTTTATAAGTAACGTGTACTAATTAACCCTTTCATCATCATCATTCCAGCCGAAAGACAAAGGACAAGCTGGACAAAGGCCTCACCCAAAGAGTGCTAAAGGGATCCTGGGCCACCCGCATCCAGCGGACACCCACGACCTTTACCAGGTCGTCAGTCCACCTTGTGGGGGGCCTAACCACGCCACGCCTTCCGGTACGTGTTCCTTTCCGCCCCAACGGCCATCGGTTCTACGTGCAATGTGCCCCGCCTACTGCCAATTGAGTTTAGCGATTCGAAGGGCCTCATCAGTTACCTTGGTTCTGTTGCGGATAGACACACACTGGTCAAAGACTCTCGTCTTGAGACACTGCGGAATATTGGACGAAAAGATGTGCCGTAACTCCCCGAACGCTTCCCAGCCTTTACCACTATGAACCCTTTACTACTAAATAAATTGAGAAAATGTTATTTTATATATAGGTATACTCGGAATAGATGTGTCTACATTCCGTAGCAAGTGCTACGAAAATGTCTACGATCAGAATGTACGTATTGTACGCCAGCTGCACACAATTACTGCCAAGAATCGCTACGTGCCACGCTCGGTAGCCAATTCCGTGGTTTTCCTCGTATGTAGAGGAAAGCGACTACATAGTAGGTTCCTGACAGTGAAAGTTTAACCTACTTTTCACCATTTAAGACAATAATCATGTGGGAGCAATCAGATACTTTCGACTGTGTTCATAAAGACGTACAGATATGGTTACCGACCTCCTTGATTTTGTATCATGCCCTTTTTATTATTATAATTTTAATACATTACAAAAGTAAACGAAACAAATGCTACACGCTTCGTAATTTTGCATGACCGTATACCATTAATCCACGACTAACAAACTTTAACTTAATCCTTATGGTTTGTATGGTTCTATTTCCAGCTTCCGATGTTCTAACAACACAGTCACCGCTACATGAATATTACTAGTAGATGCATTTTCGGTTGCATTTTTCCAGCTCGCTTGCGGTGCTAATGCATAATTCAGGCAAACAGAAGCGCTACCGGCTGGCCAACGTAGATATAAGATACACGAATTTGAATCTTATGCCTTATACATACGATCTATAACATATACATAATTACGTGACGTAAATGTACTGTACAACGTCCAGTTGTGTCTAAAGTCGGCTCCGAGGTTGCGGGATGACACTGTGAACCTAACCCGTTCTCAGATATAAGAGAAAATTAATTACCTACCAAAGTCTGCTTTGCATTTTTCTTGCAATAATAATAATGGTTAATCTCACGTATTCATTGTGAATACGTGAGTCAAACCGTTATTATTTCTATTAAGAATAATTTCTAAACATGACTCACGAAAGTTGAAATTCGACACTTTTCTTATATAATAGGACAAAATCTATCTAGCCCATAATTATAATTAGCAAGAGAATTAGTACCATAGCCCAATTATAACTTTTTGTGAATTCTATATGATAATTGATAACAAGTGTTTCTTCTAACTTAAAGTGCCGTATCTGGAACTGTGATAACGCTAAAATGAAAAAGAAATAGGAACGGATTTGCCTTTTAATCAAAAGGGTTTCATATGTACTAATCTCATGAAGATTACGCTCGCTCGTTGTTAAGAACGTAACCTGAGTTCAGTAAGATGGAGTTTGATGACACGTTCAAACAACGCGGAGAATATTAATTTAGGCCTTACAGAGCAGGTAAAAATCAAAAAAAAAACGAAAAACCCGACTGCTTTTTGACAAATATTATAGCCTATGTCACTCCCACGATTAAGAGGAATCCAACGACACCTCATATATCAAAATTCATCAAGCCGTTTAGGCTACAGGAGGCCACAAAGAAACAGACAGACATACATGCATACACTCGAAAAACATTACCCCCCTCCTTTGGCAGTGGGGTAAAAATAGAACAATCCTGAAAAAAGTACCTGCGTATACCTATGCTATAGACGAAAGAAATTAGTACCTACGCAATAAGAAGCAGGAGGGCGAGTGCTTGGGAATTAAACGATTTATAAAGTAACTATGATTTTACGTAAAAGGATCTAATTACATAGTTTGAAAATAAGCCAAATCCCTCTTAAATTCGTGGTATCAACCAATTCAATTTACAAATATTAATTAATCAAAAATCCTATTAGGCAACCGATACTGAAATTTCAGCATGAACTTGTGAAACTGTGTATCAGAAAAATGTGGGCAGGTAATATGAATATTAAATCATAAATGAAAATAGTTTGCTTATTACTTAAAATTCAATACAATATGTTTTTAATATAATGCCACGTGACACCCAAACTTCACACTGAAATTCGCCATACATGCAACTAACATGGATATGATATATCTATTTAAAATAATATTATGATACGCAATACTAGCCATAAGTCAATAGTAAATATCTGTAGCCGCTGTAAAAACTAACAAACTTACTCAACCTTATTCATGAAATAACAAACCTCTGTTAGCTAAATTGTGGTTTGTCATCTTCTCAGGAACGAGTAAGGACCGGCATTTTAAGTAAACTAGGTTGGATTAACGTTTATGAATAATTTATATCGGTACAAAAAAAAAATCATCCTACACATTTTGCACGCTTGGTCTGTTACGTTAACTCAGCGCACGTGGAAGTGAACGTGTGCGAAACATATTGAAACGCGATTGAGATACAAAGTGACCAACAAAAATACCCCTACCAATTTATGGTGTCCATAAAATTTCAATTTAATCTTTCCTCCCAACCTTCTATAACAAGTTTATAAAACGATGTACCCTCAGGATTGCTAGTCCAATGAGCGCGCGTTCTGAACGATTTTATACACCCGACGCCACTTGCCCATTAAGATCTCGACCTGCAGATAAAGCTTCAGCTTGGTGCTTCCTTACCTCGCTTTTGTACTAAATATAGTCAAGATTGTAAGATATTCTCTAAGTAACGAACAATGTAATTTTAGTAACTTTTATAACAATAGACAGTTATATTTTAACCTAGTTTATACATAGGAACTTGCATCTGGCTTTTACTGTACGAAAAGTAATTGAATTCGGAAAACCGCCCTATCTTTTTGAGAAACTGCAGTGGGAACAGGATGCAAGGAAGAAGCTAGTTAGAAGTAATAGAAAAAACTTACTGCTTGTCCCAAAATACAAGGCATCGTTTTTCAGTAGGGGGTTCAAATATGCAGCAACGAAAATATGGAATGATTTGCCACCACCACTAAGAAGTCCAATGCCCCTGCTAAAATTCAAGAAACTAATTAAGGACCACAATACAATACAATACAAATACTCTTTATTGCACACCTCACACAAAAAAAGCAGTTACAGAGAGAAACAATACAATAACATGTAGGTAGACCACCTTCTAGAACTACAGAAGAAAACCAACCCCACTAACTTAAATAGATAATAAACATAAATAAATAATCTGCAAAAAAACCTGAATGCACGTATATACATATAATTATACTAATACACAAGCACTCACGCACACATACACACGCACACACACACACACACACACACACATCCACACTTATATTTATATCCGCACCGAACGCACGTGGCCGACCTACATACATTCATACATATATATAAATATGTATACATACACAAAAAAGGGACCAGTCAGAAAATCAGCACTGGATGTAAACATCCCATCCAGCAGAAGCTGAGACTGGTACCCATTGCCCAGATATATCTAATCATGCTTAGTTTAAATTGTAGTTTTGTTTTTTCTCTTATATTGATTTGTTTTATGTTTGTAAAGTTGTGGCAATAAAACATTTTTATTTATTTATTATTTATTTATTTATAGGTACATCGATTTGACCGACGTTGATTTTGCGAGGCCGACCTCGCATTTTAATATTTTTGGTCACTTACTTATGTACCCAACATATACGGTCAACCAATTTGATTTCTGGGCCACTTTGTACCTTGTCACAGTGAAAATCTATATGTAAGCCCCTAGAAATTTCATATCATTGTAACTGTTACAAGGTACGAAGTGGTCCTGAAATCAAATTGGTTGACTGTACCTATGTACTTAGTGTGGTGAGCGAAAAGATAGTTTTTCTAAACTAGCTTTTTTTTCTTTTCTCCATTAAGCGGCAAGCGCGAGAAATGGATGTAGGTACTATTTGATTCATATATGATTATAATTAGCAATTATGCCAAAGGTATCAGAAACAAAAGTTAAATACGGATATCATTGAAGAAGCTCTTCTTAGTACACCAAGAGTTTTTAAAATACAACATCTACAATACATTAGTAAACCGCTGAAATAGTCATTTAATAGTGATTGGTCGACTTAAATTAAAAAAAAAGTATCGCCGATTAGCTGAGGTTTACCTTACAACAACGTCCAGAGTAAGTTAATACATTGTATCATATCTAAGGGTTAATAAATAACATCTTCAATTTGGGTTAATAGCGTATTAATAATTATGTAGGGCGTTTAAGTTAAGTACTGCTATCAACGGGTAATCCCTCGTTAGCGAGTGCTAACACCGGCACAGTAAAGTAACTGCAGTATAAATCATGATAGAACCGCTAGGCTATTCGCAACTTCCTGCCTACACTGAAAAAAATGTCACTTTGGGGTAATCTTAAAATATCGAGATGTCCGTCTAAATTAGGGGCGTTGTCTTAAAATAAGGAGATATCATGTCAATATTACGCTATAATTGAAATGTTTTAGGACGTAATAGAATTGTTTGGGTAGATAATAAAATATTACGATACTTGTCATAGTAAAAATCGTCACTTTCATCGTACTTTTTGGTGATGTCAGTATGCTCCCTACTTTTAGTGAATTCATCTTAATTTACGGTGAACAGTTTTCTCAGTGTACCTGAGGAGGCTGTTGAACTCGGTTGATTACCGGAGGATCGCCACGTTACGTGAGAAGATGGACACGGCGTCTTAATCTACCGACCGGTCGAGCTCGGTGAGCCCCTGGGGTCGACCTTGTGTGGAATGTCAGGTCCGACTGGCTCCTGCTTACGGACGACACGCTTGTCACTTGCCGTGGGTCTTCTTACGAAGAGACAGCAAGGAAAGCTACGATAGGGACTAGTTCGATTTGTGTAAGATTGTCCACTAATATTTATTTATTCATTATCTTAGAGGGCAAGATCGAAGGAAAGAGAGGCAGAGGAAGGCCCAGACATACTTAAGTACGCAAGCCAAATACGAGTATAGGAGAAAGTTGCTGTCGAGTCGCACAAAGACGTCAATAGGCTGGCAAAGGACAAAAATCAGTGGCGATTACTCCACTAACAAGAGGTCTTAAATAAGGATAATGAAGGATAATTAATTTTTTACTGTTATGAACTACCGTATTTGATGTATGTATAACTAGCAATGGATTCAAATTTCCGCTAGTACATCACATACGTAATAAGCACGCAGGCAAAAACTGTGGCACTCGGTGTCCAAAGCCTAATGCCGAATAATCCTCGTAATGAAAATACATAACGCTGGCATGCTGCCCTCGTTCTGAACATTCCAGATTAAAGGCGACGTCACGTTTTTAAAGTCCATTAAACCACCCCTGCAATTACCACAGGCTGTCTTTATTAAGAGCGTCTATAATAATCCCTTGCCACCAACGGTGCACTATACCTACACAATACGCACATTGTTCCTTTTTAAATTACATAACTTGCTAGAGAGTTGCATTTAAATGTGAATTTTATCCTGCACAGACTAAGATTGTTTTTTCAGCCAAGCAACGAATAGTATACGAGCTAGTCAAAGTAAGAGTTTAAGGTATACATCGTCGGTACATTTAGCATTATACAATGTATCTATAGGTATGTATGCGCGATGCGCCCCATGCTTGCACTTGTTTAATTAATTTAGGTTAGAGTTATTGTAATTATGAAGACAGGTCCCAATCCCAACTATTTTTTTTAATTACTCGTTTAGCATGTTTATTTCTAATTAAATATTAAACCTAAGTATTTGGTTTTATTTTTTTATTATATTACTGTATTAACGTAAACTACAACAATAGAGAACATTACAGGTTATTAGATGTGTCAGATGCTTACGGGCGACAGGGCATCAATTTACGAAGCGCTAATAAACGGTGAAAAATATACATTCCTACGCATACATACGTAACTCTTTGCTCAAATCACAAAGCTGTTGTCCACAGCAATACAAACAATGCTGAACTATAATCAAAACTCAACTAAACTACGAAGTCGATCCAGCAACTGCGAACACAACTCGGTCAAAATCGTCTTTTACGTATAGTTCTGATTGTTCAGGGATTGCTGGCAAGTTAGTGGGCACTTGGGCAGTCAAATGAAATATATACTTATTTACAATTAGTTACTTACTTACCACGTAAATAATAACAACTTGCGTATGTTTCGAGTAGTGTAATGTCATGAAATTAAAATTATGTCGCGGATAACTGTTGTCCAAATAATAATTAAAAAAAAGACTTCAAACAATGAATGCACTAAAAAGCAAATAATAATTGGGTATTTTTGTTTCTACAACTTACAATCAACCTATTTTTTGTACTCAATGTATGATTTTTGCATTTACCACACATGAAGGTATAATTTGGCAGTGTCGCTCGATATTGCAACGCCTTCAATGCCCTCCCCTTGGACTGCATAAATGAGGTGCTCTTGTACCGCTGGGTGCCCCACAATCTTAGCCGAATAGTGAAGGCATACCTGCTGCGGAGGTTGGTGGCCTTCCCCGGGCAACATGAGTGGAGGCGGCGGGAAATGGTGTGTGGGGTGTTGTTCTCCTGTGAAATATCGGATACGATTGGGTGTTGCGGGGAGGTCGTCTGCATGGAGTCAACCTGATGTGCTACGCGGATGATACCCTCGTAACAGTGCGGGGAGCCTTATTTAGAAAGGCCGATATCCTTGCCAACACAGCCGTAGTCCATGTTGTGAGCAAAATAAGGCGGCTAATGGCCTGGAGGTCGCGTTAAATAAATCGGAGACGATTTGTTTTCATGGACCCCGAAGAGCGCCCCAGGCTGGATCGCACATAATCGTGCGGGGTGTCCAGATCACCGTACAACGTACGATATGGTATCTGGGCATCATCCTGGACAGTCGGTGGTCATTTCAGGCTCACTTCGAGCGTGTGACCCCAAAGTTGTTGGGCGCGGCTGGTGCGCTCGGGCGCATGCTCCCGAACCTTGGGGGGCCTATGGAGCCCCAGTGTGGGCCAATGACCTTAGCGCCAGGAACGTCACCCAACTGCGTCAAACGGAACGGCTGATGGCGATAAAGTCAGTACGGGGCTACCGGACAATCTCCGGAGAGCGTGCTGGCCGGATCCCTGCCATGGGACTTGGACGCGAGGACTCTTGCGTCAGTGTTCTTCTGGCGCGAGGAGGCGCGAGCAAGGGATCTCTGGCCAGCACCGCGAGAAGTTGAGGCCAAGCGAGCCGCGACGCAGTTGCTGAGGGGCGGCCGAGTGCGCTCCGGCTCGTGCAGGTTCTCTCGGGACAGATGTTTCGGGAGATACCTGCACAAAGTTGTCGGCAGAGAGCCGACGGAGGAGTGTCACGACTGAGGGCGGCTGTCGACACTGCGATGCTAGAAGCGTGTCCAATGTAGGGGCCAGAGCATAGCGACCTCATGGCCATAGTGGGGCCAGACCTGTCGCTCCCAGCCGTGGTCAAGTCCATGGTTGACAGCGACAGGACTTAGCAAGCACTTAAGGCCTTCTGCGAAACAATAGTCCAGCAGAAGGAAATGGCGGAACGGGCCAGGGAGGTCGACCCATTGGCTGACCCAGGCGTCCTGGACGAAGGCGAGCAGCACAGGATCGCCGCCTGCCTCCGTAGAGTGATTAGATTAAGGCCCTTAACTATATATGTAGGTACATTTTTTTTGCAACCCACCCAACTAACATTCAAGTGCTTTATCGTGTGTTAGAGAATCTGTTTTTAAAACCCCAGCGATACTCTTCACGTGTAGAAGAGATCAGATTGCTATTACTAGGTTGAGAATAGGACACACAAACTTGACCCATTGCTATCTTATCACTAAGACTGAAAAAAATAAATGTGATAAATGCGGTTTGGAGTTAACTGTGAGCCATATTTTAATCGAGTGTTTAGCATATAAGAAAGAAAAAGAAATCTGTAAGTTACCTAACAACTTAAATGATTGTTTAAATGATGGATATTTACATGTACTTAGATTTATAAAATTAATCGATATATATAAAAAATTGTAATTCCCTTGTGGTCGTTAATGACCTTTGTTGTTAAAAAGCGACCTTAAATAAATCAAAAAAAAAAAAAAAAAAATATTCTCTTTGATTCGGTGGCACAGTTCTCAATAATGTTTAGTTAATGTACCTACTATGCATCATATTACAGGGAACAACGCCGAGTAAATGTATTCTAACAACGTTGCAGTGAATATTTGATCAAATGTACCTATAACGTTGGTTCAATAACAGAGCGGTCTTACATGCCTATTGAATATTGTTATATAGTCACTAGGAATTTGTTATTACTAGAAACATTAGATAGATGTTATGATAGAATATAAGAATATGATACAATCAAATAATGCAAATGTTTAGGTATTCATCATATATGAAATATAGTGCTTTGTTAGTCTACAGATTTCCATACATGGTTTTTATGCTGATCTCTCTGCGGTCCTTATGGCGAGGTATTCCAATGTCGAAATTCATTAACCCTCTAAAATAGACATCGGCAAGATATCCTCGATATAAGATATCGGCCTTTTACAAAACAAGAAAAAAAAGGTAACAAATCTCACTAGTTCTAATGGTATGAAATTATGAATGAATTAATATTTAGTCAAGATAAACTTTGGGTTCATTCCAACGTAATTTCATCATCATCATATCAGTCGAAAGACGTCCACTGCTGGACATAGGCCTCCCCCAGAGAGTGCCAAATTGACCGGTCCTGCGCCACCCGCATCCAGCAGACTCCCGCGACCTTTACCAGGTCATCAGTCCACCTTGGGGGTAACGTAATTTAATTTTGCCTAAAACTCCAATTTTTATACCAAGTTATTACTTGGTATAAAAATAACTAATTTCACTTCTCAAAACATCGGACTCTTATTTTGAGATCCAGAAGTATTGGACTTTTAGGTAAAATTAATTAAATTACGTTGTAATGAACCCAAAGCATATTATACCAAACATTTTGCTGTCGCTCGATAAGTGAACAAAAAAGTTTGTTAGATAAAATTTGCTTTGCTGGATTTGCTGATAGTCATACATAACACTGGTATTTTTTTAGGGATGAGTTTCCGCCGCCTTTGAGAAAAAAATCTGTCATATGGGAATTTAATGAAATCAAGGTGGTATATAATATATTTACCGCTATGCGAGAAGCGTCTCATGTTTTCACTTTTTTTTTAATTTGTACAGATAGATAAAATAAAATAAAAGGTATTATCTGGAATTATACCCACTATTATTTTTAATTTAATCATTTTCGATAGGTAACTTTTCTAAGTCAGCCGCACTTATCCTAGTATTATGCTGTCATAATGCGTCTAGTCATCTAATATTCTAGACCGACAGCGGTAATTATATTGCCGCCTTGTAACTTGTAAAACCTCAACGTATACTATACATATTTATCTTTGTCAAAAATCACAAAAATAACAATTCCGTATGATGAATGATTATTTTTGTGACTTTTTGAAAAGATAATGCGTACTGCTGAAATTCTTGTTTAAGTCTTATACATAAATATCCATTAAGGGGTTAATTATTAATTCGAGTATACCTACCTGTGAAAACCGTATTAGTGACCGATATTATTGTAGTATACAGGACATTTTAGATGATACATAAATATATGTTTTAAAAAAAAATTACAATTTTAATTTTTTGAATTTTGTCTTTTTTTGTCAATTAAATTGACAAAAAAATAAGCAAATACTATAAGTTTCTTCTTCAACGTTGAAAATTATCATACATAAACAAATATTATTAGAACTATTAGGTTAGGTATCGATTTTTTTTAGTTTTTCATTTCCCATTGGCGTTCATGATATAAAGATAAATAATTTAATTTCATATACGATTATTTATTTTCACCTTATGGAAGGTTAGAAAACTTTCTTTTAGGACTATAAATATATGTTTGACTTTATCTAGTTGTTCCGTGAAAAATAAGATAAAGTTTCGCTCACTTGAACCTCAAAGTGCGGTCTCGTATTTTTTGGCATTTTAACAACCGTTATAATTCGCAAAGTTTTGTGGTCGTCCCTCAGTTAAACAAGATTCTTACCTAATAATGTACAAATTCCTCGAGGAAGTGCCGCAACTTAAATTAAATTAAACCTTTGTCTTCCAAATAAAATTCCGCGGCCAAGTTTTAACGACATTTTAAGTGAATCTCCAAATACACGCAGACTAGTTTACGAATTGCGGGTTGTTTTTCAAAGAGAACTCGAAGGCGTTCTCTAAATTGAATTTACTTTAGCATGGATTTAAAGGCACAAAAGAACTTATTTTTATCGTCAACTGTTCTTGTTTATTTTCGAGAAACTCCTTTTACCGGATTACAGTTTAATAGCTGAATAAGATTTTCTCTGAGCCCGAAGATTTGCTCTTTGACATTTCACAGGATTTTTTTATTAAACGAGCGAGCGAAGCTAAAAAGTTCTCCGTTTCAGCTTGGGCAAACCTATTTGGCTACAGGTCCGGTTCTTAACCGATTCTCTTGAAATTTTGTGAGCAGGTTTAATAATTAATTGAATTATTAGTCGATTCAGTTTTCAAAATGAAGTGACTGGCGATGGCGACCCTAGCTAGTTACGGGCGTGAGCCCTGATATGGCTTGCGAAGCCGAACTTACTCTTGAACACTAGGTCGCAGGAAGCACAGTAAAGCTGACGAGAGGTATTGTAAGTATAAATGTAGTTGGGCTTTGGGCGCGATTTTCGTGCCTGACGTCTCTCATCAAGTTTGACGAGACAAGCAGCTTCAAAATCGTTGATGCTCGTTTTGATGCGAGAGCGCCATTCTGGGCGCAATTAATAAATAAAAAAATGAGTTTATACTTCACAGAGCCACTAGTAAAATAGCCTGATACCTAATGATTTAGGTCATTAACAGGATGGTTGCTAATCACTTTAAGTAGTACGGAGATACATTATGAAATCACCCTATATTAGTGATTAACAACGGCCCATTTTTTGCAACGGTCAAGGATGTTTTTTTGTATAATCGTTTAGAGGACCTCTTAATACGCATAGATATACAAACTTAAACGTGTTTAACATTATCGGAGCCAAAATATTTATATTTTGTTTATAACTTTTCAATATGACCTGTGGAAATATATATTGCAAATATTTCTGCTCCGATGCATTTTTGAGTATTACATTTTGCAACAAAAAATGTTTATTTTGAATAGATCTATATCGTAATCTACCACTTTTACGAGCCGCTCACCTAAAAAATGACAACATTTTTACCAGAATAACTATCAAGTTTACTATTGACCGCCACCGCCGGCCACGCTAGTGCGATTCAGGCCTTATGTTCACTAATCCACGTCACGATAGAGTCTCCATGTCGAGTTTGACGAATGATTACTACTTATGGCACTTCAGTTGTATCATCTTCGATTTTGAAACTGGCAACACTGATGCCGCGTTTAGGCACAGGCCACATCTACATGTTGCGCGCGCTCTCAGGCGACTATCATAGTCTAATACTCGTAACCATATTAGGTACTAGGTATATCATGTCGCGCCACATTTTGCCAGTATATAAATGCAGTATGAAGCGCTTTAACCAAATGATTAGTGAACTTTTTAGTCCATTCTACTCTTTGTATATATTTACATACATAATAATCACGCCGTTTCTCGGAGAGGTAGGCAGAGATCATGGTTTACCACTTGCTACGATCTTGACAAACTTTTCTTGTTTCATTCAGTTTCATGATATTCTTCATACATGCTCGTCGTTTTAAGGTACTCTTGACCTGATAAGTCGAGCAAAACAAAGTGGCCCGGCCGTACCATCGTTTTTTCGAAGCTATTCAGGCAATTTTCATTCAACATCCTGTAATTTTGTGCTGGTTATTTAACAAGCAAAAAAAGATTAATAAGAATGCCCTGACTTGGCTTTACGAAATATCTCACAACTTTTTACGGTGGAAGAGACTTGTCCTATTTTTTGCGAGGAAATGCGGTCAGCATCCTTTAGGCCTTTTTAGATTTAACTTAGTTTTAATTTAATTTATTTAATGTTAATTATCCGTTGCTCAGGAGCTCCTGAGCAACGGACAGAGTACAAAAATTTATATCGATTCGGAAGAAATAGAGTACGTACAAAGCTACATATATTTGGGCAAACAAATGTCATTCGGAAAAGACAGAGGCGCTATAGAATTGGACAGAAGAGTAATAAAAACATGGAGTAAATTTTGGAGTTTAAAAGAGGTTTTAAAAAGCCATATTCCCACAAAACTAAAAAAAAGAGTTCTAGATACGTGCCTACTACCGTGCTTAAGCTACGGCTGCCAGACTTGGGTGTACACCAACGAAATAAAGCAAAAGATAAGAACTTGCCAAAGGGCCCAAGAAAGAAGTATATTAAACTTGAAAAGACTAAACAGAGTAAGAAACACAAAAATAAGAGAAAGAACAAGAGTTATCGACGCACTAGAACACTGTTTGAAAATGAAATGGCAGTGGGCGGGACACGTAGCGCGGATGGACGACCAAAAATGGACAAAAAGGGTGACACTCTGGAAAGGACCATTTGGTGCCAGGAAACGTGGCAGACCACAAAGGAGGTGGGTCGACGACATCACCAACACCACCAATAAATGGCAAGGCGTGGCACAGGACCGGTCAGAGTGGCAGAAGCTGGGGGAGGCCTTTACTCGCGAAGAGGTCCACCAAAATAGTTAATAAGATAAATTATGTTTTTAAATTAATAAAATAACTAGATTAACTAATACATATATAGTGTTAAAGTGTAAAGGTGTGGAATTAAAAGGCTTTTTTATTTTATTTTATAATGTTAATTATCATCTTAACTTTGCACTTTTATTCATTTTTTTACATGGAATGTTTTTATGGGATTAAACTTGACCTCGTAAAATGGACCCCTGATAACACAGATAACATATAACGGCAGTTTTATTAAAAACACGAAGGGATAATAGTTATCCAGTTAACTTATGAGCAGGCATTGTGCCGCGACACGACATTCCACAACAGCAAACACTATCTGACATCGCTATGTTGATTTGTAATTCAATTTGACTCAAGACGATGTTTACTCGGCTTCCCTTTAAATATAAATTGCTCGGCGTTTCTGATGCAACACTTTTCTAGAACGCTCAGACACCGTTCACGTGCAAGGATCTCTGTAAAATAGTTACTTTACGTACATTTCCGTAAGCTAGCGCAAATGGATTGAAAGAGTGAATGAGGTATACAAGTATTTGCAATTTTACATATCTATAGGTACTTACATACGACATGACTATTTTGGTAGCTATGTATAATTGCTGATGTGACTGCACTCTCAAAATGATAGTTAGCATCGTTACGTTCTTTCCATTCATTCGAATCTTTACGGACGCATGTACATATTAGAGTCAGGAAGAAACTACAAATTTTATCCACCTCGGAAAAGCATTTGACAGAGTTCCGAGACCACTGATCTAGCAGGCCGGCCTTACGCTCCCAAGGGTGTCCGGGAATGCTGCACATATAGCTAAAGAATTACGTATAACAGCAATGTTAGTAGAGTGCGATATCTTGCAGAAAACTTTGAGGAGTTTTTAGTACAGGTAGAAGTGCACGTAACAAATACTATTACAATTATAGGTTTAACACATTCACTGGCAAGAATCGCTACGTGCTACACTCGTAGCCGATCCCGTGGTTTTCCTCGTATGTAGCAGAAAGCGACTACGGCGTAGGCGCCTAGGCGGGTTCCTGGTAGTGAAAGTGTTAAGACGACGATTGGACAGCGGCAACGACAAAGGTTACTGGGCGGGTAGCGAGAAGTACGCCCGCCCCTGCCGCCAACTACTCCCCGGCGCCGTCTGAGACACAGTCACTGCCAACAATTTCATAGCGCTACGCTTGTAGCCAACAGCTCATAGTCGTGGTTTTCCCGCTAAGTAGCGGAAAGCGCCTACGAAAAGAGAGCTCACTAGGCGGGTTCTTGGCAGTGAAAGTGTTAAGCGGTCGAACCCTATCCTCTTCATTCTCAGTGCGAGATGTGATGATGATGTAGCATGCGACTTACGATAGGTCTCGAGTTTCACTTCGAATAGGAAAATTTACAGATCGTCGGTAACATCACCGACATGTTGACGAACTGTTTATAAGTATGTCAAGATCTTAAATATCAAATCACAGCTCTATCTAATATAAAACGAAGATTTCTCTTCTTTCACAACAGGTACTGAAAGAAAAGATTTCCCGGAGCATAATCAAAATAAGAAATTGGAAGCAGGTGTAACCGAGCGTGGTTAGTCAAAGGGAATATGTTCATCGTAAGAAAGGCGTAACTTTATAGGAGTTTCAATGAGACATGCGTCGTGTTTCAACTAGCAAAGTCGCAATGCGCTAGCTTTTCACGGGACTCTCCACAACAAAGAAAAATGACCCGGCCCACCTGAGAGCGACGCGACGAGAAAATGCTTTGTGAATCGCTCATGAATGTTCAAGCGGAAAAAATTCAAACTTTTTTATGCAGAAGAGACATTCCACCGCGAACACCGACGTCCAAAGAAATAATTACTACAGATTTTTAAAAAGATGATTAAACGACTGGAAGAGGAATGTCATTTAATCAAAAAAAAGTTTTGATTGTAGAACGCCAAGGATGCCTAAAAAGATTGTTGTGATAAAGAACTACTCGGCTGCCCCATATCAAAACCTAGTAAGAGATTTTTTTTTGAAAATAGTTATGAATAGCATATTCTTGCCTGCCTAGTAGGTACGTCCTCAGCTATTTACAAAGACTTAAAAATCGCCATAGATTTTCATATTTTGAATTCTAGCAAATGTCATTACAACTATCACTTTACCAGTTTAAAACATGTAGTAACCCACTTTAGCAATTTCAAAACCTAGTGAGTGTCTGAGATTTTTCAATTTGAAATAGTGCTGCGATGGGGCGGGGTAAACCTGATACATAACCTAGTACTCGTAAGCAGATAGAGAGTGGTCATGACCTCTCTCATCCGAGAAGACGCCACTAGAAACGATTCTTCCCTAGGTTTTTCCATTCTTTGTTGACAGTCCAACCTGCCAACCGGTCGGGAGAAGAGGAACGGGAACGGAAACATAAAAAAACACAATTTTCCCTCTTAGTTTTAGTACTTCACTTGTTCTTTTGTACGAGTAGTACCAAAAAGATACCAAAAATAATTTTCTTATCCTTGAATTATACGAAAAGGATACCAAACTCGTTATAGTAGCTACAAATGATTAAACATTTAAAGAAGAATATAGTGCGAAAGGTGAAATGTCCATTTCTAATAAATAACAAAGTTATTTGCCAAGTCAATGACAACTACAGAGACTATACATCTTTTTTGTTTTTATTACATATCATCATATCAGTTGAAAGTCGTCCACTGCTGTACATAGGCCTCCCCCAAAGAGTGCCACAATGACCGGTCCTGCGCCACCCGCATCCAGCCGTGACCTTTACTATACCAAAAAAATAATTATGAAAAAAAAAATGGGGATAAGAACATTGTAAGAACTTGAGTAAATAAAAAGGGAGAGAGAGAGCGAAAGAGTAAATTACTACGACTTTTATTTCCAACAGAAAACCCAAGATAATGTTCTAAAAATCCATTCACATTTGGCAGATTGGCAGACATAGTACTAAAAAAACTTATCCTCGAATGTAAAAGCGGATTAATACACTTTTTCAAAAGAAGCTTACAAATTAAAAATATTACACTCGATCACTACGCACTGCATCAAAATGTAAACTATATTTCTGCCAAAGCACCGAGGCCTGCATGATTTAGTAGGAGAAAAACGGGGCTTAGTTTTTATTATAAAACTCGATTAATGCTATACAGCTTTATAACTGCATTGGATACCGGTGCTGGCCTACAAAAATCAACCTGGTTTTTACACCGGCCAAAAATATTTTCGGGGAGTGATGGACTAAATATTCTGCGGGGCTAAATATACCTTTTAACTTGTATTTAATTAAAAATAGACTTCTGCTTTAAAAGTTACAACTTGCATGCAATATACTTAACTGGAGGTATATCAACTACGACGACTACTTATCATCGTTAGTACCTATCCTTGCCTACGAAGCTTGCCTCGGTTTGAATTCCAATAAGGGCAACAATCTAGAGTAAAACACACAATCGAGGTATAGTGCGATTAAAAATATTAGCTTGCATAAAAATAGACGATCGAGGTAAAATGCGACTAATTATCGGCTTATATAAAAATAGACTATCCGAATGCCTAGAACTTTATGCTTTTGAGGTTACCGTCTAAAAAATGATTTTTAGTGGCATAAGATATACATAATGATGAAAGAAAAAGTACGCCCAGACATACGTCGATCCTAGTCCCTATAGAAAAGAAATAAAATCCCAATAAAGTAATCTTAACGCATAAAAGTAGTTTTCTTCATAGCGAGATAAGGCGGACAAGTTTCTATCAGTTGTAATTTCATCTCAGAAGGGTGACTAAAGCCATACAAAGTAAATTGAGTTGGGACCCCACGGGTGTCTTCTCTCAGGGCTCGATATAACAATATATAAATATGCTCCAATATTATTTTTGGTAATACTTATGATTATGAGATAAAATTACCTATAATGTATCAGTAATCTAGGGATCTAGGGAGTGGGTAGGCCCCCCACAAGGTGAACTGATGACTGGTAAAGGTCGCGGGAGTCCGCTGGTTGCCAGTGGCGCAGGACAAGTCATTTTGGCACTCTTTGGGGGAGGCCTATGTCCAGCAATGGACATCTTTCGGCTGATATGATGATGATGATCAGTAATCTAGAGCGCTAATGAAAATAGCTAAATGAAAATAATTGTTACCTATTTATATTAATTCAGCAACATATTTATTACTACAGTTACTATTTATATGTTTACTATGTTATATATTATATTGTTACTATTCTATTATTGTTTGCTACATTAGCAGAAAGTTGTTCAGTCAGTAGTAAAGATGGTAAGGTCAGACACCGTCTATTTTATATTAGCTGTCTCTAACCATACAGCAAGAACATATATTTGTCACAAAACCTATACGAGTACCCAACCCAATTTCAATAGAGCCTAGGCTCTATACGACTTACTATATCGTGTTTGAATCAATTGGTATTTGCTTTTGCATGTGCAGTTGTTTTACTGAACGACAACACGCAACGTCTATGGCGTCCTAGATGTTAGGCGTGATAATTTCACCTTGCTTGACCAACACATTTAAAATGGTGTGCATTTAAATAACCACCAATGTTATGCCAGTACGCCATTATGATTCATAAAAACCAGCTGCTACCACGAACGATATGGTCTGAAGAAAGTTACTGTAAACTGTAAAAGCAAGCATGTGAAAGAATTTTAATATTTTCCGATCGGCGGCGAATGAATTATGGCCCAAGACATGCGTGATTTACTGCATTTGCTATCGCATCAGAAGCCACTGCCCCTGTATCTGTTTGGCAAAATGGCCTCTATTCCAAAGCTCGCCCGCATTATGGCTATGCAATATTGTTTACTGCGATCCTCGCGCACATAACTAAATTGATACTTGTAATATTGGAGCTCTGTAAAATATTTAAGTAGGTGTGTTGAATATAAACTAACAACTTTAAAAATAGGTATTATACAAAAGAAAAAAACGCCATTTATTGAAAACCATTTTTTTTATACAGTTGCTCAAAAAGTGCTACTTTACGTAGCTGTTTAGCGTGCGGAAAGTTGGTTTTCGCGCACTAGTGCTTTTCACTTTTCCCTGTACAAATTGTACCATTAATTATTATGTCAATAAAAAATAAATAAGGTAGAACTGTATTAAACTTCATTTTTTTTTCAACTGTATTACAATGATGTTACAGAATGAATAATATAAAAGTTTCGAATTCCTTACTTGATGTTTTTCTTCTTTTTTCGCAACTGTATTAAAAAACGTCGTTCGATACACGTGCGGAAATGTCATTCTTCACTCGTCCCTATATCTCGGTACTCGTGACGTAATGACATACTTTCCACACTAGCATCGAAATGTACTATTATCGCCCACAAGCAAGTTCGAACTTGTGATCTTTTGGCAGACCAAGGCGATCCCACTTGACCATCTGCGCTACCCTGCCTTACTCACAAGACAGGCTTCTTTAATGGCGCTTTTAACATCTCACATCAGTGAAAGCACATTAAGGAATCATCAGGTAAAGTAGCTCAGTTTATAAACGTTATAAACACTAATGTTTTCTTTTTTGGACGCTTCTTGAGTACCTACCTACCGTCAAAATGAAATAAATTTAAAAATCTAACTTTTTCCGAGAACGATATTTGTATTAAAGCCTACCTACCTATATTTTATTGAAAAATAGGATTAAAATACTCGAACTCCGTTGAAACAATTCACAGTAAATGTATCTATCTATTCCGAGCGATCCTGCATGTGCTCGTAATGGCGGAACATTTTTCATTTAATTTTCCGTAATGACGCCATAAATTACTGCACTCCGGTATCTTTCCCCAGTTTTAAAATTAAACTCTGTTTTTAAAATATTCGTCACATAACGGAGCATTATACTTTTCTGTTTCATAAAGTCTATCCAATCCAGGGTGCCCGTTTTCTTTGTGTACCTAATAATGCTCATTATGCTGTGTGCGTCTTTTTAATTAATTAAATGACGGGGATGTTTGTTTTGCGTTGTGTTGGTTCTCTTAGCTAGGTAAACATTATGTAGACTTGTTTTAAAAACTGTTAGCGTTGGAAAAAGTTAAGCCTAATATTTTCATTCATAGTCCGTCATACTTCCCATTTTTATGGGTAATTCCCATTTTCCAACCTATCCAACCCAGGTTTCATATTGAAACCTGGGTTGGATAGGGTGGAAGATGGGAATCACCCATTTTTATTGCTCGCACTAGCAAGATTATTTGTAGCTCTCCTTAGTCTCCTTATAAATAGTTACAGCGGACCAGGGTTTTTAAAACTCGAGTGTTTATGATTTCATGTGTTAGAGCTAACAACTATTTCGTCAGCTTAGCTAGGTGTCTCAGGTGTTTTCTTGATGGCACTAGACTTCTAAAATATGGTCAGGAATTCTGGACCGGATCGGTGGGTGTACCTGTGTATAATATAGTATAGGTACCAAATATAGGTAGTATAATTGCTAACCATAAAAATGCCTGTATATATAAAGACAGTATTATTAAATTAATAAACCATCTAACAATCTCATACACGGAAATAATAAGTAAGAAATTCCTTAATCTCGTTGAGTTCGCACCTCCTCCCCCTAATCGAGACACACGTCGAGATTCCGCCGTTATCTCGCGTCGTTAGCCAAATCTTGCGGCCTGACGAAACCGTCTCTTAATTAGTCTCATGCCTAGCTTTGTAGGTACCTATGCTCTGAATTGAAAATTATCTATAGCCACAAGGCCCAGATTTGACACCGCCTGTAGGTATTACGGTGACGTACCTAAGAGTAGCTTAGGTATCAAGGTTTTGAGTGCTTCAGGCCGGTTTCGATCAAAGGGAAAGGAAGGGGGGGGAGGCTAATTAGGCAGCCCTTTAAGCCTGCATCACACTAGCGCGGCCTGCGATGGCGGACCATAGTAAATTGGACAGCTAATGACAAGTTTACTATTGACCGCCGCGGTCAGGCCGCGCTAGGCTGTGACAAGCTTTAAGCTAAGATTAAACGCCTTAATTGTATGGACTAAACTCTATGAATTCTTATGCCAATGTCATGATACTTTGATAGGACTTTTTACTGAGTTTATCTGTAACTCGAGGCTTCGGACAGAGGGTAGGCCTGAATCACACTGGCGCGACCTGCGGTGGCGGTCAATAGTAAATTTGACAGCTAATGACAAGTTTACTATTGACCGCCGCGGCCAGGCCGAGCCAGTCTGTGTGAGGCCTTAACCTGAACAAAATCTGTATTCTACGCGGCCGCGCCGTGTCTAAAATCGGTACCAGCCTTCATGAATATGATAGCCAATCTCCGGTAGAAGATGGTGCTTACCATATTATAAACATTTTATTTACCATAAGGGTTCCGTACCTTCTACAAGTTAGCCCACAATAAAAATCACTTTCCTATACCGTAAGTTAAAAAAGGTCTTATATTCATAGGAAACTCTCGGTACTAACTTTTTAATATTTTCAATTCCACGATTAGATTAGAAAGTTAGGACACAATTTTTGTGACTTTCGGAGCGATAATCTTCAAATATATTGACTTAATCAAAAAAAAATGTTAAGAGACTTTATATTTATTTTTAAAAACCTATCAATCAATGTGCCTCTTGTTGACCTTCAGTGATATATAATATTTTTGCGTCATGTACGAGTACCTATGAAGTGCTCCCTAAATATATACTTTTTTGTCATTTGATTACACAACTATGTAGCGGCTAACAAAATACCCCTCATACTTAGACATCCGGTTCCGGACCGACGGACATGACGAAACTAAGTATAAGGGTTCCGTTTTTGCCATTTAGGCTACGGAACCCTAAAGATTACGCCTTGTTACCTACGTTCTACAATCAGCGGGGTAAATGTGTTCAGTGCGAGTATATTATGAAAACAATGATTATTACAAGTGGTTTTTCAAAACATCGGAAAACGTTAACTAACCATCCGGGTCCGGGTAGAATATAATAAAGGCTAGGGTTAACTCGGCAAGTGATGCAATATTTATGAATAGGATAAAAACTCTATTAGTTGACCAAGCAAGCTAGCATAGATGAATTTATTTTAAGAAACAAAAATATAATTATTATAATCTATGTAACCAACGAGAAGAGAGAACCATTGGGCCGGAAAGGTTCTCGAGTGGCGACCACGTACCGGAAGGCGCAGCGTGGGCAGGCCCCCCACAAGGTGGACTGATGACCTGGTAAAGGTCGCTGGAGTCCGCTGGATGCGGGTGGCGCAGGACCGGTCATTGTGGCACTCTTTGGGGGAGGCCTATGTCCAGCAGTGGACGTCTTTCGGCTGATATAATGATGATGATGATGAACCAATGAGAAATGTAACAAATTGACTTGTAAAATGTTAAACTTATACCAATAAAATGAATAACTGAATACGAATGGTTACTCGAAGTCGAAACAACTACGAAGAAATCAAATATTTTTAAATGTTTATAATCACCTAAATGCCTTATTTGTTTACAGATAATCTAATTATAGTGCACAATGTTGATAGACAGGGACCCATTTCCTACCCTTTATTTGACAAATTAAAAAAATCGTGAGATCAAGCCTCGTTTGCAACGCGGAGACCAAAGAAAAAAAAACTGCTAATAAATACAAAAAGAGCATCAAAAAATGTGTATACTGTGATATACATAATCAAAAAAAAAGGTTCACACACTGACAGGTTAACTTAAGGACCTATCTTGGGAACGAAATCCAGTCAAAATGGTGATCACATTGGTTTTGGTCTTATACGTGTTTATCTTTCCCCCATTTTTCTCCCGTATTTTTCACTATTTTCTTCTTATATTGAACGAGCAAGCGAAGCGAACGAAATTCTCCGTTTCAGCTTGGTATTTTTTTTGTATGTCCGGCGTCCGACTAGCTGTTCTCTGTAAGTGTGTCGGTTAAGAAATGCGACCTGTAGAAGGTTCTTAACCGATTCTTGTGAAATTTTGTGACCAAGTTCAATAGTTACTTTTTTTTATAGTCTATTGTTTTCAAGACAGGCTCAAGAGTTCTGTAGCTCACAGAGCCACTAGTAATGTATTTTTCACTTCTCATGCTCGAAAAGTGTGTCATATTAGGCTTAACAAGCGGGGCTAAAGTAGTACATGTAGCCCCTAGGGAAAATATGTATAAATATTTATGACTTGTAAAACATTTAATTTGACCAATCAAAACACTTCGCTGTATTAAATCCACCAATCATCACTCTTTGAAAAACATTTGTATTTGCTATCAACTAACCAGATTACAGCTAATATTAAAAACAACCAATCAGAAACCAGCATTAATTTCAAATATCAGGTGTTTTTTAGTCCCTAACTCACAATAATTATTAAAACAAAAAACGCCTCTGGCCGTCAACGACGCGCCTGTAGACGGTCAGGCGGGCCAATACACGGTGATTAAATACTGATGATCCACCATAGTTGTCTCTTTCTATAAATGCAATGAGAAAGAGACAGCGCGTGGATCGACTGATAACCGTGTATTGGACGCCTCAGAGGCGTTTATTTGTGGTATCAATATTTTGTATCTGTGTCAAAGCAGTTTATTAAAAAAGTATGCCGCCAAATCGAATAATCTTTGCGCCGTGGAATTTATTATTGATTGTGGATGGATAATCTTTATTTTACTATTTTCTCGCAGTCGAAGTGAAAAGTAGAGTGTATAACTCGGGTCTAAAAGCCATATTACCCCTCGAAATATTTTCCCTCGCTTCACTCGGGAAAATATCCATCTCGTGGTAATATGGCTTATTTTAGCCCCTTGTCATACAATCCACTATTTCACCTCAGCGGCTCGAACATGGCGGTTTTGCTGCTTGAAACCAGTGAGGAAAATGCAATTTTGCTGCGAGCGTGAAGAAAACTAACTTTTTAATTTTTCATATCGTAGGTTAGTCGCAGGTCATCTTTTCATACTGCGGGGTGTAATACAAACTTGGAACATTTAAACTTCATTATCTCTGTCACTTTCACTCCGTTACAAAAAAAGAGAGAGATAAAATATGTCGATTCGTCATTCGAGTTCGAAACCTTCGTAGTAGGCCCCCAAAAAGCGGGAACGAAGAACTCGTTCCGGAACAAAATAAAATTCGACTCGCGTTAAACTCGTATAAAAATATGAAACCTATATTAAATCTAATATTATTTTAATCATATTAGTATTTCATTATTCTGAAAATACAATGAAGAAATGCGATATTTATCGCGAACATTTATTATTATAAGTCTTTAGTTTTTTTATATGGTAAATGAATATAAATTTATATGCAGTTTCAGAACGCACTTTATATTCTTTAAAAAAAGTTAGCGCGGATGAACTTTATTACGTTTTCTTGGAGATAAAACATAACTTGAACAAACACTAAAAACTGTACTAAATATGAGTGAATCTAATGACGAAGCAGATGTTTTAACTCCTCAAGAGTTGAGAGATATACCGTCAAAGAGGGCTGAACTGTGTTTTTTAAGTAAGTTCATCTTGGACATTGGACAAGTATCAGCAAAATGCATAAACAAACGGAAACGGACTTAGTTTTTTCTTAATGTCATTTAAAGTTAATGTTATGGGAGAGAGTAATTGTAGTAATGTTTGTTATTTCATATGAGAGAGAGAGGAGAGGGAGAGAGAGAAGACATTTATTCACTACACAAAAGACACACAGCGATAAAGGGAGTAGACATACAATACAATTGACACATATGTATTTGTTATTTGTTTTTAGAGTTCCGTACCTCGAAAGGAAGAAACGGAACCCTTATAGGATCACTTGTGTGTCTTCAAGACTCTTTTTCTCAGGAATGCGTGGAAGTATCAAGCTATAATATATATCAAATACTCAGGTCTACTGTCCTTTGGAGCTGTGAAAAAATCAAATTTCTAAGCCAACGTAATCAAAAGATACAGCCGTTTATGCCGCAAATTCTCGAAACTCGCAAGGGAATCAAAACCTACAGGGTCCTTCCCGTGAATTCAGAATCTTGAAATTTGGTAAGAAGCGACGTCTTATATTAGCACAGATAAAGGAAAAATTGCGAAGACCGTAAATTTTTAGTTATATCATAAAATAAAAATATTTTTAATAATTTATATACCTACTGGTTTGTACGGAACCCCCGGTGCGCGAGTCCGACTCGCACTTGGCCGGTTTATTTACATAAAAATGACTTAATTGCTTCTATGTGGCGTTTTATTCCTTTGCGTTATATGTTCTCGCCGCTGAGGTGAAAAGTTGTATGTATCACACGAGAGCAAAGATATTTGCATCTCGTGTCCTTGAGTCCCTCGCTACGCTCAAGATTCTAATTTTGAATCACTCGCTACGCTCGTGATTCAACTATAGAATCTTTCGCTTGCTCGGGACTCAACATCAACACTCGCAGCAAAAATCTACTTTGCTCTCTTGTTGAACAAATAACTATTTAAGTTATTGATACTTTTAAAGTACTTACCAAATCAACACAATATAATACAAACTTAATCCACGATTAAGTAATGGCAAAAAGCACAAGTTGTAAACTGAATGTCAAAAATAAATTGAATGAAGCAGCATATTTGATTATTGGCATTTTGAAAATTATTCTACAGTAAAATTTTGGAGTCAGTATCATGCCAAGAATAGGCAGGTACATTTTCACCATTAGTGTTTTATTGTCTTATTTAATCCGCGTCTAATTCCTTGCTGAAATGCCGGAGCTTATCCCGGTAACAAATCGGTGAGATAAACCCTTTCCCGGGTAAAAGACAAGGAAAACTTTCCTCCTGGCGACATAGTTGCGTAACTCGGAGGCACACGTGTGGAAATTGATTTATTTAGCTCTTTTGATAACAAATCTAATAGTCATTTATTATATGATACTATTTCGAGGCTTTTTGTGACTTTTTAGTTTTATTGTACACCCATAAACAAATAAAAATTAAGTAGGTATATAAAATGATTTCAGCTAATGAACTAGCGACTACTCCACCGACAAGAACCAAGCTCTTGAACTGTGATAACAAACTGTAGCCGTTGTAACTAGAAGTATGGCTATATTCATTTATTTATTAGGCACACAAAACAGATAACATTAATTACATAGATTGTAGAAAATAAATCAGGAGTTTTGGTTAAGAATGCCATCCAAAACATGTATGCACAGCATGATTACAACTAACAACGAGCGAAAACTATCCTAAAATTACACTAAAATACTACATAACAATACGCTTAAGCATGCAAACTTGATCATAAGAATGGTTACATTTTTACGACTACATTTACATATGAGCAGAAACTTGACTTGAAATGAAGAGAAAACCAAATAAAAAATAAAACACTGATTGCACCAATTTAATACCTAGCTAGCTCGCTTATGGTCTTTAATGTACAGGAATTTACACTATCACTTAAGCTTAAAATTTCTTCCAACAGCATTATTTACCAAAGTAACATTATTTGTATTCCTGCAAGGAATAGCCTCATTTCTAATTCGCAATCGCAACTCATTGTAATCGTTCCAAAGGCGTAGCCAGAGGGGTTCAAACCCCCCCTCCCGAAATGTTCAAATTACCTTAACATTTGTGTCATTATAATGCATATTTTTGTTGTTTAATTTTTACTTAGATCTACGCCTGTAAATCATTCGCATCTTCTATTGCTCTTTGGTGTATCCGCTACACTTTATTTTACACGTATAAAATCATAAAATTAAATGTTAGTTTCGCCGTACTTTCTCACGTGAAAAACGGGCGTCTTGTACCCACAAATTTCTGTGTTTCAGTATTCAAGCTGCGACCTGGCGTTGATTAAGTGTCGCCTGTGTGTGCTTGTATTAGACAAACTTTGTCCTGTAGGAAGGACAT
The DNA here is from genome assembly GCA_932294315.1 of Epinotia nisella. Taxonomy (NCBI): domain Eukaryota; kingdom Metazoa; phylum Arthropoda; class Insecta; order Lepidoptera; family Tortricidae; genus Epinotia; species Epinotia nisella. The sequence goes on from OW028687.1 coordinate 9,750,681, forward strand.
TTCGTATATCTATCAAGACCAGTGTTTAGCGATATTTGTATATATAATAATATGCATATTTAGCCTACCCTGGAGAAGACTGATGAATAAAGAGAACAATAATAAATCTTTTATTTCAGATATAAAATTTGTTAGTACCTAGACACACAATCAATTTTATTTCATTTATATCACAATCAAATAAAATGTATTATTGAATATGTCATTAAAGTAAAGTAAACCGAAATGTATGGGTCAACGGACATGTAGTGATCAGCGTCCCAGTCAGCTTGCCAAACAATACCTGCATATGCCGCAGTCGTATCTATCAGCTAATACGCTCAGAAGGCTGTTGGAGCTGCTTCTTGCACGATGCATTAGAGATAAATTTAATATGCTTATCATTTTCTGGTCCATAAGACATTTATTACGAGACATAATTCGAACCCTATATAATTATGTATTTCTATGTGCATTAAGTACCATATAGGTAATATAATGGATTTTGGTAAACAGTAGACCTATTCCAATTGGGTACTTTCCTTGGTAAAAAAATGTATTTAGTCCGTCAGTTACATTATGAAAAAATATAGGACACATATTTTTGTTTATCAATTAAACAAAAAAAATTATGACGATATAGCTCGTTAAAGTTTCGCGTGACGTCACATTATGCTAAAAAGTGTAACATAATGTGACGTCACGCGGAACTTTATCTTCATATTTTTTTGTTTAATTGACAAACAAAAATAATCGTGTCCAATATACAGGCTGATTACGGGGTCGTGGAGCAAGAAAGAAGCATTTAACTTACTTTCTCCTAAGGATCACGATAGGTTAGGACTAACAGTACACCAGCGACTTATTTTAGTCAGCAAAAAAAAACTGCGATAATTCGAGATCATGGTCACCCTACTATTTCCCAAGAAAACTTATGTCAAGTGCATGCATTCTATCAGAGAGTTTGTTTTCTAAAAAGGTGTAATATTAAAAGTAGGGTGACCACGCATTTTGAGTCAATAATAATTTTTAAATAAAAATACGTAAATAACGAATCATCTTTGTTTCAATTAAAATAAATACAGGTAGCATCGCAATCATTTACTGAGTCAGAAAAAAATGGTTGGGATCACGACCCCGAAATCACCCTGTATATTTTAACTGACGGACTATAAATAGTTTTTAAGGAAAGTAGTCAATTGATCATTAAAGTGCGACAACGACCCGAGTTAACATACGAATAGTGTAAATTAAATACAATATTGTAAAAAAAACCCTTCTCCAAGCCAATGTAACCGGAGGTTTCTAAAAATATTACACCTATTCATCCTGACAATATCAACTAGGATTAGTTACAGCCCATAGCACGAACGTTAGTTCAAAAATAAACTGAATAAAGTAACGTAAGTTTCGCGGCAACATTTTCTTCTACATTTATTTTCTCCATTCCGAATACAAATGACAGTAAAATGTCTTTTTAATGTATGGATAAGAACTAATATATGCAGAACACGAGCTCGATAAACGGAACCTTCGCCATACTGGCTTACTCTTTTTCGTAAATAGTAGAATCATTCATAGCCGCATGGTTGCGTATCTGGAAACATGCCAAAAAAAACTTGGAATTTTTACGCTGGATTAAACTGACGGTAATAGAAATATTATTTTATGAAAGACTGAATGGGAATACGTTTTATGACCTATAATATTGCTAGTGGCTCTGTGAGCCGGCAATCTAAATCAACAATTTTTTTTATATAATTATTGAAACTGCTGGGACCTTGCACGAAAACCGGTTGGGAAATACGACCCGTAGAGGAGAGCAAGCTGAAGCAAAGAACTTCCTTCGCTTCGCTCCCTTGTTCAAAAAGGGCAGCATTTGCAAGTTTATTGGTTTCTTTGTAAATGGGTTTTCAAAAGTGGTTTTAACGATTTTAATTATTATTTTTCGTGACGTTTAGCCTGATATTATAAAGTCTTTATTCCTGCTTCCTAGAATCGGGCATTTATTTAGGGAATTCGCATATATTTCGACTAAAACGCCATTTTATGGACATTGACAAAGTGTTTAAGTTATAAACTATTCCATCAACTTTACGTGACACGCAGTCCACTAAACTTTGTAACGTTTACTGGTAGAGAAAGTGTTATAAATACATTCAAATGATTAAATTCACCTCGTTTCACTCAAGTGATCGAGGCTCCAAGCAGTATTTACTTTGGTAACGAGCCAATCAACTTGGCGATGAGACCTGCTTACTTGATTACCACCCTTCGTTAACTGGAGTTACTTTTATATTTAACTGGCCCGTGATTTACCTGCGGAAGGGGATTTATGTTAAATAAGATAAAATAACATGTATAATTGCTTTCTATGATGTGAAATAACATAATTATGAATGCATGTAAATACGACAGTTTTACAGCGCTGTTTTGTAATACGGCGGTTGACGGTCAGGCGGATTGAATACCGCTGAATGAAAATCCGCTGGATGTCAAAGGCTTCCGTTAGATACGACGACAAGCGAAGCAAGGAGGAGTGTTAGGCAGAACTGCGAAGTTGCGACCCTACAGCGCGCGAGCCGAGCGAGCGAAGCGAGCGTGCGGTGGCAGGGGCGGTTCACTCTTTGATTTCGTCGCGCCGCACAAACACACGCCGGCCGGCCTCCTTTAGGCGGTCTATCAGTGGTTGCCGCGCACTGTTACGGGACGCATTCGTCATTCGCCTCGTAAAATAAATATGCCGCGTCATCTATTTATATTGGTTGAAAGGAATTTTTCTTTACATCATGTTTATGTATACGTAGGTAACCCAGAGTTGTGCGTCTTCGTCTTACATTTTGCAGAAACAGGCAGTTTTGCTGTCAAAAGTTAAGACAGTAAAACTCAAAACTCATTAGCCGAAGGCAAATTACACAGCTTTTGTGCAGTTGGGTGACCCTAAGTAAATAAAGAATCGTAATAACTTTAGTAAAATACACTATTATATTAACGCACCTATAATTTAATAGGTCGAGCTGGTGGTAACCCTAGCTCTAAGGCTCCGCCTCCGAAAGAGCGCGTTGAATGCGATAGAAAGAAATAGTCACATTTAGACACGTTTGGGGTACCTAAACAGGGAATTTGTTAACAGAGAACCTTCTGTACGTAGTACTATTACTTATTCTGTGGCGGTGGTAGCGGCCGGCGAAGCGCCAAAACCGAACATGTTTTAAGGGTCGCAGTTCTTCGTACCTGCAGTTACGCACGGTCGCTTTGCTATATTTCTAACTCTGCCAATAGGGAAAGGATTCAGTACCGTCTGGTACTGAAAAAAATCTTGTCGCCTACACACGGAATAAAAGGTTCGTCTTGAATTTGTCAAATAAATGAATTGTAATATGTATTTCTTTTTGTGTTAATCAATAAATTAAAAAAAAATTTAAAAAAAATGGTTTCATTGCAAAGACCGTACACCGGTATTCCTTTCATACAAAAATACGGTATTCAATTTCGGTACCTACCTCGCTTGTTATTTCTAGTCTGACTCATAGGTAATTTTTGTAATAACGCAAAAAGTATCACGAATTGAGGTTATTTTATGAATACCAGTATAAGTCCCTGTTTCAACGTAGATCCATATTTAATACTTTACCTGTTATTCAATTAATATTTATGAATTCATCTTCAGGTAACGATACATCACCGCGACGAAATAAGTAAAAACGCCTGGAACATTAAAACCATATGTATACAAATCAATAATAAATTATGATTGTATGTGTAAATAGATATTGAGCAACTTATTGTGCTATGTAATTGCAGGCAATAAATTGTGTTTACCTTCCATTACCTACAAATAATTGAGGAATCATTCATCACCTTCCTAACGTTTTTCACGGTTGCATCCCAAAGGTATACTGTTTTAAAATTAATATAAATAATACTTAGTACGTACTCAAGTTTACTATAAGTATAAGGCAATCTATATATTTTTCTAAAAAAATATAGTATATTATACATTTGTTTGCTTTAAACAGTTATTGTTATTAATCATAATTCTCTCAATAGACACAAACTAAAGACAAAGATTTCCCAAACGCATACCATAGCGCCGGCATGCGGGAGCCGTTTTCACTGGTCAATGCGATGAGCGATATTTCTCTTGGCTATAAATAAGTTCATGCATCGTGTTTTGTGCATTCAGACTACCGGATCACTCCAACCAAATCAACTACCCTATTACATATTTTGACTCAATCTCGAAATGACAAACAACTCAAATAGGTTTATTTTCAATATAATAAAATGACATAATGACGTTCACACATTATATCCATTATCCAAAATGTATAGTTAATGTAAAGCAGTGGATTATACTATATGCCTGCGATATATATACATAGATATATATTATATAGAAAGTTTTTATGCCGGGCCTCACCGGGACGCCATGCTGACGTCGCTGGCGACGTATCCCATACAAAAAGTGTGGTAGACAAGCGTCGCCAAGTGAGTTAACCTAGAGTAGAGTCAACTGAGTGATTTGTTTGGGAAACGGCAGCTGGCGACGTCGCCATGGCGTCCCGATGCAGCATGGCTGTATAAGGTATGTACGTACTTTGGTACAAAATGCCAAACACTGCAGTAACGAGTAATAAGATATAGTTCCGTGATGATATGGACACCGCAAGCTCTAGTATCAACAGACCCCAGTATATCGGCAGGATACTGAGGTGTGACGTGAACCACACTGAGATGATAAAAGTCATGTTAGCAGTATTGGACTGCAAGCATACAAATACAAATGGCGGTTAGAATAGAAACACTCAAAATTCCAAAGAATCAAATTAAAAAAATATCCGAAAGCGTATTCGGTAATTAAAACCGTTCCGTAATAATTTCCGTCTTATCTATTCCGAAAGCTTTTTTCCGCTGAACTAAAATTGTGATAATGTAAATACAATATTTATAAATCGGTTAGGTTAGGTTAAAATGAAGTATATCCTGAAAAATCTATTTTCTTTCAGCAGAACAACATTTGCGGAAATAGAATAGAATAGAAAATTGTTTAATAAAGCACACATTACAGAACAAAAAAGATAAGACTTAGGTAAAAGTATAATGTGAAATTCGGAAAAAGTATGCTTTCGGACTAATGATAATAACTCATAGAAATTATAAAGTGTACCCTGTTTGAATGTATTATTTAAACAGGGTACTTGTTATAAATTTTTGAGGAAGACCATCGGGGGGTTTTTTGTTGGTGCGCGTCCGACATAACCTGCGCGCTATCCATGTGGTGCGGAGGTACCTATCCAGAACGGATTTTCCTCCAAAAAAAAGGTAATCGGTACTGGCAAAACAGAAGCTCCGTGAGTTGCTTAACGATACGAATTCAGCGGTCATCCCTAGTAGCATAACACCTAAGTACCCACGATAAACAAACTAAAACTTGTACCTTTATGACCCTCGTTGCCAAGTGAAAAGAGGGAAAAAGGTACGCGTTCAAATTTCTTCATATTATATTCCGTTAATATTCTCATATCAACGGAAGTACGCGATTAGTTTAGATTAGAACGCTTTTTTAACGAAAGAATGCAGCTGCTTGCGCCATTCAGTGCTGTTATTCAGAACCCCGACCAAGCGTATCGTACAGGCGAACCAGTGTGAGACTTACCCCGGGTATCAAATAGTTGTGAGGATTCTAGGGGTCAAATAATACGAAGGAAGTTCAAAGCCGATTACAAACTGTTTTGTGAATAGATGGGCTGGTGCTTCACCTATTAGCCGGTGTATTTGTTTTGTAACGCCTCCGCGCCAAGACGCCAGTCGCCGGTGCAGCGATTCGCTCAGAAATATTACCACCAGTACTCACTTCGCCACTATTTGCTGGTATGCCGGTGAACTCAGGTCGAGTTAAAACAAAAACATTTGAACTTTAACAATGTTAGTTACGGCGACAGTATTTCACCGGGGTTACATTTTTATGTAAGTATCACAGAAATTATTTATTTTTATATATGTATCGAGGGATTCAAGCTTTGCGTATATACGCTTTTTTAGTCCGCTAAATATTGGAGACTAAATAATTTTTTTGTTCCTACGCCTTTTTGGACTGACAATAATATGCGACTTTCAGTCATACCCAATAGGTATTTTAAATGTATTTTTACTCGCATTACATTTAAATGTGAGTAAAATATCATGGTGGAAAATTGTCACTGCACAACAACACACCACATATTTCAATCAAAATTGAGTTGCCAGTTCTTTTTGCTTCTGGCGAGTGGCGGTGATCATGAAGCCCTAACTATATACAACGATTTTATTGAGGAATCCAGTTAACGATCCGCTAATGGTGGTAATTAAGCAAACGGTTAATTTGAAACGACAAGTAGTTATATAGAACCTTTCTTAACAGGCTACTTCGCAAAAATACCCGTTAACAGTGAATTTTTCTGCCTAAGAGGTATACCACTGCTTTACAATTCAGAACCTGCCCCGAGTCACCTTAAAACTAGACCCTATAGTATAACTTGAGACTCCGAGATGCGTAATAACTATTAATAATCGGAAGTACCTACTGACTCGTCTAAGACAAGTATTTATTTTATAAACTTTGGTTTTTGATCTAAGGACTCCGCGAGGAATACATGCGAAATTAGGTTCTTAGTATAAACTATTTTGAAACTATACAACTTTGGAACGTATTGTTACTCTGAAATGTAGACTATGTGTTGTTGAATGTTTTACAGATGCGAATGATTTATGTCCAATACAAACACTATCATGCTACCTAGAAATACCTCCTTAGTGTAAGTTGATCGGTTTTCTACGAGTAAATGCACTTATTTCTAACACTTACCAATATCGATGACAACGATAGCCGACCAGCAACTGGCCTGGTGTGAACAAAAACCAACGCCGATATGATGGCTTGATACGCGGAAATGGACAAGACCACAAGGGAAATGAAAAAGTGGGCACCGGCTACTGGGTGTCTAGCGCAACCCATGCCCTTAATTTTAACGTAGATTAAGTGGCCCATGGCGGTGAAGAACATTGCCATGGAAATTACCTGAAAATTAAAATGCAACTTGAGAATTTCACATTACAGGTAAAAGCTTCACAAAATAAACAGAGTAGCGTTCTCGCGAGCATTCTAGGGAGCGTTCTAGCGAGCATTCTAGCGAAACGACAATAAATTTGCTTCAAGCTTATTGGCAAGCCTCGCAATTTTGTTATTGTTACGCCTAATCTCACTTGCTATTTTACATTTTTATGCCAGAATAACTATAGTAGGTATCACCCGGTATAGGAATGCTGTCCTACGAGCTCACGGACTGTACCATGACATGAAACTTTGATGACAACAGAATCGCGCCGCCTCCCGTGTCCATAAAGCTGAATTTATACTTATCTGACGTGCAGTGTCGTGACGCGACAAAGGGATATCGGGTTCGTACATTTGGCACGGTTACATTCACAGTCACCTGATGCCCTCTGATGTTACGGCCCCTACTGTGTAAGCGGCAGACCGCAACAGAGAGCGTCACGTCAGATAAGTACCTTCTACTTCTTAGTCGATCCCTCAAGACTGAGGATTGTGACCGCATCCTCATGCAACTCGGTTCCTCGTCAAGTGGAAAGCATGGGAAAGACTGCATTTCTTACATCAGTCCAGCGCACTGGAATCCTTCCTGTCGCGCGTTTGCCTTCCACAGAACCTAGAATTATTTGTTTCTCTAGATCGGCTATAGTCAACCTGCGGCCTGCCGAGCTTTTGCGAGTGGCCCGCCATCCACCATGCGATACTAGTATAAAAACCTTGTGGCCCAGGGCTCCTTAGCTAGCTAAAATGTCTGCGGCCCTGGTAGATAAAAGGTTGACTATGGCTGCTTAGATCATGCCTAGATGAACGCGTGATATGTCTAAAGAAACAAAGAGTCCGTTCCTGGATGATGACCTCTAAGATGGAGTTAGAATCAGATAAGTAGTGTAATGTATAATTATTTTGTCGTCGCGTAAATACACCTTTGTTGTTCGATCGTCGATTAAAACGGTGTCTCAAACAGACTTACTTCACTCAGTGTTGCCTGAAGGATAAATTGGGTTTCCGCCCGGTTCGAAAATAATCTATCCCGGCATTTATCGATCGTAGTATTTGATAATTTGTTGCCACTCGGTCTCTTTTCAGCGTTTCAGACTCCTGCATAATTTATTTGTTTCAGTTGGTACACGCCAATGTTTGACATTTGGGTGATCGGTATGGACAATTCGATACTGGCAACTCTGTTTTTTCTTCTACGGCTGCACGCCGACGGTCTGCCGAATAATTAATTTCTTTGCTTTCCCGTACGTATATTCCTCGTGATTCGTGTCGAATTCTGCTCAACCATTACCAGTTTATTGGATTCATTAATATTTCAGGTCTGGCGGAGCGCGGGACGGGAGAAATCGATGTACAAAGGTGCACATGGTGGACACCTCAACCTATAACCTTATTTAGGGTAAGCTGCGGTTGATTCTAGGCGATTTCCCTGAGAGATCGAAATGATTACTGGTTGAACTATGTGTCCGCGTGGAGCAATATTATAGTGTGGCCGTATTGTGGTATTTCAGCTTGCCGGTGACGGTGACGTGGCTGTACCGCGGCCGAAGCCGCGCCAGGAGTTGACATTTGTCAGCTCTCTCCGCCCAAGTGGGACAATTATCCTCCAACAGGTAAGCTCCCAATTTGATATTAGGCCTTACGTAGTGATTGTAATTGTACTTTTACGAAATTCAACCCAGCCTACTGCTACTGGGAACGATCGACGATTCTATCAAGTCTCGCGGCATCAATTTTAGGCGTACTCTCCATATTAAGTTTACTAAACGGTTCCACTTTGTCTCTACGTGGGTGTAATGTTTGGGTATGTTTTAATTTTGAATTAAATTTTGGAGGTGTTTCTTGGAGGTGTTTTATTTTTTCGAAGATATGTTTATGTTTTTGTGGAGGTAGTGTTTGGGTATGTTTTAAATTTGAACTAAATCGTGGGGGTGTTTCCTGGAGGTGTTTTATTTTATCTGAATGATATTGAATATTATTATCCGTTATTGTTAAGTAGGTAGTTGGTGTCGAGGACGAATTATTTTTATTTCCGTTCGCAACCGTTAAGGTTTTAGTTTGCGCGGTATTAGGGTGATAATTAGTGTTATAGAATATTAATGTTTGTTGCTGCTTTGTTGTCTGTGATGATGAAAGATGAGGGGGAAAAAGCGGGGTGGCGGGGGAACATTTGTTAGGGGGGTTAATGGGCATCAAAGCGTTAGTAGGCATAAGCGAGGATATGTTAGTATTATTATTGTGTTTAGTAGGTGGGGGAAAAAGCGGGGTGGCGGGGGAACATTTGTTAGGGGGGTTAAGGGGCATCAAAGCGTTAGTAGGCATAAGCGAGGGTATGTTAGTATTATTATTGTGTTTAGTAGGTGGGGGGCGCATTGGGTGAGGTAAATGTAATGCGGTAATGGCTGCATAAGTCGGCAATGGGTTAGTGGCCTCACAGGTATTTGGTTGGTATTTATTATAAATGGTGCGGTCCGTTTGTGCAAGATCTGTTAATGGAACATTATTAGATGTAGGGGATGTCTGCCCCAAGTAGGTATTGGTAAATGTAGGTATTTTATTTGTTGCACTAAATGGACCGCACCATTTATAATAAATACCAACCAAATACCTGTGAGGCCACTAACCCATTGCCGTTCTTGTTGACCCATGGGCGAGAAGCGGTTCCTGACGGCACCATCTATGGTGATGCCACAGACGTTGAGGAAATTGTATTCTCTTCTAGACGCGACTACCTTGACAAACTCACCGTTCTCAAGGATGTTTTTATACGTGTTAAAAAGGCACTACAAGAGGCGCATGATCGAAATATTAAACCTTACAACGACAAGCGTCGAGACATTGAATTTGAGGTTGGTGATGAGGTTTGGAGAAGAACTTACAAGCAAAGTAATGCGAGCAAATACTTCGCTGCGAAGCTAGCACCAAAATATGAGAAGTCTAGAGTGATCCGTAAACTTTCACCACTAGTTTATGAACTTGAGAACGAGAACGGGAAACTCCTGGGTAAATGGCACATCAAAGATTGTAAGCCAGGACCTACAAGTGCATCCGGACCCGCTCCGGGTCTGAACAACACCGGTTAGATTCTTAGGATTGTTGAAAATGCGACCGTTGACCTCCGCGTCTGGTTGCGTCTTTAAGTGATCCCACGTACGCCTAATTCTAACCGCGTCATATCTCATCACACACTTACAAGCGCACAACACATTTTTTTAGCCGGAATACAGCGACACACCCATTTGCGGAGACTCGGGTGCCCCCAAATGATACAGAACACTCACTAAAGCGTACCATTTGTATTGATATTAATCGACTAGTGCCAAGACAGGCCCACCACCACTAGTCCCTCTTAACGCTTATTAATCTGGCCATGGAGTAGGACAAGGCATGCCTTGTTTCTATAGCCTAAAGGTGGCATCGGTTCACTGCCCTACACGGAGTGATACCTACAATTTTTCGGATGGGGGGGTTCTAAATTTTCTGGTTAACAGTTTCAAGTCGGACCATGAAACACTGGTTCCGCAAAACTATAATAAAAAGAAGAGGGAATACTTTTGTCAGGGACCGTTCCCTGAAAACCTAGATTTATTTAGGCTGTAATTGTTAGTTAAGATTATCCACGCTGCTATCGTGTGGTTACCGTAGGCCTAGTTGCAATTGCTTCCAGCGTCGGCCCCGCGGATTCAATTGATGCCAAGGTATCCACTGACTTGTGATTCTGGGCCGGGATCCTTGTCTTAGTTTAGTTTTTAGCATGTAGTGTGTGAACGGCTTCTCGTGGAGACGGAGCATTGTATGCAGCTCGAGGGCGAGCTGGAATTTTACTCGTTGGGTGTCCACCCTTCGTAAAATTCTCGTGGTTAAGGGGGTGTAATGTATAATTATTTTGTCGTCGCGTAAATACACCTTTGTTGTTCGATCGTCGATTAAAACGGTGTCTCAAACAGACTTACTTCACTCAGTGTTGCCTGAAGGATAAATTGGGTTTCCGCCCGGTTCGAAAATAATCTATCCCGGCATTTATCGATCGTAGTATTTGATAATTTGTTGCCACTCGGTCTCTTTTCAGCGTTTCAGACTCCTGCATAATTTATTTGTTTCAGTTGGTACACGCCAATGTTTGACATTTGGGTGATCGGTATGGACAATTCGATACTGGCAACTCTGTTTTTTCTTCTACGGCTGCACGCCGACGGTCTGCCGAATAATTAATTTCTTTGCTTTCCCGTACGTATATTCCTCGTGATTCGTGTCGAATTCTGCTCAACCATTACCAGTTTATTGGATTCATTAATATTTCAGGTCTGGCGGAGCGCGGGACGGGAGAAATCGATGTACAAAGGTGCACATGGTGGACACCTCAACCTATAACCTTATTTAGGGTAAGCTGCGGTTGATTCTAGGCGATTTCCCTGAGAGATCGAAATGATTACTGGTTGAACTATGTGTCCGCGTGGAGCAATATTATAGTGTGGCCGTATTGTGGTATTTCAGCTTGCCGGTGACGGTGACGTGGCTGTACCAACAAGTGGGACAATTATCCTCCAACAGGTAAGCTCCCAATTTGATATTAGGCCTTACGTAGTGATTGTAATTGTACTTTTACGAAATTCAACCCAGCCTACTGCTACTGGGAACGATCGACGATTCTATCAAGTCTCGCGGCACCGTACCGTTTTATGGCGTCGTCCCCGCTCTCGACTGTTTCATAATCGTTAACCCTTAAGCTACCGGCTGTAGGAAATCACCGCCCCCCTGACTCATATACTTATATGAACGGCATCATTACAGGAGGTGTGTGGTCAGGGCCGACAGTGGGCCGGCCTCCACAGAGCAGCAGGCGACCTGCTAGCTGCGACGGAGCCTTCCCGGAGAGATTCAGCTAAGCCCGACCCAAATTATTTAACGATTGTTTCAAAAACAGAGCGGCAGGCGGTTCGGTTTCCCCCCTTAAATCTAGCCAAGACCGAATGTTACCCTATAAAAGAACCTAGCGAGTCGACAGGCTTAGGTTGTCTAGTTATAGATCTATTTATCTTACTAACATATCTTAGAATACTAGTATAGTCAGCATAAGTACCCCTTGTGGTATATTATTGTTTAATAAACCGATGTTCCTATCTCACTTGTTTACTTCCATTTCCCAGTAAAAATTTAATCATTACAGTAGGTATGAATCCGGCAAGATACTTATATCAGTTTAAGGGTCGCCAGGACACTCGACTTTCCATACAAACGTAGTTTGGTTCTCATTTTAAAACATGCTCGGAAACTAGTTTCTGTTGCTAGAAATTAAAAATAATAAAAACTCACTCGTTTTTCATAAAAAGCCTTTAGAGACTTTTTTATTACAATTTATAGCAACTAAAACTACTTAGTTTCCAACCTAGATATGGCGGATCCCATTGTGTGTAAAAAGTTTCATATTATTCCAGTATACAGTGTTTGTATGGAGAGTCGACTTGAGTCGACCATGCTGGGAACTCTTATTTAAGCAATAGTGGTCAATCTGAGAGTTACGTTTCGCACGCCACGCCACGACTTTGAGCGTGCGTCATACGTGGCTGAGCCATCATGGACAACGCGATTATCTCAGGAGATTCCACCCAAAGAAAACAAGTAACATCCATAGCAATTGAAATGAATTCGATCTCTGTTACTTACTACACTAGACACAGCGACAGTGTGAATGTTTCTTTCAGGTGCTTGCACTTCTGCTCGCGGTATATTCATAATGCACCGCAATAATATGCCTTTACAAAAGCAGTATCTTCACTCAATTAAAACGATACCGTTCAGTTCTTACATTTCATTACATTATACATAGACGGGTTCACACTTTAATACATATTGTCCAAAACACATCAAAACGTCAGGCGTCTTATTAATTGTCAATCAAAAGCTTTCAGTCGTAGACGGAGGATTATATACCTTCTTTATGTTCCAAGTAGAGAACAAACCTCTTATAGAATATTAAGATCGCAATTACGAGTATACCTACCTATTTGAACTTCTTGACAGCTGGAAGTAGTCGTCTGTGTTAAGGGGGTGCATTGGAAATTATCGCGTGCTTTGAAACACCGTTCTGACTAGATTAAGAAACAATAAGCCTGATTTTCAGATATATGATTCTTGACCATATGATTGTTTATCTGATTTAATCGATACATGATTGCCTAAAATTTCATCGATAGAAAAAAATCCAAAGTTGGGTCTTTCTATTTTTTCCTCAGCTTACTCAAACAATACATTATTTTACGACTCAAGCAAGTTAATACTATTGTATTTTATTTTATCTGAAATCTCATCTAATGAAATATGAATAAAACTTCACTAAGACTTTATCGAAATTTGTCCAAAAAAGCCATTCCCGAAGAGTGTTGCATCTCTTTTTCTCGTGCGCGGAAGGCATAAAACGTGTCTCCGTCAAGGGGCGTGGTTTTCACGTAGGTTTCGGTTGATACTAATATCGATCCTCTTACAAGATAAAAAATGTCCCTAATATTCCATTCCAGATCGTCACATTTTGGTATGCAGTCTTTTTTTTATTTAATTATGCGGCCACGATGCCGGAAGACAAAACTTACATATTAAAATTCGGGACAATTTTTTTCTTGGGATCGTTAGTATCAACGATTCTGAGTAAGAAAAACCAACAAGAATCGAATTCTGAAAAAAAAGTTCATGTAGGTACACTTTTTTGAACTTAAACTTAACTTAACCAAACTTAATGATTTGGGGATTTGTTGTTTCAACAGCCAGAGTCAAATGCAGTTCCCTCAGTCACGATACAGCGCATTCCCGAGAGTTCCTTACCCATCGCCAGGAACCCAACACCACATACCTACAGAGAAATTAGTTGTGTTAATAATTTAAATAACACAACTAATTTCTATTTTCATATTTCTATTTTTTTTAGCTATAAAGCTGTGGAGGTACTTCCCCAGGTAGGGCTGCTCCAAATATGCGCAAATGCGGTGACCTACCGCTGTGCTACCTCTCTCAATTATAATACCTAATAGGGGTGTAAACACTAAATAAAATAATCAATAATGTTTTTTCGAAAAAGGATTAAAAAATGTAGTCAAATGGAGAAAAAAACAACGCAAGAGGTTTAATAATAACAAAATTATAAGTGTCCAAAGTTTTAAGAGGGAGTATAGTCTGTCCTATTTTCGCAAAACACACCTTCATATGAAACGATTTTCATTTACTATGACGCTCGATGGTCGTGACGTCACGATCCCCGACCGTTTTCTCCCTCTAACAAGCAACATTAAAACGGTTGTAGCTTCGTAATGTTTTGAGATATTTGAATGCGATTTTCTTCATTAGGTATATTTTTTTACTTTCTTCCTTTTAAAATAATAATAAATTTTGAATCTACACCCGTATTAGGTACAAATATGTTCCAGTCTGTCGTGTACTTCAGTCTAGACTAGGTATTCAAATACTTCGATTGGTAGGTGCAATAATAATATACCGTCAACAGTAGTTTTGCAACAATGGGAACTTATTTCATTTCACAAAGGTAGCCAAATGCTGCCAATAACAATTCCTTGCCAACCATGGCATTCAAGCGTTCTTATAAACAGAAAATTGTAAATAAAACACAATAAGAAACCCATTAGTTGTCTAGACATCTTCCTATGCTATCCAGTACGGTACTCCGGCGTTTGCGTACTTTAAAAGCGACTTAATAGCACCTGTGATTCCCTCTTAAGATAAATATCGCCAAAGTTATGAAATGAAAGTAATAATATCAAATAAATGGCGTTAATAAAAGCGCGTATTTTGCTTGGCTACATTTCATTTACATACCTACATTAGAAGAAACAGTTAGTTTTCTTATGTTGGTACGCCTAATTAAAATGCGATTGTTTATAGAATTGCATTATTATTGAATACAAGGGAACTATGAATTAATTCATTCATTCATAATGGCCATACTTAGTCCAAGTCAGTTATTTATTTTTCAATTTTGGCTTATTATGCACCTATAAAATGTCGATTGTTACTTAATCTTTTCGACGCTTACGACGCATATATCCGCACCGCAGGTTCAACGCCAACGACTGATATATGCGTCAAGGAGACCAGCGCGGTAGCAACCTTCTTGCATTGACATAAGGTTTAACTCCGCACTAAATGTCTTGTTGATTTGGCGTGTAGTTGACAACTTTTTGACAGAGCGTTGAAAAGGTTAAATGTGCTATAAGGTTTAAAGTGTCAGACACCGATTATCGTCCGACTGGGCTGATACTTAGAGCATACATATGGTATGTATGCTCTAAGGGCTGATAGGCTGAATGCAAGAATGAAACTGAAAGTCAGTGTTGCGGATGCAACCTTTTTTGTACATACTTTTACCTTTGTCTATTATTTTTCCGTTTTCTTTGTCTTTATGAATCTATATTTTGTTTCTGTCATTGTAATTAAAATTGCTTACAAGAACACAACTCGTCTCGTCGTCCTCTCGTTAATTTCTTTGACGTGATGCTGGCAAAAATGTCAAACGACAATTGCCATTAAAAACCAAACGTCATTTGCTACATTTTTCCTATCTAAATCAGCCCATGAGCTATCGAAGTCCTTTTTATTTGGTCCTTTCTCCCGTCTTACAATGAATACGCGATTTAAAACCAAGCAGCTGGCAACGCCTGCTAAAAGTTGTAAAGCGACGCGCTCGGAACCAGGTGTGGGTGGGGTCGGTCGGTCCAAAAGTCAGGACCTTGCAAAAACTGATGCCACAGAAACACCCACACACAGCTCTCGATTTTGTTCGCGCGTGTCCCGTGACTTCCACCGGCGGCGGTGGCTCCGCTGCTGCGGCCGAACATTTTGACGTTTCTCTTAGTTGCAGATCTCACTTATCAGGGTCTTCGCGGTCGTCAGCTACCAAAAGCACGGAGGCTTTCCGCTGAGGCCGAGTTGACCCGCAAAAGTATGGACCAAGAGCAAGAATTGATGATTCGTGAACAAGAAATTGAAAGAAAACTACTGGAACAGGTAAAACAAGTAGAACAATTAGAGATGGAAGCTGCTTTGGCCGCTCAAGAAGCCGAAGAACGGTCCGCATAGTAACGTTCATTAACGGACGGCACCTTGGCTTCGCGATATAAACCAGGGTAGCTGCCTGCGCACGACGAATGAGCCAACTGTCGAATTGCATCGCAATACAGGAAACGATGGAATTATACTCAAAGCAATTACTGACACTGCAGCTGTTCGCAATGGCTACAATTTAAACGTAAATTTAGTAGTAAAGAGTCTTCTTATTCCCCCGCATTCGGCCTACGAGAATATTTACTATCACCTGAGCTATTTCATAGTATTGTAGGCAAATTTAACCCATTAATGAAGATGAGGTGGTCTGACTATGCATCAGAAATGTCAAACCCTCTCACGTCAAAGTTAGAACTTATATCAGATTTTCAAACACGTGAACACGAGCGTTATATTCAATTTGAATTATCGCCTGAAATAGGTATTATTGCTACACAGCAACACGTCATTTTGCCTGTCAATAAACAATTCAAACGTGAAAATATTCATGCTGTGACACATGATCAAAGTAAAATAGGTGACAAAACTGAATGCGTTTATTGTAAAAAGTGCCATGATATAAAAAATGTTCCGAATTCACAAGATTATCTGTTGAAAACATGTGATGTTGGTTGCGTGAACACAAAATATGTCTAAAGAGTAAGTCACATTATCTCTAAAAAGTAATGAAATCTAGACAAAGTTGTGCCAAGTCTAAGGTTCCTTACTGCGATTTCTTTATTATTATAGTCAATGTTGTGTGACCTGGCCGTTGAAGGGTACACAAGGGTACAAAAACAGAGGCTCCATGACACCATCGCAGCAATCTGTCGCCAGAACCGCTACCCATTGACGATGACGTTTTTAGGGTTCCGTAGTCAACAAGGAACCCTTATAGTTTCGCCATGTCCGTCCGTCTGTCTGTCTGTCTGTCTGTCCGTCTTCGGCTTAGCTCAGTAACCCTTATAACTAGAAAACTGCAATTGGGCGTGGGTATATAAACCAATCACGCCGACATAAGAGTAATAATCCTGAAAAAAAATTTTTTTAGGGTACCTCTTCTACATGTAAATTGGTGATGTATTTTTTTTCTCGTTAAACCTATAGTGTGGGGTATCGTTGGATAGCTTGTTCAAAAATATTATGGGTTTACTAAATTTTTTTCTACTTAGGCCTACTGTCCACGGAAGCGTAGCTGCATAGACGCGTATTCGTCATTGTACGCTTGGAGTACGCTTGCTTGCAGCCTACGTACAAAACCGCACAACTCTGTCCACGGAGCGGCAACGTCGCGTCAGCGACGCTGCATGCTGTAGGGTTTGTTAAATCCTTTCCCTCAGCTTACTATTACCTAACACTGGCTCGGCAATGCCCACGTATCCGAAATAACTTCACTTCCTCATTCTTGCACTCTCGCCTCGGCTCTCGTGACAATGACAGTGACAGTTATCTTTCCCGCCAATACAGGGACACACGAGACAGCGTATGTATGCTGTTTGAGCTACTCGCATACACTACATCCCTCCCTTGATGTTAAATTAGATAAATAACAACAAGCTCACAAGCAAGAAATCAACGTATATTTCTATAATAGTGCAATCAGTCTTCCAGGTATTATTCATTGAGATCCCTCAGTACAGTAGGTAGTAATTTAAAGATATTGTATTAATTATCAATAAGAAAATAATAAATATTATTTTAAGAACATGGCACATTAAATCAGAGCATCATTTACTCGCTATCATTTTGGCCCAATCCTTGGATGGTCTGCCACTCACTTTCCTTCTACCCTCTTCAAGTGTATGTACCACATTCCTTCTCAGTACTTGCCCTGTTAAATCATTTTTTCCTGACATCACCGTTATTGCCACTCTATACCGTGTGGTGCTGGATTGTAGTTTGAACGGAGCTTATTGACTTTATCCATATTCTTGATATACACTTTATCTCCTTCAGTTAAATTCGATTCAATAGCTCGTCTCCTTTTATCTCCATACTCTTTCCCCTTTTCCTTCTAAATGTTCGATCTCGTACATCCAGATCAACCACTGCGTTTCCCATTTTGTCCCTGTTCTGTCGTCTAAAGAACAATTCTGATGCCGACTTGCCTGTAGTTGAATGAGGGGTACTGTTGTACATTAATAAGTACTCCATCGGACACTCTTTCAAGTCTCTTCTCTCAAGATGGCTGATTTGAGACGTTTTATGATATCTATATTTTGCCTTTCGACTTCTCCGTTCATCTGCATCCAATATGGCACTGTATTTTGGACAGTGATGTTGCATTCTTGACAGAATGCACGAAACTCCTCGCTAACGAACTGTCTGCCGTTACCAACAGTAACTGAGATCAGGTAACCCAGTCTACTGAAATTTTATTTACTTCTTTATAGCGACTATAGTAGTCCACTATCACGAGCAAGTAGTCACTGTTAGGCAATGACCCCAGCAGATCCATCGCGACATCAACTCACGGGGCTATAGGAAGTTCCCGCCTGTTCATAGGTGTTGGAGGATTTGGCAATGTGCAACTCTTGCTAGACTTTACAAGATTTCCAGCATCTTTGTCAATTCTTGGCCACAGCCACCTTTGACTTAGTCTGCCTTTCATCGCTACAATTCCAGGGTTGCGTAATTTCTGAGGTATCACAATTCATACCGAGAAAATAAATAATAAAATATCAAGCTGCGGTTACGCCCTATTAATACTGTCAGAAACGTGTTCAGAAACCATTGTTAGAAATGCTTATTATGGGAGCGTATATCCGTTGCTGACATATGGTATCATATATTGGGGAAACTCACGCAATCGATTTTTGTTTTCCAGAAAAGATGCTTGCGCACAATATATCGTATGCATATTAACCGTCAGACTCTTAGCAATACCTTTAAAGAGAAGCGCTTTCTTACTTTAACTGGCATTTACATTTTAGAGTTATGTTTCTTTGTTAAAACCCACACGGAATGCTTCATAAATAAATGTTTTTTGCGTAACACTCTACCAATTTCTCTTCCTAGCTAGAGTAAACAGCTCAATGTACAATAAAAGCGCATACATCACTGCCATAAAAGTATTTAACTTCCTTCCAATACATATTAAAATGCTTGAAGGAAAATAACTTTAGACTAAGCTTAAAAGTTGGTTAATAGATAGAGAATTCAACAATGTAAATTAATATTTTTTAAGTGCTCATAGTTAAGTAGCGTTTTTTAGATTTTATTAAATAATGTAATAAGTAGTTATTTTAACCACTTCAGGCTATCTTATAAACATATTGTATGCCCGTAGCGGGTAGCTGTGGATACTTTGTACTACCATGTCAACTGTATTCACTCTACTTACACAGTTATACAACAAAGATAGCTATTTCTAATTCGGTTTACTCGCGAGAAAAAGGCGAGATAGCGGATTAGCGATGTTCACCTTCCTTGGTTTGTATGTGATTGGAGCCTGGGCACCCACCACCGCTCACTATGAGTGCAAGGCTTAGATTTTGGTTCAAACAATACTTTCAGTGGTTTAGGATCAGTAATGGGATCGAAATCCTTACCGGAAAGGAAAATATTTGAATACTCAACTGTCCAAAGCCACAGCCTCTTTCTCTGTTTGGCTTTATTTCCTTTCGCAATCTGTTATTGCCCTGTTTCCGTATGCGATTATTCGCAGGCCCTTTGAGTCAGTCTGTACTAACACAGTGCCAAGGCCCACAGGGCTGACATCAGCGATAACGTGTGTTTTGTTCTTAACGTCATAGTATCCAAGAGATTGTATTTTGGTCAGTGCCTCTTTTAGTTCTGTAAACGCCTTGTCTTGCTTGCCTCTCCAATATGATTTGATGTCAGCTTTTTTCCCCCGTTTTTCCTTTAGAATTATATGCAGCATTCACTTCTTGGTTTTCCTGGTTTACTTGTCTCCTGTCTTCATATACTTTTAATTGGTCATTCAAACCAATAGTTAGAATTTTCTTACGTAGCTCTGCTGAATTACATTTCTTGGTACTTTGATCGACCAAGCGATCATCTCTTTTGTCAAAGTTACATTTGTCAACTTGCTTTCGTAGTTTTACTAAGAAACTTCCAGACTTCACATTATTTTCTTGCTTTAAAAACCTGAACAAATGACGCTTGAAAATGCGGTTTGTTGTTGTTTCATATGTCCGAATCTCGACCCTAAATATTGATTGCATTGGTAACCGATAGGTAATAAGGCATTCATTTAAAATACCCGACAATTCCCAATTAAATGGAGGTAATGTCGACCATTCCGATACAATGGAGGCATTCATGTGAACTAACAGACAATTTCCAGTTCAATGAAGGTCATGTCGACCATTTCCAATTTAATAGAAGCATTTATTTGAACTACAATTTTCAATTTAATGGAGGTTATGTCGAGCATTTCCAATTTAATGGAGGCATTCATTTGAACTACCAGACAATTTCCAATTTAATGGAGGTTATGTCGACCAATCCGATACAATGGAGGCATTCATGTGAACTAACAGACAATTTCCAGTTCAATGGAGGTCATGTCGACCATTTCCAATTTAATAGAAGCATTCATTTGAACTATGTGACAATTTTCAATTTAATGGAGGTTATGTCGAGCATTTCCAATTTAATGGAGGCATTCATTTGAACTACCAGACAATTTCCAATTTAATGTAGGTTATGTCGACCAATTCCAATTTAATGGAGGCATTCATTTGAACTACCAGACAATTTCCAATTTAATGGAGGTTATGTCGACCAATTCCAATTTAATGGAGGCATTCATTTGAACTACCAGACAATTTCCAATTTAATGAAGGCTATGTCGACCATTTCCAATTTAATGGAGGCATTCATTTGAACTACCAGACAATTTCCAATTTAATGGAGGTTATGTCGACCATTTCCAATATTTAAAAAAACAAATCAGAAATCATTTATTGACATAATATACTATAACAAATAATAATGACAATAATTCATATCTCTGCAATACACAGTCATTGGTGAAGTTTAGTTAGAGCTGGAAATGGCTGCTCCGTCGTCAAACCCCAACAGTTTCGCTGCAGGCATTTATTTCCAATATTTAAACAGCCACGTTTAATATAGCAGTAGAATTCATATGAAGCCTGTTTAACCCAACTATATACCCAGCTTATTGATGTAGGCACATAGATGGAAAATAACTACTAATTTGTGGATTACTGAAGTGACAGTTATAGATTACTCTTGACTATACAATCAGTTAATTGCCTGCTTTATTTCCATAATTTAATAAAGGCATTACTGAAACTCAGTGCTAAGTGATGAATTATCCAATAGAGATAGCCCTTAGACTTATTATTCATAATTTTATTTATTTATTTATTAATAACTTTTTTTTTACATTTAATTTCCCACAAACTGTATTAATAGCATTGATTTAGTATAAGTAACTAGATACACAATCAGCCGAAAAAAGTGGCCGTCCAAAAGAACCGCGCGATCGACACTTGCGGCTCTTTTGCGTTTAGTCTGGTTTCGACCGTGAGACTTGACGGTTGTCAAAAATGACAAAAATGATCTGTGAAAAAATTCGTTAATAGCAAATATAGCAATAGAAAAAAATTTAAAAAGGATTGGATATATTTCTTTAACTAAGTTCTATTGATAGCGTAAAGAATTTCATGTAAACTCATTGGCATTTCATGGTTATGAACAAATAATTTCGTTAGTACAAATGACAGATTATCACGGAACAAAAACCTAAGGAGTCAGTACCTACTTATTAGATTTTTTTTATGGAGTAGTACAGTTACGTTATTTGTGGTTTTCAATTTAAGATTCCCGAGAAATCCTTAGCGATGTGCAAAGTAGGCCGCAGTTATAGGCTTATAGCACGAGATAGGAGACATCAACGACGAAGAGTGGTGACGACTTCGTCGTGTGTTTATTTTTCAAGTTTATATAAATCTTGTAAAAATAAATGTTTAACTAAAGATAAATTGATATTCAGATTGTAAGTCATTATTATATGTCGCAAAGGGACTAATTAGATACGTCAAATATACCACGCTAAAATGATCTACATACCTAGTTCTTATTCCCTTTTCACTAGTCGTGCGTAGAATTTTTAAGGAGTTTGACAGCTGCACTGATAATACGCAATGCCCACCGAACAATGTTTTGTGTACATGTATTTATAAAAAAATGAACGTGTTAATTATTTAGGTATTGCCTGCTTGTCAAAATAAATAATCATGATTTATTTGTGTATTTCGTCTTCCTGTTTAAATAAATAAAATATTATAGATTTTATTAATTAAAGTGTGACATGTAAAATACTTCCAAACAGCAAAAATCCGCAACATACTAAACTTCGTCAATCATTTACAAATGACTGTATTGTTTATACAATATTATTAAAATAATTTTATAATGCGACTCCATTCATTCGCTATTTAGTTTTGACGTGAGCAATCAAGTCACATTATGATAAAATCTCAATAAACTAAAAAGTTTTTAATCTGTTTGATGCTAATTCGCTAATATGGCCCTTACAGCTTAAAACACTAAGTTCTCTTTTATATGAAGCATATATCTCAACGCAGGTTATAAGTAAACGCGATTGGCATCAACTGAAATATAGCTAGAGTTGTCAAATTGAGACACATTTCTTGAAATTTTTGTTCGACATTGTGCGTCTATTTACTTTATTATACGTCAATGATTAATAGGTACAATTTTACTATAGATAAATCGGAACCAGGTACAGATATAATGAATAACCCCTTCCACAGGCCAGGCGATACTCAATCCTATTTCAATATCATAATAACTTGACAGGGAAAACCTTGCTCACTCCAACTGTAGATAGATATCCATCTTTTCTTTAAGAAAACTACTTCGAAAGAATGTTGTATACTCGTAACATGATCTGTGTAAACTATTTACGAAATTCTAGTTCCATTATTTGTGTACGCCGGGTAAGTAACTATATAAACAAACTTGCACCGACTATATTTCGACTAACTAATCATGATTTATTACACTTGAAGTAAGGACTAATGTTTTTGTTGTAAATAACAGTGTTTCCCTGTGTTGGTAATGATTTTGAAGCAAAATATTCCAAAATATTTAGTTGTTGGAATTATAACCTAAAATTGTACCGACGTCTATGGTTTCCGAAACTTACGAATTTGTTACCTTTTACTCGTCGCCACTTGTAGGGTTTGTTAAATCCTTTCCCTCAGCTTACTATTACCTAACACTGGCTCGGCAATGCCCACGTATCCGAAATAACTTCACTTCCTCATTCTTGCACTCTCGCCTCGGCTCTCGTGACAATGACAGTGACAGTTATCTTTCCCGCCAATACAGGGACACACGAGACAGCGTATGTATGCTGTTTGAGCTACTCGCATACACTACACATGCAAGCTTCATGCCGCCGGGCGTACTGCGTGTTATACTCCGGGCTGCATCGCAAGGAACAGCACGTTGTGTGTTTGTGAGAAAAAATGGCGGGCACAGCTGCAAAGTTTGTTCAAATTGTGGAAAAATATCCGTGTTTGTACAACAATAACCTCACGGAATATTCCCGTAAGGATATTACAGACAAGGCATGGAATGAGGTATACGTTGTCATCTGCAGATAGTTCTCTTGCAGCTACGAACAGTCTACAATGTATGTTTCTTTCTATATATGGATGTCTCCAATATAAACGACGACGTCGCCGCCTTCGAAGATAATAATAGGCCAAAATAACGTCTTCGTCACTGGACGACATCATCGCGAATGAAAGAAAATGCAGGCTACGATACGCTTACGCTACGCTTCGTGGACAACGTCAGTACGCCGGGCTGCATAGACGCTGCACGGCGATGCGTGCAGCGTCTATGCAGCTACGCCTCGTGGACAGTAGGCCTTAGTTATGCGCTTATGCGTTTGCAAGATAATGGGATTTAAAGCCCTAATTTTTGTTCGAGTCATGTCCCGCCCCCCCCCCCCCCCCTGCCGGCTAAATGGCTACTACTATTGACGTGAAAATTCGTGGCAGTAGTACATATAATGAATTTAAAAGGGTAACTAACTGGTAAGAAATGCACTTAATTTCGGGTGCATCTACATTGTCATTGGAATTTGAACCTTTTACCGTGGACGGTAGAGTTGCTTTTTCACGGCACGGTGCTTCTTGCCCGCGGCGAGCGCGCAAAAGACCTGCGACATGCCCCTCCACCCGTGGCAATGCTAAAACTTAGGCGGACTTACGACACGGTGCTTCTTTATTTAATCTAGTTTATTAACTTAATTGTCGAGAACTTACTATAATCTCAGCCGCAAATCTCTCGAATTTTGCGTTTTTTAACCATTAAGTTGCTTTACAACATTATGTTGTTGCTGTGTTGTTTTTACTGTTTACTGTCACGCGGCCTGAATAGTACTGGTTAAATAAAAATTCCCTGTACGTTTGTGGCCAAAATGTAGAATAAATAATGCAACCGCCACAGCATTCACGAAATTTTAAATACTTATTATGCAGCCTGGAACGAACTTACGTCGGCAGCCGTTAACCGCAATATATTTTCATTCTTGTGACAGGATAGCGAACCGATATCAAAATATTATCACACAATGTGTGCCGCGTAGAACTGGTTTTAAATGCTGCGCAGGTCTTAAGACACTAGTTGAGATACTGATTTAGCTGTCTACGAGTATACGAGTCTTAAACACTTCATCAGGCCTTCTCACGACTAAGAATGTTGCAAACCGTCCGAAACGTCGACGTAAATAAAATATAACTTTGGCTCCATGAGCTTGCCTTAAAAGTTTTTTTTGTTTTTCCAAAAAGTGACTCAACAAAAAAAAGATTTTTTTTTTTATTTATTTATTTAACATGAAAATATAAAATATGTGTATCGTAAATACATACTTTCGCCAAACTGCGGAGCAGCGGCGGAATTAACGAACCTGTTCACAAAATTTCAAGAATATCGGTTGAGATATATGCGACCTGTAGAAGTGAAGCTGTGTAGCGGGACAGCGGGACAGACACCGGACAATCGACCCAAGCTGAAGCATATAGAACTTCGTTCGCTTCGCTCGCTCGTTCGACTAAGCGCGAGTAAGTTCCGTCCAGCAAAAAACAATTCTATTGAAAATTACGAAACAATAATGTTCAGAATAAGATGATAGACAGCCGTTGCATATTTGGAGTGATGAGACGAGCAGCAAATCCCTCACAAGACTGATCACGTAACTTTTTGAACGCACGATAGGACATCATTATCAACTGTCATTTTCCCACACAAAAGCTAGCACGATACGTTTTATCGTTATGTTTTACGTGACGTTTCAGTACATTTTCGCTGTAAAAGGTGATGATAAAACTTATTGTGCTAGGGCCTCTGACGCACATTAAATACGTTACGTTATCGACATGCGAGTAAAGGTCGCAAGAGTCCGCTGGATGCGGGTGGCGCAGAAGCAGAACTGGTCATTATATATGGCGCTCTTTGGGGGAGGCCAATGTCCAGCAGTAGACGTCTTTCGGCTGATATGATGATGATGATGATAAGATGAGATTATAATAAAAATTTAACAATACAACAATAACCTTTTATTTCAGGCTACTAAGGCCCATAGTTACAAATACCTTAAAAACTAACATACATACAGTGCTATTATAAAATTATTATTTAGGCGACGGAACAGTGTAGCTCCGTTGCGTCGACGAGTCTGGTGTACTATGTCTAACTCTGGTTAGCAATCCTAAAAAGTTAGGTATACCTCTGGCCCAGACCGCACAACACGACACAGCTCGGAAAACATTCACATTAAAATAAAATGCCTCTCTGTACGGTTTTTAAAGGGAAAAATTTCCGCCATATTACCTCAAGTTCCTTGCCACTTCGTTATACGGAACCCGTTTTGTTAAAACAGATTTTTCAAAGCAATTCTGAGTAATAATTAGCGCACTGAGTTGCGAGGGTTATTTTCTGTCCCTTGTTTATGGAAGACTAATATTAGTAGGATAGGATTAGTAGGATTCAGTTAATTTTGCCGATCCATCCAAACTAAGATTATAAAGAGAAAAGGGCTGTGAGATTTTAGCATTGTAATAAATAAGTATATATATCTAACGCCTGTATTCTTATACAAACAATGCATATGAATAAATATTATAAGTTACTCCCTGGATTGCTATGGCCTCACCTTTAAAACGAATTTGGAAAAAGTTGAAAAATTGCAAATTAGATTTCTCAAACTATTAGTAAACAATAAAACTAAAAATAAATATAAAAATAATTATTATCAGTTATTCAAAGTATGTAAAATTCTTCCGGCAACACTTAGACATAATTACTTAATTTTAGTCAATCAGCACGGCAATCAAGAAAGTAACTTATCTCAAATGAGCCAAACATATGGCACCAGATCCGTAGCTGCAGGTAAGTTTGCCGTTCCCAGAGTACGCAATTACTATGGGGATAGGCTCATCGAAAAACGCTTACCATACTTGCTTAACGCCTTACCTGCGGCTTTAAGACAAGAGAAAAACAAAAATAAATTTAAAAGAGCCCTGTTGAAACACTATCTCGACAGTATTTAAATACTTAAATACCTAATATCTTATATATAGTTACCTATCCACTTTATACAACATCATTTAAAGCTGTTCTTACTTCTTAAGACTTAACTAATTATATAGACTGATTAGAACTTTACCACTTTATATAGACTCATTATCATTTAAGACTATCTCAAATTATATAGACTCATGGATCCCACAGTCAAACTGTGCAAACAGTTTTGTGGGACGTTGTATTTAGTTTTAAGTCATTGTAAAGTGCTTTACTGAAATAAATAAAAAAAAAAAAATAATCACGCCAATCTTTGAATGACTCATTCTGCTTTCTTAGTAACGGTATAATTGTCAATCAAACTTCTGATTTGGTTATTGCAAAGGTAAATATTTTGTACCTTCTTAGCAATTAAATATAGATGTAAGCATGTTCACTAAACGTGTTTCCTTATTTTTAGTTTTAGGTTAGGTACTCATTACAGGACCCACTGAAAATCAGCGTCGTGGCCCCTCTGCCTCGAGTCATGCTGAGTGGGATCCTTGAGACAACTACCACAATATATTTTTAGATCTAAGAATTTTGTAAATTGTTTCTGTTGTTGTTGTTGTTTCAAAATAAATCTTATTCATTCATTCATTCATTCATCGTATGTTTGTATGTCTCTCTCAAATTGTTACTATTAACGCAATATCTAGTAGGTGCAATAAAATAGTTACAAATTACTACAATACATGTAGACAGTGGAAAAATTAATTAGTGACAGGGTGTGAAAACCAATTGACCACCAAAATTAGTTAACTTTAAACAATTCTAATTATTTGTTTGTTCCTTTATTTTATCTATTAAATCAGAATAAATCATTTGTAACGTAACAATTCTTAACATTTTATTGTCCCCATTTTATTAACGATAGTCCCCCCGCCCCTCTTTGCACGTGCACGTGTATTTATTCCTTCCAAAGAATATTTACCAGTAGTCATTTACACATTACATTGTGCTTGTAGTTTCATCAATGTCTTTCTTCAAGGACTTAATTGGAATACGCTAAGTGGGATTCAAAGCTGATAATTAAGAGAGCGATTTATATTGTTTACGTTGAGTTCTTTTTGTTTCGGCCTAGGGAGTAGGTACACGGTGATTTTTAATGATCAGGAGCGAATTGTTCTAATTCAGTAGGTAATTGATGCCGAACACGATTAACTCGTAGTTACCTAAAACAAACGTTATTTTTTTCTAAAAAAAAAAATTAGCAATTGCTTTGTAATGAAAAATCATTGTCACTCTAACGGTAGTTTAAATCTTTGAAATTAAAACCTCCTTGAAAAAATAGTTTCATAAACCAACCTAAAAACGAATAGAGTCCAATATTAAATTAAGAGTAATAAACTGTCAATACGCAAGTCAAGTCAATAAACTGTTTGACGTGAGATCTATTATCAAATTTCCAGCCAAAACGCTGAAATTTTACGTATGTATGTATATAGTTGAACTTTAGAAATTGAAGGGTGACCATACATTCAGTGGATAGTGTTAACATTAATCATTAAATTTAATTAACTAAACAGTGATGTGTGTGCGTGTGTGATGAGACCTGGTTTGGCTGGTTATTCATATTTTTCGACTCCTGATGACGGATTATAAATCCTCGTGTATTTTTCCGATCAGCAGGTGACATGTATAAATATTCTCGCCTGACCTTGCTGAGCTCTTTTAGGAACTAAATTAAGCAGCCATACGTTAAAGTTTTGATACACATGCTCAGAGTATGCATCATACGCACTGACAGGGGTTAGGAAACTGTAATTAGCTAGCACAAAGTCATTAGAGAGCCTTACCAACTATGTTCAAATTATAAGACGGAAATAACAACAGATGCTAAGATGCGCGATAGTATAATTCTACATTTGTGCAATATTAGATCATTCTTACGAGCAAGCTTGCCATTGCTACATGTTATACGTCTGCGACAAGCGTTCTAAAAACTGCATCCACCTATTTTGATCGAAATTTCGTTCACAATTATGACATCTTGAAATGAAAATGATAGACTCACACATACATTACGAGTAATGTGTCAAAACGAGAAGCACTTATGTAAGTATTGTTTGTCGCAAAATGGCCGGCCTTTTCATCCTTAGAATATAAAATATTTACTGAAAAAAAAGACTTAATTACTGTATCAAAAATGTCATCAACATAATGAGTTATTAGAAGCTTTTTTCATTTACTCACAACCACAAGAACATTATTTTGGTAGTTTATAAAAAACCTCAACGCATAACAGTAAAGTATTTCCACATTATCACCTCATCGCTACAGGGTTTGAGCATGGAACAAACGAGTGTTCCGCGCATATAAATAATGTTCCTGAGGGACCAGTTGGGACCACTCCCTTAGACCCTTTTACAACCCTGGCGGTGGACGCCACATTATGGGAATTGTTTCGGGTTACTGAATGATACGACCTTTATGCGGAAGTTGACAGATGTAATGTATAGTTTGGACGTTTTCCTTGCTCCTATTATAACATAGTTAGCGAGTCTAGTTTAGTTTGGAGACGTAAGCCACGGTTAGTGAGGATTTATGTACGATCTGAGCAGCGAAACTGAACATTTATTAATTAAGTACTAGTACATTTGCCCGCGGTTTCATGCGTCTATTCGATTGTCGGAATAGAGCAAAGGTTAGCTGTAAGAAATCCCTTCAACGGATAAGTATGTCTTTGTACAGATAGGTATGTTTTTTTTTTAATTATGTTTTGTGTTTTTTTTTTATGTAAAGTGTTAACTACTAACCTAAATTCATTCAGTCGTTTTGATGTGGTTGAGAAAGAAGCATCCAAATTCTTACATTATTATTAGGATATGGCAATAAACACTGTGCCACATAAAACTTTAAGATGCCACAAATGAACACTTAGTCCATAATAATTGTCCATTGAGTACCTTAAGATTCCTAAAGTCAGAGAAAATAAAAAGGTTCACTACCGATATTAACTTTATTAGACTTCGTCTGTGTGAACCCGGGATAAGAACTATCCTATATTTTATTAATCCAGGCTATAAACTATATTCGTGCAAAATTTTATCGAAATCGGTTCAGCCGTTTAAGCGTGATTGAGTAACAAACATGTAAACATCCAAACATCTTAACATCCAAACGTCGAAACTTTCGCATTTATTTTTTTTATTTATTTAAACTTTATTGCACAAAATACAAAAAATATATGTACAAATGGCGAGCTTAATGCCAGATGGCATTCTCTACCAGCTAACCATTGGGCTAAACAGAGACTTATAACAGGTGCAAAGAAAAAAGTATGATAATTTCTGTTACGAATATACTTGAGGAGAGAGGAAAAAAATACAAATGTATTATACACTACATACTCGTATAGACATACATAAATAAAAATATATAAGATACATACAAAAAGTTTACATTTATAGTATTAGTAGGATTAGTAGGATAACATGTTTCAATTTTTTTTTATTATTAGATAGCAAATATTACTATACAAACCAGTGAGGGTAATTAGGAGGAGAAACTGTTTTTACTCAAATCTAGTAATTAAAAAATTATATTCAGATAGTGTGTCATCACATCACGTCACAAAGTAAAGCCAATCCTCGACATTTACCGTAGCACTCTTTAAATATCAGTCAACGAGTTCACTGCGAATCACACAAATAAATTTTCATGATAATGGACGCTAAATCCGCACAATTTCCTGAAAATCGCTGATGAGAAAATATGTCAACGCAAATGAGAATCGTCGTGGACAATCGAGTAGGTAAGTACTATAATACTCTGGAGGACAATTATTGTTATTATCACTTATCGTTTTCGATATGACATCTGTCACTCTCGCACTCGTATACTAGTCGGAACGTGACGGATGTCTTATCCACAGCGATAAGTGATAAAATGGCACCATGCTACGCCCGCTGGTCGCTCACGGGGTTCATTTACGATTACGATTGACTTTCGTTTGAACTAATATTAACCGAAAATATTTTTATATCTACATTAACAGATCAACGGAAGCGAATCATATTTGACATATGTTTGTTTTCTAGCGCGCCGATATAGCGTGTCAAAAAGAGCGGAGAAATCATAATATGTATTGAAATGGGAAAACTGATGCAAAGCGACTACCAGAACTCGAGACACTACTGGCTTAGGTACTATTATTACTACGTATAACATGGTACAACTGAATTACTCTAGATTGCATTTCTGTACATTCCATGTGTAAAAAAATAGGTACCGTAAACCGGGGTTACTTTAAAAAAAATGGGGTGACTTCGATAATTTAGATTGAAGTATAAAAGCAGAACTATTTGAAATTAAGAAGATTTAATCGAGTATATAGCAAGATAGAATACTAATGTATTGACTGCCACAGTTCAACCACACGTAAAAACAACGATTTTGGAGAAAAACCTATTTGATCAAAGTCACCCCCCGAATCAAAGTACCACCGTACATTAAAATTCTCAAAAATATGCTTAGAGTGTTTTAATTTTGTAATATTGAGTCCTACCACATTTTTACATCGAAACAATACTGATCTGAAATTGTAATATATATATTTTTATTGGGGTGTTTACATTTCTACTAAGTAATAAACTTTAACTACTTATTACAGAAACAGACACTTTTATAGTAGGTATTTTACTTAATACGGAGCTAACGGTAAATGTAGAATATCCTTATGTAACAAAACTTATTAACAGTGTTCCGCTCTCAAGTTGTTTCATGTTAGTGTAGTAGACTAAGGGTTGAGCTGAAACTTTGTATTTGTACAGCGACTCCACGCAGCGTGCATCGCTGTACACTCGGCAACATAATGCACTTATTATTCTCCTATCTATCTGATCTTTCTATAGGCACATAAAGTGTCTAGTGTGTATGTGGGCGATAAGCTCTGAAATTACTGAACCTATTGATACATGAACACTTTCACTGCCAGGAACCCGCCCAGTGGGCGCCTACGCCGTAGGCGCTTTCTGCTACATACGACGAAACCCACGGGATCGGCTACGAGTGTAGCGATTTTTGGCAGTTAATTTTTTAATACTTTCACTGCCAGGAACTCGCCTAGCGGGTGCCTACGCAGTAGTCGCTTTTCGCTACATACGAGGAAAACCTCGGAATCGGCTACGAGCATAGCGATTCTTGGCAGTTAATTGGTTAATACTTTCACTGCCAGGAACC
This sequence comes from Epinotia nisella, assembly GCA_932294315.1. NCBI lineage: Eukaryota > Metazoa > Arthropoda > Insecta > Lepidoptera > Tortricidae > Epinotia > Epinotia nisella. The sequence goes on from OW028687.1 coordinate 9,782,575, forward strand.
CGCCTAGTGGGCGTCTACGCCGTAGTCGCTTTCCGCTACATACGAGGAAAACCTCGGAATCGGCTACGAGCGTAGCGATTCTTGGCAGTTAATTGGTTAATACTTTCACTGCCAGGAACCCGCCTAGTGGGCGTCTACGCCGTAGTCGCTTTCCGCTACATACGAGGAAAACCTCGGAATCGGCTACGAGCGTAGCGATTCTTGGCAGTTAATTGGTTAATACTTTCACTGCCAGGAACCCGCCTAGTGGGCGTCTACGCCGTAGTCGCTTTCCGCTACATACGAGGAAAACCTCGGAATCGGCTACGAGCGTAGCGATTCTTGGCAGTTAATTGGTTAATACTTTCACTGCCAGGAACCCGCCTAGTGGGCGTCTACGCCGTAGTCGCTTTCCGCTACATACGAGGAAAACCTCGGAATCGGCTACGAGCGTAGCGATTCTTGGCAGTTAATTGGTTAATACTTTCACTGCCAGGAACCCGCCTAGTGGGCGTCTACGCCGTAGTCGCTTTCCGCTACATACGAGGAAAACCTCGGAATCGGCTACGAGCGTAGCGATTCTTGGCAATTATGGTTAATACTTTCACTGCCAGGAACCCGCCTAGTGGGCGTCTACGCCGTAGTCGCTTTCCGCTACATACGAGGAAAACCTCGGAATCGGCTACGAGCGTAGCGATTCTTGGCAGTTAATTGGTTAATACTTTCACTGCTAGGAACCCGCCTAGTGGGCGTCTACGCCGTAGTCGCTTTCCGCTACATACGAGGAAAACCTCGGAATCGGCTACGAGCGTAGCGATTCTTGGCAGTTAATTGGTTAATACTTTCACTGCTAGGAACCCGCCTGGCGGATGCCTACTCCGCAGTAGGCACTTTCCACTACTTAGCGAGAAAACCACGGGATCGGCTACGAGCGTAGCGCGTAGCAATTCTTCGCAGTTAATGTTTTAACGTGGTTTTCACTAATGTGTAGCTTTTAGTCTCGTGGACGGTTTTAATGTATAGATTGAGTCCATGTTTATACAATTCGTGCGAAAGGCCAACAGAGCTACCTTTTTTTTTTTTTTTTTGTTTAGAGGGGGGAAATGCGTTACGCATACCACCCGGGTGCAGGGGGTGACCCGAGTGGTTATGTGGGACTCCCGTATAAGCTGATGAGACTCACGGTATACCCACTAAAAACCCCCCCACTTGCCGCCTCGCCGCCATGTGGCGAGGTCACGGGAACGCTTGCGCACACATCCGCGACCCCGCCGGCGGCAGCCACCCACAAGCGGCTCCCTCGCGGACGCCCGAAGGCCCTCCACGAGAGGCACGCCAGATGTTTTGGCGCGCCTGCCTCCTCCATCTCCACACGTTCAGTAGCGGACCCCCCTGAGTCCGCTACGAGGAGATCATGGGTGCGGGAAATTCCAGCACCCGGTGGCGGATCAGGTATGTGGTTCCGCCACCGACCACGCCTCGGCCGCAGAGGATAGGGAAAGCGGCGCACCGTAATACCGGCATTCCTCTTCCTCTGCGGCCCCACCAATGCCGCTTCCGCGGAACGGCCCCGCCAAGTTCGCAGGGGGTAGGGAGAGTGGCGCACCGTTATACCAACACGCCTCTCCCCCTGCGATCCCGCCTCGGCCGCAGAAGATAAGGAGGTACTTACTCCTTTTCTGCTGCGGTCCCTGCCCAACGCATCCTAAGCGGGCAAAGCACAGCCCGCTAGGAGCGCTCTCCTCGGGCCAGCCAGCAGGCCCCACACAGGCCGGCCCTGGGTGCCTCTTAGCTTCGCCGTGGGTTGCAGTCCACGGTTACTAAGCCCCCCCGCCCCGACAAGGCGGGCACCCTCGAGGGGGCAACAGAGCTACCTGACTCAACTCGGGGAAATTGAATTATTAATCTGTCTTCATTTTTCCTTAATTTTAATAATTATAGATACGAATAAAAAAATATTGATTGGCATTGGCATTAACATCACACTACTGTAGTTAATTCAATAAAGGGAGCCCGAGGATGAAATTTTACAATAGGAAATTCTGTTTTTACAGGTAGAACCTAGTCGGGCACTAGTCTTTGGCCGATGGATCACTCTCAACAGTAGATACATTGCCAAATGAACACCACAAATATTTACAATGTAAATTAAACCTCGAGCCGACTGTACCTTACCCACATTAGAACCCGAGTCACGTTTGTCATTTCACACCAATCCGTCCTGTGAGAATTTTCACACTCTATAAATTCGCGGCGGGCAATCCCTGGGCTTATCCCCCAATTTCATCCCACATAGACAACCGAAGTATCTGGACTTGCATTTCGATACTTAGACGGATATAAGCTAAGTCTCGTAGTTTTTGTCCACCAAATCTTTTTTTAAATTATAATAGCAAAACTTTAACACCAAATCTTGACTCGCTTACTTTTTTTGGGAAAGACATGCGTAAATTTATGTAAGTATAGAACCTTGAAAATAACTGAGTTTTTTTTCCCCAACACAACCATTTGATCATATTTTTTAAACTCTATATCTGGGCGTATTTGTGATAAAACAAGTATTTATTCGTGACACAACACGACATGAGAACGAAAAGAAAAGACAGAAATAACCGGAAAAAAATTGATTAATAAGGTACCTAAGTGACATGGCCTAAATTCGAATGAAGAAAAATCCTCTTAGTACCAATTTAACCCATATTGCTTTGACATAAAGTTCCCATGTCATACACTAATGCAATGTTCAGGTACATTGAGGACGTTTGCCTTAACGTTTGACTTAATAGAAGTGTAACAAAATGGCCATCGGTAGCATTATTATGCTAGTTCATACGTTCGAATCCTTTGAGCAATGCCATTATCGTGGGATATTTAAAACGCATTAGACGACCTTATAAATAACTCTCCTTGATTAACTATCGATATTTTTATGTAGGTGAGTTCGTTTTCAGATATTTTCATTGGTGGTTAAACTCGTAGAACATAATATCTTTGAAGTTGTTTAATGTCTTGCGAGCGTTCATTAACGCTGAAAATAATTAATTGAAATTTTCATCCCTGTTCATTTACTTCTATTAGTAGGTACAGTTCAATCTTTTATATTTCAAATCCTTGGAGCACATTAGCAATTAAATATTATACAAGAATCTACTCCTTAGTTACTGTTTCATTAGTTGATTATGTTTTTTCTTCAAATCTCCTACAACAGCGCGATTTATTTATCCATTTATTTATCTTAACGACATGAAACATTGGCCTTTCTTAGATCTAAATTATGCTATAGAAGGAACTCTTACTCCATAAATAAGCATTTAAAAGCATTGATCATAGTTACCTACTAGGTACCAGACATTTTATTACTTACTTATTCATTTAGTTTGTTGGAGAACAAACAGAAACGTGTGCACAAGATAACTAATAAACTAAGAACACATGGACATGATCTTTCGCTTGCGTGAGTAAAGTCGAATATCGCCTAACAGTTATATGTTTAAGCTACTGTTGTTGCTCTGTAGCTTTATCCAGTGACATACAGTCTTAGACTAAAGCAACGCCGGGTTCTTACAGGATTGTTAGTCGAAACAACTACTTAGTGGCTACAAACAAGCTGGTTAAACAGCCACTAACTGGCTCTGAGCTCGATTGGTATTCGCAATGATTACCAACAATACACCTGATGCAAACCAATACAAACTGGTTGCCGATTACGCCTAGTTGTTACGGATCTCGGAGTCAAAATATTCTGGGGATGAATGGTAAAGTGATTTGGAAGGGGTTACGAATAGCACAGCTGCTGGTTTGCAACTTAGCACATATTAAGTATACGTCAGCATCGTAGAAACACAAAACCGACCTCACACAAACGATAAGAGTTTTGGTGGCTATTGAAACTAGTTTTGTATTTCCTTATATAGATCTAAAAGTTCGAAGAAATGCCACCAGAATTAATTAGGTAAAGCTTTTGTTATTTCAACAATCACCGATTGACTGCAGTAACTTGCTGATATTTGGGTAGCAGTAGGTAGGTATGTAACCAACCCTTTAACTTCTCCCGGAATGAAATCCATGTTTATAATGATGTAATCCCAATAGGTGAGGCTACATAATAATTTTGCTTAAGTACTGTGGGAATGTTTCATCTGTGGCCGTCGAAAATGTACACAATTCCATTCACACACAATACTAAGGTATTGACGACCGCTTTAGTCTAGTTGGTAGTAACCCTGCCTACGAAGCAAGAGGTCCTGGGTTCGAATCCCGGTACGGGCATATATGTGTGTGATGAGCACGAATATTTGTTCCTGAGTCATGGATGTTTTCTATGTATTTAAGTATGTATTTATCTATATAAGTATGTATGGGTTATGGGTTAATCTTGACCTATAACCTACCTAACCTACCTAATAAGTTCATCTATCGGTATTCCGTATGTGCACATGATCTTTATTACAACTACCCTTCCCACAGTGAAAGTGGGTTATTATTTCGAGAGGTTCAATTGTGTTCAGAATCAAATTTTCAGTTATAAATAAGGAATATATCGTTTATTGTTTTTAAGTTGCTTAGGATATTATCACTGAAACTTGTGGTGAATACATTTTATTGTATTTTATCTTTTTTTCCATAATAACTTAAATTTTCTGCACAAAATTCAGTTACGTGGTCAGGTTCGGATTATCCCTGACTACTTTGTAGTATTGTAAAAAAAACAAGGTATAGAAAAACTTGCTGTTTAAAACATGGATTGAATGTTCATAATATGATATACCATGCATGCAAACATAAAAAAATTGGGACATTGATAAGACTATTTTTTTCTAGATTTCCCGTTGTTCCAAAATACACCATCATTTTCGTAGCCACACTTATTAAGTAATATTTTAAACAAAAAAAGGGCCAAACCTCCTGTAAATCCTTTTTTAACTATAAGCAACTTTGAAAATAAGACTGCGTCAATATGACGTATAATGTTTATCGCAAGCCATAATTATTTATCTATAATTAATGTAATAAAGGTTCAAGTTAGATTTGCGTCAAAGATCGAGCGTCATTTTCGTTACGGTTGCGACTTGGTGAGTATTGGGTAAATAAATATAATGTTTTACTGGTGCTGTGTAAGTTATTCAATATTGATTTCATTTGCTTCAAACCTATAGGATATTTACTGCAGAGCCGCGAAAGTAAGAACTTTTCAATTTCGTGGTCATCATTTTCGTGATGCTATGGGCCACGAAACTGATTAAAGTCCACGAAAAAGATGATTTTCCCTACAAGTAGAAAAAATACAGATCACTTTTTATAGAATGATCTGCTTTTTACAGTGTAATCGTTTATGCCGTTATGCCGTCCTTTGTAGTTTGTTTTAGAAAAAAATATTATCCTGTTTTTACCTTTTGAAACAGAGATATGGCGAGAACGCGTCATAAAATATCCGAAGACGAAAAGAAAGCAAGGAGACGGGAGCAAAAAAGAAACGTTATGCGAAAATTGAGAGAAAAAATATGTTCTTTTTCGTAGTCTCGGTGCTCATTTTTGTTACCGTTAAAATTGGATTTTTGCTTTTTTTAACCAAAATAAACTTTATCGATCTCTTATAATATAAAGTATCTTATCGGTACATGTCCTTATGTTCAAAATAAAACAGACCACATCAAAATGTGTGTTTTTTATTTCTGTAACATTTATCTTACACCTCAAATAATTACCCAAGTAAGAAGTTTGTCGACCGGTTAGCCTAGTGGGTAGTAACGCTGCCTACGAATCCGAAGGTCCTGGGTTCCAATCCCGGTAAGGGAAAATATTTGTGGGAAAAGCATAAATATTTATTTCTGAGTCTTGGATGTTTTCTATGTATTCAAGTAGTATATATCTATTAAATATATCGTCGTCTATCACCCATAACACAAGCCTTATTGAGCTTATTATGAGACTAGTTCGATTTGCGTAAGATTGTCCACAAATATTTATTTATTTATTTATATGGAAACATTTTTTAACTCGTTAGACGATACTATGTCCCGTGTACCATATTTATGGATTGAGAGGAAGGACTCTAGCAGCACAAGCAGCGATTAGAAGGTAAAAATACCCCGTCATGTGTCCAGCCTTGCTAGCACCATCGCGTTGTTGTCAGACATAAAGCATTCGTCCCTTGTCCCTTACTTGCAAGTATGTACATTACATTAGTGCAAGGTGTCTCGGATCGTGTTATGGAGGTTCCTCCTTAGACTACATGCTACATTCGACCACAGTATTCTTTTTGTATTCTATTTCTGCATTAAATAACATAAGGGAAATTATTTCTAAATCAAATCATAACATAGTATGCTTTTAAAAATAAATCTTCAACCGTTTTGTTCCGTTCGTTTAATATCCTAGGAAGCGAGTAGTAATATCCGGGGCTCGACGTGCCTCGAGTCTATATTGTGACCCAAGTTCTATCACTTTAAGAATGTTTTAAAAAGTTCATTTATTCATCATTATCTTTGGATCCACCGCAAATTTCCCAAACCCACGTTCGCCATTATTATGTAGGTATCGGGAACACTGGAGTAGTTGTCTTTAAATTTCGGGATACTACTCGTACTAAAGCATTGAGATAAATACTGTCTCAAGTGAGACCGACAAATGTTCGGTGTGGTTTTCCGAGGTAAGCGTTTTCAGACTTTGTTAGCTACCTATACATTTAAGCCAACACTTAGAAAAGAAAAGAAACTTGTTAAGCTTCGAAAATTGAAAGCCTGATTGAAAAAAAACTAGCAGCTGGTTGTCTGTTCACAAAATATCTTTGATCTGGAGCTCCGGTTCCCGACTATAAGGCTGGAAATAGATGTCAGATGCAGTTTGGCCAATTCATGATGACTTGAGATTTGGGTTATATTACGAGATACAACAGTGACATAATTTTTTTGTTTTTATTGAAGGGAAGTTTACAAAAACAACATAACTAATTACATTGATGTCAATTTTACAAGAAGCAAAAAACTTAATTTCTCGTAAAATATTATTTCTTTAAACAATACCTTTTATTCACTATGCCTGCGTATGGCCATAGAGTTACACTTGCATCTTGGATTCATTAATAATCGGTTGTCTCTTCAATAATATGAAAAATAACTTCGTTACTTATGCTGTTTTTGTAAAATTATTGGCAGTTATGTTAATTTTGTGCAATAACAATTTACAATCTTATAGTAAAAATAATTATTGAATATACGAAAACTGTTACCAAATGTATTGGATCTAATTTATACATAAATGTAGAAGAGAATTACATTATTATTGTATTATACGTTCCGTAGAGCTGAGTAATTCCATTTTACAGATATAAAGCGGTAATTTTATGCAAACGGGATCAAAATTAAACAATGTCTACTGCATAATTGTAGCGTCTTCACAGACAAACATAATCATACCAATAACTCGATTTCTTAAAATATGTCACTTATGTTGTTTTTGTAAACATCCCTTCAATTAATTCGGTCATGATGTGACTATCATATCTACTGGGTCAGTAACAAGTTCAACCAATTATTTTTTGGGCGATATGTATCCATCAAAGCTTCGATGATTCCACAGATTGATAGTATGTATTGAATATGTAGGAGTATATATTCTTGTATATATCTTTTATATTTTTATTTATATTGTCTATATGTAGTAATACATTTGTTTTTTCCTTTCTCCTCACGTATATTTGTAACAGAAATTATCATACCTTTTACTTTGCACCTGTTATAAGTCTCTGTTTAGCCCAATGGTTAGCTGGTAGAGAATGCCATGTCGCATTAAGCTCGCCATTTGTAAATTTTAAATAAATGAATAAATAATGTCGAGTTTGGATAAGACACGGCCGGATATCTTAAGGGTAGACAACTGGTGGTGTTCGGTAGCATACCCCACTGATCTAACAGCATCATATCATCAGATCATAATCCATACTAATATTATAAATGCGAAAGTCTGTCTGTCTCTTCACGCTTAACCCGCTGAACCGATTTAGATGAAATTTGGTATATAGATAGCTTGAGTCCCGGGGATGGACATAAGATAGTTTTTATCCCGGAAATCATCTCCTAAGGGAGTGAACGTTTGTATGAAGCTACGATATAAACGAGTTCTACGCGGTCGGAGTCACGGGCAGAAGCTAGTAGGTATACAGTAAATCTCTGATAAATTTCGCATGGTATTATACACTCAAGAGCAAAAGTTTCGGGTACACTTTGTATAGAATTTCAGTACAAACTGTACCCATAACTTTTGCTCTTGAGTGTAGACCCACGATCCACCATGAATTGACCAGCGTCAGTTCAGTCTACTTAATTAAATACTAATTCAGAAACTTGGTGCAAAATATGTCTGGTATCCGAAACCAGGTGAGAATTGCTTTACGTTGCCAGGATAATTAATTTGCCGGCAAATTTGAAGTTATCCGAGCATCCGCGGCTTGATGAGACCGAGATAAGCCAAGCGTTGATACGCGACGCGCTCAAGATTTACGAGCCACCTCGCTTATATACTCTTCTGGTACATTATCAATAGGTACTTGTGTAATGATAAAGTTTAGGAACTTTAGTTAGAATAATTTACTTAAAAAAAAACAAAGTTTTAACTGACTTCAATTTAGTACTCCGCCAAGCCAAATGAACATTTCCACATTTCCTTTCCACATTACCACATGGACTGCTTTCCGAGAGTAAATACTGTACGTGGGCCGAAAAAAAAAAGAAGGCTTATCTCTATAGGATTCCGTCGATTTGGCTCACTTGACATTTAGGACTTCATTAGTTGCTATTTCAACGGAATTATATCAGAATCATTAACGTACTTTTACAGTTAGTACGAGTTCCAAAAGTCATTTTGTGGTCTTCATCATCAGTTCCACTTCACTCAGTTATAATAGAAAATACCGAAATTACTACATGCGTGCCTTCTATATTTGAGGAGTTCCCTCAATTCCTCATGGTTCCCATCATCCAACTGAAGTTTTGATAACAAAGAGACCAACCTGGAAGCATATACTATTAAATATTTAAAAAAAATTTACGATTCGGTTCATAAATGACGGCGTTCTGCGGTAACAAACATTAAAAAAATAAAAATGAAAAATGTACAACCGAATTGAGAACCTCCTCCTTTTTTACCCGACTGCCGAAGGAAAGTAGGGTTATGTTTTTCGAGCGTATGTATGTATGTACCTATGTATGCATGTATACCATATGTATATGTATGTCTATAATGTGTGTATGTCTTGTTCTTTGGCACGCCCTACAGCCAAAACCGTTTGACGGATTTCGACATATTATGAGGTGTCGTTGGATTACTCTAAATCATGGGAGTGTCATAGGCTATTTGTAAAAAAGCAGTTGGGTTTTTCGATTTTTTTTTTGATTTCGCAATTGAACGTATTCTTTCTAAATAAATCAAATTGATAGTAACCCCGGATATTTCATGTTACATGCTTAGTTGGAAACGAAAAAATTAGAAATGCCTTGCGATACGTGCCAAATTTGAAGATTTCGCCAATTCCGGGAAACCTCACAGTAATGAACGCAATTGTGAAAACTCTAACACCTAGTTTTTATTTCAGTAAAGTTCACCTCGTTTCACCGCTTCCAGTAGAAGTTTCAACAATTAAAGCTGTTACCAAAATTGTTTCATATTTTTTCGGAATAGTTCCGCTTCATCCTGTTGCTGGCTTCGGATTTACAATTTCCTTGGCTAGAAATTCGCCGGGGCGGAGACAAATTATGAAACTGAATTCCGGTTCGCGGCTGAAATATCGCCGCTTCGTCCTAGATACTAGGATATTGTAGCTTGAAATTTTAAATAAACTGTCATTGTAAACTTCCGCAGTTAATACGACAGTATAATTAATGTCCTGATGACAAGCGAGCCAGACTCAAAAAAAACCGGACGGACAAGTGAGAGTCGGACTCGCCCACCGAGTGTTCCGTACAAAATTACAAATGTACAGTTTTCAGATTTTTCCATGTATTTACAGTAGACGAAATTACTTGCCGAATTTCATAGTTCTAGGTCTAGGGATATATGTAAATAAATAATAACTTAGAAGTTTGATTCTTTCACAGCTTCAAGGTACTGTAGACTTGAATATATGGTTTTAATTTCAACTCGATACCTCGACGCGTTCCCGAAATAAAGGGTCTTCACAAACAGACAAACAGACAGACAGACGGACAGACGGACAGACGGACTACAAAGTGATCCTATAAGGGTTCCATTTTTCCTTTTGAGGTACGGAACAGAAGACATGTAAGAAAGAAATCGCCTTGACGCCAAGAGTGCCAATTATTGTGTTAACTAAATAACACTATAAGTCTACATCATTGCTATCCCAACGATGACACCACTTAGATGTACTCGTCATAGACTTAGATTTAGGTTCTAATTTATCTTTTCTATGGTTGAAGACCATAGACTCTTGGAAATCAATACTAAAAGCCAAAGTTACGACCGGAATCGCTGTAATATAAAAACCAAAATAAGGCAGTGTACCAACTTAAAAGTTTACCCCGTGTTAGAATAGCATCATCCCCTTCTTCCCGTAAATGCGAAATCGATTATGGGAATAGGGTTGTAGCGTGTTGTGGTACAGATTCGTCACTACTGACGAAAGTGCACTGAAGAGTGACGCGGTTAGCAGCGTATCACTGCAATTTCACATTCTATTCATCTTTGAACCTACAATCGCCTGAAGTAGAATAGTAAAAATAAAATTTAATGTGCTCTGCCTATGGAAACTCCTTTTGGGAATACAAATGTATGTATGAATTTTGTCTATGGTATACAATTATGTAATATAAAAAAAGAGAGGTAGATGTTGTCTATACGAAATTCTGTGTTTAAAAATGGCTACCAAATCTGACAGCTTACGTTTCCATTGACGACTCGAAATTGAGGCAAGTTGGTGAAATTGACTCAATCACTCATACCTATCTACCTCTTTTTTATATTAAATCATTAATGGTATAGGTATAATCTGTCCATCTTCACTTCACTTCACTTCACTTTCCACCAAATCACTTTTATGCCAATTCACTTTTATGTCTGAAAATTATGAGAGAACAAGCATGATTTAATTTTCAGAAACTATCTAATAACAAGATAAAAACATAATAAATAAAATAAAGGATCAAACAAATAATAGAGAAGAGAATAGGTACATCAAATTAACAATCTATATCACCAAATCTTCACTGTTCCAGGTAGCGGAGCGGTATGCGAGGAAAAACCGGACAAGTGCGAGTTCAACTCGCGTGGTGAGGGTTCCGTATATAATACACAAAAATATAGAGAATTTTCTCGTTACTTTGATTACTCAAACTTCTTATAGGTTTTCCTGTAATCTTTCGGCAAGGAACTATTTTCCATATTTTTTTCAGAATTTTAAGCCTAGTAGTTTCGGAGATAAGGGGGGAATGGTCAATTTTCATCTTTTTTCCTAAATTACTTCAAATCTGTTTTTGCTAAAAATATATCTAAGATGCTTACAACCCCTTTCATTTGATACGTCACACAATACAGTTTGCGAAACTTTTTTTTTAATTTTCCTGTTTATTCCCAAAAAGTGGCCCCTTGTTCAGAATTCATTAATTTACTTTACGCGTCGTTTGGGTCACCAATTTACATATGTTTACCAAATATCGGGTTCCGTTTTTTCCTTTTGAGGTACGGAACCCTAAAAATCGACCAAATAGCATTGTTAGCCTGACTTATGCATCTCTTCTTTATGGTGTCTAAATTCTACGCACCACCTGATGTTATAAAATGAAAATCCTTGAGGAATTATTTTACAAAAGTTAGTAAAAAACGATATACTTACGATAATGTATTATCGTAGTCCTTACTACGACAAGTAGACAGTCAGTTCCATAACTGACCATCTACTTGACCCTTATTAAATGCAAAAACATTAAATAACAATATCCTACGAACACGTTTCCCATCTCAACCTAACTCAGATTAATTTAATCACAACTTTTCCATTCGCCATTTTTCGGCGGCTTTTCTTACTTCTCTTGCCTTTCTTTCGTGAATTCTTTCTTGCCGGAACATTCGAATGTGCCCGCTGCACAATGGGGACAATCAATGATGCTTGATTAGGATTAATGACTGGTTCATTTATCGGAATTCCTTCGGGTAAAACGACCAATCTGGACAAACGTCCCACGTTGTGAGCGCGGCGTGCTCCAATTAAAAGGTAAGAGGTATTGGTATATAATTCGAGATATTACCTAGAACGTTTATTTATAGTAAGCAAATTATAAAAGCTACATGTCAGGGGGAATTTAAAGTACCCTCGGCGTCAAAAAAACTCAGATGTTCAAAAGTTCGTTTCAAGCGAATATAGCTCCTAACTAATTGATTGTACCCTTTCAAGATCAGTATCATCAACATTATTTGAAATAAAAAGGAATTTTATTTCAAATGTTGATGATACTAATCATATTGCACAGTGTTGCACAAGAAATTTATTCGTAGTAGCGAATTTTAATAAGTACCAATTTAATTTTGCCGGACATTTTGATACCTATGGCAGATTTAAAGAGTCAATCCTGGCCCCTATCTCACCAAATCGACAATTGTCGCCTGACAATGACAATTCGACTTACATGGCTACGTCGAGCTTACTGACCCAGCAATGTACGTGGAATTGTCATTGTCAGGTGACAATTGTCAAGATGGTGAAACAGGGCCCTGGCATTGCACCTGTGAAATAAGTAGTAATATTTGTACTTATAAGTTTGACCTAATACCGATTAGTAATTAAAAATATCAAATCTGAAAAGAAGTTAAGTCTTATGTAAGTCAGGTAAACATTTTCTTGTAAATAATATTAGCAACATTTCTTAGACACTTTAGCAGAATATTTCAAGCAAACCGATACCTGGTATAAGAAAATTCCAACGCTGTTGCCAACTGGCGAAGTTTTGGAAGGAAAATACTTTTCAAATAGCAAAGCAGTTTCCGAATTCAATATTTGCCGGAATAGGAATATGGGTCGAACAAGATCAGATATTGCGACCCGAGATGCCATTAAAGTACGTAGTACCTAACTGATTTAAAATTGTTGTAATACATCACGCGTTGTTTCTGTACGAATGTTCGTTTTGTGTAACGAATATAAGTATACGTAGTTCGTCGCGTGTCAATTGAGCGAACTACATAGAAACTCAATATTAAATTATTTAGTGTCGTACGGCCCGTACGTACTACAGTTGTGTAGATACCTAATGCCTCATGCAACTACAGGAACTTTTCCTAAAAGGTAGAATGGCATTATCGTAATAGCTCAAAGTCAAATAAAAGACACACCCATAGGAAAAAAATAAAGCATTGTAATGTGGCAGTAGGTATTATAACCGATTAGGTCGAGATAGTTATGTGTGTACACGTTGTGTGCGTAGTCAGTTTATTTTGTCTGGTGAACCACTTTTCGTTGTACCGGACCTGTGTCACCACAGAATTTCCTTTGGGGCGCTGGGTTTTTATATGAAATCTTAGGCAACCAAAAAAAACAAGTATACTTTTGGAATTGTTCCTTTAAAATCTAACTGATAAAAGAAAAAATATCTTTCTGTGCTATTCCATCAGGCAGATTTAACTGGCACGCACTTGCCTGGTATAGCACCACAGGAATAGGCACCAGGGCTTTAGTTAATCTAAATCCATTGAATAATTAACTATACTTCACAGTACCTACTTCAAATATATTATCGATTGATGAGTGTAGTTTTTTTCTCATTATATCGCTGTTTACTGATCGATGGTAATTAGCGCGTAGGTTTCTTGTAGTGCTGTTGTACCAGTACCAATAATACAAAATTATTGGAACCGCAAAACAGTAAATCTTCGGCTTTTCTCATGCAACCTGGATGGAAATTAATCTGTATGTTAATTGAACTCCGCAGACTGCAGCGGTATTTTCTATTAGAGAATTTATTGAACGGAGGCGGATTAAATGTCCAGGTGCCGGGCGCAATTACTTTTTCATTTCTTTCCTTTAGATTAATTTACTATTGTTAAAATGTATTTATTGGACCCCATGTGTAATAAAAATGTCTATATGTTTTTATTGCAGCTATACGAATGTGTCGGGACTATTATTTTATATGTATAGGTATGTCATCGTCCTGGTATCGTCAATTACTATCCCGTAGTGTAGTGTGATAAAGTATGATTGTTAGATTTAATTCGAAACAACTAGGTAGGTACCTAGTCACTAGTGTTCCATATAAAGTTCTAAATAAATTATTTTCACAAACTGACGCATATATGGTGTGCACCAATTAATTGCAATTAACCTACCTGTAATAGATAGAATGAAAACAGAGACTCTTGACTAGGTTCTTAGGCCGCGTTTACGGACCATAATGTTTTATATTATTCTCTCTATTATTTTCTTAGTATGAACGAAAACCACACCTAAAATATGTAGACATGTTATAAATTTAGATGCTAAGAATAATCACCATGCTGAGTCATAGCTCATAGCGCGGTAGCTTGAATTACACAATGTACGGTCGCTTGATAAGTATAGTAGGGCAGTTTCAGGTGATAATGTGGACACGCTGGACAAAAGCACCAAATTTTTTTCAGGTACTTGTTAGGTCCATAGCTTTAAGTTTTTGATGGGAACCAACTCCTCCGACGACCATTTATTCTTATGGCGGTCATTTTGAATTATAGGTATATTCTTAATGTCTTGAGTTCTAAATAACTTTGAATCACCAACTTGGTGTCTAAATATACACATTCATTGTCTTTTTTATTTTATTTATATTGAATATTTTAAAGCAAATGTAAATTAACCTAAATAAAGATAAAAAAATATTAATATTTATTCGGACTTTTTAGGAGCTAATTTTTTTTTTGATGTCTGGTTTTTTGTTGGATTTTGCCTCTAGGTAACTATTTAATTGATAATAATTATATCCGTTACATTAAAAAAATTTGCTACTATAAATTATTTCCAAATTTGTCATTTTTTCCATACAAGTTGTCAGTTCAGTGCTTACTATAAAATAAAACAAAATAAAAATAAAAATCATTTAATTCAGATCTTAATACCGATCCATAGTTTTTTGTTAATAACATTCATAACATGCATAACAGCATCATTCTCGCGCTCTGTCACTAATGTCACCCCATCTTGCGACATGACGAGACGGCGAGCACAAGCACTGTCATGAACTCTCCGTATCGTACGATAAAGTTGGTTTGGCCTTTTTTACCGACGGTAAACTGAACGTTGGCCGATATCACTTCCAATCCTAGTGTTACTAAGATAATCACTAAACGCTTGCAGGTGGTCTCGACGTCAATGCTTCATATTCATATTCCGATTTTAATAAATCTAGTTTCCCAGTTGACCACACGATGGTATCTGGATGTTTTTTCCTTGACTGTGCATGAGTGATATGAACTGCTACCTACCTAATTATAATTTATATTCAGTAATGAACATATTGTTAATTAATACCTCTTAAATATTTTTTTTATTTAAATAAATCCCAATATGTATCCAACCGTCTCATAATCGGTCTGCTAGTTATATTTTAGTACACTTGCAACAGACAAGACACTAGCAATTGAGCGTAGTATTAAATATGGTTCACAGTGATTCAGTACCCGGTCCGGTTACACGACTAAATAAAATGATCGTCACATTAATATTATAAATGCGAAAATGAAAAGTAAAAAGTCTGTCTGACACCTTTTCACGCTTTAACTACTGAGCCAAATTTGATGAATTTTGTTCCAGAGGTACATGGACTGGTAAGAAGGAAGGGGGATTGATACCAACTGAAGTCCACACGGGCAAACCCGCGAGTACATGTAGTCTTGGAATACGAATAAGCTTCTTATTTTGTCGAACTAACACTCAATCTGGATTCGACCAACCACAAAGGAATGAAGGATAACATCAAAATTATATACATACATCTAGGGGTAAATTTTATTCTTGTTTGGTCTAATCGAACCGACACTCAGGCAGACAGATTTGTCGGGAAAGTGGAACCGATAACTTGAAATATGAGCCGTTTGGAGTCGAATGTTATTGGAGAGTCCAGGAGACAAACGATAAACATCCATTTGATTTTTAATACAAATTTATACTTTACAGGTATTGTAATAAGGTCATTTTTAATCTAAAATTATTAATGCTTTTCGTCGTTTTCTCCCTGGACTCTTCAATTGTGTATGCATGTTGCGAGTGTTCTGTCGCGACTGCAGATTCCAGTAGGTCGTCCTAATCAATAGCCTTGTTCGACACAATTCGTTCGTTAGCCTCAACAGAGCGAATTATTATGCAATTATTGAGTCTATTAATATAATTGAAGGGTATGAGCCCCTGATAAGGGATGACAGTGTAGTAATGAAGTGTAACTTAATTGTAGATAATTATTTATATTGTGGGCTATTTGATTGCGGATAATATTGTTTAACCAAACTATATAGGCACTTTTTCTCGATTCACATTCCCACATAATCAACATGACTATCATGGTAAGAAATTTTATTGATAGCAAAAGTGATTTTTAGGGTTCCGTAGCCAAAATGGCAAAAACGGAACCCTTATAGTTTCGTCATGTCCGTCTGTCCGTCTGTCCGTCTGTCCGTCTGTCCGTATGTCACAGGCATTTTACTCGAAAACTATAAGGTGTATTTGAATAAATTTTTGTTAGCCGCTACATAGTTTTGTAATTAAAATGACAAAAAAGGGGTTTTTTTAGGCGTGCACTCCAAACATAAAACTAAAAGTCAAAAAAAAAATCATTGTGACCCGCCGTGTGGCACATCAATCGATAGGCCTTTCAAAATAAATATAAGGTTTCTTAGCATTTTTTTTGATAAAGTGAAAAGAGTCTGAGATAATCGCCCCGAAAGTCACTAAAATTCTGTCCGTCCCCCCCACCCCTCTAATTTTTGAACAGTGTATTTTAAAAATATGGAAAAATTCATGGACATAGGGCTTATTAATTTCATTCACCGAAAATTGTTTTGAACAAGATCGGTTCAGAGGTTTTCGAGATATTGCTGAAAAACTGCCTTCCTCAAAGAAAAGGACGTAAGTGCCGTAAAATTTCTGTGACGATACGACCTTTTTAATAGGCACGAAACCCTTCGTTTTGCGTGGTCCGACACGCACTTGGCCGGTTTTTTCGGTTTACTATTGAGACATAAAATCATTAATACTAATATGGTTACGCATAATTACTTTACACCGAAAATAAGATATGCATAAGCATATCGCATAAATAACATTAAAAAGCATAAAAACTGAAAGCATAATCTTCATGAAGACTAATGTCAAAAAGCATAAGCACAAATAGGCATAATAATCAATTGGCAACATATCAAAATGCATAACAGTAATGTCCTAAAAAAAGTTATCTACAAAAGGCCCATAGTAATAAAATTGCTATATTGCTATTTTTGTGTATATATTTAGGAACTACTTCGCGTTGCTTAGGCGCTACCCCCTATTCCGTGTTGCTTAGGCGCTTCGCGCCTGGATTCCATACTAACCGAAAATGTACCTATCTAATATGACCTAACGTTACGTAACGTAATATTTTGTTGTTGTTCATTTTACAGGTTCAATGCGCCCGTAACAAAATAACTGAAATTATGGATAATGACAGATACACCAAATAATTATTAGCTCAAACAATAGTATGCGTAATGTATATTCGGCCAATACAGATTAGTTCAACTGAAATTATGCTATTATCGTAGTATGCCAGAAAAACAATAGGCTAAAATATTACTATGGGAAAGTACTATTATGCCACAAATAATTATGCCAAACCAATTATGCGAAACTGCATTAGTCTAAAAACCATTATGCGATCCAAGGGGATACCGAGTTTTTCACATTACATATGATATATCTCGACGTTCTTACTACTATGACACTCAATGACTAAAAGCTATTAAAAACATCTAAACCAGTCTATATCAACTTGTGGGTCGCGACTCCCTGAGATGTCGCGAAGCCTCTAGAAGAGGGTCGCAGCAGTAATATTTATGTAGGGATTCAATATAATATATGTAAAATTAAAATCATTATTACCTAATTTAAGAACAGCCGAGGGTCGTCGCGATTTTTTTCGTACAAAGGCGATCGCGCCTCTTGGCGCGATCGCCTTTGTACGAAAAAAAGGTCGAATAACGCTGATTTAGAGTACACACAACACTGTATCCTAAAATGTACGTGGGTCATTTTACGGAAAATTATACATTCGACTTTTTTAATTTTGATAAAATTGGGTTTTTTTACTCAGAATCGAAAGCACTTTTGAACCTAATAAGAGAAAAAAGTGTCCAAAATGTTACATACAATTTTCGGTTTTGGTTCCGTTACCACCATACAAGCTTAGTATGGAAAACGGTAACGGAATGGAAGAAAAATCTTTTTTTGGGTCGTTCTTCTTTTTTACCGACAATGAACCGAGGTTTTTCTGTTTTTTTGGTTTTTGAACTATCGAAAATTGTGGTTTTGAAGTGCGATTTTTAAAAAAATGCATGGGTTTCTTCATTAGAACTAATTAAAGTTTCCTTTCTGGCCAATATAAATATTTATTTACGGTTGGTTTCTAAAAAAAAACATGTGACAAAGTGGACTCTTTCAGTGGGGACAACATTTTATTTTACCACTCTGTCACGGCATTCTACGAAAAAAAAACATTTAAAAAAAATGCTACATAGAGAAACTAAAATATTAAATTAATACTAATTAATAAAATAATATGGACTTTCATTTTCGAACATTATAAAACCGTAAAATCATTACTCAAATGAGATGCCGTAGTAAGACGAAGGACAGGCTATTGTCGGTCGAAAAGAAGAACGACCCTTTTAACAATAACCCGATTTTATCAAAATTAAAAAAAGAGTGTACAACTTTCCTTAAAATAGCCCACCTACTAAATTTTTAGGGTTCCGGACCAAAAAGGTAAAAACGGAACCCTTATGGTGCGACTCCGTCCATCTGTCTGTCTGTCACAAATCTCAGGAACTACTAATGCTATCGATTTGAAATTTGGAATAGTTGTAAACAAAGCTAATCCTCGTGTATAGAAAATGAAATTTTTTAATATATACTTTTAATGTGTATAAAAAAGGGCGGATAAGAGGGGGGGCAAAAATTCAAAATCTAGTTAGTAGGCCAAGTGGGGTATCATATGAAAGGGCTTGAATTGTACATTCTAAAACAGTTTTTCTTTTTTTTCTACAATGGTACAACTTTGACTTATAAAGAAAAATTTTGAAAAAAATACCATTCCCCCCCTTATCTCCGAAGTTAACCAAGCGAAAAATTTGAAAATAATATATATGATTAATATTAACGTGAATATTACCGGAAAAGTATAACGAGACCTCTATCTAGCGTAATTTTTTTTATTCTTCAAAAATCATATGTTAATTTTGTTTGTAATTGAATACTTCTGTGTTTAATTTTTTTCCTTCAAATTCGTATGAAAGTGTTCTGAAAGTACCTTCTAGCAAATAATAAAAGAATTATCGAAATTAATTCACTTGATAAAGAATTATCACTGAGAAACCAACATACAGGGAAATGTATTAACGTAGCGCCGTAGAACCCTATCGCAATAAGGTGACATACCACTCGAGTTTGAGTGACGGCGGCCTGTCAATTGCGACAGGGTTCTACGGTGGTACGTGAATACATTTCCCTTACTGTACATACCGAGTTCCTTGGTCGCGCAAGTTAGTAACAAAATGCACCGATAAATGGCGCTGTAGGTACTCATGACTTACTACACTATGCGTTGTTAAGATTTTTCCAAAACTAATGGGTGGGCCAAGACGGGTGTGTTGTATGATATTTCGTACGGAACCCTCGTTTTTTTTGTTTTTCAATCGATGCGTATAATTCAATCCAGCGACCGCTCGTCAGGGGTCCGTCGTGCCCGTTTCCTCGCTAATCAATCACTGCTGGTATTGCCAATTCAGAAACAAATAAAATTGTACAATATTTTCAATATCTCTTTGCTACTTACTTAACTAGAGAGTTTTAACTGGTGCCTTATGTACCTTTCAAAACCAAATTAAAAGGTGTTTCGTAATTCATAGTAATTTTGGGCATAATCTAAAAAAAAGAATATGCCGTCGAAATGACGCAAAAATATCATTTCAAAAATTCACCCAAATTAAATATACTTATCGTCGTCAAGTACTCACAACACAAGGCTTATTATTATCAGGTCAGGTAGTTCATTATCTGTAATTTTATCCCCTAAATTAATTATTTTATAAGTAAGTAATTGTAACTTATTTTTTTATTTACTTGTTTTTTAGGGATACATTGTTCCTAATATGGTATTGGTATTAGGAACTTTATTTTGTAGATGAACAAGTATGTTACGTTGTACAATTGTTAGATGCGACTGTATAAAAGAATTTGTGTCAAGTGGCGAAGGTAATAATGAACCCAAACAGCGGAGGCAGATTGTCCACTCCAATAAATTCCCTAGAGACTGACCACGGTCCCTGATAATTAGGGACCTAATAAAGAGCAAGATCTAATTAAACTTGAAAGTCATTTGAGTTTATTCGTAGCTTTGTCTTATTTTCTGCCCTTTAGGCTTGTATTTCTTAGAATTACAGCCAAGACAGTTCATTAAAAATATAATTCTTCTTTACAGCGTGTCTTGTCTATACAAACTACCTACTCTCACTTTCCAGTATTTCAAGTTCAAAAAAAAACACAAGTATTTTAGTTTAAGACTTAGGTATAGTAATACTAATAATTACACGGTTGAACTCACGTATTAACCGTTTAACCGTGTAATTATTAGTATTATTTCAATATGTCTCACCAAAGTTAAAATTCGATTACCTAGGTATACTTAAAACTTCTATGTTTAACATTAAGTAATAAGTAAGATCATAAAATCAGGGCCCTATTTCACCGTCTTGACAACTATCACGTGACAATGACAATTCCACGTACATCGCTGGGTCAATAAGCTGTCCTGAAACGAACATAATCTGTCGACGCAGCCATGTAAGTCGAATTGTCATTGTCAGGCGACAATTGTCGATTTGGTGAAATAGGGGCCAGCAAAGCACAATCTAATGTCAACAAGCGGGTCATCGGTCCTAACATCAAGAAAACGATACTACTAACGGAACAGAAAAAGGTTAAGGTAATCGTCCTAGTCCCCGACGTTGCACTAGTGTATGACAAGGGCACTGTATGTCAAAATGACATGGCTTAAAGTCGAATGTAGAAAAATCCTCTTAGTTCGAATTGACCATACACTAGTGCAACGTTGAGGACTAGGAATTAATAATTACCTAATAGTTTTATTACCATCGCATTATACTAATAACTATGACATGGAGCTAAAATACTCACATGTTTGACTGGACCCCAAAAGAGCCTCAATTTAATTGTACTCGCTGTTATCATTTAAGACAGGTAGCCCTATATGCATAAAATATACGGGAAAATACCCACCCGTGAAAAGGGTACAAGCTCGGGGGAACTGTAATTTAAATAAATATAATTTCGCCACATATTTTATGTATGAGAGTGTAGATGACCCAGCAGAAACGCGTGGGTACACGTCTGAAACACCATAAACGGAACAATTTTAGATTAAATAAGAATATTCAGACACGCACGACGTTGAAAAAAATATCTTCTTGTTTGGAGGAAAAACTATGGACACAGAAAAAATCTTCATTCGAGGTAGGTATTAAATATTCTTGAACCAAGAAATTCATTCGGAAGATGCTAAAATATCTCAAATGAAGCTAAATTATCTTGAGCCAAGATTTTTTTCTCCTGGTCTGAGAGGATCATCTTAATGAATTTCTTGAAAATAAAAATCTGAAGGAATGTTCGATTTTTCAAAAATTAAATTTGGGTATAACATTACATGATGACTATATTTATTACTTTGGGTTCTTTCTTTCGCATTTAATCCTTGTCATTTATGTAATTAGGTAGGTACGTACCTCGTAGGTGCAGTCATCTGCAAAGTACTTGTGTAACTTTTTGAAAGAGAGTTAGGATATATACTAGATAACATACATAACAGGCAACCTTTAAATATATATAGACACATGCGTCTTATGTCAGTAACAACAAAGACTGTGTACAAATATTCTTGAAAGGTTGTCTGTATAGATATTGGAGAACTCGGCCTAATATCAGTGAATTACTGTTGTATAAAGATCGGAATCTTTATTTATTTATTTCAAGAGTCTTTAACAAATGTCAATTATTATTGGCCAATTGTTCGACGCATCTATATTATAAAATTTTAATGTAATAGCCACAGGAGTTTTGCGTTTGCATGTCATAATTGGACGGACTTACTCGTACAAAATGCGTTCGTTATTACAGAATAGCCCAAATCGTTATGTGGGCTGATAAATATTTGAGGAGTTCCGCCGATCCCATAAGGATCTCAGAATCACCTTTGGAATTTCATTAGTTGCTACTTCTTTGAAATCACATCAGAATCTGTGATTATCATTGAGGAGATCCATAAGTCATCAGTAGTCTTCACCAAAGTTCCCTCAATTCCTCATGGATCCCATCATCCAAATGGATTTTTAACAATGGGACCAATCTGGAACCATAAAATATACTTTAAAATAAAAAAAAATGTACGCATATGTTCATAAATGACGGAGTTATGAGGTAACTAACATTTAAAAAATATACAACCGAATTGAGAACCCCCTCCTTTTTTTGAAGCCGGTTAAAAATAGGTAATAGTTATAAATTTCAAGTATAACGGTAAATCTTTGATACAAAAGTAACTACATCGCATCGCGACAGAACTTAACGAAATTAATACTCACTATGAGTAGTCGCGCGTGCACGTTATGGTGTCGGGCACCACTTCGCAGCCAAGTAATCCTGAGCAGACGGCGCAGATTCTCACGTATCAACCATTAGTCAACACGTATCGTTAATGACACGTCTACGTGCTACGTGAAACAAAGGCGAACCAATTACTTAACCCTTGGAGCGTGCATGACGCGTCAGATACTTAGAAATAATGTATCGCATACTTGTAAACCAGTTATCAGCTGGTTGCCAACCCCAGACTTTCCACAAGATAAGATTTTAATCTGTACATAATATTTTATGCTACGTGCTGCGCCTTGCTACGTCGTAGCGCTGTCGCATGCTGGGCCAAACAATGCTACGTGTGCTACGCCGTAGGCCTTACTTTAACACTTTCACTGCCAGGAACTCACCTCGCATCGAACGACGTGTTTAAAAAACGTGGTGTGCATATACAGTCTGCAAAGCTCGGCAATTTCCATATTCAAAGAAGACTAGATATCGCTGTACCAAAGAGATCGAAGTGCCATATAAAATAAATAAAACTGAGACTTGTCTTACAAAGTTATGTAGTAGAAAAAAAAATCTGTCGGAAGATTAGCAGTCTTTATCCTATTATAACTTAAGTAAAAGGTTCTTATTGCGACGGCTAAAAAATACTGTATTACCTATGTATATGATCAGTAATCATAACATTCGAGACCGATAGCCACACGAAAGGGTTCTACGAGTGTTTACTACACATAGATGGTAAGTACAATTTCAGTAACTCTGTTAGGTATCAACATTTGATCATCATAATCCCTTCCCGTTGGTCATAAACTAAAGATGACAAACTAGATCTTTGGGTATATCTAACTCGACGTACTCGTCTTGATTTGATAAAAGTAACAGTGTTATGGTTATGACATACCTACTTGTATTTTGTCTTATGTGCGCTTGCTTCAGCAGTCAGTGTAGCTAAAGTCGAGTTCTAAAATATGTGCACGGACAAAGTGATCAAAAATATGTGAACACGACTCTATTTTCAAGGGAATAAGGTTGCTCAGATATTATTGAACCTTTGAGAACGTACATATATTTATGAACTCGACTGTACTCACTACCCGGCAAGGACGCAAGGATCCGTCAAACTTCCAACGAACTGAAGGTCAAGTTGCCAGATCGCGCAAAAATAAATTGTCGCGTGTACGCTTGTCGGACGAGCCGCCTCCGACAGAAACATACATGTATGTGATGTTCCAGGGTAAGTAAATAAAACCACTATTTAGACTGTTAGCTTGCTCACGAGGTATACAGTCCTACCTACTACAGTCGATATGAACAAGATGTCAAAGAGATGCACATTTTTCGCCTTATTACTAACTAGCTTCCGCCCGCGACTTCGTTTGCGTGAACCCGGGATAAAAATCCTATATTTTCCAGGCTATAAACTATCTTCGTGAAAATTTCATACAAATCGGTTGAGCCGTTTAAGCGTGATTGAGTAACAAACAACCTAAACATCTAAACATCCAAACTTTCGCATTTATAATATTAGTAGGACTACAAAGGAGTAGGGCACAAGAGTGTAAACATATATTATTGAGCCTATGGGGCTAGGTCGATTTGTGTAAGATTGTCCTCTAATATTTATTTATATATATCTCTGACGCCGAATGTCACCTACATGACTCATCACTCATTATTAATTGTAAAATTTACTAGGAGTTTTATGTTTTTTCCACTGAGAATCACGAGCTCGTTCGATACTATTACTTAGGACAAAAAAATGTCACAAAAAATATTTTTCACTTCTCATGCTCGAAAAGTGTGTCATATTAACCTTATAAGCGTGGCTAAAGTAGAAAATATGTATACATATTTATGATTTTAACACATTCAATTTGACCAATCAAAACACTTCACCATATTAAATCCACCAATCACAACTCTTTCAAAAAACATTTCTCTTTGCTATCAACTAACCAGAATACAGCTACAGTGGCTACATATTAAAATCGACCAATCAAACATCAGGTGTTTCTTAGTCCCTAATACCAAATCATTAAAAAAGAAAACGCCTCTGGCCGTTAATAGCGCGTCCAAACGTTCAAGCGTGGTTGACTGCATGGCGGCATAAGCTATGAGATTGAGTGGGATAGACTGCTGTCTATCTCGCTTTATCTTTTGCCCGTACGCTGTCCGCCGCGCGGCCGTTTGGATGCGCATTTAGACGGTCAGAGGCGTTTATTCGTGGAGTCAATATTTTGTATCTGTGTCGAAGCAGTTTAGTAAAAAAAAACATGCCGCTTCCCGCAAGTCCATAAAAAAAATATGCCGCTAAATTGAACAATCTCTTCGCCGTGGAATTTGTTATTGATTGTGGATGAATAATCTTTGTTTTACTATTTTCTCGCAGTCGAAGTGAAAAGTAGAGTGTATAACTCGGGTCTAAAAGCCATATTACCCCTCGAAATATTTTTCTCGTGGTAATTTGGCTTATTTTAACCCCTTGACAAAAATATTGGGACTCTTTATTCTCCTATTGAGATGGAAAGAGATCGTATTTCTGAGTAGAAATATCTTAATAGTTGCTGAAAATCTTGTAAAATATTTAGTGGCAGTTTTTTTAAGAAATGCTTAAGTGCCTTTTATTTTTAAATAAGTAAAATCTTTTCACAATAGTCTTCCAGAAGGTTCCATTGAAAACAACAAGCTAACTAACGAACAGGTCCGAGTTAAAGCTAACTAATCGAACTAAAATCCCAGTAGTCGATTAAACCAATTCCATGCCATTGTCTGATCGCGACGCTCCAGTTCATTTACTGCAGCTGCAAGTCTTAATGCCGTAAGGAATGTGATACACCGGGACCAATATTTCATACCTACGCGATATTTGACAGAATGGAACTTCCCCCAATTTAATATCTCTGCCTTCAAGATCTGATACCTACTGATGACAGTTTGCGATTGTTCAGCTCTAGAAAATAGGATAGATAGGTACTGACCGGTTGAAAACACGTTAAAATTTTCGAAGTCAGCATTCTAATAGAAGTGCTCTAGTATACTCGTATTTATCTACTGCATCTCTGTGTTAAAATTTCATCCGGCCTATGGAAAAGGACTTTTCATTAACAAAAATAATTGGATTATGCGCGTATCCCAAAGAACGTATACAGGAGTAATAAATTATAAAGTAAAAAAGCTTATTCCATTTTCGCCTGATTTTTAAGGAATTTATATAGATTACTTTTCATTATTTTTACCGTCGCGGTATTAAATGTAGGTGGATTATTCAAGAATATTTAGTCCATTTACCATACCAAATTTTTGATGCTATCACCGTATCTCTTGCTCAGGCTATAAGTTCTCTGACTAATAGTTGAAAATATTCGAACCAATCAGTAAGGTACCAATGCTTTATGTTCAACATAAACGTGATCAATTGATCATACTGGCTAGCCTACCTCTTTGTCTTATCTTCATCACTGCCTCTAGGTACATTGCGCTTTTTTTATTGTTTTATAGATGTAAACAACATTTTAAAAAATCGCCTAATTGTAGAACAGTTTGTAGGCGGTGCGCTCTTATCCAGTTTCTATTTGGTCATTATTTACCAGATGTACTGTGCATATGCATAGTTACAAGTTCTACGTATGTACCTAAATCTACAACAAGTTCCAATATAATAAGTGACCAGCAGATCGAACACAAAACGCTTCGCATTAAATCTACCGATGCCGTACCTAAGTGTTACTTACTGGATTCAGCCGGTTGCGCCGGAATTGAGAATTTATCAACGGACGTCTACGCCATTCGTCTGTTCGCGCGATTAGTTCGCCAGGAACTGCAGGTAATTTGTCTCGGGCTAAGTAATTTTACATCTAGCGCCCTCGTGGCATGTACGTATCGCAAGTGGGTCGTGCTATAAGTATGTGTCCGTTCAAGTAACTGTTTCAAATGTAGTCGAATTCAGAATTTACTGATGACTGATGCTGATGACGACCGAGCTCTGCTCGGGTGAAAATACGGAGAAAACGAATTTTCCCACATAAACCCCTAATGCATATTTTACCGAAATCGTTAGAGCCGTTTTCGAGTACGTGATTACAAATATTGCTCGTTTAATAGTAACAGGATAAGTCTTTTAAGTATTGCTTTTGTTTTTGCCAACGATATAAATTAATCATGAAATAATACATCTCTTATTTTCCTTAGGTACTTTATTTCAATGTCACACCATGTTATTTGGTTTGAATACACTACCACAACAGTTGTCCCGCCCACGCTTATGGGTATAGTTACACACGCTGCCAGTATACAAAATAATTTACGTATTTACAATATTTATAATATATTTATAAATTAAATTAATTTAAGAAGGAATGGAATTTTATTACGTTGGAATTCAGAGTTGTGATGGTAATTAAATAGAATAACGATAATATGGACTATTTATGCATACGTAAAACAAAAATTGTGTTTCCGGTGGGCAAATACATAAGGGCTTCCGTGCAAGTATGCGGATTAAGCCCAACCAAAAATTTGGCTTCAAAGCCCTTAATTTTAGCAATGATCACAGGAGAGACGCGGACCGTTATCGCAGTTAAAGATTTTTTTTGAAGATTAATGGTGCAAAGAAACTTTGAAATAAAATCTTACGCCTTTCAAGACTAGAGAATGATGCTCCTGTTTTTAAGATAAACTGTATTTTAGTTCCAAGCGAAGGGGGCCAGGGAAACAAATGATTAGCTTAGCTTGTTCATTTTTACGTGAACACGAAATCTTGGTACAGTCGACGTCAAAGATGTTTACACTTTTGCACCTGGGCATTTTCAATAAGTCGTGTACCCAATTAGCGTGAGTTGTTAATCAAAAATTAACTCAGTGTCCGTTTTGTGACGAAAATTAAGCACACTAATGATGTGAAAATAGCTATATTAACTTGACCTGGTCGTATGCACGTATGTAACTAACTAAGTAGTCCGTCAAAATTTGGAATCCATTTTTCAGTCACTTGCCGTTATCCGATTGAGCTGAAATTTTGGGTAGTAGTATAGTTGTGATGGCAATTTAATATTATGGTATCATCGATCTGATCTGATGATAGTGATGATGGAGACAGACGGTGGCCATGGGAATTCAGTATTTAACCGACGTAGCCCCGTTGTGTTTGGCCTCGTTAGAATAGCGTGTTCATGCATATAATTTTAAATTGAAAAGAAAAATTTAATCTTTATACTAAATAGGTACTTAATTGTCGTCACAAAACTGACACTTCAAGAGTTAATTTTTGTCTAACAACTTACGCAAATTTAAAAAATGCCCTCCTTAGGCCGGAGCCGCACTGGTAGTGCGATTAGCGATGAGCGACGATCTTCATACATTATGTCGGCCAAGTTGGACTGAAATCGCGATCGCGATAGGCGTATCGAATCACAAGTGCGGCCCTAGTTGTAATATGGAGGTTGCAATAAGGCGAAACTTTTATACATATTGACTGTACTAAATGTTCGCTCATCTTCTGTATAACATTTTACGTGTAATTTTACATTGTTTTATTTACCGACGTATCGGCTAATTTTCAACTGGATAGGTACAATACACTCTTTTATCTACACACATACTATTTATAAACCCGCTAAAATGCGTTCAGAAACTGGCAGTAATGACCAGCATTATATCAATAAGATTTATAAAAATAAATTACTAGTCTCTGGCCGCAGGTAATTCTGTACGTATTTGCATTAAGATATCGATATTGTTAAAGTAATGACTTTCAAATTTCGAAGCGTGGCCCATAGGTCAGAGCAAATCATAACCAACTCGATGTTCTGGACATCTAGTTGGTCACGATTTGAAATCTAGTCGGCCATGGCGATGTAATGGCGGTTATTCAAATGGTTCTTGAACACATCATTGAGGATTTATTATATGTGTGTAGATAAAGTAGTGTATGCAACTGTACATAATTAGGCCTTAAAACACTCGTGTGATCCTATTACGAAACTCGCTAACGCTCGTTTCATAAAACCACTTCTTTCTAATTCGTATATAGGTAAATTTATGCTAATTTCAACATTAATCCAATTAAAATTATAGTTAAACATATCACACCGATTCTTATAGATTTAGCACCTTAAACCAATTATAGTAGATTAATGTCAAGTTTAAAACAATAAAAACGAAAATATACATTGCAATTGCACCATCATAAGAAGAAAAAACTAGAATCTATACATTATGCTTTAAATTGACGTGTGACGTCATGACAGCTGCACAATATTAATTTACCTCCAATAACCACAATAGTTCATGCAACAAATAATAAAATAAAACATCTGCACATCTTCGTATGTACAGTCACCTGCATTATCATGTTGACTAAAGGGGTTACAGATGCTCTAAAGAAGCCTCCTTTTAAATATTTGCTCCTGTTACAGGGTCCACCCCGTATAGCAAGAAATTTTAGGCAAGCCGGTGGGAATCGGCTTGTATGGGCGCTCCGCCACTGCCTCCCACACAATACAAAGTGGCATTGAAAGGGCATTGGGCAACCTTGTATGAAAAAATTTTTTTTTTTTCTGCAGCGGCCAATGATGTTTTTTTTATATATATATAATCGTTTAGAGGACTTCTTAATACGCATAGATATATAAAATTCAACGCGGTTAACAATATCGGAGTCGAGATATTTAAGTTTCAAGTTTTCTTTATAAAATGTTCAATATGACCTGTGGAAATATATATTGCAAATATCGCGGCTCCGATGCATTTTTGGCTATCACATTTTGTAACAAAAATATGTTTATTTTGAATAGATCTATCATAATCTACCACTATTTCGAGTGGCCGCTCACCTAAAAAAATTATTGCATTTTTACGTAATGCACTTTTAATCAACTAGCATGGAAATAGAGTTGAACTTCTTCTGTTTCAAAAAACTGGAGTCAAAACAAATGCAACTGTGTTCCAATTGTAAAGATATACATTTATATAAGCGAATAAGCGTCCTAGCGGTGATAGCGGGCAGACTAGACTGTCATTATATCATGCAGTGTTGCAACAGGCATGTAAGGACTGGTGTAGGATAATTTTAATGTTAATTATTAAATTATTTGTGACTTAATGTAATTCTTAACTGTGTAATATGAGCCCATAATGTGTAGCTTGAAATAAATTAATTTTAATAAAAAAAAGTCCTTTCAGTAGGCCCATGGGCATTAGGAGGTTATTACAGGTAACCTACCTCGTTACTTGGTTTACTACTCTTGTATTTTTTGCAGTGGAAATAGTACATTATGTTACAAGTACGGCAAGATATGAATTTCGAACGAGAGCCCGACGCCGAAGGCGGAGGGCTTTGATGACTCGAGTTTGTAACAATCTTACCGTAGGTATAGGCGTAATAAAAGCTATTACAGCTCTGTATGCCTGCGCGTTATTAAGCACTTTACGAGCAAGTGTGATGAAAAGATAATAAAGTGTGCAGATGTTAAGATTGATGCTTCCTGTACATACAAGCAAATCACGATGTGAATTAATATAAGTAGGGGCTCATAATAGGAGTTAAGTTATAATTTATTTCCTTTTACTGATAGTTCAGGAAGTTAATTAAATAAAGGCCAAAACTACGTTAAGAGCGTATAACACGCGGATATGTCAAAGTTAGAAATTAGACTCCAGTTTCTTTAACTTTAAGGAACAGGATGAACATGTTTTGTTTTTATTTTGGTTTTAACCCTGTTAATAATGCACAAATCATGGTAGAATAAAACAAGGTATGTCATTGCACTCATTGCCGACGATGTACCTACCTGGCCCCGATTTCACCAACTTGACAATTGTAACATGACAACGATAATTCTCCGTACATAGCTGATTCCACAAGTAACCTAGCAATCACCTTAACTTCTAGAACAAGCAATGTATGGCGAATTGTCAGTGTCAGGTGACAATTGTCAAGTTGGTGAAATAGGGGCCTGACCTATGTCACACAAATTTGCCATTGTGCAAAGTTGGCACTCAAATGTTGCTATTGACGGATATCTTCCATACAAACAAGGAGTTTTGTTAATGCATGATTAATATTTTTAAAATATGTTAGCTAATTTAAATATTTATTTGGGCTGAAAAGACAACTGTATAAAATTAGTTCAACATAAATTTTAAAGATGCTGATGACGTAGGTTCGATACACTAACGCCACGAGCTGTCACGGGAACGACTTATCTTGATTCATTCTACCATGGCACAACTGAACACAAATATAAATATTTATAAAAGTGAACACAAAAATTGATAAATCATGAAGACAGTGCATGGCAGTTTAAAATATAATCCTTTTCATCTTCAAGTTTGTACATACAGGATTTAAACTGTTCAGAAAATAAAATAATACATAAGTATTTTAAAGCATGTACAGAAATTTTGACAGGTCTAACACACATGTCCTATGGCCGTAGAACTAACATACTGACTAATCCTAAAACGAAAGAGAACACCAGTTTGAGGTTGGATCCGATGTGAAGCCAATCTGGGAACTGTGATTGGACTACAACTTCTGGTTGGGTCGGCAGTAGGAGAGCAGCGATGCAGCATATGGTTACTGCTACTGCTACTACATTCACTGGCTGGTGATCTCTGAAAATAAAACCAAAACTGAATTAATAATTAGAAGTATAAATGTTATGTAATTTAAGCCAATCATACACATTTTCTATTTTCTATGAGAAAGTAATTTAAGAGACTAATAAAACACTTACCAGTGTTCAAAATAAAAAAGCTGCTGACATCTCTATTCTCATCATGGAAACCAGATGCTAAAACCTCACCTCTACCTCTGCAGCAAAAGTGACAAGTTGACTTTTTTAACCCCATTCAAATAGAGGAAAATAATTAAAATAAGAAATGCATTAATTTAATGTCAAAACAATAACTTCTTAAAATGCAAAGTTCAAGCATGCCTCGCAGAAAACTCATCAACTCCATTTCAGTACCACCAGAATAAATCCTGACTAAATAAATTGCTATTTCTTTTGTTAGCCGAATTTCACGGCTTGAAAAATTCAGCTGCTTCAATTAATTAGTTTCTTACTCATAAACAAATTGAAGAAGGTTAATGCCCTTACACAATAGCTTGTTTAGGTACAGGTGAACATTGTTATCTTGACTGAATAAATAGGTGTAAAGTTGTCAAAAAACGGTGACGTGCTTACTTTAATTATAACTTGTTTTGGGTGGATATAATCTGCTTTGTATTGCATTACAATATATAAATTGGAATTGTCATCAACTTTCCATTTATCCCGTTTCATAATGAATCAAGTGTAAGGAGGTGGTAATAAGGTACCTCTGTATGTACTATGTACGGCAGAACCTCTATGCTTCTCTATACTATGTTATTTGAAAGAAATAAGAAACTTAACACATAATAAATGTCATACAAGCATTTTTTTTATAAATATTTTTTTATAAAATGTTTGTTATGATATAGTAAAAAATTGCACACCTGCATGCAGGTTGAATATGCATAAAGAAATTCAGCTTTTAGACCTTGCCCTGTTAGACCTGTTACCATATTTTGGCAAATAAAGAAATGTTGATTTTAGATTTTTTTATTTAAACTGATTTATATATTATTGATATTCAAATATTTTTTATTAAAAAAAAAACATTAAAATATAACATGCGTAAAAACCTTAGAGCATACATAATTGGAGTAGATTTTCAGTAACTTACCCCTCTGTAGAAAACCTTGCACAATGTGCACAAAATCATACAAAGACTATTTCACAATAGATTAATGGTAGTTCACAAAATCGCCTCGCAAGAGAACACTGATCATAAAACACTTGATATTATAAACGTTCCACCCATAAACATAAACATTTTTGTACGCAAATACGACATAAGACTACTCCGGTTATGTATGCTCTAAGATAAAAACAAATTAGATACTCCGATTTAGTAACTAAATGTGTGTTACTAGTGGCTGTATTTGACATTCACCTAAGTCACAAATTATACTATTTTGTAATAAGCTATGAGATCCTATAAGTCAAAGTCAAAGTCAAAGTGATTTATTCTTCAATTTAGGCATATTACATGCACCTATGAATGTCGATAAACTACCACCGGTTCGGAAAGTAAACCTCTGCCTCGAGAAGAACCGGCGTAAAAAACTCGGCGAGGTGTCATTTTTTCAAAACAGTATACAATATATAATTTCAGTATCCGAGTATTATCAAATTTTAAAATTACATTGCTACAGTAGTAAGCCTATTTATTTTACGATAGATTTCTAGAGCAGGATTTTATCGCTACCAAATATCCCTAAATCCCTATCCATGATGTAGTCGTTTATCTTGTAATATGCTTTTGAAATAAGCATCCGTTTTACGACAGATTTGAATTTAGAGTCAGTAAGTTTGGTAATGTGTTTTGGAATTTTATTGTAGAATTTTATACAATTTCCCAAGAACTATATTCCCAAGAATTATAATTGGCTTTTTGTATCTATGTATAAGTCTATATCATTTTATAGCTTAAAATAAATAAAAATATGTAACTTGTAGCAATACCTGTGATGTGGATGGCTGCATTTGATTGGCATGTGTTCTTCAGTCTGTTTCTGGGGGGTCACTCTTGAAGACAGGGGGTGGAAACTGTCTCCCAGGCTCTCTAGATTGGGGTTCAGTGGTTCACCTTCTATTAGTTTTGTTGGGATATCCCTTTTGCCCAGAGCCTGGAAACAAACATTGAATAGCAAATTCATTAAAAAGAAACAAAGTTACGGTAGTGTAACATTTAATAAAAAATAAAAAACCGGACAAGTGCAAGTTCAACTCGCGTAGTGAGGGTTCCGTAAAATATTGAGAATTGTCCCGTTACTTTGAATACTCAAACTTCTTATAGGTTTTCCTGTAATCTTTAGGCAAGGAACTGTTTTCCATATTTTATTCACAATTTTAAGCCTAGTAGTTTCGGAGATAAGGTGGGGGAAAGGTCAATTTTCGTCTTATTTCCTAAACTACTTCAAATCTGTTTTTGGTAAAATTATAAAAAAAATATATCTGAGATGCTTACAACAACCCCTTTTATTTGATATATAACACAATACAGTTTGCGAAACTTTTTTTTAAACTTTCCAGTTTAATCCCCCCAAGGGCCTTGTTCAGAATTCATTAATTTACTTTACGCGTCCATCTTTGGGTCACTAATTTACATATGTATACCAAATTTCAACTCAATCGGTCCAGTAGTTTCGGAGCAAATTGGCTGTGAAAGACGGACAGACAGACAACCGAGTGATCCTATTAAGGGTTCCGTTTTTTCCTTTTGAGGTACCGGAACCCTAAAAACAGTCTACCATCTAGATAGTTAACATATAAAACTAGGAGATCACCAGAGATCAGAAAGAGTCCCGATGATATACTGAGGAACCAGCATTGTATACACACCCTTAACACTTTGGCTGACAGTACTGTCAATAAAGCATTGTTAAGCCTACAAATTGTACACCTGTTTAAGTAGTGTCACCCAATGTGTTATGCTACCAACACAGCAAATGTCATACATTATTACACAATTATCATAATTATTATCAAGCTTTTATAGATTAGTTATTTGTATGTCTGGTTACCATTAGGCGAGTCGTTTGATTTTCTGTTAACACCATGGTATTAAAATAGGAGGAAAGAAAATTGGCAAAACATAAAAGACTCATTGTTTGTACCATAATATTATTGCTAGAATTTTTCTAGCCGTTTACCTGCTGGGTATTCCTATCGATCATAGTTATTCTAAACTTCTCCGTTGTGTTGCAATGCAAAACAGATGGTTGTGTATAGCGCACCACTATATCAATGCAACTTTGTGGAGCAATCACACCTTCCGGGTCGATCACGGTGAATTTATTCGGAGCAGTACATAGCACTGAAATAATAGTCAAAGGTTAATTAAACCTAGATCAGCTACGTACAAAAATACCACGCATAAGTACGTGACAATAAGTTACCTTTAAAATTTACAGAGAATTCATATGGATTGTAAACAGTTAGTAACTGTTTGTGAGTATGGCGAGCACTAAGATAAAACTCTAGAGAAACGGGAAACACGAACACAGGAAAGTTCTTCATTTTTGTTATTTTGGAACACAATGCGAAAATAACATTCCTTCGGAATAGCAACTAGCAGCAACCAATGACGACTGCGAGTACTGCGACTGACGTTTTGCGTCACAATCTCACAAATGACAGCGATATTGTAAACAAAGAAACTATTCTAGGCAAGGGAAATAATACTAAAATATTGAAATGGCTTGAAAGCCGAATAAACAAAATTCGCTTTAACAAGCCTTATTTATAATGAATACCTTTATAATGAATTGAATGAATATTGTAATAACACCTATTATCTGTCTACTAAGCTTAAGGTTACACTTGCTTTTTACGTTGAGTCTGCCAGCTACTGTTATGACACGGATGGTTATAATGTATATAATATGGAAATAAATAGTGCCTATTTAGGTCAAAAAACTACCATCTCATTATAATTCAGTAAGCACGTGCGTAGGTACTATCTAGACACGCGGCAGCGTGTCAAGTCAAGTTCAAGCAAAAGAACTGGCTAGCCAGCGCCGGGTGTAATATTACACAAACCACTTGGTGCCACTTTTGATCCTTCTATAACTCAAATCCTCTTTAACGTAAACACAAAACTACGTGCGTTTAATTATATCCATTAAGGACATCTAGAAGCACAAATTTCATGAAGCTAGCTCAAACGGTTATAAAGATATGAATATCAAAAAGTTGTAAATTTTACTACTGACTGACATATAGTACCTAAATCTAATCTACTTCCAGATGACCTAGAAGGAATGTTGAATAACTTTATAAAATAACTGATGTAATGCAGACACCGAAGACATTTTAGATATCTAAGTTAGTTTCTTAGTTAAAACTTTTTAATGTTCACTATAGTTTTTTTTTTCCACCAAATGTAATAAAATATCTAGATTCTAAGATAACTTTTTTTTTTTTTTTAAGATAACTTACTTCTGAAAATAAACTTTAACTGGTTCTCCACGATACAGGCGTAGCCTAGTGTGGGGAGCCTGGTAAATATGTAACAGAATGTGTTTGGAATAAATGATTTTTTTTTATTTATTTTTTTATGAAAACTGGCCAAGTCAAATCTAACCTACTTTAAGATCTCACATTTTTAAATAACAGCAATTGTTATAGGTATCCAATAAAGCAAAGAAATAGAGTTTGATACTTGTTCATAATGTTATTTTGTTCCTATAAATACATGTTTGGATTTTGCATAGAACTTGGCACTCATTTAGATCTCCATTCTTTTTGCGGCGAAGCCCACAGCCAAGCATAATTTTTGTACTGAACTTGGCTCTCCTTTTTTACATTTATGTTTTTGGTGGGATTTTCTATAGACTCGAGGAAGCTAGACGGTCAAAGGGTTAATAGAATTTCGTACCTATGTGCTAATGCCTGACGCTACGCTTATAAATAAACGACGGCTATAAAGGGTCATAAAAAGGTGTGAAATCAAAGAGTTATGTATTCATAAATATTTTATTACAAATTAAATAATTTAGGAAAGAAAGGAAACATGGGTATCAAATCTTAATCAAAGCAATAATTTAAGTTTTGTGATAATAGCAGTTACAGAAAATGCATTTTCCAAATAAAGGCTTTGTATGATTATTACATTCATCAATCATACTAAATCATCCGTTAAAGCGAACTAAACACAGGTCGTTATATCTTGGCAATAACTAGCTGCCAACTTATTCTTTCAGCAGATTCTCTGAGCTTTCTAGCTACATCTACCCGGCAGCACGATCGCGATTTATCCGACATAAAGCATTTGTCCTTCTCTTCTGGCACTCACATACTTGACAATAAGGGACAAATGCTTTAATATCAGACATAAATTGCGGTCGTGCTATCCGATCAGAAATGTAAATTTCGAATATTAGCTAAATTACTTACAACTAAAACAGCCAATGCGAGTACAATGTTCTAAAAAATATTTAATGTATTTTTTTATAATTTACAAAGGATAAACATTGTGACTCCGATTTATCGATTTAGCTTACCGCCAAATTGGTGATATAAACCTAACTACATTCATAAATAAACCCTGACAATTTTGAATTCACATAAAGACTAAACACAAATATCTAAAAGTCAATCGAGCAACATAGCAAGTCCATTTAATTTTTACTTGAAAAAGTTGACTTAACCCTTAAGATGCATTATTTAATAGTTTTTTGTAGAAAAAAATATATTTGATGGATAAATACAGTTTAACTATAGGAAAAATTATGAAAAAAATCGTAATCCGTTTTTTAATATATATTCTTTGGAACAATACATGGTATCAAATTTGATACTCCATGCAGTAAGTGCTAAAAATACTAGTTTTGCTACCAAATTCTACTGAGCTAAAAACATAAAATTACTTCACACTTGCTACACTTTATTTATGCTGCTAAATCGTTTGCAAGGCATTCGGCATTTCTTCCTTTTTGTATCCCTAATTGATTGTGTAAATATCGACGGTGGAAATTTCAAATGTCGTAAGGGACAAGCAGGCTTATGTCCCTTACGACATTTGAAATTTCCACCGTCGATATATATCATACCGCACATCTTATAAATTGAACAAGCAGCATGTCTACTATGTCCTAACGTAAAAAGCTTATTGATATCACCAAGACACATACAAAGCATTAGAAGAACCCGACAATATTCAAAACTTGCGTATAAAATGTTTTAGTAGAAAAACAAAACTTCGTACATTGAGTCTCATTTATGATACTAATTAATAAGACGTAATTGCATGGAGTATCATTTTCGATACCAACAAAAAACAAAAGGTTTTATCGGAACAAGGTACAATATCACAAAAATAACAAATATAAACACTTCATTCACCTAACACCTTCTTTGCCAGATATTCCAAGATCAAAACTTTGAATATCAATTGTCGCAAAAATAGCCGCCTTATTCAACTTTTTGACGTTTAGCGAAAAAATATGGCGATCTATGGTTGCCTGTTTTTTTTTGTAAGTATTTGAGCAACGGTAACGTCATTAAGCCAAAGGTACCGTGTTTAAAAAATAATACAATTTTAGAATGAAAAAAATACATGGTATATATTTTGATACCGTATGCATCTAAGGGTTAACATGTTCTTAAGGTCTAAAATTGGCTATCAAAATTTATGAACGCATTATGTTCCCTTGACCAATTTGTTAATATCGATTAATATTAGGTATTATGATTAATAAAAGTACAATGAAAAGGGCTATTCGTTCGAAGCATCCCTGCGAAATCATATCAGAAATGAGATCCACAGAAGAATCGAGAGTTAACAATGCCCGAAAATGCTTAACTTAAGTGACAATAGGCGGCGCATATTGCTTGTACAACGTTTATGAATGGGGCGAACGAGTTTATTCGGAGCAATGACGCGTAGTTGCAGTGTCCAAGAGACAACCGGATGGCTCGCGGTATTTGAACTCCCGAAGTGTTGTGGAACCACCCTCCCTGTGCAACCTAAACTGAGCCAACTTGGACTGGGGCGAAATACAAAATATTGAGTGGTTGGGAGGGTGCAGTTAGGGGGTCCTTCCATCCACAGTTGTGATGTTGCAATGGTTATGGAAAGGACTGGTTTTAAGGGCTACTGCTGGACAGAGCTGAGGTCAAGCAGTAGACCTTCGGTTGATGATGGGATGATGGGTAGGGGTGAAGTTAAGATAATAGTAGTTAAAATTTAGGTAAAACTAAATATTTTAATACGAAGCTAGTCTAACATTCAGCAATATTATTCGTCAGTCATTTGTTTACAAAAAACGATGTCAAGTATTTAGCGTCACAATCTAACGATGCGATCGTGCTAAAATATACGAGTAGATATAGAAGACCTTTAGACATCCCCAAGCTTATTAACTTTATTAATTTTTGACCACTTATGTAGTACTAATTACTAATTTACATTTGCTGAGAGACAGATGTGGGCCAACAGACGCAGCTAACAGACTGCTGTTAGCTGACACACCTGGCATTTAAACTGAAAACTTGAATAAATACTATTAAAATTAAAATCGTTCATTTAACGCTTCAACGACTTTTCAAGTAGCATAAACTCGTACAGAGAAGGTTACTTAATCATTGCAAACTCTGAAGTTACGTGCCCTTTACAAACTTCACATATTGAAGAACATCAATTAAAACAATAGCTGATTTGACTCGTTAGATATTGAGGATAGCAATGTCAAAATTCTCAGTTTGGAAGGTCAGTACTTGACACTTGAATTTGTCTTACCAACTTCAAAGTAGATTACTTTAAAAACAAAGTTTTAACCGACTTCAAACCAGTACACAAATAGCTTCAAGAGTACCTGTGAAATTTCGATTTGCTCCCATCACCAGATTCTGACCTGATGAACATGGGACTACCAGGGAAGCCCTTTCAAGCTAAAAATGAATTTTCCGAATTGGTCCAGGTGCCTTCAAGTAATTGGGGAACATACATAAAGTCTCTGATGAATTGAGAACCTTCCTCTTTTTTGAAACCGGTTAAAATAGTCTACACATATGAAGAGTAGATTTGATTCGTTACTACTATTGGTAGGGATACAGCATGGCAACGGCAGGGTCCTCGGTCTCGAAGGTGATCAGCACTTCCTTGAACTTGTCTAGGAGCTGCATCAGCTGAGAACGGGTCACATTCTCCATGAACATTA
Organism: Epinotia nisella; assembly: GCA_932294315.1. Lineage (NCBI taxonomy): Eukaryota > Metazoa > Arthropoda > Insecta > Lepidoptera > Tortricidae > Epinotia > Epinotia nisella. The sequence continues at coordinate 9,822,183 of OW028687.1, forward strand.
TCTCTTCGAGGTGCTGTTCGCCGCGTAGGTAGCCTTGAACAAATAGGTTATAAACTTGAATCTTTGTATGAAGGTTCCTTACTAAAAGCAAAACAAATGATATGTAGACCTACCCAGAAATATGTTTTTTTAAACTTGCCCTCTAAATGGGTGAAATAGGAGTTTTACCGAGAAGCCGTTCATTTACAAACTTAGAAATTTGAAAGTTCGTATAATGACGACGAAGGGTTATTCATAGGGGAAGTAAATAGTAGTAGGCCGTTACCAGCGTAATAATTCAATAATTGCAAAAATTACATTTACTACGCGGGCGAAGCCGCGGGCAAAAGCTAGTGGACAATAAAATGAAGTACATATGTAAACTTAGGATTTTTCACATCTCATGCTCGAAAAGTGTGTCATATTAGGCTTAATAAGCGGGGCTAAAGTAGTACATCTAGCCCCTAGGGAAAATATGTATACATAGTTATGATTTTTAACACATTTAATTTGACCAATCAAAACACTTCACCATATTAAATCCACCAATCACAACTCTTTCAAAAAACATTTATCTTTGCTATCAACCAACCACAATACCTACAGCTACATATTCGACTAATCAAACATCAGGTGTTTTTTAGTCCCTAATTCCAAATTATTTAAATCCACCAATCACTATTCTTTCAAAAAACATTTCTCTTTCCTATCAACCAACCAGAATACAGCTACATATTAAAATCGACCAATCAAACATCAGGTGTTTTATAGTCCCTAATTCGAACGCTAAATTGAACAATCTCTTCGCAGTGAAATTTGTTATTGATTGTGGATGGATAATCTTTGTTTTACTATTTTCTCGCAGTCGAAGTGAAAAGTAGAGTGTATAACTCGGGTCTAAAAGCCATATTAGCCCTCGAATTATTTTCCCTCGCTTCGCTCGGGAAAATATCCATCTCGTGGTTAAATGGGTTATTTTAGCCCCTTGTCATACAATCTACTATTTTATACGTCTACCTAACACTACTCACGTGCCAATAAAGTACGACTTTGTAACCTATCCAAGTTACCTTTCTTGTGTAACTGCGCCAGTAGCAGCAGATCATCGGTCTGCTTGGAGGCCGGTATGTCGGCGAGGGCGGCCCGCTCCGCGGCCGTGAAGGTGTCCAGCAGGGACTCGGTGCTGGGCGGCTCGGCCGGTATCCGGCACGCGTCCACCACGTCGCAGCTGGCCGGCACGCTCCAGACGGTCGGCGGCTGAAAACTGCCCAAACCTGTCCATTTAGTCGGACACTTCATCCTAGCCGGAATTGGGAATGGATGAAAATTTTAGAAATTCCTGATTATTTTTTTCGTGATAGGAATAACCTTCCTTAGCACCTGAAAAAAGTTTCAGATTTTTCAGCTGGGTCAATTTTTTGTGAAAAATATGAACAGTTTCCTTACTTACGTTTTGGGTCAGTTACGGCACCTTACTCGATCGGTCTCATATTACAAAAAAATATATTAAATATGTGTGGTAAACTGACACTGGCAATGATATTGAGACTTGCAGCAGCTATATTGGTCATTACCAGTGTCAGTTTACCACAGATATTTAAGATAGTTTTTTGTAATATGAGATAGATCAAGGAAAGTGTCTATTTACCGTTCTTGGCCCAAAACGTAAATGAGGAAACTGTTTATATTTTTCAAATATAATTGTCGCAGCAGAAAAATCTGAAACTTTTTTCTGGTGCTAAGGAAGGTTATTCCTATCACCAAAAAAATAATCAGGCATTTCTAAAATTTTCATCCATTCCCAATTACATTACGAAATTAGTGGCATGAAATTAATTTCGTGACATTAGTTTTACCAACAGTTTCACGTGTAATTTATTAATTTCGTAATGCATGCATTAATGTCGAGCATGCAAATTAGTTTCGTGCTCTGCGCGATTTTTTGGTGAAATTAGTGTCATGCAACTAGTTTCATAGTGTAAAGCCGGAATTACATTTCGAAATTAGTGTCATGCATGTTGAAACAGCTGATGTTGATGGCGCCATGGCCACTGCGATACTGTTGTTTTCACGACACTAATTATGTTATGAAATTACTTTCGCATATATCGAAACTACTTTCGTGAAACTGGTGTCAACATGCATGACACTAATTTCGTAATGTAATTCCGGCTTAAGGAGACTGACTTGCCTGCGAGTAACATCGACGTATTGGTGCACCGAATGAGTTAGTGATCATCAGTGATCGGCGAGCGGTAGCATTTTATGTCACTTTAACATCAAACATTAATATGCGTAAGTCTGTGTTGTTGACAAGTGGATTTGAAAGATTTTTTCAAAAACCCAACTGCTTTTTTATAATATTATAGCCTATGTCACTCCCACGATTAAGAGGAATCCAACGATACCTCATATGTCGAAATTTGACAAACGGTTTAGGCTGCAGGGCGTGCCAAGGAATAAGACATACATACACACATACATACGCTCGAAAAACATAACCCTCCTTTCCTTCGGCAGTCGGGTAAAAATAAAACCATATTGTTAAAAACTAACTGAATTTAAATAACGTTCAGTTATTTCGAATAACTTTACATTAGTTTGTCACTTTCAATCACTTTTTTGTCACTTTGATATTCATGTTTGTGTGAAACTGACAAAATACATTTTAGTTAACAATGGGTTGATAAAATAAAAATATAAATAAAATAAAATAAATATTTCGGCGTGTACAGCTTCCAGAATCTAATCGAAATGTTTAATTTTATCCTTTCCAGTAGTAAGCTAAACCTGAAGTTATACCTGTTTTAAATTCTCACCGATTTCATTGTTTCAGTTGCTATCAAAATAGATGTAGACATTATCACATCAAAAACTTACCTCATTTCGCTCTGCAATTTCAGATTCAACGACACCCCATTCTTTCTCTCTACACCATTCGTAAAACCGTTAACATTCTTGATCCTCGACGATACATCATGGTCGCTCTCGAACCTATCCTCGTCACTACTCGTGTTCAGAGTACTTTCTGTATCTTTCAACGACAAGTTAGACAACCTCGACGGTAACTTGGTTGCTTCATGCCCATGTCCGTTAACACCATTTTCCCCGTTAGCACCATTTATGTTATTAGATATCCCGCTATCTACAGAGTTCCCTTGCTTCTTCTTCTCCTTGTTATAGTCTCCATTCTTTATTATGCCGTCTACCACATCTACGCCATCGTCGAAGCTGTGGTTAGCTGAGTCCGCTTCGTTGAATCCGAATTTGGTGTGGTCCGATTCGATCACTATAGGTTTCGTGTGTGAGAAATCTGTTTGGTTGAGGTTGTTTTCTGTGGGGTATTCTTCGTCGGAATCGGGGAAAGTGCTCGAGCTGACCCTGGGCTCGACTGGTTCGGGAACGTTGAGTTGCATCTGGTTGAGAGAGGAGAATGACACGCTGCACGATCTGTTATAGCCGTCGTGTTTTTCGCAGAAGTATTCTTTGCCATCTGCAATGTATGTAAAGGGCTACATTACTATGGTGCGAATCTTTTTTAACTGACTTGAAAAAAGGAGGACGTTCTCAATTCGACTGTTTTTTTTTTTGTGTTTGTTACGCAACAACTCGATAATTTATAAACCGATTTCAAAAATGTTATCTTTGTTTGAAAGCATATGCTTCCAGATTGGTCCCGTTGTCACCAAGATTGATGATGGGATCCTGGAAAAATCGAGGGAACTCTTCAAATTTTATAGGCAAACATGAAGCAATTTGGCTACTGATTTGAAGTCGGTATAAAATATTTAAAAGTAAATTATTCTACAAAGACTTCTCTTTGTACTAGGCACAAAGGGAAGACGAAGCAATTGTCTTTCATTGTTAAATGGAACCGCTACTTGTTTACGTTGTACTAAGTATGCTTCAACTACTAATAAAAAGTTGTTATACCGATATCTTTCGTTTTAATTTGAACCTTGCCTTTTTTAATAATAGAGTCACTATTCGAATAAAGTATTTATTAAACATGGCCGTTTCATTTCGAAGGGTTTGTGGCACGTGGCTAAAAAATGGGCTTTGTTGGACCAAAGGGGCTTGAGATAAGAACCGTTCTAGAGAAACGATAATGAGTACTATACAAGTATATCGTTAGTAATAATACGTTATAATCAGAGCTAACATTATCGAATGAAAGTATTGCTTTGTAGGTACGTTTTGGTTTCTTAACTTTGGGAAACTAGTAAGCTGTAGATTCATCTCATGAAAACCCGTTAGCTACTTTGTGTAAGCTCGAAAGCGCATAAAGGATTAATGCGACTCGGGCGGTAAAAGGGTTTCTGTGCTTATGCCTAAGTATGTTCAACCCGCATTTGAGAGGTAAAACATATGTACTACAACATGTATAGGTCACACTGTTTCTTGTGTATGACTGCCATCTCGCTCACGCATGCTTTTTGCAGTCCGTGTTCCAGTGCACTGAAAAATCTTTCACACGAGCCAGGCCAAATTGTAACTTATTTAAATAGCATAAAGGGCGAGTTTACCCTGAGTGTCGGGCCCCCAGTGCGGCGAGTTGAACTGCACGTAGGTGTGCAGCTGCAGCAGCAGGCGGCGCCGCAGCAGCCACGCCACCACGCGGCCGAGCCGCGCGCCGCCGCCACCGCCACCGCGAGACACGTACCACAGCGGCGCGGGCAGCGAGAACTCGCTCAGCATCTACATAATACAACACGGTCATGTATCGTCAGCAGCAGAAGTAGCTACGCAAAATAACACGCTCAAAATTATCTAGACAGTCCTTATCCTCTTGACATTAGAGTCGTGTGTAGATCATTTTGAGCACTTGACCCGCTTAGCTACTTTTGCTGCTGACTGTACCTACACGTAACCAACCGCCTATCAATCCCCTAATATATAATAAGCATATCAGAAGTGCCTGTTTATTTTTTTTATGTTAGGAATAACCTTCCTTAGCACCAGAAAAAAGTTTCAGATTTTTCAGCTGCGAAAATTATTTTTTTTAAATATAAACGGTTTCCTCGCTTAAGTTTGGGGTCAAGGAAGGTCAATAGACACTTTCCTTAATCCATCTCATATTACAAAAAAATATATTAAACATCTGTGGTAAACTGACACTGGTAATGACAAATACAGCTGCTACAATGTCAGTATCATTGCCAGTGTCAGTTGTGTGAGACGAATCGAGGAAAGTGCCGTACTTGACCCAAAACATAAGTGAGGAAACAGTTTATATTTTTCAAAAATAATTGACGAAGCTGAAAAATCTGCAATTTTTTTCTGGTGCTAAGGTAGGTTATTTCTATCACCAAAAAAATAATCAGGCACTTTTTTGTTGACGGCTGAAGTGCACAGCGAGGTGGGCGAAGGCTGTCAGTCCAGTTAAGGTCATTATATAAATATAAATAAATAAATATCGTGGGACAATTCACACCAATTGATCAAGTCCCAAACTAGGCAAAGCCTGTACTATGGGTACTAGACAACGGTCGTCACTATACCTAGTAAATTGTCCCAACAACCTAGAGATGTAACTATACGATGGATAAGAGACAGCAAACATTCAACTTTGAAAGCGGTTGTTGTGACAAATTGATAGGTGTATAGAATGCTTTATAAAACACTCGCATCTTTACAGTTACCAGCATGAGGCACTGGTCCCACCGCCGGCGACGAGCGATGAGCTATCGGCGATTTTCTCGCCCAAGAAACGAACAAAAGATAATCGCTCCCGTGTAAATAAGAGCGAGATATAGTTCATATAGTTGATCGCAGTGTGAACAGTTGTTGTTGAACAGAAGTTGAAGTTACTATAGATGAACATGTTAGCAGGAATGCGTTCAAATTTCGAGCTTAGAGCCAAACCAAGAAGATTCAAATTCTAATGACAATTTTGTTAATTCTCAACTATACACATACCTGCAAAAGGCACAGTCCAGGGAACTCCTTAGCGAATTCCTCTACCAGTGGTGAATTCGTGTGAACGTTGGCGCAAGGCGCTACGACGTACACGTTGCCTTCACACAGCGGGTATATGACCGTCGCCTTAGCCCAGTACACGAGGTGACCGGTCAGTTGGAACACCTGGAACCATTGAGGATTTGAATATAGGGTAAATAGTTAGTAGCTGGCCACCGTTCAATAACTGGCCACCTCATACTAAAAATGAACTGTTCACCATCATAGAATTTATTTTAGTATAAGGTTTCAATTACTGGCCACCCTTCAATAACTGGCCAAGTCATACTAAATTGAAAACTGTGTGTAGGGGAACAGAGTTCATTTTTAGTATGAGGGGGCAAGCTATTAAAGGGTGGCCAGCTACTGGCGATTTACCCTACTACGACGGTTGCAAACAGGCATACGGCCTGCCTGATAGCAAACAGAAAACGTCGCCTATGGACGCTTTTGCGACTCCAGAATAGGCTATTCTAGAATTTTTTGTAATATATTTTAAAATGTTCGTATAGATTCGATAGTTGGCATTTTTATTTCCTCAAAATAATATCGCTTTATGCAAATAAATAATGGTTGAAATGTGAACGTTTTATATTCGCGCCAAAAAAACAGCCGCCATTATCGTGACGTCATAACTGCAACACCAAACCACAGACTACCAATAAGATACTATGTGCAGAAACATAGAAACGTCAAATATTGTTCTACAACGTAAACTTGTTTTTGCATTTGCTATTCTGAATGTCTGACGTCACTCACAGAAGACAAAATGGCTGTCGGCGTTTTCGGTCACGTAACATACAGATAATAAAATTACGATTTTAATTTTAAAATTTTAAAAAAATCTTGTGGTTTTATAACAAAGTAGTTTTGTTATATTCGTATTTCTTATGGTAAAAACTATATAAAAAATACTTTGATAATTTAATTTTGATAGATTAAAATACCCTATTATAAAGTAATTTTGGGCTGCTCCAAATATCAGCACATAACCAACATTATGACATTCTGCTGTGCGCTACCTCTCTGGAGCCGTAGCATGGTTGGCCTTATCACGCGACAAGTGACAAGATAAGAGCGTCGTCTCGTTCTATCGAACGGTGTCAGCCAGTGACGCACGCTCTATCCTATCACCTATCGCGTGACAAGGCCAACCATGCTACGGCTCCTGAACTCTAAAGTCCTGTATTATCTACATTATTGAATGGTTTAATTTTAATGAATTCCCCAAGTAATTGTTAGAGATTGACTCTAGCACGGAGCGGCGCTTACACCCAGCGGTTGGCACAGTCGTACAACGAGAAAAGATGTTCCTTATCAAAGCGTTTAATATTCACATAAGGTTGAATTTCACCTGGCCCTTTGAAAAGTGTTTTTACTTTACCCGTAAGAGAGCGGTACAGGTGATTTCGATTCGACAGGTGATCTATAGCCAGTATCGTGCGACAGTCGCGCGTTCGTGTAACTCGCGTTTGTATCGCTGCACCATTTTGCCGTGTGTAACCGCCTTAAGTTCATTGAAATCAAATGGCAGCGACATTTTAAGTAAGGTTTAAGCGGTTAGCTACGTTAGGTAGGTAATCTGGTGTCCCGAAAATATTGCTTATTTTAATAATATTAGGTACCTATTATTTGACTAAGAATGAGAACCTTATGCTCACCTGTGTAAGACTCAGATCTGCTTCAATAGCGATTGTCTGCAAACTCTTCAACGGACTATACAACTTTATTAGCCTCAGCAACGCTGGGCTGCCATCAAGAGGTATGGAAGCTAGCAAGTCATTAGGGTTCACCATGAGAAGCATTCCGTGATATGGCCTCAGCTTCTGCAGACACTTGTCTATGGTTTCTGGCTCTATGATTAAACCTCTGTTGTGGATTTGGTGGGCTTTGTGGGGCAGACAGAATGAGAGGAGGACCCATTTGTTTATCCGAACTTGAACTAGGCCTGGAAACAAAAGAATTTTATTATGATACTGATAACCTGTAGCTGCCTACCATGTATCATGCAATAAAATGCTCCCAGCCTATGTAGCTTTAAGCGTCGATTAAAAATATGGCTTGTCAAGCACCCGTTTTACACTTTTAATGAATTTATGTCGTATAAAGACAAGACTGTGTTGATATAATAATATATTTCATTTTTTTTATTTTATATCTTGTGTTATGTCTTAATTTTATGTGAATTTTACTTTTAATAATGAACTAAACTCCAATAGAATTTCAATTTATTTTTATTTTAGATAATTCATAATTTTGTAATGTTATTTTTTTATGTATTGTATTTCCTACTTGATGACATGTAAATTTGTTTTACGAATAAATATGAATATAAAATATCTTTTTTTCATTCAAGAAAAATTGCAATGAAATTTCAATCATCTGTGATAGGCAACAGAATAGAATTTTGTTTTAAAATCGAACGAAACAAAAAAGGCATCTCTGTTCCAATTAAGGATGTATATTAAAAGGCCTTTGGGTGTCTTGGGGATAAGTCACTAGTTGCATAGCTAGTACTGGCTCCTTTCTCATGCCGTACGCAAACTATGTTAAAACACTAGCAGCTAAGTGGTATGGTTTACGCAGGCCATTAAAAGAAAGTAGGATACGCTATCTAACGTTGCCAGACCTTTAGAATGAGATCGGCGATTTCGTCGCTAACGACTTTTCGCGTGGCATTGGTTCCCTTAATGGATGCCCAGTTCTAATTTATTACTATCCAGTAGGTATTGTTATGTTCCTCAGAAACCGCCTTCATGGATTTCTTCCGACCTCCTTAGCAGTTTGAAGTGCAAGGCAGACCGGGACGAGAAATCATTATTTTGTATAAACTTACAAATTGTAACACTTGGTCTACCGGTAGATTTGTTATCTATACAGAGTATGGAGATTGTGTTTTGTTTGTTGGTCTGTAACGTCGGAAAATATAGTGTCTCTACCCTGACAAATGTCCGTGTAATACCATGGTAGGCTAACGCTATGCCTAGAATAACCATCTTTGCCATAAGCACATAAGTATACTAACCAGTACTGCTAAGTTCCTCAAACACCGCTTTCATGGATCTCGCCAGCGAGCTCCTTTGCAGTATGAGGTGGAAGGCAGACCGCGGCGAGGAATCCGCCCCACTATCCAAGCCGTATGTGGTTGAACTGACTGAGTGCCGAGAATTTTCCTCGTCTTCGTCATTTTCACCGGAATTGCTTTCACTATCTAACGCTGACACTTCGTCGTGAGCTGCCAACTGGAGGAGACATATAGTACATTACTACAAAGGCCGGGAAATAAGGGATTGCCTGCCGAGTGTGATATAGACGGCCGAGCATAGCCAGGCTGGATAATAGCACGAGGCTGGCAATCCCTAGTTCCGGCCGAGGTATGTTTTTCTCAAAAATGCAATGAAATTTTTAAAAAAGATTTTTTTAATGGCTGAATTCTATGATATTGTTTTACCAATTGAAGCAGTAACAAAAGAAGACCACTGTTCATGCGCTTCGCCATTCTTGAAACGTGATACTGCGCTGCTTATTATAAGCAAGGATCGGACAAACGCCCGTCATTTTCAAAACATACCTAACCATGAAGGGCTACCGCTAAACGAAAACGAACTTCGTTCGATCTCCCTCTTTGTCGCTCGAATAAGCAAGTGCGACAGAGACGGAGATACACGAACGAAGTGCGTTTTCGTTTCGCGGTAGGCCCTCTGTTCCGTACAGCAGAAACTTCCTTACGATGTTACGATATTATATTTTATATTATTTATTTATTAACACGTTTACACAAAATATCTAGTAAGTGGAGTTCCCCACGGGGCGGGGCGAGCATGCCTCAGGCTGAGCCGCTCAAATTCGTACGGAGCTTTACGAAAAAACCTGGTTCAATCTTACTTTGAAAAGTTTGAAACCTAATTACTAGCATTTACTCTGTACACATTGACAGCTGTTAAGCTTAACATTCTTGTTAAGCTTAACAGCTGTCAATGTGTGATTGGTCGCTGAGCAACAAGGTCACGGACACATCCACGAGTGCATGCACGTGGACGAGTCGACACACGGACGCATGGCCGGTTCGCGGTGCGGCCCGCGGCTATGATCGTGAATGACGACAATGACGTACTTAATGATAGTTGTAACCGAACTGTGTACTAATGACAATGAAAAACGAATGAAGGTGACATTAATTTTGTTTGTAATTATCGCGGGAGGTGTGGCAATCCTACCACTACTAAAGTCTTATTGACCCTAATCAGTATTATTACAATCGGCTCCTTATCACTGCAATTACGTATTACTGTAAACATCAATAAAATGTTATCGAATTACTTACGTACTTATTAATAATGTAATGAAGTAGTGTAAACAAGTATGTTTTAGATTTTATTTCAATTATATTCACACTACAAAAGATGTGTTCATTAATAAAGGCATGCCACTATCTCACTAGGAATCAGGAGTGATTCGTGAGTTAATATATCTGGGTGAATTTAAAAATCTGAATCAATTGACAATGGTCCACCATAAAACAAATAAAGTTCGCATTCGCTGTGTAGGCAAAATTAACCAAACTATTTTAAGGACTTTTTTTTTTGCACAGCGGAAATTTCACACACTATTCTTGTAGAAATAGTTATTTACGATACAAGTGCAGAAAATAGGAAATTCGCAACGAGTGGTGATAAATTAAAACACGACCGAAGGGAGTGTTTTAAATCAACACGAGTTGCGAATTACCTATTCGCACGTGTATCGTACAACGTTTTACAGTACATATGGCTCTTTTAAGTTTTAACATATGCACGGAAAGTGCTCATTTGCGCACTCGTGCGGAAAAGTAACACCATGTGTACTGTAAAATCTATTGCGTGAGTTAAGATGTCCAACTTTATGTGTCGCCACTTCACTTAAACAGGTGCATGGAGATGCTTGTATGGTACAAATTATGTTTAGATACATAGGTGTGATAATATTAATTATGTATAGATACTTTGTGAAGTATCAAAAGCGTCAAAAACTGTTTTGTCTTTCAAAACTGCATTTAACATTAAATAATAGTTGTTACATAGTATGGTTCCATTAAAACATGCAGATAAAAAAGAAATAAATTAATTACCATAATTTTCATTTCTTCTGTTAAATATGAACACCTTTTTTCCTCATGCCTCAGTGCTTTGCCCAGTCTTTTACTCAGATCATAGTAACATTTCACTGAAACAAGGTACATATTATATATATTTATTATACATGCACATATTACATTATTATGATTCATATTTAACTATGATGTTTAAAAAATTATAATCATTACATTGCTGTTTATTTGAATTTTATTTATTTAGACTTTATTGCACAATATAAGAAGTACAAAAGGCTGACCTAATGCCTTAAGGCATTCTCTACCAGATCCAGAATTCAGAATTTTGAACATAAATGAAAAATCTCACACTGTGATAACTCACCAATAGAATGGCTTGCAGAAGCCTGCAGCGCAAAAACAATATTAATCAGTATCATGGCAGCAGTGTCATCCTTGTTGGTCCGATACGGAAGCAGTGTAGGATGTCCCACAAACCGCACATCGTTTACTTTGAGCTCAAACTTCCTGTTACACAGCTCTGGTTTCACCGCAAACAGTGTTGAAAGCATTTCATCTGTGAAACCACTTAGCTGGCCTGGAAATGTTTCTAATATTAAAGTCAATTTCATAGCAAATGTGATGCCCATACCATGTTTTTTTTTCACTGCCTTTCTATAAACAGCATGGACCTATAATTACTCAGGACAAGCTATGTTAATAATAATACCAAGACCGAGGGAGATTGTAGTATACAAATCTCAATGGCAAATACACCGTGAGTAATACTGACAATCCACCTATAGCTGTTTCACTCGATCGCATGTTATAGAGTGACACAAATATAAGTGGATTGTAGTATTACTCACCGAGTATTGGCCGCCAATAAGTGTGACAGAAAGAGGTATATCATTCATTGTCCTTGTCATAGTTCCACTTCTTTTTATTTGCCGCAACTGAGTTAGTATGAGGTTGCGGCAAAGTACCTGCCCAGATTAAGTAGGTCAGCGATTTTAAGACCAGTTCTTAATTTAGCTGCATAGGATCCTTTTCGCCCCTTATGGCACGCATATAGCTCCTCTGTAGAAATCTATACTCTAAGATAAACAGAGTACCTGTCAAGAGGGTTGCTGATAGTGAGTATCAATATAATATAGCACATAGCATGGCATAGCAAGATTGCGAGATTGAAGTTTCCATAATAAAACACAGCATGGCAAAAGTTGCATCTGACTGACAAATTAAAACCTACTAATATTTAATATAGTTATTAAAACCTGTTGGTTACTTGTTAAATTAACATTATAGTAAGAATTAAAAAAGATCATCTACTATAATATAGAAAATTCTTTTTTACACCTTTTTAGATAACTTATTTATTCTGTGTTTACAGAAAAACAGAATAACATTTCCTATGTTTTATTTAAATTCATTAGAACATTATATGAAATTTTACTTTATCAAACTCTTTTCTGCAAATTCATCTATAAGGAGGCTAAAGTGTACCAGGGTTTTATGGAAATTCCAGAAACATACAGTTCTAAAGACTGCTTCTCTATACTTAACAGGAAATAAACATAAAGATCTGACAAATACTATAATTACCGGGAATGGAACATGTATGTTAATGATTCCTAAGTACCATTATTGTTAAGTAAAAATAACTGCAACCTTGCCCAGAACATACTAGCTTACCTTTGAAAATATTAGACGTCTGAGACTGTGGGTTCTGCAGAAGGTCCTCTGCCGAATTGACTGCATAGGGATTGAGGCGACCACATTTCTTCTGCTTATTTTCATCTCTATTCTCACTAGTGTATGGATATCTGAACAGCAACCTGTCTCCTTTACTATCAGACTTCACGAAGAATATGTTCAAGGGATTCACCTCCATGGCCGTAGAATTGTGTCGGATATTCAGCTAGTTATTACGATAACAAATCAATGCATAAACAACGATTGCAGCTTGTGTAATGAAAACGAGTATGATCGAACAGGCCCTATACGGAACATTTTATTCACACTAGGCACATGCACCTTATTTACCCGGATCAATAGGCAATAGTTATTATTATTGACTAACGAAAGATAATCGGGAAGGGCAATAATTTCCACCAAAATCAAAATAAATGTATACAGATTGACGTACAGAACAAAGTGACGACACTACTACACTATGCATGAATGACAACCAGCGCATGGTATTTGATTACTAATTGTTAAAGGCTCCGCTACACACCGGGCCATAATGGTCGCAGCACGGCTATCACAAGACGGCGCGCGAGCTCTCTCGATTTTTCTCGCACTACACCTCTCTTTCTAAGTGTTCTAATAAGAGAGAGACGGATAGTGCGAGAAAAATCAAGAAAGCTCGCGCGCCGTCTTGTGATAGCCGTGCAGGACTTGATACAACTATGCTGTGGAATGAGATGAAATTATGTGTTTCTCCCTTTAACACATAGTTTAATATCTCGGTCATCGTGTGATGTCACATGTAGTACTGAAGGAAGTCTAACCAGCGGGGCTAGCGCAACTGACGCCGCACCGCGACGCGAGTCGAGAAAGCTCTACCCCCGTTTTTCTAATTTGTACGGTGCGAGTGAGATAGGGGACGCTTAGTCGCGCGAGAAGCGACTGAGCAGCAAGTTGTGCTAGACGTGCAAGGTCTGCTAGACGGTCGCCAACAAGCCTCCGACGGCGCAACCTTGGTTGGTGGCTCGTCGACAGCTTGTCGTTAGTTGTCTGAAGGCCTACTGCGAAAGGCATTCGAAGTTTTCCCTCTCTGTCAGACTTGCGAGTTCATACGTAAGTGCAACAGAGAGGGAAAACTTCGAATGCCGTTGGCGGTAGGCCCCCTGGCTAGACGGTCGGCCAACCACGCTACAGCGTCAGTGTACTCAGTGTGTTAAGAACTCGCGGACGGACAACCAACAAGCGCACAAAATGGAATGAGTACACTCAATAATATACGAAAGGAAAAAAGAAAAGGATATGGATGAAACGCTGGCTTAAAAACGACATTCGCTGAGTCATTTAAATTTGATGAATTTGCTGGACCACGACTATATTCACAACTTCCTCAGAATGAAGATTTTAAATTATCTATCCTCTTTTTCACTATACACTCGTTGGCGTCTGTATCAAATTCTTGTATGTCTTGTATTCACTAATATAACACCTCCCACGCAGCTTTTAATTTTATTTTTGTCCATATAAAATGGTGACGATAAATCCCATAGGCATGGCAACTCTTTATACACGGTGATTTTTAATATATGATCAGGACAGGAGTCCAAAACACAATAAAATAAACAAATAAACAAATGTATGATCACCCTAAATTTTGTAAATACATACGTCAAATTTCAGCGCTTTGGCGGGAAATTTGATAGGTGTTACGCATGAACCTAGAATATGATGGGTCTTACGTCAATAAACTCTAACATCTACCTGCATGAACCTAGGATACTATGGACAGGCTATGGTAATAATAATACCACGAACGAGCGCGACGGTGCTATACGAAACGCAATAAGTGTGACAGAAAGAGATATATCATTCGTTGTCCTTGTCATAGTTCCACTTTTTTTCTGTTGGGCACAACGGTTGTGCCCAACAAAGCGCGCGTGTGGGTGCATACTAGCTAGAATAACCTAAATTATTTAATGCTAATGTGACTTAAATCGACGCGATTAAAGTTATTTTACTCACAATAAGGTGCCTGTGTTCCGACTGTGCCAAAAAAATGGTCTATTGCTGTGTTCTCGGCTGTAAAAGCCGGTCGGAACACTCTGATGAAAATAATACCTTTCACACGTAAGTAGAACATTTTTCACTTTTATTTATACGCAATACGTAAAAATGGCATCGTAAAATTACATTACGCTCAAAATCTTGTTAAATTAGATGATTATAATAGAAATAACATCATTGTTTACATTGTTCAAGAAAATATTCGTTGACAAATTATCCGCCCAAATTACGTAGGTTGTTTATGGTAAGCTGCGACAGGTATAAGAATGTCTTCTCGATTTAGCTTCTTTGCAATCATTTTAGGGATATCAGCCAATACAACTTAAAAATACCCCATTTCTCGGGTAATTTATACTTTAACAAAATTGTAGTACTCGTTATTACCTAACATTCGTATAAAATGGGTGGGATCTATTTTTATATACTTATATTTTCTCTATACTCATAAAAAAGAGGCAAAGCTTTAATTTAGCGAGTAATCTCCGGAACTATTCATCCCATAACAAAAAATCCTGCATCTGCGCCTCCGCTCGGGTTCTTTCTAATACGCAAGTGGAGACGCGTGGACAGCTAGTAAGACAGATAGATATAGATAAGTAAAGACGATCAACGGTATAGAATGATTCATAATTTCCTATAAGCCCTATGCTTTGAAAATTGAATGTAAAATAATATGTTTTATTTTCTAGGTTTCCACTAAATGAGGATGTGCGTACGCGGAGTATTTGGATTGAGAAATATGTATACAAAATTAATATTATTCAAAGGCCAGTAAGCGACCCCTACCTAACAACCTAAATAGAGATAACCTTATATAAATAAATGTTTTTTTAATATGGTTGTGTCTCATTTCGGTCCTAAGTATCATTATTTTATCCGCCTTAGCCTAATGACAAGTTTACCACTGACCGCCGCGGCCAGGCCGCGCCAGTCTGTGAGAGACTTAAATAAAGCCTCTCACAGACAGGCGCGGCCTGCGGTGGCGGTCAATAGTAAATTTGACACTATCTGTCAAGTTAACTATGGACCGCCACCGTAGGCTGCGCCAGTGTGATTCAGGCTTTATAATAATTAATTAAGTAGATCAGGACGACCCGCGAGCTGTGTCGCGGTGAGGTAGACTGTCCGTCTCTTTCTAGTAAGGACGCTTAGAAAGGTAAGATACGGACAGTCTACCTTGCCGCAACATAGCTCGCGGGCCGTCCTGTGATAACTGTGCTGATCACTCTATACAGTTTGTAGTGCTGATAAGAAACACAGATAAGCCGCTTGCACAAGGACTATTAATTACTTACATGTTCTGTTACTAGAATCATATTTCATGTTATTAAACTGAATATTACTAGTGCCTGCGAACAGCGCCTGCTAGGCAATGAATGTGTAAAGCTTCATTAAAAACTACTTACAATAAAAGCGCATTATTTAAAATAAACATATGGACGCGATGGGGTAATTTTTAGTTACATGGCCACCCCACGGGTATCATCTACTTTGTTGCCGTCCCTCATTGTGGCATCACGTATAGCCTGTCCACATGTCTACCTGTCATGCATGTGACAATTGACAATTGACATCCTTGAAAAATTTGTTTATGAAACAAATTTTTCAAGGATGTTTAAGGTTCATAGATTTAAACTACCATTAGGGTGACAATGATTTTTTGTTAAAAAGTAATTCCTAAAGCCGGGTCCGCTGCGACCTGTTTTTGTGTTTTTCTAACACCTAACATGTTTTGCCAATCAAAACAAAACCCTATTTGTTTGCCGAAACTGACGGATAACATGTTAGGTGTTAGAAAAACACAAAAACAGGTCGCAGCGGACCCGGCTTAATTAATGTTTATTTAGAAAAAAAAGAACGTTTGTTTTAGGTAACTACGAGTTAATCGTGTTCGGAATCAATAACTGAATTAGAAAAATTGGTTCCTGATCACGAATACAAAATCAACGTGTATAAAGCCCGTGTTAGACGGTCGCCAACACGCCCCTCCGACCGAGTGACCTTGGTCCGCACCGACCGTGTAGACAGTTGTTTCCAACAAAATTTCCGGCGGGCCGACCAAGGTCGCTCGGTCGGAGGGGCGTGTTGGCGACCGTCTAGCAGACCTTTTAATCTATTAATTCCGCGCGGTCGGAGTCGGGCGGCCACACGGTTCAAAACCGACAGTGCGGTCGGTAGCGCGCGCTCGACGACCAAGGGCGTCCGAAGGGCAAACGAAATTTTGCTGGAAACAACTGTCTAGACGGTCGGTGCGGACCAAGTTCGCTCGCTCGGTCGGAGTTTAAAAACCTAAATCGTTTTAACAATATCACGAATAGCATTGCCGTGACGTATATACCATATTGTATTGTACCATACACGTTTGACAATTGTTTTGACAGCCTCCCTCAGACGACAAATAGTGATTATCAAATATCTTGAAATATCTTCTGTTCGGGAATTTCTATCAATCTATCTTTAACAACAATATGGACGTGTCAACTAATTTTACTCGTTTATTTTCATTATTTTTGCTTTTTATACTCTCATCAGTGTATGGAGCGGATGTGTGCGTAAAGAGAACTGAATGCAGTTGCGTATTTCCCAATGGCACGGGGATTGACTTGTCGCCGTCCGCGAAGAATTCAGTCTACGAATCGAAGAACACTTTTGAGGAGAAGAATAATAAGATTGAGGCAAACGTAGAAGTAGTATTGAGTACATATTACTACCATCCTTGCTTCGACGTACTCATGAATATCAATGTGACGGCGCCGAACACTACTAACACTTGTGGAGTCGGTTTAGCGGTATGCTCGTCATTATATCCTTTGTTGAGTAATAATAATAGAAATAGGATATTGTGTGCGAGTACTTTGATTGCTATTTCAAGAACGTATGTACTTTTAGAGACTGATATAATCTCGTAAGTCCCTGCATACAAGTTCAAATTCAAATCATGTTTCAAACTATAGGAATTAACTAAGGTATATACAGTAGAGCCTCGATAATCCGAACTGCCGAGTGAAAATGATGCCTTTGACTTGGAAGATGATCTCCCAGTCATTTGGCTATGCAACGGGTACACAGAAGAAACCATTTCCAATTTTATATTCATACTCGCGATTCATTTCTAATATACTATAATCTGAACGCCTCATGAGTCCAAACAGAGGTTCTCTTAGGAGAAGAAATGTGATGTATTTGTTTTTACATAATGCAATAGAAAATGTAATGCTTTATATTGTATTAGCTGTCCTCGCGGTTTTCGCCCGCGTATTGCAAAGAACGCAGGCAAACCAACAGGATAAAATGTAGCCTATAACCATCTAAAAAGTATATTCTACATGCAGGTGAAAAAAAAAAAACCGGCCAAGTGCGTGTCGGACCACGCAAAACGAAGGGTTCCGTGCCTATTAAAAAGGTCGTATCGTCACAGAAATTTTACGGCACTTACGTCCTTTTCTTTGAGAAAGGCAGTTTTTCAGCAATATCTCGAAAACCTCTGAACCAATCTTGTTCAAAACAATTTTCGGTGAATGAAATTAATAAGCCCTATGTCCATGAATTTTTCCATATTTTTAAAATACACGGTTCAAAAATTAGAGGGGGGGGACAGAATTTTAGTGACTTTCGGGGCGATTATCTCCGACCCTATTCACTTAATCAAAAAAAAATCTAAGAAACCGTATATTTATTTTGAAAGGCCTATCGATTAATGTGCCACACGGGGAGTCACAATGAAAAAAAAATATTTGACTTTTAGTTTTATGTATGGAGTGCACCCCTAAAAAATTTTTTTTTGTCATTTTAATTACAAAACTATGTAGCGGCTAACAAAATACACCTATCCTCAAAATTTTATTCAAATACACCTTATAGTTTTCGAGTAAAATGCCTGTGACATACGGACAGACGGACAGACGGACAGACGGACATGACGAAACTATAAGGGTTCCGTTTTTGCCATTTTGGCTAAGGAACCCTAATAAAAAAATTGGATAAGTTCATGAGATTACCATACAAACTTACAAAGCTACAATCTCACAGACTTTTCTTCTTTATAATATTAGTAAAGATGAATATTGTTTCTATTTCAGTTGTGTAGGCATACCCGCACCTATAAGTATAATGTGACCACGCCTGACAATTTGGTAAAATATGGAGAAGCTTTTGATTTCTTGGGAACTTCAAATGTTACTGCGGGCATTCCAGGCATTGCGTTTGCAGAAAATGGTAGTTACATCAAGTATTTACATGCACCATCGTAAGTGATTTTTTAATTACCAGTTGTTGAATTATGCAACTTAATAATATATATATTATTAAGTTGTAGAGTGACTTGTGTATGTTACGTTTTTTGACTCAAATTTTATCATTATACAAAATATGTATACTGATCTGCCTAGATGAATCATGTTTTTTACCAAGTGTAAAGTATTCATTCTTCACTTACTAGTATGTAAGTATGAGAGGCAAATGTTTTATGTTGGATGTAAACACAGTCATACTTATTGTTCTGTGGCCCGACAGAAATACATTTATGTTATTTCATATTATAGTATTTTATCTTTATAACCAGAGCAGATGTACCAATTTGCTCTACAGAGTAATATAACCGGTTTACTAACTACATTTGGATCTTACACATTAACATAACCAGTTATATCAAGTTAATGGAATTATAGTTGAATATTTTTTTTAGTGATTTTAACACATCATTTGAAGGTTCCTTACTTCATTATTAGTTTATTTATACAAAACTAACTGTTGTGCCATTGCGGCTCCACCTGAAGTGCAGGTTGATCATGAGATAAAAAATTGTCTATTTCTAACCAATAGGTCTTTTCTACACTGGGCTCGAATGACCCGATAGATCTTAATAGTATATTCCTGTCTATATTTAGAGCCTAGGCTAAAATGAGATATGATATTGTGTACTTGACTCAGTCTAATTTGAGAGGTACCTATTTCTTTTGAGAGGTTATTGAAATAAAAATGAACTTATTTGAAGGATAATAACTAAATCAGTAGGTACAATCCTTATATACTACTTGTCTTATAGCTAGTACATCGATTTGAGCTTTTATGTTTGCTCGGCTGCTTTGAGGTTAGAACACCCGAACATCCAGAACTAGGTCACCCTGTATCTCAGGGTCCTTTCCTCTCAGCAACCGGACAATACGGACAGGTTTTTGTACAAGTGGCTGCTAAGGAAGTAAATACTAACTTAAATTACCACTCCAGCCCGTAAACTAGCGCAAGCTGTGTTTTACGGGCTGGGATAATTAATAATAATATAAACTTTATTTCAGAATTTTTTTAAATCATTTATATCATTATCCATAGTGTTAGTAACATTTCTTAGTAGTTAATGTTAGTAAGCGTAAATCTTTGACAAGAATTACAATTCACAAACGGGATTAATATATATATATATATATCTAAATGTCATGTAAACACTAGATCGGAAATTAGGCTAAGATTCATGATGTTTTGTTTTGTAACATATACAGGGTGGAAAGATAAGTCGGGCCCTGGAGGGAAACTACCTTAAATCCTTAAGCTAAATAATAATAATAATACTATCGATTAGTATAATAAAATAGGGAGTGTTTGTTTTATTTTATTTTAATTGGTTCGATTCCCGGGCGAAGCGAGCGAGTTTTAGAAAATCTTTGAATGCTTTAAGTAAAATGAGCCAGCTTATGGATTTAAGGTAGTTTCCCTCCAGGGCCCGACATATCTTTCCACCCTGTATATTAATTCTTATGTTAACTATTTTATGTTGTTTTATTTTTTTCAATTGTTACTCAGTAAAAGACCCTTTCAATTGTGACACTGTCGCATGTATCCAAGTCTCAACAAAGTTTTTGACACAATATAAAAGTAATGGACATAAATAAAAAATAAAAACTTTTGGTAGTTGGTTTTAAGTGTTGCGTTACTTGTGTTCCTAGAAAGTGAAAATTCATGTTTTAAACATGATACAAATACCATTAACATTTTTTTACTCTAAGGACCTTACGGTTATAAGTAACCCTTATCGTTATTGGGGCCCCGTAGTATAACTTAAGCTAATCCTTCAAATATTTTTTTTAATAGATGTGTATTTCCAGAGATTATCCCCTACATACAAATTAGTAAATTAATTAAATTTTTATTATTATTTTTACATTATTTAAAATAATACATATATTTATTTTCGAAGGTAATGTTTTTATTTTCTTTTTTAGATTCTCAGTCGTGAATCTCATTTGTGCCGAAACTGATGATGAATTCTATGTCAGAGACTTATCTGACCCCAACGAACTCGTAAGTTATTTATGATATGGTGTGACTAGAATTATGTCTGTATGTAAGTGTGTGTGTATATAAGGCGCCATTCATTTATTACGTAAGACGATTTTTGCCAGTTTTTGAATCCCTCCCCCCTATGTAAGAAAAAGTAAGAATCGGCCGCACCCCTCCCCACGGTATAATATTTATTACGTAAGAATCCAAAGGAAAAAATTGGTGACTGACATAAAAATGCTCCTAGCTCGCGGGCTAGACGCTTTACTTAACATCCTCTGGGGCGAGAAACATGAGCGACGTTTCACACCGTACTGGGCATGGTGGAGGAAAAGCCCTTGCGGATTAATAGTTTGTTAGTAAATATATAATTCAGTAACTAAAATATTTTAATTAATTTAATCCGTCTTGTGTAAAAAAGAATACAAGTCATAAAATAACAATTTAACTTAAACTAGAAATACAGGCCCCCTCGAGTCGTCCCTGGCGCAAAGGTACCCATCACACTCGCCGCGTTTCCACGTTGAATGGCGACGGACAACCTTTGCACCAGGTACGACCTTACGCGGGTGTCACAAACCTTCTCCCCAATTCGACGTCCCACTTCCCTCACGAAGGTAATAGCCTCCGACCCCCAGCACCCAGTCGTCTCGAAAGCAAGAGGTACAAAATAATAATTACCGCCCAGGGCCGAATATTTTTCCCGCTTTTTGGCCGCGGCAAACTCTGCAGCGGCACCAGCTGACTGCACAGTCCGGCCGTTAGTAAATTGGGAACAATTATTGATACAAATACATGAAAAGCAAAAGGTGTTGTGGGACCCTAAATCAATCAGCTATCATCGTGTCGACGCCATTTTGAACGTCGTACAATGTCGGCTCGCCGCGAGCACGCTGCCTCACCCATGTTTATGTGGAACTATTTGGCTCGCGAGCATGTCTCTGGCTGAGCCGCTCAAATTCGTACGCAGCTTTATACGCTTATATCCCAATGTTGATCATTCAATTCAACATTCGTCGTTTCCCCAACGCCTTCAACGTCACCGGGAGGTGAAGTGCGGGCGGCGCGGGTCCGTTGCTAGGAAATCGTTGACCTATACGTATCCAGGCGCGCTCCTCCGCACTCGTGCGGATGCGCGCGCTTTTTCAAAGTGTAATCTTAACTTTGCGCACACACACAGAAAAAATAAGACATGGCGAACATATTATTAAAATAGACTATTCCCAAATAAATCTTGCTCAACCGAAGAATACTAAATTAGCACCAAATTTCAAACACCAGATCCTCACCGACTGTTTGTCTTTTTAATATTAATACTAATAATTATTTTAACATTTACAGCAACTGGATTTCTTCTCGAGAAACGCGTGCCTGCGACAAATAGAATCCAGTCGATCTGTTGGCTCGACGCTGTTGATTATTTTCTTCTCCTTTGTCATTTTCTACCTGGTCCTCGGAGTTTGTACCAAAAAATTCTTGATGGGAGCCACGGGAATAGAAGTTGTACCAAATCTGATGTTCTGGACAGAATTGCCCAATCTTGTAAAGGTAAGGATGGATTTAATTTATATTGAGCTATTGCTAATTTAAATTCAAACAGCTTCCTAAATGGAAAAATGGTTGTTAGAAACCAACCTGGTATAATATTTAAGTACCTACAATATTCAACGACGCGCCAAAATGAACGAGGAAAAAACAGTCCTTACGAAAATTAGCTTTAACAAAACTACAACATCACGCATACTTACCTTGTTGACACATAGTCTTGGTGGTTGCTGTGTCAAGTAAATTGCAGAGTGGGAGTCCATTATTATATTAATTGATTTATTGTTGTGTTATCGTCATCGTCATGCTATTCTGTTTTGCCGAGTCCAAACAGTACAGTCTTTCATTGCGCAACGTGATACACAACGTTTGAAGTCGGTTCGGTTTCCGTCATCGTCATCCGTCACTTGCGATGTGCGTGCTTGTATGTGCCGTTTGGAACATTAAGCACGGTGTGAAGACTGTCCACGATACACTGAATTTAGTAAACGGTCGCCAACGCACTTGTAGATAGTCTCTCTATCTATATAAATAAATAAATATCGTGGGACAATTCACACCAATTGTTCTAGTCCCAAACTAGGCAAAGCCTGTACTATGGGTACTAGACAACTGATAAACATACTTATATAGATAAATACATACTTAAATAGATATTAAACATCCAAGACTCGAGAACAAACATTCGTATTCCTCATACAAATATCTGCCCCGACCGGGGATCGAACCCGGGACCTCAAGCTTCATAGTCAGGTTCACTAACCACTAGGCTATTCGGTCGTCAATAAATATAAGCCCTTTATATATTATTATATATTTATATTTTTTATATTATGTCTGAGTTCAGTAGGCCTCCTCTAACCCCTTCCATTGCTGTCTATAATTTTCGACTCGTCTCCAGTTTGGACCAGCTGTCAGTTTGAGTTAGCAGGCGTCCAGGCGGTGTCTGCTTTTTTTTTCAAGAAAAAAGAAATTACATTTTATAGTTTTTATATAAATTCGCCAAACTGTGACGTTATTAGGCTGTTTCCTACCATCGTGTTTGAATAGGTATTTCAAAATCATTATTAGGTTTGTTTTATATATATTTTTAGTTAGCATAACCGTTAATGATTTATAACGATTTAAAGTTGGATTATCAACCATTTTCGCTTAAATATCCAAAAACTTACAGTCCAAATGGCTTGATGGATTTTGGCATATGAGGTGTCATTGGACTCCCCATAATCGTGGGAGTGATATATATTCGGCTATAGTATTAGAAAAAAAAAACAGTTGAGTTTTTTGAAAACCTTTTTGATTTCACTTGTTCATAACAACTTTGTTAGTATGAAGTTTGTAAGAGAACACTAACTGGAGCCGTCACTGTTTTCTATGGTCAAAAAGCGTCCTTTTATTGGTCGTTATGTATTTAAAAAAAATATAATAGCGAAAATAACTTGAGGCTTGATATTTTCCGACTGTTTTTTATACTTTCTTTTGTTGGTAATGTAAAAAAGATTATTTTTAACTGTTGTCGAACACATTTTCGTATTTCAGGACGGCTGGGCGTTCGCTCGCAGCGGCTTCAAGCTGCCCGCCCGCGCCGGGCCGACGACCTCGCCGGACCCCAACAGCTACGACTCCATATAACAACAGCGCGATGACCCACTGCTGGCCGGACAACTCGTCTTCATTGACTAGCACGGGTACCATTCAATAAGAGCTTGGCGGAGAAATCGCCCTTGAGCTATGTTTCTAAACAACCCCTAAGAGCGGTAACACACGGCTACTTTTTGCAGCGCTACAGTATCGATACAGCGGGTCTAAGATGGTTGCGGTTTCGTCACTTATCGTTGTGGATAAGACATACGTCACTCTCGCACTCGCATACTTGTCAGAAGTGACGGATCATCAACAGCGATATGTTATAAAATGACATCCTTCCCCTCTGTATCGATACTGTATCGCGTCACTGGTCAGCCCTGCTAGCATAACCTGACTCTCGACTCTACTCGCGAGCGAGATAGACTGTCCGTCACTTTCTGATTGATGTTGTCAAAAAGTGACAGATAGTCTATCACGCGCGCGAGTAGAGTAGAGAGTCAAGTTATGCTAGCAGGGCAGGTGATCTACGGCTAGTGTCACTCGTTCCTGAAAGGCACTTTGCATCGCTACAAAAAGTCCCCGTGTGTAACCGCTCGAAATGTGTAGGTAAAATAAAATTGTAACTCGTGACTTTTCAATTTGGGTTCCGCGAGTTCTATTTGAGTTGGTGTATTATCTTATCAAACCGCGATTAGAATGGGATTGAAAGTGACAGTTTTGCCATGTAAATACGCCAAAGTTTGTTGGAGTTGGAGCTAACAGGTCTAAATCTAAATCAATACGTCAAGCCAAGTAGACCTAGAGCGTCCCACGGTCATATGTGATTGTAAAACTCTTTTGTATATTCTCCTATGTTTGGGCGTCTTCTCCGCTAATAGAATCTTAATACTGGATTACGATATAGTAGATTATAGATAAACTTATAACAGGCGGCATAGTTAAGCAGAAGAGCCAGTGCGTTATGAGGGTTTTTTGTAAGTGTGACGCCTGTGAAATTAGGCCCAGTCACCCGTACAGTGCTAAATGTTGCTGAAAACCTTCATTGAACTCGCCTCCTTTTGTAACAGGGCAACATGCATCCGAGGATTTAGACTTTTAGGTGTACATTTTTTCAGAATTGGGCAATATTGGATTTTTCTTAATCATCATCATGAATAATTTTGACAAAGTAAAAAAATGTTTACATGTAAATTAGATGGAATATAAAAATATCAAAGTATACAAACTACTTCTCGAATGAAAAGAAATATAGCTGACGACCAGTTACGAGTACAGTCAGCATCATATAGTTGGTAGCAGTCAAAGTGTCCGAATAGTTAATAATTTGCCATAAATGATTTGTGTGTCAGTTGTGTGACGAGCCATATCATCATCATTGGCCGTTAACATCTATAAAAGATGAGTTAAGCAGCATACATAAAAGTGCGGCAATTGCGAGTTTTGTGACGAGCCATAAACTGTACGAAAAAACGTCACAAAACTGATTTTTTTGCGGATGCCGAAACCGAAATGTACTCGTGATTTTGACTAAGAAAACCCCATAAATCTCCTAATTTACCAAAAAAAATATGGTACACTTGAAAATGCAAACTCCTATCCAGCTCTTTGTAGTACAGCGTGAGTAATGCCATTCTGTGTCGCGCGACAAATGTAATCGGAGTATATTGTGCTAGCCCTTCAATGCTAGAACAGTTTTTTGATTGATATTATCTTGTATTTTGGCGACATGCTAAAAATTACGTAAATCGTACGTACAGTCAAGTGTCAAAATATGGATACATACAACTTACTCATAAATATGTCGCATCGCTCTTATGTTATTATTAAGGATTAAGGTTTCGGTACACATTTATGAGAGATATAATTGATACATATTTTTGCACTTGACTTTACATCTAATCGCGTTGCTAGTTCGTGAACACGGCCTTAGGCAGGCTAGTTTGGCCTTTAACTCTTGGAAGGTGTGAATCGTGATAAGATCGTGATTGGAATGGAGTGGATTCTCGTCATAATGGATTTAGATTTGAAGGTGCAATAAGTAATTTTAATTTAACCCTGCACGAGTGATGAAGTGAAATATGCATAATTGTTTTTTTAGTATATGGTAACGTTAGACTTTTATTCTTAAACAAGCCAATAAGAAAATTAAGTCAGCAATTTTAGTTTAACAGCTCAGCTAAGGTAAGTTACATCATATCGATTTATAGTCACAGTGGAAGTTACTTCAGATTGAAATATATACACAAGATACATTCAAAAATGTTCGAGAATAAAACCGCAATTTCCATGAACAAAACTACCTAGAATATATTTTATAAAGTCTCGTAATCACTGTTCCGTTTTGTATTAAACTTGATCAAAAACCGTAGTCATACCGTAAAAGTAATTTGTTTTTATGTATGAATCTTTGAATATGTTAGTTGAATTTGCTTTAATAATATAATTTAGTTATTTTCATAATATTTACGATATGTATGTAAGAATAACTAAGAAGGCTGATAGATAGGTCGTCGGCTTGTTACGAATTGTCGAACTGGCCCTTTGGTTTGTTTTATTTTCATCGCCAACTGCCGTTTATAAGAAAATATCTAACGTCATAAACTTGCATAAACAATTTAGAAAATCACTATACAAAATATGGTGTAAAATTATCACATAACATGATAAATAAGTGCCAATTTTAAGTAGATATTTACTGTTCTTTAAATTAATAAGTATCTAATAATAAAATGTTATTATATTCCTTTAAAATTATATAAATGTGGCTGTCCTAATCAAAAAGGCGGTAGGCACTTATGACGCACAGGTTCATTTCTATTCGAGACACGGCAATAAAGGCCTAAGTATCTGCTACATATGTCCCTTTTGATTTGGATGGACATTGGATACATATGTGTAGTTAAATTAACTTTGGAACTATCTACTTATTCTCAACTTTATACCTATTTTATGATAAGTACTGTATTATAGTATATTGTACTATTTTCATACCTGTATACAAATCAAGTCTTAATATTCTTCAATACTTTATTCCCTGAATAGTCTTGGACCAATTAAGAAATTATTTGTACCTATTTATTTTTATATGATCTTATTATTTCATACCGTATTTTGAAACATTTATTTTGTAGTTTGATGTCGAATTGACAAGAACTTTTTTATTTTTCTATATTATTTCATTGAGATAGAGTTACTCGTATATCAGTTACATGCATATTTATCACTTCGATTGTACGAATCACAAATAGAATGAAAAAAAAGAAAATAGCGTTTAGATATATTATGTACCTAATCAATGTACAAAACCTCTTTACGACATACTGTACCTTTACACATTGCAATGCACAAGTGTTTGACGAAGCATCACTGTTTGAAGGCTCACCTACAACACTTTCTATTATACTAAGTCGCATCAAACTTCTTGTCCGCTTTTTTCGGAAGATTCCTTTATTCTACTGCACACTGTACCAATGTATCAGCATAGCTAACATGATCGCGTTTGTCATGTTTATGGCGTATTCGTCCGTCTCGCGTGTACATACTTGCTAGAAAAGGATGAATGCCTTTATATCCGACATAAAAGCGATCTGCCTACCTAGAGATAGATCTCTGTAGCGGCTATGCAATTTACAACCCGTCTCAACTCACGTCTACTCGCCGATAGTATAGTTTGAGATTGACCGCGATATTCTGACTGAGCTTTACCCAATTGACTGGTTGTTGGGAATCGTCCTGAATACCAGGAGAGTATCTAGCAGTGGGATGTTTTTACCCTGATAATGATAATCTAAGTGTAAGATCAATTTGGGTTTTTAAAGCTTGGTCACAAAGTTTTTAGTAATTTAATTGATAAAAATAATTAGTTCATACTTAGCATTGTTTTAATTGTGTTGATCGGATATCTCTTTTTTTAACATTTACTTTATAGAGTTTGAATCATGATAGCGGCAAGAAGTTTGTTGTGTCTTGTAGACCCACTTTCACTAGTCACCTCATCTCACATGATTTGTTAAGTTTTGTTTGTATAAAATCAAGTGTATGAAGGATTTGTCATACTTACTTATGCGTTATGCGACTCATTTTTACGCGGCAAGAGGTCTATTAGCGCAATCATTTATATTTTGTAAAGGACAGAACATTGATTTGAATGGTGTGACAAATCTTTCAATGTTGATTCCATATGCTTATGCGTAAAAAGTAATGCGTGAGAATTCATAAAGGCAACGGATTACAATGCAAGTACCTAACTAGTGTACGTAAGTGGACGTCTAATTTTTGCGTTACTGATGGGCCACAATCACGGCCTTTCTGACTTCTACACGGTATAGTTAGGTATACGGAGTTACCCATAGGTACATGACGTAAAAGTACCACGCATTTGGTGTTTTAGGAACCCAGTGGTAAATATATTGTTAATTTTTAAAATGAAATATTTACAATAATGTTAGTTAAATACCAATAAGAATCCGTTTTAGAATAATAATTACACAGGGGACTATGTTACATTCTTGCAACTTGCAGACAAACACCTGTAAAATTATTCGGTAAATATTCGGTATTTGAACCGAATATTTGGCGCATCTCTAATCAAAACTAATCTACGCACTTTGTTGTCTCTTACTGTTGTTACTGTTAGCGTAAGTGCTATTAGAATTATTTTTACTTTCAGTCAAAAAAAAAAAAGAAAAGGCGGAGAAGGATCTGAAACTGTCCGTGAGAACCATTGTTAGACTTTGTGAGAATAGTTTTTGGTGTCTCCTTTGTTACCACAGCTTCAAAATTGATTTTTTTGTACAACACAGTAGCAGTTCCTAAGCATCTACCATATCGCCAGCCTGGTAGCTTTGTCATGTACCTATATTTACTGGTAATTTAATTCCAGTAAACGATAAGTGGTTAATAAATGTAGCTATTACGTATTATAATCATACCTCATCAGATGTTTTCATACGTTTGTCAGTTTATAAGGGCAATAAAAGTTAAAGCCGTATCCATTGAGTTTTTTTACAACCACGGCCCTAGACCCAATTAGTAATTGTTAATTTAGATTTTGTTAACAAACCTCTCGCCATATCACAGCGCATCTACTGAAAAAAGCGTGCCTAGTACGTAAACAATGCGACTGTTTTTCACTGTTAAGTGGTAATCAAAGCGATTGTCTTTTATTGTTAAGTGTAACCGCTAATTGATACTGTAAAATAAACGTAGCGTAGTATACATTTTTCAACCAAAAACCGGCTTTATTTCTAAGGACAGGAGATCCACATTTTGTGTCTGGCTATTGTGGCTTTGTTGGACCTATGGGTCTTAATCAGTCCACCTTGTGAGGGGGGGGGGCTACCCACGCCGTGCCTTCCGGTACGTGGTCGCCACTCGAGAACCTTTCCGCCCCAACGGCCCCGAGGGCAATCATAACAATATTTGTTTATTCAGATGACTTTGATCTACTGGTTAGTAATACATATACAAAATCTTATACAACTTTTGTTAAAGTAAAGTTAAGATAAGATCCGGTCTAGATTAAGAATCCACACTATATTCAAATTCAAAATATTTATTTCAGACCGTAGGTCCATATATTATTAGTTACAATTAGCCTTAAAAACTTTGTTAGTTTAGTATTATTACTTTACAAAAACTACTTGACATACGTCAAAGTAGTCCTAACCTTGTGTATCCAGTGCCACAATATGGGACAGTTATATCTCCCTACAATCACCTTCAGGTTTGCTTCGCAAACTGATATATGAGTTTCGCATTTTCCAAACAGTCGAGATAGTGGTTGCTGCAGCGATTGAAGGTCGCTCTCCGCGCAGCTGAATTCGGCGTCCTCATCGTTTTTTTCAGTTTCAACCGACATAGCCAATATATCGGCCACGAATAGTGGCGTCGGTCGACCTGTGTACCTACCAGAGGCTGCAGTGAATTGAAACGCCGAATCTAGCTGCGCGGAGTGCGACCTTCAATCGCTGCAGCAACCACTTTCTCCACTCTTTGGAAAATGCAGCAGTGGTCGTCGCGTCGCCTTTCATGCTGCTGCCACTGATAAGGCCAAGGGGGGCTTGCAACACTGCACTATCGCTGTTTCGAGGAACAAACGAAACTTGGTAATAATCATACTAGAAATCGTATTTTAAAAAAATAGCGTTGCCAAGTATATTGCATTGCAGCATCGCCATTTCGTGTTCCGTCATTAATGACGTAATGAATGTATATCATTTGGTACGTAATTTGCAATCGTGCAATCTTAGCGTAAACGACTGCCCTCTCGCCTTTCAACTTTTTAAACGAGATCGGATACTAGATCTATTCTGATATAAGGCTACGTTATCGGGATTTGAAAACCAAATTTATGTAATAAAACTAATACCTATGATTTGGGTGCGTATAAAAGTTTCTTCTTTGTAAACACCATTTTTTACGATAATTTGTTATTGTTCGTACCTAGGTATCACTTAGGTATTGAAGAAAAAATGCCATAGTCATGTCTCAATGGATGTTTATTAAACGCCTTAGTCGTTACATGTTGCATGTCGTCGCATGGATTATTACCGTAACTACTTAATGGCCGTCTGTTCCGATAGAATAATAATGCGTTCTCGAGAGATCTGGATAACATGTTTTCTTAACTTGAAAATTCGGAAGTCTTTGGAAGGAACCACAGTCGTATACCTACGCATTCAGATCGTAGTGTAGATAATGCCAACTTTAGAAAAATAAACTCATATTTTTAAAAGATGGTTTCGCAGTTCTTTCCCACGGCAACGTCCCGTTTCGATTTTTTGCAGGATCCGATTTAGTGGCAACAGTATTCTCAGTCGTAGGTACACTCTGGCACTCTGGTCGTGGTTGTTTTGATGGCGTACGAGGTTGAGGCTACGCGTATATGGTTAGTCTTCGTACGTCATTTCGGCGTGAACTGCTTTCCTGGCAACGTCTCCATTTTCGCCGGTTTGCTGTGTTGTGAGAGCTTTCTGCTATGGTAGTTTTCGTGGACGATTTAATTGGGTCTGTCCATCGGCTTCTAGATCGTTTGCCCTCTACGTGGCCCTGCGCCACCAGTCTTTCAATGGGGTACTCGTTCCTGGATATGTGGCCAAAGTACTTTAGTATTCGCAATAGCACAGTCGACGAAAGCCGCTCTTTGGCCTTGAGTTCCTTAAGGATGTTAGTGCGGCAAGCGGTCCAAGGGATCTTCAACATACGCCTCCAACACCACATCTCCAACGCGTCGATTTTTCGTCGGTCGGTGGAAACAATACATAACACTCGACAAATAACCCTCCCTGCTTTTCTTCCTCAGGCGGGTAAAAAAGACCCCAAAACGCATATTAATGAATACCTTAACCAATTCATGGGACAACGATAATTTGCTAAAAAATAAGACAAAACCCCTCGTCATTGTAGCGTTATCTGGATTGCGTTGCATCCAAAAGGAAAGCGGTTCCACCTGCTACAATCCCAGGTATACACTTAGGCACTAGTTTATGCGAAAGCGATGGCCATCCGATCTTCCAACCCAAAGAAGGAACTACTTAGATCTTAAAGTGAGTGGAAAAATGTCAATGCCAAATGAAACTATGTACCTATGGTTATAAGTAAGTAGGTAAGTGAAAAAAGATGTAGATTTATCTTATTTATTGTCTTAAATACTTTTTTCTAATAACTCTTACCAACGTAGGTACCTACATGTATTTTCTATGTGGAGCTTGACAAATACTTAAGGTGGCCTTTACAATTTGAAGCCCATCTGAAAAAAAGGTAAGTCGCTGAATGAAACAATTTGTGTGTGTGTGTGTGTCAATGTTTTTTTTAATTGGAATAAAATCGGGGAAACTTTTCTTTTCTCTTTTATGTCCAATATCTATTTAACGCCTCGTATTTGTAAGATGGCCAAGACTTGTCCGTAGTTTTCTGAAGAAAACAGCCAGGCGCGTCAACATTGAAGTATTGGTTTGATTATTATTTATCTTAATTTACCTACGTCTATCTTAATTCGTATGAACACCCCATTCCTCATCCTAGCGTTATCCCAGTTGCATATTAGAGGAACCTGGGTCTGCTTGTCCCAAGTATTGGCGTAGGCACTAGTTTTGTGGAGTGACAGCTATCTGGCCTTTCAGCCCAAAGTTGCGCATTGGGCATTGTAATAAAAACTGTTGTAGGTACCAAATAAAGGGGAAACTAGACCTTACTGTGCAACTTGACTGTTATAGAAGTCGTCAAGCCACCCAAAGGCTTTTCGCTTAACTCCGCTTAACGACTGCTGGGATAGACATCATCAGGGATCATCGGCTTAAAGTGCCTTCCAAAAGCTCCCGTGACCGAGCGTAATCAAACCTGCCTGAAAGCACGTCAACTTTTTCGGCAAAGTTGATGCGAGAATGTCTTCAATTTTGGTTTTGTATAAAATACCTTCATATAATTGCATTAAGTCTCTCACAGACTGGCGCGGCCTGCGGTGGCGGCCAATAGTAAACTTGATAGTTAATGTCAAGCTCACCATTGACCGCCACCGGACGCCGCGTCAGTGTGATTCAGGCCTTACCTTAGGAGCATTGTCAGTTAGGCATTTGAATAATAGAACTGCCCTTTCGCATCCCTTATCCTCATCCTTTACGGTCTCGTCGTTTACTGCAACAAATTAGGTAGGTACCATTATTTAAAGGTCTCTGTTCTCATAGTGTAGGTATTACCGACCTCTGGAGATCCAGGCCTCCCGAAATGCAACAAACCAATACAGGCCAGGCAAATTTAAATCTTGAGTCGTTGTCACAAAAAGTTTGACATACGTAGGTAATAACTTTATTCAGTTTATCCTCCTCCTCCTTGGAGCAATAACCCAATGCTCGCAAGATCGTGACTCATCGTGAAATCAACTTTACCTTGACAGCATTAATCAATCTCAGTTTATCAAAAGTAAATATTGCTTTGTTTCCGAGTCTTTTGGATGTTTTCTATGTATTTATATCTATTTATTATATATAACGTCGTATAGTACCTATAACACAAGCCTTATTGAGCTAACTATATGGCTAGTTAGATTTGTGTAAGATTTTCCCCTAATATTTATTTATTTATTGCTTTGTTTTGGAGCAACGCAAGATTCCTAAACAAAGACACGCAGTAAGTTTTACCAAACTGAATATAATAGGTATACGAACTGACCAGACTTGCAATGCTCGAATAACTTCTTAGATTTTTCAACCATTGTGGTGTCTTCTCCGTGGTCTTTCTCAGCCATTGCTTCTGCGGCAGCAAAGTCGAACATGCCTTTGCTATCCATCTGTAACAATGCGAACATTATGTTTTTACGGATTGGTGTGGCACTTCCAGGTAAAAGAAGTTTCGTATCTACCATCTCTAAGAGTCGACAATATTAAAATCGTAGGTTAGAACCATATCATTCTGAGGCA
Source organism: Epinotia nisella (assembly GCA_932294315.1). NCBI lineage: Eukaryota > Metazoa > Arthropoda > Insecta > Lepidoptera > Tortricidae > Epinotia > Epinotia nisella. The sequence continues at coordinate 9,855,762 of OW028687.1, forward strand.
AACTGGGTGATTACAGGCTACCTATTGGTATGACGATGAGAACTTCATGATATAATTCTATTGCGGCACGAGCCATGGGTATTCATTGTTCGTAACGCGCGTAGTTACTTAGTGTATTTTTTTTGCCTTGTTTGGCCTGCAGCGCTGCCAGTTACAAATATGCTTCAGGGTTAACCTCCCTGGGAGTCGTGCCTAGTGAAGCGTGAGCCGTTGTAGGCATGTCGATCTTTATAAATTCAAGATAAATTTGCGGTACCACTTTTCAAAATTAATAGTACCTATTGTGTCTCAGGGTAGCAAAACGATATAATTTACGGCGAACGCAAAACGACATCATACCAATATTGAAGTCTGAGTGAAGCGAAAGATTCTAAAGTAGAATCTTAAGCGTATCGAGGGATTTAAGAGCATGTCTGTACGCCCAGGACGGAAAAAAAATCTGCAACTCAGTGGCACGTATAATCTACTGTTTTCACACCCATGAGGAAAATTGAAATCAATCAGAATATGAGGAAGGAAAGCAGATAATATGTACCTTCAGCTTAGATCCCTGATTTGAGAGCAACAATTAGTATTTTCTAAAAATAGGAAATAGCATTGGAAACCTTAGTTAATAGCGTTTAAGTGACTTAAACGCACTGCACTTTTAGCACTGCTTAGAACTGGGTCACATTCACAAAAAAAAACAACATTAATATCCATCGAAATACAAAGTCTGTTCTTAACAAAAAAAAAATTAAAATTTAAAATTTAAGCTGTTTATTGCAATAAAGAAGACTTATTTCTACATTACATCTATAGTTATAATCTTTTATATTTAAGATTTTGTGAACTATGTGATGGGGGAAGCCCCCCATTTACAAATAATATTTTAAGTTTAGACTAAATTAATATGTGTTCTATATATGCTTGTGTTCTATACATACGTACCCAAGTCGCCTTCCTATAGACGCATGCCATTAAGCACCTCGCATTCTCACTGTCCGGCATCTTATGCTTCTGCATCATAACCATTTCATCAGGCGTGATGGGATGGTCCTTGCTGCATTGCACGCCCAGCTTCATAAAATACTGCTTGACTTCGGCCTCAGTTTTGCACTGAAACACATATCACCTTGAACTAACCAAAAAATCTAGGTAGGTATCTAGAAAACCTTGGCTCAAGATAATTTCGTTTCATTCAAGATAATTTACGAGTAGCATCTTCCTAATTAATTTCTTGGTTCAAGAAAAAAAGAAAAGATAAGAGATGGGTTGGTTATCTCGAATTTATTAATTATGGTTTTTTTTGGTGAAAGTTCATTGGACCAAACCACGTTTCCCTACTTTGTGTAATTAGTAGAACTGTAGTAAAGAAGTACCTACCTAATATAAATAAAAAAGAATACTTACGTATGAAAGCCCCACTACGCAGCAACATAATATAAATTGAAATAACTTGGACATTTTGCTATACACTCAAAAAACGATGTGGCATTTGTTTTTGTGAGCAGGTGGTATTTAAGTGTACCAACCGGATGTAGTATAATACATCCGGTTATTTATGAAATCTGATACAATTCTTAAAATTCAATAATTGTTATTGGTTATCATCATCATCAGCTTACGAGGATAAGCGTCACGTTGGTATTTCGGTTATATTTAGAATCATTTTTAACCGACTTCAAAAAAGGAGAAAGTTCTATATTCCACTGTATGTTTTCTTAATGTATGTTAAACGATTTCTCTGTTTGGTGTGCTGCACTAATGAATCGACGGAACTGCTCAAATATTATCGACCCACATATAGCTACTAGGGTTTTTTCTGTAATAACGCATTTTCTCTCGGAAGAGCAGTTCATGTGGTAAAGTGGAATGGAAATGAGGAAGTGTTCGTATATGTGGCTTGGCGAAGTACTGAATTGAAGTCGGTTTAAACTTTGTTTTTATAAAGTAAAAAAAGAATTAAGATCGATACAAAATTTAATATTTAATCTTAGCACGGCCGACGACGGAAGACCTCGGTGCATTTTGTGACTCAGCGTCATAAAAAATGTTAAACCATCGTGACGAATAATTGATGCCCACTGTACAGTTGGTCACCAAATTCCAATGACCTTCCTCTCATCCAGCGATTGTTGTTGACATTAGTTACGAATCGTTAGCTTTCACAGGCAATTTTACTAATGACTGTAGTTAGTTGATGTGTATATATTTAGTATAAACTTCTGGTTCGTTTTGTATTTTGTAACCTAACTAGCTAATAGACTAATAGTTGGACCAATCTGCTCTTTGAAATAAGTAATTAAGAATGTAATATATTGGTATTTGACGACCGAATAGCCTAGTGGTTAGAGAACCTGTGGTTAAAGAAGTCCCGGGTTCGATCCCCGGTCGGGGCAGATATTTGTATGAAATTCGAATGTTTGTTCTCGAGTTGAATGTTTAATATCTATTTACACCCATAGTACAGGCTTTGCCTAGTAGACTAGTGACCAGATCAATTGGTGTGAATTGTCCCACGATATTTATATTTAATTTTTTATTTATATTTTATATTTACGGTACTTTTACTAAAAATTAATAGTTGGTCCTCATTTAAAATGTCTAGTGTAGGTATTGTGATTGTAAAATGGGTCTAATTAAGCAATCACTTCCGATTGTGTAAAGTATCTAATTAATTGTTCATATGCATACTTACATCGAGTAGGTACATAGTAATTGAGTCTCGCTGTTTGTATAAAAAAAGATAATATTTACCACTGCGTTTTACCTGCTTTTTATGGCAGTAGGTAGGTACTAAGCAATAATATAAGAATGCGTTTTTACCAATTAATTCCATTTTAACGGGGTAAATGGTTAATGTACTTTTACAAAAAACAATTTACAAGTTAAATAAACTGTTAAAAAAACTGTAATGCGACTACGGAAAAGTACCTAAAACAAAAAAAAAAGTTTTTTCATACAAAAGATAGCCTATGTCACGCGGAGCATAATTTCAAATCGATTGACACCTCATTTATAAAAATCGGTTTAGTATGTTAAACGTTACGGTGGAACACACGTAAATACAAACATAGACTGCTAAAAACATATCCCTTTCTTTCGGCTCTGCCGTAGTCTGGCAAAAAAAGTAATTAGAATGGCCCAGCTATTGCTTAAGGTATTAGGTAGTTATTTACCCAACTACACCCTTGTGTCACATGACACAAGGGTGTAGTTCCGGAATAGATGAGATAATTAATGAATAGTAGACTGTTAACCAAGGGTTGAAAACCCCCTTGGCGGAGACTCCGCCCTGGGACCTCGACGCCTTGGTTCTGGCCGATGTGTATTGGCGTGTCACCGAGGCGCGGGCCGGGGCGGCCCAACCACTCCTGGAGGAGATCAGGCGGTGGAGACTTGACTCCCGTCGTGTTCTCCTTCAGATGTGGAAAGAAAGGTTGGAGATGCCTATGCCTAGTGCCGGCCACTGGACCATCGGAGCGATCCGGCCCGTCCTGGAAAGATGGGTCGGAAGAAAAAAAGGGTCCTTCCATCTTGCGCAGATTCTCTAGGGGAAGATTGCTTTGCTTTTTGGGATTGCTTTGGGAAATATCTGTGCAGGGTGGCGGGACGGGAACCGACGACGGAATGCCACGAGTGCGGCGTCGCCGAAGATACGGCGCAGCACACCCTGGCGGTGTGCCCAGCTTGGGCGGAGCAGCGGGCCACACTCGTGTACGTGGTGGGACATGACCTGTCCCTACCCGCCTTGGTAGAAACCATGGTGGGGAGCGATAGGTCGTGGAAGCGGAGCGTGGGAGGGAGGGCGATCCAGCCTCCCAACCGATGCGCCGCAAACGTGTGGGGCGAGAGCGGTTGGCGTACGACCGCCGATTTCCCCCATAAGGGTACCTGTGGGCGACGGGTACGGGACGTCTGTCGCCTACACGAGGGTCCCTGAGTGGCGGGCGTGCCGTCTCTCGGTGCGCCCCCTTGGACGAGGTAGGGGGAAATGAAAATTCCCCGGAGATGAGTCCGCAATGTGGACAGCCGCTGGCGAGGTTGCGGAAGTGTGCCCAGGGCGTTCCCGTGGCCTCGCCTTATAGCGCAGAGGCGGCACATAGAGGGGTTTTTAGTGGGTAAACCATAGGCCTCATTAGCCGACATGGGAGTATCACATAACCACCAGGGCTCGTCCCCGCGCCCTGGTGGTATGCGAAAAGCATTTTCCCCTCTTAAAAAAAACCCCTCATTGAAGACGACACAACAAATGAAAAAAAAGTAGTGTTTAACTCAGGTGAAAGCAATCATTACAGCCTCAAACTATTGTCCAAAGTTTCTCGTCTGAAATGGGTGACTTTCAACCCTTCTAATCTACATTTTTTTCTAACTAATTAACTGTAATGGCTCAGCGACACAAAGCGAGTCTTGGCCTCCGACACGAGTTGTCGCCATTTGTCCCGATCTTGTGCCATTTCTCGCCAGTTCAGGGCTTGAAGATAACGCAGGTCTGATTCGACGACGTTCCAACGGGACGTCGAACCAGTCGCCATCTGGTTGGATGGCCCAGATATACCTGTTTGGCGCCCCGATCTTCCTCCATCCTTTGGACGTGACACTTCATATTTAGTTTTTTCCGCCCTGTATAGAAGGTGTAAAATAAAAAGCATTCTACCAGTAGATGCATGAATATTTATTGCTAAGGGAAGTAAAATATTTCAGGGTTGTGATTGTAGATGCATTTGGTTACATGAAATGCGGCTTCGCAAATATCCTTGTGGGCGTCCGCTGGAATAGAAATCGGATTCGGATTTTAGATCAATTGGTAAATTACATTTATAACATGCATAGATATCGGTGGCCCGTCTCATAAAGCTACAAGTTACAATTTGACAAGTCTAAATTGGCAACGCTGAGGTTTCAACAATACCGACTGGCCATCTGATCGGTGTTGCCAGTTCAGACTTGTGAAATTGTAACTCGTAGTTTCTTGGCGGCTTTCACAAAGTCAAAGTCAAAGTCAAAGTGATTTATTCTTCAATTTAGGCATATTACATGCACCTATGAATGTCGATAAACTACCACCGGTTCGGAAAGTAAACCTCTGCCTCGAGAAGAACCGGCGTAATAAACTCGGCGAGGTGTCATTTTTTCAAAACAGTATACAATATATCATATCAGTATCAGAGTATTATACAATTTTAAAATTACATTGCTACAGTAGAAAGCCTATTTATTTTACGACAGGTTTCTAGTGCAGGATTTTATCGCTGCCAAATATCCCTATCCATGATGTAGTCGTTTATCTTATAATATGCTTTTGAAATGAGTGTCCGTTTTACGACAGATTTGAATTTAGAGTCAGTAAGTTCGGTAATGTGTTTTGGAATTTTATTGTAGAATTTTATACAATTTCCCAAGAACGACTTTTTCGCTTTTACTAGCCTGTAAAAAGTTGTTTTGAGCTTCCCTGCGCTTCTGGTAACCTTGGGCCTATCAGTGTTTGTTGGGTAGTTGTATAAATTCTTCCTAACATACATTATTATTTCAAATACGTATAGCGACGGCAGTGTTAGAATATCTGTTTCCTTGAAAAATTCTCTTAATGACTCACGCGACCCGAGGTTATAAATTGCTCTACCAGCCCTTTTTTGTAAAATAAATACAGTCTCAATATCTGCCGCTGATCCCCATAAAATAATACCATAAGTAATTATACTGTTAAAGTAAGCGAAGTAAACTAACCGTGCCGTTGCTACATTGGTAAGCTGCCTTATTCTCCTGACTGCAAAAGCAGCGGAGCTCAACCTACTTCCTATCGCAGTTATGTGGGAACCCCACTGCAGTTTAGAGTCTAACGTAATACCTAAGAATACAGTTGACTTTACAAATTCTATGGTTTCACCATTAAGTTTAATATTTGAGGCTAAGTTTACATTTGAGTTCGCTAGTGTGAATTTTATACATTTCGTTTTTTTCGGATTCAACACTAAGTTATTGGCAGCAAACCAGTCAGATATCATGGACAGGGTGTTATTTGGTTCAATGAGTTCAGTATCTTTCCTATTAACCTTGAACAGTAACGAGGTGTCATCGGCGAACATGACAATGCCTGATCTTCGGCTTACCATATATGGTAGATCATTTACATAAACAAGAAACAGGAATGGACCTAAAATAGATCCTTGAGGTACTCCCATCTCCACCACTGTCTCTGACGAAATGGCCCCATTTATCGCTACCTTTTGATTCCTTTGTGTTAAATATGACTCAATGAGATCTAATGCATGTCCTCTAATGCCATAAAATTTAAGTTTACAAATTAAGGTACTATGATCTACACAATCAAATGCCTTGGAAAGGTCACAGAAGACTCCAATGGCGTCCTGCGACTCTTCCCAAGATTGCAGAATGAATTTAATTAAACTTGTACCAGCATCAGTAGTTGACCTACCCTTTGTGAAGCCGAACTGCTGTGCGTGCAAAATCTTGTTATAATTAAAGTGAGAAATCAATTGCGTTAGCATTATTTTTTCAAATATTTTGCTAAACGCGGGTAGGATAGATACGGGACGATAATCAGAAGGATTATCTCTATGGCCTGATTTGAAAATAGGAACTACTTTACTACATTTCATTAAATCTGGAAAAATGCCATTGTCTATACAACTATTAAAAATAAGAGCTAGAGTAGGTGCAACAACCTCCAGAATGGCTTCCAGTACCTTGACTGACACGCCCCATAAGTCCTCCGTGCTCTTTATTTTTATCAATTTAAAAGATTTCAGTATATCTAGAGGAGAAACATGATGAAAACTGAAAATATCTACGTTCTCTAACTTTACATTCTCACTCAGAAAGGATTCAGCTAATGTACTAGACGATTGCAAACTTTTTGTTGTCTGAAACGGAATTTTGGAAAAGAAATTGTTAAATTCATCGGCTACTTTTCCTGCGTCAGTTACTAATGCATTCTCTATCTTCAAAGAAATGGTGGAATCGCTTTTATTTTTCTGCCCAGTCTCTGTGTTTATTATTTTCCAGACTGTCTTGGCCTTGTTATCGGAGGACTTTATTTTATTATTTAGGTGCACTGCTTTAGCTTTCGTGCACACAATTTTAAACAATTTGGAATAATCCCTAACATACTGATGGAAGCGCTCGTCAGTGGTATAAGACCTCCTCTCATAAAGTTGGTACAAGTTATCTCACAATCCGCAAATAACAATTATGACTGTGTTTTCTAGCCGCCCAAAGGCCTTTTAAAAGGCTTTGTTAGTTGTTGAAAATTCAAATAAATTCCATTAAAATGTGACTCTAATTTCACTGTTTCTTTTTGCGTGCTGGGCGGTTAGATGTTATGGTGGTATCTCATGCCCACTTATTGCGTGGCAGGTATTTCAGGTCAGTGTTATTTGCGGATAACAGAGGTGTTTAGATTTCGAGAGCTGAATGCTTTAGAGCTATAACCGCGAAAATCTTTCGAATATCTCCGTCTCTATCGCACATACCCTATTTGAGGTTGTCCTTAAAAACTGAAAATTTGCATTGACTCACCTACGTTATTGTTCTAATACGTACGTAAAAATATAACGTCTGTTTATTTATTTATTTTAGGATAAGATTTAGGGGTCGCGAGGGGTGAAATTCTTTAAGGTTAGCATTTCTCCATAGTAACATCACTTTATATCGGTTACCTTAATTCTGCTGCGCATAGCCTCATTTCTGATGCGATCACGCAGAGATACTCCCAGCATAGCCCTCCGAATCGCTAAACTTAAGTGGCAGTGGGCGGGGCACATTGCACGTAGAACCGATGGCGATTGGGGTGGAAAGGTTCTCGAGTGGCGACCACGTACCGGAAGGCGCAGCGTGGGTGGACTGATGACCTGGTAAAGGTCGCTGGAGTCCGCTGGCTGCGGGTGGCGCAGGAGCGGTCATTGCGGCACTCTTTGGGGGAGGCCTATGTCCAGCAGTGGACGTCTTTCGGCTGATATGATGATGATTATGATGATGAACATTACTTTAGATTTTTAACATTTCGCTGCATTTTAACGCTGTTTTACAATGGTAAAAGATACTTACGAACTTTCTTGCAGGCATTTAATGCTGCCTTCGCTGGCTCTTTGATTTCCTCGGGTAAAAGCAAGTCTGACTGTTTCATCGCAGCTTCGTAGCTAATTTTTCCATTTTTAACCTGTGTAATGTGACAATATTGACTAAATGATAATTAGATAAGTATTATTATAAAGCCCGCTAATTGGTAGCTGGTGTCAAGGGTCAGAAGTGTCACAGCGGATGTTCAGCTATAAGAAGACCTCTGGGAATGTCATGTCAAGTGGACCCTAAGTATGAATATCCATCCACCAGAGATATGCTAAGCTGTGTTTCCCCTTAATGCGACACCTTGTGTAAAAGCGGATATTTAGCTACAAGAAGACCTCTGGGAATGTCATGTCAAGTGGACCCTAAGTATGAATATCCACCAGAGATATGCTAAACTGTGTTTCCCTTTAATGTGACACCTTGTGTAAAAGCGGATGTTCAGCTACAAGACCTCTGGGAATGTCATGTCAAGTGGACCCTAAGTATGAATATGCACCAGAGATATGCTAAGCTGTGTTTCCCCTTAATGTGACACCTTGTGTAAAAGCGGATGTTCAGCTACAAGACCTCTGGGAATGTCATGTCAAGTGGACCCTAAGTATGAATATCCACCAGAGATATGCTAAGCTGTGTTTCCCCTTAATGTGACACCTTGTGTAAAAGCGGATGTTCAGCTACAAGACCTCAGGGAATGTCATGTCAATTGGACCTAAGTATGAATATCCACCAGAGATATGCTAAGCTGTGTTTCCCCTTAATGTGACACCTAGTTATGAAGTATGCGAGGTGTCAACTATATGAAGACCTCTGAAAACACAGCTAAGCAGCAGTTATGGAATGCGTTGCCGCCTCCTCTAAAGCGGTGCAATTCGGTGGCGTCGCTAGCAAATTAAAACAAATTGTGGCTCTCAGTCGAGTCGTTTGCGGTTCTTATATATTCATTTTAGGCTTAATATATATACTATTTTATAATATATAGTTATTTGTTCGTTGTACAAATGTATTTTTTATTGTAACTTCTGGTATGTTCTTTTTTTTGTGTTCTATAAAGTGTTTACTTCTACTACTACTAAGTACTTCTCTGGTTGAAACTCATTACTCACCCTAACCCGACTAACTTGCACGGATTGTACATATATGACCGTTAGGCACTTGTCCCACCGCTGGCGAGTAAGCGATGAGCTATCGGCGATTTTCTCGCCCAAGAAACGAACAAAAGATAATCGCTTCCGTGTAAATAAAAGAGAGATATATATTTATAGTTCATCGCTGGCTGTTCACACCGCGATGAACTATATCTCTCTCTTTTATTTACACGGGAGCGATTATCTTTTGTTCGTTTCTTGGGCGAGAAAATCGCCGATAGCTCATCGCTCGTCGCCGGCGGTGGGACAAGTGCCTTAAGGTATACAAAAGAATACGTACTAATGCTTGTTAACTTACGGTGCCAGCCATTTTCATGACGCAAGCCATGTAGCACATGACTTCTTTTTCCGCGATGAACTCGCCTTTGGCTAGAGGATCAATTTTTTCTGTAAAATTTCTAAGAGTTGTTAATTGATAATTTTGTTAAACGCGAATTTCTTAATAATAGTAAGAAAGAAAAAAGAAAAAACATTTGAATACCATATCAAGTATTAAGATTAAGACATCATACCTACTAATTAAGACGTTTCACAGATTTGACTATCTTTCAAAATACTTTTAAAATACGGCATGTTATTTTTTGTCGCATTTGACCGGTTTGAGTCCCGACTAAGACAAGCGATTTTTCATAAATCCATAAATGCAGAATTTATCGTTTTTAAAAATAAAGGAAAGTCTCCTTTACACAGAATGTGCTATTTGAGCTATTTCCAATATTTAAGGTAGTTGCCATCCACTTGCCATCCATGTGGCATTCGATCGTTCCACCCTGTGTATGTCGGTAATGCGGTGACGACGCCTCTATTATTATAAATTGAATCTTCTAGCTTAGACAGTAAGATTCATTTTAACGAACACTTTTGTTACCGCTTAACTTCCTCACAAAATACCATTGCTTCGTTAACTCACCATCGGCAACGTTATTTTTTGGTTGACAAGTTTTTCGTATTGTTTTCCCTGTAGCTTTTATCTGCTTCATGGTCATCTGTCGAGAAAAAATATTTAAAATTGTGATGCGTAGTATAATATAATGTAGCTTAACAACATACATGTTCGAATTTATGAATCTACTCTTTACAAAACATATCACTCCGGGTAAAATGGCTGCGCGCCTATGAGTATCTATACCTATGTCACTAGGTTCAAAATTAAATTCAAAACAACTAGTAAGTAGTTCACCGGTTTGCAATTAGTGCAGATAGGATATGCGAATGTCATCGTTAACTAGGTACCAAGGTTAATCTGCATAAATAAATTAATTGATATCCTCACCGCATCACAAAACGCCGATAGAACGAAAAATTTGACGATTAAAACGAGCATCATATTTCGTTATTGCTGGGGACACCACTCGAAACTGGCATGACGACTTTCTGGAAACTTGGATTGGCTCTGCCCGCTTTATAATGACTTTTGATAATTGTGCAGTGATGCGGGCGATACTTAGCACTTAATCAAGCAGTGACCACGATTTCAAAATAACTTTCGAAGACTATAATATTTTCATTAATTATCATAATAAATATTCATAATTTAACCTTTTGAGTGTCATTATGTTAATACATTAAAATGTAAATATTGTGAGAGAGCGACGTTCCTAATCATTTCTTTAGATCCTTCTGTCGTGATATGTGAAGTTCAAGCTGTTAGAACTGGCGAGCAGCACCGTGTGTAATATTACACGAACCACTTGGAGCCACTTTGACCCCCTCATAACTCAAAAACTATTTCACATAAACATGTCAAATTTGGATCATATATTTAGACTTCAATATACATGCTCCAAAATTCATGAAGAAACCTCAAACGGTTATTAACGTCCAAAAATCACTGATAGATCAAAACTCTAACCCAGTTCCAGATCACCTAGAAAGTTCAAATTTGGCATCCAGACAGATAGTTGGGTGAATACAAAGAAATAAATCAGAAACTAGTACATTTTTATCATTTTATTATAATTTTTCAATTAATTGATTCTATTATTCTACACTTAACTTACTTATAGTGCCTGTAATGTAATGTAATTGTAATGTAAGAATCAGCAATCAAAATTGATAACAGCCGGTCTTTATGTGGAGTTTAAGGTCTTCACATGAATATATAACGAGTGGAATACCACCCTCAATTTTAGTACAGTTTTAGTACTTATAACTAAGGGTATAATCGACTTTCGTAATTATCGAATTTATTACCGGGTAGAGTCAGTTTAAGCTCAGTTCAGTTTGTTGCTGAAATCCTACCTAGTCAAAGGTTACCAAACTAGCCGTAAAACTCACATTACCTCAATTCAGAATCGAATCAGTGCAGACTAGAAGAAAGTTGTGACTTTAGTCCACATTCCCTGTACATTTCGTAGTTGAAAGTCGTTCTGATTTTATCGCACCGCCATAAGTAGTAGTACAATTATGGCTTTATAACGTTTTCGTTATGCCATAATCTCATGAGTTTTATTTGGCCATTGCTCCTTTGGGGCATTTGGGTCCCCGAACACTCTTCTCATTTATCTTTTGATCAGCCAAGAAGGAATAGATCTTAGGTATTAATGTTCACCGGATGTTGTCTCCGTTTTCTGGTACTAGCTTTGTCACCCTATTCGCACTGTGAATGAAACCAATGGTTAAGCAATTAAGAAGTGTTATCTTATGCTTCCTCATTCGTTGCTTATCATCTCTTTCTTAATTAAAATCGTCTAAATCACAACACCTAATTAAGGTTGCTGTCGCGAATGATAACAGTCGATGGTGTCTTGATGACTGTCGTGACAATCACTTCGCGATGGCTCCACTTCTTTTGGTTGTTGGGAGTGTCGCGAATCATGATATGGAGATGATATCGCGATGACTTTAACTCGTGGTCGGATCGTGTAGTGCCGCCTTAAGAGATTATTTGCACTGGCAAGGTTATGATATATTTGTGACTATGGGTAGACTAAGGTTGTAGTCTTGGAATATTTAAGCGTGTGTTCCGTTGGAGGAGCCTCATTTGATGGTCTACCGTTGGCGAGTGTCGAAGAAGAAGTCTGAGGTGTTCTCGCCAAGGAGCTGGAGGCGGAGGACTACGCAGCCGGTGTCAGAAAGCTAAGTGTCTCAGTTTCTCAGCACTTTAGTATTTCTTCTATTTGCTTTATTGTTCTACGATAAATGTGTTCTATAATTTACGTATTATACCTAGATGGTTCATATCATGAGAGTCATGATTTCTACGTAATGATACTGATCTATGTCGCATGCTAACTGAATGTCTCAATATCCTGATATCTCGTCTGTTATTAATGTCTCAATTACGCTCATGCTTACAGTAACTTTATAACTCGCTACCCAGACCATACTACCCCGATTTTGCCACCATTAGGGTGTTGAGTAGGTAAAGCTCTCTGTTAATGGTACTTCTTGATATTGACGGATGTAGGTTCCCTTAGCTTTATCCCTGATAGTCTTACACGGAGGTGAGACACTACCATGCCACCGTAGGATATGTTTATTACGTGGCATGATGGCTCTAAGGGATCCTAGTCTAACCCGGATGCGGGTGTGACCCCACCGTACCATCTCTGGTAAGGGTGAGGGCATAGGGCCCCCCCACCATCGCTGGAGAGAAGGGCGAGGGCATAAGGCCCCCCCACCGTCTCTGGTAAGGGCGAGGGCATAAGGCCCCCCCACCATCGCTGGAGAGCATGGACACGGTTTTGGTACGGTGGCAGTGGAACGGGGGTAGTTGGGTGTCGTTCTGAAGCTGATACCTTGCACGGGAGTTAGCCCGGTGGTGCATAGGTATAGTGCTGTAAGACCTGATAAGCAGGCAGTAAGTTGCGCTGTAGCGACTGGCCGGCCACGTCCATGTTCCTCATAGGTTTGGTAAGGAGGACGACTCGAATGTAGAGGCAGCCTTGGCAGGCACCGATAGATTCGTGGAGAATAGCTTGATGGGAACTAGTTGGGCTTAGTAATACCTATTAACGAGACTGACTGACTTACTTATCGAGCCCATAAGGATGACCTCTTTATTATGATGACGTAATATATTCTAGTTGCTAATATGAAGTCATCTCAGACTGCTACTTGAGACTACTTGTATATAATCCTTTGTTTGTGAGAGCGAGTTTAGTATAAGAGGAGGCTCATAGTTGCTCGGCCGATAGGCGAGAACATGAGGAAGTAGAAAGCACACACATGGTGTGTGGCCAACCTCCTATACCTAGCACAAGGGCTTGGTATCATGTAATTGAGACTGGTAGGGTGATTAATCTAATCACATGACATTGCTCAACTCCGTTTTGCTTGGTAGTTGGAACCCGCAGGTGCTGAGTTCTAAGACCTAAGCGACAGTGGTGTCATAAAAACCCTCTTACCCACAGGTGGGGCATGCGAGACTCGTTGTGTTGGATAGCGAAGCAGATGTACGTAGACTGCGTTGGATGATTAAGGTAGGATTCAAATTATCCCTCCTTTGATCATATTTAAACTTTCGCGCCGCCCTCTAGTTGCGCAGTCTAACCAGAGTATGTCATATACTGTAATATCACATATAGTGTGATGTGTTACATTCCTATATAAAGAGGGGCGGTTCGCGACATGGTGGATGTAGTGCTGGGATATTTGAATCCGTGCCTATCGTTTATATCATTGATAGGCAAGTTGATTGGGCAGTTCGTTTCAGTCAGTTCTGTCTGAACCTATGTTATGGCAATTCTAAGTCTAAGTCGTAAAAGTGTATGGTGTAGCATATCGATTATTTGTTGATGCACGTACGATTCCTTGATTGATTGAAACACACAAGCAGCAGGATATTTTATTTGTCCTAATTTTACATGTGTATGAGAGTAATGCAAAATTTAACCAGATTATACATCATATAGAATGTATTAAATACAATACCAGTTGAATAATGATACATTGAATTAGAACTTATATGGGACGCTAATGGTGATGTCAATTCAGTCGTCGCCCGGTTGATTACTTCTCGATCAGTGCTTCAATGTTGTAGTGAAGATTCATTTTCAAGTGCTTCCATGTTTTCATAAGCATTAATGTTGGTTCATTACTATTTTGTACATCATGTACATGATTTGTACATCCAGTTTATAGAAGCTAAGAAACAGTTACCGTGGATAAACAAAGCTGAAAAGTAGCGGATTAAACTGTTTTAATCATAAATTTGCGTATTATGATGCATTACAGATCAATGATTTTTTCAGTCGAATATGATGTAAAAGTGAAAGAGTGCAAGACTGATCTATATTATGTTCATATTTATGGTAATATGTGTATCAAAGAATTGTGCTAGCACCGCCGTTAGATCGCGATTGCAGTAATTCCGTGCAAATTAATGAACTTTATTGTGACGGCAGTTCGATATTTCGCAGCGATGGGCCGAACGAAATATGAGGGTAGTTCGATATTTCGTAGCGATGGGCCGAAATTTTTCTAAAGTGTGTTGAATTTTTCATAAGTGTTGAAAACAATCTAGAAAGTCGTGATTTTGGAAGGTGCAGTTCATTTGAAAGTGGTACGAGGAACGCGGTACCGTTGGATAGTAAAAGTTAAGAAAATTGGCTTGAGTATCTACTACGTGAATCTCGATGTCAGATTCTGTTTGCGATGATTGTTTTGAGGTATCAACTCAGTTTGTAAGGATTTTCTTGAAATAGGACACTGATATGGAGATCGGAATAGAATCGATGGTTTCTTCGACAATGATTGTTACAGCGGTGGTACGAGATATAGCTTGTATAGTGTGTGTTGTGTACTGTGTAGGTACATACTATCTTTGTGAAATGCTAAAACATTTATTTCCAAGATGTGATTCTTACTAGACTTGCAAAGTGACTAGTAGCACTACGCCGTAGTGCGCTGCAGCTTAATTTTGGAAGAAGTGAAGTTCGTTGGTTGTTCACAACGCATATGAGTGTTATCGTAATTAGTGTTGAATTGATAGATCTTTCAATTGATGCTAGTGTTTTGATTTGGCCTGTGAACTCGGTTCAAGATTTAGTTGTTGTGGTGTTAAGGTACATCATTCTTTATTTCTTTCAAGCGATTACTAACATACATAAGTATGTGACTCGGTTTACGAGTGGGACAGTCTCGCTATGTTGTCAAAGTATTTGAGTGACGAGAAAGGGTTTACTTGTGTGAAATGGCTTCCTTGTTTTCGGTTAGTAAACAAAGTACGTAACCCGGTGTTTGTAAGTAGACAACTTGACTTGCAGTAAGTTGTGACGTTACTCAGGTAGATTATTTCCTACTTATTGTGTCTGTAATTCGTATTCGAGGCAATTTATTTCTGTCTAGCTTGTTGGAAACCAGTGCGGTCAGAATTAGTTTGGTATACTTATTGCAACGTGTAAAATGTAAAAGGCAAGACACATTATTTATAGACAAAGAGGTGAATAAATAACATAGCATGAGTGAAGTGAACGTCGGTAGTCACTAGGTCACATAACGTCAGTTTCGTACATAATTCAATGAGTGATTAGCTTGTTGTCTATTACGTAGTGACGTTGTAAATTGTAATATCGTTTCAGTTCTATACGAGTCCTAACAATTAGAGAAATTAGATTAATGTCAAGTATCCATAACATATTTACATTCAACGTTACTATTTTTGAGTTACTCAATACAATTTACGTTTATGTTGAGCATTCATATTCAATATTCATATATTTATTGGTAAAAGTATAACCTTTTAGTTTTCAAGTTAATTTGTTACATTTCTCGTTGGTTACATAGATTTAATAGTTATATTTTTTTTCTTAAAATAAATTCATCTATGGTATAGCCTGCTTGGTCAACTAATAGTTTTATCCTATTAAATAAATATTTCAGTACCTACAGTAAAGAGATTTCAAAGAAATTAATAAGTCATTGAAGACGTATTCTTAAGAAGGTTAGAATAGAAGGTAGTACTTACATAAAACGAAACATGTCATGGAACAAATTTAATAGCCAGTATTTTCTTGGTTCATATAAGTCAATTAACTTGGTAATGAGTTTGAAATCAGGATTAACCAATATTCTATAATCATGCGTGCGAATGACTATACATACATAGTATGATTCGTTATAGGTGTATATGTATGTTGGATATCAGTCAAAGTAAAATCAAGATAACTTGTCAGACTTTTGATTCAGGGTGGTCAGTCATAATTTGTGGTAATGCAATTGCTTTCTTTTACGTTTTTCTTTCAAGAAAATCATATCAGTTGAGATTTTATTTCATTCAAAATTTAGCGAAATTTTCATTTTCAATTAAATATTTTGATTCCACTGTCAGCGGACAAGTAGTTACTTTACAATTACATTACGTAATTGAAATTTTAATTTCTTCAAATAGTGATAGAAAGTAAAAATAAGTGTGAGAACAGAAAGAATCATTATAGTTATACATATAGAGTACGTTTAATCATAGAAATAATTAGACATTTAGCGGATGAATATGGATTAGAAACGGAAAATTCATTCTGTCATTTCATTTGAATTAAACGGGAGTCGATACTTATTGCCTTCATGTTATTTTGGGGTTACATTATTTACTATTGCGATAATTAACTAGTGTTATAGTACCTAATTACTTGTGTGGGTTAATATATTAAATTAGACTCTCTTAAAGGAAGAACTTAGAATGAATTTTCATAGTGCACAGACTAGCATAGTTGTAATAATTACATGGATTAAACAGGAATAAATTAAATACATATAGGTCAGTACCTAATGGTAGATTCATTTTGACGCGGATTACTAACGGTTGCACATATTAAGCTTGAATAAGCTATGATACATAGTATAACTATCTAGTTAATTTAGACTATAGTAGTTAATTTAAAAGACGCTATGCATACAATTTTAGTGCGAACATTAAGTATAGGTACGTTCGAGACATTTATTCAGTTTCATGTTTTACTTCATTGGCATACTATACGAGTAAAGTTTCGTTTCTATAAGGAAAGGTTTCATGCAAGTTTGAAATTTAAAACCGTGGTTTGTCAGTATGCGTACTATATTCCAAACTTAGAAGATTTTCGGCCTAGACATTCCATTGCAGGATGGAGGTATGATTGGAACAGTTTATCTTTCGTAAGGTTTAGGAACGATTATAGGTAGTATTAATGTTACGTTCTAATCGAGCAGTTTCTTTGACGAAGTATAGATAGTATCTTGTTGTTAAGGTGTTTTTGTAGTTCCATCTCTTCCCTTTCGATTCGTCATGTACATACATGACACAAGTGCTCATACATATAGAGAGATATAATAATGCCGAAAATAGGTTTCATGTTATTGTGTATTCTGATAGAAACTCGTTTCAGGTTTCGGGGAACTACTGCATTAAGTATGAGTGAAAGTTTGATTTTCTAGCATATGAAAGTTTCTTCTAAAACGATCTGAAAATTCTAGCAGTAATAATTGTCTTTGTTTACTTTCCGAACCGGTGGTAGTTTATCGACATTCATAGGTGCATGTAATATGCCTAAATTGAAGAATAAATCACTTTGACTTTGACTTTTGAAGTTCTCTGATACAATGGCGTAACAGTAGGTAGTCAATGTAGTAATGAATAGATGAACGATATATTCATTGAGTAGTGCGATATGTGTACATATGAGGATTTATACAAAGAAAGTAAGTGGGTATGTTCTTCGTTTGACAAAGTTCTTCGACTATATTCTCATTTCTAGTTTCAAGTTCGATTGTAGTGTTGTTGATGAAACTGTTCAGATCCCGGATTGTGTTTGAGTATACTGAATTAGTATTGAGATTGAACTATGAATTTCTCAGTTCATTGCATAGTTACGTACTAAGGTACTCGCATATCTACATAGGCAGAAGTAAATACGTAGGATATATAGTTACCTGTATATATGTACAGGCAATAGAATTACGGTGTAAGTAATAGTTACCTACGAGTTATAATTCAGTGAACATACTTCAATAATACTTAAATACTTCGCTATGTATTACAATTAAAGTATCTGGTTACGTTTGTCAGTCTAATGAGTAGCTAACCAACTCGTAATACAGTCAAGTGATGAATTTAATGTGGTTTTCACTTATGAGTAGTCGTATCCTCAGGATATACTTGATCATCTTATTTATGCATTGGTAGGTATTGTGTGCATAATGTTTCACGAATCGCCTGTGAAAGTTTAGTACCTACTCGACTAGTTATTTGGAATTATAATAGTTAATTACTACTGTATTGATCGTAATACCTACACAAACTGTAGGTTCAGTCTATCGTAGCTAGTTCATGAACTATAGGTACAGTGAAAGGTTATTAAACGTTTTCATCTTCTACTTATTGAAATAAGTAGTCCATATTTCAAGTATAGTAATTATTCGAGTATTTAAAGACAGTGAGTATTGTCGTTACTTACCTAAGTATGATTACAACCAGTTGAAGTAAATGAGTAATTGCTATTCTATACAAATAAGTCAGTATTCTGCAAGGATTGTGCGAATGAATTTAAATATTGCCTATTATTAGATGCGAAATGGACATAGTTCTACAACGCTGAATATTAGACATAGTATATACTAATATAGAGATTTGTATGCAGATTCAAGTACCGAAGTAGAGTTCGTTTAACTTATCGCCGATGGTTTAATGCATGGTATCATAGATTATCTTGAATCGTGTTCAATACAATAGGTATCCAAGTATGGATATAAATAGTTTCAATTTAACATATAGGTAATGACGGGTCATTACTTCAGTAATACATGTAGATGTAGGTACCATCATTTACATTGATTTTCCTATTTTGGTTAATATGCCTTTCGTTATTAATTAATTTTATTGTTGAAGTTTGCTATTAAAGTCAAAGCATTGAGTCATGATAAAGATTTAGAATGTGTTTTTATTAGATGAACAGACTTAATAGAACTATTGGAATTAAGTGACAGTTAAGTTATTACTTGTTTGCAAGACTTAATGGAAGTAAAGCTTACATTATCTAGTTTTCTCTGAGGGACAATGTATTGAAACTTGAAACATCTGGTTAGAACTAACAATCCAAAGAATGGGTTCAGTTACTTAAATGAAAATGAGATTTTTACATGGTTATCTAATATATATCGAAATCTTAATTGGAAACTTGCTTATTTAGCAAGTATGGTGAATCTAGTAGAGTATGTTATGATTGGTAAATAAGTCTAGTACAATACCTAGGTATTGTAAATCGTATGATGTTAAGAAATAGGAACTTAGTCGAAGTTCAGCTCTTGCAGTAGAATTCTCCACTTAAGATGAGAAATGGTTTCATAAATAGTGGTTTTTAAGTACAAGATCGTAACACTATTTATCCTTGTACTCGTAGGAGTCCTGATTATTATTCAACCGATTGATGTCACTAATGATATCGTGTGAAGTAGGTAATCTGTAGCATCATCGCTAGTTCATTCCAGCTATAGATTCGAAGTCAATACCTACTCGTGGATTCTAGTTTAGAACATTAGCGAAACATAGCCGATTTAGCTAATCACTTGGCATTTGGAGTGTAGGAGATAAGTCTACATCCAAGTTGCACTACTAATGAACAGCATCTGGTGACATACTGTTATAGGAGTTTTCCTGTATTACACCTTTTCAGATAGCATATTCGTAATCTGAACGGACATATGATATGTATCGAATTGTTTATAGAATGGTACCAATTATTAGTAGTGAGGAGTCGTTGACTAGGTCGGAAGCTAATGAGTAATTGGAAGGTGGTTATGAATTCGAACCAGAGTTGACGTAATAGTATATCGTAGTAAGAGTTGAAGCGTTAGTACGTTGAGGTATGTGGAAAAGTTGACGAACATTTGCAAAAATACTGAGTGACTCGAATAGTCATCTTCAACGTTCGAATTACTTGTTTAGTTATGTTGTCAGTCTGCTTTGTAGAAAGATACCTACATGAACATAGGACTACATGTTATCTATTGTATTAACAGGTCGTAGTATACTTGTCATTTAGACATCAGTAGCTATTTGGTAATCTACTCTGTAGAGTGGTACGTGATACTTGTTGTCTGTTGTACTAACTAGAGTGATGGAAGGATAGTATCACTTTAAGGTAGATCAACTTGTGTCGTTGAACCATAGGCCAATCTGAAGCTACATTGTTTACATTAAGTCTAAATTGTTACAGGCTGTTTTGTTCGTTATATCACAAGATTGTTTAAGGGGATGTAACTGAATTGATCAAGGTGTCTAAGTCTTTGGTAACTGCAGATAGAAGTTGAAGGATGAGGGTTCGCTGGAGCTCAAACTTGTGGATGTCTATATAAGATCTTATCAGCTGTAGAAAGAATAAGAGATTGATAGCTGGTATAACCATCTTAACTTGTTGTAGTTATCGTTGGGAAAGGCAGTTTTCCTTTGGCTGGCGAGGGTCTGTCGAGTGTGTCGAGGACAACCTTGCCAGAGATTGTGGAGATAGACTTAGACAGATGCGCACATGGATAGATGTGTTGATGCTATAGTTGGTATAGTTTGAAGAGTGATTACTGTGGGATTACAGTGTTTAAGATTGTGAGAGAGGCAGAAACAGGATTGTTTTGTTCTGAATAACTTTGGAAGGATCGATATGGCAGATGTGGTTAGATAAATAACTAGAGATGTTTACCTACTTCGAGAAGTAGATTAGACAGTTGAAGTTAGCAACGTAGCATTGCAGTTCAGGAATGCTGCAAAAGCACAGAATAGCGTTGACTCTATTTTATTTCGATTGAAAGAAAGAAAGAAAGAAGACATTTATTCACTACACAAAAGACACACAGATATAAAGGGAGTAAACATACAATACAATTTGCTGATTTTCTTTTGGTCTGTTCATTCGGATGAACAGAATTTGAGAATATATTTGTTGATTTGAACTTCTAGAATTGAGAAGAGTAATAGCTGCAGTTCATGGAGATAATTTTAATGAGGCTTTGTAACGAGATGGATGACGTTATTGCTGGAGTACTAATGGCGTGCAAGTTCGAAGTCCCTTCAGTTTCTAGTAAACTGAATGGAAGAAAACCATGTAATGACTTGCGAAAATAAGGTCAAGGAAAGGTGATGAGTATTCAAGATATTTAGTACAATTGTGCCAACTTGGGATTGGTGATTTGCCTCGTCTTGTTTCTAATGGTCGTCAGTAGTGTCGTAAAGGGTGACGTCGCGATGACTTCAATTATTTTGGTCGTCCAGAGTGTAGCGGACAATCGCGATGGTTTCACTTCTTTTGGTTGTTGGGAGTGTCGCGAATGATAACAGTCGATGGTGTCTTGATGACTGTCGTGACAATCACTTCGCGATGGCTCCACTTCTTTTGGTTGTTGGGAGTGTCGCGAATCATGATATGGAGATGATATCGCGATGACTTTAACTCGTGGTCGGATCGTGTAGTGCCGCCTTAAGAGATTATTTGCACTGGCAAGGTTATGATATATTTGTGACTATGGGTAGACTAAGGTTGTAGTCTTGGAATATTTAAGCGTGTGTTCCGTTGGAGGAGCCTCATTTGATGGTCTACCGTTGGCGAGTGTCGAAGAAGAAGTCTGAGGTGTTCTCGCCAAGGAGCTGGAGGCGGAGGACTACGCAGCCGGTGTCAGAAAGCTAAGTGTCTCAGTTTCTCAGCACTTTAGTATTTCTTCTATTTGCTTTATTGTTCTACGATAAATGTGTTCTATAATTTACGTATTATACCTAGATGGTTCATATCATGAGAGTCATGATTTCTACGTAATGATACTGATCTATGTCGCATGCTAACTGAATGTCTCAATATCCTGATATCTCGTCTGTTATTAATGTCTCAATTACGCTCATGCTTACAGTAACTTTATAACTCGCTACCCAGACCATACTACCCCGATTTTGCCACCATTAGGGTGTTGAGTAGGTAAAGCTCTCTGTTAATGGTACTTCTTGATATTGACGGATGTAGGTTCCCTTAGCTTTATCCCTGATAGTCTTACACGGAGGTGAGACACTACCATGCCACCGTAGGATATGTTTATTACGTGGCATGATGGCTCTAAGGGATCCTAGTCTAACCCGGATGCGGGTGTGACCCCACCGTACCATCTCTGGTAAGGGTGAGGGCATAGGGCCCCCCCACCATCGCTGGAGAGAAGGGCGAGGGCATAAGGCCCCCCCACCGTCTCTGGTAAGGGCGAGGGCATAAGGCCCCCCCACCATCGCTGGAGAGCATGGACACGGTTTTGGTACGGTGGCAGTGGAACGGGGGTAGTTGGGTGTCGTTCTGAAGCTGATACCTTGCACGGGAGTTAGCCCGGTGGTGCATAGGTATAGTGCTGTAAGACCTGATAAGCAGGCAGTAAGTTGCGCTGTAGCGACTGGCCGGCCACGTCCATGTTCCTCATAGGTTTGGTAAGGAGGACGACTCGAATGTAGAGGCAGCCTTGGCAGGCACCGATAGATTCGTGGAGAATAGCTTGATGGGAACTAGTTGGGCTTAGTAATACCTATTAACGAGACTGACTGACTTACTTATCGAGCCCATAAGGATGACCTCTTTATTATGATGACGTAATATATTCTAGTTGCTAATATGAAGTCATCTCAGACTGCTACTTGAGACTACTTGTATATAATCCTTTGTTTGTGAGAGCGAGTTTAGTATAAGAGGAGGCTCATAGTTGCTCGGCCGATAGGCGAGAACATGAGGAAGTAGAAAGCACACACATGGTGTGTGGCCAACCTCCTATACCTAGCACAAGGGCTTGGTATCATGTAATTGAGACTGGTAGGGTGATTAATCTAATCACATGACATTGCTCAACTCCGTTTTGCTTGGTAGTTGGAACCCGCAGGTGCTGAGTTCTAAGACCTAAGCGACAGTGGTGTCATAAAAACCCTCTTACCCACAGGTGGGGCATGCGAGACTCGTTGTGTTGGATAGCGAAGCAGATGTACGTAGACTGCGTTGGATGATTAAGGTAGGATTCAAATTATCCCTCCTTTGATCATATTTAAACTTTCGCGCCGCCCTCTAGTTGCGCAGTCTAACCAGAGTATGTCATATACTGTAATATCACATATAGTGTGATGTGTTACATTCCTATATAAAGAGGGGCGGTTCGCGACAGTTGCCTTTTCATTAGGTGAAATTGATGCCAAAAGACACAAACACAATTATAGTTAACCAAGTTAACCAGAGCTTCTTATTCAACTACTAGAATACACATTCATGCTCTATTAAATATATGACCATAATCCTATACCCATACTATTGGACTAGCAGCGTTTCTTCGTATATATTTTTGTTTCTTTGTTTATATGTGTATCTAAAAGTTTTCAGGTGTTACCAAACTGGTGTTTAATAGTTTTGGGTTTAGTTCAACTTTGATATTACAGCCGATTGAGGTGACTTTGATATCAGCCCCCCTATTCTGTAACTTGTTTTAAACTCACCTCAACGCTCACACACAAATATATCTTGACGCCGCGATTCGTAGTAACTAAGCGTAGGTAGAGGTCTAGTTTCGTTAGGCGTGACGCGTGGGGTGAGGCGCATGAGCGCGTAGCGAATAACAGCCAAGGGGTGACTTTGATCTCTCTCTTCTAACGCCATTCCTACAGTCACTCCAGTCAACCGGGAGTACTTAAGCCTAATTTGTTTTGATAAAGAGTTTAAGACTTAGGAAGTCAGCGGTAAATTAAGGCTAAATTAATAAGTAGGTATGGAGTGTAGTATCCTAGTTTATAAAACTACAAATACAAATAGTTTACTTCTAAATTATAGCATGCTCTGTTACATTAATGCTGACCTTCCACACTAGGCATTCCCTGTTTCGTGGGCGACATATTACGATTACCGTACCTACCAAAATATATTTTACAGTACACATGGTGTTACTTTTCCACACTAGTGCGCAAATGAGCACTTTCCGTGCATATGTTGAAACTTTAAAGAGCCATATGTACTGTAAAACGTTGTACGATACACGTGCGAATAGGTAATTCGCAACTCGTGTCGATTTAAAACACTTCCTTCGGTCGTGTTTTAATTTATCGCCACTACTCGTTGCGAATTTTCTATTTTCTGCACTTGTATCGTAAATAACTATTACAGTACACATGGTGTTACTTTTTCGCACGAGTGCGGAAATGAGCACTTTCCGTGCATATGTTGAAACTTTAAAGCCATATGTACTGTAAAACGGGTGCGTAACGATGGCTATAAATATTTTTGATATAATATTACTCGCAATAACGCTCATTTGATATAATTCTCGAGTTGTTGTTATACAACAACTCGAGAATTATACACTTAATATATTTGCATATGGTATAATTATAATTTTATATAACGATCATTTGATATAATAATATTTTGTATAACATACATTAAGTATAATGCATATTTGCTATATTGAACATTGGATATAATGCTCATTCCGTCTAATGTACAGTTGATATAATCAAGCCAGGGTAGTCAGAAAAAGGGGGTCGGGGGGGGGGAAGCCCCCCACAAGAGGGGGGCTCGGGGGGCGAAGCCCTCCGCAGTAAAAAAAACCACTCGCAACAATTGTACTATTGGGTGGGTTAGGTTAGGGTTCACTTGTGTCCCTTAGAGCGGAAATAGGCACCCCGCGAAGCGGGGTGACGTCGACACGCTGGCGGTTGGGTTAGGTTTACGTTAGGTTAGAACGGAAAAAAAGTAGTTTCAGGCGTTATAGTTTTAATACAATTATACCGCTTGATCATTATACAATATGAGATGTATATCAAATAAGAATTATACTCTATGATGGTTATAAGAAATAAGCGTTATACCGAATGATAGTTATACTAAATAACAATATATATTTTGATATTATACTAAACGTTTATTATGTACAATGAATGATTCTACCCTTTGAAATTATATCAAAAATGGTTATATCCAATGAAATTATATTATTTGTTTTTATACCGATCATTACACACCCCTGTAAAACGTTGTACGATACACGTGCGAATAGGTAATTCGCAACTCGTGACTCCCTTCGGTCGTGTTTTAATTTATCGCCACTCGTTGCGAATTTCCTATTTTCTACACTTGTATCGTAAATAACTATAGCGGCTACACTGGCAAAATGGCAGCCAGGTAACTGTAAGCCCGCTTTGCGAATATACGTATGTACACATCTATAACGCAATAAAATTAGTTTGTCGGTAGTGCTACGTATTTGCGACCGGAAATTATATGATATCACTGCGCCATTTTAACATCATTGTAGGTATGTACCTACTAACATTCAATGATGTTTCAAGGAAAATGTATTGTGATACGCCTTTGAGTGTAGGCAATTAATATAACACTGTCATTATTATTTTTTGTTTGAACCAATAGGTATGTATGTAATTGGCTACTTTTCTAAAAAAGTTATTTAGTCCGTCACTTAGATTATCAAAAAAATATTGCATACATATTTATTGTTTGCCAATTAAACAAAAACTGATGAAGATAGGTATAGCCCGTTAAAGTCCCGTGTGACGTCACATAATGGTACACTTTTTAGCATAATGTGGCGTCACGCGGAACTTTGATTCTTCATATTTTTTTGTTTAATTTGACAAACAAAAAATATGTGTCTAATATTTTTTGATAATCTAACTGGCAGACTAAATAGAATTATATATTTTTTACCCAGGAAAGTACCCAGTTGTAGTATGTTTATGAACAGGGCTAATTCATAAAACTTCATGAGAAGTGACACAGATACACATTACAGATAAACTCATCTCAACCATCAATGATTGAGATTATTAGGAAATACCTACTTACCTATCTACTGTAATTTTTTGAAGGTGAAAATAACAGCCGGAATACCCTGAAGCTCGTTTGTAATGTTAAGAAAATAACCTACGGTATAACACCGTGATTCGTAATAACAATAGGTACGTACCTAATCATAGGGCAGATTATACACCGGTCCGTCGGCGACAAGGTGGCCGGTAAGAATTGTGAAAATCAGCCCAACTATTGGTTGTTAAGCAACCTTAAGACATAATAAAAAGAGGTGCTTTATGTAGGCAAATAGTACGCTTATGACGTCTTGATTTTCTAAGTATAGTTCAATGATACAGTAATAAGCTATGTTTTCTAAGCAACACTTCCCTGTTATCACTGTCACATAACACGACAGACAATGCTAACATCCTCAAATAAATAGCAACAGCAAGGCAATTTTTTCTGAAGTATTGTTTATTCAAAATGAATAGGCAAGCATTCAAGTTGAAGTGTTTTTTAACGGTCTTGATTTGTTTTTTGCTCTTCAATGTTACTTATGCGGTAAGCTGTTGTGAATATAAATTACTATTTAGTTTTTTGTGGGTTGTGTGTCTTTGTACCTATGTATGACGTGGATGTTCCAGAGCGTTACAAAAGTAGATCTTTTACGATATGTTTGCGAACTCGTTATTTTTGAATTAAATAAAATATTTTTTCTTATTAGTCAAAATTACAAAAATAAATAAACGTCTGTTTTTCCCGGAGAGTTAGACAGAGATCACGAATTTCCACGTGCAATCCGGAAAACCTCCATTCACTTTAAGTGTTTCTGGGTTTAGTTTATCTCTCGACCTGACCTTTATTAAGAATCCGATTTGAACGAAGACAATTCGGCGAGGTTTTTCTCTTCGATCTGTCCCATCCACTTTTCCCTCATACATACACATTTAACAAATTAGGATATGTAAAATGTGTGCATGCTAGAAGGACAGAATAATGATGCAAGAGTATCTGTGAATAGACGTACATTTTTAGGTAGTCTTTGATGCTCGTGTTTATCATGTGTTTTTTTATTAGCCATTATAAAGCATCTATAGGTAACTTTGTAAAAAACAAACATTTAAGAATAAAAAATCACTTCTTTATTTATCTACCTAGTTAAAGTGCTTACTTATTCAGTGAATTAATTCTACCAGGGGCTCTATTTTCCACAGCCAAAGTCGAGTTGTAAATATTTGATTGATTGGTAACAACGCAGTCTCACTCTCACGTATAGGTCAGTAGCTACCGTTAAGTATTCAAGTTATGATTCGAATTCAGTTACCTTAAAATTTTTGCGATGTGAGTATGGAACCAATTCGAGCATCAACTCAAGCGGGACCATAAAACCGACTTACAAAAAGCGACCACTTATTCGTCGAAAAAATCAACGCGTATTTATAATGGTACTATCTAATATTATTAATAAGACACTAAAACATTGTTGATGACCTTTTTGTAATATACGCAATCTACAATTTAGCTTAGCTAGGTATCGGCATCTGCCAATACGGTGATTAAACCGATATGTACTACTCGTAGTACCTATGTTAAGAGTTAATGCTGTCAAACTAAAGTCTCTGCTCCACATGTTCAACTCGGGGTTTCCTTATGTTTTTTGACAGAATTTACTCTTACAGTTTCGTTCCTACTACGCCCACTCAATAGTTTCTTCCTCTTAAAAAAAAACGAAATTGGTTGTGGCTATTTTTACAAGCTTTATATTACTCGTAACTTGACCTGTTCGTATGTAACTAAGTAAGTTAAGTATGTAAAGTGTCCGTCAAAATTTGCAATCCATTTTTCAGTCACTTGCCGTTATCCGATTTTGGGTATAGTTTGGATGACAATTTTATATTATGGTACCATCGAGCTGATCTGATGATGGAGATAGAAGGTAGCCATGGGAATTCAGTATTTAACCGACGTAACCCCGTTGTGTTTGGGCTCGTTAGAATCGTCTCAATGAGTAGTTGATGATGGTATACAGAAAAGTACAGTCGGCAATAAAAGCTTGTACCAAAAATGATTTTTTTGACTAAAACTTATTATGACAACCACACACATTCGAATTGATATAGAAAGTTTGACCATTTAGTTTTTTAAATTGAAATTGTTCCTATATTACTCCAGCAAAAGCATCAAACTATCTTAGTTTTTTTTTGGACTAAGTCTATCGAACCAATCCAACCAATTTAAGGAGCCCCATTTTTCTAATGTCATCCCGGTCAACAGTGTATGGCTTTTACATGGTTGCTTTTCTAATAGTCGGCGCTTAAATTAATGTTTGACGTTGGTACAGTCAGCAGCAGAAGTAGCTAAGCGGGCCGGGTGTTCAAAATGACCTGCACACGATTGTATTCTTAAGAAATTAAGAGCGTGTGTAGGTTATTTTGAACACCCGGCCCGCTTAGCTACTTCTGCTGCTGACTGTACCTACCGATTTATTCGCATATGATACTACAAATACTACAATATCTACTTATTATTTGTTTTGCAGATGACAAGGCAGCAGCTGAAAAACTCAGGCAAAATGATGAAAAAGTCGTGCATACCGAAAAACGACGTTACTGAAGGTAGGTAGCTCGAAGTAGTAAATTGTTTTATTTCAAAACATATGTAATAGGTACCTAACTGTAACATTTAAACGAAGTGTTAATCGAATTCTGTAATTACTCATTTTAGAGCAAGTTGGTTCAATAGAGCAAGGCAAATTTATAGAAGAGAGGAATGTAATGTGTTATATTGCGTGCATCTACACAATGACACAGGTGGTGAGTATATAGAAATAGCTCTTAATTACTCTGGTTAAAATAAGGCTGACTTAGCTGACATAGAGCTACTGATGTGCCGACGGAAAGTTTTCTAAATTGCGAAAATTTTCTGCAATTAAAATGGAAAAATTCTCTCATTTTTTGCATGGGAATTTTAACTTTCCATTTCCGACATGGAAATTCTGTACCTGAGAAGCATAAAACTGTATATGTATGTATATGTATATGCTTCTCAGGTACGTTTTCCTTAATTCGTTGTGAAACTTTCTAGAAATTTCTGAGAACTTTTCCAACTTTCCGCAATTTGCACATCACTACAGAGGGGCAATCCATTTGGTCTTTTGTATTTATGGGATTCTAGTCTAGGTTCCATCTTTGTCTCGTGATTGATTTGACGACCGGTTAGCCTAGTGGGTAGTGACGCTGCCTACGAAGCTGAAGGTCCTGGGTTCGAATCCCGGTAAGGGCAAGTATTTGTGTGATGAGCATGAATATTTGTTTTCACTTCTCATGCTCGAAAAGTGTGTCATATTAGGCTTAATATTAGCCCCGCTTGCTAAAGTAGTACATTTAGCCTCTAGGGAAAATATGTATATATATTTATAATTTTTAAAACATTTTATTTGACTAATCAAAACACTTCACCATATTAAATCCACCAATCACAACTCTTTCAAAAAACATTTCTCTTTGCTATCAACCAACCAGAATACAGCTACAGTATATTAAAATCGACCAATCAAACATCAGGTGTTTTTAAGTCCCTAATTCCAAATCATTAAAAAAGAAAACGCCTCTACCCGTTAATAGCGCGTCCAAACGCTAAATTGAACAATCTCTTCGCAGTGAATTTTTTTTATTGATTGTGGATGGATAATCTTTGTTATACTATTTTCTCGCAGTCGAAGTGAAAAGTAGAGTGTATAACTCGGGTCTAAAAGCCATATTACCCCTCGAAATATTTTCCCTCGCTTTGCTCGGGAAAATATCCATCTCGTGGTAATATGGCTTATTTTAGCCCCTTGTCATACAATTTACTATTCTTAGTCTTGGATGTTTTCTATGTATTTAAGTATTTATATCTATTAAATATATCGTCATCTAGTACCTATAACACAAGCCTTATTGAGTTTACTATAGTAAACCTATAGGATTAGTTCGATTTCTGTACCCCTAATATTTATTTATTTATTATTATTATTATTAATTGACATATATAACATACTTCTAAGTATTTTTACCCGACTGCTTCAGAAGGAGGGTTATTTTCATCGATAGGTATGTATGAATGTGGATAAGAAAATCTATTTCACGGCTACAGTCCAAACGGCTTGAAATTTTTGTCATTATTTTTCTGAATAAAAAAACTATTTATTTTATTAGAAAGAAAGAAAGAAGACATTTAATCACTTCACAAAAAACACACAGATAAAGGGAGCAGACATACAATACAATTGACACATATGAGTGTCATCGCGGCAGTGAAACGGTCGCTGTCTCAGCATAATGCCGAGGTGTCAGACCTACAGCGCTGGTTTTCAGACAGCAGCGTACGTGAACGAACTCATAGCATCTTTGTGATATTCAACTGTTTCTTTACCTATAGGTAAAAAACAACAAGCTAAGCCACGAAGCAGTGGTTAAGCAGGTAGATATGATGTTCCCCGCTGACATGCGGGTTGCAGTGAAGGCTATGGCTGAAAAATGCAAGGACGTTTGTGAGTACCCCCTTTCTTGAAGACTAGTCATCATGGGTATCTATGTTTTCGAACCCTCTCGTCTCGGTAATAAAAGCTTACCAAAAATGAAATCTAGTACGGCAGAAACTTATTAAACACTTATCGTGTGAAACCCATTAGGTTAGGTTAGGTTTGTTATATAATGAAGATACGGCGAAGATATTCCCCTCTTAAAAAAAGGTTTGTTATATAATAATCCTGAAAATGACATAGTTTCAGAGAAAACGGGCTTTTTGCCGAAATGAAAATTCGAACAAACGATACAGTTAGGAAATAAAGTTTAGGTTATAAAATTATTGTATGGCTTATAAAGTTCAAGACCTAATAAGTTTCTGCCAAAAATTTAATTTTTGGTACAGTCAGCATCATAAACATGTATACACTTTTCGACCTTATGTCTACGTAATAAGGTCATAGAATGTATACATGTTTATGATGCTGACTGTACAAGCTTTTATTGCCGACTGTACGTTTCTGTACATTGTCATCAGCTACTTATTGACACAATTCTAACGAGACCAAACTCAACGGGGTTACGTCGGTTAAGTATTGAATTTCCATGGCCACCTTCTGTCTCCATCATCAGATCAGTTCGATGGTACCATAATATATTATAAGTTTTGTATATTCATATGTCTGTAAGGTATTTGTAAATATGGGCATTGTTACATCAAGAAAATAAATAAATAAAGAAATTTACGAGTATCGTAAAATACGTTTTATATACTTGCTAACAATTACGCAAGCACCCAACAAGACAACAACTAAGGAAAACCCTTAGCTGTAAATTTATTTATGATGAAAAACTTTAGATACCTAATATTTTTTTATAGTGTACTTAGTTAGGTAGGTACATACAATGACTAGGGAGACATTTTCAAAAATATGTGTAGGTACCTAATAAACGTAAGTTGTTGAACAGAAATGAACTCAGTGTCAGTTTTGTGACGAAAATTAAGCATGCAAATTATGTAAAAATTAACTTGTCTGACATTTAAATAATATGCATATCAATTATAAATAAAAAAGAAAAAGACTTTTAAACAAACTGAATAAGTACTTAAATTGTCGTCACTAAACGGACATGGAGTTATTTTTGTTTGACGACGCTAACTGCCTACTATTTTTTTTTGAAAATGTCCGCGTTTGTTCAAAGTATTTTTACAGCTGTTTTAAGGAAAAACGCGAATAACAGATAAACGAATTAAATGAGGCACGGGAATGTAGATCACACAATTTACTAGAAACATTTTTTCCTGTTTCTGACAATAAGAAGCTTTTTAACGGATGAATTATATATGAACTGTAGACACGTGTAGCACCATTATAAAAACTTGTAGAAGATAGTAGAATAAAGATAGTACTTGTATTGTGTAATTGTTTAGCGTTTATTAAGAGTCCCCAGCACGGTCGACTCAAGTCGACTCTCCATACAAACGTAGTTTGGTTCTCATTTTAAAACGGTATACTGGAATAACATGAACATTTTTATACACAATGGGATCCGCCATTATCTAGGTCGGAAACTAGTTTCTGTTGCTAGAAATTAAATATATAAACAAAAATGAAGCTATTAGAGACTTTGAATGAAACACGTTCTACTCAGTAAATTTTTCTTCTGGCAACAGATAGACTAGATATGGCGGATTCCGTTGTGTATACAAAATTCTAGCATGTCCTTTTAAAATAACATCCAGACTATACACGTTTGTATGGAGAGACGTTCAAAGTTATTTACTTATTGTGTGTGAGTTTTCTTTGGTTTCAGCTAAGAAATATAAAGATATATGCGAAGCTTCGTATTGGACCGCAAAATGCATGTATGAGGCTGATCCACCGAACTTTGTTTTCCCTTAAATATTTTTTTTGTATAAATCATATATTTTTTTGTTTATTATAAGCATTGCCTTTGAAACAGGTTTTTTGTTTCTATGATTAAAACGAAATCCATACTAATGTTATAAATGCTAAAGTGTGTCTGCCTGTCTGTCTTTCTATCTGTCTGTTACCTCTTTACGCTTAGAAAACCGCTGAACCGATTTATTAGATGAAATTTGGTATAGAGATAGTTTGAGTCCCGAGAGGACATTAGGATAGTTTTCATCCCTGAAACCATTCCCTAAGGGGTGAAATGGAAGGTGAAAATTTCTATGGAGCTACGATATAAACGAGTCGAGGGCAGAAGCTAGTATAAAATAAAATAAACCTCGTATTAGGAACGATTAAGTATATATAATTTACGTAACATTGAGGGAAACATTAACAACTCAAAATTACATACTAATTACAACTCTGTACAAACGGACATACCTACGGTATAAACGCGGAACATATATAGTATTTAGGTACTTGTTCTGTGGGTATAAACGTTTAATAGGTACCTAGTTACAATGTATACAGCGGTTATCCAACCTATAATTTTCTTTTTACAATTACCAAGCATTTCAAATTTGACATGTAACATGCCATTAATTTTTTGGGTATAAATTGTTGAGGATAATTTCTATCTTGTTTTAGCTTTTCGGTCTTAGAGGCGATACTAGCAGATTTGTTGCTGCTTAATTCATATTCGAAATGAATTTATTTTTATTTAGCTTAGTTTTGTTTGTGATGTGTTTGGATACGACATTTGGGGTAAGTTTACTGCATTTTTTTATGTACTTACGTTTATATTCAGTAGCGTTGCACACATTCGCGAGAAGACATGTTAAGCTACAGTTAAGTTGTAAAAAACCGGCCAAGTGCGAGTCGGACTCGCGCACGAAGGGTTCCGTACCATTATCTATAAAAACGGCAAAAAAATCATATCTGTTGTATGGGAGCCGCAGTCCGACTCGCACTTGGCCGGTTTTTTAGTATTTGTTGTTATAGCGGCAACAGAAATACATAATCTGTGAAAATTTCAACTCTCTAGCTATCACGGTTCTTGAGATACAGCCTGGTGACAGACAGACGGACGGACGGACAGCGAAGTCTTAGTAATAGGGTCCCATTTTTACCCATTGAGTACGGTAATACCTCCTAAACTTTCAAAATTTGTCAATTGCAATCAGTACAAATCTATACATAGTATCTAGTCATTTTTTTTGTTATACCTACTTATATTACACGGGCCTCAGGAGGCATTTCAATCTAAACCAGGGCTTGTTAATGTTACCAAATTCACATTATAAGTAACGTTAGGTAACGGTAATATCACAAATTTACTACCGGTACTACCGGTAGTAAATTGTAACGTTACTTGATAACATGGTATTTATTATAACTTTACTTTTATTGGTAATTGTACTTTTTATTGAAGGGCTTGTTAAGGTTACCCAATTTACATTATTATAACGTTACCAAAATAACACTGGTTTAATCGGTAATGTCACGTTGCCACACCCCGCTACCGATAGCCATTTTTAATAACTCGGTTTAATTCCTCACTCGGCTACGCATGCATGTGAATCAACACTCATCATCATCGTCATCATCATATCAGCCGAAAGACGTCCACTGCTGTACATAGGCATAGGAATCAACAAAAGATACATAGTCGCTATTAACGTTACCAAATAACGATATAAATGATTTAACGAACGACCTTTGACTTAACATTACCATTTTTTTAACCAGTAAACATAGTTTATATAACGGTATATGGTTTAACGTTAATTACAACTTAACGTTAAATTTATTTCACAGTTGTATCGATACCAACTTAACGGTATTTCAAGCCCTGATTTAAACTATTAATTTTGCTAACACAGAGTCCTTATGCGATTAAAAGTATGTCGGTACGCGTAGTGTTAAAGGACTTTAGGTATTGTGGTTACAAAATGAAAAGTTCAAAACAATCGTTAAAAATGAATTTAACTTTTAGATTAACTGATAACTTCGCGAAAAAGCTTTTATAGTTCTGTCATGAATCAAAATTACTTGACTAGGGCTCAATTTGACAATATTTAATGACATCTCGTGACTTCGCAGATTCTGTGACGTCTTAATTATGAAATTATGCCAACTTCGTCTTTCTTTATAGCAAAATTGGTGGATCACCAGTGACATCGCTACTTTTTGGAAAATGTACTTTTACTGAGTTCACAGGGAAAATATTTCGATGCATAGCTATTTTAAATTAATATGTACTCGCATATATAAGTAGACTTAAAGACCACCAGGAAAACTAAGAGAACCGTAGGTAGTTACTTATTTTTTTACAGGCTACTAAGTCTGATTATTGACCAAGATAATATGATTTTTCGGACAACTCAGATACAATCTACGACCTTGATACTCACGATTAAATTACACTTGATAATAAACTTTAGGCTAGTAGGTACATAATATTAGAAAAAGTTACGCTTGGTTTGAGTTAATAGACGTAGGTATCATTAAGCAGAATAAGTATTCTGCTTAATGATACATAATTTTAGGCGTTGGGTTTACAGATGACTCGAGAACAGCTCAAAAAAACACTGACGATGACGAAGAAACAGTGCATGCCGAAAACTGGAGTAACAGAAGGTGCGCAGTAAAATAATTATTGTATGCTTTCGACTGGGGTCCTTTGATAACGGGGCGACTATAGTAATTAAGTTTTGATAAACATATTAGGTATCGTAGCACCTTTATGGTGGTAAAGCGTCTTGGCAGATGAGAGAGACTGTTTCATGCAGCTTTAATAAAAAAAAAACCACAATATTTTCCAAATTGTCCCTACTAAGTCCATTGTACGGGGATTTAGAATAAAACTTACTTGAACAACATTGTCGAGAGTGATATTGTTTTATTTAAAAAGAAATGTCACCAGAGGGGTAATCAAATCACGTTACGTTTCGAACGCGGGTTAGGACAATTTAACTGACATTTTTTACATATAAAAAGTGACATTTAAGTGATTGACCTGCAGTATCAAATTCTAAAATAGCTTCTGAAATACTTTTTTTAGAAAAAGTGGGCCGGATCGAGCAAGGTGTGTTTTACGAAGAAAAAAATGTCATGTGCTACGTTGCTTGCATCTACAAATCGATTCAAGTGGTGAGTAGGTAAACCATAATGCTGGCTTGTTTTTTGCCCAGCGGATCGGCATCGCATAGCTAATGAGCTATCCAAAGGAGGAACGCAGCCAGTCTTATGGAAACCCTTCTGCAGGGATCTGACCTTGGGGACCTCTTGATTCTAATTTTATTTTCTGTAGGTTAATAATTAAAGGTTAGCTTCTTCTATTTAATATTATTTCTTATTAATCTGTTATTATTGTTTCATAATTGTAAAATCTATTTTTAAAAACCTTGTTAAATGACTTTATTCAAAGGTCCCGGTATAGGTACCTACTTAATTTTTAAATAAAGTACCTCACTACTATTGCTTGGAAGTTTTTGTGTCAATGCTTCAACTTTGGACGCCGCCTTTTGGAGCTTGACTTAGCCATGCGTCATGCGAGTTATAAACATGCTCCAAGTTACGCTAAAAAAGTTACAAATGTAGATGTATAATCAAGCAATAATTAAAACGAGTTTTATGTCGTCTACAGACGTCAATATAACTATCCCTATGGTACCGGTCTACTTTGACAGTCTAATAATATAGTCGAAATAATTTATTAAATATACCTACACTTACATTCATTTTTATAAAAATAAATGCAGATAGGTGTAGGCTTTTTGATACTAAACGTTGTGATGTTTTAGAAGCCTGTATTAAATACAAGCTAGTTTTATCTAAAAAGTTTGTACTTGTACAGTCAACCAAGAAAGCAGTCTACTTTTGAAATTTGTACTTACAAATAATAGAGTCGAAACATGGTAGACCATGGTTGGCTGTCTGTAGGTTTTACAAAAAGTAACAAATTCGACCTGTCAGTTTATTGAATTTACGGCTTAAATCGAACAACAGGGCCAGAACAGAATTCTACTATAATACTTGAACTTATTATGTGTTTAGGCCACGAGGCCTAAGTAAAGTACGAGAATTTAAGAGCTAATTGTGTAACTATTGTATCCCACCAAAAACTTGAATGTAAAAAAGGAGAGCCAAGTTCAATACAAAAATTTTGCTTGGCTGTGGGCTTCGCCGCAAAAAGAATGGAGATCTAAATGAGTGCTAAGTTATGCAAAATCCAAATGGTTAGATTTGACTTGGCCAGTTTTTATCAGATATTTAGCAAGCAAATAAAGATTAATAAGAATGCCTGATTTGACTCTACGAAATATCTCACAACTTTTTATGGTAGAAGAGTTTCGAGACTTGACCTATTTTTTACATGGAATGTTTTTTTATGGGATTTGTATGATAGGATCCCGGAAATTGCTAATACAGTTGGGTATTATAAAGAATAGTATATTATGTAAATAAAACGAATGTTAAATATTACAAAAAAAACCCATTGCGGTTATTTCATTTAGGGTGACCCGAAATATTTGACCGTGAGTGTACCTATAGTAGGAACCATTAGTAAGACGCGTCGAGGCGTCTAGCGGAACAACTCTAGTAAGCTCCGCGACTTTATCCTATCAATCTTATATTTTTTGTGTATCTGTGGCAGGTTAAGAACGAGAAACTGAATAGAGACATGGTGGCGAAGCAAATTGATATTCTCTATCCTGCGGATATGAAGACCGCGGTGAAAAAGTCTGTGGCAAAATGTATTGACGTTCGTGAGTTGTTGTTACCTACACAATTTTATTTATTTATGTATTCTTTATTGCAGAAAATATAACTTTGGCTAAGTACAAAAAATTGACTAAATGCCATAAAGCATTCTCTAGTGGGCAATGCAAGTTTATTACAGTCAATATTATACAGACTCGGTTTTTTTAAAATTGATATCTTATTATTTAATTATTAATTATTATGTTGTCGTCTAGTACCTATAACACAAGCCTTATTGAGCTTACTATAGGGCTAGTTCGATTTGTGTAAGAATGTCCCCTAATATTTATTATTTATATGTATAAAATCCTGCTAGGTTGGTTTTTCATCGCTCCTTCAATGCCTGTTTGTTTTTCAGAGGACAATTACAACACGGAGTGCGAGCGAGTATTCTATGCCGTAAAATGTTTGTATGACGATAACCCATCGAATTTCATATTCCCATAAATTATTTAATTATGTTTTTTTTATCTAGTGAAATTTGCTTAAGTCTTCTTGACACTGCGTG
Organism: Epinotia nisella; assembly: GCA_932294315.1. Taxonomy (NCBI): domain Eukaryota; kingdom Metazoa; phylum Arthropoda; class Insecta; order Lepidoptera; family Tortricidae; genus Epinotia; species Epinotia nisella. The sequence continues at coordinate 9,893,382 of OW028687.1, forward strand.
ATCCTATAGTCTGTAATAGACTTAAAGGCCAGTGATGCAATAATGCACTATGCATAAAAATTTGTGAATAGGTACTAAATAAATCATAAGATTAAAATAATGATGTTTAATTTATTTCGCTTTCGTATGAACCTACACTCTGTTGTTTGACTTGTTTTCCTATTTTCGTTGAGTGATCCTGTGAAAGAGACAATATTTTGTTTTCCTTTTAATAATGAGTGAGTCTACGCCAAGTGGTTCCCATATTTTCTAAGGCATAATCCATACTAATATTATAAATGCGAAAGTGTGTCTGTCCGTCTGTCTGTTACCTCTTCACACTTAAACCACTGAACCGATTTAGATGAAATTTGGTATAGAGATAGTTCGAATCCCGGGGAATGATAGTTTTTATCCCAGAAATCATCCCCTAAACGGGTGAAATGGGGGGTTAAAGTTTGTATGGAGCTACGGTATAAACGAGTTCCACGCGGACGGAGTCGCGGGCAGAAGCTAGTATATGTATGTATTATTCCTTCTGTCTTAAGTTATTACATAAGTTATTATCATGCCAATATTAAAAATATTTTACGTTTTAAACAAATAGATCGACTTGGACATCGCATGATTTGATTATTAGTATGTATCACACTACACAGCACGACGGGCCAGCAACCAACAGCAACGAGAGTTTCAATCGCGTGAGGCGCGATAGACTAAAGAATCTATCTAATATAATTGTAATATTCATTGTGTTTTCATGCGATGTCCAAGTCGATCTATTTCTTTAAAACGTAAAATATTTTTAATATTGGCATGATAATAACTTATGTAATAACTTAAGACAGAAGGTCCTTTAAGTAGAGACTAAATAGATTAACCGACTTGGTATTACATGGATGCTTTTTACGGTAGAAAGACTGAGCTGCGAGACTTGGGGTTTTTTACAGGATGTTTTGATCGCATCTCACTTCTTTTTGTAGAGTCCTACTTTTTGGTACACAACAAACGATACAGTTAGGAAATAAAGTTTAGGTTATAAAATTATTGTATGGCTTATAAAGTTCAAGACCTAATAAGTTTCTGCCAAAAATTTAATTTTTGGTACAGTCAGCATCATAAACATGTATACACTTTTCGACCTTATGTCTACGTAATAAGGTCATAGAATGTATACATGTTTATGATGCTGACTGTACAAGCTTTTATTGCCGACTGTACGTTTCTGTACATTGTCATCAGCTACTTATTGACACAATTCTAACGAGACCAAACTCAACGGGGTTACGTCGGTTAAGTATTGAATTTCCATGGCCACCTTCTGTCTCCATCATCAGATCAGTTCGATGGTACCATAATATATTATAAGTTTTGTATATTCATATGTCTGTAAGGTATTTGTAAATATGGGCATTGTTACATCAAGAAAATAAATAAATAAAGAAATTTACGAGTATCGTAAAATACGTTTTATATACTTGCTAACAATTACGCAAGCACCCAACAAGACAACAACTAAGGAAAACCCTTAGCTGTAAATTTATTTATGATGAAAAACTTTAGATACCTAATATTTTTTTATAGTGTACTTAGTTAGGTAGGTACATACAATGACTAGGGAGACATTTTCAAAAATATGTGTAGGTACCTAATAAACGTAAGTTGTTGAACAGAAATGAACTCAGTGTCAGTTTTGTGACGAAAATTAAGCATGCAAATTATGTAAAAATTAACTTGTCTGACATTTAAATAATATGCATATCAATTATAAATAAAAAAGAAAAAGACTTTTAAACAAACTGAATAAGTACTTAAATTGTCGTCACTAAACGGACATGGAGTTATTTTTGTTTGACGACGCTAACTGCCTACTATTTTTTTTTGAAAATGTCCGCGTTTGTTCAAAGTATTTTTACAGCTGTTTTAAGGAAAAACGCGAATAACAGATAAACGAATTAAATGAGGCACGGGAATGTAGATCACACAATTTACTAGAAACATTTTTTCCTGTTTCTGACAATAAGAAGCTTTTTAACGGATGAATTATATATGAACTGTAGACACGTGTAGCACCATTATAAAAACTTGTAGAAGATAGTAGAATAAAGATAGTACTTGTATTGTGTAATTGTTTAGCGTTTATTAAGAGTCCCCAGCACGGTCGACTCAAGTCGACTCTCCATACAAACGTAGTTTGGTTCTCATTTTAAAACGGTATACTGGAATAACATGAACATTTTTATACACAATGGGATCCGCCATTATCTAGGTCGGAAACTAGTTTCTGTTGCTAGAAATTAAATATATAAACAAAAATGAAGCTATTAGAGACTTTGAATGAAACACGTTCTACTCAGTAAATTTTTCTTCTGGCAACAGATAGACTAGATATGGCGGATTCCGTTGTGTATACAAAATTCTAGCATGTCCTTTTAAAATAACATCCAGACTATACACGTTTGTATGGAGAGACGTTCAAAGTTATTTACTTATTGTGTGTGAGTTTTCTTTGGTTTCAGCTAAGAAATATAAAGATATATGCGAAGCTTCGTATTGGACCGCAAAATGCATGTATGAGGCTGATCCACCGAACTTTGTTTTCCCTTAAATATTTTTTTTGTATAAATCATATATTTTTTTGTTTATTATAAGCATTGCCTTTGAAACAGGTTTTTTGTTTCTATGATTAAAACGAAATCCATACTAATGTTATAAATGCTAAAGTGTGTCTGCCTGTCTGTCTTTCTATCTGTCTGTTACCTCTTTACGCTTAGAAAACCGCTGAACCGATTTATTAGATGAAATTTGGTATAGAGATAGTTTGAGTCCCGAGAGGACATTAGGATAGTTTTCATCCCTGAAACCATTCCCTAAGGGGTGAAATGGAAGGTGAAAATTTCTATGGAGCTACGATATAAACGAGTCGAGGGCAGAAGCTAGTATAAAATAAAATAAACCTCGTATTAGGAACGATTAAGTATATATAATTTACGTAACATTGAGGGAAACATTAACAACTCAAAATTACATACTAATTACAACTCTGTACAAACGGACATACCTACGGTATAAACGCGGAACATATATAGTATTTAGGTACTTGTTCTGTGGGTATAAACGTTTAATAGGTACCTAGTTACAATGTATACAGCGGTTATCCAACCTATAATTTTCTTTTTACAATTACCAAGCATTTCAAATTTGACATGTAACATGCCATTAATTTTTTGGGTATAAATTGTTGAGGATAATTTCTATCTTGTTTTAGCTTTTCGGTCTTAGAGGCGATACTAGCAGATTTGTTGCTGCTTAATTCATATTCGAAATGAATTTATTTTTATTTAGCTTAGTTTTGTTTGTGATGTGTTTGGATACGACATTTGGGGTAAGTTTACTGCATTTTTTTATGTACTTACGTTTATATTCAGTAGCGTTGCACACATTCGCGAGAAGACATGTTAAGCTACAGTTAAGTTGTAAAAAACCGGCCAAGTGCGAGTCGGACTCGCGCACGAAGGGTTCCGTACCATTATCTATAAAAACGGCAAAAAAATCATATCTGTTGTATGGGAGCCGCAGTCCGACTCGCACTTGGCCGGTTTTTTAGTATTTGTTGTTATAGCGGCAACAGAAATACATAATCTGTGAAAATTTCAACTCTCTAGCTATCACGGTTCTTGAGATACAGCCTGGTGACAGACAGACGGACGGACGGACAGCGAAGTCTTAGTAATAGGGTCCCATTTTTACCCATTGAGTACGGTAATACCTCCTAAACTTTCAAAATTTGTCAATTGCAATCAGTACAAATCTATACATAGTATCTAGTCATTTTTTTTGTTATACCTACTTATATTACACGGGCCTCAGGAGGCATTTCAATCTAAACCAGGGCTTGTTAATGTTACCAAATTCACATTATAAGTAACGTTAGGTAACGGTAATATCACAAATTTACTACCGGTACTACCGGTAGTAAATTGTAACGTTACTTGATAACATGGTATTTATTATAACTTTACTTTTATTGGTAATTGTACTTTTTATTGAAGGGCTTGTTAAGGTTACCCAATTTACATTATTATAACGTTACCAAAATAACACTGGTTTAATCGGTAATGTCACGTTGCCACACCCCGCTACCGATAGCCATTTTTAATAACTCGGTTTAATTCCTCACTCGGCTACGCATGCATGTGAATCAACACTCATCATCATCGTCATCATCATATCAGCCGAAAGACGTCCACTGCTGTACATAGGCATAGGAATCAACAAAAGATACATAGTCGCTATTAACGTTACCAAATAACGATATAAATGATTTAACGAACGACCTTTGACTTAACATTACCATTTTTTTAACCAGTAAACATAGTTTATATAACGGTATATGGTTTAACGTTAATTACAACTTAACGTTAAATTTATTTCACAGTTGTATCGATACCAACTTAACGGTATTTCAAGCCCTGATTTAAACTATTAATTTTGCTAACACAGAGTCCTTATGCGATTAAAAGTATGTCGGTACGCGTAGTGTTAAAGGACTTTAGGTATTGTGGTTACAAAATGAAAAGTTCAAAACAATCGTTAAAAATGAATTTAACTTTTAGATTAACTGATAACTTCGCGAAAAAGCTTTTATAGTTCTGTCATGAATCAAAATTACTTGACTAGGGCTCAATTTGACAATATTTAATGACATCTCGTGACTTCGCAGATTCTGTGACGTCTTAATTATGAAATTATGCCAACTTCGTCTTTCTTTATAGCAAAATTGGTGGATCACCAGTGACATCGCTACTTTTTGGAAAATGTACTTTTACTGAGTTCACAGGGAAAATATTTCGATGCATAGCTATTTTAAATTAATATGTACTCGCATATATAAGTAGACTTAAAGACCACCAGGAAAACTAAGAGAACCGTAGGTAGTTACTTATTTTTTTACAGGCTACTAAGTCTGATTATTGACCAAGATAATATGATTTTTCGGACAACTCAGATACAATCTACGACCTTGATACTCACGATTAAATTACACTTGATAATAAACTTTAGGCTAGTAGGTACATAATATTAGAAAAAGTTACGCTTGGTTTGAGTTAATAGACGTAGGTATCATTAAGCAGAATAAGTATTCTGCTTAATGATACATAATTTTAGGCGTTGGGTTTACAGATGACTCGAGAACAGCTCAAAAAAACACTGACGATGACGAAGAAACAGTGCATGCCGAAAACTGGAGTAACAGAAGGTGCGCAGTAAAATAATTATTGTATGCTTTCGACTGGGGTCCTTTGATAACGGGGCGACTATAGTAATTAAGTTTTGATAAACATATTAGGTATCGTAGCACCTTTATGGTGGTAAAGCGTCTTGGCAGATGAGAGAGACTGTTTCATGCAGCTTTAATAAAAAAAAAACCACAATATTTTCCAAATTGTCCCTACTAAGTCCATTGTACGGGGATTTAGAATAAAACTTACTTGAACAACATTGTCGAGAGTGATATTGTTTTATTTAAAAAGAAATGTCACCAGAGGGGTAATCAAATCACGTTACGTTTCGAACGCGGGTTAGGACAATTTAACTGACATTTTTTACATATAAAAAGTGACATTTAAGTGATTGACCTGCAGTATCAAATTCTAAAATAGCTTCTGAAATACTTTTTTTAGAAAAAGTGGGCCGGATCGAGCAAGGTGTGTTTTACGAAGAAAAAAATGTCATGTGCTACGTTGCTTGCATCTACAAATCGATTCAAGTGGTGAGTAGGTAAACCATAATGCTGGCTTGTTTTTTGCCCAGCGGATCGGCATCGCATAGCTAATGAGCTATCCAAAGGAGGAACGCAGCCAGTCTTATGGAAACCCTTCTGCAGGGATCTGACCTTGGGGACCTCTTGATTCTAATTTTATTTTCTGTAGGTTAATAATTAAAGGTTAGCTTCTTCTATTTAATATTATTTCTTATTAATCTGTTATTATTGTTTCATAATTGTAAAATCTATTTTTAAAAACCTTGTTAAATGACTTTATTCAAAGGTCCCGGTATAGGTACCTACTTAATTTTTAAATAAAGTACCTCACTACTATTGCTTGGAAGTTTTTGTGTCAATGCTTCAACTTTGGACGCCGCCTTTTGGAGCTTGACTTAGCCATGCGTCATGCGAGTTATAAACATGCTCCAAGTTACGCTAAAAAAGTTACAAATGTAGATGTATAATCAAGCAATAATTAAAACGAGTTTTATGTCGTCTACAGACGTCAATATAACTATCCCTATGGTACCGGTCTACTTTGACAGTCTAATAATATAGTCGAAATAATTTATTAAATATACCTACACTTACATTCATTTTTATAAAAATAAATGCAGATAGGTGTAGGCTTTTTGATACTAAACGTTGTGATGTTTTAGAAGCCTGTATTAAATACAAGCTAGTTTTATCTAAAAAGTTTGTACTTGTACAGTCAACCAAGAAAGCAGTCTACTTTTGAAATTTGTACTTACAAATAATAGAGTCGAAACATGGTAGACCATGGTTGGCTGTCTGTAGGTTTTACAAAAAGTAACAAATTCGACCTGTCAGTTTATTGAATTTACGGCTTAAATCGAACAACAGGGCCAGAACAGAATTCTACTATAATACTTGAACTTATTATGTGTTTAGGCCACGAGGCCTAAGTAAAGTACGAGAATTTAAGAGCTAATTGTGTAACTATTGTATCCCACCAAAAACTTGAATGTAAAAAAGGAGAGCCAAGTTCAATACAAAAATTTTGCTTGGCTGTGGGCTTCGCCGCAAAAAGAATGGAGATCTAAATGAGTGCTAAGTTATGCAAAATCCAAATGGTTAGATTTGACTTGGCCAGTTTTTATCAGATATTTAGCAAGCAAATAAAGATTAATAAGAATGCCTGATTTGACTCTACGAAATATCTCACAACTTTTTATGGTAGAAGAGTTTCGAGACTTGACCTATTTTTTACATGGAATGTTTTTTTATGGGATTTGTATGATAGGATCCCGGAAATTGCTAATACAGTTGGGTATTATAAAGAATAGTATATTATGTAAATAAAACGAATGTTAAATATTACAAAAAAAACCCATTGCGGTTATTTCATTTAGGGTGACCCGAAATATTTGACCGTGAGTGTACCTATAGTAGGAACCATTAGTAAGACGCGTCGAGGCGTCTAGCGGAACAACTCTAGTAAGCTCCGCGACTTTATCCTATCAATCTTATATTTTTTGTGTATCTGTGGCAGGTTAAGAACGAGAAACTGAATAGAGACATGGTGGCGAAGCAAATTGATATTCTCTATCCTGCGGATATGAAGACCGCGGTGAAAAAGTCTGTGGCAAAATGTATTGACGTTCGTGAGTTGTTGTTACCTACACAATTTTATTTATTTATGTATTCTTTATTGCAGAAAATATAACTTTGGCTAAGTACAAAAAATTGACTAAATGCCATAAAGCATTCTCTAGTGGGCAATGCAAGTTTATTACAGTCAATATTATACAGACTCGGTTTTTTTAAAATTGATATCTTATTATTTAATTATTAATTATTATGTTGTCGTCTAGTACCTATAACACAAGCCTTATTGAGCTTACTATAGGGCTAGTTCGATTTGTGTAAGAATGTCCCCTAATATTTATTATTTATATGTATAAAATCCTGCTAGGTTGGTTTTTCATCGCTCCTTCAATGCCTGTTTGTTTTTCAGAGGACAATTACAACACGGAGTGCGAGCGAGTATTCTATGCCGTAAAATGTTTGTATGACGATAACCCATCGAATTTCATATTCCCATAAATTATTTAATTATGTTTTTTTTATCTAGTGAAATTTGCTTAAGTCTTCTTGACACTGCGTGATCCTATAGTCTGTAATAGACTTAAAGGCCAGTGATGCAATAATGCACTATGCATAAAAATTTGTGAATAGGTACTAAATAAATCATAAGATTAAAATAATGATGTTTAATTTATTTCGCTTTCGTATGAACCTACACTCTGTTGTTTGACTTGTTTTCCTATTTTCGTTGAGTGATCCTGTGAAAGAGACAATATTTTGTTTTCCTTTTAATAATGAGTGAGTCTACGCCAAGTGGTTCCCATATTTTCTAAGGCATAATCCATACTAATATTATAAATGCGAAAGTGTGTCTGTCCGTCTGTCTGTTACCTCTTCACACTTAAACCACTGAACCGATTTAGATGAAATTTGGTATAGAGATAGTTCGAATCCCGGGGAATGATAGTTTTTATCCCAGAAATCATCCCCTAAACGGGTGAAATGGGGGGTTAAAGTTTGTATGGAGCTACGGTATAAACGAGTTCCACGCGGACGGAGTCGCGGGCAGAAGCTAGTATATGTATGTATTATTCCTTCTGTCTTAAGTTATTACATAAGTTATTATCATGCCAATATTAAAAATATTTTACGTTTTAAACAAATAGATCGACTTGGACATCGCATGATTTGATTATTAGTATGTATCACACTACACAGCACGACGGGCCAGCAACCAACAGCAACGAGAGTTTCAATCGCGTGAGGCGCGATAGACTAAAGAATCTATCTAATATAATTGTAATATTCATTGTGTTTTCATGCGATGTCCAAGTCGATCTATTTCTTTAAAACGTAAAATATTTTTAATATTGGCATGATAATAACTTATGTAATAACTTAAGACAGAAGGTCCTTTAAGTAGAGACTAAATAGATTAACCGACTTGGTATTACATGGATGCTTTTTACGGTAGAAAGACTGAGCTGCGAGACTTGGGGTTTTTTACAGGATGTTTTGATCGCATCTCACTTCTTTTTGTAGAGTCCTACTTTTTGGTACCATTACTTCTAACGAATTTTGTTAAAGGCTTTGTCTTATGATATTTTTTTATTTTGACTTGGCGGGGGCACTGCCGTGCCCCCAGATATGTTTTCCCATGATTAAGACATTAAACTCTATTTGTATTCTAAATTTGAAGCTTCTATGTCTGCTAGAAGTGCCTTGGACTTTTGATGATCGATGAGTCAGTCAGTCAGTGAGTGACAAAATTTAGTAACTTTAACAAGTTGTCATTCTTAAACTACTGGTTTAAATTGACTGAAATTTTAAATATACCGTGTTTATATAATGCCTGATTAGTTACTGAAAATTCAGGTTTCTTGTTTTATCCACATCGAAATTATAGGGGGGTCGAAAATGGCCTGAATTGCTTCGAGAAAAGGATGGTACGGCCGTGCCGCTTTTTTTTGCTCGACTTGGCGACTTGGTTATATCAACACGTGTCCAAAAATGCCTCATTAACTTACAAATAGAACAAAAATAATAATTAACGCTAGTACTTCCTTGTGAACGAAACCTTAGTCTAAAGAGTGCAAAAGAAAATTTGACACTTCACGAACATCACCTTATTAAGGCGTGTTGTTACCCTTGAGATTTTTCAACTTATAAATTACTGAAATCATTGAATATCTCGAAAATAAGGCTTTATACCTACAGCATTTTATATTACTTTTTTGTCCAAATAGGCACTAGAATCCATGATTAAAATCTGTCGGTATACTCCTGCCTATCGCCGTGTATAAATTAAACAAAGAATAACATATAATTCAAAATGCAACAATTAAAATAACATGATCGACTGTACTACATTCATAGGCAGGTACGCACTTACACGCGTACGACTAAGTTCCTTCATAAAAGCTGATGGGTGTGAATAGAAGGTGTTATTTATTAAAAGAAGTACTAATTTTCATTAAATTACCCACTATTGTATCCACACAATCATATAGTTTCTTCCAACACAGTGGTTTATAATTAAGCATTTAAATGTCTTTATAAAATAGCAAACTCCGTTAGAACAGGACTTTTTTACCTCAGAGTGGAGAGGTTTGGACTAAAATCACATCAAAAATTTATTTATTTAAAAAATGCTTTCGCCGCAGGCCTTTGTTGTTGTTTTCCTTACTACATTATGTGTACAAGATACTTTTGCGGTACGTATCATTTGTTAAGTACATACTTTTAATTTTTATATATTTTACTTAGCAAAAAATTTGGTATTTTTGTAATTATTCTTGATATTGATTGTTTTTTTTTGTAATTTCTTTGTAGATGACAAGGGCACAATTGAAAAATTCCGGTAAACTAATAAAGAAAACCTGTATGCCAAAAAATGATGTTACTGAGGGTAATTATTAATAAATACTTATTATTAATCCAGCCAATATAGGTGTAATATGTACTATAATTTGCAATATTTAAAGCTCTTTTCTTCCACTAAATATGAGAATAACGAATGTTTCCAGAACAAGTTGGAAAAATAGAACAAGGAAAGTTTTTAGAAGAAAAAAACGTCATGTGCTACATTGCTTGCGTTTATACAGTTAGTGGTGTGGTAAGCGAACTTATGTAACAAAAGTGAATTTAAATTAATTATATAGAACAGTTAGGTTACACACACACACATTTAATTATATTATGAATCTAGATGTAAGAACCACAAATATTGAGTGCCCTTTACAGGGTGTCATGTACCTACCACCCTATACTTGTAACACCTCAATGTACTATGAACATGACTACAATATAATAAAGTATACATCGATTTAAAAATCGGCCAAGTTGGTTCCGTAGTTGCTGGTCTGTTTTTAGGGTTCCGTACCTCAAAAGGAAAAAAACGGAACCCTTATAGGATCACTCGTGCGTCTGTCTGTCCGTCTGTCACAGCTGATGTGGGTCGTTCTTCTTTTCGACCGACAATAGCCTGTCCTTCGTCTTATTACGGCATCTCATTTGAGTAATGATGTTTACGGTTTTATAATGTTCAAATGAACGTCCATATTATTTTATTAATTAGTGATATTTAATATTTCACTTTCTCTAACTAGCATTTTTTTTAATGTTTTTTTTTTCGTAGAATGCCGTGACAGAGTGGTAAACCAAAATGTTGTCCCCACTGAAAGAGTCCACTCTGTCACATGTTTTTTTTTAGAAACCAACCGTAAATAAATATTTATATTGGCCAGAAAGGAAACTTTAATTAGTTCTAATGAAGAAACCTATGCATTTTTTTTAAATCGCCCTTCAAAACCACAATTTTCGATAGTTCAAAAACCAAAAAAACAGAAAAACCTCGGTTCATTGTCGGTAAAAAAGAAGAACGACCCATTTGCTCCGAAACATATGTAAATTGGTGACCCAAAGATGGATACGTAAAGTAAATTAATGAATTCTGAACAAGGGGGCCACTTTTGGGAGGTAATAAATTTTTATTACATCGACACGCGCGCGCGCCAAATAAAGTTGCGTCGCCCGAATTTGTACGCAAGTTGGCCTTTCCAAGTACAAATTTTAAGTTGGTCGACTATTACTCATTAACGAGTTATGTCTACTTATCCGTGATAATTTTACTTTTACATTCATTATATGTACTACAGCCATGATTTTTTTCACATACCCGGAGAACCCTTTTAGCCCGCAGGGAGAGGGGGGGGGGGGGGGGGACACTTGACTCCAACAAAACTTGAGCCTTTAAAATGCAATATCACTCAAACGGATCCCTGAACCGAAAAATGGTTCTAAGGAGCCTATTTACCAAGCAAAAAAATTACATCCCCACTTTAGGTACCCTAAAAAATACCTTGTTGACTACTGAACCCTAAAAAACCTAGCAACTCATTTTCTTTTTCAATTAAATCTAACGGGCTTGATATAAAATTATACAATATTATATAAGCACTCTTAAAAATAGGTCTATCTATCTTAGACTAGGGTGAATTTACAAAAATAGGGCTATATTGGCCGAATTAAAATGCGTTGTTCTTAGTTAGTTTGAGCTATTCAAGTGCTGCGTAAATATCCATAATGAGGAGTTATGAAAGTTGCCCCTGTTATAAAATCAAAGTATAGGTATATATGTATACTTATTACGAGAACAATATTCCTTTGCTATTCCGCTAAAAAACGTGCAGGTCGATCAGCGGAGATCAAATGTAACTAATTGCGTATAAACATGCAAATAATTACAGCAAACCACCACCAATAATGAAAAAACCTCGACACGTGTTTCGCCTCTCTACGAGGCATCATCAGGAGATGCAGAACTACTACTGAGTTGCTCAGTGGACGTGGCGCAAGCAACATCTCCTGCCTGCATCTCCTGATGATGCCTCGTAGAGAGGCGAAACACGTGTCGAGGTTTTTTCATTATTGGTGGTGGTTTGCTGTAACTATTTGCATGTTTATACGCAATTAGTTACATTTGATCTCCGCTGATCGACCTGCACGTTTTTTAGCGGAATAGCAAAGGAATATTGTTCTCGTAATATATCATGAATTTCCGCAAAGTAACGCCTGATTCAATAAATTATATATGTATACATATTCATACGTATAATGCCGGTCGTCATTTATGCATGCGCACAACGGGGAATAGTTGAAACAACAACGGATATAGGTAGTGCCACGAGAGTTGAAGTGAATGATTACATACACAGCTACATATTAACATGTATAACATACAAGAGATCTGATATTTGACTAATCAACTTATCGTCTTTATGTTATACGTGACGTGAGTAACTGTTTATATATTGGAAGGTAATATTTTACTCTTCGAAAAATTTGGCTTTACTATTAAAAACTAGTCAAGTCTTGAGCATCAATTTATCCTAAGTTATCTCATTTGTGTAAACAAATTTAAGAAGTTGTACTTTTATATAGCAAACATTATGGGAGAAGAAAAAATAAGAAATTGTATTTTCTTAAGAATACCTACATTTTATTTTAGGATTATCTACTGGCACCCATTTAGATCTCAATTCTTTTGTCGGCGAAGTTGATAACCACGCATATTCTTAATATTGAACTTGGCGTCCATTTTCACATTTATGTTTTTGGTGGGTTTATTTAAATAATACAATTTCAATCGATATCTATAAATATTGAAATAAAATAGATCAAAATATTTAATTTTCTGTACCTTTGTCTGGTTCTCTACCTGGTTTGAATTCGGTGTATTTTTGTAAATAATACTTAACCTCTTATACCATCAAATTCCACAGCGCAGGTTTCGTCATGCCAATGAGATACGTTGAACCAGGTACGCAGTGCAGATCTTAGATCGCAACCCTATCTCGCAAACATTTCTCCAAAGCCTGTATAAAACGTTTCGCTTTTAAACACCAAGGCCCCGCCGTTTCGACAGCACGAGGGACGAAGTCATAGACTGGTTCCAAGTTTGATTATTTGACGTGCTTGTGCCTTGCTGCCTTTTCCGCAGTACCGCCAGCCACCCGAAGGTGCGACACCGCGAAGGTAGCATCCCACAACAAACTTCACCCTTACACCCAAGTAACCAGTGTAAGCCGTCTGACCTCTCGCCATCGGTACGACTCAAATCCTGGAGCTCCAAAACGCAGGGTACGTTTGCCGACACCATAGCCCGGCGAACCATATTATTTATAGAATGGTGCCGAAAAAATCTACTGGCACTTCGTACACAACTTAGCCCATAATACCTATTAGACTCCACCATCACCCCGCAGACGCAAAGGTGTGGCTCACAAACTTTGCACCCAAGCCTGAAAGCAGCGCCAATCCTCAGAGAATCATCATCTAATAAGGTTCCCAAGTACGATGAAGGCAATACGTGTAACCAGGCTCATGATTCGGGTTCAACTGTGGCCTTATGTCGAGCCAACTCCACCCCCGAAGCACCTTCTAGCAACTCGTGATAAGTTTGTCGGCTCAAAATGTCGTCCCACGATCTCTGCACCTAAAGTTTTTCTGGTCCCTCATCACTAGTAGATACAGCGAACCAACCACTCGGTTAAAGCATTTTCCACAAAAGGTACACGAACGCTGTCTATATCATGAGAGCCATGCCGTGTGGGATGACTAGTCTGACGCCAGTGAGAATCTGCCAAACTCACATTAAGGATGGCTTCTAGTCTATTGCAAAGCACATCCTCGAAACCATATTGGCGCAGTTCTCAAAGTGTACATCACGCGTGGGATTGAAAAACAATTACTTACGTAACAACACAAGAGATACGTGCGCCGAGAGATGCCGCAGATGATCTATTTACTTGGATATAGCTGTTGCCTTGTTTTGTGTGACTTCACTAACTCCTAAAATCAGCGCACCAAGGAGTGACAACGATGACAGGTCAACTAGCTTTAAGCCTGGCAACATGGCCTGGAAATCAGATAATGCGTCTACTGATCCTGGACAACACTGATACAACTCAGACTTGACCACCATCTGTATTGATTTCCAAACCAATTCCTGGCAAGGCTGGTAGGAGGTTTCTTAAATCACTTAAGACAACATCAGGACTGCCTCCTATCGTTCCATCATACAAATATCATAAATTAATAGGGGAGTCCAACGAGGTAACAATATTCTGTAATACCAGACAAAAAAGGGGCCCTATTGAAAATAGTTTAAATAAACTTTTTGGTCTATCTTGCAATTCACTGTTGAACTTGCTATCGATACGAAAAAAGAACAGGAATTTCAAAATCCCGCTGTCACTACCTACATGACATGTTGTGTGCGTGACCTCAACTCTGGTGGCACTACCTAACCTACGTTTAAAACCTATAGGTTTATTAAAAACAAATGACGACGTGCCTACGTCGTAATAATGTATATAAAGCTCAGACTTTGGTCACTTATCAGTTGTAAATATGACTTTGTATTTTTTTAAATATTAGATTAAGAACAACAAAATATCGCTTGAGGGGATGGTCAAGCAAGTCGATATGATGTTCCCGGCTGAAATGAAAGAGCCAGTGAAAGCGGCTATCGAGAGTTGCAAAGGAGTTGGTAAGTACAAACACCTATCTCTTTATCTAAATTGGTGATGAAGAAGATAAGGTACTTACTTCGAAGTTCAAATACAACTTTTCCACTACTTCTCCATTGTTCCAAATGCGATAGACGGAGATAATCGAGCTTTGATATTTGAAGTAGGTACGTGATCTACGCCGGAAAAATAATTAATGTTTAAAATTTTCTAGTACTGTAAGACGTCAGTCAGAATGTAACATGTATTTTAATTAATAAGTACCTACTCGGTTAAACTCACGTATTTTTCGAACGTTAATCATCAGAAACTAAGAAATTAATAAAAATATTAACACAATCAATGTCAAAAAAAATAATATGTCATTAATCCTTAATAAAATTCCGAACACACAATCACAAATATAATTATGATCATATAATATAGATCATGATAATTATTATAATTTAATGAAAAATACTTTTTATTATTTTCAGCCAAGAAATACAAAGACATCTGCGAAGCCAGTTATTACAACGCGAAATGTCTCTATGATACAGATTCCGCCAATTTCGTCTTCCCTTAATTAATTTTAGGAAGGTTTGTTTAAATATGTCAATACAGTTGTATAAAATTACTAATATATTTGGCTGAATATTACTGGAGAAACGTCACTTCTATATGGAAATAAGTAGTCCACCAAAAGAAAATGTAAGACGATTCAAAGGCAAAATTGGTGTCCAATTGGTTTTGTATTCCAAAGCAACGGACTACTGATACCTTATGAGCGTTTGTCAAAAAAATGCCATTGTTAAGTATTACTTGTAAAAATTTCTAGAAGTTTTTCGTAATTATGAATAAAGATTATAACATAAAAGTTGCAGAAAATGTCATAAATAATGTAGTGAAGTGGCAATTTTTTAAAGAAATGCTCACCTATTAAATCGGAAACCATAGCCTATGGACGCTTGCGACTTCAGAGGAGTCAAAAGCGCGTTAATGTCTGTATATTGATTTGAGGATTAAATGTGTTGACGGCAACACGGCAAGGGACAAATACGAGTATAGCGTAAGCTCTCAAGACCTTACTCGCCACCTGGAATACAATATCACTACATTGATGATTTTTTATTCTGTTCACGAAACCATTTCCGACATCTTTTAGTCGTAATTCGGTAGTGTCGACGGAGCCCTGCTCTGCGGGGCTCTTATTCCTGGTCTATTAAAATTCAAATTCAAACATTTATTCGTGACAACACAGAAAATAAAGAACAAATAAAATTAAAGAATAAGACAGGTTGTCACGATATGGACCCAGCTCAGCATGCCCTTCGGGCATCTGAAGATACCTAACGAACCTAACCTACCTCGTGTTTTGCGATTGTAACAGGTTTCGAACAAGGAAGAAGAAA
The DNA here is from genome assembly GCA_932294315.1 of Epinotia nisella. NCBI lineage: Eukaryota > Metazoa > Arthropoda > Insecta > Lepidoptera > Tortricidae > Epinotia > Epinotia nisella. Next base: position 9,909,599 of record OW028687.1, read on the forward strand.
TCTTTGTACGTAACTAGTTATGTAGCAAGAAAAATAATTTTTCGTACGTACCTGGTTACGTAGCGCTGGTTTCGTAGGCGGCCGAAGGGGGTTGTACTACTGGTAAGGGAGCAAAATGCAATATTCAAAAGTACAAGTAGCTGCAAAATTTACTTTATTCCTAGTAGGTATGAGGAACCCAGAATCGAATCCCGAGCGTAGCGAGGCCTTCTTAAGTGGAATCCCGAGCGGGCCGAGGAATCCAAACAGTTTCAGCAGAGTTATCACTCTTCATATGAGTAAAATGTGATCATATGAGTGAGATATATTTGTAATTCGCTAAAGAGCGTGACAGTTCAAAAGTTGCTTAGGTACTTGTTATTTAACTCAATAATTTGTCTTTGTATGTAAAGCAGTGTAAACACAGACTCTAGCCTTTTAATTGCGCTTTAGTGTACAATTAGTGGATTAATTAACGGGTTGTTTGTGACTGCAGTTTAAATAAGCATCGTGTTTGTTCTAATCAAGGGAAGTTGACTTCCTTTATATGGTTTGAAGAAAACGACAATCGTTTTGTTGCGCCATTGTGGCTGTGAGAATTAGTCATGGAACGACAAAAATGGGTTTTTCTTATGGTGTTCGTTTTGTTAGCGAATGGGTCTAATGCGGTAAGTTTGTTTTAAATTTTACTTAAAAAACTATAAACACTTGTCTCAGAGGAGAAACTAGGTAGAGGTACTCCATTTTACTTATAGATAAGTAAAATGGAGTAGCTCTACCTATTGATGAATACTCATTTTAAATGATGACATGACATTTAAAAATGATGTTTAATTTTATATTCTTCTACTCATCATGTTGCAATCCAATATCTGCATAAGTACATAGTGAACATAGTGTACACTTAAGTACAAAATCGGCCAGGACATACATATTTAAAACTCCATCATAGGTAATTTTATATATTTTTTATTGGCAAAAATATCGTTCAATTATCATTGTTGTGAGTAAATAAAGTTGAGTTTATCGAATACAAACACACCCTTAAAAGTTACATTTACATCGTCGTGTAAACGTGTGCAACAGGTACTGTAGGAATAAGTTATATGATTTCAGTTATCCAGAGCGCAATTGAAAAAATCCGGAGCAGTTTTCAAAAAGAAGTGCATGGCCAAAGAAAATGTCACTGAAGGTAAGCGGTTATATTTAATCAATAGGTATACCTATCTTTGTTTCATCACGTCTATGGCCCACGTCACGACAATTAAGGAATAGTTAGCTTTATTGAAAGATTGTTATGACCTATGATCATCATAGCGTGCATTAGAAAATAATATATCCCGTTCTTTGAAGTGCCGTTGTGACCAAATTTAAACACAATAAAGACAAATTTTCAGATATATTATTCTAGCTCGACTATATAATATTGATTGTCTGATTTAACCGAAACACCATTGTTTAAAATTTCCTTGATAGAAAAAATCTAAAGTTGGGTCTCTATTTTCCTTTTTTACCCAGCCTACTCAAACAATACCTTATTAAACTACACAAAGAAGTTTAAATGATGGTATTTTACCTCATCTAAAATCCCATTTAAGGAAATATGAATTAAACTTCACAAAGTTAGGTAAGTACTACTGTTTATCGAAATTTTCCCAAAAAAGCCATTCCCGAAGAGTGTTGCATCTGGTTTTCTCGCGCGCAGAACACATAAGAGTGTCTTTTTACCTGGGGAGTGGTTAACTCGCATCGAGGCATCCCTTTTATATATTTAAGGAATATTTTTCCATTAGGTTATGATTAAATCTGAGGTCACGCTACGGCGACAATCAATACCTACATATAAATAAGGTATATATTAAGCTTAAAGTTGCAGATGAACATTTGCTAACTAAATAAAACCTAGGCTTTTTATGAGTTTGACGTTCCACTATAATTTAAATACTAGTTCAACAAGTTTATTAGTAACAAAAATGCTTGAGTACCTACTCTGTGCCTAGAATAAGGAAGATCTTCGACTTGGTAAAAATAGTTATGTAATCCACTTATAAATAATTCGATATTGTGGCTCGTATTGTTGTGATATGAATTATATACTTATTGATTTTCCTTCAACAGATATGATAGGCGAAATTGAAAAAGGAAAATTTATTGAAGAAAAAGCAGTCATGTGTTATATTGCGTGCATTTACAACATGGCTCAAGTTGTAAGTACCTATTCCATTTTGTCTTTTTTTATTCAAAAAGGGATTGCGTTTTTTGGGCCCATGATTGTTGAAAATAGGGATTACTAGACATTTTAAAACGCCTGGTCACCTGTTATTCACAAAACAGGTAGTATTCATATACTTTTTATTTATAAGTAAGGATTAAATTATGTGTAGTATATATTGAATTAGTATAAGTAACTAGATACACAATCAGCCGAAAAAAGTGGCCGTCCAAAAGAACCGCGTGATCGACACTTCGGCTCTTTTGCATTTAGTCTGATTTCGACCGTGAAAGTTGACGGTTGTCAAAAATAACAAAAATGTTCTGTGAAAAAATGCATTAATAGCAATTATAGCAATAGAAAAAAAAATAAAAAAGGATGGGATATATTTCTTCTACTAAGTTCTATTTATCAATATATCTATCGCGTAAAGAATTTTATGTAAACTCATTGGCATTTCATGGTTTTGAATAAATAATTTCGTTAGTACAAATGACAGATTATCACGGAACAAAAACCTAAGGAGTCAGTACCTATTAGTTTTTTTTATGGAGTCGTATATTTTTTATGGTTACGTAATTTGTGGTTTTCAATTTAAGATTCCCGAGAAATCCTTACCGACGTGTGGTTATAGCACGAGATAGGAGACGTCGACGACAAAGAGTGGTACCTAAACGACTTCGACGTGTGTTTATTTTTCAAGTTTAGTTTCTTGTAAAAATAAATGTTTAACTAAATATAAATTGATATTCAGATTGTACTTAAGTGTCGCAACGGGATTAATTACACCACGCCAAAATTATCTACATCATCATCATCATATCAGCCGAAAGACGTCCACTGCTGGACATAGGCCTCCCCCAAAGAGTGCCACAATGACCGGTCCTGCGCCACCCGCATTCAGCGGACTCCAGCGACCTTTCCCAGATCATCAGTCCACCTTTTGGGGGGCCTGCCCACGCTGCGCCTTCCGGTACGTGGTCTTTCGTGGTTACTCGAGAACCTTTCCACTCCAATGGCCATCGGTTCTACGTGCAATGTGCCCCTCCCACTGAAAATGATCTACATACCTAGTTCTTATTCCCTTTACACTTGTCGTGCGTAGACTTCGTCAGCTGCGCTGATGGGTCGTTCTTCTTTTCGACCGACAATAGCCTGTCCTTCGTCTTACTACGGCATCTCATTTGAGTAATGATTTTACGGTTTTCTAATGTTCGAAAATGAACGTCCATATTATTTTATTAATTAGTATTATTTTAATATTTTAGTTTCTCTAACTAGCATTTTTTTTAAACGTATTTTTATCGTAGAAGTCCGTGACAGAGTGGTAAACCAAAATGTAGTCCCCACTGAAAGAGTCCACTTTGTCACATATTTTTTTTAAAAACCAATCGTAAACAAATATGTATATTGGCCGGAAAAGAAACTTTAATTAGTGTTAATGAAGATACCAATGCATTTTTTTTTAAATCGCACTTCAAAATCACAATTTTTGATAGTTCAAAAACCAAAAAAAAAGGAAAACCTCTGTTCATTGTCGGTAAAAAAGAAGAACGACCCTGATACCTAATGTCCACTGAACAATGTTTTGTGTATATTTATAAATATTTTTTTAAAGTTTGCTTGTTTAGGTATTGCCTGCTTGTAAAAATAAGTAATCATGATTTATTTTTGATTTTGGTCTTTCTGTTTAAATAAATACAATATTATAAAATAATTTTATAATGCCACTCTATTCATTCGCTATTTACTTTTGACGTGTGCAATCAAGTCACATTATGATAAAATCTCAATAAACTAAAAAGTTTTTAATCTGTTTGATTCTAATTTGCTAATGGCTCTTAAGGCCTAAAAACTAAATTCTCTTTTATATGAAACATATATGCAGGTTATAAGTAAACACGATTAGCAACAACTGAAATATAGTGGTCACTTTGGGGCATATTTTTTGACATTTTTGTTCGACATTGTGTGTCTATTTATATTAAATATGTCAATGGTAGTATATATGTATATTAATTTAACAAAGGTCGGGCTCATTGTTTACTAGGTAACACATGTTTTCTGAAAAAAAGACGATTTCAGCGACCATACTTACAACCTTGTCTGAGCGCCTGCGCCTGGACTGTCAGATTCTAAAGTGCTGGCTGTCTTTGCACCGCGATATAAATAAGAAGTGAATATCCTGTGAATGTCCTGTTTATTTTATATTAACTAACTTACACTTTTACTTACATTTTATTTTAAATTTATATTGTATATGGCTACAATTCCTACTTGAAATAAATTATATTATTATTATTATTATATATGTCTTTGCCATATCTCGGGACCATGGGGTTCCGGAAATTTGGAAGGCATGCGTGGGGCCGAAGCCAACAGCGCAAAAGCCCATTAAGACAACAATAATCTAAATCGAAAGATACACATGGCGGATACCATTTCCGACCGCACTACATAATACAACCGGAGATAGTCCCTATTATTATATATTTAAAGAGGAGCAAAAATGGGCGCCGAAAATTGATCTTACTTAAGTATAAACATAAATGTAAGTAAAACGAATAAGGGACCTATTAATAGTTTTTTGAATACGGCTCCAAAAGCGTTATCTAGTTTCCCATTCATATCCATCGACCAACTAAAATTCAGTACAATAACAATTTTCAGGTAAAAAACAACAAGTTAAACTTAGAAGCGTCTCTTAAACAAATCGATATAATGTATCCACCGGAAATGAAAGAAGGTGCCAAAAAGACCGCAGAAAGCTGTAAAGACGTTTGTAAGTATTTAAATTACTTCTTAACATCCTAAGGCCCAAGGGCCAACTGAAAGGACTTATTTGCTTCAAGGAATTTAAATCATTTCCAAATGGGAATAGAGTTGAATTTGCTCTACAAAAGAAATTAAACAAAAAAAAATCTTTCACTAGTTGATTCGAATTTCAATGTTATTTATGGCCTTAGGAGGATAAGAATTACTATAGATATGGACTCATTAATAGGATTATTAAAGGACTAAATAAATAATTGTATGGCGACATTCAGTGCGCGCTGCGCGTGTCAAATATGAATTTTAACGTTACTCCATAAATACCTATTTAACAATAGATAACAGTCGTAAACAAATCTAAAGTAAACGGATCTAAGTACTTTATGTTAAAGGACCATACAGTAACCATACTAACCTAACTATCTAATTGGGTAAAAAATATATAATTCTATTTAATCCGTCAGTTAGATTATCAAAAAATATTGGACACGTATTTTTTTGTTTGTCAATTAAACAAAAAATTATGAAGATATAGCCCGTTAAAATTCCGCGTGACGTCACAATTATGCTAAAAAGTGTACCATAATGTGACGTGTGACACGGAACTTTAACGGGCTATATCTTCGTTAGTTTTTGTTTAATAAACAAATAAAAAAATACGTGTCCAATATTTTTTGATAATCTAACTGACGGACTAAATAACTTTTTTAGGAAACTAGCCACGCAGTGTTTTTTTTTTTCATAAGTTATGACTGATAAGATCGGAACCGTATCACGATACTAACCATAAATCACCTGCCATAGTCACCAGTATCGATACTGTATCGCGTTTGCAACCGGTCTTTATTGCAATTTCATCGGCAGTTAGAAATCCTACAGCCAAGGAAATAGAAACACGTACCTTTTACGCTCTTGTCACAATGACAATAAAGAGATACGTTATTTCCTTTACCGTAGTACGTGCTAGGTTTGGGCTAAGATAAACTGATAGGTAGATGTTTGTTTGAATGTCGATTTTCTTCAACAACATTTTATTATTGTTTACAGCGAAGAAATATAAGGACTTGTGCGAGGCCTCGTACTGGACGGCAAAGTGTATTTATGAAGAAGATCCGAAAAACTTCGTATTCGCTTAGAATATACACATTACTTTATATTACGTGTTTGATATTCATAACTGACATCGAATGTGGTACCTATTAACTGTATACAAATAAAAGACAATTAATAAAATTGTACTTAATTCGACATAACGTAATGATACCTACCTATAGTAAAATAGTACCTATTTCCTTGAGTATAAATAAAGTTCAGTCTTCTTATGGTTGGTTCCGTACCACAAAAGGAAAAAAGAACCCTTATAGGATCGCTTCGTTCGTTGCCTGTCTGTCTTTTTTCTCGGGAACGCGTGAAGGTATCTACTTGTCTGCTGGTTAACTGTTGAAGCTCGCTGATCCCTATTTAAAGATGTATTTTTAAAAGAAGTATTTGGAGATATTTTGAAACCTGTAAATACATAAAAAAATCCTATTTTATTTCTTTAATGTACTTATTTATAATCAATTTAAAGTAATTTTACATGGGTTTGTACATACAATTAATGTATACATGCACATGGGTATTCATAATTAGATAGAGCTAGGTGTGACAATAGATTCTAGATAGTGGCTAGATGCGGCCAGGAAACGATCTGTCACTGTTTTTCAGTTAAAATGTTATTCAGTTAGCTTCAGTGCTTGGTGTAGGGGAGAAGAGTCATGTGCGCGCGTCCTGGCCGTCGGGACGGCGAAGAAGCCGCGGCTGCGAGCACGTAGCAATTTGGTCGAGGCTGGTGGAACTCTTATAGGTAACATAGCAAGTAGTGTGGGATTGGCTACCACTCCACGTTATTTCACACACATTATAGTCGGAGAAAATATTTGACCAAGGAGAGGTTTCTACGGGCTTCGATTCGAGAGGTGTGTAGCCAACCATGCCGATAACAAAATAAAGTTGGGTAGAGGAAAGGGTAGTTGCTATATATTTTATTACTAGTGGCTCTGTGAGCTGTGTGTGTGAAGCCTGTCTTTTTATCTTTTTTTTTGTATTTAAAAAAAGTGACTTGACAAAAAATTATGTAATTAACGAACCTGCTCACAAAATTTCGCGAGAATCGGTTGAGAAATGCGACCTGTAGAGGAGAACAGCTAGACAGCGGGACATCGTGACAGCAGACATACAATCGATTTTTTGCCCAAGTTGAAGCATAGAACTTCGTTTGCTTCGCTCCCTCGGTCGATAAAGAAATTGTGCAAATGACTTTTGGACCCTTTTGGACCCACGAAGAGTGTGTACTGTTGCTCGTGGGGATTCCAAATCGCGGTATTTGTCTCCAGCTTGCTTCGTACAAAAGCATTGAACAAGATGCTAATGCTAATGGCGACTGTCACAACGTTAAATATCTCTGGTCGTCTGTCTGTCACAACGTTATATATCTCTGGAACGACTTATGCTTTCAATTTGAAATTTGGAGAAGTTGTAGACAAAAGTGATCCGCGTGTATGGAAAATGAAAAGTTTAAACATGTTATTATTGTGTATGAAAAATTCCGGATGGGGGGAAGGTGGGTATCAAATGAAAGGGCTTTAGTTGCATATTCTGAAAGAAAGAAATATATTTATTTGGATGGACCAAAAAGGATGCCACTCAGCATTTGCCAGCAGCAATATACCTATGCTAAAGGCGCTGGTTTTCAGGGTAATTTGGTAAACGTATGTAAATTAGTGACCCAAAGATGGACGCGTAAAGTAAATTAATGAATTCTGAACAAGGGGGCCACTTTTGGGGGGTAAATTGGAAAATTAAAAAAAAAGTTTCGCAAACTGTATTGTGTGACATATCAAATTAAAGCGGTTGTTGTAAGCATCTCAGATATATTTTATTTATAATTTTAGCAAAAACAGATTTGAAGTAATTTAGGAAAAAAGACGAAAATTGACCATTCCCCCTTATCTCCGAACCTACTATGTTTAAAATTTTGAAAAAAATATGGAAAATATATCCTTGCCTAAAGATTACAGGAAAACCTATAAGAAGTTTGAGTATTCAAAGTAACGGGAAAATTCTCAATATTTTTGTGTATTGTATACGGAACCCTCACCACGCCAGTTGAACTCGCACTTGTTCGGTTTTTATTTAAAATCATTAGTAGTGAAATGGGCTCTTCACTACTAATGATGATGCTGGTCATAGGCCGCCCTCAAAGAGTGCCACAATGATTGGTCCTCCGCCACCCGCATCCAGCGGACTCCCGCAATCTTTACCAGTAGGTCAATCACGTAATGCAATGTACGCGCGTCAGGTAGATCTAAATGTCAATTTTTATATGGAAAAATGTCAGTTAGACTGTCCTAACGCGCGTTCGAAACGTTTCGTGATGACCCCCCAGGTCATCAGTCCACCTAGCGCCTGCCGCTACGTCGTCGCCACTCGAGAACCTTTCCGCCCCGACGGCCATCGGTTCTACGAGCAATGAGCCCCTTCCACTGCGACTTAAGTTTAGCGGTATGTCATGAATTAACTATCGGAGTATACTTCTCTACTTGCGTTGTGATTAAATAATTTTGCTGCGGAACACTGAAAATGTTCAACACGTCCATTGGTATAAAATTGCCCGTAATGCTGATTTGCACGTCAATAATTACAGAGGAAGCCAGAACAGAAGCTAGGCAATGTGATCGCTGGCAATCATGCATCGGTTAATTATACAATGCATTTTTCTTAGATGTGTGGGCTAAACGTGTTATTACACGATTGGCATTATAAATCGATAGGTATGTGGTTATTTCTCCAGTTGACTATACGTTCCATGGTTTTTAATAGCTCAATCGCGTAGAGGACTAAACACTTGTTTGACAAACACACATGTGGTAGGTTAGGTTAGGTTAGGTTAGGTTAGGTTATATATATATGACATCATCGACTAGCACGTCCCTGTTATATAGTTCCACCGAAATGTGTTTCTATTTTTCTTTTGTTTATATACCCAGGTCCGTTGCAACGTTCTATCTATCAACTTTTTCGGTACGTTTTTTGTCAACATTAAATGTAATCATCGTATCATCGTCATATCAGCCGAAAGACGTCCACTGCTGGACATAGGCCTCCCCCAAAGAGTGCCACAATGACCGGTCCTGCGCCACCCGCATCCAGGACTCCAGCGACCTTTACCAGGTCATCAGTCCACCTTGTGGGGGGCCTACCCACGCTGCGCCTTCCGGTACGTTAAATTAAATGTAATTCTTTGTAATGACTGTTTGTTCCAAAATAGAGAGAAGTGCGTGTCGGGCCACGCGCAGGGTAGGGTTCCGTAGTTGCTCGTCTGTCACAGAATGCGGACTCAAAAGGGGCTTTTGGGGTTTTTATTATAGCTTACCCTCGTAAATAATCGTAAATATTAGATACTACATAAACTAATCGAACCACAGATCGCAAACTTTTAGCAGCAACAGGTTATTTACGTAAAATAATTACGAAAATCTCCGAACAGCATCAAGCCGCACATCACAACTAGCCGCGCGCGCAAAAAGCACCGTGCCGTAAGTCCGCCTAAGTTTTAGCATAAATCGGCACGAGCAATATCGGCAGGGAGGGGGGGGGGGGGGGGGGACATACACACATGACTCGAACAAAAACTAGGGCTTTAAATCCCATTATTGAAAAATCATCCACCTTGTCCACCCACGCTGCGACTTCCGGTACGTTGTAACGAAGTCCTGTCTATATTAGAAAGGATTATTGTCTTCAGCGTCATTTATGCGAATGAGGATAGAATCTCGGGTATTTTCTCTTTTGCGTCCTGTGGGCACTTCTCAAACAAAATATCTTTGGGATATTTCTATAAAACTCTAGAAACATGATCAACTAGCAGTAACTTCATACGTAGAACCTAACCTAACTAACTAAACTGTAACACATAGCTTCACTTGTTTATTCCAAAACAATGAATGTGACTAAACTTTTAATGATAATGACTGAAAATGAGGAGGAGGACCTTTAGAGGCCTCAACAACAATGTCATAAAAAGTATCCAATTCTGAGACAAAAATAATTCAGCCCATGATGGGTAACGAGCGAGGTGGGAAAATGTTTAATTGTACTATAATATGACATTTGATTCTATATCTTGACATACAAGTGTATTCCAGTTTATTCACTTTGATTGCAAAGACATACCTACTTATAATACAACTTTCTAAAGGTTAAGAATATATAGTATATAACATAAACATAACACAAATGAATACGATAAATAAAAAACTTATAAACTAACTTAAACTATGTGTTGTAAGAATATATTGGCAACACGTGAGATCCCAGAACTTTTTGCCCGCTAACAGCAAAGCCAAAAGGAAGGGCTATAATTTTATCAGTCTATGTACATGAGACTGCTAAATATCATAGCTACATTATGTATTTAATAACGTGTGTACGTAGCGTCTAATCAAGGATAAATTTACGAAATTTGGCTTCCTTTTACACAAATCTTACTTACCTACCAAACGTTTGATTTTAAATCTGTAGGTAGGTACCTACTAGGTGTAGGCAAAGTGCCGTAGGTTAGGCAAGGAGGAAACCACCTCACTAAACACTTCCCTACCTATCTAGTGGAATGAATATTGTAGATTTGGAAAACTACTCCACCGACAAGAGCTTACCTAACTCTTATTAAATGATAATGATGTTACTTTTACTTGATAACGAGATTGAACGAGAACCCTTGATAACATGCAATTTTGATTTGTATAAAACATGAATAGACTCAATTCATTAGTCAAAATAATCAAGGTCCGGAAGTAAATTATTGTTGATACACAAAAGTTGAAATTCATCATTATATACCAGACATTATGAAACCTTCCTGGACAAAATGGAGTTTGTACCTACCGCTAATGGCTTCGTAGATTTGGCATCAGTGTTTTCCTTGTACAGGTGTTTACACAAAAAACACAGCGCAGAATTATATATAAAGGATGGACGCTTTGGACCAAACACAATTCGCTCATCTCTCGTAGAGTAAAGTGCCGAATTGTGGATAGAAGACACATTTATTTAAAAATGGCCTTCCATTTGTACACCGTGCTTCTCGTGGCGATTGTTGCTGTTTGTGTGAACAATTGTTTTGTAAGTACTGATGTTTTAATTATTAACTTTAATAGGTAGTTACCTATTGTTGAAATTATAATATAACATAATCCGTTTGAATGTCTACCTAAGGCTATACGGAAGTAAGTTAGATTTTGATCTTTAATTATTTAGCTTTAATCTTTTTAATTAATCTAGCTATCTTTAGTTAGTAGGTACTGACCCTGCCTACGAAGAAAGCGGTCCAGTGTTACACTTATATTTGCTCCAGAGAGTCCCAAGTCTTGGATGTTTTCCTGTATTTAGGTCACGTACCTCCATACGTAATTATATCGTCAAGTATAGAAGTTATTTATTTAAGTTTCTATAAGTATATTGTGATACGTTGAGAAGTCTATATGACAACGTTAGTCAGAAAAGTCTTGGGTTGTCGAATGTTGAAGAAATATATTTATCATCAGGCGATAACAGAAGAACAGAAGGCAGCGATCAAGGAAAAGCTGAAAGCCAACGCGATTGAGTGCGGTACGCAGCACGGCTTCACCATCGAGCAGCTGAAGAGTTGGAAAGAGGACAAGAAGACTCCCGACGACACCAACAAATGCTTCTTTGCTTGCATGTTCAGGAAGAGCGGACTGGTGAGTTATAAAAAATACTTTAGATCTATGCCCGTACGTAGGTTGTACAAGGAAGGTCTTGTATTGTTGATGGAAAAAATAATTATGTTCAGAATATTGAAATCCGGTTCGAAGGACCATGTGTCTAAGATTTATTTCTGGTTTATATTTTTTTTTCTACAGATTTTTTTCATTTGGTTACATATTATATTTTGAATTACTAGAATATTTTTGATAATATAACGATTAAACGTAATAATGAAAACTTCGTGAATTTGCATACTTCACATTTTCACGCAGGCAATCTCAATATTATAGCTGTCAATATATTACCTGATATACTCTTTAAAGCGAAGTATGCGGTTATTTATATTACGCGGCGTGATTTTCTTATTCTTTCGATTTCTAATACTTATTTCCTTTCACGAGATTTCCGGAAACACGCACGGTCCCTTAATGACGAACCTTTTCATTCACAGGGAAATGTAGTTGCCGGATTTATGTACAGCCGCGGCATAAATTTAAAACTTCACAACATTGAAAGTCAAAAATTTACAAACCTTTTCATCCTCAAATACACTGCCACGAGAAACGTTATGCTTCTCATACAATAATACGCTGCTGAATCATCTGACAGGATGTCTAAAGCTTCACGTTGATTTATTTTCCAGCTAAACGACCAGGGCCTATTTGATGAGAGCACTGCTCTGGAGAAGCTTAAGCCTTACGTCTCTGAAGCCAGGAAAGATGAGGTGAATGCGTCGGTGAAGACTTGTACCTCTGGTAAGTAAAACTGTGACATTTGCAGGTGTCGTGAAATTATCTCCATATTGATATTGGCGATGTCAAGACCTGTAAAAGAAATAGGAATGATGTGCCCTGTTTAAAAGAGTTCCCCAATTGGTCACTCGATTGAAAGGTCAGAAGCAATCGCTTTGAACCCTGATTATGCTAAGGATGAGGGATGAAGGGGGTCCTATATTTATGAATATGTCTATATGTAGCTAATGACGATGCAAAAGTGGTTCAATGAATCCTACTTGAATAAATGAATTCTTTCTCTTTCTTTCTCTCTCTCTTTCTCTATATGATGCAATCTATTTCAGTGAACGACCAATCTGTTGGTGACGGTGCTGATGGCTGTGACCGTGCTGTGCTGCTCTTCAAGTGCCTGCAAGAGCAGAAGGAGTTGGTACGTTCCCTTTACCTGTTCTGAGAAGCTTTTCTGGATAAACGTGTCAAAATAAAACGAATTGTTTGTTTTGGCTGTTTCTGATAAAAAAAACCGTCGATTTGACGGACAAAAACTGAGCTGAACTTATGGAAGAGACTAAAGACTGACGTCAGATGCCTGGATTAGGTTTTCTAATTTAACGCTAGTTGCCGCTTTCTTGCGCTCTGATCTCAAAACTGTGCCTCGAGGCCAGATCTGATGCGGTAACCTGAGACACGAGTCTAATCTTCTGTTCTATATACCTACGTATTATGCTGTTTTACATGTCTAATGAATCTCATTTGTTATGTTTCAGCTTGGAATCGCTCTGGATTAAACCGTACAACATGTCTACGGAGGAGGATCTGAAAGTTTCCTATTTTACAAAAGCTGTGAATTAAATATTAAGCACCTACTAGGCTATTAAAAATGAATATTATACGAACAACCCATTGTTTTAATTGCTTCCTTTTGTGAACAGTATCCAGTTATAGGTAGGCGAGTAACCTAGACCTAGGTAAGACTGTGTCAACTAAATTGTGGCTTCAAACTTAAAATAAACATGTACAGGGACTCTATTCCGAAAGACGCTACGGGCGTATTGAGATTACAGTATCGTATTAATTAGTACCTACTCTCGCATTAAAATAGAATAGCGTTATAGTCTGACCAGAGCGAGTCGTGTCACAAAATATGCGGCAAATGAATTCATGCTGGTGCTTATTACCTATTAAACAATTGACTATTGCCGTACCTACTCCTCATACTTTCGAAATCATATGTAGGCCTCACTTTTACTATAATTTAAAACAAATATATTATTCGCGAAAATCATATCCTTACATTACGTATGCTCTTTCGCGTCCACTCACTCCAAACCCGTATTATGAACGAGTGAGTGCAGCAATAAATACCAATTTTATTTCCATTCAATATATACCTGTAGTCAAATGAACCTCCAGTAAAGGAAACGTATTACATTTTAACGATAGGTACTGCAATAATCTATATCGATAACCGGTGCGTGTAAAAATCACTTTTACTTTTCTTCCAGTAGAGGCAAGTGCCTAAAATTTAAAATGGCCGCCTATTTTCATTCCGTGCTATTGGTCGTTGTTACTGCTTTGCTGAATTATTGTGCTACGGTTGGTATTTTTTGAGTTGCCATTAAACGTATTTCTTGCTGAAGATAATCTAATTTACGAAGATGTGTGAATTTCACGAAATAAAGACAAAATACAGACGAAAAAAAGTACAAAGTAGCAAGGGAGGTACGTATAAGGTAAAATAGTGCTTGTTGTTACCTACGGGATTGCGTCGACCAAATAATTCACTTCTGGATACCAGCGCCATTTTTTAGTATGGTGTTAGGCATGTCTCCTGGACCCCAAAACTGCCGGGAGACAATATCTAAGGAGTCGGTCTCCCCAGTAATGACGTTATCAAAATCGCCCTGTTAAAATATCGATTTTCAAAGAAATTAGGACTGCTCCAAAGAAATTAGAAAATATACCAGAGCGATTAGAGATATATCAAATAGCGCCATAGATCTTAGAAAATGCGACACATAAATTATGTTATTTTTGATAAAACTGGATTTTGTTCTTATTTTAATATAATTCAATCAGTGAATTGAATTTGACAAAGTACAGTAGAAACATAAGAGGAGCAACTAAGAACACTTTGTTGCACCCAAAAGTTTTTTGGGCTATTTTGCGCATTTACTAAAATATGTTATTTTTATTTATTGATATTCGAACGAGCGAGCGATTCAAAGATTCGTATAATTTTATTTGCTCGGAATGTAGTTACATAAATGGTAAAAATAAAATAAAACATGTCCAGTGCATTCAGTCAGGCATGCAAAATATTATAGAGGAGCGTTTAGTAAAAACAACAACATTTTAAAATAAAATAAGTTTTTACAAAGCATTCCATATAAAATTAAAACTACAAGAATAATCAATTAAACAATTATATAACAGATCAAATAATAAAAGAGAAAGAGAAAAATAATAATGAATGAAATAAAATAATAAATATCTCAAACAAAATCCAAATATCTTTTTACACTATAAAAGCATTTGTCCAGAATCCAGGTTGTCAGTTTGTTCTTAAAACTATTTTCTTCCAGTAACTTTAAGTCATCAGGTAGTTTATTTTATTATAAATTACTATGCTGCACACGTTATATACATTCTTATCGTAGATAATTTTGTGCACACGTGATTTGTAAATTAGATTCATAATTTTTTGCTTAGTCTGTCTCTAAATTATTTCTCCTCATAAAAAAAGGATCCATTCGATAAGCCGTCAGTGCAGTTTGAGCTCTCGAAGTGGTTCCCGCCCTGAGCAAGCCAAACTGAGCCAACTTGGACTGGGGTGAAAATAAGAAAATATATGAAGAAAAAATTGTCTCGAGGTAGCCGCTTAGCCTCGAGACCTTTTTTTTCTGATTCCCTCTTTTTTATTTCCGCCCCAGTCCAAGTTGGCTCAGTTCGGATTGCACGGGGCGGTTCCACAATACTTCGGGAGCTCAAATACCGCGAGACGATCCGGTTGCCTTTTGGATACTGCAACTACGCGTCGTTGCTTTAACTAGTATATCTAAGATTTCTGTGCTAAGTGTATCTACCTGTGTTCTTTGCATTTGTGTGTAAGCAGGTTTATATTTATGTAAACTGAACTTGGCTGGATATTTAAAACTACCTATGGGTACAAAAGGCTACCTAATCAACCTGTCGAATTTTGAAGTAGGTACCTACCTACTTAATTATTTACGCTAGTGCACAATTAGTATAAGTGTCTTGTTGCTATTTTAGTCATTTTACTACTTCGGAACTTCAACCAGCAAAACCACTAAATTGTTCAAAAAATCTATATTACGTAGGTACCTACATAAAGTTCACTCAATATAAAAAGTTATCGTAACCGGGTATATATTATGTACTTAACCCAGCCAACAAAGCGGTCTACCATGTCTGAACCATAAAACCATATCTAATACCTACAATAGAGTTGAAATGTGGTAGACGACTTTCGTGGCTTAATGTCCCTACCTATTTTAAGATTTTAATTCAGACAAATTAATATAGGAAGATAAGGCTGAATTCACATATCGCATCACGCAAACGATGAAAGTGTGCGCAGCCGAGCACAAAACTAACCAGAAAGACTTACTGGACGCCGTCATGAAACCGGCAGACTTCCCTAAAGACGCGCATAATTGTGCATGGTCTTGCATCTTCAAAAAAATGGACTTGGTAAGCGGTATAATAGGGAATAACATTTAAGAGTAAATTGCGTCAAATGAACGCAAGAAAATAATGATTCAGTAATATAGGTTACGACATAGACTAAACTTATAACAACTGAACAGGCTTCAGGGCTTTCAGGGAGTACTTAGTTTTTAACTGAAAAATGTACCTTATTACGTATACATGTCACATAAGTGTGTTGGCACATACTAGAAAAAAAAGTTCTAGGTATAGTAATGTAGGTACCAGTGGTGGCACGTGAACATTTTTGATGGGCAACCTGGAACAAAAAAGTTATGAATTAGAGTACCTATATAACTATAGATTTGCCTAAAAATAAATTGTAGGCAAGTTACAACTTTATTGGATTCTGACGCCATTATTCTCCATAAAATTGAGATCGTAGAATATAGTTTATGGTAGGTATTAAAAGTTTACAACTTTCGATCTAATCAACTGTACCATTTGCAGTTGCAGCATTGTGTTTTTCTGATCAATCCGAAGTATCAGAATTTTAGACCAATTTAGCCAAAGATCGTAATTATTTAGTAACTAGCTGAATTTTGGTATACTCACTTGTGTTTGGTACTAAACAGCTGCCTTAAATTTCCCGTTGCTTCTCCGCTTGCGTCTCGAGATATAGCCACCACAACCCTGAAGGAGGTTTGACGGAATTAAATTTTGTATGAAGAAAGTACCTATACACAAGAGTTGACGTAGGCATGCTGAAGCTGGTTACTAAAAAATCCGATCTTAAATATAAAAATCCTGAAGTACCTAAAGTTGCAGTCCAATCGTCCAATCGTCGAAAAAGTCCTAGATCGTACCTAACTTTTCGTAAAAGAGGTACATATTATTAGTTCAAATTTGTTGCAGTAAATGGTGGCTGGAGGATTGTTTTACATGCTATGAAATTCAATAGTTCCTACATATTTCTTATGGAATTCTCATAACTTTCAGATCGACAGCAACGGAAAGTATGTGCCGGATGTTGCAATACTTAATATTAATAAATACTCTAAAGGCCCAAATGCGGAAGAAGGATTGGCAACAGCTTGGCGTTGTGTCTCAGGTATGGGATCTTAAACGTAATTACCTACCTAGTTGTTTACATTATATGACGAGACGCCATGCCTGATATGTAACCAGACTGAAGAGTCTACTCAGCAGGCATAGACAAACAAAGAATATGCAACTTTTTTGATACCTACATGAAAATGTATAGTAGGTAGGTATCTACATTATATCGGTAGCCTTAGGTATGGTTCGCGCATGGCGAACTGCAGCCACTGCCGCCGTCACTGGTAGTCGTGGCCAAGCGCTTAGAAAGCGATACCAGGCCTATCCCACAGTCAATTTGGCGCGAAACGACGTCAAAGTCAAAAAGTCAAAGTGATTTATTCTTCAATTTAGGCATATTACATGCACCTATGAATGTCGATAAACTACCACCGGTTCGGAAAGTAAACCTCTGCCTCGAGAAGAACCGGCCTAATAAACTCGGCGAGGTGTCATTTTTTCAAAACAGTATACAATATATCATATCAGTATCAGAGTATTATAAAATTTTAAAATTACATTGCTACAGTAGAAAGCCTATTTATTTTACGACAGGTTTCTAGTGCAGGATTTTATCGCTGCCAAATATCCCTATCCATATGATGTAGTCGTTTATCTTATAATATGCTTTTGAAATGAGTGTCCGTTTTACGACAGATTTGAATTTAGAGTCAGTAAGTTCGGTAATGTGTTTTGGAATTTTATTGTAGAATTTTATACAATTTCCCAAGAACGACTTTTTCGCTTTTACTAGCCTGTAAAAAGTTGTTTTGAGCTTCCCTGCGCTTCTGGTAACCTTGTAGGTCTAACAAGAGCTGTACAAACAGCGTATCACACAACACGTTCATTTAAAAACTTAGAAATTTGTAAGTTGGTATTATGACGACGTTGGTATATAAAAATTAATGAATATTTATATTATAAAAAAATATCTTAACAATTTAGAACTTTTAAGTAGGTATGTATAGTAGCCCTAAAGTAAGGCAGGTGAAAGCGCCAGTTTTTTGAGAATCAGCCAATGACGTTTCATATATAGCTACGTTCCGTTTTACGTAGTAACAACATAATTTTATTGACCCATACCGTTATACGAATTTCAGTTTTACAACATCTTGCTAACATGACGAAAGAAGTACTCCCATTGCAAAAAAAAACTTAACCTGTATTCAAGTTTTTTTTTACTTAATCCTGACTTCTCGGCTAATGTATTATTTTATTATCATACCATAATTCTTATTTCCAAAATTTGATGATCATTTCGATAGCAAACATAGGAGGGTCGTTCTTCTTTTCGACCGACAATAGCCTGTCCTTCGTCTTATTACGGCATCTCATTTGAGTAATGATGTTTATGGTTTTATAATGTTCGAATGAACGTCCATATTATTTTATTAATTAGTGATATATAATATTTCACTTTCTCTAACTAGCATTTTTTTAAATGTTTGTTTTTTTCGTAGAATGCCGTGACAGAGTGGTAAACCAAAATGTTGTCCCCACTGAAATAGTCCACTTTGTCACATGTTTTTTTTAGAAACCAACCGTAAATAAATATTTATATTGGCCAGAAAGTAAACTTTAATTAGTTCTAATGAAGAAACCTATGCATTTTTTTTTAAATCGCACCTCAAAACCATAATTTTCGATAGTTCAAAAACCAAAAAAATAGAAAAACCTCGATTCATTGTCGGTAAAAAAGAAGAACGACCCAGGAACTAAAATGTATCATTTTGGATGTTCAGTTATGTGGTAGTTACGTTAACAACCCTATATCACTCTATGATTTTCGATTGCAAAAAAAATACAGCTAACGTCATCACTCTGGTGGTCAGCGGACCTTCTGTATCATCCTTACCTACTATTCATTATTATGTGGCGATACGATGCAGTCGTGATGCAAATACATCACATTTCTGCATCCCAGCCAGTGCGACACTGGCTTTCGTCAAAGCACTTCCCCTAAACTAAGTCTTCTTTACCCAATGCCACCAGAAAAAGTCGCGTATTTATTCAAACCGTAAATTACGTCCGTTAAAATCAGTTCAGTTTGTATAAGAAGTTTGACATTGCCTATGAGATGACATCTGCCGGCGCCATATTTAACACGTCCCCTGTCCGAGACGGAGTGCCCCCAATGGTGGGATGCACCTGTTTTTCAGGAGTCCTTGCTTCCACAATGGATTCACGGCTTCGAACTGGAAGCACACTTAGACGCGTGCGTGACATTATCAGATCATTTCGTATGAGGACAGTGAACGTGTTAAACGTTTATCGGTTGGTGGTGTGGTCGATGCAACCCGCCCTTAGTCTTTTCTGTCATACATTGCAAATAAAAAGAAAGTCCTGATATTTAATGGCGAAACTCAAATTACATTTTACATTGAAAGATGTACCTATTAGGGTGGATCGAAAATTTTTTTCTTCGATTTTGCCTAAGGCGGGGTTGTAAAAAGATAGTCTAGGGAAACATAATGAAATGTTCGTATTGACACTTTTCGAAATTATTAGTAGAAGTACTGCCGCAAGCCATCTGAAATATTGTCAAAAAAATAAAAATCTTGTTTACAATTTTTGTAGGAAAAATATATTTTATAATGAAATTACAGTTTTTATTGACATTTTACATGCTTATAATATCAAAATACCAAATTAAAACAAACAAATACGTAGTACCTAATCAATTTGCACGTTAGATTTATTCTGAAATTCAGAGTACAATTATGAAATTTTGTAGTCTTTTTTCGTATTAAATGCAGGCATTACGCGACAAGAATCAAGCTTATTTTGTATCCACCCTTCTCGTTTCTCTAGCCCACATACAGCAGTACAAGATTCTGTTACTATTTTTATGCTCCTTTCAGTAGCTTGAGTGTGGCAGGGCATCAAACAGAACTTGGGTAAGATTTTAATTTCCACTAATTTCAAATCAGTAAGGCACTGGGAAATAATATCTGTCTCGAACTGTTTCGTCACTGGTGGTTCAGATACCTGTTTCCAATCAATCAAATCGTAATATTCTTCGGCTCTGAAGTTAAACTTTGGCAATCCAAATACTCTGATAGGCTCAGAGTCTGAAGAGCTTTCTCTGGATTTGATGATACGCTTAAGAGCCAACGCTCGGACATGAAATCTATTATCAGCTAACATGGCTATTAAAATATTTTCACCATGGCCGAAATATCCATTGCGTTGAATTACAGGATCAATCACCTTCTTAAGATTGTTTGGGAGGTATCGTGTCAGCTTAATTGTTTCGTGTAAGTGTTTGGCTCCAATAATACATGACGGTTGAGTTTTTATATTGAACCACATTGGAGCGTATACTTTCAACACAAAATGCGTCAGAATTAACAGGTTTCTTGATGGGGTCTCGGTTGACATATAAAGCCTGAGTATCCTGTTAGCAGTTGTCAGCCATCGTGAATGACAAATTTTCCCTGGATTTCGCTTAGCCAAATTTTCATTACAATTGCCTTGTTGGATTGCACGACAGATTTCCAGAAGGTATAACTGATCTGTACTGAGATCGGTGCGGGTCTTAGTAATATCGGGAAGTTGGCATTCTATAGCAGAAAATTGTTTTACAGGAAGTTGTTCGCAGTTATTTAATGATTTTCCTATTTTGCCAGTAAAACTTCTGGGACCTGTAGTTGTGCCATCAAGGTGCTGAAAAAGATGTCTCAAAGGTAACTCATTGGCATGCAGCTGGCAAACTAACCATTGAAGAGGGCGTTCAAGTTTATTTTCCAGTATCCTGATAATACCTCCTCTTACCCCAGTATTAACTGCAGTGCCATCACATCCAACCGCTACAATTTGTTTTATATCCAAGGGTTTTACTTGTAAGTAGGAATGCAAGTTAGTTGCGATAGTTTTTGCGTCACATGCATCAGGTGTTATGTGGCCAATGTATTTGGATCCGGGTTCTCGGAGCAAAGTTATGTGCTCTTCCGTTACAACCCTCCTTCGACCATCGTCAATAACCATTGTTTTGTCTTTTCTTCCGTCAAATGAGATACAAATAAAGGAGTCATCACAGTCAGGAATACTTTGCGTCGCTAAGTTCCTAGTATTTGCACGGGCTCGACGAATCTTGTTCCGATCGATAACATTTGCTGTGTCATCCTCATTTATGAAACCCAGGTCTTGCAAAGTAGCTGAAACAATGGAAGCTCCTGCCCGATCGGAGATCCCGTATCGATCCAATATTTTAGCCACAGCGGGAAAGGCACTATTTGCTGGTTGAATGCTTTCAGACACAGTGGATGAAGATGATACTTCCTCAGTATTTTGTTGATTTTGCCCAGGTAAAATTCTGACCTTTTTTTCTTGAGCTTGACTGTCTACAATTTTACATTTGTCCAAATATAAATCCCATTTACGTTGTTTTTCAATATCATCCAGGTTTTTTTTTGTACTTTTTCTATCTAACGAACCAATCCCCATTTTTCTGTGACTTCTTTGATCAATCAAAAATTCTATCTCTTTCTTAGGTATCCTTCGTGTTTTCTCACAGAAACAGGTTTCTAATAAGTTACACCTACAAGTCGCAATATCAAACAACACGTTACTATCTCTTTGAAATTTATTGAGCTTGTTTTTGAAGGACGCGACATTTTTTCTGCTCTGGTATGATTTAAGTATATCACGATATTTACTGTGATAAGCTTTTATTCTTGCTAAGATAGTACGTCGTTCCACTATTGGTATAGATGCTTTCATCCATATGTGTTCGATATCGGTTGCAACAATGTTACTTGTTTCCTTCACCAAATCTTGGAAACGTTTCGTCGAAGATTTAGAAACGTAAATAAAATGTTCCATCATATCACGGTATGTCGGTAAAGTATATTTTGGTAATTCCTTGCCAGTACCAAACACAGGACACACTTTATCACGATTACGCAAACTCATTATTACATTAGGCAATAGAAATTCGAAACAACTAATAACAATACAGTGCAAGACGTTGGCGGATCAAAATTAAAAACGCTGGTAGTATAACATTGATGCTAAAACTAAGTCAAGCTATTATGAGGGTACTTTGATATTTTTTTAGAATAATGCAGCAACAATTTATTTTTAATATATAAAGATGTATTTGATTATTCAGAAAACGTTTTATAAGTGGTATAGTATATTAACAGAGTCCGTGTAACAAGGATATCATGAAGTGAAATTTTTGATATATGAAAATACTTTATTGGGCTTGCGGCAGTACTTAAAATTATCCAATCTTGCTCATATTCGACATTAGCTTTATTTTGCCATCACATTAACTTTTTGGAGGCCCGCCATTTTGAAATTCGAAAAAAAATTTTTTTTCATACAAAGGCGATCCACCCTAGTACCTATACCTGTGCCTATACTTACACAACACTTCTCAACGAGTCTACCGTCTGTACCCAACTTTGAATAATACCTACCTTACCTATTGATGGTGAGTGTATTTGCGCACTTAATACCTAGTATATAACTAGTGAAACGAAGAATGTCCCAGATCGCAGGCAAAGGCAAAACTTGCATTTATATGCTACCTACATGAGGCTTTCTTTATTACCGCCCGTGGTGAGTACAAATATTTACGTCTCCGCAAATTCAAATTCTGACCAGGAAGTGATAATTACCACTTAATGGACAAGAGGTTTTATGGGTATAATTTGTTGCAGTGAATGATAAATCGGTGAGCGACGGCCCGAACGGCTGCGACCGAGCCAAGCTTCTGGTGGACTGCCTTTTGAAGGACCTTCTTAAGGTGTAACTTGCTGCACAATATCCAGTGTTCGAAACAATCAAACACTATTACCACTTATTACTTGGTCACAGTATTACCTACCTAAAAAGTATAGTAGTCACATGCTGTTTTTTTTTCGTTTTTCTAATATTAACTAACCAAAAAGTGGCTGAAAACACGAGCCACGAAGCTTAGTTGTTAAATAAGGATTACAGGTTTGTTTTTAAACACTAATAAAATACTTACCTGCAGTATATTATGCAATAGGACACATTACAAATAAAGCGAATTTTATAGGTTGGAATAATTTATTTCCAGACTAATCATGATACATGATGTAAGGAACTTATAAAATTATAAATACTATGAGCTATCACATAACGAGATATAATAAAATATGTAGGAATTACCCTAGAGAAATAAATAATAATATCAAATAACTTCGAATAATTATGAAAACAAAATTTAAAATATACCTACACCTCTGTAAAATGAGTTCACTTATAATGTTCTTAGTTTTATATTACGAGTACTTCATTATATCTAAATACTTGATCAAAAAAGACTAAT
The DNA here is from genome assembly GCA_932294315.1 of Epinotia nisella. NCBI lineage: Eukaryota > Metazoa > Arthropoda > Insecta > Lepidoptera > Tortricidae > Epinotia > Epinotia nisella. Next base: position 9,933,135 of record OW028687.1, read on the forward strand.
AATACCGTTAGGTACAAGTACTTCTACAGGTTCGTAGAAGCCCAGACAATGTACCTACCCCGGTATTCATAGGTAAGTATACATATTGTAGATATGTTGATTATTGCGTTTACAAGCATTTCAAACGCTTAGTCCGACATAAAGAAATGTCTATTTCAACGACGGCTCAAACTCTGTTGTTTAATTGTTATGTTTAAGTCGGACTGCAAAGCAATTACGCCACACTGCAGTCAGTTTTATGACGTCTCTTTGTTATCTTTTCCTTTCATGTTTAGCAACAAAAGATTAAAAAAAAACCCACGATAAGCGCATTTTCGTCATTTTAACTAAAACAAACTATAAATTCAGAATTCCGTTTTGAACGTAACTAATTCATGCAAAACCCATGGCCCTATAACACACAGGGTAGTGTTCCGTGATTTCTTTCCGAATTCGTAATAACGTGGCCAGCATATTCGGAATCGATTTCCCGACACTGAATTGCTAATGTTTGTGGCCGCCATGATGTACAGTCTACAGTGTTGTAGAAGTAGTAAAGGTGTAAGAATAATCAGCTAAATATGTCGGCAATGTTATACTACACATAGAGTAAACAGAACATCCAAAGAGCCCTCAAACAACAAGTGAAATCAAAAGAATTTTGGAATAACATAACAGCTTTTTTACCCGACTGCCGAAGGAAAGGAGAGTTTTGTTTTTGTATGTATGTATGTATATATATATGTATGTGTTCTTTGGCACGCCCTGCAGCCTAAACCGTGTTGACGGATTTCGACATCTGACGTGTACCTCTTAATCGTAGGAGTGACATTTGAGTTGGGTTTTATCCAGTTGGGTTTTTTGAAAATTCTTTTAATTCCACTTGTTACAAATATATAGCCTATATCACTCCCACGATTAAGAGGAATCCAACGACACCTCATATGTCGAAATCCGTCAAACGGTTTAGGGTGTAGGGCGTGGCAAAGAATAAGACATACACACATACATACATATATACATACATACGCTCCTTTCCTTCGGCAGTCGGGTAAAAAGTCAAAGTCAAAGTGATTTGTTCTTCAATTTAGGCATATTACATGCACCTATGAAAAAAGAAAGCAATTGGAAAAATAGTCAAAGCGTAAGTAATCTTTGAATACACTAGATTGTACATTTTTATACAGAAGCCTAACAATACATTATTGGTTGAATCTGAAGACATCTAAACCAAAACTTTTGTACGTAGTGTTGCTTTAAAATAACTAACATTGAATCCTATAGGCGATCTAGGGCACTTAAGGATAATGGGGAGCTATAGGCCTATCATTTAACTGACAATGAATGACGGTTTCCGCAGTAGAAAACAGGGGTTTATTTGCGTGACGTTAAAAATTAAGTTTGTTTCGCTGGCGATGTCCTCTCGCGCCGCGCAACTACCGCAGGAACAGACTCAGTTAAAAGGTATGCCTATAGTAGTCCAGTCTGTGCATTAGTTCTACGAAATACCACATCGGTCGCCCTGGGTACAGCTTCATATCCAGTTTGGAATTCTCAGGGCTCGGCCAGGACAGCGATGCGCCATAAGTGGGAAGGAGAGGCCGAGCTCGTATTTCTCACTCCTACATGGCCCGCTGTCGCTGCTCGAAATCGTGGCCGGAGCCGTAAAGAAATCAACGAAGATTTTACATACACAAGCTCAAAAATGTATCCTGGACCTGGACTGAGCGAATAGAAAAGTCCCTTCTAACAGTCTGGAAAAGTATCTAAACGTAGCATGAAAATAGTAGTTTCACCGATGACGACAAGGCACAAATTCGTAATGCCCTGAATGCTTAACACGTTGGCATTTTACTGTAATATAGATGGCGGTTGCTACGGGCTGCTATTTTAACGCTACGAATTCTTATTAGATTGCACGTTCTAAATATTTCATTATTGTCAATATATTGCACAAAAAAAAACATATTGCAACCACCGAAATAGAACTACAAACAAAATAGATGTCGTTTACTTCGACTTTCAAGAAAATACTATTATTTGTTCAAACTGAAGTGTGAGTGCGAAATATTTAATTCAATGACACTACATAGTTTCTCCTTAAAGGTATACTAAATATAAGTACAATATACTTCAGTAATTACATACTAGGTTTTAAAAATATTAGACCACATTGATCAGTTGAGCACTTGATAAAAACTTAATGATAATATTATGCTTAGTCTAAGAAAATGGTAATTTTGATAGACGAGACGATCAATTGCAACTGAGTATATTGCTAAACATTTTATAGATAGATAATAGTCACATCGACGTCAAATATTATATATGTATACATTAATATTTGACGTTTTGACAATGTTGTTCCTTCTATTACAATGGAAAATGGAGCAAAAATATAAACATATCTTTGACGTTGATTTTACAATTTCAGAATTCTGGAACAATAGATAACTGGCTCTTATTTTATTTAATGAAACAAGTTCTTATTCCTGGTTGTTCAAATCCAGCCAAAGGTAAGATGAACCAAAGTAACTTTACCACCGGAGAAGATAAGCTACGTTTCCACTCATGACACACAGTTTCGTAGCTTAGTTTGGGTTATATTTGTATGACAATTTAAATCATACCTTAGCGCTGGTAGAAACGCAGCCTAAATCCACATTTACTGTCATATATGTCAGTCTTTATGACATTGAGATAGATTGAATTTCGCCTGTACTATTATTCACTGTATGTCACACTTACCTTACCTGACTGTTAGTTTTTGTCCAACGCAATACAAAAATTTCATTTTGCAAGCAAAATAAGTAGAAAATAGATTTTTGATATTTCTCGATAAATAGATATGTATTAAAGACTAGTAGGTACACTTAAAAAATAAGCTTCACATACTTGATCACTGTAATGATGACCTTATACTTACAAGATTAAATTAATTAACAATAGGCCTGATTAAGTTAAATATTTCACTAAATTACTACGTATAAAGGTAACATAGCATAGCTAATAAAAAAAGTAGAACTAGAATAGAAATACAATGTAGCTAGAACAGTATTGACATCTCTACTTGTCTATTTTAAGCGTGTAAATGTTGTTCAAAATAGACAAATAAGAATGATAAAGTGACATTATTTCATGGTCGTACAAGACTGCACGCTGGTCTCTGAAGTGTCCTCAACACAATGGGCCGTCATGGCCCGCAGGACAGGACACAGTTATGCGGTGGAACGAGATGAAAGTAGGTCTTTTTCCCTTTCACGCATAGATGGCTCATTGTGTAGAGCAGTGTTAGAGTATATTCCAGCGGCCATCATAGCCTTTGGAGTGTAGCAAGAGGGCAGGATACAGTAGTCCTACGAGAACATCTTGTAAGGGATCTTGTATTGCACCACCGTACACCGCGGTCGACAAAGTTCATCGTTTACTAATTAAAATTCGTCACTATCTATCAAGTATAGCGAGAATATTATACATAAGGTAAACCAAGTCGGATTTTACGTACAACTCGTGCTCATTTTGTTGAAATAGTTGCAAAATACACAAGGTTTTAAACACTAATTTCTGCGTTCCAAAATATACATCCCAAATCATTAAGAAAATATAATCATAGAACTATGGCAAAACCATTGAGGAAATAAATGTATAATCGTAAAAAACTAGAAGAGAGAACTGTAAAACGTAGGTTTTGTTGTGCCTCAATATGGTAAAAAATAAGCAGTAAAAATAATACATTTACGTAATAGAGCATATTATTTCACATTGTTATACCTCTTATGTTGCTACATTTCTAGCATACGCTTTCTAAATCACACCATAATCTAAATCATACATCTAAAAAGGAATATATTAAATAACATTGTAAAAAACAGAACAGCCATTGCAACTCAAAAGAATATCAAACAGGACAGCATTTTTACTATGGAAATATCCTCTTCATTAATATAATCCATACATTAACAAACCGCTAGCTTTCCTAAATTAACGTAAACGACAAAATACGTATTAACAAAGGGCACAGACGAGGAATTATAATTTATTAATACTGAAAACATTGGGAAAATTACTTAATTTATTCTTTACCAATATTGATTACACTATTATAATATCGATGGTCTTATAAAAATTGGGGTTATTATGACAAATATCTACATTTTTATTATTACAAAATTACCATGTGTATGCATCGCGAATAATAAAATAACATTCAACGTGTCAAACAATCGCGAATAATTAGTTCGTACAAAGATACGAATTAATTATTGAGTAGTTTTGATATCGATGCACGACAATTTGTCAACCATTGAGTATGTTTTTGATTATACAGTGTCAATTTAATTACGTATTATGGTAGAGCAGTAATATGTCTAATCAGTTATTAAAATAAGAAATCTCTCCGTCAAATTCCATCTCTTGAAAGACATTTTAGATTATTTCAAGCGCCCACTATTGAAAAACAAATGACTAGAAGGAAAGAGAAAGGTGACTACTAATTAATAAACTTTCTAAAGACATCTGCATTTTTAAGGCATATACTTAACGTGAAAGTTGATTAGATACTTCCATACAAAGTGCGATCCAAACTGAGAATTCAGTTATTTCGAGAATGGGGGTGAGCATTCTAGTGTATAAAGAAATGTTCGTAGACTTATGCACCTATGTTATGTTATGCTAGGATAAAATTTGTTTGTGTTACCTGGTTGTGTATATTACGAGTAAAAATATTATAGGCCTACATTAACTAATACAGCTCGCAGTGAGTCCGTATGAAAATACACTACTATTTTCTTTCATTCATTCATGTGACAATACTGATTATTATGAAATATGCATTGCTTATATAAACAGATAATTTCTGTCTCTGGTGCGACAGATATCAAACATCCGCTGATATCAATGACAACTTTCTTATAATTTAAAACGAAATGCACATTCCAAAACCAATTAGTGTTGCCAGTGAGCGCACTTAGCGTATTCAGCTGACAGTATGAACGGTTTCCAATTTTTGATTAGTTACCTAGTTAATTTTAGTATAGTCGAGGAACAAAATGGCTAGCCACTTGTCGACTTTATTTCAATGCAATTAAGGTTCAATGTTGACAAACCATTTAATTACGCGACTGTACATGGAATGTGAACATTTTGGAATTTTACTCAACACCTTACCACGTCATGTAGCATAGTACTAATTACAACCGAGTGTAAGTCAATGTTGCATATTCACATTTTGTTTCTGATATTCTGACGAATTACATATATACTTGCTTTTACATTGTTTTTTCGCAAGAACATATAATTGTCGCACACGGAAAGAGCACAGCTCATTTTATTCAAAAAATCCAATTGGAAATCCCTTACACTAGGGTTGTTTGATTGAAGCGTTCAACGCTTTAGATAGTACCGGTACGCTAGGCTTACCGGTCAGATTTCAGACCTCGATATGGTCGTCGGGGACTGGGGTTCGCTTGAGCTTCTTCGGGTTAAGTATGGCAGGCTTCTGGGTACGCGTGTGCCAGACGTACACTTTGGTGCAGTTGTCAGCTAGTGGCTCGAGCTCCTTTTGAGTTACCACGTATTTCAGTATCTCACTTTCCTGTAATGATAAAAGATATGTAGGTAAGCGACAGTAAGTACTCAGGAAAAGGTTCAATATATCTGTGGCTAAACAAACGGTATTCAACCAATTAATGTATATCGACGACAGTAAGATGTTAGTACGTTGTGCAAGTATACCCGCCTATAAATTTTTCTTCAAATATAAGTACACTTAGGTGCAACTTAATTTAAATAGAATACCAAAAGAAGTCTCAATCAATTCAAATTAATTTGTGGAACCGATTCACTAGATCACATGTTACGAAATTAAATATTTTCTAAAGGCTGGAAATTCGTGTACCTATTCCCTATGACACTATTTAGACATGGTGGGTACGAAATGGTAAATTATTGTCATCAAGTAATATTAGGCACAATCTACCTTGAACTGCTTTGTACGATGAAAACCACATGATCGAGAGTGTCGAGATATATTCAAGTAGTTTGCCGCGCCAGTGAAATATGGCACTTTAGGCTATTGGTACCTAAATTATGTAGATAGGTACGTACTCGTAGTAACGCCTTTACTTTTACAACTAATTAGGTGAACTAGAGTATTGATTGAGGGCGTTGAAATGGCTTCAAAGTCAAGGCCAAAGAAGCAATTTTGTTGCATAACCCTACATAATTAGGAAATACTTCTGTGTTTCTGTGTTTGTAAGGTTTTAGGCATTTGTAAACGTTACATCATAAGATTAGGAATGCGTGATTCACGAGATGAGTAATCACGGAATGTGCAAAAAACATCTCGCTCCGGCTACTCAACGCCTGAGTTTAAGAGATTCCATATCGACGTAACAATTTTAAGCTTAACCCTGAATTGGGGGAAAACGTGGAAGAAAAGAAAAGAAAGAAGGTTATTTTTATTCACATACACACAGGACACACATTAAACAATAAAAAACATGAAACAAGTGTGTCTCTGCGGCAGTGAACCGGACGACGAACGTGAACGAGGATTCATTATTCAGTATAAAGCAAAAAAATCGTTAGTAAATCGTTTTTGCATTTTTAGTTACATGCAAAAAATGTAACTACAATGGAAGGATTCTAAACAAGCTTTGTGGCTAGCAGTGACGTTAGCCATTCGTTAAAAGCGATACTAAGGGCCTTTGCAGACTGCATTTATCAAGCGCGCCGTAGACGCGCGTTGTGTCTATTTACTTGTGATTTGCTACAAATGCGCGTCGACAGTCTGCATAGGCCCTAAGAGCGAGTAGACGTTCGCTTCCAAAAATAGCTTATCACCTTAAGCCGGATTTACGCTTATCTGACGTATCGTATCGCGTCACAGTAAGTTAGAGTAAAGTACGGTTAGATTCACACTCATCTGCCGCGCTCTGACGCGACGGCTCAGAGTGCATCAAAGAGCATCCCGCCAGATAAATATGAATTCTATCAGCCGTCCCCTCTCGCATATCATTAATTTATCCTTTATGGATGGCCTCTTTCCAACTAAATTAAAGCTATCCATAGTTAAACCCTTGTACAAAAAGGGGGACAAGTCAGATCCAGGCAATTATAGACCCATAACTTTAATACCGATTTTATCAAAAGTATTTGAGAAATCTATACTGTGTAGAATAAACGACTTCCTGGCCAAATATGACATCCTAACACCAAAACAGTATGGGTTTCGCAAAGGTAAATCCACTACACTAGCCGGGTTTAACCTGATCAAAACTATAACAGAGAGCTTAAATAAGAAAAAACCAATCATGGCTCTTTTCCTAGATCTCAGTAAAGCATTTGATTTAGTCGACCACACAATACTTTTAAAAAAATTAGAGACATACGGGATAAGAGGTAACGCGTATAACTGGATAGAAAGTTATTTGACGGGAAGAACGCAACTGACAGAGGTAGAAAAAATTATCCGAAAGAACAATAATGCTGTCATGAAAGAAAAATATAGATCAGATGTTATGGTCAATAAAACTGGCGTTCCTCAAGGAAGTATTCTTGGCCCATTGCTATTTTTATACGCAGTTAATGATTTCCCAAATGCCGTCAAAGAAGAGTGCATTATCTTCGCCGATGACACAACCCTTATAATAAAAAACGAAGGGGAGACGCACACTAGCTTTGAATCAAAAGTAAATATGACATTATCAGACGCGATCACATGGTTTCAGAATAATAATATGCAGATTAACATAACAAAAACAAAAGCCATGCAATTTTATTCTTATAATGCCAACCCATTGCCTTTAAAAATAAATTATGACAATTTGAATGTAGAGTTAGTTGACATTGTTAAATTTTTAGGCTTTAATATTGACAATTATTTAAATTGGAAAGCTCATGTGGACTGTATTTGTAAAAAACTGGATAGATTTGTCTTTGCGCTGAAAAGATTAAGGCAAACAGTGTCACTGGACGCAGCTCTGACAGCGTACCACGGCTACGTTTCCTCTGTCCTTAACTATGGACTATTGTTATGGGGAAATTCTGTGGACGCTCTCAGAGCTTTCAGACTTCAAAAAAGGTGTATTAGAGCCCTGGACAACGCATGGTATCTAGAAAGTTGTAAACCCCTTTTAAAAAAAATTAATATACTTCCTCTGCCCTGTATGTATATAAGAGTTGCATGCCTCTTTGTTAAGGACCACCCTAATTATTTTACGATACGATGTGACACTACTGCAAGACATACAAGGGCTCAATACCGAAACCTACTATACCAGCCTCCATGCCAAACAGCCATTTATAAAAAGAATTGCTACAACATGTGTATACTACTATATAACAACTTGCCTGATTGTATAAAATTAGAAAATAAGGTATTGTTCAATAGTAAATTGACGAAATGGCTGCAGGAGAAATGTTTTTATAGCGTAAACGATTTTTTGACATATAAGTAGGTAATTATTTATTTCTTGTGATGTTATTTGATTATTTTATTTTAATGAATTATAATATATTGACAATTATAAATTTATGACATAATAATTTGCACACCTGCATGCAGGTTGAATATGCCCGAACAATTTTAGCATAATAAGATAATGCTTTCACCATATTCTGGCTAATAAAGATATTTTGATTTTGATTTTTTGATTTTTTAGAGGATTAGAGTATTTAGTCATAGCCATACGAGAACGAGAACGTGCACTTATATTTTTGATCAGATTAGTTCCATGGTCGTCAATATGCGCTATCGATTTTACTTAATTCGCTCATTCTGATTCTAGAAAAACTGTTTAAGATATATGTACCTACGCCTGATGAAAAGGACTGAGCTGACACTGAGTACCAGTCGATTTTGCACTTATATGTCAATATCAAATCTGTACTCGGTTAAGAGAGAGGAAGCATTGATAGCATATTGAAAATGCCGCCAAAGCGGAGATAACCGAGTGTCTCCCACGCTCGTATGTCGCTATCAGTGAGAATATTTTGCTCTGCAAAATATAGACTTCAGGCCAATTCGTTGAAGCCATAGTCGCTTGGCTTTTAAAATATCAATTCATACGCGAAATTAAAATGCGACCTATTTTACAGATTTGTTTTTTCGCGAAACCATGCCTACGTGTAACGACGATAACGAGACGCGGTAACGAGATATTTAAAGATTTGATTCGCTATTCCAGGATGTAACAATCAAGACGTCTTTGAAGACAGATACAGTACACAAAACATATTTTAGGTTCACGTGCGTGGCTGAAGAAGTAAAATCCGAGTTCCTCGACTTGGTTTTATAACGTTCTATTAAGATCTTATTTGTATTTCGACATCACTTTCCGGCATAAGATCTTTCGGGTGTTATAAGCCGAGCACAGTCAGCAGCAGAAGTAGCTAAAAGGGCCGGGTGTTCAAAATAACCTACACACGCTCTTAATTTCTTAAGAATAACGTCGTGTGCAGGTCATTTTGAACACCCGGCCCGCTTAGCTACATCTGCTGCTGACTGTACTAAGGGGAGTTGCTACATCCGCGGATCGTTTTTGAAAAGCTAAGACTCTTAAATGAGCTGAAGAGTTAATTAAACAGACAAAAATATATTCTATCATTTGATATTTTACTAATACCTAGCTTTCGCCCGCGACTTCGTCTGCGTGGACCCGGGATAAAACTGTCATATATTTTAATCCAGGCTATAAACCAGCTTTGTGCAAAATTTCATCCAAATCGGTTGAGACGGTTTTGCGTGATTGAGTAACAAACATCTAAACATCCAAACTTTCACACTTTTACTATTAGTAGGATATCTTCGTTTGAATTTCTTGTAGAATATTAAATACGATTTCAAAAAAACGTGAAATGAGGCTGTTTTCAAGTGGTATTTCATTTATCTCGAATGTGATTGTTTGACATAATTTGGAAATTATCATTCGTTTTGACAATTCGATTTTTTACTCAAACGCAAACTGGTCTGTGCGCGGGCGAAGAGCACTGTCTATCGAGCTTACATTAGCGAGCAAACGATACAAATCGTTGGGACTACAGTCGCCTTAAGAGTCCCGAGCACGATCGACTCACGTCGACTCTCCATACAAACGTAGTTTGGTTCTCATTTTAAAACGGCATACTAAAATAACATGATTTTTTATACACAATGGGATCCGCCATATTATCTAAGTCGGAAACTAGTTTCCGTTGCTAGAAATTATCGAATGAGAATATACGAAATGAGAAACGTTCTACAGGCTCTATTTTTTTCTATTTTAATTTCTAGCAGCAGGAACTAGTTTCCATAGTGTATATTATAAAGTTTCATGTTATTCTTCTGACATGTTGTTATGAGCGTAAAAAGCTGATCTATATAATTTTGGGCATTACACCCGCGTTGGTACCTTTGCTGCTGACTGTACTAAAACAAAGTTTTGTTCGTTAAGTCCTAATGTATTTTTTTTTCTTTTTCCATGTGCAGAGCGGGAACACAGAAAAATTCCGAAGTCAAAGTGTCCGAAACCATCATTATTCCGAAATGACAAAATTCCGAACGCTATTTTCCGCTTAGCTGAAATTTGGACGCAGATGATTCAATACAATATATAAATAGGTTAGGTTAGTATTTCTTCAGCGGAATATGGTTTTGAAAAAATATGTTTTCTGTCAAATGATCCGACTCTCCCGAATTATGTAGTGCACCCATGCAGAGCTGTATTATGTAGAATCCATTCACCCTTATTTTCGTTGCAATTATCATACCTAATACGGGTGTAGACTCAAAATTGATTATTGCTTTAAAGGAAAGAAGGCAAGAAAATATGCCTGATGACGGAAATCCCATTCAAATATTTCAAAAAATTGCGAAGCTACAACCGTTTTAATGTTGCTTGTTAGAGGGAGAAAACGGTCGGGGATCGTGACGTCACGACCATCGAGCGTCATTGTTAATGACAATCGTTTCATATGAAGGTGCGTTTTGCGGAAAAGGGACAGAATATAACCCCTGTTAAAACTTTGGACACTTATAACTTTGTGATTATTTAACTTCTTGATGATTGATTTTGTACGAGTGATGAACTGTATAGTTAAATGAAAATTTAATCCAAATATACCGACTACATACATACTACAAAAAACATGCACAAAAATAACGGAACAAAAGACGTTTTGATGATTTTTGCGACCAATAATCTAACGCTAGTAACATCAGGAGGTTATAGTACTAACCTGGAAACCGGACTGCACCTTCCTCGAAAACTTCGCCTCCGGAAACTCTAAGAACAGTGTTGCGTTGACGGCGAACCCCGCCATGTCGATCGGGAACGGCCGGTACGGTTTCCACACGGCGTTGTACCCGGAAACCTTGCCGTCAGTCACTAGCGGCATTTCCACCCGCATCCCACCCACTATGCCCACCGGCCACACGCCCACCTTTTTGATTTTTCTCATCTGTAAAGAGGATGGTGAACATTTGTTATGCGGTCCCGAGACAATCAGTTGAAATTAAATTTCTCTCGTCACTCGTTTTGTGTCGTGATTCCATCGTACCATCACTATACGCAACCAAAAGTCCAACTCCTAGTAGGGTAAGTCCGGGGTATTTGGCCATAGTTTTTTTTATAACTGGTAAAATTACACACTATGATTTTTTTAATTAATTTTAATTAACTTTGGATTATTAAACAAAAAAAGTATATTTTTTATTGAAATCCCCTCGAAATAACTGTTCCAAGAACCAATCACAATTGGCCATCTCTCCCAAGGTGTCAGGGTGTGATGACCATACCTTTCCAGGAAAGTTGGCCATAAGTGAACTCTATCAGGTATTATGTTTTACGTCTTATTTTTAAATCACTTTGCTTCTGGAATGGCTTATGTACAATTAAATCCACGTCCCGTTTGAGACTACGTATCAAGTTTGACAAAAGTCTATAATTGACATTAATTTTATAACTACTTGTGATACTTCAGTTGTAGCCTTTTGGATACAGTATGCATTTAAGGGTTAAGCACATATCCTCGAAATCGATGCAATTCTTATGTAGCCAAAACTGCACTGAAACCAGTATTCATAGAAGATGTCTCATAATAATTTTTACCACAGCCGCGGCAGTTTCTTTCGTTTACACGCCGAGGTGGCTCTGTTTGGGATATTTTTCTTATTAACTTTCCTGGACTGTTTTATGCTCTCCTTTCCAATATTCGTCTCTGACGCACATTCAGCATAATATGGCAAACTAGCCAGTGGCCATCTCTCCTTTTCTTCCGGGAGAGCTGACCACACCAAGTCAAGACACGACTTGCCTAAATTTGACCTAAGAACAATAAGACACTCAAATACTTTGTAACAACTCTTATGGCCATCTACCCCGGAATTACCCTAATGATATTGTATGAACCGCATTATGCGAGTAGGCTTACATAAGTACGTCATTCGTTTACGTTTATCATACATTAGTTAATTTTTTATCCTGACTACATATGTATTTGTTCTTTGTCAGAAACCAAAACAATATTGCTTATAATTTACACGATTGGAATAAATTCTAAAGTTGGGCCCCTATTTTCCTTTTTTACCTCAGCCCACTCAAACAATACATTATTAAACGACGTTATCAAGTTAAGAGTCCCCAGCCGACTCAAGTCGACTCTCCATACAAACGTAATTTGGTTATTTTAAAAAGGCACATTGGAATAACATTAAATTTTTTATACACAATGTGATCCGCCATATCTAGGTTGGTAACTAGTTTCTGTTCCTATATATCCTAGTATAAATTATAGTAGAAAAAAATTAAGCGTTTAGAGACTTCGTATGAACAAAGCTCTACTAGTTCTATTTTTTTCTATTTTAATTTCTAGCAACATAAACTAGTTGCCATCTGCCGACCTAAATAATATGGCGGATCGCATTGTGTAGATATAAAAGTTTCATGTTATTCTAGCATGTCGTTTTAAAATGAGAACCAAACTACGTTTGTTTGGAGAGTCGAGCGCCCTGGCGAACCTTAGAATTACGGTACCTCTTCTAAAGATTCGCAGTAGCTAATTATCAATAAAACTTCACAAAATATATTTATCAACATTGGTCCAAAAAGCCATCGACCAGTGAAAATGTGTCCTCGAATTCGCGTTAGGTAGATCCAACTGTAATTTTTCCATATAAAAACCGGCCAAGTGCGTGTCGGACCACGCAAAACGAAGGGTTCCGTGCCTATTAAAAAGGTCGTATCGTCACAGAAATTTTACGGCACTTACGTCCTTTTCTTTGAGGAAGGCAGTTTTTCAGCAATATCTCGAAAACCTCTGAACCGATCTTGTTCAAAACAATTTTCGGTGAAAGAAATTAATAAGCCCTATGTCCATGAATTTTTCCATATTTTTAAAATACACCGTTCAAAAATTAGAGGGGAGGGGACAGAATTTTAGTGACTTTCGGGGTGATTATCTCCGACCCTATTCACTTAATCAAAAAAAATGCTAAGAAACCTTATATTTATTTTGAAAGGCCTATCGATTGATGTGCCACACGGGGGGTCACAATGAAAAATTTTTTTTTGACTTTTAGTTTTATGTATGGAGTGCACCCCTAAAAATTTTTTTTTTGTTATTTTAATTACAAAACTATGTAGCGGCTACCAAAATACACCTATCCTCAAAATTTTATTCAAATAGACCTTATAGTTTTCGAGTAAAATGCCTGTGACATACGGACAGACGGACATGACGAATCTATAAGGGTTCCGTTTTTGCCATTTTGGCTACGGAACCCTAAAAAGTGACATTTAGATGTACTTGACGCGCGTACAATGCGTTACGTGATCGACCCGTAGGAGAGGAAAATATGTAATTTGCTAAAATATATAACAACAAAGACCGCGGGTCATTTCTGGATGAGACTATCACGGGTTCGGGATAAGTGGCGTACTCGAAGACAGGCTTATGTCATGCTCAGCAGTGGCCGATCATAGGCTGATAACGATGATGAATGATAACAACGATAAATGATGCATACATTATTATTTACGTTCCCAATAAGTAGGTACAACAGTAATAAGAATGTATGTTTATAAATAAACAGATGACAAGGTGAAATATTCATATTCATATTCATATTTATTCGTTGCAACCATGGTATTTACAAAGGTGTTCTTAAAATCTAACCAGTACAAGCATGGACCCTACTAGGGTGTAGCAACATGTTTAAACTAAACCTAAGGATAAAAAATAAAATAAAATATATAAATTCTACACATTAGGTAACAACATATTTTTTATAAAAAAGATATCTATTTTAATACTTACATCAACACATAATATGACTAATAACTAATGACCTATGAACTCTTGTAGAGAATATGGGCATTCCGTTACAAGATAAGCCTTAAGTTTATTTACAAAGATATTATATTTTGCTTCATTTCGAATATATTGTGGAATATTGTTATAAATTTTTATAGACATAGCATAAGGGCCTTTGTTAAACATTGTTAGTTTGGCGGGAACTGCTTGAACTATTTTATTGCGCTGACGTAGATTATGTGTATGTGGGTTTACGTGTTCGGGTTTGGGGTATAGATGATGATGTTTTCGTATAAATTTGCATGATTCTAATATATACAGAGATGATATCCATAGCGTAACTTTAGAGTTACTCTAGAAGGTATTACGAGTAGGTAAACGTGTTATTTTTGTGTATGTTGCCTGTTTATGGTTTATTGGTATATGTTAATTTCATTACATTAGTAGTTTTCCTGAATGTTGCTACTACAGGGTTGGAAGTATACAACCTTTTTTTGCCGCCATTTCGTTTTCGCGGCAAATATGACAGTTGTTGCATGAAAATTATTTTGTGTAAATACAGAAAAAATATTATGGAGCGTTTTACGACTGGGGCCACGTGTCACGCGGCACGAGCCACAATAGAAAAATTAAAAATAACGTTTCCCGGTCGATTAATTTTGAGAAACGGTGACATTGATTGGCCCCCATTATCGCCTGATTTAACAGCTCCTGACTTTTTTCTGTGGGGCTATCTAAAGGGACGTGTCGATGCTAACAGGCCAATGAACCTTCAGCAATTAAAACAAAATTCGAGGCACAGTCACTGAGATAACCCAGGAAATGTATGAAAATGTAACGAAAATGGTTCACATCTGCCATGCTGCTAGAGGTGGACATTTGTCTGACATTATTTTCCATATTTAATTGCCGGCCCTAAATACTATATTTAACAAGAATCACTTAATAATTTTTATATTTCATAGAATGATATTACAAAAACTAAAGTGTATATCTGTTACTTGGCCGCCCTGTATAACAGATAAATTAGGTTAAATTAAGGTTTAAATTATATTCATGTAATGCCCAGAAAGCTTTCTTTACATATCGAAACCAAATACTCACCATTTGCTTACTATTGGCGTGAAATTCAGTCAGCGCGCAATGTAGTTTCTGGTAGCCATATCTAAGATTTATAAGATTCATAAGCTCGCGGTGCCCACCACTCGGCTCCAAAGAATAAAAAAATCGTTCATGGGTAATTGTGTAAGGTTTTATAACAAACTTCCAGGAAACTTAACTGAGTTATCTATTAATAAATTCAAGAACTATGTGAAGCGTAAACTTATCTCGAAAGCTTATTATAGCACACAAGACTACATGA
Source organism: Epinotia nisella (assembly GCA_932294315.1). Lineage (NCBI taxonomy): Eukaryota > Metazoa > Arthropoda > Insecta > Lepidoptera > Tortricidae > Epinotia > Epinotia nisella. The sequence continues at coordinate 9,948,769 of OW028687.1, forward strand.
ATGATAAAACTCCATGGAACTAATTTTGACTGATGTTTTAATCTATTATTTTCGTAATATTTTGTTTTTTGACATCAGATTGTTTTTCTAGAAATATTCTACTAGTATTTTTTATACAATTTTTTTATCATATATATTTTATTCTTTATGTTTAAAAATTACTCTAAAAAATTAACTGACGATTTGAAAGTGCTTGTTACTAGGCCTACTTGAATAAAGATCATTTTGAGTTTGAGTTGAGTTGAGTTTAGTTACTCGGTAATCACTAATTATCTAATTAAAAAAAAACAAAAAAAATATGGCAGGACGACTAGGACGCATTTCGAAACGATTGGCTATATAGAGATTTCTCAAAGCCGGGACGAGTGGAAATCGAGAGGGGAGACCTTTGCCCAGCAGTGGAACAGAACCGGCTTAAAAACATTTGCAGCACCATTAAGGCTGAATATCTACCAAATGCTGCTACTCGCTGCGGCGTAGCATGCGTAGCTTGGTATAGAATGGGTTAATAGGGAAATTCAAGTAGGTAACTATAGCTTTTAATATCCATATTTCATCATCATCATCATATCAGCCGAAATAGGTCCACTGCTGCTATGTCCAGCAGTGGGCCTCCCCCAAAGAGTGCCACAATGACCGGTCCTGCGCCACCCGCATCCATCGGACTCCAGCGACCTTTACCAGGTCATCAGTCCACCTTGTGGGGGGCCTACCCACGCTGCGCCTTCCATATTTATATGAAAATATTTACTATTTTACCGAGGTTCGTAGACACATTCACCAAATAAATGCTAAGGGCTAGGCTATGTTAAGTTATTAACTGTGTCACTGCTATACTGTGTCTAATGGGACAAAATAACGTTTAGTTACCAATTATAAAAACAACTCGACCACTGGAAATGAGTGAAAGATCAACTAAAGTAGGAAGATGACAAAATTAGAATGGGGACGAATTCCTTTTACTTATTAAAGACGAAGTGTAACCTGTAAACTGTCTATACGTACATAGCATAGCGTACATCCTAAGTGCACGCTTCGCTTGACCGTGCAGCGGGGCGGGGCGGTACAGCGTCCATGTAAAACAAAAGGAAACGCCTTCGTCCGCGACACTCGGGCCGTACACGACATTGCTCCCATACCGCCGCCGCAATACATCCTGGCCGAGTCCAAGTTAAAATGTGAGTGGATGCGCCAGAGACGGCTATGTTTAGCATTACTTACCTCATCGAACACTTTCAATGAGTAAGTGTTGTCGTCATCCATAAAGAACACCACCCCCGGCGTTCCTTCCGGCGACCTCAGGTGAGCACGTAGCCAGTCCAGGGCTTTATTCCGCTGCTCGACTCCACTTGCCTGCAAAACGACGTGGCATCACACAGAGCTACTTTACTACACATTATCAACAGGGTTTACATGATCTGAAGAGGAGTTTAGACTAACAATTAACTTGCGCGAGTCGACTTCCACTAATTAATAGCTAGTACAAACCCCACTTTCGTATTTTAGTTGGTATTATAAGACCGCGATTAGAATGGGATTGGAGGTGACCGTTTTGCATATAAATACGCCAAAGTTTATATGAACTGATAGCTATTCCGATCTCATTGTAATCGTTGACCCGGAACCAGCATTAATATCTGCCACAAAGCACGCATAAATATCTGACACGACTCTTACACCTAACTGAATTAACAAACAACATTAAGGCGTATGTCACTTGAGCGGAATCTCGGAGAATTTGAGGGCCTAAGGCTAAAATTTACCAACTTAAATTGAAAAATTATATGTTAGTATTTAATTATTTTTATGGATTTAAGTATAGGAATAAGAATGTATTTGCCAGATATGTTTACAAGGATCTTACGTGCTACATACCTAAATGCGTCTCAGTATTCAGTCGAACATCCGACATGCAAAATTACGGTAAGTAGAGGTACATGTCATTTAACTGAACTATCTTTAGGTGAATACATTACATTGCATTACAGACAAAATGAGTCACTTAAATCGAAAAGTCGGCAAATATTAATATATTATCAAATTATCATTATACATTTATGCTCATCTGCTATTCATTCATTCTTAAAAGTCAGATATTCATTTACACTAGGTATAGAAACAGTGAGTAAATCTGCTAAGAAGTAATTCATTATTTAACGTGAAGAGCGAGACCTCCTGATACAGGAGCATGAAAACCTACTAGGAGGCCTCAACCACTTTTGTTAAACCTAATTCTAAGTTATCAAAATAAACAATTTATTAGTATTATTATGAATCTCCGATTTAAATTCACGGGGCGAACCCCGGTCATTTGGAAGGCGTGCGTGGGGGGGATATAGATCCAACACGTAGAGGCCCTTTAGAGACGAAGTTTAATGTCATGAGTACACCTGCTAGAACCCATTTACGGGTACATCGGTAGATACCCGTGAACCAGTCCCAGCAGGCATTGGAGCTATTGTGGAAAATGGAATAGAAGATGGATCTATAGTGATGAGATTTGGGTGGACAATAAAATTGGGCTATTGCGAAGAGGTCCGGACACCTGCCATAACAATGTTATCCGCAAAGTTATCGAGGCAGGCGGTGACTAGCAGCTCATTAGATGGGCGCCTGAAAATGCTGTCATAAAGACGGCCAGGAGCAACACCGGTGTGAGCGGCTCAGGGGTGTCGAGAGGTGGTGCTGTGCTTTCTCCGAAGTTACTCGCGGCGTTATGCCCTTTAACACTTCCACCCCAGGAGCATATAGCTCTGGCGACTCCTCTCTGGACGGCCAATGAAGGCAAGCCAGAGCTGAGAGTCCTGCGGGCTCCCTTGGGGTTCCATTCCGACCGACGAAGACACGTCGGAGACGGAGGCCCAGACCGACCCTCGGGAGCACTCGGGTCCGTGGGGTCGTTACTCCCCAACAGCTCGCCACAAGCTGCCCTGCGGGCTTATTATTATTATAAATAAATTATTCAACAGATTGCAAATGTCCTCTGGGTTCTGGTATGAAACATTATTGGAGCGTGAAGATGAAATGTCAGCTGACATACAGTCACAAAACTTACGCATATTATAGTTGCTATAATCTCTTTTAAATTCAACTAATGTAACAATATATTTGCTTTTGTTAATGTTAAATGTGATTAAATGTTCTTTATCATGGTTGGACAGGCAAAGGTCATGAGTTTCGGCTTCAACTTTCCTCAAGTTACTCGCAATTTGATCGATGCACACATTTTTCCTAGTTGGTGAGAGAATGTGCGCTGTGAGATTGTGGTTTAACAATGTGCTCATGAGTTCCTTGATGGGTGTATTCTGATGCAGAAAATCAATGTTCCAAGCGCCGCTAATTACAATTTTCTTCCGTTTATACCTACACAATAGGCAGTATAAAAGCTCATTTAATTTTTGAATAAAGACAAATACTAATGTATATCAAAATAATATATAAACAAAAGATTTTTCAAAACACCCAACTAACAAACTAGCTTCTGCCTGCGACTCCGTCCGCGTGGAACTAGTTTATATCGTAACTCCATAAAAACTTCCACCCCCTTAGGGAATCATTTCCGGGATTAAAACCATCCTATTTCCTTCCCCGGGACTCAAACTATCTGTATACCAAATTTCATCTAAGAGTGAAGAGGTAACACACATACATATACACTTTCGCATTTATAATCTAAGTAAATATGGATGTCCTCACACAGTTATGAGTTATGAGGAATCCAACGACACGTCTCATATGTCAAAATCCATCAATCCGTTTGGACCGTAGCCCGTGAAATAGGTATAATTTTCTTGTCCACTACATAACATACCTACATATACGCTCCAAAAACATAATCCTCCTTTTCAACTTTAAATTAGGTACTTCTTCTAAACTTTAAGAGATATTTTAACAGTTAATCAGGAAAAATGATCAAAATACATTAATCTAAAATCTTTTTTTAAATGGGTCCTGATCCTAATCATCCGTTTTGACATATTTTTATTACGCAAGTTTACGAGCATAGCGAGCGAGCAAGAGACAAAATTTGAGTGTGACAGTGACAGTCGCCTTAATACCGTCATAAATATATTTATCTACTCATATACCATAAACCCGCTAAAATGCGTTCAGAAACTGGCAGTAATGACCAGCATTATATCAATAAGATTTATAAAAATAATTTACTTGTCTCTGGCCGTATGTATAATTTTGTACGTATTTTCATTAAGATATCGATATCGATATAGTAGATTGTATGACAAGGGGCTAAAATAAGCCATATTACCACGAGGTATTAGACCCGAGTTATATACTCTACTTTTCACTTCGACTGCGAGAAAATAGTAAAACAAAGATTATCCATCCACAATCAATAACAAATTCTACGGCGAACAGATTGTTCAATTTAGCGGCATATTTTTTTTTACTAAACTGCTTTGACACAGATTTGAATCAAAATGTGACGAGGAATTATGCGGCAGCGAATGTCGTCAACAATTTGTTGCCAGAAAAGTCGAGAATGAAATATGAAAAAGTTTATAAAGATTTTATGAAATGGAAAATTAACAACCGCACGACATCATTTTCGGAAAATGTACTGTTAGCATATTTTGAAGAATTATCTGCAGAATTGAAGTCTCCCATCCTATGGACTATTACTATTATACACAGGTAATGTTAGTGGTAGCATTGGTTGCAATGCAGGTCGTTACATTACGTACAGTTTCTGAACTATTTTAGAGGGTTTATAGTATATGTGCAGATAAAGTTATGTATGCAACTGTACATAATTAGGCTTTAAAACACTCGTGAAAATTCGCTGATGCTCGTTTCATAAAACCACACTCGTGATTTAAGGCCTCTCATTATGTACAGTCACATAAACTACTATTACAGGAATCTATTAACACTGTCATATAGATATTTTTGAATTATGTTTTGTACAGATATTTATGTTGATGAATATATATGAACTCGAGCAATACGGTAGTTACAATCAGCTAAAAAGAGATGTTGAACAATGTCCGATTTATGAAATATGTGGATACAACACTTTGTAGCAAACTGACGCGCGCGGTTGTTTTAAAGCGGCCATCATAGCGTTTGCGCACGCGCACATGATCAACGCAGTGTGTTTCGAATTTCGAAGTACGCGAGTAGCAGGGATAACCGTCAAGCGTTTCAAACTTTTAGTTCCAGGAACCCGTTAGGTATTCTAGGATAGGGCGTGCTCGTTGGCGCTGTCCTCTGCGTACGGTTTTTCCCATGTTATAGCGCTACGAAATTGTTGGCAGCGAATGTGTATCGCAAGAGCAAATGGTGCTGTTCGCCAAACACATTGCCCTTAAATTATAAAGCTGCGTTTACCGAATAAAACAACCGCGCGGTTAAACATGAAGCCAAAATAACCCGCAAAGAATTAACGAATAACACACCTGTAGAAAAGTAGAAAGGTTATTATATTAGTTACGAAGCAGTCTGCATCAAAAGTCATTGAACAATCTCTTTATCGTTATAGCGTGACTATACCCCGTTCATCATTTAAACTATTAACACATTCGCTGCCAAGAATCGCTACACGCTATACGCTCGTATATAGCCGACGCCGTGGTTTTCCCGTTGAGTGAGGAAAACGCCTACGAACAAAACGCTCGCTTGGCTGGTTTCTGCCAGTGAATGTGTTAAGTGTTAAAACTATGTCGGCCTGACTTGGGTTTCACATTTCAAATTGATATCATGACGAGCGGTTTAGCCTAGTGGGGGTGACCTTGCCTACGCTACGAAGCTGACGGTTCTGGGTTTATATCTATTAAATATATCGTCATCTAGTACCCATAACACAAACCTAATTGAGCATACTATGGGGCTAGTTCTATTTGTGTAAGATTGTCCGGTAATATTAATTTATATTTATATCAATACCTATCTATCGAGAGAGCTCCTTTTTACGCGCGCCTATTTAACTTCTCAGACCAGCCGCGTCAAGCACATCGATATCAAATTGTAATGCGAAACGCAAGTCTCTGATCGGCGGCCCAGAGGTTTCAAAATGTTCAGTGACTTATGAAGCAGACCATTCATCATGTCGTTGAGGCGTAATTCGCTGAACTTTTGCAATTAAACTGGGATAAAAAGTTCATCAATTCTTATCTCGCGCCAATATGCAATGTGATACCGTTGTTCAAAAACACGTATATAGCCTATACATTTAAATGCTTATAAGGTCACAGGCTAAAGCAAGTATTTATTAAACCTGCAGATAAAACACAGTCCAAAAATGAACGTGTCCAGAAAATTGGCAATAAAACACTGAGATACATCATTCAAAAAACGAATTTCGCTATCTCAACGGCTTTCACGTATCATTAATAAAAAACCTGTGTTAATTCTTATTCACACAACTCCGTGGCTGATTATTTTAGATAAGAGTTTGGAAAATTTCACCAACCAGTAATTAGGAAATGAATGAAGGATAATGAAGTTAAGTAGGGTAAATCGTTAGTAGCTGGCCACCGTTCAATAAATGGCCACTTTATACTAAAAATGACCTCTATTCACCTATATAATAGACTTCATTTTTGTATAAGGTATCAATTACTGGCCACCATTCAATAACTGGCCACGTCATACTAAATTGAATTCTGTTTGTATGGGAACAGAGTTCATTTTTAGTATGAGGGGCCAGTTATTGAAGGGTGGCCAGCTACCCTATATAGTTTAACTAAAGACGACCCCAAAAACAAGTAAAACGTTTTATAGATAGAATGTAGAGTTAAACATCTTACTTAAGCGTATAATATGGCGACTTAAAAGTATTTTACTGTCAGTATGTTACCCCTAGAAAAGAAATAAGAATGAGTACACCTTAGGTACCTACAGGAAACTGTTTAATAAAAAGTACACATCAAATATTTAAAAAGTGAAGTAAGAGCAATATTTCAACGAAAACTCGGTTAGCTAAAAATATTAAAAAAAACTCCTACATACACAATACCAACTTGTGTTGAACCTTGAATTCTTGAAAAAACAAATATTGACATCAATAACCTGAAATACAATATTTATTAAGTCATCGTCATATGTTATTTATTTTGGTTGGTTTACTGAATGTGATACACTACTACATGGAGTTCTGTGTCACCCGTTACATGACAAAACAAGTACAGCCCTTTATTTACTTTTTGGTCATGCAGTTGTCATACGATTTCTTTTTAAAATAAGAATCCTGTTGCTATCTTTCAATTTACTTCTGAACTATAAACAAACAACTATTCGAAACTGTGTCATATTATTTTTACTAAACGGGACTAGGGATAGATTATCTCACCCCGACACAGCTAGCTGGCCGTCCTGTTTTAACTGTGCATAGACAGATGCCTAATTTGTCGCTATAACGCGGAAAAATCGACCATTATTTACTCGCATTATATTCACTACTTACTTACAACTTCTAGTAGCCTAATAAAAATCTATTGCTTTTATAATGCATAAAAACACTTTTATTCAAACAACTTACTATCTGAATCCTGAAAACAGGGTGATTATATTATCTTAACATTTGTACTAATTTGATATATAATTAGATTTGTGAACAAAACACATATTTATGTTACAATGTGGGTGTACAATCACAGATAAATGCAAATGGTGTCTAAAAAAGTGCTATTTAATGTTTTTATTTTTTTAGCATCTAATAACTACAAAAACTGCAAGATCTAATAACTACAAAACCTGTAAGAAATTCGATCATAATTTTACTATTATAATTTATTTATTGCCACAACAATCCTTAGAAATTTCGTACCAAGCGGGTTCACATTTAAGCAGATCTAATAACAATGAATATAAATTTTGTACATATTCAAGTCAGCCCGGGATAAAGCCTGGTTGAGACAAAAATAATGATATATAGTACTGCCATTATTTGAAATGAAGATGAAATGAGATTATGGCAATGGCAATAGTTCCAAATAGAACTCTATGGAGACAGTTGCGAGAGGCCATTGCCAAAGGGCAAACACACAGGGCAAGCACATAGTGTCATTAGTTTAATTTAGTCTATCACGATAAATCAGCATTGGTTGCAGCGAAGAGACAGCAGCATGGGACTGCCGCAACCAGAATAACAATATTCCTCATCAGCATTGCTGATGGCAACCTTAGCATTTCCGGAAATTTCTTTTTGAGAGCCCCAGTGATACTTTATAATATTTTGTTTATCTTAAAGACCTTAGTTGTCTCTCTGAATTAATAATTGTACACTTACCGAGGACATTTTGGGCTTGTCAGTCTTTGCATTCAGATGTGTGTATTTTAAATTTGATTCCTTGAGCAAGGTTTCCACCAGCTTGGTCTTTGTATCGGAATCCTCAATGACAATCCAATGAAAGTTTTTCACAAGCATCAGAGTTTGAGATAACCTGTGCAGAAAAAAAATACTTAATGTAAAAATATGATGTGTTTTCTACACATTTAAGCCTCGTGGGATTGGGAACTATTGTAAGTCAGAGTATTTTAGAAAACATAACCAAATTAACAAAAGGCAATCACAAATTCTTATTGGAACTTTTGTATGTAAATATTCACTCAAACAAAGTCAAACCTTTAAAAATTCAAATTGTAATTGCTAGCAGTCTTTGTATGGTTTTGATTCACATATTACTTAAATACATTTTTCTTGGAATGAAACATAAATACAGAAACTAAATTCCTTTAAGGCCATAAATTGTGCATAATTTTATGTAAAATTTCAAGAGGTATAAGTAAACGAAAGTTTGTTGATGTTAAATTGTGTCTCATTAATTAAGACATAAAGTTCCTTAAGAAACATGAATATCTGCACAAAGTTGGAAACATGCTTTTAAAATGTAATGAAGGTACAAAGCCAATTACTTTAATTTATTAATAGTCATCATCATTCATCATTGCCAAACGCGTTAGGCAAATAAACGCGGTAGCGTTAATCAAGGGCAAATGCAACACGCGAGATGAACTTGTATAGATGACCACATACCTCGTCAAGTCGGCCTTCTGAGCCAACCTCGCGTACGTTGGAGTAATCCCGTAAATAGTCGGCAAGTACGCCGGCGTTTCCGGGGTTAACTGACACTGGAAAGCAGGCTTGGAATTAAACAAAAATAACACTACGAACACCAACATCCCGATTGCTAAGTATTGCTTTTTAATAATCTTGAGATTGAATAAATGCATTTTATTGTCACGAAATGCGAGCGATATGCCGCCACGATCGGTAGCTATACTTCCAAAGCGGATTATGCGATATTATTGTTATAAATTCCACATATTAAATGTAAACGTAGCCGATGAGCAATCGACTCACTGCAGACGCGATCGCGGTGCAGTGCAAAATAGTTTACTGTCAAATTAGAAACGTCATACGTCATTAACGTCATCGCGTCGCGTCAACATGACAGATGATGCATTGCCAGATTACAAAATACAATTTCCCGTAAAATGTGCATAGTTAAAAATTAAACTTTTCATTTTCATTTTTCATATTCAAATAACAATTAAGTAGGTATAAAGGTAAGTAATAATTTTACAATTTTGTTGTAAAAGTTAAATATCGAGTTTTTCATATATATGATTACTAGCTTTTGCCCGCGGCTTCGCCCGCGTACTAAAAGTAATTTTAACCGCCTACAAAAAAGCTGCATCCCAGTTTGACTCGTATGTTCCAATTTAATTGCAATTTGGCACAAATACTTGCAAGAATGTTCATGCCCACAATGTTAAATTTCAAAATCGATGCCATTTTCGTAATTAACGTCCCAAAAAACCATAAAAACGACACCCATATTGATATTTAGATACAACCCCATCGCACCCCAACAGGGGAGATGGTATTTCACATCCGCCACGTTGGATTTTAAAATCGTTGTTGTTGTTTTCGTAATCAGCGACCAGCAACCCGATAAACCATAGAAACAATACCCATGTTGATTTTCAGACATTGTCACATTTCCCTCTTCTAGGGGTTGAATTCCCAAAAAACCTGACACGTATTTATTCATTTATTGCAGGAATACTCCTGTGAAGTTTCGAATGAAATAGTCTTACTTATTTTGTTTCCCTATACAAACTTTGGACCCACATATCACCCGCTTAGGTAGAGAATTTTGAAAAATCCTTTCTTAGTGCACTCTTAGATCTTTTAAGGAACCTACGTGCCAAATTTGGAATCTATAGATCCAGCGGTTTGGGCTGTGCGGTGATGTCAGTCAGTCAGTCAGCCAGTTTCTTCTTTTATATATTTAGATCGACTCTACATAGACTCTACATATCGAACATAGACTCTATATATCGAATCTACATATCGACTCTACATATTTAGATAGATGTCCACTGTGTACTTAGATAGGTGTCGACTCTACATATCGACTACATATCGACTCTACATATCTGGACCCCCATATAAAATTCCACCCCCTCTTTTAAGGGGTTGGGTGCAGATTTCCAAAAAAAATGATGCACGATTTTTTTGTTAGTCACAAATAGTCCGCATACCAATTTTTAGCTTTCTACCTTGAAAATTGCGGAATGCTCCATAAAAACTTCCACCCCCATTTTAGGAAAGTGGGGGGTTAGAAAGAGACAAAAACTCTCCATCCTTTCAGTTATCTCCACTTAAAAAATTACGTTAATTCCATACACTTTCCCATTTATAATATTAGTATGGATATTGATATGCTGACTGAGTACCAAATTGTATGCAAGCAAATTTAGATTTAAACGCCGGAATGGGAGCAGCCTTTTTCTTCCTTCTTTGTGCCTTGGTTTCCGAGTGGAAAACCAGGGATTTCTGTAGTTTTAACATAGAATTTACAATATATAGCCTACACATAGAAAGTACATCATACTCCTTGTAGAGTTCTATGGTTGGATGCCTAAAAGGTTTCGAGAAAATTACTTTAAGCAAAAGGCTCTTTCAACCTCCATGAACTTTGTCTTACTTGTATTGTATTGTATCAATTACTACACAGTTACAGGTTTTAGTGTTGGCTCGTTCATAGCTATGTATTTTTAACTTAAGGTTCGTAGTAGGCTGTGTATGTACATAATGAAATGAAATGAAATGAAATAGTTTATTTGCAAGATTACGGTTACAAGATCCTATCACAGGTGTGCAAATTTTTACGAATTAAACATTAAATTTTTTATAGCTCTACGATGTCAAGACTTAAACACTAACACTTATAGCTATTTGTTACATACCTATTATTTTCTTGTCAAATACTCTTTGATACTATAAAAACATTTTTCATGCAGCCATTTGGTCAACCTAGTTTTGAAAGAAGTTTACTTTGAGTATACTTTGAGAAACACATGTAGTTTGTCTTAGAGGCATTTAAGTTAAGCAAGTTTCGCTTAAGCCAGTGGTAAATCAAGTCAAGACCTTTTTCTGCCTTCGCATAAACTGCCTCCCAAGTCCTGTCATTGAAGACAACTGTGTCATCAGCGTATCCAACGTACACAACCTCTGTGTGCAGAGAGATTTGTCAGGATATTTATATATGTTAAAATATAGTGTGGGGCCTAAAACACTCCCCTGAGGGACACCAAATTCAATCTGTTGCTCTTGGCTTACAACGTTGCCAATTTTTACTTTTTGAGTACGTCCATGTAGGTAATTCGTAAGGAAGTCTAAAGGTTTACCTCTAACTTCTAAACGTTCAAGCTTTTGTACAAGAATGAAGAGAGATACGGTGTCGAAAGCCTTTCGTAGATCCAAGAAAATTGCTAATCATTGTTACCTCTGTCTACTTGCTGTGTGATTTTTGTGGTTAGTGCAAGCACTGCATCCTCCGTGGATCTACCCTGCCTGAAGCCATATTGAGACGCTGAGAGGATGTTAAATTTATTGAAATAGTTCAAGTCTATGATTTATTAGCTTTTCTATAATTTTTGATATAGCAGGTAGTACGGATATAGGTCGATAGTTGTTGATCTCATCTCTCTTTCCACTCTTGTACACTGGCGTGACAATTGCTTGCTTGAGCAACGATGGGAAGACTCCGAGAGTAAAGCAAAGGTTGACTAGCCAAAGGACAACTAGAGGCTTGGCAAGTTTTAGAAACATAGTAGGTATGTTGTCCCATCCAGGAGCGCTATCACCTTTGAGGCTCGACAATATAGTGTCTACTTCCTTGGCATCCGTTTCAGGGAGGACAAAAGATGAAGGGATATGGAGCAATGCGTTAATAGGGTTAGTGATTTGCTCAGTATCGGAGACAGTTGAGATGACATCGGCAAGTTTTTTACCCACGGTGGCGAAGAACTTATTGGTATTGTTTGCAGCCGCGATGGGGTTAGCTTCAGCGTTAAGTAATTCAGTACCTTGATTGACCCGTGCTTTATAGTTAGTGATCTTTTTGATTGTGTTCCACATGGCTTTAGGGTTTTTAGTCGATTTTACCGGTAAGCCTCTCTCGTATTTACTTTGTGACCGACCGAGGTCCAGCCAGGAACCAGTCTGAAAACCAGCACCAGGCCGTGTTCTCTAGCACATGCTGAAATTAGGACCCATTGCCCACTAGTACCTTAAATTATTTTTATATAGTGTTATTCTTGATTTATTTATCTTTTTCTTTGTATTTTTTTAAATTTTATTATTTCACCAAGTGTACCTACCTACTTGTATATTCCAGGTTCTTTTGTGGTAGTAAATATTTTTCTAGTTCTATTTCTATTCTATTTCTAGATCGATTTCTCGCCCCCGTAAACCCCTATATTCCAAATTTCATCGAAACCGTTAGAGCCGTTTCCGACAACGTGATTGCAAATATATGACTTTAATTTAGTAAGGAATTTTATTCTGAATAATAATACTATCGACTAGTATAATAAAATAGGGAGTGTTTTTTTTTTTTAATTTATATGGTTTGAGTCCTGGGCGAGGCAAGCGAGTTTTAGAAAATCTTTGAATGCAGTTTTGTTTCTTTATAAAAATAAAGAAATGTCTCGTTTAAGTAAAATGAGCCAGCTTGGATTTAAGGTAGTTTCCCTCCAGGGCCCGACTTATCTTTCCACCCTGTATATGTCTAATATGTTGTCTGTATTTGATATAAGTGTATCTGGAATTGAGTTTTTTTTCAAATTTAAATGCCTGCACCAAATGTTTATTGTTTGTAAACTTTATTGTTTAAAAAAATAAATAATGTCCGTAACAAGTGAAATTAAAAAATTATTCGAACAACCCAAGTGTTTTTTTTTACTAATATTTTAGCCTATGATAATGAGATTAATAGGAATCTAACGACACCTCATATGTCGAAATCCATCAAACGGTTTAGGCTGCAGCGCATGCCAAAGAGTAAGACATACACACATACATACATACGCTCGAAAAACATAACCCTCCTCTCCTTCGGCAGTCAGGTAATAAATTGTTGTTCAGTGCCTAGTGTATATGGACAGAAAATAGTATTTTAGTTATAATGAATAGATGCTTGTTAATCTTAACCTTAATATTATTGTAAATTGAATAGTGTTATTATTACTTTTGCAGTGCCCTTACAGGGTTTATATTGGGACGTAAAATATTGTAAGACCATGTTATAACCATATAAAACAATAAACGATATGATTATGATTATAATACTAGGAGGTAAACTCCGATTTCGATATCGCGCTGAAAAAGTGAGAGAGCTCTTAAATGCGTTTGAATTCCCCTAAAACATGAAAAATAATCACAATTTACTGGCAACACCGACGAAACTTGAACTAGAGATGGCATTTGATTTGAACGTCCACAGCATTTTGATTATAGTTTATTTAAGATGATTTAAGGCTTGACTAGGTTTCTAAGATAATAAAATAAATACGTACTATTGAAAATGAGACAGTAGGTATGTTTGCCTAATGGTGAGATTGCCTGCCGAGAAGCGAACGGGCTTTTGTGTGAATACCAAAAACCACGCCCGGGAAGTGATCCCGTACATTCGGTAAGTCTCCGTCTATTTCATTGGATGTTTTTGGTTTCATTATTAGATTAGGTAATTCGTTGGGACTACCACAAGTAAGTTAGATAGCTTTTCAGACTAATGGAAAGGCAATGTGGATAGCATATAGGTACTTAAGTAGGTAAGTATACCTACCTGGTAGCTAAGCTTACGGGACATACGTTGGTTTAAGTGCCCTTTTTGAACGTTTTGAACCTAATCGTACAAATAAATCAAATAATACTTGGATTGGAGTCGAAAAGTGGTTGAACAATATATCGGCTGAGCGAGCATTAAACTCTTCTCTTACTAAAAAAAACGTGAAAGTGGAAAGATACCTACGGTAGGTATGGCATTTAACGCCCTATGTCAAATAACGCCCAAAACCGAGAAAACGTACTTTAATTCGAATGAGCAGCGTCACAGCGCACGCACACATAGTTAACACCAATAGAAACGCGTCTAGCCAGTGACGCTCAATTTTTATTACATTTCCGCAGCAGTTACTCCCATTTTCGTGAATGACTTCCTATATAAAATATAACTTAGTATATAATCCTATAGGTAACTTAAATAACACGCACATATTCTAAAATACATTTAAATAAGTTTCATACCTGAAAACTATCTTGAATAAGCGAGAAACGCATCATTAGGAATACATTTTTAGTTGCCAATCTAGTTAAACCCAACCAAACTAACTATTTCAATCAATACCTACAACCGCACTATAAAATGTCAGTACCGGTCATGTCAACAACTAATTTCAAGATATTGTTTATAGAAATACTAGACAATCCGTCATCTTTTTTTGCTGTAAATATTTAATTATATTCAAAATGAGTTTTCAGACCTCGCTATGGATTGCTTTCGACATATTTATTGTAATTTTTATCTACACTGATGAAATAATTCGTCTTCCTTGTTAACATCGGTGACATTCGATGACTTCTAACGTCTGTTGTCAAAGAGTACTCCATGCCAGTAAAATAAATTATTGACACAAGATTTCATTTCACCTGGCCTGTAGAAAAGGGATTTCACTATGCCCGTACGAAATGTCACAGACAACGCAAAGAATTTAAAGCTTTATATATATAATGCTGGTATAATAACGTATAGTGGAAGAGCCTCAAAGGCCATTTAACGGCTTAAGTTACCTGGATGTAACGTTACCTAACAGGGCTGAGAGCCTTCGATCTAATAACGGCTTAGACTTGCTGCATGAACTAATATAGCAGACTTACAAAGTAGTTTTATTTCAGAATATTGTTCATAAGTAACCCAATGTTTAATCTCGTCACTTTGAAGAGGAAGGATGTGGAAGACGCATTCGAAAGGTATCTGCAAACAATGTTTGAAGCACGTTACAATAAAAAAGGTTTATTTACCAGTAGGGAATGCAATCTCGTGAAACTTCAGACCTAGGCGAGATCTCGTGAGACCTCAAAACCAGTCTCGCGAGATTTCGAGATTTACGAGATCTCGCGAGACTGGGCGTACTTCACTTAGCTTCACTGAAAACGTGTGCAAATGCTATGAATTCCATTTAATGATTGTCAACATGTGAAATAACAACTGACATCAAAAGATTTCTCAAAAAACCCAACTGCGGAAGTTGTTGTTAAGCCAACTCTATATCGTTATTAATCCTAAACGGTTACTTTAACTAAAAAAACCGGCCAAGTGCGAGTCGGGCTCGCGCACCGACGGAACCCTCGAACCCTTTATAATTATTTAAAAAAGTATGTGATGTATCAAAAAATTTAAGGTTTTCGGAATTTTTCCTTTATATGTGCTATAAAACATTGCTGCATGCCAAATTTCAAGATTCTAGATCGACTGGAAGTACCCTTTGGGTTCTGATTCCCTTGCGAATTTGAAAATATGCGGCTTAAATTGCTGTTTCTTTTGATTGCGTTGATATAGAAGTTCGATTTTGTTACAGCTTAAAGGTATTACAGACCTGAGTATTCGATATGAAATTCAATTTAATACCTCTACGCGTTCATGGGAAATAGGGTATAAGACGTTGCTTCGTACCAAATTTGAAGATTCTGAGTTCACGGGAAGTACCCTGTAGGTTTTGATTTCCTTGCGAGTTTCGAAAATTTGCGGAAATTTGCGGCATAAACGGCTGTATCTTTTGATTTGGCTTAGAAGTTTGATTTTTTCACAGCTCCAAGAAACAGTAGACTTGAGTATTTGATATAAATTTTAGTTTGATACCTCTACGCGTTCCTGAGAAAAAGGGTCTTGACAGACGGACGGACAACAAAGTGATCCTATTTTGAGGTATCGGAACCCTAAAAAATACATAACCTAGATATGACGGATCCCATACCTAGTGTATACCAAGATTCATGTTATTCTAGCATGTTGTTTTAAAATGAGAACCAAACTACCTTGGTATGGACAGTCGAGGGTCCATGGCGACCCTTATATTATAATGGAGAATCCACGATCAGTTGGAGACTGAGACGCTATTCAAACAAACCACAACAGAAAGATTACTGTGCCTATAACCTCGAACATTGTAATTGGAAGTTCAGATATTCCCGTCTCAATCGCATTTATTGTACTCAAGCGAAATAAACGGACATATGTGACTGTGTCTAGTAAAAGGGACCACTTTGAGGATTTTAGTTTGCGAGTTAAATGCGTTTTTAAAAATTTAGTCGAAAATTACGTAGAATGGGTTTTTAATGCTAATCGGTAATACCTTAAATATCATAAATCTTTGATAATAGTAGATTATAATAATAATAATAAAAATCTTTATTTCGGAATACAGGACTCCATAGTTGTTAGTAAATTACATGAACGACAAAATATTAAAACTAAGTTAGTGAGTAAATTAAAAAATACATATGACTAAAATTAAATGAAATACAAGTTTAAATACAATTATTCAGTTGGGACCGTTTAGGGCTATCCCTTTAATAAGCCCCACCCAGTGCTTAAACATTGCGCTGTCAAATCTATTGGCAAACACATTTAGAATGCTGTTGGCGCTCCGTCTAACTCGCCCAAGCAGGGATACGATCTTTTTGCGCATTATTGCTGGGAAACCGTCCGTCCGCGCTTCGCAAAACATGCCGGACGCACTGCACCTGCTGGGCAAGCCCATCAGCATTCTAAATGTGTTATTATACTGCACTCTCAATGCATTGTATGCTCGCTTTGTATATGCCACCCACAGGCTGCTCGAGTAAAATGATTGACAATATGCTCTGAAGAGTGTCAGAGATTAACTTGATACCAATCATTCCATAACTTCCTAGTAGAAGTGTATTTTTCAGTTTTTTTATTTTGTCTACTGCATGTTTAAAAATTTATAAAAAATAATGATTGCACCTATAGGAAAATGATACTTTTTTCACTGAATAACTATTTTTACCTAGTTTCAGGAGATATTAATAACTCCATACCGCCAAAGTGGTCCCTTTTCCCAGACACAGTCACATATATTACTTGAGATGATTTGAGTTGGCTCGTGCTATAAACATGTCCATTCAAAAAGCAACTCTACCGTCCAAGGTACAAGTTTCAAATTCCTATGACAGTTTTATAAAAAGTCGGTTACGATAAATAATCTTAACCATTAGGTCGGTTGATTCATTCTCAAACCATAATTATATTTGACTAGCGACGAAGCTACTTCAAGCTTATTTGTACCTTAATCTGATTCAGGTTTACACAAGACGCAATTTAAACACTCTAAGCACTTTTCAATGACTTAATTAGCAACGCGAAATTATAATTAACGTCTCTGAATACCTACATGCATAAAGTCTGAAAAGGGTCTCCATTTTGTAATTAAAAATTGAACCTTCTTATGTTTTTTTGTAAATGTGTTCTCGAAAACGGTTATAACGATTTCGATGTGATTTACAAACCGTAGGTTTACAAGGGCGAAAAAACGAAAAACTCCAGCTCTCGCTCGCTCGCTATGTTAGCTCGATATGCTGTGCCCTTTGCCCGCGCACGGACCAACTCGCAAAATTGGAATAGATGTCCATAGTATCAAAACGATGATTATTTCGGAATTTCAATCGTTGGGATTTTAGATATGAATTACCTATTTTCTCGAAAGAACCGTGAAAATTAGTATTAGTAGTTAAAAGTCTTTATTGTACACAATAATAAAAGTAAATTTTACAGAGGAAAATGCAAGTACAAAAGTGAAGTAATCCCTTTTAGAGATCCCTTCCAGTTAACATTTGAGTAAATTACAGGAAAAATAAACAGGCAGACAAATTCTGCAACCTGTACAGCAAGGTACAAGAAAAAGAAAATATATAAACACACACACACTCACGCACACACTCACACACACACACTCACACGCACGCACGCACCCCCCCTCCTCCACACACACACACACACACACACACATATATTTCTTTCATGCATAGACTTTTTTTTTACACGTTCTAGGTTACGTGTTCCATGTTACTTAAATTAAACTTAACATAACACATATTTTAATTTTGTAATTTTAACATTCTTAACCATGCAAGTAATGAATTTTTAGCGATAGACTTTTTTGCCATAGAATAGAAAATAACAGAATGTAACTACTAATATCTAAGCATAATACTAAATTATGTAACGTATAGGAAGAGCGGCGCCATCCATCAAATGCTTCTTTTGCCTACCGGGTGGCTCTATCGTCTTAGATTATAAACAAAGTGTATTTTACCAAATAAAGAATTTTGTTTTTTTTTTTGTTTTTTTTTTTAATTTTAACAAAAAGGGGATGTGAACCCAATTAAGGCCAGATTCAGTAGCGTATTGCAATTCCAAAATTGCATTAAAAAATACATATGCTTATAAATCCTCCCACCCTTTACCCTCGCGGGGGAATGTTGTCATACACAAGCAATGTCAACAAAAACAAATACTGTAATGTAAAAAAAATATATATATAAAAAATATAAAAAATGCATATTTGGAATTGCAATACGCTACCGAATCTGGCCATAATGTTACACCCTGTATAAAAGTATAATTTCATGTATCACAAAAGCATAGGAGAAAGGCAACCAGGCAATGCAAGGAGGAGGTGAAAATTCCTCTTGTGGTTTAGTTTAATTTTATAACGTTATATATTTTTCAGATTTGTTCACGGGGTAACGTGTTTTTGCGTAGCTACTCCCCTTAACACATTCGCGTAGCGATTCTTGGTAAGGTAGTATTTAAATGTGTTAATTTTAACTGAGCGAAACACGAGTAGAACTCTGGCACTGCTTCGAATTTCGTAGATCCGCCTGTCCGTAGCAGATGCATGTAGCCCGTAGCGCTTTGAGGCAGGCACTCGCATCTCTGTAGCAATAATTAACTGCCGTAGCTTCAATAAATATTGCCGTAGCCGTTATTGATTTAAGCAACGGTTATAGGTAAGGGTATGCATGAAATTATTTGAGGTGGCGAAGTAAATAAATAATCCACTTGTGTTTCGATTTAGTAAAATATATAATAAAAGCGATAAGACCGCCTGTTGTCTACCTCTACCTAAATGTTATTGTATTGTTTCTCTCTGTAACTGCTTTGTTTGTGTGAGGTGTGCAATAAAGAGTATTTGTATTGTATCGTATTGTAATAAAAAAAATGTCTGTACAAAAATGTGTAAAACAAATGAAGTTTAAGATGTCAGATTAAATAATTAATTAACATTCTCTTGAATAATTAAGTAGCCGCGGACAAAGTCTAAAGTAGTAAAGTATTTAGTGTAATTAATTATGATAAATTATTTCAAAGTGGAAATGACGTGACATATTAATGAAATTAACATTTGAATGAGGATGTTCCTAATATTTAAAAAAAAAAATTCAAATACCCTAGTTTAGCGTCGGTCATGGAATACAAACTACTGAAAACTTATTGAATAAAAATCTAAAGTAGTGGCTTTGTGAGCTGCAGAGCCTGTATTTTTTTTATTTTGAAAAAAGTGACTTGACAAAAAAATCTATATAATTAACGAACCTGCTCACAAAATATCACGAGAATCGGTTGAGAAATGCGACCTGTAGAGGAGAACAGCCGGACAGCGTGACAGCGTGACATCGTGACAGCGTCACAGCGAACGGACATACGAAGGATTTTTGGCTCAAGCTGAAGCATAGAACTTCGTTCGCTTCGCTCGCTCGTTCGAAAATATATAATTACTACAGATTGAAATAATTTGATATAAAATCATACCGATCATTCTTAGAGCTTGTTAAAGGTACGTGACACCATAAAATATTAAAAGTGGTAAAAGTCCAAAATATGGGGTTTGAAGTTTTCTGTATTGCTTCTCTTGCTGGATAAGATCTCCCTTCCCTGGCCGGGAGGCCTATTCTTACAAGTGCTAACGACGTATTAAGATACGTGCGAGCGAGCACGCACTCTACCGTAGTCAAATGTGCAAATAGGCATTCATTTTGCTACCAATAATATCATTGCTCAAAGGTTAATTAATTGGAAGAGATTCCTTACAGGGATGAGTTCGCCTTTGTAGGTACCGACTTCCTATTTTGTCTGTATTTTTACCAGTGAATTTTGTATAATATAATATTTACATAGATACACACATAATCTCATTTCAAAATGATACCAAACCCATCACCAATCCGATTCTTCAAGAGAAGATTTAAAACGTCAAAAAAGCGATACTGATTTTTGCCTCAGGAAGAATTATTTCTTGAGCCGACGATGTAAAATAAATAATTACTTTATTAAAGATATTCTAATTTTTGAGGTCTGTTAATTCTTTAAAGGAAAAAACCGTCTGCCGCCACCATTTTTTACGGCAGTTGAGCCGTCTAACATTAAAAGATTAAACACATCTTCAGTTATCTCATATTGCCAGACTGCACGGATGTTTCCGCTCATTAGCCTTACCATATTTCATTAGGCAGATAAACCTCGTTGACTGACGGGCTCGCAATATGGTAATTAACTCGCTAAACAAGCCAATTTAATATAAAATTATTTGCTACGTCGCGTCGTCACGTGAACTATGCGTGAAATTCACGAACTGAACAAATACACAGACGGGGTAAGGTATGCGAAACTTCGCAGGCACTCCACAAGTGCCCGGCATGTAACCTTTTTCGAAGAACAATCCCTTCTATGTATAAAATGGGTAGGTTGCATCGAGGGAACAAAGCGAACGGCGCTCGGCAGACCAACGTCATACACGACTGGCCTTTTTTATAACTTATTACATTATTCATCTGAAAGTGCGACATGCGTCGGCTAATGTAGCACGCAGCTAGTTGATGTATTACATCTAGCCCGTTTCATTGTAAGCGGGGTATAGATAGGGACGAGCTCTGCTGGGGTCGGCCCGGGCCTCACCTGTTCAGACCCGTAGGCGCGTCACGCCGCACATCCAAGCGCGGCCGTGTCTGCACAGGGTGTTCACGCACACTCCCGCAAGTTCAACAATGAAGGCTGTACGCCGGGAGGGCACACAGGCGCAGTCGCCGGCGAGGGATGCCAGCTCGGGACATTGGCGGGCGAGCGTTCCCGCCGCGAGGTTGCGACGACCCGCGCCGCTGGCTCTCGCAAACCACTTGTTGAATCACTTCAAGAAGTTCCTTTCCCACATCACTCAAGTCGCGATAGTCACGCGCTCGCACTCTGTTAGTTTTTATTCTGATATAGTTTTTTCGTGACCTTGGGTTTAAGGCTGTACCTGTGATGTCTTCGCTCCTCTGCCTTCTTCAGTTCCTGCCTCCTGAAAACGCTTCTTTTCGTCTTCCTCGGTGCGGTGTTGTTGTTGTTACGACCGATTGTTGCAGAATCGCCCTTTTAAATTATTCGTCATTAACTTGTTGTAACTTTTGAAATATTTAAAACTGTTATCGACTCATATCTGTGTTATCTGTTGACTACTACTTATAGATGAATGTATCCAATTCATAATTAAATAAAATTTTACGTCGCTGTAAAAGAAATGTTAACTCGTTACAATGTGAAGCGCTCCTGAACTCTGGTAAGTCTGTAGAATATTGCATTTTTTACTTTGTAAATTTTTGACTGAGATTATTAATTATTTATGAACTAAGTAAAGTACTTACCCTACCAATTTAAACTTCGTCTTTAATTCATGTATAGGTATACCTATACAGTCATTAATTAAAGTATACTATACATAACAATAACATAGCATAAATTGTCCGCAATTGTATTCGTAATAAATAGTCATACAGTTCGAGACGCATATATGTCTAATAACGTCTGTACATTTACTCACGCGCTGCATAATTTATGTAAAGTAAGTGAGTCATTTAAACACATTGCTTCAAACTAAGTACTTTCCGACCCACATTAATTTCCCACACGCAACCTACTTTGCTGCGTTGTCACCAACTTTGTGCCGACGGGAAAAACCCTCACACGTACTATACACTAAATAAATGTTCATTGGCAAACAGGTATTTCGAAATTTCTGTTTTAGTATCACTTAACTAATTCAGCGCGAATTATGTCACACATGCGTCAAAGGGCTAGGGGCGATTTTTCGCTACATGTTTAAGCACAGCTACGGGCTACGGCGTAACGCTACGAGCGCAGCTTAGGGTGGTATTCCACTTGTCCAAGATCTTTGTCCAATGTGTAATAGCTGCTCACATTTTGCTTTAAAAAATGTGAGACGCAATGCACGTTGGACAAAGATTTTGGACAAGTGAAATACCACCCTTAGCAGCGAATGAGTTAAATCTCTGTGATACACCTTTAAAATTAAAACTGGACGACAATTATCTTTTCACCGAGTAGGTATATTTTCGTCCAAACAATGTCCATTCAAAATAACATTATTAGACTTACTCGGCGTCGTGGAAGAAGCAACAAAATCAATGAGGAATAAAAATATGATTAAATAAGGGAGGCATGGCC
Source organism: Epinotia nisella (assembly GCA_932294315.1). Taxonomy (NCBI): domain Eukaryota; kingdom Metazoa; phylum Arthropoda; class Insecta; order Lepidoptera; family Tortricidae; genus Epinotia; species Epinotia nisella. Next base: position 9,971,604 of record OW028687.1, read on the forward strand.
GACGGAGCTGACAAGAGCGCCAACGCGTAAAACTTATGAATACAATTATAACTGAGTTAGCAATACCTAAACAATTTCTCAAACATATTTGCACTCTAGGTTAAAAATAAAGTGAAATATTTAAGGAGCCTTTACACTTTCATCGCGTTATAACAATGATGAAGGAGCATTGCTACTTTATTTTCAACACTGCGCATCCTCGCGATTATCTATTATTCCAAAAAGTGTTCAAAGTATTTCATAGAATAATCTAATTTGCCAAAAATATATATTGATCTCTATGACATGTACATGTACATCTTCAATACAGCTGTAAGTACTGGCTGAAACATTTTCGATATAACTAAGTTTAAAGGCATTATTGGTTTACCTCCTTTTGGCGTTGAGCCGTTTGAAAACGAAAGCAAACTCCAGCCGCTGCGCTCCGCCTCAGCGCTGTGAAACTTGGTCACATGACGCGGATTAATGAGAAATTTTTTCAGAAAAAGTATGTCATTAAAAGTGAGATACTTTTGAAGTAATCACGATGTACTACTTATTCATATTTATAAACATGTAATTAGTTGATCCCCATTGCCAGTAACGCGCGCAGACGCGTCAGGTTCCCGGATCAGGTTATATTTCATGGTATTTGGATTTTGGCGCGCGCAGCCACAATACCATTTTAGGGAGTTTGATTCGGTACCTGACGTTTGATTAATACCTACAGGTAATGGTCGTAACGTAATACCTGGCAGCCTGCACCTTGTCAAAGGCACCCTGATTAGCGTCCACTGGTTCGCATTGTACGCGTCAGACGATCAATAGCAATGCCTCTCGTTGGATATGAATCACTGAGCGCACTTGCAATTACCTCAGAAAATGTTCGGTACTAAGCTGACTACTTCCTTGGCGTTGGTTATGATGATAAAGTGGTCGTATACTCAAAGCTCATATTAATCTAATGTAGGTACAGTCACGAACTATAATTTGGGACTCTCCTAAGGTGGAATATCGTAAAGCAAACTGAAGACATATTTAGAGCTAACATTTTAAGGGAGTGTCATAAAGTTTGCCATGCTGACAACTTACATTTATACGTGTCTAGGGGCAACCGCTCAGTACCTAACGTTAACCGGGTGGAACAAGTCAAACGATCATTTCCGATTTTTTCCGACTCGTGTTTGTGGCCCTGTCTTCTCTTCGGCCATATTTGTTATTTGCAAATAATATTTCGTGAAAATTACAGTTTTTAATCAATTTTCTTGTCTGACACTGACACACAATCATGTTCTAATTATGAAACCGTAATGATAGCTTTTGGCAAAGAGGTAATCAATTCAAGGGCCAATTCGATAAGACATTTAATTGTCTTATCTTGATACTTCACCACTATTATTGAACTGAAGTTTTCGAATTTATTGCATTGTGATTGTTCTAACAACATTTTAAGGAAATGGGTCCCAAATTAAAGTTCATGACTGTACTTATCATCAAGGCCAAAAAAGTAACGGAGAAGGGATACAGGTTTCTTGCCTTGCAGTAAGTATAATAAGATTAATTGAATAAAACATGAATGAATAATTAGGTGTTGCAGTAATTAAATGTCATTTGAGAAATGTACTAACTTCTTCACGAAAAATTGATAATGCATTTTACTATTTAGGGTGGGTTGCATTGCACCAAACCGTCTGTAATCGTAAGCGGTGTTCGTTAAAATGTGAATGTATGTATGAAAGTTTGTCATGTTTTTATGGAATATCAGCTGATGGCGCCATATTTAACGTTGATCGGCTGTATTCGTTAGCTAGTGCAACCCACGATTAAACGATTTCTTTAACAGTAATCATTGAATCATATTTAAAAACCTGTATTACTGAGTATAATATTGCCGTGTCCATGTCTATTATTCAAAACTTGACGCGTCCGCGGTATGGATATAGGTACAGTAGGGAAATGTATTCACGTACCACCGTAGAACCCTGTCGCAATTGACAGGCCGACCTTATCGTGATATGGTTCTATGGTGGTACGAGAATACATTTCCCTTACTGTATCTACTTAGTATGTACCTGTCTTTCAAAATCAGAATGACAGCATACTAGAAATATCTCTTACTATATATTTTGGTCCAAGTCGCGGGACTCATATCTTAGTTTTCTGGGTAAGAGAATATTTTATTGCTGGTTTATGAAATCGAGGTATCTGCAAAGATATGTGAACCGTGATCTACCATCTCGTTTATTTTTGGCTATCCAGTGTTCATAGTCGGACGATATCTACTTATATCCTGCTGCGCTCTTTATTTTGAGAGCAAATAGTATTATAATCGATTATCGTTGACAAATCTAATATCGTGGGATTATAATGTAACTTCAGTAGGTACAAAAAGCAGTTCAACATTTTAAAATGCGGTTCCATCCGAACACAAAGTTGCATTTTTATTGGCTATGGGTAAAATTAGCATAAGTATAGCTTCTGGCTATGACATGGTATTAGGCACCAAACCCTAGTAATCGAAGAAGAATAATATAATTATATTTATTATAACACATCGGCGCTTGTATGTACGCGCTCCAACGCTGTGGTATAATTATATATGAGGGGTATAGAATCAAAGTTAGCTAAATCCATACCCAATCAATGGATTTAGCTGACTTTGATTCTATACCCCTCATATCATTTCAAAATCGCTTTTGTTTAGGTACTAGTATACTCGCATAACTGTTACACTTGCTCAATGTGAATCATGCTCTTCCTAGGGTGCATAACACGTAATTTCCATTTACTTGTATAGATACTACACGAAACAAAGGAATCTACATAATAGTATGTAAATGGGGATGGATTTCATACCGATACAGCCTATACGGCCTGTTACAGAATGCTCGCCAACATAATTTAATAACATGAGCATTCTGCTCGAAAGAATTTTCTGCTTTATCTCAGACCAGCAAAAAGGTTATGAATGTCAATGATAAAATTTGAAATAAGTAAAGAATTTCTTTTATGTTCAACACAAGTCGTCACAAGTAACGGTAGAAATGTATCTAGAAAAACGGCCTCTTCTAAGGTATACTTTTTAAATGCCCGCTCTTATTCTGAAGTTATAGTGAAAGTGAATCGTAATAGCCATGATGACTCATGTTAAAATTGATAACATAGTGTTGCTAAATGGATAGTAAACTATAAAATTATTGTAATAAAGAATAGATAAAAAAATATAATTAATATCATATAAATATATGAACCTTGAAAGTTTAGAAAAAAATGCATTTTTTAAATTGTTTAAGTAAATTTAATGCAACCAATAGAATCCTTACGCTTTTATAGAAACAAAATTGTATGATAACTATGGACCTAAATGCAGTATTCCGAGACCGAAACAATTTACTTGATTTTCCATACAACGGTTAGTACCTACCCTTAGCATTGTGACATGCGTGACGTCATATTTTTCAATCAATTAGTATGAAGCCTTTGGGATGCCGCCAGCGAGGTCAATCTTTATCACAATTTTTTGGGTATTTATGTTCTCTAATTGTAGTTGCTCCTATACAAACATTTGTTGCTCTCCGAAAACTGGTTCGAAAGGCATCGTGAAAAAAATCTTAGTCATCATGCCTAATTGTACACGCTTGTGAAATAACAAGGACTGGTCAGTAATAGTCCATAGGACTAAAGTAAAAATTAAAGCGTCTGCTGCAAAACATATAGCAACACTTCATCTGCACTTATATTATAATAAATCTCTGAATTCAAAAAAGAATCAGCCATTATCATTTCAGGCATTGTTTTGTCACGAAGGATCTCAACCTAAATTATTATTTCGGCTTCCGCTTAGGAACAACGCACACAACAACGATAATTAATACATTTTTTGAAACTTTTGACCTCATTGAATTTGGAATGTATTTTTCTTGACGGAAAGCGCTGTCATGGCTGTCAGCTGTCAGTGTCGTCAAAATGGCGGACACATCTATAATGATCTCCCTTGTTAGACCTAACTACTTTAGCCCTAAATATTTCACTTCATAGTAGTCTTTTTCTTAATAGTAAACATTTTAGGAGTGTTATATAACAAATCTAACCTAACCGAATCACTTTTCATCATCATCATCATCATCATATCAGCCGAAAGACGTCCACTGCTGGACATAGGCCTCCCCCAGAGAGTTCCAAATTGACCGGTCCTGCGCCACCCGCATCCAGCGGACTCCCGCGACCTTTACCAGGTCATCAGTCCACCTTGTGGGGGGCCTACCCACGCCGCGCCTTCCGGTACGTGGTCGCCACTCGAGAACCTTTCCGCCCCAACGGCCATCGGTTCTACGTGCAATGTGCCCCGCCCACTGCCACTTAAGTTTCACTTTTATTCGATGATATAACCATTAATTTCTAAAGGCGCAGTCTACTCACCCGCCCTCCGCCTGGGCTCCCGCCAGAAACTCGCTTCGTCAGCCCTTCATCTCACAGGCACACTCGACTCAGGACCTCCTTCGCGAGCTGCAGGCTCTTATATACACTCTAGGGGTAGGACAGACAAGACCACGTGAAAGTGGAATGGTCTGATTCGGTTATTCACTTACTGGCACAGTTAAATGACCATATATCTTATTGTTAGACCTAACTACTTCTGCCCTAAATGCTTCTTTTGACCTAATGTTTCATAAGACCTTATTCATTTTCTTCTTAAATAGGAAAGTTTTTAGAATAATTGCGAAACAAACCTAACCGAATGGCTTCTATTTGATGATATTCAAAGAAAACCCGAAAAATTCACTGTTTCGAAGAAAAATGCATTAGGTCTAGTGAAACATTAGAGCAAAAGTTAATAGGTCAAGTGACAGGATAGGTGTGATGAAATTAGGTGTTGTGTTCATTAAACGTAGTAAATAATCATTAGGCACATTAATCATTAGGCTTAGTAATCATCAGCAAAAATCATTATTAGTTTCAAATATGTTAGAAACATGATGTTTAGTACAAGAAAATATAAGGAGATATGAAATTAGGCCCAGCAAATAATTATGACATACAAGTTTAGTTATCCGATTATTAGGGCTAAAGAAAATTATATCGAACGCCGGTATTGGTAGGTGTAATGAACTTAGCACTAACGATATTAGGTTAAGTGGGGGGACCCAAAATCATGTACCTCAACCATAAGGACCCTTTTCCTTTCATACAATCCATACTAATATTATAAATGCAAAAGTAACTCCGTCTGTCTGTGTGTCTGTTACCTTTTCACGCTTAAACAGCTGGACCGATTGAGATGAAATGTGGTATAGAGATACTATGAATTCCGGGGAAGATCAAAGGATAGTTTTTATGCTAGTCTGTAAGCTAGGCGTGAAAGCCAAGGTGCGGGCAGGGCCTGATGTGACCCTGAATTCATTGAGTGGACAATTCAAGTAAAATTAGGTTCGACCACGCGCGTCCGCGTATTTTATTGGATAGATTCTGAAATTATGAAAAGTTATTCAAGTATTCTACGTGTAGCTATTACGACCCGTTGAGTCTGGTGGACATGAAATGATGTCCTCCCATTCGTCGACGGCGATACCCTTTCACATTATGAGTTCTTACATAACAAATTGTTCATGACAAATGTGTATCTATACGGTCATTTTGAATTCCGACATCCCTGATCTTTATCGCTGAGAAGAGGTGCTCGTTACGCACAAACCTCAAACTAACAGCAGAAATGATACATTTGAGTTTATAGTTCAGGGAATTATACATAAACTCGACGCTTCTTGACATCGTCACGCAGCAGTTTTGCACCCCAATATGAGACTATCGAGCTTAGGTATACTGATATATTCTGCTGCTTATCATATGAAAATGAGCTCTTTCGTATCAAACCTTCGGGATATATCGTATCCAATTTTCAATTACAAATTAATTGTAACGCGTTATAACGGTGCGAGAATCGTCTCCAAGTGGCCGATCTGATTCTGTCAATTCAGTACGAATAACGTGGTTGGTGTCGTTTGAGAGTGCTAGACATTGTTATAAACGACAAATACCAAGTGTTCTTTTAAAGCTAATGGAACACGGCCTGCAACCTTTATCAAATCTTTAAGTTTCGACACATGACACTTAACAAATAATCAAATCGAGTTACGTTGGCAACTTTTACAAAGTTGCTATCACCTTTGTAACGTTAAGTCTTAAGTAAGCGCATCGCTATGAGGCTTACAGAAATCTTAGTATTTTAGAGTTTCACGCAAAACTGTCCAAAAACCTCCGAACAATATTTGAACAGCTTGTCTAAGTTTTTGTTTAACGCAAAGTATAGTTTGATTATCTTTGACGGCTCGTTGCTGAAAGGAGTACCTACCTACTTCTTTGGCAGTTAAAGTAAATATTATAAGTCGCTTCGTGACAGCTAAGTTACTTACTATTCTGATGGAAGTTTTCTATTTACTAAGAAAAAACTTATATCCCTCATGGCAGCACAAGGTAAAGACAATTCAATATTACTACTATTCAATATTCTTATCAAAAATACGTTTAATTAGACGAAGAAAACAGTTGAAAGCTGGACCTCGATTTTGCCCTTTACAGTATGATTGAGCGCTCTTATGCGGTCGATCTGTAACACAAACAATAAGCAATTATCTGCTTTCACTAGTAATAGAGAGATCGCTATTCTACACTAACACTAGAACATTCGCGTATAATTTCAAATTAAAATCACAATAGCCGTGCTGTACTGGGTAATGGATGTCTGATATCGTAATTGGGTTGTGTACTATTTTTTTTATGATGCCATTTGAACCAGTTTTTGGAGAGGAACAAATGTTTGTATGGGAGCAACTACAATTAAAAAATATAAATACCCAAAAACTTGAGTTAAAGACGGACCGAAAACGTTTCATACTGATTAACATTGAATCGTGACGTCACAGTGTGATATTTGTACTCAGAACATGATCTGAGTATTTGTACTAATCGTTGTATTGAAAATCAAGTAAATTGGTGTTTCAGTCGTGAAATACTGCGTTTAGGTCCATAGTTGTCATACAATTTTGTTTCTATAAAAGATGGACGTAGTCAGTCAAAATATAAAAATTAAAATTAAATTTTCAGAAAAGAATAATTGTGTACAAAACTTTTTCGTAGCTTTAGCTACTACTTAACTTGATTACTTTAGTAATCTTTACATTTTAAGATTTAGATATTACTATAGCTTTCGCCCGCGACTTCGTCTGCGTGAACCCGGGATAAAACTATCCTATATTTCAATCCAGGCTATAAACATTTCATCCAAATCGGTTGAGCCGTTTAAGCGTGATTGAATAACAAACATCTAAACGTCCAAAAATCTAAACATCCAAACTTTCGCATTTATAATATTAGTAGAATATTTGCGTGTATACGAATACGTGTGCGGCTTATGGAGGTATTACACGCTACGGACCTACGGAGCCTTCCGGGTCCAATATAATAACGCGTTCCGGGTGCTGGTAGGGCTGCCCCGCTTCTTTAGCGCATCAGGGATGTTCGCAGAAGCGCGTGTAGACTGTTTTTATGCGACTATGCGCAAGCGCTGTACATCCCTGGTCCGCCGGGCGCGGGCTAGCCCCAACCCCATCCTGCGGTCGATAGCGGACAGATTGTCCATACATGAGGCACTGTTGCGAAATGCATGTTTCCAACAGTGCCTATCTAAATCTATCTAAATATATAAAAGAAGGAACTGACTGACTGACTGACTGATCTATCAACCCACAGCCCAAATCGTTGGTTCTAGAGATTCCAAATTTGGCACGTAGGTTCCTTATAAGGTCTTGGGGTGCACTAAGAAAAAAGTTTGTATGGGGAAACAAGATTAGTTTATTTTGAAACTTCACAGCAGTATTCCTAACAATAAATGAGTAAACACGTGTTTCCGGTTTTTTGAGAATTCAACCCCTAAAAGGGAGGAATGTGGTGACAAAGTCTGAAAATCAACATGGGGTATCGTTTCATATTTATGGGGTCGCAGATTACGAAAACAACAACGATTTTAAAATCCAACATGGCGGACGTGAAAAACCGTATCACCAATTGGAATGTCCAAAATATCAATATGGGTGTCGTTTTTATGGTATTTTGGGACGTTAATTACGAAAATGGCATCCATTTTGGAATTTAATATTGTGGACATATACGAGTATCTAAATATATAAAAGAAGAAACTGACTGACTGACTGACTGATCTTTCAACGCACAACCCAAATCTAAAACAAAGTTATACAACAGAAAACCCTTTTTCCACTGAGCGGAGTTCCCTTAACAAAGCCACCTGCTTAATTGTAATTACACATTTAAATCTCCACAACCTGTGGAAACCCTCTCTCGGAAGAAACATGGTACATTTGAGCTAAAGTTTATAATAGTAACTCGGGGTAGGGAACTTTGATACTAATTACTAATTAGTTACATTTTGAAAGAGTTTTTATCGCAGAGGTCCAGAGAAAGTGAATTTTGAGTTATTCCCCAAATTGCTCAAACATCGTTTAGTAAATGCTTGCTCTAAGGGTAAAGGAGAAATCAGAGATGTGGGGAGCTGTCTTTTCATAATAGTTGATATCTATCTCTCAAGCATGCTTGGTGGAAACACAGCTTCGCATATCTTTGGAGGATATTCACCCTAAGGGTATATATTGTATTGTCTAAACAAAGTCGAATACTAATTGCTTCAACACATCTAGGGCTTGTAACATCCTCTCTACTGAACTTTGAAAGCCTACTCCAGCCTACCTAACATACTCTACATGAAAATCTGAAGCTCTGGAATACTTGAAGTTATAAATTTCTGAAAATATCCTAAATTCCTAAAGCTTTAAGCTGCTAAAATCTACAAGTATGATAGGGTTTTAACTGAAGAGAAAGAAAATAAATCAAACAAGGAATGAGAGAGAGAAAACTAAATAAACAAATACATTTATTGTCCCCTAATATTTATTTATTTATTTATTATTATCTCTTTATTTATATTTTATCTTAAGTTAGGTTTTTACAATATTAATATAAAAAGTAAAATATAAAACTATACATACAAAATATAAAATCATTATAAAAACCTAACCTAGGGTACCGCCGGCAGCGAGGCGGGGCCTAAACTACCGGTGGTCAGGGCGACAGAGAGAGGAACCTCCTGACTATCCGCGCCGTGTCCAGAAGTACCGCCTTCTGTATCTGACCCTTGACCCAGCCATCTAGCGAGAGTCTCTTAAGGTGGCGGTCGAGACTCTTCGCTATTAAACCGTTCGCCGAAACGACTATCGGGACGATGATCGTCGAATCAACATCCCACATGGCGGTTACCTCGTGAGCCAGGTCTAGGTACTTGCTGGTTTTGTCCTTCTCGGCCTTCACGAGGTTCTCGTCATGGGGGATGGTGATGTCGACGAGCACTGCCTGGCGTTTCGATCGATCTGTCAGCACGATATCGGGCCTATTGGCAAGAATAGTCCTGTCCGTGATGACAGATCGATCCCAATAGAGCGTGGCACGACCATTTTCGAGAACTGGCGCAGGTGTGTACTTATAGTAAGGCACTTCGGAGACCACAAGACCGTATAGCAGAGCAAGTTGCTGGTGAATAATTCTGGCTACAAGGTTATGTCTGTGCAAGTACTCGCCGTTAGCAAGATGACCACAACCGGAGATAATATGCCTGAGTGACTCCCCGGGACGGCGGCATGCCCGACAAATGTCGACCGTACCGTCCTTCAGGATGTACCTCCGGTAATTGTTAGGGTTATGATAGGGTTTTAACTGAAGGGAAAGAAAATAAATCAAACAAGGAATGAGAGAGAGAAAACTAAATAAACAATACATTTATTGTCCCCTAATATTTATTTATTTATTTATTATTATTATTTGTTCAGAAAAGTGATTTTACTCGAAACTTTGAGTAGAGGTATTGACTACTTTGACAGAGCCAGTGAGGACTTTATTAGACATCCGCGTTGAGGCCTAGGCTGATACCTTAACAAGAGAAAACAATGCGGAATCAACAAAAACCCTTGTTGCCCAACTTATCCTAGTACAATTTACTTAATCTACTATTATACCTAACAAATAAATTAAACAATTCAAGGCATGATCATCTAATGTCAGGACTAAGATCTAGTTGTGAAATGTAATAACCAGAATTCTCTGAGGGGTGAGAAATGTACTAACAACTGAGCGAGACCATGACCAAGCATTGCAAATTAAACGAAATAATTAACTATATCCTACTTATAAATGTTACTAGCTGAACACAATACTAAGAACCCTATAACTAAACTTTACTAGAATAATAAGATTGTAAATAATAAGCTCAAACTAAATTAACTAGAACACAAACTTACTGGAAATATAGTATTATTTACTGTAAACACAATAGAGCTCACATTTTACTGAGTACTCATAGCTTAACTATGAAAAACCTAAATTAGTTGACACCTACATGGCTCAATGATTAAAGTCCGTGACTGTACTAAAGGAACTAAAACACCAGAAACCAGAACCTACCTACTCATAAAATACCGTTGTTGACTGTATGATAAATAATGGCTTAATAAACAGGTTATAGTTTATATAGTGTTTAAAAATAGACAAGTTCAATGCGAACCGAAGTATGTAGATCATTACAAAATATCTAAAGTGAACAACGGATAACCTCACTTCACTCGGGAAAATAACCATCTCGTGGTAATATGGCTTATTTTAGCCCCCTGTCATACAATCTACTATTAAATAAATAACCCTGACCCATATCTTCTCTTTTTCTTTTATTTAGTTTTCATAGCTGTTGCGTTGGCTTTCAACCTTTTGGACTACGCGTGACATGCGTAATTGGGCGACTGTTCACAAGAGCTTCCACTTCTGCCATGAGCGTGAACAGCGTTTCGGGGTGTGGGGCGCGCTCCTTCAGAACGACCTTCAGCGCTGTTTTAACGGTACGGATCATGCGTTTCCATGCACCGCCCGTTTCAGGTGCGCCAGGAGGTATAAAACGCCACTCGGTTCCTCGCACGGCTCCATCCTCACGCAGTCGGTCAGCGTTCAGTTGTTGGAGACTCCTCTTCAGCTCGTTGTCAGATCCTCGAAGATTTGTACCGTTATCAGAGTAAATTACCAGGGGAGCTCCTCGACGGGCTGACATACGTATGAATGCTATTATGGCAGAATACTGCTTTCTACTGTAGCAATGTAATTTTAAAATTTTATAATACTCTGATACTGATATGATATATTGTATACTGTTTTGAAAAAATGACACCTCGCCGAGTTTATTACGCCGGTTCTTCTCGAGGCAGAGGTTTACTTTCCGAACCGGTGGTAGTTTATCGACATTCATAGGTGCATGTAATATGCCTAAATTGAAGAATAAATCACTTTGACTTTGACTTTTGACTTTGAATCCGTGCTTAGTCACGACTTGAATTTAAAGAGTAGACTAAAGACAAGACTAACATCAAATATTAATAAAATACTTTTTTTAAACAATTCTTTCGCTTTGATTTGTATTTTTATTTGTTCGATTAGTTTCTTTATTGCCACTAAGAAGTCTTAATTGAAGTTGAAACATGACACCGTAACAAAGCAAAAGTTTTAATAATACTTCACCTGAACTATTTATATTTAATGAAGATTCTTTTATTATTTATTCACAAAGACTCAGGAATGCAATTCTATCATGCTTTCTAAATACTTACAAACTTATTTGTTTGTTCCTATAGTTAAAACAGGTTTTTCTTTATAGTTTCACTTTACGTTTGTTTCTTATTTACGTTTTAATTGAAAATAAAGACAGAAACTATTGTTTAACTGAATGAATTGAGTTGAGATGTCAAATACCTACTTTCAAAGATAATAAATAAGATCTATTATTAGACATATATTTAAGAGAAATAATAAAATTACCTATCTGAAACACTTTTTTTGTCCTTTTTTCATTTTGGCATTAACTATTCGACAAACTGCGTTTCACTTTTTTTTCGTTTGTCCGACATTTCACTTCGAACGTTTACAGCTGCAGGTCGATCACGTAACGCATTGTACATACGTTAGGTAGTCCTAAATCTCAATATTTATATGGAATAATTTACTTAAAAGACAAAGTTTTAAGAGTGTTAATTTTAGTACTCCGCCAAGCCAATTGAACATAAATTTCCACATTTCATTTCCACTTTACCACATGGACTGCTTTCCGAGAGTAAATACGTTGATTATTACAGACGAAAACCATATCACTGTATGTGGGCCGATAAAATCTGAGGAGTTCCGTCGATTTGGCACACTTTACCACAGCAGCACTTCATTAGTCGCTATTTCAACGGAATCATATCAGAATCTGTAACGTACTTTTACAATTTTAAGTACGAGTTCCATAAGTCAGCTGTGGTCTTCATCATCAGTTCCACTTCACCAAATTTGTGATTTCCAGGTGTAAATACACTAGTTATAATAGAAAATGCCGAAATTACTACATGCGTGCCTTCTATATTTGAGGAGTTCCCTCAATTCCACATGGTTCCCATCATCCAACTGAAGTTTTGATAACAATGGGACCATCCTGGAAGTATATACTTTCAAATAAAAAAGAATTGTCCGAATCGGTTCATAAATGACGGAGTTCTGAGGTAACAAACATTAAAAAAATACAACCGAATTGAAAACCTCCTCCTTTTTTTTAAGTCGGTTAAAAATGACAGTTGGACTGTCTTAAAGCGTTCGAAACGTTACGTGATTGTCCCTCAGATAATTTTATGGTTTCGCTTGTGTAATTGTTTTAGCAATCAATGATTCCCAATTATTGGAATACCCGCAATATCATTATTCCGACGTAACGATTCCGTTGTTCGTGTTTTATTAAATCGGCTTTACAAATCGGCGTGACATATGTACTTATAGATACTTATAAATCTGACTACTTAAAACAAAAGTCCGAAACATCACACTTTGCAAATTGTACTTATATAATACAAATACAAATTTTTATTTCAGGCTTTGCCCATAGAAGTGTATATAATACATACGAAAGTATTAGGTAATCAAAATATTTTTTTTTATTATAATTATATAGAATACATTAAAACCACATAAAAAAACAAAGTTGGATGTCAATATTATCATTAAAAAATTCTTTCATGTCATAATAGGTCTTTCTGATTAGCAGTTTTTGTAATTTCCGTTTTAATAATGGTATTTGGCAGTGACTTTAGGTTGTCCGGTAAGTGATTAAATATTTTTGGTCCCATAGCAAAAAATCAATTGCTATAAAAGCTGATTTTAGGGTCATTGCTGGGAAGATTGTAATTAAAAGTGTTCGGTTCTGGCGCTTCGCCGGCCGCTACCGCGGCACGCTCGCTTCGCTCGCTCGGCTCGCGCGCTATAGGGTCGCGGTTCTTCCTAACACTCCTCCTCGCTTCGCTCGTCGTCGTACCTACATCGACCTGCCTTAGAGTCCTTCTGCAACTACTTTGAACACTCAAAATTTACATTTGGCTAAACGTATGGAATGCGGAAAGTAATGATGGAAGTAAAAATCGTCTGTGAAACAGAAGTTGTAACATGCCAAAGCTCGAAAATGAAAACTGATACATTTGGATAATATAAATGGTAAATGAAAAAAGTAATGAATTGTATATTCAGAGAAGTCACAAAAATACGAAAAGTTTTCGGACAAATAATATTAGGTCAAGAAAATTTTGTGGTTGCGATAGGTTACCATACTAAAGGAATAAATTTTGTCATATAAGACCACTGTTATTTAAATATTGAACAATTGAACATGAATTACAATTGACCCTCCCGGGACTAGCAACGCACTTGAAATTATCGATTTAATTATCGTGTCCCAGTTTACTCAGAATATTTTTATACAAATACATTCCGCCAGTTGCTGCTATAATTAATCTTAATTCCGGAAAAATATTGTTGTGTTTTCAGTAGAAAGAGGTCTTCACTTTGGCGGCCATTAAAGTAAAGTGAATCATTAATACCAATTAGGGGTTACCGATCCAGCCACGGTTGGTTTATGTATTTGGCTTAGTCACTGGATTATTGATAGTGTTAGCAAAGCTAATAATTGATATCATTATTAAAGATGACTACTGTTAACTTAAAGGGGTGGGTATTTAAAGACTCAGTGTAAATTAAGTACGCCTCGCTGATGTTTCATATCTTAGGAAAGTGCAAATAAGTCAGCAGCATCCAATATACTTACATAAATACTAAATGGAGACATTCTTATTCTTAAATACTCACAGTAAAAGTTTTGCTGATGTATAGAAATTGTGAACATGGTTTCGATAGCTTAGTTGGTTGAGAGCGACTGAAGCGAAGCGTGTATATGTCAGAAGGTTGGATCGCTGGTTCAAATCCAGGTCGGAGTTTATTTTTATTTTACTCGGAGTTTAATTTTATGCTCAACCGAAAATCAAAACCGTCGAGTAAAAGTACGAATATCATATATTAAATTTCATGGATAAATAAAGAATCCCGTGAACACACATATAAAAAAATAAGTACCAAGAAGCAAGGAACTTTCTCGGTGAAGGTAACTAAAGAAGAGTAAATATCTTATTTTCTTCCACGATGACAGATATTTTAAAGTAAGGAGCAAAGTTCTCGGAATTGTGTTTTGTTTTAGAAACGATAAAATGCTAACTGTATGCTTTTGCTGTATACCTGTATGTTTGCTTAAAGAACTATCATTTAATATAATGATCTATTTTATATAAATAGGTAAATGAGTATTGATTCAATAATAAAACTCTTATGATGGCGCTGGGTGGTTGGCTCAGTGAGCTGTACAACTCAAAAGATTATCTCCTTTAGTTTATTTTTTAATTTCGTAAGAGTGAATGTACAATAAAAACTATTATAATGAAAGTAAATATAAGATTATGATTAACATTAACTAAAATAAATTAAAACTTAGTTAAATCTAAAAAACCGGACAAGTGCGAGTTCAACTCGCGTGGTGAGGGTTCCGTAAAATATTGAGGATTTTCCCGTTACTTTGAATACTCAAACTTCTTATAGGTTTTCCTGTAATGTTTAGGAAAGGAACTATTTTCCATATTTTTTTCAGAATTTTAAGCCTAGTAGTTTCAGAGATAAGGGGGGGGGGGGGGGGGGGGGGTCAGTTATAACTTATGCGCACTGGGACGTTTATTATAATTATTTAACCTGCTCACAAATTTTCACGAGAATCGTTTGCAAAATCCGACCTGTAGAGGAGAACAGCCGGACATACGAAACATTTTTGCCCAAGCTGAAACTGAGAACTTCGTTCACTTAGCTCGCTCGTTGAATAAATTATCACTTATCATTTAGTTTGCATTACTTAGATAAATTAAATTACTTACTTCTTTCATTAGCGAACTGAAGGCGAATTATATTTAAGAACTACATATGAGGACACATAGGTATAGCTCGTACAAAATCACTTTATGAGTATATTTTTTTAGGATCTGTTATGATCTCGGTCAGAATTAAATTTTGGTATTACGAAATAATTTTGTTTTCATTGGTTTTATATGAATGTGCGTTTATAGTTTTTTTTTCAATGAATTTAATCTTAGTTGACTTACATGTTCGGTGAACTTGGCGTAATTCTTTTGGGCGATCCATTATAATTCCAACTAATATGACTTGGAATTCGCGTCCCATCTTCTGAAAGAAAGATTTACTCACTCGGATGTAACGCTGTTATGGTAAATAAATAAATTTGTATTTGTATTTTTTATAAGAAAATTATGTGAATATAACACACAAGATTTTTATAAAAATGATCTCGCGACGAATCAATTTCTCGTTGACGCAACTACTCAACATCCTCTATTATAAGAACGTGGGAGGCATTCATAATATATTATGTGGCTCATTCATCCCAAGCAAATTTTCCCCAACCTTGCATATGATGCCGACCCTTCTATTGTTACATGTAATAAGTTGTGCAGAAGGAGGTTTAGTAAATGTCCTACATTTGTTCCACGCCCTGCGACCACATTAGGTCATGTGCGTTGAGACACGAACGGATAATATTAAATGGAATCATAAAACGACCTCTATTTCATAATAAGGAAGGACAGCATCATTTAAGATTCTTGGGGATTGCATATAAGACTTTTTATTTATAAAGTACCGTAATTGAAGAGAACATCAATCACTGATGCTGCATACCACACTTTTATTTTACCTCACTTTACTGTTTAATTTGCAATTCGTCATTATTACTTATTTTCCTTCGAGAGGCAAGTACGGAATGTTGGAGATATATTTCCTTAACGTTGACTTTTGGTCTATCACTAGCTTTTGCTCGCGGCTTCGCCCGCGTACTAAAAGTAATACAGAAAAGGTGCATCTCAGTTTGACCCGTATGTTCCAATTGAATTGCAATTTGGCATAAATAATGTCCTCAGTGTTACATTTCAAAACCGATGCCATTTTCGTAATAAACGTCCCAAAAAAACATAAAAACGATACCCATATTGATATTTAGACATTGCAACAGGGGAGAAAGATGGTATTTCACGTCCGCCACGTTGGATTTTAAAATCGTTGTTGTTTTCGTAATCAGCGACCAGCGACCCGATAAACTATAGAAACAATACCCATGTTGATTTTCAGACATTGTCACCATATTCCCCCTTTTAGGGGTTGAATTCTCAAAAACCCTGAAACATGTGTTTACTCATTTATCGCTAGGAATACTCCTGTGAAGTTTCGAATGAACAATATTACATTTCAAAATCGATGCCATTTTCGTAATAACGTCCATAAAAACCATAAAAACGACACCCATATTGATATTTAGACATTTCAACCCGAGCTCACCCCAACAGGGGAGATGGTATTTCACGTCCGCCACGTTGGATTTGAAAAATAAACCATAGAAACAATACCCATGTTGATTTTCAGACTTTGTCACCACATTCCCCCCTTTTAGGGGTTGGATTCTCAAAAAACCTAAACCACGTGTTTTTTATCGTTATGAATACTGCTGTGAAGTTTCAAGTGATATTGTCTAACTATCTTGTTTCCCCATACAAACTTTGGACCCCCATTTGCACCCCTAGACCTTATATGGAACCTACGTGCCAAATTTAGAATCTCTAGAACCAGCGGTTTGGGCTGTGCGTTGACAGATCAGTCAGTCAGTCAGTCAGACAGTTTCTTCTTTTATATATTTAGATAGCTCATTAATAAAAAAGAAAATGTGTGGTTTATAACACGGACTTTGTCAAGTCTGTGTTATAAACCACACATTTTCTTTCGGTCACGGACCTGATTACGATTAGTCATGATAGGTCCACGCCATGCTAATATATAAAAGACCAAAGTGTCAAGTTAATCTGCTTTTATTGTAGGTAGTGGCATAATTACATATTCGACGTTGAAAGATGTAGGTTAAAACAATTGTTAGTTTAACCTACAATGTTATTAATCATGTTCAAAGTTTGTTTTGTGACTTGATTCCCCGCAGATTTTTATCGAACACACTCAACACATTCAAGGTTAATTTAAACATAGTGATACTTACTTGTATGATCTATCTATCTATCTATCTTTGTATTCTCATTCCCATACATGGCATACTGTGTCCTCACTAATGAGTTCAGCGCTGGATCAACACTATTTCGTCGTCTTTCACATTGTAGCGAGTAAGACGTGAGACAAATGATAGCGCGAGCGGAATGGCAACGTCGCGTAAAAATTGCGAATTGGCTTAGAGCTCAAATGTTAAAGGGCTCTTAACAAGAAATATCTTTGAGAAACGGCATGTGCAACATGAGCTTGAAGGTGAGTTTTATTGTGCTTGTCCGATAGTAAGCGGGAGAGCAGTCCAAAGTCAAATGGCCTGGACAGTGAAAGAATTACTAATAAAACCAGTGCGATGAAGGGACACTACGGCCTTGACGTGCTTCAAGTCTAGCGTAGAGTACCACCAGGGGACCGATGTTTGATTTTCAAGCGCTCGAAAATTAAATAAAAGTAAATTTATATGAATGTAGAGTCAAAATTGCACGCACTTATTTTGTACCGATAGAATTGAATACGAGTGGTCGAGGTTGTATCGCTATTATCAATAGCATTTCATCATTTTTGACCGTTTTCGAGTCACGGGTTTATATGTATGCCGCTCGTTCGGCATAAATATGAAGTTCAACGGATTCATTCTGTCTTTTTTATGATACTAATAATTAAAGTAAAGCCATAAGCAAGATAAGGAAGTCGAAAGACGGATCCACAACGCCTAGAGAAGATTTTGGTCTTTAAAAAGCTACTCAGGGGAGACCTTCCTTTAACCCTGAAGCGAAGACTCGTCGATATGTGTATTTTGCCTGTTCTAACCTATGGGGTACAAATATGGTCACTCACTGAGGCGCAAAAGACCAGATTGAAGGTTTGCTAACGAGCTATGGAGCGGAGCATTCTGGGAGTCAAACCGATCGACCGGGCCCGAAACTCTACGCTGCGCTCTAAAACTTGCATTGCTGACATTGGAGCTAAGACCGCCAAACTGAAATGGGAATGGGCTGACCACGTCTGCCGCATGCATCCCCAGAGGTAGACTAGCGGTCACGGCCTAGGACACGGTGTGGGCTAGACTAGCCACGGATTGCGGGTGCCTCACAAAGGGAAGCGACGGCATGGCAGGCTGAGACGGAGATGGCGGGACGACCTGGACATAATTCGTAACGATTGGCCAGAGATTTCTCAGAAACGGGAGCAGTGGAAATCGAGAGGGGAGGCCAGCAGTGGGACACTATATATACTTATAAAAAAAATACTAGAAGAAATATACATTAATTAAAAAGATTAAAACCGTACTCATAATTTCATCTATTAGAGAGCACGAAATATACTAAATTTGTTATATATAATTACTTTAAAAACCGAATTTTAGTGTAAAATATAAGCCACAGTAAATACCGCCCTTGGATGAATTTGTAGAAAGAAGTAAAAATGTCACTGCGTAATAAGAATGTCTCCAAATATTTTTTGGAATATATTTATTTGAGAAAATTAATCAGAAACCGGGATTGACGTAACTACTCGTAATAGACTGCGAAATGGATACACTGGTAATGTTTTTTCATACCACATTGCCAGGATATTCTTTTCCGATCTTTGTAGTTAATAGTGCTCTATTATTTTTTATTTTACATAGTACTGTTTGTCAAAAATCAAATCAATTATTTATATTCGTAACACAACACAACATACATTATTACAAGATAAAGACACAAGAAACAAGTTTCTGTCAAAAAATTCATTTTTGGTACAAGCTTTTATTGCCGACTGTACTTTTCTGTATACCGTCATCAACTACTCATTGAGACGATTCTAACGAGCCCAAACTCGTGTCGTTTCATTGCGAAGTTCCTATGGCCATCTTCCAGCTCCATCATCAGATCAGCACCATGTCATCATAATATCGCATTGTCACGCGTTTTACACATGTATGCAAAATTTCAGCTCAATCGGAAACCGGGAAGTGGATCAAATTTAACTTGCAAGATTTGATTACAGACAACGGTCAGGTGAAAGTAAATAAAAGCTTGTAAAAAGTGAATCTGTGCCTTGTTACGAAATGGGCCCTACCCACCATGATGCTAGCTTTGCAGCCACCCTTTGTCAGTCGTCCTTCTACGTACAAAACAGCACTAGCAATAAGTCCTCACCATCTTTGTAGTAGTTTTACTTTCTTTAGCCTTGCCAATTTAGAAAATCCTAGCTTAACTAAAGAGCCCGCAAAAAGTCCCGGCGCCCTAATTGAAACGAGACCCGAGTCATAATAACGCGATGGCAAGCCTCGTGACGTATGCTGGCTAATTTTCCTCTCGTAAGAAATCCTACCCTGTTTCTACAACGGGGAATTTCGTATCATACATAATACACATTGCTTTATCAAAGTAGTATCCTGGCCAATTGCAAACTGAAAAAGCAACCTTGTAAAATTGTAGATAAGGTTCACATTGAAAAAAAAACGCGAAATGGAGATGTGACAGTCAGACGATAAGTTGACGAGGTATCAGGTGGGTACGCTTAGCTACTACGGTAGATCATTTTTGTGCTTTGGTATAGACGCAAATGTTGTCTTTATTCATTCACGAACTATTTGTGTACGTTTACTTTATAATACATATATTGTAGAAAGGTGGACGCGTTTCCGAGTTCTGTAGAATGAAAATCATGGAAATATGTAGGGTTTTTTTACATTTATGAAATACGAAATTTTCCTGTGATCGTAGAATTACTTAGAAACAATTGTTCTTTACATTCAGCACTACACTCGCAAGCAAAAAAATCGAATCAACATTTTTTTGGATTTCAATGTGCAATATCTCTAAAACTAATATAGGTATTCGTAGCATAGTAGCATTTTCTGAAAGCTGAAAATGTAAGCATTCAGAAAATATCAAATTCAAGTCATATTTTTTTCAGGTTCTGAAAAAAAACGTGATTTTTCACAAAGTGGGGGAAAACTGGTTAATTTCATAACCACAACATTGAAAGAAAACAAATTTTATGGAGGAAAAACCGTTTATTTTTCATTTTAATACCGCGTATTGCCACCATTGGCGTTTCTTACACACTCGATACGGTTCCTCATGGACCTTATCAGCTTTCTGATGGTGTCCTGCGGGCAAACGTCCCATTCCTCGACCAGAGCAGCTTGAAGGGCCAAAATCGTCTCCGGGGCTGGATCCCGCGCTCGAACCTTCCTCTTCAGGTAATCCCACATGTGCTCGATGGGATTCAAGTCCGGACTCAGCGGGGCCAGGTAAGGGTGGGGATGCCGACCGCCGCCAGGTACGCTTTGGTCACTCCAGCGGTGTGACAAGGGGCTTTATCTTGCATCAAATGAAACCCCTCCTCAAAAAAACCTGCGTATGGGACAACATGGTCCTGCAGGATGTCAGTGATGTACCTATCCGCGGTCAATCCACCTCCTCGGCCGCCACCAGGGATGAAAACCAGCTGAGTCCTCGCCTACATTGAAATGCCCGCCCACATCATGACGGAGCCGCTGCCGTAGGCGACTGTTTCTGAGAAGCAGCATTGTGCAAACCACTCTTCAGGTCTTCGGTACACCCGTCCTCTTCTGTCGCTGCCATGGAGACAGACTCTGCACTCATCAGTGAAGAGTACCCTACGAAAACCTTGCGTAGGTCCCGATGTCTCTGCGTCGATTTGGGCCCCGTAGCTGGACTTCTTGGGGTGAGGTTTGCTTGCTTAAGTCTTCGGCAAACAGTCTAAGAGCTCACGGGTTCCTCACGGGTCCGCATCAGCTGCTGCTGGACGTCAACGCCGGTCAGGTGGCGATTCCGAAGACTGGTCGTCACGATGAAATGGTCCTCTCTCCCGATGTGCATCTTCGACGGCCGGATCCCGGTCTCCGAGTAAGGGTTCCGGTCTCAGCAAATCGACGATAAACCCTGGACAGCAGACTGACTTAAATTCAGCTGTTCGGCAACTGAACGCTGAGAAAGTCCTTGATTCAGCAAGGCGACGACTTGGGCGGCTTCATTTTCGGTGGTGTCCATTTTTTTCAGGTGGTTTCAGTGGTCCAATTGCGAGAGATGTGCACAGATCAACTTTTGATAAGCGACTTATAAGAAAAACAGGTTTACACCTGTTTTTATGCATCCTGAAGGCGCTCAACTCGTGGGTAGTTCAAGGCGGTTAAATTTCAATTCCCGTTCAAACGAGCATATCCTGAAAGTTATGCGTTTGATTTTCATGATTGTTGCGTTTTTTTAAAGCTGAATAAATTTATAACAACGTGGTATACTCATTTTTCCTGTAACATTTCTCAGTTGCGAAAAATTTGCCCTAAACCAAAAAATGTGGCGTGAGTCGATTTTTTCGCATAAAACGAACTCCGATTTTAGACACATTTGACCGGGTTCGATTCCGGGATTTTTTGAAAATCTTTGAGTTTTTTTTTATAAAATCGATCCCGTGACTACTAGACCCAATTTCCTAATTTCTTGTAGTATCCGATTTTCCTTCACTGCCCCGTTTGAATAATACACCCAGTATGGAATACCTAGTCTTTGGCATTCTCTGCAGCCTAAACGGCTTGATGGCTTCTCTTAAACGGCTGGATGGACGCGGAAGTAACATACGCTATAGTATTTCTCCTCCTCATAATAGGTTTGTGTCCTAATTTTTTTATTAGAGACAGTTTTGGGAGAGGAACAAATGTTTGCATGAGAGCAACTTCAATTAAAGAACATAATACCCAAAAAATTGAGACAAAGACGGACCTCGCTGGCGCAGCCGAAACTATTCATACTAATTGACATAGAAGTATGACGTCACAGTTTGCTATTTGTACTAATCATTGTATGGAAATTCAAGTAGGTAAATTGCTGTTTTGGTCGCGAGATAACAGGTAAATCAATGCATGAGCCAATTATTAAATTACAAAGTTTTGTTCACGATCAGTGAGTTTGTAAGGCTGTTATTTATGCCTATGCTTATTAGAGCTATAGCAAATTCACGAAGAGCGATAATAGTCATTTTGTTTCATATCAAAGTTTGGAATAGATTTAGGAGTAATTCGAGATTTGAACCCCTATTCCGTAAAGTTATAAACCCTCTCAATTTGGGGTATAAATAAACAAAATACGTAAAGGGGAAAGTAAAGGTTTTACCAGCCCATTCAAAATAAATTTGATTAAATAGATGTTTACTTTAGGTCAACCGTTATAATTTCAAATTGCGTAGTAAAGTAATAGTATTTTATGCAACAGTTGTATAAGAGAGGTCAAAAAAGGCGAGTGGCGTGGGTTACGATGTGAGCCGAAGGCGAACATTGTAAAGAAAGACGCCACGAGCGTTTTTTGACGTAGTTATACAACGTTGCATACAATACTTTTTCTACGACTAGCTACTATGAAATAAAATGCAAGATTAAACAAAGAATAAACTTTTCTTAAACTTTGTCGTATAGGTGCCGAGATTTAGTAGGCAACAAATTTTCGGTCACTGCTTGTGGGCTGCCGGTGTATTTCTTCTGGTTTTGAAGCAATATTTTCATCTTCATCCATTTTTATTACTTTTGAGTAACACAAACTATTTTATAGCAACCACAAAGGCCGCAAAGTCAAACAACAATTTATAAAATAACCGGGAATTCGGGAAACATGAAAATGAGACAAATGGATGTCTATAGTTAACTTTGTTTTTAATTGATGTCAACTTGCCAGTACTGCCATATTAAGAATAAGGTTTTTCCTAAGTTGGCAGCAATGCCTATAGTAAAAAAAAATCTAAAAAGTAAAAACATTCACTGGTTTGTTAAGTTGGTAGTACCTAATGTATAGGTTTAGAAGCGTATGGCTGCTAAGCGTATCGTTTTGGCGACATAACAGCACGGCTGTGCCGTACTGTTATGGGGAATAGAGTATAGACTTTTCTGCAAACTAATTTTGTATGTCTTTATATTAGTGTTCGTGACCATGTAAATGACAGACAAAAGTACAGGAGTAGAAAAAGAGAGTATAAGTTTACTTTGGAAAAGTACCCATCTAATATATAGGACCGATTAGTTTTGTTGTCTTCTTTTCATGTATACCAATGAATGCACAACTTTTTGTATCTTTAATTCACCCTTGAGACTACATTGTCTAGCTAGATTGTACAAAAAAACAACTTTGCTTTCGATTAGCATATGTAATAACTTATCAACTTCATGTTATGACTGGTAATGTCCATTCTAATTTATAGTTCATTAAAATTTTCTCAGTATAATTTCTAGAACGCTGGTAATAAAACCTGGACTGAAGAGGAACAAAGCAATTTTTCAATCATTAAAACATAAAGATCAAAAGCATAGAAAGTATGCAGAACATGCAAAGAATATTATGTTTTAATTAAGCTTACCCCAGAGGGAGGTTCTAATTATTTCTCCAACCTCCCGATTAATACACACGTAGCTCGAATAAGCCTGTTTTTATTTAAGATTCCGCTCAAATACACAACTGGATTTCAGATTGAAAACGTTATTTATCTTGGAAATTAATACTATGCGAGTTGTTAGGTATTAACTGTATCTGTCCATATGTAGGTACAGTAAGGGAAATGTATTCACATACCACCGTAAAACCCTATCGCAATAAGGTGACATATCACTCGAGTTTGAGTGACGGCGGCCTGTCAATTGCGACAGGGTTCTACGGTGGTACAGTTGCCATCAGATATATCGGAGCGGCCAAAGTGCTCGCAAATATCTGAACACGTCTCTAATGCCTCGACAATAGAGATGTGTTCAGATATTTGTGAGCTCTTTGGCCGCTCTTATATATCTGATGGCGACTGTACGTGAATACATTTCCCTTACTGAACCTAGTGTAAGTTTAACTTTCTAAATTCCCTTTGTCGTGATACAAATATACTTGATTGTTTTCCTTCAAGTTTTAGATTTCTATAGAGAATAGTTGGAATTTGGTACAGTTGGCAAAAAGTGTGATCTACCACCCTACGGTTGAGGTTCATTTGAACATCATGAAACAACAAGGTAGATTTCCTCTTGCAATAATATTATAACAGTGATTACTACACTCTTTATCATTTATTTATTTACGTCATCCCATGTGTCAAGTTTGAATTATCGCAGCTATAAACAACAACTTGTGTTTAAGCATTATTTCAATAAATCGGCCAAATCGAAAACGCCTACAGTTACTATGGGTTTCAATAGTCACTTTGGTTATTCTCGAATTAGCTAATTCAACTATCATTTATTATCGCTTCTTCAGAGCCAATTTTCGAGTCATTCCTATGTATCAGCTAACTTAAACAGTGCCCATAATATTTTTTATTAAAATGTAATTTTTGCTCTATTCTTTAGCATTTGTAAAATAGTTAACAATGATAGACAGCAAGAGTAGAAAACAATTAGATTATCTCGATTAAATAATTATTTTATAACATTAGAATACCAATTAGTAGATGAGAAACTTCAGTTGTCAGTCTTTATTTATGGTTGTGGATTGTTCCGATAGCTCAGTTGGTTAGTAGCGACGGGCCATGTATGCGCGTGGTCGCCGGTTTGAATCCGGCTCTCAACATTAATTTTTTCCTTTAATTTGAAATTCATAAATAGCCTATTGCATTGATAATAAAGGTCAAAATAACATAACCCATGACTTTAGATGTCAGGCATCTTAAATAACAGACACGTCATAATCGTGCATGTGCATCTCTTACACTCCGTTAGAAAAGTCAACCTTAGCGATAATTAGATCTCACAGGAACTTTGTCAAAACTGGTAAGTAGACCACTTTCTTGGCCGACTGTACACAGAAAAAAAATACTTGAAACAAGTAATATTATTTTGAGTCAAGATCTTTTGGGATTTCGATATAAGGAAAGTCGAAAATGTCTTCAATTGAGATACAATATGTTTCGTATTAGACCAAGAACTTACATAACCCAATATTTTACAAAAATACAGAAATATTTAAAAGTATGAAAGCAAAATGAAAATATACGATACCATCGCTACTTTTTTCATCTTAATAAGTATGAAGATATAAAGGCAACGTCGCAAAAATTCCAGTAACAGTACGAAGCGTATCAATTCGAATATCTCCATGTATTTACGTTCAGTCAGCAAATTAAATATATTTTATTCGGAGCATTATGCGATATCGCTGAGGGAAATTACGAGTTGTAGTTTGTGTTGTATTTATAAATTTTATAATACTTTGGACTTTGGACCTACATCGTAGGTATACGTAATATTTATTTACTCAAAAATATAAATGGACATAATTATTTGTCACAATGAGAATTAGGTCTATATTTAGCAGAATATTGAGTAAGTGCCTATTAGAAGAACAGTACATTACTGTCTGATCCTGAAGCATAAAAGGCGTTAGCTTCCTCTTAGGAAATCTTATATTTAGAATTTCTAAGCTAAGCATTATTTGGTGTCTCCAACGTTCATAAGTATACCTATTTGATCATCGTCGATATTTACGGCAAATCAAAATACTAACACCTTAAGTATATACCAACACTGTCAGCTTCCTTTGTATTATAGAGTAGTATTAGGCGGCGTAGCGCACGCGGTGTAACAGGCGTTAAGTCAGGGGCTAACACAAAGTATTGTGATAACGTTTATATGTGTTTTAGTTTACACAAGCGGGTCCGTTTTTATCTCCCATAAACGAGGCTTAACACAAAATATGAAACAGTCAATAATGTTTGTTGTAGGTATATCGCAAGTGACATAATAGTAGGTAGGTAGGGACATTGTGATACAAGTGAGCTATGTTGATCATTATATCCGATGCGGAATTGTCCACGCGAGCCGCAGGTGAGCGTCTGAGCGTGATAAGAGAGCCGAGGACGTAATTATATAAGCTCACGCGTTTCATACGATGTTTTTCAACACATTTGCGAGGGAAAAAATCTATTCATAACGGCGGCGCATCAGCATTGCAATTCAGCGAGGAAATGCCGCCAGCATCCTCGGTACAATGCCTCGAGGGCCTTTTTTAGATTTAACTTAGTTTTAATTTATCTTAGTTAATGTTAATTATAATCTTGTATTCACTTTTAATAAATAAAGATCCCCTTCATAACATGAAATTTTTTTAGGCTCCTAAGTTATATGTTCTTTAGTTATTGATGGCAAAAACTTTTTTCCCCATACATTGCCTAGAATTTCCAGCGGCGTCGATTCTATTTATCACTTTTCTTTTCACCCCGAGTCAAAATTTTTAGTAATAATCAAACACGCATCAACAATATTTACAAATATTTGTGAAATGGCGTATAACTAATGGCGAGCAACTTTTTTTTTTATGAAGTTCGCGCACTTCGCGCGCATGTGTTAAATCGAGACTGATGAAATCTCTAAACAGCCAATACAAAATAAAATAAAACATTATCAAAACTAAGTAAGTAATTTTACTAAATGAAACGGTTCTATATTATATTCAAGAAGAAATAATCAATTAATTAACAATAAGGTTTTAATTTCTTTAAACAAGTAAGAGTACATTTGCCGAGAATTAAAAATAAATCTGTACGCGGTTACCTAATTTAGGAATGCACCGTGTTCATACATATGCTGCAAGGTGCCAGCCTGTGTTAGTCGGGATATATAGATATAATACACGGGTGCTGTAAAGCCTGAAGCACACTGGCGCGGCTGCGGTGGCGGTCAATAGTAAACTTGACAACTAAGTATTGTCAAATTTACTATTGACCTCCACCGCAGGCCGCGCCAGTCTGTGAGAGGCTTAATATTATAAACACGCGTGTAGGTATAATAGCCTGGATTATGAGCCTAAAAGCGACGTTATAAGAAGCACGTTACGAGCAAATATTTTGAATATTTATTTACTAAAGAAAATTTCAGTAAAGTAATAGGCATGGGATAAAAGTTACCCATACTAATATTATAAATGCGAAAGTGTCTGTCTGGCTGTCTGTCTATTACCTCTTCACGCTTAAACCGCTGAACCGATTTAGATGTAATTTTGTATAGAGTTAGTTTGAGTCCCGGGAAAGACATAAAATAGTATTTATCCGGGTAATCATCACCTAAGGGGGTGAAATAGGGATGAGAATTTGTACAGAGCTACGATGTAAACGAATTCCACGCGGAGAAGCTAGTTGACAATCAATCATAATATCAGACATGCAATTTGTAACAATATACGAACGACAATAAAAATATACACTCGCCACTCGATACAATAACGTCACAAACGTTTAAAAGCACTCGGACCCTTAGTCCTAATAATGGACCACAAAAGTGAAGTGCAAATCCTGCGGGAAGCATAGATTCAATCATATATTTCGCAAGGGCCATTAGGGAAATGGCGAAGGGCGACGTGGGACAAATCGTGACCAAAATAACAAAGCCTCTTAAGCCTCTAAGCACATATTAGTGGAACGCGATGCTTTGTTCTAAATTGCCGTGTTATTACAAATGTAGTGTCTTGTGACGTGACAAATTTTAGTTAATGCGACACCTGCCTCGACAAATTGTCAACAGTTTATTCGGTTTCTGTCTTGTAACGTAAGCGTACCCCACGCTTACAAGTCATTTTCTGCACGCACTGCACGACAGTTTGTTATTTTAGAGAATCGCATAATAAATAAAGTTTTCATGCGTAGGTATTAACATCTTGAGGAAAGACCATTTGATTTGATTCCTATTTGTTGTTGTTTCCTTCAATTTTTATACGCTGCTCGCCACGTAGGTCGGTATGAGATAAACATAGCTATAAGACATACCATATGACATTGGGTACGGTCAAGGACTTTAATTGTTAAGCTATGATGTGTCCAGTATAAAGTGAGCTCTAAATCGCTCAACAATTAAATTCCGTGACTGTACTTATGAGTACACTGTACACTTGATTCTTGCTTAGTGT